>OY728155.1:157366892-167366892 GCA_963277665.1 Viscum album | reverse complement strand
TTCTCCTTTAAACTCACCAATTCTAAGGATACACATCCCGAGTGACAAAACAATTTCCTAACTTGGAGGGCTCATAAATATTATCCTCCAAGTGTATAGGTGATTAGCCTTAGTATAGTGGAAAATCAAAATTGGTGACTGATTTGTGATGTTTTTATTTTGTTAAAGTAAACACTCAAACATAAGACATTGAAATTATTTAATAATAAATTCATCCAATTCACCCCAAGAGATAACCAAGGATCAACTCATGATTTTAAATTGAATTCACTTAAGTCCTTAAAATATAAAATAATCCAATCAATTCATACCCAATTTGGCCACTTCATAGCCAAATCAACACCATCAAATAACCTTCTAAGAATGCATGTTTCTTAGTTTTTTTATTAGGTATTTGATGATCGATAAACCCAGACGTACTTTAATTACTCCTTATACTATACAATTTAGGTAAATTTTTGTTGCAACCAAGTTGTTTTCTTTTTTCCTTATATTCCTATTTCAATTGGTCTTGTTTTCTGGACCCCTAAATCGAGTACTTACCATTACACTTAGTTTTGGTGTTTAGTAGTGGTTTCAAATTGATCTTTTGTTATGTTACACTTGTACGTGTGTGTGTGTGTCTATATACAGGTTTTGAGGCAATGTCTTCCTATTTTCGGAAATACCTTTTTGGTGCTAGTCGCCAACTCCTGGCTATTGGAAGGCGGGCTTGGGGTAGTCACGGCACAGGCCCCAGGGGACGGGTTGCGACATAGTTATCCACAAAAGAGGCTTAATCCCACCATAATGAAGGTTATAAAAAATAGAGAATTTTTTTTGGAAAAAACACCACTTAACCCATTTATAACTCATAATGGGTCATCCTCATCCATGCAGTTCCCAAGAAAACTAGCTTAACCATTGTGAGGAATGTGCAAAATGAATTGATCCCTATGAGAATTCAAAATAGATGGAGTGTGTATTAATTATATAAAGTTGAATCAAGTCACTAAAAAACATATCTTTCCCATTCATTTCATTGACCAAATACTAGAAAGGATGGCTATAAAATCAAATTACCATTTCTTAGATGGTTTTCAAGATATTTTCAAGTACCAATTACTCTAGAATACCTAGAAAAGATAACCTTCACATGCCCTTTTAGAAACATTTCCTACAAGAGGATGCATTTCAAACTATGTAATACACCAAATACATTTCAAATTTTTATGGTAAGTATAATTTTAGATTTTATTGAAAACTTAATGGAGGTATTATTAAATGAATTCACTATTTTTGGATATTCTTTTTATCATTGTTTAAGAAATCTAGAGAAATTGTTGAAAACATGTATTGAGAAAAATCTTATTTTAAATTTTTAAAAGTGTAATGTCATGTTGGAAAGATTAATATTATTTGGGTGTATCATTTCACAAAAAATCACTAAGGTAGAAAAACATAAAATTTAAGTAATAAGTTCTTTTACCTACCCAAATTTTGTGAAATGTGCTAGATATTTTTTTGGGCCATATAAGTTTCTATAAAAGATTCATTAAATATTTTAGTAAGATTGGTCTCCCTCTTTCTAGGATGCTTTTAAAAAAATTGATTTTTTATTTTAATTATGAATTTAGGGAAGAATTTTATGAACATAAGAGGAGATTAATTACCTCACCAATAATACAACCACCTAATTAGGAACATTCATTCAAACTACTATGTGACCTATTGAACTAAGATATGAGATTAGTTATTTCCCAAACAATTTATGGAAAACCACAAGTCATTGATTACTACTCAAGAATACTATATGTTTCCTCGATGAATTACACTACCACATAAAAGGTGTTCCTTGTACTGGTTTTTGTTTTAAATAAGTTCAGATTCAATTTTATTGGAAATAAGTTATTGTATTTTCTAACCATGTAGTTTTTAGATACTTAATGAAAATGAAAGATGCAAAACCCAAGATGGTAAGATGTATACTACTTTTATAAGACTTCAACATAGAGATAAAAGATAAAAAAGGAGTTAAAAATCAGGTGGTGTATCACCTAAGAAGACTACCCAACACTACTGGAGTAGAAATTCAAAACCAAAACCCACTAAATGTCCACATTATATTAGAAAAAATATATATTTTATATAGGGAAGTACCATGGTATACAAAAATACTAAATTATTTGGTAACTTCCCACATGACATCTCATCTAAACTCCAATAAAAAACAAAAACACAAATCTAAATCTAGTTTTATAACTAGGAAGATTTGTTCATTATGAAAACTTTAAATGATAAAGTAATAAGGAGATGTTTTCTATTAAGTGAAATTGAATCCATTTTTTAATTTTGTCACACCCTATACTGTGGAGGACACTTTGGACCTAAAATAAATATAAGAAAACTTTTGTAATCATGTATTTATTGACTCATTCTATTCAGTGATTAACATGAATAATGTAAGAAGTGTGGAAAATTCCAATTTTTTAGAAATATTTAAAAATGATAAGAGATTCTTCAAAAACCGAATATATTTAGTGAAAATTTCAAATCATATGGAATATAATTTATAGGAGAATTTCCCATTTCGTTTATAAATTCTTATATTATTCTTATTATAGATTAGTTTTCAAAATGGGTGGAAGCCCAATCCACTAAAATTGATGATACTATAGTTGTGTGTGATTTTATTGGGTCTAACATACTTTGTAGGTTTGGAGTACCATGATCCATCATCAATGACCAATGGGATCAATTTCATATTAAAATAATGGAGGCTATACTTAGAAAGTATAGAGTACATCATAAGACATTTACAACCTTCCATACCCAAAAAAATTTACAATTTGAAGTTTCTAATAGATAAATAAAACATATTATTGAAAATACAATAAAACTCAACATGAAGGATTGGATACAAGGATAGAAGAAACCTAATGGGATTATAAGACAACCTGAAATACACTCATTGGAATGAACCCTTATTTATTAATTTATGGAAAGATATACCACCTACCCATATAGTTGGATCACAAATCATATTGATATATCAATGAAATAAATATCAACTTAGGAGGAGCTGGAAAAGGGAGAAAATTATAGCTGTAAGAACTGGAGAAAATTAGAAGAGAAGCTTTTGAAAATTTCAGAATTTATAAATAAATAACTCAAGTGGATCATGGAAGGATGATACAACCCAAAATCTTCCATATTGGAGACCAAGTGTTACATTACAAATCTAGACTCAAGATAATTCTATATAAGTTTCATTCCGGATGGGAAGTTCCATTCATAGCCACTCATATCTATCATTTTTGGTGTTGTGAAGACTATGAATGGAGTAGAAGAAAATTAATTCATTTTACATGGGAATAAATTAATTATGTACCATGGGAATCTACCCTAAGAACTGGTGGAGGAGCCAATGCCCCTCCAAACTTTTTATCAATAATAACCCACCAGATTGTACCTCTCCTTAACACTTAATTACATATTGTTATTCCACTTAAAATTTGTATGCATCATTAATATATTTTAATGCATTTAGGACACTTCATCATTTAAATTTTGGGGAGGGAACCTTGTATTTTATGACCTTTAGTATAGGACTTTTTTTATTTTCGTTTTCAAATTTTTTCATTTGTTCATTTTTTATCAATTTTTGAAACATGTGTGCTTAATTTTAA
Source organism: Viscum album (assembly GCA_963277665.1). Lineage (NCBI taxonomy): Eukaryota > Viridiplantae > Streptophyta > Magnoliopsida > Santalales > Viscaceae > Viscum > Viscum album. The sequence continues at coordinate 167,363,224 of OY728155.1, read as the reverse complement.
TACCCCTAAAAACTTTGGATTCATGTCAAGGTTTAGAAACTAATTTAAAACATTTAAACACCTTATCTAAATACTTAAATTATATTTTTCCAAATTTTAAATAAGGGAAATTCATTCAAAATACACTCTGTTTTGAATATCATACCATGAAATATTGTCCAAATTTTTTTTACTTACCAGTGAGGCTTCTAAACCAATTTTGATATCTCATTTATAATGAATTTTACCTAGAATGAACCAATGAATAATTTAATAACTATAATTTATGAGTAGTATAGTTAAAACATTAGATAATTTTAATATTCTATTATATTCATGATTGATGCATTTTTAATTTTAAAACCCCTTTTGTTCAATAAAATCTATATGTAAACCAACCATTACATTTAATCCTTTTATACCTTAGAAAACATCAATGATTTTGTTTTGAATCCACATTACAATCCAAAAATCTCTATCTACCTTACTATAGAATCCTTTCCATGATCTAGGTTGAATTCAAGTGTTGGGGGGGAAGACAGTGAACTAAGAAAATTGCTTCAGGGAATCTATGTGAAATTTAAGGTGGAATTTATAAAACAATTGTGGTACTATTTTAAGAAAAAAATCATGATATAAATAATGTAAAAATGGTATTGATATCCTCTAATTATATCCATAAATATCCATCACTATTTTAAGAAAACAATTCCCTCTCTTTCCCTAAAAAATGTGATTATAAAGAGAAATCTAGATATGAAAAGGATGAAACAATGTTATGTAGAAAGAGGGGATAAACTAATAGTGATTCTATTGTTAATAAATTTTTTAGTGTATAGATTTCACAAGGAGTTGAGTAAGGTCCCACACCTACCATATATATTCCAAAGTCCCTCTATTCCATCAAGAGTGGAACCAAAGTAAAAAAATGTTTAAAGAAAATTACTGTAGGAAACTGGGAGAGGGATGTTAACTATTTCAGAAGTGATAAAAGGTATAGTATGTCCATGAGAAATAAAATAATCTATAATAAGTTTTAGAATAGTAATCAAGGTATGAATTCATAGTTTGCGTAAATTGAAAATCATTTATTAAGCCTTATACTAGAGCAAAGCCTCCTCATTTATCCTCAATAATTTTACATTCAAATGTTACCCTCCTTTAAGCATGAGATACATTTGAACCCAATTCTAGATCCAAAATGATATTCATGGACTCTTGAATCATTTAGTGTACATTAATAAAGTCATCAAGCCTGTGGTAACAATTGTATGAACTTGGAATGATAAAACCTTACTTGAAAATCATATTGAGTGGCGAGTGGAAAGTTTTTTAGAAGGTAGGTATAAGTGTTCATGAGAGGATGAAAAAAGTGGGGTTCAGTTGAATAAACATGATGAGGAAAATCCAATCTTTATCCTTTAATAGTCATGATAAGAGTTAGGACTATGGTGTTGAAAAGTATAATTTATATTGTCTGGTATTTAAATCTTTATTTAGTAATATTTTAAACTCACTTACCCCGAGTCCAAGGTTTAAGTGTGGGTAAATTGTCAAACTAGTATTTTAATACATTTTATCACATTATTTAATGATTTCAATCCCACCATTTTATAATTTTATGGGTAATTATCAAATATTTAGAATATAGGAGCATTTCCGATTTAATTGTAAAAATGGATTAAATATGGAGTTTCAATTTTTTTCTTCGATCTTTGGAAATTATTGGAATAAAGTACAAATTTAACATTGAATTTATTAACTATTATTTAAGTTGGATGAGGTTGTTTCTAAAAGAAATCAAGGTTATTCTGTGATTAATCTAGGCATTCTGGATTTCTACAAGCTAAAAAATTGGCAAAGGACTGAACACAATATTTTCTAGTCAAGCGTAATGTTTTGGCATTGATTATAAAGATTTGGAAAAAATCATAAAGATTCACTGAAGACCATAAGTATTTAAATCATATGTCTTGGGAGATAATCTTATGTCTTTTTGGAATGATCGTATATCCTAGAAATCCATCATAAAGCTTTGAATATAAAGCTTCATGATCATAAACCATTGTTCCATCATAAGGGTTTATGCCTTTGTCAAAAATCAAATCTCGAAAGATCCAAGGAAGGTTTTGAGGGATTCACTTGATACTTCAAACTGAACATTGGGCCACCACATCAGCCATCATACAAACAGTTTGGGGCATGTCAATCTGACACGCGGTGTGGTCGGTGTGACTGAAATTGGGTGTTTTCATTTAGAAGTGACATTTTAGTTAAAAACACTTTCCACACACTCAAAACAAAGAAAACGCACTTGAATTGTCTTAATAATTTAGTAAAATAATTTTTTATTAATTTTTTATGAATAAGAATCAATAGTTCATCAATATAACACACGGTGTGACTGGTGGGACTGAAAGCGAGTGTTTTCATTTAAAAGTGGAATTTTAGTTCAAAATGTGTGTCACATAATCAAAACTAATAAAAAGTGATTTGATTTTATTATTACATTAAGACAGTGACTTGTTATTCATTTATTACATGTAGGAATCAACTTCCTATCAGTCCAACCCATGATGTGGCCGAAATGACTCAAAATGCATATTTTAATTTAAAAGTGACATGTTAATTCAAAACATGTATTACATACTCAATATTGTAAAAAAATCAAATATTTTCTTAATAATTTTAAAAAATTATTTTTATTCATTTTTGACTTTTGGGAATCAACCGCACATCAACTTAAACCACAATGTGTCTGGTATGACTGAAGTGTGTATTTTGAGTCTAAAAACATCATTTTATCTCACAATGGATGTTGCATAGTCAAAGCCAAGAAAACATGCTCATGTTGTCTTGACAATTTAGGAAAAAGTTGTGTAATTTATTTATGATGTGTATGAATTAATTGTACATGAATATGACACATGGTGTAACCATATTTTTTGAAAGTGCATGTTTTTAATTTTAAAAGTGATATTTTAATTTAAAACTCATGTCACATGATCACAACCAAACAAATGTCCTTAAATTTTCATGATACATTATCAAAATGACCCATTATTCATTTTTTATGAGTAGGGATTAAATACATATCAATCTGATAGATGGTGTAATCAGATTAACTTAAAGTACATGTTTTTGTTTTAAGAGTGACATTTTAGTCCAAAACGCACATCACATACAAAAAAATGATAAAACATGTTTGAATTGTCTTAATACTATAGTAATATGATCCGTGAATTTTTTTTATGTGTGGGAATTAATTGCATGTTAATATTTCATACAATGTGTCCAGTATAGCTGAAAGTGTGTGTTTTCATTTGAATGTGATATTTTGGTTCAAAACACAAGTCAAATACTAAAATTCAAGCAATGAAACTTTTATTATCTTGATATTTTTGGACAATAATTTTTAATTAATTTTTGAATTTCATAAATAAACCACAAATTAATTTAATACATAGTGTTGTTATTATGAATAAAAGTGTGTGTTTTCATTTAAAAGTGAAAATTTATGTTCAAAACGTGTGTTACATACTCAAAACCATGAAAACATGCTCAAATTATCTTGATTATTTTAGAACATGATATTTGATTCATTTTTTATGTGTGAGAATTAACCGAATGATAATCTGACACATAGTGTGAAAATTGTGACGAGAAGTGTGTATTTTTATTTAAACATAATATTTATGTTCAAAACACACATTATATACTCCAAACTAAGAAAACATGATCAACTTTTCTTGATACTTTAGTAAATGATTTGTGATTAATTTTTCAAATGTAGGAATTAGTTGTGCATCAATTAGACAAACAATGTCTCCATTGTGACTAAAAGTATGTGTTTTCATTTAAAAATAACATCTAAATTCAAAATGAATGTCACATAATTAAAACTACGTAAATGTGCCAATATTTTTGTGATACTTTAGACAATGGCCTATGATTAATTTCTATCAAGTAGGAATTAACCTCATATCAATCCAGAACAAGGTGTATCCATGTGGTTGAAAGTGTGTGTTTTCATTTAAAAGTAACATTCAAGCTCAAATCATGTATCACATATACAAAATGGATCAAACATGCTTAGATTATTTTGATACTTTACAGCAATAATTCATGGTTCATTTTCAACATGTAGGAATTAATTGAATGTCAATCTGACACATGTTGTCTTCTATATATTGAAAATGTGTCTCATACTCAAAATAGAGAAAATGCGTTGTGGGTGTCATATTACTTTGTAATGCATTTTATTTATTTATTATGTTATACTATTTATTTATGCATTGTATTTTATCATTCATGTTTTCTTTTTTATTTATTTTTTATTAATTAATTATTGTATTATATTTAAATTTTATTTATTTTTTTATAGTTTTTATAAAATAAGTATGTTTTATCACATACACACTCTATTTTTCTTTGAGCTATGGGTGGTGTGTTCGAAATGTAGCGTGATTGAGCTCTAATGTAAGGGGATCTCAAGGGTAGTGTAATACATTGCCACTTGGTCAAATAAAAATTATTTCTGAGTTTGTTGGAAATTGTAGATGTTTTTAATAAATTGTACATAACATTGTTGTTGTAAAGTGTTTTTAATGAAAATTTATTTGTAATTTAATTTTTTATATTTCAAATTTACATTTTTGGTTATTGCAGTGTGATGTTTAGGTAGAGTGCATTGCTGCAATTTATGCCTTTTTCAATGTTGAAACTAGTTCTAATAAAATTTCCTGACTTTAATGAGCACCGACATTACTAGTGCTTGTCATAACCTTTTTTGCATGAGTTTATAGCCCATACCCATAGTATTGTTGCAGTCTAATAGCCTTTAGATCATCATAGTATGGAAGTTGATTATGCTAAAGATATCATAGAAATAGTAGACATGAAGGTGGAATCAGATCCATTTTTAGGGGAGTCTGTCATTTTAATGCATATTGAGGTGATCCAACTTGGAATTGATACCACATCTTAGATTTAGTGAATCCAAACCCTCTTGGAATTCAGAAGACCATATCACAACCAATTACCTTGTTCTTGATAATCCATGAACAAATATGTCCAGGTAGATGAAAATAGATCAATGAAGATCTTTAATGCCATTAGTCTTTTAATGGAATTATAAATTTATATCTATTTTCTATAAAAAGGTAAATTCATGTTATCCACGTAGCATCCTGTCAATATTAAACCATTCAAAATAAATAATATGATATAAGTGTGTTGTTTTTTTTCAAATTATGTTTATTGGATGAATAAAATATGTTATTATATTATTTGTTATTTTAAAATGTTTTATATTATCATTATCTTTTTAATAGAGTTACTTGTATTATAAAAACCAGTAATGGTCTACCCAAATCCACTATAATATCATTCATATTAGAAAAAATCACTTAATTGTGATCCAAATCCATTTATATTTGATTCAAATCCATTTAACTCGTGTCATGCCTTATAAATGGGTTAAATATGGCCTGATTTCACATCAATGTTTCTAAACCCCTGCCCCCAAAAATTTGAATTTGAACAATAACAACCCAAAATTTTATTATTCAAATTCCCTTTTGAATGAATAAATTCCTTATTAAATAATATATTTATAGAAAACAAATTCACTTATTTGGATATTTTGGAAAAATTATAAAATATCGTATGTCAGATTTAAAATAACATTAAAAATATTAACCAGTGATAATATAGTCATTGTACAATGACTGATAAGATTATTATATTTTAAGGGTTATGAAAAAGTCTAATTTTCATGGGTAGAAGGAGTGATGGCCATGATCAGTAGGATTGCACCTTATAAACCATATTTATTAATGATTTTGCGGGAGATGACATTACTTGGATTTTCCCTTGAACAATCCATAGTTGTAATTTAACAATTGAATCTTGAATGAAATTGTTTATAGTAAAATTTCATGCTTATCAATATCATGACCCAAACCATGTTTGTCAAACCACCGCCAAGAAAGACGCACAATTTTTCATAATTTTTTGATACAATCAATTTTTTTGTTACAAATTAAATATAATATAAATACATGGTGTGTATTATGACATCATAGTGGCCCAAAAGTGTTGTAATAAATGACATAAAAGGCATCCATGAATAGAAATATGTTTCCCCGTCAAAATAATCTATTTTTGAAGTCATTTGATTAATTTTATAAACCCTTAATGAATTTTAAAAAACCAAGAGTATATTTTAAGGTTTTAAAATCAATTAATTAAAAAAATGATTCAATTATACATCACCAAGGGTATTATTTTAAGGATTTCTATTGTTGTATTTATAAAATATTGAAAATAAATCCCCTATAGCAGAAACCATGGGCAAAAACCATAGATTCAAAAAACCAAAGTTTAGAAATTAATAAATAAATCCTCTATCTTTTTCTATAAATACCCACCCAATCCCCCACTCTTTTTTACTCAAAACATATTGATCATGAATTTCATTTCCCTCTCCCTCTCAAAATCACTCCCAAGGTGTTCCCAAACTCTTAATAAGATCCTGTCAAACTTTTTGAAGCACCCTTTCAAGGTAAGTGATCATTTCCTATTCCTTTTTCTTTCAAGAATTTTCTTTATACTAAGACTTTTAATTACTAATTGTTCATGTTATATTGTGTTTTTACACATCTATTTACTATCATTATGATGCCCAAGTAATGATATACCTCCTTTCACTCTCATTAAACCCTCTCTTGAGCCTTCATGTTCACTCGTTATAGTATGGAAATTATCATATGATTTTTCCATACCAGATGTTTGTGTGGTGAACACTCATCCCCATTTATACTCAAGGATATCAACATAGATTTATCTATCCTTCATTGATTGTAGAAGTCCATGTATGTAACCCACACTTATTAATCAATAGATTAAAATTAATGAAATATTTTTTTATGTTTTATGATCTATGTGATACATTAATTCATGTACATGATCTCAATGAAACATGTGGACCACGAATTATATTTCCCTCCAATGAATTGATTAATGTTTTTATCTGATGAGATTCCATGTATGGTTCATGAGACGTTATCAAAAACATACTATGTTATGATGTTTTGATAGTTAGTCCCGACTTATGCTTATGATGTCATGTTAAATTTTGTTATCACATTCCTATGTGTCCTTGATGTTATCATATTATATCATGTTTCAATGTTCAAGTTTATAAACCTAACCCTTTTTATGTTACCTTGATATGCATTTTGACTAAAATGTATTACTTTTATCATTTTATCACTTGATTATTCACTTACTATTCTTTATAGCTCACCCATTTCTCATATACATTTTCAGGCTATCCCATGCAATTTTAGAATAGTGTGTGATATTTTAAGAGCATGTTAGGTAATTTTAAATAATGACATTGTGCCCATGTTTTAAGTTAATGTGTTATATATGTCATTTCCCAAATACACTAGGACTCATGATCTTCTAAGATAGTGTTATTGTAGGACCCCGGGACACCCTGAGAGGGGAGGGGTGAATCAGGGTGGCAACTTTTTCTTCTTTTAGTTGTGGATCTTGTTCCCACGTTGGTAGGAACTACTTAAACCTGTATGATGGATATGATCAGCAATTAAACATTCACATGCAGAGACAGATGACACAGCTATTTTTACTTGGTTTACCACTAAGGGCTACGTCCAAGGAGTATACGCCGACAGGTTGCCGGTCGTACCCAAATCCACTATGCTTCACTAGCTGCGGATACAAATGTTCGGGTACAGACACTCTGTCCCAGGCTCACTGCCTTTACAATTGTTTAGGGATAGCTCACTGCGTCCCTCGGGTCACTCCCGTTGACTCCCCCTGGCTCACTACCGGTGGAGAGGATCACCTTCTTCCTCTTCCTAAGCTCACTGCTCTTGGAAGGGATTCAGTCACAGTTTATAGACCTGTAGGTCTATTCATTTTCATGAAGGAATGCATCTTCCTCTGTATGTAGATGCTCTGTTGAAGTCCAACTTTCACCCGCAGATGAATCTCACTTTTCACCGGATGTACCGGGCAACCTCAATTTTACGCGCAACCCTTACGGTGTCTTGCGCGCAATTTCTATGGTTTGCGCGAAATTCCTTTTTCGCGCAACCTCCAAATATTACGCGCAGCCTGGAAACTGCCTTGCGCGCAATTCACTGCTTTTGCGCGATATCCACTTTTCGCGCAACCTTCCTTTTACGCACCAACACCAACTTTCTGCGCAGCCTTAGCTTTTCGCGCAACAGCTGACTTTACGCACAAACTTTAAGTTTACGCGCAGCACCCTTTCTAACTTCAATTTCACGCACCAGAGCTCGGGTATTTTCTATGTCTTGAAATCTCTTGAATGGAGGAGGGTCACTTCATATTTATAGGCAAAATCGACCCCGCGCGAAAAACCCTCCTTGAGCGCGTAATCCACTTTGATCGCGAAATACAAATCTTCCGCGCACAACCATTTTCCGCGCACTGCTCCATAATTTCGCGCACCTCATGCCTTTGCCATTTCTCGAGCTTCAGACCTCGAAACATCTTTTGCGCGAAATACTTCATCCGCTATTTCGCGCGCCACTTCAATTTTTCGCGCACGCCTCCAAAATTTCGCGCGCCCCATGCCTTTACCGATTTCAAGCTTTCGGCCTTGAAACATCTTTTGCGCGAAATATAATTTCGCGCAACCCGCTAATTTTGCGCGCCCAGTTCAAGTATTTCGCGCAAGCCTCTTATATTTCGCGCACCACTTCCTTTTTGTGCGAACCTCCTTTTGCAGACAATCCATGTCTTCATTTTCCGATTTTGAGGCCCAAAAATTTGGCAAACACTGGGAAACGGCGCCACCTTGTATCTGCTCTTTTTGTACCGCCTCCAGATCATCCATTCCTCTGTCGAAGTTCATGAATCAAACATAGATCGTTAACCACAACTCTTGAACTCGACATTTCACCATGGAATCTCCTTTGTCAACAAATTTGTATGTCGTTTGTTTGCTTTGTCAACAAGCACGATCACCTCAACAGCACTTCTTCTTGGTGATCTGTATCCTTCAGCAACTCTTTGGCTTTTATCACAAACTCCACTATTGTGATATGTATTCTTTGAAGGAACAACTTTAGTACCATTATCTTCGGATACAATGTGATGTGCATGGCCATCTCATAATTGCAATCTCTGCATGGCCATCTCAGAAGTCAACTCATTGGCACATTGTCTTCTTCATCAACTGTCATGATCAACTTCATGCAAAGCATGTGATTCAATCCGTCAAGAAGTCTCTAGCATGGCTGTCATGATCAACTTCATGCAAAACATGTGATTCAATCCGTCAAGAAGTCTCTAGCATGGTTCTTATATGTACCTTCATGTAAAAAATTGTGAATTAATGTGTATTAACACTACTGAAAAATAGATTATTTATGACGGGACCCCATATCAAATAACCCATTTCCATAAATGTCATTTCAAAATATAGTTTTTTTCCACAACACATCGCAAAACTATCTTTTGCGATGAGGAACATTCCGATCATAAATATTTTTTTTAACGAGTAATTAATTACGATGGGACAAGTGACCCATCGCAAATAATCTTAAGAAATAAAAAAATATCAAAATTTAAAAATTTAAAAATATCAAAATAATTTCAAAAAATGTAACAAATAAAATTTTAAACTTCGAAGACAATAAAAATATTACACAAAACATTTTCATTTAGATTTTAAAATAATAAATATGTTCATAATGTATCCATAAATGTGGAGGGGGAGGAGAGGGGAGGGTCATATAGAAGTATGGCTAGCACTAGGGCAAGCCCCACGAGCCCCTGGGCAAGGGCAACAGCCAAGCAATGGAAACAATATAAGGGGAATGGTAAAAGTTTTACCAATTCACTGTAGCTCTTAATGCTTTTTTGGGAAAAAATTCTTATGCGGTCTTGGGAAATGAAATTTACCAGTTCTTACCTATATTGAAGAGGAGAGGGAGGGAACTCCATCCCTAAGTCTTGAATAATCCATCACATGTTCTAATTTTTCTACTCCTGCCATTGTCTCATCTCCTCCTACTACTATTGGTGTTGTAGATGGAGCACATCCTGCTCCCTATGCATGGCCTTAATAAACTCACTCTAAACATATAGCTAATACTCATATAGTGAGACTGATGATGTTAAATCTCCATGATCTCCCCTCAAGCTGGACGCCGACCATATAGAAGTACCATAAAAACTGTCAGGTGTCAGTCGAGAACCGATACCAAACACTCATCCCTTCTTGAAAGCATATTGTGTCGCATGCATCCATGTTGTATCATTAAAATCCTACAACACCAGTGGCATGTCTCCCAGTCTCAGCCTGACTTTCATCCTATGTCTTAACATTCATGGCCTCATATGACTCTTTCAATTGAAATTTCAAATTCAATTAGTTAAAATATTTTTTTAGTTAATTTTTAAACTCAAAAAAAGTATACTAACCAAAATCTAACTTTGGTGACCACCTGTAATCTCTCTAATGATAGGATCGGTGTACATCCTCTTATAAACATCATGATACACAATATTAGGATGTTCAAATTCCTATAAGAGTATAAAATAAAGAGTTTAAATTTAAATTTATATAATTTATTAAAAAAATTATTTACCTTATGTTGTCGATGTGTACTGAATATACAACTATCAGATTGATGTGACACCTTTTGCCTCCCCTGGTTCAGTAGACCTAATGACACTCTCCTCAAAAAACTAGCTCTCATCCAGTTTGAGTAAAATCCATCTCAAACCCAAGATAATATGTAATCAGTTCGATGGGTACAAAAATATTGATCAAAATCTGTGACTCTCACCTTCTTCATGGTTGTCCTCCTTAAATTGTGCAAAACCTGAAGACAACACTCATACATAAACACCTCTTAGGAATCCCTAATAAAACTAAGTATGCTATCATCAATAGGATACCATAAACCCTGTATTTTTTAAATAATAGAAATTTAATAATTAAATAAATTTCAAAATAACAATTATTTATTTACGTACCATACAGGGATCAAACATGATATGTCGAGCATTAATGGGAACCTGATCTCATGTCAACCATGATTCAAAAAAATAGTACTACAAAATAGAACTTATTTTCCCAACAACTGTATGCAAAAATTTGTGAAAAAACAAAACAAAGAATCAAACAATTATTATATAAATAAATTTACAAAAATTAATGAAAAGTAACTAAAATACACAACAGAACATACCTCTATATGAGTGGATTGAAGTCAATATGTGGATATCACTGGTGGATAAGGTCGAGAATCATCAATCTTGTAAGACCCCAAACCCTCAGAGTTGATGGGGAAATTCTAGGAACCTGAGGGTCTGATGACACATCACATGGCTCATCACCAGGTAGTACAACCTCCTGGAGGTCACACAAGATGACATCATAAGTCTCATCGGGAATCTAAAACACGAAAAAAAGGTTGTCAGCAAATAATCGAAGATGAGTATTATATATATATATATATATATATATTGACTATATCCAATAATTAATTGTGTCATTCCCCATATTCATCCTCTTATTCGTATACAACATTATCAATATCTTCATCTTGCTCCTCAGATTCATCAATTTCCATAGAAGGTTTCACTCTATAATCACATGTTAATTCAAATTCATTTGTTACATCATCGACATCATTGTCACCATTGACCCGTAACTATAGGGTGCCGTCATTGATATTCATGTCTCTTCATTGATAAGATGTATTTGGAGTTGTCTCTTGAATAATTTCAATTCCTTTCACTTCAATTGAACCACCTTCACTTTTCATAAACTTCTTTTCATAGGATTTCATTTTTATAATGATCCATCAATAAATTAACTCTCTTGAAGCATCACAATAAATGGCATCATATATTTGGTATGCTTGATCAAACCATAAAAATGATTCATTTATTACAAGAAGGATTTTATATTTAATATCACTGATTCCATGGAACAGATGAACACACAAGTCTCTATTAGTATCAAAAAAATGATATTTAAACATCATTACATAACTCTATCCCAAATAACATAGCTCAATTATTTCATCTAGTATGCCATAAATCTCAACTTCACATTCTCTATGATAATATCCTCTTAAAGAAACTCCATTACTCATTGTTTTTTTATTCACCATATGCATGTGTATGAAATAAAAAACCATTCACCAAATATACATTATGAGATTTAACCATAATGGATGGTGGGTTACTCAATACACACAATCGATTATCGATTTTATCAATATGTTGTGATACATGCATATTTTAAAAACAATTAACAATATAAAAAATATTAAATTAATTTCATATGTTAAACCATAAACAATTTATTGTACCACTCTTTGAAAATAGAAGGAAAAATTAGTGTTGACATTTTTCAAGTTCAAATGTTGTAATTTTTGGAAATGGTTTCTTGATATGATCATCGTATAATCTAAAAAAATAACATTAATTTATATTTTTTTTTAAAAATTAAATAATATGTGGTAGTATCACTCATTGTACAAATTGAATCATTTATTCATAGTTAATCAGAACATATGTAAGAGCCATGTGATGTTCATCATCTAAAAGACACCATTCATGAACTCCTCTAAATCCAATTTGAGGCTGATTAAAAACTGATAATTTAATATTTAATGCATCATCACCAGTTCCCAATTTATGACCCGTTCAATTATTTTTTGAAGGATATTCAGGTTGGAAATAATGGGAGTAGAAAAAAGAAAATTCCTCCTGTAAATAACCTTCTACAATTGACCCTTTATCTGATGATTTATTATGTACCTTTTTCTTTAGTTTCTATATACATCTCTCATATGGATACATCCATCAGAACTATACTTACCCTCCACATTTTTCTTCATGTGGAAAATATAATATCAAATGTTCTATTGAATTAAATAAAGTTGATGAAAAAAATTCATTTTATATAAAATTAAAACAACATCTTTTAAAGTCAACTAAGTGCATCATAGTCTGTTGTCGCTGCATAGATGACTCAAAAAAATATTATATTTTTTTATCACATCCCATATCGAAGAATTCAACAAACTTATAAATCCAATCAGTAGAAATCATTCTAATATAGCATAACCATCATGACTTTTAATCTAATAATATGAGTGTTTCTGACACATCTAGATAAATTTGAAACATAAGCATTTAGTAGTCTCAAATCTGTAATCTAATGACAAAATAATAAATGGTTTTCTTTTAGAAGTTTATAAGCCATTTTTGGATTTATTAACTTCTATGATCTTAAATTTTCAAACAACTCATGTTTTAGTCGCCTATATATTTAAGTAATATCTAATTATTCCTTTACATTATATTTGTCTTTTCTAGGTGCATCTAACACTATATAAAATAAATTATCAAAATAGTTTTTCTCAATATTAATGACATCCAACATGTGACAAAGTAATAAATCAGTCCAATATGAAAGACCCCAAAAAATATTATGTTTTATCCAATTGATTCTTTCCCAAAGCCATATATTTTTTTGTTGCTTTATAGTCAGTATAAAAATAATGGGAGATAATGAAGATAGAATATATTTTAACTCAATACTTGAGATCATTATTGTAGTTCCATCTCTTCCAATTGTACCTTTTCTGAAATGATATATGTCCCTCCGAAAAGGATGGTAAGTAAGACGAAATCTTCGATAACAGTTTAAAAAATAAGGCTTTGTTTTATTGACAAGCATAAACACTTTGTTGTCTCTCATAAAATATGAATATGATTTTGGATCATGTGTACACCAGCTATATAACATACTATATGATGTGAAGTCACTAATTATCCACACTAATGCAACTTTCATTAGGAAATTTTATTTCCCAATAATATCATATGCACTGACACTGTTACTTCACAATAAATTTAACTCATAAATCAATGACTTCAAATAAACATTGATATTGTTTTTTGGATTTCCTGGAATTAATAAGGACAAAATGATATATGGATCATTCATCAGCATCCAAGGAGGTAAGTTTTTAAGGAGTTATAAAGATGTACCAACAAGAATATTAACTTCTGTAAGAACCAAATGGACATAAACAATTAGTAAAAAGACTAAATCACATGTTTCGGGATTCTGAAACAAAAGATGTATATACATGGTCAAAATGATTCCATGAATCACCATCAAAATTATGATTTAATATTTTACTAGTTGGAATATTGGTTTTGTACCACGACATCAATGACATTGTGTTATGAGACATCAATAAACATTGTAATCTCGGTGTAAGTGGGAAATAGCTCAATTGATCAATAGGAATCAATCCAGACTTCCCTAGTTGAGCCTTTTTGTACCATGATTGTCCACATGTAGGACAACTAACTAAATGCTCGCTTTCACCATAGTATAAGATCCAATCATTTGAACATGCATGAAAATTTTTATGACCAAGATCCAAATTATGAACCAACCTCTTGATCTCATATAAATTTGTAGGAAACACATTTCCTTCAGGTAACAGTACTTTAACCAAAGAGAATATAAGATCAAAAAAATTATTCGATATTCCATTATCTGATTTAATAGCCATAAATTTTGACACAGCTTCAAAATTTTCTTATCTTGCAACCAGGATATAAGGCCTCCTTAGCAGGCTCCAACAGCTCATAGAATTGAGATGGTTTCAACTCAAGTGTTAAATCAATATCATCTTGAGTGTCATTTTGTAGAAAAGACGGATCAGCCACATCATGTTCTAAATTTTGAAACTATGATGGATATGGAACCAAATTATTAGTATCTTCTCTGAAACTACGTTCACCATGTTGATACCAAGAAATATAATCTTATTGAAAACCAAAACTAAATATATGACCCTAAACATTGCTGAATGTTTCAAACCTCATCAGATCAAATTTTTAACATGGAAAATTAATTATTCCCTCTAAAACAAGTTCTGATTTGATGATGTAAATGATAAAAAAACATTAACACCCTTAATATATACAGGATTTATACCAAAACCCTTTGGATTTATACAATGATTTATCCAATCGCGATTATGTAATAAAGACTATTTTCAACTTCTTTATTCCATATTTCTCTAAAAAATATAAACATAAATAAATATTTTATGATTAATTTGATATAAGAAAAAGACGATCCAAAAAAAGTGTAGAAAATTATAAAAAATTAAATATACTTGTAAATACTGTCAATTTTATCCATTTACCACTTATTTTTACTAATTGCCACTAATTTTTACTAATTACCTTTTAATTTTGATGAATTATAGTGATTTAATGTCCAGTTTTACTAATTTTTACTAATTACTACAAATATTTTCTGATTATTTGTAACTACTACTAGTTTTAAATAACTATAGTGATTTATTGTTAATTTTTACTAATCAATGCTATTTTACCTATATTTTTTACTGATTAATGCTACTTTACTAATAATTTTTAATAATTATAGTGATTTATCACTAATTTTTACTATTTAGAGCTAATTTTAACTATTTATCATTAGTTTTTTAATTATTATAGTAATTTAATGTTCATATTTACTAATATTTTACTACTTACAGCTAATTGTTACAAATTTTTAGTTATTAGCTCTAATTTTAGATAATTATACTGATTTATAGTTAATGTTTCCTAATTACTATAAATTTTAACTAATTGAGTGATTTGACATTAATTTTTACTAATTTACCGGTAATTTTTACTAATTTTTACTAATTACTGCTAAATTTTACTAATGTTTTTCTAATTACCACTGATTTTTAATAATTATTGTGATTTACACCTAATTTGTACTGATTTTTAATAATTACTGCTAATTCTTAATAATTACTGCTAATTTTTATGAATTATCATTGATTTTTACAAATCATAGTGATTCAATGTTCTTTTTTACTAATATTTACTAATTATCGCTAATTTGTACTAATGTTTTCTAATTACCACTAATGTTTAATAATTGTAGTTATTTACCGTTAATTTTTACTAATTATGCTGTTTTACAGCTAAGTTTTACTAATTTTTCCTAATCACACCTAATTTTTTCTGATTTTTCCCAATCACGGCTAATTTTACCTATTTTTTAGTCATCGTCGCTATTTTTTACAAATTTTAAACTCATTTTCGCTAATTTTTACGAAATTTTTCTAATCACTACTGATTTTAACTAATAACGAAATTTTTTAAAAATTATAGTGATTTATTGTTAATTTTTACTAATTGCTTCTAAATTTTACTAATTATAGTGGTTTAACATTCATTTTTAAAAATTACTATTATTTATTAAAAACTTCTCCAAATTATTATTACTTATTGCCTAGATCTATACATTATTACTAAGTTCTATTAATTAATAATGTTTATTTATCAATTATAAGTAATTATTATTAATAATATCCACTTACTGATAATTAATACAAATTATTGAAAATCATAACTGTTTACTTATAATTAAAAACATTACTGATATTTAAAACTAAATATTTCTAATTTTCAATAAATATCTTATATGTACTCCATCATTTTCTAGTGTTGAGGCACTTTCCATCGACGCATCCCCCCCCCCCTCCTTCTTCTGCCATCGACGTGTCACATCCTGATCTGTCCTAGTTTTGCATATCTGTTGACAAATTTGGACATCATTCACACAAATTGGTTCTAGATTTTACATTCTTCAGGTGATGAAACCAATTTGTGTTAACCATATTCAAAATTGTTTTTTACCATCTCCTGCAAATTGATGACCTATTTCATTTTTAGTTTTCTAATACTTTATAACAATTTATATTATTTTATAGTAATTTGGAATACATTATACTAACGTAAAATATTTTTATTAATTTATAAAAATTGTATATGTTTATATTTTTTTTATAAATTTAGAAAAAAAATTATTAATTCATAATATTTTATATTAATCATCACTATTTTATATGGATTTATTGTATATTATATCAATTTACTAATGATTATTAGTTTATATTAATTTACTACTAAGTTTTCATAATCTATTATCTATTATATATATTAATCCTGGGTTCTTCCAAGCATACGTGTCACCAGAACATGCCTCCACATCACCTTTTTGCCCTACTCATTTACCCTTCTACCATCCAAACACCGCCACCTATCACGATTTACCTCGCCCGGCTCTTCCTCTGCTATCCTGTTACCGCATTCGTCTTTCACACTTAGGGTTCCCTCTTCCATCTTCTTCCTCCCATGACAATACCGACCATTCCCAGCTTCATCCCTCCATATTTTCAGGAATTGACCCACTCTATTCCTCGTTCACTTTTCCAAAGAGGCTGTCATTGATTACAGAACATATGTTCTTCCCATCTGGTCATCTTCCACCAGCTAAAACCACATTCTTCTACCGTAAAAATATTTCACTTCCACGAATCATCTGCCCAGTTTCCCAATCTTCTACTTCATATCTATAACTACCTACAAGTCGTGGATGTCAACGCTCGGCATTGTGTCTAGGAAACTCTACCTGATATAGCTCCTTCTTCGACAACCAAAAACCCTAGACTACTCCTCCAGCTGACAGCCATGGAAAGATCAATCCAATACATGCCCGCACTAACCTTCGTTCCTTTGTAACTGTCTCCATCTACATCACGTCATCTATAAAACTCTCCGTAAATGTAATATCCTTTATACAATCAACCACACTTTCCAACCTACATTACATCAATAACTATATATTCTGCAGTAACTTAGATCCACGCGGGCAATTAATCTTCATATGGAATCATGTTCTTCCTTGGAGAGTTGTTGACTGTGGATTTCAATCTGATTTAAACATTCAAATATTTTGGAAGATAGACATACTCCTACTTTGACGTACTATAATTTCTTATTGTATATTCCTATCTAAATATATTCACTACAGAACCTCTAGTGCTTGTTAGTTAGAGATCCCACTATTTACTACAAGCAACTATCCTCTATCACTTTTAAACATATGTATAGAAATATGCAGTTACATCTACATTCAGATACCTATCTTCCTTCATGTTTTATATTACATTTCTTTTACTCTACACTTATGCATTAAATGTATTCACTCCTCATGTCCAACAAGTATTGGTCAGGGAATTCAGGATCAATTATTCAATCGAATGTCTTGGAATACAGACCTACTCCAGCATTGATGTATTAAAATTATTTATCATCTAATATTTAACTATATATTCAATATAGTAGACCACAACAATAGGTATGTGATTTTCTATTACCATTTCTATGATATTGAATTCGCACTACTTTGAGGCAATCAATATCAATGAACTGTAATATGACCTATTACATAACTACAAGAAGTTAGCTTACTGTCGGGTTTCTAATACAGAGGATAATATCATAGAATTTGTCTATGCCTACCTAAATATATTCAATACAGAATAACCAATGTTATTCACACTAATTTGAGTCAACCAGTGATTTTTATATTAACAAATCCCCTCCAAGTAGTTTCCATCCCTTTCGAAGACATATCTCTACTCTGTTATCCTTACTAAACTGTGCCATTCATCAAACCACTACGATTTCAAACCCGTGCCCACATCTCCTCCAAACCTAAAACCCTTTATTCCAAACCAGCTATGATTTCCAGTGTTTCTAAGGTCAAGGACATCATCCTCATCTCTCCCAGTCTTAACAGATTTTCTACAGATGGTTGCTTCTGAGGTCAAGGTCGTTCCGCATGAGAGGGATTATCATGTGAGAGTCACTATTATCATCCGGTCATTAAACTCATTAGGGATTCTTACTATCTGTAGAGACTGAATCACTTTTGTTCTTGGAGAGAAGAAGTTAATGCAAACTACTTGGATCCCATGCCTTTACATTCGACTAATTATCTGGTACATAAGCATGTGCAAATTAGATCCAATGCCTTTACTTTCTACTATGTTTATGGAAACGAGGGATTACCCCCATCTACCATATATGGGGATTGTGTTTCTCCCCTTGTTGATGCTCTCTTTCATGGCTAAAATGCCACTATTCTTGCATACAGCCAGAAAGGATCCGGGAAAACACGCACATTCAGAACAAACTACGCTGGAAATGGAAATGATACTGGAATTATACCTCATGTAATGGAAAATATATTTTCAGGAATATAGATGATGGACTCTTCCGAATTTCTCTTTAGAGTATCATTTGTTGAGGTATGAATACTATTTTTCATGTTTCTATGGGTATGGTTACATTTACATTCCCATACTTGTTGTCTCCTCATATGTTGGAGTTTTTCACTTTTCTTTTTTTGACATGCTTTTAGATCGGGCAGGTGTTCAAGGAAGAAGTATATTGCATGTTTGATCCCAATTTAATGCCTGCCTCTAAAGTTAAAGGGGACTCTCATGAAAAGACTAATTCTCCAGAAAAGGTTCCCATCCAAATTAAAAAAAAACAGGTGATAGGATAACACTTGCTGGACCCACTGAAGCTGATGATATGACAAAAGAGGAGATGGCATCATATCTATTTTGTGGTTCACTATGTTGTGCTCCTACTTGCACAAATATGAATAGTCAATCAAGGTGTTGATTTTATTATATTTCATATATCATTCCACCTTTTCTTTTTTGTTCTAATTTAATTCAATGACCGCAATATATAAAAATATGATTGTTAAAAATTCCTATAGGGCTAAAATATGTAAGTCATTCTAGCTCTTCAATGAAAAATCTGCTCTTAGAGAATTAGAGAAAAAAGGTTTATTTATGTTTTGTGATGTTATTGCCTCAAATTAATTCTAATATGAACTTACATGCACAAAAAACTATGCACCTATAGAACATCAGGCTGTTGTTGACAGACAAGGGAGGGAGGAATTATCTGCTTATCTGAAATGATGTTCTGCATGTGTCGTTTTTTAGGAAATCACTCTTCTATTTAATTTGTCATCTATTATGTTTTTTGAATGGTTATTTTTGAGGTTATCCATTATTAGAATTAGGAATCATTATTTCCTAACTAATGGATTTTTCAATTCTAGGACTCTCTTGGAGAAAATAACAAAATGGTAATGACTGGTATTTAAGAAGTACAATGTTCATTTTACTAACTATTTTTTCTCAACTAATTTTTACGCTCCATTCTAACTCATTTAAAACCAATTATAGCTTGTGTTAGTCCCATTGACTCAAATGCATATGAGACCCTCAATACATTGAAGTATGAAAATAGTGCTCGCAACATCCATAATAAAGCAATTGTAAGATTATTTTCTATGAGTTAAGTTTAAAGCATTTGTAAAATTTTAAGTTATCATTTATTTTATTTTTCTATTAGATACTTTGATATAAATTACGATCCAATGACAGATAAAATGCAAAGAATACAAATAATGAAAATAGAAGTCATGAAATTAAAGGTATGGTTGATATGATCAAGGAGGCATCTCGTGATGTACTGACTCATAAAATTATGATTACATTCAACTCTTGTTCGATTCTTAAAAAAAACAATTCTTCACTCGAGGAAAAGAACATAGATTTGAAAAGAGAGGTTGAAAAATATCATATAACTTCTGAGCACTTTCCACAACGTTCTATTGATGTCCAGTTCATTGCTTCTATTCTTATTGTCAATAAAATACATTAATTGTGGGCTGAACTTCATTTTGTGGGATTTTACTTGATTTTTTATTTTCATTTTGTAAGGATTAATCATTTTTTGTTGCCTTATCCAGGAAACTGATTTAATGAAACCATGTGTGACTAGAATTCAAAAATTATAGAGATTTCACATAAAACCTATATAGTCTGTAATTTCATAAGCTTTTTCATCCAATATTGTTTCAAATACATTATAACTTTTAGGTATCAATATTAACCTCCTATTGATTCGGTTTGAACTTTTTATTCCTTGGACAATATCTTTTAGTTTCATTACAATTAGGTAGTGATGAAACTATTTGAAATGTAATAATTCAAATTAATGTGATGATAAAGATGATGAAAAAGAGCTAGAACATTCATCCATTCATGAAAATTCAGATCGACAGCTCGAAGAACATGAACATAAGAAGGTAAATTTTTTCTCATTTTGATTTCTTTGGTATGCCAGATTGAACTTTATAATTGAAAAGATAAAATCACCCCTGCGATTTTTTAGTTGCCTTCTTGGATTTTGTTCTTATTGGTTGCAGTAATATTGGAATAAAATTCTTCTATGGTTGTGTTTAAGATGTGTATTTTTATTTTTAATTAATTTAATATTAGTTCTGTAATATTTAATGCTCAATTTATGAATTTATTTTCATAATGATCATAATCAGTGACTGGAAGTGTTTTTGATTCCACACCACCCTCCCTTGGGATCCTACATCCTGTTACCCTATCCATGTTTTTATTTTCAGTCATTTTTTTACAATATTCTTAAAATTAACTAAATTTCAATCATTCAAATTGCATGGAAAAGGTATTTACTCCAAATTTATGTCACACTAAAATATTCAAATCACCATTATATATATTCCATTCCACTTTCCATTCTTACACTCATTCTCATTCATTTTACATTTCCCTTTCCCATCTTAGGCCAAAAGGGGACCAAATGAAATTGTAAACACCTGAATTTGATCAAACAGAAGGAGAGTTGAAATTATTTTTTTTAATTTTGAAACCATCAATTGATGGAATAGTGTCAAGCATGAACAGCAACATCACAATTATTATTTTGAGCTCTGAAGTTTATAATGATCTTTGTCTTGTCACTAGTCCAGGCGTTTGCTTCTTCATTTTTCACCAATGGAGTTACTCTGCTCATTTTGAGGTATTTCTGTGTTGAAGTCTGAAATGAAGCAAATTATGAACCCCTCAACCATAGAACTTCACGGAAAAAATTGGTTTGGATTAGGAATAAGGAAATAAAGTATTGCTTGTTAGTGTTCAAATAATGCTTTGTTGTAACATGTAGGAATTTTTTATTTTATGTATTTTTACTATTTTTTATATTTTAGATTTTATTTTCATTGTTTACTGGAAAACAGAGTTTGATGATTTGAGATACAATCCTACAAACATATCAACAGCTTCTGATGAAGGTGCTCAAAAGCTAAAATAAGACTCTCTTCAAAAATCGAATTCCCTTGAAGAAAAAGTGAGTGTTAAATTTTCTTCTTCTAACTACATCTACATTTTTATGTCTCCCTAAAATTTTCTCTGCTGCAGGTTTTAGAATTGAAGAAGAAAGAGGATTCTCGATCCTAACTCTTGAGGCAGAAACCTAGAAGTGATGAAGAAGAAAAGCGTTTGCCTGATGAAATTATTCATAAAAATTATCAAAAGGTGATATTTTTGTATTTCTATACAGAATAAATCTCTAGATGGATTAAAATCAACCAATAGAGTAAACTTTATGTTCTACTGCAATAGAAAATCAAACAAGAATCTGAGCGGTGTAGATTGTTGAAGGCTTCACGAGAAAACGAGGTTCTGTCGGTATGTCCATCATTACATGTTTTTGTTAATTTTTTTTACATTTCGTTGCAAATATTTGTTACTGTACAACAATTAAGGGTTTTACATACTTCTTTTGTATATTATTTTGGAATAAAAGATAGATCTCTTTTTTTGTAAAGATTTTTCTATTTAGGTTATGTTTTGATCCTTATATCTCTGTATGTATGAGAACTTATATTTTACCATCATGTGCATTTCTTTACATGTTGACCTGACTTTTTAAATGGATACATGTTGGGGTTTTATGATCTTTTTGTTCAATAATTTTAATGAAGCCGTATGGTTGATAGAAATGAAATAGAGAGAAATAAAGAAAAAGGAAAAGTGATGAATGAGAAAGTGTGGTGTTGTTATTTTTGTTAATAAAAATGGATTATAATTTTTAAAGAATAACTGATAACCATTATAATAAATAATATATAATTAAAATAAAATAATATTTATTAGGCTTCCACAATGTTGAAGTGTGGTGTTGTTCTTCTGGTGAATTATTCACTTTGTGCACTTGCATTAACATATGAATGCATGTTTTTTGTGACCCGCTTCCAATTTTTCATCTTAGGGCTTCTAATTTTTTAGCTTAACATCTTAATTTCATCCTATTTGAATCTTAACAGATTACTGATTCAAAGGAACAAGGATATAATTTTAACGAGGTATATTTATCTGTTATTCTTCTGTGTTTGTGTTTATCCTCATCTTCATCTCCATATTTGTATTTTTAGTTGCCAAGTTTCTCAAAATTTATTGGAAGAGATATGAAGATTCATATCTCTGATTGGGAATAGCCTAATGATGATGACTGGGTGACCATAGATCCAGAAGACCTTCCTTACAACCGTTACAAGAAGACGACCCCCAGAGCAGGAAGCCACCGTTCTAGAGCCGGAGGCCACCGTTCAAGGGCCTAAATCTACTGTTCAAGAGGCGGAAGCCACCGTTCAAGAGGTGGAAGCATTAGGATGACCTCTATAGTTGGAATCCCGTTAACCCTTAGGGGTTTATAAAGCAACCGACATAGTTTTTCGAAGATGCAGCATGGAGGTGAAGAAAGTTCTGACCCCGGTGAAGCATGCTGCACTTGCAGTTAAATTAGCACTTGCAAAACCCAGAAATGTCAATGACGAGTTTCAAGAGGCTTTTGTAGGGCGTTGTGTGGATGCCTCCTGAGAAAGTGCAGCAATAAGTAGGCAAAGGAAGAGTCCTCTGAGATGGACAACCTGAGAAATATAAAGAACAATTCTATCACAGGAAGAAACCTTCATCTAACATTAGGAGCATATAGGTATGTGTTTGTCAATTGCTTGACCCATGTAGAGAGATTTTCTTCAATGACTCTGTGATTTTATTCATTTGAAGGTGGATGGAACACCAAATCCCATGATAGGAAAAAATGAATAAGTGGGATGATATAACTCATACAACTCTAATACTGCCTAGACCGAGGTGATCAATGACATCTAGCAATCAACTTTAAGAGTATGTGGATATGCTCACCCCAAATTTCAAATATAGAGTAGTGGGAATTGTAGGTGGAGGTTTTAGGTGAAGTTAGCTTGATGATTGAGGATGATAGTGAGAGATTAGTGTTGAGGGTTATTTCATATTCCATTGAGCTATAATGATTGTTTGGGTTTTATCTGCATGTTGGGGATGTAACTATTATCATAGTTGTAGTTGTTTTAAATTTTGAGTATATTTTTTGATATTCATGTGTTTATATTATTTATGATATAATTAAATTGTTTCAGTTTTATTTTGTCACGACTCGACCCAAAGGGGTTTGAATCGCGACTCTCCAATCTTATATTCAATAGGTCAGGAGATGACGACTAGCACCTCATAGGATATCACACACAAGATAGGTCTTAGCCTAACATACCTATACACAAAAAACCACAAACACGTTCATGAAACAGTGCTGAGATATATAAAAACTGAAAGAAAAAAAGAATGCATACATCTATCCTAACTAGAGTACAATAGAAGTACCAAAAGGGAAAATACAGGGCACATAAAAAAATGCAAAAACGTCAACCTGCTCTGAAGGAGGTGATTACTATCAAACACCTATCAGAAAGCTCTTCATCCAAGCTCCGGTGAAAACCCCGTTCAGTCCAGCTACTCCTCTCTCCCTACTTCGGGTCTAACTGGGACTCCGTCGAAGTACTTATGGTCTACACAAGACACCTAACAAAAAATCTTCATTTCACCACAAATACCCAAAGCGGGCCTCATGGTACACGCACAATGATTTCGGTTTAACCACCTGAAATTGATGTTAAAATGTACGCCTTAAAGTCACGGTCACACCAACCCTCATGGGGCCCTCACCGTTGGACCTTCCATGGACCACTGGAAACGCTCTATTGGGGGTGATGATATATATATATATATATATATATATATATATATATATTAATTTAATCTTTCATCCTCCCGATCTCGGATCGCCTCCAACCTGACACCTGATGCCGAAAAATTTTATGTTGTGCCTAGGGTAAACACGACATTCTGAACCCAACTGAAATCTTAGAAAATTGATATGAGACTTCATTCAGGAGTTATTCAAGGTGACGTCCAAAATAAATTAATTTAATGTATTTATGAAAACGCTCTCGATAACTTTTTCTATAGAAGACCCATGCTCGCAAAACTTTTACCCTGTCTAGGATCAACGCCACGCTTTAGACACAATCGTACACACAGATTTTTTATCCGAGCTACTATTTGAGAGATAACTCGTTTCCGCCACATGCATAGTCTAAAAATACTTAATATTTTTATAAAATTTATTTTGGCGACACCTGGACTCAAACTCGCACGCCTTCTTCGTGCCAAGTTCTGGAATTATTAATAGGAATATTTCAAAGTATGACTGGGTAAAACCCAAGTCGCTACATATCTCATTTTGTGAGATTTATACTCTATTCACGTTTTCAACTCGTGCCCTATTGGAGTCATTTTTTTGGGGTCACACTGAATATCATTATTGACCTAGGTGGGTTCAAGAGAAATGAGTTGTGACCTGGATGAATGACATGTGAATTTAACACCTAAGTTTCTTGAAAGGATAAAAACAGAATTTAAATATAAGTATTGTTTTATAATTAATAAATAATGTACCAGCTAGAAAAAAATGATATTATGATTTACATGACATAACAATAAGTATTGTATACAATTAATAATTTAATAATAAGTATTGTTTTGTAATCCTATGATTTTAGTTTTTAGTTTTCAATTTTCGGTCTCTTTGTAAAATAATATAGAACTTTAGTAAAAAAAATTTCATTTATAATAATCGGTTATTTATAATAACCCATTATTAGTTAAGTTGAATATTTAAATCTTTTTTTACTTTTTTATTTCATTAAAATTTATAATTAGTTCTCGAATTACTAAATTTAATTATAATGTTAAATATCATTGAATTAAATAAAACTGTGTACATTATATTTCTAGTTTTTTTAGTTTATATGTAAAAAAGATAGTGAATAATTATAATTAATTCTCAATAATAATTAACTTATTTTTAAAAAATTATAATTAAAAAATTTAGTTATTTGTAAGGACATGATTTTTCTCAATCTCTCCCTTTGCATTTCTGGGTGGTCGGAGGTATCCAAGAAAGGATGGAAGGGTAGACGTGGGTCTGAGCTGAATTTTTATCCATATGAGGTTATAGTGTGAGGTTGTAGGCTATGACATGGTGTTGTTTTGGAGATGGTACCATGGCTTCGTGTGGTGCTTGAAACATAGTGGCCTGGGATGAGGGGTTTTAGTGTATCTTTCAATCTAGGGGTACCTGCAACATGAGCATATATTTCACTGTGGAGCCCATGGGATTCAGTTTCCTCATCTCTGTCATACGGGGGATTATTATAGTGTGGTTCGTATGTTACTTCACTGCCTTACCCCAGGTTCGTAAGATCTCCGGGAGATTTGTGGGATTGTGGCATCGATTCTCAAAGTTTGAGTTTTTATGGTGTGGCCACCCTTGTTGCACCATAGTTTCAGAGAAAACCCTAGGTATTACAACATTGTCAAGGGGGGTTACACCTTGTTCATTTAAAATTAAAACACGTATAAATTTGACATCCCATTCGAATTCCTCTTATTTCCTATATTGTCCTTCAAACACTAGATGAACCAAGGGCCTCTTTTAGAGACATTAAGTTCCCTTTCTCTAGGATTTATCCCTGACTTTGAAATACCTTTCCATTTGTGATCCATGGTGACTTGAGGATATATTTGAGGATATAATCTCTTTAAAAGTCTTAATCAAAGAGGAAAAGTTGAAAATAGCATAATTTTCACATATTGGAAACATGGTAGACCCATGAATATGGTTATAACTTAGTCGAAGAATTATCTTATCATGTGATAGATAATAAGGATAATTAATAAGTTTTCTCTGGTGAAAGTGGGAGTGTTGTAATAGTGGGTTTTCGAGACCCAACTTGAATGATACTTTTCGATTATCATATCGTGTATACAGTGAGTTATGACTGATTTACACTTACCATTATAGTGTTGATATTTTTGTTTCCACTATTTATATTGAAATGTTTATATATTATTTTTTATATAAAAAGGTTGTAACAGTTTCCAGACTATAATGAGAACCTTGAGATACTCTGACATTATTCTTAAACATATGTCATATAGTCTAGATACATCATGCTGATTGGACACAGTTATTTTCTAACTATCAGGTTTTAGGGGCTCATAAGTATTGAGACTTCTTATCACGATGTTCCAACTTGGGGATCTATAGTAGGTGATATCATGAGGACAACCCCATCAATAGGAACACCACATTTATAGAGTGTCATTGGTTTTTTCTATATATGAACGTGTATATTGGTCTCCTGACTTGAGATCATTATCAATTTGTACCATTTGATCATATACATTTATGAAAAGAAAAAACCATGACATTGAAGTTGTGGTGATGGAGTTTATTTTGGTTGTGTCCTTGGTAGTAAGACATTGATTGAATGATCAAGATAGAATTTTTGTTTCTTCTGAGTTGAAGAAGTGATATCTCGAACCTTTATAAATCCATGGTCATGGTAGTTGAAGGTACGTGTTTCCAGTATAATCAATAAATAATAAAGTAATAATGGATGATGACATAAGTTGTGCAACCTTCTTTATAATATATCATGGGATAATGAGATTATATTGCACAATGTGTGTTCATATGAAAGGTTTTCATTACGATGACTTTTCGTTATCTTCATATGGGACTTGTTGGGTTGATAGAATCCACATCTGATCTATGAATAGTATTTACTACTATTGAGAAAATGGTTTAGAGGTTCAAACATAATAACACATTCAAGTGTATGTCCTATTTTGGTGAATAGGTGTACAGGTCATAGTGGGACCCACCATGAGGTATGAGAGTTTTCCGAGTATTAATGATCACCAAAAAATAAATAAATTCATTATTATTCGAGTATAG
This sequence comes from Viscum album, assembly GCA_963277665.1. Lineage (NCBI taxonomy): Eukaryota > Viridiplantae > Streptophyta > Magnoliopsida > Santalales > Viscaceae > Viscum > Viscum album. Next base: position 167,335,234 of record OY728155.1, on the reverse strand, counting down.
AATATGTGTGTTGAATTTATTTATTAAAATTATTCACAAGGTATTTAGTAAATACACGGAAAAAATATTATACAAATGAAAATTATTTTAATATTGAAGGTTCGTTTAATATTTTCAAGAATTACAAGTTGAGTTAAAGGATCTCTTTTATCATATAATATATTTTTTATATATTACAAGTATGTGATAAAAATATAAATGACATTATGATGCAGTTAGTTCATCATTGAATGTAATTTATCCCTTATTTAGTGGGCGTTTCTTATACGGGGGATGGGGAACCCTTTCTAGGTAATTAACTCCCACAATATAAGCAGAGAGGATCTCATTACCATGGTATCATTCATACCCATGAATTTGAGAGATCCTCTCACCTCCTTCTTGCATCTAAGAGAGAGAAAGATCTCATCAAATCTTTTGATCTTTGATCTTTTTCACAAATATTTTAATCTTTGATCTCTTTCACAAATCAAAGTGATAAGATCATGGTGATCATCATGATGCCGAAAGACTCATTGTCTCTTTGCACTAGCACCCAAAATTCAAAAATTGTAATTTTTATGTACTCTTGAAGTGTGTGTGGAGAATTTAGAGGGGTTTGAGAATGGATATTTCAAGTAACTATCACCGACGACAAGCGATAGTCGAATACATCTTCGACTGGATGAGGTAATTATTCATGTTTATCTTTGTGCTCAATTATTTCATGCAATATCCTCGGACCTCAATGGGGATCAAATCGCTAGAGATGATAATGTTTCATTACTTTGGTGATGAATTTTTTTAAATCCCCAGCCCACTGACTTCTGTCAAATGCCCTCATACCAACATGATATTCCTATTTTCAAACATTTGTATTGATCTTTGGAATTTATGATTATTATTAATGGATATTATCAAATGTGAACTTTGATGTATTGATGAAAATCATGATTACATATGTCCATGGTGAGGTAGGATACATTGGGTGAATTGCGATTAATATCTCATTAATGTATAACATGATAAAGGATTTGTCCCTTTTGTTCTTTAATGGAAGTATATATCTCAAGATCATTGATGGAAATGAAATCACCTAAATAAATCCATGGCCATGGTGTTCTGTGATCAAGTTTATTTTAAAAAAATCAAAGAATGATGCATTGAACAAATAGGTTGATAACACAATCTTGATACCTACTTGATTTGAGATATCATAATAAATTGATTATATTACACATTAAGCACTTGTATGATATTTCATGTCATTGAAAACTTAACTTCTTTAATTTTATATGTCTTCATGTGATTCTAGACACTAACCTTATAATTTTGGAATCTCTATATAATTCCACCAAGAAAGAGGCATAGAGGGTCACACACTAAATGTATCTAGAACCTCATTAAAATAATATTACTATTAATTATATAACATGTTGAATAAATATTATTCTTGTATGTGGTTTAAAAATTATTCATGTTTTCTTTATCGCATATATTCTATTGCCAGTTATTCGAGAGAATATTTTGTGAGCATAATATTTAATAAATTATTATTTTATATTTAGTGAAAATTTTATTTATTTAATTATTAGTGAATAATGCAATGATATTTATTTATTAAATAAATAGACATTATTCAACAACTAATAAATATTATGGAGGAATGGAATTCCGAGTTCACAGATCCCATGATAAATATTATATATTAAATATTATTTGAATAAATTTTAAATAATTTATTCAAGAAATAATATTTAATTAATTCTCTGGTTTTGTTCATTTCAAGAAATAATAATAATATTATTACTATTATAGGAATGGGGTTCTACATGGATTGGTTAGATAATAAAAGTGCATGTATAATTATTATTTTCTAACCCTGACAATATTTGAACCCAATTATATTATTTCCCAACATATTAATAGCCATTTTGTTTGTTGTGCACAACCACTCTGGAGAATTATCTCAAATTCTATAGAGAACCTCTCTTAGAATGATTTCAAGAATAGAGAGTGATCCCCCTCCACCAATCCTCATGGTTCTAGAGAGATTGAGGAGAATTCTTTTTGGAAGAGATTCTCATGGTGATCAAGGACAAGCAATGCAAATGTTAGGATCATCCGCATTAGCACTTGAAGTTTCCTACAATGATGCTTCGATGTTTGCGGTACATGTGTGGATCACCACTGTAGAAAATATACACCTGATTACTATGATTCAACAACAATACAATGTCTATACATTTCTAAATTCATCAATGAAGAAAGAATTCATTTGAAGGTAGTTCTTTAATTACTTAAATTAATTATAAATTTATTATGTGATGATCATGTGTTTAATTTTGAGGTTCTTGTGTCAATTAATATTTGATTTAATTTTGTTGGTCATGGTGTTCTTCATTGATGTACATCTCAAATTAATTATCAATTATTATAAAAATTTGAGATGGGCATGCCCCATTGGCACTTCCACTACATTCGGAACATTTAGATCTCAACAACTAGAGACTAGGATAACACTACAGTTAGAAAGTTGACCATAACATGATCACTTTTCTAATCATCTTCTTTGAAGTATTTATTTTTTACTTTCACTGTTTTCAAAACCAAAACACCCCTTTTTCTGAAACAATAAATGAAAAATCAGCTTATTACTCCTCTATGGAGACAACCTGATGTTACCACTATATTGAATTGATATAGGAAATAAATAGCTTTTTTCACACCCTATGACAGAGTTGTGTAAAAACTTAGCATCGTCGTCTTGGGGAAGTGCCAAATCCAACATTTAGAATTGCATGAATAGTAATTATAATGAATTATTTTACCATTTAGATCCATAAATTAAAAATAAAACTATTTACCAAACATTGGAACATTAAATTGTATTAATTTTGAATAAATAACCATTGTAAACTCAACTGAAACTTTTAAGTGTTCACTCTAGGTCTTCCAGAATGGAAATACACCATAACCAAACCCTAAGAGTCTTACATGAACATCAATTTGTTAACCAACGAAAATAAATCACTATTCCTAAAATGAAAAATGATTTCAAATTGAAAATTGTCTTAATATGAACATTTTTAAGTTTCATGGTCTTGTAGGTGAATACCCTAATAGACACATACAAGCATTCACACATGTCTGCTTAACTTTGAATCCTCACATAGTAGATGAAGAATAAGTCCAACATAGGAAATTACCCATTAATTAGAAGGAACTACCAAATAGTGGTAATATAACTTACAATTAGTAGATATCCATAACTGGGAAGACTTATAAAAATGTTTCATGCAAATATTTGAGCCCTAGGTTTGAGTTTATAAGATATTCTAGGCATAAACCTTAAAATTTGCACACATAGAATTCTAATTAAGGGAGACTCTAGAATAGTTAGGTTGTAATGTCTGAGAATTTCTGTATTTTTTTTAAAATATGTGGAATTATTTCGATACTGGGAAATCTAAAGACACGTGATTCCGAGGCCCAGAGTGGTTGGAATGATCCGTCAAAAAATATTATGTTTAAAATAGCGCATGCTAGTGGTTTTCCTGAAAAAGTAGAATAACTCTTAAACAGGTACCCCGATCAGAAATCCAAGGGTACCTTTCTGTTTAGGATAGTGGGTTTATCCTAGGTCTGAATTAAGTTTAGTCGACGCAGGCCACCAGTGTAAAAACCTGAAAATGACATAACTGTAAATAAAATTATTAAATAAAATTATTTTATTTTTCAAATGCTTATAACTCACGAACAGTGACTTAGATTAAAAATATGAGACCACCGCTGAGTTTGTGAGGGTATGATTTCCTTTGCTAGATACTAACACTGGTCGACGCGGGCCAATGGTGGAAGTTAGTTTTTGTCCTTAATTAAAATAATTAAGTAAAAATTATTTTATTGTTAAATCCTTAACTTTTAAACGTTAACTCGGATTTAAAATCCGAAAGTACTGTTGAGTTCATGGGGTGTATTCCCTTTAGGATGAGACTAACCTCGACTGATACGGGTTGAGTGTGAATGTTAATAATTTATTAAACTTTTTTTAAGGTACGTTCAGGCCTATTGCTCTGGTCAATACCATCTATAATATCATTACCATGATCCTGGATATCCGGCTAGCTGATATTTCCAAGAATATTATCTCTTGGAATCATTTTAGTTATATCAAAGGTAGGAAAATTAAATATTTCCTCCTCACAACTTCTGAGTGTGTCAATATTTTGCAGAAAACTACTAGGGGAGGTAATATTGCCCTCAAACTTGACATTGGAAAGGCCTTTGAAACTATGGACTGGGACATCATAAGTTGAATTCTTCTTGAGTTGGGATTCCACACCAAGTTCATACAGTGGGTTAAAGATCTACTTAGCTAGGCTCATATCTCCATTCTTGTTAATGGGTCCCCTGAAGGCTAGTTCAAATGTTCCAAGGGTGTCAGATGGGGTGATCCCCTTTCAGCCATCATCTTTGCCATTACTGAGGACTATCTTAGTCGGTTGCTCACCCAAATGGTCTCTACGAGTGAGTTTCTTACTATCACTGCCTCTAGAGGTGTCTTATATCCTTCTCATCTTCTCTATGCCAATGACATCTTCATTTTCACTCAAGGTCACAAAAATAATATCCAGAACCATAAGAATTTTCTTCGTCACTATGAGTCGGTATGTGGTTAAGAAATCAATTGGAATAAATCCTTCATTTTCTTTGGTTAAAATATTTCTATCCCTAGAAAACATGACCTTATAAATTACCTGGGTATCCAAGCTGGTAGCTTTCCTTTCAACTACCTAGGTGTACCTCTCTTGCTTGTAAGACCAAGATCCTATTACTTTGTTGATGTTTTTAGCAATGTCAGAAAGACTCCCTCTTCCTAGAAAGGTAAAACCCTCTCAATGGAGGGCCACATTTGCCTTGTTAAACATGTGGTCACTACTAAACTTGTCTACTCTTTCGTGGTCTACTCTTGGCCTGCCGCTGTTTTTAAAAACCTGAACAATATGATGAGAAACTTTGTGTGGACTAGAATCATGATTGAAAAAATGATCTTCAATGTCCCTTGGGAAACCTGTTGTTTACCCCTCTCAAAATAAGGCATGGGAGTTAAAAACCTAAAAAAAAATTTACTCAGTCTCTTCATTCCCAATTCATTTGGAATCTTATTAATCAACAACATAATTCCCTAAGATTCCTGGGAGATTTATTTTTTAAAAATCTTGTTAATTGAAATATGACCTATCTGCAATCCTCCATCTAGTCCAGACTTAAAAAAATATTCCAAGATATAAACAATAATGCCAGATGTTCTATTAATTCTCACTTTTCTCTTAACTTTTGGAATCAATATTTTTCTAGAAGTCTCTTGATTAATCAAATTGATCCTACTAATTTCAATTTGGACCTAAACTCCTCTATCAAGTAGAAACTAGAAACACAACTTCTTCTCCCCAATAACATTGCTCAAATAGTTAAAAGCTATGATTTTCTAGAAAATAATGATATTCTTATTTGGGAACCTTCAACAGATGGTCGTTTAAATTCCCAAGAATACTACAACCATATCATCCATGGTGAGAAAACATGCATGCATAATTTTACAAAAATATGGTTTATTCCTTCCCGCTTCACTCTTCTTTGGAGGATTCACTTTGGTAAACTCCCCCTTGAGGAGAACCTCCAGCGGGTGGGTATATCCCTTTGTTCCAGATTCCCCCTTTTTCTACAACATTGTGAAGATGTTAATCACCTATTTATCCCTTATAATACCTCTACTACACTGTGGAATAATATAATCAATTTCTTTGAGTTACATCAGATTCAAAATAGGAACATTACCCAATTGGTGCAAGACATCCTTTCCATTCAGTTCCCCAACCAGGTATAAATTATTTTCCTTGTTTCTTGTGCCGAAATTTTTTATATCATCTGGAATAGAAGAAACAAGGCTCTTTATGGAGAGAAAATCATTATTCACAACTCTTCCATTCAAAAGATCCTCCTGGTGGTTTAGAATGCAAAATCCCAATATTAAGGCAGATACTCCAATTCAGTTACTGATCTTATCATTTTTAACAAATATCATCTTAAAAGTAATTTTCCCAAACCCCTTTCCACCATGGATGTTTTCTGGAATCCTCCCTTTATTTACTGGATTAAATGTAATTCGGATGGCACTTCGAGAGGAAACCCCGACCCAGCTGGGTATGGATTTGCCTTCAAAGATCATAATGGATACTTCCTGAGAGGCGAATCTGGTCCTTTTGGAGAAGCCACTTTAATTGAAGTTGAAATGTATGCTCTTATAAAAGCGATTGATCATGCACGGATTAATAACTAGAACAATGTCTGGTTCGAGTGTGATTCGTCCAATATTGTCCAACCTGTTTGGAAGAATCAACTTCATCTTTCCAGGAGGTACATGAATAAATGGAGAAAATGCCTAAAAATCCTTTCCTCCATTACATACATCATCACTCATATGTATCATGAGGTGAATCAAATTGTGGACTTCCTTTCTAATAAAAGAGTAACTGAAGGTACCAACATCTTCTACTCTACTATTTTGGAAGATTTGCTTTTTATTTTCAACCTTGATAAATGTACTCTTCCCACTTTTCGACTTTTGTAACCTTTTGATTTATTTAGGCCATATGTATTTTTCTTTTTCTTTTTAAAGAAATATTTTATTTTAATTTCTACCAACTATTGAGTGGCAGTGGCGGGACTGCTGGGTTTTCAATCTATTTAATGGCTTGAATCTTCAGTTTTGTAACCACATCATTGAGAGTTAAGAGAATCATTAATTAAAACACATTATTGTACCTCATTAATCCTATGATGCATTAAACACCCTTCCCCTCTATTTAAATGAATCTCGGGCACGGGTTTTTGATAGGAAAGTGAGGAACCTCTAATAAAGTACAATGATATCTTCCACCAACAAGGAACTGAGACTTGGACGACAACGTTGGAGGAATTGATCTGGGATCGATGAATGTTGGCAGCTTCAACGAATGATAATTATTCTCCCACAACCGCAACGTCTCCAATGATTCTTGAGGTAGGGGTTTTCCGTTTAAATTCAAGTGAATTAGTTTCTTTCCCTTTTTTATGAAAATCATGATGAATGCAGATCAACCAAAACGAGTTGATCTGTGATTCGTATGAAATTGTGGGTGGCTATTGCAGGAAAAATATTGAACATGGTTAATCTTTATCTTTTTGATGTACTGTTATCACCCACCTGATATGATGCTAACACGAAGGGTGCGAGCCAAACAAACAAGGCCCAGAGCCTCTTCCACTTCAAAATTTGGTGTGTTCTTCATGGGAAACCAAAAAATAGAGCGTAAAGATGAACCCAGAATCTATGCAGTGTTGGCAGTATTCCGGGAGGCCCGTAGGCACTTTCGGGAGGGAAAACAGACCACTAGAGCTCACCTGGTGGCCCACGGAAGTTCCGCTGGCACGACACCAGTGATCAGAACTAGTTGGCCACTGAAGAAAGTAGTGCTACCTTGCGTCGTGGTTGACCAGTAGGGGTGGATGGCTCTCGGACTGCCATGTCGGCGGAAGGGCGGCGCACTGTCGCGTGCTGTGGATGGAGGTCGCGGCTTCAAATCTGCAAAAGAGGGGACTTAGGTCCCGCAGGTCTCGCTGACTGGGGGAGGCGGTACATAGCACCACCATTTTAGAAATTGAAGGGACCAACAGATCCTTTTGGGAGGTAATTCGTGTGATCCCTTGTGGGGTTGTGCCGAACCAGCGGGCCAGGCTGGATCAGACTGGACTCTGATCTTCTTTGGCCCAATTTCTCTTAAAAGGTCATATCTCACAAACCAGACGTCCATTTGATGAACTGTATGTGGTGCTGGATCCATGGAGCAAGATGTTCCTTTTGAGATAATCCACTTGGATTTTGGAAAAATTTGGAGTACGTCCTGGTTGGATCATTCCTGAATCCAACCGGGCCCTCGGCACTAAAATGCCTATAACTCTCAGACCAGGTGTCCGATTGACATACCGTCTATTGCGTTGGAACCCTTATGACATGACGGATGATTGGGTTACTTCTTCTTGGGTTATTTTACCGGTGGAAATACAATCGATGGATTTAGGAGTGGATCCCCATAGAATCAATTGTACTATGTACGAGAATCCAGTGGTTGACTAAGACGTGATGAATGAATAATGATCATGTGTGGATCAACACCTAGTGATCATGTGTGGATCAACACCTAGTGATCATGTATGGATCAGCACCAAGATATCATGTGTCGATCAGCACCTAGCAATCCTGTGTGGATTAGCACCTAGCGATCCTAGGTGGATCAACACTTAGCGATCCTCTGTGGATCATCACCTAAAAACCCTGTGTGGATCATCACCTAGCGACCGTGTGTGGATCAGTATCTAGGGACCCTATGTGGATCAGCATCATAGCGACCCTGTGTGGATGAAAATCATAGCGACCCTATATGGATCAACATCATAGAGACCCGGTTTGGATCAATAGCATATTTATGTTTCTCTGAGTTGTATACCTGGTTTGAGCTGAGTCTTTTGTTTTTTGTTTTGTGATAGAGATCAAGCTTTGTGGTTTTCCTTTGTGGAATTCTAAGAGACCTCTGGGAGTCTCAGGGTCCCTACTAAGTATTGTTATACTCACCCCTACACAGGCTATTCCTGCACCTTCTTCTGTCTTGTGTCGACGATGGACAACCATGACAAAGACTTGGGAGCCAGGACATGACGTCGAAACAAGCGACCGGTGGATGAGGATAGCCACGTGATGAGTTGTACCTAACCTTCAGGTAGTAACCTTGGCGAACGACTTGAGGATTTTGATTAATCCACTGAAAGTGAATAATATTGATTGTTAATTTATTAATATTCATGTGTTCCAATGTAACACCCCAAGCTTTCACGATACGCTTCTCTTTCAATAATGCAATAGCTTGCATTGTACGCAAGTTCGAGATTCTAACACACCGCGACCAATCAAAGTAGCAGTTATGAATATTAATACCCACTTTTTGAAATTATATAAATTTTATATTTCAAAATGGACTTCATTTTTGTATTCGGAATATCAAAATTATCCTAATTTGAATTTTTTGTAATTTTCTGAGAACTACCAATTTTCTATGAATAGAGAAAATACTTAAAAACAACTTTTTTAATAAAAATAATTTATAGGGATAAATTATACTATTTAGTGGTTTTAAAGTATAATTAGAATATATTTTTACCATTTTATTCAATGTTGGTCATTAGAATTAATTTCAATTTGAAATTGGACATAAACAATTGTCAATCTTTTGATATATATTGTTTCTTAAAAACACGCTATTTGTTGTGATAGTGGGAATTAATTATAAAATTAATTAATGCAACTTAGATTCTTGGAATTTTGTAAAATATACATCATTTTTGAATTCAGAATTTCAATTATAGATTAGGTGAAATTTTGGCATTGTTCTGAAAAACTTCAATTTTTGATGAATAGAGAAACTACTAAGTGGTAGTTAAAAAACTGATTTTTCGTTTAAATGAAACATTAACACTTCTGTGATTTATTTTCAAAAACCTGACATACATGGTTGTCATTAGGAAGTAAAATGTGGTTCAATGGGCTTAAAATAATTTTTGGTGAATAATAACTTTTAAGTTTAATTAATCGCGATTAAAGGTAATTAGTGAAATTTAAGGTAAAAATGGTATTATAAAAATATAAAAATACACTTACACTTGTCCTAACCCTATTGTATGAGTCATGGCCAACCAATAAAATCCATGGGTCAACTTGGGGACCCCATCGAGCCACTTTGGTAGGAAAATGACATTAAAAACCTTTTATTTAATGTTAAAATAAAAATGTCACAAACATGAGTTGTTTTACTAAAACAATTTTTAAATGGGGTTATACAAGTCATATTTTTTACTATGAATATTAATTAGAAAGATAAAATGGTTTCCTACATCATGATATTTGTTTTATAATTTTTATAAATTAAATAAATTAAATTATTTATGACACCATGATGATGCAGTGATTACCTCATTAATTAACGATTTAAATAAAATAAAAAGATAATGTAAAATCTAAGACTTAAACTTGTCAAAAAAACTATTGGATGAGTATATTTAAAACAATTATCACCTTATACTCTAAATATATAGGTGTGGGACCTTTAAAATCCGAAACTCATTATATAATAAAGTAACATTTCATGACTTTCCAAGAGTGCCCCTCCTCTCCTCTTATAAAAGGCCCCCACCACTACCTCCTTATTCACACCATCAAAGCCTTTTTTTCTCGGCCAAACCTCTTCCAAAATACTATCTAAACTTCCCTATATTACTCCTAGAAGCCTCAGTTTGGTCATAATTCATCCCAAGGAAGCCTTTGGCTCAAATCAAAAAAAGAGTTACCCGATTTTAAGGTAATGTCTTCTCTTATGTTATTTTGTTTTATTTTGCTTCTCCAACCCTCTAAACTCTTGTTATGAATTTATTTTGTAACAACACCAGTATAATAAATATAATAGGATGTTGTCATAAGAATTATTTGAGCTACACTTACACACACCTAAATCTAATGGTTAAAGAACATACTATTTCTGTGGATGGCGAATTTCTGCCTCACGAAACGATGATTGTTCAACACTCATATAACACCTTCAAAGGTGGCCATTAAGATGTTACTATATTTATATATGATATATAATATTTTTATGTTTTACTTAAGCTTCTGTATTTTTCATTTATGGCATACCTTTATGGTCTCCATTATGGGTAAACGCGATATCTTCATTTTAGGAAGTGTGGACTACCGCCCCCTCAAAGTGATTTGAATCATTAATGCCATATGTGGGACATATAAAGTATGGGGTAAATGATATTATATATGATATTATACTTTAATTAAAATATACCTTTATATCATTGTGATTTAATTCCATTAAAAATGAAATATAAATGAAAGTAGCGTTCATGCGTACGTACGGCTTACCGTCTCCATGAACGGTGCATTTCATTTCTTAGCTCTAAATGTTATGTAATATTATAAATGAATGTATATACTGGATATATATTATATATATGATATCTAAATCATGAATATAATTCTGGATATAATGGATATTCTACCACATAAACAACTTGTAATTATGAGAAGTTTATTGTTGACTCAAGTACCAAAGATCGAAAAAACTACCGTTATTAACATAAATGACTACATAATTTTTGTAACATTGTAATAAGTGATATAAATGGTATAATGAACTTGAAAAAGGTTTTTAATCAAGTATATATTAACTCTAGTTTATTATTTAGGAGGTTAAAGAGCGGTCGAGTCAATTCGGACACGAGTTAAGGGATCTTCTTAACCCAATTTCCATTCTTTGGATTAATCTCCAACTTTCAAATTATGTCAAGATATTACTATTTCCTATCTTGTATTTTTTACTTTCTTTATGTGTACTTAAAGTGAATACACATAATAGATCTATTTTAAAAAAAATTGATCTTTTTAAGGGACTTCGTCTCAATCACCATTCATTGAGGCATATTTTGTTTTATACACAAATTTATTTTTTACGGTGTATAAACCCCTTTGACTTTTACATTTATTCAAAAGGAATCTTTTTATACGAAGCATTTTACTAAAAGACAAAAAGGAATATTTTCGTGTTGTACGTATACGGCGACAATGACTTCTCTGCCGCCGTGACCATTATTTGAGTTTCGGCTTCCTCTACAAGCCATAACATTTTTTAAATGAAAATAAAATAAAAAGTTATAATTTTCATTTATTTTGGTATTGAAAATGGTTTTGAATGTGTTTTTATTATATCAATGTGTTGTATTTATATCTTGTGATTTAAATGTGGAAATGTTATGTTTCCTTTATGCATGTTTTAAGTGATACGATTATGTTATGGTTTATGATATGTTTAAACCTATTCATATGAGGAATGCATTGGACTTAATAAGTGACGGGTGGAGCCCACTATATCTCCTCGATGAATCGGTAGGTCTCATGAGAAAAACTAGTGTTTGGCATGAGGGATTGACAAAATCTTATTTGTGGTCTTGGCACGAGGCCTTGGCTACGTGGTTATGATAGTCTGGCATTATGCATTGTATCATTATGAAAGTGGTTATTGATATTGCATGTGATTATTCGACTAGTAGAATATCCATGTGAGTAAGTAAATGGCATTATTTAATTTTATTGTTGCCATATTATGCTGAAGTTCAAGTTTAAAAAGGATTTTGTTTTAGTTATACATTGACATAAATGTTAATGTTTATTTATAAAAGCTTCCGCAATATTGTTATCCTTACTATGAATTTGAGCTCACCCCTTTCAATGTTTTAATATTTTCCAGAATGCGAAGAAGTATTTTATGAATGACTTGCAGGGATAGTCAGAAGAGGATATGAGTGAAGACATTGGAGACTTTTTTATTGTAGTTTTTTACTTTATGATGTAATGTAACATCTATTAATGTATCTAGTGTTTCCAAGGCTACTAAACTAATCGGTCTTTCGAGACTTGATCTTTTGTGATCATGCCAATGTTACACAATAATTCACCGACACTGGGTAACTGGGGTCGGGGCGTTACAGTTGGTATCAAAGGTAGTTTAGTACTAATCTTGGAAGCTAGATTTAGATAAACTTTTATTAGACAACATACCCCAAAGATATACTTTGAGGATTAGTATAGAAGAACTTCCGAGAATTTTGTTTTTGTAGAGATTTTTTGAGTTTCCTGAGAAATACATCCCTGTCTGGATACGAGCAGGTAGAGGCGGCTCTGGCACAGATGTACCTAGGGGTAAAACCTAAAAACACCGTTTTGAGCTAGACTCGAATAGGAACTGGTGCACGACAACGGGCCTTGCTGCACTCCCAGTTACAACACTCCCGGGGGATATGCTTAGGATAATTTTCATTTTCTTTACAAACCATTATGAAGGGTTTATGATTATATACTTCCTCAAAGAAAACATTTTTTTATAAATTATATCTATAAATAGTTCAATTTATGTTAAGGGTTTTACAAGTAGGGAATTATGTATTTTGATTCATAAACTGATCTAGTTTGTGCCATTGTTTAGAAATGGCGCCTAGTGGAAGGAATGGAAACCGTATCAATGCACGCACTCCGTGTAGGGATTTCCCTCCTGCTCAAGATAATTATTGTGGATCTGGATATACAACTGGTGCTGATCAACTTATTACCATACTGGGACAACTCACTCAGGCTATGAATAATAACCTTACTCGTATGGATCACCCTGATCCGCAATGTGAAGGATCAATGTTAGACAGCTTCATGAGGCAACAACCACCAACATTCAATGGAATTACAAATCCCTTAGTAGCTGAGCAATGGATAAATTTCTTAGAGAAAATATTCCATGCCTTGGGGAGTAGTGAAAGGGAAAAGTTTGTCATGGGATTTTACTGCCTCACTGGAGATGCTGACCAATGGTGGTCATTGATTCAAAAGAAAAAGTAAGATGAAGAAGTATCAAGTATGGAATGGAGAGAGTTCAAAGATCTTTTCTTAGAAAAATACTTTCCTCGTAACCATCGAGCAGATATGGAAAGGCAATTTCTGAGTCTGAGACAAAAGGAGGATGAGAATTTCGCAAAGTATGAGGCCAACTTCACAAGGTTAGCGAGGTATTCGGAAGATTATATATGTAACCCAAGAAGTAATATTGATCGTTTCTTTGATGGGTTAAAACCATTTCTCCATCGAGTTTTAGTATCACAATCCTTCTCATCATACGAAGATATTGTCTTGTGGGCTATCAAGACAGAAAAAAAATTATCTAAGTCTTATGATGACAAAGTAAAGCAAGAGAAGAAGAGAACGGTGGAACAAGAGACAGATAAAGGGAAAAAGGGAAAGAAGTATTTTCCATTATGTGATAATTGTGGGAATAATCACCCCGGTGCTTGCCTAAAAGGAATGGGAGTTTGTTATAAATGTGGAGAAAAGGGTCACCAGGCTCATGATTGCAAGGGAAAGAAAGAGGCTATCAATGTTTAATGCTGCAATTGTAGGGAAATGGGGAACTATGCAAATTAATTTTCTAAGCGTCAGGGGAACTTACCTCAGAAAAGGCCAAGGGATAAAGGACAATCTTATGTTGTTACTACAGTTGAAGTAGAATAATTAATGTATTGGTTCTTTTGGACTCAAGGATTATATTCTGGTTATAAGAATAATGTGATATATATAAGGATTGTACTACAGTACTTGTTTTCTTCATTAAGGTTTTAATATAATGAAGGTAATCATATTTTTAGTATGTGACAATAATATAAACTTTACTTTGTTTGTGGAATAACCCATCGGGTCGGACAAAGCTGCAGGAATCGAACCCACAACCATAGTGTGACAGGCCTTTATTACCTACCACTAGCCTACAGGAAGTCCCTGGTTATTACAAAATAGTTTTCCTAATCTAAATGGTATGTGGTAATATTTGGAACCTTATACAGTTAGGATAAATAGAATATTTTTGAGTTCTGTTACCATTTGGAGTGAAAGATGGGTTCGTGGTAAAAATTTATTAAAAATGAAAGCCTACATGACAAGTAAGAATATTTCCTTATGTTCTTAGTAAATCTCTTAAATAAATTCCTCAACTTTATGAAAGGTAACTTAAAACAAAAACATTGTCGGTTAACTTTTCTAACTGGGGATTCAATGACCGTTTAACCAATCACAAGTTTGTGATTTTCCTGTGGTTAACTTTATCCTCGTCCTGTTTTATTCAACTCTCCATCAGACCTTGATGGTTTGTTTTTCCTCCATATCCATATTTTCATATAATCCTAGTATGTGTTATCTCGGGTGACCTTTGTACTTCTGTTTCTTTCTTTTAATGTTATATTTTTATTAACCCTATTTCTGATGTGGGTTTTCCATAAAGGTATTTTCTATTTTCAACCTTTTATTTTCGAAGAACATTTTCAAATTTCGAGGACGCAATTTATTTAAGGATGGGAGAATGTAACACCCCAAGCTTTCACGATACGCTTCTCTTTCAATAATGCAATAGCTTGCATTGTACGCAAGTTCGAGATTCTAACACACCACGACCAATAAAAGTATCAATTATTAATAGTAATACCCACTTTTTGAAATTATATAAATTTTATATTTCAAAATGGACTTCATTTTTGTATTCAGAATATCTAAATTATCCTAATTTGAATTTTTTGTAATTTTCTGAGAACTTCCAATTTTCTATGAATAGAGAAAATACTTAAAAACAACTTTTTTAATAAAAATAATTTATAGTGATAAATTATACTATTTAGTGGTTTTAAAGTATTATTAGAATATATTTTTACCATTTTATCCAATTTTGTTCATTAGAATTAATTTCACTTTGAAATTGGACATAAACAATTGTCAATCTTTTGATATATATTGTTTCTTAAAAACACGCTATTTGTTGTGACAGCGTGAATTAATTATAAAATTAATTAATTCAACTTATATGATTGGAATTTTTTAAAATAGACATCATTTTTGAATTCGGAATATCAATTATAGCTTAGGGTGAAATTTTAGCATTGTTCTGAAAAACGTCAATTTTTGATAAATAGTGAAACCACTAAGTGGTAGTTAAAAAACTGATTTTTCGATTAAATGAAACATTACCACTTCTGTGATTTTATTTTCAAAAATCCGACATACATGGTTTTCATTAGGATGTAAAATGTGGTTCAATGGGATTAAAATAATTTATGGTGAATAGTAACTTTTAAGTTTAATTAATCGCGATTAAAGGTAATTAGTGAAATTTAAGGTAAAAATGGTATTATAAAAATATAAAAATACCCTTACACTTGTCCTACCCCTATTTTATGAGTCATGGCCGACCAAGACAATCCATGGGTCAACTTGGGGACCCCATGGATCCACTTTGGTAGCAAAATGACATAAAAAACTTTTAATTTAATGTTAAAATAAAAATGTCACAAACATGAGTTGTTTTACTAAAAAAAATTTAAATGGGGTTATACAAGTCATATTTTTGACTATAAATATTAATTAGAAATATAAAAAGATTTCCTACATCATTATATTTGTTTTATAATTTTTAGACATTAAATAAATTAAATAATTTATGACACCATGATGATGCAGTGATTACCTCATTAATAAACGATTTAAATAATGTGAAAAGGTAATGTAAAATATAAGACTTACACTTGTCAAAAACTTATTGGATGAGTATATTTAAAACCCTTATCACCTTATCCTTGAAATATATAAGTGTGGGACCTTTAAAATCCGAAACTCATTATATAATAAAGTAATATTTCATGACTTTCCAAGAGTGCCCCTCCTCCCCTCTTATAAAACGCCCCCACCACTACCACCTTATTCACACCATCAAAGCCTTTTTTCTCGGCCAACCTCTTCCCAAATACTCTCTAAACTTCCCTCTCTTACTCCTTGAAGCCTCACTTTGGGCAGAATTCTTCCCAAGGAAGCCTTTGGCTCAAATCAAAAAAAGAGTTACCCGATTTTAAGGTAATGTCTTATCTTATGTTATTTTGTTTTATTTTGCTTCTCCAACCCCCTAAACTCTTGTTATTAATTTCTTTTGTAACAACACAAGTATCCTAAATATACTAGGATGTTTTTATAAGAATTATTCGAGCTACACTTACACACACCTACATCTAAGGGTTAAAGAACTTACTGTTTCTGTGGATGGCGAATTTCTGCCTCACGAAACGATGATTGTTCAACACTCATATAACACCTTCAAAGGTGGCCATTAAGATGTTAATATATTTATATATGATATATAATATGTTTATCTTTTACTTAAGCTTCTGTATTTTTCATTTATGGCATACCTTTATGGTTTCCATTATGGGTAATCGTGATATCTTCATTTTAGGAAGTGTGGAATACCGCCCCCTCAAAGTGATTTGAATCATTAATGCCATATGTGGGACGTATAAAGTATGGATTAAATGATATTATATATGATATTATACTGGAATTATAATATACCTTTATATCGTTGTGATTTCATTCCATTAAAAATGAAATAGAAATGAAAGTAGCGTTCATGCATACGTACGGCTTACCATCTCCATGAACGGTGCATTTCATTTCTTAGCTCTAAATGTTATGTAATATTATAAATGAATGTATATACTGGATATATATGATATATATGATATCTACATCATGAATATAATTCTGGATATAATGGATATTCTACCACAGAAACAACTTGAAATTATGAGAAGTTTATTGTTGACTCAAGTACCAAAGATCGACAAAACGACCGTTACTAACTTAAATGACTAAATAATTTTTGTAACATTGTAATAAGTGATATAAAAGGTATAATGAACGTGAAAAAGGTTCTTAAGCATTTATAGATTAACTCAAGTTTATTATTCAGGAGGTTAAAGAGCGGTCGAGTCAAGTCGGACACGAGGTAAGGGAACTTCTTAACCCAATTTCCATTCTTTGGGTTAATCTCCTACTTTCAAATTATGTCAAGATATTATTATGTCCTATCTTGTATTTTTACTTTCTTTATGTGTAATTATAGTGAATACACATAATAGATCTATTTTAAAAAAAATTGATCTTTTTAAGGGACTTCGTCTCAATCCCCATTCATTGAGGCATATTTTGTTTTATACACAAATTTATTTTATATGGTGTATAAACCCCTTTGACTTTAACATTTATTCAAAAGGAATATTTTTATACGAAGCTTTTTACTAAACGAAAAAGAGGAATGTTTTTCTTGTTGTACGTATGTGGCGACAACGACTTCTCCGCCGTCATGACCATTATTTTAGTTTCGGCTTCCTCTACAAGCCATAACTTTTTTTAAATGAAAAATAAATACAAAGTTTTAATTTTCAATTATTTTGGTATTGAAAATGGTTTTGAAAGTGTTTTTATTATATCAATGTATTATATTGTTATCTTGTGATTGAAATGTGGAAATTTTATGTTTCCTTTATGCATGTTTTATGTGATACGATTATGTTATGGTTTATGATATGTTTAAACCTATTCATATGAGGAATGCATTGGACTTAATAAGTGACGGGTGGAGCCCGCTATAGCTCCTCGATGCATCGGTAGGTCTCATGAGACAAACTAGTGTCTTGGTATGAGGCCTTGACAAAATCTTATTTGTGGTCTTGGCATGAGGCCTTGGCTATGTGGTTATGATAGTCTGGCATTATGCATTCCATCATTATGAAAGTGGTTATTGATATTGCATGTGATTATTCGACTAGTAGAATATATATGTGAGTAAGTAAATGGAATTATTTAATTTTACTTTTTCCATATTATGTTAAAGTTCAAGTTTAAAAAGGATTTTGTTTTAGTTATACATTGCCTTAAATGTTAATGTTTATTTATGAAAGCTTCTGCAATATTGTTATCCTTACTGAGCATCTGAGCTCACCCCTTTCAATGTTTTAATATTTTCCAGGATGTGAAGAAGTATTTTATGAATGACTTGTAGGGATAGTCAGAAGAGGATATGATTGTAGACTTTGGAGACTTTGTTATTGTAGTTTTTCACTTTATGATGTAATGTAACATCTATGAATGTATCTAGTGTTTCCAAGGCTACTAAACTAATCGGTCTTTCGAGACTTGATCTTTTGTGATCATGCCAATGTAATGCAATAATGCACTGACTCTGGGTAACTGGGGTCAGGGAATTACATCCGAAGTCCATAAACAACATTTTTAGTACATTATAGAAATTGTACTTCATTTCTCATCTTAAGTGCAATTCTTGTTTAAAATGCAACTATGGGCCAAACCAATCTTTTTTTGTGTATAAAATTTTATTGATTTTTTGAATCTGATATTTTGGGATATGATTGATAGCTTTTTTTGGAACATTTTATCTTTTATTATTGATGGATGAATCCTGATAAAAGATGGAGATTTTTTAGCATGAATACAGAACTGTTCGGGACAAAGCATAATGGCCCTAAGGGCCATCAAACAAAAGTGGGGCCCACAAACCAAGCCTAATTAATATCAATGTTTTAATATAGAAAGATAAAAATATGGGGATCATTTAATTCAACTTTGGAAAAATCTAATTATGAAGTTTTCATGGAGATAAATGGATCTGATGTTTACATTTAAATGGTGGGCCTGACCTGAACGCCCCTAATGTCTTCCCACCATTTCGATCATAAAATCCAAATGGCTTCACAAAATGACCTGAATATTTTACATCTACTATATGACATATGGATGAAAAAATATTACTTCTACGATCCCACTATATTTGGCCATATTTAGTTATATATTTACACGTCAAAATGGATGATGAATCTGGACGAATTTTCTGGACAACATTGAAACATCCAATTCCCTTGATTTTCTCACCCTCCTTTTGAATCTCTAAATTAATGGGGTTGGAATTTATTATGGTGGGGTGTCTCTAAGGATACTATTATGCCTATATAATGAGATTATGTTGAATGGAATTGGCATCAACGTTTTCATTTCTTTCATTATTATTGTCATGCTTTCATTTTGTAATCGCATTATCAATTTCCCCCATGTATGTTTTTCGGTCACCTTCATTTAATTAATAAAAGATCAGCATCATCTTCTTATTTATTTCTTATTTATTTTTTCATATAATTTTGATACCTTTACTTTAAAGAGTGAGGTTATTCACATAATATTTTGTGAAACTCTTCACACAATGGTGGAGTGATTGTTATTTATATTTCTTCTCCAATTCTACCATCATAAGTCTGCTACACGATTTCATTGATAGAATAGCATAAATAGATGGATAATCCTATAATGGGTTGATCCAAGGTAGTATAAAGGGAATGAATTAGATGTTATTTTTTAGTTTAATAATTCTTAATCAATTCTATTTTTGAGATTTTAATTCAATGATGTACGTTCTCCTTTAAACTAACCAATTTTAAGGATACACATCCTGAGTGCTAAAACGATCCTCTACCTTGGAGTGCTCATCAATATGATCCTCCAAGTGTATAGGTGATTATAATTAGGATAGTGAAAATTCAAAATCGGTGAGTGATTTGGGATGTTTGTAATTTCTTAAAGGAAACACTCAAACATAAGGCATTGAAATAATTTAAAAAGAAATCCATCCAATTCACTCCATGTGATAACCAAGGATCAACTCATGCTTTTAAATTGAATTCAATTAAGCCTTTAAAATTTAAAATAATCCAATAAATTAAAACCCAAGATGGACACTTTATAGCCAAATCAACACCATCAAATCACCTTCTTAGAATGCATGTTTCTTAGGTTTCTTCTAAGGACTCTCAGGATCGATGACCCAAGCCATACTACAATGACCTCTTACACCATACAACTTGGGTAAATTTGAGAACAACCAAATTTCGACGTCGTTCCAGGGACCATGTAAGTTACCTTAGAACATCTTTCTATTCTAACCCATTTCACTTTTCTCATCCCATTTCTCATAACTTTCCCCTTTTCTTTTTTTTCTCTTTTCTTGGCACATATCCTCTTACACCCGTGACTATTCAAATCATCTAGTTAGGGTGGATAGTCCTAGGGTTGGGGAGTCAAGAACCCATAAACGTCTCTTTACATTAGATAAAAATATTCCTAATACTCCAAATTCAGACATTTATTTTTATATAATGGAGAATCTCCCAGAAAACCAAATCATAAACCAGTGAGGGAACCAAAATAATGAGCAAAACCCTAACTTGGGAATTGTTGGAGACCCGACCATGAATGACTACCTCACACCTGCCTGGACCAATTCACCCTCATGCATTAGGAATAATAACATAGGATATGACTAATATGTCCTCAAACCCTACGTCTTGAACCCCCTTCCTAACTTTCATGGGATGGAGTCTGAGATGCCTTACCTTCATGTTAAAGAATTTAATGAAATTTTTGAAACCATGTGCCCTCAAAAATCAAATTGAATCTGGTCAAATCAGACTTTTTCCATTTTCTATAATGGACCGAGCAATGAATTGGTTAAAAAATTTGAGACCATCACCCATTCACACTTGTGACCAACTAAAATGAGAATTCTATAAAAAATACATCCCCCATCACAAAACAATTTCACTTAAAAAGAGAATCCAAAACTTTTTTGAAAGAGAGGGAGAAACATTCAATGAATCATGGGAAAGGTTCAAGGACACATTAAACATGGTACCACACCATGGTTTCTTATCCCATAACAAGTGATAATTTCCTATGAAGGGTTAGGTCCAGAAAACAAACAATTCATTGATATGATGTGCAATGGAACCTTCAAAAATAAAGCCCCAAATGATGCTTATGAGTATCTAGAAAATCTTGCTGAACATAACCAAACATGTGGAACATCACCATACTCTGAGAAGCCACCCAAATCTAGTGTAATTCACAATCTTGAAGAAGAAGAAAACCTTAGAGAAAAACTCACTGCACTCGTGAGGAAGGTTGAGGAGATTGATCTTAAGAAGGTCCACAAATACCAAATTTTTGAGCTTGTTTGTATAATTTATGACAAACAAGACCACAATAATGATAATTTACCAACCATTCCTTCTATCCAGGATGTTATTTTAGGAAGACCACCATAATTAGTTAATGTGGTGAACTTTCAAAATCCACAATTCCAAAAAACCTTCAATCCAAGGTATAATGACTATCCAAGATTCTGTTGGAAGGACAATCAACAATCAACACAACAACAATGTATCAACCCATACCATTAAACAAAATTTTCAAACCCATAATCAGTTCCAAACACAACCCATCCAATTCCAACATCCTCATGTTCAATACCAATAACCCATCTAGCAACCAAAGTATCCTCCTGGGATAAACCAACCCACCCAAGCCCCTTCCCAATCTGTCCCTCTCCCAGTCCTTGAACAGCTCTGTAAACAAATGGAGAAAATGAATTTAGAAGTCTCTTCTGTTAAACAAGAACTTCAACCCATAAAACCAGAAAGGCACCCATGCCTACACAGGATATTCCACAACAAACATCAAGGGGAGAGTCAAGTTGCACCCAGACAACTCATGAAAAACTAAAGTTTGTGACAGTTTTAAGAAGTGGGAAATCAATTCAGAAACCCAAACAAATAATTCAGAAACCATCTAAAGCATCAAAATCTAATGAAAATTCAAATGAACCAGATGATCAAACTAATAAAACTGATGAAAATGTGAAAGAAACAACTCTTCAACAAACAATACAACAACCTACACCATTTCCTCAACACATGTGGGGCACAACCAAGCCTGAATTGATTAAAAAAATGAGGGAAATATTCTCACAAGTCAAGCTGAACATTCCAATCCTCAATGCTATTCAAACCATTCCTGTATAATAAAAATACGTAGAGGACCTATTCACATTTGAAAGGAAATTATCACATATCCTTATGGCATCAAATGTTAGCACAACAATCCAAGGAACACTTCCATTAAAGAAGAAAGACCCAGGATTCTCTTAGATCAATGTTGAACTAGGAGAGAAAAAAGTTTTCAAAGCCCTGTGTGACCAAAGTGTCAATGTTAATATCATTTCCTATGCTATGTACTACCATTTAGGCCTGGAAAAGCTCAAAACCACATCTGTCTCACTTCAACTTGTTGATCGTAGCATGAGGGTTCCAAAGGGAATACTAAAGGATGTTCTGGTAAATGAATAAAACATTATCTACCCTGATGAATTCATTATACTTGAAAACAATCCAACCTTATGCAATAAGGAACAACCCCCAATCATCATTGGCCATCCCTTCCTTGAAATAATAAACTCTGTTATCCAGGTATGAAATGGGAACATGACTATCACCTTTAGAAACATGAGTCTAGTCTTGAACATCTATAATGAAAGATCACGAATAGGGGATGATGAGTATATTCATGAAGTAAACATGATAGGATGTGTTGATAAAGAATCCATATAACATCAAGAGAAATTTGAGGAATGTTTATGTGAGGATGAGATTTTTTTTTGTTCACATGAAGGATGTTTATCTACTTAGCTAGAAGCACTTTCAGATTTCTCCTATGATGAAATCGTAAGACCAACCATTAGTGAAATATTTTAGGAACCCACATTCATGGAGACCAATCCAACTACCTTTCAAAACACTGATCAATCCAATCTAGTATTTGAAACTTCTACACATGGGGAATCAATATTATCTAAAAGACTAAAAAAGGAAATTGATATTGATCTAATGTCCCAATATTCTACTAAAATTTTGAGCCAACCTGATCTTGAATTAAAATAACTTTCTACTACACTAAAGTATGATTTCCTAGGAGAAAATGGAACACAACCTATTGTCATTTATTCTTCTCTTCCAGCTGATCATGAGAGGATGTTTCTAGATATCCTTAAGAGACACAGAATATACATTGGATGGACCCTATCTGGTATTTATGGGATTACCTCACTTATTGGGAGTCATAGGATTGTTCTAGAATCAGATTCAAAGCCATGTTTTCAACCTCAGTGGTGACTCAATCCTAATCTCATTGAAGTAGTGAGAAAAGAAATTCTAAAATTGATAAAATCTGGTATCATCTATCCTATAAATGAGTGTGAGTGGGTCATCTGGATCCACGTGGTTCCAAAGAAGGCTGGAATCACAGTGATAACCACTAAGGAATGAGAGATTCATCCCACTAGGGTGAGTAGTGGCTACAGACTCTGAATCGACTATACGAAGATAAAATCATTTACCAAGAAGGACCATTTCCCCTTACCATTAATTGACCAAATCCTTGAGAGAGTGGTCGGTCATGCATTCTATTGTGTCTTATATGGGTACTCGGGATATAATTTGATTGAGGTCTCCCTAGACGATCAAGGTACGACTAGATTCACCTATCCATTCGGCACCTTTTCCTTCAAATGCATGCCCTTCGGTTTATGTAATTCCCCTGTAACCTTCCAAAGGTGCATGATGGGAATATTCTCAAACATAGTAGGGGATTTTATTGAGATCTTCATGGATGACTTATCTGTGTTTGGGGATACATTCGAGGGATGTCTGAGGAATGTGGAGAGAGTTTTTTCAAGATGTGAAGAAAAGAATCTGGTCCTCAACTGGGAAAAATACCATTTAATGGTTAAAGAGGGACTAGTCATAGGCTATCTAGTCTCATGTATGGGTATTGAAGTTGATAAATCCAAGGTTGACATAATTCATCACCATCCATGACCAAAAACTGTCAAGAAAGTGAGGTATTTCTTAGGACATGCTGGTTTCTCTAGAAGATTCATTAGGAACTTTAGTTCAATCGCTCGTCCCCTTTGTGGTCTTCTAGTAAAGGATGATCCATTTATTTGGACAAAAATCTGTGATGGTTCATTCTCAACCCTCAAATCGTCTCTCACCTCTCCTCCCAACATGAAATCCCCAAATTGGAACCTTCCTTTTGAACTCATGTGTGATGCAAGGGACTTTTCTTTAGAAGTTGTGTTAGGAAAACGTTGTGATAAAACTCCTTATGTAATTTCTAATACAATAAAATCCTTAAATAATGCCAAAATCAACTAAAACACTACGGAGAAAGAGTTACATTATATTGTGTTATCCTTATAAAAGTTTAGGTCCTACCTCTTAGGATCCCCCATCACTGTGTAAACTGACCATTCTGCATTGAAATACCTCTTCTAGAAGCAAGATTCTAAGGCTAGACTGATTAGTTGGGTACTTCTATTACAATAATTTGACCTCACAATCAAGGAAAAAAAGGGTGTTGAAAATTTTGTAGTTGTTCATCTCTCAATGATTGAATTTAATGAAAAATTATCACACCTTTTTGTGTCTAATTCATTCCCTGATGAACACTTAGACTATGTAAGTGACTACCCTTGGTATGCCAACATAGCCAAATTCTTATTTACAAGATTCATTCCAAAATTATTAGGGAATCAATCTTGAAGGAAATTCATTTCTCATGTTAAGAACTATGTGTTTGATGATCCATACCTCTATAAGTTCTGCCCTGACCAAGTCATTAGAAGGTGTGTCCCTGAATCTGAACAAGTGTCTATCCTTAAATTCTATCATAGTGAGGCGTGTGGAGGTCACTTTTACTCTAAGAAAACTACTTCTAAGGTTCTTCATAGTGGTCTCTTATAGCCCACCCTCTCAAGAGACTCCTACACATTTTTTAAAAGCTGCCCTAGGTGTCAAAAGTAGGGTCCATCAAAAAAATGAATCAAATTCTACTCACTCCCATATTAGTGATTGAAATATTTGACTGTTGGGGAATCGATTTCATGGGTACCTTCCCAAACTCTAGGGGATGTTTGTATATTATCTTAGATATCAATTATATATCAAAATTGGTTGAAGAAATTCCTAAAAACATCAATGATCATAAAATGGTAATTAAAATTCTCAAAGAAAACATCATCTCTATATTTGGAATTCCTAGGGATATCATTAGTGATCGTGGAACCCATTTTTACAATCATCCATTCTCTGCACTCATGGAAATATGTGGAATTTCTAACAAGGTTTCCACTACATACCACCCACAGACCAATGGTCAAGATGATTTATCCAATCGATAAATCAAACAAATTCTCAAAAAAATATTAAATCCATCTATGAATGATTGGTCGATCAAGCTCTTAGTTTCTCTTTGGGCCTATCAAACTGCATATAAAACCATTTCATGAATGTCCCCATATAGGTTGGATAATTTTGATTCATTCAATTTTCTAGTGGATATTGAACATAAAGACTTTTTTTAAATTAAGAAAATTAATTATGGCCTCTCATTATCTGAAAAAAAGGAAATTAGATCTCAATGAAGTTGAGGAACTTAGGATGGAGGCTTATGAAAATTCAATGATCAATAAAGCTAAAGTACAAGACCACCAATCTCAAAATTTTAAAGCCAAACACATTTTATCAGGTAAACCTATTCTTCTGTATAGTTCCAAACTTCATTTACACCCAGGAAAGTTGAGGTCCAGATAGACAGGTCCATATATAGTGTATAAGGTATACCCATATGGGGCTGCAGAAATTCAAGATCCCACCAATGGTCAAACATTGAAAGTTAATGGTCATAGAGTCAAACAATTCATTGAACCATTCCAAAAATAAAAAGTTGATGAAGACTTGTGTGAACCATCCTTTGATGAGGAAAAAACATAAATAATTAAGTGCCCAAGTTGAGCTAACGACGTCAAACAAAAGCGTTGCATGGGAGGAAAACCATGGTTTTCATGTTTCCAATCATTGTAAATCATCTTTATTTTTATTTTATGATTTTTTTTATTTTTCATTTAAAAAATAACATAGACTGTTGACCTATTCTTATTTTATGAGTATGGATGGGTATGAAAGGGGAGAGCCATATTCATCCATGTCATGTGGCGGGATCCTTGAGTAATACCTTACCTAGAAATTTAAAAAGAATATAATGTATTGTCAGTGTATTTTATTTTTATGGATTTATAGGTTTAAAAAAATCTAAATATGATAGTACCTTAGACTATTGACATGTTCTTATATTATTTGTATGGATTGGTATGAAATGGGAGCAACATATTCATCTGTGTCACGTGTCGTGATCTCTGAGTAATACCTTACCCAGAAATTTAAAAATAAGACAATGTATCATCAGTTTATTTTATTTTATTTTATTTTTATTTTTTATAGGTAAAAAAATACAGTATATATATATATAATAAAAAAAATAAAAAGGACATGTCTTAGGTCGTGGGGAAAATCCCATCACAACAATCCAACCCGCTGAGACTCGAACCGAGGATTGAAGGGAGATGGTGGCATGCACTTTCATCATCAACCACCAGGAAACTTCATTCCATGATTATCATTTTCAATTTTCTCTTTGAACTCATCTCCCATTATCCCTTCTATGTTTTCTTTAAACAATAGGGAAAGTGTTATTCTATGTTGGGGGGAGATAAAATAAAAAATAATTTTTTGTAAATAAGAACATGCATGGAAAGAAAAATTCTATTAACCTTGAACACGATAATACACATTGAAAACTCTAAAATTGGATATCAAATAATTTTTCATGCCATGATTTTGATTTTAATGCATGTTTAAGTTCATGAGCATAGTTTTTGTAAATTGTGGTTGTCCGATGTGATTTTTCAATGTTTACATTTTAATCTGCTTAACAAAAATACCACAATTCACGTCTACTGGATCTTGGGCATGAATTTGAGTTTTTGGGTCCCTTTTATTAATGCATAGGGTTCTGGGGCCACTTTTAGTT
This sequence comes from Viscum album, assembly GCA_963277665.1. Lineage (NCBI taxonomy): Eukaryota > Viridiplantae > Streptophyta > Magnoliopsida > Santalales > Viscaceae > Viscum > Viscum album. The sequence continues at coordinate 167,307,918 of OY728155.1, read as the reverse complement.
TAATTTGAGTATCCAAAAAAACAATAAAATTGAAAAAAATAATTACCATAGAGAGAAATGTTTTTTTCTAAATGAGTGGTGTCCGACACTTGGGGATCATGACTCCATAGTTGTCTTACCAAGATTTATGATTTATATCTCTATTATAGATCATTTAATTAACAAAATGTGTGGCATCCAGCACTTGGGGATCATGACTCCATAGTTGTATTTCCCAAAGATAGTCTTTTCATATCTAATGAGGTTAAAAAAATAAACAAAAAAATGAAATCAAATAAAAAAATTGGATGCTCATATTAAGATTTAATGTGATTCCCACATAGCACTTCCATTCCCCCCTCCCCCCCGAGAAAAAAATGGGCCCCATGTCTTTTGTGATGCACAACACATCATCATGCTTAATTGAAATTTGATTAAATGTGATAATGAATTTTAACAAAGGAATGGGCTTGGTCTTGGGATATTCTTATATACCTAGCTTGTTTGAAATTATTTTCATGGGTTTTATAATTTTTTTGGTATGAGGCCTTTCGATGAGCAATGTGTATTAAAATGTTTTTGGAAAAGGGAATTTGAATTTCATATTTGAAATATATTTTTCTCGGGATTAGAAAAACTAAAGTTGGGGGTGTGATTAAGCCACTAAAAGTGGATAATATTTATTTTTGATATATTAATATTCATGCGTTCTGAATTCCATAAACAACATTTTTAGTGCATTATAGAAATTGAACTTCATTTCTCATCTTAAGTGCAATTCATGTTTAAAATGCAACTATGGGCCAAATCAATCATCATTTTGTGTATAAACTTATATTCATTTTGTGAATATGTTATTTCAGTATATGATTGATAACTTTGTTTGGAACATTTTATCTTTTAGGATTGATGGATGAATCCTGAGAGAAGATGGAGATTTTTCAGCATGAATGCGGAAATTTTCTGGACAATGCATAATGGGCCTAAGGCCCATCAAACAAATGTGGGCCCCACAAACATAGCCCAATGAAGCTCAATGTTTTAATGTAGAAAGAGAAAAATATGTTGATCATTTTATTCAACTATGGCCACAGATAATTCTAAAGTTTTCATGGAGATAAATGGATCCAAAGTTTACATTTAAATGGTGGGCCCGACCTGAACGCCCATAATGTCACCCCACCATGTCGATCATAAAATCCAAACGGATGCTCTAAATGACCTGAACGTTTTATAGCTAATAGAGAACAGATGAAAGATAGAATTTATCTTTTGAGACTCCTCCAAATTCGACCATATTAAATTACAAATATACCAATCAAAATCGAGGATGAATCTGGACGAATTTTCTAGACAACTTTGAAACGTCCAATTCCCTTGATTTTCTCACCCTTATTTTGACTCCCTAAATTAATGGGGATGGAATTTATTGTGGTGGGGAGTCTCTAAGGATCCTAAGATTCCTATATAAGGAGATGGTGGTGAAGGTAATTTACATAAAAGTTTTTATTTCTTTCATTTCTATTGTCATTCTTTCATTTTGTAATCGCATTGTCAATTTTTCCCATTTATGTTTTTTGTTCAACTTCATTTAATTAAAAAAAATATCATAATCTTCTTCTTCTTAATTTCTTATTTCTTTTTCCATATCATGTTGATACTGTTGCCTTAGGGAGTTAGGTTATTCACATAATCTTTTGTGAAACACTTCACCGAACAGTAGAGTTATTGTTATTTATTTTTCTTCTTCTCCAATTCTACCATCATAAGTCTACTACCCACTTTCATTGATAGAATAGCATCAATGGAGATATAATACTATAATGGGTTGATCCAATGGAGTAGAAAGGGGATTAATTGGATTTCATTTTTTTATTTAATAATTCTTAATCATTTCTATTTTTGATATTTTAATTTAACGATGTATGTTCTTTTTTAAACTCACCAATTTTAAGGATACACATCCTGAGTGCTAAAACAATCCTCTACCATAGAGTGTTCATCAATATTATCCTCCAAGTGTATATCTTATTTTACTTGGATAGTGAAAACTCGAAATTGGTGAGTGATTTGGGATGTTTGTATTTTGTTAAAGGTAACACTCAAACAAAATACATTGAAATAATTTAAAAATAAATTCATCCAATTCACCCCATGTGATAACCAAGGATCAAATCATGATTTTAAATTGAATTAACTTAAGTAATTAAAATATAAAATAATCCAATCAATTCAAACCCATGTTGTCCACTTAATAGCTAAATCAACACCATCAAATCACCTTCTTAGAACGCATGTTTCTTAGGTTTCTTCTTAGGTATCTGAGGATAAATAACCCAAGACATACTAAAATGACTGCTTACACCATACATTTGGGTAAATTTGGACACAACCAAGTTGTTTTCTTTTTTTTCTTGTTTTCCCATTTCAATTGGGCTTGTATTCTAGCCCCTTACTTCCAGTACTTACCTTTACACTTAGTTGTGGTGTTTAGTTGGGGTTGCACCATACTATTTTATTGTGTTACACTTGTAAGTGTGTGTGTGTGTGTCTACAGGTTTTGAGGAAATGTCTTCCCATTTTCAGGAAATTCATTTCTGGTGCTAGTTGCCAACCCTGGGGCTTCAAAAGGCAAGCTTCGGGTAATTACGGCATGGGCCCTGTTGGACGGGTCATGACATAGGTATCCCAAAAATAGGATTAATACCACCAAAATGGTGGTGCTAGAAAAGGAAATAGAGAATATTTTTGGAAAAAAACACCACTTATCCCATTTCTAACTCATAATGGGTCATCCCCATCCATGCAGTTCCCATGAAAACCAGGTTAACCATTTTGAGGAATGTGCAAAATGAATTGATCCCTATGAGAATTCAAAATAGATGGTGTGAGTATTAATTATATAAATTTGAATCAAGTCACTAAAAAATATAACTTTCCCATTCCTTTCATTGACCAACTACTATAATGGTTGCCTATAAAAACAAATTACTATTTCTTATATGGTTTTTCAAGATATTTTCATGTAGCCGTTGCACTATAAGACCTAGAAAAGACAACCTTCACATGTAATTTTAGAATCATTTCCTACAAGAGGATGCATTTCAAACTATGTAATAAACCAATTACATTTCAAATTTGTATGGTAAGTATTATTTTAGATTTTATTGAATACTTAATGGAGGTATTATTAGATGAATTCAATATTTTTGGAGATTAATTTTATCATTTTTTAAGAAATCTAGACAAATTGTTGAAAACATGTGTTGAGAAAAATATTATTTTAAAATTTTAAATGTCTCGTTTCATGGTTGAAAGAGTAATATTATTAGGTTGTATCATTTCACAAAAATTCACTAAGGTATAAAAATCTAAAATTGATGTAAAAAATTATTTTCCCTACCCAAATTGTGTGAAATGTGCTAGATCTTTTGGGGGCCAAATAAGTTTCTATAAAAGATTCATAAAATATTTTAGTAAGATTGGTCTCCCTATTTCAAGGATGATTTTAAAAAAAATTATTTTATTTTAATGATGAATGTAAGGAAGAATTTGATGAACTTAAGATGAGATTAATCACCTCACCAATAATACAACAACCTAGTTAGGAACATTCATTCGAAACACTATGTAATCCATTTAACTAAGATATGGGAGTAGTTATTTCCCAAACAATTTAAGGCAAACCACAAGTCATTGATTATTCCTAAATAATAAAATATATTTTTTAGATCAATTACACCACCACTTAAAAGGAGTTCCTTGTAGTTGTTTTTGTTTTGAATTAGTTCATATTCTATTTTATTGGAACTAAAGTCATTTTATTTTCTAACCATATAGTTCTTAGATACTTAATGAAAAGGGAAGATGAAAAACCAATGATGGTAATATAGATAATACTTTTATAAGACTTTAACATAGATATTAAAGATAAAAAGGAGTTGAAAATCAGGTGGTGGATTACCTAAGCAGACTACCCAACACCACTGAAGTATAAATTCCAAACAAAAACCCAATAATGACCACATTCTAGGAGAACAAATATATATAGTATAAGGGGAAGTACCATGGTATAAAAATATATTAAATTATTTGGTAACTGCTCAAGTACTATCTCATCTAAACTCCCATGAAAAACAAAAACTCAAATCTAAATCTAGTTTTATATTTGGGAAGATTTTTTCCTTTGGAAAACATTAAATGATAAAGTAATAAGGAGATGTTTACTTATAAGTGAAATTAAATCCATTTTTAAATTTTTTCGCACCGTAGACTGTGGATGCCACTTTGTACGTCAAATAACTATAAGAAAATTTTTGGAATCCAATATTTATTGACTCACTCTATTTAATGATGAACATGAATAATGTAAGAAGTGTGGAAAATGCCATCTTTTTAGAAATATTTCAAAAAGATAAGAGATACCTAAAAAACCATATATCTTTTGTGAAAATTTTAAATCATAGGGAATATAATTTATAGGATCTTTTCCCATGTCATTTATAAATTTTTATATTCTTCTTATTATAGTTTAGGTTTAAAAATGGGTGGAAGCACAATCCACTAAAACTGATGATACTAAAGTTGTGTGTGATTTTATTGGGACTAACATACATTGTGGGTTTAGAGTACCAAGATCCATTGTGAGTGACCAAGGGACTCACTATTATAGTAAAATAATGGAGGCTCTAATTAGGAAGTATGGAGTACATCATAAGACATTGGAACCATACCATACCCAAACAAATAGACAAGGTAAAGTTTCCAATAGATAAATAAAATATATTCTTGAAAATACAATAAAACTCAACATGAAAGATTGGATACAAAGTTAGAAGAAACCTTATAGGATTATAGGAAAACCTAAAATACACTCATAGGAATGAAACCTTATTGATTAATTTATAGAAATAGATACCACCTACCCATATAGTTGGAGCACAAAGCATACTGAGATATCAATGAATTAAATCTGAACTTAGGAGGAGCTGGAAAAGAGAGAAAATTATAGTTGTAAGAACTGGAGAAAATAAAAGATAATATTTTGAAAATTCTAGAATTTATAAAGCAATAACTCTAGTGGATCATGGAAATATGATACAACCAAAAATACTATATCTTGGATACCAAGTGTTACTTTACAAATATAGACTCAAGATAATTCTAGATAAGTTTTATTCCAGATGGGAAGTTCCATTCATAGTCACTCATATCTAACCTTTTGGTTTTTTGAAGACTATTAAGAGAGGAGAAGAAATCTCATTCATTGTACATGGGAATAAATTAATGATGTACCATGGGAATCTACCCTAAGAGCTGGTGGAGGAGCACATTCCCCTACAACCTTTTTATCAATAACAACCATCAAGATTGTACCTCTCCTTAACACTTAATTACATATTGTTATTACACTTAAAATTTGTATGCATAATTAATATATATGAATTCATTGAGGACACTACATCATTTAATTGTGGGTGAGGGAACCTTGTAGTTTATGACCTTTAGTTTAGGACTTTTCAATTTTCATTTTCAAATTTTTTTTCTTTTTTTTCAATTTTGATCAATTTTTGAAACATGTGAGCTTAATCGGAATACCCCTACAAACTTTTGATTCATGTCAAGGATGAGAAACTCTTTTAACCCATTTAAAAATATTATATTAATACTGAGATGATATTTTTTCGAAATTCTAAATAATGGAAATTTATTTAAAACCTGCTATTTTTTTAATATCATACCATGAAATATTGTCCAACATTTTTTTCAATTACTAGTGAGGCTTCTGAACCAATATTGATATCTCCTTTATAATGAATTTTACCTAGAATGAAACAATTCATACATTAATAACTATAATTTCTGAGTAATATAGTTAAAACCTTATACCATTTTAGTATTCTATTATATATATGATTGATGCATTTTTTAATTTTATAACCCCTTATGTTCAATAAAATCTATTTGTAAACCAACCTTTACATTTAATACTTGTATCCCATAGAAAACATCAATGATTTTTTTATTAATCCACATTACAATCCAAAAATATTTATCTACCTTACTATATAATCTTTTCCATGATCTAGGTTGAATTCAAGTGTGGGGGGGAGACAATGAGCTAAGGAAATTTCTTGATAGAATCTATGTGATATTTAAGGCGGAATTTATAAAACAAATTGATAATATTTTAGACGATAAATCATGATATAAATAATGTAAAAATGATATTGATAACATCTAAGTATATACATCATATCCATCACTGTTTCAAGAAAAACAAATCCCTCTCTTTCAATAAAAAATGTGATTATAAAGTGAAATCCAGATCTTAAATAGATGAAAAAATGTTACCAGGAAAGAAGGGATAAACTGATAGTGATACTAATATTACTAAAGTTTTTATTGTATATCTTTCCCAAGGAGTTTAGGAAGGTCGCACACCTACCATAGATATTCCAAAGTCCCTCTATGCCATCAAGAGCGGAACTAAAGTAAAAAAATGTTTGAAGAAACATACTAGAGGAAACTGGGAGAGGGATGTTAACTATTTTAAAAGTGATAAAAGGTATAGTATGTCAATGGAAAAATCAAATAATCAATACTAATTTGTAGAAGAGTAAGAGACGGAGGAATTCCTCATTATTGTAAAGTTAAAATCATGCATTAAGCCTTATACTGCAGCCAAGCCTCCTTAGTTAGCCTAAAATATTTTACATTCAAATGTTACCCACCTTTAAGCCTGAGATAAATTTGAACCCAATTATAAATCCCTCATGATGTGCATGGATTATTGAATCATTGGGTGGATATTAAGAAACTCATGAAGCCTGTAGTAACACTTGTATGAACATTGATTGAGAAAAAACTTACTTGAAAATCATACTGAGTGTCGAGTGGAAATTTTTTAGAAGGTATGAATAAGTGTACATGAGTGGATGAAAAAAGTGGGGTTCAGTTGAATAAACAACATAAGGAAATTTTAATCACAATCCTTTAATAGGCATGATAAGATTTAGGACCATGGGGTTGAAAAGAAGAATTTATATTATCCATTATTTAAATCTTTATTTAGTAATCTTTTAAACTCACTTACCCAGAGTCCAAGGTTTAAGTGTGGGAAAATTGTCAAAATAATATTTTCATACATTTTATCACATTTTTTAATGATTTTATTCCCACCATTATATCATTTTAGTGCTAATTATCACATATTTAGAATATAGGAGCATTTCAGATTTAATTTTAAAAATGGATTAAATATCAAGTTTCAATTTTTCTCTTCGATCTTTAGAAATTATTGGAATAAAGTCAAAATTTAACCTTGAATTTTTTAATTATTACTTAAGTTGGCTGAGTTCGTTTTTGATAGAAATCAAGGTTATTCTTTGATTAATCTAGGCATTCTGGAAATACTACAAGCAAAAAAATTGGCAAAGGATGGAACATAAGACTTTCCAGTTGAGTATAATGTTTTGTGATTGATTATAAATATTTGGACCAAATCATAAAGATTCACTGAAGACAATAGGTCTTTACATCATAAGTCTTGGGAGCTAATCATAAGTCTTTTTGGAATGATCGTATATCCAATACATCCATCGTAAATCTTTGAACATAAAGTTTCATGATCATAAACCTTTGCTCCATCTTCAGGGTTTATGCCATTGTCAAAAATCAACTCTCGAAAGATCCAAGGAAGGCTTTGGGGGATTCACATGAGACCTCAAACTGAACTTTGGTCTACCACATCATCCCTCATAAAAACATTCAAGTGCTTCCATGTGGATTAAAATCATGCATGCTATTTCGATCATAAAACTAAAAAATTGGGAAGTTATGGATTTTTAAGGAGAAAGAATCACATGCAGATTATCAGCTAGGAAGAAAGAGGAAAGATCCTAAGGATTTAATATGCATGAATATCTTGGGGGTTTGAATCGATGAGGAATATATAGAGCCTTGGATATTTAAATCAATCATGCATTTTAGAGTATGGGAGAAAGATTGACATTGTAGAATATGCTACTAGTATTTTCATTTATTTTCCCATTTTCTTAGTTTTATAATGTATTCCACTTCTTCATTCATCTTTTTAACCCCTTGAATATAGTGGTAAAACTTCTAAGAGATTTGGTGAAGGGAATGAAGACCTTTTTTAATGTTTGAGTCTTAGTATTTTAATGAAAACAATGATCTCATTATTATTGATTTATTTTAGTATTCGGTAATAGAATTTAATTTTGAATGTGGTTGTGTTCAATTAAAATATATTTATTATTTATTTCCTTGGTTAATGATCTATCATCTCCCTCTACATAGTTTTAGACCATATATGGTTCAATGGTATAGGCATAGTGGTGAAGTGTTAAGTGGTTGATGGAATTTGAGGAAGGTCTAGAGGTTACTCTTAGATTACTTAGAATAAAAAGACTGGGTTGGGTGTTTCCTAAGTAAATTGGGGATGATTTACAATTTCACTTTTACACATTTTAAGAAGGGTAGACCAAAGTAGAGGTTTTTCATAGGCTAATCTCACAAATATCATTCAACCAGTGGTGAAAGGAGAAGTGGTTACAAAAACTACCTTTTATTAGTTAATAAGAAGAAGATATTGAAAATTAGATACCTAGATATCATTGAAATTGGAAAGCTAACCCTAACCTAATAAATTTTCTCATCATCTTCTTTTAGATATTTTTTGCATAAATGATTTGTTTTCAAAACAAAAATTCCCCCTTTTTCATATCCAATAAGTGATAAATGGATTTAGTGCACTCCTCTCTGGAGACAACCTCGGGTTAACACTAATACTACATTGACCTAATAAATAAATATCTTTTTACTCACCTCGTGACAAAGTTGGGTCAAGATTCGTTCAAAGAGAGATCTGGTTTTCCCAATGTTTGAAATTCCATATCTTTTTGAATCTCATTAATTTTAAAAACCACATTAAAAATCTTTTTCAGCCACTAATAATTTCACCCCAACAAGGTGAAAGGAATTTCAGATGCCCGTTATGCCACCATGAACACCCTCTATGGTAGAGCAAAAATACCATAGTCATTTTGACCTACCATACTAAGGACTATGGCTTGTAGGACTCTAACTCACTATTTCCTCCTCCCTCATTTAATTAGACTCACCTAGACCTCATGCACCACCACACCCAACTATAAGATGTGTTGGTTTCCCCATTTCACATGGGAAGACTCGTTGAACACCACACCCAACCCACTCTAGCATTTCCATGGTGCTCGTTTCCAACATGGAAGCTTCCAAGAACCTGTAACACCACCAGGCCATCTACTATGACATGGATCCCTTTCTATTTCCCTCAAGGGGAAATTATTCATGAAAAATTACATCCACTAAGATATGTATGGGAATTTTAATCATCATGGCATATACCACTACCCAACAACCACCTCACTATACCCAAGGACTCAAAACACTCACCTTTATATGAGCTAGCTAAAGCTAAGTGACCCTTACATAGAAATAAGTTCAATATTATGTGATTGACCTTAACTCAATATACATCATGTGAGTTTTAAAGTCTCATAAATACCTTGATGTGATCTGAGTTACCCTTACATGACATAGGAGTACCCTTACGTAGGTTCATAATAACCTTTACATAACTCAAACATAACCATAATGTGAGTTTGACTACCATTACTTGAGATAGGAAATACCATTACACAATAGATAAAAACTATTCCTACCATTATATAATGAAGGAAAAGGGGGTTTATGTAAGGGTAAAGTATTTTACCATTACACGGGGAGGGGTCATATATAAGGGTAAAGAAAAATTATGTCAAGTGAAATTTTCAATTAAAAAACTCATAAATAATAAATAATAGGTCATCTAAACGTCCAAAGCATAGAAAGAAGATAAAAAGAGTGTTAAAGAAAATCCAAACCCTTACATTATCACCAAATAAACTTTCCTCAGTGGAAGAAAATTGATCATGGGTATTCTAAATTTGGAAATGAGCTGAGAAACCTCCACTTTTCTCTATCTACATATGGAATGAATCCCTTTTGTGTAAAAATTATCACCCATAGTATATGATTAGTTATGTTTAAAATTTATAACATTTCACTATGTTTATGAATAAAGTTCAAATACATTATGGTGTATCTACTTATACAAGGACCAAAATAATCTAGTAATGATATTGATGTGTATTTGGATTCATTGATCAAAGATCTAAAATTAATGTGGGATTCAGGTGTTACATTGTATAGTTCTCATATAAAAAAATATTTCACATTCAGAGTCATGTTTTTTGGGATGATAAATGGTTTGTATGACTAAATGTTAATGTTTTTATTTAAAAGCATCATTTTAGTTCAAAATGAACATTTCATACTCAAAACTGAGAAAATGTGCTCAGATTATCTTGATGGATTATGAAAATATCTGATTCATTAATGATTATTAGGAATCAATTGCATGTCAATATGATATATGGTGTGGTTGGAATGACTAAAAGTGGATGTTTTAATTTAAAAGTAGTATTTTAGTTTAAAACTAGCACCATATACTCAAAAATCAAGAAAATGTGATCAGATTATGTTGATAATTTAGTACAATGATCCATGATTCGTTTTGGGCATGTAGAAATCAACCAAACATCAATCTAACCAACTGTATGGCTGATAACTCTCAAATTTAATGTTTTTAGTATAAAAGTAATATTTTCTCTTATAACACACATCAAATAGTCAAATCGAACAAATGTTCTTAGATTTTCTTGATATTTTAGGAAAACAACCCTTAAATGATTTTTGATCTCATCAATCTGGCATGCGGTGTGGATGGGTTGACTAAAGGTGCATGTTTTTAGTTTAAAAGTGACATTTTAGTATAAAACACGTGTCACATACTCAAAACCATGAAAATGAACTATGATTATCTTGATACTTTATAAAAATTATTCATGATTCATTTGTGATGTATAGTAATTAACCTCATCTCAATATGACACATAGCATGGCCAGAATGACTAAAAGTGGATATATTAAATTTAAAAGTAACATTTTAGTCCAAAATGTGTGTCACATACAAGAAAACTTGATTATATTTTCTTAATGATTTATAGAAATGATCCATGATTTATTTATGATGTATATGGGTTACTTACATGTCAATCTGACATGCGGTGTGGTCGGTGTGATTGAAAGTGGTTGTTTTCATTTAAAAGCGACATTTTAGTTCAAAACACTTTCCACACACTCAAAACAAAGAAAACACACTTGAATTGTCCTAATATTTTAATAAAAAAAATTATTAATTTTTTATCCATAATAATCAATCATACATCAATCTGACACACGGTGTGACTAGTAGGACTGAAATCGAGTGTTTTCATTTAAAAGTGACATTTTAGTTCAAAATGTGTGTCAAATACTCAAATATAATAAAAAGTGATATGATTTTATTACTAACTTTGGACAGTGACTTGTGGTTCATTTATTATATGTAGGAATCAAATGGATGTTAGTCCAACCCACGATGTGGCCAAAATGACTCAAAACGAATATTTTAATTTAAAAGTGACATGTTAATTCAAAACATGGGTTACATACTCAAAATTGTGTAAAAAATCTTAGATTATATTAATACTATTTTAAAATTATTTTTATTCATTTTGGATTTTTGGGAATCAACTGCACATCAACTTGACACACAATGTGTCTGGTATGACATAAAGTGTTTGTTTTGAATATAAAAACATCATCTTATATCACAATGAATGTTGCATAGTCAAACCCAAGAAAACATACTCATGTTTTTTTTATACTTTAGGAAAAAGTTATGTAATTCATTTATGATGTGTAGGAATTAACTGTACATCAATATGACACATGGTGTAATCAAATTCTTTGAAAGTTCATGTTTTTAAGTTTAAAAGTGATATTTTAATTTAAAACACATGTCACATGCTCAAATGAAAACAAATGTCCTTGATGTTTATTGATACATTATCAAAATGAACCATGATTCATTTTTTATGTGTATGGATTAACTACACATCAATCTGACTGATGGTGTAATTAGATTAACTGAAAGTACATTATTTTATTTTAATAGTGACATTTTAGTCCAAAACGCACATCACATACTAAAAATGATAAAACATGCTGGAATTGTCTTAAAATTGTAGTAATATGATCCATGAATTTTTTTTATGTGTGGGAATTAATCGCATGTTAATCTTGCATAAAATATGTCCAATATAGATGAAAGTGTGTGTTTTCATTTGAAAGTGATATTTTGTTTCAAAACATAAGTCACATAGTAAAAATCAAGAAAATAAACTTTTATTGTCATGATATTTTATGACAATAATCATTAATTCATTTTTGAAGTGCTTAAATAAACCACACATTAATCTGATACATAGTGTGGTTATTATGACTAAAAGTGTGTGTTTTCATTTAAAAGCGAAATTTTAGTTTAAAACGTGTGTTACATACTCAAACCCAAGAAAACGTGCTCAAATTATCTTGATTCTTTTAGAGCATGATCTTTGATTCATTTTTGACGTCTGAGAATTAGCCAAATGATAATCTGACACACAGTGTGAAAATTGTGACCAAAAGTGTGTATTTTTATTTAAACGTAATATTTAAGTTCAGAACACACATTATATACTCAAAACTAAGAAAACATGCTCAGATTTTATTGATACTTTAGGAAACGATTTGTGATTCATTTTTGAAATGTTGGAATTTGTTTTGCATCAATTCGACACACAATGTGGCCATTGTGACTAAAAGTATGTGTTTTCATTTAAAAATTACATCTAAGTTCAAAATGAATGTTACATACTTAAAACTAAGACAATGTTCCCAGATTGTCTTGATTTTTTAGACAATGATCTATAACTAATTTGTGTCATGTAGAAATTAACCTCATATCAATCCAACACAAGATGTATCCATGTGGTTGAAAGTGTGTGTTTTCATTTAAAAGTAACATTAAATATCAAATCATGCATCACATACTCAAAATGGGGAAACATGCTTAGATTATTTTGATACTTTATAGCAATGATTCATGGTTTATTTTCAACATGTATTAATTAATTGAATTTCAATCTGACACATGATGTCTTTTATTTTTTGAAAATGTGTCGCATACTCAAAATAGAGCAAACACGTTGTGGGTGTCATATTACTTTGTAATGCGTTTTATTTATTTATTATGTTATACTTTTTATTTGTTCATTGTATTTTATCATTCATGTTTTCTTTTTTATTTATTTTTTATTATTGCATTATTGTATTATATTAAAATTTTATTTCTCTCTTTATCGTATTTCTAAAATAAGTATTTTTTATCACATACACACTCTATTATTCCTTTAGCTATGGGTGGTGTGTTCGAAAAGTAGCATGATTGAGCTCTATTGTAAGGGGATCTCAAGGATAGTGGAATACATGGCCACATGGTCTAATAAAAATTATTTTTTAGTTTGTTGGAAATTGTAGATTTTTTTAATAAATTGTACATAACATTGTAGTTGTAAAATGTTTTTAATGCAAATTTATTTGTAATTTAATTTTTTATATTTGAAATTTACATTTTTGGTTATTGTGGTGTGTTGTTTTGGTAGAGTTCATGGCTGTAATTGATGCATTTTTCAATGTTGAAACTTGTTCTAATAAAAGTGCCCGACTTTAATGAGAACTGACATTACCAGTGCTGGTCATAGCCTTTTTGCATGATTTTATATCCCATACCCATAGTAGTGTTGCAATCCATTAGCTTTTAGATCATCATAGGATGGAAGTTGATTATGGTAAAGATGTGATAGAAATAGTAGACATGAAGGTGGCATTAGATCCCTTTTCAGGAGAGTCTATCATTTTAATTCATATTGTGGTGATCCCACTTTGAATTGATACCACATCTTAGATGTAGTGAATCAAAAACATGTTGGAATTCCAAAGACCATATCACAACCTATAACCTTGTTCTTGATAATCCATGAACAAATATGTCCAGTAGATGATAATAGATAAATGAAGATCTTTAATGTCATTAGGCTTTTAATGGAATTATAAATTGATATCTCATATATATAAAAAGGTACATTCATGTTATCCATATAGCATCTTGTCAATATTAAACCATTTAAAATAAAAAATATTCTATAAATGTGTTGTTTTTTTCAAATTATGTTGATTGTAAGAATAAAATATGTTATTACATTATTTGTTATTTTAAAATTTTTTATATTATCATTATATTTTTAATACAGTTACTTGTATTTTACAAACCAGTAATGGTCTACCCGAATCCACTAGAATATCAATCATATTGGACCAATTCACTTGATTATGATCCAAATCCATTTATATTTTATTCAAATCCATTTAACTCGTGTCATGCCTTATAAATGGGTTAAATACGTCATGATTTCATGTCAAAGTTTCTAACCCCCTGCCATCAAATATTTGAATTTGAACTATAACAACCCAAACTTTTATGAATGAAATTCCCTTTTGAATGAATAAATGACTTATTAAATAATATAGTTATAGAAATCAAATGCACTACTTTGGTTATTTTGGACTAATTATAAAATATCATATGTCAGATTAAAAAAACCTTTAAACATATTAACCATTGATAATATAGTCATTGTACAATGACTGATAAGATTAGTATATTTTAAGGGTTATAATAAAGTCTAATTTTCATGGATAGAAGTACTGATGGCCTCTATCGGTAGGATTTCACCTTATGACGCATATTTATCAATGCTTTTGTGGGAGATGACATTTCTAGGAATTTCCCTGGACCAAGCCTAAGTTGTAATTTAACAACTGAATCTTGAATAAAACTGTTTATAGTAGAATTTCAAGATTATCAAGATCATGACCCAGACCATGTTCGTCGAGCCACCCCCAAGAAAGACCCCCCATTTTCATTATTTTTTGATACAATCAATTTTTTTTGTTACAAATTAAATATGATATAAATACATGGTGTGTATTATGACCTCATAATGGCCCAAAAGTTATGTAATAAATGAAATAAAAGTCATCCATGACTAGAAATATGTTTCCCCTTAAAAATAATGTGTTTTTGAAGTCATTTGATTAATTTTATAAACCCTTAATGAATTTCTAAAAAACTATATTATATTTTAAGGTTTTAAAATCAATTCTTTAAAAACATGATTCACTTCTACATAACCAAGGGTATTATTTTAAGGAGTTCAGTTCTTTTACTTTTAAAATATTAAAAAAAATCCTCTGTGGTAGAAACCATGGGCAAAAACCATAGATTCCAAAACCTAAGTTTATAAATTAATAATTAAATAGTCTATATTTTGCTATAAATACCCACCCAATCCCCCACTAATTTTTACTCAAAACATATTGATCATGAAGTTAATTTCCCTATCCCTCTCAAAATCACTCCCAAGGTACTCCGAAACTCTTAAGAAGATCTTATCAAACTTTTTGAAGCACCCTTTCAAGGTAAGTGATCATCTCCTATTCATTTTTCTTTCAAGAACATTCTTTGTACTAAGCCTTTTAATTACTAATTGTTCATGTTATAATGTGTTTTTACACATCTATTTTTTTAATTATGATTCCCAAGTAATGAAAGGCTACCTTTCACTATCATTAAACCCTCTCTTGAGCCTTCATGTGCACTGGTTATACTATGGAAATTATCCTATGATTTTTCCATACCAAACGTTTGTGTGGTGAATACTCATCTCCATTTCTACTCAAGGATATCCACATAGATTTATCTATCCTTCATTGATTATAGAATTACATGAATGTAACCCACACTCCTTAATAAATAGATTAAAATTAATGAAATATTTTTTTATGTTATATGATCTATGTGACACATTAATTCATGTACATGATTTGAATTGAATGAGTGGACTAGGAATTATATTTCCCTCCAATGCATTGATTAATGTTTTTATCTCATTAGATTCCATGTATGATGCATGAGAGGTTATCCTAAACACACTATGTTATGATGTTTTGATAGTTATTCCCAAATTATGCTTATGATTTCATGTTTTGTGTTGTTATCACATTCATATGTGTCCTTGATGTTATCATCTTATATCATGTTTCGATGTTCATGTTTATAAACCTCACCCGTTTTATGTTACCTTGATATGCATTTTGACTATCATGTATTACTTTTATCATGTTATCCATTGATTATTCAAATACTATGCTTTATATCTCACCCATTTCTCATGTAAATTTTCAGGTTATCTCATGTAATTTTAGAAGAGTGTGTGATATTTTAAGAGCATGTTAGGGAATTTTAAATAATTTCATTATGCCCATGTTTTAAGTTAATTTGTTATATATGTAATTTCCCAAATACACTAGGCCTCATGATCTTCTAAGATAGTGTTATGAGTACCTTCATGAAATAAATATTGAATTAAGGTATATTAACAATAATGAAAAATATATTATTTATGAAGGGACCCAATATCTAATAACCCATTGCCAAAAATGACATTTCAAAAGATATTTTTTGCCACAAGCTGTTGCAAAAATGATCTTTTGCGATGAGGAACTTTCCCATCGTAAATATTTTTTTAACGAGTAATTAATTACAATGGGACAAGTGACCCATTGCAAATAAGCTTAAGAAATAAAAAAAATATCAAAATTAAAAAAAGTTCAAAAAAATTCAAAAAATGTGATACATAAAATTGTAAACAGCTATGATAATAAAAATATTACACAAAATATTTTAATTTATATTTTAAAATAATAAATATGTTTATAATGTATCCATCAATGTGGAGGGGGAGGGAAGGAGAGGGTCATATAGAATCAGGTCCAGCCCTGGGGCATGCCCCACGAGCCCCCGGGCTAGGGCAACAACCAAACAATGGAAAACAAATACAAGGGAAAGGGAAATTTGTTTTCCATTTCATTGTATCTGTTAATGCCTTTTCAGGAAAAAATTATTATGCGGTCTTGGGAAACAAAAATTACCAGTTCATCCCTGTGTAGAAGAGGAGAGGGAGGGAACTCCATCCCTAAGTCTTGAATAAGCCATCACATGAACTCATTGTGTTTCTCCTTCCATCGTCGCATCTCCTCCTACTACAATTGGTGTTGTAGATGGATCTCATCCTACTCTCTATGCATGGACTCAATAAACTCACTCTGAAGTTGTAGTAGACCTCATATAGTGATACTGATGATGTTGAATCTCTACAAGCTCCCCTCAATATGGACATGGACCATATAGAAGTACAATAAAAACATTCACGCATCAATCGAGAGCGGATACCAAACACTCATCCCTTCTCAAAAGCATATTGTGTCGCCTGCATCCATGTTGTATAATTAAATCCTACAACACTAGTGGACTGTATCTCAATCTCAGCCAAACTCTTATCCTGTGTCTAAAATTTCATGGCCTCAAATGACTCCGCCAATTGAAATTTTGAATTCAAATAGATAAAATATTTTCTTAGTTAATTTCTATACTCAAAAAATTATACTAACCACAATCTGATATTGGCGACCACCTGTAATCTCTCTAATGATAGGATCATTGTACATTCACTTATAAACATCAAACTCTATAATATTAGGATGTTTAGCATCCCATAGGAGTATAAAATAAAGAGTTTAAATTTAAGTTTATATAAATTATTAAAAAAAGTATTTACATTATATTGTCGATGCGTACTAAATATACAATTATCACCTCAATGTGTCACCTCTTTCCTCCCCCGGTTCTGCAGACCTAATGACACTCTGCTCTAAAACCTAATTCTCATACATTTTGTGCACAATCCATCTCAAACCCGATATAAGATGTAATCAGAACGATGGTCAGAATGGGATTGATCAAAATCTGTGACTCTCGCCTTCTTCATGGTTGTCATCCTTATATTGTGAAAAACCTGAAGACAACACTCATGCATATACACCTCTCAGGCCTCCCTAATAGAACTCAGTATGCTATCATCAATGGGATACCTTAAACCCTAAACTTTTTAATAATAGAAAGTTAACAATTAAATAAATTTCAAAATAAGAATTTTTTATTTATGTACCATACAGTGATCAAACATGCGATGTTGAACATCAATGAGAACCTAAACCCACCTCAACCATGCCTTAGAAAAATAGTACTGTAAAATTTCACTCCCTTTTCCAACGACTATATGCAAAAAGTTGTGAAAAAAATAAAACAAATAATCAAACAAATAGTATATAAATAAATTTATAAAAATTAATAAAAATTAACTAAAATACACAACTGAACATACCTCTATATGCGTGGATTGAAGTCAAGATGTGGATGTTTCTTGGGGATAAGGTTGAGAATAATCAATCTTGTAAGACCCCAAACCCTCTAAGTTGATGAAGAAATTCTAGGAACCTAAGGGTCTGATGACACATCACCAAACTCATCACCACATAGTACAACATCCTGGAGGTCAGATAAAATGTCATCATAAGTCTCATCGTGCATCTGAAACACGAAAACAAGGTTGTTAGCAGATAATCGAAGATGAGTATTATATATATATATATATATATATATATATATATATATATTGACTATATCCAATAATTAATTGTGTCATTCCACATCTTCATCCTCTTATTAGTATATGACATCATCGATATCATCATCTTTCTCCTCAGTGTCATCAATTTCCAAAGAAGTTTTAGCTCTATAATCACTTGTTAATTCAAATTCATTTGTTACATCATCAACATCATTGTCACCATTTACCCGTAACTGTAGGGTGTCATCATCGATATTCAGGTCTAATCATTGAGAAGATGTATTTGGAGTTGTCTCTTGAAAATTTCAATTCTTTTCACTTCAATTGAACCACATTCACTTTCCATAAACTGATTTTCATAGGATTTCATTTTTATAATGATTCATCAATCAATTAACTATCTTGAAGCATCACAATAAATGGCATAATATATTTGTTATGCTTGATGAGAAAAAAATGATTCATTTTTTACAAGAAGTCTTTTATATTTAATATCAATGATTCCATGGCGCAGATGAACACACAAGTCTCTATCAGTATCAAACCAATGATATTTAAACATCATTACATAATTCTATCCCAAATAACATAGCTCAATTATTTCATCTAGTATTCCATAAAACTCAACTTCACATTCTCTATAATAAGATCCTCTTAAGAAAACACCATTATTCATTATTTTTATTCACCATATGCATGTGTATGAAATCAAAAACCATTCACCCCATATACATTATGAGATTTAACCATTTTGGATGGTGGGTTACTCAATACACACAATCGATTATCAATTTTATCAGTATGTTGTGATACATGCATAATTTAAAAAAAATTAGTGATATAAAAAATAATAAATTTATTTCATATGTTAAACCATAATCAATTTATTGTACCAGTCTTTGAAACTGGAAGGAAAAATTATAGTTTTGACATTTTTCAATTGCAACTGCTATAATTTTTGGAAATTGTTTCCTGATATGATCATCATATAATCTAAAAATAAAATAACATTAATTTATATTTTTTAAAAAAATTATATAATCTGTGGTAGTAGAACTCATTGTTCAAATCATATCATTTCTTCATCTTTAATCAGAACATATGTAAGACCTATGTGATGTTCATTGTCTAAAATCCACCATTCGTGAACTCATTTAAATCCAATTTGAGGATGATTAAAAACTGATAATTGAATGTTTAATGCAACATAACCAGTTCCCTATTTATGACCCGTTTGATTATTTTTTGAAGGATATTCAGGTTGGAAGTAATGGGAGCAGAAAAACGAAAATTCCTCTTGTAAATAAGCTTCTACCATTCACCCATTGTCTGATCATTTGTTATGTACCTTTTGATTTAGTTTCTACATACATCTCTTATATGGATACATCCATCAGAACTGTACTTACCCTCAACATTTTTCTTCATTTAGAAAATGTAATATCAAATGTTCTATTGAATTAAAGAAAGCTAATGAAAAAAATCTGGTTTATATAAAATTAAAACAACATCTTTTTAAATCCTACTAAGTGCATCATAGTCTGTTGTTACTATATAGATGAATTAGAAAAAATATGATATTTTTTTATGATATCACAAATCAAATAATTCAACAAACTTCTAAATCTAATCGGTAGAAATAATTCTAATATAACCTGACAAACATGACTTATTAATCTGATTATATGATTGTTTCTGACACATCTAGATAAATTGGAAACATAACCATCAGGTAGTATCAAATATGTAATCCACTGACAAAATAATAAATGGATTTCTTTCGGAAGTGTATAAGCCACTTTTTGGCTTCATTAACTTCTATGATCTTACATTTTCAAACAACTCAAGTTTTGGTTTCTTGTATATTTAAGCAAGATCTAATTATTCTTTTACATTATCTTTGGACTTTCTAGGTGTGTCTAACACTGTATAAAATATATTATCAAAATGTTTTTTCTCAATATTCATGACATACAACATGTGATGAAGTAACAAATAAGAAAAATATGAAATATCCTAAAAAATATTATGTTTTATCCAATTTCTTTTTCCCAAAGCCATATATTTTTTGTTGTTTTATAGTCGGTATAAATATAATGGGAGTTAATGAAGATACAACATATTTTAACTCAATACTTGATATCATTATTGGAGTTCCATCTCTTCTAATTGTACCTTTTATGAAATGATATATGTCCCTTTGAAAAGGATGGTCAGTAGGAAGAAATCTTCGATAACAGCAGAAAAAATAAGGCTTTCTTCCACTGACAAGCATAAACACTTGGTTGTCTCTCATACAGTAAGAACATGATTTTGGATCATGTGTACTTCAGCCATAAAACAAACCATATGAAGTGAATTCACTAATTATCCACATTAATGAAGCATTCATTAGGAAATTTTGTTTCGTAATAATATCGTATGCACTGACACTGTTACTCCATAATAAATTTAACTCATCAATCAATGACTTAAAATAAACATCAATATTCTTTTTTGGATGTCCTCGAATTAATAAGGTCAAAAAGATATATGACTAATTCATCAACATCAAATGAGGTCAGTTGTAAAGAGTTATAAAGACGGACCAACAATAATAATAACTAGTGTAAGAAAAAAATGGTCATAAACTATTAGTAAAGAAACCAAATCACACATTTTGGGATTCTGAAAAAAAAATGAATATAATTCGTTAAAATGTTTCCATGAATCACCATCACAATGATGATTTAATATTTTATCAGTTGGAGACATCAATAACATTGTGTTCTAAGACATAAATAAACATTGTAATCAAGTTGAAAGTGGGAAATAGCACAATTGTTCAACAGGAATCAATCTAGACTTCCCTAGTTGATCCTCTTTGTACCTTGATTGTCTACATGTCGGACAACTAACTAAAGGCTCATTTTCTACATAGTATAAGATGCAATCATTTGACCATGCATGAATATTTTGATGACCAAGACCCAAATTACGAACCAACCTCTTTCTCTCATAGAAATTTGTAGGCAACACATTTCCTTAAGGTAATAGTACATTAACCAAAGAGAATATCTGATCAAAAAAATTATTTGATATTCCATTATCTGATTTAATAGCTATAAATTTTGCAATAGCTTCAAAATTTTCTTATATTGCAACCATGATATAAAGCCTCCTCAACAGGCTCCAATAACTCATAAAATTGAGAGGGTTTCAACTCAAGAATTAAATCAATATCATCTTGAGTTTTAGTTTATCGAAAAGATAGATCATCCACATCATGTACTAAATATTGAAACTAAGATGTATCTGGAACCAAATTATTAGTATCTTCTCTGAAAATGTGTTCACCATATTGATACCAAAAAACATAATCTTATTGAAAACGAAAACTCAATAGATGAACCCCAACATTTCCAAATGTGTCAAACCTTATCAGATCACATTTCTAATATGGACACTTAATTATTCCCTCTCAAACAAATTCTGTTTTGATGATGTAAATGATAAAAGAACTTTAACACGCTCAATATATACATGATTTATAACAAAACCCTTTGGATTCCTGCAATGATTTATCCAATCATGATCATGTAATAGAGACTATTTTCAACTTCCTTCTTCCAGATTTCTCTAAAAAAATAAAAATAAATAAATAGTTTATGATTGATTTGATATAAGAAAAAGACGATCCAAAAAAGAGTATAAATTAAAAGAATTATAATTTACTTGTAAATATTGTTAGTTTTATTCATTTACCACTTATTTTTACTAATTACCTCTAATTGTTACTAATTACCTTTCAAGTTTTACGAATTATATTGATTTAATGTTCAGTTTTACTAATTTTCACTAATTACTGCGAATTTTTACTGATTGTTTTTAACTACCACTTGTTTTAAATAATTATAGTGATTTATTATTATGTTTTACTAATCAATGCTACTTTACCTGAATTTTTTACTAATAAATTCTACTTTACTGATATTTGTTATTAATTATAGTGATTTATCACTAATTTTTACTATTTAGTGGTAATTTTTACTATTTATCGTTAATATTTTACTTTTTATAGTAATTTAATGTTCATTTTTACTAATTTTTTACTAATTACCGCTAATTGTTACTAATTTTTAGAAATTACAACAAATATTTAATAATTGTACTGATATATAGTTAATTGTTCCTAATTACTATTAATTTTCACTAATTATAGTGATTTGAAATTAATTTTTACTAATTTCTTAGTAATTTTTACTAATATTTACTAATTAATACTAATTTTTACTAATTATTTCTAATTACCACTGATTTTTAATAATTATTGTGATTTACACCTAATTTGTATAGATTTTTACTAATTACTACTAATTTTTAATAATTACTGCTAAGTTTTACTAATTATCATTAATTTTTACTAATCATTGTGATTCAATGTTCTTTTTTACTAATATTTACTAATTACTACTAATGTGTACTAATTTTTTCTAATTATCACTAATTTTTAATAATTGTAGTGATTTACCATTAATTGTTACTAATTATATCGTATTACTGCTAATTTTTACTAATTTTTACTAATTTTTCCTAATCACTCCAAATTTTTACTAATTGTTTCCAATCACGACTAATTTTAACTATTTTTTAGTCATTGTAGTTATTTTTTAGTAATTTTTAGCCATTTTCGCTAATTTTTTGTAAATTTAACAAATCACTACTTATTTTTACTTATAAAGACACTTTTTAAAAATTATAGTGATTTATTGTTAATTTTTACTAATTGCTTCTAATTTTTACTAATTATAGATGTTTAACATTACTTTTTACAAATTACTATTATTTATTAAAAAACACTATAAATTATAATTACTTATTGCTTAGATATATACATTATTACTAAGTTTTATTAATTAATAATGTTTATTTATCAATTATAAGTAATTACTATTAATAATATCCACTTACTGATAATTAATACAAATTATTGCAAATAAAAACTGTTTAATTTTAATTAGAAACTTTACTTATAGTAAAAACTAAATATTTATCATTTACAATAATATTGCATGTGTACTCCAACATCTGCTAGTGCTAAGGCACTTGCCATCGATGCATCCCCCCTCCTTCTCCTGTCATCGACACTTCACACCCTACTCTTTCCTAGTTCTGCATATATAATGACAAATTTGGACATCATTAACACAAATTGGTTCTAGATTTTACAATCTTCAGGTGATGAAACCAATTTGTGCAAACCATATTCAAAACTGTTAATGATCGTCGCCTGAAAACTGATGAACTATTTCATTTTTAGTTTTCTAATACTTTGTAACAATTTTTATTATTTCATATTAATTTGGAATAAATTATTCTAGCATAAAATATTTTTATTAATTTATAAAAAATTTATATGTTTATATTTTTTTCATAAATTTACAAAAAAAGTTATTAATTCATAATAATTTATATTAATCTATACTATTTTATTGGATTTATTGTAAATTATATTAATTTACTAATGTTTTTTTTGTTTATATCAATTTAAAACTATGTTTTACTAATTTATTATCTATTATATATATTAATCTTGGGTTCTTCCAACCATACGTGTCACTAGCTCATGCCTCCACATCACCTTTTTTCCCTATTCATTTACCCTTCTACCCTACCAACACCACAACTTGTCGCGATTTACCTCGCCTAGTTCTTCCTCTACTATCATGTTACCGCATTCGGCCTTCGCACTTAGGGTTCCCTCTTCCATCTTCTTCCTCCCGCGACAATACCGACCTCCCCCAGCTTCATCCCTCCATCTACTCAAGAATCGACCTACTCTATTCCTCATTCACTTTTCCACATGGATTATCGTCGATTACTCAACATATGTTCTTCCCATCCGGTCATCTTCCATCTGCTTAAACCGCATTCTTCTACCATCGAAATATTTCACTTCCACAAATCTTCCGCCCAGTTCTCCAATCTTCTAATTAATATCTACAACTACCTATAAGTCATGGACGTGGATGCTCGGCATCATGTCCAAGAAACCCTATCTGCTACAGCTCCTTCGTCGACAACTGGAACCCTACACTACCCTTCCGGCTAACAGCCGTGGAAAGCTCAATCCAATGCATGCCCGCACTAACCTCTATTCCTTTGAAACTTTCTCCATCTACATCATTTCACTAGTAAAAATCTCTGTAAAGGTAACATCCTTTATACTATCAACCACTCTTTCCAACCTATATTACTTCACTAACTATGTATTCTACAGTAACTGAGATCCACAAGAGCAATTAATCATCATAGGGAATTATATTCTTCCTTGGAGAGTTGCTGAGTGTAGATTTCATTATTAAGTATACATTCAAATATTTTAGAAGACAGACCTACTCCTGCATTGACGTACTGTAATTTCTTAATGTCTATTCCTATATAAATATACTCACTACATAACCTCTAGTTTTTGTTAGTTAGAGATCCCACTATTTACTACATGAAACTATCCTCTCATCAATTTTAAACATATGTATACAACTATGCAGTTACATATACATTCAGTTACCTATCTTCCTTCAAGTTTGAGATTATATTTCTTTTACTCTACACTTATGCATTAAATGTATTCACTCCTCACATCCAACAAGTATTGGTCAGGGAATTCAGGATCAATTATTCAATAGAATGTCTTGGAATATAGACCTACTCCTGCATTGAGGTATTAAAATTCTTTATCGTCTGATATTTAACTGTATATTGAATAAAGTATACAGCAACAGTAGGTATGTGATTTACTATTTCTATTTCTGTGATATTGAATTTGCACTACTTTGAGTCAATCAATATCAATGAACGAAAATATGACCTATTACATAACTACAAGAAGTTTTCTTACTCTCGGGTTTCTAATATAGAGGAGCATATCATAGAAGTCATCTATGCCTACTAAAATATGCTTTTCCTCAAGCATAAAATCTCATCATGGAATTCAAAGGGCACCAATGTTACCAATATTTAAATTCCAATGCAATAAAATAAAACAATTATCAATGTACAATCAAATTTTCATGTTCCACAAAAATATCAATTTAATTTCCCATTTCTCAAAGAAACAATCAATTCATGCATTTTACTTTTCCCCTTTAAAAAATGATGGAGCATCTCATTTCATTCATTAAAGCTTATAAATTTATTATTATTAAACATTCCATATCATGAACTACCTATCTTTTAAATCTTTTCTCACATCACTCATGATACAATTAATATTGGAGTTGTGCTCGTATCATGAGAACATTCTCCTTATCCATAGGCCTGTAAAAGAACTACTTTCTCTACTTTGTAGAGAAAAAATGCACATAAAATCATGAGGACTTGCAATAAAGGTTCAAATGACTCTATGGATTTGGGTTGGTGAGTAAATGATTGAAATGATTTAAGTCTAGAAGTAAGAGGTTTGACTCTTAAGTACAATGCATGATTAATCAAGTGAAAAAACAAGATGAACCTCACTCAAATCCCTTTTGATTATGTGAAACACAACACCACCTCCCTTTTAATAACATGGGTCATGAGTCAATAAATGAATACAAATAATGATATCATCCAAGTTCTCCCCCCATTTTTTTATTTTTTGTAAAGCTCCAGAAATGCACAACTTTATTTTTCTCTTATTTTTTTTAAAGCTCAAAAATGGCACAACTTTATTTTCTCCTCTTTTTAAGGAGAACCAAATGAAATTAATGAAGAATAATGAAATGATGACTTGTGCTCCATTTTCTAATTATACACTGCCCAAAACAATGACACACACCTCACACCACCCACAAATGATACACATCCAAATGAACGCACACGAAAGGCCCTTCCCCCACACTCAAACATGAAATATTCATGCAAAAATACTAAAATAGTGGGAAGGTAAGGAAAATCGGCTTGTAATGTGTCTTAAACCTATAAGGAAATTCATGGCTTCTATGGGCTAACAAAGTATAAATGTAAGGGTGGGTCTTAGGTAAATATGTGGCTAGCCAATGTAGTGCCTCAATAATTTTAAATGGGTTTTTGTACAGTCATAGCACTGAAAAGTTTCAATACAAGTTTTGGTAGGTGGCATTTCCCAATATCACTCAAGAAATAAGCTCAAGATAAAATAGAAAATATTTTTTCTAGAAATCCTCTTGGGAATTGGAATATAACATTGGAAAATCACTCATGGCATGATTAATAACAACAAATTAATTCACATGAATTTCAAATATTCAAATCATGAAAAATGGTACGGAAATTTCATTTATATGAATCAACTAATTCATTCAAATCATAAGTCCTTATTTCAATATCCATGCTTCACTTTAATTATCCAATTCTCTATTTTAATCATTCAATCTCATTAACATTGAAATATAAAACATGGAATCATCAGTTTCCTATGAAAATCATGTCTCTTAGACAAGTCAAGTAAAAAATAAGTCAAGTGTGGGCATGCATTTTCTAATTAATGCTTTAAAAGACTAAAAATGCAGGGAATAAAGTTTTATAATATATAATTGAAACCCTTACTCCCCTTTCAATTGGATTCTTTTCATCACGACGTGTAATCCGACTACATCTTCTTCATTAATGGACCTGATATATAAGAATGAAAATAATTGATAATGCAGGCCTATTTAATCATGCTGTTATATGACTAAGAGGACAAGTGGACAATGGGGGAAAAATTCGGGTTTCCTCCCTGTATCACCTTTGTTTAATGTCATTGGCTCGACTAAAAAAAATTAATTTTTTTGAAAAATATTATACTACAAGATTCCCTCCCCCACACTTAATTGATGCAATATTCTCAATGCATGTAAATGGAATTTGTTTATGTATGTTTCAAATAGATGGAGTTACTGAATTTAATTAAGTGTAATGGAATAGTGCAACCTAGTAGGACTTCATTTTTATTATGGGTGAAGGAGTGTGATCTCCTCCACTGGTTCTTGAGGTACGGTCCCATGGAACTTCTTCATCCTCTTCCCATATATAGTGAATGGGTTGTCTCCTCCTTCCTTTTGAATCTATCATGAGCTTAAGTCTGTATTTGAAGAGTAACACATGATCTCTAGGGTTGAAGGTTCTTGGTTGAATCATCTTGTCATGGGACATCCTTGTTCTCTCTTTATAGATCATTGAGTTTTGAAAATATTCTCTTCTAATTTCCTCTAACACCTGTAACTGCAATCATCTTTCTTTCCAGCTTTCTCAAGGTCCAAATTCATCTCTCTGACTACATGTAGGCTCTATGCTCTAACTCCATAGGAAGGTGGAAACTCGTTCCATTGATCAATATATAGGGACTCATCCCTATCGGTGTCTTGTAGGCTATTATGTATGCCTATAAGGTATTATCTAACTTTTGGCTCCAATCCTTCTGGTTGGGTTTAACAGTCTTTCCCAGAATGGCTTTGATTTCTCTATTGGAGAATTCTTCTTGGACATTTATTTAGGGATAGTATGGGGTAGATATTGTATGATGCACCCCATACTTCTTCCCCAATGCTTACATTTTCCTGTCGCAGAAATGAGTTCCCTGATCACTGATGATTGTTCATGGAACCCCAAACCTACAAGAAAATTTTAGCCCGGACAAAATCACAAAGAAATTTGGCATCATTAGTTCTGGTTGCTTTTGCTTCCACCCATTTTGAAACATAGTCTACAGCCACAAGAATATATAAATTTACAAATTACATTGGGAATGGTCCCATGAAATCTACGCCCCACACTTCAAAAATTTCACAAATGGTTATTGGTTTTTGATGAATTTCATGTCGTTTGGATATGTTACTAGAAAGCTGGCATTTTTCACATCTTTTACAAAATTCATATGCATCCTTGAATAAGGTGGACCAGTAGAGTCTGTATTCTAAAACTTTTCGGGCAGTCCTCTGAGGTCCAAAGTGTCCTCCACAAGATAATTTATGAAAAAAATTCAAACACTGATTCAATTCCACTTCTTGGCAAGCATATTCTTATTATTTGACCATTAAAAATTTTCCACAGAAATGGATCTTCCCAAATGTAAAATATTGATTCATATTTAAGCTTATGTTGTTGATGATAGATTATAAGAGAGGGTACCTAAGATTTGACCAAATAGTGGACAATGTTGGTATACCATGGTACTTCACTGTTGAAGATGTAGAGTTGTTCCCCAAGAAGCTCATCATTAAGTACATTCTGGTTTGGGATTTCCGCTTCAGCGGTGTGGGGTAGTTGACTCTGATGATAAACTAATTGATTTTTAGTCCACATCTTATCGTTGATTTCCAAGTTGAACTCTTGTAATAGTATCATACATCTCACCAACTATGGTTTAGCATCCGCCTTTTTCATTAAGTACCTAAGTGCTGTATGATCAGAAACAACGACATCTTTAGTGCCCAGAAGATATGAGCGGAATTTTTCTAGTGCAAAAATGACTGCAAGTAACTCCTTTCAGTGGTTGTGTAATTTATTTGTGTTGCATCCAAGGTCCTTTATGCGTAGGAGATTACTTGAGGCTTGTTGTCAATTCTCTGTGATATAGCGGCTCCCGCTGCTTGGTTGGATGAATCACAAAGTAGCTCGAAAGGGTAATCTCAATTGGGTGACTACATTATTGGTGGTGTTATCAGCCTTTACATTAATTCATAAAATGATTCTCTACATGCACAATCAAAATTAAAGTCATCATCCTTTAAATGTAATCTTGAGAGAGGGAGAGAAATCTTACTGAAATCCTTGATGAATCTTCTATAAAATCCTGCACTCCCTAAAATGGATCTAACATGTTTGACACAAGTTATATATGGCAGGGAATTTATTACGTCAACTTTGGATTTATCAACCTCAATCCCATTTTTTGAAATTATGTGCCCCAACACTATTCTTTTTTCAACCATGAAATGACATTTTTCAAAATTCAATACAAGGTTCTTTTCAATGCATGTTTTCAAATTTTTTTCCATATTTCCAAGCAATGATCAAATGAATTTCCAAAAACTGTGAAATCATCAAGAAACACCTCCAAACAGTCCTCAATGTGGTCTAAGAAAATACTCACCATACACTATTGAAATGTACCTGGGGCATTGCATAGCACGAAAGGCATCCTTTTGTAGGTGAATGTTCCCAAATGGCTGGTGATGGACATCTTATCCTGGTCTTCTGGTGAGATTGGTACCTGAAAATATCCTGAGAATCCATCTAAAAAATAGTAGTGAGTTTTTTCAGTTAACCTTTCAAGCATCTGATCAATGAACAGAATAAGAAAGTGATCTTTTCTGGTAACTTGATTTAGTTTTCTATAATCTATACACACTCTCTAGTTGTTTTGTACTCTCATGGGGATTAGTTCATTTCTTTCATTTTTAACAGTGGTCAGGACAGTTTTTTTGGGGACTACATGAATTGGGATGACCCGCTGAGAATCAGAGATTGGGTAAATGATATCAGCTGCAAACAATTCCTCTATCTATTTCTTAATAACCTTCATTATTGTGGGATTGAGTCTTCTTTGAGGTTTTCTAACTGGTCGGGAATCACTTTCTAAAAATATCCGGTGAGAGCATACCTTAGGGTTGATTTTAGGAATATCACATAAACTCCATCCAACACCTTTGACAATCCTTTTAAGAAGGTCAACCAGTGTTTGTTCTTGTGAATGGGATAGGTTATTGGTAATTATTACTAGCAATTTCTCTCCTTCCATTAGGTAAACATACTTCAAATCACATGGAAAAGGCTTTAAATCTAATCAAGGGGGTTGTTCAAGGGATGATATTGCATTTATATTTCCTACTTCTAAGGTTGAATTCTCTGGTATAATCTCAGTTTCTTTTAACAAATAATCAAAAAAATCATATTTTACATCATCCACCAATATGATATCAGAATTTTTAGGTTTATTGGAATTATATAATTCAAATGAAAAGTGTTCTCCCACTGATAAAAATTCATGAAGCATACCTAAGTCTTCAATTGGTTCCACACCTTCATCATGGGAGATCGCATAAAGTGAGTGATTGTTGGACGGGTGTTTCATCGTATCAAGAATGTCGAAGTGTACCATACTATCTCCGAGCTCAATAGTGAGTGTTCCTTCATGCACATTGATGACAGTCCTTGCTGTTTTCAGGAATGGTCTCCCTAGGATGATGGGAGATTGGGCTGGTGCTTGGTCTTCATCCATGGAAAAGACATAAAAGTCTGCTGGAAAGATTAATCATCTCAATCTTACAAGTACATCTTCAATGACTCCAGCTGGGAAAATGGTGGATCAATTTGCTAATTGTACCACCACCCGAGTTGGTTTTAGTTCTCCGATCTACAATGAAGAAAACACTAAGTGAGGCATCACATGTATCGAATCTCTAAGATCACATAATGAATCAGTAAAAATTAAAGAACCGATAGTGTAGGGAATAGAGAAAGTCCCTCGATCTTGACATTTTTGTGGTATTGGTGGTGTGATCAATACATAGACTCTTCTTCCTAAGTTTATTCTTTCATTTCTATCCAGTATCCTTCTTTTAGTATACAACTCTTTTAGAAATTTTACATATTTAGGTATTTGTCTGATTGAATCCAGTAGTGGGATGTTAATCTCAACTTTTTAGAATGTTTGCTGAATTTCTTGTTGAATTCATTTTTCTTCTCCCTTATTTGACTCAACCAATGCAGATGGGAATGGTGTTGAGATGTTATTTTTCTCCCTTTGTTGTTTTTACAAAGGTGTTTTCGTTCTTTCCTTCTAGAACCTTGTTCATTATCCTTTGTTGTTATTACCATCATTTTTGGTTGGATAAGACATGCTTCTGAAGGATCCCTGGAATCATCCTCTTCACATTGTTCTGGTGGTGTGAGCTCCTTCCCAGTTCGGGATGTGATTGCACTAACATTATCCTTTGGATTGATAATTGTTTGTACGGGAAGAATACCTTGGTTATTGGTGAGAGCATACATAATGCTTTCAAATTGATCAGCAAGCTTGTATATTTTATCTTCTATTCCCACAACTCTTGTCTTATGCTGTTGATCTTTAGTTGTCAGTGCACTTGTGGATGGTTGCTCGTAATTATTTCGTTGGAAAGGCGGCGGTTGGAAAGTTTGTTGTTGTTGGAAGAGAAGGTGATAAGGTTGTTGGAATGCTATCGGGTTCTGATATTGTTGCGGAAAAGATGTTGTGGCTTGGTTCTGTTGAAACCCATACCTTGATTGGGTTTTAGACTGGTATTTCCTTTGTTGATAGGCTGCAGTACAACTTTCTGTCCCCTGCACTTCTAGACATTGATTAGTGTAATGAAAATTAGAAGAGCATAAACCACATACCTAATTCGGTTTTTATTGTTCCTTCACATGGTTTATAGCTATTTGTCACACTAACCTAGAGAGTTCATATATTTCATTTCTAATTAAATCTACCAAATCAGATACTCTTACCTCGTGGATTCATCTAGTGATCGTACCTTTAGGGCCAAACTGTTATGAGTTTTGTGAAATATTTTCAATCAATCCTCTGGCATCCGTTGGTGACTTGTCAATCAAGGCTCTTCCAGATGACATATCTAGCAAGTACCGATCATTTTCAAGTAATCCTTGATAGACTAAAATAATTAAATGGTGTTCTTCCACAGTTTGGTGTGGAAAACTGGTGCAAAGCTTCTTGAATTTCTCCCAGTACTCATAAAGTTTTTCATCAGTTGATTAGCGAATGGAATATATCTCTTTTCAGGTAGTTGTCCTCCTAGATGGGGGAAAAACCTTTGCATGAAGCATCTTTGAAGATATTCCAAATCTTGGACTTCTCCTGGTTTTAGACTATACAACAATTCCTTTGATGCTCCCTCGAGTGAGAAGGGGAATGCCCTCCACTTTACATGTTCTTCTACAACACCTTGGGGTCTGCAGCTAGAGCACACATTTGTAAATTTTTGGATATGCCTGTTGGGGTCTTCACCTACAAGACCATGGAATTTAGGAAGAATTTAAATCATGTTAATGCACAATTCAAAATAATTTTCTAAGGTAAGAATATCTAGTTGATTTCGTTGGTTAGAAAATTGTGGGGTGCAAATATCACACAATATTTGGTTGGGATCGCCAGCCATTGGAGGTTCAGAGTGATCACTAGATGTGTCACTTGAATCTGTAAGGTGAATTTCATCACGCTCTAATTGAAAATTTTTCTTTCTCAAATTCAACTAAATTGTTGTTTGAACTACAGGTCATTCAAAGGAAAGAAAAAAAATTGTTTTTTAATGGTTTTTGAGGAACTGTCTCCCCGTAAATGGCGCCAAGTTTGGTCTATCCTCTTTCCAATGTGCCTAGGATTGAAGAAGGTGTCTTGACTGATTAGATAAATCCATAACTCATAATTATTGTTCCCTAATAAACCAATATTCCGACATACAATCATACCCACATGCTTGACTACCGTTGAGCACTCACCACCCAACCCTAATATTGTTCCACCGTATACATATTAGAATTGGGTGGAGGGAGATATTATCATAGACTAAAGCAATTTATAATAACAAAACCAAATCCTAACACAAACACATTCGAAATTTAAAACTGAATTATGAATTGAAACCAGAATAAGAAAGAAGAAGGAATTTGATTCATTTAAAGCACAAGAACTCAAGCACCCACATAGATCCACCCTCCCCTATTCCTGATCACTCAAATGAAACTACCCCTCCATAGATGGGGGTAAGAGAGATTAATGGGGAAGAATAAGGCATTACAAAACTATGAAAAAAAAAAGAAATAAAAGAGAAATATAAAAATTTCTCCTCCTTGGTGTCCTAGAAGTAATGGGATGGAATGAGAGATGGTTTGGGAAGGAGGCGAGGGCCTCCATTTATAGGCAGAATTCTGGAATCATAACATTTGTTCTTTTTTGTCTCAATAAATGGTTGATTCACACGTTTACCCCTTTATAACAGTTTTTCCTTAATGTGTTATTCATTCACCCTCCAAATTTCATCTCATTTGGACATAGGATGAATGAGTAATGAATTTTTCATTGGAGGTTACTTTTTCTGGACGACTCTTCCAGAAAGGTTCCTCCAAAAGTATAACATTCAATTGAGGCTTTAATGACTTCAAAACTCCACCAAATTTAATGTAGATCCGGGCCTATGTTTCCTCGTGATATCCTAGGTGGAAGCACCTCAATCTTATGTGTGAAGTCTGAGTTGTGGTTTTGTTATGGTGGTGGGGTCCACGTTGTCCGCCCGGAAAAGTTTCCAACTTTAATGAATTTTTACGGCCTCTAGAAGATCGATTCATCCCCTAGTCTATAAGAAAAGAATTAAGAAAATAAAATAAGGATTATAAAAAAAATGATAACAAAATTTGGAATTATATTTTTCAAGAAATGACTAAAATACCCTTGATGTCAAAATCTGTCTAAAATCCAGAATTAGGCATTTTTCACCATTTTTCTCAAAACACATCATTAATCCAAAATTGATTCATATAAGCTAAAATTTATTATTTGGGATGATTAAAACAATTTAAATTCATACAAAAAATGGGGGAAATATTAGCTCTATCACCTACCTAAATATATTCAATACCGAACAACCAGGGTTATTCGAACTACTTTGAGTCAACTAGTGATTGTTATATGAACAAAGACCCTCTAAGTAATTTCCATTTCGTTCAAAGACATATCTCTACTCTGTTGTCCTTACTAAACCGTACAATTCATAAAACCACTATGATTTCAAACCCGCACTGACATCTCCTGCAACCTCGAAACCCTCTATTCCAAACCATCTGCGATTTCAAGTGCTTCTGAGTTCAAGGATGGCATACTACTCTCCACTCAATCTTAACAGATTTTCTATAGATGTATTCTTCTGAAGTCAAGGTCGTTTCGTACGATAGGGATTCTCATGAGAGATTCGCCATTAACATCCAGTTGTTAAACTCATTAGAGCTTCTTATCAGCGGTAGAGACTGCATCACTATTATTCCTAGAGAGCATAAGGTAATGGAAACTAATTTGATCACATGCCTTTACATTCTACTAATTATCTGGTACATAAGCATGTGCAAATTAGATCCAAATCCTTTACTTTCAACTATGTTTATAGAAATGGGGTATTACCCTCCTCTACCATATACGGGGATTGTGTTGATCCCCTTATTGATTCACTCTTTCATGGATACAATTCCACTGTTGTTTCATATTACCAGACAGGGTTCGGGAAAACACACACATTTGTAACAAACTACAATGCAAATGGAAATGATACTGGAATTATACCTCATGTACTGGAAAACATATTTTCACGCATAGAGATGATGGAATCTTCCGAATTTCTCTTTAGAGTATCATTTGTTGAGGTATGAATACTATTTTTCATTTTTATATGGGTATGCATACATTTACAATCCCATATCTATTATCTCCTCATATGTTGAAATTTTTCACTTTTCTTTTTTTTGACATGCTTTTCGATCGGGCTGGTGTTCAAGGAAGAAGTATCTTGCCTGCCTGATCCAAATTTAATGCCCGCCTCTAATGTTAAAGGGGCATATCATGAAAATACTAATGCTCCTACAATGGGTCCCATCCAAATTAAAAAAAAGTGATAGGATAACACTTGATGGATCCACTGAAGCTGAAGTTAGGACAAAAGAGGAGATGGTGTCATATCTATTTTGTGGTTCACTATGTCACGCTACTACTAGAAAAAATATGAATAGTCAGTCAAGGTGGTACTTTTATTATATTTCATATATCATTCCACCTTTTCTTTATTGTTCTAATTTAATTCAATGACCGCAATATATACAAATATGATCATTGAAAATTCCGGTAGGGCTCAAATATGTAAGTCATTCTAGCTCTTCAAAGCAAAATCTGCTCTTAGAGAATTCGAGAAAGAAAGGTCTATTTTTTTATGATGTGATTGCCTCAAAGGTAGTATAATATGAACTTCCAAGCACAAAATACTATGCAACTACAGAACAGTGGGCTTTTGTTGACAGATAAGGGAGGTCAGGACTTATCAACTTATCTAAAATGTTGATCTGCATGTGTTTTTTATTAGGCAATCAAGCTCTTCCATTTAATTTGTAATATAATATGTTTTTTTACATTCCATCATCATAATTATATAAAATATATCTTTTTTTCAGCCGTTCACATGCTATATTAATCATATTAATGGAGAAAAAGAGGATTTCTCAACTTTAGAGTGAAGTAACAAATGAAGATTTGGGTCATGATATACTAAGTGAAAAGCTTCGGTTGGTGGATATTGTTGGTTCTAAATGAGAAAAACATTCTGAAGCATATGGAATGCATTTTAAAGAAGGTATATTGGTGATCAATACTGTTAATTTAAAATAAAGATGTTATTTTAGTGGTTTTTTTGGTTTTATTACCTTCTAAACTGATGTATTAATGTGTATTTTTTAATAAATATTATAACCAGTAACTTATGTGTTAGGATTTTTTATTTGTTTGATTTTTTTATTATCTTAGGGACTCATATCCATATGGGGTCGCACGTGCTTGGAAATGTTATTAGTGCCTTGGGTGCTGAGAAGAAACAAAAGAAAGGAGGTCATGTTCCTTATCGTGATAGCATTCTAACATAGTTGTTAGAGGCATGTGACTTCCTTAATAACTTTTAATGAACTTCGCATATCTTATTTTTCTTGGAAATAATTTCATAACTCTTTCCATGCTTATTTGAAGTAATATTCTATTTAGATAGTTTTCTTGATGTGAGTAATTCATCTAATATGATTTTTTTTAGTTTAACAATTTCGACAGAGTATCTGGTAGTAGTATTGTTTCTGATTGAATATTTTTATTTAATATTTTTGATATTTGAGGTTCCTTTAATTAATGACAGCTGAATTCTTATTTTTTTTGTGTGTTTCTAGCACAAAAATAACATAAATATTTTAAAAAGAATGAAAACAAAATAAATATTACATTGATTATTATTTTTTATATAACAGTTTGTTTTGTTCCAACACAGGAAGAAGTCCAGCAGATGCACCTATTTATGCCAGGCCATTCATCCTTATTATGATTTGACCAAGATCAATTGTTATGAAATTTTTTTAGCCAATTATGTTTTTTCTTGTCTTCATTTTTTGTCATGGCCATACCAAATCACGCGCACTGCACACATTATTTTCTATATTTTAGAAATATTTGAATTGTTCTTTTTGAGGTTATCCGTTATTAAAATTAAGAATTTGTATTTTCTAACAAATGGATTTTCCATTTCTAGGACTCTCTAGGAAAAAATAGTAAAATGATCATGATTGGTATTTTAAGAAGTGCATTGTTAATTTAACTAATTGTTTTTTCTCAACTAATTTGTACGCTCCATTCTAAATTGTTTGCAAACAATTGTAACTTGTGTTAGTCTCATTGACTCAAATGCAGATGAGACACTCAATACATTGAATTTTTCAAATCATGCTCGCAACATCTAGAATAAAGTAGTTGTAAGATTATTTTATATGAGTTAAGTTTAAAGCAGTTGTATCATTCTAAGTTCTCATTTATTTCCTTTTTCTATTGGATACTCTTAGATAAATTTTGATCCAATGATATCACAAATGAAAAGAATACAAAGAATGATAAAAGAAATCAAGCAATTGAAGGTATAGTTGATATGATCAAGGAAGTATCTCCTGAATTCCTAAATCATAAAATTTTGATGACATTCAACTATTGTTCGATTATTAAGCAAAATAATTCTTCGCTCGAGGAAAATAACATAGAGTTGCAAAGAGAGGCTGAACAATATCATATCACATCTGAGCACTCGTCTGATTCCCAGGTCATTGCTTCCATTCTTATTGTCCATAAAATACATTAATTGTGATCCGAACTACATTTTTTGGGATTTTAATTGATTTTTTATTTTCATTTCGTAAGGATTACTCATTTTTTATTGTCTTATCCAGGAAACTGATTTGATGAAACCATGTGTGACTAGAATTCGAGAATTAGAGAGATTTCACATAAAACCTATACAATCTATAATTCCAAGAGATTTTTCATCCAATTTTTTTTTTGAAATACATTAGACCTTTTAGGTATCAATATTATACCCTTGTTGATTTTTTTTGAACACTTTATTCCTTGAATAATATCTTTTAGTTTCATTACAATTAGGTAGTGATGAAACTATTTTCAATGTCATAATTAAAATTAATTTGATGCTAAGGATGATGAAAAAGAGGTATAACATTCATCCATTCAAGAATATTCAGATCGAGAGATCAAAGAACTTCAACAGAAGAAGGTAAATTTTTGCTCATGTTGATTTCATTGGAATACCAAATTGATCTTTATAATGGAAAATATTAAATCACCCCTATGATTTTTTAGTTGTCTTCTTAGGATGTTGTTCTTATTGGTTGTAGTAATATTGGCAGAATATTCTTCTAGGGATGTGTTTAAAAAGCTTATTTTTATTTTTAATTATTTTAATATTAGTTCTATAATATTTAATGCTCAATTTATGAGTTTATTTTCAAAATTATCATGGTCAGAGACTGAAAGTGTTGTTGATTCTGTTACACCCTCCCTTGGGATCCTACATCTTGTTACCCTATCCATGTTTTTATTTTCAATTGTTTTTTTACAATATTCATAAAATTAACTAAATTTGAATCATTCAAATTGCATGGAAAAGGTATTTCCTCCAAAGGTATGTCACACTACAATATTCAAATCACCATCATATATATTCCATTCCATTTTCCATTCTTACTCTCATTCTCATTCATCATTCATTTCCCATTCCCATCTTATGCCAAAAGAGGCCCAAATGAAATTGCTAACACGAAAAGTGGCTCAAATAGAAGGAGAGTTGGCATTATTTTTTGTTAATTTTCAAACCATCAATTGATGGAATAGTTTCGAGCATGAGAAAAAACAACACAATTATTATTTTGATCTCAGAAGTTTATAATGATCTTTGTCTTGTCACTAGTTCAGGTGTTTGCTTCTTCATTTTTCACCAATGGAGTTTCTCTGCTCATTTTGAGGTATTTCTGTGTTGAAGGCAGAAATGAAGCAGATTATGAGCCCCTCAACCCTAAAACTTAATGATTGTTTTGAGCAAGAACAAGAAAAGAAAGTCTTTCCAGTTAGTGTTCAGTCAATGTTTTTTTGTAACGTGTAGGAATTTTTTGTTCTATATATTTTTAATATTTTTTATATTGTAGATTTCATTTTCATTATTTTCTGGCAGAAATAGTTTAATGAGTTGAGAGACAATCCTGCAAACATATCAATAGCTTCTGATGATGGTGCTCAAAATCTAAAACAAGACACTTTTCAAAAATCGAATGCCCTTGAAGCACAAGTGAGTTTTAAATTTTCTTCTTCTAACTATATCTACATTTGTATGTATTTCGAAAATTTTCACCACTACAGGTTTCAGAATTGAAGAAGAAAGAGGATGCTCGATACCAACTCTTGAGGCAGAAACCAAGAAGTGATGATGAAGAAAAGAATTTGAAGGATGAAATTATTGGGATAAATTCTCAAAAGGTGTTATTTTTGTAGTTATATGCAGAATCTATCTCTAGATGGATTCCAATTAACCAATTGAGTATTGTTTTAGGTTCAACAGAAACAGAAAATCAATCAAGAATTTGAGCATTGTAGATTGTTGAAGGATTCATGTGAAAAGGAGGTTTTGCAGGTATGTTCATCATTACATGTTTTTTATGTTGTGTTGCAAATATTTGTTACTATACAATAGTTAATGGTTTTACATGCTTCTTTTGTATATGTTTTTGGCATGAAAGGTAGATCTCTTCTTTTTTTTGTAATGATTTGCCTATTTCGGTTATGTTTTGATCCTTGCATCTTTGTATGTATGAGAACTTATAGTTTACCATCATGTGATTTTCTTTACATGTTGACCCAACTTTTTAAATGGAGAGACATTGGGGATTTATGATCTTTTTGTTCAGTAATTTGCATGAAGTCATTTGGTTGATAGAAATGAAACAGAGAGAAATGAAGAAAAAGGAAAAGTGATGAACGAGAAAGTGTGGTGTTGTTCTTTTGGTTAATAAAATTAGATTATAATTTTTAAAGAATAATTGATAAGCATTATAATAATGAATGGATAATTAAAATCAAATTATATTTTTTTAGGCTTCCACAATGGGGAAGGGTGGTGTTGTTCTTTTGGTGAATTCTTTACTTTGTGCACTTGCATTAACATGTGAATGCCTTCTTTTTTGTGACCCGCTTCCTTTTTTGCTGCTTAGGGCTTCTAATTTTTTATCTTTACATCTTAATTTCAGACTCTTTGAATCATAATAGATTTCTGATTCAATGGAACATGGATATAATTTTCGCGAGGTATATTAATATTTTTTTCTTCTGTGTGTGCGTTTATCTTCATCTTTATCTCCATATTTTTACTTTTAGAGGCCAAGTTGCTCAAAATTCATTCGAAAAGATATGAAGATGTAATCTCTTATTGGGAACTGTGTGACCATGAATTCGGAAGACAAGCCTTAAAACCCTTACAAGGAGACGACCCCTAGAGCGGGAATCTATTGTTCTCGATCCGGAAGCCGCCGTTCTCAAGCCAGAAGCCGCTGTTCAAGAGCCATAAGTCATCGTTCAAGAGATGGAAGCTTTAGTATGACCTTTAGAGTTGGAAGCTCATTAAACCTTAGGGGATTAGAAAGAAACTAACATAGTTTGACGAAGACGCAACATGGCGGTGAACAGAGTTCTGACCCTAATGAAGCATGTTGCACTTGTAGTAAAATTAGCACTTGCAAAACCTGAAAATGTCAATGCAGAGTTACAAGAGTCTTCTGTGGGGAGTTGTGTGGATGTCTCCCCAGCTAGGGCAGAAATAGGAATTCAGAGGAAGAGTCCTATGATATGGACAACCTGGGAAATTTGATGAATGATTTTGTCGTGGGAAGAAATCCTTCATCTGACATTGGGAACATACAGG
This sequence comes from Viscum album, assembly GCA_963277665.1. Taxonomy (NCBI): domain Eukaryota; kingdom Viridiplantae; phylum Streptophyta; class Magnoliopsida; order Santalales; family Viscaceae; genus Viscum; species Viscum album. Next base: position 167,267,378 of record OY728155.1, on the reverse strand, counting down.
TATGGGTTTGTCAATTGCTTGACCCATGCAGAGAGATTTGCTTCAATGACTATTTGATTTTATTCCGGTGAAGGTGGATGCAACACCAAATCCCATGATGGGAAAAAAATTGAAGAATTGGGATGATATAACTCATACAACTCTGAGGCTACCTAGACCGAGGTGATTAATGACATCTAGCAACCAACATTAAGAGTATGTGGATATGCTCACCCCAAATTTCAAATATAGTGTAGTGGGATTTGTAGGTGGAATTTTTATGTGAAGTTATCATGATGATTGAGGTTGATAGAGAGAGATTAGTGTTCGGGATTATTTCATATTCCATTGAGGTATACTGATTGTTTGGGTTTTATCTGCATGTTGGGGGAGTAACTATTATCATAGTTGCATTTGTTTTATATTTTGATTATATTGTATGATATTCATGTGTATATATTATTTATTATATCATTTTATTGTTTGAGTTTTATTTTGTCATGAACTAACCCAAAGGGGCTTGAATTGTGACTCTCCAATCTCATTTCCAATAAGTCAAGAGCTAAAGACTAGCACCTAATAGGCTATCATACACATTAGAGGCTTTAGCTTAACGTACCTGTAAACAGACACCAAAAAACACATTCATGCAACAATGTTGAGATATGTAAGAACTGAAGAAAAAAATCATGTATACATCTATCCTAACCCGGGTACAACTTAAGTATAAAAAGGGAAAATAAAGGGCCCATAAAAACTGCAAAAACATCAACCTGCTCTGAAGGAGGTGATCACTTTAAAACACCTGCCGATAAACTCTTCGTCCAAGCTCCGGTGAAAACCCCATTCAGTATAGCTACTCCACTCCCCATGCTCCGGGTGAAACTGGGACTACATCGAAGGAATTGTGGTCTACACAAGACACCTAAAAAAAATATGTAGTTCACCGCAAAATCCCAAAGCGAGCCTCATGGTACCCGCACCATGATTTCATTTTAAGCACCTAAAATCAGTGTTGAAATGTCTGCCTTAAAGTCACGGTCACACAGGGCCTCATGGGGTTCATGCTGTCAAACCTTCCGTGGACCACTGGAAATGATCCAGTGGGGTGAGGATATATATATATATTGTTTAATTAAATCCTCCATCCTCCCAGTCTCAGCTCGCCTCCAACCTGACACATGACGCCGAAAAATGTTTTGTCACACCTAGGGTAAACACGATGTTCTGAACCCAACTGTAGTCTTAGAAATTAGATCTGAGACTCCGTTCTGTAGTTATTTGATCTAATGTCCAAAATAAATTAATTTAATTAATTTATAAAATTCCATCGATAATGTTTTATATAGAAGACCCATGCTCACAAAAGTTTTACCCCATCTAGGGTGAACTACATGCTCTGGACACAATCGTACCCTCCGATTTTTTATCTGAGCTACCATTTGAGAGATAACTTGTTTCTTCCACATTTATAGTATAAAAATACTTAATATTTTTATAAAATTTATTCTGGGTACACCGAGACTCAGAATCGCACGCCGTCTTCGCGCCTCATTCTAGAATTATTCATAGGAATATTTCAAAGTATGACAGGGTAAAACCCAAGTCGATACATATCTCATTTTTTGATATTTATACTCTATGTGCGTTTTTAATCAGTGCCCTATTAGAGGCATGTTTTTGGGATCACACTCAATATCATTATTGACCTAGGTGGGTTCTAGAGGAATGAGTTGTGACACGGATGAATGACATGTGAATTAAACACATATATTTCTTGAAAGGATAAAAACATAATTTAATAATAAGTATTATTTTATTATTAATACATAATGAACCAGCTAGAAAAAAAATGATATAATGATTTCCATGACTTAACTATAAGTATTGTATACAATTCATAATTTAATAATAATTATTGTTTTGTAATTTTAGGATTTTAGTTTTTAGTTTTCAAGTTTGGGTCTCTTTGTAATATAATATATAATTTTAGTAAATTATATTTTTCCATTTATAGTAATTGGTTATTTATAATAATTCGTTATTAATTAAGTTGAATATTTAAAGCTTTTTTTACTTTTATATTTTGTTAACAGTTATAATTAGTTCTAAAATAATTTAAGTTAATTATAAAGTGTAATATAATTGAATTAAATAAAACTATGTATATTATATTTCTAGTTTTTTTAATTTATATGTCAAAGAGATAGTGAATAATTATAATTAATTCTGAATAATCATTAACTAATTTTTAAAAAATTCTAATTAAAAATGTTGTTATTTGTAAGGGAACGATTTTTCTTGATCTCTTCCTTGGCATTTCTAGGTGGTCGGAGGTATCCAAGAATGGATGGAAGGGTAGAAGTGGGCATGAGCTAAATTTTCAGCCATTGGAGGTTGTAGTGTGAGCTTATAGGCTACGACATGGTGTTGTTTTGGAGATGGGCCCATGGCTTGGTATTGTACTTGAAACATAGTGGCTTGGTATGAGGGGTTTTAGTGCCTCTGTCAATCTAGGTGTTGCTGCAGCATGAGCATAGATTGCACTATGGAGCCCATGGGATTCAGTTTGCTCATCTATGCCATACGGGGGACCGTTGTTGTGTGGTTCTTATGTTGTGTCATCACCTTACCCCAGGTTTGTAAGATCTCAGGGAGATGTGCGGGATTGAGACATGGATTCTAAAAGTTTAAAATTTTATGGCGTGGGCACCCTTGTTGCACCATAGTTTCAGAGAAACCCCTAGGGATTACGACATTGTCAAGGGGGGTTACACCTAGTTCTCTTTAGCCCAATTTCACTTAAAAGGTCGTATCTCGCAAACCAGATGCCCTTTTGACGAACTGTGTGTGGTGTTGGGATACTTGGAGTGAGACATTCCTTTTGAAATACTCCACTTGGGTTTTGGAGAAAGTTGGACTATGGCTGGGTTGGATCGTACCCGAATCTAACCGGGCCCTCGGCACTAAAATGCCTATAACTCTCAGACCGGGTGTCCGATTAACATGATGTCTATTGCGTTAGAACCCTTATGACATGACAGATCATTGGGTTACTTCTTAGTGGGACTTTGTGCTGGTTGAAATACAACTGATGGATTGAGGAGTGGATCCTCCCAGAATCAAGTGTACTATGTACGAGAATGTAGTGGCTAACTGAGACATGATGATTGAATAATGATCATGTGTGGATCAGCACCTAGAGATCATGTGTGGATCAGTACCTAGCAATCCTATGTGGATAAGCACCGAGCGATCATATGTTGATCAGCACCTAGAGATCCTATGTGGATTAGCACCTAGCGATCCTGTGTGGATCTGCACCTAGCGAGCCTCTGTGGATCAACACCTAGCGAACCTGTGTGGATCACCACCTAGTGACCTTGTGTGGATCAATATCTAGGGACCCTCTGTGGATCGACATCATAGCGACCATGTATGGATAAACATCATAGAGACCTTGTGCGGATCAACATCATATTCTTGTTTCTCTAAGTTTTAAACCTGGTTTGAGGTGAGTCTTTTGTTTTTTGTTTTTTGATTGAGATCAAGCTTTGTGTGTTTCCTTTGTGGAATTCTGAGAGATATCTGGGGGTCTTGGGGTCCTTATTGATTATTGTTATACTCACCCCTACATGGGATTTACCCAAACCTTCTTTGTGTCTTATGCAGACAACGAGAAACCTTGACTGAGACTTGGGGAGCTAGGAATTGACGAGGACATAGGCGACTGGTGGACGAGGAGAGCCGCATGATGAGTTGTACCTAACCTTCAGGCAGTAACCTTGGTGGACTACCTCAGGAGTTGTTTTATTTTTGTTGATATTGCATTCCCATTTCAGTTGGTCTTGTATTCTGGCCCCTTACTTTCAGTATGTACCTTTACACTTAGTTGTGGAGTTAATTGTTGTTGCACCTTCATGATGTTGATTTCCTATCATCTACTGAACCATCCCAATCTGCATCTGTATATCCCAATAAGTCTGGCTGATATTTTTCATCAAACATTAGGCCAAAATCCATTGTTCCCTTGATATAGCGAATAATTATTTTTACTGCAATCATGTTACACTCTTTGGGATTTCTTTGATACCTCACTGCTTGGCATGTGGAAAATACAATATCAGGCCTTTTCACTATCAAGTACAAGAGAGTTCCAATGATTTATATGTATTCTATGATATTAAATAGCTTGTCTTCATCTTCTCATGACAGTTTTAACCTAGTAGAAACTGTAGTTTTCACCTCTTTTGAAATCCATTCCAAACCATCTCAAAATCTCTTTGGAATATTTAGATTGGGAAATAAAAGTTTCATTCTTTCCTTGCATCACTTTCAAGCAAAGGAAAAATGGCAGCTCACCAATCATCGAAATCTCGAACTTTCTTTTCATGAATTCAGAAAACTGTCTGCATTGTGCTTCATCTGACCCACCAAAGATTATATCATTGACATAAACCAGAACCATCATTCTTTGACTATTTCCATTATAGAAATACAGATTGTAATCAACTCAACCACGCTGAAAACCAAACTTCTTTATAAATTGATCAATCCTTGAATACCAGGATCTAAGTGCTTTCTTTAAACCAAATATAGCCTTTTTTAGCTGAACAACCCTATTATCATCTTCATGAATGAGAGAACCATCTGGTTTCTCAATGTATACCTCTTATTCTAGAATTCCATTCAAAAATGATGACTTGACATCCATATGAAAAACATAAAATTTTCTTTGCACTGCTATTACCAAGAATAATCTGATTGTCTCTAGCCTTGAAATAGGTGAAAATGTCTCATCAACATCAATACCCTCTATTTGAGAATACCCTTTGCACACCAAGTGTGGTTTGTTTCAAATCACGACACCATCTTCATTCATTTTGTTGTGAAAGATCTATTTTTTCCCTATAACATTCTTTTCTTTTGGTCTCAAAAAAATTTCCCATGTTTTATTCTTATCAATTTGATCAAGCTCTTCATTCATGGCTTGAACCCATTTCTTATCTCTAGATGCTTCATCAAAACATTTACCAGTGATAAGTATGATGCTTACTCTAAAGTATTCATCCTCTTTGTCTGTATTGGTGTTGTCTGATCACCAATAACGTTTTTCCTATCAATTTAATCTCTTTTTATGAGTCTCTGGGAAGATACTGATTTATTCTCATCATATGAGTGTTCTTCTGAATCAATCTCTAGAGATGGATCCTCTCTAGATCTTCTCATCTTTTCATCACTATCCTCTTGAGTCTGATCAAGTATTTTCTGAAGATTCTGTTCATTTTCTACTATAGTCACATCATGACTTTCAAATATATTTCCCAACTTCTTATTGAAGCATTTATATGCTTTTATTTTCTTTGAGTAGCCATGAAATATTCTTTCATATCCACAAGATTCAAACTTCATATGTTTCTCTTTATTAAGAATGAAACACTTACTTTTGAAAATTAGGATGTATTTCAATGATGGATTCTTTCCATACCATAGCTCATATGGAGCCTTCTTATATTTTAGGCCTAATAGGGCTCTATTTTATGTGTAGACTACTGTAATCACTACCACTTTCCAAAACTTATCTGGAAGATCTTTCTCAATGAGCATTGTTCTAACCATGTTATTCACAATTTGATTTATTCTATCAACTACTCCATTTTTCTACGGATTTCTTACTGCCAAAACTTGATGCCTTATCCCATGTTTCATTAGATAATACTCCACTTGGATGTTTGTGAATTTTATTCCATTATCTATTCGAATCAACCAGATTTTCGGACCAAGCATCATTTCACATTCACGTCGATATCTTGTAATGCAACTGAACACTTTATATTTGTGAGTGATTATTGAAACCCATGTCACTCTTCTACATTCATTAATGAATAGAACATAATATATCCTCTCATCAATAGTTCTAAGAGATATTGGCCCACACACGTCAATATACACCAATTCAAGCAATCTTGTTGACTTTTTCTCCTTTCTCTTATATGTCCTTCAAATGAACTTCCCCTGTTGGAAGGCATCACACGTATGAGTATGATCATGTGATAGTCTAGGGAGATTTCGAGCTGCATCAAATTTCACCAGATCTTCCACGGAACCTTGCCTTATATGGACAAGACGCTTATGCCATAACTTGTTTTATTCATCCTTGGAATGAAAACAAATATCTTTTTCTCCACTCGCGAGGTATAGATTCCCTTTTGTATGCTTTCCTTGTAACACAACAGCACCATCCTTCACTCTAATGATACATAATTTCTTGGAAATGCTTATGGCATGTCTTGAGTCACACAATTGACTAAAACTAAGTAAATTGTGACAAATTTCTTCAACAACCAATACATCTGCTCATCTCATGTATTTTCCTCCAAATTTGAATTTTCCTAAACCAATAATTTTCAAGCCCTCATCATTACCAAATCTTACAATACCTTTTTTTTCTTACCTAATTCCGGTCACTAGATCTTTATTTCCTATCATGTGGGAAGTGCATCCACTATTAATGATCCATATCTCAGTGTGATCTGATGCCATGAATGTAGTTTCTACAACCACCGCTTGCTCAACCCTTTCCTTTTTTACCCAGGTCTTTGACTTTATACTCATCATGGAATGATAATCTTGATCTTCCTCAGCATATGATGGACCAGCTTCAACTTTCAAGGATGAAAATCAATTTTGAATTTCCATCTCTCTTGATGATACATTTGGTTGCTTCTTATGATCAAATTTGGTCTACCTCAGCACATTCCTCTACATTGTTGATGTGAAATATCTTTCCATATGCCCAAGTCCGTAACCCTTGAAACAATTACCATCAAATGATGATCTGGAATTTTGAGCTATATATGACCACCTATGTTGGACTAGTTCCCTTTGGTACCTTTTTGCAATGAAACAAATATTTTGATATGTCTCGTCTTACCACAACAATAGAATCTTATGTTAGGTACATTATTTTGTGGCAATGATGCACTATTAGTTGTTCATTGGGTTCTCTGAAACTTCTAATTCCACTTCATACCCAAATCAATCTTTAAACATGGAGTGGGTGATTATGGTCTGACTTGAACCATAATATATTTTTGTTTTAGATCAAGCCCCATATCAACCTTATTATTCAAAATTGATTTTTTCTTCTATTCTAATGGACCATTCTACTCAAATATCATCTTATATGTTTCCTGTAAGATCTTTTGTCCTGATGTCGATCTGAGAGTTAGTAGTTTCTTCTGATCTTCAATTGTTTGTCACAGATTGACGACTTACTCTTCTAGTTGTTTGATACGTTTGATTTGATCTTTTCTAGTTTCAGTCAAACTATCAATTTCTATTTTTTGTACATCAATTTTGAGTTTTTACTCAACCACCTTTTCTGAGAATTCTGGAATTGAAGACCCCAGCTTTTCAATTTCTGCATTCAACTCATAATTCTCTTCTTCTTAATGCTATATAAAGGGTTTTTCATTACAAACAACTTTCTTAGCATTCTTTTTTTGGCTCTCAGAATATATACCTCTTCAAGGTATGCTTCTAATTCAGCCTGAAGATCAACTATTTCTTCAATTTCTCCTTATTCATTGTCACTTTCCTCTCTAGTTAATGAATTTATGATGACTTCCACCAAATCATATATTTTATGATCCTTGTAGTAGTCCAACTCTTCTACCTCATATTCTTCTGAACTTTCATCCTCTTTTTAATGAATATTCTTTTTTTTTTGAAGAACTTTCTCCTAGTGCTTATCCTCCCTTTCTCATTTGATGAATACTTCGTTTGGGGAATTTCATCATTTTCTTCATTTTCATCATCAAACTTCATAGGACACTTTGCTTAAAAATGCCCTCTATTTTCGCATTAGAATCAAGAAAATGGAAGTTTACCCTTGAACTTTCCCTTTCCCCTTTATAGATTGGAGGAGAGGAATGACATGAAATCATCCATATTGTCCTCCTTGGGACTATCTCCAACAGGGAGATTATTCATGGCCTTGAATGCCACTTCCTTATAATTCCCCTTTCCCACTACATCATTGTCATCGTTTCTCATTTAATATTCTAAAAGGGTATTGTGTAGGTTATCTAGTGTCAACTCTTTTGGGTCTTTGTCTCCTAACACTAATACATTCAGATTGAACCGCGGTGGAAGTTTCCTCAATATACATTTTACAATCTTTATATCTTCAATAACTTCTCCAAGACCACGTATGTATTCCACAATAATATTTATCTTGTCAAACAATGAATCAACTATCTCATTGGGATTCATTCTGAGATCTTCATACTTGTTCCATAGAACTTGCAGCTTTTTTTCTCGAACTTTTGTGTCACCCACATAAATATTCACCAATTTTTCCCACATTTCATGTGATGTTTTAAAGGACATCACCTTCATGTAAATTGAATTTTGTAGGGATCCCTCTAAAGCATTGAGCCCTTTAGCATCAGCCTACAATTATCTTCTTTCAGATTCTGATAAAGCACCACTATTAATGTCTATTGATATTCCATATATAGTTGTTGTGAATACATCCATCCCTTCTGATCGGAAGTAGTGCGGCATTAGATTCTTCCATAGTTGAAAATTATTTCCATCTAAGATTTGAATTCCTTTATGATTGACCACCTCCATTTATTTATCTTGAGGGAGAACTGCTAACTTTAAAAACTTTCCCTCGGATACAAATTGTTAGGTCCACTACGTCGAATACCCTGAGTGGGGGTGAATCAGGGTATGATAGATTATAAATTTTTCTTTTTGGATCTTGTTTTGTTGTTAAAAAATACTTAATTCTCTCTTCCTCTCATATCAACATATGAAAAGATATGAAATAATGCACAGGACATAGTGATTTTTACTTGGTTCACCCTTACTAGGCTGCATCCAAGGATCATACAATGGTGATGTGCCAATATACCAAATTTACTAAGGCCCAAGGCCAATAATGAGTACAATTTTTGGGCTAGATCTTCTATGCCCAGGCTCACTTACTTTACAAGGTTTAGGTTCTGCTCACTATATTCCCAAGGGTCACTCCTTATGCCTCTTTCTCGAGCTCACTGTCGGTGGAAAGGGTCATTGTCTTTCTAGTCCTTCCCTCACTTCTCTTAGAAAGGAATCCACTTACAGTTTATGGATGTGTAGGTCAAACATAGATTATGGACATTTAGGTTCCTTCATTTCCACGAATTACTGCATCCTCAACTATAGTTAGATGTTCTGTTGAAGTTCCCTTATCACTCATAGATGAAGTTCACCTTCCCAAGCACTTCTAGGTACGTGAAAATACTTTGAAAACTAATTTGAAGCTTTTGCAAGTTTCCTTGTGCAAATCGCGAACCACCTTGTCCACCGCATACTGTATAGCGGGTTTGGTATGTTGGACACCACCTCTGCATACTTCTACCTCCTCCATGAACATCCTCTATCCACGGAATTCCTCCACCTTCGCGATTGCGTACTTATACCACGTACTGATTTCACAAACATCCTCTGTTAAACTCCTCCTGTCCGCGAACTTCTCAGTGTTCGTGGAATTCCTTTGCTTCCACGTACTGAAGCTCACCCTCCACATACCACTTATGGAATTCTTCCTCTTTCATACTGAATATTCCTCCTCCATGTACTGAGACAACACCTTCTGTGTACCAAACTTCCCTCTCTGCGTACTAGACTTCCTTTGTGGGTTAAGAACCCCTGCAAACATCTTCAGCGTGAACCACTTTCAAACTTTACTGAATTAACAGAGAAAAATATTTTCTCTATTGAAGTTTAATCTCCACAATAACTAATGGGATTAGCGATTCTTATATATTCAAATATACCTACTTAATCTGCAAAATCAAGATTTACCAAATCTTGATTTGATACATCCTCCACCACGTACCAAGTCTTCTTCCACCGCGAACCACAGGCCACCCATGAACCATCTTTCCATGCCAACTACATACTACATTTTTTCTTATGAATTTGATCTCTTCTGCCAAACAATAATCCATCTGCGTATTGCACTGCTACTCCATTGCAAACCATTTTCGGTTTTTCAAACCGCATTTGTGCACCGTCCCCACTACCTAGTACATGGTCGCGTACCCTTCCAAGACATGGTACGTGATCCATGTCCTAGGCTCCTCATTCCTCTTACTTTTCCAATTTTATTCGACATTATTCACCCATATTCCCGATTTTGAGGCCCCAAAATTTGGAAAACACTAGGAAAGTGTGCCACCCTAAAAACCAGTTTTCGATAAACACCAACCATTCTCATTTGTGGTCATATAAATTTTTCAACAAACACAACCACACCCAAATCATACTGAGAGGTTTCCTTGAGGGATTTTTCCCAACAATCTCCCCCTTTGGGATTGTTGAAAACTCTTCTCATAATAATGCTTTCTCATTTTCATACCTCATTAAAGCTCCTTCCATAATTAACTATAATTCTCGTCATATGAGAAAGAGAACGATCAAGGATTTACCCAACACCTACTCTAAGCCCACATGATCCATGCTCGGCATGAGAAACAAGAGTATAATGAAAATATCATTAATGAATCACTTCATTTCTAATCAACAATTATTGATTCCATACTGATACACTGATACCAATGAATGGTTTTCGCCATGAACCTTAACCGTCGTGATATCTAATCATTGATCGATCACTTCTAGCATCGTCAGATTTTATGATCTCCATAAGTTACAACTTCTCTAACCAGCTTCAGATCAGCTTCAAACCCACGTATCTCACTGCTCCACATAACAGATTCTCCCCATATCTTTTCTCCCCCTTTTTCAATGAACCTAAAGGGAACTTCAAGGTTGTATGCAATAGGGTAAAGAACACATATCATCATAATAGAGAAAGACACATCATACCTCGGAGAGAGGGGGACCCACATCAATACTTTTTCAAGTGTGGGAATTAGAGTGGACTCTTAGATCCATTCGGTGACTTTCAATCTCTTCTTTGGATAAAGCCTTTGTAAGAATATCTGCAACTTGATTCTCTATAGGCGCATACTCTAACATCACAAGACCTTGCTCCACCTTTTCCTTGATAAAATGATTTTTGATTTCAATGTGCTTTGTACTTGAGTGATGGACTGGATTTTTTCTAAGTTTTATAGAACATGAATTATCACAATGGATTCTAATTGAGATTTCACTTCAATTACCATGTCCTCAAGTTGATGCTTCATCCACAATAGTTGCCTGCAAGTTTGAGTAGCTGCAATGTATTCAGATTCTATAGTGCTCAATGAAATGCAATCTTGTTTTTTTCTCAACTAATAAATACACAATCCCAAAAGATAAAAGGCACCTCATGATGTTGATTTTATATCATCTGTTGAACCATCCCAATCCTCATCTATATATCCAAATAACTATGGCTGTTATTTTTCATCATACATTAGGACAAAATCCAATGTGCCCTTAATATACCAAATAGTTTTTTTTACTACAATAATATGACTCTTTTTGGGATTTCGTTGATACGTCACTTCTTGGCATGTGGAAAATAAAATATCAGGACTTGTCGCTATCAGGTACAATAGTCTTCTAAATATTTGCCTATATTCTATGATATTAACTAGCTTGCCTTCATCATCTCGTGATAGCTTCAACCTGGTAGCAACCGGAATTTTCATCTCTTTGTAATTATCAATTCAAAACCTTCTCAAAATCTCCTTGGAATTTCTAGATTGAGATTTAAAAGTTCCATTCCATCCTTGTGTCACTTTCAAGTCAAGTAAAAATGTCATCTCACCAATCATAGACATCTCAAACTCGCTTTTCATGAATTCAAAAAACTATCTTCATTGTGCTTCATCTGACCCACAAAATATTACGTCATCTACATAAACTAGAACCATCATTCTATGACAATTTCCATTTTTGAAATACAGATTGTAATCAACTCCACTACGCTAAAAACCTAGCTTCTATAGAAATTTATCAAGACTTCAATATCATGCTCTTGGTGCTTTAAACAATATAGAGCCTTCTTCAGCTAACAAACTCTATTCTCATATTCATGAATGATAAAACCATCTGGTTTCTCAATTTATACCTCTTATTCTAGAACTCCATTCAAAAATGCTGACTTTACATACATCTGAAAAACATAAAATTTTCATTCCATGGCTATGGAAACAAAATATGCTTGTCTCTAGCCTTGCAACAGGTGAAAATATCTCATCAACATCAATACCCTCTATTTGAGAATACCCGTTGCACACCAGGCGTGCTTTGTTTCTAATCATGACAATATATTCATTCATTTTTTTTGAAAATACCCATTTCTTCCTATGACATTCTTTTCTTTTGGCCTCAAAACAATTTACCATGTTTGCTTCTTTTCAATTTGATCAAGCTCTTCATTCATGTCTTAAACCCAATTCTCATCTTCGACTACTTCATCTAAACATTTAGGTTCCACCTGTGATAAGTATGATGCTTGTTGTAAGGTCTTTATCCTACTTGTCTATATTATTGTTGTCTGGTCATCAATAATGTTTTTCCTATCATTTTCATCTCTTCTTACTGGTCTCTGGGAAGACATTGATTTATTCTCATCATCAGAGTCTTCTTATGAATCAATCTCTGGAGCTGGAGCATCTCCTGATCTTCTTATCTCTTCGTCACTATCCTCTTGATTTTGATCATGTATTTGCTAAAGATTATGTTCATTTTCTACTATAGTCGCATAATGGCTTTCAACTATATTTCCCAGCCACTTATTGAAGCATTTATGCTCTTTTCTTTTCATTGAGAAGCCATGAAATATTCCTTCATCTCCACAAGATTAAAACTTCATATGTTTCTCCTTATTAAGAATGAAACACTTACTTCTAAAAATTCAGAAGTATTTTAATGATGGATTCTTTCCCTACCATAGATCATATGAAGTCTTCTCTTCTTTTGTGCACAATAGGGCTCTATTTTATGTGTAGGCTGCTATCATCACTGCCTCTTTCCAAAACGTCTCTGGAAGATCTTTCTCAATTAGCATTGTTCTATCCATGTTATTCACAATTTGATTTCTTCTCTCAATTACTCCATTTTTTGTGGAGTTCATCGTACTGAAACTTTATACCCTATCCCATGTTTTTCAAGATAATACTCCACTTAGCTGTTTGTGAATTTTATTCCATTATCTGTTCGAATCATCCCAACTTTCTGACCAAGAATCTTTTCACATTTTCGTCGATATCTTATAATGCAACTGAACACTTTAGATTTGTGAGTGATTATTTAACCCCATTCCATTCTATTATAGTCATACATGAATAGAATATAACATCTCCTCCCATAAATATCTCTCTGAGAGATTGTCCCACACACATTAATATGCACTAATTCCATCAATCTTGTTGACTATTGCTCCTTTTGTTTATATGACTTTCAAATAATCATCCCCTATTGGAAGGCATCACACGTATGAGTACGATCACATGATAGTCTAGGGAGATTTCGATCTGCATTATATTTCACCAGATCTACCAAGGAACCTTGGCTTATATAGCTAATATGCTTATTCCATAACTCGTTTTATTCATCCGTGGAAAGAAAACACATATCTTCTTCTCTACCCATTAGGTAAAGATTCCCTTTTGTACGCTTTCCTTGTAACACAATAGAACCATCCTTTTCTTTGATGATACATAATTTCTTCCAAATGCTTATGGAATGTCCTGAGCCACACAATTGACTAACATTAAGCAAGTTGTGACTAAACCATTAAAAAACTAAGACATCAGCTCATCTCATGTCTTTTCCTCCAAATTTTGATTTTCCTAAACCAATAATTTTCAATCCCTCATCATTACCAAATCTTAGGATATCTTCTTTATCGTACCTGATTCCAGTCACTAGATCCATATTTACCATCATGTGGGAAGTGCATATACTATCAATGATCCATATCCCAGTGTAATATGATGCCTTGAATGCAATTTTGAAACCATTGATTTCTCAACCCTTTCCTTTTTCACCCAAGTTTTTGACATTATACTCTTCATGGAATGATAATCTTGATCTTCCTCAGTATATAATGGACAAGCTTCAACTTTCAAGGCTACAAATCGATTTTGAATTTCTATCTCTCTTGATGATACATTTGGATACTTCTTCTGAACAAATTTGGTCTTCCTCAACACATTCCTCTACATTGTTTATGTGTGATATCTTTCCATATGCCCAAGTCCTTTATACTTGAAACAATGACCATCAAATAATGATATGGAATTTTGAGTTCTATACGACCACCTCTGTTGGACTTGTTCCCTTTGGTACCTTTCTTCTATGGAACAGACATTTTGAGAATGTCCCATCTTACCACAACAATATAATCTAATGTGAGGTACATTCTTATGTGGAAAAGATGAACCACTATTTGTGCCTTGGGTTCTCTGAAGCTTCTGATTCTGCATCATACCCAAATCAATCTTTTATCTTGGAGTGGGTTCTTGTGGTATGACTTGAACCATAACAAATTTTTTTAGATCAATCCCCATACCAGCCTTATTATCCATAATTGATTGTTTCTTCTGTTCTAATGGACCATTCTTCTCAAATATCATCTTATCTGTTTCCTGTAAGATCTTATTTCCTGATGTCGAAGTGAGAGTTAACAGTTTCCTCTGATCTTTAATTGTTCATCGAAGATTGACGAATTCATCTTCTAGATATTCAATACATTTGATTTGATCTTTTCTAGTTTCAGTCAAACTATCAATTTCTATTTTATTTTCTTCAATTTTGAGTTTGTACTCAACAACCTTTTCTGAGCATTCTGGCATTGAAGACCTCAGCTTTTCAATTTTTTCATTCAGCTTATAATTCTCTTCTTCCTGCTATTTCATATAGAGTTTGGCATCATAAACAACTTTGTTATCTTTCTTTGTTTTGGCTCCTAGAATATCTACCTCTTCAAGGGAAGCTTCTAATTCAGCTTATAGATCAACTACTCCTTCAATTTCTCCTTCTTCATTGTCACTTTCATCTCTAGTTAATGAATTTCTAACGACTTCCACCAAATCGTCTATTTTATGATCCTTTCAGTTGTCCAACTCTTATACGTCAGATTATTTTGAACATTCATCCTCTTTTTAAATCATATTCTTCTTTTTGAAGAACTTTATCTTAGTGCTTCTCCTCCCTTTCTCATTTGATGAATACTTCTTTTGGGGAATTTCATCATTTTCATCATCAAACTTATTATAAAACATTATTGAAAAATTCCATATATTTCCACATAAGAAGAAAGAAAATTGAGGTTTACCTTTGAAATTCCCCTTTCCCCTTTTCATATTGGAGGATAAGAATGACATGACATCATCCATATTTTCCTCCTTAGGACAATCTTCAACAGAGAGATTTTTCATTGCATTGAATGCCACTTCCATAGACTTCCCCTTTTCGATGGAATCACTATCATAATTTCTCATTTCATATGCTACAAGGGTACTATGTAGGTTATCTAGTGTCAAATCTTTCAGGTCATTGTCTTCCAATACTGAAACTTTCAGATTCAACCATGGTGGAATTTTCCTCAATATATGTTTGACAATATTTATATCTTCAACAACTTCTCCAAGACCTCTCATGTCTTCCATAATAATATTTATCATGTCAAAGAATTCATAAACAGTGTCATTGGGATTCATTCTGAGATCCTTATACTTGTTCCACAGAACCTAAATCTTTGCTTCTCGTACTTCTGTGTCACCCTCATAAATGTTCAAAAAAATTTCCCACATTGCATGTGATGTTTTAAAGTACATCACCTTCGTATACATTGTATTTGATAGGGATCCCCCTAAAGAATTTATCCCATTAGCATCAAAATCCAATTCTCTTATTTCCGCTTCTGATAAATCACCACTATTAATGTCAACTGATATTCCATGCATAGCTGTTGTGAAGACATCCATCCCATCTGATCGAAAGTAGTGCTGCATTCAATTCTTCCATAGTTGAAAATTATTTTCATCAAATATCGGAATTACCTTTTTATTGACCACCTCCATTTCTTCTTCTTTATATAGAACCACTAACTTTCAACCTTTCCCTCTGATACAAATTGTTAGGTCCACATGGTCGAATACGCTGATAGGGGGGTAAATCAGGGTATGAAAGATTATAACTTTTTTCCTTTTATATCACGTTTCATTGTTAAACAAAAATTAATTCTTGCTTCCTCTCACATCAATGTATTATTAGATATGAAATCATGCACAAGACACAATTATTTTTACTTGGTTCACCCTTAATGGGCTACGTCCAAGGGCATACAATGGCGATGCGCCAATGTACCAAATTCACTAAGGCTAAAGGCCAATAATGAGTACATTGTTTGGGCTAGATCTTCTATGCCCAGGATCACTACCTTTCCAAGGTTTAGGGTCTACTCACTGCATTCTATGCCTCATTATCTGGCTCACTACCAGTGGAAAGGGTCACCGTCTTCCTCTTCCTTCTCTCACTGCTCTTAGAAAGAAATCCGCTCACAGTTTATGGATGTGTTGGTCAAACACAGATTAAAGACATGTTAGTCCCTTCATTTTCATGAACTCTTGCACACTCAACTATAGGTTGATTCTCCATTGAAGTTTCTTTTTCACCCATAGATGAATTTCACCTTCCCAAGTACTTCTTGGTACTGAAAAATAATTTCGTAAACTAATTTGAACCTTTTGCAAGCTTCCTTGTGCAAATCGCGAACCACCTTGTCCAATGCTGACAATATAGTGGGTTTGGTATGTGGGAAACCTCCTCGGTGTACTGATTCCTCTTCTGCGAACCTCCTCTGTCCACGGACTGCCTCTGCCTTTGTGATCACGTACTGCTACCACATACCGATTTTGTGAACCTTCTCTGTGAAACTCCGCCTCTCTATGAACTGCTCAGTATTCATGGAATGCCTTTGCTTCCGTATATTGGAGCTCTCCCTCCATGTACCACTTGAAGAATTCTCCCTCTCAAGTACTGAATATTACTCCTCCTGATACCAAGACAACACCTTCTATATACCATACTTCCCTCTCCACATACCAAACTTCCTTTGCGGGTTAAGAATCCCCACAAACACCTTTAGCACGAACCACTTTCAGACTTTTCTGAATTCCCAGAGAAAAATATTTTCTTTAATGATGTTCAATCACCATAGTAACCAATGAGATTAGCAATTATTATATAGGCAAAGAGACCTGCTTAATCCGCTAAATCATGATTTACCAAATCTTGATTTGATACAGCCTTCACCACCTATCAAGTCTTATGCAATCATGAATCGCAGGCCACCGGAAAACCATTTTTCCACACCGTCTGCATACTGCATTTTTCCTTACACGGCTGATCTCTTCCACCAAACAACAATCCATATGAATATTGCACTACCCCTCCATCGTAAACCATTTTCAGTTTCGCGAACCATATCCGCGTACCATTCCAGCTGCCTGGTATGCGGCCGCATACCCTTTCCAGACATGGAATGCGATCCATGTCCTAGGCTCCTCATTCCTCTTCCTTTACAGATTTCATTCGACATTGTTCACACAAATTCTTGATTTTGAGGCCCTAAATTTTGGCAAACACTAGTAAACTACGCCACTATAAAAACCTGTCTTCGGCAGACACCAACCATTCTCATTTGTGGTCATCTAGTTTTGTCAACAAACACAACCACATCCAAAACATACGAAGAGGATTCCTTGAGGTATTTTTTCCCAACATAACCCTACAAAAAATCTACCAACAACCATCCAATGATCCAATTTCAAATCCAAAAATGAAATCTAACCCAAAATGACTACCCACTGGAAAAAATAATAATATATAAACCATAATAACCAACCAAGGAACTGGTAAGAAACCCTAAAATGGGAATATCATCCAAATAACATTAAATGGACCATAATACAAGGTCAAAAAATCTATTTAATCTGTAATAATAGAATATAATTACTAATTCAAAACATGACTCAACATGGAACAATATGGATCCAACCTTAGTTCAAAAGAGGAAATGAAAGGTAACCTAGGTACTCACTCATGGAACCCCAACTCATGGTGGACTCACTAAAATCCACCAAAGCTCAATCCCATTCTCAAACTAACTAGTGAAACACTAGTCTCATTTACCCACACATAAACCTAAGGTTTACCCAAGTTTAATCCATCAAACTAAATATAATCATGGAATTAAAATCACATATAAACAACACATATCATATCCAAAAAATGTGGTATCTAAATTCCAAAAATAATCACCACTCCCAAAGGAGAATCTAAAGAGGAACCCAAATAATAAACCAAACAAAGGTCACCTCAAAATCATTGATCACCTATGAATCATCTGTAATAAAACCCAAGATAGTTTTTCACTTGGATCTAAGATGCATTTGAGACTTATTCATATGATAATTCAACTTAGAAAATTTTTCTAGATGACCAAATCATCCACCTAAAATATATATTCAGAAAATATTTGGGAAATAGGTCCTAGAATACCCATAGGTTTCACAATAGAAACACACAAGAGTTTATTGGTGGGTTACTCATAAGAAAGTATCCTAGATCCATTACTCTATTCAGATAATAGTCAAAGTCAAAAACTAGAAAATATCATTCCCAAGATATGGGAGTAATTACTCATAAGATCATACCTAAAGATAAAAAACATACCTTTTATTGATAACTTTCTAGGAAGAATAATCTGTATAGCGTGAAATAAGAACTTAACCTATTAATGCTTCACAATCAAATTGTATTGTTCCAATATCAGGTAATGGAAAAATATAAAATAATATTCCACCAAATAAAGTCACTTTTAAAACATATTTTTAAACTTCCTTTCTAAACCACGATCCTCTTAACAAAGGGTAAAAAACTCACTTTATAAATAAAGAACACTTTTAAAAAATTGACCAACCTTTTTAAACATAACATCTCAATTAGAATACTAATTAGAATCTAAGAAAATTCCATTTTACATTTCTCAAAAAATTGAAACCCCAAGTCCCCATTAGTGAATTTTAAAACATTTATCCCATATTTGAAAACCACCAACATACCTTTAAAACAAGAAAACCACTTGATTTCAAAACACTTCATCCTTTAAAACAGTTTAGGTTTTTATTTTAAACCCAAACAATCTTTGAGAAACTCTTTAAAAGAGTAAAAAAATAAAAATAAACCACCAAACTGGTTTTAAAACAAATACATTTCATGAAAACCATGTTCATTATAAAAACAAACCCCAATGCCTCATTTTAGACCAGAATTGTTTTTTTTTGAAATCCATGTTTTCACACAAAAAAAAATTTATAATAACCATATAAACAAATATATACCAAAAAAAACTTCTAAAACTCACTCTAGAAATATCAACGCATCATAAAAACTCCCTCGAATTCACCTCAAATTAATTACAACCATTATTATATTGAATTTGAGAGAGAAATGTTTCCAAAAAAATGATGTAAAACTACAAAAAACATGGACACAGGGTTTGAATAACCATGTGTCGGTTGTGGAACCTCCCTTGAAACATTTGTAGTACCATTTCAATGGTCTATGAATAGTTTTTTCATGTTTTTTAAGCTAACTTTGTTTCACTAATTCTTATTCAATTAACCTTCCAAAACTCAAGAAACACCACCCAGGTATTCGATATAACTCAATGTGAGTCAAACGACATCAATATATATCAAAATACATAAATAATAATAGTAAATGAAACTCAAATTCAAGATTCAAATCCCAATTTCCCATGGTAACTTGAGGCTTGAGGTGATAAAGACCTTTCTAGACTCTCTCTATACCCACCTATCATGTTTTGAAAATCTCATCTCTATACTACCAAACTACCCAAATAGTAATTGGGCTCTCCAAGAACATGTGACTTTTAAAAAATCTAGGCTTTGATACCATTTATAACAAATTACTTTTAGATGACCTAATACATCACTTGGATTGGCCCACCATTAGGCGTGAAAGGTATTCCCAATCCCCATTGGTGGAGAACTAGTTCTTGGATATCAAGAACACATTCTTAGGAATAGTTTCACCATCACATAATAATAATAAAACCAAGTAGTGTAATGTTTAATAAGAATTCAGTATGGGGAATCCATATATTATACTTTTATGAAAATAAAATAAATAATTTTTATAATGAACAATAAAAATGAGGCATAAATAAAATAATCATCAAAAGAAGACATAATCGATAGAAGGGACTATTACTATTTATAATCACAAACAAAATAACATTTTAAAATCAATTAAAAAGTACACCATGTAAGTAATATATCATAAAAACAAAAATAATAGATAATATGAATAAAGTTTATCTGGTCGAATTGGTTGATACATCAGGTTTCCAAAATTAAAATAGAAACAAACAAACACCAACACCTCCTACTGACCCATGGTCACCACATCCCGACACATCCATCTACAAACCAAAAATAATATCAAATGAATAGGATCAATATCTAAAAACCTGAGTGATAACATAAGAACTACACACACACATTAGTGTGTATATAGGGTGTGAGATAAATTTTCTAAGTATTATTTTACCCAAGATTTTATGTAATTATTTTCATAAAACATTTCATAAATTATAGTTTTAAATATGATTCGGAAGTAAGTTTCTTTTCATATACAATAGTATAAGAAGAAACATTACAAGATTTATTCTTTTAACAAAACATTCACCCATTTTTATACAAAAAAATGTGGATCCATCACTTCAAAAGTAAAATATTTCAAAACTATAAGGGGGAATTTTTAATTTTTGAGATCAAAAAAAAATTACTTGTTTCTAAAATTATTTCTCAAAATCATACCTTTTTAAACAAACATAACCACTTTCCTTTAAAATCACACTTTCCAAACCATTTTACAAATTAGTTAAAAAGTAAACCAAAAATATAATTCAAATAGAATATAAATATATAAATGATCCAAGATATAAATAAAGAATAATAAAATAAACAACAACTAGTGAAATGATTCTATATAACCAAATCAAGAGTTAGGGGATGCAAAAAAATTCGTGGAATGGTATCCCCTAAATAATGCTCAATGGGAAGTAGGAATCAAGGGAAAATGTAATATCATGTACCCTCTATTCCATTAATTTTTTGGAAATTAGGTGTTTGAGATATCCTGGGAAGTCAAGGTGACTCATTTAAACACTTTTCAAAATTCCTGGTTTTCCAAGTTTTCCAACTGCATTTCATCCTCGCAGTGTCTTTCTTGGGGTGTCTCATTAGTGGTGGATTGGTTGGTAGTGTCTCACTAGTGGTAGCTTATAGGTGGTGGCTCACTGGTGGTGGCTCACTGGAGTTTCCTTGTATAGTGGTGACTCACTAGCTATGTATCACTGGGAGTGACATGCTAGTGGTGGATCACTGGTGGTGCCTCCTCTGATGATGACTCGCTAACAGTGTCTCGCTGGTGTTGCATTGATGGTGGTGGCTCGCTGGCATTGCCTTATCTTATGATGACTCACTAGTGGTGTCTTGCTAGTGGTACCTTACTGGGGATGTCTCCCTGGTGGCACCTCATCTAGAGGTGCCTCTCTAGTAGTGTCTTGCTAGCAGTGCCTCATCCTAGAGGTGACTCGTGAGCAGTGTTTCCAATTCATCCAATTTCTTCCTTTTGATGACTTTCTTTGATGTAAAATGGGTTTAATTCCAAATTTAAAATTCTTTGAGACCGATCAGTATTCCATAAATTATATCTTTAATTCCCTAAGAGTCCTGATACTTTTAAATGGTCAAAACATGTGGTCTTGCCCAGATCCACCTTTAATAGAAAATAAAAAGTTGATCTAATATTGTGACTCGAATCATATCTTCCTAAAGACAAGATATATTTAATCTTTTTCTTTCCTTCTTTCATTATTTTTATATAGAATTTTCCACATCCCTCTTCCCATTGGAGTTGTGTGTCCAGGCTACGACAGTTATTTTGTGATTCCTTAAATAATTACTTGTTGTACACGCACCCCTATTTTTGGTGAAACCAGGAAGTGTCGATTGTCTTTTATTTTGGGTAGGATTTCCTTCATCTTTATTAATTGAGAATTATGTAGGATGGGTATATAGATGTCTACCCTTGTGAATATATCTAATTCTAGATTAATAAATATAATTGAATTGGTTTAAAAATCAATATTCAAGGGGCTGGGGAAAGTGACAACTGATTTTGCTATGTGATTTATGTTGTTAATATTTTTATTTGTATAGGATAACTACCCAATGAAAATCAGGGTCGTTGGGGGTCCTACATTAAGCATTGGATGGTTTGGGAATGAACATTGTTTGTTTTCTATTTAATGCTTATAAAAATTTGTTTAACTGTATATATTCATCCAATAAATGGATACCCCTAAGATCACACAGTTTCTATGATAACACCCTAAATTAGCAAGTGGAATTAAATGAGGTATGCATTATTAAATCTGAAAATATGTTTTACCTTGGTACATGTGGTGATGTGGTTGTGGGAACATTTGTGCATTTGGGGTTGGTTTTGTTGATATAAGGATGTGGGTGGATGTGTTTGAAGAAGGAAAGTGGTGTTTGTATGCATAATTTCCCAGAGTATTCTTCATTGATAACATGAATAAAGCTTCACCCTATATCTATAATTCGTTGTATGATGTATCCTAAATGGGTTCTATACGTGGAAGGAATGTGAAGTCATGTTAATTTATCAGGGTTCTTAATCTCCTGAATTACTATTACTATGTTTCTTGATGTGTGTCGTACTTGATAGTTTCTCAAATAGTGATGAAATAAATAAATAATGGTTTAATAATGTTTGAAATGTCATGGGTTGGTTTTTTTAATGGAATGTAAATATTTAAATTAAATTCATTGTAAATGTGGAATGGTTTTTGTGGATTGTTGGGTGGTGTTATACATTTAGTGGTGGAAGCAAAAGTGATCGTGTTGTGAGTTGGTTTATGTGTTTTTGAACCCATAGGTTGAGATTGAGTGTTTGATATTATTTATATATACTTGTATTTCCTTGTGATTTATAAACGCACCCCACCCATGTTGATCACTATGTTCTGAACTCCCACATCATCATGTAGGGGTATATTTCCCAACATCCTAGTGGGAGGATGGATGGCTGGTTTCCTGCTCTTCTCTACTCTATCTTCCAGATGAGGTAGGTATTTCATAGGTTGTGATGGATAAAGGTTTTTTAGTGAATTGGATGGTGGTTAATATGTGGCATCTCAGGTGTCTTTGGGATGCGTTGTAATGTGATTTCCTAGGTGTCTTCGGGATGATATGTGATGTGAGTCCCTAGGTGTCTTCATGATGATAAGTGACCTGTTGTGAGTCCCATGTGTGTGCAGGTGGGATGTGTTTTAAGGTCCATGTGTGTGCTGGTGGGATGTGTTGTGAGGACCAGGTATGTGTGGACAGTATGTGATGCGGTATTTGGAAGAGGTGGGAGGTCCATGATATTATCCATTGGACAGAGAGTGTATAATCAATAGTAAATTGGTGTAGGGTACCCTATCAACAATGTTCTTTACTTTATGTTATATCACTTGACTTTCATTTCTTGGTGAGCATGCCTTGGTGAGGTTGGGTTTGGTTAGTATACATGTAACTGTGTTGTGGTGGTGATGAGAGGGGTGTTCATGTTTCTTGCACGGTTCAAGGATCCTGATTCTCGCAAGGTTTGAGGTTCTGCTTACCGAGGCGGGGCAATAGTTCTCTATTTGAAAGTTTCAATTTGAATTTTGAATCATCAAAGGATGTTTGCGGTTTGATAATTTGTTTTTTCTATGGGATCGAGGTTGTTTATTTTTATTGTCATATGTTTGAAGTTTGACTTCTTCTTTTGGAATGTTTTGTTGTTTTTGAATTTGAATGTGAGGTACCCACTTGTCCAAAAAGTGGTTTATTCAGAAAAAAAGTATTTGGATTAAGAGGATTATGTGGACCATGTTGGGCATTACTAGCTTGGACCTTTGAATAGTAGTTGTGTCACTGCATAAGATTTATTTTTGGGTATTTAATTTAGAGACTCTTATTATATCAGTTCTATTTATACATGCATGTGGGATGGTTTGGGATTCTCTTTTGTATATGTCTTGGAGTTTCTGTGGATGATTCATCTTATCTCCCAGTATTACTCCCTTATAAAGGGTATTTCCTCATATATTGTGAGATTTGTACACCCTTGGTTCTAGTCACCAACCTAGGGCCTATTGAAGGTGGGACTCGGGGTTCACTATCTCCCTTTTTTCATTTCCAGACTAAGAGGGTTATCATTAGAGGGTGGGAGTCATGATCGAGTGGTATCATAGATAATGGTTGAGAGATAGAATGGATTTCGGAGTTAGGAATAGTAAGGATTTCATGGGTTGGTTTGGAAACAGTGCTAGTTGACCTTGGTGAATGACATAGGCTAGGGAGACCGGCTAGGACATTATATTTTAGGGCCCCCATGATCTAGTGCATGGACTCTGAGCTTATTTAATAGCCAAGTGATATGGACCTTCTTGCTGGGTAGAGACCTAGTAAAGGTACATGCCTTATAATGAATTGTCTTCTTGTTTGATTTGTGTTGTTTTAGGAATGTTAAAATGGATAAAAAATTAATTAATGAGTTAAAATGAACCTTAATAAAATTTTACACTACCGGGATTAGGAAATATTTGTTTTCCTTTTATCCATTGATCATGGTCATCGTCTGCATGTAGCTTAGTTAGTTAAGGTTCAGCAGGCTGATCCGACTGATCGTCGTATGGTTGATCATGTTGAGGAGGTGGATCGGTGGTAGAGGAAATTGTGTGCTTTCCAGAGGAAGGATTTGGGTAAGTACAAAGGAAGTGTTCCAGATATGAAGATAAAGAGCTGACTGGAGGAGATCAAGATCGCTTTTAGTTTTATTCGGGCCCCGGTGGAGTACTGGGTCCCTTTGGAAGTTAGTCAAATGTGGGGTGTTGTGCGTCAATGGTGTACACTATATTTGGGAGACTGTAAGGAGGCAGACATTTTGGGGTTGACTTCTAGAAAGAGTTTTGGGCATAGTTCCTTTCATCGAACATGATGGCTGAGAATAGGCAGGAGCTACACTCCCTTCAGTAGGGGAGTATTTCTATGTGAGAGTTGGAAATCAAGTTCAAAAACCTTCTGTGTTTTTTCCCATATCTTTTTTCAGATGAGGGGTCTTATTCATAAATTCTTGAGGAGGAACTCCATCCATCTATCCAGTATATGGTTACTCCTTTTATGATACCAATGTATCTGGAGGTTCAGAATAAGGAATAGGTGATCGAGCAGATGCACTCATGAGTAGGTTTACAATGAGAGGGGAGATAAAAGAGTTCTTCAAGGGATGGATTTTTCAGTTGAAAGTATCATGTGCCAAGACCTTTGAGGTTTTGAACAGAATGGAGTCAACCTTATCAGCTTCTTTTCCAACCTTTTGGGGCTAGTGGTTTCCATGCTAATAATTGGAGATTTATTCTAGTGGGATTTTGTTTTGGGGTTCGTGGCCATTGCTAGAGCCAATTCCTAGTGATTCCCAGAGCTAGTCAGAGGCTAGACCAACTTGTTTGATGTATTAAAGGAGTGTAGACTGGTGATGGGACCACATAGTCTTATAGGGATATTTTCTTGCTACTGATGTATCCATACTATGTCATCATCAACATTGATTGGTTGTATTCTTTATGTTTTTTATCAACTACTTCTAAAGGAGAGTAATGTTTTTGTATGTGGATGGACAACGTGTGGTTTTCATTAGTGAGTGGGGTGTTCAGGTGGGATGTCAATTTATAGAGCCCCTTCTTTTCTTTTTGGCTGAGTTTTTAGTGGAATCAATAGTTGTAAGGATGGTAGAGGTTCCTAGGGTCGTAGGGGAGTTCTTGGATTTTTTTTCCTGAGGTGGTTGTAATGTTACCCCCTCGATATAATGTTGAGTTTGGGATAAAATTTCAGCATATTTCTTCTCCAATTTTTATGGATCCTTATAGAATAGAACCTTATGAGTTGTAGGAGGTGAGGATTCAAATGGATGATCTAATATAGAAAGGTTTTATATGGCCTAGTGTGTCGTCGTGGGGTGATCCAGTATTGTTCACAAAGATGGAAGATGATCATATGAGGTTCTGTATATACTACCAGAGGTTGAATATGGTGATGGTCAAAAACTATTACCCACTCCCAAGGATAGATGATATATTTAACCAACTAAGAGGGGAAGGTTGGTTTTTTAATATCAATCTGTTGTCTGGATATCACTAGTTGAGGGTGAAGGAGGGTGATATCCTAAAGAATACCTTCATATGTAGGTATGGGCACTTCATGTTTGTAGTCATTCCATTTGGTGTTACAAATGCACCATCCATGTTCATGGGGATTATGAAATCTATTTTTATTGAGTTCCATGACTGGTTCTTTGTCATATTCATTGATGATATCTTGATCTACTCAAATTCATAGGAGGAACTTGTCGGGAATCTCATAATTTTCTTTCATGTTCTTCAACACCACTAGTTCTATGGAAATTTTTCCAAGTGTAAGTTCTCTACACAAGGGGTGCATTTCCTTAGGAATATGGTGTCTCATCAGGATGTGGAAGTAGACTTGTCAGAGTTTGAAGTAGTTTTTTCTTGGGAAGAACCCAAGAACATAGAAGAGGTTTATAATTTACTTGGTCTCATAGGCTATTATCAAAGGTTTGTACCTGATTTCTCTTTATTTTTAGCCCTGTTGATAACTTTTACTAGGAAATACCATGATATTGTGTATATTGATCAATGTTATTCAACATTTGGTTACCTAAAGTGGATGTTTGTTAGTGATCCAGTGCTTCAGTTTCCTCAGGAAGGGGTGGTGTTTGAGGTGTTTTGTGATGCTTCTTGTCTAGGACTGGGATGTGTAGTGATTTAATAGTGGTAAGTGATCTCATATGGGTCTATGAAGGTATGCCCCCACGAGTGTAACAATTTCGCCCACAACCTATAACTAGTAGTGGTTTTGTTTGTGCTGAAGTTGTGGTGACATTACCTAATTGTGGAGTGCTTTTGGGTCTTTATGGATCACAAGATCTTAAGGTTTGTATTTTCCCAAAATGAATTGAATCGACGATAGTAGATTTGGGTGGCGTTTCTTCAAGATTGTGATTTTGAGATCTCCTACGCCTCTGGAAAGGGAAATATTGTGGCTGACATTTTAAGCAGGAATTCATGGACAGATATTGTTTCGGAGTCTAAGGATTCTTGGATAGAAATGAAGGAGTTGGAAACCGTGCACATAGATTCAAGGGTATATAGAGGTAGAGGATGTTTGTTTCAGATGAAAATTAAATCTTCTCTGATATGGTAGGTGGAGGAGTCTTGGTGGGTAGAATTAGAGGAAGAGGTGATGCAGGATCATGTTGGACATGGTGATGCTCTAGAACGATTGTCGGAAGATGGTTATAATTGAATGTTGTTTTATACGAATTTGTTTATTCTAGTGTCGATTCATGATGGTGTCCATCATGAGTTTTATATATCACCTTTGGTGGTACACACAAGATTTTCCAAGATGTATCGTGTCTTGAGGATCTAGTTTTGGTGGCTAGGGATGAAATGGGCAGTGGCATAGTTTGTAGCGAAGTGCTTGGTTTTCCAGTAGGTAAAGGTTTAGCATCATGATCCTAGTGGTTTATTGAAGATTTTAGATGTTCTTGAGTGGAAATGGGATGAAATCTCGATGGATTTCATTATAGGGTTACCCGTAGCTCAAGGAGGTTGTGATGCTTTCTGGGTGACGGTGTATTGGTTAATGAAATCATCCCCCTTCATAGTGATCAAGGAGTTGGTCATAGTGGATGATTTGTTTAAGAGGTATGTGGATGAATTGGTGTGGTTTCATGGATTTATGAGGTCCATTTTCTTGTATTTGGACACATGTTTTACCTTATGAGTCTAGAGGGGATTGCATCATGCTTTTAGAACATAGTTACACCCCATCACTACTTAACATCCTCCGAAAAATGGGAAAACAAAATAAAATATCCATATGTTTGAAGATATGTTTCAGTCATGCCTCTTGGACTTTGGGGGATCTTGGGTACAACACCTATCTACGTTAGAGTTTTATTATAATAATATCTACCGCTCTTCCATTGGCATGGACTTGTTTGAGGATTTTTATGGGATATTGTTTCATTCTCTATTATATGAGATGCACATTGGGGAGACAGCTATTCTTGGTCCTGATGTGGTGTAGAGCACGACATAGAATCTTTAGCTCATTTATGAGAGGATTAAAGCAGCACATGACCAACATAAGTATTTTTACAATCACAGGAGGAGGCCCTTGAAGTTTGAGGTTTGGGACCACGTGTTCCCAATGGTTTCCCCTCAATGTGGGAAGTGGAGGTTTGGTAGGGGTAAAGTTTATCCTAGGTTTTTCGGGGCCTTTTAAGTACTGGGTCAAGTAGGTAAGGTGGAATATCAGTTAGCGTTTCCACCACATTTTGAGAGGATCCCTGACATATTCCATGTCTCTTCACTTCGTTGATATACTCACAATGACACCCATATCATTGACTAGGGGGAGGTTGATATCGAGGATTATGTGACGTTTTTGGAGTAGCCAGTAAATATCCAGGATCACTAAGAGAAGTTGTTGTATGGATAGACCACTCCTTTAGTTCATGTGTTTTGGAGGCATGGTTTCTAGGAGGAGAGTACTTGAGAGTGAGAGATGCAGATGCATACCCAATACCTAGAGTTGTTTTGAGTTTTTCATTTCTCTAATTTTATTTGTGATGTGATGTTTGAACCTTGTTTCTTATGAGATGATTTTTTTCCTTGGTTTTTGATGTGTGTGGTGTGATATGTAACAAGGTCCCAACATATGGAAAGGGGAGGACCAAATTTCTAATCAAGATGCATTAACTGTGATATGCAATTAAACCCATAAAGGCAAGTCAGTACTGCCCATAGTAGATAGTATCTTGACATGGAGGATGGGATTCCCTGATTCATGTTTTTGGGACGATGTGGTTCATTGGTTTTCATGGTTGTGTGTTGTGGTTGTGTAGTGGTTATGTGGTAGTGTGTCTATGTGAGAGGAGGTGGCTTGTGGTTGTACAGTGTGTTTTGTGGTCATTTGGGTTGACATGTCATCAACCATGATAATAAACCAAGGTTTGCAGATGTTGGAGGAGGTTTTCTTGGGTGTATCGGTTTCCTATCCAGCTTTTAAACAACACAAGGTGGTTTATCATTGAACTTTGACATGTTTAGTTGATATTAGTGTTTTAGGTGTGACGATATCTTTGAGAGGTATCTCAATGGATTTTTTTTCAGAACCTTCCTCTC
Organism: Viscum album; assembly: GCA_963277665.1. NCBI lineage: Eukaryota > Viridiplantae > Streptophyta > Magnoliopsida > Santalales > Viscaceae > Viscum > Viscum album. The sequence goes on along the minus strand of OY728155.1, from coordinate 167,238,016 downwards.
TTTCTTCCAAATTGGTTTTAGATTCTTGAGGATGAGAATAGTTTGAGAGGTATATGATGTAATGTAGCATACCCTTGGGTCCATTAAATTGTGGAAAATATGGTTTTTAAAGTTTCCTAGGAAGTTAAGGTGAATCATTTCAACACTTCTCAAAATTCCCAATTTTCCAAGTTTTCCAATGGCATGTCATCTTGGTGGTGTATTAGTGGTGATGTCTCATTGGTGGTGTCTCACTAGAAGTTTCTCATCGGGAGGTTTCTTGATGGTTTTGACTCACTAGATGTGGCTCACTGGCGGTAGATCTTTGTTGGTTGTTTGCTGGCGGTGCCTCATCTGGTGGTGACTCGCTAGCGATGTCTCTCTAGCGGTGCCTTGCTGGTGGTGCCTCGTCTAACGGTGACTCACTGGCAGTGTCTCAATAGAGGTTACTTTTCCGATGGTGACTCTCTAGAGGTGTCTGTATGGAGGTGCCTCACTGGTGGTGGATCACTGGTGGTTCCTTATATGGTAGCGCCTCATTTTCGGTGTCTCACTGGCAGTGCCTCATCCCAGTGGTGACTCGTGAGCAGTGTTTCTAGTTTTTCCAGGTTTTCCCTTTTGACGTATATCTTTGAAATAAAATGGGATTAATGAAAATTTTAAAATTCTTTGAGACTAATTCAAAGGATATAAATTATATCTTTAATTCCCTAACAGTCCATAGCCATTTAAATTGCAAAATGAATGGTCTTGTCTAGATCCGCCTTTAATGGAAAATTAAAACTGTATCTAATCCCGTGACTCAGATCCAATAATCCTAAAGTAGATATTATTTCCCCTTCTTATTTACTTATTTATTTCTCTTGTTATGGGATGTGTTGTATCAATCTTTCCATCGGATTCGTGTGGTCAGGCTATGGAAATTGTTTCATGATTCCCAAAATAATTACATAGTGTACAAGCGTCCATGTTTTTTGTGCAACTAGGAAGGGCCAATCTTCTTTTTCTTACACCTTGTATTTCCTTCATCTTTATTAATGTTTTATCATGTGGTATGGTTATATATATGTTTAAACTTGTAAATATATTTGATTTTGGATTAATAAAGATAGTCAAATTGGTTTAAAAATCAATATACAGGGGGCTGGGGAAATTGAAACACGATCTTACTATGTGATTGATATTGTTAGTATTGTAATTTTTATGGGATAACTACCCAATAAAAATAATAGTCATTGGGGTCCTTTATTGTGAATTGGGTGGTTTTTGTAGTTTATATTTTTTGGTTTCTACTGAATTCTTATAACAATTTGGTTAACTACATATATTCATCCAATAAATGGATTCCCTAGGATCATACGGTTTTTGTGATAATTGTAATGACCCGACTTTTGAACAAGGTATGGATCATTAGATTTTCATTTTGAATCCTTATTTTTATCTTGGTAAACATATTATACAGCCTCGGTAAGGGCAAAGGAGCATATTGGGATGGTTTGAATCCTAGAGATTTGTAATTATGGGACAGTAGCTTAGTGCATGGTTTGCGCATTGTTTAGAAAACCGTGTGCCTAAACCAAGAACCTATAAATAGGGAAACCTGCAAGTCTGCACGGTTTACCCAAACCATGTGAACAACAAGCATGGTAGTAAAAGTCTACTGCAGAATGGGGCAGATCATTCACATGTGGTTTGTTCATGGTTTGTAAACCGTGTGCAAAAATTGTTCACCATATGTTTTGGGGAAAAATTACCCTTTTCCCCTCACTCAACATAAAATATAATTTATCTTCTCTCCTATCACATGTTTATAGAAATGTGACATTCTCCCCTTTTAAACTCAAGAACTCCTCCTACTTGGATTCTTGCTATCTCCTCCATATGGTGTTCAATATTTTAGCATTCAGATGATCTGGAACCGCAATGGTAAGGCTCTTCAGTCTCTCTACTCGTGTCTCTAATCTTTTCTCCATCTATTATGCTATTTGGTTTTAGGCTCATATGCCATATTTTCTGTTCATTGGACTGAAACTCAAATCTCTTCAAACCTATTTTGAATCTAAGTTTAATACCAACCGAGGCATCATCTATGTCCCTAAGGTAGGTGTTTACTTAGTTTTCCATTTTTTTGGTTATTTCATATTTATTCTTATTTTTCCATATGCCATCCTCTATCAAGATTCATAATTATGTTGGTTCCTTCATGTCTAAATGACCCTAGAGCATTGATATAGGTCAATTGGGTTTGGGTTAGGGGTTTAGAGATCACCCTTGCTTTATATAGAAACCCAAGGGGTTGTGCCATCCAAATTGGCCATTTTGGGGTGATTTTCCCAAAATAAAAAATTATGGTTTGTATCTTCTAGCATGATTTTAATTGGAATTGTCCATTTTTCTGTGTGTACTTGACATATACCAATATTCCCCATGGGTTTTTGGTCCCCTTAGTCATGTTTTTACTAAAATGGTTATGTAAATATTTGATTTAACTGACGCACGCCTATTTTAGGGCATGGAAAAAGTTTATTTTTATGTTTTCCTAGTGCAGCATAAAGGCTAACAAGAGTCATCTCACTTGAGGAGCTTTCTCAGTTCATTCACCTACTTAATCTAATTCACCTAAATTACTTCTTTTTGTTGTTTTATATGTTATGAAATAAATGGAATTTAATAAAATAAATGAAATTCATAAATTATAATAAACTAAAATTTAATTATAAATTACCATGTAATGCTAAATAGAATATAATTAGAGGAGAAAGGAAGTTCTCCTGAGAGAACTTTCAGGGAGAACCATCATTGACTAGCATCAAATATTCTTAGTGAACACACTCCATCGTATGTTTGCACACCTTAGTCTACCCTGATTATGAATGAAAAGAATACTTAGCAATCTCCAAGAATACCCTCCATCGACCTCCTCAATCAAGGAAAAAAGGTTTTAGATTAAGAAGTTAAACTTTAGATAAACAAAATAAGGATTACACCCACTATAAATTATCCTTAGAATTAACTCAAAAAATATTAGAAACATGGTCTTGGGTTCAAGAACCTGATTAATCCCTCGGGATATTACTCATATTAGTTACTCATGATCATGATTATTATAGTTCACGATGGTGAGATGCGAAGAAGAAAAGATGGTGGATGGGTGGACACAATAATAAAAACAATGCAAGAATTTATTAGAAATCTAAATTACAATTGAAAACTAAAAATTAAGAAAAGAAATAAATTAAAATGAAAGGGGGAAGATTTGAGGCCAGACTCCCTTGGTGGAGATCTTCTCCTTGGTGCCTTGAAGGAATGGATAGAGAATGGGATCATTTGGGAAGGAGGTGAGGGCCTCCTTTTATAGGCAGAAATATATACTCTGAATATTTGCACATTGTTAACCCAATAAATGGTAGTTTCACATGTGGAACCCTTATTCAATGTTGTTCATAAATATGTCTTCCATTAACTTTCAAAATTTCAGATCCTTTGGACACATGATGAAGGAGTTATGAATTTTTCATTGGTGGATTCTGTTTCTAGATGACGCTTCCAGGAAGGTTCCTCCAAAGGTATGTCATTAAATGGCTGTGTTAATGACTTCAAACCTCCCCCAAATTTATTTTATATCTGCTCCTATCTATCCTCGTGCTATCCTAGGTGGAACCACCTCAATTGAATGTGTGAAGGAGGATTTGTGGTTCTGTTACTGTGGTGGGGTCCATAATGTCCGCCCGAACAAATGTCCAACTTCAATGAATTGTTAGGCCATTTAGATGGCTGAATAATCTCCTGGTCCATAAGACAAAGTTTAATTAAATAAAATTAGAGTTCTAAAAAATTTTGAATCACAAAATTTGGACTTATATGTTTCATGAAATGACTAAACTACTTTTGATGTAAAAATATGTCTAAAATCCATAATAAACCACTTTTTGCATTTATGCTCAAATTACCACTATAACCTAAAAATGTGAAAATTACCCATACAATAACACTATAGTGAGATTATAAACAATTATTTACAGTATAAAATATATGAAAATTTGAGCTTCATTACTCCCCCACACTTAAACATTTCACTCATGGGAAATCATCTTAAATCCAAATCAAAATCCACACAACAATCAAAAATGAGAAAATATAAATGATATTATCCAAAATAGAATTACATCATGTATCATCTATAAAAAAACAATTCTATATCATTTTCATTTCAATCATTCAAATTTTTGAAACCTCATAAATCAATTCATGGCCCAATCACAACCTACATCACATTGAATTTTATGTCACTCATCACTCAAGAGAAATTGATTCTAGAGTTATGCTCATACTTGGAAATCGCATGTATCACTACAGGCTTGTGAAAATCCTCATTTCTCCACAGCGTGAAACATGAAAATGAATTCAATCATGAGGTATTTAATTAAATGTTCAAATGATTCCGTGGCTTAGGGTTGGTGGGAAAATGATTTAAAAAGTTTCAGGATAGAAAGAGGAGGCTGGACTCTTAAGTACAATGCATGATTAACTCAAGTGAAAACACAAGAAATTCCTCTCTCAATCCCACTTGAAAATGTGAAACACAACACCATAACATTTTATGACATGGTACATGAGCCAAGAAGTTATTATAATGAATGATATCATCTAATTTCTCTTTTTTTTTTTGCAAAGATTCAGAAAGGCACAACTTTTTTTTGAAGGATGAGCTGAAAATTGAATAGAATGAATGAATGAAAATTCATTACCTTGATTTTTGATAGGGACATGAGTCATAGAATAATTTATAATGTGGAATTCAAGATCATCTCCATTGTTTTTATTTTTTTGAAGGAGAATTTTATGAAACAAATAAAGCACAATGAAATGATGACACATGCCCAATTATCTTATTATCCACTTCCTAAAGTATTGACACACACCTCAAACCACCCATAAATGATATAAATCCCAATTAACACAAATGAAAGGCCCTTCCCCTACACTCAAACTTGAAATATCCATGAAATAATACTAAAAGTGTGGGTAGGTAAAGAAAAATTTTCTTGTAATGTGGCTTAAACCTATAAGGCAATTCAAGACATCTAAGGGCTTACAAAGGATAAATTTAAAGGTGAGTATCAAGATAAAATGTGGCTATCCAAAGAGATGCCTCATTCATTTCAAATACATTCCATGAAATCCAAAGCTTCGAAAGAGAATATTCACAAATTCTGGTTCTCACACAAAATTAAAGTTTCCCTCAAGAAAGTGTGGGTATTCGGAAGAATACGTAAAAGTGGTTTAGAATACCTCCCAGGATTGGAAAAATATTTTGATTCATTGTTTTATGGGCATGGATTTCAAAAATCAATCGAAATCATAAAAAATTCTTGAAAATTCATTTCAAGGAAAAAAGAATTCATACCAACAATCATTTAAAATCCATTATTTCAAAAATCATTTTAGTTCTTTCAAAATCAATTGATATGTGAAAAGTGATAAGAATATTCACTTAAGCTAAAAAATCATAAAAAACAAAAAGAAAAGAAAAGGAAAACACAAGAAAAACTAACAAGTTTACACTCCCCCACACTTATATTTTACTACCCCTCATTTCAACTCAACAAAATATAAATATAAAGGTAGAAAGCCAAGATAAGGAAAGATACAACCTGACATTATTTTTAAATTGGATGCCTTAAGTTAAGCCACTAGAAGCTACCACTTCAATACTACAAGAAAGTAATGAAAATAAATTAGAAAAATAAATAAATAAAAAGAATGATAAAGGTAATATAAAAGAGATAATGCTTGGTTTAGACCCCCAAGCAGGTGCTAGGTTTTTACTGCCCCTAGTCATACAGTTTCAGTCGATTATCCCCAATCTGAAGGTGGGTGTTGTTTCTTTGATATGAACCATCACATGTCAGTTTTCCTAATGTCTATGAGTAAACACTGAAAGAAGAGAACCCCAAAGAAGATAAGATAGTTCCCAACCCCACAGAATTAATAATGAAATAAATTAAGGTCCAAAACAAGAGGGAGTATAATATAGGGGTGCTCCCTGTTAATTTATATGGTGTCTTCCTCCACATGTTATAAAAATTTTTGTTGAGGAGGTAGTCACACCAACATCTTCTCCGACCCTTCTTCTTCAATAAACACCACTTGAGTGGTCTATTATTTAAAATCCAAGGTCTTCTCCAATTGTTTTGTTCAAAAATTTTGTAGAATGAGAATTTAGGAAACAATTCAGCTTGAATAAAACATGAGGAATTAATAAAGAAATCTTTCCTTTGAAGTAAGTTAGCTTGGTAATTGATATCTTTAGGAATGACCATTGGTAACTCAATCTTAGCAGGTGCATATTCTTCATTATCTTATAAAGCAAGATAGAGGTAGAATGTTTTTGATTTTTCATCATCAAAGATGGGAATATCATTTTTCACGTTATAATCAACAATGTTATTCTAGGATTCTTCCAAAAAATGTTGATCACCCATGAGTTTATCAGCTAGAATGTGTACTTCTGGGACCTCCTCGAGCAGTGGCTGAGTGTGGGATGATGTGATTAATTCTTTTATAATTTCATTCTCACCCGCCTCAAGTTCTTTAGCATAAAAAATGATTAGTGAACTCTCTTCCACAACTCATTCTGGTTCAGGTTCTAGCTCAGGTTTGGATTGCTCTTGGGATTTATGGATATATTCTATTAGCCTTTCTATTTGAATCTTTAGTCCTTATATGGCCTTTTTAAGTTCATTCACCTGATATCTGTGGTACTCTAAAGCAGCTCTCTCTTGTTGTTGTTTCACCTATGAGTAGTCATTCCCTTCATAGTAATTGTAGTTTGGATACATCATGGAAATTTAACTTTTTGTTATATTTTTTTTAAAAATGAAAATATATCTACAATGTGAAAATTGAAAAAGATAAGTAAACTACTAATTGGCTCCCCCGTAACAGCACCAATTCTAACACACATCTATTGTAGGGCGTGGCAAAATCATATTTTTATGTTTTCCTAGTGCAACATAGAGGCTGACCCGGGTTGTCTCACTTGAGGATCATTATCAGTTCGTTCACCTACATAATCTAATTCACCTAAATTACTTCTTTTTGTTGTTTTATATTTTATGAAATAAATGGAATTTAATAAAATAAATGAAATACATAAATCATAATAAACTAAAATTTAATTCTACATTACCATGCAATTCTAAATATAATGTAATTAAAGAATAAATGAAGTTATCCCAAGAGAACTTTTAGGGAGCACCTTCATTGTCCAACTTCAAATATTCTTAGTTAAAAAACACCATCGTATGTGTGCACACCTTAGTTTACCCTAGTTATGAATGAAAATAATACATAGTGATCTCCAATCACACCCTCCATCCACCTCCTCACTCGAGGTAAAATGGTTGTAGATTAAGAAGTTAAACTTTAGATAACCACAATGAGGATTACACCCACTATAAATTATCCTTAGAATTAATTTAAAGAATATTAAAAACATGGTCTTGGGTTCAAGAAAAAGATTAATCCCTTGGGATATTTCTCTTATTAGTTACTCATGATCATGATTATTATAGTTCACATTGGTGAGATGCAAAGAAGAAAAGATGGTGGATGGGTGGACACAATAATAAAAACAATTCATGAATTTATTAGAAATCTAAATTACAATTGAAAAATAAAAAAAATAAAAAATTAAAAAAGGGGGAATATTTGAGGTCAGCCTCCCTCGGTGGAGATCTCCTCCTTGGTGCCTTAACGTAATGGATAGAGAATGGGATGATTTGGGAAGGAGGTGAGGACCTCCTTTTATAAGAAGAAATCTGTAATCCAAAGTTTTGTGCATTCTTGACCCCATAAATTGTAGTTTCACATGTGGACCCATTATTAAACGTTGTTCATAAATATGTTTTCCATTCACCCTCAAAATTTCAGATCCTTTGGACACCAGATGAAGGAGTTATGAATTGTGCATTTTCGGATTCTGTTTCTGGATGAAGATTCCAAGAAGGTTCCTCCAAAGGTATGTCGTTCAATGGCCACCTTAATGACTTCAAACCACCCCGAAATTAATTTTATAGCTGTTACTATCTATTTTCGGGATATACCATATAGAACCACCTAAATTAGATGTGTGAAGGCCAATTTGTGGTTCCGTTACTGTGTTGGGGTCTATACTGTCTGCCCGGAAAAATATCCAACTTTAATGAATTGTTAGACCCTTTAGATGGCCCAATCAGCTCCTAGTCCAGTAGAAAAAGTTTAAGGAAATAAAATTAGGATTCTAACAAAATTTAAATCCCAAAATTTGGACTTATATGTTTCATGAAATGACTAAAATACCCTTGATGTAAAAATCTGTCTAAAATCCAGAATTAACCGCTTTTTGAATTTAAACTCAAATTACCACTATGACCTAAAAATGTGACAGTTACCCATAAAATAACTCTATGGTGAGATTATAAAAAATGATTTACAGTATAAAATAATTTAAAATGTGAGATTCATCAGTGACCCTTTTTCATTTTCATGTTTTATTGAGATGAGTTTGACTTATTAGGAAAATTAAATGGTGGACTTTATAGGTTAGTTAGGATGAAATGGAATAAACCTTGTAAATGACATGGCTTAAAGGAATAGACCAAAGTATGTAATAGACTTTCCTTTTCATGTTTTATTACAAAGGCATTGTTTGAAATGGTTTTCTTGTTTAGATTTGAAATAATGTAAGATGGTTTTCCTTACATTATATAATGTGAGTGGTTATATCATTACCATGATTAAGACTCATGATATAAATGTATGGGTGGTGGGCTTTCATACCCCATTCAACTTATGATATGTATGGGTGGGATTCATGCTTACCCCACGCCAATGATAACCTCTATTTATGTACAGACGGGAGGCATGATTACCACATGCCAGTTATAATCTCTATATGGATGGGAGGAAGTCTTACCCCCATTCCAATATCTTCTATGTTTGGGGGAATGAATACCCCATGACAGTTATCTTATATTTATCGATGAGAGGCATACTTACCTCATTCCAATGATAACCTTTATATATACTCCTATTGATGAGAGGCATGCTTACCTCATGCCAGCGATAACCTTTATATATATATATATATATGAATGGACGAGAGGCATTCTTACCTCATGCTAGTGATAAACTATACATATATATATGTATATTTATACATAGTGACTTGTTCAGACATGCCAGCATTGAGATGAAGCAGGTAAACCCACCAGGAATCCTTTAGGAACCTGAGTGGGGGGATTATTGTTTATTCTATATTATTTATCGGTTGTTAACTACACACTATTTACTTACGAGCGCCACTTGGATTACACATAGACACCATTCATGGTTCCCTACTAAGATTTATCTAACACCCTAATTGGGCCTCCTTTTTCACCCATGTATATTTTTTTCTTGTAGGTGTGGATAGGGTAAAATACCACTCATTTGGATGTTGACTCTATTTCTTAGATAGAGCTTAGGAGAAGAGGACCAGGCTTACCATTGGGATTCTATGGAGTAGATTTTTATTTTGTTCAATTTTGTATTATTGTATTTCATGCATGTTTCCTATTTACCTTATACTATCATTCTATGAATACATCATTGTATGAGACATTTCCTATGAGGATTTTGTTATATTATTCAGTATTTAGTTGTATCTGTTTATGTTTCCATTGTTTATTATGTCCTTATATTTGGTTATGCTTCCACTACTACATATTAATACTACATCTAACGTGTATTATAACAAAGGGGTAAAGTCTCCCCGTTTTTTTACCTTCACACCCCTACTGCTAGTCGGCAACCCCTGGAATTTGGGGAGACATTCTAGGGGTCATGTGGCCAACCGATCTTGGAGCACGGGTTAAGTGGAATTTGGGTCCAAGACTTCAAAAAGTTGTATCAGAGCCTTTATAATCTTTCTTTACTATTTGGTGACAATAAATTGGATATTGGGATTGATTAAGGACTTAGTCATAATTTTTGATTAGGCATTGCAAACCCATGTATAGGGAAAAGGTTGAGTTTCCTTATATATGACTGTTATTGATTGTGATATTATCATTGATATAATTTCACCATTGGGTGATATACATGACTTTAGCTGTTATTGATATTGATGCTATTGGAATTGACATTTCATTACCTTGACTCGATGAAATGAGTGTTATGTATTAGAACATGCATCATGATAGGCACAATATGAATAAGCCATGCATTTTTTCATATCACATTTAATTTTTAGAAACTATTGCATGTTTTATGATGATTGTGCCTTATTGTATGCATATAATTATGCTAACTCTTTTACAGGTTTTGGACCATGAAATGGTGTGAGTTCATTAGGTGCCACTCTTTGGTTCATAATGTGTATGGGCCCTTATGGATCGTAAAATGGCATTCCAGCTAACTCAATCATTTAAGGAAGGTATAACCACATGAATAAGAACAATTTAAATGATAATGACATAAAAGTGAGTGTCATCCTTGGGTTATAATGTGTATGGGCCCTTATGGGTCGAAGAATGGTATATCATTGGTTTAAGCTGGCTTAAATGTTTTAGATGTTCTAATGAGAACACTATCAAATGAGAAAATGGTTTCTAACCTGATAAAAACCTTTTTTACATATGCCTAACATAGAATATTGACCTAAAACTAGCTTTAGTAGTGGGTAGTCAGTGTTTCTCTATTTTTATGACTTGTTTGGGTCTGTTCTAATGTCTAGTCCTACATTATGAAGCAGGAAGAGAGTCATATTTGTTTTTTAGGAAATATTTAGTACATGTCCTAGTTTATTAAATAAAATCCCCTAAATTACTTAAATCCCTTCAAAGATTTTCATTTGGAATTGTAGCATTATTATGCCATGATGTCCTTGAGTTTTGCGCCCTGAAGGAGGCAATAATCATGTTCCTAAGGTGGATGGCCTCGAGCCGCCAGTTTTATTTCGTGTTGATCCACCTCTAGTTCCTCCTCCTACACTTGATTTGGTAATTGACACCCAGTTTCAATAGGGATTCTTGCATATGATGCAGAATATGCAAGTTGGAGTGCGACCTACCCTGAGCATGGTATAGTTGACTCGTGAGTATTAGATGTAGAATCCCCCTAATTTCTCAGGGGGTGGAGGTCCACTTATTGTGGAGTCATGGATCAAGGAGATACAATCTATCTTAAATCACCTAAAGATGCCTCTAAAGGGGAGGGTCAAGATAGATGCTTACATGCTACATGATTCAACCAAGAGGTGGTGGGATGTCATCGACTAGGCAAGCAAGCATGGAGAGATGGTTTGGGGTGACTTTCAGACTATCTTCTATGATTACTTATTTCCTTAGACTTTGAGGGTTGATTGATCTAGAGAGTTCACAAAATGTAGCATGAAACCATGTCAGTTATGGATTACTCATCCTGTTTCACTAAGCTGCTGCATTTTTCTCCTTCTCTAGATATTTATGATCTAATGTTTTCTAAGTTATTTGAGGATGATTTTTGTTATGCAATCTGGTCACAAGTCAATTTTTTCAGGTTGAAGACTATTTTTGAGATCTTCAACCATGCCCTAATCACATTGCGGAAATTGAGAGATGTTGAGGGTGTGAGTCAGGGTAGTTCAGCATGTAAGGCTTCCAGTGGATACTCTTCTAGGAAAAAGCGATGTTTCGGAGAGTCTTGCTGAAGTAGAGGTGTTCAGGATCCTTTTGATGGTAGTTCTCATATCTGTCATCAGTGTGGGGGGTTCCTAGACACTTCACTAAGTAGTTCACACAGAATCCGATTGAGTGAAAAGGTTGTGGAAGGATGCATCACCTTCACTGTTTCTGTATAACTTTCCCTCTAGTGCCTAGTGAGAAGGGATCTTCCCCTACTCCTCAGTCAGGATCTGGGTTAGCTAGATCAGGATAGTCAGGTAGCTGGAATACCACCAGTCATTCAAGACAAGTTGGAAGTCAAGGCATAGGTAACCTGGTGTATGATTCTTAGTGATAGTAGAGTAGGCCAACTCAATGAAGACATGTAGTGACTTGGGGATGTGGTAAAATCTAGTTACATGAAGTACATCCTATACCATAAGATTAGAGCACCAGACCACATATTTTATGAGGTACTATTCTAGAATCCTCCACCTTAGTGTATGACTTGTTTGATATAGGTCCTTCTCACTCATTCATATATGAGAAAATCACTGAAATTTTGGTCCTCAATGTTGAGTTCTATCATGTTGTCATGATGCTAGATACACCCTTGGGTATCTGTTCAAAGGAAGTTCACCACTATCATAATTTCCCCTTGAGATAGGTGGTTACCATTTTTAATGGAATGTGTGCTTTCTCCAAATGACAATTTTCGTTGTGATCATCATGATGGACTAGTTAGTTCCCTACAGAGCCCATATTTACTCATATCATTAGAGGGTGATGTTTACATCACCATAGGTCATTACAAATGTTCAAAAGGAAGAATGGGATATTAGTGAAAAATGAGCCGGACCTAAGTAGTAGAGGTTTGGTAGTGTTACAGTGTAGGTTTCTAATCTTTATCTTGATGATCAAGGGATGAAAGCCTCTGTCTTTCCTCCTGTAGTGGAGAATTTCATAGACATGTTCCCTAAAAACTTATCTAGTCCACCTCTAGTGTAATAGGTAGAGTTTAATATTTAGTTAGTTTTGGGAGCATAACCTGTGACCATTCCTTCTTATAGGATGGCACCTAAGGAGCTTCTGGAACTCAAAAATTAATTGGAGGATCTAGAGGTGAAAGGATTTATATGCGCCAACACTTCTCCTTAGGGTTTATCATTCCTTTTTTCTAAGAAGTCATATGGTGCCCTTAGGTTTTTTGGGGATTTCCATCAGTTAAATCAATTTACTATTAAGAACCGGTACCCTTTACGTAGAATAGAAAACCTCTTTGATCATATTTGAGTAGTGAAGGTGTTTTCAAAGATAGATTTGAGATCAATATATCATCAGGTGTGTGTAGAGACTTCAGAAATACCTTACATAGATTTTAGGAGTAGGTATGGTCTCTATGAGTACATGTTTGTGCCATTTACATAGAATAATGCACCTACTGTCTTCATGGATCTTATGAATCAAATTTTACACCTGTATTTGGATTCATTTGGTTATCTTCATTGATGATAACTTAGTGTATTCATGATCCAAAAACGACCATGAACTCCATCTTTAAATCATGGTTAATATGATGAGAGAGCATAAAATCTATGATAAACTCAGTAAATTCCACTTTTGGATCGATAAAGTACACTTCATAGGTTATATCATCTTGGAGTCAGGAGTTTTTGTTTACCTAGATAAAGTGATATATGTGGTTTCTTAGGATAATCCCAATAACATCTTTGATATTTAGAGTTTCATGGGGATTTCTAGATATTATAGATGCTTCATTTAGGATTTCTCATTCCTTGTATAACTGCTTATAGGTTTGATGAAGAAGGGTGTGAAATTTGAATGGTCTAAAGCTTGGGTTGTAGCCTTTCATAAATTGAAGGGAAGACTAAATTCATCATTGATACTGATACCGCCAGATCTAGTAAAGGCTTATAAAAATTTTTGTGATGCATCAGCTATCATACATGGAGCTATTTTGATGCACGACGAGTGATTCATTGCATATGGTTCTCGTTATTTGAGGCCTCACAAATATAATTACTCGACACATGGCCTTGAGATTGCTACTATTGTTCATGAATTATGTTATTGGAGACACTACTTATTGGGAGAGTATATTGTGGTATTCAATGACCACAAAATATTCAAATACATCTTCACTCAGTGGGATCTGAATCTTAGGTATCATAGGTGGGTCGAGCACCTAAAATCTTTTGATTTTGAACTTTCCTACACTCCGGGGAAAGAGAATTTAGTAGTTTATGATCTAACCTGAACGACTCAAACTCAGGTTGTTCCGGAGTCGAGTAATGAATGGAAGCTTATGGACTTATTCTTAGACATGCATGTTGAGGTTTAGGAGGGTTGTGGTGAGACTATTCTATCTACCTTAGTAGTGACATCTACTCTTCTTGAATGAGTAAGGTCGAGACAGCTATCGGATCCTAAAGTCCTTGTCCCATGGGAGAGTGTTTTAGATTACTACACATTTTCTGTTTGGGTGGTCGATGGTGATGATACTTTATTATTCTATGGGTGTGTATGGGTCCCATAATAAATCACATAGGATCTGATGAGGGATTTCCATGCCTCAGTATGGGTAGTTTATCCTGGTGTCACCAAAATATATCAAGATCTACGACATCAATATTAGTGGCCCAACATGAAATGTGAGATAGCCAGTTTCATCACTCTATGTTTCACAAGTGAAGGTAGAATATCAGCATCCGTTAGGGATTCTTCAGCCATTGTCCATTCCTGAGTGGAAATGGGATGATGTTTCAATGGACTTTGTGGCTGGTTTACCTAGATCACCTCATGAAAACTACATAGTGTGGGTTGTCATTTATCATATGATGAAGGTTTCAAACTTATTTTTAGTGTGGGAGACATTCCCAATAGATGAGTTAGGAAGACTGTATGTTTAATAGGTGGTACATCTTCATGGAGAACCTCATTCTATTATCTATGAAAGAGATTCCCATTTCACATCACGGTTCTGGTAGGGGTTACAGAAAGACATTGGTATGTGGGTACTTTTAATCATGACCTATCACCCTCAAACTGATGGATAGACAAAGAATACAATATAGGGACTAAAGGATATTATTTGTGCATGCATACTCAACTTTGGGGGTTCTTGGGAGAAACATATTCTCCTCATTGAGTTTGCTTATAACAATATTTTCCAGACTACCGTTGAGATGGATTCCTATAAAGCCTTGTATATTAGGCCTTGTAGCATGCCTCTGTACTGGTTAGAGGCAGGGCAGGTAGCTGTGCATGGGCCACATCTCATGCTGGAGATGTCCGAGCAGGTCTATATGATTAGAAATCATATGTTGGAAGCTCAGTCTAGATAGTAGTCTTATTCTAATTGGCATTGATGACCTCCTGAGTTTGGGGTTAGATACTGGGTTTTCTTGAAAGTCTCACCGATTTTAGGGAATATATGTATTCAAAAGTAGGGTAAGCTATCACTGAGGTTCATTGAACCATTCGAGATAGTGAATAGGATAAGACCAGTGTCTTACCGGTTGGAACTTTCTCAGATATATCAATCTATGAATGATGTTTTCCATGTATCTCATCTTCACCAATACTATCCACACCCATCTCACATCTTTACTTCTAATGAGGTTGAGCTGTACATAGATGCTTACTTAGAGGAGTACCCAATTCGTATTGTTGATTGGACCATGAAGACACTCTGAGGTAGGTATATTCCTCTTGTATAGGCACTATGGCAGAATGGATAGGTACAAGATGAGAACTGGGAGTGGGAAGATGATATAAAAAATTAATTTTTGTAACACTTTTCTGACAGTACCACTTTATCCTCAAAAGGCCAACTTAGGGTTGAGTTTCTATAAGAAGGGGAGGTTGTAACAACCCGACTTTTTACCAAAGTAAAGATCATTAGATTTTTTTGTTAAACTATAGGATGTGTAGTTTAGTTTTCCATAGAACCATTGGTTCCCCATGCCATTATCTAGATCAAGCCTCTCCACCATGATTTCCACCTGTTTACTTCTTTAAATCTTATGCAATTGTATGTAACTATGCTAGAAACCGATTTCCCAACTTTTTGTTGATGGAAATTAGAATCCAATCACCTGTACAATGGACATTGTGCTTCCTAATGGATCTCTTATTAAATTCAATATTCTCCTTAGATCTTGGATATAAGGAGACCCCACTTGAATCCTTCAACATATCCCGATCCATCGAAAAATCCTCATCCAGGTCAACATTTTCTAGTCCACCATGAATCTGGGGTTCGATCCTGCTTGAACCCTCCCAATAATGTCGAACCATGAAATCATGGGGGATTAATTAAGAATGTGAATAACAATGGGGATAAATTCACAAGAACTAATTAAATCCTTCATTAGTAAATATTTCAGGGTTAATGATTCCATAATAGTGAAACCAGGGGTGAATTCTAGGCCTGGAAATCCTAAGTTATATTAGGAAACTAAATTATTTAAATGGGCTCTTCATATAAAAGGATAAACATTGATCTATTAGAAGATAGAAATATAAATGATCAATCATTTAATCAAAATAATGAAATCCAAAATTTATGATACCTACCATAATTTGGAATAATTTTTGGTGAAAAATACATTCCTCGGTGATGAAGAAGACCCAATGTGTTCACTCCCTCTTGATCACCTTCAAATTTTTCATTCTTTATTGTCCTATGTCAATCCTCCAAGAAATAATGTCATCCTCCTCTTCCTCTAAAATCTAGAAAGGATTGTGTGTCACCCTTGGAAAATCATCACAATGTTGTGTTTATAGTGGTATGGGTAGGTTGTGTTTATTAAATAAATAAATAAATTAAATTATATAATTTTCACAATGTACCCACCAATGACTTCTTTAGAAAGTCATCCAGAATCTACTTACCTTAAGTATCACATAGGGTAAACCTTATGCTTTGGACTCAACCGTTGTACTATATTTATGATTCAATACTCCATTTTGGAATTATTAAACCTTTTAAGGTAAACTATGTAGTCCTGATATTATTATATTTAATAATTTTAATATATCAATTTTAGGCTCACCAAGCCTCAGAATCTCACGTCATATGAGCTCCTAATTCCAGAAAAATCAATAATATATTTCAAAGTCTAACAAGGAAAAAATAGGTTCATTAATGTTTTCTAACTCAAATAAAAGATATTATGTCTAGTTTTCTCTTATAATTTTCCCCCTACATTGAGTTGTACTCATACATTATTTATTCATACATACCTTATCAACCCTTTCATTAACCATGTCTAGTACAAATAACATTATTTATATGAAATCACCCAATCAATTTGTATTTAGACACCACATTCAATATATTGCCTCATATGGTTCCATCAGTATACTAGAATTTAATATATTATTATAATGAAATACAAAAAAGTTAGATATTGATCCTGAAATTCCTTATAATACTTTGAAAATCAGAAATTAATATCCTCTAAATTATGAATCTTTCACTCAAACTATCTTTAATATCATGTTTTAATGGTGGTACTATTATACAATTTATTATCCGATGACTTATTAATCCCTTCCAAGATTTGAGAGGTGAATATGGGATCATGATCAGTTACAATAGAATGTGGGACTCAATGTAATCTAATTATTTGTATATCACAATTTCAAGAAGGTTTATTTAAAGAGATATTATCATGAATGTTATGAAAAAGATAATATTTAGATACTAGATCAATAATTACACAAATTTCATTTTTACCTCAAGATTTATTTCATAATCACACTGTGAAATCCATTAATACATTCCCCCATTTTTATTTTTTCACTGATATAGGTTGAATCACCCCATTCAATAATTTTTACTTTGACATAACCTATTGAAAATTTATACATTTAGTAGTAAAATTAGAAATATATTTTCTCATTATATCCCAGCATAAATATTATTGAAGTACCTAAAAATATTTTATCTTACATAATGAACCATAAATGAAGATCAATGTTCCTCGCTCAATAGTTATTATTTAAAAAGGTGATCACATGAATCGAATTACCTTTTTATTAATGTAAAAAAACAATATTTGTCTGTAATAAATTTTGGAAACATACCTTTCTTAAATGATTCTACATTTTCCTATAAATTAGGATCATCCTTATAAGAATTATTAAATCTTTATATCTATATCTGAAATAAAAAAATTTCTGTTTCTGCATGAAAATTCTTAGATCCAATACCCATTAAATCATTAACCAATGAGCCATGTTTAAAATGTAACTTGGTAAATGTATAATTATATTTCAAACTCAAAGAATTATTTACTATTTTTTAGCTTCATAATAAATAATTTTTATGTAATAATTGTTTATTAGTTCCATCAGTCACATATCTCTCTTGTTATAATCTTTCTATGTGAATATATATGTATAAGATTTTTGATCAGTTTATATAAATCAATTTACTCCATATAAATGTTGTCTTCATATTTTTAAAGTAATCATTATATCCACCTATTATAGGTCATGCAGAGGATAATTTAAATCTTTTGGTTTTAATTGACATGATGCAGAAGAAATTACCTCGCCATTATGCATGAAAATAAAACTCAGACCCCACAATAATGCATCATAGTAGATAAAAAAATCAAAATTTATGGATGGGTTGGTCAAAATGAGAACATTTACTTATATACATTTCACATGATGGGAAATTTTTTTCATTCCTTTTCTAAGTTTATCCTTAATCCCTTTCCGGTTAACTTTTTTATTATTCCTTTCATCCCACTTATTACCATGTTATAGACATTATGTAATCATTTAAGTTAATAATGGTCATTTAGTTGATATTTGGTACTTGATCCAAAAATGAATTTCTTATAATTAAAAGTTGTTCATGTGGTCAAAATTAAATTATATCCCTAATGATATTAATGATTTATATATCTTATAAATCAAATATATAAAGTATATATATGTATTTATAATATTACATAACATTTGGAGGTAATAAATGAAATGCACCATTCATGGAGATAGTAAGTCGTGCATACGTATGAACGCTACTTTCATTTATATTTCATATTTAATGGAATGAAAACTAAATGATACATAGGTATATTACAATTCCAGTATAATATCAAATATAATTTCAGTAACTCTATCCTTTATATGTTATATGTATGGCATGAACGAGTCATATCACTTTGAGGGGGCGGTAGTCCGCACTTCCTCAAATGAAATTATCACATTTACCCATTATGGAAACCATGAATGTATGCTATATATGTAAAATAAATAAGCATAGAGAAAACATAAATATAATATATACCATATATAAATACAGTTCCTTCATAATGTCCACCATGAGAGGCAGTTGAAGATATTTGAACAATCATCGTTTCATGAGGCAGTAATTCGTCGTCCACAGAAACAGTTTGTTCTTTACCCATTAAATAGAGGTGTGTGGAAGTGTAGTTTGAATCTTTATCATAACAGAATCCTATTATATTGATTATAATGATGTTGTTATAAAATAAAGTAATAAAAATAGTTTAGGGGGTTGGAGAAGTAAAATAAAATTAAAGAACTTAATTGAATACGTTACCTTTAAATTGGATATCTCCCTTTGGATTAAAGAAAAAAGTTTACTCGAAGTGCCTTAGGCTTAAGGGAAGGATTCTGGGTGGAGTATAGGGATGTAGGGAGATTAATTGGTCAGATTTTGGATGATCCAAGCGGCTTTATAGGTGTGATTAATGGGTTAGAGGTGATGTATTTTTATAAGGTGGGAGGGGATCTTTAGGAAAGTTTGAAAATGTTATTTTATTATATAATGATTTTTGGTTTCTAAAGGTATGAAACTCATTAAAGTAAAATATAATATGACTCATGTTCTTAATAAGATCATCCAATAATAATTGGACATGTTTTGGATTTTGTTTTAATTTTTATAATCTTATTTATTAAAATCATTCATTAATGAGGTAAACACTACATCCTTATTGTGTCATATATAATTTTATTTATTTGATGTCTAAAAATTATAAACAAAATACCATGATGTAGGAAATATTTTTAGATTTAAAATTCAAATTTTAGTCGAATAGATAACTAATATTACCCCATTTAAAAATTGATTTACTAAAAGATATTTGTTTATGTCATTTTTGTCTTTACTTAAATTAATTAATATAAATTGTCATTATCACTCTTAAGTGGATACATGGGGTCTCAAAATAGACCAAAGGATGTCCATGGTCAGAAATGTATCAAGCAATAGGATTAATACACATGTTAGGGTAATTTTATATTATTATAATAATATTTTTACCTGGAATTGCCCTATTTACCTTTAACCGCGGTAAATAAAAGTCAAAAGTTGTCATTCACCAAAAATTAATTTCATCTTATTGAAACAAATTTTACTCACTGATAATAACCATGTATGAAGTAGTTTTGAAATTCAATTCACAGAAGTGGTAAAATTTCATTGAAATAAAAATATCTGTTTTTTAACTACTACTTAGTGTTTTCACTATTCATCAAAAATTGAAGGTTTTCATATAAATACAAAAAAAAGAGCCTAATCTATATTTGATATTCAAAATTCACAATTTATGTATATTTTAATAAATTAAAAGCATATAACTTTCATTAATTAATTTAAAATTGATTCACGTTGTTAAAAAAATTCGTGTTTTTTACAAAATAACTATCAAAATATTGACACTTGTTTTTGTCCAATTTCAATGTGAAATCACTTACAATGACCAACATTGGATTAAATAGTAAATATAAAATCTAATTAAACTTTAGAACCAATTAAAAATATAATCTAACCATATAAATAAATTAGATTAAATTGTGCTTTTGAATTAAAATAAAGTATTTTTCACTATTCATTAAAAATGAATTTTATCAGAAAAATAGCAAAAATTTATCCAAAGTAAATTTTGATTTCCTGATTCTAATGAAGAATTTTATTTTGTGAAATAGAACATATAAAACTTACCAAAACTAGATTTAATTAGGGTTCACCATCAAAAGGAGGTAAATCAACCTTTTAAAGAATATTAGAGTATTTATGCTTAAAATTAGATTCATTCTCATTTTAAGCCTCTAACTTTTATTGGATAAATGTAAAAACATTTAACAAACATGTATAATAATATTTTAGTTAGTTATTTTCATTCCTTCCATTATAATAGTTAGGCATTAACTACCATTTAAAATAATAATATTATATTATTAGTCTGCATCGTAATATTTCAAAGAAACTCGTTGTTGCATATCAGGTACGCCATCGAACAAAGCATCCCCTTTAAAGTAAAATTAATATTAAATTTACAAATATTAATAGATATGAAAATGAATTATTCTTTATTTACTTGGGATGTTAAATCCTTCCACCCTTTTGGAATTTTTTTCCTTTCAATTTTTATTCACTTGTCAAATAAGTGGGGGTATTTATCCCTCATAACATTTTCAGATTCCCACGTTGCCTCTTCAACCATATGGTTTTTTCACAAAAACATTACTTGATGAATTACCTTATTCCGCAACACTTGCTCCCTTCACTCAAGAATTGGGACTGGTTGTTCCTCATAAGAGAGATTCTCTTCCAACTGAACTACCTCTGGACTCAAAACATGAGATGAATCTGGAATATACTTTCTCAACATTGAAATATGAAAAACATTGTGTACCTCAGATAAACATGGAGGTAAGACACTCTGTACACAACTAATCCAACTTTCTCCATGATTTTATAAGGTCCAGTGAGCCTCAGACTTAGTTTTCCCTTCCTACCAAAATGCATCACACTTTTCCATAGAGAAACTTTGAGAAAGACGTGATCACCTACCTAAAAAAAAGATCCTTTCTTCGGTTATTCGCATAACTTTTCTACATGCTCTGAGCAATTCTCATGTTATTCTGAATCAACTGAACTTTATCTACCATCTCTTCTACCAATTCTAGTCCCATTGGTTTTCTTTCACCTACTTCATCCCAAAAAGATGGAGTTTGAAACCGCTTCCAATATAATTCCTTAAATGGAGCCATCGGTATACTGGAATTATAACTATTATTATAAGAAAATTCAACCAAAGAAAGATGTTGGTACCAGCTTCCCTGGTAATTCATTAAGCAAGTATGTAACATATCCTCCAAGGTCTGAATTGTTCGTTCTAACATCCCAATGACTCAGGATGAAAAGATTTAATAAAATTTAATTCAGTACCCAATGACTTTTGATGGTCTTTCCAAAACATAGAAGTAAACTTGGGATCACGATGAGATACAATGGAGAGAAGAACTCCATGCAACCTGACTATTTCTTTAACATACAATAGAGAAATTTGATCAGGAGACAAAGTATCTCGAATAGGAAGGAAATAAGTAGATGAATTCAATCGATCAACAATAAACCAGATTTCATTATTACCTTGAGATGTATTTGGTAATCCCACAATGAAATCCATGGATATATTTTCCCATTTCTACTCTGGCACCGGTAAAGGATGAAGAATACCTTTTGGTAACTGTCGCTCTGCTTTAACCTGTTGACAAGTCAAACACTTCACAATAAATTCAAAAATATCTCTTTTCATCCCATCCCACCATCAATACTCTCGAAGATCTCTGTACATCTTAGTACTGCCAGGGTGAACTGAAAATGGAGAACTATGAGATTCACATAATAAATATTTCTTCAAATGTGAATCACAAGGCACACATAATCTTTTCCCAAACCTCAAAACACAATCATTATCTATATTAAAATCAGAAAATTACTCTTCTAAAGAAACTCTACCTTTTCTGCAATCCACTATCTTCCTTTTTTACTTGATTAATTTTGTCTAATAAAGATGATTTCACTAACACCTGAAACAAAACAGAGGAATTTCCTCCACCAACAACTTCTATTCCAAATTTCATCAAATATTTAATCAGAGGATCTTTTTCCAAAAATAAAAGGTTAATGTAGCCTTATTTTTTCAACTCAAAGCATCACCCACTTTATTTTCCTTTCTCGGATGATAATGAGTCGTGAAATCATAATCCTTGATTAATTCTAGCCATCTCCTCTGTCTCATGTTCAATTATTTCTGAGTAAATATATATTTTAAACTTTTGTGGTCAGTTTATATTTCACACTTCACTCCATACAAATGATGCCTAAAACTTTTTAAATTAAAAACAACAACAGCTAGTTCCAAATCATGTGTACGGTAATTTAACTCATGAGGTTTCAACAGATGTGAAGCATAAGAAATTACCTGATCATTATGTTTTAGGACACAAACAAGTCCTATCAAAAAATCATCGCTGTTGATAAAAAAACTCATCATTTCTCGAAGGTAGTCCCAAAATTGGAGCATTCACCAATCTTATTTTCAATTCCTGAAAAAAATCATCACATTATTTTTTCCAAGTGAACTTAACACATTTTTGAGTTAACTTATTCATTGGACTAGAAAACCATGCAAAATTCTCAACAAAACTCTGGTAATAACCTTCTAAAACAAAAAAACTACGGATCTTGGTTATATTTGTGTGTCTTAACCATTATTCAATGACTTTAGTTTTATCAGGATCAATAGTTATGGCTTTTTTTAAACAATTGGACAAAGGAATGAAATTGTTTGTAACCAAAACTCACACTTTCTGAATTTCCCAAATAGTTTCTTTTGTTTTACGGTTTGAAATACAACCATTAAATGAATTTAATATTCCTCTTTACTTTTGGAATAAACCAAAATATCATAAATAAACACAACCACCATATATCACCTATTCAACTGAGCCATTACTGTAACAAACTATTCAATTCTGATTCCAACCATCTCAGGATGCTGATTTGGAAAGTTGTCTTCCTCCGGATGCCGTCCCATCATAGCTGCCATGTTTCCTATGTGGAAAAACATTCTGAACACATAAATATCTTAGGATAAGCAACATGGTAATCTGTAAATGATATATCATTTCAATCTTACTATAAATTAATTTATAGACATTAGATTACCAATATCCTAACTTCTAAAGTTGTCTAAATCGAACTTTAATACCAACTATAAGGACCCGGCTTTAAAACATTACATAATCTTGAATTAAATGAATAATTCACATTGAGGACCTTTTTAGGTTTAGAGTTTTAGAGAATTAGGCCATAAATATTATATTACATCTCAAAAATTAAAAAGTAGACACTTTTACTCAGTTACCATTTTTTTATAAAATAAAAACTCTTAAAAAAGTCATGTCTATTTCCATGTTTTAAATAGCATAACTTTTCCTTAATCTCATCCTGGACCCTATTCATCTTAAATTCCTGTGAAAAACATTTCAAAACTTGGGATGAGCATAAAAAGCATAGTAAGGGTTATAAAATAAAGAAAGAAAACATTATTCCATCAAAACATAAGCCTTTTAACATACCTCATGAAATCATAAAATTTATGAATAACACATAGAAAACATAAATCGCAAAGTTACCTTGTGGCATCCATAACATACTTACATTTTTAGCTTTCACAGTTACGTAGGGAGTTACGTTGGAATACCGATCACATTATATTTCCTAAATCTCTTAGGAGAAACATTAACATTTACATCTATCATGATAACCAATGCATTGGAGTTATATCTTGGGCTCACCAACCCTAGGTTTATCACATAACAACCTATATACATAAACAACGCCCAAGAACCATAACATATTCATTACACATAAAACAAACATAAAGGAAAGGTAACATTTCCACATTTAAATCACAATATATCATTTGACTATATTGACATAACAAAACAATTATCAAAACTATTTTCAATACCAAAATACATAAAAGAGTATATGTTATATATTGTCCCTTTAAAAACAATACAACTTTGTTTCTGAGGCTTTCGTTGGGGCACACGCATTCGTCTTGTTGGAGGACGGCAGCTGTTACCCCGCATTCCCTCTTACCAAAGGTGGGCAGCATTTGTTCCTTATTTAGGGACGTTTTATCCTTGATCAAAATGGGATGATGGGATGTTGGTTTTTCCTTCCATGGATTACTCCTCAGAACTCGTTAACTATTTCAAGTCTCCCTTAAATATTAAGTCGTGGTTCATAAATCTCATTCCTGGTGCCATATCATTGTGGACTCTGATTAATTACACTACTTCCATCAGGAAATTCGATGGGGTCTTGACATGGTAGAAACCTTCGGTCAGAGTAGATGACAACATCTGGCATGTCGGGGCATCGCCAGATGCATGGACATTGGGGAACCTATATTATTCCTCATAAGAGGGCATATCAAGGGGGAAGAACCTAAGTCGTCCCACATCAGTCGCAGGGTATAATATTCCAAAGGCATGTCTCTAGGGTTTTCCTCAACTTCCAATGTTTATCATGGGGAATGTCGCATGTTTAATGTCTTGTAGAGACGGTTACGCCAAAGGCATGTCTTTCGAGGTTTTTTTAGGCATCTCATGTTTAACATTAGGTAGGCCACGAGTTTAATTTCTTGAGTAGACAGAATGAGGGTGATCAGAACATCCCATAGAGATGGATCATTTTGGTACATCCCTAGGAGGGAGCTCCAAGAGTGTTTACCAGGAATATGGGTCAGAATACTCCATAAGAGAAGACCTGGGATGGTGTGTCCCATAAAGGAAAGATGCCACACCATGAAGTCTGATCTAGATGACACTGAGGGTGGATCAGGGAGTGTAAACCCCGGAATGGGGGAACACTAAGGTTTACCTTTGGCTGGGATTGAACCTCATAGAGGTTTCCTATGTACCCTATGCAGACGATAGGGATCAAAACCCACGTAGTTCGAAGGGGTGATGAATCGAGGTGTACACAAAGGACAACGACTTGGAGACATGCTGGGGATTACATGTTAATTGTGGCCCAAGTACTACTAGGAGTACCGAGGAGGTGGACGACATGAGCCCATCGGGATGTGGCTGCTCAAGTGAGAATCAGGATGGATGATGGATAGTTGAATGGAGTGAATGGGGAATGAGATGGGACCATCGTTAAGGTGATGGTAGTGTTGGTATTGATCCTCAAAGAGACTTCCTATGTATCCCCGTGGTAGGGAATCAATGTTCGCGTAGTTCGGTGGGACGATGGGACACCTGAGGAGGAGCCCTATGAGAATGGACACATGGATGGGACCTAGAGGAACTATAACCTCCGGGTTAGGGCATGATCTTCCCAAAACACATGGAATCGAGGGATAGATCAAGATGAGATATCGGTGCTGGGCTTGAACCTCATAGAGGATTCCTACATATCCCTGTGGCAAGGAATAAAATTCTGCGTTGTTCATCTGACGATGGCTTACCGTCGATTGGGGACTTCAACGACTTACTTTCGAAAGAGGTTGACAATGGATTACCGCTGAATGGGGAAACAACGTCTTACCGCTAATTGAGGTTCACAGTTTAACGTCATGCAGGACGGGGGTGAACTGATGTGAAGATGGTCGGAACGTCTGGGTGTTGGTATTGAACCTTAGTGAGGCTTCCTACGTACCCTTCCATGGCAAGGATCAATGACCATGTAGTTCAGGATAGAGTATCGTGAACCAATGTGAAGGGGGTCGGAATGACCAGGTGTTGGGATTGAACCTTAGGGAGGCTTCCTATGTACCATGCCTTAATAAGGATCAAATACCACTTTGTTCAGAAGGGTTTGGTGAACCGATGTGAAGATGGTCGGGACCAATGGGTGGTGGGCTTGAACCTCAGGAAGGCTTCCTACGTTCCTTTCCTTGGCAAGGATCAAATACCACATAGTTCAGATGGGTGTGGGGATTACACTCTAGGCTTCCCAAGGTGTTGGTGAACTAACTTGAAGATGTTCAGGACCAATGGGTGGTGTGTTTGAACATCATGGAGGCTTCTTACATACCATTCATTGTCAACGATCAAAGAGCTCGTAGTTTGGGATGGTTTTGGTGAACCAACATGAAGATGGTTGGGACCAATGGGTGTGGGATTGAACCTCAAAGAGGCTTCCTACGTACCTTTCCTTGGCGAGTATCCAAAACCACATAGTTCATGATGGAGTTTGGTGAACTGACGTGAAGGGGTCAGAATGATCGGGTGATGGGCTTGAACCTCAGGGAGGCTTCCTACATACCATGTCATGTCAAGGATCAAAGACCACGTAGTTCACAAGGGTTTTGTGAACAGACGTAAAGATGGTCGGGACCAATGGGTGGTGGGTTTGAACCTTCGGGAGGCCTCTTACGTACCTTGCCTTGGCAAGGATCAAAGACCTCGTAGTTTGGGGTGGGTTTGGTGAACCGACGTGAAGATTGACGGGACCAATGGGTTTGGGCTTGAACCTCAACGAGGCTTCCTACGTACCTTACCTTGGTGAGGATCCAAAACCACATAGTTCAGGATAGAGTTTGGTGAACCGACATGATGGGGGTCGGAATGACTGGGTGTTGGGCTTCAACCATAGGGAGGCTTCCTACGTACCATGCCTTGGAAAGGATCAAAGACCACGTAGTTCAGAAGGGTTTGGTGAACTGCCATTAAGATGGTCGAGACCAATGGGTGGTGGGATTGAACCTCAAGGAGGCTTCCTACGTACCTTGACTTGGCAAGGATAAAAGACTACATAGTTCAAATGGGGTGTGGGGCTTGCACTCTAGGCTTCCCAAGGTGTTGGTGAACCGACGTGAATATGGTCGGGACCAATGGGTGGTTGGTTTGAACCTCATGGAGGCTTCCTACGTACCTTGCCTTGGAAAGGATCAAAGACCACGTAGTTCAGGTGGCGTGTGGAGCTTACACTCTAGGCTTCCCATAGTGGATTTCATGGTCTATGGTAACTGCTCTAAGCCCACATGAGCCACGCTCTGTGTGAGAAAAAAGAGGCAGCAAGGATCTGACGATCACAGTACAAAGGTGTGCCCATGAAGGGTGGTGAATGGGGATTATGCAAGGAAGCTGCTCGGGTGCCGCTTGGGAGCAACAATGGTGGGTAGGGCTTACGCGAGGATACTAATTAGGTGCTGCTACGCAGTGGAAATAGTGGATGGGGCTTACGCGAGGAAGCTGCCCGGGTGCCGCTATGGAGCAGAAACAGTAGATGGGGCTTACGCCAGGAAGCTGCTCGGGTGCTGCTATGGAGCGTAAATAGGGGATGGGGCGTACGCAAGGAAGCTGGCCGGGTGCCGCTATGGAGCAGCAATGGTGGATGGGGATTACGCGAGGATACTTCCCAGGTGCTGCTATGGAGTGGCAATACTATATGGGGCTTATTCAAGGAACCTACCCGAGTGCCGCTATGGAGCAGAAATAGTGGATGGGGCTTACGCAATGAAGTTGCCTGAGTGTCGCTATGGAGAGACAATGGTGGAATGGGCTTACGTGAGGATTCTGCTCGGGTGCCGTTATTGAGTGGCAATAGTAGATGGGGCTTACACAAGGAAGCTACCCAGGATGTCTTCCTCATGTCTGTCCATGAGGGCATCCCAACCCACTGGTGGGTTGCGGCCTTTGCCTTTGTGCTAGTGCACTAGAGGGATAATCCCAAGGGGCATTGGAATCAGTCCGAACAAAGGGGGATGAAATGTGTGAATCACATTCCCAACATTCAGAAAGCGGTGAGGGTGTCATGGCAATGGAGGATATCTATTGACCGTGTTCTAAACGCAGCATCCATATCGTGTTAGCCTGAAATGGGGACAAGCAAATGAGGTTCGACTGCTGACTATCTTTGAAACACAGGACCTGACTCAAAGCGTTGTCCAAAGTCTTACAGGCCGTTGGCCAAGGACAGTAGGTGAGCCAATGCAGCATGAGACCAGGCTATTAGGGGGTCCCATTAGACATGGAAGTTGATGATGATCCGAATTAAGGACAAGTAAAGCGTGAGGTGGAGTGATTGAATGTTTGAAAAGATTCCAACGCTCTTGAAATCATGCCACTTTAATCATGGCATTAGGCATCTTATTCTTGGATCATAAGGCATCTCTTGTTTGGAGCAAGAGGCATCCTATGTTTGGCACATAGGGTGTACTACTATTTATAGTCATGTAGATAATACTATTGGAATCTTATGATTAGAGCATAAGGCATCTCTTGTTTGGAGCAAGAGGTTTCCTATCATTTGTTAGATAGGGAGTACTACAGTTTATAGTCATGTAGATAGGACTATTGTAATCTCATGCTTGGAGCATAAGACATCTCTTGTTTGGAGCAAGAGGAAACCTATGTTTGGAACAGAGGGCGTACTACAGTTTAGAGTCATGTAGAAAGGTCTATTAGGCATAAGGCGCCTAGCAGTGGTTGGTATTGGGACTTACTCAAAGGCGGAACTTTCTGGCTCAACCTGGCATCGGAGCCAGGTGAGGGGTTTTTGGATGAATTTCTTGAGGAATGGTTCGACTCAAGTTACTCGGGGAATTGATGATGGGAATCTCAACTCATGACATTGGAAACAAACCAAGAGGAATACATCAACTCATTGTGTTTCATAGTGTGTGGAGGAGTATCTTGAATCATGGTATTCCATAGGTGGAAGGTGGGTGCGCATAAGGGTGCAATGAAAAATCCCAACTTCCCAGCCTAAAACGTTCGTGGTGAAACTCTCTATTTATGATGGGGGTCAGTGACAGTAGTGAAGGGACTAGCCCGAAAGGGCCAGGACCACAGCCCGACACTGACCCCGAGTGGAGGAGCGGGGTCGTAGCCCCCGTGGTACGAACCAGCGGGTACAGTCCTGGATACTGTTGCACGTAATAGGAGTGAAACATAGGATGGGTTGTGTTCAAGAAGGAGGGATTGCATGCAATAACGAAGGTCGTCATGCAGTTGGGCTGGCGTGCGCGCAATACGGGACATGGGCGCGCAATAGGGGAGCTGTGCGCGCAAAATTGGAGATGTGCACACAATAGGCGGTTGTGTGCACAATAGGGAAGGAATTTCACAAAATAGGTGAGGATTGCATTCAATTGGAACGGGGAAATATTTGTGTTTGAAAAATTGGGCATCGTGGAACTGTTGCGTTCAAAAATAACGTTTTGCATGAAAAAATGGGAGGGTTGCCCCCCTTTACGCGCAAAAGTGATGTTTTGCATGCAAGAGAGGGGGTTTTATGCACAGGTGTGAAAAATTCAGACTTACGCACATTAGAGTGGCAGACGACCTCGAAGGGGGCCTCTTCGAAAGAAGGGGTGCACTTGTATTTATAGGTGGAACCTAGGGATGTGGTGCGTGTAAAATTCAACGTGCAAGAGGTTTTCTGCGCAAGGCGGTGCGCGTAAAATTCCACACGCAAGTGGTTTTCCAAGCAAGGTAGTGCATGGAAACTTTTGCACGTGCAATTGGTTTTTTGTGTAAGGTGGTGCACGTAAAATTCCGCACACACAATTGGTTTTCCGCGTGACCTGCAGCAGGTGTACGTGCAAAGGGCATTTGATGCATATTTGGCGCAGAAATAGATTAGGTGTGGGGTTGCTCACAAAATTCCTTTATTGCACAAAATATTCTGTTCTTACACCCAATATTCCTTTTTTAATTCAATATTCCACTTTTATGTTAATGATGCTATTTTACGCACAAGATTTCCTTTTTACACGAAAATCCATACTTTGCCCCAAAACTGTCTTGGATGGCCATTTCCAGCATCCCAACTTCAAACAGCCATAACTTATGATCTGTAACTTCGTTTGGGCTCCACAACAAGTCAAATCAAATCTTAAATAACGAGTTACACTTCGGAATCATATATGGAAGCATTTAGTGAATTAAAATGACAAATTACTTGGTGCCAACATGCTTGTTATGGAAGCCAAAGATCAAATAATACTCGTGGTGGCGGAAAAGGTTGTCGTCATCACTTATGTTAAAAAAACATCATTTTTGTTCGTTTAGTAAAATGCTTCATAGAGAAAAGATTCATATTGAATAAAAGTAAAATTCAAAGGGGTTTATACACCGTATAAAAGAAAGTTTTGTATAAAACAAAATATGCTTCAATGAAAGGAGACTGAGACGAAGTCCCTTACAAAGATCATTTTTTAAATAAAATAGATTGATTATGTGTATTAACTAAAATCACACATAAGTCAAGTATAATTACATGATAAAATATAAAAATTCATTTATCCCATAATCAATGAATGACATAAATAATAAAGAGAAGATCAACCTAAAGAATGGAAATTGGGTTAAGAAGTTCCCTTACCCCATGTCTGACTTGACCCAGTCGTTATTTAATCTCGTGAATAATAAACTAAAGTTAATTTATACATGATTAAGAATGATTTTCAAGTTTATTATTCCTTTTATATCACTTATTATGATGTTATAAACATTATGTAATCATTTAAGTTAATAATGGTCATTTTGTCGATATTTGGTACTTGAGTAAAAAATGATTTTCTTCTAATTACAAGTTGTTCATGTGGTCAAAATTACATCATATTTAGAATGATATTCATGATTTAGATATCATATATATCATATATATCTAGTATATATATATTTATTTATAATAGT
This sequence comes from Viscum album, assembly GCA_963277665.1. Classification (NCBI taxonomy): domain Eukaryota; kingdom Viridiplantae; phylum Streptophyta; class Magnoliopsida; order Santalales; family Viscaceae; genus Viscum; species Viscum album. The sequence goes on along the minus strand of OY728155.1, from coordinate 167,206,844 downwards.
AAATAACATTTGGAGGTAATAAATGAAATGCACCATTCATTGAGATGGTAAGACTTACGTACTCATGAACTCTACTCTCATTTATATTTCATATTTGATGGAATAAAAACTTAATAATACATAAGTATATTATAATTCTAGTATAATTTCAAATATTATTTTAGTGACTCCATCCTTTATAATTTCCACATATGGCATGAATGAGTCATATCACTTTGAGAGGGCGGTAGTCCGCACTTCCTCAAATGAAATTTTTGTGTTTAACCATTATGGAAACCATAAAGGTATTCTATAAATGTAAAATATAGAAGCATAGAGAAACAATAAAAAAATATCATATATAAATACATTTCCATTATAATGGACACCATGAGATGTGGTTGAAGATATTTGAACAATCATCATTTCATGAGGCAGTAGTTCGCTGTCCACAGAAAGAGTATGTTCTTTACCCATTAGATGGTGGTGTGTGGAAGTGTAGTTCTAATCCTTCTCATAACAACATACTAGTATATTGGGGATAATGTTTTTGTTATAAAAGATGTTGATGGTGTTGAATCTATTGGAACTAGTGCATCAGATGCATTGATGGTTGCAAAAGATAACTAGAGGTTGAAATTTTGTGTGTGTATTTTTTAGGACCAACAAAAAGTAAAGAATGTTGACTGATTCTCGAAAGTATATTAGATACCTATCAAACATGTATTCAATAATTTTCATCACGATGAATTTTTTTTATCATTTTGGCCATGATAGAAAGAATAATGACTCTAATATGTTTTAAATAGTATCATGAGTTATCATAATGACTTTGACACCAATTTTTAGAGTGAAGAATAGACCGATACATTCATTGGACATTGGATCATTGGTCTGGGAAAAGAAGAGAAGAACATTTGTGTGAAGCATCCTAAAACGTTTTTTCTAGTTGTTCTTAAAGGTTGAATAGTTTTTAGGAATTATTTTCAAAGGGGGACTGAAATATAGTTGAATATTTTTTTGAATCTAATGATGAAGTGCTGGAATATTTAAGAGGTGAGAATATGTTTATAAGAAAACAAAGGAGACTGATGTTTAATAAATTGGTACCGAGCATCTTAATGAGAATTCATTTCTTTTCATTTGTTTTCATTTGGTTGATAGAAACATAATGAAGAATATACTTAATGAATGTCTTCATTGTAATTAGTATATCCGAATAGAAATCAAAATCAGAATGAAGATTGTTAAGAAATTTTGAAGAATGTTGAAATCAAAAAAATGTTTGAGAATGTTTGAGAAGAAATGAGAAGAGTTGAGAGGAACTTATGATATCAAAGATATATCTAAAATTTAATGAAAATTAATGTTTAGGGAAATTTGGTTGAGGAGTAATGTTTTCATTATCCAACCTAAACCAAATTTGGTTCACCTATAATAGGAGGAAGAAATTTTTACATTCTAACACATATATACTATTGAAGAGGGAAGGAAGAGTGCTAAGAATTTTTAAAGAGAAAGAGTTTCTAGGTCATTCTTTCCTGAGTAAGTTTTTAAAATAGATAGATAAGATAAAAAAATTTAATCAGTGGTTCCATATCAGACCGAAACATCATACTTTAATTTCCAGACTATGGTAGAAGAAGTTTAGAATTGTTTTGGTGGTATTCAGATAGAGTTATATAATTGAACTGACGATTTAGAATAGGAAACAGACTAAGCATCATTATGAATTCTAGATAATTATTTTTTCTTCAAGCTAATAATGCGAAGAATTATTTTAAAGAAATGTTTTTTGAAATCTAAAAAGGAAGATCAATAACATGTTTCTTAAGTTTTTACACAAAATTTCATTACCTAATTTCATGCTACATGAAGCACATGAAATATTGTATTGAACATTGTTATACACAAGAGTATGAAAATACCCAAATTTTTGTGTCAACAAAAATGATTATTTTTCAAGTGGGTTGTGTGGTATTGGATTGTTTCCAGACCATAAAAATAACGTAGCTACTCTTGTTGAGTAGTGAACCATGTAAATTCTTATGTTCATATAGATGTGTTTTTGTTTTGTTTTTAGAAAATTGAAAATTCTTTAACTATAGGTGAAGTTGTTTCAAAGCTTGGATATATAAAATAAAAATATATCATTGATTCATCCCCTCCACCTTTCAATGATATATTTATCTTAACTAGTCACTTTTAAGTGGTATTAGAGCCAAAGTCTCCCTTCGTTTACTCTTTGTAGAATATTTGAAAGAGAATTTGTGAGGAAAAATCTAAATTGTGTGAACAATAAGTGGATTTTGTTCTTCAATGAGATGAAATATAATATCTATAATGATAAAATGTTTCATTAACATATGTCTCTTGGGTTATGATGTTCTTGAAGATATAACAGATGTATTTCTTTTTAATGATGATGAAGTTCCTCTGACATCTATTGAAAAGAAGAATCTTGAGAATAATTGAAGAGATAATAATTATTTAATATCATCACTTTTTTAAAGTAATTTTATAATGTTGAAATGTGTTTCCACTCCCAAAGTTATATGGGAGATGCGGAAAAAACAATTATGAAGGAAATATACAAGTAAAGAAGGAAAAGTTACAAATATGGAGGCTGAAGTGTGAATATCTCAATATGTATGGTTGTGAATCTGTGGGTGACTTATTTGCTATGGTAGATGACATTTTAATCACTATCACATGACTTAGTGAAATGTTAAAATACTCTACCACTGTTGAAAAGGTTATTAGAATCATTCCAAAAAATTTTGATGCTAAAGTTTCTTCATCAATAGATTGAGATCTACAAACAACATCTCTAGAGGTTTTTTATCGTAGTCTCATTACTTATGAAATGAGAAGGAAGAAATATTTTAAAGGAAAAAAATTGATAGATAAATGTATTTTAGGACTACCATGAAAGAAAAGATAAATAAGATTAATGAAGAAGAAAATAAGCTTGGGATTCTGATTTCAAAAATGTGGTATGTAAAAATCATGATGAATTTTTTTCCTTGTTTTCTAAATTTTTTTGAAGAGGTATAAGTAAATAAAAATGGAAACTTTCCTTAATGTGTTTTGAATATGGATCCGTTGGGTGCTTTATGACTAATTATCCTCAAATAAGTAAGAAATATGATAATGATGAAGATGAAATAAGCCTAGAAATATCATGGAGGAAATAGGGCGACAAGGCAAAATATTTTTCAAAAGTGAAATATAAAAATTTATTCAAATCCAAAAGTAGAAGTTTATTATCTGAATATGATGAAGAAAAAGATTTTGAATCTAAATTAAAAAAATTTATTGAGAAATCAGTAGAGTATACTTTTATTGCAATAGTTAATAATGAATAAATTGGATGTAGAAGTTCTGAAGAAAAAGAAGAAACTCTTCTATAATTTCATCTAAATAAGATTTAAAATAATGTCTGAGAAATATTGGAAAATTTTTGAAGGAAATCAAGAAGCTAAAAATGATAATTCATCAAAAAATAATCAATAATATTTTTCAGATGAGAAATTTAAGCTATTGGAAGAGATTAATTATTTGTGTAAATATCTTGAGAAGTAAAATAATCATAATTAACATTAGAAAGCTAAGTTAACGGAAAAATAAGAGGATTTGTAACATGTATAAAAAAATTCTAAAGCTGAAAAGAGGGTTAAAAGTTTCAATAATTCAATTTATGAACATGGTGAATGATCTGACTAAAAAATAGATTTTTTTATTATCAAACGCTTTTGAGGAAAAGGTGAGAAGCCCATAATTCAACCAAAAAGAAAATAGTAGATTCACTTTTGCACAACTTAAGCCTACCAGATTTTAACTCCCTAAATAACTTCCAGGATGTAGTGTTTACCTGTGTATCAGGTTCATCCTTTAAAATGATGTATGTTTCCAAAACCCATAACATCATGATGTCAAATGTTTCTAAAATTATAGAACCTTAAAAATTTTCTTTTAGTTTTGTATTTATAAGGATGATATGAACAACATGCTATAGAAGAAGGTTCTAGTTGATAACATAATGGTCAGTTGCCAACAACATTCTGATAAGAAAGATATGAAGTTTGTTTTGAAATAGTCTCCTAACAAGGGACATTATGGTTTTTTCAGAAGAAAATATTCATTCTATGGATACCTATTCTATTTTGTTAGATTTATAAAATTGGAAAATAAGTGTATGTTTAATCAACAACATTACAAGTATGATAATAATTACAAAAATAATTGTTTTAGGAAGATTCAATCCTTTCTAAAGAAGAAGTCTGAGAGGGATGTTTTGATTAAATCTGAGAAGGTTGGTGTAAAAATTAAAAATAGGTTCCAAACTCTAGAAACTATTTGTGAAAGAACAGCTTGGGAATCATGAAAAATGATGTCTTGATTTTTTACCTGTACAACAAAATTTTATAAAATATTCATAGAATCTAGATGTTAAGAGAGATAAAGGGAAATAAAAATATCTTGTTATTGAAACCACTCTCTAAGGTAAAAATGGTGTTATTCAAAGTTAACATGTGAAGAATGGAAATTGGTTGGAGTTTAGTACAACATTAACTCCTAAAAAATGGTGTTATTAAAATGAAAAAAATAGAATCTTCATTGAAATGTGGTGAACTATGTTACTTGAGCATTGTCTCTCTAATTACTTTTGGAGGCAAACCAGGTGCACTACTATTTACCTTCAAAACATTTGTTTTTATATTCCATGTTATGATATGACTCTTTATGAAATTTTTTATGGAAAAAACTACACATTTTGAAACACATAAGAGGTTTTGGAAGTCCATGTATCATAATGAATAAAGGTTTAAATATTGTAATGATTGAGAATAAAGGTGAAGATATAATTTTTCTTGTCTATGCTCTGAAGAGAAGTAGGTGTAGATGTTTTATCAAAAAAAATGGAAAGATAAGTTGACTCTGTTAATGTGAAATCTATTGAAAAAGCTGGGAAAGATAAATAGACTCATTTTGATAAGGCAGATTAATATAAATAAATTTTTATTGTTGAGAATTATGATAACTATAGTGATCATGGTAATCCTACTCGAGATGAAGAATCAGGCTCAACTATTTCTTGTCATGAGGAAAAATATCTTAAATCTCATCCCAATATGAGTAAGTGAGTGGAATCTCATAATATTATTGTTGATCAACATTAAAAGGTTCAAACAAGAAGAACATCAAAAGATATTACACATATTTATTTTTATTAAGATTTTCAGAAAAAATATGTGAATGAAACTTTTGAGCATCCAGAATGGGTTAAGGCTATGAATGAAGTGTTGGATCAAAAAAATGATAATTGGAAACTCATACCTAAACCATTTGAAACAAATTTTATCAGTATTAAGTGGGTTTTTTGGAAAAAGTTAATTGAAGATGGTAAATTAATAGGAAAAAATAAGGATTAGTGTGAATATGTTACTCATAGATTCAAGGCTTTGATCTTTATGAAACATTTTCTCCATTTGAAATGTTAGAAACAATAATAATTTTTCATGCTATTATTATACAATGAAGTTAGAAAATATTTGATGTGGATGTGAAATCTAAATTTATGAATGGGTATCTAGATTTGGAAGTATATAGTGAACAAACATGTTCATTTTTTGTTTTAAAGAATGAATGTTATGTATGAAAGTTAAATAAATTCTTGTATGGTTTAAAGAAAGCTTTGAGGGAATGGTATTCAAAATTGGATACTGTCTAGAGGAATATGAGTTTTAAGAATGGAAGGGTTGATAGAAATCTATATATTAGATAAATTCATGAGTTTTACCTTATTATAATTTTTTATGTTAATGAAATAATATGAATTAGGAATGATGAAAGAACTTTTGAAAGATTTTATGAAGAGATGAAAATTTTGATTGAGTATTACATGATGGGTGAAATAAAATATTTTCTTGGGTTAAAAATCATAAAACATAAGATACTTTTTTTTCTTTCTCAAGAACAGTATGATAAGGATCTTCTTAATAAGTTAGTAATGAAAAATTCAAAACATGTTTCCACACCAATATTAGTGTGAACCAAGTTATCTAAATACATATAAGGAAAGGATGTTGATCCTAAAAAAGTTTTGAAAGATAATTAGAAGGTTTTTATATAATACTTCCTCAAGAAATAACATTTTTTATGTTGATACCTTATATAAATGATTTCTGAGATATCATAAAGAATTGCATTTATGGCCTGAAAAAAAGGATTCTCATATATATCAATAGAAAAATAAATTTCAGAATAAGGTTTTATTGCCCATTAAGTCTTTACTTGTTTTGGAATTAGGATGTTGGCTGGGTAGGAAATAATGATGAAAAAAGATCCGCGTATATAAGAGTTTTATTTTTGAGGAGAAGTTGTATTATTTGGAATACAATGAAACAAAATTCATTAATTTTTATAATTAAGGAAGATGATTATGTTGATTCCACTCGAGATACTACCCAACACATGTGGATGAAAACACAATTAGAAGATTCTCTTATTGAAGTAAAGTTACCCTTTTTCCTAGGATGTGATAATTATAGATCCATCAACCTTACAAGAAATAGTGTACAACATTGTAATTGAAAACATATTGACCTTAGGTACAAATTCATCAATGATTATGCAGAGAAGAATAAATTAAAGAAGGATTATGTTCCTATATTAGAACAAGTTTACTACATTTTCACAAAACATTTACTGAAGGAAGATTTTTTTAAAATGATTTTAAAATTGGGTGTCCACCCTCTTTCTAATTATGGTTGAGGTATGTGTTTATGTCCCATCACTCATATTGTTTTTGAATAGTGTTTTCAAGGGGATAATGTTACTATAAGTCTATTCATTGTTATGTGCTAAAACTTTTAAAGAAGCATGTATGTAGGGGAAATTATGGGTAAACTGTGATTTTATCATGTAAATGTGTGAACTATTATAACAGTTTTTTGGAGTGGTTGAAGGAAACTTTTTTAGATAGGAGAGTTGAAGAAGTGAACTGAAGAAAAGATGAATATGTTTCATAAGTTACATCTTTTGGACAGCATGGTTTTGTTGTTATAAATTCATTTTTCTTACAATGGGTTATCTCAAGTAGTATTAATATTATTTTTAAGTAATAACTATCTTTAATTTAAAAGGTTTAGTGATTTTTGATCCTTGGTTGACAACAAAAACCAAAGGGAGGGAATGCTGGGGCCATGTTGGCTGAAGAAGTTTTTTGGAATCTGGAAGAAGTTTGTATTGAAGGTGTTTTTTTTTTCAAAGAAGAAAATGAAATCAATTCAGATTGTAAATGATGGTAATTGGACTAATCATCATATTTAGATGTTCAGACTCAAAATTATTTAGAAATACCTTTATATCTGGATATATTTTCTCTAAGAAAAGGATAATCAGACTCACCTTCAGTTTGGTATGTCAGTTTTATAATAATAAGGAAGTGTATCATAGTATACCTATATCCAATTATAATATGGAGATGCTTTCCTATTTTTTAATTCCCAAAAATCATAAATAATCTATGAAATGTGATATGCAATACTTATGAAGGAAATGGGAAGAACAAGTGCTACCAATCATATTGAGGATTGACTAAAAAGATAAAAGTTGATGGGAGATTTGGAAGTTACAATACATCCCAATGAGATTCAGATGATTCTATGATGATCTTAAACATATTCAAAATCATGAAGAATTCATGATTACAAGATAACGTTTCTATATGAATAAAATGGATGAATTCATTTTTTCTCGGTCCCTAGGTCATCGGTATGATATCATCGAATGATGATTTTCTCAGAGGTTGGGAAGGTTGATCATAAATACGGTGATGGATTTTCGTTAGACCAAGTTGAGTGTTGGAAGCTGATTGGTATCATAATTATAAGAGGAAATTCGAAGCTACTGGAATGGGTCCATCTAACACAATGTTTCTAAAAATATCATTAGATGCAGGGATGGTTGGAAAAGTTAATTGATGGTAGAATTTATTTTTGAGGATTTTTTGGGATCAATGAAAAATAAATAATGTAGACTTATTCTTGAAAGAAAATTAGACACTAACCAATAATGTATTTAATAATCCTTATCATAATGAATGGTTTTGTATCAATTGGGTCAATATATAAATAATAAGAACTCTGATATGTTTTCAAGGGGGTTAAAAGTCATTAGAATGACTCTGAAACTGAATGTCAGAGTGAATTAGAGACTGATACATTCATCGGATAAAATATCATTGATTTGGGAAAATAATAAAATAATATTTGTGTCTATTATCCTCAAAAGTATTGTCAAGAATATATTGATGTTTGAAAAGTTTTGACTTGTATTTTTTTTAAGTTTAACTAAAATTTGGTTAAATACGTTTTTGAAACTGTTGATGAAGTAATGGAATCATTATAAGTTGAGTCTATGTTTATGGAGAAACAAAGGAAATTTAATTTTAATGAATTGGTATTGAGTATCATAATGAGATTTCATTCCCTTTTATTTTTTTTCATTTGTTATAGAGCAATGCAATGAATAATATACTTAATTAATGTCAACATCATAAGGAGAAAATCAGAATGGAAATCATAATCGGACTGATGATTGTTAAGAAAGATTGAATTGATTTGAAGTCATCAAAAGATTTAAGACAGTTGTATAAGAAATGAGAAGATTTTAGAAGCACTGCAAAAGTCAAATATGTATCTAAAAAGTGAAGAAAAATTATGTTTTGGTAAATTAGTTTTAGAAGTAATGTTTTCAAAATCCCACCTAAACTAAGTTCGGATCGCTTATAAAAGGAGGAAGTACTTTTTACTCTCTGACATGAATGTACTATTGAAGAGAGAATGAATTTTACCTAGAATTTATAGAGAAAAAGTCTTTGGATCATGCTTTCCTATGTATGGTTTTCAAAAATAATGAGAAGATAAAAGATTGTAATCAGAGTTTCTAGAACATACTAAACAATTAGAATAAAAATTCTGGAGCCATGTAGAAGTAGTTCAGAATTTTTTCAGTGGTATTCAGACATATTTATTTAATTAGACTGAGCAATCAGACTAGGAATAAAACTAGGAATTCTAATGAGTATCATTATGAAGTCAAAAATTATCTTTCCTACTTATGGGTAAGAAAGTGAATAATTGATTTAAAGAAATTTTATTGCAAAATTTTAAAAGGGATCACATTAACATATTTCATAAATTGTTACAAGAAATTTCATTATGTCATTTCATGTTAATTCAACCACACGCACTCTAGTATTGAACATAGTTCTACAAAAGTTTAAGGGTATATCCTAATTATTGTATCCATACAAAAGGATTGTTTTCTAGTGGATTTTATGGTATTGTATTGTTTCCAATCCATTCTAATCACATAGATTGTCTTTTTGAGAATTGAACCTTGTAAATTCTTGTGTTCTTTTGTATGAATTTTTTAATATGAGTTGAAGGTTTTTTCAAAGGTAGGAAACTTATAAGAAAGAGGTATCACTATTTCCCCTTCCCCCTCTCAGTGATATGTTGATCTTGACTGGTTTGTGCCTCACACCCTACATATACCTATAAAAATATATAAATTTTATATCATAGGATATACGTTAACGAATAAGTGATATATATGTCAGTGAATCTTCTTGATTTATATCCTTCAACATTTTTTAGAGGGGATATGGTATCAAAGGGTTAGGGTTATATGGATTAATTTTGTATATTTCTTATTTGGGATGTATGTATAGGCTTGTTTGGGTCTTATTCACTTTCTTTTATATTTTGATCATTGTACCTGAGATGCAATGTTTATGTATTGTTATGGAATATTATGTATATGATGTAAATTATTTCTTATGGTATCTATTTAGTCCTTACAACATTACTCAAGATGTTCTATTTTTATTTTTTGAATCTAATGATACTGGTGTGTTTGATTCATTCTATGGATGAGTAATGCCGTTTACCATGGGAAAAAACATTCTGAAGAGGCTATTGGTTGTGTATGGTGCATGTCACCAGTTGTGATGATTCATAACATGCTCTAGACCCTATGAAATGCCAGATCTAGAGATGGGTCAGGTTTACTGGGGTTGGTTTATAACAAAATTGTGTTATAGAATGTTTTTATTTGATATTCAGTGGTATAATAGAGCTAAGCCATCCAGACCTGGGAGGTAAGAGCAAGGGAGAACCTAAAAAACTCTTATTCATGTCGAACTTTGAGTTTCGATGGGTGGTCTAGGATTTTTTTCATGTTTTGACCCTATTTATATGTTGTTTTGATTTATTTATTTCCTTTTTTGTTATGAGCTATCAGGACAACTAGTAGGCTATTAGAGTTTTGGGGTGAAATGAAGAAGTTTGTAGAAAGCACATAGTTAAGGCACATAGTTATTATAAATTATGTACATACCATGTATAATTTCCTACCAACTCCAGTGAAACCCACACAGTTAGCACACATATTGCCAAATCATATAGCCAAACCATGTATAGTGGGAAATGATTGAATTTTTGATATTTCTTCTCCTTTTTTATTTGGAGTTTCTTTTAATGTTGATTCTTTTTTTTTGAACCCATGATGGGGTTCTTTTGGTTTGTTTGATGTGGTTAGAGATTGATTTTTTTTTCAATTTTATGTTTTTTGTTTTATTGATAATGCCTTCCAAAAAGGATAACATCCAAGATTATAGAGTGGATATGGAGAGTTCACTACAAGAAAACACTCTAGTTTATATTGATCTGGTGGATTCATTGATTCATATGATCTAACCCATAGACCATGTGGGAGGTCAATAGTAGACACAGATTGTGGACCATACCCAAGAGTTTACTAGATAGGATTTAGCAGTTTTCCATTGTGATAAATGACCTAATGATCATGAGTAGTGGATGTGAAATTTTGAATGGATCATATAGTTATTAAAGACCCCTAATATCTTTAATGTATACTTCACAACTAATTTGAAAGAAGGATTAGTTAGTAAGTGGTGGGACATAATGCTGATTTCAAGGAAGCATGAGGACCTCATGTGGGACACTTATTAAGTAGTATTTTATCAATAATTATAACAGGATTCCTTGAGAGTGATGAAGGACCACAAGTAATTGATGTTGGAATAAATTCACCATTTGGGATGGAGTATACAGCTCAATTTACTTAGTTACATTATGATTCTTTAGATATCCTCACAAATGAATACCTCATGGATTAGTGTTTCGATATGGGATTAAAGCTAGGGATTTGTTCCATGCTCGTTATTCCCTGTTTACCAACCTACCCAGAGGTGTTTGAAAAAATAGTTTGTGTAAGAGGCTAGTATGATGAGTAAGAGAGGTCTTAGTGGTCTTCTTTTAATGGTATATAGCCAAATTTCTTCATTATATCATAAGCATAACTGGGAGGATCCTCATCAGGGCAGTGGGAAAAGTGAGCAACTATCATCAGGTATAGATCTAGGGGATTTTTTGTGTAATAAGATAGTTTTATACTATTTGTGTGGGGATTGTGGTCATGACAGGATGAACTGCCTAGAGACTATAAGGGTGTACCATAGGTGTGGAAATCCATGAAATATTTAGTGATTCCTTCATCTCTTTCCATAGTGGAGTGGTGTAGGATTCATGTTCTCAAAAGGGTCTAAAGTTATTTTTTATATTACCAAGGGTGGTGGTTTTAAACATTAGGGGAGGGAGGATTCCCACCATGTGAAGAAGCCTCAGTGTGATCAAGATTTTTCCCATCTCTATACAGAGGAGGTTATGCTTGAGGAGTCTAAATATGGTATGACCAACATGATATGTGTGGTGTTTATTACCTCATCCATGGATTTTTTTCTTTTTTGTTCAAGAACATATAATTATTTTAAATAACAATAATGATTTATTATTTTTATATATGGATGGAGTTTATTCCTTATGTTATTTAATTTCATACCACATTGGGTTTAAGGGAGGATCATGGTTTTAAGTTCCCTTAATTATATTTTTTGGATATAGATATGGATGTTATTTTGGATTTCCATATTTTTGGCATGTAAATTTCCAACATAATCATCGGCATGGATTGGTTGATAAAATTCATGGTGTAGATTGAATTTCATCATCATAGGGTATAGTTCATTAATCCTTATTGGATTACTAATGGATTTTAGGATGATTAGGATCCATGATCAAGGAGTTTAGGAATTTTTTTTCAATGTTATTTTTGATCTACTGTTAGTTTTCTGGGTTTTTTCTTGATTCCTCAGAGTAGAGTCCAGTGGATAGATATAAAAAAGTCATGATCATGTTTTTTTCTTGAATATATTCTAAGGTTTCTACCCCATTGAGAGGTTTAGTTTAAAATATATATTCTTATTAGGATGAGCCACATGTCTTTACCATCTTATCAAATGACTCCATTAGAGCTGAAAGAATTGAAATTTTATCTATAGTATCTTAAGAGAAAGGGATTGATCCATCCCAGCATGTCACCATGGGATTCACTGGTGTGGTTTACAAAGAGGTTGTACAGAAACATCTGAATTTTTATAGACTATCATAGGCTTAATTCGGTGACAGTGAAGAATAAATACATGTATCCTAGAATTGATGATCTCCTTTGTCAACTCAGGAATGATTTTTGGTTTTCAAATATTGACTTGAGATATGTGTACTACTAGTTGAGGATTTGGGAAGATGATATTTTAAAGACCACCTTTTGACATTGGTATGGACATTTTGAGTATTTGGTTATGTATTTTGGGCTAACCAATGCTGATACAGTCTTTATGTAATTTATGAACAAGGTCTTCTACCACTTTTTGGATTCTTTCATGGTCATGTTTGTTGATGACATCATAGTGTATTCTAAGATAGAGGAGGACCATATTGGCTATCTGGAGGATGTTTTGGGAGTTTTGAGGAAGAATCATATATATTACATGCTATCCAAATTCCAATATTTGATTCATTAAGTGAAATTCTTGGGCCATGTGAATTCTAAGAGATGAGTTTTAGTGGATCCGGATAAGGTTCAAGTAGTGATGTCTTAAGAGAAGCCTAAGAATGTGTTCATGATTAGAAGATTTTTTTTATTTTATAGGTATTATAGTTGTTTTTTCTAGGACTTATCTAGGTTTTTTTCTACCATTATGAATTAGACTAGGAAATGGGTGAAGTTTGAATGGGACGTGAATTGACAACACTTTTTTGAGAGGTTTTAGGCCCGTTTGACATCTAATCTAGTTTATATTCTTGTGAAGCATAAAATAGTTTCTACTATGTTTTTTTGTATGGATTGGGATGTGTTCTGATACAAGATAACCATGTGGTGGATTATATCTTATATCATCTAGTCACACATAAACAATAGTATCCCAACCATGACTAAGAATTTTTTTGTTGGGATGCACACATTGATGATGTAGCAACATTACCTCTTCAGGGATCATTTCATAGTTTACTCAGATCATAAAATCCTAAAGTTTATTTTAACTAATAGGGACATAGACCTCAATCCAAGGAATTGGATATAATATATTAAAAATATTGATTTTTTTATTTCTTCTATTCCCAAGATGGGAAATTAAATCACCAACACCTTGAGCAAGAATCTTCCAGTGTATACCATTTGGAATCAGAAAATGAGTGGGTCCTAATGAGACTATTAACTAATCTATGTTTGGAAGTGTGGGATGATGGAGAATTTTTGTTTTTGACCATTTTTCATATCAACCCCCTCTTATCCTTCAAATTAAGATTAGGTAGGTATTTGAACCTAAGTTCAAGCATTTTGTAATGATATAAATTGTGGGGAGACCTCGAGTGATTAGTATCAAACTCCTGGTGGCTATCTCATTTTTTAGAAAGTGCTTGATGGTTCCCTTTATAATGACATAAGAGGTGACATAATTGGTACATAATTATAACTAGTTCATTCACCTCAGGGATACCAAGATGTTTTATACCTCGATAATTTGGTAATGGTGGACCAGGATGAGAAGTGTGGAGGCAGATTTTACTCCCCATTGTTTGACATACCATAGACTCAACGTTGAGTTTTAGAGACCATCTACATTATCACTACCTCTTCCCATAATAATGTTGAAGTTTAATGAGATATAATTGTATATTGTGGTTGTTTTACCTCATACTTAAAAGGGGAAGGTTTTCATATGGGTGATTATCGATATTTGGATAAGATCATACCAATTTATTCCCCTAAAAGAGATGATAAAGGTGGAGAACCATAAAATCCTATAAGTTTAAGAGGTTATACAAATTCATATAGTTCAATCCATACTAGTTTTGGATTCAGATACATATTTTAATTCATATTTTTTGAATGGACTCCATGATGCATTGGGATCCGAGTTGAGGTTGATCATTGTATATCATTCCTAGATGGATGGTCAGTTCGACTAGACCATTCAAATTCCAAAGGATATATTTTGAGCATGTTTTAACAATTTTTTATATTCATGGGAAGGTAACCTTCCATTAACCAATTTTATATACAATAACTATTATAATTATCTGATCAGGATGGCCCTATTTTAGGCATTATACAGTCATCCATGCAAATACCTACTGTCTTGGGCTAAGGTGGGTAATCATTCAATGGTAGTATAGAGTCTCATATTTAAGACAATAGAGATAGTAAGTTTGATTTATAAAAGTTTATTTATAACTTAGATTCACCAAAGTCATTTGCAGATCAAAGTCATCGCCCATTAAAGTTTTAGGTGGTTGATCAATTATTTATTAAGGTATCTATTCAACTTGGACATCTTTTCTTTGGAGTACAGGGGAAGTTGGTGATATGTTATATAATACATTTACATTTTGTGGGATGTCTTGGGAAGTTAGCCTATATATTGGAGTTCCTAGAAATTATTACCTCAATCCATGACATCTTTCATGTCTCCTAGTTGAAGAAATACCATTTGTGCCTATATCATGTGTTAGAGTTAGAAGATATGGAATTCAAGCCTCATGACAGCATTGGGGGGTAGCTAGTCCAAATCATAGAATTTCAAAATAAGGTTCACCATGGTAATTATACCCCACTAGTTTGTGTTCTATGGAAAAATAGTGGAGATATCCATGATTCATGAAAGTGGGATGATTTGGTGAGGAAGCAGTGGCCTAAAATTTTTTCTTATAAGGATTCCTAATGACATTATAAGAGTATAAAGTGGTATGGTGGGATGTTTTTAACTCTAATAAAGTTGATGGTATGTCTATTTTTGGGAGTCCTTGTAATGAACCGATACTTTTTTATAAAATTCACTTTCTTTTAATGGATTATGGAAATATAAAACACATGCATTAATTTTTATTATTATTGGCTTTAAATGACTATTTAGTATCATTACAGTTGATAATATAGTTGTTGAACAGTGATCACACAACTAATATAAATAATGGGTTTAAACAAATCCTTTTGACATAGAAAAAAGAGATGATGGAATCATCCAGTGGACTCGGGATGTATGAAGTTCATTTTTCAAATCATGGAAAGGAAGTAGCATCACTGGGCATCACTCTTGACCAATCCCAAGCTCAGTCTCAACACATTAAGATTGAATTGAATCACCTATGTAATAAGTTCATGTTAATAGAGATTACCACTCTGGAGATGTTATCCAAGTGGCCCCAAGAGTCTGTCACCATCACAAACCCTACCCTTAGTTATTATATGGGTGTTATAAGGGTTATGTAACAAGGTATTAGTTAATTATTTTATAATCCATTTTGATAAATAAAAGTCTTATTCAATAAATTCCTTTATGTGAATAGTCTTTCTCAAAAAATGATGAATTTTATAAATTAATTTTTCTAGTAAAAATGGTAATTTTGAGAAATATATGCATTATTATGTTTTTATTAAAAATATTATAAAACCAATTTTTATAAATTATAATTATATTAGTTCCATATCTATAAATTAATAGGTAATCACTTTGATAGAAGTTATTGTTTTATAAGATAAAATAGAAAGTGAATTTTTAACTATTTTATTTTAAAGAATTAATGAACTTCAAAAATAATTAATATTTCAACAAAATATTATTATCAAATTAATTTTATTAATAATAAATGAGTATTTAATTTTTATGATGTCAAATATTATTTTTATTGTGGTTTAAAATCCGTTTTTGTAAAAACCTTTCAATTTTTCAATAAATATCTATTCTCGTTTTAAAAGTGAATATTCACATATTTTTAAAATTATTTAGATAAGATGAATATTATTTTTGAAATCATGATGTCAAAATTATTCAACAGTGAATTTTTTATAATTTTCTAAAATTGTCAAATTTTTGGGTATATATAAATAATATATAAATATATAGTGTGTTTTATGACATCATAATGACCCAATAGTGATGTAATAAATACCATAAAATGGATCTTATACCAAATATTTATTTTAACTTTAAAATAATGAAATTTTAGATCTATTTAACTTATTTTATAGTGTCTTATTAAATCATCCAAAAATGTATAACATAGTTTATGATTTTATGTTAATTTATTTAATAATGTGACTCAGCTCCACATAAGAAAGGCTAATGTTTTAATATATTCGTCCCATGGACATCTATTTTAATTCATTTCACTACTATTTGAGAAAAAAACCATGGGAAAAACCATAGGAAGGATTGTGGTTTCCAATATAGATTCCAAAACCTACGTTTGTGAAATATTAAAGAATTCCCCCTCTCATTTCCTAAATAAACACACCCAAGATTCCACTTCTATTCACTCAAAATACTTGGAAAAAGTCTCTACTCTATCCTCCCCTCTATATAATATACCCATGGCTCCCCAAGCTCTCATTAATCCCCTAGTCAGGCTATTGAATTCACACAATCAAATAAGGGTTTCCTTTCATTCGCATTTTTATCCAAGTTTCCTTATTTTGTTAGAAACTTTTATTTTCAATTAAAAATAATAGTTTATGATTTCACACCTCCCTGATACTTCCATTATTATGTTTTAATTATTAGATACCCAGTATTCTATCATAAATTCCTCCCATGTACACTCGTTACCATGCACAAATTTTGTAAGAGTTATTTTATTGGTTCTCCTTCTTTAAGTTCCTTTTTTTAGGTTATGTCTTCTATTAAAAAATTTATCATGTTGTAACATGTATTTATATTATCCCCTTATTACCCATTTCATTTATAAATTATGATAAACCCCTTTCTCTCTCATAAACCAATTTTATAAATCCCCATGTGATGTTGTTATGTTGCTGAAATTGCATCACGATTTTCCATGCCAAGATCATCGTGTAGTGAATACTAAGCCCATTTCTCTATCAAGGATATTAACCTTTATTATTATATATTTATTTATTATATACTTTAATATATTTATTCCACATTACTTTATTATGAAATAAATTATTATTTTGAATGAATCAATGGTATACGATATATGGTGCACATTTACGCATTATATTAAAATGTTCATGAAGGTTGTGCCCTAATAGCACTCCAATGCAATGTATAATTTTTAGTATCATGAATAATCCTATTGGGATAGTGGTTTAACTGATTCCTTGATAAGAATTTTCTCCATATTTTTGGGATAGTGGTTTACCTGATTCCTTTATGTTAATTATGTAGTTTTTTAAGTTATTGCCACATTTCAATGTTATGATCATCATGTTATATCACGCCTTTATGTTCATGTTCATATTATTCTCTATTGAAATATATATTTCCTTACTTGTATCGTATTATTCATTTTATTCCTTATTTAATCCCTTACTAGGAATTATATCTCACCCTTTTCTTATGTATGTCCTCAGGTTATCCCATGCAATGTTAAGTACGAAGTAATGTTGTGGTCATGTAAAAGAAGTTTACAATAAAGATTTTTTATTTTAAGTCTTATTTTTTTATGTAATGTTACTAATCCCCAAATACACTAGAACTCTCTGTATTCTAGGTTGTATTTATTGAAAGGTTATATAATAAATCATGTCTTAATATGAAATAAAGAGTAGGGTTGTTATAGTTGGTATCAAAGGATAGGTTTAGTTTTTTTTGGGATTCAGATTAGAAAAACCTAGTGAAAGACTTAGAGATAAGACTAAGTATATGAAAAGAATAGCTAATTTTTTTTGAGTATATAGTAAGTGGTTTATCAAGAAAATAAATCTCTTTCTAAATATGAATAAGTAGATGTGGCTATGTTATAGATGTATCTATGGGTAAAACCAAAAAATACCACTTTGAGCTGGACTTGAATGGTAACTAGTGAACGAAAATAGTCCTTCTTGAAATCTTGGTTCGATACTCCCAGGGGATATACTTTGGTAAATTCATAAGCTTAGTACAAACCATTATTAAGGGAACAAAAAATTCCCCTAATAATATATGTTAGGAAGTATATCATGGATAACTTATATTGAAGCTTATAAATTCATAAGTAAAGGAGAGAAATGTAATTTATAAGTTATCTCTTTTTTTCATTGCACTCCCTTTTTTGTGTTTAATATATCAAATTACTTACCCCTAATTTTTCTTTTATTCTAGACAATGTCCAGTAATTAGAGAAATTGGGCAAACAATCGATGCGAAGATCAATGTGATGATTATTCTAATGATATTCTCAATTCGATAGGAGGGAGAATCGAAAAAATTGTCATGATACCCTCAAAATTAACTCATGTTTTGATTTGAAACATGGGTCAATAGGAAAATCCAACCCCCCCCCCCCTCAAGAAAGAAGAATTCACAATTGAGATATTATTGTAAAAATTCCTCCTACTTTTAATGGATAATCTGAGCCCTCAATCTCCTAATAATGGATAAACACTCTTGAGAAGATCTTCTCCATCTATTAATGTTCCCAACAAAAGAAGGTTGTTATGAATGCTTATCTTATGGAGGGTGAATCGTATCAATGGTGGACATTGATCAAAAATATGAAGCTTGAGGAGTAGATCGAGGGGATGGGATGGAAGGATTTATGGAAAAAAAATTAATAAATATTTTCATGGAACCCTCCATCATAAGATGGAAATATATTTAGTTGCACTCAAGAAAAAAAGATGAAACTGTTGTGGAATATGAGTAAAACATAACCAGACTTTCAAAATAAGCCTATGGTTTTTTCGTTACCCCCAAATGCAAGGTTGACCGCTTATTTGGTTGGATAAAACCTAGCCTAAGGAAATCCCTAGTGATATGTGACATTGAAATCTATGTGGATATTGTCTGATGTTCCCTCAAAGTTTAGATTGAGATTTATGGATATAAGGGGTATCATGGGTATAATAAGTGGAAAGTGGATTTTAATTCTTGTGATTTGATAGATAAATCCAACGTTGCTAAGAAATTCCAACATCCAACTTTCCAAAGGTACATAAAGAATCACCCAAGAAATTTTCTAAATATGATGAGGAAATGATTTTGGTGTGGGAGGGAATGATACCTAGCCAAATATTGCCAATAATAAAACCCCACTATTGCGACAGAGGAAAGTAACACTTCGTTAAATCCTCAATGCATTGTGCATTGCTAAAACTAAAACGAGCTAGTGTACTTTGTGAACTAGGGCCTTAAGCCAAGGGTTTTTGGAGGCAACCAACAACCTCCAATGCAGAAAGGGTGAGATTTTTTACATCACTACCACCAAAGAGCATCCCAAAAATAATGTGGTGAAAGGTACACTTGTTATTCATTCATGAATAGAAAATGTACTATTTGATTTGGGTTCTATGCATTCTTTTATATCCCAAATGTTTATTAGAATAATCCAAACATCAACATAATTAATGGAAGTAGAGATGTATTTGAAAACATAAAATGGGGCAATTATAGAATCCCCTAAATATAACTCCCCCCTGTCGCAATTTTTTTATTGAACTTCCAAGCTTAACACAATTCCCTTGGTGGAATTTGATGCAATTCTTGGAATGTATTGTATTCACATATATGGATCCAACATAAATTTTCTTGAGAGGGAAATCACTCTCAATTTAGTGAATCGACCCCCAATTATATGAAAGTGAAAAGAAGAGGATTAATCTTATTTGGAATCATCATATCAAGTATGGATATTACTTACCTATGAGAATGAATATTATTTATCAGATGATTATGTCTATGGAAGGAACCATCCTTGAAGACATGCATATTGTAAGGGAATTCACTGATGTGTTTCCCAAGGAATTGTTAGGTCTTCCTCCTAAAAGGGATGTTTAATTCTAATTTGATCTTATACCTGGGGTGTTTCCAATATCTAGGACTCTATATAGAATGGTTATTGAGGAGCTTAAGAGCTAAAGAAACAACTACAAGAGAATCTGGATAAAGTGTTTATATGCCCAAGTGCTTGACCATGGGGTGCACCAATCCTCTTCTTCAAGAAGAAGGATAGGTCAATGTCTTTTTCATTGATTATTGTGAGAAAAAAAATATTGATAAATAACAAGTATCATTTTCCACGAATTAATAACATGTTCGATCAGATACATTGAGAACAATACTTCTCCATGGTGGATCTGTCATCTGGATATTACTAAGTAAGGGTGCAGAAGGATGTTATCCCAAATAATGCTTTTCGTACAAGGTACGAGAACTGGGAATTCATAGTAATTCCTTTAAAACTCACTAATTATCTATAAATTTCCACATAATTTATGAACAGAGTCTTTATATATTACATTGAAAAATTGGAGGTGGTCTTTATAGAAGATATTATAAAATACTCTAAAACAAGGATGAGTATGAGGAGTATTTAAGAACTGTACTAGATACCATGAAAAATGAGAATCACTATGAAATGTATAGAAAGTGTGAGTTCTAATTAAATTATGTATCATTATTGGGGAATATCCTTAAAAACAATTGGATATCTATGGATCCTTATAAAACAAAAAAATGAGGGATGGATGAGTCTGACATCTATGATGTATATCCATATCTTCCTGGGGTTAGTTGGATATTATTGCAAATTTGGAATAAATTTCTCATGGTTGTCAAACCATCTTATTAAGCTAACTCAGAAGGAGTCCGGTTTATTTGGAATAGTGAATGTGAAGAAAGCTTCATGGAGTTGAAGAAGAGGCTTATCATTTCCCCAGCTCTCACAAAACCAACATGTGGTAGGCCTTTCGTAATCTCCAACGATTCTTTGAAGACGTAAGTGGGTTGTGTGATGATGATGAATGACAAAAACATCACCTGTGCCTCATGGAAGTTGAAAATTAATGAACAAAACTATTTGATGCATCATCTAGAGTTGGAATCTATGATCTTTGTGTGTAAAATATGGCATCATTATCTCTTTGGAAAAAATTGTTAAATATATACAGATCACAAAAGTCTCAAATATATATTCTCACATAAATATCTGAACATGAACCATTGAATATGATTAGGGCTCATCAAGGATTAAAACAGCTCAATCCATTACCACCCTCTGAAATTGAACAAGGTGATGGATAATCTAAGTTAAAAGGAACTTGTGATTCTATCATCGATGTGACTTGAAAAAGATCCAATCTTCTTGGATTTTGTGAAGATGGATATGGGAATCATAAATAAGGGAAGATCATCAGTACTTTCACAAATGATTTCTCAACTATCTCTTATGGAAAGGTTAAAGGATGCTTAAAAATACGATGTTGTAATTCAAAATAAAGTTGAAGTTATCAAAAAAGAAAAATCATTAGAGTTCATTGTTAATGAAGAATTAATTTAGAGATTTCTGTCAAGAATATGTGTTTCATCAAATTCAAAGTTAAAGAAAGAACTTTTTGATGATGCACATTGTTTGGATTTATCTATTCACCCACAAAACAAAAAGGTGTATCGGGTTTTCTAAAATAATTATTGGTGGGATAACATGAAGAAAGATATTTCTAAATATACATCAAAATTTCTGTTTTGTCAGCAAGTGAAGGTTGAGAGGTAAAAGTCTAAGGGGATGATGAAACCATTATCCATACTAATATGGAAATGGGAGAACATCCCCATGGACTTTGTTATCGGACCTCTAAATACATAAAAAGGGAAAAATTATATCTATGATTTGATGGATTGTCTTAAAAATACTGCATACTTTATTAGAATTTGATAGGATTTATCATTGGATCAACTTGCACAAATATATATCAGAGAAGTGGAAAGGATGCATGGTGTACTAGTATCGAATGTATTCAATCAAGATCCAAGATTCACCTATATGTTCTAGTAGAGTCTCCAACATACTCTGAATAATGATCTAAACTTTGATACTACTTGTCATCCTCAAATTGATGGCTAATCTGAGCAGGCTATCCAAACAAATGAGTACATGTTAAGATCATGCCAAATAGACATCAAAGGAGGATGGGATCAACATCTTTCTCTGGTTGAGTTCTCTTAAAACAACAGTTTCCACTCATTTATCCAAATATATCTTTATTAATCCCTTTATGGGGAGATATGTAGCACCCCAGCATGTTGGGAAGAAGTTTGGGAGAAAAAACTTCTAGATCCAGAAATTGTCAAAGAAATGGTGTGGAAGGCTAAGACCATCCAACAACACATCAAAGCTGCTCAGATTTGACAGAAGAACTATGCTGACAATAATCATAAAGACCTAGCTTTTGATGTTGGAGATATGGTTTTCCTACACATATCCACATGGAAGAGAGTGATGAGATTTCAAAAGAAGGTAAATCTTAGTTCAAGGTACAGAGGTTCTTTTGATATCCTTGATTGTATCAGATTAGTGGCATATCAACTAGCACTCCCATCAAACTTGTCTCAAGTACATGATGTATTCCATGGATCACTCTTGCAGAAGTACCTACCTAACCCATCACATGTAATCAATCCAAAGGTGGTACCATTGGAGAATGAAATTTCCTATGAGGATAAGCCAATGGGGATCTTAGATCGTAGGGAAAAATTTATACAAAATAAGATAATTCCTCTCATCATAGTGTTATGGAGAAACCATAAGTTTGAATAAGCAACATTATAATTAGAGGAAGTGAAGAGTCAGAGTTACCCTCATTTGATTTAGTGTCGGAAAAGGAAATTTCTATGGTGAAATTTCATAATGGGGAAGGTTGTAACAACCCGATCATTTATGAATACAATTCCCTTCCTATTAATTGATTATGGATATAAAAATCATAGGCACTATTTTTTCATTATTATTGGGGTTAAAAGATCATTAAGTATCAATATCATAGATTATATTGCTGTTGAATAGTGATCACCCAACTAATATAAATATAAGGTTTTAAAAAATACTTTCAATACAGAGAGAGGAGATGATAGCCTCGTTCAGTAGAATCAGTTCATGTGAAGCTCATTTTCCGAGATAAAAAATGAGGTAACATCACTAGGATTCTATCTTTAACAATCCCAAGCTGAGCTTCAGCACATTAAGCTTGAAAAGAATCACATATGGGATAAGTTCAAGTTAATAGATATTACCACCCAGGTGATGTTATCCCAGCCACCCCAATGTTCTAACACCATTGAAAACCTTACCCTTAGATCAGTTATGGGTGTTATAAGAGGTTATGAAACAATTTTTTAGTTACTAAATGTGTAATCCCTTTTGATAAATAAAATTCATATTCCATCAATTCCTTTATGTGAATAGTCTTTCTTAAAAAAATGATGAATTTGATAAAATTATTTTTCAAGTAAAAATGGTACTTTTGAGAAATATATACATTATAATATTTTATTGAAAATATTATAAAAATAGTTCTTATAAATGATGATTAAATTAGTTCCTTATCTTTAAATGATTAGGTAATCGGTTTGATAAGAGTTATATTTTTATACGATAAAACAAAAAGTGTATTTTTTTATATTTATTTTAAGGAATTAATGAATTTTTTAAATAATTAATATTTTAATAAAATATTATTATCAAAATAAATTTATTAATAATATATGGGTTTATAATGTAATTTTTATAAATGTTTAAAATCTGTTTTTGTCAAAACCCATATAATTTTTAATAAATATCGGTTCTCATTTTAAAAGTAAAAATTAAATTATTTAGAAAATTATTTAGATAAACATAATATTATTTTTGGAATCATGATGTCAAAATTATGCAATGGTAAATTTTTCATAATTTTCAGAGACAGTCAATTGTTTTGGTAAAAATTAAATAATATGTAAATATATTGTGTGTTTTATGACGTCATAATGACCCAATAGTGTTGTAATAAATATAATAAAAGTGAAATTCGAACACATATATGTTTTAACTTTAAAATAATGTAATTGTATATTTATTTTACTTATTTTATAATTCATTAGTGAATTTTCCAAAATGTATAACATATTTTTTGATTTTAATTTCATTTCTTTAAATATGTGACTCACCTCTACATAAGAAAGGCTAATATTTTAATATCTTTGGACCATGATTATAAAATAATTTTTTCCACTCATAGTTTTCATGAACCATCAGAAAAATCCATGGGATGTTATGTGTTTTTAATTATAGATTCCAAAACCTATGTTTGTGAAATATTAAAGAATTCCCCTCTCATTTCCTATATAAACTCACCCAAGATCCCACTTCTATTTACTAAAAATCTTTATATCACTTCTCTTATCTCCCCACCCCTCTATAGAATCCTAAAAAGTCGCCCCAAACTCTTATTAATCCCCTCTTCATGCTTTTGAAGTCACATAGTCAAGCAAAGGTTTCCTTCCATTCTCATTTTTATCCAAGTTTCTATATATAGTTACACCCTATTATTTTCAATTAATAATGTTGGGGTATGTTTTTTAACATTCCCCATACATAAATTATTATGTTTTAATGATGATATACCCCTTTATATCTCATTAATCCCTCCTATGTACACACGTTACCATGCCGAAATTTTGTAATATTTATTTCATTCCTACTATGTCTTCAAGTTTCTTTTTTATGTTACACCTTCTATATAAAAATTCCTCAAGTTTGAACATGTATTTATATGATACCCTTATTTCCCATTTCATGTCTAAATTATTATATTCCACTTTCTCTATCATAAACCCATTTTATGAATCCCCATGGGATGATGTTATGTTGCTGAAATTGCAACGTGATTTTCCATGCCAAAATCATCATGTAGTAAATACCATGCACATTTCCCTATCAAGGGTATTCGACTTTATAAACATAAAATTATTCATTATATACTTTCATATATGTATTACACATTTATTTATTTTGGAATAAACTATTATGTTTAATAAATCTATGTTATATGATCTATGTGGCACACTTAAGCATGAGATTAAAAAGTTCATGAAGGGTGCGCCATGAAAGCGCCCAATGCATTGGGTAATATTTAGTATCATGATACATTATGTTGGTACATGGGTTTACCTGATTACTTTATAGGAATTTTTTCATCATGTTGGTATAAGGGTTTACCCGATTCCTTTATGTTAATGATGTAGTGCTTTTAGTTGTTTCCACAATTACATGTTATGATGATCATGCTATATCATGGATTTATGTTCATGTTTATCTTATGCTCTATTGATATGTCTATCTCATAAAATGTATTTTTTTCTTCATTTTATGCCTTATTTACTCCCTTTATGGGAGATATAGATCACCTTTTTCTTATGTATGTCCTCAGGTTATCCAATGCAATGTTAAGTATGAAGGAATATTGTGGTCGTGTAAAAGGAGTTTTCAATAAATATATTGTATTTTATTTCTTAATTTGTCATGTACTGTTCCTAATACCCAAATACATTAGACCTATCAATATTATGTTTTGTACTAAGTGCAAGTTTATTCAATAAATCATATCTAAATATGAAATAAAGACTAGGGTTTTTATATTTCTTTTATCTTTTAGTTTTTTTTAGTTTTCGGGTGTTAGTGGTCGAAATTTGAGTTCTCATGGAGAAATAGACCAAGGCACATGATTGGACCACTATTTTTCTGACCATGTAGTTTACCGTGATATGGGAATTCATCTTGGAATAGTTTTCTTTTTTATAGTGATTCAAACCGTGTAAAGCCCAGGAGAAACTATACATCCGATTCTTGGTGAGGTAGTAGCTCTATCAAGGTCGGTATATGATTTTTGTAACTATGTGGCCAAACCATGGGGTTTTTCTAGTAAATTAAAAATGTTGGATTCTTACCCAAATTACCCTAAATATTTCTAGGCCATTTCCCCTCCCTTCTCCTTCCAATCATTTGAAAACCCTCTTCCTTGGCTTGAAATATCCCCCTATCAATATTTGGTGTATTGTCCTTATAATTTTGGTGGTTTGGATTGAGGTCAATCTAAATAATTATGTTTTCTTCATATGTTATATCTTTTCTTTATTTTTCATCATTTTCTATAGATGCTGGAAACCTAAATGTATTTTTTTCCAAACAAATGGTATTTAATGGTGGTTTTGTATTTTTTTATTGTGCCTTAGATGTGTGAGGCCTTCTCTTTCTTATTCCTGATGGTTTTCATTGAAAGCGTTGGGGTTGAAACCATTTTTGAGGTATGTGTCTCTATTTAAGTGAATTTTACATGGATTACCATTAAATCATAAATTTACCTTCGTTTATATTTTTTTAATTTCGATTTAAATTATATATGGTTGAATTTCATATCATGTTTATGTCTTGTTATTCCATGTTATGTTTATGATGTATGTTATTTCTTATGGTTTCTATATAGTCATTGTTTTGTTACTATAGATATTGTATCTTATTATATAGACTCTATTGATATTTTCATGGTCATCTCATTCCATAGATAGGTCATTTCGATTTATTATGGTAAAATGCATTCCTAAGACGTAGTTGTTTGTGCTCAAAGCTTGTTGATAGCCCATGGTGATCGGTAACATGCATTGGACCTTACGGTGTGCTAACTTGGGTGATGGTTTGGGTCAACCCAGGTCTGTTTTTTTATAATTATTAACAATGTGGAAATTACTTGAGAAGAATATCATGCATGAAATTTTAGGAAACCATTTGTTATAGTATGTTGGCTATTTTATTGTTATGAATTTCTCCTAGATATAATTTTATTTGTGTACTTTTTTTATATAAAAGTTTGGTTATTAATTTGTTATTGATTTATTAGGATATCAATGATGTAGACTTCCCAGTATTGATCATAAAACCTTGCCGTTAGTTGACAACCTCTAGCATGCATTGATGCATTTTTTAGGCCATTAATTTTCTATATCATTACAATAAAATAGTTTGGGGGTTTATAAATATGCCAAAAATTGATCCCCTTAATAACAATTCTCATTATTAGATAATAATTTATTAAATTATAGGACAAAACTATTTATTTGGTTTAAAGTGGAAAATGATTTTCCAAATACAATAGATAAAATAAACTAAAATATCAATTTTTAAGATGAATCCATTCATTTTAGGTTAAGTAAAATAAAAAAATAATTTCCACATTTTACTCTAATAATCCAATCTATCCAAGCCCTATATATTATCTTGATAACTATTATTGTGATACATTGAGAAAAATCATTCCTCCTAGGTTATTAATGGCATGAATGAATCTCAAAAAACATATAAAGGATATTATCTTACCCATAATCTACTATAACATTATTTAGAAAGAGGCAACTAGAAAGATATTAATTTTATTATTTTTATAAAAACATTCTTGAAATATTCAGATATCCCCCACTATATCAAGATCAAACCTATTTATATTTCCATCCAAATATTCTCTTTGGAATTCAAATTTTCATCTATCATTTACAAAAAAAATAAAAATAAAATCGAAATTCACCACTCATTATAACTCATTGTTTAATCATGATAATACATTTTTAACATCTAAATAATCAAATAGATATTAGAAAACCTTCAAATCAGCATCACATGATGATAAAATTGATTATGGTAGCATTGGTGGATGAAAACCAAAAACTTTAACTGTAATCTCATAATGTGTCCATTTCTATAAACTAAACAATGTTGTAGTGACATTTACTACATCATGGTTTATATAAGCTCAGAGTGTTGAATAGATTATACTACCATGTCATAAACGTATTCATTTACACTTTATATCTCATCATATATAATAATTTGTGAATTTTTATCCAAAAATCCTTTGTAATATTTTCTAAAACTCATTTTCTATGATCTGTCATATGTTTCAACCAGAAGTCACATTATATGTAATTTTTAAAAAAATTTATCTACATTTCCTTTTGGATATCCATCATAATGATTTTGAGGTATCTTAATGTTTTATTAAAATACTCTATAATGAAAACTGAATCTTTATTCACGTAACCACTATATTTGACCCTATGGGACATTGTAATATTGTAAATAATGAAAAATTTGCAATCTGAAATTATAAGAAGAGATTGGACTCTAGTAAGGAGTCAATATTAATCAAGACACTAAGGTATATGGTGTGATCTTTATCAAAACCAAATAACTCCATCATTATGTCCACCAATTGTATCATATACAATTATACATAATCTGGTGATACCATTCTCAAATAAATTTAGTGACCAAGAGATATAGTGTATGTCAATATCAAGTATTATATTCATATGTTCTCCTCATAGAATAAATTAACTAAATTAATGACAACTAAATTCCATTCTCCATGATGGATGAGTACATTACATGCCCCTCATCTAAATATATTAGAATAACTCACAGGTCACATACCTTGGAGTAAGATAAACTTATTCATTATATCTCAATTCATGTCATAGATTTCAAATTCATTATAACAGAATAAAAATCACTTCTTGGATAAACATAAGGCACCCCAAAATTACGCTCTCAGGTCTGATGTTAAAAATGCATTCTTTATAATTTAGATTCAACACCAATTTTGAGGAATTGAGATAAAAATACATATATTTCACATTATTTTCAAAATTCCAAAATTATATGTCACAAATACTCACAAAACCCAAGAACCAAAAAATATAGTGTCTTTGGATACTAGCTACATAAGATTCATATTTCTCAAAGTTTCTTTAATATTTCTCACAACATCTATAAATAATACTTCCTTCTATAAATAATCATTTAGGTAATTTCATGGGGAATGTAAAAAAGATTTTAATTCCCTGACCCTAGTTACCGAGAGTCTGTGGCATTATTTTATTACACTGGCATGATCACAAAGGATCAAGTCTTGAAAGAACGATTCGTTTAGTATCCTTGGAAGTACTAGATACATTCATAAGTTTTACATTATATTATAAAATGAAAAACTACGACATCATTGTCTCCATAGAACACACTCATATACCTTAGACTATCCCTATAGTTCATTGATAATATACTTCTTCGAATCCTAGAAAAAATAAAACAAAAAAAGGGGTGAGCTCAGATGCTCAGTATAGAAAACAATATAGTGGAAACATTCATAAATAAGCATAAACATTTTAGGCAATATATAAGACTAAAAAAACCTTTTAAACTTAAACTTCATCATAATATATAAAATATAAATCAAAATAATTCCATTTACTTACTCACATGGATATTTTACTTGTCAAATAATCACATGCAATATCAATAGCCAATTTCATAATGATGAAATGCATAATACCAAGGGGCTATAGCGGGCTCCACTCATCACTTACTAAGTCTAATGCATTCCTTGTATGAAAAGGTTTAAACATAACATAATCATTCGTATTAAAACTAGTATAAAAAATTTCAATACATTATCCATAAACCATGAATGGTATAAAAATAAAACATCCACAATCAAAAATATCACAAAACCTTCAATATAATATGTAATATTTGTATCATAATAAATCAACTTCAAAAAATTTTAAAATCTATCAAAGGATGTTGGCATAGATGAAATGAAAAATATTTGAAAGAAATACCACTTTATATTTTGAAACCATTTAAAAGAAATCATTTATTTTTGAAATATTTTTATAAGCTTGTAAGGGAATCTTTTAAGGTGTTATAATGGTAGAAAATAGCCGCACCTACTGTATAATTTAGAAAAACATTCTTACTTTAATTTGTTGAAAAGGTCATAAAGTACCTTGTTGGGAAAACGAAGGAAATATTCCTTTATAAACATCTTATAAAAAGTCAAAAAATGGTATAAATCACTTTAACCCATAGTCTAAGAAAAAGTAAAAATGTTTTGAAATAAAATTTAAGAAACATGGATGTGGATGATAAAGAGGTCCCAGTAGATAATTATGTATAAACAACCTCGGATAATGAAGAGATTGTAGAATTAACCCTTAACTTGTACTTTCCTTGGTCAATGGTATGTTATCATCTTGTATGATATTTAAAATATTGTTATTAAATTATACAATAACTATTTACATAAATATGATATCATATATGATCTTTTGATATTGCTTTGTTAATAATATTTCAGTAGTATCATTATTTCAGGTGTTAACTGATTCATTTTAACTTATATACTTGGTTACGTAAGTCATGTTTATTATGTATAGGATGTATTTGATTCATATAGAGAATGATATTAAGTTCTTTAAACATTATTCCTAGTCATCAAATGAAAATTATTCTTGAATTGTTACGATGGGTAAATGAATCTCATCACGTTCGTGGAGATGGTAATCCGTACGTATGCACGAGTGACAATATCATTCTTTTGATATTAAATTTGTTTGTAAAAATATGGTATATCGTATATAAAGAATCATTAACATGTTATATTTATTATTTACAACAATTTTATATCATTATTATACCCATCCAAATAATAATGTATTGAAAAACAACTACATCATGACGTGGAGATGGTAAGTCGTATGTACGCACGTATGGTGATATGTCATTCATAGGAGGGATATAATAGTGAATATGGTTTTACCATTTTTATAAAAACATAAAAATATGTATAATATAATGGATTTATTATTTTAGATTGGAAACAACAAAAAAAATAGGAAGTGGAAGAATAAAAGATCTTGAAAGAAGTGATGAAATATTTACCTCTTCTTCTAGTGATTCCTTTTCAGTTAATCAAAAGGGCTCCCAAGGTTGGCTTTTAAAATACTTTTATATCCATATAATAAATATGTAAATTAATATCATGGTGAAAAATATTTGATAATTAAATATTTAAATGTTCAAGGTGTCTCATACAACTTTAAATATTTAAATCATAATATCCATGAATTAATACATTTATCAAAACAATTAATAACATTATTTTAGATAAAATATTGATATGAAATGTCTTAGTGTCTATATATAATCCTTATAAAAGATTAAAGGTGCATATTATCAAGAAATATCTCAATGAAAGGAGATTGAGATGAAGTCCCTTACCTCGAATCTGAATCGTCTTGTATGTTCTTTATCATCCTGAACAATAAACATAGTTTAATTTTTAATTTTTTTATAACCTTTTTATTGTTTATTATTACTTTTATATCACTTATTTTCATGTTATATTAATTACATAATTATTTAAGTTTATATCAGATGTTTTGTCGATATTCAATAGTTGAGTCAAAAATGAACATGGTAGGATTTAAATAGTCCATGTTTTCAGAAGTCCATCATCTCTAGATTAATATACATTAAATAAGGATCACTTTTATAAATTCATTATACTTTTAAATCAAACCATTAATCATGGTAATGAGAAATGAACAATGTTATAATCATGTAGACGGTAGGTCGTATGTACACATGAGTAACATTTCCATTTTTTATTGATCATTATGGAAATAAGGTAATTATAATTTTAACTTTATATAATGATCATAATGTTATAAAAATAAAACTAATCATTTAAATATACTTATATATATCATACAAGTGATGTGGTGAATAAAAACTATTCACATCGCTTCATGGAGGTGCTAGTTCTGACAAACGCACAAATGACGTTATCATTTTTATGTGTATAGAATGAATGAACATAATCGATATATTATTATCTTATAATGAAAAATAATTAATTAAAATTATATATAATCATTAATTCTATTATTATGACCAGTCTTGAGAGATGATAATGAAAAATGAACTATATCGGTTCACGAGGATGTAGTCCTCCATACACATGAACAAAATGTTCATTTCCCATTTGATGAAATTGTAGATTGATTCTGGTGATGATAGTGACATAAAAACATATAATTATATTTAGGATTCTTTAGTTATTATCTAATCATGTTTTGAGGTGATTTAAAGGAAGTGGATGAAGAAATAATATAGAAACACTCAAATAAAAACTATACCTCTTCTTCAGTTGATCACATATGAAGAACACCTTAACACCTCTAAGGAGGGTTTTATACCTAATATAAGGATTTAATAATGTGGGGAGGGATTATATAAAGATTTATGAGTAGATATTTTCTGAACCAAATTATTTTGGAAGTGTGAGTAATCTATAGGAATAGGTGCCCTTTATAGGAGAGGGGAGGGGTACTCTTGGAAATATTAAAATTATTAAATTAATATAAATTCATTTTCTATTCAAATTTGTACCAAACTTATTTATTTCTAATATATGATTATTTTTGGTCGAATACCTATTATCCAATTATAATTAATCGATTTTTGAAAATTTTTTAATCCTTATCTTTTTGTTTTAACCCCTTTTAACTTTTACATTTTATCAAGTAATTTACACTATGAGGGTTAAAATAATTAAAAAACATGAAAAACGAACAATTAATGAGTTATTAATGACATTTTTAGACTTATATCAACATTTTTGTTGAATGTTATCTTTTTATAAATTTTATATTATTTAATTGAATATCTTATATTTTAAAATAATAATTTTTTCAAGTTTGACACTATTATTTACATGACATTTTAAAAATATCATAACAACTTGATTATTTTTTAAAAACTACATTAAATCAAAACTAAAATGTCATATTAATCCATAAAACTGTTTTATGGAATAAAATATTTAAATTATATTTATTTTAATATTATTATTATTATTTATTTGATTCTTTCCTTAATAAATCTATTACTACATCATCATTGTGTCACAATTAAATTTAATTATTTTATTCCAAAAAATGATAAATAAATTACCATGATATATTTAATCATTTTATCTTTATAAGTAATATTCATAGTAAAAAATATTACTTATATAACCCCATATTAATTTTTTTTATTTAGAAGAGACGTATTTATGATATATTTGACTTTACTTTAAATTAAAAGTTATAAATGTCATAATCACACCCAAGTGCGTTAAAAAGGTCAACATTTCGGCCCAAGGATGGTCATAGTCAATAATATCTAATAAAATATGATTAGAACAAGTGTTAGACTAATTTTTATAAAATTATATTATTAATTTTACCTTTAATTGTCATATTTACCTTTTTACTGTGGTAAATAAAATACTAAAGTTTCTATTCGCCAAAAATTATATTTATCCTATTAGACCACATTTTTCATAATTATTACAACCATGTATTTACTTTTTTCAAAATTCAATTCATAAAAGGGGTAAATTTTCATTTAATACTAATCCCGCAGATGTGGCTAGAAGGTAGGTAAAAGAGACATTCAAAAATGTCAATAAATTTTTATATTTAATTTCAATATTAAAAATACATTCAATAAACTAAACTGTATTAATACATGTACTATTGATATATTTTTAATTTAAAAATCACTTTAAAGTATAATAATTATTTAAATGAAAAATTCATTTTTTAACTATAATGTAGTATTTTTCACTATTCATTAAAAAAATGAAACTTTTCAAAAAAACAACAAAAAATTCATAAAAAAATTGATGTCCCACATCTAAAGAAGAAGTTTATTTTGTCAAATAATACATATAAAAGTGTCAAAACTAGATTTAAAAATGGTTCCACATAAAAAGGTGGTAAAACTATATTTTAAAAATGTTAGGGTATTTTATGCTTACAATTGGATTTATTCTCACTTTAAGCCTCTAAAATTTATTGGATGAATGTAAAAAAAACATTCAATAAACAAATATAGTTAGTTCTATTCATTCATGGTAATAAAACAACTAGGAGATAACTACCACTTAAAATAATATTATTATTAATATATTATTTTTTGGTATAACTCAACCTTTCATGCAAGGTAATATTTTATAGAAACCCATTGTTCCGTGTCAAGCACTCTATCAGACATAAATTCTCTATTAATGTAAAACCACTATCTAATTCATAAATACTAACAAATATGAAAAATTATTATTCTATAATTACCCAGGATGTTACATCCTTCCCCCCTTTTTGAAATTGTGTCCTTACAATTTTAAATTTGGTTTTGGTAAATAATGTTTCACTTTTTGGAATTACTTTGTTGAAATACCACATCAAAAAAGAGTCAATAAAAAATTCCACTTTAAAAGAAAGAAAGTGAAGTACAAAGGTCACCTGAGATAATTCATACTAAGTTTACATATAGGAAAAAATGGTTATAGATGATAAAACTAACTCTCAAATATTAAGAGAGGGTGATAGAGAACATAATCATGGGAAATTTATCCATCAAAAAACCATAAATATGTGATGGGTCAAAAGAAAATTGTGAAAAGTAAATGGGTAACATTTTTGTTTTAATATCCTTTTCATTGATTTGAGGAATTCATTTACTTCCAAGAAAAAAAATATAAGGAAATATACTAACTTGATGTATTTATATTTTATAAGAACAATTTCTTCCTCAGAATAATCCCAAAATTATGATATACATCCCTAAGAATAACCTTAATCATCAAATATAACACAAACTATAAAGGATGTCAATATCTTAAAAATGAGATCCAGAATTAAAGGCATACTTCCACATTAACCAAAATACTTACATAAACATTACCCAACAAACCATCTCCCAGAAAAGTCCTTAATAACATATTATCACATCACATAAAACCTCATAAGGTGTGTCCAAATCCTTAATCTTATGGTTATCCTATGAAAAATACTCGGATCTCAGAATATTCCATTACTTCACCGGATATCTCAACATAATCTGTAGTAGCAACAAAATATTTTCTTGAACCTTTTTCTTTCCAACCATAATGATTGCCAACCTCAGAAATTAACTTCAGACACTTATTTTCATAATTTCCCAACTCATTGAAACTAATGCATCCTACTGTATAACGGATAAATATTATCTCATTGTTGGAATACTTAAGACCCTTTTCCTTGTAGTCATGAACCTTGTGACCAAACTTACCACACTAGTAACACTTTCCCGATTCTAACATGCATTCCCCAAAATGTATTTTACCACACATGGAACAAGTTTTAGGCTTACCTCCATAATTTTAAGTTGGTTGTTTCTTCTTTTCCTACCACCATGAATGTTTATTACTCATATATTCTCATGGCATGGATGTTTTGGAAAACTTT
The DNA here is from genome assembly GCA_963277665.1 of Viscum album. Taxonomy (NCBI): domain Eukaryota; kingdom Viridiplantae; phylum Streptophyta; class Magnoliopsida; order Santalales; family Viscaceae; genus Viscum; species Viscum album. Next base: position 167,171,512 of record OY728155.1, on the reverse strand, counting down.
ATTTCAACTTTCTCAAAAAAATGAACCACTTTTCTATTACTTTTAAATTCTCGAGAGGCCAAACTTCTTCATAGCCATCAGTTCAATCCTAAGTAAAATCTATTAATTTTATTGTCAAAGTATCGAATAAAATTTGGAACATATATGGCCAATCTTGTGAATTTTTCTTCATATACGGCAATTAAATCATCATACTTTCACTTTAATTCCTATAATTGTTTCTCCATCCGAAGCCGAACAACCTTTGGGAAATATTTCTCAAGAAAAATATCCTAAATTATTTCTATTCCATGGCATCAATATCATTTTTCTCTCTAGTATTCTTAACCAATGACCACCAGTAATCATATTCACCTTCAAAATGGTAGATGGAAATAGTTACCTACTGATGTTTCAAACATCCCATGACTTTAAAAATCTTCTCCCAGAAATTGATCCATCCTTCAGCTACCACTGTGTCATATGATCTATTGAATGATGGGGGATGTTGTCTTATAAAATTTTCCACTAATATCATATTCTTATATGGCTTATTTGGATTATCTCATTCATGGATACCGCCAAAATTTATATCCTGAGTCAACTACTTCATCACTATAACAAACTATTCAGTTCTAATTCTGAACACCACATGATACATATTTTAAAGGTTGTTTTCCTCTCGATTCCTTCTCATTACGTCTTTCCAATTTATTCTAGGGAAAATCATTTTAAAAAAATATTTTACATGAAGCAATAAGGTAATATTAAAATCATACATCATTTCAAATTAACCATAAATTAAAATTCTCTAAATGAAATAAATTAACACCATCCTAACCTCTAGAGTTATCTAAACCTACCATTGATACAAATTATAAGGCCAAAACCATAAACATTACATAATCTTGAGTTATCTCTATAATTCATATTGAAGATATTTTCATGTTTAGAGCTTTAAAGAATTATGCAATAAATATGATACATAGTGGACACTTCCAACAGTATCCATTTCTTCCATAACAAAAAATATTTAAAAATAAACATGGTTTCTTTTTAGGTTTAATCATCATAAATTTTCCTTGATTCCATGTTTCATGCTATTCTCCCTTAAATCCGTTGAAAACATTTAAAAACATAGGATGAGCACAAAAATCTCAGTAAGAAACCTAAAAATAAAGAAAACCATTAGTCTAGTTAAAACATGGTAACTCTTTTAATTTTATTTGAGTGAATGAAACAAAACATTTTCACATGAATAACACTCATACATTTTTCTCTAATAAAAACACTAAAACCAATAGGAAGTAATTAAAAATCATTTAGGTGACTTATATCATCATATACATAAAATCCTTTTTAATCTATTACAATTGGAATAACTATATGGTCAACTTACAATATTATTATTACTCAATGAATTTGAGATCTATACTGTGGATCACCTTTCATATAAGACATATCAGGCTATCTTGTGAGCTATTATTGGGATCATCCCTTCATATAAGCTATAACGGGCTCACCTATTAGATACAATGGGGATAAACCCTTAGAAGAAGATGTTTCGGGCTCACCTGGGAGCTATAATGGTGCTCATCCCTTCGTATAATCTATATCGAGCTAACCTATTTCATATAATTTTCAAGTACCATTTCATGAATAAAAAACATTCATCACAAAACCCTTTTGAAATATTCTTAAAATCCCATAAGAAAAACATTTCTATATAAAAATAAAATTTTCATTTCAGAACCCATTTTCAATACTAAGATGTCCAAAAAAGTAAAAATGTATTTATTTTCCTTTTAAAAACATTAAAGGTTATAGAGGAAGCCGAGTATCAAATAATGGTTATGGCGGCAGAGATGTTGTTGTCGCCATATATGTTAAAAAAACATTCCTTTGGGTTTTTGTAAAAATGTTCTATATAAAACACATAAAAACATTCCTTTTTTAAAAAAATAAATCAAATTAAAGATAAAAAAATCATTTAAAATCCTTTTAGATCCATAATATAAATTTGTAAATTAATATCCTGAAGGAAATGATTTGATAATTATATATTTAAACGTTTGATGTGTCTAGTACCACTTTGAGTATTTAAATATTAATATCCATGAATTAATACACTTTAAAATATATTAAATAACATTATTATAGATTAAATATGGATATGAAATCTCATAGTGTCATTATATACATCTTATAAAAGATTAAAGGTGCATATTATCAAGAAATGTCTCAATGAAAGAAGATTGAGACGAAGTCCCTTAACTTGAGTATGAATCATCTCATAAATTATTTATATTCCTAAATAATAAAATAAAATTATTTTATAATTTATATAGAACCTTTTTCGTGGTTATTATTTCTTTTATATCACTTATTATCATGTTATAGCAATTACATAATTATTTAAGTTCATATTGGACGTTTTGTCGATATTTGGTACTTGAGTTAGAAATGAACAATGTAAATAGTTCATGTGGTCATAATTCCATCATCTTCATAATAATATTCATGAAATAAAGAAAACTTTTATGAATCCATTATACTCTTAAATCAAACCATTTATTTTGGTAATAAAAAATGAACAACATTATAATCATGGAGACAGTAGGTTGTACGTACACATGAGTAATGTTTCCATTTTTCATTGATCATTATTAAAATAAGGTAATTATAATTTTAACATCACATAATTATAATTATATTTTTAAAATCATAATAATTATTTAAATCTACTTATTTTTTTAATCCCTATTTTTTTGTTTTAACCCCTTTTAACTCTTACATTTTATCAAGTAATTTACACTTTGAGGGTTTAAATAATTACCAAATCATGATAAAAGACCAATGAATGAGTTATTAATGACATTTATATACTTATCTAAATTTTTGGGATGAATCTTATATTTTTAGAAATTTTATATCATTTAGTTAAATATTATGAATTTTAAAATATGAATTATGTCAAATTTGACACTATTCATTACATGACTTTTTAAAAATATCATAAAAAACTTGACTAATTCTAAAAAACAACAATAAATTGATCCAAATTTTCCATATTGATTCGTAAAATTATTGTATGGAATCAAATATTTTAAATTATAATTATTTTAATATTATTAATAGCATTTATTTGATTCTCCTTTTAATGAATATATTACTGTGTCATCATCATGTCGTAATTAAATTTAATTACTTAATTACTAAAAATTATAAATAAATTACCATCATGTAGGAAATATATTTATCTTTATAATTAATTTTTATGGTCTAAAATATTACTTATAAAACCCAATATTATGAAAAATTAGTAAGAAGGGACCTATTTATGATATATTTTCCTTTGCTTTAAATTAAAAGTTATAAATGTCATAATCACACAAAGGTTTCTTCAAAAGGTGAACATTTCGGCCCAAGTATGGTCAAGGTCGATAATAACTCATCCAATATGATTAGGATATGTGTTAGCAAAATTTTTATAATATTATAACATTAATTTTACCTTTGATTACCCTATTTTCCTTTTTACCATGGTAAAAAAAATACTAAAGTTATGAATCACCAAAAATTACTTTTATCTTATTAGACCACATTTTTTATACTTATTAAAAGAAATTATGTTATTTTATCAAAATTCAATTCACATATGTGGTAAAATTACATTTAATGCAAATCTCGCAAATGTGGCTAAAAGGCGGGTAAATGAGACGTTCAAAAATTTCAATAAATTTTCGTATTTAATTTGAATATAAAAAATTATTAAAATGACCTAAATTGTATTAATACATGTATAATTGATCTATTGTGACATTTAAATCACATTATATTATAATAATTATTTAAATGATAAATCTTTTTTTAACTATAATTCAGTATTTTTCACTGTTCATTAAAAATTGAAATTTTTTAGAAAAATACCAAAAATTCAACCAAAGAAATTTTTTACATCACACAAAAATAATAAGTTTTTTTTAAATAGAACATATAAAATTTTCAAAACTATATTTAAAAAGGGTTAGACATCAAAATATGGTAAAACTAACTTTTAAAAATGGCAGAGTATTTTATGCTTAAAATTGGATTTATTCTCATTTAAGCCTCTAAAATTTATAGGATGCATGTAAAACATTCAATAAACATAATATAATTATTTTCATTAATTCCCCTCAATACAACATCTAGGAAATAAATAACACTTAAAATAATATTATTAAGAATATATCAATTTTCGGTACAACTCAGTCTTGTGTGAAACGTAAGATTTTAGAGAAACCTATTTTTGTGAATTGAGTATTCTATTAGACACAACATCTCTTTTAAGATAAAACCACTATATAAGTCATAAATATTAATAGATATTAATATTTCTTAATATATAATTACCTAGGATGTTACATCTCTTTTTTTGGTGCATTGAGGTGTGGAAAATATGTATGTCGATCTCTAGCATCAGTTTTGATGGAAAAGTATAAAAAATGTAGTTTCAGAGTTTTTATTTCAATGACATATAGGCTAGAAAGTTAAAGTGGGGAACCAGGTTATAGTGGGTTTATCTCAACCATGTGAGGTTCCCATGTACAAGTGGGATGGGATATATAAGTACTTCATGATAGGGTTACCACATACGTCCAGGGGACATGATTCAATCTGGTTGATCGTAGAGAAAAACTCCAAGTTGGTCCACTTTCTAGCTATTTAGGAGAAGTTTTTTTGTAGATATAATGAGATTGATCTATGTGTAGATGATAGTCTATCATGATAGAGTTACCATGAAAATAGTTTCAGACAATGATTCTCGCTTCACATCCTGATTATGGTAGGGATTGCAAGAGAATTTTGGGATACAGTTACTATAACACCCTGACATTATAAAGTAAGAACTTTGTATTTGATGTGTGTATGACATGAAACACCATGCACTTAAGTATATATAATACCTCGATACTTTAAAACATGTTTAATATTTTAATATTATTTGATATATTTTATATTTGTAAATTCACTAAACACTGAGTTATCTTGTGTTACATGTCAGAGCGACCTCCCTCGATAGCTTGTGTTACATGCAACAACGACCTTCCTTGATATCTTGTGTCATATGCAAGACTGAGTTTCAATGAAGAACACTATAATATTAAAATACTATTATTTATTATAATAAGATATAACATAGATGTTATGTTAGTGGTTATGAATATTATTAACTGAATTCTAAAATATATTTTTTATAATAATAAAAGTTTAATTTATAAGTTAAAAAATTATTATAAATGAATATAGGAACCAATTGAATATAAATAGAATGATTTTATATAAAACCATTTTCTCCTAAAAAATTTATTTTATCCTAATAAATAAAAGTAATAATAGTTAGTGAATTAATTTAATGAAATATATATGTTAAATATTCAATAAAATATTATTTATGTTAATCCCATGGATTTTATAAGTATAAGATCACAACAAACCCATCATTACACATAAAATACTATATTTTTATTAAAAGTAGTTTTACCTCCTTTTAATGGACCATCAATTTTAAATATGAACTTTGAAACATTTATAAATTTAATTTGATAAAATAAACTTTATTTTTGAATTAAATATGTCAAAATTAACCTAGGGTGAATTTTTGTATTTTTCTGAGAAACTTCATTTCTCGATGAATATTGGAAAATACTACATCTTAGTTAAAAAATGTCATTTCGTTTAAATAATAATTAATTTTAAATTATATATTAATTTTTTTTAAGACCACATTATATCAATTATACACCTATTAATATAATTTAGTTCATTAGAATCAATTTCAATTTGAAATTGAATATAAAAACATAACAAACTTTTGAACATTTTTGTACTTTAAAACCCCATTATTTTGTCTCATCTATAGGATTAGAATTAATCTTAATATTATCAATTATGTTATTTTAATTTATAAAATCCTATATAAACCTCATTAATCATTATAATATTTATATTTAAATAATACCATGTTAATTTTTGAGCAAAAAATATTAGTAAATTTCATTAAAATTAATAACAATGATTAAGGTCAAGTTAAACTTAATTAGGGACTAAACCTTAATCTTAGGAGCCCAAATTACCTATAAACTTGTCAAACACCCATTTTATGTACATATTTAGACCATAAACTTTCAATTATTGAGTTTATATGGTTTGGTATGACTTTTTATTCGGTAATAACTTGTTTATACCAAACTTGTTTCCAAAATTTCCAAGTGAGTCCTTTTCTTTCCCTTTAAAAGGCCACCACCTCTTCCACATCTTCACACATCTAAAACCTATTAATATAATCCAATATTAGCCAAAATTATCTCCAAAAATCTATAAAATCTATCTAGAAGTCTCCCTTTTGGAGGAAAGCTTCCCAAGGAATCATTTTGTATAAACCAAAGGAACTTACCCAATTAAGATGTAACGTCTTCACTCTAGTTTCTTAGATTCATTTCCATTATCCCACCTCTAAAACCTTAGTATTATATTATTAAATAACAAAACCATTATCCTTAATATAAAATTATGTTTTTATGTTATTATTTACACATACACTTACACATACTTCCATCTAATGGGTAACAAAAATATTGTTTCTGTGTATAGTGAACTACTGCCTCACGAAACGATGATTGTTCAATTTTCCTTTTAACACCTCTTATAGTGGAAATTTTTATGTAAAATATGTTTATATATGATATATAATATATCTATAATATCCTTATTCTTATTTAATTTTCCTTTAGAACATAACGTTATGCTTTCTTTCTCATGTAAATACGATAATTTTGTTTGAGGAAGTGTGCACTACCGCTCCCTCAAAGCGATGTGACTCATTCATTAAATGTACGGAAATTATAAAGGATGGTGTTAATAAAAATATGTAACATATAAAAAATATATATTATAATTTAATTATAATATACATATGTATCAATTATATTTCATTCTTTTAACATGACAAAGAAATGAAAGTAGTGTTCATGCATACGTACAACCTATCATATCCATAAATGGTGATCTTCATTTATTCTGTACAAAAATTATAGTTTATTATAAATATATATGTACGGAATATATAATATAATTAAGTCATGTTTTAAATTATGGAGATAATTAAACCATGATCTAATTAATATTAACAACAAACTACAATTCAAAACATTCTTGATAAATCTGGGCAATTCACAACTGAAATAGTCAAAATAATGAAAAATTCTTAACAAATGGGTAATAAGATATTATTATAATATGACATATGATTTTATAACCATGAATATGGTTTTTTTATAAGTTATTAACATATTTTTAATCACTATAAAGGAGGATAAATACCACACAAATAAAGTAAGGTTAAGGTAAGGGAATTTCACCTCAATTTACATTTCATTGAGACATAATTGATATTTTTCACCAATTAACATTTATTTAGTGTATATAATTACTTTTTCATGTTATATCATGAATCCCATTATTATAATGATATTTTTTACTTTAATTTAATTTCATACCACTCTGTGGGTTATGATTTAAATGTTTTAATGTGGTATGGGACACTTTGGAATGTTTAAAGATTATTATCCTCAAGAATATTCTTAATGACTATCATTGTAATTTCAATTCATTTTGTGATTGTTAACATTATTTTGAAACAATAATTTTTTTTAATCACTATTCATTTTAAATTTACATGAATATTCATATTCTCATACAATGGATATTAGTATTTCCTAATCCGTATATCATTTTTCATACGATGTTTGCATTGAATGTTATTGGTTTTATTGGGGAATAATTGATAAATCCATATTTCTCATTAAAAATGGTTATTTGATAAGTCATACTAGTTATTTTTATTATTCAATATGAGTAATGTTTTGGAATCACAATAATGTGTTGATCCCAGACTTTATATATCTCATTGATGCATTGACAGATTCACATGAGAAAACTTAGTTGGCCAGATTAAATGGGGTCTTATCCATAGATTTAAACCATCTTGTGAAAGTTCTTGATGGTAATAGGTTATCATGTGACTCATACATTAAATCCATAAATATATAATTTCCCTCATTTAGATTCAGTTTGTTTTCATCAATGAGATTTTTTGTCATCATATCTATGGATACATTTCATTCTCAGTTTATTGATTTAGTTGACATGAGTTTATGTTTCTTACCATTACATATTTATATATACTTATCTAGTTATTGAATGGCATATGTTTTAATTTAACTAGATTTCCATGTTATTTTATTCTCATTGATTCATTATTTATTAAGCTTTACATAAAGTTATTGAGCATTTGAGACTAGCCTTATTATGTTTCATTTATCCAGGTAATGAAGATGAAATATTTGAATAAGCATTCGAGGATTTAGTTTATTTAATTTTATTATGTATCATAATTGAATTTTCTATTTCTCAATGTATTATGGGTATCATATATGTAATCCAGATTTCCAAGACTACTAAACTGAACATTCCTTAGGGATTTTATTCCTTATAATAATTCCAATGTAATAAAGTAATGAACCAGCACCAGGATTCTTGGGTTTTGGAATTGCAGTTGGTATCAAAGGAAGTTTAGAAAAAATATTGGAAACTAGATTTAGAAAACATAGATTATGGAACATAACCATAATATAGACATTGAGTATTAGTATATAATTACATCCTAGATTTTTTGTATGGTTGATATAATGTGGGTATTCTTGGAAATTGCTCCTTGTCTGGATAATACAAGTAGACGTGGTTCTAGCACAGATGTACCAAGGAGTAATAACTTAGAAAAGGTGTTCCAGACCTTAATCGGGGTAACATAGTATATGAAAATAAGCCTTAATTCACATCCAATTTGAAACTTCTAGAGGATATTATTAGGATAGTTCACATTTTCTATACCTACCATTATGATAGATTTTAAAGTAGGGACATTCCCAAAGTAAGTAAATTTTATAGTTCTAGGTTTTACGATGCATAAATTTATGTTATGTGATATACCATGTTTAGAGTTATAGAAAGTTCATAATTTTATGACCTAATATAGTATATGTAATAGTTTATAATTAGAACCTAGTATAAGGAATGAGAACTCCACCAATACAAATGATATAAAGAGTAATAAGGATCATATATTTCATGTTCATAAGCCAAAATTTGGAAGGAAAATAGTCTCCCAAGTATTCTTATCATATGAAGAAATATTATCATGTGTTAAAAAGATAATTAAAATATTTCTCCAAGTCCTATGGATTTGAAGGGAGGTAATAGAAGAAGGGGGTAATAGAGAAAAGGATGTATAAAGGGGATAAGGGAAGGAAGTTTTTTCCCACATGTGATAACTCTTGAAAGAATCACTATAGTAAATGGTTGAAGGGAATGGGAGATTGGAATAAGTGTAGAGAAAAAAGAAACCAAGTTCGTGATTGTAAGGGAAAGAAAAATGTTTCCAAGGTATAATGATTCAACTGCAAGGATATGGGACACTATGTGAATCAATGTCTAAAGAGTTGAGGAATATTCCCCAAGTGATGCTATTGAATAATGATTAAGTTATTCTACTACTACAGATGAAGAGGAATGATTAATATTTCTATTCAAGAATTATTTCATTTGAATATTTTATCAACAATGCGCTGGTTATAAGAATTATGGAATGTGTGAGTATTATAATGGATTATTTTTTTCGTTAAGTATTTGAGATCATATGTTGAATGGTATCAAGGAAATTTATTCATTGGAAAGTTAAAATTTTTGTAAAACACATGATTCAGGGAAATAAAACCTTTAGTACATTCTTTATTTGGAGATAATGATGAAGAAATTATTGATTTGGGTAAGTGATTACTACCTCATAACTAATTAATGACTTATCAAAAATTGGTCTATGATATCATTGATGGAGTTTACAATACTTCTATATTAAAGGAATATATCCAATTACATTTGTCTTAATTGAGGAATGAGGAATAATGCAAGTTTCCAATGAGGTTTAGAGTTATTACCATATTTATATAGGATACATGGTCAATTTATTCACATGTTTGGAATGTGAAAATTTAGATCTACTTCATGTTGATTGAAGGCTAATGATAAGTTCATTTTGGAAATTTAGTTGCTATCCTTCAAAAATGATTGGATTATACTATGTCAGAAATGTTAAAAAAATTGTGCAATTGTTAATCATTGGATGAGATTTTAGAGTTTAATGTATTACTTCACCATATGATGCATCTTGTTCTAAGAGTTGAAGAATAAATAGTTCAATTTGTGATAAAAGTAAAATATTATGTTAATAGAAACATATATGTACTTATATTCTTATAGTGTGAAAGAATTCTTTGACTATTGAAAAAGGGGTTTTGAAACAAAAACATTTTCCTATTATCATCATTTTTATGATATCAATGGCCTTTATTTGCACATTTGGATTATGGTTTTATGGTATCCAACTGTAACGTCTTGGATCTGGATGCCACTCAAATGGTGCCTCGTAAACCGGTTGGCCACATGGCCTCAAGCACATTTCCCCAAATGCCAGAGGTTTTCAACTAGTAGTGAGGTCCTTGGTTGTGATAGTGGGGAAACTATTCCCTCATTGGCAGAGTGTAACACAATGGAATCAATAATAATACGATAGCGAAAATAGTAAACAAAATACAACTGAATAAAACAGTGAATGATTGATAAGATAAATACCCAAACATCATTCCATACAAAAGATTATGTGGCATGTTATGTTCTAAGAAAATATTCAAAACAATTACACTATATAAATCCACAATAGATGTTCAAAACACACAAAAAAAAGGAATCTAGGAGCATCGCAAGCCTCGGCTCAATCCCATGCTCTCCTTCTCCTAAAAAACATATCAAGAATCATTAGAAGGGCGCTTTCGCTGATCAACACCTACAATCATATAATCTGTTTGGGCCCAAAAGCATGACCCAAACAGGTCACGAGAATAAATCCTAGTAGGAAATCACCCAAGATCTATGTCGATCAACCAGTGAATATATATATATATATATATAACATGCAATGTATAATATTGAAAGAAGTACGTAGAAGATACTCAAAAGTAAACAGTTCAACAAGTAAGAATAAAAGATATCTCAAGAGACCATCTAATAAAGTATAAGTAAAGACCAAATCCAATCGTGTGCTTTGTCTTGGTAGATGCGTCATATATCATTCTATTTCATTATTCATTTCAAAGGTAGACTGAGCCCATCTATTAAAAAATGGATCCATCATGACATAGCAATAGTAAGTGAACCCTCTCCCTTGGGCATAGCAAAACCTCACCCTCATACATAGAAAAACCTTTCCTATAAGCATAGAAAAACCTCACCCACAGGCATAGAAAAACCTTTCCCTCAAGCATAGGAAAACCTCTCTCACAGGCATAGAAAAAACAAACCAAAGGCATCCAATATAAACAAGGAAGGACCAATCTCATAAGGATTTCCCTTTCAAATACTCACATGGGATAGATTTATAAGAAGCAATATGTAAGTTAAACTATTACATGGCTTCCACAATAATAACTCATGTGGGGAATTCATATAATAAGAAACACATGTAAATTACACTATTACATGGTTTAAATCATAGTAACTGGCATGGGAAACATTTATGTCACAAGACCTTCAAGTAATCTATACAGTTACAAGGCTTAAACAATTATACTCGGATGGGAAAATTATATAACAAGACTAACATGCGAATTACACTATCATAAGGGTTAACTATCAACTGTCTCACATGGGAGATTCATTCAATTAACCAATTCAATTTTAAACAACCCATAACAGGGAGTCAAAAGACATGCCCATAAGCATCCTAGGATAGATGGATAACATTATTCATCCAATGGAAATGCACCCATAGGTTGGCCTTTAATCGAGTTGATCAAACATAAACATGGTTTCAAACATCTAACCAATTACCTAATCAACAATAGGTAATAATAATTGAAAAAAATCAATCAAGTGACACCCTAAAAGTGGTCGTGTGGTACTCTAGCATACATATTCAACTCGAAATCAATAAAAAGGAACAATAACACCTACATCATACTTGTATGAGTATCATTTTACAACATCAGCCTCTAATTCATGCTAGAATAAAGTATATCTACAAAACAAGGTAAAAAGCTCAAGGTCTGATAAATTTTTCAAGAAACAAATCATGAATAATGAATCAAGAAAGATCGAGAGATTACTGATTAAGTTCAAACTCCTTTGACGATGATCGAATCAGAGTTTGGATGGAGACTTGGGAGGAGAAATTAGGTTTGGCACTGTTGGTTCATGAGACGGGCGAGCTCTTCTATCCAAATGGAAAAAGATGGCACTACTACCTAATTTAATGAGTAAAAAAAAATAAATGGCGCGTACTAGAAACTATACACTCTATCCATAGAAATTCTGGCCAAACTAGGACATGGAATATATTGAGAATTACATGGCGTGTATCCATATTACATGGAATGTTCTTGAAAATACATTTAGTGTAAAACTCAGTTACGTCATGTAACAGGTCTACATCTATCCCTTGAAATCTTTTCCTCCTTTATCCCAAGTATAACCTGGACCGACAAGATCCAGACCTTAAATGAAAAACCGGGTTCTTACAAAATTCTGCCCTTAAAGCAATTCTTCCCCGAATTTCCCTTCCAAGGGTGGTGAAGGAACAACTGAGAAAAACTCTGGCCACTGTGATTGTACATCGGTTTCCCTCTCTCATGTCTCATCTTATACCTAATCATGCAGCAATAGCACCTGTAATAAATGAACATACCAGCCATGGAGAACCTTTGTGCTATAATCCACAATTCATATTAGATGATCCTCAAAGGACGCATCAACCTGAAGCTAAAACTACTTAGGTTAAAAATCATGAGATGGGTATGGAAAGTAATGTCGCAAATGATAAATGTGGAAGAAATCATGCATAGACCAGTACCATTTAGGTAAATACAACCTATAGGCAACTGGCTCGACTATCTCTAGAATCCTCAAACATCTCGACATATCTCAGTGAAATTTTACCCTATCTTCTGATCCTTTTATGTCCTATCCTCAAGGAAATATATAGGAAAACTCGATACCTGACCTCGAATTCAGAGGTATTCTGCAGAGATCATCGTACAATTTCTAATGATACTATATAGTATATGTCTGATTCTAAATCACCTGAACATGTTCAGTGGTCTCCTGGACAAGACAAGGTCCTAACATAGTTTTCTCTCCTACCTCCATCCAATATAGGGGTGATCAACATAGTTACAGTACAAATCCTCATATTGTTCAATCTGAAAAGTATCATGAAAGCTATCATCATTGGAGAACTCAATGAAGGTATGTATCTCTTCCACGAACCCCCAAAATTTAAGACGCATGCCCAAAGCATGTCCTCCAGCACCTAAATTGCGCACCCTAAAGGGCCATCTGTCGGGGGATGGTAAGTTGTGCTCATAAGAACATCTGTACCCATCGCCCTCTATAGCCCAAGTTGGAAACAAGAACTAAACTGGGCATCCCTATAAGTAATGATAGATTGTGGAACCCCATGAAGTTATACAATCTCACAGATTTACAACCTCCCATGCCCATCTACATTGAAGGTTTCCATGATTGGTAGGGATTAAAGGTGAAACCTTCATGATCTTTTCAAGAACAACTCAAATAGAATCGTTACCAAGACACCTCCATCACCGAAAAACTCCAAAAAACATGCCCTGGAGAATTCTAGTGATGATACCAATGTGTTTTCCCTTAACTGGGTGAACCCATGCACAACTGAGGTCATAATAGTGGCCTCAATGAAAAAAATGGTCAAAAAATAAAAAAATTGTTCATGAAAACTTCCATTGAAATAAATTTAGGACTTTCACATCACACCCACATTAGACTATCATAGTGTTCAAACTAGTTTCCTCGAACCATACACAAGGAACAAGAAGGAAAATGAGTCAATTGTCACTTGATGAATTATCTCTGAAATGACTAGCTTAGAAGGAAGGCATATTTCAACATAAACACAACGCCTTCTCCCAAGCCACCACACACTCACAATGATCCCATTCACCAAATCCCATACCCATCTCTTGGTGATGCTCCTTTCTCAAACCATCCCTTGATTATTTTGAATGATCATGCCACAACATGAGTAAAAGCATAATTCCAAATCCATCCCACTGAAATCATTACCCCTTTTTAAGAATCACATCCAAGCCCAACTAAAAGTCCAAGATAACATCATATTTATCAACTAGGAGCCAAGGAAATCACCAAGGTGGTCTATACTCCACATTACAAGTGATAATTTTGTGCGAGGCCAAAATTCCATATAAGATCCTTGATTGAACCTAGAGTGGAATCCGCCTAGCAGTCATGTCAAGGAAAATGGTAGGAATCCAGAGTCCAGTCAATGAGTTCCTACAGGAAAACCCAAGTATCACTAAGGATTAACCAAGCCACTTTTAAAACCATGCATCCATCACGAAATGCATAAAGTGATCACAAACATGCTCAATAACGCTCAACTATAGAGTGGCGTATAACCGACACTCTCTTAGTGAATCTAAGACGATGTAAAGATAGGGGACATGCTCATATCTTAAGGAAGACCACACTAATAGTATTTCAAGGACTACTGGGAAAGGACAACTAAACCACCACTAGTTGACCTCCTAAAAGAAACTTGGCTTCACATGCAGGCGCATCATAATTTAGCCAACCACAATGCCTTTATCCAAATACATTTTTATGATAGCTTGTGCTTAACCACCATGGTCCATCCATGATCATCAGTGTCTCACAAGGATTACATACACAGCCAAAAAGCCACAATATCATGCTGTCAAGCAAGCATCAACATGAAAAAAGAATTGCGAGCCTCAAAGGCATTCAAGTAGAAATGACCATTTCTGAATGGTCCTTGATTGTGATCCTTCAACCAAAAAGGAAACATTTAAACATAACTAATGTGATTATCCCTACCTAGGAGTGTCCTATATGACAAGAATAAGGAAAAGTCAGTCTCAAACGCGTGATTTCAGAATGAACTTAGACGCATGAGTGTCGTTCCAAGAACCATGGTCACCATGTCATATCACTTTTCATGAAATCCATAATTAATCCAATCATTATATCAAAACACCCAAGTATTAGAAAGTCCTCTTGAGCAGTGGGAAGAACATGGTTCCACAAATCTCAAGTCACTCTACTCCGGGGATAACCTGAGAACATACAAAATAGCTCAAAGTTCAATGATTTAACCAAACTCAACATCCAATTTTAACATTTATCACTCAATGGGTGCTGCATATGTTAACATATACTACCCTGAGCTTACAAGAGTAAATAACACATTCTAGGTACCGTTCATAGGTTGTCCACCATATGCATCCTAAGACCAGATGGATCACATAGTAATTGGCTCAAAATCATATCATCTAAACAACCATTTACATGGAAGATGATGTACTAAGTCACCCATCAATTAAGGAAAAAGAGATTCACATGACCTCTTAAGTAGTTGACCATGCTTGAGGAATGTCTAACCTTTCAAACCGATAATTATGCAATGCTCATTCCCATATAAATAGTTAATATGAAAGGATCAATCATCCTAACAAGATCTTCCTCTATAAAAACCAAATG
Organism: Viscum album; assembly: GCA_963277665.1. Classification (NCBI taxonomy): domain Eukaryota; kingdom Viridiplantae; phylum Streptophyta; class Magnoliopsida; order Santalales; family Viscaceae; genus Viscum; species Viscum album. The sequence continues at coordinate 167,155,828 of OY728155.1, read as the reverse complement.
TCCTACCAGGGAAAAAAAACATGAGTGGCTCCAACATCTAAAAGCTCGCATGGGAAATAAGACAATAAGTTTTAATGGTGATACCTACTATGGGCTAGCCACTCACGAAGCATAACAGTCGAATCCCAGTACTAGTTCACATAAAACAGATTTACTAGGCTCAAAAGCCCCTTTTTAATTAAGAAAAGGCTAAAAAGAAATAGGTTAGGGATGATCACTCATTTCTATCTTCCAAGGAATAACTCAAAACTGTTAAACTACCCTTACATGAGGGTCTCTAGATGTAAGAAAAAATCACTGCTCAAAAGAGTATATATAAAAACATGATAGTTCAGCACCTTCCTCTAAGCACTCACCCCTGTGCCTGCCCCATCATCCAGTTCTGGTTGTTAAACAAGAAGAGATACTACACAAATCCCTCTACTAAGGTCAGGTTTGGTCAGGTCAAACACTCAGATACATCCTACATGGGATCCTCCAGATAAACATGAGTGAATTCATCCTATAGCAGGGATCTTCAAAAATATTGCATAGTAGAGTGATCCTACAAGGGACTCCCTAGAACAACATAGGTCAAGAGAGATGGATCATAGCTCATCTCATATCAAAATTCTCAACTAAGTTGGTCTGAACACCCAATCGATCATTCGTGATCCGGTTTCACTCCCAAAAGACAACTCAAAATGGTAACTAGAGGAAGAACCTCTCTATTTAGATAGAATCCACAAAACACCCATTAGGATTCCATAGAATGCTTCATGGGTCTCACCGACACAATATAAATGAAACATTACTTAGAAAGGACTACTCATAGGTCTAAAACTGAAAAAATTGGATAAAATGAGAAAAGACCCTCAAAGGGTACCAAAAGGGAAGTACACGGCTTGTAGAAACCATACATGGCATGTACCCTCAAGATCACACATGGTTTTGTACTCCCATCGGCCTAAGCATGTAAACACCTGGGTACATGGTCTGCAAGTATGGTACACAACATGTAAACAAGTCTCCCCTCCTAGCCATGTACTTTTACATGGATAGATTCACATGGGGTCTGTCTGTGTAAAACTACACGGTGTGTACCAAAAGTACACGATCATTTACTTTTACATGACCATTATTCCATGTTATTTCTCACATGGTCAAACACATGGTTAGCTACCACACAGCATGTATTAGGATTACCCAGTGTGTACATAAAAGGTCTTTTCATCCCGAATAGAAGAATGCATGGAATGTGTTTACAAAATCACATACCGTGTTGTCTGGGTTTCCAGGCAGTAAACCTATTAAACTTCCCCAAAAACCCCATCTTTGAAAATTAAACCAATTGTATTCCAATTTCTATTCATTTAGGGCACATAATCCCAGCAAATAAAAATTTGGCATCCACATATAGAACATCATATACAATTTAAGGCTGAAACATGATCCACCAAATTTTGATCCAAGAGGGCCCATACACCTCAGAGACCAAATCTTGGCATCCATCCAATTCAAACTATAACATGTACCAATACACCTATCACAATATTGTGTATATATATTATGGTACCTATTACAACCACATGCATATCTAGCACAACATCTATCACAACATCATACAATTAGTAATTATCTCTAAATGGCATGGCATGAATACATGGAATGTGATTTCTAACAAGTGCATATATCATACATGAGATGTAATACCCTCATCTCATCGGGTTTTAGAAAAAATAAAACCACAATAATATCAATAATAATAATACTATACAAGTGTGTCACCCAATAGTGAAGTCGAAACAACTTTAATAGCTCAAAACCCAAAAATAAAAATTCAATTTGAGGCAATTTGGCTTTTCCCTATATATGGGGTAGCTACTCCTGGGCACAACTAATTACTAAATCCCATTTCCTTCCTATCCTTATATAATGTCACAACATAGTGAGAAAAACTAGAAAAGACTCCTATGATACCACTTTGTAACATTTTGGATCTGGATTCCACTCCACTGGTGCCACGTATCTGATTGGCCACATAGCCTCAAGCGCATTTCCCCAAATGCCAGAGGCGGTTGAATAGTAGTGAGGTACTAGGGTGTGATAGAGGGTAAACTATGCCCTAATTGGCAGAGTGTACCATATAATAATCAATAATAATACAATTGTGGAAGCATTAAACAGCATATAACTGCAATAAATAGTAGAAGACTGATAAGATAAATAATTTAGCATCATTCAGTACAAAAGATGATGCAACGTGTTATGTTCTATGAAAATATCCAAAATAGGTACACTGTAGAAATCCACGATATATGTTCCAAAATTACAAAATAAAAAAATTAATCTAAGAAGCATTGAAATCCTCAACTTTGTCCCTTGATCTTCTGCTCCTAAACAACATATCAAGAACCAACAGAAGGGTGCTTTCCCTGATCAACACCTGTAATCATATAATCTGTTTGGACCCAAATCCCAAATATGGTGTGAGAAAAAATCCCATTAGGCAACCACCCAAGATCTATGCTAATAAAAAAGTGAATATATATATAATAGGTAGTGTACAGTAGTGAAAGCAGTAACTAGAAGATACTCAAAAGTAAATAGTCTTACAAGTAAGCACAACAGATGTCTCAGGAGACCATCTAAGAAAGTATATGTAAAGACTGAATCCAATCTTGTGATTTGTCTTAGAAGACACGTCATATATCATTCCATTTCATTATTCTGTTCAAAGAGAGAATGAGCCCGTCCATTACAACATGGCTCACTCATGACATAGCAATAGCAAGTGAATTTTCACCCTCAGGCATAGAAAAACCTTTCCTACAGGAATATAAAAACCTCACCCTCAAGAATATAAAAACCTTGCATGCAGTTATAGAAAAAACATGCCCATAGGCATATAAAAACCTCACCCACATACATAGAAAAACCTCTCACTCAACCATAGAAAAACCTCACCTATAGTCATATCAAAACCAAACCAATGGCATCTAATATAAATAAGAAAGGACCAACCTCATATTTATTAGCCTTTAAAATACTCACATGGGCTGGATTTTATAACAAGAAGCATGTAAATTAAACTATTACATAGATTCCACAATAATAAATCACAAGGGAAATTCATATAATAGGAAATACATGTAAATCACATTATCACATGGTTTAAACAATAGTAACTCACAAGGGATAAATTTATGTCATAATAACTTCAAGTAATCTAAATAGTTACAAGGCTTAAAAAAATATACTCACATGGTAAAATTATATAACAATCCTAACATGCGAATTACACTCTCACAAGGCTTAACTATCAACTTACTCACATGGAATATTCATTTAATTAACCAATTCCATTTTAAACAACCCATAATAGGGTGTCAAAATTCATTCTCATAGGCATCCTAGGCCAAACAGCTATCATTGGATGTCCAAGGGAAACACACCCACTGGGTGGACCTTAATAGAGTTGATCAAACCAAAATGTGGTTTCAAACATCTAACCAATTACCTAATAAAAATTAAGCAATAATAATAGACAAAAATTATTCAAGCGACATCCTAATAGTGGTAACAGATCACTCCGGTATATATATTCAACTCACCAATTTGAGAAAGACATAAAACCACCTACCTCATACTCGTACAAGTCTCATCGTCCAACATCAGTCTCTAATTCAAGATAAAACGAAGTAAATATATAAAAAAGGTAAAAATATTCAAGGTCTGATAACTTCATCGAGATCAAAAATCACGAATAACAGCATAATAGGAATCGATAGATTACTGATTGGGTTCAAACGCCTCTGATGGTGATCGAATCTGAGTTTGGATAGAGATTTGGGAGGATAAATTCATTTTAATGCTACTAGTTCATGTGGCAGGTGAACCCTTCGTTCCAAATTGCAAAACACAACACTACTTCCCAATTCAACGAATAAATGAAAAACTACACGGCATGTTCTGGAAACTACATGATGTTTCGGTACAGATCATAGCCAGACCATGACATGGTGTGTACTAGGAAGTAAATGGCATGTACCAATATTACACAGCATGTTCTTGAAAATACATAGCATGTAAAACCCAGTTACATCATGTAAAAGTCCTGCATCTATCCCTTGACCTCTTTTCCTCTTTTGTACCAAGTATAACACGGATGGACAAGATCTAAACCTTAAAGGAAGAATCGGGTTCTTACACTAACATTCATCTGAAAATGTTCTCTATCACTCTTCAATAGAACATGATTGTTATATTTTTATTATGTATCCATGTTTCCATTTCTCACCTATGTTCTCCTACTACAGAACCTAGATACATGACCATTATACTTTCTTTTCTCTCTGATAATGAATATGTGTTATTAAACCTATTTATGATGTGGGTTCTTATCAAAAGTTTATTTTCAATTGATGTATTACTAAGATCAACTTTAAATTACAAGGACACAATTTAATTAAGGTGAGGAGAATGTAGCGCCCAGAAATTCTAAAGTAAGAACCTTTTATTTGATAGTGTGTATGACATGAGACACTGAGCGCATAATGGGATATAATACCCCAATACTTTAAAACATATTTACTATTTTAAATAGATTTGATATATTTTATATTTGGTAATTCACACAACACCGAGTTAGCTTGTGTTACACGCAAGAGTGACCTACCTCAATAGCTTTTGTTACATGAATGATTAACCTTCCTCGATATCTTGCACCATACACAAGACTCAGTTTCACCAAATAACACTATAATAATAAAATATTATTATTTAATATAATATGATATAACCTAGCCATTATGTTAGTGGTTATTAATAGTATTAACTAACGTATGAAATATGTTGTTTATAATAATATAGTATTAATTTATAGGTTAAAAATTAATTATAAATGAATATAGGAACCAATTTAATATATACATAATGTTTTTATTTAAAATCATTTTTATGCTCACAAATCTATTTTATATTAATAAATTAAAGTCAAAATAATTAGTTAATTATTTTAATGTAATATATATGTTAGATATTAAATTAAATATTTTTTTATTTTAAACCCATGTATTTGACAAGCATAATATCACAACAGACCCATAATTACACATAAAGTACTATATTTTTATTAAAAGTAGTTTTGATGCCTTTTAATGGTGCATTTATTTTAAATCTTAATTTTGATACATTTATAAATTTAATTTTGAAAAATAAACTTCATTTTTTAAATCAGGATGTAAAAATTATATTAGGGTGAAGTTTTAAGATTTTTCTAAGAAACTCCATTTTTTTAATGAATAGTGAATAATACTGCATTTTAGTTAAAAACATCATTTTACTTTAAATAATAATTACTGATAAATTATATATTAAAATTTTTTTAATAACACACTATATAAATTATACACCTATTAATATTATTTAGTTCATTAGAATTAATTTCAATTTGATATTGAATATAAAAACTTAACGGACTTTTGAACATTTTTCTACTTTAAAAACCCGTTATTTTGTCTCGTCTACAGGATTAGAATTAATTTTAATTTTCCTACATCTGTTATTTGAATTTTGAAAATCTGACATACCCCAATGTAATCCGTATAATATTTTTATTCCAATAATATAAATTCATTTTTTTATCCAAAATATTATTAAAAGTGATTAAAATTAATCACAGTAATTAAGGTCAAGTTTTGCCTAATTAGGGACTAAACCTTAATCTTAGGGGGCCAAATGACCTAGAAACTTGTCCAAAACCAATTATATTAACATAGTTTGACCATAAAACTTCCACTATTGAGTTTTTTATGGTTTTTTATGACTTTTGATTATGTAAGAACATGCGTATAACTAACTTGTTTTCAAAAAATCCAAGTGAGACCTTTTCTTTCCCTATAAAAGGCCACCAACTCTCCCACTTCTTCACACCTCTAAAACCTCTTATGTTTGGAAACTATCGGATAAATAGTCTCCAAAAATAAATTCCCTCAACCTATAATTCTTTATTTGGGCAAAAATATTTTCAAGGAAGCCTTTTGGTATAAACCAAAAGAAGTTACCCAATTAAGACGTAATGCCTTCTCTTTAGTTTCTTAGTTTCATTTTAATTATCTAGACCCTAAATCCTTATTATTATATTATTACATAAATACACCAGTATCCTAAATATACTAGGATGTTTTATGTAAATATTTATACCTGCACTTACACAAACTTCCATCTAAAGGGTAACAAACATATTGTTTCTGTGTGCGGCGAACTACTGCCTCACGAAACGATAATTATTCAATTTTCCTTTACCACCTATCATGGTGGAAATTTTGATTGAAAATATATTAATATATTATATTTAATATATTTATAATAACATTATTCATATGTAATTATTATTTAGAACATACCATTATGCTTTCCATCTGGTGTAAATATGATAATTTCATTTGAGGGATTGTAAACTACTGCCCCCTCAAAGTGATGTGGCTTTTTCATGCCATATATGGAATATATAAAGTATGGTATTAATAATAATATGTAAAATATATAACATAGATTTTATAATGGAATTATAATATTCATATGTATCATTTACTTTTCATTCTTTTAATAACATAGAGAAATGAAATTAGTGTTCATGCGTACATACGACCTACCATCTCCATGAATGGTGCACTTCATTTCTTATCTCCAAACATTATAGTTTAATATAAAAATGTATGTAATGAATATATAATATATTTAAGTCACTGTTTAAATTCTATATATGATGAAACCAGGATATAATTAATAATAAAAACATAAAACAAGTTAAAACATATTTGAGAAAACTAGTCAATTAACACCGGAAATAGTCAAAATAACGAAAGATTGTCAACAAACAGGTAATAAGATAGTATAAAAAGATGATATATGACATTATAAACATGATTAAATTATTATTATACATTAGTAACATATTTTAAACCACTATATAGGAGGATAAAATACCTCACAACAAATGTAAGGTTGAGGTAAGGGAATTTCGTCTCAATTTACATTTCATTGAGTATTAATTATTATTATGTGCCAATTCACTTTTATTTGGTATATATAATTCCTTTTGAATGTTATGTCATGAATATCTGTATTCTCATGATATTTTATGTTTAATTTAATTTCTTACCTCCCTGGGGAATATGATTTAAATGTTTCAAATTGGTATGGGACATGTTGGAATGTTTAAAGATTATTCTCCTCAAGAATGTTCATAATGGTTATCTGTGCAATCTCAATTAATTTTGTGATTATTAACTTTATTTTGAAACAATCACTTTATTTTAATCATTATTAATTGGAAATTTAGCTGAATATTCATATTCTCATACAATGTATATGAGTATTTCCTAAACTATATACCATTTTTCATACAATTTTTACATTGAAAGTTATTTGATTTATTGGGGAATTATTGATAAATCCCTATTTATAATTCAATATGGTTATTTGATATGGAATATTATTTATTTTGATCATTAAATATGAGGTATTTTTTGTACTTTCAATGACGGGTGGATCCTAGACTTTATATATTTCCTCGAGGCATCGACAGGTTCCCATGAGATAAATTGGTTGGCCAAATTGAATAGGTTTCTATCTATAGTTTGGAACCATCTTGTGAAAGGTATTGATGGAAATTGGTTTTCATGTGCCTCATAAATGATGTCCATAAAGAAATAATTTCCCTCATTCAGATTCAATTATTATTCATCCATAATATTTTGCATCGACATATCTATTTATACATTTCATTATCATTTTATTGATTTAAATGGAATGAGTTTCAATTTCTCACCTTTCCATATTGATATTGCCTTATCTAGTTATTTAATGGAATATTTTTTCAATTAACCACATTCCCATGTTAATTTATTATCATTGAGTCATTAGTACTTCTGCTTTACTTACCCTTATTGAACATTTTAGCTCACCCTTATTATGTTTCATTTATCTAGGTAATGAAGAAGAAATATTTTAATAATCTTTCAAGGATTCTGTTTGTTTCATTTTATTATGTATCATGATTATATTTTCTATTTCTCAATTTATTATGGGTATCATCTATGTAATATATCTTTCCAAGACTGATAAACTGAATGGTCCTTCAGGATTTTATTCCTTGTAATAATTTCAATGTAATAAAGTAATGTACTAGCTCTAGGATTCTAGGGTCGGTGCATTACAATTACATTTAGGCATGGTGTTTCATCGCCAGACTGAAGGCCATACTGAATGTACCATTCAGTTATTAGAGAACTTTCTTTGAGCTTTTATGTCAGATTTTGTCCATACAAGAGAGGATCCACTATCATTTGTGGGGTTTGTGTACAAAAAAATCTACCATTCCCCCATAGGTATGGCACTATTTGTAACACCCCAAGCTTTCACGATACTCTTCTCTTTCAATAATGCAATAGCTTGCATTGTACGCAAGTTCGAGATTCTAACACACCACGACCAATCAAAGTAGTAGTTATGAATAGTAATACCCACTTTTTGAAATTATATAAATTTATATTTCAAAATTGACTTCATTTTTGTATTCGGAATATCTAAATTATCCTAATTTGAATTTTTTGTAATTTTCTGAGAACATCCAATTTTCTATGAATAGTGAAAAATACCTCAAAACAACTTTTTTAATCAAAATAATTTATAGTGATAAATTATAATATTTAGTGGTTTTAAAGTATAATTATAATATATTTTTACCATTTTATACAATGGTGTTCATTATAATTAATTTCACTTTGAAATTGGACATAAACAATTGTCAATCTTTTGATATATATTGTTTCTTAAAAACACGCTATTTGTTGTGACAGTGGGAATTAATTATAAAATTAATTAATGAAACTTATATGTTTTTAATTTCATAAAACAGACATCATTTTTGAGTTTGGAATATCAATTATAGCTTAGGGTAAAATTTTGGCATTGTTCTGAAAAACTTCAATTTTTGATGAATAGTGAAACCACTAAGTAGTAGTTAAAAAACTAATTTTTCGTTTAAATGAAACATTACCACTTCTGTGATTTGATTTTCAAAAATAAGACATACATGATTTTCATTATGAAGTAAAATGTGGTTCAATTATATTAAAATAATTTTTTGTTGAATCGTATCTTTTAAGTTTAATTAATCGCGATTAAATGTAATTAGTGAAATTTAAGGTAAAGATAATGTTATAATAATATGAAATGACCTTCACACATGACCTACCCCTATTTTATGAGTCATGGCCGACCAATAAAATCCATGGGTCAACTTAGGGACCCCATGGAGCCACTTTGGTAGGAAAATGACATTAAAAACGTTTTATTTAATGTTGAAATAAAAATGTCACAAACCTGAGTTGTTTTACTAAAATAATTTTTAAATGGGGTTATACAAGTAATATTTTTGACTATAAATATTCATTAGAAATATAAAAAGATTTAATACATCATGATATTTCTTTTATAATTTTTAGACATTAAATAAGTTAAATTATTTATGACACCATGATGATGCAGTGATTACCTCATTATTTAACAATTTAAATAAAATGAAACGATAATGTAAATTTTAAGACTTACACTTGTCAAAAACCTATTGGATGGGTATATTTCGTACCCTTATCACCCTAGCCTAGAAATATATAATTTTGGGACCTTTGAAATCCGAAAATCATTTCATAATAATGGACATTTCATGAGTTTCCAAGAGTGCCCCTCCTCTCCTCTTATAAAAGGCCCCCACCACTACCACCATACTCACACCATCAAAGCCATTTGGCTCAGCCAACCTCTGCCCAAATACTCTCCCAACTTCCCTCTATTACTCCTAGAAGCCTAACATTGGTCATAACTCTTCCCAAGTAAGCCTTTGGCTCAAATCAAAAAGAGTTACCCGATTTTAATGTAATGTCTTCTCTTATGTTATTTTGTTTTATTTTGCTTCTCCAACCCCTTAAACTCTTTTTATTACTTTATTTTGTAACAAAACCAGTGTCTTAAATATACTAGGATGTTTTTATGAGAATTATTTGATTTACACTTACACACACCTTCGTCTAATGGTTAAAGAACATACTGTTTCTATGGTTGGTGAATTTCTGCCTCACGAAACGATGATTGTTCAACACTCATATGACACCTTAAAAGGTGGCAATTAAGATGTAACTATATTTATATATGATATATAATATGTTTATGTTTTAATTAAGATTCTGTATTTTTATTTATGGCATATATTTATAGTTTTCATTATGGGTAAACGCGATATCTTCATTTTAGGAAGTGCGGACTACCGCCCCCTCAAAGTGATTTGAATCGTTAATGCCATATGTGGGATGTATAAAGGATGGAGTAAATGATATTATATATGATATTATACTAGAATTATAATATACCTTTATATCATTATTATTTCATTCTATTAAATACGAAATAGAAATGAAAGTAGCGTTCATGCGTACGTACAGCTTACCGTCTCCATGAACGGTGCATTTCATTTCTTAACTCTAAATGTTACATAATATTATGAATGAATGTATATACTGGATATATATTATATATATGATATCTACATCATGAATATAATTCTAGATATAATTTATATTTTACCACATGAACAACTTGTAATTATAAGAAGTTTATTTTTGACTCAAGTACCAAAGATCGACAAAATGACTGTTATTAACATAAATAATTACATAATGTTCATAACATGGTAATAAGTTATATAAAATGAATAATGAACATGAAAAATGTTCTTGAGAAAATATAAATTAACTCTAGTTTATTATTCAGGAGGTTAAAGAATGATCGAGTCAAGTCGGACACGAGGTATGGGAATTTCTTAACCCAATTTCCATTCTTTGGGTTAATCTCCTACTTTCAAATTATGTCATGATATTATTATGTCCTATATTGTATTTATAATTTCTTTATGTGTACATATAGTTAATACACATAATAGATATATTTTATTTAAAAATGATCTTTTTAAGGGACTTCGTCTCAATCTCCATTCATTGAGGCATATTTTTCTTTATACACAAATTTCTTTTATACGGTGTATAAACCCCTTTGACTTTTACTTTTATTCAAAAGGAATCTTTTTATATGAAGAATTTTTACTAAACGACAAAAGGAATGTTTTTTCTTACGTATGCGGCGACAACGACTTCTCCGCCGCCATGACTATTATTTGAGTTTCGACTTCCTCTATAAGCCATAACTTTTTTTAAAAGAAAATTAAATACCATGTTTTACTTTTCTTTTATTTTGGTATTGAAAATGGTTTTGATAATGTTTTTATTATATCAATGTGTTGTATTGATATCTTTTGATTGAAGTGTGGAAATCTTATGTTTCCTTTATGCATGTTTTATGTGATACAATTATGTTATGGTTTATGATATGTTTAAACCTGTTCATATGAGGAATGCATTGGAATTAATAAGTGACGGGTGGAGCCCGTTATAGCTCCTCGATGCATCGGTAGTTCTCATGAGACAAACTAGCTTCATGGAACAAGGCCTTGACAAAATCTTATTTGTAGTCTTGGCACGAGGCCTTGGCTACGTGGTTATGATAGTCTGGTATTATGCATTCCATCATTATGAAAGTGGTTATTGATATTGCATGTGATTATTCGACCAGTAGAATATCCATGTGATGAATTAAATGGCATTATCTCATTTTACTTTTTCCATATTATGTTGAAGTTCATGTTTAAAAGGCTTTTGTTTTAGTTATACATTGCCTTAAATGTTTGTGTTTATTTATTAAAGCTTCTGCTATATTGTTATCCTTACTGAGCATCTGAGCTCACCCCTTTCAATGTTTTAATATTTTCCAGGATGTGAAGAAGTATTTTATGAATGACCTGCAGGGATAGTCAGAAGAGGATATGAGTGTGGTCTATGGAGACTTTGTTATTGTAGATTTTCACTTTATGATGTAATGTAACATTTATAAATGTATCTAGTGTTTCCAAGGCTACTAAACTAATCGGTCTTTTGAGACATGATATTTTGTGATCATTCCAATGTTACGCAATAATGCACCGACTATGGGTAACTGGGGTTGGGGCGTTACACTATTCAAGACTTTTAAATGAAAACCATGCAGGTCATCACTATTGTTGGTCGGAGTGGATACTCAATAGGGGGTGAATTGAGTTCCAATTAAAATTTCTGTTAAAAATATTTCTTTTAAAATCCCCCAATTATAATACTAAGTTAAAATGTAGTGAATTTTCATTATAGTAAAGGGTCAGTTAGATTCTCAATAGATTGATTAGTTCTCAATTAATTCAATCTGAAGATTAATTAACTTTTGAACCAAACCTAATTCTTTATAGTGCATAAAAACACATGCTAGTTTAACTATCAAAGTGACTTTAAAATAGTTTTGTATTTCAATGTAAATAGAAGTGGAGTATAAAATATATATTAGACTTTAGACTTAATCTGAGATGCACAGTAGATATAAAACAAGTGGTTTTTTCTCAAGATGAGACCTAAGCCACTCCACTTGGTGATCACCTGCCACCAAGTAATTTATATAAATAAACTCTGATCCACACCATGGATCGGGGTAACAACAGTATATAGACTGTCCAGGCCATGCAGGGACCTCTTCCACAATTTTCGTGGGTAAACAAAATAATATTCAGGCCACACAGGGACCTATTCCATAGTTGTCGTGGGTAAAAAAGAGTAAAGAGTTTGGGGTAAGGATTTTGAAATCCTTCAGTTCATCGCAGGAGTCAGTGTGTGTGTAAAATATACATAGTACACACACTGCTCAATTGTAAATAAAAAATCACTAATAGAGAGTAGATGTGAGTTTATAATGATCTAGTGATTAGCATTGCAGCTCTGGACTCGTTGGGTAACACAGAAATGCTTCTAAGTCCTTCTCTTGTTTTTCTGTTGAAAAACAGAGTTTCGTGGTTCAGCTTGTGTTCTTCACGAGTGAAGATGTTATCTGTATTCCAATTTACTTCTTGTGTTCTTTAGTAGAGTTGGATTGCATGCATGAGACAATTTATTCTTTTAAGATCTTGCAATCTCTTCTTCATGGTCGTGATCAAGATTGGTGTTCTGTTCAGTACAGTGCACTCGTGTTTCTTGCGTTGTTGTGTGTCTCTTCTTCCTCTTGGACACACATCTCTTTATCTTCAAATGCATGAGGTTTAGCTGATAAGTTCCAAGTATTTTGTGTGTCATACCTCATACTATGTCTTCAAATAAACATTAAATATGTCAGTTCATTAAAGAAATCAAATATGACCATTAAAAAGTTAAATAGAAAAACGAAAAAATAGTTTAAGAAAAGGTGTCATAGTAGTTATGGAAATGGTGTCTTTTTCATGGTATCTCCTTCATGGTGTCTCGCTCATGGTTTCTGAGTCACGGTGTCTCCTTTTTATGGTGTCTCGCTCATGGTGTCTGAGTCACGGTGTCTAACTTACGGTTTCTGGTTTCCAGTTTCTTTCTCATAGTTTCTAGATTCACAGTGCCTTGATGACTGTGTCTTACTAACTGTGTCTAGCACATAGGCAAACAGATTGTCTGTCTTACAGTGTCTGTTCTTAGTGTCTTGCTTCATGGTTTCAGGCTTACTGTTTCATGGTGTCTCGTGGTCATGGTGTCTGTGTCTTGCTCATAGTGTCCGACTTACTGTTTCAAGCTTCACGGTGTCTTGTACTTAGGCAAATAACTGTGTTTAGACTTAAACAGTAATATGTATAAAATTAATTTAGCTTAACCATTATAAAGTATGAGATAACTTGAAACATAAATACACATGATTGATAAGATTTCTTAGATTTTTGATCATGAATAAGATTTTTAATCATTATTGAGATTTATAAACATTAATAGGATTTGTGATAATTAAAACATGATTAATACATTAGGAGTCCAACAATCTTCCCCTTTTTGATGATCACAAATCATATATAGGTAAAGGGTAAATTAAATGCAACTATAGAGAAAAATAACATATGATAACATAGATTTCATATTTTTTCCCCTTTTGGGATTATCAAAAAGTAGAAAGAATAGAGGGAAAATAGTGCATATGTCATTACAAGTGTTCTTAATATAGCATATAGTAGAAATACAAAAGATCAATGGCATCCCCATCAAAAATAGTAGTTACTAGTCTTCTTTAGGGATTGGCCTTCTCTTTGCCTTTATCAGGAGAGGAAGAGGAATCCATAGGGGCATTTGCTGATGTAGAAGAAGGAATATAAGAGGTAGATATAGAAGGTAAAGGGAGACCTTCAAATACTGATGGAGCAAATGTTGGAGTAGTGGAAGATCTTGGTCGTTGCTGGTCAATAATGACAGGCCTGATCTGACTAAGAGGCTGGCCAACAGACATGGATGTTCAAGCTAAGGCAGAAGTGAAAGTAGGTAATCCAGGTCTGATAGGAGTATCCACTAGAGCAACAATTAATGTACTATGAACCTGAATATATGGTCTCAGAAGTTTAATAAAGTCTGCAATAATCTCTCCTCTATACTGCATGGCCTTTTCAAAATCATATTCATTTTCCATGAACTTTTCCAATAATCTGGTAAACTCGGTGAGCTTCTGGAATTCGGTTTTGAAGGCTTGGGTTACTTGATGAATTCTCAGATTCTCTACAAGGTATTTTAAGTGGCTGTTCATATCATTCTTATAGAAAATCCAGTTGAAATAACAATCTACTTTCTTAGAGATCTCCTGCTGAGCATCATTGGCAATCTTTGAGTGAATTTGAACCAGGTAAAGAACTATATCACTATTCTTAACAACTTCAGATAAAGGATCCATATCAAACCCACTGAAGGCATTCTGAATCTCTTCCTGGACTATAGATCTGAGCAGAAAACTATCCAAAGAAGTAGTAGAGGTTTGATCGGAGGAAGTAAAAGCTTTGACAGTTATGGTTAGAGACTTAAGCTGTTTCAGGACCTTTTGAAGACATCCTGTATATTCATCTGTGAGCTTATTAAGGTTATTCACAAGCTCTCTCATGTGTTGCAACATGTTTTTGTGCCTTTCAGCAATCATCTAATCAAAGGATAGCAGATAGGGGTGAATTTGAGACACAATATCTCAAGAGATGTTTGCAACAAAAGGTACAGGATAAGTAGGAGTAGGTGTAGGAGCAGGCTCTGGTCTTGAATGCAGTTATTTTTGTAGGTCATCAACAATTATTTTCAGAATTGCAACTTCAGTACTGATCAACTTTTTCTCAACTCTTACTTCTTGAATATCATTGATCATCTTGGGTTTAATGTTCCAGATAATGTTTTCTAAAAGCAGTGAGGCATCTTCCTGACTTAGTTTAGTCACAAGAAGAGGTTGAGAGGACATAAGTTTCTCAACTCCAGCTAAGATAGTGTCTCCAAAGACTTTCAAGTCATCCTTGCTAACAAAAGACTGTTGATTAGGTAAAGGTGCAGGTGCAGGAAGTGGTACAGGAGCATGCTCAGGTTGAGGTTCAGGTTCAGGTTTAGGTGCAAAGTATGTGGTAGATTTTAGTTGAAACAAAAATGAAAGATCAATCCCAGTTTCAGTAACCTGCTAAGATTCACGTACATCATAAAAGCTAGGAAATACATACTGAGTGTACACAGAATATGACTTAGTTTTTTGAGATGCTTCAACAGACTCAGCTTCACCAGTCTCAAGATTTTTAGGTTCCTCCCCCTTAATAAGTGCTTCCTTTTCTAGACCATGAGGCTCAGGTACTTGTTTTAAATTCACAGGGTCAGCTCTAATTTCCTCAGCCATTTCTTGCCTAGCCAGCTGAAAGGATATCTCCATACTCTCTTCAGTAGAGGGTATGAACTTAGGAACCGACTGTTCCACAGGTAGTACTTCCAGATTATCTTCTTGAATAGTAGGGAGTTATTTTTGAGTTGCTTCTTTCACAGTAGAGAGTTCTCCTACTTCAGCCTCTTCCATGGCTTGCTGCTCAGATTCTGGGACCATTAATTCTCTTACAGCCTCAGATTGGGTTTCCAGATTGATATCAAATCTAGGGACAGGAGGTTCTTCTTCAAGAACAACCAGAGGAACAACAATCCTTTCTTTCTCAATAACAACTTATTCCCTATGAGGTATATCAACCTCTTCTCTATGTGGTACTTCAATTGTCTCTTCCTCTTTTTCTTCTTCTTCTGGAAATTCCACAACTTCATCTGGTTCCAAATCAGGATCAAAAAATATCTTCAGCCTTGTTGGATAATCTACAGGATTGAACTTCTCATAGAGCTTATCATTATCTTCAACCCATTCCTTCGTCCATGGGTTCTAGTTTATTTTCATCCTCCTGATGGTATCTTTGTATAAACATTATTCGTAGTTCATATGTACTTCTTCATTGGGTCTAACTACTCCTTTTGCAACAAGCATTGCTGGAATTAGCCTAGAGTGAAACAGAGAGGTGGATTTGGATGTGACCTTGATCAATTCACACGTATGATGAATTATATACTTGCATAGATAGATTTTGTGTCCATTATTCATCAAATGGATCAATAACACATCTTGATATTTCAAGACATCAAAGTCACCTTTCCTCGGGCTAATCATATTTTGAACAAATTTGAACAACAGCCCTGTCTCCCCATCAAGTTCAGTAGCTATGGCCCTTCTCCTGGTGCCATTTATAGTTAGGATTTCTAGTACATTTTCCAGGTCAAAGAAATATGTTGTAGGTGGGGGGTCTCTCTGATAATCATCATAGATCCCTTCGTGAGGAATTAAGGCATGCAACCCATAACCTCGATGAGAAGGTATATCTTTGGCCATTAACCCAACTTCTCGCAACAAAACTTTCACCAGCATCAAATGAAAATTGTACATACTGATAGAACTGAGCGACCAATCTTGGATAAATGGGTCTATACTTCCTAGAGAACCATTCGAGCCAGACTTGTTCTCTTAAAACTTTTAAAACTAGAGACTTTCTAGACAACAGTCACTCAGGGAAAATTTCCTTTTCAGGTAAAACACTACAGTTTACATGGTTTTGATTTAGGGGTCCTTCGGGTGCCAACTTCGGTTCTATCTTCTTCTTCTTCGATCTACGCTTCTCAAGAGTAGATGAAGATGGATGCTTCATCCTTGGCATCCATTGAAGGTTCGAGAAAGAGAGAAATAGAAAGGTTTCAAGGTTGAGAGGGTTCGAGAGGAGGTCCGAGTGAAGAACCAAGTGAAACCCTTTTGTTTTATCTTTTGGGAATGTCAAACATCACAAAAGTAAAAACGCGAGAAAGTAAAAAGCGGTGAAATAATAATTACCACGATACGGTTTAAAAAAGAAAATCATAAATAATTTTCATAGTGAGACTGTGAATAGTCGTTACTGTGCGATGGTAAGTGGTCGTCACGGTGTGATAGTTAGTAGCTGTCACGGTGAAACAGTGAATGGTCTGTTCAGTCATGGTGAGACAGTAAGTAAACTATTCAGTCACGGCGAGATAGTAAGTAAACTATTCAGTCATGGTGAGATAGTTAGTGACAGATCGTGAATAGAAAGTTCTAATGGTGAGACCGTTAACATGAGGTAGTAATCGAGAAGTAGTGAACATGAAATAGTAAAGTAAAATATAGTAAAATATTAAATTGTAAGATAAGTAATATATCTATTTGTGATTGATCATGCCAAGATCATGTATGATGTAATATATTCTCTAAGAATTTAATGGTTTAGTGAATATATCACTAAGTTGATATTCAGTACTAATGAATTCCAATGTGATATTACCCTTTTGATAATGATCTCTCAAAAAGTGATGTCTTACATCAATATGTTTTGTCCTAGAATGTGAAATAGGATTTTTTGAAATGTTAATATAACGTTTGTTGTCATAATTTATTATTACATGTCTGAATTGATATCCATAATCTAGTAAAGTGTGTTTCATCCACAAAATTTGTGCACAAAAACTGCCAGCAGCAATATATTCAGCTTCTGTAGTAGATAATGCAACAGAATTTTGTTTCTTACTACACCATGATACTAGCGACTTTCCTAAAAGGTGACATGTTCCAGAGGTACTCTTTCTATCTAACTTACAGCCACCGAAGTCAGCATCATAATAACTAACTAGTTCAAATGATTTTACTTTAGGATAGAACAGTCCTAAATTGGGTGTATGCTTGAGGTATTTAAAAATTATCTTTACAATATTTAAATGAGATTCTTTAGGTTTTTCGTGAAAACGAGCAAACATACACACACTAAACATAATGCCAGGACAGCTAGCAGTTAAGTATAGTAGACTTCCAATCCTTCCTCTATAAGTGGTTTGATCAACAGATTTTCCATCTTCATCAAGATCCAACTTACATGTGGTACTCATGGGAGTGTCACTAATTTTAGTGCTATCCAATCCAAAACGTTTTATAAGATCTCTAGTGCACTTACTTTGAGTCAAAACAATTCCATCATTATTTTGAAAGATTTGGAATCCAAGAAAGAATTTTAGTTCACCCATTAAACTCATTTCAAATTAGTTTTTCATCATTTTAGAAAAATCAATACATAATGATTTTTTTGAAGATCCAAAAATAATATCATCTACATAAATTTGAACAACTAAAACACCATTATAAATTTTTTTTATAAATAGGTTAGGATCAGCTATTCCTTTTGTAAAAACTTTTGAAATAAAAAATGTACATAATCTGTCATACCATGCTCTTGGAGCTTTTTTTAAACAATATAAATCTTTTGATAGTTTAAAAATATGATTTGGAATGTGAGGGTTTATAAATCCAGGGGGTTTTCAACAAAAATATCCTCAGCTATATACCCATTTAAGAATTCACTCTTAACATCCATTTGATATAGTTTGAAATTCAGATGTGTAGCATAAGTAAGTAGAATTCTAATGGATTCATGTCTGGCTACAGGAGAAATGGTCACCTCATAGTCAATTCCTTCTTCTTGACTATAGCCTTGTGAAACTAATCTAGCCTTATTCCTAACTATATTTCCATCTACATCTACCTTATTTATAAACACCTATTTAGTGCCTATTGTGAATGTTTCCTTGGGTCTTTCAACATGTTTCCAAACTTTATTTCTTTAAAACTGATTGAATTCTTCTTGCATATCCATTCCGCAAAATTCATATTTGATGGAATCATCAATGTTTTTAGGTTAAAGTTGTGACAAGAAGGCTTAATGTTCAACCAGATTTCTAAGAGAAGCTCTAGTTTGTGTTCCTTTCTCTAAGCCTCCTATAACAGCATCTAAGGGGTGGTTTCTAAGGTTTCTAACCTTTCTAGAAAAAGATGGACTAGATATTTTAGGTTCATCAATATATTCATGTTCATTATGACTTGATAGCACAAAATTTCTAGAATTGGATGTTTTCCCAGATTCTTTCACAGAGGTATTTGAGGATTTTGAATTGATATTCAGATTTGATACATCATCCTCTAGTTTTTCTAGGATGGTTCCAGGCTCATGTGGATCTGTTTCATCAAACTTGATATGGAAAGATTCTTCCACACATTTAGTTCTCTTATTGAATACTCTATAATCTTTTATTGATATTGAATAGCCTAGGAAATTTCCTCATCACTTTTGGATGAAAATTTTTCATGATTATCCTTAGTGTTGAGAATAAAGACTTTGCAGCCAAAAACTCTAAAGTAATTAACCTTAGGCTTTCTATTATTCCAGATTTCATAAGAGGTCCTTTTGAGAATTGGTCTAATCAATACTATATTGATAATGTAGCATGCTATGTTAACAGCTTCATCCAAAAAGTAAATAGGTAGGTCATATTCACTAAGCATTTTTCTAGCAATTTCTTGCAGTGTTCTATTTCTTCTTTCTACAACACCATTTTTCGGAGAGGTTCTAGGGGTAGAGAAATTGTGATTATAACCATTTTTTGAGAAAAAGGATTCAAACTCTTGATTTTCAAACTCACGACCATGATCACTTCTCAAAGTCTTAATCTTAAGTCCACTAAGGTTCTCTACAGACTTGGATTATTTAATAAAGTAAGAACAAGCTTCACTTTTGTGAGCTAAAAAGTATACCCAAGTATATCTAGAAAATTCATCTACTAAGACATTGACATAGTGCTTCCCATTTAAGCTAGAAACTCTAGATGGTCCAAACAAATCCATGTGAACCAATTTGATAGGTTGAGAAGTAGAAACTTCTTTCTTTGGTTTGAAAGAGATTTTGTTTTGTTTTCCCTTTTGAAAAGGATTACAAACTTTGTCATTCGTAAACTCAAGTTTGTGTAAGTCTTTAACTATGTTCTTTATAGTCGGTTTTCTAAGTGAATGTATATTGTAGTGTCCAAATCTTTTGTTCCAAAGCCAATACTCTTTATGAAAATCATTTAAACAAGTACTATTTTTTCGGCTAAAGAATTCAAATCAACTGCATAAAAATTTTCATTCCTCAAGGTAGAAAATACTAAAGAATATTTAGAATTAAAAACATTAAAAGAATCATTTTCAAACATAACATTAAATCCATCATCACATAACTGAGAAATACTTCTCAATTTGTATTTTAATCCATCAACAAATAAAACTGAGTTAGTGTTACCAATTTGGCCTAGGCCGATGATCTTTACTTTAGAATTATCTCCAAAGGTGACATAGACTACATCAACTTTGATTAAACTTTTAAAACATGAGAAAACTTTTTTCATGTGTCTTGAACATCCACTTTCCAAGTACCATGTCTTCCTACAAAAACTCTTTAAGAAAGTTTCCTACAAAATAGTTTTATATGGAAAATGATTTTGATACCCAAATTCTCTTGGGTCCAGACAGGTTAGTAAAAAAAGCTTTAGGTACCCAGATTTTTCTTATGGGTCTCATATAATTCACAAAATCAATGGATTTTGATAGATAGACTTTATTTGGTCTATAAAAATGTAAATAACTAGTTGAAGCATATTAATTTATAGAACTAGAACTATCATTATTATATCCAGATTTAGGAACTAATTTAGTTTTAGTGATCTATCTCTTTCCAGGCTGATAGCCTATTCCAGTGGTATATTTTGGTGCCACTTGTTTACCTAACATTTGAGTTAGTGTGTCTTTTCCATTTGTGAATTTTTCTAAGTCCTTTCTCAGTTGCTCATTAGACATTTTCAGTTCAGTTTTTTTCCTTAAGTAATTGAGCATTCTTTTCTTTTTCTACGTCAAGGTCAGATTTAACAGAACTGGTCAAAGCATGTTATTTCTTTAAGGTCTTATATTTTTCCTTAAGCTCATTAGAGGTTTCTTCTAGTATGTTACAGTATTCAAATAGTTCCTCACTAGACATGTTTTTGGTTTCAGAATCATAATCAATTTTAGAATATAAAACATTTAGCATAGGAGAAGCATGTACCTCAAAAGTATTGGTCAGGAAACACATGTTAGCACGATTCTTTTAAGAATAAAAAACTTCAAACTCGCTTGTGTTGTCTTCTGAAGCACTCCAGGTTGCTTTCATAGCTTTCTTGTATTTATTGTCCTTGTAGTCATATTTCTTTTTGAACATCAATTTTGGACAGTCATCTTTAATGTGACATTTTCTTTTGTATTCATAACAGACAACTTCATCACTCTTATCAGCTTTCTTCCAATCTTTCTTCCAATCATTCTTCCAATGTCCTTTGTTGTCATATTTACCTTTGTAGTGTGATTTTTTGAAGAATTTCTTCTTCCTATAGAACTTCTTAAATATCCTGGCTATCTGAGCCATCTCTGCATCACTGTCAGATGCAGTCTCCTCACTACTCTAGATTTCAGTAGGTATGTGAACTTTCTCCTTGTCTTTGCTCTTTGAGGAAGTAGACTTAAATGCCACTGACTTCCTCTTTGGTTCATCATCTTCTTCCTTGTTTGCCTTTATTTCTTCTTCATATATCATTAACTTGTCAACTAATTCCTTAACAGGTAAAGTACCAATATCACAAGATTCTCTAATCGAGACAAATGTGCCTCTCCATTAGTCTGGAAGACATCTTAGTATTCTCATGATTTGTTCCTTTGCTAGAACAACCATTCTAAGGGAGTTCATAGGGTTGACAATTTCATTGAACCTGAGATACATGTCACAGATAGGTTCATTAGGATTAATTTTAAAATTATCATATTTAATAGTATAAGTTTTCAATATAATTTCTTTAACATTGGTTGTTCCTTCATGACAAACCCCCATGGTATCCCATATTTCATAAGCAGTTTTACAAGCAGATATTCGATTAAATTATTCATCTCCTAATGAAAAATACAGGGAATTAATAGCATTACAATTATTATTGTAATCTATTTTAGTAGGTTCATCCCAAGTTGTTCTTTCAGTTTCTGGAATCTTATATTGAGTCACTATAGCAGTCCAGATATCAAATCCCATACTCTCTAAGTAAATTTTCATCTTAAGTTTCCAGTGGACATAATTTGTACCATTAAATAAGGGTGGCCAGTTGGTAACAGCACCTTCCAATCTATTGTCCACAATTAGATTTTAGCAGATATATTTAAAGAGATAAAATTTAGAACTAATAGAAATTTAAGATATTTAAGATACAACTAAAATCACAGTTGAAAAACAGATTATTTTTGAAAACCTTTAATAATAATTTAACCTCTGATACCAAATGTTGGTCGGAGTGGATACCTAAGAGTGGGGTGAATTGAGTTCCAGTTAAAATTTCTGTTAAAAATATTTCTTTTAAAATCACCCAATTATAATACTAAGTTAAATTTTAGTTAATTTGTATTACATTAAAGGGTCAGTTAGATTCTCAAGAGATTTATTAGTTCTCTATTAATTCAATATGAATATTAATTAACTTTTGAACCTAATCTAATGCTTTACAGTACATACAAACACTGGCTAGTTTAACTATCAAAGTGACTTTAAAATAGATTTGTATTTCAAAGTAAATAGAAACGAAATATAAAATATATATTAGACTTTAGACTTAATCTAAGATGCACAGTAAATATAAAACAAGTGGTTCAGTCTCAAGTCGAGACCTAATCCACTCCACTTGGTGATCACCTTCCACCAAGCAGTTTATATAAATAAACTCTGATCCACACCCTAGATCGGGGTAACAATAGTATATAGACTGTCTAGGCTATGCAGGGACCTCTTCCACAGTTTTCGTGGGTAAACAAAATAATTGCCAGGCCACACAGGGACCTCTTCCACAGTTGTCGTGGGTAAACAAGAGAAAAGAGTTTGGGGTAAGAATTTTGAAATCCTTTAGTTCATCACAAGAGTCAGTGTGTGTGTAAAACATACAGAGTACACACACTGCTCAAAAGTAAATAAAAGAATCACTAAGAGAGATTAGATGTGAGTTTAGAACTCTCTTGTGATTAGCAGTGCAGCTCTGGACTCATTGGATAACACAAAAATGCTTCTGAGTCCTTCTCTTGTTTTCCTGTTGAAAAACAGTGTGTCGTGGTTTAGCTTGTGTTCTTCACAAGTGAATATGTTCTTTGTATTCCAATTCACTTCTTGTGTTCTTTAGTAGAGTTGGATTGCATCCATGAGACAATTTCTTCTTTGAAGATCTTTCAATCTATTCTTCATGGTCGTGCTCAAGATTGGTGTTCTGTTCAGTACAGTACACTCGTGTTTCTTGCGTTGTTGTGTGTCTCTTCTTCCTCTTGGGCACACTTCTCTTTAACTTCAAATGAATGAGGTTTATTCGACAGGTTCCATGTATTTTGTGCCTCATACCTCATACCATGTCTATAAATAAACATTAAATATGTCAGTGCATTAAAGATGTCAAAATATGACCGTTAAAAAGTTAAATAGAAAATGACAAAATAGTTTAAGAAATGATGTCACAGTAGTTATGAAAACGTTGTCTCCTTCACATTATCTCCTTCATGGTGTCTCACTCACGGTGTCTGAGTCATGGTGTCTCCTTGTCATGGTGTCTCGCTCATGGTGTCTAATTCATGGTGTCTAACTTACAATTTCTGGCTTTCGGTGTCTTGCTCATAGTTTCTGGATTCACGGTTCCTTGATGATTGTGTCTTACTAACTGTGTATGGCACTTAGGCAAACAGATTGTCTGGATTACAGTGTTTGTTCTTAGTGTCTTGCTTCACGGTGTCAGTCTTACTATGTCACGGTGTCTCATGGTCACGGTGTCTGTGTCTTGCTCACAGTATCTGACTTACTGTGTCAAGCTTCATGGTGTCTTGTACATAGTAAAATAACTGTCTTCAGACTTAAATAGTAATATGTATAAAATGAATTGAGCTTAACAATTATAAAGTATGAGATAACTTGAAACATAAATACACATGATTGATAAGATTTGTGAGATGTGTGATCACGAATAATATTTGTAACCATTATTGATATTTGTAAACATTAATAAGATTTGTGATCATTAAAACATGATTAATACATGAGGAGTCCAACAACTATGCTAGACCAACCTAGGAGAGTCAACACTTATGGGACCAAAGTTTGTGCGAGCCACTGCATAGAAGGATCATATGATCTAGGAGAGGATGAGGACTCCATAGTGTATTCATTGGTCATATGTGGACTGAGGACAACAACCTTTGGAGTTCGAGGAGTGAGACCATGTGTTTATAAGGGTCTCACCTCAGTGTGGATTATAGAAATTTGTATTAGGTGGAATGATATATACATGATTCATCATACCTTTCTAGACTCTATGTAGAGTAGGTGATGTGGAATATTGTATATCCATACCACCGTAGTTCAACCATGTAAACAACATTTTTCATGTGTCATAGTTGAAAAAGTACATACATGATCGGTCACATGTTGTCAATTAGGGTGAGATGGACATCGAGGATGGAGCTACCATTGATGGGTACCCTATGTAGATTGAGGATTAGATAAAGAGGATCATACGTGGGAAATAAATTCTCCTAGTGCATGTTTGGTGAAATCAAGGGAATCTCTTGGAGAGAACTCGGGTGTGGGAGGCCCCAATGCATTATCAGTACCCACATCACCTTATATAGATTTTTTTTGGATTTTACAGACATTAAGACCCAAGGTAGGGAGAATTTAGTGACTCAAATTATCCATTTATTGTTTTTCGATGTGGTATGTATTATTTTGGCGACCATGAATTGAGATGAAGTGAGATTCTAAGGCCCTATGAGCCATAAATAATTGTTTGAAATATATTAAATATATAAAATTCATAGGTGAATATTTTTCCTAAAATGTGGAATAAAATCTAAATAGAGGCTAATATAATAAATATATGATTTTTTTGAGTTCATAGCTTTGGTTTTACCCTAGGATTGATATAACCTTTGATCACATCAAACATTCAGGTTAGGCGTGGTCATGGGTGAATGTTTAAATGAATTTAATAAATTAATTTATTTAATAAATTAACTCATCCTAAAAATATCTATTTATATGTTGTAATGGAATATTTTTAGGGTTATCTATGTATCCTTTCAAATCTATAGGAGACATTGGAGGGAGTTGGAGGTCCTTCATTAGTGAGTGATTACTAGATTGTGGATCATCTATCAGTGTGAGACAGAACCTGAGGATCCTCCCAACAATAATGAATTAGAATATTCTTCACCAATAATTGATCAAAATTGAGGTAGGATGATGTTTTATTGATATTCTTCCTCATTTTTTATTTCTATTATGAACATGGCCTGATATATTAATAGATTGATTCATGGATCAGTAATATTATAGATATGGTATTATCTATGGGTATTATTTGGATAATTGAATATTTTTATTTGGTTATTCATTCATCTTTCCAACAGAAACGGTTTTATTCTAACTGAACATGGTTGAGGTTTTTTCCTCATTTCATATTTCTTTTATTTCCCCCACCCTAATTGTGCATTCTTCATCAATATTTTTTTTCATTGTATGTTCTATAAATACCACTAAATCAATCATTGTCCACCTGTTTATTGACTCAACAGATTGATATCATAGACTCGGGCTTTGATCAATGATGGGATTAAGATATAACGACAAATGATCAATCAGGGATGAATTTAAGGATACTGTTCTTCATATATTTGGTGTCAGATAATGGAAGACATGTCTGAATGATTACCAAATGGAATCAAAGGTCTGTAAATCAGTGATTTATGATGGAAATACATAGTCGGTTGTGTTTCTTGATTTTCTAGAAATGTGTGTGGACAGATCCACAACCATAGGAGAAAATGATGACGCATGAACCAGATCAGATAGTATTGTTGATTTACATGATGTGTGGTCCCCATGGGTGGTGTTAGGTTTTAATGATAATGTTAAATATCAAAATACATGTTACCCCTGTCGCACAGTGTGTGACTTGAACAAGAAGCTTGGTGTGTACCTCATACGGTACACAGATACATCCTGGAGTACATGTGCTTGAACAAACCATGTACTCTGACACATACTTGTAAAGGACATATGTACAAGGGAAGATCCATGCACATAGACAATGTAAGAATTACATGGGCTTGGGAATGTTGTGTACTCTGACATTGATATAAGGATGATCCATGACACTAGGGTTAAATCCAATTCCAATGGGACACACCATGTACTAATATTTCATGTCTTTTACTCATTAAATGTTGTATTAGTTCCATTTTCTTGTTCATCGTGGACTTGTTTTGTTATGGTGTGTTCCCTTTATCCATTTCATGAGGGTTAGTAGGGAATCGTGTCCTACACATAGGAAGGTGATCCCTTTAATGATTCTTCTTGGATGGAGTTGTTTCCATCCCTTCATGAGTCTTAGAGTGAGATCATATATCATCATATTTCCCTAATTTGAGTTCTTTGTATCATCATGACTAACACTACGCATTCGTAGATCCTCTACATAGTGGGATATTTCTTATTGAGTTGTTGGTATACCCCATGGCCTTTGGTGTGATCCCATTTCCATGTATCTTTCTCTTTATAATTCAACTGTGTAATGCCTATGGAGAGACTTGATGTGCATGACTTCTTAGATGGAATTAATCAGTGTTATCTGACTCTTGGAGTGAGTTCTCCTGGAATAAATGATGTGTGAGACCTTCAAGTAGTAATACTAGGCTTAAATTAGAGTTGTGACATTACATTGAGTTTGTGTGTATTTTTTTAGTATATCTAAAAATTATTTTTATATGTTATGTAAACTTACACCATTGTTGATTTGATTTTTATTTTTGATGTTAGTTTCTTAATTATTTGAGGGTTTCCTACTCGGTGTTTTATCATCAACCTTATATGACCTCTGACCACACATTTCATGTATTATTCAGATGATCGAACTTTTGACAAAGTCCTAGAGGGACCAGGATTAGAAATTTCATAGTGAGATGGATCGGCCGAGTTGTGTTCCTCCAGTTATCTTGATAGTATTTCCCTTATTTAATTATAGGTTGGGTTTGTTTTCACATTCTCTATAGTGGTATTGTATTGGGCCATGTTTTCTTTCTATTACTTCATTCTCATTTTGGTAGAACCCATTTAATTTATATTTTAATAATTTTGATAGTCTAATTCATTCTTATTATTCCCAACTATATAAGTATGTCTTCCACCAGTGGGGCCAGTTCAGGCATTTGAATCCATCCTATAGCAATCCTCCAAAATCTTGTCACTGTTTCGGTTATCGAGGTCATATGGAGATGTTTTGTTGGAATAGTCTCTCAACGAAAATGTTATGATTGGAGGATTTTGGTGTCTGACTGAGAGTTAAGAGATGCTTTAGTCATTAAGGCCCTAGACATAGGCCTCAAAGTGAATCTCATGCATAGTCATGAAATTGCTAGGGGAGTAAAAAACCTTGGCCCAATTTTTGGTCTCTAGTGTGGGAGTCGAGAAAGATCCAATCTCCTG
This sequence comes from Viscum album, assembly GCA_963277665.1. NCBI lineage: Eukaryota > Viridiplantae > Streptophyta > Magnoliopsida > Santalales > Viscaceae > Viscum > Viscum album. Next base: position 167,127,945 of record OY728155.1, on the reverse strand, counting down.
TTGTATGTTTCTCTATGATGTGAATCTATTTATCTATATAATAGAATTATTAATCTTATTTTCTTGTGATATCGTCCTTGTGTTTTGAGTGTGGATCTTTAAATAGTTAACCTTTCTTAAAAGTGTCATTATCCCACATATGGGTCAGTTTTGGTTTTAGTTGTGCTCATTTGGAGATGTATGTGCTTTTGGAAATCAATGTCTCTTAATTGTGTTCAAGTTCTCTATCTCGTTCGAGTTCCTTTTTGTGGATTTATCTACTCGTGTTGGGATCTTTGTCTTGTATAGGGAATTCTCACTGTAGGCTATGGTGTTGTCTCACTCGTGCTAAGGAATCTGTTTTATTTCATATTGTGAGTTCCTGAGTCTCTTTTCATGGGGAGAGAGTGTTTCTCGATTAATGGGGAGGAGTTTGGGGTAAAATCATATTGTGAGTTCTTGGGCCTGGTAGTTTTGTTTGTGTTTTTATAATTTTTTCATTCTATTTGACTCATTATGGTGGGGAGAACCCTCTTGTTTTCTACCATGATCTTACATTTTGGTTTCTTCTGTATCGGTCAAGTGTGACTTTTGGAGTTATTCGCCTTAAGGTTCTCAGTCTCTCTTAGTTTAGACTAGGCACACACCTGATATTTCGCTATTATTTGGCTTGGTGTCTTTCTAGGGGTAGATACTGGCTGTGATGGGGAGAATTGTCACACCCTGACCAAAGAACCACCTTTATTCAATACTTCTATTGGTCATTAATTTATTCAGCTAAGGTTTGGGTTGTGACTTGTGTAAAATTTTCAGATTTTAAAACTTTCAGTTGAGTTTTTGGCCTTTGCATAGATGGCGCATGGCCTGACAGACCATGCAGCTAGCATTACATCTACAAATAATAAAAATATAATTAAATAAAGAATAAAATTAAATTAAAAATCACATAAATTGAGAATAAAATAAATATAAAACAATGTTTATTAATAATGATAATATTATAATATTATTGTTATTATTTACATAATTTTTATATAATTTTTGTTTTTTTATTTTTAATTTTTTTGAGAAGAATCCTAGAGGGGGCATGACCTCCCCCCTCCTCCAATTCTCCTTGCATATTGCACCACCCCCTACCCCATTTTCTACATGACCAGACCCCCATCGGCCTGCCTTCCCAGTACACCCTCACACCCCAAGCGACCACCTTCCCTCCAGCTCTGCCTTGCACGACACTACCCCTTCTCCCTTCTCTACTCACACGATACCACTGATGACCCCCCCTACTCCGGACACCCCTATATCTGGCATGACACCCTTTGGCAGCGCCAACCACTCGTGAAAACCCCCTCTAGTTCCATCTTCTACTATGATGAGCCATTTCTCCCCTCCAATAAGCTTCCTTGGCATTTATTTTTGGGTTTTCTTCCTTGGATGAACACTAATATCTAGGGTTTGTGCCTGTCACAGTTGCATTGTGCCACTATATTGGTCAGTTGAGAGCTGCTAGTTGGTTATAGACATAGGTATCAGTCTCTCATTACATCAGCTTCAATCTCACAACTGATCAACATCGGTCTCAACCTCCTCAGAGCATTCATCAGCAGTGTCACTGTTCATATCCTCCTATCAGTATCACGTCAAACTGATGCTTTATTCCACAACACCGTTCCACCGATGTACTACAAAAAAAGTGACCTTTACGAACAGGAAATTACCAACAGATAATATATCTATTGGTAAAAATGATTAAGTCCAACAGATATTAAATAACGTTGATATTGACTATAGGTACCAACAATTATTTTTACCAATAGATGTACCTGTTTATATTAGTAGTTCAACATCAAGAGATCTTTTACTAACATTTAAATCTGTTGTCTTATCATAATAATACAAAAAATTGATTTATTGATAAATAAATATGTTGTAATTAGTTATTATTACCAACAAATCTTTTACCATTAAAAAAAACTTGTTACCAATAAATTATTATTCAATAATATCGAATATTTTACCAAAAAAATGAATATATAGATATAAATTAACCATTATAAGAATATCATTTTGATAATAAAGATATATAATTAATTAAAATATCCATAATTTAGTAATATTTATCGGTAATATATATATTGATACATACAAACATACATAATTCTTTTACAATATAATTTTTTATATAAATTCATAACTTTCTTCATTATATATATATATATGTGTGTGTGGGGGGGGGGGAAACTTATGTGTCCCAAAACAAGACCCCCCACCCCCAAATGTCATTCCCCGCTGCCAGTGTTCCACGTGGCTAACCTTCCTCGCAGCCAGCGTTCATTGCAGACCTCCTCATAGGAACCCCATCAATTTTCCCAGCTGGCGTTCATCGTTGACATATTTTCAAGAACACCCCTCCCTAATCTCAGTTGGTGTCACCCTCAGATATCATCACGTAAATCCCTACCATGGTCCTGATAGGCTTCCTCACGTGAAATCCCCTTGTCGGAATCACCCTTAGTAGGATACCAAATGTCCCCATGCCAACATCAGTTGTTCATAGGTTATCTCTCGCATCTCACTCCTCTAATTTGGTTCCCCAATCACCCTACCATAACATTTGTAGTATCTGATTTTATTTTGGTTCTTCATGTTTATAAATTTATATCTTGTTCATGTTAGGAATACATTATATATTGAAATGGTATTTTTCCTCCCTACCATGTTTTTTCTCCTTTATGGTACTCTATGATGGTAATGGTTTCTGAGGTTTATTTATTTTGATGCTTCGATTTTGTATAGCTGCACTTTAGGTGTTCTTTGTATTGCCTCAGGCTAAGTTATGTTTTTTTAATTCCCAGCACTACAATTTTTGGGGTGGTTTTATAGTTCATAGTTAAAAGCTATCTTAAATCATTATATCTTGTTCGTGTTAGGAATAAATTCTATAAATATATATTGTATGCCTCTATCGGTATGGATATTGTATGAATACATTATTTAAAGTCCTGAAATTATAGTATATATAAAACATCAACATATTAAAACAACATCAAATTTACCTACACTTGTACAACTTGCAGATGAAATATAGGAAGACCGTTGAGTATTTCACTACATTCATTACATTGATAATTACATATCTCTTCCCAATTGAAGATACATTATTATTTCTACCTACACCAATATATTATAAAACATCTTGTTACAAACATTTTCATTTAAAAATAGTCGATTCATAATCTATTTAATATTATTCTGTCACAATTATATCTAATTTCCATGTTTTATACCATGATGTTGTATAGGAAAGGGATGTAGTAAGAAATAAAGTCACTCTTAGCAATGTTAATATGAATAGTTTCTTCAAAAAATCATTTTTAATAATAACTAATAGAAATAATAAAAAAGAACTAAAATAACTATAATTCTCCAAATAGGTTGAACAAAAAAGGAAAAATAAATAAAGATAATGCCATAAATTGAAGAAAAAAAATCACACACCATATATGATGAGAAATTATAATTGGAAGCACCTGTTAAAATGTCAGACTCATGGGAGCTATTAATTGGTACCATAGTCTCTATTTTCAAAAACACAAGAATGAAGACGTGATCTTGCTCTCCCTACAATAGCCATGGACTCTTCATCTTTATTCTCTTTTGTTGTATTAACAACATCAATGTAATCCCTCCTAGCCACTTTAATTTCATGCATCTCCATATCATCCATGTCATCTATTTCTAGAAGATAATCTACAGACTAAGACAACTCATCCAAATCTTCCATAAAATTAGAAGCTGATGAATCATTATTTTTCAAACCATCAAATACTTCCATTAAAATTAAAATATCTCCTTGGGTGGACTGTAACATTTCTTACAGCTTTTCCACATTACTAGTAGAAGATTGTGCCTCCAATTGAATCTTTTATAGGGCTGCTTGTTTGTCTGTAAGCTTGATCATTGCATCAAAAAGATTTAACTGAGTAGAGGATTTGAGTAGCGAATCCTTCTCCAAAGCCTTCTGTTTTAGTTCATCGAGTCTTGCCTGAGTGGTGACCACCTGGGTCTTTGTAATTTCTGTTAAACTTAAAATATCATTCTTCTAGACCGGCCTCCTCTATAAATCCTCTATCTACTCCCTTAGTAAATTAAAATCCTATATGCCATTCTCTATTTCTGACGTAGAGGAGCACTAAGCTCAGTTCTGGATACTATCAGTACGATTTTCCTTATCTTTGTCATCATTGCCCCTTTTCTATTTTGTGGGAAGACATTAGGCAACATTCATGACTTTCAATTCACTCATCTTCTTAGAAATGGACTCTCTGGAGGTCATTTTGTTGTGGATCCTGTAGTTTAGGGATCCACGACCTGTAAATGAAGAACTGGGTTTTTGATCAATAAGAGACTGAACCAGGGGTATCATCTCGATATGATCATTTTATAAGTTCTGATCAACGTTACCAGAAGCTCCTGCAGTGGTAATAGTGAAAGAAGACTGAGTTTGTGAGTGAATTGTGGATGATTAAACTTCAGTGGATACCCACGGCCCAGGGTCCCCATCCAAGAAAACATTACACTATGAATCCACATATCATTAATGCTCCAACATTGATGTTGAGAATTGATAACAAAAATTTGTAAGGAATAAACAAATATTTAGGAATCCCTCTCTAGAATTAGGTGAGAAAACCCAATGGGTGTTATTCTCTAATAGCCACTCCATCATGGTTTGATTCTTGCATGTTTAATTGAAAACCCAAACCCCAGATTTATTCTTTGTTCTCAAGTGATCAAACAGTGGTGGATCAACATCAAAGTTTCATGGTATAAATGAACAAATTTTCTAGAAGGATCATAAATATTCTTTACTGGGCTCTTCAAGATGATACTAGTTACAATACTTATTAAAAATGTTTTACTTCAAAATGCTTGTGGTATTTCAAAATTTATAATTTTTTTTTCTCATTTATTTTCCAAAAATGGAAAAGTTTGTACAACATGTTTTTTTTAGCTTGCATAATTGATCAAATATGAAACAATTAAGAACCTATGATTATGGAGACATTTGTGTTTTATTTTATTATTATTTCTTGGATTTTGACATTCTTCATTGTCATTTTTTCACCTCTATTTCATGTTGTACTTTGTATATTTTTGAATTGATTTTTTATTTGCGGTGATAGAAGCATCACCTGGATAGTTCTTTTTGGAATTTTTCATGTAATTTCCTACACTTGTTAAGTATGTTATACTTTTTAAGTTTTCTGACCCATTTTTTTTGTTGTTTGCAGTGGAAGGTTCATCACAGATGCATGCTTTTGTTGAGTATAGGAATTAAAGATTGATGAGACGTTCTTAATAAGTAATGATATATTGTTTTAATTGACTTTGACATATTATGTTTTTCTATGCATTATGATTTCTGAATTGGATTGAATAAGTCTCAATACCAGGTATTTTTTGGGGTTAATTTATATGTACTACCAACACCATGTGGTATTTTTTGTTATTGACTGAAAGTTTGTTTCTCATTTTATGGTGGTTGAAATTTTAGGACTCAAATCCTTGAGATGTTAATAGGGATTATGAAAAAGGAACACTATGAAAATCATTTTTTTATACTTCCATTTATTTCTATTTTGGTTTTAATTCATGCCGATATTTCTCACTGATTTGCGGGTATGTTTTTTGGTTGATTGTGATGTCGATATTAGAGCTGAAGGGTGTGACATAATAGTGACTTGAGGTTTCTCGGTGGTGATGGAGCTATCTCTCTTTGTTTCTCGTTGGTATTGGAGCTAACTCTCGTCTTTTGTATTCTCATTGGTTGTTTGTGGTAGAGATATTGGAGTTGAAGGATGTCCATTTATTTGAGGTTTCTCATTGTTTCTGGAGTTGTTTCACTGGTCCTGGTGTGTGGATGGGTCACTAGTGATGGTTTGCTGAAGACTGCGGTATAGTTGTAGCTGGATTGTTGGTCCTAGGGCATGGATGAGTCATTGGCGCTGAAGCTAGCTCACTGGTGCTGGGGCATGGATGAGTCGCTGGTACATGGGGGGTGGGGGTGTGATGGATCATGTTGGGTGGAGTGTTGTGATGGATTTTGTATTTTTTTATTGATTCATTTTGTATTAAACATCTCTATTAATATAATCAATATTTTTTTAAGTTTGAACATTTGTGTAAATCATATTTTGTGTAACATTTAAAGGAGATGAATTATATATGGTATAAATATAATATAACATTTTATAGATTATAAAAATTTATAACTTTTATTCAAATGTAATTTATAAATAGATATTATATGTTGGTAATATTATTACCAACAGAAAAAATTTGTCATAAGAACCTGTTGCTAAACATTTTAACCAACATATATATTATCTGTTGGTAATATTATATCTGTAACATAACTATTTTATTTGTATCAATAACATTTAGCGATAGAGTTTTTACTGACAGTTTAGTGACACGGACATATGTGTTGATAAAACATTTTACCACCAGAAAATTTTCTTTTACCAATAGATATGTCCTTATTGTAAAAAGTAAAATATTTTGTATTGTCCATTCAACCACTACTACTGATCCACTCCTTAACCTACCGATATTCACATCTCACCATTCGTAGCGTCCTCCTTATCCCTTGTGTTATCGATTCATTTGGTTTTCTAGTGTTGGTCTCTCCTTCTCACACTATTAAACACAGGTGCATCCACCATTGCAATCCTCTCTCCGCTTTTGTGGAACATTCTCACTGCTCTCTCGACCATTCTCAAACCGCGATTCAATAGAGTACCAACAAATAAACACAGATTAAAAGTCAGAGCCACAAAATGAACATACTCAAATCATATTTAACATCAGACTAAGAATAGAGTCAAATTATATTTAAAGAATATCTAGATAGACACAATTCCCCAACACCAAAACCACAACACGCACTCACCGCCACTAGAAGAACCAACATCTGCCACTTTAAGGTGGAGAAAATCCCTACTACTGATTTGGAGGAGAAACCGCCTGCTATCACTATGGGAGGTGTTGCCGAGGAGTGAGTACATTCCACTGCATGGAAGGAACGCGATGGAGCTGTGAGTCACACCTGTTGAACTGCCAGGACCCAACTTCCCTTCTCCTGATTGCTATGCTGCAAACTGAGGCCAATCTGAGGGAGATTCGAGTCATTGCATGCCATGAGGAGGTTCCACAGTGATCTATCACCAAGGTGGTCTGCCTCTACTGGATGTTGGGAGGAAGAATACCTAGAAGCATCTGAAACTCCCCCATAGTGCACCGAGATTGGGGGGTGGAAGTAGAAAATATTAAAAAAAATTATAATAAAACTAAAATAAATACTTACCTAAAAAATAACTAAACTAAAATATTAAATTATAATCATCATAGATAATTAATAAATATAAGATAAATAATTTTAATAAAATAGAATTATTTAATTAATTAACTAAAATAAAACTTTATTAAACTAAATTTGTTAATAATAACTTCTAAATTAAATTAAAATAAAATAAATATCATTTAATGTTCCATATTAAATATTTATAATTATTTAACAATAAAATTTATTAATAAAATAAAATACTAATAATTTATAAATAAAATTAGAATTAAATAATATAATTAATTTTAAATAGTAAATAATTTAATATTTGAAATAATAAAAAACATAATAATTATAATTAACATTAATAATTTTAAATGAAATAAAAAAAATATAACTTTACAAAGGATGGAAGTAATGCCAATAGTGGAAGGAATTTTTAGCGGTGGTTAAGGTCGCACTTCCCTTCAGGAGTGACGACGGCTTCCGAGCTGTCCCCTCCTCCTTCGCTGGGGGAGGGACCTCTGGAGTCTTTTCACGAAGTTGGTTCCTTTATTCTCCCATTTCTCAAACCCTGATTTCCTCCCCCTTTACCTTAGATCTTTATTTTCCCTAAAGTCCCAGATTTAGTTCATGGCCTTCCAAATCATCCAATATTGACCTCGGAGTTCAACGAGGCTTCGAGTATTTTGAATCTCTCCCTGGTCATGCGTTTCAAGAAGAGGCATCCATCTGTGGATTATTTTGACAGGTACATCTTTGGGTTATTTGATTTATAGGATATAGAAATGGTGGGTTTACTTGATTCCAATCATATTTGGATTTGGTTCGCTTAAGAGGATGATCTAGTTAAAGCATGGTTCAGTGATCCATCTAGCTGCAATGGTATGCAGTTCTGCCTCTTCCGTTGGTTGTTTGATTTCCCCATGCAGCATGACTCCCCTACAGCTACGGTTTGGGTTAGTCTCCCAAAATGTCCTTTACCATTTCAAAATCCCACGATTTTTAGTATGTTAGGGAACCTGGTTAGAAGAATTTTGTGTGTCGATTTGAGAAATAAGGCACCATGTCATCCAGTTAATCCTCGCATCTGTGTGGATATTTATTTCTCCAAAATTTCTACTGCATTCATGTGGATTACAGTGGAGGGTGAGTTTTGACAAAAATAGGTCGTGGTCTATGAAACATGGTTCGACTTCTGTCTGTCCTGTAAGAAACTAGGCCACCCTATGGCAGCCTGTAGAAATGGGAAGAAGGAACTTTCTTCTCATGAATACTAAAGTGTCCATAGCAAGGGATTGGGTATGGGTGATGGAAGTAGAAATGTGGTCAAAGTAGAGACAGTGCAGGAATCCGAGGCTGGTCTACAACAGGTGAAGCTGGCAACAGGGTCTGGCCCTGGTCCTACATCTCAAGACACTTTAGCGAAAATACTGGTCCCCTATTCAAATCAAAGTGTGGATGATGTGCTTCGAAGACTAAATAGGGATCTGGGGGTGAGCATAGAGAGTACTGTGAACATTGGTGCTGGTAGGGAAGGTGTGGTGGTACCCAAAGATGTGGAAGAACCAGTTTGCAATGAAGAGGTGGGGGAATAATCTTGCATGCTATTGGAAGGGGGCTCAAATAAAGGTAGTGGTAACCACCTAGATACTACAATGGCATTGCAACTAGCTCCTCCATGAGTCAAAGCATCTGCGGTGACCAAGGGAGTCTACAAGGACCTAGACTCTGGTGATGACTCTCAGAGCCTATTTCGGGAGGACACCTCAAAGAATTTTCAATATATAGGGTGAAGCTTTCATCAGAAAGGAGCCTTAGTCATGGAGAAGCAGGACATACATGCTAGACTTTCTTATGCCGAGAAGGTTAAATCTAGGGGGTCAAAATTAAACTCTTAAAACCGGTTTTCAATGTTATGTGCATAGGATGGCCATGATACTAGGGAGATGAATGGGATGGAGGTTTCCTAAGGAGAGGCCCCCATAGTGGATGTGGATGCGTCTCAAGAGGACATGGATGACATTTCGGACTCCCCTTCTGAGTCTAAGGAAGTGGTCATTGATGAGGACTATCTCAAATCATCTTCGTAAAAAAGTAAACATGTTACTAAGGATTCTGACGATTTTATTATGAACAACTGAAGGCCATGACGTAGGAAGGAGTAATCTAACCTACCCAGCCCTCCTCTTACTAGGTCTTCAAGTAAGGGGAAGTTGCCCCTGTAGGATCCTATTATTGCAAGAAGCACCCCCACGAGCACGTACAAAGGTTTTGTTGAGCATATAGTGGCTAGAAGCTCCATTGTCATGGTGTCTGCAGGATGTGAGGATGTTGTCCCTGCCACTTCCCTAAGTGGTATGTTGATAGACCCTGGGTTGCAGAGTAAGACAATGCCCAATGAGTACCTTCAACAAAATATAGCCTCGGTGATTGAACACATGGAACTTCTTATGCATTTGGATTAGGAAATAATAGAGGAAGTTCTGGAGTTGAAAACATTGAAGAAGATGGGAAGATCGCTTTGTGTGAACATCACTAAGGAGAAAGGTGAGTGGTTTGATAAGCAGACCTGCATTTTGCTAAGGGGCTTCAATATGGAGAAGATTAACGAGGAGGAATACAAGCGAGTTTGGGAAAACTTGGAACATCAATATGATAGCATCTTAAAGGACCACATTGACTCTCAGGTAAATTTTATCCCCTGGATATTATTTATGGAGATTAACTCAAATAGGCACAAAGTGTTTTTGAACAAAATCTGTAGTTTCTTTTGATGTTTAATCTGACTGCTATGAGGGTTCTCACTTTCCCCTTAATAGTGTTTTGAAAAATAAAAAAAGTTACACTTGGAGTGAATAAAAAACTTAATAAAATAATAACATTAAAATTAAAAATAATTAAATATTAAGTTAATAGAAAATTCCATCTTAAATGTTAATAACGATTTATTAAATTATTTATCTAAATGATATCTAAATTTTTATAAATTTTTCAATAATTTCTATTTTAATCACAAAATTCAATAATTATTAAAATTAAATAAAAAACAAATAATAATCTATTTTTAAAATATAATAAATTTATATAACTAATTACTAATAATATTTATTAATAGAATTATTATATGTTAATACTAGTTTTTTAATCTAATTATAATTTTAATAACTTAAATTAAATATTAATATTTTATCACTATTAAATAATATTATAAGGAAATTAAAATAATAACTTTAATAATTAATTTATGTTCTAAATTAAGTAAATATTAATTTTCAACTAAGATATTTATTAGATAAAAACAATTAATTTTTAATTTATAATTCTTAATTTCATTTATTTGTGTTTCCTTTGGGTTGTTGACTATTTTGTTTTGATATATCATGTGCAGGTTCAAAGTAGAGTAAAAACGCATCCAGGTTATTCCAATGAATTTAATGGAAGTTAGTTACAAGGGAAAATATAGAATGACGTGACATTCAGTAAAAAGTATAGGTGTGCGGAAGTGCTTTTAAATTCAAACTATGTTGGTGGAAGGAAGAAGTGATAGTGAAACAGATGACCGTGAGTCTAAAAACATAGAATCAGTAGGGAGAGCGGGATTCGATAATTTATACAAGGTGACTCACAACTTTTCACGCATCGAAGTAGGGCGAGAACCTTGGAGATCTTGGAGAGCCATCTTCCTAGAGGTCCAAGGAGCAGTGCAGGCAACACCATAGTTTGGAGGGGAGTTCTCACTTTCCTTTGTATTTTCTCAATTTTTTTTCTTTTAATAGAATGATTTCTATTTCGAATATGAACATGAAAGTGAAATAAATAATTGAGTTCTAGGAAATTTCTAAATCTACTGGTTAATTATTTTCTTCCTGATCACTTTTCATATTAATGCATCCAGAATTGCTCAGCGAGATCAATTTTGAATTCATACATGTGTTATGTGCCAGTTGATATCTATTTTAAATTCTATGATAGTTTGGTGATAATGACAGTGGATGTATTTTCTAAAAGATTTAATTCATAAAACATCAAAACATACGATGAGTTTCTTCTATTGACTTTTTCAAAGATAAATTTTCACAGTTGATCATTCTTGTAGTGGAGAACTCTAAGATTGATCAATCTGTACAACTTAAATTCGATTGAGAGAGTTAATTCCTTCCTTTTTCAGTGGTACATTTCATCCATATTTGATTGAACATGAATCTATTTAAACGAGCAGAATAGGCATTTCCCTGGACATTTCTCTTGCTTGTTCATATTAGCATTTTTAGGCGCGTTGTTCTTCTCTATTGTATTTAGTTTTTTATCTTTTACTTCATTATAGTTTAGTTAATATTTATTTTTCATAGAACAAATATATAAAAAAATAGAAAAGTAAAAAAGTCTCCCCACTACTGACAACAGTGGGGTGTTTTCAAGGTTTTTTTTATTAAAAAAGTGGTAACAAGACTTCCTTGTGGGTTCGACCCTGCTCTCCACTATACAATAGTTTGTAAGAAAACATAAATTTTAAAATTTGACTCGATTACAATGACAGTCATGTCATTTTTTGGAACCGTTGCTGGTAAAGGAACGAGCCATTCATTTTCTAAAAAAATCTAAAAAATAACATAAAAAATAAAATAATAAAATTGAAAAATTGAAAACTGTAAAAAAAAGTATGCTTCATTTTTTGCTAAATTGCTAATATTTTTTTGTACTTCATAGTTACTGTTAATATTTTTTGTTCCAAATTTCACATTTTATTACGTATTGCATGAAAACTAGGTCTACTTATGATAAAATAAAGCCTTTGAACATTAAACTTGAAAAACACCTTACTTCTCTTAGGAAGAAAAAAGAAAATTGAAATGGAAAATTTAGATGAGAGAGTTCCTACTCATAACAATAAATATCACCTCCAATAAGACCACTTGGAAAATGAAAGACCTAGGATAAGAGAGTTAGAACTCCCTCAAGTTTCAAGCAACCCTTCTTCCATTAGACTTAGTCCTAGAGCCCGAAACTATTAGCTGAAACAATCCCATTTTTCACTTTTGGATGCATTCAATGCGATCTCTAATGAGGACTCTCTTGCCTTCATTAGAGATTTATACAATTATTTGTAGTAGTTACCTCTTTCAGGACTCACAGAAAATGAGCTAATAATGAGTCTTTCCATTTTGCCTAAAAGGGAATTCAAGGAATTGGTTTTTAAGTTTAGATGAAAACATTTTTGAAAATTAGGATCAGGTGTACAAATCATTCATAATAAAATTTTATCCCCAAAGACATAAAGGTGGACCTAGAACAAAAATCAATAGTTTTTATCAAGAGGATGGAGAATCTTTCCTTGAATATTGGGATAGATTTAGGGACATTCATTGGCAGTGTAACCATCGTTAAATCCCATACCACCTTATCATGGATACCTTCTATGAAGGGATGTCCTACTCTAGGAAGAATATAGTCGATCATGCTATTGGGGGTAATTACAATGACAAGACAAATGAAAAGCTAAGAATAATCTTTAATAATCTTTCCCTTAACTCTCAACAAATGAATTCATGAAGAAAAAGTGTTAACAGAAACCCATACACAGGTTCAATGAATAAAACTGAAGCTCATCTTACTAAAATCACCAACCAACTTCATTATTTAATGAACCAAAATTCAAAACCAACTTTTTATCAATTGGTCTTTCAAAATAATAACTAATCACTTAGAGATCAATGTTCACTATGTGGAATGTTTTTTCATACTAAAAAATTTTGTCCTAACATTGACATGTCATCCCAATAACAAGAGAACTCAAATTTTATTAACTATGGTTCTAGGATTCCTCCCAAAAAAGATCCATTTTCAAACAATTATAATCAAGGCATTAGGAACCATCCAAAATTGTCCTGGAATGAACAAGGAATGATTAAACAATCCCCTATCCCTAATTATCATAAACAACCAAGACCAAACAATCAAAATCAACAAAGTGTTAAGTCTTAAAATGTTCAAGGAAATAATGATAATAAAATTTTTTCAAAGCTGGATATAATATTGAATAAAATTAACTCTCAAGAAGAAATATTCTTGAATCAACATAATAAACAAGAAACTAAAAAAGAAATTGATAAAATGCAAAATGATGTTGGAATCCAAAACCTGGAAACACAGTCAGGAAAATTAGCTATAGATTTGACTTCTAGGGATAAAGGTAGGTTACCTAGTACAACCGAACTGAAATCTAGGGAGAATATCATGGCTGTAGTCACTAGAAGTGGCCTAAATACTCAAAATTCTATTGAAAAAGATTTTGAAAAATCACAAAATGAAAATATGCATAAAACTAGATACAAAAATTATTTTTGTACACAGTCTGGAAATTCATAGAATAATATTGAAAATGATTGAAATTTGATTTTTTCACCTGAAAATCATGCTGAAAAATCATCTAAAAAATAAAATAATTAAGGAAAAGAAAATTTTGATGAAGAGGTGAGGGAAATCCCTACTATTCTGATAAATGTTTCCCCACCCATCCCTTTCCATGAGAAACTAAAACCTCAAAGTAACACCAAGGATGAACTTAATCAGTTCCTTGGGATTATTAAAAAACTCTATAGGTTTGATACAAATTCCAAATTAAATGAAATCTCTTAAAAAATGTTTCAAATTAAAATAACCTTGAAGAGTTTTCTACCTACATCATCACTGAAGAGTGTAGTGTTGTACTCCAAAAGAAAATTTCACCTAAATTGAAAGAACCAGGTAGTTTTTTCATTTCTTGTACCCTAGGAAATTCTGATCAGATAAACTTCATTTATGACATAGGTTTCAGTATCAACCTGCTCCCATACTCATCGTTTTGATAGTTGAGGTTGGGTGTTCTTCAACCCACCATAGTCATAAAATAGTTAGCTGATAGATCATTCACACATCTTATGGGTAGGGTAGATGATTTGTTAGTTAAGGTAGGTGACTCGCCCCTGTCATAGGGCGTGGAAAAATAATTTTTTTATATATTTTCTAGTGTAGTCTAGTGATTAACCCTAGGATGTCTCTTGAAGAGGAGTGCACACAAAATAGTTTGTCACTTTGAAACAAGGGTAAAAATGTTGTACTTTTGAAAGGAAATTTGAAATTAAAATGATTGAAAAACTATGACATTAAAAAGGGTGATTAGGTTGGGGTCGGTTTCCCAATTGTAATGTTATCTTTGTTCAATTTAATTGAAACTACTTATTCTTAGTTGATTAAAGTGAGTTTCAATAATCATTTCCTCTCAATTCCTTGGTGAAATTATGATGGTGAGAGAAAACCTTACCATGATATCGGTTTGGTCAACTCTTCTTCCATGTGAAAAATAGTTGTATTGAATATCTTTAATTGACATAGGAAATACCGAATCAGGTCTTGTTTATCCCAAACAATCAAGAACATTCACTACACCTTTTACGCGTACTGATGATCGTCGAGTACTTCACCACTAATCCATGGTTTATTCCATCGTATATAAACCAGAAATTAGTGGAGGGAGATAATGATTATTTTTCCAAGGAAAAAATAAATAGTGGAATTAAAATTTAAGAATGATCATACTTGATAATAAAATATGCTATAATAAATTGAAAACAACTTTGAAGAGGAAATATATTTCATTCCATTACATCCAAGAACTCAAACATTACAAAATAGAAAACCAACTCTTCCCCAATCACTCCAAATGTTTACCCCACCATGGTAAGGGTAATAGAGATGAATGGGGAAGAATAAGGAATTACAAAACTATGAAAAAGAAAATAAATAAAAGAGAAATCTGAAAAGTTCTCCTCCTTGGTGTCCTAGAAGGAATGAGATGGAATGAGAGATGCTTTGAGAGGGAGGATCTCTCCTCCTTTTATAGCTCGAATTTCCCCCCCGAATGATGACACATTTTTTTCCATTAAATGATGTCTTAACTCGTTTCTCCCTTCTTGAGTATTGTTAATATTTCTCTTGGTCGTCTCCCCTCAAAATATCAGGGGATTTGGACATGGATTTCGAGAGTTATACTCATTTTACTCTGACCATTTATTCTATTCAATCAGACTCTCCAAAACACAAACCCTCAGATTAGAAAGCATTAATGGCCCTTAAAACGGAAAATTCAGAAGGCCTTACCTTCATGAAAGATGTTACAAAACCCCTTGCACGTCTATTAGCCAAATTTCACATCAATGGGGACCACCAATAATAATATATGGACCCCAGACCAAAAATCGGCAGAATTGTAAACAGTTTTCTTGCGACAACTTGGGAGCTTCTTTTGAGCTTCCATATGGTCGATTCAGCTTTTGGTCCAAAAATATTAAACGAAGCTTGGAATTTGTAGAATCTTGAAAAAAAATAAATTTTCTATTTGAATTAGTGTATAATATGTTATGTACAAAATAAAAAAATAATTTAGAACTGTTAAAAATCCGAAATGGTCCATTTTTACTGTTCAGCTCAAAATAACACTAATATCATAAAAATGAAGCAATTAATCTTAGAGTAAAACTTTTTCAGGTTTAAAACAATTAAATTCAATTTAAATTTAATTGAAAACATTTGCTCTATCAATTCCCTCACACTTAACACTTGGACCCCTGGACAAGTAAAAATCAAATCAAATCAAATCCAAAATGCATACCAATGAGATCTACCAAATCCATACTATGAAAAGAAAAGATATCATGCCTAATCAAAAAAAATTATTTCATGTTCTCTATTTTAGATTATTTAATATATTTCCACTTCATTTCTTATCCCATACACACAAAACACCTACCTCACATGAATTTTCTTTTATCTCACAAATGTAAAAGCTCAACAAGGCTTTTCTCATCCAAACTCACAAAAGAGTCACCATAGGATTGATAAATTCCTATTTATCCACCCGATGTGAGTCAAGGAATTTTGTTTCTCATGAGGACTTTTCAGGGTTATTCTATGGCTTCCGGTTGGCAGGATTTATATGTTAAAAATTCTGAGGCCTAAAAAGGAGGGCTTGACTTTCTTTTGAAGAAAAATTGCAAGATTCTAATTTTCACTCAAATATGATCTCCTTCTCTTCCCCTTTTTAGAAAATAGGCTCCATCAACATTCAATCATCTCAGGATTTCAGAAAAAAAAATTAATCTTTTCAAACATTATTTTTCTTGAAATCTCCAGATAGGCACAACTTTCTTTTTACATTGGAAGCTCCATAATGGTACAACTTCTTTTATCATGAAAGCTCTAGAAAATGCACAACTTTTAACAAAATTAAATCTTCAGTAGAAACTTCAGTTCTTCAACATTTTATATTCCACCCAATGTATCACCAAATGAGGTAGTACACCACAAGACATCTTCCCCCACACTTAAGTTCAACTAGATCATGCAATTTCACTTCAAGAGTAGGTTGGATAAGGAAATTTGGCTTGTAATGTGGCTAACCTAACAGGATATTCATGGCTACTAGGGGATAAAATGATAAATTTATAAGGTAGGCCATAATGAAAAGGATTATTTTGAAAATGGGGATTAAACCAAATAAATTACTCTAAAATTTAAAACACATGTACCCCAAACCCTCAGGTTTTGAAAAGAATAAATCAAATTCTGGTTAAAGCAAGCATGGTCTGGCTCTCTCAAGAAATGAGGTGAATGAAAATAATATGAAAAAATTGTTCATAAGCCTCATAAGAAAGTGATTTCAATAATATAGATAGTGAAATATGGCTTGGGATTCAAAAACCAGTGTACTTTTCATAAATTTCTAAATGATTTGAACTTGAAACAAAGTCATTTTCGTATTAATTTAAGCTCACTTTCATGGAATAGATTGGTTCACTCATTAACATGGGTTTCAAAAATGGTAATGATAATCATTTCAGCTCAAAAGTTTCAAAAACACAAAAAAAATATGAAAACAATCAATTTTTTTTGAAAAACAAACACAAAATAAAAATACTAAACTACAAAGGTTCCCTCCCCCACACTTAAATGATGTAGTGTCCTCAATACATTTAAGTGGATTTAACGTGTAAGACAATTTTAAAATGAATCACAACATCAAGAAAGTGTAAAGGAGCGGTACGACTTGACTTATTGGCAATGAAACTTTGAGTTTGGCTCCTAAGTGATTCTCTTTGAAAACCTAAAAAAATTAAAACCATAACATAAAAAAATTTAAAAGAAATTAAAATAGAATAAGGATAAATCTTGGTTTAATCCCCCCAAGTGGGCCCTGGATTTTGACTGACTCTAGAGGGGCAGTTCTAATCGGTTTTCCCCAATCTAATGGTGGGTGAGGTTTCTTGCTCATGAACCAACAAAAACTTTTATTTCTAGGATGAACTTATTCCTTTTTCATGAGGACTCCTTGGATATAGCATACCAATTCCACCCCCATGATAATTACATAATACATGAAAGGTGGGGTATGATAATGAATGAGTCCTATTCCTTCTTGGTTTCCACTTGCACAACGTCGTCTTTATGCTCCAGTTGTTGTTAAAGGTATGATACATCAATAAAAAAATCAAAGGGAATGTTAGAATGTAATTCTATTTGAACAAAATTAAAGCATCATGTGTTAATATCAAATTCTTCCCTTTCAATTTATACGTATTGTGTCTCTATTTCCTCATGAAAATCCACTTTTATCTCCTCTTTAACACCCTCCAATAAATGTTCAACATGTTCAGGGAGCTCCAAATGTTCCTCTTCATATGAATCTTCTTTTTCATCATCTTCCTCCAAGGAAATACACGTATTGGATGAGTCTGAAAAATTAAAACAAGGGGAGTTAATACACAATTCAGTTTCAACAAAATCAAAAGATAATGAGTTATTAAAATATTATATCTTTGAGTTTTTTCATCAACTATATCTTCTTCAATGTAAAACACCTCTTGCAGTTGATTAGTAGAAGATATAGGATGGTAGTCAGTCTCCTCAATTTCTTGGATGTCCTTATAAAAAACAGGGAAGTCTTAGGGGGGATCTTATTGGACCTTGGAACCTACCTAAAATTCTGGAAAGTAATGGGATAACTCAGTTAGATTTCGGGCCATTGCTTCAAAAACGTATTCGTTCATGTCCTCCCTTAGACCATCTATGAATTTTTTGAATGTTTTTCCCTCATTATTTGTCTTCCAAAATAACATCACCTATCTAACAATAAAATAAAAACCATCCTCCTCAGAAAAGGTTGAGTCAAAAATTGGTTCATTTATCGATGGGTAATTGTTCCATGAATTAAAGAAAATATCATTTGAAAACAACATGGAAAAATATTTTTTTTTAATTTGAGAAGTGTCAAATATTTAAAATTATTTTGTGGAACTGCCTCCCCGGCAACAGCGCCATGTTTGATGCACACCTGTCGTAGGGCGTGGAAAAACAATTTTTTTATATTTCCTAGTGTAGTCTATTGATTAACCATAGGATGTATCCTGAAAAGGAGTGCACACAAAATAGTTTGTCACTTTTAAATGAGGGTAAAAATGTTGTGCTTTTGAAAGGAAATTTGAAATTCAAATGATTGAAAAACTATGATATTAAAAAGGTTGATTAGGTTGGGGTCGGTTTCCCAATTATAATGTTATCCTTGTTCAATTTCATTCCAACCTATTCTTCTTAGTTGATTAAATTGAGTTTCCACAATCGTTTCCTCTCACTTCCTTGGTGAAATTATGATTGTGAGTGAAAACCCTACCAAGATCTCGGTTTGGTCAACTCTCCTTCCATGTGCAAAATAGTTGTGTTGAATATCCTTAATTGACCTGGGAAATACCTGATCAGGAATTTTTTATCCCAAATAGGCAAGAACATTCAATACACCTTTTAAACATACTGACGATCGTCGAGTACTTCACCACTAATCCCTGGTTTATTCCATCGTATATAAACCAGAAATTAGTGGAGTGAGATAATTATTATTTTACCAAGGAAAAAATAAATAACAAAATTAAAATTCAAGAACGACCATACATGATAATAAAAACCGGTATATTAAATTAAAAACATGTTTAAAGAAGAAAGAAATTTCATTCAATTACATCCAACAAATCAAACATTACAAAATAGAAAATCAACCATTCCCCAATCACTCCAAATGTTTACCCCAGCATGGTAAGGGTAATCGAGATGAATGGGGAATAATAAGGCATTAATAAACTATGAAAAAGAAAATAAATAAAAGAGAAAGCCAAAAATTTCTACTCCTTGGTGTCCAAGAAGGAATGGGATGGAATGAGAGATGCTTTGAGAGGGAGGAGCTCCCCTCCATTTATAGTGAGAATTTTTTCCCCGAATGTTAATACATTGTAGCCCCATTAACTAACGTATTCAAGCATTCATCCCTTCTCTAATTTTGTGCATAATTATCTTGGGCGTTTCCCCTCAAAATATCAGCGGATTTGGACATGTATTCCGAGTGTTATGCTTGTTTTACTCTGACCATTTATTATGTCCAGTCATTCTCTCCAAAACAAAAACCCCCGGATTAGGAAGTTTTGATGGCCCTTAAAACGGAAACTTACTACAGCCATCCCTTCAGGATAGATGTTACAAAACTCCTTTTATATCCATCTACCTAATTTCACATCAATTGGGACCACCAAGAATAATTTATGGATCCCACACCAAAATATGGCAGAACTGTAAACAGTTTTCTTGAGACAAATTGTGAGCTTCTTTTGAGCTTCCATATGGTCGATTCAGCTTTTGGTCCAAAAAGCATAAATGAATCCAGTAATGTTTAGAATCTGGAAAAGAAATAATTTTTCAATTTTTATTAGTGTATAATATGTTATGAACAAAATATAAAAAATAATTTTAAACTGTTAAAAATCTGAAATGGACCATTTTTACTGTTCAGCTCAAAATAACACAAATATCATAAAACTGAATCAATTAATCTTAGAGTAACACCTTTTCAGCTTTAAAACAATTAAATTCAATGTTAATTTAATTGAAAAAAATTTCTCTATCAACAGGGAAGTTGTTTTTACCCACAAACATCTTAGTTTTTGACATGGAATATTATCCAGAAGTGCCCATCATCTTGGGTAGGCCCTTCTTGGCCACATGTGCTTCAGTTATTGATGTTTCTAAGGGAAAAATTATTTTTAAAATTAGATACCAAAAATAAGTGTTTAATGTGTTTTAAAATTTCAAAGGACCAACATTTTCTGAAAACTATTCAATGGTAGAGTCCTTTGAAGATGAAAACTCAATAGAAAACTCTGAAGAATCTAAAAATCAGACATTATTTGAATAAATTCATTTGGAAGCTAAAAATTCTGCATTACATGTCTCACAAATTGAATATTAAGCTCCAATAGAGAATTTGGAAAATTTTCTATAACTGGAAAACTGTGCAGTTTCTGTTGTAGGAGAGTCCTCTGTTAATGAACTTAGGATCCTTTTGAGTAAATTTGTGGGTCTTTCCATTAACACAAACTTTTCTGAACACTTTGATGACGTTCCAGGATGAAATTTGAGACAACTTGATGATTCTTCTTTGATAAATCTATTAACTTATAATCTGGAAAATCTGCAAAGTGAGATGTCCATTTTGGACAGCAACACTGTAAATTCTGAATCTGTACATGATATTGAAAATATTTCATCATTAAATACACCTTTTAAGAGGTATATTGAAGACGTTGGACCTCCTAGTCCCAGGATTCTTACTTCTAGTGTAGAACTACCCACTCTTGAACTTAAACCACTCCCTGCACATTTGAAATATTCATTTTTGGGTGAGAATTCCACTTTGCGGATTATTATTTCTGCTGAACATAATGAGAACCAAGAAAGAAGATTGTTAAGTTTCTTGAATAAATTTATATCTACCACAGGCTGGACCATAGCTAATATAAATGGTATTAGTCCCTCATTCATCATGCACAAAATTTCTATATAGCCGAACCATAAGGCAAGGTTAGAGTGTCAAAGAAGGTTAAATCCAATCATGAATGAAGTTGTGAGATAGGAAGTGATTAAGTTTCTGGACACTAAAACAATCAATCCCATCTCTGATAGTGCTTGTGTAATCTCTATCTAGGTTTTCCCTAAGAAGGGAGGTTTCACTATTGTCAAAAATGAAAAAATGAAGATATCCATGGTAGGAAATCAACAAAATGGAGAGAGTATATAGATTATATGAAGTTTGAGAGGCTTCCTTGAAATGAATTTTTCTGTTTCCTGGATGGGTATTCTGGTTTTTTTGGATAAGCACCATTTTAAGGGTAAAGGGGGGAAACCAAGACTTCAAAGATATCAAGACATTAACAAAATTTGAGAAAACAGAGGGTTCCAACCCATAAAAAAACTACAAATAAATTCTTCAACCCAGCATTAACAACATTAAGGCATGACTCCACCAAAGCATGATTGCTCAGCAAACTGTCTCATGCAAGAATACACGAGCCCGGTACCGATGGCTACACTATACCCTCTCAATCAACCAAATCTGAAAATTCATGCACGGTGAAGATGACCAGCTTTATCCTCATCTAAAGAAAAACCTTGTAGATTGTCTGGGTTCCACAAATGTCCAATTTCACCTCCAGCAACAATCAACCATCAGATTACCAGTAGACATAGCCATTACCAGCAAATCACATCATCACCAAAATCACATCCAGACAAATCCATTACTAGCAGATTCACAGCATCACCAAAAGCATATCTAGACAAAAAGAGACTCATCATCACAAAATAAAAAACTAAATCAAAACTGGAAACAGCTTACAACAGCACCAAATGGAAAAACATCTCCCCTCCAAGCCAGTGGAACCGACCCTGAGAACATTGTATACGACAGAGCCGACAATGAACCAGAATGAATCTGAGCCGATATCTCAGAGCCATAAATCCCGCCAAAGCCATCGATGAGCACCCCGGAGCCGATGACTATGAGCACATATATTCCATGATAAGAATCTGAAGCCAAAACCAAGATGAATTCCTCACTGAAAGCACCAGATCCGACATCCCAAGCCAAGATCCCTAAGCTGGACCACCCGAAGAAGACACATGCTGACGCTGAGCTGAAATCCGAAGAGGAACAATGAGGTCTTCTCTTCTCGTACCGGGTTCGAGGAGATATTCATGGATGATTTCTTCATTGTGGTTAGTATTTTTTATACTTTTTTAGGAAATATTGAGTTAGTTTTGGAAAGATGCATTGAAACCATCCTTGTTCCAAATTGGGAGAAATGTCAATTCATGGTCACATATGGTATTTTCCTTGGACATAAAGTTTCTAAGAATTGACTGGAAGTTTATACTACTACAGATGAAGTTATTCAAAAATTTCCACCTCCTAAAAATGTTAAATGTGTTAGAATTTTTTTAGGGCATACTATTTTCAACTAGAGATTCATAAAATACTTTTCCAAAATCACTAATCCCTTGTGTTCTATGCTTGTTATGGATTCACCTTTCAACATTGATGAAAACTATTTGAAATTATTTAATATGTTAAAAGAAAAACACACTAAATAACCTATAATCAGTTCACCATATTGGAAACTACCTTTTGAACTTATGTGGGATGCTAGTGATGTGGTTGTAGGTGATGTCCTTGGATAGAGGAAAGATAGGGAGTTACATTTGGTGTATTATGCTTGTAAACTTCTAGATGAAGCCCAAAAGAATTATAACACACTTGAAAATGAATTTCTAGTTTTTTTTCTATAGATATGTTTAGACAGCACCTTTTAGGCTCAAAATTCATCATTTTCATTGACCATTCTTCCTAAGTACTTTTTGTCTAATAAAGAAACTAAACCTAGACTGATTAGATGGATTCTGTTGTTGCAAGAGTTTGACATAGAAATAAGGGATATACAGGGAGATGAAAACATGGTTGTTGACCATATTTCTAGGATTTATTTTACTAATTTTGAATATCCAAGGGAGATCAATTCTTCATTTCCTGATGAAAAATTTCTCACTGTGTCAATTAGGCAGTCTGCATGGTATATAGATTTTGGCAATTTTCTGGCAGCAAGAGTGTTTCTGAAAGAGATGACTAATAACCAAAGGAAGAAATTAATTTTTGAACTTATGTACAACATTTGGGATGACCCTTTGAATTTTATGAGATGTGATAATGGTATCCTTAGGGGGTGTGTGCCTAAAATAGATATGTTTCCTATTTTGGAGAGTTATCCCTCCTTACCTTGGGGAGGTCACCATGGTGGTCAAAGGACTGCTCAAAAATCCCTCCACTCTGGTTTGTATTGGCCCACTCTTTTTAAGGATGCTAGAAACTTCGTAATTGGTAGTAAATAGTGTCGGAGGTTAGTAAATGTGGGTAGGAAGTAGGAGTTACCACGAAATTGTAATCTAGAATTAGAAATTTTTGATATTTGGGGTTTAGATTTTATGGGTCCATTTCCATCTTCTGATTGGAATGAGGACATACTTGTTTCTATAGATTATATGTATGTGTGGGTTGAGGTAGTGGCACTTTCCAACAATCAATCCAACTCTATAATAAAATTTTTCAAAAAGAAAATCTTTTCAAGATTTGGAGTCCCAAAATCCTTTATCACTGATAATGAAACACACTTTAAGAACTAAAAATTTAAGGCTTTGTAGGAAAAGTATGGTTGTGTGCATAAGACTGGAACTCCTTATCATCCACAGTCTAGTGGATATGTAGAAATTTCAAACAGAGATATGAAAAAAATTCTTTAAAAAACTATATCAAAATCTAGGAAATACTGGTCTCTTAAATTGGATAAAGATTTATGGGCATATAGAACTGCTTTCAATACACCGATAGGTATGTATCCTTATAGGATTTGGTTTGTAATGCATTTTCATTTTCCTATAGAGCTGCAATATAAATCATATTGGGTAGTTATGGCTCTGAACATTGACTTTAAGAGTGATGGTGAGAGAATATTTCTTGAGAAGAGTGAGATAGCTAAGATAAGGAGAGATACTTATGATAATTCAAGAATATAGAAAGAGAGAAATAAAATCATTCATGATTCGATTATTCAATCCAAGGAATTCAAACATGGATAGAATGTCCTTCTCATTAATTATTAACTCAAACTCTTTCCTAGATTACATAATCCCAAGTCCTCTAGACTATTTAATGTTGTTAGAGTTCTTAAGAATGGATATTTATAAATTATAGGTGAGGAGAACAAACCCATGCTGGTTAATGTGAAAAGAGTGAAACTTTATTTTGAGGGACAACCAATGGACTTAGCTTCCTTCACTGTGCTTGAGAATTGAAGATTAATAATGTCTGGATGAATATTTTAAAACATAGTGATGCATGGGAGGTAACCCATGATTCTTGTTTTGTCCTTTTGGTTGTTTCATTTTTTGTTTTGGAATGAAAATGTTTCGTGCTCTGTTTTTGTTCATTTTATGTTGTTACTTTGTTCTTGCTCTTGGTTCATGTTTTCTATTTTTGGATGTTACTACTACATCACCAGGGAGTAGAATTCCCATGTTGGAGTATTAATGACAAACCATTTTAGAGAAGTATTATAATTTCATTATTAATTTTTTATGCTACTATTTAATTTAATAAAAATTCACCGATATGTCATTTTTTCGACTATCGGTGAGTCATTGACTCACTGATTCATCCAAGCCACCAATGTATTGGTGCTAATAATAGTGACTCGCTGATAAACTACTAGCAGTGAATTAGTGACTATTTATTTGGAAAAATTCTGCTTGGTTGTGAAAAATTAATCTTATACTAAAAATCTGCTGCTTGTCTTGGTTGAAAAATGCTGAATATGCTTAAAAATTAATCTTCTATTGGAATGGAAATTTGTTGCATGTCACTTTATGCTAAAAATTATTCATGTTCTTCTTCACTATAAATTGAAATTAATTAATACTTTTACCACTTCACTGTATTATAAATTAATTGTGGGGGTGCTTGTAGATTGAAAATTTACTGTATTTTGTTTTTCTGTTTTCTTTAAGGTGCTTAACATGCATTGTTTTGCTTTATTGAACATATTATTGTACTCAATATATTATAATGCCTACACCCATTACATTGTGCTCTTACAAGTTACATGACACTTTTGAATTATATTGAAAATCTCTTCTACTAACTTAAATGATAACACATGTACTTTCTTGTGAACCTACTATAAATTAACCTTTGTGGCAAACACATTCTTTGAATCTCACTAAAACCCTTGATAAAAGTCATAAATCTACTTAATTGAAAATATGTTTTGAACATTAATTGATTAATTAATCTTCTACACTTTAGAATTCAACTTTTGGGACAAATTTGGGTTTGAAGTGTGGTGGAGGGGGTCAATTCTTTACCGACAAAAACTATTCTTAAATGAAATCCCTTAAATTCACACTGCCACTTCAATATCATTGTAAAAAATGGTTAAATATTTTCCAAATTCTTGTACAATTTAGGCGGTATGCTATTTATCAAATGATTATTTCCTAAGGATAGTTACCTACTAGTAGTTAAGAACTACTTTGAATATGAAATTAATATGGGTAGATGATTTCTAAGTGAATATACCTAGTGATTTAATTGAAATTTTGTTTTGAAACTACTTTTAGAGTGATATGGGTAACCTGTTAGTGGAGTTATGATCATAACCCTTGGAACTTGAAGTTTGATCCTGATTCTATTAAACTCATTTTAATTTTAATTATTAAATTAATTACCTTACTGAAATAATGTAAATGATTTTTATATAAATCTTTTTAAAACTGGAGTAGTTTGAGAATCTGGGATCCCATGGTGAATCTCTGAGACCATATATGCTAGGTTCAATTCTGTTTATTATAAGCCCATTATACACTTTCA
Source organism: Viscum album (assembly GCA_963277665.1). NCBI lineage: Eukaryota > Viridiplantae > Streptophyta > Magnoliopsida > Santalales > Viscaceae > Viscum > Viscum album. Next base: position 167,101,789 of record OY728155.1, on the reverse strand, counting down.
ATATGTGCATTTCAAAGTGCTTATCACATGATACATTTCTTGGGAAAAATAAAATAAAGTCTCTAGGTTCAAAAACGAGTCCATTAAGGTGAGGGGAATGATGAACTCCAAATGAATAAGGGGAAAAATTTTGTATAAAGTATTCATTTAGGTTTTATCAATAAGGTGATTCTGAATACAATATATTTATTTTTGGAACCTAGGTGATGAGTCAAATTAAAAAGTTCTTTTGGTTAAGTTCATAATTCCATATAAATTTAACATGTTTTCACTCTTGGACATAGATCATAGATTTTAATTGAGATGAGTCACTAAGCAGTTTCGCATATGAGGTAGGGCAACTTCATTTCATTATGATTTATAGTTTTTTGGACTACCAGTGAGAGTTTGATTTTAGGAAATATTCATTAGAACAATTCATTTTTTAATGCATTTTGATAGTCCTTTATTTTTTAAATGTTGGACATGATGGAATATCTATTCCCTAATTGTAATTCCACTATTGTTGCATTTATCTCACACACAACTAGATCCAAATAAACTATTATTATGATTATGTGTTTTTATTTATCAATATTCTACCATGTAGGTAAATGATCGATTGCCTCTAAATTCACAATGAATATTGAATATTCAATGATCTTTGAGTTTCTATAGAATATTATCCAAAATTACATAATTTTATTCCAAAATTAATATTATAATTTTAAATTCCACTATCCTTCCATCTTTTTAGATAATGTTTTTTAAACATGTTTTCAGTGTTTATCATAAAATGTTCTTATATAAATTGAATATTTATACTAATATTCAGAAAAAATTGGATGAACCATTATATGTATATATCATTATGTTTATCAAGGTTCTGATCACATTTAGTAAATTGTGTATATGGAGGTTATTCATAGACATCACTATAAACTACACTGATGATTAATCTCCCAAAGACTTTTTCTACTATCATTTCCTATTTACCATACAACTATACAACCTATTTTTCCTTTCCTAATCAACTATTTTTTTCTTGACATGAAACTTTTTTTCATCATTAAATTTCAATTCAGTTTATATAATATGTTTTTAAAATTTCGAATTTAGTGTATTTAATATTGTATTTTTAAAATAAATGCATCCCAATATAGGATTAGATTATATGGTAATATGAAACATAATTATTTCTATTTTCCTATTCTTATTATATATTTGTAAGAAATGAATTTTAAAATTGCTAATGATTTCCAAGATCAATTGAATCGGTTTTTCAACCACATAAAATTTATAATATAACTTGAATAAGGAATTCTTTTTTCTTGACTAGGTGTACCTTGATTCAATAATCTCTTCCAATATATTCATTGTTCGAATATAAAATTCCAATATTTTTATTTTTTGTTTTCATAATCTCCATATCTTTTCCATACATGATAAAAATATTATTTTTATAGAATTAGTACTCCTATAATAATCCTATTTTGAAATTTAGTTGTTATTTTAAGGACAAGTATAAGGCCCCAACCATAAACATTATTTAATATTGAGATAAGTCAATAATTAACATTAATACACTTTGATAATCTTTTTAGTTTTAGATTTTTAGAGAATTATTCCATAACTTATACATAGCATCTTAAATATTACAAGTAGACACTTCTACTCAGTATCCATATTTTTCATAAAACAAAAAATCTTTAAAAATAAACACGGAATCATTTCATGTTTAAATAGAATAAATTTTCCTTTATCTCATCCTTCACTCTATTCTTCTTTAATTCCTATGAAAAACATTTCACGACTTGGTATGAACAAAAAAAGCTCAGTAAGGGATACACAATGAAGGAAAACTGTTAGTCACATGAAAACCATGAATACTTTATTGAAATTAATAATTTTCACCTTTATGAATTAGTAAATATAATTTACTAAATATAAGATCATTTCTTACCTTTCTTGTAACCAAAATATTACTATAAACCCATTGAAATCAACCTATAGCATATAAACGTAACTTGGGGCACAAACATACTTAAATGGAATAACCATACATTAGACTTCCACACATATCACTAAATAGAATAACCATATGGTCTAATTCCACTCAATATGAGTGGATATTCATTGAAAAACAATCAAAGTTCATTCACACATATTATTGTATAAACATAACCAATGACATGGATATTTAACTCAATGAATGGATATTGAGTTAATATTTCCCTTAAAAAGATCATTTTATTAATAAAATATATTGATTATGTTTATTCACAATAAATATAGATAAATAAAGTATAATAATTGGATAGGATATCAAATGTTATTTCTCATATAATCATAATAAGAAATAATCAAGAAGTGGGAGATTAACCTAATGAATGAAAATTGGGTTAAGAAGGTCCCTTATAAAGTTAGTACAAATGACGTATGAATTTATAAATGGTGTGATTATGTGTAGTAATATTATATCCATATAAAGGGAAGTGTAAAATATAACATAAATAAATAAATAGTTATTTCACACATAATCTTGTCATAATATAATCAACGAAGTATTCGTAAAACCCAATGAGAGGAAATTGAGTTTAGAAATTCCCGTACCTTAAGTCCGACTCATCTTGTACGATCATTATGTTATGGAAAAATAAACTTAGGTTAATTTATACTTTATTGAAAATATTTATCATGTTTATTATTTCTTTTATATCACTTATTACCATGTTAAAAATTATATAATTATTTAAGTATATATTGGTCGTTTTGTCGACATTCAGTACTTGAGACACAAATGAACTTTTTTTGATGTAAATTGTCCATGTAGTCAAAATTTCATCATCTCAAGAATGATATTTATGATTTAAATATCATATATATCCAGAAAATCTGTATTTATTATTTCCATAATATTTGGATATAAAAAATAAAATGCATCGTTAATTGATATGGTAGGTCGTATGTATGCATGAACGCTACATTTATTTCTTTGGAATATTAAATGAATGAAAACTAAATGATACATAGGTATATTATAATTAAAATATGATATATATGTTATATATGTTACATAATTTAATTAATTTCATCCTTTATATGGTCCATGTATGGCATGAACAAGTCATATCACTTTGAGGGGGTGGTAGTGCACACTCCCTCAAATGAAATTAACATTTTTAAAAATTATGGAAAGAATAAATGTATGCTGTAAATTAAAATAACATAATAATAGAGTAAATATAATAGATATCATATATAAATAAAGCTCCATCATAATTTCCACTATGATATGTTGAAGTAGAAGTAGTAAATACACCTCACTGAACAAATATACTTCACTGAAAATGACAAGAGAACAAAATAGTATTTATTCTATAGTAATTTATTCTTGTATTTTAATAATATATTGTTACTATAGTTACTATAAAATTACATGAGAAAAAAAAGTGGATCAATATTTACATTTTTAACATTATATAAGTACTTTGGAATAATCTTATATTTTTTAAACTATTACATCATTTAATAAAATAGTATTTTTTTTAAACTCAATTATGTCAATTTTAACACTATTTAGTACTTTATTTTTTTAAAGTCATAAAAAATTTATTACTTTAGACTATATTAGTGCCTCACTAAGACCCTTTGGTAGGTGAAGGGTATCTAGGATAAAAATATTGCATGGAATGAAAAAAAATATAATTTAGGATATCATATTTCTAGACCAAGTGATTTCGCATCATATCATGATGAAACTCTCAAGACTAATGTTTGGATGTTGATGTTGGCTAGGCTAGTGGCTCCTTCCAATTCCACAAATTTGAGGTAATTTTAATGATCGATGTGTTGTAATGATCTGTATATTCCATGTTCAATATTATCCCAAAAATTATATTTGATAGTAGGTTATCCAATATGATTTGGTTTTAATGGGGTTAGATAATTTATGTTTAGAATGATGATCCTATTTTCTCTAGTATTTTTTGGTATATATGACTTTAGTGAGGATATTATATAAGCCCCAAGTTCCATCATAGCCTCATCTTACTTGAACTACCCAAACTCTTTGTCCACCTCCTATTTTACTAAAGGGGACCTGGGGATGATATGTGTCTTCTTCATTAGGGAAGTGTACCACTAAAATAATACCAGTGATATAACCATATTTTTTAATTTTTGTCTGAAAATAATCCAATTTTATGTGGGAGGTGTCTATCTTAATATTTAATTGGTGAGATCATATCCTCCCAGTGTGGGGTAAGAAGTCTTAGAGTGTTTGTACAAACATATACAATATCAAGTGTTCTTACAAATGTTATTTCTTCTATATATAATGATTATATTGACACATATAAGGATTTTTTGATAATGATACTACATCTTATTTCATAGATGGAACTAGGATCACAACTAGATTGTTCAGTTGATCCATGGGTATGGAATAGGCCTAGATAACTAATTTTATAGTCATCCAATCATTGAATTTCTATAGAGAAATGTCTAGGAAATGTTTTCACACTTCTTCCTTCTTTAATAGAGTTTTATTAATATGAATAACTAATTATTGTGGAATTCCAAGGTCCAATTATTTAGATTCAACAATCTTATGATGGATTTCTTTGAATATGATGAAATCATGGATGTTATCTATAACATCCAATGAATGAGGATATAATTAAAATGGCCTGTTTTTATATTCATTAGGTTTACTATTATATGATAGGTTGAGTATTATTTCCTCTATATTATTGATAAAATACCCTAGAACATGAACCATTAGGAATGAATAAACTTTATACTTTTGGTCTTTAAATAGTGGATGCTTCTATTCAACTTTTCCACAGTGGAAAGGATTTTATTACTACATCCATCATTAAAATGGAGGTATCGAGTGATATTGTGTGGACCATGGTAAGGGAGATGGTGTTAGTGTGGGTTTGATCCTGAAAATTATATTATTTACTCTACAAGTGTTTTCCAATTAACCTATAGGTTTCAAACATGACCTAGTCTTGAGATATTATATGTAATCCTCTTGGTGTTGTGCCTAGATGAAAACTATTGAAATCTATTTGGATACCTCATAGTGATTAACTATGTTTACTACTAATGATTATAATTTAATATATAAATCTCAAAAAAAATCTATTGAGATTTTTGTATTCATGAAATAAGTTAAGCCTTTCCGTTGAGATATAAAATATAATACCCCCTCATTCTAATATTTATTTAAAATTGAGAGATGATGGATCATTATCATTCTCACCATGGAACTAAATTATTAGATTATTTTTTTATAAATGTATTCTTAGAATGTATTAAACGTAAATGGTAGGTTTCTATACCAGATAAATGGTGGACCCTCTAAAGTCTAGAAAAAGAACACGAGTTTGGGTACTTTTTTTGTTTGAGTATCCCCATCATTGGACCATATCGGGACATAAAGAATTCCCCAGTTCAATTTTTTATTGTGAAATTAAGATTCATAATGCTGGTTAGAGGATTATTTTTATCCACCCATATAGGTTATGGGTTTCTATTAGGCATATGTAGTGAATGTTTCTCTCCCAGTATTTCATTCAAGTTTCTAGGGAATCGAAAGAGTTGAGGAGTTTTGGTGGGACTATCATCTAGATAGATGGAAAATTATAGTTAGTTAGAAGATCATGATATGGTCACATTTCCCATGTTATCTATTGATATATAGTTGATGATATCCTTGTGTATTATCATTTATATGGTGGTGACTTCTTCCCTACTAGAGTAAACATTTGATAATCTCTTCCACTTGATTTTGATATATTAGTTACCAGGACTCATAACTATTCAGAATACTATAATCTTATCTTTTATGTACATATATTCCTTTTTAAGGAAGTAGATTCACTGGTGGATAAATATTAGTTTCTTTATGGGATTTTTACTCACAAGTAATATTTCATATGAGTAATTTAACGTTAAATCACCTCAATTTGTCCAACATGATATTATATTTGTCTACCGTATCCTTAGCATAACAAAGTTATGGTTTATTGATAACTGGTTGGGAATATACATTCCATTAAATAAATATTTGGATGAACCTGATAGAGAAGGTGTTAGTTGAGTATTTTTATGAAATCCTGAATTTTGAGTCTACCTCTGATACCTGGAGTGGATATCTTCTTCATGTGATTCAGTGTGAGATCCATTTCGAATACATGATTCCTAAATATTACCCTCAATGTTGATTCTATGTTATTTATTATATATGGGGTTATTTCCAATGATATTAACTAATACATAACATGATGTGGTAATCATATCCTCACTAGAGTGGCAGAGTTTTTTTAATCCTCAAAACATCCACCAAAGGAAAAAATCATAGTTCTCCTTGAAAACCACTTTCTTGTCTCATATTTATGTATTACCATCTCTATGAACTTTCTGCTTCTTCTTATTATGCTCTCTAGGAAGTATTTTTTGGATGGTTTTTTTTTTGAGAGATTCTTTAGAACACTGTACTAGGTGCACTTCTCATAAGGAGGATGGGTTACATAGTAGAAGAAATAGCAAGGGAATTTCCTTTGAGCATTTCGTTTTCATAGAGTAGACCAAAATCCTTGGTGAAAGTTTATGTTGTAGCATAACATCCTCAATATCTATGGGTTGGGGTTGACCTGGTTATTCCACCACCACCTCTTATATCTGTTGCATCATTAATGATCTAATGAGCGCTGGTGGCCATAAAAATCTCTCCATCCATACAAGCTTAGATTTTTCCCATAATAATGATAAGGAAATTACAATAGTTGCATTTATATCTTTTCATACCTCTATTCAAGAATGAGATGGGTGTACTTCTTTTTTAGGTCAAATGCTTCTTCTAATTAGTGGATTCCCTATTGTTTCAAGTTTTTTTAATTATATGGGATATATGTTTCCCATTTGTTTAGAATATAAAATAGTATATCAATGGATTTCTCCCACCATGTATGGAACATAAAGGATTTAAGAGAAATAATATTTTAAAGGATATATGAGCTAACACATAAAAACCCATGGAACATGACTTATATTGAGGTGAACAAATTTCCTAACACTTTCCCCAATGAGACATATTGACCAGAATGTGGGGTGAAGTATAGAGAAATATATTCACCCCACCCATTGACATAAACATCAGGTGGGGAATTAAAAACCATCTGATGAAACATGTTAATTCTAATACAATAATTAGGTTGCAAAAAATCAAGGTTCTTTAACTCCATTGGTAGTTACACCACTAAGAAGAAAACCAAGATGACTTGATGGTAGTGTTCACTCAGTGCCTTAAGGTGGTTTGTATACTCCTTACATGTTATAATATTATAAATGAGGTGGTGGAGAGTTTCCTAGAAGTTATAGTGAAGGTAGTGTATGTATTCTACTTCTACTGTCATAGGAATATCATAAAATTCAGTGGTTGTAGACTGATACTTGAGTAGAATCCAAATATAGAAATATTTCCCACATAACCAAGGAATCTTCTTCTTAAAATGTGAGGGATTCTTGAAATTTTTATGGATATAGATGGTATTTACCCTCAACTTTAAAAACAATAGATTGTTCCCTTGGGACCTAATCAGTTTTTATCAAAGGTTCAATGGTATAATGGAGGTGTAGATGATTTTCATCACTCTAAACTATCGTTCAGCTAGGATACAAAGTCTCTAAGGAATGATTAGGCCTCTGGTTTATTTTTCCTCAAATTATTTAGTGCCTCTTGATATGAGCATGGTATTAGAGAAGTTTTGACATGGTGAGGACATCAAATCCATGAAAAAATGTCACTATGGGGAGTACCTCTACAATGAGTTTAATAGGGAGGACCTATGTAGATACATTCCATGCATCTATGGAGAGGAACTCTAGTGTTACCATTTTCTAGTGGGTTGGAAAGGGGAGGAACTTAGATTTAATCAATCATGGAGTTATGGAGAGGACCTATGCAGCCTTCACTATAGATATTACCTCATTTTATAATATTAATGTTTATGTAGGAAGTATATCTATGGATCATGCTCAGGGGAGAACTTATAGGGTTGATAATATCCCTTCCATGAGGAGGAACTACATGGACATCAATACTTCCTCTAATTTATGACCAGACAGTGGATTATTATGTTACTACTGATATGTGTTGAAGTACTTTTTGAAAACATGTGATGAGTAAAGAAAAAATATGATTCCTATGTTGGGTCATAATAATCTCTTGATGAGACCTTTTAGATATTAATAACTTAGATACTGGGGTTAAAACTGCAACTATCATTGGATTTTTACAGTGTGGTAAAAAATCTTCATGTATCGGAACCCTATTAAGAAACATCCTACCTTCTATAATAATTTTAAAATGACTTCAATCGATGACTTCTAGAATATTCCATAATGAACTACAAGTACCCATAGGAATGAAGATATAATCCCTCTTTTATTCTTCAATCACTATTGTAATATTCCAATGGGCTTCTTGGGTGAGGAAAAGAAAACATGTCTATTCCTAAATTGGATTATCCATGATATTTCAATTAGAAATGTATCTGTGGGATGAGGTCTAGGATTCATAATGTGTAATTTATATTACATGTTATCAATATACATTGGGGGGAGTTTGGATATGATCCTGCACCTAATAAACTATTAGGATATAATAATGATCTCTTTCATGAATGACTATATGAGATTACTATAGAGTGATGTTCGAGATATATCAATAAATACTTATTATTGAGGAAAGGATATTATCCAACATCAATGTGATTTCTAGAATATGGAATAAATATTCTACAGTGGGGTAAGGGGTATGAGACCAACCTTATAGTATTATCAATATATACTAATGGAATCCTATGGTTGAGGTAGGTATATACATATGCCACTAAGTAAATGTTCAAATATTCTAGAGAGGTTCAATAATGTGAAAATAAATATGATCCTTACCTTCAGTGTCTTATGGAATATACCAGTGTTCTATTCATAGAATAAGAATATATACCCACTCCTATTACTTATCCTTCATCATGATATGATAACTATGCTTCTACATGGAAGAAAAATCTAGGCCTTCTCTTAAGAACATACTTTGATATACCAAGGAGCTTCCTTGAAGATAGAAGGAATAGTAATATAGTCTTTTCCCCTACTGGATATTGGAACATACTAATGGGTGTCTTCAATTTCTCCTAGGGATTTTGTAAGGACTATAATGTGAGAGTAGGGATATGATCCTACTCTTTATTCTCAGTCAGAATATACTTGTAGAATTCCTCATTGAAAAAATGATAATCATGATCCATGGTTTGGGTTTCTTGTATCCCTCATTAAAACCTCAACCATAGAGCACTGGCTTGAGTGACATGGGGAATGGGCTCTTGTATGGCCTTCTCAATGTGTTCCTAAGAATTTGGGGTCATGTGGAGCTCATAGTGGTGATAGTTAGCGAGGACCACCCTAGGTGGCTCATAGATAACAATTAGAATGTCATCCATATCCTACTCCAGCTATATAAGTTAAAAGAGATGGGTATTTTCATATTCAAGGGATAAGCTCTCAAATTTATTTGATATTACAGAAGGGTCAACCAATTTCTTTTTCACCAATCATTAATTGGATGTCTATAGAGGATTCACCACTTGCATGACCTCATGGGTTGCCTCTAATGTTAGGATGTAACCAATATGATCAATATATTAGAATAGCATGTTCATCAGTAGATGTTAGAGGTTATGAGTCGGCGATATTGTCATTTTTACCTCTGGGTCTATGATGTTTATCATCACTGAGGTGTATGCCCGATGCTTCAGTTGGATATGTGCATTGGGATGAAATAGCTAGTGATCACCACTAGATTTTATTGAGGTCTTAGTGTGTGATGTCACTATTTTGATCGAATAAAGCTCTTGTAGCATTTTTATAAGGGTTCAAAATACTTTAAATGGGTTTGAAATAACATGTACAGAAGTTGTTAATGTTTCATCCCAAGTAATACTATGGTTAATCAGTCACTATCACATAAAAAATATTGACATCATGTTTACCATTATATTATGGACATTACCAAAACTAGAAAAATTATTTGATCTAAAAAAACCATCATTACAAAGGAAATTACTTATTGGGGATTTACTAGTGATTCTCCATTTGTGAATTGGTTGAGGGGATGTGAATTTGGAACATCAATTCCTTTTGATAGGAGTTAGTACATAGTTCATGACTCTCTAAAATATATAATAGTTATTCATTACTCTTTCCTAAATCTAAATTTGAGATCAGTTACCATTATGTAATTGATTAGTTGAAACCATGTGTCAATGTGAAAATCTATTTGTATGAAATATTATATACATTTATCTTATTATTTATTGGTTCTTATTTAGAATTTCTATAGTTTAAATACTCATAGAAGGGTTATCTTGAATTTACCACTATCTAAGGAGAATCTTGGATTTATGTAGTGTGGATTGGGACCATGTGAGGGATTACCTATTCAAAAATATTAGAGGACTCAAAAAATAGGTAGATTTTTTCTACATAAAATGACATGTCATACCTTTTTATTTTATGTGATCAAGTCTAATGTAGTTTCATTTAAGGTTGTGTATCTGTGACCAAGTGATGTTCCATTTAAGTTCATGTCTCTAAAACATATTTAATCACATTTTAAGGATGTAAATCTAGGACCTATTCTAGAATGTTTGACATTATATGGAATGGACTACTAGGTTAATAATGTCAAGTGAAGGTTAGTGTTTGATATTGGCATGAAAGGCCCTTTCTAGTTTTCCTTTGATGGAATATAGACCATTAAAGAAGTTTTATCATAGATAACATAGCTCATTGAGATATAATGAACCATATGGAATATTACACATTGAGTAAATGTCATGGGTAATACATCCTTTTGTGGATAATTCCAATGGATCATAGTGAATATGTCATAATGAATGTGATTTTTAATGGAAAAATATATTGGTGAAAACAAGGTTTTGGTATATTCAGTTTGAATCTTGGAGAGGTGTCTTATATATCCCAGTTAATAGGAATAAATACCAACATTGTCTAAGTAGTATAGTTTAAAGTCATGTGATAGGACCATGAAATGAATTTTAACTTTATGCGACAAGTATATTATCATGTATTCTTAAGTAAGGTGAATATAATGTTTTCATCATGAATGGGCTAACAAAAAGGGACTGAATTGAGCTAATAAATTTGGTATTTCTAGATAAGTGCACCAATCTCCCATATATTTTTAAATAGATATGGATTAATGGCTAGACTCATAATGAATATGGGCTGATGAGAATAGGTTTCAAATTAAACTAATATAAGGTCACTTCCCTATAATGGGAGTAGGAAGAATACATGTGGGGCTTATGAAATTATTGCTCGAAGGTACTTTATATAGTCTACAACTTATGTGAAGGATGGAAATAGATCTTAAACCTAGTAGGAGGACCATTTAGGGATATTTAGCTTATACAATTGAAAAAATAAGTTCACTATCTTCTCATGCTAACTAGATGTTCGATATGGGGAAGCTAAGAAAAGAAACATGACCAATGGTGTTTCACTGGCATCCTCTTGGTATGTACCCTCATTATCAAGGGAACACATGATTGAATCACCTAGATAATATTATTAGTTTTGGAGGAAATCTTGATTGAGTCCTTTTATCAATGGAATACATTATCAAATTCTTATATATTGAGGTGGATAGCCTGATCATGTATCTCAGGATCCCATGGAGGATTCCTGGTGGAGTTATACCTTGTAGTAGGTTTACCTAGGATAATAAGTGTCTCTAAGGTATTTTAGGAAACCATGTTAACTAATTCAACATACCTAGGAGAATATGGTTCTTGATAGGATCTCATATGAACATTAAATAATAAATCGTGTAATTGGAACACTAATATAGTACTATGGTGAAGTTTCTCCCTGGTGTAAAGGTTTGTGAAAAGTGTCACCTAGGTATAAAGTTATAATTAAAGTTTCTCATAGATATATAGTAGGGAAATGTGTCACCATTACTGGATAATTGGGAGAATTATTATCCTAATATAGGGAACATTAGTAGTGTCACATAGGGATAAGGAAAGGGTAAGGAGTCTCTCTATAATAGGGGTCTGCGTGGAGTGTTTATATGGTGTAGATTAGGCCAATATGTAACCCTATTTTGATCCCTGGGTGAAGATGACTCTAGTTTTAGGGGAATGATGAATTATTACCTAGTTATATTTTGGGGAGAGGTGTCCTAGAAGTTTTAGTTCTCTAGATATGATTTCATTGAATGTTGTTCTAGTGTGTTTTCAGGGATGGCATCCTTTACCTCAGTTAGGAGGACTTGGGGAGAATGAGGGATTGTGATTTCATTATGGTACTTTGTCCACCATGATGTCTTGTGATTTTATCCTTGAAATATGTTAATGATTCAGTTTTTATGTTGTTTCAATATTTCCCCATTTAAGGATTATTATTCTATATCATGTCTCATTGATCATGTTTATTATTCCTAATATTTTTCCCATTGATATGAATATTGTATAACATATATTGTTATATTCATGTTATTCTACTTTTATACCATTACTTGACTTTATAACTCAAACCTTTCTTATTTTTATCTTTGGCTTATCCCATGAAGTTTTAAAAACTATTTAATTTTAGAAGCATGTTAAGTATGTTTTGTTTATAATGTTGTTGTATCCCATGTTCAAGATATTATGCAATGTACCTGAATCCCAAACACACTATAATTCTTGATAATTTGGGTTGAAGTATATATCATTTTATGTAATAAATCATTTACTAATGGGGAATAAAGATAAGGGTTGTTATATTTTGTATCAATAAAAAAGTTTAGTTATTTTTGGGATTAAGATTAGAAAATTCTAGTGAAATACTTAGGGGTGAGACAATGTTTATGAAAACATCCATAGATTTTAGTTTTTATGGAGAAATTGGTTTATCAATCAAATAAGTCCTTATCTAGATACTATAAGTGGATGTGGTTCTGGCATAGATATACCTAGGGGTAACAACTTTGACAAGGTATCTTGGACCTAAATTTGTGTAACCTGGTACATAATAGTAAGCCTTACTACACACCAGTATTAACACTACTGGGGGATTTAAATTGGTAAATTGACAATCTCATTAAAATCCATAATTAAGGAAACAAAAAATACCCATAACAGTATGTGTTAGGAAATAGATTATGGATAACACAGATCGAAGCCTTCAAATTTATAAGTTAAGAAAATACATATAATTTATATGTTATTGATATACCTGATTTTTGTATACTTTTTCATACTTTCTATTTAGTATAAAAACTTTTTTTCACCAAATATATTTTGTTTTATGGGTAAAATGCTTTATTTTGGTGATTATGATAAATTTAAAGATGTTTCCAACAAAAAGGAAAAATCAGGGCTGATCAGAACAAAATTTAGAGTATACACGATGTGTACTTTTATATACATGTTGTGTAATACTACCTAGACATGGATCGGGAAGACTGGATACACATCCACATTGTCGGCTATAGCATACACGCCATGTACTTCCCATATGCATGCCATGTGGCCCTTCTAGAAGTGGTTGGTGGTTGATGAATTATATTACACTCCATGTGTGGTAGCACTACATGCAGTGTACCTCCACCTACTAGGAGGAATCATGTTCCAAGTCAAAGAGGGCATGTTAGCTCACCTACTGGATGAGAAAAGATGTCCAAAATATATTTACCAGGGTATACGCCGTGTACTTCCTAGTACATGCCATGTACTAGTAAAACCTATAAATAGGTGGAAGGCCCTCTAAGATTGGGATTCATTCGATTTTCATTCATTGTATGATATTAAAAGGGGGAGCACTCCAGAGACGTCCAAGAAGAGAAGAAGATAGAGAAAGAATAGTATAGAAGAGAGGAGAGAAGGTGCTTTATGCCACCTTCCCGACGACCCTTACTCCAAAGCTATCAACATGTTGAATTCAGGGATTTCGAGTTGTTTAGTTACTAGATGCTCCATGAGTAGCTAAATTCTTTATGTGTTGGTGTTGTGGACAATTATGTGTTGAAATTTGTCAATTATGATATTTTAATCATGTTATTCATTCTTATCTCTCATAATTCATTATTAACTCTTTATATATATGACTAGAGACCACGCATCGGACCAAGAATGAGATTTCTAGGTTTATTTTAAGGAATTAAGATTAAAAACATCCATGAATATTGGGTGTTATAATCATCTCAAAAGGGGTGCAATTAATAAAAATTAAAGAAATCAATTCAAAACCAAGGAATTGGTTCCTATTGATTTGAAAAAAACTCACCAGACCAAGGGGGTTATATTATATTCTTAACCCATTGATGTGAATTATCATGAACAACACAACCTCATAAGAAAATTGATTTAATAACAAACTTTAAAGTCCTCAACCCTGACACATTTCTCTCCAAATTTTCATCGAAACCAAATTTTTATGTTTTTCTTTATCTTTCAAATAAACTGTTAAGAAATTTAAATCCAATATCCTTTTTATTAAAACACCAAAACAATAAACTCTTATTATTCAATAAACTTCATGAAATAACTTAAAAACTATATAAAAAACTCCCTTTCCTTATGGATCGAACACTTACTGGTACTATACTTGTAATGGTAATATAACTTGGATTGTTGAAAAGAACACTTTGGCAAGAATGATAAAAAATTTGGTTCCGTTGAAGGGGAATTAAAGTTAATATTGGTTTTTTCATTTTTTTGTATCAATTTAAGGGAAAATAAAAATAATTTTTTAAAAAAAATTATATTCTTACTTTCATTTCTATTTTTATTACTTTTAGTATTCCTCTGTTACGCTTGGTGTGTTAAGTGTTGTGAAGGGTCATAGGTGTATGAGTAGTTGCATTACTTGTTCCAAGAGAATTGATTCATGAGAGCTATTTCCAATCGACCCTGAGATCAAATGAACACTTCTGAGGTGACACTGTGAACTTATGGGCATGTGCAACAAAAACGCCCCCATGTTGAATATAGAAGAAGGAGATCCATAAGCTATCCAAGGAGATGGACAACTGTTTGATCTAGATGACAACTAGAACCAACAAAGGCAACCATCCCCGTTTGTTCCAGAGTACGTCCAGCCATAGTCAGAGTACTTTCATCCTAAAAGGATACCATACAACCAGCATCCCTACATTGTGTTGAAGCAATATTATGTTCCTCCTCATCCTCCTCTGGAATAGAATCCATGATGCACTATTATAGAGTATGGACTACCCTCCATCCAATGTGCAGACATGGGGATTTTCAGACCACCAGTGCAGTCCCTGCACTTTCAAAATCAAATTGGAGATTATGCAGCTAATCCAAAACATGGTGCAATTCAGTGGTTTACCAAGTGAGGACCTGAACACTCATCTCTCTTACTTTCTCGAGATCTGTGACACCTTACGTTACCAAGGAGTGTCAGAATATTCCATTCCTCTTCATCTGTTCTCCTTCTCATTAAGGTATAAGGAGAAATACTGGATCAAGGGACGACCTCAATGGTCCATCCTCACATGGGAGGTGTTATCCCATGCATTCTTGTCCAAGTACATTCCACCATCAAAGATGGTGACACTAAGGAATGAGATCCAAAACTTCCAGCAGCATGACTCAAAATCCTTATACGAGTCCTCGGAGAATTTCAAGGAGATTATACGAAAATTTCCTCACAATGGACTTCCACTATGGATGCAAGTACGAACCTTCTACGGTGGCCTGATCACGAGCACTAAATCCATGACGGATTCTACTGCTGGAGGAATAGTAATGTGGAAAATATCCAGAGGAACTCTTTGATCTCTTGTAGGACATGTCATCCAATAGCTTATAGTGGCACTCAAAGAGGGGAACTCAAAAGAGATGCATCCACAATATTGACACCACCACAATTCCCACTGCCTAATTGGATGTCGTGTCCAAGAAGATTGATGTGTTGAACCTAACAAACGCATCCCAAGTTCAAGTAGAAAACCATCATGCATGCAGAGAATGTGGTGAAAACCACATCATTGCTGAATTCATAGGGAAAAATTCTATCCCATCAAAAATCAAGGTGACATACATTTCTTATAACTGAGGGCCGAATATTTACCCTCAGTTCCAGAACCCCGCATGGAGAGAACATACGAACATGGGTTACCAGCAGCAACAGTAAAATCCTCCACCCCAGAGACCACTTGGCTGTGGTCAACAAAAGTACTGAAACCCATATCCAAGTCCACAATAGTTGGGGACTTACCAGTATAAAGGGTACCAAAACCCTCTCCTGCAACCACCAAGGCAGCCACCACCTCCACTAGCTAAACAAAAAACTCATCAAGACCCCCCATCAAAACATGAAAAAATGATGTCAAAATTTATCACCACAGCTGAAACTAGATTTCAAAGCCAAGAATCTTCCATTATAAGCCTAGAAAATAAAATTGGGAAACTAGAAAGCCTTCTATCCTTGAGGAAACCTGGTAAAATACTGGGTAACACTGAGAAGAACCCTAAAGAAGAGGCCCATGTAGTCACTTTACAAAGCGGGAAGGAGCTACCTCAGACAACAACTACAAAAGAAGGCGAGGATACAAATAAGTCTCAACCATCACCCTCTTTAGTGGAAGAAACCACAATAAAGGACCCTCCTCATCAAACAAACCATCAAAAGAGAAGGAGGCCTCACATGGTAATGGAAAATAGGTGGTGACACCTTTTGAACTGGCCATACCATTTATAGATAGGATGAAGCAAAGAAAGCTAGATCACCAGTTTGGTAAATTCATGGAGGTATTCTTCAAGCTTCATATTAGCATCCCTGTTTATAGAAGCTTTAACTTGGATGCTGACGTACACAAAGTTAATGAAATATATTCTCCCAAAACAAATAAAGATAGAGGATTTGGGAACCATTTCATTCAATAAATAATTCTCAACAGTGGTACAATGCTCGCTTCCTCCAAAACCCTAAGATCTAGGTAGTTTCACAATCCCATGTACCATTGGATCCTATGAGTTTGGAAGATCTATCTATGACATAAGGGACAGTGTTAACTTCATGCCCTTCAGAGTCTTCAAGAATTTGGGGCTAAATAATCTCAAACCTACCTAAGTGGCCCTCCAACTAGGAGATCACTCTATCAAATATCCCAAGAGGTTGCTTGAGGAAGTGTTGGTGAAGGTAAGATGGTTAATTATCCATGAAAAAATCATCATTATTGACACAGAGGAAGGACATGAGGCGCCTTTGATTCTGGGATGGACTTTCTTGGCCACTGGTAAGGCATTGATCAATATCCACCAAGGAGAAATGATCTCCATAGTAGGTGATGAAAGTGTCTCTTACAACGTCCTCAAGGCTATCAAGCAGGCATCACTACTGGAACATGAGGATTGTTATCCAGTAACGGTAATGGATTAGAACTTCATATTCAAGGAAGATGGTGTGGTGAGTTAGTTTATCATTGATGACCCACTCTTCACAAATATCCAAGATTCACCTGATGAGTTTCAATTTCATGAAGGCCAGGGCAGTCATTACTTTAAACAAGTAGTTGTTCAATACATTTTAGAGTGAGCATAGGTGCAACCAATTGCGCCCTCAATCCTGAAGGCACCTCAACTTGAGATAAAGCCTCTCCCTTTATCTTTAAGATATGAATACCTAGGTGATGAGAACACTCTTTCAGTAATCCCTAATTCTTCACTAACAAATGATCAAGAAGAGGCACTCCTACATGTTCTGTGAAGAATAAAACAATCCATTGGGTGGAAAATTGTTGATCTGATGGGAATAAGTCCCACCATTTTTACCCAGAAGGTGATACTAGAAGAAGTAGAAAACCCCTCTTAGTAAACGCAATGATGGTTGAACCCTCCCATTAAGGAAGTCATGAAGAATGAGGTAATCAAATTGTTATATGCAGGAATCATATACCCCATTTTAGAGAGCCCATGGGTGAGTCCTCTGTAAGTGGTAACCAAAAATGGTGGTATCACTATGGTATCCAATGATAAAAGTGATTTAATCCCTATACAGACCGTTATAGGTTGGAGAGTCTTTGTAGACTACTGGAAGCTAAAAGATGCAACATAGAAAGATCACTTCCCACTACCCTTCCTAGATCAAATGCTGGAACGACTGGTGGTGAACAAATTTTACTGCTTCCTTGACAATTTTTTGGATATAACAAAATATCCATTTCTTCTAAATATCAAGAAAATAGAACCTTCACATTCCCCTAAAGTAAATTTTCTTATCTAATAATGTATTTTGGGGTGTTAAATGCTTCTTCCACCTTCCAACGATGTATGTTGGCAATATTCCATGAAATGGAAGAAAAAAATCTTGGATGTATTTATGGATGAGTTTTCCATCTATGGAAAATACTTTAACACTTGGTTGAGGAATCTGCAGACGGTTTTTGAAAGGTACGAGCACACTAACCTAGTTTGAAACTCATGGAAATGTCATTTCATGGTGCAGATTGGTATAGTCCTAGGCCATCAGATCTCTATGAAAGGGATAGAAGTTGATCCTATGAAGATAGAAGTCATTTTAAATATACCCATTCCAACTTTTGTCAGAGCCATCCAATGTTTTCAAGGGCATGCTAGTTTCTACATATGGTTTTTTAAGAAACTTTTCAAAGATTTCCTAGCCACTCACCAATCTCCTTTCCAAAGATGCCTTCTTTGAGTTTGATGAGACATGTTCCACATATTTTTGGAATCTGAAGCAACGACTTATTGAAGATCTAGTGATGATTGCTCCAAATCGGGAGGCACAATTTGATTTCATGTGTGATGCTAGAGAATATATGGTGGGTGCAGTACTAGGAAAACGTTTGGATCACATATTTCGACCAATTTATATTTTCCAATAAAACTCTGAAAGAATAACAGGTGAACTACACTACCAGAAAGAAAGAAATTCTTACAGTGGTGTTTTCATTTGATAGATTTCATTCTTATTTGGTTTTGTCCAAAGTTATTGTATATACAGACCATTCAGTATTCATGTATTTTCGGAACAAGAAGGATTCGAATCCACAACTGATCCATCGGGTGATTCTCCTCCAAGAGTTCGACTTGGAGATCTGCGATTAGAAGGGAAGTGAGAACGTTATTGCTGACCACATCTCCCACATAGAACTACCTCATTTAGATAAGGAGTATTATGAAGACATTAGGGATGACTTCCCAGATGAGAAACTTTTCTTAATCGAAGGAACACCTCGACCTTGGTTTGCAGATATTGAAAATTATTTGGTAATAGGAGCAGTTCATCCGAACCTCACTTACCAGTTAAAGAAGCATTTTTATCCTATTTCAAGAGGTACTTCTGGGAAGAACCTCTCCTATTTCGATCATGTGGTGATGGGATGATTTTCCATTGCATCCTGTAGAATTAATTTAAAGTAACTATAGAGTTTTTTTCACTCCTCACCAGTTGCAGGAAATCATGGCCCAGACCATATGATAGAGAAGATCCAATTGTCTGGATTTTTTTGGACTACCATGCACATGGATGCCTATTACTTTGTTCCCAAGTTTGATCGATGTCAGAGGACATGTAATGTGGGAATACAAAACAAGATTCCCCAACACCCCATCATAGAGGTCAAAATCTTCTATTTCTAGGGAATTGACTTCATGGGTCCACTTCCACCATCATATGTGAACTCTTACATACTCGTCAGTGTGGACTATGTCTCTAAATCAGTGGAAGTCATTGTTAAAACACATGATACAACCAAGGTATTCATGGATTTTTTTGAAGAATAACAGCTTCATTAGATTTGGAATTCCTCAAGTATTGATCAGTGATAGGGGAATGTATTTTAACAATACCTTAATGAAGAATGTATTAATTAAGTATGGGGTGAAGCATCAAATAGGAACTTATCATCCCCAATCTAGTGGACTGGTGGAATTATCAAATCATGGGATAAAACGGATCCAGGAGAAAATAATTGGAGATTCATGGAAGGATTAATCCAAAAATCTTGAATATGCCTTGTGGGAATACCAAACCGCCTTCAAGACACCGCTAGGGATGTATCCGTCCCACCTTGTCTATGGGAAGCCGTGTCACCTACCAGTGGAGCAAAAGCATAAGGCCTATTAGACCGTCAAATCCCTGAATTTTGATTTAAAGTATACCAAAGAGAAATAAAAGTTTCAGTTGACGGATATTGATGAGATCTGATGGGAGGATTATGAGAATTCTAGACTATACAAAGAAAAGACACGAACGATCTATGATCGGATTATTTCCTGCCAAACCTTCCAACTCGGTGATCAGGTATTTTTTTTAAACTCCCATCCGAGACTATTTCTAGGAAATTTTAAGTCCTGATGGTTGAGACCATTTCAAGTGATCAATTATTTCCACCATGGTGTAGTGGAAAATTCTAGGTAAGATTGAAAACCTTTCAAGGTGAATGGACAATGCCTAAAACATTACCATCACATGGTGGATATGGTGGGTAAAATCTCCACCATTCATTTTAGGCAACAAAAGGAAAGTAAGGTCGAGCCAATGACATAATAAAGGCTCTTATGAAGAGGAAACCCATAGGTTACACGTAGTGTACCACCTATACATATGGAGTGTACTAATATTTTTAGTTTATAATACTAATAATATAAATATATATTAACTAAATTAATAAATTGGGATGATGTCAGTGTCGATTGTATTTTCACTGGAGTTTATTCGAGCCATCACTGGTTCGAATACCTCCATATCTACCCTCGGTATGGGATTAATCCTTTTTATACTCATGTTTACTTACACGTAATGTGTGTTATTTCTCAAAATTATATATTCGTTTTTCTAAACAAAAGAAAACCCATGAATGGGATGGACCGGCTGGCCAGGGTCGTATACCAGTTCCCAAAAGACTCGGGTTTGAATAATGATAACTGAACCCTTTCCATTTATTTTCATATTAATAAAACCACATGACATACATTTACATATACATCATGTGTGCCATGTTTTCAATGATAATTTAAACAATTTTTTAAATAAAAACATACATGTGGGTGAAGTTGGTAGATTGGTAGAGTCTCATCCCTAGATCCAAAAGACTCGGGTTCGAACTCGGCTAATCTCCCTACTTCATCCTTTTATTCAAATTAAAAACCACACATTGTGCCTTTTATTTATCCCTTATAGTATTTCCCTTGTACATTAAATATATATAATTAATAAACATGAGTAGTAGTACAACCTTCGCTCCGGTGATTGAGGGCTTGCATTTGGATTGGTCGATCGCTGGTTCGAACCACGCCACATGCAACTGACCGAATGTTGTACTTATCTTTTTCCCATTTTAGAACACACAACATGTATTTCTCGATACATTACATGTGTATAATTATATTATAGTAAATAATATATATATATATATATATATATTTCTTTTTATTTTAATTATTAATATTAATTATTATATAGTTTACTATAATAATTGTATTATACAAGTAATTATTCAATAAAAAAACACTAACATAGGGATACAAGGTGTGTGTTTCTAGGTACATGCCGTGTACTGCAGCTATAAAGGTCGGGACCCTACCTGGCCTGAGCTCGTGTCGCGCGACCCCACTCCCTCCCTGTTTTCTTCTTCTAGACGCCATTACACCCTCCTCATTTGAATCCGCTAATTTTGTGAATTTTTCATCTGATTTTTACTACATTGTGATCTTCATATATGATTTATTATTCATATTAATAACATATATATCACTCATATTAATGATTACCATCAGCAAAATAGAGTTTTAGAACTGTAATGAATCCCTCCAACCTGACCATGGGTGCCTCAGGCTTCACACTAAAGCCAATAATTTTCATTGGCCCACCTACAATATATTCCAAACCAAGTTCCTCTTTCCTCACAGTGATACCTTTAGGAATTTATGTGGCCTCCCAAGTATCTAGATTGTGGACTCATTCAGTAAGTATCTAAAACACTACTTGACGGAGATATCCTTCATCCGTGGCTTCTTCTCACTCATCCCATGTACCAAGCACAACAAAACCCTTGCTATGGCTGATATCTACTCTTGTTCTTACCAAATATCCTTTTTGGGGAAGAATTCAACATACATGGCCCCCTGTATTAGGTTCCCATTAATCTAGTAAAGATCTTACATGCTGACACCGACCCCCCAATGATGTAGATGGAACATGTTTGTCCCGATTGACCACCTTCTCAACAACTCCAACATAATATCCTAATGAAGATAGATGTAGAACTATGGGGACCATGCTGCCTCGTAAATCCCAACCCTCTTTAGTCTACCTCAAACTAATATAAAGATAGGCATACCTAGTATGCCCAATCCCAATTCATCCATAAATTTATCGCCCTAGTGTACGTTCCAATCTTCTTTCCACCCTTGGACATGGTATTTCAAGCCGACCATGATGATATTTTCATATTGACGGGGAGACGACTCCACCTCCAACACATCCTTGTTTATATTTTCACATTTTTACAAAGTCTATAAGTTCTAATAGACACATGATCCTTCAAGAAATGTCCTCGGATAGTCGTATTCTACTGGTGCTTCTTAGGTGTTCTCCTCAAATATTAGGTGGGATCATCCTGATTGGAATTATGGATGAACACATCATCCCGCATCCAAAAATAATACAACTAAATACTATTTAATAAGTGGTAGTCTTGATAAACCTTCTTTAGGAATTAAATGAGTGTATCATGGTCTAACGCACTGTGGAAACTCTCCCCAATCATAAGTTTTCCGTCCATCTCCATTCTCTAATTAGAAAAAGCTTTAGTGCCTTTGGTGTCCATTTTTTCCGAAATTAAATGTTTTTTAAAAAAAATTCATGGTAGTATTTTCATGAATTTTTGTTTGTGAAGTTCATTTTTGTAGAAGTTTCGAGTTCACCAAAGTTTGTCCATGAAACTACAGTTCACCGAAGAGGTTAGTTTCATGAGCGGTGAGGATCAAGATCTTAAAACACTCACGAAATTATTGATTTTTTTGAAAATAGAGCATTCCCCTATCTTTCACAAAAATATGGTGGTCCCCTTAGTAAACCCCACCCTTATTTATATGCACAAGGTCATACCAATTTTTATGAACAAATCATTCCAAATTGTCAATTTGTGATGGTTTTATCCTCAGAATATGACCCTCATCTACATCATCTGATCCCATTATACAAGGGGATTTATTGGTGAAAAGAAAGATGTGTCCCCAGAAAGGTATAGGGAGGAACGACTAGTTCGAAGCAGATTTGAGATAAAAATGTCTCGAAATCCACTTAAGGGATTGTTTCATGATGTTCATCACCTTCACGAATGACTTTGGTTCATATAATTCACCAAACATATAAGGACTAAGGTGGTAACCTCCATGAAACGTATGTCTGGTTCATGTATGTCTAATTTTCAGAAGTTCAGTTCACAAAATTCATCGCTTGTGTGGATCTTGAAGTGATAACCTCCACGTAGCATATTTCTATTCATGGAACACCCCTTCCTTATTAAAACATATAATCTTTCATGAAAGCTTATATATTTTTCAAAATTGATTCCCTCACCTCTATTAGGCTAATTAATACCTCCCGCCATCTACCATTTAAGGGGACATGACCTTTAAACTTTTAAAAAATGATCTTAATTCATGAAACTAAAACCTTCATGAGAAAAAGTTGAAATGGGTTTTTTAAGGTATATACCTTTCTCAAAACCACCTCCCATGTGATTTTTAGACCCACACCCAATGGTGTATATGCCTTCTACAAATATCCAATACCTTCACATAAGAAGAAATCCCTTTATGGCACTTGGGGTTTTGCAAGATAATAATCCTTGATTAAATTAACCTCATGGGAACCAATACTTTACTCCAAGGAAGGGTCAGCAAGTTACATGATAAATAATATTTCATGAGACCCATTAACATTGTGAATATATCAACATTAAAAAAGCTCCAACCTTCTCGAAACACATATGTCAGGGATCCCCATGGTACCTCATTTCACTCAAACCCGTTTTATGAAATTTGAATGCCCAAGGCCCTAGTACCTATCCCAAACCAGTTCATCTGAACCCTAAATTCTCATGTGGTCAGTATCATCAACCCATGTGTCCTCCTCATTTTTCCTAAATCATGGCCTATTCAACTACAATACATTTTACTTTTAAGAATATTTATGTTAATGCCTCTTTCTTTTAATCATAGGCACCCTAACATATGGACCTCTGATTTCCACTCCTCCATAGCAATATTTATTCCATACTACTCCTATAGGTGAATGAGCAGTATAAATTTAAGGCCTAATAGTGGAATCATTAAGGGAAACAAATTACCATTTCTGATAGGAATATATTATGCCATATATTTCTCTCCTACTTGGAAAATGCCTTCTTGATTGTAGGTCCACCCAACACCTGAGCTGTAAGATATAAAACTACATAACTCAACATCCTAGTTGTTTGAAGTTAAACTGTATAACAAAATCCTTTTAACATGATGTTAAACTATATACTTAACCTATTTGATAGACACGGGATGCCCCATGTATGATCATCATGGGATGCCACTCTTTCCCCAGTATGGGACAATCCTATTTCTTCGGTATTCTTTTATGTGCAATCCCCCACACGATCCCTCAAGGTCACTCCTTCTATGAAAATACCATCCGTACCTAATGAAGATAAACTTCATGGAGTAATCATGATATAAGACCCCAAATTGTAACATTGAACTATGTTTAATTTTTTCCATATTCCCTAACTAGTTATGTAATATGCCTCTATGAGGTTCAATACAAATATCCAAACATCTATCTTCGTGGGATATAAAATATATGACCCATATATCTGCTTAGGACATTAATTAAATATATTACCCATCTTTCTCTACAGGACATTAAATTTGTGAAACATCCGTCTCAATAGGGCATTAAATATGAGAACCATCTATCTCTATATGAAGTCAAACTTGTGACCCATCAGCCTCCATAAGAATTTTAATCTATGATCCATATATCTCCATATACTGTCAAATCTATGACCCATATTTACCGATAAGAAATTAAATTTTTGACCCATCTATCTCCATAAGACATTAAATCTGTGACCCATCTGTCTCTACAGGATTTTAATATGTGACCTACCTATCCCCAAAACATGTTAAACTTGTGACCCACATGTCTCCGTAAGAAGTTAAATTTGATACCAACCCATCTCCTAAAGATATTAAACTTATGAAAAATTTATCTCCATAAGAATATAAACCTGTATATTCACAGATATTTTTGTAAAAACTAAACCAATGACTTGGATGTTTAACTCAATGGATGGAAATTGAGTTAAGATTACCCTTAACAAGTTCATATAAATGGCATGATAATTTATCAATGGAGTGATTATGTGTATCAAAAGTATATCCACAAAAACGGGAGTTTAAATTACTACATAAATAATAAATAGTTATTCCAAACATAATATTGGATTAAAATAATCAATGAAGTATGCATAAATTCCAATGAGTGGAAATTTAAATTTGAAATTCCCTTACCGATTTGGTAACTTACGAAACATACACCCCATAAAAGTAGTATCATACAAGTAAGATGTAAATACCCATAGATTATATTATATTACACCAAGAATACAATCATTTTCAGTATATACACCACATAAAAGTAAATAGTGGCCAATATAGCATGAATCACATGAGAATAAAAAGTGAGATAAAAACCCTTTACCACATTGTAATCAATCGAGTCGTATGGACAAAAGTTAATAAACACAAAATTAATCACAAAATACCATGAATATAAATAGAATAATGATAATATAAATCAAATGGTAGTACACAATACACCACATAAAATAAATAAGTGGCGAACAATGGAAATCTCATGGAATTTAAAGTGAGATAAGAAACCCCTTACCTCGTGTCCAACTTAACTCGTATGTTCTGGGTTCTTCATGAATAATAAATGTAAGTTAATTTATAATTAATTAAGAATATTTTAAATTTTTCTATTCCTTTTATATCACTTATTACCTTGCTATAGCAATTGTTTAATTATTTGAGTTCAAATAGGACATTTTGTCGATGTTCAGAACATAAGTCAAAAATGAACTTGTTATAATTAAAAATTGTTCATGTGGTCAAAATTCCATTATCTATATAATTATATTCTTTATTTAGATATCCTATATATCATATATATCCAGTGTATATGTATTTATAATATTCCATATCATTTGGAGTTAAGAAATGAAACGCACCGTTCATGGAGACGGTAAGTTGTACATACGCATGAACGCTACTTTCATTTATATTTTATATTTAAGAGAATGAAAAATTAATAATAAATATGTGTATTCTAATATAATTATAATATATATGTTATTTAATTTAATTAACTCCATCCTTTATATGCTCCACGTATGGCATGAACGAGTGACATCACTTTGAGGGGGCGGTAGTCCGCACTTCCTCAAATGAAATTATCGTATTTACCAATTATGGAAACCATAAAGGAATGATATAAATGAAAAATACATAAGGATAGAGATAATATAAATATAATATATGTCACATGTAAATATATTTCATCTTAATGACCACTATAAGAGGTGGTAGGAGAAGATTGAACAATCATCGTTTTGTGAGGCAATAGTTCGCCGTCCACATAAACAGTATGTTCTTTACCTATTAGACGGAGGTGAGTGTAAGTGTAGTTAGAATGATTATCATATTAACAACCTAGTATATTAAGGATACTGTTTTTGTTATAAAATAAAAAAAATAAAAAAAATTTAGGGGGTTGGAGGAGTAAAATAAAAGAAAAGAACTTAAGATAAGATGTTACCTTTAAATCGGGTAACTCCCATTGGTTTGAACCAAAAGGATTTCTTGAAGTGCATTATTCCTAAGGTAATGATTCTAGGTAGAAGAGAGGGATATTGAGAGCTTATTTGGGTAGACTCTAAATGAGCCAAGGGGTTTGAGATCTGTAAGTAATGAGTTAGAGTTGAAGGCTTCTATAAGGTGGAGGAGGAGTTCTTTAAGAAAGTTTGAAAATATTGTTTTATTATATAATGATTTTTGGTTTCTAAAGGTCCAAAACTTATTGAAGTTGATGATAAGATGACTATTGTTTGAAATAAAATCATATAATAAGAATTGGATAGGTTTTGGATGTTGTTTTAATCTTTATAATCTTATTTATTTAAATCATTCAATAATGAGGTAAACACTGCATCATTATTGTGTTATAAATATTTTTTATTTATTTGATGTCTAAAAATTATAAAAAAATACCATGATGTAGGAAATATTTTTATATTTGATGATAATATTTATATTCTAAGATATAACTTATATAACCCCATGTAAGAATTTATTTACTAAAATATATATGTTTATGTCATTTTTGTCATTACTTTAAATTAATTAATATAAAGTGTCATTATCACTATTAAGAGGCTCCATGGGGTACCAAAATAGACCCAATGATGCCCATGGTCGGAACATTATAAACCAAAAGTATTATGACACATTTTAGGGTAATTTAATATTATTATAATATTATTTTTACCTTGAATCACCCAATTTACCTTTAACCATGGAAAATAAAAGTCAAAAGTTACTATTCACTAAAAAATATTTTCATCTTATTGAACCAAATTTATTTACTAATAAAAACCATGTATGTTGTATTTTCGAAATTCAATTCACAGAAGTAGTAAAATTTCATTTAAATGAAAAATTCAGTTTTTTTAACTACTACTCAGTGTTTTCACTATTCATCAAAAATTAAAGTTTTTCAGAAAAATACCAAAAATTAAGCTTAATATATATTTGATATTAATAATTAAAAAATGATGTATATTTTAAAAAATTCAAAACATAGAAGTTTTATTAATTAATTTAAAATTAAATCCCGTTGTCAAAACAAAAAGCGTGTTTTTTAAGAAATAATAACTATCAAAAGATTGACACTTGTTTGTGTCTAATATCAAAGTAAAATTACTTCCAATGACCAAAATTGGATTAAATGGTAAAAATCTAATATAATTACACTTTTAAACCAATTAAAAAGATAATCTAACAATATAAATAAATTTGATTAAAAGGCATTTTTGAATTAAAATAAAGTATTTCTCGTATATTTGTATACATCCCTATAACCATTTGTTGAAATTGGACATAGAAAATGAATCGCATTGCTTTGTGAAGATTGTATAACATATATACATATGAGCAATGATATTATTCACCTTGATGAATGGATTTATGGACTTGAATTTTTATTTAATTTAGATAATACCATTTTTAAATAGGTAGAGAGGGAACCCTTATATTTTTAGTTTAACCCCCAGTATACTCGTTTTCACCTTAAACAGGATAAAAAATTTTAAATATTTTCAATATTCATAATCGTTAAAAATTATGGTTAACCTATTAAATAATGCAAACTATTATTATCCCAAATATTTAATCCATGTTTATAAATTAAATAACTACTACAAAAACGGCCTTTATCAGCGTTCAAAATGGGCTTTAATAGTGCTAAAAAAGTGTTGTAAAGCTCAGCGCTAATATATGGGGGTACCTTTTATAAGAACTCCGAAAATCACTTCTAGAGTTACTTTTTATTAGCACTATAAAAAAGCACTGATAAAAGTCAAATAAAAAATAAAAAAATAAAAAAGAATTATAAATGTGGGGGGAGAGATTTTAACAGTGCTTGATCCCCCCTTTATCAGTGCTAGGCGGCGTGCTGCCCTTCCCATGCATCCTTGCACGTGGGAACACCTTTGCTTCCTCCTGAACTTGAACCCGTGACCTCCCCACTTTCGCAGTTGCACCTTTACCACTAAGCCTTTTCGTTTTGTTCTCTCTTTAATGATATATCTATATATATAGTTATATTTATTCGTATATTGATATAGATTCATAATATATATATATATATATATATTCATATATTAGTATATATATATATATATATATTCATTCGTATATTAATATTTAATTATATTTATTTATATATATATTTAGTTATAATTTTTTATTCGTATATTTATTTGTATATTAATATATACTTATAAGATTAGTTTTAAATACATTTACGAAAAAATATGTTTTTTATGTGTGTTTAAAAATAAATAAATAAATACCTATATATATATATACAACACACATATGCACACATAGACACACAGACACACACAGACACATATATACTTACGAATAAATACATATATATGTCTATATGAAAAGCCATAGAATATTAAAACGACCATAACTTATAATCTAGAATCCAGTTTCAACTACACAACCAATCAAATTGAAGAAAATGAAACAATATTCAATATGATATGTGGTACAAGTTTAATGGACATTTGGATCATAAGTTATACTTGTTTGAATGTTAACAAATCGGGGTATCCTGACTAAAAACTCAGTTTTGGAGGCCTTCTGGGCCTTTTTTGGCCTTGAAAAATGTGGCAAAAGCTTTTCTTAGGTCACTAGCGCATAGAGCTCATCACAGGATTCAATTTGATATGATGTAGAGCTCAAACAGACACCCAGATCAAATTTTATGGCCTTTTGAAGTTTGAGTTATATTTTCAACTTATCTTAGATCTTTTATTAATTATTTTGATTTTTGTGTCTTCAATTTGTTATTAAATAATTTTAAATTTATAATAATTATCAAATTATTAATTTATAATATTTTTTTAAATATTTTAAATCCATTTTCACTAAATTTCTTATATATTAAATGTAACAGTCTATTTATACGTATCTAAAATATATCTAAAAAATATATATTATATTTATATACGAATAAATATACTTATATAACAATAATTTATTATTCATGATTTTTTTATTGAAATATAAATTTTGTCAACGCTGATAAAGCCCCCCTTTATCAGTGCTACTAAAATAAGCACTGATAAAGGGGTAGTGCTTCCCTTGCCCATTATTGTAGTAGTGAATTTAGCAAATTAGATTAATTAAATATAAAATTAAACCCAAAAATGTGTTGAAATAAGATTTTTTCCAAAAAAACATCAAACATATGAAAACTTTTTATATCATAATTCAATATGAAATATATTATGATGAAAAAAATTAGTTAAATTTTAATATAATTGAACTAATTTTACTTTTAAAACCAATTTAATAAATAATTTATCCTATTGAATAATTTAAATGATACTGTAGTTTATAATAAAAACATGTACTTTCATTAATCATAAAAAAAACGTATATTTTTAGATAATTATCAAATATTTACTATAAGTTAATTATTATATAGCTATTTATAAAATAAATTCATCTTTGTAAAATTAATTTCCGAAATTTTTTTAAAAATTAATTTTTAATTATGTGTGAAAAGCGTGACTAAATTGAATTTTAGAAGAAAATAATTTTTTAAAAAGTATTTATTTTTATTTCAAATGGATCTTATTTTATTTCTAATCATTAATAAAAATTGAATTTAATTTATACATGTGTGAACCATATAATTTTCATAATTTAGTGAGTTCTATTCATACCCACTAAATTAAAATCTTGGTTATAAAGGTCTTGTTTAGTGGATATTGTTATAATAGAGTAGAATCTTTCATTTAAATTAAATGTTTCATGAATTTAAAGATATCAAAGAGATTGAATTTATATAAAACTAAATACATTAAATATTATAGGGGTGTTAAATTAACATAGACTATAGGTAGTGCATGTTATATATGCTATCAAATATTATGTTCCTCTTTTAAAATATTTGGGTTTTGGACTATAACACTTATAAAATGGTTAAAAAATGACATGGATTATCAGATTAGGGATATATAGAATTAATATAATCTTATTATTAAATTTTTACAATTTTCTATTTCACTTTATACTTTATCATTTAAATTGACCCCTTGTTTTACTCATTATATACATAACTACGATAATGAATATTTTGGTATTAATGTGTTTTAATTTTAAATTAAAAGATATCAATTTATACATAAGTGGATAAGGGGTGAAATTTTCAACCATTAATCATCTTAATTATCATCTTGAATGATTTTTATGTTTTTTAAAAAATATAATAAAAATATTTTTTAAAATAGAATATCATTAATGTCCTTTTTGATAATATTAATTTAGTTTGATTTTGAAAACAACATAAAATAAGTGGAGTTTGAATATAATCCTTTAACACATCCATAAAATGTTATATTTATCTAAAATATTAATTGAACACAATAATATATTCTAATTAAGTTAATTAAAATATTTTTAGAATCGTAATTTATTTTTTATATTAATAAAATAAATTTTTTTTTGGCATACCGCGGGAATTAAAGTTATATATTTCATCATAAGAAAATAAATAAATTAATGTGATAAAAAATAATTTGTATTTCCAATTAACCTTGTGAATTGAAAATTTTCACTATTTATCCATATGAAAAAATATTGACAATAAAATAAAGACAATGACATTGGAGACTTTTCATTACATAATATAATATAAAGGCCAAAATTAAGGAAATATGGAACTAAGTTAAAATATTTTATAATCTTGGATGGATATGGATTAAAAAAATCATTAAAAGGGGAAAAGGCAAGTGTTACCATCATTTTTATCATTGATCATAGTATTTTTAACCTTAATTAAAAGGTTTACCCTTATAGTGGTGAAAATTATTTACTATGGTCAATATTCATAATGATTAAAAATAAAAGGGACATATTTACCATATCTGACCTCTGATTCTAAATATGGAATCCATTTTATGATTAATTTTCTATAAGTGGTGTAAATTAATTTAATATTTTCCCATAATCCTAAACATGGATTCTAAGGGAATGTTTTCAAGTCATAAAAATATTTTCAAACCCATTATAATGGTTAGTAAATAAAATGTTAATTAACCCAATCACATCACTCGAAAGTGTAAAATTTGGTGTGCATAATGTCCTTTTGTTGTGTCCTAGGTAATGCTTTATTCAGACCATGCACTCCTTTTTCGAAGTTACTACCCGTATATATATCTATTCTTTAACCTCACCACATTTTAGTATCTAGACAGTGATGAATTTATAGCTAAAAATTAATCTATACCTTACCAAAACATTAGGATGTTATTCTATACTTATAATAAAGATATATCATAGGGTTATTTTCTTTAATCTATATTTTCAAAAATATAGTTCCCAAGGTTTCTACTAAAAATCTTCTGATAGAAAATATAAAGAACACAACTCTAGTAACATGGAGTCAGTGTCTAATTTATTACATTTTTATAAGATATAAGGAATTAAATTTCAAATGACTAAATAATTTAGTAGTATTGGTAAACAAGATACATACTTGAAATTCACATTACATTTTAAAAAATAAAATACAAAAATTATTTCTTTGAGTTGTATATTATTCTGTTTCGCATATCCTTGCATATCAATCATAAAACACATCATAGTATCCATGGTAAAATAAATCATAAGAAATTAGTGAGTGAACAAGATCATATGTGTATGTGTAAAGAGGAATATTTCATGAAAAATACGTATAATAAATATATTAAGATAAATAATTGAAACATGTACCATTTAATCAATAAACTGAGTATAGTATAGAAGAAATAAATAATGATAACATAAATATATCTAAATAATCAAATAGTATTTAGCCTTATAGAGGTATATTCTATCTAATCAGATATTTACATGTAGATAACATCTCATAATAATGGAATTCATAATATTGGACATTTGAAACTATCAGAAGATAGTTTAAATATCTAGGTAGAAACCCCACTGATTTGGATAATTGATTTATCTCATAAAACCTATCAATGAATAAAGGTTATATCTATAAATTGTACACATAAAAAACATACTAAGTTTAATTCATTCCCGAAATTAATGTAGTGAAAGATAATCAACATAAAAATTCTCATTGAATAACTATTATAAAAAATTATAAAACATATCCAAATCAAATAATCATAATCATAAACCTTCTAGTGTAATATGATGAATGATAATAAAATTTAACGTCCTCAATAAAACTAATCATAAACCCTAAAAATAAATAATATGGATGATATCAATACTGGATATCCTAAGTGGATAATAAGTATAATAAAGTGTTGATGACGCTGATGAATAGAATTACTATATAAATTCCATTAATTTTTTTGAGGAAAATAAACCTTTTAATTTTAAAATATCTTTCTCAATTATATAAAGGTAAAAAATATTTTGGAAATAATTTTATTTTAAAATAACCATTGATACATGTAAATTAATAAGTAAATCATTGAGCAGTCATGATAGTAGAAAATTCCATTCATGTTTCTCATGTTAAAAAAATTATTCTATCACATTTATGGTAAAATACAAATAAGTCTTGTTTTGAAAATGATATGAATATTTCATTAAAGTAATTATTGTAAAATTTTAAAAATCAGTAATAAATTCGTAATAAATTCTTTTGAAATGGATAAAAATAATTTTTAAAAAACATTAATTTTGATGAATTTTTTTAGATCTAAGAGAGAAATAAATCTTGTTTTTCTTAAAAATAATTTCTCAATCATATTAGATAAAAAAGGTCAATAAATAGTACTATTACATGAAAAAATTCATGAATAACCAGGTTAAAAAAATTAAGTTTATGTTAGAAATTATAAATAATTATCCCATGGGATAATTAAACAAAACAATCTTAAATAATGATGAGCATATGATATGTACACATACCACTTTGGTACAATTTTAATCAAAATCCCCCTGAAATAAATAACATTAAATGAAACTTTAAATAACAAGAAGATAAATATATTCTTGATATGAAATATAAAAAGGAGAAATATATACACCACATATTGGAATAAGTGGTTAATATTTCCATGTTTTCTCATAAATGTTTTTTCATGGAAGATAATGTTATTTTAAATAGGATATATTTCCATTATCTATATTATTATATTCATGTAATAAATATTGTTTTTTTCATTGTATACATCTTTATAACCATTTTTGAAGTTGAACATAGAACACAAATCACATTTCTTTATGGAAACCGTATAATGTATTTACACATGAGAAATGATATTGTTAGCCTTGATGAATGGATTTAAGGACTTGAATTTTTATTTAATTTTAATAATACCATTTTTAAATAGGTAGAGAGGGAACCCTTATGTTTTTAGTTTAACCTCCAGTAAACTCGTTTTCACCTTAAACATAATAACTAATTTTAACTATTTTCAATATTCATAATGGTTAAAAATTATGGTTAACCTATTACATGATGAAAACTATTATTATCACAAATATTTAATCCATGTTTATAAATTTAATTTAGAAAATTTGATGAATTAAATATAAAATTGAACACACAAATGTGTTGAAATAAGATTTTTTCCAAAAAAACTTCTAACATATGAAAACGTTTTATATAATATTTCAATATGAAATATATTATGATTAAAAAATTTAGTTAAACATTGATATAATTGAACTAATTTTACTTTTAAATCTTATTTCATATATAATTTATCCTATTAAATAATTTAAATGATATTGTAGTTTACAATAAAAACATGTACTTTCATTATTCATCAAAAAATTTATATTTTTAGAGAATTATCAAATATTCACTCTATTTTAATTATTATATAGTGATTTATAAAATAAATTTACTAAATTTTTTCAAAATTAATTTTAATTTATGTGTGAAAAACCTGACTAAACCACATTTTATAATAAAATATTTTTTTAGAAAGTATTTATTTTTATTTCAAATAGATATTATTTTATTTCTAATCAGTAAATAACAATTGAATTGAATTTATACATATTTTAACCATATAATTTTCATAATTTAGTGAGTTTTATTCATACCCACTGAATTAAAATCTTGTTTATAAAAGTAATGTTTAGTGAATATTTTTATAATAGAGTGCCATCTTTCATTTAACCCCAATGTTGCATGAATTTCAAGATATCAAAGAGATTGAATTTGTATAAAAATAAATAAATTAAATATTATAGGGGTGTTAAATTATCATAGACTATTGGTGGTGCGTGTTATATACGTTATCAAATATTATGTTCCTCTTTTAAAACCTCAGGGGTTTACACTATAACTTTTATAAAATGGCTAAAAAATGACATGGATTATAAAATTAGGGATATATAGAATTAATATAATCATATTATTAAAATTTTACAATTTTCTATTGCACTTTATACTTTATCATTTAAATTGACCCCTTGGTTTACTCATTATATACATAACTGCAATAATGGATTTTTTGGTATTAATGTGTTTTAATTTTATATTACCAGATATAAATTTAGACATAAGTGGATAAGGGATGAAATTTTCAACCATTAATCATCTTAATTATCCCCTTGAATGATTTTTATGTCTTTTAAGTAATTTAATAAAAATATTTTTTAAAATAGAATATCATTAATGTCCTTTTTGATAATATTCATTTAGTTTGATTTTGAAAACAACATGAAACATGTGGAATTTGAATATAATCCTTTAAAACATCCATAACATGTAATATTTATCTAAAAAATCAATTTAACACAATAATATATTATAATTAAGTTAATTAAAATATTTTTAGACTCATGATTTATTTTTTCTATTAACAAAATAAAGGTTTTTGGCATTCCACAGGCATTAAAGTTATATATTTCATCATAAGAAAATAAATAAATTACTATGATACAAAATAATTTTTATTTTCTATTAACCTTGTGAATTAAAAATTTTCACTATTTATCTATATGAAAAAATATAAAAAATAAAATGAAGAGAATGAAATTGTAGACATTTCATTACATAAAATAATATAAAGGCCAAAATTAAGGAAATGTTGAACCAAGTCAACATATTTTATAATCTTGGATGGATATGGATGAAATAAAATCATTAAATAGGGTAAAGTCATGTTTTAGAGTCATTTTGATTATTTATCATATTATTTTTAACCTTAATTAAAAGGTTTACCCTTATAGTGGTGAAAATTATTTACTATGGTCACTATTCATAATGATTAAAAATAAAAGGGACCTATTTACCATATCTGACCCCTAATTATAAATATGGAATCCATTTTTTATGATTAATTTTATAGAAGTGGTATAAATTAATTTAATATTAATACAAAAATGCAATGAAACCCAAATTTTCAGAAAATGCCTTTTGTATAAAAAGATGTTTGTATACCAAATTCAAGAATTAAATTGTTTTCTATGAGAATAAATGGATTATTAATAATATAAGAGTACCAATGTTTATTTGAATCAATTTTAAAAAAACTGGTATTGTAAATGATTGAAACATAAATAAAGTTTTCTATAAAATCAGTATTTTTTACTATTCATTGAAAAATCAATTATTTCAGAAAAATCAAAAAATTCACTTTAATTTTTTTTAATTATTATTAATATAAAGAAATATTTTTTATAAAATACCAAGTACAAATATGGAATAAATTAATTTTATTATCCCTTACAAAAAATAATTTAAAATGTTTTTTGAAGGAAACCTAAATTTGAAGAATAGAATGAATTTATTAAAAATTTCATGATTATTTACTTAGTAATAATCAATTTATTTTTATTGATTAATATATATATATATATATCTTAAATCATTTAATCCTATTCATACCATGTAATTCAATGGTTGGTTTATAATGATCAAATTAATATAATAATATTTTTTCCTTCTTTTAAGCTTGGTGTTACATGTCGTATACACAATTGAAAATAATGTTCTTCTTTTAAAAACCATAGGTTTTATAGTTGAAGGATAATCATAGATAAAATACTTCTCTATAAGTTTACTCTCTAATTCTCTTAAATCATCAATGTTATTTTTTGAATAGATCGTTATGAAAATTAAAAAACATTATGATTTCTTAGATCATCAACTAGGGGGTTATATTTAAACATTTTCAAAAATTTATATAATTTCATCTCAAATTTATGAATATTATATCTTCATTAATTGGATCATCCATTATTTTAATGGAATATGAAAATCACTTTTCAATCCTAGTACTTTTTGAACAGTGTATCTATAGTCAATCTATTTTATTTTATATTATTCATCCATGTTGTTCTTCATCATGTCTGGGGTAGTTTATATATTATTGTTTGGGTGCCTCATATTTGTTCTCTTTAGTGGTGGGATGGTTTCTCTTGTACTCAAATTTAGTAATTGGGTTAATTTCAAGGACCCTTATATTTTTTACAAGGATCAATTTTTATTATGATCTTAAAATGGATTAGATTTTATTTTCATTATGTTTTTTACAATATACCCACAAGGATTCAAATATATTTAATTAATTAATTTACATAATGCAATAATAATTCATCCTCTTATCCTTATTTTTACTAAATAGGAAATTTTACTATAGTTGATAATTTCTCAATAGATTTGTTTTATTGGAATACAGGTGGATGGTAAGATAGTTGGAGAAAAGGCTATTATTATGGCTATAGATATAATAAAGGTTTCCAGTATAGGATTTTATAAGGTGGAATTATAGGATTTGATTATTTCCCAAATCCAATTTAGACTTGGGAGGGATCTCTAAATCGTAAATCTGGCTGCTGAAATAACCTATGTTGATAGGTTTCTGTAGAAAATTCATTTTTCTATACCACAATACATTGCTTATTAGAATGATTATAAGAAAAAACTACACTCATATAGTAGTATATACTATTATCTTGTGTATTGTAAAGATATTTATATAACCATATTTTTCAGTTCCTCTAGCATATATTCTAGAAATAGGGATGAGTCTGATGAAATTAAATCATCTAGAACTCTAGTAACATTACCAATTTTAACAAAAAAAATTAATTAAAGGATATATTATATGTCAATCCTTATTCCATAACTAATGTAATATCAATTAAGGTTCCTCCTGAGGATGTATCATATAAATTATAGTCACTATCAATAATTCCTTGATAGCTAATTTACTGAATGTGCTACTCTTTATAGTCCTAATGGGGTAAACATGGAAAATGTTTATTGAAATAATCAAAATATAAATATAAATTTTCTATAAATGATTTTCTGATGGAATAAATTTCATTACTAATTACCATAATTCATAAAATAGGGTTAATATTTTTAGAAATCACATCGGTATATCATCCTAGTCATTATCATCTCCTAGATTTGGACTATAAAATAACTCATTTTATTTTACTTCTAATTATAATGGAATACACTTACACATTATATGATCTTCAATGACTCCTCTAGTGTTTTTTTTAGTCATACCAATATGAAGTTAGTAAAGTACACTTTAGAATCCTCAAATTCAAAAAAAATAATTATATGTAATCTTTGGATTAAACTATTTTTCATTACAATTTCATTTAATATAATAAGAAATAAAATATTTTTAATATGATTCCAAATGATTGGTTAACATTTATCTATTAAATTCATGTTAGGATTATCAACCATGGTGTCATGATCATAGATAAAAAACTAAGTTTCATTGAGAGATAACAATGAAATATCATTAACATGTGTTTATAAATATAAATTTATGTATTTTATTAGTTTATTTATCTGAATAAAACATAACTATTTATTAAATGTAAAAAGTTAGAGAAGGTCCTATATCACAGGGGACTAAAATAGTGAAATATTAGGGCATCCACACTAATGATATCCTTAAGATCTAGAAGAAGGTAAAAAGGAATGGGAGTATATTTTAATGTAGTATTCAATTAATCTGTTGGACATGAGTAATATTATATATTTTTCTCCCATAACAAGATTTATGAATCACTATTAGTATATTTAGTAGTTTTATATAGTATTTATTTTGTTTTGTGATAGACTAGAAAATATGCATCTAATAAAGGAGATGAGATAAATGTTAATTATTATTGGATCTTGACATATAGAAAATGTCTGTAATTTTAGAAAATTTTTCCCAGACATGATATCAGGTTTATGGAACACCTATCACTTTGTCATTAAAAGATAAATTTATATCATATATTAATATTGAGTATAGTGGGAACCTTAGGTTTCCTCTAGGGATAGGTTCTTAGAAATAAATTATCTATTTTCAATTAAAGATACATGTGAATTAAATTTTCTTATTTTATGAAAATTAGAAATTAAAATTTAAATTGGATTTTTGAATCAAGTTATAGTAATGAAATGTGGATATAGGTTAGATATCAAACTATAATGTTATAGTATTCTTTAAATATTTTAGTCTTATGCTTCATTTGTTTTAAATAAGAGTTTCCATAATAATATGTCCTATCACCCAAGGTGGAATGTATATGGTGAAGAGAAACATAATAAAATTATCTTCATGGTATTAATAATTATTATGTGTGTGAAATGTGATCAATTAAACTTAACATTATACCACTTTTTCACTTCTTAAGAAATACCTAATCAGGTTTTCTAGTTTTTATGAATCCCAATAGTATTCTACAACATTTTTTAAACCCATAATTTAATACATATTTATTCATGATTTATTCCAATGATATAAACATAATGCAACCCCACATGATCCCGAGGTGTAGTGTATTTGGGTAATTAGATAAGTGGAATATAAATATAAAATATGGACATAAATATATTTTTTAAGACTCTGTAACAAGCACTTAGAATTCCGTTGATCTTTAAAAATGGATTGTATATCCTAGAAATGTACATAAAAAACAGGAGAGAAATAATTCATAGAAAGTAATATTCAAAACATAGAGTAAGGTAAATTAGTACATGTCAGTTAATAGGTATACTATGGTAACATAATAGGGCTGAGAATCATAAATAAGAATATTGAATCATGATAAAGATGATAAAATAAAGGCATAATGAGTATGTAAAAACAAAATTACACATGAAATCATTAAAGTATTTCAAGAGAAACTATCGAGACATGATAATATAATGGTCTTAGGATAACATATTAGAAAAAATACATGGTATCTTGTGAGATAAAAACATTACCCAATGTATTAGGGTGATATATAATTATAGTACCACCCATAATATTCATAGCATGTACATGAAAAAGTGATCTACATACAACATACAACCTAAGTGAACCTTTAGAAAATTATAACCACATGAATAAGGAGTGTGGGTTAAATTCATGGAAGTACCCAATCAATGAAGGATAAGTACAACTAGTTGAATACACTTGAGGAGAATTGGGGATGGTTTTTTACTACACAAATGTTTGGCATGGTAAATCAAAGTATAATTTATAGAGCATAACAAATTACATAAAATATTATTTAAGTGGTGAATTAGATTGATAGGGGTAACTTATAAATTTGTAATCATAAGGATAGTATTGAGGATGTGTAAAAAAATATCTCAACATAAAAAATTAGAAATAAAAAAGAACTATATAACGAAGGTTCTTGAATAAATGAAAAACCGAGAGTATCCCATAAATTGAGAGGGAGTCTCCAAAAGCATTGGAGGAACTAATTTTGAGATCGAAGAAACACTGGTTGGGATAAAGAGAGTGAATTAAAGTGAAAGATCATACTCTAAGGGTTTTTAGGTATAAGGAAAGAGATATTAGGTGGGTTTTTTATAACAAAGGGGATGGGGATTATTTATTAATTTCCAATATGAGGTTTTAGAAGGTATACGTTATTATAATCAAAACCACAAACCATAACATGGATTCTGAACATGGTTTCTACAAAAATAGGATTTTTTTCATTATTTTATAATTTAAATAACTAAACTCATTAAAATAATACCCTTTGTGATGTGGAGGTGATTCGTGTTTATAAATAATTGATTTTAATACCTTAAAATATTATATAGGTTTTGGAGGATTGATCGAGGGTCTAAAAATATCAAAATAAACAAATACATTATTAGGTAATCATATTTTTAGTCCTAGATACCCTTTATTGTATTTATTATATCACTTTTGGGAATTTAATATTTCATAATATAAATTTTATAATTATAAATTATTTAATTATTACCAAAGAATTCTAAGAGCATAGAAAATTAGGAAACACTCGCCATTGGACAATTTCAATTTTCTAATTTATAAATATTATTTATTTTATCATCATAATTCTATAAATATGATAATTTACACTTTTGAATAAAAATCCCTATTTATTAAAAAAGATTTTCTTTTTGAAAATTTTTTACACCCTTCATAAAGTATATGATTGACTTTGTAAAATTATATGAACAAATTTTATTAAATTAATATTATTTCATAATAATGTTTTATTAAAATATCATGTATTTCAAATTTTATTGAATTCATCAAAATGATTGTCTTGATTGAAATTATACGTATCAGAAAAATAAATTTTTTATTTCATCATTTTAAAATATTATTTTTTTCAAAATTTTTATTTAATAAATATAAATTAATAACAAAAGAAAAATATAATCATTATTTAATAAAATAAATATAAAAATCCATACTGTTAAAGTCTCGAAATATATCCTTTTATTACACCATTGAATTCCCTAAGTGTATGGTGTGTGATGGTGAGATTTTCTTTGCATGGTTCAGTGAACATGGTTTGGATGTGGTCTCGATGTTCTTGAAAATAACCCAAAAACCAATTCACTCATTCTTTATTTATTGAATCTCAAGTTGTAATTGGTCAAGGGAAAATTCTCACTATTCTATATTTATTGGATGATCTGATAAATAGAATTTATAGGGTATGATCCTATTAGTGAAGGCCATCGCTTTCATTTTCTATGGAAATTGGATTTATTATAACCCTATATATATATATATATTAAATATATTATCACTATATAGAAACTATAATGTCAAAAGTTTTGTTATTTAATGTTCTGTTAAAATTTATAAGATATTACTTATAATGATCCAAAATAACCATTGCATTTTATGTGTTTTTGATCATTGCACTTCTTAATAATGGATTTACTCATTTAAAAAAGAGATTTTCATTTATAAATGATCATTTTGATACATGATTTAACCATTAATAATTTCCCCCTTGAAATTTCATTCATACATTGAAGAAGATGAGGGTATTTTTGTTTCATCGGCCCTTTGGTTTCCCAGGTCACTTCCTCAAACTTATGGTTTTACTAAAACTATTTGATTATATTAGTTTTATTGTTGTTTATAACCTTATCCCTATGATCTAAGATAACTATTAGATTATCCTCATATGAATTATTATTTTCCAATAGTACCACCTATATATTTAGTACATATGGGTGGTTTGATATGTATTTATCAAGAGGGATACCTGGAAGACATCATGTACTTGGTATATGTTAGGTCTAATTACTAGTTGATATGACACTATTATAATGTGATAAAGCCTCTATAAAGGGCCAATGTTTCTTGGATTAAGATTTCCATTCTTCACAAACCTTATAAATGTATTCAATGGTGCTATATGAAGGAATAATTTATCTCCAACCTCAATCTCCATGTATCATCGATGATTTTATTTATAGATTTTCTACCAAATGTTTTCATATTTCATATGACAGTAAATTATTTGAACCTTCTATATCATTTATTGTATAAGGTCAGGTTTCATCAACACATTCTCTTTTACTTCATCCCAGCATGTCGGAGTTTGAAACCTCTTCCCTTATATAGAATCATTGGGTGAGATTTGAATGCATGAATGTAAACTAATTTTATATGAGAACTACACCAGAGGAAGGTTTTGATTGAAAAATACTTTGAAATAAAATGAAAATCATGTCATCATATCCTATAATGTTTAAATGGTTATTTTATATAGACCATCTATCTGAGGGTTATAAGTATTTTTGGAAGTCAACTATGTATCTATTACTTGCTGATGGATTCTCTAGAACCTCAAAGTAAACATTGGATCTTGACTAGATACAATGGATAATGGAATTACATGTAGTTATACCACTCTAATTATGTATATTATAGAAATTTGGTCAATAGATAATTCTTCATTGATAATAATGAAATGTGCTGCCTCAGTATGATGATCG
Organism: Viscum album; assembly: GCA_963277665.1. Lineage (NCBI taxonomy): Eukaryota > Viridiplantae > Streptophyta > Magnoliopsida > Santalales > Viscaceae > Viscum > Viscum album. Next base: position 167,058,649 of record OY728155.1, on the reverse strand, counting down.
AATTCCACCAAGATAGTGTTATTTCCATTAGGGATCATGGGGAGTCCTATGAAAAATTCCATGGATATCTTTTCCTATATCCACACCAGCAAGGTAAATACAGAATCCTAACATTAGACATCAATCATTAATCATTTACTTGTCTTAATACCAAGCATCATGATACAAATTCTAAAATCTCATTCTTCATGTTATCTCGCCTGATGTTTTCCTTCAAATATCTAAACATATTTGGGCTTCCAAGATGAATGTAGAATGATGAGCTATATGCATAATCCATAATTTCCCTCTTCAATTATGTTTTTAATGGTATCCATATCTAGTTTCTAAAACAAATAGCTCCATGTTTATCATATTTAAACTTCAAAATATTTACTACCTATTTCTGTAGCACCTCATCATTCTTCTGAACCTCCTTTTTCCACTCAAGAATAGTTGGTTGGGAAATAATTTGAGAAATTATTGTTGAATATCCAATTATTATTCATATATCGACCCTCTCTATATCTAAGAATATTGGATATCTTTCAAATCTCATTAGGGATATGGTTTTAGGATCCTTTCATCATAGATTATATGGATCTTTTTCTACCTTCCCAGGATGGTAATATATTGAATAGTTATGATCCAAGATCCTTTATATCCACCTTATTTGTCACATGTTTGGATCCTTTTATATAAATATATACAAAATAATTTTATGATCCATACATATGCCACACTTCTCCCTATAGAGACAATTTTACTAAATATTCAGCACAAAGATCACTACAACCAATTCTAGATCACAGGATGGGAGGTTATTCTCATTTATCTTTAATTTGTGGGAGCCATAGGCTATTGGTTTTCTATCATGCATGAGTACACAATGTAATCCCTTTTTAGAAACCTCGTTGTAGATCTTAATACATCCCCACTATTTGTTAATGTGAGAATAAGTGAAATGAATATCCTCTTCATCAATACATTATTTCTCTATTTTCATTCATCAGTCCATAGAAACATGACCCCTTTTAGAGTAAGCATGGTTGGCGGGATTGACAGTTATAATAATTTTCTCACAAATTAATGATATTACTAAGATAATCCATGAAATGATGGATATACACCATATATGTTGATATGGGTATCATTTGATTGCCTATATTTTTTAAGGATCAATATATATCTTTTTTTTGTGATAAAATGGACTATAAAATTTATATACTACTTCCATAACTCTCATATACTATTCTTTTCATACATTTTTTAAAAGTTCTTCAGTAAAACATCCAAATACTCTTCATTATCCTACTTGATTTTAGTGTATATAATAATATCATCTATAAAGACTATAAAATATTTGTCATTGTAATCCCAAAACAATATATTCCTCAAATCTATGAATATTAATGGGGCATTAGAGAGTACAAATGGATTCATCATGATCTCAGAGTGATCATATCCTCCTTCTTTACCTTTACTTGATAATATCCCGACTGAAGATACACCATATAAAAGTTAAAAGTCTCTACACAGATTATCAAATAATAATTTAATTTATGACTGATTACACCTTTTCTTTATCAAAATCTTATAATTATAACATTAATTAATTCATAGGAGCATCGAACTAACCAACTTCTTGATGAAGATGATAGGTGTACCCCATGGTGAATCACTTTTTTATATAAACCCTTTATTTTGATTCTCCTGTAGTTTTTTATTTATCTCTAAATGTTCAATAATGGATATTCTATATTGTTTCATGGATTTTTTAAAATCCGTATATATAATTTTCATTAGAAATTCAACCTAACAACTTAGTGGATAGATTTTAAATTCTATGAGAAAAACGTCAGTGAATTTCTTTACAATGGGCATGTCTTCAGGGATTATGATTTCCTTAGTCTCACTCATTTGATAAAGGTATACTTTCTCATTAGGAAATAATTTTAATAGATGAGATGATTACACCATAGGATATTCATCCTCCTTCTTTAACATACATACAATCATAGGGTGAATCGAAACATGGCTGGAAATTTACCTCCCTTGATAATTTATGTTGACCTTATACATGGAATGTCAATCCATACCCACTATTGAAAAAAAATCATCTAAAAGGTTTATCACTAGGGTAACATTGAAGTTAATCATGAAAATATATATAGGGGATGATTTAAATTATTTTGAAACAATAATATAACAAATTTTCATCTTTAATGATAACTATACTTCTATGTTTTTATGTGGGGTTTCGGTATTTCTACTAATAATGTTTGATATAAATTAATACGTAGAATATTGGATGAGAATATTTCCATTTATCATTTTATTCTAGTTATAAAAACACAATTAATATAAAATATACATGGGGATTAGAATTTATAAAATATTGAAGACAAAAAATTAAAACTATGTACATGGATGGGACATAGAATAAATGGCATATATTCCATATCATATAAATATCTAAATTTCAATCAATGTTATGAATGATCAATTTCCTAAAATAAAAATTTGTATGTATTTTTATTTCTATCATAATGTCCTTTAAAATAATTTTAAATTTACCCAATCATATCCCTTGGTAGTGTCAATCTAGATGTGCATCAAGGCTCATTTCTATGCATCAGGTGACGATCGAGTCCATCTCAATGCACCCTTTTCTTGGTTATTACCACTAGGTACAACTATATCAGTGACACATCCAATTTTAGTATCTAGATAGGGAAGTATTTTATTATAAACGAATTAATCTATGAATTAAAAAATTTATGGATGTATTCCCATATTTAGTATTATCCCTAAGGCTTTCACTAGAGTTTTCTAATTTGTTTCACCAAAACTAACTATAATCTTATATGAAACCAACTACAACAATACATAATTAAATACACATTAATTGAAGACTCATTATATAGAGATACACTTAATAAATCCCAAAAATATAATCCATCCTTGTGTTTTTAGGTAATTAGTTTCGTGGAATAAACACATTGAACAAGGATATAATGATATTATTTAGAAATCCTTAACATGATTTTAAAATTCCATTGATATTCTAAAATTGCATGGGATAACATTGGGACTAATATAGGAAATTGGTGAGCTATAAATACCATTATGGGGAAAATGAATAAATATAATATGGAAAATAAGTAATTTTTCAATAGTAATATCATTGTAACATAAGAGTTTTATATTCCTAAACATAAACATTGAAGCAAAATATAAATGATAAGGTAATTGCAACATGAAATTATAGAAACAACATAAAACATGAAATAATAATCATAATTAATTAATAACCATTGAGACATATTAATATTTTTCCTTTGTATAAATTCCCTTTAACTACACATGTTATCTTACGCAATTAATCCATTACCCAATTCATTGGAGGACTATATAATTTTGGGTCCACCCGGCACATTCATATCATGTACATGCATTAGTGTTATGCATATATCATACAAAATAAGTGAACCTTTAATCAATATAATCCCCATAAACAAGGATTGTGGGTAAACAAATGGATGTACCCAATAAAGGAATTATAGGTATATCTGGGTGAATTCCCTTGAGTGGAATTGGAGATGGGTATTCACTACACAAATGTTAGGCATGGAAAATAAAACGAATAATTTTGGTATCATAATGATCATACATTAAGGATTATGGAAGGATTGAATGAGAGTTAAAGGGATCTATAATCACATGGTAATCATAAGTAATATAAGAGTTATGTCTGAAAATATATCCCAATACAAAAAATTTTAAATAATAAGGAATGATATTAAGAAAGTGTTGAATAAAATAGATAAAGAGCAGATCCCTTAACTTAATAAGGAACATCTAAAGGATTTAAAGGATATTATTAATATGTTGGGGACACATTATGAGGTCTATATAGAGGTAATTATTTAGTAATCTAATTATGTAAGGGCTTTAAGTACAAAGGAATGAGAGCATTTGTGGGTTTCTATAGAAAAACAGAGGGGAATTCTTTATTAATTTCCAAACATAGGTTTTGGACTCTACATGACAACAAAATCAGAACCAATAACATTATCATGGTTTTTATCATGGTATATACTAAATATTAGTTTTTTCATTATTTAATATGGTTATGAATTGAAATCATTAAAATAATACTCATGTTGATGTGGAAGTGAGTCATGTTTATAAATATTTGATTTTGAACCCAAAAACTATATTATAGGTTTTTGAGGACTCATAATGGTTTAAGAAATTAATCAAATAACTTCAAAACACAATATTTTAATGGTAAAACATAATTTTGGTCATAGATAATCCTTATAGTATTTATTACATCACTTTTTAGAATTTATTATGTCATAATAAATATCACATAATTATACCATATTCAAGTTTTACCTAAAAAATATACTTTCTCAATTAGTTATGAACAAAACACCATTGGATAATTTTGATGTAATGATTTCAAAAAATATATTTATTTTAATAAAATAATTTTATATATTTGAGATTTTTAAAATGTATATAAAAAATTACCATTTATTGAAAAATACTACTTTTTAACAACAATAATTTTATGACCCTTATAAAAATTATAATTGAATATGTAATATATATAATCATTTTTTAGTAAATATATTTTATGTTTAATATTTTTTTATAATATCATTTATTTTTTTATGTTCCTAAATTCAACAAAAAGAGTGTGTTGATTGAAACTATACATATCCTAAAAATACAATTTTTGTTTCATCATACCATGAAATAATTTTATCAAAAATGTTTTTAATAGGTATAAAGTAATAATAAAAAGAAAATATAAGAATTAATTTATAAAAATAAATATATAAATTAGAACTATAAGGGTATAGATTCAAAACCTTTTATTATAATATAGAATTCCCAAATTTTATTGTGACTATGAGATCTTCATGGGGTGGTTCGATATAGATGGATTTAACCATGATCTTGATGATCTTGAAATTCTCCCACAAACCTTTAAAGTCATGATTTAGTTTTTAAAATCTCATCTTGGGATTGTTAATGGGAAAATACCAGTGATTCTATCTCCCCCAAAAGCACTGATAAATAGGCTTTCTAGGGTATGATCCTACTTGTCGACGTCATAGGTTCTTTTTCTAGGTCAATTGAAATTATCATAAATAGATATATATCAATCATATGAGAACTATATAATGGATAAAGTTTCAAAGGTTATGATTCATAGTGGTATATTCAATCATACATGATTTAACTTATAATAACCCAAGATAACATAAGTAGCGCTTGTGTTTTCTATAATTTCATTTCTTAATAAGGAATTTAATCATTTAAAAATGGAATTGCCTTTATAAATGTTCAAGTTGTTACAAATTTTATGCATATGATTGAAATATCACATCACTTAACCACTCAAAATAGCCTATTTAATGTTATAAAGACTGGTCTATGTGAAGGGGGAGTTGAAATCATTGATAAAATCATCATAAAATGGATAAATGTAAAAATTCAAACATTGTCACATTTAAATTAAAAATTACCTAATTAATTAGAAAAATGATTAATAGAATAATGATATTTACTAATAGAGTTCAGAACCATTCAAGTATAATCGAATATACTCCCATTAATTGATTAGTGATGGTATATATGTATCCATGTGTGGTATAATTTATAAAAATAATAGAAGAAGGCCATCTAAAACTAATGAATACATAAAATGAAACTTTTAAATAAAAAAATTATCAGAACTAAAACACATTGATATAAAGATATTGATTTCTCATCACATTACATTATTACTATAGATTATTCTTTTTCTACTCCATTATCCGGTAAAATATGTTGAGATTGTTTCTTTTTTGATTTTTTTAATACATTATTATTATATAAAATCACTCTTGAAAGTCGCAGTCCAGTCTTCCAATAAATTTGTTACTTCCCTTTTTTATTTTTAAAAAATTATCAATAATATATTAAATTATATTATATTAATTATAATTGACATGTCTAACTTTGATTGGTATATATACATGTTGACGTGTCACCATAGTGATTCGGCTCATAATCAATATGAAACTTATGAGCTCCTCTAGCACCATCCAATTTTTTCTAGTTTTTCAAAATCTATATACCATAAGAATGTTTAATTATACCATTTTTTATGTGAAACCAACCATAAAATGTTCCAAATCTAACGAGTTCCTCATTAAAGAATGAAAAAGTACTTTGTGAAACTACTCTAGCTATTATTGTGTGACTTTTCATTACTTCATACTACTATCTCTTATATAACACAAAACACTATTTCATTAACTAAATTATGTTACAATGAACCCTTTAATTAGAATAATGATTCCAAGTATTAAAAAATCATTATATATTTTTCCAAGATATTATCAGAACCATTTAATCTATACTAATTTCCACTACCAATAAACACAACACTTCTACAACCTTGAATAAATATAATAGAATAATTTCATCATTATCCTACATTAAAATTTATGTAATCTTCACCCAAATAAATGTAAAAAGAAAAATATAATGAAGAAGGAATTACCAACATGGAATATATTAAATTCTCATTTTGTTTCATTATCACAAACATTACCTTTTTCTAGTTTAAAATTTATTTATTATTTATTTGTTTGATTATTTATTTATGGTTTTTTCACATCTAAAACTTATTAATAAAGGAAAATAATTGACATTTCATGATTAATATATGGTAAGAGCTAACCATGTATCAATAATGATAATAATATAGTTATAAAACTTTATTTATTTTCATTGTTACTACGGTTTCTCTATTTGTAAAATAAAATAGTGTGACATGATAGGTGTGTATAGTTCCACCCACATGGTGGTCATATATTTTGGTATACCATGTTTCTAAAGTGATCATACTATATATAATTTTCAAAATATTAAATTCTCGAACTAATACTGCTCAAAATAGACCCTCTAACCACCTGATATTCCACTATTTTTAACTCAACCTTGTCCTCAGTCAATGAACACCTCATAAACCTCTCATATGTCACATTTTTTTAAATTAATTTAAGGATAATTTTGTAAAATCACAATGTAAGTTATCTCCTCCCTATAAATTATCCATCACCTGTTTTTTATTGATTATTTAATAACCATAATTCCAGGGTGGCCTATATTTCATGTTAGAAAAATTTATTGAGGCATGTTGTATATTTTAGGGTCTTTTTTTAAATGGGTAACTCCCTATTTTTCTAGTGAATTTTACTTATTTATTATCATTCATAATTAATTAAGGTAGGTGGTTCATTATTACCCCATTTTAGTTTGAACATGCAATCATTTTATTTTATACAAAATATCTATTAAGCTAAAATTGTTTCTTTAGATTATTTTTAGAACTGATAAATGAATACTATAATGGACATGATTCTTACCTAATTTATGAATGCATGATTTGGTTTTAATGATGTTTTTAAGTGAAATAATGATGCCTCTAATCTATTTGAATTTTTTTTAATAATGGAAAATGGTTTTTTATATAAATATCATGTAAAAACCTAAGAACATGGGTTAGAAATCCTAATATTTTCGATGGTTCATTCTCACTAGTTTCATGTATCTCCCTAACATGTGATGTAATCGAAAATACATCCCCATAGTCTTGTAAAATCAGTATATTTCTATACAACTATTTTACAGTACTTACATAAATATTTAAATCAATCCAGTAGTTGAACTTATCCTTAGGGAATATATAGAAAATTCCTATGTTTGTTGTTATAAAAGCATGATTTCTTTATGAATACATTTTGTTTTTTATTTGATAAAACCAATTATAAATTATTATTTATTGATATATATTTTATTAATGAATAATTTTCTAAAATTAATTTTAAACTAGTATGCCTCGATTTTACTATCAATGAATCTATAAATAATTTTTGATTGTATCCTACTGTGATTAATATTTGCGTATCTAATATATACCAATAATTATAGAGAAAACATTGTTTATCTAATATTATAAAATCCATTCCATGAAATATATGTGGAAATCTATAATTTCATATTTTCTTGATTTATAGTGGTGAAATTATGGAAGGATTCCATTATGTCACTTAGAGATGGGTAAAGGATAATCAATTTTATTTTTAGTTTAATTTTAGTGTGTTCATATTATTCTTGTATTTCTATTTTCCCATACCATACCATTTTTACTATTTTTATATTGTGAGTTATGTTGATTTTCTTATTTATTCAGGTCATGATATCATGTTCTATTGTATTTCTATTTTATTTATTTCATTTGTTGAGATGTTTAATTTTTATCATTAGATTAGGTGAATGATTTTCCAATGTGTGGTTGGGTTGTGTAAGGTTCTTGGTTATGAAATTCATAGTGCGTTTATTGGGTGAAATTATTACCAAATACTATTTTAGATTTCTAAATATTATTTTTCATCCATTGGGGATCACGAAAATTCTATATGCCTTTTTGAGGACCACTTCTAGTGCTCACACTAGTGGTATCCTTTTTTGGATTTTTAAAGGGGGGTTTTATCGATGAAGAATTTTGGATTATTTTTTGGTTGTAATTGTAAATAATATATGATATTTTTTCACTTTAGGGTTATATTGGGAGTTATTTTCTCTCCAACTCTCAATATTATGATCCTTATGTAAACTTTTTATATAAGGAAATTTGTATTATGAGTTATATTTTGATTTTATTTGATATTTTAAAACTTTATGGATCTTAGAAGGAAAATTATTAAGTAACTTGGAAGGATAATGATTTCAATTAATGGGTTATAGATAAAATGGTAATTTTTAAACCCATACATGATGGTCAAAATAGTGATCCTTATATGGTTGAACAGATGTTTAACTAATAGTATGACTAGACTATGTAAGGTAGAAATAATGAAATTTTCATTCTCTTATTCATTAAATTAAATAATATGATATATTTAGTTATTTCAAGATTTTTGTGATTTAAAATTAGTTTTCATTTCCAATTTTATAGATTTTATTTCTTTATATTTGATTCCCTATATTTTAATTCCTATAAAAATATTCTAGTGAAAAATCGTGAAGTGACTTTATATAATTTACCATCATAAAATCCTTATACCTATTTGATTGAGGATATTTATTATATACTAATGGAATATATCATAGAGATCAAATTTTTCTATCCCTACCTCATCATGTAGTTCTAGGTCTATTCCAAGAAAAGGACTGATCCAAGGAGTTTGTTAACTATCTTCCTAATCTTTTGAAGGTAGTAATAACCCTTAGGATACTGAAGAATGGTTGGAAATATTAAAGTGTAAAAATAATATTTTCTTCATTCATGATTAAGGGAAAAGGTAAGAAATGTTTGTAATCAGTTATCTAGGATAGGATTCATGAAAATATTTGGTGGAAATATTTCATTGTAATGTCCAATTAGTAGTTTTACGCCGTCACATTATCTGTTAAAGTGTATTAGTAGTTCGTATGCTTGTAGTATAGTAGTTGTACCATCCACATGTTTATTAATAATTTGGATAAAGTTGTTCATTTACCCTTAGGGATAGTAATATATGATGATTTTATTGGATCATTATTTATAAATGGATCTTTTATTAGAGATTGGATCTCAATAATTCATGTTGAAGAAAAAATTCAATACAGAAGTTGTGTAATAGGATTTAATGGTGGATATCAAATAAGATGGGATGTATGGTATTCATGGAAGAACTAGATTGTATTTTGTTAGTGATAGTACCTTTTTTGGGATAAGAGGAAAGTGGATAATACTATGGGAGGTAATAATAGAAGTTTACAACTTTCTCCTAAGACAACATTTTCTACCCCTTTTGGGTGATGTTATTTAATATATAATTAGTGTAGAATGAAATATCATATAAGGAACTATATCCAAGAGACATGAAATATAATATATTTGTGTGTTCATATGGTATAAATCTGGAGATATAAAATGGAAAATCATTCATTGAATGGTTTTGTGATATCCTTAATTCATACGGCCCCATAAATGTTGTTAGATATTTTTGGTGTAGTAGGGTATCATTTTTGGGGACATAGAGGTATAGGTAGATTTAAAATGTGATATTTCATTTAATTATGGTGATCCATGTATATGGAGTTATATATACTCTAGGTGAGGGCATCCAAATTCATGTTATGGATAACGATTTTATAAATTTTGAGGTGATGGTGGTCACTATGACACATAATATCTTTAATGTGTCTGTTATATATGTCAATTTATTTAATAATTATTATTATTATTAATTTATATTTTTTATTATAGTGGATTTAAGGGATCCTCCCTAAGATATTATACCTTATGTTATGTAGATCTATACTCACCTAGTAATAAATAAGGAATTTGGATTTGGATTCCCCTCTTACATCATATTTATATATAATGATGTATTTTCAATGGACTTTATCATCCTTTAAATGGATATTTTTTTTATCATATTATTGGAATGCATGGATGATAGACTATAAGGCCCAAATTTATTGTTATCATAAAAAAATGTTGTTAAAAATCAATTAGGATGAATTGATGGTAAATGGTTTTACTCACCCTTTTTTCTTTCATGAGTTACCTTAGTTCATTTTTCTAAGAAGGAATATGGTTCCCTCTTGCTGTGTAATGAATAATGTATTCTAAACCAAGTCACTATTAAGAAACATTATTCCTTATCCCATATAAATGACTTGTATCATCAGTTTAAGAAAGCAATGTGGTTCTTTCAAAATGATCTTTAATTAGGATATCACTGTCTTAGGGAGGTATAATGATAAAAAATATTGAGTAACATTCAAAAGAGGCATTACCACTATGAATATATTACAATTTTTATTATCATAACTAACTCTCCTATACCGTTTATGTGGAAATGGAATCAAATATTTAATTTTAATCTTCATACATTCATCATGGTATTCATTGATGATATTTTGGTCTACACTATGACTAAATGTTAGATTGAATCGAAAATAATAAATATATTAGTAATTCATAGGGGGTCAACTCTTATTTAAACTATCAATGTGTATATTATGTTTCCATGAATTTAATATCATGTGTTATGTGGTTCCCAAAAAAGTAATTTAGGTCAATCCCTAAATGTAAGGGACAATATGAATTAAGAAGTCAATTAGAAAGTTTTTTTATTATGAGGATTCTTAGTATTATAGTGATATAAAAAATGCTTCATCAATGAATTATTTATTTTGGTTTAATAGTTAAACAATATCACTCTAAAATAATATAAGTAATTGTTGAAATCGAAATTTAATAGATAATTTAATTATTTGTATCAATGGTATATCTCAATTTCCATCTTGATTCTACCTTTGGTAGGATAGTTTTATGTGATGTTTTATGATTTATCAAACATGGGGATCAAATGTTTCTATATATAGATATATCACATAGTGGATTATGGTTCTTAGAAACCCCAACCACATGAGGGGAATTATCCCAACCATGAACATGGGATAATAGTGGTAATTTACAAACTTATTTTTTATATATATTACATTTTTTAATAGAATTTTTTTGTATACACCTATCACAAAATCATAAGAAAAATCTTAACTTATAGTTTTATAAATATCATGGAGTGGTAGTGGGTGTAATAAAATCAAACGTTTGATTTAGATCTCACCAATAAACATGGTATTGGTCATATTATCATCAATACATTATGAAAGAAATTTTATTTTCTATATCTAAAGAAATATTGTGTGAAGTGGGCCATATGATCCTTTTGATTAATTTCATTTATATGTAAAGGAGGAAGAGACAGGTATATTCCTTATTAATTGGAAAATAAATCCATCGTTCCTTAAACTCATCCCTTAAGGATAAAAAAAGATGAAAATTTGAATATATCATAGGATCTATATATGGTTTACAAACAACTTGTAATTATTTTTCACTTCCAATGGAATTCATTTTTTAAGGAACCAATATGTTGTTCATTTATCAATGAGTATTGATGTAATTTAGGAATATCATAAATAATAGTGGCTCTTACATCCACCTGAAAACAAAATGTATTATGAAATGATATTGAGATACTTTTGGGCTTCTATAACATAAAATATTTCTAACATTGTACACTGGTTTTATACATGTAAGAATATCAAAGTTTACTATTAGAATTTATCTGGATTGCTTCATACTATCATAATAAAAACAAATAAGTGGCAAGAGTTATCTTTTAACATTATCATTAGATTACCTCATAACCCATAAAGATAACATTTAATTTTGGCAGTTGTCAATAAGTTAAAAAAATATTATAATTTCTTATAGATCTGGATAGAAAAAGGGGAGTATAATTAGATGTTCTATTTTTATGAAATTTTTTGTCATAATGGTCTTCCTTTAAAAATTTTCTCTGATAAATATCTTTATTTTACCTTAATATTCTATAAATACCACTAGTATGAAATGAGAACCTCAGTAATATAAAACACATCCAACCACCCATGAATTGATGTCCATATATAGCGGCCACTTTTGGTTTTAGAAGATAAAATGTGATCCTTTTTTATTTAGAAGGATTGGGTGATATCCATTTTCAAATAATTTATTTCACATATAACAATAGTTAATATTCCTTAATTAAAAATAAATTATCAGTGGAAATTTTTGTTCTGTCATACTAATCTATTGTATTTTGGACTGAGGTTGATGTATCCTCTTTAGTAAAACCCAAATTTTTCTTGGGTGAAGCTGATAATGGTAAGAATATTTAGTATAATTTTTAAATTTTACAATTTTTCCACAAATCATGTGAAAACCTTCTTAATCGCACCTTTTATTTTTCAATAGGTGGCTTGGTTATTTTTAGAGTATCGCCCAGGTTGGGTTCTCAGTGAATGGGAAAATATGGGAAAAATTTACCTAAGAATTTTAGATATATTCATGATTTTATAATTAATTAGAAAATCCTTATACTGGTTTTTATTTCACCCTTGATTAATGAACATTAAAAATGTGTTGCATAAATCTTAACTAATGTGGTATTAGTCAGATTCCTCTGAAGAAAAGAAATTAGAATAATATGATTTCGACTTGATTCCTCGATTAAATAGTATCTAGTTAAAATTTGAAAATCATAGAAAATTGTTATTATTTTCATGTATATTAAATTTAATTAAATATAATTTCATAAAAATAATGACACCCATAAATCCTAGGGGTTGGGATTATTTATGATGGAGAAATTATTTCAGTTATTCTTATATGAGCCATCACATGGAATTTTTTGTTCAATAATGTGATATGGTTATGAGAATTTTGACCACTATAATGGAATTTTTACTTATGAAATCTATATATTTTTGTTCTTTGTATTTAATCATTATTTTATGTACTTTTTCCTGAAATTAAAAAAAAATATTGGCAAAATTGGTCATATTTTTTCAAAAAAAGAAGTTAAAATCAAGTGAAAATAATTAAAATATTTAGTTTTATGTTTTTAGTGATTTTCATGGTTGACACATAGTTTTTATAACTTAATAAATCTCATAGTGTGTTTTAACCACTCATACAGTTGGTGTATGGATGGGGAAATGGTGTGGAAAAACCACGTGGTCTACCCAAAATTTTAAAAATATTATATTCATGAACTAAAATTTATTTATGTTAAAACCCAAAACCTACACCTATATATTACACTATTTTAAACTTATTATCTTCTCACTTTGAAAAAAACAAAACCCTCACTCATAGGGATTATATTTGTGGCTTTTTTCATGGTTTTAATAGGTAAATCACCATGTAATTGATTCCCTCATTATAACAAATCCCTAATATCTTCTTTTTCTGAAATGTCAGTTCCCAATAAGAGTATGAACTACTATAATTTATTATGGAATAATTTATTGATGTGTTTTTTATTAGGGATTTTTTCATTTAACAGATCCATTCTAATCATTTTAGTGGATTTTACATGTTTATTAATGTTTGTAATTAATTAAGGTTTATGGATTCATATTTCCCCACTGTAGTTTGAAAACATAATGATTGGATTTTAAAATTAAATCTATAATATCGTATGAATATTATTCTTCGGTTTTTTATATAATAACTAATGTATATCATAAGTCCATTGTTTCTCCCTTCATTTTTGAATGATTAATTTTGTTTTAATTCAAATTTGAATTAACATAAATGATTCTTATAATCTATTTTAAAATATTACTTAATAATTTATAAATGATTGATTTAATTAAACATCAAAATATACCCTAAATATAGTTGTAGGAATCCCTAAAATGTGAAAATATACATTTCTATTAGTTATGTGTGTGAGAATGACTTCTAAAGTAATGTAAATTATGTCTCCATTGGCTAATGATTATTTTTTCTATATACCCCACTATATGAGGGTATATCCATATATAACACAGCAATTTCACTTGGTTACTCTAACCATATTGGATTTAGAGTGCACTCCATTTTTATATGTTTAAAGTTAATATTTTATTTATAGTTTCTTATGTAGTTTTAGATAATAAAATAAATGTTAATTGCTACTTTTTTCCTTGAAAATGTAAAAAAACTAATTTCATTTACATATAAATATTAAAAATATAATGATTTTTTAGAATAATAATGGTGTGGGGAACACATAATGTGATCTTACTAATCTTATCAATTCAATATATAATGACCAACACTAAACATAACATCAAAACAATATTAATATAATATATTAAATAATAAATCCCAAAACATGTCACACTACCAAAAGACTAAATTGTTTAGTGTCATATAATTTAGCGAAAAAAACACGTTATTTTACAGCACTTGTGAAAATTTATACATAGTTATTCTTTTTTATATTCCTCCTAAAAATATATTAGGATATGAAAATCTTCATTTCATGGGGACTATATAAATAAGAAATGGGTGAGATCAAATTCTCTATAATGTAATAAAATATCATAAAGTGTTAGATTATAAACATTAAAATGAATATTAGTATGATATAAATATCATAATAAAAAATGAAAATAACATGGATGATAATCCTAAAATTTTTTAGAGTAACATAATATAATTAAGAAAATATAAAAGATATGACCAAGCTCAAAGATGATATCAATAATAATAAAACATAGATCATGATATAAAATAATGGAATAAAATAAAAGTAAACAAGAATTAATCATTAAATGAGGAATACATCATGAAAATTTAGAAAAACCATGATAAACCATTAACATATGGCACAATCATAGTCTTTGAAAATCTTGTGAAAAATTATTTACACATAAAATTCACTTAGAAACATTTGAACAAACTTTCCCACATCCATTTCACAAAAAAATTATGAATAATGCATCCCACATCATATTCACACAAAAAGTTATGAACCATGAATTCTAAGTCACATTCGATGAATAAAATTGTGAACAAAACAATTCATATATCATCGAAATAAAAAATTTGTGTATAATGATTTTTATATCTCATTTACAAAAAAATTAACAATGATTTTATTATCACATTCACACAATACTACATAATCTTAAGTTATATGAGAACTTAACCAATGAATTAGAGGCATCAATTCGATACCACACTTTATCAAACATACATATGTGTTCCATGTAAAATTATTAATAGAAATATCATAATGAATCCATGAAAAGAGAAGTTATTTCTTAAAATTTTCAAAAAGTAAAAATAAAATAAATTCAATAAATCATAGGAAATCTGAATCTCATTATAAAAAAGGATACATAATATATATAATATTTGATAAAAACATCACATAATTCGAGTTTGACCATGGTGGAAAGAAATAGAAGATAAAGTTTTTTGAAAACATTCCTTCTATAATGATAATGAATAGAAAATGAAACCATGTATTCAAAAAAGTAACTGGATATACATTCAAAACAATTTATTTTAAATGATTATAAAATAATGATGACGTAAAAAAGGTATTAATTTCTCAAAAATAGGGAGTGAAAATAATTTTAAATCTTTTACTTCTAAAATAATATTTAATAATGAGGAGTTGACATGGATAAACATTATTCAAAAAGGATAAGTGATAATATTATAAAATTTTTACATTTAATTAAATCTATAGAAATAAAGAATAAAAAATGGAAGATATTTTTAGAAAATGGGAAGTGGATATACTTTTGGATTGAAAGGTATATTTAGATGGATAAATACAATATGGGGATAAATTGTTTGTTTACAAAATTTTATTTTTAAACTTAAAATAATTTAGTTTAAAATATTTTAATCTAATGGAATTCAAAAAACCTATTATGTATTTAAATAGTAATCAGATTGGTCCTTTAGTTACAATAATAAAAATATTATAATCAGTTTGATAACGATTTGATTATTAAGTCACAGGTCACCAATCAGATGAATCTATCATAAAGCATACAAAATCATAATTAGAGTAAATGGTGTAATCATAATCCTGGAAATCATATTTATATATTTATACAATAGTATCTTAATCAAAGCTATTATGATAATCTGAATACAAATAGAAATGATTCTAAAAGAAATCATAATATCAATGGTTCTTATTTATCATAGTAATAAAAAATTAATTTTTATATCCTAAAGGGTATAGAATAATATTCCTAGTAAATAAAATTAGTCGTAATTAAAGCTATTAAGATAAATGAAATACAAATAGAAATATAAATACAAGATATCACATTCTATTAATACATCGAAATATATAAGACTTGTAAATAAATGAGTAATACAATGTAATATAGTATTTTTAACCCAAAGATAAGTAGACCTAACAACTTAGGATAAAGTTACCTAGACTTATTATTTTAATATTTTTTTCTTACCCACACTAGGGTAAGGCCTCAATATGAAAATCTATCTATCTCAGTATCCTCTTGATCCCTTGATATGAAGATCAGATTCAATCTATCTTTCTATCCTCATATGCCCACGATCAACAGAATGATCATCACAACTATATCTTATTATGCCCACAATCCCTCAATCTAAAAAAGATCGGATGCACAATGTAATTTATTAAGGAGACAAACTGACAAGGTTTCCTATATAATGAAACTCTATAAAGGAACACAAAAGACTAAGAACAAGTTATTCATGATTTTTAATATTTTAAAAAATTGAGATTTAAGAAATTCAATGAGAGCTACAACAACATCACACTTTGATTCTATTTCAAATGTTTTCAGCTCTTTAGATGACCTATAATTTACAGGAAACCCATCCAACTATTATCTTGATTTCCAATGGTCATATTTTCTCTGAGATTTTCAGGAGGACATGGACACCTGGAACTTCAACAGTCATACAATAACTGAATGTAAAACATAATTTTTTTAAAAAATTACCTTACATTATGATGATGATTTCTGGATATGAAAAGTAAATTGAAATGTGTCTAATAATATTTATTATGAGTCTCAGTATGATTTATATTGATATAATTTTTAATCTTATTACAAAAAACTCATCAGTATGAAAAACTATAATGAATGATTGATAATTTTTTTCAAATGATGTGTAAGATATAAATCCTATCCAAGATCAGTAAAATAATCCTGTATGTTTTCATTACTATAATTTTTATGAGTAGGATATTCTTTGTGTGCATACTCATTTCAAACATCGTAATGATAAAATATAAATTTATTCTCATGAGTTAAAATGACTTATTGTAAGTGTGTTAAAATGTTTTATGTTTTTTATAGAAACATTGTAAAAATAGTTTGGACATTAAATTATTATAAATTAAGTATTTAAGAATGTTTTTGGAATTTCGAAAAATAAACAGAATAGAAAAGTAAAAAAGAGACATTTGTCTGACTCCCCCTTTTTTGAAAGCACAAACCATAAGAGTTAAATAGAAAAAATATTTATAAAATATAAGTCTAATATTCTTTTAAGAACATTCATATTCAGAAATAAATGTTTATACTTATCTTCCCCTGAGTTTATAACTCATCTGAATAAAATATTCAATATGAATAACTGCCCCTTAGGATAAAAACTTCCCTAAGGATCGTATTTTCTTTATTAGAAGTTTTTCTACCCATTTCATTAAGCATCTCCCCTTAATTTATAATTAGTGACACTTATATAATTTTCTACCACATTTTTAATTTCCAAATGAAATAGTTAAAAGTATTCTCATAACTAAAAATGGTTAGAGAAAAAAATATGAAATAATTAAAGTACTTGATTATCTAAAATTAATGGAATAACGTTCAAAGAAATAAATGGAATATATTAAATAAAATTTAATATTGATGATGAAGTCTTTTCATTGAAATTGAAAACAAAAATATAATAAGAATTAAAAAACCACATATTTTCCTTGTGATTTAACACAACTTTTTTAAATTTTGGAAATAATTTATCTCCTACTTAAACTTTCTATTAAAATCCTACTAGGTATGAAATATTTTTTATTGATTTGAAAATAGATGATCCTGAGTATGAATCAATTCATCATGGTGGTGAAAATTTTCTTCTAGAAAATTAATATTTTCTTCCTGAGATTAGATTTTATGTTCCAAGTTACAAAGTTTCTCTTCCCTAAGATGAAACTTTTCTTCCCAAAACATACTGATATTATCCTAAACATTGATTCTTTCATTCAGCAGAATTTCTTTTTTTAAATTCAACTTTTTCATCTATGTAATTTTGGGTCCTTGAAACCTATAATTGAATATATTTTATCTTCCCATTTATCTACCTGAAATCATTGGGATGGGTATCTTCTGAACTTCTATTTTTTTTAAAAACATTACTTTTCAAGCAGTATCACTATCTATCTTATAGAAAGGAATTGATAATTCATTTAAATATTCCTTATATCTAAAATTATGTCTTCATGATATTTGATATTTTCATCAGCATTATGAGACAACATTACAACTATGATTCATGCCTTCTTGTGTTCTTGAGAACTCACTTCAAAAACATTAAAATTGGATTCTATCTTGATCAATCTATCTGTTAATGTTTTGATAGAATCCAATTTTTAATTTTGGTTTTCAAAAACCAATTCTATTTTTTATTAAATCCTTGGAAAATATAGAATAGTCTTTTCAATTATTTTTAATCTTAAACAATATATTGATATCATTTTATTAAGATTGTTTTTGATTAGTCAGTATCTTCTTCAAATTTAGGAAGATCTCGATAATGGGTTCAGACAGCCAAATCTCCTAAACTCTTTTATTGGTTTTCATCAAACTTGGTATCTCTATAATTATAAGTAATATGAATGAATTTATCAGATTTAGTTTTCTAAGAAACTTGTTTTTAGGACTGAACTCATGGAGACAATAACCTATAAGTGGTTTCTTCTAAATATCTCTTTGTTATTTTATTGAAATGATATTTTTGACATTGGATGGCTTACTTATTATTGTCATCCTCCTCTTATTCCTCTTATTATTATTATTATTATTCCTCTTCTTATTCATCTTCTTCTTTATGTTCTTCTTTTACACCAATATACTCATCTACTTGTCTCATATCATTTTCTTCCTTTTAATCTGGATATTTTTCTAGACCAACGTTAAGTGGAGCTTATTCTTCACAATCTACTTTTTAACTTTCCCTTGTCTTAAATAGAGGGAATAATCTTTCCTACTTCAGTATTTTTTCTAATTATGATTCCAAAACATTATTGGTCAATATATTTCATAAAAATATCAATGAAAAGAACATATAAATTTCTCATTTTCATCTCTCTTTTCTTCTATTCTTCCTTGAAAGCTTCTACACCATGAATATTTTAGCTAAATCCTTGAATGGATCAAGACTGATTAGAGGGTAACCTTCATTCTATTCATCTTTCCTTATTCTCTATTTAGAAGAAACAACATCAAGTACTTTATTTTATTTCTTTGAATTTTTGGGAGAAATAGTATTATCTTTAATTTTCTTTTATAAAAGATTGTATACAGTTTCTTTTGAGACTTTTAGGCTACCTTCAATAACTTCATTTAAAGGTTTTACTTTAGCATCATTCGGATTTTTATTTATTTTATAGCAAAACATAATTTCAATATTTTGATTAAATCATCACTAATAATAGTAATTTTCATTTCTTTCAGTACCGACTTAATTTTAACATTGAAAAACCTCAAACTCTCATATAAAAACATACTTATGATTCATGGAAACATTATAAGTTTATATTTGATTGATTCGGTATTTCGATTGTAAATGGTTGGAAATATATAACCCAACCTATTAAATATTCTCATATTAAAAAATAATCAAGAATAAAGATATACGAGACCATTATAGTTCCCCTATCATCATTTCTCAAAATAGAAAACCTTACATCCATAGGGATATAAGACGATTATCTGATGATAGTTGAGTTAATTTTATTTTATCCTCATGTACTTCAAAAAAAATTGATTCCTTATCTATTTTCATATAGAATGTACCTTTTTCTTTCAATTACTGGTGAGAGGGAGGAAAATAATATCCTTATGAGGGTACTCCACGAAAATGAGCATCTTGCTTAATAGGAATGATAAAATCTTTTTTGTACATCGAAAAAAATATCTTTAAATACATAGAAACTTTAACAAAACTATAACAATATTTGACTTCATCAACATGAATAAGATCTTAATCTGTCTCACGTTCTTCTAGATAGACTAATTCCCATCCTTGAATTTTATTAACCCTATTCAACAAAGAGCCATACTTATCAATGAAATATTTATTAACTAACCATTCGATGAAGATGGTCATAGTTGATAAATCATTAGGAGGAAATTCATTAAGTGAAGGTGTGGTGGATATTGACATGAATTATGAAAAACTTTTTATGAGAAGGAAAAATTCCGGAATAAGATAAATAAAGGGAGACAAATATTCAGAGAAATATTTGTAAAAATGAAGTGGGATTAGGTCATGGGTCCCATTTATATTGGTAGAGAATAATGACAGTTCAAATTCTATAGTTCATATCAGATCAAAATGATAAGATTTTTGAAAACAAATGAACAAAAAATTTATCTCTAGAGTATGTATAATAAATAAAATACTTTTAATATTTAATATGAATATGAAATTAATAAAATAATCCCAATTATAATAGAATTGGAATAGTGTAAGGTATAAAAAAATTTACCTTTTGGCATTTCACGATGAATATATTGGTTTCAATAGTTTGTTTTTAAAAATTCGAGTATGAAAACTTTTATAAATTTTTAGTATAAAAAACGTGAGTATGAAAATTTTGAGAACCAAAATTTTGAGTATGAAAATTTTGAGTAAGAAATTTTTCCTATAATTTGAAATTTTATTAAATATCAAACACATATACTCCTCGATGTAAACGAGTAACTTAATATAAGAAGATGGTTTAAATAAGAACTAGATATGAATTATTACTTGATGTTGATCATTCCAAGATTTTGTTTAATTTATTCAAATCTATTGGGAGGCAATGGTTTTGTAAAAATACTAGAATGTTGTTCTTTAATTTGGATAAATTATTGAATGATATCTCCTTTTTTGTTATTAATAATAAATTGGTTCATAATTCTTATATGTTTAGAATTATATTGGCATGTAGGGTTTTTACTAAGGTCAATGAAACTTGTGTTATAACAAAGTATTTTAATTTTTGTTAAAATCATTCCATAGTCAGTGATTTTCCGTTATATCCAGAACACCTGAGCACAACAACTTCTAGATACCACTTATTCAGCTTCAATAGTGGAAAGTGATACTAAGTATTGTTTCATATAGAACCAAAAAAATAATTAATCTCCAAAGAGATGACATGTTCTATATGTACTTTTTCTTTACATTCTACAACCACCAATGTCATCATTTGAAAAAACTTTTCAATTGAAAATAATTTCTAGAAGAATAGAAAATTCATAAATCCATAGTTCCCTTTAAAAAATAAAAGATTTGTTTTACATCTTTTAAATGGATCTTCTTCATACATACAAAATATATTATGTCTAGTCGACTAGATGTTATGGATAAAAGGCTTCTAATCATACTTCTAAAAATTGTTTGATCAACTTTTTTCCTAGTTTCATCATGATCAAGTATATTTGTGGTACCAATTGAAGTACCAATATGTTTCTTATTGTTGTATCCATACTTTTTAAAAAGTTATTTAATATACCTATGTTTAGATATATAAGTATCTTCTAGTTTTTTCGAAATTTTAAAACCAAGATCAAATGTTTACTCACCCGTCATACTCATTTCAATCTCAGTTTTCATATGATTCACAAAGTAATATATTAAATATTTTTGAGTTGATCTTAATATAATTTCATTAACATAAATTTTAACAATAATAATAATTTTTTTACATTCTTTTTTAAAATTTCTTGATCAGTGGTTTCCTAAACAAAAGTTTTTTGTAACAAAAATCATGTTATTCGATCGTACCCAAAACTAGGAGATTATTTAAGTCTATATAAAGATTTGGTATGTTTATAAACATATTCACAATTTTTTTATATCTTCAAAACTAAGAGGTTGTTCCACAAAAAAAACCATATTGAACATATCCATTAAGTAAAGAACACTTTACATCTATTTGAAGTAGTTTGAAATTAAATAATGATGAAAAGAATATGAGAATATTAATAAAACGAAGTCTAGATACTGGGGAATAGGTTTTGTTAAAATCTATTCCCTATTATTTATTATAACCTTTATAAATAATTCTTGTTTTATTTCTAATAATTATTCCTTTTTCTTAACATTTATTTCTGAAAACCCATATTACTACGATGACTAGAGTTTGTTTAGGTCTTTGAACTAATGTCGATACTTTGTTCCTTTTGAATTCATTTAGTTTATCTTGCATTTATTTTATCCAATATTAATCACTTAAATCCTCATCGGGGCTTTTAGGTTTGAATTGAGAAAGGAATGAAAAATTTTCTACTTAATTTCATAAAGAACATGTAGTTTTTATAGGTTGATTCACATTAGCAATGATACTATCAATAGAATGATTCCTAAGAAAGAACATTCTTGGGTTTTATAAAAAGTTTTCATCAACATAAGGTATAAATCCTTCTATAGTGAATATTTTAGAAACTATTTCTTGAGTATTTGTCTTATTAGAGTAATATTCATTCAAAGGTTGAAAATCATCTTTAAAAAACACTTCTGGGGATGTTGGTTGGGTTGTTTAAAAACAAAAGGATCAGTTTGATAAAATTTAACATGTACTCTTTCCTCAATAGTACATGAGGTTATCATAAAAACTCTATATTCCATAGAAGTAGTGGAATAACCTAATAATATACATTTATCATATTTGAGTGTGAATTTTTGTAAATTATATTTTATTTTCATGATGAATACTTTGCATCTAAATAATTTAAAGTATGAAACTTTTTGTTTTTAGACTTTACATAACTCATAATGTGTTTTGTTAATAAAATATTGAATTAAAACTTGATTTATAGTATAGAATGCAGTACTAAATTCTTCATCCAACTTTTTTTAGCAATTGAATATTCAATCAATATAATTCTTGTTATTTTGTAAAGAATGCGATATCTCATTTCAACACTAATATTTTGATGAGGATTTATAGCAGTTGAAAATTTATGATTATTGCCTTTTTTACTACAAGAAGTTTTAAAATCTGAATTTATAGATTCTATACCATGATCACTATAGATAGTTATCAAAGGAATGTTTTTCTCTTTGTTAACATTGGCTACAAAAGTTTTGAAATAACAAAAGGCATAAGAATTCTTTTCTATGAAGTAGACCCATGAGTATCTAGAGTAATCTTCAACTAAAACATATACATATTACTTTTTGGAAATACTTATAGTTTAGGTTGGACCAAAAATTTCCATGTGAACTATCTATAAAGAATCATAAGTTAAGACATCACTAATGTATCTAAAACTAGACTTTTATTGTATACCATATTGATAAATGTTACAAGCTTTTTAAGAATCAAATCTAAGATCCGGTAGATCCTTAACAAGGTTCTTCTTCTTGAATTTACATAATTTAATAAGGTTATAGTGTCCTAACCTTATATTCCATAACCAATAATGATCTTCCACTACACTAAGGAATGGTAATTGTTGGCTCCTTACGACCTTCTATGTTTAGTGTGTAAACATTCTCTTGCTGATGGGCATAAAGAATGAATTAATCGTTGGAATTGTGTAATATACACTTATCATTCCCAAAATTTACTTGGTAACATTCATCACATAATTAATTTATGATTATAAGGATATTATTAAGACCGTTTATATATAAAATAATTGAAATTAAATCTTTTCTAAGAAGAATAATATTAGCTATACCAATAATATTTCATTGAGAATTTTCTCTTAATGTAACTCTTCCAACGTTAATTTTGATAATATTTTCAATGAAATCATTATTACCAGTCTAATTTTAGGAAAACAAACTATCCATGTACCGTATATTCATGTTTTTGGTACTTCTTTTATTTTCATGAAGACAAAAAAATTAGGCTTTCAAAAACCAAACCTTCTTGGGTTAGGAAAGTTTATAACATAAGATTTTAGGAATCCACATTTGTTTGAAAAAATGAGATTTGTGGAACCAAAAAGATTAAATTTTATTAATTGAACAACTTTTATTACAGTTTCCACCACTTTTATATTTTTTAGAAAAGGGTACACTTTTTGAAATAAAATAATTTTTATTAAAAATAGTTTCTGAATGAGAGTAACCCATTCCAGAACTATTTCCATAAAGATGGAGTTGTCGATATAATTTACCAAATTTTTTTTCCTAGAGGTAAACATTGATAAAAGTTTCTCTAAAGAAATAATTCCATATTTTAGTTTGATAACTAAATTATTACCCTCACAATTGTTAGTTTCAGAAGGGAATTTTGATTTAATATTTTTTTTCTCAAAAATAGCTTTTTCAAAAACTATAGAAAGCTTATCATTCACAGAATTATCCTTTTCAAGGTTTTTAGAAATATAATCATTTTATAAAGTTTCTTATCAAGGTATTTTCAAAGATATGATGCTTATTTTTTCAAAACATTTATTCTAATATTTTATTTTTCAAATTTCTTTCTAATGTTACAATTTTTATTTTTAAGGAATTTATAAAATCTAGATACTTATTCATAAGAAATTAAATCATTTTATTCTATTGAGGAAGTTTCTTCAAGACAATAAATATAATATTTTTCATCAAGATAGTTTTAATTCAAATACATATTTGCTAAAGAATCCAAAATGTGCACCTTATCCATAAGACATTTATTTTCAAAAGTAATTATGGCATAGAGATCAATATTCATTAGTAAAGAATTTTTATTATTTGAAGAATAATTTGAATAATCTGCTCTATGATCATGCTAAGAGCCATTAGATTTCAATACATTATTCTATTTCAACTTGTAATACTTTTTTTCTTATCATAATTACATTCTATCATATCTATTCTTTTCATATTAGGACAATTAGGTTAGATATGTCCAACTATTTTTCATTCATCACAAGTAACTTTAGAATCTTTCTTTTCATTCATATACTTGTTACATTTCTAGTAATGATACTGAAAAAACATTTCACCAAAAATTATATTCGTTAATCAAGAATCACTTGAATTAGACTGAACAACAACCTTTTTCATTGATGACTTAACAACCCTATCAGGAGTTTGAGGCTTCATCAGATTTTATATAGAAGTAAAAGAAACACCACAATTATTCTTTTTTTCATTCTCATAATCCCTTTTTAATCCTTTTTCATATTGTAAGAGTGTTCCAAATAAATCATCAAGAGTAACATTTGTAATCTTTCTAGATTCATCAATAATAGTTCTCACTTATTCCCTGTCATTGGGCATAATTAAAATAATATTTTTAATAATAACATCATCCTATAATCCTTTTTACCAATATATTGTAAACTATTAACAATTTTCATAAACATTTGGTGTACATTAAAAATAGGTTCACTATAGGGAAATTCAAAATATTTATAATCATCTCTCAGTATATCCCTTCGAGCCTCAACCACTTTAGAAGTTCCAAAATTAGTAATCTATAACTTCCTCCAAATACTATTGGATACTTCACAAGAGGAAATATGGCTATATAGATTTATTATAATTCAAGATGACATGGCATTTCATACCTTATCATTTAGATGATATTCCTTCTTTTCATGATTTGTAAAAGTTATGATTTCTTTATCAAGAATTTTATAATCATCGGTCATCATAAAAAAATTATCAAAACTTTTGTTGATCAAAAAATTCTTCATTCTATCTCTCAAATTATCATAATCATTACCATCAAATATTGGGGGTCTTGTCGGATTGAGATTGTTTGTGTATCTGACATTAAGTCATGCCATCTTAAAATAGAAAAAAAGAATCTTTTCCACAAAACACATTAGCGTAAAAAAATTTATAAACAAAAAGTTTATAAAAAGAAATAAAGCTAACTTGAAAAGGTAAAGGGAATTAGAAAGTATTTGAGAAGTAGAATCCTTCTCTGATACCAATTTTGGTATCAAAATGTATATGTAGATGACTTAATACAAGAGTGTGGGTGAATTGTTTGTTTAAAAACTTTTGTTTTTAACCATAAAAGAATTTATTTTCAAAGAGTTTAAACTAATAGAATTCATCAAACCTATTATGTATTTAAATAGTAATCAGATTGGGGCCTTGGGTACAATTATAAAGATATCATAATAAAGTTGAAACTAATATGGTTATGAGGTCACAAGTCCCCAAATAGATGATCCTATCTTAATGCGTATAGAATTGTAATCAGAGTAAGTGGTGTAATCGTAATTATAAAAATTGTGTTTATAATGTAATACAAATTTAGCATAATCAATGCGATTATGATAATTAAAAAACAAATAGAAAAAATTATAAAATAAATCATGGTCGCAATGGTTACGATTTATCATAGTAATAAAAATTTAATGATTCTATCTTAAAGTGTATAGAATCGTGTTCATAATAAAACCAATGAATCATAATTAAATATTTTATGATAAATGGAATACAAATATATAGATAAATTCAAAATATCACTTTCTATTATTACATTGGAATATAAAATACATTTAAAGGAACAAGTAATACAACATAAAATAATTCTTTCAACCCAATGATAAGGGTATCCAATAATATGGGATAAATGTCCCTTAATTTATAATGTCATGAAATTATTTATTTTCCACATCAGGTTAAGCCCTCGATATGAAAATCTTTCTTCCTTTTTATCCTAATGATCCCTCGATATGAAGATCAGATTCACCCTTTCTTGATATCCTCAAAATCCCGCGATCAACAAAATTATCATCACAACTTTATATTTCTATCCCCATAAGCCCTCAATCAACAAAAGATCAGACACAAAAATAAATTTATTAATGAGACAACATGACAAGGTTTCTATAAGAAAGAGATTCTCTAAATCAATATAAAATACTAGGAACAAGTTGTTCACGCTTTGCACTATTTAAAAAAATCGTGAAAGAAAAAATTAAATGAGAGCTACAATAACATCACACTTTAGTTATCTATCTAATGTTATAAGCCCATCAAATGACTTTGTATTTATAGGAAATCCTTCCAATGGTCATCTTTATTTTGAAAAGTCATATTTTTTTAAGAGAACCCAGACACCTGACATGTCAATAGTCTTATGATAACTGAATTTATGAAATTGTTTTATCTTAAAATATTTCCTTAAATTATTCTCATGTTTTCTGGATACACAAAATAAAAGGAAATAGTTCTGATGATAATCTTTATGAGTGTCAGTACGATTTATATTGATATCTTTTTTAATCTTATTATGAATGTATTTTTAGTACGAAATACTAGACAAAATGATTGATAATTTATTTATAAATGATATGTATGATATAAATCGTATACAAGATTGGTACGATAATCACAAAAGTATTCATTAATATAATTTTCATGAGTAGGATATTTATCATATGAATACACATTAAGAATATCTAAATGATAAAATATAAATTTATTTTTGTAAGTTAAGAAGACTTAATGTATATATCGTAAAATGATATATGATCTATATAAAGAAATTTTCAAAATTAAATATAAATAAAACTACTAGAAATTATGAATTTAAGAAAGTGTTTGTGATTTCCAAAACAAAAGGAATGGAAACATCAAAAAGAGGCCTTTGACTCAACATATACTATGAAAAAATTCACTTCAAAAATAATATTTAACATTACAAACTCAAAAAATACATAAATTTTTTAAAAGTATTAATTGAAAATAATTTGAAAATTTTTTCTTTAAAAATAATGTTTAATAAAGAAAACATGAAAAAAGAGAGAATAATTTCAAAAAGGAGGAGTGAATGTATATGAATTCTTTTAATTTTAGAAAGAATATTTTATAATGGAATCATAAAAAATACATAACATCTTCAAAAATGGAATGTGAAAATACATTGAATTTTTTTATTTTTTAAAGAATATTAAATAATAGAAACGTGAAAAAATAAATTAATGTTATTAAAATAATATTTGGATTAGGAGAAATAAATTTTTTATTTTATAATATGGAAATCTCATTTGGAAATCTTGAGATAACATCATTAAAAACTAAAATTGATAAAAATTTGGAAAAGAACTTTTTTAAATTAAATAAATAGGGATAAAATGATCATTGGTGATGAAAATTTGATATTCTACTAGTGGAATAAGAAAACTGGTTAAATATAAAAAAAGTACATTTAAGTAGATTCCATTAATAGAAATGGGAATTATTGTAAAAAATTAATTTTAATGAACCAATTGTATCATGAAGGATGATTACAATGGTAATAAAAATGATTTATTAAGCATAGTTGGGAATATATTATATAATCATCATTAGTTAGGATAGATTAAACATGAACAATAATATACAATGAAGAGTTATTTAGACCCAAGAAGAATGTTTTAGTCATGTAAACCTCTTACGACCTTTGTATAATTGGAATCAAAACCCCATGTAAGGTATAAAATTAAATAAATAATTGATTAACATTAAATATTATATGATTTTTATACAAAATTAAAATAGATTGTTATTTATAACCTTAAAAAAGAAACATGGTGTATTGCTCAAAATTTTCTCAGGTGATTAAAATTTGAGACAAAGAAACCCCTAATTCATTTCCTTGTATAGTAGATCAGACACTAACATCCAATAAAAAACATAGTATTAAATTTCATGACCTTACTAATAATTATATACCTTTTATAATAATTTTTATAATTTTTAATAAGGAGTAAATTAAATTTTCATAACACATTATGTCCCTCAGGTGTTAGTAACATTAACTGTTTAGTAAATTTTTAATAATTTTGACATCATTAAACATAATTTTATACCATATTAATTATTGATATATAATTTATTAATCTATATTATATAACTTATATAAATTTAACAATATATTTTATCATTTCGTATGTTTTTTAGTTATTTTTTGTGATAATGGAATCAATGTTGGATTATTTTGTTGATCTTAGTGAATGAAATTGATACTTTAATTATAAGTCAAATAATAAATATAATATTTGGTTAAATATATAACCATAATTAATTTATTACATGTTTATAATAATATTATATTTCATGTTTCCATAATCACACATACTCATATTTTAAGGAATAATTCACGCAGGTGGTTAAACAGGCCCAAACATTAAAATGCATTAACTTTATTGGTGTTTATGGTTATGGAGGTGTTTATTTTGACAATATATCATTATTATAGATATAAAACAATATGTTTGTTATGAATATATGATTTTGAAAAGTATTTATGTTTATTAATTTAATAAGGAAAACCTATAATAAAAATAATATATTTAGTTCTTCTTGGAGTTAGTAGTATCCTCACACAATACTACTTAATGAATTTTTTTTTCTTGAAACACTTTTAAGGGATACGTGATAATATAAAAAACATAGTTCAACAAAAACTAGATAATAAACCACATTAGCATTAAAAATAAATTTTATAGATCATGAATACTTCACTCTATAAAGACTCTAATAAAAATATGTTACCTCAATGTATGGATCACCCTTAGTATTTTCCTCAAAATTTCTTCCATCTAGTCACATGTGTGGATGTACTCCTCTAAAGTTATTTTCCCCTCATTAATTCTACCAACCAAAATATGATATTTCCTTCCAATCTAGAATCTTGGATCATTATTAAGATCAACATGGAGAGTCCTTATAAACATTATATCTAACTCTTCTTTCAATACATTGACATTAAAATAATTTATAAACATTCTTCATGGGAATGTAGGAGAAGCACAAATTTTTTTCTATTCCAACTTTATCTCTTCCATCCTTCTCATGGTCAACATTAAATAAATCCATTTAATTCATGGATTATTAATCCTTTTTCCCTTGATCCTCCTTCAACCCATCATTGGGATTTGTTTCCAACTAGACCAACATTCCAAACATGTACTTCCCTTCTACTGTTAGTGCTATTTTAACCATCCTAGCCCTTACGTAGTCTTATTACACACACACACATGATTTTCATTAGTTATATTTATTTGTGTATTGAAAGTAATAAATAATATTTTATCCGTTAATATAACAATATATAAGTATGATAATTATTCTGACATAATCATATTATTATGGTGATACGATATTTTGAAATTTTTGATTAAGAAGAAAATATTAAGAAAGAAATAATACTTACATTAAAGACATGCTTTTTCATTGGAATACATCATGGAAGTAATGGGCATAGGCTCACTTGGAATTACCGATGGATTCTATTTTTGGTAAAGGTTTATAGGGATAGTAAATTTGAATATATTCATATTTTAATTTAATAGTTAAGATTTTTCTTGAAAAAGAGTAATTTTCCACATTTTATAAGAGTAAAAGGTAAATTTTAGAAACACCCTTTATATATTAATATTTCCATGAAACTATTCCAAGTTAAATGGATCCAGTGTTTATAAATAATGGAATTTAGTGTGTATTTGGGTCTATAAAAACTCAAAAAAATATTTCCTCACATTTTTTAGTCAGGTTATAGTGAATTTAACATTCTTTTTTTACATATAACTATTTTACATTTAAAATATATAAGTAGTTATTAAAGAAGATATATTATGGGTTATTAAGAATATAGAATAACCCATATTAAAAAAATTGGGTTCAATGAAACAAAATTTAACATCCTTTAAATCTAATAAAAACTTTAATATTATAAAATAATTATTTAAATTATTATAGATAATTTATAGAGAAAAGTTTTTATAGAAAACATGCATTTTAGCACTATGGATTCTGACTTTATTTAATATTTTTTATGAACTAAATAAGTGTTAATATATATATATATATTAAATTTTTATTAAATAATATTATATTTATGATTTAGGGTATTTAAATTTAGTTAATTGACAAAAATTCCTTTATTTATTAAACAGATAATTTTAAAATAGTCATTTCTCCACAATTATAGTGATTGAAATTAATCTTATAAATCAAAATTATATACCTAAAAATGAAATTCACCATATTAAAAAGTATGAAAATTATTAACTAAAATATTAGAATCATAGTAATGAAATTTCTTGTTTTTTTTGTTTTTATGGTGTTGGTTGTGATAGATTTTATTGATTATAGTGTGCATGTTAAAGGATCTAAAATCCTGTTTCATTATATTTTACACCCAAAAATAAATTTTTCCCATATTTTTAATTATCACTGACTAATGAAGATAATTTATGGTATCCATAAGATTTATATGAATCTATAGTGAATTTATTATGTTGCATCAACCTTACTAATACGGGCGATACTGTGAAGGACAAATATTCCTTCCTAGAATAATATGCAAATATTGAGTTAACTTTTAACCAATTAGGGTAAACATCCCCTATTATAGTGTATCATTACTCCAATAATGTAATTAGTATTCCTAGTTTGTATATAGTCATATTTGTACTGATATTTGATCTTATTTTGATTGGAAAAATAAAAATATTATTTACCGTTTTTGGTTATTCGTATAGATTCTATGTGAAAAGAACTAATATATTTCCCAAATCACTCTAAATTTCTCCAAAGGATTTATCAAAACCCTTTCATAAAAGATATTTTATAAACCTAAAATTGGGACACAATAATAATAGATTATAATCTATAATCATTAAGGTTTTTTTTATTCCTCTTATAAAACATCATTGGACTCTTAGGGTTTCTACAACTAGATTCTAATTGGATATCCACAAACCTATATTGGTTGGTGAGTGTACATTTTACCCTTCTTTTTTAGAACCTAATTTCAAAAGTTGTGGTAGCATAAGATTTCCCTTTCATCCTTGGATTAGGATGTGGGTGATATTTTTATCCTAATTCGATATCAAAATTTTGTATCATCATTCACAATTCCAAAAATCTAGAAAATTTAGGCATTGTGTTTTATTTACCTTTGATTATTTATTAATCCATCTCTTCTTAGATCAATAATCATGAGATTGAGGGCAAGTCCTTCCACAAATAAAAACATTATTTTTTCTTGGAGACTATTTATTTTGTTCATCATTATGAATTTTAGACTAGTATAAAGTTAGATATTCTCTCTATCATCATCTTCATCAACAAAATATTATATTACTCTTTATCCTTAACTTATTTTAGTGTTTAGTTTTTTAAAATGATTCATGTTATTTAGTGTGACTTGAGATAGTTGGGTGAGCATAACTATAAGGTTTTCAATTATAGAATTTATTATACTTGGATTCTAATCACTATATAATCCATATCTTCTATTATTGACACAGTTTCCCCTTACTCCAAAAATATTCTTTATCTAAAAAATTAACCATGAGTGATGAATATTTACATCCTTATGGAATTTTAAAAACAAATCCTCAAAATTTTCCACTCTTTAAAACCATCACATTTTCCTTTTATTCTATTAAAATAATTATTAGATAAATATTTACGTCTTTATGAATGGTTCATTGATAAATATTCTAATTATATATCATAATAAATACTTTGTAAGGGATTGTAATAAAAAATGTGATTATACAAATCATATCTCTTGGGATTGTCAAAACTGGCATATGGAAAGGTCCAATTTATCATGGACTAGAATTATGTTCAAGATATATTCAACGAATTATTTTCAATGTTAGCACCCATACTATTCTAAAACCGCATCCACTTTCAATTTAAAAAATGATTTATTTCTCAAAGAACAATATGTTCTATATATTATAAAAAAATTAATATATTTTTATATACTTGGGATCATCCCTTATAATTTTATTTAGGGTCTTCACTAATTCTACACGAATTAATCTCTAAAGAAATTAAAAAATTATATAAAATAACAAGACCCTACTCTAATACCACTTATAGTGACTCATGCTAAAGATAACCTAAATAATAAATTAATCTCATGTTTTAAATAATACATATCATATACAGTCATATAACCCAAAGGATGAAAGGTTTTATGCTTTAGCAGATAGCTACCTAAACACCTTATTTTATTAAAACATGCATACATTTGCCCATAATCATGTTCCATTAGCATGTTTATAGAAATATTTTAATATATAGTCACGTTCATAACATGAGGAATGACACTACTAGAAATGTGGTTTTTACCCATGGTTCTTTACCAATGATTTGCTTAAATCGTTGGTAAAGAAGGGCTATAAAACCCTTTCCCAACGGTTCACTGGAACCGTTGAGAAAGGGTACCCCTTTTCCAACGGTTCCATAAAACCATTGGCAATAGGGTGTTCAGGTTACCCTTTCCCAACAGTTTCATGAAACCGTTGGGAAAGGGAACCCCTTTGCCAATGGTTTTTAAAAAACGTTGGTAATTCTTTTCCCCAAATAAAACTGGGCCGCTGCTCTCCCCCAGTCGCGGTAGAACCCTAAAATCAATTCGGCGCCCAGCTCCTCTCTCAAACTCCCCCATCCTAACAGGTGAGAATCCATCTGAATCATCTCAAATCAGGTATTTTATTCTTTATACACATATGATACCTTTTTTTATTGTTATTGATCTAATATTTCAGTTTTAAGTTTTGATTTTGATGGGATTTCACCCTAAAAAATAGGGAAATGAACAAATATTTTTTTAATTAATTAGTTTCCTGTGGAATATCATTTCTGTTATAATTTCCATGCTAAATAAAGGGGTAATGTAATAGAATACCTTGAATAAATTGTGGAAGTTGGGGTATATTGCTTCTATGAGAGGTTTTTTGTTGTGTTTCATTATATGTTGTAGGCTGTTGTATGGTGATTGAGGTGACCAGTTGGGCTTTGTGAAATGTGGGGTTGTAATGTGATGGTTAGTGGGAATGGATGTGACATGTGAAGTTGTGTGATAGTGATGATGTGTGGTGGTGTTGTTCTGTGTGGAGGTGTTGTGTGATGAGGTTGTGGTGTATGATGTGGTGAGGTGGTTTTGGTTGTGCAGTGGTTTGTGATGTGAAATATTTTTGTTGTGATATGTGGTTGTTTTGGTGAGATGGTTGGCCGATGTAACATGGTGATGATGGTTATTGTGAGATGGTGAGTTGTTGTGTGGTGGTTTTATTAGATTCATGGTTATCTATGGAATAAATTTTGCTGTTAAAACAAAAAAACAAGATAGTAAATAAATGAGATGGAATAAAATTGGATGTGTGGTAAATGGATTTAATTAATTTAACATTAAATTAATGGACAATGTAAGTGTGAATGAAGTGGCTTATAAATGAATGTTGGAAATGCTATGTGTCTTGTGTGGTGGTGGTGTGGTGTGTTGCATATAGTGGTGAAAGTGGTTGTGATGGTTTATGTGTTG
This sequence comes from Viscum album, assembly GCA_963277665.1. Taxonomy (NCBI): domain Eukaryota; kingdom Viridiplantae; phylum Streptophyta; class Magnoliopsida; order Santalales; family Viscaceae; genus Viscum; species Viscum album. Next base: position 167,023,748 of record OY728155.1, on the reverse strand, counting down.
TATGGTAGTAGTGAAGTGTGTGATTATGTAGTTAATGTGAACCCATAGGTTAGGTATTTTGTGCTATCTATATATCATGTATTTTATGTTATTTCATCACATTCCCAACCAGAGTTGGATAAACTTACCAACGATCAGAGGTTTTGAGTTATGGGTATTTTTTCTAATATCTAGGATGGTGGTTATATGGTTGGATAGCTACCATGTCTTCCCTACTCTTCCTTCATAAGTGATTGACCATGTGTTTTTAGGAAAGATGCGATGTGATTGTCCATGTGTCTTCAGGTGAGATGTACAACAATTTCCCTAGTGTTTTCAGGTGAGGTGCAATGTGATAAGACTGTAATAAGATGTGGCATGTGGTTGGGGTCATGTGGGGTAGGAGGATGGCACAAGGTTGATGTTATTCATGTTCATGATACCCTACTAATATGGTTATGGGATGAGACATGCTGTGATGTGATAACACATTAAGTTCTTGTTGGTTTTACATTTTTTCAATAACACATTAGTGTGTTTTTTTCACATGTGTAGTTGATACCTTGATTATTTTCTTCCTTTATCATTTACTTAAATGTATTTTCTATTAAAGTTCAATCCTATTGAATTGTTTATAACAAAATGACTTATATAAATTCATTTTACAGAATGGACAGATGTTGGATGTATGAAACAGATCGGATCTCAAGTGATTTTCAAAAAAAATTGGAGAGCTTTATAGATTGTTCATTTCACAATGCTTCAGATAGTGGTCGCATACACTTCCCATGTTCCAATTGTGTTGGTAGACCTTGGTTGAGCTGTGAAGAAGTCAGCTACCACATAACCAAAAATGGTTTTCAAGCAAACTACTTTGTGTGGTATCAAAATGGGGTGAAAATGAAATCTCAAATTGGTGATGATCAAAATGAAAGGACCGGAATGGAGAATTTGTTAGATGATCGGTTTCCATTTATTCATCATCATGAAAAAAAAGGATTTTGACTCAAGAAGTCTTCGATATGAGGACAACTGATCCATCTATTGAAAATGATGATATTCATAGGGTGAAAAAATTGAATGATGCTGCCACGACTCCAGTATATCGACAATGCGATAAAATAAAAAATCTGGAATTTTTAATCTGATTGTTTCATGGGAAAACTATGTATGGGATTTCTAATACAGCAATCTATTACATTCATACCCTCTTGAAGTATTTACTTCCAGATGATGTAGATATTCCCTCAAACCACTATATGGCATGGAAGTTAGTTGAGGAACTTGTATTTTCAAGAAACAAGATTCATGTTTTCCTGAAAGATTGCTGTTTATTCTCGGAGGAAACCACTGAACAAAATGATTGTATAAAATGTGGCACATCCCACTGGAAGTCAAAATCTGATGGAACACCATCCCGCGTTCCAGATAAAGTAATGTGGCACTTTCCATTGATCCCCAGACTCAAGAATCTTTTTATTTCTGATGGCATTCAATAAAAATGAGATGGCTTGATACCGAGAGAAAGAAGACTAATGATGAGTTGGTTCATCCTACAGATGGATTTACATGGCAGAAATTTGATGCTTGACATCCTTATTTTGCAGCTGACGTGCGTAATGTGAGGCTGGGTCTTTCATGTGACGGTTTTAATCCGTTTGGGCAGAAACTTACTTCGCACAGCACATGGCCAGTTTTTATACACATTTATAATCTTCCCCCATGGTTGTGTATGAAAAAACCTTCCACTTTCATGAGTATACTCATATCTGGTCTTTCTAATCCCGGCATTGATATTAATGTATACATGCAACCTTTAATAAAAGATTTGAAACTTCTTTGGGATGTGGGTGTGCGAACATACGATGCATGTTCGAAAGACATATTTCATATGCATGCTGCACTTATGTGGATGATCAATGATTTTCCAGCTTATTCAATGATTTCTAGACAGAGCACGAAGTGAAAATTGTCATTTCCAATTTGTATGAAGAATACACAATCCAGAAGACTGAAACATCACTGTAGTTTCAGTTTTATGAGACATCAACGATTCTTGCCAAAGGATCATCTATATAGAATGATTCATCGAAGATTTGATAATACCATAGAGACTGATGATCCACCTTAGTGTATGTCTGGAACTAACGTGATTAATGAATTAAAAGATTTCAGTTTTTCATTCGGGAAGGGTCAAATGAAATCTGGAAAGAGAAAGAATGTTTCCACTGAAACCTGTTAGAATTGGAGGAAGAGGAGTATCTTTTTTGATTTTCCTTATTGGTCAACCAATTTGTTACGTCATTGCTTAGACATAATGAATATTGAAAAGAATATATGCCAAATATTGCTTTCGGTTCTTCTGAATTTCAAGGGGAATACAAAAGATGATTTACGATCTCGGCGTGACTTGGTGGATTGGGGCATCAGACCAGAATTGCATCCTGTGCGTATCAGTGAAAATAAATGGAAACTTCCATGTGCTTCTTATGTGATGACACCTATGGAAAAAAACAATTTCTGGAAGTATTAGAGACTATTAGAGTTCCAGATGGATATTCAAGCAACATATCTAAACGGGTCAACATAAGAAACTTGAAGCTAAAATCTTTGAAGACTCATGATTATCACGTTCTACTGCATGAGTTGCTTCCAATAGAAATCTGTCATCTTTTTTCCAATAATGTACGGGTGGTTTTTATTTGGTTGTGCCATTTTTTTAGAGATATTTGTGCTGAGAAGTTTTCCAAGTCTTTCTTGCAAAAAATGTTGACAGATGCCCCATTAATTTTGTGTGAGTTGGAGAAAATATTTCCTCCATCATTTTTCACAAGCATGCTGCATCTGACTATCCATATTCCCACTAAAATACTTATCAAAGGACTTGTTTATTTTCGTTGGATGTATCCAACTGAAATAAATATGTTCACATTAAGGTCTTATGTCCAAAATAGAAATCATCCCGAAGGTTCTATCGTGAACGGTTACTTGGCTCAAGAATGTATGGATTTCTGCTTGATTTATTTATTTGATCTTACTACAAGATTGAACAGACCAATGAGAAATTAAGAAGAACAGTATGAGAAAATTGAACCCAGTTTTCCATCACTTCCTCAAACAGGAGGAATTCCTGGATCATATACATTGAAGACATTTTGCCATGAAGAGTGGGAGATGGCACATCGCATAGTTTTGTTCAACTGTGATTTGTTCGATGACTATATCAGGTAACTAAATTTATTATGTATATCTTACATATATATCTATTAAACTATTCATATTTTTTATCTACAGGGAACATAAAACAATGATAAATAGGAAGCATCGATCTTTATCTTTGATGAGGAGAGAGACTTTGCATAGCAAAGAGTTTTCTACTTGGTTAAAATTGAAGGTAAAAATATTACTGTTTAAAATAATTATATCAATATTTAATTAAGTTTATTAGTCATTTATATTGTAGGTATTGAGTTTCTCTGCTGACTCTGTCTCTGAGGAAATAAGATATTTGGATTTTGGTCCTAATACCGTGGTTCGTGACTCTAAATCAATTGTTATCAATGGGTACAAATCTATTGTCACTGAATGAGAAAAGAACCTGAGAACACAACATGATAGTGTTATGGTTACTACCACAACAAATTGTTATGCCAGTGCATCAGATGGTAGACCGTGATTTGAAAATGTGGGTTATTATGGAGTTGTTGAGAAAATAATAATATTGGATTATTACTCTCATTGACGAGTCACAATGATGGAATTCCATTGGTTTGATTCGATGATGATACATGGCACATTTATTGATGATTTTGGATTTTAAGTAATTAATATGACTCACACTCTTGCTACCGAAGAACCATATGTGTTGGCATCAATGGATAAACAAGTTTTTTATGTCAAAGACCAACTTTGACCTGAATTTGGTGTCATAGTTGAATTAATTCCAAGACATATTTTTCATGATGGTGATGATGGAATTGACACTGTCCCTAGTGCCATTGGAACCAATCCATTTATTTCTTTTGATGACTCCAATAGCATAATTTTCAGAGTTGATTGTGAACCTAAAGTTGTGGTTGAAAATATATAGAATCATTTATCCATGTTCTCAATTATTTTGGTTTACCTCGATTTGGGTTGTTAAGGTTGGTAATATTCAAATTGATTTAGTATTGATCACAAATATGTTTTAGCTGACTTGACCGTTATGTGAATTTTCAATATTTATTGGTTGCAGTTTTATTTGAATTGCATTTTCTAATTTAAAATTGAACTGTATTCAAACCTAGTCAAACAATATTTCTAACTTAGTGAACATTACAAGTTGTATGATTTATTAAATCCATTCAAGCTCTTCTAAAACAATTTATAGCTAAATTACTAATGAATCCCCTGGTTCCCTCATATATTTAGTTTTTTGTGTTACACATTAGTTACCTTTTCTAATTAATTACATATTTGTTTTCAAAAGCAGGAAATGTATCCAATTGAAGAGAGACTAAGGAAAAAATGATGGAGAACAATCGTCGAATGACGGAGTTGGGAATTCCATCATTAGTGCCTGTAGTGAGTACTTTTTTTCAAATTGATATATTTAGAGAATATATAATGTCATGTGATTAATTTTTTTGTAAACATTTTTATAGGATCCACTTATACGTTGACAGTTATTCGATGAGGAGCCAAGTACTGGTCCTAGTACTCCGGACGGTGGTACGAGGAGGGTTCGTACCAGAGGTGGACGAGCAGCTGTGCGTACCTGACTAGACTCTGTCCCTCCCACTGACATGTCATCCTTCCCACATTTTGATCCCGGTGTGTCATTAGGGACACATGGGATATTTAGGCCTCCTATTTTTTCGCTACCTTCTGCATCTTCTGGCTCATCATTTTCACATCCCATGATGATTCCCACTCCCCAGTCAGAATTCGGTCAGACAGTTGTCCCATCTTCTTTTCCTTCTACTTCTTTCTCTCTTAGCTTCTATATTCCATCATCTTCGACTCCTGTTCCACCATAGGGTGTTCCATCAGTTTCTGTGGATCCAGAGATGCTCAGCGATCAAACCGGTACAGGTATATTTATAGAACCCTAACTAATTTTTATTGGAATATTTATTTTCATTATAACATTTTTTGATAAAATATTTGTTTTTCTTTTATAATAGATACATCTACTGATAGGAGGCGTGGGCGGGGGCGTACACGCATGCGTTTGGTTTGGAACTGCCAAACACAGGTTATGGTGGATTATAATTAAGACAACCAAATGGTTGAGAAAATAGGGCAGCAATGTCGGAGTTTTTTGGTGACGCTTGCCAAATAATCTGACATAATTCCCGTCAGCCCGCTATCATGGAGACATTTGCCACATGAGGTCAAGGATAGAGTTTGGGCAGAGATATGGGTAAAAAATATATTCTATTTAATGTAATGAATTATTTTTGTATTTATATGAATTAATATTTTGATGTCAGCTTCGATTTAGTTTTCCCGAAGGTGAGGGTGCACGACCAGAACGTCTAAAGGATTTAGGCGATCTTTGGAGAGCCTACAAGAATTAGTTGTATATTGGATGGGTTGCTATAGTTGGCACTGAGTTAGAGGTGGTACCAGTGGTGGATGATTGTCTTATAGAGTAGTATTGTCAGATGATTACTCATTGGATGAGTACCTAGTTTAAGGTATTAGTTACATTTGAGGTATTTAAATAATAAATTTCATGTTTTGAATTAATACTATCTATTGAATTTTTGAATTTTATTTATGAGTAATCTGGAAAAAATAAAAATAACATTGATGAAAAAAAAATACCTCCATACACTGGGACGCATTACGATGCCTGATCATGAGAGAAAGCAGGTATGACAATTGTTTATAAGTTTTCTTTACGACTTACACTTTCTTTTGTTTCCTAAATTATTTAAAATTTTGCTAAAGTTTTCATATAACATTAGTTTTCAATGTCATTGTAGAGGCAAATAAAAAATATTGAAGGATGTGTGCCTCGAGAAAAACTGTTTTTCTCGAGTAGACGGAAAAAGGAAGGAAGTGCCGTCAACGAAGGGACTCAGCAGCAGATTGTAAGTTTTAATATGTTTATTTTATATTTTAATATCTATTTTGTAACTTAGTAATATATTTATATTTGCAACAAGCTTCTTTAGAGGCCCTCGATGCCCAAGAACTAGAAACTTTTGGGCCAACTGATCACTTACATCAGGTTTTGGGAGAGGTGAATCCTAGCAGAGTACGCTGCCGACCTAGGATAGACCCGGTGAGGTATTGGACCTCCTCAGGTATGAGTTGTAGTGCCACCGAGCTACAGCAAGTTAGGGCACATGCAGAACAGGCTGATAAAAGGGCCACAGAGACGGCAGAAAAGTCTGCTAGGGAAAATAGTGCATTTATAAAATTTATTGAAGTTCTACGTCCGACACTTCCACTAGAGGCCAGCCCAGCTTTTGATGAATATATTTCATCGATACGTTATATATATGGAGCACCAGGTGGAAGTTCTAGTGGTGGTCAAGACGATGTCCAGGCTGACGATTATGATGGCGAGGAGTCTGATGCGAAAGAGGAGGGAGAGGAAGAGGGCGAGGCGGATGGCGAGGGCGAGGCGGAGGGCGAGGGCGAGGAGGAGGGCAAGGAGGGCAAGGACGATGATGGGGATGAGGATGAGGGTGATGATGATGGTGATGATGGTGATGATGGTGATGGTGATGATGGTGATGGTGATGTGGGACAAGTTGAGCCGTTACATTTTTGACTAATATTACTGAGATTTGATGTTTAATCTATTCTAGTTGTTGGTTTTATCCAGACCTATATTATAGTATTGCAGTTGAGTTATTTTTATATATTTCCTGTTTTCATGGACACTGGACAGCCCCCCAGACACCCCCCCCCACCATTATCCTCGGTCCCCAGACAGCCCCCCGAATAGTCCCCCGAACACACCCCGAACTGTCCCCCCACCCTCCTCCCTAGACCCCGAACAGCCCCCCACCCTCCTCCATGTACCTCGGACAACCCCCCAAACACCCTCCGGACAGCCCCCGCACATCCCCCCCCCCCACCCTCATCCTTGGTCCCCGGACAGCCCCCCGGACACCCACCGAATAGCCCCCCGGACAGCCCCCCGGATAGACCCCCCGGACAGCCCCCTGGATATCTCCCCCACCCTCCTTGATTTCATTTACTACAATAAAATCTATAATATATATTTTATTTATTGTCATCATGATAATCAATGTAAATCACATTTACACATCTAATCAATATCATAGATTCTTGGTATGTTATAAAAGGGATGTATTCATTGGGCATGGCATTGTTAGCTCTGAAATTTTTCATATCAAGATAAAGTAAAATCTAATCCATACTAAAAATGATATAAAAATATTCTATATGAATTTCCACAAGATTTTAAGTAAATACCCTTCCACTAATAGACACATGAGGATTCTCATAAATCATGTTTACCTTAATATTTCCACAAGGATTTTTAGTAAAAGTTTTACCTTCTATTAATTTTCTGATATTCACATTTTAAATGTAAATTTTTCATAAATAAATTAATTTAAAGACCCATAGTCAAATAGTGTATCTGAATAATGTGAATAAACAACTAATAAACCACTCTAACTGTGTCTCTTTTGTTTAAGATGGATAGGATTATAAGTGAAAAGAACAACTAACATACAGAAAACTGACCAAACGCATTCGGATTCTATTTATAATTTATCACAATGATACATGGGTCATATGTGACGTGTACGAGCCAACCCGGTCTCAATCCGAGTCGCGATGTGCCCATGATCAGTCTAAGTGTCTCTCTTTTGTTTAAAATGGACAACATTTTAAGTACATACGGAAATCCGACCAAACGCATTTGAAATGTGTTGATGCTTTATGAAAATGATCCATGGGTCATATGTGACATGTATGAGTCAACCCTGCCTCAATCTGAGGCGCGGTGTGGCCGACACCATTCATAGTGTCTCTCTTTTGTTTAAAAGGGACAGGATTATAAGGGAAAAGAACAACTGGCATACGGAAAACCAACCAAAAGAATTTGGAATCTGTTGATAATTTCTCACAACGATCCATGGGTCATATGTGACGTGTACAAGCCAACATGGGCTCAATCTGAGTCACGATGTGGCCGGTATCAGTCTAAGTGTCTCTCTTTTGTTTAAAATGGGCAACATTTTAAGTACATATAGAAATACAACCAAATGCATTTGAAATGTGTAGATACTTTAGGAAAACGATCCATGGGTCATATGTGACATGTACGAGTCAACCCCGACTCAATCCGAGGTGCGGTGTGGTCGACACCATTCATAGTGTCTCTCTTTTGTTTAAAATGGACAGGATTATAAGTGAAAAGAACAACTGGCATAGGAAAAACCTACCAAACGCATTCAGAATCTATTGATAATTTATCACAATGATCCATGGGTCATATGTGACGTGTACGAGCCAACCTGGTCTGAATCCGAGTTGCGGTGTAGCTAGGATCATTCTAAGTGTCTATCTTTTGTTTAAAATGGACAACATTTTAAGTGAAAAACATCAACTCGAATACGAAAAACCAACCAAATGCATTCAGAATGTGTCGATACTTAAGGAAAAATATTCATGGGTCATATGTGACGTGTAAAAGTCAACCCCGCCTCAATAAGAGGCACGGTGTGGCCGACACCACTCTAACTGTGTATCTTTTGTTTAAAATGGACACGATTATAAGTGAAAAGAATAACTGGCATATGGAAAACCAGCCAAACAGATTCTGATTGTGTTGATACATTAGAAAAACGATCCATGGGTCATATGTGACGTATATGATCCAACCTGGGCTCAGTCCGAGTCGCGGTTTGACCGGGATCAGTCTAACTATCTCCCTTTTTTTTAAAATGGACAACATTTTAAGTACATACAGAAAACCAACCAAATGCATTCTGTTTCCATTGAAACTTTAGGATAATGATCCATGGGTCATATGTGACGTGTATAAATCAAAACCACCTCACTTTGAGACACGGTGTGGCTGGCACCACTCAAAGTGTCTGTCTTTTTTTTCAAAAGAACATCATTTTAAGTGAAAAACATCAACTGGCATACAGAAAACTGACCAAATGCATTCATATTGTGTCGATACTTTATCACAATGATCCATGGGTCTTATTTGATGTGTACGAGTCAACCCCACCTCAATATGAGATACAGTGTGGCCAACACCACTCTAATTGTGTCTCTTTTGTTTAAAATGGACAAGATTATAAGTGAAAATAACAACTGGCATACGGAAAACTGACCAAACACATTCGGAATCTGTTGATAATTTATCACAATGATCCATGGGTCATATGTGACGTGTACGATCCAACCTAGGCTCAATCCGGGTCGCAGTGTGTCTAGGATCAGTCTAAGTTTATCTCTTTTGTTTAAAATGGATAACATTTTAAGTACATATAGAAAACTGAACGAACGCATTCAGTTTCCATTAAAACATTAAGAGAACGATCCATGGTTCATATGTGACGGGTAAGAATCAACCCCGCCTCAATCTGAGATGCAGTGTGGTTGGAACCACTCAAAGTGTCTATCTTTTGTTTCAAAAGAACATCATTTTAAGTGAAAAATATCAACTGGCATACATAAAACCGACCAAACGCATTCAGATTGTGTAGATACATTAGAACAACGATCCATGGGTCATATGTGACTTGTATGAGTCAACCCCACCTCAATACGAGATGCGGTGTGGCCACCACCACTCTAATTGTGTCTCTTTTGTTTAAAATGGACAGGATTATAAGTGAAAAGAACAAATGGCATACGGAAAACTGACCAAACACATTCAGAATCTATTGATAATTTATCAAAACGATACACGGGTCATATGTGACGTGTACGAGCAAACCCGGGCTCAATCCGAGTTGCGGTGTGGCCGGGATCAGTCTAAATGTCTCTCTTTTGTTTAAAATGGACAACATTTTAAGTACATATGGAAAACCGACCAAACGCATTCTGTTTCTGTTGAAACTTTAGGAGAACGATCCATGGGTCATATGTGACGTATACAAATCAACCCCACCTCAATCTGAGATTCGGTGTGGCCAGCACCACTCAAAGTGTATGTCTTTTGTTTCAAAAGGACATCATTTTAAGTGAAAAACATCAACTGGCATACAAAAAACTGACTAAATTCATTCGGATTGTGTTGATACTTTTGGACAATGATTTATGGGTCATTTGAGATGTGTATGAGTCAACCCCGTTTAAATATGAGATGCGGTGTGGCCGGCACCACTCTAACTGTGTCTCTTTTGTTTAAAATGGATAGGATTATAAGTGAAAAGAACAACTGGAATACGGAAAACTGACCAAACGCATTCGGAATCTATAGATAATTTATCACAACGATCCATGGGTCATATGTGATGTGTACGAGCCAACCCAGGCTCAATCCGAGTCACGGTGTGGCCGAGATCAGTCTAAGTGTCTCTCTTTTGTTTAAAATGGACAACATTTTATATACTTACGGAAAACCAACCAAACGCATTCGGTTTCCGTTGAAACTTTAGGAGAACGAACCATGGGTCATATGTGACGTGTATGAGTCAAACTCGCCTCATTCTGAGGTCTGTTGTGGCCGACACCACTCAAAGTGTCTCTCTTTTGTTTAAAATTGACTTCATTTTAAGTGAAAACAACAACTGGCGTACGAAAAACCGACCAAACAGATTCTAATTATGTCGATACTCTAGCACAACAATCTATGGGTCATATGTGACATGTACAAGTCAACACCGCCTCAATCTGAGATGCGGTGTGGCCGAAACCATTCATAGTGTCTCTCTTGTTTAAAATGGACATCATTTTAAGTGAAAACAACAACTGACATACGAAAAACTGACCAAATTCATTCAAAATGTGTTGATTGTTTAGGACAACGATCCATGGGTCATATGTGATGTGTAAAAGTCAACCTCGCCTTAATATGAGGTACGTTGTGGCCGGGATCACTCTAAGTGGCTCTCTTTTGTTTTAAATGGACAACACTTTAAGTACATACGGAAATCTGACCAAACGGATTCTGATTTTGTTGATACTTTAGCACAATGATCAATGGGTCATATGTGACGTGTATGAATAAACCCTACCTCAATCTGAGATGCGGTGTGGTTGACACCACTCAAAGTGTCTGTCTTTTGTTTCCAAAGGACATCATTTTAAGTGAAAAATATCAACTGGCATATGGAAATCTGACGAAACACATTCATATTGGGTTGATACTTTAGAAAAACGATCCATGGGTCATATGTTATGTGTACTAGTCAACATCTCCTCAACACGAGACGCGATGTGGCTGACACCACTCTAACTGTGTCTCTTTTGTTTAAAATGGACAGGATTATAAGTGAAAAGAACAACTGGCATACGAAAAACTGACCAAATGCATTCGAAATGTGTTGATACTTTAGGAAAACGATCCATGGGTCATATGTGACATGTACAAGTCAACCCCGTCTTAATCCAATGCATGGTGTGGCCGAGATCACTCTAAGTGGCTCTCTTTTGTTTAAAATGGACAACATTTTAAGTACATATGGAAAACTGACCAAATGCATTCAGTTTTCATTGAAACTTTAGGAGATCGATCCATGGGTCATATGTAACATATATAAATCAACCTCGCCTCAATCTAATACGCGGTGTGGTCAGCACCACTCAAAGTATCTGTCTTTTGTTTCAAAAGGACATTATTTTAAGTGAAAAACATCAACTAACATACCGAAAACTGAACAAATGCATTCAGATTGTGTTGATAGTTTAGGAAAATGATTCATGGGTCATTTGAGATGTGTACGAGTCAACCCCGTTTAAATCTGAGATGTGGTATGGCCGAAACCACTCTAACTGTGTCTCTTTTGTTTAAAATGGACAGGATTATAAGTGAAAAGAACAACTGGCATACAGAAAACCGACCAAACTCATTCAGAATCTATTGATAATTTATTACAACGATCCATGGGTCATATGTGATGTGTACGGGCTAACCTGGGCTCAATCCGAGTCACGGTGTGGCCGAGATCGGTCTAAGTGTCTCTCTTTTGTTTAAAATGGTCAACATTTTAAGTACATATGAAAAACTGACCAAACACATTCAGTTTCCATTGAAACTTTTGGAGAACGAACCATGGGTCATATGTGACGTGTATGAGTCAACCTTGCCTCAATCCAAGGTGTGGTGTGGCCGACACCACTCAAAGTGTCTCTCTTTTGTTTAAAATTGACTTCATTTTAAGTGAAAAAAACAACTAGCATACGAAAAACCAACCAAATGGATTCTGATTGTGTCGATGCTCTAGAACAACGATCCATGGGTCATATATGACATGTACAAGTCAACCCTGTCTCAATCTAAGATGCGGTGTGGCCAACACCATTCATATTGTCTCTCTTTTGTTTAAAATAGAAATCATTTTAAGTGAAAACAACAACTGACATATGAAAAACTGACCAAATGCATTCAAAATGTGTTTATGCTTTAGGAAAACTATCCATGGGTCATTTGTGATGTGTATGAGTTAACCTCGCCTTAATCCGAGGCATGGTGTGGTCGGGATCACTCTAAGCGGCTCTCTTTTGTTTAAAATGGACAACATTTTAAGTACATACAGAAAACTGACCAAACGGATTCTGATTATGTTGATACTTTAGAACAACGATCCATGGGTCATATGTGACATGTACGAATAAACCTTGCCTCAATCTGAGATGCATTGTGGCCAGAACCACTCAAAGTGTCTGTCTTTTGTTTCAAAAGGACATCATTTTAAGTGAAAAACATCAATTGGGATACGGAAAACTGATCAAACGCTTTCAGAATAGGTTGATACTTTAGGAAAACGATCGATGGGTCATTTTTGATGTGTATGAGTAAACCTTGCCTCAATCCGAGGAACGGTGTGGCTGGTATCACTCTAGGTGTATTTATTTTGTTTAAAATGGACATCATTTCAGGTAAAAATATATGGTATACAAAAAACCGATGAAATTATGAATTGAATTCCGGATTCCACATATAATTGTAATCTAAATATTAAATTGAATTCTAAATGAATTATGTATGTTTATAATTACATTATGAATTCTAATTTAATTATGGATGTGTATAGTTCTAGGATGCATTATATATTAAATGTGTATTAATTTGTTCTCTATATGTATGTGTTAGTTTGTTATTGCAGGTACAATAATTGTATATGTATGTGTTAGTTTATTGCAGGTACAATAATTGGATTGAAAATGAGAGGGAATGCACAAAATGGGGCCTTCTATGTGCAAATTGTAGAGCTGCTGTGCAAATTTCAGGCTGCTGTGCAATTTGCACAGCATAGGCTGTGCAAAAGGTTTCAAACTGTTGGCATAGCATCTCTAATTCTTTTTTTACCAACGGTTCAGTGAACTATTGGTAAAAAAACCTTTCCCAGTGGGTTAGAAACCTTTGGTAAAGAGGATATTCCTTGGTATTTCCCAACGGTTAAGCCAAACCATTGGGAAAAACTATCCCAACAGTTTGGCACAGCTGTTGGGATAGGTTAATTTTTCCCCACCATATCCCAATGGTTCATTGAAAACCACTGGGAAAAGCTTTTCCAATGGCTTACTTCCCTACGGTTTGCAGAACCGTTGTTATAACATATACCAAAGATTCTGCAGCCTTTCCCAACTGTTTAGAACCATTGGGAAAGACTGTATTTCTAGTAGTGTGATAACATAATAAAGGGGTGAGAATAAATGTTTAGTAAAAGAAACATATATCATAAATCATTTCATCAAAAAGATTTAGAATATTATTATGAAGACATATATATTTTAATAAAATATTAAATTACTATGTTTTATAATCATATAATGTGTTACAGTAACATAATATCTTATGAAGTTTATTAAGGGAACATAAAATATATCACTAGTCTTAAAAAAATATCAATGAAATTAAAACATGTGAGCATGATATAAAACTATAGATTATATTATAAATATATTGGGGTTATTCATTAAAACATGGTATTCCAAGGAAATGAAAAAAATCTTGATATTGTTTTTATAAATTGATAAAAAAACATGGAAATATGGAATAATAGTAGGGATTTAAAATAATGTGAGCAATGATTTATATATATTGTTCAAAAAACAATTTAGAACAATGATTCGAAAATATCATTCACAAAAGTATGTTGTGAAAATAGCTTCTCATATCCCATTCAGACAAAAAATCATAAAAAAAATATTCGTACATCTCCTTTACAAAATAAACATGTGAAAAAAATCATCCCACATCTCATTCAAATAAAAACTAGTAAAAAATTATTCCCACATCCATTCAAAAACAATTGAACAAAAATTTCCCACATCTCATACATATAACTTTGAATCATCTTATGTGATATAAAATATTTACTAATTCTATGGTGGGTAATATAGAACCCTAACCTTTATTAACTATACAACTGGGTGCACATAAAATTAGTCATATAAATATCTTATTGAAGCCATGAAAAGGGAATAGGGTTCTTATAATTTTCAAAATCATCACATAACTTAAAATAAATAAATCATAAAACATAAAAACCTCATCTTAAAAAAGGATTCATAATATAATAACATATAATGAATGATAAAAAATCACATCATGAGGGATAAAAATGGAGGAATAACAATTAATTGAATATAATTTGAAAATTTTTTCTTTTTAAAATAATTTTTAAAAGTGAATACAGAAAAAAGACATTAAATTTTGAAAAAGGAAAATTTAAAATATTTTGACAACTTTTACTATTAAAAGAATCATTAATAATTATGTACTTAAAATGACATATTGTTTTCAAAATGAGTATGATAAATAATTTCTTCTAAAAATAATCATTAATAATGAATACTTGAAAATGTCATAAATATTTCAAAAAGAGGAATTGAAAATTTTTTGAAAATTTTTAACATTAAATTAATTTTTAATAATAAAGACATTAAAATGATATGATTTTTTAAAAATGGGAAGTCAAAATAATTTTAAAACATTTATTTTTAAAAGTAAAAATTATAACAAAGCCATGAAAATGAAATAACATTTTCAAAATGGTGATCTGAAAATTCATTAAAAAATTATCCATTTTATAATTTCATTATAAATGAATACTTGAAAAAGGAATAAAACTTTAAGGAAGGGGGAGTTAAAATAATTTAAAACTTTTAATTTCGGATGGAATAATAAATAATGTAAAATTGAAAATGGCATAACGTTTTCATAATGAGAATGTGAAAATACATCGAACATGTTTTCTTTTAAATTAATTTTTACAAATGAAATCTTTAAAAAAAGAAATATGTGTTATGAAAGTAATTTTTTTTGGATGATAAAACATTTTATTTCAAAAATATGGAAAAAAATATTGAATATTTTGAATTAACCATATTGAAAACCAACATAATTGAAAATAAAATTCAAACATTTTTTTTAATATGCATAATGGGGATTAAAAGGATCACTAATGTTGAAAATAATATGAATTTCCACAAGGTAAAGGAGAAAATTAGTGAGAAGTAAAATAAATTAAATGGAGGAAGAATCCATTAAAATAAATGGAATTTATTCTAAATATAGAAGAATTTAAATGAAACAATGGAATCACCATAGATAATAAATTTCTATGAAAAATGAAGTATTAAGTAAAGAATTTGGTTTAATGTCCTAAAAGAATCATATGGTATGATAGATCAATGTTGAAAAATAATATAGAATGAAGATTGATTATTACCCATGAAGGAGATATGATTCATGAAAACCACTTATATCCTATGAAATATTGAAATAAAAAAAGCAAGCAATATTAACTTTAAATAAAACATTGAACATATTGATATATAAGAGGATAATTATATAAAGTTTCAATAGGTTGGTATTTACACCATTGAAAAGGAAACATGGTGTATAGCTTTAATATATCTCAAGGGATTCAAATATGAGACAATGATACCCTCACTATGTTTCTATGTTTAGTACATCACACTCTAATATATTGTAAAAAGACATAACTAATGTAATATAATAATTAATAACTATACTCATAAATATTTCAATTTTATAATAGTTATTATAATTCATTATTATTAATACATTAATTAGTTTTAGCATATTATGTCCATCAGGTGTTAATAAATTTAATAGCTTTGTGATTGTTTAATGAGTATGATATCAATATCCATAAATTGATACTAAGTTCACTATTTATATACCATTTAAAATTCTCTAATACATAACATATAATGAGTTTTATATATCTCATATAATTCCATAACTATTTTATATATGTTTCTTGTAAATGAAATATATTATGGATTATTTATGTGATTCTATAAAAATGAAAATGATACATTAATAATAATTTAAATATATAATATAATTTTTAAAGAAATGTATAAATAAAATTATTTTATTATTATATCATAATAATATTTTATATTTTCCCATTGTCATCCATAATCAAATTTAAAGTATCATTCCTATAGGAAGTTAAACCGAACAAACCATGAACATGCTTTAACTCACATTGTGAGTGTAGTTAAGAAAGATTTTATATTGAAGTTGAATAATTGTGATAGAATCATACTGATATATTTTCTAATTTTATATTATTTTGAACTAGTCATGAATGTTTTCGTGTAAAAAAATGAAAAATTAGATAAAAAAGAAAAATGTTTTTTCTTGATGGAGGTTGTTCATGCACACAAACTATTGGAACTCCCTTTTTTATTATTTTATTTATTGATTAAATAAGGTTCATATAGTCAATATAGAAAAATATTAGTATTATAATTTTACCAGATTCATCATATTATTATGGTGAAAATAAAAGTTTAACAGTAATATTTAGAATAAAAATAATGGAATTTAATATAACTAATGTTAGAGACTTGATCTTTCCCTGTAATACTTCTTGAAATTGAAGGGAATAGGATAAAAATGACTCGCTGAGGAAATAATTTTTTAGGATGGTGTTCTATATGTAGTAAAAAATATTATTTTCAATGATTTATTCAATATAGAGGTGTATGTTTGAATGGGGGAAAATTACAACCTTTTATAACATAAGAATATGGATCTTTTAGTAACAACCTTTATATTTAAAAACATTTATAACACTTTTCCATGGTAAAACGATCCATATATACATAATAATAGATTTAGGGGTGTTTTTTCAATAAATACACTTGCAAAACATTCCTCATATTCTTTAAACATGTTAAATGGTTTTTTATATTTTTTTCCATTTTACACTTTTACTTATAAACTATGTAACTGATTTTTAACTAAGTGATTTCATATTTTATTAGAAACATGTAGTAACCTATATTACTGTAATTTGGTTTTATGGAACTAAATTGAACATTTATTTAATAAAATTCACAAAATATATATTATAAAATTCAAATTTTAAATTAACGTAGATAATGTGTAAAAATATTGTTTTAGTATAAAAATGACATTTTTACCATTATGGGACATTAATCTTATTTAATATTAATTAAAAATGAAATATGTGGGAATATATTTATTTATGTGTTATATATCATATTATATTGATTATATAAAGGTTTTATATTTAATTAATTCAATATAAATATTTTAATATTAATAAAACATTAATATTAATCATAATAATAGAAATATTATAATTACAAATGGATGTTTCCATATTAATTTTTTTTTAAAATTATTATCTAAAATATAATAATTACTTAATAAAATTTAATTTCCATGTATAGATAATTTAATCTTCATCTGAGCACATGAATCGTGTAAAATCACATTTTTAGAAAATTTTTACAATAAACAAAATGATTTATGATTAATATAGAATTATCAATTCCATTTATTAAAATAAATTTTCAGTAATTATTATCATTCAAAGAGTTATTATTTAACAATAAAGTAAAATGAAAACCTAATTTCATCATATAAAAATTAATTAATCAAAATAGTTGATGATTTTTTCTTTAAAATGCTATATAAATTTTCTATAAAGGCCCAGACCACTCTGTTCTATTCCTTTGAAAAAATATGGTGTTTGAGGTGTTCCGGGAGGTCAAGGTGACTTATCCCCAACACTTTTCTAAATTTCCAATTCTATGAACAGTTCTGATGGTAGACTGCTGTGAACAGTTCCAACAGTAGACCACTATGAACAGTTCCAATGATAGCCTTATGTGAACAATGTTATCGGTAGCCTTAATTGAACAATGCAATGATAACCTGTTTACTTTACCAAATTTCATGTTCATGAACAGTATTCCTAGAATGTTGAGGTTCCGATGGTGATGTCTTTCCTTTTCCAAATTCTGAGTTCATGAACAATGTTTCCAGAACGGTGAGGTTCCAACGGTAACTTCATTCCTTTACCAAATTATGAGTTCATGAACAGTGTTTCCAAAATGGTGAGGTTCCAACGGTGACCTCTTTCCTTTCCCAAATTTTGAGTTTTTGAATAGTTTTTCTAGAATGGTGAGGTTCCAATGGTGATCTCTTTCCTTTTCCAAATTTTGAGTTCATGAACAGTGTTTCTAGAACAGTGAGGTTCCAACGGTGACCTATTTCCTTTGCCAAATTTTGAGTTCAGGAACAGTTTTTCTAGAATGGTGAGGTTCCAACAGTGACCTCTTTCCTTTGCCAAATTTTAAGTTCATAAATAGTGTTTCCAGAATAGTGAGGTTCCAACGGTGACCTCTTTTCTTTGCCAAATTTTGAGTTCACGAATAGTGTTTCTAGAAAAGTGAGGTTAAACAGTGTTCGCTTTCCTTTTCTAAATTTTGAGTTCATGAACAGTGTTCCCAAAATGGTTAGGTTCCAACGATGACCTCTTTAACCCATTTTTTTAAGTGACACTGAATATATGAGGCTTCATTACTAAATCCATAGTTGTAAAAATGATAAGATATTTAAAAATTGATCCCAAAAATATAAACATTAATCTTTACTACCTCATTTTTTTACCCCAAATGAATCTATTCAATATATGTGGGAAGGGGGTCACCAAATTAAAACCATTAATTTATAATGTTTACCTCTTTTCTTAAAATCATTACCTTGTTTGAGGGAACTCAGTCAATCAATCAATCTCTTAGGGGTAGATTCATAAAAACATCCAACATATTTATAGAAATGTAAATGAAAAAAGAAACATGGATTTTACATGGTTCATATACACTGGACTATGTTCAAGAATACCACACTAAAGATGCATCGATTTTTAAAAGTCAACTATAATCACTTTCGATAATTATATGTTTTTATAATGGTCATTCCATCCCATAATTAATTCCTTTTAAATGTTTATGGAATTCACACCACCACCCAAGGGTAATTAATTTTCTTGTAAAACACACATAGATTTTGGGATGGTATTTTATAAATTGTCAATATAAGGTTATCATCAAATGTATATAGACACACTATCTTAAGATACCTTATATGTCTGATTCGAAAATAGATGATCCATTATATTCTTCTTAAATGCACTTATAATTCTCTAAGTCAATTTTTTATGTCATTATAAATACATGAGTATATTTATTCCAATTCTAGAATTGAATGACCACTAGATGTTAGGGTTAATTATTTATCTTCAAAATGAACACAATAGCAAAAAACCTCATTTAGATAGATATTTCTATATATTTGAATAATATTACTACATTATTATTCTTTAATAACAAGATATATCGAAAAACACCCATGTTATTGAAACCTTTTATAATAATGAAATTGATATAGCTATGTAACTATACTACCTCTCGTGATTTTTATTCCACTTATTATCTTTATAAAAGACCTAGAAATGAAATTATATATTTTTTATTAGTTATACATAGAAGAAAATATAATAAATTTCAATCATAAAATCCTTGTATCAATGGTTGGGATTTATTATATTCCTCTAAATCTTATAGAATCATCCATATGTCCAACTCATTTAGTCTGATTAAAATATTCCTATTCAAGCCCTTTCAAACTCCAGAATCTAGGTCCAAATCATTCAAATTATAAAATTAGATAGAATATTTATGATATTTTGGAAACATTCCCATCAATGAATAATGATTTTTTTTTATTTTGTAACTGTCTCATGCTCTAAAAATTATATAGTTTGATGGTCTCTATTATTGTATATTTCATAGTGAATATCTAGATCACATTAACATTAAGGATCTATCATATTTACTTCTGATAACACCATGATGTGATCATTAAAATATCCTCAAATAGAAAACATCATTATGATTTGATGTTTTCTCACATGATGTAAATTTATTCATCCTCATCCAATCAAGAATTCATACTTCATTAATAAAACAAAGTCATTGATGATATAATAAAAATGTATTTATATGATCCCTTGATTTTTATTTTCTTGTTATCTCTTAGTTAATACATGTCCTACTTGAAATAATGTGATTCCATTAGACTTATCATTCCTATGATTCACTAAATAATGAATACCATCTATTCAAGTCATTAACCGTACTACTATAGTGTGTTCTACTAATTTTGATTCTTATAGAACATTTTATAACTCTTAGGTATAACCATTTATACCCTAATGTAAACCATTTCAGCATGATGGGCATTTAGTTACACATACACACTCTACATCTACTCTTATACACAATATTTTATATTGTGGTAAACTTTTTAATGAAAAATACTTTTCTAGCTATAGATTTATCTATTTTTTTAAATACTATGATATTTATTAAATTATTATTGTTTGGATTCAATAGAGTAAAACATACATAGATTATGATTATTATGACATTAAATATATTATAGCATGAGGTAATAATCTATAGAATGATATGAAACTCCTTTAAAAAACTTTAACTTACCATAAATTTATAACTACATGAATGTACAAACTTCTTCCACTATCATGATAAGACAAAATAAATATTTTTACTCATATCATAACATCTAAAAAATTTAGATTATGTATCATACTCCAGGTCTATGTCACAACTCCAATTCATAATCAATAAAGAAGAATATCCTTTATATATCGAAATATCTAGGTGTATTTACTTATCTAGACACACACACACAGAGATATATATATACATATTAACTTTTATGCATATCGATAAATGAAAATTCTACATATTCTTAATTTTATATATCCTTCACCAAATATAGTTCACTTGTATTGAAACAACCTCTATCATTAGGATATCATCACCAAGTCTAAATTGTATTCCCATATAGAAACCTTGTAAACCAAAAATGAAATATATTTTTTTCTAAAAATATTCCACAATGAATCCCTATCATGGTTAATAAATCCATCACAAAAACTCTTGGATAAAACACATGGACAATTTATGCCAACAATTATCCTAAAGAAACACAAAATAGTTAATACCATTAATAAGAAGTTAATTGGAACGTATAGAAAATTCATACCCTAATGATACGCCCTCACCCAAATATAGGAAAAAATTCTTATTAAAATGTTTCAAACATCACAATGATATATTTTTTAGGAATTTCTAAAATTAGGAATTTTTTGTTTTATTTAACCAAAATAACTCATCAAATTCAAAAAAAAACTTCTTTCAACAAAAATGTAATATGTTTTATTTCCATATATATTTTCCACATGATAATTTCATTTGAAAAAAAATTAATAGCCATTATCTATCCAAAATTATTTCTATGGTCCATAATAAACCTCAACCTACTACACTAACATAACATGAGAACCAAATGTGAACTATTTTTTCATTTGATATTATTAATGATCGAATATATAAAGTTTGTAAAGTTCTATAATATGATATAATAAAGGTTTTAGAATATTTAATTATGGTATGAAACCCTAAAGATGATTTAAAATTCTAAAAATTGAATGAATTAAGGTAAATTTAAGTATGGGATATGTTCATAAATGGTGAATCCATATAGAATAAATGGTTAACTTCTGGGGAATAAAGAAATCCCCAATCATTACTTTCTACCTAGATTGTTTAATTTTATAAAAAGTTATACATATGGAAATTGATTCAATGGATTAAAAATATGATCCACTAGGTAAAGGATAATACATATTAATATGGAGTTTTTAGGTTGTTAGACATTTATTTTAGCTAAAAAATTTACTTATTATGAAAACTATGAAGGATACACATTAAAATTAGAACCACCATTGTCATGTTGGTGCATGTAATTTTATAATCAAATATGGGAACCATAGCACCATGTTAATGCATATAAATTGATGGATAACATCCTTATTTGTTTTATAATTCATGTGATTAATCCCTTAGTGTTACTATATTATGCCACACATTTCAACAGATACAAATCTAGGAGAATATTCTTTTATGTATTAATTCATTAATTCCTATAATTGATTAATAAATTAATACTAATGGATTGAAAAGGTTATATTCCATGTGATGTGACTCATTTTATTTTATATGGTCAATTATCTTAATTAAATCATGATCATCTATTTGTAATAAATAAGAATATGGGTGGGTTTTTTTATATGGGACTATTTTGAATCATTTTCTAGAATGTAAAATCCTCCTTCCCTTCCCAAATAAAATTCATCATTAAAAAAATATTCTAAGCTCCAATCGATCATTACATCAACCTTAAAAACTATTTTCTTAGATCCATCAGATGGTGAATTTCCCTTAGAGGAATGGTGAACTCAACTTTTATTCTTTGTGATATTCATCAAGAAATATCCATCAATTTAAAATCAAAAAATTATTTGATTCTATGGAATTTATAATATTATATTTATATGTTCTATTTTTTTTTTGAAACATCACATGTTTGATTTCATGAGATAGATCTTCAATATGTATTGATCACATATTCTTCTAAGGGAATTAGGATGTTCCAATGAAAACCATCACTATTATTAGAGATGGTTTCTCTAATATTTAAACATTTTTTTTGTTATTATGGAAAATTAAATTTTTTATGTGGAATATTATTATCCATAGTGTGTTCATAGTGGCTTCAAAATTTCTAGATCAAAGTCACCATAGACTGGTGATTCCAATGATGATTCTTTACTAGGATTCTATAGGAACCATGACATATTATTCGGCACTAGAACATTAAAATAACCATGGTGGTTCTTTTTTATGGGTGGATGTGAAGGTTATATTCCACATGGTGTACAAATTTGTTTTATCTCATTGCAGTTCTATCTAAAATTTCCATAACATGAACACCGTTGTGTTTTCAATTCCATAGTTAATCGTTTAATTTCTTAAGATCATATTTTTTGTCATTTTTATTTAAATAGTCTATAAATAGTTTTGACATAATTGTAAAAAGTGATTTTTGGGATATATTGATTTATAATAGTTTTTTATATTACTTAACTTTAATTTTTTTAATTAATTAATTTTTAAAACATTTATAATATTCCAAAATATTAAATATCAATGTTGATAGAATATTTTGTAATTTATATGACATATCATACAAATTAAAAATATAATTATTATTTTAAAATCATTAGTAATAAAGTATATATGAATTATTTTATAATTCTATAATATAAAATTTTCGATGTTTTATAATTAATTTTTTTCTCTAAATTAATAAAAATTAAAATATATGACTAGTTTGAAGATGTTGTTTAGCCCACATTATATTTTTTTCATGATTAATATGATTAATATTTTAAATAAAATTTGAAATTTTAGGTAAAGATAATATAAATGATTTCATGTTCTGTTATTTTAAAATATCTATTAATGTTTAATATATGTTAAAAATGATTATAATTAGCTATTTTTTATGAACTATCTATAAATGTCCCATTTTTTAATAAATAGGTAAAAAGGAAATTTCTTTGTTAAATTCCATTAATATTCTTGTTTATAAAAAACTTTTAAATTTGAATATTTTTTATTATATAATTTAATTATTAAAATTCTTGTAGAATATATCCTTTAATATAATGTTGTGTTTAATATCATAAAAGTTAGTTCTATTATTCATCGATCTTGGTATGTAATCATAAATAAGGTCTTATGAATTTTTATTTAGGATATATTATACATATTGGGGTTTATTATTATTATAAATTAAATTATCTCTTGAGTGAACTCTCCCAAGGTGGAGGGAATTGTGTCAGACCACCTAGAGGCCTACAATGTATTCCTAATTTAGATATTTTAATAGGTTTAAGTATCAGTTTATAAGGTATTTCTTATATGGATATTATCGATATCATATAAATCTTTTCCTTTACATGAAGGGTTTATGTACCTTTTTCATGTAAATTTTTTGGATATTTATGAATATACATGGATTCCACTTTTATGTGAGTAAAAACCTTATGGGATGTGTAAATGGATACAAAGTAATGTGGTGGAAATATATTAATTTAGTTATTAGAATATGGATTCCATAATGAAATCATTGTATTAATTCATAATCAATAGGGAATAAAACATAAAAAGATAAAGATGACCTAATATGTAATAAATATGAATTTAATAATAATATGATATATATTAAATTATTGAGAGCATAAAAACTAGAAAAAACCCTCAATTACTAAGTTTGAGGATCATTTTAATGAAATAATTTTCAAGAACTCACTCATCTGACTATATAGGTCATTCTTGTGATGGGATGCTATGGATTATCTTATCTAAGGTATTCATGTAATAGGTAACTATGACACATCCTTAGGTAGTTTATTCCATTGTTGGGTGACCTCTGATTGTCCATTTCAAAATTATTTTTATCATTTTTATTGTATTACACAATCTATTAGATCCTATGATGATTTGGTTACCTAAGGAATAGAGCTAAGTGAATCCAAATAATTGATTTGTATAACATTTTATACACATTTAAAGATCCAAATATTATCCCACATAAATATAACATCATAAAATATTAATATTAATTACATTACACCAACACATGAGCAGGCGACCCATGATCAAATCCAGGCGGAGGATAATTTAAAGGTACTGTAGCAGTACTGTAGCAGGTAATGTGGCAAGAACTGTAAAAGGCACTGTTTGGCACTGTATCAACTGGGAATATTCCCCTGTTTGGGTCTTCAGGCCACTGATTTGGTCCCCGAGTCCTTTAAGGCGTTTGGGCCACCCAGGCCTTTGGGTCAGTAAGGCCTTCAGGCCACCACAAGGCCTTCAAGCCACCTTAAGTGCAGATGCAAACCAGACAACCTACAAGAAACAAGCTTCAGAAGGAAGGGGAGCAAGGAGATTTCACCATTGTAAAAGCTAAACGGATTTCAAGAATGAGAGTATATGGCACCTGCCATCAGGACTAGCCTATGCATGTACGGGAATGCCTATATGAATAGCCATGCAAAGGTGGAGAATTGATTTCACGATGAAGATGCTGGGGAGGAGCATTTCCAAGTAGTTATTCTATGTTGTATGTAATGTTTGAAGCCTATGAGCAATGAATTTATCTATGACCTACGGGCCATTTAATACTTACGCCTACGGGCCTTGTAAGGGTTCCACATCACCCCTTGAAAGGTGGATTATCAAAATCAGTAATAAATTAAGGCCTTTGGGCCATTGAAGGTAAACATGGAATCATAAAACATTAAACCATAAGTGAGATATGTCATCCCCCACTATGTTCTTCATAAGTCTCACCATTATTATACATGTCTACAAAATATATTTCTTCACATATTAGGGAATGGAAACATAATAAATGGTGATATCATATAGTCATAAAGTGTAAAAAAGGGAGATATAAATATAAAAATTGAATATGGGTATGAGACCATGAGAATAACATATTAAAATCACACACTACACACCATTGATCATAACATTGAGTCAATAAATCTTATCCATTCATAATACATGAATCCCAATGGAATTAATGAAAGTAAGACATGATAGAATAATGTTAGCATAAGAGATTGATTTTTGGAATATAAATAATCATATAAAATATTAGGTCAAGAATACCCACTATGACACTCATAACATGTTAGGTTGTAGATATCCACCTAGGTATGTGCTATTATATTTGGATAACATCTCATGTACCCTCTTTCGATATTGGGATAACAACTCATGTACCCTATTTTCATTTTGGGATAACCTCCCTTGTACTCTATTTCAGACTTCATACAACCTATCATATACACTCTTTAAGACTTGGGATAGCCTACTCTATCCATTTTATGCTAAAATAACCATAATCATTAATGAATTGATGTTAGGTAAATATAGGTCCCACACATAAAATAATGAAAACCAAAAAAATGTGGGCCATAAGTACATAAAAATTAATTATAATAGAACTCTTGAAAAGAAATGTGTTTTATAAATATTTCATCAAATCATAACATGTGGAAGTGAAATAGTTTAAAAGATGATTTTATAGTTTCATCAAAGAAAAACCATAAGAAATTGAAGCGTGTTTCATAAAAATTTATAATTGTAAAACATGTTGGAGAGAAAAAAAGTTCATAAAAATATTTTCATTATAAATATAGACCATCTATAAAAAATATATAATGATATCCATGTATCATATCCCTAATAAAGAATAAGTAACATAAATTGATGTAATATTAGAGGTAAAATAATTTTGAAAGATCACTTGGAGAATTTCTTAAGGACAATAACATTTCATTGAAAATTATTTCTTTAAAAATAAACATCAAAATATATTTTAAAATTACTTTTCTAATAAAATAAATGTTGAAAATTAATGAAGGTTGCCTAAAACCCTAATTAAATATATGTTGAGGGAAAAAATCCACATTGAAAAATAATTTTTAAAAAACATATCCTTTTTAAAATATTTTATTTTCAAAACATACTTGAAAACATGTAATGTATTCATTTATGAAATTAATTTCTACGAAATCATGAAATTCATTTCATGTTGCACACAATAATATAAATATTCCATTCAATTTTTTTGTAAAATCCATAAGGTCTTTATTTCAAAAAGTCATAGGGATTACCTTTTAATTTATTTAATAAAAAAATAAAAAAAATTATTTAATCAATAATTTATGAATACTGAAAAAAAAATTAACACCTTTTTAGAAAACATTTACATTAAATAGAAAGGGTTTTGGACCAAAGACTCAAATAATGTAGGTTTTTTTAAAACGTATATTAAAATATTGATTTTATCAACAGAGGAAAATGAAGAAAAATATATTATTAATAAATATGTATAGTTGAAGAATGTATAAGTTTTTCTTGAGAGATTTATCATTTTCTTCTATCATTTAAAGAATAATTTTGAATAATTTTGATAAACGATTAGATGACAACATAAAACCCTAACCACTTTGATAAAATTGAATTATAATCCCCATGAAATAATACCATGAAATGAAATGTAAAATAGAATTATAATAAATAATATACTGATGTTACTTGTAAAATGAGATTTACATACACTTTATAAAAGATAATAGGTTTGTAACACCATATATGTATCCAATAGCGAGAATTGACACAAAACTTCGTTATTCCTTTGGTATCATCTAAACCATAAACCACATGAAAAACATATCCTCAAGAGGATATGTACACCACCAAAATAATAATTATAACAAAAATAAAATTCATTCATGTTAATCATATACACCACATAAAACAAATACATGGTGAATATGACATATGTTTCATAGAAAATAATAGTGAGACGACAATACTATACATTATGTATAGACATCCTTCATAGAAATTTGAACCTACAATATATTAATAATTTTTGTATTATAAATACATTATAGAAAATTAATATTATATGTCATAACATATATGATTTACTTATGACCTTTTATTACACATTTGTTAACAATTCCATGTTAATGTCATGTTTAAGTTAATAACTTATATGCATTCTTTGCATCTTTTGAATTGGGATTTTTCGTACTCTTATTTTGATCATGGTTACGACATATCCAAAATTTCAATCATTATATAAATAATATATATATTTAGTATATATTTACTTATATTTTTACATAATGTTTCAAGATATAAAGTGAAATGCACCATTTATATAGATGGTAGGTTGTATATATGCATCAAAATTGTTTCTATTTTCTCGATGGTTTAGAAGAAATAAAGGTAAATAATATATTATCATTAAAAATAACTATTATGTAATACATTTCACATAATTTTATTTAAACTTATCCCTACTACCTTCTATATAAATATCATGTGAAGAATGAATCACATCGCTATATGAGGTGGTAGTCCTTCGTATGCACAAATAATGTTATCGTATTCCCACAGAATGGAATGTAAGAAAGATTATTTGATTTAAAGTTGTGAATAGAATATTAATATAAAAAATATAATATTTAACCATTAAATCCATCATTATATCCAACTGTGAGAGGTGATTATGTTAAATGAATAACATTGGTTCATGAGGCGGTAGTGTTCCATACATATGAATGATGATTTTATAACCCATTTAATAGAAGATGAGCATGATATTGGTCATTAAGTTAACTAGACCACATATATGTATATGTAAGATGTTGATTTTAATATATTATAATTTTTTAATAATAATTGAATGTGGTGGAATAAGTAATAAAAAATCCTCAGTTAGGGAAGTTACCTCATCTTTGGGAAACATAAATTGGTTTGGAACAAAAGCCACCCTAGTTTGAATTTTTTAAAAAATATTGATTATAGGATTATATTTGGGAATAATGGAAGTTATTTGGAATGTAATTGGATGAACCAATGAGTTTTTTAAGTACTGATAAGATATTATAGGTCATGTAATTTAATAAGTGAGGTGAGTTGAACACTTAAAATTCTTGAAAAGAAAATCATATACCATTTTTTTTACATTCTAAATGTTAATAAAATAGGGAATTTGTTATCCTAAAAGATATATTTTATAAATATTTTCTTTATATGTGTGTTGGAAATGTTTTGGGTCATTTTTCATAGTTATATTTTAGTTTAACCCATAATAAACCCATTTTTACATTGATTGTGGTAAACAATTCGTATTGTTCTTACTATTCATTATGTTAAAAAATTAATTTAACATATTAGATAATATTAATTCTTAATATTTGTAAATATGGAACAAATTTTTAAAAATTATATTTAGGGAAGTGGGAAATTTTAATTTTAATTTAGTTTTGCTGATGCGATGAGATAATTGGTTTTCAAATATAAATTGTTCAAAAGATTATAACGTTTTTGTATCACTGTTCAATAAGAACATGATTCCAAATACCTAAATTAGATAAAAATATATATAATGGAACAAATTTTTCATTTAAAAATATATTAAAAAATTAGGTTGTTTTTAAATGTTTTAATATAGTAGACAGTTCTTAATTACAACCATTATTTTTCAATACTCATATAAAAAATTTATCTTCTAAGAAACTCATCATAAATTTACTATGATATAATTTTGAAATTATTATTTAAAAAATTTTCATTACTAAAAAAATTATTTTTTTAAACATGTGAAACATTAATTTTTATATATTTTTTTCAAATGGTGTTACAACTGATTTATAGAAAAATAATGTTTTAAGAATAAAATATTATTTATTCTCATATTTTTTCTAAAAATCTCATAAGAAGAGTCTTAATCATCTAGTTCAATATATAATATATAAATTTATTTAATATAATTCACTAATAATTTATTTATTACTTATTAGGGTTGAACATGTTTTTTTTCATAAAATATTTTTTTTAATAAATATTTTCTTTTAATTTCATATAGTTTTTATTTTAATTTCTATTTTATTTGTAAAAAATAATTCATTTTCTATACATGTGGAATCCATATATTTTCATAATTTAGATTAAAATATTCATAAAATCCATTCAAATAGATAGGTGATAAATATCATATTAAATAAAAATATTTCAATAGTAATCTACATTTCGTTTAAACATGGTGTGGTGGGTCACACAAGCTAAACTCAGGGTTGCGCATAACAAAATCTAAACCTAGTGTGGTGTGTAATAAAATATTGGAAATATTAAAATTTCACCAAAATCTTGTGGTGTTACATTCTACCCCCTTAAAATGATTTCGTCCCTTTAAATTCTTCAAATCAGTTACAAAAAATAAGGATAATTATTCATCATTACATCCTCATGTTCCATGTAACATACTAATGCTAGTGGTTTTAATTATAAAACATTTGCTGGGTGATTAGTATTTATATATAATATTCACTACACAATATAGATTCAAAACCATTTTTTCTTTAGAAGAAAGATCATAATCCATTATTATGACCTATGAGTTAAGTATATATGGTGGAAAAGGTATGTACATCCCCAAGAGATATACATGAAACGCATAATGAATCCAAGAGCTGTTTTTTTAGAATATTTAAGAAATAAGATACAATTTTTATATGATAAATAATATAAAATTAAATTATATACAAATGGGTTAGTATTTACTTCATTATTCCATGGAGAAATTCAAATAAAAACCTTGTAAAAATATCAAATTCTTGAACGCATCAATAATTATCAGTATATCATTTCTCTTAATAATGTTCTCCCATTATGTGTAAATGAATATGTCTAACCTTCACTAGGTTTTCATAAACTACCTTAGTTCCCTGTAGCTTTATTTATACAACTTCATTCCATTATATTTTAGTTATAAAATCAATTCCGTAAATTACATCATAAGGATCCATATGAATTGTCGAGTGAAAGATAATTTTGGATGATATTTAAACTAGAGAAAGGTGTTGATCCTCAGCATATTTTAAACTCATAGAGTAAGATCATATAACATCTTGTAGTTTTTAAAATGTTAAGTTAGACCAAACTTCTATCTGAGGATGATACATTGTGATATAACCTAACTCAATATAAAGAGCATTCTAAAAACATCAACCCAGTAATAAGCTAAACATTGTGTCCAGATCAGATACAATTAAATGTGTTACTCCATTCAATCTAAAAAATGTCTCAATGTATATTGAGTAATGTTTATTATGAGAGAAATCATCTCTGATATCAATAAAGTGTCTTTAATTCTTTAGGTGATTATCTAAAACCCATAATTACATCATCATCAATGATGTGATAAAGCCTAAAGGTGATGAGAATATTTAATAAAATGTAGAAAAATTGTCAAGGAATGTCCTAAAATATCATTTTCACTATAAATAAAACTAAAGGGGTTAATTTTAAGAAATGACTCTTAAAATATCCGTATTCTTGATAATCTCTCATGACATAAAACCATAAAAGGGGTGTAAATAAATTTAAACATATGATCAAATTTAAAATCATAAATCAATGGTTGTATACATAACTCGTATGGTAATGATAAATGGATGCATATACACTTCCAAAATATTATTCACCCTTCATTCCTAATATAAGATCTTATATTAAGAAAACATTATCATTGGATTCTTGGGTTCATCCCTGTACTGATATAATATAAAACATGGTTTTACTAATCCAATTTCCATATAGCGGTAGATAATGAATGTTCAAAATAACTTGAAATCTCACTATAGTATGAACAACAACATTTTCATTGTGCTCATTCATACCAAATCAAATGTGATATTCCAAAATTTTCTATAGAAGATAATATACCCAAATCATAATAGTTCACTTTATCAATTTTGATTTCATAAAATTTACTTTTATCCATTATATTAAGAGGTTTTCGGGGCTTATAATCTGATTATACCTTGGTTTGGAATGTTGATTTTCTTAATTCTCATGCTCATTCTATTTGAAACACTAATGTGGGGGTGCTACATTTTCTGAAACCTTCCCTCTATTTTCATCATTAGAAAACCTTTTCCCATAACTTCATTATCTCATTTCCCAATGGCCTTTTCCTCCATAGATAAAATATTTAGTAATACCTTTATGATAATTTCTTCTATATTACTTCACACACATTGATAAAAAAGGAATGATCATTTTCATCCCTCCATGGTCTTTATATTATGTCTTGAATTCCATTTTTATCTTCATGTAAAAACAGTGACATTTATATGGAACTCCAAGAAGCATTTATACTGTGATATCACATGAAACAATATCTTCATAGCAACTGAGGTGTCTTGTGGATGACATCCCTCAGATACCTATTTATATTCAAGTAATAATAAATCATCCATACATTCATGATTTATGATAGTACTAGATGTATACCTCATAAGTGTTGTAAACTTTGTTTTTCATAAATACCAACAGATTCGTCCTAATTTTACTTTTTCTCAAGAAACTCCTTCTCCATCATCATAAAAAGACTATGATGAATGTTCATATTGAAAAATATATTCTTCAACCAATCAAAATACCTACAGTCAATTTCATCTTTTAACCTAATATTCGTGATTAGATTCCACCATTTATCTACTTCACCTTCAAAATGTTATAAAATCAAAATGAATTTCTCATGTTAAGAACACTAAAATATTGAAAATATATTTTATGTGGTGATGGTTGATTTATAGAAAAATAGTGGATTAGAATGAAAATCAAAGGAAGTTGGTTTCTTCCTCATGAAGGAATCAACATAATTTTCTTCTATCATTTTATCATTTGGAAGTCCATCATGACTCATATCCTGATAAATTTTTGTGAGAATATCAATGAGATTTTTCATTAAATCACCCATGAAATTTGGTTTATTAGGACAAAATTCATTTTATTGTCCACCAATTTTGATCATTAACATGATTTGTTTATTCCAACCATTGACTAAAACCAAAATCATAGTGTGAGAAATATTAATAATAGTGAGGAATGACATTATCTTGATAAATAAATTACTTCTTATCTAAATCATGAATCCATATTTTTAATATATAGAACCTTTGGTTTATCAAATCTCATTAATAGAAATAATCTATTTTAATCCTTCGTGATAGTTAATAAATTGTTTGTAAAATTAAAAACTATATCTCTCTGGTGTTTCAAACTAGATGTGTAGTAAGGCCCATTTTAGGCACAAGTTGATGATAGAGTCTAGATCAATGCACCTTTTTCATAGTTAGTAAACCTAGGTATCATGATGACACAACCAAATCCACATGTAGAAACCAAATAGGGATGTATGTTCATGGAATCAACAAACACTATCCTTTACAAAAATCCCTTTACATTTTCCTATACATTGACACATCCTTAGACATATCTTTATACATAACCATATGGTTAATGATATGGTTATCTCATGCTAATTTCCAATAGTTAAATACACCTCCTTCTTATACCAACTAAAAATACAAAAGAATATCATAAAAAAATATTAATTCATAATAGATGAATATTCATTACATTACACAAACAAAAAACTACAGATTATGAAGGTATAAAACCTATGTATAATTGGACACTTAAACAATTAGACTATAAGGGAGCTATTCCATTTCACACTATGTTCTTCCTAACTATATCCCTTACTATACATATCACACATAATACTATTCTTCATATCTAGGGGAAATTAAACATATGAATGTGAGAGCCCATATGCTCAATAAAGGTATATAGTAGAGATATCAATGTAACATGAGCATATAGGTATATGGACATGATAATAATATAGGAAAATCATAGCCTACATAACATAGATAATAAAAATGAGTCATAGAACAATTATTGGTAGTTCCTAAGACATGAATTGTAATAAAATCAAAGAACATAATCCAAGAGAACATAACATTAGAATAATACCTAGATTTGTGGAATTTACATAATAATTGAAAATATTATGTCATGGATACCCACCAAGTTATTCATAAAAAATTAGGATTTTTCAAACCACCTATATACCTTCTTCATGTTTGGGATAACATCCAATGTACCATCATTCGTGCTAGTGATAACCGCTATTTTACCCTCTTTTTGGCCTTACATAACCTCCCATGTACCGTATTTTGGTCTTTTTATATCCTCCCATGAACACCCTTTTTGGTTTTTAGATTAACTCCCATGTAATATTTTAATGGACATAACTTTAATTAGTACCCAATACATTAGAGGGAGATATAGGTCCCTCCCTTCATAAAACAAAGATCATATATATGTGTTAAACAAGATAATAAAACATTCATTATATCAAAACCCATTAAAGTAAATGGGACATATAAACCACTAAAATAAATAGTGGTTTCCATGTCAAATGTATGATTTTGGTTTCATATAAACCATTGTTAACAATATATGGGTATTATTTTTAGCATCATTTGAAAACAAAACAATAGATATTGATTTTACCAATGATTTTTTAGCATCAATTATTAATATAACTAATGATAAAATTTTCAATTAAAATTTTATTTTGTGTTATTTTTTCTTGAAAAGAGAAAAAAACATATTTATAAATGTTCTTTTGCGTCAGTTTTTAAAAAAAATCAATAAAAAAATTTATAATTTTTTTTGATCTTGGGTTTCTTAAAAATTACAGCTAAAAATAATATAATTTTTTTTAACATCATCTTTTTTATTAACTAACATCAATACACATTAAAAAAATATTCACACACCAAAACCTGAAAAAAAAACATTTCTTTTCTCCGATTACCTCTTTTTCTCTTAAGAGATGACTCCTTAGACGACCACCTAATGATGTTCAATGGCTATTATAGTTGATTTTAATAAATTGTAATCATTTAATAAAATCATTGGCCATCATTTTAGTATCATGCATCCTTGTTTCATGATATAAGATAATAATTAGTGACTAAAATACCTATTCTGGTATAATGACATTGTAGTTCGAGTTTTTTTATATATTTTGAAAATGATTTTATTTATTCATGGAGTGTTCACACAACCAATGAATCCAAGGGAGTAAATATATGTTAAGAATTAATTTTTCATCTTCTAAATCCAAATTATGTAATCTTTTTTTAATTTTGATGATAAATTCTTTTTCAATTAGTTATAAGTTTTATTCATACCTCTATATGTTAATAAGAAGTGATTGTAAATTATATTTTTTTGTTAATGTTTGTTTAATTTTATAAAAATATTTATAATATTTAATTATCAAATGGGTTCTACCAAAATTATATATATATATATATATTACTAGAAATCAGTAACTATGGTCTTTTTAATTTTTGGTTCTAACCAAATTATATATTTTTTCATTAGAATGATAAGAATCTAATAGATATTTAGTTATATATCTCATAATATAAGTAATACAATTCAATAAAACTTTTTAAATTAATACATAAAATTTTAGAAATTAATTTTGACTATAATCTATATTTAATGATAATGATAACAACTCCCATATTTATTCATTAGTAAATGTTTATGAATTTCTTACATATTCACTCAATACAAATGATATGTCTTGTTATGGTAATGAACACAAAAAGGGTTGATATTTGTTATAAAACATTTAATCCTAAGGCCAAAAACATGGACTAGACTCCATATTTTATAATATTACCAGAACTGATACATTTTCTTCAATAGCTTATAGGATTGAAAAAAGATTAAATATAATTATTTAATTATCTCCCAGATGTTGGGAATAATAAGAATGAATTAGATTATGAAAATTATTAAAATATAAATTAAAAATGTTTATAAAATTAATCCATTGGTTACCAATTAATTATAAATGAAAACCAATTGAACATAAAGGATGTATTTTATAAAAACTATTTTTATGCCCAGAATGACATTTTATAATAATAAATTAAATTAATCACTATTAATAAAATTTATTAATAAAATTTATATGTCATATATATTAAGTATAATGTTTTTAAATTCATTCAATATGTTTGGTAGGATTAAGATAATACTGAAACCAATTTTAAGCAAAAAAGATATATTTTTCTAAAAGGAAATTTTACCATTATTTAATGATTCACTTGTTTTAAAATAAAATTTTGAAAATTTTATAAATTATATTTTAAAAAGAAAATATTATTTTTTAAATCTTAATATCAACATTTACTTTGGTTAAAATTTTGGAAATCTTGTGATAAGTTTCATTTTTGATGAATAGTAATGTAACCGTTGGAATAGTAATATGATCATTATGAATAGTAGTCTGACTAATATAATTGTAACACCACCTTTAAGAGAGTAAATAAAATTTAGATATCTAATAAATGAAAATATGAAATATTTATATTTTATAATAAGTAAATAAATGTTTTAAAAACAATAAATTAAGTGTTGATATTTTTTTGAAACATAAAATGTTTATTTACAATTTTACAATTAATATAATTATTTTAACGAATATTTATTTTAACAAAATAGATTCATCACATATAGAAAATATATCATCTCTAATACTTCATTATCAAACCTTTTTCTTCCATCTCTCATCTCACATATGGCATCTCTCATCCCTCTTATCTCCCTTAAATATTATTTCTTATATATGGAATTTGATCTCTTATATCTTATCTCTTCTTTTTCATTTACCATCTCCATATTATCATCATCGGACATTTTTATTTCATTTTTAATATTTTGTATTAAATCTACAGTCTCCAATATTCTATCTTTAATCACTTATCATTTTATTTTATTCTCTATTTACTATAGTCATTATTTAGTATCTAATCATTAATCATTAATCATTGTAATTTATTATCTATTTTTTATAGTAGATATTTAGTATCTTTTATTTATTATTGGTATAAAATTTTAAATATATCATCCCCCATCCTTGCTATTTAAATTATTCTTCACACTGTTCTTCAATATCTGGCCTTTTATCTTTTGTTTTCTGTCATCTCTTCATCCATTGATATTTTTCCTTGTCAATGTCATCCATTTTTTTCTTCATATCCAGTTTTCAATATCTATTCTCTTCTTAGAAAACCATTTCCATTTTCATTATCAAAATCCAATGTATATATTAATTATATGGTCTTTATATATGATCATCAGTATCCATTTCTCTTTAGTTTATGGCCAATGTATCCATATTCTGTCTTAAATCACTAGTACTTAATCACCAAACATAAATTTGTTTAGCTCATGTAATATTTATTTTATCTTTAATCTCTTTCTCTAATCATTATTTTTCATATTTATCCCTATTATTAGACTCATTTCTCTATCTTCATTCATGGGACTCTTTCAGTGATCCTTTTACTCGATTATCAATCTCAATAATAGCCTTTTTATAAATCTCTTAGGTCTCATGTCTATAATCTATGTCTCTATTATTATTCATCTCAATTTATGGTAGTTGATCATCAGTATCAATATTTGGTATCCTTTATGATATCTAATATATTCAATATTTTATTTTCTATCTAAATCTATAGTATTTTGACGATAATCCGTTTTTTGTTCTTGAGTATTCATCTTTTTTCTTTTTATTTATTTTCTTTCATCTATAGTCATCAGTCTTGATTCTCTAGGATGGTGTCAAATTTACTTCTTGAACCACCAAATCTATTCTTTGTCATTGATATGTTATCATCATCTTTTGCCTTTAGTCTTCATATAATATCATTGGTTTTTATCTCTTTTATCAATCTCCATTATTCAATATTTTGTATTTGGTTTTCATACTATTATTATTGATCTTGAGTTTACATTCATCTATCTTAAATCTAAATATTTTTCCAATGATATCAATCCATTTCATTATATTATATTTTTTATTCCTATTTTAGTCGTTGGTCTTGAATATTCATTATCTTCACTAATTTTGATCTTTTTTTCAAACTCTATTTAGTCTCGGGTCTTGGGTCTTGTTTGGTAAATCTATATATTTAGTTACCTTCTATATCTCGGTTTACTTCTCTGATATTTGTAATTGGATATCTAGTCATTTTATTCATTTCCTACCTTTGATATCTTATCTTACTGTCAGTATTTGTCTATATTTCAGTGTTCTCGGTCACATTTGTTATCAATAACTTAAATCTATGATATTTGGTCTCCACTTTTAGGTGTTTGATTTTAAACCATTTCATTATTTATCTTTAATTTTTATCTACATCTCCTTAACCAATATATATCCCAAAAAAATATCTATATATCTATTCCCATCTTGGTCTTCTCCTTTTCTTTGATCATTATTTCCAATATTTGACTCTGGCATGTATTTGATATCTGTCTTCATCTCAAACATTGAACTCCATCCTCAAAAATTGATCTTCGTCTTTATACCTTGTTTTTAATCATCAATCTCTATATTCATCAATGTTGTTGTTTTTAATGTTAAACTATATATATATATATATATATATATATATTCTTAATATATTATGTCTCACTTTTATTATATGTTTTGTTCTATGTTTCATATTTTTCTATTTATTATATCTTTATACAATGATGTTTATTATGTATTTAATGTTGTATGTTTTTTATTATTATGTGTTATGACTTATAGATTCTCACTTATAACTTCTGAATAATGAATCATGGTTTATTTTTTTATTATCATGGAGTTTTTTTCTTTTCTCTAGTCATTTTCTTACTTATCTAGTCTTTTTTTTCACCATCACTTTCTCTATTTATCTTCTACCTTATGTTCTCTAATATCTGGTCACCATCTCATGTCATTTAGAAAATGTGTTCTTAGATATCCATTCATTAATTTTTAGTTCTAAATTTTACTTTATCATCTCTAATATATAGTATGGTTTTCGATCTTTAATATTTTGATTATCACTCTTCACCATTTTTTCCAATTCATAAATAATGCCTCTAGTATTTAGATTTCAATCATTGATTTATCATTTCTTATCCAGCATCACTTTCCTCACATCGGTTCTGAATTTCAAATCATTAATAATTTATCTCCATTCTCTATTAAATAAATTTATTATCTTCCATATTTGGTCACTTATATGTTGAGTTCGACATTGTCTATTTGTTCTCACATTTTTTGTCTTCTATATTCACTACTCTATCTCTAATTTCCATCCTTCATTATTTGGTGTATGTATATTTCATCTTTCATCCTGCATCTCACATCTAAAATCTCTTACATCACATCATTTTTATTTTATCAATTGTCTCATAACTCACAACTTACATCTCACATATCCCATTCTCTATTTTCTCTCTCTTGTATCTTATTTCTTATCATCTGTCATTCATCTCCCATTTCCTACCTCTCATCTCCCATATCTCATCTCACATGTACACATTCTTATTTCTTTCATTTTCTCTCTCATTTTCAAATTTTTTCATAAAATATTCTTTCTCCTATAACATTATATTCAGTCCTTGAATATTTATCTTTATTTTTCATTTATTATTGTCGACCATTCTTATCTAGTGTTTAATCATTGATAATTAGTGTTTATTCTCCATTTACTATATTAATTATTATTTATTATGTATTTAGTCTTGTTTTTCATTATTGGATATATCATACCATATTCATGCTCCCCAAGATAGTCTTATCCCTGATTCCTGATATATGTTCTCTTGTTTTTTGTTTTCAATCTTCTCCCTTATCTCTAAAATTTCTCTTTATCTTTATCTCGTGGAATTTCCATTGTCCCCATATTTTATTCTCCACTCTAGTATCGGTGCCCAATTTCCTTCTTCCATATCTATCTCTCAAATATTTCTCCTTATTTTTCAGTATTCATCTCCAATCCTCAGTATCCATATATGTTTAGTGTCTGGCTAACGACTCCATCTTCTATCTACAATCTCTAGTATCTAATTTCTATAATCTAATTTTTTATCTCAATTATTTTTTCTTTGGTATTGGACATCATTCCATGATATTTTATTTTTATAATTATCACTAGTATTAGACTCTTATCTCTATCTTCTATCCTTTGTCTCCATCTCTAATCTTATTCTTTTCTCTCCATCACAATATTCATATATATCCCATGGTTCTCATGTCTATGATCACTGTCTATGATCTTTATCCTTTCAATTTATTGTTTTTGATCTTCTATCTTAAGTATCTACACTTGAAATTCATCTCTAATTTTTTATCTTCTTCTTTGTACCAATTTGTTTTCAAATTCCATCTTCTATAGTATTTGATTTTAATATCTTTCTATCATTTTCACTTTCTCTTAGTTTTCCATTCATCGAACATCTATCTTTAGGAATTGGGTTTCCAACCTTTATTCTTATTTTATAGTATCTATCATTATATTTTCATATTTTTATCCTTAATATTAGATCTCTGATATTGAATCTTCAATCATTATTCATAATATTTTTTTTTGATTTATAATATTTGATATTCATTTGTTTCTATGATTATTTTCATCTTTATCAACAAGTTTTTATCTTCATCTTATTCTCTCTCTTCTATCATTGTACATATCTATCGCATGTCTCTGTCTCCAGTCTCCTATTTCAGTTAATCAGTTTTTTTCTTTGGTTAGTACTCATTCATTAGTCTCTAGTTTCAAGACTCCAATCTTCCTAATTTAGTTTGATCACCTCTATTGATTTTTTTATCTTTATTCTCATGTAACCATTCATTGTTCTCTGGTCTCTGAACTAAAAACTATATTTGGTTTACACTCTTTAATATTTCATATCCATATCCATTTACATTTTTATGTGCTTTTTTTCATTCTCAAGACTTTGATACCCATTCTCTACTATCAATCTTTTTACTGAGTCATTGTTTATGATTTTATTTTAGGTGTTCAGTATCTGGTTTCATATATCTATGAAATTCCAAAATTAATGTTGTTACTATATGATAATTGTATTAGGATGTATTTTTTGATGATGATTGTCCTTTATACCTTTTTAATTATTTATAATCCCCTTGGGATGTTATAAAACAGAATCAAGAAGGAAAATCCTTGGATTCAACTGATTCGGATGTGAGACTTCTTAGTGAAAACTTCTATCAGGACTAATGTTTCTTTCAAATGGTGTTTCAACATTTCATGTGTGTATATAATTTTAATGTCTCTAAATATTCTATATTCATTTTTATCACACAGTCTATATATTTTTAATTCTATATAATTATATTATGTCAATATCCCTTATTTTAGCATCTTGGATGGGTATATAAAAAATAAATTACATCCCAAGTAAGTGAATTTTGATTTATTTATAATTGTATGATTTTGAGTCCCACATCCCCATCACGTCACTAGGATAATATCCCGATTTTGATAAAAATGGACTTTGTTTATTATCTCTAGTCATTTTCCTTCCATTTTTCATTTATCTTTTTCACCCTAAATTTCTCTTCTTATTTTTTGTCTTAGGTTATTTAATATTTTATCACCATAATAGGACTAAAATTAACATTTTCATTCATATATCACCATTATATACCCTTCATTCTTAAATTTTGTATCATATTCTCCAATATTCATTTTGATTTTTGATCATCAGTTTTTTGAACTGATGTATTCATCATCATTTTTAATTCATATTTCTTATCTCAAGTGTTCAATATATCAACATCGATCTTCAATTTATCTTATCTTATCTTCCATCACATATATTTGATCATCGATATTAAATTTATCATGCCTTATCTACCATAACATGTCACATGCCAGTCCTCAATTTCGGGTCTTAGATCTTTA
The DNA here is from genome assembly GCA_963277665.1 of Viscum album. NCBI lineage: Eukaryota > Viridiplantae > Streptophyta > Magnoliopsida > Santalales > Viscaceae > Viscum > Viscum album. The sequence goes on along the minus strand of OY728155.1, from coordinate 166,982,142 downwards.
ATATCCATTATTTGTTCTCTCTTTCATAATATATAATCTCTTATATTCTGTCTATTGAGTTCTACCTCGTGTATTTTTCCTCCCATTCTTTGTCTTCTTTCTTCACTAACATGGCTTCGATCTTCATACAATGGTCTCCATATCATCCATCTCACAGTACAGATCTCTAATCTCTTATCTCTCATCCTTTATATCACATATAAAATCTCACTTCTCATAGATCGCATCTCACATCTCACATCCTCCCTCTTACTATTTTTTCACTTTTTTCTTTTCTCAAGACATTTATTGTTAGTTTTCTGTCTCTCAAATATCATCTATCATCACTTATCTCAACTATATCATCTCTAGCCTCTTTCATTTTTTATATTTTATATCCTCAATCTAAAATCATTGGACATTATTATCTATTTAGTATATTTGATCTTTAGTATCTGATTAACAATATATAATCCCTATTCTTTGTTCTCTATTTTCAATAGTTGATATTTATTATATCTTCTAATTTCATGGTTTTTAATGTTTGATATATCCTCTTCTTCAATCTTCGATAATTTGTTCTTAAACTGTTGTTTTTATCTCATATCTACAGTATCATCTTTGAACTTTTCTCCCACATATTTGATATTTGATTTACAATATAATGTATCCAATATCTTATCTTCAATCTTTATTCATCGGTCTTTATCCTCCATCACATATCCCTGCTCTCTGATTAATTCTCCTCTCTGATCTACGATATTTTGATTACTCTCTTTTGTTTTCTATATTTTTTTGATTCTATTGTAATTTCCTTATACTTATCCCATATAATTGTAAGATTAAAATGTATATGTAGATACTCAATTATAAGAGGGGGTGAATTCTAAGTTAAAAAAATCATCTTTAACCTTAATGAAACTTTGTTTAACAAAGTTAAACAAATTAGATGCACTTAAACCTCTTTTGTAAGGTTAAGGAAAAACACCTTAGGTTTAATAAATATGTGTAATGAAATAAGAACATAGGTATAATTAAACAATATTCTACCTTAAATTGTATAGAAACTTAAATCAAAGTTACAAAAAAAGTATAATATACTATTTCATATTGTTAAAAATTGAAATAGAAATTTATAGTACATGTAAAGAGTGAAAATTGTTTAACCTAAAGAGTAGGGTATCCAAAACACCTTGTATATTGTCCCTTGATTTATTCTTTCAAGAAAGTATATCTTACCCACACCAAGATAAGACCTCGATATGAATATCAATATCAATCTTGCTATCCCCACAAGCCCTTGATCTGTATGGTGATCGGCACCTCTGTCTTCCTTCAGCTTGGAAGCCCTCAATTAAGTAAGTAATCATAACCTCTATCTTCCTTTAACTTGGAAGCCCTTGATCATAATCACCAATGATCAATGTCGTACAAGGCATAAAAATCTTATTGAAGATATTAATTATGTAAAAAAGTGGTTCACAACCTAATCACTTAAAGGATTTCACACAAAGTAATTTTGGTAGATCTCTAACAGAGTATCAATTCTCCCAAAAGTTCACAGTATCAAACATGTCCAAATTCTTGGGTATTTATAGGTGATATCTCCAAATGTCAAATTTTCTTCCAAAGATCATATTTTTTCCAGAAATTTTGGAGGGACCTATATAGTTGGCACTTAAAATGGTCATATAATAACAAATTAGATTACATCATTTAGTATACAAAATTATCATGAGAAACATTAATTATGAATGAATTTGAATATAAGAAGTCATTATATTAAGGAACTATAGTAACCTTATAAAAGGTCTAAAATATTACATTAAGTAAATATAGTAACTTTAAGAAATATTTAAAATTAAATTATTTAATAAAATTGAACTTAAATAAAGATATTAATTATATCTAAAAAAATACTAAGAATCGGAATTGAAGTATGTGGTAAATTAGATTCCCAAATCTATATGAATTGTAATTGAGAAAGTGAGAATCAGATTCAAAGAATTTAGTGATTCATAATTTAGAAACCATGAATCATATTCACATTTTTTAATTGAATAGGAATTTAAGAAACAAGAATCAGAATAGAAATTTCGAGAGAATTAGAATTCCAATTCTTAGAGAATCAGAATTACAATTTTGGAAAATTTGGAATTAAGGAAGTGAATCAAATTCAATTTTATGTGAGATTGGGATTAAAGAAATAGAAATTAGAATAAAAATTTTGAGAGAATCAAATTTATAATTCTAAATGAATCATAATTGAGAACCATAAAATCGGAATCACAATATTGGATGATTTGGAATTGAGAAAGTGAAGGATTATAGGTTTTATTAAGGATCCTATTTATTCCAATAGTTATTCTATCTTAAGAAAAATAATGTTATACTTAGCTATAAAAAGGTTTAAAGAACATGCATATAAATTTCCTTATAGATAGAAATAATTGGTAAGGAAATGTATTACATATAAATTTACTTATAGATTAAAAGTATTATTAAGAAAAAATGTGTTTGGGATTTCCAAAACATAAAGGAATGGGGAAAGTTAAAAGAAAACTTTTGACTCAACAGTATCCCCCTTTTTGGAAATCACATATAATCAATTTAAGAAAATAATATTAAAACCAAAAGAGTTCTTATTTGAACATAAATTAAAAACTTATCTCCCCTTTAGTTTATGACTTAAAATGAATATGAATAACTCCCCCTTAGGTTAAGAAAAACCCATAAGGATCATATTTTTACTTTATATATTTTTTATCCTTTATTAAGAAAAAATATCCCCTTACTTAATGATACATTCTTTAATAATTCTCCTCCTGACATTTTCCTCCTTAAAATAATATTTTTTTTATAACATTCCTCTCCCCCTTTTTGATTTTCAAAAAGGAATGGGGAAAAGTATAATGTACTTGAAATGTTGGAAATAATATGTATGAAACAAAGAATATAAACATTTCTTATCAATAAAAAATTAAAAAAAATATCATAAATACAATTAAAATAAATCTTTCTTCGGTATTAATGGCCTTATCAAAGCCTTTAACTTCTTGAGCTCCTTGTGATCATCTTGAAATTTTTCTAGAAGAACTTCCTAATCCTTGATCTACTTCTCAAGGTTCTGAATCATTTTTTCCTAAGACATATCATTTCATCCACCACTTCTGTGTAATCATTCACTCTTTTTACTTCTTGAGAAAGAGAATTTAGTTTCCCGTACAAATATCTATCTTTATGAAGTCGAATTCCCTAGTCTTCCGTTATCTTCTCTACAAAAACTTCTTGAAAGCTCTTTGAGGGGCTCTTATACTTATTTGAATGAATTATTGACTGAGTCAAACATATCATCAAAAACCATATGATCACAGTTGATCTATTTTGAAAACTTTTTTATATCTCAATATGATTTCCTATAAGAATCATAATCCTGCATGAATATTTCAAATTCAACTTCAAGCTTTATGATATTATCTGTAAAAAGGTTTGTTGATTCCAATTTATGATTAATTGATTGTTTAATAAGCTGAAATCTTGACATGGGGTTCAGAAAGTATATAATGGAGTTCAACAACTACTTCAAATACTGAATGATAAGGACTTATCCTAAGTAGGAGGGAGATTTTTCTAATTATAAAGCATATTTCTTAGATGTGCCAACATATGCTTTATTTCCTTCATCTTTATTAAATTCTGATTTTCTGAACTCTGATTTTTTTCCTATCATTAGAAACTTGAATTATTTTATCATCAATATCATCATCACCATATTCTTCTTGATTTTCATCATTTCCACCATCATCATTATCATATTTATCAACTTCCTCATCAGAAGGTATTTGTTGAACTTCACATTCAACAACATTGTCTTTATGAGCTGGGGATTTGTGGACTGATTTTCCTTCTGAGGAAAGTTTTGATGAAGATTCTTAAGATGTTATTTAAGATAAACTATCGGATTGGATCTACCTCTATGTTCATTCAATTTTTTTTAATTCATCATCACTCTCTTTTTTTTAGCAGTTAACTTCTTCTTATTATTTTTCTTGAGACTGTTTATAAATAATCAGAACTGAGTGATAAAAAACTTCCTTTCCTTTTACTCATTAGATATACTCTACTACCACTAGTTGAGATTATTTAGGACGTTAATTTTCTTACATAAAAAAATTCTTGAAGTTCAATTTGTTTTGAGTCTCTTTCTATATCTCTCAGCAGGTCCTAAACTATATCATCTTCAGTTTACATTTTCTTAATCATTTTATCTTTTTTTTTCTTAAGTTATTTAGCTTCTTTGATTTTCAAAGATTAATCTTCTGCTTGATCTATCCCAAACACTACATCTCTTTATTTCCATATCTCATTGTCTTGTATCCACTTTGATAAAACATCAACTGGGTAATATTTCTATTTCTTCAAATTTGGTGGTTCCAATGTTTGAGTTTTTTTATATGGTTCTGTGGCTTGTGAATTTTTTTTATTAGGCTCAAATAACTATTTCTTGTAGCTTTTTCAAACTTCCCTTGAAATTTTAGAAAATTCTACAAACATGTTTATCTTATCACTAACAGAATGTTTCATTATTTTAAGAGTGTCATCAATTAAGAAAAGAATCTTGAACTACTTTGGATTGGATATTCAAGGAACTTTACAGAAGTTCAAATAACTTATGATAAGCTTGGAAAATGTTGTTGGATACATCATGATATGAGATTTTATCAACTCATACTTTATCTCACTAATAGCGAGAAAGATGTACTTGACTAAGTTAATCTTCCTTAGATTAATAATAAAATATATCATAAAGAAATATATTGTTTTCAAGGCATCTTTATCTACTTTTATTATTATTAAAATACCTTTAAACCATGATCCCATGATCCTCAAGTTAGCTGAATGGATGGAAAGTTTAGGTTTCTTTACTCCCTTAAGACCTAAGAAATCAATTGCTTTAACTCATTCAAAATATCTTTCTGAATCTGGAATCCTAAGATAGAAATAGTAAGATTCGCCTTCATATGGTATCTTAAAGATAATTTCAGATATCTTATAAGAAAAAGAATAAGTTTTCCCATAAATTTTAGACTAAAACTTATCCTTTCCACTTTCATTGAAAAACTCGACTGATTGATATAATTTGATTAACAAGTCTGCATACACTAGATCTTATTCTCCCTTATTTTTAGAAAGGAAAAAACTTTTGTATCATTGTAATTTTATGATATTTCTTATTAAATAGTCATACATAAGAAAGAAATCATGATCAACTAATCTTTCTATGAAGATCGACTAGTATTTATGTTCCTTATTCATAGGAATTGAAGTCTAAGAGGAGATTGATAGAGTCATTTGAAACATAAAAGAGAAATCTGGAAATTGAATAGAGAATTTTAAGGGTAGAAGAAACTCAACAAAAATTTGTTTGGAATTTGATGTGAGACATGGGGGGTCCCCTCCTTTATATAGGTGTTGTGATGATGATTCAGCTCCCATGATTAATAAAATGATTGTAAAAAACGAATCTGGCCTGACAATTGATACTAAACCGAAGAAATTTTTATAGATTCTGATTTTTTTAGGTTGTAATGAAATAAAAAGATTTAAGGAATGATGAATCTGTTGAAGTTTTTATTGAAATAATATTTAACTACCAAAAAATGAAACTAAGAATAAATAAGATTGAATATGTACCTTTAGGAGTTATCAGAATATTTTTTATTGTTTGATAAGACTATTCTTAGTAATGTTAGATTCCAAAAAAAATTATTAGAGTTCAGAAACTTTTTATAGGTTCCAAAAACTTTTTTTAGGTTCCAAAAAAAACTTTTTTAGGTTCTAAAAAACTTTTTTAGGTTCTGAAAAATACATTATTAGGTTCTAAAATAAATTTAAATAAATCAAGTGTACTCCCCCCATGAAAAGGAGTATCTTAATGTTTGGAGATAGTTTTAACAAAAAGTAGATATGAATGATTACCTTGCAATTATAATTACTAAATTTTGTTTAATGTGTTCAAATCTATAGGAAGTTAATGATTTTTTGAAAATATCATCAAGTTGTTCTTGAGTTCCGATGAATTGTAAAATGATATCTCTTTTAAGTGTGTCATTATTAAGAAAGTGATGCCTAATATCTATGTGCTTTGCACGAGAGTGATGTGAAGGGTTTTTTCTTAAATATATATAACTAGTGTTATCACATAGTATCTAATTTTTAGTAAAACTCATGCCATAATGAGTTAGGGTATGTTTCATCCACAACACTTGAGCACAATAACTTCTAACTTCCACATATTCATCTTTTTTAGTGGAAAGGACTATATAGTGTTGTTTATTACATGAAAAATAAACTAAATAATCTCCTAAGAAATGACAAGTTCTATATGTTATCTTTTTATCCAATCTAAAACCACCAATGACAGCATCCTAAAAGCTTTTGAAAAAAAATCATTTACAGAATAATAAAAAAGTCATAAAACCATAGTTCCCTTTAAATAGTGAAAAATTATTTTCACTACTTTTAAATGAGATTATTTTGGATTATATTGATATACTATAGATAATCATACTAAAAACATTATGTCTGGATGACTAGCTATTATGTATATTAAACTTCCTATCATGCCTCTAAAATATTTTTGATCTACTGGTTTCCCAGCTTCATCAAGATCAAGGGTATTCGAGGTACTGATTGGATTACTTATAATCTTAGTCTTATTATATCCATACTTTTGAGAATATCTTTAATATAATTATGTTGATATATATAATCGCCTTCTGGTTTTTTAGAAATTTGAAAACCATGGAAATTTTTTAACTCACCCATCATACTCATTTCAAACTCATATTTCATAAGATTCACAAATGAATCAGTTACGAATTGGTGAGTTGATCCAAATATAATTAGATGAAAATATATTTTAACAAAAAAAAATTGTTTTATTTATTTATAAAAAGATTTGGATAAACGTTTCCCTTAACATAATATTTTTGTAACTAAAATCATGTAAGTTTATCATACCAGGATCTAGGGGATTTTTTAAGACCATATAAAACTTTGGTAATTTTAAAAAATGTTTAGAATGTTTTGTGTATTCAAAACCAAGAGTTTTTTCAACATAATATTCCTCTTGAACATATCCATTAAAGAAAGCACACTTCACATACATTTGAAAAAGTTTGAAGTTAGAGAATGCTACAAAGGCTAAGAGAATTTGAATAGATTCAAGTCTAGTTACAAGAGCATAAGTTTCTTCATAGTCTATTCCTTCTTGTTGATTGTGAGATTTAGCAACTAATATTTACTTATTTCTTATAATTATTCCATTTTAATCACATTTATTTATGAAGACCCACTTTACTCCAATTACATATGTTTCTTTAGGTCTTTCAACCAATGTGCAAACTTTATTCCTTTTGAATTCGTTTTTCTCACCATACATTGCCTTTATCCAAACTTTATCACCAAATGCTTCATTAGTACTTTTAGGTTCTAAATGTAAAATAAATTCTTGATTATCTACTTCATTTCATAAAGAACTTATAGTATTTATAGGTTGATTTACATCACTAATGATACTATCACATAGTTGATACATTTGAAACAACTAATTTAGGTTTTGTAAAACATGTTCATCAACATAGGGTAGAAAATACTCTAGAGTAAATACATCGGTAACATTTTCCTGAGTATTATCTTAATTAGAATATTATTATATCAAAGGTTGATAATCCTTTTTTGAAAATACATCAGAAGAAATAGGTTAGGGTTATTTTAAAAAGGACCAGTTTCATCAAATTCAACATGTACTGTTTGCTCAACAATACAATAATTTTTTTTTGAAAACTCTATAAGCCTTATAGGAAGTGGAATAGCCTAAAAATATTATTTCATTATATTTGGGTGAGAATTTTTGTAAGTTATCTTTTGTATTCAAAATGAATACTTTTCATCCAAATACTCTGATGTATGAAACTTTAGGTCTTCATCCTGTCCACAATTCATAAGGTGTTTTATTAAGAAATGACCTGTTTAAAACATGATTTATAGTATAACAATCATTACTTTTATCTTCATCCCAAAAATGTTTAGAAATTGAGTTTTCACTCAACATGGTTCTTTTTATCTATTTAATAATTTGGTTTCTTATTTGAACAATACCATTTTATAGAGGAGTTCTAGGAGCTAAGAAGTTATGAGTAATTCCTTTCTTACTAAAAAAAGTTTCAAAATATGAATTTTCAAATTATCCACCATTATCACTTAGAATAGTTATTAATAGAAGGTTTTTCTCATTTTTAACTTTTGATCAAAGATATTTGAAATAAGAAAAAAAATTCATATTTATTTTCTAGAAAATAGACTCTTGTAAATCTAGTGTAATCATTAACTAAAATAATACGTAGTACTTTCCTCGAATACTTCTAGTTTGTGTTGGACTAAGAAAGTATATGGCACTACCTATAATGCATCAGATGTTGAGACGTCACTTATAGATATAAATCATGACTTATATAGTCCTATATATTGGAAAGGGTTACAAACTTTTGAAGAATCAAATCTAAGATATGGTAGATCCTTAACAAGTCCTTTCTTAGATAGTTTACATAAGTTCCTAAGGTTACAGTGTCCTAGTATTTTATGCCATAACATGGATTGTTCTTCCATTACATTAAGGCAAGGTAATTCTTGTTGCTTATGATCTTTTATGTTAACTGTATAAACATTATCATGTTGAGGGGAAGAAAGATTGAAAAAATCCTTGGAATTGTGTACTAGTAATATATCATTCCGAAAATTCACAAGGTAACCATCATAACATAATTGTCTTAGGCTTATTAGTTTATCATTAATACCTTTAACAAATAAAGCATTCAAAATTAAGGCTTTTTCAAGAAGAATGAGGTTACCTATACCAATAATTTCTCCTTGGGCATTATCTCCTAAAGTTACTCCTCCACCTTTCAAATTAATAATCTTTTCAAATAAGTTTTTGTTTCCAATCATTTTTTGGGAATATACACTATCCATGTACCATGTATTGTTGTTGTTAATTCCTTTTTTTTCCTAAAAATAAAATAGTTTGGTTTTTATAATCCAAACTGAAGTGCCCAGATCAATGTGAATCACTAAGAGGGGGAGGGGTGAATCAGTGATCCTTTAAAACTTTTTACTAATTGATTCTTAATCAATTAAACCTCTATGGCTTGTTAAGGCCTCGATCCACTCTTCTTGTATCTCTCAGCCTTTCCTCGAGTGATGTAGTAAATGTAAAGGCACAGGACACAAGGATTTACAAGGTTCGGCACCAAAGGCCTATGTCCTTGCCATGTTGGTTATACGCCCCAACATGGTTTCTTCCATTATAATCTGTTAGTATTACAATGGTCGATACAACATCCCACTGTATCTCTCCTGAGTCCCATAGGAGGGTCTTTATACTGCGTCCCACAGTGTTACCAGAGTCCCACTGGCCTGCTTCAGAATCCCACTGAAGACTTCTTCCACCCTGAGTCTCACAGGGGGCTTCTTCTGGCTCCTCAAGTCACACGAGTAGCTCTTCTTCTTGTTCACCTCTTCAAGTATCTTCAGCAGCCTGGGATAAAGACTGCTGGCCTTGCTCTGTACCTCTGATCACTTGAGTTGATCAGGTCTTCTCATCTTGCTCAGGATTTATCTCCTTCTTCTGAGGATGACCTGGCTTCTCTCCAACTACTATATACTCAGACAACTTATGTCTTTAACTTCAGTCTGGTCCAGTCTCACTTCAACTCTACTTCATGCACTGAGTGCATGGCATCTCTGCTTCCTCATGCACTGACTGCATGGCCTCTCAATACTCTTCAAGAACTCTTGGTCAACTCAGATACACACAACCAGATTTGAGCTTGTTCACGTGTGCACGTGCATGCATGCATGCATGCACTCCCCTTCTTCTCTTCTTGGTGCAGTAAACCCTCAAAGGGTGTAATTCTTTTTAGCACACACCTTCTCGAACTTCACAAACTTTATTCAATTTGGTTACACACTTAAGAGTGTGTTCTACTTTAGTGTGAGAGTCCTCTCTTTCTTCCTTATTCTAGGTGTGTTCACTTCACTTAGTGCACACACACTAGGTTCAGCCTCTTTTCTCTTTGCACACACTTCTTTCACTTTGCACACAAGTAAGCTTGGCCTTCACTTGTTTAGCACACACAACTTGTTCTTCGTTTTGCACACTCATACGCTTGGCCTTTCACTTCTTCTTGCACACACACAAAGTGTTCTTTAATTTGTTCTTCAATATGTGCACCCACATAAGGGCTACGGCCTTCTTCAAATGCACACACAAAGTGTGTTCTTCACATTGCACACAAGAGATGCAAGTCTCGGCCTTCACTTCTTCTTGCACACACAACCCGTAGGGTTTCTTACTCCACCGAAGCTCTTGCCTTAGTGAAGGCGCACAAGGCTCTTGGGTGGCTTCGCCGCGCAGGGTTCAAAGACCACAAGCGCACAGGGTGCAACACCACTGTGGGCGTGCAAGTGCAAGGGCACAAGCAGCCACGCAATCACCTCCTGCCGCGCAAGTCCGTGGGCAGAGAGGGATGCAACCACGGGTGCGCAAGGATGCGGCCACGGGTCTTCCTGTCGCGCAAGTAAGGCGCACAGGGGACTCCCTTTCTTCTTTCATGCAAGGAGTGCACAAAAGGAACACACGAAGCCAGGAATGGCTTCGGGCTACTTCGTCGCGCAAGTGGGTTGCGCGGAGCTTCTTACTTCGCTGGGCACGGAGGCTTCGCGGGACTTCTCTCTTCAGAGAATCAGCAAGCGAACAGAGAGCCTATGCCTCTCTTTTTATAGGCAGAGGGATGCCTCATATCTTCCGCGGGATATAAATCCGAATTCCCGAAATTCTTGGGTTTTCAAGATTCTTCAAATCTTGATTTGCTCCTCTGTTTCACGCGGGTTGCTTTTTTATTTTCCTCCTTCACGTGCATACATTTTCGAACGCATGCATGGCCTCTTTAATACTTGTCCATGCATAGCACGAACACAAGAAGCCTCGGCAACTCCGTTTGCCTCGGCTGAAGTCCAAAATCTCAAACATCTTATGCATGCATATTTTATTGCATGGATCTATTCGTTGCATCCATACGAACTCAATGGAGACTTTACTTCGATCAGTGGTGGCCGGGAGCTCGAAAACATCTCTCGGGTTATGCGGGAATGCGCGGGGAGCATCATATGAGCTCGAGGAAGGAGACAAGCTTGCCAGCCGTCGGATCGGGAGTTTAATGAACTTCGATGGCTGATATTAGATCGCGGTGCCGCAGATGCGATCAACGGTCGAGAACATATGCGCAATGGCTCGAACGGCCAGGATTAGATCCCGGCCAAAAATCCGCTTCCCACATCGAACTCTTCCGCGGATTTTCCACGCTTTAACATATTCGCGCTGCCGGCTTCCCTTCAGTTGCACTTCTCCATCCACGGTGTCGCCCCGCACCGTGTTCTCTTAGCGGGCGCACTCTTGCGCCCACCCATGCCACTCGGGCGCACCACTGGCGCCCACGCTGCCTCTCGCGGGCGCGCGCTATGCGCCCCTGCCGCGCGTATTTGATCACCGCGTGGCCTCTGGCGCCTTGGGTTTGCCCCATGGGTTCCCCCTTGGGCATGGCGCCTTTGTCCCACATGTGCCTTGGGGTTGAACCCTCAAGGTGTCTTTGGCTGGCCAATTTTTTTGGCAAAGGAATATATACTTTGTCAAACAACAAAGTAACCACATGAATATAAAATGCCAAGAGCCACTCCTTCCTCTTCATTTCCTCTTCTTTATTTCTTCTTCTTCATTAGAATTCCTCCAATTCTCTTCAACATTTATTCATCACTTAGGAATGGAATTCTCGAAGGTTCTTCATCAACCGAGCTCCTGAATCACATAGATCTTCAATGTTCTTCATTGATCTAATCATAGATCAAATTGGAACTTCTTCAGATTCACATGCACTAAGTGTTAGTGCATGGGCTTCTTTACTCCACTTCATCCACTTAGATGTTTTGGATGGATCATCTCATCTCCTCATGCATTGTCAATACAATGCATGGTCTTCTAACATTGTTGTGACATTGTATCTAGTTGATACAAGTTCTTTGAACTTAAAGATCATCTCAACAATCGTCTGATTTAATGATGCTCCATCATCATCAATTCTTCAATTGGTGTAACTTAGTATCATCTTGATACAAGTATTAAAACATTAAGATCAGTTCTACAATCGTCTGATATATATAGAGAATGTTTCAACCACAACATCCTATGTCACTTAGTGAATCTCCTAAGTGACATGCATCTTAGTACCATGGCCATTCTCTTGTCCTCACCAACACCATCACATCCTTTTTCATTCACATATTGAAACTCCTTGACATCCATCCATTCATTCCTTGACAACAACATACCTCATTGACAACAAATGCAACACAGTGCACTTCAATCTCCCCCTTTGTATTTGTTGGCAATACACTAGAGCACATATGAATGGGTCAATATGTGTGCCAATATTTATCCCCCTTATTGGAAATCAAATGCAAAGGTGTGGTGTGGTGTGGTTCTCTTTCAAAAATCTCTTCCTCCCTTATAAAATCATTTTCTTCAAAATCACTAAGAGAGGGATGATGTCACATGTTCTCTTGAGCAAGGAACCTTTAGTAGATCAACTCTAAGTCTACTTGGGCTAACCCGATGTAGAAAACAAGAGTGATGTAACCAAGGTACTCAATGCTGTCCAACATTCACTATACATGTGAGATCATTCTTCAAGGGGCTTGAAATGTTTCAGATATAACAATGAATTGCTAAATCCTGCACATACTTCACCAAACACATTAGAAAGTTCAGTGCAAAGATAAAGCTCCCCCTTTCAACCATTTGCCTTCAATCAATACTCCCCCTTAATTGTCATGATGAATACAATTAAGAAACAAGGGATGAAAGTATGATTGGAATACCTTCAGCTTTTCTCAAGATGGTATTAAATCTTAGAATACCATCTTCTCCAGATAGGCTCCCCCTCAAAGGGTGCACTCCATTCCTTCCAAACCATCCTCCAGCTGAGAATGATCATCATCTTCAATTCCCTGCAATGTCAGCACATGTAAATACAAGTGATTAGGGAATAAGATGGAACCTCCTTGGTTCATCAATGTGAACAACAAGGTTGAGAAGATTCTCTCAACCGAGATGTCCCATTTTCACCATTCTTCACACTTTCACGTTTGATCTTCATTGATGTTTGTGCTGGTGTGGATCTCAACACATCTTCATGTGAAATCTTCTTCTTCCCTTTTGCCTTAGCAATTGCTAGAACTTCATCTTCAGCTCTTTGCAGTTCTCTGGCAAGTTGCAACTGATTTGGCCATATGACTAACAAGTAATTTGGAAGTGTGGACTCAGTTCTGGAAGTTTCACATGGTTCCTTTGATGCTGTCAAGCTACCTCTCTTAGGCAACTTGTTTTCAATCAATCCCTTCTAGTTCTTTTGGATTGATTGTCTGTTTGAGTTCAGTTGGCTTCTATTGATTTCCATGGCTTGTTTGCAAAGATCCATGGTATGACGTTTCTTTCCACAGTAGAAGCATGTCTTCTTGGTGGCTCTTCTTGATGCATCACCCTTCTTGGATTTGAATTCCAAGGACTTCTCTTCCTTTTTCATAATCTTCTTGGGAGCATCTTCCAATTTCTTATGCTTGCTTCCCAAGGATTTTTTCTGAGCCAGGTTCTGTGATCTTTTCTTCTTTCCAGCTTTGGATACAGTTGGAGATTGACATGTATCATTCTTTTGACCACTTTTGCAACCATCCCAGATGTTGTCAAGAAATCCAAATCTGTTAGCAGTAAACAGATGTCTCTGGACCTGTGGATGTTGCTTATTTCCTTCTGGCTTGCTCCCCCTTGGCATGGGATTCCTTTGTGCTTTGGCATTCAGTGGATTGTACCAACAATCCTTTGCACAATGCCCATACTTGTTACAACACCAACATTGACCCACAAATCTTAACTTTTTGATTCCTTCTGATTGTAGGGTACTTGTCTTGAATTGTTGTGCTGCTTCAGGAGAGCTTTCTTTCTTCATTGTCTTCATCCATACTTGTTTGGAATTATTCTTCCATCCTGCACTTTTTTTGGAAACACAATTAGAAGCATTAGTACAAGATGGGATGGATGGTACCTTCCTTTTAGAAGTTGTTGCCCTTTTATTAGAGGATGTATTTCTTTTAGAATCATCCTACTCAATGCATACTTGAGTAGCAACATTTCTCCTTTCAGCTAACTGGGAGGCTTTGTCTTTGGGTGATTGCTGAGTTTTCAATATCACCTCTAGTTATAAGCATTTCATGTTAAGGGAGTTCTTATCATCCTCAACAGTTCTTAGCTTTCCTTCCCATTTCTCTTCCAGCTGTTTCATCTGGTCATCATGCACCTTTTTCAATTCTTGCAATGAGTTGTCAAGCTCCTTCACCAATTTGACTTTGTCTTCAAGTTGAGCATCTTTGACAACCATTGACACTTTGTGAAACTTTTCTAGTGCATGGAAAACTTATTTGACCACAGTCTTAAATAATTCTTTCTCAGAAAGGCTTATTTGCAATTCTTCAGTAGTGTCTTCATATCTTTCATTGCAAAGCGATACTGTTTCATCTTTAGCCTTCACCAGCTTTCTGAGAGGGTTGGTTATGCCAACCCTTTTAGCCAATTGGACTTCTAGAGAATTGGCTTCATCTTCTAGCTGTAATTTTTATTCTTGAAGATCAAGGACGCCTGTAGCTATACACATTGCCACTTCCTTGGGGACTGTCTTCTGAAGAGATTTGATTTCATTTAGAAGATCATTGTTTCTTCCATCATCATCACAGCTAGAGCAGGCTTCATCAGAAGAATGATAAAAGGAATTGTCATCTGATGTGACTTTCACATTTCTTTCCATAGAAGGGATTTCTCTGATTGCAACAACCTTCTTCCTCATCTTCTTTGCCTGTTTCTTCATTCTGTTTTTCAGAGTCTTGGCAGATATCTCCATTTGAGGCTGTTCTTTCATTTCCTCAAATCTGCACTTCATATAGACTCTCTTGGATCTTTTAGAGGTAACCTTCCCTCTGATACCAATTGAAGTGCCCAGATCAGTGTGAATCACTGAGAGGGGGAGGGGGTGAATCAGTGATCCTTTAAAACTTTTTACTAATTGATTCTTAATCAATTAAACCTCTATGGCTTGTTAAGGCCTTGATCCACTCTTCTTGTATCTCTCAGCCTTTCCTCGAGTGATGCAGTAAATGTAAAGGCACAGGACACAAGGATTTACAAGGTTCGGCACCAAAGGCCTACGTCTTTGCCATGTTGGTTATACGCCCCAACATGGTTTCTTCCATTATAATCTGTTAGTATTACAATGGTCGATACAGCATCCCATTGTATCTCTCATGAGTCCCACAGGAGGGTCTTTATACTGCGTCCCACAGTGTTACCAGAGTCCCACTAGCCTGCTTCAGAATCCCACTGAATACTTCTTCCACCCTGAGTCTCACAGGGGGCTTCTCCTGGCTCCTCGAGTCACACGAGTAGCTCTTCAAGTATCTTCAGCAGCCTGGGATAAAGACTGTTGGCCTTGCTCTGTACCTCTGATCACTTGAGTTGATCAGGTCTTCTCGTCTTGCTCAGGATTTATCTCCTTCTTCTGAGGATGACCTGGCTTCTCTCCAACTACTGAATACTCAGGCAACTGATGTCTTTAACTTCAGTCTGGTCCAGTCTCACTTCAACTCTACTTCATGCATTGAGTGTATGGCATCTCTGCTTCCTCATGCACTGACTGCATGGCCTCTCAATACTCTTCAAGAACTCTTGGTCAACTCAGATGCACACAACCAGATTTGAGCTTGTTCACGTGTGCACGTGCATGCATGCATGCATGCACTCCCCTTCTTCTCTTCTTGGTGCAGTAAACCCTCAAAGGGTGTAATTCTTTTTAGCACACACCTTCTCGAACTTCACACACTTTATTCAATTTGGTTACACACTTAAGAGTGTGTTCTACTTTAGTGTGAGAGTCCTCTCTTTCTTCCTTATTCTAGGTGTGTTCACTTCACTTAGTGCACACACACTAGGTTCGGCCTCTTTTCTCTTTGCACACACTTCTTTCACTTTGCACACAAGT
Source organism: Viscum album (assembly GCA_963277665.1). Classification (NCBI taxonomy): domain Eukaryota; kingdom Viridiplantae; phylum Streptophyta; class Magnoliopsida; order Santalales; family Viscaceae; genus Viscum; species Viscum album. The sequence continues at coordinate 166,965,967 of OY728155.1, read as the reverse complement.
AAGCTTGGCCTTCACTTGTTTAGCACACACAACTTGTTCTTCGTTTTGCACACTCATACGCTTGGCCTTTCACTTCTTCTTGCACACACACAAAGTGTTCTTTAATTTGTTCTTCAATATGTGCACCCACATAAGGGCTACGGCCTTCTTCAAATGCACACAGAAAGTGTGTTCTTCACATTGCACACAAGAGATGCAAGTCTCGGCCTTCACTTCTTCTTACACACACTACCCGTAGGGTTTCTTACTCCACCGAAGCTCCTGCCTTAGTGAAGGCGCGCAAGGCTCTTGGGTGGATTCGCCGCGCAGGGTTCAAAGACCACAAGTGCACAGGGTGCAACACCACTGTGGGCGTGCAAGTGCAAGGGCACTAGCAGCCACGCAATCACCTCCTGCCGCGCAAGTCCGTGGGCAGAGAGGTATGCAACCACGGGCACGCAAGGATGCGGCCACGGGTCTTCCTGTCGCGCAAGGAAGGCGCACAGGGGACTCCCTTTCTTCTTTCGCGCAAGGAGTGCACAAAAGGAACACACGAAGCCAGGAATGGATTCGGGATGCTTCGTCGCGCAAGTGGGTTGCGCGGAGCTTCTTACTTCGCTGGGCACAGAGGCTTCGCGGGACTTCTCTCTTCAGAGAATCAGCAACCGAACAGAGAGCCTCTGCCTCTCTTTTTATAGGCAGAGGGATGCATCATATCTTCCGCGGGATATAAATCTGAATTCCCGAAATTCTTGGGTTTTCAAGATTCTTCAAATCTTGATTTGCTCCTCTGTTTCACGCGGGTTGCTTTTTTATTTTCCTCCTTCACGTGCATGCATTTTCGAACGCATGCATGGCCTCTTTAATACTTGTCCATGCATAGCACGAACACAAGAAGCCTCGGCAACTCCGTTTGCCTCAGCTGAAGTCCAAAATCTCATACATCCTATGCATGCATATTTTATTGCATGGATCTGTTCGTTGCATCCATACGAACTCAATGGAGCCTTTACTTCGATCAGCGGTGGCCGGGAGCTCGAAAACATCTCTCGGGTTATCCGGGAATGCGCGGGGAGCTTCAGCTGAGCTCGAGGAAGGAGACAAGCTTGCAAGCCGTCGGATCGGGAGTTTAATGAACTTCGATGGCCGAGATTAGATCGCGGCGCCGCAGATGCGATCAGCGGTCGAGATCATATGCGCGATGGCTCGAACGGCCAGGATTAGATCCCGGCCAAAAATCCGCTTCCCACATCGAACTCTTCCGTGGATTTTCCACGCTTTAACATATTCGCGCTGCCGGCTTCCCTTCAGTTGCACTTCTCCCTCCACGGTGCCGCCCCGCACAGTGTTCTCTTAGCGGGCGCGCTCTTGCGCCCACCCATGCCACTCGGGCGCGCCACTGGCGCCCACGCTGCCTCTCGCGGGCGCGCGCTATGCGCCCCTGCCGCGCAGATTTGATCACCGCGTGGCCTCTCCCGCCTTGGGTTTGCCCCACGGGTTCCCCCTTGGGCGTGGTGCCTTTGGCCCACATGTTCCTTGGGGTTGAACCATCAAGGTGTCCTTGGCTGGCCAATTTTGTTGGCAAAGGAATATATACATTGTTAAATAACAAAGTAACCACATGAATATAAAATTCCAAGAGCCACTCCTTCCTCTTCATTTCCTCTTCTTTATTTCTTCATTAGAATTCCTCCAATTCTCTTCAACATTTATTCATCACTTAGGAATGGAATTCCCGAAGGTTCTTCATCAACCGAGCTCCTGAATCACATAGATCTTCAATGTTCTTCATTGATCTAATCAGAGATCAAATTGGAACTTCTTCAGATTCACATGCACTAAGTGTTAGTGCATGGAATTCTTTACTCCACTTCATCCACTTAGAAGTTGTGGATGGATCATCTCATCTCCTCATGCATTGTCAATACAATGCATGGTCTTCTAACATTGTTGTGACATTGTATCCAGTTGATACAAGTTATTTGAACTTAAAGATCAACTCAACAATCGTCTGATTTAATGATGCTCCATCATCATCAATTCTTCAAGTGGTGTAACTTAGTATCATCTTGATACAAGTATTGAAACATTAAGATCAGTTCTACAATCGTCTGATATAGATAGAGAATGTTTCAACCACAACATCCTATGTCACTTAGTGAATCTCCTAAGTGACATGTTTCTTAGTACCATGGCCATTCTCTTGTCCTCACCAACACCATCACATCCTTTTTCATTCACATATTGAAACTCCTTGACATCCATCCATTCATTCCTTGACAACAACATACCTCATTGACAACAAATGCAACACAGTGCACTTCACAAACTTTCTTGGATCTAGAAATGCTAGAAAATAAAATCTTAAGAATCCATATTTTCTTAGAAAAGAGGGATTTACAAAATACTAAGGATTGAATTTTTTTTAATAAATAATATTTTCCCAGTGTCCACCACTTTGACACTTAATTCAAAAAGGGGAACTTTTAGGAAAAAAATAGTTATGGATAAAAATAGGTTTTGATTGATAATAACCAAATCTAGAACTATTTTTAAGAAGAAAATTTTGTGAATACATATTATCAAAATTCTCTTTACCAAAAGTAAAATTTGATAAGATTTTATTTAAGTAAAATATTTCTTATTTTAGTCTAATGACTAAATTCTTATCCTCATATTCATTTGTCTTTGGATTTTACTTTTTATCTAAAACAGTTTTCTTATATATTGCATTTTTAAAATCCTAAGAAATTTAATACTTTTCAGAATTTAATTATTCAAGGTTTTCAGAAATAGAAACAATTTTGAAGGATATTTCATCTAGATATTTAGAAATATATGATAATTATTTTGTTAAAACATTGTTTCTAGAATTTTCCTTTTCACGTTTCTTTTTTATATTACTATTTTCATTTTCAGGAAATTTGGAAGATATAGATACTTATTCAAATAAGGTAAAGTATTATCATCTGATATAGAAGATTATTTATCTGAATATTTAAGAATATTATTCATCAGGATAATTAGAACTTAAATATATGTTGGTTAAGGATTTTGTAGTGTGTATCTTATCCATGAAACATTGTTGTTCAATAGGTATTCTAGCGATAAGACCAATATTCTTTTGTCCAAAAAATTCATTATCTGAAGATTCGTTAAATGATTCTCTACCACTTGAACTCCAAGAATCATTTTCCTTTAAGACATTATTTCTGTTTGGATTGTAATATCTTTTGAAATTCCAATAAAAATATCTGTCTTTCCTGTTTTTTCTTTTTAACTTCACAAAATCAGGTCTGATATTTTCATCTTTCTTTCACTCATAATGTGCGACTTCAAAATCATTCTTATCTTTTCAATACTTTTTCTTATATCTATATTGGAAATCCTTCTTTCTAATAATATTTTTCATCCTTTCAGAAATATTGGATAACTCATTCTCTGAGTGTTCACTATCACTTTAATGTGAATGAATAACATATTTCGCATACTTTGTTGTCTTAGAAGCATTCTCAAGAGTATTTAATTTCATCAGATTTGAAGTAGTTGTAATATCAAAACTCCTGTTTTTCTTCTTTATATTATCACCATCTCTCTTAAATCTTTTCTCATGTTGTAATATAGTTCCCAATAATCTATCAAGAGTTAAATTTTTAACTTTCCTTGACTCATCAATAGTAGTTATCTTTGATTCTCATTCATTAGGCATGATGTCAATAATCTTATTTACAAGACTCACATCATATAACCATTTTTCTACCATTAAATATAGACTATTCACAATAGTCATAAATCTCTGTTAAAATTTGACTATAGGTTCTCCATTGGAAAAAACAAATCCATCATAATCTACACTATGCATGGCTCTTCTAGTCTCAATAACTTTTAAAGTACCAAAATGTGTAACTTCCAGTATATTTTATATGTTGTTAACTAATTTATAAGAAGATATATATATATATTCTTGGTCATAGAATAAATAAAAGTATTTCATACCTTATATTTTAGCTGATATTCTTGATTTTCTTAATTAATAAAAGTTTTAACTTCATTGTCTAGAGTTTTATAATCTCTAGTAAGCATAAAAAAGTTCTCCACACCATTATTGATAACAAAAGTCTTGATTCTGTCTGTCCAATATTCATAATCATTCTCATAAAAAATAGGTGGTATTTTAAGGTTCTTATTATCCAAGGATCTGACATTCATTCCTTTCATCTTAAAAGTAATACAAGAATTATTTTTCTGCAACACAAGTCAGTGTAGAAAATATTTATATAAAAAATATTATAAAATTAATTATATAAAACTTATAGAAGCAAATAAAGAGTAAGTAAACTAAGTATTTAAAATTTTCATTTTATTCTATGTGTAAGTATCAGTATCTTAGAGACATTCTTTTATACCAATTTAAGGATCTAAATATTGATATAGACACTCAATTACAAGAGGGTGTGAATTGTGAGTTTAATAACTTTCATTTCTAAACTTAAGGAAACTTTTTTTAACAAATTTAAAATAATTATATTCTCTTAAAACCTATTTTTTAAGGTTAAGAAATAACACATTAGGTTTAATAAATATGTGTAATGAAATAGGCACACATGTATACTTAAACAAGATTCTACCTTCAAGTGTATAGACTCTTAAATCAGAGTTACAAAAAAAATTAAAGTATAAGAAACACTTTATTATTGTAACAAATTGCAGTGGAAATTTAAAGTACATGTAAAGATTAAAAATAATTTAACCCAAAGAGTAGTGTATTAAAAACACCTTGGATAAAGTTCCTTTGATTCATACTTTAAACAAAGTCTATCTTACCCACACCAGGATAATCCATCGATATGAAGATTGGTATCTATCTTGTTATCCCCTCAAGCCCTCGATCTGTATGGTGATCGGAACCTCTGTCTTCCTTCTTCTTGGAATCCCTCAATTAAGTAAGTGATTGATACCTCGATCTTCCTTCAAAATGGAATCCCTTGATCCAAATCACCAATGATCGGTGTCACACAAGGTAGAACAAATCTTGTTGAAGATATTAAGTATATTGAACAAGTTTTTCACAACTTAATCACATAAAGTATTTTTCACAAGTAAATTTAGTAAGAGCTCTCACAGATTATCAATTCTCCCAAAATTTCACAGCATCGAACATGTTCAAATGATTGGGTATTTATTTGAAAGATCTCTAATGGTCGAATTTTCACCCAAATTTCATAGTTTCCTAGTATTTCAGAGGGACCTATACAGGTGGCACTTACAATAGTGATATTATAAAAAATTAGACTCCATAATTTAGAATAAAAAAATATCATGAGAAACATTTAGTATGAATAAATCCAAATATATGAATACATTATATTAATGAAATATAGTAAACTTAATAAAGATATAAAATCTTTCATTAATAAAATATAGTAATAATAAGAAAGATATACAAATGGATTCTTAAATAAAAGAGAACTTAAAAAAGGATATAAAATCATATCTGAAAAATAATGAGAATCATATTTGAAGGATATGGTAAATCGGATTCACAAATATATGTGAATTAGAATTGAGAAATTGAAAATTGGATTCAAAAAATTTGTCGATTCGGAATTGAGAAACCATGAATCGCATTCACATTTTTTGAGTGAATTGGAATTTAAGATATTAGAATAAAAATCCAAATTTTGAGAGAATTATAATTACAATTCTCAAAGAATAAGAAATACAATTCTAAACAATTTGGAATTGAGTAAGTGAATCAAATTCTATATTATATGAGATTTGGATTTTAGAAACAGGAATCAAAATTAAAATTTTGAGATAATTGAATTCATAATTCTGAAGGAATCAGAATTGAGAAACATAAAATCAGAATCACAATTGTAGATTATTTTGAATTGATAAAGTGAATGATTCCAAGTTTTATTAAGGATCTAATTTGTTTCAGTATCAATTTTTTCTTAATAAAAATAATGTTATACTTATCTTTAAAAAGGTTTAAAGAACATGTATATAAATTTCCTTATAGATAGAAATAATTAGTAAGTAAATTTATTATATATAAATTTACTTATAGATAGACAGTATTATTATGAAAAAAATATGTGTTTGTGATTTCCAAAACATAAAGGGAATGAGAAAATTCATAAGAAATATTTTGACTCAAAAACAATTTTTATCATCTCTGGTTGGAATTATTCACACTGTTCTTTCTCTCCCATTTAATCCATTAATATCGATATCTAATCATTATCTTTATTTTTCCATCCCTGTCTCTTGTCATGAGTCTCCATCCACTTTTGGTATAGGGTCACTTTATACATATTTTGTCTTCAATCATTGGGTACCTTGTCTATATAATATGATTATTTATCTTAGGTATTCTTTTATCTTTGATATATCTCTATGGTCTTCAATCATTGATTTCAATCATTATCTCTTGTAAAAAAATCCATTAGCCATCTTCTATCTTCAGTCTCAATCTTTGATCATTTTCTTCAATAATTGCTAATTTTAGCCTTTATATATATTAATAGTCATGGGTATCATGTCTATTATCTCTATATTCATTCTCCTTCTTTATAACTTATAGTATTCAATGTTTGGTTTGAGCATTTTTTCACCACTATGATACACAATATATAAAAGATTCACTCATTCGTCTATGTATCAAGTATTTTTTCATTAGTCTAATTTATGAACTTTAGTATCCATCTTTATTATCATCTTTTTTATTTTCCTTTTCCTTTGGTCTCCAGCATTCAATTCCTATGTTCGTATCCAATTTCCTTCTCCATTCATTATATATTTTATCTCTCTTTAACATATGATGATCATTTATGGTCCTAAATATTCATCTAAAATCATTTGTTATATCTAATGTCACCATATCTATTATTTAATCTATTGTTACCATTTCAGTACTCTAATATTTGATGTCGAGTCTCAATTATTCAATCTTAAATATACAACTATAGTCTCTGGTCATCCATTTTAGTCATCTTCTCTAATATTTGATTCTTTTACCCATATTTAGTCTTCAGTTTTGATCACTTTCTCTATTATCCCACCATTGTTTTCAGTATCCATTTCCATCTATAGTATTGGGTATTGTATTATAGATCTCTATCATCAATATTCTTTATCTATGTTTACATATATAATCTTGGATCATCTATCTCTGATCTTCTTCTTCAATCTATTCCTTTGATCACCAATATTACTTTTATTATTTTTCTTGGTTTCATTTTTTGATCATATCTAACTATCTCCATCAACATCGATCTCTGGTCTTTAGTCTCTATTTTTTCCATTAAATATTAAAACATGTCGTTATCTTTAATTTCTATCTCCATCTCCATTATCATTCTATATCCCAATTCTTCAATATTTACCTCTATTCCCATCTCTATCTTCATCTTTATCTTCGATCATTGTTTCTAATCATTTAATTTGTGTTCATCATCAATATATATCATCATCTCCAACTTTTATCTCCATCTATAATATTTAATTATTATATTTGTATCAATTTTAATATCTCCAATATTCATCATCATCATTAAAATTATTATTAGATTTTAAATTATATTTCCTTATTTGTAACTATTTCTCATGTTTCTAATCCATGAACTTATATCTTCGGGCTTTGGGATTTTAGTGTCTGGTTTTCTATTTTGGTCTTCATAATTATTCATGTGTCTTTTAATCTATAATATTCTATCATTGATATTTGATAATAGATCTTTAGAAATAGATTTTTTTTTTCTTTGGTACTTGGTCCCCATTTTTTTCATTGTCTCTAGTGATTAATTTTGGTCTATATTTCTATCATTATCCATATATATCTCAGGTCTCTGTATCAAGTCCCCAGTTTTGGGTAGTATATATTTGGTATTTGGTCTAACCTATTTGGTCTCTATTTTTATGTCATTGGTATTTAGTCATTTGTTTTACCTCCTTCAATAATTTTCAATCATTGATATCAGGAAATCATTCTATATTCTTTGGTCTATAATATGAACTTTGCATTTGGTATACAATCTTTGATCTCTGTTCTCTATATCCATTTCAATATTCAGTTGAATATTTTGAATATTTATTCTCTATATTTTACTCAGTATATTGTTTCCATTTTCCATTCCTTTCCCTATAAATTGATGCCAAGTATCTATTGAATCACCAGTCTTTGAATCATTTATTATTTCCAATTTCAAGTCAGGTGTTTGATCTCTAATCTCGTGTAACCAGGAAATTTTAAAATAGATATTGTTGTGTTTTGAGGATTATATTTTGATGTATATAATTATAAAGATGTTACTCTTTTATATTATGATAAATAATCCATATCCCTTTTGGATTTTACATGAAAGAATTATGAAGTACACAATTTAGAGTCATCCAAGTTGGATGTGATATTTCTCTGTGGAAACTTTATTCAAGCTTATTATTTCTTTCAAATAGTGTTAAAACACCCCATACAAATATATAATATCAATTTCTCTCATTTTAGATATTTAATTCATATATATATCTCACTCTATTTCTCTCTCTTAATATGTTTTTTATTTTCTATTGTTTCTAAAATATTATACATTATTTTTTTCCATTGTTTTTTATTATCTCTTCTTAGTGGAAACTTCTTTCCTACCTATTTTATCATTAAAAGGGTTATGCAACATTATATGCATGTATATAATGTTGATATTTCTAATATTATAATTTTTTATTCATTACACACACACACTCTCTCTCTCTCTCCATATTTTTTTTATTTTCTATTAATACTTAAATTTTACATAAAAGGGGTTTTGTATCATGTTTTATGTTTTTTTATGTATTACATTTTGACTCACTATTTTTTATTTTGTATTTCATGATTTATATTTTTTATTACATTGTGTATTATGACTTTTAGCTTCTTGATTATTTCGTCTAAATTACTATTTTTTTAATAACCTTGGTCTTTCTTATATCTAGTCATCGATTGTCTATCCCTTGTCGATATTTTTCATCATCAAATTCTCATTTAATATTTGGTCTGAGGTTTCCTAATCTATGATCACCATATCAGGTATTTTAACATGTTCATTCTTAGATCAACTGCCTTTTCTCATCAATCATAAATTTTCCATCATCTCCTTCAATCACTAGTATGATTGTTTACCCCAATTTTTTTGATCTTTGTCCTTCATGTTTAGCTATCATTCCCTTCTCAAATTTCCAATATTTAATCCATATAAATCGATATTAATTTTTTTTATGTTTTTTCTACCATCATATCTATCACATCGGTACATGATTTTCTATCTTCAATCATCGATCTCCATTCTATGTTTTCACATCCATCATATCCCATAGATTCTCTCGTGTACAACATTAGGTATTTTTTCTCCCATTTTGGTTATCTATATTCTCTATCTGGTCTCTTATCACTAGTCTTTGATCATCAATCATTTCAATCCATGTCTAACATGGTCTCCTTATCTTTTATCCTTTACCTCACATCTCAAATACCCCCTCTACCTTCCTTTAAACCACATATATCATCTCATATCTCATATCCCAAATATTGCATCTCATATACACCCTTTTCTCTATCTTATTTATTGATTCTACTCTATAGTATTTGATCACTCATATCTCTTTTCTTGTATTTCATATCTCAACTATACTTTCTCATATCAATACTTTTATCCCACATTTTTTGATATTTTATTTCCAATATATGGTCTCTCATTTCCTATATTCAATCTATAAACATTTCATATTATTATTTACTTTCTATATATAATTATAATCATATGGTCTTCAATATAAAACCATACATATTATTTATCCATTAACTATAGTTAATCATTAGTATTTGGACTTAAATCATTGTTTTCAATGTTCTATATATCATTATTTACCCATACTCTCTAACATAGTCCCCTCCCTAATCTTTTAAATTTAATATTTTTTTTATCTTCCCTCAACTATCTAGTAATTTATCTTATCATTATCTCAATCCTTTTTATTTTCCAGAAATTTAAATTATTTCTTCCAGTATTTATCCCTTGTTTACTTCCTCAGTTAACATTCCAAATCATTATATTTGGACCTTGGATTTTTTCTCCAGTCATCAATCTCCATCATTATTTTCTTTCTGGCCTCTACCAATATCTTTTACCATAAATCTCTAACACTTGGTCCCAATACTATGATCTTTGATCTCAATAATTTTTTCTTTTCTCATCAATCTATTTTTTCTATCTCCAAAATTTTATTCCCATATTTTTCCTTAATCTATAAAACATGTCTCTATCATTGGTCATAAAAATCCTTCATTGATCCTTATCATAAATATTAAATATTAATCATAATATTCATATATGTCAATGGGTTTTAGTATCATGTATATGATCTCTTTTTCCATTCTATATAATATCTATTTGTGATATTTTTTCATCATTTTTAGCCTTTGGTCTCTTCTATGATCTCTAATATATTCAATATTTTTCTAACATATTAACATATCTATTATTTTTTATAATAATTTTATTTTATATATTTGGTATTTGTCTTTATTTTCATCTTTATTTTCTATTCATATCTGGTTTGTAGTCTTCAGTATTTATATTAGTCCCCAATTTCCTTCTTTGGTCTCTATATCTATTCATTATCTTTCATATATGACCATCATCTCTCATCTTCAGTATTGATCATATTTCATTGGTCTTTATCCCTTAACTCTATATCCATTATTAAATTTGTACTTTCTCATTTTAATACTCCAATATTAAATCTTGAGTCTCCATTCATCTATCTTAAATCTTCTTGTTAAGTCTCAGATGTTCTATTTTTGTAGTCATCCCTAATTTTTTATTTTTGTCTGAGTATATGATCTTAAATCTTTATTTATATTTACATCTATAATATTAAGTATTTTTTTATTCTTATCTCCATATTCAATATCATCCTATGATCTCTTATCTTTCTCCAAGTGTTTATCTCCACTTATATTTTATGAACAACAGTCAATATCATAATCATGGAGTTTAGTCATTGGTCTTTGGTCTCTATTTTTATGTGTTCATTCTTAGACCGTGTCATTATCATATATTTTTTTCTCTATCTCAATATTCAATCAATGTCCCAAATCATTGATCATTTTATCTATTCCTATCATGAAAATCATCTTAACTTCAATAGTTCACTCTAATATTTTACTCTACCTACTTATTTGGTATCTTTAATTCTCTCCAACTTAAATGTGTATCTTCAATATCTTATCTTCATCTCGACATATATTTTTTCAACATAAATATCATCTATATTCTATTCCTTTTGTATTTTATTTTCATCTATATGACTACCATTTTCACATAATATCATGCTTCCAATCATCAAACTTCTATCTTCAGGCTTTGGTTTTGAATAGTTATTTTTTATTTAAAGTCTAAATTGTTGTATTTTCAAAATTTCATCTGTGATATCTGATTATTAATCATCATTCATAGTATTTCTTTTCAATCTTCAATATTTGGTCTTTTTTTCTCTATGATTTCCACTATCTATAGTGACTAATTTAAATCCTCATCCATATCTCATGCTTCTAAGAGTCTCTAGTTTTTAGTAGTAAATATTTAATCTTAATTGTGTACTCATTCATTAATCTCTAGTTTTTACTCTTTAATCTTGGTTTTGATCTCTTTCTCAATGATTTTCAATCTTAGGTAATAATTATTTTGTTATTTTTTCTGTAATAAAAACTCAAACTATAATTTAAAATCTCTAACATATAGTCTCCATTTCCATTATCATCTTAAATATCAAATTTATGATTATAGATATCTATTATTATATTTGTGTATAGTATCTATTTTCATTTCCATTCGCTATGCTTTGATGCCCAGTATCTAATCTCTAATTTTTTACTTATTCATTATTTTTTATTTAATTTTAGCTAATCACTGTCTAGTCTTGTGGTTCTAGGAAATTCCAAAATGGAAGTTGATATATTATAATGATTTTATTAGGATGAAATTAATTGTGCGGATGTTATTCGTTTGTACTATGATAAAGATCCCTGATCCCTTTTGGATTCCACATGAAATAAACATGAATATTAAACGTTAGATTTATCTAAGTTGGATTTGATAATTATCAGTTGAAACTTCATTTGAAACTATTGTTACTTTTAAAGGGTGTTGAAATATTCATTACAAGTATATATTGTCTATCCATATCATTTTTATAATTTCTTGTTCTGGTATCTCTCTTTAAATTTCTCTCTCTCCCTCTAATTTCATATATTTTTTACTTTTTATAATGAATTACATATAATATATTTTTTCATTTGTATCATGTTTTATTTTTATCTTGTTTATTATATATTTATTCATTTATATTTATCATGTATTTCATGTAATATATTTTGTTTTTTTGTTCTGTGTTTTCCCATCTATATTATAACTTCTTTCTTCTAGAGTATATATTCGAGTTTTTCTTACTTGATAACCTTATACTTTTTTTCCTTTCTATTTTAGTTAAACTTTATTCTCTAGCCTATATTTCACCATAAATTTCTATTATTATGTTTTCTTATGGGTTGTATAATATATTATCACCAAGTCATGTCCTTTAAAAAAATTCATAGTTACCCATTCTTTGTTTGTCTTTCATCAATAAATATGTTATTCAATATACTATTAATGATATGGAACTATAGTGATGGGTGGGGCTCGATATTATATATCCCCTTGAAGAATTAGTAGGTCTTCTAAGACAAATATATAAGCTAACATTAAACGTGTTTCTACCTATAGTTTAAAAAATATTGTGAAAGGTCTTGATAGTATAGGTAGCATGATCCTTAATATCATGGTGTCTATAAATTTAGAATCACCTTAATTAAGAATTCAGTTTCTATTAACCATGATATTTTCATAGTGATATTATCTATTAATGCATTTCATTCTCAGTTTATTGATTAAATGGAATGTGTTTTCAATTATATACCTTTCCATATTGATTATTCCATATCCTATTGTCTATGATATTTTTACAATGATATTATATCTAGATGAATTTCACTCTTATTTTATCGATTCAATGAAATGTGTTCAATTATTTAACTTTCCATATTAATTATTCTAGTGAAATTATTTAAATGTAATGTGTGTTCATTTATCTACCTTGTTAAGTTGATTATGCTCATTGATTAATATAGCTTCCACTGTACTTAACCCTTACTAATTATTTGAGCTCACCCTTATTTTCTCCCTTTCCCAAGAATCTAGGAACTTTACTATGAAATATATGTAAGAATATTCTAGAGGGAATAATTATATTCTAAGAAAATATATTTCAATTTGTGTATTCAAATGTAATATTGGTATCATGGATGTATCTAGTTTACCAAGACTACTACAATATTCAGTCCTTTGGGATGTGATTCTTTGTATGTTGTACTAATGTTATAATTTAGATACTAGATCTAGATTACTAGAGTCAGGGTATCTACAATTGGTATCAGAGGAAGTTTATTAGATACCTTGGGAATTAGATTTAAGAAAATATAGATTTGGGATCAGAACCCAATTATATACATTGATGACAAGTGTAGAATAACATCATAAAGTTTTAGTAAGGTAGATATTATGTGGTTTTCCATGTAACACATCCCAATATAGATAATACATGTGGACATGGTTTTAGAAGAGATATACCTAGGGGTAATAACATCAAAAAGAGTGTATTGGGATTGACCCAATCATCAACTGGTGCATGATAATGGGCCTTACCACACACTTGGTTTGACACTCATAGGGGATATGCATAGGAAAATTCATATTTTATTTATGAACCATTATAAAGGAATTGGATAGATGATGAAAATGAATGGACTAGGTTAACCCTAACATGTCTTATATTGAAAATGATGTGTCACGATTTAGAAATCATCTAAATTATTCTATGGTTTTCTGACTATGGTTATTGTTGGTCACACTATGATATTTGGTTTTAGTCATTTAATGGAACCTAAAGGAATCATGTTAACATTGAACATGAAAGTTAATGTAGTGACAATGAGAAACTAAATGGTATGATGTTAAGTGTTAAATATTTCATGATTATTATTAATCAATTATCTTGAAATATAATTAACAAGATATACCTTAACCAAATTCATGACTCACAAAATAAGATAAGGATGATGTTTTGTAAGAGATCGAGTGATGAAGTCCATGAAGGAAAGAATGATTTACTTCCATCCTATATGAAATGTGGAAGGAGACAAACAGGAAAGTTTCTCAATGGAATGATAAAAATTTTTATGTGTGTAAAGGAAAGGAATGATGAAAACAATTGATTAGTAAAAATAAAGAGTATGATGGGAGGAAATAAATCTCATCATAGGGATCTATTTATAGTTCATTGTCTTAAATGTGGAAAACTTGTAACTTATCTAAGTTAATTATATATTTTAAAGGATAAACTATAGACAAAGTAAGGACCTATGTGGAAATAAAATGGATGAATTATATATATATTTGTGCTAAATAATTAAATTATATAAGTATTTTTTTACCAATGGTATTTTGGTGATAAGATTATTATGAAACATCTTAGTATTGTGTTAAATTTTAGAATCATATGTGTGTTAATTAACATAAGAGTTATATATACCATTAGGTGTTTATTAGTTTAAGATGAATCATAAGTTAGAAATCTTAAACACTGTTTTTAGGTTTTATGTGATGAGAGTCTACCAAGATTTAGGAAGCTTTAGAGAAATTTATGGAAAGTATACGTTTTGGTAGAAAATTTATTTGAGGAATAATGCCTTTACATTTTATAAACTTAAGATTAATGGTATTGATAAATTTTAGTTTTAAAATGATCATTAATGGAATTTTAATAATAGTCAACTAAGAGTATATGGAGGCTTGTCAGTTTTAGATATGCTGAAGATGCTCTCCTACCCTCGGTGATGATGATAGCTTCTGCACCGGCCCCTCCCCCCTCGATGGGGGAGGGAGCTTCGTTGATCATTGGGAGAGCATGGCCTGCATTTCATCCCTTCTCCAACCCGGATTTTCTCCCACCATTTTCTAAAGATACATTAATCCCTAAAGTTCTAGATATCATTGATGGTTGCCCTAATATTCAGATTTCAACCTCTGAATTTTTGGAAACCTCTTCCCTCTTAAACCTCATATTTTATGCTTTCTTTAAGATAAGGAGACCTTTAGTTGATGAATTTTATAGGTTTATATTTGGAACATGGGATCTCTAAGAAAGGGTGATAGTTTTCTTGCTCAACAGTTGCCACATCATGATCTGTTTTGAATTGGAAGCAGACCTCATCAAGGCATGGTCGAGTGCTCCATGTAGCTTCAATGGTTCCTGATTCATCCTCTTCCGATGGTTCTTCTAATTATATATGAATCATGATCCTCCATATACTATGTTTTGGGTATGTTTCCCCAACCTTCCATTTCTGTTTTAGCATCCCTCTATTATTATCTTACTAGGAAATCTAGTCAGTAAATTTTTGTGCTCGGATAGTAGCACTGAGGTTGTTTGTCACCCGATCAATCCAAGGGTTTGTGTGGAATTAGACACGTCTTGGCCACCTGTTTATTATGTATAGATTACAATTGGAAAGGAATATAAGTTCATACAACAGGTTATCTATGATAGTTGGACAGACTTTTGTTCCTTATGTAGTCATTTGGGTCATGCTTCAGAGGTTTGTTATAAGGGTCTCCCATGCCAGGATGCCCGTTATCGGGGAACACAGTCTGCATCATGGAAAGAGGATATCCTAAAGGGTAAATCTCCAGTGATTAGTGTGGGAGATGGTCCGGTGAAAATAGAAACCAGTGAAGGTAGAGGTAGTGAATTTCAGTTACCGCAGATGGTGGAGGACGACCATCCGAAATGTGATCTTAATAGGTTAGTTGAGGTTGTTCATGGGTCAGAATCAGGGAGTAAAGTTATGGTTCCCTAGGATGAAATGGTTTAATCATCCAAATATGATGAAGGATCATTCCATTAGGCTATGGTTCGAGTATAGAACCAGGTGTTGGGGAGTAAGGATACAGTGGATTACGAAGTGGATGGTGTAGAGGATTTCCCTACTGAGGCACCTAGTTTGGATAGTGTTGGATTGACGAAGTGAATGGGATCTGATATGGAGGCTACCCATCCAAGTAATGGGGAACTTGCATTGGTTGAGGCCTCGCTATGTGATGGTAGACAAGAAGTGGGTGATACCTAAGTGGTGGGTGTTAAATAGGATTTTGGCAGTGGCTATTGTGTAGAGGTGGTCAGTGGTAGTGGGGACCTACCCAAGGGAAAGTAGGGGTCTTCACTAGATGTGGAGGCCCATAACTCAGTTGGTAAGAAAGGAAATATTTCTTCAGGAAACCAATATTCTAATTAGGTGAAGAATAGCTTTGATAGCCTTGGTACATATGGGGAGTGTATGGAGGAGTCCACTGAAGCCATTAAGAGTATTTCTATAGGGAAAATCAGCCCGAGGAGTAACAGAAGTAACAAGAGGAAGAAGGGTAAGAAGGAATATTCATCCTTGACACCTCCCTTGAAGACCCGATCAGTTAAAAATAAAATGGCTGAGAAGATGGACAGTGAGGCCATGTGTTATAAATCACTTAGTCAACCTGAACTTTCCTTGGATTTGATTCTGAGTTCGGAGGATGAGGTGAAAGAGAATATGTTGTTTCTCAATTCCTTTAAAGAAGAAGCAACCAAGATGATGGGATTAGTTATTGAATTGAATATAATTGAGGAGAAATATTCTTGTGTTGACAACCAGGACATGATACTGGCTAGGGGTTTCAACAAGGGAATGATTAGACTTGAGGATTATATAGTGGTCTGGGATAAACTGACCACTACTTTTGAAGACTTGATATGTGAAGAGGCGCACTCTTAGATGGGGTTCAGAGAATGAGGTTTCCACCTCTTCAAGGAACTTAGAGTGGAAGATTGATAGGGTATGTCCTGTCCATCAGTTCCATGACAATGTATCCTTACATGAGACTGTTTTCCATGTGTTCATGCACTGGTGGGGGCCTTATCATGATGTAGTTGTTGGGTTGGGGCAGGATATGTAATTTGTTTGGGGTTTCCTATGCTGTTGTTTTGATTGTTTTGCTGGACTTAGTGGTTCTTACTTTTCCATTAAAAGTGATATGATAATAAAATAAAAGATAATTTTCAGTTATTCAACTAAGATTATAAGACTTTGTGAAGAAAAAAGATAAATAAATTGTATTAAAACCCATAGTAAAAATGTTATTTAATTATTAATTTTAATTCAAGGATGCACATCATATTTATTTTAGAAAATTATTGGAATTATATTAATATGGTTTTAGAAAATGGAAAACCCACATGCTGGGTGAAAACCCATTACATTAGAAAAGGATGTGGGGATTGAACCCATGACTGAAGGATAATAAGGGTTTGTTCCTACCACTAGCCTATATGATTCCCTGTTTAATATTTATTGTATATATTTAAATTATTTGAAAAATAAATATTAATGATGAACCAGTTGTGTTAATTTTGAGGTTTAGAGATTAATATGTTACATTGGATAACTTGTACTAACCATATTGGTTTTGGAAAATAGTTAGAGATAGATGGAAAGACTTGTCACTATTTTATGGATCTTATGATCTGTTAAAAGTTAATTTTAGTGCTTCAAGCATATTTTTTTTTGATTATATAGTGAAAGGGATGAATTGGAAATTGATTAAATCAAAACTAAAGGATGAAATTATTATTATGAAATAGAAAAATATCAGGTAAGTATAAGTAATTATAATCTAATAAATTAAAACAATTCCTCAACATTAGGAAAAGGATCTTGAAACAAAAAATTAATTCTATTACATTCATATCCAATTAATCAGATGGCCTTTTAAATCATAAAATATTTATGGT
The DNA here is from genome assembly GCA_963277665.1 of Viscum album. NCBI lineage: Eukaryota > Viridiplantae > Streptophyta > Magnoliopsida > Santalales > Viscaceae > Viscum > Viscum album. The sequence continues at coordinate 166,948,027 of OY728155.1, read as the reverse complement.
TTTCAGGTTTTAACTTCTCATTGATCAATCACTTTCTTGTGATCAATGATCTCTATCACTCTCTATAATTATTTAATATTTTTTTCTATATATATCTTAACTTTAAACCAATGTTATCCAACATAGAAATCTAATTAGGTTCTATTCTAAATGATCTTTTTACACCCCTTCCTCTCTTATTAAGAGGATAATTTATTAATTATTTTATGATGTGGTTTTTTAACAAAATAATTTTTAAATATAAAAACCTTTATTACTGATATCAAGTTTAAATTGAGAGGATGCAATTTATTAAAAGTGGGGATAATGTAACACCATGAAATTCTAAAATAATAACATTGTATTCAATTGATTATGCGATAGAAAACACTAGATTTAGAAGAAAATATAACACCCTGAGAATTTATGATATATTTATTTTTAAATAAATTCAATAAATTAAATATCATACATTACATGAAACATTTATTTTATCAGGAGTTACACAAAACACTGAGTATAGATTGTGTTACAAGCAACATCGAGTTTAAACAAAACGTGACATATTATTAAAATATTATTATTTAATGTGATAATTATCACCCAACAATTAGAATGGAAGGTATTAATAGGATTAACTAAATTATGAAAATATATAGTTTACACACATTTATTATTTATTTATTTATTATAAATATAATAATAATCATTTAAAAGAAAATAAATGTTTTCTAAAAAATATATTATTCTAAAAGACAGATTAGACATGCATTACACACGTAATTTAAAATAAATTTTTACCAAATTTAGAAAATTTATTTTATTAAATTAACTTAATATTTTAAATAATAATATTAAAATTATCTTAGGGTAAAGTTTTGTGATTTTTCTAAAAAGTTTCATTTTTGATGAATAGTGAAAAATACTGAATTTTAATTGAAAAATAACTTTTGATTTAAATTATTTATAGTGATAAATTATATTATTAATTGGTTTAAAAGTAATATTAGTTAAATTATATATCAATTAATATTATTAAAGTCAATTTAATCATTTTAATATTAAATTTTTATATAAAAACATGGTAATATGTTTAACATTTTCTCTTTGAAAACCCTCTTTCTCGTCACATCTGAAGGATTAATTTTAAATTAAAATTTTCAAATTATATGAATTAAATTTGAAAAAATGGATTACATGATTTTAATAATAATAATTTATAATTTATAATAAGTTCAACTTTACTTTTGACCAAAATTAATAGTGAAAACTAAAAAAATTAATTCCATTAATTAAGATAAAAATTGATTTACCAGAGGTTAAACTAAAAAAATATGGGTTAAAATGAAACAAAAATTTTTAAAAACCCATTTTTTGGAAATATTTAGACATTATCTATTATAGGTTTTATATTGGACAATTTTAAGGCTTTCATCATGATAAAAACGTGGGTATGATTGAATATTTCTAAAAAATTAAAAGTGTTTTACTCACCTCAATTATAAAAGGCCACCCCCTCTCCTCTCATGTTCATACCTTCAAAATATTTTGGTTTAGAAAATAAATGCCCAAATCATAGCCCAAATTCACTACTCTAATCCTAGAAGCATTATTTTGGGAATAAATTCAACCTAAGAAGGATTTTGTGAAGACCTAATGAGGATACCCGAAGGAGAGGTAACGTTATTCAAAGAGCATCTTTATTCTATTTCTTTATCCACATCCAAAAATTATTATTAAACCATGATGAAATAACAAACTCATTATATTACTTATAATGATTTTTTTTATAATAAGTTCATGAACCAAAACCATCCTTACTTCCATCAAATGGGTTACGAAATCATCATTCATGTGTACGGAGGAATACCGCCTTACGAATCGATGTAATTCATTTTTTCATGACCACCTCTCACGGTCGGGTATGATGATGTATATAAATTATATATATGATATTTATAACATATTTATACATTTGGATTCATTATATATACCATTTTCAATTCTATTTCTTAATAGATACGATAATGTCTCTTGTGTGTATGATAGACTACCTATAGCATCCCGCCTTTTTATCACATAAACTTTCATTACATTATACAAAACTGAGGATCTTTAAGGTTTAGTGTCTTGGAAACCAGGAACTTAAAACATGAAAACATAAATCATTCTTCTAAAACACTTGAAAGGCTTCTCCTCATGTTCATCCTAGGTTCATTACTGCATCACATAACCTGGGGACATACATCAAAAGAAAGGGTGAGCAGAAAGCCCAGTAATGGAAACAAGAGAAACATTTTACATGTGAACTTGAGATACTTCAATAAGGCCATGAAAAGAACTTTAAGGCATGAGAAAGAAATCTTGAGGCATATCATAATAAAAATAACATTTTTCATAACTTTAAGATGTGGCTACATCATTTAATATTGATAATCGTTTCGTTTCACCAAGGTCCATCCCCAAAGTGTCATTAAAAATTACCAAGGTTATTCACCATGGCGTCGTTAAAAATAGTCATCTCTAGAGATTAAGTCTTTACCCAATGCATTGGAGAGCTATCAGCGCACACCCTTAAATTTGCCTTTATTATAATGTGAGCCACATATATCATCATCAAACATTTCATAAATAACCCATATAGCATAAAATAAATGGGTTTCATTTCATAATCACAACGTTTTAAAAACTGCTTTAAAGACATGATCTTTACGTCACTTTAAAACCCACAGAAAAGGAAGGTGGGTCTCATGTATGTAAATCCCAGAATTTAAAATAGAACATTTTGGTATATATGTGAATACCCCTTTAGAATAAAGAGCTTTGAGTATTCACTTAATAATATAAAAGAACTTTAGAAAAAGAGAGATACATTTTGAGACGGAAATTCTGCAGCATAACGGCTATGTTACGAGGTTTTAGAAGACATTAAAAAGAGAGGGAATATGGGTCAAACATTCATAAATGACCCATAAAACAGTAGATGGACAGAATAAGAAGGATACATGATCATGGTAATGAAATTTCAAGGACATACCATTTGAAATGAAAAACATGGAAGAAAGACAAAAATTAGATTTCTCTTATGAAAGTTCGGCAGCCTAACGACGTTACTTAAACTTCAAACTCAATGATTTAAAAAGATCAAATAGGGTCTCTCATCATGTGAACATAAGAGTTCAGTATTATAGATACAGAGATAATGCCCCAACATAATTAAAAAAGAACTTGAAAGACTTGACATGAAAGTAGAACTTTGAAAAGAATGAGAAGGGTGAAAGAATCCCCTAAAAATTCGGCAGCCTAACGGCGCCACTTAAAACTTCAAAATACTGAATTGAAGAGATCAAATGGGGTCTCTCATCATATGAACATAAGAGTCTAGTATGATAGATATAGAGATCATACCCCAACATAACAAAAAGGAACTTGAAGGAATTGACATGAAAGTAGATCTTCAAAACGAGAAGGGTGAAGAACCACTTAAAAATTCGGCAGCCTAGTGGCGCCACTTAAAACATAAAAATACTGAATTGAAGAGATCAAATGGGGTATCTCATCATATGAACATAAGAGTCCAGTATGATAGATATAGAGATCATACCCCAACATAACAAAAAGGAACTTGAAAGAATTGACATGAAAGTAGAACTTCAAAACGAGAAGGGTGAAGAACCACTTAAAAATTCGGCAGCCTAACGGCGCCACTTAAAACGTCAAAATACTGAATTGAAGAGATAAAATGGGGTCTCTCATCATATGATCATAAAAGATCAGTATGATAAATTTAGAGATCATACCCCAACATAATAAAAAGGAACTTGAAATACTTTACATGAAAATAGATCTTGAAAAATGAGAAGGGAGAAGGAGTCTGTTACAAAAATTTCGGCAGCCTAACGGCGCCACTTAAAACTTCATAAAACAAAATAATGAGAGTAAGAGGGGATCTCTCATTATATGAACACAAAAAGGGCAGTAAGAGGAGTATAAAATAACATCCTCCAATATAAGAACATGTAGCATAAAAGGAATGACATAAAAGAGATTACTTGAAATGAAAGAGAGAGGTCGGATCCCTTACCTTAAAACGTAACTCTTAAAACTCAAAGGTTGGGACCTTGAGGGCATGGGGGCACCTTGGGAGGACTCCTTGGGAGGTAATGAGACCAGAACTTCGTTGGGGGAGAGTGAGGAGTCGAAATAGATGAGAGGATGGCTTGGTATTTATAGGGAAAGTGAGGGGACAAGGCATTAATGGCCAAGGGACACCTCACATGTGCTTTTCTCAAACCCATGTGCTCTCCCTTGGCATTTATCATGGAGTTAGGCCACATGGGGCCCCCAAAACAATAATTCATCACCCTTTGCCGGCCAACCCTTAAAAGATCTCATGACATCATCATGACACAGTTATGATGTCATTAAACATACCGAAACCCTAAAACTGCATTTTTACTATTCACTGAAAATTCAACTTTCTCAGAAAAATCCCAAAATTTCACACTAACCAAATATCAATGCTCTGATTTCAAAAATGAACTCCATTTTATAAAAAGTATTTTATAAATATTTTTAAATTTATTTTTAAATAAATACACTATTCACTGAAAATTCATTTTTTCAGAAAAAACCCCAAAAATTACCATAACATAATATCAGTGCTCTGAGTTCAAAAATGAAATACATTTTATAAAAATAATTTTCTAAATATTTTTAATTTAATTTTTAATTAAAAAACACTATTCACCCGAAAAAACTAATACTTGAATAATAATTTATGAAACCGTTATTTAACCATTTTATTGAATCACATTACTTAATCAAGGTGCCTAGATTATATTAATACTTTCTTTAAGTGATATTACTAATCCATTTGGACACATTACTAATCCTAATCATAAAATCACTATTCATATTTTACTATTCATCAAAAATTAAGTTGATCTTATTAGTCTCTAAATTTCGTACTGAACATAATTGTAGAAGACCATTTTTCGAAAATCATTACACATTTTAAATTATTTAAGGTTTACATAAACATTTTTTTTTAAATATCCTTTTGAAAATTCATCAAAATATGCATACTCTTTTTATCTGGTCATTTGAAAATTCATAAACTTCATCATAAGAAGAAATACCAATTTTTATTTAAAACAAGGATTACACAAGGCAGTTACGGTCTCGTTACATAGCCTCTTATAATACCAGCATAGGACCTAAGAGTAAGGTGTGCTAGGGTGATAGAATCTTGGGGCGGCTCAGTCAACATCGCACGAGTAGTAATTTCTATCAGTTTGAACTTCTCGCGAAGGCGATCCCGTTCTAGCTTCACACGATGAAGTTCAGCTTGGGTTTGGTCCAGAGCAAAGCCCAGTGGTGCTACCTCCTTCCCAAGTTCTGTTAGATGGGCTTAGATCGGTCCAAGACTACTAGGTGAGGCCATAGAATCTTCTTTCTATAATAATTAACCAAGATTACTTGTATTTAGAGACAATAATCAAAACATTTTGTTCACAGCGGTCATATTGACCGATGGTCATATAACAGTCAGAACCCAATGGTCTCATTTTAATTATAATCATGTTTATCAAATAAAACATTTTTGTTGAGTATAAAAATAAAATAAAATAACACATGAAATTAGGGAACAAGATTTATTCAAAATTTCGGGTCGTTACACTACCGCCTAACGAAGTGACGAGATTCGTCTTTCAATAATTCTTTACATGAAAGGTGATAAGGATAAGGTTAGATATTATTAGTGATATTAATGACATAATTATGAAATTAATTACATATTCACCAATCTAAAAGTATAATATATATCATTTTATTTTATTCTTTTCACATAATTATGATGATAATGATGTTTGTGTATGTGTGGACTACCACCTTCATAAAGCAACGTGACTCTCTTTTCATCACCACACCACATGGAAAATACAAATAAGTATATTTAAATAAATAATATGGTATATATATTATTATGATAAATCTATAAATATAAAATATTAGTTACCTTTTTCCATAATGATCATTGAAAAATGGAAATGTTATTCATTTGTACGTACGACCAACTATCTCTATGATCATAACATACCAAAACCATATTTCATGATTAGTTCAAAAAAAATTTAAAAAAAAAATTTATTTAAAAATATATTTACAAAAATATTATTTCCTCAAGGTGGGTTTAAGGTTTTTATGGTATTTCTATTTGTTAAAGAAAACAACCCATTATTATACATATAATTGGTATATGTTGTATTGATTCCATCCTAATTCTTCCTTTAGATGTTTTATGATCATTTTGACCATGGAAAGTATTGAGATTAATTACTTTGATTCATTTCTTATAGTCATTGACTTTACCTTTAATTATTCACTTTCCTGTTGATATTAAATTTTCCCCAAATATTTATATAATTTATATTGAATATTTTTATAGCTTAAACTATATATCATTTATAAATAATATGTTCTATATTGAAAGTTCTATTTTTATCTGCGGAAATATCTATAACTTTATATTATTTACTAAATATGGATATTTTATAATGATACACATTATTGATGAATTAAATAGATTATTCAATAAATGAGGAATTATTTAGACCTTAAGTGATGGGTGGGTCCAAATATTATATAGCCCCTCATTGCATCGGTAGGTCTAATGAGACAAATAAGTAAGCTAACATTAAATGGGTTTACAACTATAGTTTAAACTATCTTTTGAATGGTCTTGACAGTTGAGGTATCATGGATCATAGCATCCAATAATTAAGAATTACCTTTTTTAATAATTCAGTTATTATTATCTATAATAATTTAACGATGATATTATCTTTGGAATAATTTCATTCTTAGTTTATTGATTAAACAACATGTGTTTTTAGTAAATTACCTTTCCATATTTATCATGAATTATCATATTATCCATGATATTTTCATAATTATATTATTTATTTATTTATTTCATTCTTATTTTATTGATTAAATGGAATGTGTTCAATAATTTACCTTTCCATATTGATTATTATAGTCAAATTATTTAAATGGAATGTGTTTTCATTTATTTACCTTTCAATGTTGTTTATGCTCATTAATTCATGAAATATTCTAACGTACATAACCCTTACTAAGAAATTAAGCTCACCCTTATTTTGTTTCTTTTCCACAAAATCCATGAAGTGCAATATGAAATATATGTAAGAATGTGATTAAGGGAAAAATGATATTCTAAAAAAAATTATTTGTGTATTCAAATGTAATATGAAAATCATAGATGTATCTAGTTTACCAATATTACTAAACCATTTGGTCTTTTAGTATGTGATTGGTTATATCTCATAAAAATTTAATAAACAAGACACCTCATCTAGGTTACTAGAGTAGATATTTATATAATAATTCTGTTGGATGACATAATGCTGATTTAATATTTCACTTTTTATTCTTTACTTGGTTACTTTACCAACAATAGGAAAGAAACTATCCTTAAAATTTATTCATATGGAACCTATCTATATTATTATTCAAATGATCTTATCCCTCTGATGTAGTTCATGTGGTGTTAGTTTGGTGGCCCATTGTTTTTATTTTCCTTAGAAAACGGAAAACTACTCCTTTATTCTTCTTTCTGCACACCTACTCATCTGTTATTATCCATCTTGAAAAGTCTTTCCAGTGATAGTCTATCTGATATTTCTTATTCTTCTCCCTTATTTTATTCATCACATTTTGATAAGGAAACTCTACCTAGTGTTTGAAAAATTATTTTATAACTTATCTTCATTTTGTTATCTATTCTCATTTGGTTCCTTAGCTCTATCTAATTCCACTTACTCTATCCTAAACTTTTTCTTTAGAAACTTCAACCCAACTAAGAATATCTATCATATTTGTTTAATGGTACTTTATAACAGTGAACATTCATCACCAAATTTACTCTTACATATGTGAAAAGTATTCTACACACTTCTATTTATAATTACAAACATTATATACATTCACTTACATGGGTAAGTACAAGAACTCAAATATATTGTTCCACCTAACTCAAAATTGAATTTAAAACTTCCAAACAATTTTTATTTTTATTGAATGATTCCCAATTCTTCTTGAAGATTCAATATTTAAACAAACTTACTTAATATTCTTTAAGATTTCTAGAAACACAAACTCCCTTTGTGATTATTCAAACATTGAATGACCATCCTAGCATAATCACAATTGATAACTTTAAAAACTTTATAAAGTTATTTCAACATTTTATCTGAAACAATTTTTTAAAAAATATTTCATCTGATGAAACTTTATTCGTTGATCCTTTTACAACTTCATTGAATCATCACAAAATTATTTCACAAGATACTTCCTTTGACTGATGAAATGCTTCATAAAATTTCATACATTGCCTTGGCTTGGAAACCTTTTTCAAATATTCTTAGTATTTCTTATTAAAGATTATAAAACATAATTTCATAGGGATCTTAATTAGTGTTATGGGTATAAAAATGATTTTAAATTTTCCCCCATCTAATGAAACCTCATAAATCTAATATTCTTCTTCTCTATGATGAATTTATAGAAATCTATTAGTTGAATTCATAATATATATATCCTGATGTATTTGTAACATTTATTCTAATGAAATTTCTTGGAAACATTTTCATAATGTAACTTCTCAAAAAACCCTTAATTGTTTTCATAATATACATTTGTGGAAATTTTATTTTGATGTAATATCTCTGAATCATATATCTTATGACAACGCGATTATTTATCTTATGTTCATCCACCTGATGGATCATTCTTTGTTTGTTTCAGCTCTTTATATATGTTCATATTTCCTCCATCCAATACTTATTCATTTGATGGATTAGATAAAATGCCTTTATAACACATCCTTTAATACAAATTCAAACTTCATACAGAAAATAATATGATATTTTTATTCAAGTTATCTATTTGAAAATATACCCTTATCTATTACACTCAAACTATTGATTTGGTTTAACAATTTTGAAACCTCTAAAGACTTCACTTCTCAATATTTTTACATGTTCAACTGATGGAATTCATACATATCTCTATTCAACAACAATATGAACTTCATAATATTTGACAACCATAGTTCCATTTAGTTTTACATCAAATATTCATATTCAATAATTGAATATATCATGGAAACTCCACAATCTCACTTTTAATTTAAGTTGATTAAACTCTTCTTTCAGAGAATACTATTTCTTCAAAACCCTGGCTTGAATCATAGCCATGTGACATTGTTATTTTTTTAATGAATAGAACATCACTTAGAAACAACATATATGGTTGTTTGACCATTTTTTATTAGATAGAACCATGTATATAATCAGTCAAACATTTTTTTCCTTTTTTTTACTTTAATAAAAGGTTCGTTGGATTTAACTTTCTTATGTATTAAATACATTATAAAAAAAATTCCAATAGAAAGTCCATCTGATGGGATTATGTGGGAAAATTATATTTAATAGATATAATTAGAAATCTTAATAAGATTTCCTCTTTCTAATGATCTCACTTTACCAAATTTATCATCAATTTCTCTATCTGATACCATTCTACTCTAAATATTATTAAGGAAACCCCTTATGGAAATATTAGTCCATTCAGTTTCACAAAGATCAACAACTTCCTAATGAAAAAAATATCAAGGAAACTTCATCTGATATATTTTACTATCTCCGTTCATTTTTCATAGCTAAATTATTAAGGAAAACCCTTAAGAAAACCTCATCAACTTTGAAATAATGATAAAAAACATACTTATCCAAAACATAGAACCATTTGAGACATGAATAAAATCTCACCAATCAACATAAGTGAAATCAAACACTTCAAAATAACTTCCTTATGTTAATATGAATTGAGTAATTCTTCCAAGAATTATCAACATTGTTACCATATAAACTTTGAAACCAAGCTTGGAGACTTCATCCAAACATTCCAATAGTTGCTTATTCAAAACTTATTCAACATATTAACATCAAATACATATTATTATTTTATTGAAACCCATTTAAAATAAATAAAAACCAAGGAAAAAAATATAATGCAAGAAATTATTTCACTCTTCAATCCCCCTTCATATTTTTTTGTAATACCTTCAATGTTTTGTACAAATTCATATGTCAATATATGAATATTTCTTAAAACTTTATCTCCTACATAGTTGTTTCAAACTTCCATTTGAATTTCTCTCACTATTATTGATAAAAAATACAAAGTTCTTGGGAAAAGTGTATCATATTATTCATAATCAATGTACTGGCCATCATTTCACTCAAAGTCCACACAATCTATGCTCGGTGTAGAAAACAAGAAGATTTTATTTAGAAAACAAAGTTCTCTCTTACCAACTGATCTTGATACCACTTGAATGAGAACTAAAAATATTATATTAATGGGTATTAAAATTTAATTCTAGGATAAAGATACTAAAAGTAGATATAAAAATTTTGTAAGAAAGATTAACCTGAAACTTTTGTACCCACATTAAAGAATATATCAAAAACATTCAAGTGAAAAAAGTTGAATAAGTTATCTTAGAACATTTACATACTTAAATTTGTCTTGTTTTATTGATTAATTAAATTAATCCACCTTGGTGTTAAGTTTATTGTTTTATATCCATGTATGATAGATTAATAAAATTATACCTTTTGAATGACATGATCTTTGAGAAATTTATAGAATAATCAGATTTATATGAGATTATAATTCTGGAAGAAACATAAAATTGTATCCAAATGTATCCTTCTAAAGGAGACCTTATTGTAATCTTCATAATGATGAATATATTCAAATTTTATATTCTAAGAACATTATATTGATAAAAAACCAAAATATATCAGTCTTATGTGGCTATCCTAACTTGAAAAAATTCTAAATCCTTACCAAGAATGCTCTATTAATTAAATCATCAGTAAACTAGTATAGAAAACTTTATAGGATTGAAAATTTATTAACTTTTCTAACCATAGTGACATCCTTTTTTAATAATTAGGTTATACACTCGATTACATGGTAGTAGGTTTCTCATCACATTTAATGATCCATACTTATATAAATTTCATTTTCTAACTTGTACAGTTCATGAAAACAGATTTGGAAACATTATTATAAGATGGAGTTGATGGTTCTTTTTTCTTCATTGAACATAGTCATAATCTTCTTATCACATGTTAAAGGAATTTAAATCTTGAAATCCTCCAATGAGAATTGAGTAGCATCAATATCTTTATCCTTATTTTGGTAAGTCTTAATATATGTCTTATAAAGATTGTCTAACTAAACTTACAATTACAGAAAACTTATATTGAGAGTGTTTTTATGTTCATCAATCATAATCACCATCTATTTCTTCATTTTTCAAATTCAAATTTATTCAACTTAACTTTTTTAAATACAGTCATGCTCCTTGATTTTCTTATATTTTAATTCTAATTGAACATACTTAACATTAATTCTATTTTTATAATTTTCTTCAAGTAAATATATATTTTTCTTCTAAAATATTCCTGACTTATTCTTTCTCTTCAACTTCATTGATCCATTTCGGTTTAACTTTTGAAGAACATATTTTAAATGTAATTTTCTTACTTCAATGTATCCACATTTTTTTTATAGCTTTATAAAATCTAGAACTTTTTTTTCAAATACTTTCTTTATTTTCTAATTCTTATTCTATTAAGATTATTTATTCCATTATATTATGAAATAATCATGAAATAAGAGAGAATATTTTTTTAGAAACACAATGAAAAATATCACTTAATATATCAACTCATATATCCTAATAAGTTATTGATTGATTATCATCATCACTTATTCTCAAATATTATTCTTGAGGACAAATTATACATGAATGTTCACATACCTCATGACCACTTAACATACATGAGGTTGGAATGATCTCCTTCTCCTTTGTGGAAACTTGATCTACCTTTTCTTCACATTCCGAAGTTGATATATCATCTTTATTATCATGGAATATAGAAAATGATACTCCCTATTCTTTAGATAATATTGATTACTTATTTAATTTTATTTTCTCATTCATTTTACTATTGATCATGTCCTTGGTAGAAATAGAGTATTTCTCATAGATAACTAAATATTAAAAAAAACTATACTAAATTGTTAATACAATAATGAAAATAAAATATTAAAAAATGAATAACTTAAACGGGGATGATCCAACAGAGGTTAACCTTCCCTCTCATACCAATTGAGAGGACCACTTTGGGATATACTTAATACTAAGTGTATAGGGGTAAATTGGTGTTAGGAAATTTTTAACAGTTTATAAATTTTTATCTCTTTACCTCTTATACCCATTAGGATATCAATTATATTATTCTATTTTATTTATTGTTTGAATGAATATGAAATCAAGTAAATATGATAGACAATATTTTTATAGATTTTATTATTCATGGAGTGTATCTAGTCCTTGATATTTAAGGTGTAGACATGTACATAGATTATATACTATAATAATATTCCAAGTACAATGGTTTGTCTAGAAAAAAATTTTTATCCATGTATGAGAACCTACATTTTAGGAGGGGGAGTGGAAACTATCCTTTTTCACTAGACTGGTGATGAACTTATCTAAATTTTAGATCTCCCATGGTTCTTTATACAGCCTCTAAAGATAGTCTTCAACTTTTTCAATAACATTATAACACCAAGAAAGTATCCCACCTATTTATACTTCTATTGGATTTCAAAATACTTATTTATTCTTCCACTTTCTTTTTATTCAATTTATTACTTTCTCATCAAAAATAAAGAAACATTCCTTAAACATTCTTCCTCTAAAACCTATCTGTATGATTCTCTATCTAATCTTGTATGTTTGATACAATTTTTCTGATGTCATTTTAGTGTAACCTTATTCTTATTATCAACAAAAAACTAAAATAAACTCTTTCATTCTTCATCCTACACACCTCTTCATATGGTATTTTCTTTTTGGTAAAGTCCATCTAGTGATGTCCATCTGATGATAACTCATATGATCTTTCTTCTTCTTCTCCCTTATTCTACTGATCACCACATGACAAGGAAATTCCATTTTATTTCTATATGATCTTTTTTTTTACTTATCTTTCTCTACTTCTTTAGTATTTTTTGGTGCTTTATATCCATCCAATTCCACCTTCCCTGACCAGAACATCTACTATAGAAACTTCATCCCAACTAAGAATATATACCATTATTGATGGCTAGTACTTTATTACGGTGAAAATTAATTAAACATTTCACTCCTCTACATGTGAACAATGTTATACACACTTCTCATAAAATTATAACCCTTTAAATAGGATCACTTCTATGGGTAATAATTAGAAATCAAATATATTTTCCCACCCACCTCAAACATGATTTTAGAACTTACTAATAATTTTTATTTCATTTTTAATTCTTCTTTATGTTTCTGGAACATTGCCGATGTTAAGAAAATTCATTAAAATTCCTTAATATTTAAATAGTTACAAACTCCCATCATTATTATTCAAACATTGAATGGGAAACATAGCATTGTTACAATTAATTACGTTACAAACTTTTTAAAGTTATTCAAACACTAAATCTAGAAAATCATCCTTCCACATCTTCCATTTGGTGAAGCTTCATTTTATGTTCCTTTTAAAACATCATAGAAAAATTATTGATTCTTTTTAAAGACACTACCTCTGATTGATGACATTATTCAAAAAACTTTTTCTGATTCATGGGATTAGAAACTTTTTTCCAAATATGATCGATCTTCCCTTTGAATGTTTATACTCTATACTTTCATAAGGATCTTCTAGTATCTGATGGGTTTAAACCTATTTTAGTTTTCCCTTTTCCAATGAACCCTCATAAATATCGTATGCTTATTATATTTTATGACTTTATATAACTCTATCATCTGACCTTGTAATACTCAGTCCAATATATTTGTAACATTTATTCTGATGAAAACACTTGGAAACTTTTGTCTTATTAAATTTCTTAGAAACTTCTTCATTGTTTTTCTAATTATCTTTCATTTATATTTTAGGTTAATTTAGAATTTTTAATTTTCAATTTGATAAAATTGGGATTTTTCATCTGATGTTTATTCATTAGATGGAGCCTTCTCTATTTTTTTCACCTTGAATCTATTCATATTTCATATGTTTGTCAGTTCTTCATATGATGAACTTAAACTAATACCTTCATACCAAAAACTTCTTTAAAACATCAATATTAATATATAAAATAATATGATCTTTTTATATAGTATTTCTATTCATAAATACACCTTAGTTAATTATACTAAAGTTGTTGATGTTCTTTCATATTTTTGAAACTTATAAGGACTTCAGTTCACAATAACTGTACTAGTTTTTCTAATGGTCTTTGTACATATCATCATTAAACTTCAATAAATACATAATAATATTTAGGAACCATAGTTCCAGTAAGTTGTACCTGTTAGGATGGTATGTCTGAGTATGATATACTCTATAATATCAAACATAGGATCAAAATAAGAATGAGATTCTCAGATACAAGAGGGGGTGAATTTTAACTTTTAAAAATTCTTTTGTAACTTTTAAAGATGGTTATGTTTAACAAGGTTAAACAAGATAATTCACAATACCTATATAAGTTCTAATAACTTGCTAAATTCTAGAAAAGTGATTCCAGAAATGAAACTTAACTAAATTTTACAAGTATGAATATTCTACCTTAAACCGTATAGAATATAACTAAAATAGAGTACAAGTATAAGAAAGTATAAGAAAGGTATACTTTCCTTAACAATACAAAATGCAGTGGAAAAATTGAAACAAAAATAGTAACAAGTTGTAAATCTTTTAACCCAAAGAGACGGGTATCCAACAACCTTGGATAAAGGCCCCTTGACTTATACTTTCAAGAAATTTTGTCTTACCCACACTAGGGTAAGCCCTCGATATAAAGATCAGATTCTGTCTTTCTATCCCCACAGGGCCTCAACTATCAGGTATTCGGCACCTCTATCTTCCTCAGCAAGGAAGCCCTCAACTTCAAGGTGTTGGAACCTCTGTCTTCCTATCCTCGGAAGACATCGCTTGTACACAGCAACAATCAGAGTCGCATGAAGAAAATCTGCACAAGGTAATGTTTGAACAAGATGTTCAAACTTTCTGCACAGATCTTGAAAGTTGATAAGAGCCTCTCTCTCTAGAAATCACTTGAACAGCATGTAAGCACAGATGTCAGAGTTTTGTCAAAGTTATCCAGTATCTTCTTTTCAAATGAGCTCCTATTTATAGGCAATGCTCCAACGGTTGGCTCCCTCCTCCAATGGTCATATTCTTCCTTGAATTTCGGAGGGACCTGTACACGTGTCACTCAAACAATAGTTAGTTAATAACTGAAAGCACGACATCATTTTATAAAAAAATGAGTGTAATCATAACCAAAACTAATATTCGGAATGAAGTTAAATGAAAGTTTGGAATCTAAGTAAAAACTGAATTCAGAGTTTGTAGTACTAAGATATTCAGATTCTCTTTTTCTTAAGGAATTCATAATCAGAATTCATCATTAGAATTCGTAATGAGAATTCATAATCAGAATTCATCATTAGAATTCATAATGAGAATTCGTAATCATAATTCATCATCAGAATTCTTAATGAGAATTCGTAATCAGAATTCATCATTAGAATTTGTAATGAGAATTCGTAATCAGAATTCATCATTAGAATTCATAATGAGAATTCATAATCAGAATTCATCATTAGAATTTGTAAGGAGAATTCATAATCAGAATTCATCATCAGAATGCATAGTTAGAACTTTATATAAGTTTATAATCAGAATTCAAAGTTGAACTTCATAAAGGTTCGTAATAGGGAATTCAGAGTAGAACTTCATAAAAGTTCATAACAGGAATTCGGAGTCTTAAATAGAATACCTCATGTCTAATTATTATATGATTCCGAGTTTTTAGATATGAATCTGATTTTTATACTTAAGAAAAATATTGATGTGAACAAAGAAAACAAGGTAGGGATAGATTTCCTTTGGCAAGGAAATATTTCTTATGGAAGTAAAACATGGGTAAAATGAAATTTGACTTAAGATAATGTGTTTGTGATTTTCAAAACAAGAGGAACGATTAAGTCATAAGGAAACCTTGATGACTTATCAATCTACCCATTACATGAAGTAATGGAAAAGCCATAAGGAAAACTTTATTGACTCAACAATATCCCCCTTTTTGGAAAGCACAAACATCCTTACAAAAATGAATGTAAATACTTAGAATAAATTTCTAGACTTGAAATTAAAGCTTATCTCCTTTTGTTTATGATCAATGGTGAATACGACTAACACCCCCTTAGGCTTTGGAACTCTAAGGATCGTATTCTAAATTTCTGGGATGAGAAATTTCATTATGAATATGGAAATCTTCGTAATGAGCACTCCCCCTCAAATAAACTCCCCCTTACTTAAGGATAGTTCTCCTTTTTTATTTTTCCTTCTCCCTTTTGATTTCTTTTTCCTTCTCCCCCTTTATGATTTTTAAAAAGATTTTGAGCGAATAGAAAAGAAATATGGTACCTGAAACATTAAAGACATACAAACAAGACAAGAATCGACAATTTCATTATGATTGGAAATATTAGTACATGGAAAAATATAACAAAAGATCAAAGTGGTCTATTTTGTTTCTTTTTTCTTGGGCATTAGAATCTTGACAATTGTCTTTAGCTTCTTCATTTCTTTTTGGTTCTCTTCTACTTGTTCTCCAAGGTTTTGATCATTTCTTCTTGAGTCTTCAGGACCTCTGCCTGAGCTTTCATGGCCACTTCCCGAGTCTTTAGCAATTCAACTTGCTTCAAAAGTTTTTCTTGCATCTCACTCCGAAGCTCCTTTTCTGTTTTCAAAAATTGAACAATATAGATCAGCTTCCCATTCAGATCTTTTAAATCCTGAATCTGAGTATTTTGTTCAAGGGTCAGCTTTTCGTGAAATCTGTCCAAAATATTTTTCAATTTGGAATCCTCAGTACCAAAGGCCTCCTTAACATCTTCTTGGAACTGATCAACCTCCTTCGTATCTTCAATGATATTCTTAGACCATTTGGTCATTTTCATGGAGGAACTTCGGTTTTCTTCATAATTGATCATGAAATTTTTGAAATCTGCCTCATTCGTCACACATATGTCCATTACCATCGATACAGAGTCTGCTTTCTGATTCATACTAAGCTGAAGCATCTGGCATCTGGAATCAATTGTGGGAAATTTTGGAATAGTATCAACCAACTTCTTTAGAGACTGAACAACAAAATTGTGCCCTAAAGTGGATGATTCTGAATCTGACAACTTTCTAGGAGATTTTTCTTCTTCTATTTCCACCAGCTTCCTTTTAGAAGAACCTCCAACTTCCTTCTTCCTTATAATATCTTTTGTTGGAGTGTCAAAAAGTACTTGTTTCCCCTTACTGATTTTCGGTATGGCTTCCTCATCTGGTGATTCATGCTCACTTCCGGAAGGTTGAACAATCTTATCTTCATCCAATTTCTCTTTTCTAGCTCCAGCTTCAACATCCTCAGGGAGGATAAAGTCATGATTGTGGCTTTCTTCTTCAGATGGCTTATTGAATTCTTTTTCTCCTTTCTCATCAACTCCAGGTGTAGCAAGTTTTAAAGATCCAGCTTGAGTAGTCTGGAGTGAGAATTTATCAGAAGCACTATCCTTCTCATGATAGTCTTCAATTTTCTTGATTACATCATCAGAAATACCACTCATCTCATCTTTTTGAACTTCCTCCATAGCCTGTTGAAAAACATCCATCACTTCTTTCTCAACTACTTTTTCTTTGAGATTTTCCGAAGTCTTCTTGCCTGGAGACTTAGTCAATGATTCCATAAGAAAAGACTTCGGCACCGGGATGTTCTCAGATGCAATTTCAGCATCCCTTAAAATGGATTGACAAACCTCGGCCTCTTTCATTTTCTTCTTCTACTTTTTCTCCTTTGTTTGCTTTTCTATCTCATCAGCAGCTTTTTCTTTTAAGGCCTTAGCCTCAGCAGGGTCCAAGCCGAACTGTTGCTCCCCTTCTTTCCTCTTTTCCTTGAGATCTCTCCACTTTACTACCACCTCATCTGAGTAGGATATTTTCTTTTTCGGTTTAGGAGGTGTGGATTGGACTTCCTTTGATTTTGGGGTTTTATCTTCAGCGTGTACTTCCTTCAGCTTCCTTTTCTTACCAGCCTTCATTGAGGGTTCATCCTTTTCTACATTTTCTGGATTGGCTTCTGCCTCCTCCTATGGAAGAACATAGAACTCACCTGACTGTTTTGAGAAACCAACTTTCATTCTCTTCAGAGTTTCATCACTGATCAGCATCACCTTGTAATTTCTCAGCTTGGAGATACATGGGATTTTGAAGGATTCTAGGCACCGAACTATCAACTTATAAATCAATGTTGGATACATAATGATCTAAGCTCTGAGGTTCCCATTTTTGATGTTCTAAATCATAATGATTATGTGCCTCATCAAATTGATTTTCCTTAGATTTACAAAAAAATCTAACATGTACATTTCGCTCTTCTTAAGGGTATCCTTATCACCCTTCCTTGGTATGATAATCCCTTGCACCCATAATTGTAGAATCTGATTATTGGTTGAAATATGGGCGATCTTCTTTGCAGACTTGATATCATAAAGATCAATACATTGCAAGGTCGTCACCGTAACAAAACTACCTTGAACATTTGGGATTTTTTGGGAACAGAACTCTACTTCCCCTTCATATGATAATCCCACCAAGTTGGCCGCCTTGGTATAAGAAAGTTTGTAGGTTTTTCCATAAGACTTGAATGAAAATATTTCTCTATCATCTTCCTTAAAAAAGCACACTGACTCATAAAACTCTATGATTAAATCCTGATACACCGAGTCTTTAACACCTGGCTTAGATATGCAGAAATCTTCCCATCCATTTAACTTGATGTTCTTAGAAATGATAGAATCGTACTTGAAAAAGTTTGGATGCACCAACCTTTCCCTGTATACTTGTGATTTTGAGATTGGCTTCGCGGTAGAAATTTCTTGAGAAGAAGCTTCTACAGACATTCATACTGAAAGAACTTTGAGAGATTCGGAATGAGCTTAAGAACTGAGGAAGAGCTTCGAGACGCGAGACCTTGGAAACCGATGTGGGACACCATCGGGGTTCCCCTATATATAGGCGATGGAGGTTACCTTTCAACTTCCAATACCAATCTAATGGTTGGAAAACTCTCTGATCTGATCTGACAATTGAAAATATACCCGCAAAGAAATATTGAATCCGATCTTTTGAGGTTTTAAGAAAAAACATTCAGATTTAAGAAAAAACAAATCCAAAAAATTAAAATAAATGAGAAAATACCAATAAGTAAAAATGATTATGAAAAATTAAGTAAGGAAATCATACCTTTCAGATTTCCTAAGAAGATTATTCGTAATAGGTGATATTCTTCAAAAATTTGACTACGAAAAACTCACTATGAAAAACTCACTACGAAAAACATAAGATCTAAAAGTTTTATTGCAAAAAGTTTGAATACAAAAACTTGATTACGAAAATTTTGAGTAGGAAAATTCCTATTATGAAAATTCCATTACGACAATTTTTATTACGAAAATTATCATTACAAAAATTTCCATTCCGAAAATTTTCAGTACTAAAATTTCCAGTACGAAACTTTCTATTAAAAAAATTTCCATTATGTAAATTTCCATTATGAAAATTCCCATTAGGAAAATTTCCATTACGAAAATTTTGAAAAACATCAACAATAGATGTACTCCCCCTATGAAAATAAGTTTATTACTGTAAGGATATTGGTTTAACAAGAAGTTAATGGAGAAAGATTACCTCACGGTTATCATTCTTAACTTCTGTTTAATGTATTCAAATCTATCGGTAGGTAAAGATTTTTTGAAAATATCAGCAAGTTGATCTTGCATTCTGATGAATTGAATAATGATATCTCCTTTTAGTGTGTGATCCCTAAGAAAGTGATGCCTAATATCTATGTGCTTTGCATGAGAGTCATGTGCAGGGTTTTTACTAAAGGAAATGGAACTTGTGTTATCACAAAAATTTTGAGTCTTAGTAAAACTCAAGTCATAGTCTGTGAGTGTGTGTTGCATCCACAACACTTGAGCATAACAACTTCCAGCTGATACATATTCAGCTTCAACAGTAGAAAGTGCTACTGAGTGTTTCTTATTATAGTACCAAGAAACTAATGAATCACCTGAGAAATGACAAGTTCCAGATGTACTCTTTCTATCCATTCTACCTCCACCAATGTCAGCAGCTGAAAAACTCTTTAAAACAAAATCATTTCTAGAAGTGTAAAATAGTCCTAAATCCATGGTTCCCTTAAAGTAGCGAAAAATTCTCTTCACTACCTTTAAATGAGATTCCTTAGGATTGGATTGATATCTTTCACATAAGAATACTGAAAAAATTAAGTCTGGATGACTATATTTCAAGTAAAGTAGACTTCCTATCATCCCTCTAAAAGATGTTTGATCTACTGGTTTCCCATCTTCATCAAGATCAAGTGTTTTTGAGGTCCTGATGGGAGTACTTATACTCTTAGTGTTGTCATATCCATACTTTTTAAGAAGATCATTAATATACTTATGTTGGGATATGTAGATTCCTTATGGTTTTTGAGAAATTTGAAAACCAAGGAAGAATGTTAACTCACCCATCATACTCATTTCAAACTCAGATTTCAATAGACCCGCAAAGGAATCAGTTAAAGATTATAGAGTTGAACCAAATATAATGTCATCAACCTAAATTTGAACCATAAAAACATTTTTCTTATATTTCTTTATAAAAAGGGTTGGATCTGCATTTCCCTTAACATAGTTATTTTGAAGCAAAAATCCTGTAAGACTATCATACCAAGCTCGAGGGGCTTTTTTAAGGCCATACAATGCTTTGGTAAGTCTAAAAACATGATCAGGATGTTTTGTATCTTCAAATCTAGGAGGTTGTTCAACAAAAACTTCATCTTGAACATAACCATTAAGGAAAGCACATTTCACATCCATTTGAAAAAGTTTGAAATTGAAGAATGCTGCAAAGGAAAGTAGAATATGAATAGATTCAAGTCTATCTACTGAAGCATAGGTTTCTTTATATTCTATTCCTTCTTGTTGATTATAGCCTTTAGTAACTAATCTGGCTTTATTTCTTACTATGATTCCATTTTCATCATACTTATTTCTGAAGACCCATTTTACTCCAACCAAAGAAGTTTCCTTAGGTCTTTCAACCAATGTCCAGACATTATTCCTTTCGAATTCATTTAGTTCACCTTGCATGGCTTCTATCCAATCATCATCACCTAGAGATTCATCAGTGCTTTTTGGTTCTAATTGGGAAAGGAATGCTAGATGTTCTACTTCATTTATTAAGGAACTTCTAGTCCTTCCAGGTTGATTCACATCACCAATGATACTATCACTGGGATAATTCTTTAGAAACGACTGATTTGGGTTTTGTAAAACCTATTCATCAACATATTGTAATAAATATTCTAGGGTAAATGTTTCAGGAGTATCTTCTTGAACATTTTCCTTATCAGAAGGATCTTCTATCATAGGTTGATAATCCGTTTTTGAAAACACATCTGAGGATGTAGTTTGAGGTTGCTTAAAAACAAAAGGATCAGTTTCATCAAATTTGACATGTACTATCTCTTCAACAGTACAGGTGTTTTTGTTAAAAACTTTATAGGCCTTAGAAGTTATGGAGTAGTCTAGGAAAATTCCTTCATTAGATTTTAGTGAGAATTTGTGTAAATTATCTTTAGTATTCAGAATGAATATCTTGCATCCAAAAACCTTAAAGTAGGAAAGTCTAGGTTTTCTACCATTCCATGACTCATAAGGGGTTTTATTAAGAAAAGTACTAAGAAAAACACGATTTATAGTATAACAAGCAGTACTTACAGCTTCAGCCCCAAAATTTTTGGCAACAGAATACTCACTCAACAAGGTTCTAGTTATCTCTTGAAGAATTATATTTCTTCTTTCAACAACACCATTCTGTTGAGGTGTTCTAGGTGCTAAAAAGTTATGAGTAATGCCTTTTCTACTATAAAAATTTCAAAATCAGAATTTTGAAATTCTCCTCCATGATCACTATGAATAGTTTTCAATGGAAGGTTTTTCTCATTTTTAACTAGGGCTCTAAAACTTTTGAAATAAGAAAAATCTTTAGACTTCTTTGATAGAAAATAGACCCCTGTATATCTAGTGTAATCATCAACTAAGACAAATACATAATACTTTCCCCCAATGCTTCCAGTTTGTGTTGGACCAAAAAGATCCATATTCACTAGCTGTAATGCATCAGTAGTTGAGACTTCACTGATTGATTTAAAACTTGATTTATGTTTCTTTCCATAATGACAAGGGTCACAAACTTTTGAAGAATCGAATCTAAGCTCTGGTATATCTTTAACTAGTCTCTTCTCAGAAATTTTGCATAAGTTACTAAGGTTACAATGTCATAGCCTTCTATGCCATAACCAAGAATGATCTTCCATTTCAGTAAGACAAGGTAAGTCTTGGCTCCTAAGGTCTTCTATGTTTAGTGTGTAAACATTCTCTTTCCTATGGGTATAAAAAATAAACTCTTCCTTGGAATTGTGTACTAAGCACTTATCATTCCTAGAATTCACAAGGTAGACTTCATCACATAATTGAATTATGCTGATGAGGTTGTTCTTAAGACCCTTAAAAAATAAAACATTTGAAATCAAAGTTTTTCCAAGAAGAATGATGTTACATATACCAATAATTTCTCCCTAAGAATTATCTCTGAAATTTACTTTTCCTCCTTTTGTCTTGATAATATTTTCAAAATATTTTTTATTACCAGTAATATGCTGGGAATATCCACTATCCATGAACCATGTATTGCTATTGGTACTTTCCCTATTTTCCTGAAAATAAGGAAAAGTTAGGTTTTTGGAATCCAGACTTTCTTGGATCTAGAAATCTTAGAAAGTAAAATTTTGGGAACCCACATCTTATTAGAAAAATAAGCTTTATGAAATCCTAAAGATTGGGTTTTGTTTAGAGAACAATTATCTTCCCAATGACCACCACATTAACACTTAGTGTAGAATCGATCACTTTGAGGAACAAAGTAATTGTTACTAAAAATCAGTTTAGAACTTGTGTAACCAAAACCAGAAGTATTCCTTCGAGGTTGGATTTGTGAATACATTTTATCAAAGTTTTCCTTACCAAGGGTAAAGTTTGACAAACACTTCCTCAAGGAGAATATTTTGGATTTGAGTTTTATAACTAAGTTCTTGTCTTCAAAAAGATTCGATTTTTAACTAGATCTAGGCTCGAAAACATTTTTCTTAGAAATTACGTTTTCTAGATCTTTAGAAAGTTTATTATTCTCAGAACTTACTTCCTCGTTATTTTTTGAAATACTTTCAAAATAAGCATTTTTCTTATCAATATCTTTAGAAAGATCTGATATTTCCTTAGTATGAATAATATTCCTAGAATTTTCCTTATCATGTTTTTTCATGAGTTTTGAATTCTCATTCTCAAGGAGTTTGTCAAACCTAAAAACTTCTTCATAGGTAGGTAAAGTATTATCTTCATTAGAAGAATATTCTTCATCCAAAGAGTTATAATATTTACTATCATTAGCATTTAAGGAAACATTGGTCATTAATTCATTATTGTGTACCTTATCCATCAAAAAATGATTATCAATAGGTAGCCTAGTTAAAAGACCAAGATTCTTCTGTCCAGAAGATTCATAATCCGAAGATTCATCTGAAGAATCTCCACCACTGGCACTCCATGTGTCATTGGCTTTCAACACTTTCTTAGCTTTGGACTTGTAATACTTATTTCTATTTTTCTCAGAATGTATTTCCTTTATTTCTTTTCTTTTGAGCATAGGGCAGTCAGTTCTTATGTGTCCATCTCTCTTGCATTCATAGCATGTAACTTAAGAATATTTCTTGTCTTTATTTTCATTCTTCTTGTATTTGGATAGAATGTTCCTCTGTCCAGCTATCTTGTTCATCCTTCGAGTAAGATTTGATAATTCATTTTCTAAGGATTCACTTCCACTAGATTCGGAATGGATAAAAACTTTCTTAGATCTAGATCTAGTAATTCTATCAGGAGTCTTAGCTTCCATATGATTGGAAGTAGTAGTAAAAGATACACTGCCATTTCCATTCTTCTTCTTCACAATATCAGCATCTCTCTTCATTCTAGTCTCATGTTGAAGAAGAGTTCCAAACAGCTCATCAAGGGTAATCTGAGTAACCTTTCTATTCTCATCAATTACAGTCCTTTTAGATTCCCACTCATTTGGAATGATGTTGATGATCTTGTCAACAAGGGATTCATCATCCAATCCTTTTTCACCCATTGATTGTAAACTATTCACAATAGTCATGAATCTATGTTGCACCTTGCATATGGGTTCACCATAAGGAAAACTAAAACCATGATATCCAGCTCTAAGTATGGATCTTCTGGTCTCAATTACTTTGGAAGTTCCAAAGTGTGTAACTTCAAGTTTCTTCTATATATAATTTTCTGCTTCACAAGATGAAATTTGGCTATATATATTTCTAGTCATTGAACAAAGTAAAGTATTGTGTACCTTATAATTAAGTTGATATTCATGATTTTATTGATTTGTAAAGGCACTTAATTATTTATTAGGAATTTTGTATCCACCGGTAAGCATAACAAATTTTTGAACCCCAGTGTTGATAATGAAAGTCTTCATGTGATCTCACTAATATTCGTAATCATTAACATCAAAGATAGGTGGTCTTGTTTGATTGAGATTTTCTATTGAACCAACATTGATTCCTTCCATATTTAATTAAAGTCATTCCACAAAAACTTGTTAGTAGAAAAATTTTGTAAAAAGGGAAAATATTCTAAGAAAGAAAATATAGAGAAAAAGTATCTCTATGAAAAATTGAATCCGAACTATGATTCCGAAAAATAGATTCTGAAAAATTAATCCTGAAAATATGATTCCGAAAAATCAATTCTGAAAAATACCTTCTGAATTTAATCATGAGATTAATTTAGATTGAACCTCCTCTGATACCAATTGTTAGGATGGTATGTCTGAGTATGATATACTCTATAATACCAAACGTAGGATCGAAATAAGAATGAGATTCTCAGATACAAGAGGGGTGTGAATTGTACCTTCTAAAAATTCCTTTGGAACTTTTAAAGATGGTTATGTTTAATAAGGTTAAACAAGACAATTCACAAGACCTCTATAAGTTCTAATCACTTTCTAAATTCCAGAAATGTGATTCCAAAAATGAAACATAACTAAAGTTTAAAAGTATGAAGATTCTACCTTAAAGCGTATAGAATCTAACTAAAACAGAGTACAAGTATAAGGATGTATAAGAAAGTTATACTTTCCTTAACAATAAAAAATGCATAGGAAAACTTGAAACAAAACTAGAAAAAAGTAATAAGTATTTTAACCCAAAGAGAAGGGTATAAAACAACCTTAGATAATGGTCCCTTGACTTATACTTTCAAGAAATTATGTCTTACCCACACTAGGGTAAGCCCTCGAAACAAAGATTGGAGTCTATCTTGCTATCCCCGCAAGCCCTCAACTATTAGGTAGTCGGCACCTCTGTCTTCCTCAGCAAGGAAGCCCTCAACATCAAGGTGTTGGAACCTCTGTCTTCCTATCCCCGGAAGCCCTCGATTGTACACAATAACAATCGGAGTCGCACGAAGTAAATATGCACAAGGCAAAGTTTGAACAAGTTGTTCAAACTTTCTTCACGAAACTTGAGAGTTGAAAAGAGCCTCTCTCTCTCTAGAAATCACTTCAATAGCATATAAGCATAGATGTCAGAGTTGTTTCAAAGTTATCCAATCTCTTCTTTTCAAATTATCTCCTATTTATAGTCAAAGCTCCAATGGTCAGCTTCCTCCTCCAATGGTCATATTCTTCTATGAATTTCAGAGGGACCTAAACACGTGTCACTCAAACAACGGTTAGTTAATAACAGAAAGAACGGCATCTTTTTATAACAAAATTATTATAAGCTTAACCAAAACTAATATTCGGAATGAAGCTAAATAAAAGTTCAGAATCTAAGTAAAAACTGAATTCAGATTCTATAGTACTAAGATATTCAGATTCTTCTTTTTCTTAAGGAATTCATAATCAGAATTCATTATCATAATTCTTAATGAGAATTCGTAATCATAATTCATCATCAGAATTTGTAATTAGAATTCATAATCAGAATTCATCATCATAATTCGTAATGCGAATTCGTAATCAGAATTCGTCATTAGAATTCATAATGAGAATTTGTAATCAGAATTCATCATTAGAATTCATAATGAGAATTTGTAATCAGAATTCATCATCAGAATTCGTAATGAGAATTCGTAATCAGAATTCATCATCAGAATTTGTAGTTATAACTTTATATAAGTTCGAAATCAAACTTAAGAGTTTAACTTCATAAAGGTTCGTAACAGGGAATTCGGAGTAGAACTTCATAAAAGTTCGTAACAGGAATTTGGAGTCTTAAACAAAATACCTCATGTCTAAGTATTATACAATTCTGAGTTTTTAGATATGAATTCGATTTTTATACTTAAAAAAATATTGATATGAACAAATAAAACAAGGTAGGGGTAAATTTCCTTTGGTAAGTAAATTTTCCTTATGGAAGTAAAACAGGGGTAAAATGAAATTTTCCTTAAGATAAGGTGTTTGTGATTTTCAAAACAAGAGGAACAGTTAAGTCATAAGGAAACCATGATGACTTATCAATCTCCCCCTTACATGAAGGAAATGAAAATTCATAAGGAAAAGCTTATTAACTCAATAGTACCTCATTCAATTATCTTAAAGACTTGAAAATTTCATATAAAACCCACAATATACCTTTGAATTTTAATTTATTGAACTCTTATTTTAGAGACTATTGTTTTCCTCAAAACACCATCTTGAACCATAGTCGTACAACATTGTGATATTTGATCAATGACAAACACTTCACTTAGAAACAAATTATATGTTTTTCGGATGATTTTTTGTCTAATTGAACCATTAATGCAATCAATCAAAAACTTTGTTAATTTATTCTATAATAAATACATCAAAAATGTTTTCCTAATGGAAAATCTCTCTTATGGGATTATATAGGAAATATCCATATGATAGAGCTACTCAGAAATCTGTATCGAATTTCCTATTTATGATGATCTCCTTTTATTAACTTTATCCCACCTTCTATATTCAGTAACATTCTACAATAAATCTTCTTAAGGATACTCCTTAAAGAAATTTATATCTACTTAGTTTCAAAAAAATTACTAACTTCTTAAGTAAAAACTTCTTATTGAAACACCATCTGATAGATTTTATTATCTCCATTTTTTTCTTAGCAAACTTCTTAAGGAAAAACCTTAAGGAAAATTTAAAAATATTGAAATGGTGATAACTAGAATGTATGGGACATTAACGAAACACCCCAATCATCATATGTAAAATAAAATTATTTAAAATAACTTCCTCAAGTTAATAATACTTGAGTAATTCATTTTAGATTTGTCAACTTTTTTACCACATCAACATTGTAACCAAGATTGGATACTTCATCCAAACTTTCCTATAAATTATTATTCATAAATTATTCAATATATTGACATCAATAAAATATTTACATTTATTTAAAACCATGGAAAGTCAATAACATCCATTAAAAAAATATATAACTTAAACACAAAGTGGACTCTTCAATTATCTGACTGTAGAACTAGTTTTATCAATAACATCATGGAATTTTATGGTTCTCATCATAGTAGGGAACTAATATTACCTTTTCAATAAAATAAATAATATAGTAAATTAATACATTCAATCCATGTAGAAAAATGAATGATATATAATAATATATTTTTATTAATATTCACTTCTTTGAATATATGTGAAATCTAAAGTAGAAACAGTTTGTTCTAGAACACCAACTCTATATAGGATTGCAATAGGAAATTAGTAGTCACCTAATGAAATCGATAGATCCCAATGAATACAGGTGGTTAGTGAAATTAGTTTAATAGCTAAATCCCACTATAAAAGGTGGGTGGTACCACATGATGAGTTGTCATGTGATCATTTGAGATAGTGATCTACATGGTTACCATGTCACAATGATTGTAACATATTTTTTTACTTTTAAGGAAATAAATGTTATGATGCTTCTCTCATGGATGTGGGATGAAAGTAAAAAACCAAATAAAACCTATTGTGTCTTTACTTGAGTTTATTTATTTCCTTACATTGAATTTTTTTATGAGTTGTGAGAAAATATGGTTGAGTAAGTCTAACTCAATGTGGTGATTAGTGTTAGATCATTCTTCCAAGTTTCTGTACATTAATGTTTGGAGAGTCATATCCATTTTCCACTTCTTCTAGTCTGATTCCACTAAACATTATTTCTACGGTTGAATTTTGGTATATGATTCTCAACAAAACATACCCATAAATAGTGCTAAATGAATATACCCCAAGAATAAAGGAAATTTGATAAGAAAATAAATATTTATATTTTATTCTTGAGGCCACTTAAATGAAAGGTGATATGCATGTAGTGTGAGACTATGAAGGTTGTACACATGGATTGTGAATAAAAATGAAAGTATATGAGTATAAAATTAATATACACCATTAAAATTTACTATGAAATCATATGTATGTGTATGAAAATATATTGAATTAGTTGTAAGTATAATACCTAGTTTTTTAACATAAGAAGCTAAGTTAATGTTTTAAATAATAAGTATAAATATATGAATACATTTTCATTAAAGTAAGTGGATGTAATTTTAAATAGATTAATTAATGTTTTTGGTTCCATGAGAATACTTTGAGAGAATATTAAAAATGTTGAAGTTGTTAAGAAAATTATTGAATGTTTTTCGAATATTATAAATTAGAATCATTGGAGAGCAATTATTTTTAAAAAAAAGTAAAATGTTTAAATCAAATGATAAATTTTAATTGGGATAATGAATTTAAATATGGTAATATAAAACTTATGAAAATTTTCTAAATAAAGTTAAAAAGATGAAAAAGCAGGATTAAGGGTAAATTATACTTAATATGTTTTTAATGTGTTTAGGTCAATTTCATTTCTCTAATGTAATATAATTAACATGATTATGATAATGTGTATAAATTTTAATTTTCAATTATAAGGAGGTAAAAAATGGTCATATGGGAAAAATTGGGTTTAAACCTTTTTTTAATAAACATCAACAAAAATGTTTCTAATGCAACTAGTTGAGAAATGAAGATGAATATATAAATGTTTCTCAATAAAGTAGTGATGATCATATGGTAGAGATAGAAGATGAACTATTGGACTTTTTTATTCAATGAAAGTAAATTAATAAGATGAATATTGAAATAAAATAATCTAATATTTAATTATATGAGTTGTAATATTAGATTATGAATAAGAATAAAATTGTTGAATTAATGTTTTTTGAAGATACACCAAAGTTTAAATTGTATATTATAGTTGAGACTGATACTATTTGATATTTTATTTCATTAATTAATGAAATAATAAAGTTAATTTAACAACTCTAGACATAAGTTTCTATAAAAAAATAAATAATATTAAAATAAACTTTAATCCATCAAATTTATTTTATGAAATGTGGTTTAGAAACTTCTTGGTAAGATAAGCTAAATAAAAGTCTCTTGAAAATTAAGACAATTAACAGAGTATATTATAAAACAAATGACAGATGTTACATGGAATTGTGATCTTGGTTATGTATATATGATATTTTTTTGAGAATCTAGGCCCAAATATTTTACAATACGTAACTCAAATAAGATAGAATTAAAAAGTAAAATCAAAATAACAATCTTGGTTGCAAAAAAATGATTTTTAAAAAATATTATTTTCTCTATAACATAAGAATAAATCCAAATAAAATACACTTATGAGTAAATATAAATTTTATGGATACATTGAAGATATAATGAATTATTATAGGTAATTTATAAGGTATCATGAAAACTAGAAAAAGTACAATTGACCCAAAAAATAGATTAATTTTTTTTTCATTTTCGGAGGTATCTGTTTAACAAATATTCCATTCTTGTTGAAACTATAAACATAAAGTGTAGAACAACATAATAAAATATGGTAATGATTTTTAAAAATTAAAATATATTCCTTTTATTCATGTGTACTGATATAAAGGAAATATGGAGGAAAGGGTTACCAAAATTGAAATAGATCTTACATCTTTTAAGGATAATGGAATAAGGAAATTTTAAAGAAAAGTAAATGTTTAAAAATAAAATAAAATAAAGAGAACATATTTCAAGGAGAATGGAATAAATAAATGTGTTAATGATAATTATTCTCACATGACTAATAGGGATATTATTTTTAAAAATCATAAGACAAAATTGATAATTAAAAAATCATATTTTATTAGAATAAAAGAAGAAAGTCTATTGTTGAAGGATAACAAGGATAGTATATTTAAAAATAGAAAGAATAAACAAGTCAAGGATAATTATTTTATTGGGAATTAAAATATATATATGGAAAATTCATTTTTAAGTGTTATTTATCATAAAATAGTTTTGGTGAAAAGGATTACAATCTTAAAGGAGGTAAACCACTCCCCATGTAGTTTATGGATGATCAATTGACATTTTTTCATATTAAGGGGGAGATAATTTCTCAATGATAGAGATGATAAAATAAATGAAATTATTTGGTGTATGAGATATAATATTTTTAAAAATAATTATCATTAGATGATGTAAGATGGGGTGGAATCATGAGGGTTATTCAATATCAATTGTGAATTTTCATTTTAATGGAGGTATAATTTTATTGTGGGATAGATAATGAAAACTGAAATTATTTTATGTATGCGTATATTTTTTTAAACAATAATTGGAATTGTCTGTTATAAAATTTGGTTACACTAGTTCTAATAGTTGGGAGGAAGAATTAATAAGAAGAAATTTTTCAATCAATTTTTTAGGAGTTTTTATAAATTTGGAAGATAATGAAGGCTTTTATTGAGAAAAGTATGTTTTTTTCATAAAATTAATAAGAAAAGGTTACAAATGTATAATTTGGAATAAGAGATCTATATAAAAAAAATTTTGATTCATGATTCAATACAAGGGAGTTAACTATTCTATATAATTTATTAAATGCATTACTATATGATATTAAGGTATGCTTTCATTATAAAAATATTAATTCTATTTTATATCTCTATATTTAACACTGATCTTGATAAATTATGCTTAAATAATATTATGTTTAGAAAAAGGAGGTTTAGTTTATAAGAATGAGGTTGTTTTTATTATTGTTGTGGATGATTATTGTAAAAATAATATTATCGATGAAAATGAAAAAAAACAGCGGTGATGAAAATAATGTTATTTATAATACATGGGTTGGTTGTGAAATTGTGTAAGAAATTGATAGCTATGATGGGTTTGAATATATGACCTCATAATACCATTAGTATTAAATTTCATGATTACCTATTAATTAAATACAATTAATCATGTACTCATATGTTTTTACTCTTTATCACAATATTAAATTTTTAGCCACATATATTTTTTCATAACTTATTGCAACATATGGAGGTATTATTGATATATTATAAAATATTATTTATAATATTTCATTTCTTCCAAGTTAAATCAATCATATATTAATATACTACCCTCCTTCATTTTCAATAATTTCTTCAAAGTATTATTTTTGAGAAATATAAATCATTATATTATATCTATCATAATAAATTTATCTTCCATAAAAAGTATTTATCAATCTCAAGTTCCTTATTAAAAATATCACAATAAATTTTTCCTTTTATCTTCGATCCCAAAAACCTTAATTATCAATCTCAATCCCTTCATACCAAATTTCACAATCTGTTTTCCCATTGATTATTCATTCCAAAAATATTATTTACCTATCTAAAGTACTTTATACAAAATATCATAATCAATTATGATTTTGATCTCCCATTCCTTGAAATTATGCACAAGGATTTGAATTAATATTTACAAAAAATTCATGACATAAGAATCAAATATATTACACTAACATCATATATTCTACTGAGATAATATATAATTTAAATTAAATTATTTTTTAAAAATAATCATGGGAAAATTGTTTTCCTATATAGTTACTTTATATATATACATATAAAGAATTATAAATACATGAAATATTAAAGTAGAATAATTATTGATAAAATTTAAATGAACTTTATACTTTCTTTATGATAATTTTATATCACCAAAATTTCGCAATATAATTTTACTTGGTTATAGTTATAACACTTGACTCTTAAATATTAATTTTTTTTAACAATTATTCGTATTATTTTGTAATGTTATGATTTCTTATTTCATTGTTTCGTTATAAATATATGTGTGAACATTGAATCAATTTTATGAAATTTGATGGTTTTATCAAAGTTACTATATAATAATTTTTTCCTTAGATACATAATATATAAATCATATTATTAATATATTTTCTTGATTAAAGCATTAAAATCATTATTACAATGACTATTGATCATCTTGACAGGTTTTATACTCATCATTTATATCTTACATATTACAAAATGATAAAAAAAACTCATTCCCACATCATTTGGGTGAGAAAATTACATATATGTTATTTTTTATTTATCTTCCTATAATGTGTTTGATGAACACACCAAAAGAACCAAATAATAGTTTTGTATCTTCTTGGAAATTACCTAAATTATGGGTTCACTTACAAATCTATAGGATCTCTCAAAAACCCCATGTTTTTTAAGAACCTCACTTATAATATAGATATTCTGTAATGATATAAAACATATAGAAACCAATATAGTAATGATATAATCCATATGAATATATCATATAGTAATATAACCAATATATTATAAATTATTATATATACTCAAGCTATAAATTGTTGTGATGTGATCTCAAACAACCCTATGTATCACCATACATCACATTTGTATCTGTATAATTTCTTTTCCTGGGACACTAAGTAAAAAAACAAGGCATAAAACTTATCAATTTTATACATGTTAGTTATTTTATTCTTGAATTTAAATTTTGAATCATCATAATATATAAATATTTTGCATGTTATTTATCTAAACTAATGATAATATCACATGTCGCTCTGCTAAGAATATCCACAAATTTCTTAGTCTTACTCAATTGAGATCCCATATGTCATATATGCTATAAAGAAAGAAAAATATTTATAAAAATTAGTTTTATTGGAACCCCAACATAATTTAGTGACGAAATTGAGTATAAAACTCATTGTCCACCTAAAATAGGCCATGATATGGAAAAAATAACCAAGGATATAAACAAACTAATATGGTAGGCATTAAACTTAAGAACGAAACATAAAAATAAATAAAAAAATTATCTTTAATGGTAAATAAATGATTTAAAACACTTCCTAAAACTACTGTGAATAATAAATGTATAAAAAATCAAAAAATTAAAAACCTAATGAAAATTGAGATAATAACTACCTACCAAAATTCATAGTATATCCCAATAAAATATTAATACAAAGTAAGAATGTTGGTCACACACTATGTCTATATGAATGAGCTAATTCTATGCAACACCACCTCTGAATCAATCCTACAAGTATGATATATACAAATATATAAATATATATATATAATTCTGGGATGAAAATATAAATATATTAATTTTCATTTTTCAATACCTGACCACCATGTCTTCGATTGGGCGAACAGTTAACCTAGTGTACCACCCTAATCCCGTTACCCATAGGTTAGAAGATGGAAACTAGAATTGAGTAGGAATTTCATAGGGGAGGCCATAGATTAATGAATATATTCAAAACCAAATATCTATAAATAGGATTAAATAATGAAATCCAGCTAAATAAAACAATAGAAATATATAATACACATGATACAAACTAATCATTCATATAGTATGAAAAGGTGAAACAATATAAAGTGGGTTAAGGGGGATAAAAAAGGGCCAAGTATCTCAAATACAGAACAACCTATATTAACTAGAAATGTTGGACACTCCTTTATGAACTCCAAATTCACCTATCACCTTTAGGTACCATTGAGCTCCCACTCCCCCAAAACTATTTCCACCAAGATCTACACCAAACTGACCTCTATCTACTTATTAAATGACACATATAGGTGAAACCATATTAAAGGGTTAGTAGATACATAACCATTAAGAATCCTTGAAAAACACAAAGGATAAATAAAAAGTCCAATCAACTCAAAACCACAAAGGTAAGTATAATCTTGATATTATTTATCAGTAGATAATTAATGACAAAGGAGAGTCTCACTCTTCTCACCACATCTATATAATTATCATTCACCATGATAAAACTAAGAATCCAAACTACCATACTTTTCAAACCCACATCACCTTTCAAAAAATTTAGTGTGGGAGTCATGCCTTTCCAATATATATGAGTGTTGGATAAGGGAGTATCAACCCCGATGGAGGGCTTGTGAATAATTGAGAAAATCACTTATAATGTTGGTGTGTTTAACTATATATAAATAGAAACCATGCCCTCTTTTTGGGGGAGTTATTAACATTATCATTTTTTGGGGGGGACCCATACATTTTTGCGACTAATGGATTTCTAACCCAATGAAAAAACTTACCGAACTCTATAAAGAATGTAGGGGACTTGTTCCCAATCATCAACACACCTCCAAAATAGTAATTAACCCTATATTAATTATGAACATATTTCATGATCATATTCATCATTATTATGAAGCTAAGGATCCAAAACTTATTGATTCACACCATGTATATCCTTTGATGACAGGTTGGAATGTATAATACTAAAGTTTCACTACTCGCATGACCAAATATGAGTCTCAAGAGAGAAGGTATGAAAAACTACAAGGGGGTTAATAATATAAATCAGATACTATAAGGAAACAACATTTATCCCTGAGGATTTATTTTATTTGTGTACCACTGTCAACATTTTGTGTGAGGGTTTACCTATAAAGTGTGTCTATGAGAAGTACACAACATATGAGACTCATGATATTCTTACATGTGTGCCTCCAACACATGATTATCTTGGTTATCTGGATATATACGACATAAATTCTATACGTACATGATGTGTACGACTCAAGGGTTGTCCCAAAAGTATCAAGATTTGAATCAATTTGTGTGACCATAATATATGGCATGTTAACTGGAACACATGGCGTGTGTGGCCAGCTAGCTTACCAGTCATGTATTCTAGAATACACCAATCCATGTTAACTAGTCTAACATGATTTTTGACAAAAGGTATATCCCATGAAATATTTAATAAAATTTGAAAACCCTAGTTACTATATGATCATGATACATGGTGTGTGGTTTTAATATCACACATTGTGTGATCATGTCATCATCCTTAAAAAACATTTACCAGATTTCACACCACTACACCATTTGAACCTATAATCAGACCCAAGTCACTACTATCAATCTCCACTACCAATTAAAAAACTCCCATGGTCTTATCCACCCCCTAATGAGTCCCAGTAGATAATACATTGTCATTGAATCACCCATAAATGCACCTACACACCCCTTCATACAACCCTAAATCAAATCTCATTCCACCATATCTCTAACAACCTCACATTACCCACAATACGTCATGACACTACCATTTCCCTAAATACATGTACAAAATATCTTTCCTCAACCCTTTATACCTCTTTTTTATTATTTGAATCCATGTTTTTGGATCTTTTTTCCATAGAGAAGGATGATAGTGAAAGATAAAAGATAAAAAGAGAGAAAAATATGGAAGAATCAAGGGATCAATGGTAGATGAAATGGTTTAGACACTATTTTTTATGAATGGATCTATCAAATGCAAAGAACATAGGGGAATCATATTTTTTTGGAAATAATATAAGTTAATAATCTTTGATAATAAAAACACTCAACAATAAATCTTGAATAATAATCTAAACATGATTTTGATAAGGGAATTAAAAAATTATGGAAAAAAAATTAAATATAATGAATTGAACCAAGAGTGTGTATTGAAGGTTGATAAAGATCATGTATGCACTGGGATTCAACATCAATCCCATAAGGAACACTCACTTTTATTATCTGATTCCTTTTTATCTCTCACAATTAGGGTTTGTTTCATTGAAAACTAACCATAATCGATAGGGATAAGTGTGATTAAATAAGGGAGATTCATGGTTCATGGATATATTTAATTTTAGTAGTATTTATTTTAAATTTTATAACATTCCTTTGACATGTCTGACTCAGGGGCCATAATGAAAACCAAGATATGACCCCTAAGGTAAACCCCCTATTTTGAGAAAAACCATAGTGATGATATTCCCATATGGGGATCCATTTTTCTAAAGATTAATTTCCCTAAAAACATGTGCATATAAAATAAACATAATATATTATATTTAATATAATATATTCTGTCTTCCACCTCAAAAACTACATCAAAATGGTTCAAAAACAACTCATTACATATTATTTAAAATATTCAAAAGATTCAAAAAAGGTTTATGACATCCTTCCCATATTTAAGGATTTTTATCCAATAAAGTGAAACCTACTCAAAAAAATGAGGGTGCTGATCTCTGGTTTAAATCTCACATTTCCATGATCTCTCCTAAAGTTCCCCATACTACCATAGAATAGAAACCAATGATATCACATATCCTTGAAGGGACCTCTCATACTAGTCCCCAATCATCATCAAACACTTTGATAAGGTAACATTTCCTTTGGTGTCCAACTCTCCCTAGTCGATGACATATGATAGATTGTGCATGTATCTCCTCATTTGTGACACATAAAAGATGTGTCAAATCTGGTCTAACTATGGGGGTGACAATATGTGGTAAACAAACTCACCAACCTTGGGGCGGTATCTATAAGGTACTAATAATCCTCAAGTATAACTTATTTCTTTATACAAACCTCTATAATCCAAATCATAGAGACACCTTTAAGAACACATGACCCACCTCCTAGAACTCTAAAGGTCTCCATTATCAGTCCACATAGTTATTCTGATAACTCTAAGCCATCCCCATCTAATATCGAATCACATATACCTTATATATTTTCAAATGAACCAACTCCATCCCTATAATCATTGACTCTTTAATTGATATCTAGTGAAAGGGTGATATGAAGTTCCTCCAATATATATCCTTGAAATTTCTTATTCCAATAATGGAGTGGTAGATGTTATTTTTATAAACTCAAGTGAAGTGATCCTCTCATATATGGCTAAAATAAAGAACATAAACCCTCGACATATTATCTAGAATATGAATAGTCCTCCCAATATGGCCATCTATTTGATATTGGAACACCACACTCAGCCAAAACTAAGTCCTAAATTGATTATAAAATCTTGTATATAGATGAGATGTGAATTGAATATCTTGGTTGAAAATAATCATCAAGGGTATCCCATGAAATCATATGATCTCAGCTATGTATAAGTATCCTAATCTCTCAACCAAACTATTCTCTTTAATAGGAAGTAAGTGAGATGATTTGGTTAGTAGTTCAATGATAACCTAGATAACATCAATAATTTTCAGTAATCATATAATTTTCTTCACGAAATCCATAGATATTCCACACCACTTCAACTCTATAACATTTTAGGGTTGGGAAAAACCTCACAAAACCTAATGAGATCATATGATGTCATGGGATACCCTTGATGATTATTTTCAACCAAGATATTCAATTCACATCTCTTCTATATACAAGCTTTTATAAGAAATTCAGGACTTATTTTTGGATGAGTGTGGTGTTCCAATATCATATAGATGGCCATATTGGGAGGATTATTCATATTCTAGAGAATATGTTGAGGGTTTATGTTCTTTATTTCAACCATATCTGAGAGTATCACTTCACTGGAGTTTATAAAAATAACATATACCTCTCCATTATTGGAATAAGACACTTCAAGGATATATATGGGAGGAACTTCATATCACCCTTTCACTAGATATCAATTAAAGAGTCAATGATTATAGGGATGGAGTTGGTTTATTTGAAAATATATAAGGTATAGGTGATTCAATATTTGATGAGGATGGCTTAGAGTTATCAGAATAACTATGTGGACTGATTATGGAGACATTTGGAGTTCAAGGAGGTGGGCCATGTGTTCTTAAAGGTGTCTCTATGTTTTAGATTATATAGGTTTGGATAAGGAAATAAGTTATACTTGAGGATTATTAGTACCTTATAGATTCCACCCAAGGTTGGTGAGTTTGTTTACCACATATTGTTACCCCGATAGTTAGACCAGATTTGACACATCTTTTATGTGTCACATATGTGGAGATACATGCATAATCTATCATATGTCATTGACTAGGGAGAGTTTGACATCAAAGGAAATGTTACTATATCAAAGTGCTTGATGATGATTGGGGACTAGTATGAGAGGTCCCTTCAAGGATGTTTAATATCATTGATTTCTATTCTATAGTAGTATGGGGACCTTTATAAGAGATCTTGGCAATGTGAGATTTAAACTAGAGATCAGTACCCTCATTTTTTTGAGTTGGTTTCACTTTATGCGATGAAAATATTTAATTATGGGGAGGAGGTCATAACCCTTTTTAAAATGTTTTGAATATTTTAAATAATATTTAATGAGTTGTTTTATAAACCATTTTGATTTGATTTTTGATGTGGAAGATGGAATATATTATATTAAATATAATATATTATGTTTATTTTATATTCACATGTTTTTGGGGAAATTAATCTTCTGAAAAATGGATCCCCAGATGGGAATATCATCACCATGGTTTTTCTCAAAATAGGGGGTTTTCCTTAGGGGTCATATCTAGGTTATCATTATGTCCCCTGAGTCATACATGTCAATGGTATGTTATAAAATTTAAAATAAATACTACTAAAATTAAATATATCCATGAAACATGAATCTCCCTTATTTAATCACACTTTTCCCTATCGATTATGGTTAGTTTTCAATGAAACAAACCCTAATTGTGAGAGATAAAAAGGAATCAGATAATCATACTGAGTGTTCCTCAGGGGATTTATGTTAAATACTAGTTCATACATGATATTTATCAACCATCAATACACACTCTAGGTTGAACTCATTATATTTAATTTTTTTCCATAATTTGTGAATTCCCTTATACAAATCATGTTTAGATTATTATTCAAGATTTATTGTCGAATGTTTTTATTATTAGATAATATTCACTTATAATATTTCCAAAAAAATATGATTCCCCTATGTTATTTTCATTTGATAGATCCATTCATAAAAAATAGTGTCTAAACCATTTCACCTACCACTGATCCCTTGATTCTTCCCTATTTTTCCCTCTTTCTATCTTTTATCTTTCACTATCATCCTCTTAATGGAAAAAAGTTCCAAAAACATGGATTCAAATAATAAACAAGAGGTATAAAGGGTTGAGGTAAGACATTGTGTACATGGATTCAGGGAAAGGGTAGTGTCATGACGTATTGTGGGTAATGTGAGGTTGTCGAAGATATGGTGGAATGAGATCAGATTTTTGGTTGTATGAAGGGGTGTGTAGGTGCATTTATGGGTGATTCACTAACAATGTATTTTCTACTGGGTCTCATTAGGGGGTGGATAAGACCATGGGAGTTTTTTAATTGGTAGTGTAGATTGATATTAGTGACTTGTGTGTGATCATATGTTAAAATGTTGTAGTGGTGTGAAATCTGGTAAATGTTTTTTAAGGATGATGACATGATCACACAATGTGTGATATTCAAACCACACACCATGTATCATGATCATATAGTAATTAGGGTTTTAAAATTTTATTAAATATTTCATTGGATATACCTTTTTTCACAAATCATGTTAGACTAGTTAACATGGATTGGTGTGTTCTAGAATACATGACTGGTTAGCTAGCTGGCCACACATGCAATGTGTTCCAGTTAACATGCCATGTATTATGGTCACACAAATTGATTCAAATCCTGATACTTGTGGGAAAACCCTTGAGTCCTACACATCATGTACATATGAAATTCGTGTCATATATATCAGTATAACCAAGATAATCATGTGTTGGAGGCACACATGTAAGAATATCATGAGTCTTATATGTTTTGTACTTCTCATAGACACACTTTATAGGTAAACCCTCACACAAAATGTTGACAGTGGTACACAAATAAAATACTTCCTTATGGATAAATGTTGTTTCCTTATAGTATCAAATTTATATTTTTAACCCCCTTGTATTTTTTCATACCTTGTCTCTTCAGACTCATATTTTGTCATGCGAGTAATAAAACTTGAGAATTATGCATTCCCACTTCTCATTAAAGGATATATATATGGTGTGAATAAATAAATTTTCGATCCTTAGCTTCATAATAATGATGATTATGATCATGAAAGATTTTAATAATGAATATAGGGTTAGTTTCTATTTTTAAGGTGTGTTGATGATAGGGAACAGGTCCCCTACATTCTTTATAGATTTCAGTAAGTTTTTTCATTGGGTTAGAACTCCATTAGTCCCAAAAATGTATGGTTCCCCCCACAAAAAATTGATAAAGTTAATAACTCCCCCACAAAGAGAGCATGGTTCCTATTTCTATAGAGTTAAAAACACCAACATTATAAGTGATTTTCTCAATTATTCACAAGCCCTCCATCGGGGTTGATACTCCCAACACTCATATATATTGGAAAGGCATGACTCCCACACTAAATTTTTTTAAAGGTGATGTGGGTTTGAAAAGTATGGTAGTTTGGATTCTTTGATTTATAATGTTGATTGATAATTATATAGATGTGGTGAGAAGAGAGAGACTATCCTTTCTCA
Organism: Viscum album; assembly: GCA_963277665.1. Classification (NCBI taxonomy): domain Eukaryota; kingdom Viridiplantae; phylum Streptophyta; class Magnoliopsida; order Santalales; family Viscaceae; genus Viscum; species Viscum album. Next base: position 166,906,923 of record OY728155.1, on the reverse strand, counting down.
TTAGTTATCTACTGATAAATAATATCAATATTATACTTACCTTTGTGGTTTTGAGTTGACTGGACTTTTTATTTATACTTTGTGTTTTTCAAGGATTCTTATTGGTTATGTATATACTAACCACTTCCTATGGTTTTACCTATATGTGTCATTTAATAAGCAGATAGAGGTTAGTTTGGTGGAGATATCAGTGGAAATGGTTTTGGGGGAGTGGGAGCTCAATGGTAACTAAATGTGATAGATGAATTTGGAGTTTATAAAGGAGTGTCCAACATTTCTAGTTAATCTAGGTTGTTCTGTATTTGAGATACTTGGCCCTTTTTTATCCCCCTCAACCCACTTTATATTGTTTCACCTTTTCATACTATATGGATGATTAGTTTGTATCATGTGTATTATATATTTCTATTGGTTTATTTATCTAGATTTCATTATTTAATCCTATTTAAGGATATTTGGTTTTAAATATATTCATTAATCTATGTCCTCCCCTGTGAAATTAATACTCAATGCTAGTTTCCATCTTCTGACCTATGGGTAACAGGATTAGGGTGGTACACTAGGTTAACTGTTCACCCAATCGAAGACATGGTGGTCGGGTCTTGAAAAATAAAAATTAATATATTTATATTATCATCCCAGAATTATATATATATACATATATATATCATACTTGTAGGATTGATTCAGAGGTGGTGTTGCGTGGAATTAGCACATTCATATAGAGATAGTGTGTGACCAAAATTCTTACTTTGTATTATCATTTTATTGGGATATACTATGAATTTTGGTAGGTAGTTATTATCTCAATTTTCTTTAGGTATTTCATTTTTTGAAATTTCATACATTTTTTATTCACAGTAGTTGTAGGAAGTGATTTAAATCATTTATTTACCATTAAAGATAAATTTTTCATTTATTTTTAGGTTTTGTTCTTAAGTTTAATGCCTACCATATTAGTTTGTTTATATCCTTGGTTATTTTTTCCATATCATGGCCTATTGTAGGTGGACAATGAGTTTTATACTCAATTTCTTCACTAAATTATGGTGGGGTTCCAATAAAACTAATTTTTATAAATATTTATCTTTATTTATAGCATATATGACATATGGGATCTCAATTTAGTAAGACTGAAAAATTCATGGATATTCTTAGTAGAGTTACATGTGATATTCTCATTATCTTAGATAAATAACATGCGAAATATTTATATATTATGATTATTCAAATATTTATATTCAAGAATAAAATAACTAACATGTATAAAATTTATAAGTTTTATGCCTTATTTTTTTACCTAGTATCTGAGGAAAAGAAATTGTACAGATACAAATGTGATGTATGGTGATACATATGGTTTTTTGAGATCACATCACAACCATTTATACCTTGAGTATATATCATAATTTATAATATATTTGTTATATTACTATATGATATATTCATATGGATTATATCATTACTATATTGGTTTCTCTATGTTTTATATCATTACTGAATATCTATATTATAATCAGGTTCTAGAAAAACATGTGGTTTTTAAGAGATCCTGTAGATTTGTAAGTGAACCCATAATTGGTGGAATTTCCAAGAAGACACAAAACTATTATTTTGTTCTTTTGGTGTGTTCATCAGACACATTAGAGGAAGATAAATAAAAAATAACATATAAGAAATTTTCTCTCCCAAATGATCTGGGAATGAGTTTTTTATAATTTTGTTATATGTAAGTTATAAATGAGTATAAAACCTCTCATGATTATCAATTGTCATTGTAATAATGATTTTAATGCTTTAATAAACAAAATATATTAATAATATGATTTATATATTATGTATCTAAGTAAAAAATTAGTATATAGTAACTTTGATAAAACCATCAACTTTTATAAAACTGATTCAATGTTCACATGTATATTTATAAATGAAACAATGAAATAAGAAATCATAAAATAACAAAAGAGTACAAATAATTGGTAAAAAAATTAATCTTTAAGATTCAAGTGTTACAACTATAACCAAGTAAAATTATATTGCGAAATTTTGGTGATGAAAGACAATTATCATAAAGAATGTATAGAATTCATTAAAATTTTATCATTAATGGTTCTAGTTTAATAATTAAAGTATTTATAATTCTTTATATGTATATATATAAAGTATCTAGATAGGAAAATAATTTTCCCATGATTATTTTGAATAAATAATTTAAATGAAATTATATATTATATTAGTAGAATATATGATATTAGTGTAATATATTTGATTCTTATGTCATGAATTTTATGTAAATATTAATTCAAATCCTTGTGCATAATTTCAAGGAATGGGAGATCAGAATCATAATTGATTATTAAATTTTGTATAAAGGACTTTAGATAGGTAAATAATATTTTTGGGATAAAATATCAATGGAAAAACTGATTGTGAAATTTGGTATAAAGGGATTGAGATTGATAAATAAGGTTTTTGGGATGAAAGATATAAGGAAAATTTTATTGTGATATTTGTAATAAGTAACTTTAGATTGATAAATACTATTTTGGGAATATAAATTTATTAGGATAGATATAATATAATGATTTATATTTCTCAAAAATACTTACTTGAGGAAATTATAGAAAATGAATGAGGGTAGTATATTAATATATTATTGATTTAACTTGGAATAAATGAAATATTATAAATAATATTTTATAATATACCAATAATACCTCCATATTTTTCAATAAGTTATGGAGAAATATATGTAGCCAAAAATTTCATACTTTGATAAAGATTAAAAACATATGAGTACATGATTAATGGTATTTAATTAATAGGTAATCAAGCACTTTAATACTAATGGGATTATGAGGTCATGTATTCAAACCCATTATAGCTATCAATTTCTTACACAAGTTCAAGGACAACCCATGCATTATAAATAACATTATTTTCATCATTGATTTTTTTTTTCATTTTCATCGATAATATTATTTTTACAATCATCATCCTCAATAATAATAAAAACAACCTCATTCTTACAAACTAAACCTCATTTTTATAAACATAATTTTATTTAATCCTAATATATTACGATCAATGTTAAAGATAGAGAGATAAAATAGAATAAATATTTTTACAATGAAAGCATACCTTAATATCAAATATTAATTCATTCAATAAATTATATATAATAGTTAACTCCCTTGTATTGAATCATGAATAAAAAAAATTATATAGGTCTCTTATACCAAATTATACATTTTTAACCTTTTCTTATTAATTTTATGAAAAAAACATACTTTTCTCAATAAAAGCCTTCATTATCTTCCAAATTTATAAAAACTCCTCAAAAATTGATTGAAACATTTCTCCTTATTAATTCTTCCTCTCAACTCTTGGAACTAGTGTAACCACATTTTATAACAACCAATGACAATTATTATTTAAAAACAATATACACATACATAAAATACTTTCATTTTTCATTATCTATCCCACAGTGAAATTATACCTCCATTAAAATGAAAATTCACAATTGATATTGAATAACCATCATAGTGCCACCCCATCTTACATCATCTAATGATAATTATTTTTCAAAATATTATATCTCATACACCAAATAATTTCATTTATTTTATCATCTCTCTCATTGAGAAATTATCTCCCCCTTAATATGAAAAGGTGTCAATTGATCATCCATAAACCACATGGGGAGTGGTTTCTCTCCTTTAAGATTGTAATCCTTTTCCCCAAAATTATTTTCTGATAAATAACACTTAATAATGAATTTTTCATCTATATATTTTAATTCCCAATAAAATAATTATCTTTTACTTGCTTATTCTTTCTATTTTTAATTCTACTATCCTAGTTATCCTTCAATAATAGACTTTATTCTTTTATGCTAATAAAATATGATTCTTTAATTATCACTTTTGTCTTATGATTTTTAAAAATAATATCTCTATTAGTTATGTGATAATAATTATCATTAAGACATTTTTTTATTCCATTCTCCTTGAAATATGTAATCTTTATTTTATTTTATTTTAAACTTTTATTTTTCTTTAAAATTTCCTTATTCCATTATCCTTAAAAGATGTAATCTCTACTTCAATTTTGGTAACCCTTTCCTCCATATTTCCTTTATATAAATACACATGAATAAAAGGAATCTATTTTAATTTTTACAAATCATTCCCATATTTTCTTATGTAGTTCTACACTTTATGTTTATAGTTTAAACAAGAATGGAATATTTGTTAAACAGATACCTCCTAAAATGAAAAGTATTTTAATCAATTTTTTGGGTCAATTATACTTTTTCTAGTTTTCATGATACCTTATAAATTACCTTTAATAAATAATTATATCTTCAATGTATCCATACAATTTTTAGTTACTCATAAGTGTATTTTATTTTTATTTATTCTTATGTTATTGAGAAAATAATATTTTTTAAAAATCATTTTTTTTCAACCTATCTTGTTGTTTTGATTTTACTTTTTAATTGTGTCTTATTTCAATAACATATTGTAAAATATTTGGGCCTAGCTTCTCAAAAAATATCATATATACATAACCAATATCACAATACCTTGTAATATATGTCATTTTTTTATCATATACTCTGTTAATTGTCTTAATTTTCAAGAGACTTTTATTTATCTTATCTTACCAAGAAGTTTCTAAACCTCATTTCATAAAATAAATTTGATGGATTAAAAATTATTTTAATATTATTTATTTTTTATAGAAACTTATGTCTATATTTGTTAAATTATCTTTATTATTTCATTAATTGATGAAATAAAATATCAAATAGTATTACTCTCAACTATAATATACAATTCAAACTCTAGTGTATCTTCAAAAAACATTAATTCAACAATTATATTCTTATTCATAATCACATATTACAACTCCTATAATTAAATATTAGATTATTTTATTTCAATATTCATCTTTTTAATTTACTTTCATTGAATAAAAAAGTCCCAGAGTTCATCTTCCATCTCTACCATATGATCATCACTACTTTAATGAGAAAAATTTATATCTTTATCTTCCTTTCTCAACTAGTTACATTAGAAAAATAAAATTTTGTGTTTATTAAAAAAAGTTTTAAACCCTATTTTTCCCATATGAACATTTTTTCCCTCCTTGGAATTAAAAATTAAACTTTATACACATTATAATAATCATGTTAATTATATTACATTAGAGAATTGGAATTGACTTAAACACATTAAAAACATGTAAACTATAATTTACACTTAATCTTTCTTTTTCCTCTTTTTAACTTTATTTAGAAAATTCTCATAGTTTCTCTATTACCATATTTAAATTCATTATCCCAATTAAAATTTACCATTGAATTTAAAAAATTTACTTTTTTATAAAAATAATTTCTCTCCATTGATTCTAAATTATAATATTTGAAAAATATTCAATAATTTTCTTAACAACTTCAACATTTTTAATATTCTCTCAAAGTATTCTCATGTAACAAAAAACAATAATTAACCTATTTAAAATTCCATCCACTTTATTTGATGAAAATGCCTTCATATCTTTATACTTATTATTTAAAACATTAACTTAGCTTCTTATGTTCAAAAACCAGGTATTATACTTACAACTAATTAAATTTATTTTCATACTCATACACATGATTTCATAGTAATTATTAATGGTGTATATAAATTTTATACTCATATACTTTTATTTTTATTCACAATCCATGTGTAAAAACTTCATAGTCTCACACTACATGCATATCACCTTTCATTCAAGTGGCCTCAAGAATAAAATTTAAATATTTATTTTCTTATCAAATTTTATTTATTCATGAGGTATATTCATTTAGAACTATTGATGGGTATGTTTTGTTGAGAATCATTTCCCAAAATTCAAACATAGAAAAAAAATTTATTGTAATCATACTAGAAGAATTGGAAAATGGATAAGACTCTCCAAACATTAATGTACAGAAACTTGGAAGAATGATCTGACACTAATCACCACATTGGGTTCTACTTACTCAACCATATTTTCTTATAACTCATAAAAAAATTCAATGTAAGGAAATAAATAACCTCAAGTAGAAATACAATAGGTTTTATCTGGTTTTTACTTTCATCCCACATCCATGAGAGAAGCATCATGACATTTATTTCCTTAAAAGTAAAAAAAATATGTTACAATCATTGTGACATGGTAACCATGTAGATCACTATCTCAAATGATCACATGACAACTCATCATGTGGTACCACCCAACTTTTATAGTGGGTTTTAGCTATTAAAATGATTTCACTAACCACCTATATTCATTGGGATCTATCCATTTCATTATGTGACTACTAATTTCCTATTGCAATCCTAGATAGATTTGCTGTCCTAGAACAAGCTGTTTCTACTTTAGATTTCATATATATTTAAAGGAGTGAATATTAATAAAAATATATTATTACATATATTTTATTTTTCTACATTGATTTAATGTATTAATTTCTTAGATTATTTATTTTATTGAAAAGGTAATATTAGTTCCCTGCTATGATGAGAACCATAAAATGCCATGATGTTATTGATAAAACTGGTTCTATAGTCAGATAATTGAAGACTTCACTCTATGTTTGAGTTATATTTTTTTCAATGGATGTTATTGGTTTTACATGGTTTTAAATAAATGTAAATATTTTATTAATTTCAATATGTTGAATAATTTATGAAGAATAATTTATAGTAAAGTTTGGGTGAAGTATCCAATCTTGGTTATAATGTTGATGTGGTGAAAAAGTTGATAAATCTAAAATGAAGTACTCAAGTATTATTAACTTGAGGAAGTTATTTTAAATAATTTTATTTTATATATGATGATTGGGGTGTTTCTTTCATGTCCCATAAATTCTTGTTATCACCATTTCAATATTTTTAAATTTTACTTAAGGTTTTTCCTTAAGAAGTTTTCTAAGAAAAAAATGAAGATAATAAAATATATCGGATAGTGATTCAATAAAAAGTTTTTCCTTAAAAAGTTAGTAAATTTTTTGAAACTAAGAAGATATAAATTTCTTTATGGAGTATCTTTAAGAATATTTATTGTATAATGTTATTGAATATATAAGGTAGGATAAAGTTGAAAAAGGATATCATCGTATAGAGGACATTCGATATAGATTTCTGAGTAGCTCTATCATATGGATATTTCCTATATAATCCCATAAGACAGATTTTATATTAGGAAAAAATTTGTGAAGTATTTATTCTAGAATAAATTAATATTGGATTGACCTATTATTAATGTCCAAACAATGGACCCAAGTTTTTGATTGATTACATTAATGGTTCAATCAAACAAACAATCATCCGAAAAACGTATAATTTTTTTCTAAGTGAAGTGTTTTTCATTGATAAAATATCACAATGTTGTACGACTATGGTTCAAGATAGTGTTTTGAGGAAAACAATACTCTCTAAAATAAGAGTTCAATAAATTAAAATTCAAAGGTAGATTGTGGGGTTTCTATGAAATTTTCAAGTCTTCAAGATAATTGAATGAGGTAAAACTTACTGGAACTATGGATCCAAAATATTATGATGTACTGATTGAAGTTTAATGATGATATGTACTAATACCATTAGAAAAACTAGTACAATTATTGTGAACTGAAGTCCTTATAAGTTTCAACAATATGAAAGAACATCAACAACTTGAGTATAATTAACTAAGGTGTATTTATGAATAGAAATCTTATATAAAAAGATAATATTATTTTCTATATTAATATTGATGTTTTATAGAAGTTTTTAGTAAGAAGGTATTAGTTTAAGTTTATCATATGAAGAACTACCGAACATATGAAATATGAATAGATTCAAGGTGAAACAAATAAAGAAGGCTCCCTCTAATGAATAAGCATCAGATGAAAAATCACGATTTTATCAAATGGAAAATTAAAAATGCTAAATTAAACTAAAATTTAAATGAAATATAATTAAAAAAATGTTGAATAAGTTTCTAAGAAATTTAATAGGACAAAATTTTCCAAGTGTTTTCATCAGAATAAATGTTACAAATATATTGGACTGAGTATTACAAGGTTGGATGATAGAGTTATATAAATTCATTAAATAGAATAAGCATAAGATATTTATGAGGGTTTATTGGAAAAGGGAAAAATAAAACAGGTTTAAACCCATCAGATACTAGAAGATCCTTATGAAAGTATAAAGTACAAACATTCAAAGGGAAGATCGATCATATTTGGAAAAAGTTTCTAATCCCATGAATCAGAAAAAGTTTTTTGAATAATGTCATCAATCAAAGGTAGTGTCTTGAAAAAGAATCAATAATTTTTCTATGATGTTTTAAAAGGAAAATAAAATGAAGCTTCACCAAATGGAAGATGTGCAAGGATGATTTTCTAGATTTAGTGTTTGAATAACTTTACAAAGTTTGTAAAGTAATAAATTGTAACAATGCTATGTTTCCCATTCAATGTTTGAATAATAATGATGGGAGTTTGTAACTATTTAAATATTAAGGAATTTTAATGAATTTTCTTAACATCGGTAATGTTCCAAAAACATAAAGAATAATTAAAAATGAAATAAAAATTATCAGTAAGTTCTAAAATCATGTTTGAGGTGGGTGGGAAAATATATTTTATTTCTAATTATTACCCATAGAAGTGATCCTATTTAAAGGGTTATAATTTTATGAGAAGTGTGTATAACATTGTTCACATGTAGAGGAGTGAAATTTTTAATTAATTTTCACCGTAATAAAGTACTAGCCATCAATAATGGTATATATTCTTAGTTGGGATGAAGTTTCTAATGTAGAAGTTATGGTCAGGGAAGGAGGCATTGGATGGATCTAAAGAACCAAAAAAAATGTGCAAGGATGATTTTCTAGATTTAGTGTTTGAATAAATTTACAAAGTTTGTAAATTAATAAATTGTAACAATGAAAATTTTTTCATTAAATGTTTGAATAATAATTATGGGAGTTTGTAACTATTTAAAGATTAAGAAATTTTAATGAATTTTCTTAACATCAGTAATGTTACGGAAACATAGAGAAGAATTCCAATGAAATAAAAATTATCAGTAAGTTCTAAAATCATGTTTGAGGTGGGTGGGAAAACATATTTAATTTCTCATTATTACCTATAGAATTGATCCTATTTAAAGGGTTATAATTTTATGAGAAGTGTGTATATCATTTTTCACATGTAGAGGAGTGAAATTTTTAATGAATTTTCACCGTAATAAAGTACCAGCCATCAATAATGGTATATATTCTTAGTTGGGATGAAGTTTCTATAGTAGATGTTCTGGTCAGGGAAGGTGGAATTGGATGGATCTAAAGCACCAAAAAATACTAAAGAAGTAGAGAAATATAAGTAAAAAAATGATCATATAGAAATAAAATGGAATTTCCTTGTCATGTGGTGATCAGTAGAATAAGGGAGAAGAAGAAGAAAGATCATATGAGTTATCATTGTATGGACATCACTAGATGGACTTTACCAAAAAGACAATACTAGATGAAGAGGTGTGTAGGAAGAAGAATTAAAGAGTTTATTTTAGTTTTTTATTGAGAATAAGAATAAGGTTCCACAAAACTGACATCAGAAAATTGTATCGAACATACAATAATAGATAGATATTCATAAGGATAGGTTTTATAGGAAGAATTTTTAAGGAATGTTTCTTTATTTGTGATGAGAAAGTAATAAATTTAATAACAAGAAAGTGGAAGAATAAATAAGTATTGTGACATCCAATAGAAGTCTAAATAGGTGGGATACTTTCCCGGTGTTACAAATTTATTGAAGAAGGTGAATACTATATTTAGAGGTTCTATAAAGAACTATGGGAGATCTAAAAGTTAGATAAGTTCATCACCAGTCTAGTGAAGAAGGATAGTTTCCACTCCCCCTCATAAAATGTAGGGACTCATACATGGATAAAAATTGTTTTCTAGACAAACCATTGTACTTGGAATATTATTATAGTATATATTCTATGTTCTGGTCTACACCTTAAATAGAAAGGAATAGATACATTCCATGAATAGTGAAATCTATAAAAATATTGTCTATCATATTTACTTGATTTCATATTCATTCAAACAATAAATAAAATAGAATAATATAATTTATATCCTAATGGTTATAAGAGGTAAAGAGATAAAATTTTATAAAAGGTTAAAAATTTCCTAACACCAATTCACTCCTATACACTTAGTGTTAAGTATATCCCAAAGTGGTCCTCTCAATTAGTATGAGAGAGAAGGTTAACCTCTGTCGGATCATCCCCATTTAAGTTATTCCTTTTTTAATATTTTATTTTCTTTATTGTATTAACAATTTAGTATAGTTTTTTTTAATATTTAGTTATCTCTTAAAAAACTCTATTTCTACCAATGACATGACCAATAGTAAAATGAATGGGAAAAGAAAATTGAATAAGTAATCACTATTATCTAAAGAATAGGGAGTATAATTTTCTCTATGCCATGATAACAAAGATGATATATCAACTTCAGAATGTGAAGAAAAGGTAGCTCAAGTTTCCAAAAAGGAGAAGGACAACATTCCAACCTCATGTATGTTAAGTGATCATGAGGTATGTGAACATTCATTTATAATTTGTCCTAAAGAATAATATTCGAGAATAAGTGATGATGATAATCAATCAATAACTTCTCAAGATATATGACTTGATATATTAAGAGATATTTTTATCGTGTTTCCATAAAAATAGTCTCTCTTATTTCTTGATTATTTCATAATATAATGGAATAAATAGTCATACTAGAAGAAGAATTAGAAAATATAGAAAGTATTTGAAATAAAAAGTTCTAGATTTTATAAAGCTCTCAAAAAAATGTGGATACATTGAAGTAAGAAAATTTCATTTAAAAAATTTTCTTCAAAAGTTAAACCAAAATGGATCATTGAAGTTGAAGAGAAAGAATATTTAAAGAATATTTTAGAAGAAAAATATATATTTACTTAAAGAAAATTATAAAAATAGCATTAATGTTAAGTATGTTCAATTAGAATTAAAATATAATAAAATCAAGGATCATGACTATATTTACAAAAGTTAAGTTGAATAAAGTTGAATTTGAAAAATTAAGAAATAAAAGGTGATTATGATTGATTATCATAAAAACACTCTCAATATAAGTTGTCTGAAATTGGATGTTTAGATATAAAATCTTTATAAGACATATATTGATACTTCCTAAAATAAGGATAAATATATTGATTATACTCAATTATCATTGGAGGATTATAATATTTAAATTACTTTAACATGTGATAAGAAGATTATGACTATGTTCAATAAAGAAAAAGGCACCATCAACTCTATCTTGTAATAATGTTTCCAAATCTGTTTTCATGAACTGTCCAGGTTAGAAAATGAAATTTATATAATTATGGATCATTAAATGTGATGAGAAACCTACTAGCATGTAATTGGGTGGATATCCTAATTATGAAAAAAGTATGTCACTATGGTTAGACAAGTTAATAAATTTTCAATCCTAGAAAGTTTTCCATACTGGTTCACTGATGATTTAATTAATAGATCATTCTTGTTAAGGATTTAGAATTTTTTTCAAGTCAGGATAGCCACATAAAACTGATATATTTTTGTGTTTTATCAATATAATGTTCTTAGAATATAAAATTGAATATATTCATCGTTATGAAGATTATAATAAGGTCTCCTTTATGAGGATACATTTGGATAAAATTTTATGTTTCTTCCAGAATTATAATCTCATATAAATCTGATTATTCTATAAATTTCTCAAAGATCATGTCATTCAAAAAGGTATAATTTTATTAATCTATCATCCATGGATATAAAATAATAAACTTAACACAAAGGTGGATTAATTTAATTAACCAATAAAATAAGAAAAATTTAAGTATGCAAATGCTCTAAGATCACTTATTATACTTTTTTCACTTGAATGTTTTTTATATATTCATTAATGTGGGTACAAAAGTTTCAGGTTAATCTTTCTTAAAAAGTTTTATATCTACTTTTAGTATCTTTATCCTAGAATTAAATTTGAATACCCATTAATATAATATTTTTATTTCTCATTCAAGCGGTATCAAGATCAGTTGGTAAGGGAGAACTTTGTTTTCTAAAAAAATCTTCTTATTTTCTACTCCGAGCATAGATTGTGTAGACTTTGAGTGAAATTATGGTCAATGAATTGCTTATGAATAATATAATACACTTTTCATAATAACTTTGTATTTATTATCAATAATGGTGAGAGTAATTGAAATGGAAGTTTGAGACAACTGTGTAGGAGATATATTTTTAAGAAAGATTCACATATTGACATATGAATTTGTACAAAACATTGAAGGAATTACAAAAAAAATATGAAGGGGGATTGAAGAGTGAAATAATTTCTTGCATAATATTTTTTGTCCAGGGATTTTATTTATTTTCAATGGTTTTTAATAAAATAATAATATGTATTTTATGTCAATATGTTGAAGAATTTTTGAAGAAGCAACTATAGGAATGTTTGGATGAAGTCTCCAAGCTTGGTTACAAAGTTTATATGGTAACAGTGTTGATAATTCTTGGAAGAATTACTCAATTCATATTAACATAAGGAAGTTATTTTGAAGTGTTGGATTTCACTTATGTTGATTGGTGAGATTTTATTCATGTCTCAAACATGTTATATGTTTTGGATGAGTATGTTTGTTATCATTATTTCAAAGTTAATGAGGTTTGATTAAGGGTTTTCCTTAATAATTTAACTATGAAAAATGAAGGGAGATAGTAAAATATATCAGATGAAGTTTCCTTGATATTTTTTTCATTAGTAAGTTGTTGATGTTCGTGAAACTGAATGGACTAACATTTCTATAAGGGGTTTCCTTAATAATATTTAGAGTAGAATGCTATCAGACAGAGAAATTGATGATAAATTTGGTAAAGTGGGGTCATTAGAAAGAGGAAATCCAATTAAGATTTCTAATTATATCTACTAAATGTAATTTTCCCACATAATACTATCAGATAGACTTTCTATTGGACAAAATGTTGTAATGTATTTATTAAATAAGAAAGTTAAATCTAATGAACCTATTATTAAAGTGAAAAAGATGTAAAGAAATGTTTTAATGATTATATACATGGTTCTATCAGATAAAAAATGGCCAAACAAACATATATGTTGTTTCTAAGTGTTGTAATATTCATTAAAAAATAACAATGTCGCATGGCTATGATTCAAGCTGGGATTTTGAAGAAATAGTATTCTCTGAAAGAAGAGTTTAATCGACTTAAATTAAAAGTGAGATTGTGGAGTTTACATGCTATATGCAATTATTGAATATGAATATTTTATGTAAAACTAAATGGAACTGTGGTTTTCAAATATTATAAAGTTCATATTGATGTTGAATAAAGATCTGTATGAATTACATCAATTGAACTTGTACAAATATTGAAAATTGAGGTCTTTAAAAGTTTCAAAAATTGTTAAATCAAATCAATAGTTTGAGTGTAATAGATAAGGGTATATTTTCAAATAGATAACTTGTATAAAAATATCATATTATTTTCTGTATGAAGTTTTAATTTGTATTAAAGGATGTGTTATAAATTCATTTTATCTAATCCATCAAATGAATAACTATTGGATGGAGGAAATATGAACATATATAAAGAGATAAAACAAACAAAGAAGGATTCATCAGGTGGATGAACATTAGATAAACAATCACGTTGTCATCCGATAGATGATTCAGAGATATTACATCAAAATAAAATTTCCATTAATGTATATTATGAAAAAAATTAAGGTGTTTTTGAGAAGTTACATTAGGAAAAAGTTTCCAAGAAATTTCATCAGAATAAATGTTACAAATACATCAGGATATATATATTATGAATTCAACTGATATATTTCTATAAATTAATCACACAAAAGAAGATGATGAGATTTATGAGGTTTCAAAAGATGAGTGAAAATTGAAAAAAAAATAAACCCATAATACTAAGTAAGATCCCAATAAAATTATGTTGTATAATATTTAAAAGGAAATACTATGCATATTTGAAAAAGGTTTCCAAGCCAAGGAAATGTATGAAATTTTATGAAGTATTTCATCGGTCAGAGGAATTATCTTGTGAAATAATTTTGTGACGATTCTATGAAGTTGTAAAAGTAACAACGAATGAAGTTTCATCAGATGAAATATTTTTGAAGAAATTTTTTTAGATAGAATGTTGAAATAACTTTAAAAAGTTTGTAAAGTTATCAATTGTGATTATGATAGGATGGCCATTCAATGTTTGAATCATCACAAAGGGAGTTTCTGCATCTAGAAATCTTAAAGAAGATTAAGGAAGTTTGTTTAAATATTGAATTTCCTATAAGAATTGGGAATCATTCAATAAAAATAAAAAAAATTGGGAAGTTTTAAATTCAAGTTTGAGTTAGGTGGGAAAATATATTTGAGTTCTTGTACTTACCCATGTAAGTGAACCTATATAATGTTTTTAATTAGACATAGAAGTGTGTAGAATACTTTTCACATGTGTAAGAGTAAAATTGGTGATGAATGTTCACTGTAATAAAGTACCATTCAAAAAATATAATAAATATTCTTAGTTGGGTTGAAGTTTCTAAAGAAGAAGTTTAGGATGGAGTAAGTGGCATTAGATAGAGCTAAGAACCAAATGATAATAGATAACAAAATGAAGATAAGTTATAAAATAATTGTTCAAACACTAGGTAGAGTTTCCTTATCAAAATGTGATCAATAAAATAATGGAGAAGAATAAGAAATATCAGATAGACTATCACTGGACATAATTTTCCATATGGATAGTAATAGATGAGTAGGTGTTTAGAAAGAAGAATGAAGGAGTAGTTTTCAATTTTCTAAGGAAACTAAAATCGATGGGCCACCAAACTAACACCACATGAACTACATCAGATGGATAGTATCATTTAAAGAATCATATATATAGGTTCCATATGGAGAAATTTTAAGGATAGTTTCTTTCCTATTGTTGGTAAAGTAACTAAGTAAAGAATAAAAAATGAAATATTAAATCTGAATTATGACATCCAACAGAATTATTATATAAATATCTACTCTAGTAACCCAGATTAGATCTCTTCTTTATTAAATTTTCATTATATACAACCAATCACATACTGAAAGACCAAATGGTTTAGTAATATTGGTAAACTAGATACATCCATGATTCTCATATTATATTTGAATACACAAATAAAAAAAATAGAATATCTTTTTCCCTTAATCACATTCTTACATATATTTCATAGTGCACTTCATGGATTTTGGGGAAAATAAACAAAATAAGGGTGAGATTAAATTCTTAGTAAGGGTTATGTACATTAGAATATTTCATGAATTAATAATAATAAAAAACATTGAAAGGTAAATAAATGAACACACATTCTATTTAAATAATTTAACTATAATAATAAATATGTAAAGGTAAATAACTGAACACATTCCATTTAATCAATAAAATAAGAATGAAATAAATCCATAGATAATATCATTATGAAAATATCATGGATAATATAATAAGTCATAATAAATATGGAAAGTTAAGTTACTAAAAACACATGTTGTTTAATCAATAAACTAATAATGAAATTATTCCAAAGATAATATCATTGTTAAATTATTATGGATAATAATAAATGAATTATTAAAAAAGGTAATTCTTAATTATCAGATGTTATGATCCTAGGTATCATGATACCTCTAATGTCAAGACCATTCACAAGATAGTTTAAACTATAGTTGTAAACCCGTTTAATTTTAGCTTACATATTTGTCTCATTAGACCTACTGATGCATCGAGGGGCTAT
This sequence comes from Viscum album, assembly GCA_963277665.1. Classification (NCBI taxonomy): domain Eukaryota; kingdom Viridiplantae; phylum Streptophyta; class Magnoliopsida; order Santalales; family Viscaceae; genus Viscum; species Viscum album. Next base: position 166,891,002 of record OY728155.1, on the reverse strand, counting down.
ATAATATTTGGCCCCACCCATCACTTAAGGTCTAAATAATTCCTCATATATTGAATAATATATTTAATTCGTCAATAATGTGTATCATTATAAAATATCCATATTTAGTAAATAATATAAAGTTATAAATATTTCCCCAGATAGAAAAAAGAACTTTCAATATAGAACATCTTATTTATAAATTATATACAGTTTAAGCTATAAAAATATTCAATATAAATAATATAAATATCTGGGGAAAATTTAATATCAACAGGAAAGTGAATAGTTCAAGGTAAAGTTAATTACTATAAGAAATGAATCAAGGTAATGAATCACAATACTTTCTATGGTCAAAATGATCATAAAACATCTAGAGGAAGAATAAGGATGGCATCAATACAACATATACCCATTATATTTATAATAATGGGTTGTTTTATTTAACGAATAGAAAAACAATAAAAATACCTTAAAACCATCTTGAGGAAAATATATTTTTCTTTTTTGAAATATATTTTTAAATAAAAATATTTTTTGAAAATACTTTTGTTTGAACTAATCATGAAATACAGTTTTGATAAATGAGGTACGTTATGATCATAGAGATAGTTTTTCATACATAAGAATGAATAGAATTTCCATTTTTCAATGATCATTATGGAAAAAAGGTAAGTAATATTTTATATTTATAGATTTATCATAATATTATATATACCATATTATTTATTTAAATATACTTATTTGTATTTTCCATGTGGTGTGGTGATGAAAAGAGAACCATGTCGCTTCATGAAGGCGGTAGTCCACAAATACACAAATGACATTATCATCATTCATTATGTAAAAAGAAAAGAAAATTTTTATATATTATATTTTTAGACTATTGAATATGTTATTAATATCATAATTATGTCATTAATATCACCAATAATCTCTAACTTTATCCTTGTCACCTTTCATGTAAAGCATTATTGAAAGACGAATCTTGTCGCTTTGTTAGGCGGTAGTCTGTCTTACACACAAGAGACATTATCGTATCTCTTAAGAAATGGAAATTAAAATGGTATATATATTGAATCCAGATGTATAAATATGTTATAAATATCATATATATAATTTATATACATCATCATACCCAACTGTGAGAGGTGGTCATGAAAAAATGAATTACATTGGTTTGTGTGGCAGTATTCCTCAGTACACATGAATGATGATTTCGTAACCCATTTGATGGAAGGGAGGATGGTTTTAGTTCATGAATTTATTATAAAAAAACATCATTATAAGTAATATAATGAGTTTTTTATATCATCATGGTTTAATAATAATTTTTGGATGTGGAAAAAGAAATAGAATAAAGATGCTCGTTGAAGAACGTTACCTCTCCTTCGGGTATGCTTCTTAGGTCTTCACCAAATCCTTCCTAGGTTGAATTTATTCCCAAAATAAGTCTTCTAGGATTAGGGTAGTGAATTTGGGATATGATTTGGGAATTTATTTTCTGAACCAAAATATTTTGAAGGTGTGTACATGAGAGGAGAGGGGGTGGCCTTTTATAATTGAGGTGAGTGGAACACTTAATTTTTTGAAAATATTCAGTCCTACCCATGTTTTTATCATGATGAAAGCCTTAAAATGGTCCAATATAAAACCTATAATATATAAGGTCTAAATAGTTCCAAAAAATTGGTTTTTAAAATTTTTTTGTTTCATTTTAACCCAAATTGTTTTAGTTTAACCCCTGTTAAATCAATTTTTACCTTAACTGCTGGAATTAATTTTTATAGTTTTCACTATTAATTTTGGTCAAAAGTTAAGTTGAACATATTATACATTATAAATTATTATTATTCAAAATATGTAATCCATTTTTTCAAATTTAATTCATATAATTGGAAAATTTTAATTTAAAATTAATCCTTCAGATATGACGAGAAAGAGGGTTTTCAAAGATAAAATGTTTAAAATATTACCATGTTTTTATATCAAAATTTAATACTAAAATGATTAAATTGACTTTAATAGTATTAATTTATATATAATTGAACTAATATTACTTTTAAACCAATTAATAATATAATTTATCACTATAAATAATTTAAATCAAAAGTTAGTTTTCAATTAAAATTCAGGATTTTTCACTATTCATCAAAAAATGAATCTTTTTAGAAAAATCACAAAACATTACCCTAAGATAATTTTGATATTATGATTTAGAATATTAAGATAATTTATAAAATAAATTTTCTAAAATTGGTAAAAAATGATTTTAAATTATGTGTGTAATGCATGACTAATCTGTCTTTTAGAAAAGTATATTTTTTTAGAAAACATTTATTTTCTTTTAAATGATTCTTATTATATTTATAAAAAATAAATAAATAATAAATGTGTGTAAACTATATATTTTTATAATTTAGTTAATCTTATTAATACCTTCCATTTTAATTGTTCGGTGATAATTATTACATTAAATAATAATATTTTAATAATATGTCACGTTTCATTTATACTCGATGTTTCTTGTAACACAATCTATACTCAGAGTTTTGTGTAACTCGTGATAAAATAAATGTTTCCTATAATGTAATATATTGAATTTATTTAAAAAATATATATCAAAAATTCTCAGGGTGTTATATTTTCTTCTAAACGTATTGTTTTCAATCACATAATCAATCAAATACAATTTTATTATTTTAGAATTTCATGATATTACATTATCCCCACATTTAATAAATTGCATCCTCTCAATTTAAACTTGATATCAGTAATAAAGGTTTTGATATTTAAAAAATATTTAGTTAAAAATCCACATCATAAAATAATTAATAAATTATCCTCTTAAAAAGAGAAGAAGGGGAGTAAAATGATCATATGGAATAGAACCTAAATAGGTTTCTACGTAAGAGAACATTGGTTTAAAGTTAAGATATATATAGAAAAAAATATTAAATAATTATATAGAGTGATAGAGGTCATTGATCATATGAAATTGATTGATCAATGAGAAGTTAAAGACCTAAAACCATAAATATTTTATGATTTAATAGGTCATCTGATTAATTAGATATAAATGAATAGAATTAATTTTTAGTTTCAAGATCATTTTCCTAAAGTTGAGGAATTGTTTTAATTTATTAGATTATAATTACTTATAATTACTTGATATTTTTCTATTTCATAATAATAATTTCATCCTTTAGTTGTGGTTTGATCAATTTCCAATTCATCCCTTACACTAAGTAATCAAAATAAATAAATTTTTTATGCCTGAAGCTCTAAAATTAACTTTTAACATATTATAAGATCCATAAAATAGTGACAAGTAATCAATTTCCAATTCATCCCTTACACTAAGTAATCAAAATAAATAAATTTTTTATGCCTGAAGCTCTAAAATTAACTTTTAACATATTATAAGATCCATAAAATAGTGACAAGTCTTTCCATCAATCTATAACTATTTTCCAAAACCAATATGGTTAGTACAAGTTATCCAATGTAACATATTAATCTCTAAACCTCAAAATTAACACAATTGGTTCATCATTAATATTTATTTTTCAAATCATTTAACTATATACAATGAAATATTAACCTAGGAATAATATAGGCTAGTGGTAGGAACAAAACCTTATTATCCTTCAGTCATGGGTTTAATCCCCACATCCTTTTCTAATGTAATGGGTTTTCACCCAGCATGTGGGTTTTCCTTTTTATAAAACCATATTAATATAATTCCAATAATGTTCTAAAATAAATATGATTTGCATCCTTGAATGAGAATTATTCATTAAATAACCTTTTTACTATGGTTTCTAATACAATTTATTTATCTTTTTCTTCACAAAGTCTTATAATATTAGTTTACTAACTGAAAATTATATTTTATTTTATTATCATATCACTTTTAATGGAAAAGTTATAACCACTAAGTCCAACAAAACAATCAAAACAACAGCATAGGAAACCCCAAAAAAAATACATATCCTGCCTCGCCCCAACAACTAAATCATGATAAGGACCCCAGCAAAGAATGAACAGATGGAAAATAGTCTCGTATAAGGATACATGGTCACGGAACCAATGGCCAGGCCATACCCTCTCAGTCTTTCGCTCTAAGTTCCTTGAAGAGGTGACAACCTCATGCTCTGAACCCCATATAAGAGTGCTCCTCTTCACGTATCAGGTCTTCAAAATTAGAGGTCAGTTTATCCCAGACCACTATATACTCATTTAGTCTAAGCATTCCCTTGTTGAAACCCCTAGCCTGTATCGTGTCCTGGTTTTCTACACAAGAATATTTCTCCTCACTTATATTCAATTCAATAACTCATCCCATCATCTTTGTTGCTTCCTCTTTATAGGAATTGAGAAACAACACATTCTCTTTCACCTCATCCTCCAAACATAGAATCAAATCCAAGGAAATTTTAGGTTGACTAAGTGATTTCTGACACATGGCCTCACTGTCTATCTTCTTATCCATTTTCTTTTTAACTGATTGAGTCTTCAAGGGAGGTGTCAAGGAGTAATATTCCTTCTTACCCTTCTTCCTCTTGTTACTTCTGTTACTCCTCAGGCTCGTTTCCCTGATATAAATACTCATAATGGCTTTAGTGGACTCTTTCATACACTCCCCATATGTACCAAGGCCATCAAAGCTATTCTTCACTTAATTAGAATATTTGTTCCCTGAAGAAAAATTTCATTTCATACCAACTGAGTTATGGGCCTCTACATCTAGTGAAGACCCCTACTTTCCCTTGTGCAGGTCCCTACTACCCCTGACCACCTCTACACAATAGCCACCGCCAAAATCCTCTTTAACACCTGCCAATTGGGTACCACCCACTACTTCTCTACCATCACATAGGGAGGCCTCAACCTGTGCAAGTTCCCCATCACTTGGATGGGTAACCTCAATATCAGATCCCATTCCCTTACTCAATCCAACACTATCCAAACTAGGTGCCTCAGTAGGGAAATCCTCTACATCGTCTGCTTCATACTCCATTGTATCCTTACTCCCCAACACCTGGTTCTTTACTCGAACCATTGCCTACTAGAATGAGCCTTCATCATATTTGGATGATTCAACCATTTCATCCGAGGGCACCATAGCTTTCCTCCCCAATTCTGACCCATGAACAACCTCAACTGACCTATTAAGATCACTTTTCGGATGGTCCTCCTCCACCATCCACGATAACTAAAATTTCGTACCTCTGCCTTCACCGGTTTCCATCTACTTCAGACCATCTTCCACACTAATCACTAGAGCTTTACCATTTAGGATATCCTCCTCCCTTGCTGAAGATTGTGTTCCCCGATGATGGGCATCCTAGGGTAGGAGACCCTTACAGCAAACCACTGAAGCGTGACCCAAATGACTACATGAGGAACATAAGTTTGTCCAACTCTCGTAGATTAACCATTTTCTGCACTTATATTCCTTTACAATCTTAATCCATACATAATAAACAGGTGGACAAGACATGTCCAATTCCACACAAACCCTTGGATTGATCAGGTGACAAACAGCCTCAGTGCTATTATTCAAGCAAAAAAATCTACTGACTAGATTTCTTAGTAAGCTAATAACAGAGGGATTATAAAACGAAAATGGAAGGTCGGGGAAACATACCCAAACCATAGTATATGGAGGATCATGATTCCTATAGAATTAGAAGAACCATTTGAAGAGGATGAATCAGGAACCATTGAAGCTACATGGAGCACTCGAGCATGCCTTGATGAGGTCCGCTTCCGATTCAAAACGAATCATGATGTGGTGACTATCGAGCAATAAAACTATCACCCTTTCTTTGAGATCCCATGTTCCAAGTATAAACCTATCAAATGCGTCAACTAAAGGTATCCTCAGCTTAAAGAAAGAAACAAATATGAGGTTTAGGAGGGAGGAGGTTTCTAAGAATTCAGAGGTTAAAATCTGAATATTAGGGTAGCCATCAATGGGATCTGGAACTTTAGGGCTTAATGTAGCTTTAGAAAATGGTGGGATAAAATCCGAGCTAGAGAAGGGATGAAATTTAGTCTATTCTCTCCCAATGGTCAACAAAGCTCCCTCCCCCATCGAGGGGGGCGGGGCCGGTGTAGAAGCTACCATCGTCACTGAGGGTAGGAGAGCATCTTTGACATATCTCAAACTGACAAGCCTCCATATAATCTTAGTTGACTATTATTAAAATTTCATTAATGATCATTTTAAAACTAAAATTTATCAATACCTTTAAACTTATGTTTATAAAATGTAAAGTCATTATTCCTCAAATAATTTTTCTACCAAAACGTATAATTTCCAAAATTTCTCCAAAACATCCTAAATCTTGGTAGACTCTCATCACATAAAACCTAAAAAATAGTTTTTAATATTTATAACTTATGATTCATCTTAAACTCATAAACACCTGATGGTATACATAACTATTATGTTAATTAATACACATATGATTCTAAAATTTAACACAAAACTAAGATGTTTCATAATAATCTTATCACCAAAATACCATTGGTAAAAAAATACTTCTATAATTTAATTATTTAATACAAATATATAAATAATTCTTCCATTTTATTTCCACATAGGTCCTTCCTTAGTCTATAGTTTTTCCTTTAGAATATTTCATTAACTTAGATAAGTTACAGGTTTTCCACATTTAAGACAATGAACAATAAATGGATCCCTATGATGAGATTTATTTCCTCCCATTGTACTCTTTATTTTTACTAATCAATTGTTTTCATCATTCCCTTCCTTTACACACATAAAAAAATTATCATTCCATTATGAAACTTTCCTGGTTGTCTCCTTCTACATTTTATACAGGATGAAAGTCAAGCATTCTTTCCTCTATGGACTTCATCACTCGATCTCTTATAAAACATCATCCTTCTCTTATTTTGTGAGTCAGGAATTTGGTTAAGGTATATGTTGTTAATTATATTTCAGGATAATTGATTAAGAATAATCATGAAATGTTTAACACTTTTCATCATCCCATTTAGCTTCTCATTATAAGGCCCTAGCCTTAAACCTTACTTAATCTTTAGTTACTACAAGATTACACATTGAGGATCTTTTCAGGTTTAGAGTTTTATAAAATTAGATCATAAAACTTTCATTACATTCCACATTTAAACAAAGTGGTTACATAAAAGATAGTATTCATTTTTCCCATCAATGGAAACATATTTAAAATAAAACATGGATTATTTCTTGACACTTCCTTGACACTATCATCATATCATGTACCCTTCCCTTGACCTGTGAAAAACATTTCAAAAACTTGGGATGAGCATAAAAAGCTCAGTAAGGGATATAAAAATATGGAAAGGAAACATGACTACATGTATACATAAGAATAAAATCATACTTTACCCATAAAACATAAGCACTTTAACATACCTCATAAAATCATGAATAAATCATAGAAATCATAAGACATAAAGGTAACTTGAGGCATTCATAACATTCTTACGTAGGGAGTAACCCTCTTGGTTATGTTTGGAATACCCACCACAGTATATTCCCTAAATCTCTTCGGAGAAACCTTAACGTTTCACTCCTTCGCGTTACCCAATGCATTGGAGAGCTATATCGGGCTCACCCACCCTTAGTTTATCACGGAACCACCCGTCTTCATAATAATGCCCAAGAACCTCAACATAATCGTATCACATAAAACATGCATAAAGGAAACATAACATTTCCACCTTTCAATCACAAGATATCAATACAAAACATTGATATAAAAACATTATGAAAACCATTTTCAATACCAAAATAAAAGAAAATTAAAACATGGTATTTATTTTTCTTTTAAAAAGAAGGTATGGCTTGTAGAGAAAGCCAAAACTCAAATAATGGTCACGGCGGCGGAGAAGTCGTTGTCGCCGCATATGTATGACAAAACATTCCCTTTTGTCGTTTAGTAAAACGCTTTGTATAAAAAGATTACTTTTGGATAAAAGTAAAATTCAAAGGGGTTTATACACCGTATAAAAGAAAGTTGTGTATAAAACAAAATATTCCTCAATGAAAGGAGATTGACACGAAGTCCCATACAAAGACGGTATCCTTGGATTAAGGATAAATCAGTTACATAACTATGTGTGACAAATGAATACACAAAATATAAGTGGGTATTAATTGTAAAACAATTAGAGGACATTCACACATAATCATATAACGACATATTCAAGGTGTACAAGTTTATCTCGAAGAATCGAAATTGGGTTAAGAAGTTCCCTTGCAAAAATTAGACAGCCTAACGGCGTCACATCAAAATTCAGAAAAAGAGTTGATGATAGATAAAAAGGGTATCTCATCACTTGAACATAAAATTTACATCAATAAGGATATATAAGAACATATCCCAAAATAATATTATGCGAATTAAAATACATAACAAAATAAGTCTTTTAAAAAGAGGAGGGTGAAAGGTTCCCTTACTGACATGGGTATCTTTCGAAACATACGCCCCGTGAAAGAAGGACAATACAACATTGATGTAAATAATCATAAATGAAATAATATTACACAATGAGTAAAATAATGGTCAGTACATACACCAATCAAAGGAAATTGTGGAAAATGTAGCATAAATCTCACGGGAATAAAAGTGAGATGAAAAATCCCTTATAAAAACTCGGCAGCCAAACGGCGCCACTTAAAACTTCCAAAATGGATTGATGAGAGAAAATAGGGTCTCTCATCATATTAACATAAAGTTTACAGAAATAAGAATACAAAATAACATCCCCCAACATAACAAATAGGTGCTTAAAAGAAGTGGCATAAAGGAGAGTACTTAAAAAGAAAGAGAGAGGTTAGATCTCTTACGAAAATTCGGTAGCCTAACGGCGCCACTCAAAACTTCAAAAATGGATTGATGAGATAGAATAGGGTATCTCATCATATGAACATAAAAATTACAGTAAGAGTAATATAAATTAACATCCCAATAACAAGAAATATGATCTTAGAAGGAATGACATAAAAGAGTGTACTTAAAAAGAAAGAGAGGAGTATGATCCCTTACCTCGGGTTCGACTTGACTCGATCATTCTTTAACGTCATGAATAATAAACTTGAGTTAATTTCCACTTTATTAAGAACCTTTTTCTAGTTCATTATTCCTTTTATATCACTTATTTCCATGTTATAAACATTATGTAATCATTTAAGTTAATAATGTTTGTTTTGTCGATATTTGGTTCTTAAGTCGAAAGTGGACTTCTTACAATTACATGTTGTTTGTGTGGTCAAATGTTCATTATATCCAGAATTATATTCATGATTTCGATATCATATATATCATATATATCCATAATATACATGTATTTATAATATTACATAATCATTTAGGGGTAAGAAATGAAATGCACTGTTCATGGAGACGGTAAGTTGTACGTACGCATGAACGCTACTTTCATTTCTATGTCATATTAATGGAATTAAAACTAAATGAGGGATAAGTATATTTTAATTACAGAATTATATTAATAATTTAGATGTAAAATACATCATATATATCTGTTATATATATGTACTTATAATAGTACATTACATTTGGGGATAAGAAATGAAATGCACCGTTCATGGAGACGGTAAGTCGTACGTACGCATGAACGCTACTTTCATTTCTATCTCATACTTTAATGGAAAGAAAATAATAATGATATAAAGGTATATTATAATTCCAGTATAAAATCATATATAATAACTTTAAATCCATCCTTTATACGTCCCACATATGGAATTAACGAATCAAATCACTTTGAGGGGGCGGTAGTCCGCACTTCCTAAAATGAAATTATCGTGTTTACCCACAATGGAAACCATAAAGATATGCCACAAAAGAAAAATAAAGAAACATAAACATATTATATGTCATATATAAATATATTGACATCATAATGGCCACCTTTTAAGGTGTTATATGAGTGTTGAACAATCATCGTTTCGTGAGGCAGAAATTCGCCATCCACAGAAATAGTATGTTCTTTAACCATTTTATGTAGGTGTGTGTAAGTGTAGCTCGAAATGATTCTTATAAAAACATCCTAGTATATTTAAGATACTGGATTTGTTACAAAATAAATTAATAAAAAGATTTTAGGGGGTTGGAGAAGAAAAATAAAACAAAAGAACACAAGTGAAGACATTACCTTAAAATCGGGTAACTCCCTTTGGTTTGAGCTCAAAGGCTTCCTTGGGAAGCATTCTGCCCAAAGTGAGGCTTCAAGGAGTTATAGAAGTATTTGTAGAGAAAACATGGTCAGGTTTTGGCCGAGCCAAAGGCTTTGGATGTGTGGGTAAGGAGATAGAGGTGGGGGGCTTTTATAAGAGGAGAGGAGGGGCACTCTTGGAAAGGTATAAAATGTAACTTTATTTTCAAATGAGTTTCGGATTTTAATGGTCCCACATTGATGTGTTTGTAGGATAAGGTGATAAGGGTTCTAAATCCACCCATCCAACAGGTTTTGGACATGTTTAGGTCTTATATTTTACATTATCTTTTCATTTTATTTAAATCGTTAAATAATGAGGTCATCGCTGCATCATCATGACGTCATAAATAATTTAATTTATTTAATGTCTAAAAATTATAAAAAAACACTATGATGTAGGAAATAATTTTAGATTTCCAATAAATATTTATAGTCCAAAATATCATTTATTTATACAAAATTAAAAATATTTTACTTAGGTGATATATTCTTTGTTACATTTAACATTCTTTAAAAATAAAAAGATAAAAAGTCACGTTCTCACAAAATTGATTCCATGGGGACCCCAAGTTTGGCACAAGGCATACCATGGTCGGCCATGAGACAACCAGTATCATTAGGACACATTTTGTGGTCATTTTTTATTATTATGATATTATCTTATTATCTTTAACTACCCGATTACTCATTAATCAAGATAATTAAAGATAATTACCGCCGTTACTATTCATAATGTCCAAAAACAAAAGAGTCTTAATTACATAATTTGTACCTTCTGATTCCAAATATTTAATCCATTTTACCAAATTCCAAACACATAAATTGCAATAATTAATTTAAAAAAACTTCCCATTGTCAAAACAAATAGCGAGTTTTTTTGAAACAATATTCATGAAAAGTTTGGCACTTGTTTATGCCCAATTCCAAAGTGAAATTAATCCCAATGACCATAATTGTATTAAATGGTAAAAATATATTCTAATTACACTTTAAAACAAATTAAAAATATAATATAACCATATAATTAAATTATATGAAAAAGCAGTTTTGATGTAAAATGCAGTATTTTTCACTATTCATTGAAAAATGAACATTGTCAGAAAAATACCAAAAATTAACCCAAGGTAAATTTCAATGTCCCAATCATAAATAATATGTTTATTTTGCAAAATAGAGCTTATAAAATTGTCAAAAAGTGGATTTAAAATGGGGTTTGCCATTAAAAGGTTGTTCATCGACCTTTTAAAGAATATTAGAATGTTTATGCTTAAAAACTGGATTCATTTGAATTTTTAATCCTCTAACATTTATTGTAGAGTAAAAATATTTGAAAAACATATATAATCATTTTGTAGTTAGTTCTGTTCATTCCCACCATTACAACGGCTAGGCGTTAACTACAATTTAAAATAATATTATTTTATTATTAGAGTGCAACGTAAGATTCCTAAGAAACTCGTTGTTGCGTATTGGGTACGCCATCGAGCATAGCATCCCCTTTAAAGTAATATTGACATTTTATTCACAAATAGGGGTAAATATAAATATGTAATATTCTTTATTTGCTTGGGGTGTTACACTCATAGTCACTACATTAAATTTCATATTCAATGTTAACATGATTCCTTTAGGTTCCATTAAATGAATAAAACCAAATATCATAGTGTGATCAACAATAACCATAGTCAGAAAACCATAGAATAATTTAAATTATTTCTAAATCGTGACACATAATTTTCAATATAAGACACATTAGGATTAACCTAGGTCATTCATTGTCATCACCTATTCAATTCCTTTATAATGGTTCATAAATAAAATATGAATTTTCCTATGCATATCCCCTATGAGTGTCAAACCAGGTGTGTGGTAAGGCCCATTATCATGCACCAGGTGATGATTGGGTCAATCCCAATACACTCTTCTTGATGTTATTACCCCTAGTTATATATCTTCTAAAACCATGTCCATATGTATTATCTATATTGGGATGTGTTACATGGAAAACCACATAATATCTACCTTACCAAAACATTATGATGTTCTTATACACTTGTCCTCAATGTATATCATTGGATTCTGATCCCATATCAATATTTTCTTAAATCTACTTCCCAAGGTATATAATAAACTTCCTCTGATACCAATTGTAGATACCCTGACTCTAGTAATCTAGATCTAGTGTTTAAATTATTACATTAGTACAACATATAAGGAATCACATCCCAAAGGACTGAATATTGTAGTAGTATTGGTAAACTAGATACATCCATGATTTAAATATTACATTTGAATACACAAATTTCAATATATATTTTTAGAATATAATTATTCCCTCTAGCATATTCTTACATATATTTCATAGTAAACTTCCCAGATTCTTGGGAAAGGGAAAAAATAAGGGTGAGCTCAAATAATTAATAAGGGTTAAGTACAGTGGAAGCTATATTAATCAATGATCATAATCAACATAACTAGGTAGATAAAGGAACACACATTCCATTTAAATAATTTCACTAGAATAATTAATATGGAAAGTTAAATAATTGAACACATTTCATTTAATCGATAAAATAAGAGTGAAATTCATCTAGAGATAATATCATTGTGAAAATATCATGAACAATAGGATATAGAATAATCAATATGGAAAGGTATATAATTTAAAACACATTCCATTTCATCAATAAACTGAGAATGAAATGTATTCATAGATAATATCACTATGAAAATATCATGGATAATATTAACTAAATTCTTAATTAAGGTGATTCTAAATTTATGGACACCATGATATTAGGGATCATGTTACCTATACTATCAAGACCTTTCACAATATTTTTTAAACTATATGTAGAAAATAGTTTAATGTTAGCTTACATATTTTTCTTAGGAGACCTACTGATGCATCAAGGGGATATATAATATCGAGCCCCACCCATCACTATAGTTCCACATCATTAATCATATATCGAATAACAAATTTATTGATGAAAGACAAACAAATAATGGGTAACTATGAATTTTTTTAAAGGACATGACTTGGTGATAATAGATTATACAACCCATAAGAAAACATAATAAAAGAAATTTGTGGTGAAATGTAGGCTAGAGAATAAAGGTCAACTAAAATAGAAAATAAAAAAAGTACAAGGTTATCAAGTAAGAAAAACTCGAATATATACTCTTGAAGAAAGAAGTGACAATATAGATGGGAAAACACAGAACAAAAAAACAATAAATTACATGAAATACATGATAAATAGAAATGAATAAATATATAATAAATAGGATAAACAAAAAACATGATACAAAAAAAATATTATATGTAATTCATTATCAAAAATAAAAAATACATGAAAGTAGAGGGAGAGAGAGAAATTGAAATTGAGATACCTAAACAAGAAATTATAAAATGATATGGATAGAGATTGTATACTTGTAATGAATATTTCAACACCCTTTAAAAGTAACAATAGTTTCAAATGAAGTTTCAACTGAGAATTCTCACATCTAACTCAGATAAATCTAATGTTTAATATTCATGATTATATCGTGTGGAATCCAAAAGGGATTAGGGATCTTTATCACAGTACAAACGAATAACATCCGCACAATTAATTTCATCCTAATAAAATCATTATAATATATCAACTTCCATTTTTTAATTTCCTAGAACCACAATATTAGACACTAATTAGCTGACATTAAATCAAAAATAATGAATAAGTAAAAAACTAGAGAGTAGAGACTGGGCATCAAAGCATAGTGAATAGAGATGAAAATAGATACTATACACAAATATAATAATAGATATCTATGATCATAAATTTGATATTTAAGATTATAATAAAAATAAAGACTATATGTTAGAGATTATAAATAATAGTTCGAGTTTTTATTGCAGAAAAAATAACAAAAGAATGATTGCCTAAGATTTAAAATCATTGGGAAAGTGATCAAAACCAAGATCAAAGAGTAGAAACTAGAGACTAATTAATGAGTACACAATTAAGATTGAATATTTACTACTAAAAACTAGAGACTCTTGGAAGCATGATATATGGATGATGATTGAAATTGGTCACTGTTGATGGTGGAAATCATATAGAAAAAAAAGACCAAATACTGAAGATTGAAAAGAAAGACTATGCCTGATGATTAATAATCAAATATCATAGATGAAATGTTAAAAATACAACAATTTAGAATTTAAATAAAAAATAACTATTCAAACCCAAATCCTGAAGATAGAAGTTTGATGATTGGAATCATGATATGAAGTGAAAATTGTAGTCATAGAGATGAAAATAAAATACAAAAGGAATAGAATATAGATGATATTTATGTTGAAAAAATATATGTTGGGATGAAGATCAGATATTGGAGATATACATTTAAGTTGGAGAGAATTAAAGATACCAAATAAGTAGGTAGAGTAAAATATTAGAGTTAACTCTTGAAGTTAAGATAATTTTCATGATAGGAATAGATAAAATGATCAATGATTGGGGACATTGATTGAATATTGAGATAGAGAAAAAAAATCTATGATAATGACACAGTCTAAGAACGAACACCTAAAAATAGAGACCAATGACCAATGACTGAACAACATGATTATGATAGTGACTGATGTTCATAAAATATAAGTAGAGATTAACACTTGGAGAAAGATAAGAGATCATAGGAAGATATTGAATATAGAGATAATAATAAAAAAAGACTGAATATTAGAGATGCAAAAATAAATAAAGATTGAAGATCATATACTAAGAAAAAAATAAAAAATCAGGGATGACTACAAAAATAGAACATCTGAGACTAAACAGGAAGATTTAAGATAGATTAATGGAGAATAAAGATGTAATATTGGAGTATTAAAATGAGAAAGTACAAATTGAATAATGGAGATAGAGTTAAGGGATAAAGACCAATGAAATATGATCAATACTGAAGATGAGAAATGATGGTCATATATGAATGATAATGAATAGATATAGAGACCAAAGAAGTAAATTGGGGACCAATATAAATACTGAAGACTACAAACCAGATATGAATAGAAAATAAAGATGAAAATAAAGATGAATACCAAATATATAAAATAAAATTATTAAAAAAATAATACATATGTTAATAGGTTTGAAAAATATTGAATATATTAGAGATCATAGAAGAGAACAAAGGCTGAAAATGATGAAAAAATAACACAAACAAAGATTATATAAAATGGAAAAAGAGATCATAGACATGATACTAAAACCCATTGACATATATGAATATTATGATTAATATTTAATATTTATGATAAGGATCAGTGATGGATTTTTATGATCAATGATAGAGACATGTGTTATAGACTAAGGATAAATATGGAAATAAAAGTTTGGAGATAGAAAAAATAGATCTATGAGAAAATAAAAAATTCTTGAGATCAAAGATCATAGTATTGGGACCAAGTGTTAGAGATTGATGGTAGAAGATATTGGTATAGTCCAGAAAGAAAATATTGATGGAGATTGATGACTAGAGAAAACGTCCAAGGTCCAAAGATAATGATTTGGAATGTTAACTGAGGAAGTAAACAAGGGATAAATACTGGAAGAAATAATTTAAATTACTAGAAAATAAAAATAATTGAGATAATGATAAGAGAAATTACTAGATAGTCGAGGGAAGATCAAAAAAAAGATTAAAGATTAAATTTCAAAGATCAGGGAGGGGACTATGTTAGAGAGTATGGGTAAAGAATGATATATAGAACATTGAAAACACTGATTTAAGTTCAAATACTAATGATTAACTATAGTTAATGGATAAATAATATGTATGGTTTGAGATTGAATACCATATGATGATGATTATATATAGAAAAATAATAATAATATGAAATTTTTAGATATTGAATATAGGAAATGGGAGACCATATATTGGAAATAAAATATCAAAAAATGTGGGATAAAAGTATTGAGATGATAAAGTATAGTTGTTATATGAAATACAATAAAAGAGATATGAGTGATCAAATACTATAGAGTAGAATCAATAAATAAGATAGGGAAAAGGGTGTATATGAGATGTGAGATTTGGGATATGAGATATGAGATGATATATGTGATTTAAAGGAAGGTAGAGGTGGTATTTGAGATGTGAGGTAAAGGATAAAAGACAAGGAGACCATGTTAGACATGGATTGTAAATATTAATGATAAAAGACTAGTGATAGGAGACCAGATAGAGAATATAGATAACCAAAATGGGAGAAAAAATACCTAATGTTGTACTCAGGAGAATCTATGGGATATGATGGATGGGAAAACATAGAATGGAGATCAATGATTGAAGATATAAAATCATGTATGGATGTGATAAATAGGATGGTATAACAAACATAAAAAAATTAATATCGATGTATATAGATTGAATATTGGACATTTGAGAAGGGAATGATAACTAAACATGAAGGCCAAAGATCAAAAAAAATGGGATAAAAAATATTACTAGATATTGAAGGTGATGATGGAAAATTTAAGATTGGTGAGAAAAGGTAGTAGAACTAAGAATGGAAATGTTAAAATACCTTAGATAGTGATCATAGATTAGAAAACCTAAGTCCAAATATTAAAGGAGAATTTGATGATGGAAAATATCGACAAGGGATAGACAATCGATGACAAGATATAAGAAAGGCCAAGGTTATCAAAAAACAAAAAAATAGTAATTTAGAAGAAATAATCAAGAAGCTAAAATGTATAATACACAATTTAGTACAAAATATAAAACATGAAATACATAATAAACAATAGTGAGTAAAATTTTAATAAATAAAAAACATAAACCATGATACAAACCCCCTTTTTTGTAAAATGTAAGTCTTAATAGAAAATAAAAAAATATATGGAGAGAGATAGTGTGTGTGTGTTTGTGTAATGAATAAAAAATTAAAATATGAGATATATCAACATTATATACATATATATAATGTTTTATAACCCTTTGAATGATAAAATAGGCAGGAAACAAGTTTCCACTAAGAAGAGATAATAAAAAACAATGGAAAAAAATAATGTATACTATTTTAGAAACAATAGAAAATAAAAAACATATTAAGAGAGAGAAATAGAGTGAGAGATATATATGAATTAAATATCTAAAATGGGAGAAATTGATATTATATATTTGTATGGGGTGTTTTAACACTATTTGAAAGAAATAATAAGCTTGAATAAAGTTTCCACAGAGAAATATCACATCTAACTTGGATGACTCTAAATGGTTTACTTCATCATTCTTTCATGTAAAATCCAAAAGGGATATGGATTCTTTATCATAATATAAAAGAGTAACATCTTTATAATTATATACATAAAAATAGAATCCTCAAAACATAACAACATCTATTTTAATATTTCTTGGTTATACGAGACTATAGATCAAACACCTGACTTGAAATTGTAAATAATAACTTATTCAAAGACTGTTGATTCAATAGATACTTGGTATCAATTTATAGGGAAATGAATGGAAAATGGAAACAATATATAGAGTAAAATATAGAGAATAAATATTTTAAATTTTCAACTGAATATGGAAATGGATATGGAGAACATAGATCAAAGATTGTATACCAAAGACAAAGTTTATATTATAGACCAAAGAATATAGAATGATTTCATGATATCAATGATTGAAAATTATTGAAGGAGGTAAAACAAATGACTAAATACCTATGACATAAAAATAGAGACCAAATAGGTTATACCAAATACCAAATATATACTACCCAAACTAGGGACTTGATACAGATACCTGAGATAGATATGGATACTAATAGAAATATAGACCAAAATTAATCACCAGAGACAATGAAAAAAAATGGGGACCAAGTACCAAAGAGAAAAAGTCTATTTCTAAAGATCGATTATCTAATATCAATGATATAATATTATAGATTAAAAGACACATTAATAATGATGGATACTAAAATAGAAGACCAGACACTAAAATCCCAAAACCTAAAGATATAAGTTCATGGATTGGAAACATGAGAAATAGTTACAAATAAGGAAATATAATTTAAAATATAACAATGATTTTAATGATAATGATGAAGATTGGAGATAGTAAAATTGATACAAATATAATAATCAAATATTATAGATGGAGATCGAAGTTGGAGATGATGATAGATATTGATGATGAACACAAATTAAATGATTAGAAACAATGATCGAAGATAATGATGAAGATAGAGATGGTAATAGAGGTAAAGAGTGAAGAATTGGGATATAGGATGATGATGGAGATGGAGATAGAAATCAAAGATTACTACATGGTCTAATATTTAATGTAAAAAATAGAGACTAAAGACCAGATTTCAATGTTTATGGAGATAGTGAAATATGATCAAAAACTGAAACCAAGATAAATAATAAAATTAATATTAGTGCTCAAAAGAATAGATTGAAGAAGGAGATCCGAGATGGATGATCCAAGATTGTAGATGTAAACATAGATAAAGAAGATTTATGATAGATATATATAATACAATACCCAAGACCAGAGATAAAAATGGATACGGAAAACAATGGTGGGATAATAGAGAAAGTGATTAAAACTGAAGACTAAATATGGATACAAGAATCAAATATTATAGAAGATGACTAAAATGGATGACCAGAGACTATAGTTGTATATTTAAGATAGAATAATTGAGACTCGACATCAAATATTAGAGTACTGAGATGGTAACAAGAGATTAAATAACAGATATGGAGACATTAGATATGACCAATGATATTAGATGAATATTAAGAACCATAAATGATCATCATGTGTTAAAGAGAGATAAAATATATGATGGATGGAGAAGGAAATTGGATATGAACAAAGGAATTGAATACTGGAGACCAAAGGAAAATGAAAATAAAAAAGATGATAATAAGTATGGATAATAAAGTTAATAAATTATACTAATGAAAAAAATACTTGATACGTAGACAGATGAGTGAATATTTTATATATTGTGGATCATAATGGTGAAAAAATGCTCAGACCAAATATTGAATACTATAAGTGATAAAGAATGAGAATGAATCTAGAGATAATAGACATGAGACCCCTGACCATTAATATATATAAAGACTAAAATTTAAAATTATTGAAGAAAAGGATCAATGATTGAGACTGAAGATAGAAGATGGTTAATGGAATCTATTAAAAGAGATAATGATTGAAATCAATGATTGAAGACCATAGAAATATATCAAAGATAAAAAAATACCTAAGATAAATAATCATATTATATATATTAGGTACCCAATGATTGAAGACAAAATATGTATAAAGTGACCCTAGACCAAAAGTGGATGGAGACTCATGATAAGAGACAAGAACAGAAAAATGAAGATAATGATTAGATATCGATATTAATGGATTAAATGGGAGAGCAAGAAGAGTGTGAATAATTCCAACCAGAGACGACAAAAATCTGTTCTGAGTTAAAATGTTTCTTATGAGTTTTATCATTCCCTTTATGTTTGGAAATCACAAACACCTATTTTTTTCTTAATAATAATGTCTATCTATAAGTAAATTTATATATAACACATTTAATTACTAATTATTTCTATCTATAAGAAAATTTATATGACTGTTCTTTAAACCTTTTTAAAGCTAAGTATAACATTATTTTTCTTAATAAAAAATTGATATTGAAACAAATCAGATCCTTAATAAAACTCGGAATCCTTCACTTTCTCAATTGAAAATCATCTAGAATTGTGATTCTGATTTTATGTTTCTCAATTCTGATTCCTTCAGAATTGTGAATTTGATTATCTAAAAATTTTAATTTTGATTCTTGTTTCTGAAATCCAAATCTCATATAAAATAAAATTTTACTCACTTACTCAATTCCAAATTGTCTATAATTTTAATTTCTATTCTCTGAGAATTGTAATTCTGATTCTCTTAAAATTGGGATTTTGATTCTAATTTCTCATATTCCAATTCACTTAAAAAATGTGAATTCGATTCATGGTTCCTCAGTTCCTAATCGACAAATTTTTTGAATCCAATTTTAAATTTCTCAATTCTGATTCACATATATTTGGGAATCTGATTTACCATATCCTTCAAATATAATTCTCAATATTTTTCAGATACGATTTTATATCTATCTTTAAGTTCTCTTTTGTTTAAGAATCTATTTGTTTATATTTCTTAAAGTTACTATATTTCCTTAATGTAATATTTTATATCTTTCTTAAGTTTATTGTATTTCCTTAATATAATGTCTTCATATATTTGGATTCATTCATACTAAATGTTTCTCATGATATTTTTTTATACTAAATGATGGATTCTAATTTGTTATAATATGACTGTTGTAAGTGCCAGCTGTATAGGTCCCTATGAAATACTAGGAAACTATGACATTTGGATGAAAATTATACCATTATAGATCTTTCAAAAAAATACCAAATCATTTGAACGTGTTCGATGCTATGAAATTTTGGAAGAATTGATACTTTGTGAGAGATCTTACTAAATTTACTTGTGAAAAATACTTGAAGTGATTAAGTTGTGAAAAAATTGTTCAATATACTTAAGATCTTTAACAATATTTGTTCTACCTTGTGTGACACATATCGTTGGTGATTATGATCAAGGGATTCCAAGTTGAAGGAAGATCGAGGTATCAATCACCTACTTAATTGAGGGATTCCAAGATGAAGGAAGACAGAGGTTCTGATCACCTTACAGATCAAGGGCCTGAGGGGATAGTAAGGCAGATACCAATCTTCATATCGATGGCTTATCCTGGTGAGGGTAAGATAGACTTTGTTGAAAGTATGAATCAAAGGAACTTTATCCATGGTTTTTTGTATACCCTACTCTTTGGGTTAAAATATTTTCAATCTTTACAGGTACTTTAAATTTCCACTGTAATTTGTAACAATAAGAAAGTGTTTCTTATACTTTAATTTTTTTGTAACTCGGATTTAGGTTTCTATACACTTTAAGGAAGAATCTTGTTTAAGTATACATGTGTGCCTATATCATTACACATCTTTATTATACCTAAGGTGTTTTTCCTTAACCGTAAAAAATAGGGTTTAAGAGAATCTAGTTATTTTAACTCTATTAAAAAAAGTTTCCTTAAGTTTAGAAATGAAATTTATTATACCCACAATTCACCCCCTCTTGTAATTGAGTGTCTACATCTATATTTGGATCCTTAAATTGGTATAAGAGAATGTATTTAAGATACTGATACTTACACATAGTATCAAATGAATATCTTAAATACTTAGTTTACTTACTCTTTATTTACTTCTGTAAGTTATTTATAATTAATTTTATAAACTTTTTGTATATAAATTTTTTCTACACTGACTTGGTATGTGGAAAAATAATTCTTTTATTACTTTTAAGATGACAGGAATGAATGTCGGATCCTTGGATAATATGAACCTTAAAAGACCACCTATTTTTTTATGAGAATGATTATGAATATTGGGCACACAGAATCAAGACTTTTGTTATCAGTAATGGTGTGGATAACTTTATTATGCTTACTGGAGATTATAAAACTCTAGAAAAGGAAGCTAAAAGTTTTATTAATTAAGAAAATCAAGAATATTAGCTAAAATATAAGTTATGAAATGATTTTCATTGTTCAATGACCGAGAATATATATATAAATATTTTCTTATAAATTAGTTAACATCATATAAAATAAACTGGAAGTTACACATGTTGTTACTTTAAAATTTATTGAGACTAGAAGAGCCATGCATAGTGAAGATTATAAGGGGTTTGTTTTTTCCTATGGAGAACCTATAGTTAAAGTTTAACAGAGATTTATGACTATTATGAATAGTCTATAGTCAATGGTAGAAAAATGTCTAGATGATGTGATTATTCTAAATAAGATTATTGACATCATGCCTAATGAATGAGAATCAAAGATAACTTCTATTGATGAGTCAAGGAAAGTTACAAATATAACTCTTGATAGATTATTGGGAACTCTATTACAACATGAGAAAAGATTGAAGAGAGATGGTGATAATATAAAGAAGAAAAATGAGAGTTTTGATATTACAACTACTTCAAATCTGATGAAATCCAAGACTCTTGAGAGAGTTTCTAAGACAAAAAAGTATGTGAAAGTTGTTATTCATTCATATTCAAGTGATAGTGAAAACTCATAGAATGGGTTATCCAATATTTCTCCAAGGATGAAAATATTATAAGAAAGAAGTATTTACAATATAGATATAATAAAAAGGATTGGAAAGATAATAATGTTTCTGAAGTCACGCATTATGAGTGAACAAAATCTGAACATATCAGACCTGATTTTGTGAAGTTGAAAAGAAAAAACAGGAAAGATATACATTTTTATCAAAATTTTAAAAGATATTAAAATCCTAAATGAAATAAATTCTTAAAGTAAAGTGATTCTTGGAGTTCAAGTGGTGGATAATAATATAACGAATCTTTAGATAATTAATTTTCTGGACAAAAGAATATTAGTCTTATCGCTAGAATACCTATTGAATAACAATGTTTCATAGATAAGGTACACACTACAGAATCCTTAACCAACATATATTTAAGTTCTAATTATCCTGATGAATAATATTCTTAAATCTTCACATAAATAATCTTCCATATTAGATGATAATACTTTACCTTCTTTGAAGAAGTGTCTATATTTTCCAAATTTTCTGAAAATGAAAATAGTAATATCAAAAAGAAACTTGATAAGGAAAATTCTAGAAACAATGTTTTAACAAAATAATTATTATATATTTCTAAATATATAGATGAAATATCCTTCAAAATTGTTTCTATTTCTGAAAACCTTGAAGAATTCAATTCTGAAGAGGATTAGATTTTTAAGGATTTTGAAAATGTTATTTATAAGAAAAATGTTTTAGAGAAAAAGTAAAATCCAAATACAAATGAATATGAGGATAATAATTTAGTCATTAGACTAAAATCTAAAATATTTTCCTTAAAAGAAACTCTAATCAAATTTTACTTTTTGTAAATAGAATTTTGATAATATGTATTCAAAAAAATTTCTTCTTAAAAATTGTTCTTGGTTTGGTTATTATCAATAAAAACCTGTTTTTATCCATAAATATTTTTTTCCTAAACGTTCTCCTTTTTGAATTAAGTGTCAAAGTGGTGGACACTGGGAGAAAAATTATTTATTAAAAAAATTAATCCTTAGGATTTCATAAATCCCACTTTTCTAAGAAAATGTGGATTCCTAAGATTTTATTTTCTAACATTTCTAGATCCAAGAAAGTTTGGATTCTGAAAACCAAACTATTTTATTTTTTAGAAAACAAAGGAAGTAACAACAACAATACATGGTACATGGATAGTTTGTATTCCAAAAACATGATAAGAAACAAAAACTTATTTGAAAAGATTATTAAGATGAAAGGTGGAAGAGTCACTTTAGGAGATAATGGTCAAGTAGAAATTATTGGTATAGGTAACATCATTCTTCTTGAAAAAGCCTTAATTTGGAATGCTTTATTTGTTAAAGGTATTAATAATAACCTTATATGCATAATACAATTATGTTATGAAGGTTACCTTGTGAATTTTAGGAATGATAAATGCTTAGTACACAATTACAAGTATTTTACAATATTTCTTCACATCAGCATAAGAATGTTTATACACTTAACATAGAAGATCATAGGAGAAAAGACTTACCTTGCCTTAATGTAATGGAAGAACAATCCAAGTTATGTCCTAGAATACTAGGACATTGTAACCTAAGGAACTTATGTAAACTATCTAAGAAAGGACTTGTTAAGGATCTACCAGGTCTTAGATTTGATTCTTCAAAATTTTGTGACCCTGGCCAACATGGAAAGCTATATAAGTCAAGATTTATATCTATAAGTGAAGTCTCAACATCTGATGCATTACAGGTAGTGCACATATACTTTTTGGTCCAATACAAACTAGAAGTATTGGAGGAAAATACTATGTATTTTTTTAGTTGATGATTACACTAGATTTAAAAAAGATAACTTACACAAATTATCACCCAAATCTAATGAAATAATATTTTTAGGCTATTCCACTACCTAAAAGGCTTATAGTGTTTTCAACAAAAAATATTGTATTGTTCAGGAAACAGTATATGTTGAATTTGATGAAACTGGTCCTTTTTTAAGTAACCCAAGCCTACATCTTCTGATTTGTTTTCAAAAACTGATTATCAACCTCTGATAGAGTAATATTATAATTAAGAGAATACTCAGTAAAATGTTTCTGATGTATTCACTCTAGAGTATTTTATATCCTGTGTTGATGAACATGTTTTACAAAACCTAAATTAGTTGTTTCTAAGGTATCAACTCTATGATAGTATCATTGGTGATGTAAATCAACCTATAAGTACTATAAGTTCTTTATGAAATGAAGTAGAGAATATAGAATTTATTTCACATTTAGAACCTAAAAGTACTAATGAAGAATTAGGTGATAAAGTTTGGATAAAGGCCATGTAAGATGAGAAAAATGAATTCAAAAGGAATAAAGTTTGGACATTGGTTGAAAGACCTAAGGAAACATATGTAATGGGAGTAAAGTGGGTCTTCAGAAATAAATGTGATTAAAATGGAATCATTATATGAAATAAGTAATGATTAGTTTCTAAAGGATATAATCAACAAGAAGGAATAGACTATGAAGAAACTTATACTCTTGTAACTAGACTTGAATCTATTCAAATTCTCTTAGCCTTTGTAGCATTATCTAACTTCAAACTTTTTCAAATGGATGTGAAGTGTGCTTTTCTTAATGGATATGTTCAAAAGGAATTTTATGTTGAAAAAACTCTTGGTTTTGAATACAAAAAACTTTCTAAACGTTTTTTAAACTTACCAAAGTTTTATATGGTCTTAAAAATCCCCTAGATCCTGGTATGATAAACATATAATATTTTTCTTACAAAAATATTATGTTAAGGGAACTCTTTATCCAACTCTTTTTATAAAGAAATAAAACAAAAAAAATTGGTTAAAAACTATTTTTATGGAATTATATTTTGGTTAACTCAGAAATTCGTAACTGATTCATTTGTGAATTTGATGAAATATGAGTTTGAAATGAGTATGATGGGTGAGTTAAAAAAATTTCCACGGTTTTCAAATTTCTAAAAAACCAGAAGGTGATTATATATATCAACATAATTATATTAAATATATTCTTAAAAATTATGGATATAATAAGACTAAGATTATAAGTACTCCAATCGGTACCTCGAATACCCTTGATCTTGATGAAGCTGGGAAACCAGTAGATCAAAAATATTTTAGAGGCATGATAGGAAGTTTTCTATACATAATATCTAGTCATCTAGACTTAATGTTTTTAGTATGATTATCTATAAGATATTAATCTAATCCAAAATAATCTCATTTAAAAGTAGTGAAAATAATTTTTCACTATTTAAATGGAAATATGGTTTTATGACTTTTTTATTATTCTATAAATGACTTTTTTTTCAAAAGCTTTTCGGATGCTGACATTGGTGGTTGTATATTAGATAAAAAGAGAACATCTAGAACTTGTCATTTCTTAAGAGATTATTTAGTTTATTGTTCATGTAAGGAACAACACTTTGTAGTCCTTTCCACTACTAAATCTTAATATGTGGAAGTTAGAAGTTATTATGCTCAAGCATTGTGGATGAAACATACCCTAACTAATTATGGCATGAGTTTTACTAAACCTTTGATACTATGTGATAACACTAGTTATATAGCCTTAAGCAAAAACCCTGTACATTACTCTTGCGCAAAGCACATGGATATTAGGCATCACTTTCTTAAGAATGACACACTTAAAAGAGATATCATTTTACAATTCATCGAAACTCAAGAACAACTTGATGATCTTTTCAAAAAAATTATTACCTTATAATAGATTTGAATACATTAAACAAAAGTTAGTAATTATAATTTTAAGTTAATCATTCATATCTACTTTTTGTTAAAAATATCTCCAAACATTATGATACTCTTTTTCATGGGGAGAGTACACTTGATTTCTTTAAAATTATTTTGGAACCTAATAATGTATTTTTCAGATCCTAAAAAAGTTTTTCAGAACCTAATAAAGTTCTTATTTGAACCTAACAAATGTTTTTGGAACCTATAAAAAGTTTTTGAACTCTAATAAAAAAATATGCAATCTAACATTACTAATAATAGTCTTATCAAACAATAGAAAATCTTCTGAGAACTCCAAAAGGTATATATTCATACTTATTTATTCTTAGTTTCATTTTTTTTGTTGGTATTTCAATATTATTTCAATAAAAACTTCAACAGGTTCATCATTCCTTAAATCTTTTTATTTAATTAAAACCTAAAAAAATCAGAATCTATAAAAATTTATTCGGTTTAGTATCAACTGTCAGATCATATTCGTTTTTTACAATCATTTTATTAATCATGGAAGCTGAATCATCATTGCAACACCTATATAAAGGAGGGTACCCCCCATATCCCACATCAAATTCCAAATAACTCGTTCTTCATTTTCTTCTACCCTTAAAAGTCTATATTCTAATTTCTAGATTTCTTTCTTAAGTATCAAATGACACTATCAATCTCTTCTCAGACATCAATTCCTGCGAATAAGGAACTTAAATACTGGTCGATCATCATAGAAAGGTTAGTTGATCATGATTTCTTTCTTAAGTATGATTATTTAATAAGAAATATCATAAAATTACAATGAAGGAAAAGTTTTTTCCTTTCTAAAAATAAGTGAGAATAAGATCCAGTGTATGCAGACTTGTTAATCGAATTATATCAATCATTCGAGTTTTTCAATGAAAGTGGAAAGGATAAGTTTCAGTCTAAAAGTTATGGGAAAACGTATTCTTTTTCTTATAAGATATCTGAAAGTATCCTTAAGATACCATATGAAGGTGAATATTACTATTTCTCTCATAAGATTCTATATTCAGAAGTATATTTTGAAAGATTTAAGGTAATTGATTGATTAGGTCTTAAGGGAGTAAAGAAGTATAAACTTTCCATCCTTTCAGATAACTACAAGATCATGGGATTATGGTTTAAAGTTATTTGAATACCAATAAAAGTAGATAAGGATGCCTTGAAAACAATATATTTATTTATGATGTATTTTATCATTAATCTAAGGAAGATTAACTTAGTCAAGCACATCTTTCTTGCTATTAGTGAGATAAAGGATGAGTTGATAAAATCTCAGATCTTGATATATCCAGCAACCTTTTCCAAGCGTATCATAAGTTATTTGAACTTTTATAAAGTTCCTTGCATATCAAAGCCAAAGTAGTTCAAGATTATTATCTTAATTGATGACACACTTAAAATAATGAAATATTCTTTTAGTAATAATATAAACATGTTGTGGAATTTTCTAGAAAATCAAAGGAAGATTGAGAAAGCTACAAGAAACAGTTAGTTGAGCCTAAGAAAGGAAATTCACAAGCCTCAGAACCATAGAAAATAACTCAAACATTGGAACCACCAAAGTTGAAGAAATAGAAATCTTACCCAGATGATGTTTTATCAAAGTGGAGACAAGACAATAAGCTATGAAAATAAGGAGATGTATTTTTTGGGATAGATCAAGTAGAAGCTTAATCTTTGAAAATCAAAGAAGCTAATGAACTTAAGAAAAAAAAGATAAAATGATTAAGAAATTGTTAACTGAAGATGATATAGTTCAGGGCCTGTTGAGAGATATAGAAAGAGACTCAAAATAAATTGAACTTCAAGAATCTTTTATGTAATAAAATTAACTTCCTCAATAATCTCAACTAGTGGTAGTAGATTCTATCCAATGAGTAAAAGGAAAGGAAGTTTTTTATCACTCAGTTCTGATTATTCATGAACAGTCTCAAGAAAAAGAATAAGAAGAAGTTAACAGCTAAAAAAATAAAGTTATGATGAATTACAACAAATTGAATGAACATAGAGGTATATCTAATCCGATAGTTTATCTTAAAGAACATATTAAGCATCTTCATCAAAACTTTCCTCAGAAGGAAAATCATTCCACAAATCCCTAGCTCATATAGACAAAGTTGTTGAAAGTGAAGTTCAACAAATACCTTCTGATGATAAAGTTGATAAATATGATAATGATGATGGTGGAAATGATGAAAATCAAGAAGAAGATAGTGATGATGATATTGATGATAAAATCATTCAAGTTTCTAATGATAGGCAAAAAAAATCAGAGTTCAGGAAATCAGAATTTAAGAAAGATGAAGGCAATAAAGCATATGTTGGTACATCTAAGAAAGATGCTTTAGAATCAGAAAAATCATCCTCCTTAGGATAAGACCTTATCATTCAGTCTTTGAAGCAGTTTTTGAACTCCATTCTATAATTTTCGAACCCCATGTCAATATTTCATCTTATTCAACAATCAATTAATCAGAAATTGGAATCAACAAACCTTTTTATAGATAATATCATAAATCTTGAAGTTGAATTCAAAATATTCATGCAGAATTATGATTCTCATAGGAAACCATATTGAGATATGAAAAAGTTGTAAAAATAGATCAATTGTGATCTTATGGTTTTTGATGATATGTTTGAATCAGTCAAGAATTCATTCAAATAATCAGAAGAGTCCCTCAAAGAGATTTTAAGCAGTTTTTTTAGAGAAGATAATGGAAGATCAGGGAATTAGACTTTATACAGATAGATATTTGTATGGGAAAATTAATTATCTTGCTCAAGAAGTAAAAATAGTTAATGATTACATAGAGGTGGTGGATGAAAATATTAAGTCTCAGAAAGAAATGATTCAGAACCTTGAGAAGTATAGCAAGGATTAGAAAGTTCTTCTAGAAAAATTTCAAGATGATCACAAGGAGCTCAAGAAGTTAAAGGCTTTGATCAGGCCCTTAATACTGAAGAAATATTTATTTTAATTTTATTTATAATATTTTTTTGTAATTTTTTTAATGATAATAAATGTTTATCTTCTTTTTTTCATATATTTTTTCTTAACATTTCAAGTACATTATTCTTTTCCCCATTCCTTTTTGAAAATCAAAAAGGGGGAGAAGAATGTTCTAAAAAGAATATTAGTTTAAGGATGAAAATGTAAGGAGGAGAATTCTTAAAGAATTCATCATTAAGTAAGGGTATATTTTTTCTTAATGAAGGATGAAAAATATATAAAGTCAAAATATGATCCTTATGGGTATTTCTTAACCTAAGGGGGAGTTATTCATATTCATTTTAAGTCATGACCTAAAGGGTAGATAAGTTTTTAATATATGTTCAAATAAGAACTCTTTTGGTTTTAATATTCTTTTCTTAAATCGATAATTTGTGATTTCAAAAAACGGGGATATTGTTGAGTCAAAAATTTTCTTTTAACTTTCCCTATTCCTTTATGTTTTAGAAATCTCAAACACATTTTTTCTAAATAATACTTTTAATATATAAGTAAATTTATATGTAATACATTTACTTACCAATTCTTTCTATTTATAAGGAAATTTATATGCATGTTCTTTAAACCTTTTTATAGCTAATTATAACATTATTTTTCTTAATACAGAATAACTATTGGAATAAATAGGATCCTTAATAAAACCTAGAATCATTCACTTTCTCAATTCCAAATCATCCAATATTGTGATTATGATTTTATGTTTCTCAATTATGATTTATTTAGAATTATAAATTTGATTTTCTCAAAATTTTTATTCTGATTTCTATTTCATTAATCCCAATCTCACATAAAATTGAATCTGATTCACTTCCTCAATTCCAAATTTTCCAAAATTGTAATTCCGATTCTCTAAGAATTAGAATTCTAATTCTCTCAAAATTTCGATTCTGATTCCTATTTCTTAAAATCCAATTCACTCAAAAAATTTGAATATGATTCATGGTTTCTCAATTCTGAATCGCTAAATTCTTTGAATCTAATTCTCACTTTCTCAATTATGATTCATACAGATTTGGTAATCTAATTTACCGCATACTTCAATTCTGATTCTTAGTATTTCTTAGATATAATTAATATCTTTCTTTAAGTTCTATTTTATTTAAGAATATAAATTTAAATATTTCTTAAAGTTACTATATTTACTTAATGTATTATTTTATATCTTTTATAAGGTTACTATATTTCCTTATTATAATTTCTTCTTATATTCAAATTCATTCATAATTAATGTTTCTCATGATAATTTTTTATACTAAACGGTGTAATCTAATTTGTTATTATATGACCATTTTAAGTTCCAACTGTATAAGTCCCTCCAAAATTTCAGGAAAAATATGACCGTTGGAAGAAAATTTGACATTTGGAGATATCACCTATAAATACCCAATCATTTGAACATGTTTGATACTGTGAACTTTTGGGAGAATTGATACTATGTTAGAGATCTACCAAAATTACTTTGTGTGAAAGCCTTTAAGTGATTATGTTGTGAACCACTTTTTTACATAATTAATATCTTCAACAAGATTTTTATGCCTTATGCAACACTGATCATTGGTGATTACAATCAAGGGCTTCCAAGTTGAAGAAAGATAGAGGTTATGATTACCTACTTAATTGAGGTATTCCAAGCTGAAGGAAGATAGAGGTGTCAATCGCCTTACAGATCAAGGGCTTGTGGGGATAGCAAGATAGATACTAATATTCATATCGAGGTCTTATCTTGGTGTGGGTAAGACATACTTACTTGAAATAATAAATCAAGGGACTTTATCCAAGGTGTTTTGGATACCCTACTCTTTAGGTTAAACAATTTGTACTTTTACATATACTTTAAAATTCCATTTCAATTTTTAACAATAAGAAATAGTTTATTATACTTTTTTTGTAACTTTGATTTAAGTTTCTAAAAAAATTAAGGTAGAATAATGTTTAATTATACCTATGTTCTTATTTCATTACACATATTTATTAAACCTAAGGTGTTTTTCTTTAACCTTACAAAATATGTTTAAGTGCATCTAATTTGTTTAACTTTGTTAAACAAAGTTTCCTTAAGGTTAAAAATGAATTTTTTTTAACTTACAATTCACCCCCTCTTATAATTGAGTATCTACATCTACATTTCAATCTTACAATTATATGAGATAAGTATCAGTAAATTACAATAGAATTAACAGAAGATAGAAAACAAACGATAGAAATCCAAATATTAGAGATCAGAGAGGAGAATTAATTGGAGAGCAGAGATATGTGATGGAGGATAAAAAACGATGACTAAAGATTGATGATATTATATTGGATACATGATATTGGAAATCAAATATCTAATATATGGGAGAAAAGGTCAAAGATAATACTGTAGATATGAGATAAAAACAATAGTTTGAGAACAAATTATAGAAGATTGAAGAAGAGGATATATCAAACATTGAAAACCCTGAAAGTAGAAGATATCATAAATATCAACTATTAAAAATAGAGAACAAAGACTCGGGATTAGATATTTATAATTAGATACTAAAGATCAAATATACTAAATAGATAATAATGTCCAATGATTTTATATTGAGGATATAAAATATCAAAAATGAAAGAGGTCAGAGATGAGAAAGTTGATATGAGTGATGATAGATTAGATTTGAGAGACACAATGTTAAAGATAAATGTCTAGACAAAATAAAAAAGTGACAAAATGGGAAGAGGGAGGATTTGAGATATGAGATGTGATCTATGAGAAGTAAGATTTTATATGTGATATAAAGGATGAGAGATAAGAGATTAGAGATGTGTACTGTGAGATGGATGATAGGGAGACCATTGAATGAATATCAAAGCCATGTTAGTGAAAAAAGAAGACAAATAATGGGAGGGAAAATACATGAGTTAGAACTTGATAGAAAAAATATAATAGATTATAGATTATGAAAGAGAGAACAGATAATGGATATTGATGATCTAAGACCCAAAATTGAGGACTGACATGTGACATGTTATGGTAGATAAGACATGATAAATTTAATATCAATGATCAAATATATGTAATGGAAGATAAGATAAGATAAATTTAAGATCAATGTTGATAGATTGAACACTTGACACAAGAAATATGATTTATAAATGATGATGAATACATCAATCCAAAAAAATTGGGGATCAAAAATCAAAATTAATATTAAAGAATATGATGCAAAATTTAAGAATGAAGGGTATAGAATGGTGATATTTGAATGAAAATGTTAATTTTAGTCCTATGATGGTGATAAAATATTAGATAACCTAATACCAAAAATAAGAAGAGAAATTTAGGGTGAAAAAAATAAATGAAAAATGGAAGGAAAATGACTAGAGATAATAAACAAAGTCCATTATTATAAAAATTGTGATATAATCCTAGTGACGTGATGGGGAAGTGGTACTGAAACTCATAAAATTAGAAATAAATCAAAATTCCCTTACTTGGGATGTAATTTATTTTTTATATACCCATCCAAGATGCTAAAATAAGGGATATTGACATAATATAATTATATAGAATTGAAAATATATTCATTATGTGATAAAAATAAATATAGAACATTTATAGGTATTAACATTATATAAATACATGAAATGTTGAAACACCATTTGAAAGAAACAGTAGTCCTGATAGAAGTTTCCATTATGAAGTCTCACATCCGAATCAGTTGAATCCATGGATTTTCCTTCATGATTATGTTATATAACATCCCAAAGGGATCATAAATCATTAAAAAGGTATAAATGATAATCATCATAAAAAATCCATCCTAATACAATTATCATATAATAACAACGTCAATTTTGGAATTTCATAGCTATATGAAACCAGACACTGAACACTTAAAATAAAATCATAAACAACGACTGAATAAAAGGATTGAGAGTAGAGAATGGGTATCAAAGTCTTGAGAATGGAAAAAAGTACATAAAAATGTAAATGGATAAGGATATGAGAGATTAAAGAGTGTAAACAAAATATAGTTTTTAGTTTGGAGACCATATAACAATGAATGGTTACATGAGAACAAAGATAAAAAATCAATAAAGGTGATCAAACTAAATTCTGAATATTGGAGTCTTGAAACTAGAGACTAATGAATGAGTACTAACCAAAAAAACTGACTAACTAAAATAGGAGACTAGAGACAAATACATGCGATGGATATGGACAATGATAGAAGAGAGAGAAGAAGATGAAGATAAAAACTTGTTGATAGTGATGAAAATAATCATAGAAACAAATTAATATCAAATACTATAAATAAAAAAATATTATGAATAATTATTGAGGATTCAATATCAGAGATCTAATATTAGAGATGAAAAGATGAAAATATAGTGATAGATACTATAAAATAAGAATGAAGGTTGGAAACCCAATTCCTAAAGATAGACATTCAATGAATGGAAAACTAAGAGAAAGTGACAATGATAGAAAGGTATTAAAATTAAATACTATAGAAGATGGAAGTTGAAAAAAAATGGTACAAAAAAGAAGATCAAAATTAGGGATGAATTTCAAGTGTGGATACTTAAGACAGAAGATCAACTACAATAAATTGAAAGGATGAAGATCATAGACAGTGATCATAGACATGAGAACTAGGGGATATATATGAATATTGTGATGGATATCAAAGAATAATATTATAGATGGAGACAAAGGTTATAATATAGAGACAGGAGTCATATATTAGTGATAATTATAAAAAAATAGCAGGGAAATATGTCTAATATCAAAGAAAAAATAATTGAGATCAAAAAATAGAGTATTGAGATCAGATACTAGAGATTGTAGATAGAAGATGGAGTCACGAGCCAGAAACTAAAAATATGTGGATACTGATGATTGGAGATGAATACTGAACAATGAAGAGAAATATTTGAGAGATAGATATGGAAGAAGGAAATTGGGGACCGATACTGGAGTGGAGAATGAAATATGGGGACAATAGAAATTACAGGAGATAAAGATAAGGATAAATTTTAGAGATAAGGGAGAAGATTGAAAACAAAATAGAAGAGAGCATATATCAGGAATCAGGGAGAAGACTATCTTTGGGAGCATGAATAGGGGATGAGATATCTGATAATGAAAAACAAGACAAAATATATAATATAGAATAATTAATATATTAAATGGATAATAAAAACTAATTATCAAAGATTAAACTCTAGATAATAATGGTCGACAATAATAAATGAAAAATAAAGACAAATATTCAGGGACTGAATATAATGTTATGGGATAAAGAATATTTTATGAAACAAATTTGAAAATGAGAGAGAAAATGAAAGAAATGGTAATGTGTACATGTGAGATGAGAGATGAGAGGTAGGAAATGGGATATGAATGACAGATGATAAGAAACAAGAGACAAGAGTGACAAAATAGAGAATGGGATATGTGAGATGTAAGTTGTGATTTATGAGATAATTAATAAAATAAAAATGATGTGATGTAAGAGATTTTAGACGTGAGATGTAGGATGGAAGATGAAATATAATTACACCAAATAATGAAGGATAGAAATTTGATATAGAGTAGTGAATATAGAAGAAAAAAATTGTGAGAACAAATATACAATGTCGAACTTGACATATAAGAGACCGAAGATGGGAGATAATCAATTTATTTAATAGAGAATAGAGATAAATGATTAATGATTTGAAATTCAGAACTGATGTGAGGAAAGTGATGGTGGATAAGAAATGATAAATCAAAGATTGAAATATAAATACTCGAGGCATAATTTATGAATTGGAAAAAATAGTGAAGAGTGATGATCAAAATATTAAAGATCAAAAATCATACTATATATTAGAGATGATAAAGTAAAATTGAGAACTAAAAAGTAATGAATGGAGATCTAAGAAAACATTTTCTAAATGACATGAGATGGTGACCAGATATCAAAAAACTTAAGGTAGAAGATAAATAGAGAAAGTGATGGTGAAAAAAAGACTTGATAAGTAAGAAATGACTAGAGAAAAGAAAAAACCTCCATGATAATAAAAAAATAAACCAAGATTCATTATTCAAAAGTTATAAGTGAGAATCTATAAGTCATAACACATAATAATTAAAAACATACAACATTAAATACACAATAAACATCATTGTATAAACATATAATAAATAGAAAAAATATGAAACATGGAACAAAACATATAATAAAAGTGAGACATAATATATTAAGAATATATATGAATACATATATATATATATATATATATATTAACATTGAAAACAACAACATAGATGAAGATGAAGGTTGATGATTAAAAACAAGGTATAATGATTAAGATCAATTTTTTAGGATGGAGATCAATGTTTGAGATGAGGACAAATATCAAATACATGCCAGAGTAAAATATTAGAAATAATGATCAAAGAAAATGAGAAGACCAAGATGGGAATAGAGATAGAGATATTTGTTTGGGGATATTTATTGGTTATGAATATGTAGACAAAAATTAAAGATAAATAATAACATGGTTTAAAATCAAACACCAAAAAATAGAGACCAAATATAAGAGATTGAAGTTGCTGATAAAAAATGTGACCCAGAACACTGAAATAGAGACAAATGATGACAGTAAGATAAGATATCAAAGGTAGGAAATGAAGAAAATGATTAGATATATAATAAAAAATATCAGAGAAGTAAATCGAGATATAGAAGGTAACTGAATATATATATTGACCAAACAAGACCCAAGACCAGAGACATAAATGGAGTTTGAAAAAAAGGTCAAAATCAGTGAAGATGGTGAATACTGGAGACCAACGACTAAAATAGGAATAAAAAATATAATATAATGCCATGAATTAATATAATAGGTAAAATATTTAGATTTAAGATAGCTAAATGTAAACTCAAGATCAACAATAATAGTATGAAAACCAAATACAAAATATTGAATAACAGAGATTGATAAAAGAGATAAAAACCAATGATATAACATGAAGACTAAAGGAAAAAGATGATGATAACATATCAATGGTAAATAATAGATTTGGAGAAGAAAGAAGTAAATTTGAAACCATCCTAGAGAATCAATATTGATGACTATAGATGAAGGAAAGAAGGAAAAAGAAAAAATATGAATACTCAAGAACAAAAAACGGATTATCATCAAAATACTATAGATTTAGATAGAAAAGAAAATATTTAACATATTAGATATCATAAAGGATAAGAAATATTGATATTGATGATTAAATACCATAAATTGACATGAATAATAATAGAGACATAGATTATAGACATGAGACCTGAGAGATTTATAAAAAGGCTATTATTAAGATCGATAATCGAGTAAAAGGATCAGTGATGGAGTCCCATGAATGAAGATAGAGACATGAGTCTAATAATAGGGATAAATATAAAAAATAATGATTAGAGACAGAGATTGAAGATTAAATAAATATTACATGAGATAAACAAATTTATGTATGGTGATTAAGTACTAGTGATTTAAGACAGAATATGGATACATTGGCCATAAACTAAAGAGAAATGGATACTGATGATCAGATATGAAGACCATAGACTTAAGATAAATATTGTATATGGATTATAAATATGGAAATGGTTTTCTAAGAAGAGAATAGATAATGAAAACTGGATACAAAGAAAAAAAATGGATGACATTGACAAGGAAAAATATCAATGGATGAAGAGATGACTGAAAACAAAAGATAAAAGGCTAGATATCGAAGAACAGTGCGAAGACATATTTAAATAGCAAGGATGGGGGATGATATATTTAAAATTTTATACCAATAATAAATAAAAGATACCAAAGACTGACTATAAAAAATAGATAATAAATTGCAATGATTAATAAATAATGATGAGATACTAAATAATGACTATAGTAAATAGAGAATAAAATAAAATGATAAGTGATTAAAGATAGAATATTAAAGACTGTAGATTTAATAGAAAATATTAAAAATGAAATAAAAAAGTCCAATTATGATAATATGGAGATGGTAAATGAGAAACAAGAGATAATATATGAGCGATCAAATTCCATATATAGGAAATAATATTTAAGGGAGATAAGAGGGATGAGAGACGCCATATGTGAGATGAGAGATGGAAGACTAAGGTTTGATAATGAAGGATCAGAGATGAGATATTTTTTATATGTGATGAATCTATTTTGTTAAAATAAATATTCTTTAAAATAATTATATTAACTATAAAATTGTAAATAAACATTTTATGTTTCAAAAAAATCAACACTTAATTTATTGTTTTTAAAAAATTTATTTAATTATTATAAAATATAAATATTTCATATTTTCATTTATTAGATCTCTAAATTTTATTTACTCTCTCAAAGGTGAAGCTACAATTATATTAGTCAGATTACTATTCATAATGATCATATTATGATTCCAACGGTTACATTACTATTTATCAAAAATGAAACTTATCACAAGATTTCCAAAATTTTAACCAAAGTAAATGTTGATATTAATATTTAAAAAATAATATTTAATTTGTGAAATATAATTGATAAAATTTTCATAATTTTATTTTAAAACAAGTGAATCATTAAATGATGGTAAAATTTCCTTTTAGAAAAATATATCTGTTTTGCCTAAAATTGGTTTCAGTATTATCTTATGCCTATCAAAAATATTGAATGAATTTATAAACATTATACTGAATATATATGACATATAAATTTCATTAATATATTTTATTAATAGCAATTAATTTAATTTATTAATATAAAATGTCATTCTAGGCATAAAAATAGTTTTTTATAAAATACATCCTTTATGTTCAATTGGTTTTCATTTATAATTAATTGGTAACCAATGGATTAATTTTATAAACATTTTTAATTTATATTTTAATAATTTTCATAGTCTAATTCATTCTTATTATTCCCAACATCTAGGAGATAATTAAATAATTATATTTAATATTTTTTCAACCCTATAAGCTATCGAAGAAAATGTTTCAATTCTGGTAATATTATAAAATATGGAGTCTAGTCCATGTTTTTAGCTGTAGGATTAAATGTTTTATAACAAATATCAACTCGTTTTGTGTTCATTAAGATAACAAGACATATTAGTTATATAGAGTGAAATTATAAGAAATTCATAAACATTTATTAATGAATAAATATGGGAGTTGTAATCATTATCATTAAATATATATTATAGTTAAAATTAATTTCTTAAAATGTTATGTATTAATTTAAAACGTTTTATTGAATTTTATTACTTATATTATGAGATATATAACTCTATATCTTCTAGATTCTTATCATGCTAATGAAAAAATATATAATTTGGTTAGAACCATAATTAAAAAGACCATAGTTACTGATTTTTACTAATATATATATATATATATATATATATATATATCATTTTGGTATAACCCATTTGATAATTAAATCTTATAAATATTTTTATAAAATTAAACAAACATTAACAAAAAAATATAATTTACAATGACTTCTTATTAACATATGGAGGTATGAATAAAATTTATAACTAATTGAAAAAGAATTTATCATCAAAATTAAAAAAAAAAGATTACATAATTTGGATTTAGAAGATGAAAAATTAATTCTTAATATATATTTACTCCCTTAGATTCATTGGTTGTGTGAACACTCCATGAATAAATAAAATCATTTTCAAAATATATAAAAAAAACTTGAACTACAATTTCATTCTACCAGAATAGGTATTTTAGGCACTAATTATTATCTTATATCATGAAACAAGGATGCATGATACTACAATGATGGCCAATGATCTTTATTAAATGATTAAAATTTATGAAAATCAACTATAATAGCCATTTAACATCATTAGGTGGTCATCTAAGGAGTCATATCTTGAGAGAAAAGGAGGTAATCAGAGAAAAGAATTGTTTTTTTTTTCAGGTTTTGGTTTGTGTATATTTTTTTTAATGTGTATTGATGTCAGTTATTAAAAAACTGATGTAAAAAAATTAAATAATTTTCAGCTATGATTTTTAAGAAACTCAAGATAAAAAAAATTGTAAAATTTTTTTTATTGGTTTTTTTTAAACTAACACAAAAGAACATTTATAAATATTTTTTTCGCTCTTTTTAAGAAAAAATATCACAAAATAAAATTTTAATTGAAATTTTTATCAATAATTATATTAATAATTGATGCTAAAAATTCATTGGTAAAATCAATATCAATTGTTTTATTTTCAAATGATGCTAAAAATAATACCCATACATTGTTAACAATGGTTTATATGAAACAAAAATCATAAATTTCACCTAGAAGCCACCATTTCTTTTAGTGGTTTATATGTCCCATTTCCTTTAATGGGTTCTGATATAATGAATGTTTTATTATCTTGTGTAACACATATATTTGATCTTTTTTTTAAGGGAGGGACCTATATCTCCCTCTAATGTATTGGGTACTAATTAAAGTTATGTCCATTAAAATATTACATGGGAGTTAATCTAAAAACCAACAAGGGTGTTCATGGGAGGATATCAAAAGACCAAAATATGGTACATGGGAGGTTATGTAAGGCCAAAAAGAGGGTACAATAGAGGTTATCACAAGCACGAATGATGGTGCATTGGATGTTATCCCAAACATGAAGAAGGTATATAGGTGGTTTGGTAAAGCCTGATATGTTATGAATAACTTGGTGGGTATCCATGACATAATATTTTCAATTATTATGTAAATTCCACAAATCCATGTATTATTCTAATGTTATGTTCTCTTGGATTATGTTCTTTGATTTTATTACGATTCATGTCTTAGGAGATACCAATAATTATTCTATGACTTGTGTTTATTATCTATGATATGTAGGCTATAATTTTCATATATTATTCTCATGTACATATACCTATATGCTCATGTTACATTGATATCTCTACTATATACCCTTATTGATCATTTGAGCTCTCACATGCATATGTTTACTTTCCCTTAGATATGAAGAATAGTATTATGTGTGATATCTATAGTAAGGGATATAGTTAATAAGAACATAGTGTGAAATGGCATAGCTCCCTTATAGTCTAATTGTTTAAGTGTCCAATTATACACAGGTTTTATACCTTTACGATCTGTAGTTTTTTATTTGTGTAATTTAATGAATATTCATCTATTATGAATTAATATTTATGTATGAGATTACTTTGTATTTTTAGTTGGTATAAGAGGGAGGTGTAGTTAACTATTGGTAATTAACATGATATAATCATATCATTAACATTAAGGTTATGTCTAAAGATATGTCTAAGGATGTGTCAATGTATAGGAAAATGTAAAGGGATTTTGGTAAAGGATAGTGTTTGTTGATTCCATGAACATACATCCCTATTTGGTTTCTACATGTGGATTTGGTTGTGTCATCATGATACTTAGGTTTACTAATTATGAAAAAGTTGCATTGATCTAGACTCTATCATCAACTTGTGCCTAAAAATGGGCTTTACTACACATCTAGTTTGAAACACCTGAGAGATACAATTTTTAATTTTATAAACAGTTTATTAACTATCATGAAGGATTAAAATAGATTATTTCTATTAATGAGCTTTGATAAACCAAAGGTTCCATATATTAAAAATATGGATTCATGATTTAGATAGGAAGTAATTTATTTATCAATATAATGTCATTCCTCACTATTATTAATATTTCTCACACTATGATTTTGGTTTTAGTCGATGGTTGGAATAAAAAAAATCATGTTAATGATCAAAATCGGTGGACAATAAAATGAATTTTTTCCTAATAAACCAAATTTTATGGGTGCTTTAATGAAAAATATCATTGATATTCTCACAAAAATTTCTCAGGTTATGAATCATGATGGACTTCCAAATGATAAAATAATAGAAGAACATTATGTTGATTACTTCATGAGGAAGCAACCAACTTCCTTCGATTTTCATTCTGATCCACTAGTTTCTTATAAATCAACCATCACCACATAAAATATATTTTCAATATTTCAGTGTTCTTAACATGAGAAATTCATGTTGATTTTATACCATTTCTATGGTGAAGATGATAAATGGTGGAATATAATCACGAATATTAGGTAAAAAGATGAAATTGACTGTAGGTATTTTGATTGGTTGAAGAATATTTTTTTCAATATGAACATTCATCATAGTCGTTGTATGATGATGGAGAAGGAGTTTCTTGAGAAAAAGTAAAATTAGGACGAATCTGTTGGTATCTATGAAAAACAAAGTTTACAAGACTTTCGAGGTATATATATAATATTATCATAAATCATGAATGTATGGATGATTTATTATTCATTGAATATAACCAGGTATCTGAGGTGTGTACATACCATATCCACCATATGTACTTAACTCATAGGTCATACTAATGGATTAGGATATTTCTTCTAAATAAAAAATGGTTTTGAATATATATTGTGTAGTGAATGTTATACATAAATACTAATCACCTACCTAGTGTTTTATAATTAAAACCACTAGCATTAGGATGTTAAATGGAACATGAGGATGTAATGAAGAATAATTATCCTTATTTTTTGTAACTGATTTGAAGAATTTGAAGGGAGGAAATCATTTTTAAGGGGGTAGAATATAACACCGCAAGATCTTGGAGAAATTTTAATATTTTCTATATTTTTTACACACCACACCAGGTTTAGATTTTTTTATGTGCAACCCTGAGTTTATCTTGTGTCACCCACCACACCATGTTTAAATGAAATGCAGATTACTATTGAAATGTTTTTATTTAATATGATATTTATCACCTATCCATTTAAATGTATTTTATGAATATTTTAATCTAAATTATGAAAATATATGGATTACACATGTATATAAAATGAATTACTTTTTTACAAATAAAATAAAAATTAAAATAAAAACTATATGAAATTAAAAGAAAATATTTATATGAAAAATATATTTTATGAAAAAAAACATGTTC
The DNA here is from genome assembly GCA_963277665.1 of Viscum album. Classification (NCBI taxonomy): domain Eukaryota; kingdom Viridiplantae; phylum Streptophyta; class Magnoliopsida; order Santalales; family Viscaceae; genus Viscum; species Viscum album. The sequence goes on along the minus strand of OY728155.1, from coordinate 166,848,731 downwards.
GACCATAATAAGTAATAAATAAAATATCAGTGAATGATATTAAATAAATTAATTTATTATATATTTAACTAGATGATTAAGACTTTTCTTATGAGTTTTTTAGAAAAAAGATGAGAATAAATAAAATTTTATTCTTAAAACATTATTTTTCTACAAATCAGTTGTAACACCATTTGAAAAATATATATAAAAATTAACGTTTCACATGTTTAGAAAAATGATTTTTTAAGTAGTGTTATTTTTTTAAATAATAATTTCAAAATTATATCATAGTAAATTTATGATGAATTTTTTAGAAGATAAATTTTTTATATGAGTATTGAAAAATAATGGTTTTAATTAATAACTGTCTACTAAATTAAAACATTTAAAAACAACCTAATTTTTTAATATATTTTTAAATGAAAAATTTGTTCCATTATATATATTTTTATCTAATTTTGGTATTTAGAATCATGTTCTTATTGAATAATGATACAAAAACGTTATAATCTTTTGAACAATTTATATTTGAAAACCAATTATCTCATCGCATCAGCAAAAATAATTTTAAATTAAAATTTCCCACTTCCCTAAATATAATTTTTAAAAAGTTTTTCCATGTTTCAAAATATTAAGAATTAATATTATCTAATATGATCAAATTAATTTTTCAACATAATGAATAGTAAGAACCATACGAATTATTTACCACAATCAATGTAAAAATGGGTTTATTATGGGTTAAACTAAAATATAACTATGAAAAATGAACCAAAACATTTCCAACACACATATAATGAAAATATTTTGAAAATATATTATTTAGGATAGAAAATTACCAATTTTGTTGAAATTTGGAATGTAAAAAAATTGGTATACGGTTTTCTTTTCATGAATTTTAAGTGTTCACCTCTCCTCACTTATTAAATTACACCACCTATAATATATTATTAGTACTTACAAAACTCATTGTTTCATCCAATTACATTCCAAATAACTTCCATTATTCCCACATATAATCCTATAATCAATATTTTTTTTAAAAATCCTAACTAGGGTGGCTTTTTTTCCAAACCAATTTATTTTTTCCAAAGATGAGGTAACATCCCTAACTGAGGATTTTTATATTACTTCTTCCACCACATTTAATTATTATTAAAAAATGATAATATAATAAAATAAAAATATTACATATACATATATGTGGTCTAGTTAACTTAATGACCAATATCCTACTCATCTTCTATTAAATGGGTTATAAAATCATCATTCATATGTATAGAACACTGCCGCCTCATGAACCAATGTTATTCATTTTCCATAATCACCTCTCACAGTTGGATATAATGATGTATTTAATGGTTAAATGTGATATTTTTTATATTAATATTCTATTGAAAACTTTATACAAAATAATCTTTCTTACATTCCATTCTGTGGGAATACGATAACATTTTTTGTGTGTACGGAGGACTACCACTTCATGTAGTGATGTGATTCATTCTTCACATGCTCTTTACATAGAATATAATAGGGATAAGTTTAAATAAAAATATGTGAAATATATTAAATAATAGTTATTTTTAACGATAATATATTATTTACCTTTCTTTCTTTTAAACCATCAAGAAAATGGAAACAATTTTGATGCATATGTACAACCTAAAATCTTTATAAACGGTGGATTTCACTTTATATCATGAAAAATTATGTAAAAATATAAGTAAATATATACTAAATATATATATTATTTATATAAAGATTGAAATTTTGGATATTTTGTAACCATGATCAAAATAAGAGTACCAAAAATCCCAATTCAAACGATGCAAAGAATGAATAGAAGGTATTAGCTTAAACATGACATTAACATGGAATTGTTAATAAATGTGTAATAAAAGTTCATATGTAAATCATATATGTTATCACATATAATATTAATTTTCTATTATATATTTATAATCCAAAAAATATTAATATATGGTTGGTTCAAATTTCTATGAAGGAAGTTTATACATAATTTATAGGATTTTCGTCTCACTGTTATTTTCTATGAAACATATGCCATATTCACCATGTATTTGTTTTATGTGTTGTATATGATGAACATGAATGAATTTTATTTTTGTTATAATTATTATTTTGGTGGTTTATATATCCTCTTGAGGATCTCTTTTTCATGTGGTTTATGGTTCAGATGATACCAAAGGAGTAAGGAAGTTTTGTGTCAATTCTCCCTATTGGATAAATATATGGTGTTATAAACCTATTATCTTTTATAAAGTGTATATAAATCTCTTTTTACAATTAACATTAGGATATTATTTATTATAATTCTATTTTATATTTCATTTCATGGTATTATTTCATGGTGAAAATAATTCAATTTTATCAAAGTGGTTAGGGTTTTATGTTTTCATCTAAACATTTATCAGAATTATTCAAAATTATTCTTTAAATGATAGAAGAAAATGATAAATCTCTCAAGAAAAACTTATACATTATTCAACTCTACATATTTATTTATAATATATTTTTCTTTATTTTCCTCTGTTGATAAAATAAATATTTTAATATACGTTTTAAAAAAACCTACATTATTTGAGTCTTTGGTCAAAAACTCTTTCTGTCTAATGTACATGTTTTCTAAAAAGGTGTTAATTTTTCTTTTCAGTATTCAGAAATTATTGATTAAATAAATATATTTTTTATTTTATTATTAAAAAAATTAAAAGTCAATCCCTATGAATTTTTGAAATAAATACCTTATAGATTTTTTAAAAAATTTGAATGGAATCTTTATATTACTGTGTGAAATATGAAATGAATTTCATGATTTCATGGAAATTACTTTCGTAAATGAATCCATTACAGGATTTCAAGTATGTTTTGAAATTATAATATTTTAAAAAAGATCTATTTTTTAAAAATTATTTATCAATGTGAAATTTGTTTTCTATCAACATTTATTAAATTGGGGTTTTAGGCATCCTTCATTAATTTTCAAATTTTATTTTAAAAGAAAAGTATTTTTAAAATATATTTTGATGTTTATTTTTAAAAAATAATTTTCATTGAAATGTTATTGTCCTCAAAAAATTATCCAAGGGATCTTTCAAAATTATTTTCCCTCTACTATTACATCAATTGATGTTAGTTATTCTTTATTAGGGATATGATACATGGATAGCATTATAATGTTTTTCAAGATAATCTATATTTATGATGAAAATATTTTTAGGAAATTTTTTTCTCTCCAACATGTTTTACAATTATAAAATTATTATAAAACACGCTTCAATTTCTGATGATTTTTATTGATGAAATAATAAAATTATTTTTAAAACTATTTCACTTCCACATGTTATGATTTGATGAAATATTTATAAAACAAAATTATTTTCAAGAGTTCTATTATGATGAATTTTTTTGTACTTATGGCCCACATTTTTTTTATTTTCATTATTTTATGTGTGGGACCTATATTTCCCTAACATAAATTCATTAATGATTATGGTTATTTTAGCATAAAATGGATAGAGTAGGTTATCCCAAGTCTTAAATATTATATATGATAGGTTATATGAAGCTTAAAATAGAGTACAAGGGAGGTTATCCCAAAATGAAAATATGGTACATAAGTTGTTATCCTGATTTTGAAAGAGGGAAAGTGAGAGGTTATCTAAATATCATAGCACATAACTAGGTGGGTATCTACAACTAACATGTTATGGGTGTTGTAGTGGGTATTCTTGACCTAATATTTTATATGATTATTTATATTCCAAAAATCAATCTCTTATGATAACATTATTCTATCATGTCTTACTTACATTGATTCCATTGGGATTCATGTATTATGAATGGATAAGCTTTATTGACTCATGTTTATTATCAATGGTGTGTAGTGTGTGATTTTAATATGTTATTCTCATGTTCTCATACCCATATTCACTTTTTATATTTATATCTCCCTTTTTTACCCTTTCTGAGTATATGATATCACCATTTATTATGTTTCCATTCCCTGATATATGAAGAAATATATTATGTAGGACATGTCTAATAATGGCAAGAGTTATGAAGAATATAGTGGGGGATGACATATCTCACTTATGGTTTAATTTTTTATGTTTCCATGTTTACCTCCAATGGACAGAAGGCCTTAATTTTTTATTGATTTTGATAATCCAACTTTCAAGGGGTGATGTGGAACCCTTATAAGGCCCATAAGAGTAAGTATTACATGGCCTGTAGGCCTTAGAGAAATTCATTTCCCGTAGGCTTCAAACATTACATACAACCCAGACTAATTACATGGAACTTCTTTTCCCCATCATCTTTGTTGTGAAATCAACTCTCCACCTTCGCATTGTTGTTCAGCTAGGCATTCCTGTACATGTTCAGGCTAGTCCCTATGGAAGGTGCCATATCCTCTCATTCTTGAAATCTGTTTAGCTTCTACTATGGTGAAATCTCCTTTCTCCTCTTCCTTATGAAGCTTGTTTCTTGTAGGTTGTCTGGTTTGCATCTGCACTTAAGGTGGCTCGAAGGCCTTGAGGTGGCCTGAAGGCCTTACTAACCTGAAGGCATGGGTGGCCCGAAGGCCTTAAAGGACTTGGGGACCAAATCGGTGGCCTGAACACCAAAACAGGGGAATATTCCCAGCTGATACAATGCCAAACAGTTCCTTCTACAGTTCTTGCTATAGTACCTACTACAGTACTGCTATAGTACCTGGAAATTAGCCTCCACCTGGATTTGATCCCAGGTCGCCTGCTCATGTGTTGGTGTAATGTAATTAATATTAATATTTTATGATGTTATATTTATGTGGTATAAGATTTTGATCTTTAAATGTGTATAAAATGTTATACAAATCAATTATTTGGATTCACTAAACTCTATTCCTTAGGTAACCAAATCATCATAGGATCTAATAGATTGTGTCATACAATAAAAATGATAAAAATAATTTTGAAATAGAAAATCCAAGGTCACCCAACAGTGGAATGACTTACCCAAGGATGTGTCATAGTTACCTATTACATGAATACCTTAGATAAGATAATCCGTAGCATCCCATCACTGAAATGACCTATATAGTCAAATGAGTGAGTTCATGAAAATTATTTCATTAAAATGATCCTCAAAATTAGTAATTGAGGGTGTCTTCTAGTTTTTATGCTCTCAATAATTTAATATGTATCATATTATTATTAAATAAATATTTATTACATATTAGGTCATCTTTAACTTTTCATGTTTTATTCCCTATTGATTATGAATTAATACAATGATTTCATTATGGAATCCATATTCTAACAACTAAATTAATATATTTACACCACATTACTTTGTATCCATTTAAATATCCTATAAGGTTTTTACTCACATAAAAGTGGAATCCATGTATATTCATACATATCCAAAAACAATTACATGAAAAATGTATATAAACTCTTCATGTAAAGGAAAAGATTTATATGATATCGATAATATCCATATAATAAATTCCTTATAAACTGATACTTAAACCTATTCAAATATATAAATTAAGAATATATTGTAGGCCTCTCAGTGGTCTGATAGAATGTCCCTCCACCTTGGGAGAGTTCACTCAAGAGATAATTCAATTTATAATAATAATAAACCCCAATATGTATAATCTATCCTAGATAAAAATTCAGAATATCATATCTATGATTACATACCAAGATCGAAGAATAATAGAACTAAATTTTATGATATTGAACACAACATTATATTAAAGGATATATTCTACAAGAATTTTAATAATTAAATTATATAATAAAAAATATTCACATTTAAAAGTTTTTTATAAACAAGAATATTAATGGAATTTAACAAAGAAATTTCCTTTTTACCTATTTATTAAAAAATTGGACATTTATAGATAGTTCATAAAAATTAGCTAATTATAATCATTTTTAACATATATTAAACATCAATATAGATATTTTAAAATAACATAACATGAAATCATTTATATTATCTTTACCTAGAATTTCAAATTTTATTTAAACTATTAATCATATTAATCATGAAAAAAAATATTATGTGGGCTAAATAACATCTTCAAAATAGTCATATATTTTAATTTTAGTAAATTTAATTTTTAATAATTTAGAGAAAAAAATTAATTATAAAACATTGAACATTTTATATTATAGAATTATAAAATAATTCATATATACTTTATTACTAATGATTTAAAAATAATCATTTTATATATAATTTGTATGATATGTCATATAAATTACAAAATATTCTATCAATATTGATGTTTAATATTTTTGTAATATTATAAATGTTTAAAAAATTAAATAATTAAAAAAATTAAAGTTAAGTAATATAAAAAACTATTATAAATCAATATATCCCAAAAATTACTTTTTACAATTATGTAAAAACTGTTTATAGACTATTTAAATAAAAATGCTAAAAAATATGCTCTTAAAAAATTAAAGGATTAACTATGGAATGGAAAACACAATGGTGTTCGTGTTATGGAAATTTTAGATAGAACTACAATGAGATAAAAGCAAATTTGTACACCATGTGGAATATAACCTTCACATCCACCCATAGAAAAAAAAAGAACAACCATAGTTATTGTAATGTCCTAGTGCCAAATAAAATTCCATGGTTCCTATAGAATCCCAGTGAAGAATCATCATTGGAATCACTGGTCTATAGTGACTCTGATCTGAAAATTTTTAAGCCACTATGAATACACTATGGATAATACTATTCCACATAACAAAGTTAATTTTCAATAATAACAATAAAAAATGTTTAAATATTAGAGAAACCATCTCTAATAATAGTGATGGTTTTCATTGGAACATCCTAATTCCCTTAGAAGTGTATGTGATCAATACATATAGAAGATCTATCTCATGAAATCAAACATGTGATGTTTAAAAAAAATAGAACATATAAATAGAATATTATAAATTCCATAGGATCAAATAATTTTTTCATTTAAAATTGATGTATATTTCTTGATGAATATAACAAAGAATAAAAGTTGAGTTCACCATGCCTCTAAGGGCAATTCATCGTCTAATGGATCGAAGAAAACCATTTTTAAGGTCGCTGGAATGATCAATGGGAACTTAGAATATTTATTTAATAATGAATTTGATTTGGGAATAGAAGGGGGATTTTACATCCTACAAAATGATTCAAAATAGTCTCATATACAAAACCCACCCATATTCTTATTTAGTACAAATAGATGATCTTGATTTAATTAAGAGAATTGACCATATAAAATAAAATTTGTTATATCACATGTAATATGACCTTTTCAATACATTAGTATTAATTTATTAATCACTTATTGGAATGACTGAATTAATACATAAAATAATATTCTCCTAGATTTGTATCTGTTGAAATGTGTGGCATAATGTAGTAACACTAAGGGATTAATCACATGAATTATAAAACAAATGAGGATGTTATCCATGGATTTATATCCATTAACATGGTGTTATGGTTCCCATATTTGATTATGACATTACATGCACCAACATGACAATGGTGGTTCTAATTTTAATGTGTATCCATTATAGTGTGCATAATAAGTAAATTGTTTAGCTAAAATAAATGTCTAACAACCTAAAAACTCCATATTAATCGGTATTATCCTTTACCTAGTGGATCATATTTTTAATCCATTGAATCAATTTCCATATGTATAACATTTTTAAAAATTACACAATCCAGGTAGAAATGAATGATTGGGTATTTCTTTATCCTCCAGAAGTTAATCATTTATTCTATATGGATTTACCATTTATGAACATATCCCATCCCTAAATATACCTTAATTCATTCAATTTTTAGAATTTTAAATCATCTTTAGGGTTTCATACCTTAATTAAATATTCTAAAACCTTTATTATATCATATTATAGAACTTTAAAAACTTTATATATTCGATCATTAATAATATAAAATTAAAAAATAGTTCACATTTGGTTCTCATGTTATGTTAGTGTAGTAGGTCGAGGTTAATTATGAACCATAGAAATAATTTTGGATAGATAATGGCAATTAAATTTTTTGTTCAAATGAATTTATCATGTGGAAACTATATATGGAAATAAAACATATTAAATTTGTGTTGACATAAGTTTATTTTTTGAATTTGATGAGTTTTTTTTGGTTCAATACAACCAAAAATGCCTATATTTTAAAATTCCTAAAAAATATAGCATTGAGATGTTTGAATCATTTTAATAAGAATTTGTTCCTATATTTTGGTGTGATTGTATCATTAGGGTATGAATTTTCCATACATTCCAATTATTTTCTTATTAATGGTAGTAACTATTATGTGTTTCATTAGGATACTTTTTGGCATAAATTTTCCATGTGTTGTATCCAAGAGTTTGTGTGATGGATTTATTAACCACGATAGGGATTCATCATGGTATATTTTTTGAAAAAAAAATATTGCATTTTTTGTTTACAAGGTTTCAATATGGGCATACAATTTAGAATTGGTGATGATATCCTAATGATATAGGTTATTTCAATACAAGTGAACTATATTTGGTGAAGGATATATGAAATTGGAAATATGTAGAATTTTCATTTATCGATATGCATAAAATTTAATATGTATATATGTGTGTGTGTGTGTGTGTGTGTGTGTGTTTGTGTGTGTGTCTAGATAAGTAAATACACCAAGATATTTCGATATATAAAGGGTATTCTTATTTATTAATTATGAATTGGTGTTGTGATCTAAACCTGGAGTATGATATGTAATCTAAATTTTTTGGATGTTATGATATGAGTAAAATTCTCTATTTTCTCTTATCATGATAGTGGAAGAAGTTTGTATATTCATGTAGTTATAAATATATGGTTAGTTGAAGTTTCGTAAAGGAATTTCTTATCATTCTATAGATTATTGCCTCATGCTGTAATAGATTTCATGTAATAATAATCATAATATATGTAAGTTTTACTCTATTGAATCCACATAATAATAATTTAATCAATATCATAGTATTTTTTTTTAAATAGATAAATCTATAGCTGGAAAATTATTTTTCATTAAAAAGTTAACCACAATATAAAATATTGTGTATAAGAGTAGATGTAGAGTGTGTATGTGTAACTAAATGCCCATCATGCTGAAATGGTTTACATTAGGGTATAAATGATTATACATAATAGTTATTAAATGTTCTATAAGAATCAATATTAGTAGAACACACTATAGTAGTACGGTTAATGACCTGAATAGATGGTATTCATTATTTAGTGAATCACAGGAATGATAAGTCTAATGGAATCACATTATTTCAAGTAGGACATGTATTAACTAAGAGATAACGGGAAAATAAAAAGTGAGGGATCATATAAAAACATTTTGATTGTATCATCAATGATTTTTTTTATTAATGAAGTATGAATTCTGGATTGGATGAGGATGAATATATTTACATCATGTGGGAAAACATCACATTATAATAATGTTTTCTATTTGAGGATATTTTAATGATCACATCATGGTGTTATCAAAAGTAAATATGATAGATCCTTCATTTTAATGTAATATAGCTATTCACTATGAAATATACAATAATAGAGACCATCACACTATATAATTTTTAGAGCATGAGATAGTTACAAAATAAAATGTTTCATTATTCATTGATGGGAATGTTTCCAAAATATCATAAATATTCTATCTAATTTTATAATTTGAATGATTTGGACCTAGATTCAGGACTTTGAAAGAGCTTGAAGAGGAATATTTTAATCACACTAAATGAGTTAGATATATGGATGATTCTATAAGATTTAGAGGGATATAATAAATCCCAACCATTGATAGAAGGATTGTATGATTGAAATTTATTATATTTTCTTCTATTTATAACTAATAAAATATATATAATTTCATTTCTTGGTCCTTTATAAAGATAATAAGTGGAATAAAAATCATGAGAGGTAGAATAGTTATATAGTTATATCAATTTCATTGTTATAAAAGGGTTCAATAACATGGGTTTTTGTCAATATATCTTGTTATTAAAGAATAATAATGTAGTAATATTATTCAAATATACAGAAATCTCTATCTAAATGAGGTTTTTGGATACTGTGTTCATTTTGAAGATAAATAATTAACCCTCACATATAGTGGTCATTCACTTCTATAATTAGAATAAATATACTCATGTATTTATAATGACATAAAAAATTAACTTAGATAATTATAAGTGTATTTAAGAAGAATAAAATGGATCATCTATTTTAGAATCAAACATATAAGGTGTCTTAAGACAATGTGTCTATATACATTTGAAGATAACCTTATATTGACAATTTATGAAAGACCATCCCGAATTTATATGTGTTTTATAAGAAAATTAATTACCCTTGGGTGGTGGTGTGAATTCCCTAAACATTTAAAAGGAATTAATTATGGGATGGAGTGACCATTATAAAAACATATAATTATGAAAAGTGATTATAGTTGACTTTTGAACATCGATGCATCTTTATTGTGGTATTATTGAACATAGTACAGTGTATATGAACTATGTAAAATCCATGTTTCTTTTTTCATTTACATTTATATATATACGTTGGATGTTTCTATGAATCTACCCCCAAGAGATTAATAGATTGACTGAGTTCCCTCAAACAAGGTAATGATTTTTAAAAAAGAGGCAAACATTATAAATTAATGTTTTTAATTTGGTAAACCATTTCCCACATATATTGAATATATTCATTTAGAGTCTAAAAAAGTGGTAGTAAAGATTAATGTTTCTATTTATAGGATCAATTTTAAAATTTCTTATCATTTTTATAACTGGATTTAGTAATGAAGCCTCATATATTTAGTGTCACTTATAAAAATGGGTTAAAGAGGTCATCGTTGGAACCTCGCCATTTTGGAAACACTTTTCAAGAACTCAAAATTTAGAAAATGAAAGCGGACCCTGTTGGAACCTCACCATTCTAGAAACACTATTTGTGAACTCAAAATTTGGCAAAGAAAAGAGGTCATCGTTGGAACCTCACCATTCTGGAAACACTATTTATGAACTCAAAATTTGTCAAAGGAAATAGGTCACTGTTGGAACCTCACCATTCTAGAAACACTGTTCATGATCTCAAAATTTGGAAAAGCAAAGAAGTCACCGTTGGAACCTCACTATTCTAGAAACACTATTCATGAACTCAAAATTTGGAAAAGGAAAGAGGTCACTGTTGGAACCTCACCATTCTGGAAACACTGTTCATGAACTCAAAATTTGGGAACGTAAAGAGGTCACTGTTGGAACCTCACCATTTTGGAAACATTATTCATGAACTCGGAATTTGGTAAAGGAATGAGATTACTGTTGGAACCTCACCGTTTTGGAAGCACTATTCATGAACTCAAAATTTGGCAAAGAAAAGAGGTCACCATCGGAACCTCACCATTCTGGGAACACTGTTCATGAACATGAAATTTGGTATAGTAAAGAGGTTATCATTTCAATGTTCACCTAAGGTTACCGATAACACTTTTCACATAAGACTATCGTTGGAACTGTTCACAGGGGTCTACCGTTGGAACTATTCACAGTGGTCTACCATAGGAACTGTTCACAGAATTGGAAATTTGGAAAAGTGTTGGGGATAAGTCACCTTGACCTCCTGGAACACCTCAAACACCATATTTTTGCAATGGAATGGACCAAAGAGTTCCAAACCATTACAAAAAATTTATATAGTGTTTTAAATAAAAAGTCATCAGCTATTTTGATTAATTAATTCTTATATGATGAAATTAGGTTTTCATTTTACTTTATTGTTAAATAATAACTCTTTGAATGATAATAATTATTTTAAATTTATTTTTATAAATGGAATTGATAATTATATATTAATCATAAATCATTTTGTTTATTGTAAACTTTTTCAAAAAATGTAATTTTACAAGATTCATATGCTCAGATAAAGATTAAATTCTCCATACATGGAAATTAAATTTTATTAAATAATTATTATATCTTAGATAATAATTTTAAAAAAATTAATATGGAAACATCCATTTTTAATTATAATATTTCGATTATTATGATTAAAATTAATGATTTATTAATATCAAAATATTTATATTGAATTAATTAAATATAAAACCTTTATATAATAAATATAATATAATATATGACACATAAATAAATATATTCACACATATTTAATTTTTAATAAATATTAAATAATATTAATGTCCCATAATGGTAAAAATGTCATTTTTATACTAAAACAATATTTCTACACATTATCTACTTTAATTTAAAATTTGAATTTTATAATATATATTTTGTGAATTGTATTAAATAAATGTTCATTTTAGTTACATAAAACCAAAATAGAGTAATATAGGTTATTAAATGTTCCTAATAAAACATGAAATCACTTAGTTAAAAATCAGTTACATAGTTTATAATTAAAAGAGTAAAATGAAAAAAAATATAAAAACCCCTTTAACATGTTTAAAGAATATGAGGAATGTTTTTCATGAGTATTTATTGAACAAAAACACCCCTAACTCTATTATTATGTATATATGGATCGTTTTACCATGGAAAAGTGTTATAAAATTTTTAAAATATATGGTTTGTTACCAAAAGATCCATATTCCTATGATATAAAAGGTGGTAATTGTCCCCCATTCCAACATACACCTCTATATTCAATAAATCATTGAAAATAATATTTTTTACTACATATAGAACAACCTCCTAAAAAATTATTCCCTTGGTGAGTCATTTTTATCTTATTCCCTTCAATTTCAAGAAGTATTCCAGGGAAAGATCAAGTCTCTAACATTAGTTATATTACATTCCTTTATTTTTATTCTAAATATTACTCTTAAAATTTTATTTTTACCATAATAATATGATGAATCTGGTATAATTATAATACTAATATTTTTCTATATTGACTATATGAACCTTATTTAATCAATATATAAAATAATAAAAAACGGAGTTCCAATCATTTGTGTGCATGAACAAACGCCATCAAGAAGAAACATTTTTCTTTTTTTATATAATTTTTCATTTTTTTTACACAAAAACATTCATGACTAGTTCACAATAATATAAAATTAAAAATTATATCATTATGATTCTATCATAATTATTCAACTTCAATATAAAATCCTTTTTAACTATACTCACAATGTGAGTTAAAGCATGTTCATTCTTTATTAGGTTTAACCTCCTATAGGAATGATACTTTAAATTTGATTATGTATGATAATGGGAAAATATAAAATATTATTATAACATAATAATAAAATAATTTTATTTATATGTTTCTTTAAAAATTATATTACATATTTAAATTATTATTAATGTATCATTTTCATTTTTATAGAATCACATAAATAATCCATAATATATTTCATTTTCAAGAAACATATATAAAACACTTATAAAATTATATGAGATATATAAAACTCATTATATGTTATATATTACAGAATTTGAAATGGTATATAAATAATGAACTTAGTATTAATTTATGGATATTGATATCAAAATCATTAACCAATCATAAAACTATTAAATTTATTAACACATGATGGACATAATATACTAAAACTAATTAATGTATTAATAATAATGAATTATAATAACTATTAAAAAATTGAAATATTTATGAGTATAGTTATTAATTATTATATGACATTAGTTATGAATTTTTAAAATATATTATAGTGTGATGTACTAAACCTGGAAACATGGTGAGGGTATCATTGTCTCATATTTGAATCCCTTGAGATATATTAAAGTTATACACCATGTTTCTTTTTCAATGGTGTAAATACCAACCTATTGTAACTTTATATAATTATCCTCTTATATATCAATATGTCCAATGAATTATTTAATGTTAACATTCCTTGGTTTTTTTATTTTAATATTTCAAAGGATATAAGTGGTTTTCATGAATCATATATCCTTCATGGGTAATAATCAATCTTCATTCTATATTATTTTTCAATATTCATCTATCATAATATATGATTCTTTTAGGACATTAAACTAAATTCTTTACTTATTAATTCATTTTTCATAGAAATTTATTGTCTATGGTGATTCCATTGATTCATTTAAATTCTTATATATTTAGAATAAATTCCATTTATTTTAATAGATTCTTCCTCCATATAATTTATTTTACTTCTCACTAATTTTCCCCTTTGCCTTGTGAAAATTAATATTATTTTCATCGTCAGTGATCCTTTTAATCCCAATTATGCATATTGAAATAAAGTTTTGAATTGTATTTTCAATTATGTCAGTTTTCAATATGGTTAATTAAACATATTCAATATCTTTTTCCATATTTTTTAAATAAAATGTTTTATCATCCAAAAAAAATATTTTCACAACACATATTTTTTTTAATTATTAAATTTGTAAAAATTATTTTAAAAGAAAAAAAATTCGATGTATTTTCACATTACCATTATGAAAACGTTATGCCATTTTCAATTTTCCATTATTTATTATTCTATCCAAAATTAAAAGTTTTAAAGTATTTTAACTTCCTCTTCCTTAAAGTTTTATTCCTTTTTAAAGTATTCATTTATAATGAAATTATAAAATGGATAATTTTTTAATGAATTTTCAGCTCACCATTTTGAAAACGTTATTTTATATTCAAGGCATTGTTATAATTGTTACTTTTAAAACTAAATGTTTTAAAATTATTTTGACTACCCATTTTTAAAAAATTATATCATTTTAATGTATTTATTATTAAAAATTCTTTCAAAGTATTTTTAATTCGTCTTTTTGAAATATTTATGACATCTTCAAGTCTTCATTATTAATGATTATTTTTAGAAGAAATTATTTATCATACTCATTTTGAAAACAATATGTCATTTTAAGGACATCATTATTAATGATTATTTTAACAGTAAAAGTTTAAAAAATATTTTAAATTTCCCTTCTTCAAAATTTAATGTATTTTTCCTGTATTCACTTTTAAAAATTATTTTAAAAAGAAAAAATTTTCAAATTATATTCAATTAATTGTTATTCCTCCTTTTTTTATTCCTCATGATGTGATTTTTTTTCATTAATTATATGTTATTATATTATGAATCCTTTTTTAAGATGAGGTTTTTATGTTTTATGATTTATTTATTTTAGGTTATGTGATGATTTTGAAAATTATAAGAACCTTATTCCCTTTTCATGTCTTCAATAAGATATTTTTATGACTAATTTTATGTGTCCCCGCTTGTATAGTTAATAAAGGTCAGGGTTCTACATTACCCACCATATAATTGGTAAATATTTAATATCACATAAGATGATTCAAAGTAATATGTATGAGATGTGGAAACTTTTTGTTAAATTTTTTTTGAATTGGATGTGGGAATAATTGTTTACTGGTTTTTATTTGAATGAGATGTGGGATGATTTTTTTCACATGTTTATTTTGTAAATGAGATATATGAATATATTTTTTTATGAGTTTTTGTCTGAATGGGATATGAGAAGCTATTTTCACAACATACTTTTGTGAATGATATTTTGGAATCATTGTTCTAAATTATTTTCTGAACAATATATAGAAATCATTGCTCACATGATTTTAAATCCCTACTATTATTCCATATTTCCATGTTTTTTATCAATTTATAAAAAAATATCAAGATTGTTTTCATTTCCATGGAATACCATGTTTTAATGAATAATCCCTATATATTTCTAATGTAATCCATATTTTTATATCTTGATCACATGTTTTAATTTTATTGATATTTTTTTAAGACTAGTGATATATTTTATGTTCCTTTAATAAACTTTTTAAGATATTATGTTAATCTAAAACATTATATGATTATCAAACATACTAATTTAATATTTTATTAAAATATTTATGTCTTCATAATATTATTCTAAATATTTTTTATCAACTACTTTATGATATATATTTCTTTTACTAAACATCTATTCTCACCCCTTTCTTATGTTATCATTCCTCATGTTATGAACGTGACTATATATTAATATATTTCTATAAACAGGCTAATGGAACATGATTATGGCCAAATATATGCATGTTTTAATAAAATAATGTTTTTATGTAGCTATCTTCTAAAGTACAAAACCTTTCATCCTTTGGGTTATATGACTGTATATGATATGTATTATTTAAATCATGAGATTAATTTATTATTTAGGTTATCTTTAGAATGAGTCACTATAGATGGTATCAGGGTAGGGTCTTGTTATTTTATATAATTTTTTAATTTATTTATAGATTAATTCATATATAATTATTGAAGACCCTAAATAAAATTATAAGGGATGATCCCAAGTATATAAACACATATTAAATTTTTTTCTAATATATAGAACATGTTGTTTTCTGAGAAATAAATCATTTTTCAAATTACAAGTGGATGAGGTTTTAGAATAGTATGGGTGCTAACCTTGAAATTAATTTGTTTAATATATCTTGAACATCATTCTAGTCCATGATGAATTGGACCTTTCCACATGCCATTTTTTGACAACCCCAAGAGATATGATTTGTATAATCACATTTTTTATTATAATCCCTTACGAAGTATTTATTATGATATAGAATTAGAATATTTACCAATGAACCATTCATAAAGAGGTAAATATTTATCCAATAATTATTTTCATAGAACAAAAGGAAAATGTGATGGTTTTAAAGAGTAGAAAATTTTGAGGATTTATTTTTAAAATTTTGTAAGGATGTAAATATTCATCACTAATGGTTAATTTTTTAGATAAAGAAAAATTTTGGAGTAAGGGGAAACCATGTCAATAATAGAAGTGATGGATTATATAGTGATTAGAATCCAAGTATAATAAAATCTATAATTGAAAACATTATAGTCATGCTCACCCAAATATTTCAAGTCACACTAAATAACATGAATCATTCAAAAAAACTAAACACCAAAAGAAGTTAAGGATAAAGAGTAATAGAAGATTTGTTGATAAAGATGATGATAGAGAGAATATCTAACTTCATACTAGTCTAAAATGTATAATGATAAACCAAATAAATAGTCTCAAAGAAAAAAATAACGTTTTTATTTGTGGAAGGATTGGCCCTCAATCTCATGATTATTGATCTAAGAAGAGATGGATGAATAAATAATCAAAGGTAAATAAAACACAATGCCTAAATTTTTTAGATTTTTGGAATTGTGAATGATGATATCAAATTTTGATATCTAATCAGGATAAAAATATCATAAAAATCCTAATCCAAGGATGAATGGGAAATCTTATGCTACCCCAACTGTTGAAAGTAGGTCCTAAAAAAGAAGGGTAAAATATACACTCACCAACCAATATAGGTTTGTGGATATCCAATTAGAATCTAGTTGTAGCAACCCTAGGAGTCCAATAATGTTTTATAAGAGGAATAAAATAACACCTTACTAATTATAGATTATCTTCTATTATTATTGTGTCCCAATTTTAGGTTTATAAAATATCCTTTATGAAAGGGTTTTGATAAATCCTTTGGAGAAATTTAGAGTGATTTTGGAAATATATTAGTTATTTTCACATAGAATCTATATGAATAACAAAAAAAAGGTAAATCATATTTTTATTTTTCCAATCAACATAAGATCAACTATCAGTACAAAGATGACTATGAAAAAACTAGGAATACTAATTCTATTATTGGAGTAACGATACACTATAATAGGGGATGTTTATCCTAAATGGTTAAATGTTATCTCAATATTTTCATATTCTTCTAGGAAGGAATATAGGTCCTTTATAGTATCACTGGTATTAGTAAGGTTAATACAACATAGTAAATTCACTATATATTCATATAAATCTTATGGACACCATAAATTATCTTCATTAGTCAGTGATAATTAAAAATATGGGAAAAATTATTTATGGGTGTAGAATATAAAGAAACAGGATTTTAGATCCTTTAACAGGAACACTATAATCAATAAAATATATCACAACAAACACAATAAAAACCAAAAAAACATGAAATTTCATTACTAAGAAAACTATAATAATCATAAAGGTTGTAACCCATGAATAGTTATCACCTTTTGATGGTAAAAAATTAATATTAGATAATATTGATATTGTTGTTTTAAATGAAATTAATTTTCTTCAAATTATATTTTTTATTTAAAATGGTAATTTTAAGGATTTCAGTATTCATTTTTGATAATGTAAAATTAATTTCTTATTCCCCATAAAAAAAATACAATTGTATTTATTTTTGAAATTTCTCTAAAATAAATAGTTTTTTCAGGAATATTAAGATTAAATATTTTGATAATAACTCCACTTTTATATGACACAGATGTTTTTCAAAACATTTACTATAAAATAATATATTTTAATGTTCTATATATAATTTTCAAATATTATTTTTATTTTATAAACTCAAGCACAATAATTTTAAAATACATGTTGTGTTTTAATGAAATATATTTTTTCAGTCTTTTTTATTTTTTTAATTATAAAATGATGAGATAATGTTTTTGATTTCATTTATTTTTTAATAAAAAATATATGAATAATAGTATTAATTTTAAATTAATTTCAATCAATGAAATTAATGACCCTGTGAAAATCATAAATATTTTTAATTAAAAATAAATATTTGCAAAAAAAATTATTTACATGATGCATGCATGAAAGTTAAGATTGAATTTTATATATATATAATGGTAATTTTATAATATGATTATAATATTTTAGTTAATAATTTTCATACTTTTTAATATGGTGAATTTCATTTTTAGGTATATAATTTTGATTAATAAGATTAATGTAAATCACTATAATTATGGAGAAATGATTATTTTAAAATTATCCATTTAATAGATCAAGGAATTTTTATCAATTAATTAAATTTAAATACTCTAAATCATAAATATAATATTATTTAATAAAAAATTAACATATATATATATATTAACCCTTATTTAATTGATAATAAATATTAAATAAAGCCAGAATCTATAGTGCTTAAAATGCATGTTTTCGATAAAACCTTTTTTCTATAAATTATCTATTATAATTTAAATAATTTTTTTATAATATTAAAGTTTTTATTGGATTTAAAGGATGTTAAATTTAGTTTCAATGAACCCAAATTTTTTAATATGGGTTATTCTATATTCTTAATAACCCATAATATGTCTTCTTTAACAAATACTTATATAGTTTAAATGTAAAATAGTTAAATGTAAAAAAAATAGTAAATTCACTATAACCTGACTAAAAATTGTGAGGAAATATTTTTTGAGTTTTTATAAACCCAAATACACACTAAATTCCATTATTTATAAACACTGGATCCATTTAACTTGGAATAGTTTCATGGAAATATTAATATATAAAGGGTGTTTCTAAAATTTACCTTTTACTCTTATAAAATTGGGGAAATTACTCTTTTTCAAGAAAAATCCTAACTATAAAATTAAAATATGAAGATATTAGAATTTACTATCCCTATAAACCTTTACCATAAATATAATTCATCGGTAATTCCTAGTGAGCCTATGCCCATAACTTCCACGATGTATTTTAAGGAAAAAACCTGTCTTTAATGTAAGTATTATTTCCTTCTTAATATTTTATTCTTAATCAAAAATTTCAAAATATCATATCACCATAATAATATGATTATGTTAGAATAGTTATCATAATTATATATTGTTATGTTAATGCAAAAAATATTATTTATTACCTTCAATACAAAAATAAATATAACTAATGACAATCGTGTGTGTGTGTGTAATAAGACTACATAAAGGCTAGGCTGGTTGAAATAACACTAGAAATAGAAGGGAAGTATATGTTTGGAATTTTGGTCTAGTTAGAAACAAATCCCAATGATGGGTTCAAGCAGGATCAAGGGAAAATGGATTAATAATCCATGCATTAAATGGAGTTATTTAATGTTGACCATGAGAAGGATGTAAGAGATAAAGTTTTTAAGAACCCGTTTTTGCTGTGAAAGACTTTGGAATATTCTTGATGATATTCTAGATCATCGCCTTCAGACGGCGTGCGATTCCGATCCCCGAAGTGGCTGGAATTTAATTTTCAGTGCGTTCACACTGGAAACGCCAAATAAATGGGATAACTCCTAAATGGTGATCCAGATCAGAGATCCAAGTGTACGGATGGGTCCGGAATGGGGTGATTACCCTAGGAATGACATAAAACATGTCGGCGTGGAATGTTTGGACCCCTCGCTCGCTTCCGGAAGGTTAAACAGATAAATTAATAAATTAATTTATTCATTTAATGGAGAATTGCTAGTATCAATTAAACGGTGGCTCAGATTGGGAAACTGAGGGCACCGTTGAGTTCGGAGCGTGCCGTTTACCCTGGGAGGGGTGTAAGTTTTGCGGGCGCGGGCCATCGGTGAAAAATGGCCCCAGGGGCATTTTCGTAATTTGGCGGCTTTGGGCATTCAGCTTTATAACTTTCAAAAAAAAGCTCGGAATCAAATTCCGAGACCACCGTTGCGCTCAGAGCGTGGTGTTTACCCTAGGGGATGCTTAACCTCGACCCCGTCAGATGTTTCAGACGCGGGTTAAATTTGGGGGTTTTTAATTAATTAAAAATTTAATTAATTTTCAACTTAAAGCCCAAACACCCCTCTCCCTCCTCCTCCCCCTGCATCCTCTGGAGGAAGGCAGCAACCCAAGGATCTCCTCCTCTCCTCGTCCTCTCCTCTCCAAGGTGTTGCGGGCGGGCGGCGGATCATCGCGAAGCGATGGGCTACGCCCAAGAGGTAGGGTTTTGTTGCGTTTTCAATTCCTACATACCTCTTTGAATTGCTTATTTTGTGTCGAATCTCTGTTGAGCCTTCAAACAAATTCCATAAACGCGTATTATATTTTATATGGTTTCTGATGCCTATTTCGGATCGAAATTTTGAGTTCCGGGGTGATCGCAAATGTCCGCCGAAGGCCAGCGGGTTTTGGAATGTTTTCCGGCCAAAAAAACAGAGTTTCCGGTGTTTTGGGTGGATTTCCGCCATTTTTAGTCGGATCCAGCGGCAGTCCGGCGAGCGGGCACGGTGGCCTCGATGGTTGGCTGAGGCGGAGGCGCTGGTCGGCGGGGCTCCCAGGTCGAGCTCGGCTCGAATCAGCAGGGTGGCGCGGGTTCTCAGCGTGAGGTGGCGGCTGGCCAGGGCAAGCGCAGGCGAGCTGGGGCGACGGCGGCTCGTGGTCGAAGGGAGGCTGCTGAGGGCGTCTGGCGGAAGAGCGCTGCAGCCGGCATCCGGCGTGCCGCCGTGGTTGAGGGAGGAGTGGAGGAGGACCGGCCCTCCTGGCCGGTCTGCTGGGAGACGAAGACCCGCAGGAAGCGGGTCCTGCAGGCAGTGGTGGAAGTAGACTAGCCCCCTTGGCCGGTCTGGTTTTAAATAATAAAAAAAAGAAAAACAAATAAGTTTATAATAATAATAATATTATTATTATTATTATAAGATGATTTATATTTTAATAAATCATGAACCGGGAGTCGGTTTCGCGAGCCGTCTGCGGCGGCGCATGCCACATAATGGGAGGAATATTTTGAGATGGTTCCGGGGAATTTTAATTCCCGAAATGAGGGGCTCGGGGGCATGACATGACCTTTAAGTGGATGGTCGTTTATCCGAAAATCTCGTTTTGGACAGCACGGATGTGTTCGACGTCCGTTTTAAGCGTCGTCAGTGGCGTTGGGACCCTGGCGCCGGGGCGAAGTTTTCCAGGGTGGTTTCGGGCGTTAAAGTCGGAGTTGAGGCGTGGGCCCCACGGCCCGTCTTTTGAGCTGCGTGCAGCTTTTAGCGAATTTTTCCTCGGACGTCCGTTCGGGGCGTGCGAGCAGTCGATGTTGGGTGTTTTTCTGAGGGCATCGCGTTAGCGCAGTCTGCCCGCTGTAATTCCGCACGATTGTACGGGCCCCGCGAGGGCCATTTCGGGAGTTGACGGTGATTTCCAGCTTTATCACCGGGAGACCGTTTTGGACAAGTGATTAGTCCATTTCGTGTAATTTTTCTAGAGTATCTCAACGGTGAAATCCGTTCGTTGAGTTTTGGGACCGGGATGTGGGTCCCACGTGGCACTGCTCGGGTGCGGTGCGCTGGGATGCACCTTTTTCGTCGGATATCCGTTGGAGGTGAGTAAGTAGTCGATCTCGCGTGTTTTTCTGCGAGGATCACAACGGTGTGATCCGTTTGGTTGTGAGGAGCCTCTGCACGATCTTGTTAAATGTGGAGCATGAGAGGTGCTCTGGTGGCGGTTCGTCCTACCTTGTTTGTAGTGGACCCTTGGCGTGTGATCACGCACTCTTGGGAGAGTGATACAAATGGTTCACGAGATGTGGCTGGCCATGCCTGGGCCTTTGAGGTGGAGTTGTTACGTCACGCCTTCGCGTTGACGCTGGGTGTCGTGTGCACGATAGCCTTTGGGCTGGAATGAGGTATACTCCAGGAGTATACGGGAGCGCTTGGAGGTACGTGTGGTTGTTTGTACCTGAGGATGTTTGTGCGCTCAATTGGGGTTGACTTGGGGCCACACGTCGTGTGGGCCCCACGTGCATGACATGATCTGCTTTACGTACTTTGACCTCTCACGACGTAGAGGGTCCCTCTGTGCTCGTTTGTTTGACCAGCAGGGTTTATTTTTCCCCTGGCTTTGTGCTCGGTTGTTTGACCAGCAGGGCAGAGTTTCCCCTGGCCTGGTGCTCTTTTGTCTGACCAGCAGGGTTGACTGGTCTCCCCCTGGTCTTGTTCTCGATGGTTTGGCCGGTAGAGATGCTTTGGTTCCTCTGCCTCTTCCGCTGTTAGGGGTTTCAGTACCATGCCCCTCTCACCAGACTGCGACACCGTCTACGACTACGGGTGTTTGTGCAGCGTGGGTGTTTTCCCCACTTTTTGGGACGAGATGTTTCGGTCCGCTTCGATAGCGACTCAGCGGATTGGAGCATGATCGACTTGTGAGGACTGGGGAGTTTCTCTCGTTGCTCCGTGTTCCCTGGTAGATCTTGTGGTTTCGGTGTGACCAACACTTTCCACGGGCACTGATCCTCTACCCAGAAGGTTGTTCCAGCAGGGTTGAGGTTGTTCCAGAAGGGCTGAGGTTGTTCCAGCAGGGCTGAGGTTATTGCCAGTAGGGCTGAGGTTGTTTCGAACAGGGCTCGCCATTGGGTTATCATTCAGCAGGGATGGCCAGTACAGCAGTGTTCACCGAGCGGGACCGTCCAGCAGGGATGGCCAGAGCAGTTCTGCGCTTACCTCCAGCTGGGCTGGGCAGTGGTCCCCGATGTCGGGCTTACCTCCAGCTGGGCTGGGCAGTGGTCCCCGATGCCGGGCTTACCTCCAGCTGGGCTGGTCAGTGGTCCCCGATGTCGGGTTACCTCCAGTTGGGCTGGGCAGTGGTCCCATCACCGACTTTAGCCAGGTCGCCCTCCAGTGGATTACCCTGCTACGGGACTGGGCAGTGTGGCACCCATCGACTTTCCGAGTCTCCCTGTAGTGGGAACCCGTTGACTTCCAGGGATCCTCCAGCAGGGCTGGGCAGTGGGGGTCTCCTGTTGACTTTGAGCAGACCTCTCGACTGTGGGGTAGTGACGAGTTGTGGTTGACGTTCCCCCAGAACTCTCAAGTGCGAGGAGGGCTTTCCCCCGCCGAGACGCGTCCTTGTGACGCGACCTAAAACCGTGCAGGTGATTCAGTGCCACCCAAAGCGGATAGTGTCAAGGTGTGGTGATTGAGCCCCTTGTCTTGCGGTTCGGGGTAGACGTGCGGGATGCTAGGCATCGATGGTGTTACTTCTGGGACTGTTGGCGACTTACTTTTCTTGGGCTGAGCTACGGGATGGAGATCCCCTTATGACATTGTTCGGGCTTCTTGCTGATCATAAGGATATGTATATACCTTGTTCTAGTACCCACTTCTTGGGCTTGGTTACTCTCCCTCCAGGAGAGGCGAAGACGCGCGGGGTATGCCACGTGCTTTTTGTGTCTAGCTTCTCGTGGTTGGATGAGTCTACTCTCCTGCTATAGGTAGTGAAGACTCGACGGGAAGTTCATCTTCTCACCATTTCCAGCTCCTTGTGCCTGGATGAGTCTACTTTCTTTCCTCTTGTTGGGTTGAGCTGGACTCTTTACAGTACTCTTTACTGCCCTCTCTCTTGTGCTCCTTTACTTTTTCCTATTCGCTCTACTACTCACCCTTTGGTACCTCCTTTGTTGCTCCCTCGAGCCTTCGGGGTATCCCACTGAGTATTTTTATACTCACCCCTGCTTGGGCTTTGCCCGCACTTGGTGTGCCCTTGCAGACGACGAACAGGTGGAGCGTGACTTCGGTGGAGCATAGGAGCTTGGGAGCTTGGACCGCGTGCGGTGGTCGTGGCCGGGTTCTAGGTGGGAGACCCGTTAGCTATTTCCTTTTTGTTTACCTGTTGCCGGGTTATGGCACCTTTTCTGGTTGGGCGCGTGTTTTTCCCCTTTTTCCTTTTCAGCACTGTACTTTGTACTATTAGAGGTCGATGCACACTATGGTTTATATATAGCATTTTCCCTTTACTTTTCTTGTCTTTACTTTTACTCTGCACTATTGCATTGAGTTTGCTACGTGTGTGTGTACAGGTACTAAGGAAAAGGCCTCCCCAAGTTATTGTGCCTTCAGCGCTGGTCGCTAGCCCCTGGCCTATGGAGGCGGGCTTGGGGTAGTTGCGGCTCGAGCCCGGGTAGGGTCGGGTCGTGAAAAAGTTGGAATAGAAAAAAATTGGTGCTTCTCCTACATTCCCATGAAGAATGTTTATGAATTATTTCAATGTCAATGTATTGAAAGAAGAGTTGGATATAATGATTATGAGGACTCTCCATGTTGATCTGAATAATGATCAAAGATTCTAGATTGGTAGGAAATATCATATTTAGGTAGGTGGAATTAATGAGGGGAAAATAACTTTAGAGGAGTACATCCACACATGTGACAAGATGGAATACATTTTGAGGAAAATACCAAGGGTGATCCATACATTGAGGTAACATCTTTTTATTGGATTCTTTATAGAGTGAAGTATTCATGATTTATCAAATGTTTTTGTAATGGTAATGTGGTCTATTATCTGGTTTTAGTTGAACTATTTTTTTCAATTCTCACATATCCCTTAAAAGTGTTTGAAGAAAAAAAATCATTAAGTAGTATTGTGTGAGCAGACTACTAACTCCAAGAAGAACTAAATATATTAATTTTATTATAGTTTTTCCTTATTATAATAATAAACATAAATACTTTTCAAAATCATATATTCATAACAAATATATCATTGTCTATCTATAATAATCATATATTGTCAAAATAAACACCTCCATAACCATAAACACCAATAAAGTAAATGCATTTTAATGTTTGGGCCTGTTTAACCACCTGCATGAATGATTCCTTAAAATATGAATATGGGGGATTATGGAAACATGAAATATAATATTATTATAAACATGTAATAAATTAATTATGGTTATATGTTTGACCAAATATTATATTTATTATTTTACTTATAATTAAAGTATCAATTTCATTCACTAAGATCAACAAAATAATCCAACATTGATTCCATTATCCTTAAAAATAACTAAAAAACATACGGAATGATAAAAGATATTGTTAAATTTATATAAGTTATATAATATAGATTAATAAATTATATATCAATAATTAATATGGTATAAAATAATATGTAATGATATCAAAATTATTAAACATTCACTAAATAGTTAATGTTATTAACACCTGAGGGACATGATGTGTTATGGAAATTTAATTTACTCCTTATTAAAAATTATAAACAGTATTATAAAAGGTATATAATTATTAGTAAGGTCATGAAGTTTAATATTGTGTTTTTTTTATTGGATTTTAGTGTCTGATCTACTATAAAAGGAAATAAAGTAAGGGTTTCTTTGTCTCAAATTTGAATCACCTGAGACATTTTTAAGAAATAAACCATGTTTCTTTTTCAATAGTGTAAATAAAACTATATTTTAATTTTGTATAAAAATACTATAATATTTAATGATATTCAATTATATATTTAATTTTATACCTCACAGGGGGTTTTGATTCCAATTATACAAAGGTCGTAAGAGGTTTACATGACTGAAAAATCCTTCTTGGGTCTAAATAACTCTTCATTGTATATTATAGTTCATGTTTAATCTATCCTAACTAATGATGATTGTGTAATATATTTCCAACTATTCTAAAGAAATCATATTTTTTACCATTGTAATCATCCTTCATGATACAATTGGTTCATTAAAATTAATTTTTTGCAATAATTCCAATTTCTATTAATGGACTATACTTAAATGTAATTTTTTTATATTTAACTAGTTTTCTTATTCCACTAGTGGAATATAACATTTTCATCACCAATCATCATTTTAATCCCATTTATTTAATTTTAAAAAGTTCTTTTCCAAAATTTTATCAATTTCAGTTTTTAATAATGTTATCTGAAGATGTTCAAATGAGATTTCCATATTCTAAAATAAAAAAATTAATTCTCCTAATCCAAATATTATTTTTATAACATTAATTTATTTTTTCATGTTTCGATTATTTAATATTCATTAAAAAATAAAAAATTTCAATGTATTTTCACATTCCATTTTTGAAAACATTATGTATTTTTTATGATTCCATTATAAAATATTATTTCTAAAATTAAAATAATTCATATACATTCACTCCTCATTTTTTAAATTATTCTCTCTTTTTTCAAGTATTCTTTATTAAAGATTATTTTTAAAGAAAAAATTTTCAAATTATTTTCAATTAAACTTTTTGAAAAAATTATGTCTTTTTTGGGTCTGTAATGTTAAATATTATTTTTGAAGTAAATTTTTTCATAGTATATATTGAGTTAAAGGCCTCTTTTTGACGTTTCCATTTCTTTTGTTTTTTAAATAACAAACACTTTCTTAAATGCATAATTTCTAATACATGCATTTCTATTGAATTTTGAAAATGTTTTTGTATAGATCATATATAATTTTACAATACATACATTAAGTCTACTTAACTTACGAAAATAAATTTATATTTTATCATTTAGATATTCGTAATGAGTATTCATATGATAAATATCCTACTCATGAAAATTATAGTAATGAAAACTTCCATGATTATCGTACCAAGCTTGTATATGATTTATATCATACATATCATTTTAAAATAGATTATCAATCATTCTATCTAGTATTTCATAATAAAAATACATTCTTAATAATATTAAAAAAGATATCAATATATATCATAATGACACTCATAATGATTATCATCAGACCTATTTCCATTTATTTTGTGTATCCAGAAAACATGACAATAATGTAAGGAAATATTTTAAGACAAAACGATTTCATAAATGCAGTTATCATAAGACTATTAACATGTCAGGTGTATGGGTTCTCTTAATGAAAATATGACTATTCAAAATAAATATGACCATTGGAAGGATTTCCTATAAATAAAAAGTCATTTGATGAGATTATAACATTCGATAGATAACTAAAGTGTGATGTTGTTGTAGCCCTCATTTAATTTTTTCTTTCTCGGTTTTTCTAAAGAGTGCAAAGCGTGAACAGCTTGTTCCTAGTATTTTATATTTATTTAGAGAATCTCTTTCTTATATAAACCTTGTCATGTTGTCTAATTAATAAATTTATTTTTGTGTCTGATCTTTTGCTGATTGAGGTCTTTCGGGGATAGAAATATAGAGTTGTGATGATAATTTTGTTGATCAAGGGCTTTTGAGGATATCAAGACAGAGTGAATCTGATCTTCATATCAAGGGATAATTAGGATATAAAAGAAGATAGGTTTTCATATCGAGGGCTTAACCAGATGTGGAAAATAAATAATTTCATGACAGTATAAATTAAGGGACATTTATCCTATATTATTGATACCCTTCTCATTGGGTTTAAAGAATTATTTTACGTTGTATTACTTGTTTCTTTAAATGTATTTTATATTCCACTTTATTAATAGAATGTGATATTTTGAATTTATTTATATATTTGTATTCCATTTATCATAAAATATTTAATTATGATTCATTGGTTTTACTATGAACACAATTCTATACACTTTAAGATAGAATTATTAAATTTTTATTACTATGATAAATTGTAACCATTACGACTATGATTTATTTTATAATTGTTTCTATTTGTTTTCTAATTATCATAATATCATTGATTATGATACATTTGTGTTACATTGTAAACACAATTTTTATAATTATGATTACACCACTTACTCTGATTACAATTCTATACGCATTAAGATAGGATCATCTATTTGGGGACATGTGACTTCATAACCATATCAGTGTCAACTTAATTATGATATATTTATAATTGGACATAAGGGCCCAATTTTATTACTATTTAAATACATAATATGTTTGATGAATTATATTATTTTAAACTCTTTGAAAACAAATTCATTTATGGTTAAAAACAAAAGTTTTTAAGCATACAATTCACCCCTACTCTTGTATTAAGCCATCTACATATACATTTTGATAACAAAATTGGTATCAGAGAAGGATTCCACTTCTCAAATACTTTCCAATTCCCTTAAATTTTTCAAGTTAGCCTTATTTCTTGTTATAAACATTTTGTTTATAAATATTTTTTACACTAATGTGTTTTTTGGAAAAGATATTTTTTCTATTTTAAGATGGCATGACTTAATGTCGGATACATAAAAAATCTCAATCCAACCAGACCCCCAATATTTGATGGTAATGATTATGATAATTAGAGAGATAGAATGAACAATTTTGTGATCAACACAAGTTTTGATAATTTTGTTATGATGACCGATGATTATAAAATTCTTGATAACGAAATCAGAACTTTTACAAATCATGAAAATAAGGAATATCATCTAAATGAAAAGGTATGAAATATTATGACATCTTCAATTATAATAAATCTATATATCCATATTTCCTCTTGTGAAGTAGCCAATAGTATTTGGAAGAAGTTAGAGATTACTCATTTTGGAACTTCTAAAGTGGTTGAGGCTAAAAGGGATATACTGATAGATGATTAGAAAGATTTTGAATTTCCCTATGGTGAACCTATTATTAATGTACACCAAATGTTCATGAAAATTTTTAATAGTTTACAAGCTATTGGTAAAAAGGATTATAGGATGAAGTTATTATTAAAAATATTATTTTAATTATACCCAATGACAGGGAATCAGTGAGAACTATTATTGATGAATCTAGAAAGATTACAAATGTTACTCTTGATGATTTATTTGGAACACTTTTACAATATGAGAAAGGATTAAAAAGGGATTCTAAGAATGAAAAAAAAAGAATGGTGGAGTTTCTTTTACTTCTATATCAAATCTGATGAAGTCTCAAACTCCTAATATGGTTGTTAAGTCATCAAAGAAAAAGGTTTTTGTTCAATCCAATTCAAGTGATTCTTGATTAAAGTATATAATTATTGGTGAAACTTTTTTTCAGTATCATTACTAGAAATTTAACAAGTATATGAATGAAAAGAAAGATTCTAAAGTTACTTGTGATGAATGAAAAATAGTTAGACATATCTGAGCTAATTGCCCTAATATGAAAAGAATAGATATGATAGAATGTAATTATGATAAGAAAAAAAGTATTACAAGTTGAAAGGGAAGAATGTCTTGAAATCTAATGGCTCTTAGAGTGATTATAGAGGAGATTATTCTAATAATTCTTCAAATAATAAAAATTCTTTACAAATGAATATTGATCTTTATGCCATAATTCCTTTTCAAAATTAATGTCTTATGGATAAAGTACACATTTTGGATTCTTTAACAATTATGTATTTAAATTAAAACTATCCTGATGAAAAATATTATATTTATTGTCTTGAAGAAACTTCCTCGATAGAATAAAATGATTTACTTTCTTATGAATAATTATCTAGATTTTATAAATTCCTTAAAAATAAAAATTATAACATTAGAAAGAAATTTGAAAAATAAAATATTAGAATAAATGTTTTGAGAAAATATGCATCATATCTTTGAAAATACCTTGATAAGAAAACTTTTTTAAATGATTATATTTCTAAAAACCTTGAAAAGGATAATTCTGTGAATGATAAGCTTTCTATGGTTTTTGAAAAACCTATTTCTGAGAAAAAAAATATTAAAACAAAATTCCCTTCTGAAACTAACAATTGTGAGGGTAATAATTTAGTTATCAAACTAAAATATGGAATTTTTTCTTTAGAGAAATTCTTATCAATGTTTACCTATGGGAAAAAATTTGGTAAAATATATCGACAACTCCATCTTTATGGAAATAGTTCTAGAATAGGTTACTCTCATTGAGAACCTATTTTTAATAAAAATTATTTTATTTCAAAAAGTGCAACCTTTTCTAAAAAATATAAAAGTGTTGGACACTGTAATAAAAGTTTTTCACTTAATAAAATTTAATCTTTTGGGTTCCAAAAATCTCATTTTTTTAAACAAATTTAGATTCCTAAAATCTTATTTTATAAAATTTACATACCCAAGAAGGTTTGGTTTCTGAAAGCCTAATTTTTTTATTTTTAGGAAAATAATGGAAGTACCAAAAACATGAATATATGGTACATGGATAGTGTTTTTTTCTAACATATTACTAGTAACAATGATTTTATTGAAAATATTATCAAAATTAAAGTTGGAAGAGATACATTAGGAGAGAATTCTCAATGAAATATTGTTGGTATAGCTAATATTTTTCTTCTTAGAAAACATTTAATTTCAATTGTTTTATATATCAACTGTTTTAAGAATATCCTTATAATCATAAATCAATTATGTGATGAAGTTTACCAAGTGAATTTTGGGAATGATAAGTGTATATTACAACATTCCAAAGATTAATTCATTATTTATGCCCATCAACAAGAGAATGTTTACACACTAAACATAGAAGGTCATAAGGAGTCAATAATTACCTTTCCTTAGTGTAGTGGAAGATCATTATTGGTTATGTAATATAAGGTTAGGAAACTCTAACCTTAGGAAATTATGTAAATTCAAGAAGAAGAACCTTATTAAGGATCTTCCGGATCTTAGATTTGATTCTTAAAAAGTTTGAAACATTTGTCAATATGGTATGCAACAAAAGTCTAGTTTTATATACATTAGTGATGTCTCAACTTCTGATTCTTTATAGATCGATCAAATGGATATTTTTTGTCCAACCTAAACTATAATTATTGCTGGAAAGTAATATGTATATGTTTTAGTTGAAGATTACTCTAGATACTCATGGGTCTATTTCATAGAAAATAATTATTATGCCTTTTTTATTTAAAAAATTTTGTAACCAATGTTAACAAAGAGAAAAACATTCCTTTGATAACTATCTATAAGGATCATGGTAGAGAATCTTTAAATTCATATTTTAAAATTTCTTGTAGTAAAAAAGGTAATACTCATTACTTTTCAACTCTTATAACTCCTCATCAATATATTATTGTTGAAAGGAGATATCGCATGCTTCAAAAAATAACAAGAATTATGTTGATTGAATACTCAGTTGCTAAAAAAATTGGATGAAGCATTTAGTACTGCATTTAATACTATAAATAGAGTTTTAATTCAAACTTTTATTAATAAAACGCATTATGAATTATGGAAAGTCTAAAAACAAAAAGTTTCATAATTTAAATTATTTAGGTGAAAATTATTCATCATGAAAATAAAATATAATTTACAAAAATTCACACCCAAATCCGATAAAGGTATATTATTAGGTTATTCCACTACTTCTATGGAATATAGAGTTTTTATGATAACCTCATGTACTATTGAAGAAATAGTACATGTTAAATTTTATCAAACTAATCCTTTTGTTCATAAACAACCCAACCAACATCCCCAAAAGTGTTTTCCAAAGGTGATTTTCAACCTTTGAAAGAATATTCTTCTAATAAGACAAATACTCAAGAAATAGTTTCTAAACTATTCACTATAGAAGGATTTATACCTTATGTTGATGAATACTTTTTATAAACCCCAATAATGTTCTTTCTTAGGAATCATCCTATTGATAGTATCATTACTAATGTGAATAAACCTGTAAGGACTACAAGTTATTTATGAAATGAAGTAGAAAATTTTTCATTCCTTTCTCAATTCAAAACTAAAAGCCCCGATGAGTCTTTAAGTGATGAATATTGGATAAAATCAATACAAGATGAACTAAATTAATTCAAAAGGAACAAAGTATGGACATTAGTTGAAAGACCTAAACAAACTCCAGTCATTGTAGTGATATGGGTTTTCAGAAATAAATGTGATTAAAATGGAATAATTATTAGAAATAAAATAAAAATTGTTTCTAAAGGTTATAATCAATAATAGGGAACAGATTATGAAGAAACCTATTCCCCAATATCTAGACTTCGATTTATTAATATTCTCATATCCTTTTCATCATTGTTTAATTTCAAACTACTTAAAATGGATGTGAAGTGTGCTTTCCTTAATGGATATGTTCAATATGGTTTTTTTGTTGAACAACCTCCTAGTTTTGAAGATATAAAAAAATCATGAATGTTTTTATAAACATACCAAATCTTTATATAGACTTAAACAATCTCCTAGTACTGGGTATGATCGAATAAAATTATTTTTGTTACAAAATTTTTGTTTAGGAAACCACTGATCAAAAACTATTAAAAAGAATGTAAACAAAAAAATTATTATTATTACAATTTATGTTAATGAAATTATATTAGGATCAACTCAAAAATCTTTAATAGAATCCTTTGTAAATCATATGAAAACTGAGATTGAGATGAGTATGACGTGTGAGTAAACATTTGATCTTGTTTTTCAAATTTCTAATAAACTAGATGGTACTTATATATCTCAACATAGGTATATTAAATATATTTTTAAAAATTATGGATTCAACAATATGAAAAGTATTGGTACTTTAATTGGTAACTCAAATATACTTGATCACGATGAAACTAGGAAACCAGTTGATCAAACAATTTTTAGAAGTATGATTACAAGCCTATTATCCATAACATCTAGTCGACTAGACATAATATCTTTTGTATGTATGAAGAAAATCCAAAGGAATTCCATTTAAAAGATGTAAAACAAATATTTCATTTTTTAAAGGAAACTATGGATTTATGAATTTTCTATTCTTCTAGAAATTATTTTCAATTGAACAGTTTTTTCAAATTATGACATTGGTGGTTGTAGAATGTAAAGAAAAGTACATCTAGAACATGTCATCTCTTAGGAGATTCATTAGTTTCTTGGTCCTATATGAAACAATACTTAGTAGCAATTTCCACTACTGAAGCTGAATAAGTGGTAGCTAGAAGTTTTTGTGCTCAGGTGTTCTGGATACAACACAAAATCACTAACTATGGCATGATTTTAACAAGAACATGAGCCTTAGCCCGGTTGGTAAGGACTCTGTAAGTGCATCCAAGTGACCAGGGATCAAATCCAGGAGGAGACAGAATTTCCGGTACTATAGCAATACTGTAGCAGTATTGTAGCAGTACTGTAGTAGGTACTGTAGCAGGAACTGTGCAGTATTGTAGCAGGTACTATAGAGGGAACTGTAGCAGTCACTATTTGGCACTGTAATAGCTGGTAATATGCCCCCATTTGGGCCTTCGGGCAACCGATTTGGTCCCCGATTCATTTAAGGCCTTCAGGCCACCCCAGCCTTCGGGTCAATAAGGCCGTAGGGCCACCTCAAGGCCTTCAGTCCACCTTTAAGTGCATATGCAAACCAGATAACCTACAAGGAACAAACTCTACAAGGAGGATGAGTAAGAAGCTTTCACCACAGTAGAAGCTAAATGAATTGCAAGAATGAGAGGGTATGGCAACTTCCATTGGGACAAGCCTATGCATGCATGGGAATGCCTATCCGAACAGCCATGCGAAGGTGGAGAGCTGATTTCACGATGAAGATGATGGGGAGGAGAAGTTCCAAGTAGTTATCAGGGTTGTATGTAATGTTTGAATCCTACGGGCAATGAATTCCTCTAAGGCCTATGGGCCATGTAATACTTATGCCTACAGGCCTTGTAAGGGTTCCACCTCACCCCTTGAAAGGTGGATTTTCAAAAAACAATAAAAATGAAGCCTTCGGGCCATTGGAGGCATGATTTTAACAAAAACTAAAATAATTTGTTATATCACAAGTGTCATTGACCTTAGTAAAAACCCTACACACCAATCTAATTCCAAACATATAAGAATTATGAACCAATTTATTATGAATAAAAAAAAGGAGATATCATTCAACAATTTATCCAAATTCAATAACATTATTCTAGTATTTTTATAAAACCATTGCCTCCCAATAGATTTGAATAAATTAAAAAAATCTTGGAATGATCAACATCAAGTAATAATTCATATCTATTTCTTATTTAAACCATCTTCTTATATTAAGTTACTCCTTTACATTGAGGAGTACATATGCTTGATATTTAATAAAATTTCTAATTATAGGAAAAATTTCTTACTCGAAATTTTCATTCTCAAAATTTGTGTTCTCAAAATTTTCATAGTCACATTTTTTATACTAAAAATCTATCAAAGTTTTCTTACTCTAATTTTTAAAAACAAACTATTGAAACCAATATATCCATCATGAAATACCAAAAGGTATAATTTTTTATACCTTACACTATTTCAATTCTATTATAATTGGGATTATTTTATTCATTTCATATTAATATTAAATATTAAAAGTATTTTATTTCTTATAAATACTCTAGAGATCAATTTTTTGTTCATTTGTTTTCAAAAATCATATCATTTTGATCTGATATGAACTATAGAATTTGAACTGTCATTATTCTCTACCAATATAAATGGGACCCATGACCTTATCCCACTTCATTTTTCACAACTGCTTCTCTGAATATTTGTATCCCTTTATTTATCTTATTCTATAATTTTTCCTTCTTAAAAAATTTTTTCATAATATATGTCAAAATCCACCACAACTTCACTGAATGAATTTCCTCCTAATGATTTCTCAATTATGACCATCTTCATAGAATGGTTAGTTAACAAATATTTCATTGATAAGTATGGATCTTTGTTGAAAAGGGTTAATAAAATTCAAGGATGGGAATTAGTCTGTCTAGAAGAACCTGAGACCGATTAAGATATTATTCATGTTAATGAAGTAAAATATTGTTATAGTTTTATTAAAGTTTCTATGTATTTAAAGATATCTTTTTCGATGTACAAAAAAAAATTTATCATGCCTATTAAGCCGGATGCTCATTTCCGTGGATTACCCTCATAAAGAGATTCTTTTCCTCCCTCTCACCAGTAACTAAAAGACAAAGGTACATTCAATAAGAAAAGAGTTAAGGAATAAAGTTTTTGAAGTACATGAGGATAAAAGAAAAGTAACTCAACTATCTTCAGATAATCGTCTTATATACCTATGGATGTAAGGTTTTTTATTTTTAGAAATGATGATAGGGGAACTCTAATGGTTTCATATATCTTTATTATTGATTATTTTTCAATATGATAATATTTAATAGGTTGGGTTATATCTTTCCAACCATCTACAACCGAAAGATCGGATCAATCAAATATAAACTTATAATGTTTACATAAATCATAAGTATGTTTTTATATGAGATTTTGAGGTTTTTCAATGCTCAAATTAAGTTGGTACTGAAGGAAATAAAAATTACTATTATTAGTGATGATTTAATAAAAAGATTGAAATTATGTTTTTATATAAAATTAAAAAAAATCTGAATGATAGTGAAGTAAACCCTTTAAATGAATTTATTGAAGGTAGTATGAAAGTCTCAAAGGAAACCATATACACTATTTTATAAAAGGAAATGAAAGATAATTTTGTTTCTCCAAAAAAGTCAAAGAAAAAAAATAAAGTACTTGATGATGTTTCTTCTAAATTGATAATAAGAAAATTTGAATAGAATGAAGGTTACCCTCTAATCATTCTTGATCCTTTCAAGGCTTTAGTTAAAATATTCATAGTGAAGAAGCTTTCAAGGAAGAAGAGAATAAAAGAGAGATGAAAATGAGAAATTCATATGTTCTTTTCATTGATATTTTGAAGAAATATGTTGACCAATAATGTTTTGGAATCATAATTAGGAAAAATACTGAAGTAGGAATGATTATTCCCTCTATTTAAGATAAGGGAAAGGTAAAAAAGTTGGTGGTGAATAATCAGTTCCACTAAAAGTTAG
This sequence comes from Viscum album, assembly GCA_963277665.1. Classification (NCBI taxonomy): domain Eukaryota; kingdom Viridiplantae; phylum Streptophyta; class Magnoliopsida; order Santalales; family Viscaceae; genus Viscum; species Viscum album. The sequence continues at coordinate 166,812,369 of OY728155.1, read as the reverse complement.
TCTAGAAAAATCTCCAAATGAAAAGGAAGAAAATGATATGAGACAAATAGATGAGTATGTTGGTGTAAAAGAAGAACATGAAGAATAAGATGAATAAGAAGAGGAAGAATAATAATAATAATAATAATAATAATAATAAGAGGAATAAGAGGAGGATGACAATAATAATTAAGTCATCCAATGTCAGAAATATCATTCTGATAAAATACCAATGAGATATTTAGAAGAAACCACTTTCAGGTTACTGTCTCCATGAATTCAGTCCTAAAAAAAAGTTTCTTAGAAAACTGAATCTGATAAATTCATTCATATTTATTATAATGATAGAGATAACAAGTTTGATGAAAACTAATAAGAGAGTTTAGGAGATTTGGTTATCTGAACCCATTATAGAGATCTTTCTGAATTTGAAGAAGATACTGACTAATCAAAAATAATCTTAATAAAAGTATTTCAGTATATTGTTTAAGCTTAAAAATAATGTAAAATATTATTCTATATTTTCCAAGGATCGAATAAAAAATAGAATTGGTTTGTGAAAACCAAAATTAAAAATTAGATTCAGACAAAACATTAACATATAGATTAATCAAGCTTGAATCCAATTTTAATGTTTTTAAAGTGAGTTCTCAATAACACAAGAAGTCATGAATCATAGTTGTAAAGTTGTCTCATAATGCTGATGAAAATATCAAAGATCATAAAGACACAATTTTAGATATAAGGAAAATTTAAATTAATTTTCAATTCCTTTCAACAAGATAGCTAGTGATACAACTAGAAAAGTAATGTTTTTAAAAAAAAATAGGTTCAGAAGATACCCATTCCAATTATTTCAGGGAGATAAATGGGAAGATAAAATAAATTCAATTAGAGGTTTCAAGGATCCAAAATTAAAAAGATGAATTAGTTGAATTTAAAAATAAAAAATTTTCTGCTGAATGATAGAATTAATGTTTAGGAAAATATTAGTAAGTTTTGGGAAGAAAAGTTTCATCTTAGGGAAGAGAAACTTTGTACCTTAGAACATAAAATCCAATCTCAGGAAGAAAATATTAATTTTATAGAAGAAAAGTTTGACTACCATGATGAATTGATTCGTACTCAGGATCATCTATTTTCAAATCAAGAAAATATATTTCAGACCTAGTAAAATTTTAATAGAAAGTTTAAGTAGGAGATAAATTATTTCCAAAATTTAAAAAAAATTGTGTTAAATCACATAGAAAAGATGTGGTTTTCTTTAACTCTTATTATATTTTTGTTTTCAATTTCAATGAAAAGACTTCATCATCAATATTAAATTTTATTGAATATATTCCAATGATTTCGTTGAATGTTATTCCATTTATTTTAGATAATCAAGTACTTTAATTGTTTCATATTTTTTATCTAACCATTTTTAGTTATGAGAAGAATTTTCCCTATTTCATTTGAAAAATAATAATGTGGTAGAAAATTATATAAGTGTCACTAATTATAAAGTAAGGGTAGATGCTTAATGAAAGGGGGAGAAAAACTTCTAATGAAGAAAATACGATCCTTAGGGAATTTTTTATCCTAAGGGGGAGTTATTTATATTGAATATTTTATTCAGATGAGTTATAAACTTAAGGGTAGATAAGTATAAACATTTATTTCTAAATATGAATGTTCTTAAAAAGAATATTGGACTTATATTTTACAATGATTTTTTCTATTTAAGTCTTATAGTTTGTGATTTCCAAAAAGGGGGAGTGAGACAAATGACTCTTTTTTACTTTTCTATTATGTTTATTTTCAAAATCACAAAAACATTCTTAAATACTTAATTTCTAATAATTTTAGGTCCAAACTATTTTTAAAATGTTTCTATAAAAAACATAAAACATTTTAACATACTTACAATAAGTTATTTTAACTTTTGAGAATAAATATATATTTTATCATTAAGATGTTTGAAATGAGTATGCATAAAAAAATATCCTACTCATGAAAATTATAGTAATGAAAACATACATGATTATTTTACTGATCTTGGATAGGATTTATTTCTTACACATCATTTGAAAAAAATTATCAACCATTCATTATAGTTTTTCATACTGATGAGATTTTTGTAATAAGATTGAAAATTATATCAATATAAATCATACTAAGACTCATAATAAATATTATTAGACACATTTCAATTTATTTTTAATATCCAGAAATCATCATCATAATGTAAGGAAAATTTTTAAAAAAATTATATTGTACATTCAGTTATTATATGACTTTTGAAGTTCCTAGTGTCCAGGTCCTCCTGAAAATCTTAGAGAAAATATGACCATTAGAAATCAAGATAACAGTTGGAAGAGTTTCCTATAAATTATAGGTCATTTAAAGAGATGAAAACATTTGAAATAGAATCAAAGTGTGATGTTGTTGTAGATCTCATTGAATTTCTTCATTCTCAATTTTTTATAAGATTAAAAATCATGAATAGCTTGTTCTTATTCTTTTGTGTTCCTTTATAGAGTTTTATTATTAAAGAGACCTTGTCAATTTGTCTCCTTAATAAATTACCTTGTGCGTCCGATATTTTACAGATTGAGGGATTGTAGTCATAATAAGATAGAGTTTGACGATCATTCTATTGAGAAAGGGCATATGAGGATAACAAGACAGATTGAATCTGATCTTCATATCGAGGGATCAAGAGGATACTGAGACAGACCGATTTTCATATCGAGGCCTTACCCTAGTGTGGGTAAGAAAAAAATATTAAAATAATAAATCTAGGTAACTTTATCCAAAGTTATTAAATCCACTTCTCTTTGGGATAAAAATACTTTATTACATTGTATTACTCATTTATTTACAAGTCTTATATATTCTGATATATTAATAGAATGTGATATCTTATATTCATATTTCTATCTGTATTTCATTTATCATAATAGATTTAATTACAATTAATCTTAATTACTAGGAATATTATTCTATACCCTTTAGGATAGAATCATTAAATTTTTATTACTCTGATAAATCAGAACCATTGATATTATGATTTATTTTACAATCATTTCTATTTGTATTTAGATTATTATAATATATTTGATTAAGATACTATTGTATAACTCTATAAATATTATTTCCATGATTATGATTACACCACTTACTCCAATTATGATTCTATATGCTTTAAGATAGATTCATCTGTTTGGTGACCTGTGACTTAATAATCAAATCATTATCAACCTGATTATAATCTTTTTATTATCCGAACTAAAGGACCAATCTGATTACTATTTAAATACAAAATAGGTTTTTTTAATTACATTAGATTAAACTCTTTTAAACTAAATTATTTTAAGGTTAAAAATATAATATTTTAAACATACAATTTATCCCCATATTGTATTTATCCATATAAATATACCTTTCAATCCAAAAGTATAACCACTTCCCATTTTTTAAAAATATCTTCCATTTTTTAGTCTTCATTTTTATAGATTCAATTAAATGTTAAAATTTTAAAATATTATCAATTATCCTTTTTGAATAATTTTTATCCATGTCAACTCTTCATTATTAAATATTATTTCAGAAGTAAAAGATTTAAAATTATTTTCACTCCCCATTTTTTGAGAACTTAATACTATTTTTAAGTCATCGTTATTTTATAATAATTTAAAATAAATGGTTTTGAAGGTATATCTAGTTACATGGTTTCATTTTCTATTCATTGTCATTATAGAGGGAATGTTTTCAAAAAACTTTATCTTCTATTTCTTTCCACCATGGTCAAACTTGGATAATGTGATATTTTTATCAAATATTATATATATTATGTATCCTTTTTTATAATGAGATTCATATTTCCAATGATTTATTGAATTTATTGTATTTTAACTTTTTGAAAATTTTAAGAAATCAATTCTTTTTTCATAAATTCTTTATGATATTTCTATTAATAATTTTATATGGAACACATATGTATGTTTGATAAAGTGTGGTATTGAATCGATGCCTCGAATTCATTCGTTAAGTTCTCATATAACTTAAGATTATGTAGTATTGTGTGAATGTGATAATAAAATCATTATTATTTTTTTTTAAATGAGATATAAAAATAATTATAAACAAATTTTCTATTTCAATCATATATGATATGTTTTGTTCACAATTTTATTCATAGAATATGACTTAGAATTCATGGTTCATAACTTTTTGTGTGAATATGATGTGGGATGCATTATTCATAATTTTTTTTGTGAAATGTATGTGGGAAAGTTTGTTCAAATGTTTCTAAGTGAATGTGATGTGTAAATAAGTTTTCACAAGATTTTTAAAGACTATGATTCTGCCATATGTTAATGTTTTATCATGTTTTTTCCAAAGTTTTATGATGTATTCCTCATTTAATGATTACTTCTTATTTAATTTAATTTTATTCCATTATTTTTTATCATGACCACATGTTTTATGATTATTGATATCATCTTTGAGCTAGGTCATATCTTTTATATTTTATTAATTATATTATGTTACTCTATAAAAATTTAGGATTATCATCCATGTTATTTTGATCTTTTATTATGATATTTATATCATACTAATATTCATTTTAATGTTTATAATCTAACACTTTATGATATTTCATTACATTACTAATAATTTGATCTCAACCATTTATTATTTATGTATTCCCCATGAAATGAAGATTATTATATCCTAATATATTTTTAGGAGGAATCTAAAGGAGAATGACTATGTATAAATTCTCACAAGTGCATTAAAATAAGGTTTTTTTTTGCTAAATTCCATGACACTAAACCATTTAGTCTTTTGGTAGTGTGACATGTTTTGGGATTTATTATTTAAAATATGATATTAATATTGTTTTTATGTTATGTTTAGTGTTGGTCATTATAGTTTGAATTGATAAGATTAGTAAGATCACATTATGTGCTCCCCACACCATTATTATTCAAAAAAATAATTCTTTTTTTAATATTTATATGTACATGAAATTAGTGTTTATACATTTTCAAGGAAAAAAATAGTAATTAACATTTATTTTATTATCTAAAACTACATAAGAAACTATAAATAAAATATTAACTTTAAACGTATAAAAATAGAGTGTACCCTAAATTCAATATGGTTAGGGTAACCAAGTGAAATTTTTGTGTTATATATGGATATACCCTCATCCAATGGGGCATATAGAAAAATAATCATTAGCCAATGGAGATATAATTTACATTACTTAACAAGTCAGTTTCACACACATAACTAATAGAAATGGATATTTTCACATTTTAGGGATTCTTACACTTATATTTAGGGCTTCCTATGATGTTTAATTAAATCAATCATTTACAAATTATTAAGTAATATTTTAAAATAGATTATAATAATCATTTATGTTAATTAGAATTTGAATTAAAATAACATTAATCATTTAAAAATGAAGGGAGAAAAATGGACTTATGATATATGTAAGTTATTATATAAAAAACCAAAGAATAATATTCATACGATATTATAGATTTAATTTTAAAATCCATTCATTATGTTTTCAAACTATAGTGGGGAAATATGAAACCACAAACCTTAATTAATTACAAACAATAATAAACATGTAAAATCCACTAAAATGATTAGAATGGATCTGTTAAATGAAAAAATCCTTAATAAAAACACATCAATAAATTATTCCATCATAAATTATAGGATTTCATACTCTTATTGGGAACTGACATTTCAGAAAAAGAAGATATTAGAGATTTCTGATAATGAGGGAATCAATTACCTTGTGATTTACCTATTAAAACCATGAAAAACCCAAAAATATAATCCCTATGAGGGAGGGTTTAGTTTTTTTCAAAGTGGAAAGATAATAAGTTTAAAATAGGGTAATATATAGGTATAGGTTTTGGGTTTTAACATCAATAAATTTTAGTTCATGAATACAATATTTTTAAAATTTTGGGTAGACCATGTGGTTTTTCCACACCATTTCCCCATACATGCACCAACTATATGAGTGGTTAAAACACACTATGATAGTTATTAAGTTATAAAAACTATGTGTCAACCATGAAAATCACTAAAAACATAAAACTAAATATTTTAATTATTTTCACTTGATTTTAACTTCTTTTTTAAAAAAAAGATGACCAATGTTTTCAATATTTTTTTTTAATTTCAAGAAAAAGTACAAAAAATAATGATTAAATATAAAGAACAAAAATATATAGATTTCATAAATACAAATTTCATTATAGGGGTCAAAATTCCCATAACCATATCACATTCTTGCACTAAAAAATCAATGGGATGCCTCATATAAGAATAAGTGAAATCATTTCTCTATCATAAATAATCCCAACCCCTAGGATTTATGGGTGTCATTATTTTTACGAAATGATATTTAATTCAATTTAATATACATGAAAATAATAAAAATTTTATATAATTTTCAAATTCTAACTAGATACTATTTAATCGAGGAATCAAGTTGAAATCATATTCTTCCAAAAAAATTCTTCGGAAGAATCTAACTAATACCACATTATTTAAGATGTGTGCAACACATTATTAATTTTCATTAATCAAGGGTGAAATAAAAATCAATATAAGGATTTTTTGATTAATTATAAAATCATGAATATATCTAAAATTCTACAGGAAATTTTTCCCATATTTTTACATTCACTGAGGACCCAACCTGGGTGATACTCTAAAAATAACCAAGCCACCTATTGAAAAATAAAAAGTGTGATTAATAAGGTTTTCATATGATTTATAAAGAAACTATGAAATTTAAACATTATACTAAATATTCTTACCATTATTAGTTTCACCCAAAAAAAATTGTGTTTTACTAAAGAGGATGCATCAACCTCAGTCCAAAATACAATAGATTAGTATAAAAGAACAAAGATTTCCTTTGATAATTTATTTTGACCTGAAAATTATATTTTTATTTGATTTTCAAAAACCAATTTTTGGGTGAGCGGGAACTGGGCCATACATCAAAGTACCAGATCACCAAAATCAAAAAACAGCAAAGATGAAATTCACCTTCATACGAAATTCAAAATCTCACTGACACTCCATGGTGCCTCAGGGCATAGATCCTCGATCTGCAAGCTTCCTCGAGCCACGCCCCCGACATCTACCTTCCTCTCATCATCTTCTTCACATTCGTCAGGGATCTTAGATGAGAACCCACCAGGCACCCCTACCAGAAGACTGTCGTCATCATAGTCACACTATCGTCGCCCGTAACACCATAATGAGGAAGAAATATCGAACAACAAAGCGTTCCAGAAAGACCATAATCAGAACTCATTGCTTCATCAAACCACCATCAGAGAAGTACCAACCACATCAAACAGAACCATCATCAACTCACCGTAGAATATAACTCAAACGGCCTCCACCAAATCCAGAAACAAGCAAGATCCAAGACCATGATGCCAAAATAGGCCACCTCCATCGATACCCTGAACCGGACACTCGATCTCACAACCCAAAGAAACAAGACGACCACTGCGATGCTCTACCTCGGAGATATTTGGGGAGTCCCAGAACCAGAGTAGAGAAACAAACGAACTAAGATAGGATGAAATGTCGGAGGTAACCTTGTCTCAACACTGTTGCATCGCCATCGCCTTCAACACAACATCACAAGTATCACCGACATAAAATGAAACTCATACGCAAAAATGAAAACCCTAAAACACGAAAAAGGTCATCGATGAAGAGTTTTACTAGACATGCCAATGGCCACTTCACCCCACATCCCAAAGTCTCTACATTTCCACCACTCATGATCTGCCTTGGAGGGGTGAAGAAGAACCAAAGACCAGAGCAGGGGAGGAACGGTCGAGGGCTTTGAGCGCCGGCACCGTCAGCAAGGCAGAAGAGTAGATCCAGATGATTTCAAAAACAGAATAACAACACCCAAGTGAGAGGATGAAGGAGAACCGAGAATAATGGGAGAGGGGGAGATGATGCTGGAGAGCCGCATAAAGTCCTCCCCCACTCCGAGCCGCCACTGAGGGTAAACCCTAGCATGAGAGAGAAATCAGGAAGCCGCCACTCCCTGATAATTTATTTTTAATTAAGGAATATTAACTGTTACTATATGTGACATAAATTTTTTGAAAATAGATGTCACAAAATCCTCAAAAATAAAAAAGTCTCACATTTTATCTTCTAAAACCAAAAGTGGCCGCTATATCTAGACATCAATTCATGGGTGGTAGGATGTGTTTTGCATTACTGAGGTTATCATTTCATACTAGTGGTATTTCTAGAATATTAATGTAAATTAAAGATATTTATCAGAGAAAATTTTTAAAGGAAGACCATGAAGACAAAAAATTCATAAAAATATAACATCTAATTATGCTCCCCTTTTTTTATCCAGATCTATAAGAAATTATATGATTTTTTTAACTTATTGACAACTGCCAAAATTAAATGTTATCTTTATGGGTTATGAGGTAATCCAATGATGGTGTTAAAGGATACCTCATCCCCCTTATTGTTTTGTATTAGGATAGTATGAAGCAATCCAGCTAGCTTATAATAGTAAACTTTGATATTCTTACAAGTATAAAACTGATGTACAATGTTAGCAGTGTTTTATGTTATAGAAGCCCATAAGTATCTAAATCTCATTTCATAAGACATTTTGGTTTCATGTGGATGTAAGACCCACTATTATCTATGATATTCCTAAATTACATCAATACTCATTGATAAATGAACAAAATATTGGTTCCTTAAAAAATGAATTCCATTGGAAGTGACAAAATAGTTACAAGTGGTTTGTCAACCATATATAGATCCTATGATAAATTCAAATTTTCATCTTTTGTTTATCCTTGAGGGATGAGTTCAAGGAACGGTGGATTAATTTTCAAATTAATAAGGAATATAACTGTCTTCTCCTCCTTTATATATAAATGAAATTAATCAAAAAGGATCATATGGCCCACTTCACACAATATTCCTTTAGATATAGAAAATAAAATTTTTGGCATAATGTATTGATGATAATATGACCAATACCATGTTTATTGGTGAGATCTAAATCAAACGTTTGATTTTATTACACCCACTACCACTCCATGATATTTATAAAACTCTAAGATAATATTTTTCTTATGATTTTGTGACAGGTGTATATAAAAAAATTCCATTCAAAAATGTAATATATACAAAACATAAGTTTATAAATGACCACTGTTATCCCTTGTTCATGGTTGTGATAATTCCCTTCATTCGGTTGGGGTTTCTAAGAACCATAATCCACTATGTGATATCTCTATATAACGAAACATTTGATCCCCATGTTTGATAAATCATAAAACATCACCTAAAACTAAACCTACCAAAGGTAGAATCAAGATGGTAACTAAGATAAACCATTGATACAAATAATTAAATTATATATTAAATTTTAAAAAAAATACTTATACTATTTTATAGTGATAGTGTTTAACTATTAAACCAAAATAAATAAGTCATCGATGAATCATTTTTTATATCACTCTAATACCAAGAATCCTCATAATAAAAAAATATTCTAATTGACTTCTTAATTCATAATATCCCTTATATTTAGGGATTGACCTAAATTACTTTTTTGGGAACCACATAACGCATGATATTCAATTCATGGAAACATAATCTACATATAGATAGCTTAAATAAGAGTTGATACCCCAATGAATTACTAATATATTTCTATTTTCCATTTAATCTAATATTTAGTCATAGTGTAGACCAAAATATCATCAATGAATACCATGATGAATGTATTAAGATTAAAATTAAATATTTGATTCCATTTATCCATAAACGGCATAGGAGAGTTAATTAAGATAATCAAAATTGTAATATATTCATAGTGGTAATGCCTATTTTGAATGTTACTCAATATTTTTTATGATTATACCTCCCTAAGATAATGATATCCTAATTAAAGATCATTTTGAAAGAACCACATTGCTTCCTTCAACTGATGATACAAGTCATCCACATGGGATAAGGAATAATTTTTATTAATAGGGACTTGGTTTAGAATACATTATTCAATACACAGTGAGAGGGAACCATATTCCTTCTTAGAAAAATGCACTAGGGTAACTCATGAAAGAAAAAAAAGGGTGAGTAAAACCATTTACCATCAAGTCATCCTAATAGATTTTTAACAACATTAATTTTTTGATGATAATAATAAATTTGGGCCTTATAGTCCATCATCCATCCATTCCAATAATATGGTAAAAAATATCCATTTAAAGTAGGATAAAGTCCTTTGAAAATATATCATTATATATAAATATGATGTAAGAGGGGAATCCAAATCCAAAATCCTTATTTATTACTAGTTGAGTCTAGATCTACATAAAATAAGGTATAATATCTTAGGGAGGATCCATTAAATCCACTATAAGAGAAAATATAAATTACTAATAATAATTAGTATCAAATAATTTGACATATATAACAGATACATTAAAGATATTATGTGTCATAGTGACCAGCATCACCTCAAAATTTATAAAATCGTTATCCATAACATGAATTTGGATTCCCTCACCTAGAGTATATATACCTCCATATACATGGATCTCCATAATTAAATGAAATGTCATATTTTAAATCTATCTATACCTTTATGTCCCCAAGAATGAGACCCTACTACACCTAAAAAATCTAACAACACTTAGGGGGTTGTATGAGATAAGGATAGCACAAAACAATTCAATGAATGGTTTTCCATTTAATATCTCTAGAGTTATACCATATGACCACACAAATATATTATATTTCATGTCTCTTGGATATATTTCCTTATATGATATTGCATTCTGCACTAATGATATATTAAATTAGATCACCCAAAAGGGGTAGAAAATGTTGTCTTTGGAGAAGGTTGTAAACTTCTATTATTAACTCCCATACTATTATCCACTTTCTTCTTATCCCAAAAATGGTACTATCACTACCAAAATACAATCTAGTTCTTCCATGAATACTATACATCCCATCTTATTTGATATCCACCATTAAATCTTATTACACCACTTTTGTATTGAATGTTTTCTTCAACATGAATTCTTGAGATCCAATGTCTAATAAAAGATCAATTTCTAAATAATGATCCAATAAAATCCTTATATATTACTATCCCTAGGGGGAATGAACAACTTTATCAAAATTATTAAGAAACACGTGCATGGTACAACTACCATACTATAAGCATATGAACTACTAATACACTTTAACAGATAATGTGATGGGGTAAAACTACTAAGTAAACATTACAATGAAACATTTCCACCATATATTTTCATGAATCTTGTCCTAGATTACTGATTACAAAAATTTCTTACCTTTTCCCTTAATTACGAATGAAGAAAATATTATTTTTACACTATAATATTTTCAACCATTTTTAAGTATCCTAAGGGTTATTACTACCTTCAAAAGATTTAGTAAGATAGTTAACAAACTCTTTGGCTCAGTCCTTTTCCAAGAATAGACCTAGAACTACATGATGAGGTAGGGATAGAAAAATTTGATCTCTATGATACATTCCATTCCCTTATAATAAATATCCTCAATCAAATAGGTATAAGGATTTTATGATGGTAAATTATATATAATCACTTCATGATTTTTTACTAGGATATTTTTATAGGAATTAAAATATATAGAATCAAATATAAATAAATAAAATCTATAAAATTATAAATGAAAAGTAATTTTAAATAAAAAAAATCACTAAATAACTATATATATCATATTATTTAATTTAATGAATAAGAGCATGCCAATTTCATTATTTCTACCTCACATAGTCTAGTCATACTATTAGTTAAACCTCTGGTCAACCATATAAGGATCACTATTTTGACCATCATGTATGGGTTTAAAAATTACCATTTTATCTATAACCCATTAATTTAAATAATTATCCTTTAAAGTTACTTAATAATTTTCATTTTAAGATCCAAAAATTTTAAAAATACCAAATAAAATCAAAATATAACTCATAATACAAATTTCCTTACATCACAAGTTGACATAAGGATCATAATGTTGAGAGTTGGAGAGAAAAAAAACTCCCAATATAACCCTAAATTGCACACAATATTATATATTATTTACAATTAAATCCAAAAACTAATCCAAAATTCATCATTGATAAAAAACCTTTAATAATCCAACTAAGGATACCACTAGTATGAGCACTAGAAGTGGTCCTCAAAAAGGCATATAGGATTGTTGTGATCCCCAATGGATGAAAACTAATATTTAGAAATCTAAAATAGTATTTTGTAATAATTTCACCCAATAAATGAACTATTAATTTCATAACAAAGAACATTACATAACCCAACCATACATTGGAAAATCATTCACCTAATCTCATGATAAAAATTAAACATCTCAACACCTGAAATAAATAAAACAGAAATACAATAGAACATGATATCATGACCTGAATAAATAAGAAAATCAACATAACTCACAATATAAAAATAGTAAAAATGGTATGGTAAGGGAAACAAGAAATACATGAATAATATAAACACACTAAAATTAAATTAAAAATAAAATTTATTATCCTTTACCCATCTCTAAGTGACATAATGGAATCTTTCCATAACGTCACCACTATAAATCAAGAAAATATGAAATTACAGATTTCCACATATATTTCATGGAATGGATTTTATAATATTATATAAACCATGTTTTCTATATAATTATTGGTATATATTGGATATGTAAATATTAATCACAATATGATACAATCAAAAAATATTTATAGATTCATTGATAGTAAAATCGAGGCATACTAGTTTAAAATTAATTTTAGAAAATTATTCATTAATAAAATATATATGAAAAAATAATAATTTATAATTGGTTTTATCAAATAAAAAACAAAATGGATTCATAAAGAAATCATTCCTTTCTAACAACAAACATAGGAATTTTCCTTATATTACCTAAGGATAAGTTCAACTACTGGATTGATTAAAATATTTATATAAGTACTGTCAAATAGTTGTATAGAAATATATTGATTTTACAAGACTATGGGTATGTATTTCCATTACATCACATGTTATAGAGATACATAAAACTAGTGGTAATGAACCATCGACAATATTAGGATTTCCAACCCATGTTTTTAGGTTTTTCTTTGATATTTATATAAAAAAACCATTTTCCATTATTAATAAATTTTTTCAAATAGATTAGAGGAATCATTATTTCACTTAAAACCATCATTAAAACCAAAATACGCATTTATAAATTAGGTAAGAAACATGTCCATTATAGTTTTAATTTATTAGTTCTAAAAATAATTTAAAGAAACAATTTTATCTTAATAGATATTTTGTATAAAATAAAAGCATTACATGTTCAAACTAAAATGGGGTAATAATGAACCACCTACCTTAATTAATTATGAATGATAATAAAGAAGTAAAATTCACTAGAAAATGAGGGAGTTACCCATTGAAGAAAAAAAGACCCTAAAAAATAAAACCCACTTCAAGAAATTTTTCTAACATGAAATATAGGCCACCCTGGAATTGTGGTAATTAAAGAATCAATAAAAAAGAGGTGATGGATAATTGATGGGGATTAGATAACATACTTTGTGAGTTTACTAAAGTATCCTTAAATTAATTTTAAAAAATGTGACCTATAAGAGGTTTATGAGGTGTTCATTGACTGAGGACAAGGTTGAGTTAAAAATAGTGGAATATCGGGTGGTTAGAGGGTCTATTTTGAGCAGTATTAGTTCAAGAATTTAATATTTTTAAAATTATATATAGGATGATCACTTTATAAACATGGTATACCAAAATATATGACCACCATGCGGGTGGAACTATACACACCTATCATGTCACGCTATTGCATTTCACAAATAGAAAAACCATAGTAACAATGAAAATAAATAATGTTTTATAACTATATTCTTATCAATAATTTTACATGGTTAAATCTTACCATATATTAATCATGAAATGTCCATTATTTCCCTTTATCAATAAGTTTTATATGAAAAAATAAATAAATAAATAATAAAACAAATAAATAGTAAATAAATTTTGAACCAGAATAAGGCAATGTTTGTGATAATGAAACAAAATGAGGATTTAATATATTCCATGTTAGTAATTCCTTCTTCATTATATTTTTCTTTTTTATATCTATTTGGGTGAATATTACATAAATTTTAATGTAGAATAATGATGAAATTATTATATTATATTTATTCAAGGTTATAGAAGTGTTGTGTTTGTTTGTAGTGGAAGTTAGTATAGATTAAATGGTTCTAATAATGTCTTGAAAAAATATATAATGATTTTTGAATACTTGGAAGATTTATTCTAATTAAATGGTTTTCTATTACATAATTGAGTTAATGAAATAGTGTTGTGTGTTATATAAGAGATAGTAGTATGAAGTAATGAAAAGTTACACAATAATAGCTACAGTAGTTCCACAAAGTAATTTTTCATTCTTCAATGAGGAACTCATTAGATTTGGAACATTCTATGGTTGGTTTCACACATCAAATGGTATAATTAAACATTCTTAAGGTATATACCTTTTTAAAAACTAGAAAAAATTGGATGGTTCTAGAGGAGCTCATAAGTTTCATATAGATTATGAGCTGAATCACTATGGTGACACATCAACATGTATATATACCAATCAAAGTTAGACATGCCAATTATAATTAATATAATGTAATTTAATATATTATTGATAATTTTTTAAAAATAAAAAAGGGAAGTAACAAATTTATTGGATGATTGGACTATGACTTTCAAGAGTGATTTTATAGAAGATTAATATATTAAAAAAATCAAAAAAGAAACAATCTCATCATATTTTACCAGATAATGAAGTAGGAAAATAGGAATCTATAGTAATAATGGAATGTGATAAGAAATCAATATATTTATATCGATGTGTTGTGGTACTAATAATTTTTTTATTTAAAAGTTTCATTTTATGCATTCCTTAGTTTTAGATGTCCTTCTTCTATTATTTTTATAACATTATCCCACACATAGATATGTATATACCTTCACTGATCAATTAATGGGAGTATATTTGATTATAATTTAATAGTTTTGAACTCTATTAGTAAATATCATTATTCTATTAATCTTTTTTATAATTAATTAGGGAATTTTTAATTTAAATGTGACAGTGTTTGAATTTTTTACATTTATCCATTTTATGATGAATTTATCAATGCTTTCAGCCCCCCCTTCACATAGATCACTCTTTATAACATTAAATGGACTATTTTGAGTGGTGAAGTGATGTGATATTTCAATCATATGCATAAAATTTATAACAACTTGAACATTTATAAATGAAATTCCCTTTTTAAATGATTAAATTCCTTATTAAGAAATGAAATTATAGAAAACACAAGCGCTACTTATGTTATCTTGGGTTATTATAAGTTAAATCGTGTATGATTGAATATACCATTATGAATCATAACCTTTAAAATTATATCCATTATATAGTGATAATATGATTAATATATATATCTGGTTATGATAATTTCAATTAACCTAGACAAAGAACCTATGACATTGACAAGTAGGATCATACCCTAGGAAGCCTATTTATCAACGCTTTTGGGGGAGATAGATCACTAGGATTTTCCCATTACCAACCCCAAGATGAGATTTAAAAAACTAAATCATGAGTTAAAAGGTATGTGGGAGAATTTCAAGATCATCAAGATCATGGTTAAATCCATCTCTATCAAACCACCCCATGAAGATCTCATGGTCGTAATAAAATTTTGGAATTATGTATTATAATAAAAGTTTTTGAATATATACCTTTATAGTTATAATATATATATTTATTTTTTATAAATTAATTCTTATATTTTATTTTTATTATTACTTTATACCTATTAAAAACATTTTTGATAAAATTATTTCATGGTACGATGAAACAAAAATTGTATTTTTAAGATATGTATAGTTTCAATCAACACACTCTTTTTGATGAATTCAAGAACATAAAAAAATAAATGATATTATAATAAAATATTAAACATAAAATATATTTACTAAAAAATGATTATATATATTACATAGTCAATTATAATTTTTATAAGGGTCATAAAATTGTTATTGTTAAAAAGTAGTATTTTTCAATAAATGGTAATTTTTTATATAAATTTTAAAAATCTCAAATTTAGAAAATTATTTTTTTAAAATAAATATATTTTTTAAAATCATCACATAAAAATTGTCTAATGGTGTTGTGTTCATAACTAATTGAGAAAGTATATTTTTTAGGTAAAACTTGAATATGGTATAATTATGTGATATTTATTATGACATAATAAATTCCCAAAAGTGATGTAATAAATACTATAAGGATTATATATGACCAAAATTATGTTTTACCATTAAAATATTGTGTTTTGAAGTTATTTGATTAATTTTTTAAACCATTATGAGTCCTAAAAAACCTATAATATAGTTTTTTGGTTCAAAATCAAATATTTATGAACATAACTCACTTCCACATCAACATGGGTATTATTTTAATGAGTTCAATTAATAACCTAATAAAATAATGAAAAACACTAATCTTTGGTATATAACATGATAAAAACCATGATAATGTTATTGGTTATAATTTTGTTGTCATGTAGAGTCCAAAACCTATGTTTAGGAATTAATAAAGAATTCCCCTCTCTTTTTCTATAGAAACCCACAAATGCTCTCATTCCTTTGTGCTTAAAACCATTGGAGAATGAGATTACTCAATCATTACCTCTATATAGTCCTCATAATGTGTTCCCAACATATTAATAATATCCTCCAAATCCTTTATATGTTCCCTATTAAGGTACAGGATCTGCTCTTTCTCTATTTTATTCAAACACCTTCTTAATATCATGCCTTATTATTTCAAATTTTTTGTATTGGGATATATTTTCACACATGACTCTTATATTACTATGATTACCATGTGATTAGAGATCCCTTAAACTCTCATTAAATCCTTCAATAATCCTTAATGTATGCTCGTTATGCTACCAAAATTATTCTTTGATTTTCCATGCCTAACATTTGTGTAGTGAATACCCATCCCCAATTCCACTCAAGGGAATTCACCCAGATATACCTATAATTCCTTTATTGGGTACTTCCATTTTTTTACCCACAATACTTGTTTATGGGGATTATAGTGATAAAAGGTTCACTTATGTTGTATGATATATGCATAACACTAATGCATGTACATGATATGAATGTGACGGGTGGACCCAAAATTATATAGTCCTCCAATGAATTGGGTAATGGCTTTATCACATGAGATAACATATGTAGTTAAGGGGAAGTTATACAAAGGAAAAAATGTTAATATTTCTCAATGGTTATTAATTAATTATGATTATTATTTCATGTTTTATGTTGTTTCTATAATTTCATGTTGCAATTACCTTATCATCTTATATTTTTCTTCAATGTTTAATCTTAGGAATATAAGCCTCTTATGTTACAATGATATTACTATTGAAAAATTACTTATTTTCCATATTATATGTCTTCATTTTTCCCTTAATGGTATTTATAGCTCAACCATTTCCTATATTAGTCCTAATGTTATCCCATGAAATTTTAGAATATTAATGGAATTTTAAAATCATGTTAAGGATTTCTAAATAATATCATTGTATCCTTGTTCAATGTGTTTATTCCAGGAAACTAATTACCCAAAAACACAAGTCTGGATTATGTTATTGGGATTTATTAAGTGTATCTATATATAATAAGTCTTCAATTAATGTGTATTAAATTATGTGTTGTTGTAGTTGGTTTCATATAAGATTCTAGTTAGTTTTGGTGAAACAAATTAGAAAACTCTAGTAAAAGCCTTAGGGATAATACTAAATATGGGAATACATCCATAAATTTTTTAATTCATAGATTAATTCATTTATAATAAAGTACTTCCCTATCTAGATACCAAAATTGGATGTGTCACTGGTATAGTTGTACCTAGTGGTAATAACCACGAAAAGGGTGCATTGAGATGGACTCAATCGTCACCCGATGCATGAAAATGAGCCTTGATGCACATCTAGTTTGACACTACCAAGGGATATGTTTAGGTAAATTCAAAATCCCTTTAAAGGACATTATTATGGGAATAAAAATACATACAATATTTTATTTTTGGAAATAGATCATTCATAACATTGATTGAAATTTAGATATTCATATGATATGGAATATATTCCATTTATTCTATGTCCCATCCATGTTCATAGTTTTATTTTTTTTGTGTTCAGTATTTTATAAATTCTCATCCCTATGTATATTTTATATTAATTATTTTTTTATAACTAAAATCAAATGCTAAATAGAATTATTATCATCCAATATTCTACGTATTAATTTATATCAAACATTATTAGTAGAAATACCCAAACCCCATATAAAAACATAGAAGTAGAGTTATCATTAAAGATGAAAAATGGTTATATTATTGTATCAAAAGAATTTAAATCCTCCCCTCTATATATTTTCAGGATTAACTTCAAAGTTACCCTAGTGATACACCTTTTAGATGAATTTTTGAAATCGTGGGTATAGATTGACATTCCATGTATAAGGTCAACATAAATTATCAAGGGAGGTAAATTACCAGCCATGTTTCGAGTCACCCTATGATTCTATGTATGTTAAAGAAGGAGGATGAATATCCTATGGTGTAATCATCTCATCTATTAAAATTATTTCCTAATGAGAAAGTATACCTTTATCAAATGAGTGAGACTAAGGAAATCATAATCCATGAGGACATGCCCATTGTAAAGAAATTCACTGACCTATTTCTCATAGAATTTAAAATCTCTCCACTGAGATGTTAGGTTGACTTTATAATGAAAATTATACATAGGGATTTTAAAAAATCCATGAAAAAATATAGAATGTCCATTATTAAACATTGAGAGATAAATAAAAAACTACAGGAGAAGCGAAATAATGGGTTTATATACAAAAGTGCTTCACCATGGGGTACACTAGTCATCTTCATCAAGAAGTTGGTTAGTTTGATGCTCCTATAAATTAATTAATTTTATAATTATAAGAGTGTGATAAAGAACAAGTGTACTCAGCAAAAAATTAATTTATTTTTTGATCATCTATGTAGAGACTTTTACTTTTATATGGTGTATCTTTAGTCGGGATATTATCAAGTAAAGGTAAAGAAGGAGGATATAATCACTCTGAGATCATGATGATTCCATTTGTACTCTCTAATGCCCCATTAATATTTATAGATTTGAGGAATATATTCTTTTGGGATTACAATGAAAAATTTCTTGTAGTCTCTATAGATGATATTATTATATACACCAAAATCAAGGAGGATAATGAAGAGTATTTGGATGTTTTACTGAAGACCTTTTAAAAAATGTATGAAAAGAATAGTATATGAGAGTTATGGAATTAGTATGTAAATTTTATAGTCCATGTTATCACAAAAAAAAGATATTTATTGATCATTAAAAAATAGAGTCAATCAAATGATACCCATATCAACCTCTATGGTGTACATCCATCGTTTCATGGACTATCTTAGTACTATCAATAATTTGTGAGAAAATTATTATAACTGTCAATCCCTCCAACCATGCTTACTCTAAAATGGGTCATGTTTTTATGGATTGATGAATGAAAAGAGAGAAATAATGTATTTATGAAGAGGATATTCATTTCAATTATTCTCACATTAACCAGTAGTGGGGATGTATTTATGATCTATAGTGAGGTTTCTAAAAAGGGATTACATTGTGTACTCATTCATGATAAAAAACCAATAGCCTATGGCTCCCACCAATTAAAGATCAATGAGAATAACCTCCCATCCTATGATCTAGAATTGGTTGTAGTGATCTTTGTGCTGAATATTTAGTAAAATTGTCTCTATGGGGAGAAGTGTTTCATATGTATGGATCATAAAATTATTATGTATATATTCATAGAAAAGGATCCAAACATGTGCCAAATAATGAGGATATAAAGGATCTTGGATTATAACTATTTAATATATTACCATCCTGGGAAGGTAGAAAAAGATCCATATGATCTATGATGAAAGGATGATAAAACCATATCCCTAATGAGATTTGAAAGATATCCAATATTCCTAGATATAGGGAGGGTGGATATGTGAATAATAATTGGATATTCAACTATAATTTATCAAATGATTTCCCAACCAACTATTCTTGAGTGGAGAAAAGAGGTTCATAAGAATGATGAGGTGCTACAGAAATAGGTAGTGAATATTTTGAAGTTTAAATATGATAAACATGGAGTTATTTGTTTTGAAAACTATATATGTATACCATGAAAAACATAACTGAAGAGGGAAATTCTCGATGATGCATATAGATCATCATTCTCCATTCATCTTGAATGCCCAAATATGTTTATATATTTGAAGGAAAACATCAGGGGGGATAACATGAAGAATCAGATTTTAGAATTTGTATCATGATGCTTGGTATTAAAACAAGTAAATGATTAATGATTGAAGCCTAATGTTAGGATTCTGTATTTAACTTACTGGTGTGGATATGGGAAAATATATCCATGGAATTTTTCATAGGACTCCCCATGATCCCTAATGGAAATAACACTATCTAGGTGGCATTCGATCATCATACTGAGGCAAAGCATTTCATTAATATCAATGAAGAATTATATATTGAACAACTTTCTATAATATACATAATTGGAGTGGTATAACTATATGTAATTCCATTATCCATTATATCTAGTCGAGATCCAATGTTTACTTTGAGGTTCTGGAGAATCCATCAGCAAGTAATTGATACATATTTTACTTCCAAAAATACTTATCACCCTCAGATAGATGGTCTATATGAAAGAACCATTCAAAAATTATAGGATATGATGACATGATTTTTATTTTATTTCCAAGTATTTTTCAATCAACACCTTCCTCTGGTGGAGTTCTCATATAAAATTAGTTTACATTCATGCATTCAAATCTCACCCAATGATTCCATATAAGGGAATAGGTTTCAAACTCCGACATGCTGGGATGAAGTAAAAGAGAATGTGTTGATGAAACCTGACCTTATCCAATAAATGATAGAGAAGGTTAAAACAATTTACTATCATATGAAATATTAAAACATTTAGTAGAAAATCTATAAATAAAATCATCGATGAGACATGGAGATTGAGGTTGGAGATAAATTGTTCCTTCATATATCACCATTGAAAACATCCATAAGGTTGGTGAAGAAGGGAAATCTTAGTCCAAGATACATTGGCCCTTTATAAAGGCTTTATCACATTAGAATAGTGTTATATCAACCAGTAATTAGACCTAACATATACCAAGTACATGATGTGTTCCAGGTATCCCTCTTGATAAATACATATCAAACCACCCACTATACTAAATATCTAGGTGGTACTATTGGAAAATAATAATTCATATGAGGATAATCCAATAGTTATCTTAAATCATAGGGATAAGGTTCTAAATAACAATACAACTAATATAATCAAATAGTTTTAGTAAAACCATAAGTTTGAGGAAGTGACCTGGGAACCTAAAGGGCTGATGAAACAGAAATACCCTCTTATTCTTCAATGTATGAATGAAATTTCAAGGGGGAATTTATTAATGGGTAAGTCATGTATCAAAATGATCATTTATAAATGAAATCCCTTTTTTAAATGAGTAAATCCATTATTAAGATGTGAAATGATCGAAAACACATAAACTACAATGGTTATTTTGGATCATTATAAGTTATATCTTATAAATTTTAATAGAATGTTAAATAACAGAACTTTTGACATTATAGTTTCTATATAGTGATCATATGTTTAATATATATATATATAGGGTTATAATAAATCCAATTTCCATAGAAAATGAAAGCGATGGCCTTCACTAATAGGATCATACCCTATAAATTCTATTTATCTGAGCATCCAATAGAGATAGAATAGTAAGAATTTTCCCTTGACCAATTCCATGTTGAGATTAAATAAATAAAGAATGAGTGAATTGGTTTTTGGGTTATTTTCAAGAACATCGAGACCACATACAAACCATGTTCATCGAACCACACAAAGAAAATCTCAGCATCACACACCATACACTTAGGGAATTCAATGGTGTAATAAAAGGATATATATCGAGACTCTAATAGTATGAAGTTTTATTTTTTTTATAAATTTTTTATTATATTTTTCTTTTATTATTAATTTATAGTTATTAAATAAAAAGTTTGAAAAAAAAATATTTTAAAATGATGAAATAAAAAATATATTTTTCTGATAAGTATAATTTCAATCAAGACAATCATTTTGATGAATTCAATAAAATTTGAAATAAATGATATTTTAATAAAACATTATTATGAAATAATATTTATTTAATATAATTGTTCATATAATTTTACAAAGTCAATCATATACTTTATGAAGGGTGGAAAACAAATTCAAAAAGAAAATCTTTTTTAATAAATAGTAATTTTTATTCAAAAGTGTAAATTATCATATTTATAGAATTATGATGATAAAATAAATAATGTTTATAAATTGGAAAATTGAAATTGTCCAATAGTGAGTGTTTCCTAATTTTCTATGCTCTTAGAATTCTTTGGTAATAATTAAATAATTTATAATTATAAAATTTATATTATGAAATATTAAATTCGCAAAAGTGATATAATAAATACAATAAAGAGTATGTAGGACTAAAAATATGATTACCCAATAAATTATTTTTTTTAATTTTGATATTTTTTAGACCCTAGATCAATCCTCCAAAAGCTATATAATATTTTAAGGTATTAAAATTAATTATTTATAAACACGAATCACCTCCACATCACAAAGGGTATTATTTTAATGAGTTTAGTTATTTGAATTATAAAATAAGGAAAAAAATCCTCTTTGGTAGAAACCATGTTCAGAATCCATGTTATGGTTTGTGGTTTTGATTACAATAACATATAGCTTCTAAAACCTAATATTGGAAATTAATAAATAATCCCCATCTATTTTGTTATAAAAAATCCACCTAATATCTCATTCTTTATCCCTAAAAACCCTTAGAGTATGATCTTTCACTTTAATTCAATCTCTTTATCCCAACCAGTGTTTCTTCGATCTCAAAATAAGTTCCTCCAATGCTTTTGGAGACTCCCTCTAAATTTATGGGATACTCTCCTTTTTTCCTTTATTCAAGAACCTTCATTATATAATTCTTTTTTATTTATAATTTTTTATGTTGAGATATTTTTTTACACATCTCCAATACTATCCTTATGATTACAAATTTATAAGTTACCCCTATCAATATAATTCACCCCTTAAATAATATTTTATATACTCTGTTATGCTCTATAAAATATCCTTTGATTTCCCATGCCTAACATTTGTGTATTCAAAAACCATCCCCAATTCCACTCAAGTGTATTGACCTAGTTGTACCTAACCTTAACTGATTGGATACTTCCATGAATTTAAGTCACACTCCTTATTCATGTGGTTATAATTTTTGAAAGGTTCACTTAGGTTGTATGTTGTATGTAGATCACTTTTTCATGTACATGCTATGAATATGATGGGTGGTACTATAATTATATATCACTCCAATACATTGGGTAATGTTTTTATATCACAAGATACCATGTATTTTTTCCAATATGTTATCCTAATACCATTATATTATCATGTCTCAATAGTTTTCCTTGAAATACTTTAATGATTTCATGTGTAATTTTTTTTACATACTCATTATGCCTTTATTTTATCATCTTTATCATGCTTCAATATTCTTATTTATTATTCTCAACCCTATTATTTTACCATAGTATACCTATTAACCTACATGTACTAATTTACCTTACTCTATGTTTTGAATATTCTTTTCTATGAATTATTGCTCACCTGTTTCTTATGTACATTTATAGGATATTCAATTCATTTTTAAAAATCAACGGAATTCTAAGTGCTTGTTACAGAGTCTTAAAAAATATAATTATGTCCATATTTTTTATTTATATTCCATTTATCTAATTACCCAAATACACTACACCTTTGGATCATGTGGGGTTGCATTATGTTTATATCATTGGAATAAATCATGAATAAATATGTATTAAATTATGGGTTTAATAAATGTTGTAGAATACTATTGGGATTCATAGAAACTAGAAAACCTGATTAGGTATTACTTGAGAAGTGAAACAGTGGTATAATGTTAAGTGTAATTGATCCCATTTCACACACATAATAATTATTAATACCATGAAGATATTTTTATTATGTTTCTCTTCACCATATACATTCCACCTTGGGTGAGAGGATATATTATTATGGAAACTCTTATTTAAAACAAATGAAGCATAAGACTAAACTATTTAAAGAATAATATAACATTATAGTTTGATATATAACCTATATCCCCATTTCATTACTGTATCATGATTCCAAAATCCTATTTAAATTTTAATTTCTAATTTTCCAAAAATAATAAAATTCAATTCACATGTATCTTTAATTGAAAATAGATAATTTATTTCTAAGAACCTCTCCCTAGAGGAAACCTAAGGATCCCACTATACTGAATATTAATATACGATATAAATTTATCTTTTAATGGCAAAGTGATAGGTTTTCCATAAACCTAATATCATTTCTAGGGAAAATTTTCTAAAATTACAGACATTTTCTATATGTCAAGATCCAATAATAATTAACATTTCTATCATCTCCTTTATTAGATGAATATTCTCTAGTATATCATAAAACAAAATAAAACCCATATAAAACTACTAAATATACTAATAGTGATTCATGAATCTTGTTATGAGGGAAAAAATATATAATATTACTCATGTCGAACAGATTAATTGAATACTACATTACAATCTACCCCCATTCCTTTTTACCTCCTTCTAGATCTTAAGGATATCATTAGTGTATATGCCCTAATATTTCACCATTTTAGTCCCCTGTGATATAGGACCTTCTCTAAATTTTTAAATTCAATAAATATATATGTTTTATTCAGATAAATAAACTAATAAAATACATAAATTTATAATTACAAACACATGTTAAAGATATTTCCTTGTTATCTCTCAATGAAACTTAGTTTATTATCTATGATCATGACACCATAGTTGGTAATCCTAACATGAATTTAATAGATAAAAGTGAACCAATCATTTGGAATCATAATAACAAAATTTTATTGCTTATTATATTAAATGAAATTGTAATGAAAAATAGTTTAATCCAAAGATTACATATAATTATTATTTTTTGTATTTGAGGATTATAAAATATACATTACTAACTTCATATTGGTATGACTGAAAATAAACACTAGAGGAGTCGTTGAATATCATATAATGTGTAAGTGTTTTCTATTCTAATTAGAAGTAAAAGAAAATGATTTGTTGTATAGTCCAAATCTAGAAGATGATAATGACTAGGATGATATACCAATGTGATTTCTAAAAATATTATCCCTATTTTATGAATCATGGTAATTAGTAATGAAATTTATTCCATCAGAAAATCATTTATAGAAAATTTATATTTTTATTATGGTTATTTCAATACACATTTTCCACCTTTACCCCATTAGAACTATAAATAGTAGCACATTCAGTAAATTCTATATCAATGAATTATTGATAGTGATTAGAATTTATATGATACATCCTTAGGAGGAACCTTAATTTATATTTCATCAGTTAAGGAATAAGGATTGACATATAATATATCCTGTAATTAATTTTTTTGTTAAAAGTGGTAATGTTACTAGAGTTCTAGATGATTTAATTTCATCAGACTCATCCCTATTTCTAGAATATTTGCTAGAGGAACTGAAAACTAGGGTTATATAAATATATTTACAATACACAAGGTAATAGTATATACTACTATATGAGTGTAGTTTTTTCTTATAATCATTATAATAACCTATGTATTGTGGTATAGAAAAATGAAATTTCTATAGAAACCTATCAACATAGGTTGTTTCAGCAGCTGGATTTAAGATTGATAGAACCCTCCCAAGTCTAAATTAGATATGGGAAACAATCAAATACTATAATTCCACCTTATAAAAACCTATACTAGAAACCTTTATTATATCTGTATTCATAACAATAGACTTTTCTCCAACTATCTTACCATCCACCTGTATTCTAACAAAACAAATCTATTGAGAAATTATCAACTATAGTAAAATTACCTATTTAGTAAAAATAAAGATAATAGGATTAATTGTTAATGCGTTATGTAAATTAGTTAATTAAATATATTTGAATCCTTGTGGGTATAGTGTAAAAAACATAATGAAAATAAAATCTCATACATTTTAAGACCATAATGAAAATTGATCCTTGTAAAATCTAGAAGGGTCCTTGAAATTAACCCCATTACTAAATTTGAGTACAAGAGAAACCATCCCACCACTAAAGAGAACAAATATGAGGCACCCAAACAATAATATAGAAACCACCCCAGACATGATGAAGAACAATGAGGATGAATAATCTAAAATAGATTGACTAGAGATACACCCTTCAAAAAGTACTAGGATTAAAAAGTGATGTTCATATTCCATTCAAATCATGGATGATCCAATTAATGAAGATAGAATATTTATAAATTTTAAATGAAATTATATAAATGTTTGAAAATGTTTAAATATCATCCCCCTAGTTGATGATCTAAGAAATCATAATGTTTGTTAATTTTCATAAGGATCTATTCAAAAAAACATTGATGATTTAAGGGAATTAGAGAGTAAACCTATAGAGAAGTGTTTTAGCTATGATTATCCTTCAACATGTAACACCAAGCTTAAAAGAAGGATAATATATTATTATATTAATTTGATCGTTATAACCCAACCATTGAATTACATGGTATGAATAGTATTAAATGATTTAAGATATATATATATTTATTAATCAATAAAAATAAATTTATTATTACTAAGTAAATATCTAGGAAATTGTTAATAAATTCATTCTATTCTTCAAATTTAGGTTTCCTTCAAAAATAATTTTTAATTATTTTTTATAAGGGATAATAAAATTAATTTATTTCATATTTGTACTTGGTATTTTATAAAAAATATTTTTTATATTAATAATAATTTTAAAAATAATATTAGAGTGAATTTTTTGATTTTTCTGAAATAATTGATTTTCCAATGAATAGTGAAAAAAAACTTATTTTTATAGAAAACTCTATTTATGTTTCAATCATTTACAATATCAGTTTTATTAAAATTGCATCAAAGAAACATTGGTACTCTTATATTATTAATAATCCATTTATTCTCATATAAAATAATTTTATTCTTGAATTTGGTATGCAGACATTTTTTTACATGAAAGGCATTTTTATGAAAATTTGGGATTCATTGAATTTTTTGTATTAATATTAAATTAATTTATACCACTTATATAAAATTAATCATAAAAAATGGATCCCATATTTATAATCAGGGGTCAGATATGGTAAATAGGTCCCTTTTATTTTTAATCATTATGAATAGTGACCGTACTAAATAATTTTCACCACTATAAGGGTAAACGTTTTAATTAAGGTTACAAATAATATGATCAACAATAAAAATTACTCTAACACTTTCCTTTACCCTATTTAATGATTTTATTTCATCCATATCCACCCAATATTATAAAATATGTTAACTTGGTTCCACATTTCCTTAATTTTTTCCTTTATGTTATTTTATGAAATGAAAAGTCTCCAGTTTCATTCTCTTCATTTTATTATCTATATTTTTTCAGATGGATAAATAGTGAAAATTTTAAATTCACAAGGTTAATAGGAAATAAAAATTGTTTTTTATCATAGTAATTTATTTATTTTCTTATGATGAAATATATAACATTAATGCATGTGGAATTCCAAAAAACCTTTATTTTGATAATAGAAAAAATAAATTATGAGTCTAAAAATATTTTAATTAACTTAATTATAATATATTATTTTGTTCAATTAATTTTTTAGATAAATATAACATTTTATGGATGTTTTAAAGGATTATATTCAAATTCCATGTGTTTCATGTTTTTTTCAAAATCAAACTAAATGAATATTATCAAAAAGGACATTAATGATATTCTATTTTAAAAAATATTTTTATTAAATCACTTAAAAGACATAAAAATCATTCAAGGGGATAATTAAGATGATTAATGGTTGAAAATTTCATCCCTTATCCACTTATGTCTAAATTTATATCTTGTAATGTAAAATTAAAACACGTTAATACCAAAATATTCATTATCGTAGTTATGTATATAATGAGTAAAACAAGGGGTCAATTTAAATGATAAAGTATAAAGTGAAATAGAAAATTGTAAAAATTTAATAATATGATTATATTAATTATATATATCCCTAATCTTATAATACATGTCATTTTTTAGCCATTTCATAAGAGTTATAGTGTAAAACCCTGAGATTTTAAAAGAGGAACATAATATTTGATAACGTATATAACACGCACCACCAATAGTATATGATAATTTAACACCCCTATAATATTTAATGTATTTAGTTTTACATAAATTCAATCTCTTTGATATCTTTAAATTCAATCAAAATTGGGTTTAAATGAAAGATGGCACTCTATTATAAAAATATTCACTAAACATGACCTTTATAATCAAGATTTTAATTCAGTGGGTATGAATAAAACTCACTAAATTATGAAACTTATATGGTTAAAATATGTATAAATTCAATTCAATTGTTATTTACTGATTATAAATGAAATAATATCTATTTGAAATAACAATAAATACTTTCTGAAAAACTATTTTCTTCTAAAATGTGGTTTAGTCACGCTTTGCACACATAATTAAAAATTATTTTTTTAAAAATTTAGTAAATTTATTTTACAAAGGTAAATTTATTTTATAAATCACTATATAATAATTAACTTAGATTGAATATTTGATAATTCTCTAAAAATATAAATTTTTTGATGAATAATGAAAGTACATGTTTTTATTGTAAACTACACTATCATTTAAATTATTTAGTAGGATAAATTATATATTAAATTGGTTTTAAAAGTAAAATTAGTTTAATTATATTAAAATTTAACTAGTTTTTTTAATCATAATATATTTTATATTGAAATATTATATAAAACGTTTTCATATGTTAGAAGTTTTTTTGTAAAAATCTTATTTCAACACATTTTTGGGTTTAATTTTATATGTAATTCATCCAATTTGCTAAATTTAATTTATAAACATGGATTAAATATTTGGGATAATAATATTTTTCATTATGTAATAGGTTAACCTTAATATTTAACCATTATGAATATTTAAAATAGTTAAAATTAGTTATTATGTTTAAGGTGAAAACGAGTATACTAGGGGTTAAACTAAAAACATAAGGGTTCCCTCTATACCTATTTAAAAATGTTATTATCCAAATTAAATAAAAATTCAAGTCCTTAAATCCATTCATCAAGTTTAATAATGTCATTTATCATGTGTACATACATCATACGGTCTCCACAAAGAAATGTGATTCATTTTCTATATCCAACTTCAAAAATGGTTATAAGGATGTATACAATGTAAACAAATAATATTTATTACATGAATATAATTCTATAGATGATGGAAATATATCCTATTTAAAAGAACATTATCTTCCATGAAAAATAATTAATGAGAAAACATGGAAATATTCACCACTTATTCAATTGTGTGGTGTATATATTTCCACTTTTTATATTTCATATCAAGAATATATTTATCTTCTTGTTATTTAAAGTTTCATTTAATGTTATTTCTTTCAGGTGGATTTTGATTAAAATGTTACCAAAGTGGTATGTGTACATATCTTAGGCTCATCATTATTTGGGATTGATTTTTTTAATTATCCCGTGGGATAATTATTTAAAATTTCTAACATAAACTTAATTTTTTTAACCTGGTTATTCAAGAATTTTTTCATGTAATAGTTACATTTATTGGCCTTTTTTACTTAATATGATTGAGCAATTATTTTTAAGAAAAACAAGATTTATTTTTCTCTTAGATCTAAAAAAAATCATCAAAATTCATGTTTTCTAAAAATTATTTTTATTCATTTCAAAGGGATTTATTACGATGTTTTTACACATTTTTGAAATTTTACAATAATTAATTTAATGAAATATTCATGTCATTTTCAAAACAAGACTTATTTTTATTTTTACCATAAATGTGATAGAATAATTGTTTTAACATGAGAAACCTGAATGGAATTTTCTACCATCATGACTGCTCAATGATTTACTTATTAATTTACATGTATCAATGGTTATTTTAAAATAAAATTATTTCCAAAATCTTTTTTCTCTTTCTATATTTGAGAAAGATATTTTAAAATTAAAAGGTTTATTTTCCTCAAAAAAATTAATGGAATTTTTATAGTAATTCTATTCATCAGCATCATCAACACTTTATTATACTTACTATCCACTTAGGATATGCAGTATTGATATCATTCATATTATTTCTTTTTAGGGTTTATGATTAGTTTGATTGAGGATGTTAAATTTTATTATCATTCATCATATTACTCTAGAAGGTTTATGATTATGATTATTTGATTTGGATATGTTTTATAATTTTTTATAATAGTTATTCAATGAGAATTTTTATGTTGATTATCTTTCACTACATCAATTTTAGGAATGAATTAATCATAGTATGTTATTTATGTGTACAAGTTATAGATATCACCTTTATTCGTTAATAGGTTTTATGAGATAAATTAGTTATTCAAATTAGAGGGGTTTCTACCTAGAGATTTAAACTATCTTCTGATAGTTTCAAATGTTTGATATTATGAATTCCATTATTATGATATCAGTTATCTACATGTAAATATCTGATTAGATAGAATATACCTGGATAAGACTAAATACTATTTTATTATTTAGATAGATTTATGTTATCATCATTTATTTATTCTATACTATACTCAGTTTATTGATTAAATTGTACATGTTTCTATTATTTATCTTACTATATTGATTATACATATTTTTTCACTAAATATTCCACTATACACATACACTTAATGATCTTGTTCACTCACTGATTTCTTATGATTTATTTTACCATGGATACTATGATGTGTTTTATAATTGATATGCAAGGATATGTGAAACGGAATAATATACAGCTCAAAGAAATACTTTTTGTATTTTATTTTTTAAAATGTAATGTGAATTTCAAGTATGTATCTTGTTTACCAATACTACTAAATTATTCAGTTATTTGAAATTTAATTCCTTATATCTTATGAAAATGTAATAAATTAGACACTGGCTCCATGTTACTAGAGTTGGGTTATTTATATTTTCTATCAGAGGATGCTTAGTAGAAACCTTGGGAACTATATTTTTTAAAATATAGATTAAGGAAAATAACCCTATGATATATCTTTATTATAAGTATAGAATAACATCCTAATGTTTTGGTAAGGTGTAGATTATTTTTTAACTACAAATTCATCCCTGTCTAGAAACTAAAAGGTGGTGAGGTTCTGGAAGAGATGTATATAGGGGTAGTAACTCTGAAAAAGGAGTGCATGGATTGAATAAAGAATTACCTAGGACACAACAAAAGGACATACTTCACACCAAAATTGACACTTTCGAGTGATGTGATTGGGTTAATTCACATTGTTTTTACTAACCATTATGATGGGTTTAAAAATATTTTTATGACTTGAAAACATTCCCTTAGAATCCATGTTTAGGATTATGATAAAATCTTAAATTAATTTATACCAATTATAGAAAATTAATCATAAAAATGGATTCTATATTTAGAATCAGAGTTCAAATATGGTAAATAGGTCCCTTTTATTTTTAATCATTATGAATATTAACCATAGTAAATAATTTTCACCACTATAAGGGTAAACCTTTTAATTATAGTTAGAAATAATATGATCAACGAAAAAAATGACTCTAACACTTGCCTTTACCCTATTTAATGATTTTATTTCATCCATATTCATCCATGATTATAAAATATGTTAACTTGGTTCCATATTTCCTTAATTTTGGACTTTATATTATATTATGTAATGAAAATTCTCCAATGTCATTGTCTTTATTTTATTGTCAATATTTTTTCATATGGATAAATAGTGAAAATTTTCAATTCACAAGGTTAATAGGAAATACAAATTATTTTTTATCATAGTAATTTATTTATTTTCTTATGATGAAATATATAACTTTAATGCCCGTGGAATGCCAAAAAAAACCTTTATTTTATTAATATAAAAAACAAATTATGAGTCTAAAAATATTTTAATTAACTTAATTAGAATATATTAGTGTGTTAAATTAATTTTTTAGATAAATATAACATTTTGTGGATGTGTTAAAGGATTATATTCAAATTCCACTTATTTTATGTTGTTTTCAAAATCAAACTAAATTAATATTATCAAAAAGGACATTAATGATATTCTATTTTAAAAAATATTTTTACTATATTATTTAAAAATATATAAATAATTCAAGAGGATAATTAAGATGATTAATGGTTGAAAATTTCATACCTTATCCACTTATGTCTAAATTTATATCTTGTAATGTAAAATTAAAACACATTAATACCAAAATATTCATTATCGTAGTTATGTATATAATGAGTAAACCAAGGGGTCAATTTAAATGATAAAGTATAAAGTGAAATTTAAAATTGTAAAAATTTAATAATATGATTATATTAATTCTATATATCCCTAATCTTATAATCCATGTCATTATTTAACCATTTTATAAGTGTTATAGTGAAAACCCCTGATATTTTAAAAGAGGGACATAATATTTGATAGCATATATAACACGCACCACCAATAGTCTGTTAATTTAACACCCCTATAATATTTAATGTATTTAGTTTTATATAAATTCAATCTCTTTGATATCTTGAAATTCATGCAACATTGGGTTTAAATGAAAGATTCCACTCTATTATAACAATATCCACTAAACATGACCTTTATAACCAAGATTTTAATTTGGTGGGTATGAATACAACTCACTAAATTATGAAAATTATATGGTTCACCCACGTATAAAATAAATTCAATTGTTATTTACTAATTAGAAATAAAATAAGATCCATTTGAAATAAAAATAAATACTTTCTGAAAAACAATTTTCTTCTAAAATGTGGTTTAGTCAAGCTTTTCACACATAATTAAAAATTAATTTTTAAACATTTTAGTAAATTTATTTTACAAATATAAATTTATTTTACAAATCGCTATATAATAATTAACTTAGAGTGAATATTTGATAATTATATAAAAATATAAATTTTTTTATGAATAATGAAAGTACATGTTTTTATTGTAAACTACAGTATCATTTAAATTATTTAATAGGATAAATTATTTATTAAATTGTTTTTAAAAGTAAAATTAGTTCAATTATATTAAAATTTAACTAATTTTTCTCATCATAATATATTTTATATTGAAACATGATATAAATAGTTTTCATATATTTGAAGTTTTTTTAGAAAAAATCTTATTTCAACACATTTTTGGGTTTAATTTTATATTTAATTAATCCAAATTTCTAAATTCACTACTACAAAAATGGGAAAGGGAAGCACTACCCTTTTATCAGCGCTGATAAAGGGGGGCTTTATCAGCACTAAAAAAATTATATGTCAAAAAAAATCATGAAAAATAAATTATTGTTATATAAGTATATTTATTCGTATATAACTATAATATATATTTTTTAAATATGTTTTAGATACGTATAAATAGTCTATTACATTTAATATATAAGAAATTTAGTGAAAATGGCTTTAAAATATTTTAAAAAATATTATTAATTAATTGTTTGATAATTATTATCAATTAAAAATCATTTAATAACAATTTGAAGACAAAAAAATCAAAACAATTAATAAAAGATCTAAAATAAGTTGAAAATGTAACTCAAACTTCAAACGGCCATAACTTTCGATCTGGGTGTCCGTTTGAGCTCTACAGCATATCAAATTGAAGCCTGCGACGAGCACTACGTGTTGGTGACCCAAGAAAAGATTATGTCACATTTTTCAAGGACAAAAAAGGCCCAAAAGGCCTCTAAAACTGAGTTTTTAGTCTGGATACCCCGATTTGTTAGCATTCAAATAAGTATAACTTCTGATCCGGATGTCTGTTAAACCTGTACCACATATAATATCGAATATTGTTTCATTTTCTTTTATTTGACTAGTTTTCAAGTTGAAACGGAATTCTAGATTATAAGTTATGGTCGTTTTAACATTCTATGGATTTTCAAATACACATATATATGTATTTATTTGTAAATATGTGTGTGTGTGTGTGTGTTGTATGTATATATGTATGTATTTATTTATTTATTTATAAACACACATAAAAAACCTAGTTTTTCATAAATGTGTTTAAAACTAATATTATAGGTATATATTAATATACAAATAAATATACGAATAAAAAATTATAACTAAAAATATATATATAAATATATATTAATATATATTAATATACGAATGAATATATATATACTAATATATGAATAAATATATGAATAAATATATTTATATTAATATAAATCTATATAAATATACGAATAAATATAACTATATATAGATATAGATATATCATTAAATAGAAAACAAAACAAAATGGCTTAGTGGTAAAGGTGCAGCTGCGAAAGGGGGGAGGTCATGGGTTCGAGTTCGGGTGGAATAAAAGGGGTGACCGTGTGTGAGGATGTGCAGGAAGGGCAGCGCGCCACCTAGCACTAATAAAGGGGAGGTCAAGCGTTGTTAAAAGCTCTCCCCCCACATTTATAATTCCTTTTTTTGA
Source organism: Viscum album (assembly GCA_963277665.1). Lineage (NCBI taxonomy): Eukaryota > Viridiplantae > Streptophyta > Magnoliopsida > Santalales > Viscaceae > Viscum > Viscum album. The sequence goes on along the minus strand of OY728155.1, from coordinate 166,777,321 downwards.
CTTTTATCGGTGTTTTTTTAGCGCTGATAAAAAGGACATTTATCAGCACTTTTCAGAGTGCTGATAAAAGGGATCCCCCCCCCAATATTAGCACTGATCTTTACAGCGCTTTTTTAGTGCTGTTAAAGCCCATTTTGAGTGCTGATAAAGGCCGTTTTTGTAGTAGTGATTTAATTAATAAACATGGATTAAATATTTGGGATAATAATAGTTTGCATTATGTAATAGGTTAACCTTAATTTTTAACCATTATTAATATTTAAAATATTTAAAATTAGTTATCATGTTTAAGGTGAAAACGAGTATATTGGGGGTTAAAATAATAATATAAGGGTTCCCTCTCAACCTATTTAAAAAGGGTATTATCCAAATTAAATAAAAATTCAAGTCCTTAAATCCATTCATCAAGGGGAATAATATCATTACTCGTGTTTATATACATTATAAGATCTTCACAAATCAATTTTATTCGTTTTCTATGTCCAATTTCAACAAATGGTTATAGGGATGTATACAAATATAGGAGAAATACTGTATTTTAATTCAAAACTGCCTTTTAATCTAATTTATTTATATGGTTAGATTATCTTTCTAATTGGTTTAAAAGTTTAATTATATTATATTTTTACCATTTAATCCAATTTTGGTCATTGGAAGTAATTTCACTTTCAAATTAGACATAAACAAGTGTCAATCTTTTGATAGTTATTATTTCTTAAAAAACACGCTTTTTGTTTTGACAACGGGATTTAATTTTAAATTAATTAATGCAAATTCTATGTTTTGAATTTGGTAAAAAAACATCATTTTTGAATTATTAATATCAAATATAGATTAAGCTTAATTTTTGGTATTTTTCCAAAAAACTTTAATTTTTGATGAATAGTGAAAACACTGAGTAGTAGTTAAAAAAACCAAATTTTTCATTTAAATGAAATTTTACTACTTCTATGAATTGAATTTAAAAAATCCAACATACATGGTTTTTATTAGTAAATAAATTTGGTTCAATAAGATGAAAATAATTTTTGGTGAATAGTAACTTTTGACTTTTATTTTCCGCGGTTAAAGGTAAATAGGGTGATTCAAGGTAAAAATAATATTATAATAATATTAAATTTCCCTAAAATGTTTCCTAATCCTATTGGTTGATAAATTTCCAACCATGGAAATCCTTGGGTCGATTTTGGGATCCCATGGAACCTATTAATAGTGATAATGACACTTTATATTAATTAATTTAAAGTAATGACAAAAATGACATAACATATATCTTTTAGTAAATCAATTCTTACATGGGGTTATATAAGTTATATATTAGACTATAAATATTATCTTTAAATTTAAAAATATTTCCTACATCATGGTATTTGTTTTATAATTTTTAGACATCAAATAAATAAAAAATATTTATGACACAATAATGATGTAGTGTTTACATCATTAATGAATGATTTAAATAAATAAGATTATAAAGATTAAAACAACATCAAAAACCTATCTAATTCTTATTGTATGATTTTATTTTGAATAAGATTCATCTTATCTTAAACTTTAATAAGTTTTGGACCTTTATAAACTGAAAATCATTATATAATAAAACAATATTTTCAAACTTTTTTATGAGCCCCTCCTCCCCCTTATAAAAAGCCCTCACCTCTAACTCATTACTCACACCTCTCAAACCCCTTGGCTCATTCAGACTCTAACCAAATAAGCTCTTAATATCCCTCTCTTCCATCTAGAAGCCTTACCTTAGGAATAATGCACTTCAAGAAATCCTTTTGGTTCAAACCAATGGGAGTTACCCGATTTAAAGGTAACACCTTATCTTAAGTTCTTTTCTTTTATTTTACTTCTACAAACCACTAAAATATTTTTATTCCTTTATTTTATAAAAAAACTAGTATCCTTAATATACTAGGATTTTTATATGATAATGATTCTAACTACACTTACACACACCTCCGTCTAATAGGTAAAGAACATATTGTTTCTGTGGATGGTGAACTACTACCTCACGAAACGATGATTGTTCAATATTCTCCTACCACCTCTTATAGTGGCCATTAAGATGGAACTATATTTACCTGTAATATATATTATATTTATATTATCTCTATCCTTATGTATTTTTCATTTATATCATACCTTTATGGTTTCCATAATTGGTAAATACGATAATTTCATTTGAGGAAGTGCGGACTACCGCCCCCTCAAAGTGACGTGACTCGTTCATGCCATACGTGGAGCATATAAAGGATGGAGTTAATTAAATTAAATAGCATATATATTATAATTGTAATGACCCAAAGTTTTTCAATAGAAAATTCCCTTCTTATATCTATGTCATAAAAACACAAAATAATGAACTACTAAGTGATAAGTGACCTTTAAACATAATTTTTTCATCCCTATGTTTGGAATTTTAAAAATCTGACATACACAGTTGTGTTCAAGATAGTTTTTGGAGTCTAATGAAACAAAAATAATTTTTGGTGAATAGTAACCTACCCTTATGAATAGTAACCTACCCTTATGAATAGTAACCTACCCTTATGAATAGTAAATAAGAGTAACATTACCTATGAATAATAAAATAAAATTTAGACATCATAGAAAGTGATAATTTGACCTTAGTAAACGTTTTTGGTATTTTATAAGTCACAAATAATTAATTATAATTAATTAATTAATTTAAAAGAATATTTACTTTCCTGAAATATATTCATAAATTATTGAATCAATGTATAATAGTTTTTAGATAATTTTATAAGACCCTAAGTAATTTTTGAAAGAATTGCAAAATCAGTTTTAATTTTAAAAACTGTTTTTTTAAGTAAATTATGATTTTAATTAAATATTAAATTAATAATATTTAGAAAATTATTTTTGAAAAATGGAATTAATTTTTCGATTCTACACGTCGAAAAATGGTTGGGGTAAAATTTTGGGATTTTTCTGAGATACTTGAATTTTTGATGAATAGTAGAATACATTAATTTATCATATAAATACATTTTAATTAAAACCCACTATTCCTAACATCACAAGTGATGTAAGCACCCAAATCCGGAATTCACAAGTCAAATTTACTATTCTTAGTCATCCAAGACTCACTATTCCTTGTCTTGGGTGAAATTAATAAACTAATCAATTTTATATTAAGGAAACCCCTCTCCCCTCCACTATAAAAGCCACCCTTCACTCCCTCTTTTCCTCACACCTCTCAAGCTCCAAGCCTTCTCTAAATTCTGCCCAAACACCTTCCCTAGCTCATCCCCCACGTCCAAAAGCTTCTGGTCTCATCAAAAGACCAAGCCTAGCTTCCTTAAAGAGGATCTCAAGAGAAGGATTCTAAAGGTAATTTCTCTCTCTCTTCTCCTTTAATTTCCTTTCAAGTTCAAGTTCCTTTCTTGATCTCTCTCTATCTATCTTCATCCAAATTGTTCTGTAAATCCATTATTATATATATACTGTAATATTATGATTCTAATGTTATATTATATCACCCCACACCCTTTCCCCTTCCTTTTATTTTATTAAAGAGAATGTTGTTCATGTGGTGATAATTTATCACCTTCAAAAACAACATGCTCTCTTCTTCCATTTATACCTTCAATCTGGTCATGAAATCATTTTTATGGTTGAACCAGAATGTTTTATATGTATTATGTTCTATTTTAAGTTCTGGAAATAACCTATGGCCATTCTACTAAGTGAAAAGTTAAAATGAGTTGGTTGTGATCCAAAAAAACCGCTCAAATTAGCCCAAATAATCTTCATTTAATTATTATCTAATAATTCGGCCACATGGATCTAATATAACCCATTATAAAATCATTAAAGCTTCTATAATATCATTAACTACATGTAACATCAGTTCTGGATGTTTACCCATGATCTACCCAAACATCAAATTAAGAATACAAGTGGACCGCTCAAGAAAACCATGAAAAAGAACATCCCCGAACAATGTTTTTAAACTCTATAAGTCATCCAAAGGAACATAATATGAAATAATGAAACCATAATGAACCCTATTAATGTATAAAAGGTTCTGTAATTTCTAATTAATGAATATAATGTCATTATACAGGACATTAAAGAGAAGGAGGCATTCGAGTACAAGGTAAGGGGAAATCTCGAACCCAATTTTCTTCCTTCGGGTTCTCCCTCTTTCACTCCATTTTTGATATGGTTACTCCTCAAAGGTCTTTTGTTCATATTTTCCTTTACTTTTCTGGGATATACATGTTTGTCACTGGTTTTTATTTCCATCAAAATGTTTTCCAAAAGAACTCTTCTTTCAACATCTCACCTTTTACCTCTCATTCAAGGTTGATGATTCTTATATCAAGTATGTTGTTCCCTCTTTCTTTTGGAAACTCAAAGCTTATGAATGTGTTATTATGAGATGAAACTCATTCCTTTCCATGGGTTATTTATGTACATGTTTGATATGTGTTCTTTGTGGCAAGCATGATAATGATAATGTTATGATGTGACGGGTGCGCCCGGAATTATATACCGCAATATGAATGTTTAAATGTGACGGGTGCGCCCGGAATTATATAGCGCTCCAATGCATTGGGTAAAGTGATGAATCTCATGAGTAAATGTGAAATTATGCGTGAACATGATGCTAGCTTTGTTCACAAATATGTGTGGTAGTTAACCACTAAGACATGATGTTTCATTTTTATGCTTTGCCACATTTCAAGTTTATTGTTTATGCTCCTCTCATGTTCAAGATCTTCTTCCTATGTCATGATTATGCTCACCCCATGCTATATTGTTCTTATATATCCTCTTACTGGGCTTTTAGCTCACCTTTTTTGATGTATATCCTCAGGTGACTACATGTACTAAGGAGAGGAAAAGTACTACTAAGAATCTATAGAAGAAGAGATTAAATGAATTTTTATGCTTGATGTTGTACTTGTTATGTGTAGTCCTAGTTTGTCCAAGACACTAAACCTCTGGATCCTCCATGTGTAATAATATTATGTTTTTTATCTTTGAAATGATGTAATATTAATGTAAGAAAAGGCTGGGTCGTTATAGTTGGTATCAGAGGAAAGGTTTAGTTAATTTGGGAATTAGGATTAGTGAACCCTAAAGAAAACCTCTAGCATGAGACTAAGTACAAATATGCACACAAGGATATTTACCTAGGGATCCCATATGTTATTTTTTTGGTATAATTGTTTAAAAGGATAAGTTATTCATGAATTTTTTACTTATGTTTTGTTCTAACCTTTTCTATTTTAGAAAATGGTGGGAACCAGGAGAAATTAGGCCAACAACTCTTGCGAAGGCCAATGCAACGATTGCCCGAATGACATCCCCAATGATTTTGGAGGTGGAGTTCAAAACTTCATGGCGATGCTTACCCAATTATCCCAGGTTATGAATAATAACCATAATAATGGGGAACGTCCTCTTTCACCAAAGAGGGAGCATCTAGCTATCGAATGTTTTATGCGGCAACGACCACCGACGTTTTGTGGATCTTCCGATCCACTAGTTGCGGAACAGTGGGTCAACTCCATGGAGAAGATCTTTTCTGTTTTGAGACGGAGAAGGTGACTCTAGCCGTTTATCGTCTAGATGGAGAAGCTGATCAATGGTGGGCTTTGATTAAGAACACCAAGCCAAGGGAGGAAATTGAAGAGATGGAATGGGAAGACTTTAAGATAATGTTTCTTAATAAGTACTTCCCAAGAACTCTTTGCACGAAGATGGAGAGAGAATTCATAGAACTCAAGCAAAAAGAAGGATAATCTATCACAACCTATGAAGCAAATTTCACAAGGCTCGCAAGGTATGCTTCGGGTTTTGTTATCAACAATGATAGCAAAATTGATAGATTCTTTAGTGGATTAAAACCACATCTTCGAAAGGCTCTTGCAATTTGAGACTTTGGGAGTTATGAAGAAGTTGTTCAGTGTGCTCTCAAAGTGTAGATGGAGTTTGGAGAATGGTCCCATGGCTATGGTGATAAGAAAAGAAAGATGGAGTTTCAAGCTGGTGGATCTAGTGATAAAGATGGGAAGAAAACACAACGATCCACTTGCCAAAAATGTGGGAAGTTGAACAATGGTAACTGCCTCAAAGGGACGGGTAAATGATTCAAGTGTGGGAAAGAAGGACACCTAGCTCACGAGTGTCGAAGAGACATGAAAAGGAAGGATAATGTAGCTGATGAAAGGAGAGAACCACTCGTGGTTCAATGCTACAACTGTAAGGAGCTAGGACACTATTCAAACCAGTGCACTAAACCTCGACCTTTCGAGGGTAATCAGCGCCAAAAACCACCAAAGCCAAAGTAACAAGGGAAGGCTTATTCCATCACTACTGCGGAGGTGGAACATGATAATGAAGTCGTACAAGGTACACTTCCTATTCACTCAAGAATGGCAAAAGTCTTATTTGATTCTGGTTCTACGCATTCCTTTATATCTTGAAAGTTTGCTAGAACTATAGAATCAAAGCCCCGAAACCTTGAATTAGAGATATCTTTAAAAACACCAAGTGGTGCAATCATTGCAACCCAAGTGTTTGATTCTTCTCCTGTTGACGTATGTGGGAAGATTCTTCCGAAAAATCTTGTAATACTTCCCTTGGTGCAATTCGACACTATAATGGGAATGGATTGGCTCTCGTTATATCGAGCACATATCAACTGTCGGGAAAAGGAAATATATTTTCATATTCCGAACCATCCCATGCTCCTCTACAAATGCAAGGAAGATCATGAATCTCCTTTGAGAAATCCTTCAATGGTGTGGGTGATGATTCCCTATGAAGAAGCATACCTCGCCCAAATGTTTGAGTCAAGGGAAAGTTCCAACCTTGAGGAAATGCCCATCGTAAGGGAATACGGCGATGTATTTCCCGAAGAGTTACTCGGAATTCCCCCGGATCGTGAGGTAGAGTTCTAAATTGAACTCATACCCGGAGCTACTCCTATCTCAAAGTGCCCCTATAGGATGGCTCCTATCGAACTGGAGGAGTTAAAGAAGCAGCTGCAAGAGCATCTGGACAAAGGGTTCATATGCCCTAGTGCATCACCTTGGGGTGCGCCAGTGCTCTGTGAAGAAGAAGGATGGTACCATGCGGCTGTGTATCGATTATCGGGAACTCAACAAGATCACCATAAAGAACAAGTATCCTCTCCCAAGGATTGATGACTTTTTAGACTAGTTAAGAGGAGCTCAATACTTCTCAAAGGTGGATCTTCGTTCTGGATATCATCAAGTAAAGGTGAAGAAGGAAGATATTCAGAAGACTGCCTTCCGTACAAGGTATGGGCACTATGAGTTTTTGGTGATGCCCTTCGGACTTACTAATGCCCCTGCAATCTTCATGGATTTGATGAATAGAGTCTTTAGACATTACCTCGACAAATTTGTGGTAGTGTTTATCGATGATATTCTCATCTACTCCAAGATCAAGGAGGAACATGAAGAACAACTAAGACTTGTGTTGGTGACATTGAGAAAGGAGAATTTGTACGCCAAGTTCAGCAAGTGTGACTTTTGGATGAATCAAGTCACGTTCTTGGGACATGTGATCACAAGCGAGGGAATTTTTGTGGACCCTTCAAAGACAAAGGCAATTGAAGAATGGCCCAGGCCCTCTAGTGTCACAGAAATCCGTAGTTTTCTTGGATTAGCTGGGTACTACCGACGTTTTGTGAGAAACTTCTCACGATTGTCAAGCCCACTAACTAAGTTAACAAGGAAAGGGGTAAAGTATGTATGGACGGAAGAATGTGAGGTAAGCTTCAAGGAGCTAAAGAGAAGGTTGATCACTGCACCTGTACTCACACTACCAAAAAGTGGAGAAAGTTTTGTCATATACAGTGATGCTTCAAAGAAAGGCTTGGGTTGTGTACTCATGCAAAATGATAATGTGATAGCCTACGCCTCATGACAGTTGAAGATCCATGAGCAGAACTACCCGAAGCATGATCTAGAGCTGGCAGCCGTGATTTTTGCCTTGAAAATCTGGCGGCACTACCTTTATGGTGAGAAGTGTGACATATACACCGACCACAAGAGCCTAAAGTATATATTCACACAAAAGGAGCTCAACATGCGTCAAAAGAGATGGTTAGAGCTAATCAAGGATTACGATTACTCTATTCACTATCATCCTGGAAAGGCGAACAAGGTAGCTGATGCTCTAAGCAGGAAAGAACCTGCTACTCTATCCATGTTGAGGATTGAGAAAGACCCTATCTTCTTGGATATGCAAAGGATGGATTTGGGAATCGTAAGGGCAGAGGATACATCCTACCTTTCCCAAATGATTGCTCAACCATCCATCCAACAGAAGATTAAGGAAGCATAAAGGGATGATGTAGAGATACAAAAGAGGTTGAATGCAGTAAAGGAAGGGAAGCTGCAAGAGTTCCATATCGACGATGATGGTGTGATTCGGTTTGGAACGCAGCTTTGTGTGCCTTCATCACCCGGAATAAAGAAGGAGCTATTGGATAATGCACATAGCTCAACTTTCTCTATTCATCCTGGAAGTACCAAGATGTATCGTGATCTTCGAGAACACTTCTGGTGGGATAACATGAATAAGGAGATTGCGGAATATATATCAAGGTTCTTGATATGTCAGCAAGTTAAAGCTGAGCGGCAAAAGTCCAAAGGTATGACGCAGCCATTGCCTATACCCATGTAGAAATGGGAAAATGTTACTATGGACTTTGTCATGGGTCTCCCGAAAACGTCAAGAGGAAATAATGCGATATGGGTTGTGGTTGACCGACTCACCAAGACTGCCCATTTTATCATTATTCGGGAAGACCTCTCCCTTGAACAACTTGCAAGGATATATGTGAAGGAAGTAGTGAGATTGCACAGTGTTCCGCTCTCGATTGTCTCTGATCATGATCTAAGGTTCACTTCTAAATTATGGAGGAGCCTTCAACATGCTTTGAGTACTGAATTAAATTTCAGCATGGCCTATCACCCCCAAACTGATGGCCAGTCTGAAAGGACTATAGCATCCCACCTTTTTATAACATAAACTTTCATTACATTACACATAACTGAGGATCTTTAAGGTCTAGTGTCTTGGAAACAAGGAACATAATACATGAAAACAACATAAAGCATTCTTTTTAAACACTTGAAAGGCTTCTCCTTTATTTCACCCTATGTTCATTATGCATCTCATAACCTGGGGACATACATCAAAAGAAAGGGTGAGCAGAAGGCCCAGTAAGGGAAACAAGAGAAACATTTTACAAGTGAACTTGAGACACCTCAATGAGGACATGAAAAGAACTTTAAGGCATGATAAAGAAATCATGAGATACATCATAATAAAAATAACATTTTTCATAACTTGAAGATGTGGCTACAACATTTAATATTGACAATCGTTTCGTTTCACCAAGGTCCATCCCCAAGGTGTCGTTAAAAATTACCAAGGTTATTCACCAAGGCGTCGTTAAAATGGTCATCTCTAGAGATTAAGTCTTTACCCAATGCATTGGAGCGCTATCAGGGCGCACCCTTAAATTTGCCTTTATTATCATGTGAGCCACATATATCATCATCAAACATTTCATAAATAACCCATATAGCATAAAATAAATGGGTTTTATTTCATAATCATAACGTTTTAAAAACTGCTTTAAAGACATGATCTTTACATTACTTTAAACCCACGGAAAGGGAAAGCGGGTATCATGTATGTAAATCCCAGAATTTAAAATAGAACATTTTCATATATATGTGAATACCCCTGTAGAAATAGGAGCTTTGAGTATTCACTTTATAACATAAAATAATTTTGAGAAAAGAGAGGCATTTTGAGATGAAAATTCTGCAGCATAACGACTATGTTATATGGTTTTAGAAAACTTTGAAAAGAGAGGGAACATGGGTCGAACAATCAAAATTGACCCATAAAACAGTAGAAGGACAGAATAAGAAGGATATATGGACATGGTGATTCAATTTTAAGGACATACCATTTGAAATGAAAAACATGGAAGGAAGACAAAAATTTGATTTCTCTTATGAAAATTCGGCAGCCTAACGGCGTCACTTAAACTTCAATAAAAATGATTTTGAACAAATAAAATAGGGTCTCTCATAATATGATCATAAGAGATCAGTATGATAGATATAGAGATCATACCCCAACATAATTAAAAGGAACTTGAAAGATTTGACATGAAAATTGAACTTGAAAAATGAGAAGGGTGAAAGAATCACTTAAACATTCGGCAGCCTAACGGCGTCACTTAAACTTTCATAAAACGAAATGATGAGAGTAAGAGGGGATCTCTCATCATATAAACATGAAAGGGGCAGTAAGAGGAATATAAAAGAACATCCTCTCACATAATAACATGGAGCATAAAAGGAATGACATAAAAGAGATTACATGAAAAGAAAGAGAGGGGTCGGATCCCTTACCTTAAAACGTGACTCTTGAAACTCAAAGGATTGGACCTTGAGGGCTTGAGGGCACCTTGGGAGGACTCCTTGGAAGGTAAGAAGACCATAACTTCGTTGGGGGAGAGTTGGGAGTGAAAACTAAAGGAGGAAAGGGTCGGTATTTATAGGGAAAGTGAGGGGACAAGGCATTAATGGCCAAGGGACACCTCACATGTGCTTTTCTCAAACCCATGTGCTCTCCCTTGGAATTTATCATGGAGTTAGGCCACATGGGGCCCCCAAAAAAATAATTCATCACCCTTGGCCGGCCAACCCTTAAAAGATCTCATGACATCATCATGACATAGTTATGATGTCATTAAACATACCGAAACCCTAAAACTGTATTTTTATTATTCACTGAAAATTCAACTTTCTCAGAATAATCCCAAAATTTCACCTTAACCAAATATCAATGCTCTGATTTCAAAAATGAAATCCATTTTATAAAAATATTTTTCTAAATATTTTTAATTTAATTTTTAAATAAAAACACTATTCATCGAAAATTCATTTTTTTCAGAAAAATCCCCAAAAATTACCTTAACATAATATCGATGCTCTGAGTTCAAAAATAAAGTCCTTTTTATAAAAATAATTTTATAATTATTTTTAATTAAATTTTTAATTAAAAAACACTATTCATCCGAAAAAACTAATACTTGACTAATAATTTATGAAACTGTTATTTACCCATTTTATTGAATCACATTACTTAATCTAGGTGTCTGAATTATATTAAAACTTTCTCTGAGCGAAATTACTAATCCATTTGGTCACATTACTAATCCTAAGCGTAAAATCACTATTCATAATTTACTATTCATCAAAAATTAAGTTGATCTTATTAGACTCCAAATTCCTTACTGAACACTTTTGTAGAAGACCATTTTTTGAAAATCATTACACATCATTAGTTATTTAGGGTTTACATAAATGTTTTAAAATATCCCTTTTTCAAAAATTCATCAGTAAAATACATTCTAAAATTATCTAGACATTTGAAATTTCACAAACATCACTAAAGGAAGAAATCTCAATTTATTCACCCGAAAGGATTACACAAGGAAGCTAGGGTCTCGTCACATAGCCCCTTATAACACCGGCATACGACCGAAGTGTGAGGTGTGCTATGGTGAGAGAATCTGAGGGAGGCTCAGATAACATTTCCCTAGTAGTAATCTCTACTAACTTGAACTTCTCCCGAAGGCGTTTCCGTTCAAGCTTGACACGCTGGAGTTCGGCTTGGGCTTGGTCCAAAGTGAAGCCCACAGGTGCTACCTCCTTCCCAAGCTCTGATAAGTGGGCTTCATAAGGGTTGAGTCTTCTGGATGAAGCCATCGACTCCTCTTTCTGCATTAACCATTAACATCTTATTAAATCAATAAGAGTAAGTTAATATACTACTCAAAAAGATTGGGTCGTTACATTCTTCCCCCCTTAAGAAATTTCGTCCCCGAAATTTATACTTGAGGCCTAGTCGAAAAGGTGAGGGTACTTTTGATTCATTGTTTCCTCCGGCTCCCAAGTCGCCTCTTCATATTTATGATTCCTCCACAACACTTTCACAAGGTGGGTAGTCTTGTTTCGTAGGACCTTGTCTCTACGGTCCAAGATCTCCACTGGCTGCTCCTCGTAAGAGAGGTCATGTTCTAGTTGTACCACCTCTGGGTTCAGTACATGCGAAGGGTCGGGTATGTACTTCCTCAAGAGAGATACATGGAAGACATCATGAACTTGAGCTAGGTTTGGTGGAAGTGCTAGACGATAGGCCACTGCTCCTATGCGATCAAGGATTTCATAGGGGCCAATGTACCTAGGGCTGAGCTTCCCTTTCTTCCCAAACCGCATGACTCTCTTCCATGGAGAAATTCGAAGGAAAACTTTGTCACCAACACCAAACTCCAAGTCCCTTCGACGATTGTCAGCATAGCTCTTCTGCCGACTCTGAGCAGCCTTTATGTGTTGTTGGATGGCATGAACCTGTTCCGTCATCTCTTGCACGAGATCAGGCCCAAGAAGCTTCCTCTCACCAGTTTCATCCCAACAAGTAGGAGTTCTACACCGCTTTCCATATAGAGCTTCATAGGGTGCCATCTGAATACTCGAATGGAAGCTGTTGTTATAGGAGAACTCCACTAATGGGAGGTGTTGATCCCATCCACCTTTAAATTCCATTGAGCATAATCTCAACATGTCTTCGAGTGTCTGAATAGTCCTTTCAGATTGGCCATCAGTTTGAGGATGATAGGCCGTACTAAAATTCAATTCAGTATTCAGAGCATGTTGAAGACTTCTCCAAAATTTTGATGTGAATCTTGGGTCACGATCAGATACGATGGATAGTGGTACCCCATGCAGCCTTACCACTTCCTTCACGTATATCTTGGCAAGCTGATCCAGAGAAAAATCTTCCCGAATAGAGATAAAATGGGCTGTCTTGGTGAGACGGTCCACAATAACCCATATCGCATTGTTTCCTTTGGATGTCTTCGGGAGACCAGTTACAAAGTCCATAGTGATATTATCCCACTTCCATACTGGTATGGGTAGTGGTTGTAATACCCCCTTAGGAAGTTGTCGTTCTGCCTTTACTTGCTGACACACCAGGCACCTTGTAGTGTAATCAGCGATCTCCCTCTTCATGTTATCCCACCAATAATGATCATGAAGGTCTCTATACATCTTAGTGCTTCCCGGATGTATAGAGAATGTAGAGCTATGAGCTTCATCCATCAGTTCTTTCTTTATCTCCGGAATAGATGGGACACATAGTCTTGTACGAAATTTCAATACACCTTCTTGATCAATATTGAAATCAGGGAACTTCCCATCTTTTACAGCCTCCAACTTCTCCTGCAGCAAAGGATCTTCTTTTTGAGCCTTCTTGATCTTCTCTAGTAATGAAGGTTGAGAAATCATTTGGAATAGGGTTGATGATGTCCCTTTCCTTATAATTCCCATGTCCAGTTTTACTAGATCTTTAATCAAGGGATCTCCTATGATCCTCATTGTTTCCAGAACAACAGGATCTTTCCTGCTTAACGCATCCGCGACTTTGTTTGCTCTTCCAGGGTGATAATGAATTGAACAATCATAGTCTTTAATAAGCTCCAACCATATCCTTTGTCTCATGTTCAATTCTTTCTGTGTGAAAATATACTTTAGACTTTGGTGGTCAGTGTATATATCACATTTCTCCCCATAAAGATAGTGCCTCCATATCTTTAGAGCAAAAACAACTGCCGCCAGTTCTAGATCATGCGTAGGATAATTCTGCTCATGAATCTTCAACTGTCGAGATGCATAAGCAATTACTTTGTCATTTTGCATGAGGACGCACCCAAGCCCTTTCAGAGATGCATCGCTAAAAATAACGAATCCTTCTCTGATAGAGGGTAGTGTTAACACAGGTGCAGTAACCAATCTCTTCTTCAGCTCTTGGAAACTTTCCTCGCATTCCTTTGTCCAGATGAACTTAACCCCTTTTTGAGTCAACTTGGTTAGTGGATTAGAAAGCCATGAAAAGTTTTTCACAAACCTCCTATAATATCCTGCTAAACCAAGGAAACTACGAATCTCAGTTACTGTTGTGGGTTGAGGCCACTCCTCCACAACCATTGTCTTTGCAGGGTCAACCGAGATTCCTTCATTGGTTACGATGTGCCCTAAGAAAGCCACCTGTTGTAACCAAAACTCACACTTGCTGAACTTCCCAAAGAGCCTCTCCTTCCGCAGAGTTTTCAATATAACCCTTAGATGATCTTCATGCTCCTCACGACTTTTTGAATATATCAAAATATCATCAATAAAAACTATCACAAAGTTATCAAGGTAGTCCTTAAAGACTCTATTCATCAAATCCATGAAAATAGCAGGAGCATTAGTCAAGTCGAAGGGAATAACAGTAAACTCATAATGCCCATATCTTGATCGGAAGGCAGTCTTTGGAATATCTTCCTTATTCACCCTCAGTTGATGATAACCAGATCGAAGGTCAATCTTAGAGAAGAATTGAGCCCCGCGAAGTTGGTCAAATAAATCATCAATTCTTGGAAGAGGATATCTGTTCTTCACCGTGATCCCATTCAGTTCTCTATAATCGATGCATAGCCGCATTGATCCATCCTTCTTCTTCACAAAGAGAACTGGTGCTCCCCAAGGAGACACACTCGGTCGGATAAACCCCTTCTCCAACAAGTCTTGGAGTTGTTTCTTTAACTCCTCTAGCTCCACATTTGCCATTCTATACGGAGTCTTTGATATCGGTTGAGACCCAGGTACGAGCTCAATGGAGAACTCTACCTCTCTTTCTGGGGGAGGTCCAGGTAACTCCTCAGGAAATACATCCATGTATTCCTGAACAATCGGAACATCTTCTATTTGTATGCTCCATTTTCCTTCTTCATCATCACCGATTAACTCCATAAAGAAAGCTATAAAAGGTGCTTCTAGATAGGGATCAGTTCGAGATATCTCTCCTCAGAATATAACTGTAGGTCGTTCATTCAAGACTACTGAGATTTCCTTACTTCTGCATTTGATCTTAGCATTATACTCTGAGAGCCAGTCCATTCCTAGTATAATGTCGAATTCCATCATGGGAATGACTACTAGATTTGCGATAAGTTTGTGCTCGCCAAAGTAAACACTAGAGTCTCTAAACACTGTTGATGCATGGATAATCCCACTTGGAGTCTTGACCGACAACTCTACCTCAAGAAATTCGGGGATTGATTCTATATTCCTTGCAAACTTGGAGGAAATAAAGGAATGCATAGAACCAGAATCAAATAAAGTACTTGTTAGTTTTGAGAGGACAATAAGAGTACCTGCTACCACATCGTTCGGGACTTCAACTTCAGCTGTTGTGATAGCGAAAGCACGACCTTGCTCTCTTGGCCTCTGCTGAGGTTGGTGGTGATTCCCCTCCACCGCCCTCGGATTTGGACATTGGTTAGCAAAGTGCCCAAGCTGTCCACACTTGAAGCATGTGACTTCGGGTAGGTCCAGAACCATCTTTCCTCTGTCGTTAGTGTTGGGAAGCTGAGGCTTCACCTCACTATGACAATTCCGAGCAATATGGCCTCCTCTTCCACACTTGTAGCACTTTCCACTTCCGTTCAAGCAGTTCCCCAGATGATTCTTCCCACATTTATTGCATGTGGTAAGTTGCATTTTCTTTCCACCTCTTCCCTGATCAAAAGACTTCCCTAAACTGGGCTCCAACGATCTCTTCTTTTCATTTGGCTTATGAGACCACTGTGTCTCACCAAACTCCAACTCGACTTTCATAGCACTTTGAACTATTTCTTCATAGCTATCATAGTCCCCGTTGGCTAGATTCTTCCACAGATGAGGTCGTAGTCCACCAAAGAATCTGTCAACCTTCCCATTAGGGTCCATGACAAAGCTTGAGGTATAACGGGAAAGCCTTGTGAAGTTCATCTCATAGCTTCCGACAGATTCGTTCTCCTTCTGCTTCAGCTCGAGAAACTCTTTCTCCATTCTCGTTCTCATGGAACGAGGGAAATACTTGTTAAGGAAAATTCCCCGAAATTCTTCCCACTCCATAGCTTCTATCTCTCCTCGTGGCTTCGTGTTTTTGATCAGTGACCACCACTGATCAGCTTCTCCCTCTTGGCGGTAAACAGCAAGGGTGACTTTTTCTTGTTCCGAACAATGAAGTACAGAAAATATCTTTTCAATGGAGCTTATCCATTGTTCCGCAACCAATGGGTCAGTAGATCCACTGAATGTTGGCGGTCGTTGACGCATGAAGGACTCAACAGAGTGTTGTTCCCTTCGTGGTGAGGTCGGCCTCTCAGCTTGATTCAAGTTATTACTCATAACTTGAGTCAGTTGGTTCATCATTCGCATGAATGTTTCCATTCCGGCTTCCATCGGAGGGCCGTCAGCACATGGTGCATTGCGGTCACCATCGGCACGGTTCCTCCTATTGCCCGCCATCTTCTAAAAGAATAAAACCTTAGTGAGAAACTTATTTCATTTATGAATCTTTTAACTAAGACTTCATGCTTAGACAATTACACTTTTCTATAATTCCTTCATAATGATTCATAAAAAGCTTGAGATTAACCAAACATATCCCCCGGGAGTGTCGTAACCAAGAGTGCAGCAAGGCCCGTTATCGTGCACCAGTTCCCGTTCGAGTCTAGCTCAAAGCAGTGTTTTCGGGTTTTACCCCTATGTACATCTGTGCCAGAGCCGCCTCTACCTGCTCGTATCCAGACAGGGATGTATTTGTTTGATAAACCACTTACTCAATACTTACCAAAATACCAGGAATTTTTCCTATATTTAAAATTTTCTATAGGGTTCTTCCTAAAGTTTTTATATCCTAATTTCCACAAATAACTAAACCATCCTTTGATACCAACTATAGCATCCCGCCTTTTTATAACATAAACTTTCATTACATTACACATAACTGAGGATCATTAAGGTCTAGTGTCTTGGAAACAAGGAACATAATACATGAAAACAACATAAAGCATTATTTTTAAACACTTGAAAGGATTCTCCTTTATTTCACCCTATGTTCATTATGCATCTCATAACCTAGGGACATACATCAAAAGAAAGGGTGAGCAGAAGGCCCAGTAAGGGAAACAAGAGAAACATTTTACAAGTGAACTTGAGACACCTCAATGAGGACATGAAAAGAACTTTAAGGCATGATAAAGAAATCATGAGATACATCATAATAAAAATAACATTTTTCATAACTTGAAGATGTGGCTACAACATTTAATATTGACAATCGTTTCGTTTCACCAAGGTCCATCCCCAAGGTGTCGTTAAAAATTACCAAGGTTATTCACCAAGGCGTCGTTAAAATGGTCATCTCTAGAGATTAAGTCTTTACCCAATGCATTGGAGCGCTATCAGGGTGCACCCTTAAATTTGACTTTATTATCATGTGAGCCACATATATCATCATCAAACATTTCATAAATAACCCATATAGCATAAAATAAATGGGTTTCATTTCATAATCATAACGTTTTAAAAACTGCTTTAAAGACATGATCTTTACATTACTTTAAACCCACGGAAAGGGAAAGCGGGTATCATGTATGTAAATCCCAGAATTTAAAATAGAACATTTTCATATATATGTGAATACCCCTGTAGAAATAGGAGCTTTGAGTATTCACTTTATAACATAAAATAATTTTGAGAAAAGAGAGGCATTTTGAGACGAAAATTCTGCAGCATAACGGCTATGTTATAAGGTTTTAGAAAACTTTGAAAAGAGAGGGAACATGGGTCGAACAATCAAAATTGACCCATAAAACAGTAGAGGGACAGAATAAGAAGGATATATGGACATGGTGATTCAATTTTAAGGACATACCATTTGAAATGAAAAACATGGAAGGAAGACAAAAATTTGATTTCTCTTATGAAAATTCGGCAGCCTAACGGCGTCACTTAAACTTCAATAAAAATGAATTGAACAAATAAAATAGGGTCTCTCATCATATGATCATAAGAGATAAGTATGATAGATATAGAGATCATACCCCAACATAATAAAAAGGAACTTGAAAGATTTGACATGAAAATCGAACTTGAAAAATGAGAAGGGTGAAAGAATCACTTAAACATTCGGCAGCCTAACGGCGTCACTTAAACTTTCATAAAATGAAATGATGAGAGTAAGAGGGGATCTCTCATCATATAAACATGAAAGGGGAAGTAAGAGGAATATAAAAGAACATCCTATCACATAATAACATGGAGCATAAAAGGAATGACATAAAAGAGATTACATGAAAAGAAAGAGAGGGGTCGGATCCCTTACCTTAAAACGTGACTCTTGAAACTCAAAGGATTGGACCTTGAAAGCTTGAGGGCACCTTGGGAGGACTCCTTGGAAGGTAAGAAGACCAGAACTTCGTTGGGGGAGAGTTGGTAGTGAAAACTAAAGGAGGAAAGGGTGGGTATTTATAGGGAAAGTGAGGGGACAAGGCATTAATGGCCAAGGGACACCTCACATGTGCTTTTCTCAAACCCATGTGCTCTCCCTTGGCATTTATCATGGAGTTAGGCCACATGGGGCCCCCAAAACAATAATTCATCACCCTTGGGCGGCCAACCCTTAAAAGATCTCATGACATCATCATGACATAGTTATGATGTCATTAAACATACTGAAACCCTAAAACTGTATTTTTATTATTCACTAAAAATTCAACTTTCTCAGAATAATCCCAAAATTTCACCTTAACCAAATATCAATGCTCTGATTTCAAAAATGAAATCCATTTTATAAAAATATTTTTCTAAATATTTTTAATTTAATTTTTAAATAAAAACACTATTCATCGAAAATTCATTTTTTTCAGAAAAATCCCCAAAAATTACCTTAACATAATATCGATGCTCTGAGTTCAAAAATAAAGTTCTTTTTATAAAAATAATTTTATAATTATTTTTAATTAAATTTTTAATTAAAAAACACTATTCATCCGAAAAAACTAATACTTGACTAATAATTTATGAAACCGTTATTTACCCATTTTATTGAATCACATTACTTAATCTAGGTGTCTGAATTATATTAAAACTTTCTTTGAGCGAAATTACTAATCCATTTGGTCACATTACTAATCCTAAGCGTAAAATCACTATTCATAATTTACTATTCATCAAAAATTAAGTTGATCTTATTAGACTCCAAATTCCTTACTGAACACTTTTGTAGAAGACCATTTTTTGAAAATCATTACACATCATTAGTTATTTAGGGTTTACATAAATGTTTTAAAATATCCCTTTTTCAAAAATTCATCAGTAAAATACATTCTAAAATTATCTAGACATTTGAAATTTCACAAACATCACTAAAGGAAGAAATCTCAATTTATTCACCCGAAAGGATTACACAAGGAAGCTAGGGTCTCGTCACATAGCCCCTTATAACACCGGCATACGACCGAAGTGTGAGGTGTGCTATGGTGAGAGAATCTGAGGGAGGCTCAGATAACATTGCCCTAGTAGTAATCTCTACTAACTTGAACTTCTCCCGAAGGCGTTTCCGTTCAAGCTTGACACGCTGGAGTTCGGCTTGGGCTTGGTCCAAAGCGAAGCCCACAGATGCTACCTCCTTCCCAAGCTCTGATAAGTGGGCTTCATAAGGGTTGAGTCTACTGGATGAAGCCATCGACTCCTCTTTCTGCATTAACCATTAACATCTTATTAAATCAATAAGAGTAAGTTAATATACTACTCAAAAAGATTGGGTCGTTACAAGGACTATTCAGACACTTGAAGATATGCTAAGATCCTGCTCTCTTGAATTCAAAGGTGGATGGGATCAGCACCTTCCATTGGTTGAGTTCTCATACAACAATAGCTTCCACTCGAGTATTCAGATGGCTCCGTATGAAGCTCTTTATGGGAAGCGATGTAGAACTCCAACCTGTTGGGATGAAGTTGGAGAACGAAAACTACTTGGTCCCAATCTTGTTCAAGAGATGACAGAGAAGGTTCAAGTCATCCAGAAACACATCAAAGCTGCTCAAAGTCGGCAAAAGAGCTATGCTGACAATCGTCGAAAGGAATTGGAGTTCGATGTTGGAGATAAAGTCTTCCTTCAAATATCTCCATGGAAGAGAGTCATGCGATTCGGGAAGAAAGGGAAGCTAAGCCCAAGGTACATTGTCCCCTTTGAGATCCTTGATCGTATAGGAGTTGTGGCCTATCGACTGGCACTTCCACCGAATATGGCTCAAGTTCATGATGTGTTTCACGTATCACTACTGAGGAAGTACATTCCAGACCCCTCACATGTACTAAACTCAGAGGTGGTACAGTTGGAAGATGATCTCTCATACGAGGAGCAGCCGGTAAAAATTCTGGACCGAATTGATAAGGTTTTACGCAACAAGACAACCCACCTTGTCAAAGTGTTGTGGCGGAACCAAAAGTTTGAGGAAGCAACTTGGGAACCGGAAGAGGCAATGAAGGAGAAGTACCCTCACCTGTTTGTGTAAAGTGAAATTTCGGGGTCGAAATTTCTTAAGGGGGGAAGAATGTAACGACCCAAAGTTTTTCAATAGAAAATTCCCTTCTTATATCTATGTCATAAAAACACAAAATAATGAACTACTAAGTGATAAGTGACCTTTAAACATAATTTTGTCACCCCTTTTTTTGGAATTTTAAAAATCTGACATACATAGTTGTGTTCAAGACAGTTTTTGGAGTCTAATGAAACAAAAATAATTTTTGGTGAATAGTAACCTACCCTTATGAATATTAACCTACTCTTATGAATAGTAAATAAGAGTAACATTACCTATGAATAATAAAATAAAATTTAGACATCATAGAAAGTGATAATTTGACCTTAGTAAACGTTTTTGGTATTTTATAAGTCACAAATAATTAATTATAATTAATTAATTAATTTAAAAGAATATTTACTTTCCTGAAATATATTCATAAATTATTGAATCAATTTATAATAGTTTTTAGATAATTTTATAAGACCCTAAGTAATTTTTGAAAGAATTGCAAAATCAGTTTTAATTTTAAAAACTGTTTTTTTAAGTAAATTATGATTTTAATTAAATATTAAATTAATAATATTTAGAAAATTATTTTTGAAAAATGGAATTCATTTTTGGATTATACACGTCGAAAAATGGTTGGGGTAAAATTTTGGGATTTTTCTGAGATACTTGAATTTTTGATGAATAGTAGAATACATTAATTTATCATATAAATACATTTTAATTAAAACCCACTATTCCTGACATCACAAGTGATGTAAGCACCCAAATCCCGAATTCACAAGTCAAATTTACTATTCTTAGTCATCCAAGACTCACTATTCCTTGTCTTGGGTGAAATTAATAAACTAATCAATTTTATATTAAGGAAACCCCTCTCCCCTCCACTATAAAAGTCACCCTTCACTCCCTCTTTTCCTCACACCTCTCAAGCTCCAAGCCTTCTCTAAATTCTGCCCAAACACCTTCCCTAGCTCATCCCCCACGTCCAAAAGCTGCTGGTCTCATCAAAAGACCAAGCCTAGCTTCCTTAAAGAGGATCTCAAGAGAAGGATTCTAAAGGTAATTTCTCTCCCTCTTCTCCTTTAATTTCCTTTCAAGTTCAAGTTCCTTTCTTGACCTCTCTCTATCTATCTTCATCCAAATTGTTCTGTAAATCCAGTATTATATATATACTGTAATATTATGATTCTAATGTTATATTATATCACCCCACACCCTTTCCCCTTCCTTTTATTTTATTAAAGAGAACGTTGTTCATGTGGTGATAATTTATCATCTTCAAAAACAACATGCTCTCTTCTTCCATTTATACCTTCAATCTGGTCATGAAACCATTTTTATGGTTGAACCAGAATGTTTTATATGTATTATGTTCTATTTTAAGTTCTGGAAATAACCTATGGCCATTCTACTAAGTGAAAAGTTAAAATGAGTTGGTTGTGATCCAAAAAAACTACTCAAATTAGCCCAAATAATCTTCATTTAATTATTATCTAATAATTCGGCCACATGGATCTAATATAACTCATTATAAAATCATTCAAGCTTCTATAATATCATTAATTACATGTAACATCAGTTCTGGATGTTTTCCCATGATCTACCCAAACATCAAATTAAGAATACAAGTGGACTGCTCAAGAAAACCATGAAAAAGAACATCCCCGAACAATGTTTTTAAACTCTATAAGTCATCCAAAGGAACATAATATGAAATAATGAAACCAGAATGAACCCTATTAATGTATAAAAGGTTCTTGAGTTTCTAATTAATGAATATAATGTCATTATACAGGACATTAAAGAGAAGGAGGCATTCGAGTACAAGGTAAGGGGAAATCTCAAACCCAATTTTCTTCCTTCAGGTTCTCCCTCTTTCACTCCATTTTTGATATGGTTACTCATCAAAGGTCTTTTGTTCATATTTTCCTTTACTTTTCTGGGATATAAATGTTTGTAACTGGTTTTTATGTCCATCAAAATGTTTTCCAAAAGAACTCTTCTTTCAAGATCTCACCTTTTACCTCTCATTCAAGGTTGATGGTTCTTATATCAAGTATGTTGTTCCCTCTTTCTTTTGGGAACCCAAAGCTTATGAATGTGTTATTATGAGATGAAACCCATTCCTTTCCATGGGTTATTTATGTACATGTTTGATATGTGTTCTTTGTGGAAATCATGATAATGATAATGTTATGATGTGACGGGAGCGCCCGGAATTATATAGAGCAATATGAATGTTTAAATGTGACGGGTGCGCCCAGAATTATATAGCGCTCCAATGCATTGGGTAAAGTGATGAATCTCATGAGTAAATGTGAAATGATGTGTGAACATGATGCTATCTTTGTTCAAAAATATGTGTGGTAGTTAACCACTAATACATGATGTTTCATTTTTATGCTTTGCCACATTTCAAGTTTATTGTTTATGCTCCTCTCATGTTCAAGATCTTCTTTCTATGTCATGATTATGCTCACCCCATGCTATATTGTTCTTATATATCCTCTTAATGGGCTTTTAGCTCACCCCTTTTGATGTATATCCTCAGGTGACTACATGTACTAAGGAGAGGACAAGTGCTACTAAGAAGCTATAGAAGAAGAGATTAAATGAATTTTTATGCTTGATGTTGTACTTGTTATGTGTAGTCCTAGTTTGCCCAAGACACTAAACCTCTGTATCCTCCATGTGTAATACTATTATGTTTTTTATCTTTGAAATTATGTAATAGTAATGTAAGAAAAGGCCGGGTCTTTATAATAATGGAATTATAATATACATATTTATTATTAATTTTTCATTTCTTTAAATATAAAATATAAATGAAAGTAGCGTTAATGCGTACGTATGACTTACCGTCTCCATGAACGGTGAGTTTCATTTCTTAACTCCAAATGATATAGAATAGTATAAATACATATACACTGAATATATATGATATATATGATATTTAAATAATGAATATCATTCTAGAGATAATGTAATTTTGACCACATGGACAATTTTTAATTATAAAAAGTTCATTTTTGACTAAAGTTCCGAACATCGACAAAATGTTCGATTTGAACTCAAATAATTAACCAATTATTATAGTAAGGTAATAAGTGATATAAAATGAATAATAAAATTTAAAATGTTCTTAAATAATTATAAATTAACTTATGTTTATTAACTTTTGTTCATACGACTCGATTGATTACAACGTGGTAAGGGGTTTTCATCTCACTTTTTATTCTCATGTGATTCATGCTATATTGGCCACTATTTCCTTTTGTGTGGTGTATTTACTAAACATGATTGTATTCTTGGTGTAATATACTTTAATTTATGGTTATTTACATCTTCATTGTATGATATTACTTTCATGGGGTGTATGTTTCGTAAGTTACCAAATCGGTAAGGGAATTTCAAATTTAAATTTCCACTCATTGGGCTTTACGCATACTTCATTGATTATTTTACTCCAAGATTATGTGTGGAATAACTATTTATTATTTATGTAGTAATTTAAACTCCCATTTTTGTGGATATACTTTTGATACACATAATCACTCCATTGATAAATTCTCATGCCATTTATATGAACTTGTTAAGGGTAATCTTAACTCAATTTCCATTCATTGAGTTAAACATCCAAGTCATTGGTTTAGTTTTTACAAAAATATGTGTGAATATATAGGTTTAGATTCTTATGGAGATAGATTTTTCACAAGTTCAATATCTTATGGAGATGGGTTGGTCCCAAATTTAACTTCTTATGGAGACAAGTGGGTCACAGGTTTAACATGTTTTGGGGATAGGTAGATCACAGATTAAAATCTCGTGGAGACAGATGGGTCACAGATTTAATGTCCTGTGGAGATATATGGCTCATAGATTTAATGTCCTATAGATAAATATGGTTCATATATTTGACATTATATGGAGATATATGGATCATAGATTAAAATTATTATGGAGTATTATGGGTCACAAATTTAACTTCATGTTGAGATAGATGGTTCTCATATTTAATGCCCTATTGAGACAGATGTTTCACAGATTTAATGTCTTGTAGAGACAGATGGGTAATATATTTAATTAATGTCCTATAGAGATAGATGGGTCATAGATTTTACATCCCATAGTTAGGGAATATGGACAAAAACAAACATAGTTCAATGTAACAATTTGAGGTCTTATATCATGACTGTTCCATGAATTTTATCTCCATTAGGTAAGGATGATTTTTCATAGAAGGAGTGACCTTCAGAGATGGTGTGGGGGATTTCACATAAAAGATTCCTGAAGCAATAGGATTGTCCCATAGTGGGGAAAAAGTGGCATCCCATGATGATCATACAGGGGGAATCATGTGTCTATCAAATAGGTTAAGTATATAGTTTAACATCATGTTATAAGGATGTTATTATACAGTTTAACGTCATACAACTAGGATGCTGAGTTATTCAGTTTTACATCTTGCAGCTCAGGTGTTGGGTGGACCTACAATCGGGGAGGCGTTTTCCAAGTAGGAGAGAAATATCTAGCATAATCTATTCCTATCAGGAATGGTAATTAGTTTCCCTTGATGATTCCACTATTAGGCCTTAAATTTATGCTGCTCATTCACCTATAGTAGGAGTATAGAATAAACATTGCTATGGAGGAGTGGAAATCAGAGTTCCATATGTTAGGGTGCCTATTATTAGAAGCAAGAGGCATTAGCATAACTATTCTTAAAAGTAAAATGTATTATAGTTGAATAGTCCATGATTTAGGAAAATGAGGAGGACACAGGGGTTGATGATACTGACCGCATGAGAATTTAGGGTGCAGATGAACTGGTTTAGGATAGGTACTGTGGCCTTGGGCATTCAACTTTCATAAAAGGGGTTTGGATGAAAGGAGGAACCATGGGGATCCCTGACATATATGTTTCGAGAAGGTTGGGGCTTTTTTAATGTTGAGATATTCACAAAGTTAAGTGGTCTCATGAAATATTATTTATCACAAAACTTGTTGACCCTTCCTTGGAGTAAATTATTGGTTCCCATGAGGTTAATTTAATCAAGGATTATTATCTTGGAAAACCCCAAGTTCCATAAAGGTATTTCTTCTTATGTGAAGGTCTTGGATCTTTATAGAAGGCATATCCACCATTGGGTGTGGGTTTAAAAAACCCATGGGAGGTGGTTTTGTGAAAGATAGATATCTTAAAAAATCCATTTCAACTTTTTCTCATGAAGGTTGGAGTTTCATGAATTAAGAGCATTTTTTAGAAGTTTAAAGGTCGTTCCCCCTTAAATGGTAGATGGGGGGAGGTATTAATTAGCCTGATAGAGGTGAGGGAATCAATTTTGAAAAATATAGAGGCTTTCAAGAAATATTATATGTTTTAATAAGGGGGTTGTTCTATGAATAGAAATATGCTACGTGGAGGTTATCACTTCAAGATCCACACGAACAATGATTTTTACAAACTGAACTTTCAAAAATTAGACATATATGAACCAGACTTACATTGCATGGAGGTTACCACCTTAGTCTCAACATGTTTGGTGACTTCTATGAACCAAAGTCATTTGTGAAGGTGATGAAATTCATGAAACAATCCCTTAAGTGGATTTGGAGACATTTTTATCTCAAATCTGCTTCGAACTAGTCATTCCTCCCTATACCTTTCTGGGGACACATCTTTCTTTGCACCAATAAATCCCCCCTTATAATGGGATCAGATGACAGAGAGGAGGGTCAGATTTTAAGGATAAAACCATCAAAAATTGACAATTTGGAAAGCTTTATTCATAAAAATTTGTCTGACCTTGTGCCTATAAATAAGGGTGAGGTTTAATAAGGGGACCACTATATTTTTTTGAAAGATATGGGAATGCTCTATTTTCAAAAAAATCAATAATTTCGTGAGTGTTTTAAGATCTTGATCCTCACCGCTCATGAAACTAACCTCTTCTGTGAACTGTAGTTTCATGAACAAACTTTGGTAAACTAGAAACTTATATAAAAATGAACTTCACAAACAAACATTCATGAAAAGACTACAATGAAAAAATTTCTAAAAACATTTAATTTCGGAAAAAATGGACACTAAAGGCACTGAAGATTTTTCTAATTGGAGAATGGAGATAGATGGAAACCTTGTGATTGGGGAGAGTTTCCACAGTACGTTAGACCATGATACACTCATTTCATTCCTAAATAAGGTCCATCAAGACTACCCCTTGTGAAATAGTCTTTAGTTGTATTATTTTTGGATGCGGGATGATGTGTTCATCCATAATTCCAATCAGGATGATCCCACCTACTAGTTGAGGAGAACACCTAGGAAGCACCAGTGGAATAGGGTTATCAGAGGCCATTTCATGAAGGATCATGTGTCTATTAGAACTTATACCCTTTGTAAACATGTGAAAAATGTAAACAAGGAGGTGTTGGAGGTGGAGGCATCTCCCCCTCAATATGAAAATATCATCATGGTCAGCTTGAAATACCATCTCCAAGGGTGGACAGAAGATTGGGACCTACACTAGGGCAATAACTTTATGGATGAATTGGGATTGGGAATACTAGGTATGCCTACCTTTATATGATTTTGAGGTAGACTAAATAGGGTTGGGATTTATGAGGCGGCATGGTCCCCATAGTTGTACATCTATCTTCATTAGGATATTATGCTAGATTTGTTGAGAAGGTGGTCACTCGGGACAAACATGTTCCATCTGCATCATTGGGAGGTCAGTGTCAGCATATGGGATCTTTACCAGATTAATGGGAACCTAATACAGAGGGCCATGTATGATTAATTCCTCCCCAAAAAGGATTTTTGGTAATAATGAGAGTAGATGTTAGCCATAGAAAGGGTTTTGTTGTGCTTGGTATAGGGGATGAGTGAGCAGAAGCCAGGGATGAAGGATATCTCCGTCAAGTAATGGTTTAGATACTTACTGAATGATTCCACAATATAGCTACTTGGGAGGCCACATAAATTCCCAAAGGAATCATTGTGAGGAAAGGGGAACTCGTATTGGAATATGTTGGAGGTGAGCCAATGAAAATTAGTGGCTTTAGTGTGAAGTATGAGGCACCCATGGTCAGGCTGGAGGAATTCATTACAGTTCTAAAACTCTATTTTTATGATGGTAATCATTAATATGAGTGATATATATGTTATTACCATGAATAATAAATCATACATGAATATCAAAATGCAGTAAAAATCAGATGAAAAACGCACAAAATTAGTGGATTCAAAGGAGGAGGGTGTAACGGCGTCTGGGGGAAGAAAACCGGGAGGGAGTGGGGTCGCGTGACACGAGATCAGGCCAGGTAGGGTCCCGACCTTTATAGTCACAGTACATGGCATATACCTAGAAACACACACCTTGTATCACTATGTTTGTGTTTTTTTATTGAATAATAACTTGTGTAATATAATTATTATAGTAAACTATATAATAATTAATATTAATAATTCAAATAAAACGAAATATATATATATATATATTATTTACTAAAATATAAACCTACACACGTAATGTATCGGGAAATACACATTGTTTGTTCTAAAATGGGAAAAAGAGAAGTACAGCCTTCGGTCCGCTTCTTGTGGCGTGGTTCGAACCGGCAATCGACCGATCCAAATGCAAGCCCTCAACCACTGGAGTGAAGGTTGTACTACTGCTTATGTTTATTAATTATATATATTTAATGTACAAGGTAAATACTACAAGGGATAAATAAAAGGCACAGCATGTGGTTTTTAATTTGAATAAAAGGTATGAAGTAGGGATTTAGCCGAGTTCAAACCCAGGTCTTTTAGATCTAGGGTTGAGACTCTACCAATCTGGAAACTTCACCCGCATGTATGTTTTTATTTAAAAAAATTGTTTAAATTATCATTGAAAACATGTCACACATGATGTATATTGAAATTCATGCCGTGTGGTTTTATTAATATGAAAAATAATGGAAAGGGTTCAGTTGTCATTATTCGAACCTAGGTCTTTTGGGAACCGGTATATGACCCTAGCCAGCCAGTCCATCCCATTCATGGGTTTTCTTTTATTTAGAAAAACTAATATATTATTTTGAAAAATAACACACATTCCATGTAAGTAAACATGAGTATAAAAAGGATAAACCCCATGTCGATGGTAGATATGGGGGGATTTGAACCGGTGATGGCTCGAATAAATTCTAGTGAAAATACAATCGACACTGACATCATCCCAATTTATTAATTTTGTTAATATATATTTATATTATTAATAATATAAACTAAAATGATCAGTACACGCCATGTGTATAGGTGGTACACGACGTGTAACCTATGGATTTCCTCCTAGGAAGCGCCTTTTTTATGTCATTGGCTCGACCTTACTTTCCTTTTATTGCCAAAAATGAATGGTGGAGATTTTACCCACTATATCCACCATGTGATGGTAAATTTTTAGGCATTTTCCATTCACCTTGAAAGGTTTTCCATCTTCCCCAGCATTTTCCATTGCACCATGGTGGAAACAATTGATCACTTGAAATGGTCTCAACCATCAGGGCTTAAAATTTCCTAAAAATAGTCTCAGATGGGAGTTTAAAATAAATACCTGATCACCAGGTTGGAAGGTTTGGAAGGAAATCATCCGATCATGGATCTCTCATGTCTTTTCTTTGTATAGTCTAGCGTTCTCATACTCCTCCCATCAGATCTCATCAATATCCATCAACTAGAACTTGTACTTATCTTTGGTAGACTTTAAATCAAAATTCAGGTCTTTGATGGCCTAATAGGCCTTATGCTCTAGCTCCACTGGTAGGTGACATGGCTTCCCATAGACAAGGAGGAATAGAGACATCCCTAGCAGTGTCTTGAAGGCAATTTGGTATTCCCACAAGGAATCTTCAAGATTTTTGGACCAATCCTTCCATAAAGCTCCCACCATTTTCTCCTGGATCTGTTTTATCCCATGATTTGATAATTCCACCAGTCCACTAGAATGGGGATGATAAGTTCCTATGTGACGCTTCACCCCATGCTTAATTAATACATTCTTCATTAAGGTATTGTCAAAATGTATTCCCCTATCGCTGATCAATACTTGAAGAATTCCAAATCTAATGAAGATGTTTTTCTTCAAAAAATCTTTTAATACCTTGGTCGTGTCATGTGTTGTAACAACATCTTCCACCTACTTAGAAAAATAGTCCACACAGACGAGTATGTAAGAGTTCACATATGATGGTGGAAATGGACCCATGAAGTCAATTCCCTAGAAATAGAAGATTTCGGCCTCTATGATGGGTTGTTAAGGCATCTTGACTTAGTGTCCCACATTATATGTCCTCTGACATTGATCACACTTGGGAACAAAGTAACGAGCATCCATGTGCATGGTAGTCCAAAAAAATCCAAACTATTGGATCTTCTCTATCATACGGTCTGAGCCATGATTTCTTGCAACTGGTGAGGAGTGAAAAAACTCTATAATTCCTTGAAATTAATTCTCTAGGATTCAATGTAAAATCATCCCATCACCACATGATCTAAAATGTAGAGGTTCTTTCCAGAAGTACCTCTTGAAATAGGATAAAAAATGCTTCTTCAACTGGTAAGTGTGGTTGGGGTGAACTGCTCCTGTAACCAAATAATTTTCAATATTTGTATACCAAGGTCAAGGTGTTCATTCAATTAAGAAAATATTCTCATCTGGGAAGTCATACCTAATGTCTTTATAATACTCCTTATCCAAATTAGGTAGTTCTATGTGGGAGAGGTGGTCAGCAATAACATTCTCTCTTACCTTCTTATCGCAGATCTCCAGGTCAAACTCTTGGAGGAGAATCACCCAACAGATCAGTTGTGGATTCGAATCCTTCTTGTTTAGAAAATACATGAGTACTGAATGGTCTGTATATACAATAACTTTGGAAAAAACCAAATAAG
Organism: Viscum album; assembly: GCA_963277665.1. Classification (NCBI taxonomy): domain Eukaryota; kingdom Viridiplantae; phylum Streptophyta; class Magnoliopsida; order Santalales; family Viscaceae; genus Viscum; species Viscum album. The sequence continues at coordinate 166,746,857 of OY728155.1, read as the reverse complement.
AATGAAAACTATCAAATGAAAACACCACTGTAAGAATTTCTTTCTTCGTGGTAGTGTAGTTCACCAGTTATTCACTCAAAGTTTTGCTGGAAAAGTAAATTGGTCGAAAGATGTGATCCAGCCGTTTTCCCAGTACTGCACCCACCACATAGTCTCTAGCATCACACATGACATCAAATTGTGCCTCCCAATTTAGAGAAATCATCACTGGAGCATCAACAAGTCATTGCTTCAGATGCCAAAAAGATGTGGCACATGTCTCATCAAACTGAAAGAAGGCATCTTTCGAAAGGAGATTGGTGAGTGGCTAGGAAATCTTTGAAAAGTTTATGAAAAAACCATATGTAGAAACCAAAATTCCTTAGAAAACATTGTATGGCTCTGACAGAAGTTGGAATGGGTATATTTGAAATGACTTCTATCTTCGCAGGATCAACTTCTATCCCTTTCATAGGGATATGGTGACCTAAGACAATACCACTATGCACCATGAAATGACATTTCTCCCAGTTTAAAACTAGGTTAGTGTGCTTGAACCTTTCCAAAACCAGCTCCAGATTCCTCAAACAAGTGTTAAAGTATTTTCCATAGACGGAAAAATCATCCATAAATACATCCAAGATTTTTTTCTTCCATTTCGTGGAATATTGCCAACATACATCGTTGGAAGGTGGAAGAATCATTTCAAATCCCAAAATTCATTATTCGATAATAAAATTTACATTAGGGAAATGTAATGGTGATCTTTTCTTGATATTTAGGGGAAATTTATATTTGGTTATATCTATAAAAATTGTTGAGGAAGCAGTAAAATTCGTTCCCCACCAGTCGTTCCAGCATCTGATCCAGGAAGGGCAGTGGGAAGTGATCTTTCTGTGTTGCATTTTTCAGCTTCCGGTATTCTACAAAGACTCTCCAACCTATGATGGTCTGTATGGGGATTAAATCACTTTTATCATTGCATACCACAGTGATACCGCCCTTTTTGGGTACCACTTACAGAGGACTCACCCATGGGCTGTCTGAAATGGGGTATATGATTCCTGCATCTAATAATTTGATTACCTCCTTCTTCATGACTTCCTTCAAGGGAGGGTTCAGCCGTCATTGTGGTTGCTAATAGGGGTTTTCTACTTCTTCAAGTATCACCTTATGGGTAAAAATTGTGGGACTGATTCCCATCAGATCAACAATTTTCCACCCAATGGCTTGTTTTATTCTTCACAAAACATGTAGGAGTGCATCTTCTTGATATTTTGTAAGTGAAGAATTGGGGATTACCAGAATAGTGTTCTCATCACCCAGGTATCCATATCTTAGAGACAAAGGGAGAGGATTTATCTCAGGTTGAGGTGCCTTCAGGATCGAGGGCACAATTGGTTGCACCTCTGATCACTCTAAAATGTCTCGAACAACTACTTGTTTCCAGTAATGACTGGCCTGGCCTTCATGAAATTGAAACTCATCTGGTGAATCTTGGATATTTGTGAAGATTAGGTCATCAATGATAAAATAACTCACCACACCATCTTCCTTGAATATGAAGTGCTCATCCATTTTCATTACTGCATAACAATCCTCATGTTCTAGTAGTGATTCCAACTTAATAGCCTTGAGGACATTGTAAGATACACTTTCATAACCTAATATGAAGATCATTTCTCCTTGGTGGATATTGATCAATGCCTTACTAGTGGACAAGAAATTCCATCCCATAATCAAAGGTGCCTTCTAGCCTTCCTCTGTGTCAAGAATGATGATGTTTTCAGGGAGAATTAATTGTCTTACCTTCACAAATACTTCCTCAAGCTACCCCTTGGGATATTTGATAGAGTGATCTGCTAGTTGGAGGGCCACTCAGGTGGGTTTGAGATTATTTAGCCCCAACTTCTTGAAGAATCTGAAGGGCATGAAGTTAATGCTGGCCCCTAAGTCACAGAGAGATCTGACAAACTCATAGGATCCAATGGTACATGGGATTGTGAAACTATATAGATCATAGGTTTTTGGAGGAAGCGAGCAGTGTACCACTGTTGAGAATTATTTATTAAGTGAAATGGTTCCCAAATCCTCCATCTTTCTGTTTTTTTGAGAGAATCTCTTTCATTAACTTTGTGTACGTCAACATCTGAGTTAAAGCTTCTGTGAAAAGGGATGCTAATGTGAAGCTTGCGGAATACCTCCATGAATTTACCAAACTGGTGATCTATCTTTCTTTGCTTAATCCTCTCTATAAATGGTATGGCTAGTTCAAAAGGATTCACCACCTCTTTTCCATTACCATGTGAGGCCTCCCTCTCTTTTGATGGTTCATTTGATGATGAGGGATCCTTTATTGTGTTTTCTTCAGCTAAAGAGGGTGAAGGTTGAGATATATTTGTATCCTCACCTTCTTTTGTAGTTGTTGTCTGAGGTAGCTCCTTCCCACTTTGTAAAGTGACTGAATGGGCCTCTTCTTATGGGTTCTTCTTAGTGTTACCTGGTAGTTTACAGGGTTGCCTCAAGGAGAGCAAGTTTTCTAGTTTCCTAATTTGATTTTATAGGCTTATAATGGAAGATTCTTGGTTTTGAAATCAAGTTGCAGCAGTGGTGATAAATTTTGTCATCATTTTTTCAAGTTTGGATGGGGGTTCTTTCTGAGTTGGTTGTGTAGCTAGTGGAGGTGGTGGCTACCTTGGTGGTTGTGGGAGAGGGTTTTGGTACCCTTTATACTAGTAAGTCTCCTACTATTGTGGATTTGGATATGGGTTTTGGTACTATTGTTGACCATAGCCAGGTGGTCTCTGGGGTGGAGGATTTTACTGTTGTTGCTCGTAACCCATGTTCATATGTTCTCTAAATGCGGGGTTCTAATACTGAGGGTACATATTCAGACCTCAGTTATAAGAAACATATCTCACCTCTCTTATTGATGGGTTAGAATTTGTCCCTGGGAATTCACCAATGATGTGGTTTTCACCACATTCGCTACATGCAGGATGGTTTTCTATATGAACTTGGGATGCGTTTGTTAGGTTCAATACATCAATCTTCTTGGACACGGAATCCAATTGGGCAGTGGGAATTGTGGTGGTGTCAATATTGTGCATGCATCGCTTTTGAGTTCCCCTATCTGAGTTCCACTGGAAGCTATTGGATGACATGTCCTACAAGAGATCAAAGAGTTCCTCTGGATATTTTCTGCATTACTATTCCTCCAGCAGTGGCATACATCATGGATTTGGTGCTCGTGATCAGGCCTCCGTAGAAGGTTTGTACTTGCATCTAGAGTGGAAGTCCGTTGTGAGGAAAATTTCATATAATCTCCTTGAAATGATCCCAGGACTCGTATAAGGATTCTGAGTCATGCTGCTAGAATTTTTGGATCTCATTTTGTAGTGTCACCGTCTTTGATAGTGGAATGTACTTGGACAAGAATGCATGGGATAATGCCTCCCATGTGAGGATGTACCATTGAGGCAGTCCCTTGATTCAGTATTTCTCCTTATACCTTAATGAGAAGTGGAATAGGTGAAGAGGAATGGAATCTTCTGACACTCCTTGGTAACAGAAGGTGTCACAGATCTCGAGAAAGTTGGAGAGATGAGTGTTCAGGTCCTCACTTGGTAAACCACCGAATTGCACCGTGTTTTGGATTAGCTGCATAATGGCTAGTTTGATTTTGAAAGTGCGGGGACTGCACCGGTGGTCTGAAAATCCCCGTGTCTGCCCATTGGATGGAGGGTAGTTCATACTCCATAATAGTACATTGTGGATGCTATTCCAGAGGAGGAGGAGGAGGAACATACTGTTGCTTCAGCGCAAAGTAGGGTCTCTGGTTGTATGGTATCCTTTTATGAGGAAAGTACTCTGACTATTGTGGTGGCTGGACGTACTCTGAAATAAACGGGTCTAGTTGCCTTTGTTGGTTCTAGTTGTCATCTAGACCAAACAGTTGTCCATATCTTTGGATAGCTTCTAGATATTCTTCTTCTATATTCACCATGGGGCGTTTTTTTTTTCACGCACCCATAAGTGCACGGTGTCACCTTAGAAGTGTTCGTTTGATCTCAGGTTCGATTGGAAATAGCTCCGATGACTCAACTCTCTTGGAACGAGTAATGCAGCCACTCATACACCTATGACCCTTCACAACACTTAACACGCCAACTGTAAAAGAGGAATACTAAAAGTAATAAAAATATAAATGAGAGTAAGAATATAATTTTTTAAAAAAAATTATTTTTATTTTCACTAAAATTGATACAAAAAAATGAAAAAAAAACAATATTAACTTTCATTCCCCATCAACAGCACCAAAATTTGTTATCATTCCTTCCAAAGTGTTCTTTTCAACAATCCAAATTATATTACCCTAACAAGTATAGTACCAGTAAGGGTTCAATCCATAGGGAAAGGGAGTTTTTTATATATTTTGTAAGTTATTTCGTGAAGTTTATTGAATACTAAGAGTTTACTGTTTTGGTGTGTTAATAAAAAGGATATTGGATTTAAATTTCTTAACAAATTATTTGAAAGATAAAGAAAAACACAGAAATTTGGTTTGGATGAAAATTTAGAGAGAAATGTGTCAGGGTTGAGGATTTTAAAGTTTGTTATTAAATCAATTTTCTTATAAGGTTGTGTTGTTAATTATAATTCCCATCACTGGGTTAAGAATATAACAGAACCCCCTTGGTCTGGTGAGTTTTGTTCAAATCAATAGGAACCAATTCCTTGGTCTGGAATTGATTTCTTTAATTTTTATTAATTGCATCCCTTTTGAGATGATTATAACACCCAATATTCATGGATGTTTTTAATTGTAATTCCTTAAAATATACCTATAAATCTCATTCTTGGTCTGATATGAGGTCTCTAGTCATATATATAAAGAGTTAATAAGGAATTATGATAGATAAGAATGAATAACTTGATTACAATATCATAATTGACAAATTTCAACACATAATTGTCCACAGCCCCAACACATAAAGAATTTAGCTACTCATGGAGTAGCTAGTAACTAAACAACTCGCAATACCTAAATTCAACATGTTGAAAGCTTTGGAGCAAGGGTCATCGGGAAGGTGGCATGGAATCACCTTCTCTCCTCTTCTCTACTATTCTTTCTCTATCTTCTTCTCTTCTTGGACGTCTCCGGAGTGCTCCCCCTTGTAATATCATACAATGAATGAAAATTGAATGAATCCCAATCTTGGAGGGTCTGCCACCTATTTATAGGTTTTACTAGTACATGGAATTTACTAGGAAGTACACGGCGTATACCCTGGTAAATGCATTTTGGCCATCTTTTCTCTGCCAGTAGGTGAGCTAACATGCCCTCTTTGACTTGCAACATGATGCCTCCTGGTAGGTGGAGGTACACTGCATGTAGCACTACCACACATGGAGTGTAATATCATTTATCAACCACCAACCACTTCTAGAAGGGCCACACGGTGTGCATATGGGAAGTACATGGCGTGTATGTTATGGCCGGCAATGTGGATGTGTATCCAGTCTTCCCGATCCATGTCTAGGTAGTATTACATGGTGTGTATATAAAAGTACACACCGTGTATACTCTAAATTTTGTTCTGATCAGTACCAATTTTTCCTTTTTACTGGAAACATCCTGAAATTTATCATAATCACCAAAATAAAGCATTTTACCCATAAAACAAAATATATTTGGTGAAAACAAGTTTTTATGCTAAAAAGAAGTATGAAAAAGTATACACAAATTGGGTATATCAATAACATATAAATTATATGTATTTCCTTAACTTATGAATTTATAGGCTTCGATCTGTGTTATCTATAATCTATTTTCTAACACATACTCTTATGGTTATTTTTTATTTCCTTAATTATGGATTTTAATGAGATTATTAATTTACCAATGTATATCCCTTAGTAGTGTTAATACAGGTGTGTAGTAAGGCTTGCTATTCTGTACCAGGTTACACCAATTTAGGTCCAAGACACCTTGTCAAAGTTGTTACCCCTAGGTATATTTGTGTCAGAACCACATCCACTTGTAGTATCCAGACAAGGAATTATTTGATTGATAAAACAATTACACCATAAAAACCAAAATCAATGGATGTTTTCATAAACATTGTCTCACCCCTAAGTATTTCACTAGAATTTTCTAATCCTAATCCCAAAAATAACTAAACTTTTTCATTGATATGAACTATAACAACCCTTCTCTTTATTTCCCATTAATAAATGATTTATTACATAAAATTATATATAATTCAACCCAAATTATCAAGAATTATAGCGTCTTTGGGATTCAGGTACATTTCATAATATCTTGAACATGGGATACAACAACATTAAAAACAAAACATACTTAACATGCTTCTAAAATTCAATAGTTTTTAAAACTGCATGGGATAAACCGGAGATAAAAATAAGAAAGGTTTGAGTTATAATGACAATTGATGGAATAAAAGTAGAGTAAAATGAATATAATAATACATGTTATACAATATTCATATCAATGGGAAAAATTATTAGGAATAAAAAACATGATCAATGAGACATGATATAGAATAAAAATCCTTAAATGGGGAAATATTGAAACAACATAAAAACTGAATCATAAACATATTTCAAGGATAAAATCACAAGACATCATGGTGGACAAAGTACCATAATGAAATCATAATCCCTCCTTCTCCCCTAGTCCTACTAATTGAGGTGAAGGATAATATCCCAGACAACACACTAGAACAACATTCCCCAAAATCATATTTAGAGAACTAAAACTAGTGGGACACTTCTCCCCAAAATATAACTAGGGTAATAATTCATCATTCCCCTAAAACTAGAGTCATCCTCACCCAGGGGTCAAAATAGGGTTACACTTTGGCCTAATCTACACCATGGAAACATTCCACGCAGACCTCTATTGTAGGGAGACTCCTTACCCCTTCCTTAACCCTGTGTGACACTACTTATGTTCCCTATACTAGGCTAATAATTCACCCAATTATCCAATAATGGTGACACATTTCCCTAATATATATCTATGAGAAGATTTAATTATAACTTTATGCCTTGGTGACACTTTTCACAAACCTTTACACCAGGGAGAAACTTGACCATAGTACCATATTAGTGTTCCAATTAGACGATTTATTATTTAATGTTCATATGAGATCCTATCAAGAACCATGTTTTCCTAGGTATGTTGAATTAGTTAACAGGGTTTCCTAGAATAACTTAGAGACACTTATTATCCTAGGTCAACTTACTACAAGGTATAACTCCACCAGGAATCCTCCATGGGCTCCTGAGATACATGATTAGGCTATGCACCTCAATATATAGGAATTTGATAATGTATTCCATTGATAAAAGGACTCTATCAAGATTTCCCCCAAAACTAATAATATTATCTAGGTGATTCAATCATGTGTTCCCTTGATAATGTGTTTCCTTACCAAGAGGATACCAGTGAAACACCATTGGTCATGTTTATTTTCTTAGCTTCCCCTTATCGAACATCTAGTTAGCATGAGAAGCTAGTGAGCTTATTTTTTGAATTGTATAAGCTAGATATCCCTAAAGGGTCCTCCAACTAGCTGTAAGATCTATTTCCAACCTTCACCTAAATTGTAGACTATAGAAAGTACCTTCGAGCAATAATTTCATAATCCCCACATGTATTCTTCCTACTCCAATTATAGGGAAGTTCCCTAATATTAGTTTAATTTGAAACCTATTCTCATCAAGCCATATTCATTATGAGTCTAGCCATTAATCGATATCAATTTAAAAATGGATGGGAGATTGGTTCACTTATCTATAAATACCAAATATATTAGCTCAATTCAGTCCCTTTTTGTTAGCCCATTCATGATGAAAACATTATATTCACCTGACTTAAGAATACATGATAATATACTTGTCGCATAAAGTTAAACTTCATTTCATGGTCCTATCACATGACTTTAATCTATACTACTTAGAAAATTTTGGTATTTATTCCTATTAACTGGGATATATAAGACACCTCTCCAAGATTCAAAATGAATATACCGAAACCTTGTTTTCACCAATATATTTTTCCATTAAAAATCACACTAATTAGATATATTCACTATGATCCATTGGACTTACCCACAAAAGGATGTATTCCTCATGATATTTCCTCAATGTGGCATATTCCTTATGGTTCATTATATCTCAATGAGCTATGTTCTCTATGATAAAACTCATTAATGGTCTATATTCCATCAAAGGAAAACCAGAAAGGGCCTCTCATGCCTATATCAAACACCAACCTTCACTTGACATTATTAACCTAGTATTCCATTCCATATAATGTCAAAATTCTTAGAATAGGTCCTAGATTCACATTCTTATAATGTGATTAAATATGTTTGAGAGACATGGCCTTAAATGGAACATAACTTGGTCACAGATACACAACCTTAAATGAAACCACATTAGACTTGTTCACATAAAATAAAAAGGTATGACATGTCATTATATGTAGCAAAAATATAACTAGTTTTTGAGTCCTCTCATATTGATACATAGGTAACCCCTCACATGGTCCCAATCCATAGTACATAACACCAAGATTCTCTTTAGATAGTGGTAAATTCTAGATCACCCTTCTATGAGTATTTAAACTATATAAATTTGAACTAAGAACCAATAAATAATAAGATAAATGTATATAATATTTCATACCAATAGATTTTCACATAGACACATGGTTTCAACTAATAAATTACATTATGGTAAATGATCTCACATTTAGATTTAGGAAAGAGTCATGAATAATTATTAAATCTTTTAGAGAGTCACGAACTATGTACTAACTCCTATCAAAAGGAAATGATGTTCTAAATTCACATCCCCTCAACCAATTCAAAAATAAAGAATCACTAGTAAATCCCCAATAAGTAATTTCCTTTGTAATTATGGTTTTTGTTTGATCAAATCATTGTTCTAGTTTTGGTAATGCCCATAATATAATGGTAAACATGATGTGAATATTTTTTATATGACAGTGACTAATTAACCATAGTATTACTTGGGATAAAACATTAAAAACTTCCATATATGTCATTTCAAGCCCATTTAATGTATTTTAAACCCTTTTAAAAAAGCTACAAGAGCTTTATTCGATCAAAATAGTGACATCACACACTAAGACCTCAATAAAATCTAGTGGTGATCACTAGCTATTTCATCCCAATGCACATATCCAACTGAAACATCGTACATACGCCTCAGTGATGACAAACATCATAGACCCAGAGGTAAAAATGACAATATCACTGATCCAAAACCTCTAACATCTACTCATGAACATGCTATTCTAAGATATTGATCATATTGGTTACATCCTAACATTGGAGGCAACCCATGAGGTCATGCAAGTGGTGAATCCTCTATAAACATCCAATTAATGATTGGTGAAAAATAAATAGGTTGACCCTTCTAGAATATCTATTAAATTTGAGAGCTTATCCCTTGAATGTAAAAATACCCATCTCTTTTAACTTATATAGGTGGAGGAGGATATGGATGACATCCTAATTGTTATCTATGAGCCACCTAGGGTGGTCCTCGCTAACTATCACCACTACAAGCACCACATGACCCTAAATTCTTAGGAACACATTGAGAAGGCCATACAAGAGACCATTCCCCATGTAACTCAGACCAGTGCTCTATGGTTGAGGTTTTAATGAGGGATACAAGAAACCCAAACCATGGATCATTATTATCCTTTTTTCAATGAGGAATTCCACAAGTATATTCTGACTGAGAATGAAGAGTAGGATCATATCCCTACTCTCGCATTATAGTCCTTCCAAAATCCCTAGGATAAATTGAAGACACCCATTAGTATTCTCCAATAGCCAGTAGGGGACAAGACCATATTACTATTCTTGTTATCTTTAAGGTAGCTCCTTGGTATATCAAATTATGTTCTTAAGAGAAGGCCTAGATTCTTTCTACCATGTAGAAGTATAGTTATCATATCATGATGAAGGATAAGTAATAAGAGTGGGTATATATCCTTATTCTATGAATAGAACACTGGTATATTCCATAATACATTGAAGGGAAGGATCATATTTATTTTCACATTATTCAACCTCTCTAGAATATTTGAACATTTACTTAGTGGCATATGTATATCCCTACCTAAACCATAGGATCCCATTAGTATATCTTGATAATACCATAAGGGTAGTTTCATACCCCTTACCCCACTATAGAATCTTTATTCCATATTCTATAAATCACATTGATGTTGGATAATATCATTTCCTCAATAATAAGTATTTATTGATATTTCTCGAACATCAATCTATAGTAATCTCATATAATCATTCATGAAAGAGATCATTATTATATCCTAATAGTTTCTTAGGTGCAGGATCATATCCAAACTCCCCCCACCCACCCACCCAAATGTTGATTGATAACATGTAATATAAATTACAAATTATGAAGCCTATACCTCATCCCACATATTCATTTCTCATTGAAATATCATGGATAAGACCATTTAGGAATAGACATGTTTTCTTTTCCTCACCCAAGAAGCCCGTTGGAATATTACAATAGTGATTGAAGAACAAAAGAGGGATTATATCTTTATTCCTATGGGTACTTGTAGTTCATGCTGGAATATTCTAGAAGTCGTCGATTGAAGTCAATTTCAAATTATTACAGAAGGTATGATGTTTCTTAATAGGGTTTCTATACATGAGTATTTTTTACCACACTGTAAAAATCCAATAATAGTTGGGGTTTTAACCTCAGTCTCTAAGTTATTAATATCTAAAATATTTCATCAAGGGAATATTATGACCCAAGATAGGAATCATATTTTTTCTTGATTCATCACATGTTTTCAAGAAGAAATTTAACACATATCAGTGGTGACATAATAATCCACTGCCTGGTCATAAATTAGAGGAAGTAGTGATGTCCATGGAGTTCCTCCTCATGGAATAGATATCATCAACCCTATAAGTTCTCCCCTGAGCATGATCCATAGATATACTACCTATAGAAACATTAATATTATAAAATGAGGTAATATCTATAGTGAAGGCTGCATAGGTCCTCCCCATAACTCCATGATTGATTAAAACTAAGTTCCTACCCTTTCCAACACACTAGAAACCGGTAACACTAGAGTTCCTCCTCATAGATGCATGGAATGTATCTATATAGGTCCTTCCTATTAAACTCATTGTAGAGGTACTCCCCACAGTGAAATTTATTCATGGATTTTAGGTCCTCACCATGTCAAAACTTCTCTAATACCATGATCATATCAAGAGGCACTAAATAATTTGAGGAAAAATAAACCAGAGGCCTAATCATTCCCTAGAGACTTTATATCCTAGCTGAACGACAGTTTAGAGTGATGAAAATCATCTACACCTCCATTATACCATCGAACCTTTGATAAAACTGATTAGGCTCAAAGTGAACCATCTATTGTTTTTTAAGTTGAGGGTAAATAGCCTATATAGTCATAGAAATTTCAAGAATCCCTCACATTTTAAGAAGAAGATTCCTTGTTTATGTGGGAAATATTTCTATATTTGTATTATACTCAAGTATCAGTCTACAACCACTGAATTTTATGATATTCATATGACACTATAAGAAGAATACATACACTACATTCACTATAACTTCTATGAAACTCTCTTCCACCTCATTTATAATATTATAACATGTAAATAGTATACAAATCACCTTAAGGCACTGAGTGAACACTACCATTAAGTCATCTTGGTTTTCTACTTAGTGGTGTAACTCCCCATGGAGTTTAAGAACCATGATTTTTTATAACCTAATTATTGTATTATAATTAACAAATTTCATTATATGGTTTCTCATTCCCCACCTGATGTTTATATCAATTTGTGGGGTGAATATATTTCTCTATACTTCACCCCACATTCCGGTCAAGATGTCTCATTGGGGAAAGTGTTAGGAAATTTTTTCACCTCAAGCTAAGTCATGTTCCATGGGTTTTCTTATGTTACCTAGTATATCCTTTGAAATATTATTTCTCTTAAATCCTCTATGTTCCATACATGGTGGGAGAAATCCATTGATATACTCTTTTATATTCTAAAAAAATTAGAAACATATATCCCATTTAATGAAAAAAAAACTTGAAACCATAGGGAATCCACTAATTAAAAAGAAGCATTTGACCTAAAAAAAGAAGTACACCCATCTCATTCTATAATAGAGGTATGAAAAAACATAAATGCAACTATTGTAATTGCCTTATCATTATTATGGGAACAATCCAATCTTGTATGGATGGAGAGATTTTTATGGCCACCATCACTCATTAGATCATCAATGATGCAACAGATCTTAGAGGTGGTGGTGGAATAACCAGGTCAACCCCAACCCATAGATATTTAGGATGTTATGTTACAACATAAACTTTCACCAAGGATTTTGGTCTACTCTATGAAAAGGGAATGCTCAAAGGAAATTGCCTTGCTATTTCTTATACTATTAACCCATCCTCCTTATTAGGAGTGCACCTGGTATAGTGTGCTAAAGAATCCCTCAACAAAACCATCCAAAAAATACTTCCTAGAGAGAATCATAAGAATAATGAGAAATTTCATAGAGGTAGTAATACATAACGATGAGACAAGAAAGTGGTTTTCAAGGAGAACTATGATTTTTTCCTTTGGTGGATGTTTTGAGGATTAAAAAACCCTACCACTGTAGTGAGGATATGATTACCACATCATGTTATGTATCAGTTAATATCATTTGAAATATCCCCATATATAATAAATAACATAGAATCAACATTGAGGAGAATATTTAGGAATCATGTATTTGAAATGGATCTCACACTGAATCACATGAAGAAGATATCCACTCCAGGTATCAGAGGTAGACTCAAAATTTAGGATTTCATATAAATAATCAACTAACACCTTCTCTATCAGGTTCATCCAAATATAAATTCAATGGAATGTATATTCCCAACCACTTATCAATAAACCATAACTTTTTTAAGCTAAAGAGAAGGTAGAAAAATATAAAATCATGTTGGAAAAATTGAGGTGAGTTAACGTTAAATTACTTTATTGAAATATTACTGGTGAGTAAAACTCCCATACAGATACTGATATTTCTCCACCAGTGAATCTACTTCATTCAAAAGGAATAGATCTAAATATAAGATAAGATTATATTATTCTGAATAGTTATGAGTCCTGGTAACTAGTATATCAATAACAAGTGGCTGAGATTATCAAATGTTTACTCTATTAGGGAAGAATTCACCACCATATAAATAAAGATACCCAAGTCTATCATAAACTATATATCAATAGATAACATGGGAAATTTTATCATATCATGCTCTTCTAACTAACTATAATTTTCCATCTATTTAGATGATTGTCCCACCAAAACTCCTCAACTCTTTCGAGTCCCTAGAAACTTGAATGAAATATCAGGAGGGAAACATTCACTACATATGCTTGATAGAAACCCATAACCTATATGGGTGGATAAAAATAATCCTCTAACCAACATCATGAATCTTAATTTCACAGTCAAAAATGGAACTGGGGAAGTCTTTATGTCCTGATATGGTCTAATGATGGGGATACTTAAACAAAAAAGTACCCAAACTCGTGTTCCTTTTCTAGACATTAGAGGGTCCAACATTTATCTGGTATAGAAACCTACCATTTAGGTTTAATACATTCTAAGGATACATTTATAAAAAAATCATCTAATAATTTAGTTCCATGGTGAGAATGATAATGATCGATCATCTCTCAATTTTAAATAAATATTAGAATGAGGGGGTATTATATTTTATATCTCAATGGAAAGTCTTAACTTATTTCATGAATACAAAAATATTATTATAAAATTTGTTTGAAATTTATATATTAAATTATCATCATTGGTAGTAAACATAGTTAATCACTATGAGATATCCAAATGGATTTCAATAGTTTTCATCTAGGCACAACACCAAGAGGATTTAATATAATATCTCAAGACTAGCTCATGTTTGAAACCTATAGGTTAATTGGAGAACACATATAGAGTAAAGACTATAATTTTCATGATCAAACCCACAATAACACAATCTCCCATACCATGGTCCACACAATATCACTCGATACCTCCCTTTTAATGATGGAAGTAGTAACAACACCCTTTCCACTGTGGAAAAATTAAATGGAAGCATCCACTATTTAAAGACCAAAAGTATAAAGTTTATTCATTCCTAAGGGTTCATGTTCTAGGGTATTTAAATCAAACTCAAAATAAATCATAAATATCATTCTTGAGATGATGCAATTTTGACTACATGGACAATTTACATCAAAATAAGTTCATTTTCGTCTCAAGTACCGAATATCGACAAAACGACCAATATATACTTAAATAATTATATAATTTTTAACATGGTAATAAGTGATATAAAAGAAATAATAAACATGATAGAGATTTTCAAGAAAGTTTAAATTAACCTAAGTTTATTTTTCCATAACATAATGATCGTACAAGATGAGTCAAACTCAAGGTAAGGGAATTTCTAAACTCAATTTCCTCTCATTGGGTTTTACAAATAGTTCGTTGATTATATTATTCCAAGATTATGTGTGAAATAACTATTTATTTATTTATGTTATAATTTCCACTTCCCTTTATATGGATATACTATTACTACACATAATCACACCATTGATAAATTTATACGTCATTTGTACTAACTTTATAAGGGAGCTTCTTAACCCAATTTCCATTCATTAGGTTAATCTCCCACTTCTTGATTATTTCTTGTTATGATTATGTGATAAATAACATTTGATATACTATCCTATTCTTATACTTTCTTTATCTGTATTTTTTTTGAATACACATAATCAATCTATTTTATTAATAAAATGATCTTTTTAAGGGAAATATTAACTCAATATCCATTCATTGAGTTAAATATTCATGTCATTGGTTGTGTTTTTTCAATAATATGTGTGAATGACCTTTGATTTATTTTCACTAAATATCCACTTATATTGAGTGGAATTCGACCGTATGGTTATTCTATTTAGTGATATGTGTGGAAGTCGATTGTATGGTTATTCCATTTAAGTATGTTTATGTCCCAAGTTACCTTTATCTGCTATATGTTGATTTCTATGGGTTTATAGTCATATTTTGGTTACAAAAAAGGTAAGAAATGATCTTATATTTAGTGAAGTATATTTACTAATTCTTAAAGGTGAAAATTATTACTTTTGATAAAGTATTCATAGTTTTCATGAGACTAATAGTTTTCATTCATTGTGTATCCCTTACTGAGATTTTTATGCTCATCCCAAGTTGTGAAAAGTTTTTCACATGACTTAAAGAAGAATACAGTGAAGGATGAGATAAAGGAAAAGTCATTATATTTAAACATGAAACGATGCCATGTTTATTTTTAAAGAGTTTTTGTTTTATGAAAAATATGGATACTGATTAGAAGTGTCTACTTGTAATATTTAAGATGCTATGTATAAGTTATGGCCTAATTCTCTAAAAATCTAAACCTAAAAAGATTCTCGAAGTGAATTAATGTTAATTATTAACTTATCTCAATATTAAGTAATGTTTATGGTTGGGGCCTTATACCTGTCCTTGAAATAACAACTGAATTTCAAAATAGGATGATTATTAGAGTACTAATTCTATAAAAAACATATTTTTATCAAGTATGGAAAAACTAGGGAGATTATGAAAACCAAAAATAAAAATGTTGGAATTTAATATTTGAACAATGAATATATTGGAAGAGATTACTAAATCAAGGGACACCTAGTTAAGAAAAAAGAATTCTTTCTTCAATTTATATTATAAATTTTATTTGGTTGAATAACTGATTCAATGGATCTTGGAAATCATTAGCAATTTTGAAAATTCATTTCATACAAATATATAATAAGCATATGATAATAGAAATAGTTATGTTTCAGAGTACCATATAATCTAATCCTATATTGGGATGCATTTATTTTAAAAATAAAATATTAAATACACTAAATTTGAAATTTTAAAAAACATATTATATAAACTGAATTGAAATTTAATGATGAAAAAGAAGTTTTATGTCAAGAAAAAAACAGTTGATTAGGAAAGGAAAAATAGGTTGTATAGTTGTATGGTAAATAGGAAATGAGAGTAGAAAAAAGGCTTTGGGAGATTCATCATCAGGGTAGTTGATAGTGACATCTATAAATAACCTCCATATACACAATTTACTAAATGTGATCAGAGCCTTGATAAACATAATGATATATACATATAATGGTTCATCCAAAGTTTTCTGAATATTAGGATAAATATTCAATTTATGGAAGAACTTTCTAAGATAACTACTAAAAACATGTTTAAAAAACATTATCTAAAAAGATGGAAGGATAGTGGAATTTAAAATTATAATATTAATTGTGGAATAAAATTATATAATTTTGGATAATATTTTATAGAAACTCAAAGATCATTGGATCTTCAATATTCATTGTGAATTTAGAGGCAATGGATCATTTACCTACATGGTAGAATATTGATAAATAAAAAAACATAATCCTATTAATAGTTTATTTGGATCTTGTTGTGTGTGAGATAAATGCAACAATAGTGTAATTACAATTAGCAAATAGATATTCCATCATGTCCAACACTTACAAAATAAAGGACTATCAAAAGGAATTAAAAAAATGAATTGTTTTAATGAATCTTTCCTAAAATCAAACTCTCACTGGTAGTCCAAAAAACTATAAATCATAAAGAAATGAAGATTCCCTACCTCATATGCGAAACTGCTTAGTGACTCATCTCGGTTCAAATCTATTATCTAAATCCAAGAGTAACAACAGGTTAAATTTATGTGGAATTAAGAACTTAACCAAAGGAACATTTTAATTTGACTCATCACCTAGGTTCCAAAAATAAATATTTTTTTTAGAATCACCTTATCGATAAAACCTAAATGATTAACATATGCACAATTTGTCCCCTTCTTCATTTGGTATTCATCACTACCCTCACCTTAATGGACTCATTTTTTACCCTAGACACCTTATTTTATTTTTCCCAAGAAATGTATCATGTGATAAGCACTTTGCAATGCACTTATTGAAAGTGTATAGAGGGATTATAACTAACAGAAATGAACCCAATATCTATGGTGTCAAAGATTCACCATGGGATCTCAGATTCTCAAACTACTCCAGTTTCAAAAATATTTATATAAAAATAATTTACATTGTTTCACTAGGGTAATTAATTTAATAATTAAAATTAAAATGAGTTCCCTAGAATCGGGATCAAACTTCATGTTCCAAGGGTTATGATCATAACTCCACTAACAGGTTAGCCATATCACTCTAAAAAGTAGTTCCAAAACGAAATTTCAATTAAATCGCTAAGTATATTCAATTAGAAATCATCCACCCATATTAATTTCATATTCAAAGAAATTATTAACTACCAGTAGGTAACTATCCTTAGGAAATACCCATTTGATAAATAGCATATAGCCTAAACTGTACAAAAATTTTGAAAAAAATTTCCTATTTTTTTACAATGTGATTGAATTGGCAGTGGGAATTGAAGGGATTTCATTTAAGAATAGTTTTTCTTGGTAAAGAATTGACCCCCTCCCCCACACTTAAAACCCAAATTTGTCCCAAAAGTTGAATTCTAAAGTGGAGAAGAATAATTAATCAATTAATGTTCAAAACATATTTTCAATTAAGTAGATTTATGACTTGTATCAAGGGTCTTAGTGAGATTCAAAGAATGTTTTTTCCACAAAGGCTAATTTACAGTAGGTTCACAAGCAAGTACATGTGTTAAAATTTAAGTTAGTAGAAGAGATTTTCAATATAATTCAAGTTTCATGTAACTTGTAAGTGCACAATGTACTAGGTGTAAGCATTTTAATAGATTGAGTACAATAATATGTTCAATAAAGGAAAAAAATGCATGTTAAACACCTTAAAGAAACCAGCAAAACACAATATAGTAAATTTTCAATCTACAAGCACCCCCCACAATTAATTTATAATACGGTGAAGTGGTTAAAGTATTAATGAATTTCAGTTTATAGAAAAGAAGAACATAAATAATTTTTATCATAAAGTGACATGCAAAAAATTTCCATTCTAATACAAGCATAATTTTTAAGCATATTCAGAATTTTTCAACCAAGACAAGCAATAGATTTTTAGTATAAGATGAATTTTTCACAACCAAGAAGAATTTTTCCAAATAAATAGTCATTGATTCACTGCTAGTAGTTTATCAGTGAGTCATCATTAGTAGCACCAATTCATCTGTGGCTTAGATGAATCGGTGAGTCAATGACTCCCCGATAGTAGGAAAAAATGACTTATCAGTGAATTTTTATTAAAGTAAATAGTAGCATAAAAATTTAATAATGAAATTATAATACTTCCCTAAAATGGTTTGTCATTAATACTTCAATATGGGAATTCCACTCCCTAGTGATGCAGCAGCAGCATCCTAAAATAGAAAACATGAACCAAGAGCAAGAACAAAGTAACAACAGAAAATGCACAAAAATAGGGCATGCAATATTTTCATTCAAAAAACAAAATATGAAACAACCAAAAGGAAAAAACAAGAACCAGGGGTTGCCTCCCATGTAGCACTATATTTTAAAGTCTTCATCCAGACTTTATTCATCATTAATTCTCAAGAACAGTGAAGGAATCGAAGTCCATTGGTTGTCCCTCAAAATAAAGTTTCACTCTTTTCACATTAACTAGCATGGGTTTGTTCTCCTCACCTATAATTTCTAAAGCTCCATTCTTAAGCACTCTAACAACATTAAATAGTCTAGAGCACTTGGGATTATGTTTTCTAGGAAAGATTATGAGTTTAGAATTAATGAGAAGGACCTTTTGTCCATGTTTGAATTCCTTGTATTGAATAATCGAATCATTAAATATTTTATTCCTCTCTTTCTATATTCTCGAATTATCATAAGTCTCTCTCCTTATCTTAGCTATCTCACTCTGCTCAAGCAATCTTCTCTCACCAGCACTCTTAAAGTCAAAGTTCAGATCCATAACTGCCCAATATGATTTATGTTGCAACTCCACAGGAAAATGACAACGCATTACAAACAAAATTTTATAAGGAGACAGACCTATTGGGGTCTTGAAAGTAGTTCTATATGCCCATAAATCTTCATCCAATTTAAGAGACAAATCTTTCCTAGAGTTTGATATAGTTTTTTCAAGAATTTTTTTCAGTTATCTGTTAGAAATTTCTACCTATCCACTAGAATATGGATGATAAGGAGTTCCAATATTATGCACACAACCATACTTTTCCTACAAAGCCTTAAATTTTTAGTTCTTAAAGTGTGTTTCATTATCAGTGATAAAGGATTTTGCGACTCCAAATCTTGATAAGATGTTATTTTTGACAAATTTTATTGCATATTTGGCTTGATTGTTGGGAAGTGCCACTACCTCAACCCACATAGACACATAATCTACAGAAACAAGTATGTCATCATTCACATGAGAAGATGGAAATGGACCCATGAAATCTAAACCCCAAACATCAAAAATTTCTAATTCTAGATTACAATTTTGGGGTAACTCCTACTTCCTACTCACATTTACTAACCTCCGACACTTGTCACAACCAATTAAAAAGTTTACAGCATTCTTAAAAAGAGTGGGCCAATAAAAACCATATTGGAGGACTTTTTGAGAAGTCCTTTGACCACCATGGTGACCTCCCCAAGGTGAAGAGGGATAACTCTCTAAAATAGGCAACATATCTATTTTAGGCACACACCCCATAAGGATACCATTAGCACATATCATAAACTACAAAGGGTCATCCCAAATGTAGTACTTAAGTTAAAAAATAAATTTCTTCCTTTGGTTATTAGACATGTCTTTCAGAAACACTCTTGCTACGAGAAAATTGCCAAAATCTGCATACCATGCAGACTGCCTAATTGACACAGTGAGAAATTTTTTATCAGGAAATGAAGAATTGATCTCCCATGAATACCTCAATGATTATATGAAACATATCAGAAAAATTATCATCATACACCTTTAAAAGGTAGTTGGATCTCCATACAACCCAAAGGGCATCTTCCTATAAGAAAAATGTACCAAAGGGGCATGTGAAAGTGGTTTTCTCTTGATCCTCTAGAGAAATAGAAATATGGTTGTAACCAGAATACCCATCTAGGAAACAGAAAAATTCATTTCCAGCAAGCCTCTCAAGCTTCATATAATCTACACACTCTCTCCATTTTGTGGCTTTCCTACCATGGATATCTTCATTTTTTTCATTTTTGACAATAGTGAAACTTCCCTTCTTAGGGAAGACCTAGAAAGGGATGACCCAAGCACTATCATAGATGGGATTGATTGTTCCAGTGTCCAGAAACTTAATCACTTCCCTTCTTTCATGTTTGGATTTAACCTTCTTTGACACTCTAACCTAGGCTTATGGTTCGGCTCTATATGAATTTTGTGCATGCAGAATGAGGTACTAATACCCTTTATATTAGCTATGTTCCATCCTATGGTAGATTTAAATTTATTCAAGAAACTTAACAATCTTCCTTCTTGGTTCTCATTATGTTCAGCAGAAACAATGACACGCAAAGTGGAATTCTCATCCAAAAATGAGTATTTCAAATGTGCAGGGAGTGTTTTAAGTTAAAGAGTGGGTAGTTCTACACTAGAAGGAAGAATCTTGGTACTAGGAGGTCCAAGGTCTTCAATATACCTCTTAAAATGTGTATTGAATGTTGAAAGATTTTCAATATCATGTGCAGATTCAGAATTTACAGTGTTGCTGTCCAAAATGGACATCTCACTTTCCAGATTTTCCAGATTAGAACATAATAGATTTATCAAAGAAGAATCATCAAGTTGTTTCAAATTTCCTCCCTGAACGTCATCAAAGTGTTCAGAAAAGTTTGTGTTAACTGAAAGACCCTCAAATTCACTAAAAAATCTCCTAAGTTCATAAATAGAGGACTCTCCTACAACAGAAATTGCACAGTTGCCCAGTTATGGAAAATTTTCCAAATTCTCTATTTGAGCTTAATATTCAATTTTTGAGACATATAACGTATAATTTTCAACTTCCAAATTAATTTATTCAAAAAATGATTGTTTTTCAGATTCTTCAAAGTTTTCTGTTGAGTTTTCATCTTCTAAGGACTCTACCATTGAACAGTTTTCAAAAAATGTTGGTCCTTTGAAATTTTAAAACACATTAAACTCTTATTGTTGTTCTCTAATTTTAAAAATAATTTTTCCCTTAGAAACATCAATAACTGAAGCACTTGTGGCCAAGAAGGACCTACCCAAGATGATGGGAACTTCTTGATCATATTCCATGTCAAAAACTAAGATGTTTGTGGGTAAAAACAGCTTCCCTACAGATAGAGAAAATATTTTCAATTAAATTTACATTGAATTTAATTGTTTTAAACCAAAAAAAGTGTTACTCTAAGTATAATTGCTTCATTTTTATGATATTGGTTTTATTTTGAGCTGAACAATAAAAATGGCATATTTTGGATTTTTAACATTTTTAAATTATTTCTGTATTTTGGTCATAACATATTCTACACTAATCCAAATTTCAAAATTATTTCTTTTCCAGATTTTACACATTCCGGTCTTCATTTAATATTGTTGGACAAAAAGATGAATCGACCATATGAAAGCTCAAAAGAAGCTTACAAGATGTCCTAATAAAACTGTTTACAATTCTGCCAATTTTTGGTGTGGGGTCCATAAATTATTCTTGGTGGTCCCAATTGATGTGTCCTTCGGCGGATGGACACGAAAGGAGTTTTGTAACATCTTTTATGAAGGGAAGTCTGTGGGAATTGGCCGTTTTAAGGGCCATTAAAGCTTCCCAATCTGGGGGTTTGCGTTTTGGAGAGTCTGACTGGACAGAATAAATTGTCAGAGTAAAACGAGCATAACTCTCGAAATACATGTCCAAATCCACTGATATTTTGAGGGGAAACGCCCAATAGAATTATGAACAACATTAAATAAGGGATAAATACGTGAAGACTCCATTTAATGGGGCTAAAATGCGTCAACATTCAGAGGATAAATTCTGGCTATAAAAGGAGGAGAGATCCTCCCTCTCAAAGCATCTCTCATTCCATCTCATTCCTTCTAGGACAGTAAGGAGGAGAACTTTTCAACTTTATCTTTTATTTCTCTTTTTTCATAGTTTTTTAATGCTTTATTCTTCCTCATTCATCTTGATTACCCTTACCATGGTGGGGTAAACATTTGGATTGATTGGGGAAGGGTTAGTTTTCTATTTTGTAATTCTTGTGTTCTTGGACATAATTGAATGAAATTTCTTTCTTCTTCAAAGTTGTTTTCAATTTAATATAGCAGATTTTATTATCACGTACAATCATTCTTGAATTTTAATTCCGTTATTGTTTTTTGTCTTGGTAAAATAATCATTATCGCCCTCCACTAATTTCTGGTTTATATACGATGGAATAAACCAGGGATTAATGGTGAAGTACTCGACAATCGTCAGTACGTGTAAAAGGTATAGTGAATGTTCCTGATTGTTTGGGATAAATAAGACCTGATCGGGTATTTCCCATGTCAATTAAGGATATTCAATGCAACTATTTTTCACATGGAAGGAGATTTGACCAAACCGATATCTTGGTAAGGTTTTCTCTCATAATCATAATTTCACCAAGGAAGTGAGAGAAAACGATTGTGGAAACTCACTTTAATCAACTATGAAGAAGAGGTTTAAATTAAATTGAACAAGGATAGCATTACAATTGGGAAACTGACCCCGACCTATTCACCCTTTTTAATGTCATTGTTTTTTAATCATTTGAATTTAAAATTTTCTTTCAAAAGCACAACATTTTTACCCCCATTTCAAAGTGACAAACTATTTTGTGTGCACTCCTTTTCGGGAGACATCCTAGGGTTAATCACTAGACTACACTAGGAAATATAAAAAAAATTGTTTTGACACATCCTATGACAGGCGTGCGTCAAACTTGGTGCTGTTTCCAGGGAGGTAGTGTCACAAACTAATTATAAATATTTGACTCTAAAAAATTAAAAAAAAACAAAAAAATATTTTTCCATGTTGTTTTCAAATGATTATTTCTTTAATTCATGGAGCAATTACCCATCGATAAATGAACCAATTATTGACTCAACCTTTTCTGAGGAGGATGGTGTTTCTTCTATTGTTAGACATGTGAGGTTATTTTGGAAAACAAATAATGATAGACAAACATTAAAACAATTCATAGATGGTCTAAGGGGGGACATGAACGAAGACGTTTTTGAAGCGATGGCCCGAAAGCTAACTGAGTTCTCCCATTACTTTCTAGAATTTTATGAAGCTTCCATGGTCCAAGAAGATCCCCCCTTATACTTCCCTAATTTTTATAAGTACATCCAAGAAATTGAGGAGACCGACTACCTTCCTATATCTTCTACTAATCAACTCTAAGAGGTGTTGTCCATTGAAGAAGAGATAGATAATGAACAAACTCAGGGAGATAATCTTTTCATGAACTCATTATCTTTTGATTTTGTTAAAACTGAATTAAGTATTACCTCCCCTTGTTTTAATTTTTAGACTCATCCAATACATGTATTTCCTTGGAGGAAGACGATGAAAAAGAAGATTTCATCTGAAGAGGAACATTTGGAGCTCCCCGAACATGTTGAACATTTATTAGAGGGTGTTAAAGAGGAGATCAAAGTGGATTTTCCTAAGGAAATAGAGACACAATACGTAGAAATTGAAAGGGAAGAATTTGATATTAACACATCATGCTTTAATTTTGTTCAAATAGAATTAAATTCTAACATTCCCTTTTATTCTTCTATTGATGTAGCATACCTTCAACAACCACTGAAGCATAAAGAAGATGTTGTGCAAGTGGAAACCAAGAAGGAAGAGGACTCATTCATTATAATACCCCCACCTTTCATGTATTATGTAATTCTCATGGGAGTGAACTTGGTATGCTATA
This sequence comes from Viscum album, assembly GCA_963277665.1. Taxonomy (NCBI): domain Eukaryota; kingdom Viridiplantae; phylum Streptophyta; class Magnoliopsida; order Santalales; family Viscaceae; genus Viscum; species Viscum album. The sequence continues at coordinate 166,722,748 of OY728155.1, read as the reverse complement.
TCCATGGAGTCCTTATGAAAAATGAAGAAGTTTATCTTGTAAAGAAAAGTTTTTGTTGGTTCATGAGAAAGAAACCTCACCCACCATCAGATTGGGGATAACCGATTAGAACTGCCCCTTTGGAGGCAGTCAAAACCCAGGGCCCACATGGGGGATTAAACCAAGATTTATCCTTCTTCTATTTTCATTTATTTTAATAAATTTCCTATGTTATGTTTTTACTTCTTTTAGGTTTTAAAAGAGAAACACTTAGGATCCAAACTCAAAGTTTCATTGCCAATAAGTCGGGTCACACCGCTCCTTTACACTTTCTTGATGTTGTGATTCATTTTAAAATTGGCTTACATTTTAAATCCACTTCAATACATCGAGGTCACTGCATCATTTAAGTGTGGGGGAGTGAACCTTTGTAGTTTAGTATTTTCATTTTGTGTTTGTTTTTCAAAAAAAATTGAGTATTTTCATAATTTTTGGTGTGTTTTTGAAAATTTTGAGCTGAAATGATTATCATTACCATTTTTGAAACCCATTTCAATGAGTGAACCAATCTATTCCATGAAACTGAGCTTAAATGGATACTGAAATGACTTTGTTTCAAGTTCAAATCATTTGGAAATTCATGAAAAGTACACTATTTTTTGAATCCCATGCCATATTTCACTGTCTATATCATTGAAATCACTTTCTTGTGAGGCTTCTGAACCATTTTTGTCATATTATTTTCATTCACCTCATTTCTTGAGAGAACCAGACCATGCTTGATTTAACCAGAATTTGATTTATTCCTTTCAAAACATGAGGGTTTGGGGTACATGTGTTTTAAATGATTGAGGCAATTATTTGGTTTAAGCCCCCTTTTCAAAATAATCCTTTTCATTATGGCCTACCTTATAAATTTATCATTTTAGCCCCTAGTAGCCATGAATAGCCTGTTAGGTTAGCCACATTACAAGAAAAATTTCCCTATCCAACCTGCTCTTGAAGTGAAATTGCATGATCTAGTTGAACTTAAGTGTGGGGGAAGATGTATTGTGGTGTACTACCTCATTTGGTGATACTTTGGGTGAAATATAAAATGTTGAAGATCTGATGTTTCTACTGAAGATTTAATTTTGTTAAAAGTTGTTCCTTTTATGGAGCTTTCATGATAAAAGAAGTTGTGTCATTCTGGAGCTTCCAATGTAAAAAAGAAAGTTGTGCCTATCTGGATATTTCAATAAAAATCATGTTTGAAAAGATTAAAATTTTTGATGATGAAATCTTGAGCTGATTGAATGAATATGGAGCCTAATTTCTAAAAAGGGGAAGATAAGGAGACCATATTTGAGTGAAAATTAGAATCTTACAATTTTGCTTCAAAAAAAAGCCAAGCCCTCCTTTTTCGACCTCAGAATTTTTAACATCTAAATCCTACCAACCGGAAGCCATAGAATAACCCTAAAAAGTCCTCATGAGAAACACATTTCCTTGACTCACATCGGGTGGAGAAGTAGGAATGTATTAAGCCTATGGTGACTCTTGTGTGAGTTTGGATGAGAAAAGCCTTGTTGGGCATTTACATTTGTGAGATAAGAGAAAAATCATGAGAGGTAGGTGTTTTGTGCACATGGGATAAGAAATGAAGTGGAAATATATTAAATAATCTAAAATAGAGAACATGAAATAATTGTTTTTATGAAGCATTATATCTTTTTGTTTCTTAGTATAGATTTGGTAGATCTCATTGGTATGTGTTTTGGATTTGATTTGATTTGATTTTTACATGTCCAGGAATCCAAGTGCTAAGTGTGGGGGAATTGATAGAGAAAATATTTTCAATTAAATTTAAATTGAATTTAATTGTTTTAAACTCGAAAAAGTGTTACTCTAAGATTAATTGCTTCATTTTTATGATATTGGTGTTATTTTGAGCTGAACAGTAAAAATGGCCCATTTCGGATTTTTATTAGTTTCAAATTATTTCTGTATTTTGGCCATAACATATTCTACACTAATTCAAATTTTAAAATTCTTTCTTTTCCAGATTCTACACATTCCGGGTTTCATTTAATATTTTTGGACTAAAAGATGAATCGACCATATGGAAGCTCAAAAGAAGCTCACAAGTTGTCTCAAGAAAATTGTTTACAGTTCTGCTGATTTTTGGTGTGGGGTTCATAAATTATTCTTGGTGGTCCCAATTGATGTGAAATTTGGCAGATGGACGCGAAAGGAGTTTTGTAACATCTTTAATGAAGGGAAGTCTGTGGGAAGTTTCCATTTTAAGGGCCATTAAATCTTCCTAATCAGGGGTTTTGCGTTTTGGAGAGTCTGACTGGACAGAATAAATGGTTAGAGTAAAACGAGCATAACTCTAGGAATACATGTCCAAATCCGCTGAGATTTTGAGGGGAAATGCCCAAGAGAATTATGAACAAAATTCAAAAAGGGATAAATGCATGAAGACGTCATTTAATGGGGCTACAACACATCAACATTTGGGGGACAAATTCTGGCTATAAAAAAAAAGAGATCCTCCCTCTCAAAGCATCTCTCATTCAATCCCATTTCTTCTGGGACACCAAGGAGGAGAACTTTTCGGCTTTCTCTTTTATTTATTTTCTTTTTAATAGTTTTTTAATGCCTTATTTTTCCCCATTCATCTCAATTACCCTTACCATGGTGGGGTAAACATTTGGATTGATTGGGGAAGGGTTGGTTTTCTATTTTGTAATGCTTGAGTTCTTGGACGTAATTGAATGAAATTTCTTTCTTTTTCAAAGTTGTTTTCAATTTAATATATCAGATTTTATTATTAAGTACGATAGTTCTTGAATTTTAATTCCGTTATTGATTTTTTTTCCTTGGTAAAATAATCATTATCTCCCTCCACTAATTTCTGGTTTATATATGATGGAATAAACCAGGGATTAGTGGTGAAGTACTCGACGATCGTCAGTACGTATAAAAGGTGTAGTGAATGTTCTTGATTGTTTGGGATAAACAAGAATCGATCGGGTATTTCCCATGTCAATTAAGGATATTCAATACAACTATTTTTCACATGGAAGGAGAGTTGACTAAACTGAGATCTTGGTAAGGTTTTCTCTCACAATCATAATTTCACCAAGGAAGCGAGAGGAAACGATTGTGGAAACTCACTTTAATCAAATAAGAAGAAGAGGTTTGAATTAAATTGAACAATTATATCATTAAAATTGGGAAACCAACCCCGACCTAATCACCCTTTTTAATATCATAGTTTTTCAATCATTTGAATTTCAAATTTCCTTTCAAAAGCACAACATTTTTACCCTTGTTTCAAAGTGACAAACTATTTTGTGTGCACTCCTCTTCAGGAGACATCCTAGGGTTAATCACTAGACTACACTAGAAAATATATAAAAATTGTTTTTCCACACCCTATGATAGGCGTGCGTCACCTACCCCTACTGACAAATCATCTACCCTGCCCATAAGATGTGTAAATGATCTATCAGCTAACTAATGTATGACTGTGGTGGGTTGAAGAACACCTAGCCTCAATTATCGAAACAGTGACAATGGGAGTAGGTTGATACTGAAACCTATGTCATAAATACAGTTTAGCTGATCAGAATTTCCTAGGGTATAAGGAATGAAAAAACTACATGGGTCTTTCAATTTAGGTGGAATTTTCTTTTGGAGTACAACACTACACTCTTCAGTGATGCTGTAGGTAGAAAACTCTTCAAGGTTATTTTAATTTGAAACAATATTTTAAGGGATTTCATGTAAGTTGGAATTTTTATCAAACCTATGGAGTTTTTTAAGAATTCCAAGGAACTGAAGAAGTTCATCCTTAGTGTTACTTTGAGGTTTTAGTTTCTCATGTAAAAGGATGGATGGGGAAAATTTTATCAGAACGGTAGGGATTTCCCTCACCTCTTCATCAACTTTTTCTTTTCCTTTATTATTTTCATTTTTAGATGAATTTTCAACATGGTTTTCAGGTGAAAAAAATCAATTTTCAATCATTTTCAATATTATTCTATGAATTTCCAGATTGTGTACAAAAATAATTTTTGTATCTAGTTTTATGCAGATGTTCATTTTGGGGTTTTTCAAAATCTTTTTCAGTAGCAGTTTGAGTATTTAGGCCACTTCTAGTGACTACAGCCATGATATTCTCCCTAGATTTCAGTTCGGTTGTACTAGGTAACCTAAAGTTATCCCTAGAAGTCAAATCTCTAGATAATTGGCCTAGCTTTGTGTCCATGTTTTGGATCCCAACATCATTTTTCATTTTATCAGTTTCTTATTTAGTTTCTTGTTTATTCTGTTGATTCGTGAATCTTTCTTCTTGAGATTTAATTTTATTCAATATTATATCCATCTTAGAAGACATTTGATTATCATTGTTTCCTTGAACATTTAAAGATTTAACACTTTATTGATTTTGATTGTTTGGTCTTGGATGTTTATGATAATTAGGGGTAGGGGATTGTTTAATCATTCATTGTTCTTTCCAAGGCAATTTTGGATGGTTCTTAAAGCCTTGATTATAATTGTTTGAAAATGGATCTTCTTTGGGAGGCATCCTAGGACCATAGTTAATAAAATTTGAGTTCTCTTGTTGTTGGGATGGCATGTCAAAGTTAGAACAAAAGTTTTCAGTATGACAAAACATTCCACATTGTGAACATTGATATATAAGTGATTGGTTATTGTTTTGACAGCCTAATTGATAAACAGTTTGTTTTGAATTCTGGTTCATTAAAGAATGAAGTTGGTTGGTGATTTCAGTAAGTTGATCTTTAGTTTCATTCAATGAACCTGTGTATGGGTTTCTGTTGACTCTTTTTCTTCTTGAATTCATTTGTTGAGAGTTTAGGGAAATATTATTAAAGATTTTTCTTAGTTCTTCATCTGTCTTGTCATTGTAATTACCCCCAACAGCATGATCAACTAGATTCTTCCTAGAGGAGGAAATCCCTTCATAGAAGGTATCCATGAGAAGGTGGGATGGGATTTGATGATGGGGATACTACCTAAGAAGGTCCCTAAATCTATCCCAAGATTCAAGGAAAGATTCTCCATCCTCTTGATAAAAACTATTGATTTTTATTCTAGGTTCACCTTTATGTCTTTGGGGATAAAATTTTATTATGAATGAGTTGCACACCTGATCCCAATTTTCAAAAATGCTTTCATCTAAACTTAAAAACCAATTCCTAGAATTCCCTTTTAGGCAAAAGGGAAAGAATCATTCTTAGCTCATTTTCTGTGAGTCTTGAAAGAGGTAACTACTGTACAGCATTGTATAAATCTCTAATGAAGGCAAGAGAGTCCACATTAGAGATCCCATTGAATGCATCCAAAAGTGAAAAATGGGATTTTTTTCAGCTCATAGTTTCGGGCTCTTGGACTAAGTCTAATGGAAGAAGGGTTGCTTGAAACTTGATGGAGTTCTAACTCTCTCATCCTAGGTCTTTTATTTTCCAAGTGTTCTTATTGGAGGTGATGTTGATTGTTATGAGTAGGAACTCTCTCATCTAAATTTTCCATTTCAATTTTCTTTTTTCTTCCTAAGAGAAGTAAGGTGTTTGTCAAGTTTAAAGTTCAAAGGCTTTATTCTATCAGAAGTAGACCTAGTTTTCATGCAATACGTAATAAAATGTAAAATTTGGAACAAACAATATTAATAGTAACTAAGAAGTACAAAAAATAGTAGCAATTCAACAAAAAATGAAGCATATTTTTTTTACAGTTTTCAATTTTTCAATTTTATTATTTTGTTTTTTTATGTGATCTTTTTATCTTTTTTTTAGAAAATGAATGGCTCGTTCCTTCCCCTACAACGGTTCCAAAAAATGACATGACTGTCATTGTAATCGAGTCAAAGTTTAAAATTTATGTTTTCCTACAAACTATTGTATAGTGGAGAGCAGGTTCGAACCCATAAGGAAGTCTTGTTACCACTTTTCTTAATAAAAAAACCTTGAAAACACCCCACTGTTGTCAGTAGTGGGGAGACTTTTTAACTTTTCTATTTATTTATATATTTGTTCTAAGAAAAATAAATATTAACTAAACTATGATGAAGTAAAAGATAAGAAACTAAACACAATAGCAAAGAACAAAGCGCCTACAAATGCTAAGATGAACAAGCAAGAGAAATGTCCAGGGAAATGTCTATTCTATTGGTTTAAATAGATTCATGTTCACTCAAATATAGATGAAATGTACCACTGAAAATGGAATGACTTAACTCTCTTGCCCGGATTTAAGTCGTACAGATTGATCAATCTCAGAGTTCTCCACTCCAAGAATGATCAACTGTGAAAATTTGTCTTTGAAAAAGTTAATAGAACAAACTCGTTGTATGTTTTGAAGTTTTATGAATTAAATATTTTAGAAAATACATCCACTGTCATTCTCACCAAACTATCATAGAATTTAAAATAGATATCAAGTGGCACATAACAAATGTATGAATTCAGAATTGATCTCGCTGATCAATTCTGGATGCATTAATATGAAAAGTGATAAGGAAAAAAAGAATTAACTAGTAGATTTAGAAATTTCCTAGAACTCAATTATTTAGTTCACTTTCATGTTCATATTCGAAATATAAATCATTCGGTTAAAAGAACAGAAATTGAGAAAATACAGAGGAAAGTGAGAACTCTCCTCCAAACTATGGTGTTGCCTGCACTGCTCCTTGGACCTCCAAGAAGATGGCTTTCCAGGATCTCCAAGGTTCTTGCTCTGCTTCGATGTGTGAAAAGTTGTGAGTCATCTTGTATAAGTTGTTGAATCCCGCTCTCCCTACTGATTCTCTGTTTTTAAACTCATGGTCATCTGTTGCACTATCACTGCTTCCTTCCACCGACATAGTTTGAATTTAAAAGCACTTCTGCACACCTGTACTTTTTACTGAATGTCACGTCATTCTAGATTTTCCCTTGTAACTAACTTCCATTGAATTCATTGGAATAACTTGGATGTGTTTTTGACTCTTCTTTGAACCTGCACAGAAGATATCAAAACAAAATAGTCAAAAATACGAAGGAAAAAAAATAAATGAAATTAACAATTATAAATTAAAAGTTAATTGTTTTTAACTAATAAATATCTTAGTTGATAATTAATATTTACTTAATTTAGAACATAAATTAATTATTAATTATTAAAGTTGTTATTGTAATTGCCTTATAATATTATTTAATGGTGATAAAATATTAATATTTAATTTAAGTTATTAAATTTATAATTAGATTAAAAAAACTAGTATTAATATATAATAATTCTATTAATAAATATTATTAGTAATTAGTTATATAAATTTATTATATTTTAAAAATAGATTATTATTTGTTTTTTATTTAATTTTATTAATTATTGAATTTTGTGATTAAAATAGAAATTATTTAAAAATTTATTTAAAATTTAGATATCATTTAGAGAAATAATTTAATAAATCGTTGTTAACATTTAAGTTGAAATTTTTTATTAATTTAATATTTAATTATTTTTAATTTTAATGTTATTATTTTATTAAGTTGTTTATTCACTCCAAATGTAACTTTTTTTATTTTTCAAAACACTTTTAAGGGGAAAGTGAGAACCCTTACAGCAGTCAGATTAAACATCAAAAGAAACTACAGATTTGTTGAAAAACAGTTTGAGCTGATTTGAGTCAATCTCCCTAAACAATATCCAGGGGATAGAATTTACGTGAGAGTTGAGGTGGTCCTTTAAGATGCTATCATATTGATGTGCCAAGTTGTCCCAAACTCGCTTGTATTCCTCCTTGTTAATCTTCTCCATATTGAAGCCCCTTAGCAAAATGCAGGTCTGCTTATCAAACCACTCACTTTGCTCCTTAGTGATGTTCACACAAAGCGATCTTCCCATCTTCTTCGATGTTTTCAACTCCAGAACTTCCTCTGTTATTTCCTCATCCAAATTCATAAGAAGATCCATGTGTTCAAGCACCAAGGCTATCTTTCATTGAGGGTCCTCAGTGGGCATTGTCTTACTCTGCAACCCAGGGTCTATCAACATACCACTTGGGGAAGTGGCAGGGACAACATCCTCACATCCTGCAAACACCAGGACAATGGAGGTTCTGGCCACTGTATGCTCGACAGAACCTTTGTACGTGCTCGTGGGGGTGCTTCTTGCAATAATAGGAGCCTGCGGGGGCAACTTCCCCTTACTTGCAGACCTAGTAACAGGAGGGTTGTGTCACGAACCGTCCTTGGGGCCCGTGTCATGACTACCCCAAACCCGCCTCCCATGAGCCAGGGGCTGGCGACTAGCACCAAAGGCGTAAATCCTGACAAAAAGGGGAAGGCATTGCCTTTATAAAGTAAACAAACACCACAGAGTAAGCCAGCAGAAGTAAACACTAAGTAAACTGAGTACAACAGTAAGTGTGGAAAGTAAATGGGCCAGAATAGTAACCCAAACTGAAAGTAAAGTACAACTGGAAAGAAAGTACAGCAACTGAAAAGTAAAGCAGCAACGTCGAGCTGTCCACTGGAAGTCCCACCTGAAGGGTGGGTACAGATAGTCTCCTCAGCTCCTCGGGTCCAGCCGTCCGCTCCGTGTATGTCCCGCCCAGTGGTCCACCTCCAGGTACCGACTTGCTCCACAAGGCTCAATCACGATCAGCGATGTCCGTCGTCTGCATCCAACACAACGTAGTGCGGTCATAGCTCGTGCAGGGGTGAGTATACGCTACTCAGTAGGGACCCCGAGACCCCCGAAGGTCTCCCAGAATCCACAAAGGATAATCCACAATGGAAATATACAACCACGAAGTAACATCCAACACTACTTAGGTATATGCCCATACATATACCTAAGTCATCAATTCCAGTTCGGCTCCATCATCCGAGCCCAAGTTCGATCACGTCCACACAGGATAGTACAACCCAATCCACACAGAAAAGCACAACTCAATCCACATAGGAAAGCAATTCAATCATATCTAAGATAAAGATTGAAAGTCAAGACTCAGCTCACACAGGTATACTTCTTTGTAAGGTGATAGAGATGATCAGATGTAGCCACTGATTCATCTAAGCTGGGACCCACGTAGGATACTAGACCAGCTAAGCTGTCGGACCCATGTAGGATACAAGACCAGCTACTCTGTCGGACCCACGTAGGATACAAGTACAGAGTCAAATACTGCCGGACCCACGTAGTATACAAGAATAGTAGTACTATCGGACCCACGTAGGATACAAGAACAGTAGTAATTATCGTCGAACCCACAGAGGATTTCAGTACGGTCGTCATCACTGCCGAACCCACGGAGGATTTCAGTGCAGTCGTCGTCGCTGTCGAACCCATGGAGGATTTCAGTATAGTCGTCATCGTCGTCGCAGTCGCAACGAGCTCTAGGGTTCCCGCACACATCATGCTCATTTCTGGGAGGGTCCGCTCCACGAGCCAAGGGGGTCAATACATCAACTAACACGTAGTCCGGAATTGATGTATTCAAAATTTTCGCCTAGTCGATAGGAACTCAACGTGACAGACGGCGCGTCAATCGGACGCTCGGCCTGAGAGTTAATGGCTTTTTCATTCCAGGGGCCCGGTTGGTTTTTAAGTCAAAACCAACCCGACCGTACTCCAACTGCATCCAAACCTCGAGCAGAGTAAGCCAAAAGAACCGTATCACTAGGAGGAATCCAACAAATTCGACAGCACGTCAATCGAACGTTCGGAGCTCAAGTTATAAGTGTTTCCGCTCCGAGGGCCCGGTTGGTTTCGTGTTTGAACCAACCCGGTCGTACCCAATGTTCTCTAAAACCTTGAGTGTAATATACCGAAATGACTGTCTCGATCCAAGGATCGCATCGCAACTGACTATGCGTCGATCGGAGGTCCGTAACCCATGTTACAGGAATTTAAACGAACCTATCCGGTTTTAGGGGGTTTTAGGCCCGGACCGACCCTGCCCAAGATCCCCTCGGTCAGCCCGAACCGGGTCGACCCGACCCGGGTCCGGGTCCAGCCCATCAGGGAGCGGCCCAGACCGGCCCGGTGCGGCCGGTCCGGCCTGACGCGGGCGCGGCCCAAGTGGAGCGGCTCGGCAGTTTGGACGAGCGGGATGCGGAGGGGGGGCGCAGCCCCCCTTGAATAAAGAAACGACCCCCATAAGGGGGGCCCGCCTCTTGGCCAGTTGGGGGTTATGAAACCCAGTCCTTCCGAAACGGTCGGCCTGGATGGATGGTCGGTGCTGCCGCAGCGGGACCCCGCGGTCCCGCCCCTCCGAAGCGCCGGCGGCCGGCGGTTCCGGCCGCCCCTCCTTACACGGCCGCGACTTCAAGCCATGGCCTTGTCCGACCGGCGTGGCGCGACGGCACCGCGGCCCCGCTCTGGCCGCGACCTTTTCATGGTTCTCCGGCGCGGCGCGACGGCACCGCACCCCTCTGCCGCGGCCTGACTCCGGCCCCGGCTTCTTTCGGCCTCAACGGCGCCGCACTTCTTCGCCGCGTTCCTCTTTGTTTACGCACGGTGTCGTTGCACCGAGCTGCATTTGTTCGTGCCGCAACAAGTACAACATCAAAGGGGGTGGAGGGTCGGTCGTGTTCGTGCGGTCCGACCTCCTCCCGTTATAACGATAACAGGCGGCCCAAAAAATTAAAATAACTTCAACAAAGCAAGCACAAATTTAATCCATTAAATTTGAACTCAAACCCCTACCTTGATGAAGTCGTTAAATGAGGTTCGTCGTGGGAAAAGGACGTCACGGAAGACGGCGTCGCGGAAGACGTCGTCGCAGAAGACGGCGTCGTGGAAGACGGTGTCGCGGAAGACGGCGTCGTATACGTCGCCGGTGTTCGCCCGAAGAAAGATGCGGTGCATCGTCGTTCTCCAAAGAAGGCGTCTCTTACCGGCTGCGGAGAGGAGAGGAGATGGCACGGCGATTCCCTTGCGGTGATGGAGTTCTTTGTCGTAGACTCGACGTTCTTCACATTCTTCGATGAGGAAGAAGATGTTCTTCAGAGCGCAAGAGTCCTCTCCTTGTTTCCGCACAACGAATCAACCCCCAATAAAATAAGACATTGTATTATTTTATTAACACACACGCATGCCAACATTAAATTTGAAATTTAAAAAGATCCCATTCAATTAATTAAATTAATTGAAGAGCCTTTAACAGTCCATTAAATTGGGAGAGTTGACCTGACATTAAAAGGGGGTGCGGGTGTGTTACACAAGAGGGAGGTTTAATGGAATTGAAAGGGTGAGGCTCATGTGTGCCTCACTTCACTAATATCCTACCAAGTGGAGTTAGGATGTTGTGGACCCCACTCCAACATCCATGCATAGGTTAAAACTACTTAGAATAGAAAATAAAAATTGTGGCACAAATTTTTATTTCATTATTTAGTTAACCCATTTATTTAATAACCTCACCCGAGAAAACGCAACTCTAGAAAAGGTGTTCCTCAGCAATTATCGGCTCTGCGATTCCATCGGTGCCCTCGGATTTCGATTCCGAGCACCGGTTCAAAAGTTAGGAAAACTCGCTCGTCCGTTCACTGAACGTACCTGAGCTAAACTTCGGAAAATGATTCCGGGCATACCGGGCCTCGGAATCAGGTGTCGTCAGAAACCGTGTACTTGTAATATACCAAAGAAAATTAAGAAAAAAAATTTCCCTTGAAATTTACGGGCCTTTACATTACTCCCACCTCAGGGCTTTACGTCTCCGTAAAGATATATCACAAACTAGGGGAACAAATGAGGGTACTGAGTACGCATCTGAGCCTCCCGCTCCCAAGTGCTCTCCTGGGGGTTCTCGTGCTGCCATCTGATGCGCACTAGAGGAATTGACCGCCCACATAGGACCTGCTCCTGTCGATCCTCAATCTCTACCGAGACCTCCGCAAAAGTCACCCCATCGTCAATGTCCATCTCCCCATGGTCGATGATATGCGTCGGGTCATGCACGTACCTCCTCAGCTGAGATACGTGGAAGACGTCGTGCACCCGGTGCAACTGAGGTGGTAGAGCCAGGCGATAAGCCACCTCGCCTATCCTGCTGAGAACCTGGAAAGGTCCGATGAAGCGCGGAGATTACTTTCCGCCCTTGCCAAATCTCTGTAATCCACGTCGAGGTGAGACCCGTAAGAAAACGTGATCGCCATCCTCGAACTCCAGTGGTCTCTGCCTCCAGTCAGTATAAGACTTATGTCGGCTCTGAGCTGTCCTCATCCGCTCCTGGATGACCTGGACCTTCTCCGTCGTGGCCTGGACCATCTCTGGTCCCACAAGTGCTCACTCCCCAAGGTATGTCCAGCACAGAGGTTCTGTAAGGTCGGCCGTACAATGCCTCGTATGGTGTCATCCCGATGGTGGAGTGGTAGCTGTTGTTGTACGCAAACTCCACCAAGGGTAGGTGGTCCTCCCAGTTGCGGCCAAAGTCGAGGACACATGCACGGAGCATTTCGTCGAGAGTCTAAATGGTCCTCTCTGTCTGACCATCTGTTTGAGAGTGAAAGACGGTGCTCAGACGTCGCTACGTCCCGAATGCCTCCTGCAACCCCTTCCAAAGTCAGGAAGTAAAGCAAGCATCTCGATCGGAGATGATAGATGATGGCACACCATGAAGACGCACGATCTCCTGAACGTAGAGGTGTCCCAAGCTCTCCACTGAGCCCTGCTCTCTAATGGGTAAGAAGTGGGCCGACTTGGTGAGTCGGTCGACAATCACCCAAATGGAGTCGTGACCTCTGGAAGTACATGGTAGTCCAGTTACGAAATCCATAGATATCTCGTCCCACTTCCACTCCAAGACCTCCAAGGGTTGTACCAAGCATGCTGGTACCTGGTGCTCCGCCTTCACCTGCTGGCAGGTGAGGCACTGAGAAACGAACTCTACTACAGCCTTCTTCATACCCAGCCACCAGTGCTGTCATCTGAGATCCCGGTACATCGTCGCCACTTCTGGATGTACCGCTAAAGGGGAAGTGTGAAACTCCAACATCACCTCCTCCTGTAAAGCAGCTGGTATCATGGTACGTCCTCTGAAAAGGATGTTGTGCTCTCCTCCTATAGAGAATCCATCAGGTGTCTATCCTGAGGATATCTGTGCACGTCGCGTATCATAGTCAACGTCCCCACGCTGTGCCTCTCTGACCCGCTGAAGAAGTGGAGGAGTGACTGTGAGTGACTGAAGAAAGGCTGCTCCATCTCTATCCACGAAGGATATCTGCGAAGCGGCTAGCTGCTCTGTCGCCTCCTCAAGTAGTTGAATGTCCGTCCTCCTGCTGAGAGCATCGGCTACTACGTTCCCCTTTCCAGGAGTATAGACTATATCAAAGTCATGGTCCTGGAGGAACTCAAGTCATCGCCATTATCTCAGGTTCAGGTCCTTCTGCGAGAAGATGTACCAGAGACTCTGCTGGTCAGAGTAGACTGTGAAGCGCTCGCCCATCAGATAGTGTCGCCACATCTTCAGAGCGAAGACCACTACGACTAACTCCAGATCATGGGTAGCATAGTTCTTCTCATGTTGCCTCAACTGTCGTTATCGATAGGCGATCACTGCCTGCTCCTGCATCAGGGCACATCCGAGTCCGATCCCTGATGCATCGCAGTAGACTACGTACCCTACTCCCTCCTCCGGTAGCCTCAAGATAGGTGCGCTGGTCAATCTCTATCTCAGTTCCTGGAAGCTCTGCTGACATCTATCTGACCACACAAAGGGTTTCCCCTTCTTCGTCAAGGCTGAAAGTGGTGTCGCGACTCTGGAGAAGTCTGGCACAAATCTCCAGTAGTACCCAGTTAGCCCCAAGAAACTCCGCACCTCTGTCACGCTCCTGGGTGGCTCCCAAGCTAGCACTGCCTCGATCTTCGCAGGGTCCACCGCAACTCCCGCCTTAGAGATGACGTGTCCCAAGAAGTGGACCTCACGTAACCAGAACTGGCACTTCGAGAGCTTACCATAAAGCTGGTGCTCTCAGAGTGTGTCCAGTACAACCTGCAAGTGGTAGGAGTGCTCCTCCTTAGTGGTCGAGTATATCAATATGTCATCAATGAAGACCACGAAAAATCGATCGAGGTATGGCTGAAAGATCCTGTTCATGAGACTCATGAACACTGCTGGAGCGTTGGTTACCCCGAAAGGCATAACCAAGAACTCATAGTGGCCATACCGACATCTGAAGGTCGTCTTCTGCACGTCCTCGTCCCAAACTCTAAGCTGATGATAGCCTGACCTGAGGTCTATCTTCGAGAACCACTGTGCTCTCTTGAGCTGATCGAAGAGGTCGTCAATCCTCGGTAGCGGATACTTGTCCCTCACGATCACCTGGTTCAGGAGACGATAGTCGACACACAGTCGCAAGCTCTCATCCACCTTCTTGGCGAACAATATCGGGGAAGCCCAGGGTGAAACACTGGGTCGGATGAATCTCTTGCCCTGCAAGTCCTCCAGTTGTACCCGTAGCTCTCGAAGCTCAGCGGGAGCCATCTGATATGCTAGAGTGGATATCAGGGTTGTCCCGGGGTACAGGTCAATATAAAAGTCTACCTCTCTGCGAGGAGGTAGTCCAGGAACGTTGTCAGGAAAAACGTCCGCATACTGATCCACCACTACAGGAAAACTCGGACTCCACACGTCAAATACTCCTAGGATGAGGCTAGTCAACTGGTGAGTGATTGGTTATCCTCTCCTCTGTGTGAGTCCATCCTACGCTGTAAAGACTCCCTTCTCGCCGGTGAAGGTGAACCTGCTCCCATCGGTGGGAACACATCGCACCTTGTGCCTAATACAGTCGATCTGAGCATGGACTGTAAATAACCAATCCATGCCCAAGATGACGTCGTAAGGCCTCGACGCCGCTACAAGAAGATCTCAGCCGAAGCTCTCGCCTCCTAGAGTAAGCTCACACTGCTGGCACCAGTGCGTAATCGTCGAGTCTGCTCTCGTAGGAGTCTCTAGCCGTAAGGATCGAGCCAACGGCTCCGTCGGAATCTCCGAGCTCCGAACAAGGGCAGCGGCAATGAAAGAATGACTCACTCCTGTGTCTATAAGAACTGCAGCAAGGGTGGAGTAGACACAGATAGTACCTCGAATCATCTCTGGCGCGCCGTGGTCGTAGGCCTCCGCTGCCTGAAACTGAGCCTGCCACTGTCCGCCAGCTCCCGGTGGTCAGGTTGGACCTCCTGGTGGTGGTGGTGGTAAAGCCTCGAAGCGTCGCCCACCACCTGCTGCTCGGCCAGCTCCTCTGCCTTATCCGCCTACTCTATGCGGACCACCACGATCGACCCTCTGCCTCTGCCTGGGTGGCCCCTCAACCGTCTGCTACTCCTCTGCACGGCGGGTCCGGTAGTCACGAGCCATGTGGCCCTACCCACCGCATGTGTAGCACTGTCTGCTCCTTGGAAGACGGGCTCTGCGCCGGGGGCCCCGCACCTCTGAGCCAGTGTCCTGAGGTCGTCCGCCTAATGGTCTGGTCCGCCTGGACCCCTATGACGTCTGTCGACTACTAGCTGCAGATGACTCAGCTAGGTACCGCCCTGCGGTAGGTCTCACTGCTGGTGTAGGCTCAGCAAGAAATCTCTCTATGAGAAGGGCTTGCTCCAGTACTCCTGCCTACGTCAGAATGCTGAAGGAGACCATCGATGCCCCGATCTCGTGACTCAGCCCCTGCTCGAAGGTCCGGGCCCGGAAGAATAGGTCTTATACCATGCCCGTCGAATAGCGCGAGAGATCGGTAAATCTCGCCGAGTACTGGGTTACCGTCATGCTGCCCTGCCGCAGCTGTAGTAGCTCCTGAATGTGCACCGCACAGAGGGTGGCTAGAACGAACTCTGAGCGGAAGAGGCTCTCAAAGTCCGTCCAGAGAAGAGATGCATCGTCGTGCACCTGGAGCATCAAGCTCCACCATCTGCCTGCTGCCGCGTGTAGGAGGCTCGCTGCAAGGATCACCATGAGGTCAGCTGGTGTCCCCACTAGCCTGAAAACTCAAACAACAGCCTCCAGCCAATCCTCGGCGGCCTGAGGGTCCATCTCCCCATGGAACCTGGGCGGCCTCTGACGCTGGAACTTGTGCAGTGCACTAAGGAGACGTGCACTTTCAGCGGCTGGGGCTGGTGGCATCGGTGGCTCGGCGGGTAGAGGTACCGCCGGTGCCCCCGCTGTAAAAGAGCCCTGCACCGAGGCCTCGTCGCTCGGTGGGCTGTCGTCTCGCACAAATCTCGGAACCCTAGCTGGTTGCCGTCGTGGGGTCATCCTGAAAAGAAACAGGTGCGCCACGGTCAAAACAGTATACTTGGTGAGCTGACACAAAGTAATCACAAAGAAAACTTTTGAAACACACATGCAATCAATGTTTTCATGCACTGAGTCGGAAATCAGAAGTCAGGGTCCTGGTGTACGGATACGTCAGTCGCCGCACCAACACTGGACTCCCTGGACTGATAATCACACTCAATACCCTTAACATTATTGCTTCACATAGATGAAAGATCAGAGTCCTGAGTTCTGCGGTAGAACCGAACTCCTCTAATACCATTTTGTCACGACCAGTCCTCGGGGCCCGTGCCGTGACTACCCCAAGCCTGCCTCCCATGAGCCAGGGGCTGGCGACTAGCATCAAAGGCGTAAATCCCGACAAAAAGGGGAAGGCATTGCCTTTATAAAGTAAACAAACACCATAGAGTAAGCCAGCAGAAGTAAACTTAAGTAAACTGAGTACAAAAGTAAGTGCGGAAAGTAAATGGGCCAAAATAAAAACTCAAACTGAAAGTAAAGTACAACTGGAAAAAAAGTACAGCAAATGAAAAGTAAAGCAGCAACGTCGAGTTGTCCACTGGAAGTCCCACCTGAAGGGTGGGTACAGATAGTCTCCTCAGCTCCTCGGGTCCAACCGTCCGCTCCGTGTATGTCCCGCCCAGTGGTCCACCTCCAGGTAACGACTTGCTCCACAAGCCTCAATCACGATCAGCGTTGTCCGTCGTCTGCATCCAACACAACGTAGTGCGGGCATAGCCTGTGCAGGGGTGAGTATACGCTACTCAGTAGGGACCCCGAGACCGCCAAAGGTCTCCCAGAATCCACAAAGGATAATCCACAAAGGAAAGATACAACCACGAAGCAACATCCAACACTACTTAGGTATATGCACATACATATACCTAAGTCATCAATTCCAGTTTGGCTCCAACATACAAGCCCAAGTTCGATCACGTCCACACAGGATAGTACAACTCAATCCACATAGGAAAGCACAACCCAATCCACATAGAAAAGCAAGTCAATCATATCGAAGATAAAGATTGAAAGTCAAGACTCAGCTCACAAAGGTATACTTCTTTGTAAGGTGAAAGAGATGATCAGATGTAGCCACTGATTCATCTAAGCTGGGACCCACGTAAGATACTAGACCAGCTAAGCTGTCGGACCCACGTAGGATACAAGACCAGCTACTCTGCCCGACCCACGTAGGATACAAGTACAAAGTCAAATACTGTCAGACCCCTGTAGGATACAAGAACAGTAGTACTGCCGGACCCACGTAGGATACAAGAACAGTAGTCATCGTCGTCGAACCCACGGAGGATTTTAGTATGGTTGTCATCGCTGCCGAACCCACGGAGGATTTCAGTGCAGTCTTCGTCACTGTCGAACCCACGGAGGATTTCAGTGCAGTCGTCATCATCGTCGCAGTCGTAGCCAGCTCTAGGGTTCCCGCACACAGCATGCTCGTTTCCGGGAGGTTCCGCTCCACGAGCCAAGGGGGTCGATACATCAACTAACACGTAGTCCGGAGTTGATGTATCGCAATGTTCCGCCTCATCGATAGGAACTCAACGTGACAGACGGCGCGTCAATCGGACGCCCGGCCTGAGAGTTAATGGCTTTTTCATTCCAAGGGCCCGGTTGGTTTTTAAGTCAAAATCATCCTGATCGTACTCCAACTACGTCCAAACCTCGAGCGGAGTAAGCCAAAAGAACCGTCTCACTAAGAGGAATCCAACAAAGTTGACGGCACGTCAATCGGACGTCCGGAGCTCAGGTTATAAGTGTTTCCGCTCCGAGGGCCCGGTTGGTTTCGTGTTCGATCCAACCCTGTTGTACCCAAAGTTCTCCAAAACCTTGAGTGTAATATACCGAAACGACCGTCTCGATCCAAGGATCACATCGCAACTGACGGTGCATCGATCGGTGGTCTGTAGCCCAAGTTACATGCATTTAAACGAACATGTCCGGCTTTAGGGGGTTTTGGACCCGGACCGACCCGGCCCAAGACCCCCTGGGTTGGTCCGAACCGGGTCGACCCAAACCAGGTCCGGGTCCGGCCCATCAGGGCGCGGCGCGGCGCGGCCCTGCCGGTGCGGCCCGGCCCGCGTGGCCAGCGGCTCGGCCATTTGGCCGAGCGGGATGCGGAGGGGGGCGTTGCCCCTCTTAAATGAAGAAACGGCCCCCATGAGGGTGGCTCGCCTCTTGGCCAGCCGGGGGTTACGACCCCCAGTCCTTCCGAAACGGCTGGTCGGCCGGTGTTGTCGCCACGGGACCCCGCGGTCCCGCCCCTCCGAAGCGCCGGCGGCCGGCGGTTCCGGCCGCCCCTCCTTGCACCGCCGCGGCTTCAAGTCGTGGCCTTGTCCGACCGGCGCTGCGCCCCTCCTCCATTGCCTGACTCCGACCCCGGCTTCTTTCGGCCTCAACGGCGCGGCACGACGGCGTCGCGCTTCTTCGCAGCGTTCCTCTTTGTTTCCGCGCAGTGTCGTTGCACCGCGCTGCCTTTGTTCGTGCCGCAACAAATACAACATCAAAGGGGGAGGAGGGTCGACCGTGTTCTTGCGGTCCGACCTCCTCCCGTTATAACGAAAACAGGCGGCCCAAAAAATTAAAATAACTTCGACAAAGCAAGCACAATTTTAATCCATTAAATTTGAACTCAAACCCCTACCTTGAGAAAGTCGTCGAACGAGGTTCGTCGAAGGAAAAGGACGTCACGGAAGACGGCGTCGCGGAAGACGGCGTCGCGGAAGACGGCGTCGCGGAAGACGGCGTCGCGGAAGACGGCGTCGCGGAAGACGGCGTCGCGGAAGACGGCGTCGCGGAAGACGGCGTCGCGGAAGACGGCGTCGCGGAAGACGGCGTCGCGGAAGACGGCGTCGCGGAAGACGGCGTCGCGGAAGATGGCGTCGCGGAGGACGGCGCCGTATACGTCGTCAGTGTTCACCCAAAGAAGGATGTGGTGCGTCGTCTTTCTCCAAAGAAGGCGTCTCTTACCGGCTGCGAAGAGGAGAGGAGACGGCACGATGATTCCCTTGCAGTGATGGAGTTCTTCATCGTAGACTCGGCGTTCTTCACGTTCTTCGACGAGGAAGAAGATGTTCTTCAGAGCGCAAGAGTCCTCTCCTTGTTTCCGCACAACGAATCAACCCCCAATAAAATAAGACATTGTCTTATTTTATTAACACACACGCATGCCAACATTAAATTTGAAATTTAAAAAGATCTCATTCAATTAATTAAATTAATTGAAGAGCCTTTAACAGTCCATTAAATTGGGAGAGTTGACCTGACATTAAAAGGGGGTGCAGGTGTGTTACGCAAGAGGGAGGTTTAATGGAATTGAAGGGGTGGGGATTGTGTGGGCCCCACTTCACTAATATCCTACCAAGTGGAGTTAGAATGTAGTGGGCCCCACTCCAACATCCATGCATAGGTTAAAACAACTTAGAATAGAAAATAAAAATTGTGGCACAAATTTTTATTTCATTCTTTAGTTAACCCATTTATTTAATAACCTCAACCGAGCAAACGCAACTTCAGAAAAGGTGTTCCTAAGAAATTACTGGTGCTGCGATTCTATCGGTGCCCTCGGATTTCGATTTCGAGCACCGGTTCAAAAGTTAGGAGAACCCGCTCGTCCGTTCACTGAACGTACCCGAGCTAAATTTCGGAAAATGATTTCGGGCACACCGGGCCTCAGAATCAGGTGTCGTCAGAAACCGCGTACTCGTAATATACCAAAGAAAATTAAGAAAAAAAAATTCCCTTGAAATTTATGGGTCTTTCCATTACTCCCACCTCAGGGCTTTATGTCCCCGTAAAGATACATCACAAACTAGGGGAACAAATGAGGGTACTGAGCACGCATCTGAGCCTCCCGCTCTCAAGTGCTCTCCTGGAGGTGCTCATGCTGTCTTCTGATGCGCACTAGAGGAATCGACCACCCACATAGGACCCGCTCCTGTCGATCCTCGATCTCTACCGGGACCTCCACAAAAGTCACCCCATCGTCAATGTTTAGCTCCCCATGGTCGATGATATGCGTCAGGTCGTGCACGTACCTCCTCAGATGAGATACGTGGAAGACGTCGTGCACCCAATGCAACTGAGGTGGTAGAGCCAGGCGATAAGCCACCTTGCCTATCCTGCTAAGAACCTGGAAAAGTCCGATGAAGCGCGGAGATAACTTGTCGCCCCGGCCAAATCTCTGTAATTCACGTCGATGTGAGACCCATAAGAAAACGTGGTCGCCATCCTCAAACTCCAGTGGTCTCCGCCTCCTATCAGCATAAGACTTCTATCGGCTCTGAGTTGTCCTCATCCGCTCCTGGATGACCTAGACATTCTCTGTCATGGCCTGGACCATCTCTGGTCCCACAAGTGCTGACTCTCTAGGGTCTGTCCAGCACAGAGGTGATCTGCAAGGTCGGTCGTACAATGACTCGTATGGTGTCATCCCGATGGTGGAGTGGTAGCTGTTGTTGTACGCAAACTCCACCAAGGGTAGGTGGTCCTCCCAGTTGCGACCAAAGTCGAGGACACATGCACAGAGCATGTCCTCGAGAGTCTGAATGGTCCTCTCCGTCTGACCATCTGTCTGAGGGTGAAAGGCGGTGCTCAGACGTAGCTGCGTCCCGAATGCCTCTTGCAACCCCTTCCAAAGCCGGGAAGTAAAGCGAGCATCTCGATCAGAGACGATAGATGATGGCACACCATGAAGCCGCACGATCTCCTGAACGTAGAGGCGTCTCAAGCTCTCCACTGAGCTCTGCTCTCTAATGGTTAAGAAGTGGGCTGACTTGGTGAGTCGGTCGACAATCACCCAAATGGAGTTGTGACCTCTGGAAGTATGTGGTAGTCCAGTCACGAAATCCATAGATATCCCGTCCCACTTCCACTCTGGGACCTCCAAGGGCTGTACCAAGCCTGCTGGTACCTGGTGCTCCGCCTTCACCAGCTGGCAGGTGAGGCACCAAGAAACGATCTCTGCTACAGCCTTCTTCATACCCGGCCACCAGTGCTGTCGTCTGAGATCCTGGTACATCTTCGCCACTCCTAGATGTACTGCTAAAGGGGAAGTGTGAAACTCCCTCAGCACCTCCTCCTGTAAAGCAGCTGGTACCATGGTACATCCTCTGAAAAGGACGTCGTGCTCTCCTCCTATAGAGAATCCATCAGGTGTCTGTCCTGAGGAGATCTGTACACGCCGCATCTCACAGTCAACATCCCCACGTTGTGCCTCTCTGACATGCTAAAGAAGTGGAGGAGTGACTGTGAGTGACTGAAGAAAGGTTCCTCCATCTCTATCCACGAAGGATATTTGCAAAGCGGCTAGCTGCTCTGTCACCTCCTCAAGTAGCTGAATACTCGTCCTCCTGCTGAGAGCATCAGCTACTACGTTTCCCTTTCCATAAGTATAGACTATCTCAAAGTCATAGTCCTGGAGGAACTCGAGCCATCATCGTTGTCTCAGGTTCAGGTCCTTCTGCGAGAAGATTTACCTGAGACTTTGGTGGTTAGAGTAGACTGTGAATTGCTCGCCCATCAGATAGTGTCGCCACATCTTCAGAGCGAAGACCACTGCTGCTAACTCCAGATCATGGGTAGCGTAGTTCTTCTCATGCTGCCTCAACTGTTGTGATCCATAGGCGATCATTGTCTGCTCCTACATCAGGACACATCCGATTCTGGTCCCTGATGCATCGCAATAGACTACGTACCCTACTCCCTCCTCTGGTAGCCTCAAGATAGGTGCGCTGGTTAATCTCTGTCTCAGCTCCTAGAAGCTCTGCTGACATCTATCTGACCACACGAAGGGTTTCCCCTTCTTCGTCAAGGCTGAATGTGGTGTCGCAACTCTGGAGAAGTCTGGCACAAATCTCCGGTAGTACCCAGCTAGCCCCAAGAAACTATACACCTCTGTCACACTCCTGGGTGGCTCCCAAGCTAGCAATGCCTCGATCTTCGCAGGATCCACCGCAACTCACGTCTCAGAGATGACATGTCCCAAGAAGTGGACCTCACGTAACCAGAACTGGCACTTTGAGAGCTTACCATAAAGTTGGTGCTCTCGGAGTGTGTCCAGTACAACCCACAAGTGGTAGGCATGCTCCTCCTCAGTGGTCGAGTATATCAATATGTCGTCGATGAAGACCACGACAAATCGATCGAGGTATGGCTGAAAGATCCTTTTCATGAGACTCATGAACACTGCTGGAGTGTTGGTTACGCAGAAAGGCATAACCAAGAACTCATAGTGGTCATACCGACATCTGAAGGCCGTCTTCTGCACGTCCCCGTCCCGAACTCTGAGCTGATGATAGCCTGACCTGAGGTCTATCTTCGAGAACCACCGTTCTCCCTTGAGCTGATCAAAGAGGTTGTCAATCATCGGTAGCGGATACTTATTCCTCACGATCACCTGGTTCAGGCGACGATAGTCGACACACAGTCGCAAGCTCCCGTCCGCCTTCTTGGCGAACAATGTCGGGGAAGCTCAGGGTGAAACACTGGGTCGGATGAATCCCTTGCCCTGCAAGTCCTCCAGGTGTACCCGTAGCTCTCGAAGCTCAGCGGGAGCCATCCGATATGCTGAAGTGGATATCGGGGCTATCCCGGGGTACAGGTCAATATAAAAGTCTACCTCTCTGCGAAGAGGTAGTCCTGGAACGTCGCCAGGAAAAACGTCCGCATACTGATCCACCACTACAGGAAAACTCGGACTCCGCACGTCAACTGCTCCTAGGATGAGGTTAGACAACTGGTGAGTGATCGGTTGTCCTCTCCTCTGCGTGAGTCCATCCTGCGCTGCAAAGGCTCTCTTCTCGCCGATGAAGGTGAACCTTCTCCCATCGGTGTGAACACATCACACCTTTCGCCTAATACAGTCGATTTGAGCATGGATTGTAGATAACCAATCCATGCCCAAGATGACGTCGTAAGGCCTCGACGCCGCTACAAGAAGATCCCAGCCGAAACTCTCGCCTCCTAGAGTAAGCTCACACTGCCGGCACCAATGCGTAATCGTCGAGTCTGCTCCCGTAGGAGTCTCTAGCCGTAAGGATCGAGCCAACGGCTCCGTCGGAATCTCCGAGCTCCGAACAAGGGCAGTGACAATGAAAGAATGACTCACTCTTGTGTCTATAAGAACTGCGGCAAGGGTGGAGTAGACACAGATAGTACCTCGAATCATCTCTGACGCGCCATGGTCGTAGGCCTCTGCTGCCTGAAGCTGAGTCTGCCTCTGTCCGCCTGCACCCAGTGGTCGGGGTGGACCTCCTGGTGGTGGTGGTGGTGGTAAAGCCTCAAAGCGTCGCTCACCACCTGCTGCTCGGCCAGCTCCTCTGGCTCGTTCGCCATCTCTTTGCGGACTGCCACGGTCGACCCTCTACCTCTGCCTGGGTGGCACCTCAACCATCTGTTGCTCCTCTACACGGCGGGTCGGGCAGTCACGAGCCATGTGGCCCTGCCCGCCGCATGCGTAGCACTGTCTGCTCCTCGGAAGGCTGGCTCTACACCGTGTGCCCCGCACCTCTGAGCCAGTGCCCTGAGGTCGTCCGCCTGATGGTCTGGTCCACCTGGACCCCTGTGACGTCCGTCGACTGCCAGCTGCAGACGACTCAGCTACGTGTCGCCCTGCGGTAGGTCTCGCTGCTAGTGTAGGCTCAGCAAAAAAACTCTCTATGAGAAGGGCTCTCTCCAGTACTCCTGTCTGCGTCGGAATGCTGAGGGAGACCATTGATGCCCTGATCTCATGCCTCAACCCCTGCTCGAAGGTCCGGGCCCGGAAGAATGGATCTCATACCATGTCTGTCGAATAGCGCGAGAGATCGGTAAATCTCACCGAGTACTGGGCTACTGCCATGCTGCTCTGCCACAGCTATAGTAGCCCTTGAATGCGCACCGCACGGAGGGTGACTGGGATGAACTTTGAGCGAAAGAGGCTCTCAAAGTCCGTCCAGAGAAGTGATGTCTCATCGTGCAACTGGAGCATCAAGCTCCACCATATGTCTGCTGTCGCGTGCAGGAGGCTCGCTGCAAGGATCACCATGAGGTCAGCTGGTGTCCCCACTAGCCTGAAAACTCGAACTACAGCCTCCAGTCAATCTTCGGCGGCCTGAGGGTATGTCTCCCCATGGAACCTGGGCGGCCTCTGACGCTGGAACTTGTGCAATGCACTAAGGCGACGTGTACTCTCAGCGGCTGGGGCTGGTGGCATCGGTGGCTCGGCTGGTAGAGGTACCGCTGGTGCCCCCGCTGTAAAAGGGCCCTGCACCGAGGCCTCGTCGCTTGGTGGGCTGTCGTCTCGCACAAAGCTCAGAACCCTAGCTGGCTGTCGTCGTGGAGCCATCCTAAAAAGAAACAGGTGCGCCACGGTCAAAACAGTATACCTGGTGAGCTGACACAAATTAATCACAAAGAAAACTTTTGAAACACACATGCAATCAATGTTTTCGTGCACTGAGTCAGAAATCAAAAGTCAGGGTCCTGGTGTACGGATACGTTGTCCGCCGCACAAACACTGGACTCCCTGGACTGATAACCACACTCAATACCCTTAACACTATTGTTTCACATAGAAGAAAGATCAGAGTCCTGAGTTCTGCGGTAGAACCGAACTCCTCTGATACCAATTTTTCACGACCCGTCTTCGGGACCCGTGCCGTAACTACCTCAAGCCCGCCTCCCATGAGCCAGGGGCTGGCGACCAGCACCAAAGGCGTAAATCCTGACAAAAAGGGGAAGGAATTACCTTTATAAAGTAAACAAACACCACAGAGTAAGCCAGCAGAAGTAAACACTATGTAAACTGAGTACAAAAGTAAGTGCGGAAAGTGAATGGGCCAGAATACAAACTCAAACAGAAAGTAAAGTACAACTGGGAAGAAAGTATAGCAACTAAAAAGTAAAGCAGCAACGTCGAGCTGTCCACTGGAAGTCCCACCTGATGGGTGGGTACAGATAGTCTCCTCAGCTCCTCGGGTCCAGCCGTCCGCTCTGTGTATGTCCCGCCCAGTGGTCCACCTTCAGGTACCGACTTGCTCCACAAGCCTCAATCACGATCAGCGCTATCTGTCGTCTGCATCCAATACAACGTAGTGCGGGCATAGCCCGTGCAGGGGTGAGTATACGCTACTCAATAGGGAACCCGAGACCTCTCAAAGTCTCCCAGAATCCACAAAGGATAATCCACAAAGGAAAGATACAACCACGAAGTAACATCCAACACTACTTAGGTATATGCCCATACATATACCTAAGTCATCAATTCCAGTTCGGCCCCAACATCCGAGCCCAAGTTCGATCACGTCCATACAGGATAGTACAACCCAATCCACACAGAAAAGCACAACTCAATCCACATAGGAAAGCAGGTCAATCATATCAAAGATAAAGATTGAAAGTCAAGACTCAGCTCACACAGGTATACTTCTTTGTAAGGTGATAGAGATGATCAGATGTAGCCACTGATTCATCTAAGCTGGGACTCACGTAGGATACTAGACCAGCTAAGCTGTCGGACCCACGTAGGATACAAGACCAGCTACTCTGCCGGTCCCACGTAGGATACAAGTACAGAGTCAAATACTGTCGGACCCACGTAGGATATAAGAACAGTAGTACTGTCGGACCCACGTAGGATACAAGAACAGTAGTCATCGTCATCGAACCCACAGAGGATTTCAGTACGGTCGTCATCGCTGCCGAACCCACGGAGGATTTCAGTGCCATCGTCGTCGCTGTCGAACCCACGGAGGATTTCAGTGCAGTCATCTTCGTCGTCGCAGTCGCAGCCAGCTCTAGGGTTCCTACACACAGCATGCTCGTTTCTGGGAGGGTCCGCTCCATGAGCCAAGGGGGTCGATACATCAACTGACACGTAGTCTGGACTTGATGTATCCCAAAGTTCCGCCTCGTCGATAGGAACTCAACGTGACAGACGGCGCGTCAATCGGACGCCCGGCCTGAGAGTTAATGGTCTTTTCATTCCAGGGGCCCTATTGGTTTTTAAGTCAAAACCAACTCGACCGTACTCCAACTGCATCCGGAACTCGAGCGGAGTAAGCCAAAATAATCGTCTCACTAAGAGGAATCCAACAAAGTTGACGGCACGTCAATCGGACGTCTGGAGCTCAAGTTATAAGCGTTTCCGCTCCGAGGGCCCGGTTGCTTTCGTGTTCGAACCAACCCGGCCCTACCCAAAGTTCTCTGAAACCTTGACTGTAATATACCGAAACGGCCATTTCAATCCAAGGATCTCATCACAGCTGACGGTGCGTCGATCGGAGGTCCGTAGGCCAAGTTACGGGCATTTAAATGAACTTGTCCGGTTTTAGGGGGTTTTGGGCCCGGACCGACCTGGCCCAAGACCCCCTGGGTCGTCCCGAACCGGGTCGACCCGACCCGGTTCCGGGTCCTGCCCAACCCGGCGCGGGCGGCCCAGCCGGGTGCGGCTGGTCCGGCCTGACGCGGGCGCGGCCCGCGTGGCCAGCGTCTCGGCTGTTTGGCCGAGCGGGATGCGGACTGGGGCGCTGCCCCCCTTGAATGAAGAAACGGCCCCCATGAGGGGGGCCCGCCTCTTGGTCAGCCGGGGGTTACGACCCCCGGTCATTCCGAAACGGCTGGCCCGGCTGGCCGGCCGATGCTGCCACCGCGGGACCCCCGCGGTCCCGCCCCTCCGAAGCGCCGGCGGCCGGCGGTTCCGGCCGCCCCTCTTTGCACCACCGCTGCTTCAAGTCGCGGCCTTGTCCGACCGGCGCTGCGCGACGGCACTGCGCCCCTCCGTCGCGGCCCCGCTCCGGCTGCAGCCACTTCCTGGTTCTCCGGCGCGGCACGACGGCGCCGCGCCCCTCCGCCGCGGCCTAACTCCGGCCCCGGCTTCTTTTGGCCTCAACGGCGTCGCGCTTCTTCGCCGCGTTCCTCTTTGTTTCCGCGCGGTGTCGCTGCATCGCGCTGCCTTAGTTCGTGCCGCAACAAGTACAACATCAAAGGGGGAGGAGGGTCGGTCGTGTTCGTGCGGTCCGACCTCCTCCCGTTATAACGATAACAGGCGGCCCAAAAAATTAAAATAACTTCGACAAAGCAAGCACAAATTTAATCCATTAAATTTGAACTCAAACCCCTACCTTGATGAATTCGTCGAACGAGATTCGTCGTGGGAAAAGGACGTCGCGGAAGACGGCGTCGCGGAAGACGGCGCCGTATACGTCGTCGGTGTTCGCCTGAAGAAGGATGTGGCGCGTCGTCGTTCTCCGAAGAAGATATCTATTACCGGTTGTGGAGAGGAGAGGAGACGGCACGGCGATTCCCTTGCGGTGATGGAGTTCTTCGTCGTAGACTCGGCGTTCTTCGCGTTCTTCGACGAGGAAGAAGATATTCTTCAGAGCGCAAGAGTCCTCCCCTTGTTTCCGCACAACGAATCAATCCCCAATAAAATAAGACATTGTCTTATTTTATTAACACACACGCATGCCAACATTAAATTTGAAATTTAAAAAGATCTCATTCAATTAATTAAATTAATTGAAGAGCCTTTAACAATCCATTAAATTGGGAGAGTTGACCTGACATTAAAAGGGGGTGCGGGTGTGTTACACAAGAGGGAGGTTTAATGGAATTGAAGGGGTGGGGCTCGTGTGGGCCTCACTTCACTAATATCCTATCAAGTGGAGTTAGGATGTAGTGGGCCCCACTCCAACATCCATACATAGGTTAAAACTACTTAGAATAGAAAATAAAAATTATCGCACAAATTTTTATTTCATTCTTTAGTTAACCCATTTATTTAATAACCTCACCCGAGCAAACGCAACTCCAGAAAAGGTGTTCCTAAGCAATTACCGACGCTGCAATTCCATCGGTGCCCTCGGATTTCGATTCCGAGCACCGGTTCAAAAGTTAGGAAAACTCGCTCGTCCGTTCACTGAATGTACCCGAGCTAAACTTCGGAAAATGATTTCGGGCACACCGGGTCTCGGAATCAGGTGCCGTCAGAAACCGCGTACTCGTAATATACCAAAGAAAATTAAGAAAAAATATTTCCCTTGAAATTTATGGGTCTTTACAGGTTGGGTAGGTTAGAGTACTCCTTCCTACATTGTGGCCGTCGGTTGTTCATAATAAAATCATCAGAATCCTTAGTAACGTGTTTACCTTTCTGCGAAGATGATCTGAGATAGTCCTCCTCAATGACCACTTCCATGGACTCAGAAGGGGAGTCTGAAATGTCATCCATGTCCACTTGAGTATGCATGAGAAGTAGGTTCCTTCTTCCCATGTCTACAGGCTACCACAGGGTGGCCCTATTTCTTACAGGACAGACAGAAGTCGAACCATGTTTCATAGACCACGACCTATTTGTGTCGAAACTCACCCTCCACTGTAATCCACACGAACGCAGGAGAAATTTTGGAGAAATCAATCTCCACACAGATGCGAGGATTAACCGGATGACATGGCGCCTTATTTCTCGAATCAACACACAAAAATCTTCTAACAAGGTTCCCTAACATACTCAAAATCGTGGGATTTTGAAATGGTAAAGGAAGTTTCAGGAGACTAACCCAACCCGCAGCTGTAGGGGAGTCACGCTGCATGTGGAAATCATACGACCAGCGGAAGAGGCAGAACCGCATACCATTGCAGCTGCACGGAGCACTGGACCACGCTTTAACCAGATCATCCTCTTAAGCGAACCGAATCCAAATATGCTTGGAATCAAGTAAACCCACCGTTGTTATGTCCTATAAATCCCATAACCCAAAGATGTACCTGTCAAAATAATCCACCGATTGACGCCTCCGCTTGAAACGCATGACCAGGGAGAGATTCAGAAGACCCGAAGCCTCGTTGAACTCCGAGGTCGAGATTGGAAGATTCAGAAGGCCATGAAATAAATCCGGGACTTTAGGGCAAATAGAGATCTAAGGGAAAGTGGGGAGGAAATCGGGGTTTGAGAAAGGGGAGAACGAAGGAACTGCCCCCGTGAAAAGACTCCGGAGGTCCCTCCCCCGGCGAGGGAGGAGGGGCCAGCTCGGAAGCCGTCATCGTCGCTGAAGGGAAGTGTGACCTTAACCACCGCTAAAAAATCCCTCCACTATAGGCATTACTTCCATCCTTGGTAAAGTTAAGTTGCTTATTTATTTCATTTAAAATTATTAATGTTAATTATAATTATTATGTTTGTATTATTTCGAATATTAAATTATTTACTATTTAAAATTAATTATATTATTTAATTCTAATTTTATTTATAAATTATTAGTATTTTATTTTATTAATAAATTTTATTATTAAATAATTATAAATATTTAATATGCAACATTAAATTATAATTAATTTATTTTAATTTAATTTAGAAGTTATTATTAACAAATTTAGTTTAATAAAGTTTTATTTTAGTTAATTAATTAAATAATTCTATTTTATTAAAATTATTTATCTTAATATTTATTAATTATCTATGATGATTATAATTTAATATTTTAGTTTGGTTATTTTTTAGTTAAGTTTTTATTTTAGTTTTCTTTTAATTTTTTTTTTAATTTTTTCTTCTTCTGCCCCCCAATCTCGGTGCAGCATGGGGGAGTTTCGGAAGCTTCTAGGTCTTCTTCCTCCCAACATCCAGCAGAGGCGGACCAGCTTGGTGACAGATCACAGTGACACCTCCTCGTGGAAGGCAACGGCTCGACTCTCCCTCAGATCGGCCTCAGTTTGCAGCGTAGCAATCAGGAGAAGGGAAGTTGGGTCTTGGCGGTTCAACAGGTGTGACTCGCAGCTCCATCGTGTCCTCCCATGCGGTGGAAAGTACTCACTCCTCGACAACTCCTCCCACAACGACAGCAGGCAGTTTCTCCTCCAAATCAGTAGGGATTTTCTCCACTTTCAAAGTGGCAGATGTCGATTCTTCCAGTGGCGGCGAGTGCGTGTTGTGGTTTTGGTGTTGGGGAATTGTGTCTATCCAGATCTTCTTTAAATCTAATTTGATTCAATTCTTAGTATAATGTTAAATCTGATTTGAGTATGTTCATTTTGTGGCTCCGACTTTGAATCTGCATTTTTCTGTTGGTACTCTATTGAATCATGGTTTGAGAATGGTCGAGAGAACGGTGAGAATGTTGCACAAAAGCAGAGAGAAGATTGCAATGGTGGATGCACCGGTGTTGAATAGTGTGAGGAGAGACCAACACTGGAAAACCAAAGGCATCGGTAGCACAAGGGATAAGGAGGACGCTACGAACAGTGAGATGTGAAGATCGGTAGGTTAAGGAGTGGATCAGTAGCAGTGGTTGAATACCCACTACAAAATATTTAACTTTTTACAATAAGAACATATCTGTTGATAAAAGTACATTTTCTGTTGATAAAACGTTTTACCAACACATATGTCCATGTCACTAAACTGTCAGTAAAAACTCTATCGTTAAATGTTATTGCGATTGATAAAATAGTTATGTTACAATTATAATATTACCAACGGATAATATATATGTTGCTTAAAATTTTTAGCAACAGGTTCACATGACAAATTTTTCTGTTGGTAATAATATTACCAACATATAATATCTATTTATAAATTACATTTGAATAAAAATTATAAAATTTTATAATCAATAAAATGTTATATTATATTTATATCATATATAATTCATCTTAATAGTGAAGTTTAATCCAGAATGAATCAATAAAAAAAATACAAAATCCATCACAACCCCCCCCCCCCCACCCAACATGATCCATCACACCCCAACCCCCCAAGTACCAACGACTCATCCAGGCCCCAACACCAGCGAGCTAGCTTCAACGCCAATGACTCATCCATGCCCTAGGACCAACAATCCAGCTACAACTATACCACGGTCTTCATCACACCATCACCAGTGACCCATCCACACCCCAGGACCAGTGAACCAACTCCAGCAATAATGAGAAACCTCAAATAACTGCACATCCTTCAGCTCCAAGATCTCTACCACAAACCAATGAGCATACAAAAAACGAGAGTTACCTCCAATACCAACAAGAAACAAATCGAGCTAGCTCCAACACCACCGAGAAACCTCAAGTCGCTATTATGTCACACCCTTCGGCTCTAATATCTACATCACAATCAACCAAAAAGCATACCCACAAATCAGTGAGAAATATCGGCATGAATTAAAACCAAAATAGAAATAAATGGAAGTATAAAAAAATGATTTGCATAGTGTGCATTTTTCATAATCCCTATTAACATCTCAAGGATTTGTGTCCTAAAATTCCAACCATAAAATGAGAAACAAACATTCAGTCAATAACAAAAAATACAACATGGTGTTGGTAGTTTATATAAATTAACCCCAAAAAATACGTGGTATTGAGACTTATTCAAGCCTGTTCAGAAATCATAATGCATAGAAAAACCTAATATGTCAAAGTCAATTAAAACAATATATCATTACCTATTAAGAACGTCTCATCAATCTTTAATTCCGATACTCAACAAAAGCATGCATGTGTGATGAACCTTCCGCTGCAAAAAACAAAAAAAAATGGGTCAGAAAACTTAAAAAGTATAACATACTAAACAAGTGTAGGAAATTACATGAAAAATGCAAAAAAAAAAAAACTATCCAACTGATGCATCTGTCACCCCAAATAAAAAAACAACAATTCGAAAATATACAAAGTGCTACATGAAAAAGAGGTGAAAAAATGACTATGAAGAATGTCAAAATCCAAGAAATAATAATAAAATAAAACACATATGTCTCCATAATCATAGGTTCTTAATTGTTTCATATTTTATCAATTATGCAAGCTAAAAAAACACATGTTGTACAAACTTTTCCATTATTGGAAAATAAATGAGAAAAAAAACAAATTATAAATTTTGAAATACCACAAGCATTTTGAAGTAAAACATTTGTAATGAGTATTGTAATTAGTATCATCTTGAAGAGCCCAGTGAAGAAAATTTATGATGTTGCTAGAAAATTTGTTCATTTATACCATGAAACTTTGATGTTGATCCACCACTGTTTGATCACTTTAGAACAAAGAATCAATCTGGGGTTTGGGTTTTCAATCAAACATGCAAGAAACAAACTACGAGGGAGTGGCTAATGGAGAATAACACCCATTGGGTTTTCTCAGCTAATGCTAGAGAGGGATTCCTAAATATTCGTTTATTTCTTACAAATTTCTGTTATCAATTCTCTGCAGTAATGTTGGAGCAGCAATGATTTGTGGATTCATAGTGTAATGTGGGTATCCACTGAATTTTACTCATCCGCAATTCACGCACAAACTCAGTCTTCTTTCTCTAGTGCCACTGCAGGAGCTTCTGGTAACGTTGATCAGGACCTATACAATGATCTTGTCGAGATGATACCCCTGGTTCAGTCACTTATTGATCAAAAACCCAGTTCTTCATTTACAGGTCGTGGATCCCTAAACTACAAGATCCACACCAAAACGACCTCCAGAGAGTCCGTTTCTAAGAAGATGAGTGAATTGAAAGGCAAGAATGTATCCCAATGTCTTCCCACAAAATATCAATGGGGCAATGGTGACAAAAATGAGGGAAATCATACTGACAGTATCCAGAACTGAGCTTAGTGCTCCTCTGCGTCAGCAACAGAGAATGGCATAGAGGATTTTAATTTACTAAGGGAGCAGATAGAGGATTTATAGAGGAAGCTAGTCTAGAAGAATGATCTTTTAAGTTTAATAGAAATTACAAAGACCCAGGTGGTCACCACTCAGGCAAGACTCGATGAACTGAAACAGCAGGCTTTGGAGAGGGATTCGCTACTCAAATCCTCCACTCAGTTAAATCTTTTTGATGCAATGATCAAGATTACAGACAAACAAGTAGCCCTGGAAAAGATTCAGTTGGAGGCACAGACTTCTACTAGTAAAGTGGAAAAGCTGTAAGAAACGTTACAGTCCACCCAAGGAGATATTTCATTTTTAATGGAAGTATTTGATGGTTTGACAAAGAATGATTCATCACCTTCTACTTTTATGGAAGATTTGGATGAGTTGCCTCAGTCTGCGGATTATCTTCCAGAAATAGATGACATGGATGATATGGAGATGCATGAAATGAAAGTGGCCAGGAGGGCTTACATTGATGTTGTGAATGCAGCAAAAGAGAAGCAAGATGAAGAGTCCATGGCTGTTGCAGGGAGAGCAAGAGCACGTCTTCATTCTTGTGTTTTTGAAAACTGAGACCATCGTAACAATCAATAGCTCCCATGAGTCTGACATTTTAACAGGTGCTTCCAATTGTAATTTCTCCTGATATATGGTGTGTGATTTGTTGTCTTCAATGTATGGCATTATCTTTATTTATTTTTACTTTTTTGATCAACCTATTTGGAGAATTATAGTTATTTTAGTTCTTTTTTATTATTTCTATTAGTTATTATTAAAGAATGATTTTTTGAAGAAACTATTCATATTAACATTGCTAAGAGTGGCTGCATTTCTTACTACATCCCTTGCCTATACAACATCATGTTATAAAACATGGAAATTAGATATAATTGTGACGGAATAATATTTAATAGATGAAGTGAAAATGTTTGTAACATGATGTTGTATAAAACATGATGTTGTTTTAATCTGTTGATATTTTATGTATACTGTAATTTCAGGACTTTAAAGAATGTATCCATACTGTATCCATACTGATAGAGGCATACAATATAGATTTATAGAATTTATTCCTAACACGAACAAGATATAAGGATTTAAGATAGCTTTTAACTATGAACTATAAAACCACCCTAAAAATTGCAGTGCTGGGAATTGAAAAAAAAACATAACTTAGCCTGAGGCAATACAAAGAACACCTAAAGTGCAGCTATACAAAATCGAAGCATCAAAATAAAAAAACCTAAGAAACCATTACCATCACAGAGTACCAGAAAGGAGCAAAAAAACATGGCAGGGATGAAAAATACCATATCAATATATAATGTATTCCTAACACGAACAGGATATAAATTTATAAACATGAAGAACCAAAATGAAATCAGATACTGCAAATGCTACCGTAGGGTGATTGGGGAACCAAAGTAGAGAAGTGAGATGCGAGAGATAACCTATGAACAACCGATGTTGGCATGGGGACATTGGGTATCCTACTGAGGGTGATTCCGACAAGGGGATTTCACGTGAGGAAGCCTGTCGGGACCACGGTGGGGATTCGCGCGATGATATCCGAGGGTGACGCCGGCCGGGAACAGGGAGGGGTGTTCTTGAAAATATGTCAACGATGAACGCCGGCTGGGAACAATGATGGGGTTCCTACGAGGAGATCTGCGAGGAACGCTGGCCGCGAGGAAGGTCGGCCACGTGGAACACCGGCTGCGGGGAATGCTGGCCGTGGGGAACGACGGTAGGGTTGGGGGAGGGAGGTGGCGAGGAAGGACAGTAGGGTTGGGGGAGGGTCGCGGGGAACGACATTTGGGGGTGGGGGGTCTTGTTTTGGGACACATAAGGGATTTTTTCCCACATATATTTATTTATATATATATATATATAATGAAGAAAGTTATGAATTTATATAACAAATTATATTGTATAAGAATTATGTATGTTTGTATGTATCAATATATATATTACGGAAAAATATTACCAAATTATGGATATTTTATTTATTTATATATCTTTATTGTCAAAATGATATTCTTATAATGGGTAATGTATATCTATATATTCATTTTTTGGTAAAATATTTGATACTATTGAAAAATAATTTACTGGTAACAAGTTTTTTTAATGGTAAAAGATTTGTTGGTAACGATAACTAATTACAACATATTTATTTACCGATAAATCAATTGTTTGTATTATTATGATAAGACAACAAATTTAAATGTTAGTAAAAGATCTCTTGATGTTGAACTACTGATATAAACAGATACACCTATTGGTAAAAATAATTGTTGGTACTTATAGTTAATATCAACGTTATTTAATATCTGTTGGAATTAATCATTTTTACCAATAGATATATTATCTGTTGGTAATTTCCTGTTGGTAAAGGTCACTTTTTTTGTAGTGCGTCGATGGCAAGGTGTTGCGGAATAAAGCATCGGTTTGACGTGAGACCGATAGGAGGATATGAACAGTGACACCGATGACGAATGCTGTGAGGAGGGTGAGACCGATGTCGTTCAGTTGTGAGATCGAAGCTGATGTGATGAGAGACTGATGGTTATGTCTATAACCAACTAGCAGCTCTCAACAGACCAATCTAGTGGCACAACCCGACTGTGACATGCACGAACCCTAGATATTAGTGTTCATCCAAGGAAGAAAACCCAAAAATAAATGCCAAGGAAGCTTACTGGAGGAGAGAAATGGCTTGCCAGAGGGGAAGATGGAACTATAGGGGGTTTGCGCCAGAGGTCGGTGCTGCCAAAGGGTGTCGTGCCAGAGATAGGGGTGTTCGGAGCAGGGGGTCATCGGTGGTATCGTGCTAGCAGAGAAGTGAGAAGGGGTAGTATCGTGCAAGGGAGAGCCGGAGGGAAGGTGGTCGCTTGGGGTGTGAGGGCGTGCTGGGAAGGCAGGACGATGGGGGTCTGGTCATGTAGAAAGCGGGGTAGGGGGTGGTGCGTTATGCATGGAGAATTGGAGGGGGGGGGTCATGACCCCTCTAGGATTCCTCTGAAAAAATTAAAAAGAAAAAAATAAAAATTATATAAAAAATATGTAATTAATAACAATAATAATATAATATTATCATTATTAATAAACATTGTTTTATATTTATTTTATTCTCAATTTATGTGATTTTTAATTTAATTTTATTCTTCATTTAATTATATTTTTATTATTTGTAGACGTAGAGCCAGCTGCATGGTCTTCCAGGCCATGCGCCATCTTTGCAAAGGCCAAAAAACTCAACTAAAAGTTTTAAAATCCGAAAATTTTACACAAGTCTCAACCCAAACCTTAGCCGAAGAAATTAAAGACCAATAGAAGTATTGAATAAAGGTGGTTCTATGGTCAGGGTGTGACAATTCTCCCCATCACAGCCAGTATCTACCCCTAGAAAGACACCAAGCCCAGCGATAGCCAAATATCAGGTGTGTGCCTAATCTAAACTAAGAGAAAATGAGAACCTCAAGGTGATTCACTCCAAAAGTCACACTTGACCGATACAGAAGAAACCAAAATGTAAGAGAATGGTAGAAAACAAGAGGGTTCTCCCCACCACAATGAGTCAACTAGCACGAAATCATTACAAAAACACAAACAACACTACCAGGCCCAAGAACTCACAACATGAGTTTACCCCAAACTCCTCCTCATTAATCGAGCAACACTCTCTTCCCATGACAAGAGACTCAGGAACTGTAACGACCTGAAATTTTGAATAAATCTTGTTTCCTAATTTTGTGTGTTATTTTATTTCATACTCAACAAAACTTTTTCATTTAGTAAAATCAGTATAATTAAAATGAGACTGTTGGGTTTTGACTATTATATGACCATTAGTCAGTATGACCTTTGGAAACTAAATGTTGTGATTATTGTCTCTAAATACAAGTGATCTTGGTTAATTAATATAGAAAGAAGATTCGATGGCCTCATCCAGTAGTCTCGGGCCAATCAAAGCCCATCTAACAGAACTTGGGAAGGAGGTAGCACCACTGGGCTTTGCTCTGGACCAAACCCAAGCCGAACTTCATCATGTGAAGCTAGAACAGAATCGCCTTCGTGAGAAGTTCAAACTAATAGAAATTAATACTCGTGCAATGTTGGCCGAGCCACCCTCAGATTCTCTCACCTTAGCACACCTTACACTTAGGTCCTATGCTGGGGTTATAAGGGGCTATGTAAGGAGACCGTAAATGCCTTGTGTAATCCTTTGATTTAAATAAAAATTGTGATTTCTTCTTATGATGAAGTTTTTGAATTTTCAAATGTTCGGATAAATATAGTATGCATATTTTTTTTATGAATTTTAGAAAAAGGATATTTGAAAATATTTATGTAAACCTTAAATAATTAATTATGTGTAATGATTTTCAAAAAATGGTCTTCTACAATTATGTTCAGTAAGAAATTTAGAGTCTAATAAGATCAACTTGATTTTTGATGAATAATAAATTATGAAAAGTGATATTATGCTTAGGATTAGTAATGTGGCCAAATGGATTAGTAATCTCACCTAACAAAATTATTAATATAATCTAGGCACCTTGATTAAGTAATGTGATTCAATAAAATAGGTAAATAACTGTTTCAGAAATTATTAGTCAAGTATTAGGTTTTTCAGTTGAATAGTGTTTTTTAATTAAAAATTAAATTAAAAATATTTAGAAAATTATTTTTATAAAATGGACTTTATTTTTGAACTCAGAGCATCGATATTATGTTAAGGTAATTTTTGGGGATTTTTCTGAGAAAAATGAATTTTCAGTGAATAGTGTATTTATTTAAAAATTAAATTAAAATTATTTAGAAAATTATTTTTATAAAATGGAGTTCATTTCTGAAATCAGAGCATCGATATTTGGTTAAGGTGAAATTTTGAGATTTTTCTGAGAAAGTTGAATTTTCGATGAATAGTGAAAATACAGTTTTTAAGTTACGGGTGTTTAATGACATCATTAAATGATGTATTAAGTATGTAATCAATATGGTAGACTTATGAATAGTAATATAAGGTATGAGGTGTCCCAAGTGGCCAATACCATGGGCAAATATCATGGGCAAACCCATGGTTTTTCCAATACCACCAATGAGGTGTCCCTTGGCCATTAATGCCTTGTCCCCTCACTTTCCCTATAAATACCAAGTCATTCTCTCATCCTTTCAACTCCAAAATCATCCTCAACAAATTTATGGTCTCTTTACCTCGCAAGAAGTCCTCCCAAGGTGCCCTCAAGCCCTCAAGGTCCCAAACTTTGAGTTTTAAGAGTTACATTTTAAGGTAAGGGATCCCACCTCTCTCTTTCTTTCCAAGTACTCTATTTTATGTCATATCATTTATGCTCCATGTTCTTATGTTGGAGGATGTTCTTTTATATTCATACTACTGTCCTTTTCATGTTCATATGATGATATACCCCTTCTTTCTCATCAATTCATTTTAAGAATGTTTAAGTGGCGCCGTTAGGCTGCCGAATTTTTAAGGGATTCTTTCACCTTTCTCATTTTCAAGATCTATTTTCATGTCAAGTCTTTCAAGTTCCTTTTTATTATGTTGGGGTATGATCTCTATATCTTTCATACTGATCTTTTATTTTCATATGATGAGAGACCCTATTTTATCTCATCAATTCATTTTTTGAAATTTTAA
Source organism: Viscum album (assembly GCA_963277665.1). NCBI lineage: Eukaryota > Viridiplantae > Streptophyta > Magnoliopsida > Santalales > Viscaceae > Viscum > Viscum album. The sequence goes on along the minus strand of OY728155.1, from coordinate 166,684,202 downwards.
GTGGCGCCGTTAGGCTGCCGAATTTTTAAGGGATTCTTTCACCCTTCTCGTTTTCAATATCTATTTTCATGTCAAGTCTTTCAAAGTTCATTTTTATTATGTTGGGGTATGATATCTATATCTGTCATACTGATCTTTTATTTTCAAATTATGAGAGGTCCTATTTTATCTCGTCAATTAATTTTTTGATATTTTAAGTGACGCTGTTAGGCTGCCGAATTTTCATAAGAGAAATCTTATTTTTGTCTTCCTTCAATGTTTTTCATTTCATATGGTATGTCTTTAAAATTTCATTACCATGTTCTTATATCCATTATATTTTGTCCCTATACTGTTTTATGGATCATTTATGAGTGGGTGACCCATGTCCCCTCTCTTTTCAATATTTTCTAAAACCCTGTAATATAGTCGTTATGCTGCAGAATTTTCGTCTCAAAATGCCTCTCTCTTTTCTCAAATTCTTTTATTTCATTAAGTGAATACTCAAATATCTTTCTTCTACAAGGGTATTCATATATATATATCAAAATTTTCTATTTTAAATTTTGGGATTTACATATATGAAACCCACTTTCCTTTTTCTGTGGGTTTAAAGTGACATAAAGATCATGTCTTTAAAGCAGTTTTTAAAACGTTATGATTATGAAAGGAAACCCATTTCTTTTATGCTATATGGGTTATTTATGAAATTTTTGATGATTATATATGTGGATCACATGATAATAAAGCCAATTTAAGGGTGCACTCTGATAGCGCTCCAATGCATTGGGTAAAGACTTAATCTCTAGAGATGACCATTTTTAACGACGCCTTGGTGAATAACCTTGGTAATTTTTAATGACACCATGAGGATGGACCTTGGTGAAATGGAAATTATTGTATATGTTAAATGTTGTAGCCACATCTTCAAGTTATGAAATGCGTTATTTTTATTATGATATGCCTCATGATTTCTTTCCCATGACTTAAAGTTCTTTTTCATGACTTTATTGATGTATCTCAAGTCCACAAGCTAAATATTTTCCCTTGTTTCCCTTACTGGGCCTTCTGCTCACCCATTCTTTTGATGTATATCCCCAAGTTATGAGATGCAGTAATGAACCTAGGATGAACATAAGCAGAATCTTTTCAAGTGTTTATGAATAATGTTTTATGTTTTCATGTTTTAAGTTCTTGGTTTCCAAGACACTAAACCTTAAAGATCCTCGGTTTTGTAAAATGTAATGAAAAGTTATGTTATAAAAAGGCGGGATGTTATATTTGGTATCAAAGGATGGTTTAGTTATTTATAGAAATTAGGATATGAAAACTTTAGGAAGAACCCTATAGAAAAGTTTAAATATAGGAAATCTTCCTGGTATTTTGGTGAGTATTGAGTAAGTGGTTTATCAAACAAATACATCCCTGTCTGGATACGAGTAGGTAGAGGTGGCTCTGTCACAGATGTACATAGGGGTAAAACCCAAAAACACCGCTTGATCTAGACTCGAACGGGAACTGGTACACGACAACGGGCCTTGCCGCACTCTTGTTTACGACACTCCCAGGGGATATGCTTTGTTAAATTCTTAAGCTTAGTATGAACCATTATTAAAGGAACAAAGATAAAATAAAATAAAGATTCACATAAGAATATATGATCATGGATAACCTAGATTGGAACCTAGGGGATCACAAGTTAGGATATACTTTTCTTCTACAAGTTTATCCTTCTATGCTTAAAGTTTCCTTTTCATGATTATTCCCTAAGTATTTAAGACCCTAATTATACTTTCTTTTCTTAGTTAATGGCGAGAAATAGAAGAACATGTCCCAATAACCAATGTGATAGGAAATGTGACGATTTCCCTATTAATGTGATAGAGATGACGAAAGATCAAGTTGAACATATTGTGATTATGCCAAACCAGCAATCAAAAATCACAATTAATAATTTGTACCTAGTTGAATGCCCAAATTCATCAATGAAGAAGAAGACGAAGTCTCAAGGATGTTCATCTGATAAAGTTGATAAGGGAAAGAAGACCCAATTTCCTTTGTGCAAAAAGTGTGGAAAGGGGCACCAGGGAGAATGTCACAAAGGAACCGGGAGATGTTTTAAGTGTGGGGTGATAGGGCATAAAGTAGCGAATTGCTTTAAAAAAATGGATAATGTGATGAATAGAGATAAGGTTCGGTCTAATGTACCTTATACTTTTCAATGTCGTAAATGTGGAGAAGTTGGACATTATCCAAAGTAATGCTCTCTTGGAAGGGATGAGAAGCATGATGAGCATCAAAAATATTCAAGGACAACGAAACAATGCAAGTCCTATGCTGAGATAGATCACGATGACTAAAGTACATGCAACTTCTTCGCAATAATTGTCTATGTCATGTTGTATTTTAGTTCGTGCCCTATGAGCATATATTTAATGTTTTCTAAGAACATTGAGTCACTACCTAAGATGGTTTTATATCATTAAGAAAAACGTCTATTGTTATGTACCACATGTTGATGTTGTGAAGCTGTTCTTCTTGAAAATAAAAAGATGATTAGGGTATTAAAAGATGATTATCATTTTGGAAGACATTCACTATTTTGGGAACCCTATATGATCGAGGTAAAAAGATTACTACGGTATTTTCTTTGAGGAGTAAAGGTTGACTTATATTTTGAAGAATCAACGAATTTAATGTGAACTTATAGTAATTTAGGAAATGATTAACCTATCTTGGGGAAAATCTGTTTAGGTTAGTTAGTTTTGTTATAATATGTTAGGAGTGGTTGATGTTGTTTGGAGATAAAAGATAAAGTTTAACTTGGAAGACTATGTTATCAAATCTTTCTTATATTTGGGTTTCAATCTTAGTTTGGTTTATTTGAGGAATTTTAAGGACAGTTATTTATCGAATATTCTATGATGAACTTTGGGTAGTACCGTGGGACTTTGAAGATTTAAAGTAGTTTCCCTTCCTATGGGTTTTTTTGAAGAGTTGTTTTATCTTACCCTTTCTGTTTTTGGGATAATGTTTAAAGATAGAAGAAATAGATAGTTAATCTTTTGTGGATTATGTGGTTCTCTATAAGATGATTCTTGTGCTTTTGATGAGACCAAGTGTTTTTGAATGCTCATCGTTTGGAGAGAAGATTAGTTTTGGTAGAAACTTATTAAAGGATGAAACTCTACTTGAAGGTAAATATATTTCCTTGTATTTTCATTCTATGTAGTAAATGAATTCCTCAAAATTATTAAAAGGAATATAAAACAAAAACTTTGTTGATTTAAGTTTCCTACTGGGTAATCAAAGACCGTTTACACACATCATAACTTTGTGATTTTCTTGTGGTTAACATTCTCCTAATCATGTTTTCTATCACTCTCCCTCAGAACATGATCCTTTGTTTTCTCCTCCATATCCATGTTTTCCTACATGGAATCCTAGTATGGGTTAACTCGAGTGACCTTTGTACTTCATTTTCTTTATTTTAAAGTAATAGTGTTACTGACTCTTTTTCCGATGTGGGACATTCAATGAAATTTTCAAGCCCAATTTTAAAAATTTCGAGGACACAATTTCTTAAGGGGGGAAGATTGTAATGACCTGAAATTTTGAATAAATCTTGTTTCTTAATTTTGTGTGTTATTTTATTTCATACTCAACAAAACTTTTTCATTTAATAAAATGAGTATAATTAAAATGAGACTGTTGGGTTTTGACTATTATATGACCGTTAGTCAGTATGACCTTTGGAAACTAAATGTTGCGATTATTGTCTCTAAATACAAGTGATCTTGGTTAATTAATATAGAAAGAAGATTCGATGGCCTCATCCAGTAGTCTCGGGCCAATCAAAGCCCATCTAACAGAACTTGGGAAGGAGGTAGCACCACTGGGCTTTGCTCTAGACCAAACCCAAGCCGAACTTCATCATGTAAAGCTAGAATGGAATCGCCTTCACGAGAAGTTCAAACTGATAAAAATTAATACTCGTGCAATGTTGGTCGAGCCGCCCTCAGATTCTCTCACCTTAGCACACCTTACACTTAGGTCCTATGCTGGGGTTATAAGGGGCTATGTAAGGAGACCGTAAATGACTTGTGTAATCCTTTGATTTAAATAAAAATTGTGATTTCTTCTTATGATGAAGTTTGTGAATTTTTAAATGTCCGGATAAATATAGTATGCATATTTTTTTATGAATTCTAGAAAAAGGATATTTTAAAATATTTATGTAAACCTTAAATAATTAATTATGTGTAATGATTTTCAAAAAAATTTCTCCTACAATTATGTTCAATAAGAAATTTAGAGTCTAATAAGATCAATTTGATTTTTGATGAATAGTCAATTATGAATAGTGATTTTACGCTTAGGATTAGTAATGTGACCAAATGGATTGGTAATCTCACTTAAAAAAAGTATTAATATAATCTAGGCACCTTGATTAAGTAATGTGATTCAATAAAATAGGTAAATAACTGTTTCAAAAATTATTAGTCAAGTATTAGGTTTTTCTAGTGAATAGTGTTTTTTAATTAAAAATTAAATTAAAAATATTTAGAAAATTATTTTTATAAAATGGACTTTATTTTTGAACTCAGAGCATCGATATTATGTTAAGGTAATTTTTGGGGATTTCTCTAAGAAAAATGAATTTTCGGTGAATAGTGTATTTATTTAAAAATTAAATTAAAAATATTTAGAAAATTATTTTTATAAAATGGGGTTTATTTTTGAAATCAGAGCATCGATATTTGGTTAAGGTGAAATTTTGGGATTTTTCTGAGAAAGTTGAATTTTCGATGAATAGTGAAAATACAGTTTTTAAGTTACGGGTGTTTAATGACATCATTAACTGATGTATTAAGTATGTAATAAATATGGTCGACTTATGAATAGTAATATAAGGTATTAGGTGTCCCAAGTGGCCAATACCATGAGAAAATACCATGGGCAAACCCATGGTTTTGCCAATACCACCAATGATGTGTCCCTTGGCCATTAATGCCTTGTCCCCTCACTTTCCCTATAAATACCAAGTCATTCTCTCGTCCTTTCAACTCCAAAATCATCCTCAATGAAGTTCTGGTCTCTTTATCTCCCAATGAGTCCTCCCAATGTTCCCCCAATCCCTCAAGGTCCCAACCTTTGAGTTTTAAGAGTTACGTTTTAAGGTAAGAGATCCTACCTCTCTCTTTCTTTCCAAGTACTCTCTTTTATGTCATATCTTTTATGCTCCATGTTATTATGTTGGAGGATGTTCTTTTATATTCATACTACTGTCCTTTTCATGTTCATATAATGAAAGACCTCGTCTTTCTCTCATCAATTCATTTTAAGAATGTTTAAGTGGCGTCGTTAGGCTGCCGAATTTTTAAGGGATTCTTTCACCCTTCTCGTTTTCAAGATCTATTTTCATGTCAAGTCTTTCAAAGTTCATTTTTATTATGTTGGGGTATGATCTCTATATCTGTCATAATGATCTTTTATTTTCATATTATGAGAGGTCCTATTTTATCTCATCAATTAATTTTTTGATATTTTAAGTGACGCTGTTAGGCTGCCGAATTTTCATAAGAGAAATCTTATTTTTGTCTTCCTTCAATGTTTTTCATTTCATATGGTATGTATTTCAAATTTCATTACCATGTTCTTATATCCATTATATTTTGTCCCTATACTGTTTTATGGATCATTTATGAGTGGGTGACCCATGTCCCCTCTCTTTTCAATATTTTCTAAAACCCTGTAATATAGTCGTTATGCTGCAGAATTTTCGTCTCAAAATGCCTCTCTCTTTTCTCAAATTCTTTTATTTCATTAAGTGAATACTCAAATATCTTTCTTCTACAAGGGTATTCACATATATATCAAAATTTTATATTTTAAATTTTGGTATTTACATATATGAAACCCATTTTCCTTTTTCTGTGGGTTTAAAGTGACATAAAGATCATGTCTTTAAAGCAGTTTTTAAAACGTTATGATTATGAAAGGAAACCCATTTCTTTTATGCTATATGGGTTATTTATGAAATTTTTGATGATTATATATGTGGATCAAATGATAATAAAGGCAAATTTAAGGGTGCACTCTGATAGCGCTCCAATGCATTGGGTAAAGACTTAATCTCTAGAGATGACCATTTTTAACGACGCCTTGGTGAATAACCTTGGTAATTTTTAATGACACCATGGGGATGGACCTTGGTGAAACGGAAATTATTGTATATGTTAAATTTTGTAGCCACATATTCAAGTTATAAAATGCATTATTTTTATTATGATATGCCTCATGATTTCTTTCCCATGACTTAAAGTTCTTTTTCATGACTTTATTGATGTATCTCAAGTCCACATGTTAAATATTTTCCCTTTTTTCCATTACTGGGCCTTCTGCTCACCCATTCTTTTGATGTATGTCCCCAGGTTATGAGATGCAGTAATGAACCTAGGATGAACATAAGTAGAATCTTTTCAAGTGTTTATGAATAATGTTTTATGTTTTCATGTTTTAAGTTCTTGGTTTCCAAGACACTAAACCTTAAAGATCCTCGGTTTTGTAAAATGTAATGAAAAGTTATGTTATAAAAAGGTGGGATGTTATATTTGGTATCAAAGGATGGTTTAGTTATTTGTAGAAATTAGGATATGAAAACTTTAGGAAGAACCCTATAGAAAAGTTTAAATATAGGAAATCTTCCTGGTATTTTGGTGAGTATTGAGTAAGTGGTTTATCAAGAAAATACATCCCTGTCTGAATACGAGTAGGTAGAGGTGGCTCTGTCACAGATGTACATAGGGGTAAAATCCAAAAACACCGCTTGATCTAGACTCGAACGGAAACTGGTACATGACAACGGGCCTTGCTACACTCTTGGTTACGACACTCCCAGGGGATATGCTTTGTTAAATTCTTAAGCTTAGTATGAACCATTATTAAAGGAACAAAGATAAAATAAAATAAAGATTCACATAAGAATATATGATCATGGATAACCTAGATTGGAACCTAGGGTATCACAAGTTAGGATATACTTTTCTTCTACAAGTTTATCCTTTTATGATTAAAGTTTCCTTTTCATGATTATTCCCTAAGTATTTAAGACCCTAATTATACTTTCTTTTCTTAGTTAATGGCGAGAAATAGAAGAACATGTCCCAACAACCAATGTGATAGGAAATGTGACGATTTCCCTATTAATGTGATAGAGATGACGAGAGATCAAGTTGAACATATTGTGATTATGCCAAACCAGCTATCAAAAATCACAATTAATAATTTGTACCTAGTTGAATGCCCAAATTCATCAAGGAAGAAGAAGACGAAGTCTCAAGGATGTTCATATGATAAAGTTGATAAGGGAAAGAAGACCCAATTTCCTTTGTGCAAAAAGTGTGGAAAGGGGCACCAGGGAGAATGTCACAAAGGAACCAGGAGATGTTTTAAGTGTGGGGTGATAGGGCATAAAGTAGCGAATTTCTTTAAAAAAATGGATAATGTGATGAATAGAGATAAGGTTCGGTCTAATGTACCTTATACTTTTCAATGTCGTAAATGTGGAGAAGTTGGACATTATCCAAAGTAATGCTCTCTTGGAAGGGATGAGAAGCATGATGAGCATCAAAAATATTCAAGGACAACGAAACAATTCAAGTCCTATGCTGAGATAGATCACGATGACTAAAGTACATGCAACTTCTTCGCAATAATTGTCTATGTCATGTTGTATTTTAGTTCGTGCCCTATGAGCATATATTTAATGTTTTCTAAGAACATTGAGTCACTACCTAAGATGGTTTTATATCATTAAGGAAAATGTCTATTGTTATGTACCACATGTTGATGTTGTGAAGCTGTTCTTCTTGAAAATAAAAAGATGATTAGTGTATTAAAAGATGATTATTATTTTGGAAGACATTCACTATTTTGGGAACCCTATATGATCGAGGTAAAAAGATTACTATGGTATTTTCTTTGAGTAGTAAAGGTTGACTTATATATTGAAGAATCAACGAATTTAATGTGAACTTATAGTAATTTAGGAAATGATTAACCTATCTTGGGGAAAATCTGTTTAGGTTAGTTAGTTTTGTTATAATATGTTAGGAGTGGTTGATGTTGTTTGGAGATAAAAGATAAAGTTTAACTTGGAAGACTATGTTATCAAATCTTTATTATATTTGGGTTTCAATCTTAGTTTGGTTTATTTGAGGAATTTTGAGGACAGTTATTTATCGAATGGTCTATGATGAACTTTGGGTAGTACCGTGCGACTTTGAAGATTTAAAGTAGTTTCCCTTCCTATGGGTTTTTTTTGAAGAGTTGTTTTATCTTACCCTTTCTGTTTTTGGGATAATGTTTAAAGATAGAAGAAATAGATAGTTAATCTTTTGTGGATTATGTGATTCTCTATAAGATGATTCTTGTGCTTTTGACGAGACCAAGTGTTTTTGAATGCTCATCGTTTGGAGAGAAGATTAGTTTTGGTAGAAACTTATTAAAGGATGAAACTCTACTTGAAGGTAAATATATTTCCTTGTATTTTCATTCTATGTAGTAAATGAATTCCTCAAAATTATTAAAAGGAATATAAAACAAAAACTTTGTTGATTTAAGTTTCCTACTGGGTAATCAAATACCGTTTACACACATCATAACATTGTGATTTTCTTGTGGTTAACATTCTCCTAATCATGTTTTCTATCACTCTCCCTCAGAACATGATCCTTTGTTTTCTCCTCCATATCCATGTTTTCCTACATGGAATCCTAGTATGGGTTAACTCGAGTGACCTTTGTACTTCATTTTCTTTATTTTAAAGTAATAGTGTTACTGACTCTTTTTCCGATGTGGGACATTCAATGAAATTTTCAAGCCCAATTTTAAAAATTTCGAGGACACAATTTCTTAAGGGGGGAAGATTGTAATGACCTGAAATTTTGAATAAATCTTGTTTCTTAATTTTGTGTGTTATTTTATTTCATACTCAACAAAACTTTTTCATTTAATAAAATGAGTATAATTAAAATGAGACTGTTGGGTTTTGACTATTATATGACCGTTAGTCAGTATGACCTTTGGAAACTAAATGTTGCGATTATTGTCTCTAAATACAAGTGATCTTGGTTAATTAATATAGAAAGAAGATTCGATGGCCTCATCCAGTAGTCTCGGGCCAATCAAAGCCCATCTAACAGAACTTGGGAAGGATATAGCACCACTGAGCTTTGCTCTAGACCAAACCCAAGCCGAACTTCATCATGTGAAGCTAGAATGGAATCGCCTTCACGAGAAGTTCAAACTGATAAAAATTAATACTCGTGCAATGTTGGTCGAGCCGCCCTCAGATTCTCTCACCTTAGCACACCTTACACTTAGGTCCTATGCTGGGGTTATAAGGGGCTATGTAAGGAGACCATAAATGACTTGTGTAATCCTTTGATTTAAATAAAAATTGTGATTTCTTCTTATGATGAAGTTTGTGAATTTTTAAATGTCTGGATAAATATAGTATGCATATTTTTTTATGAATTATAGAAAAAGGATATTTTAAAATATTTATGTAAACCTTAAATAATTAATTATGGGTAATGATTTTCAAAAAAATTTCTCCTACAATTATGTTCAATAAGAAATTTAGAGTCTAATAAGATCAATTTGATTTTTGATGAATAGTAAATTATGAATAGTGATTTTACGCTTAGGATTAGTAATGTGACCAAATGGATTAGTAATCTCACTTAACAAAAGTATTAATATAATCTAGGCACCTTGATTAAGTAATGTGATTCAATAAAATAGGTAAATAACTGTTTCAAAAATTATTAGTCAAGTATTAGGTTTTTCTAGTGAATAGTGTTTTTTAATTAAAAATTAAATTAAAAATATTTAGAAAATTATTTTTATAAAATGGACTTTATTTTTGAACTCAGAGTATCGATATTATGTTAAGGTAATTTTTGGGGATTTCTCTAAGAAAAATGAATTTTCGGTGAATAGTGTATTTATTTAAAAATTAAATTAAAAATATTTAGAAAATTATTTTTATAAAATGGGGTTCATTTTTGAAATCAGAGCATCGATATTTGGTTAAGGTGAAATTTTGGGATTTTTCTGAGAAAGTTGAATTTTCGATGAATAGTGAAAATATAGTTTTTAAGTTACGGGTGTTTAATGACATCATTAACTAATGTATTAAGTATGTAATAAATATGGTCGACTTATGAATAGTAATATAAGGTATTAGGTGTCCCAAGTGGCCAATACCATGAGAAAATACCTTGGGAAAACCCATGGTTTTGCCAATACCACCAATGATGTGTCCCTTGGCCATTAATGCCTTGTCCCCTCACTTTCCCTATAAATACCAAGTCATTCTCTCATCCTTTCAACTCCAAAATCATCCTCAATGAAGTTCTGGTCTCTTTATCTCCCAATGAGTCCTCCCAAGGTTCCCCCAATCCCTCAAGGTCCCAACCTTTGAGTTTTAAGAGTTATGTTTTAAGGTAAGAGATCCTACCTCTCTCTTTCTTTCCAAGTACTCTCTTTTATGTCATATCTTTTATGCTCCATGTTATTATGTTGGAGGATGTTCTTTTATATTCATACTACTGTACTTTTCATGTTCATATAATGAAATACCTCATCTTTCTCTCATCAATTCATTTTAAGAATGTTTAAGTGGCGTCGTTAGGCTGCCGAATTTTTAAGGGATTCTTTCACCCTTCTCGTTTTCAAGATCTATTTTCATGTCAAGTCTTTCAAAGTTCATTTTTATTATGTTGGGGTATGATCTCTATATCTGTCATACTGATCTTTTATTTTCATATTATGAGAGGTCCTATTTTATCTCGTCAATTAATTTTTTGATATTTTAAGTGACGCTGTTAGGCTGCCGAATTTTCATAAGAGAAATCTTATTTTTGTCTTCCTTCAATGTTTTTCATTTCATATGGTATGTCTTTCAAATTTCATTACCATGTTATTATATCCATTATATTTTGTCCCTATAATTTTTTATGGATCATTTATGAGTGGGTGACCCATGTCCCCTCTCTTTTCAATATTTTCTAAAACCCTGTAATATAGTCGTTATGCTGCAGAATTTTCGTCTCAAAATGCCTCTCTCTTTTCTCAAATTCTTTTATTTCATTAAGTGAATACTCAAATATCTTTCTTCTGCAAGGGTATTCACATATATATCAAAATTTTCTATTTTAAATTTTGGGATTTACATATATGAAACCCACTTTCCTTTTTCTGTGGGTTTAAAGTGACATAAAGATCATGTCTTTAAAGCAGTTTTTAAAACGTTATGATTATGAAAGGAAACCCATTTCTTTTATGCTATATGAGTTATTTATTAAATTTTTGATGATTATATATGTGGATCACATGATAATAAAGAAAAATTTAAGGGTGCACTCTGATAGCGCTCCAATGCATTGGGTAAAGACTTAATCTCTAGAGATGACCATTTTTAACGACGCCTTGGTGAATAACCTTGGTAATTTTTAATGACACCATGGGGATGGACCTTGGTGAAACGGAAATTATTGTATATGTTAAATGTTTTAGCCACATATTTAAGTTATAAAATGCGTTATTTTTATTATGATATGCCTCATGATTTCTTTCCCATGACTTAAAGTTCTTTTTCATGACTTTATTGATGTATCTCAAGTCCACATGTTAAATATTTTCCCTTGTTTCCCTTACTGGGCCTTCTGCTCACCCATTCTTTTGATGTATGTCCCCAGGTTATGAGATGCAGTAATGAACCTAGGATGAACATAAGTAGAATCTTTTCAAGTGTTTATGAATAATGTTTTATGTTTTCATGTTTTAAGTTCTTGGTTTCCAAGACACTAAACCTTAACGATCCTCGGTTTTGTAAAATGTAATGAAAAGTTATGTTATAAAAAGGCGGGATGTTATATTTGGTATCAAAGGATGGTTTAGTTATTTGTAGAAATTAGGATATGAAAACTTTAGGAAGAACCCTATAGAAAAGTTTAAATATAGGAAATCTTCCTGGTATTTTGGTGAGTATTGAGTAAGTGGTTTATCAAGAAAATACATCCCTGTCTGGATACGAGTAGCTAGAGGTGGCTCTGTCACAGATGTACATAGGGGTAAAACCCAAAAACACCGCTTGATCTAGACTCGAACGGGAACTGGTACATGACAATGGGCCTTGCTACACTCTTGGTTACGACACTCCCAGGGGATATGCTTTGTTAAATTCTTAAGCTTAGTATGAACCATTATTAAAGGAACAAAGATAAAATAAAATAAAGATTCACATAAGAATATATGATCATGGATAACCTAGATTGGAACCTAGGTTATCACAAGTTAGGATATACTTTTCTTCTACAAGTTTATCCTTTTATGCTTAAAGTTTCCTTTTCATGACTATTCCCTAAGTATTTAAGACCCTAATTATACTTTCTTTTCTTAGTTAATGGCGAGAAATAGAAGAACATGTCCCAACAACCAATGTGATAGGAAATGTGACGATTTCCCTATTAATGTGATAGAGATGACGAGAGATCAAGTTGAACATATTGTTATTATCCCAAACCAGCTATCAAAAATCACAATTAATAATTTGTACCTAGTTGAATGCCCAAATTCATCAAGGAAGAAAAAGACGAAGTCTCAAGGATGTTCATATGATAAAGTTGATAAGGGAAAGAAGACCCAATTTCCTTTGTGCAAAAAGTGTGGAAAGGGGCACCAGGGAGAATGTCACAAAGGAACCGGGAGATGTTTTAAGTGTGGGGTGATAGGGCATAAAGTAGCGAATTGCTTTAAAAAAATGGATAATGTGATGAATAGAGATAAAGTTCGGTCTAATGTACCTTATACTTTTCAATGTCGTAAATGTGGAGAAGTTGGACATTATCCAAAGTAATACTCTCTTGGAAGGGATGAGAAGCATGATGAGCATCAAAAATATTCAAGGACAACGAAACAATGCAAGTCCTATGCTGAGATAGATCACGATGACTAAAGTACATGCAACTTCTTCGCAATAATTGTCTATGTCATGTTGTATTTTAGTTCATGCCCTATGAGCATATATTTAATGTTTTCTAAGAACATTGAGTCACTACCTAAGATGGTTTTATATCATTAAGGAAAACGTCTATTGTTATGTACCACATGTTGATGTTGTGAAGCTGTTCTTCTTGAAAATAAAAAGATGATTAGGGTATTAAAAGATGATTATCATTTTGGAAGACATTCACTATTTTGGGAACCCTATATGATCGAGGTAAAAATATTACTACGGTATTTTCTTTGAGGAGTAAAGGTTGACTTATATTTTGAAGAATAAACGAATTTAATGTGAACTTATAGTAATTTAGGAAATGATTAACCTATCTTGGGGAAAACCTGTTTAGGTTAGTTAGTTTTGTTATAATATGTTAGGAGTGGTTGATGTTGTTTGGAGATAAAAGATAAAGTTTAACTTGGAAGACTATGTTATCAAATCTTTCTTATATTTGGGTTTCAATCTTAGTTTGGTTTATTTGAGGAATTTTAAGGACAGTTATTTATCGAATGATCTATGATGAACTTTGGGTAGTACCGTGGGACTTTGAAGATTTAAAGTAGTTTCCCTTCCTATGGGTTTTTTTGATGAGTTGTTTTATCTTACCCTTTCTGTTTTTGGGATAATGTTTAAAGATAGAAGAAATAGATAGTTAATCTTTTGTGGATTATGTGATTCTCTATAAGATGATTCTTGTGCTTTTGACGAGACCAAGTGTTTTTGAATGCTCATCGTTTGGAGAGAAGATTAGTTTTGGTAGAAACTTATTAAAGGATGAAACTCTACTTGAAGGTAAATATATTTCCTTGTATTTTCATTCTATGTAGTAAATGAATTCCTCAAAATTATTAAAAGGAATATAAAACAAAAACTTTGTTGATTTAAGTTTCCTACTGGGTAATCAAAGACCGTTTACACACATCATAACTTTGTGATTTTCTTGTGGTTAACATTCTCCTAATCATGTTTTCTATCACTCTCCCTCAGAACATGATCCTTTGTTTTCTCCTCCATATCCATGTTTTCCTACATGGAATCCTAGTATGGGTTAACTCGAGTGACCTTTGTACTTCATTTTCTTTATTTTAAAGTAACAGTGTTACTGACTCTTTTTCCGATGTGGGACATTCAATGAAATTTTCAAGCCCAATTTTAAAAATTTCGAGGACACAATTTCTTAAGGGGAGAAGATTGTAATGACCTGAAATTTTGAATAAATCTTGTTTCTTAATTTTGTGTGTTATTTTATTTCATACTCAACAAAACTTTTTCATTTAATAAAATGAGTATAATTAAAATGAGACTGTTGGGTTTTGACTATTATATGACCGTTAGTCAGTATGACCTTTGGAAACTAAATGTTGCGATTATTGTCTCAAAATACAAGTGATCTTGGTTAATTAATATAGAAAGAAGATTCGATGGCCTCATCCAGTAGTCTCGGGCCAATCAAAGCCCATCTAACAGAACTTGGGAAGGAGGTAGCACCACTGGGCTTTTCTCTAGACCAAACCCAATCCGAACTTCATCATGTGAAGCTAGAATGGAATCGCCTTCACGAGAAGTTCAAACTGATAAAAATTAATACTCGTGCAATGTTGGTCGAGCCGCCCTCAGATTCTCTCACCTTAGCACACCTTACACTTAGGTCCTATGCTGGGGTTATAAGGGGCTATGTAAGGAGACCGTAAATGACTTGTGTAATCCTTTGATTTAAATAAAAATTGTGATTTCTTCTTATGATGAAGTTTGTGAATTTTTAAATGTCCGGATAAATATAGTATGCATATTTTTTTTATGAATTCTAGAAAAAGGATATTTTAAAATATTTATGTAAACCTTAAATAATTAATTATGTGTAATGATTTTCAAAAAATTTTTTCCTACAATTATGTTCAATAAGAAATTTAGAGTCTAATAAGATCAATTTGATTTTTGATGAATAGTAAATTATGAATAGTGATTTTACGCTTAGGATTACTAATGTGACCAAATGGATTAGTAATCTCACTTAACAAAAGTATTAATATAATCTAGGCACCTTGATTAAGTAATGTGATTCAATAAAATAGGTAAATAACTATTTCAAAAATTATTAGTCAAGTATTAGGTTTTTCTAGTGAATAGTGTTTTTTAATTAAAAATTAAATTAAAAATATTTGGAAAATTATTTTTATAAAATGTACTTTATTTTTGAACTCAGAGCATCGATATTATGTTAAGGTAATTTTTGGGGATTTCTCTAAGAAAAATGAATTTTCGGTGAATAGTGTATTTATTTAAAAATTAAATTAAAAATATTTAGAAAATTATTTTTATAAAATGGGGTTCATTTTTGAAATCAGAGCATTGATATTTGGTTAAGGTGAAATTTTGGGATTTTTTCTGAGAAAGTTGAATTTTCGATGAATAGTGAAAATACAGTTTTTAAGTTACGGGTGTTTAATGACATCATTAACTGATGTATTAAGTATGTAATAAATATGGTCGACTTATGAATAGTAATATAAGGTATTAGGTGTCCCAAGTGGCCAATACCATGGGAAAATACCATGGGCAAACCCATGGTTTTGCCAATA
Source organism: Viscum album (assembly GCA_963277665.1). Classification (NCBI taxonomy): domain Eukaryota; kingdom Viridiplantae; phylum Streptophyta; class Magnoliopsida; order Santalales; family Viscaceae; genus Viscum; species Viscum album. Next base: position 166,668,572 of record OY728155.1, on the reverse strand, counting down.
CCACCAATGATGTGTCCCTTGTCCATTAATGCCTTGTCCCCTCACTTTCCCTATAAATACCAAGTCATTCTCTTGTCCTTTCAACTCCAAAATCATCCTCAATGAAGTTATGGTCTCTTTATCTCCCAATGATTCCTCCCAAGGTTCCCCCAATCCCTCAAGGTCCCAACCTTTGAGTTTTAAGAGTTACGTTTTAAGGTAAGAGATCCTACCTCTCTCTTTCTTTCCAAGTACTCTCTTTTATGTCATATCTTTTATGCTCCATGTTATTATGTTGTAGGATGTTCTTTTATATTCATACTACTGTCATTTTCATGTTCATATAATGAAAGACCTTATCTTTCTCTCATCAATTCATTTTAAGAATGTTTAAGTGGCGTCGTTAGGCTGCCGAATTTTTAAGGGATTCTTTCACCCTTCTCGTTTTCAAGATCTATTTTCATGTCAAGTCTTTCAAGTTACTTTTTAATATGTTTGGGTATGATATCTATATATTTCATACTGATATTTTATGTTCATGTGATGAGAGACCCAATTTTATCTCGTCAATTCATTTTTTGATGTTTTAAGTGGCGTCGTTAGGCTGCTGGATTTTTAAGGGATTCTTTCACCCTTCTCATTTTCAAGATCTATTTTCATGTCAAGTATTTCAAAGTTCCTTTTTATTATATTAAGGTATGATATCTATATCTGTCATAATTATCTTTTATATTCATATTATTATAGACCCCATTTTATCTCATCAATTAATTTTTTGAAGTTTTAAGTGATGCTGTTAGGCTGCCGAATTTTCATAAGAGAAATCTTATTTTTGTCTTCCTTCAATGTTTTTCATTTCATATGGTATGTATTTCAAATTTCATTACCATGTTCTTATATCCATTATATTCTGTCCCTCTACTGTTTTATGGATCATTTATGAGTGGGTGACCCATGTCCCCTCTCTTTTCAATATTTTTTAAAACCCTGTAACATAGCCGTTATACTCCAGAATTTTCGTCTCAAAATGCCTCTCTCTTTTTCTCAAATTATTTTATTTCATTAAATGAATACTAAAAGCTCAGTATTCTATAGGGGTATTTACATATATATCAAAATGTTCTATTTTAAATTCTAGGATTTACATACATGAAACCCGCATTCCTATTTCCATGGGTTTAAAGTGACATAAAGATCATGTCTTTAAAGCAGTTTTTAAAATGTTATGATTATGAAAGAAAACCCATTTATTTTATGCTATATGTGTTATTTATGAAATGTTTGATGATGATATATGTGGATCAAATGATAATAAATGAAAATTTAAGGGTTCACCCTGATAGCGCTCTAATGCATTGGGTAAAGACTTAATCTCTAGAGATGACCATTTTTAATGATGCCTTGGTGAATAACCTTGGTAATTTTTAATGACACCTTGGGGATGAACATTGGTGAAACAGAAATGATTGTATATGTTAAATGTTGTAGCCACATCTTCAAGTTATGAAATACATTATTTTTATTATGATATGACTCATGATTTCTTTCTCATACCTTAAAGTTCTTTTTCATGACTTTATTGATGTATCTCAAGTTCACATGTTAAATGTTTCCCCTTGTTTCCCTTACTAGGCCTTCTGCTCACCCTTTCTTTTGATATATGTCCCCAGGTAATGAGATGCAGTAATGAACCTAGGATGAACATAAGGAGAAGCCTTTAAAGTGTTTAAGAAGAATTTTTTATGTTTTCATGTTTTAAGTTCCTGGTTTCCAAGACACTAAACCTTAAAGATACTCAGTTTTGTAAAATGTAATGAAAAATTATGTTATAAAAAGGCGGGATGTTATAGGAACTCCCAATATGAAATAAAACAGATTCCTTAGCACAAGTGAGACAACACCATATCCTACAATGAGAATTCCCTATACAAGACAAAGATCCCAACACGAGTTGATAAATTCACAAAAAGGAAATTGAACGAGATAGAGAACTTGAACACAATTAAGAGACATTGATTTCCAACAGCACATACATCTCCAAATGAGTACAACTAAAACCAAAACTGACCCATATGTGGGATAAGGACACTTTTAAGAAAGGTTAACTATTTAAAGAGCCACACTCAAAACACAAGGACGAGATCACAGGAAAATAAGATTAATAAGTCTATTATATATATAAAAAATTCACAACATGGAGAAACATACAACGGGAGATTGGATCTTTCTCCACTCCAGCACTAGAGACCAAAAATTGGGCCAAGGTTTTTTAATCCCCTGGAAATTTCCTGACTATGCATGAGATTCACTTCGATGCCTATGGTTAGGGCCCTGATGACTGAAGCATCTCTTGCCTCCCAGCTAGACACCAAAATCCTCTAATGACAAAATTTTCTTTGAGAGACTATTCCAGCAAAACATCTCCATATGACTTCGATAACCGCAACAATGACATGCTTTTGAAGGATTGCTGCAGGATGGCTTCAAATGCCTGAACTGGTCCCACTAGTGGTAGACATAATTATATAGTTGGGAATAATAATAATGAATTATATTATGAAAATTATTAAAATATAAATTAAATTGGTTCTCCCAAAATGAGAATGAAGTACTAGAAAGAAAACAAGGCCCAATACAATCCCACTATAGATAAAGTGAAAACAAACCCAACCTAAAATTAAATAAGGTAAATACTATCAAGATAACTGGAGGAACACAAATCGGCCAATCCATCTCACTATGAACCTCCTAATCCTGGTCCCTTTGGGACTTTGTCAAAAGGTTGATCATCTGAATAATACATGAAATGTGTGGTCAAAGGTCATAGAAGGTTGATGATAAAACACCCAGTAAGACACACTAAAATAATTAAGAATATAACATCAAAAATAAAAAACATATCAACAATGGTGTATGTTTACATAACATATAAAAGTAATTTGTAGATATACTAAACAAATACACACAAACTAAAGGTAATGTCACAAATCTAATTTCAGCCTAGTATTACTACTTGAAGGTCTCACACATCATTCATTCCAGGAGAACTCACTCCAAGAGTCAGATACCACTGATGAATTCCATCTAAGAAGTCATGCACATCGAGTCTCTCCATAGGCATTACACACTTGAATTCTAAAGAGAGAGATACATGGAAATGGGATCACACCAAAGGCCATGGGGTATACTAGCAACCCAATAAGAAATATCCCACTATGTAGAGGATCTACAAATGTGTAGTGTTAGTCATGATGATACAAATAACTCAAATTAAGGAAAGATTATGATATATGATCTCACTCAAAGCCTCATGAAAGGATGGCAACAACTCCATCCAAGAAGAATCATTAAAGGGATCACCTTCCTCTGTGTAGGACACGATTCCCTACTAACCCTCATGAAATGGATAAAGGGAACACGACATAACAAAACAAGTCCATGATGAACAAGACAATGGATCTAATACAACATTTAATGAGTAAAAGATGTGAAATATTAGTACATGGTGTGTCCCATTGGAATTGGGTTCAACCCTAGTGTCATGGATCGTCCTTATGTCCATGTCAGAGTACATAACATTACCAAGACCATGTAATTCTTACATTGTCTAAGTACATGTATCTTACCTTGTACATATGTCCTTTACAAGTACGTGTCAGAGCACACGGTGTGTTCAAGAAAATGTACTCCAGGATGTATCTGTGTACCCTCTGAGGTACACACAAAGCTTCTTGTTAAAGTCACACACAATGCAACAGGGGTAACATGTAGTTTTATATTTAACATTCTCATTAAAACCTAACACCACCCCTGGGGACCACACATCATGTAAATCAAAAATACATAACATGTATTTCATAATTTTTCTAGAATATTTGATCTGGTTCATGCATCATCATCTGCTCCTATGGTTGTGGATTTGTCCACACATATTTCTAGAAAATCAAGAAACACAACCGGATGTGTATTTCCATTGTAAATCACTAAGTTACAGACCTTTGATTCCATTTGGGAATCATTCAAACATGTCTTACATTATCTCACACCAAATATATGAAGATTAGTTTCCTTAAATTCATCCCTGATCGATCATTTGTCGTTATAGATTAATCCCATCGTTGATCAAAGCCTGAGTCTATGATATCAATCTGTTGAGTCGATAAAAAGGTGGAAAATGATTGATTTAGTGGTATTTATCGAACATCTAATGAAAAAAATATTGATGAAGAATTCACAATTAGGGTGGGGGAAATACAAGAAATATGAAATGAGGAACAAACCTAGACCATGTTCAGTTAGAATAAAATCATTTCTGTTGGAAAGATGAATGAATAACCAAATAAAAATATTCAATTATTCAAATAATACCCATAGATAATACCATATCTATATAATTACTGATCCATGAATCAATCTATTGGTATATTAGGCCATGTTCATAATAGAAATAAAAAATGAGGAAGAATATAAATAAAACATAATCCTACCTCAATTTTGATAAATTATTGGTGAAGAATATTCTGATTCATTATTGTTGGGAGGATCCTCGGGTTCTGTCTCACACTGATAGATGATCCACGATCTGGTCATCACTCACAAACGGAAGATCCTCCAATGCTCTCCAACGTCTCTTGTAGATTTGCAGGGTTACACAGATAACCCTAAAAATATTCCATTATAACATGTAAATATATATTTTTTAGGATGAGTTAATTTATTAAATAAATTAATTTATTGAATTCATTTAAACATCCACCCATGACCACGCCTAACCTGAATGTTTGATGCGCTCCAAGGTTATATCGCACCTCGGGTAAAACCAAAGCTATGAACTCAACAAAATTCTTAGATTTATTATATGAGACTCTATTTAGATTTTATTCCACATTTTAGGAAAACTATTCTGCTATGAATTTTATATATTTAATATATTTCAAACAATTATTTATGGCTCATAGGGACTTAGAATCTCACTTCATCTCAATTCATGGTCACCAAAATAATACATACCACATCAAAAAACAATAAATGGATAATTTGAGTCACAAAATTTTCCCTACCTTGGGGCTTAATGTCTGGAAAATACAAAAACAAATCTATATAAGGAGATGTGGGCACTGATAATGCATTGGGTCCTCCCACACCCGAGTGCTCTCTATAAGATTCCCATGCTTCCACCAAACATGCACTAGGGGAATTGATTTCCCATGGAGGATCCTCTCCATCCAATCCTCAATCTACATAGGGTACCCATCAAAGGTAGCTCCATCCTCAATGTCCATCTCACCCTAATTGATAACATGTGACAGATCATGTATGTACTTTCTCATCTATGACACATGAAAAATGTTGTTTACATGGTCGAACTACGGTGGTATGGATATAAAATATTCCACATCACCTACTCTACATAGTATCTAGAAAGGTATGATGAATCATGTATATAAAATTACACCTTAGACAAATCTCTATAATCTACACTGAGGTGAGACCCTTAGAAACACATGGTCTCCCTCCTCGAACTCCAAAGGTTGTTGTCCTCAGTCCACATATGACCAATGACTGCACTGTGGAGTCCTCGTCTTCTCCTGGATCATCTGAACCTTCTATACAGTGGCTCGCACAAAATTTTGTCCCATAAGTGTTGACTCTCCTAGGTTGGTCTAGCATAGTGATGACCTGTATGGTTTCCCTTGAAAAGTCTTGAATAGTGCCATACCTATGGTGGAATGGTAGATTTTTTTTGTACACAAACCCCACAAATGATAGAGGCTCCTCCCATGTATGGACAAAATATAACATAAAAGCTAAAAAAAAGTTCTCTAATAACTAAATGGTCTATTCAGTATAGCCTTCAGTCTGGCGATGAAACACCATGCCTAAATGTAATTGTAACGCACTGACCCCAGAAGCCTAGAGATAATACATTACTTTATTACATTGACATTATTACAAGGAATAAAATCCCGAAGGACCATTCAGTTTACCAGTCTTGGAAAGCTATATTACATAGATGATACCCATAATACATTGAGAAATAGAAAATACAATCATGATACATAATAAAATAAAATAAATAGTATCCTTGAAAGCTTATTAAAATATTTCTTCTTCATTACCTAGATAAATGAAACATAATAAGGGTGAGATCAACTGTTCAATAAGTGTAAGTAAAGTAGAAGTAATAATGAATCAATGATAATAAATTAACAAGGGAATGTGGTTAATTGAAAAAATATTCCATTCAATAACTAGATAAGGCAATATCAATATGGAAATGTGATAAATTGAAACTCATTCCATCTAAATCAATAAACTGAGAATGAAATGTATCTATAGATATGTCGATGCAAAATATTATGGATGAATAATAATTGAATCTGAATAAGGGAATTTATTTCTTTATGGACATCATTTATGAGGCACATGAAAACCTATTACCATCAAGACCTTTCACAATATGGTTTCAAACTACAGATAGAAACCTATTTAATTTGGCCAACCAATTTATCTCATGGGAACCTATCAATGCATCGAGGAGCTATATAAATTATAGGATCCACCCTTCATTGAAAGTACAAAAAATACCTCATATTTAATGATAAAAATAAATAATATTCCATATCAAATAACCATATTGAATGATAAATAGGGATTTATCAATAATTCCCCAATAAATCAAATAAATTTCAATGTAAACACTGTATGAAAAATGGTATACAGTTTAGGAAATACTAATATACATTGTATGAGAATATGGATATTCAAGTAAATTTCCAATGAATAATGTTTACAATAAAGTGATTTTTTCAAAATAATGTTAATAATCACAAAATGAAGTGAGATTTCAAAGATAACCATTATGAACATTCTTGAGGAGAATAATCTTTAAACATTCCAACATGTCCCATACCAATTTGAAACATTTAAATCATATTCCCCAGGGTGGTAAGAAATTAAATTAAACATAAAATATCATTCTAATAATGGTATTCATGAAATAACATTCAAAAGGATGTATATATACCAAATAAAAGTGAATTGGCACATAATAACAATTAATACTCAATAAAATGTAAATTGAGACAAAATTCCCTTACCTCAAACTTCCTTTTGTTGTGAGGTATTTTATCCTCATATATAGTGGTTTAAAATATGTTACTAACTTATAATATTACTTTACTCATGTTTATAATATCATATATCACATTTTTATATTATCTTATTACCTGTTTGTTGACAATCTTTCATTATTTTGACTATTTCCGGTGTTAATTACCTAGTTTTCTCAAATATGTTTTAACTTGTTATTTGTTGTTATTAATAATTATATCATGGTTTCATAATATCCAAAATTTAAAAAGCGTCTTAAATATCTTATATATTCATTACATACATATTTATAATAAACTATAATGTTTGGAGATAAGAAATTAAGTGCACCATTCATGGAGACGGTAGGTCGTATGTACGCATGAACACTAATTTCATTTCTCTATCTTATTAAAAGAATGAAAAGTAAATGATACATATGAATATTATAATTCCATTATAAAATCTATGTTATATATTTTACATATTTTTATTAATACCGTACTTTATATATTCTATATATGGCATGAACAAGCCACATCACTTTGAGGGGGCAGTGGTTCACAATTCCTCAAATGAAATTATCATATTTACACCAGATAGAAAGCATAAAGGTATGTTATAAATGAAAATTACAGAAGAATAATTTTATTATAAATATAGTAAATATAATATATAAATATAGTTTCAATCAAAATTTCCACCATGATAGGTGGTAAAAGAAAATTGAATAATCATCGTTTCGTGAGGCAGTAGTTCGCCGCACAAAGAAACAATATGTTTATTACCCTTTAGATGGAAGTTTGTGTAAGTGTAGGTATAAATATTTACATAAAAACGTCCTAGTATATTTAGGATAGTGGTGTTTTTATATAATCATATAATAATAAGGATTTAGGGGCTGGATAATGAAAATGAAACTAAGAAACTAAAGAGAAGGCATTACATCTTAATTGGGTACCTTCTTTTGGTTTATACCAAAAGGCTTCCTAGAAAATATTTATGCCTAAATGGAGACTTCTAGGTTGAGGGAATTGATTTTGGGAGACTATTTATCCAGATATTTTCCAAACATAAGAGGTTTTAGAGGTGTGAAGAAGTGGGAGAGGTGGTGGCCTTTTATAGGGAAAGAAAAGGTCTCATTTGGATTTTTTGAAAAAAAGTTAGTTATACACATGTTATTACATAATAAAAAGTCATAAAAAACCATAAAAACTCAATAGTGGAAGTTTTATGGTCTAAATATGTTAATATAATGGGTGTTGGACAAGTTTATAGGTCATTTCCCCCCCTAAGATTAAGGTTTATTCCCTAATTAGGCTTAACTTGACCTTAATTACTATGATTAATTTTAATCACTTTTACTAATATTTTGGATAAAAAATTAACTTTATCTTACTGGAATCAAAATATTATACTAATTACATTGGGGTATTTCAGATTATCAAAATTAAAATCACAGATCCAGTAAAATTAAGATTAATGCTAATCCTGTAGACGAGACAAAATAATGGGTTTTTAAAGTAGAAAAATGTTCAAAAGTTCATTAAGTTTTTATATTCAATATTAAATTGAAATTGATTATAATGAACTAAATTATATAAATAGGTGTATAATTTATCTAGTGTGTTATTAAAACAAATTTAATATATAATTTATCATTAATTATTATTTAGAGGAAAATGTTGTTTTAACTAAAATGCAGTATTTTTCACTATTCATTAAAAATTGGAGTTTCTTAGAAATATCCCAAAACTTCACCCTAAGATAATTTTTACATCCTGATTTAAAAAATGAAGTTTATTTTGTAAAACTAAATTTATAAATGTATCAAAATTCAGATTTAAAATAGATGCACCATTAAAAGGCGTCAAAACCACTTTTAATAAAAATATAGTATTTTATGTGTAATGATGGGTTTGTTGTGATACTATGCTTGTAAAATACATGGGATTAAAATAAAAAATATTTAATTTAATATCTAACATATATATTTCATTAAAATAATTAACTAATTATTATTACTTTAATTTATTAAGATAAAATAGATTTACGAGCATAAAAATGATTTTAAATAAAAACATTATGTATATATTCAATTGGTTTCAATATTCATTTATAATTAATTTTTAACCTATAAATTAATATTATATTATTATAAACAACATATTTCATACGTTAGTTAATACTATTCATAACCGCTAATGTAATGGCTAGGTTATATCATATTATATTAAATAATAACATTTTATTATTATAATGTTATTTGGTGAAACTCACTCTTGTGTATGATTTAAGATATCAAGGAAGGTCACTCATGCATGTAACAAAAGCTATCGAAGTAGGTTACTCTTGCATGTAACACAAGCTAACTCGGTGTTGAGTGAATTACCAAATATAAAATATATAAAATATATTTAAAATAGTAAATATGTTTTAAAGTATTGGGGTATTATATCCCATTATGTGCTTGGTGTCTCATGTCATACACACTATCAACTAAAAGGTTCTTAATTTAGAATTTCGGGGTGTTACATTCTCCTCAACTTAATTAAATTGTGTCCTTGTAATTTAAACATGATCTTAGTAATCCAGCGATTCAAAATAAACTATTGATAATAACCCACATCATAAATAGGTTTAATAACACATATTCATAATCAGAGAGAAAAGAACGTACAATGGTCACGTATCCAGGTTCCATAGTAGGAGAAAATAGGCGAGAAATGGAAACATGGATACATAATAAAAATATAACAATCATGTTCTTTTGGAGAGTGATAGAGAAAATGTTCAGATGAATGTTGGTGTAAGAACTTGATTCTTCCTGTAAGGTTCGGATCTTGTCTGTCCGTGTTATACTTGGTACAAAAGAGGAAAATAGGTCAAGGGCTAGATACAGGCCTTTAACATGATGTAACTATGTTTTACATGCTATTTATTTTCAAGAACATGCTATGTAATATTGTTACAATCCATGTACTTCCTAGTAAACACCATGTCATGGTTTGGCCATGATCAGTACAGACACATCATGTAGTTTCCAGTACATGCCATGTAGTTTTCCTTTTATTTGTTAAATTGGGAAGTAGCGTTGTCTTTTGTCATTTGGAAAGAAGGGTTCGCCTGCAACATAAAATAATAGCATCATAATGAATTTCTCCTCCCAAATATCTGTCCAAACTCTGATTCGATCACCATCAGAGGTGTTTGAACCCAATCAGTAATCTATCAATTCCTCTTGAGCCGTTCTTCGTGATTTTTGATCTCGATGAAGTTATCAGACCTTGACTATTTTACCTTTTTTTTGTATATTTACTTCATTTTATCTTTAATTAGAGACCAATGTTGGATGATGAGACTTGTACGAGTATGAAGTAGGCGGTCTTATGTCTTTCTCTAGTTGTCGAGTTGAATATATATACTGGAGTGTTGTGTTACCACTATTAGGATGTCGCTTGAATAATTTTTGTCTATTATTATTGCTTATTTTTTATTAGGTAATTGGTTTGATGTTTGAAACCACATTTATGTTTGATCAACTATATTAAGGGCCACCCAGTGGGTGTGTTTCCCTTGTATGACTAATGTTAGCTGTTTGGCCTAGGATTCTTATGGGCATGCATTTTGACTCCCTGTTATGGGTTGTTTAAAATGGAATTGGTTAATTAAATGAATATTCCATGTGAGACAGTTGATAGTTAAGCCTTGTGAGAGTGTAATTCCCATGTTAGGCTTGTTAAATAATTTTACCATGTGGGTATATTTTTTAAGCCTTGTAACTATTTAGATTACTTGAAGGTATTGTGACATAAATTTATCCCTTGTGAGTAACTATTGTTTGAACCATGTGATAGTGTAATTTACATGTATTTCTTGTTATATGAATTTCCCTTGTGATTTATTATTTTGGAATCCATGTAACAGTTTAATTTACATGTTTCTTGTTATAAATATAGCCCATGTGAGTATTTGAAAGGCCAATACATATGAGTTTGGTCCTTTCTTTTTTATATTAGATTCCATTGGTTTGGTTTTGCTATGACTGCGGGTGAGGTTTTTCTATGCTTGAGTGAGAGGTTTTTCTATGCCCGCAGGTGATGTTTTTATATGCCTATGGGAGAGTTTTTTCTATGCCTGCATGCAAGGTTTTTCTATTCCTGAGGGTGAGGTTTTTCTATGCCCACAGGCAAGGTTTTGCTATGTCTGAGGGTGAAAATTCAATTACTATTGCTATGTCGTGAGTGATCCATGATGTAATGGATGGGCTCAGTCTCTCTTTGAACTGAATAATGAAATGTAATGATATATGACATGTCTTCCAAGACAAATCACAATCTTGGATTAAGTATTTACTTATACTTTCTTAGATGGTCTCCTCAGACATCTATTGTGCTTACTTATAGGACTATTTACTTTTGAGTATCTTTTAGTTACTACTTTCACTACTGTACACTACCTGTTATATATATATATATATTCGCTTTTTGATCATCATATATCTTGGGAGGCTGCCTACTGGGATTTAGTCTCACACCCTATTTGGGATTTGGGTCCAAACAGATTATATGATTGTAGGTGTTGATCAGGGAAAGCGCCCTTCTGTTAGTTCTTGATATGTTGTTTAGGAGCAGGAGAGCATGGGACAAAGCTGAGGATTGCAATGCTTCTTAGATTCATTTTTTATTTTGTAATTTTGGAACATATATCATGGATTTCTACAGTATACCTATTTTGGCTATTTTCATAGAACATAACATGTTGCATCATCTTTTGTATTGAATGATGCTTGGTTGTTTATCTTATCAGTCTTCTACTATTTATTATAGTTATATGCTATTTAATGTTTCCACAATTGTATTCTTATCGATTCTTCTATGTTAGACTCTGCCAATTAGGTCATAGTTTACCCACTATCACACCCTAGGCCCTCACTACTATTCGACCACCTCTGGCATTTTGGGAAATGTGCTTGAGGCTATGTGGCCAATCGGATACAAGGCACCAGTGGAGTGGAATCCAGTTCCGGGATATTACAAAGTTGTATCATAGGAGTCTTTTCTAGTTTTTCTGACTATTTGGTGACATTATATAAGGATAGAAAGGAAATGGGATTTAGTAATTAGTTGTGCCCAGGAGTAGCTACCCCGCATATAGGGAAAATCCAAATTGCCTCGAATTGAATTTTTATTTTTGGGTTTTGAACTATTAAAGTTGATTCGACTTCACCATTGGGTGACACTCTTGTATTTTATTGTTATTATTGATATTATTGTGGTTTTAGTTTTTCTGAAACCCAATGAGATGAGGGTATTACATCTCATGTATCATATATGCACTTGTTAGAAATCACATTCCATGCATTCTTGCCATGCCATTTAGAGATAATTACTGATGGTATGATATTGTGATAGATGTCGTGCTAGATATGCATGTGGTTGTAATAGTTACCATAATATATACACACACTATTGCGATAGGTGTATTGGTACATGTTATAGTCTGAATTGGATGGATGCCAAGATTTGGTCTCTGAGGTGTATGGGCCCTATTGGATCAAAATTTGGTGGATCATGTTTTGGCCTTAAATTGTATATGATGTGCTCCATGTGGATGCTGAACTTTTATTTGCAGGGATTATGTGACCCCAATGAATAGAAATTGGAATACATTTGGTTTAATTTTCAAAAATGGGGGTTTTGGGGAAGTTTCATAGTTTTACTGCCTGGAAACCCAGACAACACAGTGTCTAATTTTGAAAACACACTCCATGCGTTCTTCTGTTCGGTATGAAAATAATTTTTATGCACACAACATATAATCCGAATACATGTTGTGCAGTAGCTAACCATGTGTCTGACCATGTGAAAAATAACATGGAATAACGGTCATGTAAAAGTAAATGATCGTGTACTTTTGGTACACACCGTGTAGTTTTACACAGACAGACCCCATGTGAATCTGTCCATGTAAAAGTACATGGCCAGGAGGGGATAATTGTTTACATGTTGTGTACCATACTTGCACACCATATACCTGTGTGTTTAAATGCTTATGCTGGTGGGAGTACAAAACCATGTGAGAGCTTGAGGGTACATTCCATGTATGGTTTCTACAATCCGTGTACTTCCCTTTTGGTACCCTTTGAGGGTCTTTTCCTGTTTTATCACATTTTTTCAGTTTTGGACCAGTGAGTAGTCCTTTATAAGTAATTTTTCATGTATATTGTGACGATGAAACCCATGGAGCTTCTTATAGAATCCTAATGGGTGTTTTGGGGATTATATATAAATAGAGAGGTTCTTCCTATAGTTACTGTTTTGAGTTGTCTTTTGGGAGTGAAACCGGAGCGTGAATGATCGATTGGGTGTTCAGACCAACTTAGTTGGGACTTTTGATATGAGATGAGCTATGATCCATCTCTCTTGACCTATGTTTTTATAGGTAGTACCTTGTAGGATCACTTTACTATGTAATATTTTTGAGGATCCCTGTTATAGGATCAATTCACTTGTGTTTATCTGGAGGATCCCATGTAGGATGAATCTGAGTGTTTGACCTAACCAAACCCGACCTTAGTAGTGGGATTTGCATAGTATCTCTTGTTGTTTAACACCCAAAACTGACCGATGGGGCAGGAAGAGGGGTGAGTGCTTAGAGGAAGGTGCTGAACTGTCCTGTTTTTATATATATGATTTTGAGCTGTGATTTTTTCTTACATCTAGAGACCCTCATGTAAGGGTAGTTTAACTGTTTGGAGTTATTCCTTGGAACATAGACATGAGTGATCATCCATAACCTATTTCTTTTTATCATTTTATTAACTAAAAAGGGGCTTTTGAGCCTAGTAAATCTGTTTTACATGAACTAGTACTGGGATTTGATCCTTATGCTTCGTAAGTGGCTATCCCATGGTAGGTATCACCCTTAAAACTTGTTGTCTTATTTTCACATGCGAGCTTTCAGATGTTGGATCCACTCATGTTTCATTGTCCCTGGTAGGACGTTTGGTTTTTATAGATGAATATCTTGTTAGGATGATTGATCCTTGAATATTATGTTAGACATGCCTCAAGCATGGTCAAATACTTAGGAGGTCATGTGAAACTCTTTTTCCTTATGTGATGGGTGACCTTGTACGTTATCTTCCATGTAAATGGTTGTTTAGATGATGTGATTTTGATCCAATTACTATGTGATCCATCTGGCACTAGGATGCATAGGGTGGACAACCTATTAATAGTACCCATAATGTGCTATTTACTCTTGTAAGCTTAAGGTAGTATATGTTGACATACGCAATACCCATTGAGTGATAAATGTTAAAACGAGATGTTGAGTTTGGTTAAATCGTTGAACTTTGAGCTATTGTGTATGTTCTTAGGTTATCCCCGAAGTAGAGTGACCTGATATTTGTGGAACTATGTCCTTCCCACTGCTTAAGAGGACTTTCTAATACTTGAGTGTTTTGACACAATGATTGGATTAATTATGGATTTCATGAAAAGTTATATGACATGGTGACCGTGGTTCATGGAACGAAACTCATGCGTCTATGTTCATTCTGAAATCACGCGTTTGAGACTGAATTTTCCTTATTCTCGACATATAGAACACTCCTAGGTAAGGATAATCATGTTAGTTATGTTTAAATGTTTCCTTTTAGGTAGAAGGATCACAATCAAGGACCATTCAAAAATTGTCATTTCTACTTGAATGCTTTTGAGGCTCGCAATTCTTTTTTCATGTTGATTCTTGATTGACAGCATGATGTTGTTGCATTTTGGATGTGTATGTAATCCTTGTGATAAATTGATGATCATGGATGGACCTCGGTGGTTAAACACAAGCTATCATAAAAATGCATTTGGATAAAGGCATTGTGGTTGGTTAAATGATGATGCGTCTGCATGTGAAGCCAAGTTTCTTTTAGGAGGTCAACCAGTGGTGGTTTAGTTGTCCTTTCCTAGTAGTCCTTGAAATCCTATTAGTGTGCTCTTCCTTAAGATACGAGCATGTACCCTATCTTTACACCATCTTAGATGCACTAAGAGAGTGTCAGTTATACACCACTCTACAGTTGAAAGTTATTGAGCTCGTTTGTGATCACTTTATGAATTTTACTATGGATGCATGGTTTTAAAAGAGGCTTGGTTAATCCTTAGTGATACTTGGGTTTTCGTGTAGGAACTCCTTGAATGGAATCTGGATGCCTACCTTTT
Source organism: Viscum album (assembly GCA_963277665.1). Classification (NCBI taxonomy): domain Eukaryota; kingdom Viridiplantae; phylum Streptophyta; class Magnoliopsida; order Santalales; family Viscaceae; genus Viscum; species Viscum album. The sequence continues at coordinate 166,653,279 of OY728155.1, read as the reverse complement.
TCCTTGACTTGACTGCTAGGTAGATTCCACTCTGGGTTCAATCAAGGATTTGATATGGACTTTTGGCCTCACACAAAAGTATCAGTTGTAATGGGGAGTATAGACCACCTTGTTGAGTTCCTTAGACTCCTAGTTGATAAATATGTGGTTATCTTGGACTTTTAGTTGGGATTGGATGTGATTCTTAAAAAGGGGTAATTATTTTAGTGGGATGGATCTGGAATTAAGCTTTTACTCATGCTGTAGCATGCTTATTCAAAATAATCATGGGATGGTTTGAGAAAGGAGTATCAACGAGAGATAGGTATGGGATTTGGTGAATGGGATCATTGTGAGTGTGTGGTGGCTTGGGAGAAGGTGTTGTGTTTCTGTTGAAATACCCTTTCCTTCTAAGCTCGACATTTCTAATATAAGTCATCAAGTAACAATTGACTCATTGTCCTTCTTGTTCCTTGTGTATGGTTTGAGGAAACTAGTTTGAACACTCTGATAGTCTAAGGTGGGTGTGATGTGAAAGTCCTAAATTCCTTTCAATGGAAGTTTTCATGACCAATTTTGTTATGTTTTGACCACTATTTTCATTGAGGCCACTGTTATGACCTCATTTGTGCATGGGTTCACCCAGTTAAGGGAAAACACATTGGTAGCATCGCTAGAATGATAAAGGGAATTCTTTTTGGAGTTTTTCAGTGATGGGGGGGGGGGGGGGTCTTGGTAACTATTCCATCTGAGTTGTTCTTGAAAAGATCATGAAGGTTTCACTTTTATTCCCTACCAATCAAGGAAACCTTCAATGTTGATGAGCTTGGGAGGTTGTAAATCTGTGGGATTGTATGACATAATGGGGTTCCACAATCTATCATTATAGATAGGGATGCCCAGTTTACTTCTTGTTTCCAACAAGGGATACAAAGGGCAATGGGTACACATGTTCTTATGAGCACAACTTACCATCCCCAGACAGATGGCCATTTAGGGTGCACAATTTAGGTGCTAAAGGACATACTTTAGGCATGTGTCCTAAATTTTGGGGGTTCAATGAAGAGATACATTCCTTCATTGAGTTCTCCAATAATGATAGCTTTCAGGATACTTTTCAGATGGAAAAATATGAGGATTTGTATATTAACTATGTTGATCACCCCTATGTTGGATGGAGGTAAGAGAGACAGCTATGTTAGGGCCTTGTCTTGTCCAGGAGACCATTGAATAGGTTCAGGTGATTCAGAAGTGGACATATACTATATAGTATCATTAGAAATTTTACGATGATCTCTGCAGAATACCTCTGAGTTTGAGGTCAGGGATCGAGTTTTCCTATATATTTCCTTGAGGTTGGGACACAAAAGGATTAGGAGATAGGGTAAAATTTCACTGAGATACATCGAGCTATTTGATGATTCTAGAGATAGTCGATCTGGTTGCCTATAGGTTGTATTTACCTAAATGGTACAGGGCTATGCATGATTTCTTCCACATTTCTCATTTGTGACATTACTTTACATACCCATCTCATGCTTTTTAACATGAGGAGTTTTAACTTCAGGTTGATGCATCCTTTGAGGAGCATCTAATATAAATTGTGGAATGTAGCAAAAAGGTTCTCCATGGATGGTCTGTTCATTTATTATGGGTGTTATTGCAGCATGACCAGAAATAGGATGAGACATGAGAGACGGAGACCGATGTACGATCACAGTGGCCAGAGTTTTTCTCAGTTGTTCCTTCACCACCCTTGGAAGGGAAATTTAGGGACGAATTGATTTAAGGGTATAATTTTTTAAGAACCCGGTTCTTCCTTTAAGGTCCGGATCTTGTCGGTCCAAGTTATACTTGGGATAAAGAAGGAAAATATGTCAAGGGCTGGATGTAGACCTATTACATGATGTAACTGGGTTTTACACTCCATGTATTTTCAAGAACATGCCATGTAATATGGGTACACACCATGTACTTCTCAATACATTCCATGTCATAGTCTAGCCAGAATCTGTATGGATATGGTGTATAGTTTCCAGTACACACTGATTACTTTTCTTTTTATTCATTAAATTAGGTAGTAGCGCCATCTTTTTTCATTTGGATATAAGGGCTCGCCCATTTCATGAACCAGCAGTGCCAAACCTAATTTCTCCTCCCAAATCTCCATCTAAACTCTGATTCGATCATCGTCAAAGGAGTTTGAACCCAATCAGTAATCTCTCGATCCCACTTGATTCATTATTCATGATTTTTTCTTGAAAAAGTTATCATAGCTTGATCTTTTTACCTTGTTTTGTAGATCTACTTCATTCTAGAATGAATTAGAGGTCGATGTTGGAAAATGATACTCATACGAGTATGAGGTAGGTGGTCTTGTGCCTTTCTATAGCCGTCGAGTTGAATATGTATGATGGAGTGCCACACGCCCACATTTAGGGTGTCACTTGATTTATTTTTTTCAATTATTATTACCTATTATTGATTAGGTAATTGGTTAGATGTTTGAAACCATGTTTAGGTTTGATCAACTCGATTAAGGGACAACCTGTGGGTATATTTACCTTGGATGAATAATGTTATCCATCTATCCTAGGATGCCTATGGGCATGTCTTTTGACTCCCTATTATGGGTTGTTTAAAATTGAATTGGTTAATTGAATGAATCTCCCATGTGAGACAGTTGACAGTTAACCCTTGTGATAGTGTAATTCACATGTTAAGATTGTTATATAATTTTCCCATGTTAGTATAACTGTTTAAGCCTTGTAACTGTATAGATTACTTGAAGGGCTTGTGACATAAATTTTTCCCTTGCAAGTTACTATTATTTAAACCATGTAATAGTGTAATTTACATGTGTTTCTTATTATATGAATTCCCCACATGAGTTATTATTGTGGAAGCCATGTAATAGTTTAACTTACATATTTCTTGTTATAAATCTACCCCATGTGATTATTTTAAAGGGAAATCCTTATGATATTGGCCCTTTCTTGATTATATTGGATGCCTTTGGTTTGTTTTTTCTATGCTTGTGAGAGAGGTTTTCCTATGCTTGAGGGAAAGGTTTTTCTATGCCTGCGGGTGAGGTTTTTTTATGCTTGCAGGCGAGGTTTTTCTATGTATGAGGGTGAGGTTTTGCTATACCTGTGGGTGAGGTTTTGCTATGCCCAAGGGAGAGGGTTCACTTACTGTTTCTATGTTATGATAGATCCATGATGTAATGGATGGGCTCAGTCTACCTTTGAACTGAATAATGAAATGTAATGATATATGACACGTCTACCAAGACAAAGCACAAGATTGGATTTGGTCTTTACTTATACGTTCTTAGATGGTCTCTTGAGATATATTTTATTCTTACTTGTAGGATTGTTTACTTTTGAGTATCTTCCATGTACTTCTTTCACAATTATACACTGCATGTTATATATATATATATATATATTTACTGGTTGATCGACATAGATCTTGGGTGGTTGCCTACTAGGATTTATTCTCATGACCTGTTTGGGTCATGCTTTTGGTCCCAAACAGATTATATGATTGTAGGTGTTGATCAGGGCAAGCACCCTTCTACTGGTTCTTGATATGTTGTTTAGGAGTAGAAGAGCATGGGATTGCGCTGAGGCTTGCGATGCTCCTATATTCCTTTGTTTCTTTTGTGTGTTTTGAATATATATTGTGGATTTCTATAGTGTAACTATTTTGGATATTTTCTTAGAACATAACATGCCACATCATATTTTGTATGGAATGATGTTTGGTTATTTATCTTATCAATATTTTGCTGTTTAATTCAGTTGTATGTTGTTTACTATTTTCTCTATCATATTATTATTTATTCCATTGTGTTACACTCTACTAATGAGGGAATAGTTTCCCCACTATCACACCCAATGACCTCACTGCTAGTTGAAAACCTCTGGCATCTGGGGAAATGTGCTTGAGGCCATGTGGCCAACCGGGTACGAGGCACCGGTTGAGTGGCATCCGGATCTGGGACGTTACAGTTGGATACCACAAAACCATAATCCAAATGTGTAAATAAAGGCCATTTATATCATAAAAAATGATGATAATTGGAAAATGTTTTTGTTTTAAAACCCCCTTTTCTATAGTTAATGAATTCTTTCACACTATAAGAATATAAGTACATATATGTTTCTATAAACATAATATTTTCCTTTTATCACAACTTGAACTATTTATACTTCAACTCTTAGCACATGATGCATCATATGGTGAAGTAATACATTAAACTCTAAAATATCATCCAATAATTAACAATTTCATAAATTTTTATCATTTCCGACATATTATGATCCAATCATTTTTGAAGGAGAGCCACTGAATTTCCAAAATGAACTTATCATTAGCCTTCAATCAACATGAAGTATCTCTACATTTTCACATTCCAAACATGTGAATAAATTGATCATGTATCCTATTTAAATATGGTAATAACTCTAAACCTCATTGTAAATATGCATTATTCCTCATTACTCAATTAAGACACATGTAATTGGATATATTCCTTTAATATAGAAGTCTTGTAAACTCCATCAATGATATCATAGACCACTTTTTGATAAGTCATTAATCAGTTATGAGGTAGTAATCACTTACCCAAATCAATCATTTCTTCATCATTATCTCAAAATAAAGAATGTACTAAGGGTTTTATTTCCCTCAATCGTGTGTTTTAAAAAATGTTTAACTTTCCAATGAATAAATTTCCTTGATACCATTCAACATATGATCTCAAATCCTTAACGAAAAAATAATGCATTACAATCCTCACACATTCCATAATTCTTATAACCAACACATTGTTGATAAAATATTCAAATGAATAATTCTTGAATAGACATATTAATCATTCCTCTTCATCTGTAGTAGTAGAATAACTTAATCATTATTCAATAGCATCTCTTGGGTAATATTCCTTAACTCTTCAGACATTGATTCACATAGTGTCTCATATCCTTGCAGTTGAATCATTGTACATTGGAAACCTTTTTATTTCCCTTACAATCACAAACTTGGTTTATTTTTTCTTCACACTTATACCAATATCCCATTTCCTTCAACCATTTACTATAGTGATTCTTTCTAGAGTTATCACATGTGGGGAAACACTTATTTCCCTTCTCCCCTTTATCCATATTTTTCTCTGTTATCCTCTTCTTCTATTACATCCCTTCAAAGCCATAGGACTTGGATAAATCTTTACTTATCTTTTTGAATACTTGGGAGAATATTTTACTTCCAAATTTTGGCTCATAAACATGAAAGATATGATCCTTCTTACTCTTTATATCATTTGTATTGGTGGAGTTCTCATTCCTTATACTAGTTTCTAATTATAAACAATTCCATATACTATATCATCGCATAAAATTATGAACTTTCTATAACCCTAAACATGGTATATCACATAACATAAATTTATGCATCGTAAAACCTAGAACTATAAAATCTACTTACTTTGTGAAGTCCCTACTTTAAAATACATCATAATGGTAGGTATAGAAAATGTGAACTATCCTAAGAATATCCTCTAGAAGTTTAAAATTGGATGTGAATTAAGGCCTATTTTTATATACTAGGTTACCCCGATTCAGGCCTGGAACACCTTTTATGAGTTATTACTCCTTGGTACATCTGTGCTAGAACCAAGTCTACTTGTATTATCCAGACAAGGATTCATTTCCAAGAATACCCATATTATATCAACCATACAAAAAATCTAGGATGTTATTATATACTCATACTCAAAGTCTATCTTATGGTTATGTTCCATAATATATGTTTTCTAAATCTAGTTTCCAAGATTTTTTATAAACTTCCTTTGATACCAATTGTAAATCCCTAACCTAAGAAGCTCGGTGCCGGTTCATTACTTTATTACATTGGCATTATTTTAAGGATTAAAATCCCTTAGGAATGTTCAGTTTAGTAGTCTTGGAAAGCTGGATTACATAGATGATACCCATAATACATTGAGAAATAGAAAATTCAATCATGATACATAATAAAATGAAATAAAATAAATCCTTGAATACTTATTCAAAGATTTCATCTTCATTACCTGGATAAATGAAACATAATATGGCTGGTCTCAAATGCTCAGTAACTTTAAGTAAAGAAGAAGAAATAATTAATCAATGAGAATAAAATAACATGGAAATGTGGTTAATTAAAAACACATGCCATTCAATAACTGGATAAGTATATATCAATATGTAATGGTAAGAAACATAAATTCATGTCAACTAAATCAATAAACTGAGAATGAAATGTATCTATAGATATGCTGACAAAAAATCTCATTGATGAAAACAAACTGAATCTAAATGAGGTAAATTATATATTTATGGATTTCATGTATGAGTCACATGATAAACTATTACCATCAAGACCTTTCACAAGATGGTTTAAATCTATGGATAAAAACCCATTTAATCTAGCCAACTAATTTTTCTCATGTGAATCTGTCAATGCATCAATGAGATATATAAAGTCTGGGATCAACCCGTCATTGTGATTCCAAAACATTACTCATATTGAATAATCAAAATAACTAATATGACTTATCAAATAACCATTTTTAATTATAAATATGGATTTATCAATTATTCCCCAATAACGCAAATAACTTTCAATGTAAACACTATATGAAAAATGATATACAGATTAAAAAATAATAATATCCATTGTATGAGAATATGAATATTCATGTAAATTTAAAATTAATAGTGATTAAAAAAAATTTATTGTTTCAAAATAATGTTAACAATCACAAAAATAATTGATATTTCAATGATAGTCATTAAGAATATTCTTGAGGATAATAATCTTTAAACATTCCAAAGTGTCCCATACCACATTGAAACATTTAAATCATAACCCACAGAGTGGTATGACATTAAATTAAACTAAAAATATCATTATAATAATGGTATTCATGATATAACATGAAAAATTAATTATATACACTAAATAAATGTTAATTGGTGCAAAATAACAATTAAGTCTCAATGAAATGTAAATTGAGGTGAAATTCCCTTACTTTAACCTTTATTTTGTTGTGTGCTATTTATCCTACTTTATAGTGATTTAAAATATGTTACTAACTTATATAAAAAATATATTCATGTTTATAATATCATATATCATATTCTAATAATATCTTATTACCCATTTGTTAACAATTTTTCATTATTTTGACTATTTCAGGTGTCAATTGCCTAGATTTATCAAGTATGTTTTGAATTGTAGTTTGTTGTTAATATTAATTATATAATGGTTTAATTATCTTCATAATATAAAACATGACTTAATTATGTTATATATTCCGTACATATATATTTATAATAAACTATAATGTTTGTACAGAAGAAATGAAGTGCACCATTCATGGAGACGGTAGGCTATACGTACGCATGAACACTACTTTCATTTCTTTGTCACATTAAAAGAATGAAATATAATTGATACATATGTATATTATAATTAAATTATAATATATATTTTATATATGTTACATATTTTTATTAACACCATCCTTTATACTTTCCATACATGGCATGAATGAGTCACATCACTTTGAGGGGGCGGTAGTGCACACTTCCTCAAACAAAATTATCGTATTTACACCAGACATAAAGCATAATGTTATGTTCTAAAGGAAAATTAAATAAGAATAATGATATTATAGATATATTATATATCATATATAAACATATTTTACATCAAAATTTCCACTATGAGAGGTGTTAAAAGGAAAATTGAACAATCATCGTTTCGTGAGGTAGTAGTTCTCTATACACAGAAACAATATGTTTGTTACCCATTAGATGGAAGTATGTATAAGTGTATGTATAAATACTACCATAAAAACATACTAGTATATTAAGGATAATGGTTTTGTTATTTAATCATATAATAAGAAGGTTTTAGAGGTTGGATAATGGAAATGAATCTAAGAAACTAGAGAGAAGAAGTTACATCTTAATTGGGTAACTTCCTTTGATTTATACAAAAGGATTCCTTGGAAAGATTTCTTCCCAAAGAGAGACTTATAGATAGATTTTAGATATTTTGGGAGATAATTTGGGCTGATATTGGATTATATTAAGAGGTTTGAGATGTGTGAAGATGTGGGAGAGGTGGTAGCCTTTTATAGGGAAAGAAAAGGACTCACTTGGAATTTTTGGAAACAAGTTAGGAATAAACATGTTATTACCTAATAAAAAGTCATACCAAACCATATAAACTCAATAATGTAAGGTTTATGGTCTAAATATGTACATAAAATGGGTTTTTTTAAAGTTTATAGGTAATTTGGGCTCCTAAGATTAAGGTTTAGTCCCTAATTAAGTTTAACTTGACCTTAATCGTTGTGATTAATTTTAATCGCATTTACTAATATTTTTGGTCAAAAATTAACATGGTATTATTTGAATATAAATATTATAATGATTAGAGAGGTTTATTTAGGATTTTATAAATTAAAATCACATAATTTATAAGATTAATATTAATTCTAATCCCATAGTCGGGACAAAATAACGGGGTTTTAAAGTAGAAAAATGTTCAAAAGTTTGTTATGTTTTTATATTCAATTTCAAATTGAAATTGATTCTAATGAAATAAATTATATTAATAGGTGTATAATTGATATAATGTAGTCTTAAAACATATTTAATATATAATTTAAAATTAATTATTATTTAAACGAAATGACATTTTTTAACTAACATGTAGTATTTTTCATTATTCATCGAGAAATAAAGTTTCTCAGAAAAATCAAAAAAATTCACCCTAGGATAATTTTGACATATTTAATTCAAAAATAAAGTTTATTTCATCAAATTAAATTTATAAATGTTTCAAAATTCATATTTAAAATTGATGTTCCATTAAAAGGCAGTAAAACTACTTTTAATAAAAATATAGTATTTTATGTGTAATGATGGGTTTGTTGTGATCTTATGCTTATCAAATCCATGGGATTAACATAAAAAATATTTTATTGAATATTTAACATATATATTTCATTAAATTAATTCACTAACTATTATTACTTTTATTTATTAGGATAAAACATATTTGTGAGGATAAAAATGGTTTTACATAAAAACATTCTATTTATATTCAATTAATTCCTATATTCATTTATAATAAATTTTTAACTTATAAATTAAACTTATATTATTATAAAAAATATATTTTATAAATCGGTTAATAATATTCATAACTGCTGACATAACATCTAGGTTATATCATATTATATTAAATAATAGAATTTTAATATTACAGTGTTCTTCGGTGAAACTCAGTCTTTCATACGACACAAGATATTAAGGAAGGCCGTTCTTTCATGTAACACAAGCTATCGAGGGAGGTCGTTCTTATATGTAAAACAAGATAACTCAGTGTTGAGTGAATTTAAAAATATAAAATATATCAAATCATATTAAAATATTAAACATGTTTTAAAGTATTGGGGTATTATATATACTTATGTGCTTGGTGTTTCATGTCATACACATATCAAATACAATGTTCTTACTTTAGAATGTCAGGGCGTTATAGTAACTGCATCAAAAATCCTCTTGCAATCCCTTCCATAATCAGGATGTGAAGTGAGAATCATTGTCTGAAACTATTTTCATGGTAACTCTATCATGTTAGACTATCATCTGCACATAGAGGAATCTCATGATATCTAAAAAAACTTCTCCTAAATAGCTAGAAAGTGGACCAACTTGGAGGTTTTCTCTACGATCAACCAGATTGAATCATGTTCCCTAGACGTATGTGGTAACCCCATCACGAAGTCCTTAGATATCCCATCCCACTTCCACTTGGGCACCTCACATGGTTAAGATAAACCCACTAGAACCTGGTTCCCTAATTTAACTTTCTAGCCCATATGGCATCGAGATACAAACTCTGAAACTACATTCTTTATACCCATCCATTAAAACTGATGTTAGAGATCGACGTACATATTTTCCACACCTCAATGCACTAAAAAAGGAGATGTAACATCTTAGGTAATTATAGATTAAGACCTTTTAATATCTATTATTATTTATGAATTATATAGTGGTTTTATCTTAAAAGAGATGTTGTGTCTAATAGAATACTCGATACACAACAACATGTTTCTCTGAAATCTTACGTTGCACACAAGACTAAGTTGTACCCAAAAATTATATATTCTTAATAATATTATTTTAAGTTTTATTCATTTCCTAGTTTTTGTATCGGAGGGAATGAATATAACTAGCTGTATTATGTTTATTTAATGTTTTACATGCATCCAATAAATTTTAGAGGCTTAAAATGAGAATAAATCCAATTTTAAGCATAAAATACTCTGCCATTTTTAAAAGTTAGTTTTACCATCTTTTGATGTTGAACCCTTTTTAAATATAGTTTTGAAACTTTTATATGTTCTATTTAAAAAAAACTTATTATTTTTAAGTGGGATGTAAAAATTTACTTTGGTTGATTTTTTGGTATTTTTCTAAAAAATTTCATTTTTTAATGAATAGTGAAAAATACTGAATTATAGTTAAAAAAATATTTATCATTTAAATAATTATTATACTTTAAATTGATTTCAAAGTCACAATAGATCAATTTTACATTTATTAATACAATTTAGGTCATTGTAATAATTTTTTATATTGAAATTAAATATAAAAATTTATTGACATTTTTGAACGTCTCATTTACCCGCCTTCTAGCCACATTTTCGAGATTAGCATTAAATGTAATTTTACCACATCTGTGAATTGAATTTTGAAAAACTAACATACATGTTTTTAATAAGTATAAAAAATTTGGTCCAATAAGATCAAAATAATTTTTGGTGAATCATAACTTTAGTATTTTATTTACCATGGTAAAAAGGTAAATAAGGTAATCAAAGGTAAAATTAATTTTATAATATTATAAAAATTACCCTAACACTTATCCTAATCATATTGGATGAGTTATTGTCGACCATGACCATAATTGGGCCGAAATTTTGACCTTTTGAAGCCACTTTTGTGTGATTATGACATTTATAACTTTTAATTTAAAGTAAAGGAAAATATATCGTAAATATGTCCCTTCTTACTAATTTTTCATAATATGGGGTTATATAAGTAATATTTTAGACCCTAAAAAGTAATTATAAAGATAAATATATTTTATACATCATGGTAATTTATTTATAATTTTTATGAATTAAATAATTAAATTTAATTATGACATGATGATGATGCAGTAATATATTCATTAAAGGAAGAATCAAATAAATGATATTAATAATATTAAAATAATTATAATTTGAAATATTTTATTCCATCCAATAATTTTATGAATTAATATGAAAATTTTGGATCAAGTTATTGTAGTTTTTTAGAATTAGTCACGTTGTTATGATATTTTTAAAAATTCATGTAATGAATAGTGTAAAATTTGACATAATTCATATTTTAAAATACATAATATTTAACTAAATTATATTAAATTTATAAAAATATAAGATTCATCCAAAAAGTTTATATAAGTATATAAATGTCATTAATGACTCATTGATTGGTATTTTATCATGATTTGGTTATTATTTAAACCCTCAAAGTGTAAATTACTTGATAAAATGTAAGAGTTAAAAGGGGTTAAAACAAAAAGATAGGGATTAAAAAACATTAAAAACTTGTTTAATTTTAACTGGATGATAGGTATTCGACCCAAAATAATCATATATTGTATATAAATCAGTTTTGGACCATTTTAAACAGAAAATGAATTTATATTTATTTAATACTTTTAATAATTCCAAGAGTTCCCCTCTCCACTCATATAAAAGGGTACCCATTCATCTCTATTACTCACACTTCCAAAACCTTTTGGTTTAGCCAATATCTTCCCAAAACACTTCCTAGAATCACTCCACACATTTTTTAAGTCTTATTTTAGTCATAACACCCTCCTTAGATGTGTTAAGGTGTTCTTCAAAGGTGATCAACCGAAGAAGAGGTGTCATTTGTATTGAGGTGTTTCTATTTTATTACTTCTTCCACATCCATAAAATCTCCTCCAAAGATCATGAGATAATAAATATAGTATCTTAAATATATATAGATATTATTTTTTTAATATCATCACCTAAAATAAATCTCTAATTTCATCGAATGGGAAATGAATATTTCATTCGTGTGTACGATGGTCTACTGCCTTGCGAACTGATATAGTTCGTTTTTCATTACCCTCTCTCAAGACAGGTAATAATGATGGAATTAATGTTTATATATGATTTTCATGAAATATTTATCATTAAAAGATAATAATATATCAATTATGTTGTTACTTTCCATGCACATAAAAATGGTAACATCGTTCATGTGTACGTGTGAACTATCACCTCCACGAAGCGATGTGAATCGTTTTTATTCACCACATCACTTGTATGATATATATAAGTAGATTTAAATGAATATTATTATTTTTAAAATATAATGATTATTATGTAAAGTTAAAATTATAATTACCTTATTTCTATAATTATCAATGAAAAATGGAAACATTACTCATGTGTATGTACAACCTACCGTCTCCATGATTATAATGTTGTTCATTTTTTATTACCATAATTAGTTGTTTGATTTAAGAGTATAATGGATTTATAAAAGTTTTCCTTATTTTATGAATATTATTATGGATATTATGGAATTATGACCACATAAACTATTTACATTGTTCATTTTTAACTCAAGTACCAAATATCGACAAAACGTCCAATATGAACTTAAATAATTATGTAATTGCTATAACATGATAATAAGTGATATAAAATAAATAATAACCATGAAAAAGGTTATATATAAAGTATAAATTAATTTTATTTTATTATTTATGAAGATAAATAATGTATGAGATGATTCAGACTCGAGTTAATGGATTTCATCTCAATCTTCTTTCACTGAGACATTTCTTGATAATATGCACCTTTAATCTTTTATAAGATGTATATAAAGACACTGCGAGATTTCATATCCATATTTTATCTATACTAATGTTATTTAATATTTTTTTTAAATATATTAATTCATGGATATTAATATTTAAATACTCAAAGTGGTATGAGACACCTCGAACATTTAAATATATAATTATCAAATCTTATGCTTCATGATATTAATTTACAGATTTATTATATGGATATAAAAGGATTTTAAAGGATTTTTTATTATTTTGAATTTGATTTAATTTTTTTAAAAAGGAATGTTTTTTTGTGTTTTATATAGAACATTTTTACAAACACCAAAAGGAATGTTCTTTTTAACATATACGAGGAGAACAACATCTCTGCCGCCATAACCATTATTTGATACTCGGCTTCCTCTATAACCCTTAATGTTTTTAAAAGGAAAAGAAATACATTTTTCCTTTTTTGGGCATCTTAGTATTGGAAATGGGTTATTAAATGAAAATGTTATTTTTATACGAAAATGTTTTTCATATGAGATTTTATGAATATTTCAAAAGGGTTTTTTGATGAAAGTGTTTTATTCATGAAATGGTACTTGAAAATTATATGAAATGGGTTAGCTCGATATAGCTTGTATGAAGGGCTGTGCACCATTATAGCTCATGGGTGAGCCCGAAACATATTCTTCTAAGGGTTTATCCCCATTGTAGCTCACGGGTGAGCCCGTTATAGATTATATGAATGGATGAGCCCGATTATAGCTCACAAGTGAGCCTGATATGTCTTATATGAAGGGTGGTCCCCAATATAGATCACTAATTCATTGAGTAATAATAATATTTTAATTTGACCATATAGTTATTCAAATTGAATGAGATTAAAAAGGGTTTTATGTGTATGATGATCTAAGTCACCTAAATGATTTTTAATTACTTGCTATTAGTTTTAGTGTTTTTATTAGAGAAAAAGTTATGAGTGTTATTCATGTGAAAATATTTTGTTTCATTCACTCAAATAAAATTAAATGAGTTACTATGTTTTAACTAGACTAATGGTTTTCATTCTTTTTAGGTTTCTTACTAAGCTTTTTGTGCTCATCCCAAGTTTTTAAATGATTTTACAGGTTTAAGGGAGAATAGAGTGAACGATGTAATCAAGGAAAATTTATGATGATTAAACATAAAAAAACCATGTTTATTTTTAAAAATTTTGTGTTATGGAAGAAATAGATACTTTTGGAAGTGTCCACTTTGTATAATATTTATTGCATAATTCTTTAAAGCTCTAAACATGAAAATATCCTCAACGTGAATTCTGGATATAACTCAAGATTATGTAATGTTTAAGGTTTGGGCCTTATAATTTGTATCAAAGGTAGGTTTAGATAACTTTAGAGGATAGGATGGTGTTAATTTATTTCCATTAGAGAATTTTAATTTATGGTTAATGTGAAATTATTTATGATTTTAATATTACCTTATTGATTCATATAAAATATGTTTTTTAAAAATGGGTTTCCCTAGAATAAATAGGAAAGATGTAATGGGAAGGAATCAAGAGGAAAACAACCTTTCAAATCAGTATCATGAGGTGGTCAGAATTGGAACTGAATAGAGTGTTGTAGTGATGAAGGAGTTGACTCAGGATATAAATTGTGGTGGTATCCATGAATGAGATCATCCAAATAAACCATATAATAATATGAAATTAGTGGAACATTTTATAAGACAACATCCCCCATCATTCAATGGATCATCTGACCCAGTGGTAGCTGAAGGATGGATCAATTTCTGGGAGAAGATATTTGAAGTCATGGGAAGTTCGAAACTTCAGTAGGTAACTATTTCCATATACCATTTTGAAGGTGAATATGATTGATGATGGTCATTGGTTATGAATACTAGAGAAAAAAATGATATTGATGCCATGGAATGGATAGCATTTAAGGATATTTTTCTTGAGAAATATTTCCCTAAGGTTGTTCGGATTTGGATGGAGAAACAATTATTGGAATTAAAGTGAAAGGATAAGGATTTAATTGCCGCATATGAAAAAAAATTCACAAGATTGACCATGTATGTTTCAAATTTTATTCGATACATTGACAATAAAATTAATAGATTTTACTTAGGATTGAACCCATGGCTATAAATAAGTTTGGCCACTCAAGAATTTAAAAGTTATAGAAAAGTGGTTCGTTTTTTTGAGAAAGTTGAAATAGTGTTTTTCGAAACTTACATGCCATGAGAATATACGAGTAATAAACATTCATGGTGGCAGGAAAGGGAGAAACAAACAATTTAAAATTATGGAGGTAAGCCTAAAACTTGTTCCATGTGTGGTAAAATACATTTTGGGGAATGTATGTTAGGATCTGGAAAGTGTTACTAGTGTGGTAAGTTTGGTCACAAGGTTCATGACTACAAGGAAAAGGGTCATAAATAGTCCAACAATGAGATAATAGATATCCATTATATAGTAGGATGATTTAGCTGCAATGAGTTGGGACATTATGAAAATAAGTGTCTGAAGTTAATTACCAAGGGTGGAAATCAATATGGTTGGATAGAAAAAGGTTCAAGAAAATCTTTTGTTGCTACTACAGTTTATGTTGAGACATCTGGTGAAGTAATGGAAGCTCCTAAGAGCCAAGTGTTTTTCGAAGGATAACCATAAGATCAAGGATTTAGACACACCTTATGAGGTTTTATGTGATGTGATAATAATTTATTAAGGACCTTTCTGGGAGATGTTTTGTTGGGAAATGTTTATGTAAGTATTTTGTTTAATATGGAAGTATGACTTTAATTTTGGATCTCATTTTTAAGATATTGATATCCTTTATAGTTTGTGTTATCTTTCATGATTAAGGTTATTCTTAGGTATGTACATCATAATTCTGGGATTATTATGAGGAATAAATTGTTCTTATAAAATAGAAATACATAAAGTTAGTATATTTCTTTATATTTTTTTTCTAGGAAGTAAATGAATTCCTCAACTCAATGAAAAGGATATTAAAACAAAAATATTACCCATTTACTTTTCTCAATGTTCTTTTGACCCATCACATATTTATGGTTTTGTGATGGATAAATTTCCAATGATTAGGTTCTCTATCACCCTCTCTTAATCTTTGAGAGTTAGTTTTATCATCTATGTCCATGTTTTCCGAAATGGAAACTCAGTATGAGTTATCTCAGGTGACCTTTTTACTTCACTTTCTTTCTTTTAAAGTGGAATTTTTTATTGACTCTTTTTTGATGTGGGATTTCAACAAAGTAATTCTAAAAAGTGAAACATTAGTTACCAAAACCAAATTTTAAATTGTAAGGACACAATTTCCAAAAGGGGGGAAGGATGTAACATCCCGGGTAATTATAGAATAATACCTTTTCATATTTTTTAGTATTTATGAATTAGATAGTGGTTTTACCTTAATAGAGAATCTATGTCTGATAGAGTGCTCAACACAGAATAATGGGTTTCTCTAAAATATTACCTTGCATGCAAGGTTGAGTTATACCAAAAAATAATATATTAATAATATTATTATTTTAAGTGGTAGTTATCTCCTAGTTGTTTTATTATCAGGAATGAATAGAACTAACTGTATTATGTTTATTGAATGTTTTTTACATTCATCCAATAAATTTTAGAGGCTTAAAGTGAGAATAAGTCTAATTGTAAGCATAAAATACCCTAACATTTTTAAAAGATAGTTTTACCACCTTTTGACAGGGAACCATTTTTAAATCTAGTTTTGACACTTTTATATGTTTTATTTGAAAAAATAAACTTCTTATTTGGATGTGGGACATCAATTTGTTTTTTAATTTTTGTTTTTTTCTAAAAAGTTTCATTTTTTAATGAATAGTGAAAAATACTACATTATAGTTAAAAAATAATTTTTTCATTTAATAATTATTATACTTTAAAATTATTTTTAAAGTCAAAATATATCAATAGTACATTTATTAATACAATTTAGTTCATTGAAATTATTTTTAATATTTAAATTAAATATAAAAATTATTGACATTTTTGAATGTCTCTTTTACCTGCCTTCTAGCCACATCCGCGGGATTAGTATTAAATTCAATTTTACCCATTTTATGAATTGAATTTTGAAAAATGGAAATACATGGTTTTAATAAGTATGAAAAATGTGGTCTAATAGGATAAAAATAATTTTTGGTGAATAGAAACTTTAGTATTTTATTTACCACAGTAAAAAGGTAAATATGATAATTAAAGGTAAAATTAATAATATAATATTATATAAATTAGTCTAACACTTATCCTAATCATATTTTATTAGTTATTATTGACTATTACCATCCTTGGGCCGAAATTGTGACCTTTTTAATGCACTTGGGTGTGATTATGACATTTATAACTTTTAATTTAAAGTAAAGTCAAATATGTCATAAATATGTCTCTTCTAAATAAAAAAAATTTAATATGGGGTTATATAAGTAAATTTTTTGACTATTAATATTACTAATAAAGATAAAATGGTTAAATATATCATGTTAATTTATTTATAATTTTTTGGAATTAAATAATTAAATTTAATTGTGACACAATGATGATGTAGTAATAGATTTATTAAAGAAAGAATCAAATAAATGATATTTATAATATTAAAATAAATATAATTTAAATATTTTATTCTATAAAATAGTTTTATGGATTACTATGACATTTTAATATTTATTTAATGTAGTTTTTTAAAAATAATCAAGTTGTTATGATATTTTAAAAATGTCATGTAAAGAATAGTGTCAAACTTGACAAAATTCATATTTTAAAATATAAGATATTCAATTAAATAATATAAAATTTATAAAAATCTAATATTCAACTGAAATGTTTATATAAGTCTAAAAAGTTCATTAATAACTCATTAATTGTTCGTTTTTCATTATTTTTTAATTATTTTAACCCTCATAGTGTAAATTACTTGATAAATGTTAAAGTTAAAATGGGTTAAAACAAAAAGATAAGGATTAAAAAAATTTCAAATTTTTTTTAATTTTAATTGGATAATAGGTATTCGACCCAAAATCATCATATATTAGAAATAAATAATTTTGGGACAATTTTTAATAGAAAATAAATTTATATAAATTTAATAATTTTAATAATTCCAAGAGTACCCCTCCCCTCTCCTATAAAGGGCACCTATTCCTCTAGATTACTCACACTTCCAAAATATTTTGGTTCAGACAAGATATACTCATAACTCTTTATATAATCCCTCCCCACATTATTAAATCCTTATATTAGGCATAAAACCCTCCTTAGAGGTGTTAAGGTGTTCATAAAATGTGATCAACCGAAGAAGAGGTATAGTTTTTATTTAAGCGTTTTTATATTATTTCTTCATCTACTTCCTTGCAATCACCTCCAACCATTATTAGATAATAAATAAAGAATACTAAATATAATTATATGTTTTTATGTCAATATCATCACCTGAATCCATCTACAATTTCATCAAATGGGAAATGAACATTTTGTTCATTTGTACGGAGGACTACAACCTCGTGAACCGATATAGTTCATTTTTCATTATCATCTCTCAAGGCTGGTCATAATGATAGAATTAATTATTATATATGATTTTAATGAATTATTTTTCATTATAAGAGAATAATATATCAATTATGTTCTTACATTCCATGCACATAAAAATGATAACGTCGTTTGTGCGTATGTCAGAACTATCACCTCCACGAAGCGATGAGAATAGTTTTTATTCACCACATCACTTGTATGATATATATAAGTATATTTAAATGATTAATTTTATTTTTATAACATTATGATCATTTTATAAATTTAAAATTATAATTACCTTATTTCCATAATGATCAACAAAAAATAGAAATGTTACTCATGTGTCCATATGACCTATCATCTCCATGATTATAACGTTGTTCATTTTTCATTACCATGATTAATAGTTTCATTTAAAATTATAATGAATGTATAAAAGTGATCCTTATTTCATGGATATTATTCTAGAGATGATGGACTAATGAACACATGGACTATTGAAATCCTACCATGTTCATTTTCGACTCAAGTATTGAATATCGACAAAACTTCTGATATGAACTTAAATAATTATGTAATTAATATAACATGAAAATAAGTGATATAAAAGGAATAATGAAC
The DNA here is from genome assembly GCA_963277665.1 of Viscum album. Taxonomy (NCBI): domain Eukaryota; kingdom Viridiplantae; phylum Streptophyta; class Magnoliopsida; order Santalales; family Viscaceae; genus Viscum; species Viscum album. Next base: position 166,634,111 of record OY728155.1, on the reverse strand, counting down.
AATAAAAAGGTTCTAATGAAATTAAAAATTAAACTATGTTTATTGTTTAGGAAGATAAAGAACATACAAGACGATTCAGATTCGAGGTAAGGGACTTCATCTCAATCTCCTTTCATTGAGATATTTCTTGATAATATGCACCTTTAATCTTTTATAAGGTTTATCTACAGACACTAAGACATTTCATATCTATATATTATCTAAAATAATGTTATTAATTGTTTTGATAAATGTATTAATTCATGGAGATTATGATTTAAATATTTAAAGTGGTATGAGACACCTTGAACATTTAAATATTTAATTATCAAATCTTTTTCACCATGATATTAATTTATATATTTATTATATAGATATAAAAGGATTTTCAAATCCAACCTAGGGATCCCTTTTGATTAACTGAAAAGGAATCACCCTAAGAAGAGGTAAATATTTCATCACCTCTTTCAAGATCTTTTCTTCTTCCACTTCATCTTTCTTTGTTGTTTCCATTCTAAAATAATAACTCCAGTATCTTCTATATATTTTTATGTTATTATAAAAATGTTAAAACTATATTCACTATTCTATACCTCCTATGTATGACATTTCACCATACGTGCGTACATACGACTTACCATCTCCACGTCATGGTGTAGTTGTTATTCAATACATTATTATTTGGATGGGTATAATAATGATGTACAATTGTTGTAAATAATAAATATAACATGTTAATGATTTGTTATATATGATATAACATCTTTTTACATACAATTTTAATATCAAAAGAATGATATTGTCGCTCGTGCGTACGTACGGATTACCATCTCCGTAAACGCGATGAGATTCATTTACCCATCGTAACCATTCAAGAATAATTTTCATTTTATGATTATAAATAATGTTTAAATAACTTAATATCATTCTATATATGAATCAAATACATCCTATACATAACAAACATGACTTATGTAACCAATTATATAAAGTAAAATGAATCAGTTAACACCTGAAATAGTGATACTAATGAAATATTATCAACAAAGCAATATCAAAAGATCATATATGATATCATATTTATGTATATAGTTATTTTATAATTTAATAACAATATTTTAACTATAATATAGGAGTCTAACATACCATTGACCAAGGAAAGTACAAGGTAAGGGTTAATTCTACAATCTCTTCATTATCCGAGGTTGTTTATATGTAATTATCTACTGGGATCTCTTTATCATCCACATCCACGTTTCTTAAATTTTATTTCAATTTTTTTTAATATTTACTAGACTATTGGTTAAAGTCATTTATACCCTTTTTTGACTTTTTATAAGATGTTTATAAAGGAATATTTCCATCGTTTTCCAAACAAGGTACTTTATGACCTTTTCGACAAATTAAAGTAAGAATATTTTTATAACTTATACAGTAGGTGCGGCTATTTTCTACCATTATAACACCTTAGAAGCTTCCATTACAAGATTATAAGAATATTTACAAAATAAATTATTTCTTTTAAATGGTTTCAAAATAGAAAGAGGTATTTCTTTCAAATAGTTTTCATTCCATCTATCCCAACATCCTTCGATAGATTTTACACTTTTTTGAAGTTGATTTATTATGATACAAATATTACATATTGTATTGAAGGTTTTGTGATATGTTTTATTGTGGATGTGTAATTTTTATACCATTTATGGTTTATGGATAATTTATTGACATTTTTTATGCTAGTTTTAATATGAATGTTTATGTTATGTTTAAACCTTTTCATACGAGGAATGCATTAGACTTAGTAAGTGACGGGTGGAGCCCGCTATAGCTCCTTGATGAATTGGTGGGTCTCATGAGACAAAATAGTATCTTGGAATAAGGCCTTAAAAAACTATTATTTATAGTATTGGACAAGGCCTTGACTATGTGGTTATAAAGTCTAGCATTATGCATTCCATCATTATGAAATTGGATATTTATATTGCATGTGATTATTTGACAAGTAGAATATCCATGTGAGTAAGTAAATGGAATTATTTTGATTTATAGTTTCCATATTATGATGAAGTTTATGTTTAAAAGGTTTTTGTTTTAGTCTTATACATTTCCTTAAATGTTTATGCTTATTTATGAAAGTTTCCGCTATATTGTTATCCTTACTGAGCATCTGAGCTCACCCCTTTCTATGTTTTATTATTTCCAGGATGTGAAGAAGTATATTATCACTGACCTGTAGGGATAGTATAAGGTATATGAGTGTGGTATATGGAGACAATGTTGTTGTAGTTCTTCATTTTATAATGTAATGTAAAACTTATGAATGTATCTAGTACTTCCAAGGATACTAAACGAATCGTTCTTTCGAGACTTGATCTTTTCTGATCATGCCAATGTTATATAATAATGCCCTGACTCTAGGTAACTAGGGTCAGGGCATTAAAATTGTTTTTTACATTCCCCAAGAAATTACCTAAATGATTATTTATAGAAGGAAGTATTATTTATAGATGTTGTGAGAAATATTAAAGAAACTTTGAGAAATATGAATCATATGTAGCTAGTATCCAAAGACACTATATTTTTTGGTTCTTGGGTTTTGTGATTATTTGTGACATGTAATTTTTGAATTTTGAAAATAATGTGAAATATATGTATGTTTATCTCAATTCATCAAAATTGGCATTGAATCTAGATTTTAAAGAATGTGTTTTTATCATCAGACGTGAGAGTGTAATTTTGGGGTGCCTTATGTTTATCCAAGAAGTGATTTTTCTTCTGTTATAATGGATATGAAATCCAAGACATGAATTGAGATATAATGAATAAGTTTATAGATACTCCAAGGTAAGTGACATGTGAGTTATTATAATATATTTAGATGAGGGGTATGTAATGTACTCATCCATCTTGGGTAATGGCATATAGTTGTCATTAATTTAGATAATTTATTCTAGGATGAGAACATATGAATATACTACATGATATTGACATACACTATGTCTCTTGGTCACTCAATTTATTTGAGAAAGGTATCACCAGATTATGTATACTTGTATATGATACAATTGGTGGACATAATGATAGAGTTATTTGTTTTTGATAAATATTATACCATATCCCTTAGTGTCTTGATTAACATTGACTCTTTACCAGAGGCCAATCTTTGCTTATAATTTTAGATTGCTAATTTTTTCATTATCTCCAATACTACAATGTCCCGTAGGGTCAAATATAGTGGTTATGTGAATAACGATTAGGTTTTCATTATAAAGTATTTTAATAAAGCATTGAGATACCTCAAAATCATTATGATGGATATCCAAAAGAAAATGTAGATATTTTTAAAAAAAAATTACATATAACGTGACTTCTGGTGGAAATGTATGATAGATCATACAAAATGAGTTTTAGAAAATATCCAAAAGGATTTTTGGATAAAATTTCACAATTTATTATATATGATGAGAAATAAAGTGTAAATGAATAAGTTTATGACATGGTAGTATAATCTTTTCAACACTCTGAGCTTATATAAACAATGATGTAGTAAAGGTCACTACAACGTGGTTTAGTTCATAGAAATGAACACATTATGAGATTACAGTTAAAGTTTTTGGTTTTCATCCACCAATGCTACCATAATCAGTTTTATTATCATGTGATGCTGATTTGAAGGTTTTTAATATCTCTTTTGACTATTTAGATGTTAATAATTTATTACAATGATTAAACCACGAGTTATAATGAGTGGCAACTTTCAATTTTTTTTTTGATTTTTTTGTAAACGATTGAAGAAAATTTGAATCCCAAAGAGAATATTTTGATGGAAATATAAATAGGATTGAGCTTGATATAATGGGGGATATCTGAATATTTCATGAATGTTTTTGTAAAACTAATAAAATTAATATCTTTCTATTTTCCTCTCTCTAAATAATGTTATAGTAGATTGTGAGTAAGATAGTATCCTTTCTAGGTTTTTTGAGATTCATTCATGCCATTAATAGCCTAGGAGGAAGGATTTTTCTCACTGTATCACAATAATCATTATCAAGATAATATATAGGGCTTGTATAGAGTGGATTATAAGAGTAAAATGTGTAAATTATTTATTTATTTTACTTAATCTAAAATGAATGGATTCATCTTAACAATTGGTATTTTAGTTGATTTTATCTATTGTATTTGGAAAATCATTTTCCACTCTAAACAAAATCAATAGTTTTGACCTATAATTTAATAAATTGTTATCTAAGAATGAGAATTGTTATTAAGGGGATCAATTTTGGGAATATTTATAAACCCCCAAACTATTTTATTAGAATGATATAGAGAATTAATGGCCTCAGGAATGCATCAATGTATGCTAGAGGTTTTCGACTAACTGCAAGGTTCTATGATCAATACTGGAATGACTACACCCTTGATATCCTAATAAATAAATAACATGTTAACAACCAAACATCCATAAAATATAAAAAAAAGTACGCACATAAAATTATAGCTAGGAGAAAATCATAATAATAAAATAGCTAACATACTATAACAAATGGTTTCCTAAAATTTCATGCATAATATAATTCTAAAGGAATTTCCACATTGTTAATAATTATAAAAAAACTAACCTAGGTTGACCCAAACCATCACCCAAGTTGGCACACTATAAGTTCCAATGCATGTTATTGATCACCATAGGCTATCAACATGCATTGAGCACAAACACCTACGTCTTAGGAATGAGTTTTCCCATAATAAATTGAAACGACCTATCCATGGAATGAGATGACCATGACAATATCATTATATTCAATATAATAAGATAAAATATCTAGAGTAAGAAAACAATGACTAAATAGAAACCATAAGAAATAACATATATCATATACGTAACATGGAATAACAAGACATAAACATGATATAAAATTCAACCATATATAATTTAAATTGAAATTAAAAAAAATATAAACGAAATTAAATTTATGATTTAATGGAAATCCATGTAAAATTACCCTAAATAGAGTTACATACCTCAAAAATGGTTTCAACCCCATCGCTTTCAATGAAAACCATCAGGAATAGGAAAGAGAAGGCCTCATACATCTAAACTGCAATAAAAAAAATCCAAAACCACCATTAAATACCATTTATTTGGAAAACAATACATTTAGGTTTCAACCATCTATAAAAAATGATAAAAAATAAGGAAAAGATATAATATATGAATAAAACATAATTATTTAGATTTACCTCAATCCAAACCAACAACATTATAAGGAGAATCCACCAAAGATTGATAGGGGAATATTTCAAGCCAAGGAGAAGGGTTTTAAAATGAATGGAAGAAGAAGGGAGGGACAATGGTATAGAAATTTTTTAGGGTAATTTGGGTAAGAATCCTACAATTTTAATTTACTAGAAAAACCCCATGGTTTGGCCACACAGTTAGGAAAACCATGTACCAACCTTTATGGAGCTACTACCTCACCAAGAATCGGATGTATAGTTTCTCTTGGGCTTCACACGGTTTGAATCACTGTAAAAAAAAGAAAACTATTCCAAGCTGAGTGCCCATATCATATTAAGCTACATGGTTAGAAAAATAGTGGTCCAATAATGTGGCTTGGTCTATTTCCCCCTGAAAACTCAAATTTTGACCACTAACACCTGAAAACTACAAAAAACTAAAATATAAAAGAAATATAAAAACCCTAGTCTTTATTTCATATTTAGACATGATTTATTGCATAAACTTGCACTTAATACAACACATAAGATTGATAGGTCTGGTTTATTTGGGTATTAGGAACATTACATGACAAATTAAGAAATAAAATACAACATATTTATTGAAAACTCCTTTTACATGACCACAATATTCCTTCATACTTAACATTGCATGGGATAACCTGAGGACATACATAAGAAAAATGTGATCTATAAATCCCATAAAGGGAGTAAATAAGACATAAAATGAAGAATACAATACATGTTATGAAATAGACATATCAATGGAGCATAAGAGAAACATAAACATAAATCCATGATATAGCACGATCATCATAACATGCAAATGTGGAAACAACTTAAAGCACTACATCATTAACATAAAGGAATCAGGTAAACCCTTATACCAACTTGATGAAAAAAAATCCTATAAATTAATTAGGTAAAACCATGAACTGACATAATGTATCATGATACTAAATATTACCCAATGCATTGGGTGCTATCATGGCACACCCTTCATGAACATTTTAATCTCATGCTTAAGTGTGCCACATAGATCATATAACATGGATTCATTCAACATCATAATTTATTACACAATAAATAAATGTGTAATACATATAGGAAAGTATATAATCAATAATTATATGTTCATAAATTTGAATACCCTTGATAGAGAAATGGGCATGGTATTTACTACATGATGATTTTGGCATGGAAAATCACGTTGCAATTTCGGCAACATAACATCATCCCATGGGGATTTATAAAATGTGATTATGATAGAGAAAGTGGAATATAATAATTTAGACATGAAATGGGAATTAATGGTATCATATAAATACATGTTCCAACTTGATTAATTTGTATATAGAAGGTGTAACATAATAAATACACTTGAAGACATAGTAGGAATGAAATAATATTACGAAATTTCGGCATGCTAACGTGTGTACATGGGAGGTATTAATGAGATATAAAGGGGTATCTTGTCATTAAAACATAATAATTTATGTATGGGGGATGTTAAAAAACATATCCCATCATTATTAATTGAAAATAATAGGGTGTAACAATATATAGAAACTTGGATAAAAATGAGAATGGAAGGAAACCTTTGCTTGAGTGTGTGACTTCAAAAGCATGAAGAGGGGATTAATGAGAGTTTGGGGTGACTTTGTGGGATTCTATAGAGGGGTGGGGAGAGTAGAGAAGTGATATAAGGATTTTTAGTAAAGAGAAGTGGGGGCTTGGGTGAGTTTATATAGGAAATGAGAGGGGAATTCTTTAATATTTCACAAACTTAGGTTTTGGAATCTACAATAAAAAACACAAAACTTCCCATGGATTTTTCTGATGGTTCATGAAAACTATGAGTGGAAAACATTATTTTATAAGGTCATGGTCCAAATATATTAAAATATTAGCCTTTATTATGTGGATGTAAGTCACATTTTTAAAGAAATGAACTTAAAATCATAAAATATGTTATACATTTTTGGAAAATTCACAGATGCATTATAAAATAAGTCAAATAAATCTAAAATTACATTATTTTAAAGTTAAAACATATATTTGGTCGAATTTCACTTTTATTGTATTTATTAAAACACTATTGGGTCATTATGATGTCATAAAACACACAATATATTTACATATTATTTAATTTTTACCAAAAAATTCGACTGTCACAGAAAATAATGAAAAATTTACCATTGGATATTTTTTACATCATGATTCCAAAAATAATATTAATTTTATCTAAATAATTTTCTAAATAAGTGAATTTTCACTTTTAAAATGAGAACTGATATTTATTAAAAATTATATGGGTTTTGACAAAAACAGGATTTAAACCTTTATAAAAATTACATTATATACTCATTTATTATTAATAAAATTAATTTGATAATAATATTTTATTAAAATATTAATTATTTAAAAAATTAATTAATTCCTTAAAATAAATTTTTAAAAAATACACTTTCTGTTTTATCGTATAAAAATATAACTCTTATCAAATCAATTACTTAATCATTTAAAGATAAGGAACTAATTTAATCATCATTTATAAGAATTATTTTTATAATATTTTTAATAAAATATAATAATGCATATATTTCTCAAAAGTACCATTTTTACCTAAAAATCAATTTATCAAATTCATTATTTTGTAAGAAAGACTATTCACATAAAGGAATTGATGGAATATGAATTTTATTTATCAAAAAGGATTATACATTTAGTAACTAATAAATTGTTACATAACCTCTTATAACACTCGAAAATGATCTAAGTGTAAGGTTTTCAATGGTGACAGACTCTTGGGGTGGCTGGGATAACATCACCTACGTGGTGATCTCTATTAACTTGAACTTATCCCATATGTGATTCTTTTCAAGATTAATGTGCTGATGCTCATCTTGGGATTGTTCAAGAGAGAATCCTAGTGATGTTACCTCATTTTTTATCTTAGAAAAATGATCTTCACACGACCTGAGTCTACTGAATGAGGCTATCATCTCCTCTCTCTGTATCGAAAGGATTTTTTAAAACCTTATATTTATATTAGTTGTGTGATTTCTGTTCAACTACAATATAATCTATGATAATGATACTTAATGATCATTTAAACCCAATAATAATGAAAAAATAGTGCATGTGATTTCAATATCCATAATGAATTAAAAGGAATGGAATTTTATTCATAAATGATCAGGTTGTTACAACCTTCCCCCTTATGAAATTTCACCCTCAAAATTTCCTTTTCCCAAACTAAATCAAATGAGGGTAACTCTGACTCTTCAATTCCTCTAATTCTAATGTTGCTTATTAAAACTTGTGGTTTCTCCACAACACTATAATGAGAGGAATTATCTTATTTTGTATAACTTTTTCCCTACGATCTATGATCCTCACTGGCTTATCCTCATAGGAAAGGTCATTCTCCAATGGTACCACCTTTGGATTGATTACATGTGAAGGGTCTGGTAGGTACTTCCGCAAGAGTTATCCATGGAATACATCATGTACTTGAGACAAGTTTGGTGGGAGTTCTAGTTGATAGGCCACTGATCTGATGCGATCAAGGATATCAAAAGGGCCTATGTACCTTGGACTAAGATTTAACTTCTTCTGAAATCTCATCACTCTCTTCCATGTATATATGTGGAGGAAAACTAAATCTCCAACATCAAACACTAGGTCTTGAAGATGGTTGTCAGCATAGATCTTCTGTCGAATCTGAGAAACTTTGATGTGTTTTTGGATAGTCTTAGCCTTCCACACCATTTCTTTAAAAATTTCTAGATCTAGAAGTTTTTTCTCCCAAACTTCTTCCCAATATGCTAGGGTGCTACATATCTCCCCATAAAGGTATTCATAAGGATATATTTGGATACTTGAGTGGAAACTGTTGTTGTAAGAGAACTCAACCAGAGAAAGATATTGATCCCATCCTACTTTGATGTCTATTGAGCATGATCTTAATATGTACTCAATTGTTTGGATAGACTACTCAGATTAACCATCAATTTGAGGATGATAAGTTGTATCGAAGTTTAGCTCAGTATTTAGAGCATATTGGAGACTCTTCCAAAACATATAGACAAATCCTGGATCTTGATTGAATACATTTGATACTAGTACACCATGCAACCTTACCACTTCTCTGATGTATATTTGTGCAAGTTGATCCAATGATAAATCCTATAAAATTCTAATGAAGTCTGCAGTATTTTTAAGACAATCCATCAAATCCTAGATTTAATTTTTTCCTTTCTATGTCTTTAGAAGTCCAATAACAAAGTCCATGGGGATGTTATCCCATTTCCATATTGGTATGGATAATGGTTGCATCATCCCATTAGACTTATACCTCTCAGCCTTCACTTGCTGACATAACAGGTACTTTGATGTATATTCGGCGATCTACTTCTTCATGTTATCCCACCAATAATTATCTTAGATAACCCGATACATCTTTCTGTTTTGTGGGTGAATTGATAAATCCAAACTATGTGCATCATCAAAAAGTTATTTCTTTAACTTTTAATTTGATGAAACACATATTCTTGACCCAAATATCTCAATTAATTCTTCATTAACAACGAACTCTAAGGATTTTACTTTTTTGATAGCTTAAACTTTCTTTTGAATTCCAACATCATATTTTTGAGCATCCTTTAACCTTTGCATAAGAGATAGTTGAGAAATCATTGGTGAAAGGACTGATGATGTTCCCTTATTTTTGATTCCCATATCCATCTTCACCAAATCCAATAATAATGGATCTTTTTCAAGTCACATCGATGATAGAATCACAGGGTCATTTTAACTTAGATTATCCATCACCTTGTTCAATTTCACAGGGTGGTAATGGATTGAGCAGTTTTAATCCTTGACGAGCTCTAATCATATTCATTGGTTCATGTTCAGATCTTTATATGAGAATATATATTTGAGACTTTTGTGATCTGTATATATTTAAAAAATTTTCCCAAAGAGATAATGATTCCATATTTTACACGTAAAGATCACAGATTCCAACTCTAGATCATGCGTCAAATATTTTTTTTCATTAATTTTCAACTACCATGAGGCACAGCTGATGTGTTTTTCATTCTTCATCAACACACAACCCACTTACGTCTTCAAAGAATTGTTGGAGATTATGAATGGCCCCCCACATGTTGGTATTTTGAGAGCTGGGGCAGTGATAAGACTCTTCTTCAACTCCATGAAGCTTTCTTCACATTCACCATTCCAAACAATCTGGACTACTTCTGAGTTATCTTAGTAAGACAGTTTTACAATCATGAGAAATTTCTTCCAAATTTGTGATAATATCCAACTAACCCCAGGAAGATATGGATATATATCACAGATGTTGGGCTCAACCATCCCTCATTTTCTTTTGTTTTATAAGGATCCATAGATATCCCATTGTTTTTTAGGATATTCCCCAATAATGATACATCCTTCAACCAAAACTCACACTTTCTATACATTTCATAGTGATTCTCATTTTTCAAGGTCTCTAGTAATGTGCTTAAATACTCCTCATACTCCTCTTTGTTTTAGAGTATATTAGAATTTCTTCTATAAAGACCACCTCCAATTTTTCTAGGTAATCTATAAAGACTCTATTCATAAATTCCATGAATATTTCTAGATAATTAGTGAGTTTTAAAGGAATTAATATGAATTCATAGTTCTCGTACCTTGTAAAAAAAGCAGTATTAGGGATATCATCCTTCTTCACCCTTAATTGGTAATATCCTGATGACAGATCCACCATGGAGAAGTATTGTTCTTAATGTAGCTGATCGAACATGTCATCAATTCATGGAAAAGGATACTTGTTCTTTATCAATATTTTTTTGTGATCACGATAATCAATGAAAAGGCTCATTGAGCTATCCTTCTTCTTGATGAAGAGGATTGGTGCACCCCATGGTCAAGCACTTGGGCATATAAACACTTTATCCAAATTCTCTTGTAGTTGTTTATTTAGATCTTAAGCTCCATAATAACCATTCTATATAGAGTCCTAGATATTGGAAACACCCTAGGTATAAGGTCAAATGAGAATTCAACATCTCTTTTAGGAGGAAGACCTGACAATTCCTTGGGAAACACATCAGTGAATTCCCTCACAATAGGCATTTCTTCAAGGATGGTTCCTTCCATAGACTCAATCATCTGATAAATGATATGCATTCTCATAGGTAAGTAATATCTATACTTGAGATGATGATGCCAAATAAGATTCATCCTTCTCCTTTCACTTGCATAGAATTTGGGGTCAATTCACTAAATGGAGAGTGATTTACCTAGAGAGAAAATTTATGTTGGATCTATATATGTAAATACAATACATTCCAAAAATTGCATCAAATTCCACCAAGGTAATTGTGTTAAGGTTTGCTGGGAAGTTCAATCAAAAAATTGTGACAGGGGGGAGTTATATTCAGGGGATTCTATAATTGCCCCATTTTATGTTTTCACAGACATCTCTACTTCCATTCATTATGTTTATGTTTGGATTATTCTACTAAACTTTTAGGATATAAAAGAATGCAAATAACTAGAATCAAAAAGTACATTTTCTATTCATGAATGAATAACAAGTGTAACTTTCACCACTTTATTGTCAGGATGAGCTTTGGTGGTAGTGATGGAAAAAAGCTCACTCTTGCTGCATTAGAGGTTGTTGGTTGCCTCCAAAACCCTTGTATTAAGGCACTAGTTCACAAAGTACCCTGGTTTATTCTAGTTTTAGCAATGCACAATGCATTGAGGATTGAACAAAGCATTCCTTTCCTCTGTCGCAAAAGTGGGGTTTTCTTATTGGAAATTGCTGGCTAGGTATCCTTCCCTCCCACACCAAAATCATTTCCTCATCATCTTTAGAAAATTTCTAGGGTGCTTCTTTATGTACCTTTGGAAAGTTAGATGTTGGAATTTCTTAGCAATGTTGGATTTATCCATCAGATCACCAGAATTAAAATCCACTTTCCACTTATTATACCCATGATACCGCATAGATCCATAAATCTAAATCTTGATTTTCAGGGAACATTGGACAATATCCTCATAGATTTCAATGTCATAGATCACCAGGTATTTCCTTAGGCTAGGTTTTATCCAACCAAAGAAGCGGTCAACCTTGCATTTGGGGGTAATGACAAAACCATAGGCATATTTTTCAAGTCTGGTTGTGTTTTCCTCATATTCCCCAATAGTTTAATCGTTTTTTTTCTTGAGTGCAATGAAATATCTTTCCATATTATGATGGAGGGTGCCGTGAAAATATTTATCGAAAATCATTTTCCATAAATACTTCCATCCCATCCCCTCGATCTACTCCTCAAGCTTCATATTTTTGATCAATGTCCACCATTAATAAGATTCACCCTCTATAAGATAAGCATCCATAATAACCTACTCTTGTTGGGAACATTGATGTATATAGAAGATCTTCTTAATGGAGTTTATCCATTGTTAGGAGATTGAGGGCTCAGATTATCCATTGAAAGTAGGAGTAATTTGTTACAATAATCTCTCGATTGCGACTTCTTTTTTCTTAGGGGGGGGGTTGGATTTTCTTGTTGACCCATGTTTCAAATCAAAACTGGAGTTAATTTCGAGAGTATCATGACAATGGTTTTGATTCCCGCTTCTATCGGATTGGGAATCTCATTAGAATAATCATCACATTGATCTTCACATCGATTGTTAGCCTAATTCCTCTAATTATTGGCCATTGGCTAGAATAAAATGAAAATTAGGGGTAACTAATTCGATATATTAAACACATAAAAGTAAGTCCAATGAAGAAAGGGATAACTTATAAATTACATTTCTCTCCTTTACTTATGAATTTATAAGCTTCGATATAAGTTATCCACGATCTACTTCCTAACATATATTCTTAGGGGAATTTTTTTATTCCCTTAATAATGGTTTATACTAAGCTTATGAATTTACCAAAGCATATCCCCTGGGAGTATCAAACCAAGATTTCAGGAATGCCTATTGTCGTTCACTAGTTCCCATTTGAGTCTAGCTCTAAGTGGTGTTTTTTGGTTTTACCCATAGATACATCTATAACATAGCCACATATACTTGTTCATATCCAGAAAGGGATGTATTTTCTTGAAAAACCACTTACTCTATACTCACCAAAATTTAGGGATTATTTTCTTATACTTAGTCTTATCTCTAAGTCTTTCACTAGGTTTTTCTAATCTAAATCCCAAAAATAGCTAAACCTATCCTTTGATACCAAATATAACATCACTACTCTTTATTTCATATTTAGACATGATTTATTATATAACCTTTCACTTAATACAACCTAAAATATAGAGAGGTGGTTGCGCCCAAATTTACCCTACTGGTAAAAGCGGTCGATGTAGTACGTGTAGGGGTCGAATCCACAGGGACCGAAGAAGAAACCTTAAGACACTAAGATTGGATACGGGATTGGCTATGCAGTGGCCAACTTTGGATTGAATTGATTTGAAGAAAAATTGATTTAATTTAAAGAAAAAAAACAAATAAAATTACTTGAATTAAAACAACTAATTAAGGTGAGTCGATCCTAGGTTGTCTCTTGGGCTTGATTGGATGTATTGGTTTTTCATTTGATTTTCTGTTCATCAGTTCAAGAGGTATCCATTAAATGAAATAATTCCTCAATATCATTCTCCGATTTAATCCATACACAATTTCAAGGCTAATCACCAATTCACTTAGAGGATCAATTTAATGAGCACTCCAAGGAATTGGATCGTACTAGCACTCAAAATGTGTCGTCGTTAAATTCGGTGAAGACAAAGAAGAAGATAAATCAAAGAAAGGAGCTCTTAAAATAAAGAAAAAATTTAAGAATTTAAGAACATCAAATAACATTCAATCTAACTCATGAAACTCCCTAGGATCAACCCATAATAGGTTAGCCCTCCATTTATGCTATTCTATCAATGGAAGCGGGTAATTGACTTAAAGAAGCGGGATTGAAGAAGAAAGGAAAAAAACATTAATCAAAATGAACACTCCACCGTTGTGTGATGAACTCACAAGTGCGGGTGTGAATAAATTCACACTACGATTCAACGGTATCAACGTGTGAAGAAAAGGAAAATAATAAGTGAAGAAGAAGAATAAATTTTATTAAAATACTAAATGTGAATGAAAAACTTACATTAGAGAAAATGACGATGCCATTACAAAACGAAAGCGGGAAATTACAATTGAAAGAAAAACATGGATTCAAAGGAAAATGTTAGATTCAAAGAAAAATGTTAGATGATTATTCCCTTCACCACCAGCTCCTTATATAGGCATATTAGGAGCCTTATGTCCACCCCCAACAATAAATTCACCCCCCAACAATTAATAGAGTCAAATGGAGGGTGAATAATCAAAAGGAGATTGATGTTTTGAATTTGACCCGGAAAACTGTTCAGATTCGTCCACCCTATTGACGTGTGAATTATCAATTTAAGAAGGAAGAATCCGGAGGGGTTGTATAAGAGAAATATCTTTGTCCATGTGTCTTCTAGAAGCTCTAAAAATTTCAGGAAAGTTGTCTCATCCATTTGGAAGTTATGGTCGAAATGGTGGGACGGATTTCTGTGCATTAATGACGAGTCCACCATTTAAATCTCAACTTCAGATCCCTTTATCATCATGAAAACTTCAGAATTAGCTCTAGCCACAGTTGAATAAAATGATCCTCATATTTTTATCTTTCTACTGTATAAATTTGAGCTTCATTGGTCTTGGTTTCTGCGCCCCACATTTGTTTGATGGGCCTTAGGCCCATTATGCTTTTTTCCAGCAAGTTTCTGCCTTCAGGCGCAAAATTCTCCATCTTCCTTTGGGATTCATCCAGCGGACCTAAAAGATAAAATGTTCCAAACAAAGTGATCAATCATATCCCAAAATTGAAAATTCAGAAAATGAATATAATATTGTCAACAAACAAATGAACTATTGGGACCAAATTTTCATTTTAAACATGAATTGCATTTTTGATGAGAAATGAAGTTCTATTTATGTAATGCACTAAAAACAATGTTTATAGACTTTGGAACAATGAATATAAAGATATTAACAATTAATATTAGCCACTTTCAGTGACTAATCACACCCCCCAACTTGAGTTTTGCTAGTCCCGAGCAAAATATATTACAAATATGAAATTCAAATCCCCTTTTCCAAAAACATTTTAATACACATTGCTCACCCAAAGACCTAATACCAAAAAAATTATGGCACCCATCAAAATCATTTAAAATAAGCTAGGTCCATAAGCATATCTCAAGCCCAAGCCCATTCCTTTGTTCAAATTCATTGCCACATTTCATCCAATTTCAATTAAGCATGATAAAGTGGTGTGCATCATAAAAGATATGGGGCCCATTTTATTGTTCAAGGGGAAAAAATGGAAGCGCTAGGTGGGAATCACATTAAACCTTAAGATGAGTATCCTTTTTTTTTCTTTTTTTTTTGATTTTATTTTTTTAAGCACATTAGATATGAAAAGACTAACTCTGGGCAAGACAACTATGGAGTCACGATCCCCAAGTGCCGGACACCACACATATTGTCAATTTCATTATCTACAATAGAGATATAAAGCCTAACTCTGGGAAAGAAAACTATGGAGTCATGATCCACAAGTGCCGGACGCCACACATTTGGACAAAACATTGCTCTATGTGGTCTTTTTTTTTGTTTTTTTTTTGTTTTTTTTTATTTTTTTTAATACTCAAATTAAACTAAAAGTGACCCCAGAACCCTATGCTATAATGAAAGGGACCCAAGAACTCAAATTTACACCCACGATCTAGTAGACATGCATTGTGGCATTTTTATTAAGAGGATGAAATTGTAAACATTGAAAAATCACATCGGACAACTGCACTTTCCAAAAACTATGCTCATGAACTTAAACTTGCATTAAAATCAGAATCAAGGCATGCAAAATTTATTTGATATCCAATTTTAGAGTTTGCAATGTGTGTTTATCATGTTTATGGTTAATGGAATTTTTCTTTTCATGCATGTTTTTATTCAAAAAATAAAAAAAATCATTTTTTATCTCCCCCCAACTTAGAATGACACTGTCCCCAGTGTTTAAAGAAAAGAAAAGTTAGAAGGGGGGTGAAGGATTTCAAAGAGTAAATGATAATCATGGAATGAAGTCACCTGGTGGTTGATGATGATAGTGTGTGCCACAGTCTCCCTTCACTCCTAGATTTGAGTCTCAGCGGCTTGGATGGTGGTGAATGGATTCTCCATATGACTTACAATATGTCCTTTTATTTTTTTTAACCTATAAAAACATAAAAATAAAACAAAACAAAATAAACTGATGATACATTGTCTTCTTTATATTTTCTGGGTAAGGTATTACTCAGAGATCACACCACGTGACACGGATGAATATGGTGCTCCCCTTTCATACCCATCCTTACTCATAAAATAATAACAGGTCAACAGTTTATGGTAATTTATTATATGAAAAAAAATGATTCAAAATGATTAGAAACATGAAAACCATGGGTTGCCTCCCATGCAGCGCTTTTGTTTAACGTCGTTAGCTCGACTTGTACCCCCCAACTTATCCAATTCCAACTTTCAAAATTTTAATTAACCCATATTTCTTCACTTAAACAAGATTTAGATTGATTGTTTTTTTGAAATTTTTTTCGTATGAAATCCTATTTTCTACAATGATTGGTAAAATCCAAGGAATATCTAAAATGGTTGATCGTGTTTTATCTGGATTATTTCATATGATTTCAAGGTTCATTCCTACATGGTGAGATTCTTGATGAAGAGTGATGATAATTGAATGGTATTGGTTATCATAAATATAGGGATTATTGAGTAGGGAAGGAAGTATTAAAACATCGAGTTCAGTTTGATTGAATTTTCCTAAAGAAGAATGATAATTTGAAAAAATTGTTTCTTCTTTAAAAAATTTGAAAGAATTGGTTCCTTTTGAAAAGATGATTCATCCACAAAATTTTCCATTTGAATTTCATGAGTGGGTATAGACACAATATTCGTTATATCTCACAATGGTTCAATGATCGGTGATTCTAAAAAATTGTTATTGGAGCAATATTCTGAACACTCAATCCATGAAGACAAATTTTCCCCTTGTGAATCCAAAAAATTAATTTCATCCTGATTTAAATACCCTTCAACATTTCTTTGATCTTGTTCAGTTATCCCATATCCAAAGTTTAGTTCTTTTTTCAATTCATGGGAGGTTTTTGGGATAAAAGATTCATCTATCAATGATGAGGAAAGAACATCTTGAGTGGGAACGGGTTCCTCAAAAGTCTTAAAGCTTTGTAGTTCTAATCTGAAAGATGAAACTTCTGAATTCATTTTATCCATTTGTTCTCACAATTGTTCAAGAATTTTTTCAGGATTAGGGTTGATATATGTTTGTACATCATGGACTTCCTCATTATTTATCTTTTCAATCATTCTTGATAGGTATGGAAATTGATCTTGTAAACATTCAGCATCCCATTGATTGTACATCTCATCTGGTGTGGTGTATTCAATTAAGGATTGGTCAATGAAATTCCCTATGTGAGGTGTTTCCCAATATTGATTTCCAACTTGATTATAGCATTGATTTATGAAGGGGTATTTTGGAGGATAATCCATTGGAATTGATTGAAAATTAGTTTTGGGGTTTTTTTGGACACACAGAAATAGAAAGGGGAAAAGAGAAGAGAAATTGGGGTGAGAATAGAGAATTTGGGGTGAGAAAAGAAGATTTGGGTCTAAGGTACTTACTTGGGTCCCCGGAAACGGCGCCAAAATTTTGGTTGCGCCCAAATTTACCCTACTGGTAAAAGCGGTCGTTGAAGTACAAGTAGGGATCGAATCCACAGGGACCGAAGAAGTAACCTTGAGATGCTATGATGTATTGATGGATTGGCTATGAAGTGGCCAACTTTGAGGTAGATTTTAATTGGAGAACTAAAGATATAATTTAAATAAGATATAATAAAAAATGATGTGAAATAAACAATTATTGATGGTGGGTTGATCTTAGGGTTTTGCTTGGGGTGGATTGGATGGATTTTTTTTTCTTAGAAAATTTCATGTCATTAATTCAAGATATATCCAAACAATGAGATAATTCTTCCAAATCATTCACCAATTTAATCCCTACACAATTCCAAGGCCAATCACTAATTCACTTTGAGGATCACTTTAATGAGCACTCAAAGGAAATAGATCATAGTAGCACTCAAAATGTGTCATCGTTAAAGTTGGCAAAGATGAGAAAGAATGTAACTCATCAAATGAAAATCCTAAAATAACGAATAGATTTAAATATTAAGTACATGAAATAACATTCAATCCATGACCTTGCTACTCCCTTGGATCAACCCTTAAGAGGTTAGCCCTCCATTGATGCTATTCTACCAATGGAAGCGGGATGTAGACTTATGGGGGCGAAATTGAAGAAGAATAAAATTATTAAAAGAACGAACACTCCACCGTTGTGTGATTGAAATCACAAGTGCTGGTGTGAATAATTTCACACCATGATTCAACGGTATCAATGTGTGAAGAAAAGGAAAATAAAAAGTGAAGAAAAAGAAGAAATTTTATTAAAATAATAAACGTGAAAGAAAAACTTACATGGGAAAACTTGACGATGCAATTACAAATTGAAAGTAGGAAATTACAATTGAAAGAAAAACTTGGATTCAAAGGAAAATGTTAGATTCAAGGAAAAATGTTAGATTTAAGGAAAAATGTTAGATGATTATTCCCTTCACCACCAGCTCCTTATATAGACATATTAGGAGCCTTATGTCCACCCCCAACAATAAATTCACCCCCCAACAATTAATAGATTCAAATGGAGGGTGAATAATCAAAAGGAAATTGATGTTTTGAATTTGACCCGGAAAACTGTTCAGATTTGTCCACCCTATTGATGTGTGAATTCTCAATTGAAGAAGGCCGAATACGGAGGGGTTGTAGAAGAGAAATATCTTCTTCCATGTGTCTTCTAGAATCTCTAAATATTTCAGTAAATTTGGCTCATCCGTTTGGAAGTTATGGTCGAAATGGTGGGACGGATTTCTGTGCATTAATGTCGAGTCCACCATTTAAATCTCAACTTCAGATCCCTTTATCATCATGAAAACATCAGAATTAGCTCTGACCACAGTTGAATAAAATGATAATAATATTTTTATATTTCTACTGTATAAATTTGAGCTTCATTGGGCTTGGTTTCTGGGCCCCACATTTGTTTGATGGGCCTTAGGCCCATTATGCTTTTTCCAGCATGTTTCTGCCTTCAGGCGCAAAATTCTCCATCTTCCATTGGGATTCATCCATAAGACCTAAAAGATAAAATGTTCCAAAAAAAGTGATCAATCATATCCCAAAATTTCAAATTCAGAAAATTAATATAATATTGTCAACAAACAAATGAACTATTGGGCCCAAATTTTCATTTTAAACATGAATTGCATTTTTGATGAGAAATGAAGTTCTATTTATGTAATGCACTAAAAACAATGTTTATAGACTTTGTAACAATGAATATAAAGATATTAACAATTAATATTAGCCACTTTCAGTGACTAATCAAGAGGTATAGTGTATTTGGGGATTAGGAACATTACATGAAAAAATAAGACTTAAAATACAATATCTTTATTGTAAACTTCTTTTACATGACCACAACATTCCTTCGTACTTAGCATTGCATGGGATAACCTGAGGATATACAAAAGAAAAGGGTGAGATATAATTCCCAATAAGGGATTAAATAAGGAATAACATGAATAATACAATACAATTAAGTAAATATACATTTCAATAGAGTATAAGATGAATATGAACATAAAGGCATGATATAGCATGATGATCATAACATGGAAATGCGGAAATAACTTAAAACACTACATCATTAACATAAAGGAAGTAGGTAAGACCCTATCCCAAAAATATGGAGAAAATTCTTATCAAGGAATTAGTTAAACCACTATACCAACATGATGATTCATGCTACTAAAAATTATCCAATGCATTGGAGTTCTATTAGGGCACAAACTTCATGAACATTTTAATATAATGTGTAAATGTGCAACATATATCATATAACATGGATTCATTCAAAATAATAATTTATTTCATGATAAAGGAATGTGGAATAAATATATTAAATTATATAATAAATAAGTATATAATAATAAAGGTGAATATCCTTGATAGAGAAATGGGCTTAGTATTCACTACACAATGATCTTGGCATGGAAAATCGTGATGCAATTTCAGCAGCATAACAACATCACATGGGGATTCATAAAATTGGTTGATGAGAGATAAAGGGGTTTATCATAATTTATAAATGAAATGAGAAAGAAGGGGATCATATAAATACATGTTACAACATGAGGAATTTGTTAATAGAAGACGTAACATAATAAAGGAACTTGAAGAAGGAGAAGCAATGAAATAACTCATACAAAATTTCGGCATGGTAACGAGTGTACATGGGAGGGATTTATGATAGAAAAATGGGTCTATAATCATTAAAAAATAATAAGGTAAGTATGGGGGAGGTGTTAAATCATAAACTGTTATTTTTAATTGAAAATAAAAGGGTCTAACAAAATAAAGAAACTTGGATAAAAATTAGAATGAAAGGAAACCCTTATTTGAGCATGTGACTTCAATAGCATGAATAGGGGATTCATGAGAGCTTGGGGAGAATTGGGTATATTATAGAGAGGGGAGGATAGAGTAGAGACTTTTTCCAAGGATTTTGAGTGAACAGAAGTGGGAGCTTGGGTGGGTTTATATAGGAAATGAGAGGGGGAATTCTTTAATATTTCACAAACTTAGGTTTTGGAATCTATATTGAAAACCACAAATCTTCCAATGATTTTCCCATAGTTTTTCTCAAATAGTAGTGAAATGAATTATAATAGACTTCCATGGTCCGAATATATTAAAATATTATCCTTTCTTATGTGGAGATGAGTCACATTATTAAAGAAATGAACATAAAATCATAAAATATGTTATACATTTTTGGATGATTTAATAAGACATTATAAAATAAGTTAAATAAATATAAAATTACATTATTTTAAAGTTAAAAAATATATTTTCTATAAGACCCATTTTATGGTATTTATTACATCACTATTGGGTCATTATGATGTCATAAAACACACTATATATTTATATATTATTTATTTTTACCCAAAAATTTGAAAATCTCAGAAAATTATAAAAAATTCATTGTTGAATAATTTTGACATAATGATTTCAAAAATAATATTCATTTTATCTAAATAATTTAATAAATATATGAATATTCACTTTTAAAACGAGAATAGACATTTATTGAAAAATTGATGGGTTTTTACAAAAACGGTTTTTAAACCACAATAAAAATAATATTTGACATCATCAAAATTAAATACTCATTTATTATTAATAAAATTAATTTTATAATAATATTTTATTAAAATATCAATTATTTATGAAATTCATTAATTCTTTAAAATAAAATCGTTAAAAATACACTTTCTCTTTAATCTTATACAAATATAACTTCTATCAAACTGATTACCTAATCATTTATAGATAAGGAAGTAATATAATAATCATTTATAATAATTTTTTTAATATTTGTGATAAAAAAATAATAATGCATATATTTCTCAAAATTACCATTTTTACTAGAAAAATAAATTTATCAAATTCATCATTTTTTTGAGAAAGACTATTCACATAAAGGAATTGATTGAATAAGACTTTTATTTATCGATAGGTATTAAAAAATAATTAACTAATACTTTGTTACATAAACTATTATAACACCCATATAAGAACTAAGGGTAAGGTGTGTGATGGTGATAGACTCTTGGGGCTGCTTGGATAACATCACCAGAGTGGTAATCTCTATTAACATGAACTTATCCCATTGGCGATTCCATTCAAGCTTAACGTGTTGAGACTCGGCTTGGGATTGGTCAAGAGTGATGCCTAGTGACGCTACTTCCTTTCTGAGATTTGAAAAATGAACTTCATACAGCCTGAGTCCACTAGATGATTCCATCATCTCTTTTTTCTATGTCGAAAGGATTTTTTTAAACCTTTTATTTATATTAGTTGTGTGATCATTGTTCAATGACTATATTATCAACAGTAATGATACTAAATAGTCATTTAAACCCAATAATAATAAAAAATAGTGCATGTGTTTTATATTTCCATAAGCCATTAAAAGAAAGGGAATTTTATCAAAAATGATCGGGTCATTACACGGACTCCCAAAAATAGACATACCATAGACTTTATAGGAGTTAAAAGCATCCCACCATACCAATTTCTACTCTTATAATGTCTTCAGTAATCCTCATAAGAAAAAAGGTTAGGCCACTTCTTCCTCACCAAATATTCCCACTCTCACGAATCATAGATATCTCCACTATTTTTCCATAGAACACAAACTAGTGGGGTATAATTACCACGGTGAACCTTTTTTTTGAAATTCTATGATTTGGACTAGATACCCCATAATGCTGCCATGAGGCTTGAATTCCATATCTTCTGACTCTAACACATGATATAGGAACAAATGGTATTTATTCAACTAGGATATATGAAAGATGTCATGGATTAAGGTAATTATTTATAGAAACTCTAATATATAGGCTACCTTCCCAAGACATTCCACAAAATGGAAATGTATTACATAACATATCACCAGCTTCCCCTGTACTCCCAAGAAAAGATGTCTTAGTTGAATAGATACATTAATAAATAATTGATCAACCACCTAAAACTCCAATGGGTGATGACTTTGATCCACAAATGACTTTGGTGAATCTAAGTTATAATTAACCTTTTATAAATCAAACTCACTATCTCTATTGTCACCAATATGAGACTCTATACTACCATTGAATGATTACCCACCTTAGCCCAACACAGTAGGTATTTGCATGGATGCCTGTATAATGCCTAAAATAGGGCCATCCTGATCAGGTAATTATAATAGTTATTGTATGTAAAATTGGTTAATGGAAGGTTCCCTTCCCATGAACATAAAAAATAGATAAAACATGCTCAAAACATATCCTTTAGAATTTGAAAGGTCTGGTCGAACTAACCATCCATCTATGAATGATATACATTGATCAACCTCAACTCGGATCCCAACGCATCATGGAGTCCATTCAAAAACTATGAATTAAAATATGTATCTGAATCCAAAAATAGTATGGATGGAACTATATAAAGTAGTATAACCTCTTAAACTTATAGGATTCTATGGTTCTCTGCTTTTATCATCTCTTTTATGGGAATAAATTGGTATGATCTTATCCAAATATCGATAATCACCCATATAAAAACCTTACCCTTTTAAGTATGATGTAAAACAACCACAAAATCCAATGATATCTCATTCCACTTCAACTTCAGTATGGTAAGAGGTAGTAATAATGTAGATGGTCTCTAAAACTCAGCTTTGAGTCTATGATATGTCAAACATCAGGGAGTAAAATCTGCCACCGCACTTCTCATCCCGGTCCACCATTACCAAATTCTTGAGGTATAAAACATCTTGGTATCCCCGAGGTGAATGAACTATTTAGAATTATGTACCTATTATGTCACCTCTTATGTCATTATGAAAGTAACCATCAAGCACTTTCTAAAAAATTAGATAGCCATCAAGAGTTTGAGACCAATCACTCGAGGTCTCCCCACAATTTAGAGCATTACTAAATGCTTGAACTTTGGTTCAAATACCTACTTAATATTAACTTGACGGATAAGAGAGGGTTGATATGAAAAATGGTCAAAAAAAATCTCCATCGTCTTATACTTCCAAACATAGATTAGTTAATAGGCTCATTAGGTCCCACTCATTTTCTGATTCCAAATGGCATGCACCGGAAGCTTCTTGATTAAGGTGTTTGTGATTTCATTTCCCATCTTAGGAATATAAGAAATATAAAAATCAATATTTTGAATATATTATATCCAATTCCTTGGATTGAGGTCTATGTTCCTATTGGTTAAAATATACTTTAGGATTTTATGATCTGAGTAAACTATGAAATGATCCCTCAAGAGGTAATGTTGCTACATCATCAATGTGTGCATCCCAACAACAAATTCCTAGTCATGGTTGGGATACTATTGTTTATGTGTGCCTAGATGATATAAGATATAATCCACCACATAGTTATCTTGTATCAGAACACATCCCAATTCATACAAAAAAACATAGTATAAACCATTTTATGCTTCACAAGAATCTAAACTGGATTAGATGTCAAACGGGCCTAAAACCTCTCAAAACAGTGCTGACAATTCACGTCTCATTAAAACTTCACCCCTTTCCTAGTCAAATTCATAAAGGTAGAAGAAAACCTAGATAAGTACTAGAAAAAACATCTATAATACCTATAAAATAAAAATAAAATCTTCTAATCATGAACACATTCTTAGGATTCTCTTAAGACATGACTGCTTGAACCTTATCAAGATCCACTAAAACTCATCTCTCATAATTCACATGGCCCAAGAATTTCACTTCCTGAATAAAAAATTGGAATTTGGATAGTGTGGAATATAGCCGATTCTCCCTAAGAACTCCCAAAACATCCTCCAGATAGCCAATATGGTCCTCCTCTATATTAGAATACACCAAGATGTAATCAACAAACATGACCATGAAAGAATCCAAAAAGTGGCAGAAGACCTTGTTCATCAATTACATAAAGACTATATGAGCATTGGTTAGCCCAAAATACATAACCAAATACTCAAAATGTCCATACCAACATCAAAAGGTGGTATTTAAAATATCATCTTTTCAAATCCTCAACTGGTAGTACACATATCTCAAGTCAATCTTTGAAAACCAAAAAGCTCCCCTGAGTTGACCAAGGAGATAATCAATTCTAGGATACATGTATTTATTCTTCACTGTCACCTAATTAAGCCTATTATAGTCTATAAAAATTCAGATGTTTCTATCCAACCTCTTTGTAAACCACACCAGTGAATCCCATTTTGACATACTGGGATGGATCAATCCCTTTCTCTTGAGATACTCTAGATAAAATTTCAATTCTTTCAGCTCTAATGGAGTCATTTGATAAGATGGTAAATACATGTGGCTCATCCTAATAAGAATATATATTTTAAACTCAACCTCTTAATGGGGTAGAAACTCTAAAATATATTCAAGAAAAAAACATGACCGTGACTTTTTTATGTCTATCCACTAGACTCTACTCTAAAAAATCAAGATAAAACCCAGAAAACTAACACTAGATCAGAAATAAAATTGAAAAGAAATTCCTAAACTCTTTGATCATGGATCCTAATCATCCTGAAATCCATTAGTAATTCAATAAGGATTAATGAACTATACCCTATGATGATGAAATTCAATATACATTGTGAATTTTATCAACCAATCCATGCCGATGATTATGTTGGAAATTTACATGCCAAAAATATAGAAATATAAAATGACATCCATATCTATATCCAAAAAATATAATTAAGGGAACATAAAACCATGATCCTCCCTTCAACCCAATGGGGTACGAAATTCAATAACATAAGGCATCAACTCCATTTGTATAGAAAAAGAATCAATCAGTTTTGTGATTTAAAATAATTGTATGTGCTTGAACAAAAAAGAAAAAAATCCATGGATGAGGTAATAAACACCACACATATCATGTTGGTCATACCATATTTAGATTCCTCAAGCATAACCTCCTCTGTATGGAGATGGGAAAAATCTAGACTGCACTGAGGCTTCTTCACATGGTGGGAATCCCCCCTCCGCTAATGTTTACAACCACCACCCTTGGTAATATAAAAAATATCTTTAGACCCTTTTGAGAACATGAATCCTACACCACAACACTAGGGAAAGAGATGAAATAATCACTAAATATATCATGAATTTCCACACCTATGGTACACCCTTAGAGTCTCTAGGTAGTTCATCCTGTCATGACCAAAACCCCAACACAAATAGTATAAAACTATCTTATTAAACACAAAATCCATTAGATCTATACCTGATGATAGTTGCACACTTTTCCCACTACCCCGATAAGGATCCTCCCAGTTATTCTTATGATATAATGAAGAAATTTGGATACATACCATTAAAGGAAGACCACTGAGACCTATCTTACTCATCATACTAGCCTCTTACACAAACCAATTTTTCAACCACCTCTGGGTAGGTCGGTAAATAGAGAATAACGAGCATGGAACAAATCCCAATATTTAATCCCATATCAAAACACTAATCCATGAGGTATTCATTTGTGAGGATATCTAAATAATAATAAAGTAACTAAGTAAATTGAGCTGTATACTCCATCCAAAAATGGTAAATTTATTCCAACTTCAATTACTTGTGGTCATTCATCACTCTCAAGGAATCCTGTTAGAATTGTCGATTAAAGACTACTTAAGAAGTGTCCCACATGAGGTCCTCATGATTCCTTGAAATCACTATTATGTCCCTCCACTTCCTAACTAACCCTTCTTTCAAATTAGATGTGAAGTATAAATTAAAGATATTAGGGGTCTTTAATAACTATAAGATCCATTCAAACTTTCACATCCACTACTCAGGATCATTAGGTCCTTTATCATAATGGAAAACTGGTATATCTTATCTAGTAAACTCTTGGGTATGGTCCAAAATCTATGTATACTATTGAACTCCCACATGGTCTAAGGATTAGATCATATGAATCAATGAATCCACTAGATCAATATAAACTGGAGTGTTTTCTTGTGGTGAACTCTATATATCCACTCTATAATCTTGGATGTTATCCTTTTTTGGAGGCATTATCAATAAAACAAAAAACATAATATTGATAAAAAATAATTCAATCTCTAACCACATCAAACGAACCAAAAAAACCCCATCATGGGTTCCAAAAAAAGCATCAACATTAAAAGAAACTCCAAATGAAAAAGGAGAAGAAACATAAAAAATTCAATCATTTCCCACTATACATGGTTTGGCCGTATGATTAGGCAATATGTGTGCTGACTATGTGGGTTTCACTAGAGTTGGTAGGAAATTCCACATGGTATGTACATACTTTATACTAACTATGCGCCTTAACTATGTGCTTTCTACAAACTTCCTCATTTCACCCCAAAACTCTAATAGCCTACTGGTTGTCCCGATAACTCATAACCAAAAAGGAAATAAATAAATCAAAACAACATATAACTAGGGTAAAAACATGAAAAAAATCCTAGAACACCCATCAAAACTCGATGTTCTACATGAATAAGAGATTTTTAGGTTCTCCACTACTCTTACCTCTCCGATCTGGATGGTCTTAGCTCTAGTATACCACTGACTCTCAAATAAAAACATTCTATAATACAATTTTGTGATGAACCAACCCTAGTAAACCTGACCCATCTATGGAGATGACATTCCATAGGGTCCAAAGCATGTTATCAATCATCACAACTGGTGACATGCACCATACACAACCAATATCCCCTTTAGAATGTTTTTCCCATGGTAAACTGGCATTACTCATCCATAGAATGAATCTAACACACCAGTATCATTAGAGTCAAAAAATAAAATAAAAATAGAACATCTTGAGTAATGTAGTAAGGACTCAATATATACCATAAGAAATAATTTACATCATATACATAATATTCCATAACAATACATAAACATTGCATCTCAGTTAATGAGATCAAAATATAAAATAAAGTGAATAAGACCCAAACAAGCCTATACATACATACCAAAGAAGAAATATACAAAATGAATCCATAGAACCCTAACCCTTTGAGACCATATATCCTCTAAAAAAGGATGAAGGATAGAAATAAAGAAGATTCACTGACATATATATCAATTATTCTTTTACCTGTATCCTATGAAATAAAATTTACATATTTTTATAGGAATATGTAGGGTGTGAGGCACAAACCAGTCAAGATCAACATATCACTGAGAGGGGGAGGGGGAAACAGTGATACCTTTTTCTTTTAAGTTTCCTTCCTTTGAAAAAACCTTCACCTCATATTAAAAAATACATACACAGGAACACAAGAATTTACAAGGTTCAATACTCAACAAGACTATCTATGTGATTAGAATGGATTGGAAACAATACAATACCATAAAATCCACTAGAAAACAATCCTTTTGTTTGGATACAATAATTAGGATATACCCTTAAACTTTTGTAGCACTATGTTCAATACTAGAGTGAATGTGGTTGAATTAACATGAAATGACATAATGAAATTTCTTGTAACAATTTATGAAATATGTTAATGTGATCCCTTCTAAAATTTTGCAATAAAATTTCTTTAAATAAATTATTCACTTTCTTACCCAAAAGTAGGAAAGATAATTTTGGACTTCATAATGATACTCATTATAATACCTAGTTCGATTCCCAGTCTGATTTCTCAGTCTAATTAAATAAATCTGTCTGAATACCGTTGAAAAAATTCTGAACTACTTCTGCCTGACTCCAGAATTTTTATTCTGATTGTTTAGTATGTTCTAGAAACTCTGATTAAGATCTTTTATCTTCTCATTATTTTTGAAAAATATACATAGGAAAGCATGATCCAGATACTTTTTCTCTATAAATTCCATGTAAAATTCATTCTCTCTTCAATAGTACATTCATGTCAGAAAGTAAAAAGTACTTCCTCCTTTTATAAGCTATCCAAACTTGGTTTAGGTGGGATTTTGAAAACATTACCTCTCAACCTAATTTACCAAAATATATTTTTTCTTCACATTTTGGATACATATTTGACTTATGAAGTGCTTCTAAACTCTTCTCATTTCTTATACAACTGTCTCAAATATTTTCATGACTTTAAATCAATTCAAACTTTCTTAACAATCATCAGTCCGATTCTGATTTCCATTCTGATTTTCTCATTACGATGTTGACTTTAATTCAGTATATTAATCATTTCATTTCTCTATACCAAATGAAAAAAATTAAAAGAGAATAAAATATCATTAAGATACTCAATACCAATTCATTAAAATTAAATTTCCTTTGTTTTCCAATAAACATAGTCTCAACTTATAATGATTCCATTACTTCATCATCAGTTTCAAAAATGTCTTTAACCAAATTTTATTTACACTTTGAAAAAATTACAAGTCAAAACTTTTAAAATATCAATCTCCTATTGACAATAATTTTGAGGATACTAGACACAAATATTATTTTATTATTTTTTTAAATCAATGATATTATATCCGATGAATGTATCTGTCTCTGATTCACTCTGGCATTCAGTTTTAGAGTCATTCTATTGACTTTTAACCCCTTGAAAATGTATCAGAGTTCTTATTATTTCTATATTGACCCAATTGATACAAAACCATTCATCTTGATGAGAATTATTGAATACATGATTGGATAGTGTCTAATTTTCTTTTAAGAATAAGTCTACATTATTTATTTTTCATTGATCCCAAAAAATCCCCAAAAATAAATTCTACCATCGATTACCTTTTCCAACCATCCCTGCATCTAATGATATTTTTAGAAACACTATGTTCGATGGACCCATTCCAGTAGCTTCGACTTTAGTAACTTATTTCCTATTCTAATTATGAGACCAACCAACTTCCAACACTCAACAAGGTCTAACTAAAATCCATCACCTTCTTTATGATCAACCTTCCCAGCCTCTGAAAAAATCATCATTCGATGATATCATACTGATGACCTAGGGACCAGAAAGAAATGAATTCATCCAATTTATTCATCCAAAAATGTTATCTTGTAATCATGACTTCCACATGATTTTTAATATGTTTAAGATCATCATAGAATCATCTGATTTTCATTGGGATGTATTGTAACTTCCCAGTCTTCCATCAACTTTTATATTTCTAGTCAATCCTCAATATGATTGGTAGCTATTGTTCTTCCCCTTTCCTTCATAAGTCTTGAATATCACATTTCGTAGATTATTTATGATTTCTGGGAATTAAAAAATAGGAAAGCATCATCATATTATAATTGGATATAGGTAGACTATGATATACTTCCTTATTATGATAAAACTGACATCCCAAACTGAAGGTGAGTCCGATTATCCTTTTCTTATAGGAAATATATTCCAAATATGAATGTATTTCTAAATAATTTTGAGTCTGAACATCTAAATATGATTATTAGTCCAATTACCATCATTTAAAATCTGAATTGATTTCATTTTCTTCTTTGAAAAAAACACCTTCAATAAAAAATTCTTCCAGATTCCAAAAAACATCTTCAGCCAACATGACCCCAACATTCTCTCCCTTTCGTTTTTGTTGTCAACCAAGGATCATAAATCACTAAAATTTTTAAATTAAAGATAGGTATTACTTAACAATAATTCTAAGACTACTTGAGCTAACCCATTATAAGAAAAATGAATTTATGACAGCAAAACCATGTTGTCCAAAAGATGTAACTCAGGAAACATAATAATCTTTTCTTCAGTTCACTTCTTCAACTTTCCTATCTAAAAAAGTTTCCTTCAACCACTCTAACAAACTGTTAGAATAGTTCACACATTTACATGATGAAATCACAGTTTAACCATAACTCCCCCTACATACATGCTTCCTTATAAGTTTTAGCACATAACAATGGATAGACTTATGAAAAAATTCTCCCCCTTGAAAACACTATTCAAAAACAATATGAGTGAGGGGACATAAACACATACATCAACCATTATGAGAATGAGGTTGGACACCAATGTTTAACCTCATTTTATAAAAATCTTCCTTCAGTAAATGTTTTGTGAAAATCTCAGCAACTTGTTTTAATATTGGAACATAATCCTTCTTTAATTTATTCTTATCTGCATGATCTTTGATGAAGCTATACATGAGGTCAATATGTTTTCAATTACAATGTTGTACACTATTTCTTAAAGTTTTATGTAACTTTGATTATCACATCCTAGGAAAAAGGGTAACTTTACTTCAAAAAGAGAATCTTCTAATTGAGTTTCATCCACATGTGTTGGGTAGTATCTTGAGTGGAATCAACATAATTAGCTTCCTACATTTTTAAAAATTAATGAATTTTATTTCATTGTATTCCAAATAATACAAATTCTCATCAAAAATAAAAATCCTATATATATGGATCTTCTTTCATCATCATTTCCTACCCAACCAACATCCTAATTCCAAAACAAGTAAAGACTTTATGGGCAATAAAACCTTATTCTGAAATTTGTTGTTCCATTGATATATATAAGAATCCTTTTTTCTAGGCCATAGATGTTATTCATTATGATATCTCAGAAATCATTCATATAAGGTAACAACATAAAAAATGGTAGTTCTTGAGGCAGTCTAATATAAAAACCTTCTAATTATCTTTCAAAACTTTTTTAGGATCAACATCCTTGCCTTCTCTGTTTTTAGATAACTTGGTTCCCCCTAAAATCAGTGTGGAAACAAGTTTTGAATTTTTCATTAATAAATTATTAAGAAGATCCTTATCATAATTTTCTTGAGAAAGAAAAATGAGTATCTTATTTTTTATGATTTTTAACCCAAGAAAATAATTTATTTCACCCATCATGTAAAACTCAATCAAAATTTTCATCTCTTCATAAAATCTTTCACAAGTTCTTTCATCATTACTAATAAATATTATTTCATTAACATAAACAATTATGATGAGGTAAAACTCATGAATTTCTCTAATGTATAGATTACTATCAACCCTTCCATTCTTAAAACTCATATTCCTCAAGACAGTATCCAATTTTGAATACCATGCCCTCGAAGCTTGCTTTACACCATACAAGGCTTTCTTTGACTTTCATACATAACATTCATTCTTTAAAACAAAAAAATGAACTTGTTTGTTCAATATATACTTCCCAATCCAGATACCCATTCATAAATGTAGATTTCACATCCACATCAAATATTTTATAACTTCATTGTATAATAATAGCACGAAAAATTATTATTGTTTCTAACATTTCAAACAGAGAAAATGTTTCATAAAAATCAATGCCTTCAATCTATGAGTAACATTTTCACACTAATCCTACTTTGTTTTCTATGAATTCCCCATATTCAATTAACTTTTTACAAAAAACCCACTTCATACTGATAACATTTTTTTCAATTGGTTTAGGTTTGAGTTTCCAAGTATCATTATTATTTTTTGAACCAACACTTCATTCATAGCCTTAACCCATTCTAGATGCTCAAAAGTTTCATACACATATATTTGCTCAAATTATTAATACAAATACATATGTGTAATAACATTTTATTTTCTTCTTGTTTGAACCTTTTAATGTTGATCGACAATAATTTTATGAGATTCCACTTACTTCCTCATCTTGGGATGATATTTTAGATATTTTTCCTCATCAGAAGAAATAGTTGAGCCTGATTATTTATCTCGAGTAGGATTACCATTATCAACATCATTATCATAATTATTAACAATAATAATTTCTTTATATTAATATTCATTATCAACATGATTCTATTTATCTTTACTAGATTTTTCAATAGCTTTCACATTAACAGAGTAAAATTATCTTCCCATTTCTTTGATAAAACATTTACACCTACTTCTATTTAGAGCATAGACAAGAAAAATTATGACAACCCTGCTTTTATTACAAACTTAAACATGATTTATTACATAAAACTTCACTTGATACAACAAAGAAGATCGAGAGGTTTAGTGTATTTGGGGCTTAGGATCATTACATAAAAACTTAAAACATGAAATACAACATCTTTATTGAAAACTTCCTTTACAATACCACAACATTCCTTCGTACTTAGCATTGCATGGGATAACTTGAGGACATGCATAAGAAAAGGGTGAGCTATAAAGCCCAATAAGGGAGTACACATGGAATAACATGAGGAGTACAATACATGTTAGAAAATAGGA
Source organism: Viscum album (assembly GCA_963277665.1). Classification (NCBI taxonomy): domain Eukaryota; kingdom Viridiplantae; phylum Streptophyta; class Magnoliopsida; order Santalales; family Viscaceae; genus Viscum; species Viscum album. The sequence continues at coordinate 166,600,854 of OY728155.1, read as the reverse complement.
ATATAAATAGATCATAAGAGAAACATGAACATAAAGGCATGATAAAGCATTATAATCATAACATGGAAATGTGGCAACAACACTTAACATGGAATTAGCATGAGCCAAGGCTCATTGCACATGGAGCATGAGTAAAATCCTCATTGCACATAAATCATGAGTAAACCCTCGTTGCACTTGAATTAGCATGAGTAAACACTCATTGCACATGACGTATCATGATACTATACTTTACCTAATGCATTAGAGCGCTATAAGGGCGCACCCTTCTTAAACATTTCATTTCATGCATAAGTGTGCCACATGGATCATAAAACATGGATTCATAAAACATAATAATTTATTCCAAGATAAAGGAATGTGGAATAAATACATAAAAAATTTCAATAAATAAGTAAATGTGCATAAAGGTGAATACCCTTGATGGAGAAATGGACATGGTATTCACTACACAATGACATTGGCTTAGAAAATCGATGCGATTTCGGTAGCGTAACGGCGTGACATAAGAATTCATAAAAAATGGTTGATGAGAGAGAAAGGGGTTCCTCAGCATATTTAAATGTAATGTACAGTAAGGAGGTCATAAAGATACATGTCCCAAATTTTTTAATGGAATTTAGATTCATGATAAAAAAGTATTGCTTGAATGTAAAATAGAAGAGAGAAGTTCCTTTCGGAATTTCGGCATAGTAACAGGTGTACATGAGAGGAATTTAATGAGAGAGAAAGGGTATACCATCATTCAAACATAAAGAGAGAAGTATGAGGGAGGTGAGAAACCATAACCCAATATTCATAATTGAAATTAAAAGGGTAAAACAACTTAAAGAAAATTGGACAAAAATGAGAAAGGAAGAAAAAACCCTTACTTGGAAGTGTGCTTCCAAAGGATAGAGAGAGGCTTGTGAGAGGCTTATTGGGAGCTTGGGGAACCTTGGGAGGATTCTAGAGAGAGTAGGGCAGAGGTTGGACGAACTCCAAGGGATTTTAGTGAGGAGGAATTGGGAGCTTGGGTGGGTTTATATAGGAAAGGTGAGGGAATTATTTATTATTTAGGTTTGGGACCCCTTATATTAAATTAATCCAAACCACAAACTATCCCATGGTTTTTGCAAATGGTTTTTGAAAAAGGGAAGAGGAAAAAAATATTTTATAAGACCAAAGTCCTAACTTCTTAAAATAATAAGGTTTCTTATGTAGAGGTGAGTCACACTCCCATGGAAATTAATTTAAAAAGGCAAAGTTTTGAATAAGTCTTGAGGGGTCCATTAATGCTTTCAAAAGTAAGTCAAACAAACCCAAAATCACATTATTTTAATTTTAAAACATATATTGGCTGAAAATAAAGATTATAGTATTTTATTACATCACTATTGGGTCATTATGATGTCATAAAACACATTATATATCTAAACTGTATTTACTTTTTACCCAAAAATTTGACTGTCTCAGAAAATTATGAAAAATTCACCGTTGGATAATTTTGATGTCATGATTCCAAAAATAACATTTATTTTATCTAAATAATTTTCTAAATATGTGAATTTTTACTTTTAAAATAAAAACTGACATTTATCGAAAATTCACAGGTTTTGACAGAAATGGCTTTCAAACCTTAATAAAAATTTTATTTGCATTCATAAAATTATAAGATCATTTATATTTAATAAAAATTAGTTTAATAATAATAATATTATTATTTTATTAAAATATTATCTAATTCAAAAATCCCTTAATTTAATAAAATAGATTTATTAATTAAATAATAACTAAAAACACCATTTGTACTTTAAAAACTATTTACAATGTATCAAAAATGACTAGAAATTATATTCATTATTATATAAAAAAAATAATGTACATGAACATAATACTACTTATTTGTTAAATAACCCCTTAAAACAGCCGCATAAGACCTAAGGGTAAGGTGTGCGATGGTGACAGACTCTTGGGGTGGCGCAGATAACATCGCTCGAGTGGTAATTTCAATCAACTTCCACTTTTCCCGTAGACGGTCATGTTCGAGCTTGACATGATGAAGCTCATCTTGGGCTTGGTCAAGAGCGAATCCCAAGGATGCAACCTCTTTTCCGAGCTCCGACAAATGGGATTCGTATGGAGAAATTCTACTGGATGAGGCCATCACTTCTTTTGTCTGAGTAAATTGGATTTGTTAAAGTCCTATATTTATACTAATCATGTGATCATTGTTCAACAGCTATATTAGCAACAGTCAAAATTTGTAACATAAAACCAAAGAAGTTGACATTTTATATAAACATAAAGATACATTTAATTAGATCAAGAGGTATTTCTATTAATGAAACTTTGGGTCGTTACAATATTCCCCCTTAAGAAATTTCTCCCTCAATTTTTTCCTTTTCCCACGCTAAAACAAATGTGGGTAACTCAGATTCATCATATCCTCCGATTCCAAAGTCGCTTCTTCAAACTTGTGGTTTCTCCACAACACCTTGACGAGGGGCATTGTCTTATTTCGTAGAACTTTTTCTCTATGATCTAAGATCTTCATTGGTTGCTCCTCATAAGAAAGATCGTCTTCCAATTGTACCACCTCAAAAGAGAGTACATGTAAAGGATCCAGTATGTACTTCCTTAAGAGGGATACATGAAAGACATCATGTACTTTGGCCATAGTAGGTGGAAGTGCTAGTCGATAGGCCACAACCCCGATACGATCAAGAATATCAAAGGGGCCGATGTACCTTGGACTTAACTTCCCTTTCTTTCCAAACCTTATAACCTTCTTCCAAGGAGATATGCGTAGAAAAACCATGTCTCCAACATTAAACTCAAGGTCTCATCGACAATTATCCGCATAACTCTTCTGTCGACTCTGAGCTGCCTTGATATGTTGCTGAATGGGTTTTACCTTCTCCACCATTTCCTCGACCATTTCTAGTCCAAGAAGCTTACGTTCACCGACCTCATCCCAACATGTCGGTGTTCTGCACCTTTTCCCATATAGGGCTTCATATAGTGCCATTTGGATGCTTGAGTGGAAACTGTTATTATAAGAGAACTCAACCAGAGGAAGATGTTGATCCCATCCTCCTTTAAAGTCCATTGAGCACGCTCTCAACATATCCTCAAGTGTTTGGATAGTCCGCTCGGATTGGACATCAGTTTGAGGATGATAGGTCGTACTGATGTTCAGTTCAGTATTCAGAGCATGTTGAAGACTCTTCCAAAACTTAGAGGTGAATCTTGGATCTCGGTTAGACACAATAGATAGTGGTACTCCATGAAACCTTACCACTTCCCTGATATATATCCGTGCCAGTTGATCCAAAGAGAAATCCTACCGAATAGCAATGAAGTGTGCAATATTTGTAAGACGATCCACAACAACCCAGATTGTATTGTTTCCTTTGGATGTCCTTGGAAGTCTGGTGACAAAGTCCATGGTGATGTTCTCCCATTTCCATTCTGGTATGGGCAATGGTTACATCATCCCCTTAGACTTCTGCCTCTCTGCCTTCACTTGCTGACACACCAAGCATTTTGATGTATATTCAGCAATCTCCTTCTTCATATTATCCCACCAAAAGTTTTCTTGGAGATCTCGATACATCGTTGTGATCCCTGCGTGCATAGAGAAATTTGAACTATTTGCATCATCCAAAAGTTCCTTCTTCAGCTCCAAACTTGTTGGAACACATAGTTTTTTCCCAAACCGCACAATTCCTTCTTCATTAACATTAAACTCTGAGGATTTCCATTTTTCGATAGCTCCCACTTTTTCTTGAATTCCCACATCATTCTTTTGAGCATCCTTTAACCATTCCAAAAGAGACGGTTGAGAAATCATTTGTGAAAGGATTGATGATGTTCCCTTCTTTATGATTCACACATCCATCTTTATCAATTCTAAGAAGATTGGATCCTTCTCAATTCTCATCATTGATAAAATTGCTGGGTCATTTCTACTTAGGGAATCTGCCACCTTGTTCTCTTTCCCAGGGTGGTAATTGATTGAACAATCATAATCCTTGATGAGCTCTATCCATCTTCTCTGGCGCATATTAATCTCTTTCTGTGTGAATATATATTTAAGACTCTTGTGGTCAGTATATATCTCACATTTCTCTCCATATAGATAATGCCGCCAGATTTTCAAGGCAAAGATCACCGCTGCTAACTCCAGATCATGCGTTGTATAGTTTCGCTCATGGATTTTTAACTGCCTTGAGGCATAGGATATAACTTTATCATTATGCATCAGCACACAGCCTAAGACCTTCTTTAAAGCATCACCGAATACCACAAAAGCTCCCCACTTGTCGGTATAGTGAGAACAGGTGCAGTGATAAGCCTCTTTTTCAACTCCTTGAAGCTTTCTTCGCATTCATCACTCCAAGAAAACTTTGCTCCCTTTAGAGTTATCTTGGTAAGAGGGTTGGAAAATCGTGAGAAATTTCTCACAAATCGTCGATAATATCCAGCTAACCCCAAGAAGCTACGGATATTCGTTACCGATGTTGGCATTGGCCATCCCTCAATTGCATATGTTTTGGAGGGGTCCACAGATATCCCATTGCTTGTGATGATATGGGCCAAGAATGAGACCTCCTTCAACTAGAACTCACACTTGCTATACTTTGCATAGAGCTTCTCCTTGCACAAATTCTCTAGTATAGTTTTTAAATGCTCCTCATGATCCTCCTTGGTTTTGGAGTATATTAGAATATCATCTATAAAGACTACCAAAAATTTGTCAAGGTAATCTCTAAATACTCTATTCATCAAGTCCATGAATATTGCTGGAGCATTGGTGAGTCCGAAAGGCATTACTATGAATTCATAGTGCCCGTACCTTGTACGAAAAGCAGTCTTGGGGACATCTTCCTTCTTCACCCTTACTTGATAATATCCCAACCGCAAATCCACCTTGGAGATGTATTGTGCTCCATGCAGCTAATCAAACAAGTCATCGATTCTTGGGAGATGATACTTGTTCTTTATCGTGATTTTGTTAAGTTCACGATAATCGATGCAAAGCCGCATTGACCCATCCTTATTCTTGACGAAGAGGACAGGTTCACCCCATGGTGAAACACTTGGGCATATAAACCCTTCATCCAGATTCTTCTATAGTTGTTTCTTCAGCTCTTCAAGCTCTACAACAACCATTCTATATGGAGTCTTGGATATTGGTAAATCCCCGAGTAAAAGTTCAATTGAGAACCCAACATCTCTTCTAGGAGGATGACCAGACATTTCCTCGGGAAACACTTTCGCGAATTCCCCCACAATAGGCATTTCTTCAAGGATGGTTTCTTCTTTGGACTCAATCATCTGAGCCAGATATGCGTGCTCATAGGGAAGTAATATCCATTCTTGAGATGATGGAGCTAAAAGAGATTCATCTTCCTCTAGACACTTGTAAAGAATCAGAGGTCGATTCTCCATATGGAGTGTAATTTCCCTCTCCCAACAATTTATGTTGGCTTTATATAAGGAAAGCCAATCCATGCCAAGAATTGCATCAAATTCCACCAGAGGGAGTATGATGAGGTTCGCCGGGAAATTTAATCCACAAATTATAACAGGGGAGGACTTATATTCACGGGATGCAATGATTGCCCCATTTTCCGTACTCACCTACATATTTACTTCCATGATTCGTGGTGGTGTTGGGATTGTTCTACTAAACTTTTGAGATATAAAAGAATGTGTAGAACCTGAATCAAAAAGTATGTTCGCTATTCTTGAATGAATAACTAGCGTACCTGTTACCACTTCGTTGTCGGGGTTCACTTCGGCAGAAGTGATGGAAAAAGCTCTTCCTTGCTGTCTTGGAGGTTATTGGTTGCCTCCGAAAACCCTTGGATTAGGGAACTGATTTTCAAAATGACCTAGTTATTTGCATTTGTAGCATTGAACAATGCGTTGAGGTTCAAATGGAGCATTCCTCTCCTCTGTCGCAGCCGCGGGTCCTTCTTTCCGATAGTTAACAGCTAGGTTCCCTTCTCTTCCACACCTGAAGCATTTTCTCGTCCCCTTAAGGCAATTTCTAGGGTGCTTCTTTCCGCACTTTTGGCAAGTGGGGTGCTGGATCTTCTTAGCACCGTTGGATTTATCCATCAGACCACCAACATTGAATTCCACCTTACACTTCTTGTCCCCATGATACCCCTGTGATTCCCTGATCTCCATTTCGACCTTGAGGGCACATCGGACAATTTCCTCATAGCTGTCAAAGTCATGGATCGCTAATGATTTCCGCAAGCTAGGATTCAGCCCACCAAAGAAGCGATCAACCTTGCATTCGGGGGTAACGACAAAGCCGGAAGTTTATCGTGCAAGCCTCATGAAGTTTTCCTTATACGCTCCAACAGATTCTTCATCTTTTTGCTTGAGGGAAAGGAATTCCCTTTCCATATTAAGCTGGAGGGTGCGCGGAAAATATTTATCGAAAAACATCTTCCAGAAATCCTTCCATTCCAACGCCTTGATTTCCTCCTTAGGCTTCGTATTTTTGATCAACGTCCACCATTGATCAGCTTCACCCTCCATACGATAAGCCTCCAGGAGAACCTTCTCTTGTTCAGAACATTGGAGGATGGAGAATATCTTTTCAATGGAGTTGATCCATTGTTCAGCGATCGTGGGATCGGATGATCCACTAAAAGTAGGAGGCCTTTGTCTCATGAAGCTCTCGATATCGACTTGTTCTTTCTTAGGGTGGTTGAACGTTCCTATTGACCCATGTTTCTATTCAAAACTTGAGTTATCTGAGAGAGAAGCATGACAAAGTTCGCGATTCCCGCTCCCATTGGATTTGGCATCTTTTTAGTACAGTCATCACACTGATCTTCACAACGGTTGTTAGCCCGAGTCCTCCTATTATCGGCCATTGGATGGAATAAAAGGAAAGTTAGGGGTAACACATAAAGGGTAATCCAAAGACAAAAGTTGATGACTTATAAATAAACTTTTATTTCCTTACTCAAGAGTCTATAGGCTTCAATCTAGGCTTTTCATGATCTACTTTCTAACATATATTCATAGGATCATTTTTTTAATTCCTTTAATAAGGTTTCATACTAAGCTTGTGAATTTACCAAAACATATCCCCCGGGAGTTTCGTAACCAAGAGTGAAGCAAGGCCCGTTGTCGTGCACCAGTTCCCGTTCGAGTCTATCTCAAAGCGGTGTTTTCAGGTTTTACCCCTAGGATACATCTGTGCCAGAGCCGCCTCTACCTGCTCGTATCCAGACAGGGATGTATTTTTCTGATAATCCACTTACTCAGTACTTACCAAAACTTAGGGATATTTTTATTATACTTAGTCTTGTCTCTAGGGCTTTACTAGGGTTTCTTAATCCCAAAAATAACTAAACCCATCCTCTGATACCAACTATGACAACCCTGCTTTTATTACAAACTTAAACATGATTTATTACATAAAACTTCACTTGATACAACAAAGAAGATCAAGAGGTTTAGTTTATTTGGGGCTTAGGATTATTACATAAAAACTTAAAACATGAAATACAACATCTTTATTGAAAACATCCTTTACATGACCACTACATTCCTTCGTACTTAGCTTTGCATGGGATAACCTGAGGACATGCATAAGAAAAGGGTGAGCTATAAAGACCAGTAAGGGAGTACACATGGAATAACACGAGGAGTACAATACATGTTAGACAATAGGCATATCAATAGAGAATAAGAGAAACATGAACATAAAGGCATGATAAAGCAGGATAATCATAACATGGAAATGTGGCAACAACACTTAACATGGAATTAGCATGAGCCAAGGCTCATTGCACATGGAGCATGAGTAAAATCCTCCTTGCACATAAAGCATGAGTAAAACCTCGTTGCACTTGAATTAGCATGAGTCAACACTCATTGCACATGACGTATCATGATACTATACTTTACCCAATGCATTGGAGCGCTATAAGGACACACCCTTCTTAAACATTTCATTTCATGCATAAGTGTGCCACATGGATCATAAAACATGGATTCATAAAACATAATCATTTATTCCATGATAAAGGAATGTGGAATTCATACATAAAAATTTTCAATCAATAAGTAAATGTGTATAAAGGTGAATACCCTTGATGGAGAAATGGGCATGGTATTCACTACAAAATGACATTGGCTTAGAAAATCGGTGCGATTTCGGCAGTGTAACGACGTGACATAAGAATTCATAAAAAATGGTTGATGAGAGAGAAAGGGGTTCCTCATCATATTTACATATAATGGACAGTAATTAGGTAATAAATATACATGTCCCAACAATTGTAATGGAATTTAGATTCATGGTACAAAAGTATTGCTTGAATGTAAAAGAGGAGAGAGAAGTTCCTTTCGGAATTTCGGCATAGTAACGGGTGTAATGGGAGGCATTTAATGAGAAAGAAAGGGTCTCCCATCATTCAAAAATAAATAGGGAAGTATGACGGAGGTGAGAAACCATACCCCAATATTCATAATTGAAATTAAAAGGGTAAAACAACTTAAATAAAACTGGACAAAAATGAGAAAGGAAGAAAAAACCCTTACTTGGAAGTGTGCTTCCAAAGGCTAGAGAGAGGCTTGTGAGAGGCTTCTTGGGATCTTGGGGCACCTTGGGGGGATTATAGAGAGAGTAGGGCATAAAGTTGATGAACTCCAAGGGCTTTTAGTGAGGAGGAAGTGGGAGCTTGGGTGGGTTTATATATGAAAGGTGAGAGAATTCTTTATTATTTAGGTTTGGGACCCCTTATATTAAATTAATCCAAAACACAAACCATAACATGGTTTTTGCCCATGGTTTTTGGAAAAGGGAAGAGGAAGAAAATATTTTATAAGGCCAAAGTCCAAAATTCTTAAAATAATAAGGTTGCTTATGTGGAGGTGAGTCACACTCCCATGGAAATTAATTTAAAAAGGTAAAGTGTTGAATAAGTCTTGAGGGGTCCATTAATGCTTTGAAAAGTAAGTCAAACAAACCCAAAATCACATTATTTTAATTTTAAAACATATATTGACTGAAAATAAAGATTATAGTATTTTATTACATCACTATTGGGTCATTATGATGTCATAAAACACATTATATATTTAAACGGTATTTAATTTTTACTCAAAAATTTGACTGTCTCCGAAAATTATGAAAAATTAACCATTGGATAATTTCGACATCCTGATTCCAAAAATAACATTTATTTTATCTAAATAATTTTCTAAATATGTGAATTTTTACTTTTAAAATAAAAACCGACATTTATTGAAAATTCACGGGTTTTGACAGAAATGGCTTTCAAACCTTAATAAAAATTTTAATTGCATTCATAAAATTATAAGATCATTTATATTTAATAAAAATTAGTTTAATAATAATAATATTATTTTATTAAAATATTATTTAATTCAAAAATCCCTTAATTTAATAAAATAGATTTCTTAATTAAATAATAACTAAAAACACCATTTGTACTTTAAAAACTATTTACAATGTATCAAAAATGACTAGAAATTATATTCATTATTATATACAAAAAATAATGTACATGAAAATAGTACTACTTATTTGTTACATAACCCCTTAAAACAGCCACATAAGACCTAAGGGTAAGGTGCACGATGGTGACAGACTCTTGGGGTGGCTCAGATAACATCGCTCGAGTGGTAATTTCAATCAACTTCCACTTTTCCCGTAGACGGTCATGTTCGAGCTTGACATGATGAAGATAAACTTGGGATTGGTCAAGAGCGAAGCCCAAGGATGCCACCTCTTTTCCGAGCTCCGACAAATGGGCTTTGTATAGAGAAATTCTACTGGACGAGGCCATCGCTTCTTTTGTCTGAGTAAATTGGATTTGTTAAAGTCCTATATTTATACTAATCATGTGATCACTGTTCAACGGCTATATTAGAAACGGTCAAAATTATTAACATAAAACCAAAGAAGTTGAAATTTTATATAAACATAAAGAGACCTTTAATTAGATCAAGAGGGATTTCCATTAATGAAACTTTGGGTCATTACAAAAATTACATCTTTACTTATCTTCTCAATCATTACAAGATTTAAACATTTCTTATTTATGATACATAGACTTCCAAAACCACTTATGTGTTTTAAAATTTGGAGTTTTTTCCATAAAAAATTTCATAAAGATTCATATCATAACATGGAATATAGAAACATATGTTTTTAATGTAAATAGAAGTGCACCTGGTTTGCCTCCAAAAGTAATTAGAGAGACAATGTTCAAGTAACATAGTTCACCCCATTTCAATGAATATTCTATTTTTTCATTTCAATGACACCATTTTTTAGGAGTTCCTGTTGTACTAAACTCCTACCAAATTACATTCTTCTCAAGTTAACTTTCAATAACACCATTTTTAGCTTAGAGAGTGGTTTCAATAACAAGATCTTTTTATTTCCCTTTATCTCTCTTAACATCTAGATTCTAAGAATATTTTATAAAATTTGTTGTATTGGTAAAAAATCAAGACATTTTTTTTCATGATTCTCAGGCTGTTCTTTCACAAATAGTTTCCAGAGGTTGGAACCTATTTTTAATTTTTACACTAACCTTCTCAGATTTAATCAAAACATCCCTCTCAGACTTCTTCCTTAGAAAGGATTGAATCTCCATAAAACATTTATTTTTGTAATTATTATCATAGTTGTAATGTTGTTTATTAAAAAAACACTTATTTTCCATTTTTATAAATATAAAAAATAGCAGAAGTATCCATAGATTGAATATTTTCCTCCAAAACAACCATAATGTCCCTAGTTGGGAGATTATTTCTAAACAACCTTCATATCTTTCTTATAAGAATATTGTTGACAACTGACCATTCTTTTATCAACTAGAACCTTATTCTATATCATGTTTTTCATATCATCCTTATAAAAAACAAAAGTAATTTTTTTTTTCAAGGATCTAGAATTTTAGAAACATTTGACATCTTATATTTATTGGTTTTGGAAACATACATCATTTTAAAGGATGAACCTGATACACAGGTAAACACTATATCCTGGAAGTTATTTAGGGACTTAAAATCTGGTAGGATTAATTTTTTCTTAAATGAATATACTATTTCCTTTTTGGTTAAATTATGGTCTTCTCACTTTTTCTTCAAAAGTGTTAGATAATAAAAAAATCTAATTTTCAGTCAGATCATTCACCATGTTCATAAATAGAATTATTGAAACTTGTAACCCTCTGTTCAGCTTTAGAATTTTTTTATACATGTTACAAATATCCTTATTTTCCCTTTAACTAAGCTTTCTAATGTTCATTATGATTATTTTACTTCTCAAGATATTTAGACAAATAATAAATCTCCTCCAATAGCTTAAATTTCTCATCTGAAAAATATTATTGATTATTTTTTGATGAATTATCATTTTAACTTATTTATTTCTTTCAAAATTCTTCCAATATTTCTCAGACATTATTTCAAATCTTATTTTAGATGAAATTCTAGAAGAGTTTCTTCTTCTTCTTTAGAACTTCTACATCCAATTTATTCATTGTTAACTATTGCAATAAAAGTAAACTCTCCAGATTTCTCAATAAACTTTTTTTAATTTAGATTCACCATCTTCTTCTTCATCATATTCAGATAATAAACTTCTTATTTTGGATTTGAATAAATTTTTATATTTCACTTTTGAAAAATATTTTGCCTTGTCACCCTATTTCCTCTATGATATTTCTAGCCTTCTTTCATCTTCAACATTATCATATTCTTTACTTATTTGAGGATAATTAGTCACAAAGCACCCAATAGATCCATATTAAAAATGCATCAAGGAAAGTTTCCATTTGTATTTACCTATACCTCTTCAAAAAATTTTAGAAAACAAGGAAAAAAATTCATCAAGATTTTTACATACCTCATTTTTGAAATCAGAATCACAAGCTTATTTTCTTCTTCATTAATCTTCTTTATCTTTTCTTTCATGGTAGTCCTAAAAGACATTTCTCTATCAATTTTTTTCCTTTAAAATATTTTTTCCTTCTCATTTCATATGTAATGAGACTACAATAAAAATCCTCTAGAGATATTGTTTCTAGATATCAATCTTTTGATGAAAAAACTTTAGCATCGAACATTTTTGGAATGATTCTAATGACCTTTTCAATAGCGGTAGAGTCTTTTAACTTTTCACTAAGTCATGTGATAGTGATAAAAATGTCATCTACCATAGTAAATAAGTCACCCATAGATTCATAATCATACATCTTGAGATATTCACACTTCAGCCTCCATATTTGTAACTTTTCCTTCTTTACTTTTATATTTCCTTCATAAATGTTTTTTCAGCATATCCCAGATACCTTTGGGAGTGGAAACACATTTAACCCTTATAAAATCACTTTAAAAAAGTGATGATATTAAATAATTATTATCTCTTCCATTATTATCAAGATTCTTCTTGTCAATAGATGTCAAAGTAACTTCATCATTATTAAAAAAGAAATATATTTGTTGTATCTTCAAGAACATCATAACCCAAGAGACATATGTTAATGAAACATTTTATCTTTCTAGATATGATATTTCATACCATCGAAGACCAAAATCCACTTACTATTCACACAATTTAGATTTTTCCTCAAAAATTCTCTTTCAAATATTCTGCAAAAATTAAATGAAGGGAAACTTCAGCTCTAATACCACTTAAAAGTGCCTAGTTAAGATAAATATATCATTGAGAGGGGTAGGGGATGAATCAATGTTATATTTTTATTTTATATATCCTACCTTTGAAACAAATTCACCTATAGTTAAAGAATTTTCAATTTTCTAAAAACAAAACAAACACACGTCTATATGAACACAAGAATTTACATGGTTCACTACTCAACAAGAGTAGCTACGTCCATTGTATGGTTTGGAAAAAATCCAATACCACACAACCCACTAGAAAAAAAAATCATTTATGTTGACACAAAATATTGGGTATATCCTTACTCTCTTGTATAACTATGTTCAATACAACAGTTTATGTGCTTCATGCAGCATGAAATGATGTAATACAAATTTTTTTGTAAAAAGTTAAGAAACATGTTACTGTTCTTCCTTGTCAACTTTCAAAAAACATTTCTTTAAAATAATTATTCACATTATTACCTTGAAGAAAAAAATAACTATCTATAATTCATAATGATGCTCAGTATGTTTCCTATTCCAAATCATCAGTTCAATTATATAACTCTATCTGAATACCACCAAAACAATTCTAAACTTCTTCTACCTTAGTATGGAAATTATAGTATGATGTTTCAGTCTGATATGGAACTACTGATTAAAAAATTATATCTTCTCTATCTATTTGAAAAACTTACTCAAGAAATAATTATCTAGAAACTCTTTCTCTTTAAAAATTCTTAACACTCTTCCTCCTCTCTTCAATAGTATATCTGTGTTAGAATGTAAAAATTACTTCCTCCTATTATAAGTGAACCAAATTTGGTTTAAGTTGGATAATAAAAACATCACTCCTCAACCAAATTTCCCTAAACATTAATTTTCATTAAATTTCAGATATATATTTGACATCATAATTTCTTCTCAACCCTTCTCATTTCTTCTCAAACATTCTCAAATATTTTCATGATTTCAACATTCTTCAAAATTTCATAACAATCTTCATTCTGATTTTGATTTCCATTCGGATATTCTAATTACAATGAAGACATTCATTAAGTAGATTCTTCATTATGTTTCTATCTACTAAATGAAAAAAATGAAAAGAAATGATTTCTCATTAAGATGCTTGATACCAATTTATTAAACATTAGTCGCCTTTGTTTTCATATAAACATAGTCGCACCTTCTAAATATTCCAGTACTTCATCATCAGATTCAAAAAAATATTCAACCACATTTCAGTCTCCCTTCGAAAAGACTTCCTAACAACTATTCAATCTTTAAGAACAACTAGAAAAAACGTTTGAGGATGCTTCACACAAATGTTCTTTTCTTCTTTTCACAGAATAATGATCATATGTCCAACGAATGTATCGGTCTATGCTTCACTCTAAAAATTGGTGTCAAAGTCACTCTGACGACTCATGATCCTATTTAAAACATACTAGAGTCATTATTCTTTCTATCCTGGGAAACATGATACAAAACAATTCATCATGATGAAAATTATTGAATACTTGTTTGATAGGTATCTAATTTATTTTCGAGAATCAGTCAACATTCTTTCCCTTTCGTTGGTCCTAAAAAATACACACAAAAAAATTCAACCTCTAATTATCTTTTGCAACCATCCATGCATCTGATATTTTTAGTGGCACACTGCATTTGATGCACTAGTTCCAATTGCTTCAACATCAGCAACTTCTTTTATAACAAAACCATTATCCTTAATATACTAGTATTTTGTTATGAGAAGGATTCGAACTACACTTCCACACACCACCATCTAATTGGTAAAGAACATACTGTTTCTGTGGACGGCGAACTACTGCCTCACAAAACGATGATTGTTCAAATATCTTCAAACACATATGATGGTGGCCATTATGATAGAACTATATTTATATATGATATATATATTATTTTTATTGTTTCTCTATGCTTCTATATTTTACATTTATAGAATACCTTTATGGTTTCCATAATGGGTAAACGCGATAATTTTATTTGAGGAAGTGCGGACTATCGCCCCCTCAAAGTGATATGACTCGTTCATGCCATACATGGAATGTATAAAGGATGGAGTCACTAAAATTATATTTGATATTATACTGGAATTATAATATACCTATTCATCATTAAGTTTTTATTCCATCAAATATGAAATAGAAATGAAAGTAGTGTTCATGTGTATGTACGTCTTACTATCTCTATAAATGGTGCATTTCATTTATTACCTCCAAATGTTATGTACTATTATAAATACATATATATACTGGATATATATGATATATATGAAATCTAAATCATGAATATCATTCTGATGATGATGTAATTTTGACCACATGAACAAATTGTAATTATAAGAACTTCATTTTTGACTCAAGTACCAAATATCTACAAAACAACCATTATTAACTTAAATGATTACATAATGTTTATAACATCGTAATAAGTGATATAAAAGGAATAATAAACTTGAAATATGTTCTTAATCATGTATATATTAACTTTAGTTTATTATTCAAGAGATTAAAGAACGAATGGGTCAAGTCATACATGAGGTAAGCGAACTTCTTAACCCAATTTCCATTCTTTAGGTTGATCTTCTCTTTATTATTTATGTCGTTCATTGATTATGTGATAAATTAATTTTTATATATTATCATGTATTTATACTTGATTTATGTTTGATTTTAGTTAATTGACATAATCAATCTATTTTATTTACAAAATGGTCTTTGTAAGGGACTTCGTCTCAATCTCCTTTCATTGATGAATATTTTGTTTTATACATGACTTTCTTTTATAAGGTGTAAAACCCCTTTGAATTTTAATTTTATTCAAGAGAAATATTTTCTCTATGAATTGTTTTAATAAATGAAAAAAATGGTGTTTCTTTTTAACATAAGCGATGACAACAACCTTTTCCGCCACCGCGAGTATTATTTGATCATTGGATTCCTTAAAAAGACTGTTGGAACTGAAAAATGAGTCAATTTAATTCACCGAATGCTTCCATATATGATCTTGGAGTGTAGCTCGTTTTGTAAGCTTTGATTTGACTGGTCTTGGAGCCCAAACGGAGTTACAGACCAGAAGTTATGGCTATTCGAAGTCGGGCTGCAGGAAATGGCCATCTAGGATGGTTTTGGGGCAAAGTATGGAATTTCGCGTAAAAAGGGAATCTTGCGCGTAAAATAGCATCTTGGGAATAAAAATGGAATCTTGCGTGACGAAAAGGAATATTGGGTGCAAGAATAGAATATTGTGTGCAATAAAGGAATTTTGCACGCAACCCCGCACGTAAACCTTTTCTGCGCCAAATGCGCGTTAAACGCCCTTTGCGCGCGCGCCCGCTGCAGGTCGTGCGGAAAACCAATTATATGCACAAAATTTTACGTGCACCGCCTTATACAGAAAAACAATTGCACATCCAGAATTTTCCACTCACCTCCTTGCGTGGAAAACCACTTGCGCGCAGAATTTTATGTGCACCGCCTTGCATAAAAAACCTCTTGTGCGTGGAATTTTATACGCACCACATCCCTAGGTTCCGCCTATAAATACAAGTGCACCCCCTTATTCCGAAGAGGTCCCCTCAGAGGTCTTCCGCTACTCTAATGTGCGTAAGTCCGAATTTTCCACGGCTGTGCATAAACCCCCCCTCTTGCGTGCAAAACACCACTTTTGCGCATAAAGGGGGAAAACCCTCCCAATTTTGGACGCAAAATGTTATTTTTTCACGCAATAGTTCCACGATGCCCAATTTTTCGCACACCAATGTTGCCCCTATCCAATTGTGCACAATCCTCTCCTATTTCACGCAATTCCTTCCCTATTGTGCGCATGACCGCCTATTACGTGCACATCTACCATTTTGCACGCAAGACTCCCCTATTGCACACCCATGTCCCGTATTGTGTGCACGCCTGCCCTATTACGTGCAGGCCTTCCTTATTACATGAAAACCTTCCTTATTGTGCGCATCCCATCCTACATGTCACTCCTATTATGCGCAACAATATCCAGGCCTGCACCCGTTAGTCCATACCGCGGGGGCTACGACCCCGCACCCCCACTCGGGGTCATTGTCGGGTTGTGGTCTTGGCCCTTCGGGCCAGTCCCTTTGCTACCGTCACTGACCCACATCATAAATAGAGAGTTGCACCGTGAAATTTTTGGGCCGGGACGTCGGGATTTTTCATTGCACCCTTATGTGCACCCACCTTCCACCTATGGAATACCATGATTCAAGATACTCCTCCACACACCATGAAACACCTTGAGTTGATGTATTCCTCTTGGTTCGTTTCCTATGTCGTGAGTTGAGATTTCCATCATCAATTCCCCGAGTACCTTGAGTCGAACCATTCCTCAATAAATTCATCCAAAACCCCCTAATCTGGCTCTGATGCCAGGTTGAACCAGAAAGGGTTGCCTTTTCATAAGTCCCAACACCAACCACTGCTAGGTGCCTTATGCCTAATAGTCCTTTCTACATGACTCTAAAATATAATACACCCTATGTTACAAACATAGGATGCCTCTTTCTCCAAAAAAGAGATGCTTTATGCTCCAAGCATGAGATGCCAATAGTTCTATCTACATGACTATAAACTGTAGTACTTCCTATCTAACAAATGATAGGATGCCTCTTGCTCCAAACAAGAGATGTCTTATGCTCTAAGCATAAGATTCCAATAGTCCTATCTACATGACTATAAACTGTAGTACACCCTATGTGCCAAACATAGGATGCCTCTTGATTCAAAAAAGATATGCCTTATGCTCCAAGCATAAGATTCTTAATACCATGATTACAGTGGCGTAATTTCAAGAGTGTTGGAATCCGTTCAAACATTCCATCACTCCACCTCACACTTTGCTTTTCCTTCATTCGTATCTTCATCCACTTCCATGTCTAAAGAGAACCCCTAACGGCTTGGTCCCATGCCGCATTGGCTCACCTACCGTCCTGGTCCAATGCCCTGTAATACTTTGGACAACGCTTTGAGTCGGTTCCTGTGTTTTGAATAGGGTCAGCAGTCAACCCTCATTTTATTGTCCCCATTTCAGGCTAACGTGATATGGATGCTGTGTTTAGAATGTGGTCAATAGTTATCCTCCATCGCCATGCCACCCTCACCGCGTTCTGAATGTTTGGCATGTGATTTACACATTTCATACCCCTTTGTTTAGAATGATTCCAACGCCCCTTGGCATTATCCCTCTTGTGCACTAGCGCAAAGGCGAAGGCCTCAACCCACCAGTGGGTTGGGATGCCCTCATGGCCAGACATGAGAAAGACATCCCGGGAAACTTCCTTGTGTAAGCCCTATCCACTATTTCTGCTCCATAGCGACACCCGGGCATCATTCTTGTGTAATCCCCATCCACCATTGCCACTCCATAGCGACACTCGGGCAGCTTCTCTTCGTAAGCCTCATCCACTATTTCCACTCCATAGCGGCACTCGGGTAGCTTCCTTGAGTAAGCCCCATCCACTATTGCCGCTCTATAGCAGCACTTGGGTATCATCCTCGTGTAATCCCCATCCACCACTGACACTCCATAGTGGCACCCAGGTAGCTTCCTTGCTTAAGCCCTATCCACTATTTCCGCTCCATAGCGTGTAGAGACCCGTATCTTGACGTACATGGACATTACATTACATTTGCGGAATACTTAGTACATAACAAAAACACACACTAAAGGATCGTAATAGTTTAGTGTCTTTGGAAACTCGGAACGTAATCTTCTAATCGTGGTGAAAGTTCTTCAATATCTCCCATAAAGGTCATCCCTTTTTTTTTACCTAAAACCTTTCTTTATATCCTGGGGAAAAAAAACATAAAAGGGTGAGCTCAAATGCTCAGTAAGGGTAAACAAAAGAAATATCAATCACATCATATATATAAGAACATAGCTTTTGGAAATCTTAACCTGCAAAAAAACTCATAATATCATAACATGGGATAAATCATAGAAGTGAAATGTAATCCCAATAATCATAACTTAAAACATGAAACTTTATGGCATACACACATAATCATAGAGAATCATTTCTTGTTAGTCAAGACTCAATGCCAAGACTATCTTAGTGGACAAAGTCCCTTTCTGAATCGAGTAACCCTCGTTTCAGTCCTGTTTCACTGAACCGGTATAACCTACCATTTCAGCCATGTCTATCTCATGAGATATAAAATCTTTACCCAATGCATTGGAGGGAGATATAGGTCCCACCCATCTTATAATGAATCCTTTCTTATGTGTGCCACATAATCATAAATCATACATCATCGCATAACCCATGTAATAAAAATGGGATTCTTGAAACATCATGACATCATAAAAAAAATCTTATAAAGCAAATGACTTCATAAAAATAATTCCCTCACAACATAATCAAATCAATGTAATTAAAGGGATAAAAACAGAACCCTTTATTATCTTAGATGGAAAATAATTTTGATAAAACACTTGAACACCATTCTTGAGGAAAATATCCTTTCTTCTTCAAAAACACTTTTCTTTTCTTGATATGTCATACAATTATAAACTAAAAGAAGTTGATTAAAAATAAACTTGAAAACTTGTAAAGGAAGCTTCTTGGAAATAATGTTTTAAAAATCCATTCTTGTCGTATAAGTTAAAAAAAACATTCTTCGTACTTTTGTCGGAAAAGTCAAAAAGTACCTCGTATAAAAAAAAAATGACAAAAGATTCCTTTCATATTCTTTACTAAAAACTCACCGAAGGGTAAAATTGGCTTTAAACTATTTTAAGTGGATGGAAACAATATTACATGTTGAGGAAACATGGATGTGGATGATAAAATACACCCCAGTAAATACTTACGAATAAACAATCTCGGATAAAAATGAGATTGTGATATTTCCCTTACCTTAGGTCCGATTTGCTTCGTAAGTGTCCGAACCTCCTGTATAATGATTTAAATAATGTCATTGACTTATTCCAGAATCATACTAATTGTTATGATATCATATATGGTTCACTTATGACTTTATTTTACCCGTTCTTTTGTAAATTCCATGTTAAAGAGCGTTTTGGGTAAAATCGTTTCATTTATCGTAGGTGTTTTGACTTGTTGTTCTTGACATTATTATTACTTATATCATGATTTACTTACTTCCAGAATATAAAATATGATTTATATATCATATATATTCAGTATATATATATATATAATAGATAGATAAATGAAATGAAAAACACCGTTCATGGAGACGGTAGTCCGTACGTACGCATGAACGCTGTTTTCCTTTCCTTATTGTCTTGAATGGAAGTAAGTAGATGACATACATATATATATATATATATATATATATATATATAAATCCAGTAGCTTTGTAATGTCATATATTTCATTATTATTTCTTATATATACTTTATAATCATTCTTAAATGGTTAACATGGAGAATGAATCTCATCGCGTCGTGGAGACGGTAGTCCGTACGTACGCACGAGCGATGATATCATTTCCATAAATATTGAATTGAATTGGAGTGGATTATACAATATATCAGAATCAATATTATGTTTTAATAACTATGTATAGTTATTCTTTACACCATTATACCCATCCATGTAAGGTGGTGGTGGAAAATAGATTACACCACGGCGTGGAGACGGTATTCCGTACGTACGCACGCGCGGTGATTTCTTTTCCCGTAGGATGGATAGATGGTGAAATAGGGTTGTTTCATACTTATAATAACATATCAGTATATGAGTGATACTGATGTTATTACTTCATAATGAAACAACCTAAGAAGAAGAAGTGGAAGAAGAAATAAAGATGAAAGAATTGGTAACGGTAATTACCTCTTCTTTGAAGCGCCTCTTTGAGACCTCCTCTTAGGGCACTAAAATTGGTCTTTGAGGAAGAACAGAACCTCTAGGATGTTGCTAGGGAAGTGGAGAAGAGATTTTGGCAGGGGTTGTCCGAGGTTGAAGGCTCAAGGTTGTGTGAGAAAGAGAGGGAGGAGGTGCCCTTTTATAAGGGAGGAGAGGGGCACCTTTGGAATTCTAAAAACATATTAATTTATAATAAATATAACCCCACTTAAAAACCTCCAAAAATGACTCATATTCGAAGTTTAGATGAGATAGGGTTGTAATCTCATCAACCAATCAAATTTAGACATGTTTGGATCTTATTTTAAACCTTATCATTTTGATTTATCCTTATTTAATCTATTTAAGTTTATTTGTGGTAATAAAATTCTAAATTTTAAATTATAACAAATAATTACTTATTTTTTGTGAATTTCCCATAATTGTTTAGTTTATAACATTTATAGACCATATAAATTTTAATTTATAATTTTTAAATATTTTTGTGATTTTTAAACTATTTTATAATATGTTATTTTTATGAAATAACAATAGTGTCAATTTTGACACTATTCATTTATTTGAATTTAAATAAACTATATACAGAAGATATGTTCAAACTAAAATCTTTAATATATTAATAAAAGGTCATAAGTATCTATAAAATTAGTGGATCACATTAAATAGTTCATATAATATTTATTGTATTATTTTTAAAACCATTTATTTGGTTTATCTCTTAATAAAATAATTACTACATCATTTTTGTATAATTATTTAATATACTTATTTGTTGCATAAAAAATAAAAATAAAATCCTATGATGAAAATAAATCTATTACCTTTCAAAATAATACTTTTACTCGAATTTATCATCTTAAAATCACAATATTTAAATTGTTATATTTATTAAATTATGAAGGTGACAACTTTGGCATCATTTAAAATAAAATAATATAAGTGTCACAATCGCTTCTATAAGGCTCCAAATGGTCAAATATTAGACCATTGGATGATTATGGTTTACATTTACATGGACAATAAGTTTTGTTTAGGTATTTGTGCATTTTATGGTCACTATTAGTTTAATAAAAACAATATTCTTGATTTTTCACTAGATAAACAATTTCTGCATCACTACTGTGTAATAATTAATGATAATTATTTAATCCCTAAAAATTATAAATAAATTTATATGATGTAGATAATTTTATTAGATTTCTGGAGACTATTCATGTTCGAAGTTTCATGAAGTTTATCACTAAATTAAAATTAATATACTTATAAAATTTAAGAGAGTGACATGTTGTCACTTTCTTTGGTTTTAATAATAATTAAGTTATTTTCATGGACAAATGTCCATTAAATGATTCTAATCCGACACTTAGGTGATATGGGTCGACCTTTAGTCATCCAATAGGATTTTGACATTTGTTAGGGTAATTTTAAAATATTATATTTACCCTTAATTACCCGATTTATCTTTAACTATGGTAAATAAAATTTACCGTAGTTACTATTCATAATTCCCAAAAATAAAAAGTAGTCTATTAGCATAATTTGGACCCACTGATTCCAAATATGGAATCCATTTTTTTAAATTCAATACACAGAAGTTGCAGAAATTAAATTAAAATTAATCCCGTTGTCGAATAAAAACGGGTTTTTGTTTAAAACATTGCAAAAGATTGAATTGATTTAACCTACGAATTCAAGGTAAAATCAATGCTAATGACATAAATTATATTAAATGGTAAAAATATATTCTATTTATACTTTAAAACCATTCAATATTATAATTTAACCACATAAGATATTATGATGAAAAAAGTTGTTTTTAATTAAAATATAGCGTGTTTTTACTATTCATTAAAATGTGAAAGTTACCAGAATAATATGAAAAATTTATCCAA
Organism: Viscum album; assembly: GCA_963277665.1. Lineage (NCBI taxonomy): Eukaryota > Viridiplantae > Streptophyta > Magnoliopsida > Santalales > Viscaceae > Viscum > Viscum album. Next base: position 166,578,414 of record OY728155.1, on the reverse strand, counting down.
AGTAAATTTTTATTTCTTGATTCCAAAGAAGAATTTTATTTTGTCAAATTGAACTTATAAACATGTCAAAAACCAGATTTAAAGTGGGTGCGCCATCAAAAGGCGGCAAAACTGCATTTTTTGAAAAATACTTATTTTACCCGAAAAATTTATTTTGTTCTTATACCATGTTCTAGAAATGTGTAAGATGAATAATAATGTTATAAAATTAAAAATTTAGTTAATACTATTCATAACGGCTAGTTCATGACAATGATATAATAATATAACATTGTTTATCAAAACCCGGTATTGCGTACAACACACGCTATCGAGGAAGGTCGTGATTGCGTGTAATGCAAGCCAAGTCAGGGTTGCGTGTTGTGAAAGAATCCTTCGTTGTTTCGTATAACAGAATCCAACCATATTTCATTTATACATTTAATATATATATATATATATATATACTCAATGTTGCGTAGAATAACTATTATCAAAATTGTGTGTAACACGGTCCAAGAATAGGGTTGCGTATACTGCAAGCTAATACGGTGTTGCGTATAGCGCAAGGTAATCTTGGTGTAGAATACAACATAAGACATTAATGAAATTAAAATAATATTTTTCATAAAATCTCGGGGTGTTACATTCTACCCCCCTTAAAATGAATTTCGCCCTCGAAATTCGTCGGGGTTATAAATGGTTTACTATTTGAAAGTTTCTTTGATAGAAAACCACATCGTAAAAAGGAATACCAAAACTTATCTTTAAAAACAAAAGTATGAAACGTAACGGTTACCCAAATAAACTAATCACTGGGTTTCCACATAGGTGAAAATATGGATATGGAAGAGAAATCTAACCATCATGTTCTGATGGAGAGTGGTAGAGGACATGGCTATGGAAAAGCCAGTAATCACAAATCCATATATTTGTGATGATATAAGGTACCATCTGATTCATCAGGTATAAGATCACTAGGACAACATTTTTGGTTTTCAAGATCATTTCCCCTAAAGTTGAAAATTTGAATTAGAATAAATACTTACTTTATTTTGGTACAATCTCACTGTTGTTCGTGCCTTGAACAATTTCCACTTCATCTCTTAAATAAATGAAGTTGAATTTGTTATTCGTGAAGTGTTAGCAGATCATGTGATAGAATGACGGGTCATTCCATCTGTCTCAAACAAAAGGTTAGCAAAAATTATATGCATAAATCGATCTATAGTGAGATTAATCATATATGGTTCCTAAAATGGACTTATACTTCATATATCATACTGCTTAATATAATAAAACTAGTTTCTACTAAACAGGGACTTCCTGTAGGTCAGTGGTAGGCGATAAAGGCCAGTCGCACTTCGGTTGTGGGTTCGATTCCTACAGCCTTGTCCGAAGCGATGGGCTGTCGCCCGTTCTGCAGGTTGTCCTTTTTATAAAACTATATTACTATAACATCCCATCAATAATATCGAAAAAAAACTTCTATCCTTAAACAATATAATCCATTCTAATCTTTAGGCTTATCCATAATACTGCAGTCCACTCTCATAACATAGTGAAAATGATTACCAGAGATTTAATACCATCGTTGATCCCCATAAGATATGTCTTGTTGGTCACATTTTAAACATTCAAAGTCCTTAATCATGTATTCGCTTGAATACCTTAGTGAAAACATGAATGCAGTTTAAAGTTAACACTTTCCACATACCAAAATCCTCAAAATTCTATATACTCAAACCATGATATCACTTAGTCCTTATATCAATCATGAGCTCATGAATACAATCAAACATTTAATTTTCTCCTTATCCCTTCATTATGCGCATATCATCTAAATTCCAAAAATATCTGAATAACCTTTCATGGATAGTGGTACCATTAATCATACACTTTCATAACTCAAGGAAAGACAACAGTGTAACAATCCTTAGATGTCTCTTTATTCCATAGTACCATGAGATTTCTTATACAACATTACACATGATAAACATGTAATCATTCCAATACATTCTTAAACCATTAACCGAGCTTCAACAATTCTTTCATCTCACATATCATTTGTAGTCTCTTCATCATCATCCACATAAATACTACCCATACGGCCATACTGATTCTCTTCATGAGTCTTTCCCTTAGGACATTGGTTTGCATAATGCCCATACATTCCACATTTAAAACACTTAACCATTTTTGATGTCGTAGCAATACCATTATCCTCATCCATGGTGTTAACGAAATCTTTTCCTTTGCACTTACTTGCTTTGTGTCCTTCTTTTCCACACCCAAAGCATCTTCCAGTTCCCTTGAAACATTCTCCTTGATGCCTCTTCCCACATGATTTACATAGGGGAAATTGAACTTTCTTTCCTCTATGATCATCATGAAACTCCATCTTTCTCTTATTAGCCGAGTCAGGAAACTTACCAAATTTTACTTTATTGATCATATTATGAGATTGCTGATTCGGAATAATAATGATCTTTGGACTTCCAAATCCCATTTCATTTGGTTGCTCATGAAGAATATCATTCCATTGTCCATCATATCCTCCATTATCGTGAATCATCTTGTTTCCAGCCATTTTCTAAAACCCAAAATGAATAGTGTGAGAGGCAAAAATCATGCTAGGGAAAACAACATAATAAAGGGGGAGTACCTTCAATATCTAACATCTTAGGTTTAACTCTATGATCGTTAGCGTAGTTCTAGTACTATAACTTATACGTATACTTAACCTTAGGGACATCCCTAGACATACCGTAGAAATATCTCTAGGGATCTCACTAACGTTTTCGCATCCTAGTTTCCAAAGGTTGACTAAACCTTTCCTCTGATACCAACTGTAGAGACCCGTATCTTGACGTACATGGACATTACATTACATTTGCGGAATACTTAGTACTTAACAAAAACACACACTAAAGGATCGTAATAGTTTAGTGTCTTTGGAAACTCGGAACGTAATCTTCTAATCGTGGTGAAAGTTCTTCAATATCTCCCATAAAGGTCATCCCTTTTTTTTTTACCTAAAACCTTTCTTTATATCCTGGGGAAAAGAAAACATAAAAGGGTGAGCTCAAATGCTCAGTAAGGGTAAACAAAAGAAATATCAATCACATCATATATATAAGAACATAGCTTTTGGAAATCTTAACCTGCAAAAAAACTCATAATATCATAACATGGGATAAATCATAGAAGTGAAATGTAATCCCAATAATCATAACTTAAAACATGAAACTTTGTGGCATACACACATAATCATAGAGAATCATTTCTTGTTAGTCAAGACTCAATGCCAAGACTATCTTAGTGGACAAAGTCCCTTTCTGAATCGAGTAACCCTCGTTTCAGTCCTGTTTCACTGAACCGGTATAACCTACCATTTCAGCCATGTCTATCTCATGAGATATAAAATCTTTACCCAATGCATTGGAGGGAGATATAGGTCCCACCCATCTTATAATGAATCCTTTCTTATGTGTGCCACATAATCATAAATCATACATCATCGCATAACCCATGTAATAAAAATGGGATTCTTGAAACATCATGACATCATAAAACAAATCTTATAAAGCAAATGACTTCATAAAAATAATTCCCTCACAACATAATCAAATCAATGTAATTAAAGGGATAAAAACAGAACCCTTTATTATCTTAGATGGAAAATAATTTTGATAAAACACTTGAACACCATTCTTGAGGAAAATATCCTTTCTTCTTCAAAAACACTTTTCTTTTCTTGATATGTCATACAATTATAAACTAAAAGAAGTTGATTAAAAATAAACTTGAAAACTTGTAAAGGAAGCTTCTTGGAAATAATGTTTTAAAAATCCATTCTTGTCGTATAAGTTAAAAAAAACATTCTTCGTACTTTTGTCGGAAAAGTCAAAAAGTACCTCGTATAAAAAAAAAACGACAAAAGATTCCTTTCATATTCTTTACTAAAAACTCACCGAAGGGTAAAATTGGCTTTAAACTATTTTAAGTGGATGGAAACAATATTACATGTTGAGGAAACATGGATGTGGATGATAAAATACACCCCAGTAAATACTTACGAATAAACAATCTCGGATAAAAATGAGATTGTGATATTTCCCTTACCTTAGGTCCGATTTGCTTCGTAAGTGTCCGAACCTCCTGTATAATGATTTAAATAATGTCATTGACTTATTCCAGAATCATACTAATTGTTATGATATCATATATGGTTCACTTATGACTTTATTTTACCCGTTCTTTTGTAAATTCCATGTTAAAGAGCGTTTTGGGTAAAATCGTTTCATTTATCGTAGGTGTTTTGACTTGTTGTTCTTGACATTATTATTACTTATATCATGATTTACTTACTTCCAGAATATAAAATATGATTTATATATCATATATATTCAGTATATATATATATATAATAGATAGATAAATGAAATGAAAAACACCGTTCATGGAGACGGTAGTCCGTACGTACGCATGAACGCTGTTTTCCTTTCCTTATTGTCTTGAATGGAAGTAAGTAGATGACATACATATATATATATATATAAATAAATCCAGTAGCTTTGTAATGTCATATATTTCATTATTATTTCTTATATATACTTTATAATCATTCTTAAATGGTTAACATGGAGAATGAATCTCATCGCGTCGTGGAGACGGTAGTCCGTACGTACGCACGAGCGATGATATCATTTCCATAAATATTGAATTGAATTGGAGTGGATTATACAATATATCAGAATCAATATTATGTTTTAATAACTATGTATAGTTATTATTTACACCATTATACCCATCCATGTAAGGTGGTGGTGGAAAATAGATTACACCACGGCGTGGAGACGGTATTCCGTACGTACGCACGCACGGTGATTTCTTTTCCCGTAGGATGGATAGATGGTGAAATAGGGTTGTTTCATACTTATAATAACATATCAGTATATGAGTGATACTGATGTTATTACTTCATAATGAAACAACCTAAGAAGAAGAAGTGGAAGAAGAAATAAAGATGAAAGAATTGGTAACGGTAATTACCTCTTCTTTGAAGCGCCTCTTTGAGACCTCCTCTTAGGGCACTAAAATTGGTCTTTGAGGAAGACCAGAACCTCTAGGATGTTGCTAGGGAAGTGGAGAAGAGATTTTGGCAGGGGTTGTCCGAGGTTGAAGGCTCAAGGTTGTGTGAGAAAGAGAGGGAGGAGGTGCCCTTTTATAAGGGAGGAGAGGGGCACCTTTGGAATTCTAAAAACATATTAATTTATAATAAATCTAACCCCACTTAAAAACCTCCAAAAATGACTCATATTCGAAGTTTAGATGAGATAGGGTTGTAATCTCATCAACCAATCAAATTTAGACATGTTTGGATCTTATTTTAAACCTTATCATTTTGATTTATCCTTATTTAATCTATTTAAGTTTATTTGTGGTAATAAAATTCTAAATTTTAAATTATAACAAATAATTACTTATTTTTTGTGAATTTCCCATAATTGTTTAGTTTATAACATTTATAGACCATATAAATTTTAATTTATAATTTTTAAATATTTTTGTGATTTTTAAACTCTTTTATAATATGTTATTTTTATGAAATAACAATAGTGTCAATTTTGACACTATTCATTTATTTGAATTTAAATAAACTATATACAGAAGATATGTTCAAACTAAAAGCTTTAATATATTAATAAAAGGTCATAAGTATCTATAAAATTAGTGGATCACATTAAATAGTTCATATAATATTTATTGTATTATTTTTAAAACCATTTATTTGGTTTATCTCTTAATAAAATAATTACTACATCATTTTTGTATAATTATTTAATATACTTATTTGTTGCATAAAAAATAAAAATAAAATCCTATGATGAAAATAAATCTATTACCTTTCAAAATAATACTTTTACTCGAATTTATCATCTTAAAATCACAATATTTAAATTGTTATATTTATTAAATTATGAAGGTGACAACTTTGGCATCATTTAAAATAAAATAATATAAGTGTCACAATCGCTTCTATAAGGCTCCAAATGGTCAAATATTAGACCATTGGATGATTATGGTTTACATTTACATGGAAAATAAGTTTTGGTTAGGTATTTGTGCATTTTATGGTCACTATTAGTTTAATAAAAACAATATTCTTGATTTTTCACTAGATAAACAATTTCTGCATCACTACTGTGTAATAATTAATGATAATTATTTAATCCCTAAAAATTATAAATAAATTTATATGATGTAGATAATTTTATTAGATTTCTGGAGACTATTCATGTTCGAAGTTTCATGAAGTTTATCACTAAATTAAAATTAATATACTTATAAAATTTAAGAGAGTGACATGTTGTCACTTTCTTTGGTTTTAATAATAATTAAGTTATTTTCATGGAAAAATGTCCATTAAATGATTCTAATCTGACCCTTAGGTGATATGGGTCGACCTTTAGTCATCCAATAAGATTTTGACATTTGTTAGGGTAATTTTAAAATATTATATTTACCCTTAATTACCCGATTTATCTTTAACTATGGTAAATAAAATTTACCGTAGTTACTATTCATAATTCCCAAAAATAAAAAGTAGTCTATTAGCATAATTTGGACCCACTGATTCCAAATATGGAATCCATTTTTTTAAATTCAATACACAGGAGTTGCAGAAATTAAATTAAAATTAATCCCGTTGTCGAATAAAAACGGGTTTTTGTTTAAAACATTGCAAAAGATTGAATTGATTTAACCTACGAATTCAAGGTAAAATCAATGATAATGACATAAATTATATTAAATGGTAAAAATATATTCTATTTATACTTTAAAACCATTCAATATTATAATTTAACCACATAAGATATTATGATGAAAAAAGTTGTTTTTAATTAAAATATAGCGTGTTTTTACTATTCATTAAAATGTGAAAGTTACCAGAATAATATGAAAAATTTATCCAAAGTAAATTTTTATTTCTTGATTCCAAAGAAGAATTTTATTTTGTCAAATTGAACTTATAAACATGTCAAAAACCAGATTTAAAGTGGGTGCGCCATCAAAAGGCGGCAAAACTGCATTTTTTGAAAAATACTTATTTTACCCGAAAAATTTATTTTGTTCTTATACCATGTTCTAGAAATGTGTAAGATGAATAATAATGTTATAAAATTAAAAATTTAGTTAATACTATTCATAACGGCTAGTTCATGACAATGATATAATAATATAACATTGTTTATCAAAACCCGGTATTGCGTACAACACACGCTATTGAGGAAGGTCGTGATTGCGTGTAATGCAAGCCAAGTCAGGGTTGCGTGTTGTGAAAGAATCCTTCGTTGTTTCGTATAACAGAATCCAACCATATTTCATTTATACATTTAATATATATATATATATACTCAATGTTGCGTAGAATAACTATTATCAAAATTGTGTGTAACACGGTCCAAGAATAGGGTTGCGTATACTGCAAGCTAATACGGTGTTGCGTATAGCGGAAGGTAATCTTGGTGTAGAATACAACATAAGACATTAATGAAATTAAAATAATATTTTTCATAAAATCTCGGGGTGTTACATAGCGGCACCCGAGCAGCTTCCTGGTGTAATCCCCATCCACTATTTCCACTCCATAGAGGCACCCGGGTATCTTCCTTGTGTAAGCCTCATCCACTATTGCCACTCTATAGAGGCACCTGAGTAGCATCCTCACGTAAGCCCCATCCACTATTGCCGCTCCATAGCGGCACCCGGGCAGCTTCCTTGCGTAATCCCCATTCACCACCATTTATAGACACACCTTTGTGCTATGATCGTCAGGTCCTTGATGCCTCTTGTTTCTTACACCGAGCGCAACTCATGTGGTCTTAGAGAAGTAAGCATCAACCATGAAATCCTCTATGGGCAGCCTAGAGTGTAAGCTCCACACCCCACCTGAACTATGTGGTCGTTGATCCTTGCCAAGACAAGGTATGTAGGAAGCCTCCACGAGGTTCAAACCCACCACCCATTGGTCCCGACCATCTTCACATTGGTTCACCAACACCTTGGGTAGCCTGGAGTGTAATCCCCACACCTATCTGAACTACGTGGTCTTTGATCCTTGCCAAGGCAAGGTACGTAGGAAGCCTCCATGAGGTTCAAGCCCACCACCCATTGGTCCTGACCATCTTCACGTCGGTTCACCAAACCCTTATGAACTACGTGGTCTTTGATCCTTTCCAAGGCATGGTATGTAGGAATCCTCCCTGAGGTTCAAGCCCAACACCCGGTCATTCCAACCCCCTTCACGTTGGTTCACCAAACTCCATCCTAAACTATGTGGTTTTTGATCCTCACCAAGGCAAGGTATGTAGGAAGCCTCCTTGAGGTTCAATCCCACACCCATTGGTCCCATCCATCTTCACGTTAGTTCAACAAACCCACCCCAACCTACTAGGTCTTTGATCCTTGCCAAGGAAAGGTATGTAGAAAGCCTCCCTGAGGTTCAAACCCACCACCCATTGGTCCCGACCATCTTCAAATTGGTTCACCAAACCCTTCTAAACTACGCGGTCTTTGATCCTTTCCAAGACATGGTACGTAGGAAGCCTCCTCGAGGTTCAATCCCAACACCCGGTCATTCTGACCCCCTTCACGTTGGTTCACCAAAATCCATTTTGAACTACGTGATTTTTGATCCTCGCTCAGGAAAGGTACGTGGGAAGCCACTTTGAGGTTTAAGACCACACCCATTGGTCCCGACCATATTCATGTCAGTTCACCAAACCCATCCCGAACTATGAGGTCTTTGATCCTTGACAAGGCAAGGTATGTAAGAAGCCTCCCTGAGGTTCAAACCCACCACACATTGGTGTCGAACATCTTCACATCGGTTTACCCACACCTTGGGTATCCTAGAGTGTAATCCCCACACCCCATCTGAACTACGTGGTCTTTGATCCTTTCCAAGGCAAGGTACGTAGGAAGCCTCACTGAGGTTCAATCCCACCACCCATTGGTCCTATCCATCTTCACGTCATTTCACTAAACCCTTCTGAACTACGTGGTATTTTATCCTTGCCAAGTCATGGTATGTAGGAAGCCTCCCTGAGGTTCAAGCCCAACACCCGGTCATTCTGACCCCCTTCACGTTGGTTCACCAAACTCCATCCTGAACTACATGGTCTTTGATCCTTGCCATGGTAGGGTACATAGGAAGCCTCCCTGAGGTTCAATCCTAACACCCAGCCATTCAGAACATCTTCACGTCGGTTCACCCCCGTCCTGCATGACGTTAAATTGTGAACCTCAATCAGTGGTAAGCCATTGTTTTCCCATTCAGCGGTAAGCTGTTGTCAACTTCATTCAGCGGTAAGCCGTGGAAGTCCCCAATCGACAGTAAGACATCATTAGATGAACCACATAGAATTTGATTCCTTGCCATGGGGATATGTAGGAAGCCTCTGTGAGGTTCAAACCGAGCACCAATATCTCAAACTGATCTATCCCTCGATTCCATGTGTTCTGGGAAGAACTTGCCCTAACCTAGAGGTTCTACTTCCTCTAAGTCCCATCCATGCATTGATTCTCACAGGTCACCTCCTCAGGTGACCCACCATCCCACCAAACTACACGAACTTTGATTCCCTGCCACTGGGATATGTAAGAAGTCTCTTCGAGGCTCAAGACCAACACTACCATCACCTTCATGATGGTCCTATATCATTCCCCCTTCACTCCATTCAACTCTCTATCATCCATCCTGATTCTCACCCAGGCCGCCACATCCCGGTGGGATCATGTCATCCACCTCCTCGCTGCTTCTAGTAGTACTTGGGCCGCAATTAACATGTAATCCCCAACATGTCTTCGGGTCATTGTCCTTTGTGTACACCCCAATTCATCACCTCTTTGAACTATGAGGGTTTTGATCCCTGTCATCTACACATGGTATGTAGGAAACCTCTATGAGGTTCAATCCTAGCCAAAGGTAAACCTTGGTGTTCCCCCATTATGGAGTTTTCACTCCCTAATCCGCCCTCAGTGGTGTCTAGATCAGCCTTCACGGTGTGGCATCTTCCCTTTATGGGACACACTATCTCGTGTCTTCTCTTATTGAGTATTCTGACCCATATTTCTGGTAAACACTCTTGGAGATCCCTCCTAGTGATGTACCAATCTGATCCATCTCTATGGGATGTTCTGATCACCCTCATTCCGTCTACTCAAGACATTAAACTTGTGGCCTACCTCATGTTAAACATGAGATACCTAAGGAAAACCTCTGAAGACATGCCTTTGGCGTAATCATCTCCGCAAGATGTTAAACTTGCGACATACCCCGTGATAAACATGGGAAGCTGAGGAAAACCCTAAAGACATACCTTAGGCATATTATACCCTGCGACTGATGTGGGATGCCTTAGATTCTGCCCCCCTTGAGATGCCCTATTATAAGGAATAATACAAGTTCCCCAATGTCCACACATCCAACGATGCCCTGACATGCCTGATGTTGTCATCTACTCTGACCGAAGGTTGAAACCATGTCAAGACCCCATGGAATTTCCTGACGGAAGTAGTGTAATTAATCAGAGTCCACAAAGATATGGCACCAGGAACGATATTCACGAACCATGACTTAATATTTAAGGGAGACCTAAACTAGGTAAAGAGTTCTAAGGAGGAATCCATGGAAGGAAGAACTAACATCACATCATCCCATTTTTATCAAGGAGAAAATGTCTCCAAATAAGGAACAAATGTCGCCTGCCTTTGGAAAGCGGTAATGCAGGGTAACAACTACCGTCCTCCAACAAGACGGACGCGCGTGCCCCGACAAAAGCTTCGGAAACAAAGTTGTAATGTTTTTAAAGGGAAAATAAATACCATATACTCTTTTACGTATTTTTGTATTGAAAATAGTTTTGATAATGGATTTGTTACGTCAATATATTCAAATGATATATTGTGATTGAAATGTGGAAATGTTATCTTTCCTTTATGTTTGTTTTATGTGTTATGAATATGTTATGGTTCTTGGGCATTTTTTACGTATATGGGTGGTTTCGTGATAAACATAGGGTGGGTGAGCCCGAGATAGCACTCCAATACATTGGGTAACGTGACAAAGGTAAATGTTAATGTTTCTCCTAACAGATTTAGGGAATATACTGTGATGGGTATTCTAACGTAACTCCCTACATAACTGTGAAAGATACAATGTAAGTATGTTATGGATGCTATAAGTTACCTTTATGATTTATGTTTTCTAGGTGTTATTCATAAATATTATGATTTCATGAGGTATGTTAAAAATATTATGTTTTTATGGACTAATGTTTTATTTCTTTATTTTATAACCCTTACTGAGCTTTTTATGCTCATCCCAAGTTTTGAAATGTTTTTCACAGGACTTAAAGATGAATAGGGTCAAGGATGGGATCAAGGAAAAGTCATGCTATCTAAAACATGGAACTAGACAAGAATTTTTTTAAGAGTTTTTATTTTATAAAAAAATGGAAACTGAGTAAGAGTGTCTACTTTGTAATTTTTGAGATGTAATGTAATAGTTATGGCCTAATTCTCTAAAACTCTAAACCTGAAAAGATCCTCAATGTAAATTATTCATTTAATTCAAGATTATGTAATGTTTTAAGGCTGGGTCCTTATAGTTGGTATCAAAGGTTGGTTTAGAAAACTTTAGAAGTTAGGATATTGTTAAATTAATGTCCACAAATTAATTTATGGTAAGATTGAAATGATATATCATTTACAGATTACCATGTTGCTTCACCTAAGATATTTCTGTGTTCAGAATGGTTTTCTACATAGGAAACATGGCAGCTATGATGAGACGACATCAGGAGGAAGACAACTTTCCAAATTAGTATCCTGAGATGGTTGGAATCAGAATTGAATAGTTTGTTGTAGTAATTGATCAGTTGAATCATGTGATAAATGGTGGTTGTGTTTATTGATGATATTTTGGTTTATTCCAAAATTAAAGAAGAACATGAAAGTCATTTAATGGTTCTATTTCAAACCTTAAAAGAAAAGAAACTATTTGGGAAATTTAGAAAGTGTGAGTTTTGGTTACAAAAAATTTCATTCCTTGGTCACATTGTTTAAAAAAATGGCATAACTATTGATCCCACTAAAACAAAAGTTGTTGAAGAATGGTTAAGACCCAAAAATATAACCAAGATCTGTAGTTTTATTTGTTTAGAAGGTTATTACCGGAGTTTTGTTGAGAATTTTGCACGGTTATCTAGTCCAATGACTAAGTTAACTCGAAAAGGTGTTAAGTTCACCTGGACAAAATAATGTGATGATTGTTTTCAGGAATTGAAAATAAGATTGGTGAATGCTCCAGTTTTGGGACTACCTTCCAGAAATGATGAGTTTGTTATCTACAATGATTCTTTTTTGAAAGGACTTGGTTGTTTCCTAATACAGAATGATCAGGTAATTTTTTATGCTTCACGTCAGTTGAAACCTCATGAGTTAAATTACCCTACACATGATTTGGAATTAGCTGCTGTAGTTTTTACTTTAAAAATTTTTAGGCATCATTTGTATGGAGTAAAGTGTGAAATATATACTGACCAAAAAAGTTTGAAGTATATATTTACTCAGAAAGAATTGAACATGATACATAGGAGATGGTTAAAATTAATCAAGGATTATGATTTCACGATTCATTATCATCCCGGAAAGGAAAATAAAGTGGATGATGCTTTGAGTTGAAAAAGTAATGCTACATTAACCTTGTTATTTTTGGAACAAGATTCTTTGATTAAATATTTGATGAAATTTGGCATAGAGGTTGTTGGTGCAGGAAATTCCTCTGTTTTGTTTCAGGTGTCAGTGAAATCATCTTTTTTAGAAAAAATTAAGAAAGTATAGAAGGAAGACAATGAGTTGCAGAAAAAGGTAGACTAGGTTAAGAAGGGTAATTTTCCTGATTTTAATGTAGATAATGGTTTTGTTTTGAGGTTTAGGAAGAGATTATGTGTACCTTGTGATTCACATTTGAAGAAAGAGTTATTATGTGAAGCTCATAGTTATCCGTTTTCAGTTCATCTTGGCAGTACTAAGATGTACAGAGATATTCGGGAGTATTGCTGGTGGGATGGGATGAAAAGAGATATTACTGACTTTATTGTGAAGTGTTTGACTTATCAATAGGTTAAAGCAGAGTGGAAGTTACCAAAAGGGATGCTTCAGCCTTTACTGGTGCCAGAGTGGAAATGGGAAAATATATCCATGGATTTCATTGTGGGATTAACAAAGGCATCTTGAGGTAATAATGAAATCTAGGTTATTGTTGATCGATTGACTTCATATGCTCATTTCCTTCTTATTTGAGATACTTTGTCTCCTGATCAACTTTCTCTATTGAATGTTAAAGAAATATTCAGGTTACATGGAGTTCCTCTCTCCATTGTATCTGATCGTGATCCCAAGTTTACTTCTAAGTTTTGGAAAGACCTTCAGAAGTTGTTGGGTACTGAATTAAATTTTATTACATCTTTTCATCCTTAGTCAGATGGGCAGTCGGAACGAACAATTCGGACCTTGGAGTATATGTTACGTGCTTTCTTAATGAATTAACAGGGAAGTTGGTACCAACATCTTTATTTGGTTGAATTTTCTTATAATAACAGTTTTCATTCTAGTATACAGATGGCTCCATTTAAGGCATTATATGTGAAGCAGTGTCAAAATCCAGCTTTTTCGGATGAAGTTGGTGAAAGAAAACTGATGGGACTAGAATTGGTAGAAGAGATGGTAGATAAAGTTTAGTTGATTCAGAAGAACATGAGAATAGCTCAGAGCAGGTGGAAAAGTTATGCGAATAACTGAAGGAATGATCTTTCTTTTGTGGTAGGTGATCACATCTTTCTCAAAGTTTCTCCATGGAAAAGTGTGATGCATTTTGGTAATAAGGAAAGATGAGTCTGAGGTTCACTGGACCTTATGAAATCCTGGAGAAAGTTAGATCAGTTGTGTACAGAGTGGATTACCTCCATGTTTATTCGAGGTACACAATGTTTTTTATATTTCAATGTTGAGAAAGTATATGCCAGATTCATCTCATGTTTTGAGTCCAGAGGTAGTTTAGTTGGAAGAGAATCTCTCTTATGAGGAACAACCATTCTAAATTCTTGACTGAAGAGAGAAAGTGTTGCGTAATAAGGTAATTCATCAAGTAAAGGTTTTGTGGAAAAACCATATGGTTGAATAGGCAACATGGGAATCTGAAAATGCTATGAGGGATAAATACCCACACTTATTTGATAAGTGAATAAAAATTGCGAGGACTAAAATTCCAAAAGGGGGGAAGGATGTAACATCCCAGGTAAATAAATAATAATTCATTTTCATATCTATTAATATTTGTGAATTAAATATTAATTTTACTTTAAAGGGGATGCTATGTTCGATGGCGTACCTGATACGCAACAACGGGTTTCATTGAAATCTTACGCTGCACACTAATAATATAATATTATTATTTTAAATGGTAGTTAACGCCTAGACTTTGTAATGGAAGAGATAAAAATAACTAACTACAATATGATTATACATGTTTGTTAAATGTTTTTACATTTATCTAATAAAAGTTAGAGGCTTAAAATGTCAATGAATCTAATTGTAATCATAAATACTCTAATATTCTTTAAAAGGTCGATTTACCGCCTTTTGATGACGAACCCTCATTAAATCTAGTTTTGGTCAGTTTTATATGTTCTATTTGACAAAATAAAATTCTTCATTAGAATAGGGACATCAAAATTTACTTTGGGTAAATTTTTAGTATTTTTCTGATAAAATTCATTTTTAATGAATAGTGAAAAATGCTGTATTTTATTTCAAAATCTCCTTTTAATATAAATTATTTATATGGTTAGATTATATTTTTAATTGGTTTTAAAGTGTAATTAGATTATATTTTTACCATTTAATCTAATTTTGGTCATTGGAAGTAATTTCACTTTGAAATTGGACATAAACAAGTGTCAATATTTTGATAGTTATTTCTTAAAAAACACGCGTTTTGTTTTGACAACGAGAATCAATTTTAAATTAATCAATAAAACTTATATGTTTTGAATTTGGTAAAATATGAATAAATTTTGAATTTGGAATATCAAATTTATATCAGGATCAATTTTTTGTATTTTTATGAAAACCTTCAATTTTTGATGAATAGTGAAAACACTGAGTAGTAGTTAAAAAACCGATTTTTTCATTTAAATGAAATTTTACTGCTTCTGTGAATTGAATTTCAAAAATCCTGTATACATGGTTATTATTAGTAAGTAAAATTTTCTTTAATAATATGAAAATAATTTTTGGTGAATAGTAACTTTTGACTTTTATTTACCACGGTTAAAGGTAAATAGGGTAATTCAAGGTAAAAATAATATCATAATAATATAAAATTTCCCTAACATGTGTCCTAATCCTATCGGTTGATACATTTCTGACCATGGACATCTTTCGGTTGATTTTGAGACCCCATGGAGCCACTTAAGAGTAATAATGACACTTTATATTAATTAATTTAAAGTAAAGACAAAAATGACATAAACATATATCTTTTAGTAAATAAAATTTTAAATAGGGTTATATAATTTATCTATTCGATGAAAATATGAATTTTAAATCTAAAAATATTTCCTACATCATGGTATTTTGTTTATAATTTTTAGACATCAAATAAATAAAATCATTTATGACACAATAATGATGTAGTGTTTACCTCATTAATGAATGATTTAAATAAATAAGATTATAAAAATTAAAACAAAATCCAAAACTTATCCAATTATTATTGGATGATTTTATTTAGAACATGAGTCATATTATCTTCTACTTTAATGAGTTTTAGACCTTTAGAAACAAAAAATCATTATATAATAAAATAACATTTTCAAACTTTCCTAAAGATCCCCTCCTCTCCTTATAAATCCATCACCTCTAACCCATTACTCACACCTATCAATCCCCTTGGCTCATCCAAACTCTAACTAATTAATCTCCCTACATCCCTATACTCCACCTAGAATCCTTCCCTTAGGTAGAAGTCACTTCGAGTAAACCTTTTGGTTCAAACAAAAGGTTGATATCCAATTTAAAGGTAACGCCTTCAATTAAGTTCTTTTATTTTATTTTACTTCTACAACCCCCTAAGCTCTTTTTATTCATTTATTTTATAGCAACACCATTATCCTAAATATACTAGTATTTTTTTATGATAAGGATTCAAACTACACTTCTACACACCTCCATTTAATGGGTAAAGAACATACTGTTTCTGTGGACGACGAACTAATGCCTCGTGAAACGATGATTGTTCAAATATCTTCAACTGCCTCTCATGGTGGCCATTATGAAGGAAATTTATTTATATATGATATATATTATATTTATGTTTTCTCTATGTTTTTGTATTTTACATTTATATCATAAATTCATGGTTTCCATAATGGGTAAACGCGATAATTTCATTTGAGGAAGTGCGGACTACTGCCCCCTCAAAGTGATATGACTCGTTCATGACATACATGGAACATATAAAGGATGGAGTTAATAAAGTTATATTTGATATTATAATGGAATTATAATATACCTATGTATAATTAAGTTTTCATTCCATTAAATACGAAATAGAAATGAAAGTAGCATTCATGCGTACGCATGACTTACCGTCTCCATGAATGTTGCATTTCATTTATTACCTCCAAATGTTATGTACTATTAAAAATACATATATATTGGATATATATGATTTATATGATATCTAAATCATGAATATCATTCTAGAGATAATGTACTTTTGACCACATGAACAACTTGTAATTATAAGAAGTTCATTTTTGACTCAAGTACCAAATATCGACCAAACGACCATTATTAACTAAATGATTACATAATGTTTATAACATGGTAATAAGTGGTATGAAAGGAATAATAAAAAAGTTAACTAGAAAGGGTGTAAGGATAAACTTTGAAAAAGAATGTAAATTTTTTTCCCATCATGTGAAATGTATATAAGTAAATGTTCTCATTTTGACCAACCCGTCCATAACTTTTGATTTTTTTATCTACTATGATGCATTATTGTGGGGTCTGAGTTTTATTTTAATGCATAATGGTTAGGTAATTTCTTCTTCATCATGTCAATTAAAACCACAAGAGTTAAATTATCCTCTACATGAACTATAATAGGTGGCTATAATGATTACTTTAAAAATATAAAGACAACATTTATATGGAGTAAATTGATTTATATAAACTGATCATAAATGTTATACATATATATTCACATAGAAAGAGTCTAACAAGAGAGAGAGGTGACAAATGGAACTAATAAAGAAATATTAATATAAAATTAATTACTATGAAGCTAAAAAATAGTAGATGATTCTTTGAGTTTGAAATATAATAATACATTTACCAGGTTACATTTTGAACATGGATCATTGGTTAATGATTTAATGGGTGTTAGATTTAATAATTTTCATGCAGAAACTCCCAATTTTTGATTTCAGATATAGATATAAATATTTAACAATTCTTATAAGGATGATCCTAATTTATAGGAAAATTTAGAATCATTTATGAAAGGTATGTTTCCAAAATTTATTACTGTAAAA
Organism: Viscum album; assembly: GCA_963277665.1. Taxonomy (NCBI): domain Eukaryota; kingdom Viridiplantae; phylum Streptophyta; class Magnoliopsida; order Santalales; family Viscaceae; genus Viscum; species Viscum album. The sequence continues at coordinate 166,560,763 of OY728155.1, read as the reverse complement.
TATTGTTTTTACATTAATAAAAAGGTAATTCTATTTATGTGATCACCTTTTTAAATAATAACTATTGAGTGAGGAACATAGATATCCATTTATGGTTCATCGTGTAAGATAAAATATTTATAGATCCTTTAATAATATTTATGCTTTGATATAATGAGAAATTATATTTCTAATTTTACTATTAAATGTATGAATTTTTAATAGGTTATATCAAAGTAAAGATTATTGAACGGGGTGGTTCAACCTATATCAGTGAAAAAATAAAAAGGGGGGAATGTATTAATGTATTTCATAGTGGGATTACCAAATAAATCTTGAGGTAAAAATGAAATTTGTGTAATTATTGATCTAATATCTAAATATTATCTTTTTCTTAACATTCAAGATAATATCTCTTTAAATAAACCTTCTTGAAATTGTGATATAAAAATAATTAGATTACATTGAGTCCCACATTCTATTGTAACTGATCATTATCCCATATTCACCTATCAAATCTTATAAGGGATTAATAAGTCATTGGATAATAAATTATATAATAGTACCACCATTAAACCTTGATATAAAAGATAATTTGAGTGAATGATTCATAATTTAGAGGATATGAATTGCTGAATTTCAAAGTATTATAAGGAATTTCAGGATCAATATCTAACTTTTTTGTATTTTATTATAATAATATATTAAATTCTAGTGTACAAGTGGAACTATATGAGACAATATATTGAATGTGGTGTAAGAATAAAAATTGATTGGGTGATTTCATATAAATAATATTATTTTTACCAGACATGGTTAATGAAAGGGTTGATAAGGTATGTATGATTAAATAGTGTATGAGTAAAAATCAATGTAGGGGGAAAATTATTAGAGAAAACTAGACAGAAGATCTTTTATTTGAGTTTGAAAACAATAATGACACTATTTTTTCCTTGTTAGACTTTGAAATATATTATTGATTTTTTTGGAACTAAGAGCTGATATGACATGAGATTCTAAGACCTGATGAGCCTAAAATCAATATATTAAAATTATTAAATATAATAATATCAGGAATACATAGTTTACCTTAAAAAGTTTAATAACCCCAAAATGGAGTATTGAATCATTAATATAGTACAACGGTTGAGTCCAAAGCATAAGGTTTTCCCTATGTGATACTTAAGGTTAGTCGATTCTGGATGATTCTCTAAAGAAGTCATTGGTGGGTACATTGTAAAAATTATATAATTTAATTAATTTATTTATTTAATAAACACAACCTACCCATACCACTATAAATAAAACATTGTGATTATTTTCCAAGGGTGACACACAAGCCTTTCTAGATTTTATAGGAATAGGAGGATGACATTATTCCATGGAGGATTAACATAGGATAATAAAAAATGACAAAATTGAAGTAGATCGAGAGGTAGTGAACACATTGGGTCTTCTCCATCACTGGGGAATGTATTTTTCACCAAAAATTATTCTAAATTGTGGTATGTATCATAAATTTTGGATTTCATGCTTTTGATTAAATGATTGATCATTGATATTTATATCTTCTAATAGATCTATGTTCATCCTTTTATATGAAGATCCCATTTAAATAATTTAATTTACTAATATAAATTAGGATTTCCAAGCCTTGAATTCACCCCTGGTTTCACTATTATGGAATTATTAACCATGAAAGATTTGCTAACGAAGGATTGAATTAGTTTTTGTGCATTTATCCCCATTGTTATTCACATTCTTAATTATTCCCCCATGATTTCATGGTTCGACATTATCGAGAGGGTTCAAGCGGGATCGAACCCCAGATTCATGGTGGACTAGAAAATGATGACCTGGATGAGTATTTGTCGATGGATCGAGATATGTTGAAGGATTCAAGTGGGGCCTCCTTATATCCAGGATCTCAAGAGAATATTGAAGTTAATAAGAGATGCATCATGAAGTACAATGGACATCGTATAGGTGATTGGATTATAATTTCCATCAATGAAATGTTGGGAAAATGATTTCTAGCATAGTTACATTCAATTACATAAGATTTAAAGAAGTAAACAGGTGGAAATCATGGTGGAGAGGCTTGATCTAGATAACGGCATAAGGAACCAATGGTTCTATGGAAAACTAAACTACACATCCTATAGTTTAATAAAAAACTAATGATCTTTACCTTGGTAAAAATTCAGTTCGTTACAACCTCCCCTCCTTATAGAAACTCATCTCTAAGTTGGAATTTTGAGGCTAAAGTGGTAATGTCAGCAAAGAGTTACAAACACTGAGTTTTTATATCATCTTCCCACTCCCAAGTCTCATATTGTACCTATCCATGCTAACATAGTGCCTATATGAGAGGAACTGATCTACCTCATCTGGATGAAAGATGTGAGATGGTTCTGGATTGTATTGGTGAAGCTGAGATACATGGAAAACATAATGCATAGACCGATATCTCTGAGAAACTTCCAACTAGTAAGCCACTGGTCTAATCATCTTCACTATCTTGAAGGGTTCAATGAACCCCAGTGATAGCTTACCCTTCTTTTGAATACATATATGTATTAAAATGGGTGAGACTTTAATGAAAACCCTGTATCTGACCCCAAACTCAAGAGGTCATCGATGCCTATTAGAATAAGACTACTATCTAGACTGAGCTACCAACATATGATTTCTAATCATTTGGACCTGCTCTGACATCTCCTACATGAGATGTGGCCCAAGAACAGCTACCTGCCCTGCCTCTAACCATCACAGAGGTAAGCGACAAGGCCTAATATAAAAGGCTTTATAGGCATCCATATCGATGGTAGTATGGAAGATATTATTATAAGAAAACTCAATGAGGAGAATATGTTTCTCCCAAGAACCCCCAAAGTCGAGTATGCATGCACAAATAATATCCTATAGCACCAATATTGTATTCTTTTTCTATCCATCGGTTTGAGGGTGATAGCATGTGCTTAAAAGTACCCACATACTAAAGGCTTTCTGTAACCCCTACCAGAACCATGATGTGAAATGGGAATCTCTGTCATATATAATAGAATGAGGTTCTCCATGAAGATGTACCACCTATTAAATATATAGTCTTCCTAACTCGTCTATTGATAAGGTCTCCCACACTAGAAATAAGTTTGAAACCTTCATCATACGATCAATGAAAACCTACACTATGTATTTTTCATGAGGTGATCTAGGTAAAATGGTCACAAAGTCCATAGAAACATCATCCCATTCCCACTCAGGATTGGATAATGTCTGAAGAAGCCCTACCAGATGCTGATATTATACTTTCACTTGTGGAACATAGAGTGATGAAACTAGCTATCTCACATTTCATGTTAGGCCACTAATATTGATGTCGTAGATCTTGATATATTTTGGTGACACCAGGATAAACTACCCATACTGAGGCATGGAAATCCCTCATCAGATCCTCTCAGATGTCTGATGGGACCCATACAAAACCATAGAATAATAATGTATCATCCCCATAGACCAACCAAACAGAAAATGTGTAGTCATCTAAAACACTCTCCCATAGGACAAGGACATTAGGATCTGATAGCTGTCTCGACCTTACTCATTCCAGAAGAGTAGATGTCACTACTAAGGCAGAGAGAATAGTCTGACCATAGTCCTCTTAAACCTCAACATGCATGTATAAGAATAAGGCTATAAGCTTCCATTCATAACTGGACTCCTGAACAACCTGAGTCTGAGTCTTTTGACTTAGATCATCAACTACTAAATTCTCTTTCCCTGGACTGTAGGCAAGTTCAAAATCAAAAGATTGTAGGTCCTCAACCCACCTATGATTCCTGAGATTTATATCCCACTAAGTGAATATGTATTTGAGGATTTTGTGGTCTTTTAAGACCACAAGATACTCTCCCAATAAGTAGTGTCTCCAATAACACAAGTCATGAACAATAGTAGCAATCTCAAGGCCATGCATCGAGTAATTCTGTTTGTGAGGCCTCAAATGACGAGAACCATATGCGACGAATCAATCATCCTACATCAAAATAACTCCATGTATGATAGCTAATGCATAACAGTAAACTACATAAGCCTTGCTTGGATCTGGAGGTATCAATATCAATGCTGAAGTTAGTCTTCCCTTCAATTTCTAAAAGGCTACTTTAAAAGCTTTAGACCATTCGAATTTCACACCCTTTTTCGTCAAACCTATAAGCAGTGTTTCAAGGCATGAGAAATCCTAAATGAAGAATCTATAATATATATAAATCCCCATGAAACTCTAAATATCAAATATGTTCTTGGGATTATCCTAAGAAACCACAAATATCACTTTCTCTAGGTCAATAGAAACTCCTGACTCCAAGATGATATAACCTAGGAAGTGGAATTTATCAATCTAGAAGTGGAATTTACTGAGTTTATCATAGAGTTGATGCTCTCTCATAATATTAATCATGATATAAATATGGGTTTCATGGTTGTTTTTGGATCATGAATACACTAAGTTGTCATCAATGAAGACAACTAAATGAATCCAGATACAAGTGGAAAATTTGATTCATAAGATCTATAAAGACAATAGGTGCGTTCGTCTATCTAAACGACATAACCATGTACTCATAGAGACCATACCTACTCCTAAAATCTTTGTAAGGTATTTTTGAAGTCTCTATACACACCTGATGATATCTCGATCTCAAATATATCTTTGAAAACACCTTCACTACTTGAAGCTGATCAAAGAGGTTGTCTATTCTAGGTAAAGGGTACCAGTTCTTAATAGTAAATTGATTTAACTGATGTAAATCCACACAAAACCTAAGGGTACCATATCCATTCTTATAAAAAAGGACAGATGAACCCCAAGGAGAACTGTTGGGGCATATAAATCCTTTCACCTCTAGATCCTCCAACTAATTTTTTAGTTCCAGAAGCTCCTTAGGTGCTATCCTATAAGGAGGAATGGTCACAGGTTCTACTCCCATAACTAACTAAATATTAAACTCTACCTATTATAATAGAGTTAGACTATAGAAGTTTTCAGGGAACATGTCTCTGAAATACTCTACTATAGGTGGAAAGACAGAGGCTTGCAACCCTTGATCATTAAGATAAAGATTATAAACCTACACTGTAACACTACCCAACCTCTACTACTTATATCTAGCTCATTTTTCACTAATATCCCATTCTCCATTATGAACATGTGTAATGACCTATGGTGATGTAAACATCACCCTCTAATGATAATAGTAAATGTGGGCTCTGTAGGGAACTAACTAGTCCATCCTGATGATCACAACAAAACCTATCATTTCAAGAATGTACATGTTCCATTAAAAAAGGTAACCACCTATCTCAAGGGGAAATTATGATAGTGTTGAATTCCCTTTGAACAGATACTCAAGGGTGTATCTAGCATCATGACAACATGATAGAACTCAACATTGAGGCCCAGAATTTCAGTGATTTCCTCAGATATGAATGAGTGAGAAGAACCTATATCAAACAAGTCATACACTATGGTGGAGGATACTAGAATAATACCTCATAAAATATGTGGTCTGGTGCTCTACTCCTGTGGTATAGGATGGACTTCATGTAACTAGATTTTACCACAACCCTGAGTCACTACATGACTTCCCTGAGTAGGCCTCCTCTACTGTCACTAAGAATCATACACTTGGTTACCTATGCCTTGACTGCCAACTTGGCCTGAATGACCAGTGGTATTCCAGCTTCCTGACTATCGTGATCCAGCTAACCCAGCTCCTGAACGAGGAGTAGGTGTGAATTCCTTCTCACTAGGCACTAGAGGGAAAGTTATACAGAAACAGTGGATGTGACCCATCCTTCCACAACCTTTTCACTCAATCGTATTCTGTGTGAACTACCTCTTGAAGTGTCCAGGAACCCCCCCACTGATGACAGATAGGAGAACCACCAGAAACAGGATTATGACCACCACTACCCCTAAAAGACTCTCTAAAACATCGCTTTTTCCTAGAAGAGGATCCCCTGGAAGCCTTAGGTACTGAACTAACCTGACTCACACCCTCAACATCTCTCAAATTCCTCTATGTGATTAGGGCATGGTTGAAGATCTCAAAAATAGTCTTCAGCCTGAAAAAATTGAATTGTGATCAGATTTCATAACACAAACCATCCTCAAATAACTTAGAAAACATCAGATCATCAATAGCTAGAGAAGGATAAAAATGTAGCAGCTTAGTGAAACAGGACGAGTAATCCATAACTGACATGGTTCCATGCTACAGTTCATGAAATCTCTAGATCTATCAACCCTCAAAGTCTAGGGAAATAAGTAGTCATAGAAGACAGTTTGAAAGTCATCCCAAACCATCTCTCCATGCTAGATTTCCTAGCCGATGACATCCCACCACCTCTTTGTTGAATCATGTAGCATGTAAGCATCTATCTTGACCCTCCACTTTAGAGGAATCTCTAGGTTCTCTAAGATATATTGTACCTCTTTGATCCATGACTCCACAAAAAGTGGCCCTCCATCCCCTGAGAAAGTAGGAGGATGCAACTTCTAAAACTCGTGAGTCAACTCTACCATGATCAGGGTAGGTTGCACTCTACCTTGCATATTCTGCATCATACGCAAGAATCCCTAATGAAACTGGGTTTCAATTCCCAAATCAAGTATAGGAGGAGGAACTAGAGGTAGATCAACTAGAAGTACAACTGGTGACTCGAGGCCCGCCACCTCAGGAACATGATTATCGCCGCCTTCAGGGTGCAAAACTCAAGGACGTCATGGAATAATAAAGCTATAATGAAAAATGAAAATATTATAAGGGATTTAAGTAATTTAGGGGATTGCATTTAATAAACTATGACATGTACTAAATATTTCCTACAAAAAAAAACACACCTCTCTGCCTGCTTCATAATCTAGGACTAGACATTAGAAAAGACCCTAACGGGTCATAAAAATAGTGAAACACTGACTACCCACTACTAAATCTAGTTTTAGCTCAATTTTCTATGTTAGGTATATGTAAAAATGTATTTCTCTGGTTAGAAACCATTTTCTCATTTTATAGTGTGCTCATTAGAATATCTAAAACATTTAAACCAACTTAAACCAATGATATGCCATTCTACAGCCCATAAGGTCCCATACACATTATAAACTAAAGGATTACACTCACTTGGTCGTCATTCTCATTTAAATTGTTCTTATTCATGTGGTTATACCTTCCTTAAATGATTGAGTTAGCTGGAATGCCATTTTAAGATCCATAATGGCCCATACACCTTATGAACCAAAGAGTGGCACCCACTGAACTCACACCATTTCATGGTACAAAACCTGCAAAAGAGTCAGCATAATTATATTCATACAATAAGGCACAATCATCATACAACATGCAATAGTTTCTAAAAATTAAATGTGATATGGAAAAATGCATGGCCTATTCATATTGTTCCTATCATGATTCATGTTCTAATACATAACCCTCATTTCATCAAGTCAAGGTAATGAAATGTCAATTCTAATAGCATCAATATCAATAACATATAAATTCATGTGTATCACCCAATGGTAAAATTATATCAATGATAATATCATAATCAATAACAATCATTTATAAGGAAACTCAACATTTTCCCTATACATGGGTTTGCAACGCCTAATCAAAAATTACGACTAAGTCCTTAATCATTCTTAATATCCAATCTATTGTCACCAAATAGTAAAGAAAGATTAGAATGGCTCTGATACCACTTTTTGAAGTCCTGAACCCAAATTCCACTTAACCCGTGCTCCAAGCTCGGTTGGCCACATGACCCCTGGAACGTCTCCCCATATGCCAGGGGTTGCCGACTAGCAGTATGGGGTGTGAAGGTAAAAAAACAGGGAGAATTTACCCCTATGTTATAATACACATCAGATGCAGTATTAATATATATTATTGGAAGCATAACCAAATATAAGGACACAATAAATAGCAGAAACATAAACAGTTACAACGAAATACTGAATAATATAACAAAATACTCATAGGAATGTATCATACAATGATGTATGAATAGAATGATAGTATAAGGTAAATAGGAAACATGCATGAAATACAATAATACAAAAGTGAACAAAATAAAAATCTACTCCATAGAATCTCAAAGCTAAGCCTGGTCCTCTGCTCCTAAGCTCTATCTAAGAAAAAGAGTCAACATCCAGATGAGTGGTATTTTACCCTATCCACAACTACAAGAAAAAAATATACATGGGTGAAAAAGGCGGCCCAATTAGGGTGTTAGATAAATCTCAGTAGGGAACCACCAATGATGTCTATGTGTAATCCAAGTGGTGCTCGTAAGTAAATAGTGTGTGGTTAACAACTGATAAATAGTATAGAATAAACAATCATCCTCCCACTCAGGTTCCTAAAGGATACCTGGTGGGTCTACCTGCTTCATCTCAATGCTGGAATGTCTGAATAAGTCACTATGTATAAATATATATATATATATAGGTTATCACTAGCATGAGGTAAGCATGCCTCTCGTCCATTCGTATATATATATATATATATATAAAGGTTATCACTGGCATGAGGTAAGAATGCCTCTCATCCATAGGAGTATATATAAAGGTTATCATTGGAATGAGGTAAGCATGCCTATCATCCATAAATATAAGATAACTGTCACGGGGTAATCATGCCTCCCGTCTATAGAAGATATCAAAATGGGTGTAAGAATGCCTCCCATCCATATAGATATTATAACTAGCACGGGGTAATCATGAATCTCGTCCATACATAAATAGAGGTTATCATTGGCGTGGGGTAAGCATGCCTCCCACCCATACATATCATAATTGGAATGGGGTATGAAACCCTACCACCCATACATTTATATCATGATTCTTAATCATGGTAATGATATAAGCACTCACATTATATAATGTAAGGAAAACCATCTTACATCATTTCAAATCTAAACAAGAAAACCATTTCAAACAATGCCTTTGTAATAAAAAATGACAACAAAAGGATATTACGTCCTTGCGTCTATTCCTTTAAGCCATTTCATTTAGAAGGTTTATTCCATTTCATCCTAACTAACCTATAAAGTCCACCATTTAATTTTCCTAACAAGTCAAACTCATCTAAATAAAACATCCAAAGGAAAAAGGGTCACTAATGAATCTCACATTTTCATATATTTTATACTGTAAATAATTTTTTATAATCTCACCATAGTGTTATTTTATGGGTAATTGTCACATTTTTAGGTTATAGTTGTAATTTGAGCTTAAATACAAAAAGCGGTTAATTTTGGATTTTAGACAGATTTTTACATCAAGGGTATTTTAGTCATTTCATGAAACATATAAGTCCAAATTTTGTGATTCAATTTTTTTTAGAATCCTGATTTTATTTTCTTAAACATTTTCTTCTGGACCAGGAGCTGATTAGGCCATCTAAAGGGCCTAACAATTCATTGAAGTTGGATATTTTTCCGAGCGGACATCATGGACCCCACCACCGTAACCGAACCACAAATAGGGATTCACACATGAAATTGAGGTGTTTATACCTGTGATAGTATGAGGATAGATATTAATGGATATATAATAAATTTGGGGGAGGTTTGAAGTCATTAAGGCTGCCATTGAATGGCATACCTTTGGAGGAACCTTCCTAAAAGCTTCATCCAGAAACATAATCTGCCAATGAAAAATTCATAACTCCTTCATCCGGTGTCCAAAGGATCCTAAAGTTTGAGGGTGAATGGTAAACATATTTAGGAACAACTTTTATTAAGGGATCCATGCGTTAAAATTCCATTTATGGGGTCAAGAACATGAAAAAATTTGGAGTATAGATTTCTGCCTATAAAAGGAGGCCCTCACCTCCTTCCCAAATCATCCCATTCTTCATCCATTACTTCAAGGCACCAAGGAGGAGATCTCCAACGAGAGAGTCCAGCCTCAAATCTTCCCCCTTAATTTTTAATTTATTTATTTTCTTTATTTTTATTTTTCAATTGTAATTTAGATTTCTAATAAATTCATGCATTGTTTTTATTATTGTGTCCACCCATCCACCATCTTTTCTTCTTCACATCTCACCATCGTGAACTATAATACTCATGATCATGATTAACTAATATGGAAAATATCCCAAGGGATTAATCAGGTTCTTGAACCTAATACCATGTTTTTAATATTCTTTAAGTTAATTCTAAGGATAATTTATAGTGGGTGTAATCCTCATTGTGGTTATCTAAAGTTTAACTTCTTAATCTACAACCATTTTACCTCGATTGAGGAGGTGGATGGAGGGTGTGCTTCGAGATCACTAAGTATTATTTTCATTCATAGCTGGGGTGGACTAAGGTGTGCACACATACAATGGAGTGTGTTCACTAATAATATTTGAAGCCGGTCAATGAAGGTTCTCCCAGAAAGTTCTCTCGGGAGAACTTCCTTTCTTCTCTAATTACATTATATTTAGCATTGCATGGTAATTTAGAATTAAATTTTAGTTTATTATGATTTATGAATTTCATTTATTTTATTAAATTGCATTTATTTCATAAAATATAAAACAAAAAAAAGAAGTAATTTAGGTGAATTAGATTAAGTAGGTGAACGAACTAAGAAAGATCCTCAAGTGAGACGACCTGGGTCAGCCTCTATGTTGCACTAGGAAAACATAAAAATATGCTTTTTCCACGACCTACGACAGGCATGCGTCAAAAATGGCACCGTTCCTAGGGATCCAATCAGTTGTTTACTTATCTTTTTTCAATTTTCACATTGTAGATTTATTTTCATTTAAAAAAATCTAAAAAAAAGTAAAATTTCCATGATGTATCCAAACTACAATTACTATGCATGGAATGACTACTCACAGAAAACAAGAGGAATTTGCTTTAGAGTACAACAGAGCTCAGGTGAATGAACTTAAAGAGGCCATAGAAGGACTAAAGATTCAAATAGAAAGGCTAACATAATATGTCCATACTTCCCAAGAGCAATCCAAACCTGAGCCAGAACCTGAACTAGAACGAGTTGTCGAAGAGATTTCACCAATCATTTTTTATGCTAAGGAACCTGAGGTGGGTGAGAAAGAACTTCTAAAGGAATTAATCACATCATCCTACACTCAGCCATTGCTCGAGGAGGTCCCAGAAGTACACATTCCAGCTGATGCACTCATGGGAGATCAACATTTTTTTAGAAGAATCCTAGAATAACATTGTTGAAGATAACTTGAAACATGATATTCCCATCCTTGATGATGAAAAATCAGAAAAAGTATACCTCTCTCTTGCTTTGGAAGATAATGAAGAATATGCACCTGCTAATATTGAGTTGCCAATGGTCATGCCTGAAGAGATGAATTACCAAGCTAACTTACATGAAAGGGAAGATTTCTTTATTAATTACTCATGTTTTATTCAAGCTGAATTGTTTTCTAAATTCTCTTTCTCTGAAATTTTTGATACAACACAGTTGGAGAAGATCTTGGATGTTAAAGAAAAGACCACTCAAGTGGTGGTTATTGAAGAAGAAGAGTCAGAAAAGATAGTGGTGTGACTACCTCCTCAACAAAAATTTTCATACCATATGGAGGAAGACACCACAGAAATTAATAGGGAGCACCCCTATATTCTACTCCCTCCCACTTTGGACCTTAATTTATTTCTTTATTATTTCTGTGGGGTTGGGAACTATCTTATCTTCTTTGGGGTTATCTACTTTCAGTGTTTACTCATGAACATTGGGAAAAATCACATGTGGTGGTTCATATCAAAGAAACCAAACCCAACTTCTAATTGGGGATAATTGAAATAGCACTGTCGTGGGTGCCCTCAAATGATTAGTGTGATTTTGGGGTACTTAGGTGCAGCAGAGTGGCTGACCAAGGTCATCTCTCAAAGTAGGAAGTGAATCAAAACAACATTTAGAGGTATTATAGAAATAAAATAAAAGAGAATAAAAACACTACTTGAAAGTATGGGGGTGGTTGTTTATAGTTTATGAATCTAGAAGAAGTTTTCTGGAAGAAGATTGTTTTTTTTTTGTTTTTAGTTTTGAAATGAAGTTTGATTAAAATGACACAACAAAAAGATGTTTGTTTAGACAATATTTAAAAGACATAATCGATATAACTCTACCTCTTCAATCATTTATTAATCACTATCATTTAAATTAATATTCACTTAATTATGATCCCTTAATTTGTTAAATCCCGAACCCTACGAGAATTAACTTTACCACAAAGATTGAAGTGAATTTAACCTTAGGCTAACTTCGGAACATGCAATCGCAACACCCTGCTTTGATTGATGTTATAAAATTAGCTTATGGTCAGTGGTAAATTAAGGCACATAACCACTCTAGAAATGAGGATTAATTGAGTTTAGGGATTATATTTGAACTCTACAAATTGATCCCGTGTGGTTTTGAATTACCGATTAAGGTTGCGCTCTCACAGTTCACACAATTCCCGACCTCGCGTGTTTTGTGTTAACTATTCAATTTCTTGCTTAGTTTCATTTAAATTAAAAACTCAATTAATATATCATAATATGTGAATTAAAGTAGCTCATTGATTCAAAATAAATGAATGAAGAAGGATAGAGGTCGATTGATTACTAAAAGACTACTCTTCCATGGGTGGCGTAATCATCGTAGAAGCGTTTTGCATGTGCAAAGGTTTATAATGGACATAACCCAATAATGCTTCTACTCAAGAATTCCAAACCAATTAGGAAGATTAATAGAAGAATAAATTTAAACAAAACAGAAGAAAAGAGAAGAAATAAAAGAAGAACAAAGAAGTTTATTACACTAATGAAAACATTACAAAATGAAGAAGAGAAGGATGCTTCGATGAGGGGATCCTTGCTTCAAGAGATACCCCTCTTACAATGGTTGGAGAATTTGGGTGAAACAAATTCTCCTCTGCCTCCAATCTCCTAATTCACATCCCAACCCCTCCAAATAAGAAAAAATCCAATTTATAGAGTGTAGGGGAGGCTAGGTTTAAAGAGGTTTCAAGTGTAAATGGGAAATCTCGGCCAAATATTTTAATACAACTTTCACCGCCCATTTGACCTCGAAAATGCGTGAACCAACTCTCCTTCCAGAAGGATGATTTGTGGGAAAATGAATCCCCGAGATCCTCTCAAACGATGGGCTTAATCCAAGTCCGGATGAAGAATATATGGCCCAAATACAGAACCCATGTCCATTCTGCCGAGTCCAGACCACCATTGGATTAATGTCCCATTTACTCCATCCAAATGCCATTTTTAGCTCTAGTGTCCCGAATTAAAGTTTTAGAAAATTAAGTTAGGAACACTGTTACAAAATTTAAAATTACAATAATAAATATAAAAATATTTATCTTCTAAATACTACAGTGCACTATAAAGGGTAAAAATGAAATTTTCACCAAATTTTCAAATGAATGATCAAATCCCAAATATTTTATAAATAAACATATTTAGCACAATGTGGGGAAATTATATCATTTATTATCAATAAAATATTCAACAAAATAGTGTTTTATCAATAATCCACTGAAACTGCCTGACTAGGGGCAGTAAAAACCTAACACCTACTTAGGGGTCCAAACCAAGCATTATCTCTTTTCTATTCCCTTTATCATTCTTTTTATTTATTTATTTTCTAATTTATTTTCATTACTTTCTTGTAGTATTGAAGTGGTAGCTTCTAAGAGATTAACTTAAGGCATCCACTTCAAAAATAATGTCAGGTTGTATCTTTCCTTATCTTGGATTTTCTACCTTTATATTTATATTTTGTTGAGTTGAAATGAGGGGTAGCAAAATATAAGTGTGGGGGAGTATAAACTTGTTAGTTTTTCTTTTGTTTTTTTTTGTTTTTTTAATATTTTTTAGCTTAAGTGAATATTATTATCACTTTTTACACATCAATTGATTTTGAAAGAACTGAAATGATTTTTGAAATAATGGATTTTAAATGATTGTTGATACAAATTATTTTTCCTTGAAATGAATTTTCAAGAATTTTTAATGAGTTCGACTGATTTTTAAAATCCATGCCCATAAAACACTGACTCAAAATATTTTTCCAATCCTGTTAGGTATTCTAAACGACTTTTACATATTCTTCTGAATACCCACACTTTCTTGAGGGAAACTTGAATTTTGTGTGAGAACCAAATTTTTTGAATATTATCTTTAGAAGCTTAGGATTTCATGGAATGTATTTGAAATGATTGAGGAATATATTTGGCTATCCAAATTTTATCTTGAGACTCACCTTTATATTTGTCCTTTGTAAGCCCTTAGATTCCATGAATTGACTTATAGGTTTAAGCCACATTATAAGACAATTTTTCCTTACCTACCCGCACTTTTAGTATTTGTTCATGGATATTTCAAGTTTGAGTGTGGGGGAAGGGCCTTTCATGTGTTTTCATTGGGATTTGTATCATTTATGAGTGGTGTGAGGTGTGTGTCAATACTTTGGGCAGTGGATGATAAGATAATTGGGCATGTGTCGTCATTTCATTGTGCTTTATTTGTTTCATCAAATTCTCCTTCAAAAAAAAAATGAAAAAAATGGAGATGAGCTTGAATTAAACATTATAAATTATCTTATGACTCATGTACCTATTAAAAATCAAGGGCATGAATTTTCATTCATTAATTTTATTCAATTTTCAGCTCATCCTTCAAAAAAAAAAGAAAAAAAAGAAAGAAAAAGAAAATAAAGTTGTGCCTTTCTGGAGCTTCACAAAAAAAAGTGAACTTATATGATATCATTCATTATAATCAATTCTTGGCTCATGTACCTTGTCATAAAAGGGTGTAGTGTTTTTTTTTCACATTTTCAAGTGGGATTGAGAGAGAAATTTCCTGTGTTTTCACTTGAATTAATCATGCATTGTACTTAAGAGTCCAACCTCCTGTTTCTAGCATGAAACTTTTTCAATAATTTTCCTACCAACCCTAAGACACATAATAATTTGAACCTTTAATTAAATCCCTCATTATTGAATTCATTTTCATGTTTCATGCTATGGAGAAATGAGGATTTTCACAAGCCTGTGGTGATACATGTGATTTCCAAGTATGAGCATAACTCTAAAATCAATTTCTCTTGAGTGACGAGTAACAAAAAATTCAACGTGACGTAGGTTGTGATTGGTCCATGGATTGATTTATGAGGTTGAAAAAATTTGAATTATTGAAATGAAAATGAGATATAATTGTTTTTTATAGATGATACATGTTGTAATTCTATTTTGGATAAGATCATTTATATTTTCTCATTTTTGATTGTTGTGTGGATTTTGATTTGGATGTAAGATGATTGCTCAGGAGTGCAATGTTTAAGTGTGGGGGAGTAATCAAGATAACATTATCATATATTTTATACTATAAATAATTGTTTATAATCTCACCATAGTGTTATTGTATTGTTAATTGTCACATTTTTAGGTTATAGTGGTAATTTGAGCTTAAATGCAAAAAGTCGTTAATTCTAGATTTTAGATAGATTTTTACATCAAGGGTATTTTAGTCATTTCATGAAACATATAAGTCCACATTTTGTGATTCAAAATTTTTTAGAATCCTGATTTTATTTACTTAATCTTTTTCTTCTGGACTAGGAGCTGATTCAGCAATCTAATCGGCCTAACAATTCATTGAAATTGGACATTTTTCCGGGCAGACAGTATGGACCCCACCACATTAATAGAACCACAAATCATCCTTCACACATTCAATTGAGGTGTTTCTACCTGGTATAGCACAAGGATAGATAGGAACGACTCTAAAATAAATTTGGGGTAGGTTTGAAGTCATTAAGGCGGCCATTGAACGACATACCTTTGGAGGAACCTTCCTGGAAGCTTTATCTAGAAACAGAATCCACCAATGAAAAATTCATAAATCCTTCATAATGTGTCAAAAGGATCTGAAATTTGGAGAGTGAACGGAAAAAATATTTATGAACAACTTTTAATAAGGGTTTCATGCGTGAAACAACCATTTAATGGGTCATGAATGCACAAAACTTCGGAGTACAGATTTCTGCCTATAAAAGGAGGCCCTCACCTCCTTCCCAAATCATCCCATTCTCCATCAATTCTTTCAAGGCACCAAGGAGGAGATCTCCAACGAGGGAGGCCAGACTCAAATCTTCCCCCTTTATTTTTAATTTATTTCTTTTCTTTATTTTTAGTTTTCAATTGTAATTTAGATTTCTAATAAATTCATGCATTGTTTTTATTATTGTGTCCACCCATACACCATATTTTCTTCTTCATATCTCACCATCGTGAACTATAATAATCATGATCATGAATAACTAATACGAGGAATATCCCGAGGGGGTAATCAGGTTCTTGAACCCAATACAATGTTTTTAATATTCTTTGAGTTAATTCTAAGGATAATTTATAGAGGGTTTAATCCTAATTGTGGTTATCTAAAGTTTAACTTCTTAATCTACAATCATTTTCCCTTGATTGAGGAGGTAGATAGAGGTTGTGCTTGGCGATCACTAAGTATTATTTTCATTCATAATCTAGGTAGAATAAGGTGTGCACACATACAATGGAGTGCGTTCACTAAGAATATTTGAAGCTAGTCAATGAAGGTGCTCCCTGAAAGTTCTCTCGAGAGAACTTCCTTTCTTCTCTAATTACATTCTATTTAGCAGTGCATGATAATTTAGAGTTAAATTTTAGTTTATTCTAATTTATGAATTTCATTTATTTTATTAAATTCCATTTATTTCATAAAATATAAAACAAAAAAAAAGAATTAATTTAGGTGAATTAGATTAAGTAGGTGAACGAACTGAGAAAGCTTCTCAGTGAGACGACCCTTGTCAGCCTCTATGCTGTACTAGGAAAACATAAAAATATGATTTTTCCATGCCCTACGACAGGTGTGCGTCAGTCACATCAAATATTTACATAACCATTTTGGTAAAAACATGGCTTAGGGGACGAAAAACCCCTGGTGAATCTTGGTATATGTCTAGTATACACAGAAAAATGGAAAATTCCAATTAAACTCAAGCTAGGAGATACAAACCACAATTTGTTATTTTGGGAAAATCACCCTAAAATGGCCAATTTGGATGGAAAAACCCCTTGGGTGTCTATATAAATAAAGGGAGATCTCTAAATCCCTAACCCAAACCCAATTCACCTATATCAAGGCTCTAGGGTCATTTAGACATGAAGGAAACAACACAATTATGAAGCTTTACAGAGGATGGCCTATGGAACAATAAGAATAAATATGAAATGACCAAAACACAAATGGAAAACTAAGTAAACACTACCTTAGGGCCTTAGATTATGCCTCGCTTGGTATCAAACTTGGATTCAAAATAGGTTTTAAGAGATTTGAGTTTCAGTCCAATGAACTGAAAATAGGGCATATGAGCATAAAACCAAATAGCAGAACAGATGGAGAAACGATTAGAGACATGAGTAGAGAGACTAAGGAGCCTTACCGTTGCGGTTCCAGATCTTCCGAATGATCAAATATCGAACACTAGAGAGATATCAAGAATCTAAGTAGGAGGAGTTCTTGAGTTTAAAAGGATAGGAGGCCACATTTCTATACACATGAGAGAGGAGAGAAGATAAATTATATTTTAAGTTGAGTGAGGGAAAAAATGGTAATTTTTCCCCAAAACATATTGTGAACAGTTTTTGCACACAGTTTACAAACCATGCACAAACCACATGTGAATGATCTACCCCCATTCTGCAGTAGACTTTCACTACCATGCTTATGGTTAACATGGTTTGGGTAAACCGTGCAGACTTTCAGGTTTCCCTGTTTGTAGCTTCTTGGTGTAGGCGCACGGTTTTCCAAACCATACGCAAACCATGCACTAAGCTACTGTCCCATAATTCCAAATCTTCAGGCTTCAAACCAGCCCCATATGCTCATTTGGCCTTCCCTAGGCTATAGAATATGTTTACCAAGATAAAAAGAAGGATTCAAAATGAAAATCTAATGATCCATACCTTGTTCAAAAGTCGGGTCATTACAATTATCACAAAAACCGTATGATCCTAGGGAATCCATTTATTGGATGAATATATGTAGTTCACCAAATTGGTTTAAGAATTCAGTAGAGACCAAAAAACATGCACTACAAAAACCATCCAATGCACAATCAAGGACCCCCAATGACTATTATTTTTAGTGGGTAGTTAGCCCATAAAAATAACAATATTAACAATATCAATAACATAGTAAGATCATGTTTCAATTTCCCCAGCCCCCTGTATATTAATTTTTAAACCAATTTAACTATATTTATTAATCAAAAAATCAAATATCATTACAAGTTTAAATATATATATAACCATACCAAATGAT
Organism: Viscum album; assembly: GCA_963277665.1. Classification (NCBI taxonomy): domain Eukaryota; kingdom Viridiplantae; phylum Streptophyta; class Magnoliopsida; order Santalales; family Viscaceae; genus Viscum; species Viscum album. The sequence continues at coordinate 166,542,376 of OY728155.1, read as the reverse complement.
TCAAAATTAATAAAGATAAAGGAAATACAACCTGGAAGAAAAGAAGATTGGCACTTCCTAGTTGCACCAAAAATATGGGTGCTTGTACAATAGGTAATTATTTTGGGAATCATGAACCAATTTCCACAGCCTAGCCACAAGAATTCGATGGGAATATGGATACAACACATCCCATATCAAGAGAAATAAATAAGGAAAGAACAAGGGGAAATAATATCTACTTTAGGATTATTGGATCTGAGTCACGGGATTAGATACAATTTTGATTTTCCATTAAAGGTGGATCTGGACAAGACCATTCATTTTGCAATTTAAAAGGCTATGGACTCTTAGGGAATTAAAGATATAATTTACATCCTTTGAATTGGTCTCAAATAATTTTAAATTTTTCATTAATCCCATTTTATTTCAAAGAAATACGTCAACAGGGAAAACCTGGAATAACTAGAAACACTGCTCACGAGTCACCACTGGGATGAGGCACTGCCAGCGAGACACTAACAATGAGGAACTACCAGAAAAGGCACCACCAGTGATCCAATAGTGGTGAGGCACCTCCAGAAAAACACCTCCAGAGTGTCACCATCAGAAAAGGAACCTCCATTGAGACACTTCCAGCGATTCACCATTAGACGAGGCACCGCCGCAAGGCACCGCTAGAGAGACACCGCTAGCTAGTCACCACCAGATGAGGCACTGCCAGCAAACCACCACCAAAGATCCACCACCAGTGAGCCACCTCTAGCGATACACCACCATCAAGACAAATCTAGATGAGAAACCTCTAGTGAGACACCGCCAATGAGACATCACCAGTGATACACCACCAGGATGACATGCCATTAGAAAACTTGGAAAATTGGGAATTTTGAAAAGTGTTGAAATTAGTCACCTTCACTTCCTAGGAAACTTCAAAAACCATATTTCCCACAAATTAATGGACCCAAGGGTATGATACATTACATCAGATACCTCTCAAACTATTCTCATCTTCAAGAATCTAAAACCAATTCGGAAGAAAGAGAGGAAGGTTCTGAAAAACCATCCATTGAGATACCCCTCAAGGATATCATCACACTTGAAACACTGATATCAACTAAACATGTCAAAGTTCAACGATAAACCACCTTGTGTTCTTCAAAACCTGGATAGGAAACCTATACACCCAAGAACACCTCTTCCAACATCTGAAAACCTTGCTTTATTATCATAGTTGTTGACACGTCAACCCAAATGACCACAAAAAACACTGTACAACCACAAGCCACCTCCTCTCACATAGCCGCACTTCCACATAAAAACTGCACAACCACAACACACAACCATGAAAACCAATGAACCGCATCATCCCAAACACATGAATCAGGGAATCCCATCCTCCATATCAAGATACAATCTACTATGGGTAGTACTGACTTGCCTTCATGGGTTTAATCGCATATCGCAGTTAATGCGTCTTGATTAGGAATTAGGTCCTTCCCTTTCCATATGTTAGGACCTTGTTACATATCACACCACACACATCACAAACCAAGTAAAAAAACTCATCTCATAAGAAACAAGGTTCAAACATCACATCACAAATAAAATTAGAGCAAGGAAAAACTCAAAACAACTCTAGGTATTGGGCATGCATATGCATTTCTCACTCTCAAGTACTCTCATCCTGGACACCATGCCTCCAAAACACATGAACTAAAGGAGTGGTCTTCTACACAACAACTTCTCTTGGGTATCCTGGATATTTACTGGCTACTCCACAAACTTCACATCATCCTTGATGTCAACCTCTCTCTAGTCAATGACATGGGAGTCATCATGAGTATATCGAAGAAGCGAAGAGACGTGGAATATTTCATGGATCCTCTCCAACTATGGTGGAAATGCCAACTGATATTCCACCTTTCTTACTTGACCCAGTACTTCAAAGGCCCCGAAAAACCTAGGATAAAGTTTACCCCCTACCAAACCTCCACTACCCACATCAAGGGGAAACCATGGGTAACACGTGTTCCCAAACCTCAAACTTAAAGGGCCTCCTCCTGTGATCGGAATAATACTTATGTTTGTCCTTTGCTACTTTCATCCTCTCATAAATGAGTTAAAATTTCTATGTCGTGCTCTACACCACATCAGGCCCAAGAATAGCTGTCTTCCCAATGTCCATCTCGCATAATAGAGAATGACACAATCTCCCATAAAAATCCTCAAACAGGGCCATGACAATGGAAGAGAAGTAGATATTATTATAATAAAACTCTAACGAAGATACTTGTTGTACCCAAGATCCACCAAAGTCCAAGATGCATGACTGCAACATATCTTCCAACATATGGATATTCTATTTTGTTTGCCCATCTGTCTGAGGATGTTAAGTAGTGATGGGGTGTAACTAAGTTCTAAAAGCATGATGAAATACCCTCCAGACTCATAAGGTAAAACATGTGTCCCAATACAAGAAAATGGACCTCAGAACTCCATGAAACCACACCACTTCATCCACATACCTCTTAACTAAATCATCCACTACGACCGAATCCTTGATCGCTATGAAGGGGGATGATTTCATCAACAAATCCACCATCACCCAGATAGCATCACAACCTCCTTGAGCTCCAGGTAACCCTATGATAAAATCCATCAAGATGCCATCCCATTTCCACTTAGGAATATCTAAAAGATTTATTAAACCACTAGGAACATTATGCTCAACCTTTACCTTCTAGAAAACCAAGCACTTCTCCACAAACTATGCCACTTCCCATTTAATCCCTAGCCACCAAAACTGGATCATCAAGACATGATACATCTTGGAAACTCTTGGGTGTACCACCAAAGGTGATATATAAAACTCACAAAGGACACCATAATGCATCACCACTAGAATAAACAAATTCACATAAAACAACATCCAATTCTAACCATCTTCCGACAATCCTTCTAGAGCATCACCATGTCCAACATGATCCTGCATCACCTCTGTCTCTAATTCTACCCACCAAGACTCCTCCACCTACCACATTAGAGAAGATTTCACTTTCATCTGAAACAAATAGCCTCTACCTCCATCTACCCTTGCATTTAAGTGAAAGGTTTCTAAATCCTCCATTTCTCTCCAAGAATCCTTAGACTCATGAACAATATATTTCCATGAATTCCTGCTTAAAATGTCAACTACAACATTTCCCTTTCCAGAGGTGTAGGAGATCCTAAAATCAAAATCATGAAGAAACTCCACCCAACTCTGCTATCATAAATTCAAGTCATTTTGGGAAAATACATACCTTAAGATCTTGTGATCCGTAAAGACCACAAAGCACTCCCCAATGAGGTAATGTCACCACAACTTTAGCACAAACAAAACCGCTGATAGTTATAGGTTGTGGGTGGAATTGTTAGACTCGTGGGGGAATACCTTCCTAGACCCATATGAGATCACTTCCCACTATTACATCACTACACATCCCAATCCTAGATGGTAAGCATCACAAAACACCTCAAACACCACCCCTTCCTCAGGAATCCGGAGCACTGGATCACTAACAAACTTCCCCTTCAGGTAACCAAACACTGACTAACATTGATCACTCTACACAAAAGCTTGGTATTTCCTAGTCAAATTTATCAACAGGGCTAAAAATAAAGAGAAATCAGGTACAAACCTTTGATAATAGCCTATGAGACCAAGGAAATTATGAACCTCTACTATGTTCTTGGGTTCTTACCAAGAAAAAACTACTTCAAACTCCAAAGGGTCTACTGCCACATCCTGATGAGACACCACATTCCTAAGGAAATGCACCCCTCATGTAGAGAACATACACTTGGAAAAATTTCCATAGAACTGGTGGTGTTGAAGAACATGAAAGAAAATTTTGAGATTCCCGACATGCTCCTCCTATGAATTTGAGTAGATCAAGATATCATCAATGAATATGACTAAGAACCAATCAATGAACTCACAAAACATAGATTTCATAATCCCCATGAACATGGATGGTGCATTTGTAACACCAAATGGAATGACTAAAAACATGAATTGCCCATACCTACATATGAAGGCAGTCTTTCGGATATCACCCTCCTTCACCCTCAACTAGTGATATCCAGACTACAGATTGATATTAAAAAACCAACCTTCCCCTTTCAATTGGTTGAAAATATAATCTATCCTTGGGAGCGGGTAATATTTTTTGACCGTCACCTGATTCAACCTCTGGTAGTATATACAAAACCTCAGACTATCATCTTCCTTCTTTGCAAACAATATTGGATCACCCCACAACGACACACTAGGCCATATAAAACCCTTATACATCACATCATTTATCTAAATCCTCACCTCCTACAACTCATAAGGTTCCATTCTATAAGGATCCATAAAAATTGGAGAAGCAATAAGCTGCAAGTTTATCCCAAACTCAACATTATATCGAGGGGGTAACATTACAACCACCTCAGGAAAAAAATCCAGGAACTCCCCTACGACCCTAGGAACCTCTACCATCATTACAACTATTTATTACACTAAAAACTCAGCCAACAAGAAAATAAGGGTCTCTACACATTGAATTCCCACCTGAACACCCCACTCACTGATGAAAACCACATGTTGGCCATCCACATCCAAAAACACGACTCTCCTCTAGAAGTAGCAGGTAACAAAACATAAAGAATAAAACCAATAAATGTTGATGATGACATAGTATGGATACATCTATAGCAATAAAATATCCCTATAGGACTGATGTGGTCCCATCACCAGTCTACACTCCTTTAATACATCAAACAAGATGGTCTAGCCTCTGACTAGCGTAGTCAACACCAAGGGTATGAGAAAAATCCCTATGTATAGTCCTAGAGTATGTTATAGAGAGGGTGAAATAAAGGAGTGTGAAGCTCTTGAATTAAATAGGGCACAAACAAGGGTAATACAAAAACTAATCATAACTCGGATGATCTATGGACCCTATGGAACTGCTGCCTCTGATGGATGTAACTGACCACGACCAGCTTCTATACCTATGTGTTGATGACAACCTATATGGGCATGCTCATGTTGTGGTCCCTAAACATGAGGAACATCCTGAGGTCAGCCTATACCTGCTCCATGTCCCCTCGACGGAGAAAAAACCTACTGCCCCTACTGCTAAAACGACCTCAATGGAAACTCCTTATAAGGATGGAACTGAACCAATCCACCTCCACCAAAATAAGCTCAGGGAATCACTAGGAACTGGCTCTAGAAATGGCCACAAACCCCACAAAAAAATCCCAATAGAATAAATCTCCTAATATTAGCATGGAAACCACTGGACCCAAAAGGTCGGAAAGGAAGCTGCTGAGGTTGACTCCCTTCTGTTCAAAACCTCGAAGGTCCTGGAACCTGAGACTTTCCACTGATAACTCCATCCGTTGAAGAACTCTACTAGCTCCCCTCTCATAGTAGACCTACTCATGAGTGCATCTGCTCGATCACCTATTCCTTATTCTGAACCTCCAGATACATTGGTAACGTAAAAGGAGTAACCATATACTGGATAAATGGATGAAGTTCCCCCTCAAGAAGTTACGCATAAAACCCCTCATCTGGAAAAATATCTGGGAAAAAACACAGATGGTTTTTGAACATGATTTCCAACTCCCACATAGACATACCCCCCCTGTTTAAGGGAGAGTAGCTCCTGCCTATTCTCAGCCATCATGGTCGATGAAAGGAACTATGCCCAAAACTCCTTCTAGAAGTCAACCCCCAAAATGTCTGCCTCCTTACACTCTCCCAAATATAGTGTCCACCATTGACGCACAACAACACACATCTGACTGACTTCTAAAGGGACCCAGTACTCCACTGGGGCCCGGATCAAACTGAAAGCGATCTTGATCTCCTCCAGTCAGCTCTTTATCTCTATATCTAGAACACTTACCTTGTATTTACCCAAATCCTACCACTGGAAACCACACAATTTCCTCTACCACTGATCCTCCTCCTCAACATGATCAAACCTACGACGATCAATCGGATCAGCCTGGTGAATGTCAACTAACTAAGCCATATGCAGACGATGACCATGATCCATAGATAAAAGGAAAACAAACATTTCCTAAGCCTGGTAGTGTGTAATTTTATTAAGGTTCATTTTAACTCATTTAATTAATTTTTTATCCATTTTAACTTTCCTAAAACAACACAAATAAAACAATAACACAATTAATTATAATGCATGTACCTTTACTAGGTCTCTACCCTGAAAGAAGGTCCATATCACTTGGCTATTAAATAAGCTCAAAGTCCATGCGCTAGATAATGGGTGCTCTAAAATATCATGTCCTAGCCAGTCTCCCTAGCCTATTTCATTCACTAAGGTCAACTGGCACTATTTCCATACCAACCCATACAATCCTCAGTATTCCTAACTTCAAAATACATTCTATCTCTCAACCATTATCTACGATACCACTCGATCATGACCCCCACCCTCTAATGATACCCCTCCTGGTCTGGAAATGAAGGAAGGGAGATAGTGAACCCTGATTCCCACCTTCAATAGGCCCTAGGTTGGTGACTAGCACCGAGGGTGTAAAAATCTCACAATATAGGAGGAAATACCCTTTATAAGGAAATAAGATTAGGAGATAAGATGAATCATCCACAGAAACTCCAAGACATATATAAAAGAGAATCCCAAACCATCCCACATGCATGTATAAATAGAACTGATACAATAAGAGTCTCTAAATTAAATACCCAAAAGTAAATCCTAAGCAGTGACACAACTGCTATTTAAATGTCCAAGCTAGTAATACCCAACATAGTCCATATAATCCTCTTGAAAACCTGAATTTTTTTATATATGTAGGGTGAGAATACAAGTATAATCAGTAGGAAAACCAAAGTTTTTCATGAACATGTGAAAGAAGCATAGTAATTCACCTATGAGAAAATAGAAAAACTAAACAACACCTATGCAGGTATACTAACGAAATCCAGCATCACCAAGGCATGCTCACCAAGTAATGAAATTCATGTGATATAACATAAATTAAAGAAAATTGGTGATAGGGTACCCTACAACACTTTACTATTTATTAGACACTCTCTCCCCAATGGAAAACGTCCTGGACCTCCCAACTCTTCCGAATACCACATCACATACTATCCACACATACCTGGGCCTCACAACACATCCCACCCGCACACACATGGGCCTTAAAACACATCCCACCTGCACACACATGAGACTCACAACAGGTCACATATCATCATGAAGACACCTAGGTAATCACATCACATATCATCCTGAAGACACCTGGGACATCACATTACAAATCAACCCAAAGACACCTAAGATACCACATCTTAACCACCATCTAATTCACTAAAAAACCTATATCCATCACAACCTATGAAATTACTACCTCGCCTGGAAGAGAGAGTAGAGAAGAGTGGGCGACCGACCATCCATCCTCCCACTAGGATGTTGGGAAAGACACCCCCGCATGATGATGTGGGTGTTCGGCACATAGTGCTCAACATGGGTGGGGTGCGTTTAGAAATCACAAGGAAATAAAAGTATATATAGATAATATCAAACACTCAATCTCAACCTATGGGTTCAAAAACAAATAAACCAACTCACAACACCATCAATTTTTCTACCACATCTAAATGTATAACACCACACAACAAGCCACAAATCCCTTTTCACATTTACAATGAATTTCATTTAACCATTTTAATTACATTAACCAAACCAAAACAAGATATTTTAAACATTATTAAACCATTATTTATTTATTTCATCACTATCTGAGAAACTATCAAGTATGACACACATCAAGAAACATAGTAATAGTAATTCAAGAGATTAAGAGCCCTGATAAATTAACATGACTTCACATTCCCTCCACGTATAGAACCCATTCAGGATACATCATACACCGAATTATAGATACAGGGTGAAGCTTTATTCATGTTATCAATGAAGAATACTTTGGGAAATTATGCATACAAACACCACTTTACTTCTTCAAACTCATTAACCCACTTCATCATATCAACAAAACCAACCCCCAATGCACAACCATTCCCAAAACCACATCACCGTACGTACCAAGGAAAAACATATTTTCAGATTTAATAATGCATCCCTTATTTAATTCCACTTGTTAATTTAGGGTGTTATCATAGAAACTGTATGATCTCGGGGGTATCCATTTATTAGACGAATATATGCAGTTAACCAAATTTTTATAAGCATTAAACAAAAAACAAACAATGTGAATTACAAAAACCATCTAGTGCATAATCTAGGACCCTCAACGGCCATGATTTTCAGTGGGTAGTTAGCCCATATAAATCAAAATATTAACAATATCAATCACACAGAAAAATCATGTGTCACTTTCCCCATCCCCTTGAATATTGATTTTTAAACCAATTCGATTATATTTATTAATCTGGAATTAGATATATTCACAAGGGTAAACATATATATACTCATTTTACATGATGATCAATTAAGAAATATGAAGTAAATCCTACTCGGAAGAAAAGACGATCAATAATTTCTGGTTTCACCAAAAATAGGGGTTCGTGTACAACAAGTAATTATTTATGGAATCACAAACTAACTGCCGTATCCTCGACACACAAATCCAATGGTAAGAGGGATGTGGAAAATCCTATATCAAAATAAATAAAGAAGGAAAGAACAAGGAGAAATATATCTTGTCTTTAGGAAGATCAGATTCAAGTCACAATATTAGATACACTTTTTATTTTATATTAAAGGTGGATCTGGACAAGACCACATGTTTTGACCATTTAAAAGTATCAGGACTATTAGGGAATTAAATATATAATTTATGGCCTTTGAATTGGTCTTAAAGACTTTTAAATTTGGCATTAAACCCATTTTACATCAAATAAGTTCATCAAAAGGAAAAAATTGGATGAATTGGAAACACTGCTCACGAGTCACCTCTAGGATGAGGCACCACCAGCAAGACACTGCTAGAGAGGCACCTCTAGATGAGGTGCTGCCAGTGAGCCATCCCCATCAAGGTACCACTAGAGAGACATCGCCAGCGAGTCATCATCAGACAAGGCACTACCAGTGAGCCACTGCTAGTGAGGCACCACCAGCGATCCACCGCTAGCAGGTCACTGCCAGTGAGACATAACTAGTGAGTCACCACTAGAAAAGGCACCTCCAGTGAGCCACCACCTATGAGCTACCATTTACAAGCTACCTCCAGTGAGACACTACCAAACAAGACACCGCTAGTGAGACACCACAAGAAAGACACTGCGAGGATGAAATGCTGTTTGAAAACTTGGAAAACCAAGAATTTTGAAAAGTATTGAAATGAGTCACCTTGACTTCCCAGGAAACCTCAAACACCTTATTTCCAAAAAAATAATGGAATAGAGGGTACATGATATTACATTTTCCCATGATTCCTACTTCCCATTGAGCATTATTTAGGGGATACCATTCCATGACTTGTTTGCATCCCCTAACTCTTGATTTGGTTTTATAGAATCATTTCCTTGGTTGTTGTTTATTTTATTATTCTATATTTATATCTTGGTTCATTTATATATTTATATTCTATTTGAATTATGGTTTTGGTTTACTTTTTAACTAATTTATAAAATGGTTTGGAAATTGTGATTTTAAAGGAAAGTGGTTATGTTTGTTTAAAAAGGTAATATTTTGAGAAATAATTTTAGAAACAAGTATTTTTTTTGTTTTGATCTCTAAAATTAAAAATTCCCCCTTATAGTTTTGAAATATTTTACTTTTTAAGTGATGGATCCACATTTTTTTATGTATAAAAATGGGTGGATGTTTTATTAAAAGAATAAATCTTTTATTTTTTTTCTTATACTATTGTATATGAAAAGAAACTTATTTCCAAATTGTATTTAAAACTATAATTTATGAAATGTTTTATGAAAATAATTACATAAACTCTTGGGTAAAATACTACTTAGAAAATTTATCTCACACCCTATATAGACACCAATGTGTGTGTGTAGTTCTTATGTTATCTCTCAGGTTTTTAGATATTGATCCTATTTATTTGATATTATTTTTGGTTTGCTGATGGATGTGTCGGGATGCAGTGACCATGGGTCACTAGGATGTGTTGGTGTTTGTTTGTTTCTATTTTATTTTTGGAAACCTGATGTATCAACCAATTAAACCTGTTATAATTTATTCATATTATCTCTTATTTTTGTTTTTATGATATATTACTTCCATGGTGTACCTTTTAATTGATTTTCAAATGTTTTTTTTGTGATTCAAAATAGTAATAGTCTCTTATATCGATTATGTCTTCTCTAGATGTTTATTTTATTTATGCCTCATTTGGATTGTTCATTATAAAAATTATTTATTTTATTTTCATAAAAGTATAATATATGGATGCCCCATACTGAATTCTTAGTAAACATTACACCACTTGGTTTTATTATTATTATGTGAGGGTGAAACTATTCCTAAGAATGTGTTCTTGATATCCAGGAACTAGTTCTCCACCCATGGGGATTAAGAATACCTTTCAAGACTAGTGGTGGGCCAATATGAGTGATGTTTTAGGTCATCTAAAAATAATTTGTTATAAATGGTATCAAAGCCTAGATTTTTTAAAAGTCACATGTTCTTGGAGTGACCTATTACTATTTGTGGAGTTTGGTAGTATAGATATGAGATTTTCAAAACTTGAGAGGTGGGTATAGAGAGAGTCTAGAAAGGTCTTTATCACCTCGAGCCTCAAGTTACCATGGGAATTTTGGATTTGAATCTTGAATTTGAGTTTCATTTACTATTATTATTTATGTATTTTGATGTATATTGATGTCGTTTGATCCCCATTGAGTTATATTGAATACCTGGGGGGGGGGGGTTTCTTGAGTTTTTGAATGTGAAAAGAATAAGAATTAGTGGAACAAAGTTATCTTGAAAAACATAAAAAAACTATTCATAGACCATTGAAATGGTTCTAAAAATGTTTCAAGGGAGGTTCCATGACCGACACATGGTTCTTCAAACCATGTGTCTAAGTTGTTTGTAGTTTTACATCCTATTTGTATTTATTTTATGGAAAAATTTAACTCTCAAATTCAATATAATGATGGTTTTAATTCATTTGAGGTGAATTCAAGGGAGTTTTTATGATGCGTTGATATTTCTAGAGTGAGTTTTAGTAGATTTTTTTGGTATATATTTGTTTATATGGTTATTATAAAATTGGTTTTGTGTGAAAAAGTGGATTTCATAAAAAATATTTCTGGTCTAAAATGAGGCCTTAGGGTTTGTTTATATAATGAACTTGGTTTTCATGAAGTGTGTTGGTTTTAAAACCAATTTGGTGGTTTATTTGTATTTTTTTACTCTTTTAAAGTGTTTCTCCAAGATTGGTTGGGTTTAAAATAAAAACCTAAAGTGTTTTAAAGGATGAAGTGTTTTGAAATCAAGTGGTTTTCTTATTTTAAAGGTATGTTGGTGGTTTTCAAATATGAGATGAATGTTTTAAAATTCTCTAATGGGGAGTTAGGGTTTCAATTTTTTGAGAAATGTAAAATGAACTTTTCTCGGATTCTAATTAGTATTCTAATTGAGATGTTATGTTTAAAAAGTTTGGTCAATTTTTGAAAAGTTTTCTTTCTTTATAAAGTGAGTTTTGTACCCTTTGTTAAGAGGATTGTGGTTTATAAAGGAAGTTTTAAAATATGTTTTAAAAGTGACTTTCTTTGGTGGAATGTTATTTTATATTTTTCTATTACCTGATATTGGAATAGTATGATTTGATTGTGAAGCATTAATGGGTTAAGTTCATGTTTCATGCTATACAAATTATTCTTCCTAGAAAGGTATTAATAAAAGGTATGTTTTTTATATTTAGGTATGATATTATGAGTAATTACTCCCATATCTTGAGAATGATATTTTCTAGTTTTTGACTTTGACCATTCTCTAAATAGAGTAATGGATCTAGGATACTTTCTTATGAGTAAACCACCAATAAACTCTTGTGTGTTTCTAGTGTGAAACCTATGGGTATTCTAGGACCTATTTCCCAAATATTTTGAGAATATATCTTTTAGGTGGATGTTTTTTTCATCTAAGAAAATTATATAAGTTGAATTATCATAAGAATAAGTCTCAAATTCATCTTAGATCCAAGTGAATACCTATATTGGGTTTTATTACAGATGATTCATAGGTGATCAAAGATTTTTAGGTCATACTTGTTTGGTTTATTATTTGGGTTCCTCTTTAGATTCTCTTTTAGAAGTGGTGATTATTTTTGGAATTTAGATACCTCATTGTTTGGATATGATATGTGTGGTTTATATGTGATTTTAATTCCATGATTATATTTAGTTTGATAAATTAAACATGGGTAAACCTTAGGTTGATGTGTGGGTAAATGAGACTAGTGTTTCACTAGTTAGTTTGAGAATAGGATGGTTCTTGGGTGGATTTTAGTGAGTTAACCATGAGTTGGGGTTCCATGAGTGAGTTCCCATGTTACCTTTCATTTCCTCTTTTGAATTGAGGTTGGATCCATGTTGTTCCATGTTGAGTCATGTTTTGAATTAGTGATTTTATTCTATTATTACAATATAAAATAGATTTTTTGACCTTGTATTATGGTCCATTTAATGTTATTTTGATTATAATCCCCTTTTGGGGTTTCATACTAGTTCCTTGGTTGGTTATTATGGTTGATAGAGTATTATTGTTTCCATTGGGTACTCATTTTGGGTTAGATTTCATTTTCGGATTTGAAATTGGATCATTGGATGGTTATTGATAGATTTTGTGTTGGGTTATGTTGGGAAAAAATACCTCATGTAATCCTCTTAGTATGTTTTGGATGTGGTTGTGTTTGTTGACAAAACCATATGACCGCAAATGAGAATGGTTGGTGTCTGCTGATGACATGTTTTTATGGTGGTGTAGTTTCCTAGTGTTTGCCAAAATTTGGGGTCTCAAAATTGAGAATTTGTATGAATAATGTCAAATGAAATCAGAAAAGGAAGAGGAATGAGGAACTTGGGACATGGATCACGTACCATGTCTAGAAAGGGTACGCGACCGTGTACCAGGTAGCTGGAACGGTACGCAGATACGGTTCGCGAAACTGAAAATAGTTTACGATGGAGCGGTAGTGAAATATGCAGATGGATTGTTGTTTAGTGGAAGAGATTAGCTGCGTAAGGAAAAATGCAGTATGCAGACGATGTGGAAAAATGGTTTGTTGATGGCCTACAATTCGCGGCGGCAGAAGACTTGGTAGGTGGTGAAGGCTATATCAAATCAAGATTTCGTAAATCTTGATTTAGCAGATTAAGCGGGTATCTTTACCCATATAAGAATTGCTAATCCCATCAGTTACTATGGAGATTGAACATCATTAAAGAAAACATTTTTCTTTGGAAATTCAGAAAATTCTGAAAGTGGTTCGTGCTAAAGGTGTTTGCGGGGATTCTAAACCCGCAAAGGAAGTTCGGTACGCGGAGAGGGAAGTTAGGTATGTGGAAGGTGTTGTATCAGTATGGGGAGGAGGAATATTCAATAATTGAGAGGGATAATTCCACAAGTGGTACATGGAGGGAGAGCTCTAGTATGCGGAAGTGAAGGCAGTCCATGAATAGTGAGCAGTTCGTAGATAGGAGGAGTTTCACAGAGGAGGTTCCTGAAATCGGTACGCGGTAGCGGTATGCAATCACGAAGGCAGAGGCAGTCCGCGAATAGAGGAGGTTTGCAGAAGAGGAAGTAGTACGCTGAGGAGGTTTCCCACATACCAAACCCACTATATAGTATGCAGCGGACAAGGTAGTTCGCGATTTGCACAAGGAAGCTTGCAAAAGATTCAAATCAGTTAGCGAAAGTATTTTCCAGTACCTAGAAGTACTTGGGAAGGTGAACTTCATCTATGGGTGAAAGACGAACTTCAATAGAGAATCTACCTATATTTGAGTATGCAATAATTCATGAAAATGAAGGGACATACATGTCTATAAAATGTGTTTGACCTACACATCCATAAACTGCGAGCAGATTTCTTTCCAAGAGCAGTGAATGAAGGAAGAGGAAGACGGTGACCCTTTCCACTGGCAGTGAGCTAGAGAAAGAGGCATAGAGAGTAACCCTTGGGAATGCAGTGAACAGACCCTAAACCTTGTAAAGTTAGTGATCCTGGGCATAAAAGATCTAGCCCAAACATTGTACTCATTATTGGCCTTGAGCCTTAGTGAATTTGGTACATCAGTGCATCGCCATTGTATGCTCCTTAGACGTTTCCCAGTGAGGGTGAACCAAGTAAAAAAATTTGTGTCCTATGCATGATTTTATATCTATTCATATATTGATATGATATGAAGAGATAATTATGTTTTGTTTAACAATGAAATGTGATACAAAAGGAAAAAGTTATAATCTTCCATACCTTGATTCACCCCCCTATCAGGGTATTCGACCTAGTGGACTTAACAATTGGTATCAGAGGGAAAGATTGAAAGTTAGTGGTTCTATATCAAGAAGAAGAAATGGATGTGGTCAATCATAAAGGAATTCTGATATTTGATGAAAATAATTTTCAACTATGGAAGAATAAAATGCAGCACTACTTCCGATCAGAAGAGATGGATGTCTTCACATCAGCTATGCATGGAATATCAGTTAACATTAATAGTGGTGATTTATCAGAAACTGAAAGAAGAGAATTGGATTCTGATTCTAAAGGGATCAATGCTTTAGGGGTAACCCTATTAAATACAATTTATACAAAGGTGATGTTTTTTAAAACATCACATGGAATGTGGGAAAAATTGTTGAACATTTATGAGGGTGACACAAAAGTAAGAGAAGCAAAGATGCAGGTTCTGCAGAACAAGTATAAGGATCTCAGAATGAATCCCAATGAGTCTATTTATGCATTCTTTGACATGATAAATATTATTGTGGAAGACATGAGAGGTCTTGGAGAAGTTATTGAAGATATAAATATTGTCAAACGTATATTGAGGAAACTTCCACCGTGGTTGAATCTGAAAGTTTCAGTGTTGGAAAACAAAGAACTGAAAGAGTTGACACTAGATAACCTACACAGTACCCTTGTAGCATATGAAATGAGAAATGATGATAACGATGCAGTGGAAAAGGGGAAGTCTAAGGATGTGGCATTCAAGGCCATGAAAAATATCTCTGTTGAAGATAGTCCGAAGGAGGAAAATATGGATGATGTCATGTCATTATTATCCTCCAATATGAAAAGGGGAAAAGGGAAGTTCAAAGACTAACTTCCATTTTCTTACTTCTGATGTGGAAAGATAGGGTATTTTGCAATAAAGTTTCATAAGAAGTTTGATGATGAAAATGATGAAATTCCCCAAAAGAAGTATTCATCAAATGAGAAAGGGAGGAGAAGCACTAAGAGAAAGTTCTTCAAAAAGAAGAATCTGCTTTAAAAAGAGGATGAAATTTCAAAAGAATCTGAGGCAGAAGAGTTGGACGACTTCAAGGATCATAAAATAGATGATTTGGTGGAAGTCGTCAGAAATTCATTAAATAGAGAGGAAAGTGACAATGAAGAAGGATAAATGGAAGGAATAGTTGATCTCCAGGCTGAATTATAAGCTTCCCATGAAGAGGTAGATATTCTAGGAGCCAAAACAAAGAAAGATAACAAAGTTGTTTGTGATGAAAAACTCTTTATGCAACAACAGGAAGAAGAGAATTCTAAGTTGAATGCAAAAATTGAAAAGATGAGGTCTTCAATGCCAGAATGCTCAAAAAAGGTTGTTGAGTACAAAATCAAAATTGAAGAACATAAAATAGAAATTGATAGTTTGACTGAAACCGGAAAAGATCAAATCAAATGTATTGAACAAATAGAAGAGGAATTCATCAATCTTCGACGAACAATTGAAGATCAGAAGAAAATGATAACTCTCATCTCGACATCAGGAAAAAAGATCTTACAGGAAAAAATAATATGATATTTGAGAAGAATGGTCCATCAGAACAGAAGTAACATTCAATTATGAATAATAAGGCTGTTATTGGGATTGATCTAAAACAAAAAGTTGTTATTTTTCAAGTCAGACCATAAGCACCCACTCCAAGATAAAAGATTGATTTTGGTATGAAGCAGAATCAGAGGCTTCAGAGAACCCAAGGCACAACTAGTGGTTCATCTTTTCCACATAAAAATGTACCTCATATTAGATTCTATTGTTGTGGTAAGATGGGACACTCTCAAAATGTATGTTCCATAGAAAAAAGGTACCAAAGGGAACATGTCCAACAGAGGTGGTCGTATAGAGCTCAAAATTCCATATCATCATTTGATGGTCATTGTTTCAAGTATAAAGGACTTGGGCATATGGAAAGTTATTGCACATAAAAAATATAGAGGAATGTGCTGAGGCAGACCGAATTTGTTCATAAGAAGTAGCCAATTGTATCATCAAGAGAGCTAGAAATTAAAAATTGATTTGCAGCCTTGCAAGTTGATGTTGCTCCATCGTATACTGAGGAAGATCAAGATTATCATTCCATGACAGGTATAATGTCAAAAACTTGGGTCAAAAAGGAAAGGGTCGAGCAAGCGATGGTTGCAGAAATTGCATTCAGGGTATCAGATCGCACTGGGATATGGATCATTGATAGTGGATGCACTTCCCACATGATGGGAAATAAGGATCTAGTGACCAGAATCAGGTACGATAAATAAGATATCATAATATTTGTTAATGACTAGGGATTAAAAATTATTGGTTTAGGAAAATCTAAATTTGGAGGAAAAGACATGAAATGAGCCGATGTCTTGGTTGTTGAAGGGCTTAGTCACAACTTGCTTAATGTTAGTCAATTGTGTGACTTAGGACATTCCATAAGATTTTGAAAGAAATTATGTATCATCAGAGAAAAGGATGGTTCTATTGTGTTACAAGGAAAGCATACAAAATGGAATCTCTACCTTATGAGTGGAGAAGAAGATATGTGTTTTCTTTCCATGGATGAATAAAATGAGTTATGGCATAAGCGTCTTAGCTATATAAGCCAAGGTTCCTTTGAAGATCTGGTGAAATATAATGCAGGTCAAAATCTCCCTAAACTATCATGTGATCATACTCATATGTGTGATGCCTGCCAACAAGGGAAGATAATTTGAAAGTCATATAAGAAAAAGGAGCAATAGTCAAAAAGATTGCTTGAATTAGTGCATATTGATGTGTGTGGGCCAATCTCTCGGAGAGTTATTGATGGGAGGAGATATTATATTCTATTCATTTATGACTATAATAGAATGGAATGGGTTTCAATAGTCACTCACAAATCTAAAGTGTTCAGTTGCATTGTAAGATATCGACGAGAATGTGAAAAGATACATGGTCAGAAAATCAGGGTGATTCAAACAGATAATGGAATAAAATTCACAAACAGCCAAGTGGAGTATTATCTTGAGAAACATGGGATAAGAAATCAATTTTCAGTAGTAAGAACTCCACAGAAAAATTGAGTAGTTGAGGGAAGAAATCAAATTGTGAATAACATGGATAGAACAATGCTCATTGAGAAAGATATTCCAGAGAAGTTTTGGAAAGAGGGAGTGATGACAACAGTCTACACATCAAATAGAGCCCTATTGTTCCCAAAAGAAGAGAAGACTCAATATGAGCTATGGTATGGAAAGAAGCCATCATTGAAATACTTCCGAATTTTCAGAAGTAAGTGTTTCATTCTTAATAAGGAAAAACATAGGAAGTTTGAATCTCATGGAGACAAAGGAATATTTATTGGCTTCTCAAAGAAAAGCAAAGAGTATAAATGCTTCAATAAGTGGCTGGGAAATATAGTTGAAAGTTATGATGCGACTATAGTATAAAATGAACAAATTTTTTATCAAATACATGATCAAACTGAAGAGGATAGTGATGAAGAGATAAGAAGATCAGGAGATGCACCAGCTCCATAGATTGATTCAGAAGAAGACTCAGATGATGAGAATAAATCAATGTCTTCCTAGAGACCAACAAGAAGAGATGAAATTGATAGGAAAAACATTATTGGTGACCATATAGCACCAGTACAGACATGGAGGATGAATAATTTACATCAAGCATCATACTTATCACAGGTGGAACCTAAATGTTTAGATGAAGCAGCTGGAGATGAGAATTGGGTTCAAGACATGAATGAAGAGCTCAATCAAATTGAAAATAACCAAACATGGTAAATTGTTTCGAGGAAAAAATAAAAAAATGTCATAGGGACAAAATGGGTCTTTTGCAACAAAATGAATGAATATGGTGTCTTGATTAGAAAAAAACCACGCATGGTGTGCAAAGGGTATTCTCAAATAGAGGGTATTAATATTGATGAGACATTTTCACCTGTTTCAAGGCTAGAGACAATCATATTATTCTTAGCCATAGCTGTGAAACGAAAATTTGATGTTTTTCATATGGATATAAAGTCATCAATTTTTAATGGAGTTCTAGAATAAGAGGTATAAATTGAGAAACCAGATGGTTTTCTCATTCATAAAGATGAGAACAGAGTTTGTCAGCTAAAGAAGGCTCTATATTGTTTCAATCACCAAGAGCATGATATTCAAGTCTTGATCCATTTCTAAAGAAGCTAGGTTTTCAGCGTGGTGGAGTTGATTACAATATGTATTTCAAAAATGGAAATATTCAAAGGATGATGGTGCTAGTTTATGTAGATGACATAATCTTTGGTGGGTCAGATGAAGCATAATGTAGACAATTTTTTGAATTCCTGAAAAGTGAGTTTGAGATGTCGATGATTGGTGAGATGAAATTTTTACTTGACTTACAAGTGATGCAAGGATGGAATGGAACTTTTATTTCTCAATATAAAAATTCCAAGTATATTTTGATAAGGTTTGGAATAGATAATTACAAAGAGATGAAAACTCGGGTTGCTACCAGGTTGAAACTATCACGAGATGATGAAGGCAAGCTAGTTAATATCATAGAATACAGTAAAATCATTGGAAGACTGTTATACCTGACAACGAAAAGTCCTGATATTGTATTTTCCACATGCCAAGAAGTGAGGTATCAAAGAAATCCCAAAAAGAGTCACATAATTGCAGTAAAAATAATTCTTTGGTATATCAAGGGTACAATGGATTTTGTCCTAATGTATGATGACAAATCTCAGCCATAGTTATTGGGATATATAGATGCGGATTGGGATGGTTCAACAGATTATAGGAAATCAACATCAGGAGGTGTCTTTTATCTTTTTGGATTGTGTATTTCTTGGTTGAGAAAAAAACAAGATTGCATTTCATTGAGCACTGCAGAATCTGAATATATTGCAGCTACTCAAGCTTGCAGGCAACTATTATGGATGAAGCAACAACTTTAGGATATGTGAATTGAAGTGAAATCTCTGATTAGAATCCATTATGATAATTCATGTTCTATAAATCTTAGCAAAAATCCAGTTCATCACTCAAGTACAAAGAACATTGAAATAAAATATCATTTTATCAAGGAAAAGGTGGACCAAGGTCTTGTGAAGTTAGAGTATGCGCCTACAGAGAAACAAGTTACAGATATTCTTACGAAGGCTTTATCCAAAGAAGACTTTGAAAGGCACCAAATGGATCTAAGAGTCCACTCAAATTCCCACACTTAAAAAAGTATTGATGTGGGTCCCCCTCTCCCCGAGGTATGATGTGTCTTTCCCTATTGTGATGATATGTGTTCTTTACCCTATTGCATACAACCTTGAAGTTCCCTTCTGGTTTGTTGAAAAAGGGGGAGAAAGTGTGACTGTTCTAGGGGGAGAAAAGATACGGGGAGAAGTTGTTAAGCGGAGCAGTGAGATAGGGGGAGTTGAAGTTGAGATGAATCTAGTTAGAGAAGTTGTAACTTAGGGGGAGCATTAAATCTGATGATGCTAGAAGTGATCGATCAATGATTAGATATCACGACGTCTAAGGTTCATGATGAAAGAAATTCATTGGTATCAGTGTATTAGTATGGCATCAATAATTGGTGATTAGGAATGAAGTGATTCATTGATGATATTTTCATTATACTCTTGTTTCTCATGCCAAGCATGGATCATGTGGGCTTAGAGTAGGTGTTAGTTAAATCCTTGATCACTCTCTTTCTCGTATGAAGCGAATTATGGTTGATTATGGAAGATGATTTAATGAGGTATGAAAATGAGAGAGAATTATTATGAGAAGAGTTTTCAACAATCCCAAAGGGAGAGATTGTTGGGAAAAATCCCTCAAGGAATCCTATCTGTATGTTTTGGGTGGGGTTGTGTTTGTTGAAAAAGTCATATGACCGTAAATGAGAATGGTTGGTGTTTTCCGAAGACTGGTTTTTAGGGTGGCATAGTTTCTTAGTGTTTTCCAAATTTTGGGGCCTCAAAATTGGGAATATGTTTGAATAATGTCGAATGAAATTTTAAAATTAAGAGGAATGAGTAGCCTAGGACATGGATCACATACCATGTCCAAGAAGGGTACACGGCTATGTACCAGGAAGTGGGGACGGTACACAAATGCGGTTCGCAAAACCAAAAATGGTTTGCAATGGAGTGGCGGTGCAATACACAGATGGATTGTTGTTTGGCAGAAGAGATCAGCTGCATAAGGAAAAATGTAGTATGCAGATGACGTGGAAAGATGGTTTGTGGGTGGCCTGTGGTTTGCAGTGGAAGAAGACTTGGTACGTGGTGGTGGCTGTATCAAATCAAGATTTGATAAATCTTGATTTTGTGGATTAAGTAGGTATATTTTCCTATATAAGAATCACTAATCCCATTAGTTATTGTGGTGATCAAACATCATTAGAGAAAATATTTTCCTCTGGGAATTCATCAAAGTTCAAAAGTGGTTCGCGCTGAAGGTGTTTGCGGGGATTCTTAACCCGCAAAGGAGGTCTGGTACGCAGAGAGGGAAGTTTAGTACATGGAAGGTGTTGTCTCAGTACGTGGAGGAGGAATCTTCAGTATGTGATAGGGAGAATTCCACAAGTGGTACGTGGAGGGAGAGATCTAGTATGTGGAAGCAAAGGAATTCCATAAACACTGAGCAGTTTGCGGACATGAGGAGTTTCACATAGGAGGTTCGTCAAATCAGTACGTTGTAGCAGTACGCAATCGCGAAGGTGGAGGTAGTCCGCGGACAGAGGAGGTTCATGTAAGAGGTAGTAGTACGTAGAGGAGGTGTCCTGCATACCAAACCCGCTATATAGTACGCGGTGGACAAGGTGGTTCGCGATTTGCACAAGGAAGCTTGCAAAAACTTCAAATCAGTTTGAGAAAGTATTTTACGATACCTAGAAGTACTTGGGAAGGTGAACTTCATCTAAGAGTGATAAGGGAACTTCAACAGAGCATCTACCTATAGTTGAGGATACAATAATTCATGAAAATGAAGGAACCTACATGTCTATAAACTATGTTTGACCTACACATCCATAAACTGTGAGTGGATTCCTTTCTAAGAGCAATGAGCAAAGTAATAGAAAGAAAGTGACCCTTTCCACCAGTAGTGAGCTAGAGAAAGAGGAATAGGGAGCGACCCTTGGGAATACAATAAGCAAAACCTAAACCATGTAAAGGCAATGAGCCTGGGCATAAAAGATCTAGCCCAAACATTGTACTCATTATTGACCTTGAGCCTTAGTGAATTTGGTACATCGGCGCATCGCCGTTGTATGATCCTTAGATGTAGCCCAGTGAGGGTGAACCAAGTAAAAATCAATATGTCCCGTGCATGATTTCATATCTTTTCATATATTGATATGGGAGGAAGAGATAATTAAGTTTTGTTTAATAAATAAACAAGATCCAAAAGGAAAAAGTTATAATCTATCATACCCTGATTCACCCCCCTCTTAGGGTATTCGACCTAGTGGACCTAACAATTGGTATCAGAGGAAAATTTTTAAAGATAGTGGTTCTCTCTCAAGAAGAAGAAATGGAGGTGGTCAATCATAAATTAATTCTATTATTCGATGGAAATAATTTTCAACTATGGAAGAATCGAATACAACACTACTTTCAATCAGAAGGGATGGATGTCTTCACAAAAGCTATGCATGGAATATCAACAGACATTAATAGTGGTGATTTATCAGAATTTGAAAGAAGAGAATTGTATGCTGATACTAACGGGATCAATTCAATAGGGGGATCCCTACCAAATTCAATTTATATAAAGGTGATTTTCTTTAAAACATCACATGAAATGTCAGAAAAGTTGTTGAATATTTATGAGGGAGACACAAAATTCCGAGAAGAAAAACTGCAGGTTCTATGGAACAAGTATGAAGATCTCAGAATGAATCCCAATGAGATAGTTGATGAATTTTTTGATAGGATAAATATTATTGTGGAAGACATGTGAGGTCTTGGAGAAGTTATTGAATATATAAATATTGTCAAACGTATATTGAGGAAACTTCCACCACGGTTCAATCTGAAAGTTTCATTGTTGGAAGACAAAGACCCAAAATAATTGACACCAAATAACCTACACAGTACCCTTGTAGCATATGAAATGAGAAATGATGATAACGATGTAGTGGAAAAGAGGAAGTCTAAGGAAGTGGCATTCAAGGCCATGAAAAATCTCTCTGTTGAAGATAGTCCCGAGGAGGAAAATATGGATGATTTCATGTCATTCCTCTCCTCCAATCTATAAAGGGGAAAAGGGAAGTTCAAAGATAAACTTCCATTTTCTTTATTCTAATACGGAAATATAGGGCATTTTGCAGTGAAGTGTATTAAGAAATTTGATGATGAAAATGAAGAAAATGATGAAATTCCCCAAAAGAAGTATTCATCAAATGAGAAAAGGAAGAGAAGCACTAGGAGAATGTTCTTTAAAAAGAAGAATCTTCTTCAAAAAGAGGATGAAAGTTCAGAAGAATCTGAGACAAAAGAGTTGGATGACTACAGGGATCATAAAATATATGATTTGGTGGAAGTATTCAGAAATTCATTAACTAGAGAGGAAAGTGACAATGAAGAAGAAGAAATTGAAGAAATAGTTGATATTCAGGATAAATTAGAGGCATCCCTTGAAGAGGTAGATATTATGAGAGCCAAAAAAAAGAAAGCTAACAAAGTTGTTCATAATGGAAAACCCTTTATATAGAAGTAGGAAGAAAAGAATTATGAGTTGAATGTAGAAATTAAAAATCTGAGGTCTTCAATGCCAGAATTCTCAGAAAAGGTGGTTGAGTACAAAATCAAAAATGAAGAACAAAAAATATAAATTGATAGTTTGACTGAAACTGGAAAAGATCAAATCGAACATATCAAACAACTAGAAGAGGAAGTCATCAATCTGTGACGAACAATTAAAGATCAGAAGAAACTATTAACTCTCAGTTAGACATCAGGAAAGAAGATATTACAGGAAACATATAAGATGATATTTGAGAAGAATGGTCCATCAGAACAGAAGAAATAATCAATTATGAATAATAAGGCTGATGTGGGGCTTGATCTAAAACAAAAAGCTGTTATGGTTCAAGTCAAACCACAAGCACCCACTCCAAGATTAAAGATTGATTTGGGTATGAAGCGGAATTATAAGTTTCAGAGAACCCAATGAACAACTAATGGTGCATCATTGTCACATAATAATGTACCTCACATAAGATTATATTGTTGTGGTAAGATGGGACATCTCAAAATGTATGTTTCATAGCAAAAAGGTACCAAAGGGAACAAGTCCAACAAAGGTGGTCGTATAGAGCTCAAAATTCCAGATCATCATTTGATAGTAATTGTTTCAAGTTTAGAGGACTTGGGCATATGAAAAGACATTTCACATCAACAATGTAGAGGATTGTGCTGAGGTAGACCGAATTTGATCATAAGAAGTAGCCAAATGTATCATCAAGAGAGCTAGAAATTCAAAATCAATTTTCATCCTTACAAGTTGAAGCTGGTCCATCATATGCTGAGGAAGATCAAGATTATCATTCCATGATGAGTATAAAGTCAAAGACTTGGGTAAAAAGGAAAGGGCTGAGCAATCGGTGGTTGTAAAAGTTGCATTCATGGCATCAGATCACACTGAGATATGGATCATTAATAGTGGATGCACTTCCCACATGACAAGAAATAAGGATCTAGTGACCAGAATTAGGTATGATAAAGAAGGTATTGTAAGATTTGGTAATGATGAGGGCTTGAAAATTATTGTTTTAGGAAAATTCAAATTTGGAGGAAAAGACATGAGATGAGCAGATGTCTTGGTTATTGAAGGGATTAGTCACAATATGCTTAGTGTTAGACAATTGTGTGACTTAAGACATGCCATAAGCTTTTCCAAGAAATTATGTATCATCCGAGCAAAGGATGGTGCTATTGTGTTACAAGGAAAGCGTACAAAAGGGAATCTATACCTCACAAGTGGAGTAGAAGATATATGTTTTCTTTCCAAGGATGAATAAAACAAGTTATGGTATTAGCGTCTTATCCATATAAGCCAAGGTTCCTTGGAAGATTTGGTGAAATATGATGCAGCTCAAAATCTCCCTAGACTATCACATGATCACACTCATACATGCGATGCCTGCCAATATGGGAAGATCATTTGAATGACATATAAGAAAAAAGAGAAAAATTCAACAAGATTGCTTGAATTAGTGCATATTAATGTGTGTCGGACAATCTCTCTGAGAGCTATTGATGGGAGGAGATATTATGTTCTATTCATTAATGACTATAGAAGAATGGCATGGGTTTCAATAATCACTCACAAATCTAAAGTGTTCAGTTGCATTACAAGATATCGACAAGAATGTGAAAAGATGCTTGGTCAGAAAATTTGGTTGATTCGAATAGATAATGGAATAAAATTCACAAAATTCCAAGTAGAGTATTATCTCAAGAAACATTGGATAAGGCATCATGTTTCGGCAGTACGAAATCCACAGAAAAATGGATTAGTTGATAGAATAAATGAAATTTTGAATAACTTGTCTAGAATAATGCTCATTGAGAAATATCTTTCAGAGAAGTTTTGGAAAGAGGCAGTGATGACATCAGTCTACACATCAAATAGAGCCCTATTGTTCCCAAAAGAAGAGAAGGATCTATATGATCTACGGTATAGAAAGAATCCATCATTGAAATACTTCCTAATTTTCGAAAGTAAGTATTTCATTCTTAATAAAGAGAAACATAGGCAGTTTGAATCTTGTGGAGACGAAGGAATATTTATTGGCTACTCAAAGAAAATAAAATCATATAAATGATTCAATAAGCAGTTAGGAAAGATAGTTGAAAGTCATGATGTGACTATAATAGAAAATGAACAGAATCTTCAGCAAATCCATGATCAGACTCAAGAGGATACTGATGAAGAGATGAGTAGATCTGGAGAGGCTCCAGCTCCAGAGATTGATTCAGAAGAAGAATCAGATGATGAGAATAAATCAGTGTCTTCCTAGAGACGAACAAGAATAGATGAAATTGATAGGAAAAACATTATTGGTGATCAGACAACACCAATACAGACAAAGAAGATGAATACTTTAGAGAAAGCATCATACTTATCACTGGTACATGTTTTGATGAAGCAGCTGGATATGAGAATTGGGTTCAATCCATGAATAAAGATCTTGATCAAATTGAAAAGAATAAAACATGGTAAATTGTTTCGAGACCAAAAGAAAAGAATGTTATAGGGACAAAATGGATCATTCACAACAAAATGAATGAAGATGGTGTCGTGATTTTAAACAAAGCACACCTGGTGTTCAAAGGGTATTCTCAAATAGAGGGTATTGATGTTGATGAGACATTTTCACCTATTTCAAGGTTAGAGAGAATCAGATTATTCTTGGTAATAGCTGTGCAATGAAAATTTTAAGTTTTTCAGATGGATGTCAAGTTAGAATTTTTTAATGGAGCTCTAGAATAAGAGGTATACATTGAGAAACCAGATAGTTTTATCATTCATGAAGATTAGAACAAAGTTTGTCAGTTGAAGAAGCCTCTATATGGTTTAAAGAAATCACTAAAAGAAAGGTATTCAAGGCTTGATAAATTTCTAAAGAAGTTTGGTTTTTAGCATGGTGGAGTTGAATACAATCTGTATTTCAATAATGGAAATAGTTAAAGGATGATGGTGCTGGTTTATGTCGATGATATAATATTTGGTGGGTTAGATGAAGCACAATGCAGAAAGTTTTTTGAATTCATGAAAAACAAGTTCAAGATGTCGATGATTGGTGAGCTGACATTTTTCCTTGGCTTGAAAGTGATGCAAGGAAGGAATAAAACATTTATTTCTCAATCTAAATATTCCAAGGAGATTTTGAGATGGTTTGGAATGGATAATTCCAAATAGATGAAAACTACAATTTCTACCTGGTTAAAACTGTCATGAGAAGATGAAGACAAGCTAGTTAATATCATAAAATACATGCAAATCATTGGAAGTGTCTTGTACCAGATAGCGATAAGGCCTGATATTGTATTTTCCACATGTAAAGAAGAGAGGTATCAAAGCAATATAAAAGAGGGTCACATGATTGCAGTAAAAAGAATTATTAGGTATATCAAGGGATCAATGGATTTTGGCCTAATGTATAATGACAAATCTCATCCAGAGTTATTAGGATATACAGATGCAGATTTTGATGGTTCAGCAGATGATAGGAAATCAACATCAGGAAGGTGCAACCACAACTAAATACCACAACTAAGTGTAAAGGTAAGTACTGAAAGTAAAGGGACAAAATAAAAGACCAACTGAAATGGGAATACAACAACAACAAAAAGAAAACAACTCCTGAGGTCATCCGCCAATGTTACTGCCTGAAGGTTAGGTACAACTCATCATGCGGCTCTCCTCGTCCACCAGTCACCTGTGTCCTCATCAATTCCTGGCTCCCCAAGTCCCAGTCAAGGTTGACCATTTTCTGCACAAGACACAAGAAGGTGTAGGTGAATCCCATGTAGGGGTGAGTATAACAATACTCAGTAGGGACCCTGAGACCCACAGAGGTCTCTCAGAATTCCACAAAGGAAAATCACAAAGCATTATCTTAATCACAAAACCAAAAACAAAAGACTCACCTCAAACTAGGTTTACAACTTAGAGAAAAAAGAATATGATGTTGATCCACACAAGGTCTCTATGATGATGATCCACATAGGGTCGCTATGATGCTGATCCATAGAGGGTCCCTAGATACTGATCTACATAGGGTCTCTAGGTGGTGATCCACATAGGGTCGCTAGGTGATAATCCATAGAGGCTCGTTAGGTGCTAATCCATAGAGGATCGTTAGGTGCTAATCCACATAGGATCACTAGGTTCTAATCCACACAGGATCGCTCAGTGCTGATCCACATAGGATCGCTAGGTGCTGATCCACATAGGATCTCTAGGTGTTGATCCACACAGGATCATTATTCAATCTTCATGTCTCAGTCAGCCACTACATTCTCATACATAGTACACTTGATTCTGGGAGGATCCGATACTCAATCCATCAGTTGTATTTTAACTAGAACAAATTCCCATGAAGAAGTAACCCAATGATCCATCATGTCATAAGGGTTCCAATGCAATAGACAGCATGTCAATCGGATGCCCGGTCTGAGACTTATAGGCATTTTAGTGCCGAGGGCCCGGTTGGATTTGGGTATGATCCAACCCGGCCGTACTCCAACTTTCTCCAAAACCCATGTGGATTATCTCAAAAGGAACCTCTCACTCAAAGTATCCCAACACCGCACACAGTTCATCAAACGAGCATCTGGTTTGCGAGATATGACCTTTTAAGCGAAACTGGGCCAAAGAGAACAAGGTGTAACCCCCCTTGAAAATGTCGTAATCCCTAGGGGTTTATATGAAACTATGGTTCAACAAGGGTGGCCATGAAATAAAATTTCAAACTTCGAGAATCCATGTCGTAATCCCGCATATCTCCCTGAGATCTTACAAACTTGGGGTAAGGTGATGACGTAACATACGAACCACACTAAAACGGTCCCCCGTATGGAATAGATGAGGAAACTGAATCCCATGGGGTCCATAGTGCAATATATGCTCATGCTGCAGCTACCCCTAGATTGAAAGAGACACTAAAACCCCTCATCCCAAGCCACCATGTTTATAGCACCTGACCGCGTTGTCGAGCACATCAAATTAGTTGTTTGATTTTGACTAGAATTTCTGCAGTATAGCAGCAACCCTAGGTCTTCTCTCGACGGAGCCTTAGATCATTAATTTAAAAAGAGGGGCTTGATTATGAAAGTAGAAGGTGAATTAGGTTTTTTAAAACATGGGGGTTTTATGATTAATGATGAAAATAGGAAATGAAAGTGATAAAACAAAGTAGAAATGAACAAGATTGATTAAACGTGATCAACCCGGGGATGACTCGTGATGCTCATCCTTCATCGCTTCAAGGGATGGGGTTATGATCTTTTAATCCCTGGTTTGTAACACCTAGAACTATAATTTTACTATGTTTATACTAGGATACCTCCTAGGGTTTAGTCGAAAACACACAATGATTCACCAGACACCGCCGATGATTGGGTGAATTGTGATTGACTTCATAACCAAAACTCACAAAGGCAACACACGGAAAATTCGATGCACTGTCCAGGTTTGTATGTTACTTTTTTGTGATACCATGACATAAATGTGCATGATATTTATAGTGTTTATGTGATTTCAATTGACCAATATGAACCACACAAACACTGCAATTGAATGAGGGAAGAAAAGGGGATGAACAGTGTGTGAAACATCACATGAAAGGGTACCCCCAAACATGATCATTTGAGTTGAGTATAACATACCAGTATATAACTCAATTAAATAAAAATATAGGATGAGTAAAAACAACATAAAACCTGGAATTAAAAATATCATTCGAAATAAAACAACTTTGAAGCTTGGGATTACATCACATTCCTCCCCGGGTGATCACAAGGGGTTTAGAAACCCATGGGAGAGGAAGAAGAAGAAGATGTTGAAGTAGCACTTACCATAGCCTCCAGAACTGCTAGGGATGTTGAGAAGACTCCTTGGGGACTCCAAAACGGTAGCACCTTGCCTCCTGGCCGAAATTACAAATGGGAATCCCAAGGTGTCATTTTATATGAAAATTGGATGGTGGTTTTAGGCACCCATATTTCATCAATCCACTTGTACCACATGTTTAAGCCTACAGAAAATCTTATATTGCTTTGGAGAAAATAGAAAAGTTGTATCCCTACCTCTTGACTATCTCCACCGAATTTTTGGCACCATTTGGACAACTATAGCTCAAGATATTGATAAAATACAGAACACCTCATTTGACATGGTCCATATTCGGTGGCTTGGACATATCAGTTCAGATGGGACCCATAGAAGCTGAATAAGGATTGAGTTCCTTAATATGAAATGTAGAATATTAAGTTTTGGACAGTCACAAAAAATGTCAGCCTATGTGGATGCACGGATTTTGTGTACTATGCAAAACAGTGGACAGATATCCATGGATCCATGCAATTTTGGCCCAGTTTTCTTCCACTTCATCAAAGGCCCTCCAAATCACCTCCACCTACATTGAAATAATAAAAACAAGTAACATTTCCCATTATAATCTTGATTAAAATTAATTGATTGATTCAAACATAAAGTGAAATTTATTATTATATTTGGAATATTCATTACAAAACTAGCTTAAAACTGCGGTGTAAGGGTGGAATAAAACAGTGAATCGTGGTACGATCACACCCCCACATCTAAATATTTGCACTCTTGGGCAAAGTCACATATCCAAATACAATGATGCATATATATATATATATATATTTCCAACATCCTAATGATTTATCATTTGAAGAAATTTTATTTAAAGTAAAGTGATCAATGCACGAACCACACCAAGGAGTTCTTCCTAGTGAAAAATAGAAAAAGATGTCTCATAAATCATATCATAGCGAAATTCAAAAAGATTCATGTTACCCAATTGAGAAAGGAATTCAGAAGTAAACCATGACACTAACTCTCCATGTGTGTGTGTGAAAACCATTCCATTCTATTCTTTCCACTTGATATCCAATAAATATATGTTATTTTAACATTTTTCATCTTAAATGATTTTGTCACCAAACCCGTCCTACATCCTTTGTAATCATATTTCAATACCCACTCATTTAAGCATTCCTAGAAGTCAAACCATAAGCTCCCAACCTAGATATACCCATATGTTGCACATTTCATCACTCCCATCATTTTTTTGAAGTTGCAATTGGAACAAATCTCACACTCATCTCTCAACCCTTGTTCGATCTCCTCACGACACTAATTGAAATAGTTATAACAAGATCAAAGGTTGAGGAGGAGTGGTTTTTGACCTGCCCAAGAAACAACATTTTTTTTGAGGGCGTACAAGAGTTGAACATTAGGTACACACGCATAGGTCAATCTGGTACAGTAATGAAACAGATTGGATAAGGAACGAACGTATGGAAATATCATTTAAAGATGAAAAATATTAACCCAACATATATTTACCTTATATTAAGTAAGAAATAATCACACTTTGTGGTTTGGTGCAAAAACTTGTGGAGATATTAGTGAAACAGTTTTCCAAAAATCTACTCACACAAAGGGCATCAATCATCTCAAAGGTTTCACATAGATACGACCATTTATATCATTGACATAAAACCAATTCACTAAAAGAAAATCACTCTTTGATGGTAAATTCATACACAAATTCTTTTTTATCCTTCATTATGGTATTTTTACTTTCCCCCCTTTATGGTCACCAAATCATGGAACTTCGAAATTATTGATGGGGAAAAAATGAAAATACCATAAAGAAGGCAAAAAAGAGAAAACAAAAGGAGAAAACGATGAAAATTACTAACTAACCCAGGAATGTATCCACCCCCACACCTAGAATGTGCAGTTTTCTCACTGAAATAATTGAGAATGTGAGAAGGAAGGATAAAACCTGGTTTCTTTTATTGGTATGATGCATCAAGAAGGTGGATTTCCTCCACTGGATTCTTTGAAAAATCCTCATAGAAGTGTTTAAGTCGCTGCCCATTGATGGTAAGACTTCTTCCACTCTGCTCATGCAAAACCTGTATTGCACCAAAAGGGTAAACATTAGTAACAGTATATGGACCGAGCCATCGGGAACGAAGCTTACCTGGGTGGAGCTTATGCCTGGAATTGTACATGAGGACCTTCTCACCAATATGGAACTTCCATTGGTGAATCATGCTATCATGAATAGACTTTGTCTTCTCTTTATAGATCAAGGAGTTCTCATATGCATCACATCGAATTTCTTCCAACTCTTGAATCTGCAGCTTTCTTTGCTCACCTGAATCTGAAAGGTTCATATTACATTGTTTAACAGCCCAATATGCATGGTGTTCTACCTCCACTGGGAGGTGACAAGCCTTTCCAAAAACAATTCTTTATGGTGAAATTCTGATTGGGGTTTTAAAAGAAGTACGGTATGCCCAAAGTGCATCATCCAAGCGCAAACTCCAATCTTTCCTATTGGGTTGTACCATTTTTTCCAAGATTCTTTTAACTTACCGATTTGATATTTATGCTTGTCCATTAGTTTAGGGGTGATATGAAGTGGAGAATTTATGATCAACCCCATAATTACAAAGCAAATTTTTCATGTTGCGATTGAAAAAATGTGAACCCTCATCACTAATGATGAATCTTGGTAAACCAAACCTACTAAAAACTTGGGACCTCACAAAATCAACAACCACTCGAGATTCATCGGTCCTAGTGGTCTTTGCTTCCACCCATTTAGATAAATAGTCAACAACCAATAATATGTACACAAAGCCAAATGAATTTGGAAAAGGCCCCATGAAGTCAATGCCCCATGCATCGAAGATCTCACAAAATAACATGGGTTGTTGGGCCATTTCAATCCTCTTGGAGATATTCCCTGTAAATTGACAAATGACTA
Organism: Viscum album; assembly: GCA_963277665.1. Classification (NCBI taxonomy): domain Eukaryota; kingdom Viridiplantae; phylum Streptophyta; class Magnoliopsida; order Santalales; family Viscaceae; genus Viscum; species Viscum album. The sequence goes on along the minus strand of OY728155.1, from coordinate 166,510,356 downwards.
CATGTCTTGTAAAATCTATGGGCATCCCTATACAATGTTGGCCAATAAATTCCTGAGTCAAGGACCTTTAGAGCTATGCATTGAGAGCCAAAGTGGCCCCCATAGGCCAAGGTGTGGCAGAAGGTCAAAACAGAGGTGAACTCATATTCAGGGACACACCTATGAACAACCTAGTCACTACAGATCCTCCACAAGTATGGGTCATCCAAAATGTACCAATGAGAATCATGCTTAAGTATCTGGGATTACGGAATGCTGAAATCAGTGGGGACCCTAGATGTTGCTAGAAAATTCACAATGTCTGCATACCAGGGGGTAAGGTCCACAACATCACAAAGGTTCTCATGAGGGAATAATTCTCCAATGGGTAGGGGTGAGTCAACATGATGGTCTAATGGTGGGGAAATCCTACTAATGTGGTCAGCTACCACATTCTCCACCCCTCTCTTATCTCTAATCTCAAGGTCAAACTCTTGGAGGAGGAGCATCCACCGTATGAGACAATGTTTGGCTTCAGGTTTCTTTAGGAGGAAATGAAGGGAAACATGATCAGAGAAGATGATGATTTTTGACCCGAGAAGATATGAACGAATTTTTTCCAAGGAAAACACAATAGAAAGGAGTTATTTTTCAGTGTTTTTGTATTTTTCCTGGGCAGGGTCAAGGGTACGTGAGGCATACACAATGACATGAGGGGACTTCTCAACCCTATGTGATAAAACTGCCCCAACTGCAAAGTTAGAGGCATCACACATAAGTTTGAAGGGTAGATCCCACATTGGTGGTTGGATTATGGGAGGTGATGTGAAACTAATTTTTAGTGAATTGAAAGCATCCTCACAATTTTTATCAAAAATAAATTCAGAATCCTTTTGTAATAACCGAGATAAGGGAAGTGCGATCTTACTGAAGTCTTTAATGAATCGGCGGTAAAAACCAGCATGAACCAAGAAAGACCGCACCTCACGAACACATTTTGGATATGGAAGGGATGAAATTAATTCAACTTTAGATTTATCAACTTGAATTCCCTTATTTGAAATGATATGCCCAAGAACTATCCCCCACTCAACCATGAAATGACATTTTTCATAATTTGAAACAAGATCTTTTCAATGCAGCGGCGGAGGACAGAACCTAGGTGTTCCAAACAATCATCAAAATAAGATACATATACCATGAAATAATCCATAAATACTTCCATACAACTCTCAAGGTACTTAGAAAAAATACTCAACATATAATACTGAAAAGTACCAGGAGCATTACAAAGACCGAATGGCATCCTTCTGTAAGAAAATGTGCCAAATGGACAGGTAAATGTTGTATTTTCTTGATCCTTAGGGGCTATATGGATTTGGAAATAACCTGAATATCCAACAAGGAAACAATAATGGGAGTTACCAGCCAATTGTTCTAACTTTTGGTCAATGAAAGGTAATGGAAAGTGGTCCTTCCACATGGCTTGATTCAGTCGATGGTAGTCAATACAGACTCGCCAACTGTTTTGCACACATGTTGGAACCAATTCATTCCTTTCATTTGAAAAAACTATTATTTCTATTTTTTGGGCATAATATGCACTGGGATAACCCATTTACTATCAGATATAGGATAAATGATCCCTGCAGCATGTAATTTACTGACTTCCAATTTTACCACTTTAAGGAGAGTGGGATTCAACCGACGTTGAGATTGTATTACGGGTTTAGCCTCATCATCCAAAAGTATATGGTGTATACAAATAGATGGGATAATCTTGGGAATATCATCTAATGTCCATCCTATTGCCTTTTTACACTCTCTCAAAAGTTTGAGCAGTTTCGATTCCTGTTGTGGAGAGAGGTTATTGGCAATAATGACGGGCAATTGGTCAATACCCTCAAGATATGCATATTTTAAATTAGAAGGAAGTTGTTTAAGTTCCAACACCGGTTGTTTTTGGATTGAGGGAGTGTATTTAGAGGGAGTGAGGTCCATTAAAATGTCTATCTGCTCATGTTTATTCTCTAAAGATAGAGAATCTATAGAAATGAGATTTGCAGAATCATCGACGGTCATGTGTACCTCAGAATGAACACACTCATCAATTAAAGCACAAAATTTACACTTTTTAGAACCCACACAACAATCAAAACATGAATCAAAACTGAAATCATCCAAGGGTGAAGAAAACAAAAATGAGTTAGAGTTTGGTTTTAGGAGATAATTGTGTGTGTGTGCATCATTTGAGAGCACTTCCATCGAATAGACAGGAAGAGTGGAGTGCTCTTAAACGGGGTGTTTCATAGCCTCAAGGATGTTAAAACTTACCTTTTATCCTCCAAATTCCATGGATAATGTACCATTGTGAACATTGATGATCATCTTTTCTATTTTGAGGAATGGCCTCCCAAGTATGAGAGGAGCGTGTCCTTGGGTTCGAGTATCTTCCATCTCAAGAATGTAAAAATCAGCAGGGAAGATGAGATTCTTCACTCTGACAAGGACATCCTCAATCACTTCTTTTGGATGCGTTGTACTCTAGTTGGAAAGTTGAATGACAATTCCTGTTGGTTGAAGCTCTCCAACCTGTAGAGAAGTATACACGGAGTGAGGCATTACATTAATGGAAGCACATAAATCTAGCATAGCATCAGAAAAGAAGGTCTCCCCTATGGTACACGGTATCGTGAATGTGCCTGGATCCTTGCATTTGGTTGGAATTTCTGGTTGAATCATGGCCGAGACATTCCTTCCCAGGTTGACTCTCTCATTCCCCTTCAACCTCATTCTATGGGTGCAAATCTCTTTAAGAAATTTGGCATAACGGGGAATTTTCTTGACTACATCCAACAATGGAATATTAACTTGAACTTTTTTAAATGTATCCATTATTTCATTTTCAATCTCATTATCAATGTTTTTCTTAGATTTAGTGACTCTTTGAAGGAAAGGAAGATGAATTTATTGTTTATTTGAATCATCAATGATAATTTGATTGCCCTTTTTATTTTGTTTTTCATTACATGAAATTTTGAGGGTTGGGAAGGAGTGTTTTTGAGAGGGGGACATACCTGTTTCATAGAATCGGTAGAAGGAGAAGATTCTTTACCACTACGAAGTGTAATTGCACATACATTACCTTTTTCCTTCATATTGTCAATGGGTTGCAATGGTAGTTGTCCATACCCTTGCATCTTAAGCTCACCGATGGTGTTCACCAATTGTCCCAATTGAGTTCATAGGTCTTGAATTGCCGATTGTGTGTTCTGTTGGAACTGGAGGTTCTAGGTTGCCATTTTCTTCACCATATCCTCGAGGCTTGGTTCAGATTTGGGAGGAGGAGGATGATTGTTTTGAGAAGTTGAAGGATAAAAAGGTTGCATACCTTGGCCTTGTTGATACCAATTCTACTTTGGGTAGCTTGAGTTTACTCCTTATCGGTACTGGGGTTGTGCTTGCCACCCTAGATTTGGATTTAGCCTTAATTGTTCATGCTTGAAGGGAGGTTCTTGTTGGAATGGACGCCCTGGGAACACAGCTACACAAGACTCAGACGAATCTTGAAGTTGTGGGCACTGGTCTGAAAAATGAGTGTTATCAGAACAAATACCACAATGCAATGGAATAGAAGTAGAGTGTGAGTTACCTTGTGCTTGAGCTAATTGCCTTAGAAGGGTATGCATCTCATCAAGTGTAGTATCTACCTTTTGTTCTAGGGCTGAATGACTTACCTCATGAACTCCTCAGGTTGGTGCAATTTCTCATGTACCAAATTGTTGTGCATTTTGAGCCATGTTGGCTATTAAGTCACGAGTGGCGGAAGGTGTTTTATCAACTAGGGCACCACCAGATGCAACATCAATCATTCCATGATTCATGGGGATAAGTCCCTCATAGAAGTATTGGATTAATAGTTATTCACTAATCTGGTGGTGGGGGAAGCTTGAGCAATGTCTTTTGAATCTCTCCCAGTATTCATGAAGGGTCTCTCCTAGTGATTGCCTAATTCCACAGATTTCTTTCCTAATTGATGCAGTTCAGGAGGCAAGGAAGAACTTCTCTAGAAAGAGTATTTTAAGTTCATTCCATCCCCCAATCGTGGTAGGCAAATAGTATATCCAATCTTTGGCTACACCATCAAGGGAGAAAGGGAAGGCCCTAAACTTGATTAAGTCCTCAGACACATTTTGGGGTTTCATGGTGGAGCACACTATGTGGATTTATTTAAGATGTTTGTGAGGGTCCTCACTGGGAAGACCATAGAATTTAGGAAGAATGTGGATGAGACCTGATCTCAGCTCAATGTTGGATGCTTCCTCGGGATATTGGATGTACGCAGGTTGGTACTCCACATCCGTGGTGGTCAGTTCTTTTAATGTTCTGTTATTTGTAGCCATGATCTCTGGGGTTTGATTTGGTTCAATTTTTTATTGGTTTTGGGACACTTGAGGTTTCACAAGGGGTTCCTCAATGTTACTTGATTGACCTTATCTAGATGCCTTGATTTGTGTGTGAAGTGAATTTTCAATTTCAGGATCAAATTCAAGTAGTGTTTCTTTACCAGATCTTGTCATGCAACAATAATGTCCAGTTTGATTGATTGATTTTTTTTGTTGTGTTTTTTTTATTTGAGATGGATAAAAAAACTTAAGAAGGGTGAAAGAATAATAGAATTTTATACTATAGAATTAGAGAGGGATATGGAGAAGAAGATAGAGAGAGAGAGAGAGATAAAGAGAGAGAAAGAACACACCAAAAAACAACAAAAAATAAAGACAAAACCCAAAACAAAAATAGTCAAATGGGGGTGGGGTATTTAAAGAAGTACTAATTAAGAAGTAAAATAAATAAAAATAAATAAATAAATAAATAAATGATCTTGTCTCCCTGGAAACGGCGCCAAAATTTGACCGTGTTGTCGAGCTCATCAAATTAGTTGTTTAATTTTGACTAGAATTTCTGCAGTATAGCAGCAACCCTAGGTCGTCTCTCGATGGAGCCTTAGATCATTAATTTAAAAAGAGGGTTTTGATTATGAAATTATAAGGTGAATTAGGTTTTGTTAAACTTGGGGGTTTTATGATTAATGATGAAAATGGGAAATGAAAGCGATAAAACAAAGTAGAAATGAACAAGATTGATTAAACATGATCAACCCGGGGAAGTCTTGTGATGATCATCCTTCATTGCTTCAAGGGATGGGGTTATGATCTTTTAATCCCTGGTTTGTAACACCTAGAACTATAATTTTACTGAGTTTATACTAGGATACCTCCTAGGGTTCAGCTGAAAACACACAATGATTCACCAGACACCGCCGATGATTGGGTGAATTGTGTTTGACTTCATAACCAAAACTCACAAAGGAAACACAAGGAAAACTCGATGCACAGTCCAGGGTTTTATGTTACTTCTTTGTGATACCATGACATAAATGTGCATGATCTTGATAGTGTTTATGTGAGTTCAATTGACCAATATGAACCACACAAACACCGCAATTGAATGATGGAAGAAAAGGGGATGAACGGTGTGTAACATCACATGAAAGGGTACCCCCAAACATGATCATTTGAGTTAAGTATAACATACCAGTATATAACTCAATTAAATAAAAATAGAGGATGAGGAAAAACAACATACAACCTGTAATTAAAAATATCATTCAAAATAATACAACTTTGAAGCTCGGGATTACATCACATCCCTCCCCGGGTGATCACAAGGGGTTTAGAAACCCATGGGAGAGGAAGAAGAAGAATATGTTGAAGTAGAACTTCCCATAGCCTCCAGAACTGATAGGGATGTTGAGAAGACTCTTTGGGGACTCCAAAATGGCAGCACCTTGCCTCCTGGCAGAACTTACAAATGGGGACCCCAATGTGTCATTTTATAGGAAAATTGGAAGGTGGTTTTAGGCACCCAGATTTCATCAATCCACTTATACCACGGGTTTCGGCCTTCAGACAGTCTTATCCAACTTTGGAGAAAATAAAAAACTTTGTATCCCTACCTTTTTATTGTCTCCACCAAAAGTTTGACACCCTTTGGACAACTATAGCTCAAGATAGTGATAAAATATAGAACACCGCATTTGACTTGGTCCATATTCGGTGGCTTGGACAGATCAGTTAGGATAGGCCCCATAGAAGTCGAATCAGGATTGGGTTCCTTAATAGGAAATGTATCCTATTAAGTTTTGGATAGACCCAAAAAATTTCAGCCCATTTGTATTCATGTATTTTGTGTACTATGCAAAACAGTGGACAGATGTCCATGGATTCATGCAATTTTGGCTCATTTTTCTTCCACTTCGTCAAAGGCCCTCCAAATCACCTCCACCTACATTAAAATAATAAAAACAAGTAATATTGCCCATTATAATCTTTATTAACATTAATTGATTGATTCAAACATAAAGTTCAATTTATTATTATATTTGGAATATTCATTACAAAACTAGTTTAAAACTGCAGTGTAAGGGTGGAATAAAACTGTGAATCGTGGTACGATCAACACCACACCAAGCCATGAGCCCATCTCCAAAACAACACCATGTCGTAGCCTATAATCTCACACTACAACCTCCTATGGATGAAAATTCAGCTCAAGACCACTTCTACCCTTCCATCCTTTCTTGGATACCTCCGAACACCTAGAAACACCAAGGGAGAGATCGAGAAAAATCATGCCCTTACAGATAACTACATTTTTTAATTAGATTTTTTTAAAAATTAGTTAATGATTATTGAGAATTAATTATAATTATTCCCTATCTCTTTGACATATAAATTAAAAAAACTAGAAATATAATATACACAGTTTTATTTAATTCAATTATATTTAATTTTATAATTAAATTAAATAATTTGAGAACTAATTATAACTGTTAGAAAAATAGAAAAGTAAAAGAAACTTTAAATATTAAACTTAATTAATAACGAGTTATTATAAATGAAAAAAATATAAATTACTAAAATTATATATTATTTTACAAAGAGACCGAAAATTGAAAACTAAAAACTAAAATCATAAGATTACAAAACAATACTTATTATGAAATTATGCATTGTATAAAATACTTATAGTTAAGTCATAAAAATCATTATATCATTTTTTTCTAGCTGGTGCATTATTTATTAATTACAAAATAATACTTATTATTAAATTATGTTTTTATCCTTTCAAGAAACATAGGTGTTTAATTCACATGTCATTCATCCATGTCACAACTCATTCCTCTAGAACCCACCTAGGTCAATAATGATATTGAGTGTGACCCCAAAAACATGCTTCCAATAGGGCACGGGTTGAAAACGCACATAGAGTATAAATCTCAAAAAATGAGATATGTAGCAACTTGGGTTTTACCCTGTCATAATTTGAAATATTCCTACGAATAATTTCAGAACTAGGTGCGAAGACGGTGTGAGATTCTGAGTCCCGGTGTACCCAAAATAAATTTTATAAAAATATTAAGTATTTTTACACTATTCATGTGGCAGAAATGGGTTATCTCTCAAACGGCAGCTCAGATAAAAAATCTGAGGGTACGATTGTGTCCCGAGCGTGTCGTTTACCCTAAACGGGGTAAAACTTTTGTGAGCATGGGTCTTCTATATAAAAAGTTATCAAGAGCGTTTTCATAAATAAATTAAATTAATTTATTTTGGACATCGGATCAAAGAACTCCTGAACGGAGTCTCAGATCAAATTTCTAAGACTGTAGTTGGGTTTAGAACATCGTGTTTACCCTAGGCATGACATAAAATTTGTCGGCATTGGGTGTCAAGTTGGAGGCAAGCCGAGACCGGGATGATGGAGGATTTAATTAAAATATATATATATATATATATATATATATATATATATATATATATATATATATATATATATATATATCCTCCCCCCCACTAGAGCGTTTCCAGTGGTCCGCAGAAGGTTCGACAGCGTGGGCCCCATGAGGCCCAGTGAGACCGTGACTTTAAGGCAGAAATTTCAACACTGATTTCAGGTGCTTAAACCGAAATCATGGTGTCAGTCCCATGAGGCCCGCTTTGGGATTTTGTGGTGAAATAAGACTTTTTCATCGGGTGTTTTGTGTAGACCACAGGTCCTTCGATAGAGTCCCAGTTGGACCCAGAGCATGGAGAGTGGAGTAGCTATATTGAATGGGGTTTTCACCAAAGCTTGGACGAAGATCTTATCGGCAGGTGTTTGATAGTGATCACCTCCTTTAGAGTAGGTTGACGTTTTTTTAGTTTTTTTATGGGCCCTATATTTTTGCTTTTTGTACTTATGTTATACTCTGGTTAGGATAGATGTATATATGATTTTTTGTTCAGTTTTTACATATCTCGGTACTATTGCATGAACATGTTTGTGGGTGTCTGTGTACAGGTACATTAGGTTAAGGCCTCTCATGTGTGTGATAGCCTACTAGGCGCTAGTCATCAACTCCTGAATTATTGGAAATGAGATTGGAGAGTCGCGATTCGAGCCCCTTTGGGTCAGGTCATGACAAAATAAAACTCAAACAATCGAATGATATCATAAATAATATAAACACATGAATATAATACAATATAATCAAAATTTAAAACAACTACAACTATGATAATAGTTACTCCCCCAACATGCAGATAAAACCCAAACAATCAGTATACCTCAATGGAATATGAAATAATCCCGAACACTAATCTCTCTCTATCAACCTCAATCATCAAGAAAAATTCACCTAAAACTTTCACCTACAAATCCCACTACACTATATTTGAAATTTGGGGTGAGCATATCCACATACTCATAAAGTTTGTTGCTAGATGTCATTGATCGCCTCGGTCTAGGCAGCCTCAGAGTTGTATGAGTTATATCATCCCACTTCTTCAATTTTTTTCCCATCATGGGCTTTGGTGTTGCATCCACCTTCACCTGAATAAAATCAAACAGTCAGTGAAGCAAATATCTCTGCATGGGTCAAGCAATTGAAAAACCCATACCTATATGTTCCCCATGTCAGATGAAGGTTTTCTTCCCGTGATAGAGTCATTCTTCAGATTTCCCAGGTTGTCCGTATCAGAGGACTCTTCCTCTGCCTTCCTATTGCTGCACTTGCTGGGGAGGCATCCACACAACACCCCACACAAGCCTCTTGCAACTCTGCATTGAAATTTGCAGGTTTTTCAAGTGCTAATTTTACTACAAGTGCAACATGCTTCGTTAGGGTCAGAACTTTGTTCACCGCCATGTTGCGTCTTTGAAAAACTCTGTCAGTTACTTTCTAAACCCCTAAGGGTTAAATAGATTCTAACTCTGAAGGTCATCCTAAAGCTTACGCCTCTTGAACGGAGACTTCTGGCTCTTGAACGTCGGCTTCCGGCTCGAGAACGGCGGCTTCCAGCTTGATAACAACGACTTCCGGCTCGAGAATGGTGGATTACCGCTCTAGGGGTCGTCTTCTTGTAAGGGTTATAAGGCATGTCTTCCAAATTCATGGTCACCCAGTCATCATCATCACATAGTTCCCAATCAGATATTGCATCTTCATATCTTTGCCAATGAATTTTGAGCAACTTGGCCTCTAAAAATACAAATATGGAGAGGAAGATGAAAATAAACACATACACAGAATAATAAAAGATAAATATACCTCGTGAAAATTATATCCATGTTCCTTTGAATCGACAATCTGTTAAGATTCAAAGAGGCTGAAATTAAGATGTTAAGCTAAAAAATTAGAAGCCCTAAGCTACAAAAAAGGAAGAGGGTCACACAAAATAGGCATTTTTATGTTAATGCAAGTGCACAAAGTGGAGAATTCACCAAAAGAACAACACCACACTTCTCCATCATGGAAGACTAAAAAAATATAATTTGATTTTAATTATCTATTCATTATTATAATGATTATCAATTATTCTATAAAAATTATAATCTATTTTTATTAACCAAAAGAACAACACCAAACTTTCTCATTCATCAATTTTATTTTTTCTTCATTTCTCTCTGTTTCATTTCTATCAACCAAACGACTTCATGCAAATTACTGAACAAAAAGATCATAAAGCCCCAATATCTCTCCATTTAAAAAGTCGGGTCAACATATAAACCAAAGCACATGATGGCCAACTATAAGTTCTCATACATATAGAGATGCAAGGATCAAAACATAACCTAAACAGGCAAATCATTTAAAAAAAGAAGAGATCTATCTTTCATGCAAAAAACATATACAAAAGAAGCATATAAAACCGTTAACTGTTGTATAGTAACAAATATTTGCAACACAATGTAATTTTAAAAAAAAAAATAACATTTAATGATGAACATTCTTGTAGATTATAATTTTCTCATGAAGCATTCAACAATCTACAGTGCTTAGATTCTTATTTGATTTTCTGTTTCAGTTGAAACTAAAACAATACTCAATTGGTTGATTGGCATCCATCTGGAGATAGCTTCTGCATATAACTACAAAATAGCACCTTTTGAGAATTTATCCGAATAATTTCATCCTGCAAATTATTTTCTTCTTCATCACTTCTAGGCTTTTGCATCAATATTTGGGATCGAGCATCCTCTTTCTTCTTCAATTTTGAAACCTACGGTGGAGAAAATTTTAGCAAGACATACAAATGTAGATGTAGTTAGAAGAAGAAAATTTAAAACTCACTTGTGCTTCAAGGAAATTTGATTTTTGAAGGGAGTCTTGTTTTAGCTTTTGAGAACCATCATCAGAAGTTGTTGATATGTTTGCAGGATTGTCTCTCAACTCATCAAACTCTTTTTGCCCGAAAATAATGAAAATGAAATCTACAATATAAAAAATAGTAAAAATACATAGAATAAAAAATGCATACACGTTACAACAAAACATTGACTGGACACTAACCAGCAAGACTTTCTTTTCTTGTTCCTGCTCCAAAATTTTTTTTTGTGAAGTTTTAGGGTTGAGAGGCTCATAATCTACTTCATTTTAGCCTTCAACACATAAATACCTCAAAATGAGCAGAGCAACTCCATTGCTGAAAAATGAAGAAGCAAACGCCTGAACTAGTGACAAGACAAAGATCATTATAAACTTTAGAGCTCAAAATAATAATTGTGATGTTGTTTCTCATGCTCGACACTATTCCATCAATTGATGGTTTTAAAATTAACAAAAAATAATGTCAACTTTCCTTTTGTTTGAGCCAATTTTGGTGTTTTCAATTTCATTTGGGCCCCTTTTGGAATATGATGGGAAAGGGAAATGAAAGATGAATGAGAATAAGAGTAAGAATGGAAAATGGAATGGAATATATATTATGGTGATTTGAATATTGTAGTGTGACATACCTTTGGAGTAAATACCTTTTCCATGAAATTTGAATGATTCAAATTTAGTTAATTTTAAGAATATTGTAAAAAAAATGATTGAAAATAAAAACATAGATAGGGTAACAAGATGTAGGATCCAAAGGGAGGGTGTAGCAGAATCAACAACACTTTCAGTATCTAACCATGATCATTCTGAAAATAAACTCATAAATTGAGCATCAAATATTACAGAACTAATATTAAAATAATTAAAAATAAAAATACGCTTCTTAAACACATCCCTAGCAGAATCTTCTTCCAATATTACTACAACCAATAACAACAGCATCCTAAGAAGACAACTAAAAAATCACAGGGACAATTTGATCTTTTCCATTATAAAGTTTAATCTGGAATACCAAAGAAATCAAATTGAGAAAAAATTTACCTCCTTCTGTTCAAGTTCTTTGATCTCTCGATCCGAATTTTATTGAATGTATGAATTTTATAGCTCTTTTTCATCATATTTAGCATCACATTAATTTTAATTATGACATTGCAAATAGTTTCATCACTACCTAATTGTAATGAAACTAAAAGATATTGTTCAAGGAATAAAGAGTTCAAACAAAATAAACAGGGGTATAATATTGATACCTGGAAGGTCTAATGTATTTGAAAAAAAATTGGATGAAAAATCTTCTGGAATTACAGACTGTAGAGGTTTTATGTGAAATCCCTCTAATTATTTAATTCTAGTCACACATGGTTTCATCAAATCAGTTTCCTGGATAAGACAACGAAAAATGAGTAAACCTTAAAAAATGAAAATAAAAAATCAATTAAAAGCCTAAAAAATGAATTTCAGCCCACAATTAAAGTATTTAATTAACAATAAGAATAGAAGAAATGACCTGGGTATCAATAGCATGTTATGACAAGTGATCAGAAGTTATATGATATTGTTCAACCTCTCTTTGCAACTCTATGTTCTTTTCCTCGAGCGAAGAATTCTTTTTCTTAAGAATCGAACAAGAGTTGAATGTCATCAAAATTTTATGAGTTAGGACTTCAGGAGATTCCTCCTTGATCATATCAACCATACCTTCAATTACTTGATTTCTTTTTGCATTCTTTGTATTCTTTTCATTTGAGCTATCATTGGATCACAATTTATCTGTAAGTATCTAATAGAAAAAGGAAAGAAATGAGAACATAATATGTTACAACTGCTTTAAACTTAACTCATATAAAATAATCTTACAACTACTTTATTCTAGATGTTGTGAGCACGATTTTCATACTTCAATGTATTGAGTGTCTCATCTGCATTTGAGTCAACGGGACTAACACAAATTACAATTGTTTGTAAACGGGTTAGAATGGAGTGTATAAATTATTTGAGAAAAAACAATTAGTAAAATGAAAAATGCACTTATTAAAATACCAATCATGAAAATTTTGCTGTTTCCTCCAAGAGAGTCCTAGAAATGAAAAATCCATTTTTTAGAAAATACCGATACCTAATTTTAATAACAGATAACCTCAAAACAACCATTCAAATGTTTCTAAAATATAGAAAATAATGTGTGGAGTGCGCCTGATTTGTCATGGCCATGAAAAAAATTGAAGACAAGAAAAAACCTAATAGGTTAATTTTTTTTCATAACCATTGATCTTGGTCAAATCATAATAATGATGAATGGACTGGCCTAAATAGGTGCATCTGCTGGACTTCTTCTCGTGTTGGAACAAAACAAATAGTTATATATAACAAAAAAAAATCAATGGAATATTTATTTATTTTTCATTCTTTTTAAAATTCTTATGTTATTTTTGGGCTTGAAACACACCAAAAAATAAGAATTAAGCTGTCATTAATTAAGGGAACATCAAATCTCACAAATATTAAATAAAAATATTCAATGAGAAACAACACTATTACCAGACACACTGTCGTAATTGTTATACTAAAAAAAGCATATTAGATGAATTAATCACAACAAGAAAACTCTCTAAATAGAATATTACTTCAAATAATCATGGAAAGAGTTATCAAATTATTTACAAGAAAACTAAGATATGTGAAGTTCAAGAAAAGTTATAAAGGAAGTCACTTGCCTCTAACAACTATGTTAGCTTGCTATCAAGATAAGAAACATGACCTCCTTCCTTATATTTCTTCTCATCACCCAAGGCACTAATAACATTTCCAAGCACGTGTGACCCCATATTTATGTGAGTCCTTAAGATAATAAACAAATCAAACAAATAAAAAAATCCTAATACATAAGTTACTGGTTATAAAATTCATTAAAAAATACAAATTAATACATCAGTTCAGAAGGTAATAAAACAAAAAAACTACTAAAATAACATCTTTATTTTAAATTAATAGTATTGGTCACCCATATAACTTCTTTAAAATGAATTCCATATGCTCCAGAACGTTTTTCTCATTCAGAACCAACAATATCCACCAACTGAAGCTTTGCACTTAGTATATCATGAACCAAATCTTCATTTGTTACTTCACTCTAAAGCTGAGAAATCCTATTTTTCTCCATTAATATGATAAATATAGCATGTGAAAAACTGCAAAAAAGATATATTTTATAGAAGTATGATGATGGAATGGAAAAAAATATAATATATGACAAATTAAACGGAAGAGCTTGATTGCCTAAAAAACAACACATTCAGATCAACATTGTTAGATAAGTTGATAAGTCCTGGCCTCCCTTGTCTATCAACAAAAACCTACTGTTCTGTAGGTGCATAGTCTTTTGTTCTTGGAAGTTCATATTAGACAAATTTGAGGCAATCACATCACAAAACATAAATAGAACTTTTTTTTCTCTAATTCTCTAAGAGTAGATTTTTCTTTGAAGAGCTAGAATGACTTACATATTTTAGCCCTACAGGCACTTTTAACGATCATATTTGTATATATTGCAGCCATTGAATTAAATTAGAACAAGAAAGAAAAGGTGGAATGATATATGAAATATAATAAAAGTACCACCTTGACGGGCTATTCATATTTTTGCTAGTAGTAGTGTGACATAGTGAACCACAGAATAGGTACGATGCCATCTCCTCTTTTGTCCTAACTTCAGATTCAGTGGCTCCAGCAAGTATTATGATATCACCTATTTTTTTTTTAATTTGGATGGGAACCATTGCAGGAGCATTAGTCTTTGCATGATATGCCCCTTTAACTTTAGAGGCATACATTAAATTTGGATCAAGCAGGCAAAATACTTCTTCCTTGAAGACCTGCCCGATTGAAAAGCATGTTAAAAAAAGAAAAGTGAAAAATTCCAACATATGAGGAGACAACAGATATGGGCAAGTAAATGTATGCATACCCATAGAAACATGAAAAATAGTATTCATACCTCAACAAATGATACTCTAAATAGAAATTCGGAAGAGTCCATCGTCTCTATGTGTGGAAATATGTTTTCTAGTACATGAGGTATAATTCCAGTATCATTTTCATTTCAAACGTAGTTTGTTCCGAATGTGTGTGTTTTCCCGAACCCTATCTGGTCATATTCAAGAATAGTGGCATTGTATCCATGAAATAGTGCACCAATAAGGGGATCAACACAATCCCTGTATATGGTAGGCGGGGGTAATCCCCCATTTCCATAAACATAGTTGAAAGTAAAGGCTTTGGATCTAATTTGCACATTCTTATGTACCGGATAATTAGTCGAATGTAAAGGCATGAGATCCAAGTAGTTTCCATTACCTTTTGCTCTCTAGGAACAACAGTGATGCAGTCTCTACCGCTGGTAAGAAGCTCTAAGGAGTTTAACAACTGGATGTTAATTGCGACTCTCACATGAGAATCCCTCTCTTCCGAAACGACCTTGACCTTACAAGCATCCATCTGCATAAAATCTGTTAAAATCGAGTGGATAGGAGGATTCCATCCTTGAACTCAGAAGCACTTGAAATCACAGCTGGTTTGGAATAGAGGGTTTCAGGTTTGGAGGAGATGTCGGTGTGGGTTTGAAATCACATTGGTTTGCTGAATGGTACAGTTTAGTTAGGAAAACAGAGTAGAGATATGTATTTGAAAGAAATGGAAACTACTTAGAGGGGCTTTGTTCATATAACAATCACTGGCTGACTCAAAGTAGTGTGAATAACCCTGGTTGTTCTGTATTGAATATATTTAGGTAGGTGATAGAGCTCATATTTCCAACATTTTTCGTATGAATTTAAATTTTTTTAATCATCCCAAATAATAAATTTGAGCTTATATGAATCAATTTTGGATTTATGATGTGTTTTGGAAAAAATGGTGAAAAACACCTAATTCTAGATTTTAGACAAATTTTTGTATCAAGGGTATTTTGGTCATTTCATGAACAATATAATTCCAAATTTTGTGATTAATTTTTTTTAGAATCCTTATTTTATTTTCTTCATTTTTGTCTTCTAGAACAAGGGATGAATCAATCTTCTAGAGGCCATAAAAATTCATTAATGTTGGAAACATTTCTGGGCGGACAACGTGGACCCCACCACCATAACGGAACCACAACTCAGACTCCACACATCAGATTGAGGTGCTTCCAACTGGGATAGCACGAGTAAACATAGGAGCAGATCTAAATAAAATTTGTGGAGTTTTGAAGTCATTAAAACCTCCATTGAATGTTATAATTTTGGAGAAACCTTCCTGGAAGCTTCATCCATAAAAATAACCCTCCAATGAAAAATTTATAACTCATTCATCCTATGTCCAAATGAGCTGAAATTTGGAGGGTGAACTACCAACACATTAAGGAACAACTTTTATGAAGGGGTAAACGTGTGAATCGTACATTTATTAAGACAGAAACACACAAATGTTTGGATTCCAGAATTCTGCCTATAAATGGAGGCCCTCACCTTTTTCCAATGCATCTCTCATTCCATCCCATTCCTTCTAGGACACCAAGGAGGAGAACTTTTTGGATTTCTCTTTTATTTATTTTTGTTTTCATAGTTTTGTAATGACTTCTTCTTCCCCATTCATCTCGCTTACCCCATCCATGCAGGGGTAGTTTCATTTGAGTGATCGGGAACATGGGAGGGTGGATCTATGTGTGTGCTTGAGTTCTTGTGCTTTGAATAAATCAAATTACTTTTTCTTTATTATTCTAGTTTCAATTCTTAATTCAGTTTTAAATTTCGAATGTGATTGTGTTAGGATTTGATATTGTTATTATAAATTTCCTTATTTGATGATCACATCTCCCTCCACCCAATTCTAATATGTATAGGGTGGAACAATATTAGGGTTGGGTGGTGAGTGCTCAGGGTAGTCAAGCATGTGTAGGATTGTATGTCAAAATATTGGCTTATTAGGGAACAACAATTCCGAGTTATGGATTTCTCTAAGTATTCAAGACACCTTCTACAATCCTAGGCACATTGGAAGGAGGATAGACCAATCTAAGGTTTTAGATAGGAATATTCTCATCACATCTCTCTGACCAAGGGAGGGAGAGGACTCGATAGATGAATCTCTCTCTTACTAGTTTAAAGGAAGAAGAAGAGATAAAATTTGGAAACCATGATGGCACAACACTAGGTCAACCCGAACCTGATCTGATCACCATATTTATCATTTGGTAAAACTAATCAATTCAAGCTATTTGTTTCTCTCACAGTCATTCAAATTAATTAAAACCAATCCTTTTCAAAAAAAATACAAAAAAGTGACAACCTTGTTTTGTGTGCACTCATATTCGGGAGACTACCTAGGATTAACTACTATACTATAATTAGATAATTAAAATATTGTTTTTTCATGCCCCACGATAGGCATGTGTCAAACTTGGCACCGTTGTCGGGGAGGCAGTGCCTAAAAAACCTTTAAAAAAACAATTTTTTTCTTTCTTTTGAATGACCTGTAGTTCAAACAATAATTTAATTGAATTTGATCTCGAAATTGAGTGAACAATAACCCAATTGAGAAAGAAAAATTTTCAATTAGATTTTGAATAAATTCACCTTACAGATTCAAGAGACACATCCAGTGATCACTCTGAACCTCCAATGGCTAGCAATCCCAACAAAACATTGCACGATCTTTGCGCCCCGCAATTCGCTAACCAAAAAAATCAACTAGCTATTCCTACCTTAGAAAATGATTTTGAATTGTGCATTAACACGATTTCAATTATTCCTAAATTCCATGGTCTTTCAGGTGAAGACCCCAACAGGAATATCCAAGAATTTACAAATGTGTGCCCCAGCTGCAGACCCCAAGGTGTTATAGAAGAACAGGTAAAGTGGAGGGCATACCCCTTCATTGAAATGTTTTTTCCCGTATCCAAGAGAACAAATATCTGAAAAGAGATTTATGCCATTTTCCAATCAACTGGTGAAACACTTTATGAGTACTAGGAGCAATTCAAGAAGCTCTGCACCAGTTTTCCACACCAGACTGTGGAAGAACACCATTTCATTGTTTTATTCTATCAAGGATTGCTTGACAATGATCAAAACTTACTAGATGCTTCATTTGGAAGAGCCTTGACTGACAAGTCACCAACGGATTCAAGAGGATTGATTGAAAAGATTGCACAAAACTCACAGCAGTTTGGCCCCATAGGTACGATCACTAGAGGAATCCATGAGGTAAGAATATCTGATTCAGTAGATTTAATTAGAAACAAAATGGGTGAACTCACCTGGTTAGTGCAACAAATAGCTGCGAACCATGTGAAGGAACAATAAGGACCGAATCAGGTATGTGGTTTATGCTCTTATAATTCTCATTACACTGATCAATGTCCAGAAGTGTAGGGGACAAAAAGTTGTGCTGCAGCCTATCAACAAAGTCAATACCAGCCACAAACCCAATCAAGGTATGGGTTTCAACAGAACCAAGCTAGAGCATCTTTTCAGAAACAATATCAGAACTCGATAGCATTCCAACAACCTTATTAGCAGCCCTTCCGACAACAACAAACTTTCCAACCGCCACCTTTCCAGTGAAAGAATTATGAGCAACCATCCACAAGTGCCCCGAAAACTGAAGATCAACAGCTGAAGACAAGAGTTGCAGGAATAGAAGATAAAATAGACAAGCTAGCTGATCAATTTACAAGAATTATGGATGATCTCACCAAGAACCAAGGTAATATTCCCACACAAACAATTACCAATCCAAAGGAGAATGTTAGTGAAATCACAACCCGAAGTGGGAAGGAGCTCACACCACCATAACAATGTGAAGAGGATGATTCCCGGGATCCTTTTGAAGCTTGTCCTATCTAACCAAAAGATGAAGGCCATAACAACAAAGGAGAAAGAACAAGGTTCCAGAAGGAAATAACAAAAACAACTTTGCAAAAATAACAAAGGGAGAAAAAGGATATCCTAGAACCATTCCCATATGCATTGGTTGAGTCAAATAAGGGAGAAGAAGAACGAATTCAACGAGAAATTTAGGAAACATTCCGAAAAGTTGATATTAACATCCCACTATTGGATTTAATTATACAAGTTCCTAAATATGAAAAATTACTGAAGGAGATGTATACTAAAAGAAGGATGCTATATAGAAATGAAAGAATCAACTTAGGAAGAAGCATCTCATCATTGATCACACCACTGATACTGTAAAAATGTCAAGATCCAGGGACTTTCTCTATACCCTGCACTATCTGTTCTTTAAATTTTACTGATGCATTATGTTATCTTAGAGCTTCGATAAATGTGATGCCTCACTCAGTGTTTTCATCTTTGTAGACCGGAGAACTAAAAACAACTTGGGTGGTGGTACAATTAGAAAACAGATCCACTATTTTCCCAGCTGGAGTCATTGAAGATGTACTTGTAGGAGTGAGAGGATTAATCTTTCCAACAGACTTTTATGTCCTTTCCATTGAGGAAGACCGAGCACCAGCCCAATCTCCCATCATCCTAGGGAGACCATTCCTAAAAAAAGCAAGGAAGATCAT
This sequence comes from Viscum album, assembly GCA_963277665.1. Lineage (NCBI taxonomy): Eukaryota > Viridiplantae > Streptophyta > Magnoliopsida > Santalales > Viscaceae > Viscum > Viscum album. Next base: position 166,491,097 of record OY728155.1, on the reverse strand, counting down.
CAACGTGCATCAAGGAACACTCACTATGGAGCTCAGAGACAATATGGTACACTTCAACATTCTTGATACGATGAAACATCTGTCCAACAATCACTCACTTTATGCGATCTCCCATGATGAAGGTATGGAACCAATTGAAGAATCAGGTATGCTTCATGAATTTTTATCAGTAGGAGAACACTTTTCATTGGAATTATATAATTCCCATAAACCTAAAAATTCTGATATCATGTTGGTGGATAAGGTAAAATATGATTTTTTTGATGATTTGTTAAAAAAAAGTGAGATTATACTAGAGAATTCAACATTAGAAGTAGGAAATATAAATTAAATATCATCCATTGAACAACCCCCATGTTTATATTTGAATTCTTTTCCATGTGATTTGAAGTATGTTTACCTAATGGAAGGAGCGAAATTGCCGGTAATCATTGCCAATAACCTATACCATTCACAAGAACAAACACTGATTTACATTCTCAAAAGGAATGTCAAAGATGTAGGATGGAGTTTAGGTGATATTCCTGGAATGAACCCAAAGGTATGCTCTCACAGGATATTTTTAGAAAGTGATTCCCGACTAGTTAGACAACCTCAAAGAAGACTCAATCCCGCAATCATGGAGTTCGTTAAGAAAGAGATAGAGAAATGTTTAGTAGTTGATATCATTTACCCAATATTTTATTCTCATTGGGTCAGCCCAATTCATGTAGTCCCCAAGAAAACTGGCCTAACCACTTTTAAAAATGAAATAAATGAACTGATCCCCATGAGAGTACAAAACAACCGGAGAGTGTGTATAGATTACATAAAACTAAATCAAGTTACCAGAAAAGATCAATTTCCTATTCTGTTCATTGATCAGATGCTTGAAAGGTTCACTGAAAAAACTAATTACTATTTTTTAGACGGATTCTCAGGATATTTTCAGGTACCAATCTCACCAGAAGACCAGGAGAAGACGACCTTCACCTGCCCTTTTGGAACATTCACCTACAAAAGGATGCCTTTAGGGATATGTAATTCCCCAAGTAAATTTGAACGGTGTATGGTGAGTATTTTCTTGGACCACATTGAGGACTACTTGGAGGTGTTTCTTCATGATTTCACAGTTTTTGGAAATTCATTTGATCATTTCTTGAGAAATTTGGAAAAAGTTTTGAAAACATGCATTGAAAATAACCTTGTCTTAAATTTTGAAAAATGTCATTTCATGGTTGAAAATGGAATAGTGTTGGGGCACATAATTTCAAAAAATGGGATTGAGGTTGATAAATCCAAAGTTGATGTAATAAATTCCTTGCCATATCCAACTTGTGTCAAACATGTTAGATCCTTTTTAGGGCATGCATGGTTTTACAGAAGATTCATCAAGGATTTCAGTAAGATTTCTCTCCCTCTCTCAAGATTACTTTTAAAGGATGCTGACTTTAATTTTGATTGTGCATGTAGGGAATCATTTGATGAATTAAAGTAAAGGCTGATAACAACACCAATAATGCAGTCACCCAATTAAGATCACCCTTTCAAGCTACTTTGTGATGTATCCAACCAAGTAGTGGGAGCCGCTCTATCACATAAAATTGACAGCAAGCCTCAAGTTATCTCCTATGCATCATGGAAATTAGATGCAACACAAATAAATTACACAACCACTGAGAAGGGGTTACTTGCAGTCGTTTTGGAACTAGATAAATTCCGATCATATCTTCTGGGCACTAAAGTTGTTGTTTTTTCTAATCATACAACACTTAGGTACTTAATGAAAAAGGTAGATGCTAAACCACAGTTTCTGAGATGGATGCTACTCTTACAAGAGTTCAATTTGGAAATCAAAGATAATAAGGGGACTGAAAATCAAGTGGTTGATCATCTGAGCCGACTACCCCACACCGCTGAAGCAGAAATCCAAAACCAGAATGTACTTAATGATGAGCTTCTTAGGGAACAACTCTACATCATCAACAGTGAAGTACCATGGTATGCCAACATTATCAACTATTTGGTTACATATTAGGTACCCTCTCATCTAATCTCTCATCAACAACATAAGCTTAAATCTGATTTAAGATTTTACATTTGGGAAGATCCATTTTTGTGGAAAATTTGTAATGATCAAATCATAAGAAGATGCTTTCCAAGAAGTAAAATTGAATAAGTGTTTGAATATTTTCATAAATTATCTTGTGGAGGCCACTTTGGACCTCAGAGGACCGCCTAAAAAGTTTTAGAATCCGGACTTTACTGGACCAACTTATTCAAGGATGCATATGAATTTTGTAAAAGATGTGAAAAATTCCAATTTTATGGTAACATATCCAAATGACATGAAATGTCTCAAAAAATAATAACCTTTTTTGAAATTTTTGATGTGTGGGGAATAGATTTCATGGGACCATTCCCAATTTAATTTGGAAATTCATATATTCTTGTGGCTGTAGACTATGTTTCAAAATGGGTGGAAGCAAAAGAAACCAGAACTGATGATGCTAAAGTTTTTTGTGATTTTGTCAGGGCTAACATTTTCTGTAGGTTTGGGGTGCCACGAGCAATCATCAGTGATCAGGGAACTCATTTATGCAACAGGAAAATGGAATAATTGCTGAAGAAGTATGGGGTGCATCATAGAACATCTGCCCCATACCATCCCCAAACAAATGGCCAAGCAGAAGTCTCCAATAGAGAAATCAAAGCCATTCTGGAAAAGACTATTAAACCCAATCGGAAGGACTGAATCCAAAAGTTATATGATACCTTATAGGAATATAGAATATCCTACAAGACACTTATATGGATGAATCCCTATATATTGATCTATGGAAAGAGTTTCCACCTTCCTGTGGAGTTAGAGCATAGAGCCTACTGGGTGGTTAGAGAGATGAATCTGGACCTTGAGAAAGTTGGGAAAGAAAGAAGATTGCAGTTACAGGAGTTAGAGGAAATTAGAAGAGAATATTTCGAAAACTCAATGATCTATAAATAGAGAACAAGGATGGACCATGACAAGATGATTCAACCAAGAACCTTTAACCCTGGAGATCACGTGTTACTCTTCAAATCCAGACTTAAGCTTATGCCAGATTCAAAAGGAAGGAGGAGGAAACCCATTCACTACAAATGGGAAGAGGCTAAAGAAGTTCTATGGGACCGTACCTCAAGAACCAGTGGAGGAGATCACACTCCTTCACCCTGAATACAAATGAAGACCTACCAGGTTGCATCATTCCTTTACACTTGATTAAATGCCATAACTCCATCTTTTTAAAACTTACATAAAAAAATTCCATTTACATGCATTGAGGACACTGCATCAATTAAGTGTGGGGGAGGGAATCTTGTAGTCTAGGATTTTTTAAAAATTTTAATTTTTTAGTCGAGCCAACGACATTAAACAAAGGCGCTACCGGGAGGCAACTCGCATTTTTTCCCCATTGTCCACTTGTCCTCTTAATCATATACCAGCATGATTGAACATGCCTGCACTATCAATTGTTTTCATTATTATATTTCAGGTCCATTAATGAAGAAGCTGTAGTGGGATTACATGTCATGAAGAAAAGCATCCATTTGAAAGGGGAGTAAGGGTTTCAATTCTATATTATCCAACTTTATTCCCTACATTTTTAGTCTTTTAAAGCGTTAATTAGAAAATGAATGCCCACACTTGACTTATGTTTTACTTGACTTATCTAGGATACATGAGTTTCATAGGAACCTGGTGATTCCATGTTTTAGATTTCAATGTTAATGAGATTGAATGATTAAAATGGAGAATTAGATAATTAAAGTGAAGAATGGATATTGAAATAAGGAATTATGATTGGAATTAATTAGTTGATTCATGTAAATGAAATTTCCCAACCATTTTTCATGCTTTGAATTTTTGAAATCCATGTGAATTAATTTGTTATTATTAATCATGCCATGAGTGATTGTCCAATGTTATATTCCCATTCCCGAGAGGATTTCTAGACCAAATATTTCCTATTTTATCTTGAGCATATTTCTTGAGTGATATTGGGATATGCCACCTACCAGAACTTGTATTGAAACTTGTCAAAGCTATGACTGTACAAAAACACATTTAAAATGATTGAGGCACTACATTGGCTAGCCACATATTTACCTAAGACCCACCCTTACATTTATCATTTTTTATCCCATAGAAGCCATGAATTGCCTTATAGGTTTAAGACACATTACAAGCCGATTTTCCTTACCTTCCCACTCTTTTAGTATTTTTGCATGGATATTTCAAGTTTGAGTGTGGGGGAAGGGCCTCTCGTGTGCATTCATTGGGATGTGTATCATTTGTGGGTGGTGTGAGGTGTGTATCATAGTTTTGGGCAGTGTATTATTAGAAAATTGGGCATGAGTCATAGTTTCATTATTCTTCTTTCATTTCATCCAGTTCTCCTTAAAAAAGGAGGAAATAAAGTTGTGTCTTTCTGAAGCTTTTAAAAAAATAAGAGAAAAATAAAGCTGTACCTTTCTGGAGCTTTACAAAAATAAAAAAATGGGGGGAGAACTTGGATGATATCGTTCTTTATAATAATTTATTAACTCATGACCCATGTCATTAAAAGGGAGGTGGTGTTGTGTTTTACATTATCAAAAGGGATTTGAGTGAGGTTCATCCTGTGTTTTCACTTGATTAATCATGCATTGTACTTAAGAGTCAAACCTTTTACTTCTAGCCTTAAATAATTTCAATAATTTACCCACCAACCCAAAGACACAGAGTCATTTTAACCTTTATTTCAAGTCCTCATGATTTTATGTGCATTTTTTCTTTACAAAGTAAAGAAAGTATTTCCTTTACAAGCCTATGGATATGGAGAATGTTCTCATGATATGAGCATAACTCCACTATTAATTGTATCATGAGTGATGTGAGAAAAGATTCAAAAGAAATGTAGATCATGATATGACATGTTTAATAATAATAAATTGAGAATCTTGAATGAATGAAAGGAGAATCTCCATCATTTTTCAAAGGGGAAAAGTAAAATGCATGAATTGATTATTTCTTTGAAAAATGGGAAATTAAATTGATATTTTTTATGGAACTTGAAAATTTGATTGTACATTGATAATTATTTTATTTTATTGCATTGAAATTTAAATATTGGTAACATTGGTTCCCTTTGAATTCCATGTTGAGATTTTATGCTTAAGGACAATCATATTTTAGTAGGCATAGACGACTTCTATGATATGATCCTCTGTATTAGAAACCCAAGAGTAAGCTAACTTCTCTTAGTTATTTAATAGGTCATATTGTAGTTCATTGATATTGATTGACTCAAAGTAGTGAGAATTCAATATCACAAAAATGGAAATAGTAAATCACATACATGTTGTTGCTGTCTACTTTATTCAATATACAGTTAAATATCAGATGATAAAGAATTTTAATACCTCAATCCAGGAGTAGGTCTGTCTTCCAAGACATTAGACTGAATAATTGAGCCTGAATTCCCTGACCAATACTTGTTGGACGTGAGGAGTGAATACATTTAATGCATAAGTGTAGATTAAACGCAATGTAATCTAAAACTTGAAGGCAGATAGGTAAATGAATGTATATGTAACTGCATAGTTGTATACATATGTTTAAAAGTGATAGAGGATAGTTGCATGTAGTAAATAGTGGGATCTCTAACTATAAAACACTGGAGGTTCTATAGTGAATATATTTATATAATAATAGATAATAAGAAATTATAGTAAGTCAATGCGGGATTAGGTCTGTATTCCAAAATATTTGAATGTATACTTCAGATTGAAATCCACAGTCAACAACTCTCCAAGGAAGAATATGATTACCTATGAAGATTAATTGCTTGTGTGGATATCAGTTACTGCAGAATACATAGTTAGTGAAGTAATGTAGTTTGGAAAGTGTGGTTGATAGTATAAAAGATGTTACCTTTACAGAGAGTTTTACCGGTGACAGGATGTAGATGGAGACAGTTGCAAAGGAACGAAGGTTAGTGCGGGCATGCGTTGGATTGAGCTTTCCACGATTGTCAGCTGGAGGAGTAGTGTAGGGTTATGATTGTCAACGAAGGATCTATAGCAGTTAGGGTTTCCTGGATGCGATATAGAGCATCGACGTCTATGACTTATAAGTAGTTATAGATATTAAGTAGAAGATTGGGGAACTGGGTGGAATATTTATGGAAGTGAAATATTTTGATGATAGAAGAATGTGGTTTAAGTGGGCGGAAGATGACCGGATGGGAAGAACATATGTTGAGTAATCAGTGAAAACCCATGTGGAAAAGTGAATGGGGAATAGAGTAGGTCGATTCTCGACCAGATGGAGGGATAAAGCTGGGGGAGGTCGGTATTATCACAGGAGGAAGAAAAAGGAAGGGGGAACTGTAAGGACCCAACCCCAGTTGCCCATAACCGGTGCCTTATTTTATTAAGTTGGCATACATAAAAGGAATACCAATCCTAAAAGATCGAGTAGTTTAGTATTATTGGAAACAAGTACATACAATATTTTATCATTACAACATGAAGGGAAAAACAACACTAATTTATTCCACTAACAACATTATGTCTCCTAGATTATGCTTGAATGTCATTCATAATTTACTTCTTCATATCCTGAGAAAAATGAAACATAAGAAAGGGTGAGATCAAACACTCAGTAAGAGTAAGCAATACAACAGAATATAATATAATCATTAGACATGGTGAATTATTGAAAACACATGCCTTTAATAATAAACTTGAACACATTATGATAGGAATATGAGATGAGTAAATATTAACAGAATAAAACATAATAAAACATAATCATGGGTATTATACTAGTCGAATAATCATGTGAACTTTAAATTACTAGCTTTATAATGAGGTAAGTGCATATGCCAGACATTATGAAACATTTTTTCATGGCCTCAGCCAAGACGCCTAGTGATTAAGGCCTCGGCCAAAATCCACATCACATTGGGAAAGGCCTCGACCAATTCCACATCTATTTGTCTCATGAGACCTATCGATGCATCGAGGGGCTATAGAGGGCCCCACCCATCACATAATAAGTCCAATTAATTTCTCATATGAGCGGGGATAAACATAAACAACATATACATTCATATTGAAACTATCATATGAAATGTAACTATCTTTCCCCAATCATTAAACATAAAACACTAATCATTCCGAGTAATATGGTGAATGGTTTTAGGATAGATCATCCCCAATAGAGTTAGTCATAAAACATTAAATCAAATATGGTAAATGAATTCATTAATTATTAAACTCAATAATACCATGGAATCAACAAAAGTGTTGAATTAGATGAAAACACTCTTATAAAACCATTAAGCAATTCTAGAGATAAATAATCTTTTCTTTTGAAAATAAGAGTTCTTTTGGAAAAATATTTGTATAAAACCAAAATTGAAGTAAGATATTAAATTAATAATAAAATGAGTTATTTTATAAAGATAATGTTTTCCAAAAACAGATTATAGAGTGCCCTTGAAAATAGGTAAGAATTTGAGAAATTCATTTGAATCGGGCTTGTATTTTTGAAACAATTTTGAAAGTTCCTTTTAAAACGTGTAACTATCCATAAAATAAGGAAGGGTTATGGTTTTTAAACATATATATGATACTCACATAGAATATATGATGAGTACATAACAATACATAAAAATTACATCGAGGTAATTAGACAATGAATGTATCCTGAATGAAAGTGGAAGTTCAGGTGAAAAAACCCTTACGACTTTGTAATCAAACGATTCGTATGCCCCAAAAATTAATAATATAAAAATTATAGATTTAATACCATGAAGATAAATATATTGATGATATGTGAAATCAATGGTCAGTATACATACACTATACAAAAGTATTAGTAGTGAATATGGAAAATCTCACGAAAATGGAAGTGAGATGAAGAAACCCTTACCTTAACTCCAAATGTGTTCCGATCTAGTAATTAAGTTCCTGGAATATGAAATTATACTTGTTAATAAATTATTTTTGAACCTATTAGACATGTATTTATTTTACCATAATTATGGTTAGTTCATTTATGTCTTTATTGATAAGTTATTGTATTGAATTTCGTCGTTCTAGAGTGTTCGTTTCCTTTATTTTCATATTCGGTTCACTTGTTTTTATGTAATGAAATTTATGTGAAATGGTTATAAATATACATGATTGGAATTATATATTATTAATGAACATAAATAATTTATAATGTTCATTTATATCATTTGTTTACATGGAATTAGTATGAATCATTAGATGACCACCAAATCAATTATTCGGCGGTATTTGGAATATTATGAATTAGTTCTGTCATATAACTTAATTATATGTACATATTATGGTTAATGAATATTAATTAGGTTATAAAACATATATTATAGTTTGGTTCAACCATGAATATGGTTTCATGACCAGTAATGAATAAGAAATTGAAGAACTAAACTTCGTCATCCACAGAGGTTATAAATCGGAACCTCATGGATGTCGATTTTGTTTATAAAATAAAAGGGAGGGAGTAAGAATATTTATGATGGTTCTTCCATTCACATGATATAAATACAGTATATAGATGTTACTGGGGTTATCATGATCATTTGGATAGAGGAGGTGAGAGGATAACAAAAGAAGATAAATTTAAATGAAACCAAATGAAAAAGAAGGGTGCTTTACCTCTTGAAATAACCTCCTTGAGAATCTCTTTAAGGGAATGATTTTTGGTCATTTGGAAAGACCAGAAGCTTCTTGGACATTGGGAGATACTAGGGAAGGGTAATTGGGCAGAAATTTGAGGATCTTCAAGGCTTAGAGTTGTGAAGAGAAGAGGGAGTGGTGAGGGGTTTTTATAGTGGAGGAGAGGAGTAAATTTTGAATATTTAATTCATTATTTTATTATTTCCTTCAAGAAAACCAATAGTACTGTTTCATGTGACCCCTAATAGTAATAATGGCATGTGAGTTCGAACCAAGTGGACTTACATCACATATGATGTCATAATTAGTGTCTTTAACTGATAATTTGTATATACGGTATTTTATCGTATTTCACTATTCATCAAAAATTCTAGAATTTCAGAAAAATCCCAAAAATTCACCCCTACCATTTTTTGACGTGTAGAATTAAAAAGTGAAATCCATTTTTCAAAAATAATTTTCTAAATATTATTAATTTAATTTTTAAATAAGGTCATAGTTAATTCGAAAAATAACAATCTTGAAGTGCAATTAGTTTTATGTGACATTGAAAAATTAATTAAGATCCCATTATCATATTACCTTAATAAAATAAAATAATATTATTATTTACTATTCAAGGGGCATATTACTATTCATATTACTATTCATAAGGGTATGTTACTATTGACAAAAAATTAAGTTTGTTTTGTCAGACTCCAAATGACTTACTGAACACAACCGTAGATGACCATTTTTCAAAATTCAAAACATAGAAGAGGCAAAGTTGTGTTTATAAAATTGCATTCTATATTTATTTTCAAAACCATGGGGTGTTACAGGAACCCTAAGCGTGAAGGCCAAATGAGGTAACAGGATAGCGAAGGAAGAACCAGGCGCGGTAAATCACGATAGGTAACAGTGTTTGGAGGGTAGAAGGGTAAATGCATAGGGCAAAAAGGTGATGTGGAGGCATGTGCTGGTGACATGTATGCTTAGAAGAACATAAGATAAGTATATATAATAGATAATAGATTAGTAAAACTTAGTAGTAAATTGATATAAACTAAAAAACATTAGAAAATTGATATAATTTACAATAAATCCATATAAAATAGTATTGATTAATATAAATTATTATGAATTAATAACTTTTTTTGTAAATTTATAAAAAAATATAAACATATACAATTTGTATAAATTAATAAAAATATTTTATGTTAGTATAATTTATTCCAAATTAATATGAAATAATATAAATTGTTATAAAGTATTAGAAAACTGAAAATGAAATAGGTCGTCAATTTTCATGCGACAATCAATAACCATTTTGAATATGGTTGGCACAAATTGGTTTCATCACCTGAAGATTGTAAAATATAGAACCAATTTGTGTCAATGATGTCCAAATTTGTCATTAGATATGTAGAACTGGGACAGAGCAGGATGTGATGGGTCGATGGTAGGAGAAGGTGGGGGGGGGATGCGTCGATGGCAAGTGCCTCACCACTAGCAGATGATGGAGTACATATGTGATATTTATTGTAAATTATAAATATTTAGTTTTAACAATCAGTAAAGTTTGTAATTAAAAGTGAACAGTTTTGATTTTGAATACTTTGTATTAATTATCAGTAAGTGGATATTATTAATAGTAATTACTTATAATTGATAAATAAACATTATTAATTAATATAACTTAGTAATAATGTATAGATCTAAGCAATAAGTAATAATAATTTATAGCATTTTTTAATAAATAACAGTAATTTCTAAAAATGAATGTTAAACAACTATAATTAGTAAAAATTAGAAGCAATTATTAAAAATCAACAATAGATCACTATAATTTTTAAAAATTGTCGTTATTAGTAAAAATCAGTAGTGATTAGTAAAATTTAGTAAAAATTATCATAAATGAGTAAAAATTAGTAAAAAATAACGACAATGACTAAAAAATAGTTAAAATTAGTCATGATTGGGATAAATTAGTAAAAATTAGGAGTGATTAGGAAAAAATAGTAAAAATTAGCAGTAAGCCGGCATAATTAGTAATAATTAATGGTAAATCACTACAATTATTAAAAATTAGTGGTAATTAGAAAACATTAGTCAAAATTAGCGGTAATTAGTAAATATTAGTAAAAAAGAACATTGAATCATAATGATTAGTAAAAACTAATGATAATTAGTAAAAATTAGCGGTAATTATTAAAAATTAGAAGTGATTAGTAAAAATATGTACAAATTAGGTGTAAATCAGAATAATTATTAAAAATCAGTGTTAATAAGGAAAAATTAGTAAAAATTAGTATTAATTAGTAAAAATTAGTAAAAATTACCGATAAATTTGTAAAAAATATTGTCAAATCACTATAATTAGTGAAAATTAACAGTAATTAGGAAAAATTAACTATAAATCAGTATAATTATTAATAATTAGTGGTAATTACTAGAAATTAGTAACAATTAGTGGTATTTAGTAAAAAATTAGTAAAGATAAACATTAAATTACTATAATAAGTAAACAATTAACGATAAATTGTTAAAATTAGCACTAAATAGTAAAAATTAGTGATCAATCACTATAATTATTAAAAATTATCAGTAAAGTAGCATTAATTAGTAAAAAATATAGGTAAAGTAGCATTGATTAGTAAAAATTAACAATAAATCACTATAATTATTTAAAACAAGTGGTATTTATAAACAATCAGTAAAAATTAGCAGTAATTAGTGAAAATTAGTAAAACAGAACATTAAATCACTATAATTCGTAAAAATTAAAAGGTAATTAGTAAAAATTAGAGGTAATTAGTAAAAATAAGCGGTAAATGAATAACATTGACAATATTTACAAGTAAATTATATTTTTTTTAATTTTCTACTCTTTTTTGGATCGTCTTTTTCTTATATCAAATTAATCATAAACTATTTATTTATTATTTTTTTAGTGAAATATGGAAGAAGGAAGTTGAAAATATTCTTTATTACATGATCATGATTGGATAAATCGTTGTAGGAATCCAAAGGGTTTTGGTATAAATCATGTATACATTGAGGGTGTTAAAGTTTTTTTATCATTTACATCATCAAAACAGAATTTGTTTTAGAGGGAATAATTATGTGTCCATGTTGGAAATGTGATATGATAAGGTTTGACACATTCGAAAATGTTGGGGGTTATCTATTGAGTTTTGGTTTTTAATAAGATTATGTTTTTTGGTATCAATATAGTGAAAACAGTTTCATAGAAGATACTAATAATTTGGTTTTAGATCGATCTTAGTTTCAAAATTTAGTACATGATGTGGCTGATCTATCTTTTCTCTAAACTGAAACTCAATATGATATTGATTTAACTCTTGAGTTGAAACCATCTCAATTTTATGAGTTATTGGAGCCTGCTGACGAGGCTTTATATCCTGGTTGCAAGATATTTTTTTTTGAATCTGTTGAAAAATTTATGGCTATTAAATCAGATAATGAAATATCAAATAATTTTTTTGATCAGATATTCTCTTTGGTTATAGTACTGTTACCTGAAGGAAATGTATTTCCTACAAATTTCTATGAGAGCAAGAGGTTGGTTTGTAATTTAGGTCTTGGTCATAAAAATTCTCATGCATGTTCAAATGATTGCATCTTATACTATTTTGAAAATGTGCCTTTAGTTAGTTGTCCTATATGTGGACAATCAAGGTATAAAGAGGTTTAACTGGGGAAGTCTGGATTGATTCCTGTTGAACAATTGAGCTATTTCCCACTTACACCTTGATTACAGTGTTTATTTAGGTCTCAGAACACAATGTCATTGATGTCAGGGTACAAAACCAATATTAAAATTGGTAAAAGATTAAATCATCATTGTGATGGTGATTTATGGAAACATTTTGACAAAGTATATCCATCTTTTTTTTTTCAGAATCCTGAAACGTGTGATTTGGTCTTTTTACTAATAGTTTATGTTAATTTTTTTCTTACGGTAGTTAATATTCTTGTTGGTTCATCTTTATAACTCTTTACAATTTACCTCCTTGGATGTTGATGAATGATTCATATATCTTTTTGACCTTATTAAATCCAAGACATTAAAAAAATAATATCAATGTTTATTTGAAGTCATTAATTGATGAGTTAAATTTATTATGGAGTAAAAGTGTCAATGCATATGATATTATTGCAAAAAAAATTTCCTAATAAAAGTTGCATTAATGTGAATAAACAGTGACTTCACATCATATGGTATGTTATATGGCTGGAGTACAGATGATCTAAAATCATGTTTGTATTGTATGAGAGACAACCAAGTGTTTATGCTTGGACTTATTTATTCAACTATTATCGAAGATTTCTTCCTACTGACCAACCTTTTTGGAGGGACATATATCATTTCAGAAAAGGTATAATTGGAAGAGATGGGAATCCAACAATAATATCAAGTATTGAGTTAAAATCTATTGTATCTTAATTATCTCCCATTACATTTATACCAACTATAAACCAACAAAAAATATATGGCTTTGGGAAAGAATAAATTGGATAAAACATAATATTTTTTAGGATCTTTCATATTGATCTGATTTGTTACTTCGTCACATGTTGGATGTCATGCATATTGAGAAAAACTATTTTGATAATATATTTTATACAGTATTAGACACACCTAGAAAGACCAAACATAATGTAAAGGAATAATTAGATCTTGCCTAAATATACAGGCGACCAGAACTTGAGTTGTTTGAAAATATAAGATCATAGAAGTTAATAAAGGTAAAAAGTGGATTATACACTTCCCAAAGAAAAACATTTATTATTTTGTTATTGGATTATAGATTTGAGACTACCAGATGGTTATGTTTCCAATTTATCTAGATGTGTCAAAAACACTCATATAATCAGATTAAAAAGTCATGATTGTCATGTTATATTAGAAATATTTCTACCGATTAGATTTAGAAGTTTGTTGAATTATTTGATTTGGGATGCAATAAAAAAATATCATATTTTTTTTGATTCATCTATGTAGCAACAATAGATTATGATGCACTTAGTAGGCTGTAAAAAGAGGTTGTTTTAATTTTATATAAACTAGATTTTTTTCATCAGCTTTCTTTAATTCAATATAACATTTGATATTACATTTTCCACATGAAGAAAAATATGGAGGGTAAGTACAGTTCTGATGTATGTATCCATATAAGAGATGTATGTAGAAACTAAAGAAAAAGGTACATAAAAATCATCAGATAAAGGGTCAATTGCCGAAGCTTATTTACAGGAGGAATTTTCTTTTTTTTTCTCCCATTATTTCCAACCTGAATATCTTCAAAAAATAATCAAACGGGTCATAAATAGGGAACTGGTTATGATGCATTAAACATTCAATTATCAGTTTTTAATCATCCTCAAATTGGATTTAGAGGAGTTCACAAATGGTGGATTTTAGACGATGAACATCACATAGGTCTTACATATGTTCTGATTAACGATGAAGAAATGATATGATTTGAACAATGAGTGGTACTACCACAGATTCTTTAATTTTTTTAAAAAATATAAATTAATGTTATTTTATTTTTATATTATATGATGATCATATCAGGATACAATTTCCAGAAATTATAGCAGTTGCAATTGAAAAATGTCAAAACTATAATTTTTCCTTCCAGTTTCAAAGACTGGTACAATAAATTGATTATGGTTTAACATATGAAATAAATTTATTATTTGTTATATCGCTAATTGTTTTTAAATTATGCATGTATCACAACATACTGATAAAATTGATAATCAATTGTGTGTATTGAGTAACCCACCATCCAGAATGGTTAAATCTCATAATGTATATGGGGTGAATGGTTTTTGATTTCATACACATGCATATGGTGAATAAAAAAACAATGAATAATGGTGTTTTCTTAAGAGGATCTTATTATAGAGAATGTGAATTTGAGTTTTATGGCATACTAGATGAAATAATTGAGTTATGTTATTTGGGATAGAATTATGTAATGATGTTTAAATATCATTGGTTTGATACTGATGGAGAGTTGTGTGTTCATCTGCGCCATGGAATCATTGATATTAAATATAAAAGACTTCTTGTAAAAAATGAATCATTTTTTTTTCTCATCAAGCATAACAAATATATTATGACATTTATTGTGATGCTTCAAGATAGTTAATTGATTGATGAAGCATTATAAAAATAAAATCCTATGAAAATCAGTTTATGCAAAGTGAATGTGGTTCAATTGAAGTGAAAGGAATTGAAATTTTCAAGAGACAACTCAAAATACATCTTCTCAATGATTAGAACTGAATATCAATGATGACACCCTACAGTTACGGGTAAATGGTGACAATGATGTTGATGATGTAACAAATGAATTTGAATTAGCAAGTGATTATGGAGCTAAAACTTCTTTGGAAATTGATGACACTGAGGAGCAAGATGAAGATATTGATAATGTCGTATATGAATAAGAGGATGAAGATGGGGAATGAAACAATTACTTATTGGATATAGTATATATATATAACAATCATATTCAATTATTTGCTGAAAACCTTGTTTTCGTGTTTCAGATGCCCGATGAGACTTATGATGACATCTTATATGACCTCCAGGAGGTTGTACTACCTGGTGATGAGCCTGGTGATGTGTCATTAAACCCTCAGGTTCCTAGAATTTCCTCATCAACTCAGAGGGTTTGGGGTCTTACAAGATTGAAGATTCTTGAACTTATCCTTAAGCGACATCCACATCTTGACTTCAATCCATGCATATAGAGGTATGTTTAGTTGTGTATTTTAGTTAGTTTTTATTAATTTTTATAAATTTATTTATATACTAATTGTTTGATTATTTGTTTTATTTTTTTCACAACTTTTTTCATATAGTTTTTTCGAAAAGGAGTGAAATTTTGCAGTACTATTTTTTTGAGGCATGGTTGACGTGGGATTAGGTTCCCATTGATGTTCGACATCACATGTTTGATCATTGTATGGTACATAAATAAATAATAGTTATTTTAAAATTTATTTAATTATTAACTTTCTATTATTAAAAAAATGTAGGGTTTATGGAATCCCTTTGATGATAACATATTGAGTTCTATTAGGGTGGACTGATAGGTGTATATGCATGATTGTTGTCTTCAGGTTTTGCACAATTTAAGGAGGACATCCATGAAGAAGGTGAGAGTCACATATTTTGATCAATCTTGTTGTGCCCATAGACCTGATTACATCTTATCTCAGGTTTGAGATGTATTGTGCTCAGACTGAATTAGAGATAGTTTTTAGAGGAGAGTGTCATTAGGTCTGCAGAATTGGGGGAGGAAAAAGGTGACGCATCGAGCTGATAGTTGTACATTCAGTACGCATCGATAACTTATGGTAAATACTTTTTTTAATAATTTATATAAATTTAAATTTAAACAGTTTATTTTATACTCTTATAGGAATTTTAACATCCTAATATTATGGAGTTTGATGTTTATAAGAGTATGTACAATGATCCTATCATTAGAGAGATTATAGGTGGTCGCCAAAGTCATATTGTGGTTAGTATAATTTTTTTGAGTTTAAAAATTAACTAAAAAAATATTTTAACTATTTGAATTTCAAATTTCAATTGAAGGATTCATATGAGGCCATGAATTTTCAGACATAGGATGAGAGTTTGGCTAAGACTAAGATATAGGCCACTAGTGTTGTAGGATTTAATGATACAACATGGATGCAGGCAACATAGTATGCTTTTGAGAAGGGCTGAGTGTTTGGTATCAGTTCTCGATTGACGCCTGACAATTTTTAGGGTACTTCTATATGGTCGAAGTCCAGCTTGAGGGGAGATCATGGAGAGTCAACATCATCAGTCTCACTATATGAGGATCATCTTCATGTTCAAAGCGAGTTTATTGAGGCCATGAATAGAGATTAGGATGAGAACCATCTACAACACCAACTGTAGTAAGAGGAGATGCGACGATGGCAGGAGAAACAAAATGAGTACATGTGATGGATTATTCAAGAATTAGGGATGGAGTTCCCTCCATCTCCTCTTCTACATAGGGATGAACTGGTAAATTTTGTTGCCCAAGGATACATAATATTTTTTTCCCGAAAATTCATTAAGATCTACAGTGAACTGATAAAAAAGTTTCCCATTCCCTTGTATTTTTCTCTATTGTTTGGCTGTTGCCCTAGCCCGGGGGCTCATGGTACTTGACCCAGGGCTGGCCCTGCTTCTATATGACCCTACCCTCCCCTCCCCCTCCACATTGATGGATACATTATGAACATATTTATTATTTTAAAATCTAAATGAAAATATTTTGTGTAATATTTTTATTATCTTAGATGTTTACAATTTTATTTTTCACATTTTTTGACATTATTTGATATTTTTTTAATTTTGATATTTTTTTTATTTCTTAAGATTATTTCTGATGGGTCTCTTTTCCCATTGTAACTAATTACTTGTTAAAAAAATATTTACAATGGGAAAGTTCCTCATCACAAAAGATAGTTTTTTCTACAACTTGTGGAAAAAAATATCTTTTGAAATGTCGTTTTTGGTAGTGGGTTATTTGATATGGGGTCTCGCCGTAAATAATCTGTTTTTTAGTAGTGTTAATACACCTTAATTCACAATTTATTACATTAAGGTACACATAACACTATCTTAGAAGACCATGAGGCCTAGTGTATTTGGGAAATTACATATATAACACGTTAACTTAAAACATGGGCATAATGACATTATTTAAAATTCCCTAACATGCTCTTAAAATATCACACGCTCTTCTAAAATTGCATGAGATAACCTGCTAATATACATGAGAAATGGGTGAGATATAAAGAACAGTCAGTGAATAATCAAAGGATAACATGATGAAAGTTTTACATGTTAGTCAAAATGCATATCAAGGTAACATAAAAAGGGTGAGGTTTATAAACATGAACATCGAAACATGATATAAGATGAAAACATCAAGGACACATAGGAATGTGATAACAACATAAAACATGACATCATAAGCATAAGTTAGGACTAACTATAAAAACATCATAACATAGTGTGTTTAGGATAACCTCTCATGCATCATACATGGAATCTCATGAGATAAAAACATTAATCATTGCATTGGAGGGAAATATAATTCCTGGTCCACTCGTTGCATTCAGATCATGTACATGCATTAATGTGTCACATAGATCATAAAACATAAAAACATATTTCATTAATTTTAATCTATTGATTAGGGAGTGTGGGTTACATGCATGTAATTCTACAATCAATGAAGTATAGATAAATCTATGTGGATATCCTTGAGTAGAAATGGAGATGAGTATTCACCACACAAACATTTGGTATGGAAAATCATAGGATAATTTCCGTAGTATAACGAGTGCACATGAAGGCTCAAGAGAGGGTTTAATGAGAGTGAAAGGCAGTCTATCATTACTTGAGAATCATAATTATAATAAATAGATGTGTAAAAACACATTATAACATGAACAATTAGTAATTAAAAGGCTTAGTACAATGATAGTTCTTGAAAGAAAAATGAATAAGAGATGATCACTTACCTTGAAAGGGTGCTTCAAAAATTTTGATAGGATATTCTTAAGAGTTTGGGAGCACCTTGGGAGTGATTTTGATAGGTAGAGGGAAATGAACTTCATGATCAATAAGTTTTGAGTAAACATTAGTGGGGGATTGGGTGGGTATTTATAGAAAAAGATAGAGGATTTATTTATTAATTTCTAAACTTAGGTTATGGAATCTATGGTTATTCCCATGGTTTCTACCACAGAGGATTTATTTTAAATATTTTATAAGTACAAGAACTGAACTCCTTAAAATAATACCCTTGGTGATGTAGAAGTGAATCATGTTTTTAACGAATTGATTTTAAAACCTTAAAATATAATATATATTTTTAAAAATTCATTAAGGGTTTATAAAATTAATCAAATGACTTCAAAAAAACATTATTTTGAAGGGGTAACATATTTCTAGTCATGGATTCCTTTTATTTCATTTATTACATCACTTTTGGGCCATTATGATGTTATAATGCACACCATGTATTTATATCATATTTAATTTGTAACAAAAAAATTGATTGTATCAAAAAATTATGAAAAATGGTGGGTCTTTCTTGGGGGTTGTTCGACGAACATGGTTTGGGTCATGATCTTGATAAGATTGAAATTATACTATAAAACGTTTTATTCAATATTCAGTTGTTAAATTACAACTTAGGATTGGTCAAGGGAAAAGCCTAGTAATGTCATCTCTTACAAAAGCTTTGATAAATAGGCTTTATAAGGTGCAATCCTACCGATCGAGGCCATCACTCCTTCTATCCATGAAAATTAGACTTTATTATAACCCTTAAAATATACTAATCTTATCAGTCATTGTACATTGACTATATTATCAATGGTTAATATGTTTAATGGTCTTTTAAATCTGACATATGATATTTTATAATTGGTCCAAAATAACCAATGTAGTGCATTTGTTTTCTATAACTATATTATTTAATAAGGCATTTATTCATTCAAAAGGGAATTTAATTCATAAAAGTTTTGTTTGTTATAGTTCAAATTCAAATTTTTTAGGGCAGGGGGTTAGAAACATTGATGTGAAATTAGGCTGTATTTAACCCATTTATAAGGCATGACACATGTTAAATGGATTTGAATCAAATATAAATGGATTTGGATCATAATAAAGTGAATTGGTCCAATATGAATGATATTCTAGTCGATTTGGGTTGACCATTACTGGTTTGTAAAATACAAGTAACTCTATTTAAAATATAATGATAATATAAAACATTTTAAAATAACAAATTATATAATAACATATTTTATTATTACAATCAACATAATTTGAAAAAACAACAACACATTTATAGCATATTTTTTTTATTTTAAATGGTTTAATATTGACAGGATGCTACATGGATAACATGAATTTACCTTTTTATATAAATGAGATATCAATTTATAATTCCATTAAAATCCTAATGGCATTAAAGATATTCATTTATCTATTATCATCTACCTAGACATATTTGTTCATGGATTATGAAGCACAAGGTTATAGGTTGTGATATGGTCTTCTGAATTCCAACATGTTTTCAATTCACTACATCTAAGATGTGGTATAAATTCAAAGTGGGATCACCTCAATATGAATTAAAATGACACTCTTCTAAAAAGGGATCTGATGCCACCTTCATGTCTACTATTTCTATGACATCTTTAGCATAATTAACTTCCATTATATGATGATCTAAAAGCTACTGGATTGAAACACTACTATGGGTATGGGCTATAAAATCATGAAAAAAGGCTATGACCAGCACTGGTAATGTTAGTGCCCATTAAAGTCGGGCAATTTTATTAGCACTAGTTTCATCATTGAAAATGGAATCAATTACAACAATGAACTCTACCTAAATATCACACTACAATAACCAAAAATGTAAATTTCAAATATAAAAAACTAAATTACAAATAAATTTTCATTAATTTTTTTTACAACTACAATGTTATGTACAATTTGTTAAAAACATCTACAATTTACAAAAAACTCAAAAATAATTTTTATTAGACCATGTGGCCATGTATTCCACTATCCTTGAGATCACCTTATAATAGAGCTCAATCATGCTACTTGTCGAACACACCACCCATAGCTCAAAGAAAAATAGAGTGTGTATGTGATAAAATAATACTTATTTTAGAAATACTATAAAAAAAGAAATAAAATTTAAATACTATACAATAATGATTTAATAAAAAATAAATAAAAAAGAGAACATGAATGATAAAATACAATGCATAAATAAAAATTATAACATAATAAATAAATAAAACGTATTACAAAGTAATATGACAACCACAACGTGTTTTCTCCATTTTGAGTATGTGAAACATTTTAAATAAAATAAAAGACACCATGTGTCAGATCGACATTCAATTAATTCCTATACGTTGAAAATGAACCATGAATCATTACTGTAAAGTATCAAAATAATCTGAGCGTGTTTTCTTCATTTTTAGTATGTGATGCATGATTTGAGCTTGAATGTTACTTTTAAATGAAAACACACACTTTCAACCACATGGATACACCATGTGTTGGATTGATATGAGGTTAATTCCTACATGACACAAATTAGTCATAGATCATTGTCTAAAGTATGAAGACAATATGGACACATTTTCTTAGTTTTAAGTACGTGACATTCATTTTGAACTTAGATTTCATTTTTAAATGAAAACACATACTTTTAGTCATAATGGCCACATTGTGTGTCAAATTGATGCACAACTAATTCATACATTTGAAAAATGAATCACAAATCGTTTCCTAAAGTATCAAGAAAATTTGAGCATGTTTTCTTATTTTTTAGTATATAATGTGTGTTCTGAACTTAAATATTATGTTTAAATAAATATACACACTTTTGGTCACAATTTTCACACTATGTGTCAGATTATCATTTGGTTAATTCTCACATGTAAAAAATGAATTAAAGATCATTCTCTAAAAGAATAAAGATAATTTTAGCATGTTTTCTTGGTTTTGATTATGTAACACACGTTTTATACTTAAATTTTAATTTTAAATGAAAACACACACTTTTCGTCATAATAACCACACTATGTATCAGATTAATGTGTGGTTTATTTATGCACTTCAAAAATGAATTAAATATTATTTTCCTAAAATATCAAGACAAGAAAAGTTTCTTTTCTTAATTTTTAGTATGTGACTTATATTTTGAACCAAAATATCACTTTCAAATAAAAACACACACTTTTAGCTATACTGCACTCATTTCATGGAAGATTAACATGAAATTAATTCCGACACATAAAAAAAATTCACGAATCATATTACTACAATATTAAGACAATTCAAGAATGTTTTATCATATTTTAGTATGTGATGTACATTTTGGACAAAAATTCCACTGTTAAAATAAAAACATATACTTTCAGTTAATCTGATTACACCATCTATCAGATTGATGTGTAGTTAATCCCTACACATAAAAAATGAATCATGGGTCATTTTGATAATGTATCAAGAAAATTAAAGGACATTTGTTTTCTTTTGAGCATGTGACATGTGTTTTAAATTAAAATATCACTTTTAAACTTAAAAACATGCACTTTCCAAAAAATTGATTACAACACGTGTCATATTGATGTATAGTTAATTATTAATCATCATAAATGAATTACATAACTCTTTCCTAAAGTATCAAGACAACATGAGTATGTTTTCTTGGGTTTGAATATGCAACATCTATTATGAGATAAGATGATGTTTTTATATTCAAAACACACACTTTAAGTCATACCAGACACATTGTGGGTCAAGTTGATGTGCGGTTGATTCCCAAATATAAAAAATAAATCAAAATAATTTTTTAAAATTATTAATATAATATAATATTTTTTACACAATTTTGAGTATGTAACACATGTTTTGAATTAACATGTCACTTTTAAATTAAAATATGTATTTTGAGTCGTTTCGGCCACATCGTGTGTTGGACTGACATGCATTTGATTCCTACATGTAATAAATGAACCACAAGTCACTGTCCTAATGTACTAATAAAATCAAATCACTTTTTATTAGTTTTGAGTATGTGACACACATTTTGAACTAAAATGTCACTTTTAAATGAAAACACCCGCTTTCAGTCCTACCAGTCACACCGTGTGTCAGATTGATGCATGATTGATTCTTATGCATAAAAAGTTAATAAAAAAACATTTTATTAAAGTATTAAGACAATTCAAGTTTGTTTTATTAGTTTTGAGTGTGTGGAACGTGTTTTGAACTAAAATGTCACTTTTAAATGAAAACACTCACTTTCAGTCACACTGACCACACCGCGTGCCAGATTAACATGAAGGTAATTCCTATACATCATAAATAAATCATGGATCATTGCTATAAATCATTAAGAAAATATAATCACATTTTCTTGTACGTGACGCACATTTTGGACTAAAATGTCACTTTTAAATTGAAGATACGTACTTTTAGTCAATTTGGCCACGCTATGTATCATATTGACATGAGGTTAATTACTATACATCAAAAATAAATTATGAATAATTTTTATAAAGTATCAAGATAATCTTAGTTCATTTTCTTGATTTTGAGTATGTGACACATGTTTTATACTAAAATTTCACTTTTAAACTAAAAAAATGCACTTTTAGTCAACCCATCTACACCGCATGCCAGATTGATGAGATCAAAAATGATTTAAGGATTGTTTTTCTAAAGTATCAAGAAAATATAAGAGCGTTTTTTATATTTTACTATTTGATGTGTGTTATAAGCGAAACTGTTACTTTTATACGGAAAACATTCACTTTGAAAAATATCAGTCATACAGTTTGTTAGATTGATGTTTGGTTTATTTCTACATGCCAAAAATGAATCATGGATCATTGTACTAAATTATAAAAATAATCTGATCACATTTTCTTGATTTTTGAGTATGTGGTGCTTGTTTTAAACTAAAATACCACTTTTAAATGAGAACA
Organism: Viscum album; assembly: GCA_963277665.1. NCBI lineage: Eukaryota > Viridiplantae > Streptophyta > Magnoliopsida > Santalales > Viscaceae > Viscum > Viscum album. Next base: position 166,467,790 of record OY728155.1, on the reverse strand, counting down.
TGAACTTTCACCAACCACACCATATATCATATTTACATGCAATTGATTTCTAATAATCATGAATTAATCATAGATTTTCTTAATTCATCAAGATAATATGAGCACATTTTCTCAGCTTTGAGTATGTAATGTTCATTTTGAACAAAAATGTCACTTTTAAATAAAAACATTCACATTTAGTAATACAAACCATTTATCATCCCAAACAACATTACTATCAATGTGAAATATTTTTTTATATGAGAATTATACAATATAACACCTAAATCCCACATTAATTTGTACTAATTTTTACTAATTACTGCTAATGTTTAATAATTACCGCTAATTTTTACTAATTATCATTAATTTTTACTAATAATATTGATTAAATGTTCTTTTTTACTAATATTTACTAATTACCACTAATTTTTAATAATTTTTTCTAATTACCACTAATTTTTATTAATTGTACTGGTTTACTGTTAATTTTTACTAATTATTCCGGTTTACTGCCAATTTTTACTAATTTTTCCTAATAACTCCTAATTTTTACTGATTTTTCCCAATCATGGCTAATTTTACCTATTTTTTAGTCATCGTCGCTATTTTTTAATAATTTTAAAGTCATTTCTGACAATTTTTACTAAATTTTAATAATCACTACTGATTTTTACTAATAACGACAATTTTTAAAAATTATAGTGATTTATTGTTAATTTTTACTAATTGCTTCTAATTTTTACTAATTATAGTGCTTTAACATTCATTTTACAAATTACTGTTATTTATTAAAAAATTCTCTAAATTAATATTACTTATTGATTAGATCTATACATTATTACTAAGTTCTATTAATTAATAATGTTTATTTATCAATTATAAGTAATTACTATTAATAATATCCACTTACTAATAATTAAAAAAATTATTGAAAATCAAAACTGTTTTCTTTTAATTACAAACTTTACTGATAGTTAAAAATAAATATTTCTAATTTACAATAAATATCACATATGTACTCCATCATCTCCTAGTGCTGAGGTGCTTGCCATCGACGTATCCCCCCCTTCTTTTGCCATCGACGCGTCACATCCTGCTCTGTCCCAGTTCTGCACTTCTAATGAAAAATTTGGATATCGTTGACACAAATTGGTTCTAGATTTTACAATCTTCAGGTGATGAAACCAATTTATGGCAACCATATTCAAAATTGTTATTGATCATCGCCTAAAAATTGACGACCTATTTCATTTTCAGTTTTCTAATACTTTATAACAATTTATATTATTTCATAGTAATTTGGAATAAATTATACTAACGTAAAATATTTTTATTAATTTATAAAATTGTATATGTTTATATTTTTTTTATAAATTTACAAAAAATTTATTAATTCATAATAATTTATATTAATATACACTATTTTATATGGATTTATTGTAAATTATATCAATTTACTAATGTTTTTTTGTTTATATCAATTTAATACTAAGTTTTACTAATCTAGTATCTATTATATATACTAATCCTGGGTTCTTCCAAGCATATGTGTCACCAGTACATGCCTCCACATCACCTTTTTTACCTTTGAATTTACCCTTCTACCCTCCAAACACCGCCACCTATTGCGATTTACCTCTCATGGTTCTTCCTCCGCTATCCTGTTACCACATTCGTCCTTTGCGCTTAGGGTTCCCTCTTCCATCTTCTTCCTCCCGCGACAATTCCGACCTCCCCCAGCTTCATCCCTCCATCTTCTCAAGAATCAACCTACTCTATTCCCTGTTCACTTTTAAAAATAGTATGTCATTAATTACTCAACATATGTTCTTCCCATCTGGTCATCTTTTACCCTCTAAAACCACATTCTTCTACCCTCAAAATATTTCACTTCCATGAATCTTCTACCTAGTTCCCCAATATTCTACTTCATATCTATAACTACCTACAAGTCACAGATTTTGACGCTCGACATCACATCCAGGAAACCCTACCTGCTACATATCCTTCATCGAAAACCAGAAACCCTACACTACTCCTCCGACTGACAGTCGTGGAAAGATCAATCCAATGCACGCCCGCACTAACCTCTGTTCCTTTGCAACTCTCTCCATCTACATCCTGTCGTCGGTAAAACTCTCTGTAAAGGTAATATCCTTTATACTATAAACCACACTTTCCAACCTACATTACTTCAATAACTATGTATTCTGTAGTAACTGAGATCCACGCAAGCAATTAATCTTCATAGGGAGTCATATTCTTCCTTGGAGAGTTACTGACTGTGGATTTCAATATGAAGTATACATTCAAATATTTTGAAAGACAGACCTACTCCTATATTGATGTACTATAATTTCTTATTATCTATTCCTATCTAAATATATTCACTACAGAACCTCCAGTGTTTGTTAGTTAAAGATCCCACTATTTACTACATGCAACTATCCTATATCACTTTTAAACATATGTATACAACTATGCAGTTACATCTACATTCAGTTACCTATCTTCCTTCAATTTCTAGATTACATTTCTTTTACTCTACACTTATGCATTAAATGTATTCACTCATCATGTACAACAAGTATTGGTCAGGGAATTCAGGCTCAATTAATCCATTGAATGTCTTGGAAGACAGACCTACTCCAGCATTGGTGTATTAAAATTCTTTATCATCTGATATTTAACTGTATATTGAATAAAGTAGACAACAATAATAGGTATGTTATTTTCTATTACCATTTTGTGATATTGAATTTGCACTACTTTTAGGCAATCAATATCAATGAACTGCAATATGACCTATTACATAACTACAAGAAGTTATCTTACTATCAGGTTTCTAATACAGAGGATCATATCATAGAATTCCTCTATGCCTACCTGAATATATTCAATAAAGAAAAACTAGTTTTATTCACACTAAATTGAGTCAACCAGTGATTTTTATATGAAAAAATCCCCTCCAAGTAGTTTCCATTTCTTTCAAAGACATATCTCTACTCTGTTGTCCTTACTAAACTGTGCCATTCAGCAAACCACTATGATTTCAAACCCATGCCCACATCTCCTCCGAACCCAAAACCTTCAATTCCAAACCAGTTGTGATTTCAAGTGCTTTTGAGGTCAAGGACAACATCCTCCTCTCCACTCGGTCTTAACAGATTTTCTGTAGATGGATGCTTCTGAGGTCAAGGTCGTTTCGCATGAGAGGGATTCCCGTGTGAGAGTCGCTATTATCATCCGGTCGTTAAACTCCTCAGAGATTCTTACCAGCTATAGAGACTGCATCACTATTGTTCTTGGAGAGTAGAAGGTAATGCAAACTACTTGGATACCATGCCTTTACATTCGATTAATTATCTGGTACATAAGCATGTTCAAATTAGATCCAAAGCCTTTACTTTCGACTATGTTTATGGAAATGGGGATTAACCTCGTCTACCATATATGGGGATTGTGTTTCTCCCCTTATTAATGCACTCTTTCATGGCTACAATTCCACTATTCTTGCATAGGGCCAGACAGGGTCAGGGAAAAAACACACATTCAGAACAAACTAAGATGAAAATGGAAAAGTTACTGGAATTATACCTCGTGTAATGGGAAACATATTTTCATGCATATAGACGATGGACTCTTTCAAATTTATCTTTAGAGTTTCATTTGTTGAGGTATGAATACTATTATTCATGTTTCTATGGGTATGCATACATTTATATTCCCATATTTTTTGTCTCCTCATATGTTGTAATTTTTCACTTTTCTTTTTTTGAAATGCTTTTCGATCGGGCATGTGTTCAAGGAAGAATTATTTTTCTTATTTGATCAATATTTAATGCCTACCTCTAAATGTAAAGGGGCATCTCATGAAAAGACTAATGCTCTTGCAAAGTTTCCCATCCGAATTAAAAAAATAGGTAATAGGATAACACTTGTTGGAGCCACTAAAGCTGAAGTTAGGACAAAAAGAGGAGATGAAATCGTATCTATTTTGTGGTTCACTATGTCGCACTACTACTAGAACAAATACGAATAGTCAGTCAAGGTGGTACTTTTATTATATTTCATATATAATTACAATTTTTATTTTCTGTTCTAATTTAATTCAATGATCGCAATATATACAAATATGATTGTTAAAAATGCCTGTAGGGCTAAAATATGTAAGCTACTCTAGCTCTTCAAAGAAAAATCTTCTCTTAGAGAATTAGAGAAAAAATGTTCTATTTATGTTTTGTGATATTATTGCCTAAAATGTAGTCTAATATGAACTTCCAAGCAAAAAAAACCATGCGCTTACAAAATAGTAGGCTTTTGTTGACAGACAAGGGAGGGCAGGACTTATCTACTTATCTGAAATGATGTTCTGCATGTGTTGTTTTTTAGGCAATCAAGCTCTTCCATTTAATTTGTCATCTATTATGTTTTTTGAATAGTTCTTTTTGAGGTTATCCATTATTAAAATTAGGAATTGTTATTTTCTAACTATTGGATTTTCATTTCTAGGACACTCTTGGAGGAAATAACAAAACGGTCATGATTGGTATTTAAGAAGTGCATTGTCCATTTTACTAACTGTTTTTTCTCAAATAATTTGTATGCTCCATTCTAACTTGTTTACAAAAAATTGTAGCTTATGTTAGTCCCGCTAACTCAAATGCAGATGAGACCCTCAATACATTGAAGTATGCAAATAGTGCTTGCAACATTGAGAATAAAGAAATTGTAAGATTATTTTCTGTGAGTTAAGTTTAAAGCAGTTGTAAAATTTTAAGTTCTCATTTCTTTTATTTTCCTATTGTATACTTTGATATAAGTTGTGATCCAATGATAGCTCAAATAAAAAGAATACAAAGAATGAAAACAGAAATCAAGAAATTGAAGGTATGATTGATATGATCAAGGAAGCATCTCCTGAAGTACTGACTCATAAAATTCTGATGACATTCAACTCTTGTTCAATTCTTAAGCAAAAATATTCTTCGCTCGAGGCAAAGAACATAGAGTTTCAAAGAGAGGTTTAACAATATCATATCACTTCTAAGCACTCGACAAAATATGATATTGATGTCCAGGTCATTGCTTCTGTTCTTATTGTCAGTAAAATACTTTTATTGTGGGCTGGACTTCATTTTGTGGGATTTTACTTGATTTTTTATTTTCATTTTGTAAGGTTTAATCATTTTTTGTTGTCTTATCCAAGAAACTAATTTGATGAAACCATGTGTGACTAGAATTCAAATGCATATGAGAGCATCAATACATTGAAGTATGCAAATAGTGCTCGTAACATTGAGAATAAAGAAATTGTGAGATTATTTTCTGTGAGTTAAGTTTAAATCAGTTGTAAAATTTTAAGTTATCATTTATTTTCTTTTTCTATTAGATACTTTGATATAAGTTGTGATCCAATGACAGCTCAAATGAAAAGAATACAAAGAATGAAAACAGAAATCCAGCGATTGAAGGTATGGTTGATATGATCAATGAAGCATCTCCTGAAGTACTGACTCATAAAATTACGATGACATTCAACTCTTGTTTGATTGTAAAGCAAAAGAATTATTCGCTCGAGGCAAAGAACATAGAGTTTCAAAGAGAGGTTGAACAATAAAATATCACTTCTAAGAACTCGACACAACATACTATTGACTTCCAGGTCATTTCTTTTGTTCTTATTTTCAATAAAATACTTTAATTGTGGGCTGAACTTCATTTTGTGGGATTTTACATGATTTTTATTTTCATTTTGTAAGGTTTAATAATTTTTTGTTGTCTTATCTAGGAAACTGATTTGATGAAACCATGTGTGACTAGAATTCAAGAATAAGAGGGATTTCACATAAAACTTCCACAGTATGTAATTTCAAAAGATTTTTCATCCAATTTTGTTTCAAATACATTAGACCTTCCAGGTATCAATATTAACCCCCTATTGATTTTTTTTGAACTCTTTATTCCTTGAACAATATCTTTTAGTTTCATTATAATTAGGTAGTGGTGAAACTATTTGCAATGTCAAAATTCAAATTAATTTGATGTTGAAGATGATGACAAAGAGCTAGAACATTCATCCATTCAAGAAAATTCAGATCTAGAGCTAAAAGAACTTGAACATATGGAGGTAAATTTTTTCTCGTTTTGATTTATTTGGTATGCTAGATTGAAGTTTATAATGGAAAATATCAAATCACCCCTGTGATTTTTTAGTTGTCTTCTTTGGATGTTGTTCTTATTGGTTGCATTAATATTGGAAGAAAATTCTTCTAGGGCTATGTTTAGGATGCGTATTGTTATTTTTAATTAATTTAATATTAGTTCTGTAATATTTAATGCTCAATTTATGAGTTTATTTTCAAAATGATCATGGTCAGTGACTGAAAGTGTTGTTGATTCCTCTACACCCTCCCTTGGTACCCTACATCTTGTTACCCTATCCATGTTTTTATTTTCAGTCATTTTTTTACAATATTCTTAAAATTAACTAAATTTTAATCATTCAAATTTCATGGAAAAGTTATTTACTCCAAAGTTATGTCACACTACAATATTCAAATCACCATAATATATATTCCATTCAATTTTCCATTCTTACTCTCATTCTCATTCATTTTCCATTTCCCTTTCCCATCTTAGGCCAAAAGGGGGCCAAATGAAATTGCAAACACCTTAATTGGATCTAATAGAAGGAGAGTTGACATTATTTTTTGTTAATTTTGAAACCATCAATTGATGGAATAGTGTCGAGCATGAAAAACAACATCACAATTATTATTTTGAGCTCTGATGTTTATAATGATCTTTTTCTTGTCACTAGTTCAGGCGTTTTCTTATTCATTTTTCACCAATGGAGTTTCTCTGCTCATTTTGAGGTATTTCTATGTTGAAGGATGAAATGAAGCATATTATGAGCCCCTCAACCCTAAAACTTCATGGGAAAAATATTTTGGAGCAGGAACAAGAAAAGAAAGTCTTGCTGGTTAGTGTTCATTTAATGTTTTGTTGTAACGTGTAGGAATTTTTTATTTTATGTATTTTTACTATTTTTTATATTGTAGATTTTATTTTCATTGTTTTCTGGTAGAAAGAGTTTAATGAGTTGAGAGAAAATCCTGCAAACATATGAACAGCTTCTAATGATGGTGATCAAAAGCTAAAACAAGACTCTCTTCAAAAATCAAATTCCCTTGAAGCACAAGTGAGTTTTAAATTTTCTTCTTCTAAATATATCTACATTTTTATGTCTTTATAAAATTTTATCCACTATAGGTTTCAGAATTGAAGAATAAAGAGGATTCTTGATCCCAACTCTTGAGGTAGAAACCTAGAAGTGATGAAGAACCAAAGCGTTTGGAGGATGAAATTATTCAGATAAATTATCAAAAGGTTCTATTTTTGTATTTATATGCAGAAGCAATCTCCAGATGGATTCCAATCAACCAATTGAGTATTGTTTTAGTTTCAACTACAATAGAAAATCAAACATGAATTTTAGCGGTGTAGATTGTTGAAGGCCTCACAAGAAAAGGAGGTTCTGTAGGTATGTTCATCATTACATGTTTTTTTAAAAAAAAATTTATTCTGCGTTGCAAATATTTGTTATTGTACAACAATTAACAGTTTTACATGCTTCCTTTGTATATTTTTTTGGCATAAAAGATAGATATCTTTTTTTTGTAATGATTTGTCTGTTTAGGTTATGTTTTGATACTTGTATCTCTGTATGTATGAGAACTTATAGTTGACCATAATGTGCATTTCTTTACATGTTGACCTAACTTTTTAAATGGAGAGATGTTGGGGTTTTATGATCTTTTTGTTCAGTAATTTGCATGAATTCGTTTGGTTGATAAAAATGAAACAGAGAGAAATGAAGAAAAAGGAAAAGTAGTGAATGAGAAAGTATGGTGTTTTTCTTTTGGTTAATAAAAATGGATTATAATTTTTAAAGAATAACTAATAAGCATTATAATAAATAATAGATAATTAAAAACAAATAATATTTTTTAGGCTTACCCAATGGGGAAGTGTGGTGTTGTTCTTTTGGTGAATTCTTCAATTTGTGCACTTGTATTAACATATGAATGCCTGTTTTGTGTGACCCGCTTCATTTTTTGCAGCTTAGGGCTTCTAATTTTTTAGCTTAACATCTTAATTTCAGCCTCTTTGAATCTTAAAAGATTGCTGATTCGAAGGAACAAGGATATAATTTTCATGAGGTATATTTATCTTTTCTTCTTCTGTGTTTGTGTTTATCTTCATCTCCATCTCCATCTTTGTATTTTTAGAGGCCAAGTTTCTCAAAATTCATTGGAAAAGATATGAAGATTCATATCTTTGATTGGGAACAGTATAATGATGATGACTGGGTGACAACAGATCTGGAAGACATGCCTTACAACCCTTATAAGAAGACGACCCCCAGAGCGGGAAGCCACCATTCTAGAGCTGGAAGCCACCTTTCAAGAGCCGAAAGCCGATGTTCAAGAGGAGAAAGCCACCGTTCAAGAGGCAGAAGCTTTAGGATGACCTCTATAGTTGGAATCCCTTTAACCCTTAGGGTTTTAGAATGTAATCGACATATTTTGTCGAAGACACAGCATGGCGGTGAACAAAGTTCTGACCCCGGTGAAGTATACTGCCCTTGTAGAAAAATTATCACTTGCAAAACCCAGAAATGTCAATGCAAAGTTTCAAGAGGCTTGTGTAGTGAATTGTGTGGATGCCTCCCTAGCAAGTGCAACAATAGGAAGGAAGAGGAAGAGTCCTCTGAGATGGACAACTCGGTAAATCTGATGAATGATTATATCATGGGAAGAAACCTTCATCTGACATTGGGAACACACAGGTATGGGTTTGTCAATTGCTTGACCCATGCATAGAGATTTTCTTCACTAACTCTTTTATTTTATTTAGGTGAAGTTGGATGCAACACCAAATCCCATGATAGGGAAAAAATGAATAAGCGGGATGATATAACTCATGCAACTCTAAGGTTGCATAGACAGAGGTGATCAATGACATCTAGCAACCAACTTTAAGAGTATGTGGATATTCTCACCCAAAATTTCAAATATAGTGTAGTGGGATTTGTAGGTGGAGGTTTTAGGCGAAGTTATCTTGATGATTGAGGTTGATAGAAAGAGATTAGTGTTGGGGGTTATTTCATATTCCATTGAGGTATACTAATTGTTTGGGTTTTATCTGTATATTGGGGGAGTAACGGTTATCATAGTTGTAGTTGTTTTATATTTTGAGTATATTTTATGATATTCATGTGTTTATATTGTTTATTATATCATTCAATTTTTTGGGTTTTATTTTTTCACGACCCGACCCAAAGGGGTTCGAATCGCGACTCTCCAATCTCATTTTCAATAGGTCACGAGAGGGCAACTGGCTCCTAATAGGCTATAACACACAAGAGAGGCCTTAGCCTAACATACCCGTACACAGAAAACCACAATCATGTTCCTTAAACAGTGCTGAGATATATAAAAACTAGAAAAAAAGCATGCATACATCTATCCTAACTATAGTACAATAGAAGTACAAAAAGGAAAAATACAGGCCACATAAAAAACTGCAAAAATGTCAACCTGCTCTGAAGGAGGTGATTACTGTCAAACACCTGTCGGTAAGCTCTCCGTCCAAGCTCCGGTGAAAACCCCATTCATTCCAGCTACTCCGCTCTCCCTACTCCGAGTCCAACTAGGACTCCGTCGAAGGACCCATGGTTTACACAAGACACCTGATGAAAAATCCACATTTTACTTCAAATACCCAAAGCGGGCCTCATGGGACCCGCACCATGATTTCTGTTTAATCACCTAAAATCAGTGTTAAAATGTCCTCCTTAAAGTCACGGTCGCACCAGGCCTCATGGGGCCCACACCTTTGGACCTTCCGTATACCACTAGAAATGCTCCAGTGGGGGTGATGATATATATATATATATTGTTTAATTAAATCCTCCATCTTCCCGATCCCGGCTCGCCTCCAACCTGACACCCGATGCTGAAAAATTTTATGTCATGGCTAGGGTGAACATGACATTCTGAACCCAAATTCAATCTTAGAAATTCGATCTGAGACTTTGTTCAGGAGTTATTCAAGCTGACATCCAAAATAAATTAATTTAATTTATTTATGAAAATGCTCTTGATAAAATTTTCTATAGCAGACCCACTTTCGAAAAAGTTTTACCCCGTCTAGGGTAAACACCATGCTCCGGACACAATCGTACCCTCATATTTTTTATTCGAGATACCGTTTGAGAGATAACCCATTTCTGCCACATGAATAGTATAAAAATACTTAATATTTTTATAAAATTTATTTTGGGGACACCATGACTCAAAATCACATGCCATCTTCATGCTTAGTTCTGGAATTATTCGTAGGAATATTTCAAAGTATGACAAGGTAAAACCCAAGTTGCTATATATCTCATTTTGTGAGATTTATACTATATGCACGTTTTCAACCCATGCCTTATTGGAGGCATGTTTCTGGGGTCACACTCAATATCATTATTGACCTAGGTGGGTTCAAGAGGAATGAGTTGTGACATGGATGAATGACATGTGAATTTAACACCTATGTTTCTTGAAAGGATAAAAACATGATTTAATAATAAGTATTTTTTTATAATCAATAAATAATGCACCTGCTAGAAAAAAATGATATAATGATTTCTATGACCAAACTATAAGTATTGTATATAATGCATAATTTAATTATAAGTATTGTTTTGTAATATTATGATTTTAGTTTTTAGTATTCAATTTTCGGTCTCTTTGTAAAATAATATATCACGTTAATAAATTATTATTTTTTCATTTATAATAATTGGTTATTTATAATAACACATTATTAATTAAGATGAATATTTAAATCTTTTTTTACATTTCTATTTTTTAATAGTTATAATTAGTTCTCAAATTATTTAATTTAATTATAAAGTTCGATATCATTTAATTAAATAAAATATAGTATATTATATTTCTATTTTTTTAGTTTATATGTCAAAGAGACAGTGAGTAATTATAATTAATTCTCAATAATAATTAACTAATTTTTAAAAAATTACAATTAAAAAATGTAGTTATTTGTAAGGGCATAATTTTTCTTGATCTCTCTCTTGGCGTTTCTGTGTGGTTGGAGGTATCCAATAAAGTATGGAAGGGTAGAAGTGGGTCTGAGCTGAATTTTTATCCATGGGTGGTTGTAGTGTGAGCTTATAGGTTATGACATGGTGTTGTTTTAGAGATGGGCCCACGGCATGGTGTGGTGCTTGAAACATAGTGGCTTGGGATGAGGGGTTTTTGTGTCTCTTTCAATCTAGGGGTAGCTGCAGCATGAGCATAGATTGCACTGTGGAGCCCATGGGGTTCAGTTTCCTTATCTCTGTCATATGGAGGATCGCTGTAGCGTGGTTCATATATTACGTCGTTACCTTACCCCAGGTTCGTAAGATCTTAGGGAGATGTGCGGTATTGAAAAATGGATTCTCGAAGTTTGAACTTTTATGGTGTGGCCACCCTTGTTGCACCATAGTTTCAGAGAAAACCCAAGGCATTACGACATTTTAAAGGGAGGTTACACCTTGTTCTCTTAAAATTACAACATGTATAAATTTGACATCCCATTCAAATTCCTTTTATTTCCTCTATTATCCTTCAAACACTAGATGAACCAAGGGCCTATTTTAGAGACTGTAAGTCCCCTTTCACTAGGATTTATCCCTGACTTCGAAAGACCTTTCCATTGGTGATCCAATGTGACTTGAGGATATACCTGAGGATATCATCTCTTGAAAAGTCTTAATCAAGGAGGTAAAGTGGCAAATAGCATAATTTCCACATAGTGGAAACATGGTAGACCCATGAATAAAGTTATAACTTAGTACAAAAATTATCTTATCATGAGATATATAATAAGGATAATTAGCAAGTTGTCTCTAGTGCAAGTGGGAGTGTTGTAATAGTGTTTTTTCGAGACCCAACTTTAATGATACTTTTCGATTATCATATCATGTATACAGTGAGTTATGCCTGATTTACACTTACCATTATAGTGTTTATATTTTTGTTTAAACTATTTATATGGAAATGTTTATATATTATTTGTTATATAAAAAGGTCATAACAGTTTCAGGACTATAATGAGAACCTTGAGATACTTTGACATTAATCATAAACATATGTCATATAGTCTAGATACATCATGCTGATTGGACACAGTTGATGTCTAACTATCAGGTTTTGGGGGCTCATAGGTATTGAGACTTCTTATCATGATGTTCCAACTTTGTGATCTATAGTAGGTGAGATCATGAGGACAACCCCACCAATAGGAACACCACATGTTTTGAGTGTCATTGGTTTTTCCTATCTATGAAAGTGTGTATTGGTCTCTTGACTTGATACCATTATCAATGTCTTCCATTTGATCATATACTTTTATGAAAGGAAAAAACCATGACATTGAAGTCGTGATGATGGATCTTACGTTGGGTGTATCCTTGGTAGTAAGACATTGATTGAATGATCAAGATAAAATTTTTTGCTTCTAATTTGAGGAAGTGATATCTCGAACCTAGTTGATTATGATGATAGAACCTTCATAAATCCATGTTCATGGTAGTTCAAGGTATGTGTGTCCAGTATAATCTCTAAATATTAAATCAAGAATGGATTATGACATAAGTTGTGCATCCTGCTTTATGAGATATCACGAGATAAAGAGATTATATTACACAATGTGTGTTCGTATGAAATGTTGTCATTACTATGACTTTTCCTTATCTTCTTATGGGACTTGTTGGGATGATAGACTCCTCTTCTAATCTATGAATAGTATTTACTACTATTGAGAAAAGGGTTTAGGGTTTCACACATAATAACACATTCAAGTGTATGTCCTATTTTGGTGAATAGGTGTACAAGTCATAGTGGGACCCGCCATGAGGTATGAGAGTTTTCCGAGTATTAATGATCACCAAAAAATAAATAAATTCATTATTATTCGAGTATAGAATAAGTGTGTTGAATTTATTTATTAAAATTTTTCACAAGGTATTTAGTAAATACATGGAAAAAATATTATACAAATAAATATTATTTTAATATTAAAGGTTTGTTTAATATTTTCAAGAATTACGAGTTAAGTTAATAGATCTCTTTTATCACATAATATATTTATTATATATTACAAGTGTGTGATAAAAATATAAATGACATTATGATGCAGTTAGTTCATCATAGCATGTCAATTATCGCTTATTTAGTGGGTGTTTCTTATACGGGGGATGAGGAACCCTTTCCGAGTAATTAACTCCCACAATATAAGCACAAAGGATCTCATTTCCATGGTATCATTCATACCCATGAATTTGAGAGCTCCTCTCTCTTCCTTCTTGCATCTAAGAGAGAGAAAGATCTCATCAAATCTTTTGATCTTTGATCTCTTTCACAAATCAAAGGGATGAGATCGTGGTGATCATCATGATGCTAAAGGACTCATTAAAGCTCTACACTAGCACCCAAAATTCATAAATTTTAAATTTCATGTACTCTTGAAGTGTGTGTGGAGAATTTAAAGGGGTTTGAGAATGGATATTTCAAGTAACTATCACCGACGACAAGCGACAGTCGAATACATCTTCGATCTGGATGAGGTAATTGTTCATGTTTATCTTTGTGCTCAATTAATTCATGCAATATCATTGAACCACAATGGGGATCAAATATCTACAGATAATAAAGTTTCATTACTTTGGAGATGAATTTTTTTAAATCCCCATCCCATTGACTTCTGTCGCATGCCCAGATACCAACAGGATATTCCTATTGTCAAACACGTGTATTGATCTTTATACTTTAAGATTGTTATTAATGGATATTATTAAACGTGTAATTTGATGTACTAATGAAAATCATGATAACATATGTCCATGGTGAGGTAGGATACATTGGGTGAATTTCGAGTAATATCTCATTAATGAATAATGTTATAAAGGATTTGTCCCTTTTGTCCTTTAATGGAATTATATATCTCAAGATCTTTGATGGAAATGAAATCGTCTAATTAAATCCATGGACATGGTGTTCTGTGATCAATTTTATTTTAAAAAAATCAAAGAATGATGCATTGAGCATATAGGATGATAACACCAGCTTTCAAAATACTTGATTTGAGATATCATGATAAATTGATTATATTACACATTAAGCACTCATATGAGATTGCATGTCATTGAAAAATTAACTTCTTTAATTTTATATGTCTTCGTGTGATGCTAGACACTAACCTTAGAATTTGGGAACCTCTACCTAATTCTACTAAGAAAGAGGCACAAAGGGTCACACACTAAATGTATCTAGAAACTCATTCAAATAATATTACTATTAATTATATAACATTTTGAATAAATATTATTCTTGTATGTGGTTTAATAATTATTCATGTTTTCTTTATCGCATATATTCTATTGCTAGTTATTTGATAGAATATTTTGTGAGCATAATATTTAATAAATAGTTATTTTCTATTTAGTGAAAATGTTATTTATTTAATTATTAGTGAATAATGCAATGATATTTATTTATTAAATAAATATCCATTATTCAATGCCTAATAAATATTATGGAGGAATGGAAGACCGAGTTCACAGATCTAATGATAAATATTATATATTAAATATTATTTGAATAAAGTTTAAATAATTTATTCAAGAAATAATATTTAATTAATTATATGGTTTTGTTCATGTCAAGAAATAATAATATTATTACTAGTATAGGTATATGGTTCTACATGGATTAATACATAATAAATGTGAATGTACAATTATTGTTTTCTAACCCTGACACTATTTAAACCCAAATATATTATTTCCCAACATGATGCTAGCCATTTTGTTGGTTGTGCACAACCACTCTGGAGAATTCTCTCAAACTCTATAGAGAACCTCTCTTAGAATGCTTTCAAGAATAGAGAGTGATCCTCCTCCACCAATCCTCTTGGTTCTAGAGAGATCTAGGAGAATTCTTCTTGGAAGTGATTCTCATGGTGATTAAGGACAAGCAATGAAAATGTTAGGATCCTCCATGTTAGAACTTGATGATTCCTACAGTGATGCTTGGATGTTTTCGGTACATGTGTGGATCACCGCTATAGAAAATATACACTTGATTACTATGATGAAACAACAATACAATGTAGAGACATTTCCAAATTCATCAATGAAGAAATAATTCAATTTAAGGTATTTCTTTAATTACTTAAATTAATTATAAATTTATTATGTGATGATCATGTGTTTAATTTTGATGTTCTTGTGTCAATTAATATTTGATTTAATTCTATTGGTCATGGTGTTCTTCATTGATGTACATCTCAAATTAATTATCAATTATGATAAAAATTTGAGATGGGCATGCCCCACTGGCACTTCCGCTGGATTTGGAAGCTTTAGATCTCAAAAACTAGAGACTAGGATAACACTACAATTATAAAGTTGACCATAAATTGATCACTTTTCTCATCATCATCTTTAAAATCATTATTTTTTACTTTATTTGTTTTCAAAAACAAAACACCCCTTTTTCTTAACCAATAAATGAAAAATTGACTTATTACTTCTCTATGGAGACAACTTGAGGTTACCACTAATATTGAATTTATTTAAGAAATAAATAGATTTTTTTCACACCTTATGACAAAGTTGTGTAAAAACATCGCATCGTTGTCTTGGGGAAGTTCCAAATCCAACCTTTAGAATTGCATGACTAGTAATTATAATGATGTTTTTACCATTTAGATCCATAAATTAGAATAAAACTATTTACCAAACTTTTGAACATTAAATTGTATTAATTTTGAATAAATAACCCTTGTAAACTCAAGTGAAACTTTTAAGTGTTCACTATAGTTCTGCCAGAATGTAAATACACCATAACCAAACCCTAAGAGACTTATATGCACCTCGATTTGTTAACCAACAAAAATAAATAACTATTCATAAAATGAAAAATGATTTCAAATTGAAAATTATCTTAATATGAACATTTTCTATGTTTCATGGTCTTGTAGGTGAATAACCTAATAGACACATACAAGCGTTTACACATGTCTGCTCAACTTTGAATCCTCATAGAGTAGTTAAAGAACAAGTCCAATGAAGGGAATTACCATTTAATTAGAAGGAACTAACAAATATTGGTAATATAACTTACAATTGGTAAATATCCATAATTGGTAAGACTTATAAAACTGTTTCATGCAAATATTTGAGCCCTATGTTTGAGTTTAAAAGATATTCTAGGCATAAACCCTAAAATTTGCACGCATAAAATTCTGCTTAAGGGAGACTCTAGAATAGTTAGGTTGTAATATCCCAGAATTTTTGTATTTTTTTTAAATATGTTGAATTATTTCGAGACTGGTAAATCTGAAGACTCATGATTCTGAGGCCTGGAGTGGCCGGAATGATTCGTCGAAAAATATTATGTTTAAAATAGCACATGTTAGTAGTTTTCCTGAAAAAGTAGAATAACTCTTAAACGGGTACCCATATCAGAAATCTTAGGGAACCATTGTGTTTATGATAGTGGGTTTATCCTAGGTGCGACTTAATTTTAGTCGGCGTAGGCCTCCGGTGTAAAAACCCAAAAATGACATAACTATAAATAAAACAATTAAATTAAATTATTTTATTTTTCAAATTTTTATAACTCACGAAAAGTGACTCACATTAAAAATATGAGACCACTGCTGAGTTCATGAGGGTATGATTTCCTTAGGAAGATACTAACATTGGCCAATGCGGGACAATGGTGGAAGTTAGTTTTTTCCGTAAATAAAATAATTAAGTAACAATTATTTTATTGTTAAATCCTTAACATCTAAACGGTAACTCAGATTGAAAATCTGAGAGTACCGTTGAGTTCGTGGGGGCGTATTACCCTTAGGCAGAGACTAACCTCGACCAATGCTGGTTTAGGGTGAATGTTAATAATTAATTAAACTTTTTTAAAGTACGTTCAGACTTATTACTCTGGTCAATACCATCTATAAGATCATCACTAAGATCTTGGCTATCCGGCTAGCTGATATTTCCAAGAATATTATCTCTTGGAATTGGTTTAGTTATATCAAAGGTAGGAAAATTCAAGATTTCCTCCTCACCTCTTCTGAGTGTGTCAATATTTTTCAGAAAACTGCTAGGGGAGGTAATATTGCCCTCAAACTTGACATTCAAAAGGCCTTTGACACTATGTACTGGAACTTCATACGTCAAATTCTTCTTGAGTTTGGATTCCACACCAAATTCATAAAGTGGTTTAAAGATCTACTTAGCTCAACTCATATCTCCATTCTTGTTAATGGGTCCCCTGAAGGCTAGTTCAAATGTTCCAAGGGTGTCAGACAGGGTGATCCCCTTTTAGCCATTATCTTTTCTATTTCTGAGGACTATCTTAGTAGGTTACTCACCCAAATGGTCCCTATGGGT
Source organism: Viscum album (assembly GCA_963277665.1). Classification (NCBI taxonomy): domain Eukaryota; kingdom Viridiplantae; phylum Streptophyta; class Magnoliopsida; order Santalales; family Viscaceae; genus Viscum; species Viscum album. Next base: position 166,450,284 of record OY728155.1, on the reverse strand, counting down.
GATCTTCTTACTATCAAAGCCTCTAGAGGTGCCTTGACTCCCTCTCATCTTCTCTATGCCAATGACATCATGATTTTCACTCAAGGTCACAAAAAGAATATCCAGAACCTTAAGAATTGTCTTCGTTACTATGAGTCGGTCTCTGGTCAAGAAATCAATTGGAATAAATCCTTCATTTTCTTTGGTAAAAATATTTCTAACCCTAGAAAACATGACCTTATAAAATACCTGGGTATCCAAGATGGTATATTTACTTTCAACTACCTAGGTGTACCTCTCTTCCTTGGAAGACCAAGAGCCTCCTACTTTGTTGATGTTTTCAGCAAAGTAAGAAAGACTCTCTCTTCCTGGAAAGGTAAAACCCTCTCAATGGTGGGCCACATCTGCCATGTTAAACATGTGGTCACTTCTAAACTTGTCTACTCCTTCATGGTCTAATCTTGGCCTGCCACTTTTATTAAAAACATGAACATTATGATGAGAAACTTAGTGTGGAGAGGAACCATGATTGAAAAAAATATTTTCACTATCCCTTGGAAAACCTGTTGTTTACCCCTCACAAAAGGAGGCTTGGGAATTAAAAACCTCAAAATTTTCACTCAGTCTCTTCTTTCCCAATTCATCTGAAATCTTATTAGTCAACAAGATAATTCCCCAATATTCTCGAGTGATTGGTTTTTTAAAAATCTTGTTAATGGAAATATGACTTTTCTTCAATCCTCCATCTAGTCCGGACTTAAAAAAATCTTCCAAGATATAAACAATAATGCCATATGTTCTGTTAATACTTTCTCTTCTCTTAACTTTTGGAATCAAAATTTGTCTGGAAGTCTCCTGATTGATCAAATTGATGCTACTAATTCCAATCTGGACCTAAACTCCTCTATCAAATAGCAATTGGAAACACACCATCTTATCCCCAATAACATTGCTCAAATAGTTAAAAACTATTATTTTCTAGAATATAATGATATTCTTATTTGGGAACCTTCTATGGATGGTCATTTAAATTCCCAATCTTACTACAACCATCTCACCCATGGTGAAATAAATTGCATGGATAATTTTACAAAAAGATGGTTGATTCCTTCCTTCTTCACTCTTTTTTGGAGGCTTCACTTTGGTAAACTCCCCCTTGAGGAGAACCTCCAGCGGGTGGGTATATCCCTTTCTTCCAGATTTCCCCTTTGAATACAACATCGTGAAGATGTTAATCACCTATTTATCTCTTGTAATACCTCTAATGAACTGTAGAATTATATTTTTAATTGCTTTGAGTTGCATCAGATTAAAAATAGGAACATTACCCAATGGGTACAAGACATCATTACCATTCAGTTCTCCAACCAGGTACAAATTATTTTCCTTGTTGCTTGTGCCGAAATTTTTCATATCATTTGGAATAGAAGAAACAAGGCTCTTCATGGAGAGAAAATCTTTAGTCAAAACTCTGCCATTCAAAAGATACTCTTGGTGGTTCAGAATGAAAACTTCAAACATAAAGGCAGATGCTCCAATTCAGTTACTGATCTTATCATTTTGAACAAACTAAAAGTTAAAGGTAATTTTCCCAAACCACTTTCCACCATTGAAGTTTTCTGGCATCCTCCCTTTACTGACCGGATTAAATGTAATTCAGATGGCACTTCAAGAGAAAACCTTGGCCTAGCTGGGTATGGGTTTTCCTTCAGATATCATAATGGAGACTTCCTGGGAGGCGAATATGGTCCTTTTGGATAATCCACTTCAATTGAAGATAAAATGTATGCTCTTATAAAAGCAGTTGATCATGCTTAGATTAATAACTGTAACAAGGTTTGGTTCTAGTGTGATTCGTCTAATATTGTCCAAGCTGTTTCGAAGAATCAAATGCATCTTTCCTGGAGGTACATGAATAAATGGAGCAAATGCCTAAAAATCCTTGCCTCCATGACATACATCATCACTCATATGTATCGTGAGGCGAATCAACTTGCAGACTTCCTTGCTAATAAAGGAGTAACTGAAGGCACCAACATATTCTACTCTACTATTTTGGAAGATTTGTTTTTTATTTTCAACTGTGATAAATGTACTCTTCCCACTTTTCGACTTTTGTAACCTTTTGATTTATTTAGGCTGTAAGGATTTTTTTTTAAATAAATATTTTATTTTATTTTCTACCAACTGTTGAGTGGCAGTGGCGGGACTGCTGGGTTTGCAAACCATTTAATGGCTTGAATATTCTATTTTGTAACCACATAATTGAGAGTTAAGAGGATCATTAATTAAAACACATTAATGAACCTGATTAATCCTATGATGCATTAAACACCCTCCCCTCTATTTAAATATAGCTCGGGCTTGGGTTTTTGACAGAAAAGTGAGGAACCTCTAACGAAGTACCGCAGGATATTCCACCAATGAGGAAATGAGACTTCAACAACAATGTTTCAAAAATCGATCTAGGATCGAAGAACGTTGACGACTTCAAAGAATGAGAATTCTTCTCCCATAACCGCGACGTCTCCAATGATTCTTGAGGTAGGGATTTTCAGTTTAAGTTCAAGTGAATTAGTTTATTTCCCTTGTTCTTGGAAATAATGATGAATGCAGATCAACCAAAATGAGTTGATCCATGATTCGCATGAAATTGAGGGTGACTGTTTCAGGAAAAAGATTGAACATGGTTAATCTTTATCTTTTTGATGTATTGTTATCACCCACTTGATATGATGCTAACACGGAGGGTGCGGGACAAACAAACAAGGCTAAGAACCTCTTACACTTCAAAATTTGTTGTGTTATTTGTGGGAAACCAAAAAATTGAGTGAAAAGATGAACCTAAGAGCTACACAGTGTTGGCAGCATCCCAGGAGGCCCGTAGGTGCTTTCGGGAGAGAAAACGGACCACTGGAGCTCACCTGGTGGCCCATGGAAGTTCCGCTGGCACGACACCAGCGATTGGAACTAGTCAGATGCTGAAGAGGGTGGTGCTACATGGTGTTGTGGTAGACCAGTAGGGGTGGTCGGCTCTTGGACGACCATGTCGGCGGAAGGGCGGCGCACCGTCGTATGTCGCGGATGGAGGTCGTGGCTTCAAGGCCGCAATAGAGGGGACCTAGGCCCCGCAGGTCTCATTGACAGGGGGCGGCGCTACATAGCACCGCCATTTCTAAAATTGAATGGACCAACAGGTCCGTTTGGGAGGTAATCTGTGCGATCCCTCATGGGGTAGCACCCAACCAGTGGGCCAGGCCTGGTTAGACTGGACCCAGACCCTCTTTGGCCCAGTTTGGCTTAAAAGGTCGTATCTCACAAACCAGACATTTGTTTGACGAACTGTCTGCGGTGTTGGATCCTTGGAGCGAGATGGTCCTTTTGAGATAATCCACTTGGATTTTGGAAAAAATTTGGAGTACATCCTGGTTGGATCGTACCTGAATTCAATCGGGCACTCGGCACTAAAATTCCTATAACTCTCAGACCGGGCATCCGATTGACATACCGTCTATTGCATTGGAACCCTTATGACATGACAGATCATTGGGTTACTTCTTCATGGGAATTTTTTATGGTTGAAATACAATCTATGGAATTAGAAGTGGGTCCTCATAGAATCAAGTGTACTATGTACGAGAATCAAGTGGCTGACTGAGACATGATGAATGAATAACGATCCTCTGTGGATCAAAACCTAGTGATCCTGTGTAGATCAGCACCTAGAGATCCTGTGTGGATCAACACTGAGCAATCCTGTGTCGATCAGCACCTAGCGATCCTGTGTGGATCAACACCTAGTGATCCTATGTGGATCAACACCTAACGAGCCTCTGTGGATCAGCACCTAGAAACCCTGTGTGGATCATCACCTAGCGACCTTGTGTGGATCAGTATCTAGGTACCCTGTGTGGATTAGCATCATAGAGACCCTATGTGGATCAAAATTATAGAAACTCTATGAGGATCAACATCATATTTCTGTTTCTCTGATATATATACTTGGTTTGAGATGAGTCTTTTGTTTTTTATTTTGTGATTGAGATCAAGATTTGTGGTTTTACTTTGTGGAATTATGAGAGACCTTTGGGGGTCTCGGGGTCCCTATTGAGTATTGTTATACTCACCCCTACATGGGCTTTTCCCGAAACTTCTTGTGTCTTGTGCAGATGACGGACAACCTTGACTCATACTTTGGGGAGCCAGGACTTAACCTGAACACAGGCGACCAGTGGACGAGGAGAGCCACGTGACGAGCTGTACCTAACCTTCAGGTAGTAACCATGCAGAATGACCTGAGGAGTTGTGATTAAGCCACTTAAAGTGAATAATATTCATTGTTAATAACTTAATATTCATGTGTTCCAAAGTCCATAAACAAAATTTTTAGTACATTATAGAAATTGAACTTCATTTATCATCTTAAGTGCAATTCATGTTTAAAATGCAACTATGGGACAAATCAATCATCTATTTGTGTATAAAATTATATTCATTTTTTGAATCTAATATTTTGGGATATTATTGATCAATTTTTTTGGAACATTTTATCTTTTAAGATTGATGGATGAATCCTGGGAGAAGATGTAGATTTTTCAGCATGAATATTGAACTTTTTTGGATAAAGCATAATGGGCCTAAGGTCCATTAAACAAAAGTGGGGCCCACAAACCAATTCAAATGAAGCTCAATGTTTACTGTAGAAAGATAAAAATATTAGGATCATTTTATTCAACTATGGAAAGAGCTAATTATGAAGTTTTCATGGAGATAAATGGATCTGAAGTTTACATTTAAATGGTGGGCCCGACCTGAATGCCCATAATGTCTTCCAACCGTTTCAATCATAACATCCAAATGGATTCACAAAATTACCTAAATATTTTACAGATAATATAGGACAGATGGATGAATAAATATCACTTCTATGAACCCTCTATATTTGGCCATATTCAGTTATATATTTACACGTCAAAATGGATGATGAATCTAGAAGAATTTTCTGGACATATTTGAATCCTCCAATTCCCTTGATTTTCTCACCCTCCTTTTGACTCTCTAAATTAATGGGGATGGAATTTATTGTGGTGGGTGTCTCTAAGGCTCCTAATATTCCTATATAAGGAGATAGTGGTGAAGTTAATTGGTATCGAATTTTTTATTTCTTTCATTTGTATTGTCATGCTTTCATTTTGTAATCGCTTTGTCAATTTCCCCCATATAAGTTTTTCGTTCACCTTAATTTAATTAATAAAAGATCAGCATCATCTTCTTATTAATTTCTTATTTCTTTTTCCATATCATGTTGATACATTTTCCTTATAAAGTGGGGTTATTCACATAATCTTTTATGAAACTCTTCACACAATGGTGGAGTGATTGTTATTTATTTTTCTTCTCCAATTCTACCATCATAAGTCTGCTACCCGGTTTCATTGATAGAATAGCATAAATTGAGGGATAATCCTATAATGGGTTGATCCAAGGGAGTATAAAGGGGATGAATTAGATTTTATTTCTTAATTTAATAATTATTAATCAATTCTATTTTTGAGATTTTAATTCAATGATGTATGTTCACCTTTAAACTCACCAATTTTAAGGATACACATCCCGAGTGCTAAAACGATCCTCTACCTTAGAGTGATCATCAATATAATCCTCTAAGTGTATAGGTGATTAGCATTAGGATAGTGAAAACTCATAATCGGTGAGTGATTTGGGATTTTTGTATTTTCTTAAAGTAAACACTCAAACATAAGATATTGAAATAATTTAAAAAGAAATTCATCCAATTCACCCCAAGCGATAACCAAGGATAAACTCATGCTTTTAAATTGAATTCACCTAAGTCTTTAAAATATAAAATAATATAATAAATTCAAACCCAAGTTGGCCACTTCATATCCAAATCAACACCATAAAACCACCTTCTTAGAATGCATGTTTCTTAAGTTTCTTCTAAGGTCTCTGAGGATCGATGACCCAAGCCATACTACAATGACCGCTTACACCATACAACTTGGGTAAATTTGGGTGCAACCAAAATTCGGCGTCATTTCTAGGGACCAAGTAAGTTACCTTAGAACATCTTTCTATTCTCCCCCATTTCACTTTTCTCATCCCATTTCTCTTATCTTTTCCCTTTTCTTTTTTTTTTCTCTTTTCTTGGCTCATATCCACATACACTCGTGACCATTCAAATCATCTAGTTAGGGTGGATAGTCCTAGGGTTGGGGAGTCAAGAACCCATAAATGTCTCTTTCCATTAGATAAAAATCTTCCTAATACTCCAAATACAGACATTGATTTTGATATAATGGAGAATCTCCCACAAAACCAAATCATAAACTAGGGAGGGAACACAAATAAGGAGCAAGACCCTAACTTGGGAATTTTTGCAGACCTGACCATGAATGACTACCTCACAGCTGCCTGGACCAATGAACCCTCTTGAATTAGGAATAATAACATTAGATATGCCCAATACGTCTTCAAAACCTATGTCTTGAGCCACCTTCAATCCTTTCATGGGATGGATTCTGATATTCCTTACCTTTATGTTAAAGAATTTAATGAAATTGTTGAAACCATGTGCGCTCCAAATCAAATTGAATCTGATAAAATCAGAATTTTTCCTTTTCCTATAAAGGACCGAGAAAAAAATTGGTTAAACAATTTGAGACCAACATCCATTCACTATTGGGACCAAATTCAACGAGAATTCTATAAAAAATAATTCCCCCATCATAAAACAATTGCACCTAAAAAGAGAATCCAAAAATTTTTTGAAAGAAAGGGAGAAACATTCTATGAAACATGGTAAAGGTTCAAGGACACATTAAACATGGAACCACACCCTGGTTTCTTAATACCATAACAAGTGATAATTTTCTATAAAGGGTTAGGTCCAGGAAATAAACAATTCATTGATATGATGTGAAATAGAACCTTCAAAAATAAACCCCCAAATGATGCTTATGAGTATCTAGAAAATCTTGCTGAACAGAACCAAACATGGAGAACATCACCATACTATGAGAATCCACCCAAATCTAATGTAATTCACAATCTTGGAGAAGAATAAAACCTTAGATAAAAACTCACTGCACTCAGGAGGAAGGTTGAGGAGATTGATCTTAGGAAGGTCCACAAATCCCGAATTGTTGATCTTGTTTGTACAATTTGTGACAAACATGACCACAAGACTGATAATTTCACCACCATTCCTTCTATCTAGGATGTTATTTTAGGAGGACCACTAGAAGAAGTTAATGCAATGAACTTTCAAAATCCACAATTCCAAAACACCTTCAATCCAAGGTATAATGAGTATCCAAGCTTTTGTTGGAAGGATAATCAACAACCAACACAACAAAAATGTATCAACCCATACCATCAACAAAATTTTCAAACCCCTAATCAGTTCCAACCACAACCCATACAATTCCAACATCCTCATGTTTAATACCAATAACCCATCCAACAACAAAAGTATCCTCCAGGGAAAAACCAACCAGCACAAGCCCCTTCCCAATTTGTCCCTCTCCCAATCCTTGAATAGATGTGTAAACAAATGGAGAAAATGAACTCAGAAGTCTCTTCCCTTAAAAAAGAACTTCAAACTATCAAAAATGGAAAGGAACCCATGCCTACACAGGCTATTCTACAACAAAAATTAAGGGGAGAGTCATGATGCACTCAGACAACTCATGAACAACTAAAGTTTGTGACAGTTTTAAGAAGTGGGAAATAAATTGAGAAACCCGAACAAATAATTCAGAAACCATCTAAAGCTTCAAAATCTAATGAAAATTCAAATGAAACAGATGATCAAACTGAGAAAACTTATGACAATTTGAAAGAAACAACTCTCTAACAAAAAATCCAACAACCTGCACCATTTCCTCAATGCATGTAGGGGACAACCAAGTCTGAATTGAGTAAAACATTGAGGGAAATATTCTCACAAGTCAAGTTGAACATTCTAATCCTCGATTCTATTCAAACCATTAATTCATACTCAAAATACCTAAAGGACCTTTTCACATTTGAAATTAAATTCTCACATATCCTTATGGTAGCAAATGTTAGCACAACAATCCAAGGAACCCTTCCACCAAAGATGAATGACTCAGGATGACCTTACATTAATGTTAAACTAGGAGAAAACAAAGTTGTCAAAGTCTTGTGTGACCTAAGTGCCAATGTCACTCTCATTACCAATGCTATGTAATATCAGTTAGACTTGGAAAATATCAAACCCACATATGTCACACTTTAACTTGTTGATCTTAGCATCAGGGTTCCAATGGGGATACTAAAGGATGTTCTGGTAAAAGTAGAAAACATTATCTACCCTGCTGACTTCATTATCCTTGACAACAATCCAACCTTAGGCAATAAGGAATGAACCCCAATCATCCTTGGTTATCCATTCCTTGCAACAATAAACTCTTTTATCCAAGCCTGAAATGGGAACATGACTATAACCTTTAGAAACATGAGTCTAGACTTGAACATCTATAATGCAAGCTCACGAATAGGGGATGATGAGGATATTCATGAAGTAAACATGATAGTATGTGTTGATAAAGAATCCATATAACATCAAGGGATATTTGAGGAATGTTTAAGTGAGGATGAGATTAATTTCCTTTGTTCACATGAAGGAAGTTTATATCCTTATCTAGAATCACTTTCAGATTTCTCCTATGATGAAATCATAAGACCAACAATTAGTGAAATATTTCAGGAAACCACATTCATGGAGACCAATCCAACTCCCTTCTGCAACATTGATCAAACCAATCTAGTATATGAAACATCTACACATGGGGAATCAATATTATCTAAAAGTCTAAAAAAAGAAATTTATCTTGATCCAATGTACCAATATTCTATTGAAAATTTAAACCAACCTGATCTTGAATTAAAAGAACTTCATACTACACTCAAGTATGCCTTCCTAGGAGAAAGTGGAACACATCCTATTGTCATTTATTCTTATCCTCAATCTGATCATGAGAGGATGTTTCTAGATGTCCTTAAGAGACAGAAGAAATCCATTGGATGGACCCTATCTGGTATTCATGTGATTATTCCACTTATCGGGAGTCATAGGATTGTTCTAGAATCTGATTCAAAGCCATGTTTTCAACCTTAGTGGTGACTCAATCCTAATATCATGGAAGTAGTGAGAAAAGAAATTATCAAATTGTTAAAAGTTGGTATCATCTATCCTATAGATGAGAGTGAGTGGGTCAGCTGGACCCACGTGGTTCCAAAGAAGGCTGGAATCACAGTGATAACCAATAAAGATTGAGAAATTCTTCCCACTAGGGTGAGTAGTGGCTGTAGAGTCTACATAGACTATAGGAAGCTAAACTCATTTACCAAGAATGACCATTTCCCCTTACCATTCATTGAACAAATCCTTGAGAGTGTGGAAGGTCATGCATTCTACTGTTTCTTAGATGGGTACTCGAGATATAATCAGATTGAGGTCTCCCTTGAGGATCAATGGAAGACTACACTCACCTGTCCATTCGACACCTTTTCCTTCAAGTGCATGCCCTTCGGGTTATGCAATGCCCCTGGAACCTTCCAAAGGTGCATGATGGGAATATTCTTAGACATGGTAGGGGATTTTATAGATATCTTCATGGAAGAATTCTCTGTGTTTGGGGATACATTTGAGGGATGTTTGAGGAATGTGGAGAGAGTTTAGTTAAGATATAAAGAAAAGAATCTGGTCCTAAACTGGGAAAAATTTCATTTAATGGTTAAAGAGGGACTAGTCATTGGTCATCTAGTCTCATGTAGGGCGATTGAAGATGATAAATCCAAGGTTGACATCATTCGTTACCTTCTATCTCCAAAAACTATTAAGGAAGTGAGCTCTTTCTTAGGACATGCTAGTTTATATAGAGGATTCATTAGGAACTTTAGTTCAATCGCTCGTCCCCTTTGTGGTCTTTTAGTAAAGGATGCTATATTTGTTTGGACAAAAAGATGTGAGCGTTCATTATCAACCCTCAAATCAACTCTCACCTCTCCTCCCATCACAAAATCCCCAAATTAGAACCTTCCCTTTGAACTCATGTGTGATGCAAGTGACTTTTCTTTAGGAGCTGTGTTAGGAAAATGTTTTGATAAAACTAATTATGTAATTTCTTATACAAGAAAATCCTTAAATAATGCCCAAATCAACTACAACACTACTGAGAAGGAGTTACTTTCTATTGTGTTTGCCTTAGAAACGTTTATGTCCTACCTCTTAGGATCCCCCATCACTATGTACACTGACCATTCTTCATTGAAATACCTCATCCAGAAGAAAGATGCTAGGTCTAGACTGATTAGGTGGGTCCTTATCTTACAATAATTTGACCTCACAATCAAGGAAAAAAAGCGTGTTGAAAATGTTGTAGCTAGTCATCTCTCTAGGATAGAATTTAATGAAAAATTAGCACACATTTATGTGTATGATTCATTCCCTGATGAACACCTATACTCTGTAAGTGACTTCCCTTGGTATGCCGACATATCCAACTTATTAGTTACAAGATTCATTCCAAAATTCTTAGGGAATCAAGCTTGAAGGAAATTCCTTTCTAATGTCTGGAATTATTTGTTTGATGATCCATACCTCTATAAGTTCTGCCCTGACCAAGTCATTAGGAGGTGTGTCCCAGAATCTGAACAAGAGTCCATCCTTAAATTCTATCATAGTGAGGCGTGTGAAGGTCACTTTTCCTCTAAGAAAACATCTTCTGAGGTTCTTCAGAGTGGTCTCTTATAGCCTACCCTCTCAAGGGACTCCTACACATTTTGTAAAATCTTCCCTAGGTTTCAACAAGTAGGTTCCATCACAAAAAAAATCAAATGATACTCACTCTCATCTTAGTGATTGAAATCTTTGACTGTTGGGAAATCAATTTCATGGGTACCTTCCCAAACTCAAGGGGATGTTTGTACACTCTCTTAGAGGTTGATTATGTATCAAAATGGGTTGAGTCAATTCCTAAAAAATCCAATGATCATCAAATAGTAATTAAATTTCTCAAAGAAAACATCCTCTCTAGATTTGGATTTCCTAGGGCTATCATTAGTGATCGTGGAACCCATTTTTTAAATCATCCATTCACAACACTCATGGAAAAATATGGAATTTTTCACAATGTTTTCACTACTTACCACCCACAGACCAATGGTCAAGCTGAGTTAGACAATTGAGAAATAAAAATAATTCTTGAGAAAATAGTTAATCCATCTAAGAAAGATTGGTCGATCAAGCTCTTAGATGCTCTTTGGGCCTATCAAACTGCATATAAAACCATTTTACGAATGTCCCCCTATAGGTTGTTTTATGGTAAAGCATGCCATTTTCTAGTAGAGATTGAACATAAATCCTTTTGGGAAATTAATAAAATGAATTATGTCCTCTCATTATCCAAAACAAAAAGTAAATTAGATCTCAATGAAGTTGAGGAACTTAGGTTGGAGGCTTATGAAAATTCAAGGATCAATAAAGCTAAAGTACAAGCCTAAAAATCTCAAAATTTTAAAGCCAAACACATTGTATCAGGTAAACCTATTCTTTTGTATAGTTCTAAACTTCATTTCTACCTAGGAAAGTTGAGGTCCAGATGGTCAGGTCCATACATAGTGTATAAGGTATACCCACATGGGGCTGTAGAAATTCAAGATCCCACCAATGATCAAACATTTAAAGTTAATGGTCATAGAGTCAAACCATTCATTAAACCATTGAAAAAATAGAAAGTTGATGAAGAATTTTGTGAACCATCCTTCGATGAGGAAAAAACATTAACAATTAAGTGTCCAAGTTGAGCTAATGACGTTAAAAAAAAGTGTTGCATGGGAGGAAAACAATGGTTTTCATGTTTCCAATCATTGTAAATCATCTTTATTTTTATTTTTTTATTTTTTTTATTTTTTATTTAAAAAATACCGTATACTGTTGACATGTTCTCCTTTTATGAGTATGGATGGGTATGAAATTGGAGCGCCATATTCATCCATGTCATGTGGCGTGATCCCTGAGTAATACCTTACCCATAAATTTAAAAAGAAGAAAATGTATCATCAGTGTATTTTATTTTTATGTGTTTGTAGGTTTAAAAAATCTAAATATTATAGTACCTTAGACTATTGACCTGTTCTTCTATTATGAGTATGGATTGGTATGAAAGGGGAGCACCATATTCATCCGTGTCACGTGGCGTGATCTCTGAGTAATACCTTACCCAGAAATTTAAAAAGAATACAATGTATCATCAATTTATTTTATTTTATTTTATTTTTATTTTTTTGTAGGTTAAAAAAATAAAATATATATATATAATAAAAAAATTAAAAGGAAATGTCATAGGTTGTGGCGAAAATCCGGTCACAATTATCCAACCCACTAAGACTCGAACGGAGGATTGAAGGGAGATTGTGGCATGCACTTTCATTATCAACCACCATGTGACTTCGTTAACTGATTATCATTTTCAATATCCTATTTGAACACATCTCCCATACCCCCTTCTATGTTTTCTTTAAACACTAGTGACAATTTTATTCAATGTTGGGGGGAGATGAAATAAAAAATTATTTTTTGTGAATAAGAACATGCATGGAAAGAAAAATTCTATTAACCATGAACATGATAATACACATTGAAAACTATAAAATTGGATATCAAATAATTTTTCATGCCTTGATTCTGATTTTAATGAAAGTTTATGTTCATGAGAATAGTTTTTGGAAAGTGCGGTTGTCCAATGCGATTTTTCAAAGTTTACATTTTAATACTCTTAAACAAAATACCACAATGCACGTCTACTGGATCTTGGGTGTAAATTTGAGTTTTTGGGTCCCTTTCATTATAGCATAGGGTTCTGGGGTCACTTTTAGTTTAATTTGAGTATCTAAAAAAACAAAAAAATTGAAAAAAAATAATGACCACATAGAGAAATGTTTTGTCTAAATGTGTGGCGTATGACACTTGGGGATCATGACTCCATAGTTGTCTTGCCTAGAGTTAAGCTTTATATATCTATTTTAGAGAATGGAATTAACAATATGTTTGTCATCCGACACTTGGGGATCGTGACTCCATAGTTGTCTTTCCCAAAGTTAGTATTTTCATATCCATTGAGGTTAAAAAAATCAACAAAAAAATAAAATCAATTAAAAAAAATTGGATACTCATCTTAAGATTTAATGTGATTCCCACCTAGCACTTCCATTCTCCCCCCCCCCCCGAATAAAAAATGGGCCCCATGTCTTTTGTGATGCACAACACATCATCATGCTTAATTGAAATTGGATTAAATTTGATAATGAATTTTAACAAAGGAATGGGCTTGGTCTTGGGATATGCTTATAAACCCAGCTTGTTTGAAATGATTTTTATGGATTTCATAATTTTTTTGGTATGAGGCCTTTGGATGAGCAATGCGTATTAAAATGTTTTTGGAAAAGGGAATTTGAATTTCATATTTGAAATATATTTTGCTCGGGACTAGCAAAACTCAAGTTGGGGGGTGTGATTAAGCCACAAAAGTGGATAATATTCATTATATTGGATGAATGCGAATATCACTATAGACATATTGAACATGAAACTAAAATGGGATTATAATTATGAAATGAAAGTGGCTCAAAATGGTTAGAGTGGTCAAATGAATCCCCTAAAGGTTCTTTTTTAGGATGAATATTTTTATGATGAGGATATCATAACACCTATCATTTTTAATATATTTAATTTAATTATTTTCATTTAATAATAAACTAGGTTCATAAAAATATGTTATTTTTTTTATTTTTTTAGGGATGAAGGATGAAGTTTCATTAAAGTCAAACTGATAAAATAATAAATTGAATATAGTTAAAATTCATGGTTATCCTAGGATATTATAACTTATATTTGATATAAATCACCAATTATATGGTGTTTTGGGTTTATGAAAACCAAAATATTTAAGTAAATAAATTACCATGATGTATAAGAGTTTCTTGTGATGTTAGTATGTTAAATTGTCAATGGAAAAGGGTTAAAGATGTAGATTAATTGATTAACTGGTTTCTGAAACTATTTTTTTCTCAGGATGAGGTAGTGGGTAAAACATTGAATATATTGTGGTTTACATGTAATTATTTCAAGTTTTATTATAAATTAAATAGTTAAAAACTCAGGATTTTGTGGGACACTCCCTCAATTTACCTCTTCTTTATCTTGTGAGACCCTAGGGGTCTCCCCCCCTCAGTACCTCCTTCATCCACAAGACACAATAATATCATTATGATAATATCATTATGTGAACTCAAGGTATGAGTTCTTAGTCCTCATTATTTAATTTTCTTATATCTTCTTATCTTATTTTGGGATGAACCATTATGATTTTCTAGGGATTTAGGATTATAGTTTCATCAAATCAGGGAAAAACTCATCAAATGATAACCATTTTGTGCATGTGTTCTCAATAAGGATGATATTTATCACACATATATTGTTGGAAGTATTAAAGGAATCTAATCATTCAATCAATGGATAAGGTTATTGAACACAATTTTATTGTGCATCAAACAGAAGAATTCACAACTTCCTTGAATTAATACGAGGAATGTTTGGCCCTGAATTTGGTTTTCAAGCATGTTTCCCAATGTGAGGGTGACATGAAGCCAAGAGTGATTATAGAAAAGGTATAGGAAGGCTTTGGTCATGTGCTTGAGGAGAAATAATCTCCGAGTGATGGTGTGGTGATTTCAAGAACCTAATTAGAAATTATTAAGTTAAAGGAAATATAGGGAATCTAGGGAAGGGGTGAAGATGTAGAGGATAACTCCGAAAAAAAATCCTATAATTAAGCTTTTTCCAAAGGAAAAAACATTGGTGTGGATGATGACAGTTTTCCACTTGTTCCTCCTAGTAAATAATGATGGGGGAAGTACTATTCATATCTAAAACCAACCATGGTTACCAAGTCTCATGGCCCTTTTGATGATGATTCTGACTCACATGGTGATTACAAATCTCCATACCATTGTGAATATTATATTTTAGTGTTTCTTTTCTTTGGTTACAATTGGAATGAGGGAATGTGTGCTTGTATGATCCCGTCTATTTTCCTTTCGTTTTTTATTTTCCTTTTTTAAGAAAAAGAGATCTTCTCTAACCTTTTTGGTAATCATTGAATCAATTTGATATTCATGAGTTAAAATCATTTTGAAGATTTTTATGTGGTGTTATTAATGTAAATTATAAGTTTATGATATGATAACTTCTACGAGATTAGTAGGTGAGAAATTTGTGGTTCATGTACAATAAAGTGATCTATGAGAGGGTTAAAATGTTTATGGACTCAAATTTTATGAAAAATAGTGAAAACATTAGCATATGAATTTACTAATAGATTGTTAAGGATTTTAAGGTTATATGAAATGTATGAGTGATTTTATATTATTTTTATTAATAAATATTCCAAAATAAATTAAAAAAATAAAATGTGATTATTTATTTATGAATAAAATAATTATTAGGATGATGAGTTAGTTGATAAAGGTGAATATCGATGGGATGAACCTAAGAATGAGTTTATAAGTTATATTTATTTAAAAATTTATATTTCAAATTCATTAGGGGATTTCTTTGGAATGTTTGAAATAAATTTAAATGGATAGTTTGTTCTTGGTAATTGAAAATGAGACATGAATTTATAAAAAGGTTACAGTTTCCATGAATAGATTCTAAAATTCATGGTGGGGTAATGATTGATTAATTGAGTGAGTTTTTTTTCTTGGTACCATATGAAAAAAATTATTTGAATTTTTTGAAAGATCCAAGGACATAAGTGGTGGTACATGAGATAAAATTTTTCTTTAGAGAGGTCATTGTGTTGGAAACTTTAAGAAACCATATTATATATACATACATATATACATATATATTATTTTATTATAATTTATATTTCAAAAGAAATTCGTCATACTTTTCATTCATGAAAACCAAAATATTGGATTTAATTTCTTTATATCAATAATTAATTAATTATAAAAATTTTATAGTAAGTCAAGGTATGTCCCCAAATATATAAATATGATATAAATAATAAAATAATAATGATACTAATTCTTGAGAGAATATTACATGAGTTAAAATTAGTAATCAAATTGAAGTGTTATATATAATACTATTAAGATGAAAAATAAAAAGGTAGTTAAAATAAATAGGAATATTTATAGTCTATATATCAAAAGAATAATGAAACATAGAGAAATCATGCTGAAGAAGATGGATAATATTTGCAGTCGAGTAGGATTTCTAAAGGATACATATAAAATACATAAATTATAATAAAAATGAGAGTGATTTTGGGTGATGATTCTTAAATATTTTTGTAGAATTACAATAAAGATATCCTTTGGGATATTTTTTTCATTATGGGTAATTATGTGTTATGTTAAATTACCCATTGGTGTATGATGTGGTAAAATGATCATTTGGGTAAAGCAGTCAATGTAATAAGGTGTCTATTATTTTTTTAATTTAGTAGTTGTTATATGATTGACTGAGTATTCTTAGATAAAAATTAGATGGATGATATAAGTAATCACTAATGATAGTAATTTCAATATATATATAGTTTATAAAAAATTAATTCATAGACTATTTTTTTAATTCAATGTAGAAATCTATACAAAAGTACATTCTTTAACCATTAATAATGTTTATTTTAAAAACTATCACTCATTTTCACTTATAGAAGGAGTTTTCAACCACTTATTTGAAACAAACCTAAATTATACCTTCACACTAAAATATATAAAATTTATCAATCCTAAACATGTTCTAAATGTTTAGGGAGATTTTATTCATAAGAAGGAACAATGACTTCAAAATAAATAAGGTCATAAGTGAAAGTGTAATTTAAATTGTATGGTAATTACTTATTTTTATTGTTTACTTTTATTTCAAAAAATTAATTTTTTTATACATAATCATTAATATAAGATTTTTAAACTAATGTTATAAGTCAAATTTTAATGTGAAAATATTTATAAAATTTTAATTTTAATTCATGTTTTGGATTGATGATATTCATATTAAAAATATATCTATTAAAATAATTCCTCATTTTTGATATAACTACCTAGAATGAATGAAATGTGAACCATTATTTTTGTTAAATTGAACTATTTATATGATGAAATTACCATATAAAATCATAAATAATTTTTTGATTATTATTGAATCACCTTTAATATTTTGAATATGAATAACTCGATGATAATAAATAATGACCAGGGCTATAATACCCAAGAAATCTTTGAACACTTGGAAGAAATATCTTATAGTGACTTATATAGATAGTGAATGTGTAATAAATAATTAATAAATGAATATAATGTTTTATAAAAAATTAAATAAATATACATAAATATTTTATATAGATATATAATGGACTAAATTTGGTTTTATAGGGTGATATAAGTTTATAAAAGTGAGTTGGGACAAGAGGTAAGAACATTTTTATCAATCACTTTTCATTGATATAAATTTGATCTTCCTTGTATGTAATCATATATTTTGTGAGTAAAACATATTATTTATGAATTTTATGAAAATTTTATTTTATGATTATTATTTTAATGACTATTTCTTCACAAGTTGTGAGATTCAGGGTGAAATCAAATCTTGGTCTCAGAGAAGGGGTTGTTTGGAGAACCCAGAATCAGATCAAACTTCCAAGGGTTAGAACATTTATAGGAAGTATTTTTAGATATATATTTAGGCCTTGGATCATTTTTTGGTGCTCAACTAAATTTTGGGATATTTTTATTGATGTTTGGGGTTTTGAAGGGGATTTAACTTATCACTTTGTTAAAAAACGATTAAGAAAAACCACACGGGGTTCGAGAGAATAAAGTGCAGATGGTTTTTCACTTGGGGTGTCAGTGTATGGATTCTACACAATTAGAGAGAACCATGAAAGTGAATCATGTTAAGTGCTATATGTTTTAGAGGGAGCTTCATCGTGGATTCATAATTAGGTAAACTATATAGAAAAACTTTGCGAGGGGTTGTGTCTTAGGATATTGTAAGCAAAAGGTTAGAACATAGTTTGGAAAATTTTATTTATAATACATAAAGCTACAAATAAGTATATAAAAATGTGAAATGACCATTTTATTCAAATATCTTTTTATATATCTGAATCCCTCTCTCCTCCCTCTCATATAGCCAAATAAGGTAATATCTAAGGATCCCCCTTCTCTCTTTTCTCTTTGACCCCACATTAGAGAGGGGCGTTCTTAGTAATATTATATGAAATATTTGAGGTAAATCGTTCCTCCCTTAACCTCCACCCTTATCCTCCTTTGTTATCCTCTGATTTCATGTTCTTTTTACAAAGGTTTCATTGATTATTTAACAAAAACATGGAAGAATCATCCAATAATTTTGGGTATTTTTCATTACTTGGATATAAGAATTCATGGGATAATACATGCACACCATTTATCACTATTTGGTTTGAGGTACATAGATCTATATATTTTTCTAGGGGTTTTGATTAAATATATTGACATTTTTAATTTCCCATGTTCTGGTTGTTGGGTATTTTTTAATAGATGTATATGGAGCATGTCATAAGATATTGGTAAATAATTTCTAGATGTTTTATTGAGTGTAATTCACCCAATTATTTTTAGGTGATTATTCCTTTTTTGAGTTAAATTTAATAATTAATTATAAATTTTTATAATTAATTACTTTAATTTGATTGTTTAAGATAAGAAATTGGGAGTTGGTTTGATCTTGTTCAAGACTTGGAAGAACTTAAGTGAGGGTATCCATGCTTTCTCAAAGGGAATAACTTTGAATGTAGTAGATGGTCAATGAAAATCTCCATTATGTTATGCATTATGTTTATATATAAAGTGATATTTTGTCTCACAATATATGAGTGATTTCACTTAAAATTAAATAGATTGTTCACTAACACCTATTCATAGAATATAAGTGTCAAGGTCCGTGATTGACCCATGATAACTAGTTGATGCCTGTGCCACTAGTGTAAAAGGGCATAATCATTATCACGGGCCTTGAGATAAATGGACATTTCAGGGATATAAATGAAATGAAAAGAATGAAACATTTAGTTCCTTGGTATAGGTGCCCTTATACCTATTTACAGTGGGAAGAGTGATGAATTAGGATGGTTAGCTTAGGGATAGACCATATAAGGGCCTTGAGATACATAATAGCCTATGGGATAGTTGACTAGAGAGTGGGGAGATAATTTATTTTCCCAAATGGTATGTGAGTACTTGAGTCAGTATACCCAGGTTAGGTTTATGTTTTGGTTGGGTTTAAGAGGACCAATATAAGAATACTTTTAATATGAGATGGGAAATACTACATATCTCTAGATTGATGCCTATATAGTATTGAATATGAGGTTGGTGATGTTGTTATACAATCATGGTAATGATAAGTGTCGTTATGCCATCTGAGTGGTGAGAATAAAACCTAGAATTAGGAAAAATATATAGAAGACAATGTATGGTTTCTAGACTATGATATAACCTAAGGTACCTTGCTTGGTGCCCCGATTCCATATTAACCATAGAGAGTGGTAATGTAGGGAAGAAAGTTTTTTAATTTTTAGGTTTAATATAAGAACCCTAGGATTGATCGTGATAGTCTGTTTTTACCTGATATATTTTTAATAGGTTGTGCCATTGAGAGTCCAACCTAGAGATTATGTGATGGGTTTTGGTGAGTGGACAACCTATATGAGAATGATGTCTGATATATAAGGTAATGTGGTGAATGGTTTCCCTTGAGTTATGTGATATATATGTTATCAGGAACCGGGGTGAGATACTTTACCTATGATTATGATGGATTAATAATAGTATGGATATAGCATGTGACCCCCTGGGTGTATGATATATGAGATTCTGGGGAGGGTAGTCCCTCAGGTGTATGGTATATGAGGTTCTAGGGGGGACGATGCCCCCAAAGGTATGTTATATGATGTTGTAGGGAGAAATATTGCTTGTATGTATGTGATTTGAGGTTTTGAAGAAATGTTTCACCTGAGTGTACATGATATTAGGTTATGTAGATATTTTTCCACTGATTGTATGTTATACGGTATTCTTGGATAGTTTACCCAAGGTGTATGTGACATCCAGTTTTAGGGAGAGTTAGCCCCAGAGTGTATGATTTATGAGGTTATGAGGAGGGCCTACCCGCCAAGTTTTATGCAATATAAAGTTCCAAGGGGAGTCTTCCCCTAGGTGAATTTTTAAATAGGATTCATGTTAAGACATGGTTACCCCTAGGTAAAATTCATAATATTCTATGGAAATACACGGTTCTCCCTAGATGGTATGATTTATGATTAGAGGCATCAAAATTCAGTGAAGTAGGTATAGTAAATTTTGGTTGCCACCTTAAAACCCAAGGGAAAATAATGATTATTTTTACTATGCTTATTGATTCCATATATTATTTCAAGAATACCACATGTGCATACAATGGTTTATTAGTTATGTTAAGGAAATTTTTGGTGGTGATCCAATGAGTTTTATTCACACTCTCCTCAGGTGTCTATAACACTTTGGTACTTGATCATACATTATAATCATAGTTTTAGGTAGTGAAGTGGCTTAATATTTCTTGATCAATATAGAGAATATTTATAGGCATTTGGATACTAAGATGCAATAAGGAATCTAGATGGTATTCGAACTTCAGGTATTTTACTTCTTGTTTGATTAGACTAGTGGGTGATTAGTTTTGAATGAATGCTTGTATGATAATATTTCATTTATTATAGAATAATTCTTATTTATTGGATTTTTTTCATAATTTGATTTTTATTATGGATGTTTTTTAGTTATTTTAATTGTTTCTTCAATATGATATGTGGATATAATCTCTATATAATAACATCTTAGAACCTTGCTTCTAGTCGATAGTGTTTTTTTTATGGGGATGCATGTCAGAGGTCATGTGATGTCACAAACCTTGAAACTATTGATTGGTATCAAACTAAGGATGTCATAAAGTGGTATTAAATTATCTTTTTTACTTTTCTTAATAATTTGGGCTGTGTAAGAGCTTGTGATGGACCTCAGACTGATGTATTGGGAATATCTTTTTTAGTGGAAAGTCCATATTACACGAGATTTGGGTTTTCTATTCTTGGTTTTCTATATTAAGATTTAGATATTAATTCAAGTAGTATGTAACTATTTTGGATCATGATTTATAATATTTTATTTTATACCATTGATAAGAGGTTAGTGTATATGTATCATTTTTAGAATATATGATTCACATTCCATTCATGTGCTTTCATGTGAATGATATCACTGATGATAGTGGGTTTATTTATTTAATGTTTCAACAAAAAATTATATAATAATTTCCTATATAACTTGTTAGTGGAATTATACTTAGTTGGACCAAATTATTTTCTCTAATGATATTTCATGTGGATCAAATCATAGAATGTTTGGTGAAAATGGTTGAACACTCCCTCTACCCGAGGGGTGTATAACGATCCTTAGTGTGTTGGTATAAGAATTTTATTCCTTAGTGATTGACCCTTTATAGGTGTTTGTGATGCATGTTTAGTTACTTAATTTTTTTTAAAAACAATATAGTGTTTTACCATTTGGATTCTTGGTAAAATTATACTTGACTAACCATATTAATATGTTTTTACTCCATATTAATTGTTATAGGATAATTTCATTGTATACACATGAATGTGACCTGATCCTTATTGGGGTAGTTTTGTATGTAGATGCCGGATGAGGATGGGTGGCCAAGGGTAGGTAGCTGACACATATTATAGTTTATAATATGTATATATGATAACCTTAGAGTGGGTGTGTTGGAGCATAAGTTTTGTGAGTGCCTTTACACTCGGGAACCCTAGTCTGAGGGTCCTCTTCTTCGGTGACAATGATGGTCCCCACGCTGGTCCCTCCCCCCTCGGTGGGGGAGGGATCTTTGTCATCCATTAGGAAAGAAGTTGCCCCTTTTTTCCCCTTCTCTAACCCACCTTCCTTCCTCCATTTTCGAAAGCTACTCTGAGACCTAAAGTACCAGAGATCATTGATGGTTTTCCAAATCTTCATATTTCGACCTCAGAGTTCATGGAGACCTCTGTACTTTTGAATCTAACCTTGGTTGCGTGGTTCAAGCACCAAATGCCTTCGATGGATTCCTTCGACATATTCGTCTTCAACTCTTGGGACCTCCGCGAGAGGGCGACAGTCGGATTGTTCGACAGTCATCACATCATGATCAACTTTTCATTAGAGGAGGACCTCATTAGCGCCTGGTCGAAGGCCCCCTGGTGCTGCAATGGTTTTAGGTTCATTCTATTTTGATGGTCATTTGATTTTCATATGAAGCGTGACCCACCCTTTTCCACGATTTAGGTCAGTTTCCCCAACCTTCCGCTCCCTTTCCAAAATCCCTCTGTGTTGAAGATGTTTGCAAACCTCATTGGTAGATATCTTTGCTCGTACAGCCTCACAGAATCCGTTTGTCACCCGATGAATCCACAGGTGTGTGTTGAGATGGATGTATCAAGAATCCCCTTTGATTATGTTTGGATAACAATCGGTGAAGAGTATAGGTGTAAACAGCGTGTGGTTTATGAGAGTTGGATTGATTTTTGCTCAGCTTGTAGACGACTGGGATATATCTCCAATGTATGTCGACGGGGGTCTGCAAAGCCGGTGGTCAGGGGTATAGGTCACCAAGGTGTCCAGATGGTGACCATGATGGTGGGTATTGAGGAACAATTTGAAGCGGGAAGAGAGCAAAGTGAAGAGAAACCTCAATTGTTGCGGCTGATGGAAGAAAAACGCAGCAACCCTTCAGTCGATGCGAGTGTTGAGGTTGCTTTGGGTTTCAAGGTGAGGAAGAAGTCTATGGACCTCCCTCTGAACCCGCTGGTATCCATGGTTTTTAGTAGGCATAGGGAGGATATCGGGGGTTCCTCCAACCGTGGTATCGAGGGGTGGTCTCAGTATGAAGATGTCCGTGTGGATAATCAGAATAAGGAGAGGGATGTGTCCTTGGAACATACCATGGGAGGTGTGCAGGCGGTTTCGACTGCTTTGTGTACAAAGGAGTTAGGGGCGAGCAGTGGGGCTGTGAGTAAGGGGAAGCATAGACATACTACGGGCATGACTACTTTTAGCAGATGAGAATATGCTAGAGGATCGGGTTTGCTGAAACAAACTCTAGTACAATTGAGAAACAGGTTCGAAGGCCTCCTAGAGGCGGATGTTGAATCTGATTCAGATATACTTGAGAAGGGAGGTGAGGGCTACGGGAATGAACTCATTGGGGTTGAACCTGAACTCTCAGCAGATGAAGCTTGAAGCATGAGGAGTAGCAGGAGAAGCAGGAGCGTTAGGAGAAGGAAGGGGAGGAAGGATTACTCCTCACTCCCTCCTCCTTTGGAGACTCGGCTGGCAAAAAAGTTAAATGGAATTAAATTTTCTAGTGAGAACCAAAGTCCTCAAAGAACAGAGGACCAAGATGATCAATCTCTGGACTTGATTTTATGTTCCAACGAGGAAGCGATTGAGTAGATATTGGTTCTGAATGAAAATGAAGAGGAAGTAGCAAATATGAGGGAGAGGTACCTGAAAGTTTCCCTTAATTAGGAGCAATATTCTTATATTGACCAACAAGTTCTCATATTTGTAGGGGTCTTAGATAAAGGTCTGATTAGTATGGAGGAGTATATCCAGTCTTGAGATCATCTAGCTTATGAGGTCTAAACGCGAATGAATAAGGTCCCAGACACTCAACTTTCATCTTTACCATGGAAACTGTTCAGGGAAGCGGGCTCTGGCGACCTTAAGTTACTCTTTTATGATTCTGTTTAGGTTGGTCTGATGAGTTTAGCTGGTTTGGTGGACTGTTGTGCCTGCTCCTAAGTTAGTTGCAATGGTCTGTTTCTTATGCTGAAAACTTTTTCCTGCAATATTCACTTCACGCGGTCTTTCTCCATATGGGGATTAGAGCATGGAGTCTTCACCAGAGCTTGCCTTTCAAATTTGGTCGTTGAGAGGGTATGGCTTCGCCATCGGTACCATGCCCGTGCATTCGCACCAGACTGCTAGTCGAAGGGTCATCCTCTGATGAAGGCTGCGACATGGTGCAACTATTGGGGAGGATCCTGTTATGCGTTTGTTTCCTTTTTTTTGGTTGCTTTGTGGTTGGTATTGGATCCCATGGTTTCTCACTTTTCCTTAAAAGTGTTCTTATAATAAAAAAGTAATTTTCAGGAAGTCAGGTGTGTTGGAACATGAGTTTACATATTATATTTGATATGGGAGAAAAGATATTTCCTTATGAGTTGTGGTCAATATGAGACATGGTTTATGGTCTAAATCAGAGAGCCTAGTGGTGTTGATATGGGGTTCAATACATTTTTTGGATAAGTGCTATGATTTTATATCCTGAAATTTCCTATTTTTTCCTAAGATGAGTTGTGATGTAGAAAGATAACTTGGGAGAGGGTTTATCCTATACTCATGAGCACCCTTAGAGATGAGAAACATAAGTGGATATTTTCCATTACGATGGATGAATGAGAAGTGTTATCAAATATGTGGTATAGGAATGTATATTCCTTATTTATCATGGTTAATGATCCTATGTGGTTAGATCTAGGTTAGACAGATCATGTTTAGTCACTTTGTGGTTTTTGGAACGATACACGAGTGGCGGGTGATCATGTGGGATGCCTTATCATGAGTGAGATATTAGGATTTTTATAAGAAGAAAGCTAAGATACTTTTGGCTATATGATATTGACATGTGAGGGGTACATGATCAATGGTATAGGAATATGTTCTTAGGTTTAATGATGCATTACTCATGGGATCTTGAGTTAGGTTGTGTGTTCAAGTTTTACAGGAACATACCCATGTTGCGTTTGGATGAGACCAAGTTTAATAGTAATAATGAATCTTTTATAGGGTTATTTAGAGGTTGAATATAACTTTATAAGGAGAGTGAGTATTAACAAGGATTTTTTTAGGTAAAAGTATCAAAGTAGGAGGCCATGTTCATACTTGTTAAGCATGATTCCAATTAGGTTGTGGATTTGTGAGTGGCCATGTATGGGCCAAGGGAAAATGGTTTTAATGAGACCCATACAAGCATGGTTTCCTAGTGTTTTGGTGATAATGGGAGGATTTCCTCTATGGTAAGAGGTGAGGTTAGTTTTGTATCAGAGTATCATGTTCTTTTTGATCTAGGTTTGGACACTGACATGGGTTTTCAATGATAAGTGAGTGTGGGTTGGGAAGAGAGACACACATGTGATATTAGAGGTTTATATATTTTTCCCTTGAGGAAAAATATATGAAAATAAATTTTATGGGGATCACCCCATGATCCATTCTAGAGTGTGATCATCATTGTGAATAGAAATTTTAGTGGATATTGAGGGTGTAATTCTTGGTGAATTGAGGATGGGTAGTGATCGATGTATCATGTTGGTGCATGGGCATGATAGGGATGAAATCATCCAATAATTACGTTTATTAATGGTTATGTAATAATATATGGATATTATGAATCCTAGTTTAGTAGATTAATAATGTAGATAATTATAAAATGGGTACAATCCTATCGATCAAGAAGTATGACTTTGGTGTTAGTAGGGTCCAAGATGTAGTAAGGCCAGTTGGTGGATGGTCAATATGGAATCAAGATACCAATATAAAATTAAATATGATTTTATATGGTTCCTCAGTGAAAATATTTGGTATTTGAATAAAATTTTATATGAAGTCTATGTGTTGAAATTAGGCTTGAGACAGATTTGGTCATGATCTAAGAGTGAGTCAGATCGAAAGTGTACCAGTGCTAGGAGTGAGAGCATGATAGCTGGTGTAGGTGGTTGGTGACCCAACATTGGAATTACACCACGTTTTTGGTTTATACTTTAGTGAGTGTGTTGGTTTATTCTATGATGAATTTGGAAAATTACAATATCATGATCAATAGATGGGATGACATGTCAGTGTGTTCATCCAACCTTTTTTTGGAAAGGTCAGCTTCTGGAGTACTGAATGATGTTTTTGAAGGAAATTGCTAATGGTGATGTAGAAACAACATAAATGGGATTCATTAAAAGCTAAAATTTAGTTTTCAGTGGATGATTTTAATCGTTAAAGTCACTATGATATGGAATTAGACTTTGGGAGAGGATTTTTATGACTAAGAACACCATAAGCTTAAGTATGAATCATGTAAGAACACGTAGTTATATCAAAATAGATGGGTGTAGTTGAGAACCATCTTGGGTTATGTGATGATTATGATGGGATAACTCAGGTTTTAGTGAAAAGTTTTCTCTATTCTTTGGAGTTATTCATCAAAATCTCATTCAATGTTTTTGGGCTAAAAACGATGGGTTAGTTGTAAATTGATGACTAAGGTGGGTTGGGACTGATGACTAAAATAACATGGAGACTTCTTGGGGACAATAAATTCTATGGTGGAGAAGTTTTAAAGACTTGTGTCTTTATGGATATATTCTGGTGGAATTTGAATTTTAATATCAGATTAGTGGTTATTATGAGAATCAGGATTTAGATCCAAATTTGAGGGATGTAATAACAATAAAATATATTTTTGGGTGTAGATCGATGCATGAGAGAAGTTTAAAGTGCTTAGGTGAATGATGAGAGATTTAGGTTAAAGTTTCAATTTTGAAGTGGTTTCCCCTTATTTCATAGGTATTACACGGTTAAGAATGATCATATAGGTTTATAGAGAAAACCATATGGGTGGGTTTTCTCTTGGAGTGTTGGTTGATAGCTTCTGCATGGTTAGGGAGAATCATGTGAGGGAACTATGAATAGTGATTCATTTTTTCAGAGGTATTATCATGGTCAGTGCATGATTTAGTGATCCAAGTGGATAAAAATTTTATGGGAGAAACCTAGGCTAGTTTGAGATACAATTTTATAAAAAATTTATAAAATAATGTTTCTAAACTACACAATTTCCTCAAATTCCTTAAGAAGTATCAAATAAACATTTTTACTCAACTTATTTTTTATAATTTTGGACCCCCTATACCCTCCTCCTCATGTGACTGAACTAGGTAATATTGAAAGAGATCTCTTCTATTCTTTCCAATTTAACTTCCTTTAAAGAGGGGTGTTATTGGTGGTGTTACATAATAGATCTCAGGCGAGTCCTTACTCCCTTCACCTCCATCTTTATCCTCCTTCATTAGCCTCATATTTTGGGTGTTTATAGATAGGGATTCATTTATTATTCTACAAAATAAAAGTGTAATAATCCTATACCAATATGGGTTTTCATGCATTATATAGAGGATGTCCCATAAGGATTCATGATTTCTATTTATTACCATTTTGTTTGAGTTACATTTTTCTAAATATTTTTCTAGGGGTTCTGATTAAACTTATTGAAATTGGTGATTAATCGAGTGATGAATCTTGAAGATTTTATTTATAAATGTATTATAAGAATTCCCATAGACCTTATCATTCCATTTATGAATGTTTCAGCGAGTGTAATTCACCCATTTAGTTTTTAGGTGATTATTTATTATTTATTTTAATTGAATAATTAATTATAAATGGTTGTAATTAATTTCTTAAATATGATGGATTGAGATAGGGTATCAGGATTTGGTATGATCTTGGATGATAATTTTATGATTTTAGGTGGGGGATACTGAGATTTATTAAAGGTAATAACTTCAAATGAGGTAGGTGTTCCTAATATATGTCCCTAAAGTTATGCATCATGTTTATGCGTCATGTGATATGTAGTCTCAACATAAATATGCGACTAACCATAAAATTAAATATATTTTTTGTTAAATCCTATGAATAAAACATAAGTTTTTAGGGCCCTGATATACCCTTGATCACCATACAATGCCTTAATTTCCGATGACTAAGGGATTGATCAAAATCACGAGCCCTGAGTGACATGGACCTAGAGGGTTATTAATTTAATGGGAATATTGAAACATAATGGACCTTGGTATAGGTTCCATTAGATCGCTATATGAAGGGAATCATTATTTATTGGATGGTTTTCCTAGGGATAGGTTAGATAAGAACCTTTAAATACCTTATAGACCATGGTATAGTTTACAAGAGAGTAGGGAAAGATTTTCTTTTCCCCAAACATACGAGAGTACCCAAGTGGGAATACCCTAAGTAGGTTTATTTGTAGGTTATGTGTGATAGGAATGACTTGAGATGACTTGGGAGGTGAAATAGTTATTATTCCATCTATCCAAAGTGATATCTGTATGGTATTTCTTGTGAGGATGATGAGGCCATTATGTGATCAGGATAATTTTGAGGGGTGATATTCTATTTTACCAATGGGAATAATCCTCAGAGTTGGGAAAGAGATAGAGAAAACCATGTATGGTGTATAGACTATGATATGACTTGGGGGACCCTAGTGGGTTCCCCAATTTCATGTTAACCATAGAGAGGGGTAGTGTAGGTAATTGCGTATCATTGATTTTTGGGGACAACTTAGAACCTGAAGATCAATGGTGATAAAACTTTATTCATGCAATTTTGAGAATATGTTGTGAGATTTAGAATCCAACCAAGATATTGTGTGATGTTTTTTGGAGAGTTCCAAACTTGTATGAGGATGATGTATGTTATATGAGGTTTTGAGGTGAGTGATGAACCTTGAGTGTAAATGATATATGTACTATTAGGCACTGAGGTGGGATATATCCCCTAGGTAATGATGGCCAGATATCATTTATGGGATTGTAATGTAACACCTTGGGAGTATGTTTCATGATGTTTCTAGTAGGGTTTTCGCTAGGTGTATTCTATATGAGTGTCTGGGGAGGATGATTCCCCCATAGTGTATGTGATATGAGCTCCCAAGCATATTTTTATCCCTGGTGTATGTGATATGAGGTTCCAAGGAGAGTTTTCCCTGAGTTTTTATGATAGGATCATTTAAGGATAATTTACCCTAGGTGTATATTGTATGGGATTCCCAAGATTGTTTTCGCCCAGGTTAAAATGATATGAAGTTTTAGGGTTATTTTTCCCTGGGTGTATATATATGAGGTTTTGGGGGGATTCTATTCCCAAGTGTGTGCTATATGAAGTTTTAGGGAGAGTTTACCATTGAGTGATTTTCTAAAGAGGTTTATGGGTGGCATGTGGTTACCCATATGTGTCATTATTTAGATATTGGGGTAATATATGGTTCCCCTTGGGTATTATACTTTATACATAGAGAAATACATCACTGAAAAAAGGAGGTATAGTCAACCTAGGGTGCTAACTTAAAACCTGATGGTCAGTGATTGTTATTTTTGTTACACATATATATTTTCTTATTAATATGATTATATAACACATATATAAACTACTTTACTGGTTCTATTAATGAGGTGACTGAAGCATAACATGAATAAGTATTAGATAATTTTAGATGAATATTCAATTCATCTCACAATAATACATACACCCAAATCATAAAGGTTTAATGTCTATAGGTATTAGATACATAATC
The DNA here is from genome assembly GCA_963277665.1 of Viscum album. Classification (NCBI taxonomy): domain Eukaryota; kingdom Viridiplantae; phylum Streptophyta; class Magnoliopsida; order Santalales; family Viscaceae; genus Viscum; species Viscum album. The sequence goes on along the minus strand of OY728155.1, from coordinate 166,420,679 downwards.
CTCAAATTTTATGAATTATATTCAATATATTCCATAAATATCTCCTCTAATAGTACCCTTATTAGACATATGTTACCTAAAACCTTTCTTCATAACATGAGAAAATAGAAATATAAAAAAGGGTGATCTTAGATGCACAGTACATGTAAACATAAGAGATATCAATCAATAATCATATGTCCATATAAGATAAGCATAATTGTATGGGACCACGATCATAACTTAAAAAATTCATACCCATTTATTCATAGATAACAAACAAGGAGTCATATGATAAAGCTTTATCGTTTCAAAAGACATGAGTAATAAGAGTGAGTGATCATCATTAATCAATCATGATCTATGAGAGAACATCATAATCATATGAAAATTTCATAGTAACTCTGGCACAATCATAACTATATAAAATCATTTCATTAGTTAAGTTTCACCACCATGACCATCATCCCATAGTGGATAGAGTACCATAATGGGTTGAGTTTACTCCACAAACTCTTTTCATTATCGGAATGGGTTTACTCCACATTTGTTTTTATATTATCTCATGATATATCATCCATTTCTCAATTAATTATAGGGATATATAATTTTTGATCCATACATCACGTAATTAAAACTATAGATATGTATGCCATAAGATCCTAAAAACTTTCATCATTCCATCATAAATAAAACCATGGAAAAGAAAAGAGTTTCATAAAGTTTTTATCATCACATAATAATAATATATACAAATAAACAACATATATGGTATCATTAGTTTATATCCCCATTTAAGCCTAAGAAACATGAAAGTATATTGATATAGATGAAAATTACATTTAAAATAAAATATGAACATTTTTTTGAAAACACGAGAAAAAGTTAATTTTATGTTGATAAAATTAATAAAAAAATTGTAGAATATCAAGAAAATTAATTTATTTTAAAATAACCATGAAAAATTATAAAGGATTATTCAAATCAAATAACTCTCATGATGACAGGAAAATATGTTTGTGCAGTAATCTTTAGAATAAAGATCCATTACACATTTTTTTCAAAAATATATAAACAACCTATTAAGAAATCATTGTAAACATTAATTTTTAATACTTTTAAAATAAAATAAAATACTATTTAAAATGAATTTAAATAATCATTGGATCCTATAATATAATATCCTTGATTTTTTTAAAGGACATTTACATAGAAGAAAAAGTTTATCCATCAAAGAGTAAATAAGGTTATATTTTCATAAAAAATAACTTCCCATTAGATTTACATACCAAATAGAGGATAATGAATGGAAAAATTGAAAACTATATAAATAAACATATTTTAATAAAATATATGGGTTTTAAATATACAAATTATATAAATTTTCTCCATGGAAATTTAGTATAGACAATTCTAGAAAGAAATGATATTTTAAGATAAACCATTACCTTAAGTCCATAATTTATTCATAGGTGCGATTAGCCTCATGTATAATAACATTAAATTTATTATATTTTAATAAAATAAAAATATTAATACTTATCATACCATATATAATTACATTATCATTTTTATTATCCATTTATTAACATTTTTTCATTAAAATCAACATTCTGGAGAAAACTGGTCCATTTCCCAAGCATATTTCAGTTTTAAGGTTTTGTTCCTTGAATTTTTTTCATGGTTTTATCATATAAAAAATATTAAACATGATATAAGTATCATATTTATTAATTATATTAAATTTTATGAACAATCATAGAAGGTGGTGATGATAAAGGAATTACATTACTTTTTAGAGAGAATAGTCCATACATACACACGAGTAATGTTTTTATTTTCCAAAAAATGGAAAGAAATAAAGGAAAATAATAATAGATATTACCAGAATCATATAAATATTATAAATATTAGATATATTAATTAAATCCATCCATATAACCATCTATTTATAGTAGACATGAAAAATGAATCACATCGCTTCATGGAGGTGGTCGTCCACACGTATGCACAAACAACATTATTATTTATCATAGGATTTAAAGGATGTATAAAATTGATGAAACATTTTCATAGAAATATTTATGTATAGTAATTATACTCATTTAATAACTTTATGATGGTTATATAATATTTATAGAAAGTTAAATAATAAAGAAACTCAAAATAGATTGGTAGAGACAATTACCTCTTCTTTGAGAAATTTCTCTTGGATTACACATTAAGCATTAAAATGTTGGTCATTTGGGAAGAAAAAAATATCTAGGAAATGTATAGGGAATTTATGAAGATATTATTTTAGAATTTAATGAAAAATAGAGATCAAAGTGATTGAATTAGTGAATAGAGGGAGTTCTATTTCATAAGTGAGCTGGGTGACACTCTTATAAATTCTAAAATCATTAAAATATAATAAAGTCATATTCAAGTTAAAGGGGAACCAAGGAAACACAAATCATAATTGAAGATAATTTTTTGGTTAAAATATATTCATCCAATATGATTTATATAATTTTTTAGGTTATTTTAACCATTATCTCTTCAGTTTAACCCCTTATTAACCCTTTTAACCTTTACCATAATGAAAATGTTTTATCATGATTAATATTCATAATGTCCAAAAATAAAATGTAATTTATTAATAAGTTTAGAAATTATTTTTAAAAATATAGAAACCTTTTAAACATATTTAAGTTCTATAAATGGATGAAATTTATTTAAAAATAATGACACAGAACACAATTTTTAAAAAAAAAAGCATTTTAAGCATAAAACTGAATTTATTCAAATTAATTACCTTATAAAACCATTATATGAATGTAAAATTATTTTATTAAATATATAATATATAAATTTAATTATAGTAATTCATTAACAGTGGTTGATTTAATTTATTAATATAAAAACACATTGCACGCATAAAACCATTTTTTTTTTCAGAAAAACATCTCTTTTTACCTTCAAATGATTTTATTTTCATTTATAAAAAATTAATAACCAATGAATTAATTTTAATAATTTTTAAACAATACCTTTTAATATTTTTAATATTATGAATAAATTTTTATATATGACACAAACAATTCTCAGAAAAAAATATTTTAAAGCAGTTGTTTAGGATCAATAGTATTTCCTAAGTGAATTTTTTTTTTCAATAATTATATTTTATTTAAATACCATATAATGTGATTTATTTTATAATTTATAATAACTATTCAAAAAATTTTAGGGTTTTGTGTTTCACAATCTATAAAACAAATGTGTTTATTAAAGATAAATATAATGTAAAATCTCTAGGTGTCATATGCTACCCCCATTATATGAATTTCACCATTAAAATTCCATCAATATAATACAAAACAACTATGGATATCGCTACCTAATAACATACCCAATATACTATATAAATTCCTCAAATTTATAATTGAGTTAGAAAACCTTAACCAGGTGAGCATTATTTTTCCGTTTAACTTTATCTCTACGATCCATGATTTCAACTGGTAGCTCCTCATAAGAAAGATCATGCACCAATGGTACAACCAATGAGTTTAGTACATGTGAATGATCATGTATTTACTTTATCAAAAAGATATACATGTAACACATCATAAAATTGGGATAATTTTAGAGGAATCTCCATGTGAGAATCTGTTATGCCAATGCAATCATGAATATTATATGGACCGAAATATCAAGGATTATCGTTCCCTTATTTATAAATCTTATAAAAGAGATATTCAAAGGAATAACTTATCACAAAATTTTAACTCAATATATCACTGATGATTTTTAGGATAACTTTTCCATCAACTCTGACCTGCCCTGATGTGTTACAAAATGGCTCTAATCTTAGCTTCCAATTTTTTTATCTAGATTAGGTTCCAATTGATTTAATTCCTCAAATTCATCTTAAAATATTTGAGTCCTAAAATTATTTTCATATAAATATTTATAAAGAGATATATTAATTCTCGAGTGAAAGCTATTGTTATAATAAAATTCAACTAGAGGGATGCGTTGACCCCAACCTTCTTTGAAATCCAAATAGAAACCTATCAATATATCTTCTAGGGTTTTATTGTCCTCTCAGAATGATCATCTATCTAATTATGTTATTATTTCTATAACACAACTCTATATTCCAATCATACTGAATAACTCTTTAGATATTTGAATAAAACCATAGATCTTGATCAGATATGATTGAGAGAATTATTATATGTAACCTTAACACTTACTATGATTAAATACATATTTATATTTTCCTTTTTCCACTAAGGTATGAGTAATGAATATTAAATCCCTTTACACTTCTATTTACCATCCTTAAATTTCATCCATAACAAGCACTAAAATATTTACTCCACAATATCCCTCTTCATGTTATCTAACAAAAATCATATTTAATATCTATATATATCTTCATACTTCAAGTATTAATAATGAATGATGAACTATGAGAATCATCAAATATCTCCTTCTTCAATTCTAGTATCAAAGTTACACATAATATATTCCTGAATCTTATCATTCCATCACTATCATGACTGAACTCAGTAATATTCCATACCTTCTATTATAGTTCCTCATCTTCCTTCTTCTCCTCTTAAATGTTTAAAAGAATAGATGGTTGAACATTCATCTAAGAAATACATGATATTTATCATTTACTTTTTATTTCAAGGTCCACACTCTATAAATATATAAGTATTATATATCTTTAAATCCTTATCATTAAAAATATATCATGGTCTTTCCAACTTATATGATCATCCACCTTGCTCAAATTCCTTGGTTGGTAATGTATTGAGCAGTCATAATCATTAATTAGTTCCAAACATCACTTTTGTCAAATATTCAACTCTTTCTCAATGAATATATATGTTTAAATATTTTATGATTGATATATATATGACACATTTTACTATAATGACAATTCCTCAAAATCTACTAATTTAAAAACATCACTATAATTTCCAAATCAGGAGTGGGGTATTTGTTTCTCATGAATATTCAATATAGTTGATGAATAAGCTACTACTAGGTCATTTTTTCATGAGAAAACACCCCAATATATTATTTGATGCACCACTATAGATAAAAAACCCTTCCCCACTGTAGGGTAGTGTGAGAAATGGTGCACTGAAAAACCTTCACTTTAGTTACTATAAAGTTTCTTCATATTAATTAGTCTAAAGTAACTTATATCTCTTTCATTTCAACATAGTTAGTGGATTTGATATCCAAGAAAAATTTGTCAAAAATCATTAGTAGTATCCATCCAACTAAAGAAAACTAAAATTTTTGGTCACCCTGGTTGGTCTTGGTTATTTTCTATGAAATTATATTATTGAGGTATCCCCTTGATATACCTAGCTTTTAATTATGTCACATAATAATGATACTTTATGTAGAAAAAATGTAACGACCCAAACTTTTTAAATATTATATTAACTTACTCTTAACGATTTAATAGATATGTTAATGGTTAATGCAGAAAGAGGAGTCGATGGCTTCATCCAGTAGACTCGAACCTTATGAAGCCCACTTATCAGAGCTTGGGAAGGAGGTGGCATCTTTAGGCTTCGCTTTGGACCAAGACCAAGCCGAACTCCAACGTGTCAAGCTTGAACAGAAACGCCTACGGGAGAAGTTCAAGTTAGTAGAGATTACTACTAGGGCAATGTTATCTGAGCCTCCCTTAGATTCTCTCACCATAGCACACCTTAAACTTAGGTCATATGCTGGTGTTATAAGGGGCTATGTGATGAGACCGTAGCTTCTTTGTGTAATCCTTTGGGACGAATAAATTGAGATTTCTTCCTTTAGTGATGTTTGTGAAATTTCAAATGTCCGGATAATTTTAGGATGTATTTTATTGATGAATTTTGAAAAAAAAGATATTTTAAAAATATTTATGTAAACCTTAAATAATTAATGATGTGTAATGATTTTCAAAAAATGGTCTTCTACAAAAGTGTTCAGTAAGGAATTTGAAGTCTAATAAGATCAACTTAATTTTTGATGAATAGTAAATTATGAATAGTGATTTTATGCTTAGGATTAGTAATGTAACCAAATGGATTAGTAATCTCACTTAAAGAAAGTTTTAATATAATTTAGACACCTTGGTTAAGTAATGTGATTCAATAAAATGGTTAAATAACGATTTCATAAATTATTAATGAAGTATTAGTTTTTTCAGGTGAATAGTGTTTTTTATTTAAAAATTTAATTAAAAATATTTAGAAAATTATTTTTATAAAATGGACTTTATTTTTTAACTCAAAGCATCGATATTATGTTATGGTAATTTTTTGGGATTTTTCTGTGAAAGATGAATTTTCAGTGAATAGTAAAAATGCAGTTTTAGGGTTTCGGTATGTTAAATGACATCATAACTGTGTCATTATGATGTCATGAGATAATTTGAGGGATGTTCGACTAAAGGGGATGAATTATTGTGTGAGTTTTCCCAAGTGGCCAATACGATGGGCAAATACCATGGGCAAGCCCATGGTTTTTCCAAAACCACTAATGAGGTGTCCCTTGGCCATTAATGCCTTGTCCCCTCACTTTCCCTATAAATACCAAACCCTCCTCTCATCCATTCAACTCAAAAACCATACTCAACAATGTTTTGGTCTCCTTACCTCCCAAAGAGTCCTCCCAAGGTTCCCCCAAGCCCTCAAAGTCCAAAACCTCTGAGTTTTAAGAGTTACGTTTTAAGGTATGGGATCCGACCTCTCTCTTTCTTTTCAAGTAATCTCTTTTATGTAATTTCTTTTATACTCCATGTTCTTATGTTAGAGGATGTTCTTATATATTCATATTAATTCCCTTTTAATGTTCATATGATTAGATACCCCATATTTCTCTCATCAATTCGTTTTAAGAATGTTTAAGTGGCGCCGTTAGGCTGCCGAATTTTTAAGGGGATTCTTTCACCCTTCTCATTCTTTTCAAAGTTCTACTTTCATGTCAAGTCTTTCAGGTTCCTTTTTAATTATTTTGGGGTATGATCTCTATATCTATCATACTGAACTCTTATGTTCCCATTATGAGAGACCCTATTTGATCTTTCAAATCATTTTTGTTGAAGTTTAAGTGACGTCGTTAGGCTGGTGAATTGTCATAAGAGAAATCTAATTTTGTCTTCCTTCCATGTTTTTCATTTCAAATGGTATGTCCTTAAAATTTCATTACCATGTTCATATATCCTTATTATTCTGTCCCTCTACTATTTTATGGGTCATTTATGATTGTTTGACCCATGTCCCCTCTCTTTTCAATGTTTTCTAAAACCCCGAAACATAGCCGTTATGCTGCAGAATTTTCGTCTCAAAATGCCTCTCTATTTTATCAAAATTATTTTATGTTATAAAGTGAATACTAAAAGCTCTTATTTCAACAGGGGTATTCACATATATATCAAAATTTTATATTTTAAATTCTGGGATTTACATACATGAGACCCGCTCTTCCCTTCCATGGGTTTAAAGTGACGTAAAGATCATGTCTTTAAAGCAGTTTTTAAAATGTTATGATTATGAAATGAAACCCATTTATTTTATGCTATATGGGTTATTTATGAAATGTTTGATGATGATATATATGTATCACATGATAATAAAGACAAATTAGGGGTGCACCCTGATATCGCTCCAATGCATTGGGTAATGATGTAACCACTAGAGATTACAATTTTCACGATATCTTGGTGAATAACCTTGGTAATTTTCAAATGACACCTTAGGGATGGACCTTGGTGATATGTTCATGATTTTCTATGTTAAATGATGTAGAAATATCTTAAAGTTATGAAAAATTTTATTTTTATTATGATATGCCACATGATTTCTTTCTCAATCCTTAAAGTTCTTTTTCATGACATAGTTGATGTATCTCAAGTTCACATGTTAAATGTTTCTCTTGTTTCCCTTACTGGGTCTTCTGCTCACCCTTTCTTTTGATGTATATCCCCAGGTTATGAGATGGAGTAATAAACCTAGGATGAACTTAAGGATAAACCTTTCAAGTTTTTAAGAAGAATGTTATATGTTGTTTTCATGTATTATGTTCTTGGTTTCCAAGACACTAAACCTTAAAGATCCTCAGTTTTGTGTAATGTAATGAAAGTTTATGTTATAAAAAGGTGGGATGCCATAGTTGGTATCAAAGGATGGTTTAGTTATTTGTGGAAATTAGGATATAAAAACTTTAGGAAGAACCCTATAGAAAAGTTTAAATATAGGAAAACTTCCTGGTATTTTGGTAAGTATTGAGTAAGTGGTTTATCAAACAAATACATCCCTCTCTGGATACGAGCAGGTAGAGGCGGATCTGGCACATATGTACATAGGGGTAAAACCCGAAAACACCTCTTTGAGCTAGACTCGAATGGGAATTGGTGCACGATAACAGGCCTTGCCGCACTCTTGGTTACAACACTCCCGGGGGATATTTTTGGTAAATCACAAGCTTTTTATGAATCATTATGAAGGAATTATAGAGAAGTGTAATTTTCTAAGCATGAAGTCTTAGTTAAAAGATTAATAAATGAAATAATTTTCTCACTAAGGTTTTATTCTTTTAGAAAATGGCTGGTAATTGGAGGAACCGTGCAGATGGTGACCTCAATGCACCATGTGCTGATGACCCTCTGATGGAAGCCGGAATGGAAACATTCATGCGAATGATGAACCAACTGAATCAAGTTATGAGTAATAACTTGAATCAAGCTGAGAGGCCGATCTCACTATGAAGGGAACAACATTCTGTTGAGTCCTTTATACGTCAATGACCACCAACATTCAGTGGATCTACTGACCCATTGGTTTCGGAACAATGGATAAGCTCCATTGAAAAGATCTTTTCTGTACTTCATTGTTCAGAACAAGAAAAAGTCACCCTTGCTGTATAATGCCTAGAGGGAGAAGCTGATCAGTAGTGGTCACTGATCAAAAACACAAATCCACAAGGAGAGATGGAAGTTATGGAGTGGGAAGAGTTCCGGGGAATATTCTTTAATAAGTATTTCCCTCATTTGATGAGAACGAGAATGGAGAAATAAGTTCTCGAGCTGAAGCAGAAGGAGAATGAATCAGTTGGAACCTACAACATGAAATTCACAAGGCTTTCCCATTATACCTCAAGCCTTTTCATGGACCCTAATGGGAAGGTTGATAGATTCTTTGGTGGACTATAACCTCATCTGCGGAAGAATATAGCCAACAAGGACTATGATAACTATGAAGAAATAGTTCAAAGTGCTATGAAAGTTGAACTAGAGTTTGGGGAGACACAGTGGTCTCAAAAATCTAATGTGAAGAAGAGAACTCTAGAACCAAGCCTGGGAAGAAGTTTTGATCAGGAAAGAGGTGTAAAGCATATGAAACATGCCACATACAATAAATGTGGGAAGAAGCATTCAGGGAACTACTTGATCGAATGTGCTAAGTGCTACAGGTGTGGAAGAGAAGGCCATATTTCTCGGAATTGTCGTAGTGATGTGAAGCCTCAACTTCCCAACACTAAAGACAGAGGAAAGATGGTTCTGACCCTACCTGAAGTCAAATTCTTCAAGTGTGGACAGCTTGGGCACTTTGCTAATCACTGTCCAAATCCGAGGGCAGCGGAGGGGAATCACCATCAACCTCAGCAAAGGCCAAGGGAGCAAGGTCATGTTTTTTCTATCACAACAAATGAAGTTGAAGTTCCAAATGATGTGGTAGCAGGTACTCTTGTTGTCCTCTAAAAACTAGAAAGTACTTTATTTGATTCTGGTTCTACGCATTCCTTTATTTCCTCCATGTTTTCAAGGAATATAGAATCAATCCCCCAACTGCTAGAGGAAGAGTTGTCAGTTAAGACTCCAAGTGGGATTATCTTTGCATCAACAGTATTTAGAGACTCTAGTGTTTACTTTGGTGAGAACAATCTTATTTCAAATCTAGTAGTCATTCCCATGATGGAATTCGACATTATACCAGGGATGGACTGGCTCTCAAAGTATAATGCTAAGATCAAATGCAGGAGTAAGGAAATATCAGTAGTCTTGAATGAACGACCTACAATTATCTTCCAAGGAGAGATGTCATGACCTGATCCTTGTATAGAAGAACCTCCTATAGCCTTCTTTATGGAGTTAATCAGTGAGGATGAAGAAGTAAAAGGGAGTATACAAATAGAATATGTTCTGATTATTCAGGAATACATGGATGTGTTTCCTAAGGATTTACCTGGACCTCCCCCAGAAAGAGAGGTAGATTTCTCCATTGAACTCATACTTAGATCTCAACCGATATCAAAGTCCCCTTATAGAATTGAAAATGTGGAATTAGTGGATTTAAAGAAACAACTCCAAGACTTTTTGGAGAAGGTGTTTATCCGACCGAGTGTGTCTCCTTGGGGAGCACCAGTTCTCTTTGTGAAGAAGAAGGATGGATCAATGCGACTATGCATTGATTATAGAGAACTGAATGGGATCACAGTAAAGAAAAAAATACCCTCTTTAAAGAATTGATGATTTATTTGACCAACATCGTGGGGCTCAATTATTCTACAAGATTGACCTTCGATCTGGTTATCATCAACTGAGGGTGAAGAAGGAAGATATTCCAAAGACTGCTTTTCGATCAAGATATGGGCATTATGAGTTTACTGTTATGCCCTTCAGGTTGACTAATGCTCCTTCTATTTTCATGGATTTGATGAATAGAGTCTTTAAGGACTACCTTGATAACTTTGTGGTAGTTTTTATTGATGATATTTTGATATATTCAAAAAGTCGTGAGGAGTATGAAGATCATCTGAGGGTTATTTTGAAAACTCTGTGGAAGGAGAGGATCTTTGGAAAGTTCAGCAAGTGTGAGTTTTGGTTACAATAAGTGTCTTTCTCAGGGCACATCGTAACCAATGAAGGAATCTCGGTTGACCCTACAAAGACCATGGTTGTAGAGGAGTGGTCTCAACCCACAATAGTAACTGAGATTCGTAGTTTCCTTGGTTTAGTAGGATATTATAGGAGGTTTGTGAAAAACTTTTCATGGATTTCTAATCCGCTAACCAAGTTGACTCAAAAAGGGGTTAAGTTTATCTGGACAAAGGAATGTGAGGAAAGTTTCTAAGAGTTGAAGAAGAGATTGGTTACTGCACCTGTGTTAACACTACCCTCTATCGGAGAAGGATTCATTATTTTTAGCGATGTATATCTGAAATGGCTTGGGTGTGTCCTCATGAAAAATGACAAGGTAAGTTATTATGCATCTCGACAGTTTAAGATTAATGAGAATAATCATCCTACTCATGATCTAGAGCTAGAGGTAGTTGTTTTTTCTCTAAAGATATAGAGGCACTATCTTTATGGGGAGAAATGTGATATATACACTGACCATCAAAGTTTAAAGTATATTTTCACACAGAAAGAATTGAACATGAGACAAAGGAGACAGTTGGAGATTATTAAAGACTATGATTGTTCAATTCATTATCACCCTGGAAGAGCAAACAAAGTTGCGGATGCATTAAGTAGGAAAGATCCTGTTGTTCTGGAAACAATGAGGATCCTAAGAGATCCCTTGATTAAAGATCTAGTAAAACTGTACATGGGAATTGTAAGGTAAGGGACATCATCAACCTTATCCCAAATGATTTCTCAACCTTCATTACTAGAGAAGATCAAGAAGGCTCAAAAAGAAGATCCTTTGCTACAGGAGAGGTTTGAGTCTGTAAAGGATGGGAAGTTCCCTGATTTCAATATTGATCAAGAAGGTGTATTGAAATTTCTTACAAGACTATGTGTTCCATCAATTCTGGAGATAAAGAAAGAATTGATGGATGAAGCTCATAGATCTACTTTCTATATACATCCGAGAAGCACTAAAATGTATAGAGAACTTCGTGATCATTATTGGTGGGATAACATGAAGAGGGAGATTGCTGATTACACTTCAAGGTGCCTGGTGTGTCAGCAAGTAAAGGCAGAACGACAACTTCCTAAGGGGGTATTACAACCACTACCCATATCAGCATGGAAGTGGGATAATATCACAATGGAATTTGTCACCGGTCTCCCAAAAACATCCAAAGGGAACAATGCTATATGGGTTGTAGTGGACCATCTCACCAAGACCGCCCATTTTATCTCTATTCGGGAAGATTTCTCACTGGATAAACTTTCCAATATATACGTAAAGGAAGTGGTAAGGCTGCATGGGGTACCACTATCCATCGTGTCTGATCGTGATCCAAGATTCACATCAAAATTATGGAGAAGTCTTCAACGTGCTCTGAATACTGAATTGAATTTTAGTACGGCCTATCATCCTCAAACTGATGGCAAATCTGGAAGGACTATTCAGACACTCGAAGACATGCTGAGATTATGCTCAATGGAATTTAAAGGTGGATGGGATCAACACCTCCCATTAGTTGAGTTCTCCTATAACAACATCTTCCATTCGAGTATTCAGATGGCACCCTATGAAACTCTATATGGAAAGAGATGTAGAACTCCTACTTGTTGGGATGAAACTGGTGAGAGAAAGCTTATTGGGCCTGATCTTGTGCAAGAGATGACAGAACATGTTCATGACATCCAACAACACATAAAGGCTGCTCAGATTCGGCAGAAGAGCTATGCTGACAACCGTCGAAGGGACTTGGAGTTTGGTGTTGGCGATAAAGTCTTCCTTCGAATTTCTCCATGGAAGAGAGTCATGCGGTTTGGGAAAAAAGGGAATCTCATCCCTAGGTACATTGGCCCCTATGAAATCCTTGATTTCATAGGAGCAGTGGCCCATCTTCTAGCACTTCCACTAAACCTAGCTCAAGTTCACGATGTCTTCCATGTATCTCTCTTGAGGAAGTATATACCCGACCCTTCGCATGTACTGAACCTAGAGGTGGTACAACTGGAACATGACCTCTCTTATGAGGAGCAGCCAACGGAGATCTTAGACCGTAGAGACAAGGTTCTATGAAACAATACCACCCACCTTGTGAAAGTGTTGTGGAGGAATCATAAATATGAAGAAGCGCCTTGGGAGCCTGAGGAAACAATGAAGCAAAAGTACCCTCACCTTTTCGACAAGGCCTCAAGTATAAAATTTCAGGGACAAAATTTCTTAAGGGGGGAAGAATGTAACGACCCAAACTTTTTAAATAGTATATTAACTTACTCTTAACGATTTAATAGAGATGTTAATGGTTAATGCAGAAAGAGGAGTCGAAGGCTTCATCCAGTAGACTCGAACCTTATGAAGCCCACTTATCAGAGCTTGGGAAGTAAGTGGCATCTTTGGGATTCACTTTGGACCAAGCCCAAGCCGAACTCCAGCGTGTCAAGCTTGAACCGAAACGCCTGCAAGAGAAGTTCAAGTTAGTAGAGATTACTACTAGGGAAATGTTATCTGAGCCTCCCTCAGATTCTCTCACTATAGCACACCTTACACTTAGGTTATATGCTGGTGTTATAAGGGGCTATGTGATGAGACCGTAGCTTCTTTGTGTAATCCTTTGGGATGAATAAATTGAGATTTCTTCCTTTAGTGATGTTTGTGAAATTTCAAATGTCCGGATAATTTTAGGATGTATTTTATTGATGAATTTTGGAAAAAAATATATTTTAAAAATATTTATGTAAACCTTAAATAATTAATGATGTGTAATGATTTTCAAAAAATGGTCTTCTGCAAAAGTGTTCAGTAAGGAATTTGGAGTCTAATAAGATCAACTTAATTTTTGATGAATAGTAAATTATGAATAGTGATTTTACGCTTAGGATTAGTAATGCAACCAAATGGATTAGTAATCTCACTTAAAGAAAGTTTTAATATAATTTTGACACCTTGATTATGTAATGTGAATCAATAAAATGGTTAAATAACGGTTTCATAAATTATTAATCAAGTAATAGTTTTTTTTGGGTGAATAGTGTTTTTTATTTAAAAATTTAATTAAAAATATTTAAAAATTATTTTTATAAAATGGAATTTTTTTTAAACTCAAAGCATCGATATTATGTTATGATAATTTTTTGGGATTTTTCTGAGAAAGATGAATTTTTAGTGATTAGTAAAAATACAGTTTTAGGGTTTCGGTATGTTAAATGACATCATAACTGTGTCATGATGATGTCATGAGATATTTTAAGGGATGGTCGACTAAAGGGGATGAATAATTGTGTGAGGTGTCCCAAGTGGCCAATACCATGGGCAAGCCCATGGTTTTTCCAAAACCACTAATGAGGTGTCCCTTGGCCATTAATGCCTTGTCCCCTCACTTTCCCTATAAATACCAAGCCCTCCTTTCATCCATTCGACTCCAAAACCATCCTCAACGAATTTATGGTCTCCTTACCTCCCAAGGAGTCCTCCCTAGGTTCCCCCAATCCCTCAAGGTCCAAAACCTTTGAGTTTTAAGAGTTACGTTTTAAGGTAAGGGATCCAACCTCTCTCTTTCTTTTCAAGTAATCTCTTTTATGTCATTTCTTTTATACTCCATGTTATTATGTTGGAGTATGTTATTCTATATTAATATTAATGCCCTTTTCATGTTCATATTATGAGAGACCCCATCTTTCTCTCGTCAATTCGTTTTAAGAATGTTTAAGTGGCACCGTTAGGCTGCCCAATTTTTAAGGGGATTATTTCACCCTTCTCATTCTTTTCAAAGTTATACTTTCATGTAAAGTCTTTCAAGTTCTTTTTTAATTATGTTGGGGTATGATATCTATATAAATCATACTGAACTCTTATTTTCACATGATGAGAGACCCTATTTGATCTTTCAAATCATTTTTGTTGAAGTTTAAGTGACGTCGTTAGGCTGTCGAATTTTCATAAGAGAAATCTAATTTTGTCTTCCTTACATGTTTTTCATTTCAAATGGTATGTACCTAAAATATCATTACCATGTTCATATATCCTTCTTATTCTGTCCCTCTACTGTTTTATGGGTCATTTATGAATGTTTGGACCATGTCCCCTCTCTTTTCAATGTTTTCTAAAACCCCGAAACATAGCCGTTATGCTATAGAATTTTCGTCTCAAAATGCCTCTCTCTTTTCTCAAAATTATTTTATGTTATAAAGTGAATACTAAAAGATCTTATTTCTACAGGGGTATTCACATATATATCAAAATGTTCTATTTTAAATTTTGGGATTTACATACATGAGACCTATAACGACCCATACTTTACATACATTGTTATTACTTCAGAATTGAAGCACACTTATTACAACATATAACAAAACCAAGAAAGGACCGTATAGGTATAATGTCTTTAGAAACTGGGAAACATAAACAACTGGTTCATAAAGCATTTAATTTGCCTCCCATTTATTTCATCATATCTAGAGTCCCTTTTTGGCATATTATACTTAATAAACTTCTTCCTGACCTGGGGAAATAAAACATACAAAAGGGTGAGCTCAAATGCTCAGTAAGGGTAAACAAAAGAAATATCAATCACATCATATACATAAGCACATAACTTTTGGAAATCTTAACCTGAAAAGAGATCATAATTTCATAACATGGGATAAATCATAGCAGTGAAATGTAATCCCAATAATCATAACTTAAAACATGAAACTTTGTGGCATACACACATAATCATAGAGAATCATTTCTTATTAGTCAAGACTCATTGCCAAGACTATCTTAGTGGACAAAGTCCATTTTTGAACTGAGTTACCCTCGTTTCAGTACTTCTTCACTGAACCGGTATAACCTACCCTTCCAGCCATGTCTATCTCATGAGATATAAAATCTTTACCCAATGCATTGGAGGGAGATATAGGTCCCACCCATCTCATAATGATACCATTCTTATGTGTGCCACAAAATATTAAATCATACATCATTGCATAACCCATGTAATAAAAATGGGAATCTTAAACATCATGACATCATAAAACAATTCATATAAGATAAAGGAATTCATAAAAATAATTCCATCACAACATAATAAAATCAATTTAATGATATGGATAGAAACAGAACCCTATATTATCTTAGATGGAAAATAATTTTGATAAAACACTTGAACTCCATTCTTGAGGAAAATATCCTTTCTACTTCAAAAACACTTTTCCTTTCTTAAAATGTCATACAATTTTAAACTAAAATAAGTTGATTAAAAATAAACTTGAAAACTTGTAAAGGAATATTCTTGGAAATATTGTTTTAAAAATCCATTCATGCCGTATAAGTTAAAAAAACATTCCTCTCGTACTTTTGTCGGAAAAGTCAAAAAATACCTCGTACGAAAAACGACAAAAGATTCATTTCATATATTTTACTAAAAACTCACCGAAGGGTAAAATTGGATTTAAAAAATTGTAGGTGGATGGAAATAATATTACATATTGAGGAAACATGGATGTGGATGATAAAATACACCCCAGTAAATACCAAAGTATAAACAATCTCGGATAAAAATGAGATTGTGATATTTCCCTTACCTTAGGTCCGATATGCTTTGTACGTGTCCAAACTTCCTGTATAATGATTTAAATAATGTTATTGACTTATTACAGAACCATAATTATTTTTATGATATCATATATGTTCATATTCTTAGCTTCTTAGTAGTATTATTTCATTGCTACTTGTTATTCGGGTGTTTATAACCTTTTGTTCTTATGTGTGTTTTGTCGAATAAATTATTATTCTTCTCTTTAGGTTATAGATACCTCATTTATAGAATGGTATTAGTGTAATATATATCATATTCATTCATTAAATTCATTTATATAATCATTATGAAATTAAGATCATGTAGAACGAGTCGCATCACATCGTGGAGACGGTATTCCGTACGTACACACGAGTGATGATATCGTTCCTATGATCGTGGAATTGTATTGGAGTGTATGTATACTATTTCAGAATTAGTATCACTTTATAATAGTCATATATAGTCATTATTTACACCGTTATACCCATACAAGTAAGGTGGTGGTAGAAAATAGATTACACCACGGCGTGGAGACGGTATTCCGTACGTGTGCACGCGCGGTGATTTCTTTTTCCGTAGGATGGATAGATGGTGAAATAGGGTTGTTTCATACTTATAATAACATATCAGTATATTAGTGATACTGATGTTATTACTTCATAATGAAACAACTAAATAAGAATAAGTGTAAGAAGAAATAAAGATGAAAGAATCGGTAACGGACATTACCTCTTCTTTGAAGTGCTTCTTTGAGACCTCCTTTTAGGGCACTAAAATAGGTCTTTGAAGAAGACCAGAACCTCTAGGATGTTTCTAGGGAAGTGGAGAGAAGAAATTGGCAGGGGTTGGACGAGCTTGAAGGCTCAAAGTGGTGTGAGGAAGAGGGGGAGGAGGTGCCCTTTTATAAGGGAGGAGAGTGGCTCCTTTGGAAAAACTAACAATATTATTTTATTATAAAGTCAAGTTCGGTTTTAAATAGCTCCAAATTGATATATTTCGAAGCTAAGGTGGGTATGGGTCGAACTACTCTAATAAAATAGAATTTAGACAAGTTTAGGTTCCTATTTTAACCTTATCATTTAGATTTAACATTAAGTTAAATAATTTTACTCTTACCGTGTCTTCTTGTGTTCCTATACTATAAGGTTAATAAACTTACTATAAGCAGCCAAAAGAACCCCAAATTGTTTATTATTAATATATATAACCTTATCTAAGTCATTTTTAAGAACCTTGGATTTTTATAAATAAACTAACAATTACTAATATAATATTCGTTTTAAAAACTATTTTATGTCAATTTTGACACTATTTAGTAATTAATTTTTTTAAAAAACATAACAGAATTATTAGTTTAAAAAAAGTTAATTAAATCAATACTAACATGTCATATTAATCTATAAAATTAGTGTAATTCATAAAAAGTCTCAAATTACATTTATTTCGGTGTTTATAACATCAAAAATGTCAATATTTCATTAATAAGATAATTACTACATCATCGTTGTGTCATAAATAAATTAAATTATTTAATGTCTAAAAATTACAAATAAAATACCATTATGTAGGAAATATTTTTATCTTTCTAATGAATATTTATAGTCGAATTTATCTTATGTATAAACTTATATTAAAAATTATTTACTTATTAAACTTTGATTTTAACTATTTTAACCCTTCTTTAAATAAATTAATAATAAATGTCCTAATCTAATACAAGTGGGCCTAAATGGTCATATTTTATTCCTAAGTTTGTTTTTGGTCGAATTAAACTTATCCAATAGAATTAGGACATGTGTTAGGGTAATAATAATATCATTTTTACCCTTAATTACCCTATTTACTTTTAACCGTGGTAAATAAAAGTAAAACGTTACTATTCACCAAAAATTATTTTCATCTCATTGAACCGCATTTTACTTACTGACATCAACCGTGTCTCTCGGATTTTTGAAATTCCACTCACGAAGCGGTAAAATTATGTTTTGTGAAAAATTCAGTTTTTTAACTACCACTTTGTGGTTTCACTATTCATCAAAAATTGAAAGTTTTCAGAAAAATACCAAAATTTCACCCTAGGCTAATTTCGATATTCTGAATCCGAAAATGAAGTCCATTTTGAAAAATAAAATTTATAAAATTTCAAAAAGTGGTTATTAATATTCATAACGACTAGTTTTAATAATATTTTAATAGCATATCATTGTTTAGTGAAACTCGGTACTGCGTACGACGCAAGCTATCGAGGAAGGTTGCAATTTCGTGTAAATCAAGCCAAGCAAGTGTTGTGTGTAGAAAAAGATTCCTTTGATGATTTATATAACATAAAATTCTCGGGTGTTACATTCTACCCCCCTTAAAATGAATTTCGCCCTCAAAATTTGTCACTTTGTAACAAACAGATGACGATACCTCTCCCTCATCATATCCTCAAGCTCCCATGTAGCTTCTTCTAATTGGTGGTTCCTCCATAAAACTTTCACCAATCGGGTGGTCTTGTTTCGTAGGAATGTTTCGCTACGATCCAGAATCTATATCGGTTGTTCTTCATAAGAAATATCTTGCTCCAGCGGTATAACTTTTGAGCTGAGTACATGTGAAGGATCAGGTATGTACTTTCTCAGGAGAGATACATGGAACACATCGTGAACTTGAGAGAGATTCGGTGGAAGCACCAATCGGTAAGCTACCTTCCCAACATGATCCAGTATTTTGAAAGGACCGATATATCTAGGGCTCAACTTCCCCTTCTTTCCAAATCTCATAACCCTCTTCCAGGGAGATATTCTTAAGAACACTTTATCTCCCACTTCAAACTCTAGGTCTTTTCTTCGGTTGTCAGCATAAATTTTCTGTCGACTCTAAGCTTCTCTTATGTGTTGTTGAATAGATCTGACCTTTTCTGCCATTTCATCAACGAGATCATGTCCTAATAGATTTCTTTCCCCAACTTCATCCCAGCAAGTTGGAGTCCTGCATTTCTTTCTATAGAGAGCTTCATAAGGAGCCATCTGAATACTGGAGTAAAAGCTATTATTATAAGAAAATTCCACCAAAGGTAGGTGTTGATCCCAATCACCTTTGAAATCCATAGAGCAAGCTCTCAACATATCTTCTAGAGTTTGAATTGTTCTCTCAGACTGACCGTCTGTCTGAGGATGATAAGCAGTGCTGAAACTCAACTCTGTATCCAGAGTATGCTGAAGACTTCGCTAGAACTTCGAGGTAAATCTCGGATCCTGATCAGATAAAATAGAAAGTGGTACTCCATGCAATCTTACCAACTTCCTTTACATATATCCTGGAAAGCTGATCCAGAGAGAAATCCTCTCTAATAGCAATGAAGTGTGCAGACTTTGTAAGACGATCAACTATGACCCATATAGCATTATTGCCTTTGGATGTTTTACGAAGTCCTGTGACAAAGTCCATAGTGATGTTTTCCCATTTCCATTCTGGTATGGGTAATGGTTGTAACATCCCCTTAGACTTCTGTCTCTCACCTTTAACTTGTTGACAAACCAAGCATCAAGAGACATATTCAGTAACATCTCTTTTTATGCCATCCCACCAGAAGTACTCTTTCAGGTCCCTATACATCTTCGTGCTTCCAGGATGAATAGAGAATGAAGAACTATGAGCCTCATCCAGCAGCTCCTTCTTTAATTTGGGGATGGGAGGAACACTAACCCGATTCCTGAACTTTATTATCCCATCAACATCAAGGTTGAATTCAGGAACATTTCTCACTTTCTTTTGTAACTCGACATATTCTTTCTGTGCCTCTTTAATCTTCACATGTATAGATGGTTGAACATTCATTTGAGAAAGATAAGATTTTCCCCTTCCATTATAATTCCAAGATCTATCCTTTGTAAATCCATAAATATTGGATCTTTTGTGATCCTCATCATGGATAAACTGGCATGGTCTTGTTGACTTAATGCATCTGCCACCTTGTTTGCTTTCCCAGGGTGGTAATGGATTGAGCAGTCATAATCCTTAATCAGCTCCAACCATCTTCTTTGGCGCATATTCAGCTCCTTTTTTGTGAAAATATACTTTAAAAATTTATGATCAGTATAAATATCACACCTTTCACCATAAAGGTAATGCCTCCAAATCTTTAATGCAAAGATTACCGCAGCTAACTCCAAATCATGAGTTGAGTAATTTTGCTCATGTATTTTCAACTGTCATGAGGCATAAGATATCACCATATCATTTTGCATAAGAAAACACCCCAATCCCTTCTTGGATGCATCACTGTAGATCACAAACCTTTCTCCACTACAAGGCAGTGTGAGCACAGGTGCACTGGATAACCTTCTTTTCAACTCCTTGAAATTCTCTTCACATTCCTCCATCCAAACAAACTTAACTCCTTTCCGAGTCAAATTGGTGAGTGGATTAGATAATCGTGAAAAATCTTTCACAAAACATCGATAATATCCAGCCAAAACAAGAAAACTTCGGATCTCGGTTACTGTTGTTGGTCTCGACCATCTTTCGATAACCTCTGTTTTTGCTGGATCCACAGATATCCCCTCTTTTGAGATTATGTGACCCAAAAATGCAACTTTTTGAAGCCAAAATTCACACTTGGTAAATTTGGCATAAAGCTTCTCCTTTCTCAGGGTCTTCAATATAATTCTCAAGTGATCTTCATGTTCTTCCTTTCTCTTTTAATAGACAAGAATATCGTCTATAAATACTACTACAAACTGATCAAGATAGTCTCGAAAGACTCTATTCATTAGATCCATGAAGGTAGCAGGGGAATTAGTAAGACCAAATGGCATCACTATAAATTCATAGTGTCCATACCTTGTACGGAAAGCCGTCTTTGATATATCATCCATTTTGACCCTTAATTGATGATACCCTGAACGAAGATCAATCTTGGAAAAGTATTGAGCTCCGCGTAGTTGGTCAAATAGGTCATCAATGCGCGGGAGAGGATATTTGTTCTTGATATTGATCTTGTTAAGTTCTCGATAATCAATGCAGAGTCTCATTGATCCATATTTCTTCTTAACAAACAGAACAGGTGCTCCCCAAGGTGACGCACTAGGGTGTATGAACCCCTTATCAAGATTCTCTTGGAGTTGCTTCTTCAATTCCTGCAACTCAATTGGGGGCATTCTATAAGGTGTCTTTGAAATAGGCAAAGCACCTAGTACGAGTTCTATTGAAAACTCAACTTCATGATTCGGTGGAAGACTCGGTAATTCCTCCGGAAAGATATCATCAAACTCCCGTACAATAGGCATATTCTTAATCGTGAGTTTCTCACCAACCATTTGAGATAAATAACTTTCATTTAGCGGAATCAATACCCATAAAATGGACGAAATTTCCACTGGAAGGTTATGTTCATCCTTGCATCAATAGATGATCATAGATTGATCTGGAATATGAAATGTGACTTCCCTTCTTTGGCAATTGATATGAGCTCCATGTAGAGAAAGCCAATCCATGCCAAGAATCACATCTAATTCCACTATAGGAAGGATCAAAAGATTTGCAGGAAGCACCTTCCCACAAACTTCAATCGGAGAAGAATTATAAACTTTTGATGCGACTGTTGTGCCATTAGGTGTTGTCACAGCTAACTCAACATCTAATTGTTGAGGTAATACGGTGATACCCTTAGAAAATTCTTCAGAAATAAAGGAGTGGGTGGATCCAGAATCAAATAAAACATTTGCTACTTTAGAGTGGATGGTAAGTGTACCTTTCACCACATCTTTATCGTACTTCACATCGCTGATAGAAATTGCGTGTGACTTTCCTTTGTCTTTAGCCTTAAGAGTTTGTTGACGTCAACCATCATCATCAACCCTTGGATTAGGGCATTTATTGGCATAATGTCCCATCTCCTTGCACTTGAATCATTGAAGTGTAGTAGGTTCATTATGTGTATCCCTTCCTTTGTTTGCATCAATAGACATCTTCTTCCCATCATCGCGGCATTCAAATGCCCGATGACCTTCCTTTACACATTTGAAACATTTACTTGTCCCTTTAAGAAAACTCCCTCCATGTTTCTTTCCACACTTTGAGCATAAGGGAAAGATCATCTTCTTTTCAGTGTGATCTTTATATTTTCCTTTGAATCCCATTTTCCTCTTCTTATCAAACCCATATGACTGATGGGTTACTCCAATCTCCATCTCAACTTTGAGAGCACATCAAACGATTTCCTCGTAGCTATTGAAGTCCCTTATGGCTAAGTCCCTTCTAAGACTTGGTTTTAAGCCACTAAAGAATCAATCGATCTTACTCTCAGGTTGGATAATAATACCAGAAGCGTACATTGCAAGTCTGGTAAAATTTGCTTCATAGGTACCAACAGATTCATCATCCTTTTGCTTCAGTTCAAGAAACTCTTTCTCCATCTTTGTTCAGAGAATACGAGGGAAGTACTTATTGAAAAATAAGTTCTTGAACTCGTCCCATTCCATGGACTCAATTTCATCCCTTTGTCTCATATTCTTAATAAGATTCCACCATTGATCAGCATTTCCTTCAAAACGATACACTGCTAGGATGACTTTATCATGTTCAAAACATTGAAGAACTGAAAATATCTTTTCAGTAGTACTAATCCATTGTTCAGTAACTAATGGATCAGTAGACCCGCTGAAAGAAGGTGGACGCTGCCTCATGAATGATTCAACAGAATGTTGCTCCTTCCTTTGCTCGTTTGGAAGTCCTGCATGATTCATAGCTTGAGAAAGTTGTGTGAGAATGGCTACAAGATTTTGCATTCCAGCTCCTATAACGTTTGGTTGCTCCGGGGGACAATCATTTCATTGCCCGTCGCATTCTGCATTAACACGGTTCCTTCGGGTTCCAGCCATTGACTAAAACCAAGAAGAATAGTGTGAGCAACACTAATTATAATAGGAAAACCACATAATCAAGAATAAAATTTCACACTTAAGGTCTTATCCTAGGTTATTCATGGTCATTTCTAAAACACTAAGATTTTGTTCTATGCTTAGACTTATCCTTAGGGTTCTTACAAAGGCTTTCACATCCTAGTTTCCAAAGGTTGACTATACCTTCCCTCTCATACCAACTATAACGACCCATACTTTACATACATTGTTATTACTTCAGAATTGAAGCACACTTATTACAACATATAACAAAACCAAGAAAGGACCATATAGGTATAGTGTATTTAGAAACTGGGAAACATAAACAACTGGTTCATAAAGCATCTACTTTTCCTCCCATTAATTTTATCATATCTAGAGTCCCCTTTTGGCATATTCTACTTAATAACCTTCTTCCTGACCTGGGGAAATAAAACATACAAAAGGGTGATCTCAAATGCTCAGTAAGGGTAAACAACAGAAATATCAATCACATCATATACATAAGCACATAACTTTTTGAAATCTTAACCTACAAAAGAGATCATAATTTCATAACATGGGATAAATCATAGTAGTGAAATGTAATCACAATAATCATAACTTAAAACATGAAACTTTGTGGCATACACACATAATCATAGAGAATCATTTCTTATTAGTCAAGACTCATTTCCAAGACTATCTTAGTGGACAAAGTCCATTTCTGAACCGAGTTACCCTCGTTTTAGTCCTGCTTCACTGAACCGGTATAACCTACCGTTCCAGCCATGTCTATCTCATGAGATATAAAATCTTTACCCAATGCATTGGAGGGAGATATAGGTCCCACCCATCTCATAATGATACCATTCTTATGCATGCCACAAAATATTAAATCATACATCATTGCATAACCCATGTAATAAAAATGGGAATCTTAAACATCGTGACATCATAAAACAATTCATATAAGATAAAGGAATTCATAAAAATAATTCCATCACAACATAATCAAATCAATGCAATGATAGGGATAGAAATAGAACCCTATATTATCTTATATGGAAAATAAATTTGATAAAACACTTGAACTCCATTCTTGAGGAAAATATCCTTTCTACTTCAAAAAAACTTTTCCTTTCTTAACATGTCATACAATTTTAAACTAAAAGAAGTTGATTAAAAATAAACTTGAAAACTTGTAAAGGAATATTCTTGGAAATATTGTTTTAAAAATCCATTCATGCCGTATAAGTTAAAAAAACATTCCTCTCGTACTTTTGTCGGAAAAGTCAAAAAATACCTCTTACGAAAAACGACAAAAGATTCATTTCATATATTTTACTAAAAACTCACTGAAGGGTAAAATTGGATTTAAACAATTGTAGGTGGATGGAAATAATATTACATATTGAGGAAACATGGATGTGGATGATAAAATACACCCCAGTAAATACCAAAGTATAAACAATCTCGGATAAAAATGAGATTGTGATATTTCCCTTACCTTAGGTCCGATATGCTTTGTACGTGTCTAAACATCCTGTATAATGATTTAAATAATGTTATTGACTTATTACAGAACCATATTTATTTTTATGATATCATATATGGTAATATTCTTAGCTTCTTAGTAGTATTATTTCATTGCTACTTGTTATTCGGGTGTTTATAACTTTTTGTTCTTATGCGTGTTTTGTCGAATAAATTATTATTATCCTCTTTAGGTTATAGATACCTCATTGAAAGAATGGTATTAGTGTAATATATATCATATTAATTCATTCAATTCATTTATATAATCATTATGAAATGAAGATCATGTAGAACGAGTCGCATCACATCGTGGAGACGGTATTTCGTACGTACGCACGAGTGATGATATCGTTCCTATGATCATGGAATTGTATTGGAGTGTATGTATAATATTTTAGAATTAGTATCACTTTATAATAGTCATATATAGTCATTATGTACACCATTATACCCATCCATGTAAGGTGGTGGTGGAAAATAGATTACACCACGGCGTGGAGACGGTATTCCGTACGTACGCACGCACGATGATTTCTTTTTCCGTTGGATGGATAGATAGTGAAATAGGGTTGTTTCATACTTATAATAACATATCAGTATATGAGTGATACTAATGTTATTACTTCATAATGAAACAACTAAAGAAGAAGAAGTGGAAGAAGAAATAAAGATGAAAGAATCGGTAACGGACATTACCTCTTCTTTGAAGTGCTTCTTTGGGACCTCCTTTTAAGGCACTAAAATAGGTCTTTTAAGAAGACCAGAACCTCTAGGATGTTTATAGGGAAGTGGAGAGATGAAATTGGCAGGGGTTGGCCGAGCTTGAAGGCTCAAAGTGGTGTGAGGAAGAGGGGGAACAGGTGCCCTTTTATAAGGGAGGAGAGGGGCTCCTTTGGAAAAACTAAAAATATTATTTTATTATAAAGTCAAGTTCGGTTTTAAATAGCTCCAAATTGATATATTTAGAAGATAAGGTGGGGATGGGTAGAAATAATCTCATCCAACATAATTTATACAAGTTTAGGTTCCTATTTTAACCTTATCATTTAGATTTAACATTAAGTTAAATAATTTTACTCTTACCGTGTCTTCTTGTGTTCTTATACTATAAGGTTAATAAACCTACTATAAGCAGCCAAACGAACCCCAAGTTGTTTATTATTAATATATATAACCGTATCTAAGTCATTTGGCAGAACCTTAGATTTTTAGGAACAAAATAACAATTACTAATATAATATTTGTTTTAAAAACTATTTTATGTCAATTTTGACACTATTTAGTAATTAATTTTTTGTAAAAATTATAAAAGAATTATTAGTTCAAAAAAAGTTAATTAAATCAATAATAACATGTCATATTAATCTAGAAAATTAGTGGAATTCATAAAAAGTCTCAAATTACATTTATTTTGGTGTTTATAACATCAATTATGTCAATATTTCATTAATACGATAATTACTGCATCATCTTTGTGTCATAAATAAATTAAATTATTTAATGTCTACAAATTACAAATAAAATACCATTATGTAGGAAATCTTTTTATCTTTCTAATGAATATTTATAGTCGAATTTATCTTATGTATAACCTTATATTAAAAATTATTTACTTATTAAACTTTGATTTTAACTATTTTAACCCTTCTTTAAATAAATTAATAATAAATGTCCTAATCTAATACAAGTGGGCCTAAATGGTCATATTTTATTCCTAAGTTTTTTTTGGTCGAATTAAACTTATCCAATAGAATTAGGACATGTTTTAGGGTAATAATAATATCATTTTTATCCTTAATTACCCTATTTACTTTTAACCGTGGTAAATAAAAGTAAAACGTTACTATTCACCAAAAATTATTTTCATCTCATTGAATCGCATTTTACTTACTGACATCAACCGTGTCTCTCGGATTTTTGAAATTCCACTCACAGAAGCGGTAAAATTAAGTTTTATGAAAAATTCAGTTTTTTAACTACCACTTAGTGGTTTCACTATTCATCAAAAATTGAAAGTTTTCAGAAAAATACCAAAATTTCACCCTAGGCTAATTTCGATATTCCTAATCCGAAAATGAAGTCCATTTTGAAAAATAAAATTTATAAAATTTCAAAAAGTGGTTATTACTATTCATAACGGCTAGTTTTAATAATATTTTAATAGCATATCATTGTTTTGTGAAACTCGGTACTGCGTATGACGCAAGCTATCGAGGAAGGTTGCGATTTCGTGTAAATCAATCCAAGCAAGTGTTGTGTGTAGAAAAATATTCCTTTGATGATTTATATAACATAAAAGTCTCGGGTGTTACATTCTACCCCCCTTAAAATGAATTTCGCCCTCGAAATTTGTAACTTTGTAACAAACAGATGACGATACCTCTCCCTCATCATATCCTCAAGCTCCCATGTAGCTTCTTCTAATTGGTGGTTCCTCCATAAAACTTTCACCAATCGAGTGGTCTTGTTTCGTAGGAATTTTTCTCTACGATCCAGAATCTATATCGGTTGTTCTTCATAAGAAATATCTTGCTCCAGCAGTATAAGTTCTGAGCTGAGTACATGTGAAGGATCAGGTATGTACTTTCTCAGGAGAGATACATGGAACACATCGTGAACTTGAGAGAGATTCGGTGGAAGCACCAATCGGTAAGCTACCTTCCCAACATGATCCAGTATTTTGAAAGGACCGATATATCTAGGGCTCAACTTCCCCTTCTTTCCAAATCTCATAACCCTCTTCCAGGGAGATATTCTTAAGAACACTTTATCACCCACTTCAAACTCTAGGTCTTTTCTTCAGTTGTCAGCATAACTTTTCTGTCGACTCTAAGCTGCTCTTATGTGTTGTTGAATAGATCTAACCTTTTCTGCCATTTCATCAACGAGATCAGGTCCTAATAGATTTCTTTCCCCAACTTCATCCCACCAAGTTGGAGTCCTGCATTTCTTTCTATAGAGAGCTTCATAAGGAGCCATCTGAATACTAGAGTAAAAGCTATTATTATAAGAAAATTCCACCAAAGGTAGGTTTTGATCCCAACCACCTTTGAAATCCATAGAGAAAGCTCTCAACATATCTTCTAGAGTTTGAATTGTTCTCTTAGACTGACCGTCTGTCTGAGGATGATAAGCAGTGCTGAAACTCAACTCTGTATCCAGAGTATGCTGAAGACTTCGCTAGAACTTCGAGGTAAATCTCGGATCCTGATCAGATAAAATAGAAAGTGGTACTCCATGCAATCTTACCACTTCCTTTACATATATCCTGGCAAGCTGATCCAGAGAGAAATCCTCTCTAATAGCAATGAAGTGTGCAGACTTTGTAAGACGATCAACTATGACCCAGATAGCATTATTGCCTTTGGATGTTTTAGGAAGTCCTGTGACAAAGTCCATAGTGATGTTTTCCCATTTCCATTCGGGTATGGGTAATGGTTGTAACATCCCCTTAGACTTCTGTCTCTCAGCTTTAACTTGTTGACAAACCAAGCATCGAGAGACATATTCAGTAACATCTCTTTTTATGCCATCCCACCAGAAGTACTCTTTCAGGTCCCTATACATCTTCGTGCTTCCAGGATGAATAGAGAATGAAGAACTATGAGCCTCATCCAGCAGCTCCTTCTTTAATTCGGGGATGGGAGGAACACTAACCCGATTCCTGAACTTTATTATCCCATCAACATCAAGGTTGAATTCAGGAACATTTCTCACTTTCTTTTGTAACTCGACATATTCTTTCTGTGCCTCTTTAATCTTTAAATGTATAGATGGTTGAACATTCATTTGAGAAAGATAAGATTTTCCCCTTCCATTATAATTCCAAGATCTATCCTTTGTAAATCCATAAATATTGGATCTTTTGTGATCCTCATCATGGATAAACTGGCATGGTCTTGTTGACTTAATGCATCTGCCACCTTGTTTGCTTTCCCAGGGTGGTAATGGATTGAGCAGTCATAATCCTTAATCAGATCCAACCATCTTCTTTGGCGCATATTCAGCTCCTTTTGTGTGAAAATATACTTTAAACATTTATGATCCGTATAAATATCACACCTTTCACCATAAAGGTAATGCCTCCAAATCTTTAATGCAAAGATTACCGCAGCTAACTCCAAATCATGAGTTGGGTAATTTTGCTCATGTATTTTCAACTGTCATGAGGCATAAGATATCACCATATCATTTTGCATAAGAAAACACCCCAATCCCTTCTTGGATGCATCACTGTAGATCACAAACCTTTCTCCACTACCAGGCAGTGTGAGCACAGGTGCACTGGATAACCTTCTTTTCAACTCCTTGAAATTCACTTCACATTCCTCCATCTAAAAAAACTTAACTCCTTTCCGAGTCAACATGGTGAGTGGATTAGATAATCGTGAAAAATCTTTCACAAAACATCGATAATATCCATCCAAACCAAGAAAACTTCGGATCTCGGTTACTGTTGTTGGTCTCGACCATCTTTCGATAACCTCTGTTTTTGCTGGATCCACAGATATCCCCTCTTTTGAGATTATGTGACCCAAAAATGCAACTTTTTGAAGCCAAAATTCACACTTGGTAAATTTGGCATGAAGCTTCTCCTTTCTCAGGGTCTTCAATATAATTCTCAAGTGATCTTCATGTTCTTCCTTTCTCTTTTAATAGACAAGAATATCGTCTATAAAGACTACTACAAACTGATCAAGATAGTCTCGAAAGACTCTATTCATTAGATCCATGAAGATAGCAGGGGCATTAGTAAGACCAAATGGCATCACTATAAATTCATAGTGTCCATACCTTGTACGGAAAGCCGTCTTTGATATATCATCCATTTTGACCCTTAATTGATGATACCCTGAACGAAGATCAATCTTGGAAAAGTATTGAGCTCCGCGTAGTTGGTCAAATAGGTCATCAATGTGCGGGAGAGGATATTTGTTCTTGATAGTGATCTTGTTAAGTTCTCGATAATCAATGCAGAGTCTCATTGATCCATCTTTCTTCTTAACAAACAGAACAGGTGCTCCCCAAGGTGACGCACTAGGGTGTATGAACCCCTTATCAAGATTCTCTTGGAGTTTCTTCTTCAATTCCTGCAACTCAATTGGGGGCATTCTATAAGGTGTCTTTGAAATAGTCAAAGCACCTAGTACGAGTTCTATTGAAAACTCAACTTCACGATTCAGTGGAAGACCCGGTAATTCCTCCGGAAAGATATCATCAAACTCCCGTAAAATGGGCATATTCTTAATCGTGAGTTTCTCACCAACCATTTGAGATAAATCACTTTCATTTAGTGGAATCAATACCCATAAAATGGAAGAAATTTCCACTGGAAGGTTATGTTCATCCTTGCATCAATAGACGATCATAGATTGATCTGGAATATGAAATGTGACTTCCCTTATTTGGCAATTGATATGAGCTCCATGTAGAGAAAGCCAATCCATGCCAAGAATCACATCAAATTCCACTATAGGAAGGATCACAGGATTTGCAGGAAGCACCTTCCCACAAACTTCAATCGGAGAAGAATTATAAACTTTTGATGCAACTGTTGTGCCATTAGGTGTTGTCACAGCTAACTCAACATCTAATTGTTGAGGTAATACGGTGATACCCTTAGAAAAGTCTTGAGAAATAAAGGAGTGGGTGGATCCAGAATCAAATAAAACATTTGCTACTTTAGAGTGGATGGTAAGTGTACCTTTCACCACATCTTTATCATACTCCACATCACTGATAGAAATTGCGTGTGACTTTCCTTTGTCTTTAGCCTTAAGAGTTTGTTGATGTCAACCATCATCATCAACCCTTGGATTAGGGAATTTATTGGCATAATGTCCCATCTCCTTGAACTTGATTCATTGAAGTGTAGTAGGTTCATTCTGTGTATCCCTTCCTTTGTTTGCATCAATAGACATCTTCTTCCCATCATCGCGGCATTCAAATGCCCGATGACCTTGCTTTACACATTTGAAACATTTACTTGTCCCTTTAAGAAAACTCCCTCCATGTTTCTTTCCACACTTTGAGCATAAGGGAAAGATCATCTTCTTCTCAGTGTGATCTTTAGATTTTCCTTTGAATTCCATTTTCCTCTTCTTATCAAACCCATATGACTGATGGGTTACTCCAATCTCCATCTCAACTTTGAGAGCACATCAAACGATTTCCTCGTATCTATTGAAGTCCCTTATGGCTAAGTCCCTTCGAAGACTTGGTTTTAAGCCACTAAAGAATCAATCGATCTTACTCTCAGGTTGGATAATAATACCAGAAGCGTACATTGGAAGTCTGGTAAAATTTGCTTCATAGGTACCAACAGATTCATCATCCTTTTGCTTCAGTTCAAGAAACTCTTTCTCCATCTTTGTTCGGATAATACGAGGGAAGTACTTATTGAAAAATAAGTTCTTGAACTCGTCCCATTCCATGGACTCAATTTCATCCCTTTGTCTCATATTCTTAATAAGATTCCACCATTGATCAACATTTCCTTCAAAACGATACACTGCTAGGATGAATTTATCATGTTCAGAACATTGAAGAACTGAAAATATCTTTTCAGTAGTACTAATCCATTGTTCAACAACTAATGGATTAGTAGACCCGCTGAAAGAAGGTGGACGCTGCCTCATGAAGGATTCAACAGAATGTTGCTCCTTCCTTTGCTCGTTTGGAAGTCCTGCATGATTCATAGCTTGAGAAAGTTGTGTGAGAATGGCTACAAGATTTTGCATTCCAGCTCCCATAACGTTTGGTTGCTCCGGGGGACAATCATTGCATTGCCCGTCGCATTCCACATTAACACGATTCCTTCGGGTTCCAGCCATTGACTAAAACCAAGAAGAATAGTGTGAGCAACACTAATTATAATAGGAAAACCACATAATCAAGAATAAAATTTCACACTTAAGGTCTTATCCTAGGTTATTCATGGTCATTTCTAAAACACTAAGATTTTGTTCTATGCTTAGACTTATCCTTAGGGTTCTTACAAAGGCTTTCACATCCTAGTTTCCAAAGGTTGACTATACCTTCCCTCTGATACCAACTATAACGACCCATACTTTACATACATTGTTATTACTTCAGAATTGAAGCACACTTATTACAACATATAACAAAACCAAGAAAGGACCATATAGGTATAGTGTATTTAGAAACTGGGAAACATAAACAACTGGTTCATAAAACATATACTTTTCCTCCCATTAATTTTATCATATCTAGAGTCCCTTTTTGGCATATTCTACTTAATAACCTTCTTCCTGACCTGGGGAAATAAAACATACAAAAGGGTGAGCTCAAATGCTCAGTAAGGGTAAACAAAAGAAATATCAATCACATCATATACATAAGCACAAAACTTTTTGAAACCTTAACCTGCAAAAGAGATCATAATTTCATAACATGGGATAAATCATAGTAGTGAAATGTAATCCCAATAATCATAACTTAAAACATGAAACTTTTTGGCATACACACATAATCATATAGAATCATTTCTTATTAGTCAAAACTCATTTCCAAGACTATCTTAGTGGACAAAGTCCATTTCTGAACCGAGTTACCCTCGTTTTAGTCCTGCTTCACTGAACCGGTATAACCTACCGTTCCAGCCATGTCTATCTCATGAGATATAAAATCTTTACCCAATGCATTGGAGGTAGATATAGGTCCCACCCATCTCATAATGATACCATTCTTATGCATGCCACAAAATATTAAATCATACATCATTGCATAACCCATGTAATAAAAATGGGAATCTTAAACATCGTGACATCATAAAACATTTCATATAAGATAAAGGAATTCATAAAAATAATTCCATCACAACATAATCAAATCAATGTAATGATAGGGATAGAAATAGAACCCTATATTATCTTATATGGAAAATAATTTGGATAAAACACTTGAACTCCATTCTTGAGGAAAATATCCTTTCTAATTCAAAAAAACTTTTCCTTTCTTAACATGTCATACAATTTTAAACTAAAAGAAGTTGATTAAAAATAAACTTGAAAACTTGTAAAGGAATATTCTTGTAAATATTGTTTTAAAAATCCATTCATGCCGTATAAGTTAAAAAAACATTCCTCTCGTACTTTTGTCGGAAAAGTCAAAAAATACCTCGTACGAAAAACGACAAAAGATTCCTTTCATATATTTTACTAAAAACTCACCGAAGGGTAAAATTGGATTTAAACAATTGTA
This sequence comes from Viscum album, assembly GCA_963277665.1. NCBI lineage: Eukaryota > Viridiplantae > Streptophyta > Magnoliopsida > Santalales > Viscaceae > Viscum > Viscum album. The sequence continues at coordinate 166,387,605 of OY728155.1, read as the reverse complement.
GGTGGATGGAAATAATATTACATATTGAGGAAACATGGATGTGGATGATAAAATACACCCCAGTAAATACCAAAGTATAAACAATCTCGGATAAAAATGAGATTGTGATATTTTCCTTACCTTAGGTCCGATATGCTTTGTACATGTCCAAACTTCCTGTATAATGATTTAAATAATGTTATTGACTTATTACAGAACCATACTTATTTTTATGATATCATATATGGTAATATTCTTAGCTTCTTAGTAGTATTATTTCATTGCTACTTGTTATTCGGGTGTTTATAACTTTTTGTTCTTATGCGTGTTTTGTCGAATAAATTATTATTATCCTCTTTAGTTTATAGATACCTCATTTACAGAATGGTATTAGTGTAATATATATCATATTAATTCATTCAATTCATTTATATAATCATTATTAAATGAAGATCATGTAGAACGAGTCGCATCACATCGTGGAGACGGTATTTCGTACGTACGCACGAGTGATGATATCGTTCCTATGATCATGGAATTGTATTGGAGTGTATGTATACTATTTTAGAATTAGTATCACTTTATAATAGTCATATATAGTCATTATGTACACCATTATACCCATCCATGTAAGGTGGTGGTGGAAAATAGATTACACCACGGCGTGGAGACGGTATTCTGTACGTACGCACGCACGATGATTTCTTTTTCCGTTGGATGGATAGATGGTGAAATAGGGTTGTTTCATACTTATAATAACATATCAGTATATGAGTGATACTGATGTTATTACTTCATAATTAAAGAACTAAAGAAGAAGAAGTGGAAGAAGAAATAAAGATGAAAGAATCGGTAACGAACATTACCTCTTCTTTGAAGTGCTTCTTTGAGACCTCCTTTTAGGGCACTAAAATAGGTCTTTGAAGAAGACCAGAACCTCTAGGATGTTTCTAGGGAAGTGGAGAGAAGAAATTGGAAGGGGTTGGCCAAGCTTGAAGGCTCAAAGTGGTGTGAGGAAGAGGGGGAAAATGTGCCCTTTTATAAGGGAGGAGAGGGGCTCCTTTGGAAAAACTAAAAATATTATTTTATTATAAAGCCAAGTTCGGTTTTAAATAGCTCCAAATTGATATATTTCGAATCTAATGTGGGTATGGGTAGAAATAATCTCATCCAATAGAATTTATACAAGTTTAGGTTCCTATTTTAACCTTATCATTTAGATTTAACATTAAGTTAAATAATTTTACTCTTACCGTGTCTTCTTGTGTTCTTATACTATAAGGTTAATAAACCTACTATAAGCAGCCAAACGAACCCCAAGTTGTTTATTATTAATATATATAACCGTATCTAAGTCATTTGGCAGAACCTTATATTTTTAGGAATAAAATAACAATTACTAATATAATATTTGTTTTAAAAACTATTTTATGTCAATTTTGACACTATTTAGTAATTAATTTTTTGTAAAAATCATAAAAGAATTATTAGTTCGAAAAAAGTTAATTAAATCAATACTAAAATGTCATATTAATCTAGAAAATTAGTGTAATTCTTAAAAAGTCTCAAATTACATTTATTTTGGTGTTTATAACATCAATTATGTCAATATTTCATTAATAAGATAATTACTGCATCATCTTTGTGTCATAAATAAATTAAATTATTTAATGTCTACAAATTACAAATAAAATACCATTATGTAGGAAATATGTTTATCTTTATAATGAATATTTATAGTCTAATTTATCTTATGTATAACCTTATATTAAAAATTATTTACTTATTAAACTTTGATTTTAACTATTTTAAACCTTCTTTAAATAAATTAATAATAAATGTCCTAATCTAATTAAAGTGGGCCTAAATGGTCATATTTATTCCTAAGTTTGTTTTTAGTCGAATTACACTTATCCAATAGAATTAGGACATGTGTTAGGGTAATAATAATATCATTTTTACCCTTAATTACCCTATTTACTTTTAACCGTAGTAAATAAAAGTAAAACATTACTATTCACAAAAAATTATTTTCATTTAATTGAACCACATTTTACTAACTGACATCAACCGTGTCTCTCGGATTTTTGAAATTCCACTCACAGAAGCGGTAAAATTATGTTTTATGAAAAATTCAGTTTTTTAACTACCACTTAGTGGTTTCACTATTCATCAAAAATTGAAAGTTTTCAGAAAAATACCAAAATTTCACCCTAGGCTAATTTCGATATTCCGAATCCAAAAATAAGGTCCATTTTAAAAAATAAAATTTATAAAATTTCAAAAAGTGGTTATTACTATTCATAATGGCTAGTTTTAGTAATATTTTAATAGCATATCATTGTTTAGTGAAACTCGGTATTGCGTACGACGCAAGCTATCGACGAAGGTTGCGATTTTGTGTAAAGAAAGCCAAGAAAGTGTTGTGTGTAGAAAAATATTCCTTTGATGATTTATATAACATAAAAGTCTCGGGTGTTACAAGACCTGCTCTTCCCTTCCGTGGGTTTAAAGTGACGTAAAGATCATGTCTTTAAAGCAGTTTTTAAAACGTTATGATTATGAAATGAAACCCATTTATTTTATGCTATATGGGTTATTTGTGAAATGTTTGATGATGATATATGTGAATCACATGATAATAAAGGAAAATTAAGGGTTCTCCCTGATAGCGCTCCAATGCATTGGGTAATGATGTAACCACTAGAGATTATGATTTTCACGATATCTTGGTGAATATCCTTGGTAATTTTCAAATGACACCTTGGGGATGGACCTTGGTGATATGTTCATGATTATCTATGTTAAATGATGTAGCCACACCTTAAAGTTATGAAAAATGTTATTTTTATTATGATATGACACATGATTTCATTCTCATGCCTTAAAGTTCTTTTTCCTGACATAGTTGATGTATCTCAAGTTCACATGTAAAATGTTTCTCTTGTTTCCCTTACTGGGCCTTCTGATCACCCTTTCTTTTGATGTATGTCCCCAGGTTATGAGATGCAGTAATGAACCTAGGATGAACATAAGGAGAAGCCTTTCAAGTGTTTAAGAAGAATGTTTTATGTTGTTTTCATGTATTATGTTCCTGGTTTCCAAGACACTAAACCATAAAGATCCTCAGTTTTGTGTAATATAATGAAAGTTTATGTTATAAAAAGGCGGGATGCCATAAAAAATTTACATTTACTAAATTTATAACATAAACCTTTCTTCATCCTGGTCTTCAAAAAAATCCTCAAATGATATTCATTATCTTCCTTTATCTTAGAATCTATAAGAATATTATCTATAAAAGACTACCTTAAACTAATCATGGTAATATCTTAAGAATCTATTCATTAAATCCATTATGATAACGGGGGAATTAATTTTTACAAATGGAATCATTATAAACTCATAAAGACCATACCTCATATGAAATTCTATCTAGGATATTCCCCCTTTGTAGAACCTCAACTAATGATATTCAGATTAGAGGTAAATCCTTAAATAGCATTGATCAACTCATAGTTTATTAAATAAATAATCAATATGGGATCGAGTATATTTGTTATTGATATTAATATTTTTAAGTTCTTGTTAATTAATGAAAATATGCATTGATCCATATTTATTCCTAAGAAAAAGAACATGTGCACCCCATGGTCACACATCTGGACAAATGAATTCCATTTCTTGATTCTCTTAGAGTTATTTCATCAATTCCTTCAACTCAATTGGGGCCATAATATAATTATTATTTGAAATAGGTGTGAAAAAAGTAATGAGTTCTACTAAAAATTCAACTTTAAAATTCAAGGTAAGATTATGAAATTCTTTAGGAAATACATCAATATATTTTTGAAAAATAGTAATATCTTCAATTTTGAGTTTCTTCCCAACCAATTTAGAAATATACCCCTCACGGATACGTAATAAGACTCATAAAATTGAAGTAATTTCCATTATAAGTTCATATTCATCCTCACACTGATAAATAATCACTGGTTCTTTTACAACATAAAATTTTACATCCCTTCATATAAACTTGATATTGTCTCTATATTAAAAAATCTAATATATTCCCAAAATCACATAAAATTCAACTAGAGGAAGAATCCATAGATTTATAGGAAGAAAATTCCCAAAAAATTCTATTATAGGGGAGATATAGACTTGATATGTGATCATTGCAGCATTTAGAGTTTTCATAGATAATTAAACATCTAATAATTGAGGTGATGATTTGATAACATTATAAAATTCATTATAAATAAAAGATTGGAATAAACCTGAATCAAATAATATATTTATGTTTATAGATTAGATCATAAGTGTACCTTTCACAACATCATTCATGTGACCCACTTCAACAGTTGTGATCACATGATCTTTCCATTTGTATGTTGAATTAAGATATTATTGATGTTGATTGTTGTCATTAACCCTTGGATTCATGAACTATTTGGTATAATTCACATAATTCTTACATTTGTAGCGTTGGATTTTTTATGGTGTATTCAACTCAGCTATCTTGAAATTCATTTCATTAGATTTCCTATTTAAATCTATTTATTATCCTCTTACTCGATGGAATTATTTTCCACACTTAAAACATTTACCAATTCCTTTTATAAAATTTATTCCATGCTTCTTCCTACACTTTTCGTATCAAGGTAGATTCATTTTCTTCCCACCATTGGTTTTATTATTATTATTTTCAAAAAATAAATATTTTATTCTTATGAGAACCATGAGAATAATAGGAATATCCACTATAAATTTCTAACTTGAGAGCATATAAAATGATTTATTTATAACTATTAATTACAATTATATACAATACAACTCAGAGTCTTGGTTTTAATCCATTGAAGAAATTATCATGTTTTCTTTTAGGGTTGATGATGAAACTAGAATTGTACCTCACAAGTCTTGTAAAAGTTTCCTTATAGGTACCAATAAATTCATTATCCTCATACTTAAGAATAAGGAATAAAATTTCCATTTTCATGTGAAGAGTTATGGGAAATTACTTACTAAAAAATAACCTCTTAAAATCATCTCATTCCATGGATTAAATTTCTTCCTATTTCCCTGTATTCTTAATAAACTTCCACCATCAGTCTGCCTCTTCTTCTAAATGGTACACTTCCCAAAAAACATTTTATTTCTCCTATAATTATATATTGGGAAATATATTTTTAGTGGTTCTAATCCATTTCTTTAAATCTAATGGATAAGAGGAACCACTGAAATAAGGTGTATTCTTCATCCTGAAATAATCAATGATTCATTGGTACCTCCTTTTCTACTTTGGAATCTTCAAAGTATTCATGTCTTGAGAGAGTTTTGTGAGCATAAAAACAACATATTTAATTCCATATTTTGTTACATTTGTATTCTTAAGAGGATAATAACAATATTATATTCAACATTTGTTATTAACAAAATCACTTCTAGGTGGAACCACTGACTAAAACCAAAAACATAGTGTAAGTATCAACATATAATAATTAGAGTGAGCAATCATGTAATTATGAATGTAATTCAAAATATTTCATAAATTAGGACACCTTTTTATCACCCTATAACACTTTTAGGTTCAATAAATACAAATTTATGTTCATCATAGATCCTATTAAGTTATTTTTTCATATTCTTGATAATATAATGTCAAAAAATAAATAAAACATCATATGATACTAACTATGGTGAACCTGGAATAACATACATATATCTTGCATCATTTTGGATAAATATTACATATATTTAAGAACAATACATGCCCAAAAATCATAAATGTTTATAGTATTAGGATACTCGATATATAATCATATTATTTTAGGAAATATCTCCAACATCACCCACAAATTTCTTATCTGAAATTAATCTTCTTATACATATCCTACTCAAACCATTCTACATAACTTGGGGATAATTGAAATATAAGGAAGGGTGATATTAGATGTTTAATAAGGGTAAACATGAGAGATATCAATTATTGATCATACAAAAGAATAATAAAATCATAAGGTTTGGAGATCATGTTCATAACTTATGAAGTTCATATCCAATTAGCCAAAGATCATAAATCATGAGTCACGACACAAAGCATTATCATTTCAAAAACATGATTCATAAGAGTAATGAATCATCATTAAATATTCATTACCCATGAAAGAATGTCATAATCAAAATATTATTTAATATGAATTATGGCACAATCCTAAGTTTAGAAAATGATTTCATTATTCAAGGAAAATGGGAAAAGTTCCATGATGGATTAGGTTTACTCAATGACCACCTTTCATTCCTAGAATGGGTTCACTCCCCATCCTCTATTAATATTATATAATGATATATCAATAATTACCTAATAAATTATAGGGATATATAATTACAGACTAACCCATCACATAATGACAACCATACATATGTGTTTCAAAAGATCATAAATACATATATCATTCAATCATAGCATAAATTATGGAAGAGAAATGTGTTTCATAATGTTTTTATCATCACATATTCATAATAAATATATATTAAGAGAATGGATGGTATAATTAGATAATATCCCTAGATAATCATAATAAATATCAAATAATGTTGACATAGGTTAAAAATACCATTAAAATAAAATTCTTATCTTTCCTTGAAAACCTAGGAAAAATATCATATTTCTTTGATAAAATTTTAAATAACAATTCCTAAAATATTTTGAAAATGATTTTATATTAATACAACAATGGAAATTTTTAAATTAATCTTAAAATCAAAAAATAGTCATGACAGTAGGAAAATTCACTTGTTCAATAAATGTTAAAACAATGATTCCATTCAGAGTTTTTGTAAAAAAAACATGAATAAATTGTTTGTAAAACATTGTAAACATTATTTTTAGTATCATTAAAATAAATATAAATATGGTTGAAAATGAATTTAAATAATAACTAGACCATAGATAATAACATTATTGAAAATAAATTTAAGAACATAGACATTGAAGAAAAATTTCATTAACCAAAGAGGAAATACAATAATATTTTCTTAAAACCAAATTTCCTAATCGTTTTAAATAAAAAAGAGAGAATAAATAAAGGAAAATTTTAATTCCCATTAAATATATATATTATAAAAAAATATATTATTTTAAAATTTAGGGATTATTTAATTTCCATTAATGAAAATTTAACCTAGAAAATCCCTAAGAGAAATGAGATTGTAAAATAAACCCTTACCTTAGGGATGACCATTATTAGTACATGCTCAAATATTAATATATAATAAATTTATATTTATTATAAATATATATGAGAAATATTATCATATTTATCTTACCATTCATCATTTTATTATAATTTATGATTATCTATCCATTGAAAATTCATCATTAAAATCAACAAATATGAGAAAAATGATCTGTTTATCAAGCATGTTTTGGTTTGATGGTTCTTATACATGAAACATGTTCATGGTTTAATCATGTAGAATATGAGAATAATTTTTAGGTAAACTATTTAGTCATTATATACAATTTTTTAGCCATTAAAATAAGTCTATTATGAAAGATGAATTACATCAGTTCGTAGAGACAATAGTATGTAAATAGGCATGAGCAATGTTTCCATTTTCCAAAGAATGGAAAAAATAAAGGTAAATAATAATATTTTTTAAATAATAATAATAATATCATAAATATATTATATATTTATTAAATCCATCGATATGTCCAACCATGTATGATAGACATGAAAAGTGAATCACATCACTTCGTGGTGGCTGTAGTCCACACAAACACATGATCGACATTATCATTTATCAAAGGATGGAAATGAGGAAAAAATTGGATTTAAAATTAATATAAAAAATTATTGTAATGAATCTAATTGAAGCATGTTAATATGGTTATAGAAGATTTATAGGAGGTTAAGGATGACATAAATTTGAAATTTATTAGTAAATGTAATTACCTATTATTTGGGATAACTCATTTTGATTATACCGTAATACTTTAAAGGTTATATGTTTTGAAATAAAATAAAATATAGGTAATTTAGAGAGATTTTAGAAAGATATTTGGGTAGTTCTTGGTAAAAATTGAGGGCTCAATGTCAGCGAATAAGTGAAGGGAGGGGGTGCCCTTTTATAAGTGTGGTGTGAGGAACTCTTATAAATAATTTAAACATTCAAATATAATAAAGTAATACTGAAGTTAATGTGGAACCAAGGAAACCAAAATTAGAATATCATATATTTTTTGTGTCTAAATTTATACATCAATTTGTATTTAGACTAGTTTTTAGGTTATTTTAAACCTTATATCTTTAGTTTAACCCGTGGTTAACCCTTTTATCCTTTACCATAGTGACAAAGTTTTACCATGGTTACTATTCAAAATGACCTAAAGTAAAATAGTACATATTGATAAATTTAGGAATTTTGATTCCCAATATGGAAACCATTTTACAATATTCAATTTATAGGAGTGGTATATGTTCTTTTCAAAATATTTGTATTAAACGTAACAATTTTTTTTAAATTGAATTTTAATGATAAAAGTGAATATAATATAATTCCTTTCATAGTAAAAACAATTAGATGTATGGAAATTTATTTTATTGAATTTATTATCTACAAATTTCATTAAAATCATTCATAAATAGTGATTAATTTAATTTATTAAGTTAAAAACACAGTATATTCATAAATGAAGTTTTTTAGAAAAACATATTTTTTTACCTTCAAATGATTTTATTTTAATTTATTACCAATTTATTACCAATGAATTAATTTTTTACATGTGTAAAAAATATGTTTTATTTTTTTTATTACTATGAAATTTTTTTTAAGTAAAATATATATTTCATAAAAAACTCTCAGAAATAAGATACTTCAAAACCGTTCTTTTGGATCAATAGTATTTCCTAAGTGAATTAGAAATTATTTTCAACAATTATATTTCTTTAAAATACCATTTAATGTACTTCATTTTATAACATATAAGTATTATTCACATAATATTAGGTAGTGTTCTTCAAATAATATTTAATTAATTTATTAATTAAAGTAAAATATATTCTAAAATCTCAGGGTGTTACATTATTCCCCATTCTAAGAATTTCTCCCTCAAAATTCAATCACATTGATATAAACATCTAAGGATACCTTTTCATCATCATATAACTAAGTTACTATGTAAATTATTAAATTTATTATATCCTAATATATCCTTAACCATGTGAGTATTCTTATTCCAGATCACTTTATCTATATGATCCAAGATTTCTACCATTATCTCCTTATAAGAAAGATCATGATCTAGTGCTACAACCTCTATGTTTAGTACATGTAAAGAATATAGTACAAATGTTATAAAAATAGATACATGGAACACATTTCATACTTGGGATAGGATTAGATAAAGTGTGATGTGATAAGCTACCAGCTCAGTGTGATCAAGAATTTCATGGAGACCAACATATGTGGTTCCTAACTTTCCCCTCTTTTCAAATATCACAAACTTCTTCTAAGGAGAGATTTAAAGGAATACCTTATCACCAAATTAAAACAATATATATCATAAAAATTTATCAATATAACATTTCTATTTAATACAAGAAACACTAATGTGTTTCTAAATGACTCCAACCTTATAAACCATTTACTCAACTAGATTATGTCCCAATATATATCATTCCCAAACTTCATCCAATCACATCGGAGTCCTACATTTCTTTCTATATAGGGATTCATAATGAGCTATATAAATACTCAATTGAAATATATTATTGTAAGAAAATTCAAATCGACTATGTTTTTGACCCCAACCTCATTTAAAATAAAAAGATAAATATGTATACATATTTTCCAGGGTTTTAATAGTCATCCCATACAGACTAACTATATAAAAATGATATGAGGTGCTAAAGATCAACTTTGTATTCAGATATTATAAAAGGATTCTACAAAAAAATCAAGGTAAAACTAGTATATTGGTTATATAAGATTGAGATAGGTAGTCCATGAAACCTTGACACTTCCTTAATATATATCCTAGAAAGTTGATCAAGAGAGTAATCTTAACTGATAGAAATGAAATGTGCTAAATTCATAAAAAGATCAACTATAACTCAAATTAAATTATGATCTTTAGATGTATTGGGGAGTACCACATTGAAATGTATCATGATATTTTCCTATTTACACATAGGTATGAGTAATGGTTTTTACATCCCCTTAAAATTATATCTCTTAGACTAAACTTAGTAAAATACCAAGCACCAATATACAAACTCCACAATATCCCTCTTTATGTTATCCCACTAGAAATAATATTTAATATATCTATATATATATTAATATTTACAGAATGAATAGGTTATGATGAACTATGATCATAATATAATAGTTCCTTCTCCAATTATAGAATTAAAGGGACACACACTAGGTTTACTAACCTTATTATTCCATAATTATCATGAAAAAACTTAGGTTCATTCTTTACATTATTTTTTTGATCTAAATATTTATTCTTTAACTCTTTTCTCTTCACATGAAAAGATAGTTGAACATTAATAGGAGAAGGATAAGATATTTCTCCTTTACCTATGATTTAAAGGTCTATCCTTTATAAATCCATAAGTATTATATCACTTATAAACCTCATCGTGGAAAAACTAAAATGGTATTTATAACTTTAAGAAACTTCATTGTTACCCTTCTAGAGTGGTAACATCTTGAGAAGTCATAATTTTTAATAAGTTATAACTATAAACTTTAGAATATAGTAAACTATATATGTTGAAATATATAATTTATGATTTTATGATAAGTATATATGAAATACCTTTCTCTATATAATGATAATTCCACCATATCTTCAACTTAAAAATTACCATCACCGGTTCCAAATCTGGAATTGGATAATTTTTATAATGAAATTTCAATTGGTGTAAAAAATTGGCTAATAATATGTCATTTTTCAAAGTAGAACACATACTAATAAATTTTTTAAAGCATCCCTATAGATCAAATCTATTATAGACTACAGAAAAGTGAAATAATTGGTACACCTATAAACCTTCTATTTAGTTCCTTAAAATTTTCTTTAAGGAGTTTTCAATGATAATTAAACATCCAATAGTTGATGTGGTGATGAAATACCCATAGAAAATAATTCAGACATAAAATAGTGGGTATAACTAGAATCAAATAATATATTTTTAGTTATATTGGGAAAGATAAGTGTAACTTTCATCGCATTATTTTTGTGACCCACTTTGGCTATTATGATCACATGATATTTCACTTTTTCTCTTAGCTTACAATTTTATTGACACCAATCGTCATCATTAACACCAAGATTCAAGCACTGTTTGGTATAATAAATACACTCCTTGTGTTTATAACATTAGAGTGTAGGTGGTTCGTTTTCTTGATCTTTCTCAATAATCATTTCATTGGATTTCCTCTTTATATCTAATCAACATTCACTTTCTTTATATCCTTCTTTTCTAAAATTAAAATATTTAAGAGTTACCTTGTGAAAATTTCCACTATAATTCTTTCCACACTTTTGGAATAATGGATTATTTGTTTATTTTCTCTATAGGTTTTAGTATAATAATTTCATTGAAACTCCATCTTTATCTTCATATCAAAACCAAGAGAATGATGAGAAAGTCCACTCTTTATTTCTATCTTTATATCACATCTAATGATATATTAATATCCTCCCATGTTCATTATGGAAAATTACTTTAGAAGAATTTATTTTAAGCCACTTAAAGGACAAATTTTTTTCATTCATAGTCAATTATAAATTAGAATCATACTTCAAAAGTATTGAAATTTTTTCCTCACAGGTACCAATATATTCATTATACTTCTAATTAAAGTCCAATAAGTGTCTTTCCATTTTAATGTGAAGAGTTTAGGGAAAGTGTTTTATTTAAAATATCCTCGTTAACTCGTTCCATTAAATGTAGTAAATTTATTCGTATTACCTCACATTATTAATAATATCCCACCATATTTTTACTTGTCCTTACAAGTTATAGACTAAAAGGACACATTTTTCATTCTTTGAGTACTAGATGGAAAATATAATTTCAATGGTTCTGATTTATATATGGGAAAATGGTGGATAATAGGACCCATTACTAGAAAATGGATGTTACCTTATGAAAGACTCAGTGGTGAATTGGTGCCTCCCTCTCTCATTTTTATTCTCAATACGATTCATGTCTTGAGAGAGTTTCACGATCATAGCAACTAGATTTTTCATTATAGATCCCATGCACTTTGGTTACTCATGTGTAAAATGATTACATTGTCTAGAACATTAATTGTTAACTTGATTCCTCTTGGTTTTATCCATTGACTGAAACCAAAAATAATTATGTAAGAATAAAACTATAATAATCATAGTGATAAATCATATAATCATGAAAATAATTGCTGAGATATTCTAAATTATGAAATCGTCTTATCAACCTATCACAATTTTTGGATAACCCAATATCACTATCAGTTCATCATAGGTTTTCTTAAGTTATAACATTATATTATTGATAAATTAATCTATAAAAATAAAAAAACCCTACTATAATACTAACTATGACAACCCAAGCATAACATACATAAATATTGTATCCTTTTAGATGAGTATTAAATAAATTTCACAATAATAAGCACTCTGAAGTTATAATGTTTTAGTTTATTTAGAGACTAGATATATAATAACATTATTAAATGAAATGTGTTCAACATCTCCAATAAATTTCTTCTATAACAGTAAAATTATTAGAAATATCCTACTTAAAACATTTCTTTATAACCTAAGAAAAAAAGAAATATTAAAAATGTGATCTCAGATTCTTAGTAAGGGTAAACATAAAAGATACTAATAGATAATCAATAAATGAATAATATAAGAATAAGAGCATGATATCAGGATCAAAACTTATGAATTTCATACATAATCATTCATAGATCATAATTAATTAGTGATATAATAAAAACTTAGTATTTCAAAATACATGAGTCATAAGATTGAGTAATCATCACTAATCAATCACGATCCATGAGAGAATATCATAATCATAAGAAAATGTGATATGAATTTTATCATAATAATAATCAAATAAAATCACATCATTAGTCAATACTCACTACTAATAACATCATCACGGAGTGGATAAAGTCACATTGTAGATTTGGTTAACTCCCCAAATTCTTTTCATTCTTGGAATGGGTTTACTCCCCTTAATCTTTATATATTAACTAATGAGATATTTATTATAACCTAATGAATTGGAGGACTATATAATTCCAGTCCCACCCAACACATAATTATAACCATATATATATGTTCCATAAGATCATGAAAACATTTATCATTCCATCATACCCTAAAATATGTAAAACAAAAGGGTTTCATGAATGCTTTCTCACCATATAATTATAAACCATCACGAGAAAGAACACATATGATATCAATAGATCATATTCCTAGTGAAGCATAAGACACATCAAATGATGTTTACATAGATGAAAAGTACCTTTAAAATAACATTCAATTATTTCTTTGAAAACATGAGAAAAATATTATTTTATTTTGATAAATTTTTTAAAAAAATTACTTTCTTTGAAAAAAAACATGGAAACTTGAAAATGAAGCTTCAAATTAAATAATTATCATGATAGTGGGAAATTCCATTCATGTGTTAAATGTTATAACACATATTCCGTTTTCATTTTTTGTAAAAATTTATAAATTACTTTTTTGGAAAACATTGTAAAAATTAGTTTTGAATTATTTAAAAATAAAGTTAGATATAGTAGAAAATGACTATAAATAGACATTTTTCATTTTTTGTAAAAATTTATAAATTACTTTTCTGGAAAACATTGTAAAAATTATTTTTTAATTATTTAAAAATAAAGTTAGATATAGTAGAAAATGACTATAAATAGACATTATATCCTTGAAAATAACATTCATTAAAACATTTTAAAGTACATTAATATGGAAGAAAAAGTTCTTCAATCAAAGAGGAAATAAGGTCGTCCTTTCTTAAATTTTTTTATCAACCATTTTAACTACCAATGAACGAATAATGAAAGGAAAACATAAAAAGCATTGAAATAAAAATCATAGAATAAAATATAATGGGTTTAAAATAAAGGGATTATATAATTTCTTTCAATGTAAATTAAGCATATACAATCCCAAGAAGAAATTTGATTGTAACATAAACCCATACCTTAGGTCCAGAATTTCATCATATGCATTGTTAACCTCCCATAGAATAAAAATAGATTTATTATAAATATATATTAGACCCATAGTCATAATTATCTTAGAATATATAATTCCATTATAATATTCAATTACCTATCCATTAACAACTCTTCTTTAATAATAACATCCTCGTGAAAAATTATCCATTTCCCAGGCATGTTTTGGTTTGACTATTCTAGTCCTTACACCTTATCCATGGTTTCATCATATATATAATATTAATAATTATGTAAGTATATTATTTATTCATTAAATACACTTTTATAACCATTCATTAAGGTGGTGATGACAAATTAATTACATCTATTTTTGGAGATGGTAGTCTGTATGTATGCACGAGTAATGTTTTCATTTTATAAAGATTAAAAAGAAAGAAAGGTAAATAATAATATATATTTATATAATCCTAATAATACCATAAATATCATATAAATTAGTTAAATACATATATATTACCATCCATGTATTCCAAACATGAAATGAGAATCACATCTCTTCATGGAGGTTGTAGTGCACACATACACACATATAACATTATAATTTCTCATAGGATAGAAATAAAGTATACAATGGAAGAACCATTAACATAAAAAAATTTAATTAAAGTAATTATATTTATTTAATAAATATAATATGGTTTTATAATATTTATAGGATATTAAGTAAGATTGAAATTTAAAATATATTGGTAATGAAAATTACCAATTTATTGGGTGATCTCATTCAGGTTACTTCTTAAGACTTCAAAGGTTCGACTTTTCTGAAGAAAAAAAGCTATAGGAAGTGGGTAGGGAAATTTTAATGATATTTTTGTTTTTATTGGATTAAATATAGGGTTAAATGAGAGTAAATTAATGAATGTACATGGTTTCCATTTATAAGTGAGGCGAGAGGCACTCTTGCAAATATTTTAAATATTCAAATATAATGAAGTTTTATTCAAGTGAAATAGGCACTAAGAAAACCCAAATAAGAATATAAAAAATGGTTCTTCAAAATTCATTGATACAATATGGTTTACACACAAATAAGTTATTTTAACCCTTATATATTTAGTTTAATATATTGTTATCCCTTTTAAACTTTACCGTAGTAGCAACATTTTACAATGGTTACTATTCATAATGACTAAAAATAAAATTGGATTTATTATTAAATTTTGAAACTATGATTCAAAATATGGAAACTAATTTTCCATATTCAATTTCTATAATTGTAAAAAAATAATTTTAAAATTAGCGCATAAACACAAATAATGATAATTAATAAAAAATATTTTTAGCATAAAACTAAATTTAATATAATTACTTACCTAGTAAAAACCATTAGATTAATGATTAATTATATGATTTATTTTATAAACTAATAATTTCATTAAAATAATTCATAAATTGTGATAAATTGAAGTTATTAAGATAAAAACACATTACATTCATAAGCCCCCAGTTTCTCTTGCAGAAGGTTGCACCCATGCACCTCCGTACTTCCCCACTTCCAAGGCCAGTGGAGTCCCTTTCCCACTGCACTTTGTCACACCACAAGCCTCCATCCTGGAGTATGCCCTGGCACCAAGGGCTGATAACCACGTGTAACCCCTGTTTCCTTTTTGGTCCGCTCAACACGTAAGCCCCTTTCCGCTTCTCACGGACGCACCCTTTGCGACGTGATCATCTGGTCCCTACTGCCTCTTGTTTCTCACACCGAGCATGACTCATGTGGGCTTAGAGCACGCATCGACCATGAAATCATCAATGGACAGCCTCAAAGCATAAGCCCCATCCCAGCGAACTACGTGGACTTTGATCCGTGATAACACATGGTATATAGGAAGACTCCAAGAGGTTCAAGCCCACCACCCGGTCGTTCCTACTTCTTCACGTCGGTTCGCCAAAACTTTGGGCTACCTCAGAGCGTAAGACCCAAATTTCTTGTCCCGCATGACGTTAAACTGTATGCCCTCATCCCACATGACGTTAAACTGTATCTCATCCCGCATGACATTAAACTGTATGCCCCAAACTATGCGGACTTTGATTCCTTGCCATGGGGATACGTAGGAAGCCTCCATGAGGTTCAAGCCCATAACTCAGTTGTTCCAACCCCTCCGTGTCGGTTCAAAACCACCGTTATGGGCCGCCTCAGAGCGTAAGAACCATACCTCGCACACACATCTCATCCTGACCTCTCCCTCGAGACCACGTGCCTCGAGAAGCTCATGCCCTAGCCTGTAGATCTTACTTCCTCCAAGATCCAATCCATGCGTTCATTCTCACGGGTTACCTCTTTAGGTGTCCCACCGTACCACCGAACTATGCGGACTTTGATTCCCTCCCATGGAGATACATAGGAAGCATCCATGCGGTTCAAGCCCGTCACTCCATCACCCATCCTGATCCTTACCCGGGCCACCACATCCCGGTGGGATCATGCCACCTCATTCCACTACACAGTATCTGGGAAGCCGCCCGCATGCTGGCCCCAACATCGATGTTCCCCCTAGGGGTTCCTTCAATCTGATCCACTTTCAGTGTTCTGATCAGTCCGATCCGTCTCCACAAGACGTTAAACATGCTGAATACCCCGTGTTAAACCTAGGAAGATGAGGAAAACCTCAGATGGCACGCGATCCCGCGCATTCGATGTGGGATTCCTCGAGCTTCCACACACTCAAGAAGCCCTATAATAAGGGACAGAAGACAAACATGCCAATCCCCAGTGTCAAGGCGCACCGACGACCCCCCATCATGACAATTTCGTCACTGAAGGTTTCTGCCCTGACCAGACCCCTTGGAGTGTCTCGACAGAAGTAGCATAATTAACTAGTGTCCATGCAGATATAGCGCCGAGAATGAGCTTCACGAACCCATCATAAATCTATGAGGAAGACACATACTAGGTGACGAGCTCTGAGGAGGAATCCACAGAAGGAAGAACCAACATCCCATCATCCCAGTTTTGATCAAGGAGCAGACGTCCCTGAACAAGGAACGAATGCCGCCCGCCTTTGGAAAGCGGGAATGCGGGGCTTCAAGCCACGCATCCTTCCCCATGTGATGGACGCGCGCGCGCGCCCTGGCGTAAAAAAGTTGGAAACAGAAAATGGTGAACCAGACATGAAGATATTCTCCTCAATATGGGGACTGGTAGCGTTCGGGGTGTCGGAAGATTAGCATGTCACCAGGTCCGGGCACCTAGCACCGGGACGTGAAACCCACTAGGGGTTGAGGTAGTTAGGACGTTGATCAATCTGTTCTATGACATCGTTAGCGTGGATCCCTCTCACCAACCACGGATGAAGGAATGACGCTAGGCTATTGGTTGTCGATTTATTTTCCTGTTAGTACTAATGGGTTCATCTCCCTGCTTTGAGGAATCAGATCGTTGCATCCGGAGCTCGATCGCCACCTGCCCATCAGTGCAGGGGTAGGGGAAGTACCGACACGGCCACCCCGCACAGTCCTGACTTTTCCACAGCTACTCCAACTCCAACTACCGCGACTGTCGGGCGCTCACGCCCCCTCTCCCTGCTAGAGATGATCCAACAAAGGGTGATCAACGACCTGGTTCGTAGGTACGAGGAGAATGGGTCATCCCCACTAGGGGCATGGCCCGTTTGGATCTAGAGAAAACTACGCCTCACCACCATCACTGCCCCCAAGGGCCGCATAGTTAGCCATTGCTTCCCACTCCGACGTCCAACCGGTTCAGGAGCCTACCCCAGAGCACCTTGGCACCTCCCTCCCCTATGCTGATGAGGTGGGGGATGTCTGGGTCCGCCCGATCGGAGACCTGTCCCAGGGGTTCACAGCAAGAGCCCCCGCCAGGCTGCGTTGACGCCGCCGCCCGACTCCCCGGACCGAGGAGCAATCAATCATCGTGCTCACACCACCAGCTCCAACCCATCTAACCCGACGCCAGCGTCGGGCACGAGCGGAAGAGAATGCCCGCCCTAGGGCACCAACATCAGAAACAAATGTGGCCTGAGCCACTGCTGACTCCTGTTACCAGACCCCCGCACACATTGAGCAGGGGTAGTCACATGCCCGACTCAGATCGAGGCCCCGACTGCCCTGCAGGCAATTTGGGTCAACTCTCCCGGTCGCGGGCACAGGCAATGGCCACCGCGGACCAATCCATGGTAGTGCCACCCACCATGAAGGCCCATTCCGTGCCACTGATCTGGAAAGCAGAAGGATTCTCCACGATAGATATTCTCCGGGCATGGCTTTTTCTAGCGCTCATTGCACTGGGTATGATGTCACTTACCCTACCGCTGGCCGCGAGTATGGAGTTATTGCGTATTTGGTCGCTCACCCACATGAAGGTCCTCCCCATGTCCCTTTCGACATCTGTACTAGTGCTTCTCGCACCCCGGCCTTCATTCCTCTCTGCCCTAGCACTATTGCGGCTAGGGGACTCCTTGATGGAAATCATCCTTGCCCTGAGGAGCCTCACAGGGGAAGGAAGGAGGGACATCATCGCCGTAAGAGGAATGTCAGGGGAGCCCGGATGAAAATCAGACTAGTCCGTTTCTTGGACTCTGAGGCAGAGTACGACTCAACGATGGAACCTTCCCCCCAAACCTTTGATTTGAGGGAAGGTATGGGGACGTGGTGTGTTAGTCTCATACTCCCCAAATGTGAGATCCGCATGATTCCCTCCTCCCACTGAAGGTATATTCAGGAGGACGAGGACTTGGAGTACCCCCAGGGATCAAACTTGCAGTTACCATTGGCCTCCCCGGAAGCACCTTCCACCTCAGTCAGGGAGGGTGGGGAACTTTTCTGGGGACCGATGGAAGAGTCGTGACATGACACACCCTCGGAAGGTACCGACACTGTGACAGGAGGCTTGTTCTCCAGCCCATCCTATCACGACGTGGCAGCCAGGACACTACAGCCCTTGG
The DNA here is from genome assembly GCA_963277665.1 of Viscum album. NCBI lineage: Eukaryota > Viridiplantae > Streptophyta > Magnoliopsida > Santalales > Viscaceae > Viscum > Viscum album. The sequence continues at coordinate 166,368,421 of OY728155.1, read as the reverse complement.
AGGGAGACTTAGGGATCAACGGCCAATCAGCCTGCTCATCGTATTCTCTGTCGGCCAACCCACTGGCCCAGTGGCTTGCCTTGGCACCGCTACCAGTTCCCCGGCCATTCTCGGTTGATGAGCAGGGGCAACAAGGGCTGGACCCCGAACCAGAGTCATGGAGCTTCTGGACTGTCCTCGCAGTGGGCCACTTCCCGGAGAAGTTTTGGCCGGTCATAGGATCAGATTTTGATATGCCAGAGTCGCTCACCCCGGGAGAGTTTGAATGTTTCCGCCAGACTCTCTGGGTGAATCACTCCTATCTTCGCCATCAGCTAGCGCCTTATCCCAGGAGTCGAGCACATCTTGAGGATATTGGTGAGCAGTGCCGTCAGGTCGACCTGGCTGCACTCCCCGTGGTTCGGCACCCTGAGTCCCTCGGACACCACAGGGCCCTCAAGCAACAATGCGTCCAAATTTTTCAAATAATCCACAAGGTTATCGAGGAATCCACCCCCATGCGCATGTCCGCAGATGGGGGCAATACGCTGCCCTTATTTTCTGTGTGATTCACCGACAGCCCGACTCACCGGGCATCTCTGAGGGAATGTCACCAAAGGCAGTGGCAGTCAACATGGTCGACCTTTCAGGTGAGGGAAATGGCGTGGAACTCCTATATGAGGACTCACCCCTTAAGGACAAGCTGATACTGGACCCATCTGGGAGGATTACTCGCCAACAGAGGAATCTCCTAGGTCTCCCCACACCCACTGAGGCATTAACACTGATCTGAATCATCAGCAAGGGTAAATAGCATGTCGAGGATGTCATAATTACCGAACCATCTGCCTCATTGAAAAAGGCAGAGGAAGATCCCGAGAAGGCCACGCTGTTGCAATAGCTTGCTGAGCAGAAGAGGTTGGTTGATGAGCTCTTGGCCGAACGCATTGCAGAGCGGTGGCCTGACTACGGTAATCCTAGGCCAGGACAGTAGGGGCAGGAGCACGTACCTCTTGACGAGATTCCCCCGGGCAACCGCGACCATGCCACGTTCGCCGACAGGGGAGAGGTCAGAGCCCATGGCAAGCCGGCGTGATACGTTTTGCAAAACCCTCCTGAGCGGCGTGATCACCTAAGGGACCCTGCTCGTTTTCCTCCTGCTGCCCCGAGAGTCGATCCACCAGCCGCCCCGCATGTTGCTAAGCATGAATACCAGATTGAAGAGCCCAACAATGGACTTGTGGTTAGAGATACTCGTCAGGACAGGAACCCACGTCCGGACGATCTAATGGAAGCACTCATCGCCCGCTTAGAGGCCCTGGAAACTCGGCAGGTGGCAATCCCACCGGACGGTAAGCCATACCCAGCATGGGTGGATGATATGCCAGCCTCGCCGGGATTTGGGAACCCCAATTTCACCCCATTTAACGGGATCAGAGACCCGCCATAGCACCTGGACCACTTCAACTTGAGGTGCGGGCCCATGTTAAGGACTCCGACAGAGCAGGAGGCCGCCAAGCTCCATTTCTTCGTTCAGACATTGGAAGGAACAACATTCGTCTGGTTTAGCCAGCTCCCTGTCGGATCTGTGACTAGCTAGGAGGAACTTCGCAAGAAATTCCACTACCAGTTCAGTTCCACACCCCGGAAGATGAACATCTCGAGACCTCTTCAGGTGCAAACAAAGGCCCGATGAGCGAGTCGCAGACTTCGTTGCCCGGTGGAAGGGGCTCACGTACTCCCTTGATATGCCACTAACTCAGGATCAATTACTGACAATGTATGTAGGGAACATCAAGGCAGATTTGGTTCCTTCTCTGATCACTCAGAATTACCCCAGAGAGTTCCGGGACTTCTCAAACAAGGCTCAGCGCCTCGAAGAAGCCCTACAACAGGCCAGTCAGGCATGCCCGCTGCCTCCTGTAATCCCTGCAAGGAGATCCGCTAGAGCCGAGCCCGCTACTGTGGCCTAGGTAGAGGACCCCAGGCAGCTAGAGTTGCTTCCAGTAAGGCCAGCTCAGCAGGCCCATAGGGGTCCACCCCCACGGGCACAGCCTCCGGCCCAGCAGCGACCACTTCAAAATCGGCAGGCACCTCCGCGTAACGCACCGCCACCACCGAGGCGAGATAATCAGGCTCCGCCTCCTCATCATGCTCCTCCAGCCCCTGGTCTTGGCTAGCCTCCAAGATCCCCCATTCCAGACAGAAAGAATCAGACTTACTCGTTCGATGAGGCCCAGGTCCCCGGTTATTTCCGTAGTGCCTTGGAGTAGAGGATCGAGCGACTGCCTGAGTGCCAGAAGCCAAAAGAGGCACATCTCACTGATCACCCTAACTACTGCCCTTATCACCGGACCCTGGGGAACACAATCCAGTGATGCTATGTGTTCAAGGACTGGCTCCTAGACTAGATCGACAACAACGTAGTCAGGTTGGCCCCAGCCCCGACGCAAGTGGCATGTGTCTTCGTGAGATCAGATGGCAATAGTGGCAACAGGTTTCTGACCATGGGTCCCAGAAGTATAATGACTGGATGGCCCGCATGACAGTCGACCGCACCCATGGAATCACGGGCCTCCATCCTGGAGTAAGCCCCGGAACCAAGGGCTGATAACCACACGTAACCCCCTGTTTCCTTTTTGGGCCGCTCAACGCGTAAGCCCCTTTCCGCTTCTCATGAACACACCCTTTGCGACGTGATCGTCTAGTCCCTGCTGCCTCTTGTTTCTCACACCGAGCATGACTCATGTGGGCTTAGAGCGTGCATCAACCATGACATCCTAAATGGGCTGCCTTAAAGTGTAAGCCCCATCCCAGAGAACTATGTGGACTTTGATCCGTGCTAACACATGGTATATAGGAAGACTCCAAGAGGTTCAATCCCACCAACCGGTCGTTCCTACTTCTTCACGTCGGTTCACCAACACTTTGGGCTGACTTAGAGTGTAAGACCCAAATTGCTTGTCCTGCATGACGTTAAACTATATGCCCTCGTCCCGCATGACGTTAAACTGTATCTCATCCCGCATGAAGTTAAACTGTATGCCCCAAACTACACGGACTTTGATTCCCTGCCATGGGGATACGTAGGAAGCCTCTATGAGGTTCAAGCCCATCAATCAGTTGTTCTGACCCCTCCGCATCAGTTCACAACCACCGTTATGGGCCGCCTCAGAGCGTAAGACCCATACCTCGCACCAACGTCTCATCCTGAACTCTCTCTCGAGCCCACGTGCCTCGGGAAGCTCATGCCCTAGCCTGGAGATCTTACTTCCTCCAAGCCCCAATCCATGCATTCATTCTCACGGGTCACCTCTTCAGGTGTCCCACCGTACCACCAAACTATGCGGACTTTGATTCCCTGCCATGGGGATACATAGGAAGCCTCCATGAGGTTCAAGCCCATCACTCCATCACCCATCCGGATCCTTACCTGGGCCACCACATCCCGGTGGGATCATGCCACCTCATTCCACTACATAGTATCTGGGAAGCCGCCCACATGCTGGCCCCAACATCGGTGCTCCCCCTAGTGGTTCCTTCAATCTGATCCACTTTCAGTGTTCTAATCAGTCCGATCCGTCTCCAAAAGACGTTAAACATGCGACATACCCCGTGTTAAACCTGTGAAGATGAGAAAAACCTCATATGGCACGCGATCCCCCGCGTTCGATGTGGGATGCCTCGGGCTTTCGTGCCCTCGAGAAGCCCTATAATAAGGGACAGAAGACAAACATGCCAATCTCCAGCGTCAAGGCACACCAACGACGCCCTAGCATGACCATTTCCTCACTGAAGGTTTCTGCCCCGACCAGACCCCTTAGATCATGTCGACGGAAGCAGCATAATTAACTAGCGTCCATGTAGATATAGCGCCAGGAATGAGCTTCACGAACCCGTAATAAATCTATGCGGGAGACCCAGACTAGGTGACGAGCTCCGAGGAGGAATCCACGAAATGAAGAACCAATATCCCATCATCCCAGTTTTGATCAAGGAGCAGATGTCCATGAACAAGGAACGGATGTCGCTCGCCTTTGGAAAGCGGGAATGCGGGTCTTCAAGCTGCGCGTCCTCCCCCGTGTGATGGATGCACGCATGCGCCCTGGCGTAAAAAAGTCGGAAATAGAAAATGGTGAACCCGACATGACGATCTTCTCCTCAATATGGGGACTGGTAGTGTTTGGGCTGTCGGAAGATTAGCATGTCACCAGGTCCGGGCACCTAGCACCGGGACGTGAAACCCGCCAGGGGTTGAGGCAGTCAGGACGTTGATCACTCTATTCTACGATGTCGTCAGCATGGATCCCTCTCACCAACCATGGAAGACGGAATGACGCTAGGCTATTGGTTGTTGATTTATTTTTTTATTAGTACTAATGGGTTCATCTCCCTGCTTTGAGGAATCAGATCGCTGCATCCGAAGCTCGATCGCCACCTGCCCATCAGTGCAGGGGTAGGGGAAGTACTGATGCGGCCACCCCGCATAGTCCTACCTTTTCCACAGCTACTCCAACTCTAACTACCACAACTATCGAGCTCTCACGCCCCCTCTCCCTGCCAGAGATCATCCAACAAAGGGTGATCAATGACCTGGTTCATAGGTACGAGGAGAAGGGGTCATCCCCACTAGGGGCATGACCCGTTTGGATCTAGAGGCAACTGTGCCTCACCACCATCACCGCCCCCAAGGGACGCACAGTTAGCCATTGCTTCCCACTCCGATGTCCAACCGGTTTGGGAGCCTAACCCGGAGCGCCTTGACACCTCCCTCCCCTATGCTGATGAGGTGGGGGATGTCTGGGTCTGCCCGATCGGAGACCTGTCCTAGGGGTTCACAGCAAGAGCCCCCGCCAGGCTGCGTTGACGCCGCCGCCTGACTCCCCGGACCGAGGAGCAGGCAATCGTCGTGCTCGCACCACCGCCTCCAACCCATCTAACCCGATGCCAGCGTCTGGCACGAGCGGAAGAGAATGCCCGCCCTAGGGCACCTACATCAGAAACCACTGTGGATCGAGCCACTGCTGACTCCTGTTACTAGACCCCCGCACACATTGAGCAGGGGCAGTCACATGCCCGACTCGGATCGAGGCCCCGACTGCCCTGCAGGCAGGTTGGGTCGACTCTCCTAGTCGCGGGCACAGGCAATGGCCACCGCGGACCAATCCGTGGTAGTTCCACCCACCATGAAGGCCCATTCCATGCCACTGATCTAGAAAGAAGAAGGCTTCTCCATGATAGATATGCTCTGGGCATGGATTTTTCTAGCACTCATTGCACTGGGTATGAGGTCAGTTCCCCTACCGCTGGCCGCGAGTATGGAGCCGTTGCGTATTTGGTCGCTCACCCACATGGAGGTCCTCCCCATGAACCTTTCGACATCTGTCCTAGTGCTTCTCGCACCCTGACCTTCATTCCTCTCTGCCCCAGCACTATTGCGGCCAGGGGACTCCTTGAAGGAAATAATCCTTGCCCTGAGGAGCTGCCTAGGGGAAGGAAGGCGGGACATCATCTCTGTAAGAGGAATGTCAGGGGTGCCTGGATGGAAATCAGACTAGTCTGTTTCTCGGACTTTGAGGCAGAGTATGAATCGGCGATGGAACCTTCCACCAAACCCTTTGATTTGAGGGCAGGGATGGGGACACGGTGTGTCAGTCTCGTACTCCCCGAATGTGAGATCCGCATGATTCCCTCCTCCCTCTGAAGGTATATCCAGGAGGACGAGGACTTGGAGTACCCCCAAGGATCAAACTTGCAGTTACCATTGGCCTCCCCGGAAGCACCTTCCACCTCAGTCAGGGAGGGTGGGGAACTTTTTTGGGGACCGATGGAAGAGTCGTGACATGAAACACCCTCAGAAAGTACCGACACTGTGACAAGAGGCTTGTTCGCCAGCCCATCCTATCGTGACGTGGCAGCCAGGACACTGCAGCCCTTGGAGGGCGACTTAAGGATCAGCGGCCAATCGGCGAGCTCATCATATTCTTCGCCGGCCAACCCACCGGCCCAGTGGCCTGCCTTGGCACCGCTGCCAGTTCCCCGGCCATTCTCGGTTGATGAGAAGGGGCAACAAGGGTCGGACCCCGAACCAGAGTCATGGAGCTTCTGGACTGTCCTCGCAGTGGGCCACTTACCGGAGAAGTTTTGGCCGATCATAGGATCGGATTTTGATATGCCAGTGTCGCTCACCCTGGGAGAGTTTGAATGTTTCCGCCAGACTCTCCAGGTGACTCACTCCCGTCTTCTCCATCAGCTAGCGCCTTATCCCGAGAGTCGAGCACATCTCAAGGATATCGGCGAGCAGTGCCGTCGGGTCGACCTGGCTGCAATCCCCGTGGTTCGGCACCCTGAGTCACTCGGACACCACATGGCCCTCCAAAAACAATTCATCCAGAGTTTTCGAATACTCCACAAGGTTATCGAGGAATCCACCCCCCATGCGCACGTCCGCGGATGGGGGCATTACGCTGCCCTTATTTTCTGTGCGATTCCCCGACAGCCCGACTCACCGGGCGTCTCTGAGGGAATGTCACCAAGGGCAGTGGTAGTCAACATGGCCGACCTTTCGGGTGAGGGAAATGGTGTGGAAATCCTCTATGGGGACTCACCCTCTGAGGACAAGCTGCTATTGGACCCATCTGGGAGGATTACTCACCAACAGAGGAATCTTCTAGGTCTCCCCACACCCACTGAGGCATTAACGCTGATCTGAAACATCGGCAAGGGTAAATAGCACGTCGGGGCTTTCATACTTACCAAACCATCTGCCTCATTGCAAAAGGTAGAGGAAGATCCCGAGAATGCCACACTATGCCAATAGTTTGATGAGCAGAAGAGGTTGGTTGATGAGCTCTTGGATGAACACATTGCAGAGAGGCGGCCTGACTACAGTAATCCTAGGCCAGGAAAGCAGGGGCAGAAGCACCTACCACTTGATGAGATTCCCCCGGGCAACCGCAACCATGCCGCGTTCGCCCATAGGGGAGAGGTCGGAGCCCATGGCAAGCGGGCGCGATACGTTTCACCGAACCCTCCTGAGCGGCGTGATCACCTAAGGGACCCCGCTCGGTTTCCTCCCGCTGCCCCGAGAGTCGATCCACCAGCCGCCCCACATGTTGCTAAGCTTGAATACCAGATTGAAGAGCCCGACAATGCACTTGTGGTTAGAGATACCTATCTGGACAGGAACCCACATCCGGATGATCTAATGGAAGCACTCATCGCCCGCTTAGAGGCCCTGGAAACTCGGCAGGTGGCAATCCCACTGGACGGTAAGCCATACCCAGCGTGGGTGGATGATATGCCAGCCCCTCCGGGATTTTGGAACCCCAATTTTACCCCCTTTAACTGGACCGGAGACCCGCCATAGCACCTGGCCCACTTCAACTCGAGGTGTGGGCCTATGTTAAGGACTCCGGTAGAGAAGGAGGCCGCCAAGCTCTATTTCTTCGTTCAGACATTGGAAGGACCAGCATTTGTCTGGTTCAGCCTGCTCCCTGTCGGATCTATGACTAGCTGGGAGGACCTTCGCAAGAAATTACTCTACTAGTTCAGTTCCACACCCTGGAAGACAAACATCGCAAGACCTCTTTAGGTGCAAACAAAGGCCCGATGAGCGAGTCGCAGACTTCGTCGCCCGGTGGAAGGGGCTCACGTACTTCCTTGACATGCCACTAACTCAGGAGCAATTACTAACAATGTGTGTAGGGAACATCAAGGCAGATCTAGTTCCTTCTCTGATAACTCAGAATTATCTCGGAGGGTTTCGGGACTTCTCAGAGACGGCTCAACGCCTCGAAGAAGCCCTACAACAGGCCAGTCAAGCATGCCCGCTGCCTCATGTAATCCCTGCAAGGAGAGCCGCCAAAGCCGAGCCCACTACTGTTGCCTAGGTAGAGGACCCCAGGAAGCTAGAGTTTCTACCAGAAAGGCCAGCTCAGCAGCCCCATAGGGGTCCACCCCCACGGGCACAACCTCCGGCCCAGCAACGACCACTTCAAAATCGGCAAGCGCCTCCGCATAACGCACCACCACCACCTAGGAGAGATAATCAGGCTCCGCATCCTCAGCATAATCCTCTGGCCCCTGGTCATGGCCAGCCTCCAAGAGCCCCCTTTCCAGACAGAAGGAATCATACTTACTTGTTCAACGAGGCCCAGGTCCCCGGTTATTTCTGTAGTGCCTTGGACAAGAGGATCGAGCGACTGCCTGAGTGCGGGAAGCCAAAAGAGGCGCGTCTCACTAATCACCCTAACTACTGCCCTTATCACCGGACCCTGGGGCACACCATCCAGTGATGCTATGTGTTCAAGGACTAACTCCTAGACCAGATCGACAACAACATAGTCAGGTTGGGCCCAGCCCCGGCGCAAGTGGCAGGTGTCTTCGTGAGATCAGATGGAAATAGTGGAAACAGGTTTCTGACCATGGGTCCCAGAAGTATAATGACTGGATGGCCCGCATGACAGTCGCCCACACCCATGGCATCATCCTTGCCCGCCTGAGTCGGCCAGAGCCCACATAATCTGTGAGTGCCACTTCGGCATCGTCATCCCAGCCTACCTCTTCCTAGAAGAGCAAGCGGCGACATAAGAAGAAAGAACGCGCCCTGCCAATGCCATCATCATCCTGCACTCTTGGCAATTTTATGCCCCCAGAAATGTGGATCCCTCTGAAACTCCATCCGGTAGTGGGTGACTCCTCGAGTGAAAGCTAGGGATACGCTTCAGTTAACACCATAGAGTTGGTAAATCTCTTTTTGACTCTCGACGATGAGGAACACCAGGATGAGGACCTTCCCAATGTCCCCATCCGTTGCCAACGTCGACAGAGCTGTGGCTACGTGAATCACCGGGGCACGGAAGTTGGCACATCTAGCCAGGCCATGCACGCCACTGAAACCAGGCAGCAAGCCCGATGCAGAGCTCAGCACACGTGGCCCCTTCATCCGGTGTCGACAGGTTCAACTTTACCACCATTTGTGTTGATGGATCAGGAAGAACCGCCTCGGCCATGCCACGACCAGCTCTGCCCTGCCACCAGCCGACCACATCCTTCTGGTCCTAATCCAGTAGCCACTTCCTGGGCTTCGACTAGTGAACAATGAGACATGCCTAGTACTAGTCAGTCACTGGTCCAGCCGGCGGAGCACGTCAGGCCTCCAATCACAGAGCGGCCTCTTGTAAGTAGAATCTCACGTTTGGCTCAAAAGTATGATGTTTTCAAGCACCTATCCGGCATTACGGCAAGGCTTTCTATCCTTGAGGCTCTTCTCCTGTCATCTGAAATGCGTGAGGCGCTCGCCGAGGCTCTAAGGAGCCCCCTCCAGTTTGAGACGGAGGTAGCGGCTAAAACCTTCCACACCGAGGTGATTGAGAATGCCGAATGTCATGCGGTTATCTCATTCTCCGGTGAGGATGAAGACCCTCTTATATTGGGGAAAATTATCCCACTGTACATCACCGGTCAGTTCAATGGCGTGGAAGTCCGATGCTGTCTTGTTGACACGGGTTCCAGGATTACCAAATCCCAACTTGGACACTACGGAAGCTGGGGTTGTTTGAGGATGATCTAACCCCCTTCGACCTCAGGATCCAGGGGTATGAAAAAACCGAGAAAACTCCACTTGGAAAGATTCGCTTGAAGACCCAGTTCGGCAGCCTAATGGCCAATACTGAATTCGTGGTTGTCTCTCAGGACACCGCCTACAACGCGTTAATGGGAAGTCCGTGGCTCCATCTTCACGCAGTGGTCCCCTCATCATATCACCAGTGCCTCAAATACTCCCTTAAGGGTCGAGTAGGTGTGCTCCAAGGAGATTCATCTCCTTTTGCCTCTTGTGAAGCCTGTTATCTAGATACTGACTATTACAAGAGCAAGGACAAGCAGATCCTGGTAGGTGAGGTTGAGCCCGCCACTGTCACAAGTGATCCCTGGGTAGGTTTGGATGACGCTTATGTCCTCCCAATACATCGGTTGGAGGCCAAAAACCCTGACATGGGGTAGTGGTTTATTGTTTCAGGTACCAGAGGAAGGCATATTTCCGAGTCCAAGCGGCGGCGGGAAATCACCTCATACTCCTACAGTAACCAGACTCAGGTGATCCCCAAGCCTCCTACCCCTTTACGATATCGGAATGTTAGGATCATGGAAACAACAGTATGTCATACGTGTCTGTTTTTCCAGGCTGGAATCGACCGGCTCAAGCCGATGCGCCACTAATGCTTTGATGTCATAAAGCATGGCCCCTTGGGCCGAAGGCCGAATGGGATTGGATCAACCGCCTTTATCGCTATGGTCTCCGTAGTGCATGAGTCTTTTGATGTGACGACCTCTGCCGCCCAAGCAGGCACCAGCTCCCCATCAGGGTCTGGCAGCCCCGAAATGGCTCCCCCCATGGATGATCCCTCCACAAGTGGAGAGGACGACATGGAAGATGATCCCCCTGGATTTGAGGAGGGCGTCTCCACCACGGTCGACGAGTTAGTGTAGGTGAACCTCAGTTTTTCTTGGGCCTCAGCCAGCTGGGCCGTCAGTTGTTCCACGAGCTCAGAGCACATTGCAATTAAGGACTCCTTCTTTGCCGCCCGCCCTTCGAGGCGCCAGACCTCCTGATTCACCCTCAGAAATGCTGGAGTGCTTGCCAATCTTTCTCGACATTGGGAAACGCCAGTGCGTCGGCTACTCTCGCATATCTTCTCATCCATGTAATCATGGACCGTCAGATGAAGGCGTTGAGCGTCAGCCCCCCCTGGCGTATAGGAAGTGCAACCAGGTCTGATGTGATCCCATCTGCCTAAGCCAATCTGACTGGGGATTCCTGAGAAAGCACTGGATACACTTCCACCCTTTGCGCCATTTCATCCAGCTCTCCTCAGCCACTTATGAGTCCGAGTCATCTACCTCCTTGGGATCAGCGGACCGATACACAGGAAAAGCCATCAGCAGGTCGGCAGCAGGATCTGCCTTAGGGATGTCTTCATGAGGGATAGGATCCTCAACGTCCAGGGGACCTTCATTTCTCACCCCAATAGCGACGGTGCCTCCGTCAGCTTCTGGCCTCGCCTCAAGGACAGCGCCGCTGATGTCTGCCACCCCCTACTCACCAATTGTCGGGGACGACATAGTGTACAAAGTATGTTCTGGATGAGGTGGTATGTTCGCCACTGGTCCTCTCACGGACGGCCCGGGCTCCACAGCCTGATGAGCCTCCAATGTCGAAATCACTGCGCAAGGCGTACCCTAATTAGTTGGTATATTTTCATAACAAGCGCCAGTAGTGAAGCGTGTGACTTACAGGAACCCAGAGCGTCGGCCTCCAGTGTTCCAACCGCTACAGGAGCTACCATGACAGGATACCCCTATGTGCTTGTCAATTCAATGATGGGCATTAGATCCCCATCTTGTCCCACCGGTTCCTCTCCTCCCTCCTCTAGTGGGGACGCCTGACCAACACTTAGGCACTCCTGAGTGAGGTAGAGAGATGGGTTGGAAATTGCAAAGGAGAATGGACGAAGAAGGAAAATGAATGAAGATAGAGACATACCTCGAGTATCTCAGTTATGTCAAGATCAGAGCCGACAATATCGCCGCTCACCCGGAGACTCCCTTGGTAGGTCGCCCCCTGCGACCCCTCACCTTCGGGTTCTCCTTCTCCTTCATCTTATCATTCACCTTCTCCGGTCTCGTCCTCCACCTCCGACTCCTCGTCACTGTCTCCTTCTCCTGGTGGCATCACTTCTGGATCATGATCTTAGCCGAGCATCACTTTTACGAGGAAAGGTGGCTCCGCACACTGACCCCTTTGGCACCCGTATGTGTCCATGGCCATCAGATAGGCATGCCGATGATGGAAGTTCACTCTGTTGGTGAATCGAATGAGCCTGGCCTCTGGAAGTTGGATCCCATTCTGCATTATCTTCTTCCAGATGGCTTCAATGCCCAATGATTGCCGCAGGGTCATCCAGGACGACCATAGTGCAGGGAAAATTGCATCTTTGGAAGGTTCAAACAGGTACCTTATTTGCTTCCTGAGTAGTTCCCTGGACGCCTCATGTGACCCCCCTTACGGGCAACGAGGTCACGGCGACACTGTGTTATGTTCCTGCCACTGAGGTCCCAGCCTGCGCAGGCCTCACTGCCTGACGCACCCCTGGTTCCCCCTTCTAGTAGCACCTTGTCTGCTCCCCCGTCGCCCGGTTTCCGTGTGGGTAGTTTTGAGTTTCCGGACTTGCTTGCATAAAAGCCCCTTAGGGTACGCAATGGTCCAGCGCTCGACATACTCAGTGGCTAGGCCAGCGTCGACCCCGATGGGAGGACGGGTAATGACATCGCCGAAGCTGAAAGTGGTGAACATCAACCACAACTGGCATAAAACACGTGGATTCTTCTCCTCCCAGATGGCCGTGAATACCTTCTTCGGCATTCTTTGGAGGCACCTGAATTTCCTGGAAAATTGGGATGGCATGTAAGGCTCTCATATCACCTTCTCATCAATCCGAGCCATGAGCACCCTGCCCTGGATGCTCTGAAAATACTCCTGCTGTTCCAGAAAGCCTCACCCATTGTCAACCATCTGGCCGATCAGGGTGGGGAACTGGCTGAAGATGAAGTTGTTGTGGTTACCAATGCGGATCCTCATGCCCTCCCCATTGAGCATCATCGACGCCACCTCGGCGATGTTCAGCAGGGATGGTCGCAGGCCGTCGCCCGGAGGACGGATGGCGTTTGGGAAAGTGTACCCGCCGAGATGAGCTGCCACCCAGCCGTGGAAGATATGGAAGGGTCCACATACCCTCCAAGGTGATCCCCCTTGTGAGATGCATCCCAGGATGGCATACAGCTTGGCCAAAATGGGGACCCCCCAAGTTGAACCGTTTGTTGGTGGCCATGGTGCCCACCATCACCAATGTTGCTGGACAGATGCCCATCCTCACGTCCGACACCGGTAGAAGCCACCTGCTTAGGAAGGCGGTAAGGAACCCGGTGTACCAGACGTTTGGGTCCCGTGCCTCAATGACACAGTATCCCCATGAATGGTATTGCCCCACCTCAAGGGTCCTCCAATACGACCCATCCTTACTCCTCTAAGATGCAGTTGGGCACTGTTTTCCCCGTCCCGGAATCTTGATCATCGGGTCCTTCTCTAGGAACTGGCTGAACCAGCCCTTGTAGGCAATGTCCTTCAGGAAGTCCTTGACCCCCGGCCTCTCTTTGGCCAGCTCCAACAGATGCCACGTCAGCATGGGGGTCCGTGACCTATCTTCCTAGGTGTTCTTTGGAGGAACAAACTCGTCGTATTGGTAGCCCTCTAGTGGGATACCTCCGATGCAGTGAACGTCTGAGAGGCTGATGCCAACTTCCCTGTGGTGAAGGTGGAATGTGTTGGTATCAGGAGACCACCGGGTGAATAGCTTCGGCCCAAGCTCAGGTTGACGGTGGAAGTGGAACTGCGACTTCCATACTGCCTCGAACATGCCAATATGCCGCAGATCGACCCCAAACTAGTTGCAAGTATGCCGAACCCAGAACGCCCAGGCCCACTCACTGGTAAAGTTTCCCCCGGACCGCATGTCCAAATCTTTCATCCAGCCCTTAGTGTCATCCATGACGCTCTGACGGAACGTGCTCACGTAGAGGGCCGGAGAGTTCTCTATGACAGGCTCATCCCCAGTAATGCTCCTGGTCCTCGGGTTCAGGACATATACATCCATATGCCTGGTTTCCCTGGAAGGATGGCCATTGTTGGTGATGTTGTAGTGGGGAAGCTTGTCCTCCTGGGTTACCCATGACTACAGTGTGTCCACCTCAAAGCCCGACAAGGGAACCTCCTCCAGGATTCCAAATTTCCAGAGCAGGAGGTTGTCAGATAGGGGATACTCCTTCTGGACTGGGGTCAGTAGATTGAACAAGGTTAGGTGGTTGTAAACGATCACCTTGGCGCCATAAACCTTGACGTTCACCGCCATTTCGTCTCTATGAGCGGCGCTTCCCCCTCATCAACTTGGTTTGCAACCATCTCGAATATTTAGGGAGTTGCGCAAAATCAGGATTTAGTGTGCGGAATCAGAGAGAGTTGCATGAAATCTGAAGCTTCGGCACGAAATCTAGGAGTTGGGCACGAAATTATCACACTAGGCACAAAGTATCCTGAGTAGGAGCACAAATGTGGCCGAAATTTAGAAGGAATTACGCGCTGCCAAAGCGTTTTTACGCGCAGCCGCAGGAGCAATTTCGCACATGAGAGCAGTATGCCTATCGTGCGGAAAAGCATGAGTACAAAACTTGGGACCCAACACCCATTTTTATAGGCGAAGGCCAGGGTTCCGCGCTGCGCGAAAAGTGAAATCCGCGCTGACCCATCATTTTTCGCGCCCCGTCATGTTTTTTGCGTGCAAAATGCCCATGAGATGCTCTGCTTCGGCGTTTCCCTCAGAATCCAATTGTTTCGACCTCTCGCCGATCCAATTCCAAGGGGGAGAATTTGTAGACGCTGAAAAAGTCCGTAACTCATAGAGGAAGTTTCGAACGGTTGAAGCGAAGTCATATTCATACTTAGAGACCCGTTCCGGAGGACCTGGAAGTGGTGCACGAAATTAAGGAGGACTTGCGCGAAAAAATGATGTTCACGCAAAGGACTCCCAGGATTCACGAAATAGAACCGGAGTTTCGCACAAATTTGTGTGCCCGGTTCCGTGTGGGGAAGCCTTGCGTGCCGACTGGTCTTGGCGCAGAAGATTTCGCGCGCCGTCTGGATTCCGCGACGGCGAATGCCTATAAATAGAAGTCGACCTCAACCATTTTGGGGTTTAGGAATTCGGACCTGCTCCTGTGCGCGCAATTTGGACTCCCGCATGCGCAAGATGACTTACAGGTCATTCCCCTTTTCATGCAACCTTGCCCCGGGGTTTGATTTTGCACGCAACCCCACTAGCTTAAGTGAATTTTCCAACTCCTCTGGGTTCTTCCTTTGCGTGCAATCCTTTACCCTTGCGCGCAATCCCTTCCAATTGCGTGAAATCCCTTGAAAATTTCACGCAACACCTCTGATATGTTTTTCCATGACTTAGGGATCGACCATTTCCCCCATGCGCAATCCAAGCCCTTTGCGTGCAATCCCCTATCCGTGCGCAATCCTCTGACCCAATTGTGCGCCATCCCGGTGTTTTGCGCGCAAACCTTATCTTTGCGTGCAAAACCCAGGACCCCTCACCTTGACGCCCCTTGGTTGCCTCTCTGCGCCAGCGCCTGATGTCTTCCATGCCGGGCATGCACGCCATGCGTTGTTTTCCCGTATGGCCCTCCAGGCTCGTACGGAGTAACCTCAAGGTCCCTTGGGCAGTGTTTCCCATTGCGTTGCTTTGCCTTATGCTTCTTCGCATAGGCATGCTAACGGCTATTGCTTCTTCGCATAGACACACTAACATGGACCCCTCAATGGTTCGCCATGAGGCCCCCCTTCACTATGGCCTTGCCGATGCCTTCCCTCCCACAAGGGGTAGAAGGTGTTGGGCATGTAAGCCCTAGGGGTGTGGAGTGAACCCACCTTGTCCAAGCTGCAGGACATTAAACTGATAAGCACCTTTTCCTCAACACATGACATTAAACTGTGATCCGACCCCGTGCCTCGCACGCAGGGTCCCCACGGCTCAGACATTCTTTACGCCCACTCTTTTCACGGGAATGGATTCTTCCTCACACGTAATGAGATCCTCCTTGTCAGAGTGGCATTTGTCCATGGGGGAAGGGCTGCCTCATAGCGTAAGTCCCTAGCCTCTCTTGCAGAAGTTTGAACCCATGCACCTTCATACTTCCCCACTTCCAAGTCCAGTGGAGTCCCTTTCCCACTGCGCTTTGTCACACCATGGGCCTCCATCCTGGAGTAAGCCCCAACACCAAGGGCTGATAACCATGCATAAGCCCCTGTTTCCTCTTTGGGCCGCTCAACGCATAATCCCCTTTCCACTTCTCACGGATGCACAGTTTGCGACGTGATCGTCTGGTCCCTACTGCCTCTTGTTTCTCAAACCGAGCATGAATCATGTGGGCTTAGAGCGCACATCGACAATAACATCCTCAATGGTCTGCCTCAGAGCGTAAGCCCCATCCCAGAAAACTACGCGGACTTTGATCCATGCTAATGCATGGTACGTAGGAAGCCTCCACGAGGTTCAAGCCCACCACCCGGTCATTCCAACTTCTTCACGTCAGTTCACCAACACTTTGGGCTGCCTCAGAGCGTAAGCCCCAAATTACTCATCCCGCATGACGTTAAAATGTATGCCCTCATCCCACATTACGTTAAACTGTATCTCATGCTGCATGACATTAAACAGTATTCCCCGAACTACGCAGATTTTTATTCCATTCCATGGGGATACGTAGGAAGCCTCCACGAGGTTCAAGCCCATCACTCAGTTGTTCTGACCCCTCCACGTCAGTTCATAACCACCGTTATGGGACGCCTCAGAGCGTAAGCCCCATACCTCACACCCACGTCTCATCCAGATCTCTCCCTTGGGCCCACATGCCTCGGGAAGCTCATTCCCTAGCCCATAGATCTTACTTCCTCTAGGCTCCAATCCATGCGTTCATTCTCACGGGTCGCCTCTTTTGGTGTCCCACCATATCACCGAACTATGCAGACATTGATTCCCTTCCATGGGGATACGTATGAAGCCTCCATGAGGTTAAATCCCATCAATCCATCACCCATCCTGATCCTTACCCGGGCCACCACATCCCGATGGGATCATGTCCCCTCATTCCACTCCACAGTATTCAGGAAGTTGCCCGCGTGCTGGCCCCAACATCGGTGTTCCCCCTAGGGGGTCCTTCAATCTGATCCACTCTCAGTGTTCCGATCAGTCCGATCCGTCTCTATAAGATGTTAAACTCACAAAATACCCTGTGTTAAACATGGGAAGCTGAGGAAAACCTCAGATGTCACGTGATCCCCCGTGTTCGATGTGGGATGCCTCGGGCTTCCATGCCCTCGAGAAGCCCTATAATAAGGGACAGAAGACAGACATTCCAATCCCCAACGTCAAGGCACGCCGATGACCCCCAACATGACCATTCTCCTCACCGAAGGTTGCTCCCCAACCAGACCCCTTGGAGCATCTCGATGGAAGCAGCGTAAATAACTGGCGTCCATGCAGATATGGTGCCAGGAACTAGCTTCACAAACCTGTCTTAAATCTATGAGGGAGACCCGGAATAGGTGATGAGCTCCGAGGAGGAATCCACGGAAGGAAGAAACAACATCACATCATCCCGGTTTCGATCAAGGAGTAGACGTCCTTGAACAAGGAACAGATGCCGCCCGCCTTTGGAAAGCGGGAATGCAAGGCTTCAAGCCGCGTGTCCTCCCCCGCGTGATGGACGCGTGCGCGTGCCCCTGCATAAAAGCATCGGAAACAATTATAATTTAGCTTACTATTATTGTTTATGTGGATTTTTTTATTTACAATGTCTCTTCACTCTTATATAATGTCATAGTCTCCCTACGATAACTCATTATACTCTCATTTCTAGTCAATCGTATCAAGCATAATGGGAGGCACAAATATGGGTACATGAAATCCCAAATCAATCACAAATGATTGGTATTGGGTTATATGTAATGAATTTTATAATCCACATTTAGATATTACCTATTTCAAACTTCAAAAAATATCAAAGAAATTTATTTCTCAACCCCTTATCGATTTTCTTCTCAATATTCCCCTTTTATATAACTCATATTTTCATTGTTTATCTTCCCTGGGATGTTTTTATGTCATATAATCTAATCATTTTATATTCATTTACCTTCTTCCTATTATGATTATTTATATTAAGTTATTATAATATATATTTATTTATTTTTACCTAAAACCTTATCAAATGGTTAAGAAAACATATTCTCATTTTTCTCTTTTCCTCTTTAAGATTATGGTTCTTTTTTTATAATATTTTTATATATCCAATACAAAACTTAACAAATTTTACCATTAATCTGGGGACATAATTGTTACAATATCTATTATATTTGATTGATTCATATATTATTTTTCCTGAAATTATTATATAACACATTATTTTTCATGAGTTAATCATACTATGCATTACGATTTATTTATGGTCACTTTCATGATTTTATTTTCATTTGGAACAAATATTTATGAAAAATTTATTATTTTATGTGTGGTGAAAAATTATATATCCTTGTAATGTATGGGTCAAATATTAAAGATCATGATATTCTATGTTTTGGATATGGTTAATGAGCCAAATACACTATGTTAGGATCCCTTGGAAGATATCCTTGACTTATGATTATGATTTTAATGTCCTAACCTAGACACCACTTATAAAAATTAAGCTAGCGTTCCACATGACATCAAGTGAACCTCTATATGTGAAATATGATACTGAAAAGTAGTGAGGGTTGATAACAACTCGTGGAGAGACTATACCCTCAATATCATCATAACTGATAAAAGATCAGTCCTATAAAAATCTATAGTAATATTTAACATCCAATTATAGTATATGAAAATATGGAATAAGGAAAACCATAATACATAACACCACCATGATATAATATAATGAAACACATGAATATCAAATAGTCATACACAAATCACAAACCTTTTGATGGCCCTATAATATATTGTATAGAAATAAAATTAGAAATAAACAAGTAGACACAACCATTTTCCTCGGCCATGTCTCATACCTATCTCTACATGCTCACTATTCTATATAGTTTTCTCACATGTTCTAGGGACTTATCTTAAATTTAATTAAAAGAACCTCCCTAAATATTCATCAGGTTCATGCTCAATGTGAGAGTATAAAACTCAATAGGACACTATAATTAATTCCACTAATATAACAAATAATATAAGTTAATGTATATAGTTTATGAAAATTAAGTGGTAAAAAATATCATGCATACACTGACATACCATTAGGTGCACGAGAATCCACCCTAATAGTCAACTCATACCTGCTTTGGACAATATCGATTTATAGTATAAACACATTACATAATAACTGGGTTTGATACTCCCATAGAATAACGACCATCTTAGGACATTAGGTCTATCTCCAATGACCCTTCTATAATTAACCATAAATAGGATTTTTATTTGATCTCCACTAACCCATCAATAATCAGTCATAATCAATATTATAGTTTATCATATACTAAACCATGCATACTTAATGAAAACTAGAATAATATGATGGCTTCCACTAACCCATACATACTTATCCATAAATGAGATACTCAATTGGTCTCCACAAACCTATCTATAGATATCCATAAACTTGACACTAGTTTATCCTCCACACACCCATCCATATGTGGTTTCAATCGAGATACATAGTTTGTCTCCAGCAACCCATAAATACTCATCCACACATGTTTCAATATATTAGTCTCCACCAAGCTATCCATACTCAGTTACAATCGAGATATTTTATTTTCCTCCACTAACCTGTTTATATTTAGTCACAACCGAAATTATAGGTAATCCTTCACTAACCCATTCATACTCATTCACAATCAATATACTAGGCTATCTTTCACCAACCCTTATAAAATCAGTCATAATTTGGATACTAGCTTTGCCTCCACCAACCCATCCATACTCAGTCATGTTTGGAATACCAGGATTTACTCTAATAACACGACCATACTATATTATAATTGGGATTCTGCGTTGGTCTCCGCCAACCCATTAAAACTTCGTCATGATTGGAATATTAGGTCAGACTCTACCAACCCATTCATACTCTCTCAAAATTGAGATACTTGGTTGACCCCCATAAACACACCCAATTTCATAATTATATCTTTTTTTAATTCATGAATAATATGTTGATATTATCACCACGATCCCTCTCATCAATTGATACACCCACAATAAAAGACTATTGGGATAATAGTCCCATTCATGGGAATGTTCTACCAAATTGTAACACTATAATAATAACCCATCACAACTCATTCATAACATATCGTGACTTGTTTATCACATATACTTTAATTATCCTCATTGATCATATCACACATGAAATTTAATTTGACACACTCATTATATAATAACCCATCCCTTTATTTCACATTTAAACAATATTTATTATATAATAAGAACTTAATAAAACTCAAAAATATCAATAGGTTTAGTATCTTTGTGGAACATGAAACATTTCATAACAACATAAAATATATAATACAACATATTTATTGAAAAATTCTTTTACATGACCACAACATTTATTCATACTTAAAACTTCATGGGATAACCTGAGGATATACATAAGAAAAGGTTGAGCTATAAATACAATTAAGGGAATGAATAGGGAATAACACGAGGAAGACAAGACATGTTAATAAATAAAAATATCAATGGGGCATAAAAGAAACATGAACATAAAGGTATGACATAGCGTGCTAATCATAACATAGAAATGTGGCAATAACTTAAAATAGTGCATCATAAACAAAAAGGAATCAGGTAAACCTTTTTCCCAACATGGTTGAAAAAAGTCTCATAAAGGAATCAGGTAAACCCCTATCCCAACATGATATACCATGATACTAAAAATTACCCAATTCATTGGAGCACTATCAGGGTTCACCCTTCATAATTATTTCAATCTCATGCTTAAGTGTGCCACATAGATCATATAACATGGATTCATTCAAAATAATCATTTATTACACCATCAAGGAATGTGGAGTACATACATGTAATTCATTAATCAATATTTATATTGGAATAAAGGATACGACCCTTAATAGAGAAATGGATATGGTATTCACTACACGATGATTTTGGCATGAAAAAATATGATACAATTTTGGCAGCATAACAACGCCATATAGAAATTCATAAAATGGATTAATGAGAGAGAAAGAGGACTATCATCATTTATAAATGAGATGGACAGTAAGGGGATCATGGAACATGAAATCTCAATATATGAAATGGAATTTAAGATGCAAGATACAAAAGAAGTGCTTTAACGGGAATGAGGAGTGAGAAATCCTTAAAGAAATTTCGGCACGGTAATGGGTGTATATAAAATATCATGAATGGATTAACAAGAGTATAAGGAAAATATCATTACTTATAAATAAAATGGATAGTAAGGGAAGTATGTAAGAACATATCCCAACATATGGAAATTGAAATTAAAAGGCATATCATAAAAGGAGTGCTTGATAAATGTGGAGAGTGGGAGATCCATTACTTGGATGTTTGACACTAAATACTTGGGAGAGGATTCTTGGGATCTTGGGTTCACCTTGGGAGGACTCTATGGGGTAAGGGGATTAGGGTGTATGAGATTAAAATAGTTTTAGTGATGTAACATGGGATCTAGTGCGGGTTTATATAGGAAAGGAGGGGGGTTTCATTATTATTTTAGTTTTGGACACAACAAAATAAAATATTCAAAACCACAAACCCTCCTATAGGTTTTGAACATAGTTTCTGGGAACATTGAGTGGTATACATAATTTTACAAGGATAAGGTCAAAATATATTAAAATATTTCCCTTTCATATGTGGAGGTGAGTCATACCTTCAAAGAAATGATTTTGAAATCTTAAACTATATTATATGTTTTGGAGGATTCAACAAGGCTTTGAAAAATAAATAAAATAAACCTAAAATTACATTATTTTAAATAAAAAACATGAATATTTCATAATATAACTTTTATATTATTTACTAAATCATTATTTTTCCATTATGATGTCCTAAGACACCCTTTATATTTATACGATATTTAATTTTTACCAAAAAATTTGAATGTCTAAAGAAAAATATTAAAAAATCCTCGTTGGATAATTTTGACAACTTGATTAAAAAAATAATATTAATTTTATCTAAATAATTTTATAATTATTTTATTTTTCACTTTTAAAATAAAAATTGAAATTTATTGAAAGTTGACGGTTTTCGAAAAAAAATAGTTTTCAAACCTTAATAAAAATTACATTTGACTTCATAAAAATTATAGGATCATTTATATTTAATAAAAGTATTTTAATAATAATATTTTAATAAAATATTATTTATTTAAAAAATTAATTAATTCATCAAAATATATTTCTTAATTGAATTCAAATATTAACAAAAAATACTATTTTTTCTTTAAAAATCATTTATAAAGATACAATAATAGAATGAAAGTATATTCATTATTCAATAAAAAAGTATTTTTACATAATTATAATGGTAGGGTTTTGTTACATATACCTTTATTACACTAGAATAAAATCTAAGAGTAAGGTGTGCGATCGTGGGGATTTCATGGGGCCATTCGGTGAACATGGTTTTGGCAGTGATCTCAATGAGCTTAAACTTCTCCCGTAAATAGTTTTTCTTATACCTAAGTTGTTGGATCGATGCTTAGGATTAGTTTAGAGAAAAATCCCAAAAAATATATATCCCTTGAAATATTTGATTAATGGGATTCATAGGGAATGATCTTACTGGTTGAGGCCATCACTTCCTTTTTTTGGGCCAAAAGGATTTGTTAAAACCCTATATTTATACTAGTCATGTGATCACTGTTCAACGAATATATTACCAATGGTAATGATACTTAAGATTCATTTAAATCCAACTATATATATAATAAAACAAAATAAGTGCATATATTTTCTATATCCTTAATATTCTTAAAATAAAGGTAATGTTATTCATAATGTTCCGGTCATTACACATCAAGGATGGGAAATCCTAGGCTTAAAAAATCACCCTAAAAATAAAATCATTGGTTTTACAGGACACATGGACATAACTCACAATTTCCCAAATCCAAAATCATTGAGTAGAACTTTCATTGTAAAAAATTACATAAACTACCCACCAGGTATGTTAATCAATCATAATTGTATTAGACTATCATTGTTTTATATTGTTAGCCTATTTTAATTACACTAACAACGCCTCATGAAATAAAAAAGATCCAAGGATATTCAATATGAAATTATATACACTAAATCTCAAGAAAAACTAATTAATGGGAAGTTATATTAATATACCACCCTTATGGGAACTCCCTTTACAACTCATTTAATAATCTTATGGCTGTTAATGAGAATCCCCTTTCAAAACCATATTTCATCCCACTTAGTTAACCTATATCCTATTAAGTTTTATTCAAAACCACACACTTGACTTACCTATTATACATCAATCTAGGTGAATTTTAAATAAAAACCATTAATAATTCTATCAATCATGAGAGTCATTAATCAAGGATGGAAAACCTCCATGTTTTTTATTTCAATATTATAAAATCTTTCCATTAAGAAACAAATCACTCAATATATACAAAATCAAAGGAAAACATCCAAAGGCCTCACGATAGGCCCAAATGACCACACTGGTCTCACACGACACATGAGAACCCACATTGGTTCCTTATAAGTTAATTTAAAATAGCTTAGCCCCACTAGAGAATCAAATATAATATAAAAATATATAATAACAATACAATTAAGGATTACCTACCCAATATGATGTTATCTCTTTTACAACGATGATCACTAACTCCACTTATGATTTATTAAACATCCTATATCCCCACAGAAAAACATGAGATAATATATCATCCAAGGACCTAATTAATTAATTATAAAATAACTCTAAATAATAAATAATTTCAAAACACACCTATTATAATTGGGGGAAATTCTCACAAGCCTGTGTAACACTTCCAAAACCTGAAGAAAAAATATATAGACCACTCCTACCATAAACACAAACTTTATATGCATAATATTCTTTATTTTTAAATCTAAATTAACCAAAAAATTAAATCCAATTTTAATGAAATACTTATTAATTTTCATAGGGTGACATATCTCGTGTTGAGAGAGTAACTGAATGTGTTCATTACTCCCAATAATCCTTTAAACATCCCGCACAAAAGTCATATTAGGAAGGAATGATTTCCACATGCTCAGTTGAAATTATATCCCAAATACCCAGCTAATACATCCAAGATTTGAGGATAAATATGAAATAGTAATGGATATATAAAAAATAGAAAAATATTTTTAATTTAGAGAACAAACTCACTCGAATCACCAATTATCAAGTAAGAAATGAATGGAGGAAGAAGAGAGTAAATGGGGATCTACACACCCTCTATGGACATATAGAAATCTTCAAAACCTAAAGGGCCTTGATAGAAAAATACCCCAAAAGACCAACATACCCCTACTTTATGTGATATTTGGGCATCCCCCCAATGTCTGTTAGAGCTAATGGGTCCCCAATGATCCTGAGTGGATGCTCAATGGGGTGGTTAGTGTGTTCTTCTTGAATAGTAGAAGTTTGATGAAATGAATCAAGCGTCTAGTGTTTTACTATAAAAGACCCTATATCCCAAATTTTTTAAATAAATCATAAAATTTATGATTGAGTATTTTCCACCTGTTATTTATACTAAAAAATATTATTTTAATGTACCCGAAATTATTCATATACTTCACTTTCATGATTCATATTTAAAATTTCAATTTCACCCCAGGTCAAGTTACACAAAATTCTAAAATTTCATTGATTATTCTAATACTCATTAATGATGGTTATTAAAAAGATCCCCACAATAAAATGTATCATTATTCAAAATTATTCCAGTATATCTTCAGTAGACTACTTTAGTCATTCTGATCCAATACATCCTCCTATTCTCATAAAATATTTTGGGTACAACATACTACACTATAGCTAAACTAGAAAAACTATACAGTATCAAGATAACTAATTCTTTGGTCCATAATATATTATAGTCATTCCTTGAACAACATATTCAAATCAATTTCTATATTAGTGTTACTAATAACACATGAACAACACCAGTCGATACCCTACTACATTGACCATTGAAAACTTGTGGAATAACACTCTAAGATACCAACTAAATTAACTGGATAAATTAAAATTTCCCAATCCTAAAAATATTTTTTTCTTTTAAATCACTAATGTTATAATTCTATTTGTGAATTCCCTGGAATTCACTAGACCATATTTTAATTACTATAATACCTAAACATCTCTAGATCCCCTACACCAGATGTCACAAACTCCTAATAGAGACTTTATATATCTAAATAAGCATATATCCATTGAACTGTTCTTTATAATCATTCATGATTATCAGTATATCTTATTTTCTTCACATCATACTAGAGAATTCATACCTTTTTCCCTTGTAATTTAAAAAATGTGTTGAATCTTCCAATTTTCAAAGACTGATTCCCACACCTTAGTGTTTCTCACTAACCAAATATATCTAGGTCACTTGAATCCAAACCCTAACATAAAACCCTAACCATAACTAGGTTTTATTTTCCACATACGTAACCACTAAAATTCATTAATATCAGACTGATATAAGGTCGACACCATTATATAGTAAATGATGTGTTTTCTAACATTGGGTTTTCCTTATTCTCACTCAAAGAGAACTGAACTATCCAGATTAAATTATTACCTAGATATTATCATTCACATGCCCTGATTTTCATAACCTAATTAACTGATCCCTTAAACCTCTCTCTAATATCCATAACCAAAATATTTTTCCATTGTACTTCTTCCCAGCATCCCTGACTACCAATCACTATAATACTCACATCCCAATGAATATTCATTAATTTATGAGAGATCACTTAATACCACATCAATCATATATTAAAAATTACATTAAAATTCATTTTATCCAACTAGTAGTTTCATAATTCCACTAGTTCTCACTAGACATTCTATATTTGACCATCTCTGGATAAAAATTTGCTCTAAATTATGCATGACCTCATGTTAAAATTCTTACACCATTTTTTATTTAATGTTAAAAATGAGATTATAAAACCTTTCCCATGGATTTATTATACCTAATAAAATACTAATCGCTATCCCTTATAAAATCTCATTATAATCCTATGACTTAACACCAAGTAGTTGGGGGAATCTAATAAGCCCTTGGAACTCACCCGATCTCCCTTCCCACATGGTTCAACATCAAACTCTAATTTTCACATATCATATTTTATCTAAATTTAATAATTCATATTATATTTCTAGGATCATCATCATAATTTTGATTTTAAGACATTCCATTACACAAGCCACTAATAGAGTGTGAAAATCTACACTCTTGACCTCAAAAAAAGAGAGTACTGAATTGTAACTAACAAAATTGTATAAATACTAATGTTGTCCATCAAATATTATTACTAAGATGGAATAAAACCTTATGATAGAATGATATACTAGTCAACTCATGTCTTTATGAGCTATGTTCAATAAATATTAGGCCCACATGCCTAATCAACAGATGATGAATCTCAGACATGTTAGTTACATCACTTGTAAGAAGCACCACATGTTCTCTCATACCCATATGCACCCAAGGCAAACAATATTACTTATATTAACCTATAAATCATACATATACTATGTTATTTATATTATATGAACAATTGAACCATTCTTCCTATCTCTAAAAATATCCACATGCCTAAGCTAACACCTCTATCTCAAGTTACCCCCACCTCATAGACCTCTTCGACAAAGAAGGGGATTATTTATACTTCTCTAATCAGTAACTTTACATGCACTATTCTAAGATTTATCTCATTGAAACTAGAAAATATCACCTATTATATTTTTGATACACCCTTATAGGCCTCTAATCTTAATGAAAATCAAATTATTAGATCCTATATAATAATTTTTTTTCATAACAACCTCTCAAAGTCTCTCCTCCTCATTGGGTATCCCTATACCTATACTTCCAACTCTAGGGCCTTCATTGTGTATAATTCATCTCTAAAACAAATCTTTATAGAAATATGTATCCAATAATTTATCATATTGATAAACCAATTAATTAATCCATAAATAATGAGTTATTTATGAAAACATTGATAATTTTTTATTTATATTTCAAATAATGAATTCCAATTTTATTTTTCACAAAACATTTCCTTCATCACATAAAAACATGAAAATGTCATGTGAACCACTATTATAAGTATAAATATTGGAAACACCACTTTCCACCTTATACCAAGAGATAAAAAAATTATAACTCATAATATTACATTTTTATTAAAAAAACCAAAGATAAAAATGAAAAGAATGAAAAATAATCTCAACTCATTAGAAACATATATTTCTTACCATACATGTGCTTTCACAGTTGAAATATGTATTCCATAAAAATTTATGACCAATTATATCCCCATATACTAGTCTCAAATTATAAAAAAATTAAAAAAAAATCCTTAGTATCATTATGTAATATATTGGATAGAAACCCACCCATGTGGATAAATCTAGTGAACCATATGATCTGAAAGAACCCCTCCCAATATGCTATAGGCTTCCGAATAGTGGTGAGGGTCAATAAAAAATCATGGGGATAATTTACCATTAATATAATCATAAAAAATAATAGATAAATATCATAAAAATCCATACAAAAAATTATATCGTAGTATAATACATATAATTATAGTAGAAGGCATACCATAATACATAGCACCAACATGCTATAACATAATGAAACCCATGCAAATCATAAAGTCATACATCTATAGATGATCTCCTAATAGTATTATCATATACAATATTGAAATGAAATATAAAATAAATAACAAAGATTCCCAAACATATTCCTTAGACTCACGACAGACTTGTCTCCTCATCCTTGTAAATATCCCCAACCTGGTCACTTATTATATGAAGCTATTATCACATATATTCTATATATTTGTTTTTATATTCGCCAGGGTGAATGTGTTGGGTGTGAGAATAAATCTTAGTAGGAAAACATCAATATTTCCCATAATATGAAATATAATATATGTACATGTATATAATGCATAAAGTAGAATTGTTAAATAATCAAATTCATACAACAGTCATACTATTAAGTGTATGAGAAGACACGATAATGGTCAAATATTACTTTCTTATGAAAGCAATGATCTACAGTATGAACAAATCATATAATAAGTGGATCATATTCTCATATCCCTATATAATCACCACTCTGTTGGGACACTAGGTTAGCCTCCACCCACCCATCGATTCTAATTCACAACCTAGATTCTAGTTTGGCCTCCACCAACTTGTCTATGCTTAGTCACAAATAGTATTCTTGGTTGGCCTCCACCAACTCACCTATACTCAGTCATAAAAAAAAATTAGTTTAACCCCCAAAAACATATCCAAACTCAACCAAAAATTGGATAATAGTTTGGTATCTATTAACCCATCCACAATTATTTATAATTAAGAAATGATGTTATCCTCCACTAACTGATTCATATTTAGTCACAATCTGGATTCCATGTTAGCCTCCACTAACCCGTACATATATTTTGATGATCAAGATTTAAGTTTGAACTCAACAAACCATCTATACTTAGTCACAAATGTGATACTTGGTTTGAATCCACTAAATAAACTATATTAATCTATGATCAATATACTAGGTTAGCCTCTACCAACCCATCAATACATTCTCAACATGAGATGCTAGATTGGCATCCACTAACTCAACCATACTTAGTCATGATTAAAATTCTCTAATGATCTATCTGAACAATAATTTTGAATATGGTACTATAAATAAACACATTTCCCACATACTCTAATACTACATGAGAAAATTCAAGGATTTTATATAACATGCTAAAATTTTAAAAGAAAACTATTTTTTATAGAATGTAATACACACAACAACAAGCTTTAACGATTGTGAAATATTATTATTTAAATATGACCATTATAACCTAAACATTAAATTGGTGGATATAAATAATATTGACCACATTATGATATAAATATAAATACATAAATTTATTACATAACAAAAATTTATTGATTAATTCTTACGAAATAAGGCCTCATTTTTAGTGAATTCATTTTATGCTTCAAAAATACTTTTTACTCAAAAATGGTTTATATTTATTTTTTCTGAGAAATATTATGGTTAATTTATTTCACTTTAAAAATTATAATTTTTAAAATTTATATCTTTTTTTAATCATCAAATCAAAATTATATTATGGTAAAATTTTTGAGTTTTTTCTAAAAAGATTAATTTTTCAGTGAACTATGAAAAAATATAGATTTTATAGAAAACCATATTTTACATTAAAGTATTTAAAATGTCCAATTTTTTAAATTTATTTTAAAATTTTATTTTTTATTTTTAATTAAATAAAGTCCAATTAATATAATTAAAATCGACATCATGTTTAATTTTTCTACAAATTTTATTTATACTAAAAAATGTATTTTTTTGGAAAATCAATTTTCATTGTGTTTTGTGGGTTTATTTTAAAAGTAATTTATTCCAATTATAGGGATTAAATTTGATGAATTTTATTCTATATTTAGAATCAAAATTTATAAATTTGATAAATATATCATCTTTATTTTTGTCCATAAGGAAAAATAACCTTGGTGAAAATATTGTCACCAAGGTAAGGGTGAAATGGGTAGAACAAGGTTAAAACTATGAAATATGGATTCCAAATCAATAATAATGAAACATTATATTTTTTATAATAATTTTATACATTTTTTGTGGAAATTATTACTAATTTTTTATGTAAACATTACTCTGAACTTTGAGTTTCATAAGGGTAACCTCTAATATATGGAGGCTGTATAAAGGTAAGAGGGTCCATCCGTAGTTTTGTAAAAGTATACTGGAAATTATATATTCGACATAATATTAAATTTAACTCTATATATGGGTATAAGGTATTTTCCATTCACGACATAAGGGTAAGCCGATGATCCTATGCACTGTGTAAGGGTCATCCCCACTTCAGATGAGGGAACTTTTTTTTATGGGCTATATAAGGGTAATACCTAGCATGTATGCACTTAATAAGGGAAAAAAGGGTGATACATAAGGGTAACCATGATTTTTAGGGGTTACATAAGGGTAAATCAGGCATTATGTAATGGGATATCTCTCTTATATGAGTTACGTAAAAGTACCCCAGGCGTTATGTAAAGGTAACATCTCTTTCCCAAAGGTCACATAAGTGTGATTTGGATATACATAAGTGTAATACTAGGTGTGTGGCCTACGCAAGGGTAAAAGTAATTACCCTTACCTAACCCATATAAGCTACATAAGGGTAAACCATGCTACCCTTTCATAGGAAGTTTTTTGAGTTAAATATTTTTAAAACCCTCTTTTTTACTCTATTCCCAAAACACATTTGTCACTACATTTTAGAATTTTAAAAATTATAAATCATGAGAATTTAATTATGTAACCTATTTTATGTTTTTAACTCCTATTTTAAATTCCTTCAACCATATAAATTAAATATTTCCTTAAAATGGAAAATTAAATGATTGTTTTATTTTTGGGTCTTTTATGTTGTTGTGCCAACTGTTTTTATTTAAAAATGCCCAAAATTTTCTACCCTAGTTTTCGATATCCCATTGGGAATTTGTGGGTATCCATATTCTAAGTGATAAATGGGAGTGTGTTAGGGGTGTTTTTTATATTTTCACTATGTGTGGTCCTTCTCCAGTTTCTATTGTGGACCACTAGTTAGGTGTTGTACAACTTTATAAAAAATATATGTGTTTCCATGTCATTGATTCATCTTGTAATTATTTATTTATTGAGAATTCATATAAATTTATTTCTTATTTTATAATTCATATTCTATGAATTTATACCTCGAAATATCTCATGAAATATTCTTTTATCAGCTTCTCCATGAATTGAATATGGCATGAACAAAATTTTTATTATCTTGATTTATCCCACTTTTTATAATTTTTTGAAATCAATATTAGTTTTATTTATCTTCAAAGAGATTTTAAAATATGTTTTATTGAAATAAAGGTATTTGGATAGGTTTTTTATTTCTAAATTAAAATTCATTTATTTAAATTTAAAGGGTGGAGGTCTATGTTATTGAATGAATTCAGTCCTTCTTAATCCTGAAATTTCATTTTGAATGCCCCAGGGATGTTTTAAAATAAATGATTGGTTTAAAGGCTTTTTAGGAATTTTAATGATTTTTTATTAAAGGAAGTGAGTGTGAAAAACCATTTTAATGTTCATTTGGAAGTAAATTCTTGATTTGAAATTGATTATTCTTGATGGCCTAGTTGAAACTTTTTGATGATCATCTTTTGTGATAATCCATTAAATTACCTTAATTTATTATTTATCATCCCATTGAAGTGTGTAGATAAAGGGATTATTCAATTTGTGGGAGCTTAAAGGTGATGGAGAAATGTAAACTAAGAATGAATAGAAATATGAAGAGCATGATCCTATGATGATACTGATGGGGATTCTTCCCTTTATATCCACATTAAAAAATAGTTTTTTATTTATTTGAAAACATAAACCCTGAATCTCAGGGGGTCTATTATGGTGAAACCAAAGGATTTCACATTTAAAAATCTGTTTACAATCATTAAGAAGAGAACAAATTCTATGAAATGAAATAAGGTTTTCACTTAGACTACTCTTTCTTTCCAGATTATACGCATCAAAATTCCCCTATGTCCAAGTATAAGAAATATCTATATCATGTCTAATGAGGGACCTAAATTTTCGGATATGGTACACAAAAAACCATGGAACATTATAATTATCAAATAATAAGCTGAACAGAAGCTTGGATTCAGATTCAACAACAAATATATGATAATTCTACTTCTTGCAAAGAGATAAACCACTGATCACCACTTTAACTTATTCCTCAATGAATCTACCCAAACCATAATAAGAACAAAAAGCAAATAATACAGACCCCATGGTATCCTACACAATTACCCTTCCCCTCATCGCACCGTGTTTGAAAGAACTATCCACATTCAACTTGAAACCAACACATGGAGGAAACTAATTAACACACCTACATTGTAAAGCGTCACCAAAAAAATTATAGTGTCTAGCCTCCCTTGAAGAAATACCTCTGAAAATTGATGAAATATCATGTATAGGAAGAATAAGTCATAGTTCCTTAATCATAGAAAAATTGTAGACTTTATAGAAGAGTAGAAAACTATGCTTACCTTTCCTTTTCAGGTTTTGAGCTTCCCAGATCTCCCAACATAGAGTAGCTAACACCATAATTCAAAAAATGAACCACATTAGGTTGAGAATCATCCCCAAAATACTAATCAGACATAAATGAAATCATATTTACACCCTAAATAATAAATCCCATACCCTGGATGATGAAGTTACATATAAAAAAATATCCCAGTCACCTTAAAAAAATAAGTGTCTCATAGACTTCTAGTTTGGTATCTCATAGAACATACAACATGAATCAAGATGAATTAATTTTTTATATATATTATCTTCCATGAAAAGAGTTATATTGTATATTCTCTAAACCAAAAAAATAATATTACCCATGATCTTCTTACACCATAATATGAAAGACCACTTAACCCTTCTCCATCTCTCAATCTAAGAGAGAGATATACATTCGAGAATTAAATTATCCAGATGTCAAAACCAAAAAGATGCATTTATGGGTTTGTTCATATAGATAATTAAATCATGTGTGACCCTTCCATTATTGTCAAGAGTGGTCGATATAAAAACAGGATGTATGCTTTCCTATTTATAGAAGATGTATAAAACTATACATCCAGGGAAGTAGAGAGTAGAGCCTGACCAGTTTTCCTTCAAATAACAAATATCCCCTCTCCTAATAACCCATATCACTATTCCCTTCACCGTGTCTAAATTTTTGATAACTCACCGAGAAATTATTAAAAGTATGTGATTATTATCATCCCATCTGCTCTATTTCACACCATATCTATCCTCCATGAATTTAGAACATATGTATTTCCCTTAAATAACATCCCAATCCAACTTTTCTAGCATTCCATGAATGGTCCTCTCCATACTCCTCACATTAACACCTCATACTTATAGCGACCTCAATATTCTTTTCCAAGAAGCCTAGTGGCATCTCACTCACATTATTTGACTAGTCATAGGAACTTGGGTAGTTGGATGCGATGATTTAGATTTATTATGTTCTAGTAGAACCACACTCCATATAGTGGATATGCGGAGAACATGATTGGTTTAGTCTATATACGTGCATATAGGGAAGTTGTTATGCACGAACATAGTTTTCTTAAGGCCTATGAGACTTGATGTGAGACAAACAATAGGTCATGATTTTATTGATTAGCTATACTATGGTGGTATCACTATCATATATTTATTATACCCATGGAATCCTTGTACTTGATACTCGATACATGAAAACTTTTGTTTTCACTACATAGAACTAGATTTGCCTTACTTTATTTATTACTGTTGTAGTTTGATCATCTTATTGAGATGATGCACCTTGATTTTACTGTGTTGATTCTTGTACAACTTGTTGATATATTGTGAATGTTCTTACCTTTTCATGAATTATTTGAATTTATATTGTAAAATGGTTTTCAAATCTTTTTATGAAATGGATTAGTTTTTAAATAATGAAATGGCATGTTTTAAGCATTGGTTTCTGCAAATTATTTTGAAATGTTTAAAGTTATTTTAAAACCAAATCTTATTGTAATATGATCTTGATAGATTTAGTTTCATATTATAAAATTTAAATTATTTTTCTCTCTTATTGTAATATCTTTTAGAATTTATGAATTACCTTATAAAGTAACTACATATAATCTTTGGTGAAATCATACGGGGATCTATTGCCCACACCTTTCTTGTACTATTTTGTTTATAGCCTTTATGATCTTATAAAAGGTTCTCATGTTATTTTCTTCTTCCTTTGTGAGTTCATACATGGTTTTATGAGGGTAGGTGACCTGGTTCATAGTGCAGGGTGTTGGACCAACAGGATATGGGTTTTCATAGTTTTTTTAGCTTTTAGTTTTTTGTATCATCTCATCGTACCATGATATGGTTGTGTTGATTTATTTATCTAATGAAATTTCTATAGTGAAACTTTTATTATTTATATCTTTTTTTGGGGTGATATCCCCCAAAAGTGTTTTTCTTGACGCCTGGGTGCTTTTCACCATCCCATGGGGATCCATAATGTCCTTCAGGTTAGTGGAGAATTATATTGGATACTGGTTTAGATGGTACTACTTGTCAGTTCAAAAATGACATAAAAGGTGACATTTCCTTAGATGAAAGTAATTTTACAAGAAATACCTTATATTATTTAGGGTGAGTTATAGTATAAAGGATATTTAAAACATGTTCATATTAAATATTTAGTTTGTGAGTGGGTGCTTTACCACCACCTCTTCATAGTGAGATTTGAGTTATTAGGGAAATTGGGGACTTGATTTTTCTTTTGAGTTATTAGTTTCCTGATGTTAAATGAGATTTAGATTCCTGATGAGATTATATTTTTTTGGAATATATTTTTATTTTTGTGTTGGAATATAAAGATAACTAGAGACACACTATACCTTAATAGTTTGGTAAAATTTGAGGAATTGGTGTTACTGGTCTGGAATTCAATCCAAGAATAGTTTTGAGGTTGGTGCATGGATTATAAACCTATGTAAGAAATACATGTATATTTATAATCTAAAGAATTTTTTTTTCATTATCTATTTGTTTTCAAATTGAATTCACTCATGCAAGGTTAATTTAGAGGGTTCTTGTTTTGAAAGGACATTTTGGGTATGGTTTATTTCTTTTTCTTGTTTTATTAGTTCAACTTTAATACCTTTGTTAATGGTTCTAAATACTTTATAAAAACTAAATTATTGATGGAATTATTTTATTTAACTTCTTTGAAAAGTTTTTTTAGTTACCAAAAAGTGAGTTGAATGAAATATTTGGTTTGGAATACAGATTTTCAAAGTCTCCTTTTAAGAAGGAATTTTGGTCATGTGATGTATTTAAAATGGAAATATTTTTGAATTTAGAAAAAATGTATTAATGTTTTTGAAACCATGTAAAATTTTCCATGAATTGTTAAATGAAAATTTGAAACTAGTATGGATTTATCATGATTTTACATCTTTAATAAAAGAATAATGTTATATAAAGAGGGAAATCTTATGAACTTTGAAACTGATGATGCTTTGATAAAATTAGTTTCTATCTTGTTTGAATGTGTTTATCATTTTTTTGTTTTGGGTTTTATTTTTTTACTTGAGTTAATAACCATATGTTTTGTGATGTAAAACAATATCTTCTATAAATTTCTTCAATAATGATAGAATTTTTTCTCATTGGTATGATATTCAGAGTATCCCTTCATGTTTTTTAGAAGTGATGACTTTATTTAATGACTCTACCCAGACTCTAAATCGAGTGGTGGAGTTGAAGCCTTTATATTATTTGGAAACCACCCATTATTTCTTGTATCATCGTTAACCATCTTATAGTGGTGATAAATATCCCCCTATAGAAATAAGGTGGATTAAATAAGTTTACGAGATATTTATTCTCTTAGGAATCCTGATGCGCTGATTGTTAAGTCTACTAACTCCTTATTTGAGGGACCATCTAAGAGTTGTTGGAATTCATGATTAATTCATTTATATATAAAATAATATCTTAGTAATTTTTTAATTTATTTTTAATTTAGTGGTAGTATCCTAAGGAAGTGAAGAAGGATAACATTTCTAAGTAGTTGGGTTTTAGTCAAGGCGAGATATCTGTTTTAGAGTATACCAATAAATTATCAAGTTTATTATTTTTCTTACCTGATATCATTAGTGATGAGTCCAATAAGGTGATTTATTTTGTAAAAATAATTAACCCATACCTTGGTACTATCAGCTCATTAGTTTTTTTTTGACCTCTTATCTGTTGATTCTTTAAAGGTCCTTGTTAGTTGAAGTGGAGCTAGAAAAATGACAACAAGGGAAGAATGACTCATTCATGGTTAGATTAGGTGTAGATGTACCATCTTTTGGATTGAAAAAACTTTATTTTTAAGGGATAATATTCTTATGAAAATAATATTTACCTTGTTTTTTAGTGTGGGGATTCTAGTCTTTCTAATAAGTCAAGTTTCAGAGCTCTAAGAGTTTGTAAATAGTGTTTCCATTTGGGTCACCTTAAGAGGTTCTATAAGCTACAAAAATAAAAGGGGAAATTTTAATTAGGGATAATCATATCCTAACTATGGGGAAGTAGGTTCTTCAATATAATTGTTTTGTATCCATTGGCCTTAGAGTAAAGATTTTCCCATAGTAGATGAGTTTTTAGTGGTGGTTGATGTGTTCCATCTTATTGTTTCTGATGTCGAAGTGGAAATTATTTTATTTTTACTTATTATATCTCATTTTTTATTGATAACTTTATTATTCTAGGGATATATTGAGGATTTATGTTTTTTTCCCTTTATTATATTTTCTTATAGACCTTGGTTGTGATCCTGATGATAGTTTTGTTTTTTGATATCTCTTTTGTTGTACCTTTTGGATGTATACTTTTGAATAGTTAACCTTTATCTTAAATGATTTTATTTCCTTGAGGTTTTTTTCCTCTAGAGAATATAATATTATCTTTTTATAAGAAACTCTAGATTTTTTGGGTTGTCATATTTTTAAATCACTCTTGTTACATCATTCTGTGGGTGTTTCTCTATAGCTGGTGTTGGATATCATTTGAGTTGGTTGTTGTTCCTTAGTATCCTCTAATTTTACCTTTAAGGATAGAGCTTAATACTTTTGTGAAAGATGATCTCTCTCATGAGAGTGTAGTTACCTATTTTTATAATGTACTTATTGAGTTGGTATCTTTCCAGTTGGACTTGGATAGTCCATTATAATGTTTATAGGTATCTAGGATTATATAGATTGTTGATGAACTTGGAAATGAGAGGTGTTGGTGGTTGAATTGATGAACCCCTTGAGGGAGAGGATCAATGTTTAAAATACTTGGTTAAAGATGAGAAATTTAATATGGTATAAATCCTGGTGAGTTCTTTGAATTTATTTTGGATAGTTGGATCATTTATGGCATTATTCCAAAGTTAAGATGACAATATAGCCAAGAGAGGCATGAATTGGCCTTTTAAAAATTAAATACTAAATTTTAGGGGTATATCAGAGTTATTATGTTAAAGGATAGAATAATATAAGAAACATAGAACATTATATTTTTATAGTAGGTTAAATCTAAATAATATTACATTTACTCTTCACCCCTCTCACAAGCTGAGAGTGATGGCACCCACTATAACCAGTATAATAGAATCTTAAAATGACATTTCCCACATAGAGTCAAAACCTGATTACAAATCATTTTCCTACCTAGAGGATTAAAACCAAAACAAACCTTCCATTTTCTACCTAGAGGCATAATGCAAATATCATACCAGTTTTCTTTAGAGACACAACTTGAAAAACTTTCCTTTTTCACTTAGAGGCATAACCCAAAGCACGACTTTTGATTGGGAGCCACAACTCAAAATACTATATTTTAATGGGTAGTATAACCCATTACAATTACATACAAAAAAATAAGATAGAAACAAATATATATAAATACTTAAATGAAAATATTAATTATTTTAGTGTCGAAGAAGTAATGAACTCTTCAGTAGTAAAGGATCAAATACTTAAATTCTAGTTGACATCTATAGGTGATTTTCCAAGTTCTCAGTCATTCTATAATTCAAGAAAATCCTTTACCTCTTCCCATTTTTGATATGTATCTATCAAAATACAATTAATGAGTTCATCTATTCAGAAAATATTCATCACCATACACCTTTGTGATTCCTCTTTCCCAATACAATATATAATTTATTTATTAAATGTGCAAGAAAAGAATACTCACGTGGGTCACATCATTAATCTTTGAAATCTGATTCATAATATAAAATGAAAACATTTTATTATAATTAATACTGTACTAAAAATTAATTATAATTATCATTAATTTTACTTGAAAAGCTCTCATAAATAATGAAATACAAAATATTAACATTCCCCTAATATTTATTGTAGAACTCATGCTTTCCCATGAAATCAATGTAAAACTTCATCCCATGTAAAAAACTTCAAATATATTCATATGTAATATAAATAAATAATAAGTAATTATATAAAAATTAAAACATTAATTATATACATAATTAACATCTAGAAAATGTAAAAGTGAAATGCTACCTAAATTAGAGAATATTAATCGATTTTAAAAAATCCTCTAGGAAAACCCAAATTCATGCAGTTAAATCCTAATATGGGTTTAAAGTAGGATATTTATGTATGGGGTTAACATTGGTGAATATAAATTAAAGAATACATGTAAAGAAATTCATGTACCTGATTTCACATAGGCGATTATAGATATTTTTAAACAACGTAATTTATAATGTATCAGACTTAAAATAGACCTTCAAAACTACAGAATCATCTTTATATCTAGTTTAATTATATTTAGCTAATTTCATTATGTTTCCCTAGAATCAAGAACAAAATTAATCTGAATTATAATACTAAAGTTGTCTTCAAAATATAGTAGAAAAATTATTCTATAAAACTAATGAATTCTAATTGAAAACTTTCAGTTACTTAAATCTAATTTCTATATTTATAGAGAGATATTCAAATTTATATTTATTATAAATAAATGTATGTAATTGTTTTCATTCAAATGAAATATGAATCACTTAATTTAGAGTTTTTACCTCAATTTATAGTCAAAATATAGAGGATAAATTTACTCATGGTAGGTACCGTGATAGGTTGTTAAGGAAGGTGACACGGTCAGTTAACTCCCATGGTAGGTTCCATGGTCAGTACATTTAGTTCATATATTAGGCTAACATTGTTAGGTGAAAGGTCAGAAGACTCCCACCGTAGGTTCTACATTTAGAAAAATTTGTTTCTGAGGTAGGTTGATATTGTCAGGTGACACGGTCGATTGATCCCATGGTAGGTTCAAAGGTCATTTTATTTTGATCTTTAGGTTTGTTTACATGGTTAGTTGAATCTCACTCCATGGTAGGTTAACACAGACAAGTGACACATAATCAACAGTTAGTTGACTCCCACTCCATGGTTGGTTCCATACTTTTCCAAATTTCCAATTTCCATACTTTTCAAAATTTTAGTTCCAAAATATGTTGAATGATATTATAAGGTATGAAATGACTTTATTTCCTAGGAACACTTCATGAAATATGTAGAACATGTTATAAAAAAATTAAAAATATTTTAATTAAATTAATATTATGATATGATCATGGTTAATCATAATTTTCTAAATTCAAATTATTCATAATTTTAAAGGGAAACAAATAAATATTGGTAATTATAAAAATTTTTAGTGGTTCAAGGATCCACTCAAAATATACATCTTTAGAGAATTTTATATTGTAGGAATCATTGATGTGTTTTGTATATGACATTCATTGAGGTTTTAGTTTTGTCTCTGGGATGTTTTTCTCTATCATGTGATCGAAGTCTCTTCTTTGAGTTAGAGAGATATATTTAGTATATGTTTTTCCACATGATCTATGCTTTTAGAAAATATTTTAATAGTGGAGAGGCCTATTGTAGGTCTCTATTTATTTCTAGTTTTTTCCAGTTCTTTTTAGTTTGTTTAGGTTTGATGGTCAGAGTAGGACACTCAAGAGGGGGGTGAATTGAGTTTATATAAGAATTTCCATCTAAAATTATTATTTAAAATATCCCCCAATTTTAAAACAAATACAAGCCAGTTTACCAATGTAAAATATTTATAAACTATTTTATCATCTGAGTGATTTCTTAATGATTGATTAATTCTCAATTAAAACAATATGGATTAGTATTTTACCTTTTGAAAACAATATACTAAATAAAATTCTAATATAAACACTATATAAGATTAAATATCAAATAAAAGTTTAGTTTCTTGAAATAATTACAAAGATAGTGAAAAAAAACATGCGAACAGATAGCAGAAGTAAACAAGAGGTTTGGTCTCAAGATGAGACCTAATCCTCTCTACGTTGTGATCACCTTCCACTAAGTATTTCTTAATAAAAAAATTGATCCACACCCTAGATCAGGGTAAAAATAATATATAAACTATTTAGGTCAACTAGACCAATTCTACAATTTTCATGGGAGTATATAAATAAATAGGACACATAGGTACCTCTTCCACTGTTATCTGTGGGAGTGTAATGAATAAAAAGATAGGTTGGTGAATATTTCTATGTATGTTATATTTTAGCACAAGAGTTAGTGTGTATTTATAAAATAGAGACACACACTGCTTTAAATGTAAATAATAAGCACATAAAGAGTAATTTAATTAGAATAGGGTTTAGAATGATCTTTGTATTGTTATTTGTGGATTCTGGACTCTTTCAAAATGAAAGTGGAGATTCTTTTTGAATTTAAAATTTCATCTTTTTTTTGTTCTTAGACCCTGCATGTGTTTTTGGTTAGCACTTACTTTAAGAGTAATTTTAGAAAATCAAATAAAAATATAAATTATAGGAATGCTTTGTGTGATGTTCTATATGGATTCTATACTCTTTTAGATTGATAAAAGTGAAGCTGGAGTCATATTCTAGAAACAACCAACAAAATAAAGAGTCATTTTTTACATATGTATTCTCTTTTTAGTGATCCTAAAAGTGTTATTTATGTATAATTTGTTACTGTAGATATTTTTGGTCTTTTGGTTCTTATTACCATCTTTGTGTATGCATTGTAGGAAGCTCTTGTGTTTTTCTCTTTGTTGCACGAACATTTTCTTCCATGTCACCTATTTTTCGCTCTGATATAGATATTCCCATTATACCGACACACAACATGTTCTATGGTACCTCATACCTTTTTCTAGTCTTTAACATCATTAATGTTTTTATACAAAATACAGACAATGTCATTAATACAATAAGTAGTACTAAGTTTCATAAATATAATCGTTAGAGGTAAGTTTAAATTTAAGAGATAGATCATCAATGACTCAGTCTATCAGTAACTCAGACTGTCAGTATCTCATGCTATCATTGAATCATGTTATCAGTAGATCATTCTATTGATAGATCATTATACCAGT
The DNA here is from genome assembly GCA_963277665.1 of Viscum album. Classification (NCBI taxonomy): domain Eukaryota; kingdom Viridiplantae; phylum Streptophyta; class Magnoliopsida; order Santalales; family Viscaceae; genus Viscum; species Viscum album. The sequence goes on along the minus strand of OY728155.1, from coordinate 166,327,387 downwards.
AGATTATACATGTTTTCAGATAAAACAATCGGTGGATTACTAAGTCGGTCGATCAAACTTGAATTGGTCAATCGAGTTTTTGGTAGATGATGTATCAGTAGCTCAGTTGTCAGTAGGATAGGCGTCGGTAGATCAGACGTCAGTAAGTCAATCTATCGGTGAGCCAAGATTTTAGTGAGTCAAGCTATCAGTGACTCATACTTAGAAAAATTATGAGTGACTCTATTGGTGAATCTGCTTATCGGTAGATTAAGTCATAAAATTCTCATGTATCAGTGAATTATATATCAGTAGGACATGTATCGGTAGCTTATACTTAACCAAAATATGAAATGGTGTCTTATTATGTAAATATTAAAACCAAAGGTTAAAATTATAACTGAACATGATTAAGCACAATGTATCTTAGTAAACCATAATTAGCATAGTTAAATATGATTTGAGAGTATTAAAACTAAAGGAGGCCAATAGTATCCCCTATTTTGATGATAATAAATCCTGGCATTATATGCCAAAAAAGATTTATTATTATTAGAGAGAAAATATTCTTAATATATTACATATAATTTTGAGATGAAATTTTAAAAGAAACACAATTATAGATTACTTATTAAATGGAATTTCTCAATTATATGTTCCTTTTCAATATCAAGATTAATCTTGAGCTCCCCTTGAGACATATTCTGTATTATTTCTCCCCATTTTGGGATTATTAAAAAGGAAAAATTGAATGAAAAACAAATAACAGATAAGGAACTAACAATAAGATGAAATCACAGGAGGTATTTTATTAATCAAGAAGTACAAGGGATAAAAAAATAATAGAAAAAAGAGTACATTAAATCCATATCAAAAAGTGATCCGACCACCTTTTGAGAATAGTAGAGTCTATCACATCCTTAACTTTATCATAAGTAGAAGATGGAGGAGTATAAGGTTCAGTTGTAGGAGTGGTGGATGACACATTGTTGATACTGAGGGAAGGAAGAGGAACTCTAGTAAATAATGAATGAGAAAGGTTGGATATAGATGATGAAGTAGGACCTATGAGTTTCTATTGGACGACATGTCTAATCTAGCTGAGAGCTTGAGTAGGGGTCATGGTTAAATGTTAGAAAAGGGTAGAAGAATAAGAGGTAGAAAAAGGCATGAATGGTCTAATAGGAGTACTAGCTGGAGAAATAATGGCTATGATATGATGATGTAGGTACTATTTGAGAATATTGATGATGTCCCTAGTGACATCACTGCCATATGTCATTTCATTCTCAAAATACTCTTTATTCTCTATAAACTTCCCTAAGGTATGGGTAAAATCCTTCAACCATTTAACTTGCTCCTTGAAGACCTCAATCCCTTGAGGTAACCTAAAATTTTCCACTAAATACATGAAGTGACTGGTTAGCTGTTTCTTAGTGTAAATTCCTTTGAAATATAAATCTACTCTCTTGGTAATTTCCTCTTGAGCCTTTATAGCACTAGTGTAATAAAACTTAACCATATCATAAATATGATCACAATTCTGCCTAATTTCTATGATACTCTCCTAGTCAGTGCTACCCATCATATTATGAAGTTCCCCTCAAATCACATTTCTAACCATCTCAACATTTGGAGGGTGAGAAATAGGATCATCTGAGAAAGAGGCACCTTGAACTATATCTCCAATATATGATCTCAATTGAATTAAATCAAGACATAGAGATGGAGGAGTATCTTGCTTAGAAGATTCAGAAGTGGTGTCTCCAAGACTTTTCAAAAAAATTTCTAAATAAGTTCTATATCCAATTGTAAAACCGTTAATAGTAGAAACCATAAAAGTAAACTTATTATTCATTTTCTGATTGTCTGAGACAATGGATTCTAGTACTGAGATTAAACAAGGTTCAAATTGAGAAACCACTCTCTCAGTGATAAAATTTACATCTCTTTCAGTAATTCTAAAAATTGGAGTTGGTAGCTAAGAGGGGGTTGATCAAATATCATCTAATAATTATTCCTTAAAAGAATTAAAATCCGATTTAGAGATATATTCAATAGGGTATGAACCAACTACTGGAGTAAGATCCATTCTCTCATCAACATCAGGATAATTCAATCCAAGAGTCACATACACCAGGTCCCTTCTGGATACAGGTACCACAATATCATCTAAGGGAGAAATCACATCAACATTTTCTCTTTTAGCTTGTATCTCCCCCTCAGCTGATGGCCTATTTCTTTAATAAACCAACTCCCTCAGTAGAGTCACATATACATCCCTTACAGGCTGAACTTCTTCCTGAACATGGACAACATGATCTACCTCTTCAACCACAGCTGGTTCAATATGAGCATCAGCAAGACTTTCCTAAATCACAACCCATTCAGTATCCCCATGGGACTCCACAAGAGGTTCTTTTCCACTAAGGCAGGACCAGTAAAATTCTCAAGTTTAGCACAACCTAGGCTTAGATCAATAGTCTCTCCACCATGACCTTTTTCATCATCACCATGATCTGATCCACTATATAAATCATCACTTTATTCATCATTCATTTCATTTTAATTTTCTCCATAATTCTTTCTAGATTCTCTACCATCTTCCTTATCTCCATCATCATCCTCAATTTCATCTTCTTTTTCACTGCCACTTTCTTCTTCTTCACTAGATTATTCTTCACTACCAGATCTTCTTTCATACTCAACATTTTTTGACTCTTCTATTTCATCACTATCATTCTTAGGTAGAAGTCGTTCCTTAATAGGTAGAAGTCTCGGTTGACTTGTAAGACCATAAGACATCCTCACCGAACTGTCAAAAATATCATGATCACTCCTATCATCTATAGGAGACTCATTTCATTGAACTTCCTCAGCCACATAATCATCCAAATACTCACCAGCTTCATCTGGTTCTAGAATTGGATCAACCATGTTCCCCAGCCTTGAGGTGTGCTCAACATGGTCAAATTTCTCATACAGATTTCCATTTCCTCAACCCACATCTTCTTTAAGGGATTTTAATTAATTTTAATCATTTTTTGATAATTTTGTTGAGATAGAAACCATAATATTCTGAAATGGTATCTTCTACTTCATTCATTAAAACCTTAGCCTTCAACATAGCAGATATAAGTCTAAGATAATATAAAGAGTTTTTTTTGCAATAGGGATTGGTAATATCACTAATATGAACCCTTAGATATTTCTAAAAGTTTAACTTGTGTCCTTTCTCCAACAGATATAGAAAAAATACATCTCAGTACTTATGATATGAAAAGTCCCATATCTTGGGACATAACAGATGCTGGATGAATTTGAAAATAAGTCTTCACTCACCATCATGTTCCATAGAAATGGGTCTCTTATATTCTCTATTTCCAGTCAGCCCAACCAATGATGCCCCATAACTAAAAAGATCAATTGTGGGAGGAGAACTCCCATGATGGTCATCAAAAACACCATCATGGTGTACCCTTAGAAATTCTTCCCAATGCTTAGATGAAAAATACACTCTCCTTCCATATACTATCAAATTTATCCAAAACACCTTAGATCCTTCTAGTAGAGACTCAACATACAAGTAAAACTCATGTACCTACCTCAGATAAAATGGTATCTCATTATTGGAGAACCACTCCAACCGGTGTTGGGTTTGAAACACATTTAGTAGAAGAGATTTACTTGACAAAATCCATTTTGAATTTACTTCCTTCTGAGGGGTCACAATGATATTTGTGAGTTTTAGATGAAAATGCGGCAGTTTTGGTTAGTTAGCTTCACCACTTTTCTTATTAGACTGATGCGACTCATCCTCAGGTATTTGAAGGATGCACTTGACATGATTCATTTAGATAGGTTCGAAGGGATTGGTTTTATAGAGAAGGATAGTAGCTCGGGAGAGAAAGGTTCGAGGGTAAGAGTTAGAGAGTATAAGTGTGAGGGTAAAAATTATTGGATCAACCATTATTTTATCATTCATGGATTTGAAAACATAAAATACTAAATGCAGGTTAAAAAAAATTAAAAAAATAAAACAACTATGTTTCAAATTTTAGATAGAGAAATAAAATGACGGTTGGTGATACACATGGATGAGACCTATCGATGATACATTATTGAAGATACATCATTAGTGAGACATCACCAGTGATACATCATCTATGAGACATCATCGGTGAGACATAATTGGCGAGACATCATTGGTGAGACATTATTGGAAGGATCTCAAAAATTGGTCATCTCTAACTCATGTCTGATGTAACCAATCCTCTCAAACTTTAACGGATTAGTAAAAATTTCTACAAGATGATTTTTTGTGCTAATGAATTCAAAAGTTATATCACCTTTTTGATAATGATCTTCCAAAAAGTGTTGTCTTACATAAATATGTTTTGTTATAGAGTTAGAGAATGGATTCTTAGAAATATTAATTGCACTTGTGTTGTCACAGTTTATAGGGACATGTCTAAACTGATATCCACAATCCAGTAATGTGCGTTTCATCCAACAAATCTAAGCACAATAACTACCAGAAGCTATGTATTCAGCTTTGGTAGTAGATAATGTAACTTAATTTTTCTTTTACTACACCATGATACTAGAGACTTTCCCAAAAAGTGACATGTTATAGAGGTTATTTTTTCTATCTAACCTGAAACCACCAAAATCAGCATAAAAATAACTAACTAAATTAAAAGGATTTCCTCTAGGATAAAACAATCCTAATTTGGTATTATACTTGAGGTATTTGAAAATTATATTAATAGTAGTTAAAAGGTATTATTTAGGGTTTGATATAAAATGTGCACATACAAACAATAAACATAATATCAGTCCATCTAGAAGTTAGGTAGAGTAAGCTTCCAATCATCTCCCTATAATTATTTTGATTAATAGATTTTCTATTTTTATCAAGATCTAATCTATGGGCGGTACTCATTCGAGTATCACTAAATTTATTTTATCAAAGACATAACATTTAAAAATATATTTAGTGTGCCTAATTTGATCTAAAATAATACCTTATTTAATTTGAAAAATTTTAAATCCAAGAAATAATTTGTGTTAACATATTAAAATAATTTCAAATTCATTTTGCATCATTTTTGAAAAATCAATAAATAAATAGTTTTTTGAAAATCAAAAAATAAATTCATCAAAATAGATTTGAATAACTAAACCATCTTTATAAATTTTTTTATAAAAAGAGTAGGGTCAACTATGCCTTTTTTTTGACCTTTTGAAATTAGAAAAGTGTTGAGCCTATTATACCATGCTTCTGGATCCTGTTTTAAACCATACAAATCTTTTGATAAATTGAAAACATGATTTGGAAAATGAGGGTTTGTAAAACTCGGGGGTTGTTAAAAAAACATCCTCAACTATATAACCAATTAAGAATTCACTTTTAACATCCATTTGATACAGTTTGAAATTAATATTTACTAAATATTCTATAAGAATTATAATGGATACATGTCTCAAAATCGGTGAAAAAGTTTCTTCATAGTTAATTCCTTCTTCAGGACTATATCCTTGCACAACCAGTCTAGCCTTATCCCTCACTATGGTACTAGCTTCATCTACTTTATTTCTAAACACCCATTTAGTTCCTATAGTTAAGGTTTCTTTGGGTCTATCTATAAGTTTTCAAACTTTATTTGTCTCAAAATGATTCAATTATTCTTGAAAAACCATTACCCCAAATTCATCATTTAATGTGCCATTCATGTTATTAGGTTCCAGCTATGAAAAAATGGTTTGATGTTCAACCTAGTTCCTTAAATAATATCGATTTTTTGTTCCCTTATCTAAGTCTCCAACTACATAATCTAAGGTATGGTTTATAAGGGTTCTGATAGATCTAGAAAAAGAAGGGAATGATATTTTAGGTTCTTCGACACATTCGGGTTCACTATGAACAAAATCTAGAGATTTTCTAAAACTAGAGGATTTTTCTACTTTCTTAATAGTAGAGTCAGAAGGTTTAACATTCATGTCCAGATTGTAAAGATTATCCTCAATATTTTATAGGGAGGTTTTAGGTTCATGTGGATCTGTTTCATAAAATTGGATATGTATAGATTCATCCACACACTTGGTTATTTTATTGAATACCCTATAGGATTTTATAGAGTTTTAATAACCTAGAAAAATTCCTTCGTCACTTTTGGAGGAACACTTGTCAATATTATCTTTTGTATTAATGAAAAATACATTAAAAAAAACTTTAAAGTAATTAACACTAGGATTACTATTGTTCGATAACTCATTGGGTATTTTCATAAGTATAGGTCTAATTAAAACTCTATTATTTATATAACAAGATGTATTCATCGATTTTTCCCAAAAATAAATAAGTCATACTAATTAAGTATAGTTTTGGGAAATTTATTGTAAAGTTATATTCCTTATTTCTACAACTCTATTCTACTGGGGTATCCAAGGAGTATAGAAGTTATGAGTATAACCATTTTGTGAGTAAAAAGATTCAATGTCTTGATTTTCAAACTCACTACCTTGTTCACTTCTTAAGGATTTAATTATAAGACATGTTAGGTTTTCTACTAACCACGCATACTTGGTGAGGTAGGAACATTCTTCACTCTTATGAGCTAAAAATAATGTTTAAGTATATCTTGAAAATTAATCTACTAGAACATAGAAATTATGATTCCCATTTAAAATAGATACATTATATGGTCCAAAAAAATCCATGTAAACCAACTCAAGAGGATTAGAAGTTGGAACTTATTTCTTCGGTTTGAATGATATTTTATGCTGTTTACCTTTTTGACAAGGATTATTGAATTTTTCATTTGGAAACTTATGTTGAGGTATATCATTGACTAGTCCATTCCATGTATGATTTCTAAGGGAGTGAATATTGCAGTGTCTTAATCTCCTATGCCATATCCAAGACACTTTTTGAAAGGCATATAAATAAGATATATTTTTATAAACTAAAGAATCTAAATTCACAGCTTAAACATTTTCATTTCTAAAAGTAGTGAATAGTAAATCATTATTATAATTGAAAACATGACCAGAATTTTTTTCAAATTTAATATGAAATCCATCACCACATAATTATGAGATACTAAGAAAATTATATTTAAGACCATCAAAAAAAATTACTTTAGAAATTAAAACTAAGTTAGTGTTACCAATTCTGCCAAGGATAATTATTTTGACTTTTTCATTGTCACCAATGGTGAAATACCCACCATAAATCTTGATAATATTATTGAAGAATGAATAATCCCCTATCATATGTCTTGAAAACCCACTTTTCAAGAACCAGAATCTTTTTAGGAACACTTTAGATAATTTTCCTACAAAAATAAATCAAACATGGAAATATTTTTGTAGCTAGACTTTCTTAGGTCTAGTAATATTAGTAATTAGAGCTTTGGGAACCCAAATTTTTTTCATGGGTTTCCTATAAGAAATTTTTAAAGTCTTATAAAAATAAAATTTATTTGGTACAGAAAAAATTGAAGTAGTAGAAGATGTTCCAGTACTAGAACTCATAATAAATTATCTAGAACTAGTCATAAAACTAGATTCTCCAGATTTGGATACAAAATTGGTTTTAACAAAATTTCTTTTTCATAATTGATATCCAATACCAATAGTATATTTTGGAGAAACCTATTTTACAAGAATTTGAACTAAAGTTTATTTACCATTTTTGAATCTCTCTAAATTATTATTTATTTTCTCATTAGACCGCTTAGGTTCATTGTTCTCATTGAGGAACTGATCATTATTTTTATTTTCAATTGTAAGTTCAGATTTTATAGAAATAATAGGATAATGTTGTTTCTTGAGATATTTATAATTATCCTATAGTTCATTGAATGTGTCCTCAATAATTTTACTGTAATAACACATTTCTTAATTTTTCATATTTTTAGAATCACATTCATATCTAGAATAATAAGAATTTTGTACTCGAGATTCTAGAGTTACCTTAGATGTGTTTTTCATGAAATATATATTGTTTTTGTCATCCTTATCATCATGTAAAAATTCTGAGTCACTGAAACTATCCTCATAAGCACTCTAGATTTCCTTCATTGAATTTTTTTACTTCATATATTTTTGTGCATATTACCTTCTAAACTTTAATTGAAGTCAGTCATCATTTACATGTCCTCTTCTTTTACACTCATATAAGACCATCTCATTAGTTTTATCACTTCTTTTCTAGGAATTTTTCCAATTACCCTTATTGGTATACTTCCATTTACAACTAGGCTTTTTAAATAACTTCTTTATTTTGTAAAACTTCTTCATAGGGATAAGTATAAATTTCCTCTCTTTAGGTTACTGTAATCTGGACATTTTTTTGGCTACATTAATAGTATTAAGACACTTCCCTTTATAAACATTATTTATAAATAATTTATCAAGGGTTGTTCATGTTTGTCCCTATTTCCTCATCTTCTTAATCTTTTCATAATTTCTACAGAGGACCTTATTTTAATTATTTGGTCTGCTCGTAACAATTGGATTCACGAACACATCAGGTTTTTACCGTAAGATTCCTTGACTCAAATGCTTGTTGGGATTAGATGTATGAACTCCATTCAAAATGGGGTTTGTCAAAATTCTGTTCATGAACTTTTGGTTTTTAGGTGACTTAGAATTTGTGGTAACTTTCATCTTCCTTATGGCACATTTGATGTTTTTTGGCATTCTACTTTTGTTGGTTGGATCAAAATCAATAATGATGACTCATGAAGAGATAATATGGGTCCTTCGGGCTATGGTTTGATCTTTCATGGCCATCATGATGATACCTTGGGCCATCTATATGGATTCTGTGACTTTGCCTCTTCTATTGAGCCTGAAATGTTTGGTTTGATCTATGCCATTTAGAACACTGGAAACATTAGTTGAAAAAATATTTTGCTAGAATGTGATTCTTCTTTCATTTTTCAAGCCATTAGAGTAGGCACTATGCATATCCTATGGAGGCTAACTTCTAGATGGATTATTTTCTTGGATTATCTCTCATACATTGATTATATTTTTAATCATGTTTATAGAGAGGTCAAATTGCTTGAATATGGTTTTTCCAATAAGGGTTCTAGCGGTGTTGATCTTGTGTGGTCTAATCGGCTTCCTGATGATCTTATTTCTCTTATTTATAGGGATGAATGTAAATTTCCTCAATTTAGATTTCTATAATATAGAATTTTTTTTCTACATTAACAGTAGTAATATAATTCACTTTATAACCAGGCTTTATAAAGAACTTATTTATTTTGTAAAACTTCTTAAATCTTCTAGATAACTGAGTGATATACTAATCACTGTCACTTGGTGATTCTTTATTACTAGAACTTTCAGCTTGAACTTTCATTTTCAATTTTTGTTTGGAGGTAGTGTTTTTGAAATGTACTGACTTTCTATTTATTTCATCGTCATCTTCTCTATTTACCTTCAATTATTCTTCATACATCATCATCTTACCTATAATCTCCTTTATATGTAAGGTATTGATGTTAGAGGATTCCCTTATGGATACTGAGGCTCCTTTCTATCTTTCTGGTAAACATAGAATAATTCACTTTACTTATTCCTTGCATGTGATTGTCTTTCCTAGAGAGACCATCATGTTTATAACTTCACTGAACCTGAGATACATTTAAAAAATTGGTTTATCAAGATTCATGTTAAATTTATCATATTTAATAGTTTAAGTATTAAGTACCATTTATTTAATGCTAGTTGTTCCTTCATGTGAAACAACAAGATTATCCTATATTTCATGTTCTGTTTTACATAAAGAAACTATTTTAAATTCTACATCCCCTAATGAGTAGTATAAGTCATTAATATCATTATAGTTATTATTTTAGGCTACCATAGTGGAATCATCCCATGTGTTTCAAGCACTAGTAGGAATTTTATCTTCATTTACAATTTATGATCAGATTTAAAAACTCATACTTTCTTAATGCATTTTAATTTTAATTTTACACTAAGAATAATTTGTGCAATTAAATTAGGGAGGTCTGTTGGTAGCCGAACCTTTATGTCTATCATCCATATTAAAATAGTAGAAACAGGTTTTAAAGAACTAAAAATTTATAACTGACATAAATTTAGAGATATTTAAAACACAACTGAAATTACTATTGGAAAAAGATTGGATAATTTTAAAACTTTTAAAACATACGATTAGAAACCCCTATGATACAAATGTTGTTCTGAGCAGGACACTCAAGAAGGGGGTTAATTGAGTTCCTATAAAAATTTCTCTCTAAAAGGATTATTTAGAGAATCCAACAATTTCAAAACAAATAAAATCCAGTTAACTAACCTAGAAGATTTATAAAATATTTGATCGTTTGAATGATTTATCAAAGATTGATTAGTTCTCTATTAAAACAATATAGATTAATATTTTATAATTTGAAAATAGTCTACTAAATCAAATTCAAATATAAACACTATCTAATATTAAATATGAAAGAAAAGTTATTTTTTAAAAATAATTAAAAAGACAGTGAAAACAAAACTTGACAACACATAGTAGAAGTAAAAAATGAGGTTCAACATCCAGACAACACTTAATCCTCTCCACTTGGTGATCAACTTTCCCTAAGAAATTTATATTAAATAAACTTGATCCACACCTTAAATCGAGGTAAAAATATTATAAAAACTGTTTAGGTCAACTAGACCTCTTCCATAGTTTTCTTGGGAGTGTAAAAAAAATGACACATAGGTATCTATTCCACTATTATCTATGGGAGTGTATACTATGAAAAGATAGGTTGGTGATGATATCTATGTATCTTCCATTTTAACATAAGAGTCAGTGTGGGTTTATAAAAGAATACACACACACTAATCTAAATGTAAATAATAAGCACATGAAAAGATATATAATGAGAATAGGGTATAGAATTCTCTGTGTGATGTTCTGTGTGGCTTATGAACTCTTTCAGAATGATAGAAGTGAATTTGGAGTCGTATTCCATAAATATACAGAAAAACATAGAGTCATTTTTTGCTTATTTCTTCTCTTCATAGTGAGCCTAGAAGTGTTATTTACATCTAAGTTGTTTCTGTAGATATTTGTGGAATTTTTGTTCTAAATATTATCTTCATGTATCTATAGTAGGAATATACTATTTTTTTCTCTTTGGTGCATGAACAACTTCTTCCAGGTCACCTAGTTTTTTCTATGATATATATATTCTCTTTATACAAGCACACAACATGTTATATGGTACCTCGTACCATGCACTAGTCTATGACATCATTAATTTTTTTTAAAAAAGATAGAAAATATAAGCAATATAATAAGCAGTACTAAGTTTCTTAAATATGACCGTTAGAGGTAAATTCAAATTTATGAGACAGATCATCAGTGAATCAGTCTATCGGTAGATCATACTGTCAGTGTCTTATTTATCGATGACTCATGTAGTGAGTGGATCATTATATCAATAGCTCATTCTATTAGTAGATCATTTTCGATTGGTAGGTCAGACTATTAGTGGATCACTCTTTAGGTAGGTCAAACTTGCATCAGTCAATAGAGCTATGATTAAATGATGCGTCGGTAGCTTAGCAATCGATGAGACATGCATTAGTAAGTCAATATGTTAGTGATTCAAGCTGTCGGTGAGTCAAGCTATATATGACTCATACTTATCAAAATTTTGAGTGTCTCTATCTATGAATTAGCTTATCGATAGTTTATGTCATAGGTATCTCATGTATCAGTGACTTTTCTATCGGTAGGACAAGTATTAGTAGCTCGTACTTAACTGGAATCTGAAATTATGTATTATAATGTAAATAATAACACGAGAGGTTAAAATTATAATTGAACATGATTAAGCATTATGTATCTTAGTAAAAAATAATTATCATAATTAAACATGATTTGTGAGCATTAAAACTAGAGGAGGCCAACAAAATTGTTTTCTAGTTCCTCTAAATATTATTGAGATTTTTTTAATACATGTGTTGACATTGGAGTTTTTCTAGACAACTACTTTTGGGAAATAATTCTTCTATTTCAAATACCATCCACCTAATGGGTTGAGTGTGGGAGTTATTTTAGTATCAGTTTTTTTATCTTTTGGGATGGAGGATTTCAAGGGGAAAAATATGAACGGTGGGAAGAATTATATCATTTTGTTTTTATAATAATTAAAGAAAAAATTTCATTTTATTTTGAAAACATTTTTGTGGAAAAAATTAATAATTATTTTGGAAAACATTACCATTATATAGGACTGTGAATTGCATAAGGATAACTTGTGATTTATGAAGGATTTATAAATGTAATAGGGTTCCTCCTTAGTTTTGAAAAATTATACTTGAAATTATGTATGATATATAAAAGAGAAATTATTGCTATATAATGGTAAAGTGTATTTTCTATATGTTGTGTATGATTAAGCTGCTGATCCTATGAACTGTATAGTGGTAATGCCATCTCCATGTGAGGGTAAATCCCTTTTACAATTAGATATATAAGGATATGAAATAATGTGTATACACTACATAAATATTATAAATTTTCTTTATAAAGGATCATATACTTTTATATAGACTATGTATGTGTAAATTGGCCACTTTGTAAGGGTAGATCTCTTTTATATAAGTTTCATAAGGGTACCCTAGGAGTTATATAGTCACAAATTCTATTTTTAAAAAGTTTTATAAGGGTACCCCGACTCTGTGTGAGGTTAAGACTAGGCATGGTGCCTGTGTAGGGGTAAAAATCTTTACCCTTATTAAAGACATATTATCTAGGTAAGGGAAAACCATGTTACTCTTATACAACTCCCTTTTTAAATAAAATATTTTTAAAACCATCTTTTTCACTCATTCCCCATCATGGATTTTTAACTACTTTTTATGATTTAACAATCTAGAAATCATAGGGATTTAATAATTTAACATGTTTTAAAGTTATAAATCCCATTTTTGATGTTTTTAAACCCTTAATCTTAAATATTTCAATAAAACGTGAAATTAAAATAAATATTTCAATTTATTGTTTTTATCCTATTGTGTCTAGTGTTTTTATTAAATGATATCAAACCTTTAATACTCTCATTTCCAATATCCACCTTTGGAGTTTCAAGTATCCAACTACTAAGGGAACAATGAGAGTTTATTAGAGGTGGGGTTTCCTTTTTCACTAGGTATGGAGCTTCTCTAGTTTCTTTTTCATATCCCTCGATAGGTGTTATACAACATTATAAAAATATATATTCATTTCTATACAGTTATATCATCATAAAATTAATTGTTTCTTAAGAATTCTTGGAAATTTATTTTTTATTTTCTAATACATTTTCAATGATTGTTGGCCTTAAAATATCTTGTGAAAGTATCTCTGATCCCCTTCTATGTGAATTTTACATGGCATGGAGAGTTGTGTTATGATGTCAATTCATATCACTATTGAATTTTTTTTAATGCCATATTGGTTTTTGGTTTATCTTCAAAAATATTTTAAAATATGTTTTGATGAAAAAAGTATCAAGTTATGTTTTAATTTCTAAAGTAAAATTCCGTTATTTAAATTAAATGTTTTCACCTATGTTTTTAAATAACTTCAAGCCATATTAACTGTAAAACATCCTTTTGAATGCCTTATGGTTGATTTTAAATAAATTCTTTTTAAATGAACTTTTGTAAATTTAATTATGATTTGTAAAAGTAAGTGGGAATAAAAACCCTTTTTAATGTTGATTTGGGAATAAAGGATTGAATTGAAATTAATGATGCTAGATGTTCTAGTTGGCACTTTGTGATGATATTCTTTTGTGATGATATTCTTTTGTGATCATAAATTATTTTCACTTATATGATTATTGAACATCCTAATTGATGAGTGTTGATATAGAGATTATTAAATTTTAGATGTATTATGGGATAAGGTAATATATTAAATGAGAATGAATTAGAATGTTGAGCACATGCGCCCATGTCGATACAATTGGGGATTCACTTTGTATCATCAAAACTAAATTATATCACTCACTTTATTTGACTAGTCATGGGAAACTATGCATTTGTATGAGATGAAATTTATTTATAATTTTCTAGTGGACTTAAAACCCATATAGCGGATTTTGTGGAAAATATTATAGGTTCATTCTATGAAAATGCTGATAGGAAAGGAGGTGTGTATGGACTGCGTTTTCTTGAGACCCATGAGACTTGATGTAATTCTGACGATTAATAATTATTTTATTTATTATTTTTACTATTGTAAAATCACTAATATATATCGGTCATACCCTTGAAAAGCATGTACTTGATACTCAATAAATAAAAATGTTCATTGTCAATATTTGATACTAGAGTTTCCTTGCATGATTAATTACTATTCTAGTTTGATCTTCTTATTAGTAGGATGAGCCTTGAATCTATTGAATTGACTCTTGTACAACTTCTTGGTATCAGGTATGTGTTATTACCTTTTTTGAATTTTCTAATTTTATATTCAAAAATAGTTTTAAATCATTTCCAGGAAAGGTTTGGTTTTCAAATTATGAAATGGTATATTTTGGGCATTGGTTTCATAAATGATTTAAAAATGTTTAAAGTTCAATTTTTACAATGAAGTATTATTGTAATATAATATCGATGGATTTAGTTTCTCTAAAATGTAAATTCTTGTTCTCTATTATTGTACTATATTTTATCATCTATGAATTACCTTATGAAGTAACAATATAGACTCTTTGGTGAAATCCAACTGGACCTTATATCTCACACCCTACCTATATAGTTTGGTCTTTAAAACCTTTATGAGCTTATAATAGGTGGCCATTTTCTCATCATCTTCCTTTGTGGGTTCGTACTTGGTTGGCCAAGGGTAGGTGACATGGGTCCTAGTGGGTATTCATGGACCACTAGAAGGAAAAATTTAGATTTTTTTTTCTACTTTTAGTTTTTTATATCATCTATTGGTATTATGATATGATTGTAGTGATTTATTTATCTAAATAGGTTTTAATAGTGTTACTTTGATTATTTTTACCTTTTTTGGTGAAATAATTCCCAAAGGTTGTCTCTTGATGCTTAGGTGCTAGTCACTAGCCCGTAGGGATTGGGAATTCGCTTTGGGATAGTGGCGAATCAGCTCATATACCAGTTTACATGGTACTCTAGGTTGATTCCTTACACATACAATTTCTTATACTTCATTAGATGTGTGTAATAATACCAACCCATTAATAAATTTTAAAATATATCATTTTTGTTCCATTTTTTTAAGATAATTACCTTTATATTATTATCAATAAAATAAAATTCCCAAATGTCTTTTTCCTACTTTTAATAATTATAATATTTTTAGAGATGTATAAAAAAGTTACAAATGGTTATAAAAATTTATTTTGAATATGAAAATTTTGTTTTATGATGGTAGTTTGTTTTTATTTTTTAGTGTTAAAATAATTAACCTATATTCTTAAGTAATGTTGACAAAATGATTTTACAAACAGTTGAAAAATAAAATTAATGTTTTTAAAAACACTAAAAGTAATATTATTTGTGTATTTTATGGATTTGAAAGACTTTTTTAGATAAATATAATGTATTGATGATATTTTAAGAGTTTATATTCAAATTAATTTACTTTACTGATATTTTTTAATGTAAAATTATCTTAATAGTCCCAAAAATATATTTAATGGTTTTTTATGTTAAATAATTTTATATTAAATGGTTTAAAAGTTCTAGAAATAATATATTTTTACATGTGAATGATATATATTCTATAATATCAACCATTTTAGAATTTTGGGTCACTTTTAATTTTATAAAAAATTTACTGACCACTAAAAAAGTAAGAAACATTGATATCATGGTAATCATAAAATGGGTTAAGAGGCTATTAAAAATAAGAGATAAGGCTTAAAAGTTCACATAAAATTTTAGAAATTGTATCTTATAATATAATTTAGACTTATCCCCAATTTATATTCTAAATATATCATTTTAGTGCCACCTTTATATGATAATTAATTTATATTAATTCAATACTTTAAGTAATTCCAAGGGTTCTCCCATCCTATCATATATAAATACACCACCCCTCATCCCTTACTCGCACATATTGAGCCACATATCTTAACCAAAACCTACCATAAACTCTTATTAACTTTTATATAGACATTATATGGGTTCTTTTCTTTTAAAAATATAACTCATAGGGTCCTTAAGGAGAGATCCAATGTAGGTTCTTCAAAGAGGAGATAATCATTACTACCGAGTATTTTTATTTTAATTATTATTCAACCTTATATATTTCTATATTAACAAATAAAATATAATAAAATCCATATATAGAATATATTTAAATTTTATTTTGTAAATTTGATAATGTTATTTATCTCATTTTACATCAAATGTGAAACAAAACCATCACTCATGCATATATGCAGACTACCGCCAAGTGAACCGATGTTTTTTCTTTCTAATAACAAACTTTTATGGATTGTTATTATGATATAATTAATCTAGATACACACAGACACACACACACACATATGATATTCATGAAATAATTATGAATACAGAAATATAATATATCATCTATATTCATACCATTTCAATCGTTAAAAACAGAATCATCAGACATGCATACATATTGACTATCGTCTCTACGTAGTGATGTACTTTGTTTTCAAGATATTTCACTCATGGATGATCATGTGGATATATTTAATTATGTAATGTTATGTTTGTAAAATTATATTTATTTTTATGGGTAATATTTTATTTTATTTCTTTAGTTTTTATCCAATGAAAAGTACAGACTACCACTTCAAATGTCAACATATATTTTTTCCTAACCAATTTTAATGAATGACTATATAATTTTATTTGATGTATAAAAATGATAAATATTTCATAATAATTATTCTAGATATGATGTAATGATGAAAATTTTGACTTCTGTCAACCTACGAAATTCTTTTTTCAATTATGAACAAAACATCCAAAAACAATCGATGTGGACTTAACTGATTAATTTATTAAATAAGTCATTAAAATAAATGAAATAAATTATTTATTTATAAATTAATAAACATTAAATAGGTTATTAAGAAATTAAATAATTAATATAATTTTATTATGTAGGATTTAAATGACATACATAGTAAGTTTGGACTCGATGTAAGGGGTTTCTTAACTCAATTTTCTTTCATTAGTTTATAAAATGTCTATTTTGAGTTTATTATTCCATTATTACATATAAATTAATATATAATTGTTTTAATATGTATTACCACTGGTTTCATGTATGTTCATATAACCACTTTGTGGGTTAAATTTCAATTCAAATGTTATTATCTTTTCAAGGATTTTCATTGTCTTAATCTCATTTTATTGAGACATGTTTCATGTTGTGCACTATGATTTCTTTATATAGTGTAATTACGACCCCATGAATTTTTTTTGAAATATTATTTCATTTAATTAAGGTTATTTATATATCCACATCATATTCTCACTTTCAATGACTTTTTATTGAAAAGTTACAAAAGTGGTAAAGGGTTTATGTTACAATCCCATTTATTTTTGGAGTTGTTTATGTTCAAGGATTATTTGGGGAAAATTATATGATAATAATTTCCTAAACACCAACTCTATTTATTTTTGAGGTTTACATGATTTAATTTAATTTTCATCTCTTAGCTAATTATGAATATCAAAATAATGTTTTAAAAGAGAAAAACCTACCTTATTTCTCATTTTAGTCAAGAATTGTTTCTCGTCCATATCCATGATATTTTATATATTTTAAATAATATTGTTCTATATGAATATATTATTGTTTAAATTCATTTTCAATAACATTTTACTTTATTTTCAATGTTTTTTAAAAAACATTTTTTCTTATTTTATAAATAAGGTACTTTTTATTCTTACTGGAAGTGTGAAAGGGATATTTGATTCAAGGTTTACCAAATGAATAGATTTTTATTTCATCATAACTATTATTTTATATAATGTTTAATTTAATTATTTCTATTATTATATTCAGGGAAAATAATTTTATCAATATTCATGGAATTTTTATTTAAAACTTTATCAAAAGAAATTTATTTTCCCATATTTTCAAATAAACGTCTTAAATGTTCTTTTAAATATATTTTTACTCTATGGAAATATACTTTATGGTTTTTCTATTCTATAATATAGATATGTTTCATTGATACCATAATTATTATTTCTATGGATGGATTATAATTTTTTAAATATATTTTCATGGAACCCATTTATTTTCCACATGTTAATCAAACTAAAAAGGAATGATATTTATTTTCAAGGGTGTTATGTTAAAATGTGGAAGCTTCTAAATGTTTTTTTTGAAAAATATAGAGGCTAATAGTCTTTAATTATAATAATGGAAAATATAGGAACCCGATATAGTATGGGAAAACAACATAAAACCCAATGAGAAAATTTAACTACATATTTTTTCATCAATCTTTCAATTATCATTCTTTGTTCTTCTCGAATTGTATACCAATGAGTGCTTCCATGACCATGACCCTGACCTCTTGATACCCAAAAATTGAATAAAGGTATTGAATCATTTCAAGAAGCATCTTAGTAATAATACTTTCAAAATCATATCAATCCTTTTTTCAATATTTTCATTTTTAGGAGAAGCATCTCTTATCACCAGAGTCATAATCTTCTATACCTCTATTCTTTCAGCCGAAGAAAAAATCTCTTATTGATTTTTCTCATTAGGATGGCTCAAAATTGAATCCTACATCTCAATGACACCATTAATATTTTAATCAAGGAAAGGAGAAGGGTTTTCATGCAATAAATTGCTCAACCAGCACTGCAGTGACAAACAGAGACTTCATATTATTATATGAAACAATATGATATCCCTCATTGTCCACAATGGGTTCTGAAAAAGAATTATGTGTTTTAGAATTTACTAGAGAGTCAGATTCAGTTTTTTACCCTTTCCATCACCTTAAGCTACTATCCTTTGATGTTAAAGCTGATTATCATCCTTTAGTTGAATTTTATCTTCAATCACTTGTTTAGATATTAAGTCATCATCACAGCCTATAATTTTAGGAGCCAAATATGTTTGAGTTTTCTATAATACAACACATTTGACATTGTTTTAAGTATCATCACTATGGACATTCACCTCTTTGGAGAAGATAGAATCCCAAGAATTCGTCTTATTCTCAGAGGTAGAGGGATAACCATTAGGTGATTCACTTTCCGGATCACCCTTCCCATTAACCGTTGGCTTGGATACATCCTCATAAACAACTCCCCTCAGCTATTTCTTCTATCCAACATTATCATCACCAATTACTAGTCTATAATCACTCTTGAAAAGGTCTTTTATATCCTCATGATACTATAATGGGTGAAGAACATTATAATTTTAAGAAGATGTAGTTTTTTTATTCTTGTGACAATTTCTCATATCATGTCCATGCAAAGTACAAAAGCTACAAACTATGGGACTCTTATAGGTAGATGATTCATGAAAAATTACATTCTAATACTTATAGAATTTAGGCATTTTTTTCATAAATGATCTTGATCTCAATAATTTCATCATCAATTAAAATCATTACCTTGTCAACTCGAGCTGATCCCATTTCAACCTCAACCAAGATCCTAGAGAAGTGACCAAATCAATCCACTTCTGTTTACTTGGGAATTTTAACTGGGATGCTGATAGATAGAGATATATCATACCAGATTTTGGTGTGACATAGTTTTAAATTGAAAATAAACACCCTTACCCAAATTTGAGTTGTGGTTTTACCAATATCAAATGGGTGGAATTTTTTATCCCATTCGCAAAGGTTAATAATCCCAGGTTTGTGCATAATGGAACCGAATCCCTAGGTTCAGAATTTCAGTTCTTATGTGGGGATGAGTATTTGGAAGTATCTCCATCCCAGAGAGACAAAATTACAAGATGAAAAACCCTAAATCAGTGAAATCTACTCTTTGAGTTCATAATTTGTTAGAGGTTGAGAGCCTTTAGGAAGAAATAATCTATCTATGATCGAGAACTCACCCATTTTGATCCACTCTAATACAACATCAGGGTTATCTTTGATGTTCACAATGTTCCATTTTCTTCGAATGGATTAATCAAGCATTCCTCTAAAGCTAGAAAAGGAACAATTAACATAGGTTTCCTCTTCAAAAACACCATGACTCTCCCTATACCGAATCTCCATCGCTGTACTAGATACCTGAGTTCCACATACCAAAGCCCCCAAAAACACTATCATCCAAGGTGCATCCATCACCTGAAGAATCCACAATCCATAAACAGGTGACTTCACAGTATTACCCACCACAAAATTCTCCATCATCCCTACATCAGATCAATGCAAACCATTCTCAATTCCCTAAGGCCCACATATCATGGACGAAGCATGTCCTGATGAAACTGCCGCACCAGTCAAAGCATCCAGGATATCCAATTCACACTTCTCTGCCAAATCCCGATCAGAATATGAACACGAAAAATGTTTATGGCTGAATAAGTAGGGGATCATCATGGTTTTAATCCCTATATTTTGACGACACCATCGGAGAAATCCACCCACACCCACATCGCATCCCCTACCTAAATAATTTTTTCATTTTATGGTACTTGAAAAAATTTATTGATGATTGAAAATTGTGTTTGTTATAAAACAAGGATGATTGATTATGTTATAAAAAATGAATATTTGGTCTATTATATCCCTATAATACATTTTGTAGAGAAATAAAGTTAATTTATTTAAGTTACTCCTTAGTGGTGATAAAGTTAACTGTTGTAAGTTACTCCTAAGAGATGATGAATTTTACGAAATATGATTAGATTCTAAGAGATGGAAAATTTACTATTATAAGTCACTCATAAGATAATGTTGGAATTATCTTATTTTTGTGATTCGATTTTGAATGTTTGATGATCCATGTTACCCAAATCGTTTCTTTGTGATTGTAATAAGTTATAATGTTTCATTTAGTCAAGGATTATTTTCACATGGATTATGATTTTTGACTAATATTTCTATTGTCTTTTATTAAATATATTTTCCACGTATCATTGTTTAGGTTCTTATATTATTCCCATTCACTTGAAATATTTCCTCATACTCTCATGCACAACATATGGATAGAAAAGTTATTAAACTGTTAATTCTTATTCTTACCTTTACTAAGAATTTGAGCTCACCCATCATATGTTTAGTTTTTCTAGTTTATAATGAAATATTTTATAGAATATATATCTATAAGGGTTTCATGTTGGTGATAAATAATACTTAATGTGAAATAAGAATAGCTGAGCACAATGGATTAAAATTATCACTTAAAGACATGGGTATTGTTATATTAGAGTTTTTTAAATTCTATAAAACTCTAAACCTAAAATTTCTTTAGGTATATAAGTGATCCCGTATTTTTATTCTATGTTGTATAATTTTAATAGAAAATATTGGGTCATGTTTATCAGTATCAAGGATAAAAATGTAAATATTATGTTTTTAGTCCAAAATATAGG
This sequence comes from Viscum album, assembly GCA_963277665.1. Taxonomy (NCBI): domain Eukaryota; kingdom Viridiplantae; phylum Streptophyta; class Magnoliopsida; order Santalales; family Viscaceae; genus Viscum; species Viscum album. The sequence goes on along the minus strand of OY728155.1, from coordinate 166,305,831 downwards.
AGTGAAGGTTTGAGGATGTTATTATTAGTATCATATAATAATTTAGATAACTTTGGTAATTATGATGTTTTCATAAATGTTAAGTTAAGAGTTATGGATACCATCATAGGTTTAAAAGTATATTTTTCATTATAAGTTAAAATGAATAGACACCAATTTGTAGTTTTTAAGTGATGTGATTTTAAAATAATTAATGATATTTTGTGATACATTTTGGGAAGAGGTAAAATAAAACCTTAGGTGTATCATGTGATTTAACATAAATTAGTATTTGAGAATAAATCCATTAAAATTTTAGGGACATAAGATAAAAGATATGAGATAAACATTAAGGTTCAAATATTATTTAATGTCGAGGTTATGGAGGTTAATTGATATATAAAGTTAAATATTTACAGGATAATATATTTTGATCAATGGGTGTTATTGTGAAAATTTAGGAGTTAAAAATATTATTTCATCATATGAAGGTTTATTCATTTTGGTTATTATATTACCTTGTACTAACCATTTTGAATTTATTAAATATTAGAGAATTGAATTTTTATCATTTTTTATATTCTATATTTGATTAAAATTTGATTCTTTAAGCCTAATAAATATTCACTGTGATACTAATATCTTGGAATATTTGATGATATAGATGTAGAAACTTGTTAAAACATGAAACCAAAGGTTGAAATTGTGTTTATAGATTTAAAGAAAATAAAATACGTATATTTACCAATTTTCTTATTTATGAGAGTAAAATAATAACTCTTACATTAAAGTTTTTATATTTTTCACATTCATTTATGATGAATTAATAGTATTTTCACGCAACTATGATTTATGGTTTTTTTCTATTGACTCTCCCGTGATTATTGAATTTCTTGTGATCAATTTTCTATGTCAATAAATATAACTAATTGGAAATTAATTTTCTCCGCCATTTCCATATTTTCCCATCCTACTAATGTTATATAATTTAGAAACCTAGTAATTTTTTTTATTCTAGATGACTATAATATTTTTCTTTCCATCTTTTCAAAAATAAGTTTTATTAACCCTTTTTATGATGTGGGTGTTCAACATAGGGATTTTTGAATTTTAAACCCTTGAATTACCAAGATACAGATAAAATTAAAATAAAAAAAAATTAGTTTGGGGTATGGTATAATGTAATTCCACAATAATTTAAAATAACAATATGTTCAGCAACAAACAAGGTGCACACCACTAGGTTTTAACGATGACAAAATATTATCATTTCAATATGAATATTATAAATTACCAAATCAATTTGAATATATAAATAAGATTTATGAATTTTGGGAGATATATATATATATATACATATAAAGTTACTAATCAATATAAAAGTATTGATTAATACCTATAAAATAAGAACACATTTTTTAGTGGAGTCATTTTTTTCTTTAAAAATACATTTTCTTCAAAAATGATTTTATTATTTTTTTGTGTATAAATATTATAATTAATTTATAATAGTTTTAGAAATTATAATTAATAAAAAGGATATAATTTTTATATTAGTGCATAAAAATTATCGTAGGGTGAAATTTTGGGATTTTTATATAAAGATAAATGTCTCAGTGAATAGTGAAAAATAACAATTTTATAAAAAACAATCATTTCCATTGATGTATTTAGACAGTTTTATTTTATTGGAATGATTTTAAAATTTAATTATTTTATTTTTATTAAATATCATCTAATTAAATTCATTGTTATCAATGTTATGCTTAATTTTTTTAGGTAAATACTTTCATACTTCAAAATACATTTTTTAAGAAAACTATTTTTCATCCCATGTTGTAGGAATATTTTAAAAGTAATTTTTTCTATTATCGGTATTGAATTTGATAAAATGGTTAAATATTTGGAATAATACTTAAAAAATATTTTAAATACTTCAACTTTATTTTTGGTAATTCTGAATAATAACCTTAGTAAAAATGTTGTCAACACAGTTAGGGAAAAACAGGTAGAACAAGGTTGAAACATTGAAATAAGGATCAAGAAACATCCATAACCTTACCTTTATTTCATTGAATGAATGTAACTATAAAAAACCATCATATATTCTCAAATATGATTTTTTTTATTTTTTATATGATAAATACCTTTATATTAATTTAATTAAAAGAAAATTCCAAAATTACTATATATTACTTATAATATATATAATATTTTGTGACATGGATACAATTAATTTATTAAAGGTTATAAAAGTTTATTTTTAAAATTAATATTCTTTATGATGGTAATTTATTTATAATTTTTAGGCATGAAATTAGTACCTTAAATGGTTATGCAAAAATGACAGTGCTTGTGAAGATGGAGTGCTAAAATCATGTTGTAGATGCTAGGGAGGATCAGTTCGATGTAGTTATAGTCTGAATTATTTTGTCTAATACCTTGGGGTCATGTAATTTCATGAAGCTAATGAGCCATGTTGGGGTTCCCCTTCAACCCTTAAAAGGGGGATTATCAATAATGAATAAAAATATAAGGCTTGGGGACATTTATAGTGGAGGGTTAAAACATTACCTAAACATGTTTAAATTTTATCATATGAGATAATTTAAACTTATCCACATCCTAGATTATACTGAATGAAAATTAAAATTTTTATCGAGCCACCCTTCCTCTCCACCTTGCACTTATTGAGTCACTTAACTCAAAAAACCACTTACGAAACCTCTTTTAACTTCATTATATACATTATATTGGTTTTGGTCTTCTTGAAAGTCCACCTCTAGGTTCCCAAGGAGATACCCAAAGGAGGGTTTTCAAAGAGGAGGTAATCCACTTAACCGAGCATTTTCATGTTAATTATTCATCAATGACCTTAAATTATGTCCTAACCATTACAATATAATAACATTAATATCTACCATATAATGTTATTTTGTTATGTATATATAATAAAATTATTTACATTCTTTTCCATTAAATGGGATAGTAAACCGTCATTTATGCGTTTGTGCGGACTACCACCTCACAAACCAATGTGTTTCGTTTCCTATCACTGCCTTTAATTGATGGTTATTATGATAGGATTAATGTATTTATATGATATTCAAGATATAATTTTGATTTTGGAAATATAATATATCATCTATCTTCATACCATTCCAATCTTTAAAAATAGAATCATTCCATGTGCGTATGTACAAACTATTGTATCCATGCTGTTATGTACTTCATTATTCAAAAAAAAAACTTCCCACAAGTGGTCATGGGGATAGATTTAATTAATTAATTTTATGTTTAAAACTTTATAATTATTTTTTAAAGATAATATTTTATAATATTTATTTATTTTCCATCCATTGAAAGTAAAAACATCACTCGTGTGTACTTGCAGACTTCACCTTATGAGCCAATGTATACTATTTTTCATAACCTCTTTCCATGATTGAATTTAAAATTTTAATTATTATGTAAAAAATTATAATTATTTCATGATTATTATTCTGAATATTATGGAACCATGACCCCTTTTACAATGATTAACCTACCAAATTCATTTTTCAATTTTAAACCGAATGTCCTCAAAACACCCAATGTGGACTTAACCGATTAAGTAATTATATATGTCATTGAAATAATAGAAATAAATGAGATAAATGAAATAAATAAAATAAATAATTTAAATATAATGTAATAAACATGAAAAAGGTTATTAAACAAATAATTAATTAATATATATTTTTTATACAAGATCTAAATAACGTACATAGCATGTCTGGACTCAAGGTAATTGGTTTCTTAAATCAATTTCTTTTAAATGCATCATGACACTTATTTATTAATTTTTTATTCCATGATTATGTGTGAATTAATATATAAATTGTTTTATGATATATTTAAACTTTTTTATTTGGATTAATATATGTTTACATAGTCATTTAGGGATTGATTATAAATTAAAATGTTATTATCTGTGAAAGGGTTTTCTTCATCTTAATGTCATTTTCTTGAGACATTTTTCATATAATGTTCCATGATTAATTTTTATTGTATACTTAATTACCCATATATTAATTTTGAAATATTAATTCATGTTATTTATTGTATTAAAAAATCTATATCATATTATTTATTTCAATGACTTTTGATTCAAAGGTTACCAAAGCAGTAAAGGCTTTATGTCACAATGCTATTTCTTTTCGATATTATTTATATTCAAGGTTACTTTGGGGGAAATGACATGTTATTAATTTCTTGAAACACATATATGTTATTATCATTTGGTTAGTTTTTATTTTTATATGATTTCCTTTCATTTTCCTCAATTTGGTACTTAAGAAGATCAATAAAATATTTTATGGAAAAAATGACTTTATTTATCATTTTTATATGGAATCTATTATCCTCTATATCCAAGATCTTCAAAACATTTTTCACAAATTTTATTTGATATGAAGAAATGACTACTGAATTTTTTTCTCAACTTTATTTTAATTTCATTATATAAGTTTAAAATTTATATTTGTTTTATTTTCCAAAAGTTGATTTTTTATTGGAAGTCTGAAAGGGATCTTTGATTTATAATTTACAAAATGAATAGATTTTCCTACAATTATAACTATAAATTTCTTTGATGTTTCCATTAAAATTTTAAATGGATATTTTAAAAGATTATTTTTATCAATATTCTTGGATTTTTTATTTAAAATGTTATCAAAATAAAAAGATATTTTTCATATTTTTAAATAAGTATATTAAATATTATTTTAAATATATATTTAATCTATGGAAATATATTTGATTTGTTTCCTATAATTAAATATAGATATGTTCTAATTAAACCATCCTTATTTCTTATCTAGATTGATTATGGATGTTTTAAGGATATTCTTATGGAACCGATTTATTTTCCATGTTTTAATTAAGCTAAAAAGGAGTGATGATTGTTTTCATGAATGTTATGTTGAAAAGTGAAAACTTTTAAAGTTTTGTTCATTCTATTATACTTGGAAATATGAATAGGTGATTGAAGTTTGGTTACATTATAAAACAAGGATGGGTGGTTTCATTATATACCATGGAATGGTGGGTCCATTATTTCCCTCTAATGCATTAGGTAGAGAGACACATTTAATAGTTATAAGTCACTTCTAAGGGATAATGATATTAATTATTTTAATATACTCCTAAGATATTAAGGAGTTTATTGAATGTGAGTATATCCTAAGAAACTATTTATTTAAATGTTGTTACACCTAGATAATGTTGGAATTATCCTATTTAGGTGATTCCATGATGAATGTTTTATGGTCCAAGTCACTAAAATATTTCTCTATGATCTCAATAAGTTCAAATTTTCCCTTTGATAAAGGATTATTTTCACATGGATCATGTTTTTTGACTCATATATCTTATATTTTGAAAAATATTTATTCAATGTATCATTATTTATGTTCTTTGTTTTTATGACTATGAATTACATTATGTTGTTTCTATGAAATTTTAATATGTTATCATTCCCTTATGAACACCTTGTTCTCATTGAATTTATTAAATTGTTAATGCCTTTCTTTAACCCTATTTGTAATTTTAGATCACCCTTCTTATGTTTCTTTTCACTAGGTTATAAAGAAACATTTAAGTAATATATGTCTTGAAGGGTTTCATTTGGCTGATGATGGAGATTTCATGTGGAATAAGAAAATATGGGTATAATGGGATAAACTTCACACTTAAATACTTGGGTATTGTTATGGATGAGTTCTTCCAAATTCTATAAAACTTTGAGCCTAAAAGGATTTTGGGTTTATAAGTGAAAAAATATTTTCTTTTGACATTGTATGTTTTGAATGGATAAAATTGGGTAATATTTATCGGTATCAAATGCACGTGGAAATGATAATATTTTTAGCACCGAATCTGGGAGTGTGAGTTTGGGTTTTTAATATTATACATAAATTTAAAAGACTATACGTAAGAAAATAATAATCAAAACACACTCCCAAAACCCATTAGTTTGGTTTTGTTATAGATTATCTATACAATCATATTATTTCATAACATAAATTTATTTTATTAAATACTTCAGACATGGTTGTATTATAGATATATCACTACATCAAAAATCATAGGGATATGTACATATAATGAAAGGGGTGAGATAAAAAATCTAGTAATTGGTAAAATGATATATATGATTCATAAAGGATTTATCATTAGATCATAAACATATAATAAATATGAACATGAGATAAATGAAATGATTAATGGAATGATATCATGGTAATAATATATCATGGTTTTGAAATGTAGAAATGTAAAAAGAAGACCTTGAAAGAATAATATATACCACGAAATAAAAATATTGAATTATAAAATAATAATCATGAACCATGGTGACATAAAATTGGGATATATAATGACATAATAATTTATCACAAAAATAATAATAAGATATAATAAGAATATATCAAGTTTAACCACCAAGAGATTTATATCATAGTTGACTAGGATAACCTCTTATGTAGTATAAAATAATGTACTAGGCTAACCAACCATGTTCTATAACATAAAAATCTCATGAAATATAAATATTTTCCTAATTACATAGTGGGATTTATAATTCAAGTCCTATGCCTCATATAAAAATGTGTCCATTCATATATATGCCATATGAAAGGGAACAAATAGTAATACATGCCTTAATAATCAGTGATTTACATTATAAGGATATTTTTTATATTTTTGATATTCCTTATTCTATATTCCCATGATTCATATTTCTTGAGGTGGATGACATTTAGAGTGAGTCAACTATTCCTTGATTATTACACATCGAAAAAGGTAGGATAAACCGGAAGCTCATCTCACTAGGGATCTTATTGTCTAGTATGATAATTTCAAATATATTAAATTATGTATTCATTAAATCCTTCTTAAAAATAAGAGAGGTGTTTTTATATTGATTCTCACCTCAATAAGGTAGACATCGATGATTTCAGGTGTTGAATAAATTTAATGAACTCAGAAGAAAAAAACATTGAATTTAAGCTTAAGGTGTATGTTGGAGTTTCATGTTGTCTATGAAGGATTAAGAGGGTATACTTGAGTTTCATACTATCAATAAATGATTAAAAGGGTATTCTAGTGTTTTTTACCATCCATGATGGATCATGGGTTACAAGGAAGAAGAATTCATGTTAGCATTGTGATTTGGATTGTGTGATGATATTCCTACATATCTCTATGAGTAAAATCAATATACTCATTGTTCAATTCCATTGAATAAGGAACAATATTTCTTTTAATGACATACTAGAAGAACCATAATGAGGAATATTAAGGTCTTGTATCCATGAATAATAATGTTCTTTTAATGGTCATGTACCTAGGACCATTATGCATGTAGTTTAATGTTATATTTCTACGAATGCTTCCAGGTAGGTTCATGTTATACCTAATGGTAAACTAGGTAAAATGTACCTGTAAATGGTTTGTTGTGGGAAATAAACATAAGTTATATCTTGTACAATGGATCTTAAGAGACTTTATGCTATTGATAAATGATCACTTTTGTCATATGCACTCAAGAAACTTTTTCTGGTAAGTAACCTTAAAATTAAGGCACATTTACTCAATAAAAATTTAACAATTGTTAATCAACCTTTTAAGGGTCACACACTCAAGTATATATGGAAAATTGACAACCATATAATAAATAGGTGCATATAATATGAATAATACATATGATAAACTATGGAAAAACGTTTTATGCTTATATATGGACACTAATAAAGGTAGGAAATGATTTTTAAGGAGATCTAGAATAATCCTTGGTCTATAGGTGATGTCCAAGAGAAGTATAGATTCCATGAAGGGGTTAATATTACATTGATATAGGGGAATACATGAGTGTAAAAAATTTCCACTTCATTATGTGGATGTATAAAATCTCTTTATAAATGAGGCATGAATAAGTTTGATAAAGGTACAATCCATGGTATCGAGGGTTTATATGATTTTACAAAAGGGTTATGCACAAGTATGTGAATATTCCAATTAACGATATAATGGATTAACATTCATTTGTTAAAGCGGAATGACTGAATGTGTAGATTTTATGCTCTTTCATGAAGAAGTTTGAAACACCATTAGTAAATGGGAATGCACTAGTGTACAGAATTCCCACTCCATTGTACATAAGTTAGGAATTATGCTCCATGGAATACCTTTATTGTAAACATTTATACACATTATCATTTTTAATGATGGTAACATTGTTCATAAGAAATGAATCCTTCAATTTTTGATTCTTGGGAATATTTCATGGTATTTATGCTTTAGAATTACCATGCTAAGGGTCTCACAATAGTTTGTGTGGATTGGAAGTCCTAGGGGGTGACATAAACCTGAATGCATCAATTAATTCTCAAATGGTTCTTTAAAACAAGTCCAATGTAGTAAAAATTCACTAAGTACTTGGTTAATAATTATTTTAACCTATTTTAGTATAAATAATCACCATATGGATATTGATTTGATTTAAATTATTTGATCCAAGTAGTGAATGGAAGTTTCAACCAGGAAGTGTTAAAATAAAAGTTTATATATGTATGTGGGAATGTTAAAGTGAAGGGATTTACTAAATATGAGCACTTATCCTTCCTATGAAAATAAAATCCAGAAAATTAGGGATTATTGGGGGTATTTATAGATAGAATTCACACTTGAGTGAAAGTGACTATATGAAAATGGACACGTAGAAGTGAGTTACATTCTTAGAGTGGGACTTCTTCCGAACCATGAATACATGGAAGTGGATTCAATATAAGAGGCATAGTGAAATAATGTTTCATTCATAAAGTTGTACTTCTATAGGTCCTCACATTTTCATAAGTATTTGTGTGGAAATTAATGCTTAAAAATAATGTAATGTTTATAATGTGGGACTTCTGTAGAACCCCATCTACATGAAAGTGGGTTCATGGAAATGAGAACATTTAAATAGAGTAATGCTTATGACATAGGACTTTAGTATCATCTTATGTGTACAATAGTGGTTATGTGGAAATGGGTTCATGGAAATGGAGTTTCATTGATGATGTGGGATGATTAAAACCTATAGTGGGCTATGGAAAAATCAAGTTTATTTTATTAATAAATGTATTAGTAGTATTAACCTAATTAATATCTAAGGAGTAGTGATATAATAGGTTTATCGTAGGTTCAAAATTATATAAGTATATTTGATTTCCGAAAGTAGCTAATAATGAGACACTGAATTTAGAGAAATCAAGATGAAAGATAAGTGATCATGTTCAGGTTCATATTACAATTCATTATGATTTCATATTCAGTTAATATAAATATATTTACCTTGGTAATTCATTTAATTAAATGTTTCACAATCATTTTCCTTTTTCACCATTGATTAAGTTTGATAATTGTGAAAATAGTCCTAAAAATTTCATTACTTTGGAATACTGTCTTTCATATTTTTGAAATTCATAGTCAATCACCCTTGTTTTACTTAGGTAATACCCAATCAAATTTTTTTATTCACAAGAAACAAAGTTTGATTACTACCCCCTCTACATGTGTTTAGTAATCACTAAACACTATCTACCCAATCTTAGACTAATGAATTTATTTGATAAAAAATGATTGGGAGATAGAAATTACTTAATCAAGGTAATATTAAATAACCATAATTAATTAAAAACATAATCAGGTTAAAATTAAATTACGAAATCAAAGAATTAAAACCATTTAACATTGAAAATAGATCAATTTATTAGGATACTTGACCCAAGCATAACAAATGGGTCACCACCCCTTCCGTATTCACATAAAGTTTCTACCCCTTCATGAAAAGAGAAACAATGGAGTTTTAAGGGGTAGATGTTATATTAAAATAAAATAAATTAGAAATGAAACTATATAAATTCAGGGTAGCAGGTCAATTATTCCATGATATTCCCCCCCTCTCCCACATCTTTTTTATCAATTTATTGTCATTAGAAGCTTAAATTATGGCCTTTTAATCTTAAAATAATTTCTTTAAATCCATGAAATTTTATTAAATTATTATTCTTCAAAATTTTTCTCATTTAATTCTATACAAATATCTTGTAACATCCCAAGTAAGTAATGAATAATAGATATTTTTATCTATGTCTATTAATGAATTAGACAGTGTTTTAGAGGCTCAAAATGAGAATAAATCCAATCTTAAGCATGGAATACACTAATATTTTTAAAAGATTGTTTTATTTCCTTTTGATGGAAAACCATTTTTAAATCTATCTTTTGACAATTTTATAAGATATATTTATCAAAATAAACTTATTCTTTATGATTGGGACATTGAAATTTACTTTGGATAAATTTCTGGTATTTTTCTGATAATGTTCTTTTTTTAATGAATAGTGAAAAATGTTGTATTTTAATTCAAAACCTCTTTTTAATCTAATATGTTTATATGATTATATTATCTTTTTAATTGGTTTTAAAGTTAAATTAGAATATATTTTTACCATTTAATCCAATGGTTGTCATTGTAATTAATTTCATTTTGAAATTGGACTTAAACTAGTGTCAATCTTTTGATACTTATTGTTTCATAAAAACACGCTATTTGCTCTTACAGCAGGAATTAATTATTAAATTAATTAATGTAAATTATATGTTTTGAATTTTTTAAAATAGACATCATTTTTGAATTCATAATATCAAATATATCTTAGAGTGAAGTTTTGGTATTTTTCTAAAAAACATCAATTTTTGATGAATAGTGAAACCACTAAGTGGAACTTAAAAAACTAATTTTTTCATTTAAATGAAATTTTACCACCTCTGTGTTTTGAATTTCAAAAATCCGACATAAATGGTTGTCATTAAGAAGTAAAATGTGGTTCAATAGGATTAAAATAATTTTTTGGTGAATAGTAACTTTTAAGTTTTTTAATCGTGATTAGAGGTAATTAGTGTAATTTAAGGTAAAAATAATGTTTTAATAATATAAAATAACCTAGACACATGTCCTACCCTTATTGGATGTGTCATGGCCGACCAAGAGAACCCATGGGTTGATTTTTGGGACCCCATGGAGCCACATGGGTAAGATAAAGACATTAATGCCTTTTATTTAAAGTTAAAGTAAAAATGTCACAAACTTGAGTTGTTTTACTAAAACAATTTTTAAGTGGGGTTATAAAAGTCATATTTTTTACTATAAATATTCATTAGAAATATAAAAATATTTCTTACATCATGATAGTTTTTTTATAATTTTTATACATTAAATAAATTAAATTATTTATGACATCATGATGATGCAACAATTACCTCATTATTTAACGATTTAAATAAAATGAAAAGATAATGTAAAGTATAAGACCCACACTTGTCAAAAACCTATTATATGGGTATATATCGAACCCTTATCACCTTAAACTCGAATTATATCAATGTGGGACCTTTTAAATCCGAAACGCATTTTAAAATAAAGTAACATTTCTTTACTTTCCAAGAGTGCCCCTCCTCTCCTCTTATAAAAGGCCCCCACCTCTACCACCTTAACCACACTTCCAAAGCCTTTGGCTCGGCCAAACCCTGCCAATTTTGTCTCTACACATCCCTCTATAACTCTTAGAATCCTCACTTTGGGCAGAAGTCTTCCCAAGGAAGCCTTTGAGATCAAATCAAAAAGAGTTACCCAATTTAAAGGTAGTGTCTTCTCTTGTGTTCTTATGTTTTATTTTGCTTCTCCAACCCCCTAAAATATCATTATTCATTTCTTTTGTGACAACACCAGTATCCTCCCTATACTAGGATGTTGTTATAAGAAGGATTCGAGCTACACTTACGCACACCTACATCTAATGGTTAAAGAACATACTGTTTCTGTGGATGGAGAATTTCTGCCTCACGAAACGATGATTGTTCAACACTCATATAACACCTTAAAAGGTGGCCATTAAGATGTCACTATATTTATATATGATATATAATATGTTTATGTTTTACTTAAGCTTCTGAATTTTTCATTTATGGAATACCTTTATGGTTTCCATTATGGGTAAACACGATATCTTCATTTTAGGAAGTGTGGACTACCGCCCCCTCAAAGTGATTTGATTCGTTAATACCATATGTGGGATGTATAAATGATGTAATTAATGGTATTATATATGATATTATACTGGAATTATAATATACCTTTATATCATTATGATTACATTCCATAAAATATGAAATAGAAATGAAAGTAGCGTTCATGCGTACGTACGGCTTACCGTCTCCATGAACGGTGCATTTCATTTCTTACCTCGAAACGTTATGTAATATTATAAATGCATGTATATACTGGATATATATGATATATATGATATCTACATCATGAGTATAACTCTGGATATAATGGATACATGAACAACTTGTTATTATAAAGGGTTTATTTTTTACTCAAGTACCAATGATCATCAAAACGACCGTTATTAACTTAAATAATCACATAGTGTTCATGAAATGGCAATAAGTGATATAAAAGGAATAATGAACTTGAAAAAGGTTCTTAAACAAGTAGAAATTAACTCAAGTTTATTATTCAGGAGGTTAAAGAACGATCGAGTCAAGTTGGACCCGAGGTATGGGACTTTGTCTCAATCTCCTTTCATTGAGGCATATTTTGTTTCATACACAATTTTCTTTTATACGGTGTATAAACCCCTTTTACTTTTTCGTTTATCCAAAAGGAATCTTTTTTATACGAAGTGTTTTACTAAATAAAAAAAGGGAATGTTTTTTTCGTACGTATGCGGCGACAATGACTTCTCTGCCGCCGTGACCATTATTTGAGTTTCGGTTTCCTCTACAAGCCATACCTTTTTTTTAAATGAAAAATAAATACCGTGTTTTAGTTTTATTTTATTTTAGTATTGAAATTTTTTTCATAATGTTTTTATATCAACGTGTTGTATTGATATCTTGTGATTGAAAAGTGAAAATGTTATGTTTCCTTTATGCATGTTTTATGTGATACGATTATATTATGGTTCTTTGGCATTATTATGAAGATAGGTGGTTTCGTGATAAACTAAGGGCGGGTGAGCCCGATATAGCTCTCCAATGCATTGGGTAACGCGAAGGGGTTAAACATTGAGGTTTCTCCGAAGAGATTTAGGGAATATACTGTGATGGGTATTCCAAACGTAACCAAGAGGGTTACTCCCTACGTATGAATGTTATGAATGCCTCAAGTTACCTTTATGTTTTATGATTTATATGATTTATTCATGATTTGATGAGGTATGTTAAAGTGCTTATGTTTTATGGGTAAAGTATGATTTAATTCTTATGTATATATGTACTCATGTTTCCTTTCCATATTTTTATATCCCTTACTGACCTTTTTATGTTCATCCCAAATTTTTGAAATGTTTTTCACAGGTCAAGGGAAAGGTACATGATGTCATTATAGTGTCAAGGAAGTGTCAAGAAAGAATCCATGTTTTATTTTAAATATGTTTCCATTGATGGAAAAAATGAATACTATCTTTTATGTAACCACTTTGTTTAAATGTGGAATATAATGCATGTTTTATGATATAATTCTATAAAACTCTAAATCTGAAAAGATCCTCAATGTGTATTATTGAAGTAGCTCAAGAATAAGTGATGTTTAAGGCTGGGGCCTTATAGTTGGTATCAGAGGTCGGTTTAGATAATTTTAGGAATTAGAATTCTATTAAATGATTATCCAAAAATATATTTTTTATGGTATGATTGAAATGATATAGCATTTGAAGATTACCATGTTGCTTCACCTAAGATATTTCTGTGTTAAGAATGGTTTTTCATAGAGGAAATAAAACAGCTTTTCTAGGAAGGCATACAGAGGGAAATGACCTTTCAAATCAGTATCCTGAGATGGTCAGAATTAGAACTAAACAGTTTGTTGTAGTGATGACTCTGTTGATTCAGGTGAAAAATGTTGGTTGTTTTTATTGATGATATTTTGGTGTTTTCTAAAAGTAAAGAGGATCATAAAAGACATTTAAGGGTTATTTTTCAAACCTTAAAAGAAAAGAAATTGTCTGGGAAATTCAGAAAGTGTGAGTTTTGGTTGCAACAAATTTCTTTCCTTGGTCACATTGTTTCTAAAGATGGGATAACCATTGATCCTGCAAAAACAAAGGTTGTTGAAGAATGGCCAAGACCCACAAATGTAACAGAGATTCGTAGTTTCCTTGGTTTGGCAGGATATTATCGAAGGTTTGTTAGAAATTTTTCACGGTTATCTAGTCTAATGATTATGCTAACTCGGAAGGGTGTTAAGTTTATCTGGATAAAAGAATGTGATGATTACTTTCAAGAACAGAAAAGAAGATTGGTGAATGCTCCAGTTTTGGCACTACCTTCCAGAAATGGGGAGTTTTTTATCTACAGTAATGCTTCATTATTAATGTTGCGTTTGGAACATGATCCTTTGGTTAAGGATTTGATGAACTTTGGCATAGAAGTTGTTAGTGCAGGATGTCTTTCTATTTTGTTTCAGGTATCAATGAAATCTTCTCTATCAGACAGAATCAAGCAAGCACAGAAGCACGATAGTGAGTTGCAGAAAAAGGTAGAGCTGGTTCAGAAGGGTAAGTTGCCTGAATTCATCATTGATAATGATTGTGTTTTGATATTTCGGAAGAGATTGTGTGTGCATTATGATTCACAGTTGAAGAGAGATTGGTTATGTGAAGCTCATATTTCTCCGTTTTCAGTTCATCCTGGAAGTACTAAGATGTATAGAGATCTTCGGGAGTATTACTGGTGGGACGGAATGAAAGGGGATATTGCTGATTTTACTGTGAAGTGTTTGACTTTTAAACAGGTTAAATCAGAGCGGCAGTTACTGAAAGGGATGCTTCAGCCTTTAACAATACCATAGTGGAAATGGGAAAACATATCCATGGACTTCGTTGTGGGATTACCGAAGGCACCTTGAGGTAATAATGCAATCTGGGTTATTGTTGATCGCTTGACTAAATCTGCTCATTTCTTTGCTATACGATATACTTTTTCCCTAGATCAACTTTCTCGACTGTATCTTAAAGAGATAGTCAGGTTACATGGAGTTCCTCTCTCAATTGTATCTGATCGTGATCCCAAGTTTACTTCTAACTTTTGTAAGGGCCTTCAGAAGTCGTTGGGTACTGAATTAAATTTTAGCACAGCTTTTCATCCTCAATCAGATGGGCAGTCAGAACGAACAATTTAGACTTTGGAGGATATTTTACATGCTTGTTCTATGGATTATCAGGGATGTTGGGACCAACATATTTCTTTGGTTGAGTTTTCTTATAATAGTTTTCATTCTAGTATACATATGGCACCATTTGAGGCATTATATGGGAAGAAGTGTTGAACTCCAGCTTTCTGGGATGAATTGGGTGAAAGGAAGTTGATGGGACCAGAATTGGTAGAAGAGATGGTAGAAAAACTTCAATTGATTCAAAAACACATGGGAATAGCTCAGAGCAGGCAGAAGAGTTATGCGGATAACCGGAGGAAGGATCTATCTTTTGAGGTAGGTGATCATGTTTTTCTCAATGTCTCACCATGGAAAAGTGTGATGCGATTTGGTAAGAAAGGAAAGCTGAGTCCAAGGTTCATTGGACCATATGAAATTCTAGAGAGAGTTGGATCCATTTCATACCGAGTGGCTTTACCTCCAAGTTTATCTCAGGTACACAATGTTTTTCATGTTTCAATGTTAAGGAAGTATATGCCAGATCCATCTCATGTTTTGAGTCCAGAGGTAGTTCAGATGGAAGAGAACCTATCTTATGAGGAACAACCGGTCCAGATTCTTGACCACAGGGAGCAAGTTTTATGGAATAAGGTGATTCATCAGGTAAAGGTTTTTCGAAAAAACCACATGATTGAAGAGGCAACATAGGAATCTGAAAATGAAATGAGGGCTAAATACCCCTACTTATTCGATAAGTAAATAAATTGCGGCGACAAAATTTTCTAAAGGGGGGAAGGATGTAACATCCCAAGTAATTAATGAATTATAGATATTTTTATCTATGTCTATTAATGAATTAGATAGTGTTTTAGAGGCTCAAAATGAGAATAAATCCAATCTTAATCATAGAATACACTAATATTTATAAAAGATTATTTTACTGCCTTTTGATGGAAAACCATTTTTAAATATATATTTTGGCAATTTTATAAGCTACATTTGTCATAATAAAATTATTCTTTATGATTGGGACATTGAAATTTACTTTGGATAAATTTCTGGTGTTTTTCTGATAATGTTCTTTTTTTAATGAATAGTGAAAAATGTTGTATTTTAATTCAAAACCTCTTTTTAATCTAATTTGTTTATATGATTATATTATCTTTTTAATTGGTTTTAAAGTGAAATTATAACATATTTTTACCATTTAATCCAATGGTGTTCACTAGAATTAATTTCACATTGAAATTGGACTTAAACTAGTGTCAATCTTTTGATACTTATTGTTTCATAAAAACACGCTATTTGCTCCGACAGCGGGAATTAATTATTAAATTAGTTAATGTAAATTATAAGTTTTTAATTTTTTAAAATAGACATCATTTTTGAATTCGGAATATCAAATATAGCTTAGGGTGAAGTTTTGGTATTTTTCTGAAAAACTTCAATTTTTGATGAATAGTGAAACCACTAAGTGGTACTTAAAAAACCGATTTTTTCGTTTAAATGAAATTTTACCACCTCTGTGTTTTGAATTTCAAAAATCCGACATACATGGTTGTCATTAAGAAGTAAAATTTGGTTCAATGGGATTAAAATAATTTTTTGGTGAATAGTAACTTTTATGTTTTTTAATCAGGATTAGAGGTAATTAGTGCAATTTAAGGTAAAAATAATGTTTTAATAATATGAAATGACCTAGACACATGTCCTACCCTTATTGAATGTGTCATGGACGACCAAGAAAACCCATGGGGCGATTTTTGGGACCCCATGGAGCCACTTGGGTAAGATGAAGACATTAATGCCTTTTATTTAAAGTTAAAGTAAAAATGTCACAAACATGCATTGTTTTACTAAAACAATTTTTAAGTGGGGTTATACAAGTCATATTTTTGACTATAAATATTCATTAGAAAGATAAAAATATTTCCTACATCATGATAGTTTTTTTATAATTTTTAGACAGTAAATTATTTAATTATTTATGACATCATGATGATGCAACAATTACCTCATTATTTAACGATTTAAATAAAATGAAAAGATAATGTAAAATATAAGACCTACACTTGTCAAAAACCTATTGTATGGGTATATTGCGAACCCTTATCACCTTATCCTCGAATTATATCAATGTGGGACCTTTTAAATGCAAAACTCATTTTAAAATAAAGTAACATTTCTTTACTTTCCAAGAGTGCCCCTCCTCTCCTCTTATAAAAGGCCCCCACCTCTACCACCTTACCCACACTTCCAAAGCCTTTGGCTCGGCCAAACCCTGCCCATTTTGTCTCTCCAAATACCTCTATAACTCTTAGAAGCATCACTTTGGGCAGAAGTATTCCCAAGGAAGCCTTTGAGCTCAAATCAATAAGAGTTACCCAATTTAAAGGTAGTGTCTTCTCTTGTGTTCTTATGTTTTATTTTGCTTCTCCAACCCCCTAAAATCTTTTTATTCATTTTTTTTGTAACAAAAATAGTATATTAAATATACTAGGATGTTGTTATAATAAGGATTAGAGCTACACTTACACACACCTACATTTAATGGTTAAAGAACATACTGTTTCTGTGGATGGTGAATTTCTACCTCACGAAACGATGATTGTTCAACACTCATATAACACCTTCAAAGGTAGCCATTAAGATGTCAATATATATATATATGATATATAATATGTTTATGTTTTCCTTAAGCTTCTGTATTTTTCATTTATGGCATACCTTTATGGTTTCCATTATGGGTAAACGAGATATCTTCATTTTAGGAAGTGCGGACTACCGCCCCCTCAATGTGATTTGATTCGTTAATGCCATATGTGAGACGTATAAAGGATGTAATTAATTGTATTATATATTATATTATACTGGAATTATAATATACTTTTATATCATTATGATTCCATTCCATAAAATATGAAATAGAAATGAAAGTAGCGTTCATGCGTACGTACGGTTTACCGTCTCCATGAACTGTGCATTTCATTTCTTACCTCTAAACGTTATGTAATATTATAAATGCATGTATATACAGGATATATATGATATATATGATATCTAAATCATGATTATAACTCTGGATATAATGGATACATGAGAAACTTGTAATTATAAAGGGTTTATTTTTGACTCAAGTACCAATGATCGTTAAAACGACCGTTGTTAACTTAAATAATTACATAGTGTTCTTGACATAGAAATAAGTGATATAAAAGGAATAATGAACTTGAAAAAGGTTCTTAAACAAGTATAAATTAACTCAAGTTTATTATTCAGGAGGTTAAAGAATGATCGAGTCAAGTCTGACCAGAGGTATGAGACTTCGTCTCAATCTCCTTTCATTGAGGCATATTTTGTTTTATACACAATTTTCTTTTATACGGTGTATAAAACTCTTTGAATTTTTAGTTTATCCAAAAGGAATCTTTTTTATACGAAGCGTTTTACTAAACGAAAAAAGGGAATGTTTTTGTCATTCGTATGCGGCAACAATGACTTCTCCGCCGCCATGACCATTATTTGAGTTTCGGCTTCCTCTACAAGCCATACCTTTTTTTTAAATGAAAAATAAATACCATGTTTTAATTTTATTTTATTTTGGTATTGAAAATGGTTTTCATAATGTTTTTATATCAATGTGTTGTATTGATATCTTGTGATTGAAAAGTGGAAATGTTATGTTTCCTTTATGCATGTTTTATGTGATATGAATATATTATGGTTATTGGGAATTATTATGAAGACGAGTGGTTCTGTGATAAACTAAGGGCAGGTGAGCCCGATATAGCTATCCAATACATTGGGTAATGCGAAGGTGTTAAATGTTGAGGTTTCTCCGAAGAGATTTAGGGAATATACAGTGATGGGTATTCCAAACGTAACCAAGAGGGTTACTCCCTACGTAAAAATGTTATGAATACCTTAAGTTACCTTTATGTCTTATGATTTCTATGATTTATTAATGATTTGACGAGGTATGCTAAAGTGATTATGTTTTATGGGTAAATTATGATTTCATTCTTATGTATATATGTACTCATGTTTCCTTTCCATATTTTTATATCCCTTACTGAGCTTTTTATGCTCATCCCAAGTTTTTGAAATGTTTTTCACAGGTCAAGGGAAAGGTACATGATGTGATTATAGTGTTAAGGAAGTTTCAAGAAAGAATCCATGTTTTATTTTAAATATGTTTCCGTTGATGGGAAAAATGAATACTATCTTTTATGTAACCACTTTGTTTAAATGTGGAATGTAATGCATGTTTTATGATCTAATTCTCTAAAACTCTAAACCTGAAAAGATCCTCAATGTGTATTCTTGAAGTAACTCAAGAATAAGTGATGTTTAAGGCTGGGGCCTTATATATCTCTTATTAAATTATCCTTTAATTATCTAAGTGAGAGATAATAGATTATTTTACTGCACATATTTTTTTTTATCTTCAACCTCATTTGTATCTCATTTATATCTTGGAATAAAAACTCTTCAATACCATGTGCTATGTAACTTGGAATTAAACTTTTGATATCTTGTTCATGGAGTGAGGTGCCTCAACCCAATATTTCCTATTTTTTCAAACCCTAGATTTCATATGAAACAAGGGATTCAATACAGGTTCATAAACTTGTCCATAGTGCAAACAAAATAGGTTCCCTTTGTGTTCTAATTTCCATTGTTAGCCTTAGTATGCCTCAACAAAGGTGGAGTGTAACCCATGAATTTTATTACTAAAACCTGCATGGGAAACATGATCTAAAAAAATAGCTCTTTTAATATTCATGATCAATCTTATCTTTTTATCCTTGGGGTATCTAGAATTATATTGATGAAATAGAGAAATGATTTAATTATCGCAGTGGTGGTTATGGAATTATTTAGAAGCCTCCTTAGTGATGGTGGAAGATGTAAAATAAGAAAGTAGATCAATTAAATAGATAATAAAAGAAAATGGTAGTGCCATACTCCGGTGATCAGAGATGATCGTGCCACTGTGAGAGAGTTAACACATCACTAATAGCAAGTAGTGGTCACTGGAAGTGGTAATAAATGGTTCATTGTAGGTATCTAAATTAGGAAATGGTAGAACATAGAGTTAGTGGTTGAAATTTTTGAGGTTGTATCTAGAGGTATGAACCAAAAGAATCACTTAGACTTCTTCTTAAGAAGGGATTCATTATTCTTTAAAATGGTTTAGACGATGGTCACCCATGCATCCAGATGATATCCATAGAAATCCTAGTCCCAAAATAGGCTGAAATGATGAGCCTTATACATCCTATAATAATTTGTAGTTACCCTTACACATGGGATAAATATTTACATAACATGATTTTACCCTTACGTAATTGTTTGGAAACCCAAGGTACCTTTACGCAACTTTTATATACCTTTACATATTGTGTTAAAATGGAGAACCACCTTTATGTAACCCCTTTCGTACTATTAAATCAATGGTTACCATTTAATATTAGATATATTTCCTTTATGATATTCTTTATTACCATTATAAAGCCACATTTTACCCATATGTAGCAACTGTGATACCTTTAAGTAGCGGATGAAAATATAGAGCTACCCTTATGTAGCCTTTGGAAATTCGGCGATACATTTATGAAGAATAATAGTTACCCTTATATATCACCTGAAAAATTCTCATAAATAGAGGACAATCACATTTTACCCTCACATATCCCTTATGACATGTGTAAGGGTAAATAAATTTCAAACTTTCATTTTCAATTTTAACTTTCAAATTTATAATTTTCACAAATTTTACACCAAATTATTTATTTAAATGAAATTCACCCAAATTTTAATAAATAAATTAATTTATTGGGTAAAATAATAAAAACATTAATTTTTTTTAATTTTACATGAAAAATATGGATATTAAATACCCTGAAACTTAAACTATACATTACCCCAAACATTTAATCTCAATAATAAATATCATAGAAATAATATATTACTGATTTTGAAATTTGAATGAAATAAAACCAAAAAATTATCAATGGTAAATTAAAGTTTTAAGTACTATATAAAATATCCATTCAATATCAAAATCTTAAATGATATAATCAACAAAATTATTTTCCTTTTTCCATTAGAAAAACAACAGTTCATATCTTATCATCCATTCAGGCTAATTAATTCATCATTATTAAGCACACCAACTCATAATCTTCCCTGCAGTGAATTCTTTTCTTCTGTCATCACTCTTGGTATAGATTCAAGTAGATTTATTATCAAACCATGATTACATACTCCTTTTACTTATGTTTTCAAAGTTATATATTTTCCACTTTGTAAAGAAACAATTCACATAAAATATTGAGGACTTTGAAATTATGGTTATAATGATTCTAAGGCTTAAGTTAGGTAGTTTTTGATTTTTAAAACATAATGTATCAAAAGGTAGGGCTATCTATAAAGTATAATACATGATATAAAAGGAAAATTTTAATGATTATATCCTCTTAAAAATGACAACACCCTATTCCTAAGCTCAAGGTAAAGGTCATGATCAATGAAAGAATAATGAAATACATTCACCTTTCTGAATTTTATTTACTATTGTTTATTTTTTTTAATTTTTAAAATATTATTTAATATTTTTTTCTAAATTAATTCATGGAATAAATAACACATTCCCCACCTAACCCCATATAATAAAAATAATTATTCTGGTAATGGTGATTTTTGATTCTCCCAAGCCACAACCTATTCATTTTTTTATTCATATTATTTTTTTTCCAGAAGGGGAAATAGTAAAAGTATAATGAATTAATCATGAAAATTTCTTAATAACCAGAATAAAACCTCCATACTTATTACTTTTAATACAGTACGTCTCTTCCACACGAGTTACCTCCCCCCTACATTTTAACTTTAAAATATCTTGCAATATAAATACACTAGTATAGGAATAAATATAAATTGATTATAAAATGGATCATTAATAACAAGTATTTTCATTGATTATATGTAATAAACAAGTATTATTATAAAATATGGCCTCAAGTATAAGGGAAAAATTAATAAAAATGAATCAATAATATGAAATGTGACTTTTCATAGTCTTAAATTTGACAAGTTCTAATACAAGTTTAAATAACTAGAATGGACCAAGTTCTCTCAATAAATATGATCTAGATAGGATGGAAAGTGTTTGGTAATTAATTATTATTGAGAATAAAACATATTAATTTAGACAATACCCCATTTCATGAAAAAAACTACATGTGTTTTAGAAATTTAAAGTATAAAATATGGTTGGGAAATTTCATTTACATGAATTAACCAATTAACACAAATTTTTATTCATAAAAGTAATAGATATTATTTATTATAATAATTAAATTATTAATATTACTCATTAAATATCATTATTATTGAAATAAAAAACTATATTTCAAAGGATTCATATGAAACTAAAGTCTACTAGATAAGTAAAGTAAAGAAAAAATAGTTTAAGTGTGGGCTTGAAAATTCCATTTTAGAGGTAAAAGTATATTTTTAAATTGGAGAGAGTAAAAACATTAACTTAAAAGTGAAATAACTTTTCCCCTGAATCTATTTCTCTATTATCCTCCTCTTTTTGATGTTTTTAGACTTTTTAGTAACTTACTTGCAAGGTGTCCCTTAAAAAAGAAACAACCCATGCATGTGTCAAAACAATTATATTAAAGTTCAAAGTGGTTAAATGTGAAAGGTTAATACATACTGAAATACTAAATCCTAATAAAACAGTAAAACTTATGTTTTCTCTTAGAAGTGATTTTATTTAATGTCTTTGGATTAACCAAACCTCATGAGTAGTGATAAATAGACATGTTGATGATGTTTGAGCCACTCCACTTGTTCTAGGGGTATGTTTCCATGGTAATTTTTCAGAATTTTACAATTTATAGTAAATGGGTTCCCTTATTATTATTTCTTGATCTAGAAAACACCAAAAGGATAAACATGAGTTAATATGAGTGGTACTTACCACCTAGAATAAAGTTTACCGAACATAAACTTAAGTCTGGAATTATAGAGTAACACTTAGTCTCCATGTTAAAATATTTTTGGTCGGATAATATTTTCATGATGCACATTTTTTATCTCATTATAAATGTTGTAATTTCCAAAATACTTTATTCTAATTTACTTAGACTCATTTAACTAAATCGTCATCTTTTTCCATCATTATCCAAGTTCATATTTATCTTCTTGATATAATAGTATACTTGGTTCCCAACTCAATTGTAAGATTGATATGTTTTTAATTAATATAAAGGTAGTGGATCATTCCTATATGTTTATTGTTGGAGGTTTTTTATTCCAATAATTTATCTTCAATCCTATGGATCCAACCTTTATGGTTGGGCCAAACTATTTTCTCCAAAATAAAATTAATATATCAGTTAAATACTTTAGCTTGGAATGTTTTTTATGGATGGTAGGTTGTTTATGTGTTGTGATTTACCCTAAAATTTTTAATTATATCCTCTATTATTCTATTGAAAATGTTGGTCCCTTTTCCTTTGGTAATATCTCTTGGTACTAGAAACTACTAGAAAATGTCGGACCTGTAAAAACAACACACAACTTCTGAATCATCTCTTTTGGGGACCTTGGATTCCACCCATTTTGAGAAATAATTAAAAATAATATAATAATTACCAAAATGAATTGTAAAATGGTATAGTAAAGTAAATATCCTATACATAAAAACATTCATAATATAAAATAGGTTTTGATGCATTTATTGTATTTTGGAAATATTTCCAACAAATTGACATTTTTCACATTGCTTGAAAATTTTTATAGAAGATTATTTTTTTCAAATATATTATATATTACAAGAATTTTATAAATATTATTTAAGGAAAAATAATCCTCCATAGGATAGTGTGTGTAAAAAAATTAGAAAATAGATTCAATTTTCTTTACAGGAAAACAAGTTCTTTTTTATCTGCAGTTTTAATTTTTCTAAAGGAACAAATCCTCCAAAATATAAAATATAGATAAATACTTGGGTCTGTTCATTTGATGTGAGTTAATATGGGATGATATTATGTCACCAAATAATTCACTATTTTATTTTTCCATGGTACCTCACCTTCAAAAATATAATGTTTTTCTGCTGGTATGTGATCATTTAGTGGGTCCTTTTATGGAATTTATGCTTCAATAATATTGGGAATTTTGTTAAAGTGATCTGAAACTCGATTTTTAGAATCCTTATTATCCATTATCTATAATATGAACTCTTTAAAGAGTAGTATCCATAAAAAACCTTTTATTAGCATCATATTTGTTCATCAAGTTCCTAAGGGATGCATTATCAAAAAAAAAATACCACTTTAGTTTCATGAAAATAATATCTAAATTTATCTAATGAAAAAATAACAACAAGGAACTCATTTTTATTGGTTATGTAATTTATCCAAGTAGAATAAAACATCCTTAAGGAATAATCAATCACTTATAGGTTTACTTCAATGATTTTATAGAATGATTCTCCCACAACTTGGTTCTATGCATCACAAAGTACCTCAAATGGGTGCACCCAATCTAGTGGTTTCATTATTTGTGGGGTAGTTATCCTTTTCCTCAGCTCATCATATAACTCCCTATATTAATCATAAAATTCAAGTTCAAATTATTTTAAAATTAATATATATATAGGAAGATAAGTCTTACTAAAATCCTTGATGAATCTTAAATAAAATCATGCATAGCCCAAGAATAATATAATATGTGTCAGAAATGTTAGAAGTGAAAAATAATTTTTTACACTATCCTTGGATTTATCTACATCAATAAATTTTGGAAAAATTATATTTTGTAATACTTTCCATTTCACAACCATGCAGTGAAACTTTTTGAAATTAAAATAGTAGTCTTTTTAAT
Source organism: Viscum album (assembly GCA_963277665.1). NCBI lineage: Eukaryota > Viridiplantae > Streptophyta > Magnoliopsida > Santalales > Viscaceae > Viscum > Viscum album. The sequence goes on along the minus strand of OY728155.1, from coordinate 166,280,702 downwards.
GTATTTTTTAATACTTTTCCATATTTCCAAAGCAATGAGAAAAGTAATTCTCAAAAATATTAAATCCATCAAGAAATAGATTTATAAAATACATTATATGATCTGAAAATATAATTACCGTAAAATCTTTTAATTTACCTATGAAAGTTCATAACCTAAAATGTATCCTTTTTTGGCAAAGGTTCTATATGGTCATGTGAAGGTTGTTTTATCTTAGTCTTTTAGAGAATCAGGAACCTAAAAATATCCTCAAAGTGTATTTAAGAGACAATAACGATTTCATCATTTTACCAATCTATTAGTAGGTCAATGAATAGGATAAGAACATGTGTTTTTATAGTGTCTTGGTTCAACTTCTTATAATCAATACCAACACTACATAACTCTCATGGGAATCAATTCAATATTATCACTTTTCCTAATTGTAAAACTAGTTATCTTTGGAACAACATGAATATGGATAAACATTTTGAATTAGAAATTCAGTAAATGATATCAACTACTAAACACTCTTCTATATGATTTTTTACCACCTCAATGATGGTTGGTTTCATCCTCATTTAGGGTTATCTAATAGGTTTGGAATACCCCTATAACAAGATTTTTTGTGAGTTAATTTTGGGGTTGATTCTATGGTTGTCACCTATGCTTGACCCTATGGATGAGAGGTTTCTTATTATAATTCCAATAAAGGTTTTATCTTGGGTTTTTGATAGGTTAATAATAATAATTACTATAAATTTGTCTCATTATATGAGGTATTCATATTTCAAATCACATAAGGGAGGTTTTAATTATAGATTCTAGGTTTTTAGAAGATGATTTTGAATTTAGGTTCCCCACTTCCAAATATTTAATCTATTTTGTATAATAAATCATATCAAATTATTTATCATCTAATAATTTATCAAAGAAATAGGATGTTATCCCCTCTTCCAAATTGTAATTAGAATTTCAAGATTTTTGGATACTCACCTATTCGATGGTATTTTTTATAGAAAATTGATCTCCTAATGCCAAGAATTTATGGATAATACCCGAATATTTGATTGGTTTAATACCTTATTCTTGGAAAATTTCAAAAATTGACTGTTTTTATGATGTTTTATTCATAGCACCAATAATGTTGAAGTGCACGGTGCTTATCCAAGATCCATGTTATGGTTTACTTCATGTAGATTAATTATTATTGTTGATGTATTTAGAAATGGTATTTCAAAAATAATGGGTGAATAGACTATTGATTTTTCTTCATCCCTCGTTAATAATATATAAGTTTATTGTTAATATCAATCCTTTCACTCTGGCTATCACATCTTCTATTAATCCTACTGAAATAATAGTGGATCTATTTTCTAATTGGACCACCACTATTGTGGGATTAAATTAGACTATTTGAAAAATTAAAATATATATTGAGACATGAAATTTATGGATTCTCCAATATAAAATAAATCATTATAAAAATTAAAATATTTATTAGTTAAATGAATTGAAGATGTCATTGGATATTGAATGTTTCTAGGTAGTGGCGGTGTGATTTGTGTTGAGAAACTCCTCTTAAATCTTACTATATCATTTACATCAAGACTATTACTTTTAATATTAATATTATTGAGAAATTTTGAATATATAGGATATTTATAGTGGATTATATGTGAGGAATATGGATTTTAATCTTTTGAAATATTTATGGATTCAATCTTTGAAATTTTGCTTCGTCAAAATTATTTGAATGAGTAAAAATAGATTGGAATGGTGGATAATTGTACATATTTTACCTTTCTTTCCTTTTCAGCGGTATTTTAGGACTATCCTTCTTAAACTATATCCTCACTTATTCTTTATTCTTATCTTATTCTCTTGGTCGGCTGGGTTGATCATCAGGAATCTATTCTGGATTCCTAGACTTGATTTATTTTGGTTAATCTTGAAAATCCTTTGGTTTAGGTGGTTGAATCTACTTGAAACTCCTTGATGTAACCATTATTACACTCTCCTTTGGGTTCAAGGATATTTGGGATGGAAGTTTCCCAATATGTTTGGTTAGTATGTCCATAATACATATATAATGGTTTTCTATCATATTCATCTTATCTTCTATCCTCTCAAAATTGTGCGACAATTTTTGATTCTCAGATTATGGTTCACTTATTAAAGGATTACCATATAAATTTTGTTATAAAAGGGGTTGTTGATAAGTTTTTTGTAGGTATGGATATATTTGTGGTTGTTGGAAAGGTTAAGAGTTATTGAAATTTTATTGGTATGGGGACTGAGATAGGTATTGGTTTGGATAAAAAGGTCTATCTTGAGTGTTTTTGGTTTTAAATCCTAGTTAGGATGGATCGTTTTCCTTCTATGTATGATTTTGTTGGATTTTTCTTGGCTGGAAAAGTACTATACAACTCTCTATCCCATTTACTTTAACATACTGATCATTAATGTGGTTAGGTGATGATCTAGAATAACATACATGAGATTGGGATTTTTTCACACTCACTTGATTCATAACTACTTATCTCACTAAATTGTTTTGTTCTTAAAGTATGTATACAATTAAAGTTGATGAATAATGAGTTCTTACCTTATAAATTCCTCTTATGATGGTACTTCATGTTTTTAATTGTTTGAAATTTTGTTTTGTCTTTTTATTATACTTCAATCTTCATTAAATACTTTTCAATAAAAGCTACTCAGAGTGATCCATGAAAGAGGTTCCTATCATTTCACAGAAATTCTTGATAGAATAAATCTAATATTTCATATTATACTATAGATTAATGATGGTATTTTTCAAAAATATTCTTGAATCTTTCCTGAAACTCATATAGAGTATCTCTAACTTTTTTTGGATGATGTAAACTTCCCTCATTATTGCTATGATTTAGAGGGATGGGAAGAATAATTTCATGGGAGACCATTGGAGGTATTAAAAATTATAGATCTCTCTAGTTTGTAAGATATACAACCACTTCTTATCATATCATTCATGTTAAAATGGGAACTACCTCTTCTTTAATTGATCTTCATCCACTCTTCTTGGTCTAAAAATTGAACACACAAAGGTGAAATATTGAATATACTAGTTTTGATCTTCACAGATAAGACCTTGACATTTAGGTATCACTGGAATCATGTTAAAATGTAATTCAAAGTAATTATTAAACTAATTAATAGCTAAATAATTCGGTTTATTGGAAAATTATGGGGAATATAAGTCTTTTAGAGTATGGTTTGGGTAAATTTCTATGATTTCCGGTTCAAAGTGAACACTACAAGTATCAATCGAGTCTTATAGATTAACTTATCAAATTCAATTACTAAATTAATATTATTAAGTATATTATGAAAGTTTTTTACTATTTCATGATTAAAAGGGAATAATCCTATGTTTTAAGAAATAGTCATAAAAAATATAAGTTATGTTGGCACTGCCTCCCCACAAATAGTTCCATGTTTTGATGAACACCAATCATAGGGTGTGGAAAAAATAATTTATTTTCCTAATGAATGTATTATTTCTTTCATAAGTCATACCCAAGGAATATTTCTCTAATAAAGTTGTCATAGGTTCAGAAGAAAATATATATATTTGATTTCTAGGACTAGATAACACTGAAACAAAGAATTTAAAAAAGTGAAGATGATAGACAAGTTATTAGGTTTAGGTTTAGATTCCCATATTTAATTTGATCAGAGTATATTAAAATAAATCTATTTCCTTTATTAATTGATTGAATTAATGATTTCATAATCTCTTCCACTTTTCATCCTTGATTAATTTTTCTAATTGTGAAATTAATCATAAAAATTTCTTTACATTGAACTTATCTCTTTCCTAAGTGTGATAGTAACAACAAATCATCCTTTTTTAACATATGAAATGCCAAATTAGGGTTTTTTATTCCCATAAAACCAATTTTTATCAGTACCCCTTACTCATATAATTAATAACCACATAACACTATCTACTAAGTCTTAGACCAATTAATCAATATGATCCAAAAAATGAGAGGGATATGAATATTCCTTCATAAATGAAATATTAAATAACCATTATGTAATAGAAAATAATTTTATTCAAAATAAATTCTGAAATATAATATTAAAAACCATTTAATAGTGTAAATAGATCAATGTTTTAGTCTCCTAAAATCAACCATCACAAATGGGTCCCCTCCCCTTCCCAAATAACATAGAGTTCTACCCTACCATGAAAAAATAAATAATGAAGTTTTTTGGGGTAGATCATATATTAAAATAAAATAAATTAATAAATTAAATAATATAAATCTAGGGAAACATTCCTAGTATTTCATTATATAACCTCATGTCTCCCTACCTCCTCTATTTTTCTTAATTTATAGGCATTGGTAGCCCGAGGTCTGGTGTTAGAATCTTAAAAGCTTTTCCTAAAATACCAAAACTTTGCATATCTTCGAATATGGTATATATTAACCATTTTAATTACATTTTAAGATATTTTTTTAAAATTATCCTCTAATTATCCATGAGAGAGAAAATTATATCATTAACTACCCATATTTCCTTATCATCAACCTCAACAACATCTCCTCCATTTCATGTCATAAAAACCCTTCAATCCCTTATAGAATGAGACTTTACATTAATAATTGGATATCTTATTCTTAGAGAGAGGTGTATCAGCCCAATATTTATAATGTTTGAAAACCCTAGAACACTTGTGAAACAAGGTACTAAACACAGGTTCATAATTTTTTGCATAGTGTAGGAAGTCCATTTTCTCTTTGAGTGCTTCTTCCAACTATTATCCTCAGTATTCCACAATATGGGTGGAGAGAAACCCATGTATTTTATTCTCGACACATTCATGAATAAAAAAATATCAACCACATATTGGTCTTATTAATTTCATATTAAATATACTATTTTCTTCTATGTGGTCTCCATGATTGAAGTTGTGAAATAGATCTAAGGATGAATTCTCACAATAGAGACGTCATACTTCTCTGGAGGATTTCATGGTGATATTGGAAATGGTTATTAATGGAATAAGTGAAATTCAACTAGTGGTAGAAGAAAAAAATGGTGGTAGAATAAGACATTATGATATGACGGTGACACCGGGTTTGTGGTAACACTCAACAATCAACAGGAAGCTATCATGAGTAGTGGTGGAAAATGTTGCATTATCAGTAGTAGAAATAGGTAGTAGTAGAACATGAGGGCAGTGATGAAAAGCCTTAAAGTAGGATATGGTAGTAGGAATCAATTTTCACACTCAGAGCACATCTTGTGTAGGGTTTCATTCTTCCTCAAAATGGTTTTCATGGTGTTTTACCTGGCTTTAAATTTATTTCCATGGTAATACCGGGACTGAAAGAGGTGGTAACTCTTGTTTACCTTTACGTGGTGTGATAAAATAGATAACTAACATTATAAATCACCTTTATTAATTTTACATATCCAATAGAAATCGGTGTATACCCTTACATAGAGTATATCTTACCTTTATACAGTACCACCTACCTTTACAGAGCCTCCTCTTACCCTTTTGTAGTGGTGGCGGTACCTTTACGCATCAATAAAAAATCCAAATCTACATTTATGTAGCCTTTAAAATTCATGGTATACTTTTACACAGTTCAACACTTACACTTATGTATCTCTTGAAAAAGTGTTCCATGTAAAGTTAAATCACATTTTACCCTTACACAACCCACAAGATACACATAAGGGTTAGAAAACAACAAAATTTCCATTTTCAAAATGAAACTACTAAATTTTTAATTTTAACCCAATTTAATCCAAATTAAAATTTTAAATTTAAATAAACAAAATTTTAATAAAAAAGAAATATTACATGAGGAAAATGACTATAAAGATTATATTTTATTAAAAAAATATTTAAATATTTCCATGAAAAATAAGTAAATCACGGGACTTCCATAGTTCTTCACATGTGCGAATGTGGTTACATGGAAATGGGTATGTGGATGTCTAATTTTACATTAAAATATTTCAAGAATAAGTTTAAAACTTCAAATATCCCAAAATTTTGATCTAGGTGTCCATTTTGGTGCCATTATCTATGAAATTCAATATTGTTAAATGGTATAATTTAATATTTACATGGTTTACCCATAATAACTGTTTTAAGGACAAAAGCTCCAAAAATATATAAAAATGAATTTTATGGTTTAAAAAAGTTTTCTTCAACAATGGATAAAATCCATAGCCAACTCTTCGAAGGTGGATCTCTCCATTCAATATATAAGGAAATATTTATTAGGGATCTCCACCCCTTAGTGAGGGATAAATAATGAGGCACATATAGACTCCATATATATGTTATTGATAGAGTGAGGTACTCCTCTAACTTCATGACATCCAAATAATAATTGTATTGTGGTATTCCGAGAAAAGTTCACACCACATTTTTCAGTGCTTACATATATAGATAATTAATGAATATATATTAATATCAATAGTTTCCCCAATAGATTAAATTGTATTACTACCTAGGTGAACACACTTAAATTAGAATAATGAATTATAGGGCATTCAAAATGTAATAGTATTGGATGAAGTGTTATCTTTACACATAGTTGAGGATTAAGAAATAAAAAGGATGTGATTATTCAATCTTCTAATGGATATTTTTTTTAAAATCACAGTGGATACATTGTAATTATTATAAGAAACCAAAGAATTATTTTATTATAGTAATAAATTATAAAAAATATAGATTAACAATGAATATAAAAGAATGAATGTTCAAAGTGTGAAATATAAGAGTATAAATATAGGAAAAAAATTATTTAGAGGAAAATAATAAATTTATTATTTTTTGAGAAAAACATTCCATAGTTATTACATAGTGGGGAAATTATTACAAATAAGTAAAATATTATATTAAGAAAAATCATAAAAATAATAACGTTTTCATAATAAAATGATATTTTAATAAAAATAATAATGTCAAGAATATTTAATATAAATAAATTCAATGAAAATTAATCTTAATAATAGTGAAAGTAATTTTTTTGTAACATTTTAATGTAGGATCGTTAGCATAATAAAAATCTAGTTTGAAATAAAAATAATGAAATGTAACAATATTAGAATCATAGAATTTGATATAAAAATATTTCAAATTCATTTTCATTAATAAAATTTGAATAACATTAATTTTTAAGATAAATATTACATCAAGATGAGATCAATAAAATTTCCACCAATAAATTTAAAAAAGGTTTAAGTATGATCAAAGGAGAAAAGACATGTAAATCTCTAAAATATATAGATGAGATTGAAAAGGATATTTTAAAAAAAGTTCATATAAAAAATTTTTAGATTTGGTTCCTTCAATTGTTTGAGGTATTATTATATATATTACACATATATTTATATATATATTTATATGGGATTAATCCCCTAACAATGACCTGCTATATTTTCCAGTTGTCCCTCTATACCATACTTTTTTGTCCCACAGAATTACCATTGTTCTCCCAAAGATCATACCAACTTTATCTAGGTGAAACAACACAAATATAATGCATAATATATATTTACATTCATAATTTATTCACATCTCAACTTTATTTAAGGTATCCCCAATTCCCCCCACACCACACCCACTGATGCGCTCCCTTTCTAGGTCCCATTATGAAACAATGAATAAATGACGTGCACAAAGAACCCCTAAATGAAAGAAATTATAGAGTATAAGATTTTATAACCTATTGTTCCAGATGCCGATATTTCTAATTAAACACTTTTCCATGGTAATATTCATAGGAAGTGCATATAAATTTTTCAAAGGAAGAACAACTACAAAGAATTTATGAGAATAAGTTAGATTGTGAGAGTAATTTAAAGAAAAAGAGTGATAAACATGGTTACAACATCATATTCAATTAAAAAAGGAACTAGGATAGACATTTATATATCGCATAAAATGTTTTAAAATAAAATAAAATACATATAAAAGATATATTGTGTATTACATAGAATATGATAAATAACGAAGAAGGAATCTCAATCACAAAGGAAAACATTCCAAGTGAGAACCCCTCATAAAGGAATATTTTAAGAGGCTAGAAATAAAAAAAGGTTTTGATAAAGAAATGTAAATACCAAAAAAAAGAGGAAATAAAATATAATAAAAGAAAAGGTTAGAATATTTATAATTATATACTAGTAATGTTAAATAAAAAAGAGTATAACTTAATTATAGGACACTGACTAAAGAACCCCCTTACCATTACTCTCAATATTTTTTATGTGCTCGAAGTCTATTTATAATCAATTTACAATTATTAAGATTCTTTTTATAAACGTCATTTTGATGTTTTTATTTATATATCAATCAATTATAATAATTTATTTCATATAATTTCGTTATTCACAACTTATTTTGATCACTAAAAGTTGGTAGTTTGAAATGTTTCATTCTTATCTTGGTATGGAAATATCAACAATCATTTCTTATTATTAGGTATATTATATACCTAATAGTAATGATATGTTAATCATAATCTTTGAATGATTCATAACTTCTTATGTTTATTCAATGGGTGTTACAAGCATGGTTAATAAGTAGATGATAAATGATTCTCTCATGTGTGATTATTTATTCAACCAAAAAATATTAATTTAAATATGAATTTAATTTAATATAATAATTAAACAAAAAAATAACATAATTTATTCATCAAAACCATATTATTACACTATATATGTTTTCATAAATGATGAAAATTTTATAGCATTGTCCAAGAAGGTAGATAAACCAACCCAAACATGAACATGCTATAATTATTATATGATTAGTAATATAAAGTGATTTAGTAATCATACCATTATAATATAAGTATTATGATGTTATGTATATGTTTTAAAAATGTTGAATAATATCTATTAGTAATGGTGATGTGAGTATAAAATAAAAATAAAGAAAAGGAAGTCATTACATACCAAAATAACTTCATGTTACCACTTAGAAACCTTTTTAACATGGTGGACCTAAGGCTTCCTAAAAATAATGGATTCCCAATTTAAAAGAGACTTTAATAGGAGATAATTTTGGTTAATTAAGTATAGTTAACTAAATATTAGGTGTGTATTTCAATGATTAGAAGATTTCCCCATTTATAGATGGGAATGAATGACTTATTTTTGTAAATACATATTATTTATTTAACAAGGAATGTAAGTCCCCTTAGAATGTGAGTAAAAAATAGACCAGTAAAGAAGATAAGTAAGGAATTACCCCATCCAAAAATTTAATTGAATTTTTTTATAAACATTTTATTTTTTTACAATATTTTAACTATTAACTCATATTTATAATCATTATTCACTTTTTACCTTGGTAACTTAATTTTTCTTAAAAAAATATTTAAACCTATTTAATAAATTTTTAGTCCTAATTCTAAATATAAAATTTATTTTATTAAAAACAATATAATAAATTGATGTTAAATAATTTTAAAATAAAAATTCATAACACATAAAAATATACAAGTTCCAGAATAAAAATTATTTTCACTACTGAATTATTATTTTTTATTTCATAATTATTTATTATATATTAATGGAATTTCAATATATTGTTTTTAATACATTAGTCAATTCTACATAATAGTTCTATACCATTCACCAAAATTATAATATAAAGAACAAATATATGTATATCAAATGATTATATATCTAATAAATGACCATATAATGGTAGTATGAACATTTTCTAGTCACCTATATAAACTTACATATTTTTTTAAAATTATTTATTAAATTCCCTCATTCAAAATTTATACCTTATATATAATTTTTTTACAATTTTACTATTTTTCATGAATCTCATGTTTAACTTAGAGGAATAATAATTCAAGCACCCAATATTTTTATTTACTTTTATTTTTTTTACCTATTTTAGTTTTCTTTATTATAGTACATATATATTTCTTATAAGAAAAGTTTTTATTTCTTTTTTATGTTATAATATTCAACCTCAATGGTAGAATATAATAACATAAAATGAAATTAAATGAAATAAATCATTTTTCAATTTAGATTCATGTTTCATATGATGTTTTTTTATAAATGAGTTCAATTATTACCAAAGATATGGAAAGAAAATGATTACTAAAACTAGAGATACTGCATACTAGGTTGGTCTCAACCAACTGGCCTATAGTTTCTAAAAACTAGGATAATAGATTGGCATCCACTAACCTATCTAATATCATAGTCATATCCTCTATTGATTCCTAAAAAACAGGTCGTCATCATCATAACCATCCCTTATGAAAATCAATATATGCAGATTAAAAGATATTTTGGTTAAAAATCATAATCATAAGAAGATTATTCCCATCATTATGTCTTATATAATAAACCTCTACACCTAATACATAACATATCATAATATCTCAGTGTAGAACCCCTTGGTTATCCTTGTTAATCACATCGAATTCATCACATAATTTGATATATTCAAAGGGGCTCAAACATCCAAGGCTAATCCCATCACTTTAGAAACTATCCCTCTCATGTTTGAGGTCACAAGGCCATAACTCAAAATTTCCATAGACAAAGTCATATATTATACCTTCCTTAGAAAACCGTTCTATATACTAACATCTTGGTTGTTCAATATTTCTTAATTGAATCAAATGTTCATTATTATATACCATTAGTCCATTTACTCACACTAGTCATCCCTCACTCAATGATTTACCCCTAAGGATAGTGACCAATCAATTATATATTCTAACCCCCAAGAAAATACAATATTTAGGTAATTAAGTGAAAATTAAATCCTTGGTTTAAATCTCTATATAGCCCATATAAGACACTCAAGTTCATTCATGAGAATCATGTTTCATACTCGTAGGTCACCCCAATTGGATAAACCATATCCTATCAATTCACCTCAACAACCTCACACTTGAATACCCTCTTATGCATTGATATAAGTGAACATTATACACTAATCCCTAATTCCTCCCTTGGCCATGTGGGCCATATCTGAGGTTGAACACCCACCATGGGTTCTAATTCCACTCTTATCCAAATATTCTATTAGGAAACATATAACTTAGAACCAACAAAAAAATCACAACATAGTTTGGACCTTTAAGAAGCCTAACAGACCTCACTTTTCTCATATAAAAAATAGGAACCCACCTTGGTTCAATTTTTACCGACTTAGATATTCTATAATAACACATAATACATGTAAAACATAAAAAATTGGAATCATAAGGCACTACTTACCTCAAAATAGAGTTATCCCATTTATCATGATTTTATCTTACTCCGTTAAGGGCCATTTGACCATAAAAAATCCACATATATTATCATTATATCTCATCTCATATTAGTAACTAATTATTTTATTATTTTTAAATTAATTAATGGATAATTATTTTTACATAATAGGATAAATTCTCATCATAAACTGTAAACTTACTGAATCCTTGGAAAATAAGTTGTAAACCACTCATTCAATGTACCCAGACCTAATTTATATAGAATAATTAATTTATAAAGCTGAATTATCCACCAATTAAATTTAATTTCAATTATATATCAATGAATTCTCACTTGATGACATAACTCAAGTGAAATAGTATTGAATCCCATGTGTTCATCACTCTTAAGCCTCCCATATAAATCCTAGAGAAAATATACATCATAAGAGAATTATTTCAACATGATCTAGTAAAGTATTATATAAAATACCCTTGAAATCTATCCAAGTCCATTTAATAAATACGTAAAATTATTGGTGAGAAAAATAAGAGAGAGAGAGAGCTACCATAAACGGTGAAACAATACACTCCAATCATCAGGGATCAAGTGGTATAATATGGGTTAATGAAAAAAATGAGGGAACAATAACCCTTTACAACTAGCATGAAAGAATCTAAAATTTATGTGGATTAATAAAAAGAGACCCCAAAAATACAACCCTTCAATGAATTTAATTAAGGTTAGGCAAGGCTACCAAAAGTCTTGTTTCCTCTATAAAAATCTTTATGAGTCTAGTGAGTCCTTGGTGATCATCAAAAAACCCCCTGATGAGGTGGTGAGAAACTTCCACCTAGCCATTGGAAGTCCGGACCTCCTATTAGTATTATATGGACTTTTTGGTTGTTCCCACAAGGGACCACCATATTAACCTGACGAAAAAAATTTCCTCTTTGATTTCATTATTCCTAGAATTTCACAATAAAATGTAACACCATGAACCAAAAACCCAGAGACAGTGCATTATTTTATTACATGGGAATGATTTCAAGTTATCAAATCCTGAAGGCCTGATCAGTTTAGTAGTCTTGGAATGAAATATTACATAGATTATTCCAATAATATACTGGGAAATAAAAAACAAAAACATGATACATAATAAAATTAAATAATCAACATCCTTGAATGCTTGTTAAAAGATTTATTCTTAATAACTTGGGAAATGAAACATAAAAAGGGTGAGCTAAAATGACCAGTAAGGGTAAGTAAATCATAAAAAATAATGAATCGGTAGGAATAAATTAACATGGTAAGGTAAATAACTAATAAAACATTCCATTCAAATGAAAATGTAAGACAATATCATTATTGAAAGGTAAGAACTTGAAACTCATGCCATATAAATCAATAACCAAATAATAAAATGTATGCATAGATATATCGATGTAAAATCTCCTAGATGAATAATAACTGAATCTAAATTAAGAAAATGCATAAATATTTGACACCTTTTTCCTATGTACATGGTATCTTACCATCAAGACCATTCACCAGATAGTTAATAACATATCATGTAAAAACCCATCTAATTTGGCCAAATTATTCATCTCATTAGACTACTAATGCATCGAGGAGATTTAATTAATAGGTCCCCAACTAGTAGGGCATACCATAAACAGTAACCAACTCGTGTCTAACCTATCCAAAGAGTTCCTTATATTAAATAAACAATATTTCTTATCAAATATCCATATTGAAAAAAGTATACATATTTATCAATATTTCCCAAAATAAAAAAAATAAATTTCAAAGTAGACATTGTATAAATTTTTTATTTGATCTAGGAATTAAACATATCCTTGATAGATGATATAAATAATTAGGGGAACTTCAATGTTAAATAATCATAGGTAATTAAATATTTAAATGGGACTAAAAGTAATCATAGAGGTGAATGTGAATACTATCCTTGTAAATACAAAACATAAACCATCCAATGTAATATTAAGGATCATATCAATAAAAGGTACCGCAAGTGGAGTAGAATAAATAGTTATTGTCATTGTTTAATGGAATATTTATAAAAATACATTTTAAATACATTCTTGAGGAAAATATCTATTTATTATGAATTTTTCTGGAAGACATTTTCATTGAAAATAAATTTTAAAAATATTTTCTCTAAAAACTAACCTTTTAAACATAAAAAGTAAGATTCAAATAAATGGTATTGGGTAAATCCGTACAAACCATATGAGGTAAAAATAACATTCCTTTTTTGTATAGTAAAATCTTATAAAGATGTCTTATTCAGAAAACAAAAAAAAATATTCCCTTAAAAACACTAGTAAAAGAAAAAATGGTAAAAATTTAATTACTAAATGAAGTGCCCAGATCAGTGTGAATCACTGAGAGGGGGAGGGGGTGAATAAGTGATCCCTTAAAACTTTTTACTAATTGATTTCTTATCAATTAAACCTCTATGGCTGGTTAAAGCCTCGATCCACTCTTCTTGTATCTCTCAACCTTTCCCGAATGATGCAGTAATGAAAAGGCACAGGACACAAGGATTTACAAGGTTCGGCACCAAAGGCCTACATCCTTGCCATGCTTTCCCAGCATGGATTCTCCCATTATAATCGGTTAGTATTACAATGGTCGATACAGAGTCCCACTGTATCTCTCCTGAGTCCCACAGGAGGGTCTTTATACTGCGTACCACAGTGTTACCAGAGTCCCACTGGCCTGCTCCAGAATCCCACTGAAGACTTCTTCTCCCTGAGTCCCACAGGGTCTTCTCCTGGCTTCTCGAGTCACACGAGTAGCTCTTCTTCACTTTAAGTTCTTCAAGTAACTTCAGCAGCCTGGGATAAAGGCTGCTGGCCTTGCTCTGTACCTCTGATCACTTGTGATGATCAGGCTCTTCTCAAATACTGAAAACTCAGACAAACAATATCTTTCACTTCAGTCTGGCTCAGTCTCAGTTCACTTCAACATCATGCACTGAGTGCATGGCAACTCTTCAAGATCTTCAAGTCTTGGACAACTCAGATGCACACCACTGATTTAGCACTGTTCACGTGTGCACGTGCATGCATGCATGCATGCACTTCTCCTTTCCTCTTCTTGGTGCAGTAAACCCTTAGAGGGTGTAATCAACTATAGCACACACCTCCTTCACAATATTCACACACTATATTCAAATTGCTCACACACTCAGAAGTGTGTTTTACTTTAGTGTGAGGGTCTCCTCTTTCTTCCTTCTTCTAAGTGTGTTCACTTCACTTAGTGCACACACACTAGGTTCTGCCTCTTTATCTCATTGCACACAAAACTTCTTCACTTTGGCAAACACTTGAGCTTGGCCTACTTCACTTGCAAAGCACACTCACTTCCTTGTTCTTTTAATCTTCTTCAAAGTGTGCACTTCACTTATGCACACACTTGGTTCTTCATTTTTCACACACAAGGGCTACGACATTCTTTGTTAATTTTGCACACACTTGAGCTTGGCCTTCACACTTCTTGTTGCATGCCCTTAAATGGCCGTAGGGTGTTCCTCTTCAATTTGCACACACACACACTAAAATGAGGTGTGGTCTTCACTTCACCTACACAAGGCTACGGCCTTTCACTTCCTTTGCACACACAATTTGTTCTTTCTCTTTTAATCTTCAAGTGTGCACACCCAACAAGGGCTACGGCCTCTTCTTATTCTTTTTGCACACAAGGCTCAAAGGCCTCGGCCTTCTTCTGCTCTTGCACACAAAAGGCACTATGCCTCGGGTCCTCTTCTGTTTTTGCACACACCCAAGTTGTGGTCTTCCTCCTTATGCACACACACGGCCACGGCCTTCCTTCTCTTCTTGCACACACACAAATAGTGTGGTCTTCTTGTTTCACACACACTCAAGGCTACGGCCTTTACTTGCACACACCCGAACTCAAACTCAAGGGAGGGCGCGCAAGGTGTACGACACAGGGGCGCGCAAGACCTCCTACCCGCGGGGCGCGCAAGTGCAACACCCGCGAGGTCTTCCTCTTGCCGCACAAGGGTGCGGGCAGAGAGGGTGACAACCTCGGGCGCGCAAGGAAGCGGCCTCGGGTTCTTCCTGTCGCGCAAGGGAGTAGGCGCGCAGGGAACACTTCAAAGCCTCGGGTGGCTTCGGGACAACAGCCGCACAATGTTTTGCGCGGTGGCTTCTTCTTCGCGAGGCAGAGGCACACGCGGATCAACAGATCTTCAATGAAAACATCAGCAAGCTTCACAGAGGGCTCGGCCTCATTTTTATAGGCAGAGGCTGCCTCAGATTATCCGCAGGCAAATAACTCAAATTCCCGAAGTTTTCGGGTTTTCAAGATTCGGTGAAATCTTGTTTTCTTTCCTCTGTTTAAACGCGGGTTCTTTTTTCTTTCTGTTTCTTCTCGTGCATGCGATTCATAACGCATGCACAGCCTCTGTTTCTTCTTTCCCATGCAAGACACGAACACCTCATGGCCTCGGCAACTTCGTTTGCCTCGGCTTACATCAAAAATCTTCATTTGTTGCATGCACATCCATTTTATAGCATGGCTGTGTTCAGTGTGGCCAGACGAGCACGAGGGAGCCTTCGGCTTCGAAAATGGTGGCCGGGAACTCGAATTTTGTCTTCGGGGAGGCTCTGGTTCAGCGGCTACTCGCGGGTGGTCTTCGTTCGAGCTCGAGGATGAAGATAAGCCGGGAGCCGTTGGATCAGATCTTCAACGGCCGCGATCAGATCATCGCCGCGGAGATGAATCGTGCGGCGTGGATCGGGCGCGCGATGAGACGGACGGCGGAGATTTTCTCCCGGTGAAAAATACGCGTCCCACATTGAAACGGCGCGGGATTTTGCCGCGGCTTATAACCCTGGCGCTGCCTCAACACGCCAGTTGAATCTTCTCCCTCCACGGTGCCGCCCCGCACCGTGTTCTCTCTGTGGGCGCGCTCTGCGCCCACTATGCTCCCTGCGGGCGCGCTCCTAGCGCCCACTATGCCTCCTGCGGGTGCGCCACTGGCGCCCACTATGCACACTGCGCTCCTCCGGGCGTGCCCCAGGCGCCCATGCGGTGTCTGCGGGTGTGCCCTGCCGCCCTGAGCTCGCCCCACGGGTTCCCCCTTGGGCGTGGCGCCTTAGGCCCACATGAGCCTTGGGGTTGAACCCACAAGGTGCTCACGGGCTGGCCATATTTTTTGGCAAAGTATAGAATAAGACTTTGTCAAAAACAAAGTCCTCCTTGAGTATAAGCCAAATGCCAAGCCACTTCATTCTTCTTCTCAATTTCTTCTTCTTCTTAGGAAGTACCCATCTCCTCCTCATGTTCTTAATAACTTTTCAACATTTCACAACTTAAGAGGGAATTCCGAAGGTTCTTCATCAACCGAAGCTCCTGAATCAAAGAATCTTCAATGTTCTTCATTGATCTAATCAGAGATCAATTGGATCATCTTCATGTTCACATGCACTAAGTGATAGTGCATGGACTTCATTAATGCACATCATCCACTTAGTAGTTGTGGATGGAACTCCTTCAACTCCTCATGCATTGTAGTGACAATGCATGGTCTTCTAATATTGTTGTGACTTTGCATCATCAGGATACAAGTTCTATGAACTTAAAGATCAGCTCCACAATCGTCAAATGTTCTTAGAGAATGTTTCAAACCATCATCTCCTATGTCACTTAGTGAATCTCCTAAGTGACATGCATCTTAGTACTATGGCCATTCTTCTTCATCACCATCACCATCACATCCTTTGACATTCACATCTTGACTCCTTGACATCCATTCATTCCAAGACAACTTCATGCCTCATTGACAACTTCATGCCTCATTGACAACAAATGCAACACAATGCACTTCAATCTCCCCCTTTTGTATTTGTTGTCAATACACTCCATTAGCACATATGAATGGGTCAATATGTGTGCCAATATTTTCTCCCCCTTATTGGCAATCAAATGCAAAGGTGTGGTGTGGTTCTCTTTCAAAAATATCTTCCTCCCTTTGAATAGCATCTTCTTGAAAATCACTAAGAGAGGGATGATGCCACATGTTCTCTTGAGCAAGGAACCTTTAGTAAATCAACTCTAAGTCTACTTGGGCTAACCCGGTGTAGAAAACAAGAGTGATGTAACCAAGGTACTCAATGCTTGTCCAACATTCACAATACATGTGAGATCATGCTTAGGGGTTTGAAAATTTTTCAGATATAACAATGAATTGCTAAATCCTGCACATACTTCACAAAACTCATTAGAAAGTTCAGTGCAATGATAAAGCTCCCCCTTTCATCCACTTGTCTTCAATCCATACTCCCCCTTAATTGTCATGATGAATGCAATTAAGAATCAAGGGATGAAAGTATGATTGGAATACCTTCACTTTTCTCAAGATGATATTAATCTCAGAACATCATCTTCTTCAGATTGGCTCCCCCTCAAGGGGTGCACTCCATTCTTGCCAAACCATCCTCCAGCTGAGAATGATCATCATCTTCAATTCCCTGCAATGTTAGCACATGTATATACCAAGAGTATAAGGGAATAAGATGGAACCTCCTTGGTTCATTAATGTGAACAACAAGGTTGAGAAGATTCTCTCAACCGAGATGTCCCATTTTCACCATTCTTCACACTTGCACATTTGATCTTCATTGATGATTGTGCTGGTGTGGATCTCAATACATCTTCATGTGAAATCTTCTTCTTCCCTTTTGCCTTAGCAATTGCCAGAACTTTATCTTCAGCTTTTTGCAGATCTTTGGCAAGTTGCAACTGATTTGGCCATATGACTAACAAGTCACTTGGAAGTGTGGCCTCAGTTCTGGATATTCCACATGGTTCCTTTGATTCTGTCAAGCTACCTCTCTTAGGCAACTTATTTTCAATCAATCCCTTCTTCTTCTGGATTGATTGTCTTTTGGAGTTCAGTCTGCTTCTATTTAGTTTCATGGCTTCTTTACAAAGGTCCATGATGTGTCCTTTCTTTCCACAGTAGAAGCATTTCTTCTTGGTGGTCCTTCTGGATGACTCACCCTTCTTGGATTTAGAATCCAAGGACTTCTCTTCATTCTTCAAATTCTTCTTGGGAGCATCTTCTACATTCTTCTTGCTTCCCAAGGAATCTCTCTTAGCCAGGTTCAGTGATCTTTTCTTCTTTTGAGCTCTGGATACAGTTGGAGATTGACATGTATCTTTTTGACCACTTTTGCAATCATCCCAGATGTTATCAAGTAATCCAAATCTATTTGCAGTAAACAGATGTCTCTGGACCTGTGGATGTTGCTTCCTTCCTTCTGGCTTGCTCCCCCTTGGCATGGGCTTCCTTTGTGCTTTGGCACTCAGTGGATTGTACCAACAATCCTTTGCACAATGCCCATACTTGTTACAACACCAGCATTGTCCCACGAATCTTGACCTCTTCAGTCCTTCTAATTGTAGGGAACTTGTCTTGACTTGTTGTGCTGTTTCAGGAGAGCTCTTTTTCTTCACTGTCTTCATCCATACTTGTTTGGATTCATTCTTCCATCCTGCACTTTTAGTAGAAACACTTTTAGAAGCATGAGTACAAGATGGTATGGATGGTACCTTCTTTCTAGAAGATGTTGCACTTTTATTAGAGGATGTCTTTCTCTTAGAATCATCCTGCTCAAAGCATACTTGAGTAGCAACATGTCTTCTTTCAGCTGACTGGGAGGCTTGGGCTTTAGGTGATTGCTGATTTTTCAATATCACCTCCAGTTTTAAGCATTTCATGTTGAGGGAGTTCTTCTCATCCTCAACTAATCTTAGCCTACCTTCCCAATTCTGTTTCAGCTGCTTCATCTGGTCTTCATGCACCCTCTTTAATTCTTGCAATGTATTGTCCAGCTCCTTCACCCTTTTGACTTTATCTTCTAGTTGAGCATCTTTGACAACCATTGACACTTTATGCCTCTTTTCCAGTGCATGGAAAACTTCTTTGATTATTATCAAAAATATTTCTTTCTCAGAAGAGCTCCTTTGCAATTCTTCACAGGTATCTTCATATCTTTCATTGCAAAGAGATACTGTTTCATCTTTGGCATTTACCAGCTTTCTGAGAGTGTTGGTTATGCCAACCCTTTTTGCCAATTGATCTTCCATTGCATTGGCTTCTTCTTCTAACTGTGATTTTTCTTCATGAAGATCATGGATGCCTGTAGCTATACACTTTGCCACTTCCATGGGAACTGTCTTCTGAAGATATTTGAGTGCACTCTGAAGATCATTCATTGTTTCAACTTCATCACAGCTAGGACAGGCTTTCTTCATCTTCTTGGCCTGTTTCTTCTTTCTATTTTTCTGAGTCTTGGCAGATATCTCCATTTGAGGCTGATTGCTCGTTTCCTCAAATCTGCACTTCATAAAGACTCTCTTGGATCTTTTAGAGGCAACCTCCCTCTGATACCAATTAAAGTGCCCAGATCAGTGTGAATCACTGAGAGGGGGAGGGGGTGAATCAGTGATCCCTTAAAACTTTTTACTAATTGATTTCTTATCAATTAAACCTCTATGGCTGGTTAAAGCCTCGATCCACTCTTCTTGTATCTCTCAACCTTTCCCGAATGATGCAGTAATGAAAAGGCACAGGACACAAGGATTTACAAGGTTCGGCACCAAAGGCCTACATCCTTGCCATGCTTTCCCAGCATGGATTCTCCCATTATAATCGGTTAGTATTACAATGGTCGATACAGAGTCCCACTGTATCTCTCCTGAGTCCCACAGGAGGGTCTTTATACTGCGTCCCACAGTGTTACCAGAGTCCCACTGGCCTGCTCCAGAATCCCACTGAAGACTTCTTCTCCCTGAGTCCCACAGGGTCTTCTCCTGGCTTCTCGAGTCACACGAGTAGCTCTTCTTCACTTTAAGTTCTTCAAGTAACTTCAGCAGCCTGGGATAAAGGCTGCTGGCCTTGCTCTGTACCTCTGATCACTTGTGATGATCAGGCTCTTCTCAAATACTGAAAACTCAGAAAAACAATATCTTTCACTTCAGTCTGGCTCAGTCTCAGTTCACTTCAACATCATGCACTGAGTGCATGGCAACTCTTCAAGATCTTCAAGTCTTGGACAACTCAGATGCACACCACTGATTTAGCACTGTTCACGTGTGCACGTGCATGCATGCATGCATGCACTTCTCCTTTCCTCTTCTTGGTGCAGTAAACCCTTAGAGGGTGTAATCAACTATTGCACACACCTCCTTCACAATCTTCACACACTATATTCAAATTGCTCACACACTCAGAAGTGTGTTTTACTTTAGTGTGAGGGTCTCCTCTTTCTTCCTTCTTCTAAGTGTGTTCACTTCACTTAGTGCACACACACTAGGTTCTGCCTCCTTATCTCATTGCACACAAAACTTCTTCACTTTGGCAAACACTTGAGCTTGGCCTACTTCACTTGCAAAGCACACTCACTTCCTTGTTCTTTTAATCTTCTTCAAAGTGTGCACTTCACTTATGCACACACTTGGTTCTTCATTTTTCACACACAAGGGCTACGGCATTCTTTGTTAATTTTTCACACACTTGAGCTTGGACTTCACACTTCTTGTTGCATGCCCTTAAATGGACGTAGGGTGTTCCTCTTCAATTTGCACACACACACACTAAAATGAGGTGTGGTCTTCACTTCACCTACACAAGGCTACGGCCTTTCACTTCCTTTGCACACACAATTTGTTCTTTCTCTTTTAATCTTCAAGTGTGCACACCCAACAAGGGCTATGGCCTCTTCTTATTCTTTTTGCACACAAGGCTCAAAGGCCTCGGCCTTCTTCTGCTCTTGCACACAAAAGGCACTATGCCTCGGGTCCTCTTCTGTTTTTGCACACACCCAAGTTGTGGTCTTCCTCCTTATGCACACACACGGCCACGGCCTTCCTTCTCTTCTTGCACACACACAAATAGTGTGGTCTTCTTGTTTCACACACACTCAAGGCTACGGCCTTTACTTGCACACACCCGAACTCAAACTCAAGGGAGGGCGCGCAAGGTGTACGACACAGGGGCGCGCAAGACCTCCTACCCGCGGGGCGCGCAAGTGCAACACCCGCGAGGTCTTCCTCTTGCCGCGCAAGGGTGCGGGCAGAGAGGGTGACAACCTCGGGCGCGCAAGGAAGCGGCCTCGGGTTCTTCCTGTCGCGCAAGGGAGTAGGCGCGCAGGGAACACTTCAAAGCCTCGGGTGGCTTCGGGACAACAGCCGCGCAATGTTTTGCGCGGTGGCTTCTTCTTCGCGAGGCAGAGGCACACGCGGATCAACAGATATTCAATGAAAACATCAGCAAGCTTCACAGAGGGCTCAGCCTCATTTTTATAGGCAGAGGCTGCCTCAGATTATCCGCGTGCAAATAACTCAAATTCCCGAAGTTTTCGGGTTTTCAAGATTCGGTGAAATCTTGTTTTCTTTCCTCTGTTTCAACGCGGGTTCTTTTTTCTTTTCTGTTTCTTCTCATGCATGCGATTCATAACGCATGCACAGCCTCTGTTTCTTCTTTCCCATGCAAGACACGAACACCTCATGGCCTCGGCAACTTCGTTTGCCTCGGCTTACATCAAAAATCTTCATTTGTTGCATGCACATCCATTTTATAGCATGGCTGTGTTCAGTGTGGCCAGAAGAGCACGAGGGAGCCTTCGGCTTCGAAAATGGTGGCCGGGAACTCGAATTTTGTCTTCGGGGAGGCTCTGGTTCAGCGGCTGCTCGCGGGTGGTCTTCGTTCGAGCTCGAGGATGAAGATAAGCCGGGAGCCGTTGGATCAGATCTTCAACGGCCGCGATCAGATCATCGCCGCGGAGATGAATCGTGCGGCGTGGATCGGGCGCGCGATGAGACGGACGACGGAGATTTTCTCCCGGTGAAAAATACGCGTCCCACATCGAAACGGCGCGGGATTTTGCCGCGGCTTATAACCCTGGCGCTGCCTCAACACGCCAGTTGAATCTTCTCCCTCCACGGTGCCGCCCCGCACCGTGTTCTCTCTGCGGGCGCGCTCTGCGCCCACTATGCTCCCTGCGGGCGCGCTCCTAGCGCCCACTATGCCTCCTGCGGGCGCGCCACTGGCGCCCACTATGCACACTGCGCTCCTCCGGGCGTGCCCCAGGCGCCCATGCGGTGTCTGCGGGTGCGCCCTGCCGCCCTGAGCTCGCCCCACGGGTTCCCCCTTGGGCGTGGCGCCTTAGGCCCACATGAGCCTTGGGGTTGAACCCACAAGGTGCTCACGGGCTGGCCATATTTTTTGGCAAAGTATAGAATAAGACTTTGTCAAAAACAAAGTCCTCCTTGAGTATAAGCCAAATGCCAAGCCACTTCATTCTTCTTCTCAATTTCTTCTTCTTCTTAGGAATTACCCATCTCCTCCTCATGTTCTTAATAACTTTTCAACATTTCACAACTTAGGAGGGAATTCTGAAGGTTCTTCATCAACCGAAGCTCCTGAATCAAAGAATCTTCAATGTTCTTCATTGATCTAATCAGAGATCAATTGGATCATCTTCATGTTCACATGCACTAAGTGATAGTGCATGGACTTCATTAATGCACATCATCCACTTAGTAGTTGTGGATGGAACTCCTTCAACTCCTCATGCATTGTAGTGACAATGCATGGTCTTCTAATATTGTTGTGACTTTGCATCATCAGGATACAAGTTCTATGAACTTAAAGATCAGCTCCACAATCGTCAAATGTTCTTAGAGAATGTTTCAAACCATCATCTCCTATGTCACTTAGTGAATCTCCTAAGTGACATGCATCTTAGTACTATGGCCATTCTTCTTCATCACCATCACCATCACATCCTTTGACATTCACATCTTGACTCCTTGACATCCATTCATTCCAAGACAACTTCATGCCTCATTGACAACTTCATGCCTCATTGACAACAAATGCAACACAATGCACTTCACTAAATCATTTTAAAAACATTTTTGAAAACATTTCAATAAAAATTGTTTTAAAAAGAAAACAGGTTCTCTGACTAAAGAGAGAATCAATGTAATGTTTTCTTAATAACATTTTACAAAAATTTTCAGTACTAAAGAGTGGAAAAATGGCACTAATACATGAAAATGGTCATTAATAACCATAGGGGGGAAAAAAAGATTATATTCAATAATTTTCATATAATTTCCTTGAATTAAAATACCATTTAATGATTCTTAATGTTATTATTGAGGAAAATATTCTATAAACATTCCAAATTGTCTCGTACTAATTTGGAACATTTTATATCATAATCCTCATAGAGTAATAACATTAATTAATGTTTAAAATAACTTTAATATAAAATGATTAAAGATATAATATAACAAAATTTTCATTAGATACACTACACAAAATTTTTATGTGGTGGACATGACATTTATCGCATAGATGTAAAAGTGACATGAGAATCCCTTACCCTAACATTACTTGTTTTGTTTGTCTTTATCATCCTATATAGTGGTTTAAAATATGTTAATAACTTATACAATAACCATAATAATATTTAAAATATCATATATTAACTTCTTATAATATTTTATGAACCTTTTTTCAATACTCATTCATTATTTTAACTATTTCCTGTGCTGATTGACTAGTTTTCTCAAGTAGGTTTTAACTGGTTACTTGTTTCTCCCATGTCATAGAAAATTATTTCATAACATTCATAATGAAATGCATGACTTAATTATATTATATATATATATATTAAATATGTAATTATAATAGTCCATAATATTTGGAGATAATAAATAAAATGCATTATTCATGGCGACAATAGGTCGTACGTTTGCATGAACACTACTTTCATTTATTTTTCCTATTAAAATAATGAAAAATAAATGGAAAATATTTATATTATAATTTTATAATCATATATATGTTATATATGTTATGTATTTTTATTAAAATCATCCTTAATATGTTCCATGCATTTTTTGAACGAATCACATAGCTTCGAGGGGGCGATAGTCCACACTTCCTCAAACGATTTAATCGTATTAATGAAAAATGGGAAGTATTAAAGTTATGTGTTATAAAAGTATTAAATAAGTTTAGATACATAATAAATATAATACATTTCATATGTAAAAAGAGTTTCCATCATAATGTCCACAATGATAGGTGGTAAAGAAAAAATTAAAATCATTGTATCCTGAGGCTGTAGTTCACCGTACACAGAAAAAATTTGTTCGTTACCCATTTTATAGAGGTGTGTATAAATGAAGGTATAAATATTAACATAACAAAATAAAATTATATTTAACATGATTTTTTTGTTATATAATCCTATAATAATAAGATTATAGGGAGTGGAGATGCAAATGAATGAAAAGAGATTGTTGGAAAACGTTACCTTAAAATAGGGTAACTTCTTTTGGTTTATACCAAAGAGATTCCTTGGATATATTTATTACCAAAGGGAGGATTCATGGTAGATGGTAAGTATTTTGGGAATCTCTTTTGGAAGATATTTTTTAGACATATGTGGTTTGATATATGTGAGAAGTGGGGAGAAGTGGTGGCCTTTTATTGTGGAGGTGGAGTGACACTCGTTTAATAATTTGACAAAAGATTTCTCCCCATGTTTTCATGTTGAAAGTGTACCCAATAATGGAACCAATTAGATAATATGTATTACATGGTATAAATATTTCCCGATAATGGGGTTTAGAAATGTTTCTAAGTTAGTTTGGACTATAAGAATGAGGTTTAGTTCCCTTTTAAGCTTAATTATACCTTAATAATTATAATTAATTTTAATTTCCTTCACTAATATTTTTGGTAAAAAAATAAGATGAATTTATTATTCATTATGAATTAAAATGATTCAAAATATGGAATCCTTTTTTCGAAATTCAACTACATAATGGGAAGAAATTAATTTAAATTTAATCCTAGAGATGGGATGACAATGCGGTGTTTTATGGTAAAAATGTCTAAAGGTTTGCGGTGTTTTAATGGTTAATTTCAAAGTGAAATTGATTCCAATGATGTAAATTGGATTAATTGATAAAAATATGTTCTAATTAAACTTTTAAAATAATATAAAAATTAATTTAACCTTATAAATAAATTATAAGAAAATAAAATCTTGAATTGAATTTTAGTATTTTTCTCTATGTATTGAAAATTGAATCTTCATAGAAAAATACCAAAAATATAGCCTAACCTAATTTTTATGTTTTAGTTTTATATATGAAGTTTATTTTGATATATATAATCCAAAAATGTTTGAAAATTTATTTTAAAAAAAGGATCCCTATAAAATTTGGTAAAAATACCTTAATAAAAAATTGTAATTTTTGCATAAAATTAGATTAGTTTTTATCTTAAGACTATAAAATATATTGGAGGAATATAATAAATATTTTATTGAATATATAATATATTTATAATATTAAATTCACTCACTAATTTTAATTAATTTAATTTATTACGGTATAAATCTTTGTGAGCATAAATATAATAATATTTTTCTTTTTATTCAATCAGTTTCCATATTCATTTCTAATTAACATGTAACCAATGGATTCATTTTATATTTGTGTAAACCATATAATTTCATAATATATTTAATAATATTTATATCCACTAATATAATGGCCATTTTATTAATTATTATATTAAATAATAATATTTTAATAATATATCTGTGTTCATTAAAACGCAGTTTTGTGTGTAATGTAAGATTTTAATAAAAGTAACTATTGTGTGTAACACAAGATAAATCAATGTAGAGTGAATTAAAATATGTAGAATATATTGAATGTATTTAAAATACTAAATAAAATAAAAATTATTGGGATATTATATTCTCTCTCATGCTTGGTGATGCATGTGATACATGCTATCAAATACAATATTCTTACTTTATAATTTTGGGGTGTTACATTCTCCCCACCTTATTTAAAATTTTTCCTTAAAAATTAATCTTAATATTAATAATATAAGCATTGAAAATAAACTATTTTTGAAGGAACCACATCGTAAAAGGGTAAATATCATATATTCTTAATAAAAGATAAATACTGTACAATGATCATGCAATTGAGTTATCTTGCAGGAGAACATAGGTGGGAAATGAAAACATGGATATAGAAGAAAAATATAACAATCAAGTTCTGATGGAGAGTGCTAGAGAACATTATTTGGATAATGTTAACAATTAGAAATCCTTAAATCTGTGATGATCTAGGTGCTATTTGATTCATTTTAAATGAATGTACTAGGACACAATTTTTTTTCAAGATCATTCTTCCTAGAGTTGAGAAATTCGTTCATTATCTATGAATATATGTAAATATACTTAGAAAATTTATATAAACATAATCTTATCCTTTGGTTATTCGTTGAACTATTTCTACTTTATATCTTAGTACAATATTCATCTTATAGTGTTGTAGTATATATATCTATAAAACCACATCCTATGTTCAAATTCAACCATTTCATAAATTGTTAACTTTTCCAAAAGATTATGATCCAAAAAATTTATAAATATGGTCACTAAATTTCCAATATGAAATTATACTTAGCCTTTAATCAATATAAAGTAGCTCCAAATTCTCATATTCCAAGAATGTAAATAACTTCATCATGTATCATCTTGAAATATGGTAGTAACTCAAATTACCATAAAACCTTATCAGAAACATGCATTCTTCCTTATTCCTTATGCATGAAACATGTTATTGGATATATTCCTTAAATTGAAATGTGTTGTAAACTTCATTAATGATGGAATAAACAACTTTTCAACAAGTCATTAATCAATTCCAAGGTAGTCATCACATTTACAAATCCATCATTTATTCATTTGTATATCAACATGGGGAACATATTAAGGGTTGTATTTCCCTCAATACTGTGTTTTATGAAATGTTTAAATTTCTACTGAATAAATTTTCTTCGTACCATTCATCATATGATCTCAAATCCTTTACAAAAAAGTACTATTGTATAATCCTTGCATATTACATAGTTATTATAACCACAACATTACTGAGAAAATACTTAAATGGAATAATTCTTGAATATAAACATTAGTCATTCCTCTTTATCTATAGCAATATCATAACTCGATCAATATCCAATATCATCATTTCAGGTATATTCCTTTGATTTTGGAGACATTTCTTACATAGTGTCCCATCTCCTTGTAGTTCAGGAATTATACATTGGGAACCTTTTTCTTACCCTTGTAATAAAAATCATGGTGGAATTTCTCTCCCAATTTGTAGGAAACTCTCATTCCCTTCATGCATTTACCATGGTGATTCTTTGAAAAGTTATCACGTGTGGGAAAATCCTTCTTTCTCTTCTTCCTTTTATCTATATTTTTCTCTGCCATTTTCTTCTTATATTGTTTCCCTTCAAATAAATAAAACATGGATATTTATTTACCTATCACGTTAAAACATGATAATAATTCCTCATATGAATAGAATAATCGGGAAACTACTTCCCTTTGAAATTTTGGATTAAGACCATAAAAAATATGATCCATCTTACTCTTTGAATAATATTAATTAGTGGAGTTCTCATTCCTTCTATAAGGAATAATTTCTAAATAATGGAATATCTGAATTAAACCATAAAATGATGTATAATTCTGAACATGGCATAACACTCAACATAAATGCATCGTAAATATTAAAATTATAAACTTCAGTAACATTGGGTTAATATTTAATTTCAAATCCTTTATAATGGTAGGTAAATAAAATGTAAACTATCCTAAGCAGATCCTCCGAGAGTTTCAGAGCAGTTGCACATTAATGCCTGTTTTTGTGTACTAGGTTACCATGAGCCAGGCCCAAAAAATCTTTTTGGAGTTATTACTCCTAGTTACATATGTTCCAAAACCACATCCACTCATAGTATCTAGATAGGGATATATTGTTTGCAATACCAACATAATCACTACCGTACTAAAATTATAGGATGTTCTAGTATACTTATAATCAATGTTTATCTAAGGATTATCCCACGAATATATGTTTTATAAATTTAGTTTCAAAGGTTGCTATTAAAGTTTCTATGATACCAACTATAATGCCTCGACACAAAAACCTGAAGCTGGTGCATTATTTTATTACATTAGAATGACTAAAAGTAGTCAAATCATGAAGGTAAGATCAATTTAGTAGGTTAGTAATGCTATATTACATAAATGATACCCATAATAAATTAGAAAATATGATATAAAAAAATTATACATAATAAAATTAAATAAACAGAATCCTGGAATTTTTATTCAAATATTTATTCTTCTTTACCCAGGAAAAGAAACATAATAAGGATGAGATAAAATACTGAGTAAGGGTAAATAAAGCATAAGAAATTATGAATCAATAGGAATAAATTAACATTACAGGGTAAATAATTGGTAACATATGCCATTCAGATAACTAGATAAGAAAATATTAGTATAAAAATATAAGAAACTGAAACTCATGACATCTAAAAAAATAAATTGATAATGAAATATATCCAGATTTATGTCAATGAAAAATGTCATGGATGGATAATAACTGAATCTAAATGAAGGAAATACTTAAATATTTAATGCCATGTGTTCTATTCATGTGGTACCTTTAACCTCATGACATTTCACAAGACGATTTATAACATATCTCGTAGACACCCATATGATTTGGATAAATGATTCATCTTATGAGACTACCTATGCATCAAGAAGCTTTCATTAACTAGTCCGCAACTAATATGCCTTACCTTAAATGATCCACAACCCATGTCTTACCTATCCAAATAATTGCACATATAAAATAAACAATATTCCTTATAAAATATTCATTTGAAAAAAGTATATGGATTTTTCAATATTTCACTGAATAATCAATTAAGTTTCCAAGTAAACACTGTATAAAAAGAGGTATATGTTTTATGAAATGAATATATCAATGATAGATGATATAGGTAATTAGGGGAAATTCAATGTTTAATAATCATAATAAATTGAATACTAAAAGGGGAATAAAAATAATTAAGTAAGTGAATGTAAATACTATCCTTTTCCCTATCAAACATAAACCATACTAAGGAAGATTATGGATGGTATCAATACAACATACCCTAAGTGGAGTAAAACAAAGATTTGTTGTCATTGATGAATATAAATATTATAAAAATATATTTTCAAAACATTCTTGAGGAAAATATCCTTTTATTATGAAAAACATTTTGAAAGAACATTTCATGGAAAATCAATTTTGATTTTTTTTAAACTTAAACTTTTAAACATGAAAAAGAAGCTTCAAAGAAATGATAGTGGGTAAATCTATACAATCTATGCATGGTAAAAAAGAACATTCCATTTTCACAGTTAAAGGTTAAAAATATGCCTTGTTCAGAAAGTGAAAAGAATAATTCTTTGAAAACATTGGTAAAAGGAAATAGGGTAAAAATGTATTTATAATATAATTTTAAGAGAATTACTAAATTATTTTAATAAAACATGTTTTTAGAAAAAAATTGGTTCTACAGCTAAAGAGAGAAACAAACTTGAGTTTTCTTGAAAAAAATTCTATAACATTTTGAGTACCAAAGAGTAAAAAATGGTACTAATAATTGAAAATGGTATTCAATTACCTAAGTAGATACAATTAAAGGATTTATTAAACAATATTCATATAATTTCCTCAAATGGAAATACCATTGAATGATCATTAAAGTTATTATTTAGGAAATTAAACTTTAAACATTCTAAAGTGTCCCATAACACATTAAAACATTCTAAATAATAATACAAATGAAGGAATAAAATTAAATTATAGTTTAAAAAACCATGAAAATAAAAGTATTAATGATATAACATAATAAAAGTCGTAGTAGATTCACCACATAAAAAGTGTATATGGTGGAAATGATATTTATCTCATGAATATAAAAAGTGAGATGGGAATCCCTTAACTTAACCTTAATTTTTTGGGTGGTTTTATAATCTTGTATAGTATTTTTAAATATAATAAAAACTTTTAAATTAACCAAAATCATGTTTATAATATCACATATTAACTTCTTACAATATTTTATTACCCTTTTGTTAACACTCTTTCCTTATTTTAACTATTTTAGGTGTTAATTGGGTAGTTTTCTCGAGTATGATTTGACTTGTTACTTATTGTTACTATTTCTTAGATCAGGATTTCATCATATCCATAATTTAAAAAATGACTTAATTATGTTATATATTCTTTAAATATGTATTTAGAATAGTCTATAATATTTTGGGATGAGAAATGAAGTGTACCATTCATAGAGACGGAGGCCGTACGTACACATGAATGCTACTTTCATTTGTTTATCGTATTAAAAGAATAAAAAATAAATGATAAATATGTATATTATAATTCCAATATAATATATATGTTATATATGTTCTATATTTTTGTTAAAATAATCCTTTAAACATTCCATGTAATGTGTGAACAAATCACATCACTTTCAGGGGACGGTCGTCCACACTTCCTAAAATGATGTTATCATATTATCAAAAAATAGGAAGTATTAAAGATATGTGATAAAAAGGATTATATAAGTATAAAGACATAATAAAAATCATAAATATATTATATAAATATAGTTTCTATCATAATGGAGACCATGTGAGGTGGCAAAGGAAAAATGAACAATCATCATTTCGTGAGGCTGTAGTTCACCGTACAAAGAAACAATATGTTTGTTACCCATTAGATATAGGTTTGTGTATATTTAGGTAGAAATAATAACATTAAAACATACATGTCTATTTAGTATACTATTTTTGTTATTTAAGTATGTAATAAGAATAGCATAGGGGGTGTAGAATAAAATGAATGAAAATAGATCGTTCGAAAACCTTACCTTAAAATCGGGTAACTCCTTTTGGTTTATACCAAATGGATTTGTTGGAAGGATTTATACAAAAAAATGGGAATCAAGGTTGATTTAAGGGATTTTGGTAATCTATTAGGTCAAAATTTTTCCAAAATTAAGTGGTTTTATAGGTGTGAGGAATGGGGAGAAGTGGTGGCCATTTATTGTGGAGGAGGAGTGACCCTATTGTAATATTTTGTGAGAGGAACTATCCCCATGTTTTAATGTTTAAATTGGATCTAATAATGGACCCAATTCCAGAAAAGGTATTATAAGGTCTAAATATGTCCATAAAATGTATTTTATAAAAGTATCTAAGTCATTTGGTCCCTTAAGAATCATGCTTAATCCACTTTAAGGTAAATTCTACCTTAATAATTGTAATTAATTTTAAACACTTTCACTACTCACTTTGGTAAAAATATTATTTGACCATACTAGACATTATAAATTATGATTATTACAAATATGGAATCCATTTTTTAAATTACAGTCATATAAGTGGCAGAAATTTATTTCAATTTAATCCAATAGATTGGATGACAATACATGTTTTTAAGGTAAAAACATGCAAAAGATTGCTATGTTTTAATAGTCAATTTCAAAGTTAAATTGATTAAAATAATAGAAATTGGGATAATTGATAAAAATATGATTTAATTAAACTTTAAGACTAATATATAACATAATTTAACCTTAAAAAAATAGATAAAGATGATGTTTTGAAATAAATTTTAGTATTTTTAACTATTCATTAAAAAATTAAGCTTCGTAGAAAAATACCAAAAATTTCACCTAACCTAATTTTTGAAAATGAAGATTTATAGGATATTATATTCTCTTATGGCCTTGGTGATGCATGTGATACATTCTATAAAATACAATTTTCTTACTTTATAATTTCAAGGTGTTACCTAAAACATCATTTTAATTAACATAAACATATCCATAAACATTAATTTTTTAATCTGAATTTTTTTTTGTTTTACCCGGGTTCTAGTTCTATTTAAATTTGTCCTTTCTTTAATTCCACTATCACTCATTGGTGTGGGTAATTATTATGAAAACCCCAATAATATTAATAATATATAAAATTCATTCTATATTAATATTTAAAAATTATACTACATAGTTTCAAATTAATTATAACAATAATATGTAATTTCACATTTAAAAAATATATATTAATTCTAGGTAAACAGTGTTTCATGAATTTTATGGTTTTATTAAAAAGTTTAATTTCAAATTTCTTTTATGCGTACACAGAAATTACAACCTCGAAATGGTTATATTTGGTTCTTAAAACCTATCTAAAAAAATTTTATATAATAAAAGAAGTATCTAAAATATAGTCAAATATTATTAGGTTTATATTATAACCATTTCTCAACTACTTATCCATCTAATAAAAAATAAATATATCTTTTATGCATAGGCACATACTCCCACCTCGAAAGATGATATATTTTATTTTTAATCACTAAATATTTGGTATTATTATAATAATTGACATTTTTAATAATATAATATATATAATATAAATTTATTTTTTTAATTCTAAATAAATATTCGAATTATTATTTTTTCTTATCAAATGAAAAATCCCTCTTGTATACGTGCAGACTATAGCCTCGCAAACTAGTGTATTTTATTTTCCATCACCACCTCACACAACTATTATATAAAGGTTTATTTAAAGAAATTGTGTTTTATATTTTATATAATAATCATCTTTTAATTAAAAAATAAGGATTACCTTATTTCGATCACTTTTGTTGAAAAATGGAAACGTTACTCATGTGTACGTACAAACTAGCGTCTCCATGTTGAAATGTAATTAATTTTTCATAACCACCTTAAATAATTGGGTCTAAAAGTATAATTAATTTATAAAAGTGATAATTATAACATGATTAAGATTTTCTAAATGTTATAATCTTTTTCTATTTGACCATATTCAACCTACCGAAGTCATTTTGGACTTATGAAATAAATATCTTCTAAACATATAAAGTAAACGTAATCAATGAAGTGATTAAGTAGAAAATGGTAATAAGTGAAATAATATTACTAATAAAATAATAATAAGTTGAAAAGTATTCTTAAACAATTAAATAACTAAAATAAATTTATTATTCTGGAAGATAGACAATCTGGACTTGAGGTAAGAAATATTATATCTTAAAACCTAGTTTTAAAATGTCTAAAATATTTATTTCTAATATTTTATCTCTATTTTTATATTTTTTATGGATATGTGAATAATTAAATAAATTCATTAAAACTATTAGTTCACCTCTCTAAATTTCATACAATGTTGTGTAAAAGTAATCTTTTTTTATCTTTTATATGGACTGATTGACATTCATTAAATGTATAGAAGAAATGTTCATTTACATAAATTAAATCAATGGATTTCCCCTCCATTAAAACCATTATTTAATATTTGGGTTGATCTACACGATTATGGGTTTTCTTAAAATAAAAAACCATCTTATCTTTGTTTTGTGTATTTTAGTTTTGAAAGTTTTGTTTTAAAGGAAAAAGATATATAAATATTAAAAAAAGTTTTACTTGGGTGTTAAAATATATATATTTATGACATTAACAATGGAAATAAAATATATTATGTGTTTGATGCATGTTATGGTCCTTATACATTGTTTATGATGATGGGTGACCCTAATATATCTCTTTAATACATTATGTGATGATTATCATTATCGATGAATTCTAATGGGAATAATCGAGTATGTTATTCAATTTGTTATGGATCTTGTAAAGGTTCTATGAAGGTGATATCCCAAGGAACCTACATGAATATAAAATACCAAATATATATATATATAATTTTCCTTTCAGATCTATAATGTTTTTCATACAATATTGTTTAAACACATGAAACACATAATGATTTATTTGATTAACTAGTTACTTAATAATTACAAAACCATATTAGTATCAAATTGGAAACTAGTACAATAAGATATTAAGAAACAATAAAACAAGTATAATTTTAAAATATTGATCATGTTTATCTCCTAAAATTATCAAACTTCTGAACATCACTATAAAAAGAGGTAAAAATTTGTAATCTAATCGAAATATTAGAAATGAAAAATATATAACTTTTATAGGAATTGAGGTTAATGTTGAATGAAGGAATTAAATGTTATTTATAAGAGGTAATATGACCATTGTAATAGCAATTTGATAATTGAAATAGTAACATGATCATTGGGAATAGTAACATAACCATTTGGAATAACAACATGACCGTTAGAAACAATGACCTGACTATTGGAAAAATAATTTGTCTTGAAAATAATAAAATTTAATATAAATAATATTTATCAGGTTTAATATTAAAAAAAATAATTATTATAATTTAATAAAATGAATATCAAGATTAGAAAATCAAATAATCTCAAAGTATGTTTTTAATAAATTTTATTTTAATGTATTTTGAAAAAATCAAAATTTTTTACGTTATCAAAAAGAAATTGCGTACATTAAAAAATTATTTTGATAAAATTAATATCATTTTTAGAATAAAAATTTCAAAATTTGTTAAAGGTTATTTTTGAAATTTTTTTGAAATGCTTCACGTATTACTGAATAGTAAAAATATAGTTCTTATATAATATGGGTATTTTAATTAATTCATTCAAGAGGTAATAATGAAATAATAAATTTATAACTGGATTATTGACCAAAAACTCATTTAATTTATAAAATTATTAATTTATAAATAATGAAATTTATTCCAATCCAAATAATTGTTTTCGAAAGTCTTAAATGATGAAGTATTCTAATAAAAAACAATTTTTCATTCTCCTCTTTATTCTTAATAAAATAATGAATTCTATTTTTTAAAAACATTGTAATTCCTAAAATTATTTTATTTTATTAAAATATGAATTAAAATTTCAATAATATAACTAATAAATTATTTACCAGGGAAATTAGATTTTATTCAATATTTTTACTCAAAATACCACTCCTAAAGTATAAATACCCTTACCCCTCCTATTAGAAAATCAATTCTCATTCAATTAATATTTTTTAATATCTACCCAATATTCCCTCTATTAATCCCCTTATAATCCTTAGAGATGTTCTAGAGTCACCCAAAACCACAAATTCAAAGATTTTAGTACCGTAGAAAAGAAACAAAATCGAGAAGTGGTTGAGGTTTCTTCAACTATTCTTTTTCATTTTCCTATTCATTTCCTCACATTATCTATTAATTTTAGACACAAAACTTTTAAAATTAATTAAGTAATGTTGTAGAATCATATTAATGATTTCATCCTACTGTAAATATTGTATTTATTATATATTTCTATTTCATACTTCTCTTCCTCCACTATTTATAATGTCTTGTTAATGGTCAGATAATAAATTATGGGGATATTTACAAGTCTATGATTATCAACACCTTCATCGATTGTTAGTATTAATTATAATATATATATATATATATATATAATTAAATTTATTTTAGTCTTATGGAAATAATTTTACCTATTGATAAATGACCTTGAAAAAAATAGATAAACCAAAATATGATGGGATAACTTAGTAAGAACTTGACATCAAAAAAATTCATGTTTATCATAGAGTATTATAAATTATAATTACATAATTATAATGGATAAATATTGAAATAAATTCAAATAATTAAACTTTGGTTTAATGTGTTAAAAAATAATATTTTATTATATAGGATGTGTAAACAAGATGAAACATAATGGGATTTAAGGTAAGTGGATTTACAAACCCAATACTTTATTTTTGGGTCATCTCCTCTTCCAAATTATTTTGAAAATGTATATTCCTATAATGTCCTTGAAATGGATTTTCATTATTATTTTTATTATATTTATGGTAATAAATTTGTTTCTACCTTTTTGAAATGATCTATAAGGGAGTTTCAATGATATTTACAAATGGATTTATTTTCCATGAAGTCCCATTATCTAATCTTGAGCTATTTATTATCCATTTAAGAATGGAGATATTTTATGATGAAATAGAATTTCAATTATTCATTTGGGAACCAAATAGGTTATTATGTAATGTATTTTTTTTAAATCTCTTTGAAACCCATTCCTTTTCAGGGGTTTATTTCGTGACTACAATTGTTGTTTGTTCCCTTTCAAATTTGCATGCATGATTATGTGCATTTTATAATGTGATATATTGGCGTAGAATTTTATATCCCTCTAATTCGCTGGTTAATGTGATATATATCATGATATTATATGCATTATTCATGAGTATTATGCTAGATTTGTTCATAATTATGATGCACATATGTTATGTGTGAACATGATGCTTAATGTGTTCACAAATATATGTGATATTTGACCACTATGTTATAGTGAGTCATTATTATGTATATGAAACATTACATGATTTTTTAAAATGTTTTCATCATTCTTATGATGAAGATTCCATGCTTATGATACGATGATGATGAATATTCTCACCCATATACTATTTATTCTTACCTCTAATTCCTTATATGTTAGCATCCCCTTACTGGGATTTTAGCTCACCTATTTCCTTTATATAAATCCCTAGGTGATTGTATGTACTATAGATAATGTGAAGGTTTTTAGGAGGATAATGGAGAGGGTTATAAATAATTATTTAGTTTTATTATGTACAATTGATGTATAAACCTATTATTCCCAAAATAGTTAAACTTTTCATTTATAAAATATATTAATATTATGTTATTTATCTAAAAAATGACGTGACATTCACTTAATAAATGTTGGGTTAGTATATTTATTCTTCTATGATTAGAAATTATTTTTCATAGAAAATTTTTTATTTCATAAAGTACAAAATTGATCTTTTTTAAGGGATGAATATTCCCTTTATGGGTAAAAATTATGTTTTCAAGACAATGTTTTTCAGGGGTCCTCATGTTTTTTATGTGATCCTCATGAATTTAATTTTCTATTTTATTAGTTATTATAAAGTGTTTTATGAATAAATTTAGGTTCAAAATTTGATTTCATGTCGTAGTAAACAATTATTTTAGCTCAAATTTTATTATGTTAAAGGTAAAATCTTTTATATAATCTCATGGTTTTGAAATGAGATAACAAGTTTATTTTCTTCTTTGTATATGTACCCTAATAATAATTTTATAACCAGAACACATTTTCATATGTTTTTTAGGAGGTTTAAGGATGACTTTGAATAATGGTGAGGTAAAGTTGAAAATCATGATGATTTATCATTAAATGAAAACATGATTTATTTTAAAAGTAGTTTATTGTGAAAAATGGAAAATGAAAACATATTTTATACGTACGCACATAAAACCACCTCAAAAGATGATATATTTTATTTCTAATCATTGAATCTTATGACCTATTATAATAATTGATAATTTTTTTAATATGACATATATGATATAAATGTTGTTTTAATGCAAAATAAATATTCTAATTTTTCTTTACCATCCAATGAAAAATGCCTCCTGCGTACATGCACACTACAACCTCATAAACTAGTGTATTTTATTTTACATCACCGCCTCACATGGAAATTATATATAAGTTTTTTTAATGAAATAATTTTATATTTATTATATAATCATCATCCTGTAATTAAAAAATAATGGTTACCTTTTTTTCGCTCATGTTTGTTGAAAAATGGAAACATTACTCATGCGTACGTATGGACTACCATCTCCATGTTGTAATGTAATTAATTTTTCATACCTTAAATAATTGGTTCTAAAAGTATAATTAATTTATAAAAGGGTTAATTATAACATGATAAAGATTTTTTAAATGATATAATCATGTCCTATTTGACCATATTCAGCTTACTAAGGCATTTTGGACTTATGAAATAAACATATTCAAAACATCTAAAGTAAAGTTAATCCATTAAGTGATTAATTAAGAAATAGTAATAAGTGAAATAGATGAATAATAAAAAAATAATAAAC
Source organism: Viscum album (assembly GCA_963277665.1). NCBI lineage: Eukaryota > Viridiplantae > Streptophyta > Magnoliopsida > Santalales > Viscaceae > Viscum > Viscum album. The sequence continues at coordinate 166,242,558 of OY728155.1, read as the reverse complement.
TAGAAAATTATTCTTAAATAATTTAATAACTAAAATAAATTTATTATTCTAGAATGTAAAGAATGCACATGACAAGCTAGACTTAAGGTAAGAAATGTTATATCTTAAAACCCAGTTTTAAAATGTTTTGAAGACTTATTTCTAATATTTTACCAAAATTTCTATATTTTTTGAATAATATGTCAATAATTAAATAAATTTATTAAAATTTTTAGTTCATCTTTCTAAATTTCTTACTGTATTATTTGAATGTAATCTTTTTGTATATTTTATATGGAATGTTTAACATTATTTAAATGTATAGGGGGAATAATCATTTACCTAATTGAAATCAATGGATTTTACATCCACTAAAACCGTTATCTAATATTTGGGTTACTATAAAATCTTATAGGTATTCTTAAAATAAAAAACCATCTTCTCTTTGTTTTGGGTATTTTAGTTTTGAAAATGGAATTTTAAAGGAAAGAGACATATCAATATTCCAAAAAAATTTCCTTAGGGGTTAGAAAATATATATTTATGATATTTATAATGGAAATAAAAAATTTATGTTACTATTGTATATTATGGTCCTTATACTTTGTTTATGATGATTGGTGATCCTAATATAGGTCTTTAATACATTTTGTTATGATTATTTTCTCTAATGAATTATAATGTGAATAATCGAGTATGTTATTTAGTTTGTAAGGGTTCTTATAAAGGTTATATTAATGTGATATCCCAAGTAACCTAAATGAATATAAAATCTCAAATATATATAAATAAATAAATATATATATATATATAATTTTCTTTCAGGATAAATAATGTTTTTCATATAATATATTTTAAACACATGTAACACAGAATAATTTACTTCATTAACTAGTTAACTAATAATTATAAAAATAAATATAGCTATGAAAATGGAAACTAGTACAATGGTACATTAAGGAAAAATAAAACAAGTGGAAATAGAAAATATATATCATTTTTATCTCCTAAAATTATGATACTTGTGAAAATCACTGTAAAAAAGAGGCATAAAATTAGTAATCCAATCGGAATTTTATAAATGAAAAATATAGAACTTTTAAGGGAATTGAGGTAAATGTTAAATGAATGAATTAAATTTTATTTATAGGAGCTAATATGACCATTGGAAAAGTAATTTGACCATTAGAATAGTAACATGATCATTGGGAATAATAACCTAACCATTTGGAAAAGTAACCTGACTATTAGAAACAATGGCATGACTATTGGAAATGTAATTTTCAATAAAATAATAAAAAATAATATAAATAATATTTATCATGAGTAATTTTAAAAAATATAAATATTATAAACCAATTAAATAAATATCAAGATTAAAAACTCAAATAATTTGTAAGCAAGGTTTTAATAAAATTTATTTTAATGTATTTCGTAAAAATCAAAAAATTTTAAGTTATTAATAAAAATTACTTATGTTAAAATGTTTTTTGATAAAATTAATATCATTTTTATGATAAAAGTGACAAAATTTTATGAGGGTTATTTTTGGAATTTTTTTGAAATGCTTCACATTTTACAAATTAGTAATAAGTTAGTTTATATAAAACTGGTGCATTTTAATTACTTCATCTAAGAGCTAATAATGAAATAATAAATTTATAACTTGTGTATTTACCAAAAACTAATTTAATTTTAAAAATTATACATTTATAAATAATAAAATTTAATTTCAAACCTAGATCGTTTTTTCCAATGTCTTAAATGATGATGTATTCCATTAAAATAACAATTTCTAATTATCCATTTTTATTTTAATAAAATAATGAATTCTATTTTTTAAAAAAAATTGGAAGTAATAAAATAAGTTTATTTTATACAAATATGACTTAAAATTTCAATAATATAACTTTTAAAATTTCTATCATGGAAATAAGATTTATTCAATATTTTAACTCAAAATACCCCTCCTAAAGTATAAATACCCCAACCCTCCCATTGAAAAATCAATTCTCGTTCAATTAAATAGTTTCAATATCTACCCAATATTCCCTAAATTAATCCTCTTAGAATCATTAGGGATGTTTTTGAGTCACCCAACACTACAAATTCATGGATTTTAGTACTGTAGAAAAGAAACAAAAATGAGTCGTGGTTGAGGTTTCTTCAACTTTTTCTTTATTTTCCTATTCATTTTCTCACATTCTCTATTTATTTTATACCCAAACCTTTTAAAGTTAATTAAGTAATAAGTTAGAATTATATAAATTATTTTATCATACTATAATTATTATATTTTCTATATATTTATATTTCATACTTCTCTTCCTCCACTTTTTATAATGTCCTGTTAATGGTCGGATAACAACTTATGAGGACATTTCAAACTCTATGATTATCAACACCTATATGTATTGAAAGTATGAATTATATAAAATATACAAATATTTAATTAAATTTATTTCAGTATTATGGAAATAATTTTACCTATGAATAAATAACCTTGAAAAAATAGATAAATCAAAATAGGATGAGATAATTTAATGAAAACATGAATTCAAAAAAAATCATGTTTATCAAAGAGTTATAAATTATAAATATAAAATTATAATGGATTGATATTTAAATAAATGAATATAATTAATTTTTTTAATGTGTTAACAAATAATACTTTATTATATAATATGTGTAAACAAGAAGAAACATAATGGGATTTAAGGTAAATGGATTCTCAAACCCAACACTTTCTTTTGGGGTTATCTCTTCTTCCACATTATTTTCAAAATGTATATTCCTATAATGTCCTTAAAATGGATTTTCATTATTATTTTGATTATATTTATAGGAATAAATTTGTGTCTACCTTTTCGAAATGATTTATAAGGGAATTTCAAAGATATTAAAAAATGGATTTATTTTTTAAAATTTCCCATTTCCTCATCACGAGGTATTTCTTATCCATTCAATAATGATGATATTTTATGAAAGAAATATTATTTTAATTATTCATTTGGGAACCCAAAAGGTTATTAATTAAGGCATTTTTTATAAAATCTCTATGAAATCCATTCCTTTTTCAAAGGTTTATTTCATGACTACAATTGTTTTATGTTACCTTTTAATGTGGAATGCATGATTATGTGCATTTTATGATGTGATATATAAGCCTATAATTTTATATCCTTATAATTAATTGGTTAAAGTGATATATCTCATGATATGATGTGTATTATTCATGATTATTATGCTATATTTGTTCATAATTATGATGTACATATGTTATGTGTGAACATGATTCTAGATTTGTTCATAACTGTATGCGGTATTTTGACCTCTATGTTATAGTGATTCATAATTATATATATGAAACATTACATGAATTTTTAAAATGTTTCCTTTATTATTATGATAAATATTCCAGGCTTAATATATGAGGATGTTGACTGTTCTCAGCCATGTACAATTGATTCATACCTCAAATTTCATATATGTTAGCATCCCCTTACTTGTATTTTAGCTAAACTATTTAAATTATGTAAATTCTCAGGTGATTTTATGTACTAAAGATAATGTGAGAGTTTTTATGAGGATAATGGGGACGGTTAAAAATAATGCTTAATTTTTATTATGTTCATGTGATATATGTACCTTTTTCTCCAAAAAGTTAAAATTTTAGTTTCTGTAATATATTAATATTATGCTATTTATCTAAAAATTGATGTGATAGTCATTTAATAAATTTTGGGTTAGTATATTTATTTTTCTATGCTTGGAAATTAGTTTTCATAGAAAATTATTTATTTCATAAAGTATTAAATTGATCTTTTGTTTTAAGGGATTGTTATTCACATTGAGGGTAAAAATTATTTTTTCAGGAAAATGTTTTTCATGGGTTCTCATGTTTTCTATGAGATCATTATGACTAGGATTTTTTCCTTTATGTTTTCTTATAAAGTTTTTTTATCAATAAGTTTTGGTAGAAAATTTGTTTTCATATAGTAGTAAACAATTATTTGAGCTCAAAGTTTATTATGTTAAAGTAAAAATATTTTATATAATCTCATGGTTTTAAAATGAGATAACAAGTTTATTTTCTTCTTTCTATATGTACCATAATAATAATTTTGTGATCATCACACATTTTCATTTGTTTTTCATGACGTTTAAGCGTGACTGGGAGCAATGATGAGGAAAAGTTAAAAATTGTAAAGATTTATCATGAAATGAAAATATGTTTAATTTTAAAGAAGTTTATTGTAAAATTAGAAATTTAGTGGAAGTGAACACTAGTTAATTAATTTGTTTGATATTAATGAGTTATAACCCAATTATGTAAAACTATAAACCTCAAAAGAAATTCGGTAATGCAAGAAAATAAATTAATTCGTAAAAATTAAATGATGTTGATAGAGTAAATTTACATGCATATATTTGATCAAATAATGAGTATTTTTTACTATTTTTTAATGATAAACCCCATGTATTTACATGTTTTGTTAAAATAATGGGTAATGTGAATTTTATAATGAAAATGAGCATAATTGAGAAAAGTTTATAATTGTGGATTTTGGACAGATTTTGACCAAAAGGTTATTTTTTCTATTTCTCCTAAAATAAATGTCAATACTTTGTGATTAAAATATTTTTATAATAATTATTTTATTTCCTCCAATTTTTTCTTCTAGACCCGGAGCTAATTCAGCCATATAAAAGGCCCACCAATTCATTAAAGTTGGAAAGTGTTTCGGGCAGAAAACATGGACCCCACCACCTTAATGGAACCCAAACTCGGCCTAAGCACATAAAAATTATGTGTTTCCACCTGGGATAGCACAAGGATATATTGGTATAGCTCTAAAACAAATTCGGGGGAGGTTTGAGGTCATTACAACGTCCATTGATTGACATACTTTTGGAGGAACCTTCCTCGAAGCTTCGTCCAGAAACATAAACCTCCAATGACAAATTCATAACTCTTTCATAAAGGGTCCAAATGCGCTGCAATTTGGAGGGTGAATGAAAAACACATTTATGAACAACCTTGAAGAAGTGTGCCATGCGTGAATCATCCATTTATTGGTCCAAAAATGCACAAATGTTCTGCATATAGAATGCCTACTATTAAAGGAGCCCTCGCCTCCTTAAATCATCAGCTCGACACCCACAACCAAGGAGGGATCCCACTGGGAAATGGGTCGCTTCTGCTCCTATATTCCCCCCTAATTTCTTATTTTTATTTTATTTTTATTTTAGTTTTATTTTAGTTTTATTTTCAATTGTAATTTATATTTCTTTTTTATTAATCCATGTGGTTCACGCCCAAATTTACCCAAGAGAAGAAGGATAGAACGGTCCTTATAGTGTAGCTTGGGTTGTCGATTCCACAGAGACCTAAGAAGATACCTAAGATACAAAACCTAAGGGATGGATTTTTGGCTATGAAGTGGCCAACTTGGATTTGTTTTTAAGTTTTTTGGGAGAAGACTAATAAGCTTAGTTGAGTTCAATTATAATGAAATGGGTAGATCTTAGGGTTACGCTTGGGTGGATTGAATGCATTTTATTTCTTTAGAAATTTTTTTGGTTTTATTAATTCTTGATGAAACCATTCTTCAAAATAACACTACCTTCATCATTTTCTGGTTAGATACTAAACAAACTCAATTACTAGTCACCAACACACTTAGAGAACTAGATTCATGATCTCTCCAATGTATATGGTCAATTTAGTAATTGGAATTAGCTTTTTTAAACACAGTGAAGATGAGGAGCGAAAATAGTTGAAGAATGGAAGTCTTGAATTATTTAACCAATTAACAACAATTAGTGCATTAAATAACATTCAATACAGCCTTTTCATCTTCCTAAGATCAACCCATTAAAGGGTTAGCCCTCCATTGATGATATGCTATCAATGGTGGGCGGAAGACGACTTACAAGAATTGAATTGAAGAGATTAAAACCGCGGAAATAACGAGCACTCCTCCGTGTGTGTGAATGGAATTCAAACCTATGTGTGAACTATATCACCAACACACAGAGTTATCACTATACTTTGGTGATTTTAGAGATTTAATTATATAAATTGGAAGAAGAGAAGAGAAGGAATTGGATTAAGAACTTAGAAATACAAAAAGAAACTTACATGGGGAAATGAAAGCATTACAACGAAAATTGAGCATAATAACATTACATGAAATAAGGTATGAGTTCCTCCTCACCACAAATGCCTTAAATAGGAAAATTTGGATCCTGAGGCCGAGCTCCAATAGTCTAAGTCATCCCAATCAATGAGGGTAGGCATAGGTGGTGGAAAGTAGGTGGAGAGGAGACTTCTCCACCCTTGACCCGAGATGGCATCCAGCTTGCATCCACTTGACAGATCCGCTTCAAAGTCCTTCTAGATGGCCGATTTGGAGTGGGCCATAGAAGACAAAAAATGAAGCCCCGGATGTCTTCTAACAGCCTGTAAAGTGTCAGCCCAATTTACTTTGTGGTTGGGGAGATATGGAAGATTCATTGGGCTGACATTCTGGGCCGCAGATTCTGTCCCAGATTCTGATCTTCCATTTGGGATGCCTTGATCACTATCATGGAGACCGAATTAGCACTTTGGCCTGAAGAATTATTTGTTCCCCTGTATGTCTTCTATCATCAGAAGAAATTTGGGCTTCATTGGTCTAGTATTCTGGGACTCACATCCTCAACAGTGGGTTGGTGCCCAATCTGCCTTCACCAGAATTGTCTCCTTTCATCACCAAATATCTTCATCATCCTTTATGAATCTTTCCTTGCTCCCTGAATGAGAAAAATTTAAATTTTAAGTGAATATACATTTCCAAAAATATAATATTAAAACATAAATAATTACATTCAATAAAGTCAGATGAGTCATTGGGCCTAAATTGGTGTACATTAGGCATGAAGTGCACAATTGATGAGAGTGGATGTTTAAAATTAAAATGTACTAACTCAGGCCCATATGATCAAAAATGAACTTTTAATCCCAATAAAATGTAATTATAAAATGTGTTTTTATTGTATAATCACCCCCCCAACTTGAGATTTTATAGTCCCGTGAAAATAACTCAAAGATTATGAAAATCAAATTCCCTTTTCCAAAAACATTTTAATAAACAATGCCCACCAAAATACCTCATACTAAAAAATTATGCATCCCATCAAAATCATTTAATACAATGTAGGTTCTAAAGCATATCCCAAGCCCAAGCCCATTCTTATGATCAAATTCAATGCCACATTTCATCCAATTACAATTAATCATGATGATGTGTTGTGTGTCACAATAGACATGGGGGTTCATTTTTATTCAATCGGGAAAAGATGGAAGCGCTAGGTGGAATCACATTTTAATATGAATATGAGTATTCATTTTTTTCTTTTTCTTTCTTTTTTTTGCAATTTTTCCATGGTTATTGAAATTGTATTCAAATGAGTCAACCCTTGTAGCAAGACTTTGCCGATGACTCCCAGGCTCAAAGGCCTTAGGGAACCAAGTGAAGCCCACATACTCGGGCATCATCTTGAGTTAACTCATTCAAAAACAAATTCGAATTTCCACAAATAGAGATAAAATTCTCAACTCTGGGCCATACAACTATGGAGTCACAACCCCCAAGTGCTGAAAGCCACACATTAAGTCATTTCATTGCTCTATACGCAAATTTATTGTTGTTTTTTTGTGTTTTTTACACCTCTTTATATATATATATATATTTTTTTTAAAATACTCATATTAAATTTAAAATGATCACCAAAACTATGATATTTATTATGGGACCCCAAGAATTCAAATTAATACCCCACAATCCAACGGATGTGCATTTTGAATTTTTTTTATAAAAATTGGATGAAAATGTAACAGTGAAAAATCACATTAGACAGCCACACTTTCCAAAATTTTATGCTCATGAACATAAACATGTATTAAAATCAGAATCAAGGAATACAAAATTATTTAATATTCAGTTTTCAAGGTTTGCAATGTGTAATAACATGTTCAAGGTTAAGGAAAATTTTCATTCAATTAACACGCACATTTTATTGCTCTATGTGATTGTTTTTTATTTTCACCCCCCCAACATAATATAACACTGTCCCGAGTGTTTAATGAAAATATAATTTAGAAGGGGTATATGTAGACAATATGAGCATAGAACAATTTCACCTGATATTTGATGTTGAAGCTTGTGATGCTCTCATTTAATCCTTTGGTCTCCATGTCACTTGAAGAATCCTCACGGTAGTGTACGCTTGTACTCTTATGATTTCCCTGAAAATACATCAAACTTGGCAGCCCCTGAATCTCAAAAACCAACATAGTTAGACACAATGGAAACCCCTTGAGATTCCCTTTTCTAAAAATAAACAACAATAAAATAAAAAAAAATAAAATAAAAATAAAGACAAAACATACTTGTTAATTTTGAAACTCCAACGATCGACACTCATAACAAGTAATTTTTTTTAAAAAAAAATTATGTATATATATAAAAATTTAAATCATAATTATATATATAAAAAAGATAGAATAAGGAAGCACTAACCGTCGTAGTTCAGTGGTAGGCATGTGCCCCTGTCTCCCTTCGGTCCCGGGTTCGAGTCTCGCGGCTTCACCGGCCGTGACGGGGTTTGGCCCACGTCCTACGGCGTGTCACTTTTTTTTACATTTTTTTTGTTTTGTTGTTTTGTTTTTAATAATAATAATAAAAAAAATAAAATAAAATAAAAACTTACAAACACCTATATTGTTGATACATTCTCTTCTTTTTAATTTCTGGGTAAGATAATACTCAGGGATCACACCGCGTGACACGAATGAATACGGCGCTCCCCTTTCATACCCATCCATACTCATAAGAGAAGAATAGGTCAACAATATGAGATAAAATTATATCAAATTGTTTTGCTAAAAAAATTTGATTAAAACAATAAAGTGATTGTAAATTTAAAAATCATGGGTTGCCTCCCATTCAACGCTTTATTTAACGTCGTTAGCTCGACTTAAACCCCTATTTGATTAATTGTTTTTTTCATCAAAGGTAGGTTCACTCAGGTCTTCATCAACTTCATGTTTTTGGAATGGTTCTATGAATAGTTTGACTCTATGACCATTAACTTTAAATATTTGACCATTGGTGGGATCTTGAATTTCAACAGCCCCATGGGGGTACACCTTATGCACTATGTATGGACCGGACCATCTAGGCCTCAACTTTCCCGGGTGCAAATGAATGTTTAGAACTATACAAAAGCATAGGTTTCCCTGGTTCAATGTGTTTAGTTTTAAGATTCCTAGACTGGTAGGCTTGAACTCTAACTTTATTGATCCTTGAATTTTCATAAGCCTCCATCCTAATTTCCTTAAGCTCATTTAGATCCAATTTCCTCTTTTTTCCGGCCAAAGAAATGTCAAAGTTCATTTTTTTGATTGCCCAAAAGGCCTTATGCTCAATCTCCACTAGAAAATGGCATGCTTTACCATAAAACAACCTATATGGGGACATTACTAGGATGGTTTTAAATGCTGTTTGATATGCCCAAAGAGCATCTAAGAGTTTGCTCGACCAATCATTCCTAGATGGATTAACAATTTTCTCAAGAATTTGTTTGATTTCTTGATTGGCTAACTCAGCTTGACCATTGGTTTGTGGGTGGTAAGCGGTGGACACTTTGTGAGAAATTCCATACTTCTCCATGAGTGATGAGAATGGGCGATTGCAGAAATGAGTTCCACGATCACTAATGATAGACCTAGGAATCCCAAATCTAGAGAAGATGTTTTCTTTAAGGAATCTAATCACAGTTTTATGGTCATTGGATTTTGTAGGAATTGCCTCAACCCATTTTGAGACATAATCGACAACCAAGAGAATGTAAAGATATCCCCTAGAGTTTGGGAAGGGACCCATGAAATCAATTCCCCAACAGTCAAAGATTTCAACCACTAATATTGGAGTGAGAGGCATTTGATTCCTTTTTGTGATAGACCCTACTTGTTGACACCTAGGACAGCTTTTACAAAATGTGTAGGAGTCCCTTGAGAGGTTGGGCCAAAGGAGACCACATTGAAGAACCTTGGCAGAAGTTTTCTTAGAGGAAAAGTGACCTTCACAAGCCTCACTATGATAGAACATTAGGATGGACTCTTGTTTGGATTCTGGCACACACCTCCTAATGACTTGGTCAGGACAGAACTTATAGAGGTATGGATCATCAAACACATAATGCTTGACATCAGAAAGAAATTTTCTTCTAGCTTGGGTCCCTAAGAATTTTGGAATGACCCCTGAAACTAAGAAGTTGGCTATGTCATCATACCAAGGGCAATCACTCACAGAATAGAGGTTGTCATCGGGAAATGAATCAGACACAGAAAGGTGATGTGAGTTGTCTTTGAATTCCAACCTAGAGAGGTGATCAGCTACAACATTCTCGACACCTTTTTTATCCTTAATGGTTAAATCGAACTCTTGAAGAAGAAGGACCCACCTAATCAATCTATCCTTGGCATCTTGTTTTTGGAAGAGATATTTTAGAGCTGAATGGTCGGTGAAGACAATGATGGGTGATCCTAAGAGGTAGAACCTGAATTTCTCTAAGGCAAACACAACAACAAGTATCTCCTTTTCAGTGGTGGTGTAATTGATTTGGGCATCATTTAAGGATTTTCTTGCATAAGAAATGACATATGGAGTTTTATCACACCGTTGTCCTAACACAGCTCCTACAGCAAAGTCACTGGCATCACACATGAGTTCTAAAGGAAGGTCCCAGTTTGGAGATTTCATAATAGGAGGAGAGGTGAGAGCAGATTTAAGGGTTGAAAATGAACCCTCACAGCTTTCTGTCCAAACAAATGGAGCATCCTTTACTAGGAGAGCACAAAGAGGACGAGAGATTTAATTAAAGTCCTTAATGAATCTTCTATAGAAACCAGCATGTCCTAAGAAGGACCTCACTTCCTTAACAGTTCTGGGTGATGGAAGGTGACGAATGATGTCAACATTTGCTTTATCAACTTCAATTCCCCTACCCGAGACTATATGGCCAAGGACTAACCCCTCTTTTACCATGAAATGACATTTTTCCCAGTTTAGGACCAGATTATTTTCTTCACATCTTGACAAAACTCTCTCCACATTCCTAAGACATCCTTCAAATATATCCCCAAAGATAGAAAAGTCATCCATGAAGACCTCTAGAAAATCCCCTACCATATCTGAGAAGATTCCGATCATGCACCGCTGGAAGGTTCCAGGGGCATTGCATAACCCGAACAACATGCGTTTGAAGGAAAAGGTGCCGAATAGACAGGTGAAGGTTGTCTTCCCTTGATCCTCCAAGGAGACCTTGATTTGATTGTACCCTGAGTACCCATCTAGGAAGTAATAGAATTAATGACCCGCCACTCGATCGAGGACTTGATCAATAAAGGGCAAGGGAAAATGGTCCTTCTTGGTATAAGAGTTGAGCTTCCTATAGTCAATACAGACTCTCCAGCCACTACTCACCCTAGTTGGAAGAATTTCCCCATCCTTATTAGTGATCATAGTGATTCCAGCTTTCTTTGGGACAACTTGAATTGGGCTTACCCACTCACTCTCAGCTATGGGGTAGATGATACCAGCTTACAACAACTTAAGAAGTTCTTTCCTTACCACATCCATAAGATTTGGATTGAGTCTCCTCTGAGGTTGACGACATGGTTTGGATTTAGATTCAAGAGTAATCCTATAAGTTCCAATAAGTGGGCTAATCCCAGTAATACCAGACAAGGTCCAACCAATGGCTTTCTTGTGTTTTCTATGGACATCTAGAAGCATCCCCTCATGATTGACTTCAAGAGAAGAAGATATGACTATAGGATGTGTTTGACTTTCCCCTAGGAAGGCATACTTGAGGGAAGTAGGAAGTTCTTTCAATTAAAGATCAGGTTGGTTCAGAATTTCAGCAGAAGATTGGGGCATTAGATCAAGATCAAATTTGTTTCCTAGATTTTCAGATTGAATTGACTCCCTATGTGTAGAAGTTTCAGCCACAAGATTGTATTGACCTGGGTTAGGGAAGGGAGTTTGAGTTGTCTCCATGAATGTGGTTTTCGGAAAGGTTTCACTGATTGTTGGTCCTAAGATATCATCATAGGAGCAATTTGAAAATGATTCGAGCCAAGGAGATAAACTTCCTTCATGTGAACAAATGAAATCAATCTCATCCTGACTTAAACATCCATCAAATATTTCTTGATGTTCTATGGATTCATTTTCAATGCTTCCTAACATGTTTAATTCATGAATGTCCTCGTCATCTCCTATTTGTGAGCTTGCATTATAGATGTTCAAGTCTAGACTCATGTTCCCAAAGGTGATGGTCATGTTCCCATTTCGGACTTGGATAACGGAGTTGATTGTTGCAAGGAAAGGATGGACAAGAATGATTGGGGTTTGCTCCCTAGGACCTAAGCTTGGATGATTGTCAAGGACAATGAAGTCAGCAGGGTAAATGAAATTCTCATCTTTCACTAAAACATCCTTTAAGATCCCCTTAGGAACCCGAACACTACGATCAGCGAGTTGAAGAGTGACAGATTTGGGTTGGAGTTCTTCGAGCCCTAACTGACAATAAATGGCATAAGAAATGAGGTTTACACTGGCACCTAGGTCACACAAGGCCTTGACAACTTTTTTCTCTCCTAGTTCAACATTGATGTAAGGGCAACCCGGGTCTTTCATCTTTGGAGGAATGGTCCCTTGAATGGTGGTACTCACATTAGTAGCCAAAAGGACTTGGTTTTTATGTAAAAATTTAATTTTAAAAGTGCACAAGTCCTTAAGGTACTTTGAGTAGGCTGGTATGGTTTGTATTGCATCGAGGATTGGAATGTTCATCTTGACTTGAGAGAAGATTTCTCTCAAGGTTTCACTTAGTTCAGGCTTGGATTTCCCCCTCATGCGTTGAGGGAAGGGAGCAGGTTGTTTGAGTGTTTGGTGTGGTTGTGGTTCCTTCTCATTCTCATTGGTTTTTTCAAAATCTGTGGGTTATTCTTCATCATTTTGAAGTCATGTTGAATCTTTTAATAGTTATGAAATGGTTTGTTCAGGTTTTTCAATTGATTTCCCACTTCTTTATACTGTCACTGCTTTCAATTGTTCATGATTTGATTGAGTGCAACTTGACTCTCCCCTTGTTGTTTGTTGTGGAATGGCTTGGGTAGGCATGGGTTCCTTCCCAGTTTTGATTGTTTGAAGTTCTTTTTTAAGGGAAGAGACTTCCGAGTTCATCCTTTCCATTTGTTTGCAAAGTTGTTCTAGTAGGCTTTGTGGAATAGTTTGGGTTGGTGCTTGAGAAGATTGGTTTATCCCTGGGGGATATTTTGAAGGTGGAATGGTTTTTTGAAAATGGACTGGTGGCTATTGGTATTGGATGGGTTGGTTTTGAAACTGATTATGGGTTTGGTAGTTCTGTTGAGGGTAAGGATTTTGCCCTTGTGGTTGGCTATGTTGTTGGTTATCCTTCCATCAGAAGCCTGGGTGGTCATTATACCTTGGATTGAAGGTGTTTTGGTATTGGGGCTTTTGAAAGTTTAGGGCATTGACTTCCGCTAGGGGTCCTCCTAGAAGAACATCCTTGATGGATGGAACGGTTGGGTAGTTTTATGTTTTATGGTCATGTTTGTCACAAATTGTGCAAACAAGGTCTACATTTTGGATTTCATGGACTTTCCTAAGGTCTATCTCTTCAACCTTCCTAGAGAGTGCTGCGAGTTTAGCCCAAAGGATTTCCTCTTCTCTAAGTGTATGAATTCCAGTGGTTCTTTGTGGCTTTTCAGAATAAGGTGAAGTTCCCCAAGTTTGGTTTTGTTCAGCCAGACCTTCCAGATACTCGTAAGCATCATTTGGGGCCTTGTTTTTAAAAGTTCCATTACACATTATGTCAGTGAATTTTTTATTACCCGGACCCAAAACTTCATAGAAAATTCTCACTTATTCAGGTATGGAAAACCCATGGTGTGGAACCATGTTTAGGGTGTCTTTGAACCTCTCCCATGTTTCATAAAATGACTCTCCCTCTTTTTCAAAAAAGTTTTGGATTTTTAAGTGAAATTGTTTTGTCATGAGGGAAGTATTTTTTGTAGAATTCTCTTCGCAGTTGGTCCCATGAGTGGATTGATGCAGGTCTCAAGTTGTTTAGACAATTTTTAGCTCGATCCTTTAATGAAAAAGGAAAGAGCCTCATCTTAGCAGATTCTAGTTTATGTGGGGGACACATGGTTTCAACAATGTCGTTGAACTCTTTGACATGAAGGTATGGCATTTCTGACTCCATCCCATGAAAGGTTGGAAGGTGGTTTATGACATGGGGTTTGAATATGTAGTTGGTGTCTCCTATGGAATTGTGTATAATGCATGAGGGGCATTGGTCCAAGCTGGAGTGAGGTAGTTGTTCATGGTTTGATCAACTACATTCCCTAAGTTTGGATCTTCTTGGTTTTGGTTTCCCATTTGATTCCCCCTAGGGTTTACAATTTGATTTTTTGGATGACCCTCAATTGGACTTGTTTCAAGTTCTGAATTTGGGGTTTCAAGAATATTTGGATCTATTTTAAACAATCCCCTAGGTGCACTTGACTCCCCTATCCTAGGACCTTCCACCCTAACTAGTCTGTTTGAGAAATCGCAGGTGTAGGCGGACATGCGCCAAAAAAAGGCGAGAAAGGGACAAGATAAGAGATCTTGGGTGAGAGTAGAAGAATGGAGGTGAGGAAAGAAGGTTTTTTTTGGATCCAAGGTACTTACTTGGTCCCCGGAAATGGCACCAAAATTTGGTTCACGCCCAAATTTACCCAAGAGAAGAAGGGTAGAACGGTCCTTGTAGTGTAGCTTGGGTTGTCGATTCCACAGAGACCTAAGAAGATACCTAAGATACACAACCTAAGGGATGGATTTTTGGCTATGAAGTGGCCAACTTGGATTTGTTTTTAAGTGTTTTGGGATAAGACTAATAAGCTTAGTTGAATTCAATTATAATGAAATGGGTTGATCTTAGGGTTACACTTGGGTGGATTGAATGCATTTTATTTCTTTAGACAAATTTTTGGTTTTATTAATTTTTGATGAAAACATTATTCAAAATAACACTACCTTAATCATTTTCTAGTTAGATACTAACTAAACTCAATTAATAGTCACCAACACACTTAGAGAACCAGAATCCTGATCTCTCCAAGGTATATGGTCAATTTAGTAATTGGAATTAGCTTTTTCAAACACAGTGAAGATGAGGAGCGAAAATAATTGAAGAATGGAAGTCTTGAATTATTTAACCAATTAACAAAAATTTGTGCATTAAATAAAATTCAATCCAGCCTTTTCATCTTCCTAAGATCAACCCATTAAAGGGTTAGCCCTCCAATGATGATATTCTATCAATGGTGGGCGGAAGAAGGCTTACAAGAATTGAATTGAAGAGATTAAAACCGCAGAAATAACGAGCACTCCTCCGTGTGTGTGAATGGAATTAACACCTATGTGTGAACTATATCACCAACACACAGAGTTATCATTGTGATTTTGTGATTTTAGAAATTTAATTATAGAAATTGGAAGAATAGAAGAGAAGGAATTGGATTAAGAACTTAGAAATACAAAAAGAAACTTACATGGGGAAATGAAAGTATTACAACGAAAATTGAGCATAATAACATTACATGAAAGAAGGTATGAGTTCCTCCTCACCACCACTGCCTTAAATAGGAAAAATTTGGATCTTTAGGCCGAGATCCAATAGTCCAAGTCATCCCAATCAATGAGGGTAGGCATAGGTGGTGGAAAGTAGGTGGAGAGGAGACTTCTCCACCCATGACCCGAGATGACATCCAACTTGCATCCACTTGACAGATCCGCTTCAACGTACTTCTAGATGGCCGATTTGGAGTGGGCCATAGAATACAAAAATGAAGCCCTGGATATCCTATAATAGCCTGTAAAATATCCACCCAATTTACTATGTGGTTCTGGAGATATAGAAGATTCATTGGGCTGACATTCTGGGCCGCAAATTCTGGCCCAGATTCTGATCTTCCATTTGGGCTGCCTTGATCACCATCATGGAGACCGAATTAGCACTTTGGCATGAATAATGATTTGTTCCCATGTATGTCGTATATCAGCACAAGAAATTTGGGCTTCATTGGTCTAGTATTGTGGGACCCATATCCTCAATTGTGGGTTGGTTCCCAATCTGCCTTCACCAGAATTGTCTCCTTTCATCACCAAATATCTTCATCATCTTTTATGAATCTTTCCTTGCTCCCTGAATGAGAAACATTTAAATTTGAAGTGAAGATACATTTCCCAAAATATAATATTAAAACATGAATAATTATATTCAATAAAATCAGATGAGTCATTGGGCCTAAATTGGTGTACATTAGGCATGAAGTGCACAATTGATGAGAGTGGATGTTTAAAATTAAAATGTACTAACTCAGGCCCATATGATCAAAAATGATCTTTTAATCCCAATAAAATGTAATTATAAAATGTGTTTTGATTGTCTAATCACCATGCATTTGTGTTTCACCGTCCATCCCACAATTATTTTTCTTAAATTTATTATTTTAATAATAATTATTAATATCATTATTATTTTTATTAATATTAATAATATTAATATTATTTTAATTTTTATTATTATAATTATCACATTATTATTTTAAAGCTATTTTATTTTCTCCCTCTCTGTTTTTCAAAAACTATTTTTTTAATAATAATAATAATATTATTTTAACAATAATTATAAATTATTTATTCTTCCTCTATATCTCTCAAATCTATCCACAATTGTGATCTATTACTCTAGGAAATGAGAGGCTAACCCTGAGGCTTGGCCCGGGGGGAGGTCAAAGTGTTCTTGAATTTCCCTTAAAATTTATTCTAAATTTGTGATAGACATAAGTCGTTTGCTTGGGCATGGAAAATTTCCCCGATTGGGTGATTGTCCCCATTGTCATGCAACTCAAGCTATTTTTATTCAGGAAAAGAATAGTGATTCAAATGTGAGAATTCATGTTAGAGTTATCAAACTAAAATCAAACATATAAAGGAGAATAATGATTGAATCCCTAACTGAACCCCAAAATGAAGACCTTTCTTTCTAAATTAATTCTATTTAGACTTAAATCTAAGTATAAATTTAGAATTCTTACTATGCATTTCATTATTTTAAATAATTAAAAAACCACAAAAAGAGATAGTTTAGGTGAATTAGAATAATGTAAGTGAACCGAACTGAAAAGATCCTCAAGAGAGATGACCCTCGTCAGCCACTGTGCTTCACTAGGAAAAATATAATTGTTTTTGTCCATGCCCCATGATAGGTGTGCGTCAGATGTACTGAATGATGATTAGTTCCTTATAATTTGTACCAGAGAAGAATTTAGATAATTTTAGAGGTTATTATACTTTAATTAAGTTCCATTAAGAGATTATAATTTATGGTTATCATGAGATATCTTTTGAAAATTAATGTATTGATTCATCTAATCTATCTCTATTTAGAATGGTTTTATGCAGAGGAAATATGGAATCTGAAGTAGGAATGTATGGAGAGAAAAATATCCTTCTAAATCAACAACATAGATTGGTTATAATTGTAACTAATTTTATTGCTGTGATGGATTATTTACACAAGCTATTAACGGTGCTAGAACTCATGTTAAATAAATATCAAATTAAATATAGAGGAACATGTATATAGAGTGGAATGTTACAAAAATTTACCTTTCATATTTTAGTTGATCTTTTTATCAAGTGGTAAGTGAGGTCTGGATTAACCATTTAGAAGGGATATTCAAATTCATGTGTTGTTTGGAGCATCAAAAGTTAATTATTTTTTCAAAGGTAAAGCCGATCAGTGGTGATCAACGGTAAATAATACTAGGGAAAGAGAATACATTGATGCCTTGGAATGATATGAATTTAATAATATTTTGATTGATAAATATTTTCATAAGGATTTTTGAATTAGGATGAAAAATAAAATCTTTTAATTGAGGTGGAAGGAGGAAGCTTCAGTTTCCATGCATGAAGAGAAATTCAGCCGATTGTAAAGGTACAAAAAAAATTATATAATGGAAGTTAATAGAAAAATTAACCAGTTTTACTCAGGATTTAATACAACATATCAAGGGGAATTGGATTCTAATGAATTTAAATGTTATTATAAACTTGTTTAATGTTCTTGGATGGTAGAAATGGAGTTTTCTAATGATCATATTTTTTAATATAAAAAATATAGAAAGAAGTCTCGATGGAATAAAATGGGGAAGCATACATTAAGGAAATTTGAAGGTATTAAGATCATGTTTCCTTCTTGTGATATGTGTGGTAAAAAAACACCATGAATAATTTATTATAAAATCTGGAAGGGTTTTTTTATGTGGTAAGTTTGGACATGTGTCTCATGAATCTAATAAAAATTATTACTATAATGATTAGACAAATAATGAAAATCCAACAATAATATATTTTTATTGCAATGATTTGGTTAATTTTGTAAGTACTTGTTCGAAGAAAAAAATAAATGATGGAAGTCATCAAGATTTTTTTGAAATGCTAGAACAATTTAAATAAAATAAAAATATTACATGAGTCTAAAGAATGGTATCATATTACAATCTTTATCATAAATATGGAAAAGATCAGTAGGACGATTGTCAAGCCAAGTAATCTCTTGATGTACTTCTATTTTAGCATGACCATCGGCAACCATATTAACATCATGATAGATATGAGTGATAATGTAGTTGATGTCGAGAAGCTAGTTGGTGCAATCCATCCATCTAGTAGTGAATAGCCATGCAAGGTGTGTCACATTGTTCCAAATTGCTCACACCATGGTATTCAAATCACTTTTAAACAAGATATTGTTCCAGCCATGATTTTTAGAGAAAGAAATAGAATGTATCATACGCATCATTTCAGCCTATAGGAAATAAGAAATGCCACAGTTCCCAAGAAAGTATCCAAGGATCTGACCAATGTGACTCCTCAAGATAGCGCCACAAACTGCGGGACCTGGACTGCCTTTGGAGGCACTATCAACATTGACTTTGATCCAACCAGGAAAGGGAGAATGCCAAAACACTTCAAAGGTATGACGAGGCTAACAAAAAATTTCTTCAATATGAAGAGGTCAAAAAATCATAATGTCATGAACAATGTTATTACAGTGACCCTTTTTCATTAAAGTATCTTAATGTATGGAAATAAGAATCCGCATCTGACCTGCATTATGATTGAGTGAGGATTTCTTAAATGTAATTGTATTTCTATCATACCAGATCACATGATGGAGCTCAGCAACAATAGAAAAATAGAGGTTCTTAATTTACTGAGAACTTTTCATTTTCACACAACCCTTTAGTGGAGTGTTGATAGAGTCAAGAATCTTCCATCTATAGTTAAAAATGTCAAAAATATAGCTCCAAAGTGTAGAGGCTATAGCAAGAGAAAAGAAGATACGGTTAGTGTCTTCTCTGTGTTGATTGCAGTGCCTAAATTTGGAGCAATGTAAAATACCAATTGACTGAAGGAATCTTTCTGTAAAAACTCTGTTGTGGGAAAGATTCCAAATAAGAGTGAATCTTGAGGGATTTATACAGGGGTTTTCAAATTGTTTTATCCAATCAAAATCAATTTTAGAATTATAGAAAAAATGGTTGTAAAAGTTTTTTGAATTAATCATACCAATTTGAGCAGGTTTCCAAATTAAAAAATCATCAGTGTTTGATAAAGGATAGTTGTTAATGATGTTCATAATGGATTCAAGAAGATAATCATTGTGAGAATTTAGCATATCTCTAATAGAGTAGTTAGTGATTGAAGGGTTTTGGTCAAGATGCATTATATATATAAGACAGGTTCCAGTCCAGTTATCCAACCTAAAATATATAGAGGAATCCCTGGTAGGCATCCATTAAAAATGATTCATGATGTCAGAAAATGGTTGCTTAATGAATTACCAGGTAGAGGATCTGAGGAAGTTCAATTTTTCTTCCTTAAGTTTTCCAATAAATCTCTTCTTGAGAAAAGAGACAGAATCTAAATTTCTATAAATAAGGTTCTAAGTGAGTCTAGCTTGAAGGGCCTCATTAAAGTATCAAATATTTTTTATTCCAATCCCACCCTTATTAATAGGATTGCAACAAGTTGTCCTGGGGAAAATCACATGATTAATTTCAAACATACTACTAGTCCAAATGAAATTCTTGATTAAGGAATTCATTTT
Source organism: Viscum album (assembly GCA_963277665.1). Lineage (NCBI taxonomy): Eukaryota > Viridiplantae > Streptophyta > Magnoliopsida > Santalales > Viscaceae > Viscum > Viscum album. The sequence goes on along the minus strand of OY728155.1, from coordinate 166,222,269 downwards.
TTTGATAATTCCAATAGGCCATTTACAAAACATCATGGAGTAAACCATTTTGGAAACAACGGTGGATTTGATAAGGCATAATATTCCTTCCAATGAAAAGGACTTCCCTTTACAAGAGGATAGTTGGTTACAAGCTTGGTCAACAATTGAAAAAAAGTGAGAAGACTTGTGTCTTCCCCAAAAAATGGGAACACCAATGTATGTAAAAGAAAATGAACCTTCTTTCATGCCTAGGTCATAGATAATGATAACTTTACAGTTAGGAGGGAAGATTTTTCCAAAGAAGATAAAAGATTTGTTCTATCTAATGGTTTTACTAGAGACCTCTTTATAGTGAGATAGATCATTTTTGAGGTTTCAAATATTTCTTTTATCACCCTGAAAAAAAGGATGATGTCATCAACATATATAAGATGAGTGGGATCATTCACATTACAAGAAACATGAATGGGTTTGATTTTAGTCCATTCCACAAGATGATCGAGGAGACATCTAAAATAATCCTCCATAGTGGAGAAAATAATGGAAGATAGGGGGTCACATTGCCTCACACCTTTGGTAAGTTTAAAGTATCCCTCGGGAGAACAATTGATCAAGATAGAAATATTGGCCGAGTAGAAAAGGGTTCAGATTGTAGAAATTATGGAGTCATTGAAACCAAAGCCTTGAAGAACCTTGAAGATGATGCTCCAGTCCATGGTATCAAAATATTTATTGATGTCATGTTTAATGGTGATATTACCCCCACTTTTAACTTTGTTAAGAGTGTTGACATATTCAGAGGCAATAAAAGTAAAATCTTTTATGGATCTACCCTTGATAAATCCAATTTGGTTCGAGGAGACAATTTCGTCTGTGATAGTTGAAAGTATATTAGTAATGATTTTGGTGATGATTTTATAAAAGGTGTTAATGAGAGAAATGGGTATAAAAAAGTGGACCTTAGAAGCACTTTCCACTTTAGGAATCAAAGAATGAAGTTGAGAATTCAAACCATGAGAAAGGATACCATTGGAGAATAAAGACTTGACAAGTGTACAAACATCCAAATGTATAACATCCCAATAATGATGAAACAACCCATTATTAAAACCATCAAGACCTGGAGCACTATCAGAATTCAAACTAAAGACAGTGTCTTTAATTTCATGATTAGGATGTATGTTTAGAAGGAAATCATTATCCCCATAATTAACCACTATCAGAAGGAACTCAGGTATGTTGAATTTATTCTTGCTAGGAACATTGAAGATGGATTCAAAGTAAGAGACAATATTACAAGAAATATCATCCTCATTTTCAAAGAGGTTGTCCCCATCATTTAAAAAAGATAGAGGTCTATAAACATTCCTGAATCTATGAAGTGAGTTATAGAACATCGTGTTCTTGTCACCATATGATAACTATTTAAATTTAAAAGTTTGATTCCTTATGTTATCTTTAAAGGTGATAAATTGTTTAGTTTTACCAGAAGATTGAGTTCTTGAGTTGGATTGGTGTTGAAATCAAAGCCAATGTTATTATTTTGAATATGACTAAGATCATCCCTAAGAAGAATAATTTTATTGTTACAATATTTGGAAGTAGAACTACACTAACTTCTAAGAATTTGTTTGAGGTTTTCTAACTTAATAAGAAGGAAAAGGAATCATTGATGTGTGACATTGAATACCAAATTTTTTTGATGATATGATTGCATTCATCATTAGAAAACCACACATTGTTAAATCGGAAAGGAAGCGAGGGTTTCATATTTTTGGTGGATACATTGACAAGAATTATATCATGGTCAGAGTGTAGATTGTAGACGATGATGCTGAAGATAGAGTCCCGTTTATCCAAGGTAGGGACATTCACAAAGGCTCTATCCAACTTAGAGGAAACCACCCTATTGTAGTTTCTCCTATATCAAGTAAACTTGGCACAAGTAAGATTAATTTCTAAAAGGTTTTTTACTTCAATAGAAGTCTTGAATTCTCTTGTGGAAATATCACCATGGGTTGGACCAATTTTCCTACTTGTGTTTAAAATGGAATTAATGTCCCTAATAAAAAACCAAGGAGTATTGATATTGGTACCTAAATAGGTAAGGTCATTACCTAGGGGCCTCTTATCTTGGTATCTATTTTTAGTTGGAAGTCATCAAGATGATAAGTATAAATGTGTGGATAAATACTTTGTGACTACTTTTGAAGATGTTGGTCCATCCGACAATGTGGTGTTAGGTACATTACTTATTTATTGATTTTATGATAATATCTTTTTTGATATAGGACATACACATTATATCTTTTATATGATGTTTTATGGTAAATTGAAAATTTACCCATATGAAATGAGGCCATAAAGTTTGGAAAAAACACCTAGGGATTGTATTAAAGAAAAAACAAATTATGAGAATATCCCTGTTATTTTCAGTGGAAAGGTTTTACTAGAAAAAAGTTTTTTTCTTTTCCCTTGTAGAGGTTTATGTTATTAGTGGTATGGATTGGAAATATATTTACAAGTATAAGATATATTGTAGAGTCAAAAAAGTCTTTCTTTGAAATTATATTTAGTTTGTACACAATATTGAATTAATACTTTTGATAATATATAAAGAATATGGGAAATTAATTAGTGATATAATTTAAGGTTTTCTTACAAATATTTTTGAGAAGACAAAAATTGTATAAATTGGTGATGTTTCTATAGTAAATGTATATCTAGATTTATTTCATAATGTGTTTCCTAGAATTATACACGAAAGAGTGATTGAATTTACTATTGAATTAGTATGTAATGCTAACATAATATAAAAACTTTCTTATCAAATGGATCAAGTATAACTTTTGGAATTCAAAAATTAGTTACAAGATTTTATTGATAAAATATTCATTAATCCTAGAACTTCACTATGCATGATCTTGATTTGTTAGTTAAAAATAAATTTAGTTCTATGAGGTTTTTCATTGATTATAGATCATTGAATTACAACACTATTAAGAATAATTTTACCCATCATATAGATGAATTTTTTGAGGAGCTCTTAAGAGATAAATATTTTTCCAATGTTGATCTCAAGTTCGGGTATCATCAGTTGAGGGATAAGGAAGATTACAATCCAAAGAAAATAGTTCATACTCGATATGGGCATTATGAGTTTGTGTTTATGAAATTTTTGTTAAAAAATTATATAGTAGTATTTATAGATGTTTTAAATATATTTTCTCATGATTTATTAAATAAATTTTGTGTTTTTTTAATTTTAACCTGATATATTCAAAAATTTATGATGACCATGAGAAATATTTTAGTGTTTCTCTAAAATCCTTAAAATAAAAGAAGTTATAAGGAAAATTTAGTAAATGTGAATTTTTGTTGTGATAGATTTATTTTTTTGTATATATTATAAATAAATATGGAATACTTATTGATCCTTTTAAAACATAATTGGTTGAAGAGTGGAAAAGATCTATAAATATCTTAGAGATTCATCGTTTTCTAATATTTTTGGGTTACTACTGACAATTTTTTTAAAAATATGTTGAGTTATCTTTCCCACAAAAATTTAACTTGAAAAAGTATAAAATTAATCTCGATGAATGAATGTTATGACTATTTATAGGAATTGAAAATATGATTAGTGAATGATCTATGTTTGGAACTGTCATCAAAACATGGTCAGATTTTTATCTATAGTAATAATTCTTTGAAGGGACATGGTTGTGTTTTGATATAGAATGATTGGGTAATTTCTTATTATTGATTGTAATTGGAACTTTAGGAGATAAATTATCCTACACATGACCTTAAAATAGAGTCTGTAGTGTTTTTATTAAAAATACAGTGACATAATTTATATGGATTAAAATGTGAAACATATATTGATCATAATAGTTTAATGTATATATTTAATAAAAATAATTAAAAATTTGATTGAGCATATAGCTACCAATAATTAAATATTATGATTGAATGATTAATTACCATCCAATAAAATAAAAAAAGTAACTAATTCTATAATTATGAAATATAATGCATCATTAAATATTATATGAATGAAAAATGACCGTTTGGTTAATTATTTAATGAATGTAGGGTTAGAATTAATGAATGAATGATCTTACTCTATTTTTTATCAGATTTAGTTATTTCTTCATTATGAGATATAATTAAACAATCTCAGAAGGTAGATCATGATTTCCAGGAAAAGATAAAATTGGTTAGAAAAGGTAATTTTCATAAATTTAACATTTATAAGAAGTTTTTTTTGATATTTAGAAAACAAATTATGAATTAATTTTGATTCCATGTTGAAGGAATAATTATTTAGTGAATCCAACAACTCTCTATTTTCTATTCATCTAGATAGTACTAAGATATATAGATAACTTTGAAAATATTTATAGTGGGATGGAGTGCAAAGATATATTGCTAAATTTACCATGAAATGATTGAATTATAAATATGTTCAAGAACAATTACAATTAAAAAGGGGTATTATTTAGCCTATTACAATTTTATAATGATAATTGGAGAATATACCATGGATTTAATGGTTAGATTGCCAAAGACATATCATGGTAAGAATGAGTCATGTTTTATTGTTGATCGTTTGACTAAATATGTGAATTTTCATTCTATTTGAGAAAATATGTATTTGGATCATATTTCTATACAATATATTCAAGAATTAATAAGTTTTCAGGGAGTCCCTATTTATGTAGTATTTGATCATGATCCTAGATTCACCTTTAATTTTTGGAAAATCCATCAAAATTCATCGGGTACAAAATTAAATTCCAGTACATCTTTTCATCCTCAATTTGATGGATAATGAGATTAATTGATTTAGTTAGAGGACATGATTTGATCTTGTTATTTGAATTAAATAGTAAGTTGGGATTAATACCTTTCACTAGTTTAATTTTGTTATAATAAAATTTTTCATTCCAGTATATAGATGGAATATTTTGAGAAATTATATAAAAAATACTATCAGAATCTATATTAATGGGAAAAAGATGGTGAATTAAAGCTTTTATAACTATAATTTATAGTGTATATAATTGAAAAATATATGGGTATTTAACAGTCAAAATGGGAATTTCATAGTAGGAATAAAATTTAAACTATTAACGAGAGTAATGATCTTTCATTTGAGGCATAGGACCATGTTTTTCTAAAAGAGTCTCCCAAGAAAAATATTATATGTTTTGTCAAGAAGGGAAAGTTAAGTCCATGATTCATTAGATCATATAAAATTTTATATAATATTGGATTAGTTTCTTACCAAGTAAATTTTAATTAAAGTTTATCTCATGTACAAGATGTGTTTCAGGTTTCATTATTAAGGAAGTATGCACTAGATGCATAACATATTTTGACTCCTAAATTAGTTTAGTTGGAATACAGACTTTGTTATAAAGAATAAATAGTTTAAATTATTTACCATAGAGATTAAGTGTTACAGAATATTGCGACTCACAATGATAAGTTTTTTTTTGTAAAATCCATATGATTTAAAAATCAACATGGGAATCTGAAAATGTTATGAAGGAAAAATATCACCATTTTTTTAAGAAGTGAATAAAAATTGTTAGGATAAAATTTTCAAAAGGGTTGAAAAATTTAATAACCCATATAATAATAATAATAGATCAATTTTATTTATTATTAACATTCATGAATTACATTTTATATATCAATATTCATTATAAGAATAATAGGTAATTTCTTCATTAAAAAGAAATTAGTTTTATTCTAAATAAATTGAATTTCATGAATTATACAGTTTTATTCAAATGATTAATTTCCAAATTAAAAAATTTTAATTTTTCAAAAATTATATCATTTTTCATGTCACCAATAAATAATTATCTTAGATTTAATTTTTTTTTAATTTTTTTGAAAAGTTGATTATTGGGTGAATAATAGAAAATATCGATTTTTTAAGAAAATTGTCTTTTATTTTTATGTATTTACAATGTATCATTTTATTTTGGATTGGTTTTAAAATTAAATTAAATTTATTTAATTATATATCATTCAATTAATGTCATTTATACTTACATTATGCTTTTATTTTCTATAAAAAAATTTATACTTTAAAATACATTTCTATGGGAAACCATTATTCATTTATTTTTTAGAGTTTATTTTCAAATTATTTATTTCCAATTATAGAAATAGTTATTGATAAAATGGAATCTATATTTGAAATTATAATGTTCAAATTTAATAATGATAAAAGTTTCATATTTTTGAAAATATAAATTGTAATTTTGGTAAAAAAAAGTCTGTTACTACATTACAAGTTAAAACATGTTAAAAGGGTTGAAACTAAAATAATAATGATTAAAATGACCTAAAAAATTATTTAAGTATTATAATATGATCATATTTCAACATTATATCATATCATATTCAAATATGAGTCATTTTTGAGCTATTTAGATTGTGTAATACTTTAATATATTTTAATATTTTGAAACATTCATAGTGTGTCCTCTCCCTCACTTATAAAAGGAAAGTACCTATCCTATATAACCTACACTTAAATATCCTCTTATATTTATAAATACCTTCTGAAATCCTTTCCTAACACCCCTCTATATATCATATATTTTCTGGGGTGATCATAATACCATCCTAATAAAGTTATATGTATAAACCTAAGGAGGGTATCCAAAGAAGTGGTATAGTTTTTAGCTTGGTATTTTATTTTTATTTCTTCATTTAACTCTTTCAAGAATAAATTAAACATTTTAATATAATTAAATCCGTATATCACATATATTTTAGTGATAATATGTATATTTTATATCCATTTTCATATAATTATTCTTTTATCGGAAAATTAAAACATCTTTCATGTATACGTGCAGACTATAACCTCACGAGGTGATGTATTTCATTTTTCATCAACAAATCTTATGCATCATCCTAAAAATGGGTCAAAATGAGGTAATATTATATAAATTTTATTATTTTTTTGTATATAAATATTCTAATCCTTTCTTTACTATCAAATAAAAATTTTAAACATCGCTCATGCGTACATTCAGACCTCCGCTTCATGAACAGATGTATTTTATTTTTCATCACTACCTCACATTTCTAGAATATATAGTTTGATTTAAAAATATAATTTGAAACTGATAATAAAATTATAATTCCTTAAATATATAATAATACTTACATTTTTTCACTCGTTTTCTTTGAAAAATGTAAATATTACTCATGCATACATGCATGTTACCTTCTCTATGTTGTAACATAACTCATTTTTCATAACCACCATACATAGTTGGTTATAAAGTCATAATTAATGTATAAAAAATATAATAATAATATTATTAGTATTATTTAAAGGATATAATCATGATCCATTTGACCATAATCAATATACCAGAGTCCTTTCAGACTTTTGAACCAAACATCCTCAAAATAACTAAAGTAAAATTAATCAATTAAGTGAATAAATATGAAATATCAAAAGTAAAAAAATTGATTAATTAAACTATAATAAACTTGAAATATGTTATTAATGAAATAAATAATTAATATACCATTATTATTTAGAATGATAAAGAATTTACATGACAAACTAGACTTGTGTTCAAGGATATTCAATCTTAGAATCCAATTTTGAAATGATTTAATGATTTATATATCATATTTCTCCACATATACATATTTTTTGATGTATGTGTAAATATTTAAATAAATGAATTTAAAAGGTCATTTTACCTATCCTTTGAATTTATTACAAATTTTTTAAAAAGCAATATTTTTTCACATTCAATACAGAATGTTTGAATTTATTTATCAAATAAAAAATGAATGTTTTTTACATATACAATATTTATGGATTTTCCTAGCTTTGAAAAAATTATTTAATTTTTTTATTCCTATAAAATATTCCATTTATTTTTTAAAGAAAAATTCTTATTCCTTTTTTTGGGTATTTTAGAATTGAAAATGGTGTTTTAAAGGTAATGGATATATCTATATCCATAATTTTTTTACTTATGAGTTAAAAATATATTTTTATGATATTGATGTTTTAAATTCGATATTTTATGTGTCTCATGTATTTTATATTCATAAATGGGTTTTTATGATTACAGATGAGCCTAATATAGCTCTCCAATACATTGTGTAATAATTATGTTCTTTGGAGAATTGTGTTGGAATTAACAGATTAGGTTATTCCATTTGTAAGGGTTCTATAGAGATGATGTCCTAAGGAACATGCATGACTTTTCAATGACTGAAAATGAGTTTTCATGTAAATATTTTAATTTCATATAGAAATATATAAATCGTTTTTTAAGGAATGATTATAACCACTAAGGGTAAATAGTATGATTTTAAGAAAATGATTTTCATGGATTATCATGTTTTATAAGAAAACCCCACAATTATGATTTTTTCCTTTATGATTTCATAAAAAGTTTTTTATAAAATATTATAGGTAGTTATGATATTTTAAAGTGTAGGTAAATTATTATTTGTGGTAAATATTTATTGGGCCAATGGAAGACTCTATTATATGACGTCATGATTTCAAAATAGACCAATGAGTTTCTTTTATTATTTTTATATATTCCTTATTGATACTTTTGTTCTCATATCTTGTTTTCAAATTATTTTCACTGGGTTTAAGGATACATTGGAATAATGAAGAAATAAAGTTGAAAACTGTGAATGTTTTTCATGATAATAAAAGTTGGTTCATTTTAGAAGTATTGTACTTTGAAAAAATGAACATTGAGTAGAAGTGACCTCTTTGTAATGCATGAGTTTTTTATGTAAGAGTTATGAGTAAATTATATAAAACTATAAACAAGAAATGGTATTTTGGATTTCCAGAAATTGAATTATTATATAAAAATTAAATTATCTATTGAATATGGATCAAGTCATTATAGTAATAACGATTATCTATTGTTATATATGTACCAGATTTTTTATCATCTGTATCATGGTTATTCTTCAATATGACATTTTATTTATATGTTTTTCTCTTTATGATAGAGTATATGACTTCTCCTAAACCTACTTTTTAAATCTCATATATTTATTTTCTCTTACTCGGTCATTGACACACCATTTACTTTCTTTTTATATTTTTCTAGTGAAAAAGTTATTATGGTTTTATAATAATACATTCATAGAGTTTTGTGTGTGAAATAAGTAGATTTCTAGTAGGTTTAAATGGTGTCTCATTTAGTGTGTATTATTTTTTAGGAATGTTTTTACTTCCCAATTCATTAAAACTGAGATCATTAGTGTGTGAGGGTTTTAATATTTATAGAAAATAATTAAATTATGGCATGGTTATTTTTTTGGTTTTCATAGATAGTGAAAAATGAAGGTTTATATAATTTTATATGTTAGCATATTTGATGATGAACATAGGTGAGCATGTTTAAATAACTCTATAGATTTGGATTTTTTATCGATCAGTATAGTCTGAAATTATAAAGACTCATGTTTACAAAATTTTATTGACATGAAGACAAAGAATCAATTTCAAGTTTATTTTCAAAAAATTAATAGAATACTATTTAATTAATTTATATAATAATTTTAAGGATTATTTTATAAATGATAACATGTCTTCTATTTATCCACTATTATTAGTTTTTTAGTGGAATTTGGATTTTATGGTGGAAATTTCCTTCATCAATATGATTTGGAATCCATTATTAGGGGTTATAAAGTATTTAATATGGGGTTTTATAAGTTTGAATATAGTAATTAATGAGTTAAATATAGTATAATAAGATCATAATTTTAATAGTTTAATGGTTGGTCTTATGGTAGAGATTTTTTATAAAAATATATGTGTTCTTCAAAAAATTTTGAGAAATTTTTTAATATAGATGAAGACATGGTGAAGATGTATATTAGAGTAACATGGTGATATATGTTATGAGAAATTTTATTATGTGTTAGTGTTTATATATTTAAGTAATTTTATATGGGCCATGGAATATTTTTATAGAGGTTGTTCAAAACACTAGAATGTGATTCATTTATTACATAGACTTCCAAAATGGTGGGGTATAATTTATAAGGGATTACACCACCACTTTAGCCAAGTATTACCAAAATAAAATGAGGGTTATGGATCTTACCAAGTTTCTATTATTTTTTCCCACTTCAATATCGTTATAAGGATTATATAAGAGGATGTACAGATGAGTCTATTGAGGGAATGTGGAAATTTAATTTTTGTTAAATTTTTGGGTGTATTTATTGATAATTACAAATAAATAATAGGTATGGATAACTGGGTTATATTTACTGAGGATGCTTAATTTTAGGTTAATTCCTATGAATATAAAGTTAATAATGGTTCTTTTCGTAAATAGTTAAGGATGAAAATAATTGTGGATATAGATAAACTAGTTGATATATACATAGTTATGGTTAGGGATATGTATGTGGATTTAAATATTTATGTGTCTGTATGATAGGGTCACTTTATGGGTAGTGTGAGTGGATTATAATTCAAGATATTTAATAGTGGTTCTTGTGGTTAATTATTGATGGTGGTTCTTGTTTTTTATTAATGGGGGTTCAAGGTAATTAAATTTTTTTCTTACTGGGTAATTAGAAATGTTTATTCAACGTAATTATCAATGGTGAATGGTGCTAAATTATCAGCTAATATTAATGGTATTTATTAGTAATTATCAATGGTCCCATTTTTGTGTAGATATATCTAGAAATGATATTGGATAAAGGGGATTATATATTGAGTTTAATGAAGATATTGGGATAATAATTGTGTGCATATACATATGTTAATGTTATTTGAGTAGTGATGCACACTCACCATCCTATATAATATCTCCTCCTAAATTTTTTAGATGGGTGAAACTAGTTTCTAGTGAGAGATGGGTATTAGTAGATATCTAACTAATGTATTTTTGGATACACATAACTCATGATTTAATTTTTAATATTCTATATTTAATATTTTACATTGGGATCTATAATGAGGTAGGCAGTGAGAGTCGATATATGAGTACCCTTCCTTTTAGTTTCCACATTTTTCTTAGTTATTATGTTAAATATCAACTACATTTATAGAGAGGGAGATTATGGTGATATAGAAGTATATTTTGGAAAACTTCTTAGTAGTTATTCTATTTTATACCATCATATTATATATGAATTAGTATGCTCTATATACAATAACATGTGTCCATCATGGTGGGGGTGGGGGGGGGGATACTATATTTGTTTATCATTTCCCTTATTAAATCTATAACGTGTTTTCATATTATTATTAGTTTATTTTTGTGGGGGTTTTTATCATTGAAAAGATTCACATATAGAGCTTAGATATTTTGGAATAACTTCATTTATCTGATGAGGTATAACTTTGGGTTGTTTTTTAGTTTTATTACTACTTTTATTTTGATGTATTGATATGTTATTTGTTATTTTCCTGAATTTTGTTATATAAATACACATCATTATGGTATAAATTTATTTTTTGGATGTATTTTATTTCATTTATATAGGGTAATTCTAACCATTTGTGTTTTTTATACTAAGAAAACCCATTGTTTACCACTTTATTATTAGAGGTGGGTGTGATGGTCATACATGGTCTTATTTCTAGCTTAGGGGTGAGTCCCATTGAGGATTGGTCAATAAAAAGTGCTATTATATATATGTTTATAGGTTGGATTTTTTATAATACATTTTGAGGGTTTTCAATCCCTTGGAAATTCAATAATATATCCGAACTTTGGATATATCCTAGACCCTGGATATTATCATAGGATGAGGGCAATGAATGTATTCTTGTTTATTGACCTTGATTGCCTACTGAATATACTTAAGGGATGGTTTATTATCTATAAGGCACTATTTATAGATTAAAACTAGCATATAGTTTATGTCATGATGATTTCATGTTCTTTGGTTAGGATAACTATATAAATGGGGTGGAGCATGGAATAAGGTGTTCTCTTATATACATCAATATACATGAGGTTTTGTTATTATAATTTTGCTCCATTTTAGATATTCCCAAATCATGAGGATATAATCATTGTGTAAATCTTGAGGAGGTGTGAAAGGTACCAATTATACACCACAAGGTTGATAATACCTGAGATTCAGCATTGTATAATTTCCCTAAAAGAATATTTTACCAAACTTCAAGGGTGTTTCATATGATATATACACTGGGTAGTGGATTGATATGGTGAATATACCTATTATTCTTCTGTATACTCTAGATGTGTACTAAAGTTATTTGGTAGTGATATTTCAATGTGATGTTGTTATGGATTGGTCGGTAATTTATGTTATAGATATAACTGGGAATTTGATATCCTAAGTAGACTGCCAAATCCATTCTGAAACGATTTTTTATCCACTACTCCCAACATGGATCAACAATAGGATCTACTATCCATTTTTAAGGGTGTTTATTAGTGTAATATTTTTCTAGATAATTCATGAATTTCATTTGATATTCTCCTAACATGATTTCAATTGAAGAGTTGAGAGATTGATATTTTGAGTCATCTAGGTGAATTAATATTCAATATTATGTTACTTCTCATAGATTAAATAATTATTAAGAGGCGATATATGTGATAGAGGTGGTTGAAAAAACTCTTATACATTAATTTATTATTTGGGGAGATGGATGATATTATACTATCATATCCATATATAAGAGGGTTCATTATAATAACCCTTCACTTTATTTCACACTTAAACATAATTTATTACATAAAATCATCACTTGATAAAAAATATAAGATCAATAGGTCTAGTGTATTTGGGTATTTTGAACATTAAATAACAACTTAAAACATGAAATACACATCTTTATTGAAAACGTCTTTTACATGACCACACAAATTCCTTCGCACTTAGCATTACATGTGGAAACTTGAGGACATGCATAAAAAAAGGGTGAGCTATAAATACCAGTAATGGAGTAAACAAGGAATGACATGAATAATATAGTACATGTTATGAAATAGGTATATAAATGTATCATAATAGAAACATGAACATAATTGAATGATATAGAATGATTATCATAATATAGAAATGCGACAATAACATTTAACATGATATTAGCATGATCCAAGGATCATTGCACATAAAACATGAGTACACCCTAATTTCACTTTAATTAGCATTATTAATCCCTCATTTCACTTTATGTATCATGATACGTGTCTTTACCCAATGCATTGGAGTGCTATCAGAGTGGACCCTTCTTAATCATTTCATTTCATGCATAAGTGTGCCAAATAGAACATATAACATGGATTCATAAAACCTAATAATTTATTCCTTGATAAAGGAATGTTTAATTAATAAATGAAACTCTATAATAAATAAGTAAATTTTCACAAAGGATAATTCCCTTGATAGATAATTGGGCATGGTATTCACTACACAATGACTTTGGCTTGGAAAATCACAGTGCAATTTCAGCAGCATAATGACATGACATAAGAATTCATAAAAATGGTTGATGAGAAAGAAAGGGGTGTCTCATTATATGTTCAAGAAAAGGAAGGTATGAGGGGTTACATAGATTCATGTCCCAATATATTTAATGTAATTTAGATTCCTAAAACAAATTAATTGCTTGAATGTAAATGAAGAGAGAGAAATCCCTTACAGAATTTCAACATGGTAATGAGTGTAATTGGGAAGAATTAATGTGGTATAAAAGTGTATATAATCATTCAAACATAAGGTGGGAGGTATAGTGGAGGTGTGAGACATACCCCAAAATTGTTAATTGAAAAAACAAGGGTATAGAAACATAAATAAACTTGGACAAAAAATGAAAGAGGAAGAAATCCCTTACTTGGAAGTGTGATCTCAAAGGCTTGTGAGGGATTTGAGAGATGATTATTGGGAGCTTGGGGCACCTTGGGAAGATTTTAGAGCGATGAGGGTAGGGTAGGGACGTTCTATAAGGGTTTTTAGTGAATATAAGTGAGATATTGGTTGGGTTTATATAGGAAAAGACAGGGAATACTTTATTATTTAGTTTTTGGCCACTACACATTAATCTAATCAAAACCACAAAAAACAAACCAGAGCATTGACCATGGTTTTTACCAAGGGGGATGGGGAAAAATTATTTTATAATTCCAATGACCGAAATTATTAAAATATTAGGATTTCTTATGTGGAGGAGAGTCACACTCTCAATGAAATCATATTAAATAGTTAAAATGTTTTATAAGTGTTGGAGGGTCCACTAAGGCACCATAAAATTAATCAAACAAATATAAAATAAAATTTTTTAAAGGTAAAAAATATATCTGATGAACATACCATTTATATTATTTTATTATATCACTATTGGGTCATTATGATGTCATAAAACACATTATATTTTTAAATGGTATTTAATTTTTACCCAAAAATTCCACTGTGTTGGAAAATTATGAAAAATTAAACGTTTGATAATTTCAACATCCTAATTCCAGAAATAATATTAATTTTATCTAAATAATTTTATAAATATTTGATTTTTTACTTTTAAAATAAAATTTGACATTTATAGAAAATTCATTGGTTTTGAAAAAAAATGGCTTTCAAACCTTAATTAAAAGTAATTTAATTATAATATTTGTTTAAATGTTATTTTAAACAAATCCATTGATTCATTAAAATAGTTTTTTTAATTGAATATTAACAAAAAAATACTATTTGTGATTTAAAAAATATTTACAAAATAACAATAATAAAATAAATGTATATTCTTTATTATATACTAAAACAATGCACATAATCATAGTGCTTGGTTCATGTTACACAAAACCTTATAACAGCTACATAATACCTAAGGGTAAGGTGTGCGATGGTGACATACTTTTGGGGAGGCTATGATAACATCGCCTGGGTGGTAATCTCTATTAACTTCCACTTCTCCCGTAGACGTTTCCATTAAAGATTAATTTATTGAATCTTAGCTTCGGATTGGTCAAGAGATAATCCAAGTGATTCCAACTCCTTTCTGAGCTTCTAAATATGGGCTTCATATGGAGCAATTCTACTAGATGAGGCCATCATTTTATTTGTCTGAGTAAATTGGATTTATTAACACCCAATATTTATACTAATCATGTGATCACTATTCAACAACTATATTAGCAACGATAAAAATTCCTAACAGTATTTTGAAATCCAAATACATAAAACCAAGGAAGTGCATATTTTATATAAATATTTTACATAATAATACATTTAATTATATCAAGATTAATTTTCATTAATAAAAGTTTGGGTTGTTAAAATCATCCCCCTTAAAAAATTTCACCCTCAAAATTTCCCTTTCCCAAACTAAAACAGACGTGGATAACTCCACCTCATCACATCCTCCAGTTCCCATTTTGCTACTTCAAACTTTTGGTTTCCTCACAAAACTTTTGCAGGGGTAATTGTCTTATTTCATAGATCTTTTTCTCTACAATCTAAGATCTTCACCGGATTATCTTCATAGGAGATGTCATTATCAAATGGTACCACCTCTGTATTTAGTATATGTGATGGGTCAGGTATGTACTTCCTCAAGAGTGATACATGGAATACATCATGTACTTGGGATATGTTTGGTGGGAGTGCTATTCGATAGGACACTACTCCAATGAGATCAAATGATCTCAAAAGGGACGATGTACCTTGGGCTAAGATTTCCCTTCTTCCCAAATATCATAATTCTCTTCCATGTCGATATATAGAGGAATAACATGTCTCCAACATCAAAATCTAGGTCTCATAGATTATTATCAACATAGCTCTTTTTTCAAGTCTAAGAAGCTTTAATGTGCCGGTGGATGGTTCTGACCTTCTCCACTATTTCTTCGACCATTTCTGGACCTAGGAGTTTTATCTCCCCAACTACATCCCAACAAGCTAGTGTTCTGCACCTCTTCCCATACAGGGCTTCATAAGGATCCATTTGGATGCTTGAGTGGAAACTGTTATTGTCATAGAACTCAATTAGAGGAAGATGTTGATCCCATCCTCCTTTGAATTCCATTGAGAATTATCTCAACATGTCCTAAAGTGTTCGTATAATCCACCCATATTAGCCATTAGTTTTAGGATGATAAGCCATATTGATGTTCATATCAGTATTCAGACCATTTTGAAGACTCTTCAGGAACATAGGGTGAATCTTGGATCCCGATCATATACAATTAGTAGTGGTAATCTATGCAGCCTTACCACTTCTCTGATATATATATCCATTCTAGTTGATCCAATAAGAAATCCCCTTGAATTTAAATGAAGTGTGTAGTCTTTGTAAGATGATCCACAACAACCCAAATAGCGTTGTTTACTTTGTATGTATTCGGAAGACCAGCGACAAAGTCCATGGTGATGTTATCCCATTTCCATGCTAGTATGGGTAATGGTTGCATCATCCCCTTAGACATCTTCCTCTCATCCTTCACTTGCTAACATACTAGGCACATTGAGGTATACTCAACTATATCATTCTTCATGCTATCCCACCAATAATGATCTCATATATCTCGATACATCTTTGTGTTTCCTAGGTTAATAGAGAAATTATAACTGTGTGCATCATACAAAAGTTATTTATTTAACTCTGAATTTAATGGAACATATATTATTGAACCAAATCTCACAATTTCATATTTATTAACTTTGAACTCTAAGGATTTCACTTTTTTGATAGTTTCCACTTTCCTTTGAATTATCGCATCATCCTTTTAAGCATCCTTTAAACTTTCCAAAAGAGAAAGTTGAGTCATAATTTTTGAAAGGATTGATGATATTACCTCCTTTATGATTCTCATGTCCATCTTTATCAAATCTAAGAAGATTGTATCCTTTTCAATTATCATCAATGATAGAATTTTTGGGTCCTTTCTTCTTAGATCATCTGCCACCTTGTTCTCTTTCCCTGGGTGGCAGTGGATTGAGCAGTCATAGTCTTTAATCAGATCTATCCATATTTGTTAGTGAATATTAAACTATTTCTATGTTATTATATACTTGAGGCTTTTGTGATCCATGTATATTTCACACTTCTCCCCAAAAAGGTAGTGGCACAAAATTTTTAAAGCGATGAATACTATATCCATCTCCAGAACATGTGTTGGATAATGTTTCTCATGAAATTTCAACTTCCTTGAAGCATAGGAAATGAATTTTTCATTTTGCATCAACACAAATCCTAGGCCCTTCTTCAAAGAATCACTAAATACCACAAAATTTATCTACTTGTGGGTAGTGTGAGAAAAAATGCAGTGATAAGCCTCATTTTCCACTCCTCGATGATCTATTTTCATCATCACTCCAAGAAAAAATTACTCCATTCTGAGTTAGCATGGCATGAGGGTTGGTAAATTGTGAGAAATTTATCACAAATCGGCGATAATATCTAGTTAACCCTAGGAAGATACAGATATCTATTACTGATGTTGGCCTCAGCTATCCCTAAATTGCAGCTATCTTGGAGGGATCCATAGATATCCCATTACCTTTGATGATATGACCCAATAATGAGACCTCCTTCAACCAAAAATAATACTTCTTGTACTTTTCATAGAGCTTATCCCTTCACATGTTCTCTAGTACAGTTCTTAGATTCTTCTCATGATACTCCATGGTTTTGGAGTATATTATAATATCTTCTATAAAGACCACCAATTTTTTTAGGTAATCTCTAAAGAAACTATTCACCAAGTCCATGAAGATTGATGGTGAATTAGTATGTCTGAAATAAATTACTATTAATTTATTGTGCCTGTATCTTGTACAAAAATCAATCTTAGAGATATCCTCCTTCTTCAACCTTACTTGGTAATATCCCAAACACAAATCCACCTTTGAAAAGTATTTTTCTTCATGTATCTAATCTAACAAGTCATCAATTTGTGTCAGAGGATACCTGTTCTTTACCATGATTTTTTTAGCTCACGATAATCATTAAAAAGGCACATTTACCCATCCTTCTTCTTGTTGAAGAGGATTGGTGCAACCCATGGTAAAGTAGTTGTGCATATAAACCCTTTATTAAGATTCTACTATAGTTTTTTAGATCCTCGAGCTCCAAAATATCCATTCTATATAGAGTCTTGGATATTGGAAATTCCCCATGTATAAGATCAATCGGTAATATAACATCTCTTCTAGGAGGAAGAAGAGACAATTCCTCGGGAACCACTTCAGCAAATTACCTCACAATAGGCATGTCCTCAAGGATGGTTGCTTCCTTAGAATAAATCATCTATGCATGTTACACATGCTCATAAGGAGTGATATACATGCTTGAGATGATGGTTCTAAAGAAGATTCATCATCCACCATGAACTTGTAAAGAATTGAGGGTCAATTATCCATATGGAGAGTGATTTGCTACTCATATAAATTTTTGTTGGATCTATATAAGGAAAGCCAATCCATGCCATAAATTGCATGCAAATAAACTATATGAAGTATGGTGAGATTATCCAGGAAGTTCAATCCAAAAATTATGACAGGGGAGGAGTTATATTCATTAGATGCAATGATTTCCCCATTTTCCATTCTCACTGATATCTTTACTTCCATTATTTGTGGTGGTGTTGGGATTGATCTGCTAAAAATTCGGGATGTAAAATAATGTATAGAACTAGAATCAAGAAGTTTTTTCTCTATTCATGAATGAATAACTAACATACCTATCGCCACTTCATTTTCGGTGTTCAATTCTGCATTAGTGATGAAAAAATCTCCCCCTTGCTACCTTGGAGGTTGTTGGGTTCCCCTAAAAACCCTTGGTTCAGGGAACTAGTTTGAAAAGTGCCCTGATTATTTGCAGTTTAAGCAATGAACAATGTGTTGAGGGTCGAAAAGAGCATTCCTCTCCTCTATCATAGCCGGAAGTTTTTCTTGTCAGCAGTTAATGACCAGCTTCCCTTATCTTCCACACCTAAATCATTTCCTCATTTCCTTTAGAATATTTCTAGGGTGCTTCTTTCTGCACCTTTGGTAAGTTGGGTACTGGATTTTCTTATTACTATGGGATTTATCCAATGGAACACTAGAATTATATTCTACCTTACACTTATTATCCCGATGATACCCTTTCTATTCGTTAATCCCCATTTCAACTTTGAGGGAACATCAGACAATTTCCTCATAGCTCTCGAAGTCACGGATCGCTAGAGACTTCCATAGGCTAGGTTTTACCCCACCAAAGAAGTGGTAAACCTTGAATTTTGGGGTAACGACAAAGGTGTAGGCATATCATAAAATCCATAAGAAGTTTTCCTTGTACGATCTAATGGATTATTCATCTTTTTTTCTTGAGGGAAAAAAGGCCCTTTCCATTTTAAGTCGGAGGGTGTGGGGAAAATATTTATAAAAAATCATTTTCCAAAAATATTTACCTTCCAACACCTCCATATCCTCCCAATGCTTTATATTTTTTATCTATGTCCACCATTGATCATCTTCACCCTCCATATGATAAACATCCAGAAGAACCTTCTCATATTCAGAACATTAAAGGATGGAGAAGATCTTTTCAATGGAGTAAATCCATTGTTCATAAATTGAGGGATCAGATGATCCATTATAAATAGGAGGCCTTTTTCTCATGAATCTCTCAGTTGAGACTTGTTCACTCTTAGTGGAGGTTGAACTTTCCTCTTGAACAATTTTTTATTGAAAACTTGAGTTAAAAGAGAGAGTATAGTGACAAAGTTTATGATTCCTGCTCCCATCAGATTGGGAATCTCATTAGAACAATGATCACATTGATCTTCTCATCGGTTGTTAGCCCGAGTCCTCATATTACTAGAAATTGGATGGAATAAAAGGAAAGTTAAGGGTAGCACAAAAAGGGTAATCCAAAGACAAAACAAATGATTTATAAACTACTTTAATTTCCTTAACTTCTGAATTTATATGATTCAATTTATGTTATCCATGATCTACTCACAACATATTTTATTAGGGGAATATTTTTTATTACCTAAATAATGATTCATACTAAGATTATGAATTTAACAAAGAATATACCCCTGATAGTGTCATAATAAAGTGTGAAACAAGGCTTATTTTATTATACGAGTTCTTGTTCGAGTCTAGCTCAAAGTTCTGTTTTCGGATTTACCCCAAGATAGATCTATTCCAGAGCCGCATCTACGTACTCGTATCCTAATAAGGATTTATTTTCTTGATAAAAAATTACTAAATACTAAAAAAATAGGTAAGTTTTTATTATACTTAGTTTTAGCCCAAAGGCTTTGATTAGGTTTTTCTAATCCTAATCCCAAAAATAACTAAACCTATCCTATGATACTAACTATAAAAACCCTTATATTTATTTCACACTAAAAAATAATTTATTACATAAAATATTCACTTGATACAACATGTAATATTAAGAGGTCTAGTGTCTTTGGGGATTTTTAACATTATATAGAAACATAAAACATGAAATATATATCTTTATTGCAAACGTATTTTAAATGACCACACACATTCCTTCGTACAAAGCATCGCATGGGATAAACTGAATAAATGCATAAATAAAGGGTGAGTTATAAAGGCCAGTAAGGGATTAAAAATTGCATAAAATTAAGAATAAAATAAATGTTAGGAAATAGGCATAACAATGGAGCATAAGGGAAACATGAACATAAAGGCATGATATAACATGATTATCATAATATAGAAATGTGGCAACAAAATTTAACATGATATTTTCATGAGCCAAGGATCATTGCAAATTGAACATGAGTAAAACCTAATTTCACTTGAATTATCATGAGTAAACCTCATTTCAGTTGATGTATCGTGATACTAGTCTTTACCCAATGCATTGGAGCGCTATCAGGGCACACCATTCTTAATCATTTCATTTCATGCATAAGTGTGTCACATGGATCATATAACATGGATTCATAAAACATCATCATTTATTAAATTATAAAGCAATGTGGACTTCATACATGAAACTCTATAATCAATAATTAAATGCTCATAAAGGTTAATACCCTTAATAGATAAATGGGAATGGTATTCACTATACATTGACTTTGGCTTGGAAAATCATGGTATAATTTCAGTAGCATAATAGTGTTACATAAGAATTAATAAAATGGTTAATGAGAGGAAATATGGTGTCTCATGATATGTATATTAAATGTAAAGTAAGGGGGTTCATATAGATATGTGTCCCAACATATGTAATGGAATTTAGATTCATAAAACAAAATAATTACATGAATTTAAATTAGGAGAGAGAAATAACTTAGAGAATTTCAACATGGTAACATGTGTACTTGGGTGGAATTGATGATAGAAAAAGGGGTATATCATCATTAAAAAATAAGTAGGAAATTATAGGGGAGGTGTGAAATCATACCCCAACATTTTTAATTGAAAATACAAGCTTATAAAAACATAAAAAAACATGAAAAAAATGAGAGGAAGAAATCCCATAATTGGAAGTGTGATCCCAAAGGCTTGGGAGGGGCTTGAGAGAGAATTCTTGGTAGCTTGGGGTTCATTAGGAAGATTTTGGAGAGATTAGTGTAGGGTGGGAATGTGCCTCAATTGTTTTGAGTGAATTTAAGTGGGATCTTGGGTGGGTTTATGTAGGAAAAATAAGGAATTATTTATTATTTATGTTTTGGAAACTACACATTAAACTAATCAAAAAAAACCAACCAATGGTTTTTTCCCACAGTATTCTCCCAAGTGGAGTGGAAAAAATTATTCTATATGGAAAATGTCCAAAATTATTAAAATATTTGGATTTATTATGTTGTGGAAAGTCACACTCTCAAGGATATCATTTTAAAATGTTAAAATGTTTTATAAGTATTGATGGGTCCACTATGGCCCCATAAAATTAATCAAAAAAATATAAAATTACATTTTATTAAATTTAAAAAATTTATTAGTAGAAAAACTATTTTATAGCATTTTATTATATCACTATTGGGTCATTATGACGTCATAAAAGACATTATATTTTTAAATGGTATTTACTTTTTACCCAAATATTTGACTCTCTCGGAAAATTATGAAAAATTCATCATTGGATAATTCAGACATCCTAATTTCAAAAATAATATTCATTTTATCTAAATAATTTTCTAAATATTTAAATTTTCACATTTAAAACAAAAACTAACATTTATAAAAAAATCATGGGTTTTGAAAAAAAAAACGGTTTTCAAAACATAATAAAAATTACAACTGTATTCATAGAAATTATATGACCAGTTATATTTAATAAAAAGTAATCTATTAATAATATTTTATTAAAATATTATTTAATTAAAAAATCCATTAATTCATCCAAATAGATTTATTAATTTAATATTAACTAAAAAATACTATTTTTTATTTAAAGACTATTTATAAAGTGACAATAATAAAATAAATGTATATTCTTTATTATATATAAAAATAATGCACATAATCATAGTGCAAGGGTCTTATTACATAACCCCTTATAACACCTGCATAAGACATAAGGTTAAGGTGTGTGATAGTGATAGGCTCTTGGAGGGGGGGGGGGGGCTTAGAAAACATCCCTCGAGTGGTAATCTCTATTAACTTCCACTTCTCCCATTGGTGGTTCCGTTCAAGCTTAACATGTTGAACCTCAACTTGGTATTGGTCAAGAGAGGAGCCTAGTGATGCCAAATCCTTTATGAGATCTGGAAAATGGGCTTCATATAGAGAAATTCTACTGGATGAGGCCATCAATTCCTTTGTCTGAGTAAATTGTATTTGTTAATGCCCTATATTTATACTAATCATGTGATCACTGTTCAATGACTATATTAGCAAAATTAATAATTATTAACGGTATTTTGAAAACCAAAAACACAAAACCAAGGAAGTGAATATTTTATATGACCATTTTACATAATAATATATTTAATTAGATCAAGTGTAATTTTAATTAATAGAATTTTGGGTCGTGGCATTCCTCCTCCTCTATCATTTAGATTTCATCAAATCATGGGATATTAATTAAACCAACAAAAAGGATCATGTAGGGGTATTTATTAACCATATATAGGATTTTGGTCTTATATATTTGTTTTATTATGAGTCATATCAAGGACGTATGTCCGTTTTCTTATATATATTTATATAGTGCAATGGTGGTTAGAATACCTTGAGTTTTTATAAGTATGATCAATAATAGTTACCTCCATGTATTTTTTAGAAACAATAGTATATATGAACTCATAGAAAAATTTCTTGACTATGTAAGGGTCTGAATTTTGATATCCAATGACTTCAGAGACAAAATATTGGTCAAAGGCTAGGAGAATGAGGATAAAAGGGTTTTTGAGTGGGAGGAGATAAATGTAAGTAGTTTCATATAGTAGAGGTGGATG
Organism: Viscum album; assembly: GCA_963277665.1. NCBI lineage: Eukaryota > Viridiplantae > Streptophyta > Magnoliopsida > Santalales > Viscaceae > Viscum > Viscum album. The sequence goes on along the minus strand of OY728155.1, from coordinate 166,198,873 downwards.
AGATGTATGAATAAAACGTAGTAATGGTTTGGATTTCATCTTTTCTACCCTTAATTTTATTTTATTTTACATGAGAGATTCAAAATTCGTTTATTAAAACTACCTTTGTCTAATAGTTATATATTTAAGTTGAAAGGATTCCTAATCCATGAGAAATGACTTATTCTATAACACCTCAAGATTTTATGAATTATTTTTTTCTAATAAATTTATTCTTTTTTAAATTTTTCTTTTCATGCAACACTGAATATAATGTTATCTATGTGATATAACTATGTTTTCATTTCATAATATAAAACACCATGTTAAGATTTCATTACACAAAATAATTAGATTAATGTTTGGTATACACAACACTATTTTGGGTTGTGTTACACACAATTCCAGTTTCAATCAATAGCTTGTGTAATATAAAAGGCTATGTTTTACCAAACTATAATAATAATAAAAATATATTATTATTATTATTATTATTAAAATATTGTTATAGCTACCACCTAAACGTTGTAATGGATGTTTTGAATAATATTAATTAAAATTTTAAAATATGATTTAAACATGTTTATAAAATTAATACTTTGGTGATCAATTAGTAGATGTGAATGTATTAACTATTTTAAACTAAATGAGTTTATTTTATAAGATAACTATATTTCTATGTACATACTCAATTTTATCTCAACAAATTAAACAAACAAATTTTTATTAAGGTTTTTAATAAAATTTATATATTGTATATTAAATAAATATTTTCAATACCAATCCAATATATTTTATTTTTATAATATGTGAATAAATCCAATTTTATGAATAAAAAGATGTATTTTTCAAAAAGGCAATTTTACCACTTTTTAATAGTGAACCCATTTTAAATATGATTTTTGAAATGTTAATAATTATTATTCAAAAAAATTAACTACATTTCTAAAATATTTTTAAGAAAACTTACTTTGGTTGAATTTTTGGTATTTTTTTGAGAAGTTTCATTTTTTAATGAATAGTGAAAAATACTTTTAATTCAAAACTGTTTTTGTCTAATTTATTTATATAGTTAAATTATATATTAATTTTTTTTAAAGTATAATTGTATAAATTAAAAACTAACTAATACAATTTAGTTTATTGAGACCAATTTCACCTTGAAATTGGATATAAAAACATTTCAATCTTTTGGACATTGATGCTAATGAAACCCGCTGTCGCGACACATTTGGGGGATTAATTTAGAATTAATTTCTGCCACTTTTGTTATTATAATTTAAAACCATGGAATCAAATTTTTTAATTTTAATAACTAATAATTTTTATTATGTTAAAATTATTTTTTTACCAAAAATATTAGTGAATGTGATTAAAATTAATTACAACGATTAAGAGAAAAATTAGCTTAAAAAAGGACTAAATCTTACACATACGACCCAAAATGACATAGAAAAATTTTCAAAATCTATTGGATTGAATTATTTTGACAAAGAACCTATTTTATCTTAATTATAAAATTATTTTAGTCACATGATGAAAGAGATACCCCAATAATTTTTACTATTTTATACTTAAAAGAATGCCACTCATCCTCCACAATAAATGGGCACTCACCCCCTCAGTTCCATACATATCACAAGAGACTTTGTATCTACCAAAAACCATACCAATATTCTCCCAAAATCCCCCCATTCGACCAAGAATCCAACCATTGGGATGAAATAAAACCAAGGAATCCCTTTGGTGAAAACCAAAAGGAGTTACCCAGAGAAGAGGAAAAATCCTTCCATAAGCTATTTTATTTTATTTTCATTCTTCCCTACTGAATTAATTTTATTTAATTATTATAAAAAAACTGATTATCCTCAATATATTTTTATTTTTTATATTAATTTTTATACCTAAATTTACAAACACTTCCATCTAATGGGTAATGAACTTACCGTTCTTATGTACGGTGAAGTACCGCCCAATGAAATGATATTTGTTTTTCCATTACCACCTATCATAGTTGGAAATTAAGATTAATATGTTTTTATATGATATATAAGATATTTTTATGTTTTTATTTTTAATGAATTATTATATAACATATACCTTCTTTCTTTACATTTTGTGTTAATACAATAACTTCCTTTTTGGAAGTGTGGACTACCGCCTCCTAAAAGTGATGTAATTCATTCTGAATTTACATGAAAGTTATTTAGGATGGTATTAGTGAACTTATATGATATATAAAATAATAATTATAATATAATTATGTTATATATATATATACATATTTTTAATTTACTTTATTTTTATCAACACAACAATAAAACAGGAAGAATATTCATGCGTACGTATGGCCTACCGTCTCCATAAACGATGTATTCCATTTCATGATTTTGTGTTTAATATATTATTATAAATATTTATATAATGAGTATATATGACATTTATATAATTTTTAAATTATTTAAATAACTAAATCATCATCTAAGTAATAGTATTAATAATAACAAGTCAAAACATATACGGGAAACATAGTAGATATTACCCGAAATGTAACCTTTACATTGAATTGTTAATAAAAGAGTAATATAAAGTCATAATAAAATAAAATATGTTATTAAATATAATAATATGGTTTGGTGTTATATTAATAATAAACATATATTTATTATATAGTGGTTTTGAACGTGTATAATTAAATTCAATACTTAAGGTAAGAGTTTTCTCATCTCACATTTTATTATCCATGAGATAAATGACATGTTAACCAATAATTTATTTTGTGGGGTGTATATAATCCCATGAATATATTATATGACATATATATAAATTCATGGGTATTTACATATCAATTTTATTATCTCTCTCTCATGGGTTTTATGTTTCTAAAGTTTCCAAATTGGTAAAGCAGTTTTTCTCTTGTTTTCTTTATTTGAGAAACATGCCATGTTATGCACCTATATTATTATAAAAGGTGTATATCCTGCCCTTTTACATGTTATATAATGAATATTCTTCTTTCATGATATTTTAATCTATATGTAATGTTATTATATAATGTAGAGTATGGGTCATAGTTCTCAAAGTGGTAATAGTGTATTACTATAATCTAATCATTTATCGGGATTATTTATAATTGTAATTACATCGATGATATATTATGATCCATATCTCATTAAAACTCATGAATTATCTTCTCCTTTTATTATCCATGATATATTCATGTGTTTGTATATTTTTTGCACTCTTTGGTACGAAATATAATTAGGAAAATATTTTATGAAAATCCCACTTTGTTTCCCCTTTTGGTTGGAAATATTTATTCTTTCAAAACCATGTTTTCTAAAAAGGATATCAAAAAAATGTTTTATGTTAATTTTCTTAATTTTTTTAATATTTATTTTATATTTTTTCAAAAGAAATGGTTTTCAAAAAAACTTCTAGATTTTTTTATATGTTCTTATGGAAAATGGTTTTTAAAATGTTTTCAAGTTTCTTTTATATGATTTCAAGGAAAAAAAATTTCAAACATATTTCAATATTATACTATGAGTTTTAAAGGTTCTTTTTCATGAAAATTAATTTCAAACGGTTTAATTTTTTAAAAATAAAATCTCAAAGAAGTTAGTGTAGAGTGATTCACTATTCATTTCAACCCTTACACAAACGTTTTAAACTGGATTTGTACTAAAAGTAAAAACAATAATTAAAAATTAAAACTCTAGTTTTATAAAATAATTTAATGTGTATAACTATTAAAGAGGTAAATTTTACTTTTTTTTACATTTACATTGAAGTGGGAAGTGATTTCGAGAGTTCACGATGGATTTCAAGCATAATGGAACAAACTGTGTGAGAGACCAAGAAGACTTCGAGACTTAAATATTTAATGTAAATAATAAATACAACCATTTGGGATGAAATTTTGTGAAAAAGTAAAAAATAATGTGGTATACATTTAACAAGAAGACCATGGAGCCCAATTTTTCTATTGGGAGGCCCAAAAGTGGACCACAATGTGATTAAGTTTTAGGTGGGTCATATTGGACCATCATTATGTATTTGGGCCATAACTAGGGATTCCGTACTACAATTGGGATGACTCTACATCCATTGGATAGATAAAATGAATTACTAACTCTACACCAAATTTTATCACAATTGAATGTTCTTTGGTAGTTATCCTTATGAATAATCTTATTATAAGAATCACTTTTGAATAGGTCACCTACACCCATAGACCGTTGAATACTGTTAGATCTAACTAGCCAAATTATATTTAAAATCAATACATAGATTATTTTAATGGTTGGAAAAAATAGGGGTAATGGTGATTTGAATTTTATATCATTATTCATCCATCTTCTCCATCTTCTAAATTATGTATTTCTTAACCTCTTAGTGATAAATTTGGGGGTGTTTTTTGTAGTAATATTCAGATCCATTCTTGTAATCATTGGAAGGTGATTAAATTTCAAGGTTTTTAGTCTATTGTTCTTCATTTATAACTTTTGAATTTATGTTTATTCTGACATAATCAAATAAAAACCAATGGAACAAGAATCATCATGCTTCCATGTATATCCAAGATCTTGTGATGATTTGACTGTGTTCATCTCTTTTCTCACCACTCCTATTTCAAGAGTGTGAAAATGGGTTATAACAGTTGATAAAATATATAATATTTAACCAATGAATATGAATGTTCTTGTATTTTGGAAAATTAATTTTTTCACAAAATTTTAACCATCTCATCACGTTTTTGATTTGATTCCTTGATTGAGTTCACTTTTTTACATGGATAAAATTTAGTTGTTCTTAAGAGGTTATTGATAATCAATATCATTGATCAATTAAATACTAGGTGGTAACCTAGAAATAAATCACATACCATAATAGTTTCAGTGTATATAAATTAATAAATTAATTATCCTTCCCACTCCCTTGTGGGTGATAAAAAATTGGGCATCAATGGAGACTCACCTAGTTTGATCATGATTTCTCAAAATTATTTCTCTCACTTAGTAATATGGTTTCAAATTTTTATTTTAAAATCATAAAACCACAAAACACTTAATCCCATTCCCATTTTATTTTTATAATAAAAACTATTTTACTAAATTAATTATCTAAGGCTCTATCGAGAGATGACATAGGGTTCTTTCTGTACAACCAAATGTATTATAAAATCTAAACACCTAATTTGATGTGATCAACAAAATGATAAAATTTTGGAACTATTGATAGGGGAAAATAGAATTTCTTTCTTTAATTATTTAATTCATTTTATTTATTTATATTCCTTTTTATTTATTACTCTTTTCAATTCACCCTCCCGTTTTTATTGTTTTTGGTTTTTTTATTTTTGTTTATTTTTATGTTTTTTATCTCTCTAGTTATATATTATTATGATTATTCTTATCTATCTCTCTCTAATTCTATAATAAATAATTCTATTTTCTTTTCTCCTTTCACTATTCTATTTTTTTTTAAAAAAATTTATCCATCTTCCATCATAAAAAAACAAGTAAAGAAAAACTATTTGAAATCAGACTTGTAATTGAAAGGGAACATCACTGAAAATTAGGTCATCTAATGTAATAAAACTAGGTAACATTGAGTAACACATTTTGGATCATCAAGAATCCATTAATAAAGTATACAATTAAACCAAATCAAACCCCAAAAAACATGGTTGCAAATAAGAGAACCTTAAAAGAAATGACCACCCCAGATATAGAGTACCAACCTACATACATCCAATATCCTGAGGAAGCAGCCAACATTATGTTGGGATCAGGTCTTGTACACATCCTTCCAAAATTTCATAGTCTTACCGGTGAAGACCCTCACAAACATCTCATTGAGTTTTACACAGTGTGTTCGACCATAAAACCCCAAAACACATCTGAGGACCTCATTAAGTTTATATCCATACTATTCTACCTTGATGGTGTTAAAAAATACAATATATACTAGTTTTCTACCATAATTGGTGGCTTTAATGACGTTACATAACTCTATCTAGATATGTTTTCCCTTTCTCCCAATCTGCATCAATTTGACAAGAAATATTTGGAATTTTTCTATCACAAGGAGAGACCCTTCATGAATATTGGGAGAGATTCAAAAGAATTTATTCAAGTTTCCCCCACCACCAAATAAGTGAAACATTTATAATTAAAAACATCTATGAGTGAATTTTCCCCATGGATCATGGAATGATAGATTTTGCAGTTATGGGATCCCCAATTGATAAAACTATTTCCACTGCTTGTAACTTAATAGCCAACATAGATCAAAATAAAAAATATATTAGTAGATGAGAAATTTCACCAATGTGAGGAGTTCATGAGGTAAGTCATTGATACTTAGAAAATAAGGTACATAATAAACTTTATGATATGCATACCCTTTTAAGGAAATTAGATGAAGAACAATTTAATTTACACTCTCCTTCTCTTCCCTTACATTCCGGTATTTTTTCTAATAACACTCATTTTTCTTACTAGTTCCTATAAAATTAGGTTTCATTTGATTCTTGTGTAGTAGTATTACCTAGTAATCCATTGGAACAAGAACTTCTCTTCAAGCTCAGGCTATTCAAGAGAAATCCAAAATCCCAGGTGTCAATCACAACCACATCACCAACAAGGAGGAAACTCGAGCTACCCTAAACAAAAATGGTATCAAGAAGGCCAAGGTATGAAACATTTGTATCCTATAATATATTGAAAAAATCCTCCTCCTCCAAAATATGAACAAATACTAGAGGAAATGGTGTTGGAAATGGAATAAAAAACCTCTTATTCCAAAAAACCAGTCAATTTCTTATTCAGTACCTATGAAATCAACTAGGACAATTGGAAAACCCCATCAGTGAGATAAAGAAGAAATGATATAGAAATTACCATCCCAAAATATTTCTAATCCAAAGGTTAAAGGTAATTTTTGTGAAATCACACTTTATAGTGGTAGATAAGTTACTTATTCCAATGATTCTACCCAAAAGGTATATCCCCCTCTAGAAAACTCACTTTCTCAACTCGAAAAAGATTATATCGAAGAAAAAAAAGGGTAAAAAAGTATCATTTTGGATTCAATTGAAAAATCCACTCATCTTAGTTTCCCTCAAAGACTATCTAAAACTAGGAAAAATTTAAAAATGGGACTAATAAAAAATGGATACATTTCAAATTGTACAAGTTAACATTGCTTTTTTGGATGAAGTTAAACAAATTCCTCCTTATTTAAAATTTATTAAAGATCTTTTCACCCATATATACTAGATGATTGGGAATGAGAGATTAAACCTCCTAAGGAACATATCAACTTTGATATGACTAGAATTTCTAACCGAATTCTAGGATCCGTGCACTTTCATGATACCTTGCAGCATTGGGGAGACCTTTTTTCTGATGAAATGATAGATTTAGTTGCTTAAATTAATGTAATTCCTTACTCTATGTATAATTATATTTAGGCAAGATACACTCAAAAAATGATAATAATCATGAAACTTTCCTATTAAAGTATAACACACCCATCAGAAGTGATTAAAGATGTCCGCATGATAGTTAAGAATATCATCCTCCATGTGAACATCTACATTCTTGAGATAGAAGATACTTGAACCCAATAACATGATCCAATCATACTTGAGAGGACATTCCTTAAAGCATCCATTACTTTCATCAACTTTCACAACAACACACTATTCATGGAGTTTAGTTGAGAAAAGGTATGTTTTAATATCCTTGATGTTAAAAAACACCCCATTAAAGAGAACTCCACTCTATGTGTCTATTTGATAAATTTTCTCTCTAAATATACCCACACAACATTCTATCCTTAAACCATAATCTGATTCATTTTATTCTTCTTCACTCTTAGATGACTTGAGTTTTGATTCATGTTTAGAGTATTGTGTGGGTTCAAATATGTATAAATGTTTTTCCTTAATTGAAGAGTGTGTTCATTATGAGGTACCCATGACCATAAATGATTCGACAAATCTCATTACTATTCTTTATATTTCCTTAAAGAATAAATATGAGTAGATAGGCAGATTCATGTTCTTCACTATGCCTAAATCCCCTCCCTCAATCTGAAAAACACCAATGTTGAAATTAAAGCCACATCTATCTAAGTTAAAATATGACTATATTAAGGGTATTGAACAAATTCGCATCATTATTCCCAATAACCTATCTCTATATTAGGAATAAAAAATACTAGACCTTTTGAGAGAGTTTGTAAAGGCTATAGGATGAACATTGGCTGATATTCTTGAAATTATCCAATTTATATGTATGCACCATATACTTTCAGATGATGAGGCTAAAACTACAAGGAAATCTCAACACTAGTTATATCCCACTATCCTTGAAGTTTTAAAATTAGTATTCAGTAAATCACTTGATTTTGGGATCATTTATCCTATATCTGATATAAAATGTGTTAGCCTATTGTGAATTGTGCCTAAAAAAACTAGAATAATAGTTGTGTTCAACGAATGGAATTAATTGGATCCAACATGTGTGTAAAATAGTTGGCGAGTCTGAATTAACTACCATAGACTAAATCAATCCATGAAGAAGGACCAATTTTCATTACATTTTATTGACCAAATGTTATAAATTCTCACTGTTGAGTCCCATTATTATTGCCTTAATGGTTATAAGAGTTATTTTAAAATCTATATAGCCCATGAGGATTAATAAAAGAGAAAGTTTACCTATCCATTTGAATCAATTTCATATAAAATGATTCCTTTTAGTCTTTGTAATGATCATGATAGTTTTCAATGATATATGTTGAATGTTTTTTCTGAGTACCTTAAGAATTGTATGAATGTTTTTATTGAAAATTTCATAATTTATAGAACTTCCTTTGATGACTGTTTGGAAAACCTTGGTTCTATCATTCACCATTTCATTGAAAAAGATGTCATATTAAATTTTCAGAAATTCCATTTCATGGTTGAGAAAGGGATAGTTCTTGGAAATGTTATTTAAAATGGGGGAATACAAGTAAATAAATCAAAAATTTAATTAATTTCACACCTTTAATATCCATAATATGTTGCTAAGGAATGTTATTTATAGTGTCATTCTAGTTTTTAACAACGATTCATTAAAGACTTTAGTAAGACTACACATCTATTCTCTCAATTATTATAGAAGGATTATGAATTTGTTTTTGATAAAAGATGTTATGATTAACTAAATTCCAAAAAATAGAGTCTCATTCACCTCCCATCATCCAACCACCTTGTTGGGATCTCTAATTAAATCTTATGTGTGATTCCTAAAACATTACAGTTGGGGATGTTTTATGATAAAGGGTTGAGGTGGATCCTCGTGTCATTGCATATGCCTCGTGTACCCTTCTCCTTTCCTAGGAAAACTACCAAACCACTGAAAAATAACTTCTTTTTATTTTTTTCATTTGGAAAATTTTATTCATGTATTATTGGGTAAAAAATAATTTTATTTTTTTATCATGATGCACTTTGTTTTCTCTTAATGAAAAAAGAAGCTATGCCCAATCTCATATGGTGGATGCTCCACCTCTAGGAGTTTGACCTTGAGATTCAAGAAAAAATAAGATTATAAAATCTGGAAGCCTACTATGTTAGAAGGATTTCCACACCATTGAACCACTATGTGGACTCATCCCTCCCCATTGGGAAATTCTATCCACATGAGAACCATTGTGATATTGTGGACCTTACGCCATGGTATGCAGACATTAAAATTTTTCTAGTAGCGTCTAGGGTCCCCCATTATTTCTGTACTGCATCGTCATAGAGACTTATGCATGATTCGTGATGGTATATTTATGATAACCCTTACTTGTACAGAATTTATAGTGACCAAGTTTTACGTATGTGTGCCCCTGACGATGAGTTCACCTCATTTTTGAGCTTCTACACACTTTGGATTTGGGGGACACATTGGTTCTCAACACACTACTATAGATGTCATTGACTTGGGAATATGTTAGCCATAATTGTATAGAGATTCCCATCAGTTTTGTAAGTCATTCACTTGATTTTTATTCATAGGTAATATCCTAGAGAGGAATAAAATTCCCCAAAAACCCATGTTATTCTGTGAACTATTTGATGCATGTGGCATTGAACTAATGGGGAATTTTAAAAATTCATTTGTATTTGTGTAAATATTACTAGTTATTGAATATTTCTCTAAATGTATGGAATCAAAGGTTAGAAGAAATGAAGAATATTGAGTGGTTGTTTATTTTGTGAGGTCACAGATTTTCAATAGGTTTGATAATCTAAGATTCATAATTAATGATCAGGGTTAATATTTTTTCAATTATGACATGAAAAACATGATCCATAAGTATGGTGTTTTTCATACAGTCTCCACTGAATATCACCCACATACCATTAGACCGTCAAGAATCTCAAATCAGGAAGTTAAGAAAATCATGGAAAAAGAAGAAAAACCCAGCAGGAAATATTTTTGTTTTCACTTGGATAACACACTTTGGGTGTACCATATATCTTTTAAAACCTCTATCAGAATGTAACCATACATGATTGTGTTTTTAAAGTCTTTTCACCTCCCATTGGAGGTGAAGTAACATTCATATTGGGATTTTAAAGAATGTAATATAAATCTCTCAGAAGCAAGTGAGAATAGGAAGTTACAGATTTGAGATTTGGAAGAAATTTGGTATGATGCCAATGAGAAATCCTAAACATATAAGGGGAAGAAAAATTTTATTCTTGATGATTTGAATCACAAGATAAAGTTTTATATTAAATGAGAAGGTCCTCATTTACAATTCTGGGCTAAAGCTCCAGCCATGTATGCTTCATTCCCTATGGCTTGGTCCTTACACTTTTACTACTATTTACCATTTTGCTATAATACATGCCTTGCATGAGTAGAGTGGATATAATATTTCTTTCAATGGGAAGAAACTTAAACACTTTATGAGGATTTTCCAAATCATTGGGTGGAGGAAATCCACCTTTAAGAAGTAACTTACCAGTGAATCCCACCGAGTTTTATCCTTCCTTCCCACACTCTCTTTTGTTACAGGGAGGACACTACACACTCTAGGTGTGTTGGGGGGGGGGGGGGTAGGGGGTATATTCTTGAGTTCTTTAGGATTTTTATTGTCTTAATTCTTCATTATCCTTTTCATTGTTTGAAAATTATTTTTATTTTTCCCCAAATTGTTAATTTCATTAATACTTTCATCTCCTTTATTATTTCTTCTCTTATTTATGCATATTTAATAATTTTTTACCTTTACATCCCCCACATTTTCTCGATAAATCAATGTAATGAATAATCATGTCAAAATTATGAATTCCATTTAATTTTAAAAACTACTAAATTTTTTATCCATTATGGAATGTTAATTTTTTCATGAATTTATCATTGGGTTGTGATTTATAGTAAATTCATTATTTTTTGATGATATAAATTATTGTATCTCTTTAAAACCTTTGAGATTAATGATACCCTATGCATGAGTATTTTATAAAAAAAATAATGTCACTAGTATCTTCACACATATTTTCACGCAACCAAGAAGTGTGAATATTTCATACATAATAGAAAGAAAAATATATTTTGGTTAATATTTATCATCTTTCTAAGATGATGATTCCATATGTTCATTCCTTTTTTGATCTATTTCTTTACTATACCAGATTGACCTATGCGTGTGTACCTATTATCCGACTATTGTACACCCTTAAAAAATAATAATGATGGTAGTGATAAAATATAGAAAAATGGGGATATCTTGGATCAGAGCTTATAGTTAGACTTCTGGGAATGCTTAAGTGAGTGTGTCTTGAAATTTTATTGCAAAGGATATAGGTCATATTTATAGAAAGAATCATGTAAGTAGAACGTTTTGAAAATAATTTATATTTAAATGATAGAAAATTGGAAAGACTAACAGGAAATGGTTTTCACACATAAAAAAATGTGTAGATTTATTGAAATGGTTTAATTTTTAATTATTTTCTCAAATTGGTATCATGTATCTCTTTGAATTTCATTCCAATACAATTTATGAGACATCTTTTCCCATGATCATTGGGAATAACTCCACAGTGTGGTTTTTTCTTTGATTAAATTTCATTAATTAATAAAAGTTTCATTCAATGTAAAATCTTCAAAATGTTGTGAATATATGCATGTATCATTTTCTTGTAGATGTAACTTTTCCCAGGAGTGAAAATGTTTAGGTGTGGGGGTGTGATCCCATTGAAATTCACTATTAATTTATACTCTTACACAACTATTTTAAACTGGTTTTATATTTAAAATAAAAAAATTTAATAAAATATTTCACCTCATATTTGTTTAAATAATTAAATGTTTATCATTTTTTAATAGGTATATTTTACTTGTTTTAATGTTTACATTGTAAGAGGATTTTATATGGAGATCCCATGATGGAATTCAAGTAAAATAGCTCAGACTATGTTAGATCTAAATCACCCTTGTGAACTTAAAATTTTAATTTAAATAATAAGTGCATTAAATTGGGCTAAACATTATGGGAAATAGAAAAATTCTTAGCGATAATTTTCTCTTGAAGACCATGGTTCTCAATTAATCCATTTGGTGGCCCTGAATATGAAGAAATTTATGTAGGGCCATATTGGATCACCCTTCTATATTTGGGCCATAAATCGGGACTCAGAACTAAAATTGTATGATTAAACCTCTATCAGATGGAAAACATGAAGACCCGCCTATCCACCAAATATCAGGAAAATTAAACGTGTTTTGGTTTGTCAACCAACCAAATAAACTTGGATGAAAGATCTGTCATGAGTAGATCACCTAATCCAATATACCATTGACTATTCATAGCTCCAACATTCCAAATTTCTCTTTAAAAGCACTCCATGTCTCACTGAAAAGGTTGAGGCGACTAGGGGTAATGGTATATTGAATTTGATATATTTCTTAATCTATTTTCTCCCTCTCCCACATCATGTGTTTGTAAGCTTCTTAGTGATCAATTGGTGGGTGTCCTTTATTGAAATCCTAAGATCCATGCTTATAATTGTTGGAAGGTGATTGAATTTATATGTTTTTTGTATATTTTTCTTCATTTAAAACTTCTGAATTTGTGTTTGTTTTGTAATGTTCAAATAAAAATCAACGGAATAAGAATCCTCATGCTTCTAATAATAACCAGGATCTTGTGATGATCTGAGCATGTTCACCTCTTTCGTCACCCATTTTATTTCATGAGTGTGAAAATAGGTTATGTTGTTCTATAAAATCTAGAAGCTTGAAATCATGAATATTCATTTTATTTTCTTGTGGAAAATTATATCATTGACACAAATCTATTCATCTCATCATATAGTTGATGTGATTCCTCTATTGAGTTTTGTTTTCACATCGATAGAATTTTGTTGATTTTGAGTGGTCATCAACAATAAATATCTTGTATCAATAAAATATTAGTTAGTGAAATATTAAGAAATCACATACCATAATGGTTTTAGTGTGTATAAATCAATAATCAATAATCCTTTCCATTCACTTGAGAGTGATGATGGTCCGAGAATCAAGGGGCACTCACTTGGGTTGATCATTATTTATCAAATTCCTTATCTCACTTAGTAATACTTTTTAAATTTCTATTTTAAAATCATAAAACCCCCAAAAGTTTAATTCAATTTCCATTTTATTTTCATAAGAAAAAATTTTCTACTAAATTAATGATCTAAGGATCCATTGAGGGACAACCTAGGGTTCCATTTATATTGCAAAACTTTTGGTAAAAACTGAACTTCTAATTTGTTGAACTCAACAACATGATCAAAAATAAATGATAATTTTCTAAATAAATGTTTTAAATTATCATTTGATAATAAATTTATATATTTTCATAGAATTTTTAAAATGTTATATATTTTAAAAATTATTTTTTCAATGCAAATTTATATTCTATGTGATCTTTCGAAATATTTCTCCATTTAAGATGACATCATTTTTTATAGTTTATGCTTTAATAGGGACATAATCTAAGGATAAAATTCATATTATTTTTTTAGTGGTTTATGTTTTTATATATTTTTGTTTATGAAATCAATTTCTCTTTAACAGGTTATAAGATGATAAATGCTTATGAAACCAGCTTCCTTTCACAGGATATTCTTGGATTAGATTATTATAAAACCTATCTATTTTCCATAGTTTATGATATGATTATATATTTATGATACCCATTTAATTTCACGAGTTATGACTTGATTTATATAAAACCCATCTCATTTTATGGGTCATGAAAGGATGAATGTTTTACTATCCTATGGAACATATATGTATGATTTTATAATTTTACAGGTGGGATGTATATCTATATACAATTCATTGGGTAAATATTTGTATCTCTTGAGTATGATAAGGCTAGAATGGGATGTAAACCTAGTTTAGTAATACAGAGATAGATGGAGGTGTAAACTAAGTTCAATAACACCAGGCTGGAATTGGAGTGAACTCGGTTCAGTAATACATGGAGGGAATAAGAAGTTAACCCTGTTTAGTAATACAGGGCTAGAATAGGATTTGAAACCAGTTCATTAATACATGGTTGGAATGGGAAGTGAACCTGATTAAATAATACATGACTATAAGGGGATGTCAACCTAGTTTAGAAATACAGTGGTAGAATGAAGTGTGAACCCAGTTTAGTAGAGGAATTTATACACTAATATAGTCTTGGGAGTAAACCTCGAATACTAAAATGGTTTGGGGAGTGAACCCATTCCACTAAGATGGCCTTGGTATTTGGGCTTGATTAATATGTAAACTATTTTATATGTTTCTATGTCTACCAAAATCTCATGTATTATGGTTATATTATGATATAATAGATTATTCTCTTGAATTACCTATGATTAATATCTTATCAATTACCAATATTATTGTTTTGAATCTTGATTTTAATCATTGATATGCAGGGTATGATATTATATTGTTAAGATCATCTTCTTATACCTTTATGGTCATGTTTTTCTTACATATCTCCACTTTCTACCCTTACTTGGAATATGAGCACACCGCTTTCTTATGTTTCCTTTTCCTAGGTTATGAATAACAGTTTTAGGTAGTATTAATTAGTGTAAAGATATTTAAGGGAAAATTTTAAGATCATTCACCATGTTATTAGATTATTTTTCCATGTTTCCAAAGACACTAAACTATTATGATCCTCAAGAATGTATTTTTTTTAATATGGTGAATATTAATCTCAAATGATGTAATATCCATGTATATTAGACCTGAGTCACTATAGTTGGTATCAAAGTAACATTTTATTCAACTATTGGAAACTAGGATAAACTTTTTTGGTTAGATCCATTGGGAAATTTCCGAGGATATGTCTAGAGATGTCTCTAATGACAAGTCTAAGTATAAATTAAAGTATATGAATATATCTTGGAATATTGGTGAAGTATAGAGTTAGTGGTTTCCTAGAAATAAATCTATATATAGATACTATGACTGTATGTGGCTCTGGAATAGATATACATAAGGGTAACAACCATACAAACACTGCATTGATCTAGACTCGATCGAGAACTAGTGCACGACAACAGGCCTTACTGCACACTTGGTTTGAAAGTCATGGGGGATATACTTTGGGAACTCAAAAACACTTTACGAACCATTATGAAGTATTTAAATAGATGATGACTATGAATGACCTAGGACAAACCCGAGGTGTCATCGATTAAGAAGGAAGGTGTCATGATTTAGACCTCTAATAATTAGTTTTTTATTATTATGTGGTTCCCCTATATGAATATTGTTTCTTACTTTATGATTTTCGATTTTAAATAATGGATATAACCCAATGGAGATGTGCTAATGGGATGTGTAAGGGACTATAAAATGATTGTTCTCTTGTGTAACTGAATTTTATAGGATATGGAATAAAAAACCTCATTTTTACCCTTACACAACTTCCTCAAGATATGAATCATGGTGAATGTCTAAATAAGCAATTGATGGAACAATGATATGTTGAGTCCTGGATGAGGAAACACCCACCTTCTTTCAGTGGTTCTTCAAACCCATTAGTTACAGTGAAATGTATTAGTAAAACAAAAAAGTTATTTTACATTTCCCAATGTTTAGAACATGATATAGTCATTCTAGATGTTGTCTTTATGGATGGTGAGGTAGATCAATGATGGAATCATATTAAGAATATGAGGCAACTATCTAAAATTGGTTCCATAGATTGGGATGAGTTCAATAACTTATTTCTTAATATTTAATTTCACCATACTCACTATATAAATATGGATATGGAATTTACAGAGCCTAATCTTATGGATAATGAATTTTTTGGTTAATATAAAGAAAATGTTACAAGGCTAGTGAGGTACTCTTTGGGTATTACCATCCAATACGAAAGAAAAATTGTTCAATTTTTGGTGTCCTAAAACCCAATCTTCAAAAGGAATTGGCTATTAGATACTTTAATGACTATGAGAAATTTGTTCAATGTGCTATAATGGTGGAAATAGTGGTTAGAGTTATATATCAATCTCATGGTATTGACAAGAGAAGGAATTTAAAGATCAAATGAAAATCTATAGACTACAGAGAGAATATGATGAGCTTTCCATTATATTTATTATGTGGGATGAAGCATAGAAAAAATTTTCTTAAGGGGAATACTAAATACTTTTATTGTATAAATTAAGTTCAATGATAAAACAATTTCTGAAGTGTTGGGAAGAATTTAGAAAATGATGTTAATATAGAGAAAAATACACAAAGTGAACCGACCGTATTCTAGTGTTTTAATTGTACAGTGTTTGGGAATCATTAAAATCAATTCCCCAATTCATGGGCGAATGTGGATGACAATAGAAAATTAAATATGATGAAAATGGACAAATGGAAAGCTTATACAGTCACAATGGATTAAGTTAATAATGATAATTAGGGAATACGAATCCTTCTCTAGTTTTAAATTTCATGTTTAATTTTGTATGAATAATACCTATGAAAATTTTATTCTTCATTATTTGGTGAAATTTCATTTGATTTTTTCCTTATACATGGATACTAGTGTAATAAAATCACATTTGATATTATATCATGACAAGGATGGACCCAAGTTTAAATGAAAATATTTTGGTATTATATAAGAGATTATTTAAGGAATAATGGCTGAATTAAAATTTTTAAGGGTTACAAGGTTAACTATTTTTGTAATGATTTATGTTAAAATTTGGATGCTACATTAGATAATAAATTATTATATCTACATATTAGGATTTATTAATACTGTATAACTTGTGATAACCATTTTTCTAGGTTAATAACTAAATACTGATGGAATGAATTATTTTTCTACTTATGGACATAATGATCAGTTAGTTCTCCAGGCATAAAAAATTCCACTTCTTTTTGAATAAGAGATAAATAGGAAATTGATCAAGGAACAATAAAGGGTGAGATTTTCAAGAAATCAGGTAATTATATCTCCTCAAACAAATTATTCAAACTTAGGAAAAGGGTTTTGAAATAAATTATTGTCATGTTATAATAATTTTTACTGATATTAATGACCTTTTTCATGCCACTATGGGATACAGATTTGTGATTGTTAAATTTCTCCTACCTATGTTCTATATCAATCTCTATCAAAACATAATAGTTATATTTCTCTTCCATTTCCTTGTTTTTACCTCCCACCGATGTTATCCAATGTGGAAACCTAGTTACATGTTACTTTGGGTAACCACTATGATTATAACTTTCTTTTTTTGAGAGAAAGTTTTTGTATTAAATTTTATGATGTGGGTTTGTTGGACTGAAACTTTAAAGTATTAAACTGTTGATAACCCAAATAAATTTTAATGGTGAAATTAATTTTATGGGGGGTATAATATGACACCCCAAGATTTTTTGAACTACATTTTTTTGAATTAATTTAATATTTTTGATATTTTTCATTTCATGAAACATTGAATATAGATTTTTTTATATGAATATAATAAATTTGGATTGAATTCTACACAACACCAATTTAATCATGGGATACATGAAATAATTAGATTAACATTCATTACATGCAATATTATGTTGGCTTGTGTTACACACAATTCCATGTTCTTTAGATAGCTTTGTAACATACAAATAAGAGTTTTACTGAACTATAATATACTATTAATAATATTATTAAAATATTGTTATAGCTACAACCTAGATATTGGAATGGAAGTTACAAATAAGATTCAATAAGTGGTGAAAATATTATTTAAACATGTATATAAAATTAATCATTTAGTTATCAATTTTTATAAGTGAATGTGTGAACTATATTAAAATAATAATGTTTCTTTTATAAGAAAACTATTTTTCTGTTTAAATTTTTTTAACTCAATAAATTAAAACAAATATTTTGTTTAAGATTTAAAAAAAATTATATATTATGTATTATATCTATTTTTTTTCACACCAATACACTTTATTTAATAGGTATAATATAAGAATAAATACAATTTTATAAATACAAAGATTTATTCTTCAACATGGTATGTTAATCACGTTTTAATGGAGAACTCATTATAATTTTTTTTTTAAATTTTATTATTTTTAATTAAAAAATAAACTTCATTTTTTAAATTTTATTTCCAAATTTACTTTGGTTAAATATTTGGTATTTATCCGAGTAGTTTTATTATTTGATGAATAGGGAAAAATACTGAATTTCAATTCAAAACTACTTTATCATATTTTTATATATAATTAAATTATATATTAATTTGGTTTTATAGTATAATAAGACCAATTAAATATAAATTAATCCAATTTAGGTCATCAAAACTAATTTGACATTGAAATTGGATATAAAAAACATTTCAAACATTTTTACTTTTACACTTAAAAAACTTACTGCAATGACACATTTGTAGGATTAATTTTAAATTAATTTCTACCACCTATATGATTAGATTTTGGAAAAATTGATTCCATATTTGGAATAAGAATAATTTATAATTTGAAATTTGGTCAAAATAGATTTTGACTAAAAAAATTAGGGAATGTGATTAAAGTTAATTATAGCGATTAAGAGAAACATTAACTTAATGAAGGACTAAAACATAATCATATGGACCAAAACGATGTATAAACATATCCAAAATCCATTTTATAGTAATATGAACACCAATTAACCAATTTTATAGATGTTGGAAAATAATTTTAGGCACATTATGTATGGGATACCTCTCAAAAATGTTTACCACTTTATATTTACAAGAATTAAACTCCTCCTCCACTATAAATGAGAACTCACCCCTTCACTTCCTTATACTTCCCAAGATAAATTTTCTTGGCTCAAAAAATTCCCAAATATCATTCCAAAATCCCCCAATTCTACCAAGAATCCTCCCTTTAGGATGAAATCAAACCAAAAAATCCATTTGGGGAAAACCAAAAGGAGTTACACAATGAATATGTTATATCCTTCCGTAAGCTCTTTTGTTTTATTTTCATTACCCACCCCTCAAATATTCTTATTACATTATTAGATAGTATCCTCAAAACCGTAAATATATTTATATGTTTTTATTATTAGGTTTTTACGTACACATTCACACACTTTCATTGAATGGTCAACAAACATACTGTTCTAGTGTATGGTGAATTACCACCTCACAAAAGGATATTGTTCGTTGTTCCTTTACCACCTATCATGGCTGGTAATTATGATGTAAAATATGTTTTATATAAAATATATGACATATATGATTTATTCTTCTTATTTATTTTATATATAACACTTACCTTCATGCTTTCCTTTTTATGTAAGTTTGATAACTTCAGTTGTGGTAGTTCGGACCACCGTCTCCTCAAAGTGATGTGATTTGTTTACACTTTACATGGAATGTATTAAGTATGGGATTAGTGAAATTATATGATATATATAACATAATAATTATAATATAATTATTATATATATAAATATATTTAATTTACCTTCTATATTTATATATGATAATAAAAGAGAAACAACATTCATGCGTACGTACAACCTATAGTCTCCATGAATCGTGAATTTCATTTCATAATTCTATCTTTTATAGATTATTATAAATATATATATGATGAATATATATTATATTTATATCATGTTTTACAATGTTTAAATAATTAAATCATTATCTATGAAGATTATCAAGAATAATAATTCATGAAATATATGATAAACAACACCACTATTACACGAAACATAATGTTAACATTGAATTGTTAATAAAAAGTAATATAATCTCATAATAAAATAATATATAGTATCAGATATGAGAATATTTTCCTGTGGTAGATGTATAATAAAATTATATTTATTATATATGTGGTTTTAACATGAATTATTAAAGTCAATACTTAAGGTAAGGGTTTTCTCTATTAAATTTTTATTGTTTGCGAGATACATTCCAAGTTCATCACACATTTATTTTGTGTGGAATATATAATGATCATGAATGAACATTATGTTAATTATAATTAAATTTATGGGTATTTATATATCCATTTTATCATATCTATTTCATGGGATGTATGTCTCAAAAGTTAACAAATCTGTAAAGTAGTTTTGTCTCAATTTTCCTTCTTCGAGACACATGTCATGTTTTTCACCTATATTCTTGTACAAGGTGTATATATATCCCATTGAAATTTTATGTCATGAATATTCTTATTTGATGATATTTTATTCTTTATGTAATTTTATTCTCTCTTTTATAGTATGGGTAAACATTACCAAAGTGGTAATAGTTTATTGCTATAATCTCATCATTTATGGGGATTGTTTATGATCATGTTTCTATTGATGAATTATTATGATCAATATCTCAAAAAAAAAATCTTGAATTTACTTCTAATATATTTATCCATGATATCTCAATGTATTAGTTACATTTTACCACTCTTTGGTACTTATGATAATTAATTAATTATTTTTAGGGTAATACGACTTTGTTTTTCTTTTTGGTCGAAAATATGCGCTCTTTGAAAACAATGTTTTCTAAAAAAGTTTTGAAAAAATTGTTTTATGTTTAAAAAGAGTTTTTAATGTTTTCAAGATTATTTTATAAATATTTTTAGGGAAAATGGTTTTACAAATTTGGTCAATATTTTTTGTATGTTTTCATGGAAAATGCATTTTAATTATTTTTCAAGAATCTTTTATATATTTTCGAGGAAAAAGGTTTTCAAAATTATTTCAACCTTATTTTATAAGATATAAAGGTTATTTTAAATGAAAATTGTTTTCAAAATGGTTAATGTTTTAAAAATAAATTTTCATTGAAGAAACAATAATTTCATCAAGAAAAGTTTTAAACAATTTTTTAATGATTCCTTTATATGTTTTCAAAGTGGTTTTAAAGAAGAGGATTTTGAAAATATTATATGTTTTCAAAAGTGTTTTACAATGAAAAATTTTCTTTGAAGTGATCTTTAAAAATTACTATCCATCTATGATGACATCCTTAGTTATATTTTATTCTTTAATAGAGATATTATCCAAGGATGACATTCATATTATTTCTCTGAATGGATTATATTTATGAAACCTATTTCCCTTAAACAAGTTATACCCTGATAAATGATTATGAAACCCACTTCCTTTCACTGGTTATTCTATAATTAAATATTTATGAAACCTATATGTTTTCCATAGATTATAATATAACTAATATAGTATGATACAAATTTAATTACATGATTTATTATATGATGTTTATGAAACCCATCGCTTTTTATGGGTCATGATAGGATGAATGTTTTAATATCTTGTGGAAAATGTATTTATGATTTTATTATGTGATGTATGTGACTATATATCTCTCAAATTCATTGGTTAAATATTTTTATCTCATGTGTATGGTAGGTGTTAGGTCCACTAGGTCAAATACCAAAAGAGGGGAGTGAGTTAGGGTATGATAGATTACAATTTCTTCCACTTAAGATCTTTTTTAGTTATTTTAAAAAATATCTTCTATCTTGTTCCCATTGAAAATTATAAAAATAATTTAAATCATGCATGAGACCTAAAAAATTATAATTGGTTCACCCTCATTGGGCTACGTCCAAGGAGCATACAATGCATGTGTGCTGATGTACAAAACTCACTACGTCTCACTACAAATATTGAGTACAAGGTTCTGCTAGATCTTCTATACCCAAAATTACTGCCATTATAATATTTAGGGTCTACTCAGTAAATTCCTAAGGGTGATAGCCTATGCCTCTTTCTCCGGATCACTGTCAGTGGAAAGGGTCACCATCTTCCTCTTCCATCACTCACTGATCTTAGAAAGGACTCCACTCATAGTTTATAGACATGTAGGTCAAACACAATTTATAGTCATCTAGGTCCTTTAATTTTCATGAATACTGCATCCTAAACTATAGTTATATGATCTATTGATGTTGTTTTTTCAGTAGCAGATGAAATATACCTTTCTATGTACTTTTCGGTAATGGAAATGACTTTTACAAACTGACTTCAATCCTTTTCAAGCTTCCATGATTGTTCTGGAAACCACATGCTCCTCCCATATACTGTGTACTAGGTATAGTTTGTAGAACACCTCATATGCATACCACTACTGCTTCTAGGAACCGCCCTTCATCCGCAGACTCCTCTTCCTTCGCAGTCGTGTACTGCCCCCACTTACCAACTCTGAACACCTCTTCTGTGAATCACCCTCTCTCCGCAAACTATTCTCTGTTCATGGACTGCATTTGATTCCGCATACCAAATTCTTCTTCCATGGAATATTTCCCTTTAGGGACTAAAATTTCCCAGAAAAAACCTTTTGTGGAATTCCTTCTATGAAAATCTCTTCCCTTTATGGAATCGTCTTCCAGGAATCACTTCTCCCTTTGTGTGCTTTAGTGCCTTACAAGAACCTTTTCCAGAATTTCTTCTTCATGAACTACCTTCAGACATTGCTGAAGTTTAGAAGAAAGGAGATATTCATTAATGATATTAACTCTCACTTATAATCGGTTGGATTAAAGTTCCTCATATAGGAAAAATATCCAAAAAATATTCTAATATAAGAATTATCAAATCTTTGATTTGGTACAACCTCCACCAAATATAGATCCTCCTTCCATGAACCACACCCATTCCACAAACCATTTTTCATTGTTGTCTGCATGCTTCATCTCTTAATATGCATTAGACCATCCCACAAAGCTCCTTGCCTCCCAGGTACCACAATACCTTCACCACGAACCACTCCACATACCGTTTCTGCCACCCCATATACAATTCCTTATTCCTGGTACACAACCGCAAACCATTCCTAGAAATGGTACACAGTCCATGTTTCGAGGTACAAAATTATCTTATTTTTCCAATTTCCATAATATTTCATTATATTATTTACTCATATGATGATACCCTTCCCTTGAAAACATCAAACTCTAGATTTTTTGACACAAGAATTTTTCAGACACTGAGAAACTACGCCACCTTAAAAACCTATCTTCGGCAAACACAACCCATACTCAATCATGATGACCCAACTTCGTCAAAAAACACAATAACACACAAAACATATCGAGAGGACTCATTGAGGTATTTTTCCCAACAATCTCCCCAGTTGGGTTTGTTGACAAAACTTCTCATAATAATGCTTTTCATTTTGATAACTCATTAAGGATTTGTCCTTCAATAATCAGAATTCACTTCATGCAATTAAGATTGTGATCACAGATTTACTCAACATATACTCTATGCCCATATGAGCCATGTTCAGTGTGACAAACAAGAGTATAATGAAAATTTCATCAATGAATCACTTCATTCCTAACACCAACCCTTGAAACTAGTCAAATTCCTTTATCACGAACCTAAAATTTCATGATATATAATCTTTGATTGATCACTTATTGCATCATCAGATTTAATAATCCCCCTACGACACAACCCCTCTAAAAATCTTCAACGTAGCTTTAACTCCTCCTATTTCGCTACTCCACCCGATTTCTTCTCCCCATATATTATCTCCCCCTAAAATAGTTACACATTCTCCCCCTTTGTAAAAAATATGATGGTAACTTCATGGTTTTCTATAAAAGGATAAATAACACATATCAGTATAGTAGGGAACACCACACCATACCTTGGAGAGAGAGGGTCCCACATCCACTAGTTTTTAATTATAGAGATTTTACTAGAATCCTATATCTAGTTGATGACTATCAAACTCTTCTTTAGTGAGGGAATTCAAAAGAATATCAACTACTTGTTGTCCTTGAGTGATGTATTAGATTTTTTCTAAGATTTATATAACTTGAATTATCATAATGGATTCAAATCAGAGATTTCACTTCAAATCCTATATCCTTATGCTTTTGCTTCATCCAAAATAGGTGCATGAAAGCTTGAGTAGCCACAAAGTATTATGGTTTTCAAGTGATCAATGAAATGAAATATTTTTTATTTCTCAACCAAGAAATAAAAAATCCTCCATGATTAAAGGAACATCCTAACATTTATTTCCTATCATCTACTGATATGGCCTAATATGCATCTATATATCCCAATAATTATGGATGAGATTTTCCATTATACATTAAACCAAAATCTAATATTCACTTGATATACCGAGGTATTCCTTTCATTGTAATAATGTGGATCTCCTTGGGATTAATTTTATATTTTTCTGCTTGGCATGTGGAAAATAAAATTTTAGGCCTTATCAATGTTTGGTACAATAGACTTCCAATGATTTTCCTATATTCTATTATATTAACTGCCTTTCCTTCACAACCCAATGACAGTTTCAACTAGGTATCACTCAGAGTCTTCATCTCTTTTGAATTATCCATATCAAACCTTATCAAAACTTCCTTGGCATATTTAGAATGATAAATGAATGTTCCATTCTTTCCTTGTGTTACCTATTAACGTAGGAAAAAAATCAGTTCACCAAGCATTGACATTTCAAACTCACTTTTCATGAATTATGAAAATTGTATGCTTTGTGGGTCATCTAATTAACCAAATATAATGCCATCAAAATAATCCAGCACCATCATCCTTTTATTACTTCCATTGTTGAAATATAGATTGTAATCAACTCCACCATGATGGAAACAGATATTCTTCGAAAACTGGTCATGTCTTGAATACCGTGATATTGGTGCTTACTTCAAACCATATAAATATTTCTTCAGCTGAAAGCCACTGTTCTAATTTTCATGAATGATAAGACCATCTGGCTGCTCCATGTAAAACTCTCTTTCCAGTACTCCATTTAGAAATGCTGACTTGACGTCCATTTGGAAAACCTTGAACTTTCATTGAACTGTTATGGACAAGAATAATCTGATTGTCTCTAGCCTCTCAATAGGTGAAAATATTTCATCAATGTCTATACACTCTATCTGGGAGTAACCTTATAACAAAATTCGTGCTTTGTTTATAATCACAATACCATCTTCATTTATTTTTTTGTGAAATACCCATTTCATCCCTATGACATTCTTGTCTGATAGTCTCAAAACAATATCCCATGTTAGATTATTTACAAATTTTTCAATCTCTTCATTCATAACATGAACCTAGTTCCCATATCTAGTTGCTTCATCAAAACATTTATGTTCCACCTATGATAAGTATGATGCTTATTGTAGAGTCTTCATTCTTCTTGTCTACACTGGTGCTGTCTAATAACCACTTATGTTCTGCCTATAAATTTCATCTCTTCTCACTAGTTTATGGGATGACACTAATTTATTATCATTATCTGAGTCTTTTTCGGAATAAAACTATTGAGATGGAGTGTCTCTTGATAGTATCATATCTTCATCCCTATACTCTCGAGTCTGATTATTTATTTTCTGAAATTCTATTCATTCTCCAATATAGTCTCATCATGACTTTAAACTATCTTCCCCCACCCTATTATTGAAGCATCTATATGGTTTTCTTTTCTTTGAGTAGCCATGAAATATCCCTTCATCCCCATGGGATTCAAACTTCCAATGTTTCTTCTTGTTGAGAATAAAACACTTACTTCCAAAGACTCTAAAGAAATTCAATGATGGATTCATTCCATACAATAACTCATATGAAGGATTCCCCTCTTTTAGAAAAAGTAAATCTCAATTTAAAGTGTAGATTTCTTTTATCACTACTACTTTCCAAAATATCTCTGAAATGTTTTTCTCAGTGAGCATTGTTCTGGTCATTTTGTTGACAATCCGATTTCTTCTCTCAACTACCCAATTATACTATGGAGTTATTAACATTAAAACATGATTAATTATCCCATTTTTCTACATATAATCCTTTGCATGGTTGTTTGGTAACTCTGCTCTATTATATTTTCAAATTGTCTAGATTTTCGAACCAAGCATCTTTTCACATTATTGTCGATATCTTATGATACAACTGAACACTTTAGATTTGAGGGCGATCATTGAAACCTCAACCATTTTTCAATAACAATAAATTAATAGAATATAATATCTCCTCCCATTAATATTCCATGGAGAAATTGTCCCACACACATCAATATGAACCAACTCAAGCAATCTTGTTGACTCTTTCTCCTTTTTATTATATGTATTTTGAATGATCTTACCTTATTGGTAGGAATCACACGTATGAGTATAATCATGTGATAATATAGAGAGATTTCAATTAGAATAATATTTCACCAGATCTTATAAGTAATTTTGGCTTATGTGGCCACGATGTTTATGAAATAACATGTTTTCATCATCCTTGGAAAAAAAGAACATATATTCTTCTCCACTCATGAGGTAGAGATTCCATTTTCTACACTTTTCTTGAAACAAAACAACACCATCCTATTCCTTAATGATACATAATTTCTTGGGAAAATATATGGCATTCCCTAAGTCATACAATTGACTAATACTATGAACATTATGATTAAGACCTCCAACAACCAAGACATCTACTCTCTCATTTTTTTCCTCCAAACATGGATTTTCCGGAACCAATAATTTTCAATACCTCACTATTAAAATTTTTTGGGATACCTTCTTTATGACACCTGATTCCGGTCACTAGATCCTTATTTCCCATCATATGGGAAGTGAATCCACTGTCAATGATCCATATCCCTGTGCGATCTAATGCCTTGAATGTAATTTCTACAACCAATTCTTACAAATACCTTTTCTTTTTAACCCATGTCTTTGACTTCATCCCAGACATAGAATGATAATCAAGATCTTCCTTGGTATATGATAGACTAACTTCATCTTGTAGAGATGCATATCAATTTTGAATTTTCAACTCTCTTGATGATAAATTTGGATGCTTTTTATGAACTAATTCAGTACTCCTTAGAAAATTCCTCTACATTATTTATTTGCAATATATTTCTATATGTCCAAGTCTTTCACACATGAAACAATAACCACATATGATGATATAGATTATTGAGCTATGTATGACCACCTATGCTGGTCTTGTTCCCTTCAACACCTATTTTCTATGGAACATACATTTAGAGTATATCCCATATTACCACAACAGTAGCATCTTATTCGAGGTACATTCTTGTGTGGAAATGATGCCCCACTAGTTATACCTTGGGTTATCTAAATATTTTGATGCTGCTTTGTACCCAAATAAATATTCAATCTTATAGTGTGTGCTTGTGGTCTGATTTGAACTGTAACTAAATTCTATTTTATATCAAGACCCATACCATCCTTATCCTTCTGAGATGATATTTGCTTATGTTCTCTTGGACCACTCTGCTTAAATTTCATCTTCTATGTTGTCTATATGATTTTATTTATTGATGTCAAACTGAGAATTAATAGTTTATCCTGATCTTTAACTATTCATCATAGACCGATGAATTCCTCCTCTAGTTCTTTGATATGTTTAATTTGATCTTTTCTAGTTTCATCCAATCTATCAATTTCTGTTTTATGTTCTTAAAATTTGAGTTTTTACTTAAACACCTTTTCTGAGATTTCTTTCATTGGGGACCTCATATTTTCAATTTATACATTCAGCTCAAGATTTTCTTATTACTACTACTACATATATAGTTTATTATCTTGAAAAACATTGTTAGATTTATTTTTTAGATCTCAATATATATATCTCTTCAAGGTAAGATTCTAATTCAGCCTGAAGATCAACTCTTCCTTCAATTTTTCCTTCTTCATCGTCACATTATTCTCTTATTAAATAATTTTTGAGAACTGTCACCAAATAATATACTTTATGATCCTTGTAGTCCTCCTACTCTTCTGACTTAGATTCTTATAAGATTTCAACTTCTTTTGAAAGAAGATTATTTTTTAAAGATTTTTCTCTGATTACTTCTCATACCATTCACATTTTATGAATAATTCTTTTGGGTAAATTCATCACTGTATTTATTATCATCACCAAACTTTTTAGGTTATCTTACTGCAAAATGCCCAATCTTTCCACATAGAAAGCATGAAAAGGGATGTTTACCTTTGAACTTCTCTTTTTCCCCTTTGTAGATTTGAGGAGAGAAATGACATGACATCATCCAAAATTTCCTAATCAGGACTATCTTGAATAGATATATTCTTTATGGAATTGAATGGAACTTATTTTTAAATCACCTTTTCCACTACATCATTATCATTGTTTCTAATTTCATATGATAGAAGGGCACTATGTAGGTTATCTAGGTTTAGCTCTTTTGGGTATTTGTCTTCAAATACTAAGACTTTCATATTGAACACCTATGTAAGTTTCCTCAAGACACATTTCACAATATTTATATCTTCAATAAATTCCCCAAGACCCCACATGTATTCCAAAATTACATTTAAACTGTCGAAGAATGCATCAAAAATTTCATTGGGGCTCATTCTGAGATCCTCAAACTTGTTCCAAAGAACCCGTAGCTTTTCTTCTCAAACATTTGTGTCACCCTCATAAATGTTCAACAGTATTCCCACATAGCATGTGATTTCTTATAGGACATAAACATCATATAAATGTATTCGATAAGGCTCCAACTAAAGAATTGTTACCTTTAGCATTATAATCCAATTCCCTTCATTCATCTTCTGATAAAGCACCACTATTAATGGCAGCTGATATTCCATGCATATCTGCTGTGAAGGCATCCATTCCTAATAATCGGAAATAGTGATGCATCTGATTCTTCCATAGTTGAAAATTATTTCCATTGAAGATAAAAGACTATTTTATGATTGACCACATCCATTTATTATTTTGAGAGAGAGAACCACTAACATTCAACCTTTCCCCATGATACCAATTATCAAGTCCACTAGGTTGAATACCCTGAAGGGGGGGGGGGGGTGGATTAAGGTATGAAAGATTAAAATTTCTTAAACTCTGAATCTTGATTCATCATTAAACAAAAATCTATTCTCTCTCATTCCCATTGAAAAGTATGAACATAATTTAAATCATGCATGAGGCACATCATTTTTCACTTGGTTTACCCTCATTGGCCTACATCCAAGGAGCATGCAATGGTTTTTTTCCAATGTACAAAATTCAATAAGGCTCACTGCTAATAATGGGTAAAAATTTTGAGCTAGATCATCTATGCCCAAGATCACTGACTTTACAAGATTTACAATTTTCTCACTGAATTTCAAAGGGTCACTCCCTATGCCTCTTTATCTTGCTCATTGCTAGTAGAAAGAGTAACCATAATACTCATCCTTCGCTCACTACTCTTGAAAAGGAATCCACTCATAGTTTATATAATTGTAGTTCAAAAAAGTTTTATGGACATTAAGGTCCATTAATTTTCATGAATACCGCATCCACAACTATAGGCAGATGATCTATTGATATACCTTTTTCACCTACAAATGAAATCCCCCTTTTTATGTACTGTTAGGTAACATATATGAATTTTTCATACTATCTTGAAGATTTTTCAAGATTCTTTTAGTGTTATGTGAACCACGTGATCCTCTTTCATACTATGTACCAGGTATGGTACGTGGAACACCTCCACTGTGTACTGATACTATGGACCACTTCTACGAATCACCCTTTTCCCACTAACTATTCTCTATTCATGGACTACCTTCACTTCTGTGTATCAGAGCTCCCCCTCTGCATACCACATTATTATTCCATGGATGATCATCCTTTTAGATATAAAAATCCCCTAAAAAAATTTGAACTGAATTCCTTCCACGTGAAACTCTTCCGTTTTCGTTATCATCCTCTACGAACCACTTCTCACTTTCATGGCTTCAGTTCCTCGCATGAACCTTCACCAAAATTGCTTCTACATGAACTACCTTTAGACTTTTCCAAATTCTCAAAGCAAAGAGAATTTATTTAATGATATTCTCTCTCACTTATAATTAGTGGGATTAGCTGTCCTTATATAGGCAAAGATATATGAAAAATATTCTAATCCAAGATTTACAAAATCATTGATTTGGTATTGCCTCCACCACATAGAGATCCTCCGGCTATGCACCACACCCATTCTACAAACCATTTTTGACTGTAGTCTGTGTACTAAATCTCTTTATACACAGAAGACTATTTCACAAACCCCCATGCCTCCCACGTACTGTAATCCCTTAACTATGAACCATTATAAATACCATTTCATCTACCCCATATACCGTTCCCGCTTCTTGGTATGTGACTGCGAACCACTCCCATACAAAGTACGTAGTCTATGTTCCAAGGTACATAGTTCTTTTATTTTTCCAATTTCCATCACAGTTATTCTAACCATTTACTCTTATGATGAATTCCTTCCTTTTCCAACATCAAACTCCGAATTTTGAAACCCAACAATTTGGAAAAAACTTAGAAAATGTGCCACTGTAAAAAGTTGTCACCATAAAATACAAACCATAATCAATCGTGGTCATATGTGTTTTTCAACAAAAAAATAACACCCAAAAGATACCGAAAGGACACATTGAGGGTTTTTTTCCAAAAAATAAGGCTGTAATGGGAATTAAACCTAGTTCGGTAATGCATGGCTAGAATAAGGTGTGAAATCAGTTCAATAATACAATGTGGAATAAGGAGTAAACACAGTTTAAAAATACAGGGGTGTAACGGGATGTGAAACCAATTGTGTAATATAGGTATGGAACGAAAAGTGAACCCGATTCACTAATACAAGGCTGGATGATAAATTAAACTCTGTTCATTAATATTGGGTTAGAATTGGAAGTGAACTCAGTTCAATAATACAGGGTTGGAATGAAGAGTGAACCTGGTTTAGTAGAGTACTTTTTCCAATAATCTGGTCTTGGGAGTAAACCATGTCTACTAATATGGTTTTGGGAGTAAACCCATTCCACTAAGATAGACTTGGAATTAATCCTTGACTACTATGGAAATCATTTTATATGTTTATGTTCCTTACAATATCACATGTTTTATGCTTATGTTATGATCTCATGGACTATTCTCTTGAATTTATTATAATTGATATCTTAATAATTACTAATGTTTACTCCATGAATCTTGGTTATGATAATTATTATGTAGGTTATGATCTTCTAATGTTATGATCACATTCAAACACCCTTATTCTCAGGTTATGCTTATATATCTCCCTTGTTTACCCTTGCTGAACATCTGAGCTCACAACTTCCTCATGTTTCCTTTTCCCAAGTTTAGAAGAAAGGTTTTATCTAGTAGTACTAAAGGGTAAGATCTTTATAGGACATGTTAAAGATACTTCATGAAGTTAGAATATTATGTTTCTATGTTTACAAAGACACTAAAATTTTTTAGTCCTCAAGAATATATTTTTATAATATGATAAATATTCATATCAACTGATGTAATATCCATGTTTGTTATGCCTCAATCACTATATATTTGGTCAAATATCGATTGATATTATTAGATATATTTGATTGGTATGATCTATTTATGGGTGAGCATTGATCATCATGGGATTTATACTTACTATAGGCATGACTATATAATGTAATCCTTGGAAAATATTTGTTGTTAGTGGAGGATTATTTTCTATAACCATGGATAGGATCTAATAAATTTTATTGGGGAGAGTGGTAGTAATTTCGAGAATAGATATATAAATCCCTATGATATTACCTCTTAATTTGTGAACATAAAAACATTTTCTATGTGGGGTGGTGGATGAAGAGCATCCAATACTTTTAAAAGAAATTACATATGTTTTTTAGAGGAAGTGATGAGTTTACTTCCAGAAAACTACATTTATTTTGGGATAGAGTTATACCAGAGTGTCTAATGTAGCCCCCTAATCCAAACCAACTGGTCTACATCAAAGATTCACAATACCACATGTGTTTCTACCCATACACTAGAGGATTCCAACTAACATTATCGGTTTAAGTCCCTTAATTAGAAGACTATACCCTCAGTATCATATCATGGCGCAAATAATAACAAATAAAATATAAAAACTAAAAGTAAACATTCATAAGTAAATAATATCAATGGTAAAAATGTAATATAATATATAAATGGTCTCTCTATGTTTTAGTCAAAACCTAAGTATATAAAAGATAGAAGAATAATAAATGTAGCATCCATAATTTGGATAATGTCCTCTGTATGTGTGAGTAAATAAACCAGATTGAAACCACCAATGCATCCTTAACATAAGTGCACATAATATATAATATTATATGTAATGATATAAGAAAATTCCCAAATAGACATAAACCAAACATGTTTTGAGTCATTATACACTCACCATGTTTCCAAAAGCCCTTCCCCCACATTATTTGGAATGATGCCGATAAGGATGTTGTTGTTCTTAAAAACAAGTAATTCATTTAAGGTAACACCGGAAACCCCACCCTAATAGTTGTCATTATCAGGAACACCACCTTATTTCCCCAAACAATGTTTTTAATCCATGGATAATGGTATGTCCCACCAAACATGTTGACATAATTGGATAACACATCACCCATACTTGGAATTCTCCCACTATGGACTATATCTGATGGATTCTTAGTTCCCCTACATGGTGTTCTCCCCTATCAACATATATTTCCATGATATGACCCATACCTTCAATGTTTCATTGTCAGTAACCATCTACATGTCATCAAACTCACCCCAAAGGGCCTATTAAGATGAAACTACGTAACCTGAACATCTTGATACCTAAATCAGGGTTCCACAAGCTCTGAAATATAATATGAACTAAATATCATATAAAGGAACAACAATTCAAATTAATAAAAATTCTCAAGAGGCTAAAAATTTTAATATAATAAAAAACAAGCAAAATCTAAAGGCCAACCACACACCTACAAACAAACATATAACATGCTTGGGTTATTATGAATAAAAAACACATCAAGAAAAAATCATATATATGACCCTAAATGGTAAATAAATTCCAAACTCATGGTTGTTGATGAAGAAATCTAACTTTCATCAAGTAATCAAATACCAAACCATGTTGCACACCAATATAGAACTCTCTCACACATCAAGGATGCCAAAATATTTTTCAAATTGTTCAAGAAATAAGTTTGTAATAGAGAATAAATTTAATTACATGTAAATTAGGTAATTATAGAATCATATACCTTTATGTATCCCATTAGCATAATTATTTATGAGGTATTTTGAAGAAAGGAATGTCGATTAACTGAATCCACTATAAATAGAATAATAGTTCATGAATTCATTGTAAATTCTAAAATATGTCCTCATATCTAGCTAAGGATCATTAATACAACATGAATCATTCAATAAAAAATAGATTCAAGATGAGAATCAATAATAAGAAGATATTATGAAGATCTTTATATGATGATTTACTTGGAAACATCCAATATTCTTGAGAATTCTATCTTTGGTCATGGAGTGTTTTAATTAACATGTCAAATAATCAATCAAACTACCAAGGAATCATCAATAGATTATGGGTATAATATTAATACACCATAAATAAGATGTTTGATACGGTTATTCATCAACACTTATCCATATAACATTCATTGTCGATGGTAGACCTTGATGTCATCAAGAAATGATGTCAACTCACTAGATCTTTCATTGATCTACAAATAAAGGAGGAATTAATCATCAAATCATGACTGAAAACATAGATAAACCATTAATATATTATCATATCACTAGATGGATGAATTATTTAGCATATATATAATAAAATGAATTTTTCTTGTCTTTTATGAACAAGCTAATGGTTGGAGAGGCAAGTGGTGAAGAATGGGATAGTCTTGATGCAAGGAGAGAGATCTGAAATTCATAATAGGGGAAAAGATGTTCTGATTTGTATATAAAATTATGTAAAAAACACATGGAATTAAAATATGTAGGGTTAATTTAATGAACCCCTAGACTAGGTCCACCAGATAGATGGTGGCACCACCAACTGGCATATGGGTTTTACTATAGCCAGTAGACTTACTGAAAATGCACATGCTGGTTGGTTGGTTTCACTAGCTAGCCGATGGATATTTTCCATCCAGCCAAAGTCCAATACTAAAACAAACTTTCTAAAATCATGTTCCTAGAATCTTTAAACTAAAAACCAAAATTTTAATATCCCACATCAGATAAGATACATCATAGGAAATGATAATATCATAAAATCAAACACCTTGTACAACCAAAAATAGACGAGGATGCTATAATTATACCCCCTTTAAGACTCCTAATCATCTTGAAATAAATTCAAATGTTTTTTTAAAACAATATAGACCATTTACACCAATCATCAGAACCCCACCACTAAGTATCCTTATAGACACATTCATGACACTATTGAATCTATACTAACGGTACCGTTTTTCCTTGGTGGAATTTATCACTATGGTCTAAAATTTTCATTGGATTATTTACATATAATGAATTAGGTTGTATCTAAATATCCTCATGTTTAATAAAATTTATTATATCTGACATGTACCTCAAGATTTGAGATATATTAAATACATCGTGTAAACATCAATAGTTAGAAGGAGGGTCCAGATGATACTCCACTGCCCCAAACACTTTGGTGATTTCAAAAGGTCCAATATAGAGAGGTTCTATCATAACATAATTATTTATATTTTTATGGGATAAAAAAGGAAAAAATATTATAAATACCTGGTAACCTATATTAAACTACAACCACCAATGAGGTTTAGAGAATAATCCTATATCATGACCACCAGTATACATATCATCCACTATGATTTTCCTTCTATCTTATGATGGTATGATATCTTTAATATATGTTGAAATACTAAATATTCTCATAATACTTGAAGAAAAAATTATATAAAACATGTGTATCTATCAAATAAAATTTTCAAGGTGGCTCCATGAAAGAATACTATTTTGTGGACATACAGATTTCCCAGATCGTCTACTGAGTGAGTCTAAAAAATTGATAGGAAATGGGAAACATTAGTGAATTGAACAAGAAACACCCAAATTGTTCCATGATTCTTTGAGGTCCTAGGTAACATGGTTACAAAGTCAATTATGAAATCCTACCACTTATATAGTGAAATGAATGTGTTTGGAATATCCCACCTGGATGTTAGAGCACAACATTCATCTTTTGAGAGGCAGGGCATTAGGAAATGAATCCAGTAATTTCCCTCTTCATCCTTGGCCAACAAAACTATCACATGAAGTCACGATACAAATTTTTTTCTGCAATATATACCACCCACCTGAAGGTATGGAAGTCTCACATATTCTCTTCCAAAATGGAATCAGGGACTATAACTCTCCAACATACCTTGATCATATCATCACTCTCTAATGGACACACAATATCAGGTCACTACCTATTATCCATTCCCACATCATAAAAAACTCAAGGTTAGGTTCCTAACCCTCATTTACTAAGAATACTAGAGATGATGTGATCACCAAAAGTTATAATTCATCGATACCTAGTCCACATAAGCATACATCCTCCAATATGCCAACATTATTATCAGGTTCCACTATTCCCCCAAAGTCCATTCTCCAAGATCCCACTCAACATGTGTCTTATAAATAATAGAATAGTTAACAAGAATAACTTTTCCATGGATAATATTTCATCTCAATCATTAACATCTATAGATACTCTACCCAAAACCTCTACCTCATATTGAAGTCCCACTTTGTAAAGATATAACAAAGGAACTAGGGTTATATGTTGACAACACACCTCTCACCGAAGATATATTATCACCAAAAATTTAGAGAGTAAATTGTCATTTCAATCTCTAAGTCATAGGTAGTATAGTTTTACTCTTAGGGTCATAGTTTATGTGGTCCAAAAGCTACTAACTTTTCCTTTTGCATCCATATTAATCCCAATGAAATGCCTGATGCATTGTAGTGTACAACATAACAAATTCCAGGATCATGAATTATAAACACTTGATCTATTGTAAACAACCTCTTCATCTCAACAAACAATTATTTGTTCGGATTTTTTCACAGTAACTTCTCTCATGTTTTCATTAATGTAGTCTTGGGTGAAAATAAATTAGAGAATACCTAAATAATTTATTGGTTGTATCTAGTTAAACAAAAAAATATCTTGTCTCAAACACACTTTGGGACCTATCCATGAAATCACTACCTAAACATTTTTTTGGGTCTATGGATAAACCTGTCTCGGAAACCACATTCCCCTATAACATCACCTCTTGAATCCACAAGTTAAACTTTGAAAACTTATAATAATATATATATTCCCTACATATAATCAAGAAAATTTCATGATATATAACATTCTTCATTGAGGATGGAAATTATGTGAGGATGTAATCAATGGACACAATGGTGAAAAAGTATAGACATTGGTGGGTGATATTGTTCATAAGTTCCATGAATAATTATGTCATGTTAATCAATCTGAATGGAATCACAAAGTACTCATATATCCTATACCTACTCTGAAATAGAATCTTTGAGATGTCCTCCTCTCTAATCAGTAACCAGTGATAGCAAGACCAATGATCAATGTTAGAGAACCACCAGGATCCCCGTAACTGATCAAAAATATCATCGATCCTAAGAAAAGGATATATGTTTATCATCATAAAATATTTAAACATTTAGTAATCTATGTAGATTCAAAGACTACCGTCTACCTTCTTGGGGAAAAAATTGGTTCATCCCATTGTTAACCACTCAACCTCATAAATCCTTTATGATTTAATTCCTTTATCTATACCTTGTGCTAATTTAGCTTAGATTTTACTATATGATAACAGGGTATCAAAATGGTATGCAAACCTAGAATAATATATATCTCAAATTCAACTCTTCTATAAGGGGAAGTCACGTGGATTCCTCCAGAAAGGCATCCTGATAGAGATATATTATTGGAATAAAATATAACTGGGATGCAACTTATCCTATAGAAATATTGAAGCCTATAATATATGTAATGATCATGTAAATATGGATCATGTATGGACCAAATCTACTCGCTCCCATTTCCTATTATCTTTTCATTACAAGATTCTCTCCCATTTTCAATATAAATGACACACATCTTTGATAGATGTCAATGTGGGATTGTAAACTGGTCAGCTATTCTATGTCAATAATCCTATCAAATTTCATCAAATACAGAATCATAATGTCCCAAATATGTCCATTATTGAGAACAACCATAGGAAACTCTAGTAATCATAGAATAAAATCTAAATTTGTTTTAAATTGTGTATCAAGGGAAAGAAACTTAGAAGAAAACATGATCTTCTGGTATATTACTACCATCACTTTTTTATATATAAAGGAATGTGAAGCACTAGTATCAAACATGGTAGTAGATAATGTAGATGTGATTAGGATCATACCTCTCATGTTAGATGGTACCTCACCACAATCTTCTAGAGTATTATCCACTATATAAACTCAAACTATCTCAACTTCATGACCCTTACCATGAGTCATCTTATTCTTGGAAGTTTGCATCCTCTACAAAGGTCCTCCACTACCAACTTTTCTAGATCTCCCAGAACTAATTTTATAATCCCATGAAAAAAATTCAAAATATGCCAATTCATTCTATAATGGTGGTATTCAATAGATGGATTCCGACAAGCATTGATAAAATTCTCCCTTTTCAGGCAACTAAAGCACCTTATAGAATCATATACCATAGATTATAATGAGGAAGTACATCTTTGATCTATCAACCTACTTCCCTACTAATGTTTGTCATTATTCCACTTTCTACTACCCAAAGAATATCTCATGGTAGAGATATGAATCCCCATGACTAGTATTATATGGATTGGATGTAATCCTACTTTACTACCCTCCTCTACCCCTTCTCAATGGGTAGGAAATTGTTAATGACATGTGTATATGTCATCAGATAAATTTCCCAAACCAAATTTTTTAGCTGTATTTGATTTCCAATCTCACACATTTGAGCATTTTGTTCCACATTCACATTCAAAATAAGATAAAATTGAATTAATTTTGTAAAATAAGTAGAATACATAGATATAGTCGTAAAACCTTATGTACCTCTTTAAAATCCTGGGTGTAGTCAAGATTCATTATGTGAGGAATGTATTTCTCAAAAAATACCTCCTAAAAGGCCTCCCAAGTAAGACCCTCTCATATTCGAGAATGATTCATGATATTAAACCACATCCTCATGGGTCCTTAGAACATGAAGGTTTCCTGAATCACTCACCCATCATCAAGAGTATGGACCAACTCCAAAATCACCGGTGCTGGTACCTGATCATGTTGTGGTACACCCTCACGTACCACCAGTAGGGGAACATGAGCATCCTAGGCTGCCATAACTATATGTCCACTCAAAAGTCTATGAGGAGGTATCTTATATAACATGGATAATTATCTTTTGGAAGAACTAGAGTAATTTTTATAAATACTAATTAATCAATGGGATCACATAAGGATCTCCTAGGAGCCTACCCATAACCCGTGGTATATCCCCAATTACTAACCAAGGAATCCATAATTACATGTTAGTCATAGTCATATATATACAAACACAATATTAGTATCATGTTATAATTACTAATTCTACTATATGTATATATATATATATCATAACAAAAAAGAAATAGATATTTCACATAATAGTGTATACAAGTATATTTTGAATACCAAACACACATCCATACATTAAATTAAATGATGAGAATGTATCATAATGATAGAAATATATATGGAAGGTGATACTATGTTCTTATAATGAAGCATGAATGAACCAATACATATCATAAAATAGTATAATCAATCCTATCAAGGGTAACTCAGAGATCAGTTACACTTAACCTAGAAATGAACATGAAGA
Organism: Viscum album; assembly: GCA_963277665.1. Lineage (NCBI taxonomy): Eukaryota > Viridiplantae > Streptophyta > Magnoliopsida > Santalales > Viscaceae > Viscum > Viscum album. The sequence goes on along the minus strand of OY728155.1, from coordinate 166,159,551 downwards.
ATCCTCTTCCTAAGTCCCAAAAAGTTATTTCCCTTTACCATGACCCATGTTATTCAAAAAGAAAAAAAGAAAACTATGATATGATACCATTTTGTAACTCACAAACCGAAACAACCTAGTATATATTGCAGATCCATAATATTCCATGCATGCCTCCCAATACATAAGAGGATACCGATTTTCAGTGATGGTCTAAGACCATTAGTAGGGAGAATACACTCTCAATATCATATCCTATAAAAACAAGAATAAGAAATAAAATAATATAACTTCGAGTAAACATATAGAAATAAATAATATCAATGGAAAACATTTCATATAATAAATAAACAGTCTCCCTATGTGGAAAGACAAACCTAAGAATATAAAGCAAAATGAATAAAAAAAGTAAAAATAATAGTCTATAATAATTCCCCAAATTTCCTCTAAGTCTAAGTCACTATCTTGTTATCCCCCTATCATAGAGAACTTATCCTTCACTAGATCCCTAGTCATTAAATATGTATATTCACCAAGATTCTAGTGTAGAGTGTGAGTAGTAAAACCCATAGTACACCACCAAAGAATCCTTAATATAAGAACAATTAATATATATTATTATATGTAATGATATAGGTAAATTTTCAACAAAACATAAAACCACTCATGTGTTGAGTCACTATGCACTAACCATTTCACCATGAACCCTAGCCCCACCTAATAAGATAGAATACTAGTAAGGATTTTTATGTTTTTCAAACAAATTACTGCCTTTAAGGTAACACCACATGCCCCACCATGATAGTTGTCATTATTATAAACACCATAATCCCAATCATGATGATGGTAATTATCCCAATATGAAGGTATTAACAACCTCACATATTGACATAATTGGATAAAAAATCACTCCTATCTGATGGATTCTTAGTTCCCATGCATGGTCTACTCCCATATCAATAGACATTTCTATGATCTAAACCACACCGTCATTGGGTCATATTATATATCCATATCTATGTCATAACTCTCCCCCCTCTAAGGAGCCTTCAATTCAAAATTATGAATCATAAAAATCCTAACACCCAAAGAAAGGTTCCATAGGCTAATAAATTTCAAAAAAATATGTACCATAGAAAACAACAACAAGTCACATCAAGAAAAATTTTCAAGAGTCAAAACATAGTCATATAATAGAAAATAATAAATTCCTAAAGTATAATCACACACCCACATGAAAATATATAATAAAAATGGATTATAAAGAAAGAAAAAATTAATGAAAAAATTTTATATAAGTTCTTAAATTGTAGTAAACTTCCAATATAATATTTAGTGATGATTAATCCATTTTTCATCAAAGAATTGATGACTAACCCATATCAGACACCCTAGAAGAACATTATTTTATGACAAGGATGCCTAAATAAGCTTCTAGATCATCAAGATAAAAGTGTATTATTGATACTCTGGAGGATTAATTGTTAATAAGGTCATTATATAATCAAATATATCCAAGGAGTCTATTAACAGAATCAATTCCAAGTAATATTGAAGGAAGGAAGGTGAAATCACTTGTTGAACATATCATGAATCCATTTTATATTATAGAAGAGGTCCTTGGGTCTAGGAAGTGATTATCAATACATTATACATCCATAAATATAAAAGAGATTAAATAAAATAATCAATAAGAATAAGATTACATGATGATTATTATGATATGAGTTACCAGTATTCATCCACTATTCTTGAGAATTATAGATCTAGTCAAGGGATTCATTCATTAACACATTGAATCCAACCTAAAAAACATCAATAGATTAATTTTCCATCATCAATACACCATTATGTAGATGTTTAGAAATGTGATTCATGAACAATTGCCCATATAATGTTCATTATCGATGGTGGATCTTGATTTAATTGTAAAACAAAACCAACTCACTTGATCCATCATAGATGAATGATGAAGGGAATAATTCATCATTTAATAATGATAGAAGACATAGATCCAACATATATATATGATCATATCATAATAATGATGAATTATTTGAAACATAAATAATAAATCACACCATTTTTGGATTCTTCAGATTAGTCAAAGGTTAGATAGGTAATTCGGGAAGAATGGGAGAGTCTTGATGCAACGAAAGAGCTCTAAAATTAATAACAGGGCCAAGCGGATTAGATATTACTATAAAATTAATTGATAAAAAATTGAATTAAAATCCGTGGAGTGAGACTAATGAAACCAAAGATTAGACACACCTATGACCCTATCGGAGTTATCAATGAGCTGGTGTTTCCACCAGCTAGCTAGTCCCTGGTCATCGGTCAGCCAGTGACACACTAATATCTAGTCGATGGCTTCTTCTATCACCAGTAGACTCACTAGAACCCCCCCAGTCGGATAGTTGGGTTTATTGACTAGTCAATGGATTATTTCTAGTTACCCAAAGGCTAGGCCTCAAACTATCATTTCAACATTACATTCCTAGACCCTTTCTACTAAAATCAGAACTCTTAATGGACCACATTAAAGGAAAAACATAAAAGAAATTGATAATTTCATAAACATAAATATATTTCACTACAAATAAAAGTGTGTATGATGAATCTAATATATTTCTATGATGGATTATTATATAGACCTAGTATGGTTGAAATATATGATGATTAAACTTTACAACTGATTATAAATGGATTTAGATAGCCTAGTGCATCTCTATGGGGCACTCTAGTGTCAATCTTCAAAAGGATTTTGGAAAATTGATATAATATATAGACTATCAAGGACTAAATATAGGAATGATAAAGAACCATTATCCACTAACATGAATTGGATGTCTCTTTGATTAGTTTAAATGTGATTGTTAGTTATAAAAAAAAATTTATGATTAGGATACTATTAGATGATTGTTAAATATTATTACACTCCAGAGATGAATTTTCAATATCGGTATGGAAAATTTAATTTGTTTCATGATTCTTATGAATTATCCAACCTTATTTATGATATTGATGAATTAATTTTTTCAATATCATTTTAATCACTTTGTGGTGGTATAAATGGATTAATTTATTATTTATTTTAAGAAAGCTGAAGAAGATTAGAAACATCCAAGTACTTTTATTGAATTTTTATAGAGGCATTAATTTTATGGTAAATTTTAGTAGTTTTATTTTTGGACATGTGAGGTTTATTTCATAGGGAATTTTGTATAAGAGGAAGGTATTTCATTTTACCTTTAAGAGATAAAATCTATTTTTTAATTGAGATCACGACAAAATGTTTTTAGGGAAAATAGTTTCCAAGTAATGGATAGGTATGTTAGGATATTGGTAGTTATTTTTTCTAAAATATATACTTCCTTATCCACATTGAATTAAAGGAGAAATGAATTTTTTTATTTAGATAACTTGAAAACAATTTTTGACACTTTAGAGGATTATTTTATGAGTAATAAATTTCTTTATTTATTTAAGGAATGAATAGATTTTGAGGAATATTATAATTCACATCTTTAATAATTGGAATGTGTTTTGATATAGTGTATTTGAATTATTTCAAATGGGTCTAGATAGTTATTTCTTCATGAATGATACCCTTCTTCCCATTATTTAGAGCTCGTGGCATGATTCGAAGTTATCACACGCCTTTAAATAAATATAAATTTATTCAACTCGTAGTGTAGCACAGTGGTTGACCATGTTCCTTTTTCAAGGAGGATTGGTAGTTAATTTTGAGGGTTATTCTTATTATATTATGTTTTATATTTAAAATAATTATGAGCATGAAAAAGGGGATTTAATGAGTATTATGGAATTAAATAATGAAAATAAACATTTATACAGAGGCTCAAGAAGTTAGGAAGAAAGGTAACACTCTTAAACATTACCACATTCCCTTCATAAAATTTTTACCTTCCTTTCCCACATTTTGACTTATTATTTTTTCCCTATGAGACACAAATCCATCCTCAATATTCCAATGAATGATTTCCAAACTAACATAAGAATCTTGAACTCACTCCCCACCAATAACATCAAGAATAGTTAGAGGGAATCACCTCAATCAAGTATGGTTCTATGACAACCTCTATGCATTATGATCATAAATACACACAACTCTTATCCCAAGGTTATATCATAAACTATTATATCAATTATTGACAAAGAGAAATTGTGTGAATATTGTAATGAAAATGAGACAAGTAGATGTATGGATCCATATCACCTACCTCACTCCTATTCTCCCTCAAATTCCCTAAGATTAAAACCTGTTATTAGAATAAAAAAGTGTAGATAATTTGGAATTTCATTGTTTTATCCAAGGAGTGATTCTTGGGTTAGCCTCTATCAATCGTAAGATATTGAGAGATGATAGTGTAATATGAGATAGGGATGGGAAAAATAAGATGCATTAATAGAATTCAATACATAATATAGTAATAAAAACCAAAAAAAACCCTTTAAATGGATAAATATATAGTAATCCCAATATGGTAAACCATATTAAAATTGGAATTAGTTTATATTTTTAAAATTAATCACATTTTATTCTTCTAAAGGAAATAAAATGTGAGAATTAACACCTTTAAAATCCATGACATATATTTTCTTTACAAAATTTTCAAATGGCCTTCTCATTAGGGAGTTACCAATTTTGGTTGGACATTTGATATATACATCTTATATGGTACCCTCAGGCCATGTATGTTAACTACATGGCTTCACTTTTTTTATCAATGAACATGGTGAATTTAACCCTTTTCAACCTTAAGGATGCACAATGGAAACATTAAGAGGCTTTATAGACCTTCCTATGTGGTCATTTTATTATAGCATTATGTTAGAGTTTTACAATTTGTTGAGGAATGAATATAATCATGAGAGTGGAATTGAGACTATGATAGTGGGAGGAAGAATAATGAATTATGATTGTAGGTGGTGGTGGGTTTCTCTAACTCCTATTTCAAAGACATGGGACTATTATGTAAAGAAAACATGATTTATATTATATTTTAATGTATTCCAGGGTAGGTGAGCACAACATGGAGGGTTATGGGTGGAGTTTATTATCATTACTATCCCTTGAGGTGCAGTTCGATGGGAAATAAAATGTGGACTGATACTAAATTATTTTTATGGGTAATAGACATATTTTACAGGTCATCCAAATATTACATTAAGATGAACTAATATCCCATCTAGTTTACACAACATTATTGGGAACCGATGTATCCTGAGGCTTGATCAGGAGATAGAGTCAGTGGGCTGATTCCTTGTGAAATATATTCGACGTGAAAAAATTAATATTACATATGTTTTGTTTATTTACATTCATATGTAATTTTTTTATCACAAATCCCTTCATGAGATTCCATTAATTTCTAGATATATCCATAAGTTACTTCATTATATGATATTGGTGAGGTAGCTTCTTTCAAGGCGCTAAAGAAACATCCATTGTAAAGGGAATGGATCATGCATTTCTCTTCATTTACCTTTGCATTCTATATGATCTCTAGATTTATTCAAGGATTTACCAACCATTACAGCTAAGGAAAAAGAAAAATACCAAAAATAATTTTTAACAGTGGAATTAAAACTTAGATTACCAAATTGATCATTTAAATCATGGATTTATGACATTTTTATATTATAGTGTAAAATAATCTAAACTAATGATTATATGATATTTACCTAGACTTTTTTTATAATGGGGATATAATCACTGAATAACATATAGAAAATATGAATTTTTTTTGTTGAATCACTCCCCCATACTTATTATATTTATCTCATAGAAGAAATCTACACCAAAATGAAATCAAATTAAAAAAAATCAATAGTCGTAGTGAATTTTTATATTCTTATACAATTGATCATTTCTCATATATAATTTATCAATATTTGTTTTATAATTTTATTCATCTTAATTACCTCATCCACATATGATTATTTCACACCTACCTTCATTGAAATTTATTTATCTCACTAAAATAAAATTTTGATTTCAATGACTTGTTTATTCATAAAAACATTTCAAATTTCTCTTGGAATTATACACATATAAATCCTCCACTCATTTGAGAACAACATATTTAAAGTAAAAAATTAATTTGAATGGGTTGTTTCTTGAGTTTAAGTTTTCTAGTTCATTATTTGAAAATAAAGGTCTAAAATAATGGTATTAATTTCTTTATGAAATATGTACGGTATAACAGTTTGAGGTTACTAAAGATAGTCCTATAAAAACCTTGAATTTTCACTAATATAGTTTTTTATATAGTTTTTTGGTTATAAACAAACTTGTATTAAATAATTAATTTAATTATTTCTCATGTATATTTTGTTTCTTTACATAATTATTTAATAATTCATTTTTGAGACTTTGATGGTAATAATTACTTTAGCATTTTATGGGACTCTATTTCCCAGGGAAATATATACTCTATCAAAATATTCTGTGGATGTGCTACATCCAAATATTCCATTAAATTTGGCTCCCTTCCCCACACATTTATTTTCTCTATTTACACAAATTTAACAAAAGCTTAAGGTAGGTTGATATAATTTTTGAAATATGTCTATTATAAATATCATTAATAGGATTGATGGCTTAGAGGTCATAAGTCAAAGGTGGATGAATTAATGATTTAAATGTTATTATGGATTTTTGTTTATTTTAACACCCCTTGAGACTCTAAGAGTGTTAAAAAAGAAACTATATAAAGTCCAAGATTATAAAACAAGTTCCAAGATTATCTTAAGAATAAGAGAATTGTAATTAAGATGTAGAAATGGTATAAAAAACACTCAAGCATATTATTTGACATTGAAAATGTAACACCCTGAGATTTTATGAAAAATATTCTTTTTAATTTTATTAATGTCTTGTGTTGTACGCTACACCAAAAGGAGTTTGCAAAACACGCATACTTGACTTGCCTTGCATTACACGCAATCGCGACCTTCCTCGATAGCGTGTGTAGTATGCAATACCGAGTTTCACTAAACAACGATATGCTATTAAAATATTATTAAAACTAGCCGTTATGAATAGTAATAACCACTTTTTGAAATTTTGTAATTTTTATTTTTCAAAATGGACTTCATTTCTGGATTCGGAATATCGAAATTAGCTTAGGGTGAAATTTTGGTGCTTTTCAGATAACTTTCATTTTCTGATGAATAGTGAAAATTACTAAATTTTAATTAAAAACAACCTTTTCAATAGAAATAATTAAAAGTGATAAATTATTAATTTGATTGGTTTTAAAGTATATTTAGAATATATTTTTACAATTTAATACAATGTTGGTTATTGGATGTAATTTCACATTTAAACCAGACATAAACAACTGTCAATCTTTTGATAGTTATTATCTCTTAAGAACACACTATTTGTTTTGATGATGGGAATTAATTTGTAAATTAATTAATGCAACTGATATGTTTTGAATTTGGTAAAATAGGCATCATTTTTGAATTCATAATATCAAATATATCTTAGGCCTAATTTTTGGCATTTTTCTGAAAACATTCAATTTTTGATGAATAGTGAAACCACTATGTGGTAGTTAAAAAAACTGAATTTTTAATAAAACTTAATTTTACCTCTTCTGTGAGTGGAATTTCGAAAATTCGAGAGACACGGTTAATATCAAGGACTAAAATGTGGTTCAATGAGATGAAAATAATTTTTGGTGAATAGTAACTTTTTACTTTTTTTTACCACGGTTAAAAGTAAATAGGGTAATTAAGGGTAAAAAAGATATTATTATTACCCTAACACATGTCCTAATTCTATTAGACAAGTTTAATTCGAACAAAAACAACCTTAGGAATAAATTATGACCATTTAGGCCCACTTGGATTAGATTAGGACATTTATTATTAATTTATTTAAAGAAGGGTTAAAATAGTTAAAATCAAAGTTTAATAAGTAAATCAATTTTAATATGGGGTTATACATAAGATAAATTCGGCTATAAATATTCATTAGAAAGCTAAAAATCTTTCCTACATAATGGTATTTTATTTGTAATTTTTAGACATTAAATAATTTAATTTATGACACAAAGATGATGCAGTAATTATCTTATTAATGAAATATTGAAATAATTGATGTTATAAACACCAAAATAAATGTAATTTGAGACTTTTTATGACTTAAACTAATTTTATAGACTAATATGACATGTTAGTACTGATTTAATTAACTTTTTTCGAACTAATAATTCTGTTATGAGTTTTACAAAAATTAATTACTAAATAGTGTCAAAATTGACATAAAATAGTTTTTAAAACAAATATTATATTACTAATTGTTATTTTATTCCTAAAAATCTAAGGTTTTGCCAATTGATTTATATAAGGTTATATATATTAATAATAAACAACTTGGGGTTCATTTGGCTGCTTATAGTAAGTTAATTAACCTTATAGTATAAGAACACAAGAAGACACGGTAAGAGTAAAATTGTTTAACTTGATGTTAAATCTAAATGATAAGGTTAAAATAGGAAACCAAACTTGTCTAAATTCTATTGTATGAGAGGATTTCGACCCATCCCTACCTTATCTTAGAAATATATCAATTTGGAGCTATTTAAAACCGAACGTGACTTTATAATAAAATAATATTTTTAGTTTTTCCAAAGGAGCCCCTCTCCTCCCTTATAAAAGGACACCTCCTCCCCCTCTTCCTCACACCACTTTGAGCCTTAATGATCGGCCAAAACACGCCAATTTCTTCTCTCCACTTCCCTAGAAACATCCTAGAGGTTCTGGTCTTCTTCAAAGACCTATTTTAGTGCCCTAAAAGGAGGTCTCAAAGAAGCACTTCAAAGAAGAGGTAATGTCCGTTACCGATTATTTCATCTTTATTTCTTCTTCCACTTCTTCTTATTTAGTTGTTTCATTATGAAGTAATAACATCAGTATCACTCATATAATGATATGTTATTATAAGTATGAAACAACCCTATTTCACTATCTATCCATCCTACGGAATAAGAAATCACCGCGCGTGCGTACGTACACAATACCGTCTCCACGCGGTGGTGTAATCTATTTTCCACCACCACCTTACTCGGATGGGTATAGTGGTGTAAATAATGACTATATATGACTTTTATAAATTGATACTAATTCTAAAATAGTATACATACACTCCAATACAATTCCATGATCATAGGAACGATATCATCACTCGTGCGTACGTACGGAATACCGTCTCCACGATGTGATGCGACTCGTTCTACATGATCTTAATTTCATAATGATTATATAAATGCATTGAATGAATGAATATGATATATATTACACTAATAACATTCTGGAAATGAGGTATCTATAACCCAAAGAGAATAATAAGAATTTATTCGACAAAACATGCATAAGAACAAAAAGTTATAAACACCTGAATAACAAGTAGCAATGAAATAATACTACTAAGAAGATAAGAATATGACCATATATGATATCATAAAAATAAGTATGATTATGTAATAAGTCAATAACATTATTTAAATCATTATACAGGAAGTTCAGACATGTACAAAGCATATCAGACCTAATGTAAGGAAAATATAACAATCTCATTTTTATCCGAGATTGTTTATACTTTGGTATTTACTGAGGTGTATTTTATCATCCACATCCATGTTTTCTCAATATGTAATTTTATTTCCATACACCTACAATTGTTTAAATCCAATTTTACCCTTCGGTGAGTTTTTAGTAAAGAATATGAAAGAAATCTTTTGTCGTTTTTTGTACGAGGTACTTTTTGACTTTTCCGAAAAAAGTACGCGAAGAATGTTTTTTTAACTTATACGGCAAGAATGGATTTTTAAAACATTATTTCCAAGAAGCTTCCTTTACAAGTTTTCAAGTCTATTTTTAATCAACATCCTTTAGTTTAGAATTTTATGACATGTTAAGAAAAGAAAAGTGTTTTTGAAGTAGAAAGGATATTTTCCTCAAGAATGGAGTTCAAGTGTTTTATCAAAATTATTTTCCATCTTAGATAATAAAGTGTTCTGTTTCTATCCCTGTTATTAAATTTATTTGATTATGTTGTGATGGAATTATTTTTATGAAGTCCTTTATCTTATATGAATTGTTTTATGATGTCCCGATGTTTAAGATTCCCATTTTTATTACATGGGGTATGCTATGATGTATGGTTTATGATTTTGTCGCACACATAAGAGTGGTATCATTATGAGATGGGTGGGACCTATATCTCCCTCCAATGCATTGGGTAAAGATTTTATATCTCATGAGATAGACATGGCTGGAACGTTAGGTTATACCGGTTCAGTGAAACAGGACTGAAACGAGGAGTGAACTCGGCTCAAAAAGGGACTTTGTTCACTAAGATAGTCTTAGCAATGAGTCTTGAATAATAAGAAATGATTCTCTATGATTATGTGTGTATGCCACAAAGTTTCATGTTTTAAGTTATGAATATTGGGATTACATTTCACTACTATGATTTATCCCATGTTATGAAATTATGATCTCTTTTGTAGGTTAAGATTTTCAAAAGATATGTTCTTATGAATATGTCGTGATTGATATTTCTTTTGTTTAGCCTTACTGAGCATTTGAGCTCACGATTTTATGTTTTCTTTTCCCCAGGACATAAAGAAAGGATTTAGGTTTAAAAAAAATAAGACCTTTAGGGAGATGTTGAAGATCTTTCACCACGACTAGAAGATTATATTCCGAGTTTCCAAAGGCACTAAACTATTACGGTCCTTGTGTGTGTGTTTTGTTATATACTAAGTATTCCGCAAAAGTAATGTAATGTCCATGTGCGTTAAGCTTCGGGTGTCTACAGTTGGTATCAGAGGAAAGGTTTAGTCAACCTTTGGAAACTAGGATGCGAAAACGTTAGTGAGATCCCTAGAGATATTTCTAAGGTATGTCTTGGGATGTCCCTAAGGATAGGTATACGTATAGGATATAGTCCTAGAACTATGGTAACAATATTAGATTAAACCAAAGATGTTAGATATTGAAGTTACTCCCCCTTTATTATGATTTTTTCCTCTCACACTATTCTTTTTTGGTTTTAGACGATGGCTGGAAACTAAAGGAACCGTGTTGATCAATGCAATGGACAATGCAATGATTGTCCTCCTGAACAAACAAATGTTATGGGAGATGGAGTGCAAAATCTTATTGCTATACTTACACAAGCTATGAATCATTCTAATCTTCCAAATGAACAGAGAAGGGAACAATATTCTATTGAGTCCTTCATGAGGCAACGTCCACCTTCTTTCAGTGGGTCTTTTGATCCACTTGTTGCTGAACAATGGATTAGTACTACTGAAAAGATATTTTCAGTTCTTCAATGTTCTGAACATGATCAAGTCATCTTAGCAGTGTATCTTTTGGAAGGTGATGCTGATCAATGGTTGAATCTTATCAATAATACGAGGCCAAGAGAAGAAATTGAGTCCACGGAATGGGACGAGTTCAAGAAATTATTTTTCAATAAGTACTTCCCTCGTATTCTTCGAACAAAGATGAAGAAGGAGTTTCTTGAACTAAATCAAAAGGATGATGAATCTGTTGGTATATACGAAGCGAATTTTACAAGGCTTGCAAGGTATGCATCTGGATTTATCATCCAACCTGAAAGTAAAGTTAATCGATTATTCAGTGGCTTAAAATCAAATATTCGAAGGGCATTAGCTATAAGAGACTTCAGTAGCTATGAAGAAATTGTGCATTGTACTATCAAGGTAGAAATGGAAGTTGGTGTTATTTATCCATCTCATAGTTTTGACAAGAAACGAAAGATGGAGTTCAAGGAGAAATCTCAGAATAATGGTGAAAAGAAGATGAATGTTTCTTTATGCTCAACGTGTGGAAGGAAGCATGGTGGAGATTGTCTTAAAGGGACTAGAAAATGTTTTAAGTGTGGAAAAGAAGGACATCAAGCAGCTGAGTGTTGAAGTAATGGAAAAAGGGTTTCTAATGATGTGAATAAAGAAAAGACTGCAGAGAACACACCAACAACACTTCAATGCTTCAAGTGCAAGGAAATGGGGCATTATGATAATAAATGCCCTAATCCAAGGGTTAGTGATGATCGACATGAGCAACCACTTAAGGAAAAGGACAAAGGGAAGTCACTTGCGATCAGTATTAGTGATGTTGAATATGACAACGATGTGGTGGAATGATTAAGTGTTTATGTAATGGGATTCCAGAATAATGTTGTATATAGTATCGTGGAATATTGGAATATTTATTTTTTGGTATATTATGGTTTTCAATAATTTTATGGCATCGGTAACCATGAAAAGTGATTGAAATATTTTTGGAAAGCAGATGATATGAACATAATTAAGGGATAAAGAGAATCTAATATGTTTGATAGTATTCATGAGCTCATGATTGATATAAGGACAAAGTGATATCATGGTTTGAGGATATAGAATTTTGAGGATTTTGGTATGTGGAAAGTGTTAACTTTTAACTACATTCATGTTTTCACTAAGGTTCAATGGATATTCATTCTTCAAGAGAATACATGATTAAGGTATTCACATGTTTGTAATTTGACCAACAATATATATCTTATGATATATGGGGGATAAATGATGGCATTCACATGATCATTTTCTTTATACTATGAGCTTAGACCAAAGTAGTTTAGATAATCCTAAAGATTGGAATGGATTATGTTGGACATAAGTTAGTATTGTTTAAGGATAAAACTTTTTTGATATTGTTGATGGGATGTTATAGTAATATAGCTTTAGAAAAAGGACAACCTGCAGGACGGGCGACATCCCATCGCGTCGGACAAGGCTGTGGGAATCGAACCCGCAACCGAAGTGCGACTGGCCTTTATTGCCTACCACTGGCCAATAGGAAGTCCCTGTTTAGTAGAAACTAGTTTTGTTATATTAAGCAGTTTGATATATGAAGTATAAGTAAATTTTATTAACCATATATAATTAATCTCACTATAGATAGACTTATGTATTTTTTGATAACTTTTCTAACATTTTGTTTGAGACAGATGGAATGACCCATCATTCTATCACATGATCTGCTAACACATCACGGATGACAAATTCAACTTCATTTCTTTAAGAGATGAAGTGGAAATTTTCCAAAGAACGACAAACGGTGAGACTATACCAAAATCACGAAAGTATTTCTTCTAATTCCAATTTCATCAACTTTAGGGAAATGATCTTGAAAACCAAAAATGTTGTCCTAGTGCTCTTATATCTGATGAATAAGATGGTACCTTAGATTGTAAAAAATTTATGGCTTTGTGATTGCTGGATTTTCCATATCCATGTTCTCTACCACTCTCAATCAGAACATGATGGTTAGATTTCTCTTCCATATCCATATTTTCACCTATGTGGAAACCCAGTGATTAGTTTATTTGGGTAACCGTTACGCTTCATAATTTTGTTTTTTAAAGATTGGTTTTGGTATTCCTTTTTACGATGTGGGTTTATATTAAAGAAACTTTCGAACAGTAAACCATTTATAACCCCGATGAATTTCGAGGGTGAAATTCATTTTAAGGGGGGTAGAATGTAACACCCTGAGATTTTATGAAAAATATTCTTTTTAATTTCATTAATGTCCTGTGTTTTATGCTACACCAAAAGGAGCTTGCACAACACACATCCTTGACTTTCCTTGTATTACACACAATCGCGACCTTCCTCGATAGCATGAGTAGTACGCAATACCGAGTTTCACTAAACAACGATATGCTATTAAAATATTATTAAAACTAGCTGTTATGAATAGTAATAAACACTTTTTGAAATTTTGTAATTTTTATTTGTCAAAATGGACTTCATTTTTGGATTTGTAATATCGAAATTAGCTTAGGGTGAAATTTTGGTACTTTTCAGATAACTTTCATTTTCTGATGAATAGTGAAAATTACTAAATTTTAATTAAAAACAACCTTTTTAATAGATATAATTAATAGTGATAAATTATTAATTTGATTTGTTTTAAAGAATATTTACAATATATTTTTACAATTTAATACAATGTTGGTTATTGGATGTAATTTCACATTTAAACCAGACATAAACAACTTTCAATCTTTTGATAGTTATTATCTCTTAAGAACACGCTATTTGTTTTGATGACGGGAATTAATTTTTAAATTAATTAATGCAACTGATATGTTTTGAATTTGGTAAAATAGACATCATTTTTGAATTCATAATATCAAATATAGCTTAGTCCTAATTTTTGGCATTTTTCTGAAAACTTTCAATTTTTGATGAATAGTGAAACCACTAAGTGGAAGTTAAAAAAATGAATTTTTCATAAAACTTAATTTTACTGCTTCTGTGAGTGGAATTTCGAAAATCCGAGAGACATGGTTAATACCAAGGACTAAAATGTGGTTCAATGAGATGAAAATATTTTTTTGTGAATAGTAACTTTTTACTTTTTTTTACCACGGTTAAAAGTAAATAGGGTAATTAAGGGTAAAAATGATATTATTATTACCCTAACACATGTCCTAATTCTATTGAACAAGTGTAATTCGATCAAAAACAACCTTAGGAATACAATATGACCATTTAGGCCCACTTGGATTAGATTAGGACATTTATTATTAATTTAATTAAAGAAGGGTTAAAATAGTTAAAATCAAAGTTTAATAAGTAAATCATTTTTAATATGGGGTTATACATAAGATAAATTCGTCTATAAATATTCATTAGAAAGATAAAAAAATTTCCTACATAATGGTATTTTATTTGTAATTTTTAGACATTAAATAATTTAATTTATGTCACAAAGATAATGCAGTAATTATCTTATTAATGAAATATTGACATAATTGATGTTATAAACACCAACATAAATGTAATTTGAGACTTTCTATGAATTCCACTAATTTTATAGATTAATATTACATGTTAGTATTTATTTAATTAACTTTTTTCGAACTAATAATTCTGTTATGATTTTTACAAAAATTAATTACTAAATAGTGTCAAAATTGACATAAAATAGTTTTTAAAACAAATATTATATTAGTAATTATTATTTTATTCCTAAAAATCTAAGGTTCTGCCAAATGACTTAGATACGGTTATATATATTAATAATAAACACCTTGAGGTTCGTTTGGCTTCTTATAGTAAGTTTATTAACCTTATAGTATAAGAACACAACAAGACACGGTAAGAGTAAAATTATTTAACTTAATGTTAAATCTAAATGATAAGGTTAAAATCAGAACCTAAACCAATCTAAATTCTATTGAATGAGAGGCTTTCGACCCATACCCACCTTATATTCGAAATATATCAATTTGGAGCTATTTAAAACTGAACTTGACTTTATAATAAAATAATATTTTTAGTTTTTCCAAAGGAGCCCCTCTGCTCCCTTATAAAAGGGCACCTCCTCCCCCTCTTCCTCACACCACTTTGAGCCTTCAAGCTCGGCCAAACCCTACCAATTTCTTCTCTCCACTTACCTAGAAACATCCGAGAGGTTCTGGTCTTCTTCAAAGACCTATTTTATTGCCCTAAAAGGTGGTCTCAAAGAAGCACTTCAAAGAAGAGGTAATGTCCGTTACCGATTCTTTCATCTTTATTTCTTCTTCCACTTCTTCTTATTTAGTTGTTTCATTATGAATTAATAACATCAGTATCACTCATATACCGATATGTTATTATAAGTATGAAACAACCCTATTTCACCATCTATCCATCCTACAGAAAAAGAAATCACCGCGCGTGCATATGTACGGAATACCGTCTCCACGCCGTGGTGTAATCTATTTTCCACCACCACCTTACTTGGATGGGTATAATGGTGTAAATAATGACTATATATGACTATTATAAAGTGATACTAATTCTGAAATAGTATACATACACTCCAATACAATTCCACGATCATAGGAATGATATCATCACTCGTGCGTACGTAAGGAATACCGTCTCCACGATGTGATGCGACTCGTTCTACATGATCTTCATTTCATAATGATTATATAAATGAATTGAATGAATGAATATGATATATATTACACTAATACCATTTTGGAAATGATGTATCTATAACCTAAAGAGAAGAATAAGAATTTATTCGACAAAACACGCATAAGAACAAAAAGTTACAAACACCCGAATAACAAGTAACAATGAAATTATACTACTAAGAAGCTAAGAATATGACCATATATGATATCATAAAAATAAGTATGATTCTGTAATAAGTGAATAACATTATTTAAATCATTATACAGGAATTTCGGACACGTACAAAGCATATCGGACCTAAGGTAAGGAAAATATCACAATCTCATTTTTATCCGAGGCTGTTTATACTTTGGTATTTACTGGGGTGTATTTTATCATCCACATCCATGTTTGCTCAATATGTAATTTTATTTCCATACAACTACAATTGTTTAAATCCAATTTTACCCTTCGGTGATTTTTTAGAAAAATATATGTAAGGAATCTTTTGTCATTTTTCGTACGAGGTACTTTTTGACTTTTCCGAAAAAAGTACGAGAAGAATGTTTTTTTTAACTAATATGGAATGAATGGATTTTTAAAACATTATTTCCAAGAAGCTTCCTTTACAAGTTTTCACGTCTATTTTTAATCAACTTCCTTTAGTTTAGAATTGTATGACATGTTAAGAAAGGAAAAGTGTTTTTGAAGTAGAAAGGATATTTTCCTCAAGAATGGAGTTCAAGTGTTTTATCAAAATTATTTTCCATCTAAGATAATAAAGTGTTCTGTTTATATCCCTATTATTACATTGATTTGATTATGTTGTGATGGAATTATTTTTGTGAATTCCTTTATCTTATATGTATTTTTTTTATGATGTCCCGATGTTTAAGATTCCCATTTTTATTACATGGGTTATGCTATGATGTATGGTTTATGATTTTGTGGCACACATAAGAGTGGTATCATTATGAGATGGGTGGGACCTATATCTCCCTCCAATGCATTGGGTAATGATTTCATATCTCATGAGATAGACATGGCTGGAACGGTAGGTTATACCGGTTCAGTGAAACAGGACTGAAATGAGGAGTGAACTCGGCTCAGAAAGCGACTTTGTCCACTAAGATAGTCTTGGCAATGAGTCTTGACTAATAAGAAATGATTCTCTATGATTATGTGTGTATGCCACAAAGTTTCATGTTTTAAGTTATGATTATTGGGATTACATTTCACTACTATGATTTATCCCATATTATGAAATTATGATCTCTTTTGTAGGTTAAGATTTCCAAAAGATATGTTCTTATGAATATGACGTGATTGATATTTCTTTTGTTTACCCTTACTGAGCATTTGAGCTCACCCTTTTATGTTTTCTTTTCCCCAGGACATAAAGAAATGATTTAGGTTTAAAATAAAAGAAGACCTTTATGGGAGATGTTGAAGATCTTTCACCACGATTAGAAGATTATATTCCGAGTTTCCAAAGACACTAAACTATTACGGTCCTTGTGTGTGTGTTTTTGTTATGTACTAAGTATTCCGCAAAAGTAATGTAATGTCCATGTATGTTAAGCTTCGGGTGTCTACAGTTGGTATCAGAGGAAAGGTTTAGTCAACCTTTGGAAACTAGGATGCGAAAACGTTAGTGAGATCCCTGGAGATATTTCTAAGGTATGTCTTGGGATGTCTCTAAGGATAAGTATACGTATAGGATATAGTCCTAGAACTATGGTAACGATATTAGATTAAACCAAAGATGTTTGATATTGAAGTTACTCCCCCTTTATTATGATTTTTTCCTCTCACACTATTCTTTTTGGGTTTTAGACAATGGCTGGAACCCGAAGGAACCGTGTTGATCAATGCAATGGACAATGCAATGATTGTCCTCCTGAACAAACAAATGTTATGGGAGATAGAGTGAAAAATAGTACTGCTATACTTACACAAGCTATGAATCATTCTGGACTTCCAAATGAGCAGAGAAGGGAACAATATTCTATTGAGTCCTTCATGAGGCAATGTCCACCTTCTTTCAGTGGGTCTTCTGATCCACTTGTTGCTGAACAATGGATTAGTACTACTGAAAAGATATTTTCAGTTCTTCAATGTTCTGAACATGATAAATTCATCTTAGCAGTGTATCGTTTGGAAGGTGATGCTCATCAATGGTGGAATCTTATCAAGAATACGAGGTCAAGAGATGAAATTGAGTCCATGGAATGGGACGAGTTCAGGAACTTATTTTTCAATAAGTACTTCCCTCGTATTCTTCGAACAAAGATGAAGAAGGAGTTTCTTGAACTAAAGAAAAATAATGATGAATCTGTTGGTATATACGAAGCGAATTTTACAAGGCTTGCAAGGTATGCATCTGGATTTATCATCCAACCTGAAAGTAAGGTTGATCTATTCTTCAGTGGCTTAAAACCAAATCTTCGAAGGGCATTAGCTATAAGAGACTTCAGTAGCTATGAATAAATTGTGCGTTGTGCTCTCAAGGTAGAAATGGAAGTTGGTGTTACTTATCCATCTCATATTTTTGACAAGAAACGAAAGATTGAGTTCAAGGAGAAATATCAGAATAATGGTGAAAAGAAGATGAATGTTTCCTTATGCTCAAAATGTGGAAAGAAGCATGGTGGAGATTGTCTTAAAGGGATTAGAAAATGTTTTAAGTGTGGAAAAGAAGGTCATCGAGCAGCTGAGTGTCGAAGTAATGGAAAAAGGGTTTCTAATGATGTGAATAAAGAAAAGACTGCAGAGAACACACCAACAACACCTCAATGCTTCAAGTGCAAGGAAATGGGGCATTATGCTAATAAATGGCCTAATACAAGGGTTAGTGATGATCGACATGAGCAACCACTTAAGGAAAAAGAAAAATGGAAGTCGCATGCGATCACTATTGGTGATGTTGAATATGACAACGATGTGGTGGAATGATTAAGTGTTTATGTAATGGGATTCCATAATAATGTTGTATATAGTATCGTGGAATATTGGAATATTTATGTTTTGGTCTATTATGGTTTTCAATAATTTTATGGCATCAGTAACCATGAAAAGTGATTAAAATATTTTTGGAAATCAGATGATATGCACATAATGAATGGATAAAGAGAATCTAATATGTTTGATAGTATTCATGAGCTCATGATTGATATAAGGACTAAGTGATATCATGGTTTGAGGATATAGAATTTTGAGGATTTTGGTATGTGGAAAGTGTTAACTTTTAACTGCATTCATGTTTTCACTAAGGTTAAATGGATATTCATTCTTCAAGAGAATACATGATTAAGGTATTAACATGTTTGTAGTTTGACCAAAAATATATATCTTACGATATATGGGGGATAAATGATGGCATTCACATGATCATTTTCTTTATACTATGAGCTTAGACCGAAGTAGTTTAGATAAGACTAAAGATTGGAATGGATTATGTTGGACATAAGTTAGTATTGTTTAAGGATAAAAATTTTTTGATATTGTTGGTGGGATGTTATAGTAATATAGCTTTAGAAAAAGGACAACCTGCAGGACAGGCGACAACCCATCGTGTCGGACAAGGCTGTGGGAATCGAACCCGCAACCGAAGTGCGACTGGCCTTTATCACCTACCACTGGCCTATAGGAAGTCCCTGTTTAGTAGAAACTAGTTTTATTATATTAAGCAGTATGATATATGAAGTATAAGTCAATGTTATGAACCATATATGATTAATCTCACTATAGATGGACTTATGTATTTTTTGATAACTTTTCTAACCTTTTGTTTGAGACATATGGAATGACCCATCATTCTATCACATGATCTGCTACTACATCACGAATGACAAATTCAACTTCATTTCTTTAAGAGATGAAGTGGAAATTGTCCAAAGAACGAAAAACGGTGAGACTATACCAAAATCACGAAAGTATTTCTTCTAATTCCAATTTCATCAACTTTAGGGAAATGATCTTGAAAACCAAAAATGTTGTCCTAGTGCTCTTATATCTGATGAATAAGATGGTACCTTAGATCGTCACAAATTTATGGCTTTGTGATTGCTGGCTTTTCCATAGCCATGTTCTCTACCACTCTCCATCAGAACATGATGGTTAGATTTCTCTTCCATATCCATAGTTTCACCTATGTGGAAACCCAGTGATTAGTTTATTTGGGTAACCGTTACGTTTCATAATTTTGTTTTTTAAATATTGGTTTTGGCATTCCTTTTTACAATGTGGGTTTCTATTAAAGAAACTTTCGAATAGTAAACCATTTATAACCCCGACGAAGTTCGAGGGAAAAATTCATTTTAAGGGGGGTAGAATGTAACACCCCGAGATTTTATGAAAAATATTCTTTTTAATTTCATTAATGTCTTGTGTTGTACGCTACACCAAAAGGAGCTTGCACAACACACATCCTTGACTTGCCTTGCATTACACGCAATCACGACCTTCCTCGATAGCATGTGTAGTACGCAATACCGAGTTTCACTAAACAACGATATGCAATTAAAATATTATTAAAACTAGCCGTTATGAATATTAATAACCACTTTTTGAAATTTTGAAATTTTTATTTTTCAAAATGGACTTCATTTCTGGATTCGTAATATCGAAATTAGCTTAGGGTGAAATTTTGGTACTTTTCAGATAACTTTCATTTTCTGATGAATAGTTAAAATTACTAAATTTTAATTAAAAACAACATTTTTAATAGAAATAATTAATAGTGATAAATTATTAATTTTATTGGTTTTAAATTATATTTAGAATATATTTTTACAATTTAATACAATGTTGGTTATTGGATGTAATTTCACATTTAAACTAGACATAAACAACTGTCAATCTTTTGATAGTTATTATCTCTTAAAAACACGCTATTTGTTTTGACGACGAGAATTAATTTTTAAATTAATTAATTCAACTGATATGTTTTTAATTTGGTAAAATAGACATCATTTTTGAATTAATAATATCAAATATAGCTTAGGCCTAATTTTTAACATTTTTCTGAAAACTTTCAATTTTTGATGAATAGTGAAACCACTAAGTGGTTGTTAAAAAAACTGAATTTTTCATAAAACTTAATTTTACCGCTTCTATGAGTGGTATTTCGAAAATACGAGAGACACGGTTAATATCAAGGACTAAAATTTGGTTCAATGAGATGAAAATAATTTTTGGTGAATAGTAACTTTTTACTTTTTTTACCACAGTTAAAAGTAAATAGTGTAATTAAGGGTACAAATGATATTATTATTACCCTAAAACATGTCCTAATTCTATTGGACAAGTGTAATTCGAACAAAAACAACCTTAGTAATAAAATATGACCATTTAGGCCCACTTGGATTAGATTAGGACATTTATTATTAATTTATTTAATGAAGGGTTAAAATAGTCAAAATCAAAGTTTAATAAGTAAATCATTTTTAATATGGTGTTATACATAAGATAAATTCGTCTATAAATATTCATTAGAAAGCTAAAAAGCTTTCCTACATAATGGTATTTTATTTGTAATTTTTAGACATTAAATAATTTAATTTATGACACAAAGATGATGCAGTAATTATCTTGTTAATGAAATATTGACATAATTGATGGTATAAACACCAAAATAAATGTAATTTGAGACTTTTTATGAATTACAATAATTTTATAGATTAATATGACATGTTATTATTGATTTAATTAACTTTTTTAGAACTAATAATTCTGTTATGAGTTTTACAAAAATTAATTACTAAATAGTGTCAAAATTGACATAAAATAGTTTTTAAAACAAATATTATATTAGTAATTGTTATTTTATTCCTAAAAATCTAAAATTATGCCAAATGACTTAGATAAGGTTATATATATAAATAATAAACAACTTGGGGTTCGTTTGGCTGCTTATAGTAAGTTTATTAACCTTATAGTATAAGAACACAAGAAGACACGGTAAGAGTAAAATTATTTAACTTAATGTTAAATCTAAATGATAAGGTTAAAATAGGAACCTAAACTTGTATAAATTCTATTGAATGAGATTATTTCGACCCATAACCACCTTAGCTTCGAAATATATCAATTTTGAGCTATTTAAAACCGAACGTGACTTTATAATAAAATAATATTTTTAGTTTTTCCAAAGGAGTCCCTCTCCTCCCTTATAAAAGGGCACCTCCTCCCCCTCTTCCTCACACCACTTTGAGCCTTCACTCTCGGCCAAACCCTATCAATTTCTTCTCTCCACTTCCCTAGAAACATCTTAGAGGTTCTGGTCTTCTTCAAAGACCTATTTTAGTGCCCTAAAAGGAGGTTTCAAGGAAGCACTTCAAAGAAGAGGTAATGTCCGTTACCGATTCTTTCATCTTTATTTCTTCTTACACTTATTCTTCTTTAGTTGCTTCATTATGAAGTAATAACATCAGTATCACTCATATACTGATATGTTATTATAAGTATGAAACAACCCTATTTCACCATCTATCCATCCTACGGAAAAAGAAATCACCGCACGTGCGTACGTACGGAATACCGTCTCCACGCCGTGGTGTAATCTATTTTCCACAACCACCTTACTTGGATGGGTATAATGGTATCAATAATGACTATATATGACTATTATAAAGTTATACTAATTATGAAATAGTATACATACACTCCAATACAATTCCACGATCATAGGAATGATATCATCACTCGTGCGTACGTACGGAATACCGTCTCCACGATGTGATGCGACTCGTTCTACATGATCTTCATTTCATAATGATTATATAAATGAATTGAATGAATGAATATGATATATATTACACTAATAACATTCTGGAAATGAGGTATCTATAAACTAAAGAGAAGAATAAGAATTTATTCGATAAAACACGCATAAGAACAAAAAGTTATAAACACCCGAATAACAAGTAGCAATGAAATAATACTACTAAGAAGCTAAGAATATGACCATATATGATATCATAAAAATAAGTATGATTATGTAATAAGTCAATAACATTATTTAAATCATTATACAGGAAGTTCGGACACGTACAAAGCATATCGGACTTAAGGTAAGTAAAATATCACAATCTCATTTTTATCCGAGATTGTTTATACTTTGGTATTTACTGGGGTGTATTTTATCATCCACATCTATGTTTGCTCAATATGTAATTTTATTTCCATACAACTAAAATTGTTTAAATCAAATTTTACCATTCGGTGATTTTTTAGTAAAATATATGAAAGGAATATTTTGTCATTTTTCGTACGAGGTACTTTTTGACTTTTCGGAAAAAAGTACGAGAAGAATGTTTTTTTAAATTATACGGCACGAATGAATTTTTAAAAAATTATTTCCAAGAAGCTTCCTTTACATGTTTTCAAGTCTATATTTAATAAAATTCCTTTAGTTTAGAATTGTATGACATGTTAAGAAAGGAACAGTGTTTTTGAAGTAGAAAGGATATTTTCCTCAATAATGGAGTTCAAGTGTTTTATCAAAATTATTTTCCATCTAAGATAATAAAGGGTTCTGTTTCTATCCCTATTATTACATTGATTTGATTATGTTGTGGTGAAATTATTTTTATGAATTCCTTTATCTTATATGAATTGTTTTATGATGTCCCGATGTTTAAGATTTCCATTTTTATTACATGGGTTATGCTATGATGTATGGTTTATGATTTTGTGGCACATATAAGAATGGTATCATTATGAGATGGGTGGGACCTATATCTACCTCCAATGCATTGGGTAAAGATTTTATATCTCATGATATAGACATGGCTGGAACGGTAGGTTATACCGGTTCAGTGAAACAGGACTCAAATGAGGAGTCAACTCGGCTCAGAAAGGGACTTTGTCCACTAAGATAGTCTTGGAAATGAGTCTTGAATAATAAGAAATGATTATCTATTATTATTTGTGTATGCCACAAAGTTTCATGTTTTAAGTTATGATTATTGGGATTACATTTCACTACTATGATTTATCCCATGTTATGAAATTATGATCTATTTTGCAGGTTAAGATTTCCAAAAGATATGTTCTTATGAATATGGCATGATTGATATTTCTTTTGTTTACCCTTACTGAGAATTTGAGCTCACCCTTTTATGTTTTCTTTTCCCCAGGACATAAAGAAAGGATTTAGGTTTAAAAAAAAGTAGACCTTTATGGGAGATGTTGAAGATCTTTCACCACGATTAGAAGATTATATTCCGAGTTTCCAAAGACACTAAACTATTACGGTCCTTGTGTGTGTGTTTTTGTTATGTACTAAGTATTCCGAAAAAGTAATGTAATGTCCATGTACGTTAAGCTTCGGGTCTCTACAGAAAACATTCATAAACACGGGATTCAAATTTTATATAAATTTCATTACCAACAAAATTATTAATATAGGAATAAAATCACATCAGCATTCACTTTAATGTGCTAACATAAATCAAATTTAATTTAAAAATAATAATTAATTTTTCAAATTTGAAGTGGGGATTAATTAATCTCAATAGAACCCTAAAAGGAAAAAACAATATTGGGAAAAACTAATATAACAGAAGGGTAATTCCCCTAGATGTTTCTCACACACATTCTACATTAGGTTTAATCTTGATTTACAAAAAATTAAGGCAGTGAGAAAACAAATGTTAAGGGAGAATGTAACTTGAGGTTATTTCTAGTGGTATTTAGTTTAGATATGGACCCAAATAATTATATTACCAATAATAAAACATAGTAAAAGATGATAAAACTTGTTAAAATAAAATTCAAATGAAAATGATAAAGAGGAAGGGAGAAATTTCTAATTTTAACCCTACACTGGGTACTGGGTTTATACAACCTTCATCTAGGAAGCACTAATTGTTACCCCCAATAAAAACATGGATTTGGATTATATGATGTGAAACAACACATATTATTATTTTAAATTCTCATCCAAATACACTAGTTTAAGTGGCACCCCTAGAGAGAGTAATTTTATTCTAACCTGTTACGATGAAAATCTATTTTGTTTATAGAGGTGGAAGAAGGTTTGAGTCTCTTTCCTCCAATGGCCTGAAGGCCTTCATTTTTTATTTATTTTGATAATCCACCTTTCAAGGGATGAGGTGGAACCCTATAATGCCCTTAGGTGACTGATTACATGCTCGTAGGCCATAGAGGAATTCATTTCCCATATGCACAAACATTACATACAACCCAAACTAACAACTTGGAACTGCTCCTCCCCAGCATCTTCATCGTGAAATCAGCTCTCCACCTTCGCATGGCTATTCGGCTAGGAATTCCCATGCATGAACAGGCTTGTCCCGATGCCAGGTGTCATACCCTTTCATTCTTGCAATCTGTTTAGATTCGGTTGTGGTGAAAGATCATTGCTCATCCTCCTTGTAGAGCTTGTTCCTTATTGGTTTGTCTGGTTTGCATAAGCACAAAGGTGGCCCGAAGGCCTTGAGGTTTCCCGAAGGCCCAACTGACCTGAAGGCCTATTAAGGACTCGGGGACCAAATCGGAGGCCCGAAGGCCCAAACGGGGGCATATTCCCGGCTGCTACAGTGCCAAACAGTGCCTGCTACAGTTTCCGCTACAGTACCTGCTACAGTACTGCACAGTTCCTACTACAGTACCTGGTACAGTACTGCTACAGTACTGCTACAGTACTGGAAATTATGCCTTCGCCTAGATTTGATCCCTGGTCTCTTGGATGTACCAACAGAGACCTTACCAACCAGGTTAAGGATCATGTGTGTTCGAGTCCCTTAATATATAAGATTCTTCCACTATTAATGTAGATTAATTTCATCATATAAGGATTTCATAATGGGTTTTGTTTCAACTATTATAACTAAATATTCAATGAATAGTCATATTTAATTAACTATAATGAAATGAATTAAGATCAATATTCTACCCCATAATCTTGTCATCTAATAGTTATTTTCAAGAGCTTCATTTTTCCCTCAATAGGTGCATCTTACCCTTCTTTATCACTATCCATAACATTCAATGGGTTAATAAAATCTATAAATTATAAATAACTGAAGCTATTTCCAAATTCAGTTTCAATAAAATTTTATAAAAAATTGTATTGAGAATGAACTACCTATATTTATTGGATCAGTTTAAATATACTTTTCTTTACTTAGTGCCTATGATGTTATTTCATTAGAGTTGTAATGGGTAGTTAATTTAATTGAATAAAACATTTTATATTCCCATAATGGTGGTTTATTATTATATATGATAGGGTATTATGAATCCTGGGGGGGGGGGTGGATTATGGTACAAATACTTTTTAAATCTACATCTTCCCCGATAGATCTTGACCTACTAATTATAAGGGTAATATTGATTTTATATTATTGATATGGGTTAATTTTATACAAAAACATGATATATTATGATATTTTTTTTTCAAATAAATGTATATTTCTTTGATTTCTTTCTATACACACAACACTGAGTTTAAACAAACAACGATATACTATTGAAATATTATTATTTAATGTGAAAGTTATCATATAGCCCTTATATTAGAGGGTATGAATTAGAATAGCTAAATTTTGAAAATATGTATTGTTTAAAAATGTATAAAATAAATTCATTTGTTATTAATTGATAAGAAATGAAAATAAAAATCATTTGTAAGAAAAAGAGATTGTTTAAAAAAATTATTATATTTCACACAATGTGTTTTTATCTTAATAGATAAAAAATAATCACTATTGGTGATTTTTTAAGGATATATATATGTAACATATTCTATAAAATGTTTTAACATTAATCTATTATTTTTTATATCAATGGGATAAGAATAAACTATATTTTTTTTAAAAAATGTAATTTTTAGGAAACTTTTTTCATTATGTTTGGCGCATTTATTTTAAAATGAGATTATACCACATATATTAACTGAATCGTTAAAAATTGATTTCATATTTTGAGTCCTGAAGATAAAATTTCATAAATATTTCCCTTGTAGTTTTTTTTCAATATGAATAGTAACTATACTAAATTGTTGTCACCTTGGTAAGGGTATAACATGTAAAATATGGTTAAAAGTTTTGGATAAGGATTTAAAATTTATCTAAAAGTTGAATTTATAATATTAGTAAAGTGGTGTTTTACCATTTATATCCAAGTACCAAATATATGGCCACTTTGTTCCATATTGTTTTGAATATGACCATTATATTAATTTATGAAAAGAATGAATACAAAATATTACTCTCTTGACGTTAATATTTGTAAAATTATTAAATAAGGATAAAAAGATAATAATTTAGAATATAAAAAATTATTTTAAATATAAATTATTTATTTATTTTTATTATTGAAATTTATTAAAAATAATTAATGATTGATATTACACCATTAACACTTATGCAATGCCAAAAAAGTATTATTTAATTTTTTGAAAAATAAATTAATGATTTTAAAAATATTAAAAGTAATATAATTAAATTTAAATATAATATTCCATGAATTATTAGATAAATATGAAATATTATAGAAGTCTGAAAAGAATATATTCTAATTCCATCTTTTTCTTGCTGTCATTAAATTAAAATTAAATGAATAATTCCAAAATTGAAATTAATTGCATTTTATGGTAAATAATATTTTATTTATTAAAAATATTATATTTGGACAAGTGAATTTAATTTGATTTATAATATATACCATGTTACATTTATGATTAATGTTTTTATTTATGGTATAATTCTTAACACTTGATGATTGAAATAGTTTTCATTGTGGTTAAGGTAAAAAATGATTAACAATGGGGTTAATAAAACAGATAAGGTTTAAAAAGAAAAAAACCTAAAAAAATTTAATTAATTGACGAATTTAATCCCTAAAGTGTAATTATTTAAATTCATGTCCATTTAGAGAAATTTGGATTCAGAATAAATTTATTGTACTTTAATCTTTTATGAAATTTCAAGTGTGTCCTCTCCCTCCCTTATAGAAGAACACCCTTCCTTTATTTTAATTACAAGAAATTTGATTCATAAATATTTAATAAATTCAAGAAAAGTATCTTTTAAAATTCATTATCCTTTTTCTAGAGGTAAATTTTTTGAAAATAGACGAACTCTAGGATCCTTAATATGAGATCTAAAGTTGTTCATTTAAAGAAGACATAATCGCCTTAATAACCTTTTGAATTATTATTTAAAATACTATAAATCTAAGGTTTATGTATTATCAATATACTTAAGGATTATTATAATTATTAATACACCACTGTCCACCCTCTTTGTCATAAAATGGGAAGTGAAATTAGAACACATGCATAGGTTTGACTAAGCGTCTCCACGTAATTAAACAATTCATTTTCCATCACCATAGTTTATGGATTGGTATAATTAAGGGTATATAATTATAGAATTATAATTTGAAATTTACTATCATATCTTCCAATCTGTTGGAAAATATTAACATCTCTTGTGTGTACATGTGCACTACCACCTCTACAAAGTGATACGATTTGTCAATATTTTTGTTTTCAATGGATGGAAATAAGGTATATTTAATGATTTTATATGATATAAATGGTAAAATAATGATAAAATAATGATAAAATTATGATTATTCATTATTTAACTTTTTTTTATATATTGAAAAATAAACAGAGCGTTCATGAGTACGTACAACCTACTATCTACATGAATAATGTAATTCATTTGTCTATCTATGAATTTTATGGATAAATATAAAAATTTATCTAATGATTATATATGATATTATTATTATTCTTAACATTTTATATATAATGGAACCATGATAAATTTAAAAGGAATAAAACTATTGAACCAAAACATACATAAAAAATGAGGCAGTTATCACCGGGAATAATGATTTTAAAAAATAATTATTAATAAATGGATGATAAAAGGTTATAAATAAATCATATATAGTATGATATATATGATTATGATTATATAATAGAATTATAATAAATATATTTTTATTATACATGAGGTTCAAACATGTATGAAGGAAGTGTGACCTGAATTAAGCATTTTATGTTACACTATCATTGTTTAACAAGATTAAACATGATTAAGTTTTTTATGATGAAATTTCATTATATTACCCTGAAGAAACTCATCAATTGTTTTCTATTATTTTTATTTATAAAAACTACAAGTTTTAATCTATTTAATAACTTAATATACTAAATGATTTTTTTGGGGAAAACTGACTTTATTTCTCTCTTCGGTTAAAATTCCTTTCTCTTCTATTTCCTTGTTTTCTAAAAATTATTTCAAAAGTGTATTCACTCTTCAAAAATGATTATTTAACATTATTATTACACATTTTTTACATTTCAAAAAATAGTTTGAAAGTAATATATCTGGTTTTTTAAAATGATGTACTTTTACAATTATTACAAAAATGTGTGGAAGGAATTTTTTATTTTTGATATATATGGGATTATCATAATTTCTTTTTATCATGACTGTCCAATTCTTTGAAGCCTCATTTATGTGTTTCCAAGTTTTATTTCAAATAAAAATTTTCCCTTGATATTTGGTAAATTTTTATATCTTGTAGAAGTGATTTCAAAATGAAAATGTTATTTTCCTCATGAAATATTCCAGATATATTTTAAAGGTATTTTCATCTATGATAACATTATTTTATGTAACTTATGATTTAAATGGGATATGATATAATTATTCAATCAAATTTATTTATTTGGATGGCTTTATATGGCGATTTAAGGATGATTCTTTGAAATAAATTTCTATTCCATGGGTTAATTAAGTTAAGAAACCTATTTTATTTCCCTCAGTGATGTTATGATGAAATGGTGAAATATTTATAAAATATGTTTACTTTTCATGGGTTATGATATGATGAAATATTTATGATCTTATTTCTAACATATATAATATTATCATTATTTGATTGGTGGTCCTGGAATTATATATCCCACCAATGAACTCAGTAAATATGACATCTAATGAGATAAACATGACTGGATTATGGAGTGAACCTAGTTTAGTAATATACTCCTTACACTATGATTGTATTGAAGCGTAAACCATTATTTCTACAATGGTTTGGGGAGTGAACCCGATACACTATGATTATCTTTGAACTAATACATAAATACTGTGGAAGCTGTTTTACATGATTATGTTTATTCCCCAAACTTATTTATTTTTCAAAAGTTATGCACTCATGGCTCATATTATTAGATCCTTTTTTTATTATTGTCTTATAAACTACCATGATTTATTCTGTGACTCTAGATTATGATCTATTATATGTAGGGTATGATTTTAAAAATGTTATGATCATATTATCATATCTTTATTTCCATGTTAGGTTCAATTGATCATTGTTATCCTTCTTGTTTACACCCACACTAACTATAAAATATCAAACTTTATTTTGTTTCCTTTACCTAGGTTATGAATAATGTTGTTGAGTATGATACGTCTAAGAATGGGGCTAGTTATGAAGAACTTAGTGGGAGATGATTTATTTCACTTATGAACTAGTTGTTTATGTATCCAAGTTTCCAAAAATCGGATACATATACTATTATGTAATGTATTTTTATGTAATCTAATGAATATTAATCTAATAAAATGTAATATCCACGTATGAAATGTATATATTTCTATAGTTAGTTTTAGAGAAAGGTTCGGTTAACCTTTGGAAAATTGGATGAGATTTTTTTTTGAGAACCCTTAGAATAATCCCAAGTATGGGAGAAAATCTTAAGTTATGGTAAAGAAAGAAGTGTGGTTTTACAAGAAACAATTCACTCTCTAGATACTATAAGTGGATGTAATTTGAAATAGATGAATATAGGGGTAATAAACCTAAAAAGGGTAGGTTGATTATTTCTCATTAATCATTCTGATTCATAGTGAGGGTGATTTTACTGCACACATGGTATGACATTCCTGAGGGTTATTCTTATGTAATTTCACATTTTATTTATGAAACATCAGGAAAAATTTAAATAGATAATGATCATGAATAATTTAGGAAAAACCTAATGATTCATTTATTGAAAATAATGTGTCAAGATTTATACATATTATAAATAAATTTTCATGATTATATGGTTTTCTAATATGATTATTGTTTCTCACACTATGATTTTTGGTTTTATTCAATTGATGAAACTTTAATGAACCATGTTAATGCTAAATGTGACGAACAATGTAATGATTTTACTCCTAATAAAACAAATGTTATGGGAGTTCGAATGATTTTTTTACTATTGTTACACAACTTTCTCAAGCTGTGAATCATTCTGATCATTCAAACGATCAATTGAGGGAACCAAATTTTGTTGAGCCCTTAATATGGAAACATCAACCTTCTTTTCATGGGAATAATAATCCACTAGTTACAAATAAATTGATCGTTACCATTGAACATATATTTTCTATTCTATAGTGTTTGGATCATGAAAAATCAATTTAAATGGACTATCATTTGGAAGGAAAAGGAAATAAATGGTAGAATCTTATATAGAATAAGAGGAAACATGAAGAAATTGACTCCATAGAGTGGGACAAGTTTAAGATATTATTTTCCAATAATTACATTCCTTGTATTATTTATATAAAAATGTATAAGGTATTTATTGAGCTAAAATAGAATAATAAGGATTCCGTTGGTACCTATGATGCAAATTTTAAAAGACTTGTGAGGCACACTTCTATTAATATCATAAAACTCGAAAGTATTGTTGATTGATTGTTTAGTGGCTTAAAACCAAATCTCCAAATGGAGTTATCTATAATAGAATTTCATACATGTGGAGAAGTCATTTTATTTGATATCAAGGTGGAAAGGGAGGTTGGAGTTACCAATTAATATCCTAGATTTGATAAGAAATAAAAGATGGAATTCATAGGAAACTTTAGAACCCAAGGAGAGAATAATATGAGACTCCCTTATGCCAAAAGTGTTGAAGGAAACATTAAGGAAATTATCTTAAATGGATTAGTACATTTTTTAAGTGTGTAAATGAAGTAAATTATGAGATAAAATGCCAAATTTATAGAAATATGTTAGATAAGGATGAGAATAGAGAGAAATATCCACAAAATGTACCACCCAAACTACAATTTTTCAAATGAATGGAGTATGGTAATCATTCTAACCAATGATAAAATCCAGAGGTTAATGAAAATTATCGACATCATAAACATCATAAACATCATAAGCCTATAAAAAAGGAAAATTTTTATTGATCAGTCTTTATGATGAGGGTTACCGTAAATAAATGGTGAAAGGTATACATACCAACCACTATATAACCGATAATTTGTTATTTGAATCTGGATATACCCATTATTTTATATCTAAAGAGTTTTCTATAGGAATAAAAATTCATCACTAATTACTAGATATTTAATTATTAGTGAAAACCCCTAATGGTATGATGATCACATATCAAGTCTATGATTTTTATCTGGTTAAAGATTGTGGGATTATGCTTCCCACAAATCATGTTATTCTTCTTTTAGTTAAATTTTATGTTATCTTAGTGATAGATTGGATTTATCTATATAAATACAATATTAGTTACCAAGTAAGGGAATTCATGTTTTACAATCTAAACCAACCTATAATAATTTATAAGTGTGTTGTTAAATATGATCTTCTAATGGAAACAACATCCATTTTAAGGTTTTTGATTCACATTCCAAAGGGGTATTTATCTCATATGGTTAGTGGGAGACCCAATATCAATGATATTACTAATGAATGAGAGTTTACTGATGTTTTACATAAACTTTTTTGAGTTGTCCACTGAATCCTAATGTTTAGTTTTCAATAGAACTCATAGTTAACAGTACAACTATTGAGAAGACTTTATATAGAATGACCCTAATTGAGTTACAGTAATTGAAGAAGTAACTCTAGTAAAATCTTGATAATAGTTTTATTTGACCAAGTGTGTAACCTTGGATTTCACTTGTTCTTTTTAGTAAGAAATATGGATCAATTAATCTATTCGTTGATTACCTAGAATGTAACAAGACCAGGATCAAGAATATTTATCCTCTTACATGTACTAATGAATTATTTGATTAACTATTCAGAGATCAATACTTTTACAAGATTGATCTTTCTTGGGATATAATTAATTGATGTTCAAAAAGGAGTATATACCCAATACAACATTCTGTATAGGGTATCGAGACTATGAATATATAGTGATTGATTTTTTTCTTATTAATTCCAGGATAATATTCTTGGATTTAACGAATAGTGTCATAAAAGATTTCCTTGTTTAGTTTTAGGTAGTATTTATATATGGTATTCTAATATATTAAAAAATATATAATGAGTATGAATATAATATGAGGAATTTATTGAAAACCCTAATGAAGAAGAATCTATGTTAAAAATTTATAACGTGTGAATATTTTCTATATAATGTTTCATTTTTGGGTTATATAATCTCAGAAGAGGGTATATTGATAGATATATAAAAATGAAAGTTACTGAATGTTGGACCAAACCAACCATTATGAATGTGATCTATAGTTTTCATATTTTAGGTGAATAATATCGATACTTTTTTGGATAATTTATCCTAAATTTCATATCAACTCAACACGTTAACTCATACGGGAGACATGTTCCTTTGGACAAATGTATATGAAGAAAATTTCATGGAACTGAAGATAAGATTAGTTAGTGTTCCTATTATTACATTACCCTATAGTTGATTAGGGGTTGTAATCTATATTTATGTATCAAAGAAGGGAATGAGATGTATTATCCTGCAGAATGATATGGTTATAGCTTATACCTCATGAAAATCAGTGGTTTATGAGAAAAATTACCCAATTCATGATTTGGACTTAGCTACAATATTTTTCTCATTAAATATAGGGATTCATTATCATTATCGATAATGTTGAGATATATATGATGATTATAAAATTTTAAAATATATATTCATTCAAAAGAGATAAATATGCACCAGAGATGTCAGTTAGAGTTGATTAAAGATTATGACTAATCAATTCAAAACCACCATGTGAAAGAGAATAATGTGGAAGATGCTATGATTTCAAAGGAGCATTATTGATTATCTATTATGAGGGTAAAAAATGATCCAATATTTAGGATTTTCGAAGGATAGATCTAGAAATATTGAAGGATGGGGAAAATGATATCTTTCTCAAATGAGTGTTCAACCATCTATCCAAGTGAGGATTAAAGAGGTGATAAAGAAAGAATTGAAACTTTATAGAAAGGTGAGAAATGTTACTGAGTTTAAAATTGATTGTAATTGGATGATATAGTTCAGTAATTGTGTATATGTTTTGTATATACCATATTTTAATAAGGATCTATTGATGAGACTCACAGTTCATCATTCTGTATTCCACTTGGAAGTACAAATATTTATAGAGATATGAAGTATTATTTTCAGTGGGACAACATAAAGAGTGATATTTCAGAGTACGTTTCTTGGTTCTTGGTAGTTTAGCAAGTTAAGTACAAGAGATCAATGTTTAAGGAAATGTTATAATAATTACTCATATTTGAATGTAAATTTGAAAACATCGCCACAGATTTCATCATCAGACTCCCCAAAACATATAAATAAAATAATTCTATTTAGGTTATAGTGTATCACCTTAGAGACTAATTGTAACACCCGAGACTTTTATGAGAAATATTTTGTTTTTATGTTATATAAATCATAAAAGGAATCATTTTCTACACACAACACTAGCTTGGCTTGCTTTATACACAACCGTGGCCTTCCTCGATAGCTTGCGTCGTACACAATACCGAGTTTCACTAAACAACGATATGCTATTAAAATATTTTTATAACTAGACGTTATGAATAGTACTAACTGAATTTTGAATTTTATAACATTTTAATTCAACTTATACATTTTCTAGAATGAGTTATAAAAGCAAAATCAGTTTTTTTTTGGATAAAAGAAATATTTTTGAAAAAATACAGTTTTTCCGCCTTTTGATGGCGCACCCACATTAAATCTAGTTTTTGACATGTTTATTAGTTAAATTTGACAAAATAAAATTATTCTTTTGAATCAGGGTATAAAACTTTACTTTGGAAAATTTTTTGATATTTTTCTGATAACTTTCATATTTTGATGAATAGTAACAATACGCTAATTTTTAATTAAAAACAACTTTTTTCATTGAGATAATTTATATGGATAAATTATAATATTGAATGTTTTTAAAGTATAAATAGAATATATTTTTACCATTTAATATAATGTATGTCATTAGAATTAATTTCACATTGAATTCATAGGTAAAAACATTTCAATCTTTGGCAATGTTTTAACTTCTAAACCCCATTTTCTTAACAACATGATTTATTTTAAATTAATTACTACAAATTTTATGTTTTGAATTTTGAAAAATGGATTCCATATTCATAATTATTGTGTCCAAATTATGTTAATTGACTACTTTTTATTTTTGGGCATTATGAATAGTAACTACGGTAAATTTTATTTACCATAGTTAAAGGTAAATCGGGTAATTAAGGGTAAATATAAGATTATAAAATTACCCTAACACCTGAAAAAATCCTATTGGATGACTACAAGTTGACCCATATCACCTAAGTCTCGGATTAGATTCATTTAATGGACTTTTGTCCATGAAACTAATTTAATTATTATTAAAACCAAAGAATGTGACAACATGTCACTTTCTTAAATCTTATAAGTATAATAATTTTAATTTGGTGATAAACTTAATGAAACTTCGAACATGAATAGTCTAAGGAAATCTAATACAATTCTATAAATCATAGGAATTTATTTAGAATTTTTATGTATTAAATAATTATCATTAATTATGACACAATGGTGATGTTGAAATTATTGTATTAATTAAAATATCAAATAAATTGTTTTAAAAATCTTAAAATAAATATTATATGAACTATTTAATGTGCTACAATAATTTTGTAGATACATATGACATTTTATGAATCTATTAAAGCTTTTATTTTGAACATATCTCCTGTATATATTTTATTTAAATTCAAATAAATGAATAGTGTCAAAATTGACACTATTGTTATTTTAAAAAAATAACATATTTTAAAATTGATTAAAAATCACAAAAATATTTAAAAATTATAAATTAAAATTTATATGGTTTACAATGTCATAAAGTGTCAAATTATGGAAAATTCACAACACATATGTAATTATTTATAATAAGTTAAAATTTAGAATATTATTACCACAAATACAATTAAATTGATAAATAAGGATAAATCAAGTTGATAATGTTTAAAATAAATTCCTAAAATGTCTAAATTTTATTGTTTGATGATATTACAACCCTAGCTCATCTAAGCTTTGGATATGAGTCATTTTGGAAGTTTTTAGGTGGGGTTGGGATTTAATATAAACTAATATTTCTTATATTTCCAAAGATGCCTCTCTCCTCCCTTATAAAAGGGCACCTCCTCCCTCTCTTCCTCACACCAATTTGAGCCTTCAATATCTGTCAAACCCTACCCATTTAACTTCCCCACTTCCTTATAAACCTACTAGAGGTACTGGTCTTATCAAAAGGCCAACTCTAGTGCCTTAAGAGAAATCTTAAAGGAGGCACTTCGAGAAAGAGGTAATACCTTCTACCGTTTTCTTCATGTTCCATTCTTCTTATACTCCCTCTTATTTAGTTGTTTTATTATGAGGTAATAACATCAGTATCAATTATATACTGATATGTTATTATAAATATGAAACAACCCTATTTCACCTCTTATCCATCCTACGGAAAACGAAATCACCGCGCGTGCGTACGTACGGAATACATTCTCCACGCCGTGGTGTAATCTATTTTCCACCACCACCTTACTTGGATGGGTATAAGGGTGAATGTAATGAATATATATGATTATTGTAAAGTGTTATTGATTCTGAAATAGTATACATACACTCCAATACAATTCCACGATCATGGGAATGATATCATCGCTCGTGCGTACGTACGGAATACCGTCTCCACGATGTGATGCGATTCGTTCTACATGATCTTCATTTTATAATGATTATATAAATGAATTGAATGAATCAATATTATATATATTACACTAATAACATTCTGGAAATGAGGTATCTATAACCTAAAGAGAAGAATAAGAATTTATTCGACAAACACGCATAAGAACAAAAAGTAATAAACACCTGAATAACAAGTAGTAATGAAATATTACTAATACGAAGCTAAGAATATGACCATATATGATATCATAACAATAAGTATGATTCTGGAATAAGTCAATAACATTATTTAAATCATTATACAGGAGGTTCGGACACTTACTAAGCAAATCGGACCTAAGGTAAGGGAAAATATCACAATCTCATTTTATCCGAGATTGTTTATACTTTGGTATTTACTAGGGTGTATTTTATCATCCACATCCATGTTTCCTCAATATGTAATATTGTTTCCATCCACCTAGAATTGTTTAAATCCAATTTTAACCTTCAGTGAGTTTTTAGTAAAAGGTATGAAAGGAATCTTTTGTCGTTTTTTGTACGAGGTACTTTTTGACTTTTCCAACAAAAGTATGAGAAGAATGTTTTTTTAACTTATACGGCATGAATGGATTTTTAAAAAAATTATTTCCAAGAATATTACTTTACAAGTTTTCAAGTTTATTTTTTTTCAACTTCTTTTAGTTTAAAACTGCATGACATGTTAAGAAAGGGAATTTTTTTTGAAGTATAAAGGATATTTTCCTCGAGAATGGAGTTCAAGTGTTTTATCAAAATTATTTTCCTTCTAAGATAATAAAGGGTTCTATTTCTATCCCTATTATTACATTGATTTGATTATGTTGTGATGGAATTATTTTTATGAATTCCTTTATCTTATATGAGTTTTTTTATGATGTCACGATGTTTAAGATTCCCATTTTTATTACATGGGTTATGCAATGATGTATGATTTATGATTTTGTGGCACACATAAGAATGGTATCATTATGAGATGGGTGGGACCTATATCTCCCTAAAATGCGTTGGGTAAAGATTTTATATCTCATGAGATAGACATGGCTGGAACGGTAGGATATACCGGTTCAGTGAAACAGGACTGAAATGAGGAGTGAACTCGGGTCAGAAAGCGACTTTGTGCACTAAGATAGTCTTGGAAAAGAGTCTTGACTAATAAGAAACGATTCTCTATGATTATGTGTTTATGCCACAAAGTTTCATGTTTTAAGTTATGATTATTGGGATTACATTTCACTACTATGATGTATCCCATGTTATGATATTATGATCTCTTTTACAGGATAATATTTCCAAAATGTTATGTTCTTATGAATATTTTGTGATTGATATTTCTTTTGTTTACCCTTACTGAGCATTTGAGCTCACCCTTTTATGTTTTCTTTTCCCCAGGATATAAATAAATGTTTTAGGTAAAAAAGGAAGATCTTTATGGGAGATGTTGAAGATCTTTCTCCACGATTAGAAGATTATATTCCAAGTTTCCAAAGACACTAAACTATTACGGTCCTTGTCTGTGTGTGTTTTTGTTATGTACTAAGTATTCCGCAAAAGTAATGTAATGTCCATGTACGTTAAGCTTCGGGTCTCTACATTTGGTATCAAAGGAAAGGTATAGTCAAACATTGGAAACGAGGATGTGAAAGCCTTAGTAAGAATCCTAAGGATAAGTCTAAGCATAGAAGACAATCTTAGTGTTTTAGAAATGGCAATGAACAACCTATGATAAGACCTTAAGTGTGAAATTTTATTCTTGATTATGTGGTTTTCCTATTATAATTAGTGTTTCTCACACTATTCTTCTTGGTTTTAGTCAATGGCTGGAACCCGAAGGAACTGTGTTAATGAGGAATGTGATGGGAAATGCAATGATTGTCCACCTGAGCAACCAAACATTATGGGAGCTAGAATGCAAAATCTTATAGCCATGATCACACAACTTTCTCAAGCTATGAATCATGCAGGACTTCGAAACGAGCAAAGGAAGGAACAACATTCTGTTGAATCCTTCATGAGGTAGCATCCACCTTCTTTTAGCGAGTATACTGATCCATTAGTTGCTGAACAATGGATTAGTACTACTGAAAAGATATTTTCAGTTCTTCAATGTTCTGAACATGATAAAGTCATCCTAGTAGTGTATCGTTTGGAAGGAGATGCTGATCAATGGTGGAATCTTATTAAGAATACGAGGCAAATGGATGAAATTGAGTCCATGGAATGGGACGAGTTCAAGAACTTATTTTTCAATAAGTAATTCCATCGTATTCTCCGAACAAAGATGGAGAAAGAGTTTCTTGAACTGAAGCAAAAGGATGATGAATCTGTTGGTACCTATGAAGCAAATTTTACAAGACTTCCAAGGTACGCTTCTGGTATTATTATCCAACCTGAGAGTAAGATCGATCGATTCTTTAGTGGCTTAAAACCAAGTCTTCGAAGGGCGTTAGCCATAAGGGACTTCAATAGCTACGAAGAAATCGTTCGATGTGCTCTCAAAGTCGAGATGGAGATTTGAGTAACCCATCAGTCATATGGGATTGATAAGAAGAGGAAAATGGAATTCAAAGGAAAATCTAAAGAGCACACTGAAAAGAAGATGAGCTTTCCCTTATGCTCAAAGTGTGGAAAAAAACATGGAGGGTGTTGTCTTAAAGGGACAACTAAATGTTTCAAATGTGGAAAGTAAGTTCATCGGGCATTTGAATGCCACAATGATGGGAAGAAGATGTCTAATGATGCAAACAAAGGAAGGGACACACAAAATGAACCTACTACACTTCAATGTTTCATGTTCAAGGAGATGGGGAATTATGCCAATAAATTCCCTAATCCAAGGGTTGTTGATGATGATCGACATCAACAAAATCTTAAGGCTAAAGTCAAAGGAAAGTCACATGCAATTTCTATCAGCAATGTGGAGTACGATAACGATGTGGTGAAAGGTACACTTACCATCCACTCTAAAGTAGCAAATGTTTTATTTGATTCTGGATCCACCCACTCTTTTATTTCTGAAGATTTTTTCTAAGGGTATCACTGTATTACCTAAACAATTAGATGTTGATTTATCTGTGACAAAACCTAATGGCACAAAAGTCGCATCAAAAGTTTGTAATTCTTCCCCGATTGAAGTTTGTGGGAAAGTGCTTCCTGAAAATCTTGTGATCCTTCCTATAGTGGAATTTGATGTGATTCTTGGCATGGATTGGCTTTCATTATATGGAGCTCATATCAATTTCCAAAGAAGGGAAGTCACATTTCATATTCCAGATCAATCTATGATCTTCTATC
Organism: Viscum album; assembly: GCA_963277665.1. NCBI lineage: Eukaryota > Viridiplantae > Streptophyta > Magnoliopsida > Santalales > Viscaceae > Viscum > Viscum album. The sequence goes on along the minus strand of OY728155.1, from coordinate 166,119,210 downwards.
GATGCAAGGATGAACATAACCTTCCAGTGGAAATTTCTTCCATCTTATGGGTCTTCATTCCACTTAATGAAGGTTATTTATCTCAAATGGTTGGTGAGAAACTCACAATTAAGAATATTCCCGTTGTACGGGAGTTTGATGATGTCTTTCTGGAGGAATTGCCGGGTCTTCCACCAAATCGTGAAGTTGAGTTTTCAATAGAACTCATACCGGGTGCTTTGTCTATTTCAAAGACACATTATAGAATGGCCCCAATTGAGTTGCAGGAATTGAAGAAGCAACTCCAAGAGAATCTTGATAAGAGGTTCATACTCCCTAGTGCGTCACCATGGGAAGCACATGTTCTATTTGTTACGAAGAAAGATGGATCAATGAGACTCTGCATTGATTATCGAGAACTTAACAAGATCACTATCAAGAACAGATATCCTCTCCCACACATTGATGACTTATTTGACCAACTACGCGGAGCTCAATACTTTTCCAAGATTGATATTCGTTCAGGGTATCATCTATTAAGGGTCAAAATAGAGGATATACCAAAGACGGCTTTCCGTACAAGGTATGGACACTATGAATTTATAGTGATTCCATTTGGTCTTACTAATGCCCCTGCTATCTTCATGGATCTGATGAATAGAGTCTTTAGAGACTATCGTGATCAGTTTGTGGTAGTCTTTATAGATGATATTATTATCTATTCAAAGATCAAGGAAGAACATGAAGATCACTTGAGAATTATATTGAAGACCTTGAGAAAGGAGAAGCTTTATGCCAAATTTACCAAGTGTGAATTTTGGCTTCAAAAAGTAGCATTTTTGGGTCACATAATCTCAAAAGAGGGGATATCTGTGGATCCAGCAAAAACAGAGGTTATCGAAAGATGGTCGAGACCAACAACAGTAACTGAGATCCGATGTTTTCTTGGTTTGGCTGGATATTATCGAAATTTTGTGAATGATTTTTCACGATTATCTAATCCAATCACCAAGTTGACTTGGAAAGGAGTTAAGTTTGTATGGACGGAGGAATGTGAAGATAATTTCAAGGAGTTGAAAAGAAGGTTATCCAGTGCACCTGTGCGCACACTACCTTATAGTGGAGAAAGGTTTGTGATCTACAGTGATGCATCCAAGAAGGGATTGGGGTGTGTTATTATGGAAAATGATATGGTGATAGCTTATGCCTCACGATAGTTGAAAATACATGAGCAAAATTACCCAACTCATGATTTGGAGTTAGCTGCGGTAATCTTTGCATTAAAGATTTGGAGGCATTACCTTTATGGTGAAAGGTGTGATATTTATACTGATCATAAAATTTTAAAGTATATTTTCACACAAAAGGAGCTGAATATGCGTCAAAGAAGATGGTTGGAGATGATTAAGGATTACGACTACTCAATCCATTACCACCCTGGGAAAGCAAACAAGGTGGCAGATGCATTAAGTCGACAAGACCATGCCAGTTTATACATGACGAGGATCACAAAAGATCCAATATTTATGGATTTACAAAGAATGGATCTTGGAATTATAATGGAAAGGGAAAAATATTATCTTTCTCAAATGAATGTTCAACCATATATACATGTGAAGATTAAATAGGCACAGAAAGAAGATATAGAGTTACAAAAGAAGGTGAGAAATGTTCCTAAATTCAACCTTGATTGTGATGGGATAATAAAGTTCAGGAATCGGGTTTATGTTCCTCCCATCCCCGAATTAAAGAAGGAGCTGCTGGATGAGGCTCATAGTTCTTAATTCTCTATTCATCCTGGAAGCATGAAGATGTATAGGGACCTGAAAGAGTACTTCTGGTGGGATGGCATGAAAAGAGATGTTGCTGAATATGCCTCTTGATGCTCGGTTTGTCAGCAAGTTAAAGCTGAGAGACAGAAGTATAAGGGGATGTTACAACCATTACCCATACACGAATGGAAATGGGAAAACATCACTATGGACTTTGTCACAGGACTTCCTAAAACATCCAAAGGCAATAATGCTATCTGGGTCATAGTTGATCGTCTTACAAAGTCTGCACACTTCATTGCTATTAGAGAGGATTTCTCTCTGGATCAGCTTGCTAGGACATATGTAAAGGAAGTGGTAAGATTGCATGGAGTACCACTTTCTATTATATCTGATTGGGATCCGAGATTTGCCTCAAAGTTCTGGCGAAGTCTTCAGCATACTTTGGATAGAGAGTTGAATTTCAGCACTGCTTATCATCCTCAGACAGAAGGTCATTCTGAGAGAACAATTCAAACTCTAGAAGATATGTTGAGAGCTTGATCTATGGATTTCAAAGGTGGTTGGGATCAACACCTACCTTTGGTGGAATTTTCTTATAATAATAGCTTTCACTCCAGTTTTCAGATTGCTCCTTATGAAGCTCTCTATGGAAAGAAATGTAGGACTCCAACTTGCTGGGATGAAGTTGGGGAAAGAAAGCTATTAGGACCTGATCTCGTTGATGAAATGGCAGAAAAGGTCAGATCTATTCAACAACAAATAAGAGCAGCTCAGAGTCGACAGAAAAGTTATGCCAACAACAGAAGAAAAGACCTATAGTTTGAAGTGGGTGATAAAGTGTTCTTATGAATATCTCCCTAGAAGAGGGTCATGAGATTTGGAAAGAAGGGGAAATTGAGCCCTAGATATATCGGTCCTTTCAAAATACTGGATCATGTAGGGAAGGTAGCTTTCCGATTGGCGCTTCCACCGAATCTCTCACAAGTACACGATGTGTTCCATGTATCTCTCCTGAGAAAGTACATACCTGATCCTTCACATGTACTCAGCTCAGAAGTTGTACCACTGGAGAAAGATCTTTCTTATGAAGAACAGCCGATAGAGATTCTAGATCGTAGTGAAAAATTCCTACAAAACAAGACCACTCGCTTGGTGAAAGTTTTATGGAGGAACCACCAATTAGAAGAAGCTACATGGGAGCTTGAGGATATGATGAGGGAGAGGTATCCTCATCTGTTTGTTACAAAGTGACGAATTTTGAGGGAGAAATTAATTTTAAGGGGGGTAGAATGTAACACCTGAGACTTTTATGAGAAATATTTATTTTTTATGTTATATAAATCATCAAAGGAATCTTTCACTACACACAACACTAGCTTAGCTTGCTTTACACGCAACCGCGGCCTTCCTTGATAGCTTGCGTCGTACGCAATACGGAGTTTCACTAAACAATGATATGCTATTAAAATATTATTAAAACTAGCTATTATAAATAGTACTAACTGAATTTTGAATTTTATAACATTTTAACTCAACTTATACATTTTCTAGAATGAGTTATAAAAGCAAAATCAGTTTTTTTGGATAAAAGAAATATTTTTCAAAAAATACAGTTTTGCGGCCTTATGATGGCGCACCCACATTAAATCTAGTTTTTGACATTTTTATAAGTTCAATTTGACAAAATAAAATTCTTATTTTGAATCAGGGTATAAAAATTAACTTTGGATAAATTTTTGATATTTTTCAGATAACTTTCATATTTTGATGAATAGTAAAAATACTCTAATTTTTAATTAAAAACAACTTTTTTCATTGAGATAATTTATAATGATAAATTATAATATTGAATGGTTTTAAAGTATAAATAGAATATATTTTTACCATTTAATATAATTTATGTCATTAGAATTAATTTCACATTGAATTCATAGGTAAAAACATTTCAATCTTTGGCAATGCTTTAACTTCTAAAACCCTTTTTCTTAACAATGGGATTTATTTTAAATTAATTACTGCAACTTATATGTTTTGAATTTTGAAAAATGGATTCCATATTCAGAATCATTGGGTCCAAATTATGTTAATAGACTACTTTTTATTTTTGGGCATTATGAATAGTAACTACGGTAAATTTTATTTACCATAGTTAAAGGTAAATCGGGTAATTAAGGGTAAATATAAGATTATAAAATTACTGTAACACCTGCCAAAATCCTATTGGATGACTAACAGTTGACCCATATCACCTAAGGGTAGGATTAGATTCATTTAATGGACTTTTTTCCCTGAAAATAATTTAATTATTATTAAAACCAAAGAATGGACAACATGTCACTTTCTTAAATCTTATAAGTATAATAATTTTAATTTTGTGATAAAATGAATGAAAGTTCGAACATGAATAGTCTCCAGAAATATAATACAATTATATAAATCATAAGAATTTATTTATAATTTTTATGTATTATATAATTATCATTAATTATGACACAACAGTGATGTTGAAATTATTTTATTAATTAAAATATCGAATAAATTGTTTTAAAAATCTTAAAATAAATATTATATGAACTATTTAATGTGCTACACTAATTTTGTAGATACATATGACATTTTATGAATCTATTAAAGATTTTAGTTCTAACATATCTTCTGTATATATTTTATTTAAATTCAAATAAATGAATAGTGTCAAAATTGACACTATTGTTATTTTATAAAAACAACATATTATAAAATTGTTTAAAAATTACAAAAATAATAAATAATTATAAATTAAAATTTATATGGTCTAAGATGTCATAAAGTGTCAAATTATGGAAAATTCACAACACATATGTAATTATATATAATAAGTTTAAATTTAGAATATTATTACCACAAATAAAATTAAATTGATAAATAATGATAAATCAAGTTGATAATGTTTAAAATAAATTCCTAACATGTCTAAATTTTATTGGTTGATGAGATTAAAACCCTAGCTCATCTAAGCTTCATATAGGAGTCATTTTGGAAGTTTTTATGTGGGTTTGGGATTTAATATAAACTAATATTTCTTATATTTCCAAAGGTGCCCCTCTCCTCCCTTATAAAAGGGCACCTCCTCCCTCTCTTCCTCACACCAATTTGAGCCTTAAAGCTCAGACAACCCCTGCCCATTTCATTTCCCCACTTCCTTAGAAACCTACTAGAGGTACTGGTCTTATCAAAAGGTGAACTCTAGTGCCTTAAGAGAAAGCTTAAAGGAGGCACTTCGAGAAAGAGGTAATAACTTCTACCGTTTTCTTCAAGTTCCATTCTTCTTCTACTCCCTCTTATTTAGTTGTTTCATTATGAGGTAATAACATCAGTATCACTTATATACTGATATGTTATTATAAATATGAAACAACCCTATTTCACCTCTTATCCATCCTACGGAAAATGAAATCACCGCGCGTGCGTACGTACGGAATACCGTCTCCACGCCGTGGTGTAATCTATTTTCCACCACCACCTTAATTGGATGGGTATAAGGGTGAAAGTAATGAATATATATGATTATTGTAAAGTGGTATTGATTCTGAAATAGTATACATACATTCCAATACAATTCCATGATCATGGGAACGATATCATCGCTCGTGCGTACGTACGGAATACCGTCTCCACGATGTGATGCGATTCATTCTACATGATCTTCATTTCATAATGATTATATAAATGAAATGAATGAATGAATATTATACATATTACACTAATACCATTCTGGAAATGAGGTATCTATAACCTAAAGAGAAGAATAAGAATTTATTCGACAAACACATATAAGAACAAAAAGTAATAAACACCTGAATAACAAGTAGTAATGAAATATTACTAATAAGAAGCTAAGAATATGAACATATATGATATCATAAAAATAAGTATGATTATGGAATAAGTAAATAACATTATTTAAATCATTATACAGGAGGTTCGGACACTTACGAAGCAAATTGGACCTAAGGTAAGGGAAAATATCACAATCTCATTATATCCGAGATTGTTTATACTTTGGTATTTACTGGGGTGTATTTTATCATCCACATCCATGTTTCCTCAATATGTAATATTTTTTTTTATCCACCTACAATTGTTTAAATCCAATTTTACCCTTCGATGAGTTTTTATTAAAAGGTATGAAAGGAATCTTTTGTCGTTTTTCGTATGAGATACTTTTTGACTTTTCCGACAAAAGTACGAGAAGAATTTTTTTTAACTTGTACGGCATGAATGGATTTTTAAAAAAATTATTTCTAAGAAGATTACTTTACAAGTTTTCAAGTTTATTTTTTTTTTCAACTTCTTTTAGATTAAAATTTTATGACATGTTAAGAAAGGAAAATATTTTTGAAGTAGAAAGGATATTTTCCTCAAGAATGGAGTTCAAGTGTTTTATCAAAATTATTTTCCATCTAAGATAATAAAGGGATCTGTTTCTATCCCTATTATTACATTGATTTGATTATGTTGTGATGGAATTATTTTTATGAATTCCTTTATCTTATATGAGTTGTTTTATGATGTCACGATGTTTAAGATTCCCGTTTTTATTACACGGGTCATGCAATGATGTATGATTTATGATTTTGTGGCACACATAAGAATGGTATCATTATGAGATGAGTGGGACCTATATCTCCCTCCAATGAATTGGGTAAAGATTTTATATCTCATGATATAGACATGGCTGGAATGCCAAGTTATACCGGTTCAGTAAAACAGGACTGAAACGAGGAGTGAACTCGGTTCAGAATTGGACTTTGTCCACTAAGATAGTCTTGGCAATGAGTCTTGACTAATAAGAAATGATTCTATATGATTATGTGTGTATTCCAAAAAGTTTCATGTTTTATGTTATGATTATTGGGATTACATTTCACTACTATGATTTATCCCATGTTATGATATTATGATCTCTTTTGCAAGATATGATTTCCACAATGTTATGTTCTTATGAATATGATGTGATTGATATTTCTTTTGTTTACCCTTACTGAGCATTTGCGCTCACCCTTTTATGTTTTCTTTTCCCCAGGATATAAAGAAAGGTTTTAGGTTAAAAAAAGGAAGATCTTTATGGGATATGTTGAAGATCTTTCACCACGATTAGAAGATTATATTCTGAGTTTCCAAAGACACTAAACTATTATGGTCCTTGTGTGTGTGTGTTTTTGTTATGTACTAAGTATTTTGCAAAAGTAATGTAATTTACATGTAAGTTAATCTTCAGGTCTATACACTCATAAACCTTCATTTCCATCATATAATATTTATCCCTTTATCAAATTTCCATAATATATATTAAATAAGTGATAAGGATTCATAGAGTACAACATTCTGTTATATCTATTCAAGATTCGAGGTTTACCTTGATGTTCAGGCAATGTCTTCAACAAGATCTGAATATAAAGATGAGTTTCAGTATGATGTACTATGCTTGTAAAGATGATAATTTTGAGATATCCATTCATAACATAGAGGATATGTTTTGATATTGTGTTTTAGATTTAAAAGTTTTTTTGGATCAACACCTTCTTTTAGTCTAGTTTTCCTACAACAACAGTTTTCACTCAATCATTTAGATATATCCTTATGAATACCACTATGTAAATAATCATAGCGCTCCACTGATATTGGATGATTTTGGAGAAAAAATATCCTGGGACTTGAGCTAGCTAATAAAATAGAAAATAAATTAATACACATAAAAAACACATCAATTTAGCTACGATACGATAGAAAAGTTATTATAATAATCATTAGAGAGGCCAGGAGTTTAAAATTGGTGAGAAGGTGTTTTTGGAAATTTCTCCATGGAATATAGTTGTGAGATTTAAAAATATGGGAAAGCTGAACCCTAGATATGTTGACTTCTTCATGGTTATTTGTCAAGTTGGGATGGTATCTTATGACTTTTAACTTGTACTAATCCACTCTCAAGTTCATGACGTGTTCCATATATCTATCATGATGAAGTACATACCTAATCCTTCACATGTATTATAATTAGAGATCATAACACTGATGTGTGATCATTATTATGAATAGAAATCAATAAAATTATTTCATCATAATGATCAATTTCTACAGAAAATACTACTCACATGGTAAAATCTCTCTAGAGGAATAAGAAATTTGATGAAGCCACTTGGGAACCTGAGGATGTAATAAAATCTGGAAATCCTCATTTTTTTTGTATTGAAGTGATGAAATTTTGAAGAAAGATTCATTTTATGAGGGGTAGAATGTAACAACCTATGATTTTATGATATATTTATTTTCTTTGATAGATTATGATATATGAAACACTTAGTTTAAACAAACCATGATATACTTTTAAAATTATATTATTTAACATGAATATTATCACTTAGTTATTGGATTAGAGTGTATTAATATGGATAAATAAATAATGAAAAAATTTATTTTCTAAAAATGCATAAAATAAACTCATTGGTTATCAATTATTTATAATTAAAAATAAAAATAGTTTTTAATTAAATGATATTTTATTTTCTAAACAATGTTTTTTTCATGCAAGGTTTTATTATCTTAATAAATTAAAATAATCACTATTAATAAATTATTTTCATATATATATATATATTTGTATATTAAATTCAACAAAATGTTATAACATTAAGGTATTGGTTTTTATATGCATGATATAATAATAAATATAGTTTTATGCTTAAAAATGTATTTTGTTTCTAAAAAGTGGGTTTCATCACTTTTTTCATGGTTATTTTAAAATTAATTTCTTATACATAAATAGATTAAATATAAAAAAATGGATTCCATATATAGAATCAAGAAGATAAAATTTTGTAAATAATCCCTTTTTATTTCTAGTAAATATCAATTGTAACCATTGTAAATGCTTATCACTTCATTAAGGGTAAAACTGGTGAAATATTGTAAAAACATTGGGGCAGGGCCTCAAAATTTATCTAATACCTATATTTCTCATATTATATGAGTTTAGTTTTTTCATTTACATCCAAGTGTAAAATATATGGGCACTTTGTTCCATTTTTCTTCGAACATGAAATTTATATTAATTTAAGAAAATAATAAATTCAAAATGCCACTCTATTGAGTTTAATATCTATAATATTTCTTACACAAGGATAAAAAAGGATAAATTCAGTTATAAATATCAATTTTAATGATAAATTATATATTTTTATCATATTAAGTTATTTCTAATTTTTAGTTATTGATTAATTACCTTAAACACTTATGAAACACATGCACAATATTTTTTCAATTTGTTGAAAAAGATAAATTATTTTCAATATATTAATAGTAATATAATTTTAGTGAATTATTATGTTCCAAAAAGTTTTTAGATACAAATGAAAAATTAGGGATGTGTGTAAATATTTTTTTTCAAATTCCATTATTGTTTAGGTGTCATTAAAGTCAAATTAAATTAATAGTTCCAAAATTGACATTGATGAAATTTTATAATATATAATATTTTATTAAATAAATATATTATATTCGTCTAAGTGAAGGGAATATTATTGGACATAAAATAAATGGTCCATTTATGAATTATTTTTCAATTTATGTTAACACACTCAACCAATTACGATTGAAATAGTTGTTATTACCGTTAAGGTCCAAACTAGTTAACAATGGGGGTTATAAAAAAGATAAGGATTTAAATGACACCAGAACCTATCTAAATTTCATTGGAAGATGTAATTAAACCTTATAATATTTTTATTAGAATTAATTTCCATTTATAATAATCTTTATTGAGAATGAATTTATTATATTTGCATCATTTATGAAATTCCATCTGTGTCCACTCCCTCACTTATAAAAGGACACTCATCCTTTCTCATATTTACACCACATTGAGCCTTATATCTCTACCAAACACTTTTAAATTATATTATTATCTTCTCTATCCATATTATAGTGATGTTTGTATCCTAAAAAGGCCAACACTAGTTACCTTTAGAGGATATCTAAATGATTTCCTTCAAAAAATATGTAATCACCTTAACTGATCGCTTTGTTTTTTAAATTATTATTTTAGATCCCCTAAATATAAAGAAATTTATCATAAAAAACTTCATTATCTTCAAAAAAAAAATTAAATTTTATTATGATTTTAAACCACCAATGTACACCCCCTTTCCCATAAAACTGGAAGTTAATGTATTTCTAACACATACCTACAACTTACTGTCTCCACAGAGCGATAAAATTCATCTTTCATAACCATATTGTATGGATAGGTATTATGATGTGTATAATGTCTATATAATATATTTATGACATAATTTTACTTCTATTATTATAATATCACATCTACCTTCTTGCCTTTGAATATTGTTTTAAATGATGACATCACTCGTGAATAGGTGTGGGCTAACGCCTCTATGAAACGATGCAATTTGTTTTCTATTTCTGTCTACATGGATGGTAGTAAGAATATATTTGATTAATATATATGATAAATATGATATAATAATGATTATGTAAAGGTGAATTATTGTTATAAATTTCTTTCATTCCATCCATCAAAAAGTGGGAACAATGTTCATGCATCTATACGGCCTACTATAACCATGAATGATGCAATTCATTTTTCTATCTATGAATTTTTTGGATAAAACTAAATATGTATATATTGAATATATATTATATTTTTAAAATTATTAAAATTATTTATATGATGTAACAATAATCAATTTATAGTGACCAAAACTACTGAACCAAAACATACATAAAAAACGAAGCTGTTATCACTCAGAACAGTGATTTTAATAATGAATTGTTGATAAATAGACGATAAAAGGTTATAAGTAAAACATATATGATATGATATATATGTTTTTTATTCTATAATATATTTATATTTAATTTGTATTTATTATATAATATTTTTGAATACATAAGAATGAAGTCTGAACTATGGTAAGGGTTTTATGTTATAATCTCATCGTATATTGGGATTGTTTATGATTATGTTTCTTGATTAAACAGTTTCATGATATACCTATAAATAAAATCATGATTTTTCTTAACTTTTTTTAATTTCTAGAAATTATATTTTTTCCATTGTTTTTTTCCTTTAATAATTAAAGAGTCAGAACGAATGTTTTTAGAGAAAATTTACATTATTTCTATCATCAATTGAAAATACTTTCTCTTCCTTGTCCATGATTTCTAAAAAAGTTTTCAAGAAACTTTTTACTATTATCCAATGATTGTATAATTTAATTTTTACCCGTTTTATAAGTTTTTTTAATTTTCTTAAAATGGATCTTCTTATCATTTTTTGTGCTAGGTAGTTATTAACTATTTACAAAATGTGTGAATGGAATGTTCTCTTTTAACTTATATGACATAAATAAAATTTACCACCATCATGAATTTGGAATTTTTTGAAGATTCATTTATAAGTTTTCAAGGTTATTTTAAAATAAAATATTTTCCTTAATATTTGGGATATTTTTAGATTTTAAAATAAATGATTTTAAAATTAAAAGTCTATTTTCCTTAAGAAATATTCTAGATTTATTTTAAATGTATTTTCATGTATGAAATAAAATCCTTCTATGTTAATTATAATTTACTATGGATATGATCCAATGATACTGAACACTTTTTTTATTTGGATGGATTATAAAGATGATTCATGTTTTATTATACGAAACCTATTTCTTTTCGATAGGTTAATTAAGTTGTGAAAAATTTTATTTCCCACATGTTATTCCAAAATATAAAGAAAAAATGTTTACAAAACCTTATTACTTTTCATAGGTTATGATATTATTAATGATTTATGATCATGTGGAGTACATATTAATTATTTTCATTATGTTATGGTTGGGATCAAAATTATATGTCCCTCCAATGTATTGGGTGAAGATAAATATCTCATGTGATAAATAGAACCGTAATGGGGAGTAAACTAAGTTCAGTAGGGGAATATTTCCACTATAATAGTCTTGGGAGTAAAACATGACTACTATGATGGTTTGTGGATTTTACCCAATCTACTATGATAGTCTCGACAGTATTACTTGAGTACTAAAGATACAATTTTAAATGCATATGTACATTCCAAAAATATATATCTTATATTAATGATATTCTATCATAAATTATAGTCTTTGATCTAGTTATGGTTCTTGTATTATGAAATGAAAATATTTATGACATGACTCAATAGTTTGATCTATAATATATAGGTTATGATTTTAAAATATCATGTTCATGTTCATATACCCTTATTACCATGTTATGATTATATTATCATCAATAACTCCCTATTTTACCCTTAACGAGTATCTAGGATCAGCCTTTATTATATTTACATTCCCCGAGTTATGAGAAAAATTATTACATATGATATTCCCAAGAATGGTTCTTGTTATGAAGAACTTCTTGGGAGGTGATGTGGTTAACTTATGGATAAGTTGTTAAATATCCAAGTTTCTAAATATACTAGAACTATATAAATTTAGATTGGATCATTTTATTATTTAATTAATATGCATCAAATTAGATAAAATATCTACGAATGAAAATTATAGGTTTATATATTTTACATGAAAAAATTTTATATATTAACTTTTCTCTTAATTATATTTATCAATTTATTTGATGATAATTCATTAGAAGTAAATAAAACAAGAATATACACACATTTGTTTTTACTTGGTTCACCATAAAGGGATAATCAAAGGAGCATGCTACCAACATTATGTGGGTTCACAAAAAATAACTATCCTTAATAACAGTTAGTACAGACAAGGTATCTACTTCCAAGGATCACTGCATTATAATGGTTCAATCTCGGTTACTTGAAAAATCCCATGATTTTTCTAATTGGTTTAATAAATATTGAAGATACCATGATTCTTGGAAAGCATGTGTTGTTGTCTTTGTTGACAACCTAATATGAGGAACACATATGTCTAAAAATTATTTATTTGAGTTTTTTGAAGATATATATAATGGAAATAAGTTTCTTGATGCAAAAATGTTTTTTAAAAATGTTTTCCAGTTAAATAAACTAGTTCTACTTTAGTTTGAGTGGTTTTTGGATCCACATATCTAATTTTGAAAATGATATAATCATGTAGATAATTTTTTTTACATAGAAAATTTGGAGAAGAAAAGTCTACATTTCTATTTATTCTAAGAAGTAATATTACATTTCCAATTTCTCCATTTAGGTGAATGATCTATGAAACCAAATTATTGAAATAGCCAATTTTCTAATCCACATAGCCGAGTCAGGTAGTCGATTTGTAATAATGAGATAACTGATTTTTGAGGTACCTAAATGAAGATTTACATAGTGATTATACTGTATATCCATTTTTTTGAGAACCACATAGCTGATTGCTATGTCAAAAGTTATTATTCACATAGCCATTTCACACTACTTACTATGTCATGATTCCATAATTCATTAAAGAGTTTTAAAATGATTTTTAAGTAGTTTTAATTTGTTATATGAATATGTTTTCAAAATATTATTGATCCAAAATTTAGATAAATTCTTTTCCACCTTTTGTAGAGATCATGGGGTGTTTATAAAATATAAAGGAGATTATGGAGTGTGATATCTAAAAATCACTAAAATAAAGAGGTTGAATATTGTAGTGTATGTTCCCAATATGGTTACAAAAAAAGGAAACATATTATCAACACATGGAGGACAAATGACAGTTAAAAAACTATTTATGAATGATAGAATGTTGATAGTGAAATAAATTATCAATGTGTAGTGGTGTGTTTTTTGTGATAAAAATATATATCAACTTTGAGAGTCTGAAGATGATTTTTCCTTTTCTTCAGTGATTAATATATTATTATACTCACATATTTTTAAGATTCAATCTATGTCTAAGAATATTTTGTGATGTTATATAAAAAAATCCCTAAGGAAACATCCTTCTTGTATGTCCTGGAGGATCATAAAAGTGGATCTTTAATCATTTTTGTGGAAGAAAACTAGTTTTACAGGTGATAATCTTCAGTTTCTATAATTATCATTTTTACTATAGTGAAAATCTATATTGGTGGGTGTGACTCTAGAATTTGTTTTGGGGTATTCTACTTGTATTCTTATAACAGGACTTCACTTGAGTTTATAGTGTAAGGAATCCATGGTTGTGGGGAATAAAAAGCCACAATAAAGAGTAATATTTTATATTGGTTCTAAACCATATAAAAATATTGCGTTTCTTTGGTATTTTACATTACTAAATTCATAAAGGCTGAGTCACCATAATATTTGATCAAATTATAATAGGTTATGTGAGGTTAATTTCAAAATGAATAAAAATCAATAAAGAGAACCACTAATTCTCTCCCTTCTTAGTGGTGAATCACCTCCCTTGGAAATTTAAATGGTATCATAGAAGGTTACTCTATCAGTATCCACTAAGCATTGGATATGGATAATTTGAATTCTATAAATAGTAGGAGTGTCCCTATATTCAATGATATGAAATATCATAGTTTGAATAATATGATGTTTTCCTATCTATAATCTCTTGGAGTTGAAGTTAAAGGCACAATAACAGTAGGATTCCCACATATTTTGGAAGATTCTATTATAAAATTTCATAATTGTTGAAATATAGAAGTTGGTTGATAAGAAAAAATATAAATTTTGATGAATAATTTTGAAAATGTTTATAAAAACATTATGACACTCTAAAATGCCAATGAAATTTGTGATAAATTATAAAGTAGTTATGAAGGAAACATGAAACCCAAGGAGGATGAATTGAAAATTCGAAGAATAAAACATGGAAATGTCAACATGGATGAACAAAAAAGCATTCATGGATACTTTAATATAGTGAATAAAATTACTATTAATATTCATGGTTTTAGAGGAAAGCTTGATGATTCAATTTTTTTAATAAATTCATGAGGAATTTTACTAATAGTTTTGAACCTAAATTTTGAACTTTAGAAGATAGAAAATATATTACTCTCAATGAATTAAATAACATTATTAATACTTATGAAATATGAAAGATATCATATTTTTTGAAGAATATCATAGGTTAGATTGATTTTTGAGGCCATGAGAAAGCATAAAATTAATGATGATGAAATTCATGAGTCAAGTGAAATAAAATATATAGATGACAATAGAACAATTTGTCTTTTATTAAAGATATTTATGATGGAAAATATTAAGGTTAAAGGTAAATTACCTTCAAGGTGTTACAATTTTATGTTCATTATTCACTTTTCTATAAATTTTCATAAGAATAAGCCTATATATATAGAGTAAGGTGATGAGAAACCTCAAAATAAGAAATGGGGTAAACTCTCCAAAGATTTAACCAATTATAATGGAATAAAGAATAATTTAATTAAAATAAAAATAGGAATATATGTGATCAAATAATAAGAAGCTAATTCCACAACATATAATCATTTAGAATGTGAAACTAATTTTATTTCTTATATGGAAAAAGGTTCGACACATTTGGTAGTTGATATGATAAAAATGAATGAACATAAATATTGAATATTTTAATGAATTAATTTGAATATTATATTGAGAAATCCATAAATGTCTATATGGATATGAGGATATTATTGAATGAAAATGAAAAGATAGATTAGGGAAGGGAGGAATTTTCAATGAAATAGGTTTTTTACATTGATAAAATCAAAAGATTCAATGTGAAAGTAGATGAAATGGAGAATATGATAACATAACTTGAGGAAAAACATTCTCTCAATTAATTATAAAAGTCCAAAACCCAATAAAAATGTCCCAAAGAAAAAATATTTATTGAAAATATTTTATAAGATTTCAATAAGGATGTTGTGTTCATGGATTAATAATTAAAAGATGGTGAACAGAGGGACTCAAAAAACCAAGTTATATCATCTAACTATGAATCTAGAAAATAAATCTATTATCTCTAACAATTATGGTCTTGAAATTAATTTTGGATGAGTCTGAATCATGAATACTTGTGGGAAATTATTTTCTAAATAAAATTTTAGAGATAATCATTAAGAAGATCGTTTACTCTAGAGCAGATTCTTCTATAGTATATAGAAGGAAAACTTCACCAATCGTCATGAAAGTTATACTATCAATATGAAAGGTCAATTTTCCAAGGACATTGTTGTTGTTTTGGAGTGTTTATAAACCAAGCCTACTCATGATGGTATAACGTTTCACTACCAGAGATGAGACTTGAACAAAGGGGGTCTATTATAAGAAAAGGAGAGCACATTTAGAAAAATAGAATTAAAAAATCATGTTTTTCTAAAATTAATTTAAAGGATGGTATAAGAAACAAGTCATGGATACTTGATATTATATATTCTTCCTACATGACTAATGGAACAATAAATTTGTGAATCATTGATAAGTATAAAATGAGATTAGTGAGTTTTTAAAATTATTGTCTCCGAGAAGATAAAGGAGTTGGCTCAATAGAGATTGAATCCCAAAATCTGAAATATAATGATGTATTATTTGTTGAAGGTATAAAGAAAAATTTTCATAGTGTTGGTTAAATTTGTGATGATGGATATGAAGTGGTTTTAAAAATAATACATATATCATCAAAAGTACATTGGTTGAATGTATCATTACACAAGGATGAATAACCAAGTGTAATATATTTCAAATTGGAGATCCTAGAGATCAATGTTATTGAGTTCCAAATATAAAAATAATATATGTTATAGTAGGTTTGGTTATATTTACTAGAGAATTATGATTAAAATTTATAATAATGAGGTTGTTAGAGATATTCCCAACCTAAAGAAAGTTGGGGCTAAATTTTTTGAAACCTATCAAAAGGGGAAGATAACATAAGGTTCATATAAAGGAGTGGAAATTATTTCTTTGATACCACTAGAGCTCATTTGTACTAACATATGTAGTCTAATGAGAAACCATTATACCATAGGTGATCTATATTTCATTTCCTTTGTTGATGATTATAATTTATTGACTAATTACATTTTTATCTAAGAAAAGTCAGAGGCAATCAAAATGTTCAAAATTTTAAAAAGGTAAGCTGAAAAGTAGTTGGGCCTCTATATCAAGAAAGTAAGATAAAAAATGGTAAGGAGTTTACCTTTGATTCTTTTGAAATATATATTTATAAATATGGAAGCAAGCACAAGTATATAACACTATATACTCTATATAAAAATGGGATACAAGAGAGGAAAAAAGAGAAACATAGTTGAGATGGGAAGGACTATCTTAGTTGAAAATAATATCTCAATTTATTTATAAAGAGAATATATATGTATTACCATAGGAATACAAAAATGTTTTTACTGAGACTAGTAAAAATATTACATACAAAATGCATCACAAGAGAAATCCAAAAATCAATACATTATATTTTTTTGGAAGTCTTGGCATTATATAAATCAATAACATCATTCTTGGAAAATTGGAGAAGAATGTCGCAAAAATATTTTTCATGGGATATCTATCAAATGGAATTCAATACATATATTGTGAAAAATATATGAAAAATCTAGTTGACAGTTGTTGTGTAAATATTATTGAAAACAAGAACAAATTATATATAACAGTTGATTCTATTTTAGAATATTCAATAGAATATGTTATTGATATGTTAGAAAAAAATGATGATGGAGTTACTAAGAAGAACACAATTACATTAGATATTTATTATAAAAAAACTAGTGATAAATAATTACATGTAAATGAGATAAAATGGTATAACAAATTGAAAAAATATGTTGGAACCGAAAATATCATGGGCACTCAAAAGGTTCTTATTTATACTAGAAGAATATTTAGATTGGATGATCAAAATTTACTTATATACCCAATTTAAGAACACACAATTTAAAACGTAGTTGGGAATGAAGAGTTGATACATGATATAAATTATGAGCTTGATTGTATTGAGAAAAAAATCACCTTAGATATTTTGTAAATAACTAAATATATAAATTTTATTAACCCAAAGTGGGTTTTAAAAAATAAACTAAATGATAAAGGTAAGGTGTTAAAAGAAAAATATAAGATGGTGTGTATACAATATTTTCCGATGGAAGGAATTGAGTTTGAATAAAAAAATTCAATATTGGAGGTAATGGAAAATATTATAATGTTCTTGGTAGTGGAATTTCAAAAGCATTACAAAGCTTATCAAATGGATGTGAAATATAAATTTCTAAATCGTGATGTTGATAAAAAATGTATATAATAAAAAACCTAATGGTGTTATGTTAGAAAATGATGGTAGAATGGTGTGTATATTGATGAAATATTTTTTGGGGTTGAATTATGCCACTAGAGCTTGGTATTTTTAATAGGATAGAGGGATATAATGTTTACAAAAGGTAAAGATAACTATAACCATAATGTGGAAGAAATGAGTTAAAAAATTAAATGGTAATTATTTATATGGATTAAATCTTGTTTTTTGGTGATAGGAAGTCTCAATATGAAAAGGTTTATATGTCGATGAGGATGATTTTTGAGACGTTGATATTTGTTGAGATAACATTCTTTTAGGGATTTTGGACAGTGTAGAAAAAAAATTACCTTCTATTATCTCAAAAAAATGTTATGGAATTACAGAAAATTTTTATAATGGAAAATTCCAAAGAATTTTCAAATCCCATATTAGTTAGAACCAAATAGAGTAAAGATGACACTAGAAGTAGTCTTAACCTTAAATAATTCCAAAGTCTCATTGACAGACTACTTTATCTAACACAATCAAGGATAGATGTAAATTATGTAGTGAATCCATGTTATATATTTTTGGGTGATCATAAAGGGTATCACTTTTTGGATTCTAAGATAATATTGAGACATGGGAATGTAATTCTAAACTATGGGATTATATATATACACAATATAGATCTAAGGATGTTGGGATTCACAGAAGAAAATTTGGCCAATGACTATATAAATAGAAGATAAACTTTAGGTGAAAATATATTTATTGGAAGGGGATATGTTAGTTAGTATATAAAAATGCATAATTTTGTAACTCTAATCCCATCTATGGTAAAATATATTGCTTATATGCATTCTTGTACATAAATTATATGAATGTAGGTGTAGTTTTCATATTTGATGATTGAGAGTGAGAGACCACTAAAAATTTGTTGTGATAATATATTTTCAATAAGGATATATAAAAATCTATTGAAATATTCAGTATTTAAGATCATTTATATTAGATATCATTTTATCAATTTTTTTGGCTAATATAGATATCAATTTATAATATATTTATATAAAATTATAGATTCTAGGTATTTTTACCAAAATAATTAAATTGGGGAGGTTCTTGGAATTGAGGCTGTAATTTCTTATTCATCCTTCCTCATACAAATGAATTTATGTTTTTTAGATCAACCATGGTCCTTTAGATTCTAATTTAAAAGAGGGATATAATTCCATATTACAGTGGGAGTGTAAGTTTTAGGGTGATTTATAAATCTGATGATGCTAATGATGTTCATTCAATGATGATAAATCTTTACACGAGTTTGTGGTAAAGTTAGTGAGGAAGGTAGTAACCTAGTTGGGTTTATGGGTATGTGTAGTGGTATTTGATAATCGTTCTCTAGAGATAATGAACATAGTAAAATACTAGAGTTATATTTATGGTCATTAAACAACTATCCTTGATGGTGGTGATGTTAGTGACTCCTCAGAGAGTTGAAAATGTTGTCTTCAATAATTCTCTTTCCACAGCGATGAAACATGTGTGATGATATTTTTTTTAATTTATGATATATTAGGGGGTTTCAATTTATTTTTATCAAATCCAAATTCGGATAATGAATAACCCCAGGGAATTGTTTTTTTGGTCTTAGGAAACCTTGATGATATCATGATATTTGGAAAGCATGAATCATTGTATTTTTTTTGGAAACGAAATATGTGAAACTAAAAATTTTGAAGGTTATTGATCAATTTTTTATGGTGATATGTATCATTAAAGTTGGTATCATGATGCAAGAAATTATTTTTAAAAGGTCTACTGGTCAGATTAAACTGTTTTATTTTATTATGTGTGGTTTTTGGATACATGTCGCTAATTTTTGTGAAGGGATGAATCATGCAACCATTTTTTCTATGTTGATTATTTGGTGTTGAGGAACCTATGTACACTTTTATTTTATGTATACATATAATTTAACTGATTCAGCAATATATCCAAATGATCCATGTTTCCAAATTATTGATGTAACTAATTTTGGAATCCACAGAGCCATTTTCAGTCATGTTGCCAATTTCTACGAATGACATAGATGATTATCCACGTAGCCGGATGAATGCTCACATAGACGATTCAAATAAGTGATTATTCTATGAGGCCATTTTTTTGAGAACCACATAACTTATTGCTACATAATGATTTATTCTTAACACATAAATTTTAGAATTCTTTTTATGTTATGAATCTATAATTTTTTGAAGGATTTCTTGTGATTTTTAAGGACTTTTAATTCGTATTTTTTATGTTTTCTAAAATATATTTTGATCTACGATATAGATTTGGTATTTTTCACCTATTTTGGATATCATGGGGCCTTTATAATATATAATGGAGGTTATGGAGCGTGATATCTGGAAATCAATAGAAGAATTAGAGTAGAGATAGTGGGGGGGGGGGGGGGGGTTGTTTTCCCTACATGGAAACCAAAAACGAAAGAGCCTCTTAACACACAAAAGATATTTGATAGTGAATAAAATTTTGACACATGGTGGATAACTGATAGAGATAAAAATTATCAATGTTCATTGGTTTGTTGAGTATGATAAAAAAAACAACTGTGAGAGTCCAAGGTTCAATTTTATTGTTATTTAGGGATACATATTTGATGAAATTATCATTTTTAAATTATTTAATTTGAGTATAATAAAATTATGTTTAGTGATTTCAATATTTCAATGTTCAAAATTCTTCTTTTCTTATCTTGGAGGCTCATGGGAGTGAATCTTAATTCTTAATTATATAAGAAACCTGGTTTTACTAGAAATCTTATTTAGTTTTTAAATCATTTTTGTAGTGTAGTAAAGGCTATTTTGTTGGGTGTGAATCCTGATATGTGTGGTGGGATTCCACACATATGATTTTATGAGGATTTAACTTGGGGTTATTGTGAAAATATTATGTGGTGGGGGTATCCATGAAAAGAAGTAGGATTCCACATTGGATCTTTACCTTGTAAAAATATTGTGTTTTGGTTCTGTTTTTGTTTACTACATTTGGAAAGGTTAATTAAACACTAGAGTGGATTATATCCAAATAGGTCAACATAGGTTAATTTTAAAATAATTAAAAAACAACAAAGATACCCACTGATTCACCTCCTTATAGTGGTGCATCACCTCACTAGGCACTTCACCAATCTTTCCATGCCTCACTTTCAATTAGTTTAGTGTAGATGAACTATCTCCCTAGGATCAATTTTGTTATAATTATCTTTTTCACTAACTACTTCAAAGGGAAAATTATATTAGCTTATTGGACTAGAACAATGTCACCATGTGGGTTTAGATTCTTCATTTGATAGATGGGTGACTTAATATCTAGTTTCTAAATTACATGTCTATTTTTAATATCACCTTGAAAATCCTCTTTAAAATAGAGGTAATGAAATCTATTTTCATTATTTACTGATGAATTATAGAAAACCATTATTTTCTAGACATTAGTGAACTCCACCACATTTTCTTCAGAAACCCTTCAATGGATGCTAAGGAGTCTTCTTTCTAGAATAATTCAAGAACTCCCTTCAAGAATTGTACTAGAATGTATTTCCGTTAATATATATAGAAACTTATACCTATTATTATAAAAATATGATCATAAATGGAGTAAACAATCTTTCCTTCTTATTTATATAATTCAAAATGGTTTAGATCCCATTTAATATTTTTCTTATACTAGGAGATATTTTATCGAATGTGTTGTAGATCTTGTGATATTATACAATAAATATCATATGTGATGTAACTCCATCTTGAAGAGTCATAAATGACACTTAAATCCTCTACAAGTCTCAAATGGTAACTACATAGATATTTTCTAAAGATAAAATTTCTTGAGAATATCTCCATCTGAATAGTCTATATTTCCATATATATAAATATAGAAAACAAAAACAAATTATTAATAATTTTAATTCATTTAGAGTTAAAACCAAATTATTTTCTAATTAATTATGGAAAAATGGATGTTTAATATCCTATAATTATTCCATAAGTATTCTTGACATTGTTATATTGAATTTAGTTGGATAATTTCTCTTAAAATTATTATTAAACTACCTAATAGGCTCAGTCCTTCTTCTTATTTTTGACATGATATTGTAATATCCATGAATTATTCAATTCATCAAATTTCACTACATTAAAAAGGTACAAGGATTTTCACATCAGTATTCAACTCAAAGCATTATCATGATCTACTATGTAAAACTCCTTAGAAGGATTCATCTATGCAAATCACTATATACTTCTGCTACATAGTTGAAGCTGATACATAGTTCAACTCAAAAACCCCTACATAGAAATTGGGTTTGTAAACCCCTAATGACTTGAAAACCATTACATGTATGAATAATTGTTTCCTTAACACATTCACTAGTTATGCTTACGTAGGTCATGGTATATTTACATAGCTGAAGCATGAAACCCTTATGCATGCGTGGGTAGCCTTTTTTTGGTCATCATATCTTTATAAAACCTCACTCCACCCTTACTTGATCTTACCTATAAAATTAAACAACTTTAATGAACATTTATATGAGGTATGAAACAAGTTGGTTCCCCTTATATAAGCATCTGGAACCCTTACAAGCCCCTTTCTAGTACCCTTACGATACCTCTATTTTTTACGGGGAATGAGTCTAGTATTATGAAATGTATCATGGATTTTATATACCTTTACACAAGATTTTTTCTAACCATATTCAACTCCATATTATCCTCCATACCTTTATGTAGTGTTTTATATTATGCTTACACAAATCCATACTTCAAGACTTAACTTTATATAGCATACATAATTCTAGATTTAACTATGAAAAGGCTTCCAAATTCCATTTAATTGAATTTTGATTAAATCTAATGAACCTCCAAACTTTATAGAATATATCATGAAATACTTGAACAGTAATATTTTTTATTAATAAATACATATAAATTCTCAAAGAATAACCAATAAATCCAAGATTTTTCTCAAAAAACATACTTAGAAAATATTATCAACAAATCCATTCTCCACATATTGTATAAAAATACATTCCAAACTATTATTATTTCATTAATCTCCCTTGGAATTATTTAGAAATATCATATTAATAATATAAACTAAAAACCAAGTGAAAAAATATCTATTTTTAATTATCACCATTATTGTCAACCAAAATACAAGGGGTTAGTCCATGAGATTCTACCCACAAACATCTAAATGACAAAGGGAAATATCCATTTTTATAAGTAAAATTCAACACCCTATGTCAATATCTTCCTTGAATCCTTGAAAAAAATAGATCCACCTTTCTTTGTTATACTCATTTTTAGAGGGAACATTAACATATATATTATTTTACCCCTTTAATTTTGTAATATTTCTCTCTCTTAGTGTATGGTAATAGTATCAAAGAAAAACCAACTACCCCATGGATATATATTCTAGACCAATTTCATAACCACTTAATCCTTTGTCACTAACCACATGTTGATGTTTCAACTACATAAAAACCATGTCTTTGATAATACAATCTCCTTTGGTGCTGAGTTTTCTTAATAAATTTACTAAGTTAATTTAAAAAATTTCACATGAGATGTAAATAAATCCTCTAGGACTTCTATGTCGAAAGTTGGTGTAGGGAAGAATATTTTTCTATAAAAAACAACTAGGTTTTCCATGTTGGTCATGAATATCAAGAAACAGACAAAATAACATTTTATTTTCATCTTTTAAAACACAACCTATGATTTCAATCACTTCACAATAAACCATTTGTATATAATATTAAATTTCATGGTTGTGAGAAACATGCCACATGATGAAGTAATTGACACCTTGTGATAATCATTTGACATGACCTATTCCAATAGTGGTTCAATTTAAATAAATGATATCATTTGAACTCTATTCTATCTAGCTCTTCACAAGCCTAAAAACATTTTATTTTCATTAATAGCCTTTGTTGTTCAGCATAACTCCCCTTAATAATTTATCTCTTAATACCACTTATTGGTATCACCTCATTGTGTAAAAAATGCTGATACCACTTATTGGAAAACTTCTTCCAATTCAGCATATTTTATACATCCTAAAAATATTAAATGATACCAAACAACTAAAAAATTATTATAAAAAAATATACGAATATAAAAAATATTTTTGTCTTATATTATTTCCCAAAATTCTACTTTCATTTATAGAATGTTTCAAACCTAAAATCTGATACCAAATGTTTTTAACACCATCTTGGACTTCTATCCATGAAATTATATAATTGAAATTATATATAAGAATAAATCCTTAGAATTGAAACTAATAAATATAAGCAAATATAAATTAATCTCTGAAACATTAATAAAATATTCATTTTCATTCACAGTTATTATTATTTAAATTTTTATTAGACTCTATCCTCTATATACATTTCTATCACAACCATTAACATGAATTTAAAGAACAATTACCCCATTGATCATGCCTCCCTATTAATTTTACACATCTTCAAAATAATTAGTTATAATAAAGAATTTGGGGAGAGGGATAGCTTTTACTTCCTCAAGATTATCATGAGGGTGAGTCACTATGGGCCACAAGTTTTTCTATAATATTCACTTAAGTATCAATCTTCAGATCTGAAATTATTTTGATGGAATTTAACTACCTTTCCTAATATTTGGGTTTCTTCTCTTTCAAAAAATATATTATTTATTAGGGTTATTTACCAAGAATTAATTCTTTTCTAAAAGTATGATTTTTATTTCTCTAAATTTTTTTAATTTCTTGACTATCCATTGAAGTATTATCAAGATTTTCCAGGCAGGTATTTTTTTGGTATGTCACTTTCTTAAGGGACTTCTTGATTCCATAATTAAGATATCTATTTTCTTGATGCCATGATTTTTTATTTTATATACATAATATTTGAGACTAAAGATATATTCATATAATATTTTTATTTAGTTTTAAAAAATGACACTGATTTATAGAATCATTTAATTTTTTTCTCTAAGATATGATTTTACACTTGTATACATCCATAGATATTACCTTAACCCCTAATGAATATACTATGAAAGTTTCACTTTAAATAAAATTAAGGAAGGATTAATTATTGGGATAAGGCCTATTCTTAATTTTCAATAAATTGTGGATTAATATTTCCTATTTTATACTATATTTTTAGTATTTGATTTAACCTCATGACTCAATAAAAAAACTAAGGGTGTATCCTTGAGCCTAAAAAAAAACATATTACCATGTATTACTTATATCTTAATCCTGTAGTTTTTACTTATTTTGGGTTCCATTTTATGACCACTTATGTCACCTTTAAAACATTCCCTTTTCTTGGGAGTATTCTTAGCCATCTTCTTCTCATGCCTTGGTAGTGTTTCTTCATAACCAAGACCATATTTATCAATAAACCATAATTATTGTAACATCAGACTATTTTTAGGATTATCCTCTAAGATGGAACAATTACTCCTTAATTCATTATCAAATAATATCGGGTATCAAATAAAAAATGTAAAGCATTCATAAGCTTAGGATTAAACATGGAATCTAACTTGATCTTTGATGAAACAAAGTCTTCTTCGAACTACTGTATCTTCTTTCTCCTTGACTCAAGTTGAACATTAAATTACTCCTTAAGAATATTCCTACATGACATATAACATTTAAAGGATTGGTAAATATTATCTACCATGTTATTATATTCCTTCATTTTTAATTTAATTTAACCAGTAGAGTCGTTTAATCATAACTTTTCTTGTTTTATACTTCTATTTTATCAACAACTCCCACTATATAACCATCCAACTCATCCTTCCTTGAATTTAGATTTTGAAACTCATTGAAGTATGTAAAATATTATTTTAAATATTATTTTAGATCTTCTAACTTTGTATATATTATATTAAAATATTCTTATTAGGATAAATTCTCGTCCCTAGGGTTAGTTACAATGGAAATAAGCCTTTCGTTTAGGCCTCCCATTTTTTCTACCTCATTTTACAGCACTTGAATCCAAATTTCACGAGACTTGTTCTACTCCTTAAAATTAATATTCTATTTTCTTTATTTCTAATATATCTCCAATGACAAGTGGAAAACATTTACTTTTGGATTTCATGTGATATCATCATTAGGAGTTCCAAAATCACTTGGAATATCATGTTCGTCATTCATTATAATAACATAATTTTAAAGATATGAACTATATGAATTATCCATAACTTTATTTTACTAGTTTTGTACTCCAAGAAATAAATATCATTCTTCCCAAAATAAAGTACACATATATGGGTTACCCTTGGTTTTCACTTCTTCTATTTAGTTCTTCCTTTTTCCATTTCACACAACAATATAAGAAACAATTTAAATTGAATCCTCAAAAAATAGCTGAAAACAATAAAAGAAAACAAATCCAATTATGAAACTTAAACTTTTACACAAATTTTCTTATTTGATGTGGAATTATATACTTTAATAAGGGGTGAATCGGGGTATGGATACTTTTCAAACCTCTTTCTTCTTCAGTGGATCTTGACTTCTTAATTATAAGGGTGACCTTGATTTTTTCTTATTTATATGATTTCATTTTACATGACCAACATTTATATATTAATTATCCTCTTAATTATCTATATCAATTTATTTAATGATTATGGACCAGATGTAAATTAAACAGGCACAAGAAAAAAGGGTTTTTACTTGGTTAACCACAAAGGGCTAGTATAAGGATCAAGCTACCAATAATTTATAGGTGAACCAAAATCAAAAAGTTCACTACCTGATGGTTTATTCTAGGCTACTCCAACCAAGGATCACTAGATTTTAATGGTTTAGTCTGAGTCATAATAACCAATGATATCCACCTATTAGTTTGGGGTAGAATCCCTATCTCTCTGTGATCAATTACCTCATAGTTCCCATTTTTTCTCACATCTTTAATGAGAAAATATTGTATCACATGTTAAAAATAGTGTTACCTTGTTTTTTGGTACTATTTGGACGATGGGTGCCTTTGAATATATTTTTTTCCTCCATAATTCTATTTTTAATATCACCTCGAGCATCTTCTTTCATTTAGAGGTTATGGGATCTCTTTACTTTATTTCCAGAAGAATTCTAAAATCTCATTATTTAATGGAAAATAGTGATCCCATTCTCATCTAATATATAAAATCCTTTTACATATGGAAATGATTATTATTTCAAAATAAATTCTGATACTCCCATTCAAAATGATATTATAATGGATTTTATTTATTTGATTCAACAAAATCCCATGTCTCTAAAAATCATATATTCAATGGAATTCCCTCTCTCTATCCTTCTTCTATAAATAATTAAAAATAGCTAGGAGTATACCACTTTTTTTATTCTATCAAGAGATATATTGCCTCATGTGATGAAAATATTCTAATAAAATATAGTCATTATCTCCTATGATGTAACCACCACTTTAATATTCATAAATTAATATAAAATCCTCCTTGATTCTTAGGTTGTAACTATATATATATTTCACAAATATAAAACTACTCAAGAATATCACCACATATATGATCTTTGTTTCTAAAATTATAAATATAGAAAACCAAGAGTTGTTATTATATCTTTTAGTTCAATCATAGTGAAAACTGAATTATATTCTCATTAATTCCAGACAATAAAGGATATTTAATATCCCATAATTATTTGATAATTATTCTAGAAATTATTATTCTGAATAAAAAATAATTTCTCTTAGAATTCTCATTCAAATATACAAAATTATCTAGTCTTCTTCTCCATTTTCACATGATATTTGAATATCCATGAATTCTATAATTCATCAAATCTCACTACTTCAGAAACAATTTGTGATTTTCATATCTGCATCAAATTAAAAAAACGATTATCATCAGGTACATGAAACTAATTAGTAGGATTGGACTATGTAAATCACTTTCTACTTCACATATATAGTTAAAGTAGATACATGGTTCCACTATAAAACCAATATATAGAAATTATATTTGCGAAACACTCACTATTAACAAACCTTTACATTGAAGAATCATGTAACCATTAAACTTGAGCGGGTTACCCTTATGAAGGACACAATACCCAAGAACATCCACCCACAAAACTTATATGTGTTTCCATATACCCGTGCACATATTTCATATACCATTACTTGACATATGGAACTGATTGGTTAACCGCACATGGGCTTCCCATACCCTTACACTACCCTTATCAGTACCCTTATGTGATATCTATTACCTTTTTGAAAGACATGATGATAAACTTATGCAATATATCTTGGATATTCATACATTTACATAGGATATCAACTACCTTTACGAAAATGCATATTCACCAGCACACCATACCATTGGGTTTCATATTACCCTTATACAGCTTTAGCCTTCAAGACTTACCTTAACTTAGCACAAAAAATTCTAGATTTACCCTCCGGAAAGTTTCTATATTCCATTCAAATTAATTTAGATTAAATATGAAGAACCTACAAACTTCATAGATGATCTAGAGAAATAATTCAACTTGAATACTATGTATTAAATGAATACATAATGATTCTCATAGAATCACTAACAAATTGAAGCTTTATATTTCCAAAAAATATACAAAAAAAATATATTTAATAAATCAATTCTTAATATATTTTATGAAAATATAATCTAAACTCTTAAGATATCAATAAATTTTCATCTTCTAAATCTAGAGAGTTTTTGCATGGTGTCGAGTATTCATTATTAGAGATGATATAAATACTTTTTCAGTCATATATTACAAATTTTCTCCAGAATCCATTGAAATAGGTTAATATCCAATGTTAACATTTGTAAGAATATACTCTTCAATGATCGCCTCTAAAAGTGGTAGAGAATGTTCCATCAAAACATCATAAAGTAATTCTTTCTTGGCCTCCTCAGATTCCTAAACATGAAATGTGGGTGGGAGACTTTATTCCTCCATTGGTTCTAATAATGTTTTCTCCATCCATATTGTAAAATTTTTAGTGGTATTAACTGTTATATTATCTTGTGCTATCAATTATCCTATATCTCTATATGATGTTATTATATCTGAGATTCTCCTAAATAATATACTTTACCATTAACCTAAGAGTAAGGGTCTCATGCATAATATTAACCTGAAGTTGATTTCACCATGGTCATATTTTCTAGAAAAACGAATCATAAAGAAAACAAAAGTGAGAAAAAATGTATAATGAATATAGTTCTCCTATATAATGACACTATTTATTAAAAACTATTATAGGCCTAAAAATTTATATAAATTTATATAACTCATAGAAAAATACAATTGTTAATCGGTGTAATCTCCCATGGAGGATTCATTCTTAATTCTACATGTTATAATTATTGTATTATTGTTTATATTTCTATATTTAAAATATTAATAAGTATTATATAGAGGGATTGGTTTGTGATATGAAATTGAAGGAAAGAAAATAAATACGAATTTCAAAAATTATAAAGTTTAAAAGAAAGTTAATTTTTCTAGACCAACATCATACCCTTTAGTATGTTTGACCACCCCTTCACCAATTTTACCTCTCATGATTTACCCCATCATATTCAGAACCATCACCATTATTTTAACATGTGATTGAAAATATACCATAGAAATACCTTATTCTTTTCCAAATCCTATCTTCAAGTAAATTAGAGGAAGACACATGAATCCAATATGATTTTATTAAAAACTTTGTAACAACTTTATATATAGTAACCTACAGCTAAAATTTACTCTATTACTTTGGTATAAAATACATGATATCAAACTATGAAGTATATTTCATTTTAACAGTACTAGAAAATAGATACATAAATAATAATCATATTAAATTGGTTAAATAAAACATAACATGAAAAAAAACTCTCTCATCCTTAAGTATTATTTAAATATCCCTTCTTTATATCGTACGAATTTAAAATAAAATAAAGGGTGAGTTTAGGAGTTCAGTAAGGGAAATCATACAACAGAAGCTATCATGAGTAGAAAAGGTTTAAAAAATATGGTATAGTGGATAATAAATACATATTCCATTTAATGAATAA
The DNA here is from genome assembly GCA_963277665.1 of Viscum album. Taxonomy (NCBI): domain Eukaryota; kingdom Viridiplantae; phylum Streptophyta; class Magnoliopsida; order Santalales; family Viscaceae; genus Viscum; species Viscum album. Next base: position 166,089,078 of record OY728155.1, on the reverse strand, counting down.
TATGATATTTAAAATATTTATATGGGTGATATAAATATAAAAATATCATTGATAATAATAATAAAAATATTAATAATTGAAATAAATAATACAAAACATCATGATTTTACAATCAAAGCTTCATTCATGGACATCATGAACTATGCCGTTAGGACCTCGTGTCAAGACACTTCAATGAACAGTTATGTATACACCAAATACCCAACAAATGTTTTCTACTATTTGTTTAATGAAACCTATCAATAAATGAAGGGGATATCTATGTTTTGACCTAGTACATCACTTATATATGTTTAATGAATTCTTCATATATTGTATCAACAATATAATTTTTAATTAATATTCCCTATCAATAAATAAAAATCGTTATTTAATTAATAATAAGAAACATCAATATTTTCCTAGTATGTGAAATAAATATATAAATAATATTCCTTCAACAAACAACATATATAAAAATTTAGTACAGTTAAGATAATATTAATTTAGTATAAATGACACTAAATATATCTAGGGTACTAAAAATATAGACATGAATGAAAAATAATGCATGACAGACAATGAAGAGTGATAGAGAACATGATCACAAGAAAGTTAATGATATCAAAATAAAGTATAATAGATAAATCAATAAAGGATAATACAAAAACATAAATTTATAAAAAAATAGGGTTTCAAATAAATGAACATTTTTTTAATAATTTGAGTGGAAAATAGAAGTGAAACTTTAAAAATAAATTTCCGTAAATCATTTGTAACATTCTTAGAAAAAATGTTATAAATCTTTTCCAAAATTACTTTCAACCTTTTAGAAAAAAATGAAAATTTATTTTATTATAAAATCTAAGAAATTATATAATAACAAGAATGTTTTTTTTATTAAAACATAAAAACTTTTATAGGAAGCTTAATAGAGAATAACATTCATGGTGATAGGAAAATTCGTTTATGCTGTATATGTTCAAAGGAACATTCCTTTCACAATTTTGAAAAAAGTAAAGAATAAATTATTTAGAAAACATTAAAAAATTCCTTTAAAATATTTTTATAAAAAAAAATTTAGTAGAAAAATACATTTACAACCATCTAAAATTGGATGAAAACTTTTATAAAATAATTTGATGAATATGGATGTGGAAAAAAATATTCTAAGCAGAAAATAGGAAGTAAGGTTGTTTTTTATTAAAACAATTATTTATTTATTTTAGTATTGAATAAAAAAATGTGAGAAGAAAAACATGGAAAGACCATAAATAAAAATAGGATAGTAAAATAGATTATTTTTAATAATATAAAGAGTATACAATTATTCCAACAAAATTTAAACATGAACAAACCTAAAAAATAGTGATATTGTTAAATAAACCTTAGTGAAAATAATAGGTTTGGAATCAGAACCACTTCAAAGGTAAAAATTGAATTGAAACTTTTAATACAAAAAATAAATATTAGGGTCAGGATGTACACAATTTAAATGAAATTTGGTGCATAATATAAAATTTGACTCTTTGGAGTGAAATTGAGATTAAAAACCATTACATTGGATTTTTTATTACTCAAAATTGTTATATGCTCTCAAATAATAAATTTAAAATTTCAAAATGCTTTATTTAGAATATTTTTCATATATATTTCATTTTAAGGACTTTTATGATCATTTTCATCCATTCATATGATAGATCTTGTTTAATGTTTCCACTTAAGGTTGTTTAATCAATTTATTTACAACTACCTCAGTATGTTGACTGTAGTCAAAAGTGTTATTAAACGGTTCTTTTATCAATATAATATTAATAATTTTATAGATATCAATTTTATTCCTTACATACCATTTAATAATAATCTATTCAAGGTGGTAATATAATAATGAATCACATCGATTCATAGGGGTGGTTGTCCACACTTACCCATGATAAAATTTATCATTTTTCATAATATGGGTGGGTAATAAATTAGATGACATATTATATCTGAATAATCATAATTATTTCATAAATATCATATATATTAATTAATTATATCTCTATAACCAGGTAATTGATGTGTTAAAGATAAATGAATTACATTGTTATGTGGAGATGGTAGTCCATACCTACGCATGAGTAATGGTTTCATTATCCATAAGAATTATTGGAGATAGTAAATGGATGAAATATTAATATAAAAACATATATTAATGGTAAATAAAAAATTTATTTATTATAACTTGGTTATTGAATATTTTTAAGAGGTTTTTAAACAAAGCACATTGGAAAAGATTTGTAAAAACATATATTATTTCTTTAGATATATAATTTTAATTCCACATTAATCATTGTTGAATTATAGTTTTAGTGATATTAGGACCTAATGGTCCATGAAAATAATTTTTGGAAGGTATTTGGGTAGGTCATGGTGGAGTTAAGTGGATATTATAGTGTACACGAAAGATAAGAGTAGGTTTGCTTTTATAAATGAGATGTGTCTTGTAAATACTTGAAAAATTATTATATAATATATTTCAAAAAAAATGTAAAGTATATATAAAATATAATATATTATAATATAAGAAGGTTAAATTCTAAACTCAACCAACCAATGATATTTAATAAAGTGTTTCATGCTATCTTGATTCCTTATCCTTTTATTTTGACCCTTTTAACTCATTTTACCCATGACCAATGTGGTAAATATTTACCATGGTTACTATTTATTTTGAAAGAATCCTATATTGAAATTATTACCAAATATAAATTATTATTATTCAAAATATGTATTCAGTTTTAAAAAATTCAATTTATTGAAGTGTTAAAAATTACTTTTAATATTAGTTCACAAAACCCAAAAACTGTTTTTAAACAAATTTCATTTTTGAGCATAAAACTGATTTTATAGAAAAATAATGTATAATTTTGCTATAAATATAATAAATTGGATTATTTTAAATCAAATTTTACTTATTTTATTTAAAATCAAACCAAACCAAAATGAACCCTGTGAATACTTGATTAAAAGAGAAGAACCAAAAATAATTTTTATTTGAATAAAAACCTTACTTATACTTATTAAATGTTAAAGATTGATTTTTATGTTCTAAATTATATTATTAAATGAATTATATTAATTATAAAATATATATTTGGACTGTAAGAAATGTTTCAAAAACTTCTATGTCATTATAATATCATGATAATGTCATAAAAGTGTTATTATTTGTAAAATTCTTATTTTTAAATTTTAGTGGGGTTTCAAAACATTTAATTGGTGATTGAGGAAATTCATGATACCTATTGGGAATTATGGTCTTCTTGGAGGAATTTTTGGTGGTTCTGTGATTGGTGTAGTCTAATAGAATCATCTGATGGTCGACCTTCTTCGATTCATTTAGGGTATTTCAGTCATTGGGTCCTATAGACCAAGTTAAGGCCATCGAGTCTTGTTTCTTATAGTAATATATACCTCTGGAAAATGTTATGGGTTACCTTTCTTCATAGTTTTATAAGTAGTTTTGTTATTTTTTTAATAATGAGGGATTGACACTTATCCTATAAAAATAGGATTTATGAAAAATCAAAATAATTTACCCTAAGATAGTTCTAATACGATGAAACTTAAATAAAAATCCTTTTTACCAAATTTAGTTTTTTTAATTTATATATTAAATGAAAATATAGAATATATAAGAAACCCATTTTTATATAAAACCGACTCTTTTAAATAATAGGTATTCTTAACCTATAGTGATTTCAATATTATTCTTGAAAATTGAGTACATATTATAAAGAATAAATCAATATACATATATTACAAACAAATTATACATATATTTTATGATTTGGTTTTTACTATTCATACCCACCAATTAAATAGCTAGGTTATAATTTTTATATTGAAATAATAACATGTCAATATCATATCATGGTTTTTTAAACTTATTTATGTGTGTAAAAAAAATTTCCTCATAGAATTCCTAAACTAAAATATTTTGGTGTTACAACCTCAATTTACTAAGATTGAAGATACAAAAAACCCTCAATATATTGTTCTAGAGTTTACTATTAGCTTATTTTATATATTAGGGAATGTTTTTGATAGTGAGGAATAAAACAAGAAAATATAAAATATGAATGTGAGAAATAAAATAATTTTAAATGATGTAATTTTTTTTCACATACCACACTGTAGTAACCCCGGTTTTTGGTATGTAACCCATAATTGATGTGTTTATTGGTTTTAAAAGTTAAGGGTGACGTACGGGAGAGTCGGGAGATCTTGGATTGAAGTTTGAGGCAAAGGGGGAAGTCACACAGGCGGAGCACGGTTTGTCTAAACCGTGCGACCAAACAGTGTGTGGCTAACTTGGGCGGCAGTGGCTTTTGCATGGTCGGTGGATGGTTAAGGGAAACTATGTGATGAGGCCATGCGAGAAGGGTGCATGAGGTAGTAGCTAACGCACTATTAGCGCATAGTTTGTAAAACCATGGGGACCAAGTATGAGGGCACTTAAAATAGATCCTTAAGTTGTGGATCTAACTCGTTTTTTCCTCTAATTGCTTCATTAGAGCTCTTAAGTGGCCATAACTTGGGATTACTCTCCCTTGATGGTTGGAAAACTTCTCCCATGTGTTCCAAAGGTGATCCGAAGGCTTCTCTGGGCGAATCGAAGCCGGATTCTTGAGGTATATGATTGTTCTCCTTTGTTCTTGATCGTTTTCTCAGATCTACTTAGATCTACTTCTCCTCTTCGCTCGGTTTCTTAGATCTATGCATGTTATTGGTAGATCGAAGTGTGTGAATGCCAAACATAATGATCTTTGATCTCAGTTGTGTTAGGAGAAGAGATCTAAGGAGGATCCTTGGTGAATTGACCCGGGTTTCTTGAGCGTTCTTTGGCTATTGGTTAGTTTCGTATAATTTGTTGAGGTAGGTGGATTTACTCTCGATTCCTCTTTCTTATAACTTGATGGCTTAGTTCAAATTGATTTAGTTTCTTGGTTTTTATTGTGAAATTGTGGTGCAAAGCATGTTATAAATCTATTTTAGTGATGATTTATGGGTTTTGATGAAATTGTGGAAATTGAAAGAATGGTTTTTTCAAAGTTTTTTGGATTTCTTGATTTTAAAAGAGTGACGACTTGGTAGATCGATGAGAAACCGCTCATCAGTATGGAACTGTCATAACAATGCATGCATAGTTGATTTCACGAGTTGTGAAATGGTGGGTTGTCTGGATTTGTGAAATGGGATGAATGTGCAAAAATGGAAATGTGAATTTGATTGGAATCTTTGCTTGGTATCTTTTCTTGAGAAATATGGTTTTTGCTGGAAAATGGTTTTTGATGGAAAATGGATTTGACATGGAACTTATTCCATTGTGAACTTTTTTGGAATGGTTTTACATAAATTGTTTTATATAAATGTGCTAAAATGTTTTATCCTAGAGTCATGGGTTGGGAAGTCATCGGGGAAAATCTACTAAGTTTCCTTACTCACCCCTTGCTTTGGAACGTTGGTACAATTGAAGATGTCATATACCTGGATGTTGGAAAAGGTAAAGTGTCACATGTTTATAGCACCACTTCGTGATACATGGGCTGGTTCGTGATGTTGGAGCTTGGAGGTGGTGGAGCATGGAGTTGGGTTGTCATCTTGTAGTCTTTTAGCTTGCCTTTTCACTGTTTACTCTGATTTAGTGTTGGTTTCTGATGTGGTACTCTTAAATGGTTTATGATAAAATAAATGGTTGAGTTGTCTTAGTTTTTATCATGCATAATTTAGTTGATTATATTGGTTATGGTTGTTGGTTCTGTGGTATGTTTTTAAAAGGGTAAATTGTCCCCCACTTGTGTTGAAACCCTTAGGCATTTATTTCCAGCCTTTGGCGCCTTGGGGATGTCGCTTATGTCCTAGTAATGACTTGTTTTATTCTTAAGCGAATAAGAATAAGCAGGTCATTACAAATGGAATCAGCTTGTTCGGTCCTTGCCTAACAAGTGTCCATCGATATTCTTGGTCTTGGAGTTAAAATTCCTTCTTTTCTATTCCTTGGGTGGTTATCTTAGACAGGATTAGGATTTTCAGAACATGATATGTATAACATAAAAAGACGTAGCTAACCCATTTATGCTGAAATTCAAGTTACCAGGGTGTTGGGTACATAAGTGTTTTGGATACACTTCTATAATGTTAGAAATCTCATTGTCATGGGTTTAGCCAAATGAGATGAGCTTGACATGAATTGTAGAGGAATTAATTCCCACTAAAATTGCATATCTCATTGTGAGGAATGAGTAAGGATTTGGTGTAAGTTGCTAATTTTTGAAAAATGCCGAAATTGTTTTCAACTGATAGACTTTGAAAACAGGGTATTTGGTGTTTTTCTTGAAAATGGGTTGATTTTCAAAAAGTATGTTGATTTTTTTCAAAATGGTTGAACATGGAAAAATGTTGTTTTGAGAACAATGTTGTGATAGATGATGTGACAGAATTTGAAATGCTAAGCCTTTAGTTACTAGGAATTGAGACTAACGACGTGCATTTTTTGTATAGAAGATGGCACATGTTAGGCATCGTAGAAACCAAACAGAAGAAGCTGCGAAGAATGTGGTTGCAACTAAACCATGTGTGAACCAAGAGCTGTTTTAGAGTATCGTTCAAGCATTCCAGGCTGTGGACACGAGGAATCAGAGGGATGAGTCAAGGTATGTAGCCCATTCCATCCAGTTCTAGAAGCAGAAACCACCAATCTTTCAGGGTGATTCTGAACCAGAAAGGGCAGACATGTGGATGAGTAAGATGAATCATATCTACGATTTCATCAGCACCCCAGCAAATCTGAAAGTAATGTTGGCGACGTATATGCTGGAGGATCTCGCATGACAGTGGTGGCAGCTAGTGGTGCAGGCTAAGGTGGATCAAGGCCTGGGCTGGAAGGACTTTGAGGTATTGTTTAATAAACAATTCTATTCTCACACGTTCAAGATCTAGAAGACAACTGAATTTTTTATCTTGAAGCAGGAGAATCTCTCTGTCATAAAGGATGTAGCTAAATTCATGAATTTAGTGTGCTTTGCACCGGATGTTGCTGCAAGTGCGTCGCTAAAGGCACGCATCTTTGAATTAGGGTAGCGACATGAGATTCGTTCGAAGATAGTTGTGCTCTGTATTACAGATTATACATAGATGGTAAACAGAGCAAAAATAGCTGAAAGTGACATATCAGGAGTTATGGGAGGAGGAAGTATGATGATACCCACATGAATGTGTGGAAAATCTAATGCTGGGAACAAGTGGAAGAAGGACACCTACTTCCAAGGTGGGAGTTCAAATCAGAATCAGACAGCTGGATCTGTGAATCTTCCACCACGACCCATGATGAAAGATGGGTGTTTTCAATGTGGTGTGATTGATCACATGAAACGAGAATGTACATCTCCACCAAGAGCATTCCACAATTGCAAAAAGATGGGGAATCTTCAGTTATATTGTTGTAGTGCTCCATGGTCGGGTGTTCATGAAACTTCTCAGGTGTCACAAGAATCTTATGCTTCGACAGGGCGAGGACAACAAAATCAGTCTCGCTAGTAGAACAGAGATAGCTATGATGATTCCAAGAATACCATGACTCCTCAGGCATGGCAATCTCAATTAGGCAATAAGGAGCAAAGTGTATTAACAAAGCAATTGTATGGATCAGAACAGGTGATTGTGGATGACCAATCTGGACCTTCTGCAGTGACTGGTACAATTATTTTGAATTCTACCCTAATGAAAGTGTTGTTCGATACCGGTTCATCGCATTATTTTCTTGCCTCTCATATTTCTGATTTACTGAACTTAAAACTTGAAATGATTCCTTCTGGGATAAAACTTCAAACTCCTCTCGGTGAAGGAAAATTTAGAGCCTTCATGTGGGGAGCATGTTCTATAAATATTGATGGAGCTGAGCTGAAATGGGATTTCTCTATGCTGGAGATGGATGTCTATGATATAATCATGGGTATGGATTAGTTGATAGAGTTCAAGGATCACATCGACTGTTATAGTAGAACAGTTAGTATTGTGACTGAGAATGGTGTTGATCATCTCTTTAGAGAAGAAAGAGTGGTGAAAGTAGGTACAACGGGCTTGTTGGCACCAGTAGTGGCAACGATCTCTTACGAGTTGGCTGCGTTAAACTTGGAATCGATGGACGAGATCACGAATAACATTTTTCTAGTAGTCGTGGATCAATTTCCAGATGTTTTTTCTAAAAACTTCTCAGGGTTACCACCTATGATAGAATTGGAGTTTATGATTGATCTTCTTCAGGGGAACAGTCCTATCTCACTTCCATCTTATAGGATGGAACCATCAGAGTTAAGGGAATTGAAATTACAGTTGGAAGAACTATGAAACAAAGATTTTATTCGACCAAGCGTGTCTCTGTGGGCAGCACCATTTTTGTTTGTAAAGAAAGCAGATGGAACTTTGAAGATATGTGTGGATTATTGTAAACTTAACCAAGTTACGATAAATAATAGATATCCAATTCCATGCATTGATGACCTGTTTGATCAATTGAGGGGAGCTCAGTGGTTCTCCAAGATTGACTTGCGGTCAGGATATCACTAGTTGCGAGTTCGGAAGGAGGATATTCCGAAGACAGTCTTCAGAAGCAGATATGGCCACTACGAATATGTAGTCAAGCCTCTTGGTCTTACAAATTCCTCAGTGGTCATCAGTGCTTTAATGAATTGGATATTTTATCCATATCTGGATTCTTTTGTTGTGGTGTTTTTGGATGAAATATTGGTGTATTTAATAACAAGGGCTTAGGATGAGCAACACTTGGAAATAGTGTTGGAAATCTTGAGGGACCATCAGTTGTATGCCAAATTATCAGAGTGCGATTTTTGGATACAATAGGTACACTTTCTAGGCCATGTTGTTTCTGAGAAAGGTGTTTTAGTGGATCCAAAAAAGATAGAAGCTATTCTTTCTTGGAAACCACCAAAAAATGTCTTTGAAATACGAAGTTTTCTTTGTCTAGATGGTTAATACCGACGCTTTGTGCGTGACTTCTCATGAATAGATTCACTTATGATAGTTTTTTCAAAGAAAAACGGTGCATTTAAATGGACTAAATAATGTCATAGATCATTTCAAGAGTTGAAAGTTTTCCTTACATCAGCACCCATCTTTATTTTTTCAGAATCAGGAAAGGGGTATGTGGTTTATTGTGACGCTTCAAGATCTGGGTTGGGATGTGTTCTCATGTAGGTAGACCATGTTGTTGCTTATGTTTCAAGGCAGTTGAGGGTGCATGATAAGAATTACCCAACACACGATTTAGAATTAGCTACAGTTGTCCATGCCTTGAAGACTTGGCATCATTATCTCTTTGGTGAGAAATTTACTGTGTTTACGGATCACAAAAGCTTGAAACACATTTTCTCACAGCGAGATTTGAATCTGAGGCAGAGGAGATGGACGGAGTGCCTTCAAATGTTTGAATTTGACTTGATGTATACACCAGGTAAGGGAAATTCAGTGGCCAATGCATTAAGTAGAAATTCATATTCTCAGTTGGCGAACAAAGATTCAGATGAATGGCAGTTGATGTCCGTCTTAGCAAACATGCATGTGGAATGTGAAGACTGAGGTGATGTTACGGTATTGTTTCCAATTACACTTGTTCCTAATTTGGTGGAGATAGTAAAGGAGGAACAAACATATGATATAGACTGTGTTGCAATGAGTTCAAAACTCAATGGTTGGGAGACCATTAAGGGATGGAAGCTGGATGGGAGTTCAGTTTTGCGGTTTCGAGATCAGATGGTTGTACCTTTAACTACTCATGAATTACTCCTTCATGCTTACCACCATTCGATATGGGATGTACATTCGGGTACACAAAAGATGTATAAGGCGTTGAAAGCGTAGTTTTGGTGGAGAGGCATCAAAAGGAAGGTGGCCGAGTTTGTCTCATGATTCTTAGCTTATCAGCAAGTTAAAGAAGAACATTAGCGCCCAGGGGGTATATTACAGTCTTTACCTATCCCAGTGTGGAAATGGGATCAGTTAACAATGGATTTTTGTATAGGTCATCCAAGAACGGTCTGGAAACATGATGCCATTTGGGTAATAGTGGATCGTCTAACCAAGTCGGCCCATTTTATCCCTTTTTGTGAAACTCATACGGTGGAATATATTTATAAAATCTATATCTGAGAAGTGGTAAAGAGACATGGAATACCAGTTTAAATCATGTCAGACAGAGATCCAAGGTTCACATCTCGTTTCTGGTGATCCTTACAAAAATCCTTAGGAATTCAGTTGAATATGAGTACGGTGTATCATCCTCAAATAGATGGAAAATCCGAAAGGAAGATAAAGATGTTGGAAGACATGTTGCGGTCTTGTGTAATGTATTTTTGTTGCTCATGGGAGGATCATATACCCTTAGTGGAGTTCTCATACAATAATAGTTATCGGGCCTCAATACACATGGCTCCGTTTGAAGCACTATGTGGCCATCCTTGTCGTTCTACATTATGTTGGGTGGAAACTGGTGAGACTTCACTAGATGGGCTGAGCCTTGTCCAAGAAACAACGGAGAAGATTCCGTTGATTAGAAAGAGGATGGAGATGGATCAAAGTTGTCATAAATCTTATACAGATCATCTCCAAAGACTGTTTTCATTTGCGGTGAGTGATCATGTCTTTTTGGGAATCTCTCCAAGGTTTGGACATCGTCATTTCTGAAAGTAGGGTAAGTTATCTCCTAGATACATTGGCCCTTTTGAGATATTGGAATGGGTTGGAAAGGTGGTATATCATTTGGAATTACTACCATGGTTCAATATAGTTCATAATGTGTTCCATGTATCTCAGTTTAAAAAGTATCATCATGATCCTGACCATGTGATCTGATGGGATCACGTTGACCTAGAGCCAGATGCTTCGTTGATACATATCCCGATACGAATTGTGGATAAGAAAGAGAAATTCATGCATGTAAAAATCAACGGTCTAGTGTGGGTTTTGTGGCAGCATTGTCAGATTTAGGAAGAGACTTGGGAATGCGAGAAAGAAATGAAAGAGCGGTGGCCAGAACTCTTTCATGAAAGCGATGGTTTTCTACTTTCTGGGGATAAAAAGGACAATGTTGGGGAGAGTGTAGTAACCATGATTTCTGGTATGTAACCCTTACATGATGCATTTCTAGGTTTTAAATGTTAAGGGTGAAGTACAGGAGAGTTGGGAGATCCTGGATTGAAGTTTGAGGCAAAGGGGGAAGTCACACGGGCGGCGCACAATTTTTCTATACTGTGCAACCAAACCGTGCATGGATGACTTGGGCGGAAGTGGCTTCCGCACGGTCGTCGCATGGTTAAGGGAAACTGTGTGATGAGGCCATGCGATAAGGGTGGCCGAGGTAGTACTTAATGCATGGTTAGCGCACTGTTTGTCAAACCGTGTGGACTAACCATGAGGGCACTTAAATTATATCCTTAAATTGTGGATCTAACTTGTTTTTTCCTCTAATTGATTCATTAAAGCTCTTAAGCGGCCATAACTCAGGATTACTCTCCCTTGAAGGTTTTAAAACTTCTCCCAAGCATTCCGGAGGCGATCCAAAGGCTTCTCTTGGCGAATCGAAGCCGGATTCTTGAGGGTAGTGATCGTTCTCCTTCGTTCTCGATCATTTTCTCAGATCTACATAGATATACTTGTCCTCTTCACTCGGTTTCTTAGATATATGCTCATTATGGGTAGATCAATGTGTGTGGATGCCAAACATAATAAGTTTTGGTCTGGGTTCTATTAGGAGAAGAGATCTAAGGAGGATCCTTGGTGAATCGACCTGGGTTTCTTGGGCGTTCTTCGGCCGTTGGTTGGTTTCGTCTAATTTGTTGAGGTAGGTGGCTTCACTCTCGATTCCTATTTCTTAGAACTTGTAGGCTTAGTTAAAATTGATTTAATTTCTTGGTTTTTATTGTGAAATTGTGGTGAAAAGGATGTTATAAATCTTCTTTAGTGATGATTTATGGGTTTTTATGAAATTGTGGAAATTGAAAGAATGATTTGTACAAAGTGTCTTGGTTTTCATGATTTTAAAATAGTGATTTTAAAATATGGATTTTCATGATTTGGAAAATGCTTTGTTGGAAAAAAGCTTTTAATAAAAGTGTTGTTTTATTGAAATGGTTTTGGAATGGTTGGAATGGTGGAATTTTTGGGCATACTTGGTGTGTATGTTCATATTGCATTTACATGGCTTGGTTGAAATATGATCTTGTGCTCGGTGCCAAAGGTGTAATGGAACATGGGGAATAATTACCTTGTGATGACTTGGTAGATCAACAAGAAACTGATCATGAGTATGGAACTATCATAAAGATGCATGCATAATTGATTTCATGGGTTGTGAAATGTTGGGTTGTGTGGATTTGTGAAATGGAATGAATGTGCCGAAATGGAAATGTGAATTTGATTGGAATCTTTTCTTGGTTACTTTTCTTGATAAATACGGTTTTTTTGGAAAATGGTTTTTGTTGGAAAATGGCTTTGACATGGAACTTGTTATATTGTGAACTTTTTCAGAATGGTTTTATATAAATTGTTTTATATAAATGTGCTAACATGTTTTATCCTAGATGCATGGGTTGGGAAGTCATTGGGGAAAACCAACTGAGTTTCATTGCTCACCCTCTACTTTGGAACGTTGGTGCTTTTGCAGATGTCATATACCGGGATGTTGGAAAAGGTAAAGTGTCACATGTTTATAGAACCACTTCGTGATACTTGGGCTCGTTCGTGATGTTGGATCTTGGAGCTGGTGGAGCATGGAGTTGGGTTGTCATCTTGTGGTCTTTTAGCTTTTATTTCTGCTGTTTACTCGGATTTAGTGTTAGTTTCCACTGTGGTACTCTTAGCTGGTTTATGATAAAATAAATGGTTGAGTTGTTCTAGTTTTTATCATGCAGAATTTAGTTTATTAGTTTGGTTATGGTTGTTGTTTCTGTAGTATTTTTTTAAAAGGGCAAATCGTCCCCCACTTGTGGTTAAACCCTTCGACATTTATTGCCAACCTTTGGCGCCATGGGGATGTTGCTTAAGGCCAAGTAATGACTTGTTGTATTCTTAAGCCAATAAGAATAAGTGGGCCATTACACCTATACATTAGTATCCTTAAGTTCCCTAGGATTCAAATACTCTATTGAGATTCAAAAATAAAAAGTCTCTAGAATTAATTGGGTTTTTTGGGAGTGATCATCAGGGTAGTCTCTCACCATCATGAGAGATTGAGAGATGTGGGTTGAATTAGTCAGAGAAATGGGAAATTAAATATGTATTAATAGAATTAAATGTATAACATTTTAATAAAAACCTATACAATGATACAAATTGGGTGCTATATACTAATACCAACATAAGAAACCTTATTACAATGATAATATACTTCTATTTATAAAAAAATTCCCTCCTTTTGTTTCTAAGTGTCAATATGTGAGAATGAATTCCTCCCAAATCCAAGATATTTATTTTCCATTGATGTTTTCCAAATGGGTTTATCCTTATATCGTTACATTATTTGGTTATAAATTTTATATGTGGATCCAAAATAGTCCCATAGGGTGATAAATCGTTTCCCCATGGATTAATTTTTTTTAACAAAGACCACATTGGATCTAGAATTCCTCTCCCTCAAGGATGCAACCTGGAGTCTTTGGGCAGATTTAGGGACATTAAAGCATTTTCCTTCATATGGAGTCCCCTGTTGAAGTTTGAATGTTTTTTGAGTAAGGAATTTAATATTTATCATGAGATAAATAATATTTTTATGTGAAAATTAATGATGAGTTAATATGTGAGGTAGTGTTAGGTGGACATGATAGTTTTGTTGAGGGAAAGGGACTACACTGGACAGCAAAATTGGAACAAAAATATACTAGAAATCTTTATAGGGTATAATATCACAACATGGATAGTGTTATGTGGAGTCTATAACCTAAATTAGACCTTTATGTTTTATTTCATCTGAAATATAATATTGGGTTATATCATGAGGTTTCATTGGGATGAAAATGTTGTGTCAATATTTTCAAAAAAATCACATTAGAATTTCATAAGGCATTATATTTTTTATGTAGCATCCATTTGGTGTTAGATTATCCAAGGTTTTGATCATTTGATGGTGTGAACATACTAATACCTTTTGAAGGATATTACATAGAAAATATTTCATCTTATAGATCCCTAATTAATTAAAATATGTGCTTTTTTTATTCTTACACAACACACCATGATATGTAATTTGTGCTTTGGCATAACCTAATGGTACATCATGATATTCTATTGGTAAGGAAAATCCTTCTTTACCTCTAATGAAACATCCATTATTAATGTAATTAATCATTAATTTCTCATAATTACCCATTTATCTTACATGATATATCGATTTTTATATATTTTCAAACCTCTTCAACTCAAAAATCATTAAAATACACCATATAAAGTTTATACATGTAATTAAAATTTATATGATTAAATTAATCATTAAAATCATGTATTTTGGTAAAATATATATTAAATTCCTAATCACCCTAAACTAATGAATTTGAGAAATTTACCAATACTATATGAATGTGTTGGGAAAATAATAATTAAATTATAGAAAAAACATATAGAAAATTTCGGCTGAATAATAATGATATTTTTTTCACTTAAGATATAAAATATTGAGCCTACTTTGTGTAGTGTTGTGTTTTTTAGTAAGGATAAATGCTATTTATTTCCAATATGTTAATTAGGTATTTATTTTATATATTTTTGGAAGTTACAAAGAAATTATGATTAAATAAGTGGAGTTTTAGGAGTTCCCTCCATGTTTTTAAGAAGTATTAATTTACTTGGATGTGGTTTAAAAGAAAATGATAAGTGGGTATAAGTGATGGTATTTATGTTTAGAATATTTTTTATAATTTACAAAGGAAATATTTAAAATATTTGTGAAGGAATATTACATTTTAAAGGACTTTTCAAGACCTGAGTAGTTAGGCCATCACAAAGCACAACCTAGATAAGTTCAAAATCCATCAAGCTTCAAGCGAACATAAAGGATCACATATGAGGTAAAATGCATGCATACAATGAATTGATCATGTGGGTCATCATACTGGAAGGAAAATTATTATTAACCTCTACACATGTGGTTTGGTATGATATGTCATGGAAGATAACCACATTTCATTTGACTTCATCAAGATATTGTTGAAGTGTGGAGGGTAATAAGGTAGTTCAATACGGATAGAAACTTCGATGTAGGATTTTGGAAGTTCCACACTGTCATATGATTAAAAATATATGTACACACAAAGTGACTTCATTCCTCATGCCATGTTCAACCTCTATTTGTGTCTTGAAAATGAGGATCGATAGTGTTATAGTTTTTTTAAATCATAGAACATGCATTATCACATTATCATGTCATGAAATTCATGGACCACTTCACATCTAGGATAAATGAAATGAAGATGTGTATTGATATTTTTTATGATTTAAAGTGAATTAGTTGCATTGAAAAATAATGAATAAAAAGTAGTGACAAGGATATTTTGTGTAGAATAAAGATGTAAGATATAATTGGAGTTGATAAAATTGCTTAAAGAGAGACCAGACCAAAGGATTGGAGACCAAACCATAAAAAAACTATATTGAGACTTGTGGATTCAAAATGGGTATATAAAAATTTCCAGAATATAAAAAAAATAATTTTAACGAATAAATAGACTAATCCGAGTCATTGTGTTTTCAAAATGGTGTAATGATCGATGAAAATTCCTTAAATGAGCCCGTGGTAGTGAAAGAGGTAGAGAAAAATGTAAAAACTGGATTCAAAACATCCCCATAATTTGTCTTTATCACAAGACATCATGGTTTGTAGGACTGTTGAACATATGACTCTGATCATATATATTTTACCATAATCATTTTTATCATAAGTATTTTAATAGTGATCTAATAAAATTAGGTCATAAGTCATATAAAGAATTATGATATAAAAATTTATTGATGCATTTCCATGCGCTCTAATTCAAGATATCATGATGCTTTATTCCAATCCATGATTCTAGTAGAATATGGGAATAATAGATTTTCAATGATTCATGCACTATATATCATTGACCAACCATGATTGTAATTATTTCATGAAATTCATGCATACATGGTGGATTTTAAAATGTAATTAATAAATTGATTTTATAAAAGTATAAGATCATAATAATTTAAAATATCATGGAATTGAAATGGGCCAAGTCTTTACCAAGACTTTTGGGAAGAATTTTAATAGAGATTTTACTAAATTATTATTAGTTTGAATTAGTTTAATATTTGTGAAATATAAGTATATTTATATAAATATTATGGAAAAAATATTAATGAAATATGGGTGAGTATATATATATATATAAACCATAAGAGAAAAAGTGGTGGTATGTTATCTGACCCTATGCATGATAAAATTTTTCTGAGTTGAAGAAAATAAATGTGATCCAGTGATTTACCTATGTACTAATGAAGAAAATAAATGAGTGGGTGTTATGATTCTAAGGTTAAGAATAAATATATTCTTTTTTGAAAAAGGCGAGGTCCAAATGGTTCTATGATAGAACATGTTATATGTTGTAGAAGAAGAAGAATAGAGAATATGAGGTTGTGGGTGAAATATATCAATTGATCATACATATGATGAATATTTAGAGAGTAAACCTATAATATTTTTTTCAATATAAATTTGGAGAATAGTGAGTTCATATGTACTAATACAGATCATATTTCTAGCTAAAAATGTTAAAGTTCTAGTCTATAACCATATACTATAGTGGTCGGAGGAATCTTGAGGCGTCCCATATAATTCCTATTAGTGAGGAAGAAGTTTAATAAAAATTCTCTAAGAGGGAATGATTCCAATAATGGTGATGTCACTTTATATAAGTGAAATTATATCTTCTTCTATAAAGAAGCAGAAGACCCTTACTTTTTATATACCTAGTCAGTGCCAGGATAACGAGTTGATGTTCATTCCCTTACTCTGGATTTTTGTTGATAATATGAAAGAAGATTTTCATGTGGGATAATGAAAATGATCTATCAAGAATGGATTTATTTGTATTGAATTGAATCTCATTGTAAGACCCTTTTTTCTAATAATTATTTATGTTTCTATATCTTCATATCGTCCAATGTATAAGAAGAGAAATAGAGATATGATCATAGAATAAGTGAATAGGTTGTTAAAGGATAAACGTAAAATTGAAATAAATTATTAGAAACACTAATTAAAACCTCTTCTTAGTGTCGAAAAGAACCCAATTTGATCATAATAATTATTATCAAAGAAAGATAAACCCACTATTTTGTATTCCCTACTTTTAAAAATTATTATTCTTTTTGTTTTTTTTCAAAGTTATCATGATGTGTGGAATTATAGTATAATTTTAAATTCATAATCTTATTTTAACCCTTCCATGATGTTATAAAATAGAAGGAATAAATAAAAAACAGGAGAAATAAGAATATTGACCTTATGATCAAAGAAGATGAAAATATCGTGTACCCATACTATAATCACTATACCAAATTTAAAATCTAGTGATAGTTTTTTTAAGTGCCGATAGTTTAAACCCATGATAAATTATTTATGGCGATTTTATAAAATCAACTCTAAATTTGTATCAAGAAATATGTTTTGATGATTTTATTAATATTCAGGTGATATTTTAAATTTTATGATAAATTTTACAGGGTATATTTTTATGGTTTTGGTGGCGGGTTTTCACAAAAAAATTAGAAGAATAATAAAACATATTTTGCATTATTTTAAAACATTGTTATATATTGAAATTAAAAAAAAAGTAATACAAATTATATCCCAAAGAAAAACTAGAAATAATAACAAAAAAACCAAGACTAACAAACATAATAAAATTTACATTAAAAGTTATTTTATTTTAATCACTTTTCCATTTCTATAAGACATCAAGATACATGATTATACTATAAGTCATGAAAATAATTAGGTAAATAAAATATATATCTAAATAAATATAATAAGTTATAAATAGAGGTTTGTTATATAACACCACCATTGAGTTCCAAATTAAGCCTCACCCCTGCCTCCCAATGGGCTATAATCTTCTCTATCCCGATTTACATCTCTATTCCCTTCTCCCGAAACATGTATGATTTTTTTAGAAAATTATATAATTATTTATATTTAAATATCAACATAAATCTAATGAAATATTTTTTTAAATGATTATGAAATTGTGTCTTTTACACACAACTCAAACCATATTCCACACTTATGAACTTTTAATGTTTTTTAATATAGTAATATTTTTTCAAAATATAATGAAATTGTCGATATTATTATAAATATGTAATACAAAATGTCAAATTGAATTGTGTACCTATAACAGTGACCCTCCAATATCCTCTCGAGGAAACATGAGTGGCCACTTGTTCCATCATTGTAGAATCATTACATGAAGTGCCCTATGAATTGGTAGAAAATTTGATAGATGTTATTAATAAAGAGATGGTGGGCATCCAAGATGTTGTATAGTGTGATCCATATGGTATGATAGGTTCCATTGAGGTTGATGTAATAGGTGTTATATATATAATAGGTGTCCGATCCTCAAGAAATGTCGATAATTTCTACATGGTTGGGGAAACACCAAGTTGCAATCAAGTGCTGTAAATTAAGAACTTTTTTTGGAATTCATATCATATAAAAAATTAAAAACAGATTACATATATATACATATATACATATACACACACACACACAGAAATATATATATATATATTGAAACAGGTATAATTTGTTTTCATAATTAAACAATTCATTCAAAAAAATAGATAAAAAATAATTAAAATAAAAACATAACACATAGAGAAGTTAATGGATTTCTACACATACAGAAAAATATAACATTAACTATTGAAAAATTATGTATTCATGTATAAAAAGAAATTTTAATACGATAACAGACTCATATTATAGAAATTGACTAACATAATGCATAAGTAGTTGATAAGTTAAAATATGGATGTACAAACAATAATGTTGTCCTTTAGTTATATCATTCTACTACTCCATAGATCCTTATTATAATTCATCCATCCTTGAAAGATAGATATTCTAAATATCATTATGGAAAGATATGTCAATTTATTTCCATTTATGGTATTGAATGTTTAAGTTGAAATATTCCCCTTCATATCACATATCATACAAGTCACATTGTTTTATGAGACCAAATAAACTACATACTTCATCAACTATAACTTCCAAATAATATTCCATTTTCTCCTAAAATAAAAAGATATAAAAATCATGTATTTCATATTCAATAATAATAATCAAGAGAGAGAAGTTCATAGAAGTAAATTTTAATGAATCTATTTTAATAAACCTAGTAATATTGAAAAACATTCATTTGAAAAAACAAATAAAAAATTATCTTGGTAGTTTAATTCGATAACATCTATCAAAATTATATAGTAATATTTTTTAAAAAATGTAAATACTATTTGAGTTGGTTCCATATAAAAAAATTCAATGTACATGATTACATGTTTTCAATATTATTAATATTCTTATCACATCATGATTTTTTATCTTCATAGAATTTGTATGTGATAATTGATAGAGTTGGTTGCCTCAAACCAACTTATTTGTAATTTATGATATACTTTTATTATTGGTCTTTGAATATTGAAAATATTCTTATCACATCATGATTGTTCTTCTACATAACATAGTATGGGATAATGTCCTAGAAGTAGCTGTTACAGTAGAAGGTCATAGCAGTTACCCAATATAATGAGAACTTGGAAGTGCTAAGACACTATTTTTGAATATATGTTCTATATTCACATGATATTAATTGAGGGAAAAAGGATATAGGATTTCAGGGGTGGAGACTAATATGAAATTTAGGAACCTTCTCATGTTGTACGCCCTTGGTAATGTCTAGTATAGAGATTATAAGAACGAGACCCGCTAATAGAAAATCCACATTTCTGGGTGTCATTGGATGTTCCAATACGTGGATGGGTGTATTGTTCCTTATAATTTAAGATTATTATTAACGTGTATGAATAGAGACACACTAATATGTATTGAAGAAAACTGTGACAACATATGTTTTCGGTGATTTAGAATATGTTGGGTGTGTCATGAGTAATAATGCATCAATGACTAATGAGAGAACAGATTTATCCCTTCTGTTCATTAATAGAAGTTAATATATTAGGACCTTTGTTGGAAATGATACAAACTTAATTAATATATGGAAATTGTGTTCTATAGGCATGTTTTATTTCTGTAAAGTCAAAGAAAGATATCAAGAACATAGGTTTATCGCACTGGCATGAAACCTGTTTGATTAGAAATATTTCGATAAATGGATTATGTTACATGGTAGGTGTTCGTATGAGGTGAAATACTGTTACCACATTAACTTTTTTCTCTTTGAGATCCTTGACATTTTTCTAGATTCAAACCATGGACTTTAGGATTCTTCACCCAATGCCGCTAGAAACGAAGCCTAGAGGGTCACACACTAAGAGCATCTATAATCTTAGTTAAATAATATATTATTTTATATTTTTTAAAAGGTTGAATAAATATTATTCTCATATGTGGTTTTAGAATTATTTATGTATGATTGATTGAATTTATTATATCAATTTTTATTAGAGAGAATATATTTTGAGTGGAACATTAAATAAATATCTATTTTTATTTAGTGAATATTTTAGTTATTTATTTATTGAAGAATAATGTAGTGATATTTATTTAATAAATAAATAGACATTATTCAAGGCCTGAAAAATATTATGGAGGAATGGTAGACCACTATTAATGGTTTTATGAGAATTGATAATATTTAATATTAATTAATTAAATAATATTTAATATTAATTCGCTGGTTTAGTATATGTCAAGAAATAATAATATTACCATTATTATTTGATATCGGTTTCTTGTAGGATTAAATAAATAATAAATGCACTTATATAATTATTTTATTTTAACCCTATAAATTCAAATACCCAATTATTTTATTTTCTTATTAGCCTATTAGTTTGTGTATGATAGATTTGGAGAAAAACCACTCAAGCCTAGTCAGTTATATTATCCAAGAATTCTCTCAAGAATGTAGAGAGATCCCCCTCCACCGAACCAAGGATAATTCATAGGAAGTAGTTCTAAAGGAGATCAAAGGGGGATGATGAAAGTGCAAGGATATTCCATGATAGCATCCGGAGACTCCTTTGAAAATATCCAAAGATATTTGGAACACATGTGGATCACTGTTAGAGGAAATATACTATTTGTTTCTACAAATTCAATGATGGTACACTATAGATCAATCACTGGATACATCAACGAAGAAATAATCCCTTAGAGGTAATTAATTATCTAATTAAATTAATGATAAAAAATAAATGTTTATCCTTCTCTCTCAGTTCCAGCACAATTCGTCATTGTCTATTTCTTTGACTCAATCCCATGTATAATGACATTCAACATCATATAGATCTCAAATTAATCATTTATTATGGAAAAAATTAATGTTGGGTACCTCCAATCGCACACTTCGGCTGTGTCCGAAACATTAAAGTGGAATTAAAGGGGGAACCTAATTGTTTATAATTATTTAATATCATTTGTGATTTACATATTTATAATTTACTTTTACAATTCAAGCTTAATCAATCTTTTAATATGAATTGAGAGATATGGTTCTTCCTCATTAGTTTCTCATAGATCCAATCAAGAAGTTTAATTTTTGATTAAAAAAAATTGAGGAACTCATCTAGAAGAGCCAAGGATTATTTCCATATGAAATAGTAGTACAAATCGTGTAACTGATGTTACACACTGTGTAGTTTTTTTTAATGCACCAAGTGTTAATTTCTTAATTACTCAATCTGTGTACATTAATGACCTGTGACATAGTGAATTCTCACACCATGTTTTGACCAGGACATACTGGCGCATAGTCAGCCGGACTACACATTTTGTGGACCATTGGGCATTATGAGTGGTCCCATTGCATCAAATATAGGATTTTTATTCAATAGATGACCTTCCTAATATGTGACTGTGTAACACAGAGCCAAAATGGCATGTTTCCATTTGAACACGCCATGTACTCCAATTTTTACAAGGCACTAACTAGACGCCAAGTCCCTAGGCATGTGTCTCAGATAGATGATGTGAGGTGTACATTCCATGGAGATCAGATCTACAAGACGTGTACATATACCAAGTTATGCATATTTCAAATTTATTAATTTTATAATGAGAACATTCAGGCATGTACTTTAATGTGGTAATAAAGAGAGGACACACCATGTGATATTTTTTAATATACGTAAATATTTAATTGTTTCGTAAATATCTACATAATTTTAAAGATCTTCATATCATGTAAGAGTCATATTACAAGTTTTTAATCTATGTATATCGAATCATAACATGTGACTGAAATAACAATGTAATTCAGGTAATCATTTTTGAAGTATACATCCTGAAAGTACATGATAAGCTGTGCATGCCATATGTCACAAGAGTAAAACAGTATATGAGTATAATACATGTTTGGTAGATTTGGATAGGTATTCACTATGTTTTTTCGAAGGTAAACTTATGTAAAAGGTTGATTTTAAATAATTTTATTTAATTTGTTTCAAATTATAATGGATGAGAATATCAATGAAATTTGGATAAGAATTAATAGAAAAGGATTGATTAATTAATGATAACAATTAATCAATTCTATCACGATTTATCTTAAATAAGAATTATTACACAATTTAATGCTCATTTTATTAAATATGCAATACATTGTATACGTGTGGATAATAATTAGATAAACCAGTCCTTTTGTATGTGATTGGTTTAATTTAATTTATTATTAAATTAAATTGATGGTCTGCATGTCTTATCTCCTCATTATTATGTAGGGCCTACGTTTCCATGGTTAATTTAATGTTACCCCCTTTTCTCCTCACCTATGCATGAGTAAAAGGCATATCTAATGGATGGAGATTCCAAGCTAGTGGAGGAAATTCAAGTTTGGAACTGAGTTGAAACCAATCCAAGGAGTTACAAGGTGGGAAGGTGGAAAGCTATAAAGATGAACCTCAATTGGATTAACGTGTTTCTCCACTAGGTTAATGGTTAGTTTATCAACCACTTGATAAAATAACCATTAGGATTATCTCATTATCATACCTTTTATTTTATTTCTACCAGTTTCATGGCTATTTTATTATGGATTTCTTGTCATGATCACATAATTAATGAATTAATTGGAATTAAAGATAGAACTAAAATAAACTGACTTATACGTAAATATTATCTACGACATGGTTAATCACATAATTAATATCACTTAATATTAACAAACATATAATAAAGATAATAATTGTAAATTTATGCATAAAGGATAAAATCCCTCAAGAAAATATACTTTCAATATTGCCTTCCATTACTATGGTTATAATCGAACCATAGTTCAAAGTGTTTCACCATCCAAAGTTTGTGTGGTTTCAATTATTGGGGAATTATAACTTGAAATTTTGGGTTAAATTAACTAGGTTCAAATCAATGTTTGATAGAAAAAGAAGGAATTTTTATAACTAAGAGGAAAAGGTCGAGGCAACTTAAATTAATCATTTCAGGATTGGGGAGTCCAATAAGTAGATCAAGGAACTGTGTGTTAATGTAGTTGGTATTTGGAATGCCTAACTAAAACCATTCAAGTTGTTTGAACAACCAATGTTGTGGTAATGAGATGGGAAATATGTATCCTTTCCACTAGGATGTATAAAAAATATGATATTATAAAGCCAATGGTGAGGGATATTGTGTTTCGATAAAATAGTGTGACACAAATAAATATAATTTTTTTAAATTTATCAAATAATGTACTAAATATCTACTTATCCTCTTTATAGAAACATAATTAAAAATTACGTCAAACATATCATTGAAATCCATAGTCAAGAAGAAAAACCTTCTCACCAGTATGAATTCTAATTAATGGAATATATGTTTTTGCATCATCCTTCTCCATGAAAAGAAATTATATGTTTTGGAAGAACCTTTACTAGTTTTTCCTTAAAATGAGGAAAGTGATGATGAACTATCCCTCTATGAGACACATTTAAATGATTCTACATATGTTCAGTGCTTCATTCTTTCATTCATGTCCAATTATATTTTAAATAAACACGAGGAAGGGGATGCATATATGATAATGTCTCACCTTCAGGGTCTGTATTAAGAGAAAGTGAGACAAAAGAGGTATGGGATATCCAATTCTTTGTTTACAACTATGCTTGTAGAGTCTATGCCTTCTGGGCCTCATATAGTTATTCTTATTGGATACATTGAACGTCTGGAAATCGTTATGATTAATTTTTTTTATGAGTTCAATAAAAATATCATACATTCATCCCTACCCATGATCTTATCTAATTTTATTCTGAATTATAATATGAAAAATAATGAGAAAAACCTATTAGAACATCTGACCTTGATTCTTCATGTGGATGAGGACATGAGGAATGAAAAATAAATAGTCTTTATGGTAAATAAGAAGAGGAATGGAAAGGAAAAGGATAACAAGACTTATAAATAAGGTAAATCTAACGAAAACCATCCTAACAAGAATAAAGAGATCTAAAGGTAGGGTAAGTAAAAGGAGGCAATATGTTTTTCAAGTGGAAAGCTAGGCTACTAGAAGAAGAACTGCACCCATAATCAAGGGGAAGCTAAAGGTGTGTTTGTTATCAAAAAAAATATTTTAATATCTTCACATTGGGTATTAGATACAACTTGTGGTGCTCAAATATATATGCCAATATAGAAAACATGTAGATTCTAGAAATTTTCTTGAGGATATGTGGATCAGTGAGCCGATAGTTGTGTAAGGATGGATTATCCTTCCATTAGTGACTACCACCTCTCATTACAAAATGAATTATTATGGTTTTACATGATTGTAATTATGTACCAACTTTTACCAAAAACATAATTTCTGTATCATGTTTGCATACAAATGGTTTTATTCTCAATTTTGGAAATCCACATTGTTTCATTTATTAGGAGAACATATATTACGGTAAAGAAAATTTAAATAAACATTTGTATATATTAAATTATTAAAACCAAGTGTTGGATATTGATAATGAATCAAGTTCACATGACTCATATAAAACCCAGCTTTGGAATCACCATCTTGGCCGTGTAAGTGAGAAGCATTTGTCATAACTCTATCAAGATGGTTATTATACTCTTCCAAGCCAAAACCACTTGATAGAAGTCATTCTTGTTTATAAGGAAAAATGAATAAACCACCATTTGGTGGATAGGATGAAAGGGGAACAAAGCTTCTAGTATTGTTACATATTGATCTATGTGGACCATTTCCTATAGAATCTAGGGGTGGATATTCTTTTTTTCATAATTTTTAATGATGAAATTAGTAGATATGACTATATCTAGTTGATGAGGTATAATTCTGAGTCCATTTAGAAATTAAAAGAATTCCAAATCTAGGTACATAATCATCTTGGTAAGAAGATAAATAAGATTTGATTGGATCTAGTTGGTAAATGTCTTAACAAATAATTCATCGACTTTCTACTGTAGTTTGGGATTCTACCACAACTCACTCAACCTTATACACCATTGTAGAATGGTGTTAGTGAAAGGAATAACCACACCTTGTTGGACATGGTAAGGTCAATGATGAGTCATGAAGATCTTCCATTATCATTTTGGGGATATGCATTACAAAATGCAACATACACATTAAACCGAGTACCAACTAAAGAAGATAATATAACTTCCTTTGAGAAATGAAGTGGAAAGAAACCCATTTTATCATATACATGTGTATGTGGGTGTGAGGAATTTGTTAAAGACTTATCAGGAAACTAACTAACAACATGGGGTACAAGGTGTATCATTATAGGGTATCCCAAGGAAACAAATGGATACTACCTATACAACCCCTCAGACAAGAAAGTGATTGTCTTTAGAAAAGATATATTTATTGAGAGAGAGAAAATCCTTAGGAAGGATAGTGGGGGCATTATGGACTTTGGTAAAGTTGATTCCCAAGATACATACGATTTAGTACATGAATATATTTAATAGTTCCCAATGGAAGAAGTAGTCCCTAAAACACAAGTACTGCATAGGATCTGAAGAGAGGTAAGAGAACCAATGTGATTTGGTTTTTTGGTCACAGAGGATGGTGAATCATTGTTGGTTATAAATGATGAACCTCTCTCCTACAAGGATATAAGAGAAATCCGAGAAGTTCAAAGATGGATATAAGCTATGAATTATGAAATGTATTCCATGTATCATAGCCATGTTTGGGTTTTTGTCAATAGGTAGTTGATGTAAAGGCTATTGGATGAAAATGGGTATTCAAGAGAAAACTAGAAATGGAAGGTAAAGTAAGTACCTATAAAGAAAGGCTAGTGCTGAAAGGGTTCAAATAAAATCAAATAATTGAAAATAATGAATCCATTTTTCCATTTCCATGTTTAAATCCATCCAAATCATAATTTCTATAATAAATTACCATGAATATGAATTTTGATAGATATATTTCGAAACATCTTTCCTTATTTAGAATCTTCAGGAAGATGTTTATATGACACAATGAGATGGGTTTCTGACTAAAGGTTATTCAATAAGGATTTTGATGTTTTAGAGATACATTAATAGATTGAAGGAAGAATCTTGGTTAAGGGACATTCTTTTTTATGAATCCATAAAATAATTTGGTTTTATTAAGAATGAATTTGAGACCCATGTTTACAAAAGGCTTAATGTGAATGAAGTCTTTATCCTAGTAGTATACGTTAATGACATACTAATTATTGGAAATGAAATACGATTCTTACAATATGACAATGGATTGTTAAAAAAGAGTTTCTCTGTGAAGGGATCAGGTGAAGAAACCTATATTCTATGGATCAGAATCATTATTGATAGATCAAAGAGCTTCTTGAACAATGAAAAAGTACATATATTGACTAGATACTAAATAGATTTAGTATGGAAAAATATAATATTGGATTGGTTCTAGTGTCACATGGTTTGCATCTTTCTAATAAAATATGTCATCACACACAACATGAGAAAGAGATAATGTGTAAGTTCCCATATTCTTCGATGATAGGATCAAACAAGTATGCCATGTAATGTTCTAGACTTTATGTTGCCTATGCATTAAGCACGGTAGGAAGATATTAAGAATATATAGAAGAAAAAGTTGTACTTCTGTTATGGATATCATTAAGTATCTAAGATAAAATCGGGAGATGGTATTGGTGTATAGAAGAAATGAGGAGCTGGTCATCAGGGGTTATACTGATTCTGGGTTTAGATAGATCAAAATTATCTGAAGTTATAACCAGGATATATTTTCTGTCTCAATAAAGGAGATGTAATCTAGAAGAGTTCAAAATAGCTAGTTTTTGCTAATTCCACAGTGGTGTCCAAATATATAGTGGCTTATAATGCATCCAGGGAAGCCATATAGATTCATAAATTTGTCAAGGAGATTTATTTGGAACCTAGTATTAAAGACCCTATCACATTGTATTGTGATAATACTACATCATTGTCTCTTGAGTTTGAGACAAGGTCACACCAACAGACAAAAAAATATACTCTAGAAGTATCACCTCTTGAGAGATTTCTATCAGACAGAAAAAGCTGCAGTAAATAGAGTATCCACAGAAGAGGATGTGGATGACCCCTTGACAACAGTCCAATCTCTGTAGAAGTATGAGCATCATGTGAGAGAAAACGAGCTGAAGGTTGTTAGTTGTTGGATCTATTACAAGTGGGAGACTACTGGAGTTTGTTCCCAATAAAAAACTTATTTTTAATTCCTGAAAAACATATATTCATGGATTTTGAATATGAATAAACTTCTTATCACATCATTACTTTTCTTCTGCGTAACATTGTTTGTGACAATGAGATAAGTGAATATGTCACCCTCAAAGGTAATAGGACTTCCCCACTATGATAGGAATAAAAACATGTTACGACATTATTCTTGAATATATGTTATATAGTCGAATGATATGATTTTGAGAAAAACCACTCAAGCCTAGAGAGTTATAATATTCATGAATTCTTTCAAGAATGGAGAGAAATCCCCGTCCACCAAATCAAGTATAATTCTTTGGAAGAGGCTCTCAAGGAGATCAAAGGTGGACGACGCAAGCGTAAGGATATTCTATGCTTGCACCCAAAGACTCCTTTGACAACATCCGGATATTCGTGGAACACATGTGGATCACCGTTGGGGGAAATCTACTCTTTGTTTCTACAACTCAATGACGATACACTATAGATCTATAGCTGGATACATCAATGAAGAAATAATTCCTTAGACCTAATTATTTATCTAATTAATTTAATGATAAAAATATGTGTTGATAATTCTCTCTCGGTTCTATCCCAATTCTTCATTGTCTATTTCTTTGACTCAATTCCTTGTATAATGAAGTTTATCATCGTAGAGATCTTAGATTAATCATTTATTATGTAAAAAATTAACGTTGGGTACCTCCAATAACACACTTCAACTGCGTTCTAAACATTCAAGCGGTATCGTAGGGGGAACATAATTTTTTATAATTATTTAATATCATTGGTGATTTACACATTTTTAATTTACTTTTTCAATTCAAGCTTAATAATTCTGTTAATATGAATTGAGAGATATATTTCTTCCTCATTATTTTCTCATAGATCTAATCAAGAAGATTAATTTTTTTATTAAACTAAAATTTAGGAACTCATCTAGAAGAGCCAAGGATTATTCCTATAGGAAATAGTAGTACACATCATTTAACTGAAGTTACACGCCATGTAGTTGTGTTAAATGCACCAAAAGTTAATTTGGTAATTACTCAATCTGTGTGCATTAATGAAATGTGATGTAGTTAATTTGTACACAGCATTTTGACTAGGACAGACTGGTGCATAGTCAGCTGGAATACACGTTGTGTGGACCATTAGACACGACGTGTGGTCCCATTGTGTCAAATATAGGCTTTATATTGAAAACACGACCTACTTAATGGGTGACCGTGTAACATGGTGTCAACAGGGAATGTGTCCCTATGAACATGCCATGTACTCTAAATTTTACAAGGCACCAACTAGACACCGAGTCCCTAGGTGTGTGTCTTAGATAGATGGTGTGAGGTGTATATTCCATGGAGATCTGATCTAGAAGCTTTGTATTATACCAAGTTATTAATATTTAAAATTTATTTATTTTACTATGAAAACATTAGGACATGTACTTTTGTGTGGTTATAAATAGAGGGCACAACTTGTGATAGTTTTTAATATACATAAGTATTTAATTGTTTTGTAAATATCTACATAATTTTCATGATCTTCATATCATTTTCGAGTCATATTATAAGTTGTTACTCTACGTACATCGAAGCATAACATGTGATTGAAAAAACCATGTAATTCATGTAATCATTTGTGAAGTATACATCATGAAAGTACATGATAAGTTGTGCATGCCATATGTCACTAGAGTAAAATAGTATATGAGTATAATACATGTTGGGTAGATTTGGAAAGGTATTAACTGAGTTTATTCGAAGGTACATTTATGTACAAGTTTGATTTTAAATAATTTTTTTTTAATTTGTTTTAAATTATAATGGGTGAGAATATCAATGAAATTCAGATAATAATTAAGATAAAAGGATTGATTAATTAAAGCTAACAATTAATCAATTCGAGTGTGATTTATCTTAAATAAGAATGATTAAAGAATCGAATACTATTTTTATTAAATACGAAATACATTACGTAAATGTGGATGATCATCAGATAGACCAGACCTTTTTATGTGATTGGTTTCATTTAATTTATTATTAAATTAAATTGTTGGCCTGCATGCCTTATCTCCTCATTATTATGTAGGGCCTACGTGCCCATGGTTACTTTTAGTTACCTCCTTTTTCTCCTCACCTACACATGAGTAAAAGGCATATTTAATGGATAGAGCTACCAAGCTAGTGGAGGAAATTCATGTTTGGAACCGAGGAAAAACCAATCCAAGGAGTTACAAGGTGGGAAGGTGGAAAACTATAAAGATGAACCTCAATTGGTTTAACATGTTTATCCCCTAGGTCATTGGTTATTTTATCAATCACTAGATAAAATAAACATTAGTGTTAGATCATTATAATACCCTTTATTTTATTTCTACCAGTTTCATGGCTATTTAATTATGGATTTCTTGTCACGATCACATAATTAATGAATTAAAAAAAATGAAAGATAGAACTAAAATAAACTGGCTTATGTGTAAATATTATCTAAGACATGATTAATCACATAAGTAATATCACTTAATATTAACAATCATGTAATAAATATAATAATTAGAAATTTATCCATAAAGGATAAAATCCCTCAATTAAATATTACGTTGATATAGCCTTCCATTACTACGGTTATAATTGAACCACAGTTCATTGTATTTTACCAGCCAATGTTAGTGTGGTTTCAATTATTGGGGAATTCTAACATGAATTTTTGGGTGGAATTAACTAGGTTCAAATTAATAGTTTATTGAAAAAGAATGAATTAGTGTAAATAAGAGGAAAAGTTTGAGGAAATTTAAATTAATGATTTCAGGATTGGGGAGTCCACTCAATAGATCAAGGAATTATGCGTTAATGTAGTTGGAATTTGGAATGCCTAACTAAAACCATTCAAGTTGTTTGACTAAACAATGTTGGGGTAATGAGATGGGGAATATAGATCATTTCCACTATGTTGTCTTAGAAATATGATATTTTAAATTCAATGGTGGGGGATATTGTTTTTTGGTAAAATAGTGCGGGAAAAATAAATATATTATTTATTTATTTTAATAAATTTTTCAGATAAAGTAATAAATCTCTACTTATATTATTTATAGAAACATCCTTAAAAATGACATCAAACATATAATCGTGATCCATAATTGAGAAGGAAAACCTTATCACAAGCACGAATTTCCACAAATGGAATATGTTTTTTGTGTCAGTCATCTCTATGAAAGGAAATTATATGTTCTGGAAGAACCTTTACTAGTTTTGCCTTAAAATGAAGAAAGTGATGATGAGCTATCTTTCTATGAGAAACTTATGAATGATTAAACAGTTTTTTAGTGCTTCATTATATCATCCATGTCTAATGATATTTTAAAGAAACAAGATGAAATGGATGAATAAATGATAATGTCTCACCTTTAGGGTTTGTATCAAGAGAAAGTGAGACAAAAGATGTGTGGGATATCCAATGATTTGTTTACCAATATTCTTGTAGAGTCTGTGCCTTCTAGGCCTCATGTAGTTATTCTTATTGGATAAATTAAATGTCGGGAAATCTTTGTGACTAAATTCCTAGATGAGTTGGATACGAATATCCTACATTAATCACTACACAAGATGTTCTCTAATTTTATTATGAATTATAATATGAAAAATAATGAGAAGAGTCTATCAGAAAATCTGACATTGATTCTTCATGTTGATGAGGACATGAGGCATTAAAATTCAATAGTATTTATGGTAAATAATAAGTGGAAGGAAAAAAGAAAAGGGTTCCAAGACTTATAAATAGTGTAAATCTTCCAAGCATCATCCTAATAAGAAGAAGAAGATCTAGAGGTAGGGTAATGAAAAGGAGACCATATGTTTTTCATGTGGAAAGCTAGGCCAATGGAAGAGGAACTTCCCCCATAAGCAAATGGAAGCTAAAGGTGTGTTCGTTATCAAGTGAAATATTTTAATATCTATACATTGGATATTAGATACAGCTTGTAGTGCTCACATTTATATACCAATATAGAAATAAAGTATATTCCATAAAATTTCTTAAGTAGAGGTGGATCTGCAAGCTTCTAGTTGTGCAAGGATGGATTCTCTTTTCATTAGGGAATACCACCTTTCATTGCCAAAACAAATTATTTTGGTTTTACATGATTGTAATTATGTACCTACTGTTACCAAAAACATAATTTCTATACCATGTTTAGATACAAATGTGCTTATTCTCAATTTTGGAAATAAACATTGTTTCATTTATAAAGAGAATATATGTTATGGTATAGATCTTTTAAATAACCATTTGGATATATTAAATTATAAAAAATAATTGTTGTAAATTGATAATGAGTCAAGTTCACATGACTTAACATTTAGCTTTGGAATCACCATCTTGGCCATGTAAATGAGAAGCGTTTGACAAAGCTCTATCAAGATGGTTATTTAGACTCTCCCGAGACAAAATCAATTGATAGAATTCATTCTTGTTTAGAAGGAAAAATGACTAAAAAACTATTTTCTAGATAGGGTGAAAGGGCCACATAGGTTCTAGTATTGTTATATACTGATCTATGTGAACCATTTCTTATAGAATCTATGGGTGGTTTTTTTTTTCATAACTTTTATTGATTAATTTAGTAGATATGACAGTATCTACTTGATAAGGTATAAGTGTGAGTCCATTGAGAAATTAAAGGAATTATAGAATGAGGTATAGATTCATCTTGGTAAGAAGATAAATAATATTCAATTGGATATAGGTGGTAAATATATTAACAAATAATTCATTAACATCATACAAGAGTTTGAGATTCTATCACAACTACCTCAACCTTATACACCACAGTGGAATGGTGTTAGTGAAAGATAGAACCACACCTTGTTGGACATAGTAAGGACGACGATGAGTAATGAAGATCTTCCTTTATCACATTGGGGATATTCATTACAAAATTCAACATACACATTAAACCGAGTACCAACTAAAGAAAAAAATATAATTCCCCTTGAGAAATGGAGTGGAAAGAGACCAACTTTATTGTATACATGTGTATGGTGGTGTGAGAAATTTGTTAATGACTTATTAGGAAACAAAATAATAGCATGGGGTGAAAAGTGTATCATTATAGTGTATTCCGAGGAAACAAATAGATACTACCTATACAACCCCTCAGACATGAAAGTGATTTTCTCTAGAAAAGCTCTATTTCTTGAGAGGGAGAACATCCTTAATAAGGATAGTGTGGGAATGATTGAATTCGGTAAAGTTTATTACCACGATATAGACAATTTAGTATAGTAAAGATTTAATAGGTCCCCAAGGAAGAATTGGTTCCTAAAACACAAGTTCTGCATAGGATCTCAAGAAAGGTAAGAGAACCAAAGCGATTTGGTTTTTTGGTCACTGAGAATTGTGACTCATTATTGGTTAAAAATGATGAACCTATCTTCTAAAAGGAGGTAGTAGAGATCATATAAGTTTAAAGATGGATATAATCTATGAATTATGAAATGTATTCCATGTATCATATCCATGTTTGGGTTTTTGTCAATGGGTAGTTGATGTAAAGACTATTGGATGCAAATGAGTATTCAAGAGTAAAATAGAAATGGAAGGTAATGTAAGAATCTATAAAGCAATGCTAGTGCCGAAAGGGTTCAAATAACATCATATAATTGACAATAATGAATTGTTTTTATCATTTTCCATGTTTAAATCCATCGGAATCATAATTTCTATGATAACTTACCATGACTATGTGATTTGATAGATAGATGTCAAAACTACTTTCGTTAATGAGAACCATCTAGAGGATATCTATATGGTACAACAAGAAGGGTTTGGGACTCTAGGTGATTCCAAAAGGATTTTAAAGTTGTATAGATACATTTATGGATTGAAGAAGCATCTAGGTTAGGGGAATTTTTTTTATGAATCCATAAAATAAGTTATTCTCATTAAGAATGAATTTGAGCTATGTGTTTATGAAAGGCTTAATGTGAATGAAATCTTTTTCCTAGTAGTATATGTTAATGACATACTACTTAATTTAATTGACATACCATCCTTATAATATGTTAATGGATGGTTAAAAAAGAGTTTCTCTATGAAGGGATATGGTGAAGAAGCCTGTATTCTAGGGATCAGAATCATTCTTGATAGATCAAAGAGTTTCTTGGACTCTGTCAAAGTACATATATTGAACAAATACTAATGATATTTAGTATGGAAAAATCAAAGATGAGATTTGTTCTAGTGTCACATGGTTTACATCTTTCTAAGAAAATGTTCATCACACACAACAAGAGAAAGTGATAATTAGTAAGATCACATATGCTTCGATGATAGGATCAATAATGTATGCCATGCTAGGTACTAGAATTTATGTTTCCTATGCATTAAGCATGGTTGGAAGATATTAAGAAGATCTAAAAGAACAAAGTTGTACTAATTTTATAGATATCATTAAGTATCTAAGTTAAAATAAGGAGATGTTACTTGTGTATGGAGGAAATGAGGAGATGGTCATCAGGGGTTATACTAATTCTTGTTTTAGATAGATGAAGTCATAATCAGGATATATTTTCTATCTCAATAGAGGATCTGTGAGCTGGAAGAGTTTGAAAAAGCTAGTTGTTACTAATTCTACAGTGGTGTCCAAGTATATTGAGGCTTTTGATGCATCCAAGGAAGCCATATAGATTTTGAAATTTGTCCTGGAGCTTGATTTGGTAACTAGTATTAAAGAACCTATCACATTGTATTGTGATAATACTACAAAAATGGCTCTTGAGAAAGAGCCAGGGTCACACCGACAGACAAAAAAATAGTCTATAAGTATCACCTATTGTGGGATTTTTATCAGATGGGAAAAGTTACAGTAAATAGAGTACCCACAAAATAGAATTTGGATGACCCCTTGACAAAAGGCCTATATCAGGAGAAGTATGAGCATCATGTGAGAGATAATGAGCTTAGGGTTGTTAGTTGTTGGATTTATTGAAAGTGGGAGACTGTAGGAGTTTTTTCCTTATAACCAACTTATTTTTAGTTTATAATAAACTTGTACTCATGGATTTTGAATATTAATAATCTTATTATCACACTAGGAAATGTCTTCTACGTAACATTGTTTTTGATAATGTACTTAGTGTAAATGTCACACTAACAGGTCATAGGAACTCCCCACACTGATAGGAAAAAAAGAGTGCTATGAAATTATTCTTGAATATATGTTATATAGATAAAGAATATCATTTTTAGGGACATAAATGATTTTGGATATCAGGGGTGTAGACTCATAGGACATTGATGCACCTTCTCATGGTGCACGCCCTTGGGAATGTCCATTATGGATATTATGAGAATGATAAATTCCAGTAGGAAATCCACATTTCTATGTGTAATTGGATGTTCCTATCTACATATTTGTCCTTATATTTTAATATTATTATCAATGAGTATTATGATTCACACACTTAAATGTATTGATGAAAACTGTACTGATAGATGTTCGTGGTCAAGTGGGATATGTTGGGTTTCTCATGAGTAATATTGCATCCCTGAATAATGTGAGGAAGGATTTTTCACTTATGTTAATTAATATAATTTAAAATCTCTGGCCTTTTTATATATATAATTTATCTTAAATAAATTCATGTTCATTGAGTTCTATAGGCATGTTCATTTTTTGTAAAGTCAAAGAAAGAGATATCGAGCACATAGGTTGATTGCACTGGAATGCAACATGTTTGATTAGAGATATTATGATAAAGTGTTTATATTACATTGTAAGTGTTAGTATGTGGTGACATGTCACTATAGCATTAGCTTATTTCTCTATGGGTACCTTGGTGTGTTACTAGATACTATCCTTGGAGTTTAGGCATCATCCCCTAATGCCACTGAGAAAGAGGCCAAGAGGGTCAGAAACTAAGTGTATCTAGAATATCTGTTAAATATTCCACTCAAAATATATTCTCTAGAATATATTATATTATTATTATCTGGTAGGTATCATTTGAGGGTACATATATGATACATGCTATCAATGGTGGATACTCAAGGGAATTCGAGGCACCCTCTCATAGTTTACACCCTTAGTAATTTCTAGTGTAGGAGATTATGAGAATGAGAACCACCAATAAGATATCCAAATTTTCTGGTACCATTGGATGTTCCTATCTACATACCTCTTTATTTATCCATAGAATTTAATATTATAAATAATGTATACCATGAGTCATATACTTTGATGTAGTGATGAAAATCATGATAGGATCTACTCCTAGAGAGGTAAGATATGTTTGGTGTGTCACGAGTGATATTGTAATAATAGATAATGTAAGAAAGTATTTATCTCTTATGTCCCTTAATGTAAGTTGATATATCATTATATTTGATAGGAATGTGGCTACTTGGATAAATCTATGGCCATGGTGCTTAGTGGAAGATATTTTTCTATAAATTTAAAGAAAGGGAAATTGAGCTCAATGTTGGAGGACACCTATTTAAAACCAAATTTATTTTATATATAACAATAGAAGTATTATCTTACATGATATGAATTTATTGGAGGTTTTATGTTCCTACAAAATTTACTTTTTTTCTCAATGGGTTCCTTGTCATGTTTTTAGATGTTAACCATAGACTTTGGGTGTATCTTCCTAATTCCACCAAGAAAGCGGCCTAGATGGTGACACACTAAGTGAATCCACATTCTATGTTAAATTCATAATTGTATTTAATAAATTTTGGATAATAATATTTATTTTGGTTTGGTTGATCCATAAGATTTAATCATAGGTTATTCAAAAGAATAACCAAGATAAATAATAATAATAAATATTTATTTGAAAGGTTTGGGGAATATAGTATTACTTATATTTATCAAAGTATAATAGATTGTTATATATTTTTTAAATAAAATGTCATCCTTCCAGTTTTAGTAAATTATGAGGAGGATAAGAGGTCCATGCTTAATGGTCTGGTTAGAAATAATATAAATTCCTTTTATTTATTCTTAAAGTGATGCACATGTAAATAGAATAATAATTTTATCAATATTGTACATGGGGTAAAAAATATATTATATAATTAAAAAGGTTCCTATATGTTAATTGTTAACCATAAATATTTCATAACAAATATCTAACTATATCACTTTCTATAATCATTCTTGTTTTGAACTATAGATAGAAAGAAGATATATAAATCACTATAGAGAGTTATATAAATTGAAAATATTCTATATTGTCCTCCTTTATCATTTCATAGATATAAAAACAAGAGTAAATTTTATTTAATGATGACTTCTTCTTTGATCAACCATGAAAACCGGAAGTGATCATGATCGGTCATGCTAGCACCTGGTGAATCTATGTTGATGTTCATAGATTTTGGTGCTCCAGTGTATCATTACTAGATGAATTATTCATATGGATCCCATAGTAAAACAATGTTATGACAATATCTATTCATCTATATCATAAAAAAATATGGAATTACAAGTTGAGATAATTCTATATATTATAATAAATTAATTATAAATAATGTGTAAAAACTATCACATTCTGATTTCGGTGTTTAATTTTTCAAATTAATATATTATTTTCATTTGGTCCTCATGTAAATAATTATATATAGAAATTATTATTCCTAAATTATTACTAATAAGAGAAGTTTTCCATGCTAAGAAGACACTTTTTCTATTCTTGGAACCTAAAAGGGGTAATAGAGAAGTCACATGTTTAATTTATAATTGTTTGTTATTTTTGGATTTCTTGAATATGTTTTCAATTTATTCTACTATAGATAGATTCAATATTAATATAAAAACATCATATTTTTTACCTTTCTTTTTTCTCACCAACATTACTTGTAAACGGTTAATGATTAAAAAAATAAACATATGAAAACACAATCTGAAGGTGAGAAATGTATAAATCAGACAACACAAAGCTACATGTCATATATGAGTTATCTAAAAATAGTGTACCAATGTATATCTTATATATCTCATGATAAAATCAAATTTTTATAATGAATTCATATCTAAGATCTATTAATAGAGGATTAAGGAGTAAATCCATATTGGATGGCACATAATTTGAAGAACTACTTATCATGTCACCTTTACACATGGTGTGTAGTCCTTATTTTCTGAAAATCAAGAACTTGGGGGGTCTAAGTGTGTCTGGTATTGAGGGAATGAAATACCACGTAACTATGAGACCACAATACATGTAATAAATATAACTCACAATGTTCTTTATACTAATACACAACAGAAAACTTGCGCAAGACCCAGGTGTGTGCTATAGGCATAGTAAAAAGAGACTGAATAGTGTGTGACCCAGCACACATTTAGTAGTATTTAATAGATAGTGTGTCTAGTTTAGCATATAGTAAAGAATTAATTAATTTAATTCATTTTTAAATTCGAAAAACTACAAGCAGTGAATTGCATTTTATTATAGTTTACTACGCATGCATCAAGGATATCACATGTAGTGTAATTATCATGTGTTCCATGTGTTATTCATTTTATAGTACACATCATGCAATTATCTATTATGGAATTTTTATTATATTCTAAGGTAATACAGATGTAAAAATATCATTCTAATTATTTTGGAAAAGTATATTTCATCTCCTCCAAGTATACCGGTATGTTTCCTAAATTATAAATAAAATTATTTTTTTGAAAATCATTTAAAATTATGGATGACGGAAATTTAAGGATTCATGGATGAAATTAAGAAAAATGATTTAATTGAATTAATTTATGACATTAAATATTAATTAATGATCCAATAAAACTAATATATAATTTGAGTAGAAATGTGTGCTCATTTCATGTTGTGTGACCATATGTATGTATGTGATTGGTTTCTTTTATTTTATTATGATTAAATTTAAATTGATGGCTTGGGAATTATCCCCTCCCCATTTTTATGTAAGGGCCTATATTCATGTGGATTATTTTATGTAAACCCCTTTTATACAATCCATTGGATCCCATAACATGTATGTGATTAAAAACTTATATAAAGTTGAAACTCCCAAGGGAGAGGAGGCGGTCTGAGTCTAGGGGACAAGGTGAAACCAATTAAGCTAATACATAGGAGGTTTGGTGGAATACTACAACAAAAAACAAGCTATAGTTCATGGTGTTTTCACCCAAGGCCAAGGGTACGTTTATCATCCACATGATAAACTAATCAATAGACAATCTTCTGATCATGTCACTTATTTTTTATTTCTACCAGTCTTATAGTTGATTATATATATTTTTGGATGACACATGATCATATAATAAATGAATTAACAAGCATTCAAGATTGAACAAAATATAATTGTAATAGGAGTTAATTTTATGTTATATATTATGAATCACTTAAGTGAAATCCATGTAATATCAACAAGTCATGTGATAAGAGAAAACTAGGGTTTATGCATAAGGATTAAAATCACTCAACTTAAATATTATGTCATTATAGATTTCGATTAATTATATTCGAATCAACCTCCTAGTGCAATGAGATTGTTTGAAATATGTTAGGGTGATTTCAATTGTTAGGGAAATTTGATCTTGAATCTTTGGGTTAACTTAACATGGTCCATATAAAGGGTTTAATACCCATGTATGACTTGGTGTAAGTGAGATTAAAGGGATGGGGGAATATTTACATAGGATTTTAGGATTGAGGAGTCTACTTAATGGATCAAGGAACTATGATTTAATGTAGATGGGAAAATATTCCTACCTAAAACCATTTAAATAAAATGTCAGGATCATATTTGGGTTATGAGAAGGGGAATATGAATTGTTTCCACAAGATTAAAATATAAAAATGTTATATCAAAACTAATATTGAGGCTATTAGGTTTTGATTAAATAGTAGTAGGTTATTGAAATTTAATTTTAATTTTATTAATTTTATTTTTCACTCAAGGAAGTAAAAGTTATTTTCCTTTAATTTGTAGAAATGGATAATCGAACAACATCAATATTGTCAATTTTATCTACACTAAAGAAGGATAACCTTCTCACTAGTAAGAATTTCTAGGAATTGAATATGTGCTTACACGTTATACTATTCTATGAAAAAAATATTCATACTGGAAACACCATTTCCTTAGTCATGTTTCGAATAGGTTAGTGAGGAAGACATATCTCTCTATGTGAAGAACATGGATCAAATAATGGACATCCAATGTTTAATTTTATCCTCCACGTCCCATGATTTTATAATGTAATATTAGTATTTGGGTTCATATTACGTCATTTTTCAGCTTCATGACTTTTATTAGGAGAAGGAAAGACAAGAGAGATATGATATATAAAATTCATTATTTACTTGTAAGGTTAGAGATTATTTTATATCTGGACCTCATGTACTAATTTTCATTAGATACATATAGTGTTTTAACATCTTGTTCTAAATGATCTTTGATGTGTTTCACATAGATCTCATTATTTCCTCACTACTTATAACATTCTTAACTTTTTTTGAATTATAATTTATGAAAAATTGAGAAGAAAATTTTAAAACTTATTACAATTATGTTCTAGGTTTATGAATACCTTGGGTATGAAAAACTTTCTACCCATATAGTTAATATAAATTAGAGGAATAAGGAAAACAAACCAAAGAATCCTTCTATTTATAATGCTCCAATTCACCATGTTTCCAAAAAGAAGAAGATACAAAGGATAGAAAAAAACAATATTATGAGTGCTTTTCATGTTGTTAGAAAGGCCCTTGGAAGAAGCATTTCACCCATAAAAATATACAGGGTAAGGATTCATGATCTTTTGTTATCAGATGTAATATTTCAATGACTAAATTTATGGTATTAGATATTTTATGCGGTTATCATATATTTATCCAAATACAAGAACCAAATAGAATTTAGAAGGTCTCTCTAGATTTTATTAGGGGTTTGGTGAAAGTAGTAGGCATGAAAAATATGAGAAGGGGCTTATCATATAATAATTTTTTTAATAATTATTATGGTCTAGGAACTGATGGAATTGGTTTAGATCAAAGAGATCCAACATGGTAAGAAACCTCCAACAGAGGGTGATGGTTCCCAAGGATAGAGTTAGGGGGAGAGTTATGGCCAAATCTTGGATGATAGTGATAATAGATGTCATGGTAGAAGTATTCACTACCCATGGAGGAATATGGTATATATTGAAAATAGTGATACATGAAGTTTAATTATGAGAAAAAGGAAGAAAACCAAATGGATTAAGGATTAATCTTTCTTAAATAAACAAATGGAGACATGTTCTGCCAAAAACGTTGGGTCCAAGGTAATAATGTGTGATCACCCTCGGAATGAGAATGTTCAGATGATGATCTTGAACATGTTTAGTTTATGGGAAATGAAAAAGGTGGTTATTTTGAGGAACATGATCTTGAGATGGTGGGTAACAAGATGGAGGATTGGTCTTGGATGTGGGGAGGCTCTGTGAATATAGAGGATTCTCTGAATTTTCCTTAGGTACTATTGGGTAAGGATGAGGAAATGAAGATAAACCATTGGAGATTATTGATGATAGAAAGTGGGAAGTGGGTGGGGAGGTAGGGGAATAGACTTCGTAATTTCTTTTAAACTATGTGGAAAAAATGTTGGCGGAGGATATTATTATTCATGTATCTCATGGAGATGTAGAAAAGATGGGAAAGAGGTTAAATCAAGTGGAAAAAATAAGGAATAGAGAGATTTGATCAACAAGAAATTTATAATTTTGGATAGAGGATTCAATGAAAGTAATATAACCAGGGCAGATTTCATCCAAAAATGGGTAAAGATGGATTACTATTTTGAAGGCATTATTAAATATGAACCAGATACAAAGTTAAATGATCTTTAATGGAAATTATATAATCAGGGTTGTAATATTAGTTTAAATTTTTCTATCAATAATATTGTAATATCTTACTGTTCCTGGTGATCTTTTGATGGGAACATGAGAGGTTTCCAAATTTTTCCATAAAATAAATTATAAAATAAAAATATAATTTTCATTCATAGGTGATGTAGATATTTTGATAACCAAAGGAGTGAGGTTTGATACTGTGGCCATTCGATACAACCATATCACATTTCCAAGAAGATTGATTTTATAAATAATTCTTATTATGTTCCTTGTGTTACATATAACATCAAATTTATTTCTTATTGTTTTATGGATACATTTAATTTTATATTTATAAATAAAAACTACTAGTTTTTATAAATATAGAATTTTTTATGGTATAGAACAATCTAATAATTGTATTTATGTATAATATTATAAAACTGATTAATATAAATTGATAATGAAATAAATACATGAGACTCATTTAACACCCAGTCATGAAATCACTATCTTGGACTACAAATGATAATAATTTAGTTAAGATACACCAATATGGTTACATAAACTCTTTTGATAGTAAACCACTTAAAATACATCATGCATGTTTACAATAAAAATGTCTAAACAACCATTCAATGATCAAGGTGAAAGAGTAACAATTATTCTTCAATTGATTCAAACTAACCTGTTAAGACATTTTCAAGTATAATATATAGGTAGAGTAACATACATTATAATATTAAATAACTAATTGATTTGATATATTTTCAAACAATTGATGAGGTATAATTTTGAATCCTTTTAGAAGTTTAATGATATCTGGAATGAGGTTGAGAATCAGACCAGTATAAACATAATGAATCTTTGATCAAATCAATGTGGTGAATATCTTAGTCAAGATTTTATCAAATTTTTTTGAGATAATATGATTTTATATTAACATACTCGAAATTAGACACATAAGTGTAATGGTGTCAGTGAAGGGAGTAATTTTACCTTGCTTTACATGGAAAGATCTATGATGAGTAACGCAATACTTAAATTATTCTTTTGAGTATATTCATTTTATAAAATCTCATACATTCTAAACAGAGGAAAAAATAAAATGGAAAATGTTATTCCCTTCATGTTTTGGAGTGGAAGGAAACCTGTTTTATCACATGTTCATGTATAGTGTTATGAGGTAGTTGTTAATGATAGCTCAAGAAACATACTAGAAACCCCCAACAAGAAGTTATCTTTATATTTAACTAAAGGAATCAAGGAGATACTACCATATGAACCCTTAGATAAAATTCTTATAGTTACTATAAAAGTTGTAACCAATGATAGGAAACACATAAACAAAGAGGAAACTGGGATCAAGATTGAATTCGATGAGGTTTATGCTCAAGATACAAAACATTTGGTATAGGAATAAATTCCATAGTTCCCCATGTAAAACCAAGGATATGTTCCTAGTGTAAGTAGTATATGAAGAGATTTTCATCAAGGTTTATATAAAAACTATCCTTCATATAGATCAAAATCATATGATGTTACAGTTGGGATATGTCCTTAGTCTCAATGATGGAGCTATGTGCTTAAAGAGTTGAACACAACCAATTGTTTCTAATGGTATAATGGTCTATGAATATATTATAGCTTTTGATACAAACAAAAAAGTAGTTTTTATTTGAAACACTATTTATTAGTTTTACATTGTTATTATTAGACAAGATCATATCAAATTTTACTATGATAAAAATGTAGTGTGGCTCTTTCCAAGGATCCAATGTCACATTAATAGCGAAAACACATAAACTATAAGTTTTATCTCTTAAGGGATTTTTTC
Source organism: Viscum album (assembly GCA_963277665.1). Taxonomy (NCBI): domain Eukaryota; kingdom Viridiplantae; phylum Streptophyta; class Magnoliopsida; order Santalales; family Viscaceae; genus Viscum; species Viscum album. The sequence goes on along the minus strand of OY728155.1, from coordinate 166,045,419 downwards.
TCAATGAGGTGAATTTGTTGGGATTAGTTTATCCATGGAGGAAAATAGGGGATACCCCTTAACAAAGACTCCATTTTGGTATAGGAATGAGTATCATGTGATAGCTAATGGAATGAAGGTTACTAATAGTTATATGTAGTTCTTTGGAATTTTATTGGAGTTATTTCCCTAGAACTAAATTAAATGTCCAAGATTACATGTTTTCATTATTAATGAAATTTCACATCACGTCGTGATTTTTCCACTTCATGAAATTTATATGTGATAGTGTGCTATAAATGTATCTCAAACTAAAAGTTTATAGATAATCTTTGATATGATGTAAATTGAGAGGTTCTATGAGTGTATTAATGAATATATGTTATATATTTGGATGATATCATTTTATGAGACAAGACTGATGAAAGCTATCAGTGGTGGAAACTCATAGGACTTTGAGACACTGTTTAATTGTGCACACCCTTAGTAATTTCCAGTACATGAGATTATGATGACGAGACTCTAAAATATGAAATAAACATTTACATGTGTCTTTTTATGTTCATATCCACATACATGGGAATTGATCTATAGAATTTAAGATTATAACTAATGGGTACCATGAGTCATATATTTTTAGGTATCAAATAAAATTTTGGTGACATATAATTGATTTTAGGTAGGATATGTTGTTTGTGTAAAAACTAATATTACATTAATGGATAACATGAGAAAGAATTTATCCATTATGTATCCTGGGGGAGTTTGATATATTAATCAATTTTATGGGAATAGAACTACTTGTATAAATCCATGGCCATAGTTTTCAGTGGGAATGTTCATTTTTTGAAAGTCAAGGAAAGTGACATCAAAAGTTGTTGACACTAGTATGAAACATACTTTATTTGAGAAATTATAATAAAAGGACTATACTACATGGTTAGAATTCATTGGGGGTTGTAATCCATTGCTACATTAAATTATTTCTCTACGCGTGGCTTGGTATGTTGTATGACACAAAACATACACGGGGGGGGGGGGGGGGGGGGGTATATGTCTAATCCCACTGAGAAAGAGGCCTATAGGGTCACAAATTAAATGTTTCCAAAATCACTATTATATTCTCTATTGAATTTAACATTTCATAATAACTAATATTTATCTAGGTCAAGTTGATCACCAATATTTAGTCACAATTTATTCAAAATAATAAGTGAGTTAAATAATGATAATAATAATATATTTAACTACAAGGGTTAGAGAATATACTATTTATTATATTTATTAGTGAATAATGTAGTGATATTCATTTGTTAAATGAACAGTCATTTAGAATGTTTTATAAATACCGAGGAGGATAATAGGACCCAGCTTAATGGTTCATTTTAAAATGATATTAATGATATTTATTTTTAATTAATCTAATTCACATGTCAAGTTAATAATAATTATATTATTATTAGACATGGGGTCAACTAAGAATTATAGAATTAAAAGGGGTATTATATGTTAATTATTTACAATAAACCGACCATAATAAATTTATAATTATATTAATTTATATAACCATTTTGATTGTGAAATATAGATAGAGAAAATATATATCATGAATGAGGGAGAAAGAGATATAGATCTATAACATAATCTATCCTTGTACTCCTCCTCACCCATATCAATTTGTTGAGAGAACACCGAAACTTATTTATCATTCAAGAATAATTCTGAAGTGATCATCCTTGAACAAAAAAAGTGATCAAGGTTGGATCAGCTAACACCTAACTATTATAAAATGATGTTAAAATATTGTAGTGTATGTTTGGGTCACCACTAGAGGTATTTTTACTTGGATCCTATGACACAATGCTTATATGAAAATATATATTCAACCAGATCATCAATGAAGATGAAATTTCAAGTTAAAGATCATTATAATCTAGTTCCATATTTTACTCTTGTAAATAAATCTATAATTTTTGTATTTCATGACATCAATCATTTTGTACAACAATGATATTGATAAATTTATACTGAAACAAAGAGTTGTCCATGCCATATAGGTATTTATATTTTTTCTAAAATATAAAAATATACCATTATTCTTCATTTTTAATCCCATATCTCGATAAAATATGTGAAATTTGAATCCATTAACATTGTAAGCATAGAACCTCTAAGACTACTTTATGGGAACCCAATACAGAAAAATCAAATATTCTAACAATTTATCATGATTATCGATATTCGCGGTGAAAATTACTTTATAAATTATTAATTTATAAATATATACATTTCAACCTAATATACAGGCTAATTTCAATATTTATGAACATTCATGGTGTGAAACCCATTCTACCTACTCTGTATTAAAAAATTTCTATATATATTTCATTTCATGTTTGAGTTCTTATACACCACTTTTTTATATCATGAGATATTCAATGAATGGATATTAAATTTTAGTATTTAGTAAAACATATATATGTTCTTGTGATAATTTTGATTATGTTATGTAATATTGGAGATCCTCCCAACTAGTTGGGAAATAGTAGGAAATATTATTGATTTCATGTGAAGTTGAGATTGAGTAAATATATAATAAATAAATATAAATATATTGATTCCTATATCCATATTATCCAAGTATCTAGAAATAAAGGCAAGGCATTCAAATTCTAGGTAAACTTTAGGAATAGTGCCTTTTGGTTGGGATTTATTTTTCATATATGATTTCAAATGACTAAGGTAAATATAAAAACTGATTTAAAAATAGTTTCATATTTAATGAAATTTTATGGATTGTTTACCTAATAATAAAAAAATATAAATAAATTTCCTCTCAATTTGATACTTCCATTGACATTGTACATAACCTTATATTTTAGTTTCCTTGACCAAATTCATAGATAAATTCATCATGAAACTAAAAAATGATGGAGGAAAGATTATCTTCATCGAAAAAAATGTTGAGGAAAATATTTTATGAAGATTGAGAAGCACAACTAGTTATATATTTTTAGGATATAATTGTTTGAAGAATGTGCAGAACTTGAGTATAGCTACATTTGACTTTTCAGGTAAAAATGTACGGAATTCCAAAGGTAGTGAAATTTATAGACCAATATTTGAATCATAAATATTTTATCTATGTAACCTATGATGATTTAAGTCAACACACATTAACATATTACTTTAATACCGATATGATAATTTCACATGTATTATAATTAAATGGAATATATTGGTCTCTATATTTTTCTTTGAAAAAAAACTAAAACATTCCTTCCATTATCATATATCCATAGATCATGCTTTAAATTAATTAATTCTATGTTCTTTCAAGAATTGAGATAGTAATTATTTTCCATGATAATTAAGTAACATAATGATCAAATGTCACAAAAATTATTCTTAATATGTATAACATCAATATTATAGTGAAAAAATATTATATTCTTAATTTGAATGTTTGAAAAATATACTTATTTTCTTCTATGAATATGTCCTGGTTTCAAATAATGATATACATTGAAATCATTTCCCACTACCATTCAACTGATGTACCTTCCCAAATTTTCCTTTTATATTTATTTATTGTGAAAATATGTCAAAACCATTCAGCAACATTAAAGGTGTTATAGAATTAAAGAATCTGTCGAATTTTAACTTGTTTTAAAAAAATATATTTGATGCATGAAGAAATATATGGTGAAACAAAAAACAAATACTTTATACTATAAGGTAGTTATTCCGGATCAAAATTAATTTTGAAAATTATATAAAACAAAACCATGTGAGTGTTCTAACTAAATAAGTTCCCAAGTCATGGGAATTCATTAATTGCCCATGTCAAAGAAGCATGATTTGGAATATTATTGTAGTAGCTGCAACAAATATCCAAACATTTTTTCTCCATAACTCCTACAATTCTTAAATTATAGTATATAAGAATAAATCAATATCACTTCTAGGAATTATTTTTCTTTGAATAATGATCCCAAAGATAAATGATGGTTATTGCATAGATATTACCATTTTAGATTGTAAGGGATCTGAACAACTAAACATGATATAAATGGTATATAAATTCTTGAATGGGTTAAGTCAATCAACAAGGAATCCCAATAAAACATTCCTACGAATATATAAGAAATATTGATATTTTGAATCAAATTTATTCCATTATTTTTAGTCTCATAGACATTGTATTAAAAAATTATTGTTATTATATATAGTCTGAATCTTCTTATGCCCAGTGATTTTTGATGATATAAATGATCTTTCCAATCTAAATTTTAAATGTACGTAACACAAAATATATATAGGTCTGTTAGTTTTCTACTTCTTTATAATAGTATGCTAATTCAGACTACCAAAATTATTGATTAACTTCCACAAAAGATTATTTTTTTCACTCCTATACACTTTAATACTACCCTCAATAAAGTAATAAATCATTGGAAAAATCATGTATTTGTTTAATTCAGTCCCTGTTTTTTTAAAAAATTTCTTCATGTTATAAAAATACTCAAAGATCTCAAATTCAAGAAATTCATAACAAAATAATTGTAATATCAAGAAAATTTATTTATTTATAAATTCAAAAAGGAATTTTATATGGTATAACTTAAGTAGAAAAGAATATTTTTTGTACTTCAGATATCCTATACATAAATCTTTATTTCCATCCTCAACTGAATCACGAAACGTATTTTTCTTAATAACAAATTTCTCTCTTGACTTAGTCACCATAAAATCATAAAGATGATCCACTAATAGGTCATAATATTCATTTAGTTTTCTTATGTTTCTGGAAACATCATTTGAAATGGTAATATTTGTATTATCCTTGACTGGTTGTTCCAAAATATTTTAATATTGATGTCGTTTCCCTATAATTCTGAAAAATAATTTATATGGTTTTTAATTACACTACCAATAATCAAGGATGTTTTTACCATTTTATTGACTGATAACTATGCACAATCATTCTATTATATTCTAGTATCCATGAAAAAAATATGACACATACTGATAAGGTACTTTCTTAAATATCATGTTCCTATTAACTTCATGTCTCTTCAACTACATTTAAAATCTATATTTAAGACATGAATTACCTATTCTCCTATTAAGGTATCAATTGAAATTGGAAAATTTTAAAAACTACTCCAAAAAATTAGTATATTAATGGGTCTTCCTATATAATGTGATACAAAGTTTATCCACACATCACCAACTGACTATGAATTATTAAATAAATTTAAATTTTAGCATTAGAATAACTTCAAAATTGTAGAAATATTCTTAATTATAATTTATATTGATATCATATATAGTATTTATTATATTTGATGGATTTAATATTCATATTTTCACATTAATAGATGTCGTTATTAAAAAATCACTTCTAGAAGAATATTGAATTTATTTTTAAAGCCTTAGCTAACATGACACTACTTAATATTTTTACACGTTTGAATCATTATTGTATCCTAATAAAACTTAGTACCTTTTAAGTGTTATTAAAATGAAAAAAATATGAAAAATACTTTTTTAATAAAATAAGTAACATATATCTGTTTATTCCTTTATAACAAACATCAACATGTTTTATATTTTATTAACATAATTACCCTTTTTTAATGATTTTTATAAATACACACACAATATTTAATTTTTCATTCGGAAATGTTTTTAAATAATAATAAATTAAATATATGGACCATAATCACACAATGAAAACATAAAACTAATTTTGTATATAGTGAAAATTATCTAAAATAATAAAATATATAGTTAGCATATAATATAGATTAAAAATAGACACAAAATTTTAAAATTTCACATCATTAGTGATCATAAGATTAATGATAATGGGAGAGCTTGAGTGGAATTAAATATAGGGAAGTAATCATAAGCTGAGTGGGAGCATGATTGGGGTGAATGTTTGAGGGTGAAATATCAGTGTATTAATTCTTGGGTAAATTAAGAGGGTGAAGACTCAATGGAGATAGATAAGAGGGAATCGACATAGTAGGTGATGCCATAAAGGGTTCCAGCTTGCGTGGAAAATGAAGAGGGTGAGTGTGATGGGGAAATAATGATGGAGACACCAGCTGATGTGGGTGGTGGTGAGATATAGGGCTTAAGGTCAATGGGTGGGCTGAATGGGGGGAGGGTTCAGGGTGGGGTGGGGGTTTTGGTATAGAGAATAATACTATTTTTTAAATTTTTATCATTGAATTTTAAGAAACCACCCCTAAATATTTTTTATTTTATTTAGCAACAGTTTTCAATACCATCCCAAAAAAACTGATTTTAAACCCTAATATTATTATATTAAATTATAAAAAATACATTTCTGGAATAGAATAAAAATATTTAGTGGTGAAATAAACCACTAAGGAGTTGAAAACTCTTCTATATCTAAAGAATGAAATAATTTTTTTGAAAAAGGGGTAGAATAATATTCTTTCCAATTTTTTTAATAAATAAACTATTTATCTATAGGAAAGGTCACAATATATTTGAATCATAAAAAGATATAATTTCTTTTTTTCAAGATATTATGAATAAAAATATGAAATATATAGTCACTTATATTTGTTTCTATTTTATAAGTCTCTATAAATAAGTAATAAATCTCGAAAAGGAAGCTAAGAAAATATAGAGAACATTGACATAAGAAGTTAAGATGAGTGTAGATCTCTCTAAGAAATGAAATTTCAATAGTGATAGAATAAATAATCTTTAATAATAATGATACAAAGTTTATGAGGAATTTTTTTAGGAAACACTAAAAAGGATGAAGTTATTAAAATGCTATAAGATATGCTTTAGCCACTAGATAAAAATAAAAAAGATATTAATGAGGTAAATAATGAAAAAATTGAGATTAAAATAAATAATATATAATAGTGTGATGTTTTTTGTAAGAGAATATTATTATGCATGTACTTTTTTAGAAGAATTTATAGGATATTATAAATGAGTATGGAGGAAAAATACATTTAGTGGTGGATATAAAAAACTTCTTAAGTATGAAACATTTCAAATTGGAAGTCATACACCAAAATATGGAAACAATTTAGGCTATTTTATAGAAATAATAAAAAGGATATATTGCTATATTTAATTCTATAGAGAATCTTGGGAAACAACTGCAATACCTAATAGGAAAACCATATTTAGATCTTCTGATAAACAATGTTAAATAGATTCAAACAAAGAGTTACCATATAACATTAATTAAAATTTTCATTCTAAATATATCACTATAAGATGTAAAAGTTCAAAGAAAAAATATAAACAAAGTGGATGTGGAAAAGTGAATACAAGTATACCACCATGACCATGGTGAATAGAATTTGTAATATTAGTGATGGTTCCCCAAGAATAGCCTAATAATTTGTGAGGAAAGCCTAGAAATATCATATATACAAATATAATTTTTTTAGAAAACATTAATGTAACACCACGTGATTTTATGAAATATTTTTATTTTAATAAATTATATTTCTATGATACCTTCCTTAACATAAAACACTGAGATTTAAGGGGATTGCGATATACTACATAAATATTTTCTGAATGTGACCATTATAATCTTGCTATTGAATTGGCTGGTATGAATATGGGAAAAGAAAATATAAAATATATTTATAATGTCCCTTTTCCATAAATATATATAGATTAATTCTTATAAAATTAGAACTCATATTTTAGTAAAATAATTTTATGCTTCAAAATAAGAAATTTTATATTAAGGTATGAAGCTTTGATTTTTTTTAAAAAGAATAGTTTTTTACTAAATAGTGAAAAATAATTCTTTTTGTAAAACTATAATTTCATTTCATTAAATAAAGCAATTTTAAAGTAAAAATTCGTTTTTAATTTAATGTTAAGGTAAAATAAATCTCCACAATTATATTTAATATAATTAATTTCATATGAATCGTCATTATATTTAATTTTTTATATGTTCATTTTTAGGATTAAAAACACATTTCCCTAAAACAAATTTGTTACTTATTATGAATTTATAATAAATTTTTTTATGCCACTTATAGAAATTTAATCTTTAATGAAGGATTCCATTTTTGAATACATGAGGTTCAAAATTTTTAAATCTTTCCCTATAATGTTTTGTCCTTGTGAATGGTAATCATTGTAAATATTTGTCACCTTGGTAAGGGTAAAACAAGGTTAAGACAATGGTATATGACCAATAAATATATAATTAGCTTGAATTTATCATAGTGGTGGATTTTATCATAGTTCATTAATTATTATACATGTTTCAAATATCATTTAACTTGATGGCATTTTTCTATTATAATGACCTTTATATGATTTTTAGTGAAGAATAAATCTATTTTTATATCCATTTTTTAATAACTCTAATACTTTATCATAGTTATAAAAGGAGTTTATGTTTAGTTATAAATGACCATTTTAATTAGTAATAATATATTTATATCACTGTAAATTATATTTAATTTTTAGAGTTGGAATAATTACCATAAATTCCTATGTAACGCCAACACAGTACAAGTTCATATAATTGAAAAAACATAAAAAATATAAAAAATATTAAAATTAATAAAATTTGGAAAAATTACTGTCCCTATAATTATATACATAAATATAACATATTATTCATTAGCTATTTTTTTATTCAAATTACATTCTAATTTTTTCATCCTTAATGTCAAACTATGTGAATAGTCCTGAAATGAATTTAACCATTTCTTATGTCAAATAACATTTTATTAAATAAATAAAATTCCTCAAAATAGTTTATTCATCCAATTAAATTATAAATGGTCGATTATATCCACAATTTTCAATTTATTTATCACTTTCCTTTTTATAGTTTCATTCTTGACCCATAATGATTAAAAAACATTGATACAATGATAATTGTGAAAAGAGTTAATGGGGGGTAAAAACAATGGGATAAGGGATAAAAATTATATAAGCTTATAAACATGTTATTGTATGATATTATTTACACATATACTCATAATATATTTTAAAAATATCAAGTTTTAACCCCTTAAAAGAGAAAATTAATCTATATTAATTTACTACTTTAAGTAATTCCAAGGGCATCCTTCCCTTTACTTTTAATAGGACACCTCATATCATCCCTTATTCAAAAGCTTTTGAGCACTCTATATCAGCCAATAAAGACCCTAAAATCATAATATATTCCTTAGTCCCATTATATGTATTATTTTACTTCTATAATACCATTCTTTCAAAGGTTAAGATGTTATCCAAATGTGGTTACTCCAGAAAATGGTATAACTCTTAAATAAGTACTTACAATTTCATTTATTCCTCATCCTTCTATAAATATATGATATAAATAATAAAATAATAATTTATTATATTAAATTTAATTATTTGTTATTATGATGATATAAAAACCATTATCCACCTTCATTCCATACTATATAATGTAAAAATAGTGTTCACGCATACGTACGAATTACCATCTCCACGTAGCAGTGTAATATTTTTCTTCATCATTTTACATTGATGGTTATATATATGGGAATAATTAATATATATTATATATCTTAATATTATTAAAATTATATATATGATCTAACCAATGTTATTAGGAAAGGACCAGAACTATAGAACAAAAAGTCTTATAGGAAACAAAATAGTTACCACCTGAAAATGACGATTTTAATAAGGAATTATTAATAAATGAGTTTTAAAATTATATAGGTGGATCATATATAATATTATAAGTATTAAAATTGTTCTAGTATAGAATTATAATATATTTAAATTTATTATATAGGATTATAGATCACTTATTAAGGAAGTAAGACTTGAGGTAAGTGTTTTTTTTGTAATAATCTCATGGTTTACGAGGATTGTTTATGCTTAGGTTTTGAATAATGAAATTTTGTGATTCATATATATATAATTTAATTAAGTTTAATATCTTAATTTTATTTCTTGAAATTATATGTTTTCATTTAATTTTTTTCTCTATAAGTATTTAATATAACTAAATAAAGTTTTCAAGGAAAACCATATTTATTTTATTATTCATCCGGGAAAATTTATATTCTATGTAAAAATTTTATTTAAAATATTTAAAATATTTTTTTGTTATTATATTACAATTTTTAAAAAAAATTTACACTTTTTTTGTTTTTTTAAATTTTTCTTAAAATGAATCTTCGTATCATTTTCCATATGAGGTAATTTAAACATTTTATAGAAAATGTGAGATTGTTTTAACATACATGGTTTGAACATAATTTCCCAAAAGCATGATTTATCAATGATTTAAACAATAAATTATATTTATACATGGTTCATTAAGAATAAAATATTTTAAATATTATTTTGGAATTTTTTTATATTAAATAAGTTATTTCAAAATAAAAACATTCTTTTCTAGGGTAAATAATTTAGTGATATTTTAAAGAAACATTTCATATATTATAACATAATTTGATGTTTATTATTGCTATAGAGGGATATTATCTAATGATACCATCCAAATTCAATCTATGGATGTTTTGTTTTTATGATGATAAAATATCAACAAAACCATTTTTATGTTGGCTATGTTATGATGGAATGGTAAATGTTTTCATGATATTGTGTGTTATTCATATGAAGGGATTATTAATATGTGTTGGGTGGTCCCTGAATTATATATAAATATAATTAATTGGGTAAATATTAATGTTTTATGAGCTCAATATGTACACTGGAGTTTATCCCAAGCCCGTAATTGGGTACACAATAGGTTATTCCAAACCTGAATGAGGGTACATGGGAGGCTATCCCAGACATGAAAAAGTGTACATAAAATGTTATCCTAATCCTAAATTAGGTACATAGGTGGTTATACTAGCACTAAAATGTAATTAATTTCATAATAGGTATCATTGAGATAATATTACTATGATTATGATTATGCCAAACTTTATTCAACTCTATTATGATATAGTCTTATGCTAGTGTTATTATCTCTTAGGTCATGTTCCTTGATTCCTTTACGATTAATGACTTATAAAATTTTATGATTTTTATATGACTAATGATTTAGATCTATTAATTTTTACATATGGTTTTTATCTGCAAATATCATTTTCTTATACCCTTATTCTCATGTTATTCTTAAATGATCATGATATTTACCTTTTTTTACCCTTACTAAGAATCTAATGTCACTTTTTCTTATCTTTAATTTTACTTCAGATATGAAGAAAAATTTTATATATGATATATCTAAGATATTTTAATGTCATGAATAACATAGTTGGAGAAGATTTAGATATTTTTTGTACTATGCTTTTTACGTATCAATGTATCTAATAACACTAAACCTTTATGGCTATGGAATGTACTGTAATGATATGAAATCAGTATTCATCTAATGATATGGAATATTTATGTAAGAAATGTATGGGTTCATATAGTTGGTATCAGAGTAAGTTTTAGTTATTTTTAAAAACTATGATGAGAAACCATTAGTTTGGACCCTTAGAATAAGCCTATATAGAGGATAATATCCTCAGTTATGTTAAATAAATTATTATCATTTTCATAAAAAATACATCTTTGTTTAGATAATTTCAAGTGGATAAGGGTATAGAATAGATTCACCTAATTTTAAAAATTATGAATGATATGGATTGGGTATTAGCTCGATTGTCACTAGTTCATATGTTGAGGGATCCTAAGACTTCACACCAAGATATACAGTGATGGGCATATTATTGGGTTAATATACAATTTATATATGAATTGGTATGAAGGATTTGAAAACATAATTACTATGTATGAAAAAGTTTATGATTAATATTTCATTTATTTAAAATAAGGTGTCATTATTTAAAGATCCTATAATTATTTTTCTGATCATATGTGTTTTCAATATTATTATTATTACTCCCAATATTTATTTTGTGTTTTAGTCAATGGATGGTACCTAATGTAACCATGCAAATTCTAAATGTAATGGAATATGTAATGATATTACTCGGGATAAACCCATTGTTATTCGAGTTGGAATGAAAAATATCATTTTTATGCTTATAAAACTTTATTATGTCATGAATCAAGCAGGGATTCCAATGAAAAAATATGGGAACAACATTATATAAAGTTTTTTATGATGCAACATCCATATTTTTTAAGTGGGTCTACAGATTCATTAGTTTCTAAGCAATGGATAAGTGAATTTTAAAATTCATTTTCTATTCTCTTGTGTTTAGACCATGGGAATTATATTTTGAATATTTATAATATAGAAGGTGAAGCATGTCATTATTGGACTCCCATAAAAAACATGATCCAACAAGATGAAATTATCAAGATAGTGTTAGAGGAATTTAGAGGGATACTTTTCCAAAAGTAATTTAATTGTATTATTTTCACAAAAAATATAGAAGGTATTTTAAGAGATAAATAATAAGTATAATGAATCCATTTTCACTAATGAGGAATATTTTACAAGACTTGTGAGGCACACTTCTGGTATTACATTGATCCCGAAAAAATATTGATTAATTATTGAGAGGATTAAAATAAATTATCTGAAGGTAAATATCTATAAGTTACTTCAATAGCTATGAATAAATTTTTCTCTATGATACCAAGGTAGAAAAAAATATTGTAGATACCAATAAATCTCGAGGTTTTGATAATAAAAGAAAGATTGAATGAAAAGGAAATGTTAACAATAAAAAGAATGGAGAGAAGATGGTGATCCTTTAGTTATTCTCAATGTGTGGATGGAAACAAGGAATAAATTATCTTATGTGGAAACGTAAATTCTTTAATTATGGAAAGGAAGGTCATTATGAAATAAAATTTCAAAGTGATGAAAAAAAGTTATCTAATGATGTGGATAGAGGTAAATATCCAAATAATGGACCATCCACACTATAGTGTTTTAAATGTAAGGAGTATGGGAATTATTCTAAATATTTTTTGATTATGGATGTTGATTATAATGATTGACATTATAAACCTTAAAAGCTCAAAGGTAAAGGTAAATCTCAATGATCACTATTATTGATACAATGTATGATAATGATGTGGTGAAATGTACACATACCATCCAATATAGAACTAATAATATTTTATTTAAATTTGGATCTACATACTATTTTGTATCTAGAGATTTTTTAATGGTATCTTAATACAACTTAAATGACTATGTTTTGAATTATAAGTGAAAAATATAATGGTACAATGGTCACATCTCAAGTATCAATTCATATCAAATTATTTTTTGGGGAAGGTTCTCCTAATTAATCTCATTATTCTTTATCTAGTTGAATTTTACATAATTTAGATATAAATTATCTTTATTTACATAATCAAATATAAAATTTTAAAGAAATAAAGTCAAATTTTATATTCCAAGCCAGCCTCTGATTATATATTTATGTTTAAATAAATGTGAAATTATAATTAAAATTACATCCATTTTATAGGTATTTATTTATAATCAAAATTGGTTTTTATCTCAGATAGTTGAGGATAAACTCAATATTGATGATATACCTATTTTATGAGAGTTTTTTTTGATTTCTTACCAAAATATTTTACTAATCCTTCTACTAATCTGGAAGATGAGTATTCAATAGAACTCATATCTAATACTACACCTATTTTAAAAAACCATATAGATTAGCCTTAATTTAGTTTGATGAATTAAATAATAACCCCTAGGGAATCTTGATATGGGATTACCTTGACCATGTGAGTTATAATGGAGTGCACCTTCTCTTTTTTGTTAAGAAGAAATATTGATCAATGTGACTCTATATTGATTATATGGAACTGAAAAATACCAAAATCATGCGTAATTATCATACACCTCGTTCTGATCATTTTTTTGATCAATTACAAGGTGATAAATATTTTCTAAAGATTAATATTTGATATGGACATTATTAATTGATGGTTAAAAGTAAATAAATACCTAGAAAAAATTCTTTATGATGTATGGAAACATTGAATTTATATTGATTTCTTGTATTCTTACTAATACACCCACTATCATTATAGTATTAATGAATAGTCTTTATAGATTACCTTGATTAGTTTGTAGTAGTCTTCATAGATGATAGTCTTATATATTCTAATATGAAGAAGATAATGTATATCACTTGATAATTGTACCAAAGACCATAAAAAATGAGAATGTGTATTAAAAATTTACAAAGTGTGATTTCTTAATATTGAAGATCTCATTCTAGGGTCATATAATATAATGTTAGGGTATATTAGTGGATCATCAAAGATGATTGTTATTTCTCATTGGCCCAGAGTAACCACTATGACTGGGATCCACAATTTTATTGGTTGGTACATATATTATAAATTATTAATAATAAATATCTCATAGATATCTAATATACTCCCCAAGTTAAATTGTAATGGATTTATGTTCCATTGGATTTATGAATGTGAGGAAACTTTTATAGTGATGAAAATTAGGTTGGTCAGTGCACTTTTTCTCACACTACCATATAACGAATAAGGGTTTGTAATCATTTGTGATGCATAAAAAATATACTTGGATGAATCCTTTTGAATAATGATATAGTCAAAACGTATGCCACATGACAATTGATGTTTCAGGAGAAAAATTACCCAACACATGTTTTGGAGTTAGTTCGGGTAATTTTTGCAATGAAAACATTGATGCATTATCATAATGGTGAAAGGTGTGGTATATATACTCTCAGATCTTATCTTTTTCTTGGTAAAATATTCCTTAGGTTTCTATTCAATCGTTTTTCCCTTCTGTTTTTTATTTTAAACCATTGTGAATGGTATTTTTATATTTTTAAAAAGTATATAAGTTGATGGAGAAGAATATGTTTGTAGCCAATTTGTGTTGTAGATATATAATTTATGGTATAAATATAGAATTTTCACATAATTCCTAACTTGAAGACCTTGTAAAAAGTTTATTTATGGTGTAAATAACCCATTTACTCAGTAAATTTTGAGTTTCCATGAAAAATAAAGGGTTTAGTCATCCTTTATTCTCATGACACCTTTTCCCCTATTTCCCCCTTCTCCTCCCTCACTTCTTACACATAACAACAATAGACAATGGAAGATTCCTCTTCTCCTCAAGCTAAACTTTGGTAAATCTCTACTATTCAAGACTTGATTCGAAGATCATCGGTCATGTTGGATCATTATCAATAAGGATATGATTCCTCTTGAATATTTTCTTGATTATCTCATAAAATATAATGCCAAATCCATGAGAGTTAATATTCCCTATTTTCCAGGTATTTGAGTATTTATTTGATTTATCATGTTCTATAATGGATTAAAGGCCGATATTGGATGAGAAGTCTATTACCCATCTAAGGTAGGTTGTGTAATGAATTAACCTAATGTTTATATTGATTATATTATATGAAGTTCTTCGACATTCTAGACCATCTATCCATTTCCCATTAAATGTTAAATGTTTTAAATAAATTTTTGTTACCTTGAGTTAGTAGTTCCTATGACCCCTATTCCATCATGGGAGATTTCACACCTTTACATGAACCACCTCTTAAGGTGTGTATCTATTATTTAAATAACTAGTTGGAATTTAGAAAACGTTTAACATAATTTCAGGTATTTTATAATTGTAAATAATTCACTTAAACAATTATTGTCATTGAAGTTTGAATACCTTGATAAAAACCACCCCTAGGGTTGGACTATCTAAAATGACTATAAAATATATACCTTAATGTTTATTTAATTTGAATTTTGAGGCATTCCCACTTTTCCATTATAGATGAGATGTTAAATTTAATTAGAGGAAATACTGTGGAACCATACTTAGATATATGTTTGGATATGTGATTGAACCACCTTATAATGTGTGATAGGATCATGCATTATAAATTAAATGGCTAAATGAGGTAAATTAAAGGTGAATGTTATAAGCATGTCATATTTTACTTGGATAATTATAAAGCGTGACCATGACTATCATGATGATTGTAGATAGTTGATTATTATTAATAGACATGGAATTATTGTTTCTTAATGGGAAAGTGTGATACATGTTGCTAAACTCACATAATTCTCTTTGGTTTAGAATTTTGGATATAGTTATCCTTATACTAAAAAGGAGGTTGGACATGTTCCTTTTCCATGTATTATTGGAGATGATATTAATTTTTATTAGATAACATGCAACTCCCCAACCCTAGATTCCCAGAGATGGTGTATTATTTAAATACATTGGAATGATTACAAGTAATCAAGTCCAAAAAGACTGATCAATTTAGCATTCTTGGAAAATAGATTACATACATGAACGTTACATTACACTTTACAACATAAAACACAAAAAAAAACTACTTTGAGAATGAAATTGTTCTCTTAGCTTAACCCTACATCTTAAACATAACAAACTTCTTAGGATCCTAGGAAAATGAGACATAAGAAAGGGGTGAGATGAAACGCTCAATAAGGGTAAGCAATACAATGGAAGATAACATAAATATTAAGCATGATGAATAATTGAAAACACATGCCTTTAACAGTAATAAACATGAACAATTTTATGAAAAAAATATGATCTTAGTAAATAATGCCATAAAAAAACAAAATCATGGGTATTCTACTATCAAATGACCACATGAACCATTAATATTATTTTCATAATGAGTGAATATATAATGTCGGATATTCTAAAACATTTTTTCTAGGCCTCGGCCAAAACGTCTAAAAATGATTAAGGCCTCGGCCAAACCATACATTAAATTGGGAAAGGCCTCAGCCAATTCCACATCTAGTTGTCTCATGAGACTTATTGATGCATCGAGGAGCTATAGAGAGCTCCACCCGTCACTTACTAAGTCCAATACATTCCTCGTATGAAAAGGTTGAAATATAACATAAACGTTCATATTAAAAATAGCATATGAAATTTCAATACTTTATCCATAGAATATGAATGGTATAAAAATAACACATCCACCGTAAAACATATCACAAAACCTTCAATACAATATGTAAAATTTGTATCATAATAAATCAACATCAAACAAGTGTAAAATTTTTCAAAGGATGTTGGCATAGATGAAATCAAAACTATTTTGGAGAAATATATCTTTCTATTTTAAAATATTTTAAGAGTCACATAATTATAAAGAAAACATTATTTTAAAAATATACTTATAAGCTTTCAAGGGAATATTTGATGATGTTTTAACGGCGGTGAATAACCGCACCATCCGTATAAGTTAAAAAACATTCTTACCTTAATTTTGTCGAAATGGTCGTAAAGTACTTTGTTTGGAAAATGACTGAAAGATTCCTTTCAAAACATATATGTTAAAATAAGGGTATAAATGACTTTAAACCATTTTCTAGTAAATAGTAAAAATGTTTTGAAATAAATTTTTATGAAACATGGATCTGGATGATAAAGAGGTCCCAGTATATACTTGCATAAAAATAAACTCAGATAATAAAAAGATTTTAGAATTATAACTTACCTTGTACTTTTCCTTGGACAAGGGTAGGTTAACCTCCTGTATAATGGTTAAATAATTGTTATTAAATTATTCAAGAACTATATACATTAATATGATTTCATATACGATCTTCAAATATTTCTTTGTTACTAATATTTTAGTATTATCGTTGTTTCAGGTGTTAACTGATTCATTTTACTTTATATGCTTTGTTATGTAAGTAATGTTTGTTATGGATAGGATGTGTATTATTCATATTCATAATTATATTAAGTCTTTAAAAATTATTTTTAATCATCAAATGAAAATTATTCTTGAATGGATACGATGGGGAATGAATCTCATCGTGTTCGTGGAGACGGTAATCTGTACGTACGAAGGAGTGACTATTTCATTATTTTGATATTAAAATAATATATAATTGGATGGTATATCATATATAAAGTATAATTATAATGTTATATTTATTATTTACATCAATTATACATCATTATTATACCCATCCAAATAATAATGTATTGAATGACAACTACACCACGACGTGGAGATGATAAGTCGTACGTGTGAACATATGGTGACATGTCATTCAAAGGATGGATATAATAATGAATATGGTTGTACCATTTTTAGAATAATATCACAGTATATAGAAGATACTGGAGTTATTATTTTATAATGAAAACAACAAAGAAATAGGAAGTGGAAGAAGAAAGGAACTTGAAAGAGTTGATGAAATATTTACCTCTTCTTCGGGTTCTTCCTTTTGATTTGATAAAAAGGGCTCATTAGGATGGATTTATAACTAAATGAAGGACTCTAGGATGAAGGTAGGTGAGTTGGGAGGATATTGGGGTATAGGTAGACCGATACTAATGGCTTTGAAGGTTTGAATTTGAGAGAAGGGGAGTGCCCTTTAATAAGAGGGGTGAGGGGCACCTTAGGAAAAGAATGAAATATTATTTTATAATAAAATCATTTCATGTTTCTAATGGATAAAAAATTAATTTATTAAAGGATAAGGTGGGTATGGGTCTAAAACCACTCAACCAATAGGCTTTAGATAGGTTTGGGTCACTATATTAACCTTATCTTCTAGATTTAACTCTTAGTTAAATAGTTTGACATTTACCATGTCTCTTTGTATTTTTATATTATATGGTTCATAAACATACAATAAACATACAAGAGAACCTCAAGTAATTAATTAATGACATGTATAATATTATTTAAGACCTTTTTCTGAACCTAAGATTTTATGAATAGAATATCAATTAATAATATAATATTTGTTTTAAAAAACTCTTTTATGTCAATTTTGACACTATTTTCTATTTTGTTTTTGTTAAATTAATAACAGAATTATTAATTCCAATAAAATTCATTTAAACAACCCTAACATGTCATATTAACCTATAAAATTAGTGGAATTCATAAAAAGTCTCAAATTAAAATTATTTGGATATCTATAATATCAATTGTTATAATATTTCATTAATAAGGTAATTACTGCATCATCAATGTGTCATAAATAAACTAAATTATTTAATTTTTAAAAAATATAAATAAAATACCATTATGTAGGAAATCGTTTTATCATTCCAATTAATATTTATAGTCCAAAATATTACTTATATAACTCCATGTAAAAATGGATTTACTAAACAATATTTGTTTATGTCATTTTTTCCTTTACTTTAAGTTAATTAAAAATAAAGTGTCTTTATCAATCATAAGTGGGCCCATGGGTTTCCAAAATCGACACAAGGATTTCCATGGTTGGCCATGACTCATCCAATAAGGTTAGGATAAGTGTTATGGTAATTTTGTATTATTATAATATTTTTTTAACTTGAATTACCCTATTTACCTTTAACCGCGGTAAATAAAAGTGAAAAGTTACCATTCAACAAAAACAATATTATCATCTTATTGAACCGAATTTTACTAACTGATATCATCGATGTCTATTTTATTTTGTAAATTCAATTCACAAAATAGGTAAAATTATGTTTTATGAAAATTTGCAAATGCTCTTAGGAGGTGGGTAAAAGACGGTAAAAATCTCGATAAAATTTTTATATATCTAAAATTATTATAAACTGACTCCAATGAATTAAATTGAACTTATATAGGTATTATATATATATTTTTACATAAAATAAATTTAAATAAAATAAAAAATTATTTAAATAAATAGTCGGTTTTAAACAATAACTCAGTGTTTTTCACTATTCATCAAAAATTGAATGTTTTCAGAAAAATATAAAAAAATCACCATATGGTAATTTTGATATTATGAATTCAAAAATAAATTCTATTTTACCAATTTCAAAATATCGAATTTGAATTACTTAATTTATAATCAATTCCTGTTTTCAAAACCAAAAAGCATATTTTTAAGAAATAATAACTATCAAAAGATTAACACTTATTTATGTCTAATTTCAAAGTGAAATTACATAAAATGACCATAATTGGATTAAATGGTAGGAATATAATCTAATTATACTTCCAAAATATTAAAATTTATAACTCAACATGATAAATTATATTGATTAAAAAAGTTTTTTTCTGTTAAAATATAGTATTTATCACTATTCACCCAAATATGAAAGTTATCAGAAGAACACAAAAAATTTATTGAAACTAAATTATTTTGTCCCGATTATAAAGAAGAAATTTATTTTGTCAAATTGAATATATAAAATTTTGAAATATTGGATTTAAAAAAGGGTTCACCATTAAAAGGTCGTAAAATTTCATTTTTTGATCAATACATCTTTTATCTGAAAAAAATGAATTTGTTCTTATATTATGTCTAATAAACTCATAATATGGATTATAAAATTATAAGGATTATATAAAGTTCAAAATTCAGTTAATACTATTCATAACCGCTTTTGAATGGCTAGTAGTTTGGTATGTCTTGGTGTGCTTGAACTCAGTGTTGCGTGTAGTGAAAGTTATTGAATTACTTTGAAGAAATAACGTACTATGAAATCTTGGGTTGTTACATAGGATGTTGGCCATCACGATCCAAGTCCCTATATTAGGTGGAAACATGAGGACCTAGTCACCACATGAATTGATATGATATGGATACCACTACTCCTATCACTGAGGTCACCTAGGAAATGTTCTAATGGATTGGGATGAACACCTAAGGGTGGTACACAATGGGAACACCCCATTTTACATATACATGAATTCTAAAGTCATACCTTATGTGGAACCTCATAGATACCTTTTCTAATTATTTTTCATGGATTCCTTACCTACATTCCATGGGTCTTAGTCTTTCTTATGAATACTCATGTGCCTATATATTATTGTAATGCCACTTGTTTAGGGACATTTCATCTTAGCCCAAAGCATATAGAGTTGGATGGGTCTCCCATTAGAAAACCGATCTTACAAGGTTTTAGTTATATTGTTTCTTTCATTATTATTATACCTATTCACAATTCATACTATAATAATTAGATTTCTATTATTAAACATCATTGGGGGTGGCCTACAGAGTTTATATCATACCCTGTTTAGGCCACTGATTGGTACGTGGATAGAATTTAGGATATAGGTTGGAAAAAATGGAATATACTTGCAATGGATTATTGAATTTCTATAATAGGATTGAATATGGGAGTAGAGGACTGAGATTTTTCTCAAGAGAATATTTGAGATTGATTTTATAATTTCTATTTTATTTTGTATAGAATAAACTGTGTATGAATTTTACTTTTTCCCATTTATATTTCTCCATTTTTATATAGCATCATGAAATCATTATTTTTTTCTATATTCTGGATATGGTTCAACTTATTATTTATTCTTATATTATTATTATATCTGGATGATTTTTGTTTCAACTATTTACTTTATTTCTTCTGTTAATATTTTATTTTTATTTCACCATTTTCACTACTACAAAAAATGGGCAAGGGAAGCACCACCTTTTATCAGCACTAAGAAAAAAGCGCTAATAAAGGAACCTTGTATCAGTGCTAAATGTTAGAACTTATAGAGGGATTCATTATCAGCACTTTTCTCACACTGATCAAGAATCCCTCTATCAACACTAGAAAAGAACTGATAAAGAATCCCTCAGTCAGTGCTAAAATTTTAGCACTTATAAAGGGTACCCGTTATTAGTTCTAAAATTTTAGTGTTGATAAAACTGTCATCCCATATTTTATAAAATCAGGCACACATTATCCTCTATTTATCATGCCCTTATGCTCTCACGGTACTATACCCCTGTGACAACTCCCCCCCCACCGATCTTCTCATTTTCGGATCTCCAACGCTAGCCCTACTCCTTATCCTCCCCCTTGAACCCCTTCAGCGGATCCTCCTCCCCGTAAACCCTACTCCTCCTCCTCTCCGCTCGACCCTAATCCCTGCGAACCCTAATACTCCATTTTTCAACTATTGGTGGATCTTCCCATGCACCTCCCCCTCTGGAAGTCACGCCTTCCCCTCCTAACATAGCACAGAAGGCTACCTGACCTCTTGATGCTTCTTCTCTCCCTCCAACACGGGTGTGATCTACTCTAGAAAATTCTCCCACTTCTCCTTTTAGGTTTTTTTGGTGGATAGGTTTTGAAGTGTAATTTTGGTAACTACGTGAAGTATTTTTATCATGGTGTAAAGATAACAAGGTTATTTGTATATAGGGATATCCCTAGATTAATCTTATATACACCCTTTTTGTTTATCTTATGCGATATTAGTTGTGATATGAGGGGTGGTAATGTGGTGTGATGTTCTTAAGTTGTTTTAAGATCATCTTACATGAGACTTTTGGTTAATCTTCTATAATGGGTATTATCGAATGATTCTCCTTTATACGATATGGAAACCCTGGTGGTAATTTTCTAAGTTGTGTCTATTTGAGTTCTATTTAACTATACTACCTTCTATTGCATCGTGGTTTGGTTGAAGGTTATCTGAGTTAGAGGGTGGAGGTTAAGGATCACACTGTGATCCAAGATAGATTGAGTGACATGACATGATTGAATTGTTTGTTTCATGGACCTTATTATATTAATATCAATTTTAATGTGGTTTGACCTTATAGATTCAAGGGATAAATTGCCATGGTTTTTGGATCAGAGTTGTATTATTGAATAGTGACCTTTTTCGCATCATTATCCTTTAATTTTATAGAATGGTTAAAAATTTAGGCCTTGTATAAAATTATTTATTATTTAAAAAACTTTCCTAGAACCCTAGGTGATTAATTATGTATATTTGGACATCTATACCCACCCTTTGATTGGTTATCTTCACAAATTTTAAGAGATCATCCTCTTTAAAATCTAAAGTGAATTTCATTTCTCTTTTTCTTTATTCTCCTCTTAGGAAGGATGTGACAACAATGTTGATTCGGTTTTTGTGTAATTTTGTTATGGTTTTAATGGTTAATGGTCATACATAGGCCTTTTAGATTACCCTCATGTGTTAAGTCATGTTTTATTTGATTATTCTTCTCATTCGTATGAAATATTTGTTAAATATTTAGTCGAGGTTGGGGACATGAAATTTCTCCTTCTTTATTATGGGTAAATTGTATAATTATTTTGTTATTTTGTTTCCATTGGATGGGTAGTGCTAATTAACCAAAATTCTCTACTGAATTACACTAAAATAAATTAAAGTGAAGAGGGAGTTTTGCTTGTTATTTATGAATTTCGATAATATTTATTATAAATTTATGGACTTATTGGTGTTGTTACTAAGTGATTTATTCTTGATGTTGTGAAAGAAATTTCTTACTACTAATAATATGTTATAATCACCTTTCATAATTTTCTAGTCACTTATGGTAGGTAATGAATTATTTTTAAGGAAATATGTAATTAAAGTGTTATATTTAAACTATAAATTCTAATTTAATATGAAAGAATGATTAAGGGAAAGTTTTTAGTGTTAATTTCTTATATGTTTTCCCTTTAATGCTACTATGTATGGGTTATTTATCACTATGATTATAAGGGTGATGTTTGATTGACATGGTTGGGAGCATGTGGTGTGGTAATTAATATTCTAGTGATTTATGTATTATTGTGTGGTTATAATAGCAATGATATGGCTATTTTGGTAGAAAATAAGTGGTTTTATGGATTTTAGAATGTGTTCGGTGGTATTTTATGTCATGAAAATTTAGTTGTTATTGGGTGGTGTTATATTTTCCTTTTGGCATGGAATATGGTTGGAATAAATGATAATAGTAATAGGTGATGGGTTGTAAATGATAAATGATGGTTTATTAAATGATTAATGATAATGATTTGAATAATTATGTTTAATAAATGGTTAAAGATATAATAAATGTTATTAATGATTAAGGAATGGATTATAGAGTGTAGTGATTTAATGATTGGTTATAAATTAATATTGTTAACAATTGAAATGCATATTGTAATAAAAATCCAAGAAATTATAATGTTAAATGAAATGAGAAGTTAGTAATGTGGATATAAATGCTTATGTGATTTTTGGGGATTATTTGTGGCATTATAATGGAAGTGGTTATTAGAGGGTGGTAGTAATAAGGAATTGGTTGACATGGGTGTTTTCAATGTTAGTTTGGTGTAAAACCTTTGGAAATATTTATGTGTGATTATATACTTATTATATTTTCTTATTATTTCTTACGCACCGCCACTTGAGTTGAGTAACTTGAATGAAATCCATATGGGTTCTTTGATATTTTATTTTAGATACATTTTTTATGTATGAAATTCATATGAATTATAGATTGTATTTTTATTTTATATTATATGGAGTTGATTGGTGGTTTATCTCTATTTTTGGGATTTATGAGAAAAACACCTCCCATTTTTTATTTTATACCCTCAATTATAGTCTCCAACCTATATACTATTATAGGTAGGATTAATGAATTACACTTATTTTCACTGCCATTTTAGGAGCAGTTCCTAGTGGCGGTGAGTTATGATAGTGTGTTATTAGAGCTTTAGTTGAGAGTTAAGACGAAGTTTGGAATTAGATACTCATGAGGATTTAATGGGATGATAGGTCAATAATATTTGTTAAAATTTTCATATGGAATAACATGGGAGACCAGCTATAAAACAAGCGATTACACCCTGTGATTTAAAGTAAGTAACATGAACTTAACAAAAATATTAGGCTTGATTATATTGAATGTAGGGCAGAGACCTAGGAGTGTTAGATGTATCAGTGTTGATTATTCTTTTATTTGGAAGTCTTTTTTTGTTTAGTCAAACCATAAATACTAATATCTGAGATTTACATAGGATGGAGATGAATAATGATTAGATGGATGCTAATAATTTGACAATAGAGTATGAGAACGGAGTGAAAGAGTTCATCATGTTTGCAAAAGATCACGCAAAGGATCCTTCTCAAATCTTTTGTCTGTGTTTACATTGTTTTTATTCTAGACTAATTACTCGGGAAGAGTTGGAAGAAAATTTGATATGTCATGGAATATATTGGAGTTATAAATGATGGATTAAACATGGAGAAAACGAGAATGTTTCTACTGGCTAGGATAAAATTATGTTTTATGAATCATCACATATGAATGAAAATATGGATAATGAAGAAGACCGTATGGAGGATGTGATTATAGATGTCAATGATGATGAAGACCGTATTGAGGAAATGACAAGGACAAGTGAAGATGAACTCTGTGATTGCCCAAATTTTTTTGAGAAGATAATGAGTTGTGCAAAGACGCCATTATATTCTGGTTGCACTAAATATACAGAATTTTCTGGTGTACTAAAGTTGTATAAATTGAAAGCAGGAAATAGATGGAGTGATGCCAATTTTATATAACTACTTGCTCTCTCGAATGACATGCTCTCGGAAGATAATGAGCTTCCAAGCCAGACATATGAAGCTAAATGAATACAACGCTTGATGGGTATGATTTATTAAAGAATACATGCGTGCCCAAAAGACAGTATATTGTTTTTCAAGGAGAAAAAATCACTTACAAAATAACCAAAGAGTGGTGCTTCTCGATGCAAGAATGATGAATCCAGTCCTATGAAATTTTTATGGAACTTTTCAAACATTCCAAGGTTTAGGCATCTATATGGAAGTGAAGAAACTGCAAGACAATTGTCATGGAATGTAGATAAAAGAAATAAATATGGGAAGTTACGTCATCTGGCCGACTCTCCTCAATGGAATAAAATTGATCATGAGTATCCTGAATTTGGAAAAGAGCCGAGAAACCTTAGTCTTGTGTTATCTATAGATAGAGTGAATCCTTTTGGTTTTCAAACCCGTACTCATAGTACATGGCATGTTATGTTGATAAATTATAACTTGCCTCCATGGTTATGCATAAAGCAGAAATTCATCATGTTATCTATGCTTATATCAGGACCAAAACAACCAGGTAACAATATTGATGTTTATTTGGCTCCTTTGATCGAGGATTTGAAGTTATTGTGAGATTCTGGTGTTATGTTGTATGATGGTTATAAAAGTGAATACATCACATTGAGAGGGATGTTGTATAGGATGATAAATACTTTCCCGGCTTATTGACGTTTTCAGGCTATATCATTAAAGGAAATCAAGGGTGTCCCATGTGTAAAGAAGATATATAATCAATTAGGCTGAAACATTCATCGAAATCTGTGTTTTTAGGACATCGTAGATTTCTTCCTCGTCAGAATATGTACCGATCTTGGTCGACATCATTTAATGGATGTTCATAAAAATTCACAAATCTGTCTCCACTAATAGGTGATCAGCTATTTAAGAAAGTAAAAGATGTGAAAATTGTTTTTGGTAAACCATTTTAAAAAAACCATATGAAAATCAATTGGAAAAAAAGACCATATTTTTTTGAATTACCGTACTGGAATTGTTTATACGTCAGACATTTTCTTAATGTGATTCATGTAGAAAAAATTTATGTGACAGTGTTATCAAAACGTTGCTAAATGCCCCTAGAAAAACAATGGATGGAATTAAGGCAAGGTTGGACATGGTTTACATGGTAATACGAGAAGAGTTTACACCCATGAAGGGTCAAAATCGGATGTTTCTTTCTCTAGCTGCTTACACTCTTTCTAGGGAGGAGAGATATCAGTTTTGAAACTTATTCAATGATGTAAAGGTTCCAGTGGGGTATTCATAAAATATCCAGAACATTGTGTTAATGAATGATTTGAAGTTAAAATGTTTGAAATCACAAGACTTCCATGTTTTGATGCATGATTTAATTCCTATAGCTTTATGTTGCATTTTTTACAAGACTGTTCATCATACGTTAACCAAACTTTGTTTCTTTTTCAAAGCTATATGTAGCAAAGTTTTCGCCCTGGCAAAATTTTCTAGCAATGGAAAAAAGAAATTTTCATCATAATATGTGAATTAAAAATGTTCTTCCTGCCAACATTCTTTGATGTGATGGTTCATTTGATGATTCACATGGTGAGAGAGATTCGACTTTGTGGTCCTATTCACTATAGATAGATTTACCCCATCGAATAGTATATGAAGATTTTGAAATGGTATGTCAAAAATTGAATTCGGATAGAGGGTTGTATAGTGGAGCGATATATTGTTGAGGAATCCATTGAATTCTGTACTAAATACCAATCTGATGTGGAAAGCATTGTTCTCCCGAAATCTCGTCACACTGGATGCATTGTGGGCGAGGGAATTTATGGAAGAGCTGTTGTGACAATTAGTATTACAGATCGGGAGCAGGCCCACCTTTATGTTTTGCATAACTGTTGGAAGGTTTCTCCATACATTGAAACTCACAAAAAACTTCCTAGATAGTTGAATATATCAAAAGCTGATAAATGGATATCAAATACACATAATTACCATTTTATAGGATGGTTTCAGGACCATACTTTTATAGAGTTAGATGAAAATCCAAATTCAGTTTCAGAATGAATTTGATGGATTGCCACCGAACCAAGTGTGTATGTATTATCATACAATGGTTATGTAATTAATGGTTATACATTCTATACAGATGATCATGATAATGTTAGTACCATGAAAAATAATGAAGTTACACTTGTGGATGAAGCGATACATGTTTTTGGTAGTAAGGATTGAAATCCAATTTATTAAAAGATGACATACATTGGCATTATCAAACAAATATGGGAGTTGGATTATACAACATTCAAATTTCCAATATTTCAATAAAAATGGGTTTATACCAGTAGTGGAGTTAAAATAGATGAATGAGTATTTGTGAAAGTTGATTTTAGTAAAGAAGGGTACAAAGATGAACAGTTTATAATGGCATCACAATCGGTAAAAGTTTTTTTATGTTCTAGATCCCGCAAACCGAAAGTGGTCGATTGTTCTATTATCGTCCAAAAATACTGAAGGTTCTGATGAAAATTCAGTTGAGGTTGATCCTTTCAGTGGTACATCACAATCATTTTTCAGCGGTCCAAATGTATATGATGTTTTGTATGTTAGAGAAGACCACAATGAAGGGATTTGGATAATCTATAGAGGTTTCAAATCCCTTCAGCCTTTGAAAAAAAGAAAGATATTTCAATAAATAGGTTATATTTTGTTAGTAATATAGATCTTATTATCTCATGTTATTATCTTATCATTACTGAATTTATGTAATCAAAATTAACCATTCAACCACTTTTTTAGATAATGACTTATGCACATTCTGGTGCTTCTATCCTCAAGGCTAAACAAGTCTATCTTGTTGTTTTTGCTGCTGCTTCTGCTGTAGCTACTCATAATGCAGAGCAACAACAAGTTTCTAAACCTGTTGCTGCTCTTTGTGTTGAGGTCCAACAACCATCAGCACATGATGTTACTACCATTTCAGATAAACATGTAGATGTTGTTGATATTGATGAAATGGTCAGGGATAAAGGACCAACATCGCAGAAAACAAAGGTGTGCCGTAGTTTGACGGTGTTAGCCAATGTTCTTAAGGAGAAAAGCAAAGGCATCAAATTTGATGTCGGATGGAATGTATGTGGCCAACATGTGAATTCCAACAATGCTATGTTTAGTGGTTACATTGGAATTGTCACTCAGCAACACGTGTCGATTGAAATATATTCATGGCACCATGTTGTTTCAGGGCTGAAGGATGTGATTTGGGAAGAAATTTCGGTAACATTACAATATTATTTCTTTAATTTACTAGAAAATAAAATAATGAAACAATGTCTTACTCTTCTCAATCTCCTACAGATTACATTTATAGTAGATGATTCACACAATAATTATGTACTAAGTCTTGCAAGAAGGATTCATCAAGGTTTTCACACTATTTTAACAAAATGTCACTTGAAATATTCCAAATGTAAAATAAACCCACACCCACCCCTTATCTACACTCACCTACTATCCCAATAAGCATGGGATGCATTTATTGGCTGGTGTGGGGATGAGAAGTTTTAGGTACATTGTGGGTGATAATACGTTGTTTGACGATATGTGTATTCATCACTTTTATTGTCAATATTTCATTTATGAAACAACAACTCAGTACTAAAAATAAGGAACATGCATCAAAACCAACATACCCTTATCATGAAGCTAGGATGGGGTACACTTCACTAGAAAAGAAAATGGTACTTATTTTAAATTTACAGTAATATTGTAAGGTGCCAGGAAACAACATCATAATTATCATTCTATATTTATATGTAGATTGATGAGTCTAAAACCAAAGACACTTCCATCCCATAGTATGTGTTATGTAAGGAGACATGTGTGAATAAGTAAGGGAAGCTAGTAGATGAAAACACACAAAAAGTGTGGGAAATATGTGTAAGAATGACACGATGACAAAAATATTTGTTTTAAATTTCTATTACATAAAAATAATTAGTTATTTTCCTATATCTGACAGTCACAGAAATCAGCTACTCTTGTAGCGGATGCAGAATTATTATCGACGACTTTGAAGCGGCTAGAACAATATAGTTGTGTTAGAGGTGTAGGGATTGGGGTGACACCCCTAGTATATTTTGAAAAAAAATGGATGATACAGATTAAAAATTAAAACAAATGAGTGAAAGACTAGTAACTCTTGAAGAAAAATTTCAATGGCAGGGAGAGTTGCTAGAAACTTTTATGTGTGGGAAGCAAGGAGAAGATACAACTCAAGAACAACC
This sequence comes from Viscum album, assembly GCA_963277665.1. Taxonomy (NCBI): domain Eukaryota; kingdom Viridiplantae; phylum Streptophyta; class Magnoliopsida; order Santalales; family Viscaceae; genus Viscum; species Viscum album. Next base: position 166,015,793 of record OY728155.1, on the reverse strand, counting down.
AGCGCATGAAGATCCCACCCCACCCCCACCAGCTTTGAGGTGAGTCATTTCCCTCAAAGAGCTTCCTTAGCCATGGTAATCAATATTCTAATAATTGTTCCCATGAAATTTGAATCATAAAAACACTAATACTTTTCCTGTACTGATCTTTTACAGAGTGATACTAACTCTGATTTATATCTGTCAACACCCACCTATCACCAGGTAGCGAGGGCTATAGTGTTCAACATCCTAGAGGACACACTGCATAATAGACCACTTCTGAAAGATCATCTAAAAGTGATGATTACTGTATATCATGATCCAAATGCAGAGCTATATATTCCACTTGATGAGGATGATATTAATACGATTGAAAAGGCTATTGGGACATTCATTGCATGGTCGTCACAACTTGTAAGAGTACATGGGGACAAAGTGGTATTTATTAACTTTTTTTCAATCTAAACCGTTAAAAATTAATAAAAAAACGGTCTGAACCAATGAATGTTATTATAGACTGAGAAAAGGAATTTGGTGACAAGAAACATTGGCTCAAAAGCAACTAAAGGATTGACCAACTGATCCCAAAGTGCTAATGAGTGCACAATAACACCACCTGTTCTGTATCCACATTTACTAGCATTGAAGACTCATGTGGATACGAAGTTTAGAGGTGGTAGTAGTCATATAGTGGTTCTAAAAAAGAATATATACAGAGAGGAAATTCAATATTTCATTGCTGCTGAAAATGTCAATGAGGTCCTTGAAAACCGTTAGCTAGGCATCAAAGTTGTAAATTTATATATGAGGTATTTTTCATGAATTGATTTTCTAAAAGCCGATATAATTTTAAAATTATGACAAAATGTATTTTATTTTATTGAAAGACGTATATATGAAAAACTGTTGAAGTAATTTCCCCATGATCCAGAATTCATACTTGTTAGACCTCATACCACATAGACACATCTAACAAAATTAGAGCCATCAAAAAAGGATGAAATAGTGAACGGATTTCTGAAAACATTTGAAGTCAAGATTACAAATGAAAGACTCTTCCTAATACCAACCATGCAGGGGTAAAACTCTATGATTAAAACATATCAATTATATTTTGACTTCTTTTATTACTTTTTCCTTTTTGTGTTTTTAGACAACATTGGCTGCTAATTGCAGTGAACTTGGATAATCCAAAGATTTATTTTCTAGATTCAATGCAAGGATATCCAACAAACTGACCGCACATAATGGAGTTTGTGAATATGTAAGACACTACATCCTATGATTTATGTTTAAACATAAAGTAATATAATTTATATTATCTTTTACTAAGGATTATGTTATGATAGGGTGGTGTATCACTATCATCTAAAAAAAGGAATGAGGACATTGGCTAAGCATAAGGAGGAGAGCAAGTACTACGTCTGGACAAATATCAGGTTATATATAATAAAATTTCACTATCCAAACACATATCAACACATGTAACTTATTCTCCTAATGATATAATTTTTTTCAGTGTCCAAAACAAACAAACGATAATGATTGCAGTTATTATGTTTATGAATTTATGAAAGAGAATGTTTTTCATCAACAAACTACCATCCCTAAAGAGGTATTTCCAAAAACAACTACTATTTCATTTTATTTATTTATTAATTATTTATTTATATATTTTTTAGTACTAATCTAACTGCCAAAAAGCCTCATACTCACAAGATGATATAGATTTTTTCATAAACGAGTGGGCCACATTCCTAATAGAAGATTGTACACAAATAGCATAAAGATCTGACTTGGGGATGTGTACAATTGGTAGTAATTTTTGAGAGGGGGTAAGGGGATCAAAAGATAAAACTTTGTTGTATGTAAATGTTTGTATGAAAATTTTAATTGTAATTAAATATAAGATCCTTTCTATAATGAGTCATTTTTCCATTTTAATAGATGAAATGCACCAGCAAAATGCAAGAATGTTGAACCACTTTTCTATGGGATTTGGATAAGAAAAACCTGTAAAATATCCAAAATAACATCATATCTAACCAAATGCATTTGGATTGTGTTTTTCCTTTAGTAGAACGATCCATGGGTGCATTGGTGACATGTATGAGTCAACCCCGCCTCAATCTGAGGCACGGTGTGGCCGGTATCACTCAAAGTGTCTCTCTTTTGTTTAAAATGAACATAAATTTAAGTGAAAACAACAACTGACATACGAAAATATGAACAAACACAATCGGATTGTTTTGATCCATTAGGATAATGATCCATGGGTCATTTATGATGTGTACGAGTCAACTAAGCCTCAATCCAAGGCACAATGTGGCCGATATCTCTCAAAGTGTCCCTCTTTTGTTTAAAATGGACAAAATTTTAAATGAAAACAACAACTGACCAACGTAAATCCAACCAAATGCATTAGGATTGTGTTGATCCATTAGAAGAAAAATTATTGGGTGCATTGGTGATGTGTATGAGTAAACTCTGCCTCAATCTGAGGAACGGTGTGACTGGTATCACTCAAAGTGTCTCTCTTTTGTTTAAAATGGACAGAATTTTATGTAAAAACAACAACTAAAGTACAAAAATCTGACCAAGAACATTATTATTATGTTTATCCTTTAGGAGAACAATCCATGGGTGCGTTGGTGATGTATACAAGTCAACCATGCCTCAATCCGAGGCACGGTGTGGCCGGTATCACTCAAAGTGTATCTCTTTTGTTTTAAAATGGACAAAATTATAAGTGAAAACAAAAACTGACCTACGAAAATCTGACCAAACACATTCATATTGAATTGATCATTTAGGGTAATGATACATGGGTGCATTGGTGACATGTAAGATTCAACCCCATCTCAATATGAGGCACAGTGTGACCGGTCTCTCTCAAAGTGTCTCTCTTTTGTTTAAAATGGACATAATTTTAAGTGAAAACAACAACTGACGTACAGAAATCTAACCAAACGCATTATAATTGTGTTTATTCTTTATTATAATTATACATGGGCCATTTTTGTATGTTTAAAATTCAAACAATCCTCAATATGAGGCACGTTGTGTCCAATATCACTCAAAGTGTCTCCCTTTTGTTTAAAAAGGAGAAAATTTTATGTGAAAACAACAACTAACCTATGGAAATATGACCAAACACATTCAGATTGTGTTTATGCTTTAGGAGAACAACCCATGGGTGCGTTGGTTACATGTATGAGTCAACCCCACCTCAATCTGAGGCACGGTGTGACTGGTATCACTTAAAGTGTCTCTCATTTGTTTAAAATGGACAGAATTTTAAGTGAAAACAATAACCAACGTAAAAAAATATGACCAAATGCATTCGGATTGGGTTTATCCTTTAGGAAAATTTTCCATGGGTGATTTGGTGATGTTTAAGAGTCAACCACACCTCAATAAGAGGCACGGTGTGGCCGGTATCACTCAAGGTGTCTCTCTTTTGTTTAAAATGGACAAAATTTTAAGTGAAAACAACAATTGACCTACAAAAATCAGACCAAACGCAATAATATTGTGTTTACCATTGGGATAACGATCCACGGGTGCATTGATGATGTGTAAAAGTCAACCCCACCTCAATAATAGGCACAGTGTGAATGTTATCACTCAAAGTGTCTTTTTTTTAAATGGACAGAATTTTAAGTGAAAACAACAACTGACGCATGAAAAATCTAACCAGACACATTCAGATTGTGTTGATCCTTTAGTAGAATGATCCATGGGTCATTTGTGACATGTAAGAGTTAACCAAACCTCAAACTAAGGCATGGTGTGGCCGGTATCACTCAATGTGTCTCTCTTTTGTTTAAAATGGACAAAATTTTAAGTGAAAACAACAACTGGCGTACAGAATCCCAACCAAACGCATTAAGATTGTGATGATCCTTTAGGAGAACGATCCATGGATGAGTTGGTGATGTATAAGATTCAAACCAACCTCAATCTGAGGCACAATGTGAATGGAATCACTCAAAGTGTATCTCTTTTGTTTAAAATGGACCAAATTTTAAGTGAAAACAACAACTGACATACGGAAATCCGACCAAACGCATTCGGATTGTGTTGATCCCCTAGAAGAACGATCCATGGGTAATTTGTGACACATAAAGGTCAACCAATCCTCAATACAAGGCATGGTGTGGCCGATATCACTCAAAGTGTCTCTCTTTTGTTTAAAATGGACAAAATTTTAAGTGAAAACAACAACTGACCTACAAAAATCTAACCAAACACATTTAGATTGTGCTGATCTTTAAGTGGAATGATCAATGGGTGATTTGGTGATGTGTACAAGTCAACCCCACCTCAATCTAAGGCACAGTGTGACCGATATCACTCAAAGTGTCTCTCTTTGGTTTAAAATAGACATAATTTTAAGTGAAAACAACAAATGACGTAAGGAAATCTGACCAAACGCATTCAGATTGTGTTTATCCTTTAGGAGAACGATCCATGGGTTATTTGTGTATGAGTCAACCCCATGGACACCCCCAGGGATAGCCCCCCTGGATACCCACCAACCCCCCTAGACGACACCCTCACCCCTCCAAGAAACCAGCCCACCACCTGGACACCCCCACCACCATGGACATCCCCCCACCCCCACCCCCCATGGACACCCCCAACCCCTAGGCGGCCCCCCAATCCCTGGATGACCCCCACACCTCATAGTCACCACCCAACCACCTGGACACCTCCCCCACCCACCTAGACACCCCACCCCCTTGGATAGACACCCCACCCCTATGGACACCACACCACCCCCCTTGGATAGCACCACCACCCCCCTGGACTACCCCCACCCCCCTCTGGACACCAACCCGCCCACTGCACACCCCCACCCCTAGAAATCCCCCCACAACCCCCCTAGACACCCCCACCCCCTGGACACCCCCTGGAAAGCCGCCCTAGACACCCCTATGGATAGCATCCCCCCACCCTGGATAGCCCCCTCGACCCCCCCCCCCCCAGAAACCCCCACCCCCCATGGACACCCACCCCCTAGACACCCCCACCACCCTGGATAGCCCCCAACCCCCTGGATGGCCCCCACCCCCTAGACGCCCCATGGATGGCCACCGAACACCCTGGAATTCCCCACAGCCCTTGGATGCCCCCAACCCTCCTAAACACCACTCCACCACCTGGACACCTCCCCCACACCTTGGACACCCCCACCCCCATAGAAAACCACCTCTACCACCGGAACACCACCCCACCCCATAGAAACCCCCACCCCTGGATGCCCCCACCCCTCCTAGACACCACCCCACCACCTGGACACCTCCCACACCCCCCTAGACACCCCCACCCCCATGGACAGCCACCCCCACCACTGGACACCACCCACCTCCCATGGACACCCCCACCAACCCCCTAGACCACCCCACCCCCAAGACACCACCCCACCCTCTGGACACCCCCACCCCTCTGGACGCCCCCACCCCTAGAAACCCCCCCAACCCTTGAACACCCCCACCCCCTAGACACCCCCATGGATAACCCCCCCCTGGACAGCCCCCCTGACCCCCCGGACACCCCCCCCCCCCGAACACCCACGAACCCCATGGATGGCACCCACACCCCTCCTAGACACCACCCCACCACCTGAACACCCCCACCCCCACCCCAAGGACACCCCCTCCCATGGACGGCCACCCCCACCCTCTTGGACACCACCTCACACCCTTTGGAAAACCCCACCAAACCCCTAGACCCCTCCCCACCCCCCTAAACACCACCACACTCCCTGGACACCCCCACCACTAGAATTCTCCCCAACACCCGGGACACCATCCCACCCACCTTGGACACCCCCATAGATAGTCCCCCCTAAACAGCCCCCACCCCACCCCCCTAAACGCCCCACCACCCCATGGATACCTCCCCCCAACTGGACACCCCCACCCCTCCTAGAAACCACCCCACCACCTAGACACCCCACCCCCTGGACACCCCCACCCCCATGGACCTCCCCCACCACGCCCTGGACACCCGTATCCAACCTGACACCCCCATCCCCCCAAATGCCCCTACCCCCCTTGGACAACCACCCCAAACCCCTAAACAACCCCCAACCCCCTGAATTCTGAATTTAATTCTTTATGCATTTAATTAACTTATGAATTATGTGTTAATTGTGTATGGGTATACTTGTTTTATGGGTATACATGGTTTGATTACCTTATAAATTATGTGTTAATTTTGTATGGGTATACTTGTTGAGATGCTGAATTTTTTGGAGGTCTTGTTTGGGTATGCTATTGCAGAATTTTATGTTATAGCAAACAGAGCTTTTATCAGCTCTTTTTTAGCCATGATAAAGGGAGCCTCTATGTAACACCCCGAGATTTTATGAAAAATATTCTTTTTAATTTCATTAATTTCTTGTGTTATACGCTACACCAAAACAAGCTTTCACAACACACATCTTTGACCTGACTTGAATTACACGCAATCACGACCTTCCACGATAGCGTGTGTTGTACGCAACACCATGTTTCACTAAACATCGATATGCTATTAAAATATTATTAAAACTAGCCGTTATGAATAGTAATAACCACTTTTTGAAATTTAGTAAATTTTATTTTTCAAAATGGACTTCATTTTTGGATTCGGAATATCGAAATTAGCTTAGGGTGAAATTTTGGTAATTTTCGGATAACTTTCATATTTTGATGAATAGTGGAAATTACTAAATTTTAATTAAAAAATTTTTTTCAATCGAAATAATTAATAGTGATAAATTATTAATTTGAGTGGTTTTATAGTATATTTAGAATATATTTTTACAATTTAATACAATGTTGGTCATTGGATGTAATTTCACATTTAAACCAGTTATAAACAAGTGTCAATGTTTTGATAGTTATTATCTCTTAAAAACACGCCTTTTGTTTTGACGACGGGAATTAATTTTTAAATTAATTAATGCAATTGATATGTTTTGAATTTGGTAAAATAGAAATCATTTTTGAGTTCATAATATCAAATATTGCTTAGGCCTAATTTTTGGTATTTTTTAAACACATTCAATTTTTGATGAATAGTGAAACCACTAAGTGGTAGTTAAAAAAACTGAATTTTTCATAAAACTTAATTTTCCCGCTTCTGTGAGTGGAATTTCAAAAATCCGAGAGACACAGTTAATATCAATGACTAAAATGTGGTTCAATGAGATGAAAATAATTTTTGGTGAATAGTAACTTTTTACTTTTTTTTACCACGGTTAAAAGTAAATAGGGTAATTAAGGGTAAAAATGATATTATTATTACCCTAAAACATGTCCTAATTCTATTGGACAAGTGTAATTCGACCAAAAACAACTTTAGGAATAAAATATGACCATTTAGGCCCACTTGTATTAGATTATGACATTTATTATTAATTTATTTAAAGAAGGGTTAAAAGAGTTAAAATCAAAGTTTAATTACTAAAACATTTTTACTATGGGGTTATACATAAGATAAATTCGCCTATAAATATTAATTAGAAAGCTAAAAGGATTTCCTACATAATGGTATTTTATTTGTAATTTTTAGACCTTAAATAATTTAATTTATTTATGACACAACGATGATGCAGTAATTATCTTATTAATGCAATATTGACATAATTGATGTTATAAATACCCAAATAAATATAATTTGAGACTTTTTATGAATTAAACTAATTTTCTAGGTTCATATTACATGTTAGTATTGAGTTAATTAACTTTTTTCGAACTTATAAATATGTTATGATTTTCACAAAAATCAATTACTAAATAGTGTCAAAATTGACATAAAATAGTTTTTAAAACAAATATTTTATTATTAATTGTTATTTTATTCCTAAAAATCTAAGGTTCGGCCAAATGACTTAGATAAGGTTATATATATTAATAATTAACAACTTGGGGTTCGTTTGGCTTCTTATAGTAAGTTTATTAACCTTATAGTGAAAGAACACAAGAAGACACGGTAAAAGTAAAATTATTTAACTTAATGTTAAATCTAAATGATAAGGTTAAAATAGGAACCTAATCTTGTCTAAATTCTATTGGATGAGAGTATTTAGACCCCTCCTCACCTTATCCTCGAAATAAATTAATTTGGAGCTATTTAAAACCGAACTTGACTTTATAATAAAATAATATTTTTAGTTTTTCCAAAGGAGCCCCTCTCCTCCCTTATAAAAGGGCACCTCCTCCCTCTCTTCCTCACACAACTTTGAGCCTTAGAGCTCGGCCAAACACTGCCAAAATCTCTTCTCCACTTCCCTAGAAACATCCTAGAGGTTCTGGTCTTCCTCAAAGACCAATGTTAGTGCCCTAAGAGGAGGTCTCAAAGAGGCGCTTCAAAGAAGAGGTAATTTCCATTACCAATTCTTTCACCTTTATTTCTTCTTCCACTTCTTCTTCTTAGGTTGTTTCATTATGAAGTAATAAAATCAGTATCACTCATATACTGATATGTTATTATAAGTATAAAACAATCCTAATTCACCATCTATCCATCCTACAGAAAACGAAATCACCGCGCGTGCGTACGTACGGAATACCGTCTCCACGACGCGATGAGATTCATTCTCCATGTTAACCATTTAAGAATGATTATAAAGTATATATAAGAAATAATAATGAAATATATGACATTATAAAGCTACTGGATTTATGTATATATGTATGTCATCTACTTACTTCCATTCAAGACAATAAGGAAAGGAAAACAGCGTTCATGCGTACGTACGGACTACCGTCTCCATGAACGGTGTGTTTCATTTCATTTATATATTTATTATATATATATATATACTGAATATATATGATATATAAATCATGTTTTATATTCTGGAAGTAAGTAAATCATGATATAAGTAATAATAATGTCAAGAACAACAAGTCCAAACACCTGCGATAAATGAAACGATTTTACCCAAAACGCTTCTTTAACATGGAATTTACAAAAGAACGAGTAATATAAAGTCATAAGTGAACCATATATGATATCTTAACAATAAATATGATTTCGTAATAAGTTAATGACATTATTTAAATCATTATACAGGAGGTTCAGACACTTACGAAGAAAATCGGACTTAAGGTAAGGGAAATATCAGAATCTCACTTTTATCCGAGATTGTTTTTACTTTGGTAATTACTGGGGTGTATTTTATCATCCACATCCATGTTACCTCAATATGTAATATTATTTCCATCCTTCTACAATAGTTTATATCCAATTTTACCCTTCGGTGAGTTTTTAGTAAAAGATATGAAAGGAATCTTTTGTCGTTTTTCGTACGAGGTACTTTTTGACTTTTCCGACAAAAGTATGAAGAATGTTTTTTTATCTTATACGACATGAATGGATTTTTAAAACATTATTTCCAAGAAGCTTACTTTACAAGTTTTAAAGTTTATTTTTAATCAACTTCTTTTAGTTTATAATTCTATGACATGTTAAGAAAGGAAAAGCGTTTTTGAAGCAGAAAGGATATTTTCCTCAAGAATGGAGTTCAAGTGTTTTATCAAGATTATTTTCCATCTAAGATAATAAAGGTTTCTATTTTTATCCCTATTGTTACATTGATTTGATTATGTTATGATGGAATTATTTTTATGAATTACTTTATCATATATGAATTGTTTTATGATGTCATGATGTTTAAGATTCCCATTTTTATTACATGGGTTACGCTATGATGTATGGTTTATGATTATGTGGCACACATAAGAAAGGATTCATTATAAGATGGGTGGGACCTATATCTCCCTACAATGCATTGGGTAAAGATTTTATATCTCCTGAGATAGACATGGCTGGAACGGTAGGTTATACCGGTTCAGTGAAACAGGACTGGAACGAGGGGGACTCGGTTCAGAAAGGGACTTTGTCCACTAAGATAGTCTTGGCAATGAGTCATGACTAACAAGAAATGATTTTCAACGATTATGTGTGCATGCCACAAAGTTTCAAGTTTCATGTTATGATTATGGGGATCTCATTTTCACTTCTATGATTTGTTCCATGTTAAGATATTATGATCTCTATTGCAGGTTATGATTTTCAAAAAGATATGATGTGATTTTTATTTCCATTATTTTCCCTTACTGAGCATTTGAGCTCACCCTTTTATGTTTTCTTTTCCCCAGGTCAGGAAGATGGATATTAAGTAGAATATGCTAAAAGGGACCCTAGATATGATGAAATAAATGGGAGACACTGTAGAAGATTTATGAACCAGTTGTTTATGTTTCCCAGTTTCTAAAGACACTATACCTATACGGTCCTTTGTGGTTTTGTCATATGTTGTAATAAGTGTGTTTCAATTTTGAAGTATTAACAATGTATGTAAAGTATGGGTCGTTACAGTTGGTATCAGAGGAAAGGTTTAGTTAACCTTTGGAAACTAGGATACGAAAACGTTAGTGAGATCCCTAGAGATATTTCTAAGGTATGTCTAGGGATGTCCCTAAGGTTAAGTATACGTATTGGTGATAGTACTAGAATTACGCTAACGATCATAGAATTAAACCTAAGATGTTAGATATTGAAGGTACTCCCCCTTTATTATGTTGTTTTCCCTAGCATGATTTTTTCCTCTCACACTTTTCTTTTTGGGTTTTAGACGATGGCTGGAACCCGAAGGAACCGTGTTGATCAATGCAATGGACAATGCAATGATTGTCCTCCTGAACAAACAAATGTTATGGGAGATGGAGTGAAAAATCTTATTGCTATACTTACACAAGCTATGAATCATTCTGGACATCCAAATGAGCAGAGAAGGGAACAATATTCTATTGAGTCCTTCATGAGGCAACGTCCACCTTCTTTCAGTGGGTCTTCTGATCCACTTGTTGCTGAACAATGGATCAATACTACTGAAAAGATATTTTCAGTTCTTCAATGTTCTGAACATGATAAAGTCATCTTAGCAGTATATCGTTTGGAAGGTGAAGCTGATCAATGGTGGAATCTTATCAAGAATACGAGGCAAAGATATGAAATTGAGTCCATGGAATGGGACGAGTTCAAAAACTTATTTTTCAATAAGTACTTCCCTCGTATTCTTCGAGCAAAGATGGAGAAGGAGTTTTTTGAACTAAAGCAAAAGGATGATGAATCTGTTGGTATATACGAAGCGAATTTTACAAGGATTGCAAGGTATGCATCTGGATTTATCATGCAACCTGAAAGTAAAGTTGATCGATTTTTCAGTGGCTTAAAACCAAGTCTTCGAAGGGAATTAGCTATAAGAGACTTCAATAGCTATGAAGAAATTGTGCGTTGTGCTATCAAGGTAGAAATGGAAGTTGGTGTTACATATACATCTCATGGTTTTGACAAGAAACGAAAGATGGAGTTCAAGGAGAAATCTCAGAATAATGGTGAAAAGAAGATGAATGTTTCCTTACGCACAAAGTGTGGAAACAAGCATGGTGGAGATTGTCTTAAAGGGGCTAGAAAATGTTTTAAGTGTGGAAAAGAAGGTCATCGAGCAGCTAAGTGTCGAAGTAATGGGAAAAGGGTTTCTAATGATGTGAATAATGAAAAGACTGCAGGGAACGCACCACCAACACTTCAATGTTTCAAGTGCAAGGAGATGGGACATTATGCCAATAAATGCCCTAATCCAAGGGTTAGTGATGATCAACATGAGCAACCACTTAAGGAAAAGGACAAAGGGAAGTCACATGCGATCACTATTGGCGATGTTGAATATGACAACGATGTGGTGGAATGATTAAGTGTTTATGTAATGGGATTCCAAAATAATGTTGTATATAGTATTGTGGAATATTGGAATATTTATGTTTTGGTCTATTGTGGTTTTCAATAATTTAATGGTACCAATAACCATGAAAGGTTATTTAGATATATTTGGAAAGTAGATGATATGTGCATATTGAAGGGATAAGGAGAAAATGAAATGTTTGACTGTATTCATGAGCTCATGATTGATATAAGGACTAAGTGATATCATGGTTTGAGTATGTAGAATTTTGAGGATTTTGGTATGTGGAAGGTGTTAACGTTTAACTGCATTCATGTTTTCACTAAGGTTCAATGGGTATTTAAGAGAATACATGATTAAGGCCTTTGAATGTTTGGAATGTGACCAACAAGACATATCTTATGATATATGGGGATCAACGATGGTATTAAATCTCTAGTAATTGTTTTCACTATATTATGAGAATGGACTACAGTATTATGGATAAGCCTAAAAATTGGAATGGATTATGTTGGACATAAGTTAGTACTGTTTAAGGATAGAATTTTTTTTTCGATATTATTGATGGGATGTTATAGTAGTATAGCTTTAGAAAAAGGACAACCTGCAGGACGGGCGACATCCCATCGCGTCGGACAAGGCTGTGGGAATCGAACCCACAACCAAAGTGCGACTGGCTTTTATCGCCTACCACTGGCCTACAAGAAGTCCCTGTTTAGTAGAAACTAGTTTTATTATATTAAGAAGTATGATATATGAATTATAAGTCCATTTTAGGTACCATATAAGATTAATCTCACTATAGAATGACTTATGTATATTTAATAACTTTTGCTAACCTTTTGATGGAATGACCCGTCATTCTATCACATGATCTACTAACACTTCACAAATAACAAATTCAACGTCATTTATTTAAGATATGAAGTGGAAGTTGTTCAAGGCACGAACAACAGTGAGATTGTACAAAAATAAATTAAGTATTTATTCAAATTCTTCAACTTTAGGGAAATGATCTTGAAAACCAAAAATGCTGTCCTAGTGCTCTTATATCTGGTTAATCAGATGGTACCTTAGATCGTCACAAATTTATGGATTTGTGATTGTTAGCTTTCCAATAGCCATGTTCTCTACCACTCTCCATCAGAACATGATGGTTAGATTTTTCTTCCATATCCATATTTTCACCTATGTGGAAACCCAATGATTAGTTTATTTGGGTAACCGTTACGTTTCATACTTTCGTTTTTAAAGTTTGGTTTTGGTATTGCTTTTTACGATGTGGATTTCGATTAAAGAAACTTTCAAATAGTAAACCATTTATAACCCCGACGAATTTCGAGGGCAAAATTCATTTTAAGGGGGGTAGAATGTAACACCCCGAGATTTTATGAAAAATATTATTTTTAATTTCATTAATGTCTTGTGTTATACGCTACACCAAAAGAAGCTTTCACAACACACATCTTTGACCTGGCTTGAATTACACGCAATCGCGACCTTCCACGATAGCGTGTGTTGTACGCAACACCAAGTTTCACTAAACACCGATATGCTATTAAAAGATTATTAAAACTAGCCGTTATGAATAGTAATAACCACTTTTTGAAATTTTGTAAATTTTATTTTTCAAAATGGACTTCATTTTTGGATTCGGAATATCGAAATTAGCTTAGGGTAAAATTTTGGTAATTTTCGGATAAATTTCATATTTTGATGAATAGTGGAAATTACTAAATTTTAATTAAAAACAACTTTTTCAATCGAAATAATTAATAGTGATAAATTATTAATTTGAGTGGTTTTATAGTATATTTATAATATATTTTTACAATTTAATACAATGTTGGTCATTGGATGTAATTTCACATTTAAACCAGTTATAAACAAGTGTCAATGTTTTGATAGTTATTATCTCTTAAAAACACGCCTTTTGTTTTGACGACGGGAATTAATTTTTAAATTAATTAATGCAACTGATATGTTTTGAATTTGGTAAAATAGAAATCATTTTTTAGTTCATAATATCAAATATAGCTTAGGCCTAATTTTTGGTATTTTTTTGAAAACTTTCAATTTTTGATGAATAGTGAAACCACTAAGTGGTAGTTAAAAAAACTGAATTTTTCATAAAACATAATTTTCCCGCTTCTGTGAGTGAAATTTCAAAAATCCAAGAGACACGGTTATTATCAAGGACTAAAATGTGGTTCAATGAGATGAAAATAATTTTTGGTGAATAGTAACTTTTTACTTTTTTTTACCACGGTTAAAAGTAAATAGGATAATTAAGGGTAAAAATGATATTATTATTACCCTAACACATGTCCTAATTCTATTGGACAAGTGTAATTCGACCAAAAACAACCTTAGGAATAAAATATGACCATTTAGGCCCACTTGGATTAGATTAGGACATTTATTATTAATTTATTTAAAGAAGGGTTAAAAGAGTTAAAATCAACATTTATTTACTAAAACATTTTTAATATGGGGTTATACATAAGATAAATTCGACTATAAATATTCATTAGAAAGCTAAAACGATTTCCTACATAATAGAATTTTATTTGTAATTTTTAGACATTAAATAATTTAATTTATTTATGACACAACGATGATGCAGTAATTATCTTATTAATGAAATATTGACATAATTGATGTTATAAATACCCAAATAAATATAATTTGAGACTTTTTATGAATTAAACTAATTTTATAGGTTAATATCACATGTTAGTATTGAGTTAATTAACTTTTTTCGAACTTATAATTCTGTTATGATTTTCACAAAAATCAATTACTAAATAGTGTCAAAATTGACATAAAATAGTTTTTAAAACAAATATTATATTATTAATTGTTATTTTATTCCTAAAAATCTAAGGTTCGTCCAAATGACTTAGATAAGGTTATATATATTAATAATTAAAAACTTGGGGTTCGTTTGTCTTCTTATAGTAAGTTTATTAACCTTATAGTGAAAGAACACAAGAAGACACGGTAAAAGTAAAATTATTTAACTTAATGTTAAATCTAAATGATAAGGTTAAAATAGGAACCTAAACTTGTCTAAATTATATTGTATGAGAGGCTTTGGACCCCTTCTCACCTTAGCCTCGAAATAGATCAATTTGGAACTATTTAAAACCGAACTTGACTTTATAATAAAATAATATTTTTAGTTTTTCCAAAGGAGCCCCTCTCCTCCCTTATAAAAGGGCACCTCCTCCCTCTCTTCCTCACACAACTTTGAGCCTTCAATCTCGGCCAACCCCTGCCAAAATCTCTTCTCCACTTCCCTATCAACATCCTAGAGGTTCTGGTATTCCTCAAAGACCAATTTTAGTGCCCTAAGAGGAGGTCTCAAAGAGGTGCTTCAAAGAAGAGGTAATTTCCGTTACCAATTCTTTCACCTTTATTTCTTCTTCCACTTCTTCTTCTTAGGTTGTTTCATTATGAAGTAATAAAATCAGTATCACTCATATACTGATATGTTATTATAAGTATAAAACAATCCTAATTCACCATCTATCTATCCTACGGAAAACGAAATCACCGCGCATGCGTACGTACGGAATACCGTCTCCATGACGCGATGAGATTCATTCTCCATGTTAACCATTTAAGAATGATTATAAAGTATATATAAGAAATAATAATGAAATATATGACATTATAAAGCTACTGGATTTATGTATATATGTATGTCATCTACTTACTTCCATTCAAGACAATAAGGAAAGGAAAACAGCGTTCATGCGTACGTACGGACTACCGTCTCCATGAACGGTGTGTTTCATTTCATTTATATATTTATTATATATATATACTGAATATATATGATATATAAATCATGTTTTATATTCTGGAAGTAATTAAATTATGATATAATTATTAATAATTTCAAGAACAACAAGTCCAAACACCTACGATAAATGAAACGATTTTACCCAAAACGCTTCTTTAACATGGAATTTACAAAAGAACAGGTAATATAAAGTCATAAGTGAACCATATATGATATCATAACAATGAATATGATTCTGTAATAAGTTAATGACATTATTTAAATCATTATACAGGAGGTTCGGACACTTATGAAGAAAATCGGACTTAAGGTAAGGGAAATATCACAATCTCACTTTTATCCGAGATTGTTTTTACTTTGGTAATTACTGGGGTGTATTTTATCATCCACATCCATGTTACCTCAATATGTAATATTATTTCCATCCTTCTACAATAGTTTATATCCAATTTTACCCTTCAGTGAGTTTTTAGTAAAAGATATGAAAGGAATCTTTTGTCGTTTTTCGTACGAGGTACTTTTTGACTTTTCCGACAAAAGTAGGAAGAATGTTTTTTTTAACTTATACGACATGAATGGATTTTTAAAAAATTATTTCCAAGAAGCTTACTTTACAAGTTTTAAAGTTTATTTTTAATCAACTTCTTTTAGTTTATAATTGTACGACATGTTAAGAAAGGAAAAGCGTTTTTGAAGCAGAAATGATATTTTCCTCAAGAATGGAGTTCAAGTGTTTTATCAAGATTATTTTCCATCTAAGATAATAAAGGTTTCTGTTTTTATCCCTATTGTTACATTGATTTGATTATGTTATGATGGAATTATTTTTATGAATTCCTTTATCGTATATGAATTTTTTTATGATGTCATGATGTTTAAGATTCCCATTTTTATTACATTGGTTACGCTATGATGTATGGTTTATGATTATGTGGCACACATAAGAAAGGATTCATTATAAGATGGGTGGGACCTATATCTCCCTCCAATTCATTGGGTAAAGATTTTATATCTCCTGAGATAGACATGGCTGGAACGGTAGGTTATACCGGTTCAGTGAAACAGGACTGGAACGAGGGGGACTCGGTTCAGAAAGGGACTTTTTCCACTAAGATAGTCTTGGCAATGAGTCATGACTAACAAGAAATGATTTTCCATGATTATGTGTGCATGCCACAAAGTTTCAAGTTTCATGTTATGATTATGGGGATCTCATTTTCACTTCTATGATTTGTTCCATGTTAAGATATTATGATCTCTTTTGCAGGTTATGATTTTCAAAAAGATATGATATGATTTTTATTTCCATTATTTGGCCTTGCTGAGCATTTGAGCTCACCCTTTTATTTTTTCTTTTCCCCAGGCCAGGAAGATGGATATTAAGTAGAATATGATAAAAGGGACCCTAGATATGATGAAATAAATGGGAGACACTGTAGAAGATTTATGAACCAGTTGTTTATGTTTCCCAGTTTCTAAAGACACTATACCTATATGGTCCTTTGTGGTTTTGTAATATGTTGTAATAAGTGTGCTTCTATTTTGAAGTATTAACAATGTATGTAAAGTATGGGTCGTTATACTCTATCACTGCTAAAAAAGCACTGATAAAGGCTCACTTTATCAGTGCTAAAAACGTGCTGATAAAAAACACATTAATCAGTACTTTTTTAGTGCTGATAAAGGAGTCCTTTATCATTAAATTTTTATCACTGATACAATATCCCTTTATTAGTGATTTTTTAGCACTGATAAAGGATCCCTTTATCAGTGATTATTTATCACTGATAAATGGGTCCCACCTTTATCAGCGCTGAGCTATACAACTCCTTTTTAGCGCTGTTAAAGACCATTTTGAGCACTGATAAAGCCCTTTTTTTAGTAGTGTGTGATCCGCTCTAATATATAGGGTATAGTATCTCAATTACATGATCATATACCCTCACTACTTGTTAACAGTATTTGGATATGGGGAAGCATGTAACATTCCATGTGTCCAAACAGGTTTAATTACATATGAGTGAATTTGGTCTAGGGTGTATGTATACAAATAAAAAAAATTAAATCATATATTCATTTATAATTCATTGAATATTCACCATAGAAGATGGTTGGAGTTTATTAATGATTATGAGAGCCTAATAAATTTCCATGCTTGATGGTGAATAAGTTTCCCGATGCTTTGAGTTGAAAGGACCATGCTCTCTTTTTTAATGAAAAGGATTAAAAAATATTCAATATCTAAATATTATAGAAGGATGGATACATAAATATTGATGGAAGGTGAAATATTATCTTTATAAAACCCATGTTCAACCGTATATCCCTGTGAAGATCAAATGGGAATATAAGGAAGATGTAGAGATATAAAAGAATGTGAGAAATAATACTAAGTTCAACCTTGATTTTGATGGGATGATAATGTTCAGAAACCAAGTATTCACATCATAAAAACAATACATGAAGAAGTGTCTATGGGATGAAGCTCATAACTCATCATTATCTATCCCCCCTAGAAGTACAAAGATGTATAGTGATATAAAAGAGTATTTCTGGTGGTTTAATATGAAGAGAATTGTTGTATAATATGTAACTTGGTGCTTGTTATGTTAGAAAATTCATGACGAGAGATTAAAGTCTAAGAGGATGTTATAACCATTACCAATACCAAAATGAAAATGAAAAAGATCACCATGGAGTTCATTTTTAGACTCCCCAAAAAAACTTCTTAAGGACATAATACTGTTTGGGTTTTAGTAGATCCACTTACAAAGTCAAGACACTTCATTGATATCAATAATGATTTCTATCTTGATTAGATTTCCTGAATACACAATAAAAAAGTGTTAAGGTTTCAGGGAGCACCATATTCTATTGTTTATGACAGATATCTATGTTTTAGATCTATATTATGAAAACAAATCATCATGCTCTAGATATGAAGTTCTGCTTCAGTAATACAAATCATACATGGATAGATGTTTAGTCAATGAGAAAAATTCAAATCCTAATGGATATATGCAGGCCATATTCACTAGATTTAAAAGGTTTTTGAGATCAACACCTTCTTCTTATATAATTATCAGATGAAAACAGATTTCACTTGATCATTTGAATGACTCCTTAAGAATCCCTATGTGGAAGAAAGTGTGGAACTCAAGAATACTAGGATGAAGTTATATAAAGAAAGATATTGGGACCTCATCTAGATGAGGAAATGAAAGAGAAGGTTATATCCATTCAGTATCACATCAAGGTAGCTCCTATGCAATATAAAATTTATTCTAATAATAAAAAAACTAGAATTTGAGGTCAGTGATAAAGAATTTACTGTGAATTTCACCATGGAATAAAGACATGAGACTTTCAAGGAAGGATTGAATAAGCCCAATTTATATTGGTCCCTTCTATATTCTTCATCAAATGGGAACTATATCTTATCTCTACAACTTTAATATAATTTCTCTTAAGTTTATGATGTTTTTGTTGTATCTCTCTTGACAAACTATATACCTAATTCTTCACATATATTGAACTCGGAGACTGTATAGCTATATCATGATGATTACTATGAAGATAAACCAAGGAAAATCTTGGATTGTATATATAATTTATTTTGGAACTCGAATACCATCTTGGATAAAGACAAATAAAGGAATTAAACATTTAAAGAAGCTACATGGTAACCCAAGGATGTGATCAAATATTGATATCCCCATTTGTTTGTACGAGAGTGATGGAATTTCGAGGGTATAATTATCATATAGGGGTAGAATGTTACTCCCCAATATTTTATGATATATATATTTTTAAATAAATTTTATTTATCTTAAAGCTTTATTCTCACACAATATAAATCTTTATGTTAATTATGATATACTATAGAAATATTATTTAAATGTGAATATTATTAACTTACCATTGAATTTATGGGTAGGAATATGAGTAAACAAATATATGAAATATAGGTACTATGGTCATACTAAATACAAATTTATTCACTAATTTTTGTTAAATAACAGCCAAAATTTTGTCATTTCCTTTTATGCATCAAAAATTGTTATAATTGCTTTTAGTGAGATAATATTATAATTAAATTATTCCAATTTCTTAAATTATATTTTAAAATAAGGATATGATTTTTTAAATTAATATAATAAAAACATCTTAAGGTGAAATTTTTAGATTTTTTATAAAAGATTAGTTTCTCAGTGAATAGTGAAAAATTCAATTTTTTGCAAAACTGTCATTTATTTTTGTTAAATAAATTTATTTAAAACCACCGTTATTTTATTAATTTCTTATTAATGTAAAAAATATTAAATTAATTATATATAATATAATTAATTATATAGTAATCATCATTACACTATATTTTTTTATAATTTCATTTTTTTCTTAACAACACATCTTTCTAAAAATTGTTTTTCTTTACATGTTGTAAATTTATATTAAAGTGCATTTATTCAGCTTCTAGAAATTAATTTTTTTTAAATATATTATATATTTTTTATCATGAGGTTTTTTTCTTTTATATATTTTTCTTTTATTTTTTGTCATTATGAATAGTGAATATGGTAAATATTTTTCACCTAAGTAAGAGTAAAACATGTAACTCGGGGTTAAATTCATGGGTTGAGGCATAAAAATATCAAATAAACATCAATTTATTCTATTGGATGAGTTTTTCCTATACATGATCATAATGTTTCAGATCTTACATCAACATGGTGTCATTTTTCTTTCATTATTCCCTTCATATTATTTTATTAAAAAAATAAATCCAAAAAAGTCACTTTATTTTTTTTAATAACTCTAATATTTTATCAGAGGTGTAACATGAGATTATATTTAGTTATATTTTTTTAATTATTAATGAATTATTATTATCATGGAAATTTATTCTTAACTTTTAGTGGTGGTATAATTAACATAAATTTTTACGAAATGCTGACACATTACCTGTTCAAGTAATGGAAAAATAAAATAAAAAATTTTAGAAATATTAAAACCAATTAAATTTGGTTGAATTATATTTTACATGATTTTTTTGATAAATATAACCTATCAGATATATTTCAAATGTTTTAATTATAATTCCATTTCAATCCTATTTTATTTGAAGTCAAACTATGTGAATAGTCATGAAAATGACTTTAATGCTATATTTTATTAAATAATATTTTATTAAATAAACTAAAATTCATAAACAAATTTGTTTAAAAAAATTAAATTTTTTATGGTTTATAATATATAATAGTATCAACTTATGTGTTAGTTTTTTCTTGTACAGTAACATTTTTAACCCCTAAATAGTAATTTTTTTTGATATCACAGTAAGTGACAAAAGTGTAAATTGGAGGGGGGGGGGGTGGGTGGGGTGGGGTGGGGTTAAAAGTATGAGATAATGATTAAGACATTGTATAAAAATGCATAAATATTATTTTATAATATTAATTACACTTATATTAATTTTATTTTAGGTATATATATATTTTGAACCACATTAATATGAATATTAATTTATATTTATTTTATACTCTATGTAATTCCAACAGTCCTCCCCCTCACTTATAAAGGGAACATACTATCCTCTAGTATTAATGGTGTTTGAGATATCAATCTCAGAAATTACATACCCTAATATCTTATTTAATTTCTCCACCACATAATAAAGCTTCTAGTCTTTCCAAAATCCAATCCTTTGAATAAATAAGGTCTAAGACAATTGACTTTTCTCAATGAAGAGGTACAACTCTTAACCGAGTACTTTGAAATTTTATTATTCTTATACCTCTTCTATATCTTTGGTACCCATACTAAAAAAATTAATTAAGTATATATAATATTCTTAATTGTTTTTAATATAAAAAAACCTTTACCCACCTTATTTCCATCATACAAAAATAAAAAACATAATTCGTGCATAGACATGACTTACCATCTTTACTTAGTGATGCAATTAATTTTTCATCACCATTTTTCATGGATAGTTGTAAATATTTAAATAATGAATATACATTATATTTATATCATGATTAAAATTCTGGATATTATGGAACCATGATCAAAGTAAAATCACCAAAGATACCAAACTAAAACATTCACGAGAAATTAAATAGTTATCATCCAGAAATTATGGATTTAGTAAGAAATTGGGTGTTAAAATGTTATAGGTGAATCATATATGATATTATATGTATTTAAGTGGTTATATTATAGAGTAGTATATTTAAATGTATTATAAAGGAGTTTAAATCACTTATGATTCAAGTCATACTTGAGTTATGGTTTTTATATTACAATATCATTATTTAACAATATTGTTCATGATTAAGTTTTCAATGATGAAATTTTATGATACATATCAAACCAATTTCATTAATGTTCATATCATCTTGTTACTTTTGGATATATGGATTAAGTTGTTATGGAATGATAAATATTTTCATGATCATGTGGCATTTATATGAATTGATTATGAATATGTGATGAATTATCCTGAAATTATATATCTTTAAAATTAATTAGGTAAATAGTAATGTTTTATGATCTAAAATATTACATATGAGGTTACACCAAGACTCAAATTGGTTACATGAGATGTTATGTAAATCTTGAAAGATGCTAAAAAGGAGGTTATCCCAATCCCAAAAGAGGATACATAAGAGAAGATCCTTATACCAAATTAGGTACATGGGTGGCTATACCAATCCAAACATATAATGAATATCATGGTTGGTTTACATGACCATATATTTAAAGGATTTTTATTATAAGACACATTATTCTACTTTTTATGACATGATATTATTCCAATGTTATGATCTAATGGATCATTTCCTTTGATTCATTTATGATTCATGTCTTACAAACTACCAAGATTTATTCCATGAATCATGATTATGATCTATGAATTGGTGGGTATGATTTTTCATATATTAAGATTATTTCATCAAACCATTATTCTCATGTTATGTATAAATGGTGAATTATATCTCCTTTATTTACCTTTATTAAGAATATGAGATCACTCTTTCTTATTATTCCATTCCCCAAGGATATTAAGAAAGGTTTAATATATGATATTTTTAAAAAGGGTACTATTTTTATAGAACATATTAGGGGTAAGATGTAGATATTTTTCTTCCATTTGTTTAAGTATACCAGTATATAATAACGCAAAAAAATACAATGTTATAATGTGGATCATAATGATATATAATGAATATTATTTTAATAATATCTGATATTCAGGTGTGAAAATTTTGGGTTTATATAAGAAAGTTTAAAAAATTAAATATGGGATTGTGTGTTTTTACTAGAGATATAAGAGGTTTGGGAAAATGGATATTATGATTTGGAAAATTATGTCAACAAATTGAAGAAAATTAAAGTCAACATTAATGGGGGAGAAAATATAGAATGATGAAGAGTTCATAGATAAATAATAGTGATCGGTTTATCCTAAATATATTTGAAATCTCTAAGCCCATTTGTGGTAATTGAAACTATTGTGGTTATTGGAGTGATACACAAATGTCTGACTAAATTAATTTTATTTAAAAATCAAATCAATAAAGGGGGCCACCAAATTTGAATAAGGATGGAATCATGTCTATTAAGGGATGATTTAAAAATTAGGATGATAAAAACTATTAATAAGAATTTTTATAATATGTATTATGATAAATAATTGTGTTAAAATAAATTAGATAAAATGGAATGTTAAAAAAAAGAATACTAATCTTATATTAGGTGCTCTAAATATATCATTTTGGAAATCAAAGAAGGATTCCAATATATGAAATTATTGTTGAGTTATTTTTCTAGAATATTTGGAAAAGGAAATAATAATAGAAATACCATAATGAAAATCTAGTGTTAAATAGAAAGAATATAAATGTTTAAGATAGTTTCTACAAAATTTAAAATCAAAGTGGTAATTAAGAACCTCATAAGAGGTGTAAGAAAAATAGACACTACTCAAGGGATTGTTTAAAAATAACAACATCCCAAGAAGTGATTATAAGAAATATGGAAATACACCTAGTGATCTTTGTTCACAGATGGATTATAAGAATAATAATTACCCAAATAAAGGGGGTGGTAAATGGGAAAAAATTTCCAAGATTTATAATATTTCTAAGAAATTTAGAAAAATCAATATGAAGAAGATTCATAAATATAGAGTTTAAAATTCTAGATTATCATGGTTGAGAAGATATCATTAGACTAGTTTCTATCACTAAAAATTAAATCAGTTTCTTCCATATTACCTACTTATTTGTGTTTTATTTTTGTGTAAACCATATAGGGAATTGAATATGATGCCAGGTCTCAAATTGATAACCAATGATAATGTATTCTAGAATAAAGTTTCATGATATGAAAAATCCACTGTCTTGGTATGATTTACAAATTTGGGATTCTAACAATTATTTTAATAACAAAGTTATCTTTCTTAAAATTATAATAAGTGTCATCTTTATGGGGAAACAAATGGATAAATTACATTAGAATCTTCCATAGTGGATAATTCATACACATATGAATTCTTGAAGTTGATTATGATTTTGTCATTAAAAAATTAATTTGTTGAAAATATATTATCCTTGGTTTAAAATAATCAAATTATATTATTAAGGGTTATAATTTAGTGTATGAACAATAATAAAAATGAAAACTCTTAAATAGTTATAGGGGTATTTGAAATAAAAACCTACTAGTTTCACTTTTATGTTGTTTCGGAAGTTCATAGAATATCATAGTTAAATAAGAGGTGTTTAAGGTGTTTCATCCATGATTATATGAACTTTTGAATTAATTTGAAGTGGCCAAGAATAATATGAAAAGTAAATAGAATTATTGCAATTTGGGAATGACATATATTATATTATATAAAAATTTAACATTTTAAAGTGTTGAAAAAAAATACTTCTATCCCAAGGAATGAATAAGAGTTGAGTAGCCAAACCATCATAAGGGAAAATATGACTAATATCAAAGACTAGTTTTCCACAAGAGACCATGGAGGAGAATATATGAGGAATCATTAATGGATATGGATAATTGATAATGCTTAACCTAAACAACTACATGTCAACACGATGGGATGTTGGAGAACATGCGCTCCTATATGACTTCATTGAGCTATTATTAGAGTCTGGAGGGTAATAAGATAGTTCTATCATGATATATACTTCAATTTTTTATCAATAAGAAACTAAAATATACATCTACATAAATATAAATTTTAAAAATAGTGATATTTCGTTTATCCTATCATCTTTAACGTCCACATGTGTCTTGAAAACCAAGATTAAAGTCTACGATTTTTTTTGAATCCAAGAAATTTCTTGGTCACACTCTCATGTCATAAAATTAGTGGATTAGTGACCTTTTAAGATGATTGATATGAAGATATAAATGAAGATTTTATATGATTAAAATTTCACTAGTTATTCTATAAATTAGTGCTAAAGTATCAAGGAAGATAATATTCAATAGATAATAAATATGATACTTATAACTAGAGCTAATACAATTAGGTAAAGGGAGGACACACGGAAGGATAAGAGACCACACCATAGGAAACAATATGGTGATAGTTTTTTTTTGTAAAACTAACAAATTACTAGATGCACTCTATATAAATGAGAGTTACCAGGATTAAAGATACTATTCTGAGTCATCATGCTTGTAAAATGGGTAAAGAAATATGACTATACCATTTAAGGCACTATGATGAAATCAAAAGAAGAAAAATGTATATGAATTTTATCTGGATCTTATGTCTTCAACATATGTATTCATCGTAATACATCATTGATTCTGTGACTGTGGGATGATTGAATTTTATCTCATTTATTTGAGTGTAATCCTTTTCATTATATGTCTTTAAAAATTTGTCATACTAATCAGTATAAAATACTTTTAAATATTTGTATTAAAATACGTTGACACTTTTCCAAACATTAGAATTCAAGATTTCATAACACATTGGTTCAAGATATGACTCTAGTAGAATATGGAATGAGTATATTTCTGATGATTATTCACTGCAAAATAAAGAGAAACTATGAATATAAAACATGCATAAAAATCTTACATACATGGATTATTTTAAAAGAGAATAAGTACATGGATTTTTTGGAAGAAAAAGATTGTGACAATTTAAAATATCATAAAAAGAAACAATACATGTTTTTAGTTGATCTTTTGGGAATAATTTAACAAAATAATTGACTATAAGATTATGATATTGAATGATTTAGATATTTTTAAAATCCAAATATATTTTTATAACTATCATTGAACAAATATTCATGAAATATGGGTGATTATATATTTTCATGAAATCAAAGAAAAAAATTAGTGGGAAGTAATCAAACTCTTTGTGTGTTATAAATCTTTTGAGTAAAAGATAACCAAGGTATCCCAATGTTATTCTTATGAACTAATGAATAAGTAAATAGGGAGGATGACCTAATATATAGTTCAAGAAGAGATAGTTAGTGTGTCAAAGAAAGGCTAGATCCTAATTTTTTAGTGATATAACATTCTTCACAGTGAATAAGAGGGAGATAGAAGAATAAATTACAGGTGGCATATATGAATTAATCATAAACATTATGAATATTTAAGTGGAAAACCTATAGTGTTATTTTTTTAAGAGGTATGAATAATAGTGAGTTTGGATGTACTACTTCAGATTATATTCTAAGATGACATGTTTAGAGTTCCAATCTATAGTCTACTACTATAAAGGTATGTGTAATCTTGAGGTTGACTTTCTAATTATTGAAAGCGAGGATGAATTTCAATCCATATATTCCTAGAGTTAATTAACCTAAAATGGTCATATTAATTTTGATATGTTAAAATAAATTCTCATATAGAAAGGGTTGGTAAGACATCAAATTCCGATGACTTGGTTAGTTCCATGATAATGAGTTCAATAAAATACCCTTTATAGAATCCCACACCAATGCTCTTATATTTGATTCCAAAAATAAATAACATAGAACACTATATTTGATAGAAAAATATGGTTACAATATATTTCATAGATTTAAATGATAATATTTTAGTATTATCATAATTAATACTATATATTGTATCCTAGGGAAATGGAATCATAATATAAGGTAGATCTCAAATGCTCAAGAAGGGCATAAAAAAAGTAAATCATAATGATGAGACAACTTATACAATTCAAGAGGCATGCTATAATATTTGGAATGTGTGTATGGAATAAGGAAATGATACCATATAAAATAGAATTAAAATTATTATAATATAAGTGCATAAAATATTTGGAATGTGGACACTATATAAACATGGAACCATAAGCCAAGGATCCCTACCATGTTAACTTAGTATAGTTGGCAAGATTTTCTTCCTGTGCACCATATTTTGATAGGCTCACTACTCACACACAATGATATATTATGTGATGGAAAAATTATCCAATTCATTAGAGGGTAATATAATTTTTGGATCATCCATCAAATATTGAAAATCATACAAATGAGTTCCCCATGGTTTAAATCAACATATCATAAAAACTGAAGGAAATAAAATGGGTTTTATATTAATTTAAGTGGTTACATAAGGAAGGATTCAATATTTCATCAATAAACATGACACGATGAAACCATGTAAAATAAATGGGTATCCAATGACTTTAATAATCATTAGATGTAAATACTTCTCAATAATGTTTACTATACATTTGATATTTATTCCATATAGGAAATGGATAATGGTTTAAGAAATAATATCCCCAGTCAATTGATACATTGGGCATCTGGATGAACACCCATTAATCATGTAATAGAGTATAAGGAATTCTTAGAGAAAGTAAATTAGAATAAAATCATTCTTGTACATGTGGAACATTGGTCCAGACAAAAGCAGTGAAGGAGATCCCATAAATGTAAAATTTAAATTTCATAATAAATATAGATGAAGAAGGTGGATGATATCATTTAAAGAATATCCTTGATCATGAAAATGATATCAATAAAAAAACTCTTAGAGGAATTTGAAAATTTTAATTGAATATAATAATTAACAGTTAATCCCACTAGGTCAAATACCCTGAGAGGGGGTGAATCAGTGTATGATAGATTAAAACTTTCTCCAATTTGGATCTTGTTTCATTTTTATAAAAAACTCAATTATCTCTTCCTCCCAAAGTAATATATGAATATATATAAAATCATGAACAATACAAATTGTTTTTTTCTTCGTTCACACTCATTGGGCTATGTCCAAGGAGCATACAACAATAATGTGTCGATGCACCGAATTCACTAAGGGTCACTTCGAATAATGAGTACAATGTTTGGGCTAGATATTATATGCCTAGTCTCACTTCCATTACAAGGTTTAGGGTATGATCACTGCATTCCTAAAGGTCACTCCCTATGACTGTTTCTCTGGATCACTTCCAGTGGAAAGTGTCACCGTCTTCCCCTCCCTTCGCTCAATACTCTTGGAAAGGAATCCACTCATAGTTTATGGACGTGTAGGTCAAACAAAGTTTATGGAATTGTAGGTATATTTATTCAAATTAATTCCTCTATCCTCAACTATAAATAGATTCTCTGTTGAAGTTCCATTTTCACCCGTATATGAATTCCACCTTCCCGAGTACTATTAGGTATCAGAAAATACTTTCGAAAATGGAATTGAAGCTTTAAAAATATTCCTTTTCAAATCAAAAACTACTTTGTCTCTCCCATGTACTAAGTACTGGGTTTACTACACGAACCACCTCCTCTACATACTACTACCTCTTCCGCAAGCATCCTCTATCTACATACTACCTCTTCCTAAAACATCTTTTATCTACAGACTCCCTCTTCCGTGAACCTCCTCTATCCATAGACTACCTCTTCATTCATTATTATATACAATAACCACGTACCAACATTGAGAACATCCTCGTCAAAACCCCTCTTCTCTTCAAACATTTCGTTGTTTGTGGACTGCCTTTTCTTCTGCATACCGAAGCCCCCCCTCCGTGTACTACTCACGGAACTCTCCCAACTGCATATGGGAGATTCCTCATCCACATACTGAGGAAATTCCTTCCATGTACCGGACTTCGACTTCCTCATACCAAACTTCCTTTGTGGGTTAAGAAACCCCGATAAAACCTTCGATGAAATTACTTCTGTGTGAACCACTTCAGCCTTCACAATCTTCCCTTCACGAAATACCTTTGGTCATTGCTGATTTTCCGAAGAAAATTATGATTTCTAATGATGTTCCATCTCCACAGTAATCGGTGGGGTTATCAATTCTTATATCATAAAATATATATGCTTAATCTACTAAATCAAGATTTACCAAATCTTGATTTGATATAGCCCCCACTGCATACCGAATATTCTGCCACTATGAGTCTCAAGACATCCTCAAATAATTTTCCTACATTCTCCAGATACCGCCTTTTCTCCTATGCGGTTGAACTCCTCGACCTACTTCAGCACATTCGCATACCGCACAGTCGCTCTGCTGGGGAATGTTTTTGGTTTCATGATCTGCATCCTCGTACTGTTCCCGCTGCCTGGGATGTGGCTGCATACCCTTCCCAGACATAGTAAGCAATCCATGTCTTGGGCTCCTCATTCCTCTTCCTTTTCATATTTCATTCTCCATTATTCACCAAAATTCACGATTTTGAGGCCCCAAAATTTGGAAAACACTAGGAAACTGAGCCACCTTAAAAACCTGCATTCGGAAAACACTAACCATAATCATTTTTGGTCACCTAGCATTGTAAACAAACAAAATAACACCCAAAACATAATGAGAGGACACCTTGGGAAATTTTTTCCCAACATTAACCTTATACTTTAAAAATAGTTAAATAATAACATTTTATTAAACCATGAGAATAATAATTATCATTTTTGAAAACATGAAAGAATAATGAGTAATTATTTTAGAAAATTCTAAATATTTTTGGAATATATGTTCATATAGAATTATGTAAAAGAGATTCATTTTGGTTGAAGAATACCCATACAAAAACATGTATATGATTTACTTTTAATTTTTTAGGAAATTCAATGTAGTTGAAAATTCATTTTCTTTAATATTTATAATGAAGGAATTTTGGAACATTTTAAAACATTAAATTAGAATAAAACATTGTTTAAAACTAATCAAACTAAAAATATATAAATTCCATTAACACAATTTAGTGAAACACACATCATAAAAAAGATGAAAAACCTTTTATTTATAAGATGTGAAGATAAGAATGAGGGTAATATCCCCCCTTCAATACCTCAATTGTATCCTCAGTCTCCAGCGATCCTCCTAGATTCCTCCTTCATAGTGCTATCCTATGGTTCTACAGTGAATCCATTTTATTCTTCCACCATTGAAGACATTTTGGATCACCTTATATATACTTTGGTTGATTAATTTGGGGTAAAAAAATATCTATTGGAAGTATTTTAAACCTTTTCTCATGGGGTTTAGGGTAGATTTCCATGGGTTCAGGTCAAAATAGATGATCCTTTTGTGTTTTATTAGGTTCTCATGAAGAATTTCTTAAAGCTTGATCAAGGCATCAAAAAAATATTAGTGGATTGTGTTTATATATCTCAATGTCGTCAATAGAGGTGCACCTATGTCGGGACTCCCCTGAAGGGGCAGTTTGGGTTCAACAACCCAGTCTTCTTTTTATGTTTCACAACATTTCATTTCATGATAAAATAGTATCATTACGTGGGGAGTTCCTTGCACAGATGGTCATATACTCGAGTTCCAGGAATCATCTTCATCATGAATATATTTATCTATGGATCTTTGTGGTCTGAACCTGTCATAGATTCTCTTATGTACTAAGGGAGTGTTGGAATGGAGATAGTCTCTCATTTATCCTATGATTCTATGATTCTAGTCATCATTTTCCATCTCAGTTATGCCTTGTCAGAGTATAGAAAGCACCAATATCATTCCACATATTTTCATTAGCTATATCTTCCAACCAGTGGTGGATCGTCATCCCCAACAATAGGGGTTCCCTGACCATAAAATCATGTACCTATTTTAATCTATCATGTTTAGGATAATCCATCAGATCTCACTATAGTGTCCCCATCTTCCTATCATTTTTGATATAGAGTGGATGACTCCTTATAACCCTCCTTGCATAGATCACATTATGTTCCCTCGGTTCATCTCTCAACTGCTATAAAATTTAGGTTCCCAGACTACTTTACCTGGGACCCCAGTTTGCTTTATTGAATCCAACCCTCATCAGTAGAAAAAATGCATATATTTTACATGCATGGAAACTTGGTTTCATCATCTGGTCATGAATGTGTCCCAAATTCCACTACATCAAATATTGTCAACTGAAAAACACCACCCGATTATGAAATATGGGGGAAGGATAGGTCAAGGTTTGGGGATTCATAGCATCATCACATCAATCATAATTTTAAATACGTCTTCAACAATATAGTAGAAATTTTAGATGTTTATTTTCCTTGTAATCCATTTAATGAACTATAATCTTTTGATGTTTCTCCAATCCTACATTATAATGTTTCAAAATAATACTTCAAGAGAACTAGGTTTTGGAACAGTGGTTCTCTATTTCAATTCTAGATTCAAGTGGAGTTGGTACAAGATCATGGTTGAGATGTGACATGTTAGGATCATCTCCTTATTCAACGAGTGCTCATTCATCAGGGGCCAAATCTAGGAAACATGTTTGAAAATGGTCACTACCATGATATGGAATTTCCATGGACCTGGTGCATGTGTTAATATTGACTATATCTCCAATGAATTTAGGTGTACCAAGATATCTATACTAGATGTTATTGAGTTAATGAATAGAAAATATAGAATTGTGGTTCTCCCTTGAAGGATTGGTTTACATTCCTACTAACATAGGGACCATTTGAATAACCATATTTTTCTATTATGTGATTCCTCTTTTACAGTGGATAAGGTTAATGTTTCAGAGTAGTATGTAACAAAAAAGATCATTTCTGGTGGTCATTGTCTTTTTTTCACATTTTTTTATGAAAAATGTGATTGGAGAGAAAGGGAGATGTTGTTGTCAGACTTAGAATCCTTAATTTTTTGTGACTTGACATGGTTTATGGTTAGTAATTTTAATACCATAATGGATGTTTTGGAGAAGAAAGTAGATGGCGTTTACCCATGGAGAGATAAACTGGAATTTTATTCATTTGTAGAAATGGATGGCCTAATGGATTTGGGTTAAACATTAGACAAATATACTTGGTGTAATAATCAAAAAGTTATTTCATGAACCTAGTGTTAGTTGGATTATAATCTTGTCAACCTTGAAAATATTTTTGGTTTCCAGATCCTAGAGTTGATCCCCTGATTTGAGAAATATCTGATCCCTCCCTAATAATCATTATCATGGTTTTTAATAAGAAGACAAAGATCATTTTTTCTTTTCTAAATAGTCGGTGAACATTCTGAACTATCAATCAGATGAAATGAATTATTGGAGTATTATCATACATATAAAATTTTGGATGGGTTTTTAGAATAAACTCAAATAATTGAATACAAATTTGTAGAGGTGTTATAAGAAATAACCTTCTTGATTTGTAGATCTAGATAATCTAAAAAATGAAAAAGAGAGAATTGAAACTAGTCTTGAAGATGATTGATATGAGGATATGTTTCTAAACATTTTTAATATGAAGAAGCATCTTAATGAAAATATTCTCGAATAAGAATGGGTTATTTAGGATAGATCAAGGTGCACCTAGCTTAAAGAAGGAGATAAAAATATAGAATTATTTTACTTTTGTATCAATAAAAAAATACATGGATTAATATAAAACATTTTCATGTAATACAGATACTTTTCTAATGATCCATTTATAATTTGAGGTATGATTGAAAACTACATTAAATATATTCTTTCTGATGTTAATCCAAGTATGTGGGGTGGTTATCCATATGGTCCAAATGATCTATTTGATCATATTATTCGTGTTGTGTCTAATTATGTTAAATATTTTGTGAGGGCAATACCCATGGAGAAAGAAATTTTTGAGGCTATAAATTTGATCCACCAGAATAGCTCTCCTAGACTAGATGGGTTTCCTATATCTTTATATTTAGTCTCTTTGAAACATATCAAATAGGATATGATTGGAATGATCTGAGATTTTATTCGTGGTGGAGCTCATTTGAGGGTGGTTCGTGCAATCATTCTCATACTAATTCGAAAAGTGAAATACACATCATCATTCAATCAATCTCATAAAATATGTATGTGTAATGTATCTTATTGGATTATGGAAAATATTATTAAAACATTAGTTCCAAGATTCCCCAATGACTATGTTTCCAAAGAGAAGCATGTCTTTATTATGGGAAGGTCCCCACAAGTAGTTGTTGTTATTTATGAGGAAATTACTGTGGACATTAAAAAAATACTCATGGTTCAAATGCTACTGTTAACATTGATATGGACATGGATAATGCCCAGATGGAATGGGGATACATTCTTAGGGTTATGACTTGTATTAGTTTTTTTAGTTGGGTGTGGGACCTATTCTTTAGGTTCTTGAGCCCTATCTGGTTCTTTATATTGCTAATGGATAAGAGAACTGTTTTATTCAAATCAATTTGAGGCCCCAGATTAAATTATTATCTATATCCCAATATTTTTCATAATTTTCTAGGATCCTCTTAGTAGACTCTTGGAAAACAAGATCAACAATTAAAACATTAAACCATTGAACTATAGGTATCAGATTAATGGTATCTCCAACCTTCTCTACTCTGATTATATGATTTTTATATCAATGGGGAATGTTGATATATTATATGACCAGAAATAGTGTTGGAAAATTAGTGTAAATGGGGTGGTGAGAAAATTAATTATGAAAAGAGTAATATTTATTTTCCATGGTCATATCTAGAAAGTTTTATAAAAAATGGAAGATATTCTGGGTATTATGAAAAGTCAGTTCTCTTTGGAGTATCCAGGAGGTCATGTTTCTCTAGACAGACTACGAACCATGCATTGTGAAGGGTTGTTAAAAAAATCACTAGCTATATTAACATCTATAAATACTTTTTTCTTCCATTTTGGGGAAGAATTACCCTTGTAAACCATGTTCTATCTCGGATCCCCATAAAAATAATATTATTTCTCAATGTTTCTAATACTGTATTAATAAATATTGAAAATACATTTATATCATTCATCATGGACTCTCATGGAGAAGGAAGGTACCACTAGGAAACATGGAAAAAATGGTTAGGTCGGTGAGAAATGGGAGTCTAAATGTTCACATTTTTTAGGTTTATATGCATTTTATAAAATAAAATTTGGTTTTGGAGGTCCTTGAATGTCACTCATTATCAAGAAATTTTATTAAAAATTAATATGGTCCAAACTAGGAGGCATAGAGGGGTAATAATTTTTGGCTCTGGGAATCCCTCTGTGTTCACATTATGATCCTCGATCATCATTTTAGGTCGATCATGGAATGTATTGATATCAAATTTTGGTACAAAAATTAGTTAGGTACTGTCCTCAACATTCCGATATTTCCAACACCATATTTTTATTTCACTGAAGCTAGTGAATACATAAATTTCATCCATTGCATTATTAATCAATAGTAGTGAGAAGTCTTTGAGAGCATCAACCTCACTTTTAATTCTGATCATCTGGTATTTACTAAATCACATGTGGGGGTCTTCTTAGACACGAATTATAGATGGTATCTATATTACATTAGTGAAGGAAACAATCTTGTGGAGGAACATTGAATTGAGTTAACATGAGCCTAAAGATCACATTGTGCTTATGAATGTGGGATTATTTATGGTATGGATTGAAATAAATAAAGCACATAATTAAGGAAATTTGATTTACTCACTATCATGTCAGTTCAATTCAGGAGTTTATTAGTAGAGTTGGGATATATGATAATAAAATGAGACAAAAAATATTGTGGATGTTTTTCACTACTACTAGGAGGGTTCTTTCTATTCAGGATGGTCAAGTGATATCTAGTCAATGAATATTGGTATGTAGGAAACCACCCATCAGTGGTTTTAAATTTAATATTGATTGGTCATGTAGTATTGGTATGATACATGGAGTGGGAGTGATCAGAGATGACAACAGATCAGTTCTCACTATTTTTAGTAGCTTCAACGGTCAAGGAGACACTATCAGAGCCGAGGTAAAGTTCATCCTTAATGGGATGGATGTCTACTCAGACTTCAACTCATCTCCTTCCCTGATCAAAACAGACTTTGAAGTGATCTATAATCCCATCAAAGTTAATGAAACTACTCATTGGTCAATTGATTACAACATCCAAAGGTGCATCATATGGATTCTTGTTGGTGTGCATATCAAACACACATGGGATGAAGGAAATATATTGGATGATTTTTTATACTCTAGGGTTTTTTAGAATGATCTTAGTATTATTTTCTCTATTGTGAGTACTATTCCACCAGAATGTATCGGCCTCTTCCAAGAGGATGCTCTTGGTAAGCACTATTTTAGATCTCCCTAATTCCATAGTTGTTAGGTTCTTTATATCTATTTACTTTATGACCTTCATCTTTGTCTATTTATAATATAATATTTTTTTATAGTCTGATAGTTAAAACATTGATATGGAAGAAAAATATACATCAGAAAGTATATTGGTTATTCCTTCCTATATTGTGATTTTATTTGGGTAAGTGTTTCATTAATGTGGAGGATATTAATAAATAGTAGTCTATACATAGAAGAGATATTAAAAATACCATTTTAAAAGATAAATGTAGTAAGAGAGAGTTGAAAGATCAAAATCAGGAAGATATTTCATGAATAATGAGAAAGAGTAAATGAGTTGAGAAAACAATTAAAAGTTGAGAAACATTTTAATCAAAACCCTTAAAGGAGAAGGAACATGAAAATTAATCTCAAATACTATGAGTGAAACATATTTCATGATAACATATCAATTAGAAACTATATTCACCATATGAAATTTAATTGGTTCATAATGTAAAACATGTCTCAATTAAGGGAGTTTGAAATAAAATTCCCTTATATTATTTCCAATCTTAGGTGATCACACTCTAACTTCTAATAAAAAAATAATATAATTCTTAATAATTAATTTGAGAACCATTATTATCTCTATAACATTATTATATACTTCATTTACAATTATTTACTATGTATATAGTGGTTTAATATATCTTATTTTTATCATGGGGTGTTTATACTTTTAATTTTATTGAACATTATTCATAATGTTAATATTGATCCATGACATTATATAAAAATTTTGTAATGACCTAGACATTTATTAATAAAATTCCCTATATTTTAATGTATTATTGATATAGAAAACACATGCACTTTTATTAATTATTATTTTGTTTAAATTACTGTTAAGTATCATTACCATTGATAATAAATCCATTGAATAGTGACCTCATAACTGATATAAATATAAGGTTTTATAAAATCCTTTTGACATAGAAAAACGAGATAATGGCCTCATCCAGTAAACTTGGTCCATACAAATATCATTTGTTATATCTTGTAAAAGAGGTAGCATCACTGGGATTTATTCTTCACTAATCTCAAGCTGAGCTTCAACACATAAATCTTACACAAAATCACCAATGGGAGAAGTTCAAGTTAATTGAGATTACCACCCAAGAAATGTTATCCGAGCCACCCCAAGAATGCTTCACCATCACAAAATTTACCCTTAGTTCTTATGCGGGTGTTATATGGGGTCATGTAATAAGGTATTAGTCACTTATTGTGTAATCCATTTCTATAAATAAAAGTATTATTCCCTCAATTCCTATATGGGAATAGTCATTCTTAAAATATTATGATGAATTTGATAAATTAATTTTCAAGTAAAAATGGTACTTTTGAGAAATATATGCATTATAATATTAAACTATGTTTCTGTTAATAATATTAGAAAAACAATTCTTATAAATTATGATTATATCAATTCTATATCTACAAATGATTAGGAAATCAGTTTGATAAGAGTTATTTTTATATGATAAAAGGTAAATTGTTTTTTTAAAGAATTTATTTAAAGGAATTAATTATTTTTTTAAATAATTTATATTTTTAAAAAATATTATTATCAATTTAATTTTACAAATAATAAACGAGTTTATACTTTTTATGAATTCCAATGTAATTTTTAATAACGGTTGAAAACTATTTTTTGTCAGAACCCATGAATTATCAATAAATGCTGGTTTTCATTTTAGAAGTGAAAATTCAAATATTTATAGAACTATTTAGATAAAATTTATATTAATTTTTGAATCAAGATGTAGAAATTATCCAACGGTAAATGTTTCATAATTTTCTAAGACCGTCGAATCTTTGGATAAAAATTAAATATAGTGTAAATAAAATATGGTTTTATGACATAATAATTAACCCAAAATGATGTAATAAATATTATAATGGTTATTATAGGCCCAATATATGTTTACAATTAAAATAATGTTATTTTTTATTTATTTTTCAAAAATTATAATACCTTAGTGTATCATCCAAATTGTATAATATATTTTATGATTTTAAATTCATTTCTTTGAGGGTGTGAGTTACCTCCACATAAGAAAGGATAATATTTTAATGTATTAGGCCATTCGACTGCTAAAAAAATATTTTTCACTCATATTTGGAAAAACCATGGGCAAAAACTAGGGGAAGGTTTGTGGTTTTTAATATTTAATTATATAGATTTCAAAACCTATGTTTGTGAGATATTAAAGAATTCCTCTCTTATTTCCTATATTGACCCACCCAAGATCACACTTATCTACACTCAAAATCATTGGAGGACTTCTCTAATATATACTCCCCTCTCTATAATCCTTCCAAGGTGCCCCAATACCTCAAGAATCACCTCTTCAAGATTTTGAAGTCACACACAGAAGTAAGGGTTTCCTTCCTCTCCCATTATTATCCATGTTTCCATATATTGTTACACCCATTTATTTTAAATTAAAAATATTGGGGTATGATTTCACACCTCCCCATACTTTCCTTATTTTGTTTTTATGATGAGATACCTCTTTTTATCTCATTAATACCTCCCATGCATACTCGTTACCATGCTGAAATTTCATGAGTTATTCAATTTCTCCTCTTTCTTCAAGTTTATTTATTATGTTATGCCTTCTATTTCCAAATTAATTTTGTTGGGACATGTATCTATAAGAACATAATCCATAAATTTTGGTGAGTGTGGAATAAGTGGTTTATGAATAAAATAAATCCCTATCTAGACATGAAAATGTAGTGGTGGCTCTGGCACATATGTATCTAGGGGAAAAACATGAAAACAATTCTTTGAGCTAGACTTGAACAATAATTGGTGCATGAAAATAGGACTTGTTTCACTTTTGGTTCAACACTCCTAGGGGATATTATTTGGTATATTCATAAGCGTAGTATGAACCATTATTAAGGGAGAAAAAATTCCCCAAAGAATATATGCTAGGAAATAGATCAGGTATACCTTAGATTGTAGCCTATAACTTCATAAGTTAGGGAAATAAATGTAATTTATTATTTATCCCATTTTTAATTATATTCACCTAACTTGTTTAATAGATTAAAACAATTACACATAATCTTCCTTTTATTCTAGATAATGGCCGATAATAGGAGGTCTCGAGCTAACAACTGATGTGAAGATCAATGTGATGACTATTCTAATGAGATGCCCAATCTGATGGGAGAGGGAATTGAAAAATTTATCATGATACTCTCTCAGTTAACTCATGTTTTGAATAGAAATATTTTTTAAGTAGAACGTCCAGTCCCCTTAATAAATAACAAGTTGTAATCGGGAGATTCACGATACGAGGGACTCCTACTTGAAATAGATCATCTGATCCCTCAATCGCATAACAATGGATCAAATCCATTGATAAGATCTTCTCCATCCTTCAATGTTCTCATCATGAAAATGTTATTCTATATTCTTATCATATGGAGGGTGAAGCATATCAAGAGTGGAAATTGATAAAAAATATGAAACCTGGGGAAGAGATCAAGGCATTGAAATGAAAGGATTTTTATAAAATGTTATTTAATATATATTTTCCTCAGAACCTCTGAATTAAGAAGGAAAGGGAATTCCCTTCCCTTATGAAAAAATAAGAAACATTAATTAGAGATTATGAGAAAAACATCACATTGATTTCACAATATGCCTCTGGATTTTTCATTATCCTCAAATTCATGGTTGACCGCTTCTTTGGGGGTCTAAAACCTAGCATATGGAAATCCATAGCGATCTGTGACTTCAATAGCTATGTGGAAATTGTCTGATGTGCCCTCAAAGTAAAAATAGGAATCGACAAATCTATGGGGGTATCATGGGTATAAGAATCAAAAAGTAGAATTTAATTCTGGTGGTCCGATGGATAAATCCTATGGTGCTAAGAAATTCCTGCACCCCACTTTCCAAAGGTGCGGAAAGAAGAACCTAGAAAATTTTCTAAAGGGAAAGAGGAAATGATTTAGTTGTGGAATAGAAGTGGACCTAGACAATAACTTCAACAAGATAAACCACTACTACAACAAAAGAGAGAAACACTCCATTAAACCCTCAACGCATTGTTAATTACTACAACTGAAAAGAACTAGGGAACGTTGTGAATCAGTGCCCTATGCCAAGGGTTTTTTGAGGTGACCAACAACTTCCAAGGATTAAAGGGTGGGATTTTTCCATTAATATTGTTTAAGTGGATCTAAAGAAATAGTGGTGATAGGTATGATAGTTATTTATTCAAGAATATCGAATATAATTTTTGATTCTAGTTCTATGAATTCTTTTAATTCCCAAAAGTTTAGTAGAAAAATCCAATCACCACCACAAATCAAGGAAGTAGAGATGCCGGTGAGAACAACAAATTGGGAAATTATTGCATCCCATGAATAGAACTCCTCCCTTATCACAATTTGTGGATTGAACAACCCAGTGAACCTCATTATACTCCCTCAGGTGGACTTTTATGCAATACTTGGCATGGATTGGCATTACAAATATAGATCTAACATAAATTTCTGTGAGTGGGAAATCACTCTCCATATGGAGAATCTAACCCAGATTCTATACAAGTGAAAGCAAGAGGATAAATCTTCTTTAGAAACATAATTTCAAGAGGGGATATTACTGCCCTATGACTTCATGTATCTTAATAAAATGACCGAGTCTAAGGAATAAACCATCCTCAAAAATATGTTTATTGTGAGGGAATTAGCTGATGTGTTTAATGAGGAATTTATTAATCTTACTTCTAGAAGATATGTTGAATTATCAATTGATCTTATACCTTGGTAATTTTCAATATCCATGACTCTGTGTAAAATATTAATTGTAGTTCTTGAGGAGATAAATAAACAACTATAAGAGTATCTGAATAGAGGGTTTATATGACCATGTTATTCACCATTGGGTTCCCCAGTCCTCTTCATCAAGAAGAAGGATGGGTCAATGCACCTTTGAATTGATTATTGTGAGCTAAAAAAATCATGATAAAAAAACAAGTATCATTTTCCATGAATTTATGACTTGTTCGATCATCTACATGTAGCACAGTACTACATCAAGGTGGATTTTGAGTCATGATTTTACCATGTAGGGGTGAAGAATGAGGATATCCCCAAGACTACATTTTGTAGAAGGTACTAGTACTATAATTTAATCTTAATTCATTTCAAACTCACTAATACTCCAACAATAATCAATGACATGATGAATAGAGTCTTTAGATATTACCTCAACCAACTTTTGATAGTTTTTATAATTTATTTTATAATATACTATAAAACCACTGAGGAGCATCTATGCACTATTCTAGAGACTTTCAAAAGGATAAAATCTATGAAAAGTACATCAAGTGTGACTTCTGGTTATAGGAAGTCTCATTCTTAGGAAATATCATCACAATAAATTTCATATATGTGTATCCTTTTAAGAAAAATTCAATTGAGGGGTGGATAAGGCCAAAATCTGTGACAGATAACCGTATATTTCATGTGTTAGTTAGATATTATTTCTGATTTGTCAGAAATTTATCATGATTGTGAAACCCTATTACCAAGATAAATTAGAAGGGAGTCTTGTTTTCTTTGAATGATGAATTCTAAGAGTGCTTCAAGTAGATGAAAAGTAGGATTATCACTCCATCTGTTCCCACACTTCCCACAAGTGGAGAACTTTTCGTGGTATTCAATAATGCTTCGATGAAGGGCCTGGGATGTGTGTTGATGAAAAATGAAAAATTCATTGCCTATGATTCAAGGCTATTGAATATTTATCAGTATAACTATACTTCGTATGATCTTTTGTTGACTTTAGTGACAATTTATTTGCAAATTTAGATACATTGCCTCTTGGGGGAGAAGTGTAAAATATATACAGATCATAAAAGCCTCAAGTATATATTCACATATAAAGAGTTGAATATATGCTAATGAAGATGGTTAGATCTTATCAAAGACTATGACAGCTCAATCCATTACACCCCTAGTTAATCAAACATAGTGAAAGATGATATAAGTATTAAGGATATATAAACTATTTTATTGATGGGAATTTAAAATGATACAATCTTCATATATTTGATGAATATAGAGATGGGAATCATAATGAAGGGAACATCATCAACCCTTTCACATATGATTTCTCAACAGTTTTTTGGAAAGGTTGAAGGATGATCAATAGGATGATGTCAAAATTCAGAAGAAATTGGAAACTATAAAAAGGTAAATCCTTGGAGTTCAATGTTAATTAACAAAGAATTTTGATATTTGGGTCAAGACTTTGTGTTCCATAAAATCCGGAGTTAAAGAAATAACTTTTGGATAATGCACATAATTCAAATTTATTCATTCACCCAAGAAAAAAAAAGATGTATCAATATCTCTGAGAGTATTATTGATGGGATAACATGAATAAATAGATTACTGGGTATAAATCAAAGTGTGTGATATGTTTTCAAGTGAAGACATAGAGGAAGAAGTTGAAAGAGGTGATGCAACCATTACCCATGCCAACATGGAAATGGGAAAATCACCATTGTATTTGTCACCGTACTTCTGAAAAAATCCACAGGAAACAATGCTGTATGGGTTGTTTTGGATCGTCTTACAAAGACTATACACTTCATTGAAATTCAATGGGATTTCTCATTTGATCAACTATCACAAATATACATTAGTGAAGTGGTATGTTTTCATTGAGTACCACTATCTAGTGTATCTGATCAAGGTCCAAGATTCACCACTATGTTCCGGAAGAGTCTCCAACACACTCTGAATATTGAGCTTAAATTCATATGGCTTATCATCCTAGAAATGATGGCCAATCTTAATGGACTATCCATACACTTGTGGATAGGTATGGATATTTCTCAATGGACTTCAAAGGTAGATGGGAACAACAACTTTATTTGGTGGAGTTCTCTTACAATTATAGTTTCCACTAAATCATCTGAATGGCACCTTATTAATCCATTTAGGGGAAGAGGTACAGAACACCAACATGTTGGGATGAAGTTGGGGAGTGAAAATGTCAAGTCAAAAAATGGTCAAAGAAGTGGTGGATAACGCTAACACCATCTAACAACAAGTTAAGGATGCCTAGAGTCGACTAAAGATCTCTGCTGTCAATTATCGTTGTGACCTAGAGTTTGATGTTGGAGACATGGTATTCCTCTGCATATCACTATGGAAGAGTGTTATGTGATTTTTAAGTAATGAAAATCGTAGTCCAAGGTACATCAACCCTTTTGAGATCCTTTATTTCAATGGAACTTGGGCCTATTGACTAGCACTACCACTGAACTTATTTTAAGTACATGATGTATTCCCTGTATCACCCTTGAGGATGTATATACCTAACCCATTACATGTACTCAATACAGAGGTGGTACCATTGGAGAAGGACTTGTCCTATAAAGAGAATATGGTGAAGATCTGTTATTGTAGGTAAAACGTTATATGATATAAGATGATTCCCCTCATCAAGGTGTTGTGTAGAAAACATAGGTTTGAAGAAGTAACATTGGAATTGCAGTAAATGATGAGGCAGAGTAACCCTCATCTATTTTAGTGAGGGAAAAGGAAATTTTGAGGATGAAATTTCTTAAGGGGGGAATGATGTAATGACCTGAACATTTATGAATAAAATTCACTCTCTTTTAATGTATTATAGATATATA
Source organism: Viscum album (assembly GCA_963277665.1). NCBI lineage: Eukaryota > Viridiplantae > Streptophyta > Magnoliopsida > Santalales > Viscaceae > Viscum > Viscum album. Next base: position 165,972,966 of record OY728155.1, on the reverse strand, counting down.
AAATACATATTACTTTTTTATAAACTATTATTAGGATTAAATGACCATTAAATATAATTACATTTGATAATATAGCTGTTGAACATTGATCACATGATGGATATAAATAAAAGGTTTCAAAAAATCCATTTGATATTGATAAAGGAGATAATGGACTCATCTAGTAGACTTGGGCCATATGAAGCCCATTTTATAGAGCTCGGAAATGAGGTAGCATCAATAGGGTTCTCTCTTGACCAAGACCAATCTGAACATCAACATGTTAACCTTGAACGAAATCACCTACAGGATAAGTTCAAGATAATAGAGATTACCACCCAGGCGATGTTATCAAAATCGCCCCCAAAATCTGTCACCATCGCAAACCTTACCATTAGGTATTATGTGGGTGTTATAAGGTGTTACGTAACAAGGTATTATTTACTTATTGTGTAATACCTTTCTATAAATAAAATTCTTATTCCATAAATTCCTTTATGGGGATATTCTTTCTCTATGAAAATGATGAATTTGATAAATTGATTTTCAGGTAAAAATGGTAGTTTTGAGAAATATATTCATTACTATATTAAAATATTTTATATTAATAATTTTATAAAACCAATTCTTATAAATTATTATTATATCAATTCTTTTACTATAAAATATTAGGAAATCAGTTTGATAAGAGTTACATTTTTACATGATAAAAAAGAATGTCTATTTTAAAAGAATTTATTTTAAGGAATTAATGAATTTTTGAAATAATTAATATTTAATAAAATATTATTCTCAAATTAGTTTTATGAATAATAAATGTGTATATAATTTTTATGAAGTCAAATGTAATTTTTTAAGGTTTTAGAACTATTTTGGTCAAAACCCATGAATTTTCTATAAATGTTGGTTTTCATTTTAGAAGTGAAAATTAACATATTTAAAAAATAAATTAGACAAAAAGAATATTATTTTTGGAATCAATGAATATAAATTAACAAATTGTGAATATTTCATAATTTTCTGTGACAGTTGATTTTTTGGGTAAAAATTAAATATTGTATAAATAAAATATTTTTGTAAGAAATCATAATGACCCCAAAATGATGTAATAAATACTATAATTGGAATTATGAATCCAATATATGTTTTCCCCATACAATAATGTGATTTTAAATTTATTTTATTTATTTAATAATGCCTTAGTGAATCCTTCAAAATGTATAATATATTTTATGATTTTAAATTCATTTCCTTGAGGGTGTAACTCCCCTTCACATAATCAAGGATAATATTTTAACATCTTTTCCCGTTTTCCTTATAAATTAACATTTTCTACTCTTAATTTGAAGAAACTACAAAACCCATGGGACGTTTTGTGGTTTTTATGATTTAATTATATAGATTCCAAAATTGATGTTTTTGAAATATTAATGTATTCCGGTCTCATTTATTATATAAACCCACCCATTCTCCCACTTCTTTTCACTAAAAATACTTAGATCGCATCCCTAATCTATCCTCCCATATTTAGAATCCTCTCAAGTCACCCCAAACTCTCCAGAAGCCCCTCTCTAAGCTTTTTAAGTCACACACCCAAGTAATGGTTTCCTTCCTTTATCGTTTTTATCCAAGTTTCCATATATGGTTAAACCCTTTTATTTTAAATTAAAAATGATGGGGTATTCTTTCACACCTCCACCATACTTCCATTATTAATTTTTATGATGGGATACCTATTTTTCTCTCATTAACCCCTCCAATTCACACTCATTACCATGCTGACATTTTGTAAGAGTTATTCCATTTCTCCTCTTTCATAATGTTTCATTTTATGTTACGCCTTCTTTTTCCAAATTCATTGATTTGGGAAATGAATCTATATGAAACCTTTAATATCAATTTCATGTATATATGAACATAGATCCATTTTTATCTCATTGACTATTTTTATGTATTTTTATGTCACGCCGTTAGGCAACCAAAATCGCACAACAGTGTTTTCATGCCAAAATCATCCTGCAGGGAATACCATTTCCATTTTCTATCAAGGGTTTTAAAAGTAAAGCGCATATACATATTTATTATATAATTTCATGTATATATTCCAAATTCCTTTAATGTAGAATAAATGATGATGTTAAATGAATCCATGCTATATGATCTATGTGTAAAACTTAAGCATTAGATTAAAATGATTATGAAGGGTGCACCCTAATAGCACTACAATGCATTGGGTAATATTTTGTATCATGATACTCCATGTGAAATGAGGGTTTACTCTTGCTAATTCATGTGAAATGAGGGTTTACTCATGCTAATCCATGTGCAATGATCTTTGGCTGAGGCTAATATCATGTTTCTTGTTATTTCCACATTTCCATATTTTTGATAATCATGTTATATTATGAAATTATGTTCATGTTTATATTATGATAAATTTATATTCCTATTTCCCGACATGTATTGTATTATTCATTTTATTACTTTTTTTACTACCTTACTGGGATTTATAGCTCACCCTTTCGTTATGTATGTCCCAAGGTTATCCCATTCAATGCTAAGTTTGACGGAATCTTGTGGTCATATAAAATAAATTTTCAATAATGTATTTTTATTTTATATCTTACGTGTCATATAATGTTACTGAGCCCCAACGACACTAGACATATAGATCTTCTGGGTTGTATTAAATGCAATTTTAATTAATAAATCATGTTTATGTATGAAATAAAGAGTAGGGTTTTAATAAATTTCATCATTACTAGACTATATATTTTTTAATATATATACCATGATAATTTATAATGTCCCACTCTTACACAATGAGATTTTTAATTACAAATCTAGAAGATAAAGATGGAGAAAATAATTTTTTGAATGTTTTTACTGAACAAAGATGATATATTATTAAAATGTTTAGATATTAATATTATAAATGAATAACCTTAAAGAAATATTTAATACCTTATTATTACATGTAATTAATATTATATAAAATTAATTAAACCTTAACTATATAAAAATTACATCATATATCAAGTACAATGTAAACCGACTAAAACAAAATAGAGTCATAATGATCGAATTAGTAAGAAAGTTCTATTAGATAAATTTAATATAACTATTATATAATCTTACAAATGTAATCTATATATAACATAGATTTATAAAATCTATTTCTTGAACCGTTAATTATGGCTGATGTTTATAATTGAAAATCAATATTCATGGATGCGGAAGACCACACATATGTGTGATTAGTGAACCCATTTATCAATTTATGAATAAGGTGAAGGTATATGAAATATTTTGAGCTATAAATTATATTAATGTAATATAAATTATAATATTTCCTTAAGTACACTTTTATTCAATCAATTCTTGGTGGTTAAGTGAAACAAAGACATGTCGTTTGTGGAGGTGGTAGTTGTCACATTTACATGATTAACAATTTCATTCATTAAGAAATGGAAAGAATGAAAGTAACAATAAAATTAGACCATTTATGAATATTAAAAGTTATATAATATACATAATAATTCATCAAAAACATTTTTTATACCATCCCTATGTTGGACAGTTGAGAAAAATTTGTATTATGTCTTGGAGATGGTAGTCCACACATACGAATGATCGATGTATTTGTTATTCTTTTAGAATTATATGTAATGAATGAATAATTGATGTTAAATTTTTATAATTAAATTTCAATATATATATATATATATTATAATTATATTATTATATGTAAATTTTTTGAGAATATTATGACGAGGAAAATTATCTTCTGGAAACATATAAGGGTAGGTGTGAAGATGGCACCTCCAAGTTATTCGGTACAGAATATCTTATTTTCTAAGGCTTCATGACATCCCTTATTCATTGAGGCTATACTGGATTTCAAAAAAATTTATTTTTTTATAGAATCATTTTATCAGAGGTTCATGAGAATTTTTTTTCACTGATGCCCCATCAAAAGTATTCTCCACAAATAATTATAGGCACATTATGTATTGTATTTCTGGCCATGCGTGATGGGGAAATATCCTCTATTGAAAAGAAATCCCTATAAAATTCAGCTTAATGTCCCAGAATATTTTTAACTAGGCCCTCCCAATATATGATGAAATTAATAAGAACAATGTTAGTTTGGCATCATGGTGTCTCTATTTCAATAACATTAATGATGAGACTTTGGACCACCTCTGCTTGAGTACCGAATGGTTCTTGGATGTCTGGAGAGACCTGAGGATTTCCGGAGATCACATAATGAAAAATAAAAACAATTATCTTCATAATTTGAGGCTAAATGGTGTAGAATGTTTTAATATGTAGGATAAGGTAAGAGAAAATCTTTTTTCTATTGGATGTTAGTGGTTGTGGTCAGCCAGAAACCACACATTCCTTGATAACATCACCAGTTCTCAGATGGCCATGCACGATCAAGCTTACTGGCTTTCCAACAAACAGGGCAGATTCCTAATGAATGGATATCAATATACTATGTTTACGAGAGTGTTTCCTTATGTGAGTCACTTTCATACTATTTGGAGTGTGCCTTCTCTCATGCATTCAGTTTGGTGGGGGCCTCCTTCCAGTGGGATCAATCTTAATACAGATGGCTCCAGTCAGCTCGGTCTCATGTGCAGTGGCCGAGTTGTCCATGACTCCATTGGTTAAGTGGTGAACTCCTTAAATAACATATATGGTTAGAATAACTCATTTCTTACTGAACCTAATGTTCACCTACATGGTCTTGAGTGTTTTCAACATGTTGGGTGTCTCACGTCCATACATCAAGCTGGACTCTGTGCTTCTCATTAGTTCCTTACATAGAAAGATTATTACCCCCTGGTCGATCATATCCATCATCCAAAAATGTATGAGTCTCATTGACCAAGTACCCTAACTCATATGTGGCATAAAGGAATCAATGTGGCTAATTTTTGGGCTTCAAATCATAATCAAGGTAATCATAAAATGATATTTTCTAGTTTTGGTTCCCTCTCTCCCCTGAGTGTGCAAATTAGGGTTGCACTGATGCCCATGTCTTGTACTATTTTAGACCTCCCTGACCCAATTTTTTGGGGTCATTTAATAAAATTTCATAATTTGGATAGAATAATGAAACAAAAAGTCCTAGGTTAATGGGAGAGGGTTCTATGATAAAAAATGGTTATAATTTCTCCAAGTAATTATAAGTAATGGTAGTGTAAATAAGGCATGTAAGTATGTCCTATTATAAGTGAATGGAATGGTAGTTTTTGAATCATATTCTATTATTAAATTATTTATTTACACTATTAAAAGGTTAAAGACTCACATAGTTAACAATTATGGACTATGTGATATTATATTCCTAAAAATAATCTTACACACTCATGTTGGGGGAAACTTTGAGTAATTTAGGTGTTTTTAATTTAACATTTATCTTTACCCAAGTGTACATTCACTTCCTTAAATTTTCCGTTCACCCATGTTAAATAAAGAAAATATTATTTATTAATAATGATATTAAATAAATAATTTGAGTATTGCAATCTATTATGTGATAACAATTTTATTAAATAAATTTACTACTATTATTAAAAGTAAATTTTATAATAAACTTGATTAATTCTTAAATTTTTGTTTTGAGATAAATAATTTTTTAAGATTAAAAATTATTTGTGAGTTAAAATTATTAATTTATATTATTTTTTTAAAATAGATTGATTTTTTTAGAAATAAAATTTATGTTATGTGAGATTATCAACAGAGAGCCGAATTTTATAATAATATTAATTAATTTAACGAAAGGACATAAATTAGTTTTCTTTATAAAATTATCTTTTTTACATTAGTTCTAAAAATGTTGGACATGGGTTTTTGAATTTAAATAATATTTAAAAATAAATAATTTTTTTAATTTATTTAAAATTTTATCACTGAAAATGTTTAATTATATTCTTTGTGGTTTATATATAATGATAAATTCATGAAGATTATAATTTTTTTGTAAAAAAACACTTTTTGGCTAAAAATTAATATTTTCTAAAAATGGTCAAAAATTTCACTAAGTAAATTTCGGTAATATAAATTAAAATATAAAGTTAATTTTATATATTTATACTTCTAAAAATATATATTTATCTTATAATAGATGAATAAAAATATATCAATAAACTCCTTTTATTTAAAACGACCATCTTAAAAATTATGTTTTTCTAATATTACTTTATAATAATTTTCTAATTTAAATAATTTAAATATTTTATATCACATATAGATTCATTTTTTATTATCATAACATCGTTTTGAATATTATAATGTTAATTTACTAATGTATCTCAAACATCATTTTAGTGCATGTGAATAAGAATATCAAACTGAACTTTGTTTAATTAATAACTATATATACTAAAATCTTATTAAGTAACATTCCTAGGCCTCAAATAAATTTTATGCCCACCTTTTTTTTAAAATAAATAAATTAATTATTTTAAAAATACTAACATGAATTAAGATAAACTTTCAAATAGAAGCTCAATATTGATATCTTAAGGAAAATCTTCATCCACTGTAGAGTTAATTGAATACATCTTTTCTTCTAGGTAGATATATCTTCACCCTAATTTTCCAAAGATAAAAAATTTTCTATTTCATTTGAGACATTCACCATCATATTTATACCATAATTTTTAACCTTAAGGAAATTTAATCTTTTTACCATCATCATATTCTTTAGATGGTCATTCAAGAGACTCGTTTTTTTATTTGGTGTTTTTTGGACTTCGACTATGTTCACATTGTTAATCATATTTTTTGATATATTATTTAGAATAATAACAATATTTATAAGCCCAATTACTTTCCAAATAGATTTAATTTTAGGAAAATCACCGCATTTTCCATTACATCCATTATTATTTTGGTTTCTCATTACTATATACATTAAATATTAGAAATTTCAGGGATTAGAATACTTACATTATTAATTGTATGAAGGTAAAACTATGTTATTTGAATAAATAATTCATAAATAATGTTAATACCATAACTTTTTAGTATTTATCTTCAATATAGGTTATCTGTGGGTTTTTTACTATTAGGTTCTCTGATATGGATAATATACAAAAAGGCATACATTCAAATCCTCCATAATATTTTTTAATTATAATTTCAATTAATCCAATAATTCCCCCCACGAGTGTCCGTCCAAGTGTGCAGTTAGGTCCCAGTAACCATGTAATAAAATGATAATTAAGATAAACTTGACTAACTATTTTTAGGGTTATTACCCCTAGATTCATCTATTCCAAAACCACATCCATTTATAGTATCTTAAAATGGTTGTAATTTCTCGTGAAACCATAAAATCTATACTTTACCAAAATTTTAGTAGGTTCTCTTATACAAATAATTATACCTACGACTTTCACTAATGTTCCCTTACCCTAATCTGAAAGAGAATAAAATATTCAACACTTCCAACATAAAATATTAATCTATATTATTGAAACTATGATCATCCATTACTCATAAATAGTTAATTTCTTTCTTGAATCATAATTAATATTAAACAAAAAAATGTAATAAACTATAATGTTTCCTAAAAACTACTCTGATACCAATAGTATCGCCCCATTGGACCTTTACTCTCAAATCCGGTGATGAAAACACATAAATTAGGGTACTATATTTAATAGACATATATGATTAAAATATCTTCCACACATTTAAAATCCAAGGGCCCTTAAATATATAGTATTAAAGAATTAGTAAAAATGAAAAAAATAATAAAACTTATGAATTTGTCATCTAATGGACACTTTTTTCCACAGTGTAAGAATCTACTAAATCCAAAATGTGTCTTAAATGATTCTCATAAATTCATTATACAATATACTATTCCAGTCTTAGCATAATTAATAATTTATTTCATAACCTGGATAAATGGGAAAATAAGATATGGGTGAGCTCAGACACTCAATAAAGGAACAATCAAGGTAAATCATAATGGAGAGAGAAGTTATACAAGTCACAAGGAATGAAATTATGTCATAAAGAGTTTGAATCATAAGCATGAGATCATAACATAAGAAAATGATACAATATAATATGGATTACACATTGATCATAACATAAGAACAAGGAATCATAGTAATGTAGAAACTTTATAAACATGAGGTCATAAGTTAAGGATCCCTACCTCATTAACAAAACATAGATGGGAATGATGACTACCCACAAACCGTATTTGACTTGAATCACCACCCATGAACTTTGATATTTATTGAGATGAAATAATTACCTAATTCATTACAGGTATTTATAATTTTGAGGCCAGGATTCACATAATGAAAATCAAACATATATGTGTAATATGGATTTCCTTTAATGGGTTTCATGCCTACACTCATTTTAAGTTAATACATACCTACTTTTGAAAGGTAGGAGTTTAATTGGACTTTTGTAAAGTGATGATAGAATTTTTTTTGGGTGAGATGATGGGATTTTGGTCTCATCACACCCTTATGGGGGGAATTATTTCATAATGAGAGACTATCTTATCGATTCAAAATGTATTCAGGATTATTTTCAAAATACTGGTGGATAACTAGTTACCCATGAGTCAATGATATTATCAAGACCATGTGTTTGATATAAACCTCTTTAGGTATTAGTAGTGTCCCATACATATCTTATTAATTCATGATCCATGGATCGAAATTGGAATAAATGGGATCTCTGCTATTTATTACCATTTAGAGAGGTAGTGGGTGTTTTTATAGTTATGATTTAACCTCAAAGAGGCATCCTATAAATTATTTGAAAATATGAATCAAACTGACATAGTTCTATGGAAAGGTTGGGGATTACTCCTTGGTACAAGGCCTGTGATAGAGGTAATTTACTAATGATGATCGTATGATCATTTTATATCTCTAATCCCACCTTATTTACACTTAGTATGAGAAAAAAAAGATAATAGAATATTAGTCACCTTTCATGAGAGTGTAGCATTATAATTTAAAGGTGGGATTATGTACTATGGATAACCTTATAATATTACTATTTCATTAAAGGGGATACAATAGTAAATATTGTGAGGCTTATGTATGTGCTACCCAAAGATACCTGACCTAATAGGTATATTATTTAAGGGATTTGTCTTTGGGATTACACCTAAGAGGATTCCCATAATTCTAGAAGCATGTGGATAATCTATAATTATGGAGATTTTAAGGCTTGTATGTTCCTTACATATAGGAGTATGCACAAATTTCTAGAACCATGTGGAAGATCTTGACTCATGGTTATTTAAAGTTATGGTAGGGTCTTACAACTAGTAGGATTCCCATACTTATGGAACCATGAGGATGAATAAGAGACATGTATAATTGAAGGTTTGGTTGGGGATTACACCTAGTAGGATTACCATGTTTCAGAACCATGAGGAGGATCTATACTCATGGGTAATTAATGGTTTGGTTGGGGGTTATATATTAGAGGATTCTCATGTTTTAGAAAAAATGAGAAGTACCTCAACTCATGTGTAATTGAAGGTTTGGATTGGGATTAAACCTAGGAAGATGTCTATCTATACAGTGACCTCAGTGGAGGGTCAGACATGTGTGGATTAATTGGGTGACGAGTATCCAAAGTGGGTGGACGTGGGTGAAGGTTCACCCAAGTGGGATGACTTGGGTGAAGGGTATCCCAAGATAGATAACTTGGGAGAATGGTCTCCAACATGGGATTACATGGGAAAAAGGTATCCCATGAGGTATGACTTGGGAAAAGGGTCACCTGAGTGTGAATTAAACATGTTTTGGTTGGCAATGTTTGGGCTTGCCTGGGTATGGGTTTCTCAATCATGAGTTACCCAAGTGGGTCATTCTATCAAGTAGGGGCTTCACCCAAGAGGTGATTCAGCCAAGTAGAGGATTTTTCAAGTGTGGACTCTCCCAAGTAAAGGATTCATCCAATTAGGGGCTTCTCCCATATAGGGGATTTTCCCATGTAGCAAATCATCTAAGTGGGGGCTTTCACAAGTATGTTCTTTTCCCATCATGGGATTCACCCCAGAAGGGGATCGTCTAAGTGGGGGCTTACCCATGGCTTCGGCCCCATAAGGGACTTCCCATGTAGGGAATAAACCAAGTATGTGATCACCCATGTAGCTAGTTTGATGAAGTGGGTGATCATCTAAATGGATCACCAAAATAGTGGGTCATCCAAGTGGGTTGGACAATGGGGGTCTCACACCAATAAGGGCAGGCCATGGTTGTTGGCCCTAATAAGGGAGAATTGTTTGGGAAAAAATTAGGGTGAGTAGCGCTCTCACCATCATTCCTCCTCTCATATTTTTTCACCCATATAAAATGTATAGGAAAAGGGAGTTATATTTAGTAAATATTGAGCCCTTGGGTAAAAGAGGTTGTCTGTGAAAGTCACTGACATAGGTTCTTTGTGCCAGTGGTTTATGAAAACTAGATTTGGAAGATTGATCCAAGAAATATAGACATGTAGAGGATAGATGATCACATTGGTTGATCTTATACACTTCACCAAAAAAAGAGGGCTAGTCACAAGAGATGTGTATATTGCATGCTAGAGATATGATACAGAGATCAATGAGTAACTTCTCTAAGGTGATGGGTGGGATACCTACATAGGATCTTGACTTCCTTTATAAAAGTTTCCCAACGTTAATCTACCATTAATATTTATATGTAATTCCAATTAGGGTCCATGATCATTAAAATATTGGATTTCGTATTGAACTATACTACTCTATATCATGTATAGACCATATCATGGTGTCTTTCGATTCTAAAAGATTCTTTAAAGACCCATAAAAATCCATTTTAAGGTATTGAAAAAATTTAATTACTAATTTTTGAAATATATAGACTAATACTTTAGGGGTTTTATTACCACCACACCTATGAATTTTAAATCATTTTGGAGGGATATACATCGCCTAGTGTGTGAGAAGTCTGAAGACACATTGAAAATCAATCATTATATATTTTTGGAATTGAGATTATTTTAAAATAAAAATAAACATGATGTGTTTATGTGAAATAGTATCATGGATAAGGTGGAAAAGTGTGTGGCTAGAATTTTTTTTATTCAAAAAAAATACCCACATAAAATTGGATTCATTCATAAAGGAAGAATATGATTGTATGGTAATGTTTTGGCACTTTGATGCATTCCTAAATCATCTAGTGGGATTTTGAACTATTTCACCAATGAGAGGATTCTTTCAAATAAATGGATCTCAAATCTAGGATTTTGGATGTCACCAAGAGTAGAATATTGAATCAAGGTGTTTGGGTAACCAATATGAACAATTATCTCATGGTGGTTAAGCTGCCAAGAGGATTCATCTCAATTGAAGTCATGAATATCCTAAATCGATAAAGGTCCAAATTATAGAAATAAAAGGGTGACAAAATAAAATTTGATTTGTGGATGGATCCAAGAGAGTTGTTTTGGATGTCACTATGTATCCTGTCATAGTATGAATCTATCCACACATAGTTATATTTGTGGGGACCCCTATATAGATGAAGCTCATAAATAGAGGGATGGAATTTTTGACATAGGTTAATTGATGAATAACTCTACGATGAAGGATCTTATATATAAATATATCATATGTAGAAGTTGGATATCAGACCATTACAAAGGATACTTGATTAGGAATCCTTATTTCTATGGGGATGTTGCAAATATCTAACTCTCATCCCAAAAATTAAGGCCACATAGGGTAGTTTTCCTTATATATTTTAAGGTCATACAGGATAAACCATGTTTCATACAATTTAAATACATGTGAGGAATAGGTATCCATATATGGGTATTGTGAAAAAATATTTTCTACAATGTTTTCTTAGTTAGATGGGCTTAGCGAGAAAAGATCAATTTTTCTTTTGTCTGAATTGTTTTCACAAAGAGAATTATAATTTTTTTGTTATTTTCACCTAATTGTTTACTATGTCTTTAATGGTGTGTCCATGTGGGTAGGATGTTGGATTTTCCTCGGGCCTCCATTTTTAGGTTTTCAACCTGAAAAGTTTTAGGCCTTTTACTTATGTTTCAGATTATCTTGTTTTTCTTATACTACGCACAGTGCATTCCTAGTGATTTGAAACCCAATTTTTTCATAGGGTTCCCTTACTGATATTTTTACCTGGTGAGTAATATGTCTATTTACATTGGATTTTAATGTTCTTGTAAGCTAGAAAAATAAAATTTATTTTTCAAGTGGAACATTTTTAAACAAGAGTGAGGAGGTTTTTTTTGTGACATGAGATGAAAAAACCCAAAATGAATTTATTTCCCAACATCATGATTTTATACAACCTTTAGGAGTGTTTTATATAGTTAAATTTAATAAATATTTGATAAAAAGGTGGCCGAGGTAATATTTATAGAAAGGTAATGTAAAAATATGATGTGAATGGAGAGTTCAATGCTATTTTAAATGAATTTTGGGGTACATATAGTTAAGGGTAATAGTGATCAAACCACGGTGATTTATATAATCTTCCAATATGATAATATCAAATTAAGTCTCTTGGGTATTAAAACGAGAGTCACACCCAAATAGGCATGGGAATAATAATATAACATCATAATCTTTCTTTGAAAGTGGTAGTGCTGAAAAAATGTATAACATTGGAGATGAATGAATTTTCTTGAATTGTTGGTTCATGGAGTGAGTAAATAATTACCTATGAAAGTTTGAATCAACTAGAATTAAATAATTGGGGAATAAAATGAACATTATAAATGGTAGAAACTAATTTCACACTCATTTAATGGATTGAATAAGGGGTTTAGGTGGAACTTTTTTCTGAGACTAAAGAATCTACTAGGAGTTATTTCATAGGCTCAGTGAAAATTTGTTCTATTCACTATCATTCCATACAACCGTCCCTTTATATCAATCAATATCTCACACTAATACTATTTTTAATGATATAACTAAGAGGATTAATCAAATCAAGGAATATTCTGGTGTTTATTTCGTCCTTAGACATATGAAGTGGGTTTATAGAGAACATGAATATTTAAGAAGGGTTCGAGTGCCCTAAATGTAACTCCACTATGATTTGAACACATTCTTATTGGAAAGGGATAAAACAACAAATTCATTTTATTTATATTTAGGGTCCCACAAATTTGATCCTAAAGGGATAACGTTTAATTTCATATATCCTTTAAAAAATGTAGTTGTGGTTTAATACTTCAAAATGTGGACCAACAAGTTATTGATTTTTAAGGCCACACAGCTTGGACCTAATATCGCGGACGTTTATGGTCACATAGCTTGGACTAGAAGTTTGATGTTTGGATTGGGATATAAAATCTTGGCATCACTATGTGTATCATCAGATCAAGAATAAATCCACACTTAGTTCGTAGAATGAAAAGGTCTACTGCATAAATCCAAATAATATGTAGGGAAAGTGGTAGTTGATTTTGAGCATGGGTCTATGAATGAGATAACTTGCATCAGAATAACTTATGTGGATATGGATCATACACATTGGATGGGGTATTAATACTCAAACGTAGAGTTGGTTTGACTAGCAAATAATTATACACACATTAAGATATCATTTAGGGAAAAAGTGGTTATAGGAATTAGGCTACCTTGAGAAGTTTAGAGTCATGCGGTATACGATTTTTCATTATAGTTTGATCTCATGTAGTTAGGATTGATATCGCCATATTTGAACCAATAGGAATCTTAATAATATTAGTCAAAGTGCCTCTACAAGTCATATAAGATCACATGATTCATTCTCAATGTGAGAAACAACATGAGATAAAATGATAAGGAACCTGAGGGATAATTATCATTTTAATGAATATAAGAATCCCTGTATATATTTGGATCTCATGAAGGGACATGGTTGAATGCGATGAATGTTCTTGGATGGGCCTATAATAGAAGATCATGGTGTCACAATATATCCCATGGTATGGGATTCAATCCATATGTAGTTATTATTGAAAGGTTACTTCAAAATATCTAGCTCATATATAATAAAATTGGGGAATTATTGTTTTAGTTTGGGCAGACCATGACATTATGGTTGGATAGTAGAGCCATACCCATTAAATACATGAAAAAAGACCCTAATATAGATTAAACTCTTACATAGGGGATTTGAATTTTCATATCCATTCTAGTATTGGATTCGAACAATGTAAACTTGAATACATAGTACCCAAGATGGAAGACCTATGTTTCATTTGAAAATGATGTATTCAAACCCACAATTGGTTTATTGATAGGGATTATATACCAAGTTCCATTACATGGATCTAGATCACATGTAGATAATGGGTCACATAGTATAAACCATGTGTCATGTGTTTTAATGTAATCCTACAAGGACTAAGATGTTTTATAGTTTATGGTTATGTTATGAGGTCCTATTTATATATAGTTTAAAACCATGTAGCTTGGATGAATGTAATACAATTTAACATCATGTGAATAGAATATGTATGATTATTATAGATTAACATCATATACATTTGACAAATGGTTTATTCTATCATGGTATTATATCTCTAACAATAAGGGTCCCTACAGTTTAGGTTTGGGAATCTAAGACCATGTGGTGCTGAGATTTAAGGTCATACAGTTTGGACCATAGGGAGATGAGTTTACTATCTTGGAAAAACAAAGACAATTTAAATAGAAGGACCCAGTTAGATCTATTACCTAACTATTCAATCTCATCTATGGGGAATAATTTAATTAATCGCATTGATAAAGGAGTTATGGGCACATCTACATATCTTGCTAATGGGATTCAATCAACAAATAGTTCTAAAAATTGGTGGGGTAGGAGACCGACACCACGAGTGGAGGTCCTCTAAGAAGAGGACCACAAAAACACGAAATTTTACAGCATATGATAATTAAATTGATCATACAGTTTAACATCTTCAGGGTAAGGATATTGAACACGTATTTTAACATCATATGTTGAGAATAAATAGTTATACAGTTTGACACTATGAAACTAGGGAAAGAAACACCGACCTAATTATTATTCATATTAATGTTAGAATGGAATTGGTTTAGTGTGTTTATACACAGGTGAAATCATCATCCTTGAAGAAGCGTATGGATAAATAACCATATTTTGGGGGATATTAGGTTGATCTAACTCATATGTAAGTATGGTGGGTCTCATGGACTAGACCATTCTATGCAGCATATATTAATTCCTGGAAGACCAATTGGGCACTGCTCAATAGAAGCTATAGGGTATGATGGATGAAAACATAGAAAAATTCTTGATACCTTTGAATATAAAGAAATGGATAACATAAATGGTGTGTTCATATGTCTGAATCTGATACTAGGGACTACTAAGAGTATAATGAAAGTTATTTATAGTGGAAAATAAATACCGCACAAAGTAAATGGAGAGTGAAAGGGGTTCAATTGGACATTTCCTCATAGGCCAAAATTTCCAATATGAGTTACTTTAATGGATCAATGGAAAATTGTGTTATTCCACATAATTTAAGAGATGATCCAAATTAGATCAATTAATCATTGTTACAAAAAATTTCCATTAAAGAGAGAAATTAGAGGATTAATTTCCCCAAAGAATTTGTTGATTCATATAGAAAATTTTATGGATTAGGTTTAGTGGATGACGAGGTATTACAAATGTTTTTAAAAAATTCCATGGGTATAACATCAATTTATGAAAAGGTTTTTTGGGTTGGAGAAATGAACCCTGGATGAATGGAAGGTACATTTAAACATCACAATGAATTGACATGGAACTCAATATGTAGTATGGACATCTTGGTTATCAATAAAGATCATTTTTTAGTGACCTATAAAAAAAGTTTATGGTCATGTGATCTGGAAAAAATAACATGTAATTTTACATCAAGATACAATGACAGTGGTTTGACCATGTAGTTTAACATTGTATGGTGAGGAAGTTTATTCCATTAAAGGAGTGAACACAAGGGACTATGTGGTTATTATTCATTAAAGCTACCCAGATGATCGGTGAACCATATCATGTGAGGCATCCCATCCTTATTACATGGATCTTTATGGGATTTCTATGCTAGGAATCCTATACACGGTGCATAGGGTTAGGAAAAATATTAATTTCATTTGATAGGGATGTTTGTCATACAGTTTCACGTATTGTGACTATGAAATCACGGGTAATCCCAATTTAGGTCATGCGATAAGGACCTTATGATATTCCTTTTTTGGGTCATTCATTGAGGACCATAGGTGAGGGTGAGATTTATTTTTCATCTACTAAATAAAATCTTTATGTTAATGAATGCCATAGGGGGCCAATTTCCAATTAAAACTAATTACAGACAATGTGAATAACTTGTGTCTTGACCCAAGATATTGGGTCTAAGAATCACTAGATATTTCACCTGAATTAGAATCAATCCTTGCATAGTTCTTTGTATAGTTATTTTAGGATACTAACACTATAAATGATGGCCCACATAGATGAGGGCCTCCATAATGTGTTGTTTTACATAACAAGTTAAATATGTGAACCATGAACTTTAACATATTATGGATAGGATAATACCCTATATTTTAACATCTTATAGTGAGGATGATTTCCTTTATATTAATGACATTCATTGAGGATGAAAAATTTATACAATTTAATTTTGTGTACATTTGAAATAAATTGGTTGGCGATGGAGTCTATACCGTAGGGTAAAAATAAAACCCTTCATGAAAGGAGTTCAAATGTTATTATAAAAGACCTCATAGATATGTTCACTAGTTTAATGTCCCATTGATGACATATATTCATGGATAGAGATTAAGGTCACAATACATTGACCAGTAGAGCACCTTTTGGGTTCTTGTATATAGGACCAAAATGTAGGGATATTGGGGATTAGTTATATAGTGAGGTGGAATTTGAATTGAATGAATGATTTGGGACTCAAATTATAGAAAATAAAGTTACATCCAATTTTTTAATTTTTTTTGAGCATGAGGAAAAATGTATTTTTGTCTCTAAAACTCCTATACATACATGAATAAATACACATGTATTTTTAATGTATAGTATCCTCACACCAATCAAGTTCTTTGTATCAGGAGATGGATTGTTTTTAGAATATGGTTTTATTAATTAAAGGAAACAAAATCATAGACTCTACCATGTAAATATGTCTCCGGATGTGAAGAGTGGTGGAACTTGTTGATGGATGGGCCTATATTGAATAATCTAGGAGTTACTACATATCTCACTTAAAAGATAATTAAGAAACACATAGTTCTTAAAGGGTACGTTGGTGTGGTGGGATACCAACACTATGAATGGTGGAATTCATAGGTTAGGTCTAAAGTAATTTTATTTTTCATTGTGTAGAAATGGGATGTATAACATGTAATATAATTTATTATGGTGACGGTGTTGCCTTGAAGATTAATTTCATACTATAGAGATGTCTGTTGTGTCTTTAAATGTTAAGTGATAAGGACTTTTGATATTTCATTTTAAGGTGATTTGATAAAGACCATATTGTCTGGCTATTTATAGTCATATGTCAAGGACTTGTAGTGAGGTTGGGAAGGCTTCAACAACAATTTGTATTAAACCTGATGTGAAAAGAGCCCTTGGAGGATGAATTTTAGCAATGATTTTATCACCCTTAGGGAAGAACATGTTGGTGGGGTATAGGCAAGAGTTTTAGGCATCACTACATGTCAAATTACGGGGAATTATGTCACATATAGTCCAGAAACATGGTGTGGTTGATGAAAAACACTGAAATAGAAGGTCCTCTCTCATGAGTGCCAGTATATGATGTAGTTTTACGTCATATGATATAGATTCATGTTCCGTGAAAGTTTTAAAAAAAGGGATGGTGTGGGGATTACTCATGGAAGCTGCCCCAAAACTAGGGGAGTCAAATTTATATAAGTTATCTGATTCTCAATAAAAAAGGATTCTTGTCCTTATCTCTTGAGGCATCCTATTCTTTTCATAGAGGATAAGAATATTGTTTAATATCATGTTCTATGGAGATTTTAAAATAGTTTAATGTTTTGTGACCAGGAAAAGTTATAAGAAGATTAATGTTAAGAATATTTAACTATTGTTTCATGTATTTTAGGTTAATATGACTAGGAACTTTTTTGTTTTCAATTTAAGGTCATACGACTAGGTCCAGGGGACACAACTCATTAGGAATGATGATATTTTAGTTGAGTGAGAACAAATCATATACATGTGGCATGAGATTTAAGATTCTCTAACTCTACCAAGCCATCATTGAGTTTCTTCTAGAGGCAATGTTTGATGATTAATAATTCCTTAATTAAATGTCTCAAAATTCAATGGTACAGACAATAATTGGGATGATCTTTCATAACCACCACTATGTGTATCTTGATCCCCAAAAGCTTTATAAGGTTATGATTCAATGATTATGTGATGTATGTGGCAACATAACCACCCTTTAATTAATACACCATAATTTTTTTATCACTAAGGGATGTATGACTAAGAAACCATGATACTCATTTTGTGTTTTGATAATGATTTCCATGTGGATATAACATAAACTTGGGTTTAATTGGATCCAATAACCCCTCATATGTCTACCTATAAATCAAATACTTGAACGCTAATAACCTCTTGATTTTTTGTCCTATAAATTGATAATTGGGGTAGTATTTTGAATGTTCTCCCAAACATGTGTCATCTAGTGTCATAATATCTAGGAGAATTATCAAATAATTTTTTATGGAAGAGAAAAATACTCGATGAATTCATTTAGTTGGAAGTAACATATTTTTATTTTTCTCTCATCAAGAGATGCACGAAGACAATAATTCCTGATTCCATTAAATATTTCTATGTTGGAATGGGAAGTTGGATTAATTTGGGATCTAGGAGGGTGTTCCTTAATCTCGATCAAATCTGGGATACAAGATAAGGTATTAGATGTCCTGGATGATAATTAAGTGTCCCATATATTTGGGAACTCTGAATCTCCTAGTAGATCTATGGAAACCATTGATGTTGAACAATATTCATAATAAACATGATGAAGAGGTGTAAAATATACAAATTTACATAGTTAGAGGAGTTTAAAATCTAATAGTTTCCCCAGTCCTGTGGGCTATGGTCAGGTTAAAAGAGGTTTAAAATCAACCCAAAAAGGGGGTGAAATTTTTGAAAACACCCCCAGCCCTGTGGGAGGGGTAATTCATTCCCAGGAGGAAATATATATGAGGATGTTGGTATTACATCATGGGTAAAAGATCCATTATGAATCTCCATAATTAATTCCTTGAGATCCTCATTATCTAACTTCAACTAAGTGACATGTTATTTAGTAACAATGGCCATATCATCATCAAGGGGTTGATAGGAAAAGTAATTTTCTATAACCTTTCCACTTTCAATTATAGTATGGGTGTATGATGATGGGAGTCTCAATGTGGACCCTAGAAATTGGATCCACTATTGATGTTGGATACATATTTCTATCAAAGATGAACTATGATACATTAAAAGGATAATAATTCCTTACTCCACAATTCTTTGGGAAGATGGTATGAAAAACTATTGGGTCTTGGAAGATTAAAGGAATGTACAGTAAACCACATCAAGAGTGTCCTCATCATAACCATGCATGAATTATTTATACTTGGTTGATAACATGTTGATGGAGACATAGGTGTACTGACTCTCATCTTAATTTAAGTATCTCTTTTGGGGGGATGGTTCCCATTTTTTAATTTGGTGGGTTGGAACCCAATATTTTGTTTTGTGGGATGATGATAGTAACCATTTTTCTCCATTGTTCAAGAGGATGAATGAATCATATTCCACATGTTCCTTGGTACCATCCAATGATACCTGACCATGAATGATAATTTATCATATAAGATCTCAAAAAATGAAGCATTCCAGGATGGGTTGACCCAAAACATGATAGTAAGGGCTGTAATTTGGATATTCATACTACCCTACTTTATCTGGCTTCTGAATTTTTGGAAGAATAGTTAGGTATTATTTGAGAAAAATGATAATGTACCCAGGAACCTGATCATTATGGTAGGAATAAAATTTAACCTTATTATTTTCAATCTCCTTTTTCTATATAATTTCTATTTTGAGGTTGATAATATCTCATCCATCATTCACTAGATTCAATATCTATGATGGGGTTTGTTGATATTATTTTCCTTGGTTATATTAATGACATCCACTATACATTGTTATATTGTTGGAAGATCTCAAAAACAACTAGGGTACTTTAGAGGTGTAAGAATATTTGAAAACTAATCTAGAATATTTTCCACATAGATCTATACTAACTATTCTAGAGGGATATATCTTTTCAGGGGATATGTCAGAACACACCATATTATAAGGAAATCCATGAATCTATCTTTTTATTATGGATTTAAATTATGGAGATCAAGTATTTTACTTTTCCTCACCGTAGAAATGAATTGGTAATGGATTTGATCACAGAGATCTTCCCAGCTTGAGATAGATCGCTATTCAAGGTTATTATAGCAAAAAGGTGGATCCATCCATTGTTTACCCAAATAATATGATCTTGGAGGCCTCTTTTTGTTCCAAGGTTCCCTAATTTAGGCCAAACTATAAAGAGAGATGTGTGAGATTCTATATTTGATCACCCATTCAATAAAATTTTGACACGCTTGGGTTCACAATTGTGAGAGGGGGAGGAGTCAAATATACCCACAAGGGATACAACTTCCTATTTGGTTTAACTAGTGCATGACAACATTTAATATAATCTATTTTATCAATGAGAGTATCTAGTAATTCATGAAATAACCCAATTTCATTTAAGCTTAGATGAGTTTATGAAATTTGTATCTCATATCTTCCCAATAGTTAGATAACATGTAAATAAATTAGTACTCTATTATAATGGGATTATTGATGTAATATCAACTTTATGGGGTGGATAAATTATTTTATTATGGTTCAAGTGACCTTATAATATTAAATAGGTTCAGCTAAAGGAGGTATAGAGTCTTCAACACAATGAACACACTCAAAATATGCACCTCCTCTAAGAAACTCCAAATTTACATGATGAAGCAATAATATTTTGTCATTGATCTGAGTAAAATTATATCATGGTGAAATTTATTAACCATTTTTAGAAGATATGTGGGTAGTTAATATGGAAAAAAATATCTCTTCATTGACAATATCATGGGTTTCATCACTAGATGGCCATGTAGTGATGAAATTCTTTGATGTGAAACATGTACGATGAATCATAGATTCCCTTGAGAATGGAGTATCTATGATCTAGGAATGTTCTTTCATAGCATATTATATGAGGGATGACTTTGGGGTAAATATTCCACATCCCGGTACGCCAAGGGTTTCCAAGGAATTACACTATCACAAATGAATTTTTTACATATATTTGAATCTTATATCTAGTAGTAATTAGGAATCAACCATGATCCACTATCGAGATGAGTTGATGAGCCTTAGAGGTGATGGATATAGTAGGGGTTTTGACCTTCTCTTGATTTGCAGTGGTTTGCTTCCACTGGAGGGATATCTTTTTGGATGCATAGACCTCAATAGTTGGGATATGAACTGTTTCCTTTATATTTTCTTATATAATTGTGATTTAACTTTAGTGAAGGTGACCATCATGGATAGGGGCCCTCCTAGAAAGCTCTTATGTAATTTTATTGACGTGGTAAACATCATCATCCACCTCTATAATATAATGATGGAATGGGTTTTTCAAATTTGGGGTTAGGATCATGAAATAACTTTATATGGAGAAAGGTGACTATTGATTCTTCACAACTAGTTTAGGATAAAAAAATATATATTTATGCATCCCATGAAGACATTCATGAGATATTTCAAAAATTGGGATGGATATATTTCAATGATACCACCACCCTAGGACATTGACCACCTACCACTAGTGGTGCTTCATTGATGACAATGTACTTTGAGTCCACTTTGATATAGTCTATTTGGTAGTTGAGGAATATGATAAACTTGTCTTATGGTTGTGTGTTGTGGATTTTTATGTAATGTGAGTATAACAAGATTTTATAATGAATTCATAATTCCTGGGACATTTGATGATGGCATTTTGATTGTAATGAATTTTGAATGTACCTGAAGAGGAAGTAAAAATCAATAAACTCGTTAGTATGTCATAAATATAAGATTTTATGGTCAATAGATTGCCTTTACTTAAAGGATGGAAACATGGAGCTTTCCATATGTGAATGTCTAGGAATTTTATAATGTCTCATACAAGGTTCACCAAGTTACTTTCTAACGGGTTCCAATTCTACACTCATTTTGAGTTATTGTATACTTTCTTTCAAAACAAAGGCGATCACTGGGAATTTTCAATTGAAATATTAGAAAACAAGTTGGATGAGAGGATGGATGGTTGGTCTCATCACACCCATTTTGGGGGAATTATTTCCTACTATGGGGCTCTCTTTTATATTTAGTACATAATCATGAATCCTTCTCAAATCCCTATGTGGGACCGATTAACCCTATTACACAGATCTGATCGAGACCATGTGATAGATATGAACTTGTATGGGTATTTTTTGTTTCCCATGTTTGTCTAATTAATTCATATTTGTTTCATTAAATACTAATAGCTAGGATCTCTTGAGTTTATTTCCATCTAGGGTGGTGGTTGGTTTTTTTGGAGTTAGGATTGATCATTGAAGAGGTGCCCTATGTATTTTGTGAAGAAAAGAATCAAAACACACATAGTTCAATGGAATGTTCAAGGCATACACCTTAGTAGGAGTTTGGTGATGGTGGTAGTTTCCATATTCTAAGGGGATGATCATTTTATATCTCTAATTGTATATGTGTCTTTCTTAGGGTGAGAAACAAGGGACATATAAAGATAAATCACATTTCAGGTGTAACGACCCAACCCCAGTTACATAGAGTCGGTGTATTATTAAAAAACATTGGCATGATCACAAAACATCAAGTCTCAAAAGACCGATTAGTTTAGTAGCCTTGGAATAACTAGATACATTCCTAAAGTCTTAAATTACATCATAAAGTAAAAAAAACTACAACAACATATACTCTTAATATCCCCTCATACTATCCCTGTAGGTCATTCATAAATTACTTCTTCACATCCTGGGAAAAATAAAACATTAAAAGGGGTGAGAAGAGATGCTCAGTAATGATAACAATATAGTAGAAACTTTCATAAATGAGTATAAACATTTAAGGCAATGTATAACTAAAACAAAAGCCCTTTAAACATGAACTTCAGCATAATATGGCAAAGATAAAATGAAATAATTCCATTTACTTACTCACATGGATATTTTACTAGTCGAATAATCACATGAAATATCAATAACCACTTTCATAATGATGGAATGCATAATGCCAGACTATCGTAACAACATAGTCAAGGCCATGTGCCAAGACTAAAAATAAGATTTTGTCAAGGCCTTGTGCCAAGAAACTAGTTTGTCTCAAGAGACCTACCGATGCATTGAGGAGCTATAGCAGGATCCACCCGTCACTTATTAAGTCCAATGCATTCCTCATATGAATAGGTTTAACATAACATAAAAATTCGTATTAAAACTAGCATAAAAAATGTCAATACTTTCTCCATAAACCATTAATGGTATAAAAAGAAAAAATTTATAGGAAAACATATCACTAAACCTTCAATACAATATGGAAGTGTTGTATCATAATAAATAAACTTCAAAAAAACTTAAAATCCATCAAAGGATGTTGACATAGATGAAATAAAAACTATTGGAGAGAAATATCTCTGTTTTTTAAAATCATTTAAAAGTCCCATAATTATAAAATAAAACATTTACTTTGAAAATATTCTTATAAGATTGTAAGGGAAGCTTTGACGATTTTATAATGGCGGAAAATAGCCGCACCTATTGTATAAGTTAAAAAAGACATTCTTACCTTAATTCTGTCGAAAAGGTTAAAAATGACCTTGTTTGGAAAACGACATAAATATTAGATTATAAACTTCTTATAAAAGGTAAACAAGAGTATAAATGACTTTAATCCATAGTCTGTAAAATAGTAATAATGATTTGAAATCCATTTTTAAGAAACATGGATGTGGATGATAAAGAAGTCCCAGTAGATAATTACGTATAAACAACCTTTGATAATGAAGAGATTGTGAAATAAATCCTTAAATTGTACTTTTACTTAGTAGATGGTATGTTAACCTACTGTATAGTAGTTAAAACATTGTTATTAAATTATACAAGAACTATAAACATAATTATTATATCATATATGATCTTCTAATAATGCTTTGTTAATAATATTTTAGTATTATCGCTGTTTCAGGTGTTAACTTACTCGTTTTCTTTTATATGTTTTGTTACATAAGCTGTGTTTGTAATGGGTAGGTTGTATCTTATTCATATACAGAATGATATAAATTTCTTAAACACTAATTTTAATCATCAAATGAGAATTAGTCTTGAATGGATACGATGGAGAATGAATCTCATCGTGTTCGTGGAGACGGTAGTCCTTACGTACGCACAAGCGACAATATCATTCTTTTGATTTTAAAATAATATATAATTGGATGATATATTATATATACAGAATATTTATCATGTTATATTTATTATTTTTCTGAATTACACATCATTATTATACCCATACAAATAATAATATATTGAATAACAATTACACCACGACGTGGAGACGGTAAGCCGTACATACACACATATAGTGACATGTCATTCCAAGGATGGATAGAATACTGATTATGGTTGTAACATATTTATAATAAAATCACAGTATATAGAAGATACTGGAGTTATTATTTTATAATGGAAATAAAAAATAAAGAATAATTTGAAGAAGAAAGGAACTTGAAAGAGGGTGGTGAAAACATTACCTCTACTTTGGGATCTTCCTTTTGATTTGATCAAAAGGGCTCTATAGGTTGGATTTATGACTAGAGGAAGGCCTTTAAGTTGAATGGAGGATATTTTAGAGGGTATTTGGGTGGAGTTTGGCTGAGCCCAAATGCATTGATGATTTGTAATTGAGAGAAGGGGGAGTGCCCTTTTATAAGAGGGGTGAGGGGCACCTTTGGAAAATCAAGAAATATTATTTTAGAATAAATTCATATTCAGTTTATAATGGATCAAAAGTGGATTATTTAAAGTTTAAGGTGGGGATAGGTCGAAAACCACCCAACCAACAGGGTTTAGATAGGTTTGGGTCACTTTATTAACCTTATCTTTTAGTTTTAATTCTTAGTTAATTAGTTTGACACTTACCATGTCTCTTTGTATTTTTATATTATATATTCAACAAACATACTATAAACTTCCAAGAGACCCCCAAGTTGTCCATTAATGATACAAATATCATTATTTAAGTCGTTTGGCCGAAAATTAGTTTTTTATCAATAGAATATAAATTAATAATATAATATTTGTTTTAAAAACTCTTTTATGTCAATTGTGACACTATTGGGTATTTTGTTTTTGATAATTTCATAACAGCATTATTACTTCGAAAAAATTTATATAATCAGTACTAATATTTCATAGTAACCTATAAAATTAGTTTAATTCATAAAAAGTCTCAAATTATATTTATTTTGATATTTATAATATCAATTATTTTAATATTTCATTAATTAGGTAATTACTGCATCACTACTGTGTCATAAATAAATTAACTTATTTAGTGTCTAAAAATTATAAATAAAATACCATTTTGTAGGAAATCTTCTTAGCTTAATAATTAATATTTACAATCAAATTTATCGTATGTATAACCCTATATTAAAAGTGTTTTAGTTATTAAACTTTGATTTTAACTCTTTTAACTCTTCTTTGAATTAAATAATAATAAATGTCCTAATCTATTCCAAGTGGACCTATATGATAATATTTTATTCCTAATGTTGTTTTTGGTAGATATACACTTTTAAAATATAATTAGGACATGTTTTAGTATAATATTAATATCATTTTTACCCTTAATTACCCTATTTACTTTTAACCGTGGTAAATAAAAGTAAAAAAGTTACTATTCACCAAAAAAATATTTTTATCTTATTGAACCACATTTTACTCCTTGATGTTAACCGTGTCTCTTGGATTTTTGAAATTCCACTCATAGAATCGGTAAAATTATGTGTTAGGTGAATTTGCAGATTATCATAGGAAGTGGGTAAAAGACGGTGAAAAGTTCAATATAATTTTTATATATCTCAAATTGTTCTGAACTAACTCCAATGAATTACATTGAAATTATATATGTATTATGTATCTATTTTGACCTTAATTAAATTTAAATAAAATAAATAATTATTTAAATAAAAATGTGGTTTTAAACTATAACTCAGTGTTTTTTCACTATTCATCAAAAATTGAATATTTTCAGAAAAATATCAACATTTCACCCTAGTCTAATTAGGTATTCTGAATCCAAAAATGAGATCCATTTTGAAAAATAAAATTTATAAAATTTCAAAAAGTGGGAATTACTATTCATAATAGCTAGTTAGATTGGTTGTAGTGTGTGTTAGAACTCGAAGTTCCGTACATCACAAGATATTGTATTATTCAAAGGGAAGCGTACCGTGGAAGCTTGGGGTGTTACATTCTCCTCTCCTTCAAATAATTTCATCCAAAATTTCTAGAATATTAATCTATAAAAGGACTTGGGTGTTTCTTCATCATATGTTCCTCGGGTTCCCACGTTGCTTCTTCCATCTTATGGTTTCTCCACAAAACTTTTACCAGACGAGTCATCCAGTTTCTCAGTACTTGTTCTCTCATATCAAGAATCCTGACAGGCTCTTCGCAATAAGACAGATCGAGTTCCAGTTCTAATTCCTCATAGCTGAGTACATGCGTTGGGCCAGGCATGTATTTCCTCAACAGTGATACGTGGAACACATCGTGAAATTTGGAGAGACTTGGTGGCATTTCCAAACAGTAAGCTATATCCCCAATTCGTTCTAGAATTTCGAAAGGTCCAATGTAATTGGGACTCAATTTACCCTTCTCACTGAAACGTATAACTTATTTCCATGGAGATATTTTCCAGAAAACATGATATCCTACCTAAAATTCCAAATACTTCCTTCGATTATTGGTATAGCTCTTCTGCCTTCTTTGAGCTGAGTTGATATGGTTTTGAATTACCTTTACCTTTTCCATTGTTTCCTCCACCAGTTCTGAGCCTACAAGTTTTCTTTCACCAATGTCATCCCAATAGGTTGGTGTGCGACATCTCTTTCCGTATAACATTTCATATGGTGCCATTTGAATACTCGAATGGAAGCTATTGTTATTGGAAAAATCCACCAGAGGTAAATATTTATCCCACATAACCTGAAAGTCAAGTGAGCATGATCTCAAAATGCCTTCTAAGGTTTGAATGGTCCATTCTGATTTTCCATCTGTTTGAGGGTGGTAGGCAGTGCTCAAACGATGTTTTGTATCCAGGGTTTTCTGAAGACCTTTCCTGAATCTTGAAGTAAAATGGGGATCACGATCAGAAACAATCAACAGGGGATCTCCATTAAGTCTCACAACTTCATTAATATATAGCCTTTATAGATGTTCAAGTGTTAAATCTTCCCTTATAGCAGGAAAATGTTCTTACTTGGTAAGATGATCAACAATGACCCATATTGAATCATTCCTTCTAGGAGTCTTTGGTAGTCCCATGAAAAAGTCCATCGTGATATTATCCCATTTCCACTCAAGTATGTGAAGAGGTTTCATGACTCCTCCAGGATATTTCCTCATGAAGCGATCTAACATTGATCCTCCACACTGCGGGTCAGGGTGCTCCATACGGTTAAGGTTATTATTCATAACCTGGGTGAGTTGTCTCAGTATGGTGATTAGCTGATCAGCACCAGTTACATCACTAACGCCAATATAATTATCTTGAGTAGGAGGGCCATACCTACGTGAAGTGCGTGCATTGATACAGTTTCCATTTCTTCCACTAGGCTCCATTTCTAAACAATGGTATAAACTAGATCAGTTTATGAATCAAAATACATAATTATATACTTGTAAAACACTTAACATAAATTAACCTATTTATGGTTATAATCCATAATCATAGAAATGTTTTATTTGAAGAGGTATATACTCATAAACCATTCATAATGGTTTGTAAAGAAAATGATAATTATCCTAAGCATATCCCCAAAGAGTGTCGTAACCAAGAGTGCAGTAAGGCCCATCGTCATGCACCAGTTTCCATTCGAGTCTAGCTCAAAGCGGTGTTTTCGGGTTTTAAACCTAGGTACATCTGTTCCAGAGCTGCCTCTACCTGCTTGTATCCAGACAGGGATTTATTGTTTGGAAAACTCAAAAAATTTCTACAATTCCAAAATTCTAGGAATTTCCTCTATACTAATCCTCAAAGTCCATATTAGGTCTATGTGCTCTAATCAGAGTTTATCTAAATCTAGCTCCCAAGGTTTGTACTAAAATTCCTCTGATACCAACTGTAACACCCTGACCCCAGTTACCCAGAGTAAGTGCATTATTACATAACATTGGCATGATCACAAAATATTAAGTCTCGAAATACCGATTAGTTTAGTAGCCTTGGAATAACTAGATACATTCATAAAGTCTTACATTACATCATAAAGTAAAACAACTACCACAACATATTCTCTTCATATCCCCTCAAACTATCCCTACAGATCATTAATAAATTACTTCCTCACATCTTGGGAAAAATAAAATATTGAAAGGGGTGAGCTCAGATGCTCAGTATGGATAACAATATAGCGGAAACATTCATAAATAATCATAAACATTTAAGGCAATGTATAACTAAAACAAAAGACTTTTAAAATTGAACATCAGCATAATATGGAAAAGATAAAATGAAATAATTCCATTTACTTATTCACATAGATATTCTACTAGTCGAATAATCACATGCAATATTAATGACCACTTTCTAATGATGGAATACATAATGCCAGACTATCATAACCCCATAGTCAAGGCCTTGTGCCAAGACTACAATAGGATTTTTTCAAGGCCTTGTTCCAAGACACTAGTTTGTCTCATGAGACCTACCGTTGCATCAAGGAGCTATAGCGAGCTCCACCTATCACTTATTAAGTCCAATGCATCCCCCATATGAACAGGTTTAACATAACATAAACATTCATATTAAAAATAGCATAAGGAATGTCAATACTTTCTCCATAAACCATGAATGGTATAAAAATAACAAATACACAGTCAAAAATATCACAAAACCTTCAATACAATATGGAAGTTTTGTATCATAATAAATAAACTTCAAATAACCTTAAAATCCATCAAAAGATGTTGAAATAGATGAAATCAAAACTATTTGAGAGAAATATCTCTTTTTTTTGAATCATTTAAAAGTAAAATAATTATAAAAGAAAACATTTACTTTGAAAATATTCTTATAAGCTTGTAATAGAAGCTTCTATGATTTTATAACGGTGGAAAATAGCTGCACCCCCATTATAAGTTAAAAAAAGCCATTCTTACCTTAATTTTGTCAAAAAGGTTAAAAAGGACCTTGTTTGGAAAATGACATAAAGATTCCTTTATAAACTTCTTATAAAAAGTCAACAAGAGTATAAATGAATTTTACATATAGTCTGTAAAATAGTAATAATGATTTGAAATCCATTTTTAATAAACATGGATGTGGATGATAAAGAGGTTCGAGTAGATAATTACGTCTAAACAACCTTGGATAACGAAGAGATTGTGAAATAAACCCTTACCTTGTACTTTTCCATAGTATATTTAATGTTAACCTCCTGTATAATAGTTAAAACATTGTTATTAAATTATACAAGAACCATATACATAATTATTATATCATATATTATCTTCTAATATTTCTTTGTTAATAATATTTTAGTATTATCATCGTTTCAGGTGTTAACTTGCTAGTTTTATTTTATATGTTTTGTTACATAAGTCATGTTTGTTATGGATTGGTTGTATATTATTCATATCCAAAATTATATAAAGTTCTTAAACACTACTTTTAATCATCAAATGATAATTAGTCTTGAATGGATACGATGGGGAATGAATCTCGTCCCGTTCGTGGAGACGGTAGTCCATACGTACTCACGAGCGACAATATCATTCATTTGATATTAAAATAATATATAATTGGATGGTATATCATATATAAAGAATCATTATCATGTTATATTTATTATTTACATGAATTACACATCATTATTATACCCATCCAAATAATAATATATTGAATAACAATTACACCACGACGTGGAGACGGTAAGCCGTACGTACACACATATGGTGATATGTCATTCAAAGGATGGATAAAATACTGAATATGGTTGTACAATATTTATAATAACATCAAAAATTATTTAAGATACTAGATTTATTATTTTATAATGTAATAAACAAATAAATAAGAAGCTGAAGAAGAAAGGAACTTGAAAGAGGGTGGTGAAAACATTACCTCTTCTTCGTGTTATTCCTTTTGATTTGATAAAAAGGGCTCCATAGGTTAGCTTTATGAATAAAGTAACGAATCTAGGATGAAGGTAGGATACTTTATATGGTATTTGGGCAGAGATTGGCAGATCCCAAAGGCTTTGAAGGTTTGTAATTGAGAGAAGGAGGAGTCCCCTTTTATAAGAAGGGTGAGGGGCACCTTTGGAAAAGCTAGAAATGTTATTTTATAATAAATTCATATTCGGTTACTAATGGCTCCAAAGTGTATTATTTAATGTTTAAGGTGGCAATAAGTCGGAAACCACTCAACCAATAGGTTTTATATAGGTTTGGGTCACTTTATTAACCTTATCTTTTAGTTTAAACTCTTAGTTAATTAGTTTGACACTTACCATGTCTCTTTGTATTTTTATATTATATAGTCAATAAACTTACTATAAACATCCAATAGACCCCCAAGTGGTCCATTAATGATACACCTATCATTATTTAAGTCTCTTGGGAGATCCTTAGATTTTTGGGAATAGAATATAAATTAATAATATAATATTTATTTTAAAAACTCTTTTATGTCAATTTTGACACTATTGGGTATTTTGTTTTTGATAACTTTATAAAAGCATTATTACTTCGAATAAAATTTATATAATAAGTCCTAATATGTCATATTAGCCTATAAAATTAGTGGAATGCATAAAAAGTATTAAATTACATTTATTTTGATATTTATAATATCAATTATTATAATATATCATTAATTAGGTAATTACTGCATCACCATTGTGTCATAAAAAAATTAAATTATTTAGTGTCTAAAAATTATAAATAAAATACCATTATGTTGGAAATATTTTTAGATTTCTAATTAATATTTATAATCGAATTTATCTTATGTATAACCCTATATTAAAAATGATTTAGTTATTAAACTTTGATATTAACTCTTTTAACTCTTCTTTGAATTAAATAATAATAAATGTCCTAGTCTAATCCAAGTGGACCTAAATGATAATATTTTATTGCTAAGGTTGTTTTTGGTCGAGATAAACTTTTCTAATAGAATTATTACATGTGTTTGGGTAATATTAATATTATTTTTACGATTAATTACCCAATTAACTTCTAATTGTAGTAAATAAAAGTAAAACGTTACTATTCACCAAAAATTATTTTTATCTTATTGAACCACATTGTACTCCTTGATGTTAACCGTGTCTCTTGTATTTTCAAAATTTCACTCACAGAAGTGGTAAAATTAATTTTTATGTGAATTTGAAAATTCTCCTAGGAGGTGGGTAAAAGACGGTGAAAAGTTCAATAAAATTTTTATATATCTAAATTTATTATGAACTAACTCAAATGAATTACATTGAAGTTATATAGGTATTATGTATATATTTTGACATTAATTAAATTTAAATAAAATAAATAATTTTTTAAATAATTTTTTTTTATAAACTATAACTCAGTGTTTTTCACTATTCATCAAAAATTGAAATTTTTCATAAAAATACCAAAATTTCACCCTAGGATAATTTCGATATTCCAAATCCAAAAATCAAGTCCATTTTGAAAAATAAAATTTATAAAATTTCAAAAAGTGGGTATTACTATTCATAACGACTAGTTTGATTGGTTGTGGTGTGTGTTAGAACTCGAAGTTGCGTACAACACACACTACTGTATTATTCAAAGGGAAGCGTACCATGGAAGTTTGGGGTGTTACATCAAGAGAGAGTACCATTAGGTATGAATAGAGGTATTATACACTATGAATACCCATATAAGATTATTCTACAATGAAAGGGGAGACAATAGGAAATAAGGTGGTTATTTTTAACGATATTCCAAAAGATACCCAACTTAGTAGGTGGGTGAAGTGGGGGTTTTGTTTAAGGTATTAAAACTAAGAGGAGGCCCGTAATTTTAAATCCATGAGGAGGATATTGACTCATAGTAATTTTACAAGTTGGATGTGGATCACAATAAGGATAATTACCATGTTTTTAGAACCATTTGAGGGATTTGGACTCATGGTGATTTGGAGGTTTTATTTGGGCTTACACATTGAAGGATTCCCATATTTATAGTACCATGAAGAGAATCTTGTGTTATTGGTAATTAATTGTTTTATTATAGCTTATTTAGTGACCCTAGATTAATATACATGTATATTACAGTATTTTATATGAATATTCAGAAGATTGAAAACTATATTCTTGATGGCCATAATAATTTAGTGTCTTTGGAAACTGGGAAAAAAATACTCTAACATGGTGAAGGATCTTAATTGTTTCCAAAAAATATATTACCCTTTTATACTTATACATAAAATCATTCTTTATAACCTGGGGAAAGTAAATATAAAAAATTGGTGTGCTTAGATGTTTAGTAAGGGTAAAACAAATGAGACACATAAGCATAACATGAGTATAAGGGTATGAGAACATGAGAATAACATTTGAAGATCATACAAACATATCAAATATAATATTACTGAGTCATGGAATAATGATTGGTAGTTCATTCGACATGAATCATAAGGGAATCGAGAGAATAATCCATGAAATCATAACATAGGATTATGAAATGGAATATTCAGTGGACATATACGCATAAGAAATTATTTCCATAGTAGTCAAGGAATTGCTACCAAGGCCATCTTAGTAGTATAGGTTCACTACCCATTCCATCTTGGTAGTCACATTTCACTTCAATGAAGATCTTAGAAGATAAGGTTCACTCCCAAGAACATCTTAACAGAAGAAGTCCTCCACTGAAGTATGTTCACTCCTTGTCCCAGCCATATCTATCACATGAGATATAAATCATTACCCAATGAATTGGATGGAGATATTGGTCTAAAAAATATCATAACGAAAACATACATATGTGTGCCACTTTCTCATAAAAATTCATCATATCATAACAAATTAATTTACATGGGTTTCATAAATATGTAATGATTTACTAACCTATAGAAAAGAGATAGGTTTCATAATCATTTCATCGAAGAAGAACCTCTGAAAATATATGGGTTTCATAATCATATAACCAATGAAAATGAAACTAGTTTCATAAATATATGAGCCGTGAAAGAGAAATGGATTTCATAAACATATAAACCATGAAATAGAAACATGTTTCATCAACATATAACCCGTGATAGTGAAAAGGGTTTTGTAAACATAATTCCATCAAAACATAAACCATTTCAAGAAATATTACAAATGGAACCTTTAGACCATTTCCCCATAAAAGAATCAGTAACACCAATAGATGTAATCTTAGATGGAAAAGAATTTTAAAATATATTTTAAAAACATTTCTTAAGGAAAATATTTTTTCTTCAATGGAAAATACATTTTAAACCATAGGTTCTTTTGAAAACCATTTTCTTTTAAATCAATTATGATTCCTTATATGTAATTCTAGAAACAATTTCAAAAAAAATCTCTTGAAAATATATAAAATAATCTTGAAAACATTTTGAATCCCATATATCATGGAAATTTATAAAAAAATCATAAAAACATTTTTTAAACACTTTTCTTTGAAAATAAATTTGAAAACATTTAATGAAAGGTTGAAAACATTTTTTAAACCCTTTATTTAAAAATAGCATTGAACACTTATAAATAAATCTTGAAAATGTTTTGAAAATAATTTGTTTTAAAATAAATATGAAAACTTATAAAGAAATATTTAAAATGTTTTGAAAACTTTTTCTCTGAAAATAAGTTGAAAACTTATAAAAACCTCTTGAATACTTTTTAATAACTTTTTAAATAATTTTTTTTGAATTTTTTTAGAAAATATGGATTTATAGGACACATTTGTTCGATATAAGAGAGAGATAAAGTTATTTTATTAAAAAAATTATTTATTTCTTAAGTAAAAAAGTGGGAAAATGGTACCAATACCTAAAGATATCATAAATATGAGTTTTATTAGAAACCTGAATTATATTCTTGAGAGATTAATCAAAATATTTTATCAAGATAAACATAATTGTAAATTGTCTTGATAAATGATGAGATTGTAGCAATAAATTGTTAAAAATTTGGTAATTTTGACTCAAAACCTACATGAGAGAATAAAATTTAATGAAGCATAAAATATCAAGAAAAAAGAATATTTCGGATATAAAATTTCAATGGTCATTTTATACACCTAAAAGATGAAAAAAATTTCATAACATGTCATGGATCTTAAATAAGGTAAATTGAGATAACATTATATTACTGATTTAGAAACGTTTGAATCACAAACTCTATAAAATAAATATTATAAAATAGCTATGAAAATATGCATAAGTATAATTATAAGAATCATATAACACATCCATTTTTAATATAAATACCACATATAGGAAACATTATGTGAACATGGCTTGTGTCTCACATAAAATAAAAGTGAGACGATAAAACCCATACCTTATGTCTTAAATCTCATTGTACTCGTACAAACCTCCTAAATAATAAATATAAGTTTAATAAAAATATATTTTAGAACCATATCATTATATATAATTCCATATATGATTTTATTATGACTTTATATTACCTATTTATTAACAATTCTACGTTAATGTTGTGTTTTGAGAAATTTCCGCTTTATTTTTCGTATATGTTTTGACCTATTATTCCGGATCCTCTAACGTAAATAATGACTCAATTTTTTCAAGAATTTAAAACATTATATAAAAATCATATATATTTAGTATATATGTATTTATAATAATCTATAAAATATATAAATATGAAATGGATTACAATATTCATGGATACGATTGTCCATATATACACATGAATACTATTTCTGTTCTATTATCATTTTGAAAGAAATAAAGTAAATAAAATACATGTATATATATATATTTATATAAATATAAATAACATCATTCTAGTATAATTATTATGTCACATATATCATATATTTTCACTAAAACAATCTTTAATACATTCCATGTAAAGTGTGAACGAATCACATCTATTTGAGGAGGAGGTGGTCCACATGTTCAAAAACAAAGTTATCATGTTTACAAAAAATAAAAAACATGAAGGTATGTTTTATATAATAATAAAAGAAGTATAAATACAGAAAAAATATCACATACACACACACACACACACATATATATATATCATATAATAATAGATTGTTGGTCATAATTCCATACCCTAAGAGGTGGTAAATGAAAAACTAACATCATTTCAATAGATGGTAGTTTTCCTTACACAAGAATGGTAATTTCATTACCCATTATATTGAAGTGTTTTTAAGTGTAGGGAGAAACCATATAATGAAAACTTATATTAATATTTAGGATAGTGATTTTCATTATAATTATATAATAATAAGAGTTTATGGGGTGTATAATGAAAAAATAAGAACGAATCTTGAGGTAGGATGTCAACTCTTTTTGGGTAAATCCTATTGTTTTACACCAAAGTTATTACTTAGTTTTATTTAATCCTAAAGGGATGAATATATGAAAAATATAGGGATTTTTTATGATATTTTAATAGGTTTTTTCCTTGAAAAAGTGTCTTGAGAGGGTTGAGAAAGCGAGGGGTGTGAGAACCCTTTAATAGAGGAGGAGGTGAGATATTCTTGTAAATATATAATGGTAAACCCCATTGAGAAGTTTCCATTTCCAAATTTTCCTCCAATAGTTGTTAAAATTAGAACCATGACTTTACTTGGTTATTGTGTGTCCATTAAATGTTTTTTGAAATGTTTCTAGGTCATTTGTTCTATTAAGATTAATGTTTAACCATTAAGTAATCTTGTTTTTCCCTTAATCACTCTAATTAATTTTATATACTTTTAGTAATATTATTAGCAAAAAACTAATTTAAACTAAATAAACAAAATTAATTATTCGAATTATAAATTTAAAATCTATTTTTTCAAATTCTAAGCATAGTAGCAGATGAATTTAATTTAAAGTTAATTCCAAAGACATGATGACAAAGTGTGTTATTAACGTAAAAATGTTCAAATGATTTTTACATTTTTATATAAAAATTTAATTTGATTTTTTTAATGAGATACATTTTTTTAAATGATGAATTATTGATATAATAATAATTAAAAACTAATTATAAAAATTATTTCACTACATAAATAAATTGAATAAATAATCATTTTTAATTAAATTTCACTAATATTTATTCAATAGTAATAAGAAAAAAAGCATTCTCAGAAAAATAACGAAAATTCACCCAAACTAAATTTTGATATTATTATTTAAAAAATGACTTTTTTTCTAATAAATATTATAAAAGTGTCAAAACATATATTTAAAATGGGTTCACTAATAAAAGGTTGTAAAATTGCCTTTTAGAAAAATACATTTCTTATTCATAAAATTTATTTTATTCTTATCATATTCCTATAATATATATTGGATGAGAATCAAATTTATTTAATGAATATATAATATATAAGATTTATTGAACAATTATCATTACTAGGTTTTTATTTATTAAAATAAAGTTGTGTTTGTATATAGAAAAATAGGTTTTATAGAAAAATAATTTCTTTATTTTCAGATAGTTCTTTAATTGACTTGAACAAATTGATATCCAAAGGATCCATTTTATATACATGTTTAATTAAAATTTTCACAAGTTAATTTTATTCATAAATTCTATTCCAATGGCTAGGTGATAGCTATAATAGTAGTTTAATAATAATATTACCAGTGTGTTATAGTTTGGTAAAAAAATCATTCTTGCGTGTACCTCAATCTATTGAAGGAACTTTGTATTTCATTTAATACAAGACAAACATAGTATTTTATATACCAAAATATAATATAATTATTATAAGTAGTTTATTATTTACAAAGTTTTTCATATAACAAAATCCAAACATAGTGGTTTTATATAAAAAATATACTTAGTGTTGTGTCAAAAGAGAATATAAAAAAGATTAAATTAATTAGAATAAATTTAAAAAAATATCTAAGTGTTACATTATACACCACTTACAGAGTTTATCCCTCCAATGATTTATGGGTTATAAAAGGTTTAATACTTGAATGTTCCTTTCATTGAAACCCACATATCAAAAAATTAATACTAAATCATTATCTATAAAGGTAAATTTAGAAACATAATAGTAACCTAGAGTAACAGGTAACTATTTTTACACATAAGAGAACATAGGTGGAAACTAAAAACATAGAACTAGAAGAAAACAATAAATAACCATAGATATTGATAAACATTATTGATCCTAAAATATCGGGTGATCCATAGAATGTTAAAATTCACAAAACCATAAATTTAAGAAGTATGAAAGAGGTTATTGATATAAAAAATAATGATAATAGGATAAAATTTTATTTTAAGACACTTTTCCTAATGTTGAATTATTTTTATGAGAAGATATAATTTATTTATTTCAGCATAATCTCACCCTCTGTTTTTTCATTAATAAAATTTCAATTGATCCCATATTCAAATAAATAATGGTGAATTTTTCATTCCTAAAGTACTAACATATCATGAGGTAGAATGATAATTCATTCCATATTCCTTTAGTTATAATCATAGGAAAATGGTTATCAAAATTTATCCAATATGCATAAATACATATATTGAGATAGAATAATTTAATCATGAAAAACTCCTCTTAATTTTAATATAAACCATTACATCAATGTCTAGCATTGTAACCCTTCTAAAATATAAAAATCAAAAGTTTAGAAAGAAGTTCCATAAATCAACCTAATATTTATCCCCAATATATCATATGTTATCTCTTGTTCATCACATACCAAATGTGTGAATACATTTATTATGTATTCTCTTGAAACATGGTAATAACCTAAATTACCATACATCCTTATGGAAAAAATGAAATATTTATTAATCCAAAGAACATTGGATATATTAATTAAACTCCTTAATCTCCATCCATGATAGTGAAACCAATTTTTCAAAAAATCCTTTCTTAGTTTTGAGATCATTGATACTATCGAATTTACTTTATCCAAACCAATAATCTCTTTATCCAAGATAAACACAAATATCTAAACATCTTAAACATAGTATGGGGTTTCTTAAATGAATTCCAAATATAATATTTTCATTAAATATCTTCTCTATGTCTTTATCACCATTAAACATTTAATTTTCAATCTTTAATGAAAACAATATACTTAAAATAATTACATATTTTATGATTCATTTAATATAATAATCAAATTATAGAACATATACACTTCATTAATCAAACTTTACTCTCAAACCATTTCCCAAGCACCATTAATTTATTCATTAATACCCATTTTCCTAGAATATGAAATATGAATCCTGTAATAAGGTTCCTCAACCTCAGTCCAATCATGGATTTTATGATTAATGTAAACAATACTATTAGAACAACCCATATGTTTCACATGTTATTTTCAGTCTCCTTATCTTCATATGTATATCCAATACACATACCACTTTCCTGATACTATTCTTGAGATTACCACTTTGGGCATTGATTTTTATAATTCCCAGACATTGCACATTTGAAAAATTAAATACTAACCTTTTTACTTATAACTCTTGATAATGACTTACACCAGAAATAATTGTGTTAGAAACAATTATTATAACATAAAACCACATAATCATGAAAAATTACATATATGTTGTGTAAATCATTACACCAAATTTTAAATCTATAACACCTTAGGCTTATCCTTAGAGACATCCCTAGACATTTACTTAGAAATATACATAGGGATCCCACTAAAGTATTCTTATCCTAATTTTCAATGTTTGGCTAACCATTTACTTTAAAATTTAATAGAGAGACCCAAGATTAAAACATATGGATATTTAATCATTTTAGTTGAATATTAACCACATTAAAAAAAGACATGCCTAAGGAACATAATAGATTAGTATCTTTGGAAACATGGAAGAAAATAATTAACTTGGTTAGAGATCTTTAATTTTTTCCACAAAGATCTTCCCCTTTAGTAATTCTAATTATAACATTTTTTTATAACATGGTAAAAGGATACATAACAAAGGGGTGAGATCTGATGCTCAGTAAGGGTAAAAAAGAGAAACATAATCATAATGTGAGTATTAGGGTATAAGAAAAAAAAAATAACATTTTAGGATCATACCATTCATAAAAATGATCATATACCTAACTCATGCCATAAATATTGGATGTTCAAAATACATGAATCACCTTGGAATCAAGATAATAATCTAAAATTTAGAACATAGTATTAAGACATAAAATTTTTGATAGACACATAAGTATATAAAATTATTTCTATAGTAGTCAAGGAATCACTTATAGGTCCATATTAGCATTATGGTTTCAATTACCATATTATATTGTTAGTTATGATTCACTTCCATAGCAATATTAGTAGTAAAGGTTCATTCCCAAGACCATATTACCAGAAAAAGTCAATTACATAACAAAGTTCACTCCCCATTTCAGCCATTTATATTTCCTGATATATAAATCTTAATCAAATGAATTTGAAGGAGATATAGGCCCAACCCATATCACAATAAAATCATACATACTTGTGCCACTAGCTCATAAGTATTCATCATATCATAACCGATGAAATGAAATGGGTTTCATAAATATGTAATCATATAATAACCCATGTAAAAGATATATGTTTCAAAATCATTTTATCAAAACATAACCTATTAAAAAACCCTTGAAAGAGAAACATGTTTCATAAACATATAACCCATGAAAGAGAAATGAGTTTCATAAACATATAACCTCTTATAGAGAAATGGGTTTCATAAATAACATTCCATTAAAAAATATCATTCTAAGAAATAATATGAAATTTAACTTTGGATTATTTCCCCATAAAGGCATGAGTTACACCAATGGATGTCATATTAAATGGATAATAATTTTGAAATATCTTTAAAAACATTTCTTGAGGAAAATAAATATTATTATTTGGAAAATAATTTTTAAAGAATAAAACGATTTGAGTTACATTTTTATTTGTAATAATCCTGAAAACATATAAAGTAGTCTAGAAAACATTTCAAATCATTTTACCTTTAAAATATATAAAATATGATTGAAATCATTTTGAAAATATTTTTCCTCAGAAATTTATAAAAGAAACTTGAAAATATTTTGAAAACCATTTTCTATAAAGATAGCTTTGAAAAAATATAAGGAATGTTTTAAAATGTTTCTAAAACGATTTCATTGAAATTAACTATGACAATTTATAAAGAAAGATTGAAAAAGTTTTCAAAATCGTTTCTTTGAAAATAAATTTGAAAACATATAATGAAATAATTAAAATTTTATGAATCAATTTTTATTTTAAAATAATTTTAAAACTTATAAACAGTTGTTTAATAAATTTTACAATGTTTTTAAAGATAATTGTTTTTGAGTTTTTTTAAAAATATAGTTTTAAATAACCCAAAATTTAAACCCAAGAGAGAGATGAAGTCAGATTTTTTTAAAAACACATTCTTAATTATATTTTGTACCTTAGATTGCTAAAATGGTACCAGTACATTATTATACCATGAATAACAACAGGGTAATAAAATGATAGAGGTTTATTGAGATATGAATCATAATATTTCATTAATGGAATCATCATCTTAAAAAATCACTATTAATGTTGAGATTTTAGCAATAAACTATTACTACTTTGGTAACTTTGACTCATACTAAACATGAGATAATAAAATTAAATAAAGATTAAAATATCTTCCAATAGGTATATTAAAAATACTACATTTCAAATAGAAGTTTATATAGATCATGGAAGAATATAGGTGCATTACTTGGCATCTGTCCCAAATAAGACAACTTGAGACAAAATAAGTGTACCGAGTTGATAAATTTTTTAAACATGAACCCCAGGAAATAACGATAATAAAATAGATATCTAAATAACCATAAATTTATGTATAATATTCATATAATACATACATGGATATTATACATACCATATATAATAAATAGAACATGACCATGGCTTGTGTCTCATGAAAAATAATAGTGAGATGAGGAAACACTTACATTATGACTTGAATTTTGTAGTACTCATAAAAAACTCATGTATAATAAAAATAATTTTATTATAAAAATATTCCAGAACCATGATATTATATATAAAATAATATATGATTTTATTATTAATTTATATTACTCGTTTATTAACAATTATGTGTTGATGTTATATTTTGGGTAATTCTGCTATATTTTTTGTATATATTTTGGGTTTTTATTCTTGATCCTCTTAATTATATCATGGTTTAAAAAATTTCAAAAGTTAAAACATGATATAAATATCATATATATTCATTATATACGCATTTAAAATAGTCTATAAAATATAGATATATGAAATGGAATAGACGGTTCATGGAGACAGTGGTCCATACTTAAGCATGAACGTTGTTTCCTTTTAATTATCGTATTGAAATAATGAAATTAAATGACATAAATGTATTTATATATATAGTATAATAATAATAATAATATCTCATATATATCATATAATTACACTAAAACTGTTCTTAATACATTCTGTTTAATGTGTGAACGAATCACATTACTTTGAGGAGGTGGTAGTTAAAATGTAAACAAAAAAAGTTATCATGTTTACAAACAATGGAATAAATGAAGGTATTTTTATATAATAATTATAGAAGATAAATAAATTATAAATATAAGATATATATCATTTAAAATTATTCCCATTATAATTACTATCCATGGGAGGTGGTAAAGTAAAAATGAACAACATCATTTCAAGATGTAGTAGTTCGTCGTACATAGGAATAGTAAGTCTGTTACCCATTAGATGGAAGTGTGTGTAAGTGTAGGTATAAAACATAGAATAAAATAAATCATAGAATAACTATTATACTGAGGTTATTATATAATTTTGGAATAATATTTTTTGAATATGTATATAGTGAAATAAAACATAGGATCTTGAGGAAGGTTATTACACTTTCGTTGGGTAACTTTAATTGGTTGGAAAAAAAGGATTTATTGGTTGGACTTATGAAAAAGGGAGGATTATAGGATGAAGGGATGTATTTTTTGGAGGTTATTTATTCATTTTTTGTCCTAGAAAATATGTATTTAGAGGTATAAGGAAGTGAGGTGGGTGAATCCCACATTATAGAGGAGGAAGAGTGACATTATTATAAACAGAAATAGGTAAACACTATTAAGAGGTATCCCTTACAGTATGTTCCTATAATAAATTTTATAATTGTATAAAATATGGAAATTGGTTGACATATTTCAACAAAATGGATTTTTACATGTTTTTAGGTCATTTTTCCCTTATGATAAAATTTTACCCATTAAGTAATCTTTTTTTCCCTTAATCGTTGTAATTAATTTTAATTAAATTCACCAATATTTCTTGTCAAATTTTTTTTGAACTTATTATAAATTATAAATTATTCTGATTAAAAATATTGAATCCATTTTTCTAAATTATAATCACATATATGGTATAAATTAAGTTAATGTTAATCCTCTAGATGAGATGAAAAAGAAGGTATTAAATGTAAAAATGTTCAAATATTTACTAAGTTTTTTATATGTAAATTTAATGTGAAATTATTTAAAATGAAATAAAATTAGTTAAATAATATAAAATATATCTAAATTTATACTAAAACACAAAAATTGTTTTTTATCTATATAAATAAATTGGATGAAAACTTATTTTTGAATTAAAATTCACTATTTTTTCCAGTATTCTTCAAAAAATGAAATTTCTCAAAAATATATCAAAAAATAACTGAAAGGAAATTTTAATATTTATCATTAAAAATGAAGTATATT
Organism: Viscum album; assembly: GCA_963277665.1. Lineage (NCBI taxonomy): Eukaryota > Viridiplantae > Streptophyta > Magnoliopsida > Santalales > Viscaceae > Viscum > Viscum album. Next base: position 165,929,558 of record OY728155.1, on the reverse strand, counting down.
TTATCAAAAACAATTATCAAATAGCCAAAAATTATATCAAAAATGGGTTTTCCATTAAAAGGAGTTAAAATTACCTTTTATAAAAAAAACATCCCTTCATTTATAAAATTGTATTTATTAATATAATATAAATATAAAACATATTGTAAGAGTAAAAAATATATTTATTGAATATATTTTTTATAAATTTTGTTGAAAACATTAATAAAAAGTAAGTTTTTAAAATATTGGGATAAAATTTTAATTTTACATAGAAAAAAAAATTTTCATTAGAAATTAAGTTCTTTATTTTCAAATAGTTATTTCATCCACATATAATAATTGATAACAAAAGGTTTCATTTAATATACATGTTTAAATAATATTTTCACCACTTATTTAATCTTATTTTCAACATCCGTTTCAATGGAGAGGTGGTTGATATAACTGTATTTTAATAATAATATTTATAGTGTAGAGTAGTTTGGTAAAAAATCAGCCTTGCGTGTAACACAAGCTATCAAAGGAACTCGATATTGTGTGTAATGAAATCCAAGAATAGTGTTTTATGTACTACAAGATAATCTAAGTGTTTCATGTGGTATAATATAAACATGGTTTTTTATATAAAACAATCAAAACATTGTGATATTATGTAAAAAACTATATTCAATATTGTGTGAAATGAAAATATAAAAATTATTAAATTAATTTGAAATAAAATTTCAAAAAATATCTGGCTGTCATAGCTTACATCTAGAATGATGTCCAAGTTTAAAAAACCAAAAGGAAGATCTCTACTCATGGGTAATTTTATAGATTGGTTAGGTCTTATGCCTTAGAGGATACCCGTATTTCTAAAACTATTGGGAGTATATTTAATCATTGTTAATTAAAGGTTTCGTAAGGGATTACACCTAAGAGGATCCTCATGTATAGAGTGGATTGGGTAAATGATAACCCTAGTTCTAATGAATTGGTTGAAGTGTCTCCCACGTGGGGTGAATTGGGAAAAGAGTATCACTTGTGGGATTACTTGGTCAAAGGGTACCCCAAGTGGGATGACTTGGGCAAACGGTCTCCCAGGTGGGATGACATGGAAAAATATTTTACCAAGTGGGATAAAATTAGTCAAAGGTATCCCAAGTGGGATTAATTTTTTGAAGTGTCACCCATTTGTGTGTTATCCCTGATTGGCATTCCCAAGTGTGGGTTTCCTAAGTAGTGGTGCAGAAAGGTATGGGTTCCCATGTCTAGGTTACTAAAGTGGGTAATTATCCCAAGTAATGGATTTTGCAATGTGAGGATTCAACCTGGTAGGGGATTCACCAAAGATAGGATTCTCCTAACTAGGGGCTTCTCACATATGGGGTTATCTGAAGTGGTGTATTCACCCATGTAGGGGATTTTATAAAAAATGGGATTCACCGAAGTGGGGGATCACCTAATAAGGGATTCACCCAGTTATGAGTTCACTCAAGTGGAGTCTCACTAATGTGGATGGTTCACCAAATTCTGGACTCTCTCAAGTTGGTTTCCCAAGTAGTGGGCCTCCAGTGTGGTTCAAACATTGGGGGTGTCTCCCTAGTGATGATGGTCTTTGGTTATTCACCCTAGAAAGGGAAAACTGGGTTTTCAAACAAGTTGGGATAGAAGAGTTCTTGCCTTGATTAATCATTATGTATTTCATTAATATATCTAAAATAGAGAGCCCAAGGGTCCTATTTATAATAAATATTAATTACCTGAGTGAAGGATTATTTCCAAAAAAAATCACTCACATTGGTTATTCACACTTTTCGTTCACACAATACATAGTTTCATGATGGATCCACATAGTATAACCCTGAACGGGATGAATTGCTATATATGTTTTTCTCATAGATTACACTTATGCGGGAGTTCTGATCACATTGACACTATGAATAGGATATGATAGAATGTATTTTTTGAGATAGTTGAGGGAGTTCTATGAGTGACTAATCTAAGGGGTTGGGAGAGCTAGTTGTTCTAGATCTCAACTTCCTTTATAAAAACTTCCCAACTTTTGATAACCAAAACTTGTGATCCCTAAGTCTATTTGGGATCTATGATTAGTCTCATCTATGCTTTCAAAGAAAACCTCACCCTTTTATACGGTGTAAAGAACCTATTTGTGGTGTTTTTTGATGCTAAACGGTGGATGGAAGACCCTTAAAAATTCGTTTAAAAATGATGTAACCTTCATAAATGTATGTTTTTAAATCTATGACACAAACCTTTTGGGTTTTTTACACCACCATGCCACCATGTTGGTTAATATTTTTCAGTGATGTTCTCCCATTGGTGTCTAACCAGTCTTGTAGCACATGGAAATCTAATCTTCTTCTTTTTCTAACATAGATATTCATTTCAAATAAAACATAAATTGTGTTTTCTATGTAAGAATAGTATCATGGGTCACGAGGAAATGTTTTTGGAATGGATGTTTTGACGAAAAAATGGTCTCATTCAAGAGATCATAAAATCTCAATGAAATAAAATGGGGTTTATATTCTTTTCATGTGGTTTCCTAAAGAAGAATCTATGATTCCATAAATAAAAATTACATGATGGACCCATAAAAAATAAATGGGTATCCGAGGAATTCAAGAATCATTATAGGTAAATAATTATCAACAGATATGATTACATGCATGATATTTACAGTATAGAAGAAATGGATATATCGTTTAGACAACAGTTTACCAATCAATTGATGTGTTAGGGTTCTAGGTGAATATCATTCAATAATTTAATAGAAAATATTGAATTAAAAAAAGGAAATACATTAGAAAAAAATAATACTTATAGAAGTGGATAATTTGGTAATAAAAAAAGTGATGGATTATCCCATATATGTAAAATAGAATTTCATAATCCATGAAGATAAATATGTTGGATAAAATCATTTGAAAAATATCCTTGATCAAGCATATGAAATAGAGGAATAACACTCATAGAATAATTATTAAATTTGAATTGAAAATAATAATTTCTCTTGTCTTTTAATTTTTTGTAAAATTAAGATTTTATTAAACCATGAGAATAATAATTTCTTTCTAGAAACCAAGAAATAATACATAGAAAGTCTCTTAGAAAAAGAAAAAAAGGTAGTAGAAAGATATGTTCACATAGTACTATATAAAGTAGATTCCTTTTCTTAAAAAATACCCATTTGTAATCATTTAAAAGTTGTATTTTTAAAAAAAATTAATGAAATTTAACGTATTTTAAAATTCCATTTTAAAAAAAATATTCAAGAATCATTTTTGGATCATTTTAGAACATTACATTAGAATAATGTTTTTTGAAACTATTTATGGGGAAACATATAAAGTCCTTTAATTTTTAATGAAACAAAGATAGTAAAAAAGATGATAAAAAATTTCATTTATAAGAGGTGAAGATATGTACAATGATAAATTAAAAAATTATATAAAATATTTTTGATAGGTAAAACATTTATATTGAATAAAAAGTTCCATTGGAAAGTATATGAGTTGTTCTTGTCAACATCATGATTTTATGTGAGAAGGTATTTCATCAACATTTCAGATATTAATAATGTGAAGTAAAATGTCCATAGAAAAATGAAATTTACAATTTTAATAGATAAGGGTATAAAAATTAGACTTTTAAGATCTTAAGAAATAATATATTTCACGGATCATAGGAAATAAGTACACAAGTCGAGAAAAAATACTACTTGAGTAATATTTTAATAAAATCAATTGAAGAAGAATGATCTTGAAAATAAACATAAAATAACATGAATAATAGATATTTCATGATAACATACCAATTTTTTATCATATGATCCATATAAAAAAAATTGGTACATAATGTAAAATGTTTCTCAATGAAGGGATTTTGAGACAAAAATTACTTACCTTATCTCACCACTTTGTTGATCAAACTCTAACTTCCTATAAAAAATAACTGCCTTAATAATTTATTTGATAACAATATTCAACATTACATCCCTTTTATATTATTCCATTATAATTATTCAGTATAAGTATAGTGGTACATTATTGCATATTTTTAATATTGGGTGTTTACACTTTCAAATTAACCAAGATGCACTTATTGGCTATTCAGTGCTCTCAGTGATTACTAAGGCGGTGATGGCAGACTCTTTGGTCCCTCCCTCACTAGAGGGTGTTGGACATGGGGTGGGGGGTAGAGTCTCTTAATATTCCTCATGGGATTAGACAATTTCCTTCAAACCTTTCTCTAATCCTAAATCCCTCCCTCTATTCCCCGACACACGACTTTCCTCAAAAGTGGAATATTTATATGATGGATTTCATAAACATATGATTTCAATAATGGAGATATTTGAGGCCTTATCTCTCTTAAACATGAATTTGGAGGCTTGTTTTAGTCAGTATCATCCTTTGATTTATTATTTCTATAGATTCATGTCCGGATCTTGTGGTTTATAGGAGAGTATGACTTTTGGCATTCTCCACAACAATCACATCATGATTTAGTTTTCCTCATAGGTTGTTTTTATTTATTCATGGTTGAAATCTCCTTTATATTTCAATGGCTCAATTTTTTTCCTATTTCTATGTACGTAATAATTTTATTTGATGTAATGTGCTCCGTCTAGGGTGTTGTGGGTTAGTTTTCCAGAAATTACTCTCCCCTTCCAAAATCCAGCGATCATCTTCATCCTAGGGACTATGGTAGGAAACATTATATGTTTAGAAATTTTATATAACAAGGATTTTCAACATATTTATTAAAAAATATGTGTTGTTTTTTATTTTTCAAAACCATTTGTTCTGTGTGTGTGGATTACGGTTGGCAAAGAGTTTCATTGAAAACAATGAGTGGTCTTTAAGTCTTGGATGGATTTTTTATTTTCTTATAAGAATATAAGGAAATCAATCTATTTATATTTGAAATAATACTATGATATTGTTAGGAGGATGTTTCCCAAAATTCAATCAAGACAGGTTATCTTGCTAGTTTCTCAACTAGTCTTTTTGGCTCTCGATGATCCAGTTAACTCTGTTTGACTTTAGGGAAATCTGAGACCCAAGAATTAAGAACCTAGGGTTGTGGATATTTTTTCTAATATGTGGTGTGATTTAGATGTTTAAATGTTGACTTAATAGGTACCAAGAGAGGCTAGGGTAATTTCCTCTATTGATAACACATTTAAGGATAGATTTATGAGTAATGGACTTGAGCTACTTGATATTGAATTTGAAACTCGTTTCAGATTATTTCTTCATATCCCACATAAGTGTCAACATGATGCATGTGCATGATGTATACTATAGACCCACATTACCTATTTAAAAATGTGGTCATATTTCATCACAATCAACAAATATTTATACTCCTTGATCAATCTAGGATGATGGGATATCAGTTCCTCCTTCTATGAAATCCTCCTTAGATCTCGTCACCTAGTATGGGTCTCCCTCATAGATTTAATTTGTGTTCATGGAACTCAATCCAAGTTTCATCTCTTTGGGGATACTGGATAATTAAATTGCTACAATGTGATAGGGTAGAAACCTTTGGTTTATAGATTATCCCCATTGGGAATCTCTAACCATGTTTGGACATTGGGAACATGTGAATCCTTCACATAAGAGGGAATATCATGTGGGGAATCCTAGGTGTAGAACCCAAAGAACCATGTTACGATCACATGGTTATTGACACCCGAGGATTAAGTCATCAAATGGTGTTTTACCTCAGTAATCCCCTGTTTTTCAATGGGTAAGTATTATGGTTCAGGGTGTGATTTTAATGTGTTATTGAGACGGATTAGAACATCTAGTGGAGATGGATTAGTACTTGAGATTAAGGTCTTGAAGATTTTGGTAGGTAATAGGTTTAGCATATTATAGGGAAAGTCTGGGAACATTTTTATGTCTTTTGAGGAATGTTTTGGAACGAGATTAATGTCTTTTGGGGATACGTTGGGTGTATGTTTAGTGTAGTATATGGAGAATTTGCGCACAAGTTCAGCGTATTGCAGTTAAAGCATGGGTGTAGGTTTGATGTATTTTAGGGAATGGTTGTGTGGATCAGAATTTCATTTGGAGGTAGATTTGTTAGGCACATCCCTAGGGGGGAAGATTTCACACCTAGATGTTTTACTGATAGATGTGACACCCTATGAGGCAAACCCAGAAGGTTGATCAGAAAACCCCATGAAAAGGATTATGGAGGGATGGATCATAAGGCCCCTTGAGTTGGATCCTTGAGGTGTGTCCCTAGGATGGATCACATATGTTTACCATTGATTGGGATTAAACATTAGGGAGGCATCCTACATACATTTCATAGAAAACATAGGTTACAACCGTTGTAGTTTGATTCCATAGTTTAAGTTTATGTGACATAACCATTCCATAAAATTTAACATATGTAGTAAGGGTGGTCGTGTCCTGAAAGGATCATCGACATGGGATATCCTAGGGTTTATGCATGGCGGATGCCCTTTACAAGAGGATTTATCATGGTTGGAATGGTTTGTGGCATACACATTAAGTTTCTTGGAGGATCTCATTTCATGTGAGTTTTAGAGGTGTGGATTTCATCCCATGCCACTCATACACAAAGAATCCATTGTTTTTTACATAGTGTAAGGCTACATTTTTATATCATTTGATGAATAATTTTTCATGCAGTTTAATATAGTATGACTAGAATGTGGAACTAAAAATTTTTATGACAGTTATCTCAGATGTATTTAGACTCACTCGTCACACCTTAGGCTTATGTGACCACCACTGATGTGCCTTTGGGTGGGTCATATAATCAGAACTGCAAGGGTAAAATAAAGAGAGTAGTGGTTTATCATGAGTTCCATGTTATAGTCCCTATACTGAAAATAAATAGGGATTAGAGTACCTATGATGAGAAGAAAAATAAACATTGAAATCTTGATCCACACTTGGGGTAAAGTGGGCGAGGACAGGAGTATGTGAAATTGATCACAAAGGGACTTGAGGTGAAAATTGTTAGATATTAGTTTGGTGTGGGGGTCCTAGGAACTCAAACTTTGTGATGTAGGGTTAGTAGAAGGGTGTAACCCTAGATAGGCCTAAAAGAGAGGTTTCATGAAGCCTGGGGTCCTTTAGAGTGGTTCTTTCCTAATCTCAAGTTTATTGTGATGGGAAAGGGGTCATGAATGGGTATGATCCATGAAACAGGGTTCCCCTACCTCAAAATGATGTTTAGAATTAGAAAGGGAGTGGTTTGCGATGGCTGAAAGATTTACAAAGACTCAAGTGACTCATGGGCCCATCTTCATTTATGAAGGGCTTGATTCATCATTAAATTCATCTCCAACTAGAAGGGATACATTTGAAAAAACATGGAAATGGATTTCATGAATCCTGAATACCTTGAATGATCCATTTCTCTTTAGTTTGGGATAATTAAGGGGTTTGAAAATGTGGAATGGTTTTAGAAGATAAATAGTCAGAGATCATATATAAAATATTTAACTGAAGGTGGTATTCATAGGAAATGTTTTTCACAGATATTGGAGTAGGTTCATGAAGAATTAAGGCTTTATGAACGGGAGAGGGTCTATGATTTCGAAAGTCAGATTCCTAAAGACAACGTTAGCTATTTGTGTGATCGCAAAGCACTCTATGACTCTGAATGTTATTTCATGGATGTTTATAATCAATTCATCCTATTTTCACAATGGGAATCCATTTTCAAGAATATTCATGAGCTATGGCCATTCATGAGGGAGTCGGAATTCGTGAATCATACCCTTTAGATGGATTTTGGGACATTTTGTCTCGAATTCCCTCTAAACTGTGTATTCCTTATATGAGAATTTCCATAGTACCCATATTTTTTCTCCAATAAATTCCCTACTCAAAATGGGATTTTACATGGGAAAATGAGTGTTATATTATGTGGGATAATGAATGAAAATTTTAAATCAACTCACTTTTACGAAACTCACCCCTAATGATGACTCACATAGGCTACTCCACAAAGACCATAAGAAATCATTAGTGGTTGTATGCCTATAAAAATCAGAGGGGAGACCCCTCAAATCCACTGAAATTCAGTGATAAGAAAATAATGTTTTTATATTTTTTCATGAAGCTCATCATCTCTGCGGACTAGACTCCAAGAATGATTTATAGTGAACCATAATTATTGAATGCTCCTCTACAAATTCTCCTCATTGAATCAGAATCCAAGAAAATCTTCTTCATGAAGTGATCTATGTGAACCAAGTCTCTACAATCTAGGGATCTATAAACAATGTTTTTGAATTAGACTCAAAAGAAAAAATAAGTACTGAATCAAATGGATGCTCAGGGAGTCAATGTTGACGCTTCTCAAAGGAAATATATGGTGGGGAAAATCATGATAGAGGAGAGAATTCTATGGGATTCAGATCATGAAATAATTTTTTCATTAATAATAGATGCTCAGAGGGAGTACCCACATTGAAAAAAGGTATTGATTTGTAAATTAAAACTAAGATATGGAGTATTTATACCATTTTAAGGTAAATACAAATAATACAATTAATTAAAAGACATATCAGGGTAATTAGAGTATACAAAAGTTGTTATAGATCACATCATGAAGGACCATGTGCCAATCATAACAAAATGTATTGACATCCACATCAATAATGTAAATGGGGAGAATTGTTTTGACAAGGAATCCCTGGAAAAATATTATATGATCCTCAAGATGGGTTTGGGAGATCTATAGAATGGATAGAATGATTGATGAGATCTATTCCAAGGAATAAAATTCACCGATGAGAGCTCATGGGCTCACTGGGATGCATGTCATGCACTGATTTTAAAGCAAATATGATGCAATATGGGATCTATAATGTGGAATGGGATTCATAGTTTCACATCTACTAACCCCAAGAAATCTTGCTCGAGATGTTGATCAGGAGGTCACCAAGGACCAACACATTTCATCTACATCTTGGGGAGATCAACGTCAGCCTTTGGGACCTTTATCATATCATTTGGATCCTTATTCTGGGTTAAATGTATGATCAGTTACTTCACATAAAGAAAATATGGGGTGATCAAGAATAGCTACTTGAATTGGTGAAGTTATTTTTGGATCTGGTGTAGGGAACTAAAAAAGAGAATACATGGACGAGTGACATTCCATTTAATTTTTGGATAAATAACCTCCTAAATGAACTAATATAAGTGCCATTTGAGGGGGAAGAGGAACTAAAGAAACTAATGATGATGATTCAAACATGTATCAAGGGACATCTATAGGGAAATGAGGTCTCATACTAATAGAATTTGGATATGATTTAATAGAATCTATGGGGATACAACATCGCACTTCAAGATAAACAAATGGTTAGGATGGTCAGACTCATTTCGACACTCATATATGAGTGGATGCTCCCCATAAGGGATGCACACATGGGGGTATAGATGAGAACCTTCTTATTGGTGGTGATTCTATAAAAGGGGAATCACGTCATCTTGGATTTCCCTATATGGGTGAATTTTCAAGGGCTAGGGAAATGAGTTTGTCACTTGTATATTCCCATAAACATCATGTTTTCCAAAAATTGGGGGACCTGGGGACTTTACAACCAGCTCAACCCCCTTGGGGGAGCCACAATATCTCATTACCGATGGGATATTTCTCATTGGGCTAGGCTACACAAAGTCTTTGTTCTATGCTCTATATATAGAGGTGATGCAATGCGTGGAAGAGAAAAAAACATGATCTACTGCTGGGGTACCGTGAATGTATTGAATAATTGGGTGAGAAAAATATTTGGAATTCTGTCACCTAAAATATCCCTTGGGGTTTTATTATTCTATTCTAACCAAAGGATGATAATTTGAAGAATCATAGGGGATTGATTCTTATCAGTTCTTATGTGGAGGAAAACATTATACTACCAACCATGTAAATATCTGGACCTTATGTTCCTCATATGTAACCTCACCCTTAAACCATTTCTTAACACAATTTTTACTTAGAATAATCATAAAAAAAGGTGGGGGAGGTCCATTAATGACTTGAAATGGAGAGTAATGGGACCTCAACCCTTCAAGGGTAAAAAATGGGGTCCCTTCATGATGTTGTTGCTGCAAGAAGTCTAGCACCTGTTCCAACATTTTTGGCAATGACCACATTGGAAATCTCACCTGGGGAACTACCTATGAACCTCATGGATATTCTTACTAGGGTTTATAATTCATATATGATTCTTTAACCTCTAAAACCTCAACTCATTTTCATTTTTCCTTTATATTCTTGAATTATACATTTTGGAATAGAAGTTCAAACGACACTTCTAACTTAGTCCCTGATACATTCATTAACAACACTTTTAGCTAGGGTGGTGATGGAAGACACTAATCTCTCAATAAGAACTCTTGAAGAGACTAGGATGGTCTAGATAACCACAGTGGTCACACTAGAGGGGACCTATGAGTCCATTCCTTTGATAGAGGGGGTTGAGGTAATTTCTATGGAAGGGTTGGCTGAAGCAGCTGCGGTGGATGAACCTGTGATAACGGTTCCATATGAGGTGTCTGATGAAACACTGACAAAAGGGATAGATGAAGGGGATGTAGTGATTGAACCTCTATTAGTTGTACCACCCGAGGAAAACTCGATTGAGGGGGTTGAGGAAATTTCTATTAGTTCTCCCACCCAAAGAAATTGAAGGTAAAAAAATAACGTTATCAATGTTTGGTTGATATATCCCTTCACAGTAAATAGTTTTCCATAAATATATTGCATCTTCATCTTCAAATTAGCCAATTTATCTACTAAAATACGAGCTAAATCATAAACTACACTAGGATAAGGTAGATGAACTAAAGTAAAAGTAGTAGAAACATTAGGATTATGTGAAGCTATAGGAGGTACTTCATGTGAATTAGTAACTAGTTTCACTAAAATTAAAATTCCAAGAGGCTTGTAGATAACAATTTTTCTCCTTGTATGAGAAAACATAATACCTTTAGTTTCCTCAAACTTGGAGAAATTTGAATACTATCCTGGAGAGTGAAAATTTATCCCTTTAAATTCATCCAAAATATTTACCATCTGGTCTATAATGCATTAATGACTTAAGGTTACAAAACCAATCGGCTTGGAAATCATTCATTTCAAATCATGAGAAACATCCATGATATTTTTCATCCATACCCTCACTCATTCCTCATGATATTCCACTATTCCATTTGAATATATTTTAGTGTTAAAAAATCTCTCAAAAACCTTTTTGGTTCCCTAAAACTCACCCAAAATATATCTCTTGAAATATTTCATTACATCAGGTCATAAAATTTCACACTAAAGTGATTGAATTAGAGAGGACACAAATTCAATTATAGAGATATATGTTGAAAATGAGTCTGACGGTCGGGGAACGTTGAAGTTTATGAGACCTATGACATATAGGGATAAAATATCTTGATAAAATCAAACTAGAATACCACTATACTCTTCAAAATATATAGGATCCCCTTCATTTTAGATATGAAACTCAAAATCTCAACAAAAAAATCCAAAAAAAATATTATATTTAACCATAAAAATATTCTAAATAAGTCCCCTTTGAGATGTAACAAGAACTCGGAACCCTCTTATCTAAGACTAGGTAGAATAGACATCTATAAGTATATTTTCTAGATTTTTCACTACATCAACTTATTTACTACCTACACTAGAGGGAATATGATGCATAAGAGGAACCATTTTAATGTTTTTCATAAGATCAGTTTGGGTTTCTATGATCTTATTTAGCATTTCAAAATCAACTTTCAAAACTAAAATTTCATTAAGATTTTGGACCTTATACTTAGAGGATTTGAACCCATTATTCTACTTACTAAAATCTATAATTATATTATATAATTTATTCATAGGACAAGAAGAAAATGTTTTCATACCAAAAACTTCATAACTCTTACTAATTGAAGATGAATTCTCTAACACTATAATATTTGATAGTATGGGTTCTGGAGTTTGAGAGGGATCAGAATAATAAAAAGGCACATATACTATTCTATTTCAATCATGAGTATGAGATCTAATAAGAATTGGATAATATTTAGTGTGATTAACATGAGGTTTTGCTCTATCAACTGCAAATTGGAACAATTGGCATATTTTCAATTAGCATTTCCTTAGGAACTACGACAACTATCCCAATAGTTGTATAAATATTATAAATAGATTTTTCAGTACCCAAAAACATTAGATTCTCAAATTTGTACTATCACTTCCACAACATGACTAATATATTGTAACCTAGGGAGTGTTCCGAAGACTACTGAATCCAACACCTCTTGAGTAGGAACCATTTCTATAGGTTCTATATCCTCATGTGGCGAGTATTGAAATGGATACCCTTGAGCTACAAATTCCAATGAAATATGTCTCATAGTGTTTGAAGGAGCATCCTAGTAGTGGCCACTAGAATTCAAGAGAGTGTCAGAATGTGTATTAATTTATGGAACATTATAACCTATCCCTCATCTAGATCCACCTCATTTTTAAACACCATGGATATGAGACATACATAAGGGTAATAGTTAAATACCCCTTCTGATTTACATTAGTGATACATTAGCCACATCATATACCTTGATAGATTCATCTTTTGACTATTGATCTGGACATATAAGAGATATGTCTTAAAACAAAACATTGTACATTTCATTGGATCTCTATAAAACCCTAGTTTTAATAAACATATAAGTAACTTTCAACTCATCTTCTAAATCTACTAGTGGTTTCTTATTAAAATAAAAAGGATCAAAAAAAACATAAAAACCTCAGTTGGTCCCACTGTACAATTACCAAAATGTGTCTAGATAGATCTAAAATTTCACTCACATGGATAATGAAATATTTTAGCCATTTATACTGACAAAACAAGAATATAATTCCCATTTTCATTCGATGAAATATAATCCTCTACTTCACGGAACAATAAATCTACATTCTTCATGAATTCATTAACATATTTCTTTAACATGACACTAGAATTTTTTGATAAAACAATCCCTTCTTTAAAAATAACAAAGTTTAATAATTAGTATCTCAATAATTTTATCCAATCCATATTGATGGATTTTACAACTGTAACTCTACAAAACACAACACCCAACTTAGCTGTCATCTAAATACTAGAACATCAATTTCCCCCACTCTTGGACTTTCATATTCACTGAAGATGATTAAATTTTCATGAGAGAATCATGATCAATAAGGGAAGCAATGGGGTGATGGTTGAACTTCTAAATGAAGTAATTTAATTTTATTAAATAATTAAAATACAATTTAAATAAAATAATGAATAAATTAAATTTAATAAATAAAAGAAATTTAAAAAAATTTAAATTCAAATAAACTAAATTATATTTTAATAAAATCAAGATTTTCACATGAAAGGGGCTTAGTAATGATATATACTAAAGAGCTTTAAATTGATATAAAATAAAGGGAAATTTTAAATTTTTAGTGTGATCTATCATGAAATGACTCCTTAGGTCTATATGATTTATTCTATAACGATTTATTAGATTCTATGAAATATTGATAGCACTACTATTGTAAAATATGATTAATACAGAATTATATTTGAATCCAAAATCCAAAATGGTTTTTTCATCCAAAAATTTGGTCACATAAACTACATAAAGCTATATATTATTATTGAGTAGTTAATAATGCAACAAAGTAATGATTCTTAATAGATGAGGATACATGAGATTTAACTATAAAATGACAAGTTCCTCAAGTAAATTTTCTATATATTCTATAACCTCTAAATTTGGCATCTGACTAAGCAGTCAAATTGAAATAATATGTTTTTATAAAAATTAAAGAAAGAAAAAATGTTCATTTTAAATTCTATAATATAATTTGAGGAACATTTAAATGATATTTTTTGGTCCCCTCATGGAGTCTATCATATATAGAAAACAATAAGCATAATGTCTCATCTATTAAAATTCAAATATAATAGAATCATGATTATTACTCTCTATATATTTTTTTTAATTTTTTTACTAGATTCTACCAAATCATGTTTCTCATTATAACTCATATAATTTTCTTATATAGTTCTAATTTTGAATCTAAACTATTTATTTAAGTATAGTTTGGATTTTAATTAATTTAGAAAATTTCCAAAATATTTTTGATAAATCTAAAAACTTATTAAATTATATAACTCACCCATCATTATCATTTCAAATAATTTTTTCATTAATTTTGAAAAATCATCACATGATTGTTTCTTTTTTAAACCAAAAATAAAATCACCAAAAAAATATATTTTAACTAAAGATATATCTGATGATTATTTTTTCTTAAAGAAATTTGGATATTCATCTCCTACTAAAATTTAAGTTGAGAAAATCAAGGGACTTAAAAATTTACACCCAGATCAAGGCTCTTGTTTAAGAACACAAAAAGCCTTACTTAGTTTGAAAACTAAATTTTGAAAATGAGGTTTTTCAAACTAGGGGTTATTCAACATAAACTTTATCCCTTAGAAAACTATTAAAAATAAATATTTCACATCCATTTGATATAATTTGAAATTCATATGACATGCACATGATCGGAGAATCCTAATGGAATATTGTTCAACTACAGGTTCAAGGGTCCCCTTATTATCTATACGTTATTATTGGTTATAACAATTGGAAACATATATATCCTTATTCATAGTGATCACACCATGATCATCATATTTATTCCTAAAAAAATATTTTATTTTGGTAATAGGAAATTCATAGGGTCTATCAACTAATTCTAATACATTGTTCATTTTGACCTAACCTAACCAATCCATTCATTTTATTTTATTTTCAAATTACACTTTTAAAGGTAAGTGTGGACCCAAACTATTATAACCAAGCAACACAATTAAAAGGTAGAAGAAATTCCAATCAAGACTCTTCAGAGATTCCTTTACCCCGCACCTACATCAATAAAACAAACCTCCACCAATGCATGGTTGCACGTCAAGTTGACTCTTGCAGGGTTGCACAGGCCCAGAACCGATGGCAAGAGCCATACCCTCTCAAACATCCAAATTTGAATGGTTGTGCACTGGGGGGATGCTTCCTGCTCTGATACCACATCTGAGCCAGATCCTCATATAATGACTGAAGACTTCCACATAGAAAAATCATAACAAAATAACCAGGTCAAATAACAAACTATCACAAATTTAGAGAAAGGAATCATAAAAACATCACTTGGAACACTATCTAACATGACTTCTCTTTTAAATTTGATTCCCCAAGTCCTCTAGTGCCATCTTCTTGGACCATACCGTTGGGGAGATGAGAGAATAATTGGGAATATTCAAGATAATGTTGCATACAGGTGGACGCACATCGTTACCAAAACATGATCGATGAGTGGAAGAACCACCATCCAAGAGGGGTGAAGCATTGGGCGTTTCAATACCTGCAGTATATTCTATGTGATTTGGAAGGAAAAAAGACTCCTTGCTACAGACCCATCCTTAACAGATTAGGGGGAGCATTCCTTTCGCATTTTCCCATCCTTCCTTGATATAGAGTGAATCCATCCTCATCCATGACCACTTGTTTTCCCTTCTTCACATGAGATCTACATGTTTCCTTCTCCACCGGAACCACAACAGAAGGCACTAGAAAGGGGATTACCCGACCAATACAAGAACATGACTCAGGCATATCCCTGTTAGGATAGATGGAGGTCAGGAAAATGGACACTCTTAACTTCCCTTTGTCAGGAAGAACCAAAGTCTGGGCAACCTTCAATAAGGCACTTGGAGGGCGAGGAAACACCGAAACCGGGGCATGAGAGGAGGATAGAGCCAGCATCTGCACAGAGGGAGGTTGAACTAGTTCCTCGATCACAAAGGGAGGCTCATCCACCTGAGCAGCTGGGGGACTGTTGGGGTGAAGCAGAGGTGCATCGTACCTCGAACACAACAAATAAGAAGTAAACGGAGCAACATAGGATTTTTAACGTGGTTCAGTGATTTTCCTAGATCGATGGGAGAAAAAAGTGGGATCTTATCTATTATCACTCTCTCCGGATAATCACAGAGGATCACACTAATACATAGCACTAGATTACACCACACAATCTCTCTCAAATAAAGGGATTCAATCTCGTTTAAATAGAGGAACCAAAACAAGGTAGTTGGAGGGTAGCTCATCTACCCATGAATCATCCTCCCGCCGCCTGCTGCAGATCCATGAAGGCTACTATCGGTTGGGTTGGCTGCCAACCAAGGAGGAGGCTGTTGCCGACCAAACACTTCCTCCACTGCAAAAATCCAACCCATATTGGGATTGGTCCCCACAAATCTCCCCCTCACGACCAATTTGGGGTAGAAGATTGACCTACTATCTCCTTGCAGGTGTCAAAAACTTAATTAGAAAATCGAACGTGCTTCTTCATGCTAGATGACGTGGTACTTCCACCATCTTCACTTGAACTCAGGCTGACTGTAGTTTCCATCAAATGATACAACCCTTGGGACTCCTTCTTAGTAAACATCACTACATCCCCACATGAGACTTCCAACAATCCACCTGCTATGAAAATCTTGAACACTTTTGCGTCGATCCTACTTAATGATACGAGGTTCTGTCTCATCCTTAGAACGAATTTCACGTCATCCCGTTTACGAACTGATCCATCAGGTGTCTTCAATTTCACTGTCCTGACTCCTTGAACCTCGCATGTTGACCCTTCACCAAGTCACACCGAGTCTCGCACCTATTGAAAAGTATCAAATGTACCTCTCTCCGTACATATGTGATCCGAGCTCCATGAATCCAGAACCCATACATCTTCCTTTGGATTTTGATCCCACTCGTTCTTCCTCTTTAGAAATCGACATTCCTACTTCATGTGCCCAAATCCTTTGCAGTAATGACACTACACTTCTCCCCATTCAACTCTCCCATCTGAGTATGAGCTTCCTGTTGTCATGCATATTTCATCATCTACTGATAAACCTGTGATGTTCACATCCTCCTCTTCAACTTTCTTTGTCCCAGCAATGTACCGTTTGCGCTCTCCACAATCAATTTTATAGTGACCCTTTTTCTCACACTAGAAACAAGTGATTTATCTAGGATCACACCCCCTTGATTTTGGTCACCATTCTTTACCTCATGAATATCGATGTTATATCCTCCCACGTTGATCATCTCACATCACCATGATTTTCTTTCCTGAATGCGTCATGGGTCTTCGAAATGCTTCCAAATCTTAAAGTGATGCCATCACATCATCCAGCTTCAACGTCTCCTTCCCCACGAGCAATGTAGTCACAAGCCCATCAAATGAGCTTGGTAGGAATGATAAAATCAAAAGTGCTTTGTCTTCCTCTCCAACCTTCACATCGATCCCCAATAATTGTGTCATGATCTTGTTTAATTTTTTGGTGTGATCCAAAAAATTTGTCCTCTCATCCATTCACAGCTTGTACAATTTATTTTTCAGGAACAACTTGTTGGTTAGCGACTTCGCCATATATCGCTGCTCTAACTTCTTCCAGATCTCCTTCAGTGATGTCTCGTCAAACAACGAATACTTTACCTCATTCACCAGACATTGCCGAATTGTGCAGACGACCCGCATCTCGAATTCTTCCCAATCATCAACACTAGTTGTCTTGGGGTTTTATCTGATCAACATTCTAATCATGCCCGGCTACACCAAAATATCCTTCATCATCCTTTTCCAAAAGTTGAAATTATTTCGACCATCGAACTTCTTGATATCAAATCATTGTAGTGCTCTGCCACCCGTCATTGTCGATATCGCAAAACGCGATCACCACCGTCGATGTCGCACCTTATGATACCACCTGATAGAGTGAAACTTTTGCAACACTAACTATACGGATGCGTCCAGAATGGTCTAAATAGTTGGAATTGACTCCTGGATTGCCGAAATTGGACGCCAATTGACCGAGATATGGTCAAAAAATATTCAATGGTCCAGATCACCCACTGGTGTGGCACTGACGTGGCACGCCAGAGTTCCTTCCAGAATCTTGCCGGAATTGTCACTGGTGGCATGAACAATATCATCTTCTCCGGCATGGGGGTACTATTTACCCACGGGTTTGACCAAACTATGATCGATCCTACCAGACTCGCTTCAACTCCATTTTCATCGCCGCTTGTGCTGTTGGAATTGCCTCGCCGTCCTCTTCATGAATCTGTCATCAGAAAAATTTTCCAACCACTTTCAATTTTATGGCCATCAGAAAAATCATCGTCATCTCGCCGGTTCAACTCCGTTCACTCTGCCTCGCCTCTGATACCAATTGTTGGGGAACATTGGAGGTGCATAGTACCTCAAACAGAAAAAATAATAAGCAAATGGATCAACACAAAATTTTTAATGTGGTTCGGCGATTTGCATACATCCACGAGAGAAAAATAAGGGGCTCTCCTTAATTATCACTCTCTTTGAATAATCACGAAGGATCACACAAATACACATCACCAGATTACACCACACAATCTATCTCAAACAAAGGGATTCAAGCCTGTTTAAATAGAGGAACCAAAACTAGGTAGTTGGAGGGTAGCTCATCTACCCATGAATCTTCCTCCCACCGCCTACTGTCGGTTGGGTTGGATGCCAACCAAGGAGGAGGCTGCTGCCGACCAAAGACTTCCTCCCCTGTAAAAATCCACCCCATATTGGGAGTGGCCCCCATAGGTACCTCTTCGACGACGACCCACACATATTCAGCATATGGTCCTCGAGTGTCTTTGATAGAAGCAGTTCGACCAAAAACCCACAACCTCTTCATAGTTGATTCATTGCCAAAATCCATCATCAACACCCACAGAGAGCCAAATGCGATGAGGAAGAGCTCTTGAGACATCCATTTTGATGCCAAGACGTACATACCATGGATGCAACACACGAGTGGTGGAACAATAAGTGCATAAGAAGCATCCAAGACAATTGTTGATCCCCATTAAAACACCCTGGTACTGAAAAGGCAGAGGCATTTCGAGGAGGCCAGTCCACAGGGAAGAACATTTGAAATCACGTCCCCTATGAAAATCAACCGTCCACTAGAACAAAAGGAAAGGCGGGTTTTCACACCTCCGAGACTCACACGACCAAGCCCATGCAAAGTCTTTAATAGATTAGAGATGAATACTGAAATGGAAGAGGTCGAGAACTCCAATAGCTGCTGCATTCTGCAACCCCCAAGAGGAATTCACATACCATGCAAAGATACCCACTGAGGGCCAATCAAGACCTAATTTTACCACCAAGGTTTGTGAATGCACCACCACAGCCTCATGGAATTTGGAATGCGACAAGGAGAACGTAGGGTATCCATTAAGTGATTCTAACACCTTCAGAGAGATCCTGATAGCATGCACCTCCAGAAGGAGCAAGAGTGAGAAAGAAGGAGGAACATAGGTCCTTGGTAGCTCTAGTAGATAGGATAGGGAGGGCACCATCGGCCTTGTGAGCTCAACCCTTGAAGGAGGGCCTGGTGCCGCCACAGGCGGCGTTACGGTTAGCCCCGAACCATAGGGGATCCTGCTCCCTATATCCATCTTAGTCTTCTTCATTTTGAATTTTTTTAACTCTTATTGCATTACTAAAACCCATTCCACATCAAACAAGGTCCCCATTATAGTTTTAGGCTTTGTTTAAGATATAATGGTAGAAAATTCTACAAGGTTTCCTAAACACCTATTTCCTATCACTTCATCCATAATTAATATAATTCTTTTTAAGGGATGGTTTTTATGTATTATAAGTTTTCTAGGCTGTACACTTTTCGGTTCACTAGAATCCACCTTTTTGGGGTTGTTTATCCAAAATAAAGTTCCATATAATGAAAATTTATATTGTAAAATAGAGTCTTAGGTCCCATATATTATACAAATCCATTAACTCGTAAAATTGAGTTATGTTTTATCAAAAGGATCACTTTTATCAAATTTTTTATTATTTGATTCAGGAATAATCCTTGAATTTTTATCTTTAAAATTGTATGTGCCTTGTAAGTGTTACAATAACAAAGGAAGATTAATTCATCATCCATTAGATAAAATTTACCAAGATTATCTTTGTTGTTAAAAATATAATACTTGCATCCAAAAACTTTAAAGTATCTCTCTTTTTGATTCCTATTATTCAATAACCCATTTTGTTTTTTCATAAAAAAGATCTTAATTAGAACTCTATTTATGACATTACATGCTATATTTATAGCTTAAGTCCAATATTTTTAGTCAATTTAGATTCACAAAATAATTTTCTATCAACTTATTAATAATTCCTACCTGATCATTCAAGAAAACCATTCTTATGAGGTGTCCTATGGGAAGAAGAAGTATGTTTGATACCATTTTTGAATAAAATTAATTGTATTCATGGTTTTCAAAATTTTCACCATGGTAACTTCTTAAAGAAATAATTGTCCAATATTTATCATTTTTATCGAATTTAAAAAAAATTAAAAAATAACAACATCCCTTTGTAAAACTCAAAACAAAACCCAATTAAATCATTATAAATCACCACAAAACAAATTAAAATTTTAATTTACTCTTAGGATTTTAGTTCAAGATGGGACTAAAAATTCATATGAATATGTTCTATGGGTTTATAATTAGAAAACTCGTTAATTGGGTTTTAAAAAATATGTCTTGTGTTTCTTTCCTATTTGGTATGCATCAAATAGTATCTATTTGTTGAAATTAAGTTGAGGTAAATCTAAAAAAATAATTTTTTTGGAAACTTTTCTCAATGAATATACATTACAATGTTCTAGTATTATATGGAAACACCGAGACCATTTAATGTAGTATTTAAATATTTTAGTTATTATATACTCAAGGAATTAATATTTAGAGTATAAGCATTCTTTATTATCGGTTTCTTATCATTAATAATTTTATCATTAGAAATATAACATGAATTGTTAGAAAAATATACAAAATAACATGCCTCAAAAAGTAGTGAAATAATTGTCAGATTGTGATTTAATCCATCCATATAAAGAACATTGATGATGAGGATTAAGTTTGGATTTCCAATAGATATAACACATAAAATATTTCCATTTCCATTTTCAAACAATGTGACATAGCCTCTATCAATTTTTTATTAAGAGTGGAAATTTGGGAAATTTATACTCATATTTAATGATCATCCACTATCCATATACCATTTCCTATTATTGTTCTTCGACATGTTCCCCTATAAAGGAAAATTAAACAAGATATTATTGTTAAACCCATATTCTCTTCAGTTTATCAATGTTAAAAATAAACTATTTTCAAACTCAAATATATTAATAATGTCTATAAAATATGTCACTAAAGTTTTGAATTTTTTTTGAAAGAAAATAATGTTTGACTCCAAAAAATTATTTATTTCTCAAACTAGAATTATAATCACGATATTCTTATTATCCATTGTGAAAATAAGCATCCTTGGAGAGGATCTTATTATTATAAGTAGGAAAAAACCAATTTCATTAAATATTGTGTTTCTCACCTTTTCATCTTGTTGTAAATTTATTTTTTGAGAATTATTATTTCCAACAATTGGATTCCATTAATTTTTACATTTTCTAAAAACACTTATAACATCTTTAATATCTTGAGATTATTTTGGAACAACTTAACGTTTATTATCATGTACAGTACATGAAATAAATGGATTTTCTATATTGTCTATCAAATATAAAATATGTAATTTGAGTTCTAGTTTTCAATTACATCATCATTATAAAAGTTTTAAATATTTTTTAAAGATATTATACTAGGTTTGCAACATGGTAAATTATTTATTTAATTCTTCTTAAGATAGTTTTCATTTCCAGATTCAGATTCATTCTTAGAAGAATAATTAAAATATACTTCATCTGAGTGTGCCAAAAAATTACATAATAGCCTTATGATTAGAAATTTATTATTTTGGGTATTAATATGTGCTATCATAACTATATTTAGAGTCAAATTATGTTGGTTTTAGGTATTTATTTGATTTCTTCTTAAATCCAAATGTGTCAAAATACTTTTTCTCATATTTATTATTGTCTTGCAATAGAGGGAAGTCTAGCTTGTTTTGATCAAGTTTATGGAAATAATAGTATGTAACTAATTAATAATTTTCGTCATGATTATTTAAATTATTTACGGTTTTTATGAAAACTCACTTCTGGTTATAGAATTTTTTTATATTTCTCAAAAAATATTAATTTTCACAATTTAAAGAAGAACTATTTGAGATTTTTACATTATATGAATTATCCAATTGCATTTATTTTAATTTATTTTCATGTTTTGTATTTTAAGATTTCATAGAAGAATTATCATAATAAAAACTACACTCATCAGATTTAGCTTCCATATCAGCCACATACATCATAAGATATTCAATAAGATATTCTATTTTAATTTTTTTACCTATGAAAATTTTATGATGATTTACATGGTTCTAGTTCATTTATGTAGTAAAATTATAAAGATATTCCGATTATTATCTGTTTAATCAATAGGTTCTACTAATGTAGATAAATTATTTAAAATTTTAGTAAGTATTCCACTAAACAGATTAATTCTTTCATCTTCCATCATTACAGAAGTATCAAACTTTATCTTTGTAGTATTATATTTGAGAGATCATAGATTATTTGTTCCTTTTAATCCACTGATATATTAGTCCATATTTCAAGATTACTTCCACATTTTTAATCTTAAATGAACACATCATGACCAATTCCATCGATGACATCATTCATGGATTTGGATTTTATGTCCTTGCTAGAATCAATATCAAAATATCATGTTTTTGTTGTGTTTTTATAATTTTATAATGATTCATGAATTTAATATAATCCTTGAGACCATGGTTATTTATATATATTATCATTTATGAAATCCAACATAAAAAATTCTCACCATTAAAGTATGGAGCTCATAATAATGATGTACCATATCAATTGTTAGTCATAGAAGCCATTATCATGAAGATATTAATATATTAATATTTTATAGTTGAGAATTCAATATCACATCCTCTAATACCAATTATTATTTGGAAACTGATTGGAAAAGACTCAATGATGGAATGAATTGAGCGCTAGAAATTTCTTATATTTGAAAACCACCTTCTATAAAATAAAATTTCAGTTGATCTTTTTCTAACACCTGAACATATTGGAAATAAAATTAAAAATAAATTGGATTTGAAAATAATGATTTATAGTGGTTTGGGGAATAAATATCCCATATTCCACTCCATCAATTATCAACCCCATAGAATAGAAAATTTCCTAACAACATCCCATTTTCTATATACTTGCAATCTTTTTTTAGTGTGTAAATGACTGAATGGCCCGAAGGCCTTAATTTTAATTTATTTTTGAATAAACCCCATTTTGAGGATAAAGGGAGAAACCTCACATGACTTCAAATACATACATACATAAACATAACCCGGTCCAAAAACAAGACTACTAAAAGTAACCCTCCCAAGCATCAAAATTGTTATGGCAAGCCACCATCAATGCATGACTACTCAGCGAGCTGTCCCATGAAAAAAAAATGCATAGACCTGAAACCGATGGCTAAGCCATACCCTCTCAATCTTTTGAATCTGAGTAGCCATGCATAGTGAAAGATACCTACTCTAAATCCACCTCTGAAGGATTCTAGTAGAATTTTTGGACTAAGCCGTCATCCAAAATACAAACCATCAAATGCTAAAATGAAAAATCATGAATCCATCAATTTCCAAAGGTTTTAGCAGAATTACATTCCTATCTAAAAACATTCCATCTTTCCAACACTGTCCAAAAGACTCCAACCCTAAAACCAAAAACCCAGATCTGTCCTGCTCCAAACAAAACCGGGGAAATAAAGAACCTCCAACACCAATATGTATCTCCACTTCCTATAGCTCTCGAACTCAACACCAAACATTCGCAATAACCATAACAAAAAAAAACTGAAAGGAAACACAAATCCCTCCGCTGCCTTGTCATAGAATTCAACTACCAAGAACTGCATACACCCAAGCTCGACCCCAATCTGCAAGCAATAAGCAGCATGATTCATCTGCACCCAAAACCAAATACCAGAAAAAAAACCACCACCATCATCAAAACTTTCACTGATCCACCATCATCCTTTCACCGAACACCAGCATCTCAACAAAAAACAATGAGAACCAAACACACCCTTGCACAAAAACTTATCTCAGAGAATTAAACAGCCACCACAGAACCATTGACTTCAAGACCAATCAAAATCTAACCACACCTAAAATGACGACCTATATAATCCACAAGAAGAAGTCTTCGACGCAATCCAACCGAATATCCCATCGCCATCTTCAAATCGGCACATGAAGGAAGGATCCTCCCAATACACCCAAGCCCACGCAACACCACCACTGGGAGATACCACACTCCATGGATGTATCGAGCTGAAGCGCCGAGAGGAGAACTGCAGCCAACTTGAGACGGAGGAGGAGAAGGTGGGGGTGGGGGAAACCTAACTTCGTGAAGCCCCTTATGGTCTCATCCAACATCCAATTTAGTGTGTAAATGAATGAGTGAAAATAGTCTAAACATGGTACAATACCAAAATCTTTTAATCAACTACCATAAATTATTTAAAATCATTGGACATTAGGTTTCTATAACTAGGAAACTTCACATTGAAAGTGATAATAAATATGATCTTTTAAAATGATATTCATATTAGTAAGATACATTTAAAAAAATAAATATTTATGAGAGATTATATGAATGGAAATAATCTCTAACAGAGTCTTTTACAAATCAAATCACATAAGATATTGATATAAAATCTATCAAAGTTAAACCTCATTATTATTTTTGAATAAATAGATCATCACATAGATAGATTCAAGAATATCGATGGACCGAAGAATGCTATTTTACACTATGCAATGAGGAAATCTAGCTGAAAGGTAAATAGGGAAGGTTTCTGTGGGACTTACTCATGAATGAGAATTTTTCGTTGAACCCATAGGTAAAATGTTGTAACTAGATATCCCTCACTGAGAATTTGGGATGATGTGGATAAGGGTATAAAGGAATTATAAGTAATATTACCTCCTGGGTGGGGTGAATGATATTACTCAGAATATGAACCAATAAGGATGGTAGTGCATTGATGGTGTTTGATTTGGATCTCACAGGGTATTCTTAGATAACCCATTGTGAAGGGAATAAAGTACCACATAGTTTAGATGGGTTTTGACTTACACCTATGGGGAAGACCAAATAGATGTCTTGACAAAGATAGTGACAAAATAAAAACTTATCTCTAATCCCACATGAGTCGTGATCAATGTGAGAAATAAGAGACAATAGAAGATCATCATGTCACATAATCATGTATAGGATGGGACTTACACCTAAATTTGTATTGAATTTGTAAATTATATCGTTATGTGATGATGGAAAAATATGGGGATATGGAAGGATGTAATTTCCAATAAAAATTGATAGGGGATTAATCCTAGAGGGATTTCCAAGGTTCCTCATCTACTTTGGGATGGGGGTAAAGGTTTGGAAATGTAGTTAGTAAGAAAGACATGTATTTCCCATTCTCATCCTCTAGAATATTTCTAAACCCTATATTTGTTCTTAAAAATATTTTGAATGTGCGGATACATCCTCATTATCTTCACATATTAGGAAGCATGTAAGGAATGAATGTCGCTACCTGAAAAACATTCATTATCCATAAGGATGAGATCTTCGTTACTAAGGAAGTGGATGATTAAAAACATTCCATGGATCCTGTATGAATTAGTGGTAAAATAGAGAACATCCTTTACCATGTGAATACATGATCAAGATGAGGAGATGTTGGGGTTAATTGTGCCCTAATCATACACATTTAGTGGTCTAGGAAGAGATCTTGGTTCAGTTTACCTCAGATAGAGGAATTGGGTAAAGGAGTTTCCTATCATTTTTTGTGTGAATGGGAAATAAGAATTGTCTATACTTTACCCTAGTGGAACTTGGAAAAACTAGATAACACCTCACCCAGGTGATACATGTAGAAAATAGTATTTATATCACACAATTGAAACATGGACATATTGGAAAGTACTTCACCCAAGTTATAGTTGAGATGACTAGTAACTACTTCACTGAAGAGGGACTTCAGTAGGCTGGTGTTTCCTTGACTGAGTGATACTTGGGGTGGACTATTATTTAATTCTTGTATGGAGAAAAAATAATTGACAAAAATTGGGAAAGGTAATCCCTAATGAAAAAGGTTCTAACTGGGTGGATGGAACCTAAATATGGGGCTGATGAAACTGATACTTGATTAACACATGAGATTACCTGCATCAATTCTAAGATCCATCGAAGATGTGGTTACTGGAAGAACTGTCGAGAACACTGAGCCTCTATCAAATGAGATTATGGCCCTTAGTCTCTCCATTATACAAAAAAAAATATTATCACAATAGACAACCAATTATTCATTTCTCAACAAATGAGGTAATACTTCTTGCATCATATTTATGATTTTTTCTTATTGGGATGTTTTCTAAATTATGAAAACTTATGAAATTGTTAAGAAAATATCTTAAAGCAATCAGCTTTTTGGGTTTTCATATCAGAAAATTTAACCCCCCCCCCCCCAATTTTGCTTTTCACATTTATTTTGAGGATGCTTATTATAGAATTTGGGGAAATGAACATGGTTCTTTTGGGGTTTCTCTATAAATTTTTTTAAATGGATCTCATTTTTTGAACCCTACTATGAGTTTCCCATTGTTCTAGTACGGATCATCTCCCCTGGACTACACCTCCATTTGTTCAAACAAACTTCCATGTTTCTGATTTCCATGTTCATTGGAAATCCATTGAAGCTAGATATAGTAATGTGGAAAATCTCAAGACCATCAGTTTCTAGAATATTAATTTATATTTACATTTCTTAGGATCTTACTTCTCCAATATAGTTTCATAATGTTGCCTATGGATTATTTTAGGATTTTGTTTATGAAAAACTACCTGATTATTTTCATTTTTTCCTAAATCCTAGACATAATCCAAAGGATTATGACTATAATATTTCACATCCTATGTCTATGAGTTTAACTTTGGCTTGAAAAAAGAAAGAAAAAACATGGACTGGATGTTAGTCACACAATTGAGGCGGGCCATTATGATGTTAGGGTTCCTACCAAAGGGCCTAATACCATTGTGAATAAGAAGATTATAGTAAAAAATGACCTGTCATTTCAACCTTAATTCCATTCCATTGAAACTAATGGAATGTCTGTATGTTTTAATTATTTTTTTACTACCACATGTGGCATCACAAACACTCCCTCCTTAGTGTAGGAACAAGAGAAGAACTTTGAAACACGTGATACATGAGATAAGGATCATGGATATCTCTCTGATTCTAGTAAATATTTATAGAAGTTTCATGACCAACCTAGTCAAATTGATGAATCCTATTGAAAATCAAGTTCAAGTAAGAGAAAAAAATAATAGTGGATTTCAATGGTCACATTACCCTAAATCCATGAAAAATGATGAAGCGTTGGGGATAATTTCACTTCAAAATAACAATTGTTACAATATCTCTAGATTTATCTATAAAATAAAACACTGAACCTTAAACACTTCAAATTATGGTTGATTACCTTATTGTAATCTCTGGTTTAGATGAAGAAGAAGATGAAGCGAAAAAGAATCATGTGTACATAGAATCTTATTTGAATGAGGAGGTTGTGGGGGAATTATTTGATGCATGGATGGATGAAAAAGATAAGATTAATTTCGAAAATTCACTTATTTAGTATATTACTACTAATAAATACCTTAAAATCAGAAAACATTGGTTCATTTTGATGTCGGATGAATATAAAATAAATCTTCATTTAAACATTAAAGACATACCATTGGAATGAATTTTTACCTACTCAAAATTTTTTTAGCTTGAACTGATGGTTATTTCTACTGAGAGACTTCTTTACTATTAATTATTATGTTTTTGGGATTAATTATCTATTTATGGAGTAGAGAATTATTGGAATTAGATGGAATCTACTATGCTATTCTTCTAGGCTCAAAGGACCCTATTTTTTCTATTATTCCATGTTATTTATCTAGTATCTATTAGGCTTGTTGGCCATATTTTTAATCATGTTACTAGTGTTGTGTCGATGCTTTCCCTACCCTGAATGAATTTCCTCACACTATTCCTTAATCATTCTTCATGGTCTAGTTTGTTATTAATTTTTTTTCAATCACTCAACTTTCCGATGAATTTATTTCTATATTATGATTGTTACCTTCAATTGGGAGATAGTGTTAAACCGTGATTTTATTACTTCTGGATTAGTGAATGTAGTATTCTAGGTATTATCTCTCTTTCACTCCCTTTGAATCAGGTGGATGGGTTTCTTTGGCTTGCTTGAAGGAGAAAAAATCATTATTTCAGGATGATAAATTGATGTTTCAATATTAACAAAATTAGAGAGAATGAAGTTTGGGCTCAAGATTCTAGGTGAAACACTCACTATAATATTCTTGGTGGCTTGAATGTGCATGCTTTTTTTAATTTTCTTGTGGTGTAAGATCATTACTCTTCACTATATTATTAAAATAGGGATGAAGTGGTTCCCTGTGAATGTTCATAGTATTTTGAAATTTTTGGCGGCAAAATTTGGGGAGAACGAGAACAAACGGAGAGCCTTAGGGGCTACTTTGCGAAGATTGTTCGTGATGCCCACGCATCCCTACTGTCAGTCCAATGACCCCCCTTCATGAAGCTGTTGTAGAACAAGGAGGAGGGATTCTCTGTGAACCCATTTGACATTCGCGATCCTGCCACAGATAAAGTAGGTGCAATGCTCCGTGAACCCATTTGATGTTCACAAACTCGCCACAGAGTAAGGAGGCGGGATGATCCGCAAACCCATCTCACGTTCTCGAACCTGCCATGAAGCAAGGAGGTAGGAGGCTCTACGGTTACAACAAAATGCCACATGTTTTCATGCCAAGTGATCTCTGCTTTGTAGTACCTCTTACCTATAAATACCGAGCTCCCCTCGATATCAAATGATGGATCCTTCGACCTTTCACCTTCCTAGCTCACAAATCATGAAGCAACTTCTTCTCTACAAACCATGAGCACTTCAAGGTACTTTTGCATCGTAAAGTTCCCCTCCCTTGGATTGAATTCAACCCCTCTTCAAAAAGGACTTCCCTTCATGGAGCCCACGGGTCTCCGCAAAGTAAGGGGATCCCCAAGGGGACTCAGGTCTTCGTGTATCACTTATGGTTCATGAAATACCCTCCATACACATGTGACCCACATGCTAAGGTGGGGTCACTATGCTTCGTGAAGCACATTGCTTCGCAATACTATGCTTCATAGGGAACCCTTGCTTTACAAGGCATTTCTCCATGAATGCCTTTCCACATTGTGAAGCACCTTCCATATACACTTATGACCTACCCCTAGGATAGAAAACTTCACTTCGAAAAGCACACCCCTTTGTGAAGCTCCTCCGCCACATGGATCACCATAGCTTCACGAGGTTTCTACCTATGATCCCATTTTCTCCACAACTTCTTTTCTCGTGAAACCCTCCAGGTTTTCTTGAAGGTACTTTAATATCCCTTGTGTGGTTCTTCCCCTTGTGTTTCTTCACCTCATGCTTCTTCGCATAGGCACACTAAAGACTACTACTTCTTCGCATAGCCACGCTAACGTGGACCCCTCAATGGATCACTTCATAACACCCCATCATCATAGTTTTGATAATTCATTTCATTCCCCAAAGGGCGTGTGGGTATCAGTAATGTAAGTACTAGGGGTGCGGAGTGAACCCACCTCATCCGAGCTATTGGACATTAAACATCCAAGAACCATCGTCTTCAGATCATGACGTTACACTGTGACCTCGCCCCGTGCGTCATAAGTGGGGTTACCCCACCTTGGGCATTATGCACGCTCACTGGTCTAAATGAGAGTGAAATCATTCCTCAAATGGAATGAGATCCTCTTTATTAGATAGATGTTTGTTCATTGGGAAGGGAAACCACCTTGGTGTAAGCGCCTAGCTTTTCTTACAGGAGGCAGCACCACTGCTCCTCCTCTCATCCCCAATAACAAATCCCTCTCCCTTTGGTATTTGTCGCCATTGGGACTCCACCCTATAGTATGTCCCAATATCCATCTCCCTAGGAAAATAACAAGGCGTAAGCCCCTATTTCTATTTTGGGCCGCTAGACACATTTCAACCCCATTCCACTTCCCACAAATGCACCTTTCGCGATGTGGTTGTTAAGACTTTTCTTCCTCTTATTTCTCACACCGATCATGACTCGCATGATATTATAGTAAGAATCGACCATGAAATCCTCTCTGGGCAGCCTATAGTGTTATCTCCACACACCATTCTGAACTATGCATACTTTGATCCTTGCCAAGGCAAGGTACGTAGGAAGGCTCTCTGAGGTTCAAACCCACCATCCATCAGTTCTGACCCCCTTCACAACGGTTCACCAAACCATTTAGAACTACGTGGACACATATCCTTGCCATGTTAAGGTATGTAGGAAGCCTCACTGATGTTTAATCCCAACAACCATTGGTCCTGACCACTTCCCATCGGTGCACCAAAACCATTCCAGACTATGCAGACTTCGATCCCTAATAAGGAAAGTTATTTAAGAAGCCTCTCTAAGGTTCAATCCCAATAACTATTGGTTCTGACCCCCTTTATGTCAGTTCCCACCATTTGGAACTATGTGGACTTTGATCCTTGGCAAGGAAAGGTACATAAGAAGCCTCCCTGAGATTCAAGACCAACACCTATTATTCCAAACCATCTCTACATCGGTCCACCCTCATATTACACGATGTTAAACTGTATGCCCCTTTGTCCCACATGACACTAAACTGTCCCCCATCCAGTGGTAAGCATTTGTGCCCCCATCCAGCAGTAAGTCATTGCAATACCCTACCCAATGGTAAGTAGTTGTGAACCTCACATAGTGGTAAGCTGTTGTGATCTCCAATCATAAATAAGCCATTTCAACCCCAATCGACGGTAATCCGTTGTGTTACCCAATAGACGGTAAGCTGTTGTAGTCCCCTTAGTTGGGACCCCTATCTCAGGTTTGTCATAGTGGAGTCAGACCATCCTAGGGCTACTAACCACATGTAATCCCCAGTTTTCCTCAGTTCGTTGTTCTATGTGCATGCCCCGATCCTATACCCCACCCCGAAATACGTGGACTTTAATTCCCCACCGTAGGGAAACACAGGAGGTCTGTTTGAGGCTTGAGCCCAGCATCATCATTGCACTCGAGTCAACTCCATATCATTCTCCATCAACGTCACTTAACCATCCATTATCTATCCTGATTCTTACCCGGTCCACCACATCCTGGTGGGATCATGCCACCACATTCACCATTCCCTTCAACAACAATCGGGTAACTAACCACGCATTTACCCCAATATCAGTGTTCCCCCCTTGGGTCATACCCATCTGATCCGCTCTAGTCAGTATTTTGATCAGTCTGATCTATCTCCTATAGACTTTAAACTCATGACATACCCTGTTTTAATCATGGGAAGCTGGGGGAAATCTTAGTGACATTCCTATGAAATATAATTCCACGCATTCAACGTGGGATTCCTTGGGCTTCCACGCCCTTGAAAATCCCTATAATAAGGGTATGAAACCTAGATGCGCTAGTATTCCAGCATCCAGACACACCAGTGATTTCAAACGTGACTACTCCCCCAACCGAATGTTTCTTCCCTGACCGGACCCCTTGAAATGTCCCGAAAGAAGAAGTGTAATTAACCAGTGTCCATGAAGATATGGCACTGGGAAGAGTTTCTGGAACAATATCATAAGTATATAATGGAGACCCGGACTAGGTAACAATTTCCAAGGAGTATTCCATGGAAGGAGCAACCTAAATCCCATCATCCCATTTTGATCAAGGATCCAACGTCCCTAAATAAGTGACGGATGTCGCCCGCCTTTGGAAAGCCGGAATGCAGGGTAATAAACAGCACGTCCTCGTCTCCCTCGAACAAACGGATACGCGCGCCTTGACATAATTGTTAGAAATAGAAATGGTGAACCCAACATGAAGTTCTTCTCATCAATGTGAATATTAGTAGCATTTGAGACAACAGGGGATTAGCATGTCACCAGTTCTAGTTATCCGGTTCCAGGTCCCGCAATGAATATAGCGGTCCTGGAGTGAACCTAACCCAAAGTTGGGACAATCAAAAAATTGGGCATCCCAATATGAAACGTTTTCAGTGTGAATCCTCTTTCCTTCTAGTAAATAAGGAATGGTTTTGGGGCACTGGATGTTGATTTCATTGTTTCAACGCTAATGGATTAATCTCCCGACATTCCAGGAACCAAGATGTAGCATCAAGAATCCGATCACCACACACCTAATGACATAGGAGAAGGGGAGACGCCAAAGTGGTAATCCCACGTGGCTCAACCGCTTCTGCGACAACTTCCACACCCATAGCTATTGAGCACCCACGCCCCATATCTCCTTTTTAATTCGTATAACAAAGGGTGACACACGACCTCGTACGATGATATGAGGATGAGGGGATTATACATACATAGGATATGGCCCTCCAGGATTTATATGAGTCTTTGCCTCATCACCACCTCCTCCCCCAAGGGCCACACCAAGATCCAATGCTCCCACTCCAACATAAAATTGTTTCCGGAGCCTCTCTATGGAACGCTTTGATGACTCCCTACCTTAAGCTGATGAGGTAGGGGATGTTTGGGCCAGCCCGGTCAGGATCCTATTTCAGGGGCCCCCACTAGGTTGTGCTATCACCACCACCCAATCCCATGGGCTGAAGAGTAGGTAAGATATGTACCAACACCACCAGCTCCGGTCCGGATGACCTGACGCCGGTGCCGGGCATAGGCCAAGGAGGATGCCTGCCAAGGGGCGTCAATGCTAGAAAATATTGTGGCCCAGGCCACTACTGATGTACATCAAACCCCTATGTATACTGAGAAGGTGCACTTATATACCC
The DNA here is from genome assembly GCA_963277665.1 of Viscum album. Taxonomy (NCBI): domain Eukaryota; kingdom Viridiplantae; phylum Streptophyta; class Magnoliopsida; order Santalales; family Viscaceae; genus Viscum; species Viscum album. Next base: position 165,896,436 of record OY728155.1, on the reverse strand, counting down.
GACTCATATAGAGGAACCAAATACCCCACGAGCAGGCTAGGTCGACTCTCTTGGCCGTCGGTGCAGGGATCACCTGCCGCGGACTGACCCACAATAATGACACCCAGGGCATAGGTACTCCCGTACCACCACCACGGGGAACACAGGTCTTAACCACTTCCAAGATAGGAAAGGAGGTCCATCCCATGCTACCTTCAGTCTGAATGAGGTTCCTCCCCACGATGGTGACACTCAGTACAGAAGCCTCTCTTATCCTCAATACATCGGGTATGGAGTTATTCCTCATAACACAGACCACAGGTGTCGGTACATTTCACATCTGGTCAATCTCCAGCATGGGGTCCCTTCCCATGTCCTTAAAATAGCTGGCGAAGGTCCTCATCGCCTCATAAATTAAAGGGAAGAAGGTCAGCTCTGCTTCACCAGCACCCAGCACTGAGGTCCAACCCATGTTCGACATGACTAGTACAAGGACCCTCCTCGCACTGACACTATCAAGGGAAACAAGCATGGAGGTCCTACCAATTCTCTTATCAGCTCTAGTAGATGTACTACCTGTTCCATCGTTTCTCGTGGAGATTCCATCCGCACATCAGTCAGTGGGCACAGAGGTCCTCCTCATGTTCCCTTTGATATCTGTCCTGGTGCTCCTCGTACCCCCGCTTTCTCAGGCGAAAATCATCTCTACCCTAGAACCAGTATGACCAAAGTTCCTCCTCGTGCTAAAAATCTACCCTTTCCCAAAGAACCATCTCAGGGCAGGAGGGAGGGCTGTCACCGCCATAAAAAGAATAATGAGAATATTCATACTGAGATAAAATTGGTTTTCTTCTCAGATTTCAAGGCGGAATATGACTCAATGATGGAACCCTCACCTAGATGCTCTGTGTCAAGGGCCAGGGGAGGAACAAGGAGCATCAGCCTCATACTCCAAGAATGTGAGGTCCATCGAGTTCCCATTTCCCTCCGCATATATACATGGAGGGTGAAAATATGGCAGCTCCACAGGTCCCGATCATGTAATCACCACCATCATCACCAGAAGCACTCTATACCTCGACTAGAGATCACAAAGTGCTATTCTGGGGACCAATAGTTGATGAGCAGCAGCGTAGCCCACCGCCAATAGCCGTAGTCCCTGCACCAGAAACTGTTTCCATCAGCCTGTCTTACCCCGATGTGGTGGATAAGTCACTACACTCTTCGTAGGATATCCTGAGATGTGCCAGCTTGTCATCTCACTCATTGTATTCTATACCATCCAGCCTGCCATCTCAGCAGTCTGCTTTGGTACCGCTACCAGTTCCCCAACCACCTCCGGTTGATGAGTGGGGAAATGATGGTCTATACCCGAATCTGAACCAAGGAGCATGTGGGATATTCCTGCAGCAGACCACTCCCCATATATTTTTTTGGTCTGTTGCAGCACCGAGTTTTAGAGTTACAGAATTACTCACCAAGGAATTGGTTGAGTGTTTCCTTCATACCATTTGGGCTACTCAGTTATGTCTTCCACATCGATGTGAGGCCTACCCCAAGAGTTAGGTGCACTTCGAAGACATCAGCCAGTAGTTCCATTTGGTCGACTTGGCCACACTCTTGATGGCCGAGTGCCCTGAGTCACCAGGCCACCATAAGACCTTCCAACAATGATGTGTCCAGATCATTAAAGTGCTCTGCAGGATAATCGAAGAATATCCTATCTATGTGAAAATCCATGGCTGGGGGAAGTACGCATCACTACATTTCAGTTCCATCCGACGACATCCATATTTTTTTGGCGACATAGAGTGTATCCTCCAAGGTAAGGTTGCCGTTAACATGGATGACCTATCAGAGAGAGAGAATGAGTTGTAACTCCTTGATGGGTATTTAACCCCTGAGGGAGTGCCGCAACTATTGGATTTGTTGGGAATGGTCACTCATCAATAGAGGAAACTACTGGGTCCTACCATGCCCACTGAGGAGCTATTCCTTATCCAAAATCCCAACAAGGGAAAGGAACATCTCAGAGTCGTCAAAACCTATAACCTGTCTGGCTTAGTGCAGAAGGTGGAAGATAATCCAAAAAAATCCATGTTGTTCCAGCAACTCATCGAACAAAAGAAGTTGGTTGGAGACCTCCTTGCTGAACATGCTATAGAATGATGACCAGATTACTGTGATCCTCATACATGACATTAGGGGAAGGAACAACTTCCCCTCGGTGAATTACCTCAAGGTGAACCTCACCATCCTGCCCATGGAAAAAGGGTTGACACTGGAAAATATGGCCTGAGGGCACCAAATGTGTCTCTAAATCCTCATGAACAACATGACAATCCTCGGGACCCAGCTCAGGCTCTCCCAACTGCTCCACAGGTCAATCCACTAGCTGCTCCACGAGTTTCTTGGCCTAATTATTGTGTTCAATAAACTACCAATGTGCTGGTGGTACAGGATCCCCTTCATGATAGGGACCCCCGCCCAGATGGTCCAATGGCTACACTCATTTCCCATCTCGAGGTGTTTGAGACATAATAGGTGGCAATCCCACCACATGGAAAGTCATATATGACATGGGGGATTATATTCCAACACACACAAGTTTCTTAAATCCCACTTTTCGACCCTCAATGGGATAGGGGACCCACCGTATCACTTGGACCACTATATCTCAAGTTGTGGGCCCATGTTGGGAACTCCAACGTAGGAGGAGGATACTAAACTGCGATGTTTCATACAAACATTAGAAGGGCCAATGTTTGTCTAGAACAACCAGATCCCCATTGGATCAGTAACTATCTAGGAAGAGCACCATAGGAAATTTCTATACCAGTTCAGTTCCACTACTTGGAAGATGAGTATCACATATCTCTTCAAGTGCAAACAGAGACCTGATGAGCACATTGGAGACTTTTCACCCAATGGAAATGGCTCATGTACTCCCTCAAAATTTTACAAACTCAAGAACAAATGTTGAAGACATGTTTCGGGATTGTCAAGATTGAACTGGTCCCTTATTTAATCACCCAGTAATACCATAGGGGATTCTGAGACTTCTCTGATAAGGCCCAGTGCCTAGTGGAAGCCTTACAGCAGGCGATATAGGCACGTCCATTGCCGCCTGAAATCCCTGTGAGAAGGTCCTTCAAAGAAGAGCCCACTATAGTGGCTCAAATAGAGTCCCCCAAGCAACCAGAGTTACTACTAGTGGTGCCACCTACACAGCCTTGTAGAGGACCTCCACCTCAGGCACAACCTCTGGCCTAGCAGTGCCCACATCAGAATCAGCAAGTTCTATTTCCCAATGCTCTACCACCACCAAGGCAAGATAAACAGGATCCACCTCTTCGATAGGCTCCTCCATCTCCTGGTCAGGGTCAGGCTCTAAGGGACACATTCCTAGGAATGAGGAACCATACCTACTCATTCAACGAGGATCTGGTCCCTGGTTACTTCCACAATGCCTTGGAGCAGGGGATTATATGTTTACCAGAGTTTAGGAGTCCAGAAGAGGTGAACCTCACTGATCACCCTAATTACATCCCCTGTCACTAGATCCTGGGGCACTCCCTCAGACAGTTCTATGTGTATAAAGAATGTATTCAAGACAATGAGGAAAAAAACGTAGTCTGGTTAGGCCCAACTTCGGCACATGTGGCATGTATCTTCTTGAGGCAAAACTGTAGTAGTTATTGAAAAGGCAAGTGGAATCAAGTTCTAACCACAGGTCCTTGAAGTATAATGATTGGATGGATCATAAAATAGTCACCCATGCCCATGGTGTCATCCGTGCACACCTAAATCAGCGAGAGCCTTCAGAAGCCGTAGCTAATACTTCTGTATCATCCTCTTAACAGTCCCTTTCTTAGAAGAGTAGGCACTAGGGGTGCAATGGAAAACAAATTTCCCCTCCAATCTCATCATCATCTCGTACATTCAACAATTTCATGCCCCTGAAGATGGAGATACCTCATAGAATCCATACTATAGTGGACGAATCTTCAACCGACAGTCCAGGGTATCCCTCGGTTAATACTATAGATCTGGTAAACCCCTATATGATTCTATATGATGAGGATCATCGGCAAAATCCTCCCAACGTTCCCAGTTGTCGTTAGAATTCTTGGAGCCTTAACTATTTGGGCTGTCGGAGTGCCTCGGTCATTATTTCTTCCCAGGATGGGCATGTTACCGAATCCAGACAATAGGCTTAGCATAGAGCTCAGCACACACAACCTTCTAATCTAGTGACATCAGGCCTACATTCTCCATCATTCATGTGATTGGATTAGGTAGAGACACCTTTATTGTGTCGTGATCAGCCATGAATTTCTACAAACTAGTTTCAGTCATTGGGCCCTCGCCCAGTATTCATTTCGTCGACTTCGACTAGTGAGAAGCAGAATATTTGTAGCACCAGTCAGTCGCCGGTCCAGCCGGCTGGGCCCCCCATAGATCCTGTTATAGAGTGACCTCCTATGCGAAATATTTCACACCTAAGATGAAAGTATGAAGTTATCAAACATATTTCCAGCATTCTAGAAACACTCTCCATCCTTGAGGCTATTCGCCTATCAGTAGATACGTGTGAGGCCCTTGTTGAGGCTTTAAGAAGCCCCATACAGTTTTAGATAGATGTAGCAGCTGCAGAAGCATTTCACACTGAGGTGATCAAGCCTGCTGAGTTCGAGACTATCATCTCATTCTCTAGATAAGATGAAGGCTACCCCATATAGAGGCACATTCTACCACAATACATCACTGACCAGTTCAAAGGTGTGAAGGTCCATCACTGTCTTGTTGAAACGGGCTCTAGGATCAACCTGATCCAGACTCATACATTGCAAAAACTAGGATTGTATGAGGATGATTTGAGTTCCTCTGACCTAAGAATCCAAGGTTATGATAGGATAGAATAGAAAACATTCGGTAAGATCTTCTTAAAACCCTAGCTCGATGGTCTATTTGTGGGCACCGAGCTTATGGATGTCTCCCAGGACACCTCCTACAGTGCATTGATGGGCAGTCCATGGCTCCACCTGCATACTGTGGTTCCCTCATCATATCACCAGTGCCTCAAGTACTCCCTTAATGGTTGAGTGGGCATAATATAGGTAGAAATGTCTTCCTTTGCCTCTTGTGAAGCCCACTATCTAGATGATGACTATTACAAGAGAAAGGGAAATCAGATTTAGACTAATGAGGTCGAGCATGAAACGACTACGACAAACCTATGGACAGATCTAAATGATTCCTACATCTTTCCAATCCACCAATTGGAGGTTACAACCCCAGACATGGGACAATGATTCATTGTGTCCGGATCGAGGGGGAACACATTTCCATGTGTAAATGATTCCGTAAGATCACCTCATACTCCTATAAAAATCAGGCATTGGTGATCCTGGAGCCCCCTACTCCCATAAGGTATTGGGATGTCAGCTCCATGGAAACAACAGTAAGTAATACTTTCTTGTCTCGTCGGGCTGGGATTAACCGGCTCAAGTCGACGTGCCACTATTTCTTTGTTATCATCAAGCGTGGCCCGTTGCTCCATAGACCAGATGGGATTGGATCTACAACCTTCATTGCTATGGTTGTGGCAACATAGGAGTCCCTGGATGTAGTGTCTACTACCGCTCAGTCTGTCACCAGCCTCCCATATGAATCTTTCAACTTAGAATAAGCTCCTCCCACCGAGTATCCCTCCTTCATAAGTGAAGAAAATGATTTAAAGGATTCCCCCCACCTTTGAGAGGGCATCTCTGCCATGGTCGATGAATTGGTATAGGTGAACCTTGGTTGGGAGGAATACCCAAAACCCACACTGATCAGTGCCATCATGCCCCTCGAGGAGAAACAATATTTCATTGAATTCTATAAACAACACCGTGATGTATTTTCTTGGAGTTATGATGAGATTCTAGGACTAGATCCTCAAGTAGTCGTCCACCACCATGGTCATTCAGCAAATCATCATGAGTTCAAGCAGCCTCCCAGAAATAAGCACCCTTTTCATGGTGCCATGATGGAGGCAGAAGTTGACAAGATCATCAGATCCAATTTCATTAAGGAGGTCCAGTACGCCAAGTGGCTGGCCAACATTGCGCCAGTAAAAAAGAATAATGGACAGATTTGAGTCTGCATTGACTTCCGAGATCTCAACCGTCATTGTCCGAAGGATAGATTTCCCCTTTATGTGATGGAATTGTTGATTGATGCTACAACTGAGTTCCAAGCCCTCTTTTTCAGGGATGGTTACTCTAGGTATAAGCTGATTCAAATGACCCCTGAGTATGAGGAATCTATAGCCTTCAGGGAACTACATGGTACCTTCTATTACCAAGTCATTCTATTTGGTTTAAAGAATGCAGGTTTCACTTATCAGCGGGCTATGCATTGCATATTTAAGCTGATCCTCAGAATGTTGGCGGAGTGTTATGTGGATGATTTGGTGGTCAAATCTCGCCAGTGTTAGGACCATCTCAACGACCTTGGGAAAGAGTTCGGCTTCCTATGTTCCCGCCACCTAAAGATTAATCCATTAAAGTGTCCCTTAGGGGTCACCTCTGGAATGTTTCTTGGATTCTTTGTTAGATACAGGGGAATCGAGATCGACCTATAGAAGATCAAGGCCATTATTGAGATGTATACCCCAAGAAACATTCAAGAGCTCGAGGATTCCAAGTCTCTTTGGACTACATACGATGGTTCATCACAAATTTGGCTGGCAAGTGAAGGCCCTTCTCTCAACTCATGAAGAAAGGAACTATCTACGTGTGGGACGATGAATGTCAGAATACTTTTAAGGAAATATAGCAGTACCTGCTCTAGCATTCAATCTTAATTCCACCCGTATTTATCAAGTCAATAGTCCTTTATGTGACCGCCCTGGAATGGTCTCTCAGTGCCCTTCTCGCCCAGAAGAACAATGAGGGGACATAGAACAGTCTCTAATATCTTAGCCTCATACTCATTAATATAGAGACCATATACGACCCTATAAATAAGAGTAGCCATGTGCTGGTATTCATAGTATAGAAATAGGGACATTACTTGCAACACCATAAGGTACAACTAGTGTCCTGAGTAGATCCGATGAAGTACATCCTGAACCACCCCATATTGAAAGGCCATCTAGCTCAGTGGGAGGTAATCCTTCAGTAGTTCTACAACTGGTTTGTCCCTTAGAAGGCTATTAAGGGGAAAGTTTTGAAATACTTCCTTGCTACCCATCCAGATCCTGCCACTAGTCCACGGAACTTGATTTTCCTAATGAGTCAATCCTCTCGGTAGACCAATCCATCCCTGAATGGAAAATTCACATTGATGGTGATTCCTTGATCCCTACATGTAGAAGACTCAATGACCCCAGGCACAACAGAGTAGGATTGGTTATTGTATTCATTACACCAGTACAATCCATTCTACCGTATTCATTCCTATTTAAAGAAGGCTGAACCAACAATGTGGTGGAGTATCAGGCTCTCATTACTGGCCTTGAGCTGGCCCTACAGATTAATGTGCCCCATTTTCATGTGAAAGGGGACTCCGAACTAGTCATCAAGAAGATAAACGGTGACTATGTCGTCAAAAAGACAGAGTGTGTAACATTGTTGGAACACACTCTCCAGCTAAGGGCCCAGTTCCCATCTCGACCAGATGTTACTCATGTCCCTGGATCTCAAAACGGTTGGTATGACACCCTAGACATCCTAGCTACATCACTTGAAAATCCCAAATAGGATGATCTAATTATCCACGTGCCACACCAGAGAGTCATTGCTCCCATCACTCCTTATGATGATAACAGCCTGCAGGTAATCCACCTTACCACTGGTGCCTCCACGCCAAGACCCCTAGGTCCCCCGGATGAGGTGATTGATGTGACTCATGGCTTGAGAAACTTATTTGTTGAGTACCTCTGAACCAGAAATATTATGGTAGATTGGGGCGAGCATGAGTGAATCTGATGTCGTGGGTTACAGTTTTCCCTCTAGGATGGTCCTGGTCATGAGTAGATCCTCAAAAAGAATGGGTTTGATGGGTTTCTCCTTCATTACATTCAAGGAGTTGATAATTCCAAAGTCAGGCATGAGGTTAACGCCGGTTCCTCCAGGGTTCATCAGACCTGGCCAAAACAATCTCACCAGATCCAGAGACAGGGGTACTTTTGACCCTCTATAATCTATGACTGCATCGAGTTCTCCAAAAGATTCCATACATTCCAAATTCATTCCAAAATCATGCATCGGCCTCCATAGCCAATCCAATCCCCCAAGTAATCTTGTCCATTTATGGTATGTGGACTTGATTTCGTAGGGCCATACACACCAACAATAGCTCGCCAATGAAATATCATCCTGACCGCTACAAATTTCTTCTCTATATGGGTAGAGGCAGCTCCACTCTAGGAGGTCAAGGCCTGTTCCATCATTGACTTTGTGAGATCCAACATCATCTACCGATTTTGAGTCCCTCATGCCTTACTCACCGATAATGAAAGAAACTTTCAGGTAGCTGAGCTGAAGAAACTGTATGCTAAGTACTATATCTATTCTAACCATACCTCCTGCTACCATGCACATGAAAATGGATAGATTAAGGTGTTCAACAAAACCCTCTCTATCATTATACAAAAAATAGTTGGTCAGAATAAGAAGAGTTGACCGAACAAACTCCCCAACGCTCTCTGGGATTATCAGACAACAACTCATAATTCTACCCGGGTGACCCCATATTCCTTGATTTATGGGACAAAGGTCATATTGCCAATCGAGATTAAATTTGCCTCATTTTTCATAGCTGCCCATGATCAGCAAGTGCTGGATAAAGTAGCTGAAATCCGTCTAGCTGAGTTGGAAGAACTCGACGAGAACTCAATCTATGCCCTGCACAATCAGGAAAGGCACCATAACAAGATAACTAGATCTTTTAACAAGAAATTTCACCTCCGCTCCTTCTTCCCAGAATACTTGGTGTTGGCCTTGAGAACACCAATGATACCAGGAAGGAAACCACCAATGTTGAAGCCCAAATGGGATGGACCTTACTTTGTTCACAAGGTTTACTCCAATGGCGAATACTCACTGGTTACCATGGATGGTGAGCATATAACTCCTCCCGTCAATGCCAAGTTACTCAATCAATACATTGCTTGAGTACCTTTTTATGGTCCCTCATGACCCTAAACAACATTAGGGTCCTACATGACCTTAAATTGTCCATTCCTACATGACCTTAAACTGTGAAATGTATTGCATGACATTAAACTGTATGTCATCCCGCAATATGTTAAACTGCATCTCAAGAACTACATATTTCTTGATTCCCACAATCATGGGATACATTGGAATGCTCAGATGCCTCATCCTGAGTCCAGACCCATGCTTTTCTATTTTGGATACCCATCCTGGGTGTAGTTCCCTTGGAGGATATCATATTACGCAACCTAAACTTATTTTTCCTCACTTGTGGTAAGAATACGAAGGTTGTGTCATGTGCTCTCCCTCATTCTTCTATCTTTCCATGTCCTCACTGCACGATGCTAAAATGAATGGCCTTCAGAACTATATATGTCTTGATTCCTATCCTCATGGGATACATAAGAATGCCTAGACATTTCATCTGTAGGCCCAACCCCAAAATTCAGGACCTCCCAATGGGTTGAGGCACATGGTGTGGTGCAGGCTTTTGCCCTCATCCACGGTGTGTTCATCATGACCATACCATGTTCCCCTCATCCCTGAATATCTCCACTTCTTCTACAACCCATATTAACTTCATGTTGCAGGGGAACATGTATGCTTTACACACTCCATCATTTGGGTATCCATTATCTTTCACCTCCAAAAGGGCCCCCGAATGATATGGATACTTATCCTAAGAGATCTCCTATCATTTCAGGATAACGCACAAGAGTATTTAAAACAAAAATTGATACAAGTCTCGCATTGAGAATATGGTCAGTGGTACACACTCATTTGTTTTTCCCATTTCAGCTCACATGATATGGATGTTGTGTGGGGAACTGGGTTAACAGCTATCCTTTTTCATTGTCAACACCCCCACATGTCCTAAACCTAGAGTGTAGTGGCTCATTCTGCCCCACTGTCTCTTCAAGACTCGGTATACCTTGGGCATAAGTGTGATTCCAATTACCAGACCCTTATGTGATGGGAGATCCTAGTCCTACTCCTTGTTTCCCACACCGATCATTTCTCATGTGTGCTTAAAAGCTATAATGTGGCAACGCCCGCATGAGAGGTCATAGGGGTATAGTTGGCCGGGATGCCCAGCCTCAGGTCCCTCATCCCTTTTGGCCCCTTGGCCCAAGATTTCATTTAGAATTATGTGTTGCGGAATGGAATTTCCCCCTCGTTCACATCAGACTAATTTTCCATGCCACACATATCCCCTTGGGACATCCTTCCTTTACTTATCAACCTTTCAGCAAGAACATTCCCCTTTATGTTGTGCGAGCCCCATCATTTGGGTTTCCATAATATTCTATATCTAAAAGGACCCATGAACAATGTAGGTTCTTGGACCAAGGGCCCTCTTACCATTTCAGGAAAACATCCCCAAGGATTTTGAATAAAAAAATGATACAAGTCCCATGTTGTGAATACGGTCAATGGTCGACGCTCAATTTTCCCCCCCGAACTTCGGTCACACAAGGTTGGATACTGTGTTGCAAACCTGGTCAATAGTTATCCTCTATCATCATTTCCAATTTGTGGTTTTCCATAGTCACGATGATTCACCCTCTCCATTAAGTTGTACCATGAAGATGACATTAAACTAGGCATCTATGATCCAAGCCCTATGACCATAAACTATTCACACCATCGTCCTCACTACATGATGATAAAACTACACAACATCCTTCTCTAGAATTATGTGTGGCTTGATTCCAATCCTTATGGGATACATAGGGCCGCCCAAATGTCTATTCCTTAGGTCCAACCCCATATCTTAGAAACCCCACTATCATCTTGTCCCCCTTGCCTGCGTCCTTCGAGGAAAGGGGTATATGGTGTGGTATGGTCTTATGTCCCTATTCACGTCGGATTTATAACAACTACGCCACATACCTATCTCTCATGAACACCCTTCATTCCCTTTTCATAAAATCAAATTTTCATGAAGGTCACTCTTAAGTTGGGTCCCATAACCCTCTTAGGTGATTCGCCAATGTGCCCAGACATACTCTAGTTCAGAGCCTGAGTGTTGGATTCTTCGTAGACATGCTTTCAGCCATTTTTCAGGCTTTGTGTTTCCCTTCATTTGGGATTCCATTATCTTTCACATCTGAAGGGACCCCCATATGGAATGGATTCTTGGAATTTGGGATCTCCTACCATTAAGGTCCAACGTCCTCAAGGGTTTTGAAAAAAAAATTGATATAGGCCCCACATTGCGAATATGGTCAGCGGTTGATGCACGTTTGTCATTTCCATTTTAGGATACATGATATGGATGCTATGTTTCAAACATGGTCAATAGTTATCCTCTATCGTCATGACAACCCCATTAATCCTTAAATTTATGTTACATGATTCAATTCATTTTCAACCTCATAATTTCCAAGTGGAATTTAGACACTCCTGGTACTATCCCTCAGTGCACATTTGCATGTTAGGAGGAAAAAGCTGTGATAAGGCATCTTTTGGAGCTCCGCACCGACTTCACCTTCACGCGTATTCCATGTTTTTCAAATACATATTCCTCCCTTGTTTCCCACACTGAGTTTGACTCACGTGGGCTTAGATACCGGATTGAGTTCTATTCTCTCTTGGAAGAGATTGATTCTCCACTAGTCTAAGCTCTAAGACCTTAAACTAAGATCCCCTTAAACTTCATCTTCTAGAACTATGTCTAGATTGATTCTCGTGCTCATGGGATACGTAGGAATGCTCGGACATCTCGTCTGTAGGTCCAGCTCAACTGAGAGCTAGTCTCTCCTTCCCCATATTCTCTAACCATTTCTAACCCCTTGGCCCTAGGTTTCTTTCTTGGAATGACATGTGGTGTGATGTGGACCTCATCCTCATTCACGCCCGTTATGTTTTATCACACCGTGCACATTCCCTTTTGAACCACTACAACATAAATATCCTTTAGAGGCAGTCTTTTAGCAGAGGTTTACAAAACTGTCATGAAACCTTTTTTTAATAGGTTTTGCAGCGGTTTATTAAAAACCACAGCAAAACCAATTTAATTTTTTACAGCGGCGACACTTCCCCCCACCCCCCGACCCGAGCCGACGCTCTCCTCCCCCCGACCCCACGACGCTTCTCCCCTGACGAGCCCCAACCCTAGCTCCGCTCCCCTCCCTTGCCACCGGTGACCTCACCGCTGGTCGCTGCTGACCGCCCTGCTCCCCCGACACCCACAATGTCGGCTTCTCCCCCGACCCCATCGAGTTCCCACCCTAGGTCGGCTCTCCTCCCCTGTCATCGGTCTATTGCTCGTATTTAGGAATGTTTTTGTGTGTAATGGTTAGAGGAATATTGTTGAGGAAAAATGCAAAAAGTTTTTCGTAGTTTCATTATTGTTTAGTCATTTCCATAATTTATTTTGGTTTATCATCAAATTTGGATGAATTCATTTAATGGATTAACATAATATATTTGGGTTTTGTTTGGAAATGAGCTCATAGGTGTTCCAAGAGTGATCCATACACCATTTCTTAAAGTTATAGGGAGGATACATAAATGTCTCTAAAGTATGACTAATTGGATAAATATGGATTAATTATCTTAATTAATTATTATTACTTTATAATATATGTTGTAATTTTATGTGTTAGGGGATTGAGATGGTGTTGGTTCCTAGAGATGGATTTGATGAGGATGGAATGAGATTTATTAAGGGGATAACTCTATAGTCAAGGTAGTTTATGACTAATATTACCATAGGATGTGGTTATACATTTATTGTGTGGATTGAAATTTCATGTAGGTGGGTATGTGACATGAATGGGATCCATGCTTTATTTACATTATGAGACATGAGGATAGAGATTCATGTTGGGTTCATAGAATTCCCTTTAGTATGATACATTGATTATAAAACCATTGATGGATTTGTTATATATGTGAGAGGATTATTTATAGGGAAATTAAAACCCCAATAGGGTGTCCATCATGTATTTATGGGTCATGTTATCTATAAACATATTGTTTTAGGTAATTGATTACCTCCTAAAGAAATTTCTAGGGGTGAGGCTATGGGATGGTGTGTTAATGGTCATATATGGTATGATAATCTATGAGAACATATGAATGACCCATTATAGAACCAATTTAGGTTCCTTTGCTCAATGAGAAATCAATATAGACTATATGGATAATGATAGGTTCTCCAAACCTTATGAGTTGGGAATGTGGCCCTTGACAGACATTTATCCCTTAGGTAGGGGTGAGATACCTAGGGAATGGAACCGTAAGCAGTGTCTTTATCATCCACATTAATCAATTTGCACAATATCAACATAACTTCAAAATTAGATTCATCATTTCAATAACAACTTACCAATCACACTGAAACCACACTAATGATAGTATGGGAATAACTACTTCCTCCACTACATTTTTCTTCTTATTAGTGGTCTAATTATACTAAATTCAGAGCTTGATATCCCTCGTTATAAACCACATTCAATATGACATAATTTATTCTCTTAGTTAAGGCTTGGAAACCACTTTTTATTCTTGAATAATCCCTTTTTTATGTAATTATAGATTCAACAAGTGACTTTTCTTGAGCATAAAACTTCTAGATCATGTTTTGAAGAAAAACAATTTGTTTATTAACACCACTTGTTGAGTCATGATCAGACATGACATGTTTTGATCATATTTTATATCAAATGAGAATTGAAATAATTATTACATCACTTATTTAAGGCATTTTTTGGATTTAATCACATCTTCCTTTATCTGAATAACATTTACTTTATTAGCACATCCACCCAATGGATCATATCTACCCTTAAATATTGGGCCACTTCAAACAATGGTTCGAATTATTTAATTTAATGGGGGAGGGTAACCTCCACCTTTCGTATGTTGATTAATGTGGTTGGACTTTGTTCACTCACCCTAATCTCCCAATTTAATTCTAATCCTTTGTGGTGGTACTACTTTATATGACACCACTAGTGGGAGATTTACCATATGTATTGATATAGGAAAACCTTAAGTAAAATATTTATATATTTTCCCAACTAGTATATATGAATCTCTTTTCTTATTTAGTAATAGTTATGTGTTTTAATTTTTTTTAATATTGTGTAGGCACATTGTGATATACATGGATAAAAGCTGGATCACTTTACCGAGGAACACACCTTAGTATATTAAGGGTTTGAATGAGTTTTTAGATTTTGCCATTTCCAATCGATCCGTTGAAGGGAGAATATGATGTCCATGTCCTAAATGTAAATTTAGAAGATGGTTGAAGAGAGATGATGTTTATGAACATTTAATATTGAAGCAATTCCCTGGTCAATATTTTCATTGGATTTGGTACAGAGAATAGAATGTTATAGAAAGGTTGATCACTAATGTCAATCCATAGAATGACCACCCAACATCATCGAAAATGGAAAATAAAATGAAAAAACTTATAAATGATTCATTCAACACTACAAGAGACCACCATCAAATCAAAACATATCAGAACAACCAGATGAGGGTGCTACAAATATCAACTAGACAAGTGATGTTTTCAAGACTGTAGGACACCCATATAAAGATTGTAACATATCATTGGATAGTCCTCTTGATTATGTGGAGACTAATGTAAGAGAAAACTTCACTAAGGAAAATGCATTTTATGATTTAGTAGATGATGGAAATAAAGAGTTGTATAGTGGATGTTTGAAATATTTAAAACTTTCTTTTATACTGAAGTTGTACCATATCAAATTTCTATATGGAATTACAAATAATGAAATGTCCATGATATTGTAATTGTTGTGTGATGCATTTCCTGAAGCAAACATCCCCAATTATTTTTATAATATGAAAAAATTTGTTAACAAGATTGGTTTGAATTACAAAAAAATACATGTGTGTCCCGATGATTGTATTATTTATTGGAAAGAGGATTCAGATAGATAGGATTTTAAAAAATGTTCTTCTCCTAGATGGCAGTCAATGGGTGATTTTGGAAGTCTGAATCAACATTCATTCATGAAGAATAAGGAAAGGAACACTCTTGCAATGTTTTTTCATTACTTTCCTTTAAAGTCTCGGTTGAAAAGATTATTCATGTCATCAAAAACCTCTGAACTAATGAAGTGGCATTCTGTAGATAATAACAATGATGTGTTAATGATACATCCAGGAGATTCACAATCATGGATGAAATTTGATTCATTACATACATATTTCTTAGCTGATCCTTGGAGTGTTTGATTGGGATTGGTTACCGATGGATTCAACCCATTTGGTACTTTGAGTACCAGTTATAGCATTTGGCCAGTTGTTTTGATCCCTTACAATCTACCACCGTGGATATGTATGCAACAAACATCTTTTATCATTTCGATGATTATTCCTAGAAAAGCAATTCCTAGAAATGATATTTATGTATACATACAGCCTTTAATTAAATAATTACGGGAGTTGTGGGGAAATGGTGTTGAGACATTTGGGAAGGTCTGTCATTTAAATGATAGCGAGAAAGGAGTTCGAAGTGCATTGTCAAGCGAAATCAAAACGCGACAATGGAAGAAAGAAAGTATATTCTTTAAACTTTTGTATTGAGAATTTAATTTGTTGCAGCATAATCTTGATGTGATGAATATTGGGAGGAATGTCTATGATAATTTGATTTTCACATTGCTTAATGAGCATGGAAAGTTGAAGGATCATCTCATTGCTCGCAAAGACATACAAGAATTGAACATAAAACGTGATCTCTGGCCAGATGAGAATGAAAAGTATCCTCTGATAATTTTTGCAATGAAAAATAGGGATAAAGATACATTCCTTATATTTTTAAAGAATTTTAAGGTATCTGATGGGTATTCAAGTAACATCTTGAGGTTTGTTGACTTGAAGAATCGTAAGTTACATGGATTGAAAAGTCACAATTCACATATTTTGTTACAACAGTTACTACCATTGACATTGCATACATTATTACCTGAAAAAAGTAATGCTTTTGTACTCCAAGTCTGCACATTTTTCAGAAAAATATGTGAGAAATCTCAACATCCATTTCAACATGATAACCTTAAATAGAGGTTGGTATTGATCCTTTGTGCAATGTAGATGATCTTTCCTCTGTCTGTTTTTACTGTAATGATGCATTTAACTGTGCATTTGTTTGAGGAAGCTAAATTAGGAGGCCTCGTTCATTATCGATGGATGTATCCAATTGATAGGTACATTATTTATAAGTTTTTTATTTATGTAAACAATTTTTTTCACTTAATTAAATGAATTATTATGTTTATTTTATTTCACATATATCTTGGGCATTTGAAATCAAACGTGGGAAATAAAGCTCAACGAGAAGGCTTTATTGCTGAAGGCTATTTGGCTGAGGGGTGTTTTACCTTTTGTTTTAGATACTTGGATGATATTGAGGAAAGATTTAATCAAGTTGGAAAGGTTAAAGACATATAAAATCAATCTCAAATACATCAAAAATCAAAAATATTTTCACCTATTAGCCAATCAGTTAGGAGGACCTCAAATGTGACACTCAGAGAATTGGAAATATTACAGGCACATAGATATGTGGTGATGAATAGTGAAATTACAGATCCATTTCTTGAAGATTTGAGGATATAAACAAGGAGATTAATGAGAGGCCGAATATAAAATGAGAATGATATAACAAAATCTTTTTATAAATATCTTATAGAATGGTTTTCACAACCTGTAAGTTCATAAATATTTCAATAAATATGAATATTAGTTTGCCACATATATTTTGTAAATCTAATAAAGTATATTTATTTTCTAGATCATTAATACTGATACTCAAGCAGAGGTTTCAAAAGATCTGAAGTTTCTTGCTCGAGTTCCTCTAAAAAAAGTTAGAACGTTTGACGCTTACAACGTGAATGGATTTAGATTTAGTACAGTTGATCGAGAAGAGGGTTTGTAAACACAGAATAGTGGTATATTTACATTTTCTGAAGTGGAATACTATGAAAAGATGACAGATATTTTTGAATTAAACTACCATGATCATTTTTCTGTTGTTATATTAAAATGAAATAAGGTCGATATTATCAGAGGTGTTAAAACAAATTCCTTGAAATTTAATTTTGTGAACATCTCTCGCTTGATGGATGTTGGTGATCGTGAACAGCATGATCCACATATCTTATCATCATGAGAAAAAATGTTATATTATGTGAATGATATTGTGGATGAAGGGTGGAGTGTAGTTGCTCATGTATTACAATGATATTTGTATGATATGGGTGATGAAGTGGATGATTTGACCTCTGAAATTGAATCTCATCAAAAACAAGAAGAAGAATTATTTTTCCATCATGATATTGAAAATATTAGTGTATAAAGGATAAATTAAGTGGAAGAAGTAATGGAGAAGGAAATAGACATGATTGAAGTGGAAAATTATTGTATGTACAATTATTTATTTTTCAGAAACCGCTTATTTCATTTATGAAGTCATTCATTATCATTGTTATGTATATTTTGTTTATTAGTACTGAGCATCTATTATCATTTTTAATTTTATTTTTCTACATATTTTTTTTGAAATATATGTTCTGACCTTAATTTTATTTGATTAAATGATATTAATTATAAGGAGTAAGTGATACACTGTTTCATCCACTATAGCTACAGATGAAAATCAATCTGTCTCCCTCTCTACAGCATCTAAGCCACCAGCTGCCTACCCCCCTAAACCATCCTCCCATGTAACATCTCTCACACCCTCTATGAGCATCCCTTTAGAAGCCAATTCATCAACCCCTCCTTCAGAAGCCTCATCAGTCAAGCAGCAGCGCACCACTTTTAGTTCATCATATACATAATGGAGGGTCACTATTATTGGTACAAATTTTAATATAAATAAATTTATTGCAATTTTTTACACTAACTGTTTGTTCATTAAACATGAAAAAAATGAAACTGTGGAGAAAAATATAAAAAGTTCAGATTTGGGGAATATTAATGGAGAGAATATAGTTGTCCCATTTGATTCATATGGGGTTCCTACAGATGATTCTGCGGGATTTATTTGCCAAATTCTAGGACAGCTGGTAGCAAATCCCATTTCCCTTCCTATTTCTTATGATGATTGGATACATATACCTCCATGTTGGAAAAATGAGGTTTTTGTTTCCCAAATGAAGGTAATTTTAATACATTATGGTGTAATTGAATGTCATGTTATGAATATGTTTAAAATGAATTTCTTTATACAGATGTTTTTCCACTTTAAAATTGCTGATGTGATAGCACGAAAGTGGATGTTGAAAAATCTTGGAATGAAATGGAATGGCTTATAATGGAAATTGGGGGTGATGTAAATTATACTTCTTTGACCATCCAACAAATGTATGAGAAGCTACCCAATGGGGTACCCAAAGAATAGTGGAAAGATTTTGTTGACAGGCATTGTGATGTGAAGTAGATGGTATTTAAATATATATTATTATATTATCCTCATTTTACATTTATACATGTATATGAAGAGGATATGACAGTGAATACATTACTATTAAATTTTATTTTATTTATTTTAGGATCACTCAAGAAATAATGCATCAAGCGGGGCAAAGCAAGTCATCCCTCACACTACGGGGTAAAAACGATTTTGTAGAAGTTGATCGTCTCTGGTAATATTTTCATTAGTTTAAATATTTATAAGACAATATTATCTGTTTAATATATTAAATTGTTGATTTATCTTTTCTTAATGCAGTCAAAGAGTTTAGGGCACAAAGCACCTCGAACTGAATTGTGGTTGGATGTTCACAGAAAATCTGATGAATGTTTGGTTAATGAGACTACCAATGATGTTGGGGTATGAACTCATTTTTTTCATTATAATAACTTAATATTGTTTCATAGAGAAAAAATCTCTTTCTTAGAATCTCCAGATATTGGCTGACTACAACTAAGAGTAGTTGCAGCTGCAATCCCCGATGGCCTGCCAAAAACCTTAGATTGTACGAGTCCCAAACCCAGCCCGCACACACTATCAAGATGCTCCTTCCCAAGGACTTTAGCAACCCAGTGGTACTGTATCGACTGGTGGTGAGCAGGTAAATCAAAAAAAATTTAAAATCATTTAGATTTCAATATTTTATTTGTTTTATGCTTAAATATAAATATACAACACTATTTAATTTTCAATATAATGTTCTTACAGGTGGTAGCCGGAAGTGGAGATGGAGGTGGAGAGGGTGAAGATATGTGTTCTTCATCGGATAGTGATTAGTTGTATTGTTGAGAACTGTATGTGGTATAAGATGCTATGAGGTACCTGCATGTTGTGAGGGGTCCATGACACATTAGCCTTCCTTATTTCATGGAGATATATTGTGGAGTGTTTATGAACATTACAGATGATCACTATTAGGATATGATTGGGTACTAGATGAAGGCATGAAGGTTCATGACACATTGTCTCATATATGAGTATTGAACTTGGAATTGTATAATTCTTTAGCTAACGCAGGGTTATTAGTTATTTTTTATTGTATGATGTAGGAACTGATTATGTGACTGAGGAGTTTAACATGAAAGAATTTATATGAGTGGATTGGATTGATTAATGATGTTATTAGTGGTAATACAAAAATTATTTGATATTAGAAACCAATATATTTTTTGAAACTACTAATTAAGTTGGATAGAATTCATAGTGGAATTGAATACCAAAATCACAGGGTAGTGATGGTGATCGCTAAATTTTGGGTTGTTTCTTCTAATACTAATCTTGTGACAATGATTTTTTTTGTTTTTTTGAATGCAGGTTATGTTGATTATGTAATTATTAATGTCTCGAAAGTGAGGCTCATGGGGAGGGTATTTTTCAATGCATCAAGAAAGGCCTCATGCATATCAGTATTGAGATAACTTTATAATTTATGGATAATAGTATAAATGATCAATGTATTTGAAATTATATAGTGTAAATCCACCATTATTATATTTTCTATTCCAAACCTTCATTGAGTGAAATATATAGATTATCTGATATTTTAAATTTGAATAATATAGATTGAAAATGGTTGCGGTTCTCTATTGGTACATTGATACAAGAAGTCTATATGTGTAACACCACAGGTAAATAAAGAATATGACATCTTTATATTTATCCATATTTGTGAATAAAATATTAATATTACTTTAAAGGGGATGCTATGCTCGATGGCGTACCCAATATGCAACAACGAGTTTCTTGGGAATCTTACGTTGCACTCTAATAATAAAATAATATTATTTTAAATGGTAGTTAACGCCTAGCCGTTGTAATGGCGGGAATGAACAGAACTAACTACAAAATGATTATATATGTTTGTCAAATATTTTTACTCTTTACAATAAATGTTAGAGGATTAAAAATGCAAATGAATCCAGTTTTTAAGTGTAAACATTCTAATATTCTTTAAAAGGTCGATTAACCGCCTTTTGATGGAGAACCCCATTTAAATCCACTTTTTGACAATTTTATAAGCTCTATTTTTTCAAAATAATCATATTATTTATGATTGGGACCTTGAAATTTACCTTGGGTTAATTTTTTTTATTTTTCTGACAATGTTCATTTCTTAATGAATAGTGAAAAATACTGCATTTTAAATCAAAACTGTTTTTTCATATAATTTAATTATATGGTTATATTATCTTTTTAATTTGTTTTAAAGTGTAATTAGAATATATTTTTACCATGTAATTCAATTATGTTCATTGGGATTAATTTAACTTTGGAATTAGGCATAAACAAGTACCAAACTTTTCATAAATATTGTTTCAAAAAAACCCGCTATTTGTTTTGACAACGTGAAGTTTTTTTAAATTAACTATTGCAATTTATGTTATTGGAATTTGGTAAAATGAATTACATATTTGGAATCAGAAGGTCCAAATTATTTAATTAAGACTCTTTTGTTTTTTGACATTATGAATAGTAACGACGGTAATTATCTTTAATTATCTTGATTAATGAGTAATCAGGTAGTTAAAGATAATAAAATAATATCATAATAATAGAAAATTACCACAACATGTTTCCTAAGTCTACTCGTTGTCTCATGGCAGACCATGGGATGCCTTGTGCCAAACTTGGGGGCCCTATGGAATCACTTTGGTGAGAAAGTGACTTTTTTTCTTTTTATTTTTAAAGAATGTTAAATGTAACAAAGAATGTATCACCTAAGTAAAATATTTTTAATATTTTCTACATAAATTATCTTTTGGACTATAAATATTAATTTGAAAGATAAAACGATTTCCTACATCATAGTATTTTTTTAATAATTTTTAGACATTAAATAAATTAAATTATTTATGACATCATGATGATGCAGTGATGACCTCATTATTTAACGATTTAAATAAAATGGAAAGATACTGTAACATCTAAGACATACACATGTACAAAACATATTGGATGGGTGGATTTCGAACCCTTATAACCTTATACTTGAAACACATCAATGTGAGACCATTAAAATCCGAAACTCATTTCAAAATAAAGTTACATTTTATACCTTTCCAAGAGTGCCCCTCCTCTCCTCTTATAAAAGGCCCCCACCTCTACCACCTTACCCACACTTAAAAAGCCTTTTTCTCAGCCAAACCCTGCTCCTTTTGTCTCTCCACATCCGTCTTTAACTCCTTGAAGCCTCACTTTGGGCAGAAGTCTTCCCAAGGAAGCCTTTGATCTCAAACCAAAGGGAGTTACCCGATTTTAAGGTAATGTATTCACTTGTGTCCTTTTGTTTTATTTTGCTTCTCCAACCCCCTAAGCACTTTTTATTCATTTATTTTGTAACCAATACAGTATCTTCAATATACTAGGATGTTTTTATAAGAAGGATTAGAGCTACACTTACACACACCTACATCTAATGGTTAAAGAACATACTGTTTCTGTGGATGGAGAATTTCTGCCTCACGAAACGATGATTGTTCAACATTCTTCTAGCACCTTAAAATGTCACCATTAATATGACACTATATTTATATATGATATCTAATATGTTTATGTTTTACTTATGCTTATGTATTTTTCATTCATGGCGTACCTTTGTGGTTTCCATTATGGGTAAACGCGATATCTTCATTTAAGGAAGTGCGGACTACCACCCCCTCAAAGTGATTTGATTCGTTAATACCATATTTGGTACATATAAAGGATATATTTAATGATATTATATATGATACCATACTGGAATTGAAATACTATTATGTATCATTATGTTTTAATTCCATGAAATATGAAATAGAAATGGAAGTAGCGTTCATGCGTACGTACGGCTTACCGTCTCCATGAACAGTACATTTCATTTCTTATCTCAAAATGTTATGTAATATTATAAGTACATATATATAATGGATATATATGGAATATATTACATCTAAATTATGGATATCATTCTGTAATTATAACATATATATATCTATCTCATTTTGTTTTAATTCCATTAATATGACAAAAAATGAAAGTAGTGTTCATGCGTACGTATGGCCTACCGTCTCCATGAACGGTGCTTTTCGTTTTTTATCTACAAATGATATGGAATGGTATAAAATGAATATTTACTGGATATATATGATATTTTAATCATTAATACTATTCTGGAAATTATTTACTTATAACTACATGGGCAATCTTTTTTCAAACAAGTTCATTTTTGACTCATGTACCAAACATCAGCAAAAACGTCTGATATGAACTAACATTATTAAACAATTATTATAACATTATAATATGTGATATGAACTGAATAATAATCTCTAAAGGAGGTACATAGGCAATTATTAATTGACCAAAGTTTATTATTCAGGAATATAAAGAAACGAACAAGACAAGTTGGACTTTAGGTAAGGGATCCTACTCCTCTATTTCTTTTTAAGTACACTCTTTTATGTCATTCCTTATAAGCTCATATTTCTTGTGATTGGGATGTTCTTTTATATTACTCTTACTGTAATTTTTATGTTCATGTGATGAGAGACCCTATTTTCTCTCATCAATCGATTTTTGATGTTTTGAGTGGCGCTGTTAGGCTGCCAAATTTTCATAAGAGATCTAACCTCTCTCTTTCTCTTTAAGTACTCTCCTTTATGTGACTTCTTTTAAGCTCCTCTTTTTTATGTTGGGGGATGTTCTTTTATATTCCTTTTTATGTAAACTTTAAGTTAATATGATGAGATACCCTATTTGATCTCATCAATCCATTTTTGTATGTTTTATGTGGCGTCGTTAGGCTGCCGAGTTTTCGTAAGGGATTTTTCATCTCACTTTTATTCCCATCAGATTTATGCTACATTTTCCACAATTTCCTTTGAGTGGTTTATGTACTGCCCATTATTTTACTCATTGTGTAATATACTTTCTTTTATGAGTATTTACATCAATTTTTTATTGTCCTTCTTTCACGAGATGTATTTTTTGAAAGATACCCATGTCGGTAAGGGATCCTTTCACCCTCCTCTTTTTAAAAGACTTCTTTTGTTGGGTCTTTTAATTTACATATTTTTATGTTGGGATATGTTCTAAAATATCCTTATTTATGTAAATTTTATGTCCAAGTGATGAGATACCCTTTTTTTATCTCTCATCATCTCATTTTGATGTGACGCCGTTAGGATGTCAAGGGAACTTCTTAACCCAATTTCGATTTCTTTGGGTTCAACATGTAGTTATTGAATATGTCATCCTCTTAATATGTGTGAATTACCATTGATTATTTTAAACTTAATATCCACTTATATTTGGTGTATTCGTTTCTCACACATAATTATGTAATTGATTTATCCTTAAACCAAGGATACCGTCTTTGTATGGGACTTCGTCTCAATCTCCTTTCA
Organism: Viscum album; assembly: GCA_963277665.1. NCBI lineage: Eukaryota > Viridiplantae > Streptophyta > Magnoliopsida > Santalales > Viscaceae > Viscum > Viscum album. Next base: position 165,872,398 of record OY728155.1, on the reverse strand, counting down.
TTGAGGAATATTTTATTTTATACACAACCTTATTTTATATGGTGTATAAACCCCTTTGACTTTTACGTTTATCCAAAAGGAATCTTTTTTAAACGAATCATTTTACAAAACGACAAAAGGGAATGTTTTGTCGTACGTATGCGGTGACAACGACTTCTCCGCCGCTGTGACCATTATTTGAGTTTCGGCTTCCTCTACAAGCCATACCTTCTTTTTTAAAAGAAAAATAAATACCCTGTTTTACTTCTCTTTTATTTTGGTATTGAAAATGGTTTTCATAATGTTTTTATATCAATGTGTTGTATTGATATCTTGTGATTGAAAGGTTGGAATGTTATGTTTCCTTTATGTATGTTTTATGTGATACGATTATGTTGAGGTTCTTGGGCATTATTATGAAGACGGGTGGTTCCGTGATAAACTAAGGGCGGGTGAGCCCGATATAGCTCTCCAATGCATTGGGTAATGCGAAGGAGTGAAACCTTAAGGTTTCTCCAAAGATATTTAGGGAATATACTGTGGTGGGTATTCCAAACGTAACCAAGAGGGTTACTCCCTATGTAAGAATGTTATGAATGCTTCAAGTTACCTTTTATGTCTTATGATTTCTATGATTTATTCATGATTTTATGAGGTATGTTAAAGTGCCTATGTTTTATGGGTAAAGTATGATTTCATTCTTACGTATATATGAACTCATGTTTCCTTTCCATATTTTTATAACCCTTACTGAGCTTTTTATGCTCATCCCAAGTTTTTGAAATGTTTTTCACAGGTCAAGGGAAAGGTACATGATGTGATGATAGTGTCAAGGATGTGTCAATAAAGATTCCATGTTTGTAGAGACCTGAAGCCTGACGTACATGGACATTACATTACATTTGAGGAATACGTAATACATAACAAAAACACACACACAAGGATCGTAATAGTTTAGTGTCTTTGGAAACTCGGAATATAATCTTCTAATCCTGGTGAAAGATCTTCAATACCTCCCATAAAGATCTTCCTTTTTTTTATACCTAAAACCTTTCTTTATAATCCTGGGGAAAAGAAAACATAAAAGGGTGAGCTCAAATGCTCAGTAAGGGTAAACAAAATAAATATCAATCACATCATATTCATATGAACATAACATTTTTGGAAATCTTAACCTGCAAAAGAGAGCATAATTTCATAACATGGGATAAATCATGGCAGTGAAATGTAATCACAATAATCATAACTTAAAACATGAAACTTTGTGGCATACACACATAATCATATAGAATCATTTCTTGTTAGTCAAGACTCATTGCCAAGACTATATTAGTGGACAAAGTCCCTTTCTGAACCGAGTCACCCTCGTTTCAGTCCTGTTTCACTGAACCGGTATAACCTACCATTCCAGCCATGTCTATCTCATGAGATATAAAATCTTTACCCAATGCATTGGAGGGAGATATAGGTCCCACCCATCTCATAATGATACAATTCTTATGTGTGCCACAAAATCATAAATCATACATCATTGCATAACCCATGTAATAAAAATGGGATTCTTAAACAACATGACATCATAAAACAATTCATATAAGATAAAGGAATTAATAAAAATAATTCCATCACAACATAATCAAATCAATTTAATAATAGGGATAATAAAATAACCCTATATTATCTTAGATGGGAAATAATTTTGATAAAACTCTTGAACTCCATTCTTGAGGAAAATATCCTTTCTACTTTAAAAACATTTTCCTTTCTTAACATGTCATACAATTTTAAACTAAAAGAAGTTGATTAAAAATAAACTTGAAAACTTGTAAAGGAAGCTTCTTGGAAATAATGGTTTAAAAATCTATTCATGCCGTATAAGTTAAAAAAACATCCTTCTCGTACTTTTTCCAGAAAAGTCAAAAAAGTACCTCGTTTGAAAAAAACGACAAAAGATTCCATTCATATTCTTTTCTAAAAACTCACCGAAGGGTAAAATTGGATTTAAGCCATTGTAGGTGAATGGAAATAATATTACATATTGAGGAAAAATGGATTTGGATGATAAAATACACCCCAGTAAATTTCAATGTATAAACAATCTCGGATAAAAATGAGATTGTGATATTTCCCTTACCTTAGGTCCGACTTGCTTTGTACGTGTCTGAAACTCCTGTATAATGATTCGAATCCTGTTACTGACTTATTCCAGAATTATATTCATTGTTATTATATCATATATGGTCCACTTATGACTTTATATTACCCGTTCTTTTGTAAATTCATGTTAAAGTAGCGTTTTGGCTAAAATTGTCTCATTTGTCGTTCGGGTTTTTAACTTGTAATTATTAATATGATTACTTGGATCATGATTACTTATATCCAGAATGTAAAACATGATTTATATATAATATATATATTCAGAATATACATATATATAATATATTGATAAATGGAAGGAAATACACCGTTCATGGAGACGGTAGTCCGTACGTACGCATGAACGCTGTTTTCGTTTCCTTATTGAATTGAATGGAATTAAGTAGATGACATACATATAAATATATATAAATCTAGTATCATTATTATGTCATATATTTCATTAGTACTTATTATATATACTTTATAATCATTCATGAATGGTTAATCGTTGAGAATGAATCTCATCGCATCGTGGAGACGGTAGTCCGTATGTACGCACGAGCGATGATATCGTTCCCATGGTCATGGAATTGTGTTGAAGTGTATGTATACTATTTCAGTATCAATATCACTTTATAATAATCATATATAGTTACTCATTACACCATTATACCCATCCAATTAAGGTGGTGGCGGAAAATAGATTACACCACGGCGTGGAGACAGTATTCCGTACGTACGCACGCGCGGTGATTTCATTTTCCGTAGGATGGATAGAAGGTTAATTAGAGTTGTTTCATATTTATAATAACATATCAGTATGTAAGTAATACTGATGTTATTACTTTATCATGAAACAACTAAAGAAGAAGAAGTTGAAGAAGAAAGAAATTGAAAAGATCGATAATGGATATTACCTCTTCTTTGAAACGCCTCTTTGAATCCTCCACTTAGGGAACTAAGATTGGTCTTTGAAGAAGATCAGGACCTCTAGGATTATTCTAGAGAAGTGGAGAAGAGATTTTGGTAGGGTTTGTCTGAGATTGAGTGCTCAAATTGGTGTGAGGAGGAGGGGGAGGAGGTGCCCTTTTATAAGGGAGGAGAGGGGCACCTTAGGAATATCTCAAAATATTATTTTATATTAAAGTCAAAATCGCTTTATAATGGTTTCAAAGGGTCTTATTTCAAAGATAAAGTGGGGATGGGTCGAAATACTATCATCCAATAGGATTTAGACAAGTTTAGGATATTATTATAACCTTATCAATTAGATTTAACTCTAAGTTAAATAATTTAACTTTTACCGTGTCTTTTTGTTTTCTTTCACTATATGGTTAATACACTTACTATAACATGCCAAACGAACCCCAAATTGTTTATTATTAATACATATATCCTTATCTAAGTCATTAGGCCGAACCTTAGATTTTTAGGAATAAAATAACAATTAATAATATAATATTTTATTTAAAAACTATTTTGTGTCAATTTTGACACTATATGATATATGATTTTTGTGAAAGTCATAACAATATTATATGTTCGAACCAAGTTGATTAAAGCAACACTAATATATCATAGTAACCTAGAAAATTAGTGGAATGCATAAAAAGACTTAAATTACATTTATTTTGGTATTTATAATATCAATTATGTCAATATTTCATTAATAAGATAATTACTGGATCATCTTTGTGTCAAAAATAAATTACATTATTTGATGTCTAAAAATTACAAATAAAATACCATTATGTAGGAAATAGTTTTATATTTCTAAGGAATATTCACAATCGAATTTATCTTATGTACAACCCTATATTAAAAATGTTTTAGTAAATATACTTTGATTTTAACTCTTTTAACTCTTCTTTGAATTAAATAATAATAAATGTCCTAATCTAATCCAAGTGGGCCTAAATGATAATATTTTACACTTAAGGTTGTTTTTGGTCGAGATACACTTGTCCAATATAATTAGGACATGTGTTAGGGTAATATTAATATAATTCTTACCCTTAATTACCCTATTTACTTTTAACCGTGGTAAATAAAAGTAAAAAGTTACTATTCACCAAAATTATTTTCATCTCATTGAACCACATTTTACTTACTGACATCAACCGTATCTCTCGGATTTTTGAAATTCCAGTCACAGAAGCGGTAAAATTAAGTTTTATGAAAAATTCAGTTTTTTAACTACCACTTAGTAGTTTCACTATTCATCAAAAATTGATGTTTTTCAGAACAATGCCAAAATTTCATCCTAAGCTATATTTCATATTCTGAATTCAAAAATGAAGTCTATTTTACCAAATTCATAACATAGAAGTTGTATTAATTAATTTTATAATTAAATCCCGCTGTTAAAACAAATAGCGTGTTTTTAAGAAAACAATATCTTTCAAATGATTGACACATGATTATGTCTGCTTTAAATGTAAAATTACATCTAATGACCAACATTGTATTAAATTGTAAAAATATATTCTAAATATACATTAAAACCACTCAAATTAATAATTTATCACTATTAATTATTTCAATTAAAAAAGTTGTTTTTAATTATAATTTAGTAATTTTCACTATTCATCAGAATATGAAAGTTATCCGAAAAGTACCAAAATTTCACCTTAGGCTAAATTCGATACTCCGAATCCAAAAATGAAGTCCATTTTGAGAGCTAAATTTTCTAAAATTTAAAAAGTGGTTATTACTATTCATAACGGCTAGTTTTAATAATATTTTAATAGCATATCGTTGTTTCGTGAAACTCAGTATTGCGTACTACACACGCTATCGAGGAAGGTTGTGATTGCGTGTAGTGCAAGGCAAGTCAAGGATGTGTGTTGTGCAAGCTCCTTTTGGTGTAGCGTACAACACAAGACATTAAGAAAATTAAAAAGAATATTTTTCATAAAATCTCGTGCTGTTACATTCTACCCCCTTAAAATGAATTTCGCCCTCGAAATTCGTCGGGGTTATAAATGGTTTACTACTCGAAAGTTTATTTAATAGAAACCCACATCGTAAAAAGGAATACCAAAACCAATCTTTAAAAACAAAAGTATAAAACGTAACGGTTACCCAAATAAACTAATCACTGGGTTTCCACATAGGCTAAAATATGGATATGGAAGAGAAATCTAATCATCATGTTCTGAGGGAGAGTGGTAGAGAACATGGCTATGGAAAAGCCAGAAATCACAAAGCCATAAATTTGTGATGATCTAAGGTACCATCTGATTCATCAGATATAAGAGCACTAGGACAACATTTTTGGTTTTCAAGATCATTTCCCTAAAGTTGATGAAATTGGAATTAGAAGAAATACTTTCATGATTTCGGTATAGTCTCACCGTTGGTCGTTCTTTGGACAATTTCCACTTCATCTCTTAAATAAATGAAGTTGAATTTTTTATTTGTGAAGTGTTAGCAGATCTTGTGATAGAATGACGGGTCATTCCATCTGTCTCAAACAAAAGGTTGGCAAAAGTTATTTAATATACATAAGTCATTCTATAGTGAGATTAATCATATATGGTTCCTAAAATGGACTTATACTTCATATATCATACTGCTTAATATAATAAAACTAGTTTATACTAAACAGGGACTTCCTGTAGGCCAGTGGTAGGCGATAAAGGCCAGTCGCATTTCGGTTGTGGGTTCGATTCCGATAGCCTTGTCCGAAGCGATGGGTTGTCGCCCGTCCTGCAGGTTGTCCTTTTTTCTAAAGCTATATTACTATAACATCCCGTAAATAATACCGAAAAAAACTTCTATCCTTAAACAATACTAACTTATGTCCAACATAATTCATTCCAATCTTTAGGCTAATCCATAATACTGCAGTCCACTCTCATAACATAGTAAAAACGATTACCAGATATTTAATACCATTGTTGATCCCCATATATCATAAGATATGTTTTGTTGGTCACATTCCAAACATTCAAAGTTCTTAATCGTGTATTCTCTTGAATACCTTAGTAAAAACATGCATGCAGTTAAAAGTTAACACTTTCCACATACCAAAATCCTCAAAATTCTATATACTCAAACCATGATATCACTTAGTCCTTATATCAATCATGAGATCATGAATACTGTTAAACATTTCATTTTCTCATTTTCCCTTCATTATGCGTATATCGTCTTATTTCCAAAAATATCTCAATCACTTTGAATACCACATTAGACCAATACATAAATATTCCAATACTACCTGATACAACATTATTTTGGAATCCCATTACATAAACACTTAATCATTCCACCACATCGTTGTCATATTCAACATCGCCAATAGTGATCGCATATGACTTCCCTTTGTCCTTTGCCTTAAGTGGTTGCTCATGTTGATCATCACTAACCCTTGGATTAGGGCATTTATTAGCATAATGCCCCATTTCCTTGCACTTGAAGCATTGAAGTGTTGGTGGTGTGTTCTCTGCAGTGTTTGCTTTATTCACATCATTTGAAACCCTTTTTCCATTACTTCGACACTCAGCTGCTCGATGACCTTCTTTTCCACACTTAAAACATTTTCTAGTCCCTTTAAGACAATCTCCACCATGCTTCTTTCCACACTTTGTGCATAAGGAAACATTCATCTTCTTTTCACCATTATTCTGAGATTTCTCCTTGAACTCCATCTTTCGTTTCTTGTCAAAACCATGAGATGGATATGTAACACCAACTTCCATTTCTACCTTGATAGCACAATGCACAATTTCTTCATAGCTACTGAAGTCTCTTATAGCTAATGCCCTTCGAAGACTTGGTTTTAAGACACTGAAAAATAGATCAACTTTACTTTCAGGTTGGATGATAATGCCAGATGCATACCTTGCAAGTCTTGTAAAATTCGCTTCGTATATACCAACAGATTCATCATCCTTCTGCTTCAGCTCAAGAAACTCCTTTTCGATCTTTGTTCGAAGAATACGAGGGAAGTACTTACTGAAAAACAAGTTCTTGAACTCGTCCCATTCCATGGACTCAATTTCATCTCTTGGCCTCATATTCTTGATAAGATTCCACCATTGATCAGCTTCACCTTCCAAACGATATACAGCTAAGATTACTTTATCATGTTCAGAACATTGAAGAACTGAAAATATCTTTTCAGTGGTACTGATCCATTGTTCAGCAACAAGTGGATCGGAAGACCCATTGAAAGAAGGTGGACGTTGCCTCATGAAGGACTCAATAGAATATTGTTCCCTTCTCTGTTCATTTGGGAGTCCATAATGATTCATAGCTTGTGTAAGTATAGAAATAAGATTTTGCACTCCATCTCCCATAACATTTGATTGTTCAGGAGGGCAATCATTGCATTGTCTATTGCATTGATCAACACGGTTCCTTTGGGTTCCAGCCATCGTCTAAAACCCAAAAAGAATAGTGTGAGAGGCAAAAATCATGCTAGGGAAAACAACATAATAAAGGGGGAGTACCTTCAATATCTAACATCTTAGGTTTAATTCTATGATCGTTAGCATAATTATAGTACTATAACCTATACATATACTTAACCTTAGAGACATCCCTAGACACACCTTAGAAATATCTCTAAGGATCTCACTAAAGTTCTCGCATCCTAGTTTCCAAAGGTTGACTAAACCTTTCCTCTGATACCAACTGTAGAGACCTGTATCTTGACGTACATTGACATTACATTACTTTTGCGGAATACTTAGTACATAACAAAAAAACACACACACAAGGATCGTAATAGTTTAGTGTCTTTGGAAACTCGGAATATAATCTTCTAATCCTGGTGAAAGATCTTCAATATCTCCCATAAAGATCTTCCTTTTTTTTATACCTAAAACCTTTCTTTATAATCCTGGGGAAAAGAAAACATAAAAGGGTGAGCTCAAATGCTCAGTAAGGGTAAAAAAAATAAATATCAATCACATCATATTCATATGAACATAACATTTTGGAAATCTTAACCTGCAAAAGAGAGCATAATTTCATAACATGGGATAAATCATGGAAGTGAAATGTAATCACAATAATCATAACTTAAAACATGAAACTTTGTGGCATACACACATAATCATATAGAATCATTTCTTGTTATTCAAGACTCATTGCCAAGACTATATTAGTGGACAAAGTCCCTTTCTGAACCGAGTCACCCTCGTTTCAGTCATGTTTCACTGAACAGGTATAACCTACCATTCCAGCCATGTCTATCTCATGAGATATAAAATCATTACCAAATGCATTGGAGGGAGATATAGGTCCCACCCATCTCATAATGATACCATTCTTATGTGTGCCACAAAATCATAAATCATACATCATTGCATAACCCATGTAATAAAAATGGGATTCTTAAACAACATGACATCATAAAACAATTCATATAAGATAAAGGAATTAATAAAAATAATTCCATCACAACATAATCAAATCGATTTAATAATAGGGATAATAACATAACCCTATATTATCTTAGATGGGAAATAATTTTGATAAAACTCTTGAACTCCATTCTTGAGGAAAATATCCTTTCTACTTTAAAAACATTTTCCTTTCTTAACATGTCATACAATTTTAAACTAAAAGAAGTTGATTAAAAATAAATTTGAAAACTTTAAAGTAATCTTCTTGGAAATAATGGTTTAAAAATCTATTCATGCCGTATAAGTTAAAAAAACATCCTTCTCGTACTTTTTCTGGAAAAGTCAAAAAAGTACCTCGTACGAAAAAAATGACAAAAGATTCCTTTCATATTCTTTTCTAAAAACTCCCCGAAGGGTAAAATTTGATTTAATAAATTTTAGGTAAATGGAAATAATATTACACATTGAGGAAACATGGATTTGGATGATAAAATACACCCCAGTAAATTTCAAAGTATAAACAATCTCGGATAAAAATGAGATTGTGATATTTCCCTTACCTTAGGTCCGACTTGCTTTGTACGTGTCCGAAACTCCTGTATAATGATTTAAATCATGTTATTGACTTATTCCAGAATCATATTCATTGTTATTATATCATATATGGTCCACTTATGACTTTATATTACCCTTTCTTTTGTAAATTCATGTTAAAGTAGCGTTTTGGGTAAAATTGTCTCATTTGTCGTTCTTGTTTTTAACTTGTAATTATTAATATGATTACTTGGATCATAATTACTTATATCCAGAATGTAAAACATGATTTATATATAATATATATATTCAGAATATACATATATATAATATATTGATAAATGGAATGAAATACACCGTTCATGGAGACGGTAGTCCGTACGTACGCATGAACGCTGTTTTTGTTTCCTTATTGAATTGAATGGAATTAAGTAGATGACATACATATAAATATACATAAATCCAGTATCATTATTATGTAATATATTTCATTAGTACTTATTATATATATTTTATAATCATTCATGAATGGTTAATCATTGATAATGAATCTCATCGCGTCGTGGAGACGGTAGTCCGTACGTACGCACGAGCGATGATATTGTTCCCATGGTCATGGAATTGTGTTGAAGTGTATGTAAACTATTTCAGTATCAATATCACTTTATAATAATCATATATAGTTACTCATTACACCATTATACCCATCCAATTAAGGTGGTGGCGGAAAATAGATTACACCACGGCATGGAGACGGTATTCCGTACGTACGCACGCGCGGTGATTTCATTTTCCGTAGGATGGATAGAAGGCTAATTAGAGTTGTTTCATATTTATAATAACATATCAGTATGTAAGTAATACTGATGTTATTACTTTATCATGAAACAACTAAAGAAGAAGAAGTTGAAGAAGAAAGAAATTGAAAAGATCGGTAATGGATATTACCTCTTATTTGAAACGCCTCTTTGAATCCTCTACTTAGGGAACTAAGATTGGTCTTTGAATAAGATCAGGACCTCTAGGATTATTCTAGGGAAGTGGAGAAGGGATTTTGGCAGGGTTTGGCTGAGATTGAGTGCTCAAATTGGTGTGAGGAGGAGGGGGAGGAGGTGCCCTTTTATAAGGGAGGAGAGGGGCACCTTAGGAATATCTCAAAATATTATTTTATATTAAAGTCAAAATCGGTTTATAATGGTTCCAAAGGGTATTATTTCGAAGCTAAAGTGGGTTTGGGTCGAAATACTATCATCCAATAGTATTTAGACAAGTTTATGGTATTATTTTAACCTTATCAATTAGATTTAACTCTAAGTTAAATAATTTAACTTTTACCGTGTCTTTTTGTTTTCTTTCACTATATGGTTAATACACTTACAATAACATGCCAAACGAACCCCAAATTGTTTATTATTAATACATATATCCTTATCTATGTCATTTGGCCGAACCTTAGATTTTTATGAATAAAATAACAATTAATAATATAATATTTGATTTAAAAACTATTTTGTGTCAATTTTGACACTATTTGATATATGATTTTTGTGAAAGTCATAACAGAATTATATGTTCAAACCAAGTTAATTAAATCAACACTAATATATCATAGTAACCTAAAAAATTAGTTTAATTCATAAAAAGTCTTAAATTACATTTATTTTGGTATTTATAATATCAATTATGTCAATATTTCATTAAAAAGATAATTACTGCATCATCTTTGTGTCATAAATAAATTAAATTATTTGATGTCTAAAAATTACAAATAAAATACCATTATGTAGGAAATCCTTTTAGCTTTCTAAGGAATATTTACAATCGAATTTATCTTATTTAAAACCCTATATTAAAAATGTTTTAGTAAATATACTTTGATTTTAACTCTTTTAACTCTTCTTTGAATTAAATAATAATAAATGTCCTAATCTAATGCAAGTGGGCCTAAATGATAATATTTTACACTTAAGGTTGTTTTCGGTCGAGATACACTTGTCCAATATAATTAGGACATGTGTTAGGGTAATATTAATATCATTCTTACCCTTAATTACCCTATTTACTTTTAACCGTGGTAAATAAAAGTAAAAAGTTACTATTCACCAAAAATTATTTTCATCTCATTGAACCACATTTTACTTACTGACATCAACCGTGTCTCTCGTATTTTTGAAATTCCATTCACATAAGCGGTAAAATTAAGTTTTATGAAAAATTCAGTTTTTTAACTACCACTTAGTAGTTTCACTATTCATCAAAAATTGATGTTTTTCAGAACAATGCCAAAATTTCATCCTAAGCTATATTTCATATTCCGAATTCAAAAATGAAGTCTATTTTACCAAATTCATAACATAGAAGTTGCATTAATTAATTTTATTATTAAATCCCGCTGTTAAAACAAATAGCATGTTTTTAAGAAACAATATCTATCAAAAGATTGACACATGATTATGTCTGGTTTAAATGTGAAATTGCATCTAATGACCAACATTGTATTAAATTGTAAAAATATATTCTAAATATACTTTAAAACCACTCAAATTAATAATTTATCACTATTAATTATTTCGATTAAAAAAGTTGTTTTTAATTATAATTTGGTAATTTTCACTATTCATCAGAATATGAAAGTTATCCGAAAAGTACCAAAATTTCACCTTAGTCTAAATTCGATACTCCGAATCCAAAAATGAAGTCCATTTTGAGAGCTAAATTTTCTAAAATTTAAAAAGTGGTTATTACTATTCATAACGGCTAGTTTTAATAATATTTTAATAGCATATCGTTGTTTCGTGAAACTCAGTATTGCGTACTACACACGTTATCGAGGAAGGTTGCGATTGCGTGTAGTGCAAGGCAAGTCAAGGATGCGTGTTGTGCAAGCTCCTTTTGGTGTAGCGTACAACACAAGACATTAACAAAATTAAAAAGAATATTTTTCATAAAATCTCGGGCTGTTACATTCTACCCCCCTTAAAATGAATTTCGCCCTCGAAATTCGTCGGGGTTATAAATGGTTTACTACTCGTAAGTTTATTTAATAGAAACACACATCGTAAAAAGGAATACCAAAACCAATCTTTAAAAACAAAAGTATAAAACGTAACGGTTACTCAAATAAACTAATCACTGGGTTTCCACATAGGTTAAAATATGGATATGGAAGAGAAATCTAATCATCATGTTCTGAGGGAGACTGGTAGAGAACATGGCTATGGAAAAGCCAGAAATCACAAAGCCATCGTCTAAAACCCAAAAAGAATAGTGTGAGAGGAAAAAATCATGCTAGGGAAAACAACATAATAAAGGCGGAGTACCTTCAATATCTAACATCTTAGGTTTAATTCTATGATCGTTGGCATAATTATAGTACTATAACCTATACGTATACTTAACCTTAGAGACATCCCTAGACACACCTTAGAAATATCTCTAGGGATCTCACTAAAGTTCTCGCATCCTAGTTTCCAAAGGTTGACTAAACCTTTCCTCTGATACCAACTGTAGAGACCCGTATCTTGACGTACATTGACATTACATTACTTTTGCGGAATACATAGTACATAATAAAAACACACACACAAGGATCGTAATAGTTTAGTGTCTTTGGAAACTCGGAATATAATCTTCTAATCCTGGTGAAAGATCTTCAATATCTCCCATAAAGATCTTCCTTTTTTTATACCTAAAACCTTTCTTTATAATCCTGGGGAAAAGAAAACATAAAAGGGTGAGCTCAAATGCTCAGTAAGGGTAAACAAAATAAATATCAATCACATCATATTCATATGAACATAACATTTTGGAAATCTTAACCTGCAAAAGAGAGCATAATTTCATAACATGGGATAAATCATGGCAGTGAAATGTAATCACAATAATCATAACTTAAAACATGAAACTTTGTGGCATACACACATATTCATATAGAAACATTTCTTGTTAGTCAAGACTCATTTCCAAGACTATATTAGTGGACAAAGTCCCTTTCTGAACCGAGTCACCCTCGTTTCAGTCCTGTTTCACTGAACCGGTATAACCTACCATTCCAGCCATGTCTATCTCATGAGATATAAAATCTTTACCCAATGCATTGGAGGGAGATATAGGTCCCACCCATCTCATAATGATACCATTCTTATGTGTGCCACAAAATCATAAATCATACATCATTGCATAACCCATGTAATAAAAATGGGATTCTTAAACAACATGACCTCATAAAACAATTCATATAAGATAAAGGAATTAATAAAAATAATTCCATCACAACATAATAAAATCAATTTAATAATAGGGATAATAACATAACCCTATATTATCTTATATGGGAAATAATTTTGATAAAACTCTTGAACTCCATTCTTGAGGAAAATATCCTTTCTACTTTAAAAACATTTTCATTTCTTAACATGTCATACAATTTTAAACTAAAAGAAGTTGATTAAAAATAAACTTGAAAACTTGTAAAGGAAGATTCTTGGAAATAATGGTTTAAAAATATATTCATGCCGTATAAGTTAAAAAAACATCCTTCTTGTACCTTTTCCGGAAAAGTAAAAAAAGTACCACGTACGAAAAAACGACAAAAGATTCCTTTCATATTCTTTTATAAAAACACACCGAAGGGTAAAATTGGATTTAGGAAATTGTAGGTGAATGGAAGTAATATTACATATTGAGGAAACATGGATTTGGATGATAAAATACACCCCATTAAATTTCAAAGTATAAACAATCTCGGATAAAAATGAGATTGTGATATTTCCCTTACCTTAGGTCCGACTTGCTTTGTACGTGTCTGAAACTCCTGTATAATGATTTAAATCATGTTATTGACTTATTCCAGAATCATATTCATTGTTATTATATCATATATGGTCCACTTATGACTTTATATTACCCGTTCTTTTGTAAATTCATGTTAAAGTAGCGTTTTGGGTAAAATTGTCTCATTTGTCGTTCGTGTTTTTAACTTGTAATTATTAATATGATTACTTGGATCATGATTACTTATATCCAGAATTTAAAACATGATCTATATATAATATATATATTCAGAATATACATATATATAAGATATTGATAAATGGAATGAAATACACCGTTCATGGAGACGGTAGTCCGTACGTACGCATGAACGTTGTTTTCGTTTCCTTATTGAATTGAATGGAATTAAGTAGATGACATACATATAAATATACATAAATCCAGTATCATTATTATGTCATATATTTCATTAGTACTTATTATATATACTTTATAATCATTCATGAATGGTTAATCATTGAGAATGAATCTCATCGCGTCGTGGAGTCGGTAGTCCGTATGTATGCACGAGCGATGATATCGTTCCCATAGTCGCGGAATTGTGTTGAAGTGTATGTATACTATTTCAGTATCAATATCACTTTATAATAATCATATATAGTTACTCATTACACCATTATACCCATCCAATTAAGGTGGTGGCGGAAAATAGATTACACCACGGCGTGGAGACGGTATTCCGTACGTACCCACACGCGGTGATTTCATTTTCCGTAGGATGGATAGAAGGCTAATTAGAGTTGTTTCAAATTTATAATAACATATCAGTATGTAAGTAATACTGATGTTATTACTTTATCATGAAACAACTAAAGAAGAAGAAGTTGAAGAAGAAAGAAATTGAAAAGATCGGTAATGGATATTACCTCTTATTTGAAACGCCTCTTTGAATCCTCCACTTAGAAAACTAAGATTGGTCTTTGAAGAAGATCAGGACCTCTAGGATTATTCTAGGGAAGTGTAGAAGGGATTTTTTCAGGGTTTGGCCGAGCTTGAGTGCTCAAATTGGTGTGAGGAGGAGGGGGAGGAGGTGCCCTTTTATAAGGGAGGAGAGGGGCACCTTAGGAATATCTCAAAATATTATTTTATATTAAAGTCAAAATCAGTTTATAATGGTTCCAAAGGGTCTTATTTCGAAGATAAAGTGGGGATGGGTCAAAATCCTATCATCCAATATGATTTATACAAGTTTAGGGTATTATTTTAACCTTATCAATTAGATTTAACTCTAAGTTAAATAATTTAACTTTTACCGTGTCTTTTTGTTTTCTTTCACTATATGGTTAATACACTTACTATAACATGCCAAACGAACCCCAAATTGTTTATTATTAATACATATATCCTTATCTAAGTCATTTGGCCGAACCTTATATTTTTAGGAATAAAAGAACAATTAATAATATAATATTTGTTTTAAAAACTATTTTGTGTCAATTTTGACACTATTTGATATATGATTTTTGTGAAAGTCATAACAGAATTATATATTCGAACCAAGTTGATTAAATCAACACTAATATATCATAATAACCTATAAAATTAGTGGAATTCATAAAAAGTCTTAAATTACATTTATTTTGGTATTTATAATATCAATTATGTCAATATTTCATTAATAAGATAATTACTGCATCATCTTTGTGTCATATTTAAATTAAATTATTTATGTCTAAAAATTACAAATAAAATACCATTATGTAGGAAATATTTTTATCTTTCTAAGGAATATTTACAATCGAATTTATCTTATGTACAACCCTATATTAAAAATGTTTTAGTAAATATACATTGATTTTAACTCTTTTAACTCTTCTTTGAATTAAATAATAATAAATGTCCTAATCTAATCCAAGTGGGCCTAAATGATAATATTTTACACTTAAGGTTGTTTTTGGTCGAGATAAACTTGTCCAATAGAATTAGGACATCTGTTAGGGTAATATTAATATCATTCTTACCCTTAATTACCCTATTTACTTTTAACCGTGGTAAATAAAAGTAAAAAGTTACTATTCACCAAAAATTATTTTCATCTCATTGAACCACATTTTACTTACTGACATCAACCGTGTCTCTCGGATTTTTGAAATTCCATTTACAGAAGTGGTTAAATTAAGTTTTATGAAAAATTCAGTTTTTTAACTACCACTTAGTAGTTTAACTATTCATCAAAAATTGATGTTTTTCAGAACAATTCCAAAATTTCATCCTAAGCTATATTTCATATTCCGAATTCAAAAATGAAGTCTATTTTACCAAATTCATAACATAGAAGTTGCATTAATTAATTTTATAATTAAATCCCGCTGTTAAAATAAATAGCGTGTTTTTAAGAAACAATATCTATCAAAAGATTGACACTTGATTATGTCTGGTTTAAATGTGAAATTACATCTAATGACCAACATTGTATTAAATTGTAAAAATATATTCTAAATATATACTTTAAAACCACTCAAATTAATAATTTATCACTATTAATTATTTCGATTAAAAAAGTTGTTTTTAATTATAATTTAGTAATTTTCACTATTCATCAGAATATGAAAGTTATCCGAAAAGTACCAAAATTTCACCTTAGGCTAAATTCGATACTCCGAATCCAAGAATGAAGTCCATTTTGAGAGCTAAATTTTCGAAAATTTAAAAAGTGGTTATTACTATTCATAACGGCTAGTTTTAATAATATTTTAATAGCATATCGTTGTTTCGTGAAACTCAGTATTGCGTACTACACACGCTATCGAGGAAGGTTGCGATTGCGTGTAGTACAAGGCAAGTCAAGGATGCGTGTTGTGCAAGCTCCTTTTGGTGTAGCGTACAACACAAGACATTAATAAAATTTAAAAAAAATATTTTTCATAAAATCTCGGGCTGTTACAATGTTTTATTTTAAATATGTTTCCATTGATGGGAAGAATGAATGCTGTCTTTTATGTAACCACTTTGTTTAAATGTGGAAGGTAATGCAGGTTTCATGATCTAATTATCTAAAACTCTAAACCTGAAATGATCCTCAATGTGTAATCTTGTAATAACTCAAGATTAAGTAAGGTTTAAGGGGGGCCTTATAGTTGGTATCAAAGTTCGGTTTAGATAACTTTAGAGGTTAGGGTATTCTTTATGCATAAGTGACATTACCATATTGGCTAGGATTTAAGAAAGTGTCATAGTTTTTAGATAAAGTGAATGAGTAAGTATATCTTAGTGTTTATCTTACTCATTAGTACATGATGGTTGTGTTGATATACTCACACTGACCTTTTTGGTTTTAGTAAATGGATGGATCTAGCAGGCACCAAAGTGACAATTGGTTTGAAGGAAACTGTGGTGGTTCTCTGATTAAGAGACTGGATGAAATGGGGTATTCAATGAGGAAACTTGTGGTTGTTCTAAACCAACTATCAAGGAGTCATGATCAACCACTTGAACCTTGGTATGTTCTATAATGCATCATGTACGAGATGACCAATCGATGTGGATGTTCAGGTAATAATTATAAAGGTAACCATTAGGGTTTATATGATCCTTACTTTTGAGGTAATTATGGGTTATTATATGTTATGATGGAAAATGAAAGGCATGAGATAAACTTGAGGTTAAAATATGTTATGTTTATTTTTTAAGATTTTATCTTATTTTGGGAAATGTTTTGAGAATTATATAGTTTTGGAAAAAGGACAACACGCAGACCGTGTGACAACCCGTCGCGTCGGACAAAGCTGCGGGAATCAAACCCACAACCAAAGTGCGACTGGTATTTATCGCCTACCACTGGACTACGTGAAGTCCTTGGTTAGTTTGACTGATTATTTTTAGTTAGATGATTTAATGAATTAAGAGTAAGTTGATTTTGGGTTATCTATGGATATTTATTAACCTATCATGAAGGATATGTGATTAGGTTAATTACTTTTCAATACAAGACATTAAGAGCAACTGATGTTGTTTGGAGATAAATGTTACGATTTAACTTAAAAGACTATGTGACTAAATCCTTCAAATATTTGGGTTTCAATCTTAGTTTGGTTTACTTTGAAGAATTTTATGGACAAATTTATTATAGAATGGTCCTTGTTGAACTTTGGGTTTTGTTGGACAAATTTTGGAGATTAAGAATAGATTTTATTTTTATAAAGGGTTATTCTTTTCTGGATTATCTAATCTTGTACTAACCTTTTTGGTTTTGGTTAAAGTCTAAAGACATGGGAAGTATATAGTTCTCTTTTGTGGATTAGGTGACTATCTAGAAGTTGATTATAATACTCTTAATGTGAACAAGTCTTCCTAAATACTCGACTTTTGGGGAAAGTATGACTTTGTGTAATAAATCTAATAAAATTTTAAATTCAACATGATAAGTAATTATGTTTCCTTATGAATAAAGTCCTCAATAAAAAGTAACATAAAACAAAAATGTTGTCTATTAAATTTTCCTACTGGGGAATCGAATACCGTTTAACCGATCACAAGTTTGTGATTTTCTTGTGGTTAACTTTCTCCTAAACATGTTTTCTATCACTCTCCATCAAAACATGACCCTTTTTTCCCTCCATGTCCATATTTTCATACTTGGAATCCTAGTATGGGTTAACTTGGGTGACCATTGTACTTATCTTTCTTTATTTTAAAGTGATTGTTTTACTGACTCTTGTTCCGATTTGGGACTTTCAAGGATGTTTCCAGGCCCAATTTTAAAATTGCGAGGGCGCAATTCCCAAAAGGGGGAAAGGATGTAACATCCCAGGTAAATAAAGAATATGACATCTTTATATTTATCCATATTTTTGAATAAAATATTAATATTACTTTAAAGAGGATGCTATGCTCGATGGCATACCCAATACGCAACAACGAGTTTCTTGGAAATCTTACATTGCACTCTAATAATAAAATAATATTATTTTAAATAGTAGTTAACGCCTAGCTGTTGTAATGGTGGGAATGAACAGAACTAACTAAAAAATTATTATATATTTTTGTCAAATATTTTTACTCTTAACAATAAATGTTAGAGGATTAAAAATGCAAATGAATCCAGTTTTTAAGCGTAAACATTCTAATATTCTTTAAAAGGTCGATTAACCGCCTTTTGATGGCGAACCCCTTTTAAATCCACTTTTTGACAATTTTATAAGCTATATTTTTTCAAAATAAACATATTATTTTTGATTGGGACATTGAAATTTACCTTGGGTTAATTTTTGGTATTTTTCTGACAATGTTCATTTTTCAATGAATAGTGAAAAATACTGTATTTTACATCAAAACTTCTTTTTCATATAATTTAATTATATGGTTATATTATCTTTTTAATTTGTTTTAAAGTATATCTAGAATATATTTTTACCATGTAATTCAATGATGGTCATTGTGATTAATTTCACTTTGGAATTAGGCATAAACAAGTACCAAACTTTTCATAAATATTGTTTCAAAAAACCCGCTATTTGTTTTGACAACGGGAAGTTTTTTTAAATTAATTATTGCAATTTATGTGATTGGAATTTGGTAAAATTAATTACATATTTGGAATCAAAAGGTCCAAATTATATAATTAAGACTCTTGTTTTTGGACATTATGAATAGTAACGACAGTAATTATCTTTTAATTATCTTGATTAATGAGTAATCAGGTAGTTAAAGATAATAAATTAATATCATAATAATAAAAAATGACCACAACATGTGTCATAAGGCTACTGGTTTTCTCATGGCCGACCATGGGATGCCTTCTGCCAAACTTGGGGGCCCCATGGAATCACTTTTGTGAGAAAGTGACTTTTTATCTTTTTATTTTTAAAGAATGTTAAATGTAACAAAGAATGTATCACCTAAGTAAAATATTTTTCCTTTTGTCTAAATAAATTATCTTTTGGACTATAAATATTCATTGGAATGCTAAATCGATTTCATACATCATAGTATTTTTTTTATAATTTTTAAACATTAAATAAATTAAATTATTTATGACATCATGATGATGCAATGATGACCTCATTATTTAACGATTTAAGTAAAATGGAAAGATAATGTATAACCTAAGACCTACACATGTCCAAAACCTATTGGATGGGTGGATTTCGAACCCTTATAACCTTATCCTCGAAACACATCAATGTGGGACCATTGAAATCCGAAACCCATTTGAAAATAAAGTTACATTTTATACCTTTCCAAGAGTGCCCCTCCTCTCCTCTTATAAATGGCCCCCAACTCTACCACCTTACCCACACTTAAAAAGCCATTGGCTCGGCCAACCCCTGCCCATTTTGTCTCTCCACAGCCCTCTCTAACTCCTTGAAGCCTCAGTTTGGGCATAAGTCTTCCCAAGGAAGCCTTTGAGCTCAAACCAAAGGGAGTTACCCGATTTTAAGGAAATGTCTTCACTTGTGTCCTTTTGTATTATTTTGCTTCTCCAACCCCCTAAACACTTTTTATTCATTTATTTTGTAACCAATCCAGTATCTTCAATATACTAGGATGTTTTTATATGATGTATTCGAGATAAACTTACACACACCTACATCTAATGGTTAAAGAACATACTGTTTCTGTGGATGGCGAATTTCTACCTCACGAAACGATGATTGTTCAACATTCTTCTAACACCTTCAAAGGTGGCCATCAAGATGACACTATATTTATATATGATATCTAATATGTTTATTTTTTACTTAAGATTTTGTATTTTTCATTCATGGCATACCTTTATGGTTTCCATTATGGGTAAACGCGATATCTTCATTTAAGGAAGTGCGGACTACCGCCCCCTCAAAGTAATTTGATTCGTTAATACCATATGTGGTACGTATAAAGGATATATTTAATGATATTATATATAATAACATACTGTAATTGAAATACTATTATGTATCATTATGTTTTAATTCTATTAAATATGAAATAGAAATGGAAGCAGCGTTCATGCGTACGTATGGCTTACCGTCTCCATGAACGATACATTTCATTTCTTATCTCAAAATGTTATGTAATATTATAAGTACATATATATAATGGATATATATGTAATATATTACATCTAAATTATGGATATCATTCTGGAATTATAACATATATATATCTCTCATTTTGTTTTAATTCCATTAATATGACAAAAAATGAAAGTAGCGTTCAGGCGTACGTACGGCCTACCGTCTCCATGAACGGTGCTTTTCGTTTTTTATCTCCAAATGATATGGAATGGTATAAAATGAATATTTACTGGATATATATGATATTTTAATCATTAATACTATTCTGGAAATTATTTACTTATAACTACATGGGCAATCTTTTTTCAAACAAGTTCATTTTTGACTCATGTACCAAACATCGACAAAAACGTATGATATGAACTAACATTATGAAACAATTATTATAACATTATAATATGTGATATGAACTGAATAATAATCTCTAAAGGAGGTACTTATGCAATTATTAATTGACCAAAGTTTATTATTCAGGAATATAAAGAAATGAACAAGACAAGTTGGACTTGAGGTAAGGGATCCTACTCCTCTCTTTCTTTTTAAGTACACTATTTTATGTCATTCCTTCTAAGCTCATATTTCTTGTGATTGGGATGTTCTTTTATATTAATCTTACTGTAATTTTTATGTTCATATGATGAGAGACCCTATTCTCTCTCATAAATCCATTTTGGAAGTTTTGAGTGGCGCCGTTAGGCTGCCGAATTTTCGTAATAGATCTAACCTCTCTCTTTTTCTTTAAGTACTCTCCTTTATGTCACTTCTTTTAAGCTCCTATTTTTTATGTTGGGGGATGTTCTTTTATATTCCTCTTTCTATAAACTTTAAGTTAATATGATGAGATACCCTATTTGATCTCATCAATCCATTTTTGTATGTTTTATGTGGCGTCGTTAGGCTGCCGAGTTTTCGTAAGGGATTTTTCATCTCACTTTTATTCCCGTGAGATTTATGCTACATTTGCCACAATTTTCTTTGAGTGGTGTATGTACTGCCCATTATTTTACTCATTGTGTAAAATACTTTCTTTTATGAGTATTTACATCAATGTTGTATTGTTCTTATTTCACGGGGTGTATGTTTCGAAAGATACCCATGTCGGTAAGGGAACCGTTCACCCTCCTCTTTTTAAAACACTTCTTTTGTTGGGTCTTTTAATTTACATATTGATATGTTGGTATATGTTCTCATATATCCTTATTGATGTAAATTTTATGTCCAAGAGATGAGATACCCTTTTTTTATCTCTCATCAACTCATTTTGATGTGACGCCGTTAGGTTGTCAAGGGAACTTCTTAACCCAATTTCGATTTCTTTGGGTTCAACATGTAGTTATTGAATATGTCATCCTTTTAATATGTGTGAATGACCTTTGATTATTTTACACTTAATATCCACATATATTTGGTGTATTCGTTTGTCACACATAATTATGTAATTGATTTATCCTTAAACCAAGGATACCGTCTTTGTATGGGACTTCGTCTCAATCTCCTTTCATTGAGGCATATTTTGTTTTATACACAACCTTCTTTTATATGGTCTATAAACCCCTTTTACTTTTACGTTTATCCAAAAGGAATCTTTTTTATACTAAGAATTTTACTAAACGAAAAAAGGGAATGTTTTATCGTACGTATGCGGCGACAACGACATCTCCGCCGCCGTGACCATTATTTGAGTTTCAACTTCCTCTACAAGCCATACTTTCTTTTTTAAAAGAAAAATAAATACCTTGTTTTACTTTTCTTTTATTTTGGTATTGAAAATGGTTTTCATAATGTTTTTATATCAATGTGTTGTATTGATATCTTGTGATTGAAATGTGGGAATGTTATGTTTCCTTTATGCATGTTTTATGTGATACGATTATGTTGAGGTTCTTGTGCATTATTATGAAGATGGGTGGTTCCGTGATAATCTAAGGGAGGGTGAGCCCGATATAGCTCTCCAATGCATTGGGTAATGTGAAGGAGTGAAACCTTAAGGTTTCTCCGAAGAGATTTAGGGAATATACTGTGGTGGGTATTCCAAACGTAATCAAGAGGGTTACTCCCTACGTAAGAATGTTATGAATGCTTCAAGTTACATTTTATGTCTTATGATTTCTATGATTTATTCATGATTTGATGAGGTATGTTAAAGTGCGTATGTTTTATGGGTAAAGTATGATTTCATTCTTATGTATATATGAACTCATGTTTCTTTTCCATATTTTTATAACCCTTACTGAGCTTTTTATGCTCATCCCATGTTTTTGAAATGTTTTTCACAGGTCAAGGGAAAGGTACATGATGTGATGATAGTGTCAAGGATGTGTCAAAAGAGAATCCATGTTTTATTTTAAATATGTTTCCATTGATGGGAAGAATGAATATTGTCTTTTATGTAACCACTTTGTTTAAATGTGGAATGTAATGCAGGTTTCATGATCTAATTATCTAAAACTCTAAACCTGAAAATATCCTCAATGTGTAATCTTGTAATAACTCAAGATTAAGTAAGGTTTAAGGGTGGGGCCTTATGGTTGGTATCAAAGTTCGGTTTAGATAACTTTAGAGGTTAGGGTATTCTTTAAGCATAAGTGACATTACCATATTGGCTAGGATTTTATAAAGTGTCATAGTTTTTAGATAAAATAAATGAGTAAGTATATCTTAGTGTTTATCTTACTCGTTAGTACATGATGGTTATGTTGATATACTCACACTGACCTTTTTGGTTTTCGTAAATGGCTGGATCTAGCAGGCATCAATGTGACAATTGGTTTGAAGGAAACTGTAGTGGTTCTCTGATTAAGAGACTGGATGAAATGTGGTATTCAATGAGGAAACTCATGGTTGTTCTAAACCAACTATCAAGGAGTCAGGATCAACCACTTGAACCTTGGTATGTTCTATAATTTATCATGTACGAGATGACCAATCAATGTGGATGTTTAGGTAAAAATTATAAAGGTAACCATTAGGGTTTATATGATCCTTACTTTTGAGGTAATTATTGGTTATTATATGTTATGATGGAAAATGAAAGGCATGAGATAAACTTGAGGTTAAAATATGTTATGTTTATTTTTGAAGAGTTTATCTCATTTTGGGAAATGTTTTGAGAATTATATAGTTTTGGAAAAAGGACAACACACAGACCGTGTGACAACCCGTCGCGTCGGACAAAGCTGCGGGAATTGAACCCACAACTAAAGTGCGACTGGTATTTATCGCCTACCACTGGACTACATGAATTCCTTGGTTAGTTTGACTGATTCTTTTTAGTTAGATGATTTTATGAATTAAGAGTAAGTTGATTTTGGGTTATCTATGGATATTTATTAACCTTTCATGGAGGATATGTGATTAGGTTAATTATCTTTCAATACGAGACATTAAGAGCAACTGATGTTGTTTGGAGATAAATGTTACGTTTTAACTTGGAAGACTATGTGACTAAATCCTTCAAATATTTGGGTTTCAATCTTAGTTTGGTTTACTTTGAAGAATTTTATGGACAAATTTATTATAGAATTGTCCTCGTTGAACTTTGGGTTTTGTTGGACAAATTTTGGAGATTAAGAATAGATTTTCTTTTTATAAAGGGTTATTCTTTTCTGGATTATCTGATCTTGTACAAACCTTTTTGGTTTTGGTTAAAGTATAAAGACATGGGAAGTATATAGTTCTCTTTTGTGGATTATGTGACTATTTAGAAGTTGATTATAATACTCTTAATGTGAACAAGTCTTCCTAAATACTCAACTTTTGGGGAAAGTATGACTTTGTGTAATAAATCTAATAAAAGTTGAAATTCAACATGATAAGTAATTATGTTTCCTTATGAATAAACTTTTCAATAAAAAGTAACTTAAAAAAAATGTTTTCTATTAACTTTTCCTACTGGGGAATCGAATACCGTTTAACCCATCACAAGTTTGTGATTTTCTTGTGGTTAACTTTCTCCTAAACATGTTTTCTATCACTCTCCATCAGAACATGTCCCTTTGTTTTTTTCCTCCATGTCCATATTTTCATACTTGGAATCCTAGTATAGGTTAACTCGGGTGGCCATTGTACTTATGTTTCTTTATTTTAAAGTGATTTTTTTACCGACACTTGTTCTGATGTGGGACTTTCAAGGATGTTTCCAAGCCCAATTTTAAAATTGTGAGGACGCAATTCCCAAAAGGGGGGAAGGATGTAACATCCCAGGTAAATAAAGAATATGACATCATTATATTTATCCATATTTGTGAATAAAATATTAATATTACTTTAAAGAGGATTCTATGCTCGATGGCGTACTCAATACGCAACAATGAGTTTCTTGGGAATCTTACGTTGCACTCTAATAATAAAATAATATTATTTTAAATAGTAGTTAACGCCTAGCCGTTGTAATGGCGGGAATGAAAAGAACTAACTAAAAAATTATTATATATGTTTGTCAAATATTTTTACTCATTACAATAAATGATAGAGGATTAAAAATGCAAATGAATCGAGTTTTTAAGCGTAAACATTATAATATTCTTTAAAAGGTCGATTAACCGCCTATTGATGGCGAACCCCTTTTAAATCCACTTTTTGAGAATTTTATAAGCTCTATTTTTTCAAAATTAACATATTATTTATGATTGGGACATTGAAATTTACCTTGGGTTAATTTTTGGTATTTTTCTGACAATGTTCATTTTTCAATGAATAGTGAAAAATACAGTATTTTACATCAAAACTGCTTTTTCATATAATTTAATTATATGGTTATATTATCTTTTTAATT
The DNA here is from genome assembly GCA_963277665.1 of Viscum album. Taxonomy (NCBI): domain Eukaryota; kingdom Viridiplantae; phylum Streptophyta; class Magnoliopsida; order Santalales; family Viscaceae; genus Viscum; species Viscum album. The sequence goes on along the minus strand of OY728155.1, from coordinate 165,846,782 downwards.
TGTTTTAAAATGTAACTAGAATATATTTTTACCATGTAATTCAATGATGGTCATTGTGATTAATTTCACTTTGTAATTAGGCATAAACAAATACCAAACTTTTCATAAATATTGTTTCAAAAAAAACCCGCAATTTGTTTTGACAACGGGATGTTTTTTTAAATTAATTATTGCAATTTATGTGATTAGAATTTTGTAAAATTAATTACATATTTGGAATCAGAAGGTCCAAATTATATAATTAATACTCTTTTGTTTTTGGACATTATGAATAGTAACGACGGTAATTATCTTTAATTATCTTGATTAATGAGTAATCGGGTAGTTAAAGATAATAAAATAATATCATAATAATAAAAAATGACCACAACATGTATCCTAAGGCTACTGGTTGTCTCATGGCCGACCATGGGATGCCTTCTGCCAAACTTGGGGGCCCTAGTGAATCACTTTTGTGAGAAAGTGACTTTTTATCTTTTTATTTTTAAAGCATGTTAAATGTAATAAAGAATGTATCACCTAAGTAAAATATTTTTAATTTTGTCTAAATAAATTATCTTTTGGACTAAAAATATTAATTGGAAAGCTAAAACTATTTCATACAACATAGTATTTTTTTTATAATTTTTTAACATTAAATAAATTAAATTATTTATGACATCATGATGATGCAGTGATGACCTCATTATTTAACGACTTAAATAAAATGGAAAGATAATGTAAACCCTAAGACCTACACATGTCCAAAACCTATTGGATGGGTGGATTTGGAACCCTTATAACCTATCCTCGAAACACATCAATGTGGGACCATTAAAATTTGAAACTCATTTGAAAATAAAGTTACATTTTATACATTTCCAAGAGTGCCCCTCCTCTCCACTTATAATAGGCCCCCACCTCTACCACCTTACCCACACTTACAAAGCCTTTGGCTTGGCCAAACCCTGCCCATTTTGTCTCTACACATCCCTATATAACTCCTTGAAGCCTCAGTTTGGGCATAAGTCTTCCCAAAGAAGCCTTTGAGCTCAAACCAAAGGGAGTTACCCGATTTTAAGGTAATGTCTTCACTTGTGTCCTTTTGTTTTATTTTGCTTCTCCAACCCCATAAACTCTTTTTATTCATTTATTTTGTGAGAAATCCAGTATCTTCAATATACTAGGATTTTTTTATAAGAAGGATTCGAGCTACACTTACACACACCTACATCTAATGGTTAAAGAACATACTGTTTCTGTGGATGGCGAATTTCTGCCTCACGAAACGATGATTTTTCAACATTCTTCTAACACCTTCAAAGGTGGCCATTAAGATGACACTATATTTATATATGATATCTAATATGTTTATTTTTTTACTTAAGCTTCTGTATTTTTCATTCATGGCGTACCTTTATGGTTTCCATTATGGGTAAACGCGATATCTTCAGTTAAGGAAGTGCGGACTACCGCCCCCTCAAAGTGATTTGATTCGTTAATACCATATGTGGTACGTATAAAGGATATATTTAATGATATTATATATAATACCACACTGGAATTGAAATACTATTATGTATCATTATGTTTTAATTCCATTAAATATTAAATAGAAATGGAAGTAGCGTTCATGCGTACGTACAGCTTACCGTCTCCATGAACGGTACATTTCATTTCTTATCTCAAAATGTTATGTAATATTATAAGTACATATATATAATGGATATATATGTAATATATTATATCTAAATTATGGATATCATTCTGGAATTATAACACATATATATATATCTCATTTTTTTAATTCCATTAATATGACAAAAAATAAAAGTAGCGTTCATGCGTACGTACGGCCTACCGTCTCCATGAACGGTGCTTTTTTGTTTTTTATCTCCAAATGATATGGAATGGTATAAAATTAATATTTACTGGATATATATGATATTTTAATCATTAATACTATTCTGAAAATTATTTACTTATAACTACATGGGCAATCTTTTTTCAAATAAGTTCATTTTTGACTCATGTACCAAACATCAGCAAAAACGTATGATATGAACTATCATTATTAAATAATTATTATAACATTATAATATGTGATATGAACAGAATAATAATCTCTAAAGGAGGTACTTAGGAAATTATTAATTGACCAAAGTTTATTATTCAGGAATATAAAGAAACGAACAAGACAAGTTGGACTTGAGGTAAGGGATCCTACTCCTCTCTTTCTTTTTAAGTACACTCTTTTATGTCATTCCTTCTAAGCTCATCTTTCTTGTGATTGGGATGTTCTTTTATATTAATATTACTGTAAATTTTATGTTCATATGATGAGAGACCCTATTCTCTCTCATCAATCCATTTTGGAAGTTTTGAGTGGCGCCATTAGGCTGCCGAATTTTTGTAAGAGATCTAACCTCTCTCTTTCTCTTTAAGTACTCTCCTTTCTGTCACTTCTTTTAAGCTCCTATTTTTTATGTTGGGGGATGTTATTTTATATTACTCTTTCTATAAACATTAAGTTAATATTATTAGATACCCTATTTTATCTCATCAATCCATTTTTGTATGTTTTATGTGGCGTCGTTAGGCTGCCGAGTTTTCATAAGGGATTTTTCATATCACTTTTATTCCCGTGAGATTTATGATAAATTTTCCACAATTTCCTTTGAGTGGTGTATGTACTGCCCATTATTTTACTCATTTGTAATATACTTTCTTTTATGAGTATTTACATCAATTTTGTATTGTCCTTATTTCACGAGGTGTATGTTTCGAAAGATACCCATGTCGGTAAGGGAACCTTTCACCCTCCTCTTTTTAAAAGACTTCTTTTGTTGGGTCTTTTAATTTACATATTGTTATGTTGGGATATGTTCTCATATATCCTTATTGATGTAAATTTTATGTCCAAGAGATGAGATACCCTTTTTTTATCTCTCATCAACTCATTTTGATGTGACGCCGTTAGGTTGTCAAGGGAACTTCTTAACCCAATTTCAATTTCTTTGGGTTCAACATGTAGTTATTGAATATGTCATCCTTTTAATATGTGTGAATGACCTTATTTTACACTTAATATCCACTTATATTTGGTGTATTCGTTTGTCACACATAATTATGTAATTGATTTATCCTTAAACCAAGGATATCGTCTTTGTATGGGACTTCTTCTCAATCTCCTTTCATTGAGACAAATTTTGTTTTATACACAACCTTCTTTTATATGGTATATAAAACCCTTTTACTTTTACGTTTATCCAAAAGGAATCTTATTTATACGAAGCATTTTACTAAACGAAAAAAGGGAATGTTTTGTCGTACATATGCGGCGACAACGACTTCTCCGCCGCCGTGACCATTATTTGAGTTTCGGCTTCCTCTACAAGCCATACCTTCTTTTTTAAAAGAAAAATAAATACCTTGTTTTACTTTTCTTTTATTTTGGTATTGAAAATGGTTTTCATAATGTTTTTATATCAATGTGTTGTATTGATATCTTGTGATTGAAAGGTGGGAATGTTATGTTTCCTTTATGCATGTTTTATGTGATACGATTATGTTGAGGTTCTTGGGCATTATTATGAAGACGAGTGGTTCCATTATAAACTAAGGGCGGGTGAGCCCGATATAGCTCTCCGAAGCATTGGGTAACGCGAAGGAGTGAAACGTTAAGGTTTCTCCGAAGAGATTTAGGGAATATACTGTGGTGGGTATTCCAAACGTAACTAAGAGGGTTACTCCCTACGTTAGAATGTTATGAATGCCTTAAGTTACCCTTTATGTCTTATGATTTCTATGATTTACTCATGATTTGATGAGGTATGATAAAGTGCCTATGTTTTATGGGTAAAGTATGATTTCATTCTTATGTATATATGAACTCATGTTTCTTTTCCATATTTTTATAACCCTTACTGAGCTTTTTATGCTCATCCCAAGTTTTTGAAATGTTTTTCACAGGTCAAGGGAAAGGTACATGATGTGATGATTGTGTCAAGGAGGTTTCAAGAAAGAATCCATGTTTTATTTTAAATATTTTTCCATTGATGGGAAGACTGAATACTGTCTTTTATGTAACCACTTTGTTTAAATGTGGAATGTAATGCAAGTTTCATGATCTAATTCTCTAAAACTCTAAACCTGAAAAGATCCTCAATGTGTAATCTTGTAATAACTCAAGATTAAGTAAGGTTTAAGGCTGGGGCATTATAATATGCATGGACATATCTATTCTATGGGAGAGGAAAACATTCTTTTATTAGATATATATTAAATAGATGTTCTGGTTATTCACTACTAATGTATGAGAATTTGATACATGGATGGACATTGGACCCCATTTCTGGGTGTCAGTATTCATATTAAGTTAGAAGACCAATGAAATAGATAATGTATGTTTTTTTTGGTTGTGTAGAAATTTTAATATTTTAAATTGGATTCATAGGGGTGAAAGGTTGTTTTTTCTCACATGCAGTGGTCTGATTTAGATTATTCTTGTAATTGTTTTTTTAGGACACTGGTACAGAAGCTGTTATTTTTTATGTAAAAGTGGTTTTAGCGACAGTTTAAACCGCCGCTATATGTCATCATTTTTCAATTAGTGGAAGTTATAACTGCCACTAAATGTAATCATTTTTCTATTCGTGGTGGTTATAACTGCCGCTAAAAAAATTAATCCCTTGGCCGGGAAAACCGCCGCTAAAAGCATCATAACCGCCGCAAAATACACTATCTACGCTGGTTTCTAAAAACTGCCACGAAACATCTATAACCACCAGAAATAGTTTCCCAACACACCATTTAGTGTTGGTTTTCAGAAACTTCCGTAGAAGCATATACCGGCAGATTAAACCGCCCCTATACCCAAAAAAACCGACGCGAATGGTGAATTTTCCTATAGTGAACCTAATCTCCCCTGTATATGTCTGAGTTATATGACTTCAAAATATGATTCCTAGTCCAGTATGACTTAGACGTTTACGTCTATACTGCATGATATTGGAGTTCATTATTGTTCCCATCACATGACCCAAAATGGTGAAACTATCTTCTGGGTTGCATGACGAAAAACAACACTACATTGTGGTGTTTTCAACCGAGATGACATCATGTTTGTTATTAGTCACACACCAAACCATTTGACAACACCTATATATGTCTTGATTCTTGTGTAAATTCCTGGAATTTCCATCCTAGGTCCATCGCTTCACCAAAAAAAACATATATACATTCATCCAAAAGAACAAACAAGATCTATTGAATGCCGCTTTTTTAGGTGCGAGGGACAGACCCACATGACCTTATCTTTGATGGCACGGGTACCTTACCTTGCCATCACAAGAACTATGTATGGATTTATTCCCATTCTCATGGGATACGTAGGAATTCCTGCACACTCTGCTTCGGGCCTATCCAAACATTATTCTTCGGTCCCTCAACCTAAAACCTCCCTAAGAAACACATGGTGATTCAAACTCCAGGTACTCATTCACGCCGGGTTTTATAATTACCTCACCATGGGTCTCTTGCATTCCCTACCATGTTTGGTCCAAGATCTATGACCATAAACTAAGATCACTATGCATCCTTTTCGCAAGATATCAAACCATACGACACCTTCCAGAACTACATATGGCTTGATTCCCATTCTTATGGGATACATAGGAACTCTCAGACTTCTCATCTCCGGTTCCAGCCCCAGGAATCCAAAATCATACCCATTCTCTTTATCCCCTTGGGCCATACACTCTTGAGAGCATGTGGTGTGGTGAGTATCTCTTGGGTCCTCATTCAAGTCGGGTTTTGCAACAACCTCACCATTCACCTCCCTTGTCGTTTCCCAATTTCGTCCAAGTTCTATGACATTAAACTATGATCTCCCATTAATATCCCATCCTATGACCATTAAGATAGAAGTGTGCAACCTCAAGACCCTTGCCCTCGGAGGGGGACTCAACTCCCTATATCTAATACATCTTATTTTCGTACTCAGATGCATTGTGACAAAGAGCCCAGAGTGTATAATTTTCTTAGGGACATTCCCTTGTTCCATGTCCAAGCTTTGTGAGTTCATTATTTGGATCCTCATAATCTTCCACATCTGAAGGGACCCCGTAATGGCCTACACCCATGACAGATTGGCTTACCTACCATCTTTTTCCAATGTCCCTGAAGACCCCAGATGACATTGGAGACAGGTCCCGTGTTTCGAATATAGTCAGTGGTCGACCCTCATCTGTCTGTCCCCATATGAGGCTAATGTGATATGGATACTATGTTTTAAACACAGTCAACAGCTATACTTTATTGGAATGCGACCATCATTATGGTCCAGATCTCTAGCATCATGATTCACATATTTCCACTTCCTTATGTTCAAGTGGAATTCCAACATACTCGACTTTACTTCTTCGCACATCTAGGTGTGTTATATAGGAGGGTCAGCATCATTGGGACGTCATTCACCTAGAATCCCATAACCCCTAACATGTTCCTTCATATGTCAGGAAATTCCCATCACCACTTCTTGTTTCCCACATCGAGCACGACTCTTGTGGGCTTAGTAGTTTTGGTAAGACATGTACTGGCGTGTCCTTGCCACAGATGCCTTTCATTTTCTCGCATGAAGTTAAATTGCACTCTCCAAACAATGTGCGGCTTGATTCCCATCCTCATGGGGTACATAGGAACACCTAGTCACTTTTCATCATGCCAATACCGACATTCATTTTTGGTACCTCAACCTGAAAAAATATCCTATCGGGATGCATGGTGTATTTTGGACTTCTTATGTCCTCTTTCCTGACGGGTTTATGGATACCGCATCACGTGCACCCTTCCTGTGATCTTACCTTTCACTCCCCATCCTATAATATGATTCTAAACTACTTGATTCCATATTTCTTGAACCCATGGCATTAAACTATGGTTCTACCCTAAACAAGTTTAGAATGCCACATGTTAATCATGGGACACATCAGTTTCCTCGTTAGAGAGGATTCTCCCTACTGGCATTGGTCCCTGACCACACTGTACCCTCAAGAACAATGTCTGGATTGATTCTCATCTTCATGGGATATGTAGTGACACCCAGGAATTTTTCATTGGGCCTAGCCTCAGGGTCATTAAACCTCCTAGACCCTCGAGCCCGATCCTGGTCAAGGTAGTATGACCTTTAAAATATGTACACCATCCAAACCGTACGACATTAAACTAAGTGTCAATCATCATTATTAGTACGAAATTAAACTATAGATCATTTTAGTTTCTTACTAGAGAGGTACTGTTAGGATTTATGTTTGATCCCTGATCATACCGATGAACCCACCTAATTTGTTTCCACCACGGTGGTGTAATTTCAAGAGTGTTCGATTCTAGTCGAACAACCCATCACTCCACCCTCCATGCTTTGCATTCCCTTTACTTGGAAGCTCATCCTCTTTCACATATAAAGGTAACCCCTAGAAGTATGGATTCTTGACTTATGGCTCGCTTACTATCTTGGTCCAACATTCTGGAAGACAAATGGATGTCATTTCAAGTCAATCCCCATGTTTCAAACATGTTCAGTGGTCGACCCTCATTTGTTATCCCTATTTCGGCTAATGTAATAAGGATAAATTGTTTTGAACACAGTCAATAGTTATCCTTTGTTATCACAACAACCCTACAATGGTATGAATCTTAGTTATCGTGATTCACACTGGGAAAGGGATGATTTGACTATTCCTAGACATTCATCCTCCAGTCAAGCCTATCCATTTATTATAGATAATCTATATTGGTTTTTCAATCCCCGGATTCCTGGAGCATGGTTTTCACTATTATATTTGGGTGGAATGGTAAGGTGGTCCCCTCTTGTTTCTCACATCGGGCTCGACCCACGTGAGCTTTGGGACTGATCGCCAAATGTTCCATGAATATAATGAAAATGAAATAGACTAAAAACGAATAACAGATGCATCTTTAATAAATATTCAAATCATGAGAGTGGGTTAAAAAATTTTCAAGCATCACAGTACCCGAGGATCGGCCCCTCCCATGGACAGGTTGACCCCGTCAAAAGAACGTTGTAGCTCCTTCACCCTATGGCTTGTGGCATCCAAGACTTTCTATCGCTTGTTCAGTTCCCGATCCTCTTCAGCAGTGAGGGGGCACAGTTCGTCAGCTATGATATGGGCATACTCTTGGTTGGTTCAGATAATGACGATCTCCTAAGAGGATTGCCTCATGCGCACTTTGGCCTCCACCAGCTGGGCCTTCAGCCGTGATATAATCTCCGACTGTGTGTTGAGGGAAGAAAAATGTTTATCTACCTAGATGTGTAGCTGTTGTATCTCGTTTTCAGCCTCCTGGAGCCTCTTGATGTTCACCACTTTCCTCCGTTACCAACCCACTCCAAGGCAACAGTCATAATCCCGAATCTTCCCTACCCCGAGATCTTGGATGAGCATGTGGGGATGATGGGAGTTCACCCCCATAACACATAGTTCACACAGTCATGAATGAATTCTCTCTATTTGGTATATCCATTGTGCTTGATGGGTGTCAAGGATGAAGTGCTTGATCAGATTCCATGACAGGTGACAGACCATCTTGTTATCCTCTTCATCAGAGGTTGTTTCATCCCAGTCCACAGGGTTGGTAGTCTCATACACATGGAACACCCCCAAGAACTTGTCGGTAGGGTCCACATATGGTGTCTGATTGGGTATGGAAGGACTCGTGCTATCCAATCAATCTTCATCATCAGATCCCACCTCAATAATTTCAGGCCCCGCCCGGCTAACGGTCCCACCAGTGATTGAGAGAACCGCCGCTTGGTCGGTCTGGATATCCGCCTCCATGACCACCAGCATTCCCATGGGAAAAGTGCAGCCATTAATAACAACTAACCTTTCCAAGGCAGCCCATGCCATTTGAAGAAATATGCATACCAAAAAAGGAAAGGATGTCAGTTAGCCTCGTTAATGGGTGAAAGTCATGAGTTTTGTAAAGGAGACTTACAGAGGTCAAATTATCAGTCTTGTTCCTGAGTTGTTGTTGTGGGGACCTCAAGGTGTGGCCCTCCATATATTGTAGGGATGTATGAATATTCTGAGGGGACCACCCTGGGTGTCATGGCCCTGCCGAACACACTAATCTCCATAGCAGCAGGTGCAGATCCTGAAGGCCATGAATCTACATCTTCTGTAGGGAATGAATAGGTTCTGTGTATGCGATCCTCCTACATAGTTCAAATATTTATAAGGAGTTCGAAATGGCATGGAATCAGACACTAAGGAAGGGTCTTGGGATGTTACCTCAAGGGCCTCTGCAAATTATTCATGATTTGAGCGTTGATCACCTACTGCTCCCACCTCCAGAGGGCTCCCCCCCCCTAAGTGGATTTGTTTGATTCTTCTAGTAGAGGGAATCGTTCCCTAAAATAAGCATATGACAACTACAGAGGGGCCATTCGATCAAAAAACACCTTAACTCGGTCTGTCATTGGACACGAGGCACCCTAGGAGTGCATGAAGTCCTCAAAATTGGCCAGGTATTCCTCTGCCACTACCTGGGACACTGAAAAGCCGACCTTGATAGGGAATATCCCCAGAAAATCCGTCCCAAGACAGTTCAGGTGTTTCAACGTCTAGGATAGGTCAAGGAATTGCCTACTGACATCCCAGATTCCCTAGACCTCTGGGAAAATAGCATTCTCTAGCATGTCTCTATGGCACAACCGCTTCCCCGGAACCTGGGTGGATATTCTGTGAAATCCTCTTAGTGGCCTCCCCTCTGGTTAACTCTGCTCTTCTGGGACCACTAGGTCCGCTGCCGCTGCTAGATCTATTGTTGCTGCCTCCCCCTATACTAGTGTGGGCCTTTCCACCACTATGGCCACACCACCGCGGGTTGTACTTGCTGCCTTCTGGCCCCGACCTCGAGTTTGGGGAGGCACACCATCACCGGCCTGAACGGTTGGATGCTTCAGTATCTCCCCTAGGTAGGCCACCTTCCTACTTATGGCGTACTCCTTCACCAACCCGAATATGGTTTTGAACATAGGCAGCTCATTCTACATCTTCCCATCTTCCCGTGTGAACGTGAGACACATTTGTCTCATCACACATGGGTGATCCTTGTAGCGCACCCCAAAATAGACCTACGGGGTCAGTTGATGCATTCAATTAAATTTCCTTGAAAATCAGTGTGGCGTGTACAGATCACAGAGGGGATCCCAGTCCACCTATGCCACCAGCACTCTGCCACAAAAGTCCAAAAGGTAGGACCAATGCTCTTCTGTTCCCTGACCATCATCAATGAATACACCCGTGGGAAATGGGAACGGGTGAATGTTGAAGTTCTCTACCTTCCATACCCGGTTCAGTACCGATTGCATAATCAACTTGGTCGGAAAGATCCATACAACATTAAGAATGGATGGGCAGAAGTTCGATCCCAGAGGGGATATGGGGTTCAGATATTCATAGACCCCCCCTAACGTGTGTCGTTATCCACCCAAAACAAAGGTGGAATGGCCCACATATTCTATGTGGATTCATCCCCTCACTGATGTTCCACAACATCTTGTATAGCATGGCGAGCATCGGGATCCCGAGTTTTACCTGGTCTCCTATCACTAGCATGTATTCTATGATAAATGTACTTGGTCGCACACCCATGTTTGTAACTCTCACCGATAGGATACAATAGCAGATGAGTTCTGCAATGAATGCAGCAAACCTAACTTCTGATTGCTACTCGGTGGTGATGCTGAATACCCAGGTCTTCCACTAGATATCCTCCATGAGTCATTAGTACAATCACTCCTTGCCCTAGTGGGCCCACTTTGGGAAATATCTAGGCCTCACCAGGAACATCCTATCTTCCAAAAAGTTCAATAACTGCTTGAACCACCATCTAAAGTGGACGTCCCTCACCAACTGCTTATCCACTCCCAGCACTAGGTTTATCAACGCCGTCACCAGTGGTGGAATTTTCTGTAGATCCTCACATGCACCCATAATGGGGAGGAACTCATCATATATCTCCCCTAGTATTGGGACCCCTGAGATCTGATTCAGGTACCATAAACTACTACTGACCTCTCCATGGTGCAAATGGAAGGTATTGGTCCTCAATGACCATTTTCTCAGCAACTCCAGAATCAGATGCTTCGATTGGTAGATATTGAATTGGGAGAATAACCCACCTCATACAGGGCCACTCTTCTAATCTCTTCCCTTAATTCCTCACATGAGGCACCTACCCAGTAGACTCAGGCCCAGTCATCTGTGAAGTTGCCACCCTGGCGCAAATCCCACTCATCGGACCACCCCTTACCCGGGTTCCTTAGGGATTCCTTCAATATAGTTTGGTACAGAGGGGGGGGGGATGTCTCTGGCTGTATCTCCTTCCCATTGAGGTTGTTCATATGATTGTTTAGACATTCAGCGTTGACAGGCGTGAAGTCCTCTTGGGCATGACCGTCAACAGCCCTGAACCACTACCGCTGGCACGATGTGCTCCTAAAATAATACATTGTCTCGTCCCTACACTCTTCAAGGATGAAGACGTTTTCCCTCAGTCCAAATCCATATAGAGGCAGCCTCTTTCACAACATATTGTTCTTTTGGATTTCTGACAGTAGCACCACCAACAAATTATGACCAGAGTGGCTCTGCACAAACTCCCCTATACCTGAGTTATCCTCTATCTCCTCCCTCTGAGAAGCATCGACAAGGACCCCTGGGTAGCCACTCAGTGAGCCATTTAGCTTTTTAGTTTGGGAATTCTTCAGTTTTGGTTCGTGAAGCCCTTTCACGGAGCTTGTTCGTGGAGGTCATTCGAGAAGATTGTTCGCGGAGCCCTGTCCCGGCCATCAGATGCTAGCCATAAAGCACACCTTCGTGAAGTCAAATCGTCACAATGCACCACAAAGAAGAAGGTTTGATTCGTGGGGAGTAATCATGGAGTACGTGGAGTTTTGCAAATCAAGAGTGATAAATGACAAAAATGCGGATAAGAGAAAGGAAAAAAGAGAGGTCAGCGTCCCTTATTTATAGGCATGGACCCCTGCCGCTTCGTGGAATGTTTGATTACCATGATCTTTGTGGCGCCCTCGGTCGGCCTTTTGCCTCTTCTCTTTGCCATCCTCTTTCACAAATCATCTTTGCGATTGACCGATAGATTTTTTTGATTAACCCTCAGACTTTGACCCTCACTATCTCCTCTTCTCCAAGTATAATGGGGGGGGGATTTGTTTGTGCCAAAATTTATGGAGAATGAGATCCAATGGAAAGACTTAGGGGCTACATTACGAAGCATGTTCGTGGATCCCTCATAGTCCCACGTTCAGTTCAAAACTACCCCTTTGTGAAGCCGCAGCAGATTCAGGAGGCAGGATGCTTTGCGAACCCATTTGATGTCCATGAATCCACCGTGGAGCAGGGAGGTGGGATGCTCTGTGAACCCATTTGACATTTGCGAACCTTCCACGGAGCAAGGTGGCGAGACACTCCCTGAACTCATTTGATATTTGCAAATCAACCGCGAAGAAAGGAGATGGGAGGCTCTGTGGTTAAAACAAAATGCCACATGTCTTCATGCCAAGAGAGCTCTGCTTCATGGTGCCTCTTGCCTATAAATATCGGGCTCCCCTCGATCCCAAAGGATGGATACTTTGACCTTGCACCTTCTTAGCTCCCAAATCATGAAGTAACTTTTTCTCTATGAACCATGATATATTCAAGGTACTTTATCATCACGAAGTGCCCCTCCCTTGGCTTGAGTTTATACCCTCTTCAAAATGGTATGCCCATCTCGGAGCCCATGGGCCTCCGCAAAGGAAGGGGATCCCCAAGGGGGACTCGAGTCTTCACGGGGAACTTATTCTTCACAAAATACTCTCCATGTATATATGAACCCCATTCTATGGTAGGGTCATTGTTCTTCGCGAAGCACATTGTGTCGCAATTCTATGCTTCACAGGGCACCCTTGCTTTGCGAGGCACTGCTCCGTGAATGCCTTTCCACTTCGTGAAGCAACTTCCATATGCACCTATTCCCTACCCCTAGGCTAGGACAATCCAATTTGTGAATAACACCCCTTCACAAAGATTCTCCACTAGAGCACCAGAGCTTCACGAGGCCTCTACCTATGAACCCCCGTTCTCCGCAACTTCTTTTCCCATGCGACCCTCTAGGTTTACATGAAGTGATTTCCGGATCAGTTTGGTGGTAGTTCCCATTGCATTGCATTGCCTCATGCTTCTTTGCATTGGAACACTAACAGATATTTCTTCTTCGCATAACCACCCTAATGTGGACTCTTCAATGGATCAGTCCATAACACCCCCACTTCATGGAATTGCTGATGCCTTCCCTTCCCCAAGGGTGGGTGGGTATCCGTTATGTATTTCCTATGAGTGCGGAGTGAAACCACCATGTCTGATATGTAGGACGTTAAACTGCCTAGAACCATCATCCACAACACATGACATTAAACTATGACATCTCCCCATGTGTCATACGTGGAGTTCCCCCACCATGGACATTATGGACTCCCACTAGTCTCTATAGGAGTGAAATCCTTCCTCACATGGAATGATATCCTCTTTATTGGAGCAGTGTTTGTCTGTGGGGAAAGGGTAACCACCTTGGTGTATGCCCCTAGATTTTCATGTAGGAGGCAACATCCCTACTCCTCCCTCTTCCTCGGTGCTAAGAACCTCTCGCTTTGGGCCTTGCTACCATCAAGCCTTCACCATGGAGGAAGTCTCAATCTCCATCTCCCTGGGTTGTTAACCCCAGGTAAGCCCCTATTTCCATTTTGGGCCGCTAACCACACGTAAGCCCCTATTTCCATTTTGGGCCGCTAACCACGTGTATGTGCCTATATCCATTTTGGGCCGCTAGCCACGTGTCAGCCAATTTCCACATCCCACGGATGCATAGTTTTCAATGTGATGATCATGAATCTGCTGCCTCTTGTTTCTCACACCGATCATCCCTCACATAGGCTTAGAGTAAGCATCGACCATGACATTCTCTCTAGGCAGCCAAGAGTGTAATCCCCACACACCATTCTGAACTATGCGGACTTTGATCCTTGGAAAGACAAGGTACGTAGGAAGCCTCCCTGGGGTTCAATCCCACCATCCATCAGTTCCGACCCCCTTCACGTCGGTTCACCAAACCATCCAGAACTACGTGGACTTTGATAATTACCAAGGATAGGTACGTATGAAGCCTCCCTGAATTTCAATCCCAAAAACCATTGGTCCGGACCACTTCACATTGGTGCACGAACACCGTTTCGAACTACACGGACTTTGATCCTTTCCAAGGCATGGTACGAAGCAAGCCTCCCTGAGGCTCAATCCCAACAACCATTGGTTCTGATCCCCTTTACATCAGTTCCCACCATCTGGAACTACATGGACTTTGATCCTTACCAAGGCAAGGGTTGTTGGAAGCCTCCATGAGATTCAATCCCAACACCCATTGGTCCCGACCATCTCCACATCGGTCCACCCTCATCCTACACGATGTTAAACTATTCACCCCCTTTGTCTCACGTGACACTAAACTATCCCGCATCCTGTGGTAAGATGGTGTTCCCCAATCCGGTGGTAAGTCATTGTGATCCCCTACCCAAGAGTAAGCTGTTGTGAAACTCATGATGTGGTTATCCATTGGGATCTCTAGTCACCAGTAAGTCGTTGTCAACCCCAATCGACGATAAGTCATCGTGTTCCCCAATCGACGGTAAGTTGTTGTAGTCCCCTTCATTGGGACCCCTATCTATGGTCTGTCCCAGTGGCGTTAGACCAACCTTGGGGTGCTGACCACGCGTATGGCCCAGTATATCATCGGTTCATTGTCCTCTGTGCAAACCCAATACTATACCCCCCTTAAACTATGTGGACTTTGATTCCCCACGATGGGGATACGTAGGAGGTCTCTTCGAGGCTCGAGCCCAACATCACCGTCACCCTCGAGTCAAATCCATCTCATTATCCATCCACTTCACTTAACCATCCATTATCCATATTTATTCTTATACAGGCCGCCACATCCGTGTGGGATCATGCCACCTCATTCCCCATTCCCTTCAACAACAATCGTGTAAATAACCATGTGTTATCCCCAATATTAGTGTTCCCCCCAGGGGTCATACCCATCTGATCCACTCTAGTCTATGTTCCAATCAGTCTGATCCATCTCTGGTAGACTTTAATCCCACGATATACCCTATGTTAAACATGGGAAGATGAGGAAAATCTAAGAAAGATTCCTGTAGTATATAATTACCTACATTCGACGTGGGATACCTAGGGATTTTGCATCCTTAAGAATCCCTATAATAAGTGGAATAATCCCAGACGTGCTAGTGTTCCGGCATCTATACACGCCAGTGATGTCCAACATGACAACTCCCCCGGCTGAAGGTTGCTGCTCTGACTGGACCCCTTCGAATGTCCTGACAAAAGTAGTGTAATTAACCGGTTTCCATAAAGATATGGCACTGAGAATAGTTTCAAGAACAATGTATTAAGTCTATAAGAGAGGCCCATACGAGGTAATGAGTTTTGAGGTGGAATCCATGGAAAGAGCAACTGACATCCCATCATCCAATTTCGATCAAGGAGAAAACGTCCCTGAATAAGCGATGGATGCCACCCACCTTTGGAAAGCGGGAATGTTGGGAAACAGCCAGCACTTCCACATCTCCCATGAATAGACGGATGTGCATGCCCCAGTGAAAGCATCGGAAATAGACATTTAGGAAACCAAATATCATTGAGTTTCTCTTAATTAAATTATATTTAAAACATTATATGGTAACTTTGTAGCAAGGGTTGAATACTTTTGTGAGGGTGTTGGGTGATAAGATATTCAACTATTACTTATTCATTTGGACTTTTCAAATTAGGATCCCAGTGGTAGAATTTATAGAACAACTAAGGACCCTAGGTGAAGTGGTGAACTCACACAAGTAAATCATGAAAGCAAATCATGTATGTTGGGCTTTCACAAAGCATGGGTTTTCATGCAAGTTGGAATTTTGCGAGTTGTATGGTCATGCATGTACTTCTCACATGTCCTACTTGTATGCACTTTAATTATTTTAATGTTTTTTAATTTCCATCCCTTTGTTCTTGTTCTCATTTATATCTTTTAAATGTTTATCTTTTTTAATTTAATTCATTTCTTCAAAATGGGAGCTTCAAAAAATTCCCCCACCTTATGAACATATTTGATTTGAACAATAAGGATTTAGTCATTGGTTAGGATTACTATTAGTGTGTATTGTTTCTTAATAAATCCCACCCATTTATATGGTATTGGCTATTACTCTAGGATTATATTGGCCCACATTTTTTTATTTTCTCTTTCAGTAGAGACAACTCATTCCTATATATCTCTTCAGCATTTAGAATTCTCACAACATTTTCACTCATGCATTTCATGCAGGGTCATAGGCTCACTTATGAATAGTGATTTATGGTCAATCCCCCCCCATTATTCATATTGCTCCATTTTATTAGGGTGAAAGAAATCCTCTTGTCACTCAAATCTTCAATGAAACATTTAGGTTTGTGTTCTCTTGTGTGAGTCACTGGGGTGAAGTGACATATGTGAGGCACTTTGGTGAAGTGACCTTTTTAAGGAAGTTGGGTAAAGTGAATTATTCAAGGAACTTGGTAGAATTTCTTAGATTTTCCAACCCAATGTTTATATGACTACATGGTTATATATTGACCAAACAACAACATAATATCTCAAATAATAAATGATACTTTGGGAAAATAACATTTCAACTAATGAAATATTTTATGTATCAATGTATATATTCAATGGCTTGGAAAAAATATCTTGTTTTGGATGAGATATATAATACTATCATTGAGAATATGCTGAGAATTTATGGGCTTGTTTATTACTCTTTGTGTGATGTGAGATTACGGCACCTTGATGGACATCTAGTGAATTACCATCAGGAGTATCCAATGGGAAAGTTACTTCTATTATTCGTCTATAGAATTTTTATGGATGTGATTGTTTAATGGTTGGAAAAGTATAAGTTGCACTATTGGATCACCAAATATAAAAAAAATTAAAATGTAAAATGTTTCTTGTCATGTATCATATATTAAAGATGGAAGGACTACTGCAACATTATTCAGGAATCACAATAAGAGAGATCCAGACTTGAAGCCTCACATCTTTGAGACAATTTAATATCGTTGGTCTTCCATTTTTTAAGACTCTACCAATGACCAATAAATAGGATAGAATTAATATTTTTATTATCATTCTCATGATGAAGTCATGATAGAGTGGATTTGGGCCTATTGGGCATGTAAGAAGTTTGATGATTTTGAGACAATGATAAACGTGGTCAGTATTTACGAATCAATCAGGGATGGGTAGTTGTACATATAAAAGAATGGAGTTATATTTCTATTGATACTCAAAATATGGATTCCATATAATAATAAATATCATTTTATTCATGTGGAATATGGAGTTAATCTATGATATTTCTACACAATTTTAAGAGTGTATATCCTCAAATCCATGTGTATTGATTTTATATCACTGATGGAAACATGGGATGAAATTGAATGAATAACCACATTGGATAATGATTATTGGGAAATAAAATTAGATGTCACATGGAATGATATTCTACCAAGGATCAATGCTAATATTGATGTGTGGATGATGTTTTTCTTGGATTCCTAGGGTAACAGACATAGCTGCCTGTTCCCAATGAGATGTGCTTTAATAAAAAGTAGGGAAAACTCAAAAAATATTTCCATAAATTAGTGCACAAAAAATATAACAAATTTTATCATACTATAAAGTATGAACTACCTTTAAATACGCAACATGCATGTTTTATAGAAATTTTGATGATCAACTACATGACACTGGTTCATGATTCCAATGGTGGCATGCGGCTAGGGACACTCATCATTATGGCCAAACTAGCCTCATGAAGAAATATATTGGAAAAATCCCCAATCATAGAGAATGTATATGTAGTACCTCTGGTTTCTAGTATATAACCCTTTATATATACTTTTAATGGTTATATAGTTAAGGGTGACGAATGGGAGAGTCAGGAGATCTTGGAATGAGTTTTGGGGAAAAAGGGAAGCCGCACGGGCCACGCATGGTTTGTATAAACCATGCGGCCAAACCATGTGTAGTTGGTTTTGGAGGAAGTGGCTTCTACATGGGTGGTTCAAGGTTTGTCTAACTATGTGGCCAAACCCCGCGAGAAGGGTGACTGATGTAGTAGCTAATGCAACGTTAGCGCACAGTTTGTCAAATCGTGCAAACTAACTGTGCGGGCACATAAATGTGATCCTTAAATTGTGGATCTCATGATTTTTTGCCTCAAAATACTTATTTTGAGCTTTTAATCAGCCCTAACTCGGGATTTTAGTTCTCTTAAGGTCAAGTAGGGTTCCCCCATCGTTCCGGAGGTGATCCGAAGGCTTCTATAGACAAATCGAAGCCGGTTTCTTGAGGTATGTGATCATTAATGTTTGGTTTCTTAGATCTGCATAGATATACTTCTTCTCTTCTCTCTATTTCTCAGATCTATGCCCGTTATTGGTAGATATAAGTGCTTGGATTCCAAATATGATGAGATTTGGTCTTGGTTGTATTAGGAGATGAGATCTAAGGAGGATCCTTGGTGAATCGGACCGGTTTTCTGGTGCATTCTCAGTTTGTTAGGGTTTTCGTCAAAACCTTTGAGGTAGGAGGCTTCACTCTTAACTACTCTTGTTATAATTTATTGTCTTAGTTTCAAATTAGGTTATTTGAATGAAATTTATTGTGAAAATCATGGAATAAATCTTCTTTAGTGATGATTTTTTGTTTTGATGAAATTGTGAAATCTTGGTGAATTGTTGTGAAAAGTGATTTGGCTTCTTGAATTTAAAATTTTGATTTAAAATTATGGATTTTTTGGAATGGTAAATGGTTTGGTGAAAGATGGGTTTTCAATAAAAAGTGGTGTTTTATTGAAATGGTTCGGTATTGAAATGGATTGATGAAATTGGTTCATTCTTTGGTTTATAATAAATGTATTGTTTTATTGAAATTGTTTGAAATGGTTGAACACACTTGGTTTGGATGGAAATGGTTTTAAATAAAAGGTTTTTTATTGAAAGGGTAGTTTTGGCATGAATTTTGTGAATGTGTGGTGTGTGTTCATGTTGCATATATGAGGCTTGGTTGAAATAGGACCTTGTGCTCAGTGCCAAACATTTAATGGCACATGGGACTTTTAACTATGAGGCTTGGTTTAAATATGACCTTTTGCTTGGTGCCAAAGGTGTAATAGCACATGGGAAACAATTACCTTGTGACAACTTGTTAGATAAATGAGAAACCACTCATCAGTATGGAACTTTCATAAAGAAGCATGCATGGTTGATTTCACGTGCTGTGAAATGGTTGGGTATGCCAAAAAGGGATTTTGTGAAATGGTTATAAAGTCTGATTGGTTATTTTTCTGGAAAAATGAATTGTTGGAAAACTAGTTTCAATTGCTCTTGGATGATTTTGGTTATGAATGGTTTTTGAAACATGTTTATATTTAGTTAGAAACTGCTTTTGAGAAAAGGTTTTATATAAACTGTTTTTATATAATTGTTGCTAACTCTTCTATCCTAGTGGTGTGAGTAGGGAAGTCATTAGGGAAAACCTACTGAGTTTTATACTCACCCTTGCTTTGGTAGTTTGGTGCTTTTGCAGATGTCATATTCTGAGACACGGGTAAAGGTAAGGCATCTCATTACTAGTGGTTCGTGGTGATGCTTGGGAGATGTGGTGGTTCTTGGAGTAAGAAGCTCAGTGTGGAGTCGTGGAGCATGTCTCGGCCAGTTTTGGTCTTTTGTTAGTCTTTCTATTGGTACTCTGATATGGTGTTGGTTGTATTGGTTTGTGGAATAGTGTAGTTCTATTTTGGTAATGCAAGAGTTGGTTGTTTCATTAACATGCATCATATACTGGTTGTTACTGATGTTTGGTTGGTTTATTTCTTAAATGTTAAATCGTCCCCCACTTGTACTTGAAACCTTTCGACATTTATTGCCAGCCTTTGGCACCTTGGGGATGTCGCTTAAGGCCTTTTAATGACTCGTGGTACTCTCAAGCCAATTAGAATTGGCGGTCATTACAATATGTCATTTATTAGTGAAAATTTAAATT
The DNA here is from genome assembly GCA_963277665.1 of Viscum album. Lineage (NCBI taxonomy): Eukaryota > Viridiplantae > Streptophyta > Magnoliopsida > Santalales > Viscaceae > Viscum > Viscum album. The sequence goes on along the minus strand of OY728155.1, from coordinate 165,826,565 downwards.
TGTATGTCTCATTTACCCTTTTTAGGGCCATTATTGTAACCATGGGGAAGGATAGAGGCACACTTAAGCTCTTATTCCATGGTTAGTGAAGTTGGTATTCTTGGATTTCAATTCCAACCATTCTTCCAAGTCGTCTCTCATATCAGACCCCTAATATTAATATATGGTTCGGCTATGATGGTCATGTGTCTATCTAGGGAGTCAAAATTAGTATTATATAGGGATCTACCCCCTAAAACAATCATCAATTATGGACTTGGTGATTATGTGTGAAGTTAATATATGATGGATTTTAGTGATTTCATGTTGATGATGAGAATAAATGGAAACAAAATTTCTGAATCCCTTGTACTATTAATGTTTTCATGAAAAATTATGTTTTTACAAAAACCATCTACATCTCCACCACTGATATGTGAGATAAAAAGAATCCAATTTTTGTCAGGAAGCTTTGGGTTCTCATTCCTTAAGAGGTCTCGAAGGTAGTGGTCATGTTTCCACCACCGACCACCACTTTTTGGGTTGACTCCTAGGTATGTTAACTATTAGGTTTCCTTATATATTTTGAGGATCCTATTAATGTTATTTACCAAAGTTTTTCATACTAAACATCCCAAATTAGGTAGGAATGAAAAGAGGTCCCACCTAGAGAGTGATAATTACGATGTTTCACAATCACCTCCATGATATCGATCATGGGCCTCTCGGTAAACCCGAGTATAAAAGGCTATAATTATTGAAGACAAATATATGAATTGTTTAAACCATCATTGGGAGGAAACTAATAATCCAATTTTCAAGCATTATACATAAATAGAGTGGTCTATAAAAAGAGAAAATTCAATGGATATCAAGCCTTCTTTACAACTATCCAATGAAACATCAGATTATGTGTGGCCAGAAGTGCCTCAATTTTGGAAGGATAATACTTCCAACATCCAAGGTTTAGGAATTTTATTCATTATATCATACATATTAGACATCTTGGAGATATTTTTTAACCCTATGGATTTTATTATGATATAAATCCTACTGAAGTTGGAAAATATATCAAGGATCTAGAGATTCTCATCTACGTCGCCAATAGTCACATCCCCACCATGAGACAGATAAATTATATGATGGATCAGGGCATCACCGAAGGGGTGGTTGATGAACCCATAGATGAATGAGATGAGTTCACTAATCATGATGTTGTAAAGCTTCTCACATATATGTTAGGTTTTTTGGAATAAAGAGAATTTATTTATGAGATATATAACTTTTATTCTTATAGTGAAAAGTTAGATTACTCAAAACTATAATTTTCAAGATATATCAAGTTTGGAATTCCCATTCGTGTTGATAAATATTCTCCATCAGAGTTTAGAGAATTATCCCTAGACTACAGACTTATAGATTAATAAATCATGGTAGAAAATAATAACTTGTCTCTTTTAGTGTAGGTATTCAAGGATACCAGACTAGTATTCCACTATTCCAAGTGAAACACTAATGGAGGGAAAATTCATTATCCCAGAAATCTCATTATCTATGGTAATTTCTCATAATTCCCCTTATGCAAGATTAACCTGATATATTTATCTTACCATACTTATAAACTAAAAAATCGGTTCCACATTCCTCCCCCAAAAGATTTAGCACTGATTCTTTGGGAATAGATGAGAATTCCTTATATGAAGAAAATAATTTTACAGATAGGGTTTTTTACTTTAGTGGTAAAAGTTCCAAGGGGAAGGATCCAAACTGATATTTTTACACAAAACGGATGATAGAATCCAAGTAATTAAATTTGTGCATAATAGGATGTCATGACAAAAATTATTACTTTTATCTCCATGACATTCCTAAATCTATCAAAAATATTGGATGAAACCATATAAACTGCTAATGGTTCTGTTACCCACATAGAAAGGGGTTATTAGGGGATGAAACCATCTACTTATAGCGATGATAATAATCTTAAGTAAACATATTATAAAGAGGAGACTTTTGATAAAATAATTCAAGGTTTAGTTGAAGGAGGTGCATATTTGGGTTCTGATTATGGTATTTGGAATACCCATACTAGTGAGGATACAATGGGAATTGAGACATAAGATTATGATATAATGAAAATAGAGGAATGTATTTCTTATATTGATATACCCAGATCTCTAGATATGTTAATTAATTTTAATACGGATTTAGATGGATGTAAGACTTTATTTACTCATAGCTTGTATTCCTATGTCAGATGTATTAATTAAAACTATTGACACATTCATCCTTATCTATAGAGAATATAACTATACAAATTCATTAGTTGGGAATTTAGACTTCTCATATTCCAAAGAAATAGGAGATTCCATCTCAGGGCCATGAATGTGGAAAATATTATGGTTTATCCGATATTGGACTGAAGACTATTTAGGAATGAATTCCTACTTAAAGGGTTTCTATTCCTTGAGTTGATAAAATTAGAGATGTTCAGGGGAACATATATCCACTGACTGATCACCTAGGGGTGAGTAAAGGAAATTGGTTTGATTACATTATCTTTCTCTATGTTTCATATTGAAATGATGATTCTGTTTTTCTTTCTCACATGATTTTAGTTGATTCTTTTCCAATCATCTGGAATAAAGAAGTAGTTTCTAAACTAGTTGGGGAAATGACACTAGGAAGGGCCTAAGTCACTCCATAGGGAGAAACACAATAAAACCCCCTAAGAGAGTCAATCCAATGGTATGTGTCTTCTCCGAAGAAAGGTTCTATGTATAAATTAAAGGCCCAAAATACATTTCTTATGTCATATTGATTTATTTCTAAATGTTATATGGAGGATGGTCTTATGGATTTCCTTATAATAATCGACCTCACAACTTTAACATATCTATAGAATATTCAATTAAATGGTATACATTGGGTTTGACTATTTTAAAATCAATTACACCATAAATAATGTTATCAATCAGTGGGAGCATTATAAAAATTCAAAACAATATATAATGAAAGAAAACATTCTTAGCAAATCTGATGACCTCTAATCTATATTATCCTAGGTAGAGAATAATCCTGACACAACGTTGGAAAAATTCAAATGACATGTTCATGAGATGGATCTAAAAAATATATGTGTCTACAAATAATTGGATACCACCAGGTAAGAGATTTTATAGCTTCACCATACTTTCTAGGAGGTTAAAGTCCAAGGAAATGATGATGTTACTAATGAAACATGTTTTTTCTTCTAAGATGGTAGTGGATACAAAGTTATTTATGTTTCAACATAGTATCATTGAATCTTGGTTGTCAATCTTGCCACACAAAAACTATATTTATGGAATATTTTGAAAATTTAAAATTTAAAGTAGATATTCCAACTTTTATTTGATCCTCTTATGATTTACCCATGGATAGAAAGAGTCATTTTATTTCTTGTTCTCTTCTTTTTTCCTACTTTCCCTCTATGAATGTCTTTGTCAATTATGACTAAAGACTCACTGAAGTAGAATAAACACTAATAATGTTAGAAAAGTAATTCATTAAAATTAAAAGGAGGATTGTGGGAGTTGGTTGGACATAACCACACATAGTTCATTCATGTAACAAATTTTGATAGATGAAAAAAAATTAAATATAGATTTTGATGATATTGTATCAAACATCAAGACTGGGAAGTAGGATCATCAGGGACATGAATTTTTATAAAGGGATAATATTCCCCAGAAAAAATATCACAAGTGAGGATGCTCCCAATATCTTCTGAGTGATGAGAAGAAATAATTTATATCATGGAATTGGTGTTCTTAGATATGGGAGAGTTATATGGGATTGGTATGTAAGGGATGAACATAAACGACATTCGAAGGGAGGATTCTGTTGTGATGTTGTTAGAGTTTAAAAAGATAAAAGGATTTTCTCATAAGGATGAATATTCCTCTCTTTTAAGTGCCACATTGAGGGAGTATTATATAATTCCAAATTGGGGGATTATATTCATATTCAAAATAAAGGTTTCCTTTAGAGATGTATTCTACTATCACTGATATCCAAGGGAGGTTTGTAACGACCTAAACTATTATGAATATAATTTCCCTTTTAATTTATTAAAATATATAAAACACATTTACTTCCTTTATTTTATTATCCAATTTCATTTTGAAGATCATTATGTATTCTTACTGTTGAAAATGTAGTTTCTGAACAGTGGTCACATGATTAGTATAAATATAGGGGTTTTTCCAATCAAATTGACATAGAAAAAGGAAGTAATGACCCTAACTAATAGGATCATACCCAATGAATCCCATTTATCAGATCCTTTAAAGGAGGCCTTATTTATGGGATTTCCCAGTTACCAAGCCCAAGATGATATCCAATATACATAAACATGAGAGAAACCATTTACGAGAGAAGTTCAAGCTCATTGAGATCATGACTCAAACAATGTTTTCCAAACATCCCCATGAAAGCCCTAACATCACACACCTTACTCTTAGGGAATATAATAATTTATAAAAGGGATATGTATCAAGACTCTAAAATAGGAAAATATACATTATTTTTTATTGAATAATAAATATATTTCCATCATATTATTCTTAATTTGTAAATTATATTTATTTTTATACAATAATGAAAAAATTGTATTTTTATTAAATATAAATATTTGATTAATTAATTTATGAAATTTTGAAATAAATAATATTTTAATAAATTATTAGCATTAAATTATTTTTATTAAATATAAACTATCATATAATTTTTATGAAGTCAAATATAATTTTTTATAAGGGTTCAAAAAAGCGTATTGTAAAAAAACATGAGATTTCATAATAAATGTAAATTTAATTTTCAAATTAATTTTTTTTAGAAAATCAGTTATATAAAATAAATATTAATTTTTGAATAATATTTTTGAAACTATCAAATGGTTATTTTTTCCTAATTTTCACAGATAGTCGAAATTTTAGGTGAAAACTAAATATCATATGAATATACTTCGTATTTTATGACATCATAATGACCCAAAAGTGATGTAATAATTAATATAAATGGAATACACGACCAAATATATTTCTTAAATTTAAAATAATTTAATTTATGTGTATTTTATTTATCTTATAAAGCCATTATGAATCCTCCAAAACTAGTATTATATTTTTAGGTTTTATAATCATTTCCTTAAGAGTGTGACTCACCTACACATAATTGAGGGAATTATTTTATTAGGTTTGGCCCTACCCATTATAAAATAATTAAAACCACTCCAATTTTTTATAATCCATAGGAAAAAAGGTGTGATTTTTTGGTTATATTATTATGTAGATCCCAAAACCAAAAAAATAAAGAACCCCCCCTCTTTTCCAATATAAACCCACCTAGATCCCATTTTTATTCCATAAAACCCCTTTGATCAGGACCATACTCTAACATCCACTCTATAGATTCCACCCATGGTTCCCCCAATCCCTAAATAAGCTCATGTAAAGCTTTTGAAGTCACACTCAAGTATGGGACCTTCCTCACATCATTTCAAATCAAGCACCTTCTTTGGAATTTTTCTTCTTAATTTAAATTATTAATAATTTAATATATTTATAATCATCCCCTTAATTTGAAATTGATTTTATTTTAATGATATATAATTAATACTACCTCATGTTAACCTTTATCTAATCCATTACTATGTAGATAGTTTTGCACGGGATCCTCCACTCTCCTCTTATATCAAGCACTCCTTTTATGTTATATATTTTAATTTATATTTTCATATATTGGGATATGTTTTTCAATTTACCCATTACATAAAATTTTATGTATCAATTATTATATCCCCATTCACTATCATTTTCCCCTCTTATGATCCTTTATTTACATCTTTTACCATATGGAAAATTTGTAAGGGTTATTGTGTTTCTCTTGTTTATTAATGTTTCTTGAATATAATCTGCCTTTTATTTCCAATTACTATTGTTGGTAAATATATTTATAAATTCTTATTACTTTAAATTTAATTTATAAATGATGAGATACACCTTTCTCTCTCATCATCCCGTTTTATAATTTTTTTTGTGATGTTGTTATGCTGCCAAAATCTTACTATAATTTTATATACCAAAAAAATTGTGTTTTGAATAACATACCCATTTCTTATCAAGGGAATTAAAATTTATTCACATATAGCTATTTATTTGGTTCATAATTATGTGTATTCAACCCTCTTTGATCATGTAAATAACCGTGATGATGAATCAATCCATCTTGTATGATCTATGTGCAAAACATAATCATGAGTATAAAATGAATATGATGAGTACACCCATATAATGCTCCAATACATTGGGTAATTTCTAGTATCAAGATACTTCATCTTGGAACAAGGATTAATCCAGATTTCTTATGCGTCTTTGTCCACTATGATGTATTGTCATGTTCATACTTGGCATATGTTTATGAAATAGTGTTTTATGTTGTTGCAACATTTCCCGTGTTATGATAATCATTCTATATCATACCTTCTAATCCGTGTTACTTTTTTTTCATATTTATATTCTTATTTTTTTAACTTGTATACCTTATGTCTTGTTTATTCCCATATTTTCGTTTATAGAAAACCCTTTCTTATGTTTTTTCCCAAGTTATCCCATGCAGTTTTAAGTATGAAATAATATTATGAACATGATAAGGAGGTCATTAATAAAGATTATGTATTTAATGTTTTAATCTGTTATGTAATATACTTAATTCGAAAATAAACTATTATTATCAATCATCTAGGTTGTATTAAGTGTATTCCTATGTAATAAATCAAATATTAGTGTGAAATAAAGAGCATGGTTGTTATAGTTGGTATAAAGGGTGGCTTAGGTGTTTCGGGGATTAGGATTAGAAAATTATGGTGAAATCCATAAGGAAAATATTATGTATATGAAATCATCCACAAAGTTTTGTTATAATATATTAAGTGGTTTATTAAGAAAACACATCCCTATTTGGATACTCTAAGTGGATGTGATTCTGTCACATATATACATAGCAGTAGAAACTCTAACAAGGTATTCCAAACTTTAATTGGGGTAACCTGGTACAAGGCAATAGGCCATACAGTATACCTGGTTTGACACTCTCAAGGGATATGCTTTGGTAAATTCATAAGATCATTACAAACCATTATTAAGGGAGTAAACAAAAGAATCCCATAAGAATATATGTTAAGAAATAGATCATGGAAAACACAGACTGAAGAATATGAAATATTAAGTTAGATAAGAAAATATAATTTATAATTTATCACTTTAATGTCCTTTTAATTCCCCATTAAGTGCATAATAATATAAAATACTCATCCTTAATTTTACTTTAATTTTATCCAAATGAAAAAATAGGAGGAAACAGGTAAAAAATATAGGGGACGAGAAATGTGATGAAGTAACCAACAAGATATCCAACATGATGGGAGTAGGAATCATGAAATTAATGAAAATACTCTCTCATCTAACTCATGTTCTGAATAGAAACCTAGATCAAGAGGATAAAACAAACCCCCCTAAGAGAGATCAATCCATAATCAATAGCTTCATGCAAAAAAGTCCTCTTACTTTAAATAGATCATACGATCCCTAATTTGTGGAATAATGGATAAAATCCAATGAAATGATCTTCTAAATATTTCAAGGTTCCGAAGAAGAGAAGTTTGTGCTTTCTAGTTATCATATAGGGGGAGAATCTAAACAGGGGTGTAAATTGATATGAAATCCAAATCTTGAGGAATACATTCAAGCAATGGAGCAGAAGTAATTATGAATACAAATTTAACAAATATTTTCCTTATAATCTCCATCATAAAATAGAATTATATTTCCTTTCCCCCAATCAAAATGATGAATAATCTATCGGGGGATACACGAAAAACATCACAATACATGCACGATATGTCGCTAGCTTTTTCCTTACCTCTAAATTCATGTTTGAAAACATTCTTGGTGGGAAATATCATAGTCTAAGAAAATACATGGTGATCCATGACATTGATAGGTATGATGAAATTGTTCTATGTGCCCTCAAACTTGAATGTGAGATCATAGAAACCAAGGGTGTCATGGGGATAAGAAGAGGAAATTTGTGTATAATTTTGGAATTATGATGGAGAGATCAAATAGTTCATGTAAATTTCATCATCCCACTTGTAAAATGTATGGAAGGAATCACCCTAGAAATTGCCTAATGGGGGTGAATAAATGTTTTATGTGTGGGAAGGAAGGGAACCAAGATAACGTTTTCTGATTGAAGAAACCCACTAACGTGATTCAGGAAAGGAATACTCTAGTGAACCATCAATGAATGGTTTAATGATTCAACTACGTGGAAGTGAGACACTTTACAATTAAATTCCCTAATCTAAGGGTTTTTAGAGACAACCAACAACCTCCATGGAAGCAATGGTGACCTTTTTCCATCACAATCGCTCAATTGGATCCCAAAAATTAAGTGGTGATAGGTTCAATCATTATTCATTAAATAATAGAAAAAATATTTTTTCATCCAGGTTCTACGCATTCTTTCATATGAAATAATATTTTTAGAACTATTAAAACAGGAACACAAATCATAGACGTATCGATGTTACTAAAATTGTAAAATTTGGAAATTATTTCATCCCATGTTTAGAACTCCTCCCCTATCATAATATGTGGGATGACCTTCCCAATAAACCTTTCCATACTCCCTTTGGTGGACTTTGATGTAATTATAGGCATGGATGGGATTTCCCAATATATATCCAACAAAAATATCTGCGAGAAGGAAGTGACTATTTTTATTATGAATCAACCCCTAATTATGTATGAGTGTAAGGAGGAAGATGAATCTTATTTATCACCATCATCTTATGCATGGATATTATTTCCCAATTAAAAATAATGTCTTGCTCAAATTATTGAGTCTAATGAAATAACCTTCATCTAAGACCTACCTATTGTGAAGAAATACAATGATGTGTTTCCTAAGGTATTTCCTAGTCTTCCTCATAGATAATATGTTGAATTTTCAGTTGATCTTATACCTGGGTCATTCCTAATATCCAAGACTCCATATAGAATCTAAATTGCAGAACTTGAGTATTATAATAAATAACTATAAGAGAATCTAGATTAATGGTTCACATGCCTAAGTGAATCACCATGGGGTGTGCCAGTCCTATTATTTAAGAAGAAGGATGGGTAAATGTGAGTTTTCATTGATTATCATGAGTGCAACAAGTTCATGATAAAGAATAAGTGTCCTCTTACACAGATTGATGACTTTTTTCAATTAACTATGTAGAGCACAATGCTTCTCCTAGGTGGATCTGTGATCAGAATTTTACCATGTTAGGGTGAAGAAGGAGGATATTTCCACAACTGCATTTTGTACAGCATATGGTAACTATGAGTTCCTAGTAATTCCATTTCGACTCAATAATTATCCAACAACATTCTTGGACATAATGAATATAGTCTTTATAAATTACATCAATAAATTTTTGTTAGTCATTATAAATGATACTCTAACATACTCCAAGACTAAGAAAGAGCATGAAGAGCATATGATCATTGTACTAAACACCTCATTAAAAGAGAAGATTTATGAAATGTATATAAAGTGTGAGTTATGTTTCAAGGATGTCTCATTATTGGGGAATATCATCATAAGCACTAGGATGTATGTGGACACATTAAAGAAGAAACAATTGAAGGATGATCGATCCTAATATATGTGATAGATATATGTAGTTAGCTTGGGTTAGCTAGATATTATCACCAATTTTTGAGAAATTTATCATGCTTATAAAACCCACTTACCAAGATAACTTTGAAAGGGAATCAATATTTCTTGGAATGAAGAATGTGAAGAATGATACAATGAGATAAAAAAGAGGCTTATCACTTCCCATATTCTTACACTACCCATAAGTGGATAAATTTTTATAATATTCAATGATTCTTAGAAGAAGGGATTGGGATGTGTGTTGATGCAAAATGGAAAAGTAATATATTATGTTTCAAACCAGTTGAATGTTCACAAACAGAACTATCCAACACATGATCAGGATTTGGCTGCAGTGATCTTCAATTTGAAAATATGGTAGTATTCCCTTTTGGGGAGAAGTATGAAATATATACAGGACATAAAAGTTTCAAATATATATTCACATAGAAATAGATGCATATTTTCTAATGAATATGGTTATAGATGATCATGGAATATGAATTATAAATTCTCTACGGTCTTGGTAAATTGAATGAAGTGTTAGGTTCTCTAAGTAGAATTGATCTACAAATTTTATCATTGATAAAAATTGAGAGGATATTATTTTATTAGAATTAATAGGGATGGACAAATGAACCATAAAGGAAATAACATAATCAATTCTTTCACAAATTATTACTCAACTGTATCTTTTTGAAAGGTTAAAGAATGCTAAAAAATATGATGTGAAAATTAAAAAGAAATTTGATTCTATATAAAAAGGTAAATCCATAGATTTAAATGATAAAAAAGAAGGAATTGTGGTATTTGGGTCAAGGATATGTGTTTAATAAAATTATGAGTTAACGAAGAAACTATTGGATGATGCACATAGTTCAACTTTTTCCATTCATCTAGGAAAAACAAGGATGTATCGAGATCTCAAAGATCGCTATTGGTGGGACAACATGAAAATGGAGGTTACTGAATACATATAAAAGCACTTGGTATGACAATAAGTGAAGGATGAATGGTATAAGTCTAAGGGGAATATACAACCATTACCCATACAAATATGGAAAATGGGAGAATATCACCATGTACATTGTCACCGGACTTACGAAGACATCCAAATGAAACAATGCTATCTGGGATGTTGTAGATTGTCTTACGAGGACTTCATACTACATTGAAATTCGAGAGGATTTCAAACTAGATCAACATACCCAGATATACATCAGAGATGTGGTGAGGCTTTATGGAGTACCAGCATCGATTGTGTCCAACTGAGATCCAAGATTTACCTCTATATGTTGGAAATTACTATAACATTCTATAAACCATTATCTAAAAATTAGTACATTTTATCACCCTCAAAATGATGTCCATTCGGATAAAACCATCCAAAATCTTGAGTACATGTTGAGGAAATTCTCAATTGACCTTAAAAGATGATGAGACAAACATCTTCCTCTAGTTGATTTCTTATACAAAAATAGTTTCCACTAAATAGTTCAAATGGATCCATGTGATGGCCTTTATGGGAAGAGGTTCATAACACCAACATGTTGGGATGAAGTTGGTGAAAAAACTACTTGGTCCTCAAATGGTTAAGGAAATGGTGTAAAAAGTTAAGACCATTCCACAACACATTAAGGATGCTTAAAGTCGATAGAAGAGGTATGTTGATAATATTCAATGATACCTAGAGTTTGATGTTGGAGACAAGTCATACCTATACATATCTCTATGGAGGAATGTGATGAGATTTTGGAGGAAAGGAATTCTTAGTCCAAGATACATCGAACCCTTTGATATCTTTGATCACATCGATGTGGTGGCATATCGACTAACACTCCCACTAAAAATATATCACGTACATGATGTATTCTATGTATCCCTCTCAATGAAGTACATAATAGTCACCTAAAATGTACTCTATTTTAGATAGGATTTTACCTATTGTTTAATGTCATTTGATAATGACTTCTGATGTGCATTTTGAGGTCTTGAATCTAGGACTAAAAAATATTCCACTCTGGGTATGGTGTATCTTAGTCAAATAAACTATAATAATCATATGTAGTCGATGAGTTTACATGAGTCATGTAAGGTGTGGGAAACAAGAGGTAATTGGAGGAATAACTATTTTGTAAGAAAATATCAGGATTGGGATCATTTCCATTAATCACTATGTGATTTTTTAACACATGGTAGAGAAATTATTATGTTGTTTAAAATATTTTAATTACGATAAATTGATGCTATAGTTTTTTGTCACATAGCATTAACCTTCTAATTTTGGAAGAAAATGACCAAAGATTGCATTCACATGTCAATAATGTTATGACATAGTCTATAAATCATGAGGGATGTTATAAAAAATATCTTATGCATTTATATCTAAAGGATTAACACGAGAAAAGTATGTAAGGGATGACTGTGGATCATATTCGATAGGTGGATTCTATTATAACGTTTCTATAGAGTATGAAGATAATAATACTTTATCGAGAGAATAAATATGTATATGGTTAAGATACCACATTGGGGTGTATTATAAATATCCTTATTTGGGTCATATGTAGCATAGTCAAAACAGAGGTGTCCTTAATTATTGGATTCTCTCATCATAGATAGCCAAAGGAGGATTTTGGGGATCCATGTTTCTCGAGGCACGGAGTTTGATTCGTGAATGGAATTTGACTGAGTATGATGGGATCATTTATATTGACATTATCCATGTATTGGAAATTCCCTATAATAATTTTGATCGTATATAAGGATGGGAAATTTTTTAAACCTTGTTTTCATAAATTAGGGAGACACTATTAGAATCTCCAACATGGATTGGGAACATATACATGAGATTATGGGGGATATTTTTATTTATAGCTAGGATTATAATGAGAAATGATGGCATGACTATGATTCTTATTAGAAATTTAATCAATCCATACATAGTTCTAGGATAAAAAATCATGTTGTAATCTCACATATAAATCTCACTTAGTCAAATGAGAGTGGGGATATTTTCATCGATGAAGCTCAGCCAAGGATAATAAATATAGTTATCACTATGTTTCATGTAAGGAATAGAATCAAACCACATGTAGTTCCATGTTAGAGGCTCTATATCATAGTGGAACTAGGAGTGGGGCTTCTCCCAGGTGATGTACGAAGAATCAAATATTTTTACATTCTGTGAAAGGGATGTTAACCATGAATTTTCACATCTTAAGGCTAGTATATTGTCCTTTATATTAGTGTCTTATGATTTAGATAAGGTTTATGACAATAAATTTTATAGGACAAGGATCATCAATTGTGACTTTTAATGTCCAGTTACAAGGAAAATATTTCATTCTTTTTAATTTCATTTGACAACGATTGACAACCATCCATTTTATGGTTGTGTGAAAATGACCTAAAATTTGATCATAAAAAATATTTCTTAAGGAACTATATACTGGTAGGGGAATGATAATCTCACCATCCATGATGATAATTCAATACACACTATTGTATTATAACTTATAGATGATAATTTTTTTTTTACCTTTTTGGTTCTAGTTTCAGAGGTTTATCCCCAGGAATCCTTAGATTCCCAAGTACCCAAAATAGTTTTTCTTAGAGGAATGAATAGAGGAAAATTTCTTGTTATAAGCTCATGATATTTTCTTTATTGAACCAATAAATTATATAAGATTTATAGTATTTTATCATTAATTTTTTATAGTTTTTCTAATTACTTGATATTTCACATCTATTTATAGTTTATTTAAACTATTTATTTGTTAAGGCCATTGGAAATCGATGGGAATAACAGCTTCTCTCCTATATAACATTGAATATGGGGTTAGTTTGTGGTGGTATAAGTTATAGTTTAATCATACCAAATTTTGTGAAGATACCTTTTGGCCCATGATTTTTTATCTTTGTTCAAACAAATTTAGAGTATATTTGATAAATTTATCTAAAAGCCTCTGTGTATCTATTATCCACTTCATGACAGTGATATGAATGGTTGTACTCAATATTGTACTTAGGGTATATCCTTTTAAAATTGAAATAATATAATTTGGATCCTCTTGTCATAAATATTGTGTGAGGGATTCCAAATCTGTTGACAATATTAGATTTCATTAAATTGATGATGTTACTTTTTTACTTACTTTCATGAAGGGTCTTTTATTGACCCATTTGGAGAAGAGGTCAATAGTATTTAGGATATATATGAACATATTATCTTTATATAGAGAGTATAAACCAATGATTTCAATCCACCATATAGAAAAAAACCAAGAGTATTTTGTATTGTGCAACAACTTTGGGGGGTTATGAATAATATTGTAATTTATTTGCTACGAGTATAAACATTTGGTGATTTTTTGGAAATACATAAGTATTGATGTTAATAAATACCCAAGCCTACAGATTTGAAGATAAAACTTGATCCTTAATTGATGGGTTCCACAAGTTCTAGTTTGGAATTCTTCCATAATGGAAATATTCAATTCCCCTCAATGAATATGAGGGGGAGTTCATTTAAAACACATTTATTTAGAAAATTTTGGTTACTCAAGCTATTATAAAGAAAGAATTTGACTTCCAATACATAGATTGTTTCTTTTCTATCTCAGTTTCACAAAGGAAATATATTTTAGACGTAGTCAATATTGGAGTCATCAAAATATTAGTTAGACAGACTAGTTTAGTGATATAACTGAACTTATTGATCTCTTCCATATTGTTAATCACAAATTGGGAAACCTTTTATAGTGTGGAATGCTTATGATTTTTTCATCCTGATCTATCCCATGAAGTTGCTAATATGGTTAAGAAATTTTCTTGGGTGTTTTGTGAGTGTTAAATGTGTGTTAACATTGTCCCTAAAGTGAATTATTCCCCCAGATTTAAAACATAGTCAATTAGTGGTATAAGATCTTCCATTCTGATAACATAATTGTGTTTGTTTTTCATGATCACCAACTATGAATCACATTTTTCCTTCAGGTGGTGCACTTGTATTTAAATTTTTAGTTCTATACCATTGATGCGGGCTTCGTATTATACCCCATTATTAGTGAACCCTTCTAATAAACAGAAGGAATAAGATATAAATGACTTTTATGGATTGAAAAGAATGCCTCCCAACCGAAATTATTAATCAATAAACTCAATATTAAATGTTTCTTTTCTAGAGGAATGTTCATTAAGGATATATTCTAGAACATATCATTTTATTTACTTTTGTGCTATGAAATGAATATACAACTATGGTAAAATGATATCACACTATACGAGATGTGTTGTTATAATAAGATAGTTGAGGATAAATTAAAGTGGGTTGTTATGAGAAATAATGTGGATCTCATAATTTTTAGGTAGTGTCTTAGTTTTTGAACCATAAATATTAGTATTAGGAAACACTTCTTGATATATAAATGTCAAGTCCTAGTTTAAAGCATAGTTTCAAGGTGATATTATTGAATTTTCTCACTCTCAGTTTCATTAGATTATATGGGGAAAGAACCTAGTGATCTCTCAAAGGTTGTCCCATTTAGAATGATAATTTTTACTTTTCCATGAGTCTTTAACACTAGTGGTCTTTGAAGATATTTCACAAGGATATAAAATGAATCATAGAAATCATCGGTCAATTGATAAATGATTATATTTTTCATTATCTTTGTGAATGTAATGTTTTTTCCTACAAGATACACTATGAAGAATCGAATGTTGGTTTGTTTCCCTTGAATTCCCCTCGTATATTTCAGATATTTTGGGTGTGACATTTCTTGGATAGATTTAGCATTCCCATGGTTAAATTCGATTCCACAATGGAATAATAAGAATCCAAAAAAAATATTTAAGGTAACAGGAAAATTAAATTTCAAGGGACTCATTTTAGGATATGATGTCATAGATTATAAATATGATTTCAAGATAATATATATAATAAAAGAACTTCTAAGAATTCATCACAAAGTCATCAATATAGAAATTGATAAATTTCCCTGTAAATGGTCTGAAGATATGATTCATGGAACATTGGTATGTGGATATATTATTTATCAAACCAAAAGGCAACATCCAATATTAGTGTGATCATTAGGATAACATGAATATCAAAAATTAATCAACATTGGGGTCTATATTAATTTTTTTATATCCAAAATATCTATTTATGAATTCACGAAAATGATTGTGAGTTATCATATCAATTATAAGTACTGTAATACGAATTGAGAAATTAGATTTTGGAAAATTCCATTTGAGATATCTATTTCATATTGAAACTATGGTTTTCCTATTATTCTCCATGACTGGAACAATATTAGATATCAAATTTGGGATCTAGAATTTAGGAATGATTTTTTAATTAATGAGCTTATCAACTTCGTATTTGAATTTGGAAGTGTGATATTGATGCATCCATTTTAAATTCTACATGGAACTATGATAATATTCTTGGAAACCCAAATGGTGTCTGGATAAATGAAGTTTAAGGCTGGGAAGGTCTGTTTAATTCTAGGAAAAACATCTTGGTGCAGTTCTAGAAAATTGGCATATGTATCAATCTCATTAGAGGATATGGACGCACAGATCAATATAGGCCACGTATCTTACTCCATTCCTATATTTATCGACTATAGTTAATAAATCATGATAAAGAAACCTTCATAAAATACTTTAAGTGAGTATTTAATGTTCTTCTAATTTGTTTCACCATCACTTCCAACCCCTAGAAATGAATAGGGATCTTCCGAGTTAGAATAAAATTCAAAATTCTAACATATAATGAAGGAGTAATAGGCATACCAACTCTCTATATGTGATATGAGAGTTAATTTTCACATATTTGATTACATATGGTCCATTTGATGCTCTCAGGATAAATCATGGGCATTTTTACCAGAGGTTTGAATGCTATTGTGGGGATCAAAGATGTCTTCATCACTTCTAGGTTTAGATTATCTAAATGATCTCATCAGGGTTGATGAGTATGTAATCAACTCTAGAATCACATTTTCAATATGATTAATCAATAGCACATATTCACCACTAATCTCTTTGAATGGGTTATATGTGGTATTTTTTATGTCATTTGGGGTAGTAACCACAATGAATTTATCATTCATGGGTTATTTCCCATATCTCTAATACATTACTGAATTAATGTATTGAGAAACACAATATTAGAACAAGGATATATCACCATGTAGTCTCACAATCTAGCTGTTAACAAAGTATCTCATATGTCAATGATATGACGAAGTGATTGATGTGTGATAGTTAAACCAAATACTTTAAAACAATATGTTGAAACATATATTCTATAAAATAAATATGAATTCATAATCACATAAACGGTCCCCAACAACTGTTAGGTGTAAATTCTAATGAAATATCCAAATAATCTCCATACCATACGTGCCCAATCACCCTCAATGAATTGATGATCCAATCCCTCCTCATTATACTCTTTATAACACAAGAATCTAGGAATTTTGTTAATTCCTATTCATTTGATATTCATATCATTAATTAGTGTAGTGTTCATTATTATTCAAATGATTAAGTTTTATTTCATGGGGATCACCTTGCACCAAAGTACCTCACCCCAATTAATAACATGGTTTGGGATAATTTTAATCCTTAATAATTAATTCATAGATAAGTATCCTGATGTAGATGTAGTGAATAATCACATGTCCAAATAAGTTCTCATTTCAATGTGGTCAAAAATATCACACTGGTTCTTGTTTGAAATGGCATTGATGAAACTCATGTGCTTGCTTGCATTAGATGTGGTTAAATCTAGAGAAGGAAAACATAATAATCCATTTATGGAGCCAACATCATTGTCATTGAAAAATGAATTATCAACCCTCCTCACCATCCATTGAGTATGGAATTAAATAATCCAAATATGTTGAAAACTCATGGACCATAATGAAGGATAGATCCCTCCCACCGTACCCATATCCCGTATACTTTTTTCAGCAATAAATCTTCAATAGATGGTCTATTTCTCAATAACCTACAATGAAATCTTTGTATGAATAGTAACATTACCCTAGAAATGGTAACATAATAATTATGAATAGTAATCTAGATAATAGACTAGTAACCTCTCATATGTAAGTTTAAATAAAATTTAGGAATTTTATAAATTTAAATATGATATAATTATATCATATTATAAGTAAATAGATGTTTTAAAACTGATAATTAAGTGTTGGTATTTTTGTAAAACCTTAATGTTTATTTACAATCTTAAAATTAATATAAGAATTAAAAATAAATTTTTTTTCTTAAAATCTATTAAAAAATTAATATTTTGTTTTATTATTACTATAAAACAATTTTATGATACCTTAATTAATTTTTCATTGTGCCATAAAATCGTGTATAATTTTAAAATATATATTTTTTAAATAAATGATGGTTTTATTTAAAAAGTAAATTTTAAATAATTAAAAAATTATTTTCATAAAATGGACTTCATTTTTGAATTCTACATGTACAAAAAATGTTAGGTTTAATGTTTTGGGATTTTTCTAAAATAGTTGAATTTTTGTTAAACAGTGAAATATGATAATCTACGATATCATATAAATACATGAAGGTTAAAGTCATAGATGATGTATGGATGCTATAATCTCATAATCTCAAACCCCACTTCTCTATTTAATTTATTTTTTTATGGTAATCACAATTATTATTATACATGAGCCAAAATAATAAACTAATGAATAAATTAATCAAAAAACCCGTCTCCCCCCCTACAAACTCCACATATAATTGACTCTTCTCCTCACACCTCAAAATCCATGAATATTATCCATATTTTGACCAATCCCATTAATAAACCACTATCCCATGTCTAGTAGACTTTGGTATCAACAAAAGTTCAAAACCAATTTCTTAAAGGTGGTTCTTATAGAGAAGAATTTAAGAGGTAAAATCATATTTATTATACTTTTAAATTCTTTTTAATTGATTTTATCTTTGTCATTATATCCTAAACTAAACTTATTAAAGTTTCATAATAACTCTAGTATCATATATGCACTATAAATTTATTAGGTTACCAGAATAATCCATCATTAACCCTCTTCTCATCTCCCTTTTATTCTAAAAATGAGAACATCATCCATGATGTGACGATTTATCGCCACCATGGACGTTGCATTTCTATTTTATTTTATAGCCTTATAAGAGGGTAATAAAACAATTATTATAGTCATATAAGATTTTATTATAAATATTTTATTTCATATAATGGTATTTAATAAATATATATACAAGAGATTAAATAAAATGAGATAAGTTTATGATGGTCGCAAAATCATCCAAAATAAATTCAATCATTTTCATTGACTATTTATCTAATGATTCATCCTCCTACCATATAACCAAATGATATATGAGATCATTTAATATTATTTAATTTTATATATAACATATAATCCCAATTCAGGAGAATTATCCCCATTTTAAAATAACGTCCATACATGTATATAATTGACTCGATCATGAAAATCAAGAAAATGAACACTCTCAAAACAATGTAATTGAACTCTATAACACATCATAATGGCCATACATTAACATAATAAAAAAATAATAAAAAATTAAATTACAAGGGGTTATTTATTTTTTAATTAATGAAAATAATTTTATTATCCAGAATATTAATGTGAAGAAATAATTTGGACATAAGGAAAAGGGATTCTCAAAACCAACTCATTTTCTTTGGGTTATTCCTCTTTCATTCCAAATTTTAGTTTGTATGTTCTTCTAATATTCCTAAAAAAATATTTATTTGTCCATACATTTTATTTTCTTAGAATAAAATTTTTTCAAATATGAATTTATGACAAACATAAAGATTTTCAAAAGAACTCTTCTTTCAAAAATCACATATTTTACTTATCATGATATTTTTTATTCTTCCCTAAATATTGATGATTATTATAATATGTTTTTTATTCTCATTTTCTTTGGGAAAACCTGATGTTTATTCATTAATTTAGGCTTTATGAAATGAAACACATTCCATTCCATTTGTTATTTTATGTCTAACATTGATGTGCGTTCTATGTGGGGTGCATGATTATGAAAATGTTATGATGTGACGGGTGTTCCTGAAATTATATAGTACTATAATGCATTTATTAATGTGATGTATCTCATGAGATAATGTGTTTTATACATTAAAATGATGCTATATTTGTTCAAAAAATGTGTGGTATTTGACCACTAAGACAAATTTTTTTTGTTTCTATATGTTTTCACATTCCATTAATTTATCTAATTATTCCTCTAATGATTAAGATGGTTACCATATGAATATTTTTTGAGGAAGATTATTATTATTCTCAACCATATTATGTTGATTCGTTTCTTTATTTATCCTCTTAGTAGGATTTTAACTCATGAATTGCATTGATGTCTATCCTCGGGTGATTACTTTTACTAAGGAGAATGTTACGGTCAATAGGAATCTATAAAAGAAGGAATTATAAAATGTTTATGTTTTATTAGGAAAAATTAATGTATAAGAAAAATTTCCCCAAGACACTAAACTGTTTGTTCTAGGATCTGTATCACTATTATTTTTATTATCCTTATGATAATTTAATAGTCATGTATTAAAAAGTAAGTTAATTATAGTTATCAATGTTGGAAATAAATAATTTTATATCCATGAAAATAATATAGAATGAATCGGTATGAAAGATATAATGCTATTAAACAGTGTAATTCTACCACTTAAAGAGAGGTAGAGTTTTTTCCATTTCATAATGTGATCTGTGATTCTTATAGAAATATGATAAAAATGGTGAATACCCATCCTAATTGGGTAGATTGGGTAACACATATAATCCATAGGTATGTTCCTTCTCTACATGTCCAGACTATTACTCAGTGAGAATACAAGCCTTCTTGAGAAACTTCATGAACTATAGAATTTTCACTTCACTTGATTGATGATTTTCCATTCAATATGAAGTATTATTCATGTACATTGTTATTACAATGATTTTATCTCTTAATAAAAATTTTAAATATGATAATTTCATTAGTAAACATGATATGGTTGACAAAATTAGATTGAAACCTAAAATGGTGAGGAAGAATATTACCCCTCAAAACGATCTTATTGATGAGGTGTCATGGAACATCTTTCTTGTGGATGAAATTTTTTTGGGATAATGGGTATCCTTGTCTTTTTCCATGAGTTTCCTTGAAAAAGTAATTATTTTTCCCCATGAATAAGATTAAAATCCATGAGAAACTAAGACACTAGAAAATTATATTGGAGGCCCAAGAGGAGGGACCCATTATTTTCCACACCTTCATGAAATAATTACAAAAAATTATATCCTAATAATTATATATATATATATATATATATATATATATATTGGTTTTTGAAGTGATGACCTTATATATGATATCACTAACTGCTTCCTAGTTTAATGATATAGATTCATGGATCAACATCACCTTAACAAACTTGTGTTTCTCTTCAGAGATCTAGTGGAGAATATAGATGAAGAGAATTATATTGATTATAATGGCCACCACTATATAAAGATAATTACACATGATAGAATATTTATAATTCTATAAGGATTAAGGGTCATTGATTTTAAGAATGATCACCAAGGTAGTGGTGCAAGCTAAATGATGGAGGTTTCCACCCAAAATGAAATATTTTACAACCTTCACCAGATTGTTCTTAATAAGATTTCATGAGGCCCTGTAGAAAGATCCCAAGAAACAATAAAATCCCCATTCACTCTATGGGTTAATACCAAAAATATCCTAGTAGATCTCTATACCATATTGCATAGATTCAAAGAACATATTTTTGGGTCAGGGAATAGTGTGAGGAACCTCATCAAGGACTTTATCGTGTCCCCTAAGATAGATATCTTTCTTATGTGAATTGGGACCTGCAAGAAATGATTTAATGTAAGATTCATCCACTCCACTAACCATTCCCCAATAATTAGTGTAGGTTCTATCATACAGTAGTATATTTGGTAGGATGATATGAAATTTTTCCCTAATAAAAGAATGTAAGAAGGAAATATTTTTGTTTCATTCACAGAGAGATTTAATTTCTAACTATTCTCAATCCAAATTTTCATGCCTCGGGATCACGTATGCTAGTATATCTAGATTTTTTGTGATATCAAAAAATAGCACCAATTCTATCTTTTTAGATACCAAATTTAGATGGTCAATTTTCATCTTTACCACATCCATTTTCTAAAAGAGATGGGGATGGTTACTACTGCATGACTCAAGATCACCTTTGAGACACATTAGGTTATTTTGAATCTGTATCAATGAAATACATTATATTGTCTTATTCTATGAATCGGTCACCCCATAATGAAATATAGAAGTATTGATCCACATATGAGAGAAATAGAAGTGACTACCTCTCTTTTAATTGGAGGACAATGAAACCAGAAGTGGGGAATGATAGGTGAGACCTCAAACAAGATTGGTGACCTGTGCGCTTTGGTAGGTAGAGATAGAATGATCATTAGAATGATATTGATCTAGGTAGTACTAGGTGAAAAGGATTCCATTATGGGTATTTCACAATGTAAAATGATTCTCTATGTATTTCATATCCATAATCCTACTACAATATTTGAATTATAAGAAATCCTTACTGGTATTCTAAGATAAGCCTCCTATCCCAATTTTTGCTTCACATTAACAACATTATTTAAAACTCCACTCATAATCCATGAAGACTTCCCCAGATCAAAGGATCCAAGGATATGACTCATGGATTATTTATCTGGGATAACAATTTCTAAAAAAAGAAAAAAATAGATATTAATTCTTATAGTAATATTCATAGTGATGAACCGGACTAGAAAATTTATTAGTTCCACTGAGTGATTTGGGTGAGAAAATATCCATTTGTGTAGAAGTTTTTCCTTGCCAATGTCGAACTAGTCTAGATGATTTTTCAGTTCTCAATCCTTATAGACTATTTTACACATATAGGGGTATGTTATGCCTGTGTATAATAATATTCAAGTACTAGTCTATTAAAGAGATAACTGCATAAAATTATATAAGATCGATCTTGCCATGATAAACCACAATCGTTGTGTAAATGGATTTGAAACCATTTGGGATCAATAGGGAGTCTACAAGAGCTTCCAGGAGAAGATATTCTAAATTTATATCATCAAGAATAGAGTTTTTGGATGGTAGAACGACCAAATATTTCAGTATTTCATATTTTGAGCCAATTTTCTATGCCTCTCAATGGGGGATATTCCCTAGTAGGCGCATCAGGGGTTGATGTTCTTGATGTAGATGGGTTAATAAATTGAACAGATGATGGAGGAAAACCCATTATATTCGTTTTATAAAGACTCTCCCTAAGCACATGCCAATTTTGATGGGGTTGTTTTACACTCATCAATCGATCTTCCAAAATTACAATATTTGGTTGATATTTGAGTGGTTTTTAAGAGCCTCCTTACTAATTGTGATCTCTTTGATGTGTGGTCCCATGGGTTTTAGATACATAAATCGCATCAGTAAATATATGGATAGGGTTTCATAATCATTTATGATTATGTCATACCCTACACCCTTAACTCCTATGGCCTCTACCCACAGACCCCGAGTTTATTAAGGGGAAATCCTTTCATAATCATTGTCATATTTAGAGAAGGGATAGATTAGATAAATTTAGTTAATTGAACCAAAGAGTAATTATTCATTGGATGAAGAATCCACTTTATTAGATAGTTCCTATGTTATCATTCATTGGGACGATGTATGTACCCCCAAGACTAGAGGCATAAACTCATATAGGGTCAAGAAAGTACATGGTGTGTATACATAATCATATTAATTTACATGATTTTTTTAGTTATTCAATTTCATGAAAGATCCACCACTGAATGATTTTAGAGCAGACGATGCTAGTCATACCACTATAGATTAAACTAGGTGTAAAACTGGATGGACTAACTTTTCCATGAGGATAACATTATTTTAGTTGATCATCTTTATAGTTATTTAATCCCTAATTTTTTTCACCTCTTATTCCAAATTATTTCCATACAAATTCTTTATCTAGAACAATAGTAGAAACAAATACCAAGTATTTTAGTGGTTTACTTAATTTTACCATCCTTTAATCAACCATATTTTATATAATATCATTTAAAAAATTTAATCGTAGATGGAAATCTGGAATTTTTGGAGAACATTGTAGTAATTCAAGAGATTATTGAGGCCAACCTGATCCAGTATTTTCAGTTAAGACAACTTTAGAAAAAAAATTTACATAGCTTCAATAAGGTAGCAAATAATTTATTCTCTTTATATGGGATAATATTTTTCATATGATATTATAATTGGAGATATTTGTACTATATTTTCTCAACATAACAGAGTATTTTTGACTTTTTTCCATTAAGGAGGAGGTTACACATGATATTGTTTGGAATTATATCATTTTGTGAGATTCTATTTTTTTGATGAATTATCATTAGTTCATGAGATAGAATCTTTCAAAATCTTTGATAATGTGGAATGTTCCCAAAATTCACCCAGATACATCACCAAAATGTGCGATGTTTTCAACTTACCCTTGAAGATCTTCATACAAGGACCCAAACAGTCTTCTTGAGGAAAGTATAGGTCTGATGATTAAGTTAGGAATTTCCACCTAGTAATAAAATATACAAATCTCTCATGATCCAACTATTTTCACATTTATGAGGTTGGGGATTGTTTTCTTCTTCAGTATTGAGCTAAATTTATAGCAAAACAACTAAAGATGATGTTACCAAATTTTGATAGACTATACCAGTGGACTGGTATATAGATGAATAAAATACTTTTAAGGTCAATATGATACACTTGATTTTAGTAGCTTATTTCCATTTAAGGGTCCCCATATTAAGGCCAAAAAATGATATGAAATTATTTAGGTGCAATTAAGGATCCCTTGGTCTATTTAATGTCAGAAATTTAGGGTACCAAAAGTTTCATGTGGGGAAAATTTAATCTACCCATTTAGGATGAGTGTTTTTTTCTTGTTGTAATAGTGAATTCCACCCTTCCATGGCTTCCAAACTTTTTTTCAATTAGTACATAACATAAAAAATCTCTTGGCGGAGATGAACATATTGGAAATAGATTTAATTAAGGGATAATGGGATGAGACGAATATGACAGTTCTAAATGTACTTATGGTTTATAACCATTATAGGGTGGACTATTATAACTTAAATTGAATAATAATGACAGGTTTAATCATGAAGGGAAGCCATGTCATCCCACTAACACCCGATCTAGATATATTTGTTGTGATGATACAAAATTAAAAGGATGCCCTAGCTTTATTTGTATTTTCATTCCATATTCTTCCTATTGAAGGATACCTAATGGGAGGATTGGTTGAAGTTTTTTTAGAGAGTATATCTAGTTGGGATATTTCATCTCAGTATTCTTGCATTAAGGTTTCTTAGTTTCTTCGTCCCTCCCTCTTACTAAGTAATTATTTGTTCCTATGTGAGAGGATCAACCTCCTTAGATAGCGGGTGGTATGAGGCAACAACTTTACCCTTTTCATCGATCGATTCCCACAAAGGAGGCAGTAATGGTACATTTGTGGGTCCCCAAAATTCATAACCAACCTCTAATTATTGGTATGCACCCTATCTTCAATATCTATTTTGGGGATTATATTTAAACATTAAGAAGAACTCTCATATTCTTATACTAATTATTCTTGTTCTATAGAATATGTAAGGGTAAGAATGACAACATTCACTAATTATTATTTTATTGTAGGTTTCCCACTCGAATA
Organism: Viscum album; assembly: GCA_963277665.1. NCBI lineage: Eukaryota > Viridiplantae > Streptophyta > Magnoliopsida > Santalales > Viscaceae > Viscum > Viscum album. The sequence goes on along the minus strand of OY728155.1, from coordinate 165,800,965 downwards.
AGAATTATGGTGGGTCCATTAAAATATATACTGAATGGGATGTGTTTTTTGGGAGTAGTCAAACCCTTGATAGGTCACTTCGTCTAGAAACTACTTTGGGGATTACACCTCCTCTTCAAGAATTCCCCTCGAGCTTCCAGATAAAGATTTATCTCAATAGAATCTTTGAAAACTGTCATTATGTGCATTCTCAATGGGGTAGTTGGTCACAAAATGAGATGAATTGGGAGGGATCACCAGATTATTCTCTTACTAAATAAGAAAATAATGGCTTCTATTGGTGAGGAGGTTGAGGTAATAATTCCTGAAACCCTGCAGGATGGGGATATTATCATTTAATTACTACAATATCTCAGTCTAGTTTATGAGGCCTCTAAATATTTTGATTTGTTAAAAACGGATACAAACCTATGGGATGTGGATACTCCTTTACTACTCTGGCTGTAACTATTGTACAACTTTATTAATCATGTGTATCATTGTTTTATCATGAGATGGGTGCAATTTATGATCTATACATAAGCTACTTTCTTCTTAGTACACTATTATTACTCGATGATTTACCTTTCATAATTAGGAATCATTCCTATTATTTTTGGGACTCGTCAGGAAAGAGTCTTTTGAGGGAACTATCTCATCGATCTTGGTGCTTTTGAGATCAATTCATAACCAATTATAACTAATCATACAATATTGTGTGGGAATAGCTCACTCATGAGTGTTGGATTAAAGAAATGAAATTACAAGATGGGTTCTATAGTGGGATTTATTGATAAGGGTATGGGTTGACCTAGAATACTCCTTGTTTGCACAATCTCTTGAGATTGAATATAGACGGGTAGTCAGAAATTAATTAACACAATATTCTCAATGCATTAAAGAAAGAGTGTTTAATATATTTATTATTCTTTCACAATTTTTTCACTTTGTGGATGAATGAGAAACAAAATAAATCTAATAGTTAGTCCCTTCGATTTTCTTAACATGATCTGCATAACCATCATAATATAATAGTTCATCTTTTAAATTATGTGGAGTCATCCATTGATTGGGAGGAATTTTATGTGTAAATTATTCTGAAAATGACTCTGGAATTCAATATTAAGGATTTGAAACGTTCAAAATATGACAAGTATATTTTCATCAGCCAAGTGCTTTCTTATAACCAACATATTCTCTTTATCTTCTATGGTAGATTTTACTACATGATTTGAACATAGAAGGATCTCCCTAGTATATTTTTAATAGTATGATAGATTAATAGGAATATATTATGATTTCTAGAAAGGATGATGATCCATGGGTGGATTGGAAAATTACCATTGCCATGGGTTGTCTTTTATTTGTGAAAGAAAATCAATTGTCACTAATAAGGCGTCATGTGTCACTACCATTTTTTTCATAGTGTCTCACGATATCAGATCATTGTCACCATAGATTCATCAACGGGATGGCGATCTTATTGAAGTGAAAATTCACTATAGGGAGGACCTTCGCAATGAATACCATCATGGGTAGGACTAATATCATAGATTTATATCTACTTAAAAGACTAATCCAAGAAGAAAATACCTTAGGGATGACCACCAAGGTTGATATTAGAAAGGTTAGTACCATATTTACATTTGATCTTCTATCCATGAGGATAATTTCCCCAGAACACATAAAGAGTCGATTTCACATGACTAGTCTTATAATAGACTCAAAGGAAACCTTCATGGTAAATTTTAGTGGGAAGAACTCAAAAAATGATGGTATCAAATTAGGGTGGAGGACCTTCACAACTACTATTACTACTAATTTTAAATTGATCTTAGGCCACTATTGATAGATATTTTATGGCACTAAGAACAAAAAAATGAGTAGATCAGGATTTTGGGACTACTCAATAATTTCAATTCACCTTTAGTGAGACTAATTTGTAGGTTCTCCCCTATGGGAAACTAGTGTTTCATGTTGTATACAATGAGATCCACATGTGGGAACTCATCTGAGTAAAACACATGTCATTATTAGGACTTATCGATAAATTTCTTAGGATATTGAAGGGATATATTCTTATCCTTTGGTTCCCACCAGAATAGACTGGTGATCTCCATTTATAATAGGGATATATGCCCAATCCAAATGTATACTTATCATCAAAGTGTAACGATTTACCTTTTGGATGAGATAATGTGTATATTTTTTATCCATAGTGGGATTTTCATTATACTGATGACGTAAACCAATTTTGTAGGTGAGGTTTCATGCCCAACCCTCAAATATTGATGATTATATCATTATATATTTAATTGTTTGTAGAATGTGGGTTGGAAAAAGAATAGTTTGAGGAATCCTAAGGATCGTTGTGGCCTCTGAGCGGCATCTTCTCCCAAACCCTCGATTGCTAGGGCTTTCTCCCGATTGTGGTTTCTCCTTCACCCTTGGTCCTGGTTTAGTTCATGGTTGACGAATCTGGTACCGGCTTAGCATGGGCTTCATCGTGCATGTTTTTCCCATGCTTAGCATCAATGATTACTAGCCGTGGGATAGATCTTGGCCTAGAGAATCTCTCCCCCTTCGGTCAATGATGAGGGTCGATGCAGCTTCAACATATGTCAGTTCGGTGTGCTCATCTCTTCCATCATCGATGGTGCGACCATGGTTTCTCAGCTTGTTCTTTAGGACCAGGTATGTCTTCAGTGTGTTTCTGGTGTGGATCATCCCCATATATGTTGTGATTCATAGGGTTAGGTTGTTATAGTTTTCCACTTCTATGAGTTTTATAGGTTTTAATTTGGTATTTCTTTGATTTTATTCAACTGGGTGGATATGGTATTGCTATTATTTGTTTCAATAGGGTGGATCTGGTTTTGGTTATCTAGGTTTGACCTCGTTGGTCATTCTCTTCCCTTCCTACATGATTTCTTTTCACCGTAATATTTTGGAACCTAGTGAGTGTCAACCCATGGTTCTTATAGGAGAAGATTCATTCCCATAGTTGAATTTATGTTTTAGGATAACCCCGATTCACTCATTGGTGGTGTTCCCATAGTGCGGATTTGGGCCACCCTGTCCTAGGTGATGATGGATTGAATTCATGCCCTTTGGATTGTCTTCTAAGATTATGTGACTGTTCTAGTGGGGGTGTACATAGGTGGGTAGTGAGGTTTGTCTAGGATGGTCATTGATGGATGATCTATGGATATGTGATTTCATAATGGTGGAAAAGTTTCTTTCATGATGTTTGTTGGAATGGTGAGCACCCAGACTTGACCACATGGATCAATCCCTAGAGAATGTTCCAGAGTTTTTGTTCATCATTTCATTTCTTTTCAGATTTTTATGTTTGAGATGGTATGGCATCGACCATTAGATCATGCATGTTCTTTGATGCATGACACTTGTTAACCGTTCATCCTAGAAACAGGGGATTTAGTTTTCATGTTCAATTGTTGGGGAGGGGTATCTCCATGTAGTCAGTTTGGTTTGTCTTGCTAGATATTAGGGTCGTGATATGTCTTTCATCGATGATGGATGTTAGGGTTCCCCTATCTTCCATTAAAAGGGGATTTTGTTTAAAATAAAAAATTTAAAGGCCTCCAGGCCGTTTGATGGGTACAGACATATGCCTTTCCTTGCATTTCCATCGTGATGTTTTAGTGGTTTTTGAAGATGTAATGGGAATATATGACCATTTTGTGGTTTGAGTAGAGATATATTCCTTCTAATATCTTCAAATTCTTGTTGGTATACCAATATCTTCATGTATGTGTGTATAAATATGTGTATTCCACAATTTGTTTCAGAGATCCAATGAAAATTTTCTTTGGGTGCTCTAAAATTGTGCTTAAATAATTGATAAACATGATCATGTATTTTTTTCCTATTCGTCAGTTGTGTATATTATATTTTGGTAGACTTATCTAAAAATAATTTAATAGTAATCATATTATTGATTTATTTCATACCTTTTTGAGATGTCGTAGGGTCCTAGTTCGGAGTAACATGTGATAAAGTTCACGAGATGTCCTCCTCATCATGTTGAGGAATTGAAACCATGAGATATTGGAAGTGACATTCACTAAATGGACCCTTTACAAAAACTCATATTCTTAGTTAATGATTTTATTATTTTCATCCTCGTCCACCTCCATCAAATAAATGATAAACTCATTGTACATTCAATGGAGAGTCTCCCAAAATGTTTTTAATTTTGATAGGAACCTTTTAATACCTTGTGAAAAAACCCTCATTGGGTGGATATTTGGTAGTGATTCATTCCCTAGAGAGATTCATTTGAAACCTACAGCATCGGGATGGTACCATTCAGGTGGTAATCCTCGATTATTATGTTTTCCACTCGGTGCTAAAGGCATTGATCAGGAGAAAAAATATTATGGTTTGATAAGAAAACGATTCTGGAAATCGTCGATGCATTATTCCATTTCAATTTATAGGATGAAATTTTGGATTAAAGGGAGTTATGGTCAAGGTACCTAAGTATATATAACAAAAACAAATCCCATAAAATTATAATCATAATAAAGAAACACTTGTGAAATTGATTACCTTAGAGGATCCATGTTTGGTCCACTTTTTTGCTAAAAGTGTATGTAAAATTAAATGGGATGAAGTTTTGGGAATATAGGTGAGTGATCAATATAATATTCACCATTATTATTTCACTCCACATTTCATGAGTTTTCCAATTTGGTTTTTTCAATGGAACTAGAAACACCAAACCATTCTAATATCAATGATGGGTCACTTGACAACATTCAAAATGTAGGTGATCATTGGGTGTTTTATCAATGATTCTAATAAAGATACATTTTCTAAGTGGATTAGAGGTTTTTCACATCACGTCCCTTTGGGGGGGAACTATTTCATTCTATGGGACTATATTATAGATTTAGGACACAATTGTGAATCCTTACCAAATCATGGACCCCCTTATGTTAATAATACATTATTGGAATGTGTTGTTATAAAATCATTTGTATGTATTTGAGGTTCTCCATCAGTGGTTCCATCTATATGTATTATATGTTCTCCATCAATGGTATCATCTGTATGTATCAAAGGATTTACATGTGGTTTCATTATTTTTAATGGTGATTTTTAGAAATACAGTTATTCACTCTATAATTTATCAATATCTTGGGATACAACTGATATTTTTAAGTTGGTATTGGGATGATTATAAGGGATTTCTATGTATCCTATTTAGTGGAATCTGATCCTAGGTAGTTTAGTTCCACATAAAGGGACATATCAAACATTGTAAGGTTGTGTGATAAGGATCAAACCATGAATTTACACACAATGTAGTGGTGAAATATAAAAAAATGGTTCAAAGAAAACATTGGTGTAGGGATTATAGATGGGAATCCATTTCTTGTTAAACCCATAACGAATATTTCAATTGAGATATCCCCTTGGGGAATTTGGTCCAATATGAATGAGGAGAAAAAGTACAAGGAAGTAATATGTCCACCTAGTAGGGTTCCCGATATTACCTTTATTATTTACCAATAAGGATGGTTGTGGATTTAAGGGTTTGTATATGAACATTAGGGAGGATTCCTATGATTAATGTCAGGAGGAGAATCAAATATCACTTAGTTTACTTCCACATAAAGGGACACATCTTACCTTTTAAGGTTGTGTGATAAGGAACAGACCATATATTTTAACATAATGTAATGATGTTATCTATGTAAAATATTCCTATAAATGTTTCGTGTGGTAAATACCCATGGATGAGATTTTCGTTTTGAACCTATAGAGAATATGGCCAGATGAGATTACCCTTATCAGGAATTAGGAATGAGAGGATAAGGTGAAACATGACATGGAAGGAATATGGCCTCTTTGTTGGATGGGGTGATCTTACTAAGAATATGGACCAACAAGGATGGTAGTGGATTTATGGTGTTGGGTTTTAATGTATGAGATACATTCTACATAACCAGTTGGGTTTGGAATATAAGATTACCTATTTTAGATATATTGGGACTTACACATATGGGGGGATAATAGATGCATTGAACATGCTAGTGACATGATCACCACTAATCTTTAAACCCATTTGAGTCAATATCTCTATGAGAAATAAGAGATATTATATAATCTTCATGTCAAATAATTATGTTTGGATAGGTACTTTCACCTAAATTGGAAGCCCGTGGGGAAATTTATTCCCTTTACATTGATAGATGAGGGTGGGGATATGGAAGGTAGGTAATGTACTATGAGAAAGGTTAGGGGCTTAATAAAATAAATATTCTAATGGATCCTCATTCATTGGTGGATAATGGTGAGGTAACAATGATATGGCAAGGCTGAATGATTAGGTTTTTGAAGGTTCTGGGCGTAGCAGAAGCTCATGGGTAGATGTTCCCACTTGCCTTTTTGTCATTATAAATGATCAATCCAGGATCAATATGATGATAGACACCAGTCTCCACAATTCAATTCATAGAAATAGACAAAGAAGAATAAAGGTCCTGGAACTACAAAAGTGGATTGTCATAGGTTTATTATAATTAATTTAATTATTTGACAAGAAGCACCTTTTGGATGTTATTTCTTTGTTGATATTATTGATCACGTTCCGATGTGATTTGTCATTGAATCGTAGAATCCAAGTTTAGACTTCATCTAGTGGTGATCCACATGTGCACCCCATATCTCTGGACGTCGCTAAAGGAATCCTTGGGTGCTAGCATGGAGAAGTCTTTGCTTGCATTGTCTACCTTAGATCACCTTGATCTGATGGAGGTGGATCTCTCTCGGTCTTGAGAGTGTTCTTGGAGGATAGAGTTATTTCAATCTTGAGATAATTCTCTGGAATTGTTGTGCACAACTATTCTCTTAGGAAGAGAGTTGGGGTTTTGAGGATATTTATCATCATGTTTGAGGTTGTAAAGTTATGATAATAAATAATTGTGTTACGTGTTTTATTTATTTCATTAACTCTTTTAAAACCCAATGTTGAGTCATTAATTCCTTAACATGTGACCAAACTGATTATAATAAATATCATTTAATAAAATGATATTATTTCCTCAAAATCCTGACTGGAAAAACGACACTATGTGTAATCATAAATACACGGCATGTACTTGTTTTTAATTGAAAACTACATGGCGTGTACATTAAATGTACATGTTGTGTATATATTGTATTCATTTATTCATTTCCTTTATAAAATGAAAACTAAATGGCATGTAATAATTAATACACGATGTGTACTTATTTTCAGAATAAAAACAACATGGAATGTAATCATTAATACACGGTGTGTACTTGTTTTCATTTTATTCTTCCTCCAACACTAAAAATATTTAATCTTCCTTGAATAATTATTAAACCACATATGGGAATAATCATTATTCCACTTGAGATACTTGAATACACTTAGTGTGTGACCCCCTAGACCTCTTTCTCATTGGCATTAGGCAGGCTTGCCTAAAGTCCAAGATTACTGTCTAGCAATGGGTCAAGGAACCAAAGAGAAAGAAGTTGACGCAACATTAATGTGTCACCTCATATGAAGGGTTACTATGTAATTTAATCCCTTTTTCTCAATATCTCATCAAGATGGTTTCATGGTAGTGTCGTAAACCTATATGCTTGATCTGTCATTCATTGACTTCCAGAAATAAATACGCCATTACACCATGGCCATGGAATTTGGGCGACAGTTCTATTTCAATCAAAGGGCCCAAGATATCTACTTCCATAAATATGGAAGGTAAAAATCCTTCCTCGATTTATCCATTATCAAAATTTCATTCGTGATGCACCCAACATACCCTACTTCCCCCCAACTATCTATGTGACAGTTTTTATCAGCAAATCTAACTGCACGAGTCATGACATGAGTTAATGATAATTTTACAATTTAAGGACCATTACACACAATCGTAGATAGCAATATCCGATGACACCAATACATGGGGAATTACAACTGGCAGGTCTGTCCTCATAATCTCCCATCTTGTAGATTACCAAGTGCAAACTCCATGAGAAAGAGTCTCATCTTCTTACGAGTACTCGTACATGACCGTCTGTATACTATGTGTCCCATCATAGTATTCCATCCAACCATAGAACATTATTTGATAATATTGTTGTAGCATTTCAAGGTTCTCATCATATCGGGGATCTTCCATGACCTTATTAATGCAACAAATATTTCAGGACATTATTATACTACAATCATGAAGAACAATGAACAATATATAATAAGTGTATATTCTTGTAATCAAAGTACAAGAAGTTGGTTCTCAGGACACCAACTCTAACAAACTCCCAATTGGACTAGAGTCAACTGCCTATGAATTTTAGTCTGATAGAACTCACATGATGATCATGTTTCTGCTAATTCAAGGCTTTAGTCAAGGGGACCGCCATGCTGTCTTCCTTGGAAATACTACTCAATGCAACTTCACCTCTCTGAGAAAAATCCCTTAAGAGATGATACTTCCGAAGTATGTGCTTTGTCCGCTGATGTGACCTTGTCTCTTTTTCAAGTGACACCGCCGCAGTATTATCACAATAGATTGTGATAGGATCTCTACTACTAGTTACTACATGCAGCTCTTAGATGAATATTTTCATCCATACTGCTTCTTTAGCTGCCTCAGAATCTGCGATATACTCAGACTCTACTATAGAATCTGTGACCACACCTTGCTTTGAGCTCTTCCAGCTCACTGCACCTTCATTCAAACTGAAGATGTATCCAGTCTGCGACTTCATGTCCACTTGATCAATCTAGAAACTAGCATTTACATGTCCTCTGATGACTAGTTCCCCATCCCCTCCATAAAGCACAAACATATCTTTACTATGCCTCAGATACTTAAGGATAGTCTTGAATTACATCCAATGGAGGTCTCCTGGATCATCTTGATATCTGCCTACCGCACTTAATTCATAAAAAACATCTAGCCTTGTACATAGCATGGCATATATGACAGACCCGATCACGGATGCATAAGGGATCCTTTCCATTTTATTTATTTCCTCATGTGTCTGAGGACACATTTTCTTGGAATGATGAATGCCATGTGACACAGAAAACAATCTCCTCTTGGATTGTTCCATACTGAATCTCTTTAGTATCTTGTCAATGTATGTACTATGACTCAGGCCCAATATTCTCTTGGATCTATCACGATGTGTCTTGATCCCAAGAATATATGTTTCCTCGCCCAATTATTTCAAAGAGACGCATTTATCCAACCATGCATTAACTGACAATAAGACAGGTACTTCATTTCCAATTAGTAATATGTCATCAATATATACTTTTAGAAAAATGATTGCACTTCCACTAAACCTTTTGTAGAAACAAGGCTCACATTCATTCTTAATAAATCCAAATTCTATTATAGCTTCATCCAAACAAATGTTCCATGACCTTGATGCTTTCTTTAATCAATAAATGTATTTCTGCAACTTCCATACCTTGTTGGCATCTGTTGGAGTCACATACCCTTCAGGTCGTGTCATGTAGACATCATCCTGGAGGTTCCCATTAAGGAGTGATGTTTTGACATCAATTTTCCAAATTTCATTGTCATGGTAAGCGGAAATTGCCAATAGTATTCTGATGGATTTCAGCATCGCAACTGGTGAATAGGTTTCATCATAGTCAATTCCTTGACGTTGTCTCAAACCTTTTGAAACCAGTTGTGCCTTATAGGTGCTGAATTGCCCCTCCATATCCAGTTTCCTCTTGAATACCCATTTATTACTAACAGGCTTTACATAAAGTGGAGGATCTACCAAAATCTAGACATGGTTTTGGTACATGGAATCCATTTCCGAATTCATGGATTCTTCCCACTTGGAAGCATCTATGCCTTCAACTGCTTCCTTGTAGGTAATAGGATCATCATTGTCAACCAATAATGAGTAACCATCCTTGGTGAAAAGAAAACCATATTGTTTTGGTTCTCTCACCTCTGTTATGCTCCTACACATTTCTTGTGTCTCTTGAATAGACTGTTCTTCCATGGGGCTTTGTGGAATCTGTTCTTGTACCAAATCTTGTGTATCTTGAGCCTTGACTTCATCGAAGTCTATCTCGCTCCAACTATCACTTTTCGAGATGTTCTCCCTCTCAAGGAATATGGAGTGTCTTGCCAGTTTTACCCTTTTATCTAAGGAGTTGTATAAGTAATATCCCCTTGTTTGTTTGGTATATCCTATAATGATACACTTTTTTCCTCAAGGTGAAAGGTTATTACCTGAAGAGGCCTTAACAAATGCTTCGCTACCCCACACATGTAAATTTGATAACATGGATTCACATCCACTCCATAATTTGTTGGGAATACTATTTATCGATTTAGTTGGTACTTGGTTTAGTATGTGTGCTTGTTTCAGGTCGGTCACGAAATGCCCAATGGTTCTGTATCTGACGGCACGTGGACCTGCTTTCCAAAGGCAGGCGTTCGCTAGGTGGTTTGGCCAGCGATGCTTAAGAACTCACATTGGTCGAGAGGATGGGAAGTCGGGCTCATCGCACCCTTTGGGGGGAATCATTACTTGTTCTAGGACTCTCTTATAGATTTAAGGCGTATTCATATGTTCTTGAATCTTTGGATTATACCCAAGCATAGTATCCATGGATTACTCATAGTTGGCAATGGTCAGCTAGGCGTAGGGGTTCAGAATCATTTATGCCTGAGGTTTACCATCCCTCGTTGCATTAATGAATCTGAGGAGTTGGGACTCATTGATGTGGTACTAGGAGTGGTGCGGTGATTCGACGTAGAGATAGTCGGATCGACCGGTTGTTGGGCTTGGACCTCAGGGAGGCTTCCAACGTACCCTGCCTAGGAGACACGGATCAAAGTCCGTGTTGTTCAAATTGGGGTGTCAGAGAACCGAAATGAAGGTGGATCCGAGGGTCCGATTGTGGTCGGTCTTGAACCTCTTTGAGGCTTCCTACGTTTCCCTGTGGTGGGGAATCAAAGTCCTCATAGTTCGCATGAGATTGGGGCTTACACTCTAAGTAGGCCCAGGGTGATGGATTGGGGTTTACACTCTGAGGAGGCCCACAAGAGGAATGGGTTGGGGATTACACTCTAAGGAGGCCCATAAGAGGATGTCATGGTTGATGCTTACTCTAAGCCCATATGAGTCATGCTCGGTGTGAGAAACAAGAGGCGTCAGGGACCAAACAATCACGTCATGAAAGGTGCGTCCATGAGAAGTCGAGTGGGGATTACGCATGAGGGTGGCCCATAAAGTCGGGGCCTGATCCGGGATGGACACCCAGGGCGACAAAACACATAGGGAGAGGGAAAGAGGTGCTCTTGTGCCTGTCACCTCTCTTATTCCTGGGGGAAGTACGGATGTGCATATGAGATTCCTTCTTATGGGTATTTTACTACCCCCTTGATAAATGGATAAGTGCCCCAGCCCCAACAAGTGGAGGGGCAGAAAGGGAACTCCTGAGCTCAGACTCCACATTACTGTGGGAATGTGAACCCAGGAATGCTTCAGAAATCCGCTCAAGGGTCGGAGCAACCCCTGCTTACCACGGGTATGTGAACTCAAAATGGCGTGCTGATGCGCCTGAAGGTTACATCACACGGGTCCAGTGGCTCCGGTGGAGGCCTAAGCTCGAGACCGATGAGTAGGCCAATGACGGAGCCGCAGAGGATCAGGCTGGATTGGATGGAGTTTATCTGGCTCAGGGAATGGGAACCCCGAAGGATTTGGTGGGCCACATGGGTATATGAGCAGTGGCTCCCTTCCCGTAGGGAGGTGCTACGTGGTTGGAGAGGTCATCCGTGAACTAGGGTGGTATGCGGACTGATGGGCACCCCGCGAACCAGAGTTATTTGCGGCATGGTGGGAATCCCATGAAATAGGGTGGTTTTCGGCCTCGGGTTCGGCCCGCGTACCGGGCTGGTATGCGGTGGGATCCATGCGAGCAGCAACGACCAAGGGAGACGCCAGTCAGGGGTTCTTCTGTCAGGGCTTCGCCTACGTAGGAGGGTGCTACGTGGTGCGACGGATTGGAAAAAGGGGCATAAACTCCCTGGTCCACGGGGAGTGCATCCGCGGAGGGTCCATGGTTCGTGGTCTTCTATTATTTGTTATTTTAAGTTTTTGGTTCACCAAGTTATTATTCATTTTCGGTTCCTTATTAATTCACTTCCATTTTCATACCTGTTCTGGTTCACGAACAGGAAGTTCGCTGTTTGCGAAATCCTAACCTCCTTCCTTCGAAATCTATCCACCGGAATCTGATTGATCTCCATTCCAAATCCTTATATTCTCTCCCCCTCGATCTCCTTTTAGATAGTGGGGCAAAAGGATATATCTATGGTCATGCAGCAACTTTTGTGGAGGCCCATGATCGGAAACCCAATTCACAGATGACCCGGTCAATCCGAAACTCATGGGGGGCATCGAGCGCATCTCCCCTAGGAACCAAACGAGCTCAGGGAGTGCTTCCTAGCCACACAGTGTTCTGCCTCCTTTCCGCAAATGACAACGGATGCGGACGGGGCCGGTTGAGGTGGTCTGCGGCTGGGGCGGTTCGTGACGGTGGACAAGTTCAGTGTCTCTCCTGCTTTGCACCGCAGAGGATCTCTGCCTCCATTCCGTGAACGAAAATAGTCCACGGAGGGGGTGATTCGTGGAACTAGCCGCGTGGCATCATCTTTTGGGCTGGTTAGCAGACCGGTTCAACTTTGTGCATCCTTTGAATTTTCTCCATTCTTCCCCCAATTCTTTCGGGGCATTGGGTAGAATTTCCTTTGCGGAATTTTCAGGACCCTAAAAATCCCTCCCATCGAAATGGGGTCTGATCGGAATGAATAGGAGGCCATTCCGATGCAGAGTGGTCCCAAAACTTGGATGGTTTGTGGTAGAGGGGTGGACCCAGTAGGGGACCACGCCTATAAATATGGGGGGGGGGGGTCTTCCTTTGTCTTTTTTCAGATTCTCCGTGAAACCTGAGACCTCTAGCTTTTTGGTCTCCGCGTGCTCATTCCTTCATGAAACACCTCGTTCGCGAACCAGCTGCTTTTTCTGCGAATCATTCCTCATTCACGGTCGCCTTCACCCACGGACCAATCCTCAGTCGTGAACCAATACTTTTAATTAATTAAAAATTAAGTCACGACGAGCTGTGGAGGAATTTTCTTTGATGTTTCGATGCTTTGTGGATTGAAATCTTACTGGCTTTAAAAATTTTCTAAGTCCTCTGAACTTAATTACTTAAATCTGGGATTAGGATCCCACGGAGCAACCTGGTTTGCGCTTTTCTATCCAATGCCTCGCGGGCCAACATACCACGAACCCCTTCCGCGTAGGGTTGTTTCGCGGGATGTCGTCATCGTGAACCACTTTATGAGGCCGGTATACAAAGGCTTCTCATTTCCCTTGGCATACAACCAATATTTTTGTCCATGTTTTTTTATTCTGGACTAACCATTTGCCTGGTTTCTATAATGTAGGAAGAAAACATGGTTCTTCCTCACCATGCACCCAGGCCTGCCGTAGAGCCTCTCCCAATTGGCGATAAACTCCTGAAGGATGTGGCCGACTTTGTTAAGGATGTAGACCACCATTTCCTACTGTGCTCTTTCCTTGCCAATCTGCTCTCCGAGTCATATTGGGAGTACCCCTTTTCTAATAGCCTTCCGACCTACAAGTTCGGTTTACTGTCTAATACGTCGATTCCAGTGCCATCCCGTGACAACAATCCTGGAGCATGGATATTTATTGCCAATATCCCTTGATTTGTGATATCTGCCAGAGGGTGGCCTGCCTCAATGGACGCAACTACCGGATCTATTTTGAATCACCTTCATGTGTCCCTGATAGGAGAACAACGTCAACAAGAAGGGGAAATTCACTATTACCAGAGAATCGCCCGCAATACCATGGTAAACGACCATCATGGCTGGTCAGCGAACCGAGACCTCTAACCCGGAGGGGAATTTAAGTCATTGGATTGGGGGTGGCCCTTCTGGGTTCGCCAGAGATGTGAAGATTTTGAGCCAGAATTGTGAGCCATAGGTTTATATGAAGCTGCCTGGGTGTCCCAAACCTATACCCATCGACCTCAAGCCCTCACCAGGAAACTTATGAGCCATTGGAGTCCGGACACCAACACATTCCACCTGGTCCATGGTGAGGTGGGTATTAGTCTTTGGGACATTTTTCAGATCTCCGGGGTCCCCATCGTTGGGATTATGTATGAATAATTCCTGCCTCCATCTTTTGTGTGGGACAACGAAGAGAGGACTCCCCCTGGTGAAGAAGCTTATTGATCAGGCCCAAAAGCTTTCAAAGGATGCATCTCCAAAACAGCTTATCCCATATCGTGAATGGGTTAAGAAATTTGCTAGAGGGAGAAAGTCCGTGACTCTCCCACGTAGGCCCACGACCTTCCCTACGATGGAGTTTCGAAAATAGAGGGGCAGCTATAGACTGAGCCTAGAAGAAGGCCAGTTCAACGACTGGGGCTGGGAGCTTGTTCCAGACATCGATCAGCTGCTTTGTTTGGCGGCGTTCCTGGACGTGTTCCTGAGCGACTGCCTGTAACATCCCAAGTAAGTAATGAATAATAGATATTTTTATCTATGTCTATTAATTAATTAGATAGTGTTTTAGAGGCTTAAAATGAGAATAAATCCAATCTTAAGCATGGAATACACTAATATTTTTAAAAGATAGTTTTACTGACTTTTGATGGAAAACCATTTTTAAATCTATATTTAGAAAATTTTATAAGCTCTATTTGTCAAAATAAACATATTCTTTATGATTGGGACATTGAAATTTACTTTGGATAAATTTCTGGTATTTTTCTGATAATGTTCTTTTTTTAATGAATAGTGAAAAATACTGCATTTTACATAAAAACTGTGTTTTCATCTAATTTAATTATATGGATATATTATCTTTTTAATTGGTTTTAAGGTGTAAATAGAATATATTTTTACTATTTAATCCAATAGTGGTTGTTGGAATTAATTTCACTTTGAATTTTGACTTAAACTAGTGTCAATCTTTTGATACATATTGTTTCATAAAAACACGCTATTTGTTTTGACAGCGGGATTTAATGATTAAATTAATTAATGTAACATATATGTTTTGAATTTTGTAAAATAGACATCATTTTTTAATTCTTAATATCAAATATAGCTTAGGGTGATGTTTTGGAATTTTTCTGAAAAACATCGATTTTTGATGAATAGTGAAACAACTAAGTGGTACATAAAAAAACCGATTTTTCGTTTAAATGAAATTTTAACACCTCTGTGTTTTGAATTTCAATAATCATACATACATGGTTGTCATTAAGAAGTAAAATGCAGTTCAATGGGATTAACATATTTTTTTTATGAATAGTAACTTTTATGTTTTTAATCGCGATTAGAGGTAATTAGTGTAGTTTAAGGTAAAAATAATGTTTTAATAATATGAAATGAACTTGACACATGTCCTACCCTTATTGGATGTGTCATGGCCGACCATGACAACCCATGGGTCGATTTTTGGGACCCCATGGAGCCACTTGGGTAAGATAAAGACATTAATGCTTTTTATTTAATGTAAAAGTAAAAATGACACAAACATGAGTTGTTTTACTAGAACAATTTTTACATGGGGTTATAGAAGTCAGATTTTTTACTATAAATATTCATTAGAAATATAAAACTAATTCCTACATCATGATATATTATTTTTATAATTTCTAGATATTAAATAAATTCAATTATTTATGACACCATGATGATGCATCGATGACCTCATTATTTAACGATTTAAATAAAATGAAAAGGTAATGTAAAATCTAAGACCTGCACATGTCAAAAACCCATTGGATGGTTGGATTTCGAACTATAATAACCTTATCCTCTAAATATATAATTTTGAGACCTTTTAAATCCGAAAATCATTTTATAATAAAATATCCTTTTATACCTTTCCAAGAGTGCCCCTCCTCCCATCTTATAAATGGCCCCCACCTCTACCACCTTACCCACACTTCCAAAGCCTTTGGCTCGTCCAACCCCTGCCCATTTTGTCTCTCCACATCCCTCTATAACTCTTAGAAGCCTCACCTTGGCCAGAAGTCTTCCAAAGGAAGCCTTTGAGCTCAAATCAAAAAGTGTTACACGTTTAAAAGGTAGTGTTTTCTCTTGTGCTCTTATGTTTTATTTTGCTTCTCCAACCCTCTAAACTCTTTTTATTACTTTCTTTTGTAACAACAACAGTATCTTAAATATACTAGGATGTTGTTATAAGATGTATTCTAGCTAAAATTACACACACCTAAATCTAATTGTTAAAGAACATATTGTTTCCGTGGATGGCGAATTTCTGCCTCACAAAACGATGATTGTTCAATATTATTTTAACACCTTCAAAGGTGGACATTAAGATGCCACTATATTTATATATGATATATAATATGTTTATGTTTTCCTTAAGCTTATGTATTTTTCATTCATTTCATACCTTTATGGTTTCCATTATGGGTAAAAGCGATATCTTCATTTTATAAAGTGCGGACTACCGCCCCCTCAAAGTGATTTGATTCGTTAATACCATATGTGGGATGTATAAAGGATGGAATTAATGATATTATATATGATATTATACTGGAATTATAATATACCTTTATATCATTATTATTCCATTCCATAAAATATGAAATAGAAATGAAAGTAGCGTTCATGCGTATGTACGGCTTACCGTCTCCATGAACGGTGCATTTCATTTCTTACCTCTAAACGTTATGTAATATTATAAATGCATGTATATACTGGATATATATGATATATATGATATCTACATCATGATTATAACTCTAGATATAATGGATACATGAACAACTTGTAATTATAAAGAGTTTATTTTTGACTCAAGTACCAATGATCGTTAAAACGACCATTATTAACTTAAATAATTACATAGTGTTCATGACATGGTAATAAGTTATATAAAATGAATAATGAACTTAAAAAAGGTTCTTAAGAAAGAAGAAATTAACTCAAGTTTATTATTCAAGAGGTTAAAGAATGATTGAGTCAAGTCGGAACCGAGGTATGGGACTTCGTCTCAATCTCCTTTCATTGAGGCATATTTTGTTTTATACACAACCTTCTTTTATACGGTGTATAAACCGCTTTGAATTTTACATTTATCCAAAAGGAATATTTTTTATATGAATCATTTTACTAAACGACAAAAGGGAATGTTTTTGTCGTACGTATACGGCGAAAACGACTTCTCCGCCGCCGTGACCATTATTTGAGTTTCGGCTTCCTCTACAAGCCATACCTTTTTTAAAAGAAAAATAAATACCATTTTTTACTTTTCTTTTATTTTGGTATTGAAAATGGTTTTCATAATGTTTTTATTATATCAATGTGTTGTATTGATATCTTTTGATTGAAATATGGAAATGTTATGTTTCCTTTATGTATGTTTTATGTGATACGATTATGTTATGGTTCTTGGGAATTATTATGAAGATGGGTGGTTCCGTGATAAACTATGGCGGATAAACCCGATATAGCTCTCCAATGCATTGGGTAACGCGAAGGGGTTAAACGTTAAGGTTTCTCCGAAGAGATTTAGGGAATATACTGTGATGGGTATTCCAAACGTAACCAAGAGGGTTACTCCCTACATAAGAATGTTATGAATGCCTCAAGTTACCTTTATGTCTTATGATTTCTATGATTTATTAATGATTTGATGAGGTTTGTTAAAGTGCTTATGTTTTGTGGGTAAATTTTGATTTCATTATTATGTATATATGTACTCATGTTTCCTGTCCATATTTTTATATCCCTACTGAGCTTTTTATGCTCATCCCATGTTTTTGAAATGTTTTTCACAGGTCAAGGGAAAGGTACAAGATGTGATGATAGTGTCAATGAAGTTTTAAGAAAGAATCCATGTTTTATTTTAAATAGGTTTCCGTTGATGGGAAAAATGAATACTGCCTTTTATGTAACCACTTTGTTTAAATGTGGAATGTAATTCATGTTTTATGATCTAATTCTCTAAAACACTAAACCTAAAAAGTTCCTCAATGTGTAATCATGTAATAAATCAAGATTAAGTAAGGTTTAAGGTTGGGGCCTTATAGTTGGTATCAGAGGTCGGTTTAAATATCTTTAGGAGTTATAATTATATTAAATGATTATCCAAAAATACTTTTTTATGGTCAAGTTGAAATGATATAGCATTTTAAGATTACCATGTTGCTTCATCTAAGACATGTTTGTTAAGAATGGTTTTCATAGAGGAAACATAACAGCTTTTCTGGGAAGGCATACATAGGGAAATGACCTTTCAAATCAGTATCCTGAGATGGTTAGAATCAGATCTAAATAGTTTTTTGCAGTTATGGATCAGCTAACTCAGGTTGTTGAAGAATGTCCAAGACCCACAAATGTAACTGAGATTCGTAGCTTCCTTGGTTTGGCAGGCTATTACTGAAGGAACTGAAAAGAATATTGGTGAATGCTCCAGTTTTGGCACTACCTTCCATGAATATGGAGTTTGTTATCTATAGTGATTCTTCATTGAAAGGACTTGGTTGTGTCCTAATGCAGAATGATCATGTAATTGCTTATGCTTCACGACAGTTGAAAACTAATGAGGTAAATTACCCAACACATGATTTGGAATTAGCTGTCGTTGTTTTCTCTTTAAAAATTTGGAGGCATCATTTGTATGGAGTAAAGTGTGAAATATATACCAATCATAAAAGTTTAAAGTATATATTCACTCAGAAATAATTGAACATGAGATAGAGGAGATGGCTAGAATTAATCAAGGATTATGATTGTACAATTCATTACCATCCGACAAAAGCAAATAAAGTGGTTGATGCTTTGAGTTGAAAAAGTAATGCTTCATTAGAAATGTTGCGTTTGGAACGTGATCCTTTGGTTAAGGATTTGATGAACTTTGGCATAGAAGTTGTTGGTGTAGGATGTCCTTCTGTTTTGTTTCAGGTATCAGTGAAATCTTCTCTATCAGACATAATTAAGCAAGCACAGAAGCAAGACAGCGAGTTGCAGAAAATGGTAGAGCTGGTTCAGAAGGGTTAAAGCAGAGCGGCAGTTACCGAAAGGGATGCTTCAGCCTTTACTAGTACCAGAGTGGAAATGGGAAAATATATCCATGGACTCCGTTGTGGGATTGCCGAAGACACCTCGAGGTAATAATTCAATCTGGGTTATTGTTGATCGCTTGACTAAATCTGCTCATTTCCTTGCTATACGAGATACTTTTTCCCTAGATCAACTTTCCTCTCTGTATCTTAATGAGATAGTTAGGTTACATGGAGTTACTCTCTCCATTGTATCTGACCGTGATCTCAGGTTCACTTCTAACTTTTGGAAAGGCCTTCAGAAGTCATTGGGTACTAAATTAAATTTTAGTACAGCTTTTCATCCTCAATCAGATGGGTAGTTAGAACGAAAAATCCAGAATTTGGAGGATATGCTATGTGGTTGTTCGATGGATTATCAGGGAAGTTGGGACCAACATCTTTCTTTGGTTGAATGTTTATATAATAACAGTTTTCATTCCAGTATACAGATGGCATCATTTGAAGAATTATATGGGAAGCGGTGTCGACCTCCAGCTTTCTGGGATGAAGTGGGTGAAAGGAAGCTGATGGGACTAGAATTGGTAGAAGATTTGGTAGAAAAAGTTCAGCTGATATAGAAACACATGAGAACAGCTCAGAGTAGGCAGAAGAGTTATGCAGACAACAGAAGGAAGTATCTCTCTTTAGAGGTAGGTGATCATGTTTTTCTCAAAGTCTCACCATTGAAAAGTGTGATGCGATTTGGTAAGAAAGGAAAGTTGAGTCCAAGGATCATTGTACCATATGAAATTCTGGAGAGAGTTGGATTAGTTTCTTACCGAGTGGCCTTAGCTCTGAGTTTATCTCAGGTACACAATGTTTTTTCATGTTTCGATGTTGAGAAAGTATATGCCATATCCATCTCATGTTTTGAGTCCAGAGGTAGTTCAGTTGGAAGAGAACCTATCTTTTGAGGAACAACCGGTCCAGATTCTTGACCACAGGGAGAAAGTGTTACAGAATAAGGTCATTCATCAGGTAATGGTTTTGTGGAAAAATCACATCATTGAAGAGGCAACATGGGAATCTGAAAATGCAATGAGAGCTAAATACCCCCACTTATTTGATAAGTAAATAAATTGCGGGGATACAATTTTCAAATGGGGGGAAGGATGTAACATCCCAAGTATGTAATGAATAATAGACATTTGTATCTATGTCTATTAATGAATTAGATAGTGCTTTAGAGGCTTAAAATGAGAATAAATCCAATCTTAAGCATGGAATACACTAATATTTTTAAAAGATTGTTTTACTGCCTCTTGATGGAAAACCATTTTTAAATCTGTATTTTGACAATTTTATAATCTATATTTGTCAAAAAAACTTATTCTTTATGATTGGTACATTGAAATTTACTTTGGATAAATTTTTGGTATTTTTCTGATAATGTTCTTTTTTAATGAATAGTGAAAAATACTGCATTTTACATCAAAACTGCGTTTTCATCTAATTTAATTATATGGTTATATTATCTTTTTAATTGGGTTTAAGGTGTAAATATAGTATATTTTTACCATTTAATCCAATAGTGGTCGTTGGAATTAATTTCACTTTGAAATTGGACTTAAACTAGTGTCAATCTTTTGATAAATATTGTTACATAAAAACACGCTATTTGTTTTGACAGTGGGAATTAATGATTAAATTAATTAATGTAACTTATATATTTTGAATGTTGTAAAATAGACATCATTTTTTAATTCGAAATATCAAATATAGCTTAGGTTGAAGTTTTGGTATTTTTCTGAAAAACATCAATTTTTGATGAATAGTGAAACCACTAAGTGGTACTTGAAAAACAGATTTTTTGTTTAAATGAAATTTTACCACCTCTGTGTTTTGAATTTCAAAAATCCGACATACATGGTTGTCATTAAGAAGTAAAATTTGGTACAATGGGATTAAAATAATTTTTTGCTGAATAGTAACTTTTATGTTTTTAATCGCGATTAGAGGTAATTAGTGTAGTTTAAGGTAAAAATAATGTTTTAATAATATGAAATGAACTTGAAACATGTCCTAACATTATTGGATGTGTCATGGCCGACCAAGACAACCCATGGGTCGATTTTGGGAAACCCATGGAGTCACTTGGGTAAGATAAAGACATTAATTCTTTTTATTTAATGTAAAAGTAAAAATGACACAAACATGAGTTGTTTTACTAAAACAATTTTTACATGGGGTTATACAAGTCAGAGTTTTGACTATAAATATTCATTAGAACGATAAAAAGAATTCCTACATCATGATATATTTATTTATTATTTTTAGACATTAAATAAATGAAATTATTTATGACACCATGATGATGCAGCGATGACCTCATTATTTAACGATTTAAATAAAATGAAAAGATAATGTAAATTATAAGCCCTAAACATGTCAAAATCCTATTGTATGGGTGGATTTAGAACTATTATCACCTTATCCTAGAAATATATAATTTTGGGACCTTTTAAATCTGAAAAGCATTTTATAATAAAGTATCATTTTATACATTTCCAAAAGTGCCCCTCCTCTCCTCTTATAAAAGGCCCCCACCTCTCCCACCTTACCCACACTTCCAAAGACTTTGGCTTGACCAGACCCTGCCCATTTTGTCTCTCCATATCCCTCTCTAACTCTTATAATCCTAAACTTGGGCATATGTCTTCCCAAGGAATCCGTTGAGCTCAAATCAAAAATAGTTACCCGTTTAAAAGGTAGTGTTTTCTCTTGTGCTCTTATGTTTTATTTTGCTTCTTCAACCCTCTAAACTCTTTTTATTCCTTTCTTTTGTAAGAACACCAGTATCTTAAATATACTAGGATTTTTTTATTAGAAGGATTCAAGCTACTCTTACACACACATACATCTAATGGTTAAAGAACATACTGTTTCCGTGGATGGCGAATTTCTGCCTCACGAAATGATGATTGTTCAATATTATTTTAACACCTTCAAAGGTGGCCATTAAGATGTCACTATATTTATATATGATATATAATACGTTTATTTTTTCCTTAAGCTTCCGTATTTTTCATTTATGTCATACCTTTATTGTTTCCATTATGGGTAAACGTGGTATCTTCATTTTAGGAAGTGCGGACTACCGCCCCCTCAAAGTGATTTGATTCGTTAATACCATATGTGGGATGTATAAAGGATGGAATTAATGATATTATATATGATATTATACTGGAATGATAATATACCTTTATATCATTATGATTCCATTCCATAAAATATGAAATAGAAATGAAAGTAGCGTTCATCCATACGTACGGTTTACCGTCTCCATGAACGGTGCATTTCATTTCTTAACTATAAACGTTATTTAATATTATTAATGCATGTATATACTGGATATATATGATATATATGATATCTACATCATGATTATAACTATGGATATAATGGATACATGAACAAATTGTAATTATAAAGAGTTTATTTTTGACTCAAATACCAATGATCGTTAAAACAACCTTTATTAACTTAAAAAATTACATAGTGTTCATGACATGGTAATAAGTGATATAAAAGGAATAATGAACTTGAAAAAGGTTCTTATGCAAGTATAAATTAACTCATGTTTATTATTCAAGAGGTTAAATAACGATCGAGTCAAGTCGGACCCGAGGTATGGGACTTCGTCTCAATCTTCTTTCATTGAGGCATATTTTGTTTTATAGACAACCTTCTTTTATACGATGTATAAACCCTTTTGACTTTTACATTTATCCAAAAGGAATATTTTTTTATACGAAGAATTTTACTAATTGACAAAAGGGAATGTTTTTGTCGTACGTATGCGGCGACATCGACTTCTCCTCCGCCATGACCATTATTTGAGTTTCGACTTCCTCTACAAGCCATACCTTTTTTAAAAGAATAATAAATACCATGTTTTGCTTTCCTTTTATCTTGGTATTGAAAAAGGTTTTCATAATGTTTTTATTATATCAATGTGTTGTATTGATATCTTGTGATTTAAATGTTGAAATGTTTTGTTTCCTTTATGTATGTTTTATGTGATACGATTATGTTATGGTTCTTGGGTATTATTATGAAGACGGGTGGTTCTGTGATAAATTAAGGGCGGGTGAGCCCGATATAGCTCTCCAATGCAATGGGTAACATGAAGGGGTTAAACGTTAAGGTTTCTCTGAAGAGATTTAGGGAATATACTGTGATTGGTATTCCAAACGTAACCAAGAGGGTTACTCCCTACGTAAGAATGTTATGAATGCCTCAAGTTACCTTTATGTCTTATGATTTCCATGATTTATTCATGATTTGATGAGGTATGTTAATGTGCTTATGTTTTATGGGTAAAGTATGATTTCATTCTTATGTATATGTGTACTCATGTTTCCTTTCCATATTTTTATATCCCTTACTGAGCTTTTTATGCTCTTCCCAAGTTTTTGAAATGTTTTTCACAGGTCAAGGGAAAGGTACATGATGTGATGATGGTGTCAATGAAGTTTTAAGAAAGAATCCATGTTTTATTTTAAATAGGTTTCCATTGATGGGAAAAATGAATAATGTCTTTTATGTAACCACTTTGTTTAAATGTGGAATGTAATGCAAGTTTTATGATCCAATTCTCTAAAAATCTAAACCTGAAAAGATCCTCAATGTGTAATCTTGTAATAACTCAAGATTAAGTAAGGTTTAAGGCTAGGTCCTTATACTGGATACAACCTGTACACAAGTATGGTAGCGTGTGAGTCTCTACATTCGTCATGGAATCACATCTGGCAACTGGCAATGTCATCAAATTGGTCGTTCCATTATTGGCCAGGATCTATCGGTTTCTTAGCAATATTACCGATGGGAGTCGGCCAAACCGGGTAGCCTGTCCTTTTCAAATACTCTGGGGATGGTTGGGATTGCATATCAAGAACTGCTATACTTTCATCAACCCTCTTCATATTTCAGGCACCACATTCCGGCCATACTTGCAACTGACTAGCGGGGTTATGCTCGAAGAGTGGGTGACCCAAGAGAAGGATGGTCAACAGTTGGCTTAGAATATGCGTCTATTGATGATCTAGATCTCGAGTTATGATCATTTCATCTTCCATCCATATCCCTTACTAGCCAGTGAAATTAGGAATACTATATCATAGGAGTTTAGTAAGAGGAGCTACCTCTTTTCTCTCTGAGAGGGCATTCTGGTGGCCCGTATTGGTGGGGATCTGATCTACGAGGGGTACGCACCATGCTGATTCAGACGCCAATTTGGCTGCATCCAGGAATTGTGTCCTCTCTCGCTCAATGGCTCCCACGAGAACCATCATTTGATGGTGTCCAGGCAACTATAGTTAATGTTTACCCAGGAAGATATTGGTTGCGAGGTTATGACTCTCGTACTTGCAAACTCCACACCCTTTTTATCCAAAAGTTACGCAGACTCCTGGGTGAAATCATACCCGAATAGCCAGCTAGGGTTGTGGGTGACTACCATCTCTATCCCTAAGCCATCGAAGGGAAAGAGGATGTAAAAGGGGGATGGTTCTTCTACCAGGAAGGGCAAGGTTCTTCGCCACCCTTCGGGTCCCGCGCTTCTAGGGAATGTTTTAACGGACAGAGGTGTATCCTCTCATGCCCTCGAAGCTGCTTGGAGAGGGTTGGTTATCCCTGCTAATGCTGCCTTCCTGACGGTCTGGGTCTAATGGGATGAATTCAAAAGCCTGTCATCCTTTCGCAGCAAGGATGAACATAACCTTCCAGTGGAAATTTCTTCCATCTTATGGGTCTTGTTTCCACTTAATGAAGGTTATTTATCTCAAATGGTTGGTGAGAAACTCATGATTAAGAATATGCCCATTGTACAAGAGTTTGATGATGTCTTTCCAGAGGAATTTCTGGGTCTTCTACCAAATCGTGAAGTTGAGTTTTCAATAGAACTCGTACCGGGTGCTTTACCTATTTCAAAGACACCTTATAGAATGGCCCCAATTGAGTTGCAGGAATTGAAGAAGCAACTCCAAGAGAATCTTGATAAGGGGTTCATACGCCCTAGTTAATCACCTTAGAGAGCACATATTCTGTTTGTTAAGAAGAAATATGGATCAATGAGACTCTGAATTGATTATCGAGAACTTAACAAGATCACTATCAAGAACAAATATCCTCTCCCACACATTGATGACTTATTTGACCAACTACGCGGAGCTCAATACTTTTCAAAGATTGATCTTCGTTCAGGGTATCATCAATTAAGGGTCAAAAGGGAGGATATACCAAAGACGGATTTCTGTACGAGGTATAGACACTATAAATTTATAGTGATGCCATTTGGTGTTACTAATGCCCCTGCTATCTTCATGGATCTGATGAATAGAGTCTTTAGAGACTATCTTGACCGGTTTGTGGTAGTTTTTATAGACGATATTCTTGTCTATTCGAAGAGCAAGAAAAAACATGAAGATCACTTGAGAATTATATTGAAGACCCTAAGAAAAGAGAAGCTTTATGCCAAATTTACCAAGTGTGAATTTTGTCTTAAAAAAGTTTTATTTTTGGGTCACATAATCTCAAAAGAGGGGATATCTGTGGATCCAGCAAAAACAAAGGTTATCGAAAGATGGTCGAGACCAACAACAGTAACTGAGATCCGAAGTTTTCTTGGTTTGGCTGGATATTATCGACGTTTTGTGAAAGATTTTTCACGATTATCTAATCCACTCACCAAGTTGACTCGAAAAGGAGTTATGATTGTTTGGATGGAGGAATGTGGAGAGAATTTCAAGGAGTTGAAAAGAAGGTTAACCAGTGCACATGTGCTCACACTGCCTTGTAGTGGAGAAATGTTTGTGATCTATAGTGATGCATCCAAGAAGGGATTGGGGTGTGTTCTTATGCAAAATGATATAGTGATAGCTTATGCCTCACGACAGTTGAAAATACCTGAGCAAAATTACCCAACTCATGATTTGGAGTTAGGTGCGGTAATCTTTGCATTAAAGATTTGTAGGCATTATCTTTATGGAGAAAGGTGTGACATTTATAATGATCATAAAAGTTTAAAGTATATTTTCACATAAAAGGAGCTGAATATGCACCAAAGAAGATGGTTGGAGCTGATTAAGGATTACGACTGCTCAATCCATTACCATCTTGGGAAAGCAAACAAGGTGGAAGATGCATTAAGTCAACAAGACCATGCCAATTTATCCATGATGAGGATCACAAAAGATCCAATATTTATGGATTTACAAAGGATGGATCTTGGAATTATAATGAAATGGGAAAAATCGTATCTTTCTCAAATGAATGTTCAACCATCTATACATGTGAAGATTAAAGAGGCACAGAAAAAAGATGTAGAGTTACAAAAGAAGGTGAGAAATGTACTAGAATTCAACCTCGATTGTGATGGGATAATAATGTTTAGGAATCGGGTTTGTGTTCCTCCCATCCCCGAATTAAAGAAGGAGATGCTGGATGAGGCTCATAGTTCTTCATTCTCTATTCATCCAGGAAGCACGAAGATGTATAGGGACCTGAAAGAGTACTTTTGGTGGGATGGAATGAAAAGAGATGTTGCTGAATATGTCTATCGATGCTTGGTTTGTCAGCAAGTTTAAGCTGAGAGACAAAAGTCTAAGGGGATGTTTCAACCATTACGCATACCCGAATTGAAATGGGAAAACATCACTATGGACTTTGTCACAGGACTTCCTAAAACATCCAAAGGCAATAATGCTATGTGGGTCATAGTTGATCGTCTTACAAAGAATGCACACTTTATCGCTATTAGAGTGGATTTATCTCTGGATCAGCTTGCTAGAGTATATGTGAAGGAAGTGGTAAGATTGCATGGAGTGCCACTTTCTATTATATCTGACCGGGATCCGAGGTTTACCTCAAAGTTATGGCGAAGTCTTCAGCATACTCTGGATACATAGTTGATTTTCATCACTGCTTATCATCCTCAGATAGACGGTCAGTCTGAGAGAACAATTCAAACTCTAGAAGATATGTTGAGAGCTTGCTCTATGGATTTCAAAGGTGGTTGGGATCAACACCTACCTTTGGTGGAATTTTCATATAATAATAGCTTTCACTCCAGTATTCAGATGGCTCCTTATGAACCTCTCTATGGAAAGAAATGCCGGACTCCAACTTGCTGGGATGAAGTTGGGGAAATAAAGATATTAGGACCCGATCTCATTGATGAAATGGTAGAAAAGGTCAGATCTATTCAACAACACATAAGAGCAGCTCAGAGTCGACAGAAAAGTTATGCCGACAACTGAAGAAAAGACCTAGAGTTTGAAGTGGGTGATAAAGTGTTCTTACGAGTATCTCCCTGGAGGAGGGTAATGAGATTTGGAAAGAAGGGGAAGTTGAGCCCTAGTTATATCGGCCCTTTCGAAATACTGGATCGTGTTGGGAAGGTAGCTTACCGATTGGCGTTTCCACCGAATCTCTCTCAAGTTCACGATGTGTTCAATGTATCTCTCCTGAGAAAGTACATACCTAATCCTTCACATGTACTTAGCTTAGAAGTTGTACCGCTGGAGCAAGATCTTTCTTATGAAGAACAGCCGATAGAGATTCTGGATCGTAGCGAAAAAGTCCTACAAAATAAGACCACTCGATTGGTGAAAGTTTTATGGAGGAACCACCAATTAGAAGAAGCTACATGGGAGCTTGAGGATATGATGAGGGAGAGGTATCCTCATCTGTTTGTTACAAAGTGACGAATTTCGGGAGAGAAATTCATTTTAAGGGGGTAGAATGTAACACCCGAGACTTTTATGTCATATAAATCATCAAAGGAATCTTCCACTACACACAACACTTACTTGGCTTGCTTTACACGCAATCGCGACCTTCCTCGATAGCTTGTGTCGTACGCAATACTGAGTTTCACTAAACAACGATATGCTATTAAAATATAATTAAAACTAGCCGTTATGAATAGTAATAACCACTTTTTGAAATTTTGTAAATTTTATTTTTCAAAATTGACTTCATTTTTGAATTCCTAATATCGAAATTAGCCTAGGGTAAAATTTTGGTATTTTTCTGAAAACTTTGAATTTTTGATGAATAGTGAAACCACTAAGTGGTTGTAAAAAAACTGAATTTTTCATAAAACGTAATTTTACCACTTCTGTGAGTGGAATTTCTAAAATCCGAGAGACATGGTTGATGTTAGGAAGTAAAATGTGGTTCAATGAGATGAAAATAATTTTTGGTGAATAGTAACTCTTTACTTTTATTTACCACGGTTAAAAGTAAATAGGGAAATTAAGGAAAAAAATGATATTATTATTACCCTAACAAATGTCTTAATTATATTGGATAAGTTTAACTCGACCAAAAACCACCTTAGTAATAATATATGACCATTTAGGCCCACTTGGATTAGATTTGGACATTTATTATTAATTTTTTTAAAGAAGGGTTAAAATAGTTAAAATCAATGTTTAATAAGTATATCATTTTTAATATAGGGTTATACATAAGATAAATTCAACTATAAATATTCATTATAAAGATAAGAATATTTCCTACATAATGGTATTTTATTTGTAATTTTTAAACATTAAATAATGTAATTTATTTATGAACAAAGATGATTCAGTAATTATCTTATTAAGGAAATATTGACATAAGTGATGTTATAAATACCCAAATAAATGTAATTTGATCCTTTTTATGAATTCCAATAATTTTCTAGGTTAATATGACATGTTATTATTTATTTAATTAACATTGTTTGAACTAATAATTCTGTTATGAGTTTCAAAAAAATAAATTACTAAATAGTGTCAAAATTGACAGAAAATAGTTTTTAAAACAAATATTATATTATTAATTGTTATTTTATTCCTAAAAATCTAAGGTTCGGCCAAATGACTTAGATAAGGTTATATATATTAATAATAAACAACTTGGGGTTCGTTTTGCTGCTTATAGTAAGTTTAGTAACCTTATAGTATAAGAACACAAGAAGACACGGTAAAAGTAAAATTATTTAACTTAATGTTAAATCTAAATTATAAGGTTAAAATAGGAACCTAAACTTCTCTAAATTCTATTGGATTAGAGGCTTTCGACCCATAACCACCTTAGCTTTGAAATAAATCAATTTTGAGCTATTTAAAACCGAATTTGGCTTTATAATAAAATAATATTTTTAGTTTTTCAAAAGGAGCCCCTCTCCTCCCTTATAAAAGGGCACCTCCTCCTCCTCTTCCTCACACCACTTTGGGCCTTCAATCTCGGCCAACCCCTGACAAGTTCTCCTATCCACTTCCCTAGAAACATCCTAGAGGTCCTGGTCTTCTTCAAAGACCAATTTTAGTTCCCTAAAAGAAGATCTCAAAGAGGCGCTTCAAAGAAGAGGTAATGTCCGTTACCAATTCTTTCAACTTTATTTCTTCTTCCACTTCTTCTACTTTAGTTGTTTCATTATGAAGTAATAACATCAGTATCACTCATATACTGATATGTTATTATAATTATGAAACAACCCTATTTCACCATCTATCCATCCTACGGAAAACAAAATCACCGCGCGTGCGTACGTACGGAATACCGTCTCCACGCCGTGGTGTAATCTATTTTCCACCACCACCTTACTTGGATTGGTATAATGGTGTAAATAATGACTATATATGATTATTGTAAATTAATATTTATTCTTATATAGTTTACATACACTCCAATACAATTACACGATCTTGGGAACGATATCATCGCTCGCGCGTACGTACGGAATACTGTCTCCACGATGTGATGCGATTCGTTATACATGATCATTATTGCATAATGATTATATAAATGAATTGAATGAATAAATATGATATATAGTACACTAATACCATTCTGGAAACGAGGTATCTATAACCTTTAAATAAGGATGAGAATTTATTCGACAAAACACGCATAAGAACGAAAAGTAATATACAGCCGAATAAACAAGTAGTAATGAAATATTACTAATAAGAAGCGAAAAATATGACCATATATGATATCATAAAAATATTTATGAATATGTAATAAGTCAATAACATTATTTAAATCATAATACAGGAGGTTCGGACACTTACGAAGCAAATCGGACCTAAGGTAAGGGAAAATATCACAATCTCATTTTTATCCGAGATTGTTTATACTTTGGAATTTACTGGGGTGTATTTTATCATCCACATCCATGTCTCCTCAATATTTAATATTATTTCCATCCACCTACAATTGTTTAAATACAATTTTACCCTTCGGTGATTTTTTAGTAAAAGATATGAAAGGAATCTTTTGTCGTTTTTTGTACAAGGTATTTTTTGACTTTTCCAACAAAAGTACGAGAAGAATGTTTTTTTATCTTATACGGGATGAATGGATTTTTAAAACATTATAACCAACAATCTTCCTTTAAAAGTTTTCATGTTTATTTTTAATTAACTTATTTTAGTTTAGAATTGAATGACATGTTAAGAAAGGAAATGTTTTTTTGAAGTAGAAAGTATATTTTCCTCAAGAATGGAGTTCAAGTGTTTTATCAAAATTATTTTCCATCTAAGATAATAAAGGGTTCTGTTTCTATCCCTGTTATTAAATTGATTTGATTATGTTGTGATGGAATTATTTTTATGAATTCCTTTATCTTATATGAATTGTTTTGTGATGTCACAATGTTTATGATTCCCATTTTTATTACATGGGTTATGTTATGATGTATGGTTTATGATTTTGTGGAAAACATTAGAATGGTATCATTATGAGATGGGTGGGACCTATATATCCCTCCAATGCATTGTGTAAAGATTTTATATCTCATGAGATAGACATGGCTGGAACGGCAGGTTAAACCGGTTCAGTGAAACAGGACTGAAACGAGGAGTGAACTCAGTTCAGAAATGGACTGTGTCCACTAAGATAGTCTTGGAAATGAGTCTTGACTAATAAGAAATGATTCTCTATGATTATGTGTATATGCCACAAAGTATCTTGTTTTAAGTTATGATTATTGGGATTACATTTCACTACTATGATTTATCCCATGTTATTATGATCTCTTTTGCAGGTTGAGATTTCCAAAATGTTATGTTACTATAAATATGATGTGATTGATATTTCTATTGTTTACCCTTACTGAGCATTTGAGCTCACCCTTTTGTATGTTTTATTTCCCCAGGTCAGGAAGAAGGTTATTAAGTAGGATTTTCCAAAAAGGGACTCTAGATATGATGAAATAAATGGGAGGAAAAGTAGATGCTTTATGAACCAGTTGTTTATGTTTCCCAGTTTCTAAAGACTCTATAACCATACGGTCCTTTCCTGGTTTTGTTATATGTTGTAATAAGTTTGCTTCAATTCTGAAGTAATAACAATGTATGTAAAATATGGGTCGTTATATGCCGGGTCACCACCACATCGGGTTGGTGGGCTTCACGACCCTGGGTAGGGAGAGGTGCCTGCTAGGTAGGTGTCGTCCTGCGTGAGCGACAGGCTTGATGGAGCATGGCGGGGATATGAGCCTGCTCGTATGAGGCCACCACATCTGGATGGTGAGATTTGGAAGAATTAATAGGTATATGTGTATGTTTGTGATGTGTCTCCAAGACTGGGAAGTAGATCTCCTCCTCGAGGACAATGGTGATGACTGGTCCCCGGTTGTAAGTTTACTGCCCTCATCGGGCGGTCTGAGGGGCTGGAGCTCAGGGAGCGTGGGCCTAAATCCTCGGGGCTACATCCTCCTGAACATGAGGATGTTCAGTCATAGAGTGACCGTGACAACATCTTCTAGCGGGGGCTGTGGAGAAGAACCCTCGTTCAGAGGGGATGAAGTCCTCAACGTCGACCTCATCTGCCTCCCTAAGATAAGGGAGGTACGCATTGTCCCGTTCTGGGGATAGACTCCCAAAACAGTTGGAGACAACAACATGGGATGTATGGATCTGCCTTTGCGGCCGCTTCTGGGTAGGTGACCGGCGAGTTCTAGTGGATTGGAGGGCATGCATGGCTGCCTCCACCGTCAGGCGAGTACCGTTCATGTGGTACTCTCATATTAATGCATCTGAGACCCAGCGTTGAAGACGCTGGGTAGGTGATAGATTCCTCCATTGGTCAGGACGTCTGGTCATTGCGTTGTTGGAAGCATTCACTTGTGAGTTCCTTTGGGACATCATTGGATATAAGGGAGTTCTGTGTGGAACCAGTAAAACATTTTGACAAATACAAACAGAAAACCTGTCAAAGAAGTATCTCATGATCCCATGCGTAATTAATGACCTTGCTTGGCCCTCCTTGTGAGTAAAAGGGGGGAACACAATGGAATTATGTTAAATCTGTCATGCTTGGTTAAATATTCAGGTCGGTTTCACCATTTTTGTTTCGAGTCAGTCTCGAAACGCCGAACGGTTCCGTATCTGATGGCATGTGTACCAACTTTCCAAAGGCAGGCGTTCGCTGTGTGGTTTGGCCAGCGACGCTTAAGAACTCACATTGGCCGAGAGGATGGGAAGTTGGGCTCATCGCACCCTTTTAGGGGAAATTATTTCCTGTTCCGGGAAACTCTTATAGTTTTAAGATGTATTCATATGTTCAAGAATCTTTGGTTTATACCCAAGCATAGTATCCACAGATTACTTATGGTTGGAAATGGTGAGCTAGACACAGGGGTTCAGAATTATTTATGCCAGCGGTATACCATCCCTTGTTGGATTAATGACTCCGAGGAGTCGGGACTCATTGAGGCGGTACTAAGAGTGGTGCGGTGAACCGATGTGAAGATAGTCGGACCGATTGGTTGTCGGGCATGGACCTCAGGGAGGCTTCCTATGCACCCTTCCTAGGAGACAGGGATCAAAGTCCACGTAGTTCGAATTGGGGTGTCAGTGAATCGACATGAAGGCTGACCCGAGGGTCTGATGGTGGTCAGGATTGAACCTTTTGTAGGATTCCTATGTATCCCTGTGGTGGGAAATCAAAGTCCTTGTAGTTCACATTAGATTGGGGCTTACACTCTAAGGAGGCTCAGGGTGATGGATTGGGGCTTACACTCTGAGGAGGTCCATAAGAGGAATGGGTTGGGGCTTACACTCTAAAGAGGTCCATAAGAGGATGTCATGTTCGATGCTTACTCTAAGCCCATGTGAGTCATGATCGGTGTGAGAAACAAGATCCAGGAGGGACCAGACAATCACGTCGCGAAATGTGTGTCCGTGAGAAGTGGAGTGGGGCTTATGCATGAGGGCGGACCATAATGTCGGGGCTTACTCCGGGATGGACGCCCAGGGCGACAAAGCGCATTGGGAGAGGGAAAGAGGTTCTCCTGTGCCCATCACCTATCTTATTATCGGGAGAAGTATGGAAGTGAATGTGTGCTTCCTTCTGATGGGTATTTTACTACCCCCCGAAGAAGGGAGAAGTGCCCCGACCACGACAAGTGGAGGGGCAGAAAGGGGACTCCCGAGCTTAGACCCCACATTACCATGGGAATGTGAACCCAGGAATCCTTCAGAAATTCACTCAAGGGTCAGAGAAACCCCTTCACCACTACTTACCGTGGGTATGTGAACTCAAAACGGCACACTGATGAGCCTGAAGATTACATCACACGGGTCTAGTGGCTTTAGTGGAGGCCTCGGCTCGGGACTAATGAGTATGCCAATGAGTGAGCCATGGAGGATCTGGATGGATTGGAAAGAGTTCTTCTGGCTCGGGGAATGGGGACTCCAAAGGATTTGGAGGGCCACGGGGGTATATGAGGAGTGGCGCCCTTCATGTAGGGAGGTGTTACGTAGCTGGAGAGGCCATCCGCGAACCAGGGTGGTCTACGGACTGATGGGCACCCCGCGAACCAGGGTGGTTCGCGAACCGGTGGGCATCCCGCAAACCAAGTTGGTTCACAGCTTCGGGTTTGTCCCACATACCCGGATGGTACGTGGTGGGATCCATGCAAGCAGTGGTGGCCAAGGGCGACACCGGTCGGGGGTTCGTCGGGTGGGGCTTCACCCGTGTAGGAGGGTGCTACGCAGTGCGACAGATTGGAAAAGGGGCATATACTCCCTGGTCCACAGGGAGTGCATCCGCGGAGGTTCCATGGTTCGCGGTCTTCATTTCTTTGTTATTTTAATTTCACGATTCACCATGTTATTATGTATTTTCAGTTCCTTATTAATTATCTTCCATGTTCATACCTGTTTTGGTTCGCAAACTGGAACTTCCCTATTTGCAAAATCCTAAGCTTCTTCCTTCGAAATCCTTCCACCCGAATCTGATTGATCTCCTTTCCAAATACTTCTATTCTATCCCCCTCGATCTCCTTTTATATAGTGGGGGAAAGGTTGTATCTATGGTCATGCAGCACCTTTTGTGGAGGCCCATGATCGGAAACCCAATTCACAGATGACCCGGTCAATCCACAACTCACGAGGGGCATCGAGCGCATCTCCCCCATGAACCAAATGAGCTTGGGGAGCGCTTCATGGCCGCAGAGAGTTCCGCCTCCATTCCGTGAACGACAGCGGATGTGGGTCGGGGTGGTTGAGGTGGTCTGAGGCTGGGGCGGTTCGTGACGGTGGACCGGTTCGGCATATGTCCTGCTTCGCACCCTCAGAGGATCTCCGCCTCCATTCTGTTAATGAAAATAGTCCGCGGAGGCGGTGATTCACGGAACCGGCCGCATGGTATCATCATTTGGACAAGTCTGCGGACCAGTTCATCTTTGTGCATCCTTTGAGTTTTCTCCATTCTTCCCCCCAATTCTTTGGGGGAATTTGTTAGAATTTCCTTTGCAGATTTTTCCGGACCCCACAATGCTTCTATTTGTAATGAATATCCCCAAAAGGATAATAGAAGACACTCATGACTCATCATCGATCTCACCATGCCCAACAGGCTGAGGTTCCTCCTTTCACTTACGACATTCCACTAGGTCATGTACGGAGGAGTGAGTTGAAATAAAATCCCAAACTTTTGTATGAAATCAATGATGTCTTGATTAAGATATTCTCCTCCTCTATCTAATCAGTGTTTCTTAATCTTCATACCAAGCTGGTTCTCAACATCATTCTTGTATTCTATGAACCGATCAAAAGAATCTAACTTATACCTTATTAAGTAAATATATTCATATCTACTAAAATCATCAGTAAAAGTTATGAATTACCAGAAACTACCCCTTGTTTAGACTATAAATGGTCCACACACATCTATGTGAACTAATTATAGAATCTCTTAAGCTCTTTAAACTTTCCCAATAAATGGGGATTTGGTCATTTTTTGTTTCAGACACGCATGACATACACCAAGTGGTTTTAGTTCAAAATAATCTAAATACCCATCTTGCTGTAATTTTGTCAAACATTTCTCATTGACATGACCTAGTCGGTGATGCCAAAGTTGGGTGTGTTATGATTCATGTGAATTAAATTTTTCATCGATTGCTATTACTTGGTTTTTGTAGTATAACATGTAAAGGTTGTTATATAAATGTGCCCTACAAAAACAAATGCTGTCTTTATAAAAGTAGAAACATTCATTTCCAAACATGAAGGTGAATCCATCAATATCTAATCAGGTTATTGAAATAATGTTTTTTGTTACAGAGGGTACATAATAACATACTTTTAATACAAAGACCATCCCAGTAGGCAATGTGAGGTGGTAGTCTCTGACAGCTACAACAGCAAGTCTGGATCCATTGGCTACTTGCAGACCCAACTCACCACGTTCAATATTTTTTAATCTACTTGGTTTCTATATTTGGATATAGATGTGAGCACCACAAGCAGTATCTAATACCCAATTAGTAGAAATAGATAGATTGCATTCTATAACAAACTCACCTGAAGCTTCCCCTTTCTTCCTTGGATGGGTGTAATTTTTCTTCCAGTGGCCCTTCTTGCCACATGTGAAACAAACAACATCCTGTTGTCTTGCCTCCCCTTTGATCTTCCTTTCCTTGGAAGGCCTTGAAGAAGCTATGGGCTTAAATCTCTTCCCCTTACCTTTACATTTCTTCACCATATAGACAGAAGTCTTTTCACGCTTCATATCATTGTCCACTTGGAAAATGAGGATAAGGAGATCAGATAGATACATCTCAATGTTTTTCATGTTGAACTTTACAAAAAGTTAGATAATCTCTAGGGGAGTGATGCGAGAATGAGATCGGTACCTAGTTCTTCGGAGAGTTTAAACCCCAGAACCTCCAAGTGCTCAATATACCCAATGATCTTGACTACATGAGGCCTAGATGAGGCACCCTCTCCGTGCTTGCTCTGGAATAGAGCCTTAGAGATCTCAAACATTACCTGTATTTCTCTCTCCTGTTATAGACCACGGAGGTGCTCGAGCATGCTATAGGCATCCATGTCTTCATGAGACATCATGAGATCTCTAGAAATTTATGATAGCATCAAAAATTGAACGTCGAGTGCATCATTCAAATGTTGATCATAGACCTGGAAATCTTCATCACTCACCCCTTGGGTAGGAGAATCCAGGAGTGAGGACTCTAGCAAGTAAAACTTTCGTTCATGGCATAGGATAACCCGAAGTCACCTAAACCATTCCTAAAAGTTACTACCAGTGAGGATATTTTCTTTATCAAGAATTGATCATAGAGAAAAGGTGGTTGACGAGTTTTTCATTTTGATTCTTCAAATTAAAAGAGCAGATTTATCAGTACATTCTCGATTACAATTTATGAGAAATAATAAATTTTTATTAAGTCTCCCACTATTTTATCAAGTCCCAATGGCCCTCACCATTGAACTCGTAATGTTTAGTTTCTTTGACATTCTGGTGAAAAGGGTCCATATTCCCCTTCACATAACCCCAACAAGGGTTGGTCAAGATATTTGAAGGTATTTAGGTAGGAAGATCTTTGCCAACTATGAGCTTACAGTTCCTTGATCTGTTGAGTGGACTCCCCAATCCTGAAATCTAGACTTGGATTTCCTCAACACTGGCCTCCAATATTACACCAAGTCTAGAAAGGGATACTTCTCTTGATGTAATATGGTTAATTCAACCTAGAACCTTTCATAAGGTCTTCCTTTATTAAAGTATGTGTCCCAACAAGGGTTGGTCAAACACATAGTTTTATTGAGTCTTTCCCTTAATCAAGTAATGGAAGGCTTGGTCTGACTTAATATGGTATGAGGGATTTTAATCTTTATGCATATTTTTTCATTATCACATGATTTATAATATTAAGTAATGTTTAATTAAGTGATTAACCATGCTCTGATAATTTTTACACATTGTTTGGTTTTTACTTTATTCCATCATTTCATACTTGTTTATTTAATTAATTATGTGAATGTGACAAAACATACATAATAAATAAAACATGAAATCAGATAGAAATAAAATAAGATGGCATGATCATGAGATTCTATTGTTTAGCTTATCTATCAGTTTGATAAGCTAACCCTGACCTAGGGTAAAACACCTTGAACCAATGGTTCATGTTTTGTTGCTCCCACCTATCCACCTTTGTATCTTCTTGGGTTGGTTTCGCCTCAGCTACGAGTTTTGAACCATCTACTCTAACTTGGGAGATCCTCTATTACATGGGGTTTACATTAAAGAAACAATGGGCAAGGAGGACCTACAATTTTTTAGAAGATGGCTCGGAGGCCAACGAATTTAAATTAAAAAAATTTAAATGAAACCATAAACACATACAAAGGTTCTTGGGTCTATCTCATGATCATCCATATCATGCAACGACATTTACACATATTATGAATTCAAATTCTTTTAATCGTTATTTCATTTTAGATAAGTTGTGCTTGAATTCAATTAATTATGATCTTCTATTTAATAAATTATTTATCTTAAATTCCTTTTTTATGTCCTTGAAATTCTTATCATCCATATTCCTTGTACAGTTATTTGTAATTTGGAGGAAACCCGATGAAATTATATTTCTGGAAAGTACAGGACAAGTAGTTTATATTTACATGGCGTGTATTTATTTTCACCCTTTATACAAAGTACACGCCGGGGGCTTTGGCGTGTTTTCTCTACATTAGAAATTTTGGAGTACACGGCATGTAGATTAATCTAACATGGCGTGTACTTCCTTCTTACATGGTTACCGGCCTGGAAATCATGTGTACACGGAACACGACTTCTCCTTGTACATGGTTTCACCTGGGCCATATTGGACTACACGACGTGTTGATTTAACATACACGCCATGTATTCCGGTTCCACGCAACGTTCATTTCTGGCCAAAATGGTTTAATAAATACTTAGGCATACTCAATTCACATGACGTGGTTTGGCAGACTAGTACCGGTTCATTGAACCTATGTACACGGCATGTAGTAAAAACTACACACCGTGTATTCTTGTGTTGTACGGACA
Organism: Viscum album; assembly: GCA_963277665.1. Taxonomy (NCBI): domain Eukaryota; kingdom Viridiplantae; phylum Streptophyta; class Magnoliopsida; order Santalales; family Viscaceae; genus Viscum; species Viscum album. The sequence goes on along the minus strand of OY728155.1, from coordinate 165,762,465 downwards.
GAAAGAGCAGCTCCTCCGGATGAGTTCTTCATTTTTAATTTAATCAATATTAAAATTAAATGTTCATTTTTGTGATGTGAATCAAGGAATGAAAAAGGAAGAACAGATCCCCTTCATTCAGTTTTATAGACCAATTTATCATGAATTGAATCGAATATAAATGTGTAAATAATCAATGAAAATTAAATAACTATATTCAACGTTTTAACCTCCCTTATATACAAATTAAAGGTTCTGGGCATAGTGGAATCTCGTGGGTGGATGGGCCCACTTGGCTTTTTGTCATTAGAAATGATCAATCCAGGATCAATATGACGATAAATTCCAGTCTCCAAGGATCGATTCACAGAAATAGACAAAGAAGAAGAAAGGTATCGAAACCACAAAAGTGGATCATCACAGGTTGATTATAATTAATTTAATTAATTGATTAGAAGTTCATTTTGGATGTTCTTTATTTGTTGATATTCTTGATCACGTTTCGATGTGATTTGTCATTGCATCACAGAAGCCAAGTGTAGACTTCCTCTAGTGGTGATCTACACATGCACCACATATCTCTGGATGTCGCCAAAGGAATCTTTGGGTGCTAGCGTGGAGAAGCCTTTGCATGCGTTGTCTGCCTTAGATTGCCTTGATTTGATGGAGGTGGATCTTCCATAGTCTTGAGAGTATTCTTGGAGGATGGAGTTTTTTCAGTCTAGAGATAATTCTCCATAATTGTTGTGCACAACTATTCTCTTAAGAAAGGAGTTGGGGTTGTGAGGATATTTATAATCGGGTTTGAGGTTGTAAAGTTATGACAATAAATAAACGGGTTACATGTTTTATTTATTTCATTAACTCTTTTAAAACCCCATGTAGATTCATTACTTTCTTGACATGCGCCCACACTGATTATAATAAATATCATTTAATAAAATGATATTATTTCCTCAAAATCCCGACTAGAAAAACTACATGACGTGTAATCATAAATACATGGAGTGTACTTGTTTTTCATTGAAAACTACACAGTGTGTACATTTAATGTAAACGGCGTGTATGTCTTGTTTTCATCTATTAATTTCCTTTCCAAAATGAAAACTATACAACGTGTAATCATTAATACACGACATGTACTTGTTTTCAAAATAAAAACTACACGGTGTGTAATCATTAATACACGGTGTGTACTTGTTTTCATTTTATTCTTCCTCCAGTATTAAAATGATTTAGGATTACTTTAATACTTATTAAACCACATAAGAGAATAATCTTTATTCTACTTGAGATACTTGAATACACTTATTTTGTGACCCTATTGGCCTCTTTCTCGTTGGCATTAGGTGGGCTAGCCTAAAGTCCAAGATTAATGTCTAGCAACGGGTCAAGACACCCAAGAGAAAGAAGTTGACGCCTCATTGATGTGTCACCTCATACGAATGCTTACCATGTAATTTAATCCCTTTGTCTCAATATCTCATCTAGCAGGTTTCATGGCAGTGTCATAAAATTATATGCTTGGTCTGTCATTCTTTGACTTCCATAAATAATTATGTCGTTACACCATGGACATGGAATTTGGGCGACAAATCTATTTCAATCAAAGGGCCCGAGATATCTAATTCCATAAATATGGAAGGGAAAAAACCTTCCTCAACTTATCCATTAACAACATTCCATTCAGGATGCACCCAACATACCCTACTTCCCACCAACTGTCTATGTGACAGATTTAGTCAGCAAATCTAAGTGAGCGAGTCATTGCAAGAGTTAATGATAATCTTCCAGTCTAACAACCATTACACACACTCGCATATAGAAATATCTGATGACACCAAGACATGCGGAATTACTAATGGCGGGTCTGTTCTCATAATCTCCCATCTTATAGATTACCAAGTTTGAACTCCATGATAGAGAGTCTCATATTCTTATGAGTACTCACACATGACGGTCTGTATAGTATGTGTCCTATGATAGTATGTTATCCAACTGTAGAACTTTATTTGAGAATGTTGTTATAGAATTTCAAGGTTCTCATCATAGCTGGGATTTTCCATCACTGTATTAATGCAACAAATATTCCAGGACATTATTATATTATAGTAATGCATAACAATGAACAATATATAATATGTTTATATTCATGTAATCAAAGTACAAGTAGTTGGTTCTCAAGACACAAACTCTAACAGTTTTCCCATTCTGGTCCACTGAAATGTTTCCAAACCCCATATTAATTCTTACACATTTTATGAATGTGTAGATACAACCCAATTAATTTTAAATTTCATGCAACATGTACTTAATTAATGCCACTTCCTAAACCATATTCACCATTCATAAGGTTTAGATCCTTGTTACCAAGGGAATTCATGATTTTGGACATTCTACAGACCCTAACTTATATGGTGGTTCAATGTGGAAATTCCTTTACCATTGCAATGAAGTGTAGATAAGAGACATATATTTTAGAAATATTCCCTGATCATAGATACAAGAAGTCCTAGTAGGATGTCTTGATTTGGTTTCCTTACGATATACACTACTGGAAATCTGACTTTTCCCAATGCTTCTATACCAACGGTTTGTAAAAACCGTTGGTATAGGTTCCCTTTCCCAACAGTTTGGAAAAACCATTGGGAAATCCCACTTTGAGGCCTCCTTTCCCAATAGTTTGTCCAAACCATTGGGAAAGCCCACATTTTGGCCACATTTCCCAAGGGTTTTGGCAAACCGTTGGGAAAAGTCCACTTTGTAGACATATTTCCCAACGGTTTGGCCAAAACCATTGGGAAATTGTATACCTATCCCAACGGTTTTCCAAAACCGTTGGGAAAGGTCCCCCACAAATCAACCTTGCCCCAGAATCAAAATTCAGAGTCAAAATCTATACCAATGGTTGTTAAAACCATTGGTATATGCCTATACCAATAGTTTTGACAACCGTTGGTATATATACTTTGATTTTTTATCATTTCTTCTTACCCAGAACATTATATAAATCAAAATATAAAATCATTATGAGTATACATATATATATTTATGTAATTATATTCACAAAAGTCATGTTAGGTTAGTGTTTAAGTCGTTGAATAATAAACTAGGGGTCCTGGGATCAAATCCCAGTGAATGTTTTTTTTGAAATACATATACCAACGGTTCCATAATAGTTGGTATAGATTTTCATATTAATTATACCAACGGTTTCCAAAACCGTTGGGATAGGTATATACCAACGGTTTTGGGAAAACCGTTGGTATAGACCTATCCCAATGGCTTACTTGGCAACGGTTCTCTAAACTGTTGGTATAGGCTATACCAACGGTTTGGAGGCCTATACCAACAGTTTCAAACCGTTGGTATAGGTTAGTTTTCCAGTAGTGATAGGACCTATGTAAGGGAGAGATAAATTATTTATGGTATTAAAGGGATATAGGTGGTACTTTTGGGAACAATAGTAAACCTCACACAAGTGATACTTGGGTGAAATAGGATGTATCTATATAGAGTGATACTTGGGAAGACTAGAATTATTTTTCCCAAGTGATAAATGTGTGAGTTAGAAGGTTTTTTCCCATGTGAGACATGATATTACTAATGGTGACTCACCCAAGTGATTCTTGGGAATACTGATTTATATTTCTTGGGACGAGAATAAGTCGAGAGACAATACTTGGGTATGGATATGCTCTCATGAAAATGGGTCTACTCATGTGATTTTGGTAAAGATTCTTTGAGTTTGTAGGTTGGAAGTGGTCCTCATAATAATTATTTTTAAATGAGGGAAAATAGGATCCTCGCTAAGGATATATGTATTAAGATAATCATGAACTCAAATATCCTTCTCTTACTCTTAATTTAGTCATGTTATAAGTTTTTTAAGATATGTGGGGGGGGGGGGGGGTTGAAGACTTTGGAGAAGGATTTGGGTGAGAATAGCTTAGATAGTTTTTGTATTTTTTAGAAGTGTGGAATAAGTTTCACATATACCCTATTTATAGTACGATTTGGGACCCTAATCTAAGTGGTGAACCCACACAAGTTAATGGTGCTAGAAAATAACACATATTGTACTTTTGAAAAGCATGGTTGGTCACAAAATGTTGAAATTTCATGATATGGATGGTCATGTATATACTGTATGCAAGTCATACTTGGGTGAACTAAAATGGTTTAATAGGATTATTATTTAATAGCCTTTGTTCTTCTTTTCATATATATCTTCGATATATTTTATCATTAAATTTAATTAATTTCTTAAAAATTGGAATCAAAAAGATTGTGTAAGTGATTAAATTCTTCAATATATTTTCTTCTTTTCACTACACTTGAAAAATAAAGAATTTTTTTATTCACTCATAATTATATTTATAAAATAAGAAATTAGAATTAAATTCCACTTGAAAGTTTCTATAAAATACCTCATTTATAACATTGACCATTAAATTATCCTTTCAGTTCTTTATTTTTTCGATACATAATATTTTTATAAATATGTTTTACCTTGAAGAGGTAATATGACATTTAATGCATCCAAAAAAGAATTTATTTCCCTTATAAGTACACTAATGGAGATAAATAGTTGTTTGAAGAATTATATAGGTGAATCTAGATCACCATGTTGTCAAACTCCATGTATTTGAATTCACATCTCCGAATTGATCCATATGGACGATTAATACATGTATCCAAATTGTAGAGTCATTATTTACAAAGAAAAATCTCTTCACAGATGCTTCTTCCTTAGGGAGAGAAAATTGTCATATCCCAATGAATTATTTATCCATCTAGAACCACATATCTATTTTTACCGTGTATAAAAATCATGTAGATAATTACCCCACATAATCGATTCACAAAGCAGTTAGATCGATATAGCTGACCTCACATATAATATATTTGTTGATGTATAATATTTTTTCATAGTTATTTTTTTGATATGGTCATTTGACATAGGGGTTTCCTTCACATTAATTATTGACATTGATGATTTCTCATGTATCTTTTTCTCCACACTACTAAAAGCCTAACTTAGATGATTTTCCATTCCTACAAAAAGATTAAAAAAACCTCTATATTTTAGATTTAAACATAATGAACTAAAATAATGATAAACCCCAAGGAAAACACTAATGAATTATTAAAATATGAATGGTGTTTAATATCATCAATACCTAAGGTACATGTGATTTATTGGAGCAATATTAGTAGATAAAAATAAATTCCCTTATGATTTTATAATTTTTTCATATTTAGTAATGTTGTATTATATAGTGAACATGAACCACAAGATAAAGAAATTTCTTAAAATATTTTGAACATAAAACATAGTGGATATATATATACATAATAATTCAAAATATTATAATGGGATATTAAATAGAAAACAAAAGAATAAAATATAAAAATTTGGATATCTTTGTTCCCTCAAAATAATCATACTCATAAAAAAAATATAGAAATGAAAAAAAATATTAGTACTAAAATATTTAATTATAAAAATAAAAAATATAGAAACAAGATAGAAAATCGAAGTGAATAAATAATTAAAAAATAGTAGGTATTTATATAATGTAGGAAACACATATGGTTGTTACCAATATGGATGTTTGAATAGTAATATTACCATTAGAAATAGTAAACTGATCATTAAAATAGTATCATAACCTATGGGAGTTAAAAAAACAATTTCCTATTTAATAAATTAATGCCCGACTTATTTTTTATCAGGGTGAAAGTAAGTAAGTGTTCAAAAAATATTGAAATAAGTGTTTATTCTTTTATAAAATATAAATGATTTATATTCATTTTTATAACAAATATAATGATTTTATGTAATGGTTATTTTCATAATATGGTTCTATAAATTAATAATAAGTATTATTAAAATAATAATTTAATTTTATAAGACCATTAGTAATTTTACAAAGGGACTGAAAATTGATTATATTATAAAAATTAGTATTTTTAAAATAAATAATTAGTTTAACTAAAAATTAAATTTATCATATTTATAATTTTTTTTTGTAAAATCAATATAATTATTTGATTCTATATATCAATAAATTATTTGGGTGATTTTTAGTATTTTTCTAAAAATAGGTGGATTTTTTCTTCAATATTGATATACGAAAAAAATACCATATTTGAAATTAAAAGTGAAATACATGAATTATTTAATATGTGATGTTGTAAGAACCCATTGTTTCAAACTTAAATGCACCATTTAATATATATTTTCACAATATTGGTAACAACTGGGCCCCAGTTACAACACAGACACCCCGCCTTAACAAGGCCATCGGGTCCTAGCCTGCCAGGTACTACCAGTTGCCCCGTAGACACGTGGTCCCCACCCTGGGGCCCACCCACATGCTCGAAAGGGTCATCTGACTAATGACTGTCACCACAGCCCAACACATGTCCTTTCTAGAGTGCTTTGTTCTCCCTTGCACACATCATGGGAAACTTCCCAGAAGGTCACCCATCCTGAATTGTTTCTTCAATATTGATATATGAAAAAAATACCATATTTGAAATTAAAAGTGAAATACATGAATTATTTAATATGTGATGTTGTAAGAACCCATTGTTTCAAACTCAAATACACCATTAAATATATATTTTCATAGTATTTGTAAGAACTGGGCCCCAGTTACAGCATAGACACCCCACCTTAACATGGCCATTGGGTCCTAGCCCGCCAGGTACTACCAGTTGCCCCGTAGACTTGTGGTCCCCACCCTGGGGCCCACCCACATGCTTGAACGGGTCATCTGACTAATGATTGTCACCATAGGCCAACACATGTCCTCTCCAGTGTGCTTTTTCCTCCTCCACCCCCATCCTGAGAAAAAATTCCCAAAAGGTCACCCATCCTGATCACTACTTCAGTCCAAGCACGCTTAACTGTAGAGTTCTAACCATGTAGGATTCTGAAAAGGAAGTTTCACCTTATTGACATGAGTCATATCATTTAGTCATTAAACGCATATATCATTTTGGGATGTTACAATCACCCCCCCCCCTTAGAGCACAACTTCCTCATTGTGGGCCCTACATCTCAACCCAGGCAGTGCACCACACATAAGGCTGGGTACCCCCTCTGATACCAAATGTAACAATTGGGCCCCAGTGACAGTAAAAACACCCCACCTTAACATGGTCGTCGGGTCCTAGCCTGCTAGGTACTACCAGTTGCCCTGCAGACACGTGGTCCCCACCCTGGGGCCCACCCACATGCCCGAACGGGTAATCTGACTAATGACTGTCCCCACCGGCCAACACATTTCCTTTCCAGTGTTCTTTGTCCTCACTCACACACGTCCTGGGAAACTTTCCAGAAGGTCACCCATCATTATCACTACTCCAGGCCAAGCACACATAACTGTGGAGTTCTAACCAGGTAGGCTCTTGAAAAGGAAGGTGCACCTTGTTGACATGAGTCATATCATTTAGTCATTTAACCCACTATCATTTTGGGATGTTACAATCACCTCCACCCCCCCCCCCCCTTAGAGCACAACGTCCTCATTGAGGGCCCTACATCTCATCCCAGGCAGTGCACCACACATAATGATGGGTACCCCCCACCCTGGGGCCCACCCACATGCCCGAATGGGTCATCTGACTAGTGATTGTCCCCACAGGCCAACACATGTTATTTCCGGTGTGTTTTTTCCTCAATTGCACACACCCTAATAAACTTCTCAGAAGTTCACCCATCCTAATAACTACTCTAGGCCAAGAACGCATAACTGTGGAGTTATAATAACGTAGGCTCCCAAAAATAAAGGTTAACCTTGTTGACATGAGTCATATAATTTAGTCATTTAACCCTCTATCATTTTGGGATGTTACAATATTCATCACTATTATTAGTCCAGATCCAAAATAATGAACTAATGAATGTAATATTTAAAACGTTTCTCATAATCCCCTAATAAATACCACTCTTCTTCACCTATTATACACATGATTTCTATAATATTTGGCTCTGAAACATTATGACACAAAATTCCCCCAATTACATAGAATCTATTGTCACACTATATACCATTTCAAGGAGGCATAAGGTGTTGTTTAAGAGGATTAGACCAAAGGAATAAGTAAATTCTAAACTAAACCACATTCTAATTTATTCTTATTCAACCACCCTTATATATTATATATAAACCTTGAAATAGTTACATGAATATCATAAATATACTGATATCTTATCATTACTGTGGAATATTCACCATCTATCCTCCCTTTAATTTATTATAAAATGAAAAGGTTGCTTGAAATATGGTTGGTTCATAGCCTTTATGAACAATTTAGTGTGTTTTTAAACACCACCTAAAATGATGGTTATAATAATTTTATTAAGGATAAATATGATTATAATAAGTAAAATATTACCTAATTCATGTTCTAGAATTTTTTTAATAGTCATTTAATTAAATAAAAAAATCTAATTCATGATGGTTGGTAAAATCTCATAAATAAACATACCATATAATAGTATTATTTATTCTAAATGAATAATCACTATATCAGAACAAATATAGGTATTTGGGAAAATTTTATTTTTTTAAGGACATTAATATCATATAATTTTACTTAGGGAGATTCATTCTAATTTCAAAATAACTTCTATAATTACCCACAAGTGTTCCAAAATTTGAACCATTAAATAAATGAACTCAAAACATGATTATAAACATAATATATCATTGAAATGGTTGAAAATAAACATAATATAATATATAAAATAAAATTTATATAGAAAAATAAATTAATTAATTAATTAATCTAATTTAATTATTCAAGAGTTCAACTGAGAGTGGAGAATGAATCCAGAAATGAGGTAAACCATGATATTTCCATTGGGTTAGACCATTCCCTCTCTATCTCACATTATCATCCTATTTTTTGACATGGAATGCTTATAAATTATATATATGTCTCATACATATATAAATATCTTATTCACTATGCCTTTTTATGGGGTTGTATGTACCATAAGTTCATTTCTCAATGCAATCTTTTAAATCAAATTTAATTAAGGGGAAATTTTATTTCACATAATCCTTTTATACAATAAATTGTTAATGAATTTATTCCCATTCATAATTTTATTAAACAAAGTAATGTTTTAAGAATACCTAGTCTCTTTTACCACTAGTTTACAAAGAAATTTTCATATTATTTATTATATCCAAATCCGTTAACTATTTCATTAAAACACCATTTTAAAAGATCATATCTATACAAAATTATCTACACTTTTTCATGATTTTTTTGCATATAAAAAAATTATTTTATACCTATGTTTATATTGTTAGATATGGAAGTACCAAAATATTTTATTTCATATTCTCTTTATAATCATTATAAAATATCCTATGAGTATGATATCCGACCTGATTATGTAGCATATTTATTTTCATGGCTATCTATTTTCTTTATGCCAAATTTTTAATTTCCTTAATTAAAAAACACATTCATTTCCATGTTATTAAGGTTATATATAGATATCATTCCAATTAATTTGGTAATTTTTATGTTCTATGAGACGATATGTATAAGATTAGGGAGAAAACATAATCCATGATTGGGATTTGTCTACAATGTGATGTTGTCTTGGAGGTTAGCTATAACTTATGATAATACCATGTTTTATGCTTCTTCCACATTTCAATTTTCCATGACCTTATGATTAAATGTTCTTAATTTGAATCTCATATAGTATCATTCCAGATCCTTATAATTTATGAAAACTTGCATTTACTTTTTACTTATATGTTTTATATTATTATCATGATCATTCCCTTATTGAGAATTATATATCACCCCTGTTGTTTATGTGTTTACCATGTTATACTTTGAAATAATAAGTGCTCAGAGGGATTTAAGGTATCATTATGGAGAATGTATTAAGAAATTTTATATTAGTTTCACATTGATTTATTAAGAACCTAGTACCTTAATGAAATTGGGCTTCTTGATCCATGTTCTGTGTTAATAGGGTATTTATATTAAAACACATCTAATAATATTTATAAATGTATTGGGTCTTTATATTGGATATTCTTGATGTTTGTGAAAGTTTATTTTTTCAATGAGATCCCTCAACTTCAATATGTAAATAATAATTATGTTAGAGGATATGAAAATGGGGTTATTAAGATAATGTTGTTCTTTAATTCCAATTTACAATATGATTTTTTATTGATAGTGCTGGATACATAATAAGGATTTACAATGGGGTTATATTTACTAATAGTGATATAATTATGATAAATATATAGGAAAATAGGATTAAAAATAGTGATTTGGAATTGTTTTGTTCAGAGAAATTATTTTGGATTTAGATATGATGGTGGATATTAATACAATTTTGTATATCACTAAATACATTTATATGAATATTTATATATAGATATATGATGGGGTAACATTATTGGTAGTGTTAATGGATGAAAAAAATGTCTATATACAAATAGATCTTTCATTTAATTTTTGACAATGATTCTGATTATTTATGAATGGTGTATATATCTATTTAACATCAATTCTTACAGGGTAATTAATAACCCCACTAATGAAAAATTATTGATGGTTCTTAGTATTAAATTCATTGTAATTTATAAATGGTGGTTCTGAGTAATTTTCAATCATTATGATTTTTATTAGATATGTCTACCCAAATTACATAATGACAAGTTTTAGATTTTATGTATGATATAAATATTAGGATTCGAATTGTGTGTATACTGGAATGATTATTTATTTTAGGTGGTGATAGGAACTCTTCACCATTTATACTACCTCCATCAAAATTTAAAAACCAAAAATGAAAAACATTAATTAGGATAAAATGATTAATGGATGGGAAAATAATTAATTTTTTGACTCCCCTCACCAATTAATTGACTTAATATTCTCGAGATATTATTTTTGAAGATAGTGTATACATTGAGATAGATGGTAGGAGATGGTATGCATGGTCCCTTTCTTTTTTTGGCATGTATTTATCATAGTTTAAGATATATATATATATATATAACATTTTTGGTAAGGGTTATTATGGTGAGATATAACTATAATTTGGGAACGTTAATTAAAATTACTCTATTTTATCTCATCATCTCATAGATGTATTAGTATTTTCTATAACACATTAAAAAACATTAAATACATCTTTATTTCGACACTTTCCCACTAACTAAATAATTATTATAGGATTATTAAAGCAGTTAAATAGAAGTTCATTATTTTAATTTCCATAAATATTTATTAATTATAGTAATTAAATTCTATTTATTAATTTCAATTGTTGATATTCAAGTGTTTTGATATCATACTATCGTAAAAAAATCTCCTATTTTTATTTAGTTTATATATATTTGTTAATTGGGATCTTAATGAAAGTAGAATTAATTACAAGATTAATATATATATATATATATATATATATATATTTGTTTATATATTATAAATATTTAATAATTACCATCTATAGGGTTGGTAATAAAAAAAAGAACTGGAGATGTCCTCATTGGCAGTTAACTGACAGTTAATGGGACATTATGAGGGGAGAGGAATGGGGAGTATAATAATCTGATATGTCATAAATATAATAAATAAATTAGTTTAAAATCATTAATGTAATTTTAAATTACTAATTAATTCACTTTATAATATATGGGTTTGAAAGGGGTGGAGGGAAAGAGAAAGATGAGTGGAAAATGAGAGGGAGAATTGATTAGAACATACACTCTTCTTGGTGTTGCTTTTTCTCGATGACTCTAAAATCATTTTCAGATTGGAGTTGTATGGATATATAATAGAATTAAGTATGATAATATAAATAATATATAGGATTTGGATAGGGAAATGAATTTGGGATGATTGTGAGGAGTGGTTTTCTAAGGGGAGGGAGAGGGGTTATTTATACTTGATGAGAGGGGTATTTTGGAATAAAATATTAAATAAAATTATTTATCAAATCTAAAACCTTTAATAGTGAAAATTGTACAATATAAATAATCCATACATTTAATATATTATTTTACACCTTTAAACACATTAATAATTTTTATTCACTTAGTTCATTAAAAAAGAATGCCAAAAAATGAAAACATTTCATATAAAGGGGTCACCTTTTCATTTAGGATTTGGAAAATGAATACTAGGATTGGAAGGGAATTCTACTTTAATATGGTGAATCACTCATAAAAATAAATATTATTCATTCTAGAATTATGTTATTAAAATTATTTGGTAATTATTATGTCAAGAGTGATGTAATTCAAGATACACGAGTTATGAAAAACTAAATTTTATCTATTCAACTAAAAATGGATGTATTTGTTAAAAATATAAAAAAATAACCCTTGGAGAATTTCAAAAATTGGATTTCAGAAATTAAAATAATTTTTTCAATATAATTATCTACCATATTTAATTTTAACTATTTATATAAAAATAATTTTTTAAGAAGTACTTTAAAATGTACTTTGTTAAAATATTTCTTATATTTTATTTGAGTTTTTTAATCATGATAAATTTTCCTTTTATAATATTTATATTTTATTAAATTAATAATTATAAATATTATTTATTTATTAATTTATTATTTTGAGTTTAAATTTCTATTCCAACTATCATGTTACTATTCCCAATGGTCAAGTGAGTATTTTCAATTGTTATATTACTATTCCAATTATTATATTTTTATTCTAATGGTCACATTACCTCTTATAAATACATATTATTTCCTTAATTAATTATTAACATAATTATATTCATGGTTATATATGTCAAATTTATGTAATATTGATTGGTTAACTAGTTTTTTGTTTATTTCTTATACTATTGTTCGCGAGAGGGATGATTATAGACTATCGGTGTGATCCAAATTTTCTCATTCTTATTTTATTATATTTTCTATTTTTTATACCCACGTAATATTATTAATTTTAGTGGACATAATTGATTACTAATATAATGATTTTTATTAATGAAATAATGTGTTTTTTTCCTGTGTTGTATGTGCTTAATTATATATTATATAATATAATACACATTATTAGAAAAAAAATATCATTTATGTATTATGGGTTGATAAACATATAGTGGAAGATGAGAAAATGATTAATTCCACTAAAAAAATATTTTTTCCATGGGATATAATGAAATACAAAATTTTATACTGGAATTATATTTCCAAATGGGTGATGTTAATAAATGTTTTTCATAGATCCTGAATATTAGGGAGGATGATGAAATAGAACACAAGGAAAAGAGAAGATTAAAATTAAAATTCATTTAAAAATATTTCCCTTTCGATAAATTAACTAAAATTATTGAAAAAATAATAATATTAATGAAAATTAAATAATAAAATTTTTGGGAGTGTTAAAAACGCATTACAAGACTATATAGGTATTCTACAGATTACATACACAGTTACGAATAAAAAAGTGACCCATTATTTAATGTTAATATTTTATGTCACTAAAGAGAATATTTTTCTAAAATGATTTCATCTTAAAATGAATTAGTTTTATGCTACGTAAAAATAAATAATGCATTTTTTAGATGATATATAATCAATCAGAATCAATAGAAAAAGTATTCACATTAACACTATGAAATAAGGAAAATTTGATGAAGAAATAGAAATTAAAGCTATTTTTGATAAGTGAAAATTGTGGAAAAACATCCTAAAAAATTCTTGAAGGAAAGGCGATTATTTTACAAGTTGGTGGAAAAGGTTAATTTAGATCATTAATTATAGATAATGAAATAACCCACCACTATCTAATTTCTGAACTTAAAATAAATGGGAGAATTTTTGAAACCCATATCACATGAATCAATGGAATATACCACTTTGGATGGAAAAGGGTTGAAGTCTAATCTTATGTGATCACTATAACAAAGTTTTATGTTCCCAATGATGTTGTAGAAGGTTCTATAATAAAAATATCAAATTTATCCAATGTTTTATTTTATTACTCATTATCACACACTTTTATATCATACATATTTTATGAAATATTGATATATCCCTAGTACCTTAAGAATTGAGTTTTTATTCAAAAGTCTTAGAAAAAATATCACTTCGACAAAGATATGTTGCGAAGAATGTTTTATGACTAAAAAACATGCCATATTTTCAGACATTATTATTATTCCTATGATTGAATATGATATAATTATTGAAATAGACAAGATTTAATAATATGATGGAAATAATTATTAAAAAGGGAAGGATATTATGAATAAGTATGAATATGTAAAATTATTTATCGTTAGTGAGGATAATTCATTATATGAGTCAAATATATATCAACCATTAGTATAACTTCTAAATGAGATTCTTGGGGGGAAAGAGGAAACAAATTATATCAATAGAAAAGGAAATAAATAAATTTAGGATAAACCCATTATATATGAATACATTAATATATTTCTTAGGTAATTTCATGGACATACACTATATCATGATGTTGAGTTATCCATTGATTTAATCCCAGTCTTAAGAATTATATCAAACAGTCTATAGAGAAGGTACATTATTGTATTAGTGGAGGAAAACAAACAACTAGATAATTTGTGTGATAATTGATTTATTATCCTAGTGTTTAACCAAGGGAAAATCTATAATTTTTATTAAGATGAAATATTGATCCATGAGGCTATGCATTGATTATATAGAAATAAATTCACAATGAATAACAAAATATTATCCTCTATATTTCATGGATGAATTATTTTATCTTCTGTATATAGCTCTATATTTTCTAAATATTGATCTTCACTATGGGTATCATTAAATGTGAGTAAACAAGTATGATATTATTAAGAAAACATTTTGAATGGGGTATAGAAATTATGAGTTTACAGTAATTACATAATTATTGACTAATTAAAAATATATTTTTTATGGATATCATAAATAGAATATTAAAGGAATATAATAATAATTTTTTTGTTTCATTCATCAATGAGAACTTGGTGAATTATAAACTTTAAGTGGTCATTGATAATCAATTTAAGATCATTCTTGATAATCCTAGGGGAAAAGTGTTATTTGTGAAATTTAGAAAGTGTGAATTCTTCCATCATTAAGTTTCATTTTATGGATATATTTCATATAAGGATATATTTTCAGTTGATTATAGGAAGAAAAAGGTACTCAAAAATTTGTTTACACCAATAAACTAAACCTGGTTAAGTAGTTTCATTGAATTGGTAGGTTAATATTGAATATTCTTTTTGAAATGTTTCACAATTATCTTACATGTTAACCTAAAAAACTCATAAGGGGGCATTTAACATAGAAAAATAAATATGAATAATGGTTTAAATAATTTATGAGGATATTGGTCAATACAAATATATGGACTATACTATCTGGAAAAATAGGGATTTGATATATATTGATTCATCAAAGAAAGTACTTGATTTTTTATTTTTTACATAATTATAACATAATTTCATGTGCATCAATGATGTTAATGAATCAAGAATAGAACTATCCAACTCATTAAATTTAGTTGTAAGACATACTCTATTGTTTGATGATATGAAGACATTATATATATGGGGAATGATGTGAGATGTAAAAATACCATAAGAGAATAAAATAAATATTTACATATAATAATATCAATATGATAAAGATGAAATGGTTCTAGTATCTCAAGGATTATGATTTTTCATTATAATACCACTATGGTAAATAAAATGTTGTAGCATGTGCATTGGGAAGGAAACATCTGGGAATTCTGCCCAAAATGAGCATTAGTGAGATCCTATTTTTATGGATATAGTAAATATTAACATGGGAACTATTTAAGAAGGAGAGACATCACACCTTTTTCTAATGAATCCCAATCCATATTTATTAGAAAATATAAAAATTTCAAAATCACATTATTTGAGTTTTCAAAATTAAATTAATGGTAAGAATGATGGGGAATTGGTGGAATTCATTTGCGAAGTCAAAGTTATAAAATTTGGAAAGGGAATATGTGTTCCATATAAATGGAAGATAAAAATGTAATTATTGGATAATAATTGGAGTTCTAATTTCTATGTAAAACCCTATATAAACCACACGTATATGGATGTGATGAAACTTTTTCATTGGGATAACATGAAGTAGGAAATTGGTGATTATGTATCAAGAGGATTAATTTTTCAATAGGGAAGAAAAGGAGGAATAAACCTAATTGAGTCATGAAACCTATTCATATCCACATATGGAAATGGAATTACACTAATATGGTCTTTTTCATTGAAAAAAAAGATTCCCGAAAAAATGACAGAGTAAGGGATATTATTGATCGCTTTTGTAAATCTACACATTTACATGATATATCAGAAGATTTATCTTTTAAGTATTTTTTGTAGATCAATATTAATGATGTATAAAAATTAATGGTGAATCAAAATTTATCTTTTAAGTTATATTTAAGTGATTATTTATGATCATGGTACAAAATTTATCGTTGAAGTGATTTTTGCAACATTTTTATTTTTTATTCAAAGGAAAGTAAAATATGTAACAGTATTGTTTTTAATAAGTATAAATTTTTTTAAATAGTGTTATCTTAAAGGTATATTAAATTTTAAATATTATTTTATAAGGAAAAATGTCTATAATAATTATGGTAATTTATTTTGAATTTTTGGGAAGTAAATAATTGACATAAAGGCCTCCATAATGATGATGTATTGATTGTTTAATTATTGGAAATATTAAATAAATGTTATAATTAATATCAACATATATAAATGATGACATAAATAATATCCTCCATGAATATTCTAGATTCCCATGACATATTAGGGATTAATTATAGGTGTTTTTCAATGTTATTTTATGTATTGATATTTTGTAAAATCCAGACTAATGAATTGGGTCCAAATTGACATTAATGATATTTTAAAATAAATAATATTTTATTTAATGATATAAAATTCATAAAAATAAAAAATTAGAAAAATGTATTGTAATAAAGTTTCAAATTTTATCAATTATACATCTACGGTTCGTTTTACATTCTATAGTAACAAACTTAACCCTCAAAGTGTATAAACACGTGTTTTCAAGGTAAGAGTTAAAGAGTTTACATAAGGGTTAAACTCAAAGGATAAAGGTAATATTGTGAAAAAAAATTGTCTAAAAATTATTAGATGAAATTATTTCGACGTATAAACATCTTATATGTGAAATATCTCACTTTGGAGAAATTTTTAAGTCAATATTAATTTATATTAATTTAATATTTTGAGAGTTTCCAAAAGAGTCCATCACCTCAATTATAAAAGGGAACATGCAACCACACATCCTCAATCAACATTGAGGCTTATAGATCAACCAAACCCTGTCTATTTCTCCTAAAAAATTCCCTCTCTTCCTTAAATAATCCTTATATTGGGCATAAATCCAACAAAAAAAGTAATTTTGGGAAAATCAAAAGGACATATACAAAGAAGAGGCAACAATCATCAATGAATGTTTTTGTTTTCTTCCTTAAACCCATTCAAATCATTATATTTCATGTTTAAATAAAGCACTCTATATCCTAAATATATTAAGATGTATTTATGTTAAAATTTTTACCTACACTCATGAAAGCTTCCATAAAATGGGATACACAATCACCATTCGTTTATACAACGGACTACCGTGTCATGATCCAATGTCATTTTCCTTCCATTAACCACCTTTCACTTTTGAAATATTGATGGATTCATACATTTTATTGTATATATATTATTTATAATTTATTTATGGTTATTTAGGTTTTATATAACACATATCTTTATTCAAATCATTTGTGGGAATACGATAACATCGTTTGTCGACATGTAGACCACCGCCCACTCAAAACAAGGGGATTAATTCACGGCACACATTAAATGTATTAGGGATGGTACTTAAAGAATATATGGTAATATTTTAAATAAATATGATATTATAACTATAATATACATATATATCAATTACTGTTCATTCTAATAAATACAAAAAAAGAAGTATATGTAGCATTCATGCGTATGTATGGCCTACCGTCTCCATGAATGGTACATTTCATTTCATATCATTAAATATAATGGATTATTCTAATTAAATATATTATAGATATATATTATATTAAAATCATGGTTTATATTCTGGATATTATGAAATAGTATTGTAATTATTAGGAACAACAAGTAATAATTCAATTTATACTTTAAAAACTAGGGAATTAACACACAAAATAGTAAAAATAATGGAATATTGTTATCAAATGGAAAATAAGATATTATAAGAAGTTAATATGATATATTAAAGATGAGTATGGTTTTTTATAACATAATAACATGCTTAAAACCATTATATAAGAGTTTAAGGATGTTTAACTAATGGAAAGGACAAGGTAAGGGTCTTCTGGTATCACTTTTACTACTGTGTGATATATACCTTATCACCACTTAATTTTGTTTTGTTTTATATTTAATTATCCTATAAACTTTTATACCATTAATGTCCTAATAATAATGAAATTATAAGATACATTAATTTTACTCCTCCATGGGGGCATATAATTAAAAGTTTTTAAAGTGGTATAGGACACTTTGGAATGTTTAAAGATTATTTTTCTCATGAATTTTTCAAATAAATTATTTAAATTACTTTCATATATGGAAACATAATTTTTTAAATCTTATGATTCATTGAGGTTAATATCTGATGATATCACTTAACATATTTAATTTAATGTTTTATTATTAATTTTGAATGTGTAGGTGCTATTTTGATACAATTCACAGTTTATGGTTAATGTATTCAAATTTTATATGTTGGTTTTTGATACTAATGTTTGTGGTGAATATTTTTCACCAAGTTCATAAGAGTAATGAATTGGGATTAGTAAGTGTTGGTTGGGGCCCTATATAGCTCTATGATGCATCGATATGTATCGTGAGATGAAATGAGTTGGTGAAAACCCCTTCTTGTTTATTTCAAATCAGTTATAAATTTTCAGGATGATAGATCATGAAATATATTTGGTCATTTTCTACCCATAGAATAAAACATTAATGATGATAGATATTGAAAGTAATTATCTTAAGGATTGATATTGATTATTAATAAGTCCAATTTTATGAATTCCATCAATATTATAATTCCATGTGATCATTTTATTTGTTAGAATATCCATGGTTATGTTTCCTAGATCGTGTGACTATTTAAATGGAATGTGTTTCAGTTATTTACGATTATATATTATTTATTCTATATTTACTACTATGTATCACTGTACACATAACCTTACTGAGAATTTGAGCTCACCGCACTCAATTGTTTACTTTTCCCAAATATTCTGAGAAGTATATTATGAATGGTATGGAGTGTTAGATAAAGGGGGAATAATGGAAGACCCAAATAGAATACTTTTTGTTTTTATTTTTAAATTTTAAATTTTAATTTAAAATATGCATCTAGTTTACCAATAATACTAGTCTATTAGGTCCTTTGGGATGTGAATTATTGCATATTAGGTCAATGTAATTAAGTTAGGCACCGACTTTGGGCTATTGGGGTTTGTCTAATTACAACATTGTCCCATGATGACATTCCCTTTTACATAAGATGCATGAAAGCATGAGAATTTTCATCCCTAAATGTAATTTTATAGAAATAGATGAGGGACATCATCTGGAGTGCTTACAAGATGTCACATCATACTACCCAAATTCCTCTACTATATCACAATTGTTCTTGGAAGGTCCATGAAGCATTTATAAAGCAAGCCTCACCCTCATATCGGGGTATAACAAGATTCAAAAAGAATATATAGAATTACTTGATTGAACATATGGATACCTAGTATCCTTTTTCATGAGTAAACATTGGCCGATTATGTAGTTGAAACAATATTTTTAGCTCAGATATCAAATTAACAGTATGAACAGCCTCCCTTTGTAGGGATCACATGACCCTTAGGAAGCTTTTGTCAATATTAACATCAAAATAATCCTCAAAAACTACATAAATAGATAATTCAAAGTCATTAGGAGAATTCCCATTTCCAATATCCTGATTCTCAAGTGAACGATGATGGGTAGGTATTTTATATACCCCAAAAAAACACACCATAGAGCACAAGCTATTACAAGGTCAATCTCAACATGTGACTATAATAGAGAACCAATGACTCCATGTCTTTTTAAACATTTCTTACATGTATTTTAGAATAAAATGTAAATTATTTTTATTTATTGAATTTATTGTCTATATCTGATATCTCATATCATAGTTCAATAGGCATGTATATAGCACATGAAAAATTGATATTTCTATATAATGAATAATGCATGTCAGTATATCCTTATGTGCCTATTAAGATTCATGTATCCTCATCTAATTCCATAATCAACCAGGAATAAAAATATAAAAAAATAATAACATTATAAAACAAAAACCTCATACAACATCTGAGTCACCCAAGGTGAAATAACATCAAATATAACAAGAAAATAGAACAAAAAATAATCACATCCAAGGGATCATGGATTTTCCACCTTACATAGCTTAACTAATCCAATGATAAATCTTATTTCAAAGTACTAACACATCATAGTTCCCTTTCTACCATTATTAAATAGTAAAAAAGAAGATAATAAAACCTTCTCCATTGAAACTACTTTGTAAGATCCCCCGATCTTCCACTATCTCATGTGGCCAGAGAAGGTTGTTTAATGATACCTCTAGCATACCTCCCCATACACTATAATATACCCACTAGTAGTGGGGGTGTAAAATGTATCGGTGGGAGAATATAACCTCATCTATGAATCATTATGGTAGTATAAATAAACCATATAATTAATAGTAATAAAATAATTGACATAATAAAAACTAATAATAAAAGAAAACTAAATAATAAAATAAATAATATATGAATAATTTAATGACATGTTGAAATGTAACTAAATTTCATAACAGAATGAATAAATGTATAATACTAGAAGAATCAAAAAATGACTCAAAAGTCCCCAGTCATGAACTACACATCAGTCATACCTCCAAACACTATCCCAACAAGCAATAAATAATCAACTACGAAGTCCTTTTACCTTTCCCAAACATACTACCATGTAATCTTCTTAAGAAAAAATAGATAGAATAGTATTAGTAAAACTTAGTAGGTTGAAACAACCATTTTTAAACAAATAATTCTTATAAAATATGTATGAAATACATTGATAAGAATGGGTAGTAATTAATTTCATTTTTTAAAAAACATACTAAAATGACCTTCTCTATCTCCATACTGAAATATCACTCTGAATGTCTTACAACCATGCCAACCACAACCATATAACCAAGCTAAAATAAATTTCTTTAGTTCCATGTCTGAATTCATCCAATCATGTATTACAATTATACCAACCAAAACCATTTAACCATGGTATAGTCATAATAACCTGAGTCAAAGTCATATGAAAATTACTTCAACCATGTAAATATCCTATAAGCATTACAATATAGAATGGGGACAGGCCCACTAAATATTATAATTATAGTATATATGTGTTCATATTCCATGTCCAACCTCGATCTATAATAATTTCATCATGGTATGGGGAACATCCCACTAAATATCAGTATTACAACATATAAGTCTATATGTTCTAGGAGAAGCCTAATAAATAAACTATTCATCAGGGAACAATAGTCATATCATACAACATGGATATCAAAATATCACATCATCAATCTCAATGGTTAGTTATGTGAATACCATTTTAATTTCATATTCCTATTGTGTTTATAAAACAATTTATCAAAAAATATAGAAATAAAAAATAATCCAAAACGTTGGTATTTTATACCATGAAATCACCTAAGTTATCATATCATGCTTAAAAAAATTAATCCATTATCCAATTTAATTATATTTATGGTTCACTCACTTAAAGGGTTTCTGTATTCTAGGTTAGAAGATAATTGAAGCCAAAGGATTCAAAGGAGTAATCCAATTCATCATTTAATTGATTTGGGTATACTATTCATTTTTTGAATCATGATATTAAATAAAATTGGAAATTATCATACCATAGGGTTAAGATTTAGACCACTTATATTTTACTGATGATCCATTGACAATTTCAATGGAAAACTACCAAGAGTAAAAAGGTGAAGATAATCACAAAGAGTTTCCAGATCAGAAATAATCAATATCAAAACCAATAATGAACACAGTAAGAGGATTTGACCAGAATAGTTTGTGAACTATGTAAGATAAGGGATAAACTATAGAAAAACCACATAACATGGATTAGTGGTTTAATCGGGATGTTTGAAGGAAGGTTGAAACTTTAAAATCAACATGAAGGTGACCTTTTATTGAGAAGATAAAGTTCCAATTAATATTAATGAATAAACAACTAAAAAACATAATTTTAAATAAACAATCAGGGAATTACATATATTTTAATGTATTTACACTTCATGTAATTATTTCTCATCAGAAAAACTAATAAATCTATAGCCTTGGAAGGTTTTATTAAAAACATCAAAAAATTACATGATTTTCAATCCATTTAAACGACATGTAAATGTTATACATATGGTTTCTCATATGATTTTACCTATAGACAATATGAATCCCCTTTCACAGTTATTAGCTTACCATGAACCCAAGAATCACTTAACCCATTTATACATAGACTCCATTAATTCATATAAACTAATATCTCTATTCATAAGTCATTTACACCTAAAAATCTCTCTATGTGGATCCTCTCAAGTTTACATAATTTTCATCATAACGAAACATTTTATTTATTCTATATACAAGTATCCAGAATGGGACATGACCAATAAGGTTTAATAATAAAGAAAAACCTACCTAAATTAAATTATAATGAAAAAAATGAGGGAAAGGCATACCTGAAAAGGATAGTCCCTTACATTGATAATGCCATCAAAGAGACATTAGGCAATGATCTATTGAAAATTTTGAGCTTTTATGTGGGATCTTAATAGAGGTCCTTAAAACCAACTCTGAAAATTATAGATAATGACCATTGGAGATATGTCTAGAAATGGAAGTGAATTTGAGGAGATGGATCAAATTTCATTACTTTTCAACCCATCTAATTATTATTTGTGTGATATCTTGTTACTTACAAAATGTAAATCATAATAGAGATTTTTTCTATAGATTCTATTTTATGATTATAAATTCTCTATAAAAATTTATATATATATTTTTTGAATCCGATCAGGGTTTATTTTAATGGTTTTTAGGGATAGAAATATTATTGGAACTGATCTATCTTATTAATGGATTTAGTGGAAAAAAAGATACATATTATTATTTTATTTATGTAGAGAGTTTTTCCATATTAATATAGACATTATGGTTTGGTTGAAAATGGGGGAACTAAAATTTATGCTTTATGATTTACTTAACTGTAATGGTTTAATGAGTATAAATAATTTTTGAATATTTTTGAAGTCATTATTATGTTATTTATGTTTAGTTTTTTATTTTTTGTGAAAGTTTATAAATTACACTATGTTTTTTATAGAGAATTAAATTTAATAAACAGTACAAAACATTGATATTTTAGATGACCAGGGTTTCTGATTAATAAACACTGAATATCATAAGATATTGATATCAAATACATTATAATTAAGAGGTTTTGGTTTTTATTTATTCTATATTTTAAATGAAAATTCTACCCTCTCTTGTAGGAATTTATAGACTCATCAATCCAACAATTGGTATTCGTGTTAGTTCAAATACATAAATTTCTTTTGTTTTCTTTTTTATTTTAAGAATATTTTTATTTCTTGAAACTTTTCTAATAAACATTTTTGTAGGATTTGTATAAAACTTTTGTACACTAACAAATTTTTTTAAAATTTTTTTTATTTTTGTCTTTTAAAGATGAATGGTATAAACGTGATGAAGTATTAAAAATAATAATCCCAGTGTACTAATGAATTTTAATGGGGATGAATATGAATATTCTATTGATCATATAATGTTTTTAAATATATGAATATATAACTTATTTATGTTGGCTATAAATTGTTAAAATAATGAGAAATAAGTATCTATATTTAAAAATCATGAGAATATTAAATATCTACTAAAATATTTTGTAATAAATAGATTGTTGTGTTCTATAAGAAATATCTATAATAAAATATCTTTTGGTGAAGCAATGATTATTATTTCGAAAAAACATGATGTTACTCAGTTGTACATATAATGTGATTGAGATAGGAAGAGAAATACAGAGGGTAGATTATATGTATTTTTAGTTTCTTATTTCTGAATATGTATAGAAGATGAATAAGAGGGTTATGAAAATAGTAAAGAGTTTACAATATTTCAGTGAAACAGGTCTTATTGAGGGAATTATATTTTAAATATCATTGAAATTATTCCATATTAATGATAGTAAAAAAATAATAACTTTAAATGGTCCAAGGAGGATTAAAAATTTTAAATTGGATGATTTCAGTGGAACTCTCATGTAGTTTGATGGTAGACTTAATAGATATAGAGACAAGATACAGAAAAATAATAGAGGAGTTACTTTTGATAATACTTAAAATGTTACTAATAAATATCAATCAAATGAGAATGATTTTATGTCTTCAGGGAAATGAAATGATCATGTTGAAACAAAGAGAAATTATTCTAAATAGTCCAGGAATGAGTTTGAGAATCTCATTAAGGTAATAAATAAGATTATTGGAAATAACTAATTTTGATACAATTAGAAGAAGATTCACCAGGATATAAATGAGGCTAATGATTATTCATAAGATATTTGTTTTTAGTGTAAGAAGGATGGCCATAAAAGACCTAATTTTCCCCAACATAATGGAAAGGATATAAAGGATATAAATCCTAAGATAAATTCAATGAATTTATAGAGATATAAGCGTATAAAAAGTATTAAAATAAAATATTCCTAATGTTCTAGTTTTGAGGATAGTTATTCAGATAATATATTATATAGTGAATGTGAAGATCATTAGAATATTGGTTTCCTTGATGAAATTACAGAGAATATTAATTGTTTAACGGTTCTAGTATTTTCTAAAACCAGGAATAATATTACTTAAAATGATAATTATACTAATTGTGAAAATTATAATAAATATATATATATTTATATGAGGATTCTACATTATCTAAAGTGAACAATACTTTACCTAGCTTTGAGGAATTTTCATGATTTCAACATTTAGTAAAACGAAAGGAAATGTTTCTAAAAACCATTATACTGATGAGGAAAAAATTGATAAATAAAAATCAAGAATATATATTCTAAATACTGACATAAAATATGATTCAATGTATTTTGGGAAATATAATAGTGAGAAAACATAATTTTCAAAATAATTGAAATTTTTTAATTCTATTACTACTTCTCTTGAGAATAAAAATTTAATGACGAAACTAAATTTTGAAATTTATTTTCTAAAAAAATTACTATATAAATTTAATACTATTGTATTAAATTTTGATAAAATTTATTATTGGATAAGACCACCTAGGTAAGTGTATGGAATGCATTTTACAAATAAAAAAATAAATTTTTCAAAATTATTTTTTATGAGTTCCCTATAATGTATGAAATGTAAAATTGGAAGAAATTAGAAAGATAAATGTTCATAAAATAGTGTTAAATAATTATGTTTTGATAAAGTTAATTTTTTTATAAAATTTGGTCATGTGTAGATTCTGAAAATTTTAATATCTCAAAATGCTAGACCTATGAAGGTTTGGGTTCAAAAATATTAATCTTATAATTTTTTGAAAATAATAAGTGTACCAAATACAATAATATATGTTACATAAATAATGGATGTTATAGGTATATGATTGTAAAAAATTAAATATTAAGGATTATTAGAATGTAGGGTGAAAATGTAACCTCCGGTGTAAATGTTCATGGATAAATAATTAAAATAAGTAACAATATTCTTTAGAGAAAGGATTTGATTTCAAATTTTATATATCTTATAATACTTCTGAAAAAAATTATTATCATTTGTCAATTATGTGATAATGAATATATTTTGAACTTTATCAATGATAAATTTACAATTCATAGTTTATAATTGAAAATTATTCATTCTACAAGTAGGTATGTGAATGTTTACACACATAACATAGAATACAGTTGGATCCAATATCTTCCTTGACATAGTGTAATGTAAGACCAATCATGGACAAGTAAAAGAAGATTTAGAAAATGAATTATTATAACATTAACTAAAAAATCAATGAAAGTATTATTTTATGATCTATTAGAGCTTATGTTTGAATCAATAAAAGTTTTTGATCCATGTTAATTTATAAGGAAAAATTAGTTAGGTTTTAAATCTATTAGTAAAGTATCAATGTGTAATCCTCTAGAGTTAGTTCACATTAATTAATTTGTTTCAATAAAAAATTGGGATTATTGTTAGAAAATACTATATATATATGTTTTATTTTGTGATTGAGCTAGATGTTCATGGGACTATTTCCTATAAAAAAATTGGAATTCATTTTCTGTTTTAAATAAATAATAACCAATTTTAAAAATGGGAAAATAAATCCATGATAACTATTCATAATTATAATGTTAGAGATTTTTTAAATTCTAACATTAAAACTTTTTATACAAAAAATTTATAATATATAACATTCTAGAACTGATAACTCCAAAGAAAAATGGTGTAGTTGAAGGTAGAAATTAAATTATTCATGAAACTACAAGAACCATACTGAGTGAATATTCATTTTCTTAACATTTTTTCTTAATATGATAGTAAAAAATTATATACTAAAAATGTTTTTCTCATAAGACCTATGAATAATATTACTACTTACGAGTTTTGTATTGGAAGAAATCAAATGCATTATTATGTAAATGTTTTGGGATGAAATGTGTTCATTTTGAATTCTAAAGATAATATATATAAATTTTCATGAAAATAAGAAGAAATAATATTTATAGGCTCTTATAAAACAATTATGTAATATATATTCTTTAATAAAAAAACATGGACTATGGATGAAAAATCGCAGGCTAAATTTAATGAAATTGATAATAATTTATTTCAAACAACCTCAATTCACATCTCCAGATGTTATTTAAAAAACAATTTCAACGAATGTGATAAATTTCTTCTAATGAGTGAACTAATGAAGAAAATATTGTTCATGTTATACATTGAAAATATTTTCATCTTTTTATTTAATAACACATATTTTAATATTAAGGAGTTTTTTATCCCTTTATAATTATCCTAGTGATTATATCACTATTGATGTATACCAACCTCTTAGAACAATATGTTCCTTATGAAATGAAATTGAACATGATGAATTCTTATCACAATTTGAACCTAATACTCACAAAGAGTACTTATGTGATAATGTTTTGATTAAATTTGTGCAATATGAACATAATTAATTTAAAAGGAGTCACATTTTTTTTCATTTTTTGAAAAACCTAAATAATTACCTATTATTGGTGTAAAATTGGTTTTTTAAATAAATATGTTGATATAAGAGTTATGGTTAGAAAAAAATTACACTTTTTACAAATTTTTATAAGAAAAATAGTGAATATTGTATAAATAAACTTATGCTCTAATATCTATAGTTGAATCTATCAGTATTCTTCGGGGTATTCATCAATTCATATTGTATAATTTTTTTAAATGAATATGATGTGTTATTTTTTTGATTGTATATATATTGGTGGAATTTTATGTATAAAAAACCCATATCTGTTTTAAATAAAAAAATTTAGATCATTTATTTATACTTACTAGTTAATTATATAGACTTATATATTCCCAAATATCCTGGTATGATTAATTTACTTGATTTTTAGTATATTTTATTTTTATAATGGAGTAGTGGATCCAACACTTTTTACTAGAAATATTTATATAAACATTATCATTGTTAAAATTTAGTTCAATTATTTTATATCCATTTCAAATAAAAAATCACAAATATATCCCATGGATGATCTTATGAAATCTATGTTTGAAATGAGTTTAATGGGTGAACATATATACTTTCATTGTTTTCAAATTTCACAAAATCCATATGAAACTTTTAAATATCAACATAATTATATACAATATCATGTTATAAAATTTTGATATGACAATAGAAAAAGTATTAATACTCCTACGAGAAACTTAAATAAATTAGATATTGGTGAATATGATAAATGAGTCGATCAGAATTTTTTAGTGAAATGATTGGTTATTTACTTTATATAATCTCTAGTCATCTAGATTTAATGTTTTTGTATGATTGTGTTCAATATATCAAGATATTCCATAGGAGGCAAATCTAAATGGAAAAAATTAATTTCACATTCACTTAAGGTTACTATGGATCCATGCTTATTTTACTATTCTAGAAATGATCTAAACATAATTGCTAATATATCTAAACATTGGTGGATGTAAAATGAATAAGAAATGTACATCTAGAACATGTCATTTCTTAGGACAATATTTTTTTTTCTTGGTATTGTATGAGAAATCATTTTTCAGAACTTTCCTATATTGAATCCAAATATGACTCAGTTATAAATTTTGTTTCTCAAGTGTTGGTGATGAGGCACACCCTCACCGACCTTGCCCGGAGTTTCTAAAAATCCAAAAAAAATTGTGATGACATTAGTGGAACTACTTTTTTAAACACCCAATACATCACCCACAAGCTAATCAGATAGATATAAAATTCCATTTCATTAGATACCACAAAAAATTAAAATTATTTTAAAATTCATTATAATTCAAGAACCACTTGATGATATATTTTCTAATTCAATTTATTTTGTTATATTTTAATATTTTAAAAATAATATTGTAATGATTAATTTTAAATTATTATTTATATTATCTTCTTCTTTATAGATATACTTATTGTAATTAAATTGTTTTCAAATTCATAGAAAATATATCATTTCATTTTAATTTTATAATGTTTTTTTCTAAACACATTGGTTTTTCAAAAATTTCTAGTTCTTATAAAAAATTTATTCTTTGTATTTGTTTTCATAAAGAATTCATTTTATAGAATTCATAGTTTATATAAAAAAACAAATTCCCTAAATTTTTAGTTTATAAAAATTATTTGGGTATTCTAATGATTTTAGTTTTTGTAAAAAACATTGATTTTATAATTTTCTTAATTACTAAGAACATTTATTTTTCTATGTTATAGTTTTTACAAAAATATTATATAATAAACTTTGTTAGGAATAGAAGAATAATAATTACTAGAAAAAATTCCCATAGAATTTATAAAATTTACTCCCAAAAGGTAATTTATAATATTTAGTTATTATTATACATTACTATTTCAAAAAAATAAAAATTACATTTTCCTTAGTTATAAAAACATTGAAATATTTAAAAATAATTATATTTTTTTAGAACATAAGCTCATATGATGATAGTTTTCCCAAAACATATTAAGGTTTAAAAATTTATATTTAATGTTTAAATGATAAATATTATCCATCAGATCATAGGTGTGTTTTATTTTGAGATCTCAGTTTTTAGGATGTTGAAATGTCATCATAAATATTATAAATATAAGTGTGGGTCAACAAATCCTGCATCTATTTATTAAAATATTCTCTACCCTCATCCATCAAATATGTCTTGAATTGGATTATTTTCCATTTATATTATCAATTTTTCCTCATATGATCTGTAGTATTATTTGATCATTAAGAAATGAATTCTTCAAATGAAATTTCAAACTATGTAGTAGTGAAGGAAAGTTTTATTTAAAATTTAGTGTTTAATAAGACAAATTCATTTCAAAATAAAGATATCATTTTTTCAAGGGTGGGAATAGGTATATGTTGAAAAAGGAAATTTTAATATTTATTGTCTAGTGATAATGAATGAATTTTATCCCTCTTTGGTTTTTAGTTTTTAGGATGATATGGTGGTTACTAGTATAAATATTTTTGAAGTATTTTTATAAATTTAATATTCAAAAATTTGATGATTTGGTAGAAGTTAATATCAGCGGAGAAACCTTTTCAGTAAGAAAATATATTCCAGACATGTTTGGTAGTTTTTAAATTTCTATGGATGATATTTATTTATTTCAATATTATGAAAAATAAGGAATTAATTTAAATTAAATATAGATTTAATAGATGTAACTCTCTTGAGGGAAGATTATTTTATCCCAAGGATATGTGATAAATAAACATTAAATATTTGGGACATAATTTTATTTGACTACTTAGTGAATATAATAAATTTTAATTTAGTAATGTTAATTTCTCAGTCAATTGAATTAGTTATTAATATTTCCATGAAGTTGAGAATTTTTTTCCCTATTACATGAGCACAATGTTACTGAATTTTAAATTTATGATAAAGATTAAGAATAAAGTCATTTATTTCAAAGAGAATGTTTCATTAATCAGTAAAGAAAATATTTCAAAAATGAAGTTGGTATTTATTTTGGAGTTGATGAAATTTGTTGATAAATCAGAAAAATATACGTATGATGCAGATATTATTTTACTAAAACATAATATTCAAGGGAATAAAAAATTCATTTATTCTCCTCTATGGTCAAAAATAAAGGAAATTTATGATAATATGTATAGAGAATTAATGATGTACAATTCTAAGTATAAATTAACTGATCTACTGTTTAGTCTTGATAAGATGGAGGCATTATCATTGATAAAGAAGACTAATGATTTTTTAAACGCTAAGGAGAATAATAACAACAAAATGACATGTTTAAATGATTGTATGGTTCTTGAAATTCTTATGCAATTAGTTGAGCAAGATCATGAATATTTCCTTATTACTAACAAGAAATGAGATCTTTCAATATATACATTGTCAATTATTCAACCAATACATCCTTCGACCAATGTTACTTGTTCACAAGAAAAACATTTGGGAACATCAAATGTTCCTATTTCTATTTATAATGTAATAAATTAATGTTATTGAAGATGAAAACTATTTTTTAAGAGATTTTGAAGATAATGTTCAAGAATGTGTTATGAAATCCTTAAATAATGATTTAGGAAATTTTGAGAATATGGAAAAATATTTAGATAATGGGTCATAATTGGAGTCAAAATATTCATAAAAATAATAATAATGTGACGAAGAAGAATAATTGTGTTCTTATGAGACATCATCATTCAAATCATATTCTAAAAAAGATTTCAAGATGAATTTTTCTGAGAATGAAAAATATTTTGAGAAGGAATACACAAATAAAAAATGGAATAAAATGTAAATGGAAAATATTGAGTCACATAATATTGATTATGTTTCTATAGAATCAAATGTTTAGAATGAAATAAAGAAAGAAAATTTAGATTCTGGTACTTCTCATCAACATTTTTCATGTTTCATCATACTAACCCTTTTCTCTAGCTAGTAAATCTGATTAAATAGTTGAAATGAGATTTACGTATTTTAATAAAGAATTGAAAAATATTTTTAGTGATATTTCATATTTCCTAATATCGAATCCCAATTAAATCCCATGCAAAGAAGGATGGTTTTAAAAAAAATGAGATTCCTTGAAACAAATAGCTAAAATAATTGTGAAAATTATAGATTATTTAATATCTTTAGAAGATTATTCTAAGAAAAAAAACAAGAAGGATAAATGAAGCGGTTAGATGGTTGAAACAAATAGGAGGGGAATTAAATTTTCATCCAAATCAAAAAATTTAATAATTCATATTTGGTAATTTTTTTTAAAATCTTATTGTCTAATGCTTCTAATAAGTTGTAGCTTGTAGATTAGTTGATTAAATTTTGTGAATCTCAACATCAAGAAATCTCAAAACTTAAGAAATTTTTTTCTCTTTAAGAGGAAGTTCTCTAGTTTAGAGAAGATATTAGAAACATTCATTTCTTTGATGAGGATTTTATTAGTCTAAATAAATAAGTTCAAATATTTCATGTTATGGAATAGATGGTTTATATGTTGTACTCATCAACAATATTTGTTTATTTGAATAAAGATAAAATTTGGAAAAGTAATATTATTTTATTGGAATTTCAGAAAAATTAAATATTGTTTTTTGATATGAACTTTTATTGCTAATAAAATAAAACATTCAATTGAATATTAGAATGTATCATTCTCCATATATATATATATTAATCTTTTTATAATCATTATTGGTTTAATTTAAAATTAAATATTCTTGAATGGATTTTTATTTAAACCAAATTGTTTTTTAGTTGTATTCTTCTAAAATTTTCGGCATACTTTCTACCTCCCATTCTATTATCGAAAATATATAAAAGGTTATAATTTTTTCGAAGATATTTTCTTAGGAGAGAGTTATTTTTTAATAATTTCGTATATTATAACCATTTAACATGTTTTTATTATAAAAAATATGTTGAATAAAAAGGTAGTTAAAAATATAGGTGTAGATAAGAAATGATCGAGGAAATGTATTTGATTTTAAGACAAATAAAATATTGAAGTTCTTATATTTTTAGAGGGACTTTTTTTAAATGCTATTACTTTTTGTCTTTATGTGTTGTGTTTTGTGATTTTAAAAAATGGGGATATTATTGAGATGAATGTTTTACATTCTGAAGATTAAATAATTAGTTTTAAAAATAAAAATATACTTACATAAAAATTATTTTTTAATAATTTTATATTTTTGAAGTCTTTTAAAATGTTTTTGTATAATTTTTTTATTATACTATATACTAAAATATTTATAAAATAATGAATATTAACTTTCAATGATAAGTATAGTACATCTAAATGATTATGTACACTCCATTGAAGTGACTATATCTATTTCATTAGGAATATAATATATGTTCTATTAGAGTGACAATGTTGGATCAATTGGATTGATGAAGTCTAGTCCATCAAACTGACTGAGTTTTTTCCATTGGACTGATTGAGTAAAGTTAATTGGACTGACCAAGTCTTGGCTATTAGACTATATTTGTTTTTGATAGATTTTATGAAACATAAATTATTCAATAATAATAATAATGTTTATAACCTAATGTTTAAAATTATTTCTACCAAATGGAATGCTTTCACAACAATGTGACGAGACTATCCAAATGATCTCAGATGAATATATACAAATCATGGGGAGCTATAAGGATGGATCAATCTAAGACCATTAAATCAACATTATATAATCATGTAATATTATTGTGGGATATATTCCAATAAATAAAGGTGAATTTGAGGATTTGGGAGTAGATTCATTTATGACTCAACTAGTAAAATCATACTTTTCTTTAATATCTTTTGTACTTGTGCATTGTAAATATTTATAGAGTTTTTATTTCACGTAATGTGATTGATGATTTCAAATTCCATAGAACATTATTTATTTTTATTTCTTGTGTTATATATTTGTTTAGATTGAGGGATTCTAGGGATAGGAAGGCAACTAATTCTTCTATGGCTAATTGAGATATTCCATGGCAAGGTAGGGAAATCTAATTTAGGTCATTATGATTAATGTATTTATTATTGTAGAAATATAGACCTTATATATATGGTGAAAACTAAATATTCTCAATGTTTGGGTTTGTGATGTCCTTACCTCTTATGGTTAATTTGAATTAATATTTTATAATTATTTTTATAAATCATTCTTTCTTTTGTTATATTATTTTTTACTTGGTTTTACAACTTTTTTATTTTCACTAGCATTTTTTAGAATTGTTACTTTTATAAACGTTATTATACTCAGATATTTTCGATGAACTATGTTTTTATTAATATACTATGAATTTTGTATGATATAAGTGTATGATAGATCATAATTAATAGGTTCTTTAGAAGGATTGTGTTTTAAAAAAAACATTTATTCCCTATCTTGTATCTGTATATATTCTATTCAATTTTATATAGAAAATTTTATTGATATAAAAATATCTATCAAAAATATATTTTAAAAAACATTATTTTTATATCTCCAAACTATTGAAAATATTTATGTTACTTATCATGAATATTGAATAACAACTTTCTAATATTGAAGGAATCTTATTTTTAAATTCCACATGTATTAATTTTATAACATAATTTGTCTATTTATATTTTTATTCTTCTTCAAAACACATTATATCCCTTATTGGTATTAACGTATTCTAATAGTATAGTAATAGAATCCTTCTTATAATAAACTTATCTACTATACCATCCAAAAAAATTATTTTGAAATTATAAATGATTGTACACATTCCCATGTGATATTATGATGAGGTTTTTAGGATTATGTCACTACCGTCATAGTATAATAAATCCATATTAGTTCTTGATATATCATCCTAAAAAAATTTATATGAATAAAATGAATATAAATTAGAATAACACTATTAAAATGGGAACTATCTATGTCGAACTTGATGGATTAAATTTGACATAGATCAACAAACAATAGAATTTAGTCTTTCAAATCTATATATAGTAAACTAACTACTAGAATACATGTTTCTATAGGAGTAACCAATTAATGTAAAAATAAATTCTAGAACCATCTTCAGTGAAGAAAAATAGATAACTAGGAGATAATAGAACATAAAATTTGGATAGAAAATGTCTCATAACAACAAGAATATTAAAAACCAGTTTATATAGTATTCCTCAATGAAATATGGTTGTCATCATATACCAATTCTTGAAAGCTGACATGAATTTCCCATAATTATTTCTAGATCATTTGTTTTAACATTTGAAAATTTAAAATCGTCATTACTAGTTTATAAATTCAAAAAAAATCACTCTATGGATTCATATATGAAGGTAATGATTTTGATGATGTGGTAGCATCCATGCACTCAATTGCACATAGTGTAATCCTAAGAAACGTTATGATTGGACCACTTTATAAACTTTTGTAATATTCTCTAATTTTATTTGTTAATATTAATTAGATTCATATTTGACTTCCTGATATTTTAACAATGTATATTTATTTTATGCATATCAATCGTGATCTAATTCATTCAAACCTTTTAAATTATAGTATATCTTGTAATGGTTAATCCATACATTGTTTTTGAGTTACAATGGTTTCTTGTTTAGAAATATTATAAAAACTAATCCCATCAATATGAAAAGAATAAAAATTGATGCCTCAAAAAGATATATTATAAACTAGCATAAGGTTAACCATTTATAATGATGTTATCCAATCCTTGATATACCATGAACATAACAATATTTATTCTTTGGCACATGAAAAAGGTATTAAAATAAATCCATTGACTCTCACAGAAGTTGGATTGGTACATGCTTGTTAAAATCATTGAATAAGTGATAATATTATATGTAAATAAAAATTAATACATGATTGATCCTTTAATGTATGCATAAATAATCATATCCATCATTTATCACTCTTTATATGGATTCTGAATCTTTTAATGATTAATTTAGTGAATCATTTGTAATGATACATTCATGGAGTTCTCCATACTAAACCACTAATGAATATTTACAACATAAGTGTTTTGAATTATTCCAATAAAAATATTCAATATATTTCTATTGATCCTTCTACTAAGTATCTTGGATTGTTAAAAAAATAAATTCAACTAATATAATATTACTAACCACACCTTTAGAAAATTTAATGATGGGATATAATTTCTTATAAATTTTATATCATTTATATATAATGGAACAAATACCACAAAACACCCACTAATCCACTTATACTCATAAGAATCATATGAATTTTTATGAAATAAATATAAATGATTTGATCCTAAAACGTGATGTTCTAAAACAAATTGGAATTATTAAATCCATAAATGGACTATTGTAAACTAAACACTATTAAAATATGATTTAGTACCTCAATAACATATGTATGTATAATATACACATCCTTGACAAATTGTTTTATGGGATGAGTTATTTTCATATATCTAAAATATCTTATAATAATAATGAGCTATTATAACAATAAATATATTAATATTTTTTATAATTATAAGAATATAATTTTTTTCATTGTCAATAACATGATTTTTTGACCACCTTCTAAAATTCATTATGTATAAGTTCATTATCTACTATACATATTTTTTTTATTTTAGAAATCCCACTTCCAACTTCTAGGTCTCATAACTTCTAGTGAATCCAAAAATGTCAAAATATGGTTAGAGTACATACTATACATATCCCAAATCATGGAATTTTTCAATTTCACTAAATCAAAACTCTTAAAAACCACTCAATAATTTGAATTTTTTTAATTAGTAACATTATTTGTAAAGACTTTTAAGTTTCAAGGCAATTGTTTCATAATTTCTTTGTGATTTTACGAGTGTGCAGTTTCTGACGGCACCTGATTCTGAGGCCCGGTGTGTCTGGAATCAATTTCCAAAGTTTAGCTCGGGAACATTCAAAGAACGAGTGAGCGGGTTTTTCTAACTTTTGAACCGGTGCTCGGAATCGAAATCTGAGGGCACCGTTGAAACTGCAACGCCGATAATTGCTTAAGAAGAACCTTTCTGGAGTTGTGTTTTCTCAGGTAGGGTGGCTAAAAAATGGATTAATTGAAGAGTAAAATAAAAATTGTGGAACACTTTTTTTTATTTCTTTTTATGTGGTTAAAGACTAAGTATGGAAGTTGGGCGGAGCTGACCACCCATGTGAGGGAGTTGTGTGGGACCCACTAAAATCGTAACTCTTGGTAGGATATTAGTGATGTGGGGCCCACACAAGCCCCATCCATTCAAATTACCTAAACTCCATCTTTATATTGGAAAAACCCCATAAATGTGTAACACACCCACCTCCCTATCTTAATGACATATCAACTCTCACAATTAAATTGATTGTTTAATGAAATTCAATTAATTTAATTTTGAATTTAAATTTTGAAGTTTTGAAAACGCATGGCATGTGTTAATAAAATAAGCGTTCCTTATTTTATTGGGGTGGGAGGTTGTGTGTTGAGATTTTGGGTAGAAAATACTCTAAGGTTGAAGAACTTCATCTCCTTCGCGAAGAACGCCGAGTCTACGACGAAGAACTCTGTCACCGCAAGGGGAGATCGTCATGTTGTCTCCTCTCCTCTCCGCATCCAGTGAGTGACGCCTTTTCTGGAGAATGACGATGTGCCGCATCCTTCATCGGGAGAACACCGACGACGTTTACAGAGCCTCATTCCGCGATGCCGTCTTATACGACATCAATTTCCTACGATGATCCTTGTTCGATGACTTCTTCGAGGTAGGGGTTTTTCATCGTCCAGGAATTATCAATTGACGCCCTTCCTTATTTCATGGATGCATGTTATCGGATTAACGGGAGGGGGCCGGACCGCACAAACATGGCCGACCCTCCTCCCCTTTGTTGTTGTGTCTTGTTGCGAAATGGATCAGAGGCAACGCGGTTCCATCTCACCGAACAGAAATGAGGGAACCACAGCCGGAGTGGGCCGCGGTGAAGAAGCACAGCGCCGTCGCGCCGCGCCGAAGCCGAAGAACCCGCGGCCAAGGTCGGGTCGCGGCGGTGGGGGTGCGGCGCCATCGCGTCGCGCCAGATGAACAAGGGTCGCGGCCTAAGGCCACGACAATCACCAACAGGGGCGGCCGGACTCCCCCGTCACCGGAGCACCAAGATCAGCGACCTTCTGGCGGCAGCGGAAGACCAGGAGGGCGGGATCACGGGGTCCTGCACGGCACAACTGGCAGGCCGTTATGACCGGCTAGATCTGGAAAAACCGGCGGTTTGAACCCCCGGTCAGCGCAGCAGGGCGGACCCCATGGGGTTCGCCGTTCGGTTTGAAGGGGGTGACGGATCCCCCCCCCCTTTCCGCGTTCGCACGGCGCGCGGTGCCTGTGTCGGGTCGGGCCGCCCGTGCTGGGCCCGGTCCCCACACCGGGCCGGGCCAGGCCGTGCCCTAGTGGGCCGGACCCAGACCCGGGTCAAGTAGACCCGGTTCGGGCTGACCTAGGGGATCTCGGGCTGGGTCGGTCCGGGCCCAAAACCCCCAAAAATCGGATTGCTTCGTTCAATGGCCCATAACATATGCTACAGACCTCCAATCGAAGAACCATCAGTTATGTTGGGATCCATGGATCGAGATGGACGTTTCTATATATTACACTCAAGGTTTTGGAGAACTTTGGGTACGGCCGAGTTGGTTTGAATACGAAACTAACCGGGCCCTCGGAGCGGAAACGCTTATAACATGAGCTCCGGACGTCCGATTGACATGTCGTCGACTTTGTTGGGTTTCTCTTAGTGAGACGGACCTATTGGATTACTCTGCTCGAAGTTTGGATTTTGTTAGAGTATGGTCGGGTTGGTTTTGACTTAAAACCAACCGGGTCCCTAGAATGAAAAAGCCAATAACTCTCAAACCGGTTGTCCGATTGATGCGCCGTCTGTCGCGTTGAGTTCCTATTGTCGAGACAGAACCTTGAGATACATCAACTCAGGTATACATGATAGTTGATGTATCGAACCCTTGGCTCATGGATCGGATCCTCTCGGAACGAGCGTGCTGTGTGCGGGAACCCTAGAGCTGGCTGGGACTATGACGACGATGATGATTGTACTGGAATCCTTCGTGGGTTCGACGAGGATGACTACCATACTGGGATCCTCCGTGGGTTTGACGAGGATGACTACCATACTGGGATCCTCCATGGGTTCGACTAGGACGACTACCGTACTGGGATCCTCTGTGGGTTCGACGAGGATGACTACTGTACTGGGATCATCCATGGGTTTGACTACCATAATGGGATCCTTCGTGGGTTCGACGATGATGACTAATGTACTTGGATCCTCCGTGGGTTTGGCAGTGATGACCACTAAACTTGGATCCTATGTGGGTTCGTCAGAGGAGATGATTCAGAGGCTACATCTAATCATCTCCACCCCTCTTCGTAAATGGATACCTGTGTGAGCTGACTCTTGACTTTCATTCATTATCTTCGATGTGATTGACTTGATAACCTGTGTGGATTGTATTATGCTTTCCTGTGTGTATTATATTATGGATTTATATGTGGATTGGGTCGTAATTTCCTGTGTGGATTACGTTTTACTTTCCTGAGTGGACTGGATTGTATTTGAGCTCGTGAGTTGGAGATGAACTGGATTTGATGGCTTAGGTATATGTATGGGCATATACCTAAGTAGAGTTGGATGATACTTCATGATTGTATATTTTTTTTGTGGTTTATCTTTTGTAGATTCCGGGAGACCTTCGGGGGTCGCGGGGTCCCTACTGAGTATCGTATACTCACCCCTGCATGGGCTTCTCCCGCACTACATTGTATTGGTTGCAGACGATGGAAATCACTGATCGTGATTGAGGCTTGTCGAGCTGGACGGTACCTGGAGGAGGATCTCACGACGATTCGGTGCTCGGAAGTGGATATCACGTCGATTCAGTGCCCGAAGGTGGATTTCACGATGAGTCGGTACCCGGAGAAGACGGACGGACGTGGAGTGCTGCGGAGGAGATCTGTACCTACACTTCAAGTAGGAAGCCAGAGGACAATCCAGAAGCGGCTTGTCACCTATCAGCTATTTTCCTTTGATTTGTACTTTACTTTCAGTTGTAGGTGTACCTTTATTTTGGGCTTGTATTTCTGGCCCCTTGTACTTTCATCACGTTTGATTTACAGTTTACTTAGTGTTTACTTCTTCTTGCTTACTCTGTGGTGATTCTTTTCTTACATAAAGGCAATGCCTTCCCTTATATTATGTTTTACGCCTTTGGTACCAGTCGCCAGCCCCTGGCCTATGGAAGGAGGGCTTGGGGTAGTCACGGCATGGGTCCCGAGGATAGGTCATGACATTAATTAATCATATTTCACCCAAAGATGTCCATATCTTTTCGATGCCTCTAGAATCCTACTTGATCACTATGGTTATTTTATAAAATGAAATAGTTATTCATCCAAAAATATATATGGTATTGGAATAAATTTCATCTTAGGTAATCATTTAATATGGTATTCATCAATATCTCTATGATTTTCATTCCTCCCACTAACTCATCAATGTATATATTTCATCTCAAATATCATTAAAAGTCAGACAATAGCCAATTTTCTCCAATAGTAATATAGAAATGATTTCTATTTCATTTTGTAAAAAATAAATAAATAATCATTTTTAGTCTTAATGTGATGTTTATCCGAATCCAAATGGCATAAATATTCTTCACATACCCAAAACATTATAGAGTACCTATTATTCTATTATTAATTCCACATCTTATAAGTTTTAATAATGGTTGATTTATACAGAATTATATTGAGTGTGAACATATTATTATCAAGGGAAATTCACTTGATTATAATAGTATGGTCAAACTAAATCATCATCAATCAAAAAATATTAATTAATGTTCAATGAATGAACACTATAATATGATGTTCATGGAGAGGTGAGTTTTGTTACAATTTGAAATGATAAACTAATTTCATTCTTATATATTATCCATCCTAATAAAATCATATAATTTTAATATTTCTTCCATGATTATTATGTACTTTATTTAAAATCATTTCAGTTTTTCATGAGTTTCAATATTTGATCTCATCCAAAATACATAACCATATCAATTTATGTAATTGGTTTTGGTTCTTTGGCACCAATAACCACTTCTTTCTCGAGTTTTCATTAGATAATATAAAACATTTTTTATATGAACCAATAATAAACCATAAATTTCAACATTCCAATTGATATTTTATACTTCCGGGTTTCCAAATAAATAAAATTTACATCTATAAAATAATTTAAAATTGATTAATTCCCATAATTATTCTCTTTGGGGTCTATAAATATGTTCCTTATATATTTATATATTTTTATATGTAACCAATTAAATTTTTTGGTCAAGTTATTATTAACCTAGACATCATTATAATTATTTTTAGAGACAAAATTATCCATTTTTGGAAAATAAAAACCTTATCCCGTATTTCCTCTGCCAATAAACATTACATTCATCAATGTAAACAACTCTTATTCTAAATATTGAATGAAAATATAATATAGTCCATATAAGATATAAAATAAAAATATAAATTTTTATAATGAACATAACAATAATACTATAATTCTAAAGTAATCATACTAGGTTGACAGAAGGCATAAGTATATAATTCCAATATAGAATCCCTTCCCCTATTTAAAAAATAAAAATCTACTTCACATTTCATTAATTAACTCATATTTTTGATCATGTGTTTATCATAATAAATGTGTTATGGATATAATTATTTCCATACCCATGAGTTAGAGGTAGGGAAATTTATTTGTATATCATCAATATTTGTACATTCATAATGATTCTCATTAAGATCATTTCTCAAACATAGTAACCAATATAGAGTTATTTCATATTCCATAACTATAAGTGACATCAAAATGATTATCATAATATATTCACTAATTATTTAGAAATACATACATGTGTGTGAGTGTCATTTTTCATTTCAATTCATTTAGAATATTGAGTAAAAGTGTTCCCATAAAGAGGATTCCCTCACACACCAATAAATATAGTGGGACAAGGCCCCTATTTCATTATATAAGCATTTATTTTTAGGATTACTCTCATAAATATTTTATTTTCATAGAAAATCCTTCCATTAATATAACATATGACTCTTATATAGTTTATTGGAAATATATCTTCATGAATTCATAATATGAATATTATTTTGCGTCAATTCCTCTTGTATCCCCACTCTTATTGTTTCCCACCTATGTGTTATCCAAATATAACAATGATATTTGGACACATAAATATTTATGTTATCTATTTAAAAATTCCATACACAAGATATTCTAGGCACACAAATCCTGGTGTTCGCTCAAAAGAAATATATTTTTTATAATGTAGTATAATATCTAACCGGGGTCATCTTACTTGAGGATCATCCTCATTTGTTCACTCACATTATCTAATTCACCTAAAATTATTATTTTTGAATATTTTATTAAATATAGGAATGTAATTTAATTTAAATTAATGAATTTATAAAACTAACATGCAATGACAGAAAAGTAATTAGTGAAGAAAAAACCTGGTTTTGGGGATCAATTTTGGGAAACCATTATTCTTCATCATGTTTTTTATTTTGGTTTGATAATCCAGGAATGAAATCCCTTATTTAGACTTATATTATTTAATTAGATATTGTGTAATATCATTGAATTCATAAGAACTATTAATTCTACCTCCTCTTCTAACCACGATTGATGACACTCATTGGTCTAGGAGGTGTAATCTTCTAGAAACCAGCTCAATTGATGCTATTTAACACATTTATTGGCTCTAATATAATCTTATGAAGAGTTTAACCAATAAAGAAAGGTAAAACTCATTTAAATAAAACAATATAAATAAATTGATTTTCAGGTGATTGGTTAAAAGTTATCTAATCATAGATATTTCTCTAACCATGCATGTTACCAATTTTATCAAAAACATAAAATTAAATTTTATGAGAAATTCAAGAATTCCATGACATCCCCCTGGTAAAAGCCTCAGGGTCAACCCCTCATTTCAAGGAGTAAGATATATTAATGGTGGAAGTAGGAAGAAGAGAATAATAAGAGAGAGAAATTTATATACTGAATGGTGGATGAATAAAATAAGAAAGGAAAAACAAGGGATGAGAAGATAGAGAAAGAGAATGAGATAAATAAATAAAATAAAATAAGAAAATAATGTTAAAATGTTAATAATAATAATAATAGTTATTATTTTTATATTTAATAGAAAAATTGGTTTTTAAAGGAGAGAAGAAATAAAATGAGAGGATAATTTTAAAATTAAAATGTTATAATAATAAAAATTATTACAATAATATTTTTAATAATTTTAATTTTAATTATTATTATTAATGTACTTAATGAATAATAATGAAAATATGAATTGGAAAATGGATGAATAATGTTATGAATGAATGAATTTATTAAAAATATAAATTACAATTGAATAATAAAAAAATAAAGAAATCAAAAAAAATGAAGAAGAGGGAGAATAAATGGGGGAGAAAGTAGGGAATGTAATGACCTACTTTGAGATATCCTTAAAGGATTCAGCTGATAATATAGGGTGCTCTAGAATGGAAGAGTTTACATTATTTTATAGATAAGGTGGGAGTATTTTTGTCTCTAAACTTCTTCTTCTAAATTATTGTGCATGGTTGAGCCATTTAATGGATAAATTGGGACATGGTGTCCTCATAAAAGTTTTTTCAGATTTTCTTAATCATTTTCCCTTGAATTTTATCTTAAACACCAATATTTTAATAATTAATAGGAAAATTACAACAGGTTTTTATTCTGACAGAATGCATCTAGAATCATCCTCCAATGTTACGTATCCAATTACTGACTTGAGTAATGAATAACTCCTCCAAATTAAATGGGTTAAAGTGCATATGAGTCCTCATTGTAATCCACCTATAATAACCTCAATTGGAAGCATGTATCATTATTTATGCATATTTTCCAATGTGGGTTCCACTATGTTAACAAAAAACATTTCTCAACTTGATCAAATTTTTTTGGGTCTCTAGATGTTAGAATCACCTACTATTATTGAAGACACAGTCATAGCCCTAAAATAAAGTAATTAAAAAAAGGAATCATTCATATTTAGATAATATTTTTAATGTATGCTCAAAACAATAAGGTGAATAATATTTTTTAAAATTTCAGAAATAATACATTTTCATATTTGAGCCCATTTTCATTATATAGTTAAAATTACACATTATTTTAACAAAACATTGAAATACATGGGATTTATAATTTAAAAATATGAATAAAAAATTATAATTTGAATAAAAAATTTCACTCAATTTTGTTTTGGAAA
This sequence comes from Viscum album, assembly GCA_963277665.1. Taxonomy (NCBI): domain Eukaryota; kingdom Viridiplantae; phylum Streptophyta; class Magnoliopsida; order Santalales; family Viscaceae; genus Viscum; species Viscum album. The sequence continues at coordinate 165,718,533 of OY728155.1, read as the reverse complement.
ATACCCACACACTTGAATAATGCTTTTCCTCAAGTATAAAATCCAAACAAGAAGTTAATTATGGAGCCAATGTTATCAATATTAAAATTTCAAAGCAATAAAATCAGAAAAAAAATTAAATCTAGAATAAGATTTTCAAATTATATATAAAATATAAATCCAATTTCTCATTTTATAATGAAATAAGAATTCAGTTTATGTTACTTTTACCCTTTGAAAAATATTCTGCTTCTCCTATAATTCATTCAAGATATGTCGATAATTGATATCAAACATGACAAGTTATGATTTACCTTACCTTTTATTCTCTTCTCTCATAACTCATGAAACAATTAAATTAGAGTTATTCTCATATAATGATATCATTTATCCAATGTCTTATAAAGGAACTAATTTCTCCTCTTTGTAAAGACAAAAATCACATTAAATCACTAGGGCTTGTAATCACAGTTCAAATGTCTATGAGGATTATAGTTTGTAAGACTTGATTTCAAACATTAAAGCTCAAGGATAAGGTTTATCTATTAAATCATAAAACATTATTTTCAAATTCAATTTTTAATGACATTGTCCCCTTCAATTTATATCAACTTTCAAATTCCCCAAAACATCAAAGTAATGACTTTGATATGTTTAAGTATAATGAAAGATTACTTACCTCCTTTGAATATATATATATAATTTACTTTTCTACTATTTTTTTATTTCAAATTACCTTTGATTTACATTATTTTAAGTTATAATTGTATTAAAACTCACATCCACCACCTAACCATGTATTATAAAAACCATTGGTCTAGTAAGGGTAATTGTTTGTTTGTCGAATTCAAAACTAGTTCTTATAATTTTTTAGTTCCTTTTGTCATTTTCATTTTTCAATTAAAGAGGAGAAAACAATAGAGTACAATAAATAACTCCACATCCTTTTAAAATTACCACTATAATCACCCCACACTTATTAATTACAATGTAAATCATCCCATTTACCATGATTAACATCACCCACACACATCAACTTTAAAATATCATGAAAATAATAAGAGGAGGGTGTGATTGGATAAAAAATAACTCTAGACATGAATTATTCATCTAAAGTTCATTCATAGTCTTTATGGGATAATGAAGGATTAATGTAAAGTTTGTATTTTATGATAAATGGTTATCAAAATATGACATAATCATTTTAAATGTGTTTTTTCATTATCAGATGTTTGAAAAGTTCAAATTTATGTTTTGTTAGGTGGAATGTCCCATGTTCACTCATGAAATATGATCAAGATAAAATAGGAAGTACATGATCTAAAAATCATCTCAATAATGAACATATGATATAAGAAAATCTATCAAGGCATGATTAATAATAAAAAATCAATTCACATGAATTTCGTAAATTAAAATCATGAAAAAGGGTTGAGAAATTTCATTTACATGAATCAATCAATCCCATTAAATAATATACCTCATTTTAATATCAATGATTCACTTTAATAATATAATTTTCCATTTTACTCATTCAATTTCATTTACATTTAAAATCTAAAACATGGTATCATAGGATTCTTAAAAAAGCATGTCTCCTAGATAAGTCAGATAACCATAATTCCAGTGTGGGAATGAAATTTGAACTTTAAAGCTCAAGGAATGTTTTTGGACAAAAATGTAGGGGGTTTATAAGATAATAAAAGTTGAAATCCCATTCCCATGAATCTGGGTTCTTCCCCTTCACTGTTTGAGGCTACCTTATTCCATCATGAACCTATAACATGGAACTACCTAATTAAGCATAGGGATCATGTCATTAATGATCAAAAAGACAAGAGTGAGGGGGATACATGATACCTACTTCTAAAAAATGAAAATGAAATATAAATTCTTAGAGTTAATGTAAAGATAAATCTCTGTATAATCTCCCCAATTGGGCCTAGACTCTTTTACTCCCTCTATATAGAATTACTAGCTATTATCCATAATCTTTTGGTGGGTGGATTTTCTTAGATTTGAACTACCACATGTGGTTCCTTGTAACTTTGAATTCTAATTCTCTATTATAGAGGAATCCATGGATATAGTAAATGAGATCCACCCCTTTTTCAATGTCATACAACTTTCATATCTGGGATAGTTATATAATGGAACCTCATCCTCTTTGGTTGTGATATATGCAACCTTTATTTCCCCATCCAGGGTTTGTACTATGTATGTTCCCTAAAAAGAATAGTTGAAGGTAGAGTTATAATGTAATTTTATTTTAGAAAAATTTTAATTATGAAAAATGAAAAATCAGATTCTCACCCTTTTATAAAAGAAACATGTGTCTGTAGTTTTTTATGAAACATCCACTTGTATATCATAAAGGGATTCCTCCAAAAGATGTTCAAAATGTTCAGAGAGATCCATGCGTTCCTCAATAGGTTATTTTCATCATAATATTCTTCCATGAGAAAATATTAGTATTCCAAATATATAAAATATAAAAAGTAGAGGGTGGTACTCAATTAAATTTCAATAAAATTTGAGGATAAAGAATACATGAAAGGTTCAACTACCAAAATTGGTTTATCTTGAATCTCTTCTTTAGATAAAATTTCTACTTGGTGTCGATATTCACTCGATGGAGGAAGGTAGTTAAGGTCCTCTATTCCTTCATCAAATTCCACCAATTTTTTGGATTCTTCTTCAAAGGTTATATAAATTTTAAATGAAGGTTTATCTTCTTATTTGTAAGGATTTAATAGATCATGTAGAATTTCGATTTCTTCCCATTTTCTCAAAATTGTTTTCCTAATTCACTTGACCTCCCTCTTGTAAATCAGTAAAAAATGTTTTTTCATCTATCACCTTTATAAATGGTCAAGAGAGGGGGAATGAATCTTTATGTACCCCAACAATTACCTCAACTTGTCCATTAATATTAAAGACGAGTGGTAAAATTTCTTCCACCACTTCCTCAGGTTCTTGCTCCAAATCATGGTTGGGTTGCTCCATTATTTACCAAACAAATTCTAACACTATATCGATTTTTCTAGTCATTTGTTAGATAATTTATATACATTATTTCACCAGATATATATTATAATCTTCTTCTTATTGTTATTTCTATTGTTTCTTTGGTTGCACCTATGAGTAATATATCCATGCCTAATAATCAAAATTTGAATACATCATTGAAAAAATAATTTTTATGGGTTTTTAAAAAAAGAAATGAAAATATATCCACAATGTGAAATTAGAAAAAGATAACAAATCTATGATTTGATCCTAGGAAATTGTGCTAAATGTGATGTGTCCCCATCATGGGGTGTGGTCAAAAGCAATTATTTTTTTCCAAGTACATCATAGTAGCTGACTAGAGTCATCTCACTTGAAGATCATTCTTATATTTTCACACACATAATCTAACTCACACAAAATATTTTTTTTGGGTTTTTATTGAATCTATGAATGCAATAGAATTTAAATGGTTGAAGATATCAAACTGTCATGCAACAAAAAAATGAAATTAATTAAGAAAGAACTTGGTTTTGGGGTTCAGTTTTATGTTTAGTAATTAATCTCCATGATGTATTTTATTTCATAATTATAATAAAATAATGAAATCTCAAGTTTTTTATGCTATTATTTATCTAAAAATTTCATAATATCATTTAATGCCTAAGCAGTGTTACTTAAACCTCTTCCTTTAATCAAGGTAGATGAAACTCCTTGGTCTTAGTGGTTTCATCTACCATGACCCAAATCAATAAATTCTATGTTCATCCATTGAATATATCAACTCCTATCATATGAATAGATTAAAAATGGAGAGAGTGAATATGATTTAAATAAAAGAATAGAAAAAATTTAGTTTTGGTAGATATCAATCTAATCAGATAAATCTTTCTCACCATGCATGGTACAAAATTTTATCACAAACATAAAATTAAACTTTAATGAAAATTTATAAACACCTTGACCTCCCCCAAGGACAATACATTGGCTCAACCTCTCATTTCGGCAAGTAAGATATCATAACAGTGGAAGTGGGAAAAAAAGAACAAGAGAGATAAAAAATTGCAATAATGGTGGATAAGTAAAATAAAATAATAAGAATGTGGGATGAGAAATGAAGGGGATAAAGATAGAAATATAATAAAATAAAAGAATAAATGAAATAATTTATTTTCATATAATATAAATAATTTTAAAACAATAATAATAATTATAAATATATTTAAGATAAGAACATAATTTAAAAATGGGAGGAGAAATAAAATGTGAGAATAATTTTAAAATAATAGTGTTATATTAATAATAATCATTATTACAATAATAATAATTTTAATTATTATTATGATAATAATTAATTAATAAGAATGAAAAGAAGAATAATAAAATGGTGGAACAAAGTTAATAATGCATAAAGTTATTATAAATATAAATTACTATTGAAAACTAAAAAATATAAATAAAACTAAATAATTAAGAAGAAAAAGAAGATGAAATAGGGAAGGAATAAGAGATTATAGTAGTTTCCTAATAGATCTCCTTTGTATTGTTGACTAATGATTTGTGATGCTCTATAATGGAGGTCTTCACTTTTTTTTATAGGTGATGATGGATATTTTTCAGATCCAGAATTATTTCTCATAATAATTTCATGTGTGGGACCCATTAAATGTTTTAATTGGGGAATGGTGTATTCATATTAGTTTTTCCTAATTGTCTTGTCCGTTTTTACTCTACATTTCTATAGTTTCTAGGTGTAGTAGAAGTGTAGGATTGGGTGTGTACCCAACATTGAAAATAGTATTGATTGATGATTAATATTGGATCAATACGATGATAGATTCCAGTATCCACATAATTAAATCAATCATAATGGAAAAAGAATATAACCCAAAATCGAGAAGAGATAATCAACATATTATGTTTATATTTAATTTAATTAAATAAAAGAATAACCTCCAAGGCGATTCGTTCATCTTTGATTCGTTCGACTATGGGTCAATGGTGTGGCTTCATTGCGATATAGAATCAAGCATAGGATTACTCGAATGGTGATCCACACATGCTCCACATATCTCCAGCCACCACTGAAGGAGTCTCTGGGTGCTTGCATGAAAGATCATTGTGCTCATGATGTCTGCCTTCGATTTCCTTGAGAATCACTTCAAAAGCCTTCTACTTGATCTGGTGGAAGAGTATCTCTCTAGTTATTGATAGGAATTATTAGAGAGGGAATAGTTCTATGGGCTCAAGATATTTTCTCTAAGGATATTGAGCACATGACCATTGGTTAGCTGATGGAATTACCACTTAGATAATTAGAGAATAATAACATAATGAGTAATTTAATTCACCAGGTATTAATAAATAATTATCACAAGTGTGGTTACTAATTTTATTATACCAAGTGAAACACCATGTCAAACAATAATAGAAATGCTATTATTTCCATGACATGTTATTAACTTACACGTTATATTTAAATATGTTTTAACCAAATAATATTTAATATTATTTCTCATATGAACCATAATTTGTTCTTCCAATCCTCCTAAATATTTACCAGGTCTTGAATAATGAATATTTATTTATTAAATAAATATAACTACATTGTTCTCCCATAAATACATATTCCATATGAAATATATTATCTTGAATAACTATAAATATTATAAATATGATCAAGAATTGTTGAATAATTATTAAACCATACCTGGGAATTATATTTATCAAAAATTCTAAAAAATAAATTATTTAACTATGATATTGGCTACACTTAGTGTGTGAACCTCTAGCCCTTTTTCTCATTGGAATTCGGCATACTTGGTTACAGTTTAAGATTACTATCTACAAATGGGTCAACACACCCATGAGAAAGATATTGATGTCACAATGACATATCACCTCATTCAAATGCTTACCATGTAATGTAATCCCTTTGTCCTAATATCTCTAATCAAGTGGGTTGCATGCAAGTACCATCGACCCATGTTCTCGAATTTTCATTCAATGAGTTCCCCGAATGGAAATTTCCTAGAGAACAGAATGACCATTGATTTATTTAGTCTATATCATTTACACCAAAGGTCTTGTGATATATAATTATGTAGAAGTGAAAAATCCTTTCTCGCATTATTAATTAATGCAAGATTATTTGTGATGCACCCAACATATCTTATCACACTGTGAACATCTGTCATCACAGTTTTGGTCAATACCTCTAAGTGTGTGATTCATAATACCCAATAATAATAATCTTAATGTATAAGTACCAAGACACACATCTTCATAAAGGAACATCCAATGACACTTATGAATGTGGATTTTCTACTAGTGGGTGTTGTTCTCATAATATCCTCCAGGATAATACTAAGGGTCCACACCATGAAAATGTGTCTCAAAGTTCCATGAGTCACCACCCATGATAGCCTATATCATTTGTGTCCCATAAAATGATATTTTTCTATAATAGAACATATATTAAATAATATTTTCAGGGAACATCTAGGCTCTCATCATAGTAGGGATCTGCTATGACCTTTTAGTGCGATATCTATTCTTAGGACATTGTCACATATTATCTCACGTAGAAGGAACATTATGATGTGATAAAGAGTTTATTAAGATTAATCCAATCAATACATGTTTATCATAAATTAAAATTAATATAGTTTCTAGGGAACCAAATCTAATAGACTCCCACTTGCACTAGGGACATCTACTAAAAACCTTTTGCCTACTAGCTCTCAAATGATATTCATTCTTCCGTAGAGAGAGGACTTTAGACAGGTGGTCCTCGATGTTCCATTCTGTTGACAATCTGATCACAAAAACATCACCCCTTTGATATAAATCCCTCAAGATGTGAAACATTCGGAGAATATACTTTGTTTGTTGATGTGACCTTGGATCCTTTGCAAGATCCACCATTGTAGTATATTCATAATACAATGTGATAGGGTCTTTACTGAAAGGAACTACATCTTGATCCTGAAAAATGTTTTCAATATAGATGTCATCCTTGGCTACATCAAAAGCCACTAAATATTTGAACACCACTATAGAATTAGTGACAAATAGATGCTTTGAACTCTTCATGTTCACAGTTCCTCTGTTGAGATGGAAACATATTCTGATTGCGACTTTAGGTCATTTTAATCTACCAGAAAACTAGCATCAACATGACCTTTAATGAAAATGTCCTCATATTCTCCATAAACCAAGAACATATCCTTTTTTCTTCTCTAATACTTAAGGGTAGGCTTGATAGTAGTCCAATGTTGTTCTACTAGATTTTCTTGATATATTCCTACCATGCTCAGTGTATTGGAAACATCAAGTCTGGTACATAACATGGAATACATGATAGGTCATATCGCTGAAGCGTATGGAATATTACTCATCCTACCTTTCAAATGTTGTGTTTGAGGAAACACTTTCTTGGAACATTTTATACCATGTCACATTGGATCCAATACCCTCTTAGAATTTTCCATACAAAATCTCTTTAAAATATGATCAATGTATGTACTTTGACATAGTCCCAGTAGCCTGCTAGATCTATCAAGAATGATCTTCATCCTTATAATATATGCTAGTTCATTTATGTCCTTCATGGAGAATCATCTATTCAACTAGTCCTTGACTGACTGTAAGACTGGTATATCGTGTCAAAGAAGCAATATGTCACCAACATACAAAACTAAGATAATGATCGCATTCACATTAAATAATTTGTAAACACATGGATCACATTCATTCTTAACGAAACCAATTCTATTATTCATTCATAAAATCTAATGTTCCATGACCTGGATGCTTTCATTAATCATTAAATGGTTCTATGAAACTTTCATTCCATTTTAGCATCCCTTGGTGTCACAAACCCATCAAGTTGTGTCATATAGAAATCATTCAGAATGTTCCCATTAAAGAATACATTTTTGACATCCATCATCCAAATATCATAGCCACGCATAGCTGCTATGTCAATTATGATTCTTATGGATTTCAACATAAAAACTGTAGAAAAATATTCAACATAGTTAATTCATTGAAGTTGTTTAAAACCATTAGCCACTAGCATTGCTTTATAGGTATTAACATGTCCTTCCATGTCCAGTTTCTTCATGAATACCCATTTACACCCAATAGGCTTTACATCAATTGGAACATTGACCAAAACCCATACTTGGTTCTGATACATCAATTTTGTCTCATAATTCATTGGTTCTAGACATCTAGAAACTTATGAGCTCTTTAAATCTTCCTTGTAGGATAGAGGTTCATCATTGTCCAACAATAATGAATCACCATCTTTGGTGATAAGGAATCTATATCACATTAGTTCCTTTTCCTCTCTTGTACTTCTATGTAGTACTTTTATTTTAGGAACTACCACTTACATGGGGACCTATAGAACTTTTTTCTATACCAACTCCTAGTTATATTGAGAATTAACATTATCAATGTCAATCTTTATCCCATTATCCTTTTTTAGGATGTTATCCATCTCAAGAAAGGCAGCCTATCTGAAAACAATAAATTTATTATCTGAGGGGTTTTATAGATAATATTTATCTGTTTCCCTTTGATACCTTTTAAAGATACACTTCATTCCCCAAGGTTCTATATTGTTTCCTGATAAATCCATAATAAACACCTCTCATCCCCATATAGGTGTATGAGACAATGTGGGTTTTTTCCACTCCATAGCTCCATGGTAATCCCATTTTGTCATTATTTTGTAATTGGTATAATGTGTATGTTGTAGTATGCATTTCTTATCCCCAAAACAATAATGGAAGAGCCACATGACTCATCATCGACCATACCATGTTCAATAAGGTATGGTTCTACCTTTCACTAAAACTATTCCACTGTTGTGTATATGGTGGAGTGACTTCATATAGAATCCCAGACTCCCGTAAAAGGTCGATGAACTCTTGGTTAAGATATTGTCCACCTCGATCTGATCGATGATTTTTTATCTTCTTAACTAGCCAATTCAATACTTCATTCTATAATTACTTGAATTTATAAAAGGAATTTGACATATACCTCATTAAGTTAATAGATTCATATCAACCCAATTCATTAGTAAGAATAATAAAGTAGGATTATCCACCTCCAGCTTCTACTAAAAATGTTCTACATACATCAGTGTGTACCAATCCAAGAAGCTCTATGGCCCTTTCACCCTATCAACCAAATGGGGATTTGGTCATTTTCCCTTATATTCAAGTGTGATATTTATCAAGTGATTTTTGCTCAGAAGAGTCTAAATAACCATTTTGATAGAGCATTATCAAACACCTCTCATTTACATGATGGAGATGGTGGTGCCACAATTGGGTGTTCTATGATTCATGTGAGTTTGGTTCGTTATAAATTTCTAACACTTGGTTCTTGTAATGTAATAAATACAGACCACTATTTAAATGCACCATACCATAACATATGTAGTCCATATAAAAGTAACAACATTTATGTCTAAACTTGAAAATAAATCCATATGTATCCAAACTCAACACTAAAATGTTTTTCTTGGTAACACTAATTAACAATAACAACCATGTAAAACCAAAATCATCCTGGTCAGCAACGAGAGGTTGTAGTCACCAATGGAAAGTGAAACCAACCTTGAACCATTGTAAGCTCATGGATCCACCTCTCCCTTTGAAATTTTCAAAAATATAATTGGTTACCTCATTTGAATACAATGTGATCACCACAATTAGTATAAAATACCCTATGTGTAGAAATAGAACAATTGAACTTGATAATGTTAAACCTTTTTCTTCCCCTTTCCACTAAGGGAAGTTCCTCTTCCTGTGGCCTAACTAGCAACATGCCAAGCATACTCTATCTTTTTCTTTTCCTTCCCTTTGTATTTTCTTCTTCTTGGCTGGATTATGCTCAGGAGATTTAGATTGTTTATAAATAATAGTCCCCTATTCCTTGTCCTTCATCTTCTTATTCACCATAAGTACTGCATGTTTTTACACCCCATGTCGTTATCCAATGGATAATCATGGTCAGAATATCTGATAATATCTTATAATTATTGTTCATATTATAATTCAAAATAAAACTAGAGAAGTCTTTGGGTAGTCATGATAGTATGTGATCTGTACGCAGATCATATAGGAATTTAATCCTTATGACATCTAGCCATTCAATGTGGCCAATAAGCTTGAATATATGTGGTCCAGCTGGTAGAAACTCTCCAACTATAATAGTGAACAAAGCATTGGAGATATCATACCTCTCTTATCTCACCTTTTCTTGATAGAGACCCTGAAGTTATGAGATCATGATATAAGAATCCATTTCCTCATGTTTTTTTAAGATATCATTTGTTTCAGATGATATCATTAGGCACTAAACATCCAAAGTTTCATTTAGATTTTTCTCATATTAAGATAGTTCCTCATCACTTGACTCATTTTTAGGTGCAATTAGTTATGGCTCTGCCATCACATAACGTTTCCTATCATAGGGAAGGATAACCTGATTGTACCTTTTCCACTCCTGGATATTAGTGATGGGGAGAAGGTTTTCCATCTCATGTATTGATCTCAAAGATATATTAGATGTTATTTTGATTTTTGTTTCATGAAAGTAAGATGAAAAGAGTTCTATTACTTTATATTTATAAAGTTAGAAAAATGATTAATTTAATATTTTTTAGCCTCCCACTATTTTGTCGAAACCCAACAGCCCTAAAACTTTTCTTCTAAATATCATGTTTCTTGGAAATTCTAGCGGCAAGGATCCATATTTCCCATCCACATTACCCCAAATATGGTTGGTCCAAAAATATGAAAGTTTTTAGGTGGGCATTCCAAATTTCAACTGCATTAAATCACATCTCCTTGATATGTCAAGTGGACTCACCAATCACGAAATCCTTAATTCTAGATTTCCTTAAGTTTTACCTCTCAGTTACACCAGATCCTTCTAGGTTTGTAAAACCTTGAATTAAACTATGTTAATTCATCTCAAAACCTCAAATTACAATTCCTTGACAATTAAAAGCACCCCAACTAGTGTTGTTCAAGAAATTTGAACTATGGTTTGATTCTAACTGAAGTAATGGAAGGTTATATCGACATAATATTTAATTTAGGGATTGTATACTTTATGCATAAATTTCCAACTATTATATTTTCACATGTTTGTTAATACTAAGTGGGGCATACATAAGTGATTAACCATGTGGAGACAATATTAATGCATAAGTCATTTTATTTTAGTTCCATATTGAATTCTTGTTAGTTCATTAATTATTTGATCACATCAAACATCCAAAATGAATAGACATACAACTGAAAAAAATAAAAAAATAGTATTATCATGAGCTTTAATATTTTTTACTTTATCTAGAATTTGATTAAAGAACCCTGAACCAGGCGAGAAACACCTTGAACCGTTTAATGTTTGTGTTTACATCTTTCCACCTATGAACCTTTATATCTCCTTCAATTGGTTTATCCTCATGTTCTAACTTGAACCACCTCCAATACCTTAGGAGTTCCATCCCTTTTGGTCACAATCCATATTTTGTTTATTTTCTAATGACACTTTTAATGGGGATGTGTGAGCCCAATGGAACTCCAACCGTATAAATTCATTAGACAAACAAATCCCAATAACCCTCAAATCTCACCCATACCAAAGAATCCACCAGGTACAAAAAAAATTCAAATTTCAACATTCAAAAAAACCATTCAAGGTCAAAGAACCACCCCACAACCCACTCTCACCTATGTCGATCACAGCTGCAAACCGTTATCCACAAAACAACATTGTCGCCAGACAACAAAAGAAGAAGACATCAAACCAGGGGCAAGAAACAAACAGAAGTAACTAGACAAGTCAAACCTTGAATAACAAGACTCCTAAATCAGCCATGCTGATGTGACCTTCTCCATCATCCTCGAGCAACAAAAACCGTTGGTGACCTCATGATCCACCAAAACCCTCCAAAAAACTATGAAACTGAAACAATCCACAAAGACCAGTGAGATGTCGAAGAAACCTACACCAAAGAAGATCATGACCATACAGACCCCCAATCATCGCAATACCTTCACCACAACCAACCTTGCAACACCACCACCTCTTTCATTTTCAATCACCACAACCACACAAAACCGACGCTCCTCTCATGAACCATCGAGAATCCATCACCACAACTCACCACACACTTAAATCCTCCTTCGGACCATCACACCCAACAAACCTATAAGGGGGATGTGGTCTTTGAGTCCAGAGAAGGGCAAGTTGAGAGACTTCCACAGAAATCCACTGAGAGCTTGAAATATCACTTAAAACTTCAACAAGAAGAGAAATCAATGACCAAAAAATTCACCAACAAAGCCAAAATTCATGTCAAAATAATTAAGAAAAAAGGAGGAGGAAACGATATTGGAACCCAAATAGATTCCAAGACTGAATGAATCTGGGGGGATAAAACCCTAAAGGAATGAATAGATAAAAAAATAGGGTCCGGCACCCAAACGATGGAAAGAAGTTGTGCAGAGAAATCCACAACTACCAGTCCGCTAAACCCAAAATCTATGAGTATCCTTGTTCCAGATCTGACTATGATTGGAGGAGTGGAGCTCAAGGTCATAGTGCGGAGGAGACATCTCATAATAAAGATAAAGCCCCATGAAGTAGAGGGAGGAGAGGGGGATGAAACCCTAGATGGAACAAGCGAGAAGAAGCTAGCGTCCACAAAGATGAAAATACAGGGAAGAGTGGAGAACCAGACGGAGTAGATATTACATTAAGGACAAAGGGAGAGTGAAACAATAGAAGGAGGAGCGGGCTGAGATGAGAGACCAAGTGCAGCTAGGTGAGTGAGACTCCATCTATCTTTCTCTCTCTATCTGGAAGGCTTGTTCTCCATCCATTACATATGATTTTAACTCAAATGCAAGTGAGGGGTAAAAGGGGGTTCAAATAAAAGAATCCTTGGGAACGCATGTCCCATATATTAATTAGGAGAAAGAATTTATTCTTATGATTTTAATTTAATAAAAAAAATTAATAAGGAACCAATCACATACATTGTTCTGGTCTAGCTCATGATCGTCCACATACACGCAACAAATTGAACATTTAATAAAAATATCATTAAATTATTGAATCATTATTTTTAAGATAAATGACTGTTTATTCTATTAGACATTTTCTTTTATTAATCAATCCATTTATCATAATAATTTCTCTAATTTTCCTTTACATTCCCAACCATTACCTTGTACATAACTTGTACCTTAGAGGAAACTCTGTGAATACCCATAAAAAACTACCCAACATGTATTTATGCATTTATACACTTTATTTATTTTGATATGTAGAATGCATGAAAAATTATAATTATAACACAACTCATACATGATGTATAGATCATTTAACATTACGTCGATGTTAATTAAACACACACACACACACACATATTTATATATATATATCAAACACCTATCAAATGTTTTGCCCCATATTTACTGTAACACCCGAGACTTTTATGTTATATAAATCATCAAAGGAATCTTTTTCTACACAACACTTGCCTTGCCTTTCTTTACACGAAATCGTGACCTTACTCGATAGCTTGCGTCGTACGCAATACTGAGTTTCACTAAACAACGATATGCTATTAAAATAAAACTAGCAGTTATGAATAGTAAAAACAACTTTTTAAAATTTTATAAATTTTATTTTTCAAAATGGACTTCATTTTTGGATTCGGAATATCGAAATTAGCCTAGGGTGAAATTTTGGTATTTTTCTGAAAACTTTCAATTTTTGATGAATAGTGAAACCACTAAGTGGTAGGTTAAAAACTGAATATTGCATAAAACTTAATTTTACCGCTTTTATGAATGGAATTTCGAAAATCCGACAGACACGGTTAATATCAAGGACTAAAATGTGGTTCAATGAGATGAAAATAATTTTTGGTGAATAGTAACTTTTTAATTTTTTTTACCACGGTTAATAGTAAATAGGGTAACTAAGGGTAAATATGATATTACTATTACCCTAACACATGTCCTAATTCTATTGGATAAGTGTAATTCGACCAAAAACAACCTTATGAATATAATATGACCATTTAGGTACACTTGGATTAGATTATGACATTTAATATTATTTTATTTAATGAATAGTTAAAATAGTTAAAATAAAAGTTTAATAACTAAAACATTTTTAGTATGGGGTTATACATAAGATAAATTCGACTATAAATATTCATTATAAAGCTAAAACGATTTCCTACATAATGATATTTTATTTATAATTTTTAGACTTTAAATTAATTAATTTATTTATGACACAAAGATGATGCAGTAATTACCCTTTTAAGGAAATGTTAACATAATTGATGTTATAAATGCTCAAATAAATGTAATTTGAGACTTTTTATGAATTACACTAATTTTCTAGGTTACTATGATATATTAGTGTTGATTTAATCAACATGGTTCGAACATATAATTCTGTTATGACTTTCACAAAAATCATATATCAAATAGTGTCAAAATTGACACAAAATAGTTTTTAAATCAAATATTATATTATTAATTGTTATTTTATTCCTAAAAATCTAAGGTTCGGCCAAATGACTTAGATAAGGATATATATATTAATAATAAACAACTTGGGGTTCGTTTGGCATGTTATAGTAAGTGGATTAACCATATAGTGTAAGAAAAAAAAAGTCACGGTAAAAGTTAAATTATTTAACTTAGAGTTAAATCTAATTGATAAGGTTAAAATAATAACCTAAACTTGTCTAAATCTTATTGGTTGATAGGATTTCGACCCATCCCCACTTTACCTTCGAAACAAGACCCTTTGGAACCATTATAAACCGATTTTGACTTTAATATAAAATAATATTTTGAGGTATTCCTAAGGTGCCCCTCTCCTCCCTTATAAAAGGGCACCTCCTCCCCCTCCTCCTCACACCAATTTGAGCACTCAAGCTTGGCCAACCCCTGCCATTTTCTCCTCTCCACTTAACTAGAATAATCCTAGAGGTCCTGGTCTTCTTAAAAGACCAATCTTAGTTCCCTAAGTGGAGGATTCAAAGAGGCGTTCCAAAGAAGAGGAGCTTCAGAAACGTACAAAGCAAATCGGACCTAAGGTAAGGGAAATATCACAATCTAATTTTTATCCGAGATTTTTTATTCGTAAGTATTTACTGGGGTGTATTTTATCATCCACATCCATGTTTCATCAATATGTAATATTATTTCCATCCACCTACAATTGTTTAAATCCATTTTTACCCTTCGGTGAGTTTGTAGTAATATGTATGAAAGGAATCTTTTGTCGTTTTTCGTACGAGGTACTTTTTGACTTTTCCGACAAAAGTACGAAGAATGTTTTTTTTTAACTTATACGGCATGAATGAATTTTTAAAACATTATTTCCAAGAAACTTCCTTTACAAGTTTTCAAGTTTATTTTTAATCAACTTCTTTTATTTTAAAGTCGTATGACATGTTATGAACGGAAAAATGTTTTTGGAGTAGAAAGGATATTTTCCTCAAGAATGGAGTTCAAGTATTTTATCAAAATTATTTTCCATCTAAGATAATAAAAGGGTTCTGTTTTTATCCCTATTATTACATTGGTTTGATTATGTTGTGATGGAAATATTTTTATGAATTCCTTTATCTTATATGAATTGTTTTATGATGTCATGTTGTTTAAGAATCCCATTTTTATTACATGGGTTACGCTATGATGTATGGTTTATGATTATGTGGCACACATAAGAAAGGATTCCTTATAAGATGGGTGGGACCTATATCTCCCTCCAATTCATTGGGTAAAGATTTTATATCTCATGAGATAGACATGGCTGGAACGGTAGGTTATACCGGTTCAGTGAAACAGGACTGGAACGAGGGTGACTCGGTTCAGAAAGGGACTTTGTCCACTAAGATAGTCTTGGCAATGAGTCATGACTAACAAGAAATGATTTTCCATGATTATGTGTGCATGCCACAAAGTTTCAAGTGTAGAGACCCGAAGCCTGACGTACATAGACTTTACATTACTTTTGCGGAATACTTAGTACATAATAAAAACACACACACACAAGGATCGTAACAGTTTAGTGTCTTTGGAAACTCGGAACGTAATCTTCTAATCGTGGTGAAAGATCTTCAATATCTCCCATAAAGATCTTCCCCTTTTTTTTACCTAAAACCTTTATTTATATCCTGGGGAAAAGAAAACATAAAAGGGTGAGCTCAAATGCTCAGTAAGGGTATACAAAAGAAAAATCAATCACATCGTATTCATAAGAACATATCTTTTGGAAATCTTAACCTGCAAAAGAGAGCATAATTTCATAACATGGGATAAATCATGGAAGTGAAATGTAATCCCAATAATCATAACTTAAAACATGAAACTTTGTGGCATACACACATAATCATAGAGAATCATTTCTTGTTAGTCAAGACTCAATGCCAAGACTATCTTAGTGGACAAAGTCCCTTTCTGAATCGAGTAATCCTCGTTTCAGTCCTGTTTCACTGAACCGGTATAACCTACCATTTCAGCCATGTCTATCTCATGAGATATAAAATCTTTACCCAATGCATTGGAGGAAGATATAGGTCCCACCCATCTTATAATGAATCCTTTCTTATGTGTGCCACATAATCATAAATCATACATCATCGCATAACCCATGTAATAAAAATGGGATTCTTAAACAACATGACATCATAAAACAATTCATATAAGATAAATGAATTCATAAAAATGTTTCCATCAAAACATAATCAAATCCATGTAATAATAGGGATAAAAACAGAACCCTTTTATTATCTTAGATGGAAAATAATTTTGATAAAACACTTGAACTTCATTCTTGAGGAAAATATCCTTTCCACTTCAAAAACATTTTTCCTTTCATAACATGTCATAAAACTTTAAAATAAAAGAAGTTGATTAAAAATAAACTTGAAAACTGTTAAAGGAAGCTTCTTGGAAATAATGTTTTAAAAATCCATTCATGCCGTATAAGTTAAAAAAAACATTCTTCGTACTTTTGTCGGAAAAGTCAAAAAGTACCTCGTACGAAAAACGACAAAAGATTCCTTTCATTTCTTTTACTAAAAACTTACCGAAGGGTAAAAAAATGGATTTAAACAATTGTAGGTGGATGGAAGTAATATTACATATTGATGAAACATGGACGTGGATGATAAAATACACCCCAGTAAATACTTACGAATAAACAATCTCGAATAAAAATGAGATTGTGATATTTCCCTTACCTTAGGTCCAATTTGCTTCGTATGTGTCCGAACCTCCTGTATAATGATTTAAATAATGTCATTGACTTATTACAGAATCATATTCATAGTTATGATATCATATATGGTTCACTTATGACATTATATTACCCGTTCTTTTGTAAATTCCATGTTAAAGAAGCGTTTTGGGTAAAATCATTTCATTTATCGTAGGTGTTTTGACTTGTTGTTCTTGACATTATTATTACTTATATCATGATTTACTTACTTCCAGAATATAAAATATGATTTATATATCATATATATTCTGCACATATATATATATAATAGATAAATGAAATGAAAAACACCGCTCATGGAGACGGTAGTCCGTACGTACGCATGAACGCTGTTTTACTTTCCTTATTGTCTTGAAATGGAAGTAAGTAGATGACATACATATATGTATATATACATAAATCCAGTAGCTTTATAATGTCATATATTTCATTATTATTTCTTATATATACTTTATAATCATTCTTAAATGGTTAACATGGAGAATGAATCTCATCGCATCGTGGAGACGGTAGTCCGTACGTACGCACGAGCGATGATATCATTTCGATAAATATTGAATTGAATTGGAGTGGATTATACAATATATCAGAATCAATATGATGTTGTAATAACTATGTATAGTTATTCTTTACACCATTATACCCATCCATGTAAGGTGGTGGTGGAAAATAGATTACACCACGGTGTGGAGACGGTATTCCGTACGTACGCACGCGCGGTGATTTCTTTTTCCGTAGGATGGATAGATGGTGAAATAGGGTTGTTTCATACTTATAATAACATATCAGTATATGAGTGATACTGATGTTATTACTTCATAATGAAACAACCTAAGAAGAAGAAGTGGAAGAAGAAATAAAGATGAAACAATTGGTAACGGTAATTACCTCTTCTTTGAAGTGCCTCTTTGAGACCTCCTCTTAGGGCACTAGAATTGGTCTTTGAGGAGAACCAGAACCACTAGGATGTTGCTAGGGAAGTGGAGAAGAGATTTTGGCAGGGGTTGGCCGAGCTTGAGTGCACAAATTGGTGTGAGGAGGAGGGGGAGGAGGTGTCCTTTTATAGGGGAGGAGAGGGGCACCTTAGGAATATCTCAAAATATTATTTTATATTAAAGTCAAAATCGGTTTATAATGGTTTCAAAGGGTCTTATTTCGAAGCTAAAGTGGGGATGGGTCGCAATCCTATCAACCAATAGGATTTAGACAAGTTTAGGTTCTTATTTTAACCTTATCAATTAGATTTAACTCTAAGTTAAATAATTTAACTTTTACCGTGTCTTTTTGTTTTCTTTCACTATATGGTTAATACACTTACTATAACATTCCAAACGAACCCCAATTTGTTTATTATTAATATATATATCCTTATCTAAGTCATTTGGCCGAACCTTAGATTTTTAGGAATAAAATAACAATTAATAATATAATATTTGATTTAAAAACTATTTTGTGTCAATTTTGACACTATTTGATATATGATTTTTGTGAAAGTCATAAAAGAATTAAATGTTCGAACCAAGTTGATTAAATCAACATTAATATATCATAGTAACCTAAAAAATTAGTGGAATTCATAAAAATTTTCAAATTACATTTATTTTGGTGTTTATAACATCAATTATGTCAATATTTCATTAATAAGACAATTACTGCATCATCGTTGTGTCATAAATAAATTAAATTATTTGATGTCTAAAAATTACAAATAAAATACCATCATGTAGGAAATCTTTTTAGCTTTCTAATGAATATTTACAATCGAATTTATCTTATGTATAACCCCATTTTAAAAATGATTTACTTATTAAACTTTGATTTTAACTATTTTAACCTTTCTTTAAATAAATTAATAATAAATGTCCTAATCTAATCCAAGTGGGCCTAAATGGTCATATTTTATTCCTAAGTTTGTTTTTGGTCGAATTACACTTGTCCAATAGAATTAGGACATGTGTTAGGGTAATATTAATATCATATTTACCCTTAGTTACCCTATTTACTATTAACCGCGGTAAAAAAAAGTAAAAAGTTACTATTCACCAAAAATTATTTTCATCTCATTGAACCACATTTTAGTCCTTGATATTAACCGTGTCTGTCGGATTTTCAAAATTCTATTCACAGAAGCGGTAAAATTATGTTTTATGCAAAATTCAGTTTTTTAACCTACCACTTAGTAGTTTCACTATTCATCAAAAATTGATGTTTTTCAGAACAATGCCAAAATTTCATCCTAAGCTATATTTCATATTCCGAATTCAAAAATGAAGTCTATTTTACCAAATTCATAACATAGAAATTGTATTAATTAAATTTATAATTAAATCCCGCTGTTAAAACAAATAGCGTGTTTTTAAGAAACAATATCTATCAAAAGATTGACATTTGATTACGTCTGGTTTAAATGTGAAATTACATCCAATGACCAACATTGTATTAAATTGTAAAAATATATTCTAAATATACTTTAAAACCACTCAAATTAATAATTTATCACTATTAATTATTTCGATTTAAAAAGTTGTTTTTAATTATAAATTAGTAAATTTCACTATTCATCAGAATATGAAAGTTATCCGAAAAGTACCAAAATTTCACCTTAGGCTAAATTCGATACTCCGAATCCAAAAATGAAGTTCATTTTGAAAAATAAGATTTACAGAATTTTAAAAAGTGGTTATTACTATTCATAACGGCTAGTTTTAATAATATTTTAATAGCATATCGTTGTTTAGTGAAACTCGGTATTGCGTATTACACACGCTATCGAGGAAGGTCGCGATTGCATGTAATGCAAGGCAAGTCAAGGATGCGTGTTGTGCAAGCTCCTTTTGGTGTAGCGTACAACACAAAAAAGAATATTTTTTATAAAATCTGGGGCTGTTACATTCTACCCCCCTTAAAATGAATTTCGCCCTCGAAATTCGTCGGGGTTATAAATGGTTTACTATTCGAAAGTTTCTTTAATAGAAACCCACATCGTAAAAAGGAATGTCAAAACCAATCTTTAAAAACAAAAGTATGAAACGTAACGGTTACCCAAATAAACTAATCATTGGGTTTCCACATAGGTGAAAATATGGATATGGAAGAGAAATCTAACCATCATGTTCTGATGGAGAGTGGTAGAGAACATGGCTATGGAAAAGCCAGTAATCACAAATCCATAAATTTGTGACGATCTAAGGTACCATCTGATTCATCAGGTATAAGAGAACTAGGACAACATTTTTGGTTTTCAAGATCATTTCCCTAAAGTTAAAGAATTTGAATTAGAATAAATACTTACTTTATTTTGGTACAATCGCACTGTTGTTCGTGCCTTTAACAATTTCCACTTCATCTCTTAAATAAATGAAGTTGAATTTGTTATTCGTGAAGTGTTAGCAGATCATGTGATAGAATGACGGGTCATTCCATCTGTCTCAAAAGGTTAGCAAAATTTATATACATAAGTCGATCTATAGTGGGATTAATCATATATGGTTCCTAAAATGGGCTTATACTTCATATATCATACTGATTAATATAATAACACTAGTTTCTACTAAACAGGGACTTCCTGTAGGTTAGTGGTAGGCGATAAAGGCCAGTCGCACTTCGGTTGTGGGTTCGATTCCTACAGCCTTGTCCGAAGCGATGGGCTGTCGCCCGTCCTGCAGGTTGTCCTTTTTCTAAAGCTATATTACTATAACATCCCATCAATAATATCGAAAATCTTCTATCCTTAGACAATACTAACTTATGTCCAACATAATCCATTCCAATCTTTAGGCTTATCCATAATACTGCAGTCCACTCTCATAACATAGTGAAAATGATTACCATAGATTTAACACCATCGTCGATCCCCATAAGATATGTCTTGTTGGTCAGATTCTAATCATTCAAAGTCCTTAATCATGTATTCGCTTGAATACCTTAGTGAAAACATGAATGCAGTTTAAAGTTAACACTTTCCACATACCAAAATCCTCAAAATTCTATATACTCAAACCATGATATCACTTAGTCCTTATATCAATCATGAGCTCATGAATACTATTAAACATTTCATTTTCTCGTCTTCATTATGCGCATATCATCTTATTTCCAAAAAATATCTCAATCACTTTGAATACCACATCAATAAATATTGCAATACTCAATGATACTACATTATTTTGAAATCCCATTACATAAACACTTAATCATTCCACCACATCGTTGTCATATTCAACATTGCCAATAGTGATCGCATGTGATTTCCCTTTTGCCTTCAGTGGTTGCTCATGTTGATCATCACTAACCCTTGGATTAGGGCAATTATTAGCATAATGCCCCATTTCCTTGCACTTGAAGCATTGAAGTGTTGGCGGTGCGTTCTCTGCAGTGTTTGCTTTATTCACATCATTAGAAACCCTTTTTCCATTACTTCGACACTCAACTGCTCGATGACCTTCTTTTCCACACTTAAAACATTTTCTAGTCCCTTTAAGACAATCTCCACCATGCTTCTTTCCACACTTTGTGCATAAGGAAACATTCATCTTATTTTCACCATTATTCTGAGATTTCTCCTTGAACTCCATCTTTCGTTTCTTGTCAAAACCATGAGATGGATATGTAACACCAACTTCCATTTCTACCTTGATAGCACAACACACAATTTCTTCATAGCTACTGAAGTCTCTTATAGCTAATGCCCTTCGAAGACTTGGTTTTAAGCCACTGAAAAATAGATCAACTTTACTTTCAGGTTGGATGATAATTCCAGAAGCATACCTTGCAAGTCTTGTAAAATTTGCTTCATAGGTACCAACAGATTCATCGTCCCTTTGCTTCAGTTCAAGAAACTCTTTCTCCATCTTTGTTTGAAGAATACGAGGGAAGTACTTACTGAAAAACAAGTTCTTGAACTCGTCCCATTCCATGGACTCAATTTCATCTCTTGGCCTCGTATTCTTGATAAGATTCCACCATTGATCAGCTTCACCTTCCAAACGATATACTGCTAAGATGACTTTATCATGTTCAGAACATTGAAGAACTGAAAATATCTTTTCAGTAGTACAGATCCATTGTTCAGCCACAAGTGGATCAGAAGACCCACTGAAAGAAGGTGGACGTTGCCTCATGAAGGACTCAATAGAATATTGTTCCCTTCTCTGCTCATTTGGAAGTCCAGAATGATTCATAGCTTGTGTAAGTATAGCAATAAGATTTTGCACTCCATCTCCCATAACATTTGTTTGTTCAGGAGGGCAATCATTGCATTGTCCATTGCATTGATCAACACGGTTCCTTCGGGTTCCAGCCATCGTCTAAAACCCAAAAAGAATAGTGTGAGAGGCAAAAATCATGCTAGGGAAACAACATAGTAAAGGGAAAGTATCCTCAATACCTAACTTCTTAGGTTTAATCTAATATCATTACCATAGTTCTAGGAATATATCCTATACGTATACTTATCCTTAGGGACATCCCTAGACATACCTTAGAAATATCTCTAGGAATCTCACTAACGTTTTCGCATCCTAGTTTCCAAAGGTTGACTAAACCTTTCCTCTGATACCAACTGTAGAGACCCGAAGCCTGACGTACATAGACTTTACATTACTTTTGCGGAATACTTAGTACATAATAAAAACACACACACACAAGGATCGTAACAGTTTAGTGTCTTTGGAAACTCGGAACGTAATCTTCTAATCGTGGTGAAAGATCTTCAATATCTCCCATAAAGATCTTCCCCTTTTTTTACCTAAAACCTTTCTTTATATCCTGGGGAAAAGAAAACATAAAAGGGTGAGCTCAAATGCTCAGTAAGGGTATACAAAAGAAAAATCAATCACATCGTATTCATAAGAACATATCTTTTGGAAATCTTAACCTGCAAAAGAGAGCATAATTTCATAACATGGGATAAATCATGGAAGTGAAATGTAATCCCAATAATCATAACTTAAAACATGAAACTTTGTGGCATACACACATAATCATAGAGAATCATTTCTTGTTAGTCAAGACTCAATGCCAAGACTATCTTAGTGGACAAAGTCCCTTTCTGAATCGAGTAATCCTCGTTTCAGTCCTGTTTCACTGAACCGGTATAACCTACCATTTCAGCCATGTCTATCTCATGAGATATAAAATCTTTACCCAATGCATTGGAGGGAGATATAGGTCCCACCCATCTTATAATGAATCCTTTCTTATGTGTGCCACATAATCATAAATCATACATCATCGCATAACCCATGTAATAAAAATGGGATTCTTAAACAACATGACATCATAATACAATTCATATAAGATAAATGAATTCATAAAAATGTTTCCATCAAAACATAATCAAATCCATGTAATAATAGGGATAAAAACAGAACCCTTTTATTATCTTAGATGGAAAATAATTTTGATAAAACACTTGAACTTCATTCTTGAGGAAAATATCCTTTCCACTTCAAAAACATTTTTCCTTTCATAACATGTCATAAAACTTTAAAATAAAAGAAGTTGATTAAAAATAAACTTGAAAACTGTTAAAGGAAGCTTCTTGGAAATAATGTTTTAAAAATCCATTCATGCCATATAAGTTAAAAAAAACATTCTTCGTACTTTTGTCGGAAAAGTCAAAAAGTACCTCGTACGAAAAACGACAAAAGATTCCTTTCATTTCTTTTACTAAAAACTTACCGAAGGGTAAAAAAATGGATTTAAACAATTGTAGGTGGATGGAAGTAATATTACATATTGATGAAACATGGACGTGGATGATAAAATACACCCCAGTAAATACTTACGAATAAACAATCTCGAATAAAAATGAGATTGTGATATTTCCCTTACCTTAGGTCCAATTTGCTTCGTATGTGTCCGAACCTCCTGTATAATGATTTAAATAATGTAATTGACTTATTACAGAATCATATTCATTGTTATGATATCATATATGGTTCACTTATGACATTATATTACCCGTTCTTTTGTAAATTCCATGTTAAAGAAGCGTTTTGGGTAAAATCATTTCATTTATCGTAGGTGTTTTGACTTGTTGTTCTTGGCATTATTATTACTTATATCATGATTTACTTACTTCCAGAATATAAAATATGATTTATATATCATATATATTCTGCATATATATATATATATAATAGATAAATGAAATGAAAAACACCGCTCATGGAGACGGTAGTCCGTACGTACGCATGAACGCTGTTTTACTTTCCTTATTGTCTTGAAATGGAAGTAAGTAGATGACATACATATATGTATATATACATAAATCCAGTAGCTTTATAATGTCATATATTTCATTATTATTTCTTATATATACTTTATAATCATTCTTAAATGGTTAACATGGAGAATGAATCTCATCGCGTCGTGGAGACGGTAGTCCGTACGTACGCACGAGCGATGATATCATTTCCATAAATATTGAATTGAATTGGAGTGGATTATACAATATATCAGAATCAATATGATGTTTTAATAACTATGTATAGTTATTCTTTACACCATTATACCCATCCATGTAAGGTGGTGGTGGAAAATAGATTACACCACGGCGTGGAGACGGTATTCCGTACGTACGCACGCGCGGTGATTTCTTTTTCCGTAGGATGGATAGATGGTGAAATAGGGTTGTTTCATACTTATAATAACATATCAGTATATGAGTGATACTGATGTTATTACTTCATAATGAAACAATCTAAGAAGAAGAAGTGTAAGAAGAAATAAAGATGAAAGAATTGGTAACGGTAATTACCTCTTCTTTGAAGTGCCTCTTTGAGACCTCCTCTTAGGGCACTAGAATTGGTCTTTGAGGAAGCCCAGAACCACTAGGATGTTGCTAGGGAAGTGGAGAAGAGATTTTGGCAGGGGTTGGCCGAGCTTGAGTGCTCAAATTGGTGTGAGGAGGAGGGGGAGGATGTGTCCTTTTATAGGGGAGGAGAGGGGCACCTTAGGAATATCTCAAAATATTATTTTATATTAAAGTAAAAATCGGTTTATAATGGTTCCAAAGGGTCTTAATTTGAAGCTAAAGTGGGGATGGGTCGAAATCCTATCAACCAATAGGATTTAGACAAGTTTAGGTTCTTATTTTAACCTTATCATTTAGATTTAACTCTAAGTTAAATAATTTAACTTTTACCGTGTCTTTTTGTTTTCTTTCACTATATGGTTAATACACTTACTATAACATGCCAAACGAACCCCAATTTGTTTATTATTAATATATATATCCTTATCTAAGTCATTTGGCCGAACCTTAGATTTTTAGGAATAAAATAACAATTAATAATATAATATTTGATTTAAAAACTATTTTGTGTCAATTTTGACACTATTTGATATATGATTTTTGTGAAAGTCATAAAAGAATTAAATGTTCGAACCAAGTTGATTCAATCAACATTAATATATCATAGTAACCTAAAAAATTAGTGGAATTCATAAAAATTTTCAAATTACATTTATTTTGGTGTTTATAACATCAATTATGTCAATATTTCATTAATAAGATAATTACTGCATCATCGTTGTGTCATAAATAAATTAAATTATATGATGTCTAAAAATTACAAATAAAATACCATCATGTAGGAAATCGTTTTAGCTTTCTAATGAATATTTACAATCGAATTTACCTTATGTATAACCCCATTTTAAAAATGATTTACTTATTAAACTTTGATTTTAACTATTTTAACCTTTCTTTAAATAAATTAATAATAAATGTCCTAATCTAATCCAAGTGGGCCTAAATGGTCATATTTTATTCCTAAGTTTGTTTTTGGTCGAATTACACTTGTCCAATAGAATTATTACATGTGTTAGGGTAATATTAATATCATATTTACCCTTAGTTACCCTATTTACTATTAACCGCGGTAAAAAAAAGTAAAAAGTTACTATTCACCAAAAATTATTTTCATCTCATTGAACCACATTTTAGTCCTTGATATTAACCGTGTCTGTCGGATTTTCAAAATTCTATTCACAGAAGCGGTAAAATTAAGTTTTATGCAAAATTCAGTCTTTTAACCTACCACTTAGTAGTTTCACTATTCATCAAAAATTGATGTTTTTCAGAACAATGCCAAAATTTCATCCTAAGCTATATTTCATATTCCGAATTCAAAAATGAAGTCTATTTTACCAAATTCATAACATAGAAATTGTATTAATTAAATTTATAATTAAATCCCGCTGTTAAAACAAATAGCGTGTTTTTAAGAAACAATATCTATCAAAAGATTGACATTTGATTACGTCTGGTTTAAATGTGAAATTACATCCAATGACCAACATTGTATTAAATTGTAAAAATATATTCTAAATATACTTTAAAACCACTCAAATTAATAATTTATCACTATTAATTATTTCGATTAAAAAAGTTGTTTTTAATTATAAATTAGTAAATTTCACTATTCATCAGAATATGAAAGTTATCCGAAAAGTACCAAAATTTCACCTTAGGCTAAATTCGATACTCCGAATCCAAAAATGAAGTTCATTTTGAAAAATAAGATTTACAGAATTTTAAAAAGTGGTTATTACTATTCATAACGGCTAGTTTTAATAATATTTTAATAGCATATTGTTGTTTAGTGAAACTCGGTATTGCGTATTACACACGCTATCGAGGAAGGTCGCGATTGCGTGTAATGCAAGGCAAGTCAAGGATGCGTGTTGTGCAAGCTCCTTTTGGTGTAGCGTACAACACAAAAAAGAATATTTTTTATAAAATCTGGGGTTGTTACATCAAGTTTCATGTTATTATTATGGGGATCTCATTTTCACTTCTATGATTTGTTCCATGTTAAGATATTATGATCTCTTTTGCAGGTTATGATTTTCAAAAAGATATGATATGATTTTTATTTCCTTTATTTTCCCTTGCTGAGCATTTGAGCTCACCCTTTTATGTTTTCTTTTCCCCAGGTCAGGAAGATGGATATTAAGTAGAATATTCTAAAAGGGACCCTAGATATAATGAAATAAATGGGAGACACTGTAGAAGATTTATGAACCAGTTGTTTATGTTTCCCAGTTTCTAAAGACACTATACCTATACGGTCCTTTGTGGTTTTGTCATATGTTGTAATAAGTATACTTCAATTTTGAAGTATTAACAATGTATGTAAAGTATGGGTTGTTATAGTTGGTATCAGAGGAAAGGTATAGTCAACCTTTGGAAACTAGGATGTGAAAGCCTTAGTAAGAACCCTAAGGATAAGTCTAATCATAGAACACAATCTTAGTGTTTTAGAAATGGCCATGAATACCCTAGGATAAGACCTTAAGTGTGAAATTTTATCCTTGATTATGTGGTTTTCCTATTATAATTAGTGTTTCTCACACTATTCTTCTTGGTTTTAGTCAATGGCTGGAACCCGAAGGAACCGTGTTAATGCAGAATGCGATGGGCAATGCAATGATTGTCCCCCTGAGCAACCAAACGATATGGGAGCTGGAATGCAAAATCTTGTAGCCATGCTCACACAACTTTCTCAAGCTATGAATCATGCAGCACTTCCAAACGAGCAAAGGAAGGAGCAACATTCTGTTGAATCCTTCATGAGGCAGCGTCCACCTTCTTTCAGTGGGTCTACTGATCCATTAGTTGCTGAACAATGGATTAGTACTACTGAAAAGATATTTTCAGTTCTTCAATGTTCTGAACATGATAAAGTCATCCTAGCAGTGTATCGTTTGGAAGGAGATGCTGATCAATGGTGGAATCTTATTAAGAATACGAGGCAAAGGGATGAAATTGAGTCTATGGAATGGGACGAGTTCAAGAACTTATTTTTTATTAAGTACTTCCCTCGTATTCTCCGAACAAAAAATGGAGAAAGAGTTTCTTGAACTGAAGCAAAGGGATGATGAATCTGTTGGTACCTATGAAGAAAATTTTACAAGACTTGCAAGGTACGCTTCTGGTATTATTATCCAACCTGAGAGTAAGATCGATCGATTCTTTAGTGGCTTAAAACCAAGTCTTCGAAGGGCGTTAGCCATAAGGGACTTCAATAGCTACGAGGAAATCGTTCGATGTGCTCTCAAAGTCGAGATGGAGATTGGAGTAACCCATCAGTCATATGGGTTTGATAAGAAGAGGAAAATGGAATTCAAAGGAAAATATAAAGAGCACACTGAAAAGAAGATGAGCTTTCCCTTATGCTCAAAGTGTGGAAAGAAACATGGAGGGAGTTGTCTTAAAGGGACAAGTAAATGTTTCAAATGTGGAAATGAAGGTCATCGGGCATTTGAATGTCGCGATAATGGGAAGAAGATGTCTAATGATGCAAACAAAGGAAGGGATACACAGAATGAACCTATTACACTTCAATGTTTCAAGTGCAAGGAGATGGGGAATTATGCCAATCAATGCCCAAATCCAAGGGTTGATGATGATGGTCGACATCAACAAAATCTTAAGGCTAAAGACAAAGGAAAGTCACATGCAATTTCTATCAGCGATGTGGAGTACGATAACGATGTGGTGAAAGGTACACTTACCATCCACTCTAAAGTAGCAAATGTTTTATTTGATTCTAGATCCACCCACTCTTTTATTTCTGAAGAATTTTCTAAGGGTATCACCGTATTACCTCAACAATTAGATGTTGAGTTAGCTGTGACAACACCTAATCGCACATCAATCGCATCAAAAGTTTATAATTCTTCTCCGATCGAAGTTTGTGGGAAAGTGCTTCCTGCAAATCTTGTGATCCTTCCTATAGTGGAATTTGATGTGATTCTTGGCATGGATTGGCTTTCTTCATACGGAGCTCATATCAATTGCCAAAGAAGGGAAGTCACATTTCATATTCCAGATCAATCTACGATCGTCTATCGATACAAGGATGAATATAACCTTCCAGTGGAAATTTCTTTCATCTTATGGGTCTTGATTCCACTAAATTAAGGTTATTTATCTCAAATGGTTGGTGAGAAACTCACGATTAAGAATATGCCCATCGTACGGGAGTTTGATGATGTCTTTCCAGAGGAATTACCGGGTCTTCCACCAAATCGTGAAGTTGAGTTTTCAATAGAACTCGTACCGGGTGCTTTGCCTATTTCAAAGACACCTTATAGAATGGCCCCAATTGAGTTGCAGGAATTGAAGAAGCAACTCCAAGAGAATCTTGATAAGGGATTCATACGCCCTAGTGCGTCACCTTGGGGAGCACCTGTTCTATTTGTTAAGAAGAAAGATGGATCAATGAGACTCTGCATTGATTATCGAGAACCTAACAAGATCACTATCAAGAACAAATATCCTCTCCCACGAATTGATGACTTATTTGACCAACTACGCGAAGCTCAATACTTTTCCAAGATTGATCTTCATTCAAGGTATCATCAATTAAGGGTCAAAAGGGAGGATATACCAAATACGGCTTTCCGTACAAGGTATGGACACTATGAGTTTATAGTGATGCCATTTGGTCTTACTAATGCCCTTTCTATCTTCATGGATCTAATGAATAGAGTCTTTAGAGACTATCTTGATCAATTTTTTGTAGTCTTTATAGACGATATTCTTGTCTATTCAAAGAGCAAGGAAGAGCATGAAGATCACTTGATAATTATATTGAAGACCCTGAGAAAGGAGAAGCTGTATGCCAAATTTACCAAGTGTGAATTTTGGCTTCAAAAATTTGCATTTTTGGGTCACATAATCTCAAAAGAGGGGATATCTGTGGATCCAGCAAAAACAGAGGTTATCGAAAGATGGTCAAGACCAACAACAGTAACTGAGATCCGAAGTTTTCTTGGTTTGGCTGGATATTATCGACGTTTTGTAAAGGATTTTTCACGATTATCTAATCCACTCACCAAGTTGACTCGGAAAGGAGTTAAGTTTGTTTGGACAGAGGAATGTGAAGATAATTTCAAGGAGTTGAAAAGAAGGTTATCCAGTTCACCTGTGCTCACACTGCCTTGTAGTGGAGGAAGGTTTGTGATCTACAGTGATGCATCCAAGAAGGGATTGGGGTGTGTTCTTATGCAAAATGATATGGTGATAGATTATGCCTCACGATAGTTGAAAATCCATGAGCAAAATTACCCAACATAGGATTTGGAGTTAGCTGCGGTAATCTTTGCATTAAAGATTTGGAGGCATTACCTTTATGGTGAAAGGTGTGATATTTATACTGATCATAAAATTTTAAAGTATATTTTCACACAAAAGGAGCTGAATATGCGTCAAAGAAGATGGTTGGAGCTGATTAAGGATTATGACTGCTCAATCCATTACCACCCTGGGAAAGCAAACAAGGTGGCAGATGCATTAAGTCGACAAGACCATGCTAGTTTATCCATGATGAGGATCACAAAAGATCCAACATTTATGGATTTAAAAAGGATGGATCTTGGAATTATAATGGAAGGGGGAAAATCTTATCTTTCTCAAATGAATGTTCAACCATCTATACATGTGAAGATTCAAGAGGCACAAAAAGAAGATGTCGAGTTACAAAAGAAGGTGAGAAATGTTCCTGAATTCAACCTTGATTGTGATGGGATAATAAAATTCAGGAATCGGGTTTGTGTTCCTCACATCCCCGAATTAAAGAAGGAGATGCTGGATGAGGCTCATAGTTCTTCATTCTCTATTCATCCTGGAAGCACGAAGATGTATAGGGACCTGAAAGAATACTTCTGGTGGGATGGCATGAAAAGAGATGTTGCTGAATATGTCTCTCGATGCTTGGTTTGTCAACAAGTTAAAGCTGAGAGACAGAAGTCTAAGGGGATGTTACAACCATTACCCATACCCGAATGGAAATGGGAAAACATCACTATGGACTTTGTCACAGGACTTCCTAAAACATCCAAAGGAAATAATGCTATCTGGGTCATAGTTGATCGTCTTACAAAGTCTTCACACTTCATTGCTATTAGAGAGGATTTCTCTCTAGATCAGCTTGCCAGGATATATGTAAAGGAAGTGGTAAGATTGCATGGAGTACCACTTTCTATTATATCTGATCGGGATCCGAGATTTACCTCGAAGTTCTGGCGAAGTCTTCAGCATACTCTGGATACAGAGTTGAGTTTTAGCACTGCTTATCATCCTCAGACAGACGGTCAGTCTGAGAGAACAATTCAAACCCTGGAAGATATGTTGAGAGCTTGCTCTATGGATTTCAAAGGAGGTTGGGATCAACACCTACCTTTGGTAGAATTTTCTTATAATAATAGCTTTCACTCCAGTATTTAGATGTCTCCTTATGAAGTTCTCTATGGAAAGAAATGCAGGACTCTAACTTGCTGGGATGAAGTTGGGGAAAGAAAGCTATTAGGACCTGATCTCGTTGATGAAATGGCAGAAAAGGTCAGATCTATTCAACAACACATAAGAGCAGCTCAGAGTCGACAGAAAAGTTATGCCGACAACCAAAGAAAAGACCTAGAGTTTTAAGTGGGCGATAAAGTGTTCTTACGAATATCTCCCTCGAAGTGGGTTATGAGATTTTGAAAGAAGGGGAAGTTGAGCCCTAGATATATCGGTTCTTTCGAAATACTGGATCGTGTTGGAAAGGTAGCTTACCGATCGGCGCTTCCACTGATTCTCTCTCAAATTCATGATGTGTTCCATTTATCTCTCCTAAGAATGTACATACCTTATCCTTCACATGTACTCAGCTCAGAAGTTGTACCGCTGGAGCAAGATCTTTCTTATGAAGAACAACCGATAGAGATTCTGGATCGTAGCGAAAATGTCCTATGAAACAAGACCACTCGATTGGTGAAAGTTTTATGGAGGAACCACCAACTTGAAGAAGCTACATGGGAGCTTGAGGATATGATGAGGGAGAAGTATCCTCATCTGTTTGTTACAAAGTGACGAATTTCGAGGGCGAAATTCATTTTAAGGGGGGTAGAATGTAACACCCCAGACTTTTATGTTATATAAATCATCAAAGGAATCTTTTTCTACACAACACTTGCTTGGCTTGCTTTACACGAAATCGTGACCTTCCTCGGTAGCTTGCGTCGTACGCAATACCGAGTTTCACTAAACAACGATATGCTATTAAAATAAAACTAGCTGTTATGAATAGTAAAAACCACTTTTTAAAATTTTATAAATTTTATTTTTCAAAATGGACTTCATTTTTGGATTCGGAATATCGAAATTAGCCTAGGGTGAAATTTTGGTATTTTTCTGAAAACTTTCAATTTTTGATGAATAGTGAAACCACTAAGTGGTAGGTTAAAAACTGAATTTTGCATAAAACTTAATTTTACCACTTCTGTGAATGGAATTTCGAAAATCCGACAGACACGGTTAATATCAAGGACTAAAATGTGGTTCAATGAGATGAAAATAATTTTTGGTGAATAGTAACTTTTTACTTTTTTTTACCACGGTTAATAGTAAATAGGGTAACTAAGGGTAAATATGATATTACTATTACCCTAACACATGTCCTAAGTCTATCGGATAAGTGTAATTCAACCAAAAACAACCTTATGAATATAATATGACCATTTTGGTCCACTTGGATTAGATTATGACATTTAATATTATTTTATTTAATGAATAGTTAAAATAGTTAAAATCAAAGTTTAATAACTAAAACATTTTTAATATGGGGTTATACATAAGATAAATTCGACTATAAATATTCATTAGAAAGCTAAAAATATTTCATACATAATGATATTTTATTTATAATTTTTAGACTTTAAATAAATTAATTTATTTATGACACAACGATGATGCAGTAATTACCCTTTTAAAGAAATGTTAACATAATTGATGTTATAAATGCTCAAATAAATGTAATTTGAGACTTTTTATGAATTACACTAATTTTATAGGTTACTATGATATATTAGTGTTGATTTAATCAACTTGGTTCGAACATATAATTCTGTTACGACTTTCACAAAAATCATATATCAAATAGTGTCAAAATTGACACAAAATAGTTTTTAAATCAAATATTATATTATTAATTGTTATTTTATTCCTAAAAATCTAAGGTTCAGACAAATGACTTAGATAAGGATATATATATTAATAATAAACAACTTGGGGTTCGTTTGGCATGTTATAGTAAGTGTATTAACCATATAGTGTAATAAAAAAAAAGTCACGGTAAAAGTTAAATTATTTAACTTAGAATTAAATCTAATTGATAAGGTTAAAATAATAACCTAAACTTGTCTAAATCTTATTGGTTGATATGATTTCGACCCATCCCCACTTTACCTTTGAAATAAGACCCTTTGTAACCATTATAAACCGATTTTGACTTTAATATAAAATAATATTTTGAGGTATTCCTAAGGTGCCCCTCTCCTCCCTTATAAAAGGGCACCTCCTCCCCCTCCTCCTCACACCAATTTGAGAACTCAAGCTCGGCCAACCCCTGCCATTTTCTCCTCTCCACTTCCCTAGAATAATCCTAGAGGTCCTGGTCTTCTTCAAAGACCAATCTTAGTTCCTAAGTGGAGGATTCAAAGAGGCGTTCCAAAGAAGAGGAGCTTCGGAAACGTACAAAGCAAATCAGACCTAAGGTAAGGGAAATATCACAATCTCATTTTTATCCGAGATTGTTTATTCGAAAGTATTTACTGGGGTGTATTTTATCACCCACATCCATGTTTCATCAATATGTAATATTATTTCCATCCACCTACAATTGTTTAAATCCATTTTTACCCTTCGGTGAGTTTTTAGTAATATGTATGAAAGGAATCTTTTGTCGTTTTTCGTACGAGGTACTTTTTGAATTTTCCGAAAAAAGTATGAAGAATGTTTTTTTAACTTATACGGCATGAATGAATTTTTAAAACATTATTTCCAAGAAACTTCCTTTACAAGTTTTCAAGTTTATTTTTAATCAACTTCTTTTATTTAAAAGTCGTATGACATGTTATGAAAGGAAAAATGTTTTTGAAGTAGAAAGGATATTTTCCTCAAGAATGGAGTTCAAGTATTTTATCAAAATTATTTTTCATCTAAGATAATAAAAGGGTTATATTTTTATCCCTATTATTACATTGTTTTGATTATGTTGTGATGGAAATATTTTTATGAATTCCTTTATCTTATATGAATTGTTTTATGATGTCATGTTGTTTAAGAATCCCATTTTTATTACATGGGTTACGCTATGATGTATGGTTTATGATTATGTGGCACACATAAGAAAGGATTCATTATAAGATTGGTGGGACCTATATCTCCGTCCAATGCATTGGGTAAAGATTTTATATCTCATGAGATAGACATGGCTGGAACGGTAGGTTATACCGGTTCAGTGAAACAGGGCTGGAACGAGGGTGACTCAGTTCAGAAAGGGACTTTGTCCACTAAGATAGTCTTGGCAATGAGTCATGACTAACAAGAAATGATTTTCCTTGATTATGTGTGCATGCCACAAAGTTTCAAGTTTCGTGTTATGATTATGGGGATCTCATTTTCACTTCTATGATTTGTTCCATGTTAAGATATTATGATCTCTTTTGCAGGTTATGATTTTCAAAAGGATATGATATGATTTTTATTTCCTTTATTTTCCCTTGCTGAGCATTTGAGCTCACCCTTTTATGTTTTCTTTTCCCCAGATCAAGAAGATGGATATTAATTAGAATATGCTAAAAGAGACCCTAGATATGATGAAATAAATGGGAGACACTGTAGAAGATTTATGAACCAGTTGTTTATGTTTCCCAGTTTCTAAAGACACTATACCTATACGGTCCTTTGTGGTTTTGTCATATGTTGTAATAAGTGTACTTCAATTTTGAAGTATTAACAATGTATGTAAAGTATGGGTCGTTATATTTACGACCACACAATGGTACATGACTCAAGGTTTTAATAATATAATAATATCTTTGAATCTATGTAATATGGAAACAGTACATGATGTGTAGATCGACTACATGGTGTGTACCCTCCTCACCGTCCATCTGAAGTACACGCCTGGGGAAGTGACATGTAAGGTTTCCTTTGGAAATCATCAGAGTAAACGGTGTGTCTAGTGGCCCACACACCATGTAGACTCTGTGTTACATGGTTACTAGTCAGGCAAGCCATGTATCGGATACATGACTTGACCCTGACCCAAAAGTACTACACGTCGTGTTTAGTGGGCCACAAAACATGTAGTCAGGATGACCTTGTTCCAGTTTTTCTAGGTCAACACCCGGTGTAAGAATGAACTACAAAATGTGTCATTAGTTCACACGAATTTAGTAATTTACTAATTACTTTGGGTGTATTGAACACAACTAAATGGTGTGTAATCTGGATGACATGGAACATTGGAAAATTACATGGTCTGTAACTCCGAATACTAGGCATGTACTATTGTGTTACCCGGAAAGAATCATCGGCACCTCCTGAAGAGATCCTTGATGTAATTTTAATCCAAAAATTATAATTTTCTGTTAGATCTATGAGAAACTAAAGAGGAAGAATAGATCTCAAAATTCAGATTATAAAACAATTACACATGAATTGAAAAACAAAATTAATAATGAATAAATCATCAAAGAATTATTTAAATAATTATAAACAAAAATAGGACCCACTATAATACCACTTATAGGTTCTAGGAATAGTGTAAGCTCATGATTGGGCATGTACCCAGCATTGAAAATTTCCATGATAGATGATTAATTAGGGATCAATACAATGATAAAATCCAGTATCCATGGAATTTAATCAAAGATAAAAGACAAAGGAGAGAAACCCAAAGTTATAAGAGAGGATCAATATATTTGTTTTTATTAAAAATTAAATTAAATTATCGAATTACATGAAATTTGATTCATTCTTCGTTGATGTGTTCGACCATGTGTACGAGGAGAGGCTTCGTTGAGATGTAGAATACATGGATAGTATTTTTCTAGAGGTGATCCACATGTGCTCCACATATCTCAGGAAGTTGTTGAAGGATTCTCCAACTGCTAACATCGAAGATCCTTGTGCGTATAGTGTCCGCCTTTGATCACCTTGAGAATCTCTTCCAGTGTGTTCATCTTGATCTGGTGGAGGAGTATCTCTCTCATTCTTGAGAGCATTCTTCGAGATGGAAGACTTCTATAGGTTTGAGAGCTTTTCTCTAAGGATGTTATGTACACAACCATCAGTTTGCTAGTGGAATGAAGCCTTGGCTCATTAGATAATAATAACATAATGGGGGATTTAATTCACTAGGTAATAATCAATAATTAGTTCATGTGTCATTACTTATTTTATTATTCCATGTGAAACCCCATGTCAAATAATAATAGCAATGCTATTATTTCCGTGACATGTGTGTATCTTGCATGTTATATTTAAATATAATTTAACCAAATAATATTTAATATTATTTCTCAGCAGACCCATAACATGGTCCGTTAATACACCTCAATATATACCGGGTCTTGAATAATGACTATTTATTTATTAAATAAATACAACTGCATTATTTGTGAACAAATAAATATTCAATCAACAATATATTCTCTCAAATAACTAGAAATGAAATAAATGTGATCAGGAATACTTGAGTAATTATTAAACTACAACCATGAATAATATTTATCTTACTTGATAAATAATAAATTGTTTAAATGAGAAATTGGCTACACTTAGTGTGTGATCTTCTAGGCCACTTTCTTATTGGCAATAGGCGAGCTTGCCTAAATTCCAAGATTACTATCTAGCAATGGGTTAAGGCACCCAAGAGAAAGATGTTGATGTCGTAATGAATTGTCAACTCATACGAACATTTACTGTGAAATATAATCCATTTTCCCTTACATCTCTAATCAAGCAAGTTATATGAAAGTTCCTCAACCCATGTTCTTGATTTCTCATTGATTGACTTCTTGGAAATGAACTTTCCTAGATAAAAACATGACAATGGATTTATTTAGGCAACATAATTTCCTTCAAAGGGCTTGATATATCTATAGATTTATAAGTTTCAAATCCTTTCTCTCATTATTCATTAATGTATTATTATTGTGACACACTGAACATATCCTCCCTCACCACGAACATCTGTCATCATAGATTTTGTCAGTACATCTATGTTCATGAGTTATAATACCCATTAATAATAATCTTAAGTTATGTGGACCAATAAACACATCCATAAATAGGAAAATCTAATGAACCTTATGAATGTGGATTTCTTACTAGCGGGTCTTGTTCTCCTTATTTCATCCTAGATATTACCAAGGACACACACCATGAGAAGGTTCCCCAAAGTTTCCTGAGTCCCCACCCCTAATAACATGTATCATTTGTGTCCCTTAAAGTTATAAAATCTGACCATAGAACATATATTCAAGAATAGTTTCATGGAACTTCCAGGCACTCATCATAGGCTCATCTGCTATGACCATTTAGTGTGACAACTAGTCTTAGTACATTATCACATACTATGTCACGTGGAAGAATAATCACAATGTGATAAGATGTTTATTAAATATTCATCCAATGAATACAGGTTAATCATAAAGTAAAAAAAGAATTTTTTTTATGGCACCAACTCTGAAAATTTCATCTAAATAAAGTACGTTTAGAAAAATTTATAGGCAAATTCCTCTAGGGTTTTTTCTGGATGAATGCATCATAAATATTTCTTTACTATTGAGAATACAATAAACACCTTAATAAGTGAATATTTCCTTTAAATTAAAAGGGTAAATGCACCTATGAATCCTCTTTCGAATCTATCTAGAATGACCTAAATTTAATTCATGTATAATTATTTATGACTCTTTTCTGGAGTGGGGTCCACTTTTTCTACTAAAATAATTTCACCCCATGATAGATTTATTAGGGTCTATAGCTGTTCACAGCTTGTTATATAAGACAATTTTTTATATCTCAAATCATGGAATAAAAAAAGAATCACCCGTTTTGGAATAATATTTTGAATGTTATTCCCAAATCAATAGTGATTAAAATATGTCAAAATTATAGAAATAATTATTTTTCATATTTTAGCTAATTTTCATTCTATAATTAAAATTATGGATTATTTTAATAAAACATTAAAATCCATGAGTTTTTTCATTTAAAATCAGGAATTGATTTTTATAATTTAAATAAAGAATTAAACATAATTTTTTTATGCCAATATTCCACATGCACCCTAGGAAATATTTAAAAAATTCAAACAATATAAATGTGAAAGATTTAAAAAATCAATTGTTTCTATTGATAACTAAATAACTAAATCCAAATATATTTGTAAATTCTAAAATGCATACTTGGAATAATGTATTTCTATCAGGATTAGATATAAATCAATTGTATTCACCTTGATAATTTACATTATTCATTACAAATTATATTTAATATTATTTTTATGGTATGAGGTGTATATATTCTCAGTTAGGTGAATTTTTAGTAGAATAAGAAGAATAGTAGGGATCCATTCATAATGTACAATCGATACACAAGAATATTTTTGAGTTACTAATTGAAAATATTGATAATTTTAAATGTAATACATGAGTTGGATCTCTATTATGATTAAAAATGTAATTTTAATAAACCTAGTTATGTGTAAGAAAATCCCATTTTCTACATGATACTTAAAATTTCTTCTAATACCATGGATGTGATGAGGTTGATGTGTAAGTGTTTCAAGATGGTATGTAAGACCCCCCCTAATATATAGGGATTTTCATAAGTACATATGTATTATTTCCTTATATTTTTAGGTGTGGAGTCATGATTCCATATGAAATATAATGGAAACCCTATTGAACAAGTGATATATAAGGGTTTCTTCCATTCCAAGGGGATGTAACAATTAATAGATAAGATTTGAATGGTAATTTAAAATTTAGAATAAAATCTAAATCAATGAGACATAATATGTAATAGTAATCTATTTTCACATATTGAGGATTTCACCATGGATGATGAAGTTGATAATGAACATATATACACAGCAAAAATCTACATGCATGTAATGTATTCAAAGACATATAGAAAATCTACACAATTAAATACAACGGATATAAAACACATATATAGTAATGTGTTAGATAATAAAATATTGTGATTATATGGGATGATATCTCTCATTGATATCATTTTTGGAGGTGTAGATAATGCATTATTTCCATGTTTTTTGTACATAGAGGTTGATAATTTCAAGGGAAAAGTATGGCGAATATTACATGGAGAGTGACGATCATGTTTCAAATGGAAATTCTAAATCTAAATCTATTTTTTTAGAAAGGTGTAATGGGTTATGGAGCCACCAAATAAATATGTGAAAATGACTATATTTTTTGGGCACATACCATAACAGATATGGTGACAAACTTTTTTGGAAATATTAAAATTATATTAACTTTTCTATAAACATATTGGATTTAAAGATATATAACACAGACATATATATATATATTATACAATATAAGATTTTAACTAAAATAGTGTTTTTCATAATACGATGAATGATATTGTGGTAGTTTTTATTATTATTTCTACAATATATTGTATTTCTAAATCTTATCATTTTGGAGTCCAAATGAAATTTATTTGGATAATAGTCATGGAATAATTGAATAATTTGAATAAATATATATATTAGACACACTTATAATATGAAGGAGGAATCTATCATGAGAATAAACCTTGTGGGTTTTCTTGTATAATTTTTTGTTAGTTTCCCATTCTGTAATTATGAGATTCAAACTTTTAGGTGATTACAAAAATCATATATGTTTTATTAATTTTATTAAATTCATTTTTAGTGATAATTTTCTATATATTCTTCTATTCTTTATATATTATTAATTTTAAATGACAAATTTTAGATTACTGGATAAAATAATTTGATAGTGTTTGATCAATTTAAGGTTTAAAAACAATTTTGTTACACATCACTAGCGGGATAAACTTATTTATTGTTATCTTATATTAACTAATTTTTTATTATATTTTTCCTTATTTCATTTAATATTCTTGTTTAATAATAGTGGAAATCCCATTATTGAAGAGATAATTAATTCATTAAATGTGAGTTTGTTTGCTTGTTTTCTTTTTATGGTCACATATAAATGTGTTGTAACAATTGTTATTCATTCTGTCATATTAGGAAAATTTACTAAAGAAATGTTGATACCATTAAACCAAATGGATTTAAAATATTTTTATAATAAAAAAGTATATGTTTAATTGTTTCAAGAATGAAATTGTATTAATATTTTTTGGAGAATCCATCATTTGAATTTTATTTTTGTAACACCCTATATATTTTGATCTATTTTATATATATTAATATTTTAAAAAAACACCTTAAATAATCATTATTATTTACATTTCGATAGTTGGAGATTTATGAGATAGGATAGAGTGAATAAAGGATAAATTAGGTGGGGTCTAAAAATCATATTATAGATGAACCTCTTATAGGGGAGTGGGTGAATGATAAATTTATTTTTATTTTTATGAAATATATTGGTATGCAATTCATTCTATCAATAATTATAAGGTTATTGATCCACTAAATATTATCTCTCAATCTAAACTCATTGTAGTATAATTACAAGGAATATTTGTAAATATTATATTTGTGGGTTGCCTTAAATCCCACTCAATTAGATGTTTTTAAGACACCACTATATGGATTATCCACTATAGTCACATGTGAATGTAACTTATTTGGTACCCCATTTAAAATATTTTATCAATTATCTAAACAACATAACTTCTCCTACACTATGATTGGTTAGAAACCATTATCACAAGATATTCTAACTTGTTTACTCCCCTATATATAAGATTATTATTTAATGATTATCTATTTATAGAATGATCATAATATTTATATGGTCTACCTTAATATGAAGATGGACTCCCTTTACAATATTACTCAATCTAGATCATCAAAATAAAAAAACAATCAACCCCACAAGTCTTGAAAATAAATTTCTTTTTATTCAAATAATCGAGCACATTTGATATCCTTTTTGTAGTATTCCTCTAAATTGACTCATTAGTTCTTTGAAACAATTACGTATTGAGCTTCTCAAAATAATTTTTCATAATTGATGAAGGATCACTACAATGTTTTCTAATCTCATTATGTACCACTTGAATTCACACATTTTTTCAATGAAAAATAATAATATTGATGTCATATCTCAATTATTATAAGATATAATTGAGATATAAAAACTATTTTTAGAAAATTAAATTCCCATTAATTATTGAGTAATTTAATTTATTCCCCAACTCATTAATGTTTCCCAATTCAACAATCCCACAAATATCATGTAAATTTTATTCCATGAACCTTTCTTAATGTATACATTTACATTGAAATCCCCAAACTTCTCATGTAATGTCAGAGTCCTTGTAGACACTATATCCATTGCCACGAGAAAGGACTCCACATGATCTCATTCATTCCACCATGTTCCCTAGAGGCTACCAACAAGCAATGCTATATATAGAGATATGTTGTGGATACTATACGCACATATCAATGTGATACCACAACAAAAATAATAACAAAAGATAAAAGAACCAATATGATCCATAAATGGAAAAAATATAATAAAAACACAAGTAACAAATTACCACTTTCTATAAAAATATGATGAATACACTACATGCTAATAAATCATACATGTAATTTCAAAAAACAAAAACAACAAAAACATCTCGAAATAGAAGATATCGCCAAACATGTATTAACCTCACATGCTCCAACCATACATCCCTTGCATGAACCAAACACTGGTTCTATGTCCTAAAACTATACCTAAAAATGGGTAGTTTCTTCTTGGGTACCCAAGTTCCATGGAGGCCTGAGTTGTAGAGACCCGAATCTTGACGTACATAGACATTACATTACTTTTTCGGAATACTTAATACATAACAAAAACAGACACACAAGGACCGTGATAGTTTAGTTTCTTTGGAAACTTGGAACGTAATATTCTAATCATGGTGAAAGATCTTCAACATCTCCCATAAAGATCTTCAACTTTTTGTTTCCTGACCTAAAACCTTTCTTTTGATCCTGGGGGAAAATAAAACATAAAAAGGGTGAGGTCAAATGCTCAGTAAGGGTAAGCATGTATAAAATAAAACATAACATATACATTGGAACTTAAAAACATGAACATAATGTTTAAACATTAAAATCTTGAGCAAAGACATAAAACATGGAAGTACATAAGGCATAGATCATAATGGAACATAAACCATGATAAAATATCATGGGAATAAAACATGTAATTGTGGCATCCATTAATCACATGTAATGATTTCCATAGT
Source organism: Viscum album (assembly GCA_963277665.1). Classification (NCBI taxonomy): domain Eukaryota; kingdom Viridiplantae; phylum Streptophyta; class Magnoliopsida; order Santalales; family Viscaceae; genus Viscum; species Viscum album. Next base: position 165,675,896 of record OY728155.1, on the reverse strand, counting down.
AGCCAAGGCATTGCTGCCAAGACCATCTTAGTGGACAAAGTCCCATTCTGAATCGAGTTCACTCCTCATTTCAGTCCTGTAACACTGAACCAGATTAACTTACCATTCCAGCCATATCTAACTCATGAGATATAAAATCTTTAACCAATGAATTGGAGGGAGATATAGGTCCCACCCATCTCATAATGAAATCATTCTTACTTGTGCCACAAAATAAACATACATCATTCATAATAACCCAACTAATAAAATGGGTTTCATAAACATCATCTCATCATCACATAATCCATATAAAAAAATGGATATCATTTCATAATAAGAAAAGTTAAAAAATGTAAATCATAGAGACATTACACTTGAAACATACACATATTAAATAATTTCATCTTAGATGGAAAATTGTTTTGATAAAACACTTGAAATGAATTCTTGAGGAAAATATCCTTTCTTCTTCAAAATCAAATTCTTTTCACAAAACGTCATGCAATTTTAAAAGAAAAAGATTTTGTTGAAAATAGTAATGAAATATTTTGGAGGAAGCTTCATGTAAATAAGGCTTTATAAAACCGTAAAAATCCTTTCATGCCGTATATGTTAAAAAAACATTCTCCTCGTACTTTTGTTTGAAAAGTCAAAAAGTACCTCGTAACGTAATCAAAAGAAATATTCCTTACATACCATGTAGTAAAAGTAAAAAATGGGTAAAAAATACTTTAAACATACATGAATACACTTTTATAAAACATGAACATGTATGATAGCAATAACCCCAGTAAATACCTATGAATAAGCAATCTCGGATAAAAATGAGATTTGCAATATTATCCCTTACCTTATGTCTGATATGCTTTGTATGTATCTGAACCTCCTGTATAATGATTTAAATAATGTCATTGAATTATTACAGAATCATATTCATTGTTATGATATCATATATGGTTCACTTATGACTTTATAGTACCCGTTCTTTTGTAAATTCCATGTTAAAGAGAGTTTTGGGTCAAATCGTTTCATGTGTCGTCCATGTTTTGACTTGTAATTATTCATATGATTACTTAGATCACGATTACATAATTCAATAATATAAAACATGATTTATATATAATATATATTTAGAATATACATATATATAATAGATCGATAAATGGAAAGAAATACACCGTTCATGGAGACGGTAGGCCGTATGTACGCATGAACGCTGTTTTCATTTCCTTATTGAGTTGAATGGAATTAAGTAGATGAAATACATATATAAATAAATATAGTAGCTTTATAATGTCATATATTTCATTATTATTTCTAATATATACTTTATAATCATTCTTAAATGGTTAACATGGAGAATGAATCTCATCTCGTCGTGGAGACGGTAGTCCGTACATACGCACGAGCGATGATACCATTTCCATAATTATTGAATTGAATTGGAGTGGATGATACAATATATCAGAATCATTATGATGTTATAATAACTATTTATAGTTATTCTTTACACCATTAAACCCATCCATGTAAGGTGTTGGTTGAAAAATAGATTACACCACGACGTGGATACGGTATTCCGTACGTACGCACGCGCGATGATTTTGTTTTCCGTAGGATAGATAGAAAGTGAAATGGGGTTATTTCATATTTATAATAACAAATAAGTATATTAGTGATACTGATGTTATTACTTAATAATGAAACAACTAAAGAAGAAGAAGTTGAAGAAGAAAGAATCTTGAAAGAATCTGGAGAAGAAATTACCTCTTCTTCGATACGCCTCTTTGAACCCCCGTCTTAGGGCACTAAGATTGGTCTTTAAAGTAGACCAGAACCACTAGGATGTTTCTAGGGAAGTTGAGAAGATAATTTGGCAGGGGTTGTACGAGCTTGAAGGCTCAAATTGGTGTGATGAGGAGAGGGAGGAGGTGCCCTTTTATAAGGGAGGAGAGGGGCACCTTTGGAATTCTTAAAAATATTAATTGATAATAAATCTAACCCAACTTAAAAACCTCCAAAAATGACTCATATTTAAATATTAGATGATATATGGTTGTAATCGCATCAACCAATCAAATTTAGACATGTTTGGATTTTATTTTAAACCTTATCATTTTGATTTATCCTTATTTAATATATTTAAGTTTATTTTGTGGTAATAAAATTCTAAATTTTAAATTATAACAAATAATTACTAATTTGTTGTGAAATTTCCATAATTGTTTACTTTATAATATTATAGACCATATAAATTTAAATTTATAATTTTTAAATATTTTTGTGATTTTTAAACAATTTTATAATATGTTATTTTTATAAAATAACAATAGTGTCAATTTTTACACTATTCATTTATTTGAATTTAAATAAACTATATACAGAAGATATGTTCGAACTAAAAGCTTTAATAGATTCATAAAAGGTCATATGTATCTATAAAATTAGTGGATCACATTAAATAGTTCATATAATATTTATTTTGTTATTTTTAAAACCATTTATTTGGTTTATCTCTTAATAAAATAATTAATACAACATTTTTGTATAATTATTTAATATACTGATTTGTTGCATAAAAATTTAAAATAAAATCCTATGATGAAGATAAATCTATTAAATTTTACAATAATACTTTTACTAGAATTTATCATCTTAAAATCACAATATTTAAATTGTTATATTTATTAAATTATGAAGGTGACAACTTTGGCATCATTTAAAATAAAATAATATAAGTGTCATAATTGCTTTTATAAGACTCCAAATGGTCAAATATTAGACCCTTGAATGATTATAGTTTAAATTTACATGACCAATAAGTTTTGATCAGGGTTTTGTTCCTTTTATGGTCACTATTATTTTAATAAAAACTATATTCTTGATTTTTCACTAGATAAATAATTTCTGCATCACTATTGTGTCACAATTAATGATAATTATTTAATCCCAAAAAATTCTAAATAAATTCTCATGATATAGATAATTATGTTATCTTTCTTTATACTATTAATTTTCGATGTTTCATGAAGTTTATCACAAACTTAAAATTATTATACTTATAGTATTTAAGATAGTGACATGTTGTCACTTTCTTTGCTTTTAATAATAATTAAATTATTTTCATGCAAAAAGTCCATTAAATGAATCTAATCCGACCCTTAGGTGATATGGGTGGACTTTTAGTCATTAAATAGGATTTTTCCAAGTGTTAGAGTAATTTTATAATCTTATATTTACCTTTAATTACCTGATTTACCTTTAACTATAGTAAATAAAATTTACCGTAGTTACTATTCACAATGACAAAAAATAAAAAGTAGCTTATTAACATAATTTTTACCCACTAATTCCAAATATGAAATCCATTTTTCCAAATTCAATACAAAAAATTTTCAGAAATTAAATTAAAATTAATCCCGTTGTTGAAAGAAATCGGGTTTTTCTTTAAAACATTGCAAAAGATTGAATTGATTTAACCTACGAATTCAAGGTAAAATCAATGATAATGACATAAATTATATTAAATGGTAAAAATATATTCTATTTATACTTTAAACCCATTAAATATTATAATTTAACCACATGAGATATTACGATGAAAAAAGTTGTTTTTAATTAAAATATAGCGTGTTTTTACTATTCATTAAAATATGAAAGTCATCAGAATAAAATGAAACATTTATCCAAAGTAAATTTTTATTTCTTTATTCCAAAGAATAATTTTATTTTGTCAAATGGAACTTATAAACATGTCAAAAAATATATTTAAAGAGGGTGCACCATCAAAAAGCGGCAAAACTGCATTTTTTGAAAAATACTTATTTTACCCAAAAAATTTATTTTGTTCTTATACCATGTTCTATAAAATGTGTAAGATGAATAATAATGTTATAAAATTCAAAATTTAGTTAATACTATTCATAAAGTCTAGTTCATTATAATTATATATCATTGTTTAGTAAAACCCAGTATTGTGTACAACACACGCTATTGAGGAAGGTCACGATTGCGTGTAATGCAAGCCAAGTCAGGGTTGCGTGTTGTGAAAGAATCCTTCGTTGTTTCGTATAACAGAATCCAACCATATTTCATTTATACATTGAATATATATATATATATATATACTCAATGTTGCATAGAATAACTATTATCAAAATTGTGTGTAACACGATCCAAGAATAGTGTTGCGTATACTGCAAGCTAATACGGTGTTGTGTATAGCGCAAGGTAATCTTGGTGTAGCATACAACACAAGACATTAATGAAATTAAAAGAATATTTTTCATAAAATCTCGGGGTGTTACATTCTACCCCCCTTAAAATGAATTTCTCCCTCGAAATTCGTCAGGGTTACAAATGGTTTACTACTCGAAAGTTTGTTTAATAGAAACCCACATCGTAAAAATGAATACCAAAACATGGCTTTAAAAACTAAAGTATGAAATGTAACGGTTACCCAAATTAACTCATCCCTGGGTTTCCACGTAGGAGGACATAGCTGAAAATATTGATATGGGAGAAAAATCTAACCATCAAGTTCTGATGGAGAGTGGTAGAGAACATGGTTATGAAAAAGCCAACAATCACAAAGCTATTGATTTGTGATGATCTAAGTTACCATCTGATTTATCGGATATAAGGGAACTAGGACAACATTTTTGGTTTTCAAGATCATTTCCCTAAAGTTGATGAATTAAAAGAAATAATTGCATGATTTTGGTACAATCTTACTGTTGTTTGTGAATTGAACAATTTCCACTTCATCCCTTAAAGAAATTAAGTTGAATTTGTTATTCGTGATGTGTTAGTAGATCTTGTAATAGAATGATGGGTCATTCCATCTCTTTCAAACAAAAGGTTAGAAAAATTTATAAGTCCATCTTATGGTTAGATTAATCGTATATGGTTCCAAAAATGAACTTATACTTCATATATCATACCGCTTAATAAAAGAAAACTATTTTTTAATAACCAAGGACTTCTTGTAGGCTAGTGGTAGGCGATAAAGGCCAGTCACACTTCGGTTGTGGGTTCGATTCCCTCAGCCTTGTCCGACGCGATGGGCTGTTGCCCGTCCTGCAGGTTGTCCTTTTTTTAAAACTACATTACTATAACATCCCATCAATAATATTGAAAAAAGGTTATATCCTTAAACAATACTAACTTATGTCCAACATAATCCATTCCAATCTTTAGGCTTATCCATAATATTGCAGTCCATCGTCATATTATAGTGAAAACAATTATCAGAGATTTCATATAAGAAGCATGTTAATACCATCGTTGATCCCCATATTTCATAAGATATGTCTTGTTGGTCACATTACAAACATTCTAAGGCCTTAATCATGTATTCTCTTGGAAAATGAATACCCATTGAACCTTAGTGAAAACATGAATGCAGTTCAAAGTTAAAACATTCCACATACCAAAATCCTCAAAATTCTATATACTCAAACCATGATATCACTTAGTTCTTATATCAATCATGAGCTCATGAATACAATCAAACATCTCATTATCTTCTTATTCTTTCATTATGCGCATATCATATACTTTACAAAAATATCTGAATAACATTCCATGGTTACTTGTACCATTCAACATATACTTTCAAATAATTTTAGGAAAAACAATAGTGTAACAATCCTTAGATGATTCCTTCTTCCATAGTACCATTAACTATACAACATAACTCTCGATAAACATACAATCATTCCACTACCTTTTAAAACAACTGACTGAGCTTCAACACTTCTTTCAACTCATATATCATTTGTAGTCTCCTCATCATCATCCACATAAATACTACCCATATGACCATGTTGATTCTCTTCATGAGATTTTCCATTAGGGAATTGGTTTGCATAATGCCCGTACATTCCACATTTAAAACATCTAATCATTGTTGATGTCGTAGCAATACCATTATCCTTGTCCATGGTGTTAACTGAATTCTTTCCTTTGCACTTACTGGATTTGTGTCCTTCTTTTCCACACCCAAAGCATCTTCCAGTTCCTTTAAAACAATCTCCCTGATGCCTCTTCCCACATGATTTACATGAGGGAAATTGAACATTCTTTCCTCTATGATCATCATGAAACTCCAACTTTCTCTTATTATCTGAGTCGGTAAACTTACCAAAGTTTAGACTATTGATCATATTATGAGATTGCTGATTAGGCATAATAACAATGTTTGGAATTCCAGATCCCATTTCATTTGGTTTCTCATAAAGAAAATCATTCCATTGTCCGTCATATCCTCCATTATCATGAATCTTCCTGTTTCCAGCCATTTTCTAAAACCCAAAAAGAATAGTGTGAGAGGCAAAAATCATGCTAGGGAAAACAACATAGTAAAGGGGAAGCACCCTCAATATCTAACATCTTAGGTTAAATTATAAGATCATTACCGTAGTTCTAGGAATATATCCTATACATATTCTTATCCTTAGGTACATCCCTAGACATACCTTAGAAATATCTCTAGGGATCTCACTAACGTTTTCGCATCCTAGTTTCCAAATGTTGACTAAACCTTTCCTCTGATACCAACTGTAGAGACCCGAAGCTTGACGTAAATAGACATTACATTACTTTTTCTGAATACTTAATACATAACAAAAATAGACACACAAGGACCGTAATATTTTAGTGTCTTTGCAAACTTGGAATGTAATCTTCTAATCGTGGTGAAAGATTTTCAACATCTCCCATAAAGATATTCCACTTTTTGTTTCCTGACCTAAAACCTTTCTTTTGATCCTGGGGGAAAATAAAACATAAAAAGGGTGAGCTCAAATGCTCAGTAAGGGTAATCATGGATAAAATAAAACATTCCATATACATTGGAACTTAAAAACATGAACATAATGTTTAAACATTAAAATCTTGAGCAACGACATAAAACATGGAAGTACATAAGGCATAGATCATAATGGAACATAAACCATGATAAAATAGCATGGGAATAAAACATGTAATTGTGGAATCCATTAATCACATGTAATGATTTCTATAGTAGCCAAGGCATTGCTTCCAAGACCATCTTAGTGGACAAAGTCCCATTCTGAATCGAGTTCACTCCTCGTTTCAGTCCTGTAATACTGAACCGGATTAACATACCGTTCCATCCATGTCTATATCATGGGGTATAAATTCTTTACCCAATGCATTAGAGGGAGATATATGTCCCACCCATCTCATAATGAAATCATTCTTACTTGTGCCACAAAATAAACATACATCTTTCATAATAACCCAACAAATAAAATGGGTTTCAAAAACATCATCCCATCATCACATAATCCATATAAAAGAAATAGCCATCTTTTCATAATAAGAAAATTGAAACCATGTAAATCATAGAGACATTACACTTGAAACATACACATATGAAATAATTTCATCTTAGATGGAAAATGGTTTTGATAAAACACTTGAAATGAATTCTTGAGGAAAATATCCTTTCTTCTTCAAAATCAATTTATTTTCATAAAACGTCATGCAATTTTAAAAGAAAGAGATTTTTTTGAAAATATTCATGAAATATTTTGGAGGAAGCTTCATTTAAATAAGGCATTATAAAACCGTAAAAATCCTTTCATGCCGTATATGTTAAAAAACATTCTCCTCGTACTTTTGTCTGAAAAGTCAAAAAGTACCTCGTAACATAATCAAAAGAAAGATTCCTTACATACCATGTAGTAAAAGTAAAAAATGGGTAAAAAGGACTTTAAACATACATGAATACAATTTTATAAAACATGAACATGAATGATAGCAATAACCCCAGTAAATACCTACGAATAAGCAATCTCGGATAAAAATGAGATTTGCAATATTATCCCTTACCTTATGTCTGATATTCTTCGTATGTATCCGAACCTCCTGTATAATGATTTAAATAATGTCATTGACTTATTACAGAATCATATTCATTGTTATGATATCATATATGGTTCACTTATGACTTTATATTACCTGTTCTTTTGTAAATTCCATGTTAAAGAGAGTTTTGGGTAAAATTGTTTCATTTGTCGTCCGTGTTTTGACTTGTAATTATTCATATGATTACTTAAATCACGATTACATAATTCAAGAATATAAAACATGATTTATATATAATATATATTTATAATATACATATATATAATAGATCGATAAATGGAAAGAAATACACCGTTTATGGAGACGGTAGGCCGTACGTACGCATGAATGCTGTTTTCGTTTCCTTATTGAGTTGAATGGAATTAAGTAGATGAAATACATATATACATAAATCCAGTATCTTTATAATGTCTTATATTTCATTATTATTTCTTATATATACTTTATAATCATTCTTATATGGTTAACATGGAGAATGAATCTCATCGCATCGTGGAGACGGTAGTCGGTACGTACGCACGAGCGATGATATCATTTCCATAATTATTGAATTGAATTGGAGTGGATGATACAATATATCAGAATTAGTATGATGTTATAATAACTATTTATAGTTATTCTTTACACCATTATACCCATCCATGTAAGATGTTGGTGGAAAAACAGATTACACCACGGCGTGGAGACGGTATTCTGTACGTACGCACGCGCGGTGATTTTGTTTTCCGTAGGATGGATAGAAAGTAAAATGGGGTTGTTTTATATTTATAATAACAAATAATTATATTAGTGATACTGATGTTATTACTTTATAATGAAACAACTAAAGAAGAAGATGTTGAAGAAGAAAGAAGCTTGAAAGAATCGGGAGAAGAAATTACCTCTTCTTCGATACACCTCTTGGAAACCTCCTCTTAGTGCACTATGATTGGTCTTTAAAGTCGACCAGAACCTCTAGGATGTTTCTAGGGAAGTGGAGAAGATAATTTGGCAGGGTTTGGCAGATCTTGAAGGCTCAAATTGGTGTGATGAGGAGAGGGAGGAGGTACCCTTTTATAAGGGAGGAGAGGGGCACCTTTGGAATTCTTAAAAATATTAATTTATAATAAATCTATCCCCACTTAAAAACCTCCAAAAATGACTCATATTCGAAGATTATATGATATAGGGTTTCAATATCTTTAACCAATAAAATTTAGACATGTTTGGATCTTATTTTAAACCTTATCATTTTGATTTATCCTTATTTAATCTATTTAAGTTTATTTGTGGTAATAAAATTCTAAATTTTAAATTATGAAAAATAATTACTTATTTGTTGTGAATTTTCCATAATTGTTTAATTTATAACATTATAGACCATATAAATTTAATGTTATAATTTTTAAATATTTTTGTGATTTTTAAACAATTTTATAATATGTTATTTTTATAAAATAACAATAGTGTCAATTTTGACACTATTCATTTATTTGAATTTAAATAAACTATATACAGAAGATATGTTCGAAATAAAAGCTTTAATAGATTCCTAAAAGGTCATAAGTATCTATAAAATTATTGGATCACATTAAATAGTTCATATAATATTTATTTTATTATTTTTAAAACCATTTATTTGGTTTATCTCTTAATAAAATAATTACTACAACATTTTTGTATAATTATTTAATATACTGATTTCTTGCATAACAATTTAAAATAAAATCCTATGATGAAAATAAATCTATTAAATTTCAAAATAATACTTTTACTAGAATTTATCAGCTTAAAATAACAATATTTAAATTGTTATATTTAATAAATTATGAGGGTGACAACTTTGGCATCATTTAAAATAAAATATTATAAGTGTCATAATTTCTTGTATAAGACTCCAAATGGTCAAATATTCGACAATTGGATGATTATAGTTTCAATTTACATGACCAATAAGTTTTGGTCAGGGTTTTGTTCCTTTTATGGTCACTATTAGTTTAAGAAAAACTATATTCTTGATTTTTCACTAGATAAATAATTTCTGCATCACTATTGTGTCACAATTAATTATAATTATTTAATCTCAAAAAATTCTAAATAAATTATAATCATGTAGATAATTTTGTTATCTTTCTGTAGACTATTAATTTTCGAAGTTTCATGAAGTTTATCACTAACTTAAAATTAGTATACTTATAGTATTTAAGAGAGTGACATGTTGTCACTTTCTTTGGTTTTAATAATAATTAAATTATTTTCATGAAAAAAGTCCATTAAATGAATCTAATCCGACCCTTAGGTGATATGGGTCGACTTTTAGTCATCCAATAAGATTTTTTCCAAGTGTTAGGGTAATTTTATAATCTTATATTTACCTTTAATTACCCAATTTACCTTTAACAATAGTAAATAAAATTTACCGTAGTTACTATTCACAATGCCCAAAAATAAAAAGTAGCTTATTAACATAATTTCGACCCACTAATTCCAAATATGGAATCCATTTTTCCAAATTCAACACAAAAAAGTTTCAGAAATTAAATTAAAATTAATCCCGTTGTCGAAAGAAAATGGGTTTTTCTTTAAAACATTGCAAAAGATTGAATTGATTTAACCTACAAATTCAAGGTAAAATCAATGATAATGACATACATTATATTAAATGGTAAAAATATATTCTATTTATACTTTAAAACTATTCAATTTTATAATTCAACCACATAAGATATTATGATGAAAAAAGTTGTTTTTAATTAAAATATAGTGTGTTTTTACTATTCATTAAAATATGAAAGTCGTCAGAATAAAATGAAAAATTTATCCAAGGTAAATTTTTATTTCTTGATTCCAAAGAATAATTTAATTTTTCAAATGGAACTTATAAACATGTCAAAAACTAGATTTAATGTGGGTGCGCCATCAAAAGGCGGCAAAACTGCATTTTTTGAAAAATACTTATTTTACCCGAAAAATTTATTTTGTTCTTATACCATGTTCTAGAAAATGTGTAAGATGAATAGTAATGTTATAAAATTCAAAATTCAGTTAATAATATTCATAACGGCTAGTTCATTATAATAATATATCGTTGTTTAGTAAAATCTGGTATTGCGTACAACACACGCTATCGAGGAAGGTCGCGATTGCATGTAATGCAAGCCAAGTCAGGGTTGCGTGTTGTGAAAGAATCCTTCATTGTTTCGTATAACAAAATCCAACCATATTTCATTTATACATTGAATATATATAAATATATATATATATACTCAATGTTGCGTAGAATAACTATTATCAAAATTGTGTGTAACACGATCCAAGAATAGTGTTGCTTATATTGCAAGCTAATATGGTGTTGCGTATAGAGAAAGGTAATCTTGGTGTAGCATACAACACAAGACATTAATGAAATTAAAAGAATATTTTTCATAAAATTTCGTGGTGTTACATGAGTAGGGGGTGATTAATACTCAATATAACACCAATATAAATGTCTAAATAACCAGTATTTAAAAAAAAGTATTCACAGAATAATGGGAAAAAAGAGTATAAGGGAAAAAATAAGAAAGTTTTACAATTAACCATTTTTGAAATAACCATTTACTACATAAAGTTATATAGGGTTATCAACCCAAAAAACCTAGATACGGTAATGTCGAGAGCCTAATACATAGTACAAGGGTTATATACATTTAATAAAAAGGGTATATTCACTAAAAAATCATCAACATGCCTTAGAGCCTCAGTCTGTTAATTTTGTCAGGTCCATTTGTTTGTAATGTATAGAGCCCCAATCTAACATCCCAAAAGAATCTAATTATAAAGGGAATAGATCTCATGTTTTATATTCTAACTATGGAAACAAAGGTGGGAAAAGACCATCAGTCTATCTTGATTGAAAACAAGGTATCCTCAGTCCATGAGTCAAGAGAATAAAGCCTTATTCTATCATCCTAACTCTGAAATACATCAGTGGGGCATATAGCATCAGTCTAGTCTAAACTAAGGGATTGGAGCCTCATTCCAATAGCCCACTCATTACTCATACATCTAAACAATGTTAAGATGCTTCATTAACCATGGAAATATTTTACAATTTACAAGTCGTAAAACATTTAACACATATACCATTTAAAAACCATAACTCATTAAACACATTCAAATTATAACAAAGATCCTCTTATTCCATTTTAACAACTAGACAACAGTTAATATCAATTTCATTTCAAATTCATGTATAACACTGAAGTCAAAAATACCCTATTAAAATCATCTTGAGACATCCATTTAAAACAAAAGACTTCCCCTTTAAAAAACTAAACTAGTACCAAAGGATTTTATTCCCATTTCCAATCATTTTACAAAAAAATGAATCTATTTCATAAACGACGAACCATGCCCTCCATTAAAATAATAATTTTAAATAAATTTTTAAAACCACTTTCTAAACCAACTTAAGGATAAATACAACATTTTAGATGTTTTTCAATTTTAAAACACTATATTCTTTATTTAAACACATAACTGTATAAATATAAAAAATGCATCATTCAAACCAGTTTAAAATATTTAATGGAATTTCATAAAAATAGTATACAAACATTTCCATTTCCTCTTTAAAACATAATAAAAAGAAAATTTACCATTATAAATTATTTATTTTCAGAATTTCTTTATCTCAATGATTACCCATTCAACTCACCAATTACATGTGTTTTTCATGCCCCATGGGTAACCCTATTTACCATTTAAAATATTAAATCGGCCCAATATGGTCTGTAGAGGGTTTCACATGTCACATTAAGTCCTAAACTAAATTAGATATTCAGATCCACAAAAATAAAGAAAGGAATTACTTTCAAAGAACCAAATACACATTTGAAACATTGAGAATAAGGGATATACATTTTAGACCAAAGACCTCAATTTTGATAACAAACACTGATCCAAAATAAACCCTTGATTCAAATTAAATCAACCTTTAGTGCCAACAATTAATATATATGAGAATAGTTTGGTTATAGGGGTTCATATGGAGTGAAACAACACATCAAGAATCTTTTAGAATGTGGAAGGAAATAGAGTTAAAGACTTACTTGGAGCTTTAATTAAAAACGAATGACACTCCAAACACCTATGAATCGAATGAGAAGTGTACATGGAAGAGAAAGGAGATCTTGGTTTGTCACCCTTTCTATAGGGGTAAAATGGGGTGAAAAATAGGGGAATAAAGAAATATGTTCGGGAGGGAAAATTTCATCAATCCACTTTTTAAGTGCAACATGGTTTGGCCACACAGTTTTCCAAAATGTGTGCTGACTGTGAAGTTCCCTCTTTCCTAGAGGAAGCCAAGCCATATATTTGTCTTTACACCTGAACGGTTTGAAAAACCACGTGGTGGCCATACGCTACCACATTCCATGGGGAAGAATGAGATGAATAGTATATTGGGCCATCCCTTATGGTTTCCTTAGTTGTGCACCCCCTTCTTCATGCCACATGGTTATGGAACATGGTTTCACTAGCCGTGATCCAACCATGCTATTAACACCTATTAGACTCTTTTCTTCCATTACCATGCCCAAAAGCTCTGGAAGAACAATAAAACCTTTCATACACATAGTAATACAACCATTAACCCCAGAAAGGCATTTTAATAAAAAAAATATAAACAAGTACGCACCTCCACAAATTTTTGGGTTCTTATAGACTCCCCAGCTTATAACTTCTATTCCTCGATCCACATTTCCTAAACTCACCAAAACATTAATACAAAATGGTTAGTCCATGAGGGCTATATATAAAAATTCATTTCATAGGGTTTCTTCGGAACATTTCCATGACGTCACCACACTAGGAACAATAAACAGTCCATCCACAATGAAATTTTCCAAACTATGATCCACAATCATGAACTTGATGCTTGTCAAAGTACACATCAACCTAAATCACAAAATCAACAACAAGAACCCCATTGGGAAACCAATTCAATACATCCTATATTGTGACTCCACGAAAACATCATACATATAATAATATCTCTAGATAAGGGATAATTATCACCCTACCGGGTTGATCCTCTCAATAACTCTTGGAATAAATTACTTGGTTTTGTCTCACCCACCTCTTCCTAAGATATAATGGTGACCCAAGTTCAGCATCATCTAATAGAACATACGGTTTTCTTTCCACATTCTCCACTACCCACCTTAGTCAAAAACTGAAGTACCATAGCCTCATAACACATCTAAATGCTCAGAAAACAACCCATTATTTACCCTCAAATCACGGTACTCAACCAACCAAACCCATGCGAACACCCATCACCAAAAATGAAACACTAAGATTCATCTTACCCAATACCATCCAAAACATAATTTTGATCACGTAATCATCCAAAATATTTCTTACTTTGGTTATCCACGCCATGTTATTTGGATCCCCACCACCATATTATGATGGTTGTCACCTTCATCATCAAAATAGACCATCATAACCTCAACTAAAACTGCCAAAATAAACCGAACATGTATCAACATTTACTTTGCCTAACATCCTGATAACTCCTTCTAAAATTAGTATCTAACCTTGTAGAAGAAACCACCTTGAAAAGACACACATCCACCTTACATTTCTGGACTAAGAACAACTTTACCTCTCTCAAGCGCACCAATACTTCCACCGCATGCTTACCATTTAATGCTTCAAACCAAAGGTGTATTAAAACATACTAGATCAGTTCCATTGGCCATGTCTTATCAGACCAACGGAGACTAAATATTCCCAGCACACCCATACACAATATTTTACATGATACCCCTTCTTCCTTCCTAGGGTTCCTTTAATCTTAAGGCACACCACCATCATCTAACACACATACCATATTCATTCTAAAGTATATAATAAAACTCCACTATAAAGGCATCTTTGACACTCCAAAACATCATCATGATCTAATTAACCAATTATCATTTATTATATAAGCACCTCCATCATCATTAAATGATCTATAAACAATTAGTAATATCTAAAAAATAAATTTCTATTTTTGAAAAACACATAGAATACAAAAAATTCCTCTAAAGGAGGTGAATATCTCCCCACTTTAATATCCTTTTTCTAAAGGTATCAATTCATCTCTAACCAACTCATCCTTGAGACACCAAGCTTTATCATTGGAACATGCCTACATAAAATTAAAAATATTTCAATAGATTTGAAGACATTCCTAGGTCACACAAAAACACCTCTCTAGATCCCTTTATAACTTATGATTTTGTTTTAAAATCCAAAATCTATTCCATCAACTGTTGTCATGGATTATCATGCCCATAAATGACTCTAACACATGAATCTAAAATATCTCTTTTGACCACCCTGACACTGATGCCAATTCATGGCTTGAAGAATCACCACATTCAAGTCCCACTTGTCCTTTCTCAAGGATTCTAAATGTGTACCTCATAATGATCTCACTAGAACCTAATGGCACTAGGATGAATCTATGATCGGCCTCACAAATCCCTGACATTAATACAACTCCCCACCTTAGGAGTGTCATTATATCGACTTTCTTGATGAAATCTCAACCACCAAGACTCCTTCTTCTACCACTAGATTAACACCACAACATGAATGTGGCCATCTTGATTTTTACCAAAAAAAACTGTAACGCCCCAAAAAAACTTATTTCTCGTGTAATGGTAATATTGATGTTTTTATCCGAACAAAGTAAAAACTTCAAAGATAATATTATTTCACTTTTTTTAAAGAATAAAAATGATAAATATTATTTTCCAACGTAATTTATTCTTATTGAATAATTATTTAATGGAATATTTTAAATAATATCTATAATAATATAACTAATTTATTTGTTTTCCAAAATGTGAAATACATATATACATTATATTGAATTTGAATTATAATACCATTATAAAATTATAATTATATATGTGGTCATACATGAAATAGAAAATCGTTATTTTAAAATATTTTAATGACATTATTTTTGTGTTATTTTAATTATACGGGCAATTATTTGATCTATTATATGAGCTCAAAAATATGTTATATACACATGTGTATGTATATAATGTAATAATTATTAGATTATAAACTAACATTTTGAATTTTTCCTAATAAAATTATATATATATTAATGGAATGATTAAAATGGTACATATGAACTTTTAATAAATTATAGTTAATTTGATTCATAAGAAGTTAACATTTGTTTTGAAAGTTTCAAAAATAAAAATAATTTGTACAAATTATGATAATTATTTTAATTCTTTAGTTGTTAATTTAATTTATAAAAACATTTTAAGATATATAATAAAAATATAAAAGTAAATGATTTATAAAGGGATAGATAATAATAACTTTTACCTTCTAGAAGTATTGAAAAAAACTATTATTATTATAAAACTTTTGAGTATTTTAATGGAATTGATAAAATAATTATAGGTTATTTTAAATATAACTTTTGTCTTTTTTAATAAAATAATAATATTGATAATAAAGGTAGTAAATTAATAAAATAATAAACAACAATAAATAAAAAGGGAGGAGGTCACGGGTTGTTTAGGGTTTCACATTGGAGAATATCGGTTTTGGGGTTTTTGAGGAGAGGCGCATTGAGGGAGGCTGAGGACCCGAGGCCGATGTGGTGTGAGCCGCCAGGAGTACTCGAGCTGTAGTGAAGGAAAGGGGGTTTGTCGGTCACAGGACTCTTCTGGTAGTAGGGGTGCATTGCGTTGTCGGTACAGGCTGCGGACCGGCGCCAGGGGTCTTGAGCAGGTCGGGTGAGCTCGGTGGTGGAGTCGAGAAGGTCTGCGAGTTCACGCCAAGGCCAGAGTCGACCAAGGAGGTGGTCTAGGACAAGCATACAGAGCAATGTCAAGGTACACCTCGGCCTGGTCTTCAAGGGTTTTCAGCATTGGGATGAGCCGCGATTTAGGGTTCCGTCTTGGTTTGATTTTATCAAATCTGAAATAGGATTAGTTTATTTTATTTTATTATCTGAATCTTCTATTTTGAGTCATACTCAATCTTTCTGTATACCTTTTGTAAATTTTTTGAACATTTGATACATTTATTTCTTCAAAATTTCTGTTTATAATTTGGTTTAAAATTCATGCATGATTTTTGTTGCCCGCGGAAGACCCCATTGCCGCAATTCTTTATTGTTTGTTCATTGTTATGTGGGTAATCATTTTTGGTCTGTGAAAGTTAATGGGTCACAATTGTTATTATTATTATTTTTTTAAACCACTGTTTTAACAGCTTGCACAGAAAGCTCACCTGTTTGAGACTTGAGAGGTTTTAAATAGCATGATTACTCTAATTGTTTTTTTTGGGTCCTAATTATGGATTTAAAAATCCAGCAAAGCCAAACCTGTGTATGTTTTTAGTAGGATATTGGTGTTGATCCTGAGTTTGGAGTAAACTGCTTCAACCCTCGTTTTATTTCAGCAGTACATGTAAGGGGAAATTAGTATTTCTAAAAAATTTCTATTTATTTTGAATTCAACCAACATTTTGTTTCAAGCACTAAATTATTTTCAATATGTTGGTTATTTGTGTAAGGGTGAATTTAATTTATAATTACTTTATGTTATACACTTATGATACTCAAAATATAGTGTTTTAATACTTATATGGAGTTGTGAAACCCATTTGCGTAAGGGATATTTTAGTTTTAAATTTATTTGTAAGGGTTCTAATTCTACCTTATTGTGTTTATTATAGAGCATATACTTATATATGCTCCTAATGGTATGTTTTTAACTTTGTGGTAGTTTAAAAGTTCTTCTGTGTTGAACCAGGGTCTTTGGATTTTCGTGTTCATGTGATATAATGAATGTAAGGGTTATGTTTTAATTAAATATATATTTATTAAGGGTTTAATTAATTTGATCAATTTTGTTGTCTATTATTTTAACAAGGTATACACACACATATATATATATATATATATATATATATATATTTGTGTATATAGTTTTATATGAATCTATATATTTCATTATAACATACTATTTTCCGAACTAGGCTATGATTTTAAATTCCATTTGTTGAAAGGATTTTAATTGTTTTTTTAAACCATGTTGTTATAAAATTTTATACATGTCAATATATATATAATAAACCATATCTATCTATATAACCTAGAATTTTCTTTCAAATGATAATGGTTTTTAATTTTTAAGTATTTATCTCAAAAGCTTATGGTTCGGGAGGGTGTAAATTGTTTCAAATTACGGTCGTTATATGTGTGTACACACACACACATACATATATATATATTATTATATTATGTGTACATGAGTTAAGGGTTATTTTAATTTATAATTATTTTATTGTTATACACTTAAAGTATATTTGGACATACACACATAATTCAATCTATCTCTATTTTTTGTTATTTAAGATAATTTACATTTATTTTAAGATGTTAATATATATAAATAGTTAATTTTATTTTTTAGAATGTAAAATATAAGGGTGCACTAAGAATTATTTTTTCTTGTTGGTTCATGCTTTTCTTTTCAAATTATTTAAAGGATGTTTATTTTTTCATTTTAATATTATTCCCTATTTCCTGGTTCTGCATATGAGGAGTGTAATTTATTTTTATTTTACAAACATATATTTATCTGATTAATTGATTTATCCATGAAATATATATATATATATGTACATAAATATAAGTATGTGGTCACAAGATTTTCTTCACCATACAAATATATTTATATAAGTATTTGATTTTAAAATCAGCGACTAATTGTTTCAAAGCGATATAAGAGGGTGTGACATATACATAATTTATATATGTGGTCTTATGAATGCACCTATAGGGTTTAACCACAACCCAAATTAAATTGGCCTAAATAAACTTCGGTGGTTAAAGTATGTATTTTCATATGTTTAATTTAATATATGCATTACATAAAACAAATCATGCGCTATAAATCAATTGGCCTGATATGCTATGCAACATAATGCATGGCCATTTAATGAGACATGACTATTTATTCGTGCATGCTTTGTGTTCAAATAACATATGTTTTACTTAAAAATTAGTCATTTTAAACTATAAATATTCATTTCCATACAACAAGGATTTTAAAAATTAAGGAACAATAATTTTATATGGTAACCCCATCCATATATTACTTGTGTTTTTTAAACCAATGCACAATGAATATATACTAGTTTAAGCATGTCATTGAGAAACTTGTTATTTAAATAATAACTAACGTGTTATGATTTAGTCTATTTCTAATTCCTTTTATCAGTGCATGAATTGAGCATTAATAATGAAAATGTATTTTAATGCATTAAAATTTTAATTCTATGGAAGAGTTGTAAAGTTATTAGTTTATGTGATAAACAAACAATTTATTATTCATGATAATTTATGAAATAAGCTTGTATTTATTCTAAGTAGTATGGGAAGTTTTGAATAATGTGAAATGAGAAACCAAGTAACATGTGTACTTGAAATGACAAGTGATTTAATAAATAAAAGTGGTTTGTGAATTTGATTTAGAGATATGAGGAATGCATTGGAGTTAGTAAGTTCTGGGTTGGGGAATGATAAAAGTAAGCCCTCTAGGTTGGGGAACAGTAACAGTAAGACCTCTAGGTTGGGATCAAGTTACAACAGACCCTTCGGGTTGGAGTCCGTTTATTAGAGGCTCTCTGGGTTGGAGTCCGATTATTAGAGGCTCTCCGAGTTGGGGTCTAGTTATAGTTATCCCCTTGGTCTTGGCAAGAGGCCGTGACACAGTCCGGAATATGCACTTTCATCATTATGACTATGTAAATTAATTAACAAGAAAAATATTCAACTAGTATAATATTTGGTTAAATAGCTTATGAATATTTGGCCAAGGCCTTAAATCATTAGACATCTTGACCGAGGCCTTGACAAAACGTTTTAGAATGTCGGGCATACTCACTTTCTTAATTATGTGTATGTTAATTACTTAACCAAATGGGTATTCGACTAGTAGAATATCCATGGTTAAAATCCATTACTTATTAGTATCAGCAAAGTAAAAGCTTATGGAATTACACATGTATAGAACTTAGTGATTTTCGTATTTGTAATTGAAGTGATTACCTTCATGCACAACTCTGATTATTCATTACACTTAGTTGTTTAATTTTTTCTTACATATTCTTATGCCATATATGTTTATAATTTATTTTATTCGGCATGACTATATTCGAATCATGTATCCTTGTAATTTTGTTAGCATGTTTTTAATTGAGCACCTTTTATGATGTGTGCATGTGTTACAACTTTTATTTAAGAAGATTGTTTTATGAAATGGTTTAATGAATGTTTTCAAAAGTTATACTGGTTTATTTTAAAACCTCATACTGGTAATTCGTATGGTCACCCAACGTTTTTGATTAAAAACTTTTAGGTATCAGTTTTACAAGAAGAATCATTTCAGTAGTAGCTGGTTTCTCAGTGCCCGAACCAAATTTGATCCTCTGTATGGCACTGGCTCTGGGTACTCAGGATTTGGGGCGTGACAAAAACAACTGCAACCCATTCTCATAATCCATGGATAGAACCCACAGTATTCTTCGACATCCAGTCCATCCCAAGGAACTCACCTATAAAGGTCAATGGTGTACTACCCACCATTTATTTGTATGCCTAACACCCCATGAGATTAACATCAAATATTCCACATATATAAACGAAATAAATTTTGGTATCTAGTCTTCAAGATAGATCTATCCTATTATGCCTGGGATGATGTCAATATAATGTGAATGGTCATCACTAGCTAAAGTTATTATAAAAAATCATTGAATAACACCAGAAAAATTATCTATAACCAATATAACCTCTCACCATGGCACCCCTAACTAGCTGAATGCCCTAGGACTTTGTCCCACTAAGCATTCATCAACACAAGACCACCACAAATCAAGTGGGGTTTCTAACTAAACACACCACCACTTCATAAATCTCTACTAATAATCCATAAAGTGATGCTTCATGTGGAACTTCCACCACCACACCTATCAAGACCTCTCATAATGGATCCGATGAATCTAAACAAAAACAAAATGATCCATAACACCAATCCAAAACAATTCAGTCTCACTCATAACCATCACTTACCACTGCTTCCACAAAAATATGCCATGTTCATACTCCCAAACTGTAGAGACCCTAGGCTTGACGTACATGGAAATTACATTACTTTTGCGGAATACTTAGTACATTACAAAAACACACACACAAGGACTGTAATAGTTTAGTGTCTTTGGAAACTCGGAATATAATCTTCTAATTGTGGTGAAATATCTTCAACAACTCCCATAATGATATTCCCTTTTTTTCTTACCTAAAACCTTACTTTATATCCTGGGGAAAGGAAAACATAAAAGGGTGAGCTCAAATTCTCAGTAAGGGTAAACAAAGAAAATATCAATCACATCATATTCATAAGAACATAACATTTTGGAAATCTTAACCTGCAAAAGAGATCATAATATCATAACATGGGATAAATCATATTAGTGAAATGTAATCCCAATAATCATAACTTAAAACATTAAACTTTGTGGCATAAACACATAATCATAGAGAATCATTTTTTATTAGTCAAGACTCATTGCCATGACTATCTTAGTGGAAAAAGTCCATTTCTGAACTGAGTTCACTCCTCATTTCAGTCCTCTTTCACTGAACTGGTTTAACCTGTCGTTCCAGTCATGTCTATCTCATGAGATATAAAATCTTTACCCAATTCATTGGAGGGAGATATAGGTCCCACCCATCTCATAATGATACCATTCTTATGTGTGCCACAAAATCATAAACCATACATCATAGCATAACCCATGTAACAAAAATGGGATTCTTAAACATCGTGACATCATAAAACAATTCATATAAGATAAAGGAATTCATAAAAATAATTCCATCACAACATAATCAAGTCAATGTAATAATAGGGACATAAATAGAACCCTTTATTATCTTAGATGGAAAATAATTTTGATAAAACACTTGAACTCCATTCTTGAAGAAAATATCCTTTCTACTTCAAAAACACATTTACTTTCTATACATGTCATACAATTCTAAACTAAAAGAAGTTGATTAAAAATAAACTTCAAAACTTGTAAAGGAAGCTTCTTGGAAATAATGTTTTAAAAATCCATTCATGTTGTATAAGTTAAAAAAAACATTCTTCTCGTACTTTTGTCAGAAAAGTCCAAAAGTACCTCGTACGAAAAACGACAAAAGATTCATTTCATATCTTTTACTAAAAACTCACCGAAGGGTAAAATTGGATTTAAACAATTATAGGTGGATGGAAATAATATTACATATTGAGGAAACATGGATGTGGATAATAAAATACATCCCAGTAAATTCAAAAGTATAAACAATCTCGGATAAAAATGAGATTGTGATATTTCTCTTACCTTAGGTCTGATTTGCTTCGTAAGTTTCCGAACCTCCTGTATAATGATTTAAATAATGTCATTGACTTATTCCAGATTCATACTCATTGTTATGATATCATATATGGTTATATTCTTAGCTTATTATTAGTAATATTTCATTGCTACTTGTTATTCGGGT
Organism: Viscum album; assembly: GCA_963277665.1. Lineage (NCBI taxonomy): Eukaryota > Viridiplantae > Streptophyta > Magnoliopsida > Santalales > Viscaceae > Viscum > Viscum album. The sequence continues at coordinate 165,653,410 of OY728155.1, read as the reverse complement.
GTTTATTACTTTTTGTTCCTATGCGTGTTTTGTCAAATAAATTCTTATTATTATTTTTAGGTTATAGATACCTCATTTCAAGAATGGTATTAGTGTAATATATATCATATTTATTCACTCAATTTATTTATGTAATCATTATGAAATTAAGATCATGTAGAACGAGTCGCATCACATCGTGGAGATGGTATTCCGTACGTACGCACGAGCGATGATATCATTCCCATGATTGTGGAATTGTATTTGAGTGTATGTATACTATTTCAGAATCAATATCACTTTACAATAATCATATATATTCATTCTTTACACCATTATACCCATCCAAGTAAGGTGGTGGTGGAAAATAGATTACACCACGGCGTGGAGACGGTATTCCGTACGTACGCACGCGCGGTGATTTCATTTTCCCTAGGATGGATAAATGGTGAAATAGGGTTGTTTCGTACTTATAATAAAATATCATTATATGAGTGATACTTATGTTATTAATTCATAATGAAACAACTAAATAATAAGAAGTAGATGAAGAAATAAAGTTGAAAGAATCGGTAACGGACATTACCTCTTCTTTGAAGCGCTTCTTTGAGACATCCTTTTAGGGCACTAAAATTGGTCTTTGAAGAAGACCAGGACCTCTAGGATGTTTCTAGGGAAGTGGAGAAGATAATTTCTCAGAGTTTTCTGAGCTTGAAGGCTCAAAGTGGTGTGAGGAAGAGAGGGAGGAGTTGCCCTTTTATAAGGGAGGAGAGGGGCACCTTTGGAAAAACTAAAAATATTATTTTATTATAAAGCCATATTCTGTTTTAAATAGCTCCAAATTGATTTATTTTGAAGCAAAGGTGGGGATGGGTCTCAATCCCCTCAGCCAATAGAATTTGGACAAGTTTAGTTTAATATTTTATCCTTATCATTTAGATTTAACTTTAAGTTAGATAATTTTACTTTTACCGTGTCTTTTTGTGTTCTTACACTATAAGGTTAATAAACTTACAATAACAAGCCAAAGGAACCCCAAGTTGTTTATTATTAATATATATAACCTTATCTAAGTCATTTGGCCGAACATTATATTTTTTAAAATAAAATAACAATTAATAATATAATATTTGTTTTAAAAACTATTTTAAGTCAATTTTGACAATATTTAGTAATTGATTTTTTTGAAACTCATAACAGAATGATTAGTTCTAAAAAAGATAATTAAATCAATACTAACATGTCATATTAACCAATAAAATTAGTCTAATTCATAAAAAGTATCAAATTACATTTATTTGGGTATTTATAACATCAATTATGTCAATATTTCATTAATAATATAATTACTGCATCATCATTGTGTCATAAATAAATTAATTTATTTAATGTCTAAAAATTACAAATAAATTACCATTATGTATGAAATATTTTTATCTTTCTAATGAATACTTATAGTCGAATTTATCTTATGTATAACCCTATATTAAAAATGATTTACTTATTAAACTTTGATTTTAACTATTTTAACCCTTCTTTAAATAAATTAATAATAATTGTCCCAATCTAATCCAAGTGGGCCTAAATGGTCATATGTTATTCCTAAGGTTGTTTTTGGTCGAATTACACTTATCCAATAGAATTAGGACATGTGTTAGGGTAATAATAATATCATTTTTACCATTAATTACCCTTTTTACTTTTAACCGTGGTAAATAAAAGTAAAAAGTTACTATTCACCAAAAATTATTTTCATCTCATTGAACCAAATTTTACTTACTGACATCAATTGTGTCTCTCTGAATTTTGAAATTCCACTCACAGAAGCGGTAAAATTAAGTTTTATGTAAATTTTCAAATTCTCCAAGGAGGTGGGTAAAAGACGGTGAAAAGTTCAATAAATTTTTATATATCTAAAATTATTATAAAATTACTCCAGTGAATTACATTGAACATATATAGCTATTATGTATCAATTTTTACCTAAAATAAATTTAAATAAAATAAATAATTATTTAAATAAAAAGTCGGTTTTAAATAGTAACCCAATGTTTTCACTATTCATCAAAAATTGAATGTTTCTATAAAAATACCAAAATTTCACCCTAGGCTAATTTCAATATTTCGAATCCAAAAATGAAGTCAATTTTGAAAAATAAAATTTCAAAATTTCAAAAAGTGGTTATTACTATTCATAACGGCTAGTTTTCATAATATTTTAATTGCATATCGTTGTTTAGTGAAACTCGGTATTGCGTACAACACACGCTATCGTGGAAGGTCGTGCTTGCGTGTAATGCAAGCCATGTCAGGGATGCATGTTGTGCAAGCTCCTTTTGGTGTAGCATACAACACAAGACATTAATGAAAAAGAATATTTTTCGTAAAACCATGTGGTGTTACACAAACCACCTATTCACCCATCCTAAACTACATATTTTCTACCCACATATGTCTACACCTGGACCTTATCATATCCCTTGAGGTATTGCACAAATATGTTAGCACACACTAATCTTGACTCAAAATCACATGAGCCGTATGTCACAAAATTTATTCCCAACACTCTCTTACACATATAAGCATGCATCCTAGTCTTCCAGCACCATAGGATATGGGGAATTATAAATGTTATCATCTAAAAACCAAACCATTCATACAAAAAAAACCCAACCATGTGACCAATCCCCACTATAGTTGTCACTTACATAACAAAAGAATCCACCCACATTTTGTTCATCCAATCGATATCCAATCAACTCAACCTGATTCCATCATTAAACTTCATCAACACCTCAAGTTCGGTTCCATAATGATCATTCCAAATGTAACTGACCTTAAAACAAACCACAATAAATCAGGTTCCTCCCTGAGAACGAAACCAAGGAATAACTAGTCACTTTTACCAAAAACTCGATGACACCCACTATGCATCGATTCCACATCTGAAGCGACCACCTATGCTCTACCTTTTAAGGCACCCGACACTCTAGGATAACCTACCTCAATGATCTCCTCAATTTCCCAATACAATAAAATAATATCCACAACTCAAGTCTCTTCTCTAAAACCATTTACTTTCTAAATTATCCTTATAGGCCAAACCCACCATAGGAAATCCGCTATGTGTTCTTAAATCAATGTCCAAAATGTCTAACTGCATTATATTCCACCCAAATGTAAAATCAACCCAACCAACCCTCTCTCATGGGTTATCACTAAAGTTAAATGATACCAACTCTCTGAAATTGAGTCACATTATGAGAGGGCCACTTTCTCTCTCTCTCTAATCCATACATATCAAACCGAAAACAACTCACTGCTCATAGCTAATACTCCTATCCTCAATACATGGCACACAATATATAATGCACACTTGAAAACATTACTCTAGGTTTCACACCAAGGATATCCATACAAACACATCAAAAATATAATCCAAACACCTAATATATGGTCCAAAAGTCAACCTTCTTGATCTTGATCCACTAGTGTTAAAATACTCACATTATCAAACAACGCCTCATGACTCGAAGGAGTCAAACCTAGATAGGGGGAAAATAACATCACCTTTTTCACACATAAAAATCCATCAAATCCCCCCCCCAACCATGACCCATAACTATGGTTAAGAATAAGGGAAATCCCATTGCCTAAACCATTTATACATAGGATCAAAAAATAATATAATGGATACTCTACACCATTGTCCCAAAAATCTAAAACATTTCATAGTCGTCTTTAATAAATATTACAATTTTGAAAACCTGAGAATTAACATTTAAAATAAACTCATTTAGAAACACCAGTTGTTTTACACCTTCCAAAACCATTTCATTAACTCACATTTCCAAATTACCCTACAAGATTCAAATTCATATTGAAAAAAATATTAAAAAATCATTCAGTGACTACATTTTAAAAAATTATTGAATTTGATTTTGGTTTCACAAATCAATCATAGGAAACATCCAGATGAACTATCAATCCTATGTGTCTAGACTAATTCATGAACCCTCACACCCTCTTTTTCCATACAAGTACCAAGGATAAAATCTGATAAATAAATAACATCACATCCAAGTGCTACACTTTATGTGAAAATATCAACCAAACGTAAAAGCATAGAAAATTAATTTCCCAGCCCAGGTAACTTGGGGGTTCCCCATATGTGGGGCTGGAGACACCTGGGTACGAGCTTTTTACCAAGCCTTGATAATATCCTAGTATCCTCTATACCCTGAAAAAATAGTGAGGAAAACACATAGTCTCAAACACCCCACTGTAATTTCACAATATAAATATCCACTAAATCTAATTCCTTGATTAGGGTCACCACATGACCTTAGGAGTGAATTCATGTATTCCAGAGCAAGTTGATTGGAAACACGGGTCAATAGTGATGTGTTGGGAACACTAAAAATTCTTTTCAGAGTGATACCATAGTATAAATAATATTAATAGATAAAATAACAAATATAAACGATAAATGGAAAACATATAGTAAAACGAACAAGTAACCAAGTAACACAATATACAAAAATAAGATGAATACAATATAAGTTTGGAAGTCATACAAATAATGTCCAAAATCAAAACTACCAGAAAATACTAAACATAGAAACTAACACCAACCCGATCCTAACCTCCAATGATCTAACCAAATAGTAATTTTATGAACCATACACCAGGTCCCTATCCTAAACCTATACCTAAAAATGTGGATCATTTTCTTTGGTATCCAAGTTCCATGGTGGCCTGAACAGGGTGTGAGTATAAATAAATAAGCCACCATAAATGATGTCTAAATAAATAACCAATATATAAAATAGTGTATTCAAGCAATCAATGAAAAATAATTATATAGGGAAACAAAAGAAACATGTCTTACATTTAACCAATTACGAAATTACCATTTTTTCCTTTATATTCTCTTGGGTAAACCAACCAAACAATTTATATCCAATCACACCAAGAGCATAATCCATAGAATAAGGGGTTATACACTATTAATTATAATGGGTAATTCATTAATAAAAAAATAATAAAAATAACTTGAAACACCTGTATGATAATCAAGCCATTTCCATATGTTTTAGAAGCATAGAGCCTCGGCCTGACTTCCTATGCCATTCCATCCTTAAGAAAATAAATCCATAACCCAAAATCCTGACCATGGAAACATTGGTGGGTAAAGATTATCAATATTTGCTAACATAAAATATTGGATTCTCTATCCCAGAGTTAGATTAATAAAGACTTAGCCTGACATCCTAACTCATTAATACATCAGTGGGGCCTAGATCATCAATCGTGTCTCACCACTGGGAGTGGATCATTAGTCCAATACCCCACTCATACCACTTACCACTATTCCTTGTGATTGTGATTATTTAACCCTTTAACAATTTTAACATTAACATGTATTAACCCAGTTAACACATATACAATTTACAAACCATAACATATTTAACACGTTTTAATTATACCAAAGGCCTATGAATTTTATAATAACAACTAGAAAACAATTAACATGAATTTCCTTTCACAGCCCATAATAAAACATTGGTAAATGATACTCATTTAAAATCATCTTGAATCCACCCCATTAAAACCCAATTCTTACCCTTTGGAAAACTAGACTATATCTAAAGGTTTTTATTTCAATTTCAAACCATCATACATAAATAATATTTAAAAAAAATAGTGCACCACACACTCAATTCAAATCTTCTTTTGAAATATAAAATGAAAATAAATTTATATACAATGATGAGGCCAACAATTACTTTTTATACATTTTACAATTTAAAATATCATATTCTTTATTCAAAAACGTATGTGTAACAAAATACAAAATGTATCATTCAAACCATATCAAAATATTCTTAGTAATTTTAAAAAACTTGCATTCAAACAATTCAATTTCCCCTTACAACCATACTCAAAAACCAAATTAACAATTATAACTCATTCATGTTCAAAACATTCCTTTCACAATGTTTACCCATTCAAATCACAACATCTAAGGGTTTTGTGTACTCCATGGATATCCCTCAATCCCATTTTAAATGATCAGTGTACCCAATAGGATATACAGAGGGTTTTTAATGTTACAATAAGGTCTAAATGATATTTTTTATCCAAATCCACAAAAATATCCATTGAGGTAGTATTTGGGCCCAAACAAATACACATATAAAACATCAAGACTATGGGAAAAATAATTAAGACCACCGACTATATGTTCATAGAAAACTAATAATCCGAAAGTATCCCTTGTTTTGAGCTAAATTATCCTTTGAATCCCCAACATAGAATATGATGGAAATATAATGTTTTTGGGCTTTAAAAGTAGGGGAAACCACATACCAAGACTCTTCAGTAAAATTCAGGGCAATATATTTTAGGGCATAACCATATATTTGATTCACCCTAAATGAAAATCCAAAATCTTATAAAATGAAAGAGAAACATCTGTGGAGGGGAATGGAGCTCCTGGTTCATCTACCATACTCTAGGGGGTCGAATGGGGTGAAAAATTAGGGATGAAATAAATAGGGTCTGGATGAAAAAACAATGAAAATAACAATTTTATGTACCACACGGCTTCCTAAATTATGCGCCAACAGTGCAGTTCTGTTTGTCTATGAGGAAACTAAGTCACATAGTTGGGCTGACCACCCACACAGTTTGAAAAACCTTATGGTGGCCATACACCCACCACTATCCAAGGGGAATATTGATTAACATGATATTCTTTCACACCCCATATGAATTCCTCAAATATGCACACCCATAAGTAGGATACATAGTTATGGTTCACAGTTTCTACTAACCATGCGCAAATTGTGCTCTCAGTATAGATTGGCCCTTTTTTCACCCTTTACCACGCACCAAAATCCCAAAACACCCAAAATCATTTCGTACACCAGAGAAGCCACTAATTAACCATAAAAAGGGAGTTTAAAAATTAAAAAGCAAACACCTCCATGAGATGTTGTGTTCATACATCTCAATTAAATTTTGATTCTTTACATGGTATTATCACCATAAATACTTAATGGGGTTTGGTATTTATTTTTTTATAAAATAATACATTACCTAAAACTTACCTACACATCCATTCCATTTAAATTAATCTCAAAACCCATTCTTCTATAATTTAATTCCTCATTTTTATAATGGATGATATATTACATCTATCGAATTTATTCACGCATAATCTTCATTATTATACAAAATTAACATCACATTCTATCATTAAAACTTTTATTGTTTTATTCCAAAACAAATATCACATTCAATCATATATGCATTAAAGTGTGAATGCATGTATGTTATTTTCTCTCAAGAATACTCATGAATTTTACACACATTTATTTCATACAATGGTTGAACTTCATTGATGGTGAAATCATGAATCCTTTTTTTAATTCATGAATGGAATATGAATTAATATCAAATTAAATGTGTGTTTTCTATATTCCTTATTGAAATAGGAATTATATTCATTGTGTAGTGACCCATTATTTTCTTGAACCACAAAAAAAAAATAAAAAAAATGATATGGAATAACATATTCCATTTTGATGAATTTCATGAGAAGGAATTTTATCAGATCTCTCAATAATAGTTTTTATTACATAAGAGTAAAACATAGTGGGCACGCTAGGGTTTATCTCTCAAGGAGGTCTCTCATCCACAATATTCTCATATTTTCCATATTTATAAACTCACTAATATAATAACAAATAATAAAATAATATAATTATGGTGGTATAGAAAATGAATTGTATAAATAAATATATGATAATTAAAATGGGAAAATATAAAACAAAATAAAAAACAATGATGTTAGTAAGAAGATGTTTCTATTATTAGTATTTCATTATGTTGATGTCATTGTTCTTTAAAAATTGAATATATGTTTTCAATTACATTAATAAATCAAACACAAAAAATATATACCCACATATTCAAAATCTAGTTATATTATAATGACCCTAAATATATGGGATACTCTCCCCATCATCATCAAGACAAATCTACAATGACCCTATACATTAAACATTATGATAACAATAGGGAATAATATATATGAATTGGATGAAGAAAAGAATAAGAGATAAGGAATCATAATACCTTCCATAAAAATGATTTATCTAATACTAAATTTATAAAAATATAATAAGGATATACAATTAAGAACACTAAACTCAAAACATTACAACTCCGCCATAAAATAACTTCAGGGGTTATTTCTCCATTTTAATGATGATTAGAAGGAAAAAAGTTGTGGAAAAAAATGAAAAATGAAAAATTGAAGATGAAGGGAGGAAGAAGAACTATATTACATTTAAAAAATATATAAATATAAATTATAGTGGAATAAAATCATAGTAATACCTGAAATAGACAACTATTTGAATTGATGTAGGAGTTATATTTTTATATTTTGGGGAGTAGAATCGTTTCCCACAAATTCATCCCTTAAAAATATTCCACCTTGTGTGAATAATAAATGATTAAATGGTAAATTTGGTTTTTCTAAGATTTTTTCCACTTATCTCATACCCATCATTCCACCAAATTTCAGAGTATTTGGAAATAAATAGCTGATATTTTTAGAGATTAATTAACAAATTTACTTCAATCCTTGAGATAGTTTGAACTATAATGTGTTGACTTCCCAAACATTTAAGATCATAACCGAGGGTAAATCAAAGGATGACATAGTAAAAAAAATCCCTAAATATGTTTCCAATATACTTGATAATTTACTACACATTTTGGATGCTCATTTTGTAAATATGACCCATCTCCAAAATTAATTCTATTTGGGAAAAGGTTCCACAACCTAAATTATGGGCATTATTTCAATTTTAAAATATTAGTCTCATATTTCTATATATTAAACATAAATTTATCCCAGGTAATTATAAAGTGAAAAAAATTATTTAATGATTTGGATTCTTTTATTGGATTTTATGAATAAATTTCCAATCTGATATAAATATATTTTAACTGGAAAAATATTATTTTCCAAATTAAGTTAAAACTGTTAATAAAACCTAAAATTTAGTCTTTTACCCTTAGAATATATAAATAGTGGGATTATTATACTTAATTATAGAATAATAAATCTAAAATTATTTGATTCATCAGTACACCATATGTAATCATTACACTAATAAGAAATCATCAAATATTAGAACTGAAATCCTCATATATGTCAATAGTGAAAAAATGACATGATATTTCCCAAGGTCAAATTTAATAAAAAATCATCTATAAAAAATCCCACTCATTTTAATATCATGCATTTAAATTCATTAAACCTCAAAAACCCATCCATAGTCCAGTAATAGCTAACTCACTTTGAATCTCATGAAACTCTTTACTCAAGAGAAATTAAACATAGATTTCTTTTCATTCCTTGAAAGTACATCCGTCACAATTGGAATGCTAGATTTTTTATTTCTCAACACCAAAAGACTTAACAATATTTTAAAAAGTAATAAATTTTTTCAAATTGATTTTTTTGGGTAATTTTTGTGGGTAAAATATTTAACAATTCAATGATTAAATGTGGAGGTTGTACCCTTAAATAACTTGCATTGATATTCAAGTTAATAACCATTATATATATCTCAATAAAATCACCTTTCTTCTTTAAAAAACACCCCTTTTTTAAAAGACAAATTAGTCAATAAGTGAATACAATTAATTATTTCATCTTAATTATCCCCTTATATTTTTTTATATTTTTTTCATTTCAAATTTATTTTCTTTTTATCTATTAATCATAGATTATGATATGTAAATCATTTAAAATAGAAGAAATAAAATACATTCCCTCAATTTTTCGATATGTACATGAATTATAAATATAACAAAAATAAATAAATTTGTATCACCTTAATTTTTATAGATTTTTTAAGTATTTTTTGGTTAAATAGACGATAGAAATGAGTCACTGTGAATTAAAGTGACCCCTAACCATTTTTTAAATTCCCATAATAATGGAACACACCTCACACACCAAAAAATGAGTTGCATCCCAAAAAAATGAATGAAAATTCCATCCCCCACACTCAAACATGAGATATTATTTGAAAATATTAAGAGTTAAGGTAGGTTAGAAAAATTAAACTTATGATATCAATTATACATATAAAGAAATTTATGAATTTTAATGGAAATTCATGTGTAAATATAAAGTATGGTCTTAATATAAAATATTAATTTCGAAAAAATTAATTAATCACATAAAAAATAATATATAAACATTAGTTCATTGAAGTATAATAATTCAATGTTTTCATTTTTATAAATAATCTATGTTTCTAACAATAAAGTGTGGGAATTTGGAATAATTTGTCAAAAGGATTAATAATACCGTACAGGGTGGAAAATTTATTTTTTGTTATTTTATCAGTGGAATAGACTTCAAAAATTGCTCTAATGCATAAAAAGTCAGGAATGTGAAAATTAAATAAAATGATACCACATAAACTATCATTTAAAATCTATTCGATCAAAAAACTCCCTTAAAATCATTAATAGTTATAAAAATGAAAATTTATATTCATTGATGTTTAGTGTTATATAAAATGATAAATAAGAAAAGAAAACTTCATAAGGATTCCATAGAATCTTGATAGAACACCACATTTAAATTTCACCACCCTTCAATTAAAATCCATAAAATAAAAAGTTAAGGGGATAAAAAGTAAATATAATAAAAGGTAAAAAAATATATATTCTAGTGACAACCCTAAGTTAAGGTCCTATGTACTGCCACATATTAAAATAGATAATGAAAAAAATTTATAAAATGTAAAAGGAATAGGGAAAGAAAGTATAATTGAACTTGGTTTAAACCCCCATGTGTGTGCTACTATGTTTTAGCCACTAGTCAGGTAGTTACAACACCATATCCTTAATGTTGAGGTGGATAATATTTCCTACTCAGAAAAAATCATATTTTATTACATCTACCCACCCTAATTTGATTCAATGAGTGTGGGACCACATCAATATTAAAAATTTCAACAAACTAACGAAGAGAATAAAGAGATAAATTCATGAGTAAAAGAAAGGGAAAAGAATATAGGGGTGATAATTATCAAATATCATTACATTGTCCTCAATCAAATGTGATGGTTGATATAGTGGAGAAAATCTCATCACCAAATACATCTCTAGATTTTATTCTTCTCATTCATTAAATTTAAACTCAATCTTCTCCTCAAATGTGTCAGCTTCATTCCCATCATTATCATTCTATAGGGATGTCATTGGTTGTTATTACATAAATGAAAATGAGAGTGGTTAATTTTATTTCATAATAGTTTAAATTAAAAAAAATGAATCCAGTGTTATCTCCTCTCACTTATACTGATTAGATTCATGTGTTGTCTCCTTATTAAATTTATCGTGGAATAATTTATATTTTTTTGGTAAATAATGATTGTAAAGTTTAATTTCCATAGTTATTAAACATTATTTAAAAGTTGGTAAGATGATATGCTTTTGTTCATTGAACTCTTCTTTATAGAACTTTGGAATGTACTGTGATAATTACATGAGCATGTAGGAAAATACTCTAAAAATGGTCTTAAAACACCTTAATTTAGGTATTCTATACTCTTGTTGACTTAAATTCTTTTAAAATTATTTTTAAAAACACCATGTACTTTAATTTATAAAATTATAGTTAATTCACCAAAATTATTACAGTGTTCATAATTAATGAATACATTTGTTATTGTTTGAATTTATGAATGTTTACTGTTTTATGAAAATTATGAGTGTATGATATTGTCCACCCTGGAAAGAGTGAAAAAATATTGAGAGAAACTTGTCATGAACCCCTCAATAATAATATTTATAAATAAAAATGTTGCTTAGTGAACAAATTAGTGTGAAAATATCATAGAAAATTCTCAAAAACAAATTTATCCCATTTTTAATATTTATGTAATAAATAATATAATACTATAAAATAAAATAATTTAATGATGGTTGGTTTGAAATATGAATTATATAAATATATATATGATATAAAATGTTATAAAAATAAAAAAAAACTAAAACATTGAAATCTGTTATTGAGATGATGTTTTCATTCATAGAAGTTTTGAATAATGGTATCACTATTATTTAAAAATTTAGTCTAACAATCCCATTCATTATAGAGATAAAAAATATATCTCTATTCCATTATGTTATACTTTTAATTACCCCACAATTATCCACCTAATGTGGGATGATATCCCTCACATAATTACTATAATTCTTCAACATACCTCTGTATGAAAGAATATGATCATGACGGAGTGGAATAAATTTTAATGGGAATAAAATATAATATAATATAAATTGGTTTGATCCCACTACAATAACAAGTATATATATTAATGAAATTATTATAATAGAATAATGATACACATTGATTTTTAATGAACTCAATACATCACTGCTCCCCTAAAAAATTAATAGGATGGGGAAATTCTCTATTTTCATGGATATTTAGAAGGAGCATGTTATGGGAAAATATAAAATTAAAATAGTTAGGAAATATAGGATAAAAAATGAAGTAATATATATAAATAATATGAATGAAAATAATAGTAATATCCCACACACATAGAATTTGAAATGAAAAAATATTTGAAATGGTGATTATGATGCATATTTATGTTGAGGGGAGTGGGAAAATTTGGCTCCAACTCCTCACTTAAATTGTTTAAAGGTTTTGGGAATAATAAATGGTTTTATTTGAAATTTTATTCTACGCACAATTTTTTCTAATTATGTATTCATTATCCTTCAACCAAATTTCATTATGTTTCTACATTTTAACTAATATAATGGTAGATTAACACATAAAATACTTTATAACCATGTTTTTGAGTGAATTTTAATATGATTAATTTATAAAATTTATTTACTATGAAGGATTCCCAATTGATATATTCCATTGTTAAAAAAAATTACCACATATTTTCACTATCTTATTGTGAGTTTTCAACACATTGGATATACACATTTCTGAAATGTTATCTAATCTTAAAAATTCGTTCAATTTAGGAACATATTCTAATATTATACTTGTTATATTTACTTGGGTTATTAGAATGCTTTATCAATTTTAGATATAGTTAAATGAAATGAATCCCATAATATATTAATTCATAAAAGAAGTATTTCTTAATTTTAATTAGTTTATAACATTTTAGTAAATAAATACCAATATAATAAAAAATATATTTAAATTTCATAAATAGGTAATTTCACAATTATGATTAAATTTTTAATAAAACATAAAATTTATGCAATAACAATTTTAATATTAAATTGGTGAGATTAAAACTTTTACTTTAAAAATAATATATCTCAAATTATATACCTCATTATAAACATCATGTGATATATCATAGCACTGCTATACCTCGAATTCTTTAAGTTAGTTAAAATAAGACCTTTCAAGACATTGGGAGAAGCAACAAAAATGACATATCATTATCTATAGAATAAATATATTAAGGGGATAATTCCAATTGTGTATTTGGTGTCGAGTTCAAATCCCTTGAATAATACACTTATGTGGCTTACACTTACGTGATCTTTATAAATATGAAATGTATTTTATGTTAGTATAGGGAGCTCAGAACTACACTTATATATCCTTCATAACTCATAGAATTCTCTTACAGAAAACATATCATCATTAGTTTATACAGCAATGGATAGCCTTATACAAGAGGAAACCTTTACACAATGCTTTTATTACCTTTATATTTAACATAAAGAGTGCTCAACATATCATTGAGTATCCCCACATACACTTATGCAGCACTTGGCCTACCTTTTTCTCAAGATAACATACAATTTTTTAACTCAAGGGGGTCTTGTATTACCTATATATTGAAACATCTTACCCATTCACAACTATTGTTGTTATTTTCATTCCTTTACCTAGCTGCAATGTACACGTAGATAGCTGAATAAGAACCCTTAAATAGTGGAATGCTATCCTTTCACATAAAATATAATTCTAAATTTATAATTATGTAGGTCACTAGTTAATCTCAAAATTATATCAAACTTCGCATAATAAATTTAAATGACATCCATATTGTATGAAAATATGTAGAAAGTAAATCAATATCCACTAAAAATTATCTTCATTTGTCCTTGAATATTATCACAATAATAATCATATAAACAAGGATAATTTCTCACATATGAAATCCAATTCCATTTAATGATTCAGTAACAATTATCCAATAATCCTTAACTTATGTCAAAGTCCTAGAAAAAATATTTACTCTCATTGAAAACAAATGAAATACATATATGGGATAAAAATTTCCCCTTTTAATTTTATTATAAATATCAACAGACATCCTAAATTTCAATATATGGGGTAAAATTATTTTCTCCTCTTATTTAAAATAAATAGAAATTGATTATTTGGGGTCTTATAATATCATATTTATTCTCAAATAACCTTCACTTATTTTTATGGTAAGGGATGATATCACATAAAACATAACAATGAGAATTTAGTTAATCAACTCTAAGTCTATATGTGTTATCCTAGTGTGGAAAATAAGAGTGATATAAATATGTTTTTCTTGGATATCCATAAAATAATCACATGTGATAAAATGTTAATAAATTATCAATTATAAATATAGGGGATGTTAAATATAAGAGAAACGTGATCATTCACAAGCTTTAAAAAATTTAAGAATGTTTAAGGAGTCAAGAATAATAGACCCTTTGTCATGTATTTTCATAAACTATGCAATACCACATCATAAATATTATTAATTCAAAAAATATTTACGGATGAGAGTGTGACTGGAATAAATCAATCTCCATTATTACCAGGATTTCAATAAATTTATTGATTCATATAAAAATTATTTGGAACCCTTCATTCTAAGAATTACCCCCATGGGGTATTATCATTTCCTTTTGTTCATGTTTGTTGAGAAACTAAATGAGAACTAATTAATCCTTTTTTTATATGTAGTGAAAAAATATATGACAACCCATTTACCCAATATGTTATATTTAATCATTCATTGAATAAATATGCACTTAATAAAACTCAAGAATATCACCAGTCCAAGTACGTTTATGTAATCACAAACATTACATAATAAATTACAGTAAAAAAACAAATTTATTATTTAAAAAATTTTATTTATCTTCTTATAATCAATGGATCTTATAGAACTAAAATAGATAACCTAGGGATGTACATATTAAACATGTGACTTATAAAGGCGAGTTAAGGAATAATAAAATCATTACATTATGAAATTAATAAATTTTATTCAGTAGACATATCAACAAGACCTCAACATCATGATAACAATAATCATGAACAATGATGCATGATATAACATGATAACATCAAGTAAGCATCGGATTATGGAAATGACCTAAAACTTGAAAAAAATAATTAGACGTGGATAATGTACAATACAATATCACATGGTTTAAAAAATACCATCATGAAATAGGTTGGATTCCTAATCCTATACATTGTGTCTCATGAAGAAAATACATTACTCAATACAATAGAGGACTATACGATTTCTGGGCCACACATCACATTCCTATCATGCACATTCAGAAGTATGCCACATATATCATACAATATAATGGGGTACTTCATCTTTTTTAATTCCTTGAATAAATTGGGTAGGATACACACTTGAGATTCCAAAAATAAATTAATTATAGAAAAATATTTTTTTTATATCATTGAGTGGTAATGGGTATTTTTATTCACTACATAAATGTTTAGCCTGAAACATTATTAGAAAGGTTCAGTACAATATTTGGGAGAAGTGAACTTCATGTAATGGTTAAAGGATTATGAAATGGGTATATAATAACATTAAATAAAAAGTAGAGTAAGTGTGATGTGTGAAAACATATCCAAACATGAACAATAAGAAAAATATAAAATATAACTAAGTTTTTTGAATAAAGAGGAGAAGGTGTGCATAACATACCCATAGAGGGCTCTTTTAAAACCTTGGGAGGATCATTTTATGATCATAGGGGATCCTTGGGAGGTTTATATAGAGGTATGGTCAGAGTAACTTAATTATCATATGTATTTTAATGAATAATAATGAGTTTTTGAGTGTGATTATATATAAAAATAGAGGTTAATTATTTCATAATTTCTAAGCACAGGATTCAGACTTCATATGATAAATTAATAAAAAACAAAAATAATAACATGGTTTTTGAATAACAACATTTTATTATGAGTTAATTTAGCTATTTTTTAGGTTTGATAACATAACTATTTAAAATAATACCCTTGGTGATTTTGAAGTGAGTAATGTTCAAAAGACTGATTTAAAAACATAAAATATAAACTTGGTTTAGGATGATTAAATAATGGTTTCTGAAATTAATCAAATAACTTAATGAAAAAATTATTTTAAAGGGTAAACAGAACTCCATTTTTGGAAAATTCGTATAGTATTAGTTATATCATTTTTCGGATTTTATTATTTGATAAGAGATGCCATATATTTTTAGCGTAATAATATTTTACAGAATTTTGGAATTTCCACAAAAAAATTATTAAAAATTAACTATTGGATAATTTTTATATGATTTTTTAAAAAAATAATATATCTTATATCACAATAATTTCCCATATAAATTAATTAAACATTTTTCGAAAAAAATACTAATTTTTTTTTGAAAATTCAAGTTTTATTACTTTAATGTTTTTCTGATCCTTATAAAAAATCACAATTTACTTTGTAAGGTTTTATATCATTTATATTTTATTTATAAAATTTACTAATAATAATTACATAATATAAAATTTATCTAAAAAAATTATTATATTCATCAATAATACTGTCTTTAATGAATGTATATATTTCTTAGATATACAATTTTTTCTTCATCGTATTAAAACTTAATTATGACCAAACCCATTATATAATTATTTTAAAGAAATAATCAAAATGAATAAAATTTATCATTATTTTATTTGAAATAAAATATTTTAATTCATATTTTTCGGGTTTATATAGATATCCATTTATTACACCAGTAAATTTCATAAGGGTATGGCAAGAAATGGTTGGATTTTATTGGGGGTGGTTCGACAATAATGGTTTTAGTCATGATCTTGATGATATTTAAATTCTCCCATAAATGGTATTAATATTCATTTAGTTATTCAATATATTCTTGGGATTGGTCAAGGGAAAATACCATTGATAATACCTCCCTTTAATACAGTTATAAATGGGATTTATAGGGTATAATAATTCTGGTGAAGGACATCAATCCTTCCTTCCATGTCTATTAGACATTATCATGACCCGTGATATTAAAATCATAATGGTCACTATACAATATCTATATTATTATTATATATGATTATTAAAATTCATTTAAATATGAAAGACTATATAACAGTCCAGAATAACTAATTTAGGGGATGTGTCTTCAATATGTACATTACATAATATTTATTTGTCATTCAAGAAATTAAATTCATTTATAAATATTTGGTTCATTATATCATAAAACATGTCTTTCAGTTACCTTCATGTAATCTGAAAACACATAAAATAATATTGAATAAGGTGAAACCTCAATATATCATTGAATAAAAATTCACATTCAGACTTCCCTATCAACATCTTTCATTGTTGTCTTCTGATATCAAAATAGATTTTATGGTAGAAAGTCTTATTTTTACCCACTTTTAGTTAACTTATGATCAAAACTCCCCTATGGATATTAGAAAATTTCATGAAGAGACATATTACATCAATAAGAATTAGAGTTTTTGAAATACCTTCCACAATAAAATAAAATCCTCTAAATTTTTATTATCCATATTTTTTCAATATCTTTCTATTATTAAATTAATAATTTCAAACATTCATGTAAGAATTATTTTTCGTAAGGGGAAGCGATATTACCTCCCTACCTTATTCCTTTAATTGGGATGAGTATATCTCTTATATTTCATTCTCTATACTTTTATTGTTTTATCATTGGGACCATACTGACAAGATTCTCCATTAACCTTAACTATTTTCTTGAAGTATTTTCTAGACTTATTCAACTCATATTTAACTATTATGGATATGTATTGTGTCTCAAACAACACTTCTTACTCTATATCAAATTCTTCCATGAGATCAATGATGACCTTTTCCTATTCTACAACTATAATATTGTTCTATTTTATGTCTTTAATGTATTTCCCTTAAATTATGATGTAATTTTCCTTCCCTAAATAATCCTTTTTTATCTCCCACAAGGCCTTCATATTTTATTTTTTATGCTGTTAAATTTGTTCATGGTATGATTTCAAATTTAATTTTAGTTCCCACTCAATATCTGTCCTTTGGTGTCTATCAACATCACTACATGATGAATAAAAATTTTTCTCAACAAGAAGAATGTGGGTGAATACATTATCTAAATAAATAGATGAATCATCCTTCTAATTGTCTCTAAAAAGATAATTTTAAAGGTGATGTACATCTTCTTATTATCCTATTTTTTAATCTGTGTCTCTACTTATCCTCATTATACTAATATCTATTTTTCATATTTTATTGAAACTCATATGAAATGTGTCAAAGGAAATTACAATTTTATTACTTTGTTATTTGTTTAATTCCCATTCAATTTTATTATTCTAAAACATTTTGAAGGAAAATAAATAATTAGTTTTCTTTTTTCTTACAATTATTTATATTTAGATTCCCTAGATTCAACAAATTCTTATTTTCTAACATTTATTTTTCTCATTTTGTAAAAGTACAAGTCAAAATTTTCTTTCTTCTTGAAACTATAATTTTCCACATCTCATAAGATATGATTATGTTGTGTCATTTATCCAAAAAATTAATCTATTTCATTTTTTGTTGAAAGTTATTAAATAAAACTAATTATGAAAATTTACAATCAATATTTAAACATTTATAGAATCACATATCTTCTAACCACATCTATGGATGTTTCTCAAAATATCATTTAACAGTGTAATGTAGTGTTCCATAGTCTCATCATCTTCAATTATTATTTATTCAAATTATATCCAAAGAAAATATGTTTGTCTTCATTGAATGTGAAATTTCATTCATATATTAATATTAGTTTCTTCCAAATATCAAAAACTACATTTGAAGTCATAATAATTTGGTATATACCTTTTATTATAAAAAAAATATGTTGTGATTTTATTCTTTCCCTGAAATAGCCAAATTTAAATCCTCACCATGAGTCATTTGATCATCTTTAACAATAGGTGGAAGCCATATTACGGTAGAATAACATATATTAAGGCTGATTGAAATGTGATAATGATGTATCATATTTCCCCAACTTTGGAATTTTTATCCATTGAAATTAGGAACTCATCAGATAATAAAATAATTGATATTTTCCATCTATATAAACACTTATTTTGGTTCATTAGAGGGAATATCCCCTGATACAAATTTTATAGTCCCAGATACATGAATTAATAAGGTAGGTAGTGTGTAAATTAGTTATTTATTTTCTTTTTATAAATGTTATTTCATTTCATTTCAACAACTCCAACATTTTAGGGTACTTGATCCACTCAATATGATCTATCAATTTAACCTCTTATGTGGTCATATTATAAGAGAGAGAATCATATAATATTTTCTTGTTTCAGTATAAAATAATACTCCTTTATGTGTTAGTTTTACACCACATCATGTGTTATCTACTATAATTGCATCTGAATACCACAAGTTATACACCACAATTACAATGTATCAATAATTGTATAGACACCCAAACTACTTCTCTTCTATGATTCTTTAGACACCCAAATCATAATCTTCATTTATCTATTTAGAAAACCCATATAAATATTATTCATCAATGATGATCATGTGATAGAAAAATCTTATTTTATGAGATAGTATTTCTCTATAAGAAATATATATTCCCTTACCTTGTTTACTACTTCAATATATTTAGCAGAAACCAATTATTATCAGGAACACTAGTCTTGAAATACACATTCTTTTTCATCAGAGACATGAGAACTCTATAATGTAAATCTTATAATTGGCTCCATACCTCATTAATATAATGAAGTCTGATGCTTCTAAAAAACTCTTGTATAATAAACGAAAGAACAGTCACAAATTTTATACTCACACTATTCATCACTTGCATACAAACATTTATCTATAAGAAAAAAAAGTATTATGCATGTGATATCTCATTTATTAGATAATTTAAATTAGTTATAAATATCACATTTAATACAATTTAAACACTTATAAAGGATTGGTTATATCAATTTCTTCTCACACTCATTTAAATTTACTAGTTCATTATACCCATAAACATCATGTAAGCCTTATTTCATGAATACGACATCAAACATGGATTCCTTATGAAATTACCTGAAGTATCATGTATATATTGATTCTTCATGTGGTGAAATATTTTATAACAATAAAATGGGAGGGGTATTTATTTTTTCAAATTGAATGAAATACCTTCACTTCCCCTATAAATGAATCTCATTTAAAATTCCTGCACAATGATAACGTCTCCATTTTAATACATCACGTTTAAAATACTCGAAAGATTCAGGATGAATTATTTCTTTATAAATAATCTTCCTTATTGAATACTCAGGGATTTTAATTTTATCATGCATCCTCATTATTGTATAATTCCAAAAAATTTATCATATTTCATGTTATGTTTAGTAAATTGTGATAGTATTTACAATTATATATCTTAGGATTAAATTTTCATTTATTCTCTATTTGTTTTTTTTCAATGAATAGATATCCTAAAAAGTGAAAACATGGCTTGGGTTCTTTTATTTATGAATGGTTTTTGTAAGAATATCATATAAAATGTATTCTTCAGACATGAACTTCAATATATTCATTAAATCCACAATGTAGTTCTATATTAGTTTTCAAAAACACAAAAATACAAACATCTTATTTCAGCATAGAACATAAATTTAGAAAGCAATATCCTATATTTTGGAATATACCAATTATACCTTGGATTCATATTCCCCATTGAGTTTATATCTTCTATGATATAGCGTGATGCTGAAACATGAATATATCATTTCCCATATATCATCTATGGTGATGAGACAATCCCTTTGGTGTAGCTTGTGTCTGTTCAAAACCCTAATTGATTACCCATATAGGACTTATCATTTTGTGAGCATGGAACCATCCAAACATGAGATTTAGAAATAGAGAATGTCCTTTACTTGAGTTTGTAAAATCATCACTACCATTATGATGAACCATAGTTTACACTTACATAGTGTATACCGACCTACCTTTATATAGTTATAGATACCCTTACATGATCTAAAACCATTATAATTCTCCGGGATTTACATTATGAAGCACATAAGGAGCACATTTCCTTCCATAAAATAGTGACATCTAGCAGTACATATCACTCAGCTTACCTTTATACAGAGATAAATTACGCTTACTCAAATTCTAAAGCACTAAAAATAACTTTACACAAGGATATGTTACCCTTATAAAACTCAATAAGTAATAAACATATCTTTATATCGAATGAATATACCCTTATATTTAAGAATATACACCCTTACACAATCAAAATTCAACCCTTAAACATGTAATTTACTTCAAATTTTATATTTATTTAGGTATCCAATTAAAATCATAATAATATCATGCCTTTAATTATCAATCCTGAGTCTACCCATCATCTACAAATTGATTTAGATAGTCTCTCTACAGCCAAAAACATATGTCTTAGTATTTCATTAAATATCTTCCCAAATATTATTATATATACAAGGATAATTTATTAATAATGAAATCTAATTCCATAAAATGATCACATTAAAATTTTCGAAGAATAATTACCACATCTCAATGTTATAAATCTCATATTGACTCCAATTGATAAAAAATAAAACATTTACTTAGGATAATCAGGGAATAGACCATTTCGAATAGAATCAAGGACAATGAGCTTGCCAATGGGGTACTACAGGCGAGTTGGTGGCCTAAATGGAGGCATCAAGATTCATCTAGGCCAACCGACTAGCAGGTGAGTTATCACCAGCTAATTATTGGAAAAAATAATACCACACATGTTCTTCTTGACCTGCATTAAAAAGCCAGTGGTCCTAAAGGATGGTTTTAAAAGTGGGGTTGTAAGGTAATTTTCCTAAGAAGTCCCTTTTTTCAAAACTCTGTTAATCTTTATAACCCAAACTGAAATTTCATTTATGGTAAAATATTATCTTGGAATGTTTTAGAAATTTATATCATGATTCATTGGGTTTTTATGCTTTATCAATTTTGTTTGATTCCTATATTTATGAATAAACCTTTTTAATAGTTATGTAAATGTTTCTTCAACATTTCATATCATGGAGTTCTAAAACAATAAATTCATCTGTAATATAGATCCCTTGAATTTTTGGGTTTGTAGTGGGTTACAATACTTGGTTTTTGAGACTTGTTATAATAGAGTTAGGTGGTTTGGAGATATCTATTGATTTATTGATTAATATTTCATATACATGTGATGTGAGGTTCTAGCAGAATAATGTGATATTATCTTACCTATAATAAAAATTGATGTGATTCCAATAATTGATTACAATGGTTTATTTAATGGGCTTGGTGTGACCCATTTACAGATATGAAATGAAATTTAGGCCACCACTCAAGGTTTTCCAATATAAGATACTTAAAAATAAAATTGGATTGCTATATATAAGAGTGTTGTTTACTTCATCAATGTACTAATATATACCAAGGGAATGATTGGGAATAACCTAAACAAAAAGATAACATGATTAAAATGATTAAATTATTACTTTGGATTAAGTATATAAAAAAATTCTTGGTCATTAGAAATCAATAACTTCTTGGATAATGATTCAATGGGATTTGGATTTTGAAAAGGGGTTATATGTTTTTTATAGATAAATTATGACATGGTGATTGTTCAATTAATTGTGATTAATGATATAATAAAATAGTGATATTTAAATTTAATATTTACATATTATTATTATTATTATTATATGGTTAGGGATGTTGAACATGTTTTATGTATATGTTTTTCTCATGACTTATAGATATACATGGGAGACCATGATTTCATTCCATGTATTTGGTGTACCCATTTAGAATTTATTTAGGTATTTTTTTCATCTTCCATGGCTAAACTATTCTCATGATCTTTTATTCTGTTAGGATAATTTAATGAGATTTGTAGGATCTATTATACAAATTATATATTTATTTTTTAAGGGGAACGTAGAAGAACACACATGATATTGTATTCCCTTTTGGATATTTTTGGGGTCATTAGAGAGAATTTAGAGAGATTGAGATAACCCAAGAATTTTATACATTAATATTGAATCATTTGTGATGAATATTAAATACATTTCATAATAATACACACCCATAAAGAGTTGGTATTTTTGGATAAAAGTTACATAATCATATTATTTCATGAAATATTTTTAACATCTCAAACAATGTTATTCTCATATAGTAAAATTTTAAGACATACCCTACATAAAGAATTTCATTGTAGACTTTTAAATGAAAATCATGAATGGGTTAGTTCAGATTATCAATAAGGGTAAACATAATATATTTCAATTAATTATCATATGTTATTATAAGATAAGCATCAGTTTATGAGAACAATATATGAACTTGTGATAATCATACCAAATTTTTCAATGATAATAAATAATTAATCATGGAATAATGTTTGTTCATAAAACATTTACCAGTCATAATTGTGTAGAATCATCCATAATCAATCATGATCTAGGAGAATATATTATATGAAAATGATATAATATTGTTTTATAGACATATGAGTATAAAATCAATTAATTTGTAGGGGATCAGAACCAATACTATCACTTTCTATTTGGTATACCCCCATTAAATCATTTCAATGGATATGGTTCACTCCAAATATTATATTATTGGGTAAAGTCCCTTATTTAAATGGGTTCAATCCCTATTCCAGTCCTTATGATATCAAGAGGTATATGTGATTATCCAATAGTTTGGAGGACAATTCTAAAAAACCTAACCCCAGTAACTAGGATCTGGATTTTAGTTTATTACATTCATACTAGATACAAGAAACCAAATCTGATAAAACTAAATAGTTTATCAGTATTGGTAAACTATATACATGAATGAAATTCACATTGTATTTTAAAAAATAAAACACAAAAAGTATTTTGTTTGAGAATTCAATTATTCCCCTTTTTTTATAACTACATATCAATCGTAAAACCCTTTATAGTATCCCAGGGAAAATAGAACATAATAATTTAGTGAGATAAAATTCTCTATAATTATAAGAGTACAATAGAAGACATAAGTTATAAATAATCATAATCAATATTTAAATTCAATTAACATAAAAATATTCCATTATATCAATAAATGTGAAATAATATGGCATAAATAAATGATGATAAAATAAGATCATATAAATTATAACATAGGATTGATACTTATCCATGGATATATTAACTAATACAATAATCCCATGTAAATAAATAAACACAATATGAGGGAATACATAATTATGGGAATCTGAAACATATTATCGAGACCTTTAATAATATATTTTAAATATATGTGTAGATACTAATCTAATTAGTCCAATTAATAGCCTCATGAGACCTCTCAATCCATCAAGGTCTATCAATAAAATGGATCCACCAATCACAATCTATGTCCAGTTCATTACTCATATTAAAGTACTGAAACACAATCCACATAGTAATACATATTGAAAAAATGATATATGAAATTTCAATACATACCCTAAGAAAATTAATATAATCATAAACCATCTAGATTATTATGGTGAACAGGAATAAAATTGTACATTTGTAGTCATATTTATCATAAAATATAAAAATAATGAATAAGGTAAATTTAAATACAGCATAAATCTAGTGGATCACATAATATATATTTTTGTAACATGTATTAATTGGTATACCATAATAATGTCATTAATTTTTTTGGGAAGATAACCTTTGCTGTTTGATTTTTAAAAAAAACATAAACATTTAAATAAAATTTTCAAATTGAATTTAATTGTAAATTTCATTTGTAGATATTTTAAAATAATGTCTAAAACCTTCAATGTTTATGGAAGGGGAATAATATGTTCATTTCATATATGTTAAAAAATGATGTATATGACATTTAAAAAAAGGGCATTACACTGAAATTAAAATGAAGATCACATTCAATTTTTTTCATAAATATTATAAATTGGTAAAACATAATTTTAAATAATTTTAATGGATAAATAATACTTTTTTAAATCTTTTATAGAACATGCATTTTGATGAAAATCAATTTTTGACCGATAAGAGAAATGTTGTGGATTTTATTAATAACATTCTATCATTCATTTTATGTAACAAAGAGAGGAAAATTGGTAAAATTAATTGAAATATTTCATGTATAAATATTTGTGAATAATATAGGTTTAAATTAAGGAAGATATATTAAATAATTTTCCCAAGGAAAACATAAAAAAAATAATCTCAAATAAATACCAGTTTGTGAAATTAACACTTAAAACTTTGGTAACATATAAATCATAATCTCTGTAAAACAAATAATCTTAAAATAAAGAATTAATAACTTGAATATTATGATATTAATGTTAAAACATATGAAAGGGTTGGTATATACCCCATAAAAAATAATAAGTGGTGAATATGGTGTGTGTGTGTGTCATAGAAGTAAATGTGAGCAGGAAACCCTTACCTCAGGTTTGAAATCATTTTTATGTGTCTAAATATCATTAATAATAGTTATAGTATTATTATAAATATATTAAATGACCATAATAATATATATAATAACAAAAATAATAATCTTATTTTATTTTATCACCTAATGTTTAACAATTCTATCTTAAAATCACAATTTCATGTTACAATTTCATTATTTTTCATGTCAGTTTTAGTTCAATAATATTTTTTTCATTTTAATTTTATAATATTTACATCATATACATAATGTTTCAACTACTTAAAATATCATCTATATTCATTATATATTTATTCATTATATATTTATTTATTACAATCTATTTAATTTAGATATATAAAACATATTATACTGTTCATGGAGATGGTATGCCGCACATACACAAAAAAATGTATTAATTTTTTTTATGGATGGAATAAAAAGAAAATAAATGTTAATTCAAATAAAAAAAATTAATTATTATTTCATATTAATAATTTTTATTAATCAAATAAATTCATGTTACAATCCATGAAAAAATGAATAACATTTTACATCGGTATGTGGAGGCGGTAGTCCACTCACATGGACGAGTGATGTTATTTTTTTAATGGATTATAATGGAATATGTTATATGGTATTATATATTTATATAATTATTTTTTGATAAAAAATATAACATATGTTTTTTAATGTTAAAATAATTTGTTTTTATGCATAGTGTAAGTAAAAAAAAGAATTACATCGCATCGCAATAATGTAGACTATCGTACACACTGGTGATGTTATCATATTCCCAAAAAAATAGAATATAAGAGGGTATAAGTGATATAATTATTCCTTATTTTACATAATTTTATAAATATCATATAAATATTTTAAATACCTCATTATATCAATCATTGAGTTGTGGTGATAGAAAATGATTTACATCAGTTCGTGATATTGTAGTTCGATGTACAAAAAATTAATGATTTCAATTACCATTTGATGGAATTGGATATGAAATGGGTTATTAAATAAAAATAAAAAAATATAAGAATATATTGGATACTAGTTTTATTATATTATCATATTTTATAAATTTTTTAAAGAGGATTAAAAACAAAGAAAAACCAAACACATATTTAAGAAAATTATCACTTCTATAGAGATCCTCTTTAGGATTGCACATAAAGGATTCATTGGAGGGATTCCTAAATAGAATAAGGACATTATAATGTTATAGGGATATATAAAAGGTATTTTTTAGTTAATGGATGTGAAAAATGGTTTTGGATGTGTGAGGAATTGAGGAGATGGTGTGAGCCTTTATAATTACGGGAGAGGAAACACATGGTACTTTTCAAAAGAAAATGGGATACTCATAATTTTCACATTCCAAAAGAATCCAAAATGGGTTATTCACAAACCTTATAGGTTATAGGGTCTATATATAGCCACCTAATGGTTTTTGGATATGTTTTAGTATATTTCAAACCCTTAAATTCATAGATTAACCTCATAGTATACCCATTTTACCTTAATCGTGATAATTAATTATTATTATTTTCTAAATTTATAATTGTAAAAAAGTAGGTATAAATTGTTAGAAAATATAAATTATTGTGACTAAAAATATGGAATATAGTTTTATAAATTAAATTCACATAATTTTTAGAATTCAAATAAAAATTAAACGACAGACATTGCGACAAAGTATTTTTCCAAAGAGAAAATTCTCAAATGTTTGGATTATTTTATTATCATTATTCAATATGAAAATTATTAGATTGAAAATAATTAAATAAATTGAAAATTAATTTTTATAATTTTAATTTTAAATTAATTTCATATATAAATTAAATTTGTAAATAATTTAAATTAAAATGATGTTTTCAACAAAAACTCATTATTTTTCACAATTTTCAAAAATAATAATATTTTTAGAAAATTAACTAATATTATCTTAAAAATTTACATGGCATGTAAATTTTAAAAAATATTTTTTATTTATTAAATATATTTTATATGTTTATTAAATACCAATTTTAAATTATATGTGCAAAGCGGGACTAAAATGGCTTTTAGAAAAAATCAATTTTTTTTAAAAAACATTTTGTTTTCAATAAAATACTTATTATTTTATATCTAATTAATAGATATGAATTAATTTTATATTATACATGTTTTAAAAATAAATTTATTACATATATGTTACTCTTATTCATAATCACTAATATAATGACCATGTTATTAGGGTTATGTTTAAATAATAGTATTTTAATAGGGTGTCACATTTTGTTTAAAACTAATGTTATGGTTATCAAAAGAGATCTAAAAGATTGAATTTTAAAAAAATAGCATTTCATAAATTCTCTACATGTTATATTATTTTAAAATCTGGGTTCTCCTATCATTCATAGAAAAAAAAGAATTTCCAACATTTAAAATCTCAAGGTGTTACATTAAAATATCGTTAAATAAATTCATTCCTCACAATTTAATGTTGATCGTAGTAATAATGATTATGAAATTTGAAAATACACTTATTAAAACCCCAAATCATAAAATGTATTAATAAATATTCCCCTAAAAAATAATGGAATGGATGCTTGAAGGTCCAATGGAATAACATAGATAAGGTTTCCATATAAGGACTCGACCGTATTACATTACATAATCTTAAATTTTAGTCAAGAAATAACATACATTCACATTGATAACCTTTTTGAGTTTTTATTTTTAGAGAACTGGGATATAATACATACATAACATTCCACATTTATATAGAGAAGATACCACAAAAATAGTATCCATTTCTTCCAAAATATAAAACATTCCAAATAAAACATGTTTTCTTAGAATAATAATCGTAAAATTTAACTTGGATTTCTTATTATTCTTACGCATAATTTTAAACTATGAAAATAATTAAAACCATGGGATGAGAATAAAAATCTCAGAAATGGATATAAAACTATGGAAAGAAAACATTACTCCATAGATACTTGTAAACGTTTGAAATCATTTTCAAAAAGACATACTTGTCACCCATATATAATTACATCATTAAACATGATATTTCCAAGAGTTTTAATCAATACATAAGGAAAATAAATATAACCATAATGTTATATTATAGAATTAATTACATAAACTTGTAACCCTCTTGTCTACCTAATGATTGTAAGCCTCATGGCTACTATACAATATAAACCTCATGGATACATTATTGTGTAATCATCGATGTTACACTCAGAGTAACCATATGGTCAAATGCCAAATTACACATAAAAAATACATTTGAGGGTTATATATGTCCCACCATTCAAAATAAACCATTCTCAATAACCAAAATGTAATCATACATCATGAATAATTTCATAAAAACATTGCTTTTGAATTTTGTAAAATATAATTTAAAAAGAGTATTTTAAACAAAATCCCCCCCCCCCAGTATCATACAATTGATGTGAGACTTAATATATTGGATGGAATATTTATATACACTATAAAAACACCTAATTAAAAATAATATAAACAAAATTAATCACAAAAAAAATTAATACTACATAATTATTGAAGTAGAAGGTTAACTAAAAGAAGGAAAATTGGGTTATGAATTCCCTAACCTCGGGTTCATCATACTTCAAACATGTTTAAAATTTCTGTATAATTATTAAAATAGTGCTATTAATATCTTAAAGAAGAAAATTCATGTTTATAACACCTTATATGATTTTATAACATTATTTCACCCTTTAATTATTTGTATTTAGTTCCTTTCATTATTTCAGATGCGTTCTTTACATGATTTCCATGGACGGTTTGTGTTGGAATTTTTTTGTCATATGAAATTGAAATTATGGAAGTGTAATAAAATGGTATTAATATGTTTCCAGAATATTAATTGATTCTATAAATCAGTTTTTTTATATGGTATGAGGATGAACCATTAGATAAATCTTTAGTGATATCTGTTTAGATCATTTTGGTGGTTCATTGATAATCACTAACTAGTTTCATTATATAACATAATATTATGTATATATTGTAAAACCATAACATTAAAAAAGATATATCATACACCTTAAAATATGTTTCAACTATTAAAATGGTTTTATAAATAGTTTTGAAGGATGTAATTGAAATTGAAAACAAATTATCCACGATGTCGGTAAATCGACACATCACCGACAGTGTTTTTGTTTTTAGAATAAGAGGAGGAGAAGAGGAATAATGATGATGGATTTTTTCATAAGAATTTTAAAAAGACATAAATTTAATATAGGATATTTCATGCCTCTTGGATAAGGTTAGGAGAAGAGAGTATAAGAAATGAACATAATTTAAAATAAAAAACATGAAAATGAAAGAGGATCATTACCTCTTGATCTCTTTTCCTTGAGATACCCCTTAAGGCCATTAGTTTTTGGCCTTTTGGTGCGACCAATAGGTCCTAGACTTGGGATAGGGGCTTGGTAAGAGTATTTGGAAGAACATAAACAAGGATCAAGGCTTCAGTGGTGTGAGAGGAAGAGGGGGATGAGGGTGGTATTTATAGTAGAGTGGAGGTGGGATTTTAAATTATTTTAATCATTAGTTTTATATTTCTACTAGAGAATATTAGTCCTGAATAATGTGACCCAAAATAGTACTACATTAATTTGAGTTTGCAAAAAATGTCCATTTACAACATCTATGTCTGAAGATTGAGGCATAAATTCATTTATTTAGCGTCTTTTGTTTATCATCACATTTCATTATTCACCAAATGTTCAGGTATTTTAGAAATATACAAAATATTCACCATAAATATTTTTCAATGTATATAATTCAAAAATGAACATTAATTTTTAATATAAATTAATAAATTTTATTAAATTATTTTTTCAATAAAATCATAATTTATTTGTAAAATAAAAATTTTAAAACTACAAATGATTTTATATCACCTTAAAAAATTAATCAATATCTCATCATCTAATAAACTTAAGAATAAAAATAATAATAACAATAATATGTTTTTCTAATTATAGGGGTCACATAACAATTCATGTTACTATTCAAAAGGATATGATTCTATTCCCCAAAAGAACAAGTTGTTTCGATTAGACTCCAAATAACATACTAATCACAACGATAGATGTCTATTTTTGGAAATTCAAATCATAGATGTGGGAAATATTTTTAAAAAGATAGTTTATAAATATCCCCTTAATACAAAGTTCCATTATAAAGAGGCTTAATGTATCATTCATTTCATTAAATTTAATTTTTAAAACCTTTGGGTGTTATATTCCCCTAACCTTCTAAAATTTACGGCCTCAGATGTTCTATATTTACTTATTAAACAAGTGAGTGTACCTTTCCCTCATAGAATGTTTAGATTACCATGTTTTATATTCAACTATGTGGTTTCACCAAAAAAAACATTTAATTGGTGGATTTCCTTATTACGCAATACTTTCTCTCTACGATCAAATACCAGAGTAGGTTTTTCTTCATAAGAAATGTTCTATTTCAGATGAACTCCTTCTGGGATCAAGATATGTGATGAATCTGGAACATAAATTTTCAACACCAAAACATGAAAAACATTATTTACCTAAGATAAAAAATTGAGGGAAATAAACTCATAAGGAAACTAGTCCAGCTTTCTCCATGATTTCATATGGTCAAATGAATTTTGGACTTTTCTTACATTTCATTCAAAAAATATAACACTTTTCCATGGTGAGATTATAAGAAAAAATGATCACATACCTCAAAAGAAAATACTTTTCCCCCTATTGTCTGCATAATTTTTCTTTCTGCTCTAATCTATCCTAATGTGTTGTTGGGTCATCATCACTTTCTCATCCACTTTCTCTACTACTTCTGGTCCCATAAACTTCCTTTACCTGACTTCATCCCAAAAATATGGATTTCAACACCGCATCCCATGAAATGCCTCAGAAGGACAGATTTTTATACTGTAATGAAAACTGTTATTATAAGAAAACTCAACTAAATAATGATACCAATCCCAACTTCCCTGATACTCTACTGAACAAGGTCAAAGTATATCATTCAAAGTCTGAGTCATTTGTTCTCACTTACCATATGATTGAGGATGAAAAGTTTTATTAAAATTCAATTCTGGGTCCAATGACTTTTTAAGGCCCTTCCAAAAATTAGAAGTGAACCTGGGATCCCAACCAGATATAATGGAAATCGTTACTCCATATAACATTACAATCTCTTTGTGGTATAGTTGAGAAAGCTTATCCAAAGACATTATATATAGAATAAGAAGTAAATGTGTAGATTTAGTAAGTCGATCAACAATCCCCCAAATAACATTGTTACCTCTAGAATTATTTAGTAGTCCAACTCCAAAGCCCGTGATTACAATTTCCAATTTCCACTTTGGCACTGTGAAGGGTTGAAGCATCCCAAGGTGTAACTTCCGCTATAATTTAACTTGTTGACATGTCTTACATTTCACTATAAAATATACAATATCTCTTTTCATTCCATCCAAACATTAATGCGCTCTAAGGTTTCCATAAATATTTTTACTGCCCGGATGAACTAAAAATGGAGAACTATGAGCATCACATAGTAATTCTTTCTTCAAAAAGAAATTAAAAGGTACACACAATATTTTTTCAAATATTAATAAACAAACTTTATCAGTGTTAAATTCTGGAAATTTACACATTTTAACCAATTATAAATTTTTTTGTAGCTCAAGGAATTCCTTATGAACTTTCTCAATTTTGTATGATAACCATGACTGCACTGAAACATAAAAAAATAGAGGTATTACCTACACTGAAAAAATCTAATCCAAAATTCATCAAATCATTAATAAAGGGATCATGTTCTAAACATAACATGGTTAATGATGCATGATGTTTTTAAATCAAGGTATACCCCACATTCATTCTTTTCTAGGATGGTAATTGATCATGAAATCATAATATTTTATCTGTTCAATCCAACTCATCTTCTTCTTGTTTAATTCAATATGAGTGAATATATACTTCCCACTTTTATGGTCAGAATATATTTGAAATTTGGCTTCATAAAAATAATGACTCCATATTTTCAAATCAAAAACCATAGATTCTAATTCCAAATCACTTGTTGGATAATTTACATCATTATGTTATAGTTGTCTTTCAGAATAATCCATTAACCGATCATTCTCTAAATATTACACAACCATGTCCCTTCATTGAAGCATCAACATAGATGAAAAAATCCTCATTCCTAGAAGGAAAATACAAAACTAGAGCATTCACCAATCAGTTCTTTAGTTCCCTAAAACAAATTACACATTCTAATGTCCAAATAATAATCCCTTTTCATGTTAACTTAGTTAGAGATATAGATAACCATGAATTGTTTTTAAAACCTGTCAGTAGTAACCTACTAATCAAATAAAACAATGAATTTATTTGAAATTTTTATGTCTTTTCTATTAATCAACCACTTTTTAAGGGATCAATTGTTACTGCATCCTTATATACAATGTTCCTGTTAAAAGAAATCAATTACCATAAAAAATCACAATTTTTAAATTTTCTATACTATGTATTTTCCATTATGGTTTTAAAAACTACCCTTAGATGTTTTTAATGCTCTAATTTATTTTTAAAAAATACCATAATGTCATCAATTATCACAACTACAAACTTATCTATGAAATCATGAAATATTCAATTCACAAGATCTGTGAATACAACATGTTCATTAGTTAATCCAAACAATATACAAAAATTCATAATTCCTATATCTAATATGGAATGTAGTCATCGAGATGTCTTTATTTCTTAACCTTAAACATATGGTACACATACCTTGGGTCAACATTTAAAAATACAGTTCTCCCTAGATCTGATCAATCAAGTCATTGATATTAAGAAAATTATATTTTTTTTAATAGTGATGTTTTTCAAGGCTCAATTATCAATGAAACGTCTCATGGATACATCCTTATTTTTAACAAAAAAAATATAAGCACCACATGCTGAAGTGATAAGATTAATAAATCATTTATCAAGAAACTCCAATAACTTATTTTTCAATTCAATAAGATCCATTTGAGATATTCGATAAGGGGGTTTTGATCTTGTCTTAGAATCATGAACTATATAAATTGTGAATTGAACTTCTTGGTTAGGAATAACTCCAGGTAACTCATCAGGAAAAACATCAAGACATTCATTTACCACAAGCACATCGTTAATCTGAATAGTTACATTGTTTTCAACAATATGAGAATGATAACTTTCATTTCCATATTTTAATAGTTTCTCATCTCTCTGATATTTTATCAATTGTATGGGTTCATTATTGAATGCAAAATGAAAATATTTCTGAAAAAAAATTCTTTAACTCTATATTCAATCATAGAATGATAAACAAAAAACTAGTCCATAGTTAGAAAGATATAAAATAATACTAAGGAAAAAACATAAAGGTTTGTAGGTAATGAATTTCCATAGACCATAATAAAAATATTATTATAATTCATCTTTTCCATAATATTTCTCATGGTGTTTTAACAATATGTTTTGTTATCATTTTTTGTGGAAATATTTCCTATTTACTATAAAATTTCTCAGAAACAAAGGAATGTGTCAACCCCATACCAAATAAATCTTTAGAAAAATCAGAGTAAATTAACAAAGTAAAAGATAAAACATCATTGGATGGCTTGACTTCTGCTGAAGTTGTTGAAAAGGATCTTACTACACCTTTTTTCTTATAGTCTAACTTTTTCTCGTCATTCATATCTATCTTTGGGAATACATTTTCATAAGGATCCATCTCACCACATTTAATACACTTTATAGGTTTCTTATCAAGATTATTCTTAGGATCATTGTCATTGAAATCTTAGGCCATATGTCCAATCATACCACATCCAAATCACTTTTCCGTTTTGGTAAGGCATTACCCCAGGAGCTTTTTTACACAATCTTTAAAAATTAGAAAATGGACTTTCTTACCATCAGATTTCTATAATTTATTCTTACCTATCACTTCCCATATGCACCTACTTTTCTCCTTGTTTTCAAATTGCAAATGATCATCAGAAAACTCTATTTCTACCCTCTCAGCACATCATAAATGTTTCCAATAACTTTTTAACTCATGGGAAGCTAATTCCCTTCGATATCATGG
Organism: Viscum album; assembly: GCA_963277665.1. Classification (NCBI taxonomy): domain Eukaryota; kingdom Viridiplantae; phylum Streptophyta; class Magnoliopsida; order Santalales; family Viscaceae; genus Viscum; species Viscum album. The sequence continues at coordinate 165,618,398 of OY728155.1, read as the reverse complement.
CTTCAATCCTCGGTAAATACAGTTGATTTTTCTATCAAGATCCAAAATATAATTTATAGCATACTTCACTAGTGGGGTGAATGTTTCTTTATACATAGCCATTGAATCATCCTCTTACTTCTTCAATTCAAGGAATTTTTTCTCTATACTATGTTGATCCTCCTTAGGAAAATATTTTTAATGAAAAAAGTCTTTTAAATATATCCCACTCTAAGGATTAAATCCACTCTAAATCCATGATATTCTTGACCATTGACAACCATTGATCAGCTTCAAATTAAAAATCATAAATGGAAATACTTACCATTTAATTATCTGAAAATCCCATAACATCGAATATATTTTCAAGGGATTTAATCCATCTGTTAGTTACTACTATGTGAAAATATCCACTCAAATCGGGAGGGTGTTTCCTCATAAAATGTTCTACTATTTTCATGCTTCGTTATGGTAGATCTGGTTATTCTCTTGCAAGTGTTACGACACTATTTATTTCCTATGTTAGATGAACCATTTCTATAACAAACAACTTAGTTACAATCCTTACCCTTCCAGGTTGTATATTTGGATGGATATCATTCTTTTAGTGCCTTTCCTCTTCTACTTCCCAGTTTCTTCTGCAGAAAACCATTCTGAACAAACAAATTATTGTCAAAAAAACATGGTAATCATTATATGTTATAACATTTTAAATTAATCATAGAGTAAAATATTATTTATGGTATTATTTTAAAATCATCCTAACCCTTAATGTTTTTTAAACCATCCTATGAAACCAACTATAAGGACTCAACCTTTTTACATTTCATAATCTTGAATTTTGGTCAAGAACTCACTTCCTTTCACATTGAGGATATTTTCATTTTTATAGTTTTAGAGAAATGGGATATAATACATAAAAAACATTCAACATTTAAATAGATAAGATACCATAAAAATAGTATCAATTTCCTTTAAAATATAAAACATTTCAAATAAAACATGTTTTCTTTGACAAATCATCATAACATTTAACATGGATTCCTTATTTATCTTATGCATGCTTATAAACTTTGAAAATAATTTAAAAATGTAGCTTGAGGAAAAAAACGTAGTAAGGTATATAAAAAGAAATAAAGAAAAAATTAGTCCATGAATACTTGTAAATGTATGAAATCTTTTTCAAAAATACATACTTGTAACCAATATATACTTACTTGGTGAAACTTGGGATTTTAATGAGATTTAAAAAAACATAATGAAAATAAATATATTTATATAGGTATATGGGGGAATTATTTACATAATATTTTAACCCTCTTATCATCCTTATGATTTGTAACAATCATGGTTACCTGACAATATAACCCTCAAGACTACCATTTTATGTAGCCATCACAATTACACTTGGATTAACGATAAGGTAGACCTCCAACAGACAAAAACCCAATGAATTGGATTAAGATATAGGTCCCAAACTTCAAAATAAACAATTCTCAAGAACCATAACATAATCATACAACATGTATAATTGAATAAAACATTGATTTTGAATTTTTTTAAAACAGAATTTTAAAAGTGGATTTTAAAAAAAAATTCCCCCAAAAAATATCATATAATTTAAGTGAGATTTAATATATTAGATGTAATATGTATATACACTATAAATAAACATAATATAACATAATATAAACAAAATTCGTCACACAAACAATTTTAGTAAAACATAATTAACAAAAAGAAGGTGAACCCAAATAATGAAAATTCGGTTAAGAATTTCATTACATTAGGTTCACCTTACTAAAAATGTGTTTAAACATCATGTATAATGGTTAATTGTGTGTTATTAATGTCTTCAAGAAACATATTCATGTTTATAACACCTTATACGAACATTTTATAACATCATTTCACCCTTTGATTATAGTATTTGGTACGTTCCATTCTTTTGGGTGGGTTCTTTACATGATTTCCATGGATGGTTTGTATTTGATTTTCCTGTTGTATGGAAATGAAATTCTGGAAATGGAGTGAAATGGTATTAATATGTTTCTAGAATATTAAATTATTCCATAAATCATTTTGGTTATATGGCATGATGATGAATCATTAGATAAATCTATAGTGATATCCATTTGGATCATTTTTTATGTTCTTTGATAATCTCAAACTACTTTCATTATATAACATAATAATACAGATATATGTTAGATACAGAACATTAAAGAGGATATATCATAAAAATAAAAATATTTTTGAACCATTAAAATGGTTTTTTTACCATATTTTAAGGATTTAATTTAAATTAAAGACACATCATCAACGATGTCAGTAAATCAACACATCACGAACAATGTTATTATTTTTAGACTAAGAGGAAAAGAATTGGATGAATGATGATGAATTATTCCATAAACATGATAAAAATAACGAATATATATAATTCTAGATATTTCATGCCTTTTGGATAAGGGTATGATAAGATAGTATAGGAAAATAATTGAATTGAAAACAAAACACAAGTGAATGAAAGAGGATTTTTACCTCTTGATCTCTTCACTATGATATCCTCCATAAGGCCCTTATTTTTGTCCTTTTGGTGAGACCAACAGGTCTTGGAAATTGGTTAGGGGATTGGGAAGATTATTTGTCATAACTCAGATAAGTATCAAGTGTTAACTTGTTTGAGAGGAATATGGGGGTGACGGTGGTCTTTATAGTGGAGGAGATGAGGGGTTTTACATTATTTTAATCATCAGTATAATATTTGTTTCTAAAGACTATGAATATTATTGATTAATGTGACTCAAAATAGTAATCAGTTCATGTGAGTTTGAAACAATGGCCATTTACATCAAGCATGACTCAACCATGATGCATAAATTCATTTATATAGCATATTTTTTAATTACCCAATTTAACTATTCGCTAAAAATTTAAGTATTTTAGAAAAATACCAAAAATTGACCTTAAACATTTTTCGACATATAGAATTAAAAAAATAACTTTATTATTTTAAAATAAGTTTTCAAATATGATAAATTTAAATCTTAATAAAATCATATTTTTTCAAAAAAAATATTTTAAAATTATAACTGATTTTATATCACCTAAAAAAATTAATCGAGATCCCCTTATCTTATAATATTAAGAAAAAAATATTAATAATATGATTTACTAATCATAAGGGTCATATTACTATTCATATTACTATTCCTTAAGGTATATTTCTATTCAAAAAAAACAATTTGGTTCAATCAGACTCCAAATAACATACTGATCAAAATTGTAAATGTATGTTTTTCAAAATTCAAATCATAGAAGCAGAAAAATTTTATTTAATGGATACGTTATAACTATCTCAAAAAATCAATTTCCATTATGAAGAGACTTACTGTTTCCTTCAATTCATTAAATTTATTTGTAAAACATTAGGGTGTTACATTCCAAATTGGAGAAAAATGGTGGAATGTGATGATGTAGAATGGAAGAAAAGAATAAATAAATATTTTTATTTGTAGAGATAATTGATTTCATGAAAGATATTAATCTGGAAAAATTAATGACCAAAAAACAGTAAATTTTGGATGTACAAAAAAGAAATTGGTTCAATATAAATGAATGTATTAATAATAACAATAATTTTCAATATAATTTTTTTATAGTTGGGTAATTCATATACTATCTAGCTGATTGGAATTGTCAGGGGATTGCAAACCCTAGTACCAGTAATGTTTTGAAGCATATTACTCTTACTCACCGTCCCATGCTGATTGCTATTGCTGAGCCTAAAATCAACTTTGCCCCTAAGTTCATGCACCTAGATAACCTTGGTTTCTCCTTCTTGGGTGCTTTTAATAATGGACGTATGGACACTCTTTGGATTTTCTTCCACTCCTCTTTGCAAAATGTTAATATCTTTAGTCTCTCTACACAAGCTTTGACGTGCGATTATTACCTTGGTAGTTCTCACATCTTCATTACTTTTGTCTATGCCAAGAATAATTAAATTGATCGTAGATCTCTTTGGAAGGAGATTTCTGACATCAATAGTTTGACTCAAGATCCCCGGGTCTTGGTTGGGGACTTCAATGCTATTTTCTCCCCCTCTGAAAAAATTGGGCACTCCTTCTCCTCCATCTCCGCCAAGGAATTTAAAGCTTCTATAGAAGGTAATAATCTCATTGAGATTAACCTTACTAGCGCCCAATTCACATGGTATAGACACCACTTCAACTGAATGGTGGCGAGTAAACTAGATAGAGCTTTCACTAATGAATCTGCTCTTGATAATTTTCATCAAATCTTATGTGCCACTCTTACTAAACTCGCTTCTGATCATCATCCGATCATAGTCAGTTTTCCTCAAAATTCTCGGAAACCTTCTTTTCCTTTCAGATTTAATTTGGCCTGGTCTTCTGACTCGGAGTGTGTCTCTCTTATAAATTCATCCTGGTCTAACATGGGCAATCACAGGGATCCCTTTGTTTGCACCACTAAGTTAAAAAATCTGAACAGCATTCTTAAAAAATGGTGTGCTAATAAAACAGCTTTAATTGACAAAGATATCCAAGACTTAGAAAAGGATTTGTCTCTCATTCAAGTTAACAACACTTCATTCGTTTCTAACCCCCAGGATGAAATCACCATCTCTACTAAATTGATCTCTCTTTTAAACTTTAAAGATAATTTAAAAAAGCAAGTCTTTAGAACTAATTGGCTCAAGGATGGGGATAGAAACACAAAATTTTACGACGCTCTGCAACGGATTAGGAAAACCTGTAAGCCTCTCTCTTGCTTAAGAGTTGAGGGTAAAATCATTGAGTCCGAGGAACAGATTGCCAACTATGTTGTTTCTTACTTCACTGGCATTTTTAATGGTCCTAGCATTAACAAGGATATCCTTCCAAACATTATCCCTTTTTTGGTGTCCTCCAATGATAACTGTTTTCTTAATTGTATCCCGCTTGATTCTGAGATCAAGGATACTATTTTTGGTCTGAACCCGGACAGTGCCCCGGGCCCCGATGGTTTCAACAATGGCTTCTATCAAAAACATTGGGATGTCCTTCAAAATGATGTCTGTAACTTAGTTAGATCTTTCTTTGAAAAAGGTGTTCTTACACACGCTCTCAACTCTTAGTTTCTCACGTTAATTCCTAAAGTTGATAATGCGGATGAAATTCACCTCTTCTGTCCCATTTCCCTCTTAAATTCTCTTTTTAAAATTATCACCAAGATCCTTGCTAATAGGATTTCTAATATTAGTAACAAAATTGTCTCCTGGAACCAGTTTGGTTTCATTAAGGGTAGATTCATTCAGGATTGTATTTGCCTCGCCTCTGAATCCACCAATTTATTGAATAGAAATACTAGAGGTGGGAACATTGCTCTTAAGCTTGATATCACTAAGGCTTTCGACACGATTGACTATTCCTTCATCTTTAAGGTCCTTTCCAGTTTTGGCTTCAATGACTGCTTTATTAATAAAATTAAAATCATCTTCAACTCTGCAAAAATATTAGTGCTTATTAACGGCTCTCCCAGGGGTTATTTCAAATGCTCTAAAGGTTTTAGGCAAGGTGATCCGCTTTCTGCTATTATTTTTACTATCGCCGAAGATTATCATAGTAGACTGCTCTCCCTCAATGTTGAGGGAGGCAGACTCAAACCTATCACTGCTTCCAGGAATCTTCATGCTCCCTCTCACCTGTTGTATGCCGATGATATTATCCTTTTCCTTCAGGGAGATAAAAGAAATGTCAATAACCTTAAATCCATCATTGCTCATTACGAGGAGATCTCTGGTCAATGTATTAACTGGCAACAATCTTTCATATACTTTGGTAAAAACTTCCCCGCTAATAGGAAAACTCATATCACCAATGATTTAGGGATAAAGGAAGGATCCTTTCCTTTTACTTATCTTGGTGTTCCCCTATTTTGGGGTCAGCCTAAAGCATGCCATTTTCTTAGCCTTGTTGATCAAATGCTAAATCATTTTTCTTCCTGGAAAGGTAAATCCCTTTCTATGGCTGGAAGAATTTGTCTTGTGAAATCCACTATTGTCTCTAAGCTTGTCTATTCCATGATGGTCTACAAATGGACTTTAGGGCTGATAAAAAGACTTAATACAGCTATCAGGAATTTCATCTGGAGTGGAAGTACTTTGCAGAAGAAATTAGTTACAGTTTCTTGGGCCACTTGCTGTAAACCTATTGAAAATGGAGGAATCAGCATTAAGAATCTTAAAATTTTTAATGAGGCCCTCCAAGCCAAACTCACATGGTCCCTCATTCATAATAACTCCCTCTCCATGAGTTTTCTCAAAAGTCGCTTTATTGATAAGCTTAAGTCTGGCTCCTCTAATTATATGACCTCCTCTATCTGTCCATCGATCAAAGTTTCTTTTCACTCTATTATGGAAAATTCTAGATGGCTTGTTAGTAAAAATTATTCATTAAACTTTTGGTTTGATAACTGGACTGGCCACCCTCTCATTTTTGATATGCCTAATACCTCTGCCCAGAATATTTCTAATTGCTCCATTAGGGAGATGATCAATTCCCCTGATTCTCAACTTCCGGATCATATCAAGGGGATTGTGGATAATTATTATTTCACCTCCAATGAGGATCTTCTTGTTTGGGAACCTGCTCATAATGGTTTGTTAGACTCTAAAAAGTTCTATCGCTATCATTTCCCTAATGAAGATGAAAATTTTCATTGGGTTTCTAACTTCAACAAAGCTTGGATTAATCCTTCTCACCTTACCCTTATGTGGCGCATTCACTACTGGAAAACTAACCTTTACCAACGGTTCCAAACCATTGGTATAGGCCTCCAAACCGTTGGTATAGCCTATACCAACGGTTTGGAGAACCGTAGCCAAGTAAGCCGTTGGGATAGGTCTATACCAACGGTTCTCCGAAAACCGTTGGTATAGACCTATACCAACGGTTTTGGAAACCGTTGGTATAGGTAATATGAAATCTATACCAACGGTAATGGAACCATTGGTATATAAATTCCAAAAATAAAATCACCGCTGGGATTTGATCCCAGGAACCCTCGTTTATAATCGAACGACTTAACCACTAGGCTAACATCACTTTGTAAACATAATTTCATAAATATATATATATATGTATTATCATAATTATTTAAATTTTTGATTTATATAATGTTCTCTGTTAGTAGACCTGGAAAAAAATCAATGAACCTATCCCAACGGTTGTCAAAACCGTTGGGATAGACCTATCCCAACGGTTTTCAAAACCGTTGGGATAGGTTCTGGGTGGGTGCTTTTATTTTGGCGAATGCTGGATTTTTTCCTTGCTTTTCCCAACGGTTCTTGAGAACCGTTGGGAAAGAGTAACCTTTCCCAACGGTTCATCAAAACCGTTGGGAAAGGGCCTAAAAACACAGCCTTTCCCAACGGTTTTGGTGAACCGTTGGGAAAGGGTACTCTTTCCCAACGGTTCACCAAAACCGTTGGGAAAGGGTGTGTTTTTAGGCCCTTTCCCAACGGTTTTGATGAACCGTTGGGAAAGAGTAGCTATACCAACGGTTTTTACAAACCGTTGGTATAGAAGTGTTGGGAAAAATCATGTTTCCAGTAGTGATTGCTCATCAAAAAATTCCAACTGATATCTGCCTGCAATCTTACGGCTTTAACCTTTGCTCCAAATTTAGATTATGCAACCAACATCGCGAGGACATAAATCATCTTTTTTTATCCTGTGATACTGTTATGGCCCTTTGGCATTACATTTTTGACCTTTTTGATTGCAGATGGCTTTTAGATACTTTTATTCTCTCTCAGCTGAAAAGATCGTTGGAACTCCAAAGATCTCCTCAAATCAAGAATCTCTTTCTAACGGCTGTTGCGGAGCTTATGCATATTCTATGGTATGGTAGAAATGATTCTGTTTTCAACAATAATCCCTTTAATATAAATGCAGGGAAAATGCGGATTCTACTGGCTATGAGGGAATCAGCTACGATCCAAAAGGATTGTTGTGACAATTCTGTCATAGATTTTGAAACCCTCCACCGAATTGGTGTCAAAGGTAATTTCCCAAAACCTAGATACACTATCGAAGTTTTCTGGCAGGCTCCTTCTCCTGGATGGATTAAAGTAAATGTGGACGGAGCTTCAAAGGGTAATCCTGGTCTTGCCGGATGCGGGGGAATTTTTAGAGATCATTAAGACCGGATCCTCGGATGCTTCTATGGAAGTTGCGGAATTGATTCTGCGTTGGAGGCGGAGATGCTTGCCACTATTCATGCTGTCTCCTATGCAAAGCGTTTCAACTGGAAGAATATCTGGATCGAGAGCGATTCCACTACCATTGTGCAAGCCATATAGAAGGGTGATATTCATCTGGCATGGCCTCTCACCCCCAGATGGATGGATTGCCTCGATACGCTCAGTGACCTCAACTTTATTGCCACACACACCTTTCGGGAGGCTAATATGGTCGCAGATGGGCATGCCAACATGGGTGTCTCTCAGGAGATCACTTGGATGAATGATCTCCCGCCAGAGTTTTTTCCTGCTTTTTTTAAGGATTCTAGAAAATTGCCCTCTTTTCGTCTGCTGTAATTCGCTTGTGACGTTCTATTTTGAATAAATTTCATGGTTTTAGTCTTTTGACCAGAACCTACCTAAAAAAATACTATCTAGCTTAAGACCACATAAAAATATAATTTTTTTGTATCTTTCTATTTTATAGGAACAATTTCATAAATTCAATTAGCACCTTATTTCATACTACTAGAAATTAATATCCAAAAAATATGTATCCATAAATCACATCTATCAAATTGTTAGGAAGATAGTTTATTCCCCAAGTCTCAATAGTTTTTCCAAAAACACAATTTTTATCCCAAGTTATCCTATAACATGAAAATTTGATCGTAATAGATTCCATATTTATTATAACTTAAGACTCATCCAAAAAAATCTATAAAAATAAAAAGTCTTAATTATTTATGGAAGGTATCAAAATAAACATTTTATTCCACATTAAATAAATAGTGGCTCTTATTGTCAAATTCTAAATCTGTGAATACCATTATCAACATAAAACCTTGAAAAAAACAAGAATGATTTAAAAATTATCATCTTTTCAAATATATTCAATAAGTCAAAACAAGTAGAAATCTCCAAAAAAACATAACATAAAACATAAAATCACTAACCAACACAATGTACGATATACTATCACATAAACACTTCATTATCATTATTATATCATCAATGTGAACATATTAATGTTATAATCCCTCAATCATGTGATTTCAAAAAATATAAAATTTCCACTGAATCACTTTTAATTTTCATTGGATCATTTATTAATATTCTCATAAATCCTTAATGAATTTTAAATTTCTACAATTAAATTATATTTCATTAATATTATATCAAAATTATCATTGTTTAAATTATTTTACAACATATTTATAGAATCAAACTGGAATAAGATTAATTGTTCCACAATAATTGTATATGTTGCATAATCTTGAAAATGATCTCTTAGAATCATATAGGTCATATTCCCACACATACATGAGATTTTCATATGTGTTGTGCGCCATATCATTACAGTTGAAGAACCAAACAATGATATATTCTTTCATTCCCATGAAATCATGATTATTGTGGCCTTTATCTAAAAGTTTTTATAAAACTCATATTCCATTCAATAAATTAAAATTGTGATTCATTAAATAATTATCACGTTGGGGGGAATTCTTTACCTTCTTCCCCTTGTGCATCATTTTATCTTCCATCAACTTTTTCTCTTTCTTACCTTCAAAGACATGCAATTTAGAGAATAATTCCTCTATCTTTATACACCATGATACAATGTACTTACATGATGAGAATTTTTGGGAGAATAGTTTCCTTAAAATAAATTAAATAAAACCATTAATTAAATTATCAATATTTCACTTTGGATTAACTACATAGTCTGTAATATACCTTTCTAAAATTTTAATCTTTGGTTCATATTAAGAAACAATTTTTTTAATTTTTTTTAGATTTAGTAAGTCTCTCTCCATAGCATCTCATTGATCTTTACAAAAATATGTTTCCAAGGAGAGTACATTAAGATACATCCATTATAGGTTTCTTATTTCTTATAAATCCATTGTATTTTTAATCAATGTCAACCATTGATCATTATCTTCTAGGGGATGATAAACTACACTGAAAAAAATTTCCATTTAATTTGTTCCCAAAAAATGACATATATTATCTAAGGAAGATATACATTTCCAGAATAAAAACTTATTTTTAGTGCTTTTTAATTATGGTAATTGTTGTTGGATAAAGTTTTATAGCATTGATACACCACATGGTGGATCAATAGTATGATCTGTATGAGAAATGTTTTTACTCATAACCTGAGTCAACTACCCCAATATGGTAATAATTTCTCTAGTTTTACCTGTATATCTATCTCTAGTTTCAATATATTTCCAGAGATGGAAATATCTATATCTGTTACAACATTTTGGTGACTCATATTACTTATAATAGGAATAAATTATAAAAAAGGAATATAAATGATTCATTTATAACATTACAAAATAAAACATTGAAGGAAAATACTAGTGAAATAAACCACAATAACTAAAAAATATATGTACATCTAATCTCATAATCGTGAACATGGTTTATTAGGGAAGGGCTTAAAATAAAAAAATACTCTGAAGCACTTTATAATGGATTGTGAAGAAAATGGGAATAATCCATAGTATATAACATTGGATTTTCAAACCAGAAGGATAGTAAGGCATGTTTTCATGTATGGGGTAATGCTCGATTCAATACTGACCCATCTTTTTCATAGTTATTACCATTAATTAGGTACATCTATTCTAGAACAACATATAAATATAGTATCCATATAAGGATGTATTTCTCTAAAAACTGTCATAATATCTATCTAAAAATGTATTTAGGATGTCTATCTATTAGTATCCTTGATGTCTATTACATGGTTATGTTCCATAAAAATGTTTTCAATAATAAAGTTCCTAATTTTTCTATGAAACATTTTCTGATACCAAGTTTAGGGACCCCATCACTAATGATTCGGAGCTGGTGGATACATTATTATATTGAAAATATATATAATCCACCACATCCTAATGAGATAAATATTTTATTATTCTTGGTAAAGGTGATATATAATATAAATTCACATTATATATGAAAACATAAAATAAATAATGCATTTTCCTAATAAATATATTATTCCCCTTATCATGTCACATGATATCAACAGAAAAGAACTTAATAGTATCCCCCAAATTTTATGAAAGGCTATGAAGAAATTTTTTGTACTCATTATTAATGAAGAATACTCAATATAGAAAGGTAAAAACTAAAACACATGACTTTTAATAAATAAAGTGACTATAATATTGCATAAGTACCTGATGAACAAATAATCTTATATAAATAAATACAAAATCATGATTCATATCCATGTATATTTTGACTAATAAAATAGTAAAATGTAAATAAATTATATCATAATGCGGATTTCATAACACTGAACATATTAAACATTCTACAAGGAATTTCATATGATAGTGTAAATATGTTGGTAGAAAACAATATAATTTTCCAAATTAATTTTTCCATTATACAGGTCAGTGCATCAAGGGGATATCAACTAGTCCCCAAACACTACATACTATTTCCAATGTGTTCCTCAAAAAAATGTGGCGAATCATAATAAATTTAAAAATTATTATTGAAAAACTAATATACATAATTTTATAATAACCCAAATTAAACAAATATAATAAGAAACCATCCTATATAAAATGGTGAATGTTAATAAAATTGTGCATCATCAGTCAAGATGACTAAAAACCATCCAATAAAATAATAAGGATGATTTTAATACAACATATCCCTATAGTATAATAAATTAAATAATGGATTGATTTCATTAATGAAACGAAATACCAAAATAACGTCATAAAAAGATATTTGAGGAAAAAACATTTCACGTTGGTAACGTTTATTCAAAACAAAATGTTAAAAAAATCGAAATAATTTTCCATGAAAAAAATATGAAATAAAGAAAAAATTAATTAAAACTTTGAGTGTTCGTGGATATTTTAAACTATGTTCAATCCATACACATTAAAATAAATATTAAATTCACATTTTTTTAAAATTAAAAAATACCTTATATAGAAAATAAAATGAATAATCAGGTCAATATATGTTTGAGAAATGTCAAAAATGGGAATTGATTTCTTTAATAAATCATTTTTAAATGTTTAGGAATAATTGAAAAAAAGTGTTTTTAGAAACCATGAATTATAACGAAAAATTATTTTCAATTGAATTTAGAAATGAGTTCATGTTTTCCTAAAAAAATAATTAAATTTATCAATAAATGAATAAAAATTAATATTTTTAAATAGATATGTTCCATAATAACCATATGATAAGAAAAAAGGGTTATTTTAAGATATAAATCTAAAATAATTCCCTCTAAGGGAAACATAATTTTATTTGGAATTATAAAGATATTATGAAGTAAAACCTTTCATCTTTGATGACTACGTAATTCTATGCCCCATAAAATGAAACACAAAATACCATGATATAAATAGATTCATAAAAGAAGATATCAATAGAGTAGTATATACACTGTTCCAATGAATATGTATTGAATATGGAATATATCCCATGAAAGAAATAGTGAAACGAGAATCTTGTACATCGGATTCGACTTCCATTTTATGTGACATAACATCATGTATATTAAATATAGGATTTATATAAATATAATACTAAACCCTAATTATATATATTATAGGTTCTAGGATACACTTTGTCTAACCAATTATGTCTTTCTAAGACTCGTGGTGCTCAGAGGAGTATTGGAGTCAGTCATGAGGGATTCGACCACAAAATTATGAAAGTAGATAGAATACATGATAAGTAAATAAGTTTTATAGAATGTATTAAAAGATAAAATCATTTTATTATAGTTAAATGAGCATTACATTTGGTGTAATTGTTTTTTATATATTTTATGAGGGTTTCCATGGAGTGTAAAATTTTAAATGGTAGACTCCAAGAGGTGATATGTTTTTAGAAAAAGTGGAAAACATGAAATTTATATAGAATTTAATATTCATAAAACATTTAAATTCCTTTTTTAGTATGAATATGAAGGATAAATCAGTTAGGTTTTTCTTCATACACTATGTCTAGTGCACTACATCTCAATTTCTAAGAGACTAGGTGCCCTCCTTTTTTGGATTTTTGAGATCCTTCAATGGGGATTGATCTTTGGCTTCCTTCTACAATCTATGGTGATGCATGGTCTGATCATTCTTCAATTTCTATCAGATTCTCCTCGATTGGTCATGTTTCTACGCTTTTATTCACTCTAGGCATTTAGGGATCATATAGTTGTCTCAAATGGAGTTACTGATGGATTTTTATTGGTGAGTTTGTGCCACACCATCCATGGAGGTATAAAACATCTTCTAGGATAGGTTTTTCGGATTCACAATGCTGATATTTTCTCCTATAAAAAATTTTTATGCCTTTGAGGTAGGTTATCCATTTTTTCTCTTATATGATTTACTTTCAATCACAAATTGAGTATGGTGTAGTCCTTTATATGGAATATAAATAATCCCAATAATGGTTGATAAAAATTAAATAATTGGATTACTATATCTTATTAATGTTGTGTCTTTATTTTAAGACAGCTGCTTGACTTATGATTTAATTGATATGGTGATATCTTATATATGATTTTTTAGCTTGTTATTGTTATTGTAATTGGTTTTTAAAATTGTTAAATAATATAAATCATAATCTAATTGATAAATAATTATTTTAAGAATAATTAATATAGTGGATTGCTTTCAATACTGTGATTTTTCTAATTTTATGATAATTTTTTTTAATAATACATTTTTCTTAATTAAATGTGGTATTTTATGTGATTAATGTAATTTATAAATAATGGGAATTATTTTGTTCTTTTTTGGACAATAATTGAAATAAATAATAAATGACAATTATAACAATCCATACATTACATAAATTTTTATTACTTCAGAATTGAAGAACACTTATTACAATATATAACAAAACCATGAAAAGACCATATAGGTATAGTGTCTTTAGAAACAGGTAAAAATAAACAACTGGTTCATAAATCATCTACACTGTCTCTCGTTTATTTCATCATATCTAGAGTCCCTTTTGGAATATCATACTTAATACCCTTCTTCCTGACCTAGGGAAAAGAAAAAATACAAAAGGGTGATCTCAAATGCTCAGTAATGGTAAACGAAGGAGATATCAATCATATCATATTCATAAGAACATAATATTTTGAAAATCTTATCATGTAAAAGAGATCATAATATCATGACATGGGATAAATCATAGTAGTGAAATGTAATGTCAATAATCATAACTTAAAACATGAAACTTTCTGTCATAAACACATAATCATAGAAAATCATTTCTTATTAGTCAAGACTCATTGCCAAGACTATCATAGTGGAAAAAGTCCATTTCTGAAACGAGTTCACTCCTCGTTTCATTCCTGTATCACTGGACCGGATTAACTTGCCATTCCAGCCATGTATATCTAATGAGATATAAATCTTTACCCAATGAATTGTAGGGAGATATAGGTCCCACCCATCTCATAATGAAGCCATTCTTATGTATGCCACAAAATCATAAATCATATATCACAACATAACTCATGTAATAAAAATGGGATTCTTAAACATCATGCCATCATAACATAATTCATATAAGATAAAAGGACTAAATAAAAATAATTCCATCATAAAATAATAAAATCAATGTAAAAATAGGGATAGAAACATAACCCTATATTATCATATATGGAAAATAATTTTGATAAAACAATTGAACTCCATTCTTGAGGAAAATATCCTTTCTACTTTAAAAACATTTTTCCTTTCTTAACATGTCATACAATTTTAAATAAAAAGAATTTAATTAAAAATAAACTTGAAAACTTGTAATGTAAGCTTCATGGAAATAATTTTCTATGAAATCATAAAAATCTATTCATGTCGTATGATCTATAAAACATTCTTCTCGTACTTTGGCCTGAAAAGTCAAAAAGTATCTCGTACTAAAAACGGAAAAAGATTCCTTTCATATCTTTTACTAAAATTCACAAATAGGTAAAATTGGATTTAAAAAATTGTTGGAGGATAGAAATAATATTACATATTTAGGAAACATGGATGTGGATGAAAAAAATGCCCCAGTAAATTATGAAGTATAAACAATCTCAGATAAAAAGAAGATTGTGAGATTTTCCCTTACCTTAAGTCTGATATGCTTTTTACGTGTCTGAAACTTCTGAATAATGATTTAAATAATGACATTGACTTATTCTATAATCATACTCATTGTTATGATATCATATATGGTCATATTCTTAGCTACTTATTAGTAATATTTCATTGCTACTTGTTATTCGGGTGTTTGTTGCTTTATGTTCTTATGCATGTTTTTTTGAATAAATACTTATTCCTATTTTTAGGTTATAGCTACATGATTTACAGAATGGTAGTAGTATAATATATATCATATTTATTCATTAAATTCGTTTATATAATCATGGTTTAGTGAAGATCATGTAGAATGAATCACATCGCATCGTGGAGATGGTAAGTCATAGGTACGCACGAGTGACGATATCATTCCCATAATTATTGAATGGTCTTGGATTGGATGGTAGAATATCTCAGAATTATTATCATGTTATAACAATAATATACATAGTTATTATATTCACCATTATACCCATCCAAGTAAGGTGGTGGTGGAAAACAGATTACACCACGTCTTGGGGACGGTATTCCGTACATATGTACGCGTGGTGATTTCATTTTCCATAGGATGGATAGAAGTTGAAATAGGGTTCTTTCATATTTATAATAAAATATAAGTATATTTTTGATGCTGATGTTATTAATTTATAATGAAACAACTAAATAAGAGGAAGTAGAAGAAGGAAGAAACTTGATAGAATCGGTAGAAGAGATTACCTCTTCCTCGATGTGCCTCTTTAAACTTCCTCTTAAAGGACTAGAGTTGGTCTTTTGAGTAGACCAGAACGTCCAGAATATTACTAGGGAAGTTTATAAGATTAATGTTCAGGGGTTGGTAGAGCTTGAAGGCTCAAAGTTGTGTAAAGAGGAGAGGTATGAGGTTCCCTTTTATAAGGGAGGAGAGGGGTACCTTTGGAAACCTCAAAAATATTAATTTATAATAAATCAAAACCCACTTAAAACCCCCCCAAAATGACTCATATTTTAATATTAGATTAGATAGGGTTGTAATTTTTTAAACCAATAAAATTTAGACATGTTTTAAATTTATTTTATACCTTATCAACTTGATTTATACTTATTTAATTTATTTATTTTTATTTGTGGTAATAAGATTATAAATTTTAAATTGTTATAAATAATTACTTATGTAGTGTGAATTATCCATAATTGGATAATTTATGACATTTTAGACCATATAAATTTTAATTTATAATTTTTAAATATTTTTCTAATCAAATTTATTTTTTTTATTTTTATAAAATAACAGTAGTGTCAATTTTGAACTATTCATTTATTTGAATTTAAATAAAATTAACACAAAAGATATGTTCGAAATAAAATATTTAGTAGATTTATAACATGTCATATTTATATAGAAAATACGTGGAGCACATTAGATACTTCATATAATATTTATATTAATATTTTTAAAACCATGTATTTGATATTTC
The DNA here is from genome assembly GCA_963277665.1 of Viscum album. Classification (NCBI taxonomy): domain Eukaryota; kingdom Viridiplantae; phylum Streptophyta; class Magnoliopsida; order Santalales; family Viscaceae; genus Viscum; species Viscum album. The sequence continues at coordinate 165,601,572 of OY728155.1, read as the reverse complement.
AATCAATTAAATAATTTTAACATCACTATTGTTCTACCATTAATGATAATTATTTAATCCCAAAAAATTATCAATAAATTTACATGATGTAGATAATTTTATTATATTTCTGAATAATTTTTATTTTTTAAGTTTCATGAAGTTTATCACTAAATTAAAATTATTACACTTATAAGATTTAAGAGAGTGACATGTTGTCACTTTCTTTGGTTTTAATAATAATTAAATTATTTTCATGGTATGAAGTCCATAAAATGAATCTATTCCGACCCTTAGATAATATGGGCTGACCTTTAGTCATCCATTAGAATTTTTACAGGTGTTAGGGTAATTTTATAATCTTATTTTTACCCTTAGTTACCCAATTTACCTTTAACTGTAGTAAATAATAATTACCGTACTTACTATTCATAATATTAAAAAAATAAACATAACCTATTAACATAATTTGGACCCAATAAATTAAAATATGGAATCCATTTTTCAAAATTCAAAATACAGAAGTTGCAGTTATAAATTTTAAATTAATCTCGTTGTTAAGAAACCGGGTTTTAAAAGTAAAAACATTGCCAAAGATTGAAATGTTTTTACCTATGAATTTAATGTAAAATTAATGGTAATGACAAAAATTATATTAAATGGTGAAAATTTAATCTATTTATACTTTAAAACCATTCAATATTATAATTTAACCATATAAATTATTGTGATGGAAAAAGTTGTTTTTAATTAAAATATAGCGTGTTTTTACTATTCATTAAAAAATGAAAGTTATCAGAATAATATGAAAAATTTATCCAAAGTAAATTTTTATATCCTGATTCCAAAGAATAGTTTTATTTTGAGAAATTGAACTTATAAACATGTCAAAAATTATATTTAAAATGGGTGTGCCATCAAAAGGCGGTAAAACTGCATTTTTTTAAAAATACTTCTTTTATGCGAAAAATTGATTTTGTTTTCATATCTCATTCTAGAAAATGTGTAAGATGAATTATAACATTATGAAATTAAAAATTCAGTTAATACTATTCATAACGGCTAGTTCATAATATTATAATAATATATCATTGTTTACTGAAACTCAGTATTGCGTACAAGCATGCTATCAAGGAAGGTCGTGATTGCATGTAACGCAAGCCAAGCTAGTGTTGTGTGTAGTGAAAGATTAATTTGGTGTTGCGTATAACATAAGACATAAAAAATATTTCTCATAAAATCTTAGGGTGTTACAAGAATGGTTATATGTTTTGAATCATGTTTAAATTAATTTTTTAATTAATTTGGGTTCTTGTTATATCTAAATACAATAGGTCTCCCATAATTGGAACCAGTGAATAATGAATTAACTAGTTCAAGATGGAATAATAATTGGTTTTATAATATTAAATAATTTCAAGGGAATTTGTTTCCCATCTACTTGATAATGCTGAGTGATATGAGTTTGGAGCATTTAGAGATCATTTATGTGTATAGGATGGATGCCATATTTTATTGCCAAGATTTCCTAGTTGATGTTTTCCTAATTATTTTAGGATTTTCACTAAATTTTGTCATCTCTATGTGATTTTAAATGGTTCAAGGAGGAACATATATGACATGTTCCTAGGATTAATATTCCTTAAATGACTAATGATTTATGGGGCGGGGGAGGCCCAAATTAAGAGAAAATGTTGATGCTTATGAATAAATGATGCATTAGAATATACTTGTTATTGTTGGTTATAAAACCATAGATGATGGAATGAGTAAATATTATGCTTCCCTATTAATGTGATGCTGAGAGATGAGATACTCACTATTTATTCATTCAATTTCTAATGGATGAGTTTCTTATTTAATCAGAATTCTATTCCCTACTACTTGAAGAAACTATATGTTGTTGTTTTCATACCTTGTTTGGTCATTGAGTACTAATATTATATAATGATTCTAGTAATGATTAAATAAGTACTCACCCAGGGGGGTTAGTTTAGGTTGAATACAATAGCTATAAATATGTTAATCTAGAGAAAACATCAACTCAATTATTATTATTTAAGGAGTATATGGACTTTACATTGATGATTTATATAATGTAATATGGAATAATGTTAGTGGTAAATTATTCTATAATTAATTAGTAAAGGAAATTAAATAGAAAGAGGAAAAATTAATATAGAACATTTAAATTCTCATAATCTTATAAGATATCCGGTTTTATTAGTGGTAGTCCTGAGTCCGAGTTTATTGAAGTTGAGACTACTTCTAGTTTATTCCCATAGTGTGTTTGTGATGTGTATTGTGTCGTATATATTTTTTATTTAATATGGTTCCCCACTCATTTCATTCTAGGAAACTGGTAGCCAGTGGACTCTGGGAGGGTGTTTTACCCAACATCCTAAGGGGAGGATGAATGGATAGATACCTCATATTCCCCAACTCTCTTGTTTTGGTATTTACGTGTTTTGGTATATAAAGCTGTTAGTTCCCCCAAATATGAATATAGAAGGTTGTGATGACTTGTGGTTATTTCAAACACATTTTTTATTATATATAGTATACAAAGTAATAATATATGTATAATGTGTATTGGTTGTGATGGACTGAGGTCCTAACTCAGTGTATGTGATGTAATGGATTGAGGTATAATACCAAATTCATGATACATGTCATACGGGCTATGGTGATTATTGGAAAATACATGGCTTCTATATGGTGATGTGATATGAGATGATGTGATTATGTGATTCATGGGGTACATGTTGTGATTCTTTGAACATATGTTTTTAGGCTAGCTTATAATTTGGAGAGAGATGGATCAGGATGTGCAATGTTGGGGTAGAGTGGAAATCTAATGGGGAAGTGAGAGAGGGGTGCCCTTAATGTTTCATTACTATATTATATTGTCTCTGATATGTGATACATATTGAGAGTTATCCATTGGGAGGATGGTGACATTGTATACATTTTTAGGTGAGGAGATAGTTACTCTATTATTCATGGTGATTTAGCATGAATTATTTATCATTTGAATGATAGGCCTTGGGGATGATTCTATAATTTATATTGTTAAGATCACTCTGAGTATTTAAAATCTATTTCTCTGGTTAGACAATGTATGCTGGAGATCCTGATGGATACTACTTGTCTTTGGTTTAACAGGATGTGTTTGGGCTTCACGGTCCCTGCCATATTAATATTTTGGTACATGTTTGTTTCCATTAAATTGTTATTTTAATTCATTAAATTTCTGGTTTTCACTTGGTATTTCATTATATATATATGTGTGTGTGTGTGTGAGATTAGGTGATGTCTAGTGTATCCTTATTATGTCTCTATGTTTCATTTTCTCTTAGAGGGGAATGACTCTCATATACATGTTTCTTATCACCTTGGAAATTGTCACTAACCAGGTGCCTAGTGAATGTAATAATTGGGTACTCACCATATCCCTTATCTCATTTATAGCCCAGGAGGGGTACCCATTTATGGGTGGTGGCTGTGATAGAGTGGAATCAAAGATTTAGGTTGTAGAATAGAAAGTAGTTTATAGTTTAGCATAGGTGAGGTTTCATGGGTTGGTAGAGAAATTGTGTTGGATATGTTTCTTGATAGTTGTAAACATTATAGAATGGATGAGAAATGGATTTTTAGGGCCCACTGTGTTATGACACAAAAATATTTAAGATTACAGAGCCTATTAAATGATGTTATAATGGTTATGGGTTAGATACCTTAGAAAGGATCAAGAATCACTCATATATTTATATGTGTTCGAAATGGGTAGACCACGTGATAGGTTAATATATTATCAAGATAATAAATGAATTAATTATTTAAGGTTATGAATTCATTATTCTGGGTTAAATTTCTATAAAAATATGTTATTTTGTTAGCTATGTCTCTAGGTTGATGTCCTTATCATGTTCACACTAACTATGTTGATCCAGATGTGCATGCAAATTGTCACAGAGTAGATTTCAATGACAATGAAACCTAGAGGATTGATATGTCCATTTTTTCAAGGTTAGAGTCTTCTCAATGAAATGGTCTTTGTTTAAGATGATTTCTTAGAATACTGGTTGGAATAGGTTCATATTTCATCTAGTTCAATTGATGACCAGAGGGATAACTATGTGTTTTTGGTTGTGATGATGTTCTATGTAGAAGTGAAGTAGTGGTGGTTTTTATTACTTGAGTATCACAAGTATTTGGTAGTATTTGGGGGATGTTCCATGAATAGTTCCAATAAGAGTTTATTTCTTTGACTAGGAATGTTTCAAGTCTCTAGTAGCTGCTTACCATATGAAAAGTTAGTTTCTATTTTTAAGTGTTTATGATCCATTTCATTAGCATTATGCGATTTTCTTAATACCAATTTATAGATGATTAGGACTATGTGAGGCATTTCAATGTGGATTTTTATCTAGAGAATCAGCACCAGGTCACACTCTTTATGTCAAAGACGTATTTTAGAGGTTCAGAAAAGATAAAATGTTATTGATAAGATTCTATAAAAAATGGATCATCATAATATGGGAGTCATCAATATTCCTCACATAGTTGAGCTATGGTATGGGGTTCCCAGATAATAGGATTTAAGATTTAATGGTCATCCAGAAGTATGTATCATACCTCATCATCTCATTTATCTTAGGGTGGTGGCTCTCAGAACTATACAAAGGTATTAGATGAGTGTTTTTATTATGGAGGACAAGGTCATAATTTCCAATACTGCCCAACCATTTTGAGCAGTCAGTGTCGACAATGTGTTCAACATCAGGTTCCTCCATTATGGTAGTTTTGTATGAGGTAGCAGAAATAGGATGTTCATGTTAGGGATCAGAAGATAAGATATGGGGAAGGAATGGTAAAACATTAAGATGCTCCTCATCCTCGGAGAGCGGAGAACAACTGTGGAGGTGATCATCAATCAGGTCAGAGATGCCATGGATAAGGTCATGGTTAGCTTCATGAATTAGTGTTTCCTATGTTTTGTGAGCCATATGTCATTTGAGATACCAATTCTTTATTTTCTACCTGGTTACATGCCTTAATTGGCCCAAGTCTAACATACTCTTTCATATCACCTCGAATATTCCATGCTATGGGACTTGTAATAGAGAGGATTACAGTTCCCTTGGGATTGACTACACTTGTCTGAAAAAAAAAGATGGGTTTCCATCTAACCTGACACTTCAACCAAATAGAAACATAGCTCAAAGGGAATTCTCGATCTCCACCGGCTAGCAACCAATGCCTGGGTATCAATTATATTCTTTGGGAATAGTTTTAAACATTTTTATAATAACAAAAAACCAAAATTAATAAACAACACAATAATAGATAATCAAATACTAACATGGAATAATAATTCTCATATTCATGGTTTATAACATTAGATAATAAAATAAAAATTCTACAATAAAAGGGAACAAAAAATATGTCAAAAACGTCGATGCAATAAAAGGGACAATACCCTCAAGACACCACCACCAACACCTGCATGGAGTGGAACTCTAGTAACCGATTCCACCATCACGATACATAATGCGTTTACTTGAGTCAACCATAACCTAGTCAACATACAACCAAAGGTGTATACAAGGTGTGATAAAGATCCTAGTATGATTCCACCCAACAAAATAGATTCCATGAAAAAACATTATAAAAAAATTAACACTCATGTTATACAAAAAGGATGGATACATGTTTATAGAAAACATTTTAAAGGAAATCTGATTTTCTATTAAAATAAACAACAAAGAGCACATTATTCTGATGGAAAGTATGATATCACAAAATAGAAGTAAGTCAAAGGAATTCCCTATAGACCCTAACTCTAGTGGTACATTGGGTAACTCATATCTTAGTGAATCGTTGTATAGAAACCACAACCCACAACGTCCCCATAGAGGAGCCAATAGAGAGGAGTCCATTAAAAGTTAGAGTGGTCTCCAATCATCATCATAATTTAGTTAGTGTTGTAATTGTAAATCATGTTAGAATAATTGGTGCCAAGAAACATCCAAATCATATATCATACTAGTCCTAGTCCACCCACCTAGATATCTAATATTCTCTTCATGCTCAATTTATATTTCACATATCACATAGATCACCAAAGTTACATTCACACTCATGTAATGTGAAAACACATATGAAACCACAACTTCTAAAAATAAAAATCTCTTAAAAATTTATATTCACACCAAATCTACATAAATAGAGTTTCGACACCTATTTATCATTATATTAAACCATTCTCACAATTTATAAAACACATTTATAAAACACAACATGAGATCACACCAGAAACACAGCTCATTTTCTTTGAATAAAATATCATTCCAAACACGCACACCTAAAATTATTTTAAAAACACATTTCACACCTCATTTAAAATAAATATTATGTAATCAAGAATCAAGGAAATCATATTAAAATCACTAAATTATGATTAAGCATGGAACTACCTCCCTCGTGAGTGGAAACATCATGAAAATGATGATAAACCCTGACGACACAACCAAGTCACCATATAAAACAATTATTAAACCAAAAAAGGTCATGATTAAACCCTAATAATAAATATACTACGCTAAATAGGTCACCCACCCTTCTAGATACATTAAATCCAATAAAGGGAGAAGAGAAACCATAGAAAAGAGAGTAAATTCAGAAGGAAAACCACTTACATAAAGATTTGTTGAAGAATAACCACCAAGATAACCTAATTAATGGAGTACCAAGGGATCAAGGATGAGTGGACAATGTTACTAGTGTGAATAATCCTGATTGGGGAGGATTAAGTGAGTTTTTGATTAAAAAACTAAGTGTCGGATGGGTAAAATATAATTTTTTAAGACATGTTCAAGTTGTACGGTTTTCCAAACCATGTAAACAATGTGTTCCCATTACTATCCCAGAGGGACATTCCACACAACTATCCCACATGGGCTATTAAATTTTTGGTTTACCTTTGTCCCAAAATAACACTTGGATACATAGTTTCCTAGGAAATGGTGTATTGTAACAGCCCAAGATTTTATAAAAAATATTCTTTTTAATTTTATTAATGTCTTGTGTTGTACGCTACACCAAAAGGAGCTTGCACAACACGCATCCTTGACTTGCCTTGCATTACACGCAATCGCGACCTTCCTCGATAGCGTGTGTAATACGCAATACCAAGTTTCACTAAACAACGATATGCTATTAAAATATTATTAAAACTAGCCGTTATGAATAGTAATAACCACTTTTTAAAATTCTGTAAATCTTATTTTTCAAAATGAACTTCATTTTTGGATTCGGAGTATCGAATTTAGCCTAAGGTGAAATTTTGGTACTTTTCGGATAACTTTCACATTCTGATGAATAGTGAAAATTACTAAATTATAATTAAAAACAACTTTTTTAATCGAAATAATTAATAGTGATAAATTATTAATTTGAGTGGTTTTAAAGTATATTTAGAATATATTTTTACAATTTAATACAATGTTGGTCATTGGTTGTAATTTCACATTTAAACCAGACATAATCAAGTGTCAATCTTTTGATATATATTGTTTCCTAAAAACACGCTATTTATTTTAACAGCGGGATTTAATTATAAAATTAATTAATGCAACTTCTATGTTATGAATTTGGTAAAATAGATTTCATTTTTGAATTCGGAATATGAAATATAGCTTAGGATGAAATTTTGGCATTGTTCTGAAAAACATCAATTTTTGATGAATAGTGAAACTACTAAGTGGTAGGTTAAAAAACTGAATTTTGCATAAAACTTAATTTTACCGCTTCTGTGAATAGAATTTCAAAAATCCGAGAGACACGGTTAATATCAAGGACTAAAATGTGGTTCAATGAGATGAAAATAATTTTTGGTGAATAGTAACTTTTTACTATTTTTTTACCGCGGTTAATAGTAAATAGGGTAACTAAGGGTAAATATGATATCAATATTACCCTAACACATGTCCTAAATCTATTGGACAAGTGTAATTCGACCAAAAACAAACTTAGGAATAAAATATGACCATTTAGGCCCACTTGGATTAGATTAGGACATTTATTATTAATTTATTTAAAGAAGGGTTAAAATAGTTAAAATCAAAGTTTAATAAGTAAATCATTTTTAATATGGGGTTATACATAAGATAAATTCGATTGTAAATATTCATTAGAAAGCTAAAAAGATTTCCTACATGATGGTATTTTATTTGTAATTTTTAGACATCAAATAATTTAATTTATTTATGACACAAAGATGATACAGTAATTATCTTGTTAACAAAATATTGACAAAATTGATGTTATAAACACCAAAATAAATGTAATTTGACACTTTTTATGAATTCCACTAATTTTCTAGGTTACTATGATATATTAATGTTGATTTAATCAACTTGGTTCGAACATATAATTCTGTTATGACTTTCACAAAAATCATATATCAAATAGTGTCAAAATTGACACAAAATAGTTTTTAAATCAAATATTATATTACTAATTGTTATTTTATTCCTAAAAATCTAAGGTTCGGCCAAATAACTTAGATAAGGATATATATATTAATAATAAACAATTTGGGGTTCGTTTGGCATGTTATAGTAAGTGTATTAACCATATAGTGAAAGAAAACAAAAAGACACGGTAAAAGTTAAATTATTTAACTTAGAGTTAAATCTAATTGATAAGGTTAAAATAATACCCTAAACTTGTCTAAATCCTATTGGTTGATGGGATTTCGACCCTTCCCCACTTTAGCTTCGAAATAAGACCCTTTGGAACCATTATAAACCGATTTTGACTTTAATATAAAATAATATTTTGAGAAATTCCTAAGGTGCCCCTCTCCTCCCTTATAAAAGGGCACCTCCTCCCCCTCCTCCTCACACCAAATTGAGCACTCAAGCTCGGCCAACCCCTGCCATTTTCTCCTCTCCACTTCCCTAGAATAATCCTAGAGGTCCTGGTCTTCTCCAAAGACCAATCTTAGTTCCTTAAGTGGAGGATTCAAAGAGGCGTTCCAAAGAAGAGGTAATATCGATTACCGATCTTTTCAATTTCTTTCGTCTTCAACTTCTTCTTCTTTAGTTGTTTCATGACAAAGTAATAACATCAGTATTACTTACATACTGATATGTTATTATAAATATGAAACAACCCTAATTCACCTTCTATCCATCCTACGGAAAAATGAAATCACCGCGCGTGCGTACGTACGGAATACCGTCTCCACGCCGTGGTGTAATCTATTTTCCACCACCACCTTACATGGATGGGTATAATGGTGTAAAGAATAACTATACATAGTTATTACAACATCATATTGATTCTGATATATTGTATAATCCACTCCAATTCAATTCAGTATTTATGGAAATGATATCATCGCTCGTGCGTACGTACGGACTACCGTCTCCACGACGCGATGAGATTCATTCTCCATGTTGACCATTTAAGAATGATTATAAAGTATATATAAGAAATAATAATGAAATATATGACATTATAAAGCTACTGGATTTATGTATATATATACATATGTCATCTACTTACTTCCATTTCAAGACAATAAGGAAAGAAAAACAGCGTTCATGCGTACGTACGGACTACCGTCTCCATGAACGGTGTTTTTCATTTTATTTATCTATCTATTATATATATATATATATATACTGAATATATATGATATTTAAATCATATTTTATATTCTGGAAGTAAGTAAATCATGATATAAGTAATAATGATGTCAAGAACAACAAGTCAAAACACCTACGATAAATGAAACGATTTTACCCAAAACGCTTCTTTAACATGGAATTTACAAAAGAACGGGTAATATAATGTCATAAGTGAACCATATATGATATCATAACAATGAATATGATTCTGTAATAAGTCAATAACATGATTTAAATCATTATACAGGAGGTTCGGACACTTACAAAGCAAGTCGGACCTAAGGTAAGGGAAATATCACAATCTCATTTTTATCCGAGATTGTTTATTCGTAAGTATTTACTGGGGTGTATTTTATCATCCAAATCCATGTTTCATAAATATGTAATATTATTTCCATCCAAATACAATTGTTTAAATCAATTTTTACCCTTCGGTGAGTTTTTAGTAAAAGAAATGAAAGGAATCTTTTGTCGTTTTTCGTACGAGGTACTTTTTGACTTTTCCGACAAAAGTACGAAGAATGTTTTTTTTAACTTATACGGCATGAATGGATTTTAAAACATTATTTCCAAGAAGCTTACTTTACAAGTTTTCAAGTTTATTTTTAATCAAATTCTTTTATTTTAATGTTTTATGACATGTTATGAAAGGAAAAATGTTTTTGAAGTAGAAAGGATATTTTCCTCAAGAATGGAGTTCAAGTATTTTATCAAAATTATTTTCCATCTAAGATAATAAAAGGGTTCTGTTTTTATCCCTATTATTACATGGATTTGATTATGTTTTGATGGAAACATTTTTATGAATTCTTTTATCTTATATGAATTGTTTTATGATGTCATGTTGTTTAAGAATCCCATTTTTATTACATGGGTTATGCGATGATGTATGATTTATGATTATGTGGCACACATAAGAAAGGATTCATTATAAGATGGGTGGGACCTATATCTCCCTCCAATGCATTGGGTAAAGATTTTATATCTCATGAGATAGACATGGCTGAAATGGTAGGTTATACCGGTTCAGTGAAACAGGACTGAAACGAGGGTTACTCGATTCAGAAAGGGACTTTGTCCACTAAGATAGTCTTGGCATTGAGTCTTGACTAACAAGAAATGATTCTTTATGATTATGTGTGTATGCCACAAAGTTTCATGTTTTATGTTATGATTATTGGGATTACATTTCACTTCTATGATTTATCCCATGTTATGATATTATGAGCTTTTTGCAGGTTAAGATTTCCAAAAGCTATGTTCTTATATATATGATGTGATTGATATTTCTTTTGTTTACCCTTACTGAGCATTTGAGCTCACCCTTTTATGTTTTCTTTTCCCCAGGATATAAAGAAAGGTTTTAGGTAAAAAAAAAAGGATGACCTTTATGGGAGATATTGAAGAACTTTCACCACGATTAGAAGATTACGTTCCGAGTTTCCAAAGACACTAAACTATTACGATCCTTTAGTGTGTGTTTTTGTTATGTACTAAGTATTCCGCAAATGTAATGTAATTTCCATGTACGTCAAGATACGGGTCTCTACAGTTGGTATCAGAGGAAAGGTTTAGTCAACCTTTGGAAACTAGGATGCGAAAACGTTAGTGAGATCCCTAGAGATATTTCTAAGGTATGTCTAGGGATGTCTCTAAGGTTAAGTATACGCATAGGTTATAGTCCTAGAATTGCGCTAACGATCTTAGAATTTAACCTAAGATGTTAGATATTGAGGGTACTACCCCTTTATTATGTTGTTTTCCCTAGCATGATTTTTGACTCTCACACTATTCTTTTGGGGTTTTAGACGATGGCTGGAACCCGAAGGAACCGTGTTGATCAATGCAATGGACAATGCAATGATTGTCCCCCTGAGAAACCAAACGATATGGGAGCTGGAATGCAAAATCTTGTAGCCATGCTCACACAACTTTCTCAAGCTATGAATCATGCAGGACTTCCAAACGAGCAAAGGAAGGAGCAACATTCTATTGAATCCTTCATGAGGCAGCGTCCGCCTTCTTTCAGTGGGTCTACTGATCCATTAGTTGCTGAACAATGGATTAGTACTACTGAAAAAATATTTTCAGTTCTTCAATGTTCTGAACATGATAAAGTCATCTTAGCAGTATATCGTTTGGAAGGTGAAGCTGATCAATGGTGGAATCTTATCAAGAATACGAGGCCAAGAGATGAAATTGAGTCCATGGAATGGGACGAGTTCAAGAACTTGTTTTTCAGTAAGTACTTCCCTCGTATTCTTCGAACGAAGATGGAAAAAGAGTTTCTTGAGCTGAAACAGAAGGATGATGAATCTGTTGGTATATACGAAGCGAATTTTACAAGACTTGCAAGGTATGCATCTGGCATTATCATCCAACCTGAAAGTAAAGTTGATCGATTTTTCAGTGGCTTAAAACCAAGTCTTCGAAGGGCATTAGCTATAAGAGACTTCAGTAGCTATGAAGAAATTGTACGTTGTGCTATCAAGGTAGAAATGGAAGTTGGTGTTACATATCCATCTCATGGTTTTGACAAGAAACGAAAGATGGAGTTCAAGGAGAAATCTCAGAATAATGGTGAAAAGAATATGAATGTTTCCTTATGCACAAAGTGTGGAAAGAAGCATGGTGGAGATTGTCTTAAAGGGACTAGAAAGTGTTTTAAGTGTGGAAAAGAAGGTCATCGAGCAGCTGAGTGTCGAAGTAATGGAAAAAGGGTTTCTAATGATGTGAATAAAGCAAACACTGCAGAGAACGCACCGCCAACACTTCAATGCTTCAAGTGCAAGGAAATGGGGCATTATGCTAATAATTGCCCTAATCCAAGGGTTAGTGATGATCAACATGAGAAACCACCGAAGGCAAAGGACAAAGGGAAATCACATGCGATCACTATTGGAAATGTTGAATATGAAAACGATGTGGTGGAATGATTAAGTGTTTATGTAATGGGATTCCAAAATAATGTTGTATCATTGATTATTGCAATATTTATTGATGTGGTATTCAAAGTGATTGAGATATTTTTTGGAAATAAGATGATATGCGCATAATGAAGACGAGAAAATGAAATGTTTAATAGTATTCATGAGCTCATGATTGATATAAGGACTAAGTGATATCATGGTTTGAGTATATAGAATTTTGAGGATTTTGGTATGTGGAAAGTGTTAACTTTTAACTGCACTCATGTTTTCACTAAGGTATTCAAGAGAATACGCGATTAAGGACTTTGAATGTTTGGAAGGTGACCAACAAGACATATCTTATGATATGTGGGGATCAACGACAGTATTAAATCTCTGGTAATCGTTGTCACTATATTATGAGAGTGGACTGCAATATTATGTATAAGCCTAAAGATTAGACTGGATTATGTTGGACATAAGTTAGTATTGTTTAAGGATAGAATATTTTCGATATTATTGATAGGATGTTATAGTAACGTAGTTTTAGAAAAAGGACAACCTGCAGGACGGGCGACAGCCCATCGCTTCGGACAAGGCTGTAGGAATCGAACCCACAACCGAAGTGCGACTGGCCTTTATCGCCTACCACTGGCCTACAGGAAGTCCCTGTTTAGTAGAAACTAGTTTTATTATATTAAGCAGTATGATATATGAAGTATAAGTCCATTTTAGGAACCATATATGATTAATCTCACTATATATCAACTTATGTATATAAGTTTTGCTAACCTTTTGTTTGAGACAGATGGAATGACCTGTCATTCTATCACATGATCTGCTAACACTTCACGAATAACAAATTCAACTTCATTTATTTAAGAGATGAAGTGGAAATTGTTAAAGGCACGAACAACAGTGAGATTGTACCAAAATAAAGTAAGTATTTATTCTAATTCAAATTCTTTAACTTTAGGGAAATGATCTTGAAAACCAAAAATGTTGTCTTAGTTCTCTTATACCTAATGAATCAGATGGTACCTTAGATCGTCACAAATTTATGGATTTGTGATTACTGGCTTTTCCATAGCCATGTTCTCTACCACTCTCCATCAGAACATGATGGTTAGATTTCTCTTCCATATCCATATTTTCACCTATGTGGAAACCCAGTGATTAGTTTATTTGGGTAATCGTTACATTTCATACTTTAGTTTTTAAAGCCAAGTTTTGGTATTCCCTTTTACGATGTGGGTTTCTATTAAAAATACTTTCAAATAGTAAACCATTTATAACCCCGACGAATTTCGAGGGCGAAATTCATTTTAAGGGGGGTAGAATGTAACAGCCCAAGATTTTATAAAAAATATTCTTTTTAATTTTATTAATGTCTTGTGTTGTACGCTACACCAAAAGGAGCTTGCACAACACGCATCCTTGACTTGCCTTGCATTACACGCAATCGCGACCTTCCTCGATAGCGTGTGTAATACGCAATACCAAGTTTCACTAAACAACGATATGCTATTAAAATATTATTAAAACTAGCCGTTATGAATAGTAATAACCACTTTTTAAAATTCTGTAAATCTTATTTTTCAAAATGAACTTCATTTTTGGATTCGGAGTATCGAATTTAGCCTAAGGTGAAATTTTGGTACTTTTCGGATAACTTTCACATTCTGATGAATAGTGAAAATTACTAAATTATAATTAAAAACAACTTTTTTAATCGAAATAATTAATAGTGATAAATTATTAATTTGAGTGGTTTTAAAGTATATTTAGAATATATTTTTACAATTTAATACAATGTTGGTCATTGGTTGTAATTTCACATTTAAACCAGACATAATCAAGTGTCAATCTTTTGATATATATTGTTTCCTAAAAACACGCTATTTATTTTAACAGCGGGATTTAATTATAAAATTAATTAATGCAACTTCTATGTTATGAATTTGGTAAAATAGATTTCATTTTTGAATTCGGAATATGAAATATAGCTTAGGATGAAATTTTGGCATTGTTCTGAAAAACATCAATTTTTGATGAATAGTGAAACTACTAAGTGGTAGGTTAAAAAACTGAATTTTGCATAAAACTTAATTTTACCGCTTCTGTGAATAGAATTTCAAAAATCCGAGAGACACGGTTAATATCAAGGACTAAAATGTGGTTCAATGAGATGAAAATAATTTTTGGTGAATAGTAACTTTTTACTATTTTTTTACCGCGGTTAATAGTAAATAGGGTAACTAAGGGTAAATATGATATCAATATTACCCTAACACATGTCCTAATTCTATTGGACAAGTGTAATTCGACCAAAAACAAACTTAGGAATAAAATATGACCATTTAGGCCCACTTGGATTAGATTAGGACATTTATTATTAATTTATTTAAAGAAGGGTTAAAATAGTTAAAATCAAAGTTTAATAAGTAAATCATTTTTAATATGGGGTTATACATAAGATAAATTCGATTGTAAATATTCATTAGAAAGCTAAAAAGATTTCCTACATGATGGTATTTTATTTGTAATTTTTAGACATCAAATAATTTAATTTATTTATGACACAAAGATGATACAGTAATTATCTTGTTAACAAAATATTGACAAAATTGATGTTATAAACACCAAAATAAATGTAATTTGACACTTTTTATGAATTCCACTAATTTTCTAGGTTACTATGATATATTAATGTTGATTTAATCAACTTGGTTCGAACATATAATTCTGTTATGACTTTCACAAAAATCATATATCAAATAGTGTCAAAATTGACACAAAATAGTTTTTAAATCAAATATTATATTAATAATTGTTATTTTATTCCTAAAAATCTAAGGTTCGGCCAAATAACTTAGATAAGGATATATATATTAATAATAAACAATTTGGGGTTCGTTTGGCATGTTATAGTAAGTGTATTAACCATATAGTGAAAGAAAACAAAAAGACACGGTAAAAGTTAAATTATTTAACTTAGAGTTAAATCTAATTGATAAGGTTAAAATAATACCCTAAACTTGTCTAAATCCTATTGGTTGATGGGATTTCGACCCTTCCCCACTTTAGCTTCGAAATAAGACCCTTTGGAACCATTATAAACCGATTTTGACTTTAATATAAAATAATATTTTGAGAAATTCCTAAGGTGCCCCTCTCCTCCCTTATCAAAGGGCACCTCCTCCCCCTCCTCCTCACACCAAATTGAGCACTCAAGCTCGGCCAACCCCTGCCATTTTCTCCTCTCCACTTCCCTAGAATAATCCTAGAGGTCCTGGTCTTCTCCAAAGACCAATCTTAGTTCCTTAAGTGGAGGATTCAAAGAGGCGTTCCAAAGAAGAGGTAATATCGATTACCGATCTTTTCAATTTCTTTCGTCTTCAACTTCTTCTTCTTTAGTTGTTTCATGACAAAGTAATAACATCAGTATTACTTACATACTGATATGTTATTATAAATATGAAACAACCCTAATTCACCTTCTATCCATCCTACGGAAAAATGAAATCACCGCGCGTGCGTACGTACGGAATACCGTCTCCACGTCGTGGTGTAATCTATTTTCCACCACCACCTTACATGGATGGGTATAATGGTGTAAAGAATAACTATACATAGTTATTACAACATCATATTGATTCTGATATATTGTATAATCCACTCCAATTCAATTCAGTATTTATGGAAATGATATCATCGCTCGTGCGTACGTACGGACTACCGTCTCCACGACGCGATGAGATTCATTCTCCATGTTGACCATTTAAGAATGATTATAAAGTATATATAAGAAATAATAATGAAATATATGACATTATAAAGCTACTGGATTTATGTATATATATACATATGTCATCTACTTACTTCCATTTCAAGACAATAAGGAAAGAAAAACAGCGTTCATGCGTACGTACGGACTACCGTCTCCATGAACGGTGTTTTTCATTTTATTTATCTATCTATTATATATATATATATATATACTGAATATATATGATATTTAAATCATATTTTATATTCTGGAAGTAAGTAAATCATGATATAAGTAATAATGATGTCAAGAACAACAAGTCAAAACACCTACGATAAATGAAACGATTTTACCCAAAACGCTTCTTTAACATGGAATTTACAAAAGAACGGGTAATATAATGTCATAAGTGAACCATATATGATATCATAACAATGAATATGATTCTGTAATAAGTCAATAACATGATTTAAATCATTATACAGGAGGTTCGGACACTTACAAAGCAAGTCGGACCTAAGGTAAGGGAAATATCACAATCTCATTTTTATCCGAGATTGTTTATTCGTAAGTATTTACTGGGGTGTATTTTATCATCCAAATCCATGTTTCATAAATATGTAATATTATTTCCATCCAAATACAATTGTTTAAATCAATTTTTACCCTTCGGTGAGTTTTTAGTAAAAGAAATGAAAGGAATCTTTTGTCGTTTTTCGTACGAGGTACTTTTTGACTTTTCCGACAAAAGTACGAAGAATGTTTTTTTTAACTTATACGGCATGAATGGATTTTAAAACATTATTTCCAAGAAGCTTACTTTACAAGTTTTCAAGTTTATTTTTAATCAAATTCTTTTATTTTAATGTTTTATGACATGTTATGAAAGGAAAAATGTTTTTGAAGTAGAAAGGATATTTTCCTCAAGAATGGAGTTCAAGTATTTTATCAAAATTATTTTCCATCTAAGATAATAAAAGGGTTCTGTTTTTATCCCTATTATTACATGGATTTGATTATGTTTTGATGGAAACATTTTTATGAATTCTTTTATCTTATATGAATTGTTTTATGATGTCATGTTGTTTAAGAATCCCATTTTTATTACATGGGTTATGCGATGATGTATGATTTATGATTATGTGGCACACATAAGAAAGGATTCATTATAAGATGGGTGGGACCTATATCTCCCTCCAATGCATTGGGTAAAGATTTTATATCTCATGAGATAGACATGGCTGAAATGGTAGGTTATACCGGTTCAGTGAAACAGGACTGAAACGAGGGTTACTCGATTCAGAAAGGGACTTTGTCCACTAAGATAGTCTTGGCATTGAGTCTTGACTAACAAGAAATGATTCTTTATGATTATGTGTGTATGCCACAAAGTTTCATGTTTTAAGTTATGATTATTGGGATTACATTTCACTTCTATGATTTATCCCATGTTATGATATTATGAGCTTTTTGCAGGTTAAGATTTCCAAAAGCTATGTTCTTATATATATGATGTGATTGATATTTCTTTTGTTTACCCTTACTGAGCATTTGAGCTCACCCTTTTATGTTTTCTTTTCCCCAGGATATAAAGAAAGGTTTTAGGTAAAAAAAAAGGATGACCTTTATGGGAGATATTGAAGAACTTTCACCACGATTAGAAGATTACGTTCCGAGTTTCCAAAGACACTAAACTATTACGATCCTTTAGTGTGTGTTTTTGTTATGTACTAAGTATTCCGCAAATGTAATGTAATTTCCATGTACGTCAAGATACGGGTCTCTACATGTATAGTTTTCCAAATCGTGCGCCAACTGGATACTACATGCTGTTAGCCCAAAAACTCCCATTTTTTAACAATATATGATTGGGAAACTAATTGATAAAAGGAAAAATAAAAATAAATATAACATTAACTGAAAATAAATACACAAATGTGAAAACTCACCCCACTATGAAAATAATTTCATCCCCATAATGTCAAAAAGAAAATTGATTAGTGAAAAAATGGATATTTTTTGCCTCAACCCAATACATCTGATACTAAATATCATTTATATAATTACCATGATTCCAAAGATCTCAATACAATAGAATAAAATTTCTACAAATGACCTTTTTCTAAGAATCTACAATATGTACTGGTCATTTAAACATAGAAAAATCGGGTTACAACTCTAACTCATCCCAATTTAACACATGAGACAAGGATGGGTCATATTTATTCAACTGTGAAACATGGAACACTTCATGAATCGATGTTAAATGATAAGAGAAAACTAACATTTATTTCACCTTATAAATATTCTCAGTTATCTCAAAATTTTCAACATACCATGATTTTAGCTTCCCTTACTAACCCAAAAAGTAATATCCCAAGTGAGGTTCCACTTTTAGAAACACATTGTCACCCAAGAAACCCTTTAAATCACTACACCTCTGGTCAGAATAGGAGTTATAGTGACTCTGAGATGTTGAAAATTTCTTTCTGATGATACATACCTTCTAAGATGTTTCTTTCATATGGATCAATCCCAATAAAGAGGTCTCACCCAACATAACCCAACAAAATGATGGATGACTCGACCGACCATAAAGAAACTCAAAATGATCCATTCAAATTGATGATTAGTAGATATTTTTATATTGAAACTCAACCAATCACTAATGGTTTTCCTATGAACCATTGAAATAAGATACACATTCTTGGGAATGTATTAAATGATTATATTTAACCACTTCATCTGACCATCCATTTATGGATGGTATTCCATACTCAACTTGATGTTTGTCTCCATCACCTTATGATTTCCTTCCCCAAGCCAAAATTAAAAATGGGGATCCTTGTCATAATGAATTTCTGATGACACAACATTAATCCTTACAACATCCTGAGCATATAACCAACCCAAATAATCCTCTTTGGGTAAATCCCAAATTCGAATGAAATTTGATTGTTTGGTCAGAAGATCAATCACTACCTAAATAGAATTCTTCCCACATGGTGTATAAGGTAATAAAACAAATAGAATCCATGGAGATCTCATCCATCATCCATATAGGAATAGGTAGCAGCTGAAAAAAACATGAGGGCCTTTATTTATCTCCCTTAACCAGGCGACACATATAACTCTGTGATAAAAATTCATATAAGTACTACATCATTCATGCCACCAGAACTACTGATGCAGGTCATAAAACATTTTTTTCTCTCCAAGATGAATTACCCACTAAGAGTGATGGATATCCTACATCATGAACATCCTAAAAAATAACAGTACTAAAAATTGATCATTCAATCATAAAAATCCTTTTGGAGACAATAACCAACCACACATTGCCTCCCTACAATTTATAAACTGCATATATTACAGGCACTCCTAATCACAAGACTACTCCCACTAAATCATAATATAAAGAGATGGTGTTAGCTAATAACTAGACAATAATGCTCCTCCACTAAGCTCCTTTCTCTCCAAGTGAATTTGAGTAAAGTTCTGCATCAAATCCCACTCACCATGGGACACTTTCAACACCATCATGGGTTCTTTTTTTATTAAAGAAACATCAATAACATAACATACATCTGGGTTATATACCACATTAAAATAAATCCCTAAAGGAACTTCACCCAATAATGTTACCTCAAATTTAAATCTTTTTGGGAGAAAATATCAGAAAAACTCATATGAACACAATATACCACAAAATTCAATCCAAAATGATAATGGAGACTTATCTTGAAGTCATGAATCACTGTTGATAACTCTAGGTCATGGGTTCCATAATTCATATCATGTGGTCTGAGATGGTGAGAAACATAAGCCCTCACATGATTATTCTATATTATGATAAACCCCATACCCATAGCAGAATCTATTCAATAGACTACACATCCCTTTCTAGAGTTTGGATATGTCAAAACATGAGTTTTGGCCAATCAAAATTTAATCTCTTGAGTAGGTGATTTCCACTCTAGGAACAATTCGTAATTTTCCACATATGGTTGAGTGCCTTCATGGGTAATAAAAAATGAGATAAAATTTCAAAAAACTACTTGTAACACCCATCCAATCCTAAAACTCTCCGGATGTTGAAGAAATTATTCAGATGATCCCATAACATAACCCCACTAATATTATTAGGCTATAATAAAACCCCTTGTTCCAGTATTACATGGCCTATTAAATTCACCTCCCTGATCCATAAGATTATTTTATAAAACATGTTATAGAGAATATGATCTGAAATAGTTCCCAACATGATACTCAAATGATAATGATGCTCCTCCTTAGTTTCATAATAGACCAGTGTGTCATCCATGAACACCTCAATAAAGAAGTCATGATAATTATGGAACACTATTTCCATAATCACCATAATTACTATTGGAGAATTTTTCAAACAGAAATGAATTACTAAATACAAGAAATGGATTTATCTACTTTGTAATGTTGTTTTCGAAAATATGTCTCTCTTACTCTAACTTTGTGATAAATATAACATAAGTAAATCATAGAAGGATACCATACCCCCTTAAGCTGGTCGAAAAGGTAATTAATACAAGAAAAGGTTACTTATCCTTAATGGTCAAATTATTCATCTTTGGGTAATCAATTCATAAGTGGAGAGATCCATCAACCTTTTTAAATAATAGAATTTGGGTGGCCCAAGGTGGGGATATCTGGAAAATAAATCCTTTACATTCAAAGTCTTCTAGATATATCATTAATTTCCTCAACTAGGTGGGGGATATATGGTATGAGGGAATAGATATCATCTATATTCTCAGTTCCAAAAAATGGGGAACTCCACATCCCGATCAAGAGGCAAACGTGAAAAACCCCACTTGAAAACCCTTAGGAAACTCATCCACCACAAGAGGTAATCTACCCTAGGAGAACCACCATCACCTTGTAATTATAGATGTGATTATGTAAAAAAAGTTTTCCAAATTTTGGAACTAGAGGTCTAGCACTTCCTGATCAATGATCCCATTCAGCATGAAAGACCTGTATACTTCCATCAGGCGCCACAAAGCTCACTCTCTCCCTATAACAATCTAGGTGTCTCTAAAATCACACAATTCAATTCATACCAAGGATCACTTCAAAGAGGTACATCTCCAAAATGAGGAAGCTCCATTCCAACTTGACCATTGACACAGTGGGTACATAAGACGAAAACTTGAAACCCTTCTTCCACTTCTTTCCATGTGGTGTCACCAAATCCAACACATACGGTATAAGATTATTCGATAACATTAAAAAACTAATAAGGTGGGCATATCCAAATGAAATAGAATCACAAATATCAATGATATCAATAGCTAATGATGATGTAATAAGAATGGCACCTCAAACTATCACACACGCTACATCTGACTCCGCTGGTGCTCGATCAACTTCATGTAGTTTCATTTTTCTCAGCCTAAGCCTAATAATAACCTCTATCCTACAGTTCAACCCTAATTTGACTCTACCCAGAAATTGATCCAAAACTTCTGTGATAACCACCAAACTGAGTTCTCATTGTCCTGTATGGCTGTGACTCGACTGACATTCCTTTGGAAGCTATAGATCCTTCACCACTCTCATAAGAACATGTCTCCCAGAAAAACCACTATAATTTTCCTGTATCTCGACATCAGTGAAATGGTATAGGACGAGATGTTCATGCATGTCATATGTTCCCCACCTCCCACATTTATAAAACATAACTGACCCCACATTGAAAATAGTAGATGACGTCAATTGGGAAGGATGACCTGAACTACCACCTCCCTTCTTCCCATGCTTGTCCCAATTTTTGTTTTTTTATGATGAACTGCCACTACACATACCTAATAATAATCCAATGAATATAGTTCGGGCAATATGATTAGACTCAACTATTTTGGAATGATCAACCTCTTCGTCATAGGTCATTATCTTATACTATTAGACATGAGATTTAATATCTATCCACAAACCCCTCTCAAACCTTTGAGCATTAATTTTCTCATTGTAGATAAGATCATGTGCATACTAAACTAACTCAGACAAACAGTTAGCATATCCCATCACAAAATGGCCTTTGAGAATCATCTCCATAAAATAATAGGATCTAACATTGGACAAGACCTCATGAAAATATTTTAAATTGAAAATGAACATAAAGCCTTTCCAAAATATCTAATCATGCATTCAAACATGCACTACTAAGTCTCACCACTTATGTCTATGACTTTCTAACATGAATGAAGAACATTTACCTCCATTCGAATCAGGATTATGGAGGAACTCAAACATCCACTCTATTTTCTCAAGCCGCTAATATACTTCCTGAGGCTTTGTTCTACCTCAAATAGAAGTAGTGTTATTCTTATGGAACTCCTAAGCCTTTTCCTTTCAAGGACCAGGTTCGGCCTCTCTAAATTGAGTTGGATAAGAGCGGACTACTTGTCCAAAATATTGGATATCCTGAACCAAAGATTCCACTAATCTTTGATCAAATGGTGAGGGATAAATCTCTCGGACCACATACTATGGTTTCAAGGGAATTCATTGATGAGGTAGTTTTCTACAAGAAGTAATGGCCACATGGATAACCCATCAATAAAACCATTCAGAAAATTCCCAGAAAAAACACTAATACAAACATTCCATAAATCATCATAACAAAATCCATCATAGTAACATGTCAACCAAACAACTTCACCACACACATAGTGTCTATCTACACCTTGAAGCCTATACGCCTCACCTAGAGGAGAAGAATAATTGAATCTTAATAGGCCATGGATACTCATGTTCTATTATGATGTGTTTTGGCCAGGTACACTACTTGAAACCAGAACCTCAATCCTCGATAGTCCTATTTCTTATCTATCTAGACTCTCTCCAAACAATTTGACCCAAAAATAGTGTAACCTCTTTAAATTCCTTTTTTAACAAACCAAGCTTGGTTTCCGTCGAAACCTACATCTAATCTAGTCTGAAACATGACCCAGAGGGTGTTCCCAATCTACATGGGTAGGTAACATGTTCCTTGGTATCAAATATTTTCCCTGGGAATGTTTTCACCCATTTTTATAAGCATAAACAACCACTAGAAATAAACATCACTACAAGAAATAAAAAATTCTATAAAAGTAAAAATAATTTTCTTATTCAAGCTTTTAAATGATAGACAATAAAAAATTATATAAAAAAAAGGTAATAACAACTATACCAATATCATTCATACGACAAGAGGGACATCACACTCAATCCACCACCACCAACACCTGTATGAAGTGGAACTCCAGAAACTACATTCACCAGCATGTTATATCTATCCATTAACTGAGTTATACATAAAAAAGTATACATAAAAACAAAGGTGTTTGTAGGGTGTGAGAAAAAACTTAGTAGGATTTTACTCGATAGTAGAGGTTCCATGCTGAAACATTATATGGAAAATTAATATGAAATTTTATAATAATACTCGAGAAATTTTTATGGAATTTTTAAAGGAAACAATATTTTATTTCAAAATAAACCACAAGGATCACCATATACTGATGGTATGTATTATATCAGAGAATAGAACTTCTTCATGAGAAATACTTTTAGGCTCAAGCTCTAGTGGGAAAATAGTTTCCTCATATCTTAGTGAAAGGTGTTATAACAACAACTATCAACAACATCCCTATGCACGAGAAACTAGGGACGAATCCATCCAATGTTTTAGTGGTCTAAAATAATAATCATAATTTATTTAGTGTTGTAATCATAAATCCTGTAAGATGAATCCAGATCAAACCACTTTCAAGTTGACTATCATATTAGTCATAGTCTACTCAAAATTATACATAGGATTCCCTTCGAGCATAATTTCCATTTCATGTATCACATAGATGACCATATTTACATACAAAGAAAATAAATGTTAATACAAATATGAAACCATAGTTTCTAATAATAAAAACCTCCTTCAAATTCAGATGGACACCAAATCCACTTAAAAACAAGTTTTCTATCACTTTTACAATTTATTAAAACACATTTATGAAACCCAACATGAGGTCACACATGAAACACAACTCATTTCCTTAGAAAATCCATATTTCAAAACAAATAGACATCAAATCCTTTATAAAACACATTTCAAACCTCATTCATAATACATACAACATAAAAAATAAGTAATGAAACTATGAAAAAATTTTAAAATAAAGATTATGAATGGAACCACCTGCCTCAAGGGTATAAAGATCAAGAAATCAGTGCTAAACCAAAAGAAACACCACCAAGGATCCCTGTAAAGGAAATTTTTAATAAAAACATCATGATTGAACCGTGAATCTAGATCCACCCCTAAATATTCCACAAAACTAACTAGATACATGACACCCTGAGAATAGATAAGGAAATCCCTCAAAAGTAGAGGAAATAAATAAGGAAAACCACTAACTTGAAGTTTTCCTGAAGATTCCCCACAAAAAACCATAAAAATAGAGTTCCAAGGGATCATGGATGAGGGGATGATGCACCATGGGTGTATAATCTATAGTGGGGATGATTAAAGGTGTTTAGAGATAAAAATCAAATGGGAAAAGGGTAAATATCCAATATTAAATGATATGGACAAGTGGAATGGTTTTCTAACCAATGAAGAAAACATGCACCACTCACTATCCAAAAGGGATATTCCACATGAATTTCTTACATGGTCCCCAAACCATGTTCCAATCCTGCGGTTCAACATGGTCAACAAATGACACTAGGCCATACAGTTTTCCATCTCATGATCCAACCATGCACCACCTGATGTTAGTAAAGAAACTCCCATTTTTCTCCAAAATCTCAAATAGAAACTGTTGACCTCACCTGTTTTGGTAATCCCAATTATTCTTTAATTAATATGGTTTGATAATCTCAATCATTATTTAATATGTGTTTATAATCCTATATTTGTATATGTTAAATTATGTTGACAAAAACATCAAAATAATCATTAGAATATGTTAATCAATGTTTATCTATGTTTATACATACTTAGAAATAATCTTAACTCAATCTAGACATGTTTGGCATAGAACAGATAAGTGTTATGTCCACTGATATGCATAAGTTCACTAGTATGCACATAACTACTCATACAGAAAAACAGTTACATAGCTACTAATAAAGCTAAGTACACTAGTATAGAAGTCTACTGATATGGATAAGGTCACCGATATGCATAACATCTACCTATATAAAAAGAGCTACTGATAGAATAAGTCTACTGGTATGAAAAAGTCGACTGATACAGACCTACTGGTACATAGTCTACTGATAAGTAAAGGTCACTGATATACCAAGCTTCCTGTGACACAAGGTCACTGGTATATAGTTACCGATACGAGCTACCAATAAAAACAGATAGCCAGATAGCTACTGATATGAAGTCCACCGATACAGAAAGATAATGTCTATAGATACAAGTCTACCGATACAATTCTGCTGATACATAGTCCACTGATATAAAAGATCTACCAATAGAAAGAGCTACTGATACATTGAGCTACCATTATAAAGGGTAACAACTACCAATATAGAAGAACTACCAATACAATATCACTAATACTAAAAGCTAACGATGGAAACTGGTCACCATTTATCTAAACTCTATTTCTATTTGTTTATTTAGCAACTGTCATATTTCATGATTTTAATTCACCTACTATTAATTAATGATAATGGTTGGAATTTCTGGAACCATACCTCGTACCTGTAAAAAGTTAATCATTCCCATTACCGGAGCTGAAGATATAAAAGGGAACCTCAAAAGAAACCAAAAAAGTGACGTATATACACAATATAGAGGTGACATCCTTACACTCTCTTACTTGAAGAACACTAGACATACACGAGGCCATTCATACAAGAAGAGAACACAAGCTGAACTTTAGTAAAGGGGTGAAGAACTACAAAGATCTCTTCATGCACTCAAACTGATCAAAATGAACCTGAAATTCAAGGAAGAAAATGACACTCTATTTTTAGACAAAAACCAGAGAAGGACTAAGAAGCATTTCTGATTAATCAAAATAATTCTAGAGCTGCACTTCAAATCACTAGAGCATTCAAAAACTCATATCTACTCTCTCTTAGTGATTATTTTACATACTTTTTGAGCAGTGTGTATACTCTATATATTCCATACACACACTATAGAGACCCTAAGCCTGACGTACATGGACATTACATTACTTTTGAGTAATACATAGTACATAACAAAAACACACACACAAGGACCGTATTAGTTTAGTGTCTTTGGAAACTCGGAACGTAATCTTCTAATCATGGTGAACGATCTTCAACATCTCCCATAAAGATCTTCTCTTTTTTCTCTGACCTAAAACCTTTCTTTATATCCTTGGGAAAAGAAAACATATAAGAGTGATCTCAAATGCTCAGTAAGGGTAAACAAAAGAAATGTCAATCACATCATATTCATAAGAACATAACATTTTGGAAATCTTAACATGCAAAAGAGATCATAATATCATAACATGGGATAAATCATTGTAGTGAAATGTAATCCCAATAATCATAACATGAAACTTTGTGGCATACACACATAATCATAGCGAATCATTTCTTATTAGTCAAGACTCATTTCCAAGACTATCTTAGTGGACAAAGTCCATTTCTGAACCGAGTTCATTCCACGTTTCAGTCCTGCTTCACTGAACCAGTTTAACCTGCTGTTCCAGCCATGTCTATCTCATGAGATATAAAATCTTTACCCAATGCATTGGAGGGAGATATAGGTCCCACCCATCTCATAATGATACCATTATTATGTGTGCCACAAAATCATAAATCATACATCATTGCATAACCCATGTAATAAAAATGGGATTCTTAAACATCATGAAATCATAAAACAATTCATATAAGAGAAAGGAATTCATAAAAATAATTCCATCACAACATAATCAAATCAATGTAATAATAGGGATAGAAACCGAACCATATATTATCTTAGATGGAAAATAATTTTGATAAAACACTTGAACTCCATTCTTGAGGAAAATATCCTTTCTACTTCAAAAACATTTTCCTTTCTTAACATGTCATACAATTTTTAAACAAAAAGAAGTTGATTAAAAAAAACTTGAAAACTTGCAAATTAAGATTCTTGGAAATAATGTTTTAAAAATCCATTCACGCCGTATAAGTTAAAAAAACATTTTTTCCATACCTTTGTCAGAAAAGTCAAAAAGTACCTCGTACGAAAAATGACAAAAGATTCCTTTCATATCTTTTACTAAAAACTCACTGAAGGGTAAAATTGGATTTAAAAAAATTGTAGGTGGATGGAAACATTATTACATATTAAGGAATCATGGATGTGGATGATAAAATACACCCCAGTAAATACCAAAGTATAAACAATCTCGGATAAAATGAGATTGTGATATTTTCCCTTACCTTAGGTCCGATTTGCTTCATAAGTGTCCGAAGCTCCTGTATAATGATTTTAATAATTCCATTGACTTATTCCAGAATCATACTCATTGTTATGATATCATATATGGTTCACTTATGACTTTATTTTACCCGTTATTTTGTAAATTCCATGTTAAAGAGCGTTTTGGGTAAAATCGTTTCATTTGTTGTCCGTGTTTTGACTTGTAATTATTCATATGATTAATTAGATCATGATTACTTAATTCCAGAATATAAAACATGATTTATATATAATATATATTCAGAATATACATATATATAATAGATCAGTAAATGGAAAGAAATACACCGTTCATGGAGACGGTAGGCCGTATGTACGCATGAACGCTGTTTTCGTTTCCTTATTGAGTTGAATGGAATTAAGTAGATGACATTCACATAAATCCAGTATCATTATTATGTCATATATTTCATGATTTATTATATATACTTTATAATCATTCATGAATGGTTAACTTGGAGAATGAATCTCATCGTGTCGTGGAGACGGTAGTCCGTACGTACGCACGAGCGATGATATCGTTCTCATGATCGTGGGACTGTATTGGAGTGTATGTATACTATTTCAGAATCAATATCACTTTAAAATAATCATATATAGTTATTATTTACACCATTATACCCATCCAAGTAAGGTGGTGGTGGAAAATAGATTACACCACGTCGTGGTGGCGGTATTCTGTTCGTACGCACGCGCGGTGATTTCTTTTTCCATAGGATGGATAGATGGTGAAATAGGGTTGTTTCATACATATAATAACATATCATTATATGATTGATACTGATGTTATTACTTTATAATGAAACAACTAAAGAAGAATAAGTGGAAGAAGAAATAAAGATGAAAGAATCGGTAACGGACATTACCTCTTCTTTGAAGTGCTTCTTTGAGACCTCCTTTTAGGGCACTAAAATAGGTCTTTGAAGAAGACCAGAACCTCTAGGAGGTTTCTAGGGAAGTGGAGAGGAGAAATTGGCAGGGGTTGGCCGATCTTGAAGGCTCAAAGTGGTGTGAGGAAGAGGGGGAGGAGGTGCCCTTTTATAAGGGAGGTGAGGAGCTCCTTTGGAAAACTAAAAATATTATTTTATTATAAAGTCATATTCGGTTTTCAATAGCTCCAAATTGAGTTATTTAAAAGCTAAGGTGGGTATGGGTCTAAATCCTCTCATCCAATAGAATTTAGAAAAGTTTAGGTTCCTATTTTAACCTTATCATTTAGATGTAACATTAAGTTAAATAATTTTACTTTTACCGTGTCTTCTAGTGTTCTTATAATATAAGGTTAATAAACTTAATATAAGTAGCCAAACGAACCCCAAGTTGTTTATTATTAATATATCTAACCTTATCTATGTCATTTGGCTGAACCTTAGATTATTAAGAATAAAATAACAATTACTAATATAATATGTTTTTTAAAAACTATTTTATGTCAATTTTGACACTATTTAGTAATTGATTTTTGTGAAAATCATAAAAGAATGATTATTTCGAACAAAGTTAATTGAATCAATACTAACATGTAATATTAACCTAGAAAATTATTTCAATTCATAAAAAGTCTCAAATTACATTTATTTTGGTATTTATAACATCAATTATGTCAATATTTCATTAATAAGATAATTACTGCATCATATTTGTGTCATAAATAAATTAAATTATATAACATCTAAAAATTACAAATAAAATATCATTATGTAGGAAATCGTTTTAGCTTTCTAATGAATATTTATAGTCGATTTTAACTTATGTATAACCATATATTAAAAATTATTTTCTTATTAAACATTGATTTTAACTATTTTAACCCTTCTTTAAATAAATTAATAATAAATGTCCTAATCTAATCCAAGTGGGCCTAAATGGTCATATTTTATTTCAAAGGTTGTTTTTGGTCGAATTACACATGTCCAATAGAATTAGGACATGTTTTAGGGTAATAATAATATCATTTTTACCCTTAATTACCCTATTTACTTTTAACCGTGGTAAATAAAAGTAAAAAGTTACTATTCACCAAAAATTATTTTCATCTCATTGAACCACATTTTACTTACTGACATCAACCATGTCTCTTGGATTTTTGAAATTCCACTCATAGAAGCTTTAAAATTAAGTTTTATGAAAAATTCATTTTTTTAACTACCACTTTGTGGTTTCACTATTCATCAAAAAATGAAAGTTTCCAGAAAAATACAAAACATTAGGCCTAAGCTATATTTGATATTATGAACTCAAAAATGATGTCTATTTTACCAAATTCAAAACATATCAGTATCATTAATTAATTTAAAAATTAATTCGTATCGTCAAAACAAATAGCGTGTTCTTAAAAGATAATAACTATCAAAAGATTGACACTTGTTTATGTCTGGTTTAAATGTGAAATTACATCTAATGACCAAAATTGTATTAAATTGTAAAAATATATTCCAAATATACTTTAAAACCACTAAAATTAATAATTTATCACTATTAATTATTTCTATTAAAAAGGTTGTTTTTAATTAAAATTTAGTAATTTTCACTATTCATCAGAAAATGAAAGTTATCCGAAATGTACCAAAATTTCACCCTAATCTAATTTCGATATTCTGAATCCAAAAATGAAGTCCATTATGAAAAATAAAATTTAAAAAATTTCAAAAAGTTGTTATTACTATTCATAACGTCTAGTTTTAATAATATTTTAATAACATACCGTTGTTTAGTGAAACTCGGTATTGTGTACTACACACGCTATCGAGGAAGGTCGCGATTGCGTTTAATGCAAGGCAAGTCAAGGATGTGTTTTGTGCAAGTTCCTTTTGGTGTAGCGTACAACACAAGACATTAGTTAAATTAAAAAGAATATTTTTCATAAAATCTTGGGGTGTTACATTCTACCCCCCTTAAAATTAATTTCGCCCTTGAAATTCGCCGGGGTTATAAATGGTTTACTATTAGAAAGTTTCTTTGATAGAAACCCACATCATAAAAAGGAATACCAAAACCAATCTTTAAAAACAAAAGTATGAAACGTAATGGTTACCCAAATAATCTAATCACTGGGTTTCCACATAGGTGAAAATATGGATATGGAAGAGAAATCTAACCATCATGTTCTGATGGAGAGTGGTAGAGAACATGGCTATGGAAAAGACAGAAATCACAAAGCCATAAATTTGTGACGATGTAAGGTACCATCTGATTCATTAGATATAAGAGCACTAGGAATAAAAATTTTGTTTTCAAGATCATTTCCCTAAAGTTGATGAAATTGGAATTAGAAGAAATACTTTTGTGATTTTGTAATAGTCTCACTGTTGGTTGTTCTTTGGACAATTTCTACTTCATCTCTTAAAGAAATAAAGTTGAATTTGTCATTCGTGATGTGTTAGCAGATCATGTGATAGAATGATGGGTCATTCCATCTGTCTCAAACAAAAGGTTTAAAATGTTATCAAAAAATACATAAGTCCATCTATAGTGAGATTAATCATATATGGTTCCTAAAATGGACTTATACTTCATATATCATACTTCTTAATATAATAAAACTAGTTTCTACTAAACATGGACTTCCTGTAGGCTAGTGGTAGGCAATAAAGGCCAGTCACACTTCGGTTGTGGGTTTGATTCCCACAGCCTTGTCCGACGTGATGGGTTGTCACCCGTCCTGCAGGTTTTCCTTTTTCTAAAATCATATTACTATAACATCCCATCAATAATATCGAAAAAACATCTATCCTTAATACTAACTTATGTCCAACATAATCCATTCCAATCTTCAGGCTTATCTAAAATACTTTGGTCCAAGCTCATAGTATAAAGAAAATGATTACTTGAAATGTCACATAACAATCACGTGAATGCCATCATTTATCCCCAATATATCATAAGATATATCTTGTTTGTCAAACATGTGAATACTTTAATCATGTATTCTCTTGAAGAATGAATACCCATTGAACCTTAGTGAAAACATGAATGCAGTTAAAAGTTAACACTTTCCACATACCAAAATCCTCAAAATTCTATATACTCAAACCATGATATCACTTAGTCCTTATATCAATCATGAGCTCATGAATACTGTCAAAAATTTCATTTTCTCCTTATCCCAATATGCGCATATCATCTGCTTTCCAAAATATTTGAATCACTTTTCATGGTTACCGGTACCTTAAAATTATTGAAAACCATAATAGAATAATACAAAAATATTCTAATACAAAATAAAAGTACCTCAAAAACATTATTCTTGAATACCAATACATAAGCACTTCAATCCATCCTCTTCAATTATTGTCTTGGAATAAGTCCTTCCTTGATTTAGAAGTAACTTTTTAGGTCAGGGCATTGATTTGGGTAATGCCCATGTTCTCAACAAATAATAAATTGAACTCTATAACAGTCTGTCACTCTATGACCCTTTTCTCCACACAGATAACATCGGTCCCTCCATTTGAGGTATTCCTCATGGTTCTTCTTCCCTTCTTTAGAAATCTCAATCTTCCTTTCTTTATGCTCCTCAACATGCGAACATGCATAATAGTCTATCTTCCTCTTCTTTGATGAATTAAGCATACCACTAAATTTCACCTTATTAATCATTTATCGCGATGACTGATTCGGCATAATCACAATATCTTTCTCTCTAGGCATTACACAATTTTGTTGCTTATAGTCACCAATTTGTCTATTGGATTCAATGTTAACCAAATTCCTTCTGGTTCCCTCCATTAACTAAAACACAAAAAGAATTCTGTGAGAGGCAAAATTCATTCTAGAGAAAACAACATAGTAAAGGGGGAGTACCCTCAATATCTAACATCTTAGGTAAAATTCTATGATCGTTACCGTAGTTCTACGACTATATCCTATACATATACTTATCCTTAGGGACATCCCTAGACATACCTTAGAAATATCTCTAGGGATCTCACTAACGTTTTCACATCCTAGTTTCCAAAGGTTGACTAAACATTTCCTCTGATAGCAACTGTAGAGACCCTAAGCCTGACGTACATGGACATTACATTACTTTTGCGGAATACTTAGTACATAACAAAAACACACACACAAGGACCGTAATAGTTTATTGTCTTTGGAAACTCGCAACGTAATCTTCTAATCATGGTGAAAGATCTTCAACATCTCCCATAAATATATTCTCTTTTTTTTCTTACCTAAAACCATTCTTTATATCCTGGGGAAAAGGAAACATAAAAGGGTGAGCTCAAATGCTCATTAAGGGTAAACAAAAGAAATATCAATCACATCATATTCATAAGAACATAACATTTTGGAAATCTTAACCGGCAAAAGAGATCATAATATCATAACATGGGATAAATCATAGTAGTGAAATGTAATCCCAATAATCATAACATGAAGCTTTTTGGCATACACATATAATCATAGCGAATCATTTCTTATTAGTCAAGACTCATTGCCAAGACTATATTAGTGGACAAAGTCCATTTCTGAACCAAGTTCATTCCTCGTTTCAGTCCTGCTTCACTGAACCGATTTAACCTTTCGTTCCAGCCATGTCTATCTCATGAGATATAAAATCATTACCCAATGCATTGGAGGGAGATATAGGTCCCACCCATCTCATAATGATACCATTCTTATGTGTTCCACAAAATCATAAATTATACATCATTGCATAACCCATGTAATAAAAATGGGATTCTTAAACATCATGAAATCATAAAACAATTCATATAAGATAAGGGAATTCATAAAAATAATTCCATCACAACATAATCAAATCAATGTAATAATAGGTATAGAAACAGAACCCTATAATATCTTAGATGGAAAATAATTTTGATAAAACACTTGAACTCCATTCTTGAGGAAAATATCCTTTCTACTTCAAAAACATTTTCCTTTCTTAACATGTCATACAATTGTAAACTAAAAAAAGTTGATTAAAAATAAACTTGAAAACTTTCAAAGTAAGATTCTTGGAAATATTGTTTTAAAAATCCATCCACGCCGTATAAGTTAAAAAAACATTTTTTCCGTACTTTTTTTCAGAAAAGTCAAAAAGTACCTCGTATGAAAAACGACAAAATATTCCTTTCATATATTTTACTAAAAACTCACCGAAGGGTAAAATTGGATTTAAAAAAAGTGTAGGTGGATCGAAAATTTTTTACATATTGAGGAAACATGGATGTGGATGATAAAATACACCCCAGTAAATACCAAAGTATAAACAATCTTGGATAAAATGAGATTGTGATATTTTCCCTTACCTTAGGTCCAATTTGCTTTGTAAGTGTCCGAACCTCCTGTATAATGATTTAAATAATGTCATTTACTTATTCCAGAATCATAATAATTGTTATGATATCATATATGGTTCACTAATAACTTTATTTTACCCGTTCTTTTGTAAATTCCATGTTAAAGAGCGTTTTGGGTAAAATCGTTTCATTTGTCGTCCGTGTTTTGACTTGTAATTATTCATATGATTACTTAGATCATGATTACATAATTACAGAATATAAAACATGATTTATATATAATATATATTCAAAATATACATATATATAATAGATTAATAAATGGAAAGAAATACACCATTCATGGAGACGGTAAGTCGTACGTACTCATGAACGCTGTTTTCGTTTCCTTATTGAGTTGAATGTAATTAAGTAGATGACATACACATAAATCCAGTATAATTATTATTTCATATATTTCATTATTTATTATATATACTTTATAATCATTCATGAATGGTTAACTTGGAGAATGAATCTCATCGCGTCGTGGAGACGGTAGTCCGTACGTACGCACGAGCGATGATATCGTTCTCATGATCGTGGGACTGTATTGGAGTGTATGTATACTATTTCAGAATCAATATCACTTTAAAATAATCATATATAGTTATTATTTACACCATTATACCCATCCAAGTAAGGTGGTGGTGGAAAATAGATTACACCACGGCGTGGAGACGGTATTCTGTTCTTACGCACGCGCGGTGATTTCTTTTTCCGTAGGATGGGTAAATGTTGAAATAGGGTTGTTTAAGGGATACTGATGTTATTACTTCATAATGAAACAACTAAAGAAGAAGAATTGGAATAAGAAATAAAGATGAAATAATCGGTAACGGACATTACCTCTTCTTTGAAGTTCTTCTTTGAGACCTCCTTTTAGGGCACTAAAATAGGTTTTTGAAGAAGAACAGAACCTCTAGAATGTTTCTAGGGAAGTGGAGAGAAGAAATTGGCAGGGTTCATCCGAGATTGAAGGCTCAAAGTGGTGTGAGGAAGAGGGGGAGGAGGTGCCCTTTTATAAGGGAGGAGAGGGGCTTCTTTGGAATACGAAAAATATTATTTTATTATAAAGTCATATTCGGTTTTTAATAGCTCCAAATTGAGTTATTTCGAATCTAAGGTGGGGATGGGTCGAAATTCTCTCATCCAATAGAATTTAGACAAGTTTATGTTCCTATTTTTACCTTATCATTTAGATGTAACATTAAGTTAAATAATTTTACTTTTACTGTGTCTTCTTGTGTTATTATACTATAAGGTTAATAAACTTACTATAAGTAGCCAAACGAACCCCAAGTTGTTTATTATTAATATATATAACCTTATCTAAGTCATTTGGCCTAACATTAGATTTTTAGGAATAAAATAACAATTACTAATATAATATTTGTTTTAAAAACTATTTTATGTCAATTTTGACACTATTTAGTAATTGATTCTTGTAAAAATCATAACAAAATGATTAGTTCGAAAAAATTTAATTAAATAAATACTAACATGTCATATTAACCTAGAAAATTATTTCAATTCATAAAAAGTCTCAAATTACATTTATATGGGTATTTATAACATCAATTATGTCAATATTTCATTAATAAGATAATTACTACATCATATTTTTGTCATAAATAAAATAAATTATATAACGTCTAAAAATTACAAATAAAATATCATTATGTAGGAAATATTTTTATATTTCTAATTAATATTTATAGTCGATTTTAGCTTATGTATAACCATATATTAAAAATTATTTTCTTATTAAACTTTGATTTTAACTATTTTAACCCTTCTTTAAATAAATTAATAATAAATGTCCTAATCTAATCCAAGTGGGCCTAAATGGTCATATTTTATTCCTAAGGTTGTTTTTGGTCGAATAACACTTGTCCAATAGAATTAGGACATGTGTTAGGGTAATAATAATATCATTTTTACCCTAAATTACCCTATTTACTTTTAACCGTGGTAAATAAAAGTAAAAAGTTACTATTCACCAAAAATTATTTTCATCTCATTGAACCACATTTTACTTACTGACATCAACCGTGTCTCTCAGAGTTTTGAAATTCCACTCAGAGAAGCGGTAAAATTAAGTTTTATGAAAAATTCATTTTTTTAACTACCACTTAGTGGTTTCACTATTCATCAAAAAATGAAAGTTTCTAGAAAAATACCAAAAATTAGGCCTAAGATATATTTGATATTATGAACTCAAAAATGATGTCTATTTTACCAAATTCAAAACATATCAGTTGCATTAATTAATTTAAAAATTAATTCTTATCGTCAAAACAAATAGCGTGTTCTTAAAAGATAATAACTATCAAAAGATTGACACTTGTTTATGTCTGCTTTAAATGTGAAATTACATCTAATGACAAACATTTTATTAAATTATAAAAATATATTCTAAATATAC
This sequence comes from Viscum album, assembly GCA_963277665.1. Taxonomy (NCBI): domain Eukaryota; kingdom Viridiplantae; phylum Streptophyta; class Magnoliopsida; order Santalales; family Viscaceae; genus Viscum; species Viscum album. The sequence goes on along the minus strand of OY728155.1, from coordinate 165,565,011 downwards.
TTTAAAACCACTAAAATTAATAATTTATCACTATTAATTATTTCTATTAAAAAGGTTGTTTTTAATTAAAATTTAGTAATTTTCACTATTCATCTACAAATGAAAGTTATCTGAAATGTACCAAAATTTCACCCTAAGCTAATTTTGATATTCCGAATCCAAAAATGAAGTACATTTTGAAAAATAAAATTTACAAAATTTCAAAAAGTTGTTATTACTATTCATAATGGCTAGTTTTAATAATATTTTAATAGCATATCGTTGTTTAGTGAAACTCGGTATTGCGTACTACACACGCTATCAAGGAAGGTCGCGATTGCGTTTAATGCAAGGCAAGTCAAGGATGCGTGTTGTGCAAACTCCTTTTGGTGTAGCGTACAACACAAGATATTAATTAAATTAAAAAGAACATTTTTCATAAAATCTCGGGGTGTTACAAACACCGTCTCCTGTGCTAAATTGAAGGATTTAAAAATCCTCACACAATATTTTCCCAATACTCTTGTATCCCACTGTGGATAGTGGTAGAGGTCAACTATGACCTGGATAGCCTGTGTGCTATTGTTTTGTTTCCCACGTAGAACTGTGGTAGAGGTCATAGGACCTGGAAAGTCTTTGTACTGTTGTTTTACCAAAATCCAGGGTGTGGATCAATGTTTATATAAACTATTTGAGAGGACTAAGTCTTGGCTTGAGACCGAACCTCTTGGTTATATATTTTGTTCTTGTGTATTTTGTTTTAAACTATATTGAATATTACACTGGTAAGTACTTTAAATACAAATCTATTTTAATGTAACTTTGATAGTTAAACTAGCAAGTGTTTATAACTTTTGTTAGCTGATAAGTTAGTTTCAAAAGTTAATTAATCTTCTGATTGAGTTAACTGATAAATAATCAATCTCTTGAGAAACTAATTGAAAACTTACAATCTATAAAAATTCAGTATAGTTTAACTTAGAATTTAATTTGGGGGATTTTAATAAGTATATTTTTAATAGAAATTTTTATTGGAACTCAATTTACCCCCATTTTGAGTATCCACTCCGAACAACATTTTTTATCAGAGGGTTGTTTGTTTCTTAATAAAGGATTTCCAAATACTCTGTTTTTCAACTGTGATTTTAGTGCTATCTTAATGATCTTAAATTTCTGTTAGTTCTAAATTTTATATCATTAAATATATTTGCTAAAATCTAATTATGGATAATATAATAGAAGGTGTAGCTACCAAAAGGCCACATTTCATTAATGGTGTAAATTATGCTCAATGGAAACTGAAAATAAAAATTCATTTAGAAAGTATGGTATTTGACATCGGGACTACTATAGAGATTCAGTATAAGTTTCTAGAAACTGAAAGAACTACTTGGATGAACCAACTAAAACATCTTACAATAATAATTGTAAAGCTATGAATGCCTTGTACTGTGCTTTAGGAGATGAATAATTTAATCAAATATCTTCTTGTAAAACTTCTTATGAAATCTGTGATACTTTGGTTGTTTTTCATGATGGAACAACCAATGTTAAAGAAATGAGATTGAAAACCTACACTATTGAGTATTATAATTTTAAAATGAAGTCTGATGAACCTATTTCTGACATGTATCTCAGGTTCTACTAAATTGTATATACAATGAACTCACTTGGAAAAGTTGTTCCTGCAAAAGAAAAAATCATGAGGATACTAAGATGTCTACCAAAGAGATGGAGATGAACATCAGTCTCAATAAGAGAATCGTGTGACATAAGTTCACTGCCTATTAAAAATCTGATCGGTAAATTGATGATGTATGAAGAAGAGCTAAAGGTAAACAAAGAGGAAGATGATGAACCTAAGAAGAATTCAGTAGCCTTCAAGTCTACTGCCTCAAGGAGAAAGGACAAGGATAAAGCTCATATACCTACTGAAATCTAAAAAAGTGGAAGTTAATATTCTTATAGTGATGAAGATATGGATCAAATAGCCAGGAGATTCAAGAAATTCTACAGGAAGAGGAAACTATTCAGAAAATAAAACTACAAAGGAAAGTATGACCAACGAGGTAATTGGAAGAAAATTGAAAGAAAGCTGATAAGGATGATGAGATAGTGTGCTCTGAATGCAAAAAGAAAAGACACATTAAGGATGACTGTCCAAAGTTAAAGTTCAAGAAGAAATATGACTATAAGGACAATAATTACAAGAATGAAATGAAAGAAACTTGGAGTGCTTCAGAAGACAGCTCAAGTGATTCTGATTCTACTCAAGATGAAAAATCTCAAAAATCTAATATTTGTTTTATGACAAACACATCTGAGGTAACATTGGATACTCCTACTTTAAATTCATATTATTCTAGATTTGATTCTGATTCTGAATCTAAAAATATGTCTAGTGAAGAATTATTTAAATATTGTAATATGCTATAAGAAACCTATAATGAATTAAAGGACAAGTATAAGACCTTAAAGAAACATCATGCATTATCTAGCACTATCAAATCTGCTCTAGAAGAATAAAAAGAAAAGAATGAACAACTATTAAAGGAAAATACTGAAGTGAAATTGTCCAATGAAAAACTTAGAAAATACTTAGAAAATTTCATGAATTTAAAGAACACTCTTACTCAAATGCTTGGAAAACAAGTGGCACCAAAGTACACTACTGGTTTGGGATACCAACCTGGACAGAGACAGATTACTCAAAATAGATTTATTTCTAAATCTGGACAGAATGTTGTTAGTTCTAGTTCTGGAAATTCGTATTCCTCAACTAGTTATTCACATGGTTATAGATCAAACAATTTTTATCTTTCAAAATATTTTGAATCTATTGATTATATGAAACCCATTAGACTAATCTGGATATCAAAAGTTTTTCTTGCTAACCTCTCTGGACCCAAGAAAATCTGGGTACCAAAATCATTTTATGTTTAAATTTGTTTTGTAGGAAACGTTCTTGAAGAGTTCCTGTAAGAAGATATGGTACTTTGATAGTGGATTTACAAGACATATGATTGGATATTACTCATGCTTCAAGAGTTTAATCAAAATTGATGGAGGACATGTCACCTTTGGTGATAATTCAAATGGAAAAATCATCGGTTTAGGCCAGATTGGTAACACTGATTCAGTTTTAATTTCTAAAGTATTATTTGTTGATGGTCTTAAATATAATTTTTTTAATTATTTATCAGTTGTGTGATGATGGTTTCAATGATAAATTTGAAAATTATTCGTGTAATGTTTTTTAATTCTAAATTTGTTTTGGTATTTTCTGCCTTATGAAATGAAAATGTTTTTGCAGTTGATTTGAATTCTTTAGCTAAACAAAACATTACTTGCTTTAATGCTTTTTGTAAAGAGTCTTGGTGGTGGAACAGAAGATTAAAACATTGCAACATTCATTCACATAGAAAACTGACCAAGAATAACTTAGTTAGAGACCTACCCAAACTTGAATTCCCAACTGACAAAGTTAGTAATCACTGTCAGAAGGGAAAGCAACATGAAGTTTCTTTTAAATAAAAGAAAGAAGTTTCAACTTCTCAACCTCTCGAGTTGGTTCACATGGACTTTTTTGGACCTTTTAGAGTTTCTAGTTTAAATGGGAAGCACTATGTCTATGTCCTAGTAGATGAATTATATAGATATACTTGGGTATACTTTTTAGGTTACCAAAGTGAAGCTTTCTCTTACTTTATGAAATACTCCAAGTCTATAGAGAACCTTAGTGGACTTAAGATTAAAACCTTGAGAAGTGATCATGGCCATGAGTTTGAAAATCATGAGTTTGAATCTTACTGCTTACACAATGGCTATAGTCACAGATTTTCTTCCCCTAGGACACCTCAACAGAATGGTGTAGTTGAACGATGAAATAGAACCCTTCAAGAAATTGTAAGAACTATGATTAATGAGTATGATCTACCTGTTTATTATTGTGTTGAAGCTATGAATACAACTTGTTATATTATAAATAGAGTCTTGATTTGACTTGTTCTTAGGAGGACCCCTTATGAACTATGTAATAATAGGAAGCCTAAAGTTAGTTACTTCATAGTCTTTGGTTGAAAAGTATTTATTCACAATACTAAGGATAATCTTGAAAAGTTTGCTTCTAAAAGTGATCAGGGAATCTTTTTTGGTTACTCTATAACAAGTAAATCTTATAGAGACTTTATTAAGAGAACCATATGTGTGGAAGAATCTGTTCACATCAAGTTTGATGTAACTAATCCACATGAGCCTAAGACTTCTCTTGAAAATGTTGAAGAAGATCTATCTATTCTCAACCTTAATGACAAAGGCAGTGAACCTGCTGTAGAAACTATTAATTCTAGAAGTTTTCCAGAACCCAATTTTGTTGGAACCTAACCTAGAGAAGAATCTGAAATTTCTAGTCCTGCCTTTACTAGATCAACTAGGATTCTAAAGAATCATCCTATAGATGTTGTTGTTGGTAATCTTGATTGAGGGACACTGACTAGAGCTTCTCATAGAAATCAGGATGAACATCAAGCCTTTCTTTCACAATTAGAACCTCAAAATATCAATGATTCAATTAATGATGAATTTTGGGTAATGGATATGCAATAAGAATTAAATCAATTTTAAGGAAACAAAGTATAGTAATTAGTTGACAGAACTAAGGACACCTTGACCATAGGTACTAAATGGGTTTTTAGAAATAATGTTGATGGGTTTGGAAACATAATTAGAAACAAAGCAAGGCTAGTTTCACAAGGATATAGTCAAGAGGAATGAATAGACTATGAGGAAACCTTTGCACCTATAGCTAGATTAGAAGCTATTAGGATTCTACTTGCCTATGCTGCTCATATGAATTTAAAATTATATCAAATGGATGTTAAAAGTGATTTTCTAAATGGTTTTATAATTTATGATTTTTTTGTTGAACAAACACCTTGATTTAATAATCCTCATTATCCAAATCGAGTGTTTAAATTTTCTAATGCTTTATATGGTTTAAAACAATCCCCATGAGCTTGGTATGATTGGATTAGTAATTTTCTTATTTCAAAAGGTTTTTCTAAAGGGATTTCTGATCTAACTCTCTTTATCAAAATAATTTAAAAAGTTGTTTTGATAGTACAAATCTATGTTGATGATATTATTTTGGATCTTTTAATAATGCTTTGTGTATTGATTTTTCAAAGAGTATGCAAAATAAATTTGAAATGAGTTTAATGGGAGAAATCAAATATTTTCTTGGATTTCAAGTTTTTCAAAATAAATATGGTATTATCTTAAATCAAAGTAAATATACAAAGGATATTTTAAAATGTTTTGGTTTAGATAGTATTAAGGAAAGTGATACACCTATGAGTACTACTTGTAAGTTGGATGCTGATGAAACCGGAAAACTAGTGGATCAAACCAACAACAGAGGTATGATTGGGAGTCTGCTTTATCTTATTACTAGTTCATCAGATATTATTTCTAATGTGAGTATGTGTGCAAGATTTCAAGCTAATCCAAAAGAGTCACACTTACTTGCTGTTAAAATAATTTTCAAACATCTTAAACATGCTTCTAACTTAGGATTAATTTATCCAAAAGGACAATCATTCGATTTAATAAGTTATTCAGATGCTAACTTTGCTGGTTGCAAGTTAGATAGAAAAAGCACTTTTGGAACATGTCATTTATTGGGAAAATCCTTAGTATCTTGGTGTAGTAAGAAGCGTAATTCTCTTGCATTTTATACTACTGAAGCAAAGTATATTTCTTCTGGTAGTTTCTGTGCACAAATTTTTTTGATGAAACATACATTATTAGACTATAGATATCAATTTAGACATGTATCTATTAACTGTGACAACACTAGTTCTATTAATGTCTCTATGAATCCCGTGTATCACTCTAGGAGCAAACACATTGATGTAAGACACCATTTTTTGAGAGATCATTACCAAAAGGGTGATATTACTCTTGAATTTATTGGTATTGAACACATTTTTACCAAGCCATTAAGATTGTATAGGTTAAGTAATGTTAGACATGAGTTAGGAATGATAGACTTTGTAAGTTAGAAACCTCACCATTAATAACCTCACCGTTAGAAACCTCACCATTTGAAACCCCCCCCCCCATTAGAAACCATACCGCTAGAAACCTTACTATTAGAAACCTCACCGTTAGAAGCCTTACCATTAGAAACCTCACCGTTAGAGACCTCACCATTAGAAACCTCAACAATAGAAACCTCACCATTAGAAACCTCACCGTTAGAAACCATACCCTTAGAAACCTTAATGTTAGACCTCACCAGTTTGAACCTCACCGCTATACCTCACTATTAGTGGACCTCACTATTAGAATACCTCACCATTAGGAATCCTCACCGGTATACCCTACTGTTAGGATTGTGCTATTTTTTAAACTTTTGTATCTTTAGAAGGTGGAATTTGTATCATTTATATTTTACTTATTATGTTTTATTTATTTATTTTGCGATTCCTAAATGATCAAACATATGATCTGACCTCTCTCAATCCACCTTGAACCCTTTACCTTCAAGCCTTTGCTCCAAAATCATCGAATCCTAAGCCTCGTGATTCGCAAAATGGAAATAGTAAAAATATCATTAGTTAGTGAGAAGGCTGATGAGACGAATGACAAGAGACTCAAAGGAGAGTGTAGTGGTGGAAGTGAAGTGAAGAAACCAAAAAATCCGCATCTCGTTCAAAGGGAGATAGTAGTTGAGAAAGTGTTGTGTGCATAATGGTTGATGTCTAGTAAGTCTTTAGTTCTAGATGTACTGGAATATCAAAAATGTGCAGAATGTTTCTCAGACAACAATGGTACTTATTATACAAAGCTTGTAAAATATTTCTATGAGTTTGTTCATTTTTAAAAATCAAAAGATGAGAACAGGATGATATCTGTAGTGAATGGCAGAATGATATCTCTTTCCTCTATTGAATTGTCTAAATGCTTGAAAGTACCACATGAAGGAGTTTTTGGATATTTCTCTAAATCAGTACCTCCTACCAGTGACATCTTTGAATATGAAGCTGCCATGGAAGAATTAATAGGAGATGGTACAACACGAAAAGTGTTTGCCACAGAAATGGATGGAGAGAACCGATTACTTTTCAAGTTCATCAAACATGTGCTATGTCTAAGAAGAGGGGACTTTGAAAATCTGAAATATCAAGATATTTATTTTTTGCATATGTTAATACATGGTGTTAAGGTGAATCTATGTAGACTGTTAATGACTCAGATTGAGGATATGACCAGGCCCAAATCAAATTCTAATGCTTTATTCTTTGCAATGTTAATTTCTGTTATGATCAAAGTGAAGGGTATAGCTGAGTATCAGGATGATATAGTAGTGGTAAGGAACAATTTTTGCATCACTAGTACTATTTGAAAGTACATGAATATCAATTGGAATCCATGGAGAGGAGAATGGGTCAGTGATTATGAGAATCTATATGATATTTTTAATCCTGTGGATCATCCTTCTATGCCTAAGGATGTGAGGGATCCAGTTCTAGGACCTGATGAAGAGGAACCTCAGTATAGTGGTGATACTGATGAAGAGGATACCTATGTTGCTAATGGAAGGGATCTGGACTTTCCTCCAAGTCCTGTTGCTGAAATTGTATCAACTGGAAAAGAAATAGTCTTGGAAGAGAGAAATGAAGAAGCACCTGTTAATGAGGAAGACCAGCCTACTCTAGAGAATAAGGAAGAAGAAGGATCTGAAACTGAAGCATGTACTTCTGCCTTCTTGAGTTTGAGTCCATTGATTGGAAGTACTGTTGTGCCAGAGGCTGTTCTTGATGAAGTAGATAGACATGCACCTATTCCTAATGAGCCTCCTGTTGTTGGAGATATGGAGATGGTTGTGGAAGACTATTATGAGGAATACCAAGCTACTGAGGGTGATGTTTCTATACATATATAGGAGAATGCAGAAATTGAGGGGGAGCATCCCACTAGACTCGGCAATGTTTCAGTAGCTGGGGGAATTAAAGATTGGGCAGAAGACCAAGGTTTTGTTGTTTGTGGGTTGCACTATCCTCATTCTGAAGATGAGACACCCATTAATAGGCCATAAGTTAACTATGATAGCTTTTCTGAATTTTTACCTCAGTATGTTGTAAGGAAAGCTGATCTAGACCAGTTGAAGTCTGACCTTAAGGCCTCATTTGTGGAAGAGATTAGAAGAATGAAAGCCTCATTAATATCATCTATTCAATATATTATGAATGACGTTGTAGCTATTATTATGATAGAAAGAGCACCTGTTGTTGTGCCTGACAATCTGGTTACTAAGTCTGACCTTGAATCTTTAAAGGCTGAGTTAAAGGAGACATGGACTGCATCTGTTGCAGATTTAAAGAGATATTTTGTTAAAGAGATAACTAAAATGGAAAGATATTTTGAACTCTCTCTTGGATGTATTGTGTCAACAATTATGACATATATGATGAATGAGATCAGAGTATGTTATACTCAGATTGAGATCTAGACTGGAGTCGTTGTTTCCTTGAAGCAGTCTGTTGCTTCTCTGACTACCTTGAGTAGTTCTCAAGCTCAAATGAATACTGATATCAATTACATTAAAGGTGTAGTAAGAAAATTTGTAGATGTCTTTGATGCTTTTAATAATTCGGTCAAAGAGCATGTGAACACTTGGGATTTGGTTGTCCAAAAGCTGATAAGCAACTTAACCCAATCATTCAATGAGACTATTGAATTCATGGTCAAACCTCTTGCTTCATCCAGTGCTTCTATAGATATTGATTAGTTTTGAGCAGTGATGAGAGAAGAGATCGGACATTATTCTACCAATAGCTCTGTAAACTCTACTGCCTTAACCCCAGTGGTAACTACCACTAGGGATATAATGAAAATTGTTCAAGATTTTAAGAGAGAGGCCACTACTTCTCAGAAAGAAGTAAAGGACAAAGTGGATTACTACTTCCAAAGGGTTTATACCAAGCATCATCTCAACAACCATTTCAAGCTTATGTTAAAAAACATGAAGCTACCCCCAGTCACTCAAGCTTTCAAAGAACAAGTAAGTAAGCTCAGAGAGTTGACTCCTGCTCTAGAAAAATTTATAAGGAATAAGGATGACTTAATTTATGATATGGAAAGAGGAGGAGGAATCATAATAGACTTTAGGAATCTGTTGCTGCCATTTTTGCATGTGGAAAGTACTCCTATCATTGCACCTCCATCCTTGCATGCCTCCATTCCTCCAATGACTCTAGTCTAAGAAATCTAGAGTCTCACTCGTATGATCACACAGAGAACTACACACTATAGGCCAGGAACAGTCTCTGGTGCTCAACCACCAGTCGTGCTTTCTGGAATTCCCAATCCTTCTTCTAAAAATAGTCATCCTGAGTCTACCTCAGAACCCAAATCCAAATCCAAAATTGTCATTCAGAAGATGGATTGATTAGTTCCTAGAACCTTTGATGGGAATCCTTTTTTTGTTCACATCTTTCTTTCTATGTATTTTTTCTTCAAGTAATATATAAAGGATTTCTTTCTCTCTTTTACTTTCTATTGCTTCTCTTTTCCTATCTTTCCTTTCTGTCCCACTTGTTTCTAATCCCAAAGGGGGATAAATAATACAAAAATAAGGGAGAAATAATATAACATGGGAGAAATAATAAAAAGGGGGAGAACTGATATGAATAATCATTATATTTTATAAGCATCATACATTTCCATATGATACATTGGCTTTATATTTTTACCCCTGATACATTTGTTGTATACCTTTGATACAGTTTTTTCATACCTCTGATACATTTGCATCAAATAATCTATTCTCTGATACATTTTTTTTGTAACTCTAGTACTTTTTTTTCATCAGTACCTCTGATACAATTTCATTTAATACTATATACTCTGATACTTTTAAAATCTCACATTTAAAAATGTCATTACTTACACTGAGAAATAAAAACCATTGTATTTTATACTGATAAATTAATGATTATTTTGGATTAAAATACCATAAGTTGTGATTATCAAAATGGGTGAGATTATTGACCTCACTTGTTTGGATAATCCCAATTATTCTTTAATTAATATTGTATGATAATCTCAATCATGATTCAATATGTGTTTATAATTCTATATATTTATTTGTTAAATTATGGTGACAAAAACATCAAAATAATCATTTTAATATGTTAATCAATGTTTATCTGTGTTTATACATACTTTGAAATAATTATAACCCAATCTGAACATGTTTTTCATTGAACAAATAAGTGTTAAGTCCACTGATATGCATAAGTTCACCCGTATGCACATAACTGCTGATACAGACAAACAGTTACACAGCTACTGATGAAGCTAAGTACACGAGTACAAAAGTCTACTGATATGGATAAGGTCACAGAGATGCATAACAGCTACCGATAGAAGAAGAGCTACCGATAGAATAAGTCTACTGGTATGCACAAGTCAACTGATACAAACCTATTAGTACATAGTCTACCGATAAGTAAAGGACACTGATAGACCAATCTTCCTGTGACACAAGGTCACTGGTACATAGTTACCAATAAAGGCTACCGATAAAAATAGATAGATAGAAAGATACTGATACGAAGTCCACTGATACAGAAAGGCAAAGTCTACTGATACAAGTCTACAGATACAAGTCTGTTGATACATAGTCCACTGATATAAAATATCTACCGATAGAAAGAGCTACCGATACATAGAGGTACTGTTATAAAGGGTAACAGCTACCAATATAGAAGAACTTCCGATACAAACTCACTCATACTAAGAGATAATGATGGAAACCAGTCACAATTTCTCTAAACTCTATTTCTATTTGTTTATTTATCAACAGTCATATTTGATGATTTAATGCACCTACTATTAATTAATGATAGTGGTTGTAATTTTAGGAACCGTACCTCATACCTGTAAAAAGGTAATCATTCCCATTGTCGGAGATGAATATATAAAAGGGAACCTCGAAAGCAATGAGAAAAGTGATGCATATACAAAATAGAGAGACGAAATCCTTACACCATCTTACTTGGAGAACACTAAATATACACGAGGCCATTCATACAATAAGAGAACACATGCTGAACTTTAGTAAAGGAGTGAATAACTACAATGATCTCAGCATGCACTCAATCTGATCAAACTAAACCTGAAAGTCAAGGAAGAATATGAAACTCTATTTTTAGACAAAAACCAGCGGACTCAAAAGCATTTCTGATTAATCAAAAGGAGTCCAGAGCTTCACTTAAAATCTCTAGAGCATTCTAAAACACATATCTACTCTCTCTTAGTGATTCTTTTACTTACATTTTTAGTAGTGTGTATACTCTATATATTCCATACACACACTATCTTAGGTGGTAAACTGAAGGATTTCAAAATCCTCACACAATCTTTTCCCTATACTCTTGTATCGCACTATGGATATTGGTAGAGGTCAAGTGTGACCTGGATGGCCTATGTGCTATTGTTTTGTTTCCCACGTAGAACAGTGGTAGAGGTCATAGTACTTGGACAGTCTTTGTACTATTGTTTTACACCGATCCAGGGTGTGGAGCAAAGTTTATATAAACTATTTGAGAGGACTAAGTCTCGTCTTGAGACTGAACCTCTTGGTTATATCTGTTGTGCTTATTTATTTTGTTTTAAACTATATTTAATATTCCGCTTCTAAGTACATTAAATACAAATCTATTTTAAAGTAACTCTGATTGTTAAACTATCAGGTGATTATAACTTTTTTTAGCTAGTAAGTTAGTTTCAAAAGTTAATTAATATTCAGATTGAGTTAACTGAGAAATAATCAATCTCTTGAGAAACTAATATAAAACTTACAATCTTTATAAATTCACTTCAGTTTAACTTAGAATTTGATTTGGGAGATTTTAATAAGAATCTTTTTAACAGAATTTTTTATTGGAACTCAATTCACCCCCCCCCCCCCCCCCCCTTGAGTATCCACTCAGACCAATAGAAACTAATGGATAAAAGCCAAACTAAAATTAAATATAAATTTACCTCAAAAAAGGACACAAATGTAGAAGCACATCTACGATGTCAAGAATTGTTTTAAGAAGTAAATTGAGAATGTGATCTAGTTTTGGGGTAATAACACTCATGGGGAGATTTAGTATTTTTACCAATACATACATATGAAATCATCCTCACCATGGATTGGTTGTATTAAATATAGGATATCTTGGATTCATTATTGAGTTTGGATATTTTTTATTATTAATATAACGAGATAACAATGTTATTTGTTGAGTGAGACCCTTAAATGGGTTAGAGACATGTTTCGTCATTGTCTTCATTGATTTCTGAGCTCATGATGAGATTGTCATAGGTTCATTAGTCAGTGTTTCATAGGATTATTGAAGAGTAATCTAATTTAATTTATTGTAGGTTGTAGTGTTACTCACTCTATGGGGGATCATGTTTGGGATCGAGCTACATATAGGTGTTCCACCTATCATGATGTCACTATATTGTATAGTAACTTTTGAGTTGTGAGGGTTGTGAGTATAGCCTGATGATCTATTGTGGTGTGGTTGTTTTGTCTAGGTGTGTCACCTTGGGGTTAAATGATTTTTTCATGATAAAGGTTGATACAACTATAAATATTTTTATTAATCATCTAATGTTGAACCAAGTGACATTGAATAACCTCTATCCTCTTTAATAAATTGATGACTTATTCATTAATAAAAATAGAACATGTTGGTTCCAAAGGATCAATTTACCATTAGTATATCATATGATGTTCATGATGGAAGAAGATGTCATATATACTACTTTCCATTTTCATCATTGGAATTATGAGTTAGTTGTGATGTCATTTGGCATGAAAAATTCTCCATCCTAGTTTAAGGGTTTGGTGAGCACATTGTTAATTGAGTTACAAGATAATTTCATGGTACTTATACATTGATGTCATTTTGGGCATGTCTTGTCCCAGAAAGGTGTGTTTTTTGATCTGATGAAGATAGAGGAATTTGGGAAGTCCCTAAGACTGCGGTAGAGTTTTCGATTTTCCTATGTCTTACAGGATATCAAAGTAAGTTCGTAACTGATTTATTTTGAATTGTGAATCTATTTATAGACATGTCCGGCAATGATTTGGTGTTCTTATGGATTGATTTTTTTCAGGAATATTTTGTGTAACTAATGTAGAATTTTATTTAAAATATAGTCATTTTCTTTCTAGAAGAGGGGGTGTAATTTTTGGTTTTCTATAATTCATTAGGCTATAACTTGGGTTGTCATCAACTATAATAGTTATTGATATTTTATTATTGTCCTTGGTAGGTACATACCTACGACAATAATAATACCACCCATGATCTTGAGTTGACTTTACTTGTTTTTTATTTTATATTATTGTGAAATTACCTCATAATTTAGTATTTTGTGGGATTTAATGACCATAATACCCTAGAACATGTCTTCTCCAAAATGACATGAACTTGCATCATCATTGGTGGATGGAATTTTTATAGGATTACAAATTTAGTGTTTAATATACTCTCAAAAAGGGAAATGTTTTGGTTGATGCATTGATTAAGATGTTGTAATCTATTTCCATTCATGAATCTAGATATTCCTTTAGAGAGATAGAATAACTCTTAGCCATACATATTGATTTTAGAGAAGATGGAGGTAGATTTTGTTTTCTCAATATGACAGTGCATTCTTCTTTGGTGTAGTAGGTGGAGGATTCCAAGTTGGGAGATATTTAGGTGGGGGATTGGAGAGACCATGTCTTTTTCTAAAATATTTCCCTGATTTCTTTCCAAAGTATACACAGTAATAAGTGTTTTTCCCAGGAAGGGTTTTCATTCCATCAGCAATACATGATAAAGTTATCAATGAGTTCCATATGTTACCTTCGGTAGTAAATCACCTCATGTAAATGATTTAATGATATTTAATGTGTCATTTTAGGTAGATTTGGTTCAATTATGCAGTTGAATAATTTTTTTATTGATTTTTGGTCTCCCCGGAGGAGAAGACCCAACACCATGTTACTGATGGTTTTCTCTAAATATTAGATGTTCCATAATAGATGTGGCAGGACATATTGATGGGATTCTTAAAAACTTTAACTCAATATTAGAGAGTAACTCCTTTCATATGGGTCATTGTGGGTCATTTGATGAAATCATCACACATTATAGAAATCATGATATTGATCTCAGTGGAGGTTTTGGGAAGGATGTATCTGGAGGAGGTGGTGTAATTCCACAAAGAATAGAGGATGACCATATCTAATCGAGATACTCATTTTAAATCTAGGTATTAGAGATGTCTTTAAAAATATTTTTCTTCTTAGTTAGTCCATAACTCTACTTTTCAACAATAGAAGGATTATTTGAAAGAATATTCCATCCAAATTAATTATGTTATATTGAGCTCATATGTTATGGATTTTTTCTGTTTTCTAGATGTTTCACCTACCCTTGGTTGTGTTTTCTTACAAAAAAATATCCAATAAATTATTGGTATATATATATTTGAATTTTTATTATGGATGACTATTACATTCTCCATATTTTTTACTTTGGTTGGGGAGGTAGAAATTATCTGGTAGAAACTACTATAGAATACTACAGAGATGGTTCAATTAAATCCCAAGAGTATGAGGAAATTATAGGATAATTATATATACTATCTATATCATACAAGGAGGCCTATAAAGTTTGAAATTAGAGATAATGTGTTCATGATGTTGACTCCTCATCGGGGGCGGTGAAGATTTAGTCATGGGAATAAGATTTCTCCTAGTATTTTTGGAATATTCATGGTGTCGGCCTTTATTGGAGCTATCACATATCACATATCATATGACCTATAGATTTTTAGGATGCATAATGTCTTTAATGTGTTGCAGCTCTGTAGTTATCTTAATAATGAATCTTATTTAATCAATTAGGGAGAGATCAATGTTGATAATGGTACAAACTTTGGGGAGTGACCAGTGGAGATTCATGACCACCAGGAGAAGGTTTTATAAGGTTATTATATTCTCTTTGCTAATGTATATTGGAATCAAGGTGGATTGGATTAGTGTACATGCAAACATCAATCAAATATTTCCAATTTATGTTTTTCTCTATTTGAAGTTTAGCTCTACTCTTGTACCATTGTTACCTTTTTGATGTTTACCTTCCTTTTTTATAATATTTTTCTTCTTATTTATTGTATTTTATTTAATATAATTTTATATGTATCTCTAATGGTAGAGATTTTAAGAGATGTTTATTGCTGTTTTGTGGTATCAAATTTTCCCATTGATGAGGTGGTTAATCTCCTAGATAGAGAGATCCTTGATATGTATCTCATGGGTAGATGTTTAGATGAACCCTTTTTCTTTTCTCCTTAGGACTGGTTTTAGATTCTTTAGGATGAGAATTTTTTTATAGGAATCTAATATATGGTCCCAAATCCATGTTATTCAACCCTTTTCTTGTTTTTAAGTCATATGGTTCTTGGAGGATTATTGGAGTTAGTTTGGAGGGGTTAAGATAGAAAACATTTGATGCAAGGATGATTAAAAGCATTTAACTGTGTTTCAAAAAATGAATATGAATTTTATGGCTAATGGAGTGGTTCAAGGGGTTTTACATGACATGTAATTGAGTTTCTTTCTTTGTGTGAGGATTTTAATGACATATAAAATTTTCAAATATAAATTCCTTGTGGAGAATTGTTTTTTTGTAGGATGTCAAAAACTGAAAATATACACATCATGTAAGATTTACATGTCGTGTAAATTCACTATTTAGTGATCGGTTTTTCCTCAAACCTAACGGCCATCAGAGACCCTCTTGATTACCTTGTGACTAAAAGACCTATTTTAGGCATTTTGATATTCATTGTACATGGATCGATCCATTACATACTTCCTCAATTCATGGTGATCCAAGGTATGTTCTTTATTCATTTTGTTTTCGGTTCTCTGTAATCAGTCTCATTTAATACGTTTTATTTCCTCCAGGTTATAATGAATTATCACCATTTTCTAATGGATTTCTTCTTATTTGTTTACGGATGTTGTAGTGTCCCGACATCCTTGTACAAATTCATCATCTTATACGGGAGGTTATCAGGATTTTAATAATTGGTCTATTCTCATGTGAATACCATTGACTCATTTGATGTCGGGGAAAATTTCATTATCTTATTTTATTTATGTTCTATTATAAATTGAGCATGGTTTAACCCTTTGGATGGAAATGAAATTAACATAATAATCATTAAAAAATATTAAATAATTGGACAATGGTTAAATTAAAATCTTGTTTTAAATAACATGATAATAGTTTTATTCTTAATTTCTTAGAAAGTATGATATCTATAAAAATATTTATTATCATGGTCTTATTATTGAAAAAAATTGTGAAATTTGTAAAGAATGTGAAGTAATAAATTAGCGATAGTTACTTGGATTAATAATAATAAAAGAATATCCATGTGTTGTAATTTGGTGAATGATGTAATTCGATGATAACAAAATTGATGAGAGTATGCTTTTTTAATTAAATTTTATATTACATTTTATTAGTGGAATTGATAAATAATGTGAATCATATTTATTTTTCTTATTTATATTAATTTTAAAGGGATGATTAATGAGAATGGTCGAAGGCTTGGAATAATATTTTAATTAATTTTTTAATTAATTTTTTACCTTGATACAACTTAATGCCTTAGATTTATTATTCCTAGAATAGGTGAATAATGAATTAGATAATTCCAAATACAATAACATCTAGTTGTGTGATAAAATATAATTTCAAGATACTATGTTTTCCATCTTCTTTAGAAGGTTGAGTACCTTGATTTTAGATCTGTGAGATCTTGTTTATGTGTAGAGGATATATTTCTTATTTTAAGACCATGATTTCCCAATTGATTGTTTATTTCCTATTTTTTTAATCATGTTATTTATATACGATCATTTTTATATTATTTGATATCTGGTATAGTGGCCCAAATGTGATATTATATTGGGATGGCTATGCTCTGGATGGATAATGTGTTATAGTCTGGGGATGTCCTGATGATATGGTAGAAGCTAACACCTGTCATATAAAGTTGAATCATTATATGCATGTGGGTTTCGAGGATGAAACCAGAGATGATTGAAAGAGTTAAATATGGGCTTTATCATTTATGTGATTCTGAGTGATGGGATGATTTATTTTGAGTCAATTAAGGGTTTATTGTTGGGTTTGTTGGTTTATCTATATTCTGTTACTCACCACTAGAGGTAGTTGGATGTTTCTAGTTTCATTCATTGTTTTTAATCTTAAGATGACTTCCTAGACTACGTTGATTATGGAATTATGAAAATAATGAATATAATTTTCTGAACCAATGGGGTTGTTTTTGAGGAAATGATAAAACTGAAAACATGTTACTCTTGAGAAATAATGAACTCAGATTATATTATACACTAAGGGAATACAAATTACTATGATTATTAATGTAATAAAATTTTGTATAATGTTAATTGTTAATTAATGACTAGTTAATAAATTAATAGTATATTTTTAATAAATATTAATAAACATAATTAATGTACATATTTTAAATACATTTTTTATTATAAGATATATAGTCTTTATAGTGGCAGTTGGGAGTCCAATGGATATTACCTGAAGTCTACTGTAAGACTTTGTTATGACTATAGAGTGGTTGTGATCTATATTATATCCTATATATTTTGTGATTTAATATAATTCCCCACCAATTTCGGCTACTGAAACTAACACCTAGTGGAATAGGAGAGTGTGTTTTAACCAACATCCCAGTGGGTGGATGGATTACCGACCATATAATGCCCCAACCCTAGTTACCCAGAGTCGGTGCATTATTACATAACATTGGAATGATCACAAAAGATCACGTCTTGAAAGACCAGTTAGTTTAGTATCCTTGGAGGTACTAGATACATTTATAAGGTTTACATTACATAATAAAATGAAAAACTACAACAACATTGTTTCCATAGACAATACTGAGATCTCATAGACTGTCCCTATAGGTCATTCATAATATACTTTTTCACATCCTAGGAAAAATAAAACATAGAAAGGGGTGAGCTCAGATGCCCAGTAAGGATAACAATATAACAGAAACATTCATAAATAAGCATAATCATTTAAGGCAATGTATAAGACTAAAACAAAAGCCTTTTAAACTTGACCTTCAACATAATATGGCAATGATAAAATCAAAGTAATTCCATTTACTTATTCACATGGATATTCTATTAGTCGAATAATCACATGAAATACCAATAGCCACTTTCATAATGATGGAATGCATAATGTCAGACTTTTATAACCACATAGTCAAGGCCTTGTGCAAAGACTACAAATAAGATTTTGTCAAGGCCTCGTGCCAAGACACTATTTTGTCTCATGATACCAACCGATTCATTAAAGAGCTATAGTGGGCTCCACCCGTCACTTACTAAGTCCAATCCATTCCTCATATGAACATGTTTAAAGATACCATAAACATTCTTATTAAAACTAGCATATGAAATGTCAATAATTTATACATGTACCATGAATGGTATAAAAATAACACATCCATAGTTATACATATCACAAATTCTTCAATAAAATATGGTTGTTTTTTATTAATATAAATCAACTTCAAATAATCTTAAAATCCATCAAAGGATGTTGGCATAGATGAAATCAAAACTATTTAAGAGTAATATTCTTTTTTAAATCATTTAAAAGTCACATAATTATAAAAAAAAACATTTACATTTAAAATATATTTATATGCTTGTAAGGGAAGCTTAGATGATTTTATAATGGCGGAAAATAGCCGCACCCGCCATATATGTTAAAAAAATACATTCTTACCTTAATTTTGTAAAAAAGGTTTAAAAAGACCTTGTTTGGAAAATGACAGAAAAGATCTTTTATAAACATCTTATAAAAAGTCAAACAAGGGAATAAATGACTTTAACCCATAGTCTATAAAATAGTAAGAATGATTTGAAATACATTTTTAAGAAACATGGATGTGGATGATAAAGAGGTCTAAGTAGATAATTACATATAAACAACCTCGGATAATGAAGAGATTGTGAAATAAACAATTACCTTGTACTTTTCCTTGATCGAGGGTAGGTTAACCTCCTGTATAATAGTTAAATATTTGTTATTAAATTATACAAGAATCATATACATAAATATTACATCATATGTGATCTTCTAATATTACTTTGTTAATAATATTTTAGTATTATCGTCATTTCGGGTGTTCACTTACTCGTTTTATTTTATATGTTTTGTTACATAAGCCGTGTTTTTTATGGATAGGTTTTATATTATTCATATCAATAATTATTTCAAGTACATAAACATTACTTTTAATCATAAAATGAAAATTCGTCTTGAATGGATATGTTGGGGAATGAATCTCATCACGTTCGTGGAGACGGTAATCCGTACATACGCACGAGCAATAATATCATTATTTTGATATTAAAATCTTATATAATTGGATGGTATATAATATATAAATAATTATTATCATGTTATATTTATTATTCACATAAATTATACATCATTATTATACTCATCCAAATAATAATGTTTTTAATAACAACTACACCACAATGTGGAGATGGTAAGTCGTAAGTATGCACGTATGGTGACATGTCATTAAAAGGATGGATATAATAATGAATATAGTTGTATCATATTTATAATAAAATAAAATTATATATAATATACTGGAGTTATTATTTTAGAATGGAAACAACAAGGAAAGAAGAAGTGGAAGAAGAAAAGAACTTGAAAGAGGTGATAAATATTTACCTCTTCTTCGGGTTCTTCCTTTTGATTTGATCAAAAGGGCCCCTTATGTTGCATTTATGACTAATGTAAGGCCTCTATGATGACTTTAGGGAAGATTATAGGATATTTGGATAGGGTTTGGCCATAAAAAATGGCTTTTAAGGTGTGAATTATAGAGAAGGGGGAGTGCCCTTTTATAAGAGGGGTGAGAGGCACCTTAGGAAAAGCTAGAAATATTATTTTATAATAAAATCATTTTCTATTTATAATGGCTCAAAAAAGGATTATTTAAAGGATAAGGGGTTATGGGTCGAAAACCAATCAAAAAATATGTTTTAGATAGGTTTGGGTCACTATATTAACCTTATCGTTTAGATTTAACTCTTAGTTACAAAGTTTGACATTTACCATGTCTCTTTGTATTTTTATATTATATGGTTAATAAACAAACTATATACTTTCAAGAGAACCCCAATAGGTTCATTAATGACACATATAATATTATTTATTTTCTTTTTCCAAACCTCAGACTTTTAGAAATATTATATCAACCAATAATATTGTATTTGCTTTAAAAACTCAATTATGTCGAATTTGACATTATTTAATACTTTATTTTTTTTAAAGTCATAACAGAATTATTACTTCAAAAAATATTAATTAAATCAACATTAATATGTCATATTCCCCAATAAAATTCGTGTATGTCAAAAAAACTTTTAAATTGTATTTATTTTAGTATTTATAATACAATTTATTTGATTCTTTCATTAATAATGTAATTACTGCATCATCATTGTGTCATAAATAAATTTAATTATTTAATTACTAAAAATTATAAATAAAATAACATTATGTAGGAAATAGTTTTATATTTCCAATGAATATTTATTGTAGAATATATCAATTATATAACATCATATAAAAATTGTTTTACTAAACAATATTTTCTTTTGTTATTTTTGTCTCTACTTTAAATTATTTGATATATATTGTCATTATCACAAACAAGTGGCTGCATGGGGTCCCGAAATCGATCCAAGGATGCCCACGGTCGACCATGTATCGGAAAATAGGGTTAGGACATGCTTTAGGGTAATTTAATATTATTATAATATTATTTTTTAACCTTATTTACTGGATTTACCCCTTTAACCATGGTAAATAAAATATTTACTGAAGTAATTTTTCAAAATTTATAAAAATAAAAGTTACATATTTACACAATTTGGACATATTGATTCCAAATATGGAATCTATTTTTCTAAATTCAAAACATATAAGTGTCATAAATTAATTTAAAATGAATTCTCATTGTCAAAACAAAAAGCGTGTTTTTATGAAATAATAACTATCAAAATATTGACACTAGTTTATGCCAAGTTTAAATGTGAAATTACTTATAATGACTTACATTGTATAAAAGGATAAAAATATAATCTAAATATACTTCCAAACCCTTAAAATTTATAATTTATCACTATTAATTATTTCTATTAAAAAAGTTGTTTGTAATTAAAATTTAGTAATTTTCACTATTTTTCAAAATATGAAAGTTATCAGAAACGTACAAAATTTTTTCCCTAAGCTAATTTCGATATTCAAAATCCAAAAATGAAGTCCATTTTAAAATATTAAATGTATAAAAAATTAAAAAGAGGTTATTACTATTCATAACGGCTATTTTGATTGGTTGTGGTGTTTTAGAACTCGAGGTTGCGTACAATGCACGCTATTGTATTATTCAAAGGGAAGCGTACCGTGGAAGCTTGGGGTGTTACATTATCCCATCCTTAAAAAAATTTCATCCTAGAAATTTCTAGAGTATTACTGTGTAAAAATTATCAGGTGATTCTTCATCATAAGTTCCTCGGGTTCCCACGTTGCCTCTTCCATCTTATGGTTTCTCCATAGAAATTTTACCAGATGAGTCATCCGGTTTCCCAGCACTTGTTCTCTTATATCAAGATTCATGACAGACTCTTCACAATAAGACAAATTGGGTTCCAGTTTTAACTGTTCTTAGGTGAGTACATGCATTGGGTCAGACATGTATTTTCTCAACAGTGATTTGTGGAATACATTGTGAACTTTGGAGAGACTTGGCATCATTTCCAAACGGTAAGCTACATCCGCAATTCATTCTCGAATTTAAAAAGGTCTGATGTACCTGGGACTCAATTTTCTCTTCTTATTGACACATATAACACCCTTCCATGGAGATACCTTCAAAAAAACATGATCTCCTTCTTGAAATTCCAAATCATTCCTTCAGTTGTCAGCATAGCTCTTCTGCCTACTTTTAGATTTCTTGTTGTGGTTTTCAATTACCTTCACCTTTTTAATTGTTTCCTCCACATGTTATGGGCCTATGAGTTTTCTTTCACCAACATCATCCCAACAAGTTGGTGTGTGACATCTCTTTCCATATAACGCTTCATATGGTGCCATCTAAATACTTGAATGGAATCTATTTTTATAATAAAATTATACCAAAGGTAAATATTGATCCCACATACCTTAAAGTCAAGTGAGAATGATCTCAACATGTCTTCTAAGGTTTGAATAGTCCATTCTGATTGTTCATCAGTTTGAGGGTGGTAGGAAGTGCTCAAACGAAGTTCAGTATCTCGGGCTTTTGAAGACTTTTCCTGAATCATGATATAAAACAGGGATCACGATCAGAAACAATCGATAGTGGTACTCCATGAAGTCTTAAAACTTCATTAATATATAGTATTTCTAAACGTTCAAGTGGTAAATCTTCCTTTCTAGTAAGAAAATTTGATGACTTGGTAAGACGATAAAAAATGATCCATATTGCATCGTTCCTTCTAGGAGTCTTTGGTAGTCCCATGAAAAATTCCATCATAATATTATCCCATTTCCACTCTAGTATGGGAATAGGTTGCTTGACTCCACCAGGCTGTTGCCTTCCAGCTTTCACTTGATAACAAACCATACATCTTGACAAAAAATTAGAAATCTCCTTCTTCATGTTGTCCCACCAAAAATGTTCCTTCAAATCTCTATACATTTTGGTACTCCCAGGGTGTATAGAAAAATTCGAACTATTAAAATCATACAAAAATTCCCTTTTTAGATCAGGTATATCAGGAACATAAAGTATCTTCTGAAATTTCAAAATTCCATCTTCATATATGAAGTCACTCAATCTCCCATCATTCACAGCTTCAATCTTCTTTTGAAACTCCTCATCATCAACTTGAAAAATTTTATCCTTTCTAGTAAAGATGGTTTGTCAAACATTTGAAAAAGTATTGATGTTTCACATTCCATGGTTATTACCATATCCATCTTTACTAGATCCATGTATATATGATCCTTTTCAACTCTCATCTTCTTCAAAACTCCATGATCCTTTATGCTGAAAGCATCTGTCGCCTTATTTTCCTTCCCCGAGTGGTAGTGTATCGTGAAATCATAATCCTTGAGTAGTTCAAGTCATTGTCTTTTCCTCATATTGAGTTCTTTATATGAGGAAATATACTTAAAACTCTTGTGATGGATATATATCTCACATTTTCACCATAGGGATAATGTCTCCATATCTTCAAAGAAAATATTATAGCTACTAACTCAGGATCATGAGTAGGATAGTTTTTCTCATGAATTTTTAGTTGTTGTGATGTATAGGCAATAATTCTATCATTCTGCATAAGGACACAACCAAGTCCTTTCTTCGATGCATCACTATAAATAACAAACCCTTCATTCCCCAATGGTAGCGTCAAGATAAGAGCATTGACTAATCTTCTCTTCAATTATATAAAACATTCTTCACACTCTTTTTCCAAAACAAAGTTACCCCATTTTCATGTTAGTTTTGTTAATGGGTTAGCGAAATAGGCAAAATTCTGGATGAAATGCCGATAATAACCTACTAAAGCAATAAAAATGTTTACCTCAGTTATACTCGTTGGTGCTGGTCATTCTTGGATTGCCTTGGTCTTTGATGAATCAACAGAAATTTCATCCTTATAGAAAATATGGCCAAGAAAAGAAATCTCTTGAATCTAGAATTCACACATTCAAAACATCCCATATAATTCATGTCTTCTAAGAGTCTTTAGGATAATGTGCAAGTGATTTTCATGATCTTAGTAGCTTTTTGAGTATACCAATATATCATCAATAAATACCACTATAAAGTCATTGATATATTCTTTGAAAACTCTGTTCATTAGATCCATGAAGACATAGGGTGCATTAGTCAATCCAAATGGCATTAGTGTAAACTCGTAATGATCGTACCTAGTTCGAAATGTTGTCTTTGGAATGTCTTCCTACTTCATGCACAAATGATGGTATCCAGATCGAAGGTCAATCTTTGAAAAGTATTGAGCTCCATGCAGTTGGTCGAATAAATCATCAATGCGAGGTAGGGGATACTTCTTCTTTATTGTTATAGCATTGATCTCCCTATAGTCAATGCACAACCTCATAGATCTATCTTTCTTCTGAACAAGAAGAACATGGGCTCCCCATGGAGAAACACTAGGGTGAATAAATCTCTTATTACCTAATTCTTCTAGTTGTTTCTTTATTTACACTAATTCCACAGTGTCTATTCTATAAGGGGTCTTCGATATGAGCCTTGAACCAAAAATTAAGTCAATTGAAAACTCAATTTCTTGTTTTGGAGGATGTATAGGTAAATCCTCTAGAAAAACATCAACATATTATTCCACAATAGGTACATCCTCTATTCAAACATTCCTTTCCTCACCCATAGTTATTTTATTCTACTCCTCCCCAATAATTGAATTTATTTGAGCTGCTGGGGGTGGATCTAGATAAGAATTAGGTGGTGATGTTTCTGGTCTAAAGATAAGGTGTTATTTATCATCATTATCAAAAATAGTGACCTCTTTCTTCTTAAAATAAATTTTGACATCATGGTCCGAAATCTAATCCATACCAAGGATTGTATCAAATTCAATCATGATTATGACGATGAGATCAGCAGATAAAGAACATTTACATGCCCTAATAGAGACTGATTCACAAAACTTTGTTGCAATGATACTTCCCTTAAGAGTTTTGACTGAAAAATCCCTTGTTAAATCAAATTAGAAATATATAGTTTTTTTAGAAAACTGGTAATAAATGAAACAATGCGATGATCTAAAATCAAATAAAGCATTGGCTAAACTTGTGGAAACTATTAAATTACCTGCCACTATGTCTTTCGGAGCTTCAAACTCAGCAGTAGTGATAGCATAAGCTTGGCCTTGATCCCTTGGCCTATTATCAAGTAAGTTCCCCTGACTCTTAGGACATTCATTTGCATAGTTCCCCCTTTCTCTACAATTGTAGCATTCAATATCGACAGCCTCTTTCTTCCCCTTTAAATCACGAGCTTGGTGGCCTTTTTCACCACACTTATAACAGACACCCATTCCCTTTGGGCAAGTAAGAGGGGGTTTGTTCCCACATTTACTATAGGATGGATATTCAACTTTTCCCTTATTACACTTATTTCCATTTACATAGTGTTCAGCAGATCTCTTATTCTTTTTCTTTACATTAAATTCGTAAGAATTAGAGAATTATTTTTCTGTCTTTATAGCACATGAAACAATATCTTCATATGACAAGAAGGATTGTGAGACTAATGGTCGATGGAGAAATGGTTTTAACCCATCAAAGAAACGGTCAATCTTACTTCTTGGGTTATGTATATAATCTGCAGCGTGCCTTTCTAACCTTTTAATGTTAGCTTCTTACTTTGGGACATTCTCATCTTCCTTTTGCCTTAAACTCAGAAATTGACTTTCCATATCAGCTAGATGGTCATGAGGAAAGTATTTTCCTATGAAAATATCTTTAAACTCCCTCCATTACATATTTGATACTTCATCATCTTCCTTTGTGTTTTGAATCAATGACCACCATTGATCCGCATCTCGAGTGAGGCAGTAAACTTCAATGAAAATGTTTTCCCTTTCGCTACTCCCCAAGGCATGGAATATTTTCTCTATGGAATTTATCAACTACTCAGCTACTAGTGAATTTGTACCCCCATTTAATGTTGGTGATTGTTGGCTCATGAAGTGATCTAACATTGATACTCCATGATATGGATTAGGGTGCTCCATATGGGTAAGGTTACTATTCATAACCTGAGTGAGTGGTCCCAGCATGGAGATTAGTTGATCATCACCAGTTGCATCACCAACTTCACTATAATTATCTTGAGCAAGAGGTAAATCCCTACATGGAGTGTGTGCATTGATTCAGTTTCCATTCCATCCACTAGGCTCCATTTCTAAACAATGGCATAAACTAGATTAGATTATGAATCGAAATACATAATTCCAAACTTGTAAAACACTTAACATAAATTTAACATTTTATGGATATAATCCATAATCATAAAAAAATGTTTTCTTTGAGGATGTATATACTCATAAACCCTTCATAATGGTTTTTAAATAAAATGAGAATTATCCTAGACATATCCCATGGGAGTGTCATAACCAAGAGTGTAGCAAGGCTCGTTGTCGTGCACTAGTTCTCGTTCGAGTCTATCTCAAAGTGGTGTTTTTGGGGTTTACCCCTAGGTACATTTGTTCCGGAGCCGCCTCTACCTACTCGTATCCAAACAGGGATATATTACATTGAAAACTCACAAAATTTATAAAATACCAAAATTTTAGGATGTTCTTCTATACTAATCATCAATGTCTATTTTAGGGTAATGTGCTCTAATGAGAGTTTATCTAAATATAGATTCCAAGGTCTGTACTAAACTTCCTCTAATACCAACTATAATGCCCCGACCCTAGTTACCCAGAGTCAGTGCATTATTACATAACATTTTCAAGATCACAAAAGATCAAGTCTCGAAAGACCAATTAGTTTAGTAGCCTTGGAAGTACTAGATACATTCATAAGGTTTACATTACATCATAAAATGAAAAATTAAAACAACATTATTTCCATAAACAACACTGAGATCCCATAGAATATCCCTACAGGTTAGTCATAATATACTTCTTCGCATCCTGGGAAAAATAAAACAGAGAAAGGGGTGAGCTCAGATGCAGAGTAAGGATAACAATATAGCAGAAACTTTTGTAAATAAGTATAAACATTTAAGGAAATGTATAAGACTAAAACAAAAGCATTTTAAACTTGAACATTAGAATAATATGGAAAATATGAAATCGAAATAATTTCATTTACTTATTCACATGGATATTCTACTAGTCGAATAATCACATGAAATATCAATAGCCACTTTCATAATGAGGGAATGCATAATTCCAGAATTTCATAACAACATAGACAAGGCCTTATGCCAAGAGTATAGATAAGATTTTGTCAAGTCCTTGTCCCAAGACACTTGTTTATCTCATGAGACATACCAATGCATCTAGGAACTATATCAGGCTCCACCCATCACTTAATAAGTCCAATGCATTCTTCATATGAACAGGTTTCAACATAACATAAAAATTCGTATTAAAACTAGAATACAAAATTTCAATACTTTCTCCATATAACATGAATGGTATAAAAATAACACAACCACAGTCAAAAATATCACAAATCCTTCAATACAATATGGATGTTTTGTATCATAATAAATCAACTTCAAATAAGCTTAAATTATATCAAAGGTTGTTGACATAGATGAAATAAAAATTATTTAAGAGGAATATCTTTTTTTGAAATCATTTAAAAGTCAAATAATTATAAAAGAAAACATTTACATTGAAAATATACTTTTAAGATTGTAATGGAATCTTTGAATATTTTATAATGGTGAAAAATAGTCATACACACTGTATAAGTTAAAAAATACATTCTTAAATTAATTTTGTTAAAAAGGTTAAAAAAGACCTTGTTTGGAAAATGACGGAAAAATTCCTTTATAAACATATTATAAAAATTCAAACAAGGGTAAAAATGACTTTAACCCATAGTCTATAAAACAATAAGAATGTTTTGAAATACATTTTTAAGAAACATGGATGTGGATGATAAAGAGGTCACAGTAGATAATTACATATAAACAACCTCAGATAATGAAGAGATTATGAAATAAACCCTTACCCTGTACTTTGCCTTGATCAAGGGTAGGTTAACCTCATTTATAATAGTTAAATCATTGTTATTAAATTATACAATAATCATATTCATAAATATGATATCCTATATGATCTTCTAATATTGCTTTGTTAATAATATTTTACTATTATCGTCATTTCAGGTGTTCAATTACATGTTTTCTTTTATATGTTTTGTTAAATAAGGCATGTTTGCTATGTATAGGTTTTATATTATTCATATCCAGAATTATATCAAGTCCTTAAACATTACTTTTAATCATAAAAATAAAATTATTCTTGAATGGATATGATGGGGAATGAATCTCATCGTGTTCGTGGAGACGGTAATCCGTATGTACGCACAAGCGACAATATCATTATTTTGATATTAAAATCTTATATAATTGGCTGGTATATCATATATATAGAATAATTATCATGTTATATTTATTATTCACATCAATTATACATCATTATTATACCCATACAAATAATAATGTATTGAATAACAACTACACCACAACATGGAGACAGTAAGACATACATAAGCACGTATGGTGACATGTCATTAAAAGGATGTATAGAATAATGAATATTGTTTTACCATATTTATAATAATATAACATTATATATAAGATACTAGAGTTATTATTTTAGAATAGAAATGACAACAAAAGAAGAAGTGGAAGAAGAAAAGAACTTGAAAGAGGTGATGAAATATTTACCTCTTATTTGGGTTATTCCTTTTGATTTGATCAAAAGGGATCCTTAAGTTGGCTTTCTGACTAAAGGAAGGCCTCAAGGATAAAGTGAGGGAAGTTGAGATAATATTTAAGTAGTGGTTGGCTGATCTAAATGGATTTGAAGGTGTGAATTAGAGAGAAGAGGGAGTTCCCTTTTATAAGAGGGGTGAGAGGCACCTTAGGAAAAGCTAGAAATTGTATTTTATAATAAAATAATTTTCGGATTATAATGGCTCCAAAATAGATTATTTAAAGGTTATTTTAGGTATGGATCTAAAACCACTCAACCAATAGGTTTTAAACAGGGTTGGGTCACTAAATTAACCTTATCGTTTAGATTTAACTCTTAGTTACATAGTTTGACATTTGCCATGTCTCTTTGTATTTTTATATTATATGGTTAATAAAATTACTATATACATCTAAGATAACCCCAATAGGTTCATTAATGAAACATATAATATTATTTAGGCTATTTTCCTGAACCTTATACTTTTAAAAATATTAAATCAACCAATAATATAGTATTTGTTTTAAAAACTCAATTGTGTCAAATTTCATATAATTTAATAATTTATTTTTTTAAAAGTCATAAAATCATTATTACATGATACAAAATTCATTTAATCTACCTTTATATTTCATATTCACCTATAAAATTTGTGTATGTCATAAAAACTTTAAAATTATATTTATTTTAGTATTTATAATACAATTTATTTTATTCTTTCATTAATAAGGTAATTACTACATCATCATTGTGTCATAAATAAATTTAATTATTTAATGTCTAAAAATTATAAATAAAATTCAATTATATAGGAAATATTTTTATATTTTTAAATAATATTTATTCATTAATATATCAATTATATAACCTCCTATAAAAAATTTGTTACTAAAAGATATTTTCTTTTGTTATTTTTGTCTCTACTATAAATTATTTAATATACAATGTCATTATCACTTCCAAGTGGATCCATGGGGTCCCAAAATAGACCCAAGGATGCCCATGGTCGGACATGTATCAGCCAATAGGGTTAGGACATGTGTTAGGATAATTAAATATTATTATAATATTATTTTTTAACCTTATTTACTATATTTACCCCTTTAACCATGGTAAATAAAATATTTACCGAAGTAATTATTCAAAATGTCTAAAGATAAAAGTTACCAATTTACAAAATTTGGACCTCCTGATTCCAAATATGGAATCCATTTTTCTAAATTCAAAACATAGAAGTGTTATAAATTAATTTAAATTTAATTCCCGTTGTCAAAACCAAAAGCGTGTTTTTATGAAATAATAACTATCAAAATATTGACACTTGTTTATGTCAAATTTAAATATGAAATTACTTATAATGACCTAAATTGCATTAAATGATAAGAGTAAAATCTAATTATACTTCAAACCATTAAAATTTATAATTTATCACTATTAATTATTTAGATTAAAAAAGTTTTTTAATTAAAATTTAGTAATTTTCATTATTCATCAAAATATGAAAGTTATCAGAGAAGTACCACAAATTCACCCTAAGCTAATTTCGATATTCTGAATCCAAAAATTAAGTCCATTTTTAAAGATAAAATGTATAAAATTTCAAAAAGTGGGTATTACTATTCATAATGGCTTGTTTGATTGGTTGTGGTGTGTTAGAACTCGAGGTTTCATACAACATACGCTATTGCATTATTCAAAGAGAAGCCTACTGTGGAATCTTGGGGTGTTACAGTCCACCCCCTATTCTCCTCTATATTTTCAAGGGTGATACTTGTGCTAGTATGCAATGTAGTTAGTTTCCCTATATATTCTTGTAGATGGATATGATTTATTGTGGTTATTTGAGACACATGTATTACCAGATATAGTATTAAATGGACTCTTATAGATTCACTTGTTTTGGAAATAATGGCTTCTGCTACTTACTCATTTTATGGGTTGTAATGGATTAGGGTATAATAAAATATGTATGATACACATCCTAATAGATTTAGTATCTCCTAAAAACTACCTATAAATAATATAATGATTTTATATGGGATTATTTGATGATTTGATGTGTGAGGTGCATGTTGTGATTCTTTTCCCATGTTTCTTTGATCTGGTTTATCTTTTCATGAGATATGGTTGAAGATGTGTGTTTTTTAGGAAGAGTGGAAAACCTATGGGGATGTGTGATAGGGGTTACCATATTATTTCATTACAATATTTTATGTTATCTTGTATATGATATTTGGGGAGTGTTATCCATGGTGAGGATGGGATGTTATTACACCTATTATGGTGATGATTTCGTTTCACTGTTGTTAATAGGGATTTAGGGTTCTTTTTCTATCATTTGAACAAGTTGTTCCATGGAGGATCCTACTGAGTATATTTTTATTCTCCCCCTATGTATATATAATTTTTTTCCAATCATTCAGAGTTGGTTGGATGTATTTCTCGATATTACTAGTGCATGGTTTCGTGGGAGCGGGTTCGGCTTCCTGGTCATTGCTGTTTTTATCATTTGGTATGTGTAGTTTTGTATGAGTTGTTATAGTAATGTATGAAATTTCTTATTTCCAATTAGGATATATGTGTGTGTGTGTGTGTGAAAGTTGATTTTTATTGGTGTATCATTCTTATCTCTCTCTTCCTCAAGTTCTCTTAGAGTGTAATGACTCCCATATGCATGATTATTATACCCTCAGCACTAATTTCCAACCTATGAACTAATGGAGGCATGAATCATGTAGTCACCATATCCCTTTTATAATTTGTAGGCCAAGAGGGATAAACATTGGAGGAGGGATCATTACATATCTCAATCCATATATTATTTAATTATAGTATCTTATAACCCAGTTTTTAATAATTCCTTGCTAAAATCACTATTTTGTATGATAATCACATTATTTTTCATGTATTATTTGGTTTAATAATTTTGGTCATTTTAATTTGATCCTGGTGACATAATATAATATTGTTATCCCCTATATAATTATTATATATTTTAATTATATATTTATTTAGAGTAATATATTATAGTTATAGATAGAAAAGGTATTATACTATTTGCAAAGATGGTACAACGTACATATCCATGAACATTGTTTCCATATTTTATAGAAGAATTGAATGAAAGAAAAATAAATATTAATTAACCTTTAAATTATTATTTTTATTCAATATATAAAATTTTTATTAATCCAATACATCCTTATTAACGTCCATGTAAAAAATAAAATAAACAATATTTCAAATTGATACATGAAGGTGGTAGTACACTTGTATAGATGAGTGATACCATAATTTCCCAATTCATTATAAGGTAAGATGTTGGGAAAAAATCCCTCAAGGCATTATTGAATTATTTTTTGAGGTGATTGTGTTTGTTGAAAATGTGAACATCTGTGTTGTGATTATTGACAATGCAAACCATGACATACAAATTTGTTGACAAAGGGGGTTTCATGGTGGAATGTCGAGTCCAATAGCTGAGGTCAACGATCCATGTTTGATTCAAGAATGTTGAAAAGGGGAATGGATGATCTGGAGGAGTTACAAAAGAACAGATACAAGGTGGAACTGTTTTCCAATGTTTGCCAAATTGTTGGGCCTAAAGATCGACAAATGAAGAAAAGTGTTTTTTGGAAAAGGGACTTGCGCGCCGAGGAATTGGAGTATAGGAAACTTGCGCACCATATGTTTTTCAATATTAGAAGACCAAAATATGGCTAAGGAAACAGGTTCGCGTGAGTTTGGGAGTTTGTCGCGCAAGTGTCTAAGAGGACAGAAGACCTGCGCGCCGAGACTGGGTCGCGCAGGTGACTTGCGCGCCGTCGCGAAGGGTGGTCAATTTGCCTATAAATACTGGACCAACCCTCTTCATTCTTTACCGGAGTTCAACACTTTGAGAATTAAGAGCTCCTGTCGTGCATGTGTGGTGGTCGCGCAAGTGGTGTGTGTGGTCGCGCAGGTGGGACTTGTGCACCAGGGTGATAGTTGTGCGCCAGTGTTTGAAGCTGCACACCAGTGTGGAGTTTCATGCCAATATTGGATTGGGTGTAAAAGGAAGTGAGTCGCGCAGGTTTAGAGTTGAGGAAGATTGAGTCGCGCAAGTGTCTGAGGAGGACATGCGCGCCAATTGTGACTTGCGCGCCGATACTTGCACGCCGAGTTAGACTTGCGCGCCAAGTATGGTTTATTTCCAGCAGTGATTTTTGGGCTGTGTGGAAGCTGGAAGTTTGACTGATACCTTCGGTGCAAAGAGAGATTCATCTACTGGTGAAAATTGGGCTTCAACAGAGCATCTACATACAGAGGAAGATGCATTCTTTCATGAAATTGAAGAGACCTACAGGTCTATAAACTGTGAGTGGATCCTTTCTGGAGTAGTGAGCAAAGAAAGAGAAAGAAGGTGATCCTCTCCACCAGCAATGAGCCAGAGAGAGAAACAGGGAGTGACCCTTTGAAAAGCAGTGAGATAACCCTAAACTTTGTAATGACAGTGAGCCTGGGCATAGAAGTGATCTATCCCAATCCTTGTAATCCGCATCTAGTGATGTTTAATATAATGGGTACGACTGGCAACCTGTCAGCGTATGCTCCTTGGACGTAGCCCTTAGCGGTGAACTAAGTAAAATCTCTGTGTCTGCATGTTTGCTTCCCTACATTGCATTCAAAGCATCATCATTAGATAAAGAAGTATAGAAGTTAGCATAGTTTACACACAAGAGGAAACAGAGTGACCCCTGTAATAAAGAGGTCAAGATCCAGTGGGGTAGGAAGAAGTTTGAAATATAATATCCATACCCTGATTCACCCCCCCCCCCCTCTCAGGGCATATAGACCCCTATTGGTACCAACAATTAGTATCATAGGGATGATTGATTTTATCAGATTTGTTTTCTCGGACTTGGTGTAGTCGATCTGTGTGGTTAAAGAATCAGTCTGCTCTTATCTTGGTGTGCCATGGAAAAGGGAAAACCATCAAAGAAGAATTAGAAGTCAGGTGGTATTCCTCAGTGTGTATGTGTGTATAGAAAAAGTGTGATTTAGTTAAAAGAATCAAACAGCTTACTGAATGAAGGCTTGGATGAATCTGACAGAGAAAAGATTGATTCACTCAATCATGATACAAGAATGAGTGAAGTACTCAAACATCAAAGTGATACAGAAACAACTGATGATGAATAAGTTGCAAGAAGGAGGCCAGTAGTAGATATTGTCAACATGACAAAGATATTGGACCAGAAGTTGGATGAAGAAGTCAAATCTAATGATATCTGGATCAAAGTATTAGAGATTGAGGTCAACAAGACAAGAGGATTAAATCAATGTCTTATTGATGTGGTTACTGACCTAGAAGAGAAGAATGATTCTCAAGGTGATAAACCACAAGAAATGGAAAGAATGAAAGGAAAACAAAAGGCTGGTGGTTGTGAAGAAAATCAAAATTCTAATGAAGTTCAAAATATGAAAGCCAGAATTGATGATCTAGTTACACAGCTGTGTGAGCTAGTTCAGAAGAATCAAAGGCTACAACAAGAGAATGTATGTTGTTTAGATTCTGTTGAAAAAGAAAAATTGAAAGTGAAGGAGAAATGTGACATGGTGGAAAAGCTCACACAGGAACTAGAAGATGAGATGAAAAGCGGAAAGAATCTCAGAAGAGAACTCAATGCCCAAATTGAATCAAGGGATATGAAGATTCAAAAGTTGGAAGAAGAGCTCAAATCAGTGAAGAAGGAAGTGGAGAAATCCAATGCTAATGGAAAGCCCAAAATGAAGAATGCCTTACAATTTCTATTTGATTATCCTTCAACAGGTGATGACGAAATGAAAAGAAAATTTGTTATTTTTGAAAATAGGCAAGAACAAATTTTCTCAGCTCAAAGACCATACAGTCTGGGAACAACTGGTATCAGATTTGATGAAACCCCTCCCATGAAAGATAGAAAGAGAGCTGTGAACAGTTCCAGATGTGAAAGAAATCCTATAGGTGCTGGAGATAGGCCTAAAAAGATAGTTATAAAAAGTAGTGATAACATGTGCTATTTCTATGGGATTCATGGCCACACATCAAGCTTCTGTTTAGAAGCTCATGAATACATTTTAGGTTGTGAAAATAGAAACTACACAAAATATGAGAATATGAAGAAGCGTCAAGAGAAATAAGAGGGAAGAGTCTCTCAGAGGAAAGCATTCATCAGATGCTACTACTGTGGTAGAAAGGGACACACAATGAGTATGTGTCAGGAAGACCAGGAGCTCAATGTCAGAGGAAGAACTCAAGCTACATCAACATCTCGACATATAAATGATTAAATGAGATATTTCTTTAATAGAAGATGTTTTATATGTTCTGATAATGGAAATTTGGCCAGAAAATGCAGAAAAAAGAAACCAGGGAATGAAAAGGAACCTAGAAAGATAATTTTAACTTCAATGATTCATAATGAGAAATTATACAGTGGAAGGAAAAGTGGTAAGGTGAAGAATATGCTTAGAGCCTCAGGGGAATCACATGGAGCTGATCGAAATTTGTATCTGTCACCTTATCTGTCACACTCACAACCATCCTCTAAGAAAGAACATGAACATATCTGGAAGAAAAAGGGAGGAAACACTACAGCTGTGAGTAAGGAGAATGTACGTTCAGTGGAGGACCCACCACCAATGCAAAATAGGGTGGTGACTCATAAATCTGATAAAAGGTAGACAAACAAAGAATGTGTTGAAAAAATCACAAGTCATGTGCCACAGAGAGGACTGGAAGAAAAAGGAAAATCCATGCAATGGAGGAAGAAACAATGGAAGATGACAAGCAAGGAGATTCCTACTCAGAGAAATAATCAAGGAAAATGGAATTTTGGTAGAACCTCAAAGAAGTAAATGTGTACTAGTGGTTCTATACACCATGTGATGAGAAAGGATGGGCCTACAGAATCTACATATCGAAAAAAGGCTCAGAATGTGAGTAAAGAATGCCTAGTCTTATGGACAGAGTAGTTAAAATTGGCTTGACAGCTAGAAGAAGCAAGGAAAGAGTGTGATGATCTGCAAGAAATAATCAAAGGGTTGACCCATCAGGATCAACCACAATCCTCATCCTGAGGAATCCAGAAGTACCCCTCTCTCTATGTAGATAAATGCTATTAACTGATGATTCATGTGTTTCAGGTTTTAGGGAGATATGATCCATGGGAAAATGGAATCTAAAGATGAAAAGTGGAAATTGATATGCTCCAGAGGTTTAATTACCTCAAATTAGGTACATAAGGTGAAGAATAAAGGGAGAAACAGAGCACAATAGGAAGTGATTGTGTTATTAACTCCATCTCTTGTTTCTTACACCGTGTTCTAACTCAGTAGGCTTAGAGATTTGGTTAATGGATCGATGCTGAGTGCCAGATTAGAATAAATGATGCATGAGGAGAAGAAAGTTTATGGGTCTAAATAGTGGGAATAACTCCAGGAAGTTTTTAATAAAATAGGGGGAGCATTAAATAACAAAATCAGTTGCAAGATCCATCAATGAAATAATTGGATGACTCAACTCAGGTGTTTCCTATCGAGGGAAGAAAGAAAGATGGGTAGAAGCAGCAATAATCATGCATCTTATGATTATCTATTTTATTCAGAAAAGTGGTATTAGCTGACAGTTTTCAGGATACCAAGAAGCGAAGAGAAAAAATCAAAAGTGTGTCAACAAAAATTTGACAGAATATGTTCGAAGAAATGACATCATTGAACAACGACATAGTGAAAAATTTTCTGTTAAAAGTGAGGAAGTGGTAAGAGACTCAGGGAGAGAAGAAGTGGCTGAATATGATTCATAAGAGGATACTGGTGGTGAGTACGAGGAAGTAAAATCCTTATCTGCACAAAAGCCAAAGAGTCAAGCTGAAATTCATAGGAAGAATGTTATCAGTGATCAGTGAGCCCCAGTTCAGACAAAAAGAATGAAATCACTACAGCAGACATCATCACTATCACAGGATGAGCCGAAATGCTTTGCTAATACAATTAAAGGTGAAAACTGGGTTCAGACCATGAATGAAGAACTAAATCATATTGAGAAGAATCATACATGGGAGATTGTTTCAAGGACAGAAGACAAGAATGTCATTGAGAATAAATTGGTCTATTGCAACAAAATGAATGAAGATGGAAATGTGATTCGAAACAAAGCATGGCTAGTGTGTAAGGGATACTCCCAGATAGAGGTAATAGATGTAGATGAGACATTGGCATCAGTTTCAAGGTTGGAGACAATCAGATTATTTTTTGCCATAGCAGTGCAAAGAAATTTCAAAGTGTTCCAGATGGACGTCAAATCTGCATTTCTAAATGGGTTTCTAGAAGAAGATGTGTACATTGAGCAGCTAGATGTTTTTCTTATTCATGAAGATGAGAACAAAGTTTGTAGTCTGAATAAGGCATTGTATGTGCCGAAACAAGCACCAAGAGCATGGTACTCAAGGCTTGATCAGTACTTGAAGAATCTTGGTTTCCAACGTGGTGGAGTTGATTACAATCACTATTTTAACAACAATGGAAATCAAATGATGATGGTTCTGGTCTATGTCGATGACATAATATTTGGTGGATCAGATGAAGCTCAATGCAGACAGTTTTCTGAATTCATGAAAAATGAGTTTGAAATGTCAATGATTGGAGAGCTAACATTTTTCCTTAGTCTACAGGTGACACAAGGAAGGAATGGAACATTCATTTCTCAATATAAATATGCCATAGAGGTCCTGAGAAGGTTTGGAATGGATAATTCCAAGGAGATGAAGACTCTGGTTGCTACCCGGATGAAATTATCAAAAGATGAGGATGGCAAGGTAGTTAATATCACAGAATACAGGCAAATTATTGGAATTCTATTGTACTTAACCGCAACAAGGTCTGATATTTTTTTCACCACATGCCAAGCAGCGAGATATCAGAGAAATCCCAATAAAAGGAACATGCTTATATAATCCCGCCTTTTTATCACATAAACTTTCATTTACATTATACAAAATCGAGGATCTTTAAGGTTTAGTGTCTTGGAAACCAGGAACTTAAAACATGAAACAACAAAAAAAACATTCTTCTTAAACACTTGAAAGGCTTCTCCTTATGTTCATCCTAGGTTCATTTCTGCATCTCAGAACCTGGGGGCATACATCAAAGGAAAGGGTGAGCAGAAGGCCCAGTAAGGAAAACAAGAGAAACATTTTACATGTGAACTTGAGATACTTCAATAAGGTCATGAAAAGAACTTTAAGGCATCAGAAATAAATCATGAGATATATCATAATAAAAGTAACATTTTTCATAACTTGAAGATGTGGCTGCAACATTTAATATTGACAATCGTTTCGTTTCACCAAGGTCCATCCCCAAGGTGTCGTTAAAAATTACCATGGTTATTCACCAAGGCATCGTTAAAATGGTCATCTCTAGAGATTAAGTCTTTACCCAATGCATTGGAGCGCTATCAGGGAGCACCCTTAAATTTGCCTTTATCATCATGTGAGCCACATATATCATCATCAAACATTTCATAAATAACCCATATAGCATAAAATAAATGGGTTTCATTTCATAATCATAACGTTTTAAAAACTGCTTTAAAGACATGATCTTTACGTTACTTTAAACCCATGAAAAGGGGAAAGTGGGTCTCATGTATGTAAATACCAGAATTTAAAATAGAACATTTTGGTATATATGTGAATACCCCTTTAGAAGAAAGAGCTTTGAGTATTCACTTAATAATATAAAAGAACTTTAGAAAAAGAGAGAGACATTTTGAGACGGAAATTCTGCAGCATAACGGCTATGTTACGAGGTTTTTGAAGACATTAAAAAGAGGGGGAAAATGGGTCAAACATTCATAAATGACCCATAAAACAGTAGATGGACAGAATAAGAAGGATACATGATCATGGTAATAAAATTTCAAGGAAATACCATTTGAAATGAAAAACATGGAAGGAAGACAAAAATTAGATTTCTCTTATGAAAGTTCGGCAGCCTAACGGCGTTACTTAAACTTCAACAAAAATGATTTGAAAAGATAAAATAGGGTCTCTCATCATGTGAACATAAGAGTTCAGTATGATAGATGCCGAGACAATTCCCCAACATAAATAAAAAGGAACTTGAAATACTTGACATGAATGTAGAACTTTGAAAAGAATGAGAAGGGTGAAAGAATCCCCTAAAAATTTCGGCAGCCTAACGGTGCCACTTAAAACTTCAAAATACTGAATTGAAGAGATCAACTGGGGCCTCTCATCATATGAACATAAGAGTCCATTATGATAGATATAGAGATCATACCCCAACATAACAAAAAGGAACTTGAAGGAATTGACATTAAAGTAGAACTTCAAAACGAGAAGGGTGAAGAACCACTTAAAAATTCGGCAGCCTAACGGCGCCACTTAAAACTTCAAAATACTGAATTGAAGAGATCAAATGGGGTCTCTCATCATATGAAAATAAGATTCCAGTATGATAGATATAGAGATCATACCCCAACATAACAAAAAGGAACTTGAAATACTTTACATGAAAATAGATCTTGAAAAATGAGAAGGGAGAAAGAATCCGTTACAAAAATTTCGGCAGCCTAACGGCGCCACTTAAAACTTCATAAAACGAAATAATGAGAGTAAGAGGGGATCTCTCATTATGTGAACATAAAAAGGGCAGTAAGAGTAGTATAAAATAACATCCTCCAACATAAGAACATTTAGCATAAAAGGAATGACATAAAAGAGATTACTTGAAATGAAAGAGAGAGGTCGGATCCCTTACCTTAAAATGTAACTCTTAAACCTCAAAGGATGGAACCTTGAGGGCTTGGGGGCACCTTGGGAGGACTCCTTGGGAGGTAATGAGACCAGAACTTCGTTGGGGGAGAGTTGGGAGTGAAAACTAAAGGAGGAAAGGGTGGGTATTTATAGGGAAAGTGAGGGGACAAGGCATTAATGGCCAAGGGACACCTCACTAGTGGTTTTGGCAAAACCATGGGCTTGACCATGGTATTTGCCCATGGTATTGGCCACTTGGGACACCTCATACCTTATCTTACTATTCATAATTCGACCATATTGAATATATACTTAATACATCATTTAATGATGTCATTAAACACCTGTAACTTAAAAACTATATTTTCACTATTCATCAAAAATTCAACTTTCTCAGAATAATCCCAAAATTTCACCTTAACAAAATATCTATGCTCTAAATACATTTATGAACTCCATTTTATAAAAATAATTTTCTAAATAATTTTAATTTAATTTTTAAATAAAAACACTATTCATCGAAAATTCGTTTTTTTCCAGAAAAATCCCCAAAAATTACCATAACATAATATCGATGCTCTGAGTTCAAAAATAAAGTCATTTTTATAAAAATAATTTTCTAAATATTTTTAATTAAATTTTTAATTAAAAAACACTATTCACCCGAAAAAACTAATACTTTAATAATAATTTATGAAACCGTTATTTAACCATTTTATTGAATCACATTACTTAATCAAGGTGCCTACATTATTTTAAAACTTTCTTTAAGTGAGATTACTAATCCATTTGGTCATATTACTAATCCTAATCATAAAATCACTATTCATAATTTACTATTCATCAAAAATCAAGTTTATCTTATTAGACTCCAAATTTTGTACTGAACATAATTGTAGAAGACCATTTTTTGAAAATCATTACACATTTTTAATTATTTAAGGTTTACATAAACATTTTTAAAATATCCTTTTTCTAAAATTCATCAAAAATATGCATACTGTATTTTTCCGGTCATTTGAAAATTCATAAACTTCATCATAAGAAGAAATCCCAATTTTTATTTAAAACAAAGGATTACACAAGGAAGTTACGGTCTCCTTACATAGCCTCTTATCACACCAGCATAGGACCTAAGTGTAAGGTGTGCTAAGGTGAGAGAGTCCGAGGGAGGCTCGGCCAACATTACCTGAGTAGTAATTTCAATCAGTTTGAACTTCTCGCGAAGGCGATTCCGTTCTAGCTTCACATGATAAAGTTCGGCTTGGGTTTGGTCCAGAGCAAAGCCCAATGGTGCTACCTCCTTCCCAAGTTCTGTTAGATGGGCTTCGATCGGTCCAAGACTACTAGGTGAGGCCATCGAATCTTCTTTCTATAATAATTAACCAAGATTACTTGTATTTAGAGACAATAATCAAAACATTTTGTTCACAGCGGTCATATTGACCGATGGTCATATAACAGTCAGAACCCAATGGTCTCATTTTAATTATAATCATGTTTATCAAATAAAACATTTTTGTTGAGTATAAAAATAAAATAAAATAACACATTAAATTAGGAAACAAGATTTATTCAAAATTTCGGGTCGTTACAATCTTCCCCCCTAAAGAAATTGCGTCCTCGCAATTTTAAAATATTGGGTTTTGAAATTTCATTGAAAGTCCCACATCGGAAAAAGAGTCTGTGACACCATTACTTTAAATGAAAGAAAAGGAAGTACAAAGGCCACCCGAGTTTACTCATACTAGGATTCCATGTAGGAAACATGGACATGGAGGAGAAAACAAAGGGTCACGTCCTAAAGGAGAGTGATAGAAAACATGATTAGGAGGAAGTTAACCACCAGAAAATCCCAAAATTATGATGTGTGCAAGTGGTCTTTGATTACCTAGTAGGAAACGTAAACCAACAACGTTTTTGTTTTACGTTTCTTTTCATAACTTTGAGGAATTCATTTACAACATAGAACAAAAACATAAGGAAATATATCTACCTTCATGTAGAGTTTCATCCTTTAATAAGTTTCTACCCAAAACTAATCTTTTCTCTAAACTATGAGCATTCAAAACTACTTGGTCTCATCAAAACACAAGAATCATCTTCTAGAGAATCACATAATCCACAAAAGATTAACTATCTATTTCTTTTATCTTTAAACATTATCCCAAAAACCGAAAGGGTAAGGTAAAACAACTCTTCAAAAAAAGAAAGAATCCCATAGGAATGGAAACTACTTTTAAATCTTCAAAGTTCCATGGTACTACCCAAAGTTCATCCTAGTCCATTCCATAAATAATGGTCCTTAAAATTCCTCAAAATAAACCAAACTAAGATTGAAACCCAAATACAAGAAGGATTTGATAACATAGTCTTCCAAAACTTCATTTTTCATCTCCAAACAACACCAACCACTCCTAACATCTTATAACAAAAGTATTTAACCTAAACATATTTAACCCAAGATAGGTTAGTCATTCCCATAATTAACCTAAATTTCTATAA
Organism: Viscum album; assembly: GCA_963277665.1. Lineage (NCBI taxonomy): Eukaryota > Viridiplantae > Streptophyta > Magnoliopsida > Santalales > Viscaceae > Viscum > Viscum album. Next base: position 165,523,026 of record OY728155.1, on the reverse strand, counting down.
GTCCACCTTAAATTCATCAATTCTTCAAATATAAGTCAACCTTAGTCCTCAATGAAAATACCGTTGTAATCTATTTACCTCGATCATATAGGGTCCCCAAAATAGTGAACGTCTTCCGAAATAAAAATCATATTTTAATCCCCTAATCATCTATGTCATATTAGTACGGTAATCATAGCATTTCCTATCACATTGGTTGTTGAGACATGCTCTTCCATTTCCCACCATTAACTAAGAAAAGAAACTTTAATTAGGGGCTTAAATACTTAGCCAATAATCATGAAAAGAAACTTAAAGCATATAAGGATAACTTGTAGTTGAAAAGTATACCCTAACTTGTGATCCCCTAGGTTTCCATCTAGGTTATCCATGATCATATATTCTTATGTGAATCTTCATTTTATTTTATCTTTGTTCCTTTAATAATGGTTCATACTAAGCTTATGAATTTACCAAAGCATATCCCCCGGGAGTGTCGTAACCAAGAGTGCAGCAAGGCCCGTTATCGTGTACCAGTTCCCGTTCGAGTCTAGATCAAAGCGGTGTTTTCGGGTTTTACCCCTATGTACATCTGTGCCAGAGCCACCTCTACCTGCTCGTATCCAGACAGGGATGTATTTGCTTGGCAACCCCTTACTCAATTCTCACCAAAATACCAGGAAGATTTCCTATATTTTAACTTTTCTATAGGCTTCTTCCTAAAGTTTTCATATCCTAATTTCCACAAATAACTAAACCATCCTTTGATACCAACTATAGCATCCCGCCTTTTTATCACATAAACTTTCATTTACATTTTACAAAATCGAGGATCTTTAAGGTTTAGTGTCTTGGAAACCAGGAACTTAAAACATGAAACAACAAAAAAAAACATTCTTCTTAAACACTTGAAATGCTTCTCCTTATGTTCATCCTAGGTTCATTTCTGCATCTCAGAACCTCGGGACATACATCAAAGGAAAGGGTGAGCAGAAGGCCCAGTAAGGAAAACAAGAGAAACATTTTACATGTGAACTTGAGATACTTCAACAAGGTCATGAAAAGAACTTTAAGGCATGAGAAAGAAATCATGAGATATATCATAATAAAAGTAACATTTTTCATAACTTGAAGATGTGGCTGCAACATTTAATATTGACAATCGTTTCATTTCACCAAGGTTCATCCCCAAGGTGTCGTTAAAAATTACCATGGTTATTCACCAAGGCGTCGTTAAAATGGTCATCTCTAGAGATTAAGTCTTTACCCAATGCATTGGAGCGCTATTAGGGCGCACCCTTAAATTTGCCTTTATCATCATGTGATCCACATATATCATCATCAAACATTTCATAAATAACCCATATAGCATAAAATAAATGGGTTTCATTTCATAATCATAACGTTTTAAAAACTGCTTTAAAGACATGATCTTTACGTTACATTAAACCCATGAAAAGGGGAAAGTGGGTCTCATGTATGTAAATCCCAGAATATAAAATAGAACATTTTGGTATATATGTGAATACCCCTTTAGAAGAAAGAGCTTTGAGTATTCACTTAATAATATAAAAGAACTTTAGAAAAAGAGAGAGACATTTTGAGACCGAAATTCTGCAGCATAACGGCTATGTTACGAGGTTTTAGAAGACATTAAAAAGAGGGGGGGAAATGGGTCAAACATTCATAAATGACCCATAAAATAGTAGATGGACAGAATAAGAAGGATACATGATCATGGTAATTAAATTTCAAGGAAATACCATTTGAAATGAAAAACATGGAAGGAAGACAAAAATTAGATTTCTCTTATGAAAGTTCGGCAGCCTAACGGCGTTACTTAAACTTCAACAAAAATGATTTGAAAAGATCAAATAGGGTCTCTCATCATGTGAACATAAGAGTTCAGTATGATAGATTTAGAGACAATGCCCCAACATAAATAAAAAGGAACTTGAAATACATGACATGAATGTAGAACTTTGAAAAGAATGAGAAGGGTGAAAGAATCCCCTAAAAATTTCGGCAGCCTAACGGCGCCACTTAAAACATCAAAATACTGAATTGAAGAGATCAACTGGGGTCTCTCATCATATGAACATAAGAGTCCAGTATGATAGATATAGAGATCATACCCCAACATAACAAAAAGGAACTTGAAGGAATTGACATGAAAGTAGAACTTCAAAACGAGAAGGGTGAAGAACCACTTAAAAATTCGGCAGCCTAACGGCGCCACTTAAAACATCAAAATACTGAATTGAAGAGATAAAATGGGGTCTCTCATCATATGAACATAAGATTCCAGTATGATAGATATAGAGATCATACCCCAACATAACAAAAAGGAACTTGAAATACTTTACATGAAAATAGATCTTGAAAAATGAGAAGGGAGAAAGAATCTGTTACAAAAATTTTGGCAGCCTAACGGCGCCACTTAAAACTTCATAAAACGAAATAATGAGAGTAAGAGGGGATCTCTCATTATGTGAACATAAAAAAGGGCAGTAAGAGGAGTATAAAAGAACATCCTCCAACATAAGAACATTTAGCATAAAAGGAATGACATAAAAGAGATTACTTGAAATGAAAGAGAGAGGTCGGATCCCTTACCTTAAAATGTAACTCTTAAACCTCAAAGGATGGAACCTTGAGGGCTTGGGGGCACCTTGGGAGGACTCCTTGGGAGGTAATGAGACCAGAACTTCGTTGGGGGAGAGTTGGGAGTGAAAACTAAAGGAGGAAAGGGTGGGTATTTATAGGGAAGGCGAGGGGACAAGGCATTAATGGCCAAGGGACACCACACTAGTGGTTTTGGCAAAACCATGGGCTTGCCCATGGTATTTGCCAATGGTATTGGACACTTGGGACACCTCATACCTTATCTTACTATTCATAATTCGACCATATTGAATATATACTTAATACATCATTTAATGATGTCATTAAACACCCGTAACTTAAAAACTATATTTTCACTATTCATCAAAAATTCAACTTTCTCAGAATAATCCCAAAATTTCACCTTAACCAAATATCGATGCTCTAAATACATTTATGAACTCCATTTTATAAAAATAATTTTCTAAATAATTTTAATTTAATTTTTAAATAAAAACACTATTCATCGAAAATTCGTTTTTTTCCAGAAAAATCCCCAAAAATTACCATAACATAATATCGATGCTCTGAGTTCAAAAATAAAGTCATTTTTATAAAAATAATTTTCTAAATATTTTTAATTAAATTTTTAATTAAAAAACACTATTCACCCGAAAAAACTAATACTTGAATAATAATTTATGAAACCGTTATTTAACCATTTTATTGAATCACATTACTTAATCAAGGTGCCTACATTATTTTAAAACTTTCTTTAAGTGAGATTACTAATCCATTTGGTCATATTACTAATCCTAATCATAAAATCACTATTCATAATTTACTATTCATCAAAAATCAAGTTGATCTTATTAGACTCCAAATTTTGTACTGAACATAATTGTAGAAGACCATTTTTTGAAAATCATTACACATTTTTAATTATTTAAGGTTTACATAAACATTTTTAAAATATCCTTTTTCTAAAATTCATCAAAAATATGCATACTGTATTTATCCGGTCATTTGAAAATTCATAAACTTCATCATAAGAAGAAATCCCAATTTTTATTTAAAACAAAGGATTACACAAGGTAGTTACGGTCTCCTTACATAGCCTCTTATCACACCAGCATAGGACCTAAGTGTAAGGTGTGCTAAGGTGAGAGAGTCCGAGGGAGGCTCGGCCAACATTGCCCGAGTAGTAATTTCAATCAGTTTGAACTTCTCGCGAAGGCGATTCCGTTCTAGCTTCACACGATGAAGTTCGGCTTGGGTTTGGTCCAGAGCAAAGCCCAATGGTGCTACCTCCTTCCCAAGTTCTGTTAGATGGGCTTCGATCGGTCCAAGACTACTAGGTGAGGCCATCAAATCTTCTTTCTATAAAAATTAACCAAGATTACTTGTATTTAGAGACAATAATCAAAACATTTTGTTCACAGTGGTCATATTGACCGATGGTCATATAACAGTCAGAACCCAATGGTCTCATTTTAATTATAATCATGTTTATCAAATAAAACATTTTTGTTGAGTATAAAAATAAAATAAAATAACACATGAAATTAGGAAACAAGATTTATTCAAAATTTCGGGCCGTCACAATCTTCCCCCCTTAAGAAATTGCATCCTCGCAATTTTAAAAAATTGGGTTTTGAAATTTCATTGAAAGTCCCACATCGGAAAAAGAGTTTGTGACACCATTACTTTAAATGAAAGAAAAGGAAGTACAAAGGCCACCCGAGTTTACTCATACTAGGATTCCATGTAGGAAACATGGACATGGAGGAGAAAACAAAGGGTCACGTCCTAAAGGAGAGTGATAGAAAACATGATTAGGAGGAATTTAACCACCAGAAAATCCCAAAATTATGATGTGTGCAAGTGGTCTTTGATTACCTAGTAGGAAACGTAAACCAACAACGTTTTTGTTTTACGTTCCTTTTCATAACTTTGAGGAATTCATTTACAACATAGAACAAAAACATAAGGAAATATATCTACCTTCATGTAGAGTTTCATACTTTAATAAGTTTCTACCCAAAACTAATCTTTTCTCTAAACTATGAGCATTCAAAACTACTTGGTCTCATCAAAACACAAGAATCGTCTTCTAGAGAATCACATAATCCACAAAAGATTAACTATCTATTTCTTTTATCTTTAAACATTATCCCAAAAACCGAAAGGGTAAGGTAAAACAACTCTTCAAAAAAAGAAAGAATCCCATAGGAATGGAAACTACTTTTAAATCTTCAAAGTTCCATGGTACTACCCAAAGTTCATCCTAGTCCATTCCATAAATAACGGTCCTTAAAATTCCTCAAAATAAACCAAACTAAGATTGAAACCCAAATACAAGAAGGATTTGATAACATAGTCTTCCAAAACTTCATTGTTCATCTCCAAACAACACCAACCACTCCTAACATCTTATAACAAAAGTATTTAACCTAAACATATTTAACCCAAGATAGGTTAGTCATTCCCATAAGTAACCTAAATTTCTATAAGTCCACCTTAAATTCATCAATTCTTCAAATATAAGTCAACCTTAGTCCTCAATGAAAATACCATTGTAATCTATTTACCTCGATCATATAGGGTCCCCAAAATAGTGAACGTCTTCCAAAATAAAAATCATATTTTAATCCCCTAATCATCTATGTCATATTAGTATGGTAATCGTAGCATTTCCTATCACATTGGTTGTTGAGACATGCTCTTTCATTTCCCACCATTAACTAAGAAAAGAAACTTTAATTAGGGGCTTAAATACTTAGCCAATAATCATGAAAAGAAACTTAAAGAATATAAGGATAACTTGTAGTTGAAAAGTATACCCTAACTTGTGATCCCCTAGGTTGCCATCTAGGTTATCCATGATCATATATTCTTATGTGAATCTTCATTTTATTTTATCTTTGTTCCTTTAATAATGGTTCATACTAAGCTTATGAATTTACCAAAGCATATCCCCTGGGAGTGTCGTAACCAAGAGTGCAGCAAGGCCCGTTGTCGTGTACCAGTTCCCGTTCGAGTCTAGCTCAAAGCGGTGTTTTTGGGTTTTACCCCTATGTACATCTGTGCCAGAGCCACCTCTACCTGCTCGTATCCAGACAGGGATGTATTTGCTTGGCAACCCCTTACTCAATACTCACCAAAATACCAGGAAGATTTCCTATATTTTAACTTTTCTATAGGCTTCTTCCTAAAGTTTTCATATCCTAATTTCCACAAATAACTAAACCATCCTTTGATACCAACTATAGCATCCCGCCTTTTTATCACATAAACTTTCATTTACATTTTACAAAATCGAGGATCTTTAAGGTTTAGTGTCTTGGAAACCAGGAACTTAAAACATGAAACAACAAAAAAAAACATTCTTCTTAAACACTTGAAAGGCTTCTCCTTATGTTCATCCTAGGTTCATTTCTGCATCTCAGAACCTGGGGACATACATCAAAGGAAAGGGTGAGCAGAAGGCCCAGTAAGGAAAACAAGAGAAACATTTTACATGTGAACTTGAGATACTTCAATAAGGTCATGAAAAGAACTTTAAGGCATGAGAAAGAAATCATGAGATATATCATAATAAAAGTAACATTTTTCATAACTTGAAGATGTGGCTACAACATTTAATATTGACAATCGTTTCGTTTCACCAAGGTCCATCCCCAAGGTGTCGTTAAAAATTACCATGGTTATTCACCTAGGCGTCGTTAAAATGGTCATCTCTAGAGATTAAGTCTTTACCCAATGCATTGGAGCGCTATCAGGGCGCACCCTTAAATTTGCCTTTATCATCATGTGAGCCACATATATCATCATCAAACATTTCATAAATAACCCATATAGCATAAAATAAATGGGTTTCATTTCATAATCATAACGTTTTAAAAACTGCTTTAAAGACATGATCTTTACGTTACTTTAAACCCATGAAAAGGGGAAAGTGGGTCTCATGTATGTAAATCCCAGAATTTAAAATAGAACATTTTGGTATATATGTGAATACCCCTTTAGAAGAAAGGGCTTTGAGTATTCACTTAATAATATAAAAGAACTTTAGAAAAATAGAGAGAAATTTTGAGATGGAAATTCTACAGCATAACGGCTATGTTACGAGGTTTTATAAGACATTAAAAAGAGGGGGGAAAATGGTTCAAACATTCATAAATGACCCATAAAATAGTAGATGGACATAATAAGAAGGATACATGATCATGGTAATGAAATTTCAAGGAAATACCATTTGAAATGAAAAACATGGAAGGAAGACAAAAATTAGATTTCTCTTATGAAAGTTCGGCAGCCTAACGGCGTTACTTAAACTTCAACAAAAATGATTTGAAAAGATCAAATAGGGTCTCTCATCATGTGAACATAAGAGTTAAGTATGATAGATGTAGAGACAATTCCCCAACATAAATAAAAAGGAACTTGAAATACTTGACATGAATGTAGAACTTTGAAAAGAATGAGAAGGGTGAAAGAATCCCCTAAAAATTTCGGCAGCCTAACGACGCCACTTAAAACATCAAAATACTGAATTGAAGAGATCAACTGGGGTCTCTCATCATATGAACATAATATTCCAGTATGATATATATAGAGATCATACCCCAACATAACAAAAAGGAACTTGAAGGAATTGACATGAAAGTAGAACTTCAAAACGAGAAGGGTGAAGAACCACTTAAAAATTCGGCGGCCTAACGGCGCCACTTAAAACATCAAAATACTGAATTGAAGAGATCAAATGGGGTCTCTCATCATATGAACATAAGAGTCCAGTATGATAGATATAGAGATCATACCCCAACATAACAAAAAGGAACTTGAAATACTTTACATGAAAATAGATCTTGAAAAATGAGAAGGCAGAAAGAATCCGTTACAAAAATTTCGGCAGCCTAACGGCGCCACTTAAAACTTCATAAAATGAAATAATGAGAGTAAGAGGGGATCTCTAATTATGTGAACATAAAAAGGGAAGTAAGAGGAGTATAAAAGAACATCCTCCAACATAAGAACATTTAGCATAAAAGGAATGACATAAAAGAGATTACTTGAAATGAAAGAGAGAGGTCGGATCCCTTACCTTAAAATGTAACTCTTAAACCTCAAAGGATGGAACCTTGAGGGCTTGGGGGCACCTTGGGAGGACTCCTTGGGAGGTAATGAGACCAGAACTTCGTTGGGGAAGAGTTGGGAGTGAAAACTAAAGGAGGAAAGGGTGGGTATTTATAGGGAAAGCGAGGGGACAAGGCATTAATGGCCAAGGGACACCTCACTAGTGGTTTTGGCAAAACCATGGGCTTGCCCATGGTATTTGCCCATGGTATTGGCCACTTGGGACACCTCATACCTTATCTTACTATTCATAATTCGACCATATTGAATATATACTTAATACATCATTTAATGATGTCATAAAACACCCGTAACTTAAAAACTATATTTTCACTATTCATCAAAAATTCAACTTTCTCAGAATAATCCCAAAATTTCACCTTAACCAAATATCGATGCTCTAAATACATTTATGAACTCCATTTTATAAAAATAATTTTCTAAATAATTTTAATTTAATTTTTAAATAAAAACACTATTCATCGAAAATTCGTTTTTTTCCAGAAAAATCCCCAAAAATTACCATAACATAATATCGATGCTCTGAGTTCAAAAATAAAGTCATTTTTATAAAAATAATTTTCTAAATATTTTTAATTAAATTTTTAATTAAAAACACTATTCACCCGAAAAAACTAATACTTGAATAATAATTTATGAAACCGTTATTTAACCATTTTATTGAATCACATTACTTAATCAAGGTGCCTACATTATTTTAAAACTTTCTTTAAGTGAGATTACTAATCCATTTGGTCATATTACTAATCCTAATCATAAAATCACTATTCATAATTTACTATTCATCAAAAATCATGTTGATCTTATTAGACTCCAAATTTTGTACTGAACATAATTGTAGAAGACCATTTTTTGAAAATCATTACACATTTTTAATTATTTAAGGTTTACATAAACATTTTTAAAATATCCTTTTTCTAAAATTCATCAAAAATATGCATACTGTATTTATCCGGTCATTTGAAAATTCATAAACTTCATCATAAGAAGAAATCCCAATTTTTATTTAAAACAAAGGATTACACAAGGTAGTTACGGTCTCCTTACATAGCCTCTTATCACACTAGCATAGGACCTAAGTGTAAGGTGTGCTAAGGTGAGAGAGTCCGAGGGAGGCTCGGCCAATATTGCCCGAGTAGTAATTTCAATCAGTTTGAACTTCTCGCGAAGGCGATTCCATTCTAGCTTCACACGATGAAGTTCGGCTTGGGTTTGGTCCAGAGCAAAGCCCAATGGTGCTACCTCCTTCCCAAGTTCTGTTAGATGGGCTTCGATCGGTCCAAGACTACTAGGTGAGGCCATCGAATCTTCTTTCTATAATAATTAACCAAGATTACTTGTATTTAGAGACAATAATCAAAACATTTTGTTCGCAGCGGTCATATTGACCGATGGTCATATAACAGTCAGAACCCAATGGTCTCATTTTAATTATAATCATGTTTATCAAATAAAACATTTTTGTTGAGTATAAAAATAAAATAAAATAACACATGAAATTAGAAAACAACATTTATTCAAAATTTCGGGCCGTTACAATTCTTGTAATGAAAATAATACTTCGGTATATCCAGGGCATAATGGATTTTGGCTTGACATATACTGCCAAATCTCGGACAGAGTTATTGGGATATACTGATGCAGACTGGGCCGGATCAGCAGATTACAGAAAAGCAACGTCAGGAGGTGAATTTTATCTTGGTGGACTATGTATTTCTTGGTTAAGCAAGAAGCAGGATTGTATTTCATTGAGCACCACAGAAGTTGAAAATATTTCGGCCACTCAAGCATGCACACAGTTATTATGGATGAAACAGCAGTTTGAAGATATGGGAGTTGAAGTGAAGTCTCCAATCGGAATCCAGTGCATCAACTCAAGTGCTATAAATCTTAGAAAAAATCTCGTCTATCATTCAAGGAAAAATCACATTGAGATAAAGTATCATTTCATCAAGTAGAAGGTGTGGCAAGGGCTTTTGAAGTTAGAGTATGTGCCTACATAGCTACAGGTTGCAGATATTCTGACAAAGGCCTTACCCAAGGAAGCTTTTGAGAGACATCGACTGGCTCTAGGAGTTCAGTCGACTCCCCACACTTGAAATAGTGTGGATGCAGAAACCCCCCCCCCCCCTCTCCCCGAGGTATGATGTGTTTTCCCTAATGTGCTAATGTGTTCTCTACTCTGTTACAGACTGCAAAGGAGTGTCCTTTGGGATCGTTGACAAAGGGGAAGAAAATAGTGTTTGTTCAAAAGGGAAACAGTGTGTAAATTTGATAAATCATGACAGATACGGGGAGAAGCTAAAAAATGGAGAATCCAGATAGGGGGAGATTATTAAGTCTGATGATGCTAGAAGTGATCGATCAAAGACAATATATCACGACAGCTGAGGATGGTGATAAAAGCGAAAGAGTGGTGCAGCAGATTAGTGTTGGAATGTGGTACAAATATTTCCAAACAAAAATTGGTCTTCCAACAAGTCCTTCAACAATTGGTATCAGTTTAGTGCAAATTTGTATTAGTTTGGTGTCAATAGTGGATGTCCGAGATGAATTGATTCATTGATGAACTTTTCATTTACTCTTGTTTCTCACGCCGGGCATTGCTCATGTGGGCTTAGGGTATGTGTTGAGTAAATCCTTGATCGCTATCAAAATCGCAGAAGGCGAAAGGTGGATGAAGAATTAATGATGCATATTTTTATGTAAGAGTTGTCAACAAACCCATAGGGGGAGATTTTTGGGAAAAAATCCGTCAAGGCATCATTGAAGTATTTTTGAGGTGATTGTGTTTGTTGACAAAGTGAACATCTGTGTTGTGATTGTTGACAATACAAACCATGATATAAAAATTTGTTGACAAAGGGGGTTTCATGGTGGAATTTCAAGTCAAAGAGCTGAGGTCAACTATCCATGTTCGATTCAAGAACGTCGACAAAAGGAATGGATGATCTGGAGTCGGTAAAAAAGAACAGATACAAGGTGGCACCATTTTCCAGTGTTTGCCAAATTATTGGGCCTGAAAATCGACAAATGAAGAAAAGTGTTTTTGGAAAAGGTACATGCGCACCGAGGACTTGGAGTATAGGAAACTTGCACGACATATGTTTTTCAAGATCAGAAGATCAAAATATGGCTAAGGAAACAGGTTCGTGCAAGTTTGGGAGTAGGTCGCGCAAGTGTCTAAGAGGATAGAAGACTTGCGTGCCAAGACTGGGTCGCGCAGGTGACTTGCGCGCCATCACGGAGGGTGGTCAATTTGCCTATAAATACTGGACCACCCCTCTTCATTCTTTACCGGAGTTCAACACTTTGTGAAATCAGAGCTCCCTTCACGCAGGTGTGGTGGTCGCGCAAGTGGTGTGTGTGGTCGCGCAGGTGGGACTTGCGCGCCAGGGTGATAGTTGTGCGCCAGTGTTTGAAGCTGCGCGCCAGTGTGGAGTTGTGCGCCAATATTGGATTGGGCGTAAAAGGAAGTGAGTCACGTAGGTTTAGAGTTGAGGAAGCTTGAGTCGCGCAAGTTTTTGAGGAGGACTTGAGCGCCCGTTGTGACTTGCGCGCCGATACCTGCGCGCAAAGTAAGGTTTATTTCCAGTAGTGATTTTTGGGCTGCGTGGAAGCTGGAAGTTTGCCCGATACCTTCGGTGCAAAGAGAGATTCATCTACGGGTGAAAATTGGGCTTCAACAGAGCATATACATACAAGGGAAGATTCATTCTTTCATTCAAGTGAAGAGACCTATAGGTCTATAAACTGTGAGTGGATCCTTTCCGAAGCAGTGTGCAAAGAAAGAGGAAGAAGGTGATCCTCTTCACCGGAAGTGATCCAGAGAGAGAGAAAAACAGGGAGTGACCCTTGGAAAAGTAGTGAGCTAACCCTAAACTTTGTAAAGGCAGTGATCCTGGGCATGGAAGTGATCTATCCCAAACCTTGTAATCCAAATATATTGAAGTTTAGTGGAATTGGTACGACCGGCAACCTGTCGGCGTATGCTCCTTTGATGTATCCCTTAGCGGTGAACCAAGTAAAATCTCTGTGTCTGCATGTTTGCTTCCCTGCATTGCATTCAAATCATCATCATTAGATAAAAAAGTAAAGAAGTTATCATAGTTTACACACAAGAGCAATCAAAGTGACCCTTGTAATAAAGAGGTCAAGATCCAGTGGGGTAGGAAGAACTTTAAAAAAGAATATCCATACCCTGATTCACACCCCCCCCCCCTCTCAGGGTATATAGACCCCTATTGGTACTAACATAAGAAGTTAGATTTGATATGATCATTCTAAAATTTTGTTTAAATATTAAATATCATATGAGTTCATTAACTTAATCCCTATTATCATTTATGTAAAGTGTAAGTGAAAAACAAATCACATCGCTTCGCATGGTTGTAGTCATTTTATGCACAAATGACGTTATCATATCATGCATAAAATTTAAAGTAAGAAATAATATATGATATCATAATTAAATATGTATAATAATATAATATATAAAATAATAAAAATTTAAGTCTATCATTATATAATCCCTGAAAGGAGAGGAAGGAAAATAAATTACATCGGTTCATGAGGCGGTAGTCCTACATACATATGGTCAACAATTTAGTTTCCCATTTTATGGAAGTGGAGATTGATTAATGTTTTTTAATTAATATAATGACCTAAAAATATATAGGAGATAAATTTGTGATTAAATTATCATAGATTAATATTTTTTTAACATGTTGGAAGAATAAGTAAAATAAATACACAAGTTTACCCCTTCTTTAGAGAGAGTCATTATGTTTATACCCAAAGCCTTATTTAGATGGATTTCAAATAAAAATAAGAAATATAGGATTTGGTTACGGATTTAATGAAGGTATTTGTCATGTCATAGGATGATCTAATGGGTTCTGTTTGTGTGAATAGATGAGGATGGGTGGCCTCTTATAAGTGGGTGTGAGGACACACTGAATTTTTTAAAATATAAAGTGATACCCATGTTTCTACCATTCCACAAGACTAAAAAATACTCCACTAGATATAAATATATAATAAAGGGTCTAAATATGAAATCCATAGGTTTTTAATGGTTTAATGTAATTTTAACCCTTATCTTATTAAATTAACAAACCCATAGTAAAGAAATTTTTACATTATCTGTGAAAATTAATTTTTTCTTTTTTTTCTATTTTTTATAGTAAAACATTTTGAATACCTTATTATATAAAATAAATAATTAAAATTTAAAATAGATAATCGATTTTTCATAATAAAATCCTAATAAGATGATGAAATTAATTTCAAATTAAGCTATATAAGCGGTGAATGATCGGTTTTGCAATGAGAACGTTATCATTTTTATATAACATTTTAATATCAAAATTCAATATAAAATTGATTCCATTGACAAAATTTTTTTTAAATATATTTTCAATTAAATATACCTACTTTATAAATAATTTAAAATAATTTTTAAATATTTAATAAATATAAATGAAAAAGATGTTCTCAAAAAATTAATATTTTTCACTATTAATCAATGTAATTTATTTTTATCAGAAAGTTATCTAAAAATCCTTAAAATATAATTGTAAATACCCAGAAATTCCATGTAATTTTTGTAAATATATGGGAATTTTACGAGTCCATGAAAATTGACGGTGCATAATTCTGAGGCCCGAAGTGACCGAAATGAATTTATGAACTTTTGTTCGGGTACGTTCAATAAACGTGTGAGTAGGTTTTTCTAACTTTTGAACCAGGGCTCGAAATTAAAATCTGAGGGCAATGTTGAACTCACAACACCGATAATCTCTTAAGGAGACATTCACCTCGAAGTCAGATGGTCGAGGGTGAAAGTTAGTTTCTTGGTTTTTCGTGTAAGAATAAAATAAAATAAAAGTGTGTGACTTTTGATTTTTTATTTGCAACACCCATGTGGGTGTTGGGAGGTGGGGTCTACCAGAACTAAATCTCCATGTGAAATTTGAGAAGTGGGGACCACCCAAACCTAACCTCCCATGAGATTTTATGGTGGTGGTGACCACCCAAGGCCTAAACCTCTTGAACTCCCCTCATTATAGAGAAAAAACCTCTCAACCCCCCTCAATAATGTGGAGAAGCCTCTTGACTTCCTCCACATTAATTGTGCCAACGCACATACCTTTAATATGTCAACCTAGTTTTTTTATTAGGCTAATTTGAATTTGTTCCAATGCACTAAATAGATAAATTAATCTATTATCTTTGGAATCTTTGGTGAAATTGGGAGGAAGGAGCTCTTGGGAGAAAGCCTCTCCAATGAAGAACGCTTCTCCCATGAAGAATACTTCCTCCACGAAGAATGCCGACAACGAACATCTTCGACTACGTGAACTGACGCACGAGCCTAGGATTAGAGGTGTGTGGCGGATGAGACGAATGTCAAATACTTCACCTTCTTCTTCATGCCAAGGTCATCAAGCAAATTAGGTAGGGGTTTATTTCTATTTGATTATTGCTTTCCATGTTATTCCCTTCTAATTCTTTTTCGGGGTTGGGAAATGATATTGACATTGGTTGAAGGAAATGATGTTTTAAAATATTTTCCATACACGTTCATGCTTTGTTCTTTGTGAGCCACTTTCTACCACTCTAAATGTGGAGGTTTCGGGCCAAATGAAAATGGCCTGACCACTCTATCATTCTACTTTGATGTGTTCAATAAAATGGAGGAAGGCAATGAAGGATACGAAGGAAATGGCGCTACCACCCGCGGCCTCCGCGACCTATGCCGCCTCGTGGCGCTTCCCACTCCCAGCCGAACCGGACCTGCGTTGGCCAAGCCACCCATGGCTGGACTGAGTCGTCGCGCCGCCCCTGGCCAAACCCTCTCCCCGCGTCACCGTTGTGCCAAGCCACCATGCCACTGTTATTCTGAGCCACCATACCGAGACGTCGCACTACTGTCGTGTCGATCTGTCACGCCTCCCTGGGCTGAACCCCCTCATTGCGTCATCTGATGAGTCGTGCCACCGTCCGCCGAGCCATTCCATTATCCGGGCTGAGATGATCCACCGTCATTTTCATTCCCTCACTGCGGCCCTCCGAGCCACCCGAGCCACCATCACTGCAGCCCTGTGAGCTGCCCCGAGCTGAGCTGGCTTGCAGTCGAGCCATTCCGCGGCAAAGCCGCCCTCGCAGCACCCTCTGAGGTCTAGCTGCCTCTGTGGCCCCTCGTGGCCATCGACCCGAACCCAAAGGGCTGGTTTAGACCCAATAGTTCAGGTCAGGTTGACCCAAACCGGGTCGGTTTGATCGGGTCGGACCGGACCTGGCCCCACTACAACCCAGTTACTTTCTTTTGCCCATAACTTTGGCAATGGGCGTCCGTTTGATGAACCGTTAGCGGCACTAGAAATCTTGGAGCGAGATGGTCCCTTTGAGTGATACCCAACTGAGATTTGGATTGAGATGGGGTATGGTCAGGTTGGATCGAGAAATAATCCAACCAAGACCTTGGGACTAAAAGGAAAATAACTCATAGACCGGGCATCTGATTGACGCGTCGTCTATTGCGATGAAACTCATATGATGTGGCAGACCTTTGAGATACTTCTTCGTGGGACTTCATGGTAGATTTAGTATCGACTAGTAGCTTGTGGAGTGTATCCTTCCAGAGACGAGTGAGTATAGTATGGGAACCCAGTGGCTGGCTGAGACTTGACGACTACTGACCGTTTTGACTCGGAGTGACTCGGCAGGCCCATTGGGGAGCGCCATCGTGATGCGGCAGACCCACGGTGGGGATTTCCTTGGGGACTCAGTAGACCCATGGTACTCGATAGGAGGAGTACCTCAGTAGGCTACGAGGGGGAGTGCCTCTGTGTGACACGGCAGACCCACAGTGGGGAGTGCCTTGGAGACACAGCAGACCCACAGTACTCGATGTGAGAAGTACCTCAACAGTCCAAGGTTAGTGGGAAGTGCCTCTGTGTGATGCGGCAGGACCATTGTACTTGATAGAGGAAGAGTTCTCCATCATCCAAGGGTTCATAATGTTACTTGTTACTACCCCTAGAATAAATCCTGGTGTGAGCCGATTCAGTACCTCTATGTTTTCTTCATGATTGAAATGGATTACTTGATAACTTAGGTATATGTATAGGCATATACCTATGTAGGGTTATCTGTTGATTTCATACTTTTGTTTTATCCATGTTAGATTTTATGAGACCTAGAGGGTCTCAAGGCCCTTACTGAGTATCGTTATACTCAACCCTGCACAGGCTATGCCCACACCTTGTTGTGTTGGATATAGACAACGGACAGTGCTGACGGAGGCCAAGAGTACTAGGACTAGATAGTACCCAGAGGTGAATATTACAACGAGTCGATACATGGAGGAGACAGACATACGAGGAGTGATGAGGAGGCGATCTGTACCTACCCTTCAGGTAGGAACCTCGGAGGAGGACCCAGCAGCTGACTTTCCCTTTTCTTCAGTTGTATTGTATCACAGTTGTACTTGTACTTTCCAGTTGGGCTTGTATTTTGGCCCCTATTTCTTTCATTACTCTTTTGTTTTATAGTTTACTTAGTGTTTCTTATCCATCTATGTGCTTGTTTGTGTGTGTGTGTTACAAGTTATAAAGGCATTTTCTTCCCAGCTTTAGGGAATTATGCCTTTGGTGCTAGTCTCCAGCCACTAGCCTATGGAAGGCAGACTTGGGGTAGTCACAGCACGGGACCTGGGGGACGGTTCGTGACAAATTGGTATCAGAGGAGTCAGTTCTACCACAGAACAGAGGACTCTGATCATTCTTTTAACATCAATAGTGTTTAGTGTAGTAAGTGCGTTTTTCAGTTTAGGGAGCCCAGTGTTGGTGTGGCGGCCGACATATCCATACACCATAACCCTAACTTCTGATATCTAACTCAGTACATGAAAACACTGATTGCGTGTGTGTTTTCAAGAGTCTTCTTTGTGAACTCTTTGAGTCGTCTCACGAGGTCAGCTCACCAGGTATACCTTTTTGACCGTGGTGGACCTGTTTTTTTTAGGATGCCTCCATGCAGATAGCATGCTAGTGTTCCGAGTGTTGTCAACACAGATATCCCACCGAGCGACAAGGCCTTGGTGCAGGGCCCTCTTCTAGTAGAGGCACCAGTAGAGGCACCGAAAGTACTATTCCCTATTGGGCCACTGATTCCACTAGCCATAGTAGCAGACAGTGCATGCCGCTTGAACTCGTTGCATGAGTTCCAGCGCCAGAGGCCACCTAGGTTTAGGGGAGAGATAGACCCACAGGTATCTGAGGATTGGCTGGAGGCCATTGTGAAGTTTTTTGATTGGTAGGGACATCTGCTGATTTCATGGTGATCCTTACCGCAATCCTTTTACAAGAAGCCGCAGGCAGATGGTGAAGCTTGATGCTCCAGGTTCACGATGAGGTGACACTTTTCTGGGCAGACTTCGAGAGCCTGTTTTGGGCAGAGTTTGTCCTAGTGACTCTTCACAAACTGCTCATTCAGTAGTTATTTCATCTGCATCAGGGCAGCATGATTGTGGCTTAGTACTCAGTGAGGTTCAATAACCTCTCACATTACTCCACCGATATGGTGCGGGACCCATTCTTTAGGGCACAGACCTTTGACCAGGGGCTCTGGTGAGAGATCAGGGCTTTGATGATCTCACTTAGCATCTCGACGCAAGCAGGGGTTTTAGAAAGAGCCCTCTGGGTTGAGATTTTCCTTATTAAGAAATCACCAGTAGTAAGACCCACTTCCAGTCATCACGTATCAGAGTCTTCTACAGCAGGCAGTAGAAAGATGTCGCAGAGGTCCAAGAGGACCATACCTATAGGTGGATGACCACATGACTCAGGATCAGTTTTGCGGGGCACCCAAAGGGGAGCTAGTCATGCCAGGACCGTAAAGTGTTACGCATGTAGCGGGCAGGGTCACATGGATCGTGACTGTCTTACCCGTCGTTCGGAAGATCAGCAGATGGTTGATGGACCGCCCAAGAAGAGACTGAGGTTTGACTGAGGAGGTCTGTAGGGAGAAGGTGGACGTGGCTGAGGAGCCGGTCCTACAGCTGGTGGTGGGCGATGATTCAAGATGTTATAGCCACCACCACCAGAAGGTCCACCCCGACCATAGAGAGCAGGTGGACAGGGGAGAGCTTAGCTCCAGGCAGCTGAGGCTTACGATCATGGTGCTCTAGAGATGATACGAGGTACGATTTGTGTCTACTCTACCTTAGTTGTAGTACTAATATACATAGGTTCCAATCATTCATTCATTTCCATTTCCCTTGTTCGGATCTCGATGATTCTAATGGAGTAGTTGGCTCTATCCTTATAGCTAGAGACTCTTACAGGAGAATATTCGATGATTACGCACTGGTGCCGGCAGTGCGAGCTTACTCTAGGAGGTGAGAGCTTCAACTGGGATCTCCTAGTAGAGGCGTCGAGCCCTTACAACGTCATCTTGGGTTATGGACTAGTTATCTACAGTCTTTTCTCAGATTGATTGTATTAGGTGCAAAGTGCGGTGTGTCCGCACGGATGGGACCAGGTTTACCTTCACCAGAGAATAAGAGAGCCTTTGCATCACACGATGGACTTACCCAGAAGTGGGTGCAGCTGATTACTCATTAGTTGTCTAGCCTTACCCTTGGAGTGGTTGAAGTGGAGAGTCAGATTTATCCTATAGTGGTGGACTAGTATGTGGATGTTTTCCCTGATTATGTCACTGGTCTACCTCCTCACAGAGAGGTGGAATTTTATATTGACTTGTACCTCAGGATGACCTCGATATCTACACTAGAATATCAGATGTCTCTTTCAGATCATTGTGAGCTGCGGGTACATCTATTGGACTTCCAGGGGAAGGGATTCATTCAACCCAGTGTTTCCCCTAGGGTAGCCCCGATTTTGTTCTCCAAGAAGGCGGATGGGAGGTTGATTCTTTGTAGAGACTATCAGTGCCTGAAATAGGTAATTGTGAAGAAAAAGTACCCACTTACAAGGATTGACGACCTATTTGATCAGCTGAAAGAAGCACAGTGGTTTTCGAAGATAGACATCGGATCACGTTATCACCAGCTCAAAGTACAAGACAAGGATGTGCAGAAGACAGACTTCAGATGTTGGTACGGCCATTATGAGTCATTGGTTATGCCATTCGGTGTAACCAACGCTCCAGTAGTGTTCATGGGGCTCATTAATAGGATCTTTCAGCCATTCCTCGATTGCTTTGTCAGAGTCTTCATCGACAACATTCTGATCTACTCGACTATTGAGGATGAGCATGCCTATCATTTGCGAGTAGTACTGGACACACTCCGAGAGAACCATATTTATGGTAAGATCTTGAAGTGCTAGTTCTGGATCCAAGAGGTTCAATTTCTGGGACATTTCATATTGGAGGATGGAGTTGTAGTGGATCCAGTGAAGATTGAGGTAGTACTTTCTTGGGATCCACCTAGGAGTGTGATGGAGGTACAAAGTTTCATGGGTTTGGCTAGATACTACCAGAGATTTGTGGTAGACTTATCTAGAGTTTCATCACCACTATCTACCTTGAAAAATAAGGGGTATCCCTTTGTTTGGTTGGAGAGAGGCTAGAAGATCTTTTAGAAGCTGAGGTAGATTTTGACTAGTTCCCCCATCTTGAGGCTTCTAGAGGAAGGCATAGGGTATGTAGTCTACTGCCACGTATTAGGGACTGGACTCGTATGTATCCTAATGCAGGAGAAAATAGTGATAGCATATGGTTATCGAAATTTGAGACAACACGAGAAGAACTATGCTACCGATGACCTGGAGTTAGCAGCAGTGGTCTTTAACTTGAAGATGTGGCGACACTATCTGATGGGAGAGCGTTTTACCTTCTACTCTGATCAAAAGAGTCTCAGGTATATCTTCTCCCAGAAGGACCTGAACCTGACACAGTGATGTTGGCTTGAGTTCCTCCAGGAATATGACTTCGAGATATTCTATTATCTTAGGAAGGATAATGTTGTTGCAGATGCACTTAGGAGAAGATCTGGTATACATCTACTAGGTGAGGCGACGGAGCAGCTGGTCGCTTTGCAGATATCCTTTGTGGATAGAGATGGAGCAGTTTTCATTCAGTCTATTACAGTCACTCCCCCACTTCATTAACGAGTCAGGGAGGTGTAGCATGGGGACGCCGACTACGAGGCATGACGTGCTCAGATTTCCACAGGACATGCACCTGATGGATTTTATGAAGGTGGGGAGCACATCATCCTCTTCAAAAAATGTACCATGATACCAGTGTCACTTCAGGAGGAATTATTGAGGGTGTTCCACACATCCCCTCTAGTGGTACATCCAAGAGTGGCGAATATGTATCAGGACCTTCGACGATAGCACTGGTGGCCAGGAATAAAGAAAGAAGTTGCAGATTTTGTCTCTTGATGCCTCACTTGTCCGCAAGTGTAGTTGGAGCATCAGGTACTATCAAGCTTGATTAAACCTTTAGAGGTTCCAGAGTGGAAGTGTGAGGGATATCAAAGGACTTCGTGACAGGACTTCCACGTACATCTATAGGTCATGACTCTATCTGGGTGATCATCGACTGACTCACCATGTTGTCCCCCTTCCTACCGATCAGAGAGAAGGGTTCAATGGAGAGCTTGGGACACCTCTATGTGCAGGAGATTGTGTGTCAACATAGAGTACCCATGACGACTGTGTCTGATCATGATGCACGTTTTACTTCCTGACTATGGAAGGGGTTTCATGAGGCTTTTGAGACACAGCTTCGTTTGAGCACTACCTTCCATCTACAGACGAATGGTCAGACTGAGCGGACTATTCATACCCTCGAGGACATGTTCCGCGCTTGTGTCCTTGACTTCAGTCACAGCTGGGAGAATCACTTACCTTTGGTGAAGTTTTCATAGAACAACATCTATCACTCCACCATTGGGATGGCACCTTTCGAGGTGTTATTCGAGCGACCTTTTAGATCACCTTTGTGCTGGAATAACTTAGGGGAGTTAGCAATTGTGGGACTAAAGATGGTTCGAGCTACCATAGAGAAGGTTAAAATCATCCAAGAGCAAATGAAGACTACACAAAGCAGGAATAAGTAGTATGCTGACAGGAGACGGAGAACTCTAGAGTTCGAGGATGGCGACCAAATATTTTTACGGGTCTCACCTCGATGAGGTTTGTAGAGATTTGGTCGAGGTGGCAAGTTATCTCTGAGGTTCATCATACCTTTTCAGGTCCTCGATAGAGTTGACTAGGTGGCTTACCTCTTAGCCCTTCCACCTTAGTTTCACCAGGTGCACGACATCTTCCACATATCCCAACTGAGGAGATACGTGTACGACCCTTCTTACATCATCGACCATGGAGAGCAAGATGTCTATGATGGGGAGACTTTTATGAAGGTTCTAATAGAGATTGAGGATCAACAGAAGTGGGTCCTTCATGGATGGTTGATACCTCTGGTGCGCATGCTTTGGAAGCACGAGAACCTCTAGGAGAGCACATGGTAGCGGGAGGCTCATATGTGTGCTCAGTACCCCAACTTGTTCCCCTAGTTTGAGTTGTGTCTTATGGGGATGTAGAGCCCTAAGGTGGGGATAATGTAAAGACCTGGAATTTCTAGGTATTTTTTTAAAATATATGGAAATTTTACGAGTCCGCAAAAATTGACGATGCATAATTCTAAGGCCCGAAGTGCCCTGAATGAATTTTTGAACTTCTGTTCAGGTATGTTCAGTAAACATGCGAGCGGGTTTTTCTAACTTTTGAATCGGTGCTCAAAATTGAAATATGAGGGCACCTTTGAACTCGCAACGCTGGTATTCGCTTAAGGAGACTTTAACCTCGATGGAAGATGGTCAAGGGTGAAAGTTAGTTTTGGTTTTTTCATGTAAGAATAAAATAAAAATAAAAGTGTGTGACTTTTTATTTTTTATTTGAAACACCCATGTGGGTGTTGGTAGGTGGGTCCACTAGAACTAAACCCCCATATAGATGCTGAGAAGTGGGGACAACCCGAACCTAACCTCCCATGAGAGGATATGGTAGTGGGGACCACTTGAGGCCTAAACCTCTTGAACTTCCCAAATTATAGAGAAAAAACCTCTCAAACCCCCCCCCCCACCCTCATTAATGTGGAGAAGCCTCTTAACATCCTCCACATTAATTGTGATAACACACATACATTTAAAATGGAAACCTGTTTTTTTAATTAGGCTAATTTGAATTTGTTCCAATGTACTAAATAGAGAACTTAATCTATTATCCTTGGCATATATGGAGGAATTGGGAGGAAGGAGATCTTTGGAGAAAACTTCTCCAACAAAGAACGCTTCCTCCATGAAGAATGCTTCTTCCATGAAGAATGCCAACAAGGAACATCTTCGACTACATGAACCGACACATGAGCCCAGGATTAGAGGTGTGTAGTGGACGATACAAACATCGACGACTTCACCTTCTTCCTCGCGCCAACGTCCTCAAGAAAATGAGGTAGGGATTTATTTCTAATTGATTATCACTTTCCATGTTCTCCCCTTCTAATTATTTTGCGGGATTGGGAAAAGATATTGATGTGGGTTATGGGAAATGATGTTTTAATATTTCTTCCATACACATTCATGCTTCATTCTTTCTGAACTACTTGCTACCACTCTAAACGTGGAGGGTGTGGGCCAAACGAATGTGGCCCGACCTCTCAATCATTCTTCTTTGATGTGTTCTATGAAATGGAGGTATGAAAAGAAGGCGATGAAGGCAACGACACTGACCCCTGTGGCCTCCACGACTTGCGCCACCCCGTGGTGCTTCGTCCTCCCAACCGAACCTGCCCCGCTCTGACCGAGCCACCGGCAGCCGGACCGAGCGGCCCCGCCACCCTAGGCCGAACCTCCTCGTCGTGCTGCCATCATGCCAAGACGCAGCACCACCACCATGCCACAATGCCGCCCTGCCAAGCCGTCATGCAGAGCCGCCGCGCTGCCACTGTGTCGTCGTCGTCCGTCGAGTCACGTCGTTGTCCACCGAGTCATGCCTCCATCCACTAATTCGTGCAGCTTTCCAAGCCAATCCGAGCCAACACTTCCACTGTTCCCTTTACATAGCCCTTCGTACCACCTAAGCCTCCCTCATTGTGGCCTTGTGAGCCACCCTGAACCAAGACGACCTGTGACCGAGCCGTTCCGTGGCCGAGCCACCCTCATAGCACCCTTCGAGGCCGATCCACCCTCACGGCCCCTCACAGAAGTCGGGTCGAACCCAACTGGTCAGGCCGCCCAGCGGGCCAGAACGAACCCAACGGGTCAGAACACCCAGTGGGCTAGGCCAAACCCAGTGGGTCAGGCCGGGTCAGACCGGACCTGGGCCTACTACGACCCAGTTAATTACTTTTGGCCATAACTTTGGCACCAGACGTCTATTTGACGAACCGTCAGTGGTGTTGGAAATCTTGGAGAGATACGGTCACATTGAGAGATGCCCCACTGAGATTTGAATTGAGATGGGGTATGATCAGGTTGGATCGATCATGAATCCAACCGGGCCCTCGGGCCTAAAAGGCTAATAACTCACAGATCGGGCATCTGATTGACGCGTCGTCTGTTGCGTTGAGACCCCTATGATGTGGCGGACCTTCGAGATACATCATAATGGGACTTCCTAGCATTTAGAGTATCGACCAATAGATTGTGGACCGGATCCTCCCGGAGATGAGTGAGCATATTGCGGGAACCTAGTGGATGGCTAAGACTTTACGACTGGTGACTATTTCGACTCGAAGTGACTCGACTGGCCTACTGGGGAGCACCTTAGTGACACGGCAGACCCACGGTGGGGAGTTCATTGGTGACGCGGTAGACCCAAAGTACTCGATAGGAGGAGTAACTTTGCAGGCTGTGAGGGGGAGTGCCTCTATGTGACGCGGAAGACCCACAGTGGGGAGTGCCTTGGTGACGTGGCAGACCCACGGTACTCGACGGGAGAGTACCTCAGCAGTCCAAGGTTAGTGGGAAGTGCCTCTGTGTGATGCGGCTGGTCCATTGTACTGGATATAGGAGGAGTTCTCCAGCAGTTGAGGGTTCAGAGTGCTACTTTTTACTACCCCTCAAATAAATCCTGATGTGAGATGAGTGAGTACCTCTGTGTTTTCATCATGATTGAGATGGATTACTTGATAACTTAGGTATATGTATGAACATATACCTAAGTAGTTTTATCTTTTGATTTCATACTTTTTTTATCCTTGTTGGATTTTGTGAGACCTAGAGGGTCTCAGGGCCCCTAGTGAGTATCATTATACACACCACTACACGGCCTATGCCCGCACCTTGT
Organism: Viscum album; assembly: GCA_963277665.1. Lineage (NCBI taxonomy): Eukaryota > Viridiplantae > Streptophyta > Magnoliopsida > Santalales > Viscaceae > Viscum > Viscum album. The sequence continues at coordinate 165,498,955 of OY728155.1, read as the reverse complement.
TGTGTTGGATGCAGATGACGGACATCGCTGATAGAGGCCAAGAGTACCAGGACTGGATGGTACCCAGAGGTGGACCTTACAACGAGTTAGTACACAGAGGAGATAGATGGAAGAGGAGTGTTGAGGATGCGATCTGTACCAACCCTTCAGGTAGGAACCTCATAGGAAGACCTAGCAGATGACTTTTCCTTTTCTTCAGTTGTATTGTATCACAGTTGTACTTGTACTTTTCAGTTGGGATTGTATTCTGGCCCCTTTTTCTTTCATCAATCTTTTGTTTTACATTTTACTTAGTGTTTTGTATCCATATGTGTGCTTTCTTATGTGTGTGTTACAGGTTATAAAGGCAACACCTTCTTAGTTTTAGGGAATTATGCCTTTGGTGATAGTCTCCAGCCCCTGGCCTATAGAAAGGAGGGTGTGGGGTAGTCACGGCACTGGCCTCGTGGGATGGTTCATGACAATAATTATGAAATATAAATTTATAAAAACAAATTGATTTAATAAAATATATTTTCTAAAATTTTCGTTATTAATTTTTCATTATGTTCGCAAGGTGCGACTACACTACCTTTTAGAAGAGTACAGTTTTTCAGAAAACCATTCCTTTTCAATTATATGATTTTTATATTATTTATTATTAATGGATAATAATTTAATTTATTTTGTACATTTTTAAATCCTATAATTTATATTATTTTGTTTTCCCTATTAATCCCCTTCAACTTAATAGCTAGGTTATAAAGGCCATGTTTAGAGAATAATATTTTAAAAGGGAATCACATTTGGTTTAAACCCGATGTTACGTACATCGTAATATAATTATGTGATTTAATTTATTGGAAAATAATTACATCATAATTTCTAATGGTTTTATATTATATTTTAATACTTCTATTTTGTGTCACACATTCCACTGGACAAGATTATTCTCCTTTAAAATATCAGGGTGTTACAGATTTAAAATTATAATGCCACTAATAACATAATAAAAACCATATATATATGTGTGTGAAATAAAATCCTAAATAAATCATCACATAATAATATCATTTTTTTAGAATTGAAATTAGATTATTAATTTTACCATTACATCATACCAAAAAAACATTGAAAATAAAAGTGTTTCATAAATGATTATTCATATCATAATTAACATGGTGGGATGAAATGGGTTTCTTAATCAAGTCCATGAGTTGTCTTCTGAGGTTGCTAGGGTTCTCCCCCTTTGGTGAGGGCGGTGGCTTCTGAGCTGGTCCCTCCTCCCCCGCCGGGGGAGGGACTTCTGAAATCCTTCACGGGAGTGCCTTCATCTTTCTCACCTTTCTCAAACCCGGACCTTCTTCCCCATTTTCCCCATGTTTCTCTTTTCCCTAAAGTACCATATTTACTTAATGGATTTTTGAACCTGTCTCTCTCTACCTCTGAGTTTAACGAGGCTTCGTGCCTTCTAAATCTTTCCCTGGTTGCGCGGTTCAAGCAGAGGCGTCCTTCCATGGATTCATTTGATAAATGCATATTTTTGTCCTGAGGATTACAGGATAGAGATACAGAAGGATTGCTTGACTCCAGACACATTCTAATTTGATTTGCATCTGAGGAGGATCTGGTGAAGGCTTGGTGCAATGCTCTGTGCAGCTGCAATGGATTTTAGTTCTACCTCTTTTGATGGTCGTACGATTTCCACATGAATCGTGACTCCTCTACAGCTGCGATTTTGGGTTAGTTTCTCAGAAGTTCCCTTACTGTTTCAAAATCCCGCAATTTTGAGAATGTTAGGAAACCTTGTCGGTAGATTTATGTGTGCTGATTCTAGAACCAAAGCTCTCTATCACATAGTTTATCCTCGGATATGTGTGGAAATATATGTCTCCAAAATTCCTCCCAAGTTCGTGTGGATTACAATAGAGGAAGAGTTTCATCACAAGAAACCGGTGGTCTATGAGTCATGGTTCGACTTCTACTCCTTCTGTAAAAAAACCGGGGCACCCTGTGGAAGTATGAAGACCGGGGAGGAAGGATTTCCATCCTCAAAAGGATGCAAGTTCAGTTGACAATTGAAAGGGGACGGGATGTGGTGAGGGTGTGTCTAGCCAGAATCAATTAGCGGTCCCAATTGGTATTAAGGAGGTGCAAAGTGGGTCACAGGGGGCAACCCATTGGTGGCCGAGGTAATCCAATGCTTGCGCAAGGACATGAAGGTTTCTGTGCATGATTCTTCAAAGCATTAGGGCTCTGATGTGATGCTGGCAGGGAGTGTAGGAGGGGTTGTGCTATGTGATATTGGCATTTCTTTGGATGTTGAGACAGTGACAGCAACGGATGTAGGTTCAAGGACTCCCTTGACTTCTTCTTAAGCATAGGCACTAAGTGCTGGAAGTGGTTCAAGTGAAAGAGGTAGATCTCTGATGATTGGAAGAGAGGGAGGGTTATTAGGTGGCAAGGGATTGAAGTAAGACACAGGGGGTGGTCTACCAATTCATTCTAGCCCAATGAGAGAGGTTCCGGCTATTAAGATGGGCAGTCTCTTTAAAGGGCTGGTGATTGAAGATCTGGTTCAGGACTTAGATGCAGCTCGAACTGATGAGCAGGGGGCATCCAGCAATGAGTTTTTTGAGTTCTCACCAGGTGATACTGTTGATGACCTTCATGATAGAGGGCCTCCTAGCCCAATGAGGAGAAAAAGCAAGAAGGGGAAAGGGAGAAAGGACTATTCATACTTACCTCTCCCAATGGAAACAAGGTCCGCCAAAAAGTAGAAGGACAGGATGATTGCAGGTGACTCCAAAACTTATGGTGGCCATACTGAGCCCGCAGATCATGGTACTGCAGCCCTTCAGCTAAGGGAGTCAGGTGAGGCCCGTGAGCAATCCTTTGAGCTTCTTTTACATTTGGATGAAGAGATAGTGGAAAGTATTTTGGTGATTAATGCCTCTGATGAAGAAGCTAACAAGATGATGGGAAGGTTTCTTAAAATAGCAACCACTGAAGAGCAAAGTGAATGGATTGACAAGCAAGACCTTATATTGATAAGGGGATACAATGAAGGTAAGATTAATCAAGAGGAGTACATGAAAGCGTGGGGCAAGATGGTGTCTCTCTTTGAAGAATTATTAGAGGGTGTTCCAGACACACGGGTATCTTCTATCTCTTGGAAACTTCTAAGGGACAATGCGTCTAGCAGGCTCAAATTTCTTTTCAATGGTTTTGAAACTTCTCTTGATGCTTGAACTGGGTGGTTTCTCACTGTTACCTTAAAAGTGTTTTTGAAAATAAAAAAGTTACTTTGGAGGAAATGGGTTTCTTAGAATCATACATAAATCACAATCATTGGTATACATCCATTGAAAATAGTTTAATGTATCAAAATATTAAATCCCTAATGCATCATATAAATTCCTAAAGGAAGTAAAAATATAATAAAATACCTTTAAAATATCATTTCAACCATTGTTCAAAATATCGTAGAATGAAAACTACTATTATGGAAAAACATTAACTAAAAATTACAATCATATTGAGAGAATTATTTTAATTTAAATATAACAATGGTAATATGTAAATAATGTTTCAAATAAAATATTGATCTTGATGTTGGGAAAAAATGTATAAACCTTATATGTTTTAAGAGAACATTTGTTTTCGACTTTTTTAAAGAGATAAGAATGGTTTTTTTAGAAAATGTATATTTAAAAAAATTATTTTAAATCATATTTTGTATTTTAAAAGGTGATGAAATTTTTTTTCCAAAAAAAATAAATTATATTAAAAATAGTCAATTAAACATGTCTGAATAACTAGCACATTGAAGAAAACAAACATTGACCAAAAGTGAAATACAGTAAACTATTGTTTGAAAATATATTATTAAACATTTTAGTAACCAATAAATGTAAAATTTTACTAATATATAAAAATTTTATGAATTAATATAGGATAAAAAATAGATAGGTTTTATTGAGGAATACCTAGATAACTTCCCTTAACGAAAAAATAGAATAAACAATCTTCGAAATTATTGAGTTTAAAACATGAGCCATTTCCCCAAGTCTCATCTCACTTTGTATTTGTTCAAATATCCAATATAATAAAATTATATTTATCATAAATTTATTATAAAAAATAATCATTCATAAAATAGTATATATCCTTACATTATAATTTTCAATTATAATTTAATTACCAATTTGTTTATTAAAATGAATATTGGAGTGAAAAATGTTCATTTTTTCATGCATGTTATAATTTAATGGTTTTGGTACACACACCATGGTCATGAATTAATCATATATTTAATATTAATAATGATGTTAATATCAAAATAATTCTTCATATATAATTATATATTAATTTCAACAATAAGGTGAGGAAAAATGAATCACATCACTTCATGGAGATGGTAGTTCGTACATATGCTCGAGTGATGTATAAAATTTTTTATTGTTGTAATAAAAAAGAAAATAATAAATAATATTTATTGAATCATTATTATATTATATATTCTTATATTTTTATAAAATATAAACTTTTTAGTGTCTATATAATGCTTAAATTTAAAATTAATCCCATCGCTTCACGATGGTGGTAATCCACCCCTACACACGAGCAACATTATCATTTCCAATTTATGGAAAATTTAAAATGGTAGAGAATGTATTATAATTATAGAATAAAATTGATGTAATTAATATAATATAAAAACATTAAATCCAATATAAAAACCAATCATTAAACATGGTTATGGAAAATGAATCATATCTCTATATGGAGGTGGTAGTCCACACATAATGACAAGTTATAATTTCATTTCTAATTTAATGAAAATGATGTGAAAATTTGTCTCTATTTAAATATAACAAAAATTAAGAATAATTATGATAGTTAAATAATAATTTTATTTTGGATACATTATGAATATTTAAGGTGGGATAAGAAATAAAATTAAAAATACTTGGATATGTTTTATACCCCTTCATTGATAAATCCTCTTTTTGTTACACCTTTGGCCTTGAAAGGATTGTATTCTCATTAAACTAGGAAGTATAGAACACGAGGAGAAATTATTTTTTAATTTATTCTTTAATATAGATGGATTAACATGTTTTAGGAATATATGAGAGTTTGTTTCCTTCTATAGGCGAAGTAGAGGACACACTACGATGAATTCAAATGATTAAAATGAATAATTTCTTTACACAAGTAAATGGAATAAGAAATATTAAATTAATAATTGAGGGAATAATATGGCCTCAATACTATCATGAAATATAATTAAATATTTTTTTGGATATTTTAAACCTTATCGCTTATGTTAACACCCTGGGTAAACCCTTTTTTAACCTAGTTGTACTAAAAGAATTTATTTTTTTAATATTTATTATGAACAAAAAATATGTTGACCACATGAAAATAAATTAATTATAATGATTAAAAATATTTAGACTAATTTAAATGATTCAATTTCCATATAATGATGAAATTAATTTTAAAATAACCATGTCAAATACAATAGAATTTATTATTATAAAAGTGTATTTTTTGGTACCAAAACCTGATTCATTATTATTTATTTCCTCATAAAAAATAATAGATTAATTATAAATAATGTGGTTGAATATATAATATATTAATTTAATTAATATTATTTATCAGTATAGATATATTTATTTTATTAGTATAAAAATACATTTTGCGCAAAAAAATTGTTTTCATGAAAAATATCTTTATTTACCTTCAAATGATTTTTTTAATTTCTGATTACATAAAACTATAATATATTAATTTTATAAATATCTAGCCAATAAAACTATTTTAATATAGTTAGCCACATTACTAACCTCTAATATAATTGAATGGTGATAAATATCACATTAAATTAGAATATTTTAATAGTATATCCTATATTTTTCAAACATAATGATGCATGTAAAGAGATCTATCAATAAAATAAAATTTATTTAAAGTGAAATGTACCCAGAAATATTATGTTCAAACATTACAAAAAATTATTATAATTTCTCCTTAAAAATTACTGCATTATGATATAAATAAGTGATGATACTTTTACATCATCACATATTCTAGTTCCCATATATATTCATCAAATTTAGGGTTTCATCAAAAAACACTGACCTGGTAGATAGTAATATCTCATAGTGTATTATCACATTGACAAAAATAGTTTTTCCTCATAAGAGATATCATTCTCAAAATTTTCAACATTTCTTATACATGTGAATGATCTGGTATGTATTTCCTCTGGTCGGATACATAGAAGAAATCATGAACCTTAAAGAGATTAAGTACAAGAACTAAGTGAAAATAAATTATCTTGATATAATAAGAAATTTCTAAGTGATTGATATCAATAACACTCAAAATTCTTATATTTCCAAGTCATATAACAATTTTCCATTCAAAAATTTATAGGTTTACCATTTTCCATTATTGAACTCTAGATCTCACTAATGATTTTTAGTATTACACTACGGTCAATACTGGTTTTATGTAAATTGTAGATGAATGTATATAACTATATCTCAAAACTTACTAATCTATATTAAGAAATAATAGAATTTTTCTTATCTCATCATCAAATCATGATTCATTTCTTATCTTTATTCTTTAATGGGATTCATAATGAGCCTTCACAAAGCTCAAGTACAAGCTATTATTGTGGAAGAACCCATCCAAATAAAGGGATTGATCCCAAAAACCCCTTAAATCCATAGAATATTCTATAAATATATCCTCTAGTGTTTTAAATGAATTCTCAAACTAACCATTTGTCTAAGTAAGATATGTAGTGATATAGACCACTCCTTTATTCAATAATTATTATAGACTTCTCAATAACATTGAGGTAAGCCTTACATACTGATCAGATACAATTTAATGTGGTACTCAATAAAAAAATAATAAATCTTTATTTTATATCTGGTAAATATGATCAAGATTAAATTATTGTGTAGTTGAAATAAAATGTGTTGATTCCATAAGTTGGATGACTAATGCCCAAATAGTTTTATGGTCTTTAGAGGTATTGGGGAGTCTGGTGATGAAATCCTTCACAATGTTTTTCCATTTCCATTTTGATATAGGGAATGATTATAAAACCCCCTTATAATAATTTCACACATCTATAATATTTTTATATGTCATTAATTATAATACATACTCTATGGTATCCCTTTTCATGTTTTCCCAAAATAAATACTCTTTAAGATCTCTATACATCATAATACATTTAGGATGAATCAAGAATAATGAACTATGAGATTCATCATACAACACATTTTACCAGGATTATATTAATGGGGGTATATGTACGGTTCTTGAAACTTATCATTCCGTCAAAATCATGGTTTAGAATATGAATATTTCTCACTTTTCTCTATAGTTCTTATACCCCCCTTCTCACATCTTTGTTCCACTTATATATCTATGGTTAAACATTCATCAGTGAAAGATATGATCTTTACCCATTCACAATTATTAAATATATATATTTATAAAATCCATAAATATTGGATTTATCTCATTCCTAAACATAGAAAAAGAAGAATGGTCTTTCCAACAAAGATAACTAGCCACCTTGTTCATATTCCACAGTGTGGTACTATATTGTGTTTTAGTAATCATCAATCAATTTAAACAATCCACTTTGAAAAATATTAAAAAAATTATTTGTGAATATGTACTTCATGGTTTAATGATCTATATATACATATATATATATATATATATATATATATCACATCATACTCTATAAAGATAATGCCTGTATTTTTTGAATGGAAAAAATTACAGCTTCCAACTCCTAATCAAGATTTAGGTAAATTTTTCCATGAATTATTAATTAGAATGATGCATAATATATAACCATATAATTATGAATCAAGACACATCTAAATACCTTATTTTATGAAACCTTATAGATCATAATCCTTTACCCAACATTGTGTTGTGTACACAATGGTGTACTGACCAAGCTAATTTTCATCTCCTTAAAATTCTCATCACATTAAACTACATAGAGAGACATTTTTCCCTATAATTACAAAAGGATAATACATTATATAGATATGAGAAATCCCTAAAAAAACCAATGATAATATCCTTCCAACCAAAGAAAAATATGTTATCCAATTAAAATTGTTGGTCTATGAAATTTTTCAATAACAACCATCTTGGATGTATTCGCTGACATTCAATCAATTGACATTATTTGACAAAGAAAGGTGAATCTATATAGAAAATACTTTCACATGGTAAATTAATCGTATAAATTATCCTTCCTTATTTTTATTACCACAATCATTAAATATTCTTCATGCACATACAATTTATTCAAATATATATGAATATCGATTATAATGAAACCCAAGAAAATGACATGGTAATCTATAAATAATCCATTCATTAAATAAGTGATGATATTATGAGATTTGGTATGTTCAAATAGAGTCATTAAATATTCATAAAGAACATACCTCATTAAAAATTCAATATTTGGTATATCCTATTTCTTGACCCTAAGCTGATGATATCTGTAACAAAAATCATTTTTGGAAAGATAATATGTTCCCCATATATTATAAAACTTATAATCAATATAATTTAGGGGAATAATTTTAACAGTACTATTCTTATTAAGATATCAATATAAAATTTAAAGACACATTATCCAAAATTAATTTTGAATAAAGATCAGGAAAACCCCATGGTGAATCAATAGGATTAATTGATCCATTATCATGATTATTCTAGATTTTATTCATTAATTCATACAACTCAATCAAGTATATACTATATATTTAAATTTAAAAAGGTATAACACTTTGTATAATCAATATCATGATTCATTGGAATAGTACACTTGTCTTCTGGAATTACATTAGCACTAACCCAAACAACATGAAAATAATTGATATATATTTCCTCAACAAAAATATTAGATAAATAAACCTCATGAATAGAAAGTTATATCGATACAATATATGTAACATCCATTGTGTTTTTATATTCCTACTCTCCTGAAATCACATTTTTTTTGTTTTTTTTAATCCACTTTTCTGGGTTATGTGATAACCCACATATCAATACCAAGATCAAATAAAACTGAAAAAATAGAATAAAATTCAAAAAATATTAAATTGAAAACTAATTGAATGTTAAAAATGAAAAATAAAAATTTGAAGTGAGAGAAAAGGATTCATCTCAAACCCAGATTCTCCATTATTCCCTATAACATCACCTCAACTACTAGAGCCAACTGTCATCAGAAACATCATCATTACTGCAACTTTCTAGAAACAAAGCCAATGAAACTGGCACCATCATAACCTTGATCTACAAGACATGATCTTCATCAACAAAAATGAAACCAAAATATATAAAAATAAATCAAAAACAAAAAAACATTACAGGAACCTCACTATAGTATCATTCACAACATTTTAGGATAAAAATTTTCCAAACAAACCGCTCAAAAAACACTATGACAAAAATGATACCACCTGAGTGAGACTGTCAGTCGTCGAGATAGCTCAAGCATAGCATCCCAATATCATCCTTGAGTAGCACCAACACCTTTGGATGCTAACCCAACAAACAAATGTCACACACATTTGAAGATTAACACTACACTTGTACAAGCCAAACCCAACATACATGTTCATTGAAAAAACCAAATCGGGTCAGGTGTGGTGAATATGGTGACAATAGTGTAGAGGGGATGAATTAAATCCACAGCATGCAAAGATAAAGAATAAATCTACGAGAGCCACATAAGAACACAAAACATATGATAACCTGAATAACTCCAACTCACAATCTCAATCTTTTATGTGCACCATCATGATAGAATAAAAATAGGGTCAAGCATGATGGGTAATAAAAAAATGTAGATATGGGGTTGAATGGAAACCCTAGCTATAGAAACACATCAGATATTAAGAATGAAACCTAACAAAAAAATCCATACATTAATAAAAACAAAAATAGTCATGTTGAAGAAGATAAAGATGGGAAGGGGGAACAAGAGTGAGTGTGAAGAGAGGGCCTCGATACAGGGAAGATGATGAAGAATCTAGGAATATCCAAGCAGGGAGGAACAGAGCTACCAGCAATGGAAGATGATGAACAAGATCGAAATCACAGAGGAAAGGATTAAAAGGCCACCTAGGATAACCAAAGGACATTGTAACATCAACAAATAAATGATGGAGTGAGAGGCTTGGATAAGATCACCTCACATTCTAAGAATCATGTCAGAAACCCTAGGATAAGGAGATGTTAAGAGAGATAGAGAGAGAGATATATTTTAGGGTGTGGGTGCCATTTCATTTTTATTATCCCACCAAAAGACAGTCATAAGTTGATTCTAACTATTAATTTTTTCTTTGCTTCCCGATAATTTGATATGTGATCAATATATAGAGATATAATCTATTCCAATAATCATATCGAATTCAACTAGAGGGATATGTAAAAAAAATATAAAACCATATTCTAAAAAAATCTAAAAGAGAAAAGTTATTATCTCAAGATGAGATCACATCAACATTAAGTGTTTTTACTAATAAATCAAATATAATTATTTATATTTAGAGTCTTAAAATAAAAAAATCAGATATAAAATAGTGGATTGATCCATAATCAAATTAAAAAAATAAATTTAAGAGTGGATTATAAGTGTACTTTTCACCAATTGGATTTCATGACTCGCATTAGCTATTTTGATCAGATGATATTTCCATATTTTACTTTTTCAATAAGATTCTAATTTAAATTTTCATTATCAACCCTTGTATTTATTCATTGAAATCTGCAATGCCCATAATCCAAGTAATTATAAAATTAGAGTGTGTGAGAGAAATGTGGTTGATATTTTTCATTGTTACATTCAATGACTGGAATCTTCACATAATATATCCATTCTTTTTCTTGATAGTCATCTTGTACATACTTAAAATATTTACTAGAAACCATAAGAAAAATTACATTTTTCTAATATACATAATTCGAACATGAAGGATGATTATTTTTTATTCATCCATGGGTTTTATTATTTCAATTTTTTTAAAATTATATTCTACTATTTCCCCCCCAAAATAGAAATAATAGTAACAGTCTCCAATTCTCATTTCAAGATGATATCTATCAAAATATATTATTAACAATACTATTCAGATTATTGTTTTAAATCCAATAATAAAATATTTAGGTGTTCTATCATAATCAAAGATAAAACTAGAAATATAAATTCCATGTATATATAAATATACATCATAATAAATAATGGATTAATCATTGTTCTGCATTAGTTCAAGGATTTTCCTTTCAATTTTTACGAGTTCAGGGGTAATACTTATTAAAAAACTCTTTCTTAAACTCTTTTAGTGTTATGGAGTAAATATACTCTTCTTAAATAATATTATTAATAAGATTCCACCATTAAAAATGTAATATCCTAATATTTTTAAATAAGGATATTATGTCTAATAGTATATATGACACACCACACCTAGCTTTAATGAACCATGAAATAATATTCTTTTTATGTTTGAATTATAACATAAGCATTTAATTGATGTGTATATACTCGATTAAATTAACGATGATATATGTAATGTTCATAATTAATAAAAATTTATTGGTTCATTATTATGAAATAATTATTCAATTTTTATCTATGTAAATTTCCACGACAAAAATTGGTATTCATTAAAAATGAATTTTTTAGAAACATTAAGGGAATATTATAATTAGTTTCTACAATTTTTTGATCTTTTATTTGATAAAAGGTTATCATTTTTCAAAATATCATATCAAAAATTTCTTCTTTTAAAAGTTTTATATTTTTCAAAAAAATATTGATTTTTCAAATAATAGTTATGAATAATATTTTGTATTAAAAACTATATTTTCATTTACTATATTTATAAGGTAAAATTATAGTATTAATTATTTTTAAACTATAATTAGTTCCTTTCTATAAAAAATATAATTATAGTCCCTATAATGAATGTTATACTCTAATTTGATATTAAATCATTTTTATACTTCGAGGGGATTTTTAAAAAAAACTATTATTCATTTCGTTTTTAGTTTTTTAAATTAATTTCTACCACTTATTAGAATTTAATATTGAAAAATGAAATAAATACTTGTAATTTTTTGAATGATTTTTTAAAAGATAAATTTTAAATTTGGTCATAATCAATAGTAACCATTGTAAATTTTTATTATCATGGTAAAGTTAAGTTGGGTTAATTATGGTTAAAACTAATATAATAATGTCTCAAGTAAACCCAATACACGCCATTGTTGAATTGAATTAGATTATTTCAGACTATACCATAAAATAATATAATATTTGGCATTATGGGGACATTTACCCTTGATAATTAAATTTATATTATCTATGTAAAACATAAAGTAAAAAAATGTCATTTTCATGACTTTAATAACTATTAAATTATTACATAAGGACATTAAGATTATAATTTAAATTAGAAATGTGTTGTTTAATTATAAATAATTTTATATAATTTTAATTTATTTGTACTTTTTATGACATTAATAATTACTTTAAATTCTTACACAATGATAATAGAGTATTTTTTTCAATTAAAAAAATTAAATTAATGATTTTAAAGATTGAAAATGAATTTTTATTTTGATAAATTTTTGAAACTAATGAATTATTTTGAAAAATATTTTATATTTTGGATATTTTATATCATTATATTTTAATTCTAATTTTGGTAATTAAAGAACAATTTATTAAATAGTATCAATAACCAAAATAATAATATTTTATTTAAATAATATTATATTAAATAATATAAAAAATAATAAAAAATAATTAAATATTAATATATGGATATTATATGGTTAAAAAATTAATCCATTTTCTATATATTATCAAATTGAATCCTTATAATTAAAATTATAACTCATTAAAATTTATAAATGATTTACAATGGTTAAGGATACCATAAGTTAACAAAAGTGTTAAACCAAAAGATACGGTTTTAAAAAATATCACAAAACAATAAAAATTTTATTTGTTCATTGGATTTAAACACAATAATACATAATATTATAATACATTTAAATTTATATTAACTTTTTTTTATAATTACATTATTATAATTTATTTAATTACGAAATTGAAAGTGTTCCAACAATAAAATTATAAAAGGATACATCCTCCCATAACTTGTTGAAATATTATGATCCCTCTAGATCAACCATACCCAACCCAAATCTATTATAAACAAACTTATACACATTTTAAATGCTTCATTATTTCCAAAATAGAAACACATGTATCCTTATGAGAAGATCTAAAGGAATTGTTCTAGTGAAGTGGTCATCACCTTAACCGATAACACTCTTTTTAGTTATTCATTTAAATTATATTTGTCATTTATATTTATTATAATATAACATATTAATTATCCTTGCTAAAGAAAAATGTTATTTTTATTATTTAACCTTCTTTACTCACTATCTTTCAATTACATGTAATTGAATGTATATCTAGTGTGAACGTATGACACACCATTACCACATTTTAATAAAAATTGTTTTCCAGAATATCATTGATGGATGGTTATTATGATTTTTTATTGTTTATGTGAAATATTTATGAAATAAATAATATTTTGTAATTACAATATCATCTCTACCTTCTAACCTTCAAATCCATTCGAAAATGAAGACGTCGCTTGTGCGTACATGTGGACTACCGCCTTCAAGAAGCAATGTCATTAATCATTCATTTCATATTTACAAGGATGGTAATAAAGATATATATATATATATAGGAAATTATATGATAAATATTTATATATAAATATAAGATATTATGATGATTCATCAGGTTTAAATTCTTATTTACCTTTATTTCATTCGATCCATCGAAAAGTGAAAACAATGTGCATGCATATGTATAGCCTACTATCTCCAAGAATGGTGTAATTCATTTTTCTATCAATATTTTGTTTATGAATGTATATATATAAAGACTATATTTTATATTTATATCATTATTAATATTCATGATATGATGGAACCATGGTGAAAGTATAAGGGAAAAAATTACTAAACCAAAACACAAATGAAAAATGAAGCATACATCAACCGATATAGTGATTTTATTAATTAATTGTTAATAAATGAGTTATTAATGGATTTAAGTAAATTATATATGGTATGAATTGTATTATTATGGATACATAGTATATTTATAATAAATCTATATTTAAAATATTGTATTTTCAAACTTTTATGAAGGAAGTTAGACTTGGGGTATGATATTTTCATCTTACTTTTATTTTTGTGAGACAGAAGACATATTCAATACTTAATTATTTTATGTGTTATATTCAGTACAATATATATACATTATGATGAATTTTAATAATTTTACTTGTTTTTTATATGTAAATAATTTTCATAGATTCAAGGGGATAATGATTCCACTATTACTAACATGGTAACAGTTTTCAATTAAAATATCATTTCTTATAGTGATTGTTAATGTATAAGTTTATGATGAGGAAATATTATGATAAACCACTAAAATAAATTTTCCATATTCTTAAAATATATTTATTTCTATGGAATTCATTTTTTTCCCTCTCATTTTCCTCACCATATGTACTCAAGAGACAAAAAATGTGTTTTTAGGGAAAATAAATATTTATACTCTCTTTGGTTGAATAAATAATTATCCTTATTATCCATGTTTTATAAAAATGTTTTAAAATATGTTTTTATTTTTCTTAATATATTTTTATATTTAATTTTTACTATTTAATTTTTCAAAAAAATTAAAATGGAATCTTCTTGTTTTTTTCTAAATGAGATACTTTTGAATTTTTATAAAATTATGAAAGGGATATTTTTCTTATAACATATACAGTATGAATATAATTTTCCACCAACATGACCAATGAATACTTTGATTAGTCCTCTGTATTTTTTTGTTCCTTTTTATTATTTTTTCTATAATAAATATTACATTTTTATACTTTGACGAAAATATTTCCAAATTAAATGGTTATTTTTCTCATGAAATATTCATGGGATCATTGAAAGAAATTTTTTATCCATGACTTAATCTTTTAATGGTTATTAATGTTTAATAGGGATATTATAAAATGAAATGGTCAATATATTTTCTCTAGGTGGTTCATGATGATGATTATGATATTTTTACAAAACCATTTTATTTTCAATGGGTTATTTTATAATTTTATGATTAATGATTTATAATTTAGTAGAATTTATAGATGGATTATGACTATTTTATAGTTGGGTCAATTATTTTTGTCCAATGCATTTCGAGAATATGGATAAAAAATAAGTTAAATATATTATGTGTAAATATGATTTCATGATCACAATATTAATCATGGACCAGAATTTCTTGTTCTTAATATTAACTATGAACCCAGTTTTCATATCCCTAAGTTTATTTGTTATCGTAGATATGCCCATAAAATTGTTTTTGGACCTAGATTCATGTATATAATATTATATTTGGAACTAAATTCATGGAAATAACATAAATAGTGATACTATTTCTATTTATATATATTCATGAAGTTATAATATTAGGTTTTACACATTATTGTTTCCATTTTATGCTCTCATAAAACATATTCATTGATTCCTTCTCAACACACGTCTTATGATCTACCTAGATTTATTCCATTGTTGTATTTTATGATATATAATATGGAGATTCTATATTTACAAATGTTATTCTCATATTCTCATATTCATAATCTCATGTTATGTTTATGTGTTCATGGATATCTTCTTTTTTACCCTTAATATGAATACGACCTCACCCTTTCTTATGTTTACTTACACCACTTATTGAAAAGTGGTTTTAAGTATGACATGTATAATAATAGTGCTAGTTATGAATAATATAATGGGAGATAATGTAGATCTATTATGAACTTTTTTTTAATCTAATTTCTAGTGTCACTAGAGATATATAATTTTCTCATTTATCAATATTTTATTAAGTGAATATTTATCTAATGACAAGTAATATATTTATATTAAAAGTATGGGTCACTTTAATTATTTTAGGGAAATGATTTTGTTTATCCATTGTAAACTAGCATGTGATATGTTTTTAAAATTTCTGTAGTATAGTCTTATGTTTATATAAAATTCCAATGTTATAGTAAATAAAGTTGTATATTTTTTCAAGAGAAACATACTTGTAAATATACTAAAAGAGTACAACGTTTTTTATTAGATGCATATTGGGGAAATAACCCCAAAATGAGTTTTTTCATGCATATCTAGACCCTCATTATATTACATGGTGAGTGTACCCTTACTACTCATCATGTTTTAAACTCCTATAGTATATTCATAGATTTTTTCACATTTAATTAATAAATCATTATGAATGATCCGAATATATTATGATAATGAATGGACTCAGTGTCCAAATTTATGGAATATCATGAATGATTTTAAATATTATTTGATCATCCTGTATAATGTTTTTAAATCCATCCTTTTATAATGTTTCAAGTTTTAGTTAATGGATTTAACTTGAAGGAATCATGTTTTGAATTAATGTGATAGACAAAAAGAAACAACAATCCTCATGATAAATCAAGTATAATTGAATATAGGATATAATATTTTATATTATGACCCCACAACTATATCAAGATATAATTGATTACCCAAGTAAAATTGAACATCTAAATTTACCATGAATGGAGAAACATTACATTTAATATATTATGTGAAAATGTCTAGAATCATTCTACAGGACATCAAATCCATGATTTGTTGAACAATGTACCAATGTTATGGAAGAGATATATTTCTCTTGTCCATGAACGAACCATGAAAACATTTTCTTAAAAATATATCTTTTTTATGGATATATAGTTCAATTTTGGAATCTTATTAATAAAAATATTTAAGAAGATGAAATACACTCCATGGAATTGGATGAGTTTTAGAGGATATTTTACTTCATTTACTCCCCTCATATTTTAAATACAAAAATGAAGAATGAATTACTAGAGAATAAGAAATAGGATTTTGAATCCATTGGATCATAATAGGATAGTTTTACAATACATAAAAGTTATGATTTTGTTTTAATAATTTTTCCCAAAGAAAAATTTTATCAATTATTTAGTGGTTATAAACAAATTAGTTAAATGAAATTATCATTAAGTTACATTATAAGATATCAAGAAGAACTTTTATTTTCACTAAAAGTAGAAATGGATTCTAGAATCCTTATGGTTATAGTTATAAGAAATGAAAAAAATAGTTTCATGAAATCTCCAGAGGATTATCACATGGATTGAAGAAAACATTTAAAACTTCAATAAGCTAAAAACATGGGATTATGAACTTAAGAGATTTTATAAAAGGGACTCAAATGTGTTTATTGTGTGTGAAACCTAGATTTCATGAAAAATAATAAAAATGTAATGTGAATATTACAATCAATGAAATTAGCAGAGAGATAATTCTATATAATAATCCAAACATAATTAAATGATTTATATTTAAGTAGTTTTGAAATGATATAAAATACTTCCCTAATCCAAGAGATTATTAGAAAAATATGCCAAAAAAACTTTTGAATACAATTTATGAAGAGAAAAGTAATATAAAAAACTGATATAAATCATGATAAATAGGGAACACTTTTCCTCCACTCAAGAGTTGGGAGTTTTATATTGTACTTTATGTGAATGTGCCCTATAAAATTAATATTTTTCCTTATTATTAAACATTTAAGTGATTATAAAGAATTATTATCTCTCTATAAATTGATTTTAAAATAATAAAATCACATATGATATTTTAAAATAACTTATAATCATCTATTAGTGGAAGGTTGAACCATGATTTCTAATGGAAATTTTTTTGGTTGTGACAGGAGATTATTTAAGATTAATTTTCTTTTGCTAGCATATATGTTTTCTTGTGACATTATATTTTTTAAATTATTAGGGTAAATAATTTTTTTTATGATACATTATGAATGATTGAAAATGTTTCTATATTGATCATGAAATGATCGAGACCAAATCATTAAAATATTTGGAATGCAATTTTGGTGGGATATATTTTTGGTGAGCCATAAGGTCAACTAATTATGATATGTATTAAGATAAATGTCTAATGTTATTGGATAATTTTTTATAACCATTTTCATGTTGGAAAATATTTAGTGGTTTAAGGAATTACTAGTGGATCTTTTGATTCATTAATATATATTTTTAAATAATAATATATGGAAATTCATATAGAATATATATTTCTTTGGATGAGATATGATATAGAAGTTGAATTCCTTAATGCACAACAAAAAAGTTTAATTTTGGTTAAAATAGTAATAAATCCTGTACATATATTTTTTTGATAACATTATCTTGATAGATAAATAATCCTTTAACATTTTAAAAAGTACTTTGAAACAATAAGGTATCTATTCATATTTGTTGACAAGGAATCAATGGGGTTTTAAGCAATAAATGACATTTTTTTGTATAGGTTAAATTTCTCATGACCATATTCACTATCACATTACAATAATCCTTGGGAGTTAGTGTACTCTTCTATGTCCATGTTTTCACATTCAACTAATATTTTCCAATTTTGAAACCTATTTATGTGTTATTATACTAGTCTTTAATGTCAATTAAAGATGATGTTTTATTCACGCTTTTGGTGATGTGGGATTTCAACAAATGTATTTTTATTTGGAAAAAACTTTTATTATCAAATTAATGTTAAAATTTATAGAGTGAAATTTTTTAATTTGGGGAGAATGTAACAGTATGATGTTTTTATAGAAATAAATTATGTGTTTTCCCACACTTTTCCAATGACAATATAACTTATTTTTATATAAATATTTAATACATATCATAAAAACACACATAAGCCCCATAAAGGTATACTATTTTTGGAGACTAGATTAATAATCATCTTATTTCATATAAAATATTTAAAATCTCAATAAAGGAGAATCCCATTTAGTACTGTACATAATTATACCCTATATAAAACCATTATATTAAATCTTATAAAAATAAATATAATAATTTTCAATCATAGATTCTTTTAAGGGTTAATATAGTAAATATCTATCAATGATCATATAAAATAAAGAAATATTCACAAGGGTTTGAGATCATGAAAATAACTTAAAATTTTCATTCCCAATATATTAAGGATCATAAACATGAGTCCTTCCATAAAGCTTTATCATTTCAAGAGACATGAATCAAAAGAGTGATAAATATTCATAAATCTACTAGGAACTATAAATCCATATCATAAAAGAGTAACATATTTAAAGTATAGAAACCATTTATTATGTCAAGGAAAAATAACAAGATCATCAATAATAACATATTATAATCAAAACATTATTCCCATAATTGATCAAGATCATTTACTAATATCCAATCACAAATCAAGTACACCGATTTATTTCTCATATATGATCAAGAACATCAACTTTTTCCCCATAGTGGATCAATATAATTGACTTGTTTCCCATAATTATATAATGAAATACAATACATTAACTAATTTATTGTACCTATAAATAATTATATGTTCATCCATTAATTTATAAATAAAATAAATATGTGTTCCACAAGATCATAAATTTTTTTTATATCATCATTTCATAACTCATGCAATGAAAATAGGTTTTATAAGTATTTCATTAATCCATCATAACATAAAAAATAGAACATAAATTGGTTTCATAATAATAAAATCATAATAATGATGAATCATCTATGTGAAGAGTAATGATTGTGTAATTAGATAATATCCCTAGTGAAAACATAATAAAAAAACCAAATAATCTATCACGAATGAAAAATCTCATAAAATGAATAAAATAATTTTTCTCTTAGAAAATACCTTTTAGATTTTTAATTTATTTATTTAAAATAAAAAAATCACAAATATTGTAGAAAGAATTTTTTTTTGAAAAAATCCTCGAAACATTTCTTTGAAGCCTCATTTTATTAATCATTCATGACAGTGTGAAATTATTTTTAAGGTTTATAACCTAAAAGAAATCATTTCTTTCAGATTTAAGTAAAAATTTAAAAAGTAACTAATCTAAAAAAATTAAATAATATTCCATTCAAAAAAATTCAGAAAAAATTAATCCTGGTTAAAAATGATATTAAAATAGTAATTGAGAAAAAAATATGAAAAAACATTAAAGAAAAATATGGACATGAAAGACAAAAGATTTTCGATAGAAAAGAAAAAATAAGTCGACTACCCATAAGAACATTATTCTAATATCCTGAGTATATAATGTGAAGAAAGAGAAATGAAAATATGTTTTAGCCAAAATTAAAATTAAGCAATGGAAAAATAAATAGATTTTTTTGATAATGACAATATTATTTCGTGAATGGAATTCCAAGTATAATGATTTTCAAATAAAATTTGATTGAAACATAAATTCTTTACCACTTCAATGAAAACTAAATCATAATACATTTTAATTAAATATCCATAGATGTATATGTACATCCCCAGATATTGTTTATGAAGAATCATAACATTCATTCCATGAATTTATATAAAATTCATAAAATAATCATGTGTTGAATATGGCATTTGTATCATAGAAATAAATGTTAAAAGAATGTCCCTTACCACACATTAGAGTTCCATCATATATGTTTAAAAAACATATATAATAAATTTAGATTTTAAATATATATTAAAGAACCATACACCAATATATCATATCATATATGATTTAATTATAACCATTTTTCAACCTTTTATTAACAAATTTATAATAAAATCACTATTCTGGTTGGTATCTGTATAGTTTTTCATATATGTTTTGGTACACTAGTTTTGGTCCGTGTACATTGATAATGGTTCCATAATATACATAATGATAATTATGGAGTTAATATCTTATATATATTAATTTTCTAAATATATTTTTATATTCATTCATAGAAATATTGAAAAAAATGAATTAAAAGATTCATAGAGAAAATAGGCCATGCATATACATTAATGTTGCTTTCACATTTTTATGGATGTATGAAAAGAAAGGAAAATAAAATTTAATAATTTTAAAAATATATTTATATCAAATAAATCATATATATTCACAATATAAATAATTATTACTAAATATTTAAAATAGATAGTAAAAATGATTCACATCACATCGTGGAGGTGGTAGTCCACACTTATTCATGGGTGACATTATCATTTTTCAAAAAAAAATAAAGGTAATAATAGAGATATGATATTATCATTCAGAAATAATAATTAAATAATTTATATAATATATAATCATTACAAAAATCATAACTCATCCCTAAAAGATGATAATGGAAAATCAATTCAATAAATGCATGGAGAGATTATGTCGTATTTACAAATGAGTGATATTTTCTCATCCCATTGGATGAGAAATATGGTGAAACAATATGGACTCATAATCATAATATATATATATATATATATATATTTCAGATACATAATTTATTATATAATGAACAATATAATGACTTTGATGATATAAAAATCAATTAAAAATTAAGTGATCACTTAAGGCGGCTACCTCTTCTTTGAGTCAACACATTAGATCGCCTCTTAAAGAACCTAGGATTTTATGTTTTAGAATAAATGAAACTATAGAATGTGTATAATGAATTTGAGGTGTTTTTTATGTGCATGGTTGATTTATAGGCTCAATTTACTGTAATAGGGAGAAATGAGGGAAGCTCTTTTATAATTGGGGTGAGGGAAACATTTATAATTTCATAAAAGATTAAAAAATAATAATTTTATTCTCTATCCCAAATGCCTAAAAAGGAAAATTATTTGAAGATAAGATAGAGTGGGGTTTCAGTCCATCAAATAATAATGTATGTCCTTGTATTTGTGGTTTTTAAAGAGTATATCATTTTTAACCCCTTTGATAATCCATTATAACCTTGACAATGATAATATATTTTTCAATAATAACATGTTATAAATTTCCATTTAAATCAAAAAAATGCTCATAAATTGAAAAATTATTATATTTTACATCATTTCATATCCATCATTTCTAATTTCAATATTTTTATGTTTTTTAAATAATTTAATATTATATTGTTTTGATAAAATTTCATTAATGTCAATTTTGACACTATTTGTTTAATTTTCAATACGATTCATAATAATGAAGTTATAATTATAATTTTTACCAATGATAAAAGAATAATATTTCATACTCATATTTAAAATACATCTAACATTATAACTCATTCAAATAATTTTATTTTAATATTTTTATAATAATTTATTTATTTTTCTATTATTTTAAGAAATACGGCATTGTCATTACATGAATATTTAATGTATTTATATTATTTATAAAAATTAGAAATAAATCTCAATCATAAAAATAATTTCATTAAGAAAAAAATAAATATTTATATTTATTCATTGCTTTCTTTTCAAATTTGGGGGCACAAAAGATATATTTAAATCAAAGATAGTGACATTTTGTATCTTTCATTGCAATAGATATTTTTTATGATGATTACCAGTAAAATCCTCAATTAAGAAAATAAATTTCATGTTTATGGTGATAATATTCAAAATAAAATCACCAAATTAGATTTTTCATAAAAACATTATGTCTTTATCACTTAGTTTTTAACTACATTTAATCGATTTTCCCTTTACTAAGGTGATAAATATTACCATGGTATGTATTCGTATTGATAAAAACTAAATAGTGTCCTAATTTCCTTATTGGACCCAAATTATTACAAATATGAAATCCATTTTAAAAAATTATATACATATAAGTTGTTGGAATTAATATTAAATAATTTTACAAAATAGGATGAGAAAAGTAATAAATTTATCAATAATACATGACTTACTCTTATCTAATGTATATAAAAATATTATATAAATGTTCAAAAATTCATTATTTATATAATATATAAATTTAATAAAAAAATTAAACAATATCATACAATTTAATTTATTAATATATAAACACATTTAAATTGTAAAAACGGTTTTTTTAGAAAACTTCCATTATAAATATAAAAAAATTACACCAAATTCAAATATAAATTTAATTCATGTGAAATTAATTTTAATTATTTAAATTAAAATTGAAAAAAATATACTTTCATATATCATTAAAATAAAATGGATCTTTTTATATTATTAAAAAGAAAATATTTATTTCCATAAAAGTTGAAACTTTTGATTATTCAATGTAAAATTGTACATTTCATAAAATTATCAAAAATTCATCATAAGATAACTTTGCCTTGATTAATTAAAAAAATATTATTTTTATCAAATATAATTTCTAGATATTTAAAAATTAATTATTATATTTTCTCTTAAATAGATTATTAATTTTTTAAGAAAACAAATTTTTGATGAGTAAAATGAATTTAGTAAAAAATGAGTGATTTTTTAAAATATATTTTTCAATAAATTTATATTGAGTAAGATATTTATATATATTTCATAAAAATATATTCATATTCATACCTAAAATTGTTTTATATTTGTTATAATGTTCAAATTTAAATAATTATATTTAATGGTTTGTTTAGCATCAGTGTTGTCTATCTTATCAACTATCAAAAAAAATGTTCTATTAAAATCATCATGTGTTATATTCTCCACTAATTTAATAAATTATATCCTCATCATTTTAACATGTACTCCGTAATAAATTATTTTATATTTTTAAATTACATTAATTAAAACTTACATTATAAAAATGTATAATAAAATATCCAAATGAAAATATTGAATGAGAAATATGAATGTCCTATAGAATAAAAAATAAATAGGTTTACATATTGGATAGCATTAGTAGATATTGGAAATATTTATATAGATTAAAAAATAATTTTTTATAATGATAGATAGCGACCAAGAATATTTATTATGATAAATTGAATCATCGTGATTCAATTAACAACTATAAAACCATAAATCTATGAGGTGGGAAAATATAATCAATTAATCTGAATTGAATGTAATAGGAAAATATTTTTATTTTAAAATAATTATCCAAGAGTTTTAGAATTAGTTTACTAAATAGAGTTTTAACATAAGATAATATATTTTGATGACAAGTATTATTTAAACACTTAATCAATTTCCACAACAAAATCCTATTTTTCTCCAAATTATGTGTATTGAAGATGATTTTTTTTCCTTGAGCACTTAATTCAACTTCATAACCCATAAATGGATATTAATCTACAATTCATGTCTCTAAATTATAATATAAGTTGAGCAATTATCATAAGTTATAATTATATTTATTGTTTATAAACTTGCCTATTCAATTCCAAAATTTACAAAAAAAACAAAGGTTGCCCAGAGATCATTTTATAAATTACCCAATATCCCAAATAACCTCAATAACCTCAACATTAATGAATTTATATTCCACAATGGTCATATCATACCTTAAATCTTAGATAACCCAAAATATAATTTAATTCACCCCAAATAATTTTTCATGTTAAATCACATGTAAAACAAAAGGGTTACATATACCACATCCCAATAAAACAAATCCCAAAATATCATAAATAACAATGATAAATCTTACAATGAAGTGAAATTACAAATAAAATCATGAATGAACGTTAAATTCCTACCAGGATGGTAATATTTATCTTCACGATAAATATTTACAAAAACATATATTTTCCATTGAGTAATTTTATACCATTTCTATTGTATATTTCATACTATATAATAAACCATAATTATTCTAAAAAACATAAAATTACGAAAGTGGTATTTAAACATAAATAGAGTATTCATATTGAAACCTTGTAAAATATTCCAATATCCTCAAAATACCATCACAAAAAAATTCAAAAAGTGGTATATATGACTTTGAACTGAAGATCAACCATAAACCTATAAAATAATGATGGAATTCATAACTTGTATATTAACCTCACATGAGAATAATATGCTTCAAAAAACCTAGTCCCTCGAATAAAACAATAGTATAGAAACAAAATAAAATTTATCAAATATAACCTAAACCATGTTGTCATCATATACTTAACCATTTTAAATCTCACAAATACTATCCAATTTAAATCATGAATGCAAATCATTTTTTATAAAAATTAATAATTATCAACATATATCTTTTCTTAGTGTGTAGTATCATTTGAAAAATGTTTTCAAATTTATAAAGAAAATCTAATGGGGTAAAATCCTTATATTTTTAATGATTCATATATAAAAAAATATCATTTACAAATAACTTCTAAAAAATAATTATCCAATATTGATAAACACTTCAGTAATATAACATCAATAATTACCATAGTATTGTTTTGTCCATAGTTTATGAATTAACCCATGGATTTCAATATTGGCTTAGATAATTCCCATATTAGTAGTGACACGTGCATTCTATATATAAATAATACATCTCCTCATATGAGTAATAAATACATTTCAAAAAAATATTCCCAAAGACAATAATGCTTCAGTGTATTTTAAGTCTAGTTACACAACTGTCTTATTTCATAAAAAATATTCAATGCCTTCCATAATGATCTTCCCAATTAGTATTCTTCATAGAAAAACCACACGTAAAACCTTTCTTCGTAGCCTTGGGAGATGGAAAATATGTACGGTTGATCTCTAATTCATTATAAGGGTAATAAAGAGATATATCTATTATTACATAAGTATATGATGAGTATAAGTTTATGAGAAAATAAACCGAAAGATTTTAAAACAAGATTCAGAAAAACAAATATCGTAATCTTGAATCGTGGAATAAAGCCAAGAATTTTGTAATATTTGAATCATAACAAAAATCAATGAACATTAGCCACGAGATAATGAAATATAGGTACGAATGTGTCTTATATTAATTTAATAAAATCAGGAATATGTATAAATAGAAATGAGTTTAGTCATTAACATCAGGACATGCAATCCGGACCCCTCAAAAACACATGATGATTAAACTACGTCTAGGAATAACCTTATGGACAATAAAAAAGGTCCATACATAAACTTATAGACATGAAACTAAGTCCAAAAATTGATTTAAGAGAATTAAATGAGGTATCCACATATCATTTTGAACATTAAATCAATATTACATATAACATCGTTAAGTCATGACTTATCCGTCTTCTCCAAATGAAATAGAGAGTCGTAACATACTCCTCTATGCTTGGTTTATAACCAAACCAACCATCATAATTTTATATCATAACTAACCATCTCAAATTAAACAATTCATATGTGTGCCACAATATAATAAAATATTCATCATATTAGAACCCAATAAATGAAATGGGTTTCATGAACATTTCATGATAACATAATGTATGAAAAGAAATGTGTTCAACAAACATTTAATCATTTAATCATAGAATAGTATGTGTATAAAAATTGAGTTTCATTATCATATTTTCATTTTAAATATTAACTATAAATAAGAATAACATGGATGGTATCAATTTATCATATCCCTAGTAAATCTTTTGCAACATCCACAGTTGTCATCTTACATGTAAAATTGATTTGAAAGAACCCAATGAACATTAATCAGGAAAACACTTTCCACATTGAAATCATATTTTTAAAATATAAAAATCATCCTAAACATTAAATAAAATTTTTTACTTGAAAAAAACATTAAATAATGCTATTTAAATATAAAAAATATTGATTTTTCATGGCGGTGGTAACTAACGTTCACATGATACATAATAAAATTATTATTCCCTTCTCATTTTTAGTGAAATCCAAATAGGTCCTTGTTTGTAAAAAGACATGACTATTCTAATTAAAAAAATTATAAAGACTAAAATGGGTATATATTTTATTATAAAATTAATGGAGAGTTTTAAAATCATTCAATAAATATTGTTTTTTAAAACAGTGGGATATAAAAAAGTATTTTAGACTTGAGATGGAAATAAAGTATATTTCCCTTAAAAATATTTTTTTTGAATCTTGAGTACATAAAGAGAGTAAAATTAAAGAAAAATATTAAATATCGATAAATAAACAACAGATAAGAAATTATAAATTTTTATTTAGTGGTATAACTTAATATATCATCATTGTATGTATATTCATGAAACATTCTGAAAAATAATGATATATTAAGATAATATACTTATAACTTTTGTATCATTAGAATCATAGTACCCATGATAGAAATAAAATTATATGGATGTATAAATATCTATAAAATTTATAAGAATCTTCAAGAAATGTCAATCATTGATATTATATTCCCCACACAAAATAATTAAGCAGTCTATATGGCATTTTTCTTATAAAAATAAATGTGAGATGAAACTACCAAAAGACATTTGAATTTTGTTTATAAAAAATACATTAAATAATTAAATTAAATAAAAAATGTAATGAAAATATTGAGATTTATGAAATAATTTTTTAGAGCAGAAATATAGACACCACACAAAAGAAATGAGTTGCAAAAATTGAATATGTCTCTAAGAAATTAAAATGAGACTTACACTCCCTTACATCAATTGTTCACTTACTCTGAGCAGATTAAAAACTACTATGTAATAAATATATGATAACTTTGAATATATTAAAAAACTAAACACATATATATAACACAATATATGATTTACATATTTTCTTTTATAACACTTTTAATAATAACTCCTTAAAATCACATTTTGGGTCATTACAAATTCATTTTTTCATTTTTGTTTTGGTTTGGTATTTTCAATCAATATACATTGATAATAAGTCTATAATATTAATAAATTTATCCACGATATAAATATATCATAGATTTATTGTATAATTATTTAGATTCATCTATAAATAATTGATATGGAATGCTAATTACTCTGTTTATGGACATGTTAGGTAATACATGTGTAGGAATTTTGTTTCCATTTTCTAGATGGATGGAACGAATGGAATTTCAATAATATATATAAATTATAGGTTAATTTTTATTATATATATCTTATATATTTAATAAATGGATCCTTAATACAATACATTTTGATTTTGAATGGAAATGTGATCAAATTGCTCTATAGAGGTGGTAGTCTACACATACATACAAATGACGCTATCATTTTTCAACATATTGGAATATAATATGATAGATAAGATATTATATTTAGAAGAGTATGTGTATCTAATAACTATCATATATAAATATTAAATCAAAAATTATATCAATACATGATAGGGAGTGTTGGAAAATGAATTACATCAGTTCGTGAGGTAGTAATACATCAGACACGTGAATGATTATCTCATTTCCCATTTGATAGAGGAGTGGATGGATATTTGTTATTATATTATTATATTAAAATCACATTATATGATAACTAATGGTTTTATTATATTTTAATATTTAATACATAAATTTTGGTGGTAATATAATGAGTGAAAAAATGAGCATACTGAAGAAAATTACCTCAAATTAGAACAAATTATTTTGGATAATTTATTAAATACCATAGGTTTGGCCTTTTGGGAAGGGCACCAAGTCAATAATGTTTCTATGGATTTTTTAGATATATTAGATGGGTTTTAGAAAAATATTTGTAATGTTGTGGCCATGTTAGGGGTAGTTTACCTTTTATAATTGACAATAAGTTTAATTTTTTAAAATACACAAAATCTATTTAATAATGGAGGTCACCATGAATCCATGTGCCAAAAAAACTGATAAATATTTTTTTGATAGGATAAAATGGGTGATACACACCTATAATAAAAAACATTTTTTAATCATGTTATTCCCATAGCCTCTATGTTTAATCACCTTTATCATTTTAAATTTCCCTACGGTAATTGATTTTGGTTTTCTCATAAGTAAGTTATCATTCAAGAATAAAAATAATATGACCCTTAGTATATAATTTGAAATAAATGTTTCAAAATATTAAATCCAATTTATTAAATAAAAATATTATTTTTTGGAAAATTAATATTATCAAATGCTTATGTATAACAAAGAAAATAATATTTTAAACATAACCATGGTAATTGATTTTTTACTACAATTACTATTCATTATTTCTTTAATTTAAGTTTGAATCTATACATAATATTAATTATGATTATTATTTATATTTATTAATTTTACCAAATTAAATTTCCTTATGTGAACAAATGTTTTTCAAAATTAATCCCAAGGACACGTCAAAAAATCAGTTTTCAAGGGAAAATTTCTTATAAGTGTAAGATGTGTTCATATAAAATTGGATAAAAAATTCACTCTAAATTAAGAAATTTGATTAATAATCATATATTTTAACTATTATTATTTTTTAAAACCATTGTAAAAAAAATGGGACTTGAAAATTCATTAAATGAAGATACATTTTTAGTAAAAATTATGATTTTTAAATATTCATCAAAAACATTATATTTCTTTAAAATTAACAAAAAATAACTCTAAGATAATTTTTATATGATAATTTTTATAAATTAATATTCTTTTGAAAATTTATTTCAAGAATTCGGAAAACATTACTTTTATTTTATGTTCATAAAAGTAATACTTGTTTTTGAAGAAAATTATTTTCAAAGAATATAAATGGTTCAGTAATAATTATTTAATTTTATCAATATGTTTTATAGTAATTATTCAAATTATTATTCATACTCATGCCACCATGTTTCAGTTCTAGGTTATAAAAAAATGTTTAAAAAATAATATTAACAGTATATAGTGGTTAATTAAAAATTGGTGTTGCATGTGATACAAGTTATCGATGAAACTAAAATTATTTGAAAACATTTTTCATAAAATGTCAAGTTGTTACATTATAAATCCAATAAAATTAATTTATACAATGAAACTATGACACTTTTAATATAGTCAAATGATGATAATTATTCGTTAACCTATCCTCAGGTACCCCCATAGCTTTTTTATGTTAGTGGTTTTAACCCAATTCTTTGATTGGGTGGGTCACCTTGTTTGGTTGAAAATTCTCTTTTATGTCTACAATATCCATTAGCTATTCATTATTATAAAGATCGTGATACATTGGTGGGACCTATGAGATACATAAATGAAATGGATATGGTACTTAATTACTTAAGATAAATACATTAAATACATGATGAAGTTGAGAGAGTTCCTAAGGAAGCACCAAATAATAAGCAAACATCCCTATAAGATCTAGACTATCTAAAGGTCCAATATATCTAAGTATTAATATTGAATTATTGCTAACTCTTATAACAAAATTTCTTTTTGAAATTCATATAAACACTTTGTCAATATATTATAATTCTATATCACAATAATTATTTTCAACATAACTTTTCTATCAACTTTTTGTGGAACATATGTGTTTTTTTTCACAGAACTTTTTCATAATTTATTTGTCTAGCTCAGGACCCGATATCTTTCATTATATAGCATCATAAAAACATGTTTAGTTTTTACACTTATTTTAATAGAGGGATTCATATAGAACCACCATAATTCTTTATTGAAATATATTTTTTGAACACTTCAACAGAAAAAGGTTCTGATCCCAAACACCATATAATTTCATATAACAAGATCTAACTATATCCTCTATGGTTTGAATGGATCACTCCTACTGACCACCTATAAAAGGATGGTACCCATTGATTGCTCTAAAATACATATCCAAAGGTTGTTAAAGGATTCTCTTTCGCATTAAGTTAAACTTTAGATCTTGAATAGATATAAATGATATTGGTAATACATGAAACTTTATGACTTATATAATGTAATTTCGAGTAGTCCGGTCAAGCAAAAAAATACATTCTAAGGGTAATGAAGTGTTCTAAATTCATAAGTAAATTTGATATAACCCCTTTGTATTTTTTACCTTATATGTTTTGAGAAGTCTGACAACAAAATACAATGGTATGTTTTCCCATTTCTATTCTTGTATGGGTGATGGTTATTACATCCCTTTATAATTTTGTCTCCTAGCCTAGAAATATTAATATTAAATTCACTAATATATGACTATAGATTGATTTATAAAATCAAATTTGATTTGATTATTCTAGAATCTTTGAAGAGAGATATAATCAATTTTTATAATTATATCATATTTCAATAATAGAGTGACTATAATAATTTCATAGGGATAATTCATAAAGACTCTAACATAAAATGTCCAACTCTATGTTGGTGGATAAGTGTTAAATAATTTTCATGATTAACATCAACTATTGTTATTTTATAATCATTCCAAATTTTCCCTTTCTATTAAATATCTTTTTTTGGATTATTTTCATCACTACACTTAGATTATGGAATTTATTTACATAATTCCCAAACATGTTTCCATTGAAACTTTAGAGTGTAGTTGGTGTATTCTATTAAGATATTTATCTACTCATTTCACTAATTTTCCTTGTTAAACCACTAATGTATTCTTTTTCTTAATTATTAGGATTCTAATAGTTTTAAAATACTCTAGTTCTATTCTAGAATTCACAGGGGTTCTTATTACCGTATTTTTGGATTGTAGGAGGCTGAAATACTTTATTTCCTCCACGTGATATACCATTATAGAATAAATGAAACCACATCTTCAATTTCTTATCACCAAAACCATGTGGGTATCCAACTTCTATTTAAACTTTAAGATGTTATTTACAACATCTTATATGGATGACACCCATTGGATACATGGTTTAATCCCCTGAATAATAAATCAACCTTTCATGTAGGGTCTATTATTACACTATAAGAGTACCTCACATGTCCTGTAAAACTTTCCTCAGAGGTAACAATAGATTCATAATCATACTACATAGTCTCAAAGAATTAATTCTCTATTTTTTAATGATTAATATGATGAATGTAATTATTAAAAAATTATCTTAAACCCAATCCATTCAATTTAGTCAATTTATTCCCATTTTCTTATATTCTTAATAAGTGTCAACAATTTATCCTCTTCAACTTCCAAATGATAAATAAATTAAATAACTTTTCCATGTTCAAAATAATAGATAATTTAAAATATATTTTCAAGGGTTTTGATCAATTTCCCAGTAAGTAGTGGACATTTTGACCCACTAATATTAGGTGGAATTTCTCTACTGAATGACTCGAAAAAATTTTGTTCGCTTATTTGATCAATTGTATGCTCAATATGGTTCATTTCACGAGAATGTTCTATGAACATATCCACAAGTTTCTATATTCCATATCCCAGAGTGTTTGATTTCTCAGGATGGAAATTATTAAATTGACTATCACATTCAAAATTAAAACTATTCCTTTGGGTTATTTCTATTAAATAAAACTAAAAATCATTTTTTGACCAACATTAATAATAGTGGGAAACCAAATAACTATGAAAAAAATCATTTCTATGATTTAAAAATATTGAAAAACGCTTATAAATATATGATATTAAATATTTAACCAAATTTGTTCCTAGTTATCATGTATTGAAATAGTTTATTATGATTTATAAATTAAAAATCAATTAACCTAAGAATATACACTTTCAGTTTCAAACCTAAAAACATAATATCTTCCTTATAAAAATATATGATATTAACCTACACTAAAACATACCTCAATATATTTTACCAATTATTCCTAAACCAAATATCAAAATTCAGAATAAAACTTTTCTCGGATACCAATATTACTGACCTTGGATTACTATAAATTAATATTACATCTCTTTAGATAAATATTCAATACATTTCTGAAATTCAAGCCTATGGACTATAATAATTTTTTTTTGTAGACTAGGTACATAATAATATTATTTAATGAAAGATATTAACTATCACCAAAAAATATATCCCCTTTTATTAATCTTCAAAAACATAACCTTAATAAAACCATTATTCATAAACCTTGGAGTGTAAACCTCATAAATAGTGATCTCATATGCATTGTAGGTTTATGAAAGCTAGATATCATTGATAATAAAATAATTTCATGATTTTAATTATATGATAACATGTTATTAACATTTTAAAACCATAATCTTGATAACATATATCACAATCTTGAATAATGGAATAAATCTTACCAATTCATACAAAATTAATCATAATAAAATAAATGAACATAATCTATGAGAGTTTAACATAGACATATAATTTGGAGAAAAAATAATATTATAACATTTATAACATGTAGAAATAAAAATATTTTCCCTCATTATGTTAATTATATGAAATTATTCCATCCTATAAACTAACTTACATGAAAACAAGTCTACACATAACCTTATGATCATGAAACTAGGCCTCAAAAGAACTTTATAAATATTGAACTTGATCCACAACTAACCTAATGGGAATATAACTTATTACCAATATAATATTGTGAGAATGTATTAAGTTTGAGCACTATATTATTAAATCATGATTAATCCATCATTACCTAATTTGGGGAATATCTATAATGTGATCATCCATACATGATTTATAATAGAACCACCCATCATCTGTTTAAAATCAAACCACCCATCCCAAAAGACATAGTTAATATGTGTTCCAAAAAATCATAAAATATTCATCATATTAGATGATAACAAATGAAATGGGTTTCAAAAACATTTTAGTATATGAGAACCCATGGAAATGAAAAATATTCAATACCAATTAAATCATTTCAGTATAATATAAACTGTGTAGAAGTAATCAGTTTCATAGAAACTTATTAATTATAAAAAAATGCATCTATAAAATGAATAATGATATTGAAATTTGATCATATCCCCATTAAATCCTAAGTAACATCAATGGATTTAATATTATGCTGAGAATTATTTTGATATATATCTTGGAACAATTGTAGAGGAAAATATTCTTCCCACATTGAATTCACATCATTGAAATCTAAAACATCACAAATATTAAATGGTTTTTAAAAAAAATACAAAAGTAAACTTGTAATTAATCTTAAAATAAATGATTTATCATTGTGGTGGGAAGTACTGTTCATAAATATCACATATAAATGGAGATTCCATTAATATTTTCAATAATACCCAAGAAAGTCCTTGTTTCGAAAATGGGACGAAATTCTTTTTAAATAGTTTTTTAAAAATTATGATGTGGGTAAAAATTAATTTAAAATATCATTTAAGATTATTAATATATTTCTTCAAAATATTTTAAAAAAATTTGGATGTTGAAGAAAAATGATTATCAATCGAAGCATTAAATAATTTACTTTCTCGTTAAAACATTATTTTGTAATATTTAGTTCATAAAAAGAGGGAAAGTAAAGGAAGAAAAGATATTTTAAAAAATAAAAAATAGGATATTAAAATCCAAGTGTTTCATTATAGGATGATCATATGATCTCCTCATTGGAAGCATAATCATAGATAATCTTGATAAACAATGAGATTGTAACATCAAACCCTTTTAACCTTAGTTACTTTTGAATCATAATTCTCATCGAATAAATAACCATATAATAAAATTTAAATATCCAAAAATTTAAAAGGAAGAATAATAAAATATAATCATGGGAATTATATACACTAAAAAATATATATGTGGTGAATATAGAATGTGTCCTAGAGAAATAAATAGCGAGGGAAAAATCACAAACCACATTGGAATTATTTGTATCATAAGCACCATTAAATAATTACATAAAATGGAAAATTAAATTTCCTTAAAATAAGGATATTCATGATATAAAATGTTTTTGGGGTAGTATATATACCACATAAATGAAATGTGTGGTGAATATGGACCATGTATCCTAGATATAAAAGTATATAATAAATATGTTACCCCAAGTGATGACTTTGTTAGTACATGTTCGAACCTTATATATAACTAACATATAATTATTCTAAATATTATATATAACCATGATTATATATAAAATTATATACAAGACTTACTTATGACATTTTATAACATTTTTATTAGTAATTCCTTATGAAAATCATATTTTGGGCAATAACAATGTTCTTTTTTCATGTTTTTTTGGTTTGGTATTTTCTATCCTTTTACGTTTATCACAATTCCATAATATAAATAATGTTAATCATTATATATATATATATCAGATAAATTCATTATATAAGTATATATTTTCATCTATAAATTCAATATATATAAATGACTCACAATATTCATGTAAATGGTAGGTTGAATTTAAGCATTAACGCCTTTTCAATTTTCATGATGGATAAAACGTAAGAATGGTAAATAATATATAAAAATTAGAAAATATATTAAATTTAATATATATTTTATATATTCACTTAATATATTATTATTACCATCTATTTTAAAAATAAATGTATAATGAATTGCATCGCTTCTTGGAGGTGGTAGTCCAT
This sequence comes from Viscum album, assembly GCA_963277665.1. Taxonomy (NCBI): domain Eukaryota; kingdom Viridiplantae; phylum Streptophyta; class Magnoliopsida; order Santalales; family Viscaceae; genus Viscum; species Viscum album. The sequence goes on along the minus strand of OY728155.1, from coordinate 165,463,541 downwards.
ATATACGCACGCGTAACATTGTAGATTTTCAAAGGATTGGATGGTAAGAAGGTTTATGTGATATTCTAATAAAATGAGTTTATAAATTTCATAATTTTATTATATTAAATCTATTTTTATATCAACCCATAAGAGGTTTTCATGGAAGAATAATTATATTGGTCCAAGAGTTCGTAGTCTTCCATACATATGATCCATTGTTTTGTTTTCCATTTGCTGGAGGGAGAGATGAATACTGATTATGAAATTAACACACTAAATACAATTATTTTTTTAATACTATTTTATTATATTTTATTTATTAAAAAATTAATGAATGTGGTAAGAGAACAAATAATTAACAATGATATTTGTAAAGACAATTAAATCCATTAGTACAACATCCTTTGGATCATTAATTAGGGACCCTAGGGTGAGTCATTTTGTAATTACTGAAGCTATATAATGTGGATAAGGATTTCTGTTTGAATGCTTTGAGGGTGTTTTCATACAAACTGGAGTAAGAGGTATAAATAGGTAAGTACGAGGTGATATTATATATTAAAGAGATGTGGAAGTTTTTTAAATTCAAAAATCTATTCAATAATTGGAGTCACTATCTATTCATAGGTATCCAAAAATTATAAATAATTTATTATAGGGATGATATGGTAAATCTAGAACTCTAAAATTTAATAATATTTTAAACTTTGTATTAGTTATTTCTCTATGTTTACTCACTTTTACCATTTCAGTTCTCACCCTAGTAAGTTGTTTCCTTATATTTGCATTGATAATTTATCCTTTAATACTAAGAAAACCATCTTTAATAGAAAATTGTAGACATAATGTTTGTAAATATTAAATAATATTTCTTAAATAAAAATCATATGATTGTGGAATATTCAATTTTAACACATCCTCATGTAATGCAAAAAACCACATTTTAACATTAATCATCATAATTAATTTTTTTCATTCATCCCTATTCATTATGATGATAATCAATTATTAAGTTATTTAATATTAAATATTATTATTATTTAAAATAAGTAATCCATTTTTCAAAATTCATTTCAAATTAGAAGAAAATTTTAATTTATTATTAAACCCACTAGTATGATTAAATAGATTTTTCCATAGAGAAAATTTTTCATAAGTGTTATATGTTTATATATAGAAATTATATAAAAAATTTATTCCAATAAATAAAATTAGATTAATAATAATTTAATTTAACTAATTTTAATACTAAAACCATTATAAAAAAATTTTCTTGTACATTCATTAAATGAAAATGTTGTTTTTAATAAAAACCTAAATTTTATAATGTATAGAAAAAAATTAATCTTTTCAAAATATTCTAAAATATTTACTCCATGATAATTATGAATATATATATTAAGAATTTGTTTTATTTTGTATAATAAGTTTTTCTATTGTGGGAAAAACTAAAATTATTTTGATTTCAAAAAAAAAAGTAAAAACATTTTTTGAGGAAAGATATTTTCAAAGTTTATAATGGAATTACAAAAAATATAAAAAAAAATTCAATATGTTTTATTTACATAATACCATTACAATTAATTTATAAAAAAAATATTTATACCCCTAAATTTAATAGTTATATTATAGAGTTTATATTTAAATATCAACATTAATATTATTTTTCAGTTCTTTAAAACTCAATGTTCCATGTAATGCAATCTATTGAAGAAATTTAATTTAATTAAAAAAATAAAAAAAACAAGTAGTGTTACATTATTTCTAAAATATAATAAATTTAACTATTAATTATACTATAAAATGACCTTCATTTACTCTGTCAAACACTTTATTTTCACTCAGAAAATACCACCTCTATGCCCTTCACTTCCACAAAAAGAATTCTTCTTCATATAAGACACTCAATAGAGTGATTCTTCCTAGAGTTTTGATATATATAATGTTGAATCTTATTCCCTTTGTATTGTGCATCACTCGATCTCTCTACAAACTCTACCATTATATTCTTTGGTTAGTTTTTTAGTCCATTATGTTGAATTTTTTTAGTCATATATAATTATTATTGATTATGTATAACTATAAGGTTTCATATTCCCACTCCCATTTCATTTTTGTTATCATGATACAAAGTATTAAATTTCCCAATAGTATTGACATTATTCATCGTGGTTCCATCCATTAACATTAATAAAAAATAATAGTGTTTTAAATAGTAGACATAGCGGGGAATCATTAAAAAATATTTATAGGTTGTGTAAATAATTACACTTATATTTATATTTATGAAACATTCGGTTTAAAATAGTACATGTATGATCATTACCAAAACATTTTGTTGTTATTCTATATACTGAATCATTCTCAGGGTTCTCACTAAATATTTATCAATGAATTTTAATCGGATAAATAAATATTGTTTTTATATCAAATGTAAAGGCATTATATCTTCATAAATAAATATTACATTTTCTAATTGAATATTTAATACCTTTCACAAAATCATGCCTGAGGACCGTAATGTTTTTCTGTTGATTAAGACTAGATAAATAGTATTCTTATTTCATGAAATATCTCTAACATATACCAAAAATATTTTTCATTTTTTACTCTTTGTATTTATAACCAACATAAGACCTTAATTCCTAACTTGGTAAAACAATATATTAAACTATGAGTATATATGATCAGTAATGGTAATCATGGGATATATTAATATATAAATATATGAATGCATAAAACATGTAAAATTGTATGAGATCACAACCATAAATTACAAATTTCATACTAAATATTTTAATGATCATAAATATGATTCATAGAATAATGAATTTTTAATTCAAGAGGCATGAATCATAAGAGTGAAAAGTATTCAAAAAATCAATAATGACTCATAAAGATATATCATAAAAAATTAAAACAATATATTTATAGACTCTATTTCAAACTCCACGTTTACCAGCTAAGAAAACAAAATCATAAAATATAATGAATCAACACATGTTTCCCATAATATATCAAGTACATTGTCTTGTTTCCTATAAAAAATCATTCACATTAGCATGTTTCCCATACATGATCTAGCACATAGAATTTTTCCCATATCAGATCTAGCACATTGAACTTATTCCCAAAATTGTCACATGAGATATAAAAGTTCACCCAATAAATATTAGGTATATATAATTATAGTAAACCAAATCACTTAATGGGATCCATATATATTTAATCCCAAATATTATAAAACATTTATAATATCATTATATCATAAATGGGTTCTGTAAACATTTGATGAATCCATCGTAGCATAACCCATGGGAGAAAAAAAATTCATGAAAATATTATGAATGTAGTCATAACCCATCAACAGAAATAATAAGGATAGTAAAATTGGATGATATCCATAGTAAAAAATTAATTAATATCAATGTATTTTATCATGAATTAAATTATTCTTTAAAGGATCTCTAGAATATTTCATAAGGAAAATACATTATTAATTTTGAACCTATTTATTTAAAATATAAATATTTCCCCAAAATTTAGAAACACAATTTATTTTATATTAAACATATAAAAAATAAAAGGAAACCTTAAATCATTTAGAGTTTATAATGGTAGAAATTTCATTAAATATAGTATAAGTTAAAATAAAACATTACTGTAATATTTTTTTGAAAAGTCAAAATGTACATCATTCATAAAGAAACTTAAAGTTTCATCTTAATTTTTTTATAAAATGAATAATGAGTAAAAATTAGATTACAAAACCTTGGATAATAGTAAATTTATTTTTGAAAACATTATAAAATCAAATGTACATGGAAGAGAAAGAATTATTTATCAAAAAAAATAAATAAATTAGAATTTTAAAAAAATATTCTTTTAAACTCTCAAGTTCATAATGTGAGAATCACTAAGGGAATAAAGTTGGTTTGTTTATTTATCTAGAGTATAAGTAATTTGAATGTGAGTTTTTAGATAATGATAATATAAAAACCTATATTAAAAATCATGCATTAAAAATCTTGATTAAAATATGATTGATAAATAAATTCTTTAATGATTTGGTAAAATATGAATCATAATCCCAATAAAATAATGAATATTAGAATGGTATTTAAATCCCAATAAAATATAAAATATTTTTTTATAAAATGAATCCATGGTAATTATATAAACCACTTAAATGATACATGATTTGAATATGCCCTATTCTTTATAGAAATAAAATTGAGACGAAAGTCCTCGACCTCAGGTTTCACTTTTTTCAAACTTGTTTGAACATCCTATATAAAAAATATATATTTAAAACAAATATATATTTAAAAAAATATTCAAAAAATTTACTAATATATGTAAATATATATAATAATTTATGGTTTAATTATTCCATTTTATCACCTTTTTATTAAAAATGCCTTCTTAAAATCGTTATTCTGGGTGATATCAACTTCATGTTTCATGAATTATTGGGTTCCATAGATTTGGTCATGACATTGTAATCATAGTTACATATTATAAATAATGATAATAATGCAATAAATATGATATATATTCATTATATATATGTATATATATTGTAAATTTATATATAGAATAATGGTTTACAACACTCATAGAGATAGTAAGTCGTATGTACCCAATAATGATGTTTTCACTTTTTGACAGATGAAAAAAAAATTGTACCTAATAATTCATCTATCTAAAATAATAATAATATTATATAGATTATATATATTCACCAAATCCTTTATTATTATTATCATATATTTAAAAAAGATAAAAAAAATCTCTTCGCTTTGTGGATGTGTTAGTACACACGTACACATTATCAACATTATCATCTTCCAATAGTTTGAAAGGAAATAGGGTTGATATGAAACTATAATTATGGAAGAACAATTAAAGTCATTATTATCTTAATAAATCATTAAACGTATAATGATACTAATCCTTAAAAGGTGATGATGAAATATGAATTTTATCGCTACATGGAGATGGTAAGTTGTATGTATACACGAGCAATACGTTAGATTTCCCATTTGATGTAAAATAAAGGGGAAAATGAGGTTTAAAAATCATAATACAATTTAAATATATTTAGGAAAATAAATTTATTATTTGATAAAAAATATAACATATTTAGGGGTGGTAAAAAATAAATTAAAAGGGAAGTTATTATTTAAAGTGAGTACATCATCTTTCAAACAAATACATTATAAAACCCCTTAAGTGTCCTAGGGTATATCCATTAGTAATAAAATAACCTTTGTAATGTAGATAATTAATTTATGGATTTATTGTTAAGGGTATGGATAAGCTATATTCTCTAATTTATGTGAACAACTGAATGGATGGGTTCTCATTTATAATTTACTTTAGGGGTACTTTTGAAATTTACTAGATGATTAAAATAAAATAATTTCATTATCAAGAAAAAAAAGAATTAAAAATTAACTTTATTTTAAGATAATATTGGATGGGGTTCAAATAATATTATTAAATAATATTTTTACAGGTTTAATTGGTATTTTAAACCAAATCATTTGGTTTAGACCCTTTGTTAACAAATTTTAACCGTAACCGTAGTAAAAAAAATTCAATTTTAAAGGGTTAAAATTTTTAATAAAATTTTAAAAATGGAACTTAAATATCCAAATAATGAAATTTTAGACCAAATATTATCCATTATGTTCTCTTTGATGATTATTATGACATTTAATTAATTTATTAAAAAAAATTGATAAAATATTATAAATGATAATTTGGATAATATTCATTTAATTTTACATAATTTTCATAATGAAAATGTTATAATTACAAAATAATTATTTAATAAAACAATAATGTATTATATTAATATATAAAACTATAGGAACCCCATAACTCATTCAAATAAAATTACATTTCATATTTTAAAAAAAAATCATTTATTTTTTTCTGTTAGTTGAATAAATTATCTATTGATGTTTTATTCGAATTTAGTATAATTATAAAATTTATAAAAAATTGAAATGAATATTCCTCAAGAAAATAATTTAATTTATCTCAAAATAGATACTTATATTATTTCATTACTTTTTTATGTAGACAAATAAAAGTTATTCAAAACTAAGAGAGTGATATTTTCTAACATTCATTTCATTAAATATTATATTGGTCAATTTCAAGGACACAAGTCAATTAAACAAATCATGTTTTCAACTAAGGTGTTAGGGGTTGAGTAAAATTATTCCAATAATAATTTTTTTAAAATAATTGTTTCCTTGTTACTTAGATTTATCCAGGTTTTTCTATATTCATAGTTTATCAAGGTGACAAATTTAACCACATGAAGTAATGATGTTGATAAAAAATAAATAGAGTTTTCATGAAAAATATTAACAATAAAATTAAAGGTATGGAATAATTTTTTTAAAATTCAATAACTATATATGGAAGGAATTAATTTTAATATATGTATTCAAAATGTGATGGAAACTACTTTTTAGAAAAATATAGTTTTATGAGTACAAATAAAGTTATTTTTATCCCATGGAATGAAAAAAATATCATATGAATATTAAAGACTTTTATTGAATATATTATAGATAAATTTCATTAAAATAAATCACCAGTAGTGATCAATTTATTTTATTATGAAATTGACACATTTCACGCATAATAGTGATTTGTTTTCCAGAAAGATGGATTTATATATATATATATAGGTGTTTATAATAAATTAAAAAAAATAATTTCATCAAATGAACATAATTAGATTATTTAAACAATAATAGAAATAATTTATATTTTATTAATTTTTTAAAAAAATGGAACTTTGTACATGCATTAAATGAAAATACAGTTTTGAATAAAAAAATTCACTAAGTATGGAAAAATCATATTATTCCGAAAATTGTCAAAAAATTAACCTATGATATTTATTTCATGATTAATTAAAAAATGTTCATTTTTATCCAATATAATTTTTAAATATTCAGAAAATTAATAGTAATATATTCTCATAATAAAAAATAATATCTATTTTTGAAAAAAAATAGAATAATAAAATGGATTGCTAAACATTTAGATAATATTTTCTAAATTTATTAAAACATTTATATTGAGCTTAACCTATATACACACACACATATATATATATATATATTAAAAATTAGTTAATAATATTCATACCCACCAATTTAATAGCTAGTTTATAACATTAATATTTAAAGAATAATACATCATGGTTTGTTTAGGCTCAAGGTTGGGTATACATTACACTATAAAAATGGGGTTATTTTAAAAAAATAATGAAGTTACACATTATGTTATTTAGAGTACACAATATGAGAAAATACACTACAATGAATCCTGAAACAATGGAATCTTCATGAGTATCAAAGTGTTATAGATTCTTGAGTAGTGTGTGAGTACAAATTAGTAGGCCAGCTACAACGGTATATAAAACAAATTCCAGTTTGAAAAAAAAAAGTATATGAATATAACTAGTTCTATAACCATTAATTAGGGAATAAAAAACTTGTTCTTAATAAAACATTTATTAATTATCCATTTCATCCATCAAATCACAATGTATTATCCAACTATCAAACCAAATTTCACGATTCTCAGAAACTATACCAAGTACCATAGAGGTTATGCATTTTAATTTAGAAGGGGTATTCATTTATCATTTCAATAATTATTGGTACTATGTAGCATCAGTCCATGTACCCATTTCTTATATCATATATTTTTCTGGTCTACAACCAAATAGAATTTGTCCATGTATCCAAACGAGATTCACAACTTCATTTCCTACCATCCAAAACATTATATGTAATTACATTTCCATACACATGATTTCACAAGCATCATTCCATCCTCCAAAAATCAGGGTGCTCTATGTTTCATGGAGAATCAGTCTGGGCCATAAAAATCAAGTAGTGGAGTCTTGGTCTAACATCCCAAAACCAAATAATTATCAATCACCTCCATATTTATTAATACCTTAACAAAAAATCTAATATATATAACCCGTCATTATTTACAAAGGTCCCAATGGATCATTAAAACCAACAATGTCTCAATATGGCCCAACACATTTTTCAACAGTTTATAAAAACCCACATGAAACAATTTCAATGGAATAAGAAACTAATCACTTCATAAATTGATTTCACTATTACCCTTCAAAAAGGATCTTTCTAATTGATTTCCAAAAAAAGTAAATTTTGTATCTAATCCCTTTATTGAATTATAAGGAGGTTCTAGGGAATTTTCACAAGGGGTAAACCACACATAAATTTTGGAACATCATTTGAAAACTAATAACAGCCCCTTTAGAATTTCATTATGGTAAACACTTTATTTTTAATCATTACCCACATTAAAAACATCATTTTCATTCATTGAAATATAAAAGTAGATAAAAATACAAAAAACATATTCTAAAAAAATTCAAAATCCACTTATGAAATTATATAAATATTGTATATAAAAATTTATATTATCCATTTATCCACTAACACATAACAATTAACTGTTACAGTATATTATCTTTCACAATTATCCTATCTCAATGTTTACCAATTCATATCACCATTATTAATAGTCTAGTATACCCCATATGAAGCCCTAGGTCTAATGTGAAACCATCAACAGGCCTAACTGTGTATGTGAATGTTTACTCTTGTAAAATACATTACAAATTTAAATTAATTATCTAATGAAAATAAAACATAGAAATGAATCTTAAGGGAATAACTTCATACACATGGTAAATATATAGACAATGTGAAAAATCATGTAGACCACCTAACTCATGCTTATAGATGACCCATTATCTAAACACGATGCTCAATTTGAACTAAAACATCTTCAAACACAATGGAAAAAACACCAATGAAAACATGGTTCCTGATTTTAAGAACGATAAGAGACGACCAGAAAAAAAAATCTAATATAAAACAAAGGAAGAAATAGAGTTGGAGACTTATCATGAGATTAATTTATCACTAAAATATAGTCTAAATGCCTATTAATATAGGGTGAAACATAACTAGAGAAAGTTAGAGATGTTTGTTCCTACCCTAAGAATGTGTGGGTTGAATGGGGTTAATCTTTAGGGAAGAAAAATTAATGTATAGGGGGGAACAGTGAAGAAAACACTATTTCTAATGAAGTACATTGTTTCTCCCCATGGATTTCCACATCGTGCACCAACCATGTGGTTATTTCTATCCAAGAGGAATCCAAGTGACATGGTTTATAGGGCCACCCACATAGTTTGGAAAACTATGTAGTGGTCATGCACTCACCTCAGTCTCAAGGGATTAAGACACACAATCTATTGGAGAAACTTTGTTTGTTTAACAGCCCTTATGGAATCCATGCACCCACCACTATCCAAGGGGGAGCCAGTCCACAATGTTTCCCCTATCCTCCCTCAATGTTTTGTAAAACCATGAAAAAACCATGATACCTACACATTAACCCCCCCCCCCCCCTCCCTTTCCCATCATTCTATACACTTGAGACAACCATGAGACCTTTCCTATTCATGGGAAACCTTCCATGAAGCAATTTATAATGAGTTTAACTGAATGTTTAAAATAATATGAATCATGTAAAACACCATAATAGTATAACCTCCACACATTACAATAACTCATCCTTGAGATTCACATTTATATTTAATTAAACCACAAAGAGATAATTATTGAGCCTCTGGGCCTATATACCCCCCCCTCTCCAAAGTTTCTTCATGAAAAATGTTTTTTTATAAAAATATTTAAATCAAATTAATGGGTATACCTCATAAAACCTCAAAATTCAGTTTACAATAGAAGTCATATGCTCCCCAAAAGATTTATGGGAATCATTATTTTCACAAACAACATCAAACACATGAGAAATTCTATTTAATACCACAGAAAATACTATATAATAAAATCATCAATAAAATCACCATTACTCTATGAGAAATCCAATTGATACTCTTCTAGGTTGGTTATCTCCATTAACTCAATAGTACAACACAATTTGCGACAACCAACCTTATTTTTGAACCCCCACAGTCACCCAAACTTGGAATCACATAAAGAAATATAAATCCATCCATCCACATTACTTGACCTACAATAGTCAACAAAATGAAATCTCATTTTTCCTTGTTCCATATATAAACCTCTTTAACACAACCCAATCATAACTTTCATCCTAAGACACTCAACATGAAAAAACCAAAAATACCACCATTTTCTAAAAACGAACACCATGATGGAATATATGAGATCCCATCAAGCCCAAAAAACCAATCACATCATCAACTATCCAATTTCCAATTATTGTTTTCCCCACAACATGATTGAGATCATGGATAACAACCTTTGGTTATTGGAACCTCCACCATTTAAAAGGTTCCAGTACAACCTCGATCACAACCTTCTTAACATTCCCGGTGCATTTCCCAAAACACCAAACCAAAAACACTATATAACCTATATACAGAATTGAAATCTATATATACAATTGATAGAACCTAGAATGGATATACATTCTACTTCCATATACAAACTAATGGTAACATGGATTTTCTGAAATTATCAAATTCATTCTGAGAACACACATATCAATTCAAACATAAACTGAAGTTGGATTACAAATAAACACATTTAAAAAAAATTCATGACATTTCATACTATCCTTGGATAGCATTCCCCCCAAAACACTAAACTCGCACTATAGATATGTTACCTCTATTCTTGTACAGGATACCTTCTCACATAGGGATCCCCACCACCATCTAAATACACTAATCAGATTCTACCCTTGAATTTTGGTAGAACCCCACTATCAATGAATCAACATCTCCCTAAACTATCATCATTCTCTAATGAACCTACTAACTCATCTTTAATACAAACATCATAGATTTCATTAAGAGCCACCCTGAGCCAAATGACATTACTTGGATTGATTAACCACCTCATCCAAGGAACACCAAGCATTTTTAGTGAATCCAAACTTGTAAATCACCTATTTTTTAATGAAATCTATATTACATCATATCCAACTCATAGTCTTATCAACAAATCAGAAAACCTACCAATATGATTGTTAAAACACAAAAAAGAACGTGACAATCCCCACCATCAGGGAGTTTTTTCAGCAACTGTTCTTACGAAATTTACAATCTTCCACAACCCAAACTCTAACCATTATCAAAGATAAGAACTATATTTTTTTCATCTCTCACTCACTTCAGTGAAAAGGTAAAAAATTAGACTTTACCTATTCACGGATTCTAATAATGACACCCATTAAATTCACCAACATCCAGTCCTTCTCAAGGACCTCACCTATAAATAGTCGGCGGCTCACCTCCTACCACTCATATTCACTTTACATAGCCCAAGAGTGAAAAATTATTAACAAAATTTAATTTAACGAAAGGAAAAAATTTATGGATCTTGCTATATAACCAATTATATCCCTCAATGAACTCAGGATGATGTAAAGATTTTGGTAATGATCCTGTTTAATTTGAGAGAACACTAATATTTTGATGATGAAGTCCCCCACAACTGATTAATTTCTGAAATTACATCTCAATGTATTGAAACATCATTAGTTTTAGAGTCCTCAGGCCTCCCTGCTAGTAATCATTACATCAATAACCAAAAACTGTAATTCAAGATGGATTTATTTTCATAACTCACCACTACCTCATGAATCTTTACTAATCCTTTTTTGAACATAAAATTATTTATTAAACTATAAAAACATCACTAATGAAGGTCATCCACCATGAATTGATAGATTCTAAAAAACAACATATACATTGAATCATATTGATCCAAAATTAAATGTCCTCAGTAATAGTTGTGGCACATCACCATTATTTTCCACCAAAAAGGAAGGTTCTTGTTTCTGAGCCGCTTATCCTTATATTTAAAACAACACTAAACATCCCCAACATGTGTCTATAACCCTTAAATTTATAGAAACCTCAGTCTCATGTATTCATAAAACCATTCATTGATGCCAAATAAAAACCCCATGTGTAGATTGTAATAAAAACTATGCTAAAATTCACACCCAAATAGATGACAATTTCTGAACACCCACTAGGCTCATTGGGCTTAAGGCATCTTTAGTGTTTCCATATGAATATATTGAATTAACAAAATATTATGTCCAACAACTTGAACACCACTCACTATAGGATTCATTCCCATATCATAAGTATTTGTCTAGGCTCAATTTACCACTACCATATCCTGCCAATTCAAAATCCAACACTGTTAATCATATTGAAAATTAAAAAATTATTTGGATTAGTCATCAGAATTATTCATCCCCTTGTCAAAACCAACCTTAAAACCAACCACAATAACTCAAGGTTTACCCTTTATAATTGAACACTAGAAATTACCATTCCTTTTACATAAACTATATAGTAACCACCATCGATAGACTCAACCTCTAAAAAAATAATCATGGTACATATTCTAAATCACCTAGAATACTAGAAAAAACTACCATTTGGTTAGCCTTGATTTCAAATTCCATATACTCATGGATATAATCTGAGTCATATTACCAAATCCCCTAGCTTTCCCACTGATCCATACACCTATAACCCAGTACATTTTTCTACTCACGAGTGGGAAACCCCCCCCCTACTTTGAAATATAGATCCAAGATCAACACATTTAACTAAACACCCACCCTAGGGTCCAAATAAAAACTCACAAGGTATCAACCCATAATGTTCACCATATCAATAATAACTAATAAAATTTTACAACATAACAATCAAAACCTAACCAAAGGTACAAGATTTAATAGTCAACCATCTGGAACATCCAAACCCAACCAGGTATCACCACCCATAAACCAGTGTGTCAAAATTATCTTACTCTCACTCACTTAACCACCTATGCATAAGGACCAATCCAAAAACCTAGGATACCCATAAAAGTTTCTCTAAGGGTTTTGCCATTACATATTCTACTTTAATTTACAAAAAAATTAAAAAAATAATATGTCAAAATATTTCATTTACTCAATATTTATAAATTCTTGAATTCATGTAAATTCAATTTGTAAAACTTCTAATTATACATCATGTAGTTTAGAAGTTAATTACAGGAAATAGACAAACGACCTATCAATCTTATATGCCTTCCATGATGCATAAACCCACAAACATTATGCTTCAATATTGGGCTAATATATATAAAATAATTGATAAATAACATCATATGTATGTGATCCAATTTAGGTGGAAATATCAATAAATGGTATGAGCACAAAAAATAAGTTATTACCCTTGGAAACTTGTGTTTTCCCCTGATTCTTGGGGATTCTAGAATGAAAACTATAACACCCCAAGTTTTAAAAGAATAAAACTATGTTCTAAAGCATAATACACATGAAAAACTGATCTCAGATTAGAATGTTACGCCTAAAGACGTTATGATAAATTTCAAATTGTAAAAATTTAATCTATTTAATATCATGGGAATATGGTAACCTTAGATTTTTATGTTCAATAGCATATACCACATGAAACATAATGTTTAAACAAGTTATGATATATATAATTTTCATAAACAGAGCATCTAACTATAGGTTATTAATATTATTAACCAATATATAAAACACACATAGACATAAATATATATATATATATATTTAAATTTCATTATCAATATAAATTATTGAGAAATATTTAGTAAATAATCATTCAATATTTTTTAATGTGATATAATTCCACAAAAATATGTTTTCATCAAAAATGATTTTTTTAATTTCCCTCATGGAAGATATATTATCATAATTTTATATCTTAAAAAAATATTTTTTAAAATATTATATTCATTTTTGGAATTATAATATCAATATTCACTTTAGGTGAAATCTGGGAATTATTTTGAAACTATTGATATTCTAGTGAATACTAAAGTATACAAAATTATATAAAACTATAATTTCCTTTACAAAACAAATTAATTTAAATTCACTATTGTGTATTATATTAACATATGTTTTTTAATTATATTTAACCCTCATAATTTCTTTTTAATCAACTTGATATTATATTTTTGTATAAGTTTGTATTTTGGTTGAAAAATGCGTTATTTCAAAAAACATTTTTAAAGCACCTAACATTTATATAATTTAATTAATTAAAAAAATACCAATTAATTAAATTTTTAAATAAAATTTATAGATTCTATATTATTACATATTAATATATATTTTTATTATAATTATTATCATATATAAAGTAAATATAAAATCATATTGTGAAAAATTCACTTCATGAAAACATACTTTTCTTTCACATCTTAAAGGGTTTTTAAAAAAATATATTTTAACAAATATAGATAATATGTTTCAAAAATTAAATTAAATTCTTTAATAATAATTTGATAATTATATTACGGCTATTTTTTGATAATTTTCTGAAAAGATAAATTTTTCAGTAATAGTGAAAAATAATAAATTTTAATTGAAATATGGATTTTGGTTTAAATGATTTATAAAGAAGAATTATATATTAAATTAGTATTAAATAAAAATTAGTTGAAAATATGTATATTATGCCAATTTAGTAAATTTTAGTAATATTCATATTGAAATTATATTTCAAAACATTGTAAACATTTTCAAAATTATCTTTTAAAACACGGTTTGTCATCCTCTCGGCTTGATTACTTTCTAATTAACATTTTCCAATTATGTTAATTGGTTTTGAAAAAATGGATTCAATATTATTAATAAAAAATTTATATTATATAATAAGTATAAAATAATTTTATACCTAAATTAATATTGAATAGAGTAAAATTAATTACTAAGGTTATGGTAAAAATAGATTTAGTAGTGGTTAAAGAAAAATGATAACTGTCATAATGAACAAAAAATAGCATAAATTATATAGTATTGTAATAATTTGATGTTAAAAATTCTATTCTCAAGAATTATCTATTATTTGATCATTTTGACAAGAAAATATTATGGGTGTATTTCATTCTTTTAAATAATTACAAGTATGACACTCACCTCACTTATAAAATGTCACCCCCTCTCCTAATCTATTCATATATTTACAACTAATTAGTTAAAAAAAATATCAAACTACTTATATATTTCTCTCCTATAATCATATAATCCATATGTTCATTAGAAAACCAACCAATGAATTCTTTTGGTTCAAACTGATAGAAGTTTTTTGAAGAATAGGTTACTTTGATCAACAAGAGAATTTATTTTATTTCTAATTATACTTCCTTAAATTATTCAAAAATAATTATTTTATAATAAAATAAATATATTCAAAAGATTAATATGGTATTAAGTTAATTTATTAACATTTTTCCATCTACTATTCTATAAAATGGATTACAAAATCATCATTATTGTGTACAGTAGACTACCACTATGTGAACTGTTGTCATTCATTTTACAATTAACACCTCTCATGGGTTGGTATTTTGATGGATATAAAGTTTATATAAGTATTTATAACATATTAATAACTATGAAATAATTATATCATTTATACCTATATAGTTTCATTTTTTAGTGGATGCGATAATGTCGCTCATCTTTACAATAGACTACCACCTCACGAAGTGATGTGCACAAATGATTTACATGGAAAGTAATATTGATGATGATAATGAGTATGTTTGAAATAGATTAAATCATTATGATATTAATCAAATATACATCATTAATAATATAAAATGTATTATTTTCTTTTTTCACACTGAAATGATGACAATATCATTCTTGTATATGTGGACTGCCACATTCACAAAGTGACGTGACACTCTTTTCATCGTGAAACCACATTTCTGTATAAATAAAATTATATTTAAAGAAATGATATTTTTTATATGTAATTTTTAGTAATATTTAAATATAAAAAATTAACTACCACCTTGCTATAATGATTATTGAAAAATATAGTCATTACTCAGGTGTACGTAGCCTACTGTCTCCAAGATTGTAACTTACTTCATTTCTCAAAACCATCATTAATGATTTCTATGAAAATTATATTTCATGATTATAAGTGATAATTATTCTAGGATTATTAATCATAATTTTAATTAACTACATAATATTAACACAAACATTCATAATAAAGAATGGATGGGAAAACAAGGAAATTAACTCCTTAAAAATGAAAATATTGAATAATTAATAACTAATGTGGGATAAATTATTATAAAATGATAACATATGATATTATAAATATTAATATGGTTATTTATTAACTTAATAAAAATTTAATAACCATTATATAATTTCTCTATACCCATTCAAGTAAAATTAAGTGTTATTTAGGGTAATTCTTTACTTAATTTCCATTCACTCAGTTCAACCACTAATTCATTGATTATGTTATGTTGATATTATGTGTGCACATAAAATTTATTATTTTTTGTCTTATTTTAGGTATTTATGAGTATTTATATTTTAAACACATAATCAATTAATTTTTTATCCTCCACTCAAGGATATGATATTTATAAGTGATTTTAGTCCCAACTTTCTTTCTATGAAACTTATAACATGTTATGCACCTATTATATATTTTTATGGGTATATTAAACCCCTTTTCAAATTTAATGTCCTAAATTTTCCTATTCTCATGATATTTTAGGTTTCATTTAATGTAATCCATTCACGGTTCTTTTGATTTAATGTTACCAAAGTGGTAAGAGTTTTATCTTATAATCTCATAGTTTATTGGCAATTCTTATGATAATGTATCCAATGTTGATATCTTAGTATATATATCACAAATATTATTATTAATTTTCTTATACTCTGGTTATTCAATAAATTTTCAAGTAATTGTACCATTTTCATACTCTTTGGTATGCAAAATAATTGTGAGAATGTTTTTAAAAAAACAACTTTATTTTTGTCATTGGCTGAAACCCCCTTCTATTAAAACCCTAATTTTTCTTAAAATAAATTCAAAAATGTTTTTATAATTCCTAAAATATTTATTTAATTACTTTTTATAATTTTTTACTTGTTACATTTTTTAGAAAGTAATCTTCATTTTTTCCCAAAAAAATCATATTTCGATTTTGTTGAAAATTTAAATCTAATAATTATGTTAACATTTACGAAATGTATGATTTTTAATCTTAAACTTTTTAACATATCCTTTATAATTTTTTATGTTTACATTAAAATAAAATTATTTTCAAAATGATTTAGGTTTTAAAAAATATATAACAAAATCACATGATATTTTCCTAAAGGTATTTATTAAATTATTGTTAAATATTAAATTATTTGTTTCCAATGATGGTTTAAATGCATTTTATTTTAATTTTATTTATGAATTTCTAGTTTTTAAAATGTGATTTTATAAAAATGAAATGATTATTTCCCTCAAAATTCAATTAATTATATTATAATTGTATTTATTATTCATCAATGTCAACAACCCTTATTGCTACATACTATTAAATAGGGATATTTTGTTGTGATTACATCCTCATTCTTCCTATGGATGTATTATAAGTGTTTTTAATATAGTTTTATGGAACCCATTTCTTTTCCATGGAATAATAATCATTGGAAGATATTTTTTATGGAACCCATTTCATTTTCATGGTTTAATCATATTTAAAAGATATTTTTATTGAACCAGTTCATTTTACATAGGTTAATCAAGTTATAATAGGTATTATTATTGTTTGATGAGTTTTATGAAGAAATAAAATCATCTATGTACTTTATTAATCTTGTGTTTCTTAGAAATTTATTTTACAATGGGTTCACCTAGATTGTGTTTTGTGTGCACAATATAGACTAAATAACTGTTGCACCCACATAGTGCTCCAATGAATTGGGTAATGATTGCATTCAATGGAGAATTATATTTTAAGAAGACCATATGGTTATTACATTGATAAGGGTTATGTATCTGCTCTATTAGGATTATGTTCAAAGATATAAGGCATTTCATATATTTATTCCAGGGGTTTATAATTTTTCCTTTGATGAAGATTTATATCCCACGGCTCAGGAGTATTAATTATTATGAATATTTCCTTTGTTAAAGCCTTGTTCCATGTATCATTATTGATGTTTTAAGTATTTATTGGTATGAGTTCCTTTCTAATTTTATTATTCTCTATAATTATTCCATTATACCATTATATAGTTCTTATTCTCATTGATGAAATTTTATTTCTAATGCATATGTTTACCCCCAAAGATAATATTATCTGAAAAAATTTATTTTTACTCTTCCACATGTTACAAAGAATTACTTTTAATGAATTATTTATAAAAGGTATTTCATATGGATTATTATAATCACATAATGTGAAATAAGAAAATATGGGTAAAGTGGGAGAAATTATCATTTAATGACATGTGTATTTATTAGGTAAAATGTTGTTCTAATTCTATAAAACTCTGAAACAAAAATTTCCTTGAAAATGAATGTGATTCAATTTTTCATATTTTAGGTTTAATTATATGGATGTGAAAAAAATTGGGCAATAATTATAGTTATCAAATATAGAAATGTAATATTTATGATTTCAGCCCTGAATTTGGGAGTATGGGTTCTAGGATGTTATAGTTGGTATCAGAGAGATGGTTCAGACAAATTTGGAGATAATTGTTATTTAATATGAGGTTATATATTGAGTAATAGATACTTTTAATGGTCAATATAATTATTTATGATCTTAGGATCAATTTATTATAAAACCCATTGAGGATTCCAAAGAAGGTATCATAATATAATTTCTTAAATTTTTGGAGAAGTTATGTTGGTTTATGCATTTATAATTATATTATTTAAAATGAATTATGTATTTAAATTTTGTGGAAATAATATTTAAGGTATAGATTAAATTTAGGGTTTATTTTATTTTATATACAAAGAACACCATATTCACCATATTAATAATCATTGGATAAAAAAGTTATTTGTTGCCTAAGTGATTAATGTTAATTAAAAATAAGATAATCATATTTTTAGGCTTGAAATTTTTACAGTATGAGAAAATTGAGGTTAAAAAACTCATCAATTTTGGTGTTATTGATGTTAATTGGGATATAGGGTTATTGAATGGCTTAGTTTCAACATTCAGTATTACTAATGAATTTTTATGATTAATGTATCATAGGAAGATACATACATATTGGGAATTTTCTTAGTATGTGCTAACTTTTTTGGTTTTTTTTAATATATATAGACATGATGAATATGTTGTTTTCCATTTGATAGTTACTTGGCCATAAAAAGTATATTATAGTTCTTAATGAATGAATAATTCATCTTAAATACTGACTATTTGGAGAAAATTACGAGATTTTGGGTGAAATTTAAAAAAATGATGGAATTCAACACATCATGTTTGTATATTTACTTATGATCTTAGTTTAGATAGAATACAATTATTTGAAATTAGAAAATATCCTTGAATCAAAAATTATATCCTATTACATTTATATTCAATGAATCATATAGTCTTTTAAATTCTAAATGGTTATGGGATTTGAGCCCCTTTACATTCCATTGATCATTCACATTCTAGTGTTTAATGAAATTAATCACTCTATGTAATTATTATAATTTTTCTATTTCCACCTATATTCTCTAATTTTGATTCCTAGTTATTTTTTATTCCATATGATCTTTGTACATGAATTTCCCTTTTATTAAAATGTTTTTTATTAACCCTTTTTATGTTGTGGGATTACAAAAAATGTGTTTTCAAATTTCCAGTCTATTATTACTGTGGTAAATTGAAAATTGTGAGCACACAACTTATTAAGGTTGTGGGGGAGGATGTAACAGAATGAGTTTTTAAAATAATAAAATTATGTTCGATAGCATAAATGGCATGAAACAGTAATATTATATAAGAATTTTACACTTTGAGAGTTTATGATATATTTATTTTTAAATTAATTTAATCTCTATAACATCTTTCAATAAATAAAACCCCGATATTTTTGTATTTGATAGCCTATTCAACACATAACATTGAGCTTAATCGACCCATGATATATATAACCATCTTAACCTAGCCATTAAATTGTCATTTTTTAATATTTTTAACTAATTTATAAATCACACATATAAATCACTTCTATAGGGATTGATTTAAATTTAAATATTTTCACATTAAGAAATTTAATCTGAAAAATAATATTTTTTTAATCATAATTTTAAAATTATATCTGGATAAATTTTTTAATTTTCTTAAAATGTTAATTTTTCTATGAATAGTAAAAAATATTGAATTTTTATTAAAAAATTGAGTTTTTTTATAATTATTTATAAATTTAAATTTTGTATCTATTAATACAATATTTTTCATTTTAATCAATTTCCTATTGAAATTGGATATAAAAACAATATAAATATGGGAACATTTTCTCTTTTTTTACACACAAATACATATTTCTTTTATTAAAAGGGGGGTACAAGGGAAGGGAAAGTGGTGTAAAACATCAAGGAGGTATGAAAAAATATACACCAAGAGAATCCCCATGAACAGTGTCAACTCCTCCCAGAAGGAGGGATATTAAAAAGGAAAACTCTGTAAAAGGAATTTCAAGAGTAGCAATGGAAGCCAAAATATTTTCCACTCGATTCCCCTCCCTCTATGTTTGGGGAATTTTGATGTTAATAGAAATAATGACCTCACACTTACAAACCAGGTATGTGACTGGAAAAGGGATGACTGAGTTTCCATTAAGGGAATTCTAGATAATTTTGGAGTTTATCTACATAGAGGAAAGAAATATATTCTGATATATTCATATACTTGAGGCCACTGATAAAGGCCTTGGCCTCCTCTATAAGAGAGTATCTAGCCCCATAATATGAGAAGAAGGCCAGAAAAACTGATCATTGATAGTCCTAGACCACTCCCCCCCCCCCTCATGTAACCAGGGTTACAAGATCCGTCTATATTGATTTTCATATAATGGGTTGGTGGACTCTAATGAACCCATTGAATTGTATTCAGAGGACTAGACAAACCACCACTGATACTTCTTACATTATACCAAATGAGAGAGGGGGATTTGATATGATGAATCAAGAGATGGGAAAATCCAAGACATGGAATCTGACTCTAGCGAGTAGGGAAAGGCTTGAGGGAGGAAAACATGAATGATGAGCCTAATTACCAACATGCCATAAGAACCAATATCCAGATGCAAGATGGACCATGTTTCTAACCTCCTCTTCATTATTGCTGTAAGTACCCTCACAAAAGAGATTAAATAATTCTATGAATAAACCTGCTCCTCCTGCACTGATGGTAAACTCACTCATATACCTTCAAAATAAGTCCACCCAGTCACATTGTAAAAACAGATGAGGCGTGGTTTCATCCTTATGGGTAGTGTATTAGGAGCATTTATAAGCGAGAGAGAGACCCTTATGCTTTACTGTCTCATCCCAAGGGACCATCGAGTGTCTGATCCTCTATAGATGGAAGTTATACTTGGGGAGGATGGACTTAATCTATAGGTGATTACCCCATTTTTCAATATCTGGTGGACTGTAGATGATATTCTTGTAATCCTTGGAATTGAACATACCTGGGGAGGAAGCATAAAAAACACATATGTCAACCAAATTTTCTAGGTTATTTCTCATCAGGATCCTTTCAGGAGAGTTTTTGAGAGTATTCTAGGTGAAGGAAGGGAATGAGCAGGCAGAACTTAAGGTCATGTTAGGTACTAGACACCTTGGGTAACATAGGATATTAGTTCCCCAACCACATACCCGTAAATTGAAATCTCCCTACCAATGATCCACAGAGAATGAATCTGAAGAGATAGAAACTTAGTATGAAGAGACTTTCGTAAATGTGAGAATTTCACTGATATTTCCCTTAGGCTGAACCCATATTTTACCTTGATGATTTTACTATTACATGAGAGGACTTCAATAAACTACCATGTAAACTTTTCCAAAAAACAATACATAGACTCCCCCAATTTTCGTACATTTATACCACTATTCTCCACTGGCTTGATGAGATTGCTCTAGGATTCCCAGAGGCAATTTCCCTCTCCTTGGGCGTCCCAAATGAACACATTCATAAGAATCTCCATAAAATTAATAACTCATTTCAAAAACACAAGAATAGAAAAAATGTGTATAGTAATTGAAGACATAACGTAATTTACCAGAGTGATCTTTACACCAAATGAGAAGAACTCGTTTTTTCAATTACAAATGCTTGTTATTTTCTTATTAACAAGGACCTCAAAATGAATAATTTAGATCATATGATGTGAAATGGGATCTCTTAAGTACTCAAGGGAGAAACACTTATTGCCCATGCCCAGGGTGGACGTTAGGGTGACCTTACGCCTATCTTGGAAGGATGGAGGGAAGTAGAAACCACTCTTACATCAGTTGATATATTTCCCACTACACGAACAATACTCTTCCATAATCCTACTAAAATTGTTAAATGATGAGATGTGACTATTTATAAATAATATTAGGTCATCTTAATAAATTAGATGAGACACTCTAGTAATGTGAGCCCCATAATGAACGGGAATGAGAGTCTATTCCTGAATACTTCTTTTCAGATATATTCCCAATGTATATTTTTATAAAACAAATAATTATAGTGATAGGGGGTCAGCCTATCTAAAACCCCTCACTGATTTGAGGAAGCCAAATTTTCTTCCCATAAACATGATGTTAAACTAGGGATAACTCTATAAATAAAATAGAATATTGATGAACCATTTTGAGAAACCCATTCATTAATAACCGGGATGATAAAGCTCTACTATATATGATTGAATGTCTTTTCCATATCAGCCTTAATAATTACATTAAATCCCCCCACTTTTCTATTAATATCTCTATCTATCTTCTGGTAAATCTCGATATCTCCTTCAATGGACCTACCACGAATAAAAGCATCTTGCTCCTCCAAAATCCATCTGTGTATATAGTGTGGAAATATCTTATTAATAATGGAGTCCTGGACACTATAAGAAAAATTACATAGGATAATGGGCCTGAAATGATTAATGGATAATGGGGATTTAATTTAAGGTATTTAGATCACAGTTATGTTATGGGAAACTCTTGGCAACATCTCACCGTAACATAAATCCTGAATATTATCAACAAGATCAAATTTTATATTGTATCAAAAGAAAATGTAAAAAGACCATGGGATCCCTTTGGGGCCTAGCACCCTTTCATTATTAAGGGAATAAATTGATTCAAACACCTCAATTTCTCAAGGAATATATTTTATAGAATATTATTGGTGGTTATTGGGAATAGACTGAATAGCATTAAAAAATCACTTTGGCCAGCCAATGGATCGATGTGCACAAAGAGATTCAGATCAAACAACAAAGAAGAGAAGTGTTTATTCACCTTTCTGTCAATGATCTCCATATCACTAGTATAAGAGAAATATTGTGACTAAAATTTTTTAATAGTGTTAAATATTGTTTCTTTAAAGAAGTTTGGAAAAATGAAATGTTTCAATCCCCTTCTCTAAGACATGTAACACATAGTCTTTCACGAAGGCAACCTTCCTATTTTATAAGACTCTTGTTGAGTTACTAATTCATATCCCCAATGAAAACCAGAGCGTCATAATTATAGGACTCTTCTAACCATGAATATACACCTTTAATATTCCTTATAATTTCATATAATCTAGGCTGAACTAATAGAATAGAAGAACACTGATACAGAAGAGTCTGTCACAGTTTGGAAATATTTCTATGGAAGTGGGTCCAGTGCCCCCAAAATTCATGGAGTCCCACTCAGATCACACCATGTCTAGGATGTCTATGATAATTGTCCATTTGTACGAGATATAGAATCATCTCTCTCTAGAGGAATTTGACTTGAGGTCAAAAAAGGTATACAATTCAAAGAGGGCCCGAACCAGGTGATGAATATCAGTATCCCTAAAAACATAGATTGTTTCAATGCTACCAAATAAGCAGCCAAACCTTGACCATGTCCTCCTTAATCTTATTTGGTTATTACACTAGGTAACTCAATCACCAATACAACCCAAATCATGGAGACCCTCTTGAGCTGAAAATTCTTAGAAGGTGACACTACCATTATGGGGGAAATTAATTCCCACTTTTTCTCAAATGCATCCATTTTAGTATTGAATTCACCTCCCACAATCCAAGGAACATCACATATATTTAAACAACTAGGATCAATCCATAGTTTTTCCTGAATCCACATTTCACACTTCACATACATAAAGGAAAAAACAAACCATTGATTTCCCACCTAAAACTTAACTGATAAATGTTGATTGGTGACTAGAAGATTCTCCACTGAGAATTGTGACCTACAAAAGATCTATATATGATGATTTGTTGGTTCACTATGAATGAAATAGATCATGATAATTTTTTTTAACAAACTAACCTATTTTTTAGGCTTTTATTTTGGTTCTATAATAGACACAAGATAAGCTGAGTGCTTGGGATAATCACATGCAATGAAATTTGTTTTTACCTGGGTGCTAAGAATTTAGGTGTTCTATATGATAACGGATAACATTGATAAGTAACTCACCTATAATTGGCCCCATGTGTAACAAGACTTCGATATTTCTCTATGGTAGAAGAATGAAGATTCTTAGACTGGGATCAGGTACAAAACCCATAGATGGGATAGCATGGAACTGTGGAATTCACTATCACTGGATCAGAATCACATATGGTTATATGATCCAAAAACTTAGGCTTTATACTATGGGAATTCTAGCCACATACCTTAATGCACTAAACTAGTTGGAAATCCAGACCTGCATGAAATAAAGGACCACTAGGCCACTAAGAGGAGAGATCACTAAACCCTTTCATGTTGTCTCCATACCTTTGGAAAAGCAGTTGGACCCAGTGATGGGAGAAGAGAATGGAGGAATTAAATGTTGGTTTTTTTATAGTTGGGGAGGAAAGGAACAATGTCTAGGAATATGGGTGGATCTATGGATAGGGGGAAGAGAGAAAAGGAGGTAGGATCGATAAGGACGAAATCTGGATGGCTAAGGGATTAGGCTTAGGATGAGGGACACAGGCCAAGAGTAAGGAAGGATATAAAGATTTCTAGATTGGTGGGAGGATAAAAAGAGGCATAAATGGGAAAATAAACATCAATAAGCAACTACTTAGGGGGATCCTTCGATTGGTCACATCCAGGAAAAACATAAATAACATCATGACAGGGGGAAACCGTTTTTCCGGTTAATGCATGGTAAGAGTGGATAATATTGTAATTTTTCAAGGAATGGCCAAGTATGTGGAATCTAAAACAAATTCAAGAGTTTTGGGAGAAAGGATAGATTATCTCCATTGAGAATCACCTTCAAGATAGAGGAGGAACTAAGCTAGAAGGGGATATTTGATGTCTTTGACAACACAGATCCAGACCACCACTTTCCATTGGAGGGAGATATTGTGATCATAAACATTGAAGAAACTTTCCAAAGACTCTATAATAAATTTCCCAAATTTAGTTTTCTATAATATAATAGAAAAACTAATGAGTTTAACCCACACTGCCTCCATTGGTGAATCTATACCCCAGTGAACATCCATGGACCAACAAGAGAGGTGGAAACACCACTTACTGATGCAATGGGGACAACGAGCCCAAGGAATTACGAGGTCTTATTGAGAATATAGAACAATTATTAATTCCTTCCAATTCATGTCTGAGATTCCTGGTAGAGAATTTAGGTTCCAAGACCGAATGATGTTATGGAACAAACCCAGTTGGGGTTTGTCTGCACCAAACTGAGAAACTATGGACTAACAAAGAAGCACCTTGGCATCGTTAAAATATTAAACTAGAAAGGAAGTATCATGATTTCCATCATTAAAAATACAGAAGGAACCTATCTAGATTAGGAGAAATAGGGAGGCTAGTCGGAACTTCCACCGAGTGGAACCGATAAGAACTGCCTTCCATGACAGCCCCATCTGATGAATCAGCTGATCTGGGAGAGGGTTCGCCTGTGGAACACCATTAGGGACAACCTACGATGGATAAAAGGGGGTGATCCATTGGTTCCATTATCTCTAAAAAATACGGTTCCACAAAAATGGATTAAAATAGAGGATCACAAAAGGATGTGTGAGGTGCATTCTTCACTTCAAAATTCAAATCCATTCTTAATATCATGAAAATTCACATTATTATCACTTATCTGGGATTAATTTTAAATTATATTGGACAAATTCATTGAATTGAAATTGGAAATATGGATTTAAAATTTTTAATAATAATAATATATATAATTTAATAAGGAAAACATAATTTTTTAAAAAATGGATAGTGAAAATTGTAAAAAATAATTTATATGGTTAAGGTAAAAATGGATTTACTAAGAGTTAAACTAAAAATATAAAGTATAAAATTTGGTAAAAACCTATATAAAAAATAATTTATGGATGTATATAGACCTTATTATTTATAATATATATAATTTTCTATTATTTTATTAATGTAGGTGACAGTCATTCTTCTCAAAAATTTCAATTGTTCCACTCACCTCACCTATAAAAGGAAACTCACTCTCCTCCAATCTTTCCTCCTTCAAAACCAATTATATCAGCTATAAAATTACCAAATTAAATCTATAATTCCATAATACCATCATATAATCCTTATTTTGGTCATATATCAATCCATGGAAGGACTTTGTTGGAAACCAAAAGATGTTCCGGAAAAGAGGTGATGTTCTTTAATGAAAGTTTTTTTAATTTATTTCTTACTCCACTTCAATAAATTGTTCATAATATATGATTACATAAAAAAATTAGCACACATATACTAAGTTATTATTATTTTTATTTTCCCTTACTTAATCACTCTCCCCTTCAATAAAATGGGTTATGATGTCGTGATTCATGTGAATGGAATAATACAGTCGCTCGAACTAATGTTATTCATTTTTCAAATTCAACCTGTCATAGTTGAGAATGATGATAGATATAAATTATATATGTGATTTGTATAACATAATTATACCTATACAGTGATTATATTTTTTATAACCTTTTAACATCCATTTTGTAGGGTATAAAATAATGTTAGAGGTGTGTACGGTAGACCACCACCTCACTAAGCAATGTAATTATTCGTTCGCAAATGATTTAAATTTATTTTACTAAGGAAAAAGTTATCGAATATATTTTATATAAATGATATAATTATTTTATTATTTAAAAATATATATTTATTAAAATATAATAAATCATTTACATTTTTTACACTTAAAATATGATAACACTATTCCTCTTCATGTGGACTATTAGCTTCATTAATTAATGTATCTCTATTTTCATCACACTACCACATGGATGATATATTTAAGAATATTTAGATAAAATATATATATATATATGATATTTTTATCATTTTGTAAAGATAAAATATTACAATACTTTTTTTTATAATGATCATTTAAAAATGGAAAGGTTTCCTATGTGTATGTACAACCTACCATCTCCCTGATCGTAACATTTGTCATTTCTCAAAACCATCATTAATGATTTGAAATAATATTAAAATTTATGTATAAATATTATATTTATATCTTTATTTTAATTTTTTATATTATGGAACTATATAGAATATAAAATATCTAGAACCTATATAATAGAGGAAGAATGGGAAAAAAGGGCAATTAACAAACGAAAAAATGAAAAAATGATGTATTATTAATGAAAGTGTGATAATATGTCGGTTCATATATGATATTAGAAATATGAATATGTCATTTAATAAATCAATAACATGTTTAAAACACAATAAAATAGGTTAATACTCATGCAACCATAATGAAGAATGAGGTAAGGGATTTATTAACTCAATTTTCATTCATTTTGTTAACCTTCTACTTCTTTAAATATGTTATGATAAAATTATTTTTATAATGAAGGTTGATTATTTTATATTTCTTCAACTGTTTTATGTTTATTTACATTATATACACTTAATAAATTCACTGTTTAATCCTCACTTCAATGATATGATATTTTTAAGGGATTTTTTTCATAATTTTCTTTCATAGAGACTTATGTCATATTATACCCCTATATTATTTTCATAGTAGTATGAAACCCCTATTTTAATGGTAACATCATGAATTTACATAATCTAATAATAATTTGAGTTCAACATATTGTTATCCTTTCATGGTGCTTAAAAATAAATGTTCCAAACTGGTAAGAGTTTTATCTTATAATCTTGTCGGTTATTGGTATTATTTATCATTAAGTTTCCATTGTTGAAATATTCTGATCAACCACTCAATTACTCTCAAGATATTTATTTACTAGTGATATTATTGTTGTAGTTTTACCATTTTCCACACTATATAACTTAAAATAAATGTGAATATGTTTTAAAAAATCAAATTTATTTTCCTCTTCGGTCGAAATGATATTTTTATTCCAAAACCATGTTTTCTAAAAACGTTCAAAAAATTTAGTAATATTCAAATTATTTACAAAATTAATTTTTAATAAATTTTTATTTGTTTAAAAACGTTTTAAAATAATATTTCTTTCATTTTCCAAATAATGAAAATATTAATTTTACAGTTAATGTGAAAGGAATCATTATTTTAATATGTGTACCATGAAAAAAAAATACATCTTTATTTAATTTGAAGAATAATTTATATGTTTTCATATTTATTTTCAATGAAAATGATTTTAAAAATGTTTTACTCTTTAAAAAAAGTTTTTCAAAATATAAGGGATATTTCCACAAGAAAGTTTTAATGATTTTAAGTCATCATTTAAATATTTTTTAGGATCTTTTGAATGAAAAGGATTTTGAAAATATTTTGTGAATTTTTAGTTAATAAATATTAAATTTCAAAAATGTAAACGTCATTTTCCTACGAAATTAACTAATGATGAATCACATATTTATAGAATGTGTTCTCTTTCCAAATGTTAAACATGATTCAATGTTATTGTTATGGAACCCATTAATTTTACATGGGTTAATAGTTTATAAATATATTATTATGTAAAATGATTCTTTTCCATGGAATAATCATGTTACAAAATAGTTAATGGTTATTTTTATAGTTTTATGATTAAATACAAGCTATGTTCACTTTATTCATGTTGTAGTTCTTCGACTTTGCTTACACGATGGATGTACCTAGATAGTGAAAAGTGAGCAAAATATATATTAAGGCATGGGTGTCCCTAAATAGCACCCCCAATGCATTGGGTAATTATTATGTTCTTCAAATAATTACATTGTATTTTCACCATATGGTTATTCCCTTTGTAAGGGTTTTATAATGGTTATGTAAGTGTTCAATAAATATGGTGTCCCAAGATACAACACATTTTCAGTATGCTTTCCATGTGGTTATAGTGTTTCTTTTGATCAATATTGATACATCATGGCTCATGAGTATTGATTATTTTGACTCTTTACAATGTTAAATACTAATAACATGTCTCGTGATTGATGATATTAGTATTTATAGGTATTAATTATTTTATGGCTCTCTCATGCACTCTGATTATGTTTTTAAAACCTTATAAACTTCTTACAATCATTAATTAAATTCAATATTTTTAATGATTTTTTACCCTTACTAATCATTTGAGATCACCATTATTTTCTTTAATCTGCCACATGTTATAAAGTATTAGGCGAAACAAATTATTTCTAAAAGGGATTTTATATGGTTGATGATGACGACTTAATGTGAAATAAAAAAATCTAGGTTAAATGGGATTAATTCTCACTTAATGACATGGGTAATGTTTATATAATAGTTTATCATAATAGACTAAAACATTAAAACAATAATGTCCGAGAAAATATAAGTGATAAAATTCTCCCTTTATATATTCTATTGTTTGGATGGAAAATAATAGAAAAATTTATTGATATCAAATTTATAAATTCAATATTTATGATTTCAACACTAGATTCATGAGTTTTAGTACTAGGATATTATACAAACATGAGTTAATTTCTAATCACCAACAATATCCTAGTCTCCTACCCACCAATCATAAATGTTATGAAAAATTTAACATCTCTGATACTAATATGTAATGTCTCGACCTAGGTACCATTATAACTAGTTCATTGAGAAAGATCATGACATGTACTCAGGTGAACCTTCCCATATATTTGAGTATTTTCACTAGAAATACATGTGTTTTTAGGTAAAATGGGGAGACTATACCTAGTAGTTAGATTAAACAGTAGTGTAAGGAATATCGACAGATATAACAAATAGTATTAATGAAAAATGAAATAAATAATAGAATGTGTTGATAATAACTAAAGGGAAACATAATTTAATAATTCTATATATACCCTAAATGTCAGGAACATATATATTAAAACCCCAAATAACAATACTAGGAAAATCCCCAATACGTTATTGTGTACCTGGATGGTCCTGGTATCCCTTTCATATAACGCCCCGACCCCAGAAGCCCGATGTTGATGCCTCTAAATGTTACATTGGCATGATATTATGGAATAAGATCCCAGATGAAAGACAGGTTTAGAAGTTTTTTAAAACAATATTACATTCATAATACCCATATTACATTGGGAAATAGAAAAGAAAACATGATACATAACAAAATGAGATGAAAAACTTCCTTGAAATATTATTCAAATATTTCTTATTCATAACTAGGGGAAATAAAATAAAATAATGGTGAAATGAAATACTAAGTAAAGGTTGTGTATATTTAAATCTATGAGGATTTCAAAATAAAAAATCAATAATTATAGGTAATTAATTTAACAAACATAAAATTTAAGTAACTAGATAGGGCATAAACAATATATCAAGGTAAATAACTCAATACACAAGCTATTAAATTAATAAAATGAGAGCTAACATTCACTCATAGATAAAAAAAGAAAAAAAATCATTGATAATTATAATAACTAAATTCAAAATAAATTAAATTCTTAATTATTGTGAATCATGTTTCCCAAGAACATCGTACATTTACCATTAAGATCTATCCTAAATATAGTTTTAAACATACTGGGTAAAAACCCATCTAATTTGGCTAACTGATATCATCTCATGAGATTTTTGATGCATCAATAAGATTACATTGAACAGTACCCAACCTGTGAAGTTTATTTTTGAATCATTATTGATATATGTAATAATTTATTTAATTAATAAAAAACATTACTTATCATCAAATATCTATATGGCATAAAAGATATGAGATTATAAATATTCCCCCAATCAATCAAATAACTGCCATAGTAAAAACCATAAGTAAAAATTGAATACGATTTAGGAAAAAATAATATACATTGTGTAAGAATATTTATATTTAATTTATATTCTATTTATAAAAAAATTGTCATAAGGAAGTGATTGTTTCAATATACTGTTAACAATCACCGAAGTATGTGATATTGCAATGATAACTTTTAACACTTGGAAATTTTCAATTCAAGGACCATTATGTATGATATTTTAATGAAAAAATTAAAATGCCATTATGTATGAGTAAACAAGATATTAAATGTTAATGGAGAAGTAAGAAAACCTTATTAAAGTGAATTAGTGCATAATGAAAAATAAGACCCAATTGAATGTAAATCGAGATGATATCTGGTACCTTATGCCCCCCCTTTTATTTGAAATACCATTAAAATCCTCGATATTTTTTTTAACCAGGATATTAACTTATAAAATAATTATAATTTTATTTACAATATCACATATGATATTCTTACAATATCTTATTACCTGCTTGTAAATAATCATTAATTATTTTCCATGTTTTAAGTGTTAATTGTCATGTTTTCCATAAATGTTCTGATTTTTTATCTTTTTTATTATTATGCTGATAATTGCTTCATCATATCAGATATTTAAAAAAATAATTAAATACGATATATATTAATTAAATATATATTTATAATAATCTTAAAATTTGGAAATAGGAAATGAAATTCACCATTCAAGGAGACTCTATGACGTATATATGCTTGAACACTACTTCCATTACCTTTCCATATAAACAAAATAAGTGAGACAAATATATTCATATTACCATTAAAGTATCATGTTAATTTAATATATATAATATATATTCAGTAATAACATCCTTAATACATTCCTTGTAATGTGTGAATGAATCACATTATTTTGAGGAGGAGGTAGTCTACCCATATACAAAATATGTTATCGTATTTCCATAAAATGGATATCATGAAAGTATGTATAATATAAATATTAAAAAAGAATAAATAAAATTATAAATAAAATTTATATCATAAAAAAAATACATATCCATAATTACTATTAACCATGAAATGTGGTGACAAAAAAATGTAAAACATCAGTTCATGTTGAAGTAGTCCTTCATACACACGATAAATGATTTTGTATCCCATTTTATGGAATAGTGTGTTAGTGTTGGTCATTACCTTTACATAAAAAAATATTAGTATATTTAGTATACATTGTTTACTATAAAATCATTATTTATTAATAATTTATGGTCTGTAAAATGAAATAAAACCAAAGTGCTCATTGAAAAACATTGCCTCTTTTTCGAGTAACTATAATTAGTTTCTATAAATAAACATTATTTTTTTATTCCCAAAGTGAGAAATATATAATTATGAGAGGTATGTATAAAGATTATTTTTTCATGGTTTGTATTATCCATATATATTTAGAGTTTTGAAGAAGTGAGGGGGTTGAGATCCATTTTTATAGTGGAGGAGTGAAATTTTTGTAAATATTGAAAGTGGTAATTCCACACACATTTTTTCTACATAAATTTTAATCAATAAAGAACAAAAATTAATCCAAGATATTATATGGTCTCAATATGTACATAAAAGTTCTTTTTGTAATTTTTATAGGTCATTTCCCATATGTTTAACGTTAAGTCCCGTGTTAAGATATTTTTCTCTAAATTTCTATAATAAATTCAAATTAATTTCACTAATATTTTTGTAAAAAAATAGTTGAACACATTATAAATCATATATTATTATTATTCCAAATACAGAATACATTTTTCAAAATTCCAATAATATATCAAAGAGAAATTAATTTAAAATTAATCCTACAAATTGGATAAGAAGGCATGTTTTTAAAGTCAAAGTGTTCGAAATATAGAAATGATTTAATATCAAATATCAATGTGAAATTTCATCCAATGCACTAAATTGGTTGAATAGATGTATAATTGATATAATTTAAATATAAAAAAAAAATAAAAAATATAATTTAACCTTTTTTGTTTTTTGAATAGCAGTTTCAATTAAACTTTAATATTCTTCATTATCCATCAAAAAATAAAATATTTCTGAAAAATACTAACATCACAACCTTAGATAAATTTGAAATTAATATTTTGAAAATTATGTATATTCTGAGACCTAATGTTTAGAAATGTGTGAAATGTTGTGTTTATAATAGGTTCTTTATAAAATGGAGGAAAAACAACAACTAGAAAAATACTAGTTTTTAGGCATAACATTTTGTTTATTTTTAACTTATAACTATAAAATATATTGTATAAAAAGATGATTGGATATTTAATTTATATAAATTAATATTTTTTTAAAAATATTCATAACATAAAATTTAATTTCTAGAAGATAATATTCAATTTAAATAAAAATATCTCTTGTATTCAGTAAGACTCAATCTTGTATATAACACAAACCTTTAAAGAAACTCTCTTTATGGAATGAAAGCTAAAAAATGTTAAGTACATTAAAATATATTTAATATATTTAATATATTTACAATAGTTAATTTTTAATAATATATCATGATATTATATTACCTTATGTGGTTGGTGTTGTGTGCCATGCACCCTATCAAATACAATATCCTTATTTTATAATTTCATGGTGTTACATTATCCACACCTAAAATAAATTGCATCATCTCAATTTAAAATTGATCAAGGTAATTGAGGGTTTTATATTTGAAAAAAAATATTTTTGATTAACATTTATCTTAAATTGGTTTCATAACACATCTTCATAATAATAGGTAAAGGGGATTGCGAAGGTCACCTAAAAATTAGGCATTCTAATATGGGAGCATCCATGAAAACATAGGAATGGAAGAAAAATATAACTGTCATGTTATGATGGAGAGTGTTAGGTAATAATTCCATGAGAATGATTTAGACCAAAAATCAATAATTCAATGATGTGAAAAAGGTCAGTGATATCATTAAAAATGATGATAATAGAATATTTTAAGACCACTTACCTTTAGTTGAGGAAATATTTGACCCTCTAAGAGTGTGCATGAATATAATTTTCTATAAACATGATCATATCATTTAGTTGTTTTTTAAACCATTTCTACTTCCTTTTTATAACGCGATTAATCATATGGTCATGTAATACATTAATCTCTAAAAAATCATCCAAAAAACTTAAACCATTTAATAAATGGTTATCTATTTAAAATGATTATGTTCCCACAATTTTAAAATAGGGACACTAAATTTCTAAAATGAACTTACCATCTACCCACAATCAATAATATTATTATCTTTACCCATCACATGATGATCATGTGAACTCCTTCATCATGTATTCTCTTAAAACATGGTAATAACTGGAATTTCCATAAAACCATATTCAAAAAAATAATTATTCCTTTTTCATAAATAGAAAATAGATTATTGGATATATTTATTAAAAATTATTGTAAACTATATCAAAGGTTGCATAAACCACTTTATCAACAGATCATTAATCAGTTTCATAGAAGTAATAACTTATCTAATTTATGTTATCTAAATCAATAATTTATATGTACATTACTTTATCAACATATAGTTAATAGTAATGGTTAGAATTTTCTCAGTCATGTGTTTTAAAGTTGTAAACTTTTCACTAAAGGAATTTTCTTTATCATCTGTACTGATCAACACATGCCTTTAAATCCTGGATCAAAAAGTACCACAATACAATTTGCAAACATTCCATAAAACATATAACTAGTATATAATAAATATAATAAACTTATAAAATTATTCAATGATCTACATAATGAATAAAATTAATCACCCCACTTCGTCTATCTCGATAACATAAGTATGAACTTAATCCCATAACTTCTTCTGAGGTATATGTTATTGATTCTTTCAGTACTCACTAGAATAGTTCCATATCTCCTAGAATATGTCACACTGAATAAAATTATTATTATCCCCACTTTGAATTGTTTTTCATAGTGAACCTTATCCTTACACTTATAAGAAACTCTTAATCTCTTAAAGAATTTCCTAGGGTGATTATTTCTATATCTGTCACATGTGGGAAAGTCCTTCTATCCCATTTTCTATTTATTTTTTATTTGTTCTTCCATCCTCTTATTCTATTTCTTTTTTTTTTTTTGAATTTTGTGACACTAGATAATTCCTTCTCCATTTTGATGGCACATAAAACGTTTTCATCATATGATGAATATTTTTGGAGATGAATTCCCTTCATAGACTTGGAATAAGTCACACCAAAAAGTTATTATTATTAAAATTTGTTTTTCATATATAATCCATTGCATACATTGATATATTTGAAATTTTATATTCATAATAAAAGAAAATTTCTTCTTAATTTTAAATTAAGATATGTAACATTATCTTCAACTAAATTTATTACTCATTATGGAAATATTTTTCAAATAATTTATCCTTATAGGATTTCCATTCCATGATTTTGATTTATTATTCCTCCATAGTATTCGAGATCATTTACCACTAATGATCAGATTTACCATTGGGATAATACATTGAGAGATTATAAATTTCCTTTTCAACAAATCCTAATTTCATTAATATCTTCTCCAATGACTGAATCAATTTCAGAACAATCATTGGATCAGTAATCCCACTAAATGATGGGGTCCACTATTATATAATGTGATCCAGCACTGGAAAATATCATTGATGAATAGTTTCCTCTATGTTTTCAAGGTTATTCATCATAAAATTATTTTTATTTCTTAACATATCTATATCATTTTTAGTTTTGACACCTTCTATGTTGGATTTCTCAACCAATCATCCTTTAAATTAGATATGCATATTTCTACCCTTCTCCCTTCTAAGATCCAGTTATTAAAAATGGGATACACTAGATTAGATCTTATCATTATGAAAAATAGTGTATAATCCAAAAACTAATGAAATATATAATATAAATTCAAAAACTAAGGGGTATCTATTATCATAATCATTAATATGGTTTATTTGTAATGTTATTGAATAATTATCTTCAAATTTTACCTTTGGTTATTTTAAATAATCTATGATTTCATTAATCTATTTCCAAAGGTTTATATGAAAATTCCATAGATACCATCTATAATGTCCCAACCCTAGACTTTCGAAGTCGATGCCTTACATTATTACATAGGACTTATTATATGGAATGGAATCCTAAAGGATCCATTTTATTAGTAGTTTGGCAATAAATGGATACATAACTAATAACTACCATATATTTGGAAATATAAAATAAAACATGATACATAATAAAATGATATTAATACCATCTTTGATTATTTTTTTATATATTTCTTCTTCATAACCTAGGGAAAGGAATCATTATAAGGGTGAGATCAAACACTCTATAAGGTTAAAGTATAATGGAATATATAATGAGTTAATAATGAATAATCAATATATCAAGGTAAATAACTAAACACACATTCCATTTAAATAACTAGATTAGGTGTTATAATTATGGAATGGTAAATAACAAACACACCTTCCATTATAAAAATAAACTTAGAACAATATCTCACATATAGATAATGCCAGAGGAAAAATCTTATTGATATTAACAATAACTGAATTCTCAATAAAGTAAATTCTTAATTATTTTAAATCATTTTTCCTATGAACATGATACCTTTATATTCATGATCTATCCTCAAGACATGTTAAATAATATTTGGTAAAAACTATCAAATTTGGCCAACTAATTTCATATCATGACACTTTTGATGCATCAAGGGAATTGAATTGAATGGAACACATCCCATTTAATTAATTTAAAAATTATTAATCATACATTGAATAATCTATTTACTCAATGTTAAATATTAATTTTTACCAAATATCAGTATTTAGGGAATGATAGAGATTTTTAAATACTTCCCCAATTAAACAAA
Source organism: Viscum album (assembly GCA_963277665.1). Taxonomy (NCBI): domain Eukaryota; kingdom Viridiplantae; phylum Streptophyta; class Magnoliopsida; order Santalales; family Viscaceae; genus Viscum; species Viscum album. The sequence goes on along the minus strand of OY728155.1, from coordinate 165,426,315 downwards.
TAATTTTTAAAGTGAACGTCATATTTAAAATTGGTATACACTTTTGGAAATAATAATATAAATTTAATGAGAAAAAATATATCCATGATAAATTTAATGTTCAATAAAAATGATCATTATGAGGTTGTTTTTTAAATAGAAAGTTAATAATCACCAAAGAAAGTGATATTGTAAAGATAATTGTTAACACTTGGTAATTTTCATGTCAACCCCCTTGGATGATATAGATCAAAGTGAAACATAATATAAAATGTTTTATATGTGAATCATGATATTAAATAATATAATGTAATTATACACACCACATTAATGTGAATTCGTGTATAATAACAAATAAGTCTCAATGGAATGTAAATTGAGATAAAGTTCCTTACAATATACTCCATTTTGGTTAAATATTTTTTAATCTCATATATAATGATTTTAAAAATGCTATTATATTATAATAGAACCATATTTATATTCATATTTTTATATATTGTTATCTTAAAATATCTTATTTCCCATCTGTTATAAATATTTCAGCATTTCAATCATTTCGGGTGTTAATTGTTATGTTTTTTGAGTATATTTTGACTTGTTATCATTGTTCATATTACATTGATTATGATTTAATCATATAAAAGATATTAAAATTTATTTAAATATAATATATATTATTTATTTATTTATTTATTTATAATAATTAATAAAATTTTGAGATAGGAAATGAAATGCACCTCTCATGGAGTCGGCATGTCACACGTATGCATGAACGCTACTTATATTTCTTTTGAATTTAAAAATAAAGTGATATATATACATATATTATAATTAAAATATCATATTCATGTTATATATATCACATATATTAATTAAAACCATCCCTGTTACATTCTAGTAAAGTGTGAAAGAATCACATCACTCTGATGAGGCGGCAGTCCACTCGTCCCCAATTGATGTCATCATATTCCCAAAAAAATGGGAAGCATAATGGTATGTGTAACATAGAAATTAAAAAATAATAAATACATTATAAATATAATATATATCATCTAAAAACTATAAATACATCATTATTCCAAACCATGAATGGTTGTAATGGAAGAGTGAACAACATCTGTTCACGAGTAGGTAGTATTCGGTGCACATGAATGTTGATTTTTTATCCCATTTTATGGAAGTGCATGTGAGTGTAGGTAATAATAAAGGAATAATTTGTAACGTCTTGACCGAAATCACCTTTAAGATGGTGGCCAGACCGGTGGGTTACATGACCTCAAGCACATCTCTCTGAATGCCAGAGATTGTCGACTAGTAGTGAGGGCCTTTTTCGTGTTTGTGGGGGAGACTATGCCCTCATAAGTAATAGGTATTATCAAAGTGGAAGTAATATAAAATAAATAACAAATATCATAAGCATATAAATGAATAAAATACATTAGAAGCAATATAAATAATCCAAATGAATAATACTCAAGTGCGAAAGCTCACAAAAGGATATTATGCCATGATGTATGTCTAAACTGAAAGTACATAAAACACAACCCAAGCATGATATAAAATAAAAAGAAAATAAAAAAAGTACTACAACTATATCACGAGCAAGGATCAATCCCTTTCCCAAGTCTTCATCCTAAGCAGCAACAATCAATTAAGAATCAGAAGCAGCACGCTTCCCTTTTTCAATACCTGCAATCATATAATCTACTCAGGTGTCAAAAACGCCCGAACAGGGTGTGAGATAAAATCCCAGTAGGCCGGCACCCAAGGTGTCTAAACCATTCCATTTCATGCAATGATAAAATGTAGTGTGTCATTATTTAACAATTTCAGATAATTAATTAACTGAAATGGAGTAAATAAGTCTGTCGGGGTTCCAAACGGCACTCGTGCCTAATCACCTGCTTCAGCCTAAGCTGGTAGTCTAAAAGGGTACATGTCAAAAGAATGCACGTACATGCATATATATAAAATCCATAAAGAAAGAAGGTAAACTAGAAAAAGGTATACCCTGAGCTTGTGCTTTAACTTGGCATCTAAGTCAAGTGTCAACCAGGTTCACTTCCACATATCAGAAGAATATCTAAATTCTCAAGAGACTCAAATGGAAATAATATAAACCTAAAGTGAATCATTATTAAAGTTCAAGTTGAGAGTTGGAGTCCAAGCCCGTCCTGAAGGTATCGCTACAGAACATCCGTCAATTTATCCAATACCATAGAGCCCATGTAAGGAAATCTTTTGAAAGACCAAGTATCACCTGAGGCATGGAATTACCCTGAGTCTGTCTTGATCTCGCAAAAAGGGTTTGAGTGTCATTTGATGTAGGCTTAGCCACATTATCAACAGATCCGTCCCAATGGGCCCTTTTGGAACTGGTATCACTCATAAGTATTAGAAAGCCTGGGGAAGTCTCGGTCCGGAAAGTCCAATGACACCACCCCCCGACACATAGAGGTAACCAATTAGAAACAGAGGGTCTAAGTGTGGCCCTTAATATAGGACCCACCTTCGTTCCCTACCCTAAATTTAATTAAAGTTTTCATAGTATCAGATATGGCATAATCGGCATATAAACTCACAGCTTTAAAACTATCCAGATACACTCGTGCATCACAAGGTACAAATTAAATATTGCAGCATAAAAATATTAATAAGGAAAGATACTGCATCAACATAAGAAGATCAATGCACTTTTAAATAAATAAATAATTTATAACAACCAACTACCAAGAATCTAACAATTCCTAGTTCATAATTAATATAAATTATTTATTTAAATTCAACACAACATAAATAGGTTATGCAACACATGTAGTTAATTAAATTTAATGCTTGGGCATGCAAATTTAAATAATGAAATAATTCAATACAGACAACTACCAAAGATCCAACAATTCAAGGTTCATAATTATTTGAAAATAATTATTTAAATTAAACACACAAATAATAGGTTGTGTAATACATGTAGTTAAATGAATTAAATACCCTGTCTAACAGAATTTATACCAACCACGTGAGCACACCCAAAGGGGTGTCTGACCACATTGAAACAAATTAAACAAATTAATTCATGATAAAAAAAGTTTAAATAACTAGGCGAAACAAATAAATTAAAGAATTTGGGTGAATTTGGACAAAGCCGGTAGGCACCGACTAACGGCACAATGATTCTTTTTTATAAATTGCAACGAAACGGAGGGAAAGAGAGTAGATGCCATAAATTATGGTAATAGATGATCTCATGATCCACGGTAGGCTTTGACTTGACCAAAAACGGAAGAAGACATATAATTTTAGAAAAACCCCAAAATAGGGTAAAATCATTCTGCGGCAAACTGCACGTAGGATACACAACAAAAATCTATGATTTCACTTGCACAAGTTTATCCTTTACCTAAGGTTTACTGTACACCTAACGGTGAAGAAAACAGATGACAGATAGAGGAGCTGCAGTCTTCTGAAGGAGGAGTAGGGAGGTGCGCACCACCTAGGGAGAGGGGGTGTGCCACACACAGGAGAGGGAGGTGAGTAAGAGAGGAGAAAAGAAATAAAAAGAAAAGGAAAGGAAAAAAATGAAAAAGAAAAAGAAGATAAATAAATAAAATAATAAAAATAAAATGGTGGAAGAAATGAAATAAATAAATAAAATAAGGTTACTCTATTTTATATATTTTTAATTTCTCTCCAACCATATCTATTTTATTATTTATTTTTTCTCTATTTGAATTACATTAATTTCCTTTAATTCTTTTTAGTTATTTTTAACTCAAACCATGTGCTATGGTATTATGTAATATTTTACATAAATCTTGAACAATCATTTAATTAATTTTAATAGCTGTTTGGGACCCGCCACAAGGTTCGCAGGTGTTTGCCTTAGGTCTCTCTAAAGATTTGGATTGAAAACATAAAAGTCCACAACTTGATTTAAGTTGATATGTTAAATGCATTTATGTTTGTAATTAATAATATTTTATCGAACCCAACAATAAATATCATCCCTTGTATATACGTGTTATATATATATACACATCTGCATATATATATATACCCACACATGTATATAAAACTATATGTATATATATTTAATCCCAAATATATAGATATACCTCATATATACATACATCAATGTTTTTGTCCCAATATATTAATAATAACAATAATTAAAATAATTATTATTATTTAATTCAACCCAATCAATGTCAACATTAATATTTTAATTATAACAACAATTAATAAAAAGTATAACGGTTATTAAATAAATATTGATTGTGCATTTATATTTAATTGGAAAAATTAATAATATCATATTTATTAAATTACCTGATTATTATTTACACGGTGACAAATTTATTAATAATGGAAGTGTCTTTTCATTTGTTGTCTTTAACGCAAATAATAATATTAACAATAAAATTATTATTATTATATTTAACGGCCAACAAAAATATTTAACCCAATTAAATTATCTTCGGGTGTGATATGACCAAACGTTCATCGCTCGCAAAGACTATACTCTACCTAGGTTAAACCCCACGTCCCAGAACTATCGGTGATGTTAGATTTCTCATTCGAAGCACCATTTGTGAGAAAATAATTATTTATTATATAAAAAATGGAATAATTAATTAATTAAAAATAAATATGGAATTATAATGTGTGAGGGTTCCAAAGACCTGATGAGAATCAAGGTTATATTCTACCTAGGGTAAACTCGGTGTTCCGTACCTAATGGTGGTCTCAGAGTTCTCGTACGATGCACCATTTGAGAGCTATTTCATTTTTTTTAAATAAACAAACATGTGTATCAATAAAATAAACATAATATTTTTAATCTATCAATGTCATACTGTCAACTATCAGAATAAAACGTTCTGATGCTCGGTTTGTAAAACTGACTTGCCTAGTTAACAGAATATTTTAATTTTCTTCACATTTTCATCCGGTTCAAAACACAGGACGTTACAACCTGTCCACCTTAGAACTTCTCATCCCCTAGAATCCTTCGAGAACAACGTAACTCTCACCCGATCTACAGGGTCATGGAGTCTCATACAAAAGGTCGTGTTGTATCTCCAAATGCTCAATGCACGTTCAAAAATTGGTTAGGAAAGCAGCAAATAAGTCATTAAGATCTAAGCCAACACTCATTTTCCAACTGATACACCGAGACGATACTCATTCAAACTCGTTTAGCTAGAGACACGAACATATCATCATCTTATTAATCGTTTAGTCAAACTTTCTTCCCACCTTAGGTTTTAACATTAGAAGATGGAAAATTCCAGGTCATGACATCTTCCTCCATCAGAATTTTGAACAAGGCACGCCCTTAAGCGTTCTAATGATGCTTCTCGGTTGATTTTCGAAACGGATAAAACAGTTGATTCCCCATCACCCATAAAGCCCAAGTTGAGCCATATTTTTATAAAAAATCATGGTTAACCCATCTGCAATTGTCTCACCTGATGACGTGTCAGAAAAAGTTCCTTCACTGACCGCTTCATTGAGAAAGAGAGTGAACTAGTCAAGCCACTCCGACTGACCATTTAAAAACGATCTCGGCTTAGATGGTAGGTGTTTTATAGACTAAACTGTGATGTCTTCTTTAGAGGTATCTCACATTTAACACGAACATGCCTACCAAAGTTTATACCTGACCTCTAGTGACATTCCTTGATTTAGGCATCACTGAGCACAATAACAAATCTGAGGTAACCTTAGATCAGCATGACATGAGTGAAAGGAACTAACGCAAGTTAGTCCATACTCAATGTTTATGAGTGAGACGTTGGTATAAGAACAAGGTGTCAAAAACAGGTTGTTGACTAGGCCCAGACCAGCATCCACCTGGTGGTCATGTTAGAAGAAATGACTGGTGTACAATAGTTCATCCAATGAATTCCTACACGGAAATATGAGGGTCACTCAAGACTAACCAAATTCTTGATAAGAATGATGCATCAGTGTGCAATACTGAGAAAAACACCCTAAAAAGGCCCAACAACTTTTAAAACTTTAGCATGGCGTAAGACTGATGCTCTCTTAGTGTATCAAGGATGAAGGAAAGATAGGAGACATTCTTGTCACTTAAGGAAGAGTACACTAAGAGGATTTGGAAATTACTAGAAGGAAAACATTTAAACAATTGGCATAAAAGACAAACCAAACTAACTGGTGTTTCAAAACACCTATGTCCCTAGAAGTTATCCCAAGCATTGGGATGAACTTTATTCCTTTAACACAAAAGTTACTACACTATAAAGATGACCTAGAACGTATTTAACAGCACAAGACATGATAATTACACTGAACTCAACCGATTTTTTCACAACGTTAAGAACTCGATGGCACCATGTGCATGAATGCATAAAACCCCGAGGTGATTCAGAAGCAAGATGAATTTTAACACGAATGAAGACGTACCAAGTCATCCATCGATGTGGAGAAGATAGGGTTGAATGACTTATGAAGCAACTGTCTCTTCTTAAAGCATTCCTAACTTGATGGAAATGAGCATTACTGATTCTTAAGAATGAAATAAAAGTCAAGGAAAACATGACCATCTGTCCGAACAAGGGTGTCATTTTAAGCAAGGGGGTCCGACTAGGGACAATATCATGTAAAAGGTTTTTTTCCAAATCAAATCAAGGAGAAACTCAAACTATCCTTATACTAGGGTCTTAAACAGAGGCCATTGCTATAGGTTTCATATCCAAGCCCTTTATATTTAATCACACTTAATCATTAATCGTCAAAATATTTAATCAAAACATCAAGTATTATTTTTCAAAACAAAACAGATGGTACTTGATCTTAAACAACACCTCAAGGGAAAACCTAAAATTTTTATAAAACTCCATTTTAAATCATTTTACATTAATTGAAATCTCATCCTTAATTTTGGAATATATCACATAAATTCCTCTTAAGTAGATAAGGAAAACAACAATGGTACCACTAAGGTGACCTGGTTTCATTAGAATGCAACCCAAAAGCATTTGTTTAATTATTAAGAGTCACAACACTCATAATGGGTTATCTCTTAAGGAACATTCACCAACTAGCCTACTTGGGCCTAATTGTGCCTTTAGGTAGTTAACCAATTTATTATAACATGCCCAAACACATATCAGCCTAGATATATTGGTGGATATCAACCTAATAAGACACTATACACTTTATTGTTTTTGGAATTTGGCTCCCATTCAAAGGAAACTAATAAATTTTATCAAAGCAACCAATTACATAACCAACAAGCTAGCAGGTCACTACAAGAAGCTAACATAGAGACATGTTGTAATCATATAATCATAAAAGTTTGACTATAGGGACATTATAATAGGAACGGAATCATGATACAAGGCAAACATGGTATTAAATAGGCTGCATGGAAACAATCTAGCGTGCTAAATATATCACTGAAACGTGGAATCTAAAATGAATGCTAAATAATTACAAGACATGGTACACATTCAAGGAAAACAATTTGAATCAACAGGCAGCCAAAAATGCAACTACATGGAATGAAACTATGCATGGCATGTGAATTCCTATGTGCCTATTATGATGCATGCATTGCTTCATCCTTTCATAAACCATCCAAGGGTAAAATATCATAAATTACATAAATTTACAAGCAGCAAAAATTACACCAATCACCCGAGGTGAAATCATATCAATTATAACATCGAAAAGCATGAACAACAATCCTAACCCTGGCCACTTGGTCATTTCCCATATATTGGGTGATCAGTCCCAAGCACAACTATTAACCAAGTGCCAACATATTCCTAATATCTTATCTACCAACCCAAAATAGCAATACAAAGGAAAAATACCAACTGTGATACCACTCTGTAAAGTCTCAACCCGGCTCACCTCTAAGATGGTGGCTGGACCGGGGGGTTACATGGCCTCAAGTGCATATTCCCGAATGCCAGAGGCTACCGACTAGCAGCGAGGGCCATTTTCATGTCTGTGGGGGAGACTATTCCCTCATAGGTAATAGTTATTATCATAGTGGAGGTAATAGAAATTAAATAATAAATAGAAGAAGCATATAAATGAATAAACTATAGGATAAGTGATATAAATAATCTAACTGAATAATACTCAACTGCAAAAGCTCACAAAAAGATTTCATGCCACGATGTATGTCTAAACTAAAAGTACAGAAAACAAAACCCAATGATGATATTATATAAAAAGAAAATAAACAAACTGTGACAACTGCATCAGGATCAAGGTTCGGTCCTCTGCCCCAGTCTCCATCCTAAGAAGCAACAATGAATCAAGAATCGTAAGCAACACGATTCCCTTTTTCAATATATACAATCAAATAATCTACTCGGGTGTCAACGACGGCCGAGTAGGGTGTGAGATAAAATCCCAGTTGGCCAGCACCCAAGGTTTCTAAACCTTTCCATTTCATGCAATGATAAAATGAAGTGTTCCATTATATAACAATTTTAGATAATTAATAAAGTGCAATGGAATAAATAAGTCATCCTAGGTTCCAAACGACACTCATGCCTAATCACCTGCTTCAGCCTAAGTCAGTAGTCTGAAATGGTACCTGGTAGCATAATGCACATACATATATATATATAAAACCCAGAAAGAAACAAGGTAAACAAGAAGGAGGTATACCCCAAGATTGTGCTTTAACTTGGGGTCTAAGTCAAGTGTCAACCAGATGCACTTCCACATTTCAGAATAATATCTCAATTCTCAAGAGACTCAAATGGAAATAATATAGACCTTAATTGTATCATTATTAAGGATCAAGTTGATATTTGGAGTTTGAGATCGTCCTAAAGGTATCACTACAGAACATCCGTCATTTTATCCAATACCACTGAGCCCGTCCAAGCCAATATTTCGAAAGACCAAGTATCGCCCAAGGCATGGCTTTACCCTGAGTCCATTATGATCTTGAAAAAAGGGGTCGAGTGTCATCCATGCTTGGATTAGCCACATTTCCAACAAATCAATCTCGATGGGCCCTTTTGGAACTGGTATCACTCATAAGTATTAGAAAGCCCGGGGAAGTCTCAGTCTGGGAAGACCAATGACACCACCCCCCGGCATATAGTGGTAACCAATCAAGAAAAGAGGGTTTAAGTGTAGACCTTAATACAAGACCCACCTCCTTTCACCGCCTTGAATTTAATTAATGTTTTCACACTAGAAAATATGACATAATGAGCATATAAACTCATAGCTTGAAAATTAACCAGATTCACCCATACATCACAAGATACAAATTAAACATTGCAGCATAACAATATTAACAAAGAAAGATACTACATCAGCAAAAGCAGATCAATTCACCATTAAATAAATAAATTATTCAAAATAACCAACTTTCAAGAATCCGACAATTCCCAGTTCATAATTAATCTAAATTATTTATTTAAATTCAACACAACCAAAATAGGTTGTGCAACACATGTAGTTAATTAAATTAAATGTATGGGCATGAAATTTTAAATAATTAAATAATTTAGCACAAACAACTACCAAATATCCAACAATTCAAGGTTCATAATTATTCTAAAAGAATTATTTAAATTAAACATAACAAAAATAAGCTACACAATACATGCAGTTAAATGAATTAAATACCCAGGCTAACATAATTTATACCGACCACGTCGGCACACCTAAAGGGGTGTCTGGCCACATTGCAACAAGTTAAACAAATTAATTCATGATAAAAGGGTTGTAACAACTAGGCAAAACAAATAAATTAAATAATTTGGATGAATTTGCACAAAGCCTGTAGGCACCGACTAACAACACAACGATGCATTTTTATAAATTGTATTGAAACGGATGGAAAGAGTGTAGATGCCCTACCTTATGGTCATAAATGAACTTACGATCCATTGTAGGATTTGATTTGACTTAAAACATAAGAAGACAGATAATTTTAGAAAAACCCCAAAATAGGGTAAAATCCTTCTGCGATGAACTGCGCATAGGATACACAACAAAAACCTATGATTCTACTTGTGCAAGGTTAGACTTAACTAAGGTTTACTGCACACCTAATGGAGAATAAAATAGATGATAGACGGAGAAGCATTAGTCTTCCTAAGGAGGAGCAAGGTGGTGTGCAGCACCTAGGGAGAGGGGGTGCGCCACGCACTGGAGAGGGAGGAGAGTAAGAGAGGAGAAAAGAAATAAAAAGGAAAGGAAAGAAAAAAAAGGAAAAAGAAAAAAAAAGATACATAAATAAAAAAAAATGGCGGAAGAAATGAAATAAATAATTAAAATGATTTTACCCCATTTAAGTTATTTTTAATTTCTCACCAACCGTATCTATTTTATTATTTAATTTTGTTCCATCTTTAAATTCCATTAATTTATATTAATCCTTTTTAATTATTTTTAACCCAAACATTGCGCTATGGTACGACGTAATATTTTACATGAATCCAGAACAATCATTTAATTAATTTTAATAGCTATCCCGGACCTGCAACAGGGTGAGTAGGCGTGGGCCCTGAGTTGCTTTAAAGATTTGGACTAAAAACATAAATTCCACAACTTGATTTATGTCAACGTGTTAAATGCATTTATGTTTGTAATTAATAATATTTTATCTAACCCAACAATAAATATCCACCCATGTATATACATGTTATATATATATATACACATCTTCATATTTATATATATATATACACCGACACATGTATATAAAATTATATTTATATATATTTAATCCCATATATATAGATATACCTCATATATATATACATCAATGTTTTTGTCCCAATATAATAACAATAACAATAATAAAAATATTTATTATTACATAATTCAACCCATTAATGACAACATTAATATTTTAATGACAACAACCATTAATAAAATTGATAATGGTTATTAAATAAATATTGATTATGCATTTCTATTTAGTTGGAACAATTAACACTAACATATTTATTACATTACGATGTTATTATTTACACTGTGATAAATTTATTAATAATAGAAGTGTATTTTCACTTGTTGTCTTCAACGCAAATAATAATATTAATAATAAAATTATCAATTTTTTTCTAAAGGCCAACAAAAATATTTAACACAATTAAATTATCTTTCAGTGTGATATGACCAAACGTCCATCATTTTCAATGTTTATACCCTACCTAGGGTAAACCCCACCTTCCGTAACTATCGGTGATGTTAGATTTTTTATTCAACGCACCATTTGTGAGAAATAAATATTTATTATATAAAAAATGGAATAATTAATTAATTAAAAATAAAGATGGAATTATCATGTGCAAGTGTTACAAACACCTGATGTGAATCAAGTTTATAACCTACCTAGGGTAAACCTAGCATTCCGTACATAACGATGGAGTCAGATTTCTCGTACGACGCACTATTTGAGAGTTATTGCATTTTTTTGAAAATATTTATACACGTGTATCTATAAAATAAACTTAATATTTTTATTCTATCAATTCCGCAGTTTCGACTATCAGAATAAAAAGTTCTGATGCATGGTTTGTAAAATCGACCTACCTAGTTAATGGAAAATTTTAATTTCCTTCGCTTTTTTATCCAGTTCAAACCACGGGACGTTACCAAAAAACTCATATTTTTAATTAAAATGAAGTTATAATATAATTAATATGTAATAATAATAGGAGGATGAATTATAAAATAAAATTGATGTACTTGTTGAAGAATGTTACCTCTAATTTTTGATACACCCTTTGGTTAGAAATAAAGGAGTTTCTTTATCACGAACCAACCCAGGTACCCTGGATAAATGATAAATGAGCTAACCTTGAAATATTATGAAGGTTTTTCCTGATCCTTATGTGTCAGCAACTAGCACCTGACCTCATAAAAACTGAATGTATGAATGATTTTTTCACTAACAATTGTGGAAGTGAAAGAAGTAAGACAATATGATTATCACAAGAAACTCCACTGGGAGTTATTTACCAGAAGACAAAAAAGGCATAAAAAAGTCAATGTACCATAACTAAGAATATAAAAATAGGGAAAATAGCCCTAGCCTCTAATGGTCACAAATCACCAAGTCCAAGGTTGAACAGCTGAATCCACCACCAATAGATCATTTTTCCTTGCTCGAACCTAGAAGGAGATAATCTATAATCACCTAAATCAATGAGTAGGTTGTGATATAAATCCCAGTATGATATCACTAATGAATCCATATCAATATTAGAATATCAAATAAACTAATAACTTTCATTTAATTTTAAAACAAATATTTTTATCATTCACAAAAGTATATTTAAACAAAAGATGAATTACAATTTAAAATTTGGAAATACATTAAAAATTCATGATTCAAAATTAAAATGATGGAAATTAATTTTACATGATGTAATTTACCATTAAATAATGTATTCTTTATACAAATATAACATTTAAAAAATTGGATCAAATAAAAACATTTATATAAAAAAATTTATTTAAATTTACAAGGTGTGTAAATCAGTTTATAACAAATGAATATACATTTTAAATACAAACAAGTGATCAAATGGTCATGTTACAAATTGGTACAGAATTTTGAGGCCATAGGGACCAAACATTGTGAAATGAAATGTATTTATATATACCCCTTTTGGGCTAAGTCGAAGGGGACTAATCACCATTTCCTAAGAAATAAGACATGCCAATATAATATTTTAGAATTTTTTTTATCGTTAAGTGTTGTTCAAATAATATACTATCCACCTAAGTCTTGTATGTGTTAAAGTACAAAAATGATGGGAAATTTATTTTAGGACTACTTATAAAACAACAAAATCCCTTTCCCCTATTTATAATATTCCAATTTTTCATTAAAACCCATAACAAGGTATTAATAAAAATATAAGCATTTTTACAATGAAAAACACTAGGTTTCCATCAAAACCATTTTTAAGAAATTTTCAAAAGAAATGGATTTGAAAAAAAAATCATTCAATTTCAAAATCCATTTCATAATTAAGTCCAAAAATATAATTTTCATATAATTTCCATCCATTTCACAAACACAACTTACTTCACTAGAATTTGAGATTTTTCCAATTCCATACCAAAGCCAACAAAAAACTCAATTCACCAGAATTGGGTTTTTAATAAAATTATTGAATTCTATTTATTCAATCGAATAAATTTCATTTTAAATCAAAATGGATTTAAATAATGAAATTAAAGTTCAATTAAATTGGAAACCATGGGTGGAACCACCTACTATAATTATAGAAACACAAATCCCATAACAAAACTCACCAACCAGAACGAAGCTGAGGAAGATTTAGGAACTCAATATAGAAAAAATATTCAACAAAAAGAGGATTAGATCTAGGAATCACAAGATGACCCATAAAAATCCAAGGAAGTAATAGAGAAATAGAATGAGTGATATGAAAGAACACTTACCCAGAAATACGCACTACGATCACCAGAATAATCAGTCCCCAAAAAAAGGTCTGGGGGGTTGGAGGCTTCAAAAATTGCAAGGCGAAGGGTCTAGTTTATGAGAGAGGAATTTTTTTGAAAGAAAAAAAGGATAAATTAGTTTGGAGGCCTATTTAAAAACAATTATAAGGATAATGCATGACATTTAACCCAATTACACAACATGTAATTGATAAGTCTCATAATCCCCATTAACCAATCAACATTTGATAAAAAATTATTTATTTTAATTTATGGTTTAGATTTTGTGTAACAATATTACATGAAATGTAAATCATTAGAAGGATGAAAACTAACAGATTTCATGATAGAAATTATAGAAAAATTCAAACATCACTATTATAGGTAGCCTCTTATTTCCTTCTCATCCCTACCTAGACAACATAACTGGAAAACCCTGACAATATTTGAAATGTAACTATCAAAATAATAATGAGATTTCATAAACTCCCCTACATAATAATATTTTCCCCTTTAAATCATTTGTAGATGCTTCCATATTGAACAGGTGTGGCGAGTACCCTCTCATCAGTGCCTCTCACTCCCATGTCTCATGATAATAAAAAAAATGTGCTACCATAGAAAACGAACCAACGATATATCCTTTCCACAAATCACCTTAGTGTTAGAATCAACTATTCTAATTAGACTTCCAATCATGGATAAATTATACTCAAACTAAATATAATTATATCATAGAACAAGAGATTGATCTAAGAGTTAATTTTGAAGATGTAATATATATAACATGTCATTTATCGACATCAGATACAATTTTAGTGAAACATTGTATACAAACATACCCACATACTCAACAACCTCAAAAGGACCCACAAAATGGGGAGAAAGTCTCCCTTCTCTCCAAAGACATTGATGACCAAATAGAGATTAATCTTTCAAAAACACATGGTCACCAACTGAAAATTCCAACGGTATATAGTGATGATAAGCATAAGACTAATACCAGCTCTTTGATGTTAACATCCTCAGATGGATCAACTGAATCTTTACTATTGTATCATGGACCATACTTGTTCCAACCAAGGAATGTTCTCCAGTCTCCAACCAATTTAATGAAGATTTATTGGGCCACCCATACAGGTCTTCAAAAAAATTTATCTAAATTGTGGACCGATAAGTGTTGGTATAAGAAAACTCATCTGGCCCTAAATGATTATACCAAGCCCCACCAATGTTTAGTACACCATCACAGAGCATCTGCACAAGAATATGTATTACCCTTTCTATCTATCCATCCGATAGTCGATGGTCTGCCGTACTCAAACAGACATAATATCTTAGTTCCTCTTGAAGGCCTCCTAAAAACTAGAAGTGAACCGAGTATCCCTATTAGAAACTATAACAGAAGAAAATATGTGAAACAAACGCACTATTTCATGTAGATAATTCAAAAATCATCATATTTGGATGTATCGTGAATGGGTATCTAGTGATACGATTTAGTTATCCTATCAATCAAACCCATATTGAATTTGTCATTCTCTATGTACATGGAAACCCAACAAAAATGTCCATAAAGACCACATTCTACTTAGATGATGAAACTGGATGTGGTCGAAGCAAACCCAAAGGTTACTAGTGGATCGACTTAACCTGCTAGCACGTATAATAGGAGAAACATATTATGCAACACCCTATCTCATACTTCGACACCAAAACTACCACCGCATGTCATAGATCATATTCATGGTTCCTTGAAATACTACACACATAGAATTATGACAATCCCCCATCACAACATTCCTTACAAAATACGGAACTAGAAAATGACTGTGATAGAAGATAATGACTTCTCTAGAGGTAGACCGCTGGGAAACTATCAACCCAAAAAATAGATATTCTCTACTTATATGAAACTCAATATCAAGATACTATTCCAGAAGAATCAATTTAAGAAGAGTTGAAATCAACGGATCACTATGTAAAGATACATCAACTCCTATACCTTGAACTCCAATATAAGACTATGAAAAGAGAACCATAAAATTCCACTCTTTTGATGATTATTTTACTATTAGGGTCAACAGTTTCTTACTCAAGGTATGTGTAATGAAATTCCATTTACACAAGGTATAGGAATTTTTAAAATCAAAATACTATTGGAATTCCACACAATTCCTCAGGTGAAGATTAAAATCATTTGGAGATAAGTTATAACTCAGTATCTCAAGGACTGAAAACACATAAAAAACATTTTCATAATGCTAATTTCATCAACAATAAGGAAGGTGCATCCAGACTACAAGTTCAAGGTCATAGATCGGATAATTATTATTATGTGTCCTTTAATGATGAAAACCATAAGAAAATAAATGGTTACCCTACATAAGGATGCAACCTAAGCATGAACCAAATGCCTCAAAAAAAGAAAACATTCCCTTTATCAACCTATGAAAGAGACAACACCACTTCTGTTGTCAAAATACGTTTCATCTCAATAAAAGAATTATGACATTTATCATCCCAAGATAAATTTACATCATTTTGAGTTAGTCCAACCATTATAGAAGACAAAATTTATATGTCCTTTACAAAGTGATTATAATATTCAGTTAAGCCTAAGAATCTATGACTCTCGAAGACATGTCATGATTTCTCCCAAGTCATAATAGCCTTAACATTCTCAGGATTAATTAATAATCCCTTTAATGACACCATTCTTCAAAAAAAGATCACTTCCCAAATCCAAAAATAACATTTCAAAATATTGTCATAATTTCAATGATTTCATAGAAAACTCAACACTATTCTTAGATAATTCACATGATCCTCCTCAGACTTAGAGTAAAAGAGGATATCATTCACAAAGACTACCAAAAAGGTATCATGGTACTCATGGAAAACCCTATTCATTAAATTCATGAGAACTATAGGATAATTGGTTAGACCAATGGGCTTGATTAGGTACTCATAATAATCATACCTACTCTGAAAGGTTGTTTTCAAAATGATATATTAATTTTTCCTCAACTAATTTTAACCAGAGCAAAGATCAATCATCAATAACTACTTTTCCCCTTTCAAATAATCAAGTATATCATCAATCCATGGAAATGAATACTTCTTCCTTACCTCTACTAAACTGTTCTTTCGGTAATAAAAAATATTCGAAGTGAATTATCATCTTTCCTAGATAAGAGAAGTGGTGCCACCCATAGTGACACACTCAGGCGTATAACTCTTTTCATAAGAAGATTTTCCAACTGAGACTTTAACTCGTTCATTTATTCTAGTGCATTATTGTTGGAGGGAATAAATATTGGTTGAGTAATATGAATTAAGTTAATGAAAAAAACTCTACATCCATTACTTGTAGTATACTATAGAAGTCCGAAGAAAACATGTCAGGAAACTCAAAGACAACTATATAGAGATTAGAACAGAAAGATTCAATCTCTAGATCAAAGGAAAACATTGATATCACTTTTTCCTACTCCAGATAAGAAGGTCTATCTCTTCTTTATCTTGGGTACCATTCTACTTGAATGTCATGACACAAACCACTAGGTGTTTTAAAGGATACCCATTGAAGATATTAATCAATCCAAGCATTATCAGAAATGAGAAAATCCATCAAGAATGTGAAGTCAAGAATTTTCTTGTAGAGAACTATAAAACTATTTGAAAACATGACATCTAATAGAGAGAAGACATAAGAGGGACAACATAGTCTTTTCTCTCTCTTAGTACTAAGGGGTGAAGTGATATACATTGCATATTATAACAGATCCACATGAAGAATTTTCAGTTTAACAATACATGTTGAATGAAATTAATGATATGTACTAGTATCAGATAGATAACTCACTAATGACATTGATTTAGTAATGGAACCTCTCATAGTTCATAGCCTTGTGTCTTCTTCCTATAGAGACTATTCAAATGCATGATGTATCTACATTATAGATGCCTATGGATAGAACACTTTTATAAGTGAACCATAAAATTGTGTTTCAATTTTAGTAAGAGATGAGGATTCTATTCCACTTCAATGAGTGGAATAAATTTGGAATAATCACTAAAAGTTCCACGAATGTCCGCAGGATGCACAGTTTTTGGGTGCCACTAGGAAAACCCTTTTTGAATAACCCAACATTCCATACTGGTAATAAACTACAGGACCTCTTATATAAATTGAAAGAGTTCAATAATGACACTTTCATCATGATTTTCTATGATAATAATCACGATTCTTCTTTCCCTTGAAGGAACACATTTTTTCACAGTGAGAGAAAGAAACCCTCTATAACCCTAACTTTCCATCAAATCTCATTTCAACCATAAGTGAAATATACAATATATAATTATAAGAATGAAATATTAGAAATAAAATATGAGAATGAATATATTGAATAATTCCCAACTTGAACTATTGATCCTTCATCCTCTCATTTGATACTGTCTCAGGTGTGGAATTCATGAGCTTAAGAATATTGGTTTCCTGATCTGTCATGGTCTTATCAATCTGCTCGAGTTTGAAGAACTCTATGGACATGGCTGAAGCATCGACTCTGATAGAACTGGTCAGTGAAATTAATCATGATGTCTTTCCACTATAATCCCGTATTCATCATCACTTTCATGATCATGTCACACTATCTTCTGGTCGGACCTTCCAGCACGAAGGTGTCACCATTCACATTGATTTCATCAGGTTTGTCAAAAAACCCAAACGAACTCTCTATTCTACTCAACTATTCCCAAACCTATTTAGTATAATTTGTTCCCTTGAATGATTATATTTTTTGGTGACGGAACTCTTGAGAACAAATCTTACGAATATCCCTCTGAGGTTCTACAGCTTGATCCTGAATGGGAAGTAGAGTTGGTTCTATCCCAGAAAATGGATAGTGTGCATTACCACCTCGAATAGTTTTGGTTTCAGAAGTGGATTCACTCAATAAGGTTGAGTAGAATATTTCTTTTGGATCTAATTCACACATCTTCTCAGAGGAATGATTCTACACAACATCAATAGAAAACAAGGAAGACATCATGTTACACTGAAATATAGAAATAAAGGAACTTAATCCCAATATGTAGAAAAACAATGATTTGGATTTACATCCTTATCAATATAGGGAAATGGATATAAATAATCCATAATATGTCTTTCCCTAACCACCCATAGATAATTAATGTTTATTATGGTGATAAGTGATTGGGAACTCAATCACAAATACCTATTATGTCCTGAAAATATTTCACAATGAACACTCACATCAAGACAAAATCCAAACAGGGAGCTCTGGTACCACTTTGTCACAAACCAAACTGGGTACCCTGGTAACCAGATAATTGAGCTAACGAAGATATATACTGAAGGGAATTCCATTCCCATGGGTCAGCAACTAGCTGCTGGAATCATAAAAACTAAAATTGGGAATTATTTTTATACTAATAGTTATAGATGTAAAAGAAACAATATAATTTTCATATAAAAAGAAACACCACCATGAGTAATGTACCAAAATAAAATAAGGAATGATAAATCCCATGTACAGTAACCAGGAATATGGAAATATGGAAAAAATACCAATCCCCTAAGGGACAAAACTCACCATGTCCAAAGATCAATAGTTATATCCACCTAAAAGATATCCTTTTTACTTGCTCGATGATTGAGGGAGATAATCTACAAACTCCCAATGACACAAGTAGGACATGATCCAAATCCCAATAGGATTTCACCAATGCTTCTTTGACAAGATTCTAACACTAAATTAACCAATATAGTTATTTCAATATTTAAATAAACAGAGTTTGGTATTCCCAAAATCATATTTAAACAAATAATCATTTAGAATTTTGATGATATAAATTCACTAGAAATTAATGATTCACATTTCAAATGATGGAAATACCTTTCACATTATCGAATTTTCATCTAAAAAATGGTGATCTATATAAATGAAAAAATTCACAAAATGTATTAGATAACTAATTTTATATAAAATAATTTATATGAATATAAAAGTCATGTAATGAGATTTATAACAATGGAAAATACATTTTAAATAAAAACAAGTAAGAAACATGGTCATGTTCTAAATATGTACAAATGTACTTGGCTATAGGGGCCCAACACTATGAAATGATAAATATGTATATATTTCCCTTTGGGCCTATTATAAAGGGGATATATCACCATTACCTTATGAGTCAGATGTGCTGGTATAAATATTTAGAACATTATAAATTATAAAGTGTTGTCTGGATAACACATTAACAACCTAAGAATTTCATGTTCTCAAGTAAAAACAATGATGGGAAATTTATTTCAAGACTATATATAATAAAATTAAATCTTATTCACCCTTTTCGAATATGCCAATTTTATCTTTAAAACCCATAATTTTTTTAAATAAAAAAACATCCATTTTTACGATTAAACATCTCGGTTTTTATCAAAACCATTTTAAATCCATAAACATATAAACAGGAATTTCAAAACAATTTAAGAAATTTAAAAATCTATTTCTCTATTTAATCAAAAAAATTAACTTTTATACAATTTCCATCCATTTTGCAAGAACTCCCAAATTCACTAGAATTAGGGGATTTCCCAATTTCATGCCAATGTGAACCCAAATATCAATTCACTAGAATTGGGTTTTTACTAAAATTATTGAATTAAATTTATTCTATTTAAGAAATATCATTTTAATTGAAACAGAATTTAAATCATGAAATTAGATGTTAATTAAATTAGTAACAAAAGACGGAACCACCTACCTTTCTCATGAAAACACAACACCAACAATGAAATGAGCCAACAAGAATCAAGGCACAGAAGATCTAGGAACTCATTCTAGTAATGAGATTAAAAAATATAGGGCTTAGATCCATTAAATTTAGGATGAACAATGAAAATAAAATGAATGAATAGAGAAAGAGATAGAGAGGCATTTAGAACACTTACCCAAAAAGAAACACTATGATCACCATAATGATCAATCACAAAACTAAAAGGTGTAGAGGGGCTGGAGGCTCCCAAAATCATACAAGAAAGGCTTCAGGTTGAGTGAAAGAAATTCTAGAGGAAGAAAAAATATTAATAATCTAGGCATCCAATTTAAAAACAATCATCATGATGTTACCCGATGTTTAAACTAATTACACATCATGCAATTAATATGTCTTAAAATCCCTAAAAACATGTTTACTTTTGAAAAAAAATGTATTTTTTTCATTTATGGTTTACACATCATGTAAACATTTTACATAGCATGTAAATCATTAGTAAGATGCAGAACCAGTTGATTTCATGCCAAAAATTCCATCAAAACTCTAAATTTTCCAGTATAGGTGTCTTTTTGTTTCCTTCTTACCCCTACCCAGATATTGAAAAAGGAAAACCACAATAGGGTTTGAAATGTACCTATGAGAAGGGAAACAGTATGTTATAGACATGGTTTTATTTATGATGATATTGAGACTTATTTGATGTGGGAAGGGATTTTGCGAGAATATTTGGGAAGTGTTCTTAGGATCGAATTGTATTTATAGGTATGAAGATGTGTGGTGAAGAATTCCATTTTATAAGGGAGGTGGAGTGTAATTATAGTAAATATTTTAGATATGGAATTCCACCCAAGTTGTTTACATGAAACATGGATTTAATAATGAAACAAATTCAAGAAAATGGAGTTTGTGGTTGAAATATATCTACCAAATTTGTTTTGGAAAAATATTTAGTTCATTTTGACCCTTAAGATTATGTTTTAGTATGGTGTTGAGATGTTTTTTCTCTTAATCTAGATAATTAATTTTAATTACATTTAATAATATTTTCAGTAAAACACTATATTGAACATATTCAAGTACATAAATTATTATGATTCTAAATATAGAATCCATTTTTCCAAATTACAATAAAAAAATTTGTAGAATTTAGTTTTAAATTAATCCTGTATATGTGATGAGAAAGTAGGGTTTGAAAGAAAAAATGTTCCAAATATTGAAATATTTTATATCCAATATTATTGAGAAATAAATTTCAATGTACTCAATTGAATTAATAGACGTAAAATTGATCTAAGTGAATAGAAAAACCCATATAAATATATAATTTATCTATATAAATATATGATACAAATGATATGTTTTCTTTTAAAAATTAATACTTTTCACTATTCATGAAAAAACAAAATTTTTTAGAAAAATTCATCCTAAGATTATTTTGATGTTTTCCCTAAAAAAATATGTTTATATTAAAAAATAATGTCTATTAATGTTTAATTATATTTTCAGAATAGTATCTGTATTCAATGGAATAAAAACTACATTTAGAAGAATATTGGTTTTTATGCATATAATTTGTTTTGTTCTTATCATATGACTATAAAATATTTTGGATGAACATTTTATTAGATATATAATATATATAATTTAATGACTTAGTTAATCTTATTAATAACATATAATTTAATGTATATGAGATAATTTTTATTTAATATAATAATATTAACTGTATTTATCATGATTCATTATTCTGTGTAATGCAATCCATTAAAGAAACTTGTTGTGTGAAATACAAGATAAATAAATGTTATGCACATTAGAATATATATAATTGGTTGAATCTATTTAAAAAAGTAAATATATTGTATTTTCTTGGTATATTATACTACATTACATGATTGGTGTTGCGTTTCGTACATTCTATCAAATACAATATCATTATTTTATAATTTTTGGGTGTTACAATTCTGCATCCCAACAACCCATGCATAAACCAGAACCCATGATCTAGGTACCTATCCTAAACCTGTACATGAAACTGAAGCATCATCTCAGGTAATAAAGTTCTAGGGAGTCCCCAGAAGGGTATTTTTATAACTTAGTAGGCCACCACTAATGGTAGATAAAATAAATACTAATTTGAATTTTAATATATGTTAATGAGATGGGGTTTAAGGAATAATTAATGTAGAAAAAGATCCACATTCTCAATGAAACATTTATTAATTACACATTTTAAATGTTGAATTCCAACATGACCTAGAAGAAAATAATCATGCTCTGACCATGTCCAGAGCCTAATCAATGTAATATAGTGGTTCACCATTTTAATTTACATTGATAATTCATCTATTATATCCATAATTATTCATACCATGGAGCATTAGTCTAGGTACCAATTATTTATGTTAAAGAGGTCATAGGTTTTAAAATTAGGTGTATCACACCATGCATCAAATCACTATTCATAATTCCATGTGTAACCTTCCAAACCATGATATGTTAAACCATTTTTATATCCTAGACTCAAGATCATTAGTTCATCCTCGGAAAACTATAGTTTACTAGAGATCTTGGAGCATTAGTCCAACATCAAAAAATCACATCATTATCCAAAAAAAATCATCTTCATAAAATAATTTATAAAAAAATCTAGTACACTTAATGATTAATCATTTTCCCATGTCTGAACATAACTTTAAATCCAACTACAACATAATAATTTTCAACCCCTTTTTCACTATTTTAGAAAACACCACTTTAAATAATATAAGAGGAATAAATAAACTACTAAATTCATAAAAATAGTTCAAAAAACCCTTAAATATTGTTCTTTCTCATTATACATAAAATCATGTCTAATGGATGTCCATTACCTACAATTAATTAGAATAATCCACTATTAAATTATCCCATGAGTTCAACTACACAAATAATTGAAGTCATCACTTATAATCTAATAAGAAACCCTTTATAATTTTTTTGAGGCTAAAAATACTTTTTAACTGATACCCATATTCAAAAAAATCATTTTAATTCATTGAAAACTATAACCATATCAAAATAAAAAACACATCATTTAAATCATTTCAATAGCCTCTTAAGAAGTTCAGAAGATATAGCATATTAAAATTTCAATTATCCCATCAATAATTCCCAAAATTACCATAAGAAATTACAACCCATTGAGTTTAATAATTAACCTATCTTAGTATTTAATAATTTATTAAACTATTTTCATTAGTTTTACATGTGGTGTAGGAAACCCTAGGTCTGGTGAAAAATCTTCAACGAACATAAAAAGGTCTGTGAAGAGTCATGCATATCAATTATATTCCAAATTCACATCCCTTACACCAATAAATGAAAATGAATCATTGAAACACAAGGTAACAACCATATACACAATGAAAATATAAATACATTGATAAAAATATATTTCACCACCTACTTCGT
This sequence comes from Viscum album, assembly GCA_963277665.1. Taxonomy (NCBI): domain Eukaryota; kingdom Viridiplantae; phylum Streptophyta; class Magnoliopsida; order Santalales; family Viscaceae; genus Viscum; species Viscum album. The sequence goes on along the minus strand of OY728155.1, from coordinate 165,402,639 downwards.
GCTTATAAAATACTACTCATCTAATCATGAACATTTATTCAAACTAAAATGGCCTCAAACATCATGAGAAGAGGAAAATGGAAAATAAGGTTCACGATTTATAAAAAGAGAGGAGATAAGGAACAATTAATGATTCATAAAATAGGAAAAAATAATGTAGGTGACTTGTCATGAGCTTCGATTCCCACAATACGACACTCCAAATTCTCAGACATCAAGGGAGAAACATCTATAGAGATAGAGTAGTCTACAAGTTCTCACCCTAAGATATTGGGGGTAGAATGAGGTGAAAAATAAAGGGTAAAAAACTTATTTCATAGAAGGAAAATCATAAAATTACACTTTTAGTGAGGTTTATATTCTGGTTTTATGGTTTTCAGAACCATGTGTCAACCATGTGGTTCCCTCTATCCTAGAAGAAATATAGTCGTACGATTTTTCTGGCCACCCACATAGTTTTTTAAGCTATTTGGAGGTTGTGTTGTCACCATTACCAACATGGTCTAGGATGCACGTCCTCGGAGAGGTATTTGGCCTATATAATAACCCATTCAGAAGTTGTGCACCTACCAATGTCCAAGGGGAAGCCTGGTATCTTGGTTTCTTCTTGCCATAGACATAGTATTGGAAAACCATGAGAAAATAAGGACCCCATACAGCATGACCCTTTTCTACTATCTCAATATCCCAAACCCCACGTTCAATCCCAATACCTTTCATAGTCATGTGAAACCATCTATGAAGGCATTTTGGAAGAGTTTAGGTAAAAGTTTAAATGAGAACGAACATCATAAAACATTGAGACCACACATGTTGAATTTTCAAGTGTGAATAGAATTATCCACATTATAAAATATATGATATGTATATATAAATCTTCTAATCAGTAAAAAAATTTGAGGAATTAATAACTAATTATTAGCCATTTCCTTATTATATTGAATAAATTGTTGAAAAATAGTATTTATTCAAAATGGTTTTTATTTATTTATTTGGGATAATATAATAATTAATATAAAGTAAATTTAAAAAAAAAGATATAATTTATCAAATGTGAATATAAAAAATATCTTATGGTGTATTTTTTGTATTTTTCAGAGAGGTCCAATTTTCTAATGAATAATAAAAATACATTTTTTGTGAAACAAAATTTTTCATTTAATATAACTATGAATCCAAATTATATTTTTAATTAGTTTCAAAATAAAATTAGATAATTTTTATTAAAAAAATATATTTTTTTATTGGAAGTAATTTTATTAAATAATTTGATAAATAATATTTTTATAATTAAAAGAACTATTTTCATCAAAAAATCTTTTTCATTGAGTTTTATATTTTTATGATAAATTAAATTTGGCCACTTTTTGGAATTAATTATTGATAAATGAATACCATATTTGGAATTATGAGATAAAAATTTGATAAATTTGTAACTTTTACTTTTGACCATAATGACTAGTAACTATAGTAAATTTTCATTATCACAATAAACATAAAATTGGTTGATTAAGTTTAGAAATAATATAATACTATATCAAAATAAGACCAAATCATTAAATTATCAAATTATATGAGTTTATTCTATCCAAGATCATACAACTCTCAATATATTGTTGTTTGGATTAATTTTCCATTAATAATGACTTTTATAATATTTATATAAATGACAATGTCAAAAATTTTATTGTCTTGAATATAATGCCTCTTAACTTATTAAATAAGGAAAAAAGAATATAATTTTTGTTGTAAATATTAATTTTTGATATAAATGATATTATGTTATCATTGTAATTTATTTGTAATTTTTAGGAATGAAATAATTACCTTAATTTCCTATGCAATGCTAATATAGAATTTATTTATTTTACAATAAAATAATATATATGTGTTTAAAATTATTAAAGCCAATGAAATTTAAAAAAAATATTCTCTAATACTAATATTATAGATAAATATAACCCATTAAAAATATTTTAAATGATTATATTATAATTCCATTTCATTTCTGTGAATATTTATTATAAAATTAAATGAATAGTAAATTTAAATTAATAATAATTTTTGAAAATATTATTATAATAAATTAATTGAAATTCCTATAATCATGATAGAGGGAATGGTGAATATAATAGGGTATTAAATTTCACCGCTTCTCCATTTAAGAAACTATTTCGTCCATATAAGTAATATTATAACACTCTAAAATTGAGAAAGACATTATCAACGTTAAGGTTGATATACGTTAACTAAGGGGACAAGTGAAAATATAATGTCTAAGACATGAAATAAACATGTAAAAAATATTATTGGATGACTATTTTTCACCACCATCCTATCATATATTTTATCACCCATCCATTTGGAAATATTTTTCTTAAGAATTATTTTATTATGATTTAATCTTATAGGTGATTCAAAAAGTACCTCCCACCTTATAAAAAAAACCACCTATTACCCCCACATATTCAATCATTTTGATAATTATATTTTTAATATACCTTAAAAAAATAATACATCAAGTTACATACCCAAATTCTAGGGGTCTTGGTCTTCCCAAATTTATATCATTAAGATCCTTAAAAAATGAACAAATAGTGATATTTGAAAGAAGTGGTAGTCGCCTTAACTGAATAATTTTATCTTAATTATCATTTTATCTCATATAAATATATTATATATGTAATATATAATAATATAAATATACTCAGTATTCCTAAATTTTATTATTATTATTATTATTATTATTATTATTATTATTATTATTATTAATCAAAATTTATTCATCGTCTTTCCATAAAATGGGATGTTAATCTGTCAATCATGTATACAGATGGCTTATTGTCTCTATGTAGAGATAAAAATAATTTTCCATCACCAAAATTCATTGATTTATATTATTATCAGATTTATATTTTTATGTACTATTTATGAAAAAAACATGGGTTTAAATATATTATATAATATCTACCATTGTACCTTCCAATCTGTTGGAAACTGGTAACATTGCTTGGGTGTATGTCTAAACTACAACAACCATGAATCAATGAGATTTTTTTTCATTTACCCATTACTTTAATGGTAATAGGGAAAGATATAGAAAATATATATGATATATATGAAATAAAAATGACTTTTAAATAGGAAATCACTATTCACATTTATGTTTTTTCAACCCTCAAAAAGTAAAAACATCATTCAGGTGTATATAAAACCAATCATAACCATCCATGATGTAATTCATTTTTCTATATCTATATTTAATAAATATTATAAATATGTATATAATGAATATATAATGTATTTATATAATAATTAATTTTTTTAGATTATGGATCCATGATCAAAGTAAAAATAACAAAATTTCAAAACTAAAACAAACATGAAAAATGAAGTCAATAACACAAAGAACTGTGATTTTAATAAAGAATTTATAATAAAATACGGATAAAAGGTTATAAGTATATTATATATGGATTTATTTATATTATTCTTATTATGTAATATATTTAAAATAAATTTATATTTATTATTCATGATTTTCAAACATTAATGGAGGAAGACGTAAATGAGGTAATGGATTTTTGTCTACCTTTTATTTTTTTAAGACACTTTCTATATACACTATTTGTTTCATTTAGGTTGTGTATATAGCTTTGATGACTATATTTTAGGATTATTATTATTAATTTTATTTGGAGTTAAATATAAATATAGGTTTCTTTCATTTATGGGGTTTTTTATCAAGAAGCTACCATAGTGGTAATGATTTTATGTTACAATGTAAATTTTCTAGGATTTTTTATGATTAAGATTCTGATGATAAGGTTTTCTAATATTCCCTAAATGAAACTAATGAAATTTATTATAAATTAGTTATTTATTGAGAATAATTTTTCCTTTAATTTTCCACACCTGATCTTTTTAAGAGAACAAAAATATTTTTTAAGGAAATCATCTTTAGATATCTATTCACTTAAAAAACCATTAACTTACAAATATATGTTTTCTAAAAATTATTTCATAAAACATTATAAAATTATACACTGGTTGTTAAAATAAATTTTTACCCATGATTTATTTTCAATTTTTTTAAATGGAAGATTATTTTCACTTTATAAAAAGCATATATTTATACTCATTTCAAAATTGTGAAAGGAATGTTAGTTATTTAACATGTAAAGGTAGAATAAAATTTTCTCCAGTCATGACTGCTCAATTATTTGAAGATTAGATTAAAATTTTCCATTTTTTTAAAAATGAAATTATTTTCATAATATTTTGGAAATTATTAAATAATTGTTAAATGATTTCAAACTGAGAATCATAATTTATTGAAATATTATTTTAGTAATATTTTGATAAAACATTTTTGCAATGATAAAATAATTTGATGTGAATTATGATTTAATTGGGATATGATCTAATGATACCTTCTATATTAATTCTTTTAGTTGTTTATAATAATGATTATGAGATGTTTATGATTTTTTTATTATTCAAGGGTTTTGTTATGATTTTATGATTAATGATTTACGATATATGGAATATATAGGAATTTATTATAACTATATGATGGATGGTGAACTAATACTCTCCAGTTTATTATGTATTGAGGGATCACTAATGAGTTTTATATGTTATATGTGAACCTGGTTTCATTTTCAGATATTTCTGCACAGACCTAGATTTTTTTATATATGATTATTTGTGCGCCTAGTTTTAAATTCTATATGTATTTATGTTGACCTGTAATTCATGAAAAAAATAATATAAATTCAATGGTTTCATTTCCATATGTTTATTTGAAGGCCTGATTTAATGTTTGGAAATTAATGAATGTTCTTGTTTGTGATTATTCATATGTAAAAAATTTGTATTATATTATTTAACATTACTATGTCTATTTTATGCTCTCAATGTACAAATTATTTTGTTCTTTCATGATTATTACAATATAAACTAGAAATATTTATTTCATCATTCAAGATTACGATCTTGGATATACAACAGTTGGATTTTATAATGTTATAATCATGATATCATACCCTTATGCTCATGTTATGTTAAAGTGATCAATGATGTCTCCATTTTTTACTCTTAATAATAATTAGAGATAACCCTTTAATATGATTCAATTACATAGGATTTTATGAGAGATATTAGGTATGATATGTATAAAAAATTTCAATTTTTGAAGAATATGGTGTGTGATTGGGTAGATATCATATGAACATATTGTTTATCAATACATGTTTATAGAGGCACTAGATCAATATGATTATAGAATCAATTATTACATTATGAACTTAATATTCATAAAATAATATGTAATATATTTCTATTGAAAGTTTAGGTCTCTATAAGTATTATTCCCCTTTATATGAAATTTTCATGCAATGAAAACTAGAGAATAGGAAATATATTTTAGTGGAAAAAATTATTTTATTGTAATTAATATATCATAAGAAAAACTAATTAAAGTTTGTTATTACCACATAAAATTCTCAATACTAAGTTTTTTATTCATTATCCATATGGAATATCTTCATGATTTATGTTACCATTCATTTCTTGAGTGGGTTGGATGAGTATAATAGAAAAATGTTGCATCTAAGCACCGATTTAATTTCATTACTCATGTATATGGACAATAAATTGGTTGTCACAATATTCATTCACATGATTCCAGTTGGTTATAACAATTAAATAAAAAATAATTTAAATCATAGAGTGAGAAAAAATAATCATAGTGATTTATAATTAAATTATGAAAAATCATATATATGATGTCTAAATCATGAAATCATATTTTCAGTCTATGAAACCATAGTATTAACCTAGGTTATTCATGATCACCATATATTAAAACCCTTCCTATATGTACATAATGAAAATGAAAATTAACCCATGAATATACCCTGTGAGTACCTATGGAGGCTTTCTATCTGAGCCCCTCTCATTATGCACTGGTGACAATCAAGTAAATACCCAAATAGGAGCTTTTAGATTTTCTACCCCTTGGGTTAACTATGCCATTACTACACCAATCTCATAATATCTATTGTGGGATTTATTCTGTAGGGAAAATAATAATCTATATATTATAAAAACATTATGATATTATCTAATACATAGACTTATGCCCAATATTTACAAAAAAATTATAATCCAAATCTATAAAAACTAATAAATCCTACTATAATACCCAAAAAATAATCCCATTAATATTATACATTATATTATATAATTTATGAGGAATATTCACAGCATTTCATAATAATAAATGTCTGGGGACTATAAATAGTTAGTCTTTGGATCCTATATATATAATAATACTATCTCATTAAAGATCTTCGACATCTCCCCCAATTTTCTTCTCATAGAGTAAAATTATTAGATACACCCAATTTTAACATTTATTTATAATGATGGGAACATAAAGAAAAGTAACGATGATATCATATTCTCTATAATGGTAAAAATATAAGATATTAATAAAATATAATAAGTGTAAAGAAGATAAGAAAAATGATATGATAAAATGGTGACAAATTATGATAATCATACGGAATAAGTCAAATAAAATCATTATTTAATTGTGGAATAAATGATTTTTCCTAACAAAATACATAATCCAAAAGTGTTTGAAATCATCAATAATCAATCATGAGTCAAGAGAAAAAAATTCCATGAAAATAATCGTATAAAATCATTTCATATGTCAATAATCACTCCAATGACTATCATTATGGATCTATTTCAATCCCTATTCCGTAATTAACATAGTCATTGTTCACTCCATAGACTACCTTATTGTATTGAGTCCCTAATTATACTAGGATCACTCCCTATTTCATTCCTTATTATCACATGGGATATTGATATTTTCCCAATTCCTTAGAGGGATATATAATTCAAGGAACATATGTCACCTAATGGAATATATATATATATAATACAAGGTCAAATAACATTCTTAATATCATCATATCCTAACCTATGGAATGAAAAAAAAATCATAGACATTTCCTCAATACATCAAATCAATTATCTTGTAAACAAATAGTTAAATAATGGTTTCATCATAACATAATTTACCCATGTAATTGAAATGAGTTTTATAGAATCTATATTAAATCATGAAAATTATAATCCATCAAGAGAATGAAATTGCATGTTATAATAAGATAATATATCTAGTTAATCATAGCAATCCATAAAGAAGATGACATAGACTAAAATACCTTAAATATATCATTTGAACATTTCATTGAAAACATGAAAAATATCCCCTACTTCTTATAACATTTTCACTAAAAAATAAAAAAGGTAAGAAAATTATTCTATTTGTAACTAAAATAGAAACATATAAATTAAATATTAATTAAAATACTGGTTATGATAGCTGTGGAATCCATTTAAACCATATATGTTAAAGGAAAATATTTTTTTATATTTGTATAGAATAAAAAAACCTGTTAAAAAATTATTTAAAAATATTCAATTTAACCCTTATAAAATAACACTAAAAGTAATGAAAAAAAATTTCCAAACATTTAATGTATACTAATAAATAAAAATAAAACCATTTTGAATAGTATGAACATGGACACAAGTCTATTTACCAAAAAAATACGGTCTAATTTTTTTAAAAAATTATCAGTCGTTTTAATTATCATTGAGATGGAAATGTAAATAATATATAAAAATAATATTAATTACTAAATGGGAATAAAATATATGGGGTCAAAGGATGAGATCCATAAATTTTCCCTCAGTATAAAACCTCGCATCAATAATATTGAAAAGAAATAAAATTACAAAATAAACCCTTAAATAAAGTCTCATATTTCCTCATATGAATTTAAATCAACTTTATTAAACATATCTATTTATTATAAAAATATTACATGACAATATACATATATAAATTAATTTGTATCATTATATTATAATTTCATATTACAATTTTATACAATTTCATTATTAAAATGAATATTCAGGTTAAAATTGTTATGTTTTTCCGGAATTTTTCCATTTAATAGATCTTTTAGATTCTCATTAGTAATTTTTTAATCATATATATAATCATAATCATGAAATAATTATCATATTTATTCCTCATATAATCGTTTATAATTATTTATATAAAGAGGTGATTGGAAATGATTTTTATGACATTATGCAGAAGCTAATTTGTGCCTAACTATGAATGATGTCTACAATATTTGATTATAGGAATGAAAAAATGGTAAATAATAATTAATTATTAATTAATAATTATCATATCATATATATAATATATATCCATTAAATATAACCATATTATGAGAAATCTAACAGAGAAATGAAAAATGAATCGCATTACATCATAGAGGCGGTAGTCCACGTGAATTCATGGGTGACATCATCATTTTATAGTGGATGGAAAGGTAAAAGGCATATAAGATATTATAATTCAAAAGAGGTAATTATTTAATAAACATAAAATGAAAAAAAAAAAATCCATTATAATAACCAACCCTAAAATACAGTGATGGAAAATGAATTATGTCGCTACATGGTGGTCGTAGTCGACACATACACAAGGGGAAAATAATCATTTACAATGTGATGAAATAGAGGTGTAAAAAGGATTTTCCATAATAATCATTTCATTGTAGTATATTAATTATACTTGATTAATCAAGTTGTGATTCATAAAATATGTATGGAAAATATGGAAACATAAATATAATAGAATGTGAATAATTAAGAGTTTTACCTCTTTATTAAGGATCCTCTTTTAGAATACACCATAACCATTGATATAATGATATTATGATCAAACCAAGATATTATTACATTGGGATAACTGATATGAAACTACTTGGGTAGGTATTTTATGAGATATAATCAATATTAATTTTGAGGAATATATTATATGTTATTCCTATTTATAAGGAAATGAGTGGACACAATTTGATGTATTCTAAAAAATATATTTTAATATCTTACACAAGTACATAGGCTCTTTAATGAAAAATATGAGAAGATAATAATGATATGGTTAAAATTCAGTCAACCAATCAATTTAATGAATGTTTTTTTGATATTCTAAACCTAATCTCTTTTTATAAACCCTAATTCCATAAATCATTTTTGAAAATAATAGTGGTAATAAAATTTTAATGATTTTAATATTATTTATTTACAAAAATTATGTTTACCCTTTTAAATTATGTTAATTATGATGATAAAAAATTTTCATTCCATTTTATAAAATTTAATTTATATAAGAGGTAGAAATTCATTTTATAAGAAGAGTGAAATATTTCATCAAAACAGCTATAAGAAAATTTCATTATTAAGAATGAAACTGGATCTAATCATATTACATTCCTAGTAATAAAATCATCATGATTTTAAAAATATTTTTGATTTGTGTGTAATATATACATTTCATTAAAATAAGTCATCAATAAAAAGTGATTGAATTTATTATTATAAAAGAACAATTTGTTCATATATACTATTTTTAAGGAAAAAACTTGTATTTACCTTAAAAATAATTTATTTAAATTTATAACTGATTAAAAAATAATTAGTCCATTTTATACATATGTAAAAAAATTATCTTGGAAATAAGTATATTATTAAATAATAATATTTTAATATTATATCTTAATTTGTCTAAACTCGATGTTCTGTGTAAAAAAGATATAAAATAAGAAAATTTTATAATAATAAAATTGAATCATACAATCTATTGATGTTACATTCTACCCCTTTTATATGAATTTCTATCTTATAATTCCATCACTCAATTCACCACCACAAAACTGGGTTTCTCTAGCACCAACCACTATAAGCGCTAAAAAACGCTGATAAAAGGGGGTCTTTTATCAGCACTAAAAAAAGCATTGATAAAGGGTCACTTTTAACATCTATTTTGTTAGCACTGTTAAAAGTACCAATTATCACTGCTTTTTTAGGGCTGATAAAGGACCCCCTTTTATCAGCACTTTTTTTAGTGCTGTTAAAGGGGACCCTTTTATCAGTGATTTTTTAGTAGCACTGATAAAGGGGGGGGCTTTATCAGTGCTTTTTCATAGCATTGATAAAGTTTATATTTCAAATAAAATTCATGAAAAATAATATATTGTTATATAAGTATATTTATATTGATATAAATATAATATATATTTTCTAAATACGTTTGAGATACATATAAATAGAATAATAATTTTAATATATAATAAATTTTGTGAAAATTTATTTAAAATATTTTAAAAAATATTATTACTTAATAATTTTATAATTATCATCAATTAATAATCATTTAATAACAATTTGAAGATACAAAAAATCAAAAAAAAATAATAAAAGATCTAAAACAAGTTGAAAACGTAACTCAAACATCAAAAAGCCATAACTTTTGATTTGGGTATCTGTTTGAGCTCTACAACATACCAAATTGAAGCTTGTGATGAGCCCTACATTCAAATTAACATAGAGAACATTTTTTCTCAATTAATGAGACCCAAAAGGCCCAAAGACCTCCAAAACTATGTTTTTAGTCAGGATACCCTGATTTGTTAACATTCAAACATGTATAACTTCTGTTCTAGATGTCCTCTAGGCTTGTATCACATATCATATCTATGATTGTTTTATTTTCTTCGATTTGGATGGCTGTGGAGTTGAAATGGACTTTTGGATTAGAATTTATGGTCATTTTAACATTCTATGGATTTTCAAATACACATATATATGTATTTATTCGTAAATATATATATATATATATATATATATATCTGTGTGTGTGTGTGTGTGTGTGTGTCTAAGGACCCGACCTTAAACATTAAATAATATTGAATTAAATGAATAATTCACATTGAGTATCTTTTCAGGTTTAGATTTTTACAGAATTAAGACATAACTATTACATCTCAAAAGATTACAAAGTAGACACTTCAACTCAGTTTCCATTTTTTTATAAAATAAAACCTCTTGAAAAAAAGAGTAATGTCTAGTTCCATGTTTTAGATAGCGTGACTTTTCCTTGATCCCATCTTTGACCCTATTCATCGTTCAGTCTTGTGAAAAAATTTCAAAACAAGGAATGAGCATAAAAAGCACGGTAGGGGTTATAAAACAATGAAAGAAAACATTAGTTCAAAAATACATAAAAAACATAAACTCTTTTACTTACCTCATGAAATCATAAGATTTATGAATAACACATAGAAATCATAAATCAAAAATGGAACTTGTGGAATCCATAACATACATACATTGTAGCTATCATAGCTACATAGGGAGTTACTTTTGAATACCCATCACAGTATATTCCCTAAATCTCATAGGATAAACATTCACGTTTACCTCTGTCACGTTACCTAATGCATTAGAGAGCTATCTCGGGCTCACCATACCTAGGTTTATCACGGAACCACCCATATACATAAACAACTCCCAAGAACTATAACATAATCATAACACATAAAATAAACATAAAGGAAAGATAACATTTCCACATTTCAATCACAATATATCATTTAAATATATTGACATAACAAATCTATTATCAAAACCATTTTAAATACCAAAATACCTAAAAGATTATATCATATTTATTTTCCTCTAAAAAAATTATGTCTTGTGAAGGAAGCTAACGATCTAATAATAATCGCGGCGGTGGAAAGGTTGTTGTCACTACTTACGTTAACAAGAAACATTCTTTTTTTTCGTTTAGTAAAATGATTCGTAGAAAAAGATTCGATTTGAATGAAATGAAAAGTTAAAGGTGCTCATACATCATATAAAATAAAGTCATGTATTAGAACAAAATATGCCTCAATGAAAGGAGATTGAGACGAAGTCCCTTACCTTGTGTCCGACTTGACTCGATCGTTCTTTAATCTCCTGAATAATAAACTAAAGTTAATTTCTACTTGATTAAGAACCTTTTTCAAGTTTATTATTCCTTTTATATCACTTATTACTATTTTATAAACATTATGTAATCATTTAAGTTAATAATGTTCATTTTGTCGATATTTGGTACTTTAGTCAAAATTTCACACCTTATATTTATAAGTTGTCCATGTGGTCAATAGTCCATTATATCCAGAATGATATTCATTATTTAGATATCATATATATCATATATATCCAATATATATATATATATATATATATCATCACATATCATTTTGAGGTAAGAAATGAAATGCACCGTTCATGGAGACTGCAAGTTGTACATATGCATGAATGCTACTTTCATTTCTATTTCTTATTCTAATGGAATTAAAACAAAATGATACTTGTTTATATCCAATTTCAAAGTAAAATTAATTCCAATGACCATAATTGGATTAATTTGTAAAAATATAATTTGATTACACTTTAAAACCAATTAAAAACATAATATAACCATATAAATAAATTAGATTAAAAGGAAATTTTGAATTAAAATACTGTATTTTTCACTATTCATAAAAAAATGAATTTTATTAGAAAAATATCAAAAATTCACCCAAAGTAAATTTTTATGTCCCAATTCTAAAGAAGAATTTTATTTTGTCAAATAGAACATATAAAAGGGACCAAAACATGATTTAAATAGGGTTCTCCATTAAAAGGCAGTAAATCAACCTTTTAATGTAAATTATGCTTAAAATTAGATTCATTGACATTTTAAGCCTATAAATTTTATTGGATAAATTTAAATACATTTAATAAAAATGTATAATCATATTATAGTTAGTTTTTTTTATTCCTTCAAATACAACGTCTAAGAGTTAACTACCATTTAAAATAATAATATTATATTATTAGTGTGCAATGTAAGATTTCAAAGAAACTTGTTGTTGCGTATTGGGTACGCTATCGAACATAGAAACCCTTTTAAAGTAAAATTAATATTTAATTCACAAATATTAATAAATGTAAAATATGTCTTATTCTTTATTTTCCTGGGATGTTATATCCTTCCCCCCTTTTGGGAATTGCGTCCTCATAATTTTTCATATCAAATAAATGGGGTATTTATCACTCATAGAATTTTCAAATTCCCATGTTTCCTCTTCAACCATATGGTTTTTCCACAAAACCATTACCTGGTAAATTACCTTATTCCGCAACACTTCCTCTCTTCGATAAAGAATTTGGACTGGTTGTTCCTCATAAGAGAGATTATCTTCCAACTCAAATACCTATGGGCTCAAAACATGATATGGATCTGGTATATACTTTCTCAACATCGAAACATGAAAAACATTATGTACCTAGGATAAAAAAGGAGGTAAAGCCACTCTGTATAAAACTGATCCAACTTTCTCTAGGATTTCATATGGTCCAATGAACCTCAGACTCAACTTTACCTTCTTACCAAAACACATCACACTTTTCCATAGATAAACTTTGAGAAAGACATGATCACCTACCTCAAAAAAAGATCCTTCCTCTAGTTATCCGCATAAATTTTCTACGTGTTTTGAGTTGTTCTCATGTGCTTTTGAATCAACTGAACTTTATATTCCATCTCTTCTACCAATTATGGTCTCATCAGCTTCCTTTCACCTACTTCATCCCAAAAATATGGAGTTCGACAATGCTTTCCATCTAATGCCTCAAATGGAGCAATCTGTATACTGGAATGAAAATTGTTATTATATGAAAATTAAACCAAAGAAAGATGTTTGTCCCAACTTCCCTGGTAATCTAGTGAACAAGAACGTAGAATATCCTCTAGTGTCTGAATTTTTCATTCTGTCTACCCATCTGATTGCAGATGAAAAGATGTACTAAAATTTAATTTAGTACTCAGCGACTTCTAAAGGCCTTTCTAAAAGTTAGAAGTAAATCTGGGATCATGATCAGATACAATGGAGAGGGGAACTCCATGCATCATGAATATCTCTTTAACATACAACTAATAAAGTTGATCTAGATACAATCTATCTCTAATAGGAAGTAAATGAGCAGATTTAGTCAATCAATCAACAATAACCCAGATTGCATTATTACCTTGAGATGTCTTCTGTAATCCCACAATGAAGTCCATGAATATATTTTCTCATTTCCAATCTGAGGCTGATAAAGGATAAATCATCCCTTTCAGTAACTTCCACTCTGCTTTAACCTATTAACAAGTCAAACACTTCATAGTAAAATCACCAATATCTCTTTTCATTCCATCCCACCAGTAATAATTTCGAAGATATCTGTATATCTTAGTACTGCCAGTATGAACTAAAAACAGGGAACTATGAGCTTCAAATAACAACTCATTCTTAAATTGTGGATCACAAGGCACACATAATCTCTTTCCAAATCTCAAAACACAATCATTATCAATGCTAAATTCAGGAAACATACCTTTATAAACCAAATTTACCTTTTTATATAACTCACTGTCTTCATTCTGTGCTTTCTTAATTCAGTCTGATAGAGATGATCTCACTGACACCTAATACAAAAAAGAATAATTTTCTACACCAACAACTTCTATTCAAAATTTTATCAAATCAAAAACCAAAGGATCTTGTTCTAAATGTAACATGGTTAATGAATCATTACTTTTTTCATCTCAATGAATCAGACACTTTATTTTCTTTTCCCAGATGGCAATGGATCATTCAATCATAATCCTTGATTAATTCCAGCCATATCCTCTATCTCATGTTTAATTCTTTCTGAGGGAATATACACTTCAAACTTTTGTGATCAGTATATATTTCACATTTTACTCTAAACAAATGATGCCTCTAAATTTTTGAAGCAAAAACAACCAAAGCTAATTCCAAATCATGTGTAGTGTATTTTAACTCATGAGGTTTCAACTGACGTGAAGCGTAAGCAATTACCTAATCAATCAGCATAAGGGAAAAACCAAGTCCTTTCAATGAAGAATCACTATAGCTAACAAACTCACCATTTCTAGAAGGCAGTTCCAAAACTGGATCACTCACCAATCTTCATTTCAATTCCTGAAAACAGTCATCACAATCTTTTTTCCAGATGAACTTAACACCTTTTTGAGTTAACTTGGTCATTGGACTAGATAACCGTGCAAAATTTTCAACAAACCTCCAATAATAACCTGACAAACCAAAAAAACTATGGATCTTGGTTATATTTGTTGGTCTCTTCCATTCTTTAACATATTTTGTTTTTGAAGGATCAATAATTTTGCCATTTTTTTAAACAATGTGACCAAGGAATGAAATTTTTTGCAACCAAAACTCACACTTTCTGAATTTCCCAAATAGTTTCTTTTCTTTTAAGGTTTGCAAGACAACCCTTAAATGACTTTCATGTTCCTATTTACTTTTGTAATAAACCAAAATATCATCAATGAACACAACTAAAATCTTATCTAAGAACTCACGGAAAACTCTATTCATAAGATCCATGAATACAGTAGGTGCATTGGTTAAACCAAAAGGTATAAATAAAAATTCATAATTCTCATATCTAGTACGAAACGTTGTCTTCAGAATGTATGCTTCTTTCACTTTAAACTTGTGGTACCCCGATCTCAAGTAAATCTTTAGAAAATACTAATCTCCCTAGTGATGATCAAAAAAATCATCGATATGAGGCAAAGTATAATTGTTCTTAACAGTGATATTATTCAATGCTCTATAATCAATGCAAAGTCTCATTGAACCATCTTTCTTTTTAACAAACAATATAGTAGCACCCCATGGTGATGTGCTAGGTTGAATAAAACCTTTATCTAATAACTCCTACAATTTCTTCTTTAACTCTAAAATTTCAATTTGAGCCATTTGATAAGGGGGTTTTGAAATTGGATTAGCATCAAGAACTAGTTCAATAGTAAATTCAACTTCCCGACCCGGTATAATACCGGGAAACTAATTATGAAAAACATCAAGGTACTCATTTACCACTGACACATCACTAATCTGAACAGTTCCTTTTTCTCAACAATATGTGCAAGGTAACATTCATTTCTATCTTTTACTAGTTTCTCAGCTTACTGATATATTATAAAAAGAAAGGGTTTCTTCTTTAAACAAACTGAAAATCATTCTAAAAATGAACCTCTTTATCATTGTAGTCAATCTTAGCATGATAAATAGAAATCCAATCCATTCCCAAAATAATATCACACTCTACTAGAGGCAAAACAATAATTTTTGTAGGTAGATTACTTCTGCACACAAGGACAAGAAGGTTCTTAGGTTTTCTTTTAGTCTCAAAATTTTTTCCATGTTTTTTTACCATAATTTCCATGTTCATATCTTGAGATGGAATTCCCAATTTACTAGAAAAATTCTCATAAATTAAAGAGTGTGTAGACCCTGAATCAAACAACACATTGGCATAATCTGAACAAACAAACAGTGTACCTGATACTACTTCATTTGATGGCCCAACATCTGCTGAAGTAGTTGTGAAGGATTTCACCACCCCTTTCTGGTTGTAGTCTGTATACTTTCCCTCAATTTAGTTCTTTATTGGACACACATTTTCATAATGACCCATTTTATTACGCTTAAAACATTTTACTAGATATAAATAAGATTTTGTCTTACCATTACCTTGATCTTTTTCAGTGCAATTATGAGCCTTATGCCCCATTTTACCACATTAGTAACACTTACCAGAATTCAAATGACATTCCCCCGCATGATTTTTACCACAATTTTTACAAACTCTGAACTTAAGTTTCTTACCATCAGACTTTTTTGAAGAGTTCTTCCTTTTTGTCTGCCACCTCGATCTTTTATTCTGTTGTTTTTTAAAGAACACCTGATCATCAGCAAACTCTATTTCCACCTTCTCTGCACAACGAAAAAGGTTTTCATAACTTTTGAACTCACAAGAAGATAAATACCTTAGATACTTTGGATTTAATCCTGAGTAAAAATAGTTGATTTTACTATCAGGAACTCGTATGAAATTTGGAGTGTACCCTGCCAGTCGAGTGAATTTTTCTTCATAAACAGCCACTGAGTCATCCTCCTGCCATAATTCCAGGGATTTTTTTCTACACTAAGATGGACCACATTAGGAAAATATTTCTCAAGAAACATACCTTTGAATTCATCCCAATCAATAGCATCAATCTCCTCACTATCCCTGATATTTTTCACCATCGACCACCACTAATCAGATTCACCTTCAAAATGGTAAACAACAAGACTAACCTTTTGATGTTCTGAACACCCCATGACATCAAAAATGTTCTCCAGTTATTTAATCCACCCTTCTTCAAGAACAGGGTCAGATTATTCTCTAAATGATAGGGGACGTTGCCTCATGAAATTCTCTACTACTGACATGTTCCTCTGTGGTTGATCTGGCTGATCTCGTGCATGGATACCACCACCATTTATATCCTGAGTCAATTATTCCATCACTACAACAAACTATTCAATTACAATTCTGACCTTATTAGGTTGCTGATTTGGAAGGTTGTCATCATTTAGATATCATCCCAACATAGCTGCCCTATTTCCTCTGCATAAAACCATTCTGAACACAAAAATTTCTTAAGCAAAGCGACATGGTAATCTCTAAATGCTATATGATTTCAATATTAACATAAATTACTTTATGGTTATTAATTTAACAATACCCTAACTCCTAAAGTTATCTAATCCTCCCTCTGATACCAACTATAAAGACCTGACCTTAAACATTACATAATATTGAATTAAATGAATAATTCACATTGAGAATCTTTTCAGGTTTTGAGTTTTAGGGAATTATGACATAACTATTACATCTCAAAAGGTTACAAAGTAGCCAATTCTACTTAGTTTCCATTTTTTCATAAAATAAAAACTTTTGAAAAAAAGAGTCATGTCTAGTTCCATGTTTTAGAAAGCATGAATTTTCCTTGATCCCATCCTCGACCTTATTCATCTTTAAGTCCTATGAAAACATTTCAAAACATGGGATGAGAATAAAAATCTTAGTAAAGATTATAAAACAAAGAAAGAAAACATTAGTTCATAAATACATACAGAACATAAACTCTTTTACTTACCTCATGAAATCATAAGATTTATGAATAACACATAGAAGTCATAAATCATAAAGGTAACTTGTGGCATCCATAACATACTTACATTGCAGCTATCATAGCTAAATAGGGAGTTACTTTGGAATACCCATCATATTATATTCCCTAAATCTATTAGGAGAAATATTCACATTTACCTCTGTCATGTTACCCAATGCATTGGAGAGATATCTTAGGCTCACCCTCCCTAGGTTTATCATGGAACCAATCATATATGTAAACAATTCCCAAGAACAATAACATAATCAAAACACCTAAAATAAACATAAAGGAAATATAACATTTCCACATTTCAATCACAATATATCATTTAAATATATTGACATAAAAAATCAATTATCCAAACCATTTTCAATACCAAAATACTTAAAAGAGTATATGGTATTTATTTTCCTTTCAAAAACATTACGGCTTGTTAAGGAATCCAAAGATCAAATAATACTCGTGGTGGCGGAAAGGTCATTGTCACCGCTTACGTTAAAAAGAATATTCTTTTTTTTTTGTTTAGTAAAAAGATTAATAAAAAATATTCTCTTTGAATGAAATGAAAATTCAAAGGTTTTTATAAATCATATAAAATAAAGTCATGTATTAGAAAAAAATATACCTCAATGAAAGGAGATTGAGATGAAGTCCCTTACCTCGTGTCCGACTTAACTCAATCGTTCTTTAATCACCTGAATAATAAACTAAAGTTAATTTATACTTGCTTAAGAATCTTTTTCAAGTTTATTATTCCTTTTATATCACTTATTACCATGTTATAAACATTATGTAATCATTTAAGTTAATAATGTTTTTTTTGTCGATATTTGGTACTTGAGTCAAAAATAAACACCTTATATTTACAAGTTATCTATGTGGTCAATAGCCTATTATATCCAGAATGATATTCATTATTTAGATAATATTTATATCCAATATATATATATATATATTTATAACATTACATATAATTTGGAGGTAAGAAATGAAATGCACCCTTCATGGAGACGATAAGTCGTACGTATGCATGAACACTACTTTCATTTCTATTTCTTATAATAATGGAATTAAAACATAATGATTCTTGTTTATCTCCAATTTCAAAGTGAAAATAATTCTAATGAACAAAATTGGATTAATTGGTAAAAATATAATCTAATTACACTTTAAACCAATTAAAAAGATAATATAACCATATAAATATATTATATTAAAAGGCACTTTTGAATTAAAATATAGTATTTTTCACTATTCATAAAAAATGAATTTTATTAGAAAAATACCAAAAATTTACCCGAAGTAAATTTTTATGTCCCGATTCTAAAGAAGAAATTTATTTTGTCAAATAGAACATATTAAAGTGACCAAAACAAGATTTAAAGAGGGTTATCCATTAAAAGGTGGTAAATCAACCTTTTAATGTAAATTATGCTTAAAATTAGATTCATTCACATTTTAGGCCTCTAACTTTTATTGGATAAGTGTAAATACATTTAACAAACATGTATAATCATATTGTAGTTAGTTTTGTTCATTCTTGCCAATACAACGGCTGGGAGTTAACTACCATTTAAAATAATAATATTATATTATTACTGTATAATGTAAGATTTCAAAGAAACTTGTTTTTTCATATCAGGTACGCTATCGAACATAGCAACCCCTTTAAAGTAAAATTAATATTTAATTCACAAATATTAAAAAATATGAAATATGTCTTATTCTTTATTTACTTGGGATGTTACAGTGTGTGTATCTCTGTGTGTGTGTAGTATATATGTATGTATTTATTTATTTATTTATTTATTTATAAACACACATAAAAAACATATTTTATAAATTTATTTAAAACTAATCTTATAAATATATATATAAAAACAAATAAATATATGGATAAAGAACTGTAACTAAAAATATATATATAAATAAATATAAATATAAATTGATATACACATAAATATATAGATATACTAATATATGAATAAATATATATGTATTAATATAAATAAATATATTTATATTGATATGAATCTATATTAATATATAAATAAATATAAATTTATATATATAAATAAATATAAATTTATATTAATATATGAATATATATATATATATTAATATATGAATAAATATATATATATATTAATATAAATAAATATATTTCTATTAATATGAATATATATCAATATATGAATAAATATAACAATATATATATATTGATAAACGAATAAATATATATATATATTAATATATGAATAAATATATATGTATTAATATAACTAAATATATTTATGTTAATATGAATCTATATTAATATAAGAATAAATATTATTATATATATCATTAAATAGAGAAAAAAACATTGTAGCTTAGTGGTAATGGTGTAGGTACGCAAGCGGTGAGGTCTCGAGTTCGAGTATGGGTGGTAGCAGGGAGGGGCGCACGGGCATGTGGGGGATGCGCGGACAAGGGCATTGTGCGAGAGAGTGGGAGGGGGTCCTTCTAACGCTGATAGGGGGTCAAGCGTTGTTAAAAGCCCCCCCCCCCCCCTCGCATTATAAATTCCTTTCATTTCATTTTAATTCTTTTTAATTTTTTTTTGACTTTTATCAGCGCTGCTAAAAGGTGTCTTTTATCTGCGCTAAAAAACACTGATAAAAGACCTATTTATCAACACTTTTTAAGCACTTTTAAAATACCCCTTTTATCAGCACTTTTTTATCACTGATAAAAGGGGCCTTTATCAGCACTTTTCTGAGCACTGATAAAAGGGATGCCCCTTTATCTTTTCCTCGATTAACAATGCTTCTTTTAGCACTGTTAATGCACTTTTCTATCACTGATAAAGGCCATATTTGTAGTAGTGATTACAAAAAACTACAGATACTTCTATCTCATCACATCATCTAGTTCCCAGATATATTCTAAGATTTTACTGGTTCATCACAAAAAAATTACCATTTGATAGGTCTTGTTTCAAATAAATTTCCCACATTGATCCAAAATATCCACTCAGGTTTCTATATATAAGATAACATGCTCTAGTTTTAGTACCTATTTAGTACATGTGAATGTTTAGGTATGATCTTCCTCACGAGGGATATATTGAACACAACAATAACATGAGAGAGATTTGGTAGTATTAAAAATTAATAAGTAATTGTCCTGATATGATCATAAATTACAAAGGACTAATAAATCTAGAGTTCAATATTCCCTTATTTGAAAACCACATTACCATATTCTATTGATAATTTTAAATGATTACCTTCTCACCTATATTGATCTCTAGATCTCTCCGATAATTTTAAAAGAAATATTTTTTTATGCTCTTAGAAACCTTGATGTGTTCTTGAATTTCTATAACCTTCATGAACATTTCCCAATATTGCTTATATATAAAAATATTTATTTCCCCAACTACATCATCGTATTTTGTATTTTTTTAATTCTTACCATGGAGGGAACCATATAGAGATATCTTAATACATGATTAAAATATATTGTTTTAATAAAACTCAAATAGAGAACATCATTGATCATAAAAACAATTGAGATAAATAGAATATGCTCAAAAACTATCCTTAATGTTTGGAATAGTTATCACAATCTAACCATCAATCTGAAGATGATATGTAGTGTTGATGGTGAATCTTATATTCAACTCTTAGTAATGACTACTGCATAACATTGAGGTTTTCCCAATATATAGATCAGATACAATATAATGTGAAACTATATGAAACCTTATTACTTCCTAAATGTATATTTTGGAATGACAGTTATTAGGGAGATATTATATAGTGGAAATAAAATTCATTGATTAGATTAGGTGATCGACTACATGAAAATAAATTAGTATTCCCATTAGTGGTTTCAGGATGTCTAATGAAAAAAATATAGGGTAATATTTTTCCATTTAAATTATAATATGGAGAATGTTTATAAAATCCACTTATACCTCAATCAGTTATCCTAAACATTCTAACACAACAATCATTAAGATACATACTATGTAATAACCATTTTAATGTAATCCCACTTCAAAAACTCCTGTAGATCTTATTAGATATCCATAAACTATAGATGAATAGATAATGATGAACTATGAGATTCATCCAAAAATACATTTTTCATGTCTTCTATTTCTGGGATATATATTGTCTTCTAGAACGATACCGTTTCATCAACATAATTTTGAACATAAGACCATTTAATGAATTATTTTGCAGTTCTATATCACACTTTTATAACTTTTTATTCCCTATATGGATGGATGTTTTTACATTTATCTGAGAAATCTATGATATGTAACATTTCATCAATATTTAAAGATACATATTCTGAAAACCATTTAAATTTGATCTACTAAAATACTATATGAGGAAATATGATCATGGAATTTTCGAAATGGATCATTAATCACCATGTTCACCTTCTTCATGTAGTAGTGTATTGAGTAGTTATAATCTTCAATAAACTCCAACCATCTCCTTTTATTCATAACTCATTTAATTTGTATATATAAATCAATATTTCATGAAAAAATTATTTATAACACCAATAAAGAAAATTTAAATTCTACTATATCTTCAATGAAAAATTTCTACATCCAATTACGAATCATGATTTAGGTAATATTTCTCATCAATATTCTGTTGGAGTAAGGAATAAGATATCACTATATCATTCTCCAGGAGGAAACATATAGGTATCTTATTCAATTCATCACTATAGATCATAAATATTTCTCACTATAAGGCTGTGTGATCTAAGGTGTAATGAAAAAACTTATTTTAAAATCAATGAAAATTTTTAAACATTCATCTACTTAAAGGAACTTTCTACCCTTCTGAGTAAAATTAGTTATAAAACTATATATTCATGATAAATATCTCATGAAATTTTGGGAGTACCATTCGAATCATTTAAAAATATGGATATTGACTAACAAGGTTGTTATGGTCCTTTGTTTAGAAACATCCATCATTGAATGATCCTTAGATACACCCTCAAATGAGAATACTCTATATAATAACATGACATTATATATCATATATCCATATATGGTAAAATTTTCATATAGATTATCCTTCATCAATGAATTCATCATAATCTCCATATATTAATCATTCCCTTCCTTGAACATCAAATATATGATAATACACAATTAATAATGTCACTAACTCTTTGTGGTACTCTCTAAAGACCCTATATATTAGATCCATAATGAGAATAAGAAAATTTGTATGTCAAAATGGAGTCATTGTAAATTTATAAACCTAATGCCCCATATGGGAGGCTATATTGGTTATATCCTCCCTCATGGCCCTTAACTAATGATATCATATTCAAGAATAAATCTTGGAAAAATATTGAACTCCTCATAATTGATCAAATATATCACAAATACATGTTATATGATTCATCTTCATTGTAGTGATCTAGCTATATTCTCTAATTTCAATGGAATGGGGTATTGAAAAATATTTATACTTAGAAATATAATATGAGAACCCAATTGTAAATAAATGGGATGAATGAATCCAATATATAGGTTCTCCTTGAGTCGAATCACCAATTCATGCAACCAAGATTGTTCTATTATAGATAGTGTCTTCAAAATAATTGTGACAACATGTATGATTTCTATTAAAAAATCAACTTCATGATTCAGTATAAGGATAAGAAAATATACTAGAAATACATTACAGTCATCATAGAAAATATTAATATCATTGATATTTTGTTTCTCTAAAATCCTTTGAGATAAATTTCCCTCATAAATAGATAGTGTGATACATAAACCATATGTATCTACTACTATAACTTTATATTCAACCTCTCACCAAAATAAAATCACCGATCAGTTGAGAATATAAAATGAAAATTTACATAATAAAAAACTTAATATGTGATATATATATATATACAAATATATATATAGTTAATCCATATAGAAACTCACATGAAATTAAGATAGAGGTATAACGGAAGGGGTTTTAGGAACCATATTTCCACAAAATTTTACATATAGGAACAATAGACAAGGAATATGACCATCAAACAAGGATTAGTTTTTATTCGAAAATTTATATCTGATTATTAAATTTTTTTATAGATGCCCTTAAAAAATACATCAGATATAAAATTGTTGGTAGATCAAAAATGAAATAGAAAATTTTGAATTCTATAGTTAAATAAATTTGAACATTTCACTACTTCATTCATGTGTCCTACCTTAGTCATTTTTATTACATGATCTTTCCATTTTATCATGCCTACAGTGGTGTTTTAATACAATTTTTTTCATTAACCTTTAAATTTATTCACTCTTTAGGGTAATTTGTATAATAATTTTAATTACAAAATTTGATTGTGGGTGGCACATTCGGCTAATCTTTTTTATCCTTACTTTCAAATATTGGACTCACCAAATCACTTTATCCTTATTGATCTAGACACCCTTCTTTTATTCAATTAAAAAATAAAAAAAACGTGTAATAAAATTACATTGTTTAATCCTTAAACACATATCAACTTAAGGGATATTTATTTTCTATCCTCCATGTGTTTTATTATTATATTTTTTCTGAGATTACGTCCTTTCTATTTTGTCCCCAAAACCATGAGAACACTGAGATTATGCAATTTCTATTTCCATATCGAGATCTCATTAAATGATTTATTCATATCAATAAAAAAACTTATTGAAAATTATATTCTAAGACTTAGTATAAAGGAACATAATAAGAAATCAATAGTTCTTTCAAGATCAATGACAAAACCATAAACATAATTTAAATGTCTAGTGAAATTTTCTTCATAAGCACTAATGGATTCATCATCATTCTATTTTAGTTCAATGAAGTCAAATTCCAATTATTGTGAATATTTGAGGGTATATAAATATTGAAATATACATTCTTATTCTCTCTAGAATACATGCATCTAATTTTCTCCACTTTCATCATATTCATGATTAATTTTGACCATTGATCTTATTCACAATCAAAATTTTATACTTTGATAAATCTGTCATGTTACGGACACTAGAGAAGAATAAATACATTTTCATTAGTATTAATCTTCTTCAAATCAATTATTTGATAAGTGTAACCACTAAGGTATTTTAGGCTTTGATTCATTAAATAATGAATATTGAAACTCTCCTTATATTATCCACATGAAAGATGTTCGTGATTCATGTTACCATTCATATCTTGAGAGATCTACACGAGCATAACCACATGATTTTGTAACCAAAATACCTTTTAATTTGGTTTCTCATGAGTATGGTTATTTCATTGGTTAGTAAATATTTCTTTTATGCATTTAATCTTGGTTTAATAAAGTGAATGAAACCAAGAAAGAATAATAGGGTGAACAACAATTATTATAGTGAGTGACCAAGTCATTATTAATAATCATTCATTGAATGTATAAATTATGACTCTATCATTTCAATTTATGACACATTAATATTATAATATGACATTAATGGTCACCATATATTAAATTCTTTAATAGTTTTCTACAAATAAAATCTGAATTGACCTAGGAATATCCCTTGAGAGTGTCTATCCAGGTGTACAGTTATAGGGCCAGTCATCATGCATAAATTATGATCAAGTTAATACCCAATACAGAACATTCAGGGTTGTTACCCCTAAGTGATTTTGTTTCATAGTTTCATTCACATTCTATTATCTATAAAGGATATTTTATAGTAAAAAAATAATTTATATACATTAAAAAACAATAGGATATTATAATTTACATAGAGATATCATGTAGGTTTTATAAAAAAAATCCAAATCTAGAAAAATAAATCAACCCATTATCATTCAGCTAAGGTGAAACATGAACATCATACATTATAATTGATTCATTGTAGATGAATATTAAATATATTTTACAATAATACACACCAAATTAATTTAAAGGGTTAGAGCATTTGGAGACCAGATATATAATAATATTCTTTCATGATGGATCTTCAACAGGTCCCACAATGTTTATATCACATTGTATGATTCTTATTTATACACTAATTAATTATAATCATCATAACCCAAGTAAAAGAGACCTAAAAAATGTGTCCTTAAATTCATTGAATGGTTAATCATAGGATATATATATATATAGATAATCATAATTGGGAATAAGGTAATCATAATGATTTGATAAGATGATCATGACATGATACAGTCACTCTCAATCCCTCAAATATCATTACCTTTAAATAAATTCACAAATGAATTGTCATAAAAAAATTAATATATAATATGTGTGTGGAATAAAGAATAATCAATCATGGTTCATGTAAAAATAAACTAAAAAAAGAGATGTTTTCACATAAAAAACTATATAAAATAATTTATATAGTCAATTCACACTTCCATGAATATCATAGTTGACTGATTTTACTCCCCATTCCATATTTTACTTAGTCAAGGTTCACTACCAAGTCTATATTATTGGATAGAGTCCCATAATAAATATGGTTGACACCCCATTTTTTCTTTCTTATCTCTTGATATATCCACATTTACCTATTACATATGACGACTAAATAAATAAATTCCCACAAATCACATAATGAAACCCGTAAATATATTCTCCATGAGATCATCAATCATTATTCATATCATCGTACCATTATCCATGGAAAGTATTCTTGTTTCATAATAAATTCATCATTTTATCATAGAATCACCCATGGAAAAAAAATGTGTTTCATGGATGAAATATCCAAACATATCTAACATGTTGGAAATAAACATGTTTCATAGAATCATCACGAAATCTATAACATTATCATTCATCCATGGAATGAAAGAAGATGATATCATAAGATTAAATCTATTGAATCTCACTGTTACATTTATTTTCACAGTGATTGAATATGTGTTCGGTGAGTATGTATGGAATGGAAATTCTTGGAGACTTGTTATGGATAAAGTGGTGATGACTGTGGAATTTTCAAGGATCCATACTATAGTATTGTATTTCATGATTGGAAAATTATTCATGAAATGGAGTTGGATATCATGTTTGGATAGTTCTTTTGGGTATTTTAATTGTGATGATTGATTGGG
Source organism: Viscum album (assembly GCA_963277665.1). Taxonomy (NCBI): domain Eukaryota; kingdom Viridiplantae; phylum Streptophyta; class Magnoliopsida; order Santalales; family Viscaceae; genus Viscum; species Viscum album. The sequence goes on along the minus strand of OY728155.1, from coordinate 165,375,504 downwards.
TTGATATTCAATGTATAAGACATGTGACAATGATAACACATTGTTTACATGAATTGTAGAAGATTTAAAGGAAGATTAATGAGATAATTGAAGGGTTTGAGAGTGGAATAATATTTTAAATGAGATATATTTGGATTTACATTTTATATATAGTGTATGTTTAACAAAATTTAATGATATATTAATTAAAATTTTATTCAGCCCACTATAATCACAAGACAGCCTCATTAAAAGATTTTTTGGGACTCAATGCTCACCAATTATTAAGGGAGGCCACCTCATCTAGAAATCAGGTGTCATTGGCTATATATATGCCCCAATCGAGAATGTTAGTGTAGAAGGACCACATGGGGAATTCCCATAGGTGTGAATAGGCTAGGCCAAAATCCCATAGAGATAGAGAATGTGGAACAACCATGTTAGGTGGCATGAATGCAGGTATTCATGAACTATATCCACATGAGGCATCCCTTTATTATTAAACTATGACCCCATCATTAGTATGTTTCAATTTTAGATGGTAGTATGTAGGTACTATTAACCATTTTCATAAAAACTCAAAAATAATATGGTCATCTGATCTGATCAATCAACTAGAATTTTAGTCTTCAAATTTCATGAGAGATATATTATTCCCCATTCAACGAATTTCATTGTGGATGAGAACCTCGAATACATGGGATTTTTAGACCATTCTCGTGTAATTTTGGGTACTATGTAGGGTGATTGAAAACAAATTTATAAGTCTAAAATTTTCTTAAGGACATGTTCTGTAAAAAACATTCATTGTGATGATTAATACTTCAAAAGAAGACTTCTCGTGGATGAACATGTCACCAATGAAAGAGAATCGACCATATAGGGTTATGATTCACGATTAATAAAATATTTTTTTGACAATAATCATATGAAATAATTCATGGATAATGTGATTTGAGGATGAGATAATTTTTTGGTTAATTTCCTTCCTAGGTTTCCATGTATTTCACAAATGGTGTTTTTTAGACTATGGTTTTCTAATAAAAATTGGTTCATGTTGAATTTTTTTGCAGATATCCATGCTAATGGTAGTTCATGGATGGTGTTGTTTCATGGTAATTCTTTACAATGTAGTCCTTCAGGGGTTTACTTGTTGTTCATGATGTTATTTCTTTCTGATAGAGGTTCACAAATAATTTCATTGTGGATAGTGGTTCACAAGTGAGAAAATATACATGAGAATAATTATTTGGTATGAAGAATGATTATGATTGATACATGTTGTCCATTAATTTTAGATAATGAATCAATGTGAACTAGGAGGGTTATTGTATGCAGAAAGATTATCACTTGAGTTAATAGACACGTAGTATGTGACCATGAAATGATGTTTGTGGATAAATCCAAATTTTGGCTTGTGGAAGATGTGTTTCCATGAAGCTTTGTGGAGTCTGATGAACCACTGTTAACTTCTTTTCATCTTCATAGTGTTATCATGATACAACCACATAAAATAATAGGTGAATATTTTTTTATAAATACATAGTTGATTATCTGAGGTTGTGTGTGTTATATTCATGTATGTAATGAATAGAATAGTGGGTAGTGGAACTGAAGTTCAAAAGAGATAATTCTATGAAGAAAATAATTTTTCACTCACAATGTTGATATGTTTTGCATGAAAAAATAAAACTATATTCTAACATGTTTTTTAAGTGTTTATAAATGTATAAATTATTTCATGAAATATTTTATTTGTATGATGAAACATTTTGAAATGATCTATATGTCATTCCATAATTATTTATGTTAGATGGAGGCAATTAAGAATGCTAGTTTTGAAGCATATAATTTACCAGTCAAGAAGAATTTTTTTAGTAAGAATCTATTTAAGGGAAATCACCAGTTTTTTAATATATGATATCTTATTTATCTTGAAGAATCAAAATAATGATATTCATCAGTTATTTCAGAACCATTCACCATTCAAAATTGGGTTTTCTTGTGTTATTATGTAATAATTTTTGTTATATGGTTGTGTAAAACTGTTATTCAAGTGGTACTATGGAAGGTATAGTATGAAGACATTCTAGTGAATAAATTTATAATGTAGCTACCTATGATTATAGTGGGGAATCTATAATTGGGTTGTATAACCAATCACAACAGGGATTTCTCTCATTGTAAAAATGAACCTTGTAAAAATATTGTGTTATTGTGACATTTTATTTTACTAAATTTGGGATAGTTTGGGTTATCATAATATTGGATAATATCCTAATAGGTCAACTTAGGTTAATTTCAATAGAAAGAAAATTTTAAAAAATAACTACTGATTCAAACCACCTTTTAAGTTGAGAAACTTCTCTTAGGAACCTCATTTGTTATCTGAGCACTAGGTTCCCTCTATCCGGATCCACAATGTATTGTAGATGCACAATTTTAATTCAATTAATAGTAGGGTTTCTCCAACATTCAATGACATAATATACCATGGTTAAAAGAATATGATTTTTTCTAGTATTATATCTCTTAGACCTGAAGTGAATTTTGTAGTTACTGATGGATATCCACTGATTATTGATCCAGCTATTATGAATTTTACTAAGAATAGAAACATGTAAGTTGATGGAAAATATCAAAATTCTATTTTTTATTTCCCATTTAGAAAAATTTTACAAAAATGTTATGAGACTCAAAAAATTACAAGGAAATATCTGATAAACTGGAAAGAAATTATAAAGAAAATATTAAAGTTAATGAGCCTAATTTGAATATTTGGAGATTAAAATATGAAGAAATCATGATGGTTTAAGAATAAAATATTGATGAATAATTTATAAGTGTCAATCAATTAATAATTTATATTCAAGGATTTAGAAAAAAGTTTGACGATTCATCTTTTTTATAACAATTAATATTAAATTTTCCTAACTGGAATGATCCAAAAGTATCAATATTAGAAGACATAGATTACCAGACTCTTATAGAATTACATAACATACTCATTTTATATGAAATGATAAATATCCCAGTTTTTAAGAAAATTATCAAAATACGAGATGGATTTTCAATCCATGATAGTGAAAAAAATCAATCATGATGAAATTTTAGGATCACATAAATATGTTGATGAAAATGAAGGTGAATATTTCAATATAATCATATCTTTTAATCAAAAATATTTATTAAGGGAAGTATTAGAGGTAAAAGTAAAATACCTCCATATTTTTAAAACTGTAATGATATTGAACCTTTTGTGGTAAATTTTCAAAAAACGACGTATGCGGAACCTTAGATAGATGTTGAAAAACTAAAAAAAGAAATGGGGAAGAGATAGAAATGAACAATCAAACATGATTAATGGAAAATGAAATTTTTTAAATGTAGATAAATAAGTTTAGTGAGATTGGAATATAAAGATATATCCACTAAAAATAACAAATTAGAAGATGGAAAAAACATTATAGATCATATAGAAATGATTTTCAAAACATCAAGAAGTGAAGATGAAGAATGTGAATGAAAAGAGCTGGGGAATATACTAAAAAATTAATAATAAGGTTCTATTGATAAAAACTAAAATACCAAGAATGAGAAAACACTATTTCGGAATAAAAAATAAATCATAACAGAAGAAAAGGATAAATATTCATATATAGAGATTCTTTACATATTTTAAATCAAAAATAATCAAACAAAAAGTGGTTGAAAAGGAAAATATATTAATAAAACATGAAGAAAAAATCTCTATTAAAGATGAAGAATAGTCGAATACTAAGTCTAAAGTTTTTTGGATCAAAAATATGTTTGAAACATATTGTAGAAGATTTCAAAAAGGCTGTTGAGTTTAAAGTAGAATCACCACAAATTGATGAGAATATAGGTTCAAAGAAGCAGGTTTATTCAATATTGTATGGCAAATAAAGAAATATGTTATCTCCAAAAATTAAAGTGAAAAAAATTAAATTTCAGAAAACTATAGAATAGTAAGACTTGTAAAATATTATCTTGTAATTCAAAGAATGAAATAAATTTTCCCAGAATATTTTTCCCTTTATAATAAAGATAATCATAATAAATGTAATGGAAAATACATAAATATTCAACATAGGGTTATTATTAGTTTGTAGGATCAATATATTGAGTACACTGCTATTTTTGTTTAGTGTTTTCGCATAATTTATATTCATGTTGGTATAACTTGACCCTAGTAAAAATGATTCATAACCAATTGGGAGTTATTCTTATAATATAAGAGAAAATTTTCAATGTAATAAATAATTTATCTTGAACCCGTACTATCTACAAACATATAAAATTTTTTCCTATTCAAAATAAATTTCTAGATGATATGATCAGTATTTTTATATATCTGAAAAGTGCATGAGTTTTCTCCCGGTCCAAATATCTAAAATTACTAATGGTAAGAGATTTAAAACAATTAATGTATAAAAATGATGTTTCTATGATGTTTATTGGAATTCCATTATAATATCCAAGTAATGGATTCTTTATAGTGTATGTTGATCTCAAATCATTGTTGACACATAAATTCTGAGTAACATCGAGAATTATGAAGGAGGTGTAGTGACCTTTGGAAATGATTGTTCACTAAAAATTAAGGGAGTTGGAAAAGAAAATATTGAAACCCAAATCAGAACTAAAATTATGTGGCCTATGTTGAAGGTGTGAAGCACTATTTTCATAGTGTCATATATGTTTATGAAGATGTACATGAAGTGTTATTGAAAAAGGATACTTGTATAATCAAAAGAAGAAATTGTGGATGAATTATCACTCAATGGAATATAAAAAATTGATTTTTATTTTTACATGGTTATTCTATCAATTCCTATTATTTGAGTACAAAATATGAAAAAAAAACCTCTGGAATAGATGTCTTGGCCAGATTGGTCAAAAGAGTTCTGTCAAAATATTTAAGCATAATATTGTGACATATTTTACCATGCAGAAAAGAGAAAGGTTTGAAATTTTTAAAACCCTTAAAAAGGGGAAATGGGATAAAATGTCACACAAAGGGGTGGATATACTATCTTTTAGGCCCCTTGATCTTAATCATATTGGCTTTTATAGCCCAATGATATAAAATTATACAAGTGGTGATCCTTATATCATTACATTTAAAGATGACAATATTCAGATGAGTAATGTCATATTTATGAACCAGATGTCAAAGAAACAAAAATGTTCAAGATTTTTAGAAGGAATACAAAGAAAGATATGGGTCAATATATCATGAATCAGAGATCGGATAATGGTAAGGATTTTATTTTCAATTATTTTGAATGTCATCACTCCAAATATGGAATTAGGAATCAGTAAAACACGATATATACTCCAAAAAAACTGGGTAGATAAAAAAATAATAAAAGCATAGTATACATAGGTTGAACTATATATGGTGAATACAACATCTTAATGTTTTTCTTTAGATAATAGGTATGTAATTACATAAACATACATAAGAAATGTATTATGAGACTGGAGAAAAATATAGAATATTAAATTTGGTACAATAAAAATAAAACTGTTAAATACATCATAGTTTTGTAATACATTGAATTATAAAAACCAAGAACATAAATCTTTGAGAATTTGATAAAAAATAACACGAATGAATTTTTATGCACTACCCATCTAATGGTTCATTATAAAAATGTAGGAAAAAATGGAAGAACATGTTGGTTGACTATAGTGATGTCAAAATTATTGAAAAGTAGATCAAATTAGATAACAATGTTTATGAAAATTTAGATGATTTTGTAGAAAATAGAAAAAAAATGGAAAAAAGAATGATAAAGCTGTTGATAAAGAATAAAAAATTACAAATTTTGAATCTGAACATACTATTGATGAATTTAAAATTTATGAAATTAAAACAAAACTATAAAAAAATTAATTAAACTTGTTGATATGACAAATATCATTGGAAATAAATAGTCTTTAGTTTAAACTAAATAAATATTGTGAATTGAAGATCATACTACACTATGTTCTCAAATTTTATCTCATATAGTGGAAGAAGCAGTTTATCATAAGGAATGGATACAAGCTATGAATGAGTATCTTGATCAGATTGTGAAGAAATCCAATTGTTATATAGAATCTAGACATAAAAACCAAAACTTTATTGGTAACATGTTGTTTTCGGTAAATAAGCTAAATGTGAAAGGTGGATATTAAAGAAAAAATAATAGACTAGTGTGGAAATGATATTATCAAATGGAAGGAATTCAATTGGAAGAAATGTATGTGCCAATAAAAAAACTGGAAAACATTTGTTTTTTTGGCTATAGCAGTAGACAATCATTATAAATTTTATCAAATGGATGTGAAATCTTTCTTTCTAAATGTTGATCTTGAATATGAATCATATATTGAACAACATGATATTCTTTAAGATAATGATGGAAACATGGAATATAGGTTGATAAAATAATTTTCTAGTTTTAAACATGACCCTAAAACATCTGATTCCAAAATAGATGGCTTTCTATGGTATATAAATCTTGTAAAAGAAAATTTTCATAGTAACCATTATGTGATAAAAATTTCCAAAGGTGCCCTCATAGTAATTGTATATGTCAATAGTATCATATTTTCTGGTGACATGTAATGTCATTATGAAGAGGATTCTGGGTAATGTAATATAAATTTTGATATTTCAATGATTGGTTAGATGAAATAGTTTCTGGGATTTCAAGTTAAGAAGAAAACAATTCATATTTATATTATATGAAAAGTATTCCAGGGAATTGGTGAAGAAAATTATCATGAAAAATGAGAAAAAAAATTTAAAACCCATTTTAGTTTGAACAAAATTACTCATGGATGAGTTTATAAGTATTGTTAATCAGAAATAATTATGAGGAATCCTAGGAAGTATTATATATCTCACAATATCAAAGCTATATATAACTTATGTAGTGACTCTATGTTCTAGATTTTAGATTAATTTAGAACAGTCTCAATTTTTGGAAGCTATGTGAATTCTGAAATATTTTAATTGAATTATGAAATATTGGATTTAATATAGAAATAGTGAAAATTTGAAACTACTGGTGTTTAAAGTTGCTGATTGGGAAGGTGAATGTATAGATCAGAAATCAAGTATACGTGGAACATTCTTTATATGAGAAGGATGTTTTAGTTGGTACACAAATAATTATAATAAATTAAATCAGATCACAACTGAGGATTAATATGTTTTTGATACACATTCATATACAAAGATGATCTGATGCATGTATTGTAGGTAGATTTGAAAATTAAGACTGAGAGACCACTATAAATATCATGTGAAAATCAATGTGTAATTGGATTATCTAAAAATATAGCATGACATTCAATAAAAAATAACATTGATACCATATATCATTTGATTAATGACATGGTGGTAGATAAAGATATATCACTAGGACATATTTCTATTAATCATAAGGTTTCAAATATTTTCACCAATGTGTTTCCAAAAGAGAGATCTATTTAATTAAGGCTGAAGGTTCATGTTAATCCTTCCCTTATCACATGAATACTATCAACATGAACCTCCTTGTTCCCTATCCATTTATTTCTGTTATTCTAACAAATAAGTAAATTGAAGGAGAAGTATTTTCCATCATGGGTGACATTAAATTATAGGATGATGAACTTGGATGCACTCCTTGAGGGGGGAGAATTTATTGGGGTTGAGTTATCCCATCACACTCATATCTCATTCTAAATTGAATTTATTCAAAAATAGTTCATTATTGATGGATTCTTGATATTAGGGGCATTTATCCATGTTGGAATACACTTTATAACATATTTGATAATGTATATGGAGGATCTTAAATTTACATTGAGACTGTATGATATTTATTTCACATTCATGGAACATTAATAGACATCATAGATACCCGTTGTTATATCTCTCTTGTTTTATGCACTAGGTACACCCATGTAGACTTAGTGGTGATTAACTAAGGGATATTTTCCATGTATCATGGGATATCCTTCGATATTTTATGATGATAGGATAATAGGTTTTTGAGAAGTCATATGTACTAAGAAGACCCACATAATAATTAAATTTTAGTATCATTAAGGGGGAGTAAATATGATAAAAACATATTAAATTTATGTGAATGATATATGTGAAGTGATACTGACAAAAAAAATACATTGAGGGACATTTTTGTACCTTAGTGTTTTTTTTGTTGTCACAATGGGTCAATTTGTGTTTGGTGATTATGTATGATGTGGCAATGCATGGAATTGTTTTCAATTAAGTGTTGATTCATAGTGAATTTTTATAGATCCATCTTATATAATTGGATGTCATGATTGAACAATTCATATAGAAATGGAATTGGATGAAATTTTTTAATGGTTCTTCTTGGTATATTAATTGTGATGATATTCAATTATGGGGAGATTTTTAAATGAGGACACATTTTTTACATGAAGTATAGATTATTTGAAGAAATAATAATGAAGGATTTGAATTTTGGGAGAGTATAATATGATTTTAAAAGATAACTCATTGTATTTTCATTTAATACTAAGAATATTTCAATGTAAATTTAATTATGGATTACATAAAAATGCATTCCAACACAATAGCAGCCTAGGACATCCTCAACAAAAGATTTTGTGGGACTTGATGGACTACCATTCCCAAGGCAGGCTAGCTCAAGATATCATTAATATGGTAGGGGAAATGTATAATCCATAAGGGAACGAGCCCATATACATGGCATGTAGAGGATGTGCCTGCTTCTATGCATGGGCTTGGAAGGAAGCCCATTGGGAGAGGGTACGTAGAGCCACCTTGAAAAGTAGTATAGTGGTTGGATATTAGGAATTATAACTCCTTGTGGAAGACCTTTATTGATAAACCATGTCCCTATATTAGGTAAATTTTGATGTGGGATGGTAGTATGCATGTATTGTTCATCCATTTTCTAAAAACTCAAAAATATCATGGTCATTAAATATGATTACCCCCTTCAAATTTGATCTTTTTAATCTCATGGGATATATCTTCTTCCTATCATGAACAACTTCTTCACAGATTAACATATAAAAACCATAATCTTTATTACACACCTAAACATGATTTATTACAAAAAACATTCACATAATACAACCTTGAGGATTGAGATGTCCAGTGTATTGGGAAATTAGGAACATTACATAAAAACATAAAAAATAAAATAAAACATATTTATTGAAATATTATTTCACATGACCACAAAATTCCTTTGTGCTTATCATTACAAAGGATAACCTGAGGACATACATAAGAAAAGGGTAAGCTATAAATCCCAATAAGGTAGTAAATAAGGAATAACATGAAGAATAAAATGCATGTTATGCAATAGGTATATCAATGGAGTATATGAGAAAAATTAACATAAAGTCATGATATATCGTGATTATCATAACATGAAAATGCGGCAATGATAGAAAACATGATATTAGCATGAGCCAAGTCTCATTGCACATGGATTAGCATGAGTAAACCCTCATTTCAGTTGATTTATCATGGGTGAACCCTTATTGAACATGAATTAAAATGCGTAAACCATCATTTCACTTGAATTATCATGAGTAAAACCTCTTTTCATTTGGATGGAATAAGAAACCTTAGTGTGACTGACAACTAGTGGAATACCAATACATTGGGAATATGGAGAAACATATGATGTATCATTGGAATGCATCTTATCTAGGTAGAAATGAGAATTTTAAGAAGAAATAAAATTCTAATTTGGGATCATCCTTGTAACAACTTATAGATAGTTATATATCTAAGGGTTGTAGCTAACATAGTGAGGGATAAGGTAATATAATACCCCATATAATGTTGTAGAAGAGTGGTGTGGTCTAATTGATATAGTCTATAGATCATGGTCATGGGTTATGTTAGCTTCATGAAGTTTTTCCTACTCCAGATGAACGATATATAAGACCTTACATCGTACAAAGTATGATTATGATGGGTTTATTTTTATAATATATTTTATTTGACATTAGATAATACCATTAATTTATTTATATTAAGTTTACTAATATCATTACACTTACTAGGGATTATAAACCATGTGTCAGGACTCGGGATATTCCACTCAGGAAGCATCCATAGAAAATTCATTGTTATTGGTAGTTCCATAACATATTTGTAGTAATCGATTTCCCTAGGATAAAATTATGATCAAAATGAGAAGTATTGATCTAGTTCTCAGGACTGATTGGTTAGTACCATATAGAGCTCATAATGTCTGTTACCACAATCATATGTCATTCACATCTCTTAGTGAATGTAATCTTCTATATAATATATATTGGGGTTTGTAGGTTGGATGATCTAGATCTGACCATCAGTAATTAGGTGGAATTAATTCCCATTTGTCAAATATCATTTTTGATGAAGATATATGAGGAAATGAAGTGTATTCTTCTGTATTTTCTAAGTTCTATTAGGGTTTTCCTGGTAAATTTTCATTATTTTCATCCAATATAGATATGGATTTCACCCTAGAATTCATCTTGGGAGTGGATCCAAATTATTTTCCCAATTATTGGATGGATCCTATAAATAGTAAATAGTTAATGTTTTAGTTGGAATATGTGGAATAAAAGTGATTTATTAGACCAAGAACCTCACCATATGGTTGTATAGTTATTTTGTCCATAAATCATGAAGACTCTCTGTGATTTGACATTTAATATTGAAGGTTAATCCAAGTAAAAACTAAGGATATATATGAAATCTCTATAAAGTGATTATTTTTTTACCAACAAAGGGTAGTACATATGTTTTTTGCGATCGAGTTGTGATTAATATATCATATGTTCAGGGTAAGGCCATCATACATACCTCATGCTACCTATAATATTAGGTATAGATTATATAAATACTTGTTTATGACATTAATATTAATAAAAACAATCTCATTACATATATCCTTCTTCAATTGGTTTATGCACCCTTTCATGGAAGTGTTTTTATTGGTTTTCATTAATGGAAAACTAAATCGGAGGAGGAACATGCATGAAAATATGATATTGATTTGGAATCCATAAGGTGGAAGTATATAAATGTGATGATTTCCTAATATAACTTATATAGAAACAATAATCACTTTTCAAAACATGTTATACCATAGGTAAGAATGTCAATTGATAATGATAAGGTAGTAGAAATAGTATCATGGGTTTGGCTTTATATTTTTTTAAGATTTAAATCATTCTAATTTTGGGAATTTTTTTAAAAGAATTATTTAGTATTTCTCCCAATTTTTTAATATCATGAAAATAAATAATAAGAAATGGGTGGATTTTATGTGGATTGATTCTTATAAAATTAAATTTCAGGAATTAATGGAATGGTTGACCTCTATAGAAGTTCAGATCTTCCCTAAACTAGGTAAGGAATTCACATGGTTTTTTGATTCATTTGGAATTTGGATTGGGGTGTTGTTGACGAAGGATAGTAACATGATCACTTATGCAACATGATATCTTAGGCCTCATGAATATAACAATATGATTCATGAATAGGAATTAGAATCCATGGTTTACAATTTGAAATTATTGCACCATTACCTATTAGGAGGAAGATTTGTATTATAGAAAGAGCATAATTTCTTGAAATACATTTATTCTTAGTGTGATCTAGACTATTGGTAGGGGATATGGTTTGAGAGAATATATTCACTTTATTATGATCTAGAATATACCTTTGTGCATGGTAAAATAATTATCAATTCCTTAATCGAAATAACTCATATGTAGGAGTTGAAGGAGTCTGTGAGTGAGTGGTAGATGATTAATCTTTTTATACAGATTCACAATGATTTATATAAATATTAGAGGTGTGTATATCTAAAATTATTTTTAGTCATTTAATACCTTAATAAAATGATTAATAGGTGGTTTATATACCATATGGTATATCCTTAAGGGAAACATATACAGTGGGAAACCACTACTAATGAGAATAAAAATCATGATGAGACAATTCATGTATGTGGCCACGTTCTAGCTCCCAAATATATTAATAAAAAATTGATGGTGGAATTACTTCTAAAAAAGGAACAGATCTTTATTATTAAAAAAAGACTTACTGTGTTATCCACAAGTATTACTAGGGACCTGGGATAAAAAAGTATATGGTATATTTCATGAAACAATTATCTACATGTAAATAGGTGGAGGATGAGTACAAATTTACTATAGGTCTCCTACTGACATTGTTGTCCCTGATTGGAAATGCGATGATATCACTATTTATATTTTATATAGTTTTTAATGAAACCACAAAGAAATTACAAGGAAAAGGTTATTATTAACCAATTGACTAAATTAGCATACATCCTACCAATTTGTGAGAATTTTACAAGGAATGAGCTAAGAAAGCTCTATGTTTGGGGGATCATCCATTAGTATGTTTTTCATCATAGTATAATTTTAGATAGACAAGATAATTTCACATCATTCCTCTAGCTTGAATTATAGAAACCACTTGATACACATGTACATTTGAGTACAACTTATCTTTCATATATTGATGGATTGCAAAGGTCTATAATAAAAATTCTAAAATACTAGTTGATGGGATGAATCTTAGTTTATCATGGATCCCCAGAGAACCACATTACCTTTCCAGAGTTCAAATAAAATAATATTTATCAGTATTTGATTTAGATGGATCCTCTCAAGAATTTACATGGATAGTTGTGGCATTCACCATTGTTTGTATTGGATGTTGGAAAGTCCATGTTTATTAGACCAAGTGTCATGCATGAGATATCATAGTATGTTTAGTTGATTATAAATAAATTTAAAACTACATTTAACAGAAATAAGTTATATAAATATACATTATGGAAACTTTAGTGGCAAGAACTCCATAATATTACACAAAAAATGGGGGGTTCAAAACACATTGGGCACAGGTACTATAGCATACTATAGTGGTACTATAGAATCGGTGGTATTGTTGATCGATGGGTATAGTAGCAGAGACATGAAACTGTAACAGAATCATGGCACTGTAGTAGCGGCAGGTGTTGTAGCAGTCAGGTTACATTTCATAGAATCAGTCTTGGGCCAAAATTTTGGGTTTACGGGCTATGTAATGGGCTACATGCCCACTAGGCCTTCGAGATATGTAATGGATCTCTCTATACTCAGTTAAAAAGGTATTTTATTTTCTTTAATAATAAAATGAGGCTTCATCCCTAACCTCTAAAAAACCAAATATTGGGACATCACTATATTTTGGAGCAAGGAATATTGTTTCATTTATATGGTGGGCCAGTAAAGATTGTAGAAAGGATCGGTGTTGTGGAATATAAAAAATAATTTCAAAAACAATTGTGTGATATTAATGAAATATTTTCTATGCCACATATTTTATGGTATCACCCGTATCAATCACATGTTATTAAGACAGATGATATTGAGGTTGAGAGGGATACAGTAACACTCCATGTTTTTATTGTCCTTTTTTGAATGAATTAATTTTCATTATTTTCTTGAATTGAACTAATTCAAACATTCCTTTCACATGGAAACAACTCATAATATGTTACACATAACACCAACTCAACATATGTCACACACAACACCTACTTAATGTATGTTCCATGTAATACGTACTTGGTATACGTTACTTTCAACACTACGTTTCTACGAAACATCATTTTATTGTTATAATTATTAAAAAATATAATTATAACTATATATTAAACTTAATAATTGGAAGATTAATAAATACTTTTCAAATATTATTTATAATATTTTATATAAATAATGCAAATTTATAATGAAAATATAATTATTGGTAAAGTCCTTATATGTTTAAAAATATTATTTTTTCAAATGAACTACTTTTAATTTTATTCTATAAATAATAAAAATATTAATTATATAAATGATTAGAAATTGAATTTGATAAAATAAAAAATCATTTTTAAAATTTAAATTTCTAATATTTATTAAGGTGTATTTTTTTATTTTTCTAAGAAACATCATTTTTGGATGAATATTGAGAATACTGAATTTTAATTCAATAATGATTTTCTATATATTTTATTTGTAAGCAAAAATTATATTTTATGTTATTTTTAAAATTTAATTAGATCATATTTTATCAATTAATCCCACTCAGTTTATTTCAATCAATTTCACTTTGAAATTGTGTATAAAAACATGGCAATCTTGTGGATGTTTTTATTTTAAAAACATAGAGTGTCGTCCTGTCCACATAATTAAATATAAATTAATATCTACCAATTATGTAACTAGAATTTAAAAAATATATTAAATATTTTTAATCAAAATAATTTATATTTTCTAATAATTTAATCTTAGTTTTTTAACCAAATGATTAGTGAAGTGGTTAAAATAACTTATAGTGATTAATCCTAATAAGGGAATAAACCTTAATCTTAATGGCTAAAATGGACTAGAAACTTTTAAAACATCCATTTTATTGAAATATTATTTCAATTGACCTTCCTTTATTAATTATGGTTAGTTTGGTATGAATTTTGATAGGTATAAACATTGATACACCGAACTTGTTCATAAAATTGACAAGGGCTTCCTTTACATTTCTAATAACATGTCACAAAATCTCCTACTTACTCATAGCTATCAAACCAATTAGGTTTGGAAAATATAATTCCAATACACTCCTAAACATCCACTATATTCTTTAAAGACTTTATTTGGTAATAAAGTCTTCCAAGGAATCCATTTGTGTAAATCAAAAATTATTTACCCAATTAAGAGGTAACATCATCCCTCAAGATGCTTTATTTTATTTTATTTCTCCACCACCTCAACACTCATTATTAAAATATTATAAAAAAATTATAATAAATATATTGATATGTGTTTATGCTAATTTTACTACCTACACTTACACACACTTCCATCTAATGGGTAATGAATATTCTATTTATGTGTACATCGAACTACCTCCTCACTAGATGATAATTGATCATTTTTATTTTACCATATAACATGGTGGATTTATGATGGAAAATGTGATTATATAAGATATATATTATATTTATTATGTACTTAATATTTTTTAATCAAATTAAAACACATATCTTTACACATTCCATTTGGTGTATATACTATAATTTTGTTTTAGGAAGTGTGGACTACCGCCCCCTCAAACCAATGTGATTCATTATAAACATACATGGAATATATTAACTATGAATTTAGTGAAAATATAAGGTATATATGGAATATTAATTCTAATGTTATTATAATATATATCTATATATACATATAATTCTATTATTTATTTTATTCAATAGGACAAAAAAACGGAAACAATGTACATGTGTATGCATGACTTAATGTGTCTGTGAACAGTGTCTTCCATTTCATACTTATATATTATATAGATTATTATAATACAATATAATGAATGTAAATAATATTTATATCATGTTTTAAAATCTAGAAATTAGTATATAATTTTAAATACCAATGATATAACAAATTAAGACATATGTGAAGAACAAAGCTGATATTACCCGAAGTGAAACCTTATAAATGAATTGCGAACAAGTGGGTAATATAAGGTCATAATCAAAACATATATGAAATATATAAGAATTTTTTTAAAAATATGTATATTCAAATAAAATTTATTATACATGAATTTTGTATAAGCGTAAAGAGAGTGAAGACAAAAGGTAAGGGATTTCATCTCACTTTTATTGTCATGAGATACATGCCTTATTCATCAAACAATTATATTGATTGGTGTATGTAATAGAGATGAATGTATTATATGTATATTATAGCTACATTTATCTTTATTTAAATACCCATTCTATAATTTATTTTTAATGTGGTTAATGTTTCAAAAGCTACCAAATCAGTAAGATTATTTTGTGTCAATTTGTATTCATTGAGAAACATGTTTTGTTATGCACGTAAATTATTTTCTGAGGCAAATATACATCGATTTTAAATATTATATCATGAATATACTTATTTTAATGTTATTTTAAGCTTCATTTATTTTCATTTTCTAAAATTGTGAATATTATCCCAAGTTACCAAGTGATAAGATTTTATTAAAACAATCTCATCACGTTTCAAGATTGTTTATGTTTATACATCCTTTGATAAAATCTTTTTATCCATCTCTCAAGAGAACTCATGAGTTTATTTATCCTATATTTATTCATTATATATCCATTTATTATTACCATTTTACCACTCTTTGATACCTAAATAATTAATAGAATGTTTTTAATAAAAATTAGGTAGTATTTCTCTTATTGGCTGGAATTGGTTTTATTTAAAAATCATGTTTTAAAAAATATTCCCTAAAATGTTTTTGAATGATCCTTGAATATAATTTTTAAGTAAAAATAATTTTAAAAATATTTTATGTTTTCTAAAATATTCCACTACATGTCTTCAAATATATATTCAATGAAAATGGATTTAAAATATGTTTCATGTTCTAAAAAGCATTTTTCAATGGAAAAAGATTATATTTTCCTCAAAAAATGTTTTTAAAAGACTTAATTTTTTTTACCATATAAGATATATTCTATTGGTTTTACTCATTATTTTCTAAGGATATTATTCAATGTTTCCATTCGTAATCTTTCACTGAATAAACTATTATTTATGGGATGCTGTTTATCAAATCTGTTTCTCTTTTAATAATTATATGCCTTTCAAACCCGATTATTTTAACAAGTTATGATTTTGATGAAATTATTATTAAATATATTACATTTTCCATAGTTTATGATATTATTAAATTTTTATAATACCCATTTAATTTGCTGGGTTATGATATTATTTTTAATGATCTTACGGAACATATTTGATTTATTTCACTATGAGTTGAGTGATACCTATATATATCTCTAATGAATTATGTTTATGATTTATATCTCATTAGATAGACTAATATGGTCTTGGGAAATGACCTTGACTAATAAGATGGCCATGCGAGTGAACCATGACTACAAAGTTGATACGATGAGTGGGCTCATGCTTCTAGGATGGCCATTTGAGTGAACCATGACTACTATGATGGTATGGGGGTGAACCCATACTACCAAGATAGTATTTACTGTGACGCCATGGCTGCGATGGAAATCATATTATATGAGTATGTGTCTTCCACAATACCATGTATTATTCTTATATTATTCTTTCAGGGATTATGTTTTTTATTTCCTTATGATTTATATATTATTATCTACCATGATTTATTCCATTCTCAAGTATATTATCTTTTATATACAGAATATAATAATATTTTTTAATGATCATGTTCTCATACTCTTATGATTAGAATTATTCTTACATATTGGCCTTGTTTACCCTTACTGAGCATCTCATCTCACCCCTTTTTGTGTTTCCTTTCCCAAGTGGTGAAGATATGTATTATGTTTGAAATGCCTAAAAAGGGTTTTATTCAAGAGAAACATCATAGGATATAATTTATCTCACATATATTTTAGTGATTATGTTTCTACATTTCAAAGGCACAAGAATAGTATGGTGATTGGGAGTCTATTTGTATAAGGATTTATGTATTTTACAAATTTCAGGTAAGGTTAATGTATGAGAAGTGAGGGTCACTATATTTGGTATTAAAGAAAAGGTTTAGTTATATTTTGGAATCTGTTATGAAAAAACCCTAGTGAGAACTCTAAGGACATGTGTTAAGATATGTATAAAGATAAGGAAAAAAATAGTAAAATGTCATGGAATTTTGGTAAAGGATAGAGTGTGGGTTTTCTTAGTAATACATCCCTATCTAGATAGTATATGTTTTTGTGGATCTAGAATATCTGTACATAGGGGTAACATCTCTGAAAAGATGTTCTGAGCCTAACTTGGTGTAATATGGTACATGACTATAGACCTTTCTAAACATATGGATTGACACTCCTTAGGGATATGCTTTGGTAAATCCAAAACACTTCGGGAACCATTATAAAAGATTTAAATATAAGTTGGTTGTGAATAATCTAGGATAAACCTATGGTTTCATAGATTAATCATGGTGTCATAATTTAAACATCCTATTAGTAACTTTTCATGATTACATGGTTCCTCATTAAGATAACTATTTATTACAGTATGATTTTGGATTTAGTCCATAGATCGAACCAGAAGGAACCATGTTAATGGTGAATGAGATGGACTATACAACGATTTTCCTCCTGAGAAAATGAATAATATGGGATGTGGAATAAAAATCATGATTTCCAGGATCACACAACTTCCTCAATCTAAGAATCATGGTGAACTTACAAATGAGAAATGGAGGGAATAACATTCTGTTGAGTCAACCAGTAGGGAACTTCCGCCTTATTTCAGAGGATCTTTTGATCCACTTATTTCTAAATTATATATCAATACTAATGAAATAATATTATCTATTATCTAATTTTTGGAGCATGAGAAATTAATTCTGAAATTTTATCTTTTAGAAGGTCAGGAAAACCTTTGGTTGGATATAATCAAGAATATGAGGTAGAAAGATGATATTGAATCCATTGATGGTGACAGGTTCAAGAAAATACTTTTTAATAAAAACTTTCCTTATATTATTCATACCATGATGGATAAGGATTTATATGATTTTAAGAAAAGGGTTGGTAAAAAACATTTCTACCTGTGAGGCTAATTTCGTTATACATGAAATGTACGCTTTAGGAATTATCATCCAACTTGAATGCAATATTGATAGGTTATTCAGTTTCTTAAAGCTAAGTATTAGAAGGAAATTGTCCATAAGGGACTTTATTAGCTATAAAGAGACTCATAATTGTTCTATCAATGATGAAGTACAATTTGGAGTCACATATGAATATCATGGTTTTGACTAGAAAATGAATATGGAGTTTAAAGGAAAATCCAAAAACTAGGAAGAGAAGAAGATGATCACCCATTTATGATATTTGTGTGGAAAGGATCAAGGATGAAATGGTGTTAAGGGGTATAATAAATTTTCTATGTGTATAAGGGAAGTCCATTAAGAATTTAATTTTTTATTTCATGGGATGAAGTTATCAAATAGTGTGAATAAAGAAAAAGTGACAAAGAGTGCACTTCTCATGCTTCAGTGCTATAAGTGTAAAGAGTATGGGAATTATTCTACCCAATTCCCAAACCAAATGGATTATTATGATGAACGACTTTAAAAACCTCTTAAGATGAGGGAAAATTGGAAATATCATCAAATTGCTATTTCTGATGAGGGTTGTGATAAAGACATGATGAATGGTACACATATTATCCACTCTAGAACTACTAAGGTCATATTTGATTCTAGATCTACCAACTCATTCAAATATATGTTTTGAAGGGTGTTAAGATTTCAAAAAAGTGATTAGATGTGGAATTATATATGGAGACCCCTAATGGTAAGTTGATTGTTTCACATGCCTATGATTCCTCTCTAGTTGACGTTTGTGGGAATGTGCTTCCTACAATTCTTTCCATTCTTCCATTGGTTCAAGTTGATGTCATCTTAGGAATGGATTTTATTTCTTTTCACAAATCCCACATAAATAATAGATGATGAGATTTTATGATTTATATTTACAACACCCTAATGACCATCCATCAATGTTACAATAACCATGAACATCCAATAGTGATTACATCCAATGTATGAGTCTTAATTCCCTTTCAAAAGTGTTTTTTATCTGAAATGGTTGGAGAGAAAATTAACATCTATGATATTACAATTGTTAGAGAAATTATGGATGTCTTTCAAAAATATTTTTCTATCCTTACAGAAAAACATGAGGTTGTGTTTTTAATAGACCACATACCTGGTTCATCATCAATTTCATAGACTCATTATTGAATTTCCCTGATTGACTTATTGGACGTGAAGAATAAACTCCAATAAAACCATTATAAGGGATTCATTCATCTAAGTGTGTCACCCTAGGGTGAATCTATTCTATTTATTAAGAATAATGATTGGTCAATCAGACTCTTCATTGATTATTGAGAGCTAAAAAGGTAATAAATCAGGATATATATGATCTTCCTGATATTGATTACTTGTTTGATCAACTACGTGGAGATCAATACTTCTCCAAGATTGACCATCATTTTGGATAACATCAATTTAGGTTAAAGAATAATGGTATACCAAATTTGACATTCCATACAAATTATGGAAACATTTAATTTATAGTGATATCTTTTGTTATTAATAACTCTCATTCTATCTTCCTGGATTTTATGAATAGAGTATTTTGAGATTACCTTGACCAATTTGTGGTTGTCGTTGCATATGATATACTTATATATTAAAAGAAGATTTAAGGCCACGAACATCACTTGGGAACTGTACTTAGACCCTAAAAAGAAGAAGTTGTATAAAAAATTATAATGTTTGAATTTTTGATACAAAAGTCTTCATTTTTGGGTCACATAATCAGAAAATATGTTATATCAATAGATCCATCAAAGACAGATCCTAATTAATGATGGTCTAGACCAACCATGTTGACTGAGATCCATATTTTTCATGGTTTAGATATAAATTATCTACTATTTGGGGACAATTTATCAACACTATCTAATCCTTTAACAATGTTTTTTCGAATGGTTTTCAAGTTCTTATGGAAATATGAATGTGAGGAAAATTTCAAGGAACTAAAAATAGGTTATTCAGTAGAACGTTTCTTACATTACATTATTGTAGATAAGGGTTTGTAATACATAGTGATGGATCCATTAATGGATTTGGACGTTTTATTATGAAGAATAAATAGTTATCACTCATGCCTCCTAGTTGTTAATGAATCGTGAGAAATATTACCCAACTCATGATTTGGAGTTAGAAGTGGTAATTTATACATTAGAGATATGGAGGAATTATATTTTTAGAAAAAATAATGATATATATACCGATCAAGAAAGTTTGAAACATATATTCACACAAAAGGATTTGACCATGCACTATAGAATACATTCTAAGTTGATAAATTATTATGAATTCTCAATATATTACCACCCTCATAATGTTACCGAGGTGGCTGATGATTTGAGTCAAAAGGATAATTTTAGCTTATCCATGATGAGAATCACAAAAGATCCAATGTTTCTAGATTTGTAAATAATGGTGCTTGGAATCCTAATGGAAGGGGAAAAATTTTATCTTTCCCAAATTAATTTTCAACACTATGTCCAGGTGAATATTTAAGAGGCGCAAAAAGATGATGTATAGATAAAAAAGAAAGATAGAAATGTTCCTGGGTTTAACCTTGATAAGGATGAAATGATGATGTTCATGAACTATGTATGTGCTCCTTTCATACTAGATTTGAAGAGTGAGATATTAGAGTAATACCATAGTTCTCCATTCTCAATTCTTCTAGAAAGTACAAGGATATAGGGGTTATTTAAACAATACTTATGGTGGGATTGAATAAATAGATATATTGTTTAGTTTTTATCTCAGTTATTGGTATGCCAACAAATTAGGGTTGTATGGAAAACATAAAATGGGTTTTTTCATCCATTACCAATACCAATATT
Organism: Viscum album; assembly: GCA_963277665.1. Lineage (NCBI taxonomy): Eukaryota > Viridiplantae > Streptophyta > Magnoliopsida > Santalales > Viscaceae > Viscum > Viscum album. The sequence continues at coordinate 165,353,934 of OY728155.1, read as the reverse complement.
GAAATAGGAGAACATCACTATGGAATTTTTCATTAGACTACCCAAAACCGCTAAATTGTTTAATGTTATATGGGTGTTACTAGATCACATAACAAAGTCATCACACTTTATCATTATTAGAGAAGACTTATCTATGTATCATCTTGCACGGATGTACATTAAAGAATTTTTATGGTTGAATGGAATACCACATTAAATTGTATCATATTGGGATGAAAGGTTTACCTCAATGTTCTAGAGAAGTATTCAGCTAGAAATTGATGTGGAATTGATTTTTAGTATTTCTTATTCTTCTCATTCAGATGTTCAAAAATAAACAAAAATCAAACCATATAATATATTTTGAGATATTGTTCTCTAGATTTAATAACTGGTTGGGATCGGCACCTTTTTCTCTTTGAGTTTTCTTATAACAATAGCTTTCACTCAAGAATTCAGATTGAACCTTATGAATCTCTATATGGGAAGAAAAGTAGAACTCTAACATATTGGTATTAAATTGAAGAAATGCAACAATTGGGACCAAATATCACATGAATAAATGGTTGGGAAGGATAGAAACATTCAGCAGCATATCATGGAATCTCAATGTCAGTAGCAAATTTATGCTGATAACTGATGGCATGATCTATAATTTTATGTTAGTGAAAAGGTGTTTCTATAAATATTAACCTAGAAGAATGTAATGGGATTTGAGGAGAAGGGTAATATAATCCCTAGGTAAATCATTCCATTTAATATTACTAATCATATTAGGATAGTATCTTATTTCTTGGAATATAATCCAAATTACTCTCAAGTTCTTCATGTGTTTCATGTATCTCTCATAAGTAAGTACATAGCAGACAATTAATATGTACTGATCTAATAGGTCATAATGATTGAACACAATCTTTCTTATAAAGAACAACCAGTTGAAATTATGTTTTATACATAGAATGTTCTACAAAACAAGACAACTCACCTTATTAATGTTTTTTTGGAGAAATAACCACTTATAGAAAGCTACATAGGGACTTGAGGATATGAAGAACATTATGTATCCTCATTTTTTTACCTAAATGATGGTTTTATTGGGAGAAATTCATTTTATAATGGGTAGAACGTAACACCCTGAGTTTTTATTGAAATGTTTTTCAAAAGAATTAATTTTAATTATTGTCTTGCATTGAACTAAGTAAAATATTCCTTGTGTAAGACACTAACTCAGTGTACATTACATGAAACACTAACTCAACATATGTTACATAAAACACTGACTCAATATACATTATACACAATACCTATGTGGCGTATTTTATCTGCAACATTGACTCGGCGTACGTGACACACATCACTAAGTTTATATGATATATTATTTTATTATTATGATTATTTAAACAAAATAATTATAACCTAGATGTTAAAAATAGTAATATGAATAGTAATAAATATTTTTAAAATATTTTTTATAGTGGTTTTATATAAACAAAACATATTGATAATGAATGATATAATCTTTTCTAAAGTCCTTATAGTTTAAAAATATTATTTTATCAAATGAATTTTTTTTAATGACCTATTATATAAAATAAAAAAAAGTTAATTTTAGACACTTCTATAAATTTAATTTGATAAAATATAATTCATTTTTGAATTTATACTATCTAATTTAGGTTATGGTGATTTTTGGTATTTTTCTGAGAACCGTTATTTATGGATGAATAAGGGAAAATACTAAATTTTAATTCAAAAAAAATTTCCATCAAATTTATTTAAAAGGTTATATTATATTTTAAATTTGTATCAAAATTTAATTATATCTTATTTTTATCAATTAATCCAATATAGGTCATTAGAATCAATTGCACTTTGAAATTGGGTATAAAAACATATCAATCTTTTGCATGTTTTTACTTTCATAACCTACAATGTCATACCATCAATATGATTCAATTTAAATTAATTTCTTCCACTTATGTTATTGGAATTTGGATAAATGAATTCCATATTTTGAATAATAATAATTTATAATTTACAATAAGGTTAACTTATATTTTTACCATTATGATTTGTGAGTGTAATTTAAATTTATTATAGTGATTAAGCTTAATAATGGATTAAAACATAAATTCAAGGGCTAAAATGACATAGCCACATTTCCAAACCCCGTTATATATCCATATATTTGATATAAACCTTCCATTATAGGTTTTTTTTTGTTTTTATTACCTTTTTATGTAAAAAAGATGGGTATAACTATCTTTTTCTAAAAAAAATCATTTTTTCTTTTCCCTCCCCTATGAAAGGCCTCCACATCTCCTTATTCCTCAAACCTATGAAACAACATAGTTTCGGACAAAATCACTCCATTAAACTCCTTAAAATCCCTCCATTCCTCAGTTAATCCTTAATTTGGGTATAAATCCTTCAAAGGAATCCCATTGGTGAAATCCAAAAGGATTTACCCGATTAAGAGGTAACACCCTCCCTCAAGCTTCACTCATTCTTTCTCCACCACATCAAGTCTATTTATTCCATTATTATACAAAAACCATAGTATAATCCATATAATGAGACTATTTTATAATAATTATTTTACATACACTTACCCACACTTCCATCTAATGGAAATGAACATACTGTTTACATGTACTACAAACTACAACCACACTAAATGGTGATTGTTCGTTTCTCCATTTCCACATCTCATAGTAGAAATTATGATAGAGAATCTATTTATATATGTTATATGTTATATTTATTATTCCTTTATGCTTCTATAATTAATTTACAACACATATCTTTCTTCTTTCCATTTAATGTAAATATAATAATTTCGTTTGAGGGAGTGTGGCCTACCATCTCTTCAAAGTGATGTGATTTGTTCACACCTCACATGAAATGTATTAAGGATGAATTTAGTGAAATTATATTATATATATGAAATAATAAATCTATTATTATTTTAATATATATATATATATATATATATATATATATTTCTTTTCTTTTCTTTATCTCAATATGATTATAAAAATAGAAACAATGTTCATGCGTACGTACAACTTACCTTCTCCATGAATAGTGTATTCCATTGCATAATTATATATGAAATAGATTATTATAAGAAACATATACATGATATTTATGTCAGGATTAAAATTCTTTAAATAAAGGTATATGTATAAGGACCAATGATATTAACAAATTAAGACACATGCTAAGAACATAGCAGATACTACTAGAAGTGAAACCTTGACATAGAATTGTTAACAATAGGGTAAAATAAGGTCATAAAAACCCATATATGGTAATAGATATAATAAAAATCTTCTTTAAATGAATTATAATAATATTATATTTATAATTCATTAATTTTCTATGAGTATGAAGAGAGTGCAACCACAAGGTAAGGGAATTTCATCTCACTTTTACTTCTGTGAGATACATGTCTTATTAACCACTCACTTATTTTATGTGGTGTATATACTACCCATGAATGTAATATATTTTTATTACACATAAATTTATTATTATTTGAATATCCATTATATAATTTTTATTTCATGGGTTTAATGTTTCAAAAGATACCAAATCAGTAATACTGTTTTATCCCAATTTTTTTTCTTTGAGTCACATGTTTTGTTATACACCTAGATTATTTTTCTATGGGTATATAATTACATTTAAAATTTAGTATTACGAATATATTTATTTTCATATTATTTTAAGCTTTGTATAATTCCATTTTCTTACATGCATAGTAATATCCCATGTTACCAGGTGATAAGACTTTATTGAAACAATATCATTACTTTTCAAGATTACTTATTTTTATGCTTCCATTGATGAAATATTTTGATCCATCTCTCAAGAATTCTCTTGATTTTACTTATAAAATATTTATTCAAGGAATATACATGTATTAGTACCATTTTCCACCCTTTGGTACTTATGATAATTAAGAAATAAATTTTAAGAAAAAGTTGACATTATTTCCCTATTTGGTCGAAAATCTATTTTATTTTAAAAACTATCTTTTAAAAAATGTTTTCTAAAATGTTTTTAAGTGATTATAGAAGATCATATTAAATTAAAAACGATTATAAAAATGTTTTATGAATTTTTATTTCTTTAAATACATGTCTTTAAGGATACTTTCAAAGAATAGTGTTTTTTTTTAATTTTTATGTTTCAATATTTTTTTTCAATAGAGGAATGATATTTTACTCAAGAAATGTTTTAAAATATATTTCAAAATTATTTCACTTCTAATATAACATCAATTGGTTTAACTCATGCCTTATTGGGGAAATTATTCAATGTTTCCATTTATATTCTTTATCTGAATAAATTATGTTATGATTGAATGATTTTTATGAAACATATTTCTCTTTCACATGTTATATTCCATTGAAACCCACTTCTTTACACATGTGATAATTTTGATGAAATTATTATCAAACCTCTATATTTTAATATAGGTTATGATATGATTACATTTTTTTATACCTGTTTCATTTCATGGGTTATGATATGATCTTTAATGGTCTTTTATCACATGTATGTATGATTTAATTATAATATGGGTGAGATCTATATCTCCCTCCAATGAATTGGGTAATGATTTATATATCATGAGATAGATAAATATATTCATGGGAATGAATTTTTACTACTAGGATATCAATGGGACTGAAACATGACATTCAATATGGTAGGAATAGTGAACTCTTTCAACTAAGATGGCCATTGGAGTGAACCATGACTAACAAGATGGTATGGGGAGTGGACCAATACTACCAAGATGGTCCTGGTAGTGATTCCATGAATACTATGGGAATAATATTATGTTCTTATGTGTCTTTTACAATTCAATGTTTCATTCTTATCTTATGATTTCATGTCTTGTGTTCTTTATTTACTTTTTATTCATTTATTATTAACGACAAATCATTATTATTCATTTCATATATATGATCTTTGATATGAAGGGTATGATCTTATATATTCATGATCGTTCTTTTATACCCTTATTCTCTTAATTTTTCTTATATATATATATATATATATCCATATTTAAGCCTTACCGAGCTTCTGAGATCACACCTTTTTATGATTCCTTCACCGAGTTATGAAGATATGTATTATGTTATATGTATCTAATAATGGTGATATTCAAGAAGAATAAATTGGGACATAATGTTGTTAACATATGTTTCAGTGTTTATGTTTCCATGTTTCCAAAGGCACTGGACTAATATGGTCTTTTGGAATCAGTTTTTATAATATTTTAAGTGTTTTTTAAATGTTATATAATGCTAATATAAGAATATTTAGGGTCCTTATAGATTCTTACTTCATGAGAAATTGGATTTATATATTTCATAAGAGTGAAACTATTCTATATTTGAAAATGATCCCTTTGATATGGGTGTTATGGTAGCCTGGGAATATCCAAGCGGAGACATATGAGTGAGATTTAGATATTCCCTCCTAGTGTCCTAACTTATTCACTGAGGGTGAAAAATAATTCAAAGCAAGGAAGAATGAGTACCAGGTTTTATATAGTGGGGGATTATAACACATCATATATTTAGATATGTGTTCCAGGAATTAATATCCCCCCACTCTTTAAATCATATTTTTTAATAATGTTTCTGCATTAGTACACGTATGGGACTGGAAAAGAAGAACTAAAGACCATCGTGGTGGGGACCTAGAGACATTTGAAAATCAATAGATGAAACCAGTTAATTAGAGGGATACCACAAAACACATTGTTCCTTAAAAATATATTTCTACATTCTTTCTAGATTAGAGGCTAGCTAATGGTAAATGAAGAACTACCCATGTTCTGTCTGGCCCCCACTGGCTAGTGGACATGGTAAAGTGGGTAGATGGTGGGATTACTATACCATTTTTAATGTGAGGCTACATGATAATTTATACCCAAACCCCCATTTTGGACACAATATCATTATCCCTTACCCAAACATTAATTTTTTGTTAATGAGGGTTTATCTTAGAAATTTTATACCTTTCCCTCAAAAATAACATGTATTTTATGTTCCATTTTAATATTCCCATAGGTAGGACTACATTATTTTTGAATCAAACTATTTATATTCCAAATTTCATATTCCAACTTCCTATAACATTGTATTTGTGAATGATCAAGTTTATTTGAATCATTTGGTCCAAATAAGGATGTGATCTTTAATATTAGAGAATTTTTACGCTTGAGGTAGGTGGTATAAGGATTCCCCTTTATGTCTTGAGTCCTATTTATTATATATGTGAAGTTTGTTTAGGACAATATAATTTTTTCATAGCCTCTTTTAAATAATATCTTAAAAGGATAAATAAAATGATTACAATAATATTTTTAATGGGTTCAGTGTGACCCATTAATGGATATGAACTGATATGTTGGACACTATTCTAGGTTTACTGTGATAGATAATTAAAAAAGAAATTAGATTAGAGACTACAAGAGTGCCATTACATTCAATAATGTAGTACTATACATCCATGGAATTAGAGGGAAGAATTAAAAAATATAGATAAAAATATTATAATGATATAATGATTACATTTGATTATGTTAAAACTGATAAATTTTGTGTTTAATAGATATATATAATTGTTTGGATATTGATATAATGGTATCATGATGGGGGAAAGTTCTTGTGTTTTATTTATGGATAAATAATTATACAATTCTTCAAGTTTTAATTATTATTAAGGATATAATGGTCTAGTTTTATTTAAATTTCATGACAAGATATTATTATTATTATTATCGAGTTGGGGGATCATGTCCATGTTGCAAGGATATTTTGTGCCCATGATTGATCAATTCCATTGGGGGACCAAGATGTTCTTCGGAGAAACATGTATACCCCATTGGAAATTGATGAGGGGCCATTGATACATTCCAAGGATCTTGTGCACCTGTGATATATTATTCCACTAGGGGACCTTGAGTTGATTCCGAGGATTTGGTATGGCCTTAATTTATTTATACTATTTATGGGACATTAGATGAACATCAATTATTCTGTATTCCTTATTAATTACTGCTGGGGACAATAGAGATAATCCAAAAATTCACTCCATCCATTATATATATTTATTCACACTTTTGGTGGACCCTAAACATAGTTCCTAGAACTTGTATGCCTTTATAATTATAAACATGATTTTGATACTCTAAATCGAGACATCCGACATTGATTGAAGCAGGAATGGTTAAAGAATGGTGCGTCCTTAAACCGGATTATTAATGATATTTATTTATTAATTAATATAGCACACTATAAATATTTTATTTCACATTAGTATATATCTTAGTTGAATTGAATATCTAGACACTATTGGAAGTGGCCTAATTAGTTTCAGTCACACCCTACTCAAGTCCCCATTGGTATCCCATAAGACATCAGGATTATATGTCGAGATAAGGGAAAGGGAATTCTATTATATGAGTTATCTGATGTTTTTTCTAGAGTATGGATGGATGGACTATGTATGATCATATGAACTGGATAGTGTTCGATTTTTAAGGTGTCCTTTAGGATTTTTCATTCTTACTATAAGACAATATTATTCATTATTCATATGGTTTTTGATTATATGTTATAAGACATGATTATTTTTTATGATGTTATTTAATGGATGGTCATGATTTTATTTCCACTTTTATTATTAATCATACTAGAGCTCAGAGTCTCTAAAAAGTTTCATTTAGGAACACCATATTTGTTGGTTGCCTCATATATATTAGGATCCACACTTGAGTCCTTTTAACAACCTGACTCAGTTATTTTTGAGTGAACTAAGCCAAGGACAATAAAATTTCCCTCTCATAAATACATCAATTGTTAATTAATCTCCTAGCACGCTATTTTAGTTTTTTTTTCATAGTCCCCAAATGAATCTGAAAGTATAATAAATTATTCAATTATATCATTGAGATTCCAAATTCTTCTTGGGAATGAACTCAATATTTGTTTATATTATTCCATATTCATTAGATTTGTAATGAGAACAAGTAATTTATAACCAATCACTAAAAATTAAAGAGGAATCATAGTGAATTGTGTTTTTTGGAACCATTATTAGTGAAAATTGATAATTTTCAATTAATAATATAAAAAATGATGGGATAAAAACATATATTTTATTATTATTATTATTTTCTGATTTCAATGTTTTTTTGTTTTTTTCTTTAGTTATTTCATGGTTGTGAGTGTAATATGTATTACCTGAATAATAAATATTTTACTATAGAATCAATGTACACTTTCTATTAAGGTGACCATACATCATGGAAAGTGTGAAATTTTGAATAGTGGAAAAACATAGATATGTAGGGAATTATATATACTCTCATGGATATGATGAAGCTTGGGATCATAAATAGAGTGGTAGTTACAACCAATCATATGAATAGGTCCCAAATTTTAGAACATATAAAACCAGACATGGGATAGAAATTTCTAACAATAATAGCTATTAATTCAATGGCCTTAAGATAATAATTCACAGAAGGTATTAATTGAAACATCATTGATGTTTGATAAAATTAATTATCTAAAAAAAGACATGTATACCTTTATTATGGATTATGATATGATTTCCAAACTAACTGATAAAAATGGTAATAATTTAAAGTCCCTTTTAAAAAAAATATAATTCTATAGGGAATAAGGAAGGAAAAGAGAAGGCATATTAGGTTAATAATATTGATGTTACAAGAGGAAGAGGAAGGCTGTATTAAATTTTCTTAAATTTCTAATGAGAAAGAACCCCCAAAACAAGAATAGGTGATGAATGATACAAATATTAGATGATACATCATAGAATTTAATGATTATAGGTAATATGATGTGGTGTTAGAGGTTTAGTTTAATATTAGGAGATCATTAATGTTACAGGTATATTCATTAATACATTTTTAAAAATTCATTTCACTAAAAATAATGTGTCATAAATTTATAATGGATTAGGTTGAATATTCCATTATACAAATAGAATTAAAATTCATTTTTATATCTAGAATTTGTAACTACTATATAACATTCTATTACAAAATGAAATAATTATAGTTTGTATAATATACAATATAAAACAAACTTCTGGGAGGCATCCCAATTTTTAGTCATTTCAATGGAATAACTAATATGATGAATTTTAAGAATATAATTTTAGTCCATGTAAAAATTTCATTAATTTTTTAACTCTAATTTATTTAACCATATATTTATTTTTTTATGATTTTTTCTATTCAAAGGAGAATCATGGGTTGAAGAAGAAGTATGAAAATGAAATTTCAAGGAATGGGGTGTATTATTATCTTATTCATTTATTTTTCACTATACCATAAATTTATTTTTTTAATAAAGTAGAGTTTTTATTCAAAATATATTAATAGAATTTGTTAAGGGAATACATTCAGTTTTTTCTTGATGACACCAATTTAGGATACATCATCAATTAGGAAAAATATTTTTTCTTTATTAGATTATTTTAAATATCCATGGAAATAAATCTGATTTACTATAATATGGGTGTGGTTATGATCTTAATATTGGTTTTTTACTTTTATTAAATTCTTACTTATGTTTTATATTTTTATCCTACCATATATGTTTAATGGTTAATTAATTATCTATGACCCGTATATAATGAGTTGTTAAACTCATAGGAGGGAATGAGTTAGATAGAATTGGGAAATATGATATTTTCTAATTCTTCCATTCTTATGTGATGTTCTTATATATTAGTATATTGTTTCAAAATAATTAAATTATCATATTAATACATAAATCATAAAGTAAGTGTATTTAATAAATAATGAAACCCAATATTATAAAGATTGTTTTACCATTAAAAATGAATTTTATTATTCATTTTAATTTTTTGTACCATTTTAGATACCTATAAATTTTTATTATTATTATTATTATTATAATCAAAATAACTCTTATGTATCATAAAATTATGTCATCATGGATGGAAATTCAATTTGAAATATTCCTGGGAACATTTATTGAAGAATATAAATTATTTAAATTAAAATCAATTAGCTAAAATATAAAATGTATAAAAATATTAAAGAAATTATTTTGATAAATGATAACACTAAAAACATGTAATGGAATCTTTGAATCATTGAGTGTTTATTATAGAGGGAAATACATTTAATGGTGTATATGTTAGGAAATATTTTAGTCACATATGTGTATGAAATGTTAGAAGGTAATTTATTAAGAAAATGATATGATATTTTCATTAAATAATTTTTTTCAAAAACCATTGTTAAAAATGAAATTATATAGTCATATATATTAATATTTGAAAACATTTTCAGAATACATGGATTGGTACAAAAATAATTTTGACTTGAGAGGGAAATATAATATAGTTTATTTTAAAAAATTATTTTGGACAACCATGTACATAAAGATATTTAAATAAATATAAGAAATTTAAATTTCATAAGTAACTAGAGGATATTAAAATTACTTATTTTCATGAGATATAAATCCCAATAATTTGTTATCATAAATGTAAACATAAACAATATCAACAAACAATGAGATTATAACAAAAAACATACACCACATTGGTATCTTTTAAATCATAATTCCCACAGAATAAAGAATAATAAATTGATACCGAGATCCTATATTTTATAATAATAATAATAAAATAATTTCCTAGGTTTTAAATACACCACACAAAATGATCATGTTTTGAATATGTTATGTGTCCCATAGAAATAAAAGTGGGAAGAGAATCCCTTATAATAAGTCATGACATCCATTATACATGTTAAAAACTCCTATATAAGAAATATAGTTTTATTATAAATATATTCTATAATAATAATTATATATATAATACCATTTATGATTTACTTCTGACCTTTTATTACCCATTTATTAACAAATACTTGTTAAAATCATGTTTTAGGTGATAACAGCGTAGTTTTTCATGTATGTTTTGGTTTGGTATTTTCATTACTTTTATATTGATCATGGTTCCATCATTTAAAAAATATTAAATTGGATATATATATATATATATATATCTTATATATTCATTTTATATTTATTTATTATAATATATTAATGTTAGATATTGAAAATAAATTATAATGTTCATTGATATGGTAGGTCGTACATACAGATTAATGGTGTTTCCATATTCATGACAGATGGAATTATAGGAAGGTAAATAATATATCACATTTGTTGAGAAATTATAATGTAGTGTATATATATATATATATATTATTAATTAAATATATACTTATTTCCTTACATGTAATGGGTATGTGAAAAAAATTACACCGCTTTATGAGGTGGTTGTCTGTTGTACACATGAGTGGTGTTATCATGTTCCCAGAAAAGGGAATGCATGAATTTATATGTGTTATTATAATTCATGAAGAATACTAATATCATGAATATAATATATAAATATTTATTCCATCGTTATCTCTAAACTTGGGAGTTAGTGATGGAAAATGAATTACATCAGTTTGCGAGGCGGTAGTCCTCTATACACATGATCAATGGTTTCATATCCCACTATATGGAATGGGAAGATGATGTAAGCCATGCCATTAAAATTATAAAATTTATTTATATGGGGTAGATTATGTTATTGTATCATCATTGTTGAATAATAATCAATGATGCTAGATGAATAAAAATAATAAATGAATGGTTATAGAAAATACCATTTATTCCGAGAACCTCAATATGTTTAAACCTAAATCCTTAATTATAGGATTTTTTAATTAAAATAAATCCTATTGGATGTTTTTAAGGAGTTATCTAATGTATTTGTTAAGTTTATGTACAAACAGAAGGGTTTTGGGCATGTTATGATAAGATGATAGGGCATCCCCTTACATATGTTTGGGAAAGGACAAAAATGGTGTTTTTGAAAAGAAAAAGTTATACATGTGTTTTAAACATGCCACAAGACAAAAACATTTCAAATTAAAAAACCATAAAAACTATAAGGTAGAAATATGGAATGTAAATGGTATATGTTAAAATTTGTGTTGTTTAACACATGGTAAACCCTTTTCAACCTTAACTACAATAATCAATTTTTAGTTTTTTTATTGATCTTTTAAACAAAAAAAGTATTTGAACATATTATTTAATATTAATTATGATGACTCTTAATTTTAAATCCATTTATGAAAATTACATTCATATAATTGGAAAATTTTAATTTCAAATTACACCCCATTATGTGGTGACAAAATAATCTTCCAAATAGAAAATGTTTATAATTATAGAAATTTTTTATTATCAAAAGTCAAAATGATGATGATAACAGTGTTCGTACTTGAATTAATAAATATATAACAAATTTAATTTTAATTTTGAACTATTCCAATAAAGTATTTATCCTTGTAAATACTTAAAAAAATTATGTTTTAAATAGAAATTAGTATTTGAAAATATCATAAAAAACTAATTTTTTCTAGAAATTACCAAAAATTCAATAAAATATAATTTTTACATTTAGTTATAAAAATTGATTTATATTTTTTAAAATAAATTTTTAAAATGATAAAATTATTAAATTAAATGTTTTTTTACATAGTAATAAATAATTTTTTGAGAAATAAGTATTTTCTATGCCTAGTTTATGAAATATTACATTTCTTTTATCAATATTTGTCTTTAGATAAACTCATTATAACTAATTTTAAAAATTTGGTTATTCGACATCATTACATCAAGTTTCATAGATATATTATAATGGGGATGTTTAAATAATTATAATTTTAGTATATCCGTGGCCATTAAATCATTATGTTGCACATAATTCAATATGTGGAAGAATCACTCCAACATAAAAAAAGTGGATACTTATGGCACTTTATATCCTCAGGTCACATGTAGCATCTTTATATTGGTGGTCTCATTATAAATCTTTTACTATATCAGTATTCTTCTTTCATTTAAAATTATCTCTATGATCCAAAAATATCTATCAGTATATCTTTATAAGAATCCTCATGGACAAGTTGTATTATATATGAGTTTAGTACATTTGAGGAATCATGTTTTTACTTCTTCCAGAGTGACACATGAAGATCAACATGGCCTTGATAGAGGTTTGATAAAATAACATATCAACATTCCATTATCCCAAAATAGTCAATAAATAAAAAGGGAACCAATATAGACAATGTTTATAATTATATTATTTACATATCTCATTACCTTATTATATGGATAAATTATTAGAAACACATGGTCCCAATATTCAAATTTTAGATCACTCTCGCGATTGTCTTCATAACTTTTTTTACTGACCTTGTGCTACCCTTAAATTTTTCAAAATTACTCTAAAATTATCTACTAATTCATTGGCTATCTTGGGTCCCGATAAGTTTATTTCCCCATCATCATTCTAGAACTTTTTTTCCAAACCTTTTTCCATAGAGTACATCATAAGGATGCATCTTAATTCTATATTGAAAGCTATTAATGTATGGAAACTAATCTTGATGAAGGTGTTGATCCCAACCACATTTGAAATCCATAAAGAAATATATCAACATATCCTATAGAGTTAGGATAGTTCTCTCAGAATATCAATTTATATGTGGATGATATGTACTGATGAGACATGACTATATATAAATATATTTATGAACACTTTGCTATAACTTTGGTGTAATACTTATAACTCAAACAAATAAAATAATATGTTGTACCCCATGAAACCTTACTACATGCCACATATTTATAATTTCAAGATGATCTAGATATAAATATTATATTATAATAAGTATGTGTGCTGAATTTGTATTTTGGTCAATTACAATCAATATAATATTGTTCTTTATTGATGTTTTGGGGAGGCCAACTACAAAATCCATGGTGATTTTTTCCAATTTCTATTATGGTAATCAAAATGGTTGTTGAATCCAATTATAAATTTTTCATCATTATCTTTTGGACATACCAATCATTGAGATACATATTTAGAAATATATCTCTTTATGTTATTCGATAAGAAATATTATTTCTTATAGGCTAGTAGTAGGTGATATATCCTTATCACCCTTTGATTGTGGGTTTTATCCCCATGACTATGCAGGATGCGAAAGTCTGTCACTCGGCATACTTGTTATCCTTTTCCAAGACTATTTTAAAATAATTCCTATAATTTATGAAAATGGGAATAATAAATAATAACCTAAAATAGATAATATAATTCTTAATGGTTACAAATACATTTATTCTTACTCGCATAAAATTTAATTGTATTCTTACTCAAATAAAAATTTCACTAAAAAATAACACAAAAAATTGTTGTATTACTATTTATGTTTTCCAAAATAACTTTATTCATGATAAACTCCCATCACATAATACCTCAAAAGGGGTGTCTAAGATACTGTATATATGATTAAACACAATCTTATTAACTAATGATGGTATCCATAACTCATATGTTAATTATACATAGTAACAAATATTCTTCAAACATATAATTCACTCCATATTCTATAAATAAAAACAATAATTAGAAAAAAAAAATCCATTAAAAAAATGGGTTCATCATTACACCAATAGAATAATAAATGTGATTTCATTATTCCAGAATGCATATAGAAGGAGATAATCAATGCTCATAATCACATCATATTTACCGAAACGATCAACACTATGATTTTCATAGGGTTTATTCAGACTAACACCGCCATGAAATTCCCAACTATATAGTAGAGGATATGTGTACACTAAATACAGTGATTCAAAATTGCTTCTGTGATTGCATAATATTAATATTTTTCCTTTTTCTTCAGATTTTGTTGTTTCATATTATATTAATTGACCATCGTATTGGGAAACTGATTTTCATAATTACAAAACTTCATTCATCTAAAACAATGATGTGTGTGTGGTGAATTACTTGAAGCTTTGTAATTATTCGTATCATCGGCTAACTTCTACCCATAATATTAGAATGATCCAGTAGATAAACCACTTTTCTTTATTCATCATGTGTCCTATTTCATCCCAATACAATGAAGTTTTGGAGGCCCTCCCTCTAAAGAAGAAGATTTTGGATACCATGATGAACCTCAATCCTGATAGCATGACCGGATCGGATTGTTTACCCTCCTCTTTTTACAGTGCATCATGGGAGGTGGCGAAAGAGGATATGATAACTGCTATATGTGATTTCATTCGGGGAGGGCATTTGCCCCATGTTGCTTGTGCTACCACTATTTTTTTCATTCCCATGTCTAAGAACCGTACCTCAATCCAACAGTTCAATCAAGTGAGTATGTGAAATGTATCATATAACATCCTGGCTATCATCATCAAATCTCAGCTCACATATCATATACTCAGTGGGTCTCTTGAGAACAATAGGATTTTGTGAAGGGGAGATCCATACATGCGACGATCACTATTCTCATGATATTATCACTAACATCAACCACAAATCTCATGGGTCCAATATTTCCATCAAAATATATAAGAGAAAATACTATGACCAGATGTAATGAAGCATCGTAAAAAAAGTGTTTCAAGGTATGAGCCTTTCCGTGTGGAATACTAACATCATTTTCTGTTGTTTCAGTACCTCATGGATGGTAGTGTTGTTTATGGGGAAGTCATATGGATTATTATAGGAAAAATGAGGCCTTCTGCTAGCGGACCCCGTTTCCCTGAGCATCTTCATTATTGACCATGACATTTTTAGCCACTTTATTCATCATAGCCTTTGTAACATAGGTATCCTCCCTTATCATCACAGATCGAACTCCTCATCAGTGTCCCATATAATTTTTTCAGATGACTCGATTATTTTTCATGAATTCCTAGAGTAGATTGTTGTGGGTATTGTATAGGATGTTGTAGGATTATTGATATTTTATTATCTAGAGGATTAACATAAGAAAGAGTTATTTCTACTTACCATGTAACTATCCCCCTAATTGGGTTTCTATTGTGGGTCATCTTTTGGATATGAAAAGAGGAGCCTTCCCCGTGCACTATTTGGGGGATACCTTATCATTAAATAGAGTTTGTTTTCACAATTTCGACCCCCTCAACAATTGGATCATGGATCTGGTTCTCAATTGGAATAATAAACTCTTATCCTTTAGAGGTAGAATTGCTCTGGTGAACAGCGTGTTACTTGTCACCCCGTTCCAGATGATCTCTTCTATAAGGGTCCTACAGAAATTTATCACTAAGATTGATAGGATATTGGACAACATTATTTGGGACCCCAAGGGTATGGGGAAAAGGAACTGGGTATCATGGAGTAGGATGGTGTGTTCGACTACTGATGGGGGGATCAGCATCTGAAACCTCAAGGACACCCTCTATGGAACGCATGAGAAATTATCATGGGAGGTCCGCAAACAATGTACATTTTGGTGATTCACCATGCATAAAGATTCATTGGGGGATCTGATTTCAACATATTTCCATGATTCTCCCCTTTGGGAATATATTGTTCCCATTATTTAGGATTTTGACTTCACTCTCCTTGGATCGTTGGGAAAGGTGATGCCCTGTTTTGGCACCACAACTGGATCGGAATGGTGATGGGATACTTGGGATGCCCTGCCAGAGATATTTCATTCTAGTAATCTATCTATTATCCTGAGATTCTCAATGTTTTTCTAAATAGGGACTTCTAGTACCATGCTAACCTCATCAAGCTGTCTTCAGATATGAATTTCTGTGTTTTTACCCCATCACCCTCTGGATCTTTAACATTAAAGGATTACCGCTAGAATATTAGAAAGAAGGGCCATGTTGATGCATGGAATGAGGTACTTTGGACCAAGATCATTCCAACCAAATAAAATTTACTCATATAGAGGATTAGGAACTGAGCTCTTATAACAGAAAATAACATCAAGTGGTGCAGTGTCAACCTGGTTTCTAGATGTGTGTGTTGTAGGAGGAATGTAGAGTAGTGCTTGGATCACCTTTTCTTTGATAGTGATTGAGTGTTAGAGGTTTGGGGGTAATTCGGTGATTTCATAGCTATATCCCTCTCGATGATGTAAGACAAGGCTTTCCTAGAATGATTGTATTATAACTCCAGAAGTGGGGGCACATAGAAAATGGCTTGAACTGTGGTTTTTGATGCTGGATTTTGGAGTTTGTGAGAGGAAAGGAACAAGTGGTTTCATGAGTGGGTGGCCACGCCATGTTGTGTGATCTTTACTAGGAGAAAAAACATTCTTATCAACTTGGTCAGAGAACTGGGCAACAGGAGGGATGCTCCCTCTTTGAGGCATTTCAACATAGGGCCCCAATCTTATCATTCGGTTGGTGTCCTTGTGTTGCGAAACTCGGCTTTCTGGTGCCCTTCTGTGATGGGATTGAAGCTTAACTCTGATGGTTCATGTGTTTCAGGTTTTATTCATGGGGGGGTTGTTCATGATGGAATTTGGTTAGTGTACTTGGCTTGATCAATCTGGCTGGGCCATGGGAAATCTCTCCAAGTAGAGGCTTTGGCCATGAAAACTGGCCTCAAAATATATAGATAACAGGGTTTTCAATTCACATAGGTGAAACATATTTGATGCTTTTCAAAAATTCTCTCCAGGGCCTCAGGATGATCCCTTGGTCAGTTGATAATTAGATCAGAAACTAACATGTTATCTTTGGTTCAAACATTATCATGACTCATATATGGTGGGATGGAAACAATGTTGCGGACTACTTGGCCTCGGTGGGCCCTCCTGGACCTGATCATATATTTTTTCAAAATTTGGGTATTAAGAAACCAGTGTGGGTAAATATCATTAGAGGGTTATACCCTCGATCTCTATTACATTAGGCCCCCACAGCCCTATTTTGTTTTTAGAAATATCTTTGCGGGACTCATGCTCTTAAATACCTTATTCCATTGGCCCAGTTTATTTTCCTTTTGAATAAAAACATTGAAATATCCATGATGTGTAAATCCAATATTAATTTCCACCTTAATAGCACATAAAATGATTTCTTAATTAATACTAATGTCCATAATGGATAATTATCTTCAGATACATTAGTTTAATCCCCTAATGAAATGATCAACCTTACTTTCAGGTTAATGATAACATTATAGACATACCTCACGTGTCATTTGAAATTTTCCTCATAAATTCTATCATATTAACCATCCTTCTATTTCTTATTAAAAAATTCCTTCTCTATTTTCATATGAAAAATATAATTAAAGTACTTATTAAAAACTAAGATCATAAACTCCTCCTAATCTAGGGGTTGATTTATTAATGATGGTGTTTATTCATGGTGAGAGTCCACCATTTCTATGCCCATGATTGAAATGAGAAACTACTAAATTTACATTTCAATTATCTAAAAACTTGATAGTAGAAAATATCTTTTCAATGTTATTGATTAATTATTCAGTAACCAGTGGACTAGTGTAACCACTAAATGATGGTATACATTCCCCACGAAGGAATGAAATGAAAATTACTCCACCCTTTTTTGTTTAGAAGATCCTTATGGATCATATGAATTTATTTAAGAATGGAAATAATATTCTTGATTCCCCCTCCTCCCACAAAATTTGGTCTCAGAGGATGAAAATCATTTCATTATACATTGAATTCGTCATTTACATGATTCCTTCATGTCATAGCCATTTATTAAAACCAAAAAAACATATTGTAAGAAGTAGTAATCACCTTGGGAAAAAATTATCATTAAAAACCACTTATAGGTTGACTAAATAATGACACATACTTTTCGATATATGACACCTTAGGATTAACCAAGTTCATTCCTAGTTACTATTAAATACTAACATAATGGATCATAAAGAGTTTGTGATTTTCCAATGAATAATACCCATGAGTGACAAACCATTTTTTATCCATGACTATTATCATTCACTAGATGATGATCTAGTTAAATCTTAAAGATCCATTTTTATTCTACATATACCTAGTAAAATCCATGATAGAGACACATATTCTTGTAGTATTATGATAGGGATGTAATTTCTGGAAAACCATTTTCTCTATCCTTCAATAAATTCCTCTATATTTTTTATACCCATGACTTATCCATATGATTCTCACTAATCATTTATCATCCTTTTTATAAATGTCCAATAAAAATTTTCTATGATACCTACTGTAATGACACGTGCTTTTCATATATATACATATATATTTATATATATATTACATCATAATATATGAATATTGAATACATTTCATAAATAAACACCCAATGACCATAATGTTTTATGAATTTGGAGACTAGATTCATAATCTTATTATTTCATATTAATCATTAGTATCTCACAAAAAAATTATCCCCCATTTTACACTTCATTGACGTAACCTACTTAATACATTTCATCATATGATAGGGAAAGGAAACATAATAAAGTGTGAGAATAGATGATCAATAATGGTAATATTAGGAGATATCAACTTATTGTGAGAATAAGGGCACAATAACATGAGAACAACATTTTAAAACCATACCATCCATCTAATATATCCTACAAATGAGTCATGTTATAAATCATTAGGGTCTATTAGTCATGAATTAAAAATAAATCAAAGAACATGACCTGTGGGAATATTAAAATGACATAAGACATATATTTATGGAATACACATATGCATATAAAACAAAATATTTGGTCTACCCACCATAAAATTCATAACATGTTAGGATTTTTCTAACCATCTATTTAATGGATTCAGGCATAGGACAACCTATCATGTATCCTTTTTTGGTCTGGAGATAACATCATGTATACAAACTTTTTCTACAATTGTATAACCACATGTATAATCTCTATGCTTATATAAAAATATTTATTTCCAATGCATTGGACGTACATATTGGTCCCACCCATCATGGATTATAACTTTACCACCATCCTTCGTTATAATGTAACCATTTTCTTTAGTTATAACATAACCACCACCTCTGGTTATAACCTAACCACCATCCTTGGTTAATATATACCACACTCCATGGTTATAACATAACTACCATCACATAATTAAAATAATATATATATATATATATAAGGGTTCCACTAGATCATAAAACATTTATCACATAAAAACTGATGTAATGATAGTTGTTTCAGAAACATTTCACCGTACCATAACCCATGTAAAAGAAATATATTTCATTAAAAAATCATGATTTATTCATAAAATAACCCATGGAAAAGGAATAGATTTTAAAGACACCATTTGATAAAAAATATGAATATTCCATAGAAATGATAAGTATTGTATCATTTCATTATGGGAATAGAAAATAGTAATTAATGTCAAAGTTTTTCATCTTAGATAGAAAATGATTTTGAATGATCACTTATATAATTTGATGTGTAAAATACTATTTTCACTTTGAAATAAATTATTTAAAATATAAAAAATACTGAAATATTAAGGGAAATATTTTTCATAAAATAATATCTAAAATTTTGAGGTATTATTTAAATCATTGAGTGATTGTGATGGCAGAAGATATTGTTCGTATTGTATATCTTAAAACAAATTTTCCTTTCAAATTCTTATAAAAAAATAAAAAAAAGTTCATTATTTAGAATATGACAGAATGATCCCATTAAAAACATTTTATAAAAATAAAATCATGACTAAAAACGAATTTAAAAAATCTTATTAAAACAATTGTTAAAATAATTTTATATGTTATAGAGTTGGAATAAATAGGATTTTGACCAAAGAGATACATTAATATGGTTTTCATTAAAAAAATATTCTGAACCCTTGTGTACATTAAGATATAGAAGTGAAATAAAGAAATTTTACTTCCAAATATAACCTTAGGATATGAAAATTAATATGTTTCTTTTGATATATGTAATAATTTTTCATTTTCTATAAAATAAGCATAAATAATTATGATAAACATTGAGATTGTACAATATATTTTTTCCACTTAGGTATCTTATATATCATAATCCCCATGAAATAATGAAAATTAAATGGATATTATGATCCCATAATTTCATGATAATAATCATTAATTTCATTCATGTTCGTTATATACACCACACAATAGAAACATGTGGTGAATATTACTTGTGTCACAAAATGTATAAAAGTGAGTAGAAAATCTCTTACCTTAAGTATCGGCATCCATAATACACATTCAAACCACATATATAATAAATATAGGTTTATTATAAACATAATAGAGTGACATAATTATATATATCAGATCATATTATAATTAATTATAACCTTTCATTAATTTTTTATTAACAATTCTTTAGTAACCTAATATTTTGGGTACTAACAACTACTTTCTTCTTGTAAGTTTTCATTTGTTATTTTAGGTCCTTTTAGATTGATTAGGGTTCTATAATATCTGCAATATAACCTTGATAAAAATATCATATATATTCATTATATATGTATTTATATTAATCTAGGAATTTTATAGATACAAAATGAATTAATCATTTCAAAATAATTTTAGGACTTATGTACGAATGAACATTGTTTCCATTTTATTTAATAATGGAATGAAATTAAAGTAAAATATATATAACCTATATTGAGTAATTTTGATATCATATATATCACATATATTCATTTAATATATAATTTATACCTTTCATATAAAGCAAAAAATGACAAATTAATCACATTGTTTCGCGATGTGGTTGTCCTCCATACACATGAGAAACGTAATAATATTCCCATTGAAATGGAATTATGAAGGTATTTGTGATATTATAATTAAAAATAATAAAAATTTAATTAATATCATATAGAAACATCAAATTCATCATTATCTTCAGTTGTGAGAGGCAGTGATGGAAAACACTTTACATCTGTTTGTGAGATAGTAGTTAATCATACACATGATCGACAATTTTATCCCCCTCCAATGAAGATGATATAGATGTAGGTCACTAAATTAACATGTTACAATGTAATAATATAGGATATAATTATGTTATTATATTATAAAGGATGAAATATAAATTATGTATTTAGAGGAATACATAATATGAAAATGGATGTTTATTGATTATACATCTCCTTTAGAGAACCCATTTAGGTTTAATCTTAAAGCCTTTATAGGAGGGTTTCATAACAAAACAATTAAATCTTGGATTTTTTGAGAGAATTAAGAAATCCATTTGGGAAGGGATCAACCTATCCAAAGGGTTTTAAATGTTCATATAATAGGGGATAACGATTTTTCTTTTATATGTGGGGGAAAGGAGGAAATTGAAATATATAAAAAGAAAGTATTTTACAGAAGTTTATACATAAAAAAGTATAAAAATGGATAATTATAAAGTAATAGATAATATTGTGTACAAATATATTGATAAAATGGGAGTTGAAAAAGTTTTTAGGTCATCTTAAACATTGTCATTTCTGATTAACACCTGTTAAACCAATTTTAATGAAACCAATAATGATTAATTTTTTTATTTTTACTATTTATTTTGAAAAAAATAAAATTGGATTCATTATATAATATTTATTCTAAATATTGAAAATATAGAAACCATTTCTTCAAATTCCATTCAAATATTTTGGAAATTTTAATTTAATATTAAACTTATAGGTGTGACGAAATAACGGTTTTACATTGGGATAATGTTTATAACAGTAGAATGTATTAATATAAAAATTAAAAAAGAAATTACTTCCAATGACCTCAATTGGATTAATCAATATACACTGGAAATTGTTTTCTTTTAAGAAATTTTAAAATAATATGTCACTTATTAAATACTTCAAATGAAAAGGAATTGTTTAATTTGATGTTAATATTTTTTACTATTCATAAAAAAATTGATTTTAAGAATGTTATCAATAATATACTAATTGATATTTTTAAAATATATATTTGAAACAATGATGTTTAATTTTTAAAATACAATTATTTTCATTGGAAAAATTACATTAACTATTTTTTCAAATGTAACATCTCGTCATGACTTACCACAAAACAGGTAGATAGACCAGTCACCACATCACCCAACGGCACCTCCCCATACACAAGAGGTATCTGACTAGTAGTGAGGGTGTAAAGATAGTTCAATGGGGGGTACTATACCCTAATTTACAGAGTATTCCACTATAAAAGATAGTAAAACCCAAAGATAAGTGGAATCCATATAAATCAATAGTCAAAACAAAAAAATACATTCGCAATATCATTTGAATAAATAAAATGTCCAAAGCTGGTTTATAAAAATAATTTAAGCCATATGATGATGGATATATGAAATCAGTAAACAAATATCATGCTATAAAATATTGGAAAAAAGTAAAGAAAACACAGTAGAGCCCCACAATTATCTCGATGAGCATCCCAAGATCCATTTTAATCCTTTTCTCTTAACTCCTAGGTATAATAAATGAAGAAAAAAATCATGGTCCAAAGCTGTATGAAGAAGAAGGTTTACATGGGTACCCAAGTGCAATGGTGGTGTGAGTAAGGTGGGAGATATAAATTTCATTAGGCTGGAACCACTAGAGTCTAGCCCAAACTAGGCACTAAATAATTATTAAATAATGTATAGGTATAGAGAAGTGGTAATATAATTGAATAAATATACAACAACCCTTAAAAGTTCCTAAGGGATACCTAACAATGATACTTGCATCAACACATATCCAAGAAAAGTGTCTGAATAGGAGCTATATATTTATTTTTATAATGAATAAATAAACTTATTATTATAATATTTAATATTTTTTATTCAACCACATAAGCTCTAGTTTAAACCAAGTCTCTTATTCAATTCACAATTCATTCATATCTTTTTTATTGGTGTAGAACACCATGTCTAGCTCACAAGACTCATTGATGTATAATTCCATGTCTAACACTAAAAATCCCATTCATTTATTTATATTATGGGTGTCTAATGTCATTTCTAACAAAAAATGTCATTGTTGAAGAACGTAATGTCTAACACCCATAATCCCATTTATTTACATATATTATTGGTGTAGAATTCCTTGTCTCACACCCCAAATCCCATTGGTGCAGAATGCCATGTATTACACCAAAACTCCCATTGGTGCAGAACACCATGTCTAACACCAAAAATCACATTCATTTTCATATATTATTTTTGTTGAACACCATGTCTAACACACCAAATCCCATTCATTTACTTATATTATTAGTGTATAATTCCATGTCTAACACCCTAAATCCCATTGGTGTATAACACCATGTCTAACAACAAAAATCCAATTGGTGTAGAACGCTATGCCTAACACCCCAAATTTAATTCATTAATTAATTCATAAATTAATTAATCATGTCCGTTAATTAATTAAACAACTAATTAACAAGTTATATTTTTTGTTAATTAACACTACAATTAATTAAGTATTAAAAATATCAAAAATTAATAATTAATTAACCAATTAACTATTAGTGATAAAAAAAGACAACCATATAATTAAATCTATATTTAATTGTCCTAATTTATTAATCATTTACATTGATAACTAATTCACCAATAAATTATCCTTATCTCTCTTTCAGAAACACAAATCAACTATCTAAATCCCATCGTAATTAATTCTCATAATCAATTATCTTATTTAACAATCCTTAAATCCAAAAATTCACAACTATTATAATTAATTAATTTATCACATTAAAAAATTCAATTAGAGGCCTTAATTGCTAAAAAATATAGAAATACTACAACTTGTATATATGATATCAACTATGACTATGGGATTTATAAATTAGACCACAAACATTTAAATCTTATCACATTAGAATACCTACCCATTTAACCTATCTAGGTTTAATAGAACTATTCAATTCAAGTGCATCAACAAGCAATGGATGTAGTGCATTGCCTAGCTACGAAAACTTCATTAATATAATTTAAACAACTCCCAGTAACTAGGAAATCATAGAAAAAACACATATTAGTATGACAAGAAAACATATCAGTCTAATCACAATGTTTTTATCTTGAAGGTTGTACACCACTATTAGAGGATTTTTTTTACTAAAATGTGATTTTTTTAATCTAAACAATCAATTAATACTAATAAACAATTTGTTCAAGCATTGCAATCAAATTTATCAAAATCAGTAAATCCAAAAAAAACATCATTTTCCAAATTAAATAAAGGTTGAGGACCATACCTCAAAGAATTTTTCAATCCAAAACTTTCTAACTCAAAGAAAAGTCTTCTCGTATACACACACTTCAACAAAATATGCCACTGCACACTTGGAATTGGTCGCAATACCCTACAATAATACTCAACACCCAAAACTAGTGCAGAAAGGACCAATTCCACTCTAATTAATCCGAAGAAACTCATATAAACCATAAACACCTAATTTAAAGGTTGTGAAGAAAATAAAACGGCTTATGACCTTACATGTATTTGATGGCACTGAAGCAAATTGAGTTGAGCTTTCTCACCTCTGGTGGTGGTCTTCAAAAGATGGACTATCGGGTCCCAAGACATCTATTCCATAACCTAGAACTGGAAGAAACCAAAAAAACTGGACAAAATCCAATCCAAATCAGGATTATAAGGAATATTAAAGGGTTGATGTGAAGGTGTAGAAAGAAATAGAATGTATTACCTTCTTAAGATGGATAGGATCTATAAAGGAAACAAAAAAAATCGTGGATAAAAGGTAGGCTGTAAGGGGGGGTGCGCACCATTAGAGTGCCCATGGTTGGCTGGTCTATGGTGTTACACCCCTTGAGTTAGATAATCCTGTATTTGGGTTTCTAATAAAACATAAATAAAACTTATAATAATAATAATAAAATTAATAATAAACATAACAATACTAATGGAAAAATTAATATTATTATTAAAACAATTATTATTATATTTCTAATTTAATTTATATTTAAATAATTTTCCCATTTAACTGTAATTTAAATAATTTAATTTAATTAATTAAAAAAATTCATCACATAATCAACTATCGAAAATAAAAAGGTTCTAACACTCGGTTTTAAATTCGTTCTACCCAGAAACTATCAAAGATTTTGAAAATCCTCAGGAGAACCATCAAGTCCAATACACGGGATTCTACAATCTAACAACCATAAAACTTCTCATCCCATAGATCCATAAAGAACTATGATTACATAACCCATCCCACCAAGGCTTTGAAGTATCATTTGAATGATCGCATTGAGTTCCCAAATGCAAAACACATCTTTAACCAAATCACAAGACCAAAGCACTTAAGCCATTAAAAGTCGATCTAAATATCAAATTCAAACTAAAACATTGAAGAGGAATAAAACTGAGACCACATAACTAGAGACGCAATCCCTCCATCATTTATTTTATAAAATTATCATTGAAGATATCCACTGATGGTCTTAGAATTTAACATCTAATTCCAAACCATGGCTCTCAAAATATTGTAATTTCTTAAAAAGATACTTTATAAAATTATAGAGACTCTCTCTAAGTGATTTTTCTTTTAACTAGGAAAAACAGCTTACATATAAGGCCATTATAGAGACTTCAACAGAGGATGTGGTCTATACTCAATAGATCAACTAAAATAGGCCGTTCATGCTTTCCTTAATTGAAATTTCCAACCCAAAACCCACACTCACCATTCAACCGGCGATGTGCCTTTAAAACGACTCCATCAACAACAGCATGTATGTTGAAGTCCTTACTAGACTTCTAGTGACATTCCCATTTCACAAATATGATTAGTCAATGTATTACCGGTCAACTCCTTTCAAAAATCCCAACTTCACTTGTCGATGTTCCACTAACCAAACATTAATTCCTATATCACCTAAGGCATAATTGTTCATTCAAATATTACCACATATACTCTTACAAAAACTAATGAAGTTTCCAATGGTGTTCACACATAACAATATTATTAGTTTCGTGCAACTAATAAATCACTGAAATGTATAACATAAGTGATGTGACACTACCTACCTTAAGAGTGTCCTTATTGTTGAAATAAAAGACCAGTTTCTCACAAGAACACTATTTCAGAAACACCTTAAATGCATGTGTGATGTTCCATAAACCATAATCAACACGTCAATACATTTAGCATGAGAGGTTAAAAATAAACCAACCGATATGTCGAAACACACAGGTCCCAAAAATTCCTCCCAAGTTGTTGGATAAACATACCTCAATTCCCAAGTCATGCTACTTTGGAGTTAACCTAATAAATTCCAAAACATCAAAAGATTCCATAATCACACCGAATGTAACTGGTTTGTTACATCACTAAACACTCAATGGTACTATGTATATCAACACATACTACCCCAAGTTTACAAAAAAACAACAGATCATACCTAACAACCATAACACAGATGACGACATTTTGAGTCATCTTATATTCTAAACCAATCATTCCTCAATGATTATTCCCATAAAAATATTCAATACACAATTACCACCCCTTCAAACAAGGGTTTCAATTTTCAAATCCCAAAAGTACTACTAAATAAAATGATACCCAAACGGAACAAACATCAAAATCTCATAGAGGAAATAAGGAATCTCAAGCTCTAAGGGTACTACCTACCATAGGATACTCACTTACAAAGCATAAGCATTGACCATATCTCTTGGTCATGCAATGATAATTTCACAAGTCCTAGGAGCCCATTCTAATTTTATCCATTGCTAATAAGAAACAACCTATAGATAAACACACGTGTCTCTATTCTAAGTCATACCACAAGAAAAATTTAAAACTACACTTTTATTAGGGTTTAATCAAAGGACACCACTTGAGGTTCCAATTTTATGTCATTTCATTCATTCATTTAAAACACTAAACATTTGAAACAATTTTAACAAACCTTAAGTAACATTTTACTATAAAAAACTTGGTTATTATTTAATGCCCCATGTAAAAACATGCAATATATAAAAAATATCATCTTTAAATAATTAAAATTTAGTATCATTTCATCACAAATAATAAATTTATCATCTAAATTACTTTTAACCCAAATGGTGACCTCTGAGGGTCCCATTTATTCAATACTCATTCTTAAACAAACAAACCCAAAATAGTTCATTTCATAAAAAAATTCCCCAACTGACCTACTTGTGTCTAGATGATAATTTTAAAATTTTACCAAACCATTTCAATCAAACTTAACAGTTTTGTATTTATAACCATTTCTAAACACACTATGGTTATACAAGGATTCGTCACATTAGTGGATATCTACCAATTGATAAGGCGACCATACACCTTACCGTTAGCATTTGGCTCACATTTATCACATAAAATTTCTATTTATCATTTTAAGATCAGCATACCTTTTTCAATGGTTCAAATACACATGTTACCTTTTTCCCAGTTATAAGGCCCGCATACACCTTATAGCTAAAATCGGATCCTGTCATAAATGCAACCAATAAATTTCAACTCATAAATCTATTTATATAAAAAAACAATTATATCATGTTATTATAAGAAGTAACATAGAATAATGTTGTAACCCAGAAGCATGGAACAACCGAATAACATGCTAAAATTATAGGCAACATGGAACATAAACACTATATCATGTTAAATATATCACTGAAACTTGTAATATAATGAGGCATGCTAAAGTATATCAAAAAATGAAATTCCACCGAAGGCACCCATAAAAAATAGGAATCCTTCTTATGTAACTACATGGAATTTAGTATGAATTCCATGTGAATTTATAAGTGTCTAATATGATGCATGTAATGAAACTTTCTTTCCATAACAGGCCAAGGAAAATGTCCATAATTTTCATAATTAAAATCCATAGAAAATACACTTGTCATCCAAGGTGAGGTCACATTAACTGTAATAGAAAACATCATAAAAATAAATTACCAAACCTAACCACATTTTTATTCCCCATATGTGGGGTTATTAGTCTCAATAATGGATAATAAACAAGAGCCGACACATTCCAAGTCTACTGTCTACCAACCCAAAAAAGAAAGGCAATGGAAAATGTTTCCTCTGATACCACTTTGTAACAACCTAGTTCGACTTACCACTATATCGGTAGCTAGACCGGTCGCCACATGACCTCAAGCACAGCTCCCTATACGCCAGTGGTTGCAGACTAGCATGGAGGGTGTAAAGGTTGTTCATTGGGGAGACTATACCCTCATTTTTATAGTACGCAGTAGTAGCAGATAGTAAAACCCAGAAATCAGTGGAAGCAGTATAAATCGATAATCAAAACTACAGAATACAATTGAAATATCAACTAAATAAATAAAATGGGCTAATCTAGTTCATACAATGCATGGATTCCATATGATGATGCATATATGAAATTAGTAAAAGAACAACATGCTTTACAATAAAGTAACAAAGTGTATAATAAATAGTAGATCCCCATAGCTATCTCCATGAGCATCCTGAGCTCTATATTGGTCCTATTCTATTAACTCCCAGGTACAAGAAATTCATCAAAAAAGTGAGGTCCAAAGCCTTGTAAACAAGAAGGTCTACTTGAGTACCCAAGTGAAATGGTAGCCCTAGTAGGGTGTGAGATATAAATCTCAGTAGGTCGAAACCACCGGGGTCTATCCAAAACTAGGAAGTGATTAATAATTAAATAGTGTATAGGAATGGTAAAGTAATAATATAATTGAATAAATAAACAACTACACATCTAGGTTCATAAGGGACACCTGATGGAGATATATGTATCAACTCTTAGCTGGGAAGAGTCTAAACAAGAACTATATATTTATATTTATAATTCTCAAATAAAAAATTTAAGACATTATTTAATATCCTTCATTCAACCACATAAGATCTGTTTTAAACTATGTATCTTATTTAATTAACAATTTATTCTTATCATTTGTATCGATTTCAAAAACCATGTTCATCACCCAAAATCATTGGTTAAGAATGTCATGTCTAAAACCCAAAAACCCACATCATTTATTTATATTGTTTGTGTAGAATTCCATTTCTAAAAACTAATCTAATTGGTTAATAATGGAATATATAACACCCTAAATCTATTTGTTGTATAACACCATTTCTAACACTAAAAATCCCATCGGTGCAGAATTCCATGTCTAACACCAAAAATCCCATTAAATTGCTTAATTATTAGTGTTGAATTACATGTCTCACACTCCAAGTCCCTTTTATTTTCTTATATTATTATTACAAAATTCCATGTCTAACACCCCAAATATCATTGGTGTAGAATTCCATGTGTATCACCGAAAACCACATAGGTGTAGAACGCTATGTCTA
Organism: Viscum album; assembly: GCA_963277665.1. Lineage (NCBI taxonomy): Eukaryota > Viridiplantae > Streptophyta > Magnoliopsida > Santalales > Viscaceae > Viscum > Viscum album. The sequence goes on along the minus strand of OY728155.1, from coordinate 165,323,644 downwards.
ACACCCAAAATCACATTCATATCTTAATTCATAAATTAATTAACAATTACCGTTAATTAATTTAACAACTAATTAAAAACATAAATTTCTTTTTAATTATATATAGAATTAATTAACCATTCAAAATTTCAAAAATCATTTATTAATTAAACAATTAATTATTATTGATCATGAAAAAAATACAACCTAATAATTAACTCAACATTTAATTATCATAATTTCTCATTCATTTACATTTATAACTAATTCACCAATTAATTATCATTATTTCTATTTTAAAAATAGAACTCGACTATCTCAAAACCATCATAATTAATTGTCACAATTAATTTTCTTAATCAATAGTCCCTAAATCCCAAAATTCTAAATTATTCCAAATAATTAATTTACTAGTTTAATTAATTCAATTTGAGGTCTCTATTGCCAAAAAATCTATCAATCCAACAAATTTCATATATGGGAACAATTACGACTATGTAATTCAAAAATAAGAATACCTAAATTTAAATCTTATCAAATGGGTAAACCCATCCATTTAACTATCTAGGTTATATAAAACTATTTAATTTAAGTGAATCCACATGCAAAGAAGGTGGTACATCTCCTAGATAATAAAAAAACATTACTATAATGTAAACATCTTTGACTAACTAGGAAAGCATAGGAACAACACATATAGAAAAATAATAAAAAATATCAGTATAGTCACTATGTTTTTAGATTGAAGGAAGTGTACCTCCATTATAAGGGTTTTTTTACAAAAATGTGAATTTGTAATCCAACCAATCATTTAACACCCAAAAAAATCATTCCAACAATGCAGTAAAATTAATCAAAATAAGAAAATCAACAAAAACTACATTTTTATAATTAAAGTAATATTGAGGACACTATTTCAAAGAATTGGCCAATGTAATTTTTTTTAATTAAAACAACAGTCTGATTGTGAACACACACTTCAACAAAATTGTGCAAGTGCACTTGGAATTGATCGCAATACCCTACAACAATATTTGAAACCAAAAATTAGTGCAGAAAAGACCAACACACATCTAATAAATTACAAATAAATAATATAAACCACAAGAACCTAATTTAAATAGTGTGAAACCTATTAACGGGCATCTGAACTTACCCACATTTGACAGCAGGGAACCAAATCGAGCTGTACCACCTCCCTTTCAGTTGCGGTCATCAGAATATGGACCATCAAGTTTTGAGACATCTGTTGCATAAACTATAACTAGAAGAAACAATAAAACTAGATTAAACCCAAACTTAGGTATTTCTCCAAACAAAATTTGGGTGATGGAGAATTCAAAATGTCTGATGCGAAGGTGGAGACCTATGGAGAAGGTCTTTTCATGCCGAGATGTACATGATCCATAAAGGATACAGGAGAAATTTTGGATGAGAGGTAGGCCATAATAGAGGGGGTGTGCATGCCTTGGGAGAGACTAGGGGGGTCAGTACATGGTGTGTTCCTCTTAAGAGAGACAATTCCCCCTTCATTTTTCTAAAAAAACTAAAAATTAAACTAATAAAATTTATAAAAATAGCAATAATAATAATAATAATAATTGTAATAATGAACATAATAATAATAATGGAAATTTTTTTATTATCATTAAAACCTTTATAATTATTGTCCCATTAATTTAAATTTAACTTATTTTCCCTTTAAACTTTAATTTATTTAATTTCATTTAATTAATTAAAAAGATGCATTACAACATCAACTCTCGTAAAGTAAAAGGTTCCAACACTCACTTTTAAATTCTATCTTCCCAACAAATCTCAATGATTTTAAAAACCCTCAAGAGAACTATATAGTCCAAAACATGATATTCTACATCAAAAAATAAATTAAAATGATTTTTTTGAGAGATGTTAATTATCAAAGCTTATAAATAAATTTATATATAATTTTTTATAAATATGTTTTATTTCTAAAAAAATATACATAGATTTCAATTTGATTTTATTCTGATTGATATCAACTTGTTTATCAGATATGTTATAATAGCTATGTTTAAATATTAATATTAATATCAGGTCAAGGATAGTTAAACTCGATGTTTCATGTAAATTTTGTGGTCAAAGAAATTAAATTTATTTGAAAAAAATCATATAACATGTGGTGTTAAAAATATTGGCATAAAAATATTATAAGTGATTTTATCTGACAGAATTAAGAATAAATAATATTTACATTATATTATCATTTAATCAACATGAATATTAAATTCAATAGACGTGAAAATAATAATTTCATTGAAATTAAGACATGAGATATTAAAACTAACATTTTATATTTAATTTAAGATAAAAAATATTTAATTTTTAATTCCTAACACTTATCTTTTTTTTAAAACATATTGACCATAGTCATTTTATAAAAATATGAATATTTTTTAAAATTAATCAAATATATAGTAAAAAAATTTCTTATGGATTTTATATATTATAATTCACGATTCAATTTAGTGCCTATAATAAGTTTTATCATTGTCTACCTAATATAATCAGTGACATCTCATATATCTTTATTCATATTTAATTCACTCTTTTATTAGAAAAACAATATTCAATATTGATTCTACAATATTTAAAATCATATCTTAGTAATCCATCCAATAATATAGGATTCAAAAATTCATTTGTCATGATTCATCAAGAAAAACCATTTGACATGAAAAAACAGTGTATTCTACATTTCAATATCCTATATTGTAAGGAAACACAAAGTATTTCAACTAATAATAATAAGATGATTCATATCATAAATTATGAGAAGTACAAAGGAATCAAATGATATACATATTGAATTAAAAATTAGTAGAAAAGTATATTTATTTAATGATAAATTTTTATTAGAAACCTTTAATGGATTTTGTAGTGTCATCTCATTACCAATATAGAAAAATAGATCTAATTGAATTCTTGATTTATCATCATTGAATAAAAATGAAATAATGAATATAAATATTTTCATATATATATCTATCCTAGTTATATCTATATCTATAATTCTCAATGGAGTAAATTTTATTGAGATCACTAAGAAATATCAGATGGATACTAACCTCCAATGGTAGTACAATGGACATTAAATTTCATATACTATATGATTGGGACTTGTAAACTCTATTATGGCTGCTAGAACCATCATCAATGAAGTGAAATAGAGAACCCGGAGGGAAAATTTCTTTGGATATGGAAATGAAACGTCACAAAAAAAATTGAAACAGATATAAAGCCTTCATATATGGTTCTATTATTTAATAAATAATACTGATTGATGGTTCAAAATTATTGGAATCTGACATGTGCTCTCCATAACAGATGGACATGGGAATATATGATCATTTGAAAATTATAAATTATTATTACATTTTTTTTTTCATAAATGAACCATCCAATTGATTCATATTAAGAAATAAATTGTTTATTATATATACTTATAGCCACACACTCAGTAATAAATACTGTATAACCAAAAAACACTATCATTGAGTCATTTCATTCATTTTTATTATATGTTCATATCATTTCCTATAATATGAATAAAACATATTTATAGTCTTATGATATATTTTGTATCCTTATAATATGGGTTTTCTCATGTTAGTATATATCCAACAATTTTATTTTTCTTCAATTATTATTTTATGAAATTGTGTTATGTCCCCTAAAATATTAGACATTCATGTATTTCAGAATCCAACAAATTTATATCCTTGAACTAATATTTACATTAAATATAACCAAACTAGTAGAATATAACCAGTACCCATAAAAAAATTTATAACTATTTGTTCATTTACTACGAAATAATTTTTTGTTTTTATATGTTTTAGAATTATTTTTTACACCATTCACTAATTTGTAATTGTGATATTTTTAAAATCATATTACCCTAATGTATTTAAATTTTTCTCAAAACATTATATTTATTATTAATTTCTGATATTGTGTTGAAATCATTATCTAAAAAAGAATAATTTAATGTAATTGTATTCTAAATAATTCATATTTTATCTCATTTTCCATTAAATGTTGACTAAATATCTCTTATATAAAATATATTACTATTTAATCAATAAAATGAGTTTCTAAAAAATATGGTCTCCAAAATTCATTTAGGTTCCATAAAACATCTTATTTCCCTTAAAACATTCACAAACATCATGCTTAGATTTTTCTAAAAAGAACTTGAACATGCTCAAATAAAATTCGACTACCAAAAAAGATTAATATGTAGTTTTTTATTCCTTTATTTTTTACTAATTTTATCAAAAATTTCATTATTAAACTAATTTTTCTCATATTGAGTTACATAAATTAGTTTTTAGACAACTATAGTTTTTAAAATGAAACACGTTGTTCGATAGCGTATGTGATATTCCACATCGAGCTTAAGGGGACAACTAAATATTATTTAATTATTACTGAGACAACCTAGCCGTTAGAATGGATGTAATGAACAGTAATAACTTAATTATGAAAATTTGGTTTACTAAAAAATATATATAATTAATACTTAGGGAAAAATTCATTGCAAATTAATTGAATCCCATTTTCTAAAATAAAATGAAATGTTTTTCGGAAAAACTTGTTTAATTAAAACAAGTGTGCTTGTAAAATAATTAAATAACAATTATTAGATTATATTAATTAAACATACACACATAGATATATATATATATATAATATTCAATACAATGGTTTAAATTCATTTTACATGTTTTCTACACATGATATCAGAACAAATCTTATTTTATGGATAAAAGAATTATTTTTATAAAGAGGCATATAAGCCACCTTCTAATGGGGAACTTATTTTAAATTTACGTTTTGACACATTAATTAATTATATTTGAAAAAATAATATTCATATTGGAAATATTAGTATAAAAATTTACATTGTATTTAATTTTGGTATTTTTTGATAATATCCAATTTTTGATGAATAGTAAAAAAAGGAATGCATTTTAATTAAAAACTAATTTTTCACCAAATTAATTTATAGTGTAAAATTAAATATTTTTATGGATTTTTAGTATAATTAGATTTTTTTTCTATAATTTAATTCAATTTATTTCATTGGAATCAATTTCACATTGAATTTGGATATATAATCTTTTTGAATTTTTGAACATTTTTACATTAAAACCCGTTTTCTTAATGCATCAACTAGATTAATTTTAAATTAAATTTACACACTTGTGTGTTTATAATTTTAAAAAAATGGATATATAGTTTTTTAATCAGTATTATTTTTATTATCTAATAATATGAACATGATTTTTTGAAATTCTGAATTTTAACTTTATTATTATTACTATGGTTAAGAGTAAATCAGGTAATTGAGGGTAAGAATAATATTATAAATATTTTACAATTACCCTAAGATTTGGCCTAATTTAATTGAATTAGTGTGGTTCGACCTAAAATTATCCTTGGGATAAAATATGACCTTTTATGTCCCTTAGGTGAGAATATGAAATTTACTGTATTTTATTCAATGAAATGTCAATCTTGTTACACTATTGTTTTTAAGATGTGAAACATTGTTTATATGGGGTTATATAAGGTATATGTTCTACAATAAATAGTATTTATAATGTTAAAATTTTTGTCTACCTCATTATAATTTATTTTTACTTTTTAGGGAATAAATAATTAAATTAAATGATTTCCCAATGATGATGAAGTAATTATTTAATTAAAGGAAGTATAAAATAAATGATATTAAAGATACTAAAATAAATAAAATTTTATATAATTAATTCCATCCACAAATTTTTTGGATTATTTTTACATGTTTTTGATATGTTAAATGAGTTAGTTCCAATATATAAGTTTTATTATATTTTTAAAAAGTCACGTATTGAGTAGTGTACAAATTGTTATTAATTATATTTTAAAATAAATAATTTTATATTAAATGATATAAAATTAATAAAAATATATGAATCAATAAAATTATTCTAAAAATTCATAAGATTTCATATTTGAATAATTTATATGTATTTTTTCATGTTATATTAATTATATTAACCCTCAAAGTGTAAATTACATTATAACACAGTAACAAAAAAAGGGTAAAATAAGGGTTAAAACAAAATAATAATGATTAAAAAGATAATCAAACCCTAATTAATTTTCATTATATGAATTTATTTATACCCATACTCATTCTATTTTCAAAATAACTCAATTAGGATCCATTTTGAATAGACAATTAATTTATATCAAGTAAATAATTTGTAGAATTCTAAGGATTTCCCTCCCCACTATTCTAAAAGGAAACTACATGTTTTCATTTCATTACACATAAAAAACATTTTTGTTTATCAAATATCTACAAATATCCCATCCTATAATCCCTCCTCACATTCTATTCACCTATTTTTAAGTAGAACACTCACCTTTTAGGTTCTAATGTGATAATCAAAGAAGATCTCCTGAAAAAGAGGTTGATGAAAAGAATATGGGACTAATCAAACTCAAGGTAATGGTTTTGTAGAAATCTCATTTCATCAAGGAATTTCATGATTATATACACCATTATTACTTTATATGGTATATATACATCCCCATTGACATTCTAGATCAACATTCTATCTATTTTGATATTATATAATGTTTTTTAAGGTTATTATTTCATGGGGATTATAATTTAAATATTTAATGTGTTATGGGGAACTTATAATAATTTATTATTTAATACTTACCTCCATTTAAATATTCCTGATATTATTTTTCATGTTTATTTATATGGATTTTAACGGTTTATAAAGGAAATTTTTAAAACTATTTTGGTATTTGGATTCCCCTACAAGCCTTCATGTTTTTATTTGAAAAATAACCCCATCTTTCATTTTTTCAAGGTATTTTTTTATTTAATTTTTTTTAAGATTGGATTGGTTCTTTCAATATGTTGATATAAAATATTTTTACATTGAATGAAATATTATGAGTTAAATTTTTAAAATTGAATTCATTTATATATTATGATTAATCGTACTTGGACATTTGAATGGTGGTTGCATGATAAAACAAGGACAGGTGGTTACATTATAACCTCCACTGAATTTGGTCTAAAATAAATCCATATGGATATTCTATTTATATGTGTTACATGTAAGGAGTTCTACTGCATGACTATTACATTTAAGTATAACAATTTCCTAATATACCATTATGTGTTATATATCCATGTTATGGGTTTTCTAGTAGTATTATGATTACAAAAAGGGTAATCAATGAGAATATTATTAAAGTAATGTATTTACTAATTTATAAGGGTGAAAATTAATAAATAATCAAACATTATTAATGAGATTTAATGTTTTTGTATAAATAATAGTTTTTCTTATATGTCTATCTCTTACTGAGAATTTTCTACTCATACTAAGTTTTAACATGTTTTCATAGGATTTAAGGGAGAAAAGAGAAAAAAATGAGCTCAAAGGGTGAATTTTTTTGATTCAATATAAAAAGAAACCATGTTTCATTTTTAGTGTCTATGAATTTTAGACAAAATGGATATCGATTATAAGTATCCAATTTTTAAAATTTGAGTTTTTATTTATGAATTATGGCCTAATTATATAAAACTCTAGTCCTAAAAAGATCTTCATGTGAGAAAAATAAATTTCATGAAAAAACATAAGATTATTTAATATTTATGGTTGGTTCCTTATAGTTGGTATCAAAGGAAAGGTTTAGACAAATTTATAGGTTATTATAGTTTTAATAGAAATTAATTAGAATATTTTACTTTATTTTTATATTAAAATGATCTATAATTTTATTATTACCTTGTCATTTAATCTAGGATATGTCTGTTCAGAATGTTTTTTCATAAAAGAAAAAAGGGAACCTATGGTGGGAAGGGATCGAGAGGAAAACATCCTTCCAAATCAGCATCTTGAGATGCTTAGAATTGGAATAAAGAAGTTTTTTGAAGTGATGGATCAGTTGAAACAAGTTAAAAATTGATGTGTTATTCATGCTTGGGAGGAACCCAATGTACCATGATGGAACATGTCTATAGTGGAATATTTCATAAGGAAACATCCCCCAACATTAGTAGGATCCTATGAACCCTTTATAATTGAAGGATGGATTACATCCCAAGAAAATTTATTCGAAGTCATGGTTTGTTTAGAGAACCAAAAGTAAACTCTTAAAATATATCATTTAGAAGGAGAATCTGACCAATGGTGGTTAATAGTTAAAAATATTAGAGGATATGAAGAGATTGATTCCCTGTAATGGGATGAGTTTAAGAATATATTTCTTGAGAAATATTTTCATATGGTTTTTTGACTTATAATGACAAAAATTATTTGAATTAAGAAAAAAATGAGGAGGATTCAGTGGATGCTTACAAAGAAAACATCCCCTATTTGGCAAGGTATGTTAAAATTTTAATCTGGGACCAAGATAGTAATATAAATTGATTGTAATAGGGATTCAAATCGAGATATAAAATTGAATTATCTTATCATGAGTTCAAAAGATATGAGAAACATGTTCAGTGTGCTGAGAAGGTTGAAATGGAGTTTTTTAATGATCATGTGTCCCATGAAAACATGAAAAATAAGAGGTCCAGATGGCAGGAAATGGGAAAGGATTCATAAAATTAGATTGAAGGTGAGAAAACCAAATTCCCATATTGTTGAAAGTTTGGTAAAAACAATCCCGAATAATGTATTTTGAAGATGGAAATGTCTTCTCATGGGGGAAGTTCAGTTATATGGCTCGTTTCATCATAGGATATGATCACGAATGCAAATAGAAGACAAAAGTAAGATGTTTTAATTGTTATGATTTAGGACATTATGCTAATGTGTGTTTGAAGATATTTTACCAGGTTATAAATCATCATGATTAGAAACATAAATTTTATGGGAAAATATTTTTCTATGACTACAGTTGATGATGAGACGCCATCTCATGTGATGGATGCTCAAGGAAGGTTGGTATTTTTAGAATTTTAGCCCAATGTCCTAGGATTTAGACACTCACTATGAGGTTTTTTTTGATGTGATCATACATGATTATGGACCATTATAGGATATGTTTTTTAGGGATTTTGTTTATGAGAGGCATAATTTTAATTAAAAGTATTCATTTTCTGTTGGAAATGTGATTTAAAGATTTTATATCCTTTCTGGTTTGTGTTATCTTTAATGATTAAGGTTATTTTTAGAGATTCACATCATAATTCTGGGAATGTTATCAGTATAAAATTTATCTTATTAATTAGAAATATATCAAGAAATTATATTTATTTAAGTTTATAGATATTAAAGAGATTCCTTAAATCTATGAAATATATTTTTAAGGAAAAACTTTATCCATTTACTTTTATAACTATGAAATAAAATACATTTTAAACCATCATATATTTATGGTTTTTTTACTGTTAAAGTTTCTGGATAATGTTTTCTATCACCCTTAATAAGAATTTTTTGGTTAATTTTCTCTTCTATATCCATGTTTTCCTATATGTATAACTAGTATGTGTTATCTCATTTTACCTTCACACATCACTTTCATTATTTTAAAGTGTAACATTTATTAATCATTTTTTGGATTTTGTATTTTAATAATGGAATTTTGAAAATTCAAACTCATAGATTTCAATGCTATGTTCATATTATATGGATGTAATTTATTAATGTGGGATGGGGGGAGAATGTAGCATTTCATGTTTTTAAAATGAAACACTATGTTCAATAGAATACATGATACACCACATAGAGTATAAGTGATCACCTAAACCTTATATAAATATTACCACTAAAACATAGTCGTTAGAATAGAGGGAATGAACACTACTAATTAAATTATGAAAATATGATTTACAGAAACACACACATCTATATATATAATTAATTATTTGGTGAATAATTAATTATAAATTAATGTAAAAGTATTTTTATTTGACCTTCACACATACCTTTCTTTATCACCCAATGTCCATGTGAGAGGTACATGGTGTAAAAATGAAAAAATCATGAGAAATTTATGTACTTATTTTACACCATTGATATAATACTCAAATTTAATATTTTATAAATAAAAATAAAAATTTAATCCTACACCCCTATCACTATTCATCATGTGATTCCTCTATTTCCTCCCCATGGATTATGTCTCCCAAAATATCAAAGGCCAATACCTCTTCTTCAAATCTATTTTACTTTCCTTTGTGAGGATAATCGATCTCTTACACTACATTATTAATGTAATTATATTTTGGGTTTATAACCATTTAAAATTACATGGGTATATATATTCTAAATAATCTCATAATGATCTCCCATTTAATAAAAATACAAAATGTAAATTTTATATATTAAAAAAGTATCCATGTTAATAAATAAGTACTTATGGAGAGATGAAATAGTTTAATCCATTTAAAAGTTTTGTAGGTATTTGAAAATGATGTTTATTTTGATGCTTCTAGAATGATTATGTTTCCATTTATTTTTTTATATATCCTACACCTAATGATTCATTACAAGGGAATCTATATTGTTTTTTCCTTTCACTACATTTTAGTTGATGTTATGTAATGAAAATCCATTGTGCATTGTGTGAGAGTAAGATTCCTAAAACATCACCAGATCAAATTTATAATCATTATCACAGTTGATGACCATATATAATTTAACTTCTTAACTTGGATAGTATATTTATTATTTTATATATATCAATTGAGTACATTTCATCATGGAAGAGATATATTTTTATTCGTTAGTGTTAAGAGATGTGTTTTTTCATGGTTCTCCATCCAATACACATATTATAAATAAATAAATATCAAAAAATTACGGTTTTCTATCTATAATATCACTATCCTTGTATACATCATAATGATAAATCTATTTTTATTCATTATAAATAATTAAAATAATCCCATTATTAGGAGTTCTAAATAAGTTTCATATAATTCTTTTTCATAGTAGTAATATAATAATAATTATGATCACATAAAATCAATGCTTGAAACAATTAGTGTAGATATATATTAAATTGTTTATATATAATCTAAAAAATATAAAATCATTATAATGTATAAATTTAGATCAATATCCCTTGAATTTTAATCATTTTGATGTTTTTTTTGGGGAATAATGTGTGTTAAAAGCCTATATCAATCATACATGTCAAACATCTTCAATAAATTACTTCCATATAATTATTTATAAATTAATTTATATCCCTCAAGTTTACTCACTTTTATATTGGTAAACATTTTAAATCCCCTAATCATAGATATATAAAACACTTAACCCCTAAAATTATAATTTTCCTATATTGATTTCTTCATAATTCCACTAAATATGGCATCAGAAATTTATAAAATTATAAATAATTTCACATCATTGGATGATTTCACCTAAATTTTTTGATTAAGAAAATAATCTCCTAAATTATATATTCATCAAGTACAAATAAATTTTAGGATACCATTTGAAACGTTCATGTATCTATCCATATAAGGTTTCAATAAATTTATACAAATATTCTTCATTTTCTCAAATTTAGAATCCTACTACTACTACAAAATTGTAATCTATGCTATTGAACTATACATTAAATATCATATTATTCATATGCATCAAAAAATAATTACATCCCATTTGAATTAAAACCACTAAGTATAGTCCTATCAACACAAGTCTAAAATATTTTGTGAAGGTTTCTTCTAGTTTCATTCCATTCATTTGTACACATACCTTTCCCAAAAATATATCATAATTTTATTTCAAAATTTTATTCTCAAAATATTAGTTATTAAAGACCAATTTATTTATAAAGAAATTTTGATTGTTAATTCTCTTATCTATTTATTATGTTATATTTTTTCAATTATATCTTGATCATAATTAATTTCCTTTAACTAATATTCATTTCTTATTACATTAAATGTTTCAATTCCATTAGTGAAATTTGATTAATGTCCTCAACAACACTTATAATTTTTTTGTTCATGAATTTTTTTCTATAAAAATATTTGAATCATAAAATTATACTATTCAATTTCTCCTCACACTCTCTGATATTTAAAAATTAGTATCCTATCATTCTTTAGATTTGGTCTTATAATCGAAATGTTTTCTTAATACTAGGGACATCTAGAAATTTTTATCAAAATATTCTTCTTCGTAACATGGTTCATTCAGACATGAATTTTTAGATTTATTTACATCATTCTATTTAATCATTATTATTTCATTGATTTCCATAATTATTTTCAATCTATTGCTAAATATTTTATGTCACATAATCTTGGTTTAAGATCACATTATTATTATTTCATCATTAAATGAATATATTTTCATTGATTTATTCATTATTTATGAATTTATAATTTTATTGTGAATTCCTTGAATTTTTTTAGTCTAATATTTCATCCATGAAACATTTTATTTGTTGTATTTTCCTCATAAAGGATTTATAGAGATTCATTTTATAGATAAATAAATACTTTCAGTATAGAGATAAAATTATTCATCCATATTCTCCACAAGATGTAAAATCCCCTGAAATTTAATAGGACACTATTTTTGATAGAATATACAAGGAATAACATTGTGCCTAAAAGAATCATGATATACAAATATTTGAATATTATAATTATAACTTTGATATTAATTTGGTAGGTATGAATAGTAATAACAAAATGATGAATTATATAAAAAATTCATAATATATAAAAAACATATTTATTAATTCATAAGAAATATGAACTCAACTTTTTAGCATTATAATTTTAATTTTCAAAAAAAAAATTCATCCAAAAGGTAGTTTTTTTATTTTTTGAGCTAATTTTATAATAGATTTATGCAACTTTAAAAAACTCTATTAATGATCCTGACCCAAACAACTATGTTCAATCCCAAATTCCAAATTATGTCTTCTATTCCTTCCTATAGTTAATATATTATTGATGTGTAGTTTGTGTCTCAAGAGGAACCATGGGAAGAATACCATCCAAAATTGTGCATAATATAAATAAATAACCATATCATAAAAATAAAAAATATAATAAAAAATAATAATAAATGGGGAAATTGAATAAATGAAACATATATAATATATCATGCAATGGAATGCATGTCCAAAAAAATGATGTAGATATATAAATAGATAATCAAATAAATAAACATTGTTATCCCTCTACAGTCTATCCTATACCACTTCTGCTCCATGATGCTTTCCACTGTCATCCACCATATTAATTTTCCCTTAATCTAATCATGAGTCCATAAATCTATAAGTGCACTGAAATAGTCGGGTTGGGTTAGAGTTGAAAGAACTATTTGGAAAACCCCAAATCATCTTTAAAAGTGTGGACATATATAAGAATTTATAGTATAAAAAGAGATTGATGTGCACATAATAAATAATAATTCCATGTGATATTTCTCAAAAAATAATCCACAAAAATATGTTTAACCTGCTTCAATGCTACGATAGAAAATATTAGAAAAATCATTGAAAATTCTCAATGTTAGATCCAGCCTCAAGCTATTCAATAGTTATAAATACCACAGTAATCCTAGTAAAAACACACTTGGTGATCTTGCCTCTATGATATCTAATGGTTAGGTCACATATAACATCATACCTGACTATGTCCACATAGGCCTGATTACCCATGATCGTTGTGGCCCATGATCATAACATGTGGTTCTGATTACACATGATTGGCATACCCTCACTTCATGCTATATTAGGACATCATGACATATCGTCCATCATGGTCTTGTCATCAAGTCACATAAATTTACTAAAGATGCTCCCCCTCAAGGGATATAGATGCATGAGGGTCTCACCCATCACCTAGGTATAATATATAACACAATACATAACATATACCATGTAATATCATAAGTAAATAGTGGCATGATTCACAACATGTCATGAGTGAGAGAAAAATTCATACATACAATCATTTGAGAAACTTAACATGGTATAAATCTCATCAACATGCATAAACATTTTACATAAATTAAGAAAGCCTCATGGGTACACACAAATCCACATGCATCACATAAAAATCATGGTATAGTGAATCATAAATCACATAACATGCTAACATCACATTCATGGACCAAAATGGTATGTAAAATCTTACATTAAGGTCCTGGATGTAAATATAAGGTATGTAGAAGGTTTCATCACACAAATCACATTCACACAATAAGTAGAAAACATGATCTCACACCATGGATTCCTAAATTCAAAACCATGTATTTTATTTTTAGAAGAAATAAAATATTACAATCGATAACACTCTTTCCCTCCACTATAATTTCTAAATTATCATTACAGGTTAATCCATGTGATCATAAAATTTCCCTAAATAATAATTTTTAAAAAAATATAATATCATTTAATAATATATATTATTATCATTCTACAATACATGATATTATCTTTTTATTACATTGATAATATTTGACATGAGATAATTCCCTTAAAAATAAATTTTCATATTTTTTATAATTATATTTCAATGATCTTGTTTAATTATCTTGTGATAATTAATTTTAACTATTTCTTGACGATTCACTGAAAATACCTTGGATATTTAAAATGTGGAAAAGGAAGGAGTAAATTAAATGTTAAAAATATACATTTCTACCATTAAAACAAATTTAGGATTATAATTATACTCATCGAGATGAATCCAATAACACTAATAATGTTTTTATCTAATCAATATCAGAGAGGATATTGATGATAGAAGTTTGGAATAAGTAATAGAAAATGAAAAGGTAAGAGATAGAGAGGAGATAGAGAATGTGATATGGGGGTAGATAATCATGGAGGATGATGAGGTCTTATTTGTTACACCCAATGCCTCCCCAAATTCCACCTTTTAAAACAAAATTTTTCCTCCCCTTTCATTTAGTGGACATATTAATTCATTCACACCCATAAAAATCTTACATGTTTTCTTCATTAAATTACCATTTCTAAAATAATTTAAGTATCTATTAATAAATACTAATATTTCATATACATATATATATTTATTTATATTTATATTTATTATATATACACATTATATATATATAAACAAAACCATATGTACGCCTGGACATGTATATATATTCTCATATATTTTCCAATCTATATATATATAAATTCAATTAGCCACACAAAGATAATTTTTTCCAATTTAGTAATAATTGAAAAAACAAAAAATTATTACTATTATTAAAATACTCACACCATTTCCATCATTAATATTTTAAAAAAACATCCTTTAAAAACCGAATAGTTATTAATTTTCTATAAACCATACTATTGTATTTATTTATAAAAAGTAATAATTTAACTAATATTACATTGATCACCAATATATATATATACACATGGATATAAATCAGACATCATTTATGAATATTCCAAGTTATTTATTTATATAATTTATTTTATTTTTTATTTTTTCAAAAAAATATTATTAATAATATAATTATTATTAACCTTGCATGTGATGTTTATAAATGCCTGAGGTAAGAAATATTATATCGCATCTAGGGTAAAACTTATATTCCATACATAATGGTTTTCTTAGAGTTTTAATACAATAGAACTTGGAGGAGATATTATATTATTTTAAAATATGGTGTAATAAAAATACTAAATAAATTTTCCTAATTTGTGCATTTTCAAAACACACGACGTACACAAATGTTAAGTTCTTACTTCGGTAAACCCCAAGTCTTGGAACTAAAATTAATGTCATCTTTTTCTTATAAGAATAATTTTTGGATATATTTAATTGTTTTTGAAAAATAGCATGCTTGTAGAATATAATATATTTAATATTTTTATTAAATAAATATTTATGTACTATAGGCCTCATAATTCCATAATAACTCAGTGCCTCATTTGAAAAACATTAAATTTAATAATCAAATGTTTTTAACAAAAAATTTACAATCTCATAAATCCTTTAGATCTTTAATTATGTTATTTTTACTGAGAATATACACCTTTCACATAAATGTACTCATAAAATATTTTCAAATAGGATTTTATTATCCTTAAAATCATGAATATATTACAATTCCCCCTCCAAAAATCTTCTCATTGAGATGTTTCTGTTGTGGTCATGTTCAAACAACTCTGGAAACAATATTAGAACATCAAACTCAGGCTCTCACATCTATATAATAAAAGGAACATTATGAAATTATCCCAATCATACCCTCTATATGGGATCACACAAGGTTATCCTAGGAGTCTATCTATAACACAAGTTATAACCCGCTTATCACTAACCATGGTATATTCTACTAAACATTAGTCATAGGCATCACATATATATTAACACAACAATATTCATAATAAAATTAATTAATTCCAATACAGATCTATGAAAACAAAATAGAAACACAAATATATGATCTAATGAGAAATAATTGCAAACATATATATCAAATCATTGAATTCAGATAGAAAACTACAATGAATCACAACAACATATATAAATCTTGAATGTGAACCTAATTTCCCAATCATGATGTATGAATGAGCCTAAAGTCTCATAAATCACATATTAACATCATGTACATCATCCAAGTTAATTGTATTCAACCATAACATTAGATCATAAATTTTACATTTTTTGACATTTAATGTCACACTATATAGTGATGGCTAGACAATATCATAGTTCCCCAAAATGAGTCTTAACAATCTTTTCTTCTGTAAAAACTATCCAAACCATAGGAAAGGATAAAAAATATTAGTGATTCCTAATTTTATAATACAATTTTTTGATATCCTGACCAAAACCACTGGTTCTGAGATGGAACACCACATGATCTCATGTGTCTGTCACTGTACATAAGATGTTGTAGACAAGAAGTTAGGGTCTCAAGTGGAATCATGTGAAGACTATGCCCCTTTTTATAGTTCACATGTGAAACAAATATTTAATGTATAAAAATACAAAATATAATATAAAATAACAATAAATGATGAAACTAAATAAATTAAATACATATAAGAGATCCCAATTAGGCATGCTTGTCCAGAAATTAAGAATCAGAGACATTATGAGATAAAAAAATAAACATATGAAGGTCCTCCAGAGTCTACTCAGACTGCTTCAACTCCATTCTCTAATTCTCAACCATCCACATTATGGCCTTTTCCATTATCTGAACCCAAATTCATGAGATCCCCAAATTCACCAAAATTATTGAGTGTTGTGTGAGTACATATACTTAGTAGTACACCACCAAGACATCCTTAAAATGTTTTAACATGCATTAGAGTTTATAATATTATAATGATTAATTGACACACATGAAAAAATCATGTCGTGAATCTTTTCACTAATGAAGCTACCGAAAATAAAATTTATACCTATATCAGTAACTTGATAGAGAATGTAACAACAATCATGTAAATTTCTCACTGTTAGATCTTTCCATAAGATTCTTGACAATAGTATAGGCCCTAGAAATATAGGAAAAACAATCATGGCCATCATTCCCCTACATTAACTCCAAGTAGGGTCACATAAACCGTAATGCCCCACTCATTCCAGAAAATTCTGATCACTCATGAACATCATGCCCTATGATCATCAAATGAAGCTCTGACCCCTCATGATTTTCATATCCCCAACTTAGGCCACAGTAGGCCATAATTCCCCATCATCTATCACAGTCTCATCATCATGTAAAATGAAGCGTCATAACACACTCTCTCTTTTAAGGGATATCAAGCTAAGATGAGACCACATATCACATTATTACCATGAATAACATAAAAAGATAGCATATAACATAAATATCATAAAGAATTAGTGGCATCATACATAACTAGTCATGAGTGTGAGAAAATCAATATATACAAGCATTTGATCAACTAAAATTGGAATAAGGTACACCACCATGCATACTAAAATTATTTTCAATCAAAAAAGCCTCATGGAATGAGATGAAATGACATGCATAAAAAAAGAAGAATGGGTTAGTCGAACAGAAATCACATATATTGATAACATCATATACATTGAACAAAATGGTAAGAATATTCATAACATAAACATATCGAAATCAGTGAATGATTTGATGAAGGTTTCCTCACCCAAACCATGTTTCACACCAACCAAAAAATATGATCACGTTCCAAGTATACATAAAAACAAAACATGTTATTTTATATAAAAAAAGAAATAAAATATTACATGAAATGATATTTTATCTCACCTGAATAATTTATGAGCTATCAATTTAGGTCAATGCATGTAATCAAAAATTATCCTTTTAGAATTTTGATAATTCGTTACTTGTGATAAAGTCCCATATAATTACCCATTATAATTTTTATAGTTATATTTTTATAATCTCGTGTAATTATCCACTAATAATTCATTGTAATTGTCCATTTCTAATTTTTTTATACTATATTTGTTATTTAAAATGTGGAAAACAAAAGAATAAATTAAATCTAAAAAACATATCTCACTACCTTATAATTAAAATTATAATCCTCAAGACGAATCCAATAACACTAATGTGGAATCAATTTGATCAATATCAATGAATACAATTAAGATAGAACTTTTAAAGAAATGTTTCAAAAATAAAAAATATATATAGGAGAGAGAGAAAGGGGGAGATGGATAGATTGTAATGGAGGAGGTGGTGGTCTTGTAGACTTCATAGAATCCCACCGTATTTCCCCCCCTTTTAAAACAATTTTTTTCTGACTCTTTCAATTTATGGACTCATTAAATCATAGATCACCCTGTTAATCTTACTCAATTTCATTAATAAACTCTCCCTTTTAAAACATAATAATTATCAATAAATATATATTAAAAATTAATATACATATATATATATACATTATATATATACACATTATATATACACACACATCTGTATATACACCCACACCAGTATAAATATACATAAATTATTATCATATTTATATACATAATTTATTTTTGTATAAAAAATATTAGATTTCCTAATTTTATAATAATGATATTAAAAATAATAATATTTTTTATTCAATAACTCTCACTGTATCCTCTAATCTCAATTAAAATAAAACATCCATTAAAAAACAAAATATTTATTATTTTTTTAATAACTATAGTATTGTATGTATTTGTCACAAGTAATAATTTCATCACTGTTTTGTTGATCACCAATAAATATACTCATATGGTAAAACATCAGTCATTATTTAAATGGAGTAAAAATTATTTAATCACATTTGTAATGTCCTTTTTAATTTAGTCGAAAATAATAATAATATAATTATTATTTCCATTTTTTTAGATGTATCCATACTATTGATGAACAAAAATATTATGTCATATATAGTGTAAATGTAACGCCCCGACCCCAGTTACCTAGAGTCGGTGCATTATTACATAACATTGGAATGATCACAAGAAAGATCAAATCTCGAAAGACCGATTGGTTTAGTATCCTTGGAAACAGTAGATATATTCATAAGTCTTACATTACATCATAAAGTGAAAAACTACTACAACAACATATTGTCTCCATATTCCACACTCATATCCCCACATAATATCCCTGCAGGTCATTCATAATTTACTTCTTCACTTCCTGGGAAAAATAAAACATAGAAAAGGGGTGAGCTTAAATGCCCAGTAAGGATAACAATATAGCGGAAACTTTCATAAATAAGGATAAACATTTAAGGAAATGTATAACTAAAACAAAATCCTTTTAAACTTGAACTTCAACATAGTATGGAAAAAGTAAAATAAAATAATTCCATTTACTTATTCACATGGATATTCTACTAATCGAATAATCACATGCAATATCAATAACCACGTTCATAATGATGGAATGCATAATGCTAGACTATCATAACCACATAGCCAAGGCCTCGTGCCAAGACTACAAATAAGATTTTGTCAAGGCCTTGTGCCAAGACACTAGTTTGTCTCATGAGACCTACCGATGCATCGAGGAGCTATAGCGGGCTCCACCCATCACATATTAAGTCCAATGCATTACCATATGAAAAGGTTTAAACATAACATAAACATTCGTATTAAAACTAGCATACGAAATGTCAATACTTTCACCATAAACCATGAATGGTATAAAAATAGAACATCCACAGTCAAACATATCACAAAACCTTCAATACAATATAGAAGTTTTGTATCATAATAAATCAACTTCAAATAAGCGTAAAATCCATCAAAGGATGTTGACATAGATGAAATAAAAACTCTTTTTAGAGAAATATCTCTTTATATTTTGAAATCATTTAAGAGTCATATATTATAAAATAAAACATTTTCTTTCAAAATATTCTTATAATCTTGTAAGGTAAGCTTCGACGATTTTATAACGGCAGAAAATAACCGCACCCGCCGTATAAGTTAAAAAAACATTCTTACCTTAATTATATCGAAAGGTTAAAAAGCACCTTTTTTGGAAAACGATGGAAAAATTCCTTTATAAACCACTTATAAAAAGTCAAACAAGGGTATAAATGACTTTAACCCATATTCTTGTAAATAGTAAAAAAAAATTGAAATACATTTTTAAGAAACATGGATGTGGATGATAAAGAGATCCCAGTAGATTATTATGTATAAACAACCTCGGATAATGAAGAGATTGTGAAATAAACCCTTACCTTGTACTTTTCCTTGGTTGAGGGTATGTTAACCTCCTGTATAATGGTGAAATAATTGTTATTAAATTATACAAGAATCATATATATTAATATGATATCATATTTGATCTTTTAACATTGCTTTGTTAATAATATCTTAGTATTATCGTCATTTCGGGTGTTAACTTACTCGTTTTCTTTTATATGTTTTGTTATGTAAGACATGTTTTTCATGGATAGGTTGTATCTTATTCATATCCAGAATGATATCAAGTCCTTAAAAATTATTTTTAAATCATCAAATGATAATTATACTTGAATGGATAGGATGGAGAATGAATCTCATCACGTTCGTGGAGACGGTAGTCCGTACGTACGCACGAGCGACAATATCATTCTTTTGATATTAAAATAATATATAATTGGATATTATATCATATATATAGAATCATTATCATGTTATATTTATTATTTACATGAGTTACGCATCATTATTATACCCATCCAAATAATAATATATTGAATAACAATTAAACCACGACGTGGAGACGGTAAGCCGTACGTATGCACGTATGGTGACATGTTATTCAAAGGGTGGATAGAATACTGAATATGGTTGTAACATATTTATAATAACATCACAGTATATATAAGGTACTGGAGTTATTATTTTAGAATGGTAATAACAAATAAAGAAGAAGTGGAAGAAGAAATGAATTTGAAAAAGGGTGGTGAAAACATAACCTCTTCTTCGGGTTCTTCCTTTTGATTTGATCAAAAGGGCTTCTTAGGTTGGATTTCTGATCAAACTAAGGCCTCTAGGTTGTATTGAGGGAAGTTAAGATAGTATTTGGGTAGTGTTTGGCCGAACCAAAAGGCTTTGAAGGTGTGAAGAAATGAGAAGGAGGAGTGCCCTTTTATAAGAGGAGTGAGGGGCACCTTTGGAAAAGCTAGAAATATTAATTTATAATAAATTCATATTCTGTTTCTAATGGCTCCAAAGTTTATTATTAAAAGGTTAAGGTGGATATAGGTCGAAAACCATTCAACCAATAGAATTTAGATAGGTTTGGGTCATTATATTAACCTTATCTTTTTGTTTTAACTCTTAGTTAATTAGTTTGACATTTACCATGTCACTTTGTATTTTTATATTATATAGTTAATAAACATACTATATACATCCAAGCGACCCCCAAGTGGTCCATTAATGATACAACTATCATGATATAAGTCTCTTGGCCGAACCTTATATTTTTAAGAATTTAATATCAATTAATAATATAATATTTGTTTTAAAAACTC
Organism: Viscum album; assembly: GCA_963277665.1. NCBI lineage: Eukaryota > Viridiplantae > Streptophyta > Magnoliopsida > Santalales > Viscaceae > Viscum > Viscum album. Next base: position 165,301,654 of record OY728155.1, on the reverse strand, counting down.
TTTTATGTCAATTTTGACACTATTCAATAGTTGATTTTTGTTAAACTCATAACAGAATGATTAATTCGAAAAAAGTCAATTAAAGCAATCCTAATATGTCATATTATCCTATAAAATTATTGTAATTCATTAAAAGTCTCAAATTATATTTATTTGGGTATTTATAATATCAATTATTTTAATTTTTCACTATTATGGTAATTACTGCATCATCATTGTGTCATAAATAAATTAACTTATTTAATGTCTAAAAATTATAAATAAAATATCATTATATAGTAAATCTTATTAGATTTATAATGAATATTTACAATCAAATATATCTTATGTATAACCCTATATTAAAAATGTTTTAGTAAATAAACTTTGATTTTAACTCTTTTAACTCTTCTTTGAATTAAATAATAATAAATGTCTTAATCTAATCCAAGTGGACCTAAATGATAATATTTTATTCCTAAGGTTGTTTTTGGGTCGAGATACACTTGTCCAATCGAATTAGGACATGTGTTAGGGTAATATTAATATCATTTTTACCCTTAATTACCCTATTTACTTTTAACCGTGGTAAATAAAAGTAAAAAGTTACTATTCACCAAAAAAATATTTTCATTTCATTGAACCAAATTTTACTTCTTGATATTAACCTTGTCTCTCGGATTTTCGAAATTCCAATCACAGAAGCGGTAAAATTAAGTTTTATGAAAAATTCAGTTTTTTAACTACCACTTAGTAGTTTCACTATTCATCAAAAATTGAAGTTTTTCAGAACAATGCCAAAATTTCACCCTAAGCTATAATTGATATTCCGAATTCAAAAATTATGTCTATTTTACAAAATTCCAAACATATAAGATGCATTAATTAATTTTATAATTAATTCCCGTTGTCACAACAAATAGCGTGTTTTTAAGAAACAATATATATCAAAATACTGACAATTGTTTAGGTCAAATTTCAAAGTGAAATTAATTCTAATGAACACCATTGGATAAAATTGTAAAAATATATTTTAATTATACTTTAAAACCACTCAAATTCATAATTTATCAATATAAATTATTTCGATTAAAAAAGTTGTTTGTAATTAAAATCTAGTAATTTTCACTATTCATCAAAGTATTAAAGTTATCCAAAAAGTACCAAAATTTCACCTTAGGCTAAATTCGATATTACGAATCTAAAAATGAAGTCCATTTTAAAAAATAAAATATATATAATTTCAAAAGTAGGTATTACTATTTATAACGGCTAGTTTGATTGGTTATGGTGTGTTAGAACTCGGTGTTGGGTATAGTGCAAGTTATTGAATTATTTTGAAGAAATAACACACTATGAAATCTTGGGGTGTTACATTCTCCCCTCCTTCAATAAATTGCGTCCTCTCAATTTGAAATTATTCTTCGAAAATAAAAGGTTTAAAATAAAAAATATCTTTGTGGGAAAACCCACATCGTAAATTGGGTTACTAAAATTTAGTCTTAATATGAGGAAAAGAGAAATGAAAGGGTCACCACCAAATTATGATCTCAATTAGGAGAACATTGGTGGAAATTAGAGACATATAATTGGAGGAAAAACGTAAATATTTATAGGTAGTGATTGAGGCCATTAATCACAAACAAGTGTAAAATTGAGGTCCTTAAATTCATCAATCTATGATGATTTGAAATACCAGCGGTTCAACAAAACATAGGGTATTAGGATAACACATTTTTGGTTTTAGGATTCCTTAAATAAAGTATAAGAATTAATTTCTTCATAGAATAAGAGAAAAATAAAAATATATTCTTGACAAGTAGAGTTCCATCCTTTAAGTAATTTCTACCATAGACTCATCTTTCACTCTAAAAGATAATAGAACTTAAAAATAATATTCTATTTATCCTATTCGTATAGGGTTAAAAAATGAATTTATAATTCATCTAGCAGAACCATTAAAAAATGACATTATTTCATCTAGGATATCACGTGGGTCAGTGGTAGGTGATACACACTTGTCGCCCTTCGGTTGTGGGTTCAAGTCTCGCGGCCTTACCGGATGCGACGGGTTGCCGCCCGACCTCCAGGTTGTCCTTTTATGGAAATCCAAAATAATCCAAACTAGAACTATCTAAAATACTTCAGTCTAAAATTTATAAGGAAGGTAAACACAATAAAGATCCTTTTTTCCGCGTAATAACATGTGAACACCTTCATCATGTATTCTTTTAAAACACTGTAACATCCTGAATTACCATAAAACCTTATTGATTACATTCATGATCCCTCATTCCTTAAAGAATACTAGATATACTCCTTCAATCCAAAAATGTGTTAAACCCCAACAATGATGGAATATACAAATCATTAATCAGTTTCAAGGTAGTCAAGAATATCCAATATAATTTATCCAAATCAATCATGTATTATTCCAAAATCACTACCTCGGTATCAGAACTATATTATGGTTTATCATTCTCTCAACCATATATTTTCCAAAAATTTATCCTGCTATTGAGTCACTTTTCTTTGTTCCACACAATCTCAAGTCCTTAATTAAATAGTACTGCAGTACAATCCTTATATTCTCCATAATTATTATAACAATTACATTGTTGATACAACACTCAAATGACATAATCAACATAAGAACTCTAATCATTCCTCTTCATCTGTGGTAGTATCATAACATGATTATTATCCAATAGCATCATTTGCGGCATAGTCTGATGACTGGGACATAGGTTCGCGTAGTGTCCAAACTCCTTGCAAATGAAGCATTGTACATTTGAAACCATTTTCTTACCCTTGTAGTCACGTACTTTGTGCCCTTTTCCTCCACACTTATAACAAACTCCCATTCCTTTCAGGCAATTTCCAGGGTGTTTCTTCCCACAGTTATCACATATGGGAAAATTCTTCTTTTCCCTCTTCCCTTTATCCATCTTTCTCTCTTCCATCCTTTTCTTCTCTTGCTTCCCTTCAAAGCCATAGGACTCAGTAAACTCTTTACTTATCTTATCAACACATGATATTATTTCTTCATATGATGATAATACATGGGAGACTATTTCTCTTATAAATTCTGTCTTAAGAACATGAAAGATATGATCCTTCTTTCTCCTTGGATCATTTGTATTGTTGGAGTTCTCATTCCTTCTAATGGGCGCCATTTCTAAACAATGGAATAAAATAGATCAGTTTATGAATCAAAATACATAATCCCATACTTACAAAACACTTAACATAAATTGAACTATTTATGGATATAATCCATAATCATAAAAATGTTTTCTTTGAGGAAGTATATACTCATAAACCCTTCATAATGAATTGTAAAAAAAATGAGAGTTATCCTAAGCATATCCCCCGGGAGTGTCGTAACCAAAAGTGCAGCAAGGCCCGTTGTCGTGCACCAGTTCCCGTTCGAGTCTAGCTCAAAGTGGTGTTTTCAGGTTTTACCCCTAGGTACATCTGTGCCAGAGCCGCCTCTACCTGCTCATATCCAGACAGGGATGTATTGCTTAGAAAACTCACAAAATCTCTACAATACCAAAATTCTAGGAAGTTCTTCTATACTAATCCTCAAAGTCCATCTTAAATCTATGTGCTATAATCAGAGTTTATCTAAATATAGCTTCCAAGGTTTGTACTAAACTTCCTCTGATACCAACTGTAACGCCCCGACCCCAGTTACCTAGAGTCGGTGCATTACTACATAACACTGGCATGATCACAAGAAAGATCAAATCTCGAAATACCGATTGGTTTAGTAGCCTTGGAAACACTAGATATATTCATAAGTCTTACATTACATCATAAATTGAAAAACTACTACAACAACATATTGTATCCATATTCCACACTCATATCCCCACATAATATCCCTGCAGGTCATTCATAATTTACTTCTTCACTTCCTTGGAAAAATAAAACATAGAAAAGGGGTGAGCTCAAATGCCCAGTAAGGATAACAATATAGCGGAAACGTTCATAAATAAGAATAAACATTTAAGGCAATGTATAACTAAAACAAAAGCCTTTTAAACATGAACTTCAACATAGTATGGCAAAAGTAAAATGAAATAATTCCATTTACTTATTCACATGGATATTCTACTAGTCGAATAATCACATGCCATATCAATAACCACTTTCATAATGATGGAATGCATAATGCCAGACTATCATAACCACATAGCCAAGGCCTCGTGCCAAGACTACAAATAAGATTTTGTCAAGGCCTTGTTCCAAGACACTAGTTTGTCTCATGAGACCTACCGATGCATCGAGGAGCTATAGCAGGCTCCACCCGTCACATATTAAGTCAAATGCACTCCCATATGAAAAGGTTTAAACATAACATAAACATTCGTATTAAAACTAGCATACGAAATGTCAATACTTTCACCATAAACCATGAATGTTATAAAAATAGCACATCCACAGTCAAACATATCACAAAACCTTCAATACAATATAGAAGTTTTGTATCATAATAAATCAACTTCAAATAAGCGTAAAATCCATCAAAGGATGTTGACATAGATGAAATCAAAACTCTTTCTAGAGAAATATATCTTTCTATTTTGAAATCATTTAAGAGTCATATATTTAGAAAATAAAAAATTTTCTTTGAAAATATTCTTATAAGCTTGTAAGGGAAGCTTTGACAATTTTATAATAGCAGAAAATAACCGCACCCGCCGTATAAGTTAAAAAAACATTCTTACCTTAATTCTGTCGAAAGGTTAAAAAGCACCTTGTTTGAAAAACGATGGAAAGATTCCTTTATAAACCACTTATAAAAAGTCAAACAAGGGTATAAATTACTTTAACCCATATTCTTGTAAATAGTAAAAATGTTTTGAAATACATTTTTAAGAAACATGGATGTGGATGATAAAGAGATCCCAGTAGATTATTACGTATAAACAACCTCGGATAATGAATAGATTGTGAAATAAACCCTTACCTTGTACTTTTCCATGGTTGAGGGTAGGTTAACCTCCTGTATAATGGTGAAATAATTTTTATTAAATTATACAAGAATCATATATATTAATATGATATCATATATGATCTTTTAACATTGCTTTGTTAATAATATCTTAGTATTATCGTCGTTTCGGGTGTTAACTTTCTCGTTTTCTTTTATATGTTTATTTATGTAAGATATGTTCTTCATGGATAGGTTGTATATTATTAATATCCAGAATGATATCAAGTCCTTAAACATTATTTTTAAATCATAAAATGATAATTATACTTGAATGGATACGATGGAGAATGAATCTCATCGTGTTTGTGGAGACGGTAGTCCGTACGTACGCACAAGCGACAATATCATTCATTTGATATTAAAATAATATATAATTGGATATTATATCATATATACAGAATCATTATAATGTTATATTTATTATTTACATGAGTTATGCATCATTATTATACCCATCCAAATAATAATATATTGAATAACAATTACACCACGACGTGGAGACGGTAAGCTGTACGTACGCACGTATGGTGACATGTTATTCAATGGGTGGATAGAATACTGAATATGTTTGTACCATATTTATAATAACATCAAAGTATATATAAGATACTCGAGTTATAATTTTAGAATGGTAATAACAAATAAAGAAGAAGTGGAAGAAGAAATGAATTTGAAAAAGGGTGGTGAAAACATTACCTCTTCTTCAGGTTCTTCCTTTTGATTTAATCAAAAGGGCTTCTTAGGTTGGATTTATGATCAAACTAAGGCCTCTAGGCTGTATTGAGGGAAGTTGAGAGAGTATTTGGGCAGATTTTGGCTGAACCAAAGGGCTTTGAAGGTTTGAAGAAATGAGAAGGATGAGTGCCCTTTTATAAGAGGAGTGAGGGGCACCTTTGGAAAAGCTAGAAATATTAATTTATAATAAATTCATATTCGGTTTCTAATGACTCCAAAGTTGATTATTCAAAGTTTAAGGTGGGGATAGGTCTAAAACCATTCAACCCATATAATTTAGACAGGTTTGGGTCATTATATTAACCTTATCTTTTTGTTTTAACTCTTAGTTAATTAGTTTGACATTTACCATGTCACTTTGTATTTTTATATTATATAGTTAATAAACTTACTATATACATCTAAGAGACCCCCAAGTGGTCCATTAATGAAACACCTATCATGATATAAGTCTCTTGGCTGAACTTTAGATTTTTAAGAATTTAATATCAATTAATAATATAATATTTGTTTTAAAAACTCTTTTATGTCAATTTTGACACTATTCAATAGTTGATTTTTGTTAAACTCATAACAGATTGATTACTTTAAAAAAAGTAAGTTAAATCAATCCTAATATGTCATAGTATCCTATAAAATTATTTTAATTCATTAAAAGTCTCAAATTATATTTATTTGGGTATTTATAATATCAGTTATTTTAATTTTTTACTATTATGGTAATTACTGCATCATCATTGTGTCATAAATAAATTAAATTATTTAATGTCTAAAAATTATAAATAAAATATAATTATGTATTAAATCTTATTATATTTCTAATGAATATTTACAATTGAATTTATATTATGTATAACCCTATATTAAAAATGTTTTAGTAAATAAACCTTGATTTTAACTCTTTTAACTCTTCTTTGAATTAAATAATAATAAATGTCTTAATCTAATCCAAGTGGACCTAAATGATAATATTTTATTCCTAAGGTTGTTTTTGGGTCGAGATACACTTTTCTAATAGAATTAGAACATGTGTTAGGGTAATATTAATATCATTTTTACCCTTAATTACCCTATTTACTTTTAACCGTGGTAAATAAAAGTAAAAAGTTACTATTCACCAAAAAAATATTTTCATCTCATTGAACCACATTTTACTTCTTGATATTAACCGTGTCTCTCAGATTTTCGAAATTTCAATCACAGAAGCGGTAAAATTAAGTTTTATGAAAAATTTTGTTTTTTAACTACCACTTAGTAGTTTCACTATTCATCAAAAATTGAAGTTTTTCAGAACAATGCCAAAATTTCACCCTAAGCTATAATTGATATTCCAAATTCAAAAATGATGTCTATTTTACAAAATTCCAAACATATAAAATGCATTAATTAATTTTATAATTATTTTTCGTTGTCACAACAAATAGCGTGTTTTTAAGAAACAATATATATCAAAAGATTGACAATTGTTTAGGTCCAATTTCAAAGTGAAATTAATTCTAATGAACACCATTGGATAAAATTGTAAAAATATATTCTAATTATACTTTAAAACCACTCAAATTCATAATTTATCAATATAAATTATTTCGATTAAAAAAGTTGTTTTTAATTAAAATTTAGTCATTTTCACTATTCATCAAAGTATTAAAGTTATCCGAAAAGTACTAAAATTTCACCTTAGGCTAAATTCGATATTACAAATCTAAAAATGAAGTCCATTTTGAAATATAAAATATATATAATTTCAAAAATTAGGTATTACTATTCATAACGGCTAGTTTGATTGGTTATGGTGTGTTAGGACTCGGTGTTGCATGTAGTGCAAGTTATTGAATTACTTTGAAAAAATAACACACTATGAAATCTTGGGGTGTTACAATAAAACTATTATTCTCAGTGAAACGGTGGTCTCATACATCTCATATGATACATCATTTAGATATGTTTTTTTTATTTTTTTAAATTCTATTGTAATATTATTAAATAAATTATCATCAAGTTATATTTAACTGAACTCCCAACACACAAAAATCATATGTAATTGTAGAGACCCGAAACCTGACATACATGGACATTACATTACATTTGCGGAATACTTAGTACATAACAAAAACACACACTAAAGGATCGTAATAGTTTAGTGTCTTTGGAAACTCGGAACGTAATCTTCTAATCGTGGTGAAAGTTCTTCAATATCTCCCATAAAGGTCATCCCTTTTTTTTTACCTAAAACCTTTCTTTATATCCTGGGGAAAAGAAAACATAAAAGGGTGAGCTCAAATGCTCAGTAAGGGTAAACAAAAGAAATATCAATCACATCATATATATAAGAACATAGCTTTTGGAAATCTTAACCTGCAAAAAAGCTCATAATATCATAACATGGGATAAATCATAGAAGTGAAATGTAATCCCAATAATCATAACTTAAAACATGAAACTTTGTGGCATACACACATAATCATAGAGAATCATTTCTTGTTAGTCAAGACTCAATGCCAGGACTATCTTAGTGGACAAAGTCCCTTTCTGAATCGTAACCCTCGTTTCAGTCCTGTTTCACTGAACCGGTATAACCTACCATTTCAGCCATGTCTATCTCATGAGATATAAAATCTTTACCCAATGCATTGGAGGGAGATATAGGTCCCACCCATCTTATAATGAATCCTTTCTTATGTGTGCCACATAATCATAAACCATACATCATAGCGTAACCCATGTAATAAAAATGGAATTCTTAAACAACATGACATCATAAAACAATTCATATAAGATAAAGGAATTCATAAAAATATTTCCATCACAACATAATAAAATCCATGTAATAATAGGGATAAAAACAGAACCCTTTTATTATCTTAGATGGAAAATAATTTTGATAAAATACTTGAACTCCATTCTTGAGGAAAATATCCTTTCTTCTTCAAAAACATTTTTCCTTTCATAACATGTCATACGACTTTAAAATAAAAGAAGTTGATTAAAAATAAACTTGAAAACTTGTAAAGGAAGATTCTTGGAATTTTTGTTTTAAAAATCCATTCATTCCATATAAGTTAAAAAAAACATTCTTCGTACTTTTGTCGGAAAAGTCAAAAAGTACCTCGTACGAAAAACGACAAAAGATTCCTTTCATATCCTTTACTAAAAACGCACTGAAGGGTAAAATTGGATTTAAAAAATTGTAGGTGGATGGAAATAATATAACATATTGAGGAAACATGGATGTGGATGATAAAATACACCCCAGTAAATACTTACGAATAAACAAACTCGGATAAAAATGAGATTGTCATATTTCCCTTACCTTAGGTCCAATTTGCTTCGTATGTGTCCGAACCTCCTGTATAATGATTTAAATAATGTCATTGACTTATTAAAGAATCATATTCATTGTTATGATATCATATATGGTTCACTTATGACATTATATTACCCGTTCTTTTGTAAATTCCATGTTAAAGAAGCGTTTTGGGTAAAATCGTTTCATTTATCGTAGGTGTTTTGACTTGTTGTTCTTGACATCATTATTACTTATATCATGATTTACTTACTTCCAGAATATAAAATATGATTTATATATCATATATATTCAGTATATATATATATATAATAGATAGATAAATAAAATGAAAAACACCGTTCATGGAGACGGTAGTCCGTACGTACGCATGAACGCTGTTTTTCTTTCCTTATTGTCTTGAAATGGAAGTAAGTAGATGACATACATATGTATATATATACATAAATCCAGTAGCTTTATAATGTCATATATTTCATTATTATTTCTTATATATACATTATAATCATTCTTAAATGGTTAACATGGAGAATGAATCTCACCGCGTCGTGGAGACGGTAGTCCGTACGTACGCACGAGCGATGATATCATTTCCATAAATATTGAATTGAATTGGAGTGGATTATACAATATATCAGAATCAATATGATGTTGTAATAACTATGTATAGTTATTCCTTACACCATTATACCCATCCATGTAAGGTGGTGGTGGAAAATAGATTACACCACGGCGTGGAGACGGTATTCCGTACGTACGCACGCGCGGTGATTTCTTTTTCCGTAGGGTGGATAGATGGTGAAATAGGGTTGTTTCATACTTATAATAACATATCAGTATATGAGTGATACTGATTTTATTACTTCATAATGAAACAACCTAAGAAGAAGAAGTGGAAGAAGAAATAAAGATGAAAGAATTGGTAACGGTAATTACCTCTTCTTTGAAGTGCCTCTTTGAGACCTCTTCTTAGGGCACTAAAATTGGTCTTTGAGGAAGACCAGAACCTCTAGGATGTTGCTAGGGAAGTGGAGAAGAGATTTTGGCAGGGGTTGGCCGAGCTTGAGTGCTCAAATTGGTGTGAGGAGGAGAGGGAGGAGGTGTCCTTTTATAAGGGAGGAGAGGGGCACCTTAGGAATATCTCAAAATATTATTTTATATTAAAGTCAAAATCGGTTTATAATGGTTCCAAAGGGTCTTATTTCGAAGCTAAAGTGGGGATGGGTCGAAATACTATCAACCAATAGGATTTAGACAAGTTTAGGTTATTATTTTAACCTTATCAATTAGATTTAACTCTAAGTTAAATAATTTAACTTTTACCGTGTCTTTTTGTTTTCTTTCACTATATGGTTAATACACTTACTATAACATGCCAAACGAACCCCAAATTGTTTATTATTAAACTATATATCCTTATCTAAGTCATTTGGCCGAACCTTAGATTTTTAGGAATAAAATAACAATTAATACTATAATATTTTATTTAAAAACTATTTTGTGTCAATTTTGACACTATTTGATATATGATTTTTGTGAAAGTCATAACAGAATTATATGTTCGAACCAAGTTGATTAAATCAACACTAATATATCATAGTAACCTAGAAAATTAGTGTAATTCATAAAAAGTCTCAAATTATATTTATTTTGGTGTTTATAACATCAATTATGTCAATATTTCATTAATAAGATAATTACTGCATCATCATTGTGTCATAAATAAATTAAATTATTTAATGTCTAAAAATTACAAATAAAATACCATCATGTATTAAATCTTTTTAGCTTTCTAATGAATATTTACAATCGAATTTATCTTATGTATAACCCCATATTAAAAATGATTTACTTATTAAACTTTGATTTTAACTATTTTAACCCTTCTTTAAATAAATTAATCATAAATGTCCTAATCTAATCCAAGTGGGCCTAAATGGTCATATTTTATTCCTAAGTTTGTTTTTGGTCGAATTACACTTGTCCAATAGAATTAGGACATGTGTTAGGGTAATATTAATATCATATTTACCCTTAGTTACCCTATTTACTATTAACCGCGGTAAAAAAAGTAAAAAGTTACTATTCACCAAAAATTATTTTCATCTCATTGAACCACGTTTTAGTCCTTGATATTAACCGTGTCTGTCGAATTTTCAAAATTCTATTCACAGAAGCGGTAAAATTAAGTTTTATGCAAAATTCAGTTTTTTAACCTACCACTTAGTAGTTTCACTATTCATCAAAAATTGATGTTTCTCAGAACAATGCCAAAATTTCATCCTAAGCTATATTTCATATTCCGAATTCAAAAATGAAATCTATTTTACCAAATTCATAACATAGAAGTTGTATTAATTAATTTTATAATTAAATCCCGCTGTTAAAATAAATAGCGTGTTTTTAGGGAACAATATATATCAAAAGATTGACACTTGATTATGTCTGGTTTAAATGTGAAATTACAACCAATGACCAACATTGTATTAAATTGTAAAAATATATTCTGAATATACTTTAAAACCACTCAAATTAATAATTTATCACTATTAATTATTTCGATTAAAAAAGTTGTTTTTAATTATAATTTAGTAATTTTCACTATTCATCAGAATGTGAAAGTTATCCGAAAAGTACCAAAATTTCACCTTAGGCTAAATTCGATACTCCGAATCCAAGAATGAAGTTCATTTTGAAAAATAAGATTTACAGAAATTTAAAAAGTGGTTATTACTATTCATAACGGCTAGTTTTAATAATATTTTAATAGCATATCATTGTTTCGTGAAACTCAGTATTACGTACCACACACGCTATCGAGGAAGGTTGCGATTGCGTGTAATGCAAGGCAAGTCAAGGATGCGTGTTGTGCAAGCTCCTTTTGGTGTAGCGTACAACACAAGACATTAGTGAAATAAAAAAGAATATTTTTCATAAAATCTCGGGCTGTTACATTCTACCCCCCTTAAAATGAATTTCGCCCTCGAAATTCTTCGGGGTTATAGATGGTTTACTATTCGAAAGTTTCTTTAATAGAAACCCACATCGTAAAAAGGAATACCAAAACTAGGCTTTAAAAACTAAAGTATGAAATGTAACGATTACCCAAATAAACTAATCACTGGGTTTCCACATAGGTGAAAATATGGATATGGAAGAGAAATCTAACCATCATGTTCTGATAGAGAGTGGTAGAGAACATGGCTATGGAAAAGCCAGTAACCACAAATCCATAAATTTGTGACGATCTAAGGTACCATCTGATTCATCAGGTATAAGAGAACTAGGACAACATTTTTGGTTTTCAAGATCATTTCCCTAAAGTTAAAGAATTTGAATTAGAATAAATACTTACTTTATTTTGGTACAATCTCACTGTTGTTCGTGCCTTTAACAATTTCCACTTCATCTCTTAAATAAATGAAGTTGAATTTGTTATTCGTGAAGTGTTAGCAGATCATGTGATAGAATGACGGGTCATTCCATCTGTCTCAAAAGGTTAGCAAAATTTATATACATAAGTCGATCTATAGTGGGATTAATCATATATGGTTCCTAAAATGGGCTTATACTTCATATATCATACTGCTTAATATAATAACACTAGTTTCTACTAAACAGGGACTTCCTGTAGGTCAGTGGTAGGCGATAAAGGCCAGTCGCACTTCGGTTGTGGGTTCGATTCCTACAGCCTTGTCCGAAGCGATGGGCTGTCGCCCGTCCTGCAGGTTGTCCTTTTTCTAAAACTACGTTACTATAACATCCCATCAATAATATCGAAAATCTTCTATCCTTAAACAATACTAACTTATGTCCAACATATTCCAGTCTAATCTTTAGGCTTATACATAATATTGCAGTCCACTCTCATAATATAGTGACAACGATTACCAGAGATTTAATACTGTCGTTGATCCCCACATATCATAAGATATGTCTTGTTGGTCACATTCCAAACATTCAAAGTCCTTAATCGCGTATTCTCTTGAATACCTTAGTGAAAACATGAGTGCAGTTAAAAGTTAACACTTTCCACATACCAAAATCCTCAAAATTCTATATACTCAAACCATGATATCACTTAGTCCTTATATCAATCATGAGCTCATGAATACTATTAAACATTTCATTTTCTCGTCTTCATTATGCGCATATCATCTTATTTCCAAAAATATCTCAATCACTTTGAATACCACATCAATAAATATTGCAATACTCAATGATACAACATTATTTTGGAATCCCATTACATAAACACTTAATCATTCCACCACATCGTTGTCATATTCAACATTGCCAATAGTGATCGCATGTGATTTCCCTTTGTCCTTTGCCTTCAGTGGTTGCTCATATTGATCATCACTAACCCTTGGATTAGGGAAATTATTAGCATAATGCCCCATTTCCTTGCACTTGAAGCATTGAAGTGTTGGCGGTGCGTTCTCTGCAGTGTTTGCTTTATTCACATCATTAGAAACCCTTTTTCCATTACTTTGACACTCAGCTGCTCGATGACCTTCTTTTCCACACTTAAAACATTTTCTAGTCCCTTTAAGACAATCTCCACCATGCTTCTTTCCACACATTGTGCATAAGGAAACATTCATCTTCTTTTCACCATTATTCTGAGATTTCTCCTTGAACTCCATCTTTCGTTTCTTGTCAAAACCATGAGATGGATATGTAACACCAACTTCCATTTCTACCTTGATAGCACAACGCACAATTTCTTCATAGCTACTGAAGTCTCTTATAGCTAATGCCGTTCGAAGACTTGGTTTTAAGCCACTGAAAAATCGATCAACTTTACTTTCAGGTTGGATGATAATTCCAGAAGCATACCTTGCAAGTCTTGTAAAATTTGCTTCATAGGTACCAACAGATTCATCGTCCCTTTGCTTCAGTTCAAGAAACTCTTTCTCCATCTTTGTTCGAAGAATACGAGGGAAGTACTTACTGAAAAATAAGTTCTTGAACTCGTCCCATTCCATGGACTCAATTTCATCTCTTAGCCTCGTATTCTTGATAAGATTCCACCATTGATCAGCTTCACCTTCCAAACGATATACTGCTAAGATGACTTTATCATGCTCAGAACATTGAAGAACTGAAAATATCTTTTCAGTGGTACTGATCCATTGTTCAGCAACAAGTGGATCAGAAGACCCATTGAAAGAAGGTGGACGTTGCCTCATGAAGGACTCAATAGAATATTGTTCCCTTCTCTGATCATTTGGAAGTCCAAAATGATTCATAGCTTGTGTAAGTATAGCAATAAGATTTTGCAATCCATCTCCCATAACATTTGTTTGTTCAGGAGGACAATCATTGAATTGTCTATTGCATTGATCAACACGGTTCCTTCGGGTTCCAGCCATCGTCTAAAACCCAAAAAGAATAGTGTGAGAGGCAAAAATCACGCTAGGGAAAACAACATTATAAAGGGGGAGTATCTTCAATATCTAACTTCTTAGGTTAAATTCTAAGATCGTTAGCGCAATTATAGTACTATAACCTATACGTATACTTAACCTTAGGGACATCCCTAGACATACCGTAGAAATATCTCTAGGGATCTCACTAACGTTTTCGCATCCTAGTTTCCAAAGGTTGACTAAACCTTTCCTCTGATACCAACTGTAGAGACCTGAAACCTGACATACATGGACATTACATTACATTTGCGGAATACTTAGTACATAACAAAAACACACACTAAAGGATCGTAATAGTTTAGTGTCTTTGGAAACTCGGAACGTAATCTTCTAATCGTGGTGAAAGTTCTTCAATATCTCCCATAAAGGTCATCCCTTTTTTTTTACCTAAAACCTTTCTTTATATCCTGGGGAAAAGAAAACATAAAAGGGTGAGCTCAAATGCTCAGTAAGGGTAAACAACAGAAATATCAATCACATCATATATATAAGAACATAGCTTTTGGAAATCTTAACCTGCAAAAAAGCTCATAATATCATAACATGGGATAAATCATAGAAGTGAAATGTAATCCCAATAATCATAACTTAAAACATGAAACTTTTTGGCATACACACATAATCATAGAGAATCATTTCTTGTTAGTCAAGACTCAATGACAAGACTATCTTAGTGGACAAAGTCCCTTTCTGAATCGAGTAACCCTCGTTTCAGTCCTGTTTCACTGAACCGGTATAACCTACCATTTCAGCCATGTCTATCTCATGAGATATAAAATCTTTACCCAATGCATTGGAGGGAGATATAGGTCCCACCCATCTTATAATGAATCCTTTCTTATGTGTGCCACATAATCATAAACCATACATCATAGCGTAACCCATGTAATAAAAATGGAATTCTTAAACAACATGACATCATAAAACAATTCATATAAGATAAAGGAATTCATAAAAATATTTCCATCACAACATAATCAAATCCATGTAATAATAGGGATAAAAACAGAACCCTTTTATTATCTTAGATGGAAAATAATTTTGATAAAATACTTGAACTCCATTCTTGAGGAAAATATCCTTTCTTCTTCAAAAACATTTTTCCTTTCATAACATGTCATACGACTTTAAAATAAAAGAAGTTGATTAAAAATAAACTTGAAAACTTGTAAAGGAAGATTCTTGGAATTTTTGTTTTAAAAATCCATTCATGCCATATAAGTTAAAAAAAACATTCTTCGTACTTTTGTCGGAAAAGTCAAAAAGTACCTCGTACGAAAAACGACAAAAGATTCCTTTCATATCCTTTACTAAAAACTCACTGAAGGGTAAAATTGGATTTAAAAAATTGTAGGTGGATGGAAATAATATAACATATTGAGGAAACATGGATGTGGATGATAAAATACACCCCAGTAAATACTTACGAATAAACAATCTCGGATAAAAATGAGATTGTCATATTTCCCTTACCTTAGGTCCAATTTGCTTCGTATGTGTCCGAACCTCCTGTATAATGATTTAAATAATGTCATTGACTTATTACAGAATCATATTCATTGTTATGATATCATATATGGTTCACTTATGACATTATATTACCCGTTCTTTTGTAAATTCCATGTTAAAGAAGCGTTTTGGGTAAAATCGTTTCATTTATCGTAGGTGTTTTGACTTGTTGTTCTTGACATCATTATTACTTATATCATGATTTACTTACTTCCAGAATATAAAATATGATTTATATATCATATATATTCAGTATATATATATATAATAGATAGATAAATAAAATGAAAAACACCGTTCATGGAGACGGTAGTCCGTACGTACGCATGAACGTTGTTTTTCTTTCCTTATTGTCTTGAAATGGAAGTAAGTAGATGACATACATATGTATATATATACATAAATCCAGTAGCTTTATAATGTCATATATTTCATTATTATTTCTTATATATACATTATAATCATTCTTAAATGGTTAACATGGAGAATGAATCTCATCGCGTCGTGGAGACGGTAGTCCGTACGTACGCACGAGCGATGATATCATTTCCATAAATATTGAATTGAATTGGAGTGGATTATACAATATATCAGAATCAATATGATGTTGTAATAACTATGTATAGTTATTCCTTACACCATTATACCCATCCATGTAAGGTGGTGGTGGAAAATAGATTACACCACGGCGTGGAGACGGTATTCCGTACGTACGCACGCGCGGTGATTTCTTTTTCCGTAGGGTGGATAGATGGTGAAATAGGGTTGTTTCATACTTATAATAACATATCAGTATATGAGTGATACTGATGTTATTACTTCATAATGAAACAACCTAAGAAGAAGAAGTGGAAGAAGAAATAAAGATGAAAGAATTGGTAACGGTAATTACCTCTTCTTTGAAGTGCCTCTTTGAGACCTCTTCTTAGGGCACTAAAATTGGTCTTTGAGGAAGACCAGAACCTCTAGGATGTTGCTAGGGAAGTGGAGAAGAGATTTTGGCAGGGGTTGGCCGAGCTTGAGTGCTCAAATTGGTGTGAGGAGGAGAGGGAGGAGGTGTCCTTTTATAAGGGAGGAGAGGGGCACCTTAGGAATATCTCAAAATATTATTTTATATTAAAGTCAAAATCGGTTTATAATGGTTCCAAAGGGTCTTATTTCGAAGATAAAGTGGGTATGGGTCGAAATCCTATCAACCAATAGGATTTAGACAAGTTTAGGTTATTATTTTAACCTTATCAATTAGATTTAACTCTAAGTTAAATAATTTAACTTTTACCGTGTCTTTTTGTTTTCTTTCACTATATGGTTAATACACTTACTATAACATGCCAAACGAACCCCAAATTGTTTATTATTAAAATATATATCCTTATCTAAGTCATTTGGCCGAACCTTAGATTTTTAGGAATAAAATAACAATTAATACTATAATATTTGATTTAAAAACTATTTTGTGTCAATTTTGACACTATTTGATATATGATTTTTGTGAAAGTCATAAGAGAATTATATGTTCGAACCAAGTTGATTAAATCAACACTAATATATCATAGTAACCTAGAAAATTAGTGGAATTCATAAAAAGTCTCAAATTATATTTATTTTGGTGTTTATAACATCAATTATGTCAATATTTCATTAATAAGATAATTACTGCATCATCATTGTGTCATAAATAAATTAAATTATTTAATGTCTAAAAATTACAAATAAAATACCATCATGTATTAAATATTTTTAGCTTTCTAATGAATATTTACAATCGAATTTATCTTATGTATAACCCCATATTAAAAATGATTTACTTATTAAACTTTGATTTTAACTATTTTAACCCTTCTTTAAATAAATTAATCATAAATGTCCTAATCTAATCCAAGTGGGCCTAAATGGTCATATTTTATTCCTAAGTTTGTTTTTGGTCGAATTACACTTGTCTAATAGAATTAGGACATGTGTTAGGGTAATATTAATATCATATTTACCCTTAGTTACCCTATTTACTATTAACCGCGGTAAAAAAAAGTAAAAAGTTACTATTCACCAAAAATTATTTTCATCTCATTGAACCACATTTTAGTCCTTGATATTAACCGTGTCTGTCGGATTTTCAAAATTCTATTCACAGAAGCGGTAAAATTAAGTTTTATGCAAAATTCAGTTTTTTAACCTACCACTTAGTAGTTTCACTATTCATCAAAAATTGATGTTTCTCAGAACAATGCCAAAATTTCATCCTAAGCTATATTTCATATTCCGAATTCAAAAATGAAATCTATTTTACCAAATTCATAACATAGAAGTTGTATTAATTAATTTTATAATTAAATCCCGCTGTTAAAATAAATAGCGTGTTTTTAGGGAACAATATATATCAAAAGATTGACACTTGATTATGTCTGGTTTAAATGTGAAATTACAACCAATGACCAACATTGTATTAAATTGTAAAAATATATTCTGAATATACTTTAAAACCACTCAAATTAATAATTTATCACTATTAATTATTTCGATTAAAAAAGTTGTTTTTAATTATAATTTAGTAATTTTCACTATTCATCAGAATGTGAAAGTTATCCGAAAAGTACCAAAATTTCACCTTAGGCTAAATTCGATACTCCGAATCCAAGAATGAAGTTCATTTTGAAAAATAAGATTTACAGAAATTTAAAAAGTGGTTATTACTATTCATAACGGCTAGTTTTAATAATATTTTAATAGCATATCATTGTTTCGTGAAACTCAGTATTACGTACCACACACGCTATCGAGGAAGGTTGCGATTGCGTGTAATGCAAGGCAAGTCAAGGATGCGTGTTGTGCAAGCTCCTTTTGGTGTAGCGTACAACACAAGACATTAGTGAAATAAAAAAGAATATTTTTCATAAAATCTCGGGCTGTTATAGTAATGCCTAGGTTTAACATTGTATCCCAGACATGATAGTGGTCATCGATTTCCCATACTAGGCACTATTTAAGAGATATTACATTATTTTCTAAAAAGTATCATTCATGCATAATACAACATAATTAATATTTTTATTAAATCAATATTAAGGTTCTACGTGCCTCAAAATTATATGCATACTTAGAACCTTAATCTAAATATATTTGATAGAAAATTAAAAGGATTTAATAGATAATTTACCCTTTCACAAAACCTTTAAATCGTTTATTAAGTAATTATTATTGAAAATTTTATATTTTCATGTAAAAATAATTATACATTATTTATGAAGAGGGTTTCATTATCCTTAAAAAATTCTATATTTTAAATTATTTATGATAAAATTTATATCATTTTTAAATAACCATATAAAATTTATTTTAGGGTGAATTCTCATATTTTTTGAGAGGATTTATTTTTTTAGTGAATAGTTAAATAAGTCAATTTTTGTGAAACTTTAATTTTTTTAAGTTAAAATACCCACTATCATTTTAATTTTATATTAAAGTAACATAGGTATTATTTAAATAAATATAAGTTAATTAATTATATTTTAATCGGCAATATAATCAATTTTGAAAGAAGTTAATTTTTAGGATTAAAAACACATTTTTCAAACAGACTATTTTACATTGCATTTTACCAATATATTTTAAAAATTATTTCTAAAAACGCAAATAAATTCATCATGAAAAAATAATTCAATATTTTTATTAAATACTTCCATATTTGCAAAATAGTATACTTTTCTTTTTTCTCCTTAAGAATAATAATTGTTGGAAATATCTTTCACATCTGTAATTTTAAATCATGTAATTAAGGATACAAATAATATGCTAAATACTAAAAAATAACACTCAAATATGCCTTTAATATGTTTTATGGGTATTGTTTGACCATCCACATCAATGATTTGACTATTTATATATTAAGTACCATTTTTCACTAAGAATGAGTTATATATCATTTTATGTAAATTTGATGTAAAAAAATATCACTCTCTTTATTTTAATATCTATAAAAGTTTATTATAGTGATATGATAGAATATGATAATTTTTAAATATTTATATTAATATCAACATTTTTTACCATGATAATTTATTTTTAATTTATAGTTATGAAATAATTATCTTAAATTCTTATACAACATTAACCTAGTGTGTGTGCAAGTAGTACATAAATCTAGTGAATGATTTGAAAAACATAAGAAGTATTTTTTCGGTGTTTTATAGTGTACTAAAAAAAGTTAGATATATTTAAAATATTAGAGAAGTTATAAATAATTATATTCTAATTCCATATAGTCGCGAAGTTTTCAAATAAAAATTAAATGAATAATGAAAAGATTACATTATATATATTTTTGGTTAAATAATTTTTTATTAAATTATTTATAAATAAAAAACATAAAAGAGTAAAATTAGGATTATAATTGGCCTAAAATATCACCCCATGTCCATTTATTATCGGACTATCATATTATGAGATACATTATAACCATTTAATATTAAAAATTCCATTACCAATTTTATGTTTAACATTGGATAAACTATAGTTTAAGTCAAAATATATGGTTTAAAATAATATCCAAACCTATCTAAATATTATTGGATGATTATATTAGCATTATATCCTCATTATATAATAATTCTAGTCATTTTAGAACCATTTTAATTTTGTTGGGAAAATATTATATTATAAATTTTTTACGCATCTCCAAAAATGGAATTACTGATATTTTAAAATATAACATATTTTGTTAAATGATTTAAAACTCATTAATATAATATCAAAATCGATTTAAATGGTATATTATTGACAATATTAGACATGGTCCACTTATGGGTTGTTTTTTCTTTTATAGTATCTTTATTGACCCTTAAAGAGTAAAACAACATTGTCATCACTATAATTGTCAAAAGGTTCAATGTAAGCTTAAAAATAAGACATAAATGAAAAAAAATAGTCTAAACTTGTAAAAATTTTATTGTATGATATTTTTTAGACTTATAATAATATTATAATATAATTATATCAATTTTCAGACCCTTGATTAGGAAAATGAATTATGTTATTATAATAAGTCATGTAATTCAAAAAGGGCCCCTCCCCTCATGTGTAAAAGGGAAAAATATCTTCACTATTACTCACATATTTATCACTATATTCAGGAAAATATCTATCCAACTCTCTCCAAAAAGTCACTTCCCATATCCAAGAGTACATTTTTCAAGAAAAAAAATCACAGGAATGATTTTTTTAAATAGAAAGAGGTTATCTAAAGAAGTGGTATTGTTCTTAACCGTGCATTTTTAATTTATTTCCTTTTATACCTCATTAAAATCATCTTGAACCATAAAGAAATAATAACATTATAATTTTACATATTTTGATATGGTATTATGATAATTTAATAATAAATATTATTATTCTATTCAATCTAATGGTAGATGAATCTGTCATTTGTGTGTACGGAGGACTAAGTCCTTACAAATGGATTTAAGTAATTTTCTTTTTTATCCTCTCATAAATAGTTATAATATTGGATTTAATGTATACATATAATATTATTGGAATAATTATATTTCAAAAAACATAATATTTTTTTTCATAAATTTATATACATATAAAAATGACAGTTACACTTGTGAATATGTGCATATCACAACCTCCAAAAAACATATGAATAGTTTTACTTGACCAAAATAAGTTGATTTATATATAAGTGTATTTAATGAATGAATATTACATTTATATATAATACCCATTCTGGAGTGAAAAAATAATACATCCCTTATTCCAATAATGTTGTTTTAAAAATGAGAATGTTGCTCGTGCATACATATGCCCCACAGTCTGTAAGATTGATACGTAGTTAATTTTCCATATCCATCCTTAATGGATTATTTTAAAATTATAAAACATGGTTATAATTTATAATTATTTCATGAATAATATTTTTTTTATGATCTAATAATGGCCCTTTTCATCACAGTCCCCCTACAAAATTCATTTTGAAGATATGAGCCGAATATCCTCAAAATTTCCAATATTAATTTAAATTATTATGTAATATAACATTCCTTGAAAATAAAGGAATAATAAACATGAAATATTTTATTAATAAAGTCAATAATTAACATATTTTTTTATTCTAATAGACAATGAACGTACTTGATGAGTGAGACTGAAAGTAATGAACAATATAACCTCAAAACCAATTTTAAATTTATTAAATATTTATTTTATAAAACTTTTTCATACATGACAATATTACTAAATTATGTTATGTATTTATCAATATGGAAATTGATAAATTATGATGGGAATTTTATTTAAATATTTTATTTCTTATAATTTTTTTCAAAGGAAATCTTTTGATACAAGAAATATTTTGAAATTCATATTAAAGGAATGAAATGCCCTATTTTAACATATATCACATAAATGGATTTCCCGACTCTAGATAATGTTATATTATTTTTTTGATTCCATTATAAGAAACCTTATTTTACTCATTAGAAATTTGGTTGTTCCTTTATTCTGGTAACATTTTTTTATATTGGTTTTTTTAAAATAATGTATATTTCGATATACATAAATGTTTTTTATAAAGGTTCTAATGAATCTTTTGATGTTTTTATGATAAAAATGTTCAAACATAATTTTTTTTTAGTTATATGTAGTTTATAATTATATATGATGATGGGTGATCTTGATAAAGATAAAATGATGGCTGATATTACTAATGATAATATTATGGTAGAGCATATTATATAATATAAAAATTGGTGATCCTTATACATATTATATGAATGGTTTTACATAATATAGCTCTTAAATTAATTGAGCATTGTTTGATGTCATCAGAGGAAAATGAGGGAATTACATGGGTTGGTTTCTCGTATGTATTTAACTAAGCTATATTTATTTATGATATAATTTTAATAGGGGTAATGAATATAATGCTCTATGTTTCTTAAAAGGGTTTATGTTTTCTTAATATGTGTTGTATGGTATTTTTTGTAAAGGTTTTTTTCAAGCGGTTATGATTTATTTCAGATGAAAATATAATATTCTAAAAAACGTATAAATTTTTAGGTGTTTTTATATTTTTCCCTAGAAAAAAAATTATTTCATTCAATTATGTCCATCACAAATTTTTTATTATCCTCGATGAATTTTGGAACAAAAATAATAGATTTTATGGATGATTAAGAACATAAAATAAGTCTTGTTTAATTTCATGATGATTAGTCATGAAAATAAAAAATTAATCATTTCAAAAGATTTACTTTTTAGGGAAAATGGCTTATGAGTATAAGTTTCCACTTTTTAATACATGGTTTGTTATATAAGAGTTATGACCTAATTATGTAAAAATATAAAACTAAAAGATATTTATGAATTAATGAAAGTGAATTTTAGTTTAAATACAATTGATTATTTGATTATTAAGGCTCTTTAATTATTGTTAGTATCAATACATGGTTTATAAAACATTATTGAATTGAATTTTTTCATGATAGGTTATGTTAAGAGTTATAAATACAATTAAGATTTAGGAGTTTATGTTCGGTCAAATATTAAAATTTATACAAATGCCTTTGGAGTATATATAAGATGGTATTTTAAAATTATACATAACGTATTGGGAGATTTTTTTATCATGATACATCATATAAAAACCTTTGGTTTAAAATTAATTAATATTTTAGGAATAATTCCTCAAAAAAGTTAAATAAATTTATTCATATCAAAAAAAATTACACTTCATATGATTATTGATATTAATGTAATTATATTTTATTACTATAGTGGAACATATGTTTTATTATATTGGTAATAATGAGAATGAAAATTTATTTGGGGAATAAAAAAGTTTAGAAATACTTCATATTTTTGGAAACATATATGATTATGAAAAATTGAAATTTTTATTGATAAGATGGTATTTTATTTGAGCAATGAAGTTTAAATTATCTTTTTCAATCAAAAATGATTTTGAATTTTCATTATGTTAAATCAGTGGAAATTATTATCATGTCACAGAGATTATATGATTATAGAATACATATTTGTTTCCTATATGGCTAGATTATTAAAAATATAGAATAGAGATAAATATGAAATTAATCATGGTTGAAATTGTTATGAATTTATTTGGATTTTTAGGTTTAAATATTTTTGAGGAAATTTTTGATTAATTTTAATGTTAATTATTTATTGAATTATTTATAATGTACATTTTTTTGAATTATTCATGATTAATGTTGTATATATTCATATGAAGTTTTCTTCATTTTTGGATTTTTTTTTTAAATTCTACTAAAAATTATGGATTGGGTTAATATATAATGACAATTAGAATATAATAATATACATTTATGGGTTATGTGATCTATTAGAAGTTGATTTTAGTTATTATGGTGTGAAAATTACTTCCTGAAAACTCATAGTTTGGGGTAAAATATGATATTGTGGGTGAAATTAATTAAAGGATTAAATTATTCTTATCAAGTATGTAAATTTCCTTTTATATTTAGTATAGTTGGTAATTTAATTCCTATATTCTAGTAAAAATATCTTGAGACAAAAAATTTATCCAATTACATTCATATCGGATGACTCAATGGTTTTTTTACATTTCATTTCATTATGGTTTTTTTGTCATTGAAATTACTTTAATCATTCACATTCTTTTGGTATAGGTTCTCTTTTACCAATCCATCTTTTTTTTATATAATATTTTCATCAATTTGAATATTTTTACATCCCAATAATGATACCCTATTTTGAATCCTAGTAGGTTTTATTCAATGTCACCTTCTAATTTCCCTTTTTCTAATTTCAATAGGACATCATATTGACCATGTTTATGGCATCGCTTTTGAACATGGGTATTTCCAAATTTCAATCCCCTTATTACTAATATCAGGTACAAATTAATGGGATAAAATTTATAAATGGTTGGACATAAACTAAAATCGTAATCTTTTTTAAAGAATGTATTGTTTTAATGTTTATAAAACACGAAAGATCGATATTAAAAGAACATGGATATTAAGATATTTAAATGTCATAGTTATTACATAGCTATTAAATTGAGAGGTTTGAAAAATAATAAAGTGTTGTGAAATATATATAAAGAAAATAATAAATTCAATTTAATTTATTAATTTTTATTGATTAAGAAATAATTTTTCCCAAAAATATATTTTATGTTTTAAAAATATATTTTCTTCAAAAATGTTTTATGTTTCCATTTCAAAGATAATATTATAATTAATTTCCTTAAATTATTGATTATATATTTTATAATGGATATAATTTTTGAAAAAATCATATTATAATTATCTTGGGGGTGAAATATTTTTATTTTTCAGAATAGATCGATATATCAATGAATAGTGAAAACCTATTTTTTAGTGAAATGTGAAAAAATAAAAATATTTTAAGAACTATCATTTTATTTCATTGAAAAGTCATATTATTCATTTAATTCATCTTAAAGTAACATAGTTAATATTTAATTATATTTATTAAAATTAATTATATTTTTATCAGTATTATAATTGGTTTTGGAATAACATCAATTTTATATATAAAACACATTTTTCTATAATACTAATTTTTGTGTCATTAAAGACATTAATATTAAATTATTTTCTTTCAATTATAGGAATTTAATTATGAAAAATGGATTCCATATTCTTACTCATGTGGTCCAAATTTGGTAACTTGTTACCTTTTATTTTTTATCCTTATGAATTGTAATCACACTAAATATTTGTCACCTTGGTAAGGGTATATCGGCTGATAAAGGATAAACATAACGTATATATATATATAAGGTCTAAACATTTATCTTAATAATTGACATTACAGTTTTATATTCTTATGGTTTAACCATCCTCAATGAGGATTTGAATTTTTGGAAAGTATTTAATGTTTTCTTTGATAATGGTTTATATTTTTTAATTAAATATAATTTCAAGAAATGTCATCCACTTCCTTATAGTGAAAATAGATTTCCCTAAAATACATAAAAATATCTTATTTCTAGTTCATAATTTTAATTTTAATGATAAATTATTTTTTATCATGGTAATATTTTTTTAGAGATCAAATAATTACATTATTTTGCAATGCAATGATGACTTGGTAATTATGCATATAGTAAAAAAATTATGTATATAATTTTAAAAACACTAAAATTAATTTTGTGGGATTTTCTTATGTCTAAAAAAATTTAAAAAAATTATTACAAATTTAGGATATTATATATGTTTTTATTTCAATTCATTTTATTTCATTTTTTTATTGTCAAAATAATTAAATTGTTTTAAATATAATAGTAATGATATTTTATTTCAAATAATATGTTATTATTTTGTTTAATAATAAAACAATTAAAAAATTTAGGATCATAAGTTGGATAATATTTCATCCATTTTCCATTTATAATAAAATTTTCTACTTATAAGTAAATTTAAAACACATTAATATTGAAAACATGATTAGGATAGTAAATATAGAAATTTTGTAAAGATGCAGTTGAAGGAAAATATAAGGTTAAAATAATATACAAACCTATGTATATTTTATTAGATGATTAAATTATTATTATATCCACCCTATATATTAATTAAAATTATTTTGGAAGAATTTAACATTATTTTGAAGATATTATATTATAATATTTCTTGTATTTCAAGAAATTAAATTAAAGAAAATTTAATAATAAAACAAATTATTAAATGATTTAATGAGTATAAATAACAGCACTATGGTCATGTGAATGATTTCTGGTTTTTTATATAAAATATGGTCCACTTATTTGTAATTTTTCTTATTATTGAAAATTTCAATACAGTCAATGTGTAAGAAACCATTATGTCAAACTAATTGTTAAAATGATAACAGAGGATTAAAATGAAAAGATTTTGATGAAATCATAGTATAACCATAACCAAATTTTATTGAATGATACTAATTAAACTGATAAAGATACTATATTAAAATTATATCTCCTTGTATCCACATGAACAACAAATTTAACTTATTAAAATTAATTAATTTATGTCATTCCCATAGTGCCCCCCTCACATATAAAAGGGAACCTCGAATACTATCTTACAAACCTTTTTAAAAGTCATATTTAGAAAATACCTACACATGTTTCTCCACAACCTCTCTCCCTAGGTGTTAGAGGTATCTGTTTGATAATAAAATAATCCATAAAAGGCTATTGCTATAATCCTAAAGAGGTTATCTGAAAAAGAGTTACAGTTTTTTACTAAGAGTTTTTTTTCTAACTGATTCAAATATTCATAATAAATTGTAACATAATAACATCAATATCATCCATATACTAGTATGTAATTATATTAATTCCATAATCTATATCCACATCCTCTACCATTAAATGGGAAGTGATTCCATTGTTCAGTTTTATGGTGTACAATTTCTTCGCGAATCAATGCAATTTGTTTTTCCACACTTAGACTCATGGATAGTTATATTTATTTTTATAATGTATATATGTGATATTAATGTCATTATTAAATTTTTTAAGACATATTATCATATTTTTTATTGACATACCATCAATTAAAATTTGATAACGTTGTTCATGAGTACATATGGATTATAACCTCAATGAAGTGATTTGATTGGGTTTTCATGACCACATCACATAGATTATTTGTATAAGTGTATTTAAATAATTAATATGATATTTTTTATATAATAATTCTTATTAAATTATAAAAAATACCTAACTTATTTCCCATATGTTCGTTGAAAATTGAAAGTTAATTCATGCATTTGTACAACCAACAATATCCATAATTGTATTATAATTCATTTCTCATACCATTATTAGATAGATGGGTTCAAATGTATATGTTATGTATAAAAATGTAAATTATTTCTTGAATATTATTCTATAGGTATATAGAAAAATGATATATTTTACCATAGTAAACCTACAATAGACCTTTTGGTGATTTTCAGTTCATATATCCAAAATGAATTTGGAAAGGTGAATATGATACATATTTTAAAGTATAATAAACAAGAAATTATTATCATTTTATATATAAATTTAAATTTTAAAACAAACCATTAAATAGTTTTATTAAATATGAATTGTAACATCCTAAGTAAGTAATGAATAATAGATATTTTTATCTATGTTTACTAATGAATTAGATAGTGTTTTAGAGGCTTAAAATGAGAATAAATCCAATCTTAAGCATGGAATACACTAATATTTTTAAAAGATTATTTTACAGCCTTTTGATAGAAAACCATTTTTAAATCTATATTTTGACAATTTTATAAGCTATATTTGTCAAAATAAACATACTATTTATTATTGGGACATTGAAATTTACATTGGAAATTTTTTTGGTATTTTTCTGACAATGTTCATTTTTTAATGAATAGTGAAAAATACTGCATTTTACATCAAAACTGCTTTTTCATCTAATTTAATTATATGGTTA
This sequence comes from Viscum album, assembly GCA_963277665.1. Classification (NCBI taxonomy): domain Eukaryota; kingdom Viridiplantae; phylum Streptophyta; class Magnoliopsida; order Santalales; family Viscaceae; genus Viscum; species Viscum album. Next base: position 165,273,220 of record OY728155.1, on the reverse strand, counting down.
GATTATATTTTGAATTGTTTTTAAAGTTCAATTAGAATATATTTTTACCATTTAATCCAATAGTGGTCGTTGGAATTAATTTCACTTTAAAATTGGACTTAAACTAGTCTCAATCTTTTGATACTTATTATTTCATAAAAACATGCTATTTACTCTGACAGCGGGAATTAATTATTAAATTAATTAATGAAACTTATATGTTTTGAATTTTGTAAAATAGACATCATTTTTGAATTCAGAATATCAAATATAGCTTAGGGTAAAGTTTTGGTATTTTTCTGGAAAACTTCAATTTTTGATGAATAGTGAAACCACTAAGTGGTACTTATAAAAACTGATTTTTCGTTTAAATGAAATTTTACCACCTCTGTGTTTTGAATTTCAAAAATCCTACATACATGGTTGTCATTAAGAAGTAAAATTTGGTTCAATGGGATTAAAATAATTTTTTGGTGAACAGTAACTTTTACGTTTTTAATCGCGATTAGAGGTAATTAGTGTAATTTAAGGTAAGAATAATGTTTTAATACTATGATATGTGCTTGAAACATGTCCTACCCTCATTGTATGTGTCATGGATGACCAAGAAAATCCATGGGTCAACTTGGGGATCCCATGGAGCCACTTTGGTTGGGAAATGACATAAATATATTTTATTTAATGTAAAAGTAAAAATGACACAAACATGAGTTGTTTTACTAAAATAATTTTTACATGGGGTTATACAAGTCATATTTTTGACTATAAATATTAATTATAAAGATAAAAATATTTCCTACATCATGATATTTTTTTATAATTTTTTAGACATTAAATAAATTAAATTATTTATGACATCATGATGATGCAGCGATTACCTCATTAATAAAGGATTTAAATAAAATAAAAAGATAATGTAAAATCTATGACCTACACATGTCCAAAACCTATTGTATGGGTGTATTTCGAACCCTTATCACCTTATCCTAGAATTATATCAATTTGGAACCTTTTAAATCTGAAACGCAATTTGAAATAAAGTAACATTTCTTTACTTCCCAAGAGTACCCCTCCTCTCCTCTTATAAAAGGCCCCCACCTCTACCTCCTTACCCACACTTCCAAAGCCTTTGGCTCGGCCAACCCCTACCCATTTTGTCTCTCCACATCCCTCTCTAACTCCTAAAGCCTAAATTTGGGCAGAAGTCTTCCCAAGGAAGCCTTTGAGCTCAAATCAAAAAGAGTTACCCGATTTAAAGGTAGCGTCTTCTCTTGTGTTCTTATGTTTTATTTTGCTTCTCCAACCCCCTAAACTCTTTTTATTCATTTATTTTGTAACAACACCAGTATATTACATATACTAGGATGTTGTTATAATAAGTATTCGAGCTTCAATTACACACACCTACATCTAATGGTTAAAGAACATATTGTTTCCGTGGATGGCGAATTTCTACCTCCCGAAACGATGATTGTTCATCATTATTTTAACACCTTCAAAGGTGGCCATTAAGATGAAACTATATTTATATATGATATATAATATTTTTATGTTTTAATTAAGCTTCTGTATTTTTCATTTATGGCATACCTTTATGGTTTCCATTATGGGTAAACGCGATATCTTCATTTTAGGAAGTGCGGACTACCGCCCCCTCAAAGTGATTTGATTCGTTAATACCATATGTGGTATGTATAAAGGATATATTTAATGATATTATATATGATACCATACTAGAATTAAAATACTATTATGTATCATTATGTTTTAATTCCATAAAATATGAAATATAAATGAAAGTAGCATTCATGCGTACGTACGGCTTAACGTCTCCATGAACGGTACATTTCATTTCTTACCTCTAAACGTTGTGTAATATTATAATTGCATGGATATATATGATATATATGATATATATGATATATAAATCATTATTATAACTTTTTATATAATGTATACATGAAGAACTTGTAATTATAAAGAGCATATTTTGACTCAAGTACCAATGATCGTTAAAATGACCGCTATTAACTAAAAAAATTACATAGTGTTCATGACATGGTAATAAGTGATATAAAATGAATAATGAACTTGAAAAAGGTTCTTAAGAAAGTAGAAATTAACTCAAGTTTATTATTCCAGAGATTAAAGAACGATCAAGTCAAGTCGGATACGAGGTATGGGACTTCGTCTCAATCTCCTTTCATTGAGGCATATTTTGTTTTATACACAACCTTCTTTTATACGGTGTATAAACCCCTTTGACTTTTATGTTTATTCAAAAGGAATCCTTTTTATACGAAGCGTTTACTAAATGACAAAAGGGAATGTTTTTTTTGTCGTACGTATGCAGCGACAACGACTTCTCCGCCGCCGTGACCATTATTTGAGTTTCAGCTTCCTCTACAAGCCATACTTTTTTTTAAAGAAAAATAAATAACATGTTTTACTTTTCTTTTATTTTGGTATTGAAAATGGTTTTCATAATGTTTTTATATCAATGTGTTGTATTGATATCTTTTGATTGAAAGGTGGAAATGTTATGTTTCCTTTATGCATGTTTTATGTGATACGATTATGTTGTGGTTCTTCGGCATTATTATGAAGACGGGTGGTTCCGTGATAAACTAAGGGCGGGTGAGCCCGATATAGCTCTCCAATGCATTGGGTAATGTGAAGGAGTGAAACGTTAAGGTTTCTCTGAAGAGATTTAGGTAATATACTGTGATGGGTATTCCAAACATAACCAAGAGGGTTACTTCCTACGTAAGAATGTTATGAATGCCTAAAGTTACCTTTATGTATTATGATTTCTATGATTTATTCATGATTTTATGAGGTATGTTAAAGTGCTTATGTTTTATGAGTAGAGTATGATTTCATTGATTCTTATGTATATATGTACTCATGTTTCCTTTCCATATTTTTATATCCCTTACTGAGATTTTTATGCTCATCCCAAGTTTTTGAAATGTTTTTCACAGGTCAAGGGAAAGGTACATGATGTGATGATAGTGTCAATGAAGTGTCAAGAAGGAATCTATGTTTTATTTTAAATATGTTTCCGCTAATGAGAAAAATGAGTACTATATTTTATGTAACCACTTTATTTAAATGTGGTATGTAATGCATGTTTTATGATCTAATTCTCTAAAACTCTAAACCTGAAAAGATCCTTAATGTTTAATCTTGTAATAACTCAAGATTAATTTAGGTTTAAGGCCGGGGCCTTATAGTTGGTATCAAAGGTCGGTTTAGATAACTTTAGGAGTTATAATTCTATTAAATGATTATCCAAAAATATTTTTTTATGGTCAAATTGAAGTGATATAGCATTTGAAGATTACCATGTTGCTTCATCTAAGACATGTTTGTTCATAATGGTTTTCCACAGAGGAAACAGGGAAGCAGTGCTAGGAAGGCATACAGAAGGAAATAACCTTTCGAATCAGCATCCTGAGATGGTCGGAATTGGAACTAAACAGTTTGTTGCAGTAATGGCACAGTTGACTCAAGCGATAAATGGAGGTGGTATCCATGCACGAGATCAGCCAGATAAACCGCAGAGGAACATGTAAGTGGTGAAACATTTCATGAGGCAACATCCCCCATCATTCAGAGGATCATCTGACCATGTGCTAGCTGAAGGGTGGATTAAAGCACTGGTGAAGATTTTTGATGTCATGGGGTGTTCAGAAAATCAAAAGGTTAGTCTTGATATTTACCGTTTGGAGGGTGAAGCAGATCAGTGGTGGTCGATAGTTAAAAATATCAGGGACGCTGATGAGATTGATGCTCTCAACTGGGATGAATTCAAAGGTATGTTTCTTGAGAAGTATTTTCCGAAGGCTATTCGACTTAGGATGGAAAAACAATTCTTGGAATTGAGGCAAGAGGAATACTCAGTGGCCGCCTATGAAGAAAGGTTCACTCGATTGGCAAGGTATGATCCAAGTTTTATCTGAGACCTTGATAGTAAAATAAATCGTTTTTACTCAGGATTAAAGCCAAAATATAGAAGGGCATTAGCTTCTCGTGAGTTTAAAAGTTATGAAAATCTTGTTCGATGTGCTAAGAAGGTGGAAATGGAGTTTTCCGATGATCAAGTGTTCTATAACAACCAGCAGAAGAAGAGACCGTGGTGGCAGGAGAAAGGAAATAATTCTTCAAAAAGGTCTGACGGTAAGAAAACTAAGTTTCCATTTTGTGATAAATGTGGTAAAAGGCATGCTGGGGAATGTCTTCTGAATTCTGGAAATTGCTACCGATGTGGTAAGATGGGACATAGGGCTAGTGATTTCACTGAAAAAGATCAGGGTGATGGTAAGAGAAAATTTGATTTACAGTTAGTGAAATGTTTTAAGTGCAATGAGATGGGCCACTATGCAAACGAGTGTCCGAAAAAGAGCTTGAGTGATGGGAAGTAGTTAGACTACAATCAGAAAGGGGTGGTGAAATCCTTTGCAACTACTTCAGCAGATGTCGGGCCGTCAAATGAAGTTGTATCAGGTACTTTGTTTGTTTTTTCAGATTATGCCAGTGTGTTGTTTGATTCGGGGTCTACACATTCTTTCATCTCTGAAACCTTTTCTAGTAAAATGGGAATACCATCTCAAGAAATGACTCCTGAACTTTTGGTAAAAACACCCGGGGGAAATGTTGAGGCAAAAAGAATTTATAAGAATCTTCCTATCCATATCCGTGGAAAGAACCTACTTGAAAACCTTATTGTTTTACCTCTAGTAGAGTTTGATGTTATCCTGGGTATGGATTGGCTCTCTATTTACCATGCTAAGATTGATTGTAGAGCTAAAGAAGTTTATTTTCAGAAAGACTTTCAGTTTGTGTACAAGAATGAACCCTTACTATTGATAACATATCAAGAGGCCGAGAAACTTGTAAAATATGGAAATGAATGTTACCTTGCACACATCGTTGAAAGTAAAGGAACTGTTCAGATTAATGATGTGCCAGTGGTAAATGAGTATCCTGATGTTTTTCCTGATGAGTTGCCTGGAATAATACCAAATCAGGAAGTTGAGTTTACTATTGACTTAGTTTCTGATGCTAAGCCAATTTCAAAACCCCCTTATCGAATGGATCAAATTTAACTTTTAGAGTTGAAGGAGCAATTGCAATATTTATTAGAGAAAGGTTTCATTCGACCTAGCACATCACCATGGGGTGCCCTTATTTTATTTGTTAAAAAGAAAGATGGTTCTATGAGACTTTGTATTGATTATAGAGCTTTGAATAAAATCACTGTTAAGAACAAATATCCTTTGCCTCATATCGATGATTTGTTTGATCAGCTCCAGGGAGCTCAGTATTTTTCAAAGATTGACCTGATATCGGGGTACCGTCAGCTGAAGGTAAAGGAAGTAGATGTTCCGAAGACTGTGTTTCGTACAAGATATGGCCATTTTTAATTTGTAGTAATGACTTTTGGGCTAACCAATGCACCTGTTGTATTCATGGACTTCATGAATAGGATTTTTCATGAGTTCTTGGATAAGTTTGTGGTTGTTTTCATTGATTATTTGGTGTTTTCTAAAAGTAAATAAGAGCATGAAAGGCATTTAAGGGTTATTTTTCAAACCTTGAAAGAAAAGAAATTGTATGGGAAATTCAGCAAGTGTGAGTTTTGGTTGCAACAAATTTCTTTCCTTGGTTATATTGTTTCTAAAGATAGGATAATTGTTGATCCTGCAAAAACAAAGGTTGTGGAAGAATGGCCAAGACCCACAAATGTAACTGAGATTCGTAGCTTCCGTGGTTTGGCGGGCTATTACGGAAGGTTTGTTAGAAATTTTTCACGGTTATCTAGTCCAATGACTAAGCTAACTCGGAAGGGTGTTAAGTTTATCTGGACAAAAGAATGTGATGATTGTTTTCAGGAGTTGAAAAGAAGATTGGTGAATGCTCCAGTTTTGGAACTTCCTTCCAGGAATGGTGAGTTTGTTATATACAGTGATGCTTAATTGAAGGGACTTGGTTGCGTCCTAATGTAGAATGATCAGGTAATTGCTTATGCTTCACGACAGCTAAAAACTCATGAGGTAAATTACCATACACATGATTTGGAATTAGCTGCTATTGTTTTCGCTTTAAAAATTTGTAGGCATCATTTGTATGGAGTAAAGTGTGAAATATATACCGATCACAAAAGTTTAAAGTATATATTCACTCAGAAAGAATTGAACATGAGATAGAGGAGATGGCTAGAATTAATCAAGGATTATGATTGTACAATTCATTACCATCCAGGATAATCAAATAAAGTGTCGGATGCTTTGAGTTGAAAAAGTAATGCTTCATTAACAATGTTGCGTTTGGAATGTGATCCTTTGGTTAAGGATTTGATGAACTTTGGCATAGAAGTTGTTGGTGCAGGAAGTTCTTCTTTTTTGTTTCAGGTATCAGTGAGATCATCTCTATCAGACAGAAGCAAGCAAGCACAGAAGCAAGACAATGAGTTGCAGAAAAAGGTAGAGCTGGTTTAGAAGGGTAAGTTTCCTAAATTCAACATTGATAATGATTGTGTTTTGAGATTTGGGAAGAGATTGTGTGTGCTTTATGATTCACAGTTGAAGAGAGAGTTGTTATGTGAAGCTCATAGTTCTCCGTTTTCAGTTCATCCTGGCAGTACTGAGATGTATAGAGATCTGAGGGAGTATTACTGGTGGGATAGAATGAAAAGAGATATTGCTGATTTTACTGTGAAGTGTTTGACTTGTCAGCAGGTTAAAGCAGAGCGGCAGTTACCGAAAGGGATGCTTCAGCCTTTACCAGTGCCAGAGTGGAAATGGGAGAATATATCCATGGACTTTGTTGTGGGATTACCGAAGACATCTCGAGGTAATAATGCAATCTGGGTTATTGTTGATCGCTTGACCAAATCTGCTCATTTCCTTGCTATACGAGATACTTTTTCCCTAGATCAACTTTCCCATTTGTATCTTAAAGAGATAGTTAGGTTACATGGAGTTCCTCTCTCAATTGTATCTGACCATGATCCCAGGTTCACTTCTAAATTTTGGAAAGGCCTTCAGAATTCGTTGGGTACTAAATTAAATTTTAGTACAGCTTTTCATCCTCAATCAGATGGGCAGTCAGAACGAACGATCCAAACTTTGGAGGACATGCTACGTGCTTGTTCGGTGGATTATCAGGGAATTTGGGACCAACATCTTTCTTTGGTTGAATTTTCTTATAATAACAGTTTTCATTCCAGTATACAGATGGCACCATTTGAGGCGTTATATGGGAAGAGTTGTCGAACTCCAGCTTTCTGGGATGAAGTGGGTGAAAGGAAGCTGATGGGACCAGAATTGGTAGAAGAGTTGGCAGAAAAATTTCAGCTGATACAGAAACACATGAGAACAGCTCAGGGCAGGTAGAAAGTTATGCGGACAACAGGAGGAAGGATCTCTCTTTTGAGGTAGGTGATCATGTTTTTCTCAAAGTCTCGCCATGGAAAAGTGTGATGCGATTTGGTAAGAAAGGAAAGCTGAGTCCAAGGTTCATTGGACCATATGAAATTCTGGAGAGAGTTGGATCAGTTGCTTACAAAGTGGCTTTACCTTCAAGTTTATCTCAGGTACACAATGTTTTTCATGTTTCGATGCTGAGAAAGTATATGCCAGATCCATCTCATGTTTTGATTCCAGAGGTAGTCCAGCTGGAAGAGAACCTATCTTATGAGGAACAACCGGTCCAAATTCTTGATCACAGGGAGCAAGTGTTATGGAATAAGGTGATTCATCAGGTAAAGGTTTTGTGGAAAAACCACATGATTGAAGAGGCAACATGGGAATCTTAAAATGCAATGAGGGCTAAATACCCCCACTTATTCGATAAGTAAATAAATTGCGGGGACGCAATTTTCTAAAGGGGGGAAGGATGTAACATCCCAAGTAAGTAATGAATAATAGATATTTTTATCTATGTCTACTAATGAATTAGATAGTGTTTTAGAGGCTTAAAATGAGAATAAATCCAATCTTAAGCATGGAATACACTAATATTTTTAAAAGATTATTTTACAGCCTTTTGATGGAAAACCATTTTTAAATATATATTTTGAAAATTTTATAAGCTATATTTGTCAAACTAAATTTACTATTTATGATTGGGACATTGAAATTTACATTGGATAATTTTTTGGTATTTTTCTGACAATGATCATTTTTTAATAAATAGTGAAAAATACTGCATTTTACATCAAAATTGATTTTTCATCTAATTTAATTATATGGTTAGATTATCTTTTGAATTGTTTTTAAAGTTAAATTAGAATATATTTTTACCATTTAATCCAATATTGGTCGTTGGAATTAATTTCACTTTAAAATTGGACTTAAACTAGTGTCAATCTTTTGATACTTATTGTTTCATAAAAACACGCTATTTTCTCTAACAACGGGAATTAATTTTTAAATTAATTAATGCAACTTATATATTTTGAATTTTGTAAAATAGAAATCATTTTTGAATTTGGAATATCAAATATAGCTTAGGGTTAAGTTTTGGTATTTTTCTGGAAAACTTCAATTTTTGATGAATAGTGAAACCACTAAGTGGTACTTATAAAAACTAATTTTTCGTTTAAATGAAATTTTACCACCTTTGTCTTTTGAATTTAAAAAATCCAACATACATGGTTTTCATTAATAAGTAAAATGTGGTTCAATGGGATTAAAATAATTTTTTGGTGAATAGTAACTTTTAAGTTTTTAATCGCGATTAGAGGTAATTAGTGTAATTTAAGGTAAGAATAATGTTTTAATAAAATGAGATGACCTTGACACATGTACTACCATCATTGGATGTGTCATGGCCGACCAAGACAATCCATGGGTCAACTTGGGGACCCCATGGAGCCACTTTGGTTGGGAAATTACATAAATAACTTTTTATTTAATGTAAAAGTAAAAATGACACAAACATGAGTTGTTTTACTAAAACAATTTTTACATGGGGTTATACAAGTCAGATTTTTGAATATAAATATTCATTAGAAATATAAAACGATTTAATACATCATGATATTTTTTTTATAATTTTTTATAAATTAAATAAATTAAATTATTTATGACATCATGATGATGCAGCGATTACCTCATTAATAAAGGATTTAAATAAAATGAAAAGATAATGTAAAATCTATGACCTACACATGTCAAAAACCTATTGGATGGGTATATTTAGGACCCTTTCACCTTATCCTCAAATTATATCAATGTGGGACCTTTTAAATCCGAAACTCATTTTGAAATAAAGTAACATTTCTTTACTTTCCAAGAGTGCCCCTCCTCTCCTCTTATAAAGGGCCCCCACCTCTACCTCCTTACCCACAATTCCAAAGCCTTTGGCTCGGCCAAACCCTACCCATTTTGTCTCTCCACATCCCTCTATAACTCCTAAAAGCCTCACTTTGGGCAGAAGTCTTCCCAAGGAAGCCTTTGAGCTCAAATCAATAAGAGTTACCCGATTTAAAGGTAGTGTCTTCTCTTGTGTTCTTATGTTTTATTTTTCTTCTCCAACCCCCTAAACTCTTTTTATTAATTTCTTTTGTAACAACACCGGTATCTTCCATATACTAGGATGTTTTTATAAGAAGGATTCGAGCTTCACTTACACACACCTACATATAATGGTTAAAGAACATACTATTTCTGTGGATGGCAAATTTCTGCCTACCGAAACGATGATTGTTCATCATTATTTTAACACCTTCAAAGGTGGACATTAAGATGAAACTATATTTATATATGATATATAATATGTTTATGTTTTACTTAAGCTTCTGTATTTTTCATTTATGGCATACCTTTATGGTTTCCATTATGGGTAAACGTGATATCTTCATTTTAGGAAGTGTGGACTACCGCCCCCTCAAAGTGATTTGATTCGTTAATACCATATGTGGTACGTATAAAGGATATATTTAATGATATTATATATGATACTATACTGGAATTAAAATACTATTATGTATCATTAAGTTTTAATTCCATAAAATACAAAATAGAAATGAAAGTAGCGTTCATGCGTACGTACGGCTTACCATCTCCATGAATGGTGCATTTCATTTCTTACCTCTAAACGTTGTGTAATATTATAAATTCTTGGATATATATTATATATATGATATATACATCATTATTATAACTCTGGATATAATGGATACATGAAAAACATGTAATTATAAAGAGCATATTTTGACTCAAGTACCAATGATCGTTAAAATGACCGCTATTAACTAGAAAAATTACATAGTGTTCATGACATGGTAATAAGTGATATAAAAGGAATAATGAACTTGAAAAAGGTTCTCAAGCAAGTAGAAATTAGCTCAATTTTATTATTCAGGATATTAAAGAACGATCAAGTCAAGTCGGATACGAGGTATGGGACTTCGTCTCAATCTCCTTTCATTGAGGCATATTTTGTTTTATACACAACCTTCTTTTATACGGTGTATAAACCCCTTTGACTTTTACGTTTATTCAAAAGGAGTCTTTTTTATACAAAGCGTTTACTAAATGACAAAAGGGGATTTTTTTTTGTCGTATGTATGCGGCGACAACGACTTCTTCACCGCCGTGACCATTATTTGAGTTCCGGCTTCCTCTACAAGCCATACTTTTTTTTAAAGAAAAATAAATACCATGTTTTACTTTTCTTTTATTTTGCTATTGAAAATGGTTTTCATAATGTTTTTATATCAATGTGTTGTATTGATATCTTGTGATTGAAAGGTGGAAATGTTATGTTTCCTTTATGCATGTTTTATGTGATACGATTATGTTGTGGTTAGTGGGCATTATTATGAAGATGGGTGGTTCCGTGATAAACTAAGGGCGGGTGAGCCCGATATAGCTCTCCAATGCATTGGGTAACACGAAGGAGTGAAACGTTAAGGTTTCTCCGAAGAGATTTAGGGAATATACTATGATGGGTATTCCAAACGTAACCAAGAGGGTTACTCCCTACGTAAGAATGTTATGAATGCCTCAAGTTACATTTATGTCTTATGATTTCTATGATTTATTCATGATTTTATGAGGTATGTTAAAGTGCTTATGTTTTATGAGTAGAGTATGATTTCATTGATTCTTATGTATACATGTACTCATGTTTCCTTTCTATATTTTTATATCCCTTACTGAGCTTTTTATGCTCATCCCCAGTTTTTGAAATGTTTTTCACAGTTCAAGGGAAATGTACATGATGTGATGATAGTGTCAATGAAGTGTCAAGAAAGAATCCATATTTTATTTTAAATATGTTTCCGCTGATGTTAAAAATGAGTATTATATTTTATGTAACCACTTTGTTTAAATGTGGTATGTAATGCATGTTTTATGATCTAATTCTCTAAAACTCTAAACCTAAAAAGATCCTAAATGTCTAATCTTGTAATAACTCAAGATTAAGTAAGGTTTAAGGCCAGGGATTTATATGAACTATGGTACAATCATGGAGACAATAGTCTAAATGTACGCATGAGTACTGTTTCAATTTCTCAATGATCATGATAGAAGGTACATATTAATTAAAGAGTTTATAATGTAAAATATATAATAAATGTAAATATATTTTATTAAATATAACTATATATACCATCCATGTGATGCGAAAATAAAAATTAATCACATCACTTTATGAAGGTTGTTATCCAAATGCACACCCAAATGATGTTATCAACATTCAATGAATGGAATCTTAAGAAAATATATAACATATTTCAATTTCATTAAGATAAATATGCCATGAATAGAATATATATATATATATATATATATATATATATATTAAATTATCCTTAATATCCATGAGAGGGTGTGATGGAAAACAAATCACAGTCGTTCGGGAGGTGATAGTCCTCCTTATACACAAACGATGGTTTATTTCCTATTTAATGGATGAGGTGATTGATGTAGGATATGAAATTAACATAATAAAAACTCATTATATTATACTTACTATTGTTCTTATTTACTCATGGTTGATTTATATTTGAAGGATATGGAGGAATAAAAAAATGCTCGGTTAAGAACAATACATCTTCTTCAGACAACCTTTTTCAGTTTACACAATAATCCTTCATTTGAGGGCTACACAATAGATATAAGACCACTATAATGTCTAAAAGGATGTATTTAATTGTTTTTATGGGATTTCATGAAAAAAAATTATTTAAGTGTTAAGAAAATAGGATAAGAGGTTCCCTTTTATAAGTGAGGGAATTGGTATATTTGGAAGTTCTTGAAATATGAATTAATATAAATTAAATTTCATTAAAAAGGATAAGAGTTTATATTATTATAATATATGATTATTGGGTATTAATTTACTATTCTTCAATAATATTTTCAAAATTTTATATTACATTTATTCTAGTATTGTTTTTTACACGCATTAAAACTATTGGAAATTTTATTATAATATGGTTTTTACTCTTCTTGGGTCATGATAGTTATTATAAAAGGATAATTTTTCCGTTAATGGATTATAAATTATATTTTTAAACATATAAAAATTAATTTTAATAATATTTTATCTTCAAGGATATGAAATTATTTAATGAACAATAATTTATTATAAAATAACATTAATGTCATTTTTGAAACTATTCATTTAATTTGACTACAAAATCAACATGATAGAAAATGATTTCAAATAAATGAAATTAACACCTCTATAATGTGAAATTTTTTATCTACAAAATTTATGGATATAATAATTCTTTGAAATTACATTAATTCTGATAATTTTAAAAATGTTTTTTATTATTATATTATTATATAAATACTTTGTCAGCATTGCATGATAATTAAAGGTAATTATATAATCATTAAAAATTAGAAATAAATTAACATTATAAAAATTATATATTTAGGATGATAATGTATAAATAAATATCTATTTTTTTATCCATGTAACATGATACTATAGATATAAAAAGCAAGAGTGTGACAATTTTTTATTTCTCTTTTACAGAAATATTATAAAGGTAACATTCAGGGAATAATGTTCCATCGAAAATAATTATTTATCCTAATTTTATGAGGTTTAGTATAAATTAGTCCCTTAATATTTAAGATTAAAAGTATAGGCCTTACCACTTTTTTTAAACCCTTCTTAACATAATTTACAATTTCAACATGGTGATAGTGTTTTTCTATTAATACTAATCATTATAAAAAAATTATATTGAACTTCTTAAATAATTTTTAATATATTTATTCCATATATAGAATTTTTTTTGAAATTATATATATAAATTTGCTATAAAATAAAATTATAATAATGTCATAATCCTTGAAGAAAAATGGATTGGTAAAAAATCAATTTATGACTACAAATATTTGTATACCCAGATCATGTTTAATTTTGATTCCTAAATAATTAATTTTATTATTTAAATTTAATTATGATTATGTTACATTAAGACAAAATTTAAATAATTATGGGTCTTTTTCAAAGTAATGAAAGGAATTGTTTAAAAAAATTATCATTCACTAAAAAAAAGTACTTTTTTTTAAATGTGAAAAAATCAACATTAGAGTATATTAATATAATGACAACAGAAACTATATTATTTTAATAAATTAAATTGTATGAAATTTAATTAAGTTAATTATAATATTCATTCCCAAAATTAAATATAAGAAATTTTTTATGATTTATTTAAGAATAAAATGACTATTAAAAATTGAGTGCTTATTCCCAAAGAAATAATTGACACCTTTGAATTGAGTATGACCAATACATATATATATATATGTATATATTTCACATTTTTAGTTAATATTATTCATTCCTTCTAATTCATTATAATTAATATAATATTATTTTTTAGATAATAATATTTCATGGTTTGTCTAAACTCAGTGTTGAGTGTTTCATATTCTATCAAACATAGTGTTATTTTTTAAAAATCTCAAGGTGTTATTTTTTTTATTAAATGCATCAGTTATTCCTACATTCTTATTTCTTGTAACAATAATAATTTCTTTCTATGTGAGTTGGATTATGAGGAATCCATGCATTGTTTAGTTTCATTTCTTCCATATTACATTCAACATTTTCTATACATGGTCTAGTATATGATAATAAAGTTAGCACACTCCCATATAGATAATAGAATCTATATCAAAGAGGAATATATTAATGAAACAATTTGTTTCATATTAAAAAATGATCATTAAATCAAAAATATATATATATCATGGTACATACTCCAATAATAATTTTTATTCCCATATGGAAATAATGGATGTTCTATAGGATTGTTGAATATATCATATTAATATTTTAATGAGTTGAATAAATTATCTGAATTAATTAAAGTAGTTATTATCTATAAATAAAATGTAGTGGTAATTTAACTAATAATCACATGTAATTTTATAGTATTATAGTCCAATATCTATATACTATACTTTTAAACCTATCTACTCAAAGAGAGATGGAAATTAACTAATAACCTTGTTTTTTAGGAAGAATAATTTTTTATAGTCTTACCCATGCAACATAAGATACAACTAGATGAAATGATTTTTTATGGAGTCAGAGCCCTTATAATACATAACATTAGAAAGTGGCGTTCAAAAAATGAATGGTCCAAAATTTAGAATCTTTTAAAATATACCTGAAGAGATATAAAATATTTTTTGTTAGGACATGAATAAAAATATTACATTACATATGATAATGATAGAAATAATTTGAGAGAATTCAAAGAAAAAAATTAATATGATGTCACGGAGAACTAATAAATCATGGAAACTGGTCATTAATAAGGTGATCGGGATGTTAAATCAATGTTGAAATATTCATCATAGAAGATTTGGTTCCTTGATATATTATCAATCAGATGATGACTTGTTTGCACAAGATCACCGAATGGTATCCTACATTAAGAGTTTTAAATTTGGATTGTTGAAAGTTCACATCATGAAATTTTTCACAAAAATGTAGCATATCTCATAACAAGTGTAACATTAATGTTACTCATCGACTTTATGTAAGTTAAGAACTATGATTATACAAGAAATGGTTTTAAAAACACAAATTCAAATAATACTAAAATTTTAGAGTGAAATAATGTTTTATTTCACAATTTTTACTAATATTCAAAAAGTAATGTCTAATTAAAATTTATATCAATTTCTTAGTTAATTAATAATAATATATTCATAATTATAGTTTCAGAAACGTCAATAATATTCAAAAATATTATATCTATAAAAATTAAAATTTAATTTTTAAAAAACATATTAATGTTTGAAGACAATAAGTAAATATTAAAAAAAATAAAACTATATTTAATACAACAAAATATGTGAATGAGTTTAAGGTACCTAAATAATAATTTTAAAATAGTTGGAAAAATAAATAAACTCATAATAAATAAATTTATATATTTCAATTATATGTTGTATGTATATTGATAAATTAAAAAACAAATGTATTTCCATTTAAAAACTATTTTACAAAATTGATAAACAGGTCATATGGTTTGTATATTATTAATTTTAATGAAATAAATATTAAAATAATATAAAATGCATAAAATAAAAATGGATTAAATAAAATTATCAAACCAATAGTAAAACAAATAATTCATGAAATTTTAGGTTTTTTGATAAATATGTAATGTGTTGAATTCTTAACAACTAAAAAAATGGTGGTGTAGTACACACTATGATTTATGTTTACATACCATTACATCAAAACATGTGATTAGTCACTATATCAAGTGGTTAATTGAATTACTCATCTGGTAGCTTAACTATATCACGCGGTAAGTTTAAAAAACATAACGAGGTAGGATAAAAAACAATCATGTGGTATATTCAATAAAAATCATGTGGTTGGTTCAAAACTTATCTTGTCGTAGGTTTAAAAATCATCATTTAGTAGGATAAAAATATATTAGGTCTATAGGTACCAAAAGAATCATGTGATAGGTTAAATAATCATTATATGGTGGGATAAACAGTTAGACACTTTAATTAGACTCCATGAATTATGGTCAATCAAAATTCATGTAATTAGTTAGAGAATACGGCCACTTGAATCTTGTTAACATGGTCAATTCAGGATATAATAATATTTTGTTCATTTGTTTTCTTTAATACATAGAAATATTTTGTTCATGCGATCACATCAATAATTATCCATATTTTGAAATATAAATAAATAGAAACTTGTAACATATAATATATCAACCCATTTAGATATATGTTTTCATCTAATACAAATTTATAAATTTTATAACATACATGATTGTTAAAATAATAAAAAAATATTAACAAACAATTGCACTTATGATGTAATAGAAAATATTTTGAAGGACTTATAAAATCATAAACAAAAATTCAACAATAATATCCTTAGAAAATAAACATTTTGGAAGACAAAGTTTAAAATTTGATCAATTCCATCTAAGATGCTTCAATCTAGAAATAGATTTTCTAATAATCTCCAACAAGAAGAATAATGGGAAAATAAAAGATTATAATTAATTTATGGACTTGAAATATAATTATCTAACGGATGATTTCATTATTTTTATCATATAACAATATATCAATTTGGTAACTTTATTTGGAGTTCTATCATTTATGGGTGTGAATTTTTGTTAAATTTAAATCATAATATCCCATAATGACACAGATTCCCCTATGTTCAGGGAATAATACGTGGTATATTTCAACTATGTAGTTCTCTTTAGCATGATGAATGAAGGAAACACTGACTATTGTTATAATAACTATATTCTTTTGGTGATCTCTATAAAAGATAAAGGAATTCTATTTCAATGACATATAAGTAAAATTATAATATCGTTCTGATCATCATTCTAATCTAGTGGTAGTGTTTAGCATGTTGGGTAAACATAAAATCTATTTAAATTTTACTTTTGGGAAATATCATGGATTTTTTTTATTTTGATTCATATCGTCATGACATAGAAGTTGATTTAGTTAAAAAAATTCAATAATTTATAATAACCCTCCTCAAAACCATTGTAATTTTAGAAAAAAACTATGGAAGCCTAAATTATAGCTGGTGAATCATTGAAATCCATGACGAAAAATGTTTACCCTTCATGATGATGATGATGAATGGGATGAATTTTTAATTATATAATAAAATTATGATGACCTTAAATGACCGTGTGTACTAACATTTCAATAATTCAATGTTTATGTCTCTTAAAGAGGGAAAACCTCTCATTCACTCTTTAGAAACCATGGATATGTCTTCTAGTGAATTCCACTACCAAAAGAAAAATTCAATATTATAGGAAAATATTCATTACCTCAACAAAAAAATGATTCACGATAAGGCATGGTATATTGATATTGAGTGTTATTACCTCACAGTTATATTTAGGATGTTGAAACATTTAAAAAACTTATTCCATCCAAAATTCCAACTAATTTCTCTTTTTGATCAACTTAAATTCATCCTTGAACTCCATATATTATATAGAAGGCCATTTTCATTTTTTATTATCTTATGAAAGTTTAATATCTACTATTTAACCAAAAATAAATTAAAGGGACAATCACTTTCATATTTCAATACTCAATAACCTACCCAATTGAATGTACCAATACACATAGAAATTCATGAAAGATATGTTTTATCGATCCACGATGATTTCCTCAAATTTTGAAATACATTAATAGTGCTTCTTAAATTCCAATAACAGGATGTGTGGATAACTTCAAACTCAACCATATTGGATTCAATATTGTGGTGGTTTCACTGAGAAAGGAAGTACCATAGTATTTTTTTATCATATTATATGGGATTTCAAAAATTGGGATCGAATAATAGCCCATTATCAACGAATTATAACTAGAACTTCATATACTAATTAAGATATTAAATATTAAGGGTTGTTGTGATCAAGAAAATCATTGGTCACTATGTAATCAATAAAGAACAATATTCATCCCACATAAATTATGAATATGAATTTATCTCATATACCCCATAATATATATTGTTATAAAATATTCTAGAGTCACATAATTCCCATGATAATACACTAGAAACATTGTCTATTACCATAGAAAATTCATTTTATATTGAGATAGTTATTAAAATTATTCATCATGGTGTGATATATCTATTTATTGGTAATGATACAAATAAGATCAATGGATTACATGCCACTATCAGCCAATTTTATTCATCAATATTACTTATCTAAAATGTTACTATCTATATGTCTCTCATACTGGAATAAAGTCAGAAAGGGATTTATCTTATAAAAATATTGATAATAAGTAATAAATCTATCAATATGAATAAGATTTATACCTTTATGATCATATGAATTCCAATAAACTAGTATATAAATAACAAAAATATGGAGTCCTCCTTAGGTGTATAGAAGGATGATATAAACCTACCATTTTGAAGGATATCCTAGAAGGTGCCTATAGTTCCCACTAGTCAAGTAACTAGATCATTAACAAGATCATAATAATTTGGTATTTCTATAGATATATGATATAGTATTTGTTTTTATTCTTTAATAAGTTTCATGAATATTAAATTCATGTGAACTTATTTCATTAACCGAGGATGTTATTTAATACTAATAAATTCTTTTATACATTCCTCATATGAGGGATATATGTCATTATTCTATACAATCTAGCTGTAGGTAGGACGTTTATACTCACCCTCACTACAATCATTCAATTTTATAGATGAGATGAATATGTACACTTAAAAGTTGTTTGATTAATGGTTTTAAAAAAATTAATAAAATTAAACATTATTTCTATATTCAAAGTTCCACATATGTTCTTAACGAACAATCTTACCAATTTATGTGCCTTAATGTATAGTAAACAATATTATAGTACTAGGTTCTATATCCCATACTAATAACACACATCTCTAAATGGTTAGACTTATTATTTATATGATCCTCTATATGATGTCCTTTATAATATGGTGGACATGGGAAATACATTTTGTCAATAAAAATAACTTTATGGTTTTTTCTCATATCATACATAGATATATTCTTTCACAGAGGTGACCACATGTTCACTAGTATATAGGAAAATATTAGTTTTTCTAAAGATTTTATTTTTCCTTCAATTCAAATTACCATTTATTATTAATGTTTTAATGATGAATTGTTATAAATATTACATTATGTGGAAGAATGAATTTAGGAGAAAATATGATGGAAAAATTATTGTTGCGAACATCATTATATCTATGTATCATGAGAATTAGCCATAAATGGTTTCCTCTACTCAGTAATCCAGGGGATGATTTTATTGGCCTTAATAACACCAATTATAAATTATAATAAAACAAAAAAATACTTAATAGGAAATTAAATGTATATAAGTCATAAATAGATTACACTATAAATGATCTTACTCAATCATAACAAAATATGGAGAGAATATCAATACTTAACACAGTGAAAGGTTTCTCGGGAAGAACAATTGATAACATAAAATTTCTATGAAATTTATACTATGTATGACATTCAAATATTTATAAAGGTTCAAAATTTCATGAACATAAATGTAACATCCCACAATATGGTGCTCCCTCATGTGGCTACAAAAGGGTTGGTTATGAGACCTCAAACACACCTACCCATATACCAGAGGCTGCTGACTAGCAGTGGGTGTCTTAATATTATAGTTGAGAGACTATACCCCTAGGTATAAAGTTTCCTAAAAGAATAAACAATTAAAAAATAAAAAATAATAATCAGAGTTATGAAAGTGTGGAAGACAATAATAAAAACCAAATTGATAACCTAATTAAATTATTGTGAACAATTTAATGACATTATAGAATGTAACTAAATGACATTATAGAATAATAAAATAATTGAATTTAAGAATCCAATAAAATACTAAAAGTCCTAGGTCCCAATAACTATGTTAGTACCATCTCTAAACACCATCCCAACAACAAACAGGAAATAAACAGTAAGGTCCCTTGACTTTATTGAAGCCTATATCCATGAAATCTACTCAGGTGCTAAATGGAATCCCAAATAGTGTGTGAGTATAAATTAGTAGATCAATACCACCTTGTCTATGAAAACTAGTTTAATATGAATTTTATGAAATAATTTGATAAAAATGTGTATTTATTAATTGAACAATTAATAAAATACAACAATAATCTACTTTTTCCCAGTACTGGATTAACTATGATCTTGTATTACAACCATGCCTACCACAACCATATACTGTGGTAAAATAACATGATTTGGAATCGTACGGGAATATATAAGGGAAAGTCTAACAACTACGCCAAAATAAAAATATAACCATAGTATAGTCATGACAATCCAGGAAAAATTACTATAATCATTACTGCATTCTTAGTCAAAGACCTATAAGCATTACACCATTTTCATCCAGAGTCATATAATTATTATATCCTAGGAATGGGAATGGTCAGCTATCAATAAGCATTACAACATGTGAATTAGCTGATCCCAAAAAATATTTGTATTACATAATGTAAGTGTTAATTTTCAAGGATAAGGAAAATATATAATCATTGCAGCATGGAACACATTCCATTTCATACAACATGAATATCACAATATCAAATCACAATTTCCAAAGGTTAATTATGTGAATTACAATTATTCTTTCATATTCCACATGAAATTCAATTAATAATTGATTAAAAATTATATAAATAAGAAATAAATCACCATTTTGGGATTTTATAACAATAAATAAGCCTAGGTCACTTGTCAAGCTAAACATACTTTACAATAATAGTAAATTCATATCCATTTAAATCCAAAGTAAATATGTGGAATAATACCATTCAATTTTTTAATCAATTTTAGTGCATGTAGTTACAGAACAAACATAATATTACAAAAACATAATAATAATCAAACAATAGGGTTAATATTTAGACATGATACCTTTAACTGATGATCCAACAATGCTTCCAATGAATAGCGTCTATGATGAAGAAGGTTTATATGATTAAAAATAGGTTACTTTATCAAAACTAATCATGATGGAAACCAAAAATGAAATCATCCAATGGATTTCACCACAATGGTTTGAAAACCAAAGGGAAGAAGGAAGGTACATAAGCAAAAGAACATACCAAAAATTGATAATGGGAAAAGAATGTCTAGAAGAGACTTTGGCACTCTAAAATCAGCAAGATAATGCCATAGGATTGAGAGGAAACACACTGTAGTAAAATTGAAATAATTTCATCTTCATAAGATGTTTAAAATAGTTGGTCGGTCATTTACATGGCATGTAACGTGGTTAAATTTATCTATAAATGATTTTAATTGAGTTCTCTGAAAAACTCATTACCTCGGATTTATTTTATTAAAACCCCAAAAAAATTACATAATGTGTAATAACTTTACAAGATGTGTAAATGTTTATAATGTTTATTTTTCCACCAATTTTCCTTTAAAATAACCTAAGAACCCTTTAATGAGTCTTAAATAACCAAGAACCCATATTAAAATCTAGTCCCATTTATAACCAGACTCAATTAATTCAATCAAGCATACATCCCTGAAGATTAGTTCATTTTCTTCTAACAAGGTCTATCTGTCTCTAAAAAAGACTCAAACTCAAGGAAAAAAAGAAAAACTCATAAATAAATGTATGTAGAATAATATGGGATCTTACAAACTCCCCACCATATAACAGCTCATCCATGAGATAATGTAATCATCACTTTGAGGCCTCAACAATTAAGCCTATAAATAGTGTTCACATATCATACTCCATCTCCCAGGTCTCATACTAAAATCCCTCATGATACCACTACACTCGAACCAACTATATAGTATGACCCTAATGATATTTCTCACTAATATCCACAAACTGTATCATATTCTCTTCAAATCATGCATCAGCACAATGATTTATGCCTACTACCTCTATCAAATGGGATGGGTGTGGATTATATCTTCATCATTGCAATATGTAGAACACTTCATGCATGGAACAATAGTATTGTTGAAGGGATAAATGGTATGCCACTATATTGACCCTTTCCCCTATTTGAATAAACCTAAAACACATATGTGTTAGGTTTCCTCATATCATAATATATCATTTCACCATCCTATTTGACACTAGAAGGAAAGCATATTGAATAACCTCAAATTCCATAGGTTATATTTGATGGTCTTCATATGATTGCTACCTTATCTCCATGGTCCCCAACTTATTTGGTGTCAACTGAACTTGTTAACACATCTTCTATATGATACTAGGCCAATAAATTTCCAACTCACATACCTTCAACCAAAAAAGAGAAGAATGACATGGCATGCAATAAAAAGACACAAAAGGTGCCATTTGGATTGATTAACGGAAGATATTATTATATGAAAAATCCATGAGTTCCATACGTTTCTCCCCTAAAACAAAAAAAATCCAAAACACATGACTTGAAAATATCCTCCACACTATTAATAGTCCACTTAGATTTACCATCAGTCTATGGAATATTGGATGTTCTTAAAATAACTCATGATCCTAGGGATTTCTAAAGACCCTACTAGAAAAAATATGGGAGAAAAGGAAATTTTTCTCAAAAAATACTCAGTGGAATACTGTGAAACCAAACCACCTCACATACTTAATGATTTCCCAAATCATCAACTATGATGGTTTTCCAAATTAGTAATAATTAGGATAAATTAGTCATTCGTTCCCCAAAAACCCATAAATCCCCATTATTATGAGTCATCCTGGGTAATCCCATCACAGAATCCATCATGAAATCATCCCATTTTCACTCTAGTATGTGTAAAGTCTTTAAAATCCCATTCATCCTCTGATTCTTGGTATTAACCTTCTACCAAGTGTAGCAAATATTGATGAATCATTCCTCCTCCATCTTCATTATTGATCACAAATTTTGTCTATGGAGATCACGATATATCTCTATTAAACCAAGATGTGTCAGCAATATAGATGCATGAAACTACCTCATCTTCTCAACACGTAATCCTATAGATCAGAAAACTACACAATCTTATTTCAATCAAAAAGAACATATATAACAGATGTCGGAGTTAGAGATACTCACCCCTAATATTCATGAACTTCCAGATGCATCTCTACCAATATGTCCATTATACCCCACGCATCCCAAGACTCATGTACCACCTATATATGTGTATTTCAACACAATTCATTGAAAAAAATTCCATTTCTAGGTGTATAATCCAATTCAATGTCAAGCGACAACATATACTCAAACCACATCCTCTACCAATGGTTAAGGTCTCGCTGAGAAAAGATGTGCCTGAGGAACTTATGATCCATGTATACCATGAAACTATCACCAATTAAATAGTTCCTACAATATCTTAAGTCATGTACCACTATAGATAAATCCAAATTGTGAGTAGTGTAATTCCTCTCACATGGCCTCATCTTCCTGCAACCATAAAAAATGACACAATCAATATTTATTAGAACTATGATTAGTCCAAATTCGGATGTCTCAAAATACACATTATAGGCTATACACAGGACATGTAATGTGAGGATAGGTGCTGAGGTCATCCTTCTTTCATCTCTTGAAAATATCTTTCACAACAATCATACCAAAATAACTTCACCCCTTTGTTCTATATCCCAAACATTGGTGCTTCCCATAAAGAGAAACCATGGATCAAACACCAGTAATAACCCGTTAAACCCAGAATGATCCAAATTTATAAGATGTTATTGGGATGTTCCCAAGATATCATTTTTGTGACTTTATATGGGTCCATCAACACTCTGGACACTGATAAGACATGAACCAAAAAGTTCAATTCATTAATTCAAAAACTACATTTATTTATCTTGGCTAAAATCGATGCCCTCTCAATGTGTTTAGGATGATGTGAATATGTTTGGAATGATCATATGCTAGTTGGAATTACACTAACATGTCATTTATAAAAACCACCACAAACTAATTCAAGAAAGGATAAAAGATAATATACTTTATGTCCATGAATACTGGAGGAGAATTAGTCAACCCAAATGAGATCACTATTAATCTTAAAAACCATACCTTCCATTAAAAGTAATCTGAGGTATATCTGATATTCTCACCCTTTACTTATGATATCATGATATCATGTCAATCATGGAGATGATTTTAGAACCTCTCTATTGATCAAAAATATCTTCAATACACAATAGAGGATATCAATTCATGACCATCATCTGGTTCATACTATGATATTCTATACATAACCATAATGATCCATTAGCCTTGTTGGAAAAGAGAACTAGAGAACCCCAAGGAGATGTATTCATTCATATAAAGCCTTTAGATTCTAGATCTTCAAACTAAACCTTCCACTACAAAATCTCTACTAGTGTTATTCAGTAAGGTACGATAAAACAATACTCTGATCCCGACACCAACTCAGTCATGAACTGGATCTTTTAATAGGGAGAAATGGCATAGAACTCAATGGGTAAAACAACTCAAAAATGATCTACCACTAGAGGTAAATAATCATACTATATTCTACCATAATCTACATCAAGTCCTATGATGTCACCTGTGAGATAATCCAATATGCACTAAATTGGTTCTGCATGAACAGGCCTAAAGATCCCAATCACCCTGGTGAAAATTTCTACCTCCTTCTAGAGATAAGAAGGTAGCACACATACTATAATAGTAGATAGGAACCTAGTATTGAAATAAACAATTCATTACATTAATCAAGTCAATGCTTGTAATTTCCAACCCAAAAGGTTCCCAAAGGAAACAGTATCCACCAATACCTAGAGAACACACCTTAGAATATTTGATACTTTAATACTGCACTCCCAATATTGTGTCCATGGTTAAAACACCATATACATATCCCACATCTGAGAACAAACCATTTACATAAATGTAATATATAAAAGAATGTGATGCTATGGTATCAAAAAAATAGAAGCTAATGTAGATGATATAAGAATCATACATCTGAAGTATATGGTCTTGCATCTATTTTAAACAGAGTATTATTCATAACATGTACGTGAATCGCCCCTCTACCTTAGGATCCATTCAAACTACCCAGAGCTATTTTCCTTTATTTGTACTGTTTCTCATGCACTGGGGTACCACATCCTATGAATCACCCTGAAAAGACTGGGGAACTCTAGCTACCAGCCTACTAAGGGGTAGCTGAGCCCCTTCCTGATTCTCATTCTTATCCCTATCATATTCCATTTTCTAATATCTAAAATTCACATATATCCTATGAATATTACCCTATCTAACATAGATGAAACACTAGACTATGGTGTATGGATGTATGATCCTGAGTTTTTCTTGAGGTACATATATTTTATTTTCATGAATATATTGATTAAAATGTCTTAAATGGAATTGGATTAATTAGTGGGTAGGCATGTTGGTTTTTTTTCAATTTCATGAATGGTTTATTGGTAAATGGTTATATGTGAGTGGGTATACTTGCATGATTTGTTTAATTGAAAATAGTAGTGAATGGGTGGGTATACCCATGTGACATGTTAAATGTGAAATGGAACACATGGTTGGGTATACTCATGTGATGTATTTGGTTATGTGAGTGGGTATACTCACAAGGAATGTAAATTTGTAAATTGTTTGAAATGAATTAATTGTTTGATAGATTCCATGGAATACTCTCCAAGGATCAGGAACATGGTAGTGGATTCTTTGGGTTGATTATTACCATTGGGTGTTGATTCTGTGGGTTGCCTCAGGCCTTTCTAACCTAAGGATCCGACTTGCTGGGACTCACGTAGGACATGTTGGTACACATGCTCATAGGACACCAACTTGTGCCTAGACCGAGTTTCCACTGAGTTTCTTATGGGACTCGATGAGGATTCATTGGTCTTTAACACACTGGATCTATCCCATTGTGGTATAAACATCACTATATGGCTAGTTCATGGGTTTCTGTTATGGTTTCAATATAAGGAGCATCTTTGGGTTTCTAATACACTTATTTATACGGTAAGGAAATGGTTTTTTAATAGATATGGATGTATAGTGAGGTTGTTTACCTTTTAAACTTTTCTTATTTATTCCTTTTTAGTAGCTAACACTTGTTGTTGGGACCCTTGAGAGGTTGTTTATATTACTTGTTATAGTATAATTATTCCATGGGAATTCACTGTTACGTTACTACTTTCTTTACACGTTTCCAACAAACTTCTTTGTTATTTTTAGAACTATAAAGATCATTGGATGGAAACCTACAGGGATGTTTATCTCACACCCTATATGGGCCTCCTAAGGGACCCAACTAGATTATATGGATTCATCTTATTACTATAGAAATCTCCCTAGTATAGGTTTTCGATTATTATATTGGAATAGGGGAGAATGGCTGCAAACTGAGGCTTGCAATGCTACAATCACTTTTTGGAAATTTTTTAATTTTGGATACTTGTATTTTATTTTATTTAAATGTACCTATTTTGGATATTTTCAAAATACATGTATCATCTACATCATTTATTATATGACATTCCTAGATTTTATATGCATTCTTATCTTGTCTTGTTATTCATCTATCTAAATATTTATTCACATCTTCTATTTAATGTATCTGACTTCCACTATGATATACTATGGTAATGAGGGAATAGTCCCCATAATGACTCACCAAGGCCCTCATTACTAGTTGGCAACCTCTAACATTTTGGGAGACGCGCATGAGGCCGTGTTGCCAACTGGTCAAGGGGAACTATTGGGTGGTCT
This sequence comes from Viscum album, assembly GCA_963277665.1. NCBI lineage: Eukaryota > Viridiplantae > Streptophyta > Magnoliopsida > Santalales > Viscaceae > Viscum > Viscum album. Next base: position 165,246,442 of record OY728155.1, on the reverse strand, counting down.
CTGGTTCTGGGATATTATAAAGTGGTATCAGAGGTTGTTTCTTTTCTGGCTCGATTTATGGTTTTGTGATAATAGATAGGGATATGAATGAAATGTAATTTGGTAATGATATGTGCTCATGTGTATCTAACCCATGTATAAGGTAGTTCTATATTTCCCTAAATTAAATTTTTATTTCTATTTTCAACTATTAATGATGATTGATTTCATCATTTGGTGACGCACAGGGGTTATGATTTGACTATTGATATGATTTTGGGTTATATTTTAGTTCAAACTGATGAGATGAGGGTATTCCATCTCATGCACCATGTAAAAACTTGTTATAAATCACATTCTATGAATATTTCAATTCCATTAGGATGCATTACTTAACCAATGTTGTTGTGATAGATACATGGATATTTTTTCCTGCTGTTGTGATAGAATTTGGACAGGGGATAGAGGAGTTACATTATTTTTCAATTTATAAGGTGTAAGGGCCCTTATAAACTTGAAAATGATGCACATTTTAAATTCAATTGTTAATGTGTCTCTGATATGTATGGATTATATGGAAATAATGCTTTGATTAATGAGGTTTTATGGTCCTTCATGATCAGAACATGGTGGTATGTGGGAAAAATATTTTGAACTATTTAATGTGAAATGAGGATGTAATGGAATGTAAAGACATGACCTAGACCTAGATTTTGAGTGGGAAATAGGTAGTGTTTCTAGTAGTTTTGGTGACTGTTCATTATATATTCTTGGATTTTGGAGAAGGATGTGGGTTATGACATGGATTTAAGAGGTTTTTGAATTATCCTATGCTTTTGATCTCCGACTTTGATATCATTCCTAATGAGGTGTGTGTTTATAATTGTAGAGTCATTCCAGCATGATTACTTATAGGGGTATGCCATAATGGAGGCCATGGCCACACACCAAAGGTGGTAGACCATGGGTTACCAATTGATCTTCCTTTAGTGCTACATATGGCACCAGAGGTTGTTTTGAGAATATTTGCTAAGGCATAGTACCATGAGGGGTTCTTTTACTTTATGAAAACATTTTAGGGAGTACTGCATCCTTCCTTGACTATGGATGAGTTGACATGAGTGTTCTAGAAGCATCATCCACCCACGTTTCTAGGGGATGGAAGTCCATAGAATGTTGTGATATGGATTGAGAAAATGTTATCTATCATTGTTAATCTTGAGATTCCTCTTGAAAGGAAGGTAAATCGTGAGACTTATATGCTACATGGGTAATGTTTTAAACCAGGATGATGCAATATGAGATATGGGTTGGATTAATTTACAGACCTACTTTTATGACTAATTTTACCTTGAGACTCTGCGAGAAGAGAGGGATTATGTGTTTATGTGTCTGTAGTAGGGAAAAATAACTGTTATGGAGTACATGGTATGCTTTATAGAGTTGCAACATTTCACACTGATGTACCTTACTGATAAGATGTCGAGAGAAAGAGAGAGAGAGAATTTGATGAAGGTATCAGAAATTATTTCAATGCTTAGGTCAATGTGTTCAGATTGACTTCAATCACTTATATTGTGAATTAGAAACTTATTATATAGAAACCCCTAGAGAAATATGGGGGTTTAGAGTAGGGAAGTGCTACTTCTTGATCCAGTGGTTCTATGTCTTCAGGCATGAAGCTTCGTTTTGAGGCTTCCTGTGAGATGTGTTCCAGTCAGTCTATGAGTAATGGTAGCTTGGTGTCCTGCAATAAATTAGTTAAGTGAGTCCATAAATATAATTAGTGTGAGCATGATCTAGTCAAGTGCTTATTTTGTAGAAAAATGGGGCACATATAGCGGCTTTATAGGACCTTCCCTTCAACTATGTGAGATAGGGGTTAGATCTGACATCAGGTTCATGATATAGTTCCTTAGATACATGATAGGTTTGGAGTTGGAGTAGTGCTGGCTAGTTTGGTTTATGCAATGGTGGTCATGGAAGAGGTAGCCATACACCAGTTATACTTATACATCATAGTGGGACTACTCCTAGTTGTGAGGTTATGTCATAGGTTTATAGTGTGTTCTAGTTCTATTCTATACATCCCAACCTTGAGGAGAAGGGTGTCAAACTGTCTATGATGAAAGGTATGATCACAGTAACTACTACTATTGCATATTCTCTTTTCAATATTGCTACATTTCATAGTTTTATATATGCGCCAATGGAAAAAATCCTTCGGATTTATGATTTTATTTATGTGGGAGTTTTGATGCTAGGCACACCATTGGGAATCATAACAGATGATGTTCACCAATGTAGGGAGTGCCCTTGAGGTTGGTGGGTGTCACTTCATTTGGGATCATTTTGTCCTCAAGATTACAGGGATTTATGTCACTCTCGGGATAGACTGGATAGTAGATTATCAAGAAAATGTTTACTTCTATCACCACAGGGTGACTTTCATATCACCATAGGGTGTATTTTTTAATCACAATGATGAAGGGGTTTTCTAGGAGAGACGATCTAGACCAGGGCATCGTGGGTTAGGTGGGATGAAAGCCCCTATTGATAGTTTTTTTTTGGTTGATTGGGGAGTGATTCAAGAGGACTTTCCTCCAATGGTGGATCATTATAGGGATGTGTTCCTGGACAACTTTTTAGGGTTACCTCCTAAGTAAGAGGTGGATTTTTTCATAGAGCTAGTTCTCGGAGATGCATCTATGTCGATTTATCCTTATAGTATGGCTACGCTAAATATGTTGGATCTCAAGAGGCAGCTAGAGGATTTGGAGATGAAGGGTTTTATTCAACCTAATACTTCTTAGTGGGGTTATCTAGAAATTTTTGTAAAAATTATTGTTGATAGGAATAGGATATGTGTGAATTATCATAAAATGAACTATTTGACTGTTAAAAACCAATATCCCTTTCCACATATATATGTTCTATTTGATCAGCTTCGGGGAGACCGAGTTTTCTCAATGATCAATTTAAAGGCCATATTTCATCAGTTTCATGTTCAACCATCAGAAATTATCCATACATCCATTATTAGTTGGTATGGTCTTTATGAATATCTAGTAATGAATTTCGGTCTCACAAATGCGCCATCAGTTTTCATGGAGTTGATGAACCTCGTTTTCCATCCTTACTTGGATTATTTTGTGGTTGTTTTAATAGACGATATCTTGTTGTATTATCACAATCAACATGACCATGACATGAATCTTGGTATTATTTTGAATACATAGAGAGAGAATAGGTTATATGATAAGTACATAAAATTTGACTTTTGGATGCATAAAATTTACTTCCAAGGTCACATCCTCTCAGAGATAGGAGTATTAGTGGACCCAAAAATGGTGAGAGCTATAGTTTCTTTAGAGCATCCCAAGAATGTATTTTATATACATACCTTAATGGGGTTAGTTTGTTAATGTATTAATTTCATACATGACATCTCATTCTTAGTAGTGTCATTGATAGGCTTGACTAAGAAGGGTGTGAAGTTTTATGGTTTGATTCTTATGAGACAGCCTTCCATGAGCTAATAGGAATTTTGACATTAGAACCAGTCCTGATACTAATGGAGCAGAGCAGGAGATTAACTATGTATTGTGATGCATTAGTTGTGTAAGAACTCAGATCTTTGTTTTAGGTATGAGCTTTTCTTTTTGGTGTTTTGGAGAAAAAGATGAGAATCTGGAAATTTAAGGAGTACACGTCGTGTACTTTGGAGTACACACCGTGTACCCGGTTACTGATGGTTACCATGTATAGGCCATGTAACGGCTGAGTACATGGAATTTTGGGGTGACCTGGAGACCGCCTAAAGTAGAGGCCAGTTAAGGCAAGTACACGTCATGTACTTTTAAAGAACACAGTGTACCATTCTTTTTATTTGTTATTTCGGACCGGGGTCACGTCTCTTTCACAGAAACCCCTCCTTCCCAGTTCGTCTCATCCATGTGAGACTGAGGCCAAAGATTCTCTCTAAGCCCCTGACCCACTATCCTTTCCCAGATTCAACTACAGTTTATTGAGTTAGAATCTCCACAGTGAGTTCTTCCTTCTTCTAGAACCTCACCTCTTGATTTAGCCTCTCTTTTGAGATATCGTTGGTTGAACGTTTGGGATGTTTTGTAGATCTACCGCATTTTAGGTCGATTCAAGGGTCGATGCCAGAGTATATCAATCGTACAATGTCTAGGTAGGTGGTTTGTGCCATTTCATATTTAGTATTTGAATTTTATGTGCAAAAGTGCCCAAAACTCTTGAACGGGGTATTGTGTGTTTAGGGATTTTAGCCCTGTTAATGAATATTATGCCTTGTGTGCCTGAGTAGAGGTTTTTTTATTGTGAATAAAGTTATTTTACATGCTATGGATGTGTTTTCCATTCATATTTTGATATTGAACATTTTTTCTAGCATTTCATGTTAGGTTTCTTGCTTTTCATGCCTAGTATTTTTAGGATGGAGTAATTTTATCTAATGTTGTGGTATGACTTGTATCTATTTAGCCAAGTAGTACTTTTAGGTGTAATTTGGCTTCTAAACATCATTTGTGAACGATTGCTTTACACAGGGCTATGGGAACCTGGTGTAGTTAGACTATTGGGTGAATTGGTGTTGAGGGCTTCCGCAGAGTGTCTATTATATCTATGACGCTATGAGACCATAGGGGGGATTGACTTTGACTGCTCCCTCAGAGTTTCTATAGTTACCGTTATGAGACTACATCGGTAATTGATGTCGAGTGCTTCATAAGAGTGTCTATAATTGATCATTAAAAAGGCTATAGGGGGATTGATGATGAGTGTTTCCTCGAAGAGTCTTTATTTTCATGAGACCAAAGGGGTTAGACCGTGTGAGCTACCCAGGAGGTCGTTATATCCTTGTATTGGTTGAACCATATGGTATAGTCTATGATAACATCCCATAGGGTTGCTTATTTTTATTTGGTTGAATAATTGATGAATGTAAATGAATGTAATTGAAATTGTAGGATTGTTTACTTCTGAGAACTTCCTTGTTTACTACTTCATTTTATTATTTCCTACCATATATATTCACTAACTATTAGGCATAGATATTTGGTTGGTTTCCTACTGTAATTTTCTCACACCTTATTTGGGTCATTTTATTGCGCCCAAACAGATTATGTTGTTCTGGGTATAGATAAGGGTAAGCGACCTTCTACTTCGGGTACTTGATTGTTGTGGAGCAAGAAAGAATGGTACTATGTTGAGGCTTGCGATGCTTTTGGTGTTTATTTTTTTCCTTGTACATTGGATTAGTATTGTATTCTAGCATTGTGACTTGTTGGATTTTTTCCTAGACATATGTATCATGCATCATTTATTATTGTGCTCTAGTTTTTTATTTCTTTCACTCTTCCACTATTTACTTACTGCATGTTATTACTGCTTTCACTATTGTATATCTGTTTATTTCTACTGCGTTACTCTTTCAATGAAGGCATAGTTTCCCCACTATCACACCCAAGGTCCTCGCTTCTAGTTGGAATCCTCTTGAATTTGGGGAAATGTGCTTGAGGCCGTGTGACCAACCAGGTATGGGGAACCTCTGAATAGCACCCAGAACCAGAATGTTACAAAGTGGTATTAGAGGAATTATTTTCTTATTGACTTACTGTTTGGAGCCTATATCCAGGGATAGGAAGGAATAGGTACTTGTTAATAAGTTATGCCCAGGATTAGCTAACCTGTGCATTGGGAAGAGCCAATTTACCTTATATATTGCAATTTTTATTTTTTTGCAATTATTAAAGTAGATTTGATTTCACCGTTGGGTGATTCTCATATTTTGTGTTGTAATCGTTGATATTATTAAGGTTCTATTTCTATTTCAACCTAGAAAGATGAGTATATTCCATCTCATTCATCATATAGGAACTTTCTAGAGACCACATGTCATGTGTTCTTATCATGCCATTTAGGGTACATTACTGATTGCATGTTGTTGTGATAGATGTTGTGCTAGATATACATGATGTTGTGATAGATTCCTTGAAGAGTACCTGATTTTTGATAAGGTATTGCTAATGTTTAAGGTTTCATTTGAATGAATTCCAAACATTGTTTCTTGAGGTATTAGGGGCCCTCATGGATTGGAAATTGGTAGATCATTGCACTTTTATGCTTGTTTATTACATGTACAAGATGAAAAAATTTTATTCTTGGGGATTATGAGCCCTCACAGATCAGAATTTGGCACTTCAAGGTTTGTTTTCATGTTTTTCTAGGTTCTGGAGTAGTTTATGAGGCTTACTATCTGAAAAAACCCAAAATACATGGGGTTTAATGATAAATACATGCTATGTATCCTTTTTTTAGGAAGGAACTGTTTTTCTTAAGTACACACTATGTACTATATGTACACACCGTGTAGTCTCTAATAGTGTCATTGGGTGTGTGGAAAAAGACATGGTGTTGTGAAATCATTCGTAGAACACATTGTGTACTGGACGTACACGCCATGTGTATAGAAAATGTGTTCAGTCGTGTAACCAACAACATGGGGGGATTATGGGTTGTTAACACACGTACTGTCTGGCATAAACACGCCATGTAGTCTTGCTCCAGTAGAACCATGTGAGTTTAGTCGTGTAGAAGAACTTGGGAAGGGGAAGAGGATTCAAGTACACACCGTGTGTTAAGAAAACACGCCGTGTGTATGGGGTGTTACATGACCAGGGTGGCAAGAGTACACACACAAGGGATGGCTTAAGGAAACATGTCGTTTAGAGGGAATACATGCTATGTATCCATGTTTTGAAGAATGTGAATGATTTATTTCTCATTTTCCCTTGTTTCACTTCTAAGATTCAGTCCTTATTAATATTGAGCTAAGTTACGCGTATGACCTTACTGAGTCATGCCAGTGAGAGGTCCTCTGGTTGTACACCAGTTACATGGAAATGATTAGACACCAGACATAGCAGATCAGGGATTACTAGAAGACCCTACCATCGTGCCTATCTTGGAACCATCCATCATTTAGGATACAGGTGTCGACGCACTGTTCGGATAAGTCTTCGTGATGTTTATATAGACCTTCCAGGGTTCTTCTCATCCAGCCCCGTCTACTGCAGAGTTGACGTGGGTTTTTCAGCAATAGCATCCTCTTAGTTTCTCAAGGGATGGAGGACCTCAGGATGTTGATTCATGTTTAGAATCCATGATATCTATCTTCGAGATTCTGTATACATCTCCATATAGGAGGGTAAAGTTCATTATGTACATGATATGAGATTCTGCCAAGAGATGGTGGGATGTGATCTCGCAGGCAGGATGCCAGCATGTTATGGCTTGGGGTGAGTTCCAGCATACCATCTATAACTACTTCTACCAAGATACTTTGAGGGATGATCGAGATCGAGAGTTCATGAGTCTGGAATAGGGTAATCTTTCCATCATGGAGTACACTTCTCATTTCACAGAGCTGAAACACTTCACACGCATCCCAGGAGGTGATGAGTTATTCCTAGAAAGGAAGTTTGAGGATGGTCTCAGGCATGAAATCTGATCTCAGGTGAATATCTTTAGGTTGACAGCTATATCTTCTATATCCAAATAGGCGCTGATCACAGAGTGGAACCTGAGGGATTCTGGAGTTGTGGTCCAGGGCAGTTCGACATCCAGAGTTAGTGCTTCTCTAGACGATAGTAGGGAGCGCCACAAGGAGTCTACACATGGATATCTGTGTAGGATAGGCACTCATTTAGGTAGCCAGTTGGTATGATACGAGTGTGGGAAGGTGGGAATATGAGGCCACATTGACTGAGATACCCAATCAAGTGACGATATTGTGGCAAGATGGGCCATATTCAGCGGTTCTTCCAGTTTTTCTCACAAGAAACTGGCGATGGGGGGTTCTTCTATGACTCCTCATTCAGGAGTAGCACCACTAGTTTCTCATTAGTCTGGGAACTAGAGTTATTTTGGATTTTCAGGCTGAGGTGGAGGTCACAGTTGTTGTAGCCAGTCAGAAGGCTTTCAATGACAATAGGGTGGATCAACTCAGGGTGGTTAGGCAGGGTCACAGGGTCACAGTACAGGCCAAAATTTTGCAGTAGAGCAGACACATCAAAATCATGATCTCAGACCCTCTACAGTTCGAGGTACGATCCTAGTTGCCTCAATTTTAGATTATGCACTTTTCGATATAGGGGATTCCTATAGTGACATATCTGTTGTTTTTTTAGATACCCTTGGTTTACTTCTTCTGATGTCTTGATGTTGGACACACCGTTGGGGACAAGATTGGATAATGTACATCAGTTCTGAGAGTTCCCTCTTGAGGTTGGTGGGTTTCACTTCTTATGTGAGCTCTATGTCTAAGAGATGATAGGATATAATGTCATTCTTGGGATGGACCGGTTAGTTATCTTCCAGGAATTTGTCGACTGTTATCGTTGTAGGGTGAGTTTCACATCACCAAAGGGTGGTTTGTTTCTACACAACGGTAAATGGGATGTATAGGCGAGAAGAGCGAGACCTGAGTAACATGGTTTAGGAGGAGTTACATCCTAGATTTCTAGTTTATATCTGGATGACTAGGGGACTTCACAAATGGACTTTCTTCCAATGGTGGATCATTTCAGGGATGTCTTCCTAGATTAATTTTCAGGTTTTCCTTCAGATCGAGAGGAAGACTTTTCTATTGATCTTGTGTTAGGGGTGGCACTGGGGTCCATTCCTCCTTATATGAGGGCTACACTAGAGTTATAGGATCTCAATAAGAATTTTGGGGAGTTACAGGTATGGGGTTTCATCCAACCCAGTACTTTTCCTCAGGGTTTTCTTGTCCTATTTGCAAAGAAGGCAGATGGTACCCTCAGACTTTGTGTGTATTATCAGAAGATGAACTAGTTGATGATCAAGAACTGATATCCCTTACCAAGTATTGATGATCTCTTTGATTATATTCATGGATCCCAGGTGTTCTCTAAGATTTACTTAAGATCCGGTTATCATCAGTTTCATGTTAGACAATATGATATACCTCTTAGAACCTTTCAGAGCAGGTATGGTCTTTATGAGTACGTGTTTATGTCGTTTGGTCTCACGAACGTGCATGTAGGTTTCATGGAACTGATGAACCAAGTGTTCCATCCATACTTGTATTCCTTCATGGAAGTCTTCATGGATGATATCTTTGTGTACTCTCACACTCTACATGACCATTCCACACATATTAAGATCATTTTGAGTACACTGAGAGAGAATCAGTCAAATGATATGCTCTCAAAATTCAACTTTTGGATGGACCATATTCACTTATTGGGTCATTTTATCTTAGAGACAAGAGTGTCAGTAGACCCAGAGAAAGTGAGGGCAATAGTTTCTTAGGAGATTTTGAAGAATTTCATTGAGGTATGATGTTTTCTAGGGCTGGATGGATACTACAAATGTTTCTTAAAGGACTTTTCATGCTTAGCAACACCACTGACATGCTTAACTAAGAATGGTGCGAAGTACCTATGGACAGATTCTTGTGATTCATCCTTTCAAAAGATGAAAGGGAGGTTGAATTCAGCATTGATACTTGAATTTCTTAATCTAAGAAAGAGCTATATGGTTTATGGTGATGCATCAGGTATCGGGCTGGGATTAGTGCTTATGCGTAGATAAGGAGTCATTGCGTACAGGTCTCGGTAGTTGAGGCCACATGAGATGAATTAACCAATACATGATCTCGAGTTGAATTCAGTTGTTCATGCTCTGTGCTGTTGGAGACATTATCTTCTGGAAGAGAATTTTGTGATTTTCACTGACCAAAAAATTCTCAAGTATATCTTCACTCAGTGCAATCTAAATTTAAGATAGCAAATGTGGGTTGAGTACCTTCAGCACATTGATTTTGAACATTCCTACACGCCTGGTAAAGACAACGTAGTAGATGATGCATTGAGCAGGATGACTCTGATACATGCAGTTCAAGAGGCTAGTAGTGAGTGGCAGCTTATGGATCTATTCTCATAGATTCACGTGGAGGTGCATGATAGATAGGGGCAGATATTTATTTTCTTTTGTAGCTGCTTCCTCTATTGTGCTTTATCGAGTGAGAATGAGGAAACTATCAGATTATGAAGGTCGAGTCCTACAAGAGAGTGTGTCAGGAGAGGACCTTATTCTTAGATAGACCATAGGTGAGGATGAGATCTTTCATTTTTCATGGGTCTGTATGGGTGTCAGCAGACATATGCGAGGAGTTGATGAGGGATGTTCATTCCTCAGTTTGGGCAGTTCATCCTGGTGTCACCAAGATGTATCATGATCTACACCATCAGTATTGGTGGCATGGTATGAAGAGAGATGTTTCTAGTTTTGTGATGAGGTGTTCCACCTGTCAGGAGGTGAAGACGGAGAATCAACGACCTATAGGGCTTTTTCAGCAGTTACCAATTCCCCGAGTGGAAGTGGAATGATGTCTGAATGGACTTTGTGACAGGTTTGCTGAGGTCACATCGAGGGAATGATGCAATTTGGGTTGTTATTGATAGAATCATGAATGTTACTCACTTTTTCCTATCAGTGATACCTTCAGTGTAGGTGAGATGGTAAGGTTGTACATTCGGAATATTGTGAACTTACATAGGGTTCCACAAACTATTGTTTCAGATAGGGACATGCATTTTACATCTCCAGTATAGAAATGACTACAGAGGGATTTGGGTATACAGGTACTTCTGAGTACAGCTTACCACCCCCAGGCAGATAGCCAGTCTGAACATATAATTCATGTGCTAGAGGACATGCTTAGAGCATGTATCATAGATTTTGGAGGTTCTTGGGAGAAGAACATACCTCTTGTGTAGTTTTCCTATAATAATAGTTTTCAAAAAACTATTCATATGGAACCATATGAGGCTTTGTATGGTAGGACATTCCGATCACCCTTATGTTGGATGGAGGCAAGAGAGGCAGTTATGTGGGGACCTCATCTTGTCCAGGAGACCAAAGAGAATAAAGAGTTGATTTAGAAGAGGATGGATACTGCACAGTCACAACAGAAGTCTTATGCTGATCGACGATGAAGACCTATGGAGTTCGAGGTTGGAGATCAGGTTTTCCTATATGTCACACCAAGCATGGGACACTGGAGGATTAAGAGATAGCTAAAGCTTTCACTGAGATATGTTGGACCATTTTTAGTTTTGGATCTGGTTTCCTATCGGTTGTAGTTACCTCATAGGTACAGATCTATGCATGATGTCTTCCACATTTCATAGCTACAACGTTACTTCTCAGGCACGTCTAATATTTTTCAACCTAAGGAGGTTAAGCTAGAGGTGGATGTATCGTTCGAGGATTATCCTATCTGTATTATTGATCATAGTGTGAAGGTCCTTAGTGCCTGTTCTATTCTTCTGGTATGAGTGCTATGGAGCACAGGTGTGTACGGGATGAGACTTGGGATGGGGAGGCTGATGTACGATCATAGTGGCCAGAGTTGTTCAAAGATTCTTCTTCTATGCGGCCTTTCTAGTGAAATTTGGGGACAAATTTATTTAAGGGGGGGAGTTTTTAAGAACCTAGATCTTTGTTTTAGGTATGAGTTTTTCTTTTCTGTTGTTTTTTAGAAAAATAGCCGAATCTGGAAATATAAGGAGTACACGCCATGTACCCGGTTACCATAGGTGACCGTGTACTAGTCGTGTAACAGCCGAGTACATGGCTGTGTGGGGTGACCTGGATACCACCTAAAGTGGAGGCCGGTTAAGGAAAGTACACACCATGTACTTTTAAAAAATATTCCGTTTAAATTTCTTTTTAATTGTTATATCATATCAGGGTCATGTCTCATTCACATAAACCCTTCCTTATCATCCCATCTTGTCCAGAAGCGATCAAGGTTGATGGTTCTTCTCTGAGCCCCCAACCCGCCATCTGTTCTTGGATTCAACCATCGTTGATTTCATTGGAATCGCCACGGTGATTTCTTCCTTATTTTAGAACCTCGTCTCTTGATTTCTCCTCTCTCATGAGATATCATTGGTTAAATTTTTTGGATTTTTTTGTTGATATACCACGTTCTAGGTTGATTCAAGGGATGATGTTGGAGTATATCGATCGTACAAAGTCTAGGTAGGTGGTTTGAGCCTTTTCATAGTTCGTCTTTGAATTTTATGTGCAAAATTGCCCAATATCCTAGAACAGGGTATTGCGTGTTTAGGTATTTCAGCTCTGTTAGTTCCTGCTATTCCTTGTGTGCCTGAGTAGAGGTTGTTTGATTGTGAATAAGGTTATTTTTCATGCTATGGATGTGTTTCCCATGCTTATTTTGATATTGACCATTTGTTCTAGATTTTCCTTTTAGGTTGCTTGCTTTTCATGCCTATTATTGTTAGGATGGATTAATTTTATCTAATGTTTTGTTATTCCATGTAATTATTTATCTAAGTAGTACTTTTTAGGTTTACTTTGGAGTCTGAAAATTGTTTTTGAATCATTGATTTACACAGGGATATGGGAACCTGGTGTAATGAGACCATAGGGGGAATTGACGTTGAGGGCTTCCCAGAGTGTCTGTTATATCTATCATGATGCAAGACTATGGGGGGATTGATATTGAGTGCTCCCTCAGAGTGTCTATATTTACGGTTATGAGACCACAGGGGGGAATTGACATTGAGTGATTCCTCAAAGTGTTTATAGTTTATCGTTAAAAAGGATATAGGGGGGATTGATGGTTAGTTCTTCCTCAGGGAGTCTTTGATTGCATGAGACCAAAGGGTTTTGACCGTGTGAGCTACCATGGAAGTCGTTATATCCTTGTATTGGTTGAACTAGAGGAAATATTCTATGAGAACTTCCCATAGGGTTTCTTGTTTTATTTTGGTTGAATAATTTACAAATGTAAATGAATGTAATTGAAACTGTGGGATTTTTTACTTCTGAGTACTTCCTTGTTTACTGCTTCATTTTTCTTATTGCTTGCCATATATATTCACTGATTTTTAGGAAAAGATATTTGGGTGGTTTCCTACTGGGATTCATCTCACACCCTGTTTGGGTCCGGATTTTGGGCCCAAATAGATTATGTTGTGGCAGGTATAGATAAGGTCTAGTACCCTTCTACTTCAGGTACTTGATTGTTGTGGAGCTAGAGAGCATGGGACCAATCTGAGGCTTGTGATACTATTGGAGTTTATTTTTTTCCTTGTACTTTTCTTTAGTATTTTATACCAGCATTGTGACTTGTTGGATTCTTTCCTAGACATATGTATCATGAATCTTTTATTATTGTGCACCATTTGTTTATTTCTTTTAGTCTTTCATTGTTTACTTACTGCATGTTATTACTGCTTCCTCTATTTTATATATGTTTTTTCTACTGCTTTACTCTACCAATGAGGGCATAGTTTCCCCACTATCGCATCCAAGGCCCTCGCTGCTAATCGACAGCCTCTGGCATTTGGGTAAATTCTCTTGAGGCCATGAGACCAACTGGTAATGAGCACTTCTAGGTGGAAACCAGAACCGAAATGTTACAAGGTATAGGGTTGCAGGAATTTCTGATGTAGGGGAAAAAATTTATGTCTTATGGGTCTTGGAAGCTAAGGCCAGATGATAGGGACTACCTGACACATGATCTCGAGCAAGCTACAGTTTTTCATGCGTTGTGATGTTGGGTGCATTATTTACTGGGAGATCATTTTGTGTTGTGTATAGACCAAAAAATACACAAGTATATTTATACATAGTGTGATCTGAATATGAGGCAGTGGAGGTGGGTAGAGTACATAAATTTTATTAACATAGATATTTTCTATATACCTAGAAAAGGTAATGGAGTGGTTGATGCACTGAGTATGAGGACTCAAAAACAGGAAGTGAAATAGGCTAGTAGTGAGTGATGGATTCTATTGTTATTATCTGATATGAATCTGGAGGCACATGATAGTTAGGGATATACTTATCTATCATCCTTCACTGGGACCTCTACCCTCATGGATAGAGATATGATGAGACAACTATCTGATTCTAAATTCCTAGTTTTAAAAGAGAGTGTGGAAAGTGAGGAACCACCTCTTGGTTGGATGGTAGGTGACGATGAGAACATATGTATTCATGGAATTGTTTGAGTTCTATAGGTTATATATGGTGAGATGATGTGGGAATTTACTACATCAGATATAGAAGTGCATCCCAGAGTCACCAAGATGTACCATGACTTAGGTCATTAGTACTGGTGGTTGGGTATGAAGTGTGATGTGGCTAGATTTGTCAGAATGTTTTCAACCTATTAGCATGTGAAAGAGAAACAGCAAAGACCGACTTGGATTTTACAGCAGTTACATATTCTAGAGTGGAAATGGGTTGATTTCACAATGGATTTCATGACTCTTTTACTATGGTCGACCTACTGTAATGATGCTATGTGGGATGGTGTTAATAGAATTAGGAAGTTTTTTCATTTATTTCTAATCAAGGATACCTTCATTGTTGATGATCTTGGTATGTTGTATATCTAAAAGATAGTATGAATAAATGGGGTTTTATATTCTATAATTTTGGATAGGGATGCCCAATTTAAGTCTCATTTCTACAAAAAAATCAGAGGGAACTTGGTAGACAAGTGCTTCTGAGCACATCATACTAAACTCAGATTGATAGCCATTTAGAGTGTATGATACAGGATCTAGAGGATATGCAACGAGCATGTGTATTGGATTTGTGAGGATCTTTGGAGAGGTATGTTCCCCTGTTTGAGTTATCCTATAATAACAGTTATCAGGTGACAATACAGATGGCACCTTATGAGGCTTTGTATGGTAGACATTACTAATCACCCCTGTGCTGGCTATAGGTAGGTGAGGTAGATTTACTGGGACCACATCTCATGCATGAGACTTTTGAGAAGTTTTGGTTGATTCATAAAAGGATGGATATAGTGCAGTCTAATCATAAATTATACTATAATCATAGCAGATGACCTCACGAGTTTGAGGTTGCAGATTCGGTTTTCTTATGTGTTTCACCATGGTTGGGACATAGATGGATTAGGAGATGGATAAGATTTTACCGATGATATGTCAGGACATTCAAGATTCTGGAGAGAGTTGGTTCAGTAGCCTATTAGTTATAGTTACCTCACATGTACTGATCCATGCATGATTTCCTCCATGTAACTCAGCTACATCTTTGTCATTTAGACACATCTCATGCTTCTCATTTGGCAGAGTTTTAGTTACAGGTAGATGTATCCATTGAGGATCAACTGATCCGTATCAATAATAAGATAAAAAATGTTCCCCAAGGACGGTTAGTTTCTATAGATTGGGTGGTATGGAAGTGAATTTGTTTATAGGATGAGACTTTGGAGAGGGAGTTTGATCTACATGCTTAGTGGCTAGAGTTGTGTTTAGGATAATCATGACCACCCTTGAGGTCAATTCTGGGAAAAATTACTGTTTGGGGGGGAAGATTATATAATCATAGGTTTTTATTGTGGTTCTAATCTCTTTTTTTCTATTTAAACGCTTCTTTGGTTTCCTTTTTGGCTTATACCCTAAGTTAATATAGGGGACGGTTGGTTTTTCTTGGAAAAGAAGAGGCTTGAAGGAGGTATCCTAGCAGCAAGCTGATTACATGACGTGAAATGGGGACTCACATCGTGTAATCTCATTTCACGATGTCTAGTGGTCTATCCATGAACATTAATTTATTATAGGTTATTTTACATAGGAATTTAAAATCGGGCATTACACACTGTGTAAGGCAATTATACGTCATGTCATTACCCAATAGTTTTTTTAATGGAGGCATTAGCCTCAATTTTTTTGGACAGAAGCCTTTCCCCCCTATTGTGAAGCCTAAAACCCTCCTATCTATTCTTTCAGATCTAGAATCCATATGGACTCCAATTCATTCCCCGTCAGTCTCATTGGATTCGCAATGGTATGTACTCATTACCTTTTAGCCATTATTTATTCTTTGAAATAATGGATACGCTCTTTGGATTTCAGCTCATATGCCCTAATCCCTTGTTCTTAATCCGTTTTTTGGATTTATCCTAAATGAACCTGAATTAGGAATTAATACTAGATGGGAACTCTAATACTAAGGTAAGGTAGGTGGTATAAACTTTTAATTCATCATTTTGTGGTTTTTAGAGAAAACGATTGATATGACGCTCGTTAGACATTCCGATATGACCCCATTTTTAGTGGGTTACCTGTAGTAGATGTTACTGAACCTGATAGGTATGCCTTTTGGTTTTTTATGGTGTGTTGGAAGTTGTTGCCCCATCTTGGGACACCCATTGGTTGTTCTGGATGAAATTAACTTTTTTATTCTTTTTCAAACCATCCAAGGGGTGAGTTGATATGATTTCCTAGTTAGAGGAAGCCCGTTTATACTTAAATGAATTTGAATTGATTTATTAAGAGATTTACTTCCTCCTTTCCTTTTGTTATCAATTCGGGACATGCATATATTGATTAAAATGTATTAAATAGAGTTGGTTAAATGATTGGGTAGAATCATTGGTGGTTTTTTAAATTTCTTGAATGGTTTATTGGGAAAAGTTAATATGTGAGTGGGTATACTCACATGATGTGTTTAGTTTAAAATGGTTATGAATGGGTGGGTATACTAATGTGACATGTTAAATGTTATGTGGAACACGTGAGTGGGTATAATCATGTGATGTAGTTGGTCATATGAGTGGGTATACAAACATGGAATGGAAATGTTTAAACTGTATGAAATGAATGAATGGTTTGATAGATTCAATGGACGACTCTCTATGGATTTGGAATGTAGTAGGGGACGCCTTGGGTTGATTATGCCCCATGTGTATAGATTTCATGGGATACCTCAAGCCTTGATACCTTGTGGATCAAACTTGGTTGGAATCACCTAGGAAATAGTGGTACACATTCTCCTAGGACTACAACGGGTTCCTAAACAGAGTTTCCACCGAGATGATCCATTGACTCAATGAGGATGCCTTGGAAATTGACAACATGGATCCATCCCTTCATGGTCAACAATTAACTATATATCTAGGCTATGGGGTTTTGTTATGGTTTCACTCTACAGTGTGTCCTTGGGATTCTGATACACTTATTTATATGGAAAGGTCATGGGTTATTAATTTTGATGGATATATGGAAAGGTTGGGTCACCTGTGTAATTTTATTAGAGTTTACTTTTGGCTAAAACTTATTTTAATGAGCCTTGTGAGGTTTTATAGTATTTTATGTTGTATTAGACATACGCCAGGGGTAATCAAACTTAGGTGACTACTTTCCTTACACTTTTCTAGAATACAACTTTCTGTTGCTTAGAACTATATAGATATTTGTGTGGAAACCTATTGGGATGTTTATCTCACACCATGTTGGGTATCCTTGGAGAGCCAAATAGATTACATGGTTTTATGTGATAACAGGGGAAAGTGCCTTAGTAATGGTTGTTGATTATTACTTTGGAAAAATGAGATTAGGATCAAGTAGAGGCTTGCTATTCTACAAGAACTTTTTGTTCTTGTAATCATTTTGGATACTTGTATTGTATTGTATTTTCATGTACCTATTTTGGCTATATTCTAGATACATGTATCATATGAATCATTGAATATGTGGTGTTCCTACATTTTATATGTATTCTTGACTTGTATTAATTTTTAGCTATCTTCTTATTTATTCACTTCTAATATTGAATGTATTTGACTTTTGTTGTAATATACTATTGAAATGAGGGCACAGTATTCCCAATGGCTCACTAAGGCCCTCGCATCTAGTTGGAAGCCTTAAGAATTTTGGGACATGTTATTGAGGCCATGTGTCCAATCAGATTCAGGAAGTCCTACCAAGATATCTTATCATGCTACCCACATTCTTCCAGAATATACAACCAATTCCTAGATCATCCACAAAGCTTATACACATCAATTTTCACCACCCTATCCATGGGTATCTCAAGATGATTGAAGATTATTGGGACTGAATCAATTCAGAGGTCGGCTACCTGGGGTCCCCCTTTCCCTGTAAACACAACTAAATGCTAATGCTAAAACTCTATTTTCTTCTCAGACATCAAAGGAATAGTGTGAACAGTCTCCCTTTCCATGGATCACCTAAACCTAAGGAAGATATAATGAAGATGAATAGCCATATGCTCCTCCGGAACTACATAACATTCAGATTTAGAAACATTATGAATGTGCTGATTTCCAATATCCTAACACTCAAGTCAAAGACAATGATGGTGAATTTTTTCGATAATACAAACTCAAACCTTAGAGAACTGTATTGAAACAATGTCAAACCCAATAGGTGACTATAACTTTGATCCAAAAAATCATGGTCTCTCTAAACATGGATTACATGTTTTTTATCATGAAAAGAAAACTCATCTCATTTGTCTAGTGAAACAGATAAGTCATACCACAATTCTACTCGAAATTATATGTAACATGAAAAAATAGATATGTCACTATCATGAACAATGCATGTCAACACACCTCTCTATGCCTATTATGATGAATTTATTCTTATATCATGACATACTTATCCTTGAGTACAATCTCATGAAATAATAACATCATAATAAAATAGCATCACAAAACATGTGAATTAAACAAGGTGAAATAACATCAACTATAAAAATCCCAAAACACAGATAGTAATCCTATTCCATGGTAGTCAAATTTTCCACCATACATTTTTTAACTACTCCCATGAACAAGCTCATTACCATTTCCTGACACACCATAGTCTCCTTTATACCTTTCCCTAAATAGTAAGGTGTAAGAAAAGAAATCCATGATTCTCTAATACTACTTCATAATATCCCCCAATCCAAAACTCTCTCACATGGTGGTAAAGGGTTAGAAATTAGACCTCAAGCACCCCTCCCCACATGCTAGAGGCAACCGACTAGTATTATGGGTGTGAATAGTATAGTGGGGAGACTATAACCCTATTATGAAGTTTCATAGTAGAATAAGTAATAAATAAATAAATGGAAATAATTAATGTATATATATTGTTGAGGACAATAACAAAAACTAGCAGGATAATCTAATAAGAAGATAATGAATAATGTAATGATTTGATCAAATGTAACTAATTTAAATGATAGAAAACTACATGAAAAGACTAGTAGAATAAAATAAATGACTCAATTTATTGGGGTCCCAAACCCATGTTGGTCCCATCTTCAAACTCAAGACCAAAAAAATCAATCAATGACAAGGTTCTTTTCCCTTGTCCAATGTAGAATCCAAAAAATATTCTTTGGTGCCAAACGGTGGCCTAGATGGGTTGTGAGTATAACTCATTAGGTATATACCATCATGTCTATTAAAACACATTCTAATAGGAAATGTATTCAATAAATTGATAAATAGGTTTATTTATTAATTAAAAATTAAATAAAATACAACCATAACCTACTTTAGTCCCATGATGGAATATGTATGAGCATGTCTTACAACAACAAAAACCACGACATTATAACAAAGGTAAAATAACCCCATCAGCACCATTTTGGAATATAATTGAGCATGTCTTATAACCATTACAACTACAACTATATAACTATGGTATTATCAAACCAATCAGGAAAAAATACTTATAATCATTCCATCATTCCTGGTCAAATCCCTATAAGAATTAAAAAACTCTGGGTCAAATCCCAATAATCATTATAGCAAGGGACTATTCATAGCCCACAATATACAAAAAATTCATCAGGGGATGAGGTCGTCCCACTCAATATCATCATTAGAGTATAAAAGTTTCAATATTATAGGGTTGAGCCCAATATATAACCATTACAGCATGGAACACATTCCTTATCATACAATAAGAATATCAAAAAAGAATGTCACAATTATCAATGGTTAATTATGAAAATTACCATTCATATTTCTTATGACACTTCCAATTCAATTAATAGTTGATTGAAAATTATTTCAACAAGTAATAATACACAATTTATTGATTCTATAACATGAAATCACACAAGTTCACATGTCTTTATAAACATACTTCAAGAAAATAGCCAATTTAAATATATTTAAAACCAAAGAATGAAATGATTAATCTCATTCAAATATTTAATATGTTTGGGGGCTCACAAAGATAGTGCAATCAAAATATTACATAGATATGAAAATAATCAAACCATATTATTAATATTTAGACCCATACCTTTAACTGATGATCCAACAATGCTTCCAATGGACAACACCCAGGAGAAAGAAGGTACAGATTATTGAAAAGCAGTTCCTATATCAAAACTATACAAGATCAAAACCAATAATTCAAATGGAAAAGGGATTTCAGCATAGTGGTTGGTGAACCAATGCAAAGAAGGAATGAACATAACCAATGGAACTTACTAGGGATTAGAGGTGTGAACAGAATTTCAGGAAGGGAGGTTGGAACACCACAATTGTTTGGAGAGTGCCCTAGCATTAAGAGGATAGGTTTTGCCATGAAATAGAATGAATTTCATCTACACAATATGTTTAAATTAGATGGTTGGGCATTTCAACAGAGTCTAAATGTCTTTATTGGAATTATCTGAAAACCTATCACCTTGTAATTATTTTATTAATACCCTCAAACAATTACATGACGTGTAATCCCTTTACATTATGTTTAAATGTCATTTGGTTGTTTTTCAGACCATTTTCCTTTTAACCAACCCGAACACATTTAAAATATTCTCAACATACAAAAAATTATATTAACACTTTGTCTATTTGTAAAAAGACTTTATTAACTCAAATGAACCATCATACTCAAACATTAGGTCATTTTATACAAAAAAGGATCTCTGTCTCTGAACAAGACTTAGTCACCAAGGTTAAAGACGAAAAACTCAAAGAAAAACATACCTGAAAAAAGATGACATCCTACAATAAACAACATGGCCCAAAGGTATTTTCTCTATCCCCTTAAATTATATTCCAACCAAGTATTTAATAATAAAAATTAATGTATAGTGAATATCATCTATATTTCATGATATTAAACTTCCTGATATTATGGTCTATATGGAAAGACCCATTATCTTCATGGATTAATATTTTCATAAGTTTTGATTTACTTATATTAGAGAGAAATCCATGTCAGATTCCCTAGTGCATGGTTTCCCCACCTATATGCGTATTCTAGGATAGCAATAGACCTATATCTATTAGAAATTTGTTATTTAATTTATTTTATTTCAAGATACATAGTAATTCATGAGTTTACTTCCTTAATCCAATACCCAAACCTCAGTCATCACACACCATCTGTTATGTCTAATTACTTAGGTCAAATTTACTTAATATAGGGGATTATTTTCCATAATTTGACACTATGATAAAATCAATAAATTTTCCTTATGAACATAAACATAATCATTATAGAGATAGGTATTCTAATAACTACCTATGGATTGATTCATCCCCCAATACGATATATATTGGAATGAAAATTTATATCATATCACCAGCCATATATTCTATATTCACATTATCCCACAATCCATCATAGTGATTTATTTCCTCTTTACCTTCACATCAAGAGTTACAATGACCATGTATCTCTATGAGTAAACTTATTCCCTGGTGTCAATAACTCTTCTCAATCTCATTGAGTCATATCCATTTTTATCTCAGTAGGGCATTGGTCAGTTTCATTACTGATTCCCCAACATACAAGCTAACCTTCTATAGAGACAATATTGTAACAACTATTTATAGATTGATTATTTCTCTTAAAGTATATATGGTGACATTATAATCTCTCATTGTATAAAGAATCACCAATTCCTCTTCCACTTCGATCCCCCACTCTATCATGGTGTTTGGGGTCCTCTTCTTATTTAATTAAATTATTGCAATAACCACGTGTCAGGGTGGAACCTTTTTTCCTTAGTATCAAAACAACATCACATATAATTTCAGTTATATTCACCCATCTCTCAAAAATGGTCTTATCAATTTCAGTATTTATTCCCTTGTGTACAAGAGAAGACATCTAAATGTATATTTACTATCAATAATTTGTGGTGTGATTCCTCTAATGGTTGGATAAATTTTCATTTCAATGTCAATTATATAAGACCCAACAACAAATTTCATTTCCATCTCACTTTCTCTTACTATCCTAATAGTTGGGTTTTCAAATTCATGTCATGGTTTCCTTCATTAACACTATATTAGGTTTATAATTTTCATACCAATCCAATGTTCAATGTGAAATTTTATTATTATTATTATGGGAAATGTAGGGATATATAAGTCATCTATTATAGAATAAAATAATGATAAAAAAATACAACTAATATGGTGTGAATTAGAGATCAATACTATTTTATATATATTTCCCTCAAAATACACCTTTCCAATTTTTAGGATGTAGTTATGATTTCTACAACACACATAAATAGTCACCAACTCAAGGGAACCCAATATATTTACAATGTTTATATATCATTGGAATAAGGTAAACCCTAAGTAGGGTATTGATTCATCAAAGATCACACTACTCATTGGAGTTTTCATGTGAGTACAAAAAACCATGGTATAACATTTAAACTAGAATTTTCATTCCTCCGAAAATTGATTCAATGTGTCCAATAAACCATAACATCCCAAACAATACAATTATAATAATTTAAAATTCAAATGAAGCATCATCATCCAAATGGACTTCCTCAAAATCATTGATTTCTCAAAATTATTCAACTTCCACCTCACATTACTACAAGAAACAAGTATTAATTATCCTTCAAACATTTAATGGAATAAGTTTCTTCATTAAATTTTATGTAGGTTAAATTAAAGAAACAACTGAATTCCTCCTAATATTATTCTTTATTTAATATATATTATATATTCATATAATATTCCTTATATTTCACATATCCATAACATATTATAATTCTCCCTCTTTTTTCACTATTAATTAATAGTATTCACACCTGTTATTTATCTTTTTTGTGGAACACCACTTTAATAACTTATTCAGAATTAAAATTTATTTTAAAATTTAAATCCCTTCATTAATAACAACCTTTTGGAATATGAATCAAAATCACCATGGATTCTCGAACTACCCAATGTTTTCTAGGAAAATTGATCATTTTGGAATTGCCTCAACATTTTATATATAACATGGTTTTTTGAAACGCGTGTTTTTAACAGAAAAATATTTAAGAAATATCATAAAACTTTTTGTAGTAGAGTTTTCTAATTTTATTGGGGCAATAAAAACCAATTAATCATCCTCTGTGGCATAACATCTTTTTACATCATTGAGGTATTGAAGTATATATCCTTGGAAAATTCCTTACAACTGAAAACTTTTATGTTGACACCTCTATTGCAGTGTAGTCCAACATAATGATTGATACATGATGTATGGGAATTAATTAAGGAAAAAGAAGCACCAAATTTACAATTCCACAAAATGTGACCCTACCCCATAATATATAGTAGTGAGATGTTTTGGTGAAAAAATTTTTTGTCAAAAAATTTATATGGTATAGAAAAATCATACGGTGTCGAGGTATTCATAATTCACAGGCCACCAAAAAATAGACCATGCCTTTATTATATAGTAGAATTGGTATATGATTTAAATACCTTTAGTCAAATAACATAGACAACCCAAGCCCTATTTTGTGGTGAGGAACACATTCTAATCTTATCGTCAGTCTATAGGCATATAGAAATCCTATAATAATTTAAAATAGAATAAAAAAATCTTATAAATGATATAAATTTATCTTCAAATAACTTCAACTTGTAATATATATGAGTCTGAATATGATTTTTTTCAATAACACTGTAATATAACACCAGGAATCATATCCACTCCATGAATCCAAAAAAATCATTATTAAAATATCTCTATTTCTCATTACCTCAACAATATCCCCCTATTTATTTTTTTCAATCAAAAAACATAATAACTAACTTTGTCTAAAATTTAATAAATTGATTATAATTTAATAATTCATACCCTAAACGTTTGATATATTCTAAGAGTGGATAAAACTGAATAAATAATATATTTATGTCCATAACATAGAAATGATAAAGACCCAACCTCCTTCAAACATGACCATATAAATCGTTCTCAATAATGTGTTACCACCTAAAATAAAATTGATCATATCATAAAAAACATAATTATAAATATTGTCAACATTATGATAACACAAAATTAAAAGAATTATTTCAACTAAAAAAACAATAAACATCAATTATCTATTTAAATAGATTATACACATGCAAAAATACTAAAATCACACCATTCCACTTTAATTAAATCCCATTAAAATTTATACTCCCCCCATGAAAAACACATTGAAATGGATTCCCTCCCTCTAACTACTATTGACCATTTTAAAATATCAAGTATATAAATATAAATATATTTTTATTTCTTCATTTTTCATCTTCTTTAACAACAATTTCTTTAGATAGTAATATAGAAATGATATAAAACCATACCCTCACAAGAGTTGATGTTGAATTGATGACATGAACCTCATCATTTATAATGATTCCTATGGTAAGGTATAGGTGGACACATTGGTAATTTTTTACATTATTGGAATAAATTATATTTTTTACTTATTTATCTCCACAAGTTCCAAGACTAAATTATATTTGATACCAATTTTTTTCTTTAAGATAGATGAAATGGATTATTTGAAAAATTTTATTATTATTATTTTATTAAATCCCATGAAAATTTTATAATTCAATTAAATATTAAAATCATCAAACTATGTCATCATCCATGTTAACTGATTAATTTCTTGATTTATATTCAAATATTTTGGTTTAGTCATTTTGAATTCAAAAAAATTACATTTAATATTTATAACAAACACAACTATCTAAGAGATAGAAAACTCTACTGAATAATGGCTTCATATCACTATCTAAAGCTCCATAATCTACATTACAATAACAAAATTTATTAAGATTCCTTTACTGTCAGATTTAAATACAAAATAGTTTGTACCCATAATGTATCTATTAATCCCTATCCCACTATTGAAATTATACTACATTGGTTCACATTCACACATTTTATAAATATTAATATCATAAAAATTCATCATTTAGTTTACGAGGTATAACATACTTCTAATCATCTTTATAAAATAATTTTAGTCACCCTAATTTACCTGATCATCATTTGATAGCTTCATTACCAAAATAATATGTGTTGAAAAATTATTCTAATTATATATTTGAAATATTTTTTTTGTTCCTTTGAAAACATGCCATGAGAAATATGAATTTGATCATTCCATCCACAAATTTCAAATCCATGTTAATATATCGCTAACCTAGAAAATAAATCAGGAATAAATTCTTCATATTCTTATTGTACTTATCTCATATTTCATCTTCATTCCCATAATATATTATTTCCTCTACATATAAAATAATAATAAGAGATAATTATTTTTCATTATTAATATAAATATTTTTTACACTCGTAATTTTGTGAAATTAAAACAATTCAGGAACACATCCAACTTATAATACTATGATCTTGGGGATTTTTTCACCCTATATAAATCTGGAGTAAACTTACAACTTTATTCAATTATTCTCAATATATAAAACCATAAGTTATCTTATAAACACGTTCACTTCCAATTCACTATTGAGGAGGGATGATTCTACTTACATTGGAAAAAATATTTTCTTCCCTCTGGAATGAAATAGAAAGAAGAACACCATTTGTTTCAAGTTATTAATATGGTTCAAAAGTCTCATAAAAATTCATTACATCTTCCAATGAATAACCTTTTAAATAAAATATAGAATTATTACATACCACTTCACCATTTTCTTTAAATTTATTCAATAACAACCATTGTCTTCAGAAAAAAAATATTCTATTTTTTAATTGGTACTAAATCCCGTGTATCATTCATAACAATATGATCTAACTACTTGTTCATAAAATAAATGTAGTTTTTATTCACTAAATATTCTTCAATTTCAATTGGTTTAACTTGGTAAAATAAAGAGGTATGATTTACAATACATAATCATCCCCACTATTTAATCTATTATCCATTATTAAAATGATATTTTATACCTAAACATTTCTTCTTAGAATAGTACGAGTACAATATATTTTTTCCTCATCACATGAAATAGATGAATATTCTTCACTAACCTATAATAATATGGTAATTTCATATTTATATGGAATTTCATCAGGCTGTCTTATATAAATAATATCATCATCACTTCTATAACATGCTTTATTATAAAAAAATATCAATCTTTGTACGATTATTAATATTTATTTTTAATTTTTTTATAATTTTTCAATTTTAATTGTCAAAAAACCGATATCCACTTATATTAATATTATAATTGGTAAATATTCCAATAACTCAACTTGATTCAATTATTCCCAGGTTTTCACCTTAAACCATTATAATAAAAGTAATTCCATTCATATGAAGATATGTTAAACTCCATGAATTATTATAATACATCTCAAAATGGTATATATATAACCTCATTCTCTATAAATTTTAATTTCTAATAAGAATTGCTTCAGTAATATATTATACCCAAAAAATATCAAGTGGTATTATTCTCTTTTATCATAGTTTATCCTAACTAAACCAAAAAACTATTCATCCTTAATTTGACACCATTTTTTTTGGTGTTCATGGGGTATAGAGTTCATGATAAAACTCATATTTCCCTCAGTAATATTCAATAATTCCATTTTTTTTATCAGTTCAATTATCTATATAGAACTTATTAAGAGAATACTGACACTCGGTCTCTACACTTCAACAAATACATTTATAATTTTTGTACACTTATATTTTTTTCATAAAAATAACCCATTTAATATGAGTGAATTAATCAATGAAAGTAATAAATTAAATATCTCCACTAGTTGATTTCTTCCTTATGTTCCCACACATATATGAATGAATGATATATAATGGTTTTTTTGATTGATTTTTCTCCTTCAATTGTAAATAGTTAATAATATTAACCAATATATATATTCAAGACATCCAATATATTTCTATTTTAACTAATTTTACATCTCAAATATTATTTTTTTGTATAATCATATTCATATCCATGTAGAGAATATTGAAAATTCTTTGACTCCATACCCAATTCTCTTTCTTCATGAATATAAAGAATGAATTTATCAGTATTAACTACATGAAACAAATTTATTATCATTTACATTCCCCTTTACACAACATTTCAATAATCCTAGTACATCAAAAATTATCGACATTACCAAACTATACATCATTTTCCACTTTATAATACTGAATAACATAAGAAATTATGTTTCAATCCATAAAATTATAATGTGTTTTACTATTTTATATTTTATTTTCCAATTAATTATGAATAAACTCTTCCAATAATGAGTGAAATATAATTTATTGAAGACAATGAGAAATATTTTTATTATATAATCATTTTTAGTTTATTAAGCCTCATATTTAATGGAATGACCATCCTTTTTCCAAGATCTATGTAATGACCACTTTAGATGATTTATGTGATTATTTGTAAATTAACGCCTTCACCTTTCCTTTGTTATTATTTGTCTGAGTATTTTCAATATTAAAAAAAATATTTTGTTGGGATGGTAAAATAATAATGTGATTATTAATTTTATAAATATTATAATAACACATTCCATAGAATTATTATAGTATATAAAACATGTTATGTGATTTCTATCTAGGGTTATTAACTAATTTTCCAACCTACCACTTTTCATAGGACTAACTCCCCCTCATCCCTTCCAATCATACCATAAATTTTAATTATAATGTAATTAAATTAACAAACTATATTTTTCATATTCCCAAATCTGAAACCATTCCAAAAATAACAATATAAATCATATTTTTTTAAAGTAATATGTTCTAATCATTTTTTTCAACTATGTTTCCCCCATATTTGTGTCTTCAATGTTAACTCTATTATGTGTAATTGAATTTTACAAAACTCTGTCAATTTCTTCATAACATAAATTTTTTATAATGCCCCGGAATTTATGTATAATTGTTTTTAATTATATGGAATTATTTCAAGACCACAAAATCTGAAGGCACATGATTCCAAGGCCCAGAGTGTCTGGAATGATCTGTCGAAGTTTTTTTAATCTTTAATTAGATCAAGTAAGCAGTTTTCATGAAACATTATAACAACAATTAAATGGTTGCCCATATCAGAAATATAAGTTCATTGTTGTGTTCAAGATGGTGGGTTTACCCTAGGTGCAACTTAATTTTAGTCGTCGTGGGCCTCCTGTGAGAGAACCCAAAAATGGCATAACTGTAAATAAAATAAATAAATAAAATTATTTTATTTTTAAAATGCTTATAACTCACAAACGGTAACTCAGATTGAAAATTGGATACCACCACTAAACTCGTAAGGTTATACTTTCCTTAGTCTGATACTGACATTGGTCGGCGCGACCCACCAGTGAAAGTTAATTATTGGCCATAAATAAAATAATTAAGTGACAATTATTTTATTGTAAAATCCATAAAATTTAAATGGTAACATAGATTAAAAATTAGAGAGTATCATTGGGTTCGTTGGGGTGTGTTACCCTTAGGAAGAGCATAACATCAACCGGTGTGGGTCGAGGGTGACTGTTAATAATTTTTTGATCATTTTTAAGGTACATTCATTAAACGCATGGGTGGCATTTTCTAACTTTTGAACTGGTGCTCGGATTACAAATCTGAGGGAACTGTTGAATCTACAGCGCTGATATTCGCTTAAGGGAGGCTTTACATTGACTGTAGTTGGTCCAAAGAAAAAGTTAAGTTTTGTGACTTTTTAAAAGAAATTAAATGAAATTATTTTATTATTTTATTTCAAATCCTCCAATGGAAAATGAAAGGGTTGGGCTAGTGATGTGTAAAGCCAATAAATGGCTTGACCTGAAAACCCTATATAACGATGTCATTGGGTAATTGGGATGCTTCTTAATTGATGATCCCCATTAAATTCCAACATCATTACTTACCATCCCCCTCTATTATATATATGGAGCTTAGGGAGGGGTATCGGCACAGCTTCGCCAAGCAACGAAGTGTTGAAGGAGCATCGCGATGCTGAACCTTTAGAGGATGGAGTTGATCCTAGCAGAAGGTGATGGCAACACAAAACCACAAACTGAAGGACGATGTACGAGTGGTGTCATTAGGAACCGGTTGCGGGAATAAATAACACGATCCACCTTCAAGAGAGGACACTCTCCAATTGGTTTTCAAGGTAGGGGGTTTATTTGTTTATGCTTTTTAATTTATCTCCTCTTCCCTGTTCTGGAATAATATGGAGAACACAGGTCAACCGACTAAGGGGTTGACTCGCGATTCATTCGCCTTTGTAGGAGGTTATTGTGGGGTATCTTGTGGGGTTTATCTTGTTGTTTAATTCAATTTATCATTAAACCCTTTTATCCCACTTTGATCATGAGCTAACACAGACAGTGTGGGCCTAACAAACCCGGCCTGAACCCTCTGTAACCTTGTTACCCTTGACCCATATGTGGAAGACCACCAGCGTGGTGGCACCAACCTGATACGAAGTAGGCGACGTTCCAACACACACCGCAAGTGGAGGTCGGGGAATGAAGCCACAGCGTTCATCGGAGCAGCCGGCACCGGCCGACCATGAAGGAGGTGTGGAGCACCGTCGCACACCACTAGTGTGAAAGGGGATTTGGCTTGTGAACGTGGCTGACGGAGAAGGCTTCTGGCTCGTCGGCCGACTACAGAAGGGAAGGGCAGGGCGTCATTGCATGTTGTCGGTGAGTAGGAGGTCATGGCCAAAGCCGTAGCAGAAGAGGCTGAACCCATGCCTCCAGCGGGTTGCGCGGTGCCACCACCTCACAAACCAAACAGCCACTGGGTTGTTTGGTAATCTAAGAGACTGGGGGGTTACACCCCCCATGTCATAGCGAACTGGGCCACCGCCCTCGAATAGGCCCGCAGACCTCGCACCGGCCTGCCGCCCTCGAACCGGGCCACCGCCCTCGCACCGGGTCGCTGCCCTCGAACTAGGCCACCGTCCTCAGACCGGGTCTTCTCCCTCAATCCAGGTCGCCGCCCTCACACTGGTCCACCGCCCTTGGAGCTGGTTATCGCCCTCGGGCCGGGCCACCACCCCAACAGGCCCCCGACCCAATGGGCCACTACCCCCAGACCGATCCGCCGCCCTAACGGGCCGCCGCACCATGCGGGCTAGGCCATGAATTGCGGGCCTCCCTATTCTGGTTGGGCCGCCCTTGTAGGATGCCCCTCTTACGATTCAGACCAAACATCAGCCCAGCGAGCTGAGACTGCCTCGACCCTGCCCACACCGGGTCGGTCTAACCGGGTCGGACCGGACCTGGGCCCAGAAACAGTCAAAGGACCTAATCATGAGAACCGAACACCCGTTTGATGAACCATCTATGACGTTGGGACCCTTGGAGTGAGACGATCCTTTTTACTTACTCCATTAGAGTTTTCAAAAAAAACTTGGAGTACGTCCGGGTTCGATCACACCCAAATCCAATAGGGCCCTCGGCACTGAAATGCCAATAACGCACAGACTGGTCATTCTATAGACACGTCGTATGTTGTGTTGGAACCCTAATGACATGGAGGATCATTTGGTTACTTCTTTGTGAGAATTTTTGCTAGTTTAGATACTACTGATGGCTTAGGGAGTGGTTCTCCCAAACGCACTACGTACGGAACCCTATGACTGGCTGAGACCTGACGACTGCTGACTTTTCGACTTGGAGTGACTCGAAGACCACGATATGTGATGGGGAGGAGTACCTAAGTAGGTCACAGTGGGTAGAAGCCATGGTACGTGATGGGGAGGAGTACCATAGTAGACCAAGATGGGGAAAGACGACTCTGTGTGTCCCTGCAGACCCATGGTACTTGATGGGGAGGAGTACCTCAGCAGTTCAAGGTTAGTGGGAAGTGGCTTGGAGTGACCCGGTAGTCCCACTATACTCGATAGAGGAGGATTTATCCCTCATACAAGGAGTTCTATGATGTGGTATACTTCCCTCATGTATGAGATAAGTATAGCTTGATAACTTAGGTATACACATGGCCATATACCTAAGTAGATTTGGTCTCTTGCTTTGTGGTTTTTCCTTTGTGGAACTCTAAGAGACCTACAGGGTCTCAGGGTCCCTGTTGAGTATCATTATACTCACCCCTACATGAGATCCACCTACACGTTATTGTGCCTTGTGTAGACGACGTACAACATTGATCGAGGTTGAGGGTGTGTGGACTGGATGGTGCTCGTAGGTAGACCATTTGGCATGACATGATGTAGAGGACACAGGCAGACGTGGAGTACTGTGGAGGCGATTTATACCTACCCTTCAGGTAGGATCCATGTTGGACGATCCAGGAGCTTCTTTTCACCTTTCATCTATTTTTTACTTTCATTTGTACTTGTAAATTTATAGTTGGGCTTGTATTCTAGCACCTTTTTACTTTTAGCACTCTTTTATTACATCAGTTTACTTCATAGTTGCTTCTTGTTGTGTTCTCGGACCGTGTGTTTGTGCAAATTTAAAGGAAATTCCTTCCCATTTTAGGGAATATGCCTTTTGGTGCTAGTCGCCTGCCCCTAGCCTATGGACGGAGGGCTTGGGTTAGTCACGGCACGAGCCCCAGGGGACGAGTTGTGACAAAGTGGTATTAGAGTAGTTCAGTTCTACCGAAGAACTAGGACTCTGATCATTTATATGTAGCAATAGTGATAAGTTTTAGGAGTGTGGTTTTCAGTTTGTGGAGTCCAGTGTTGGTGCGGTGGCCGAAATATCCATACACCAGGACCCTGAATTTTGATTTCAGATTTAGTGCACAAAAACACTGATTGTGTGTGTTTTGAAAATCCTTTCTTCTATTTTCTTGAGTCAACTCACCAGGTATAACTTTTAACCATGAAAACTTCACAAAGATAGCCAACCAGATTTCTTGAGAGAGTACATGATGATGGCCCATCGAGTGATGAGGCCTCATTGCATACCCCCCTTACGGCATTGGCACCTTCGGGTGGTGTACCAGTAGGACCACTACTCGTTGGACAGTCGTTGCCACCAACCCCACCAGCAGAGGGTGCATGCTGACTGAGCATGTTGCATGAGTTCTAGCAGCAGAGGCCTCTGAGGTTCTGAGGTGAGATAGACCCATAGGCGGTTGAGGACTGGATGGAGGTTGTGGCTAAAGTTTTCTGCCTAGTTGAGACACCAGTAGAGTAGATAGTGATCTTAGCTTCAAGTCTTTTCCTGTGAGTGACCATGAGATGGTCTGTATAGTGATAAGGCTTCGGTATATAGACTGTTGCCCGAGATATTACCTTCGGGTAGTGTGTCGTCTATATCACTGACCTTTGGTCAGTAGTTACAACCGGCGGTACTGGTAGAGGACACATGTAGGTTTAGTGTCTTACACGTTTTTCAGCATCAGATACCCCTCATGTTCCGAGGTGAGCCCAAATCATAGGCGACTAAGGACTGGATTGAGGAGGGGGTTGAGTTTCCATCTAGCCAAGGCACCATTTTATCAGATGGAGATCCTATTAGAGATCCTTTTTCGTGGCTCAATAGGACGATGATAGGGTTTAGATTACCCTGATCTCAAGAAGAGGTGACTCTTTTATGGACAATCTTGAGAACCTTCCTCATAGAAGGGGGTCTCATTCCATAAAGAGCTAAGGGATTAGTGTTCCCTAAGGCTTTTATAGCTTTGGCATGTGACATGTTGGTACCTGAGTATTCATTGTGGCATACTGACCATCCCAAGTACTCAATGAATACATTAAGATCAGTGCTTTAGGGATCATACCTCTAAGCAGGGTGTGTTTAGGGACATCCGTGCCAGTACTATTCCTTTATGCATTTCTACTTATGTTAGGGTGATAAAGAGAACCTTTTTGGTTGAATGTTCTTTGGCTAAGCGAATGCAACCAGTGAATGCTAACAGTGGGAAAGAAGGAAACCGACTCCAGTCTCAGAGACCTGGGCGTGTAAAATGTCTCGGGAAGAGGAAGTAATAAGGACAGATAAATCTACAGGGCAGAAGATGTGGAAGTAGATCTAGGAGAGTAGCATGAGGTTTTATACATTTTGATATGTTACAACCACCACCCCAATATAGTCCCCACCAGGCTTAGGGAGACAGAGGATATGACATGATAGTAGCTACATGCGGTCAAGGAGTGTGACCCAAGGGCTCCAGGAATGATTATAGGTATGGTCTATGTCTACTACTAGCTGCCATATTAATAGACATAGGAAATAATCATTCCTTCATTCCACAAATCTTGTTCAAGAACTAGAGTTTCTGGTTAAGCCATTGACTTGACCCTCACATCTAGATATACCTTTGGGAGAAGACTCGATAATCACACTTACACTAACGGTGTGATCCGACCCTTGAGGCGAGAGTTTTGGTTGGAACCTCTTGGTGGTAGTGTCAAGGCCTTATGACGTTAGTTTGGGTATGGACTAGACATACACAGTTCATAATTAGATTGACTGTATTAGTAAAAAAGGTTGTGTTTTATCTAAAACGTTGGAATGGGGGTTTCCTTGGTCATAGAAAAGGGAAACCCAGGCAGCACAGGATAAACTCATGTGTAGGATGGTGTAGCTGATCACACTTGAGTCGGCAAGACTTACCCTTGTGGAAGCAGGAGTTTTGGTTTTTCAGTTCCCAATAGGAGTGGCAGAGTGTGGGGATATCTTTTCAAAAGATGTTTCCAAGATTACCTCCCCGACGGGAGAGATACTTCTTCTATGGCTGGGTACTAACGTAGTTTTGAATCACACTTCTCTAGGGTAGCGGCACCCTTTTCATCTTTGAAGAAGAAGGGGGAGCCTTTCATGTGGACAGAGAAGTGTCAGCATAGCTTTTAGGAGATGAGACAGAGACTGATGAGTGCCCCCATATTGAGGCTACCAGAAGAGGGTGTTGGGTGTGTAGTTTACTATGATGCATCAGGGACCATAGTAGGTTGTTTCCTGATGCAAGAGTGGGCAGTGATCGCCTAAAGCTCACGGCATTTTTGACAGCACGAGCAGTACTACGCTACCCATGACCTAGAGTTAGTAGTAGTGGTCTTTGTACTGAATATGTGGCAGTATTACTTGATGGATAAACATTTTATAGTTTACTCTGATCACAACAGTCCCAGGTATATCTTCTCTCAAAAGGACCTGAACCTGAGATAACGGTGATGACAAGAGTTTCTTCAAGACTGTGACATTGAGATATTCTATACTTATGTGAAGGGGAATGTGGTAGCATATGCACTCAGTAGGAGATCTATCATACAAATACTGAGTGAGGCGTCAGAGAAGCTATGCACACTACAAATTTCCTTCATGGATAGAAATTGAGAAGATTTCCTCTAGTATATGACTTTCACTCCCCCACTCCTTCAGCGAGTCAGGGAGGCGCAGCTTGGGGACATTGACTATGAGGCACGACATGATCAGATATCCACAGAACAATCACTTGATGAATTTTATGAAGGTGGGAGCACATCATCCTCTTTATAGGACATACCATGGTACTAGTGGTTCCACGGGAGGAGGTGTTGAGGGAGTTCTACACAATCCCTTTAACGGTACATCCTAGAGTGGCGAAGATATACCATGACCACCGGCGTCAGTACCTCTGGCCAGGGATGGAGGAAGCAGTGGCAGAGTTCATATCACAATGTCTCACTTTTCAGTAAGTGAAGACTGCATAGAGCTGGCAGAATTCTTATGCTGATAAGAGATGGAGACCCTTAGAGTTTGAGGAGGGAGACCATGTCTTCCTATGGGTCTCACCTTGATGAGGTTTTTGGAGATTTAGCCGCGGTGGCAAGTTATCTCTGAGGTTCATCAAACCTTTCTAGATTCTCAGTAGAGGGAATTATGTGGCGTACCATATATCTTTTCCCCCACAGATGCACCAGGTGCAAAATGTTTTCCATGTGTCGCAACTGAGGAGATGTGTGCATGATCCATCACACGTAATCAACTAGGGCGAGTTGAAATTTGATGATGAGGTGACTTTTACAGAGTTCCTGATGTAGATAGAGGATCTACAGGAGCACATCCTTCATGGATAGTCTACCCCTCTATTGTGAGTTTGGTGGAATCTCAGGAACCTCCAGGAGAGCACATGGGATCGGGAGGCTCAGATTCGTTCTCAGTACCCTCATTTGTTTGATTTGCCTTTGTTTTGGATTTTGGGGAAGTAAATCCATATGGTGGGGAGAATGTAATGTCTCAGAATTGAAGTATATATTTTTTAATTATATGGAATTATTTTGAGATCACGAACTCTGACGACACAGGATTCCGAGGCCCGAAGTGCCTTGAATGATCTGTCAAAGTTTTTTTAAGAATTGATTAGCATGTGTAATAAGTTTTATGTAAAAAGTATAATAAATCTTAAATGGTTGCCCATATCAGAAATATGAGGGCACCGTTGCATTTAGGATGGTGGCTTTAACCTAAACATGACTTAATTTTAGTCGGTGTGGGACTCTTGTCAGAAAACCTGAAAAAGGAATAACCGTAAAAAAAATTAAATAAAATTATTTTATTTTTAAAATTATTATAACTCATGTACGGTAACTCATATTGAAAATCCAATACCACTGATGAACTCATGAGGGTATGATTTTTTAAGGTAGATACTAACATTGGTCGGCGTGGGCCACCAGTGAAATTTAGTTTTTAGATGTAAATAAAAAATTAAGTGACAATTATTTTATTGTAAAATCAATTACTTCTAAATGCTAACTCAGATTATAAATCCAAGAGTATTTTTGTGTTCGTTGGGGTGTGTTTCCCTTAGGCAGAGCCTAACCTCGACCGTCGCAGGTCAAGGGTTACTGTGAATAATTTTTTAAATTTTTTTTAATGTACGTTCAGTAAATGCACGGGCGGTGTTTTCTAACTCTTTAATAGGTGCTCGGATTAAAAATATGAGGGCACAGTTGAATCTGCAGCACCGAGATTCACTTAAGGGAGGATTTAATTTGACTGCAGTAGGTCTAGAGAAAAAGTTAAGTGTTGTGACTTTTTAAAAGAAATGAAATAAAATTATTTTATTATTTTATTTCATATCCTCTAACAGACAATCAAAGGGTGGGGCCAGCGATGTGTCAAGACAATAAATGGCTTAACCTACCAACCCTAAGTAATGATGTTTTTAGGGGTATCGGCATAGCTTCGCCAACCAACGAAGTGCTAAAGGAGCATCGCAACGCCAAACCCTTAGAGGATAGATCGGATCCTAACTTGAGGTGATGGTCGACACATAACCATGAACCGAAGGATGACGTATGAGTGGAGTTTTTGGGAACCGGTTGCAGGAATGAAGAACACGATCCACCTTCAAGCGTGGACACTCTCCAACGGGTTTTTGAGGTAGGGGGTTTATTCGTTTATGCTTTTTAATTGATCTCCTCTTGAATGTTCTTGAATAATACGAAGAACGCGGGTCAACTGGCTAATAGGTTGACCCACGATTCATTCTTCTTTGCGGGAGGTTATTGCGGGGTATCTTGTGGGGTTTATCTTGTTTTTTAGTTCAATTGATTTTTAACCCCTTTTATCCCCCCTTTGATCATGAGCTAACGCGAAGGGCGCAGGCCTAATGAACCCAGCCCGAACCCCCTGCAACTTTGTTACCATTGCACCTTTTGTGGAAGACCACCGGCACGGTGGAACCAATCGGCTATGAAGGAGGTGACATGCCAACACACACCACAGGAGGAGGTTGCGACACGAAGCTACGGTGGTCATCGGAGCGGCCAGCACCGGCTGGCCACGGAGGAGGTGCAGCGCGTTGTCATGCACCGCCGATGTTCAAGGGGCTGCGTCTTGTTAGCCATGGCCGACGGAGAAGGTGGTAAGCTCGTTGGCTAGCCGCGGAAGGGAAGGGCGGTGCGCCGTCACGAGCTGCTGGTGAGCAGGAGTCGGTAGTCGAAGCCATGACGGAGGAGGCCGAACCCGCACCTCCAGCAGGTTCCATGGTGACTGAGCAGCACCCACGCGGTGTCACCGCCTCTTAAAACGAATGACATGCAGGCCGTTTGGGAATCTGGGAGACCAGGGGGTTACACCCCCTTGTGTCAGATCGAATTGCGTCATCGCCCTCACACCGGGCTGTCGCCCTCGAACCGAACCGCTGCCCTGGCACCGGGCCACCGCCCTCGAACCAAGCTGCCACCCTTGAACCGGGCCACCGCCCTCGAAGGGGGCCACCGCCCTGGCATTGAGACGCAGTCCTGGCATCGGGTCACCGCCCTAGCATCGGGCTGCCTCCCTGGCATTGGGCTGCCACCCTCAGATAGGGATGTCGCCCTTGGACCGTGTCACTGCCCCAGCGGGCTGCCACCCCCAGACCGGGTCGCCGCCCCTTGCTGGCCTCCCTATTCTGGTCGGTCCGGCCTTTCATGCTACCCCTCTTGCTGGCTGGACTGAACATCGGCCCAGCTGTTTGAGACCACCTCGGCCCCGCCCAAACCGGGTCAGGCCGGGTCAGCCCGACCGGGTCGGACCGGGCCCAGAAATAGTTAAAGGACCTTATCTTGGGAACCGGATGCCCGTTTGACAAACTGTCTGCAACGTTGGGACCCTTGGAACGAGAAGGTCCTTTTGACTTACCCCATTAGAGTTTTGGAGAAACTTGAAGTATGATAGGGTTAGATCACACCTGAATCCAATCGGGCCCTCGGCACTGAAATGTCAATAACGCACAGACCGGACGTCCAATTGACGCGCCACCTTTTGCATTGGAACCCTTATGATATGTAAGATCATCGGGTTACTTATTTTTCAGACTTTTTTCTAGTTGAGATATGACGGATGGATTGAGGAGTGGTTCCCCCAAGGGCACTACGTACGGAACCTTGTGATGGGCTTAAACCTGAAGACTGCTGACTTTTTGACACGGAGTGACTCGACGGCCATGGTACGTGATGGGGAGGAGTACCTTTGAAGTACATGGTTGGGATCAGCCGTGGAACACAATTGGGAGAAGTACCTTAGCAGACCACGATGCGGAGGGACGACTCGGTGTGACCCGGCAGACCCACGGTACGCGATGAAGAGGAGTACCTCAGTAGTTCAAGGTTAATGGGAAGTATCTCTGAGTGACCTGGTAGGCCCACTGTACTCGATAGAGGAGGAGTTCTCCAGCAGCTGAGGAGTTCGAAAATGTGATTGGGGATGTTAATTTTTACTACCCCTAGAATAAATCATGTTGTGATCTGTCTTTACTTTGTGTTTGTGATTGAGGTTATTTTATTTGGTACTTTACCTGTGTGGTACTTCTACCTTTGTTGTGTTACCTTTGTGGTATAATTCCCTCATGTATGAAATGAGTATATCTTGATAACTTAGGTATTTGTATGGCCATATACCTAAGTAGAGTTGGGATCTTTTTTGTGGTTTTTCTTTTGTGGAACTCTTAGAATCCTACAGGGTCTTGGGGTCCCTACTGAGTATCGTTATACTCACCCCTACACGGGCATTGCTCGCACCTTGTTGTGTCTTGTGCAGACAACGTACTACATTCATCGAGGATGAGGGAGCTAGGACTGGATGGTGCTTGAAGGTGGATCATTTGGCGTGACATGATGCAGAGGAGACGGGCGGACGTGGAGTATTGTGAAGGCGATTTGTACCTACCCTTTAGGTAGGATTTGTGGTGGACTATCCAAGAGATACTTTTCACCTTTCAGTTGTTTTTTAATTTCAGTCGTACTTGTACTTTTACAGTTGGGCCTATATTCCAGCCCCTTTTTACTTTCAGCACTTTTTTACTATAGCAGTTTACTTCACAGTTGCTTCTTGTTGTGTTCTCAGACCGTTTGTTTGTACAGTTTTAAAGGCAATACCATCCCATTTTAGGGAATATGCCTTTCGGTTCTAGTTGCCAGACCTTGGCCTATAGAAGGAGGGATTGGGGTAGTCACATCATAGGCCCCGTGGGATGGGTCATGAAAGTTTTAATAGGTCTGTTAGACTCCATAGTTATAGAAGATTTTTTACTAATTTTCACTCTCTTATAATTGTTATCTTTTATACCATCACAAGATTTATGCACAAAATAATTCACCATGAACCATATATTCATCAATTATTTCTCACCAATATTTTAAGAATTCTACACATATCATGTCTGTAATTTTTTTTGTCCTTATGGATTATTTTAATTGTAAAAACATTCTCTAATATATGAAATATAATTCTTAAAATTGGATCTTCACTTATTGAAATCATATGTTGTTCTAATTTTTTTTGTAAATGATAATCCAAATTTTTTTTCTAGTTATATAATTCATATAACATGATTTTTTGAGTCTTCATATCATCATTAAAATTATTTACCACTTTAACATATTGAAAAATAATTGAATTTTCCTTTTAAAATAACGATTCCTTTTCTTAAGAAATTGTCATCTAACTTCAATTTTTTGGGTCTCCTCCACATATTTGGAAATTTTTTAGAAGAATTATTTTAATTAACTATTTTGAATATATTCTATCTCAATATCTTCTAATTCCTTTTATTATGAAATAATTCCATCGCATGAAATATTATCATCATTCACATTAGAAAAAAAGAGATTTTTAGAATCTCCACCACTGGATGAAAACTCACTATAATCATCGTTCTTATTATTTTTAAAATATTTAAACAACAAGTTTCAATGTAAAATTAAAAATCTTATTTCCCTTATTATAGTAAGAAACCATTATCATGTTGTGTTTATTCATTTAGAATCATCTATACATAACATCTTCCAATTCCAAGTTTTTATTTTTTTTCATTTTATTCAAATTTCATCATAGTGTCGAATAACATCATAAATGAATCATTTTATAGGAAGAGTTAAATTATACATTGCTTTAAATATTATCGTTATTATTTATTTATGATATAAAAAATAATCAAAATCATTATCTAAATCACCATTTTAATATGGGAATAAATATACTTCCTAAACTGAAATTTTGTTCGCTAAGTTCTATTGGTTTGTGGTTTTAAAATAGACCACCTTTTCTTATTCCATTTTTCCTAGTAGAATTATCATTACTCATTTCATAAGTTATTAAAATACTATTCAAATCATAAAGATGAATATAAATGTTATCCCATTATTACAAAA
Source organism: Viscum album (assembly GCA_963277665.1). Classification (NCBI taxonomy): domain Eukaryota; kingdom Viridiplantae; phylum Streptophyta; class Magnoliopsida; order Santalales; family Viscaceae; genus Viscum; species Viscum album. The sequence goes on along the minus strand of OY728155.1, from coordinate 165,206,229 downwards.
TATAGATTTTAGAATCAAACATATAGAGTAATATGTGAAAAATGTATTCACTAATATCACCGTATTCTAACTTCTCACCATTGTATCTAATTTCTCACAAAATAATTCACCCATCTGAAGAAACTATGAATAATTTCATCATCATGAATCTGGATATAATTAAACAGAAGTCTCCAAAACCAAAATTTAACTTTATTAACTTTTTTATTTACTTCAATGATATTATGAAGTTTATTACAAATATTTTTTTTTGGGATAATTGAATTTTAAAAACTCACCTTCTGGGAGTGATGATAGAATGAAACCCATTTCTGGACCATCATTTTCCAAATTTTGGGTATATATTTCATTTATATAAACTCTTTCATATTAAAAAATCATCATTTTTAGTTTCCAAAATTAGATTATAGATAAATAAATGGTATGGAATCATCTTATCATTCCAAATGTGATAAATTTTCCCTTGAAAAGTTGTAATCGACATGTCATTCATTGAATTTATATTATCAATTTTAGATAATACTAATCAGTGAATACTTATATTAATTAAAATATATATAGATAATTAAAATGCCAAAAATATCAAATAGGTATCAACTTACGAAGGGAACCTACCTCAGATACCCAAATTATGACTACTTCAAAACAAATAAATGATCATGGGTAGTGAAGTTAATTAGTGATCATAATTTTTTTTTCAAAATTAAAATTTCCATATATTATGATATTGTGATGAATACTAAGACAAACATAAATAAACACCAACATTAGGGAACACATCATATTTGCAAGTTTCACCTATAAATGTGATAAAACTAGTTCAAGGTGTGATATTTATTCCTATAAGATCATTCTACAAACAAGATTTTTCCCGATTATAAAAACAACCTTGGTATAACCATGAAACCTATATTTTTCATGTATCCTAAATATGATTTACTCTATCCTATAGACTATTGAATCCTTCACATTAAAATGAAATTATTTTGAAAAAAATAAAGATACTTCATCAAAATATAATTCTTATAAACCATTTACTATTCTGAATTCATCCACTTTAACTATAATTTCACTATGTGAAGTGAGAAGAAATTCTTTATCAAACTTATATAGGAACAAGTTTCTTCTTAAATTTGTATACAAAACACAAGGAATAAAAAATTGATCATATTATTATAATTCACTTATTATAAATTGGATATTCATATAATATTCACTATTATACAAATAATTAATAATTCTTATACATATCTATCTTGTATCACTCTTTTGTCAAAATCCTCATAGCTTTTTAATCGATAAAATAGAACCCATACTCATCTACTTATTTAAATTTCAATTTCAATTTCAATTTCAAAAACTCTTCATAAATAAAAACCTTTACATAACCCACCATCGTAATCTTGATCATTAAATAAAAATTATTAGTTATCATAGGATTAAATAACCACATAATATTGATTTTGTATCCAATTCAGTATGGTTGAACAAACAACTAATATTTTCCCCATAAAATGACACATCAAAACAATGAATAATAATTTTTAATATAACATGAAAGATCCTAGGATTTATTTCTTAGATACAAAAATTTTATGTTCCCTGATAAATCTCTAGGCCATTGAGGTCTTCAAATTTTTAGGCCATATAAAAATGACCCATCCTCTTTTATGGTGTAACATATTCTTTCATCTTGGTGGTATCAAAATCACTAGAATTACCATGTTCTTGAAAACTGACTCCATTGGTTTGAAAACCAATATTTTGGTGTATTCTTATATAATATTAGTTTGTTTTAACAAGAAAATTTATTATAGTGCTATTACCTATATATTTCTAAGGCCCTAAAAAATCAACGTAGCCCCCTTCTATAGCCCTGTAATAGTATAAAATGGAAAAATTATTATTCTGTGAATTTATATATTTCATAAAAATCATATGATGTAGACATATTCTAATTTATAGTTCCACCCAAAAAATTAGCATTTCTTTCTTTCATTATAGATGGGTCTAATAGTTTAAATCACCTTCCTCAAATAACATCTTCAGTGAAAACCCTATTTTCAGAGTGAAACACCTTTTACTGATCCCTTCAGTTTTCTATTAATAGAAACACTTCTAATGATTTTTAATCACATTTAAAAACTTTAAGAATTTGTTTAATTTTTCTCCGAACACCCTCAACTCACATTTAATGTGAGTTTGAATATGATTTATGTGTTAGAAAAAAATCCAACGCAAAAATTCATATGCACTCATATAATAAATAAATCATTACATAAGCATCTCAACACAACTTCGCACTTGGAAATATTGTTTTCACCATCAATTATACTTGTACCTAGGTTCTCATCATTCACAATGATGATTTCTATAAATGAATTCAATTTGGGAAAATTTGTTTTCTTCCTAGAACTATGTGTGGCTTGATTCCCTTTATTTTAGAATATTTAGTATACATGGGTCACTAAATTTGGACCTAGCCATGATTACACATATAATTAAACTCTTCTATTAAATCCATTAATTAAAAAACATTGGATGATCCTAAAATTATTTTTTAATTAATTTCTTAACGTTCTCCTTCCATGTATCATACTTTAAACCGTGATTATCTAAATAACTATTAATCTCCTATGTCTAGTGGGGATGAGTTTAATGAATCATAATTGATCCATATAATTACCTATATTAAATTACATGAGTATCTATCCCACCTAAAACCAACCATAACAGTTTTTCCTCTCGAAATATAAATATACCCTAAACCTCAGATGAGCACAAAATCCATTTAGCAGAACATGTTATTCAAGGAAAATCAACTTTTATCCTCTGTAATTTTTTAAATCATTTGGTAATGGAAACATAATTTTAAATAAATTAAATGGTACACCTAGAAAATCCGTAGATATTTAATAATTCCATCATTTTAACATCTCATTTTATATTTTTCAAAATGTTTATTCCTAGTTAAAATTATGTTGAAATGATTTTAGATCATTTCAGTTCTCATAAATCCACCATGGTTGGAGTACAATGACCTTAAACTAAGTTCACCCCTCACATAGGTGTTCTAAAATTGTATTAGTCCATGAAATACCATCATTTTTTACTCATTCATATTTTTTAATATATGTCCTCATAAATTGTTAAAATATTATGGGCTTTAATATCATCATAGTTTGAGTTAAAGGAAGTTAACCATAAACATAATCCTCATTAGACCATCTAATGAGAATATAAATTTCAAAAGCATGTAAATATAGTATTTTTATGTTGAAAACATATCATTCATATCTTAAACAATAATTTAGTTACTTCTCTATATGCATTAACCCTAAAACCCATGGTATAATATAAATCATATAAAAGAGAACAATTCATAAATATTATCATCCTGAAATCCCTTAATGGGAGTCCTAAGGAGAATCTATGTTTCCACATTTTAATTCTTTACCTTTATTAAAATAGGAAAAATTTATTAAATAAATAATAAGAAACAATGTCTTATTCAAAAAATTATCCACCCCTAATAATATTTATGTTGTTCTATCCAGGACTATAAATTTTTGAAAATGTTAGATCACTTTTAGGTCTGATATGTATATTGTTCTAAATGACCTATATAGAAGATATAAACATGCAATTTTAGTGTATTTAATATATCTAAATAAATTATCCTTCCCTAAAAACCATCCCTTATGATGAGAATTATAGTGATTCATTACATCCATTATACCCAAACAATCAAACTATTGATTATGGATACAATAAATAAACTACGCATCCAACTTCCCTATATTAATGTTAGATTATATGTAATGGAAAATAGAAAACTATAATCTATCCTTGAAAATTTTCATGTTATATTATAGATTTGGAATATAATTATTGTGTATCATACATGGATATGTTATTCCGAGGGAACAAGACTTAAGTATAATTGATTTAGTAAAGATAACAATATTTTGATAACTTGTTTTGAAATTATGATTTACTGGAATCATGGGTATTTAATATTACGGTGGATTTAATTATTATTATGTTAATAAAAATTAGTATTTTCTCTTATCATGAATCAATAACTAATGTGAATGAAATTTTATTAAAGAATCAATAGTTTTGGGATGTGAAATTTTATAACTCGTTATGATGAAATGGGAGGAAATAATCAATTTCAAGATTCTTCTTAACTATTTAAAAAATTTAAAGAGTTATAATGTACCATGTTATAGTTAGATATCTACTGATACCAAGATTTGACTAATAGTTTTTCTAGATTCATTATTATTTCATTGATGTTTCACTAACTCTAAAACATTGACTTCCTTAGTAGGGTAAATCCTATCCACATTTATAATATATCATCTTCTACACTATTTTATGTTTCTTTTAAGTTTTGATGATATTACATTAAACACTAATTGACACTTATTTTTAGATTGATATTGTATAACTTATATGTCTTGTATTCAGTTAAATGTTTTTTCTATTCAACTAGCTCTGGAAATGATTATTTTCTTATAGATCTATATCCAAATGTTTAAAAAAATGAGTTATTAAGTATTGTTTTTGGATACTTAGGTATGATTATTTATCTAACTATTTTTCATGTATGATATCCTTAAGAACATGAATAGATTTTTACACATACCTTCTATTTATAAAGGTTATTAAAATAAGGATAATATTATATAGATTTCTATAGACACCAAGTATGGGGATTTTTTAGATATGCATCCATATAACAAACCATAAATGAAACTATGAAGTATTTCTAGAAGAAATAGGATCATGGTATAACTCATATTCAATGATTGAGACTGAAAGATATTATATGTCCATCTATCTTAATAGAACTGTAAATTCACCACTCTCTAAGCTTGATGTTAGTTAATTAGATCCACCCACTATACTATCTAGTTGTTTAATTAGTTAGATATAATATTCATCCTCATATATCTTCGATATTTATTATGAAAGGCCTTAGAATGATCTAAGTGATCATTCAATGTGGAGAGGTGAATATATTATATATTTTTCTTTTATGTTTTATTTATTGAGAAAAACCCATCTCTATCTACTAATTATTTATAACATTTATGATATAAAATAAACTAGGAAAACTACATTACTATAAGAATTTTCATGGTACACTACTCAGCAACAGTAGCTAGCCCTTGTTATAGTGTGGAAATAATCCAATAACACAAAATCCATTGGAAAAAAATCATTTATATGTTGTTAAAACAAGTAGGGAATATATATACATAGGGATCACACTATAAATAGTAAAATTGTGTTTATTACTCCTAGAATAATATATGTAAGAATGGATTTTATAGAAACTTTGGAAACCTTCGACAATAGTCTAAAAATTTTCATTTTGTGATGTTTGTACTTGTTTTCTTTTTCACATCATTCCAAACCATATTCTTCACTTTATTACACAGTTGAAGGTATTAAATTATTCATAGAAATCATTATTAAACCACCATTTTATGATTTAATCTAGTAAAATAATATGATTGATTCATCTGATATGTTAGTATAGCACCACTTCAACACTGTTGTAAAATTATTATATCGAGTTGATCTAATTAAATAGAATTTTAATTTTTTTCTTGCAGTATATAATCATTCCTTTACTGATTAATATAATATTCTTCATCTAATAAGATATTATTTGGTTTGAAATTTCTCACTCATAACAATATTTCCAATGTTTTTCTTATATCTCTGTGTGAAATTAATTGTTTAGAACTTCCTCTTTTACGCACGTGGATAATACTAATTCTCTAATGTTTTACTTTTTCTATTTATTAAGAAACATTTTAGAGAGAATAAGTGGGAATTATATTTTTATTTCCCACTAAATTAAAAACATTAAATTCAAAACTCTATCTAAAATAAGTCATAAAATTCATCTTAATAATACGTGAATCATCTTTGAGTCTATATTTATTAAAATTTATTGATTACTTGGTTAGAATCCCGATTTACATTCATAGTATTTAGATAGATAAAAGACTAATCCAACGTCATCACATTTTATATCATAAAATACATCAAAATGAATATCGAAAGAGAATGAATATAATATAACAGAACGTTTTTCTGGTAAGTAAAACTCGTAAGAAATGTTACATCTGGTGAATCTCCATCTCCTTATTCATTAGCGAAAATAGAAGAATAATATTAGAAAAAAATAATCAAAATCACTAATATAATATAAATACTTATTCATCATTAAATCATCTTAACCTAATAAAAAAATCATTAATTTCATTGAAAACCTTATAACAAAAGTTAATTTTATAGAACATCATTCAATTTATTTCTTCTAATGAACCTCTATCTGATGAACTATATCAAAGAATTTCAAACATTACCATCATACACCATTCACTATTAGATTATAATTATATAAAAAATTCATAATATAATATTTTATTATAATCTTAATAAATTCATACTTATTTTATGAATGGACATTATATAAAGAGTTTGTCTAATGCACTTCATCTAATGACTTTTCCTGAATAGATTCACTAGTTTCTAAATAAAAGTACATCCAATGGATTTTGGGTTAGAATTTTCCTACTTCCAATATTTATAAACATCACTATCACCAAATATTCATCTCAAATTTGTACAAGTCAATTTGATAGGCTTTGTTTATATGATTCCTCCAAATAATTCCTTTTCCCCACAAACATTTTTCTCCTCCAAAAACCTTAAGAAATAACCTATATCTTTTAAAATAATTTAAAATAATATCAATCTATTATATATTCTAAAAATATTATTCATTTAATGTACCATTGAATACTATATATATAATTTGATAATTTCCTTATGTACCATTCCTAACATCACTTTCATAGATCAAACAAAAACTCTTCTTGTCCATTCATATATCAATTTATGTTTGTTTGGTGTGTTCCAAAAAAACATCATAAAAATAATTGTGAACACCTGAACAGAATTTCCCCCTTTTATAAAAAATTATTGTATCATGGGGTATTTATTAGTCATGATGATGTAATGTTTCAGAATATCATTGCATCAACATTTTTTTATTAAACATTCTATGTGATTGGAACATTAAAAACCTTAACAGATAATCATTAAGATGAAAACATCATCTATAATTATTAGATACATAAAGATCATCTATCAGACTAATTTAAGGAAGCCTTAGTATGATCTAATAGATATGATACCATATCCAGATGATTTACAATGTTTAAAAATTTTAGTATTTTGTGTTATTTTTAAGGAAAAAATGCAACAATATCCACAAGACATTATTTTTCAAAAATAACCCAACCAAACATCTTTTAATTTTTTTCAACCTCAAAAACGTATTCAACCAACATGGTCCCAAAAATATCTCCAATTTCAGTTTATTAACAACTAAAATACATAAATCAATGAAACATTTTTAATTAGGATAAGGATTTAATATTGAAAAATTTGAAGCCTATTTTAGTTAACATGATGTAGGAAATAAGAATCACTGAATAGTATAATAGTGATTTCCACATGTAGTGACATAAGAATATTCATCGCATACACATCCTCAAACCTCAAACTTTTTAAACATTTTCACATTTTCTAGAAAGAAGAATATTTAAATCATACACTTCAATAAACAATTAAAATATTTTACATATTATGAAATCATCACCTAGTCCATTTATATATTTCCATAATTATGTTCTTTTCTTAAATTTCTTAAAAACATACTAATTAGTAGATTAATGTTGCATCACTTTTCACCCATTGAAAATACTATCAAAATACATGGAAGAGATGTGATGGAATCATATTCAATAACTATGAATAGAGTGATGTTGTACATCCATGTTCAATCACAGCTTATAAAATGATTATTTTAGATTTTTTTAGTGAATACATTGGAAATATGTTCCATTGTAAGAAAATATACCATATTTAGATCATTATTATCCACATGTTCTTTAATAATGTGATATTGGATATTGGTATACTCTAATATAGAATGATGTGATTTATTTTTATTGATATGTATAATACTATTATTATAAAAACCAATAAGAAGTGTTAAATTAACTTTAACTAACAAATATTCCAACTGAGACTTCATAAATATATCATCTATTATAGGTTTAGTGAAAGATACACACTCAGAGACAACCATAGATAGTTTTATAGAATTTTGTTTCACTATATTGTAGATGAAACGACTTTCCCACAAAAATAAAACACCACAAGGTGTGGGTCCTCAATAATGAAAAGTCCCTATAAAATAATCATCTATATGACCCAATAAATCAACATCTCCAAAGATATCATATTTTATACCAAAATCGGTTATTATATTGACATGTCTAAGGATAATGTTTCCTTCGATGACATGTTATTTTCACGAAGTACTCTGATTAAATGAACATAAACTAGCAACATATAAAATGTATAGTCTTGAAGTAGTTTGATATAAAAAACATAAAACAATATTTTAACACTCCTTAGTATCCAACTCATTTCCTTCACTATTTTAGAAAAGATATCTCATATTGAAATTTGTGTGGAAAATGGATTTGAATTTGGCATGAATAACTTTTTATGATGTTCAATTTTATACATATATTGAGATAACAAAATACATGTATTATTTCAATATATTATTAAGACAATAAAATATTACATTTCATCAGGCATTAAAATTTTATATAACATATTCATATCCTCAAAAAATGTTTCACACATTTATTAATAATTCCAAAAATGAAATTATAATTAATATAAAAAATCACAATGATAGAAACCTATTGATTTCGAATTATGTATAGGTTATAATCAACTCTTTCTATCTTAATGTTTAACATCCTTAATAATGTATCCAATTTGGAATACCAATCTCTCAAATCTTTCTTTAATAAATTAAAATATTAATTCAACTTAAGCACAAAACATTTATCATTCCCAATCATGATGAAACACATTTGTTCAGTATGAACATGTTCATATAGATTTCATTTAAGAAAATATCAAATTATATACTATGGGAAAATATTATTTTATTGGTGAGGAGCGATGGAATGGAAGATTATAATAGTTTAAAATCATTACACTAGAGAACAAATCTCATAATATTCAAAAACATCAATTTTATATCAACCTTTTCAAGTAAACCATGCCTTATTTATTCTCACTTCTCTATATTAATTCACCTTATTTAAAGACACTCAATTTTTAAAAATAAAATTTTTATTGTCTAGTTTGGATAAAGGTTACAAATATTCATTCTTCTATATCTAGTCCATCTCTTCATTCCTATAATATATCCACTCTTGATGCTCGCAAGCTTCATGAAATTATTTTTCTTCAACATGTGAGTATTAGGAATTATGTGATACTATATTCATATCCCTCCTAGTTAGAACTTATTTTTATTGATCTCCAATGATTTTTGGGACTTATATTTTCTTATCCATGGTTGGGATGAATATAATTTTCCCTAAAAACCTAATATTTTTTAGTCAAAATATCCATCTTTATAATCTTCATAATAGTTATTATCATTAATAATTTTCTCTCATAGATCAACTTCAATCACCTCATATTCTCCATTTTCCCCATATTCCTCATATGAGTATATTTAAAAAATATATCCAATTATTCATGAAAATTTACATATATAGAATCAACTATCATTATTGTTTTTTATTAAAACATCAATATCCTCTACCATTGAGAAAATATCCCATAAATATTCCACCAACACAACTTTTAGTAAAAATCCATATATTTCCACCCTTATACTTTATAATTCAAGGAATATAGAAAGAATTAAGGTGCTTCAAACTAGGTGTAACTTTATAAAACATTTCATAAGAATTAATATACTAATTTGGTACATATAAATATTTATTTTGAATATAAATTTCCTTATAAAGAGATTTGTTCCAAAAAAATGATAATTATCTTATTCATTCCACTTTGTTCCTTCCATTTTCACCAAAGTTATATTTCTTATTTCGATAATATCCTTTTTATTTAGTTTTTTCGATGCACTAAAATCATGATTAATTATATGGGTTTCAATATAATCTATAATATCCACATTTTTTATATTCACCACTAATATCTATTCATAAATTATACATTCAATATCCACATTCAATTTTTTTTGTCCTCTTGAAACTCTAAAACATTTTCCAAACCATAGACTGTTGTTTTAGATAAAGAATACATGTTATGTGATAAAAATATTTAATGAATAAAATAATGTACTTATCTATATTTGTTTTTTGTTTACTCACCATTCCATAGAAATTAGTGTGAATTATCTCTAATGTATGAGTTAAACATATCACAAATTTCATAAGAAATTATTTTTTTATCTTCCCATTCTAGTAATATTAACAATACAAAATTCTTCTTTTATTCATCTCAAGAATATCGTGAACAATATCACTCATTATTAATTTTTTCATATTTATCTAACACATGTTCCAAATACTCTTATGCCATATCTTATATTATTCCACAATTATTTGATATCATGAACATTTTTTACAACCAACTTTAAACAATGTTACATTGGTTTGATGGACATTCATTAGAACATTCCAATATTCAAATCCCTTAAAAAATCATTCATGAAAAAAATATTATTAGCTTCATATTAATTTTAAACAAATTAAAAAATTATGCTTAAACCTTCACTTTTGGATTTCATCTATTCATCCCAAATTATATATGGTCAAATACCATTGATTATAACTAACTAATTATTTTCCAATGTCATTGAACTTATTTAAAATATTATATATCCTTCAGTGTCTTCATATATCCTATTATATGTGATGTTTTCACACTATTTAAAATCAAGAGTCATTAATATTTTGTAGCTTTGAGAGTATTTCTAACAACTAGGGAATTTACCTTTCACTCTATTTCTTCTCACATGGATCTTGATCTTATTTTTATAAACTATTTTGTATTTGTATCATAAAAAGACATTAGTTTTTTAAGGTTTTTGGGTTGATCACATCTTTTAAAAATTGTTTAAAAGTGTTGGAACCTATTGTCAATATTTATATCAACTTCTTAGTCTAGTTTGAATTCTACTAAATCAATTCCTCCTACTTCTTATCGATTCACTAAAATATTTGAATTTAAATATACACATATATGAATTTTTAAAGAATCTGAAATTTCAAAGAAATTTTTTTTTAAAAAAAAATACTTTGGAATTTTACGAGTCTGTGGCTTCTGATGGTGCTTGATTCAGAGGCCCGGTGTGCCCGGAATCAATTTTTGAAGTTTAGATCGGGTACGTTCTATGAACGAACAAGCGGGTTTTTCTAACTTTTGAACCGATGCTAGGAATTAAAATCTAAGGGCACCGATGAACTCGCAGCACCGGTATTTTCATAAGGGGACACTTACCGTAGTTGCGTTCGCAAAGGAGGAGAAGATAATTTTGGGGGGTTTATTTAAGAAGTAAATAAAAATTGTCGGAACAATTTTTATTTCATGAGGAGGTTTTTTCCTCCCATGAGTAGTTAAGGGTGGGGCTCGCAGCCACTTAACTACTCAAGTGTGGATATTAGAGAGGTGGGTCTCACACGAGTCCCACCATTTAATTCCCTCTAAATGTCATTAAGAACACCCATTAATTGGCAAACCCCCAATTTATTTGCCAACGTGTAATTTTTTTTAATAGGGACCTTCCCTCTCCCTTCCCTAATTAAATTGTCAACACGTTTTATTAAATGTGAGGATTTAATTCTGGGACTTTCTTGCGTGTGTAATTAAATAATAGGGGGAACCTATTATTTAATTTTGGAAGATCCTTCGTTGTACGGGAGAGATCGGGAGAGCTTGGATCCTTTGGGAGGAATGTCGTTCTTCGATGAAGAATGAAGAAGAACGCCAGCCTCCGACGTAGAACGATGAAAAACACCAGTTCCTCGAAGATCGACAACGCCCCACCCTTCTCTGCGATAAGAGAGGAGACGCCACTTCCTCCACGGTGCGCTCCGAAGACGCCTACAATCCTCTTACCCACGACGCCGATGTCCGACATCAACTATTGGGGTAGGGGATTTTGTATAAATTTCTTCATGTGATTTTTATACCCTTGTCATGGCGTGCTTTATTGTTGGTGATGTTTAGAACCACTAAAACGGTGGGTGCGGACTAACGAACAAGTCTGAACCCACCGCTGTTTTGTTCTTGATGCGCGGAATCCTTGACGATGACGAAATGGGACCGAATTGGTGATTTGAGGCCTACGTATTGATGTACGGGTCCCGAGATGACCACAGGCACAGACGTGAGTAAAATTGGACCACCGGAATGACTCTGGCGGCCCGCAGAAGTCTCCGGCAGCGCGGGTCACCGGCGGCCGGCACCGGTCGGCCGCCCAGAGGCGGCGGCGCCCCGGCGCGCTGCCGGCAGGAGCCCGCCGCAGCGGAGAAGAAGTAGATCCCGCAGCTGCGTGGGATCCAGGGAGACGCGGCGCCAGGTGCCGCGTCCGCGGAGCACAAAGGGGGGGGGGGGCGTGTCCCCCCCTGCTCGGCTCGCTGGCCGAGCCAGCACACCACCGGGCCGGGGTGGGTCACGCAGACTGGGCCGGGCTGGCCCATGCCCCACCGGCCTGGACCCGGACCCTAGTCCGGTCTACCCGGTTCGGGCCGACCTAGGGGGTTGGGCCGGGTCGGGCCGGGCTCAGACCCCCCACTTCGGACCATTTTTGGTCTTTTGCTCATAACTTAAGCTACAAACCTCGGATTGACACACTGTCAGTTGCATAGGAATCCTTGGATCGAGACGGTCATTTTTCTATATTACACTAGAGGTTTCGGCAAATTTTGGGTATGGAAGGGTGGGTTAGAACCCAAAACAAACCGGGCCCTTGGAGCGGAAACGCTTATATCCTAAGGACCGGACATCCGATTGACGTTTCGTCAATTGAGTTGGGATACTTTTGTTGAGAAGGTACTTTTGGATTACTCTTCTTGAGGTTTGGACATAGCTGGAGTTCGGTCAGGTTGGTTTTAGCTTAAAAACCAACCGGGCCCCTGGGACGGAAAAGCCAATAACTCTGAGACCGGATGTCTGATTAACACATCGTCTTTCGCGTTGGGTTTCTTTTGATGAAACAGAACTTTGGGATACATCAACTCTGGAATTCGTGACAGTTGATGTATTGACTCTCTCTTTTTCTCGAGAAGCGGACCCTCCCAGAATCGAGCATGCTGGGTGCGGGAACCCTAGAGTTGGCTGCGACTGTGACGATGATGACTGCACTTGGATCCTCCGTGGGTTTGGCAGCGATGACGACTGTACTTGGATCCTCTGTGGGTTCGGCAGCGATGACGACCGTACTGGGATCCTTTGTGGGTTTGATGGCGATGACTATTGTTCTTTTATCCTATGTGGGTTCGGCAGTATTTGACTCTATCTTTATATCCTGAATGGGTCCGGCACAATAGCTGGTATTGTATCCATTGTGGGTCCGACAACATAGCTAGTCTTGTATCCTATGTGGGTTAGACAACTTATATGAATTAGTGGCAGCATCTGATCATCTCTATCACCTTACGAAGTGTATACCTGTGTGAGATGAGTCTTATTTCTCAATCATTATCATTGATGTGATTGACTTGCTTTCCTGTGTGGACTGGGTTGTTTTTTCCTGTGTGGAATGGGTTATGCTTGGGCTCGAGAGTTGCAGACGAACTGTAACTGATGACTTAGGTATATGTATGGGAATATAACTAAGTGGATTTGTTTGATACTTCGTGATTGTATCTCTCCTTTTTGGTTTATCCTTTGTGGATTCTGAGAGACCTTTGGGGGTCTCAGGGTCCCTACTGAGTATCGTATACTCACCCCTGCATAGGCTATGCCCGCACTACGTTGTGTTGGATGCAGACGACGGACAGCACTGATCGAGGTGGAGGCTTGTGGAGCTTGACAGTACCCAGAGGTGTACCACTTGGCGGGACGTACACCGAGTGGACGACTGGACCCGAGGAGATGAGGAGGCTATCTATACCCACCCTTCAGGTGGGATTTCCGAACGACGGCTCAGTGTTGTGGTTTTACTTACTGTTGTTGTACTTTCCTCTTTGTTGTACTGTACTTTCAATTGGTTTTGTATACTGTCCCATTTACTTTTCAGCACTTACCTTGTACCCAGTTTTACTTAGTGCATACTTTACTTGTGTACTCTGTTGTGTGTGTTATTCATAAAGGCAATGTCTTCCCTTATTTTGGGATTTACGCCTTTGGTGCTAGTCGCCAGCCCCTGGCCTATGGAAGGTGGGCTTGGGGTAGTCACGGCATGGACCCCGAGGATGGGTCATGACAAATTGGTATCAAAGGAGTCGGTTCTACCGTAGAACTTAGGACTCTGATAATTTCTTCTCTGTGAAGCAATAATGTTTAGAGTAATGAGTGTGGTTATCAGTCTAGAGAGTCCATTGTTAGTGTGGCAGCCGACATATCCATACACCAGGACCCTGACTTCTAATTTCCGACATAGTGCATGAAAACATTGATTGCATGTGTGTTTCAAAAGTTTTCTTTGTGATTACTTTGTGTCATCTCACCAGGTATACTATATTAACCCTAGAACACCTATTTCTTGTTAGGATGGCCCCACGATGGCAGTCAGCTAGGGTTCTGAGTTTTGTGCGAGATGACAGCCCACCGAGCGATGATGCCTCGATGCAGGGCCCCGTTACCGTGGAGGCACCGGCGGCACCTCTACCCGCCGAGCCACTGATGCTACAAGCCCCAGCGGCGGAGAGTGCACGCCGCCTGAGCGCGTTGCAAGAGTTTTAGAGGCAGAGGCCGCCCAGGTTCCGCGGAGAGACGGATCCTCAAGCAGCCGAGGATTAGCTAGAGGCTGTCGTCAGAGTATTCAGATTGGTAAGGACACGAGAAGAGCTCCTGGTGATCCTTGCTGCGAGCCTCCTGCACGCATCAGCAGGTAGATGGTGGGGCCTAATGCTCCAGGTGCATGACGAGGCATCTCTACTTTGGACGGACTTCGAGATCCTTTTATGCTCGGAGTTTGTTCCTGCCACTCACTGTGCGGTGCGCATCCAGGAGTTACTACAGCTACGGCAGGGCAACATGTCAGTAGCCCAGTACTTGGCAAGATTTACCATTCTCTCACGCTACTCCACGGACATGGTACGGGACCCATTCTTCCGGGCCTGGACCTTTGAGTAGGGTCTGAGGAATGCTATCAGAGCTTCGACGATTTCACTCAGCATCCTAACACAGGCGGGGGTGCTGGAGCGTGCCCTGCTAGTGGAGAGCTTTCTTGCCGAGCAGCCATCAGCAGTGAGACCCACCATAGGACGGCACGAAGCAAAGTCTTCTACAGCTGGCAGTCGACAGATGACGCAGGGGTCCAAGAGGACCAGGCCATCTGGTGGGTGACCTCAGGACATGAGTTCGGCTGTGCGGGGCACACGTCGTAGAGCCAGCCTTACGAGGAGCAGACAGTGTTATGCATGCGGCAGGAAGGGACACATGGCTCGTGACTGCCCGACCCACCATGCAGACGAGCAGCAGACAGCAGAGGGACCTCCCAGGCAGAGGTAGAGGTTTGACCGTGGTAGTCCACAGGGATCAGGTTGATGAGGCAGAGGAGCTGGTCGAGCAGCGGGTGGTGGACGACACTTCGAGGCTCTACCACCACCACCCCAAAAAGGTCCACCCCGACCACAGGGAGCTGGCGGGCAGTGGCAGGCTCAGCTCCAGGTAGTGGAGGCTTATGACCACGGTGCACCTGAGATGATTTGAGGTACTTTCTGTGTCTACTCCACCCTTGTTTCAGTTCTTATAGACACAGGTGCGAGTCATTATTTTATTGCCGCTACCCTTGTTCAGAGCTTGAAGATTCTGACAGAGCCGTTGGCTCGATCCTTGTGGCTAGAGACTCCTATGGGAGCAAACTCGACGATTACACACTGGTGCCAGCAGTGTGAGCTTACTCTAGGAGGCGATAGCTTCGGCTGGGATCTTCTTGTAGCGGCGTCGAGGCCTTACGACATCATCTTGGGTATGGACTGGTTATCTACAGTCCATGCTCAGATCGACTGTATTGGGCGCAAGGTGCGGTGTGTCCGCACGGATGGTACCAGGTTCCCCTTCACCGATGAGAAGGGAACCTTCATAGCACAGGATGGACTCACGTAGAGGAGAGGGCAGCCGATCTCACATCAGTTGGCTAGTCTCATCCTCAGAGCAGTTTACATGCAGAGTCTGAGTTTTCCTGTAGTGGTAGATCAGTATGCGGATGTTTTTCCTGACCATATTCCAGTACTACCTCCTCGCAGGGAGGTAAATTTATATATAGACCTATACCCCGTGACATCATCGATATCCACTCCAGCATATTGGATGGCTCCCGCTGAGCTTCGTGAGCTGCGGGTACAGCTGGAGGACTTACAGGGGAAAGGTTTCATCTGACCCAGTGTTTCACCCTGGGCTTCTTCGGTCCTATTCACCAAGAAGGAAGATGGGGGATGGATACTGTGTGTCGATTACTGTCGCCTGAACCAGGTGACCGTGAGGAACAAGTATCCACTTCTGAGGATTGATGACCTCTTTGATCAGCTCAAGGGAGTACATTGGTTCTCGAAGATAGACCTCAGGTCAGGCTATCATCAGCTCCGAGTTTGAGATGAGGATCTACAGAAGACGGTCTTCAAGTGTCAGTATGGCCACTATGAGTTCTTGGTCATGCCCTTCGGTGTGACCAATGCTCCAGCAGTGTTCATGAGTCTCATGAATAGGATCTTCTAGCCCTACCAAGATTGGTTGTTGTAGTCTTCATTGACGACATGCTGATTTACTCGACGACCAAGGAGGAGCATGCCTACCACCTACGGGTTGTATTGGATACACTCCGAGAGCCCCAGCTTTATAGTAAGCTCTCAAAGTGCCAGTTCTGGCTTCGAGAGGTTCACTTATTAGGTCACGTCATCTCTAAGGCGGGAGTTGTAGTGGATCTCGTGAAGGTCGAGGCAGTACTTGCTTGGGAGCCACCCAGGAGCGTGACGGAGGTGCGGAGTTTACTAGGTCTAGCTAGGTACTATCAGAGATTTGTGCCAGACTTCTCTAGAGTTGCATCACCGCTTACAGCTTTGAATAAGAAGGGGAAACCCTTTGTGTGGTCAGACAGATGTCAGCAGAGCTTCTAGAAGATGAGGCGTAGATTGACCAGTGCGCCCATCTTGAGGCTACCGGAGGAGGGAGTAGGGTACGTTGTTTACTGCGACACATCAGGGACTGGGCTTGGGTGTGTCCTTATCCAGGAGCGAGCAGTGATCGCTTACGATTCACAGTAGTTGAGGCAGCACGAGCAGAACTACGCTACCCAGGACCTGGAGTTAGCAGTAGTGGTCTTTTCCCTGAAGATGTGGCGACACTATCTGATGGGTGAGCGCTTTATAGTCTACTCTGACCACCAGAGTCTCAGGTACATTTTCTCTTAGAAGGACATGAACCTAAGACAACGGCGATGGCTCGAATTCCTCCAGGATTATGACTTTGAGATTGTCTATACTCCTTGGAAGGGGAACGTTGTGGCTGATGCTCTCAGCAGGAGATCGGGCATTCAACTACTTGGAGAGGCGACAGAGCAGTTAGCTACTTTGCAGATATCCATTGTCGATAGAGATGAGGAAGCCTATCTACAATCTCTCATAGTCACTCCTCCACTTCTTCAGCAGGTCAGAGAGGCACAGTGTGGGGACGTTGACTATGAGGCGTGACGTGCTCAGATATCCTCAGGGCTAGAACCCGATGGATTTTCTGAAGGCAGGGAGCACGTCATCCTCTTTCGGGGACTTACCATGGTACTAGTTGCACTGCAGGAGGAGGTGCTGAGGGAGTTCCACATTTCCCCTCTATCAGTACATCCTAGTGTAGCAAAGATGTATCATGACCTCAGACGACAGTACTGGTGGTTGGGTATGAAGAAGGTTGTGGCAGAGTTCGTTCCTCGATGCCTCACTTGTCAGCAAGTGAAGGCAGAGCATCAGGTACCTGTAGGCTTGGTACAGCCCTTAGATGTCCCAGAGTGGAAGTGGGACGGGATATCCATGGATTTTCTGATGGGGCTTCCACATACTTCCAGAGGACACGACACTATCTGGGTGATCGTAGACCGAATCACCAAGTTGGCCCACTTCCTACTGATCAGAGAGAAGGGATCAGTAGAGAGATTGGGATGCCTATAAATTTAGGAGATCGTACGGCTTCATGGGGTGCCATCATCTATTATCTCCGATCGAGACGCTCGCTTTACTTCCCAGCTTTGGAAGGGGTTACAGGAGGCTTTCGAGACGTAGCTACGCTTGAGCACTGCCTTTCACCCTCAGACGGATGGCTAGACTGAGAGGACCATTAAGACACTCGAGGACATGCTCCGTGCATGTGTCCTTGACTTTGGTCATAGCTTTTAGGATCACCTACCCATGGTGGAGTTTGCGTACAACAATAGCTACCACTCCACCATTGGGATGGAACCTTACGAGGCACTATACGGCCAACCTTTCAGATCACCTCTATGCTGGACTGACCATGGGGAGTCAGCACTCGTAGGACCATAGATGGTTCAAGCTATGATGGAGAAGGTACAGATCATCTAGGAGCGTATGAGGAATGCACAGAGCAGACAGAAGTCTTATGCTGATAGGAGGCGGAGACCACTGGAGTTCAAGGATGGCAACCATGTTTTCCTACGGGTCTCACCTCGATGTGGGTTACGGAGATTTGGCTGGGGCGGCAATTTATCTCCATGCTTCATCGGGCCTTTTCAGGTCCTCAGCAGGTTAGGAGAGGTGGATTATTGTCTGGCCCTTCCACCTCAGTGGCACCGGGTGCACGACATCTTCCACGTATCTCAACTGAGGAGATACGTGCACGACCCGATGCATATCATCGACCATGGGGAGCTGGACATCGATAACGGGGAGACTTTTCCGGAGGTCCCAGTGGAGATCGAGGATCGACAGGAGCGGGTCCTACATGGACGGTCGATTTCTCTGGTGCGCATTCGTTGGCAGCACGGGAACCTCCAGGAGAGCACATGGGAGTGGGAGGCTCAGATGCATGCTCAGTGCCCTCATTTGTTCCCCTAGTTTATGTAGTATCTTTACGGGGACGTAAATCCCTGAGGTGGGAGTAATGTAAAGACCTGAAAATTTCAAGGAAATTTTTTATTTTTTAAAAAACAATACTTTGGAATTTTACGAGTCTGTGGCTTCTGACGGCACTTGATTCCGAGGCCCGGTGTGCCTGGAATCAATTTTCGAAGTTTAGCTCAGGTACGTTCTGTGAACGAACGAGCGGGTTTTTCTAACGTTTGAACCGATGCTCAGAATTAAAATCTAAAGGCACTGATGAACTCACAACACAAGTATTTTCTTAAGGGGACACTTACCGTAGTTTCGTTCGCAAAGGAGGAGAAGATAATTTTTGGGGGTTTATTGAAGAAGTAAATAAAAATTGTCGGAATAATTTTTATTTCATGAGGAGGTTTCTCCCTCCCATGGGTAGTTAAGGGTGGGGCCCACAACCACTTAACTACCCAAATGTGGATATTAGAGAGGTGGTTCCCACATGAGTCCTGCCATTTAATTCCCTTTAAATCTCATTAAGAACCCCCATTAATTGGCAAACTCCCCCCCCCCATTTATTTTCCAACGCATAATTTTTTTTTAATAGGGACATTCCCTCTCCCTTCCCTAATTAAATCGTCAACACGTTTTATTAAATGTGAGTATTTAATTCTGGGAGTTTCTTTCATGTGTAATTAAATTATAGGGGGAACCTATTATTTAATTTGGGAAGAGCCTTCGTTGTGTGGGAGAGATCGGGAGATCTTGGAGCCTTTGGGATGAACGTCGGCCTCCGACGAAGAACACCGGCCTCCGACGAAGAACGACGAAGAATGTCGGTTCCTCGAAGATCAACGACTCCCCACCCTTCTCCGCGACAAGATAGGAGACACCGCTTCCTCCTCAGCATGTTTCGATGAAGACTACGATCCTCTTCCCCGCGATGCCGATATCCGACATCAACTATAGAGGTAGGGGATTTTTTATAAATTTCTTTATGTGATTTTTATACCCTCGGCATGGCATGCTTTATTGTTGGTGATGTTTAGAACCACTAACGAGGTGGGTGCGGACTAACGAACAAGTCCAAACCCACCGATGTTTTGTTCTTGGTGCGTGGAATCCTTGGAGATGATGAAACGGGACCGAATTGGTGATTGGAGGCCTTCTCAATGATGTACGGGTCCCGAGACGACCGCAGGCGCAGACGGGAGCAAAATCGGACCACCGGAATGACTCTGGTGGCCCACGGAAGTCTTCGGCGGCGCGGGTCACCGGCGCGGCGGCATGCCGCCGGTAGGAGCCCGCCGTGGCTAAAGCCACAGCTGTGAGGAAGTGGATCCCGCGGCCGTGCGGGATCCAGGGAGACGCGGTGCCAGGCGCTGTGTATGCAGAGCACAAAGGGGGGTCATGTCCCTCCCCTGCTCAGCTCGCTGGCCGAGCCAGTGCACCTCCCGGTTGGGCCCGGGCGGGTCGCGCGGACCGGGCCAGGTCGGGCCGCACCCCACTTGGCCGGACCCGGACCTAGGTCGGGTCGACCCGGTTCGGGCCGACCTAGGGGGGGTTGGGCCGGGTCAGGCCGGGTCGAGACCCCCCACTTCAGACCATTTTTGTCTTTTTCCCATAACTTGAGCTACGGACATCCGATCGACACACCGTCAGTTACGTAGAAATCCTTGGATCAAGATGGTCATTTTGGTATATTACACTTGGGGTTTCGGCAAAGTTTGGGTATGGCAGGGTTGGTTCGAACCCGAAACCAACCGGGCCCTTGGAGCGAAAATGCTTATATCTTAAGGACCGGACATCCGATTGACATGCCGTCAATTGCGTTGGGATACTTTTGTTGAGACGGTCCTTTTGGATTACTCTGCTTGAGGTTTGGATGCAGCTGGAGTACGGTCAGGTTGGTTTTAGCTTAAAAACCAACCGGGCCCCTAGGACGAAAAAGCCAATAACTCTTAGATCGGGCGTCCGATTGATGCACCGTCTGTCGCGTTGGGTTTCTTTTGGCGAGACGGAACTTTGGGATACATCAACTCTGGACTTTGTGACAGTTGATGTATCAACTCTCTCTCTTGCTTGAGGAGCGAAACCTCCCGGAATCAAGCATGTTGTGTGCAGGAACCCTAGAGCTGGCTGCGACTGCGACGATGACGACTGCACTTGGATCCTCTGTGGGTTTGGCAGCGACGACGACTGTACATGGATCCTCCGTGGGTTCGGCAGCGATGATGACCGTATTGGGATCCTTTGTGGTTTCGACAGTGATGAAAACTATTCTTGTATCCTATATGGGTCCGGTAGTATTTGACTCTGTACTTGTATCCTAAGTGGGTCTGGCAGAGTAGCTGGTCTTGTATCCTTTGTGGGTCTGACAGCTTAGCTGGTCTTGTATCCTATGTGGGTCCAACAGCTTAGATGAATCAGTGGAAACATCTGATCATATCTATCGCCTTACGAAGTGTATACCTATGTGAGCTGAGGCTTTTTTCTCAATCATTATCATTGATTTGATTGACTTGCTTTCCTATGTGGACTAGGTTGTGTTTTTCTGTGTGGACTAGGTTATGCTTGGGCTCGAGAGTTGCATATGAACTATAACTGATGACTTAGGTATATGTATGGGAATATACCTAAGTGGAGTTGTTTGATACTTTGTGATTGTATCTCTCCTTTGTGGTTTATCCTTCGTGGATTCTGAGAGACCTTCAGGGGTCTTGGGGTCCCTACTGAGAATCGTATACTCACCCCTGCACGGGCTATTCCCGTACTACGTTGTGTTGGATGCAAATGATGGACAACACTGATCGTGGTGGAGGCTTGTGGAGATGGACAGTACCCAGTGGTGGACCACTTGGTGGGACGTACACGGAGCAGACGGCCCGACCCGAGGAGCTGAGGAGGCTATCTCTACCCACCCTTCAGGTGGGATTTTCGGAGGACGGCTCAGTGTTGTTGTTTTACTTACTGCTATTGTACTTTCCTCTCTGTTGTACTGTACTTTCAGTTGGGTTTGTATACTAGTCCATTTACTTTTCAGCACTTACCTTGTACCCAATTTTACTTATTGCATACTTCACTTGTGTACTCTATTGTGTGTGTTCTTCATAAAGGCAATGTCTTCCCTTATTTTGGGATTTACGCATTTGGTGCTAGTCGCCAGCCCCTGGCCTATGGAAGGCGGGCTTGGGGTAGTCACGGCATGGGCCCCGAGGATGGGTCATGACAGCATTATTCTGAAATCCTTTATAATTATAGTAATAAAAATTGAATACATATTTCCCTTAATAAATTATGTGTTATTCAAATTTTTATTTCTTATTTTCATCATATTTCATACTATCAACTTTTTTTATTTCATTACACACTAATAATTTAGAAAATTCCTAATCATTTATTCTCAATCCTAATAGAATCACCCAATGTAAAATCATTTTTTCCATATTTTTATGAAAAAATGTTATGGTTTCTCAAATCATTTTGTTTAAGAGAAAATTATTCTTTCTTAACTCCCTTTTCATTATAACAATATTCATTCATCTTACTATCCATTTAAGAGAAATTATTTGATCATTAATAGGCTTACCCTTATCATAATTTTCACTAACTTATGTAACCAAATTTATTAAATTTGTAAATACATATGGATATTTATCTAGATTATGTTTAACAAGTTATAACTTTTCCTCCTTATGCTAAAAATTACCTTAAAGATAAATTTTTAGGTTCTTATTATCATCAACTAACAATTCTAAATTGTTGATCTCTTTTAAAAGCATGGATATTTTTTCAAGAAAATATTATGGGTTGTGTTCACATAAGTTATTTTTCATAAAATTATTGTTCTCTATTTAAGGTCATATTATTTTTCATAGAATATATTTCAACCCTATTTTTAGCATATACTTTATCAATATTTAACCTTCATTAGAACTACTACCTTCATCAATGATGAATGTCTATTCATTAGCATTAAAAATGAATGTGTTTTCCATAGAATAATCAATGAATATTTCAACATCATCTTCACTAATATCATCATCACCACCTTTAAAAAATATTCTCCTTTTGGGTTTAGATAACTTTTAACATTTTCACTAGGAAAAGGATTTAGATTTTCATGTATTCTCCTCAATGGATATTCTAGATCTTCTATCATCTCCATCACTTTATTCATATTCCTTTCTTCAAGGGAAATGTACAAAAAAGTGTGAAATATCCCTAATCCCAAAGAATATCAATGGTGTATTCCCTTTTTGATTTTTATACCACTTTTCAAATTTTTATAAATAAAGTGCACAAATTCATGAGAAAATTTACTATCCTCATCTTCATTGTCGGATTCAATAGATTCTTTATCATTGGGAACATTCATAGATTTTTTTTGATTAACATTGAATTAAATTTCCCAATCAACTGTATGTTTACTCTTCATATCATTAACTATTCTCATTTCACATATGATTAGAGTGCTATGTAGATCTTATATAGATTGAGTTTCATGATATATATCACTCAATAATGAAGCATTGGTATAAAAATTAACATAAATAATATGTATGATTTTTTCAACAACAGTTATTTATTCCAACCTCTCACCAATGAATATTATGGTGAAAAAATGTAATTCTCTATTGTAAGGAACCCACCAACAGATTCATAATCACCCATCAGATTATATTCACATGAGAACGTCCATATTTTTAATTTTTTTTTCTTATCATTTGTATTTATTTCATAGATATTCTTTGACATATTCAAAATTCTAATGGTAGTTATAACTCCTTTAACTATAAGAGTCTCACTTTCAAAGAGTCATGATAGTATAACAGTTCTTGGATCACCATCATTTTCCAAATATTTCTTATTTTCACCTGTAAAGGGATAATTTTAAACATTATTTGGGAAACCATTCATAGTAACTTCATGAAATTCATAATAAAGAGAAATTATATATGATAAAATTATATACTTCTAAATATTATAGTCAATTACATAAAAATCTATAATACCTTTTTTATAGAATTGTTAAATACATAGAATCTTATCTCTTCTTCAAACATCAGCAAATGTTCAATGAAGTAAACCATCACACTAATACCAATTGAAAATACCATGTAGTGTCTATGTGATCACTGAGAAGGGGAGGGTGAAATAGTGATCTTTTTTTTATTTTCATTCTTCTAAAAATACATTCACCTCCTACTAAAAATATATAAATTTTCTGAAAAAAAATCTCACAATAAGGACCATAAGAATATGAGGATTTAAAATAATTACTATTAAACAAGAGTAGTTATTCCTTAGAATGGATTGGAAATATTACAATACCAAAAAATATACTATAAAAATTAATTTTCATTTGGTAAAACAAGAATGGAATATCATTACATTTATGTTTTAGTATGAAAAATAAAATAGTTCACGTGATTCCAATCAAAAATGATTTAACAATTATTTTTTTTAAAACTTTTGAAATATTAAAAAAAAGCTATGAATATTTTAATTATTCTTCCTATACTTAGTAACATATTTACATTATATAAAAACTTATTCTTCTATTTATTACAAATAATTTTATAGGAACTTCTACATGGGCTTCAATAAAAATCCCATGTCTGAGGAGTTCATCTAGAAAAGTCTATCTGATGGGTTAATCTGGTAAATTCATATGGTGTCTCCCCGACAGCTCTTCAAATTCCATAATCAATGTTCATCCATTCCCCCATATATAATTAATTTATTTGGTGTCTCATATCATAATTCCATATAATGATATTAATATAAACCTCAAGTAATATATTCCATAATTGGAAAATTCTTACTCAATATTAGTTTTCAGAATCTCATATGGTATCGGTTTTTGAAATCAATTCTCCGCCACATATAATTTTTCATGAAGGAAAAATAATAATTCCCTTTCTTGTACATTAACTCTTTATATAGAAACATTTTAGAGTGAAATAGAAAAAAAAAATATTTTCATTTCCCACTCAATGAAAAACTTGAAATTCAAATATCACATAGAATAAATTCACTAAAAACATATTAAAAAATTTAAAATCAATGACATGTTAACCATTGTTTAAAAGTAATTATAACTTGTTAAGAATTAGGATATAACTATGTGATATTTTTAAAAATAAAAGACTACATCAACAACATCATTTAAAATATCATTAAGAAAATATCATTAAAACATTAAACCATAATGTAAAAAAAGTAGTGAAATTATTTCTAATAAGAAAATATTGTAAAAAAATTCTCTTTGGAGAATCTCCGTCAAATTATTCTTTAACAAAAAAAATTAAAATTATCTAAAAAATATCTCAAACTAATTATAAAATACAACATTATTCCTCAGTATCTAATCTTTATAACATTAGAATAAAAAAATTTATTTCACTCAAAAAATTATTGTTTTAGTATACCTGGTAGAATGGTTTGGCCTCCTCTTCCATTTGATGTACCTCTATCCGATGACTGGAATGAGAACATTTTGAACATTTACATTAAATTATATTCATAGTATGAGGTTATTTATATAACAATTTGTCTACTAATTTGTAGAAACCAAAACATCACATCATTATACATGTTTTCCCAATGAACATTTTACAGAGATATTCTTTATGGACTTCATCCAAAATCCTTTTATGATCAGATCCATTAGTATTCGAGAAACATTATGTCTTATTGATTTTGTGTCAGACATCAACTGATAAAAATATTTAAAAAGGTCACTTTAAAAATCCTTTCTTGATAAAATTTTACTAGTAAATTTGATTTTCATTTTATGTCTAATTCTTTATGAGAATCGGTTTTCTAAAAACATTCTCCCCTGTCAGAGAAGAAAACGAGAATTTACATTCAACTAAGTAAAAATCACTATAACCCCACAAATTTTATAAAAAAAATTTTACATATAATATACCATTACAAAAAACATATAAATTTCAATAATTTCCATATGAAACATTCTTATATGCACTTTTGATTCCAAACCAAATACTCTTCTCAACCATTCCTCTATATGATTATGTTTGTCTAATGAGTTCTAAAGTTCAATGTAATAATAAATTGTTACACTTGAAAACATTTCTCCACCTTTAAAAAAAATTCTTTGGTCATGAGATAATGATAAAAATATATCATTGGAACCATTTATAATAAAACAATATTACAATATTTTGTTATAGAATATTCCATACAATCATAACATTAGAAACTATTTGAGATTATATTTCAACACAATTTTTTTTCTATATCTATAAAACATAATAATATCATATAATAGTCTTAATATATAAATCCTTTATTAAATTATCTCTATGTGATACCATTTATTTCTAATTTCCCTTCTATGAAAAATTTACAAAGTGATTTTATTTTTATTATGGAAATAAAATATATTCATTTCCATTAAACCATATTTAAAAAAAAGTCCCAAAAAATTAATCCTAAACACATCCAGAAAACAAAAAATCTCCTTCATCAAATTTAGCCTTAATATATTAGGGAACTACTGTAGGTTATAATATAATTACACAAATTAAATAAAAAATTTATGTGTAAATAAAAAATATATTGAGAAATCACCACATCCAAAAAGGAAATAAGTTTTTTTTGCAGTTTTCATCTGATATAGTGCAGAACATTTATCCACTCCTACTAATATAAACCCATTTTTGTATCCTGGTTGGAGCCTCTTTATTCAACTAATGTTATCAGTTTCTGTTAGTTGATTATATCATTACATGAAACCATTTATAGTATCATCAAGGTTATCCCTACTATATATGTAACTATAAACTCTAGTGGAGCTATAGATCCTATACCAGTTTGTTCTCCAATAAACCCTAATTGAATACATAAATAGATTTCTAAATATATAAATGATGTAAATTTTCTGTATATATTATAAATCTATAAAAATAAATTAAATATAAATTCATTAAAAGACAAATAGAGAACAATAATTTCTGTTTTTTGATGTTCGCATATGTCTCTAATTCCCATCATGAGGTATCCCACTAGGTATAAGTGAGTCGAATTATCATTTTGACATAATTATTTTAATGCTTGATTGAAATCTTTTATGTACTCCACTAGTCCCTTAATTTTTTTAAATACCCTCATAATGTTAGTAGATCATGATATCTTAGGCCAGTAATGCTTCCAATATTAACAATCATGGAATGACATTTGATCAATCAAAAATATTATAATGAATGCACAAAGAGACCTAGAAAATAAATGAGTAGATAAATAATTTACTTATATACACTCTGTAAATATAGAGTTACAACATTAACTCTTTATACGATTAGATTATTTCCAAAAAAGAGAGTTATATATGAGAAACTATTTTTAATGGAGCTGGGAATAACTCTTTAGAGTTTGAGGCTATAGTATTTTCTATTCTAGATGGATATAAGAGAGGTCTTATTCAACCCTACCACAAATATACACCTTTTGTGCAGCCAATGTTCCCCTCAGTGAGTATACTAGGGACTATAGGGTAAATATTGTTATCTAGATTCATACAAAAGTTATAGAAAAATCAGAACTAATTTACATAATTGAATAAAATGTTAGTCATAACTAAAAGCTTTCTTATTTAAAGATGAGATTCATTTAGTATTTTCTTCATTATAAATATTCTATACCAGTCAGTTTTCATCATTATCATCCTTTGTGACGTTTATTTTTCCACTATTTTCACTACTTGACTCAATATCCATCAAGTTTAGTACATGAGTTTAATAAAAATAATGGAAATTAATGAAAATAAAAATGGGTTCGAGTTCTTTGATTATTTTTATGAATTAAATATTTTTATATTTTAATGTTATGTTAAGAGGAAACAAGATTTTACAAATCACTGTGAGGAATATTTCATCCACCTGTAGGATTTCCCAAATTCCCTCTATAGAGGAATGAGACCTCTATCCATCAAAATATTTCTAATCATCAATAAATTTATCATTGGTAGGAATGATTGGTTCATATTTTGAACAACAAAATTATATATAGTGGTCTACATACATTAACTGCATCTTATGAATTCCATAAACTATGGGATGAATTAGAGATGACATCTTTCAAGGATTTCAGAAATCATAACCATCAGGTTACATGTATTCTAATAATAATAAAATTGTAGGGATTCATTGATCTATAAAAATAAATCCAACTACATACCCATGGATTATGAATAGATCCACGTTTTATCATAACCAAAAATGGTATAATTGTTGTGTTTTATGATAGAAAAGTGCTTGTGATACCCCTATCATCTGACAAGAACATTAGCTAATTTTTTATTTTCATTTGTAGTATTCACTCATTTTAGAGACTATGTGGTGGAATGGAGATTTTCTTATACGTATAGTTGTTTTAATTGATTCTATAGGGTTTATATAAATAGATTATTTTCCTAATAAATGATAGATGCCAACACACCCTCTGTTAGTGTAATTAAAAAGTACCATTTTTTATGAGATATAGTATAATTTTCTAGGATCAAGATTATCAGAAATTAATATAATATGAATAAGGATTTAATATGCTAATTTACCATGTAGAAAATATTTTTTCAATAAAAGATAAAATATTCATCCCAAAAATACATTAAAAATATGTCTTCAACCACCCCATATAGCATTTATGTCATTGAAAAATTTATAAGCTCCCAAATAAGATACTATGAAGTAATAAAAATGGAAAAATTGGAAAATGATACTGAATGGGGCCATATCCTTGTTTATCTATCCAAGAATCCAATAAAACATATCTAATAAGAGTATAGTTATGTTTATTAGGTTACCACATGCCTGTTATTCCTATATAATAATTTTTTTAATAAGTGTTAGGAAATGAAAACATAATTTATAATTTCATTTTATTCTTCAAATATATGATTTGTTAAAAAAATCATTTATTACATTACCTAAGAAAATAACTATATTTTCGTTTTGAAACTTTTTGAAAAATTATTTAAAAAAATATATTTTTTGTGTCATCACAAAAAAATTATCTTTGGGTAATTTTTTTGGATTTTCTGAAAAAGATTTTTTATAATTAAAAGGGGAAAATACTTTTTTCCCAAAAATACCATGTAATAAAAGTTATATGATCATGATTTTAAAATATATTTAACACTTGTAATTCATAAACATGTATTTAATGAGATACATTTTACATAATTTATTACAATTAAAAACACATTCTTTGAATTTGTATACAATGATTTTATATTTTCTATAAAAACTGTTTTTATGAGTTATAAAAATAACATATTTAGAATTTATTTTTATAAATTTTAGGAATAGAATAATTTTATATGGACTCTATATTTGGAATTAGGAGGTCCCAATTAAGTTATAATGTATTTTTTATTTTTAATAATTAAAAATCTATTTTCTTACAAAAAAATGATTCACCGTAGTATAGGTAAAATAATATAGTGGTT
This sequence comes from Viscum album, assembly GCA_963277665.1. Lineage (NCBI taxonomy): Eukaryota > Viridiplantae > Streptophyta > Magnoliopsida > Santalales > Viscaceae > Viscum > Viscum album. Next base: position 165,176,604 of record OY728155.1, on the reverse strand, counting down.
TAAAGTTAAAAGTTAAAATATTAAAATACCTAAAATTAAAATATTAAATTTTTGGTTGATGTGTTACATTACTATAACCAATCATTAAAACAATAATTATAATTTAAATTATTTTTTATTAATTCCACCCATATGTGGTTAGCATTAATTATAAAATAATCATTAATTAATCACATAAATCCACCTCTCTTCAGGTATAATTACAACCTCTCACCAATCCATTTGTCATCACAATTCATGAATATTATCAAAAGTATGAAAAACCCACTCCTCCCTACTATTCCCTATTCTATTTTCTTCTTGTCTCATAAAAACAAAAATACCATGTCCTTTAATGGTTCCTACAAGGAGGTGATATTAAAGACATAATTTTCTCAAACCACCTATATTATTTTCTTTTCTTATTTTACCTATCCTACCCCCTTCCTCTAGAAAAGAACGGTATCTCTATAACCATGTACAAAATTTCATGTTATGTTGATAATAGAACATATTATTTACAACATTTTTATTACCTTTTCTTATTCAATGAAATGAAACCATTGTCCAAATTATAGCGGATGATCGTCTCCATGAATAACAATTTTTCGTTGTCCATTATTGCCTTCAAGGATTGTCATAAAGTTTTTTTTGGTTAAATGTGATTATAAAATGTATATTATAAACTATTTCATGTTTTAAAACTAATAAATATATAATATAAAATAAAATGTAACTAGCTCATGATGGTTGGATAAACTGAAAAAATAAGCTAAACATTTATCATTAACATTTTATCTTTTTTATCATACACATGTCCTAAAAATGATATATGTGACCATTTATAAATTTTTAAGTGAAATAATTCCATTTCATTTCACTAATGTAGTTTTATTTCCATTTTAATATAAAAACCATAATTGTTTAGAAATGAATCGTTCATGAAACCATGAAACGAACACACTTAAAACAATGAGAATAAGTAAATTTTGTGAATGGATAGGTTGAAAGATGTATTAAATATATCCAATAAGGTATAATATATATTACAATAGTTATGTATTGAATTAATTACATTATTTAAACCATTGTAGAAGGGGATAATGGTATAAAAATTAAATGGAGTAGTGAGGCCAGGGTTCCTCATCTCACTTTTACTTTGGTGAGATATATATGACTTATTCCAAACTTATTTCTTGTGTGTGGTTTATATAATGCCCATTGATATACAATATCATGAATATCTTTTTTTCATTATGTTAAATGAATAATTTTATAATTAATAAATTTATGGGGTATACGATTCAACTAATTTCAAAGTGGTAAGGGAATTATTTACCCAATTTCTATTCTTTGGGATAAACATCTACTTCCTTGATTATGTCATAAAAATATTTCTTGTGAAATTAAATCTGAATATATTCTTTTTTATTTCACATTTTTTATGTCTTATTAAATAAAACACACATATTAAATTAATTTTATTAATTATCAATTCAATGATACGATATTTATAAGAGTCATTATTTTTTAAAACAATATATATTTTTGAAATTTTACATAATATAAATTTTTCTTCCATGTATCAGTTTTCTAAAATGATTCCAAAAAGTTTTTTACTATTCTCCTATGATTTTTAAAGTAATGTTTACTTGTTTTCGACTTTTTACAAAATGTTTGGAAATGTATATTTTTTCATTTTTTAAACAAAAAAATATAGAAGGAATGTTTTTTAAATTATACATCATGAGAAGTATTTCCATATATCACGACATCCTAATGTATTAAAGATGAAATTATGATTTAACATGGTCATATTCTTTTAAAATGTTCTCATTTAATATTTTTTAAAACATATGTAATTTTCAATGTGAAAATGTGTATTTTCCTAAATAAACTTTCAATAATATCACATAATATATTTTCATATATGCCAACATCCTTTGTTAAATCATATGCTCCACTATGTTTTATCTCTTATGATACCATCATACAAATATTATTAAATGGATTATTTCTATTCGACAGGGGATGTACTATTTTGATAGCATTGAACTTATTACACTAGATGAATTATTATTTTTTCATTTGATTGGGGTAAGAATTTAAATTTTTTATTTTAGTTTTTAATAAAATATTTTATGTTTATTATGTTTCAAAGTTTCATATAAGGAATTCATTAGACATTTAAGAAGATGTAGGGGAATTATTTTATATATCCTCTCGATGCATCAACAGATATTCAGAGGTAAATAAGTTTTCCAACCCTAATTGGTTTTTACCAAGTAGTTGAAAACTATATTGTGAATGGTCTTGATAGTAGAGATGAAGTCGAATCATATTAATTAGTTTGTAAATAGTAGTATCATATAGTATTATGAATTTTATTGATGGTAGAGTTACCACGATGCTTGAGATCATGGAATCCAATAATTAATTATTTCCTTTACTATGGTTTCATTTAGTATTATCTCTGATATTTTTATGATGATGTTTTTTCTAGATGCATTTAATTATAAGTCATTGATTAAATAAATTTTGGTTTCTATTATTGAACATTCCATGTTAAATATTCTTAATGATTCATGTTAGCTTCTTCTATACATAACCATTATTGTTCATTTGATCTCACCCTGGTCTTATTTTTTATCTTCCCCTTGTTTCCATGAATTTTATTATCATTGATATAAAGAAATAATCTATGAGATTACATATGTTCACAATGGAATTGATATGCTGAATTTTTTGTTTTTAAATTAAATTTATGATTTGAGTATATACCTATTTTTTAAAAACTACAAAACTATTCAGCCCATTGGGATGTGATTCCTCATATCTTACACAAATGTAAGGATTTAACTACAAATTTTGAGCTACTAGGTTCGAGATCATTAATGTAGGTATCATAGAATGTTTATTATAAATCATGTAAACTAGATTTAGTAAAACATATATTACAGAATGAACTTTATTTTATAATTTGGAAATACTCCCAAAGAATCCAAAATTATGATTTGTAGATTAGTTCTACCCAAATTTTCAATTTACATTAATTAATTTTGATATTATACATTATGTTTCATAATGTAATGATATATTATAGTGACATAAATTATTTAGAAATGGAAACTAGCAAAAGGAATGTGAACCATATCAATGCACATAATCCATATTGGGATTTCCCACCTGGTATAGATAATAAAGCTGGAGCTGCGGCTGAATATGGAGTTGTGACTGGAGTTATAGATACAACTATAGATGAAACAATTATATTTATACCAAGTTTGATCACTCATGTTATGACCAATAAACATACTCAGTTGGAGCTTCCCATCGATCCCAAATGTGGTGTAACAATGTCATAACACTTCATGCATCATCAACCTTAATCAGTTAGTAGAACTACGAGTCCATTTTTGGTTGAGTAATATATATGTTCCTTATAAATGATAATTCTTATCTTGAGAATTACTAAAAGGGATATGATTATCAAATAAGTTTATCATATCTGAAGAGATACAGACTAATGGTTTTCATTGATTGGTAACACAACAGATGAGGAAGAAATAGAAATCATGTAATGGATTTTTGTAAGGAACTTTTCATGGAAAATTAATCTCCATGAAAAGAATGAGATGATATGAAGAGGAAATTCTCGAGTGTTAGAAAAAAATGGGATGATAATCTTTATTTGTGTTAATACAACATTACAAGGTCAGAAATCTATTCCATTAACAACATACATAATCCAGAGAGTAAGATGGATCATTTGTTTGATTGGATTAAACCAATAATTTAAAGGGAATTAGTCTACAAAACATTTTGATCATTCAAGGATATAGTATCATAATCCATCAACATAGGGAGGAGTCATCCATGTACTATGATTCTGAAGGAAAATAATATAAGATGAGTATTGATGTGTAAAAAGTTGATAAGGGGAAGAAAATAAAGGGAGATTTTCCCATATGTAATAATTGTGGAACAAATCATGTTGGTACTTGTTTGAAGGGAATATGAGTTTCTCACGTGGCAGGATAAAAATATTGCTTGGCTCAATATTTCAGGGTAATGAAGGATGATTTTAAAATTTTTAACTTTAAGTTGATGGGGAACTATGAAAATGAATGGCCCAAGCTTCATAAGAATATACCCCAGATAAAAGAAAGGGATCGAAGTTAAGCATATGTTATTGATACAACTGAACTGGAATGATTACTGTTCTTCAGTATTTGGATCAAAGAAATATGTTGTAAAGGTTTTATATTGATGGTATTCTTGAAGCATTTAATTATTGAACCAGATTACTATTTCCTAATGGATTTGAATTATTCTATCGAATTGTACCAAGAAAAAAGATTCAGGGGAAAGATGATTTTTTGGAAAAAACATGTTCGAGGGAGAAAAACACTTAATATTTTCTAGATGTTTAGATAATAATAATGTGATTATTATGGGATAACATTGGTCACTTGGAAAATTTTTAGTGATTTTTTGGTTTATGTAATCATTGTTGAATATAAAACTTGATTTTATTTAATGAATATATTCTTAAATATGAGATTTCAATTTTGGGAGGATGAATGTTTTCTGTAAGGTTTTATTACTATCAAGGTATTCATATGTTTGGTATATGACATTTTGAGTTACATTATGTTTCTTGGGGAATATATTTTCAAGTTTATTTTTAAATATTTTGACATTCCATCTAGTTTTTTATCTATGAATTTTGATATTCATGTTATGGATGGTTTTTAATATAAACGGCATACACAATAAATTAAATTTAAATTTGGATATAAATTTTTGATAACATATTCTAACCATTTTGGTTTTTATATATATTTAAAGGCCAAAGTAATTACTAATAGATCTTAGTATTCATTAAAATGGATTTGTAACTATAAAATTAACCTTGAAAATATATTCCATAGCATATGAGATGATGTGAAAATAGATCAAACCACAACCAAAGGATGGTCTTATAGTTATAACTAAAGTATGTTAACTTATTGAGTGATTTATCTTGATAGTGAAATAATTTATCAACTCTAGGAAATAGAGTTTGGAACAAAAATATTATTCATTTAATTTTATTAATGATAAATCAACAGTCTTTTAACCCTTCATAAATTTACAATTTTGTGATGGTAATCTGTATAATGACCATATTCTCTATAACTCTCCACCAGAACATGGTAGTTATAATTAATTTCCCTATATATGTTTTCACTTTTGAATTATGTTCACTTATTTGGAATCTTAGTTTTTTGGTAACCTTCTCATCCCCCCCCCCCCCCATTTTAGTATGAATTTGTATTAACCATCTTTTACTATGACAGTTTCCCACAAAGGAATTTTAAAATATCAACCTTTTTTATGTGAAATATAAAATTTTGAGGATGTAATTTATTAAATAGTGGAGAATGTAACAAACCATTATTTTATGGTGTTTTTATTTATATTTAATATCTTTGAAAAATAATAGTGAATGAAACCCCAAGATTTCAAAATAACACCCAGTTAAATAGAGTATACAACACAACACATGTTACTTAAAAGAATCGTGATATACTGTTTTCACGAAATAACATGAAATAGTAATTATATGATCACAATTTAATATTAACTAAAAAATATTATTTATAATATGTATTTAATTAATGAAATATTACATAATGTGTTACACTTAGGAACTCTTTCCAAGTATTTTTATTACCATGATTTTAACTTTTCTAAAGAAACAATTTTTACAAGTTATAGACACATCATATTTAGAATTTATTTTTATAACATCAATAAATTGAATCAAGTAAAAAATATTACATATTTGGAATCATGAGGTCTAAATTAGGTTATATGTTCATATTTATTTTTTAGTAAAAAAAATAGATACATTTGTATAAAAGAATATTTATTGTATTATAGGTAAAATAATGTAACGGGTTAAAGCTAAATGATAAAAGATTAAAATACCTAAATGCACCACATTAAATGGGTGGTTTATGATTTTATCAAACAGAAAAATCCTTCAAAACATTAAATATCATCTAAATTCTTTGGAATTAATCCCACCCAATTATTGTTTGCTTTATATAGATAATAATCAAAAGTTAATAAATTGAAACCACTCTTCCTCAAGTATAAATACCATACCTCACCTCACTATTTCTCCTAAAAAAACTTGTATATCCTAAAATATCCTTAAAAACTTCTACACCACACTCTCATAATGTTTTAATTCTTCTTGTCTCAATAAAACACCAATCCAATGGTCTTTAAGTGTTCCTTCATGGAGGTGATACTCAAGAGGTTATTTTTTCAAACCACCTCTCTTATTTTCTTTTCACCTTCTACCTTCTCTTAACCTCTTTAATAAGTAAATAAATAATAAATCCAAAAACATTTACATAATTGAATGTTATGTTTCTTTGAATATTTTATATCCATCCATTTTATTACCACAACATTTTCAAATAAAAGAAACCTTTTTCCAAATTATAACAGGTAGTAATCTCTGTGAATAATGATTTTTCATTTTCCATTACCTCCTTAAAAGAGGATAATAAAAATATAATTTAGGTAAAATCATAACATAAAAGTAATATTATAACCTATTTTAAGTTATAGAACTAATATATACACATAATATTTAATAAAATTTATATAGTTCGTAATGTTCAGAAAAACAACCAAAGTAAACTAAACATTTATCATTAATATTTCATCAAATGAGTAATATTCATGTCAGAAATAAAAAATATATATGGGGAAATTTAAAAATATGGAAGTAATATCATACAATTTCATTTTAATTCTGTTTTTTTATTTAAATTTTACATTAATATCCATAATTATACAGAAATGAACCAATCATGAAACTATTCAACAAATGTACCCAACACATTGAAATAATGAAAATGTATTAACAAATTAGTGTTGGGATATTGTAAATGTATCATATAAGATATTATAAATATGAGTATATTTATGTAATAAATTAGTAAAATTCTTTAATCCATTAAAATATAGGTTGATGCACAAAAAACTAAAGTGAAATGCAAGGTATGGGTTTCTCATCTCACTTTTACTTTTGTGAGATATATGACTTATTCACCACTTAATTCTAATATTTTTTGTATATACAAAACAATGACATATCATTTCATAAATCTCATTATTTTAATTTTATTCTATGTTTCATTTTATGATTATTTATTTTAGGGGGCATACGATTCAACTAATCATAAAGTGGTAGGTGAATTCTTAACAAATATTCCACTCTTTCGGTTAAACAAATACTACTTGATTATGTCAACAAAGAATATTTGTGAAATTACTTCTTAATATCATATTTTTTTATTTACAATTTAATTATGTGGATTTACAATCAATACACATATTCAATTCATTTTATTAATTCCCACTTCAATAATATGATATTTGTAAGGGATATTACTTAAAAAATATTCTTTTAAGGTTTCCCAAAAATATATATTTTTATTCCATGTCTGTGTTTTATAAAATTATTTCAAAAAAATTATTTTATTATTATATTATAATTTTTAAACAAATTTTTTACAAATATATTACATTTCAAAAAAAATGAAAGGAATATTTTATCTTTTTCTAAAAAAATCTTTGATACTTTTCTAACAAAAATATAGGAGTTGTTTTATTTATACTCTTTGATATGTTTTTCTCAAAATCATATTGAATTAATGTTTTGAAAGTTACTTTATAATTTTTCAGTGAAATATTTTAATAAAATATTCTCTTTCATAAATTTTCATCATTGTAAACATACATAATTTTCAAAGTGAATTTTTTATTTTCCTAAAGAATATTTCAAAAATACCATTCAATGTATTTTCATCTCTACCAACATGATATATTTAATCACATGTTTCATTGAGGTTATCTTGTATGAAACAATATTCCATATTTTATTAATTGTATTATGATTAGTTCTACTGGGGATGAAATATTTTGAAACCATTTACCATATTACTCTAGTTGATTTATGATTATGTTCATTTTTTTGGGTAATTATAAAAATTCTTAATGTCATATTTAAAAATGAATGTTTATATAAATTATGTTTTCCCTTTCATATGAGTAATGGATTATAAATTAATGAAAGAGTTAGAGCCCAATTATAGATAGCCCCTCGATGCATTGATAGGTATCCTGAGAAGAATCCATTATCCAAACCTAATCAATTTGTACCTTATAGTTTTTAATTATCTTGTGAATGGTCTTCACAGTAGAGATGAATATGTTCAAACCTAATAGGTTGTACCTAGTTGTTTGAACTGCCTTGTGAAGGGTATTTATAGTATAGGTTTCATGATGTCTAAGATTATGGTGTCTAATAATTAAGAATTTCCTTTATTAAGATATCAGTTATAATTATCGATGAATGGTTTACTATGATATCATCAGTGGATGAATCTCATTCATAGTTATTTATTAAATAGAAATTGTTTCCAATTATTTACCTTTTCATGTTTATTATTATTATTGATTCATGCTAGCTTCTTTTGTACTTTACCATTATGAAGAATTTGATCTAACCCTTTTATTATGTTTTATTTTCCCCAAGGTTTCTAAGAAGATAATTTTGATTGATATATAAGGATAAGAACATGGATGAATTTTTTATCTATGGAATTTATATTTTGTATATCCTATTTTCAAATTTATTGTATGATTCAATTATGTTTCTAGTTTTACAAAACTACTATACTATTCTGTCGGTTACGATGTGATTCCTTGATTCTTATGACAATATAATAATGTAACCACCGAATATGGGATACTTGGATCAAGTTATTTACCAAAAAATATATATCCATGTAAAAAATAATGTTATGGAAACCGTTATATGGGGAATGGGATGAAATTAATTTCATCATGTGTAATTGAAATGGCTTTGGCTTCATTTGCAGTAATGATGCGGTGGTTCTCATGCATAAATTTGAATTTATTACATTGACATTGATATTTATGGAAGGTATAAGGATGTTTCTTTTTATAAAATAGATTTAATATGGTATCCTTTTCAAATAGAGTAATTTATTTTCGGTTTATGTGAATTCTCATTGATTTTTAGTAGTGACTTACTCCTTTGTGGAAAGAAGTCTTCGGTTCGGATGTGGGTGTGTTGATTCATTCAATTTCTAGGCAATTCAATGAAAGGATGCATAGTATTTATATTGATGAAATGATCATTTCATTTAATCTGATTATGTTTTTTATAATATTTTTTGGTCATTTTGAAACTTTTCCAATAAATACACCGAATTGCACAAATTTTGAGATTTAATAATTTTTATGAGGCATAATGTTCAAGAAAATGAATTGTTTGTGAGAACATCATTCGAGATATGGAATTCAAAAAATAATATCACTGAGTATAAATAAAAAATGATTCTTAATATGTTTTTTACTTCAAATATTGATTTTGAAGACCATGATTCACACTGATAATTACTTTATGTGATGTTTCATGTTGAACCATCCAATAACACCCCATGATACCCCACATGATTTCTTTGTAAAGGTTTTCCTGAATAAATCTTAATTGATCACTAATCATTAAATCCTATTTAATTTGTGAATCACATCCATTCATATATAGTTAAAAATTATTCGATATCTTGAGACTTTTGCATGTACTTGTTTTCTTTTATCTAATGTTATAGTCTAAAATATTATTTGACTATGGTAATCATTTCACAAAAAATCCACCTATTGGTATTTAAACCCTATGTCTAATCTGTAAATCATTATTGTTCACCCTCTTCATGGTCAAAGAAAAGAAAAACCACATAAACCATGGATTCCTCCACATCTTTCTAATTTACATGACTATGTTACCGTGCACATATTTGTAAGACCTTCTATCAGGTATTCCATGGATAATGGTAATCATTCATCATGTGAGAGATCACCTCATTTTCCCCTCTGAATGATAAGTTCCTCAGGATAATAAAAATAATGTATTCCCGTGTTAATGTACAATCTCTCCTTTAGTGGATTTGTGGGAGATTCTATAGATTATCCCTCTCCCTTGACATGAATTGGAAATTTTATTTTGGAACCATGTCTACCAAACACCATGTAAATCCTTTAATGTACCTCTATTGGGTCTAATTAATGATGTAGAGGTATAAATTGTCTAAAAATTATGTGTATGTCCCAAAAATTCTTCATATGATCCCTTTACCCATGACACATTTCATCCTTCCTTTTTGTTACCAAATAGAAAGAGAAATTTTAAATGTCCCTGGTGTGACCACATCACAACATACATTTATATTTCATCATTATACAATAATATTCATTACATATCATTAAAAAAACCTATTGAAGGCATGTTTAACGTATTTGGAGAATAAATAAACGAAAAACATATTCTATAGGATCATAAATATATTCCGCTACCACAAATCTCAAATGGTACCTTATAGACATATCATATATATATTCTCCTTCATAACCTATGGAATTGAAATATATGAAAGTATAGGATTAGATTCATATTATGGGTAGACAAAGGAGACATCAACAGAAGATAATTTGAGCAAAAAATAACCATATTTTAATTGTAACATAATCCTACTTAAAATACATGATGTAATAAAGTCAGAAAAAACATATCATAAAACAAGTGACAATGTATAATTATTTTAGCATAACACAACACATGATTCATAAGTGTGTGGAAAATGAATCAATAATCATGATCAATGATAACATAACATAGGTAATTTGTATGAAATAAGAATGTGTCAAAAGAATAATCATAAAAATCATAAGTTGTGTTATTGAAAATAACCAAGAAATAAAAAATCATAATGGACCTTGCTAACCACACTCCCATAACATAGTAGAATTTCTCTATCTAACTTCATTGCTTAACATAACAGACATGGTCTTTCCAACTACCTACCTTAACCAAGTCAAATCGGGATATACACACATAAATCATCATGATTATGTGAGATATAATAACAATAAAGTATATATATGTGTTCTATAAGAACATGAAAACATTCATATTTTCTAATATATTTATTTTCCTATTAAAGTAAATATTTTTCATAAAAATTTATATAAGAAATTATTACATGAATTATAGAGAATTATGGTGGATGGTTCCATTGTGGACCATTCCCTCTAAGGTGTATGAAATATTAAAGTATTGTGAAATGGATGGAAAATACTTTCACAGGAACATTAAAAATTACTTGGGGGAATAAGAAGAAATATCCTTCAATAATTATAAAGAATTTTAAGGAAATATTTCATAAAATATAATGAAATGGAATATTATTAGAAAACCATGAAAATGTGGATAAATAGATTTATAAAGATAATTTTTAATAAAATAGTGAATTGGTGTTCATCTAAAATTCAGTAAAAAATATTTTATACTTTTTAAATGATAGTTAATGTTAGTGGAAGAAAACCAAACAGAAAATATTCAAAGAATATTAAAATCATAATTAAAATTCATTTCACTGAAAAGTATAATAATAAATCACTGAATAAGGTATAAGGACATCCATAAAACAATCCAAAAAATATGAGAATGGTGGAGAGAGATTCTTAAAATTAACTTTTTTATTATCAAAGACTTTTGAGCAAAACATGAGAAACCAAGGATCGACCACAAAATGAAATAACATATCCATTAAAAGACAGTTTAAGTCCACCATATTTTAAGTCCCTAAATAACTTATAGGTGATAGTGTTTAACGATATATCTGGTTCATCCATTAAAAGATCCTGAAACATGAACACCAAATTAGTACCCCACAACATTGATCTTTTCATCATTGAAAAAACTTATAATTCAAAGTTCATTCTTGTCGATCAAAGATCACTACTCCCCATTACGTGATACCTTTAATAAACTACTCATCATCTTATTGGAGTCTTCATTAATAAATTTAATCGTCAAAACAGATTCCAACATCTCTTCTCCTGAGTGCATGAGCAATCTATAATAGATTCCACCAAATGGCAGATAGCCTTTGGCGGTTCGTTGTCCACCAGCATATATTTCAGCTTCTTCATTGATCTAGTCTCCATAGGTAGTGGAAAACATGAGTAGTTCTTTCTCTCTTTGTGATCCCTACGACTCTTGCTACTTCTCAGGCTTGGAAGCCTGTTTCCCTGACCGTCTTCAACTGAATCGCCAGCTAATTAGCTGGAATGCTAACCACGTAACTCATCCCCAGAGGCCTTCAGCGCATCCATAGAGAACCTGACCGGATCAGTTTCAAACTCCTGCACCCGATCATAATTAGACGATCCTTCAAAACTATTACCCTGTTTGATATGAACCACCTGCCTTCTAGGACATGACCTGCTTTGATCCTTATGGACATCAGGCTGAGCTCCATCAGTGGTACCTTTCCCCGACCAGACAGCCTCTACATATGAAGCAATTGGAGTCCAGGGTACTCCCTCATCCTCCATTTTCAATTCCACATCTGAGACTCCTACAATGACCACACTAGAAGCCAACACAGGACCCTTAGTCACCTTGTATTTGTAGAACTCCCCACTCCCATATCTTGCAACAATCTACTAAAATTGTCAAGGTTTAGAGGGGTGTATCGTGCTTTGACACCCCCTATACTGGATCCCCCTGGACCAACTCCCGTAAGATTAGAGTCTCAGCCTCCAGGATGTGATCAGGAGCACCCAACTCACGACCTGCAACCTGCCCCAGGCTAGAGATGCATGAAACCCATGTCACGTGAGTTTTTCCATTTCCAAATGAATCCAACCTGGCATTCATATTTAGCTTTCTAGGCCCCTTCCTACAAACCAACGAAGAATGACCCATTTGCAAACACCATGAACAGAAATAAACACAGGATTCGTAAGGAACATGCTGTTTAAAACGATACTCTTATCCTACTGTTATCCAAAACAAATCAGGGGGAGTTCGTGAGGCCCCAATTTACACACAGGCACAAGCATTAATAGGGTGGTAAAGAGATATCCATCAACACACAAGAACCTACAAATGAGATTCACTAGAATCCTAAAGATCATAGGATTTTGAAAGGGTAAAGGAAAGTTCAGGAAGTTCACCCAAATAGGGATCGATAAAGAGTTTCATTTCAAGTGGAGTTTGTTGGACCATCTGAAGAAAAAGAAGCATGATCTGTTGCATCTACGGGTGAAAATTCCCAAGATTTGATGAAATAATCATTTGATGCGAACCGAATCAGGATGTTCTTACTATCGATCAACCCTACAACATCCCGCTCTTGCAAATCCCATGTGCTGAACATGAACCAGTCAAATGCATCTGCGGAAGGTCGTCTCTTCGTGAATCGAGTGATCAATGTATGACCATGGAGATCCAAAGCAACATTGAAATCATCAATTGAGATCGAAAGATTAGGGAATCCATGGTACAAATTAGGAACCTTAGGTAAAATAGATCACAGGGGGAATGGTGGAATGAGCTGTGGATGAGTAAAAGGGGAAAAGGGACCAACCACTCCATTGAAGGTCGTGGAAAGTAACTCCCCACCGAAGGACGGAGGGACCGGCACAAAGGCCGCCACCATCACGATGCAGGAGTCGAGCTCGCCGCAAACCCCCAATTGAGACTCCCAAACCCTCTTTTGAGGAGAGATATTATCGATAAAAAAGAATTTGTAAGGTTAGTTTCTCTTAAAACATTACATAAATGGTAATTGGACATGAAAATTAATGAAAACATATATGATAAGTTAATACAAGTGGTCTTAGAGGGAAATACCATGTAATTTTGTTCAAAAGTAAATTTAGCCAAAACAATTTTGAATCCACTAAGAGATTTGAATGAAACCCATTACCTTTACTATTGACTTCCACATATGCATATTATTGTCCCATATAATGAACAGAACATTATAAGTCACATATTTCATTAAATTATTCAATTATATTATCTTTTATACTTTTCAATTTTAGTAATTCATTGAATATTTATTATTTGGGTTTTGTTTTTTTATTATCAGATGTTAGTAATTTTTATCATTATGTATGAGAATAATAAAGCTAATATTGATCCCAAATCACTGGAACTATGTTAATAATAACTATACTAGTCAATGGAATAGATTTATTATCTTTTAATTATATATATAGTCTTTAGTTCAATTTATATATTTTATAAGCATGGTTTGGGATAAAGGAGACAATGATGATCATTTTTCGTTTATTATTTTTTTGATATTCATGAGTAACAACATAATAATCATTAAATTTTATTTTATCCTTTAAAAAACACATAATTTTAATATATTTAAATATTATATAAAATTTATTAATTGTTTATTTCTTAAATATTTTTCAGGGTGTAAATAGGGATTTTGGAACAGCGTCCTGCATGTAGGTGGTCGAAACAACCCAAACAAGAAGAAGTTGTACAATGCTATATAATAGTAGTAGATAAGAATATTAGATGGTTAATAAAGTATCATTATTATGATGGATGATATTTATAAATAGTGGTGATGAATAAATAATTGAAGAAGTTAGAGAAGAATGTGGATAATCACATGATGGATTTTCTATTTGTTGACACAAGTAACTTTAGAATGAAGGATTTATGCTTCATTAATTGAACTAAAAGACAACCAATTTCAAAGAATTATTATTTTTGGGTAATATTTGGTATATATTAATGAAATAGCTGAACGATTTGAGTGGTGTAGCGCCCCATGATTAGGACCAGATGAAAATTTTGAAAACATTTGAGCATTTCATTTTGTGGATGAACTAAATCCAAAACAGACCAGTAGATGAGAATTCAAAGAAATGGAAAATTTTACCCTATTTTTTGCACATTTTTACGGATTTCAAGGTGCATCAAGAGTCTAGATGAGTTTCAAGAGCATCTTTCTTCAAAGACACATCTTCAAGAGAAGCAACTTAGGTGCACAGTTTATACTAACCTTATGGTACAACACTATGGAATGTTCTAAATTGGAAAACAGTTTGGTAAAACATGTGATGTCGTCTAGAAATACATGAAAAATAGCGATGAGTCTCTATGAGACTCACATGGTTGGTGTACGATTATTTTCTATGTGTGTTGCAACTGTTAGAGGTATGTGTTATTGCGGGGGGGGGGGGGGGGGGGGGTACTGCCTTGTGGGGTTGGAGCATGGTTTGTGAATTGTGTATGGAAAACATTTCTCTTAGAGATAATATGGTATGTGGCACCATACAATTATAAAATTGTTTCCAAAATAATGATACTGAACCATAAACCTCTTAAAAAGGGGATAACATTATGTTTTCCCCCTCCGACTATAAAAGGCTTTCATCCCTTTTCCTCCTTCATATCACCAAGGAGTTCCTAATGTGCATGTCTCCCCCCTCTCCTCTTAAATGAGAGAATTATCCTTCATTCATGGTTTGAATCAAATTTAATTTTATGTATTTAAATTATAATAGTGTGTATACCACTCATTTTTCTTCCTTTACTTGATTTCATTGAATTTAGATTTGTTACCATTGTGTGATCTAATATGCCCTAAATTTGGGGGGGGGGGGTTCATGGATCTTAATTTTCTCATGTTTTGGATGAAATCAAAGCTAGTTGATGGCTGTGTAAACATTATTATTCATGACGTAGGTTCTATATGGTTTTTACCTTAAGTTCTAATATATTTATTAAATATATCATTGTTCTACACCCCGGATTTTCCATGGGTCACCTCTTAAATGTGAAATTAACTAAATAAATTATAATACCTTATATTAGGTTGTCATTATACATTTTTTAGTATATGTTGGTTAAATACCCTAAGCGGGGTCACGAATCAGTGTATGAAAGACTAAAATAACTCTCTCTTTGGATCATGTTTCATTGTTAAACAAAATATTATTCTCTCTCCTTCCTCTAGAACAAAACAATCTGAGAATTAAAAATTCACATGACACATCAATTATACTTTCTTCAACCTCACATGTCTCCAAAAAATGGGAATACAATGGTAATGTGACTATGTACCAAATATACAAAATTTCACTACTAGAACATTGTTCACATTGGACACACTATCACACTTAGTTTATAAAAAAATGAAATCTCATTACACTATTAAATAATTTTTTCTCACTTCTCTTTCAAAATATTATCCTTTTCATCACAAGAATTAATATTTTTTACACCTCATTTGGTGAATCATTATGTTCAAATTTTATCTATATGATGAATAACACTTTACCCCATATTTATTGGAAAATAAAATTTCAACCCTTTCTTGATGGTTACTTCTTTTGGGAATCTCACATAGTCGTAACGAAGCTTCCAAATTCTTGACATGGAAATTATTATTTCATGAACCCAAAAAAAATCATGAATTTTAAAAGCCTCATTATGCTTAAGAAGCTTTCAAGAAGCATCGTCCTTTCATAGCACAACTTTCCTTAATGAAGCACAACATGTTCACGATTCTCACTTAGACTTTAAAAATATCAAAACATTCACAACGCTCACATAGCCTTAATAAAGGTTGGAAATGTTTAGATTCTTACAACTTTCATATAGATTACATATTATTCATGAACATCCATTATTGTTGAACCGTTTCTCAAGAACAACCTTCATGAATCACTGTTGTGAATTCAAAGCCTGCATAATTTCTTTGAGGCGTTCTCATTCAAATGAGGGGGTAGAGGCCTATCTATTGGCATTCCAACCCATTCAAGAAGAATCCCTTATTTTCATTGAAATTTCATGAAGTTATCCTTTATTTTTCATAAACCTACCTATCTTCACAAATAATTGAGAAATTTTCTATTTTTGAAGCTTCTCATAGTCATCAAGATTTAATGTCAACCATTCACGCATTCAGGAAGCAACAAACCTTCAAGAATCACGAAGCCTTTGGGAAGAATTAATCCATTATGAAACACCCATTTTTCAAAAAAAATCTATTCCTTTTCCATATATATGAAAATTCAATCTTATAAAATCCTAATTCAAAATTATTGAGTCTTCCTCCAAATTATGTACCCCAAAATTTAGAAAACATTGGGGAACAACACCACATATTATACACAATTTAATTTATCACCTTTAGATCACCCATTACATTCTCATGGATATTTTTTAACATATTGAAAAACATGCTGGAACTCCAAAAAAAATCATTCTCCTACTTTTTCAATAAAAACAGTCCACCCAAAACACTACAATGTTACGTTAATGGATTTTTTTAAATCAGTATACCACATTGGGTTTGATTAAAACACTTACCGTTTTGTTACCTTATTAATGATTATTCTATTTTCATCCAAAATTTTCTTCTTTACATTTATATAGTGATAAAATATTTACTCAACACACACTCTTAGATCACAGGAGACAGGATTGGCATGAGAAACAATAGTAGGATGTAATGTTCATGAATGAATGACTTCATTTTAAAAATAACTCATCTACTTTCATCACTAACCCCATCTGTCATCATATAAAAACATTGATTTATCATCATTAGAATTTTCGTATTTAAAACTCCCCCAAATTCACTTATCCCCAATCATGATTAAGCTATTTTCTCCCCCTTTTATAGCCATAACATATCCCTCTTTTTCAATGAACCTATATGTTACTCCTTTATGGTATTCCAGAGGGTAATGGAAAAAATAGAACATTAGTGAAAAAATATCATATGTAAGGGAGAAGGGGTCCCTAATTCAAACAGTTAAATGTATTGGGAGTCAAGTGAACTATAATATATAGTTGATTCCACTCAAACACCACTTTTGGTATGGATGTCTTCAGAATATCCTCAAACTGTAGTTCTGTACGCACATACTCAAATTTCAGAATCCCATGATCTACCTTTTCCTAGATAAAGTAATACTTGATTTCAATGTTCTATGTACCTGAGTGATGTAATATATTTTTAGTATGTCTTATATAAATTTCACTGACACAATGGATTCAAATCAAAGACATCACTTTAACTTCTAGATCATCATGCCGCTACTTCATCCATAATAACTATATGAACTATTGAGTGGCTACAATATATTCAGCTTCTAAAGTGATTATTAAAATTAAATCCTATTTCTTTCTTAGATAAGAAATATATAATTCTATAGGATATAATGTACCACCTAACATTTATTTTCTATCATTTTCTAAACCGACCCAATATATATATAAACATCCCAGTAAATATGTTTCCAAAATGTTCATCAGGGCACGTGTCTGTCTGTCAAGCAAGTGCAGTTGTCACCCTGCATTCCCACTTTCCAATGGCGAGTGGAATCCATCGCTTATTTTGGGACATTTCCACCATGATCAATACAGGATGATGGGATGTCGATCACTCCTTTTGGAGATTCTTCCTCAGAATTCGTCTCCTAGTCTGGGTCTCCCTTAAAGATTAAGACATGGTTTGTGAAACACTTCCTCGGTGCTATATCATCATTGACGCTGGTTGATTACACAGCTTTTGTTAAGAAATTCCAAGGGCACTATTCTGGGGAGCAACCTTTGATTGGGGGAGAAGTCATGTTGGACATCGCTGGTGTGTTGGGAAACTGAAACACTAATGTGCATGGGTTTCTTACACTTATGATAGGGATTATCGAGGGAATGAAAGCCAGAGGCATCCCACATCGAGTGCGGGGAATTGTTTTCCATGGGCATGTCCCTAAGGTTTTCCTCAGCTTCCCATGTTAACACAGGGTATACCGCAAGTTTAACATCTAGCAAAGATGGATCAGACTGATCAAAACACTGATATGAGTGGATCAGATGGGTACATCCCCAATAGAAAGCACCTAAGGGATTTACTGTAAGAGTTCATCAAAACATCCAATAAAGGCGGATATAAGGATTATTGAAACCTTATGAAGGGGATTCCAAGGTTTACAATTGGCTAGGATTAAACCTCAGGGAGGTTTCCTACATACCCTATGTGGAAGACACAGATCAAATCCCACCTAGTTCGAATGGGTAATGAATTGAGGTGTCCACAAAGGATAATGACCTAGAGACATACTGGGGCTTACAAATGGATGGCCACCCATTGTAAGAGGGACACTATTGGTTGGATGGTTATGGGTTGTGTGGGGATTATACATGGTTAGTTTCCTGAATGGATAGCGTGATCCCACTAGGACGTGGTAGATCGTGTAGGAATCAGGATGGATGATGGATGGTTGAACGAAGTGGATGACAGTAATGGGATGGAACCGACGTGAAGATGACAGTGAAGTTGGGATTCAACCACAGAGAGGCTTCATACATATCTTTTTGGTGGGGAATCAAAGTCCTCATAGTTTAGTGGGGATATGGGACACCTGAGTAGGCTGCCCGTGAGAATGGATGCTTGGATGAGACCCGGAGGAAGTAGAACCTCCAGGCCAGGGCTTGACCTTACCGAATCACAAAGGCTCAAGGTAGAGACCAGGATGAGATATGAGTAATGGTCTTGAACCTCAGGGAGGCTTCCTACGTATCCCCATAGTAGAGAATCAAAGTCCACGTAGTTTAGGATGGGGCATGGAACTAGGAAGTACACTAAGAACAATGAACCATTGACATAATGGGGGTTATGTGTGGTTAGCGGTCTGAGAGTTGGTCTAACGCCACGAAGGGACAGACCAAGGATGTGGGTCCTAGAAAAGGGGACACCGACTTTTACCATTATTTGGGGTTAAACATCAGGGAGGCTTCCTACGTACCCTATCTTGAATACAAGGATAAAAACATACGTAGTTCGAATAGGTTTACTAGTGTTTGGGGTTAAACCTCTAGGAGTCTTCCTACATACCCTATCGAGGAGACAAGGATCAAAACCCATGTAGTATGAATTTTTGGGGTTGAAACTCAAGGAGGCTTCCAACATACCCTATCTAGGAGACACGGATCAAAACCCACATAGTTCGAATAGGTTTACCAGTGTTTGGGGTTGAACCTCCGGGAGGCTTCCTACACACCCTATCTAGGAGACAAGGATATAACCCCCATGTAGTTCGAATTGGTTTACTAGTGTTTGGGGTTTAACCTCAAGGAGTCATCCTACGTACCATGTTTAGGAGACAAGGATCAAACCCCACATAGTTTGAATAGGTTTACCAGTGTTTAGGGTCGAAACTCAATGAGGATTATTACATATCCTATCTAGGATAAAAGGATAAAAACACATATAGTTTGAATATATTTAACAATGTTTGGGGTTGAATGTTAGGGAGGCTTCCTACATACCCTATCTTGGAGATAAGGATCAAAACCAGTGTAGTTTGAATTAGTTTACCAGTGTTTGGGGTTGATCCTCAGGGAGGCTTCGTACATACATTATCTAAGAGAAAGGTATCAAAACCCACATAATTTGAAAAAATATTGTTTAACGTCATACAGGACGGAAGGGTCATATAGTTTAACATCATGTGGGTTGATAGTGAACCAACTTGAAATGGTCGGGAACGGTGTATTATGGGATTGAAATTGAATAAGTCTTCCTATGTACCTTTCCTGGAGAGGGAAAGGATAAAATTACACATAGTTCAGTGGTAAGGTATGGGTCATACACACTAAGATGTCCTAGAGAGTATTCCATGGTTGATGCTTACTCTAAGACCACATGGGTCATTCTCGGTGTGATAAACAAGATCCTATAAAGACTTAATGATATTTTCACGAAAGGTGTGTCTGTGAGGAATGGAATGGGTCTTACTTGTGGTTAGTGACCCAAATAGGATATAGGGGCTTACTCCAAATGTGAGGCCCGATAGAGATAAAGACCAAAGGGAGAGGGATAGGGTATCGAAAGTCCCTATTCCCATCTCTCCTATGGTCTTTGTGCATGGAAGAATAGAAGAGGAGAAAAAATGATACCACCCGCAAGAAAGGATAGGGGATTACACTCATATGGTTTCTCTCCCCTACAGACATATGTCGTTCCATGCAAGGAGGATCTCATTCCATGGGAGAAATATCTCACTTCTGTGGAGCCTACAGAGAATGAAAACTATCCGAGTTGAATCACCCCGTGTTTATTTCACAAGGTGAGACTATAGTTTATTGTCATGTGTGGAGGATAATGATGCTTGGAATTTGAATGCTCTGTAGATCAGATGATGAAGATTCGCTCCTCACCCCTAGATCGTACATTATCAGCGCACTTTAACCTTTTGTGAAGGGAAGGAACCAGAATTGAAATGTGGATATGGGGCTATGTATTGATACATTGAGGTGCCCAAATTAGCGTGGCTATGCGAAGAAGAAATAGTCGTTAGCATGCCTATGCGAAGAAGCATGAGGCTAAGCAACACAATAGGAAGCACCGCCGAAGGGAACTTGAAATAAAATATTTAAAACCTATAGGTCCATATAATAAAGGGGGGGGGGTCATAGAAAGAGATCTTGGAAAAAATTGCTTCATAAAGAGGATGGGTTTCACGATGTCTGGGTGCTTCATAAAGAGAATGGGTATCGCAAAGGGAAAGGGCTTTGTGAAGGGATTGGGATTCACAAAGAATAGGGTATTCACAAATGGGAACCTTTAATAGAGCATAACTTCACCTTAGAAAAAAAATTCATTCTTTGGAGAGAGCGTCACAAAGGCTCCATGCTTCGCGAAACCTCGATCAACCCGAATGCGCCCCTTCCTCTATGATGGTCATATGCCTTCGTGAAGGGAATCCCCACCATAGGTGGAATCTGGGATGAACACAAAGTGGTATGTCTCGTAGAGGCCAAGTATCTTTGGAAATATCTCTGTGGGTTTCACGAATGTCTGTGCGAAACATGAGAGTGGAAGTTTGAAAAGGAAGGGTAACATCGATTTGGAAGGGGGTGAGTTCACTATTTATAGGCAGCCAAGGTTAGTGAGGGACAATGAACTCACTGCAGAGATGAATGATGCCACAGAGAGGAAACACTCCATCGGCCTGCATCGGCTTCATATACGGTGTGAGACACTGTGAAGATTCCCATCGAAGTGGCCACTACAGAGCATGCCATGAAGGTCGATGATTCCTCAAAGGGGCTATGTGCCGGTGTCAGACTCGCATCGGGATATGATGCCATGAAGATTATCACAGAGGTTGCGTCGCTGAGATGGGCCAACCATGTAGATATCTTTATAAAGGAGCCCCATTGAGATGGTTTGTTGGGACATAGGGTCCTTTGGAGTGATGATTTACTACACCTCATCCCTATGTCCGCTCGCTGAACCATATGAATTTTTCAGCGCCAATAAATGACCCCCACAGAATTAGGGGTGATGAATCAATTATTCGAATTTTAAGGGTAAGACGCAAGAGATACAAGGAAAATAGAATCGTGGTGAATCACAGATATGGGTCATAGAGGCGATCGCGAAGATGCATCGCAAAGGCCGGTGAGCTACTGAATTACGAAGCAATCCTTGCCGAGAGGCACCATTCATTGGGGGTGAAAGCCGCTTCAAATATCCTAGGCGGGTTTTCATGAATATCCTCATCAGGTTGTTGTGAAGCTGGAACCCACAACCCCCATATACAGGTGCTCAGATTCATTTGTCCACATCTGGATCTTCACAAATGATAGTGTCATTGCTACTTCATTGTGAAATGATCCTCTTTGAGAGAACTTTGGCGAACCAGAGTTCTTTGGTTTGGTGCATCACAGACTCTATTTAGTGAATCAGGGCATCTTGATCCATTGATTCCTTTGGGACGCAGGCTGAAGTCAAGGTTGCTTCGTAGAGTAGAGGTGGTTTGCGACCGTCTTTGCGAAGGGTCTCTAAGAATGATTATTTTTTTATTTTTTGTTCCCCGAAAAAACATATTCACCATGTCCTGATATCAAATGGCTGCTTCTGAGGTTGTACAAGAAGTTCATGTTGACACTTCCAGGAGGGAGTCCCTAGCTAATAACATCGAAATATGAGTGTACATCCGAAGCACTTTCGATCACCCATTGTTGACGGAGCAGATGATGGAGGTGTAGAAGGAATAACTATTGTGAAATCACATTACATTTATTGGTTTTGGATTTTTGGATGATGTCTTCATCCCATAAACTAGAAAGGACGAGCCAGCCTACTGGTTTAGTGCACCCCCAAACAATACTAGTGGAACAAGGCTGTAGATGGGAATATCAAAAAAGACCATACCTTGGTAACAACACATTTTATATAAAATAATGTCAAAAATATCAATAGTAATATGTTATAACATGAGACATCTCCACCTCTATACAAGAAGATCATCAAGGTAGGGCTCAGAAATCCAAACAAGGGGTGGATCACAAGCTGGGATTTTCACTAGGGTGGAAACTTCACTGATGACTCGGCTTGGACCTACTGGGCATGTGTGTCCTATGAAGATTTTGAGAACGTCCTAAAGAAGGTGGGCCTATATAAAGCATCCTAGGACTCCCAATTCATCATCTCTCAACTAAGAGAATTTATACCAGAATTGCTAAGAAGGTGGCCTTCGATACCAACACTTTCCATTTTCATCAGGTGGATGATGGCATCAGCCTCTGGGATCTCCATCAGATTGGTGACATCCCAATCTTGAGAGGGATGTATAAAAATTTCCTCCCTACCAAAAATGTATGAAGGGATAGGGAACTGATGCCACATTTTGTGATGGAATTGCTGAGGCTAGTACCAGGTATAGACAAGGATAAACAGAACAACTGAGACGTACACTTTAAGTAATGGTTTGGCTATTTCCTAAATATTCCAATAGAAGAGGGAACACTACTAGAAAGGCCCCCCATATGTCTGAGAGGAGGTCATCGAGGTATAGAGGGTTCATACAGGCAAATCCTAGAATATAGACTATGGGAACTGTTGGGATGCAGTGTGAAGATTATGCAGTGGCTGATAGTCCGACTCGATGGGTTTATCTCAGCGCTGATCTATGGGTGGATATTACCAGTCATAGATTCCCATATGAGGGTATGACCGTGAACATTTATCATGGAGGGTCAACTAGCTGGTGGGGACTACATTAACCTAGGTATACCAGTGCTAAAAAAATTATACCATTTACTCTGGCACATTATTGAGGGAAGAAGGCCGTTACAGGTGTGCGGGTCTTTCCACTTTTTGTATAGCTGTATTGTGGCACACATGGGGGGCTAATAATATCTTAACCCTATCACTCCACATAGGATAAATTCTCGACCTCCAATATTTATCATTTCAGGTATCACCCCATTGATGCTGGATGCAATGATCGTGCTAGTGAATATGGGGCGAGTAGAAAAATTCATCCTCCACCCATTTCCTTTGCAAACTGGTGCCTATAATGATGATGTCACATACACCATATAGAAGAGGTCTTATCTACTATCTTTTTATGGTGGTTTGCTAGTGGAATGAGTAGATTGCGAACCTTTATGTGAACCATATACCCCATAATTTTTTTCCTAAAAATTCTGATCCATGGAGAGGATGATTCCCTAGTTGTATACAAATGTGCACCACGAGAACCACATGTTCGTGATGAAACAAAATTGGCTACTATTTATAATGGAGGATGGGAAGATGTGGAATGATTTGAATCTATATAATGCATCATTCGGACTGGTTCACAAGTTTTCACAGAGCTTGGAGGCTGCCTACCCTAGGGAGATGTTGAAGTGAGTGACTATCTAGGCCAGCAAGGTGGTTCCTACATCTTGACGTCGAACAGTGAGGCTGAGGGGATGCATATAAGGTGGTGCGAACACATGCCAAGGCAGTGAGGTTGTAATAGAAGGGGCAGTAGGTGGTAAAAAACTATTTTTTTTAATATTTTATTAATAATAAATGACAAAATTTTCTCACATTGTGCTAAATATTTTCATTTATGAAATATTTGGAATTAGATCATTCATTTAAAAATTTGATAAAAATTCCAGTTTTACCCTTTTAAAATTCACTGTAGTATTTCACACATAAATATTTTAATATGAATTATTTGAACTTATAATTTTGTAACAGTGTTAAAAAATTAATTTTATACAACTTTTGTTCAGGACATTAAAGCTAAATATTTCATTTTCTTGGACTAAATGAACCATGAAGGCAAAGGTGGGATGGACCCGCCAGATTGGACATTAGTTCTATATTTGGGCCATAAAATCTTTATCTGAGCTTTGATTGGGCCCATATTTTGAGAGGATCTCCCCAACCCATTTTTTTCACAAATCATTATTATGAAAGAACTGCTTGTTCACGCATTTTTAAGGTCAAATGGGTGGTGCAATTTGGATTAGTTTTTTTTGGAAATATTCCCCATTCACACTTGAAACCTCTTTAAACCTAGTCTCTCCTCTACTCTATAAATTAGTGTTTTTATCATTTGGAGGGGTTGGGAAGTGCACTGGGAAGTTGAGGGCATAAGAGAAGTGGATCCACTCCAATTATCCAACCCTTTTTATATGGGTAGCTCTTTAAGAAAGGACCCCTTTGACGAAGCCTTCTTCTTCTTCCTCGTGTTGTAATGTTTGTGTTTTCATAATAAACATCTTTGTTCTTATTTTATTTCTTCTATTTTCTTCTGTTTTGTTCAAATTTATTCTTATTTTATCTTACTCTTTGGTCTGTAATTATTGAGTAGAAACGAGATCTGGTTCTACCATTTCTAAACCATTGCACATGCAAACCGTTTCTACGAGGACTACACTGCCAATGGAAGAGTAGTTTTCTTTGTAATCGATCTATATCTTCCCTTATTCATTCATTTAGTTTGAATCATTGAGATACTGTTATTAAATTAATATGATATATTAATTAAGTTTAAAATTTAAATTAAACTAAGCAAGCAATTGAACAATAAACACAAATCACGTGAGGTTAAGATTTTGTGTAAGTTGTGAGAGCGCGAACCTAATCGGTAATACAAGACCACACGAGATAAGTTTGCAGAGTTCAGATATAATCCCTAAACTCAATTAATCCTCATTTCTAGAGTGGATATGTGATCTAATTAACCAATAACCATAATCTAACCTTAGAACATCAATCAAATCAGGGTGTTGCGATTGCATGTTCCGAAGCTAGCCTAAGGTTTAAGTAATTTCATCTTTGTGGTTAAGTTAAATCCTGTAAGGTTTGAGGGTTTACAAATTAGAGAATCATAATTATGTGGATATTAATTTAAATTATAATGAATAATAAATAAATGAAGAGGTATATTTAGATCGATTACACCTTCTAAAAATAGTTCTCTAAAAAAACATCTTCTTGTAGTGCTTTGTTAATCAAATTTTATTTAAAAATTAAAAAATGAAATCTTCTTCCAGAAATCTTCTTCAAGATTTATAAACAATAAACAAACCCATCATTTTAATTAGTATTATTATTTCCTTTTATTATATTTTCAAAATACCTTTTATATGTTGTTAAATTTACTTCCTCCTTTGAGAGATGACCTTGGTCAGCCACTCTGCTACACCTAAGTAACCTGAAACCGAACATCAATAAAAAATGACCATGACAGTGCCTTTCAAATCAGAGTTATTTCTGGGGAGGCAAGTAATTATTTCAACTAATTAGAGGTATTCATTTTATTTTACATTTTTTTCTCCTCTTTTTTTTCTTCCTTCTTTACCCAATCTGATTTTTTTTCTTTCTTCTTCTTCTTTTATTTTCATCTACTTATTTTTGTACCATCAACTCAAAATTCTCATTTTTATTTTACTATGGCCAACATTCCTTCTTTTCATTTTTATTTTATTTATTAAATGAAATAATACCGAGGATCCTTTAGATATTTACCCTAATATTGAACGTAGCCTTCGAGCTCGAATCAGAAATTCTCAGTCTACGGGAAGTTTCAACATTCAACCAGTTGGATAATTCCTCCATTCTCAGAACATTAAAATTGGAAGCAATTCAATTTCAACCATAAAACAAGAACCAATGACTGAAAATAAAGGAAATGAAATTAATATAACCATTTGAGAGTTGGATGCACCTTATATTAATTATCAACGAAATTTCATTGCATACCCAAACCTCGAATCGGACTTTGAACTGAAATCTAGATTAATTCACCTGCTTCCAAAATTTCATGGCCTCTCTGGTGAGGATCCAAACAAACATTTAAAATAATTTAATGTGGTTTGATCAACCCTTAAACCAAGAAATTTTTCTAAAGATCAAATCAAACTAAGAGCATTCCCATTCTCACTTGATAGAGGTGCAAAGGATTAGATGTATTATTTACAACCCGAAGATGTAACTTGTTGGAACGATTTGAAATGTCTTTTCTTGCATAGATTCTTTCAAACATCAAGGAACACATCCATTCGTAAGGATATATTGGGGATTAAGCAAGCCTAAGGGGAGTCAATGTATGAGTATTGGGAGCGATTCAAGAAGTTGTGTGCAAGCTGCCCACATCACCAAATCAGTGAGCAACTCCTCATCCAATAATTTTATGAAGGACTCACACCTATGGAGAGGAGCATGGTGGATGACATGACTAGAGGAGCATTGGTGGACATGACACTAGTATCTGCATGTGCATTTATTGACAAAATGGACCAAAACTCTCAACAATTTGGTGATCGAGGTACACCACATGTCAGGGGGTACATCAGGTAAGTCCTTCTTCTCTTGAGAGTAATTTGATTGATACCAAGTTAGAAGAATTGACATATATGGTGAGGAAAATTTATTTGTATCAAAAGAAATCTCAACTCCCTCCTTCAAGGCCTTATGGCATTTTCAATGAGACAAACCACCCAACTAATTGTTTCCCACAATTACAGGATACAGAGGATTGTACAACAATATTTCTGTAATGCCTCGACCCTAGTTACCCAGAGTTGGTGCATTATTGCATAACATTGGCATGATCACAAAAGATCAAGTCTCGAAAGGCTGATTAGTTTAGTAGCCTTGGAAACACTAGATACATTCATAAATGTTACATTACATCATAAAGTGAAAAATCACAATAACATAGTCTCCATAGTCCACACTTCTATACCCTTCAGACTATCCCCGTAGGTCAGTCATAAAATATTTCTTCACATCCTGGGAAAAATAAAAACATTGACAGGGGTGAGCTCAGATGCTCAGTAAGGATAAAAATATAGCGGAAGATTTTATAAATAAACATAAACATTTAAGGCAATGTATAACTAAAACAAAAGCCATTCAAACTTGAACCTCAACATAATATGGCAAAAGTAAAATGAGATAATTCTATTTACTTATTCACATGGATATTCTACTGGTCGAATAATCACATGCAATATCAATAACCACTTTCATAATGATGGAATGCATAATGCCAGACTATCATAACCACGTTGCCAAGGCCTCGTTCCAAGACTACAAATAAGATTTTGTCAAGGCCTCGTGCCAAGACACTAGTTTGTCTCATGAGACCTGCCGATGCATCGAGGAGCTATAGCGGGCTCCACCCGTCACTTATTAAGTCCAATGCATTCCTCATATGAACAGGTTTAAACATATCATAAACCATAACATAATCGTATCACATAAAACATGCATAAAGAAAACATAACATTTCCACATTTCAATCACAAGATATCAATACAATACATTTATATAATAAAACATTATCAAAACCATTTTCAATACCAAAATAAAAGAAAATTAAAACTTGGTATTTATTTTTCATTTAAAAAAAAGTTATGGCTTGTAGAGGAAGCCGAAACTCAAATAATGGTCATGGTGGCGGAGAAGTCGTTGTTGCCGCATACGTACGGAATTTTTTTTCCTTTTTGTCATTTAGTAAAACACTTTGTATAAAAAAGATTCCTTTTGAATAAACGTAAAAGTCAAAGGGGTTTGTACACCGTATAAAAGAAATTTGTGTATAAAATAAAATATGCCTCAATGAAAGGAGATTGAGACGAAGTCCTTACAAAGATAATTTTTTAAATAAAATAGATCTATTATGTGTATTCGCTATAAGTACACATTAAGAAATTAAAAATACAAGATAGGACATAAAAATATCATGACATAATTTGAAAATAAGAGATTAACCCAAGGAACAGAAATTGGGTTAAGAAGTTTCCTTACCTCATGTCCGACTTGACTCGACCATTCTTTAAACTCCTGAATAATAAACTAGAGTTAATTTATATTTTCTTAAGAACCTTTTTCATGTTCATTATTCCTTTTATATCACTTATTACCATGTTATGAACATTATGTAATTATTTAAGTTAATAACGGTCATTTTGTCGATCTTTGGTACTTGAGTCAAAAATAAACTTCTTATAATTACAAGTTGTTCATGTGGTGAAATATTCATTATATCCAGAATTATATTCATGATTTAGATATCATATATATCATATATATCCAGTATATATATGCATTAATAATATTATGTAACATTTAGAGGTAAGAAATGAAATGCATCGTTCATGGAGACGGTAAGCCGTACGTACGCATGAACGCTACTTTCATTTCTATTTCATATTTAATGGAATGAAATTATATTTATATAAAGTTATAATATAATTCCAGTATAATATAATATATAATACCATTTAATCCATCCTTTATACATCCCACATATGGCATTAACGATTCAAATCACTTTGAGGGGGCGGTAGTCCGCACTTCCTAAAATGAAATTATCGCGTTTACCCATAATGGAAATCGTAAAGGTATGAAATAAATGAAAAATACAGAAGCATAAGGAAAACATAAAAATAATATATATATCATATATGAAAATAGTTTCATCAAAATGTCCACCATGAGAGGTGTTAAAAGAATATTGAACAATCATCGTTTCGTGAGGCAGTAATTCGCCACCCACAGAAACAGTATGTTCTTTAACCATTAGATGAAGGTGTATGTAAGTGTAAATAAAATCCTTCTCAAAACAACATCCTAGTATATTTAAGATACTTGTGTTGTTACAAAAGAAAATAATAAAAAGAGTTTAGGGGTTTGGAGAAGCAAAATAAAACAAAACAACATTAGAGAAGACATTACCTTACAATTGGGTAACTATTTTTGATTTGAGCCAAAGGCTTCCTTGGGAAGACTTATGCCCAAAGTGAGGCTTCTAGGAGTAAGATAGGAAATTTGGAAGAGTATTTGGGCAGATTTTGGCTGAGCCAAATGGCTTGAAGGTGTGAATAATGTGGTAGAGGTGGGGGCCTTTTATAAGAGGAGAGGAGGGGCACTCTTGGAAAGATTAAAATGTTACTTTATTATGAAATGATTTTGAGATTCTAAAGGTCCCACAATGATATATTTCGAGGATAAGGTGATAAGGGTTCTAAATATGCTCATCCAATGGGTTTTTGACAAGTTTAAGCCTTAGATTTTACATTATCTTTTCATTTTATTTAAATCGTTAATTAATGAGGTAATCGCTGCATCATCATGGTGTCATAAAAAATTTAATTTATTTAATGTCTAAAAATTATAAAAAAAATATCATGATGTTGGAAATCTTTTTATATTTCTAATGAATATTTATATTCGAAATGTTAACTTATATTACCCCATGTAATAATTGTTTTAGTAAAACAACACATGTTTGTGACAATTTTATTTTTACTTTAAATAAAACGTTATTAATGTCATTTTCTTACCCAAGTGGTTCCATGGGGTCCCCAAGTTGAACCATGGATTGTATTGGTCGGCCATGACTCATCCAATAAAGGTAGGACAAGTGTAAGGGTATTTTCATATTTTTATAATATCATTTTTACCTTAAATTTCACTAATTACCTTTAATCGCGATTAATTAAACTTAAAAGATACTATTCACCAAAAAATTATTTTAATCCCATTGAACCACATTTTACTTCTTAATGAAAACCATGTATGTCAGATTTTCTAAAATAAAATCACAGAAGTGGTAATGTTTCATTTAAAAAAAAAATCAGGTTTTTAACTACCACTTAGTGGTTTCACTATTCATAAAAAATTGAAGTTTTTCAGAACAATGCCAAAATTTCACCCTAAGCTATAATTGATATTATGAATTCAAAAATGATGAATATTTTACAAAATTCAAAACATATAAGTTTCATTAATAAATTTTATAATTAATTCCCGTTGTCACAATAAATAGCGTGTTTTTAAGAAACAATATATTTCAAAAGATTGACAATTGTTTATATCCAATTTCAAAGTGAAATTAATTCTAATGACCACCATTGGATAAAATGGTAAAAATATATTCTAATTATACTTTAAAACCACTCAATATTATAATTTATCACTATAAATTATTTTGATTATAAAATTTGTTTTTAAGTATTTTTCACTATTCATAAAAAATTGGAAGTTCTCAGAAAAATAAAAAAATTTCAACATAGGCTAATTTCGATATTCCAAATAAAAAAATAAAGTCCATTTTGAAATATAAAATATATATAATTTCAAAAAGTGGGTATTACTATTCATAATGGCTATTTTGATTGGTCGCAGTGTTTTAGAATCTCGAACTTGCGTACAATGCAAGCTATAGCATTATTGAAAGAGAAGCGTATCGTGGAAGCTCGGTGTGTTACATTCTACCCTCCTTTAATAAATTGCGTCCTCACAATTTGAAATTTTTCTTTGAAAATAAAAGGTTGAAAATAGAAAATACCTTTGTGGAAAACCCACATCGGAATTAAGGTTAATAAAATTTAGCCTTAATAAGAGGGAAAAGGAAATGAAAAAGTCACCACCAAATTATGATCTCGATAAGGAGAACATTGGTGGAAATTAGAGACATATAATTGGAGGAAAAACTTAAACATTTGTAGGGAGTGATTGAGGTCATCAATCACAAACAAGTGTAAAATTGAGGGCCTCAAAGCCTTCAATCTATGTTGATTTAAAATATTATCAGTTCAACAAGACATAAGGTATTAGGATAACACATTTTTTGTTTTAATATCTCTTTACTAAAGTTTAAGAATTAATTTATTCATAGAGTAAGAGATAGGTATATATATATATTTATGCTTGACAAGTAGAGTTTCAACCGTCAACTAATTTCTACCACAAACCCATCTTTCACTCAAAAAGATAATAGAACTCAAAAATATTATATTTATCCTAATCATACAAGGTTCAAAATATTAACACATACCATTTAGATTAGGAAAACTATTTTGTAATAACCAGGGACTTCCTGTAGGCTAGTGGTAGGTAATAAAGGCCTGTCGCACTATGGTTATGGGTTCAATTCCTACAGCTTTGTCCGATGCGATGGGTTATCCCCCGACCTGCAGGTTGTCCTTTTCATAAAACTATAGTATTATAATATTCCAAAAATAATCTTCAGAAATGTTTTAACCTTAAATGATACTATCCAATGTTCAATTTAATCCATTCCAACCTTTATAGTTATCCAAAATACCTCTGTCCAGACTTTTTCTAAAAGGTCTTTAGATTCCAAAATCAATTGTATCATCAGATTCCTCAAACAAAGTAAAGTTTCTTTTATTGTCACATAAAAAAATATTATTACCTTCATCATATTAAAATCTTAATGAAAAGAACAAGTACTGCAGTACAATCCTTATATATATCACATTATTCTTATAACCAGAATACAATACTTGAGTCCAAAAGCACCAATACAATAATTATTCCACTTCAACTGTAGTAACAACATAAGATTTTCCTTGATCCCTTGGCCTTTTCTGGGGTAAGTTTCCCTGATTCTTAGGACATTCATTTTCATAATTCCCCATTTCCCTACAATTGTAGCATTCAACATTGATAGCCTCTTTCTTTCCCTTGCAATCACGAGCCTGGTGACCTTTTTCTCCACATTTATAAAAAACTCTCATTCCTTTTATGCAAGTACCGGTTTATTCTTCCCACAATTATCTCATAATGGAAAATCCTTCATTCCCTTTTTCCCTTTATTTGTCTCTTGTTCCGCCGTTCTCTTCTTATCTTGCTTTACTTTATTGTCATAAGATTTAGAGAATTCCTTTTCTATCTTGATAGCACATAAGACTATATCTTCGTACGATGAGAAATATTGTGAGACTAAGGCTCGACGGAGAAATGGTTTTAACCCATCAAATAAATGATCAATCTTACTTCTTGGGTAACGTATATAATCTGCTACATGCCTCACTAACCTTGTAAAGTTAGCCTCATACTTTGTGACATTCTCATCCTCCTTTTGTCTCAGACTCAGAAATTTCCTTTCCATATCTTCTCGATGGTCACGAGAAAAGTATTTTTCTAATAAAAGCACTTTGAACTCCCTGCATTCCATATTAGATACTTCTTCATCTTCTTTCGTGTTTTGAATCAGCGACCACCATTGATCGACATCTCCAGTGAGCCCGTAAACTGCCATGACAACCTTCTCCCTTTCACTACTCCCCAAGGCATGGAATATTTTCTCTAAGGAGTTTATCCATTGCTCAGCCACTAATGGATTTGTACCCCCATTAAATGTTGGAGGTTTTTTTCTCATGAAGCAGTATAACATTGATCCTCCACGCTACGGATCAGGGTTCTCCATATGAGTAAGGTTATTATTCATAACCTTAGTGAGTTGTCCCAGTATGGTGATAAGTTGATATGCACCAGTTGTATCACCAGCTCCATTATAATTATCTTGAGCAGGAGGGAAATCCTTACATGGAGTGCGTGTATTGATACAATTTCCATTCCTCCCACTAGGTGCCATTTCTAAACAATGGCATAAAATAGATCAGTTTATGAATCAAAATACATAATTCCATAATTGTAAAACACTTAACATAAATTGAACAGTTTATGGATATAGTCCATAATCATAAAAATGTTTTCTTTGAGGAAGTATATACTCATAGATCATTCATAAAGGTTTTTAAAGAAAATGAGAATTATCCTAAGCATATCCCCCGGGAGTGTCGTAACCAAGAGTGCAGTAATGCCCGTTGTCGTGCACCAGTTCCCGTTCGAGTCTAGCTCAAAGCGGTGTTTTTGGGTTTTACCCCTAGGTACATCTGTGCCAGAGCCGCCTCTACCTGATCGTATCCAGACATGGATGTATTGCTCAGAAAACTCATAAAATCTCTATAATACCAAAATTCTAGGAAGTTCTTGTATAATAATCCTCAAAGTTTATCTTAGGGCTATGTGCTCTAATCAGAGTTTATCTAAATCTAGCTTCCAAGGTTAGTACTAAACTGCCTCTGATACCAACTGTAACGCCCCGACCCTAGTTACCCAGAGTCGGTGCATTATTGCGTAACATTGTCATGATCACAAAAGATCAAGTCTCGAAATACCGATTAGTTTATTAGCCTTGGAAACACTAGATACATTCATAAATGTTACATTACATCATAAAGTGAAAAAATCACAATTACATAGTCTCCATAGTCCATGCTTCTATCCCCTTCAGACTATCCCTGTAGGTCAGTCCTAAAATATTTCTTCAGATCCTGGGAAAAATAAAACATTGATAGGGGTGAGCTCAGATTCTCAGTAAGGATAACAATATAGCATAAGATTTCATAAATAAATATAAACATTTAAGGCAATGTATAACTAAAAAAAATCCATTCAAACATGAACTTCAACATAATATGGAAAAAGTAAAATGAGATAATTCTATTTACTTATTCACATGGATATTCTACTGGTTGAATAATCACATGCAATATCAATAACCACTTTCATAATGATGGAATGCATAATTCCAGACTATCATAACCACATAGACAAGACCTCATGCCAAGACTACAAATAAGATTTTGTCAAGGCCTCATGCCAAGACACTAGTTTTTCTCATGAGACCTGCCGATGCATCGATGATCTATAGCGGGCTCCACCCGTCACTTATTAAGTCCAATTCATTCCTCATATGAACAGGTTTAAACATATCATAAACCATAACATAATCGTATCACATAAAACATGCACAAAGGAAACATAAAATTTCCACATTTCAATCACAAGATATCAATATAATACATTGATATAATAAAACATTATCAAAACCATTTTCAATACCAAAATAAAAGAAAATTAAAACTTGGTATTTATTTTTCATTTAAAAAAATGTTATGGCTTGTAGAGGAAGCCAAAACTCAAATAATGGTCATGGTGGTAGAGAAGTTGTTGTCACCACATACGTACGACAAAAAAAACATTCCCCTTTTGTCGTTTAGTAAAACACTTCCTATAAAAAATATTCCTTTTGAATAAACGTAAAAGTCCAAGGGGTTTTTACACCGTATAAAAGAAAGTTGTGTATAAAATAAAATATGCCTCAATGAAAGGAGATTGAGACGAAGTCATTACAAAGATCATTTTTTAAATAAAATAGATCTATTATGTGTATTCACTATAAGTACACATAAATAAAGTAAAAATACAAGATAGGACATAATAATATCATGACATAATTTGAAAGTAGGAGATCAACCCAAGGAACGGAAATTGGGTTAAGAAGTTCCCTTACCTCGTGTTTGACTTGATTCGACCATTCTTTAACCTCCTGAATAATAAACTAGAGTTAATTTCTATTTTCTTAAGAACCTTTTTCATGTTAATTATTCCTTTTATATCACTTATTACCATGTTATGAACATTATGTAATTATTTAAGTTAATAACGGTCATTTTGTTGATCTTTGGTACTTGAGTCAAAAATAGACTTCTTATAATTACAAGTTGTTCATGTGGTAAAATATTCATTATATCCAGAATTATATTCATTATGTAGATATCATATATATCATATATATCCAGTATATACATGCATTTATAATATTATGTAACATTTAGAGGTAAGAAATGAAATGCATCGTTCATGGAGACGGTAAGCCGTACGTACGCATGAATGCTAATTTCATTTCTATTTCATATTTACTGGAATGAAATTATAATTATATAAAGGTATAATATAATTCCAGTATAATATAATGTATAATACCATTTACTTCATTCTTTATACATCCCACAAATGGCATTAACGATTCAAATCACTTTGAGGGGGCGGTAGTCCGCACTTCCTAAAATGAAATTATCGCGTTTACCCATAATGGAAATCATAAAGGTATGCCATAAATGAAAAATAAAGAATCATGAGGAAAACATAAAAATAATATATATATCATATATGAAAATAGTGTCATAAAAATGGCCACCATGAGAGGTGTTAAAAGAAGATTGAACAATCATCGTTTCGTGAGGCAGTAATTCGCCACCCACAGAAACAGTATGTTCTTTAACCATTAGACAAAGGTGTGTGTAAGTTTAAATAAAATCCTTATGATAACAACATCATAGTATATTTAAGATATTGGTGTTGTTACAAAATAAAATAATAAAAAGATTTTAGGGGTTTGGAGAAGCAAAATAAAACAAAACAACATTAGAGAAGACATTACCTTAAAATTGGGTAACTCTTTTTGATTTGGGCCAAAGGATTCTTTGGGAAGACTTCAGCCCAACATGAGGCTTCTAGGAGTAATAGAGGGAAGTTGTGAGAGTATTTGGGCAGATTTTGGCCGAGCCAAATGTCTTGAAGGTGTGAATAAGGTGGTAGAGGTGGGGGCCTTTTATAAGAGGAGAGGAGGGGCACTCTTGGAAAGATTGAAATGTTACTTTATTATGAAATGATTTTCGGATTCTAAAGGTCCCAAAATGATATATTTCTAGGATAAGGTGATAAGGGTTCTAAATATGCTCATCCAATGGGTTTTTGACAAGTTTAAGCCTTATATTTTACATTATCTTTTAATTTTATTTAAATCATTAATTAATGAGGTAATCACTGCATCATCATGGTGTCATAAAAAATTTAATTTATTTAATGTCTAAAAATTATAAAAAAATATCATGATTTTGGAAATCTTTTTATATTTCTAATGAATATTTATAGTCAAAAAGTTAACTTATATAACCCCATGTAATAATTGTTTTAGTAAAACAACACAT
This sequence comes from Viscum album, assembly GCA_963277665.1. Lineage (NCBI taxonomy): Eukaryota > Viridiplantae > Streptophyta > Magnoliopsida > Santalales > Viscaceae > Viscum > Viscum album. The sequence continues at coordinate 165,139,742 of OY728155.1, read as the reverse complement.
GTTTGTGACAATTTTATTTTTACTTTAAATAAAAAGTTATTAATGTCATTTTCTTACCCAAGTGGCTCCATGGGGTCCCCAAGTTGACCCATGGATTGTCTTGGTCGGCCATGACTCATCCAATAAGGGTAGGACAAGTGTAAGGGTATTTTCATATTTTTATAATATCATTTTTACCTTAAATTTCACTAATTACCTTTAATCGCGATTAATTAAACTTACAAGTTACTATTCACCAAAAAATTATTTTAATCCCATTGAACCACATTTTACTTCCTAATAAACACCATTTATGTCAGATTTTTGAAAATAAAATCACAGAAGTGGTAATGTTTCATTTAAACAAAAAAATCAGTTTTTTACCTACCACTTAGTGGTTTCACTATTCATCAAAAATTGAAGTTTTTCAGAACAATGCCAAAATTTACCCTAAGATATAATTGATATTCTGAATTGAAAAATGATGACTATTTTACAAAATTGAAAACATATAAGTTGCATTAATTAATTTTATAATTAATTCCCGTTGTCACAATAAATAGCGTGTTTTTAAGAAACAATATATATCAAAAGATTGACAATTGTTTATATCCAATTTCAAAGTGAAATTAATTCTAATGACCACCATTGGATAAAATGGTAAAAATATATTCTAATTATACTTTAAAACCACTCAATATTATAATTTATCACTATAAATTATTTTGATTAAAAAGTTGTTTTTAAGTATTTTTCACTATTTATAAAAAATTGGAAGTTCTCAGAAAAATACTAAAAATTCAACATAGGCTAATTTCGATATTCCGAATCCAAAAATGAAGTCCATTTTGAAATATAAGATATATATAATTTCAAAAAGTGGGTATTACTATTCATAATGGCTATTTTGATTGGTCGCGGTGTGTTAGAATCTCGAACTTGCGTACAATGCAAGCTATTGCATTATTGAAAGAGAAGCGTATCGTGGAAGCTCGGGGTGTTACAATTTACAAGGAGACCATATCTGCAACAGCAATAGACATACCCCCAGAATAATTTTGATTCATTTGATCCAACATACAACCAAGGGTGAAAGGATCAATCAGACATGAGGTATGGCTCTAGACAACAACAAAACCCCCTTTTCAACAAAACTTTCAGCAGCCTCCCCCTTACCAACAGGGTTTCCAACAACCCCAAAGAAGATTTGAATATCAAGAATCAACAATTCAACAACAAGGGAATTATAAACCCAAGGTAGATTCTAATACTGATGATATTTTGAAACAAATTGTTTGTATTCAACAGAATGAGTTGAAGAGACAAAGTTCTGAGCTGAGGGAGTTGAAGACTCAAATAAGACAGATTGCAATTTCCCTCCATGAACTGGTAAGTAAGAATTATGGAAATATACCTTCCCAACCTACTCCAAATACCAAGGGGATTGTTGATGCCATCACATTGAGAAGTGGTAAGCAAATGAATGATACTTATGCACCCACCATTCCACTGAGATTCACCTCAACTCTGGAGAAGCACCATTCCAAACCATCTGATGAGCAACCCAAGGAGAAAGATATAGGTAAGAAAAAGATTGTTGATGTTCCTTCTAAACCCCTTCCTTTTCAAAATAGAGTTGTTCAAACCAAAAAGATGGCTGAAGAGGAGATGTAAAAAGATGTTTTGGATACATTCAAGCATGTGGAGATCAATATCCCTTTACTTGAAGCCATTAATCAAATCCCAAGGTATGAAAAACTTATAAAAGAACTTTGTAAAAATCGAAGAGGGCTCAAGGGAAATGAAAGGATCAATCTTAGAAATAATGTTTCAACACTCATTACACCAACTCTAGCAATGCCAACAAAGTAAAAGGATCCATGGACATTCACTATCCCATGCACCATAGAGGAGTTGCACTTTTCTGATACTCATTGTGATTTGGGAGCTTCCATAAATGTGATTCCTCACTCTATATTTTCTTTTTTACAGGTTGGTGATCTAAAACCGATGAGATTAGTGGTGCAGTTGGCGAATAGAGCTACAACATATCCAGCGGGAGTCCTTGAGGATGTACTTGTTTGGGTAAGAGACATTATCTTTCTAGTATATTTCTACGTGCTTAACATGAAGGATGATCAGGTAAGTTATCATGCTCCCATTATCTTAGGCAGACCCTTCCTCAAAACTGAAAAAATTTCATAAATATCAATGAGGGTACACTTTACATGGAGTTTGGGGATGAGGTTGTGATATTTAATGTTATGGACTTCATGAAGTACCCCTCAGAGGACCATTCTTCATTTTTTATCTCCCATTTTGAACCACTAAATAAAAACTCCATGTAATTTGATTGTCCTATGCTTAGGGGGATTATGAGTATTGGTTCTATTTTGATGTCTAAGAGTACTTCCACACCTATTTCTAATGAACAAGACTCTCTTAGATTTGATTTAGAAATGGAATCATATTTTGATCATTTGAACTCTGATTATGACATGGCTATTGAGTATGCTGATGGATTTGATGCTTTATTCTCTAATTGTGATGATTTATATTTTGATACCAATGCTCTTTGTGCACATATTTCAGTTCCTTCAATGTATCCATCCATACACCACCCCCTTAATTGGAGCTCAAGCCATTACCACCAAATCTAAAATACTCATACATGTTGATTGGTGAGATATTACCTATTATAATTGCTAATAATATTCCTTTTGAACATGAAGAAAAACATTTGAATCTTTTGAGGGAGAACATTAAGGAAATAGGGTGGACCTTAACTAACATATCAGGTATTAGCCCCTCCATTTGCATGCATAGGATTCTTTTGGAGTATGGGGCTAAACCAGTGAGGCAACCACAAAGGAGACTCAATCCAACCCTTATAGAAGTTGTTAAAAAAGAGGTTGAAAAATTGCTCAAGGCATGTATAATCTATCCCATTTCAGATTTCAAGTGGCTGAGTCCTATTCAGGTTGTACCTAAGAATAGTGGTGCTAGAGTTGTTAAAAATGAGAAAGATTAGTTAGTCACAATGAGGGTGAAAAATAGTTGGTGTGTGTGCATTGATTATAGGAAACTAAATCCGTCCACTCAAAAAGACCACCCCTACCATTTATTGATCAGATGCTTGAGATACTATCTGGGAAAACACACTACTATTTCTTGGATGGATTTTATGGATATTTTTAGGTTTCTATTACTCCGAAGGATCAAGAGAAGACAACATTCACTTGTCTATTCGGTACGTTTGCCTATCAAAGGATACCATTTGGACTTTGCAATGCCCCATGTACCTTCCAGAGATGCATGGTGAATATTTTTTCTGATTTTATTAAGACCTACATGGAGGTATTTATGGATGATTTTACAGTTTATGGGTCTTCATTTGATGATTTTATCTCTATCTTGGGAAAGGTTTTGAATCGTTTTATTGAGAAGAATCTGGTCTTAAACTTTGAAAAGTGCCATTTCATGGTAGAGCATGGCATTGCCTTAGGACATGTAGTGTAAAAACATGTGATATAGGTTGATATATCTAAGATAGACATTATTTCATCCTTACTATATCCTTCATGTGTGATTGATGTTAGATATTTCCTAGGGCATGCATAATTTTATCGGCGCTTCATCAAATATTTTAGTAAGATTGCTCTTCCAATGTCGCGATTACTTCAAATGGATTATGATTTTGTGTTTGATGATTCTTGTAGGACATCCATTGATGAGATAAAGAAGTGTCTGACCACTCCACTGATCATACACCCCCCACAGTGGTAGATTCCTTTTGAGATTATGTGTGACACCTCCAACTTCGTAGTTGGAGCTGTCTTATCTCAGAGGGTGGAGGGACGTTCACATGTGATTTCCTATGCATCGAGGACACTAGATTCAGCCCAATAAAACTACACCACCATGGAAAAGGAGTTTATTACTGTCATATTTGCTTTAGATAAATTCTATTCATATTTATTGGGCTCTAAAGTAGTTGTTTTTTCTGACCATGCAACTCTGAGGTACCTCTTGAAGAAACCGGATGCAAAGCCCAAACTTATCCGATGGATGCTCCTTCTTCAAGAATTTGATATTGAGATAAAGGAAAAGAAGGGGTCAGAAAACTTGGTGGTAGACCACATGAGTAGGATTACTCACACACTAGAGGATGACACCTTGGACCAGGTACCACTTCGGAACACTTTCCCTGATGAGCATCTTTATTCCATCTCAGGTACGCATCCTTGGTATGCAGATTTGGTTAACTACCTTGTTGCCTCTGAAATCCCTAAAAATTTAAAGAAACATCACGTCCAAAAATTAAATATTGAGTAAAGATTTTATGTTTGGGATGATCCATACTTATGGTGCATGTGTAGTGACCAAGTTATTAGGAGGTGTGTTCCTGATCATGATTTTTAGTCTATTCTACAATTCCATCATTCACTTTCTTGTGGTGGAAACTTTGGACCCCAACAGACAACTAGGAAAGTTTTGGACTCTGGATTATATTGTCCTAGCTTATTACATGATTCCCATGTGTTTTGTAAGTCATGATCTCATTTATAACACACTGGGAACATTTTTTAGAGACATGAGATGCCCCAACAACCCATACTATTCTGTGAGATTTTTGATGTATGGGGCATCAATTTTATGGGTCCTTTTCCAAGTTCTATTGGTTTTTTGTATATTTTGGTTGCTATTGATTATGTGAGTAAATGGGTTGAGGCTAAGGCCACCAAGACTGATGATTCTCATGTTATAGTGGAATTTTTCAGGACAAATATTTTTTGTAGGTTTGGCGTACCAAAGGCCATCATCAGTGACAAAGGGACACACTTCTGCAATTAGAATTTGGCTTCCCTCCTTCATAATTATGGGGTAACACACAAAACATCAACACCATACCACCCTGAAACAAATGGTCAAGCTGAGATTTCAAATAGGGAGTTGAAACAAATTTTGGAGAAAACTGTGTAGCCAAATAGGAAGGATTGGAGCAAGTGCTTGGATGATGCATTGTCAGCTTATAGGAAAACATACAAGACACCCATCGGTATGTCCCCATTTCATATTTTTTTGGGAAAGTGTGTCATCTCCCTGTAGAAGTTGAGCATCGGTCTTATTAGTCTATAAAGAAATACAACATGGATTTAGCCCAAGATGGAATCCAAAGGAAGCTACAAATTCAAGAGCATGAGGAGATTCGATTGTCTTCATATTAGAACTCAAGGCTCTACAAGGAAAGATAAAAACCATCTCATGAAAAAATGATCCAACAAAGGGAGTTTCATGTTGGAGAGAAAGTCTTTCTCTACAGTTCACGACTGAAGCTGATTCTTGGTAAGTTGTGTTCTAGATGGTTAGGTCCTTATGTTGTGAATAATGTTTTACCTTATGGTGTAGTGGAGATTACACAATAGGACACATAAAGGGGATTTAAAGTAAATGGTAAATGTTTGAAGAGGTACATTGAGGGACTTCCTACTGATGTAGTGGATTTCATCACACTGCATGACCCCATCATCACTTGAGTATATTAAGCTGTCCCTAACCCTCTCACTTTTATATTACTTGTATTTTTTAAAATTCTACATTTCATGTGAATATATCATTTCATGGGTTCACATTGAAGAAAATGAAATATTTTAAGTGTGGGGGAGGGAAACTTTTAGTTTAGTAATTTCAATTGTTTTCCGGTTTTTCAATGATTTAAAAAAAATAAAAAATTGTGTGTTTTTCAAATTTTGTGTGTTTTTGAATCTTTTGAGCTGAAATGATTCTCATCACCATTTTAAAATTCATATCAATAAGTGAATTTTTTTCCCATGATACCGATCTTAAAAGAATACTAAATATAACATTGTTTAAAGTTTAAATCTTTAGTAATTTCATGAAAAGTACTCCGAATTTTGAATCCCATGCCACATATCACTGTCTTTATATTTTAAATCACTTTCTTATGAAGCTTATGAACCATTATTTTCATATTCTTTACATTTACCTATTTTCTTAAGAGAACCAAACCATGCTTGATTTAACCAGAATTTGATTTATTCCTGTAAAAACATGAGGATTTGAGGTACTTATGTTTAAATGATTGAGGCATTTGTTTAGTATTAAATCCCCTATTTCAAAGAATCCTTTTTTTATAATGGCCTACCTTGAACATTTAATCCTTGTATCCCTTATAATCCATGAACAACCTGTTATCTTTTCCACATTATAAGCCAATTTTTCCTATCCAACCAACTCTTGAAGTGAAATTGCATAATCTAGTTGATCTTAAGTGAGGGGGAAACAGTCTTGTGTTGTGATACCACATTTTTTGATACATTGGGTTGAAAATTAAATTCCAAATAGATGTGTTTGATACTGAAAAAAATCATTGTATTGAAAGTTGTAACATTCTGGAGCTTTCATGAAAAAAAAGTTGTGCCTTTCTGGAGCTTCTCATGAAGAAAGAATGTTGTGCCTTTCTAGAGCTTTCAAGAAAATCATGTTTGAGAAGATTAAATTTTTTTTTTCTGAAATGTTGAATAGTGTGAACATTATTTTATTTTTCATGATTATGAATATTAATTGATGCTATGGTGATTGAGGAGGAGTCCATATTTAAGTGGAAATTAGATTAATGCAATTTTGCTTCAAAAAGAGTTAAGTCCTCCTCATTCAGCCTCATAATTTTTCACCTCTAAATCCTACCAACTTAAAGCCACAGAACAAACCAGAAAAGTCTTCATGATAAACATATTTCCTTGACTCACATCGGGTGGTGATGTAGGAATTTATGAAGCCTATGGTGACCCTTTTATGAGTTTGGATGAGAAAGACATTGCTAAAAAATTGACATTTGTGTGATAAGAGAAAATTCAAGCGAGGTATGTGTTTTGTGCATGCGAGGATAAATGAAGTGGAAATATATTAAATTATATCAATGGAGAACATGAAATAATGTTTTTTTATGAGGCATTATATCTTTTGTTTCTTGGTGTGGAATTGTTGGATCTCAAGGATATGTGTTTTAAGATTTTTTTTGATTTGATATTGATGTGTACTTAATATGAGGTTTTTCCTCGGAGTGCGAAAGGGTAAGTGTGGGGGAGTTGATAAAACAATATTTTGTTGAATATTTTATTTATAATAAATGAAAAATCTTTCTCACATTGTGCTAAATATGTTCATTTATAAAATATTTGGGATTAGATCATTCATTTGAAAATTTGATAAAACATCTAGTTTTACCCTTTTAAAATTCACTGTAGTATTTCGAAAATAAATATTTTAATATGAAAATTTTGAACTTAAAATTTCGTAACAGTGTTAAAAACTTAATTTTCTACAAAATTTGTTCAGGACATTGGAGATAAATATTTAATTTGGTTAAACTAAATGGACCATGAAGGCAAATGTGGGCTGGACCCACCATATTGGACATCAGTTCTGTATTTGGGCCATAAACTCTTCATCCAAGCTTTGATTGAGCCCAAATATTGAGAGGATCTCTCCAAACCAACTATTCAAAAATTATAATTCTGGAAGGACAATTGGTTCACGTGTTTTGGATGTCAAATGGGCGGAGCAAGTTGGCTTAAAATATTTGGCCGAGATTCCCCATTCACACTTGAAACCTCTTTAAACCTAGCCTCCCATCCACTCTATAAATTAGTGTTTTTCTCATTTGGAGGGGTTGGGACGTGCATTGGAAAGCTGACGGCAGAGGAGAAGTGGATACAATCTAATTATTCAACCATTTCAATAAGGGTAGATCTTGAAGCAAGAACCCCTTTGACAAAGCCTTCTTCTTCTTCCTCGTGTTGTAATGTTTGCGTTTTCATAATGAACTTAGTTATTATTCTTTTATTTATTCTCTTTTCTTTTGTTTTGTTCAAATTTATTCTTCTTTTATCTTCCTATGTGGTCTGGAATTCTTGATTAGAAATGAGATTGGATTCTACCCTTTCTAAACCATTTCACATGCAAACTGTTTCTATGATGACTACACCGCCCATGGAAGAGTAGTCTTCTTAGTAATCTATCTACCTATTACCTTATTAATTAATTTATTTTAAACCAATGAGCTACTATAATTAACTTAATATGATCTATTAATTGAGTTTTCAATTTAAATGAAACTAATAAAGCAATTGAACAATAAACACAAATCACGCGAGGTCTAGATTTTGGGTAAATTGTGAGAGTGCAGACTTAATCGGTAATAAAAGACCATATGAGATAAGTTTGTAGAGTTAAAATATAATCCCTAAAATCAATTAATCCTCATTTTTATAGTGGATATGTGCTCTAATTAACCGCTGAGCATAATATAACCTTATAACATCAGTCAAATTAGGGTGTTGCGATTGCGTGTTCCGAAGCTAGCCTAGGGTTTAAGTAATTTCATCTTTGTGGTTAAGTTAACACTCATAGGGTTTGAGGGTTAACAAATTAGGGGATCAGAATTAAGTAGATATTAATTTAAATATTAATTATTAATAAGTAAATAAATAGGTAGATTTAGATCGATTACACTTTCTAAAAATAGTTTTCTAAAAAAACATTTTCTTGTTGTGCTTTGTTAATCAACTTTTATTAAAAAATTAAAAAATGCAATCTTCTTCTAGCAAACTTATTCTAGATTTATAAATAAAAAACAACCCCCATCCTTTTAATTAGTATCATTATTTCCTTTTATTTTATTTTCAAAATACCTTTAATATGTTGTTAAATTTACTTCCTCCTTTGAGAGACGACCTTGGTCAGCCACTCTGCTGCACCTAAGTAACCCAAAACTGAACATCATTTGAAAATGCCAACAACAACGCCTTTCAGTAGGCCAAGAATCCGCAAACCATAGAACAGTACTGGCTATAAGTTAAGTGGGAGAGGTGGAAGTATGGAGATAATTGGATCCATCTAGGATGGCCTAATAGGGAGGTGAATTATCCCGGGGCTTCCACAAGGTGTCCCCTTAAGCTCTTGGGAAGAAACTATGTCCAGTAGTGATTCCCTCTGATGTCGTCTTTCCTAAGGCATAGAAAGATTAAGAATAGAGAAAATAGTACCTCAACATTAATGGCATGTGGGTGAATTTGAATATGCATGAGATATCACTAGGGGTGCTTGGACTTGTGAGGGGTGGATTCAACGCTACCCATACCAAGGGAAGAAAGTTCATAATGGTGCTGGAAGAAGTAATACACTATTGTGGTGACATGTGGCCAATGTCACACCAAGAAAGGTGTTTCTGAACATTAATACTCCTACAGAATTGACAGCGACTCAACTAGCGAAGAATTTCCCCTTTCCCGGACCTGTATAGGAATCATGAGGGGAAGAAGTTAATGTTGGAGAATTTCTCCGAGCAATGGAGGGGACTTCCCTGGGAGCCTCCCCTATAGAAGGAGATACATTGGCCTCAGGGGGAATATCCTTGGGTGAATTCTATATAACTTTATACGTGAGTTCCTACTCCCTTTCACTACACTAGTACCCTTCCTACCCTATCCTGGCTTCTCAATTGACACTTATCTGCATAGAATAATCTTCAATTGACCACATCCACTGATAAGGACAAAGGTGAGAAAGGTGAAAAGAACCAAAAAACATGGCCTATAGTAGGAGAGATGGTGGTTGCTAGATTCAGTAGTGATGAGGGAGTAGGGACGACCTCCTCAAAATCTTGAGAGCCTAAAATCATTTATAGAGGGTCGTTTCCTAGCCTCCAGATGATGGTAGAACCAAGGTGAGATAATGAGGCTGACCAGGGTATGTATCATATTTTAGAGTCATACCTATTTTTTGGTCAATAAAATTGGCTAACGTGACCCATGCATGCACATATTCCAGGATGGTGCATATGTTGCTGATGAAAATAGATAGAAGACCAGAGGCTCCACTCCAAACAGGGGTGATGATCCCTATAACATTGGGTTCCATACCTGACCGGGACATGGTTCCTTATGAGAGGCCGGTGGCAATGATCGATATTTCTGGTGGGACAAAGTCTAGAATTTACTAGGTGGACATCATTGAATTAGAATCCAGTGATGAAGACCAACCCAAGGAAGACCCTGCTATTGAACTCCTACAGGAATTTCCCGAATATTAACCTATCGAACCAGAGGACCAGGACGAGACTCCTTCTGATGAAGAGGATAGAAAGACTGTTCATCACTGGTCATGGAAGCTTATCATGTGCTTTATCAATGATACCCCATAATAAGAATGGATAATCCGTATGGAGAGGCTTCATTCCCTACTGCACAAACTATGAACTAAAGGAGTATATTCCCAACGCCCTCACATGGCCATACGAGACTACCTTACCGAGAGGGTGCCAGAATATGTGCACAGCTTCAGTGTTGGTTGGTAGTGGAGGAAGGCCATCAGAGTATAATGACTTTAGGAGGATGAGCATGAGATATAATGATTGTGGGAATGACTGAACGAGTAGTTTTATTTCCTTGATGCACAATTGGAATTCATATCATGACTAAAGGAGTAGCTGATAGATGCTAAGGAACAGATGATGTGAGCTTCTCAAGAGATAGAAATTACCCAAGCCAACAAATATTGGACTCGGATCAAGGATGATGAACAACTCCCCCTCTCCATTGAGGAGGAGTAGGAGCTTAACAGGCAACAACATATCCTAGACTCCATGAGCAAGAAAGTAGTGGAGCTGGGACTCTCCATTGAAGAGGTAAACCCATTTATGGGATGTTCCAATCCCTAGGCGTTGTAACTGACGTGAACTCATAAACATAATTTTAGGCTTTTCTTGTTTATATAGGTTTCATGCATGCGTTTTGTTATCTATTTTTTTGCTGCATTTCTGTCACATTCATCAAATATCTAGCGATCAATCCCTAAGCTCACGTGGATCTTTCCTGGTTTGAGAAACAAGGGATGGTCGCATTGTTATTCCATTTGAATATAGAAGTGCCAACCAATCTCTGGGATTTCAAGGTCTAAGTGACCAATTCGGGTTTTTAGGAAGAAACAAGGAGGCCTGACTGGAAAATGAATTTCTCATAACAGTCAAATTTCCGCATTTGCAACGTGCTCTAGTGTAGGAGTGGGGTAACACTAGGGGAGTTTGTAAAAATCCAAACAGAGGGGAGTGGAAAGTGCGAATCACGATTAAAAAAATTCAAAACAATATTGGGATGGCATGACAATGAAGGATAATTGTTGACCATGTTCAAAACATAGTATCTCTATTGTATTAGCCTGAAATGGGGACATCAAATTAGGGATGACCACTGACCATGTTTGAAACATGGTTCCTGACTCAAAATGTCATCCCTATTCTTCCAGAACGTTATCCCAGGACAGTAGGTGAGCCATTGGCTAAAAATACATACTGTTAGGGGGTTCTTTTAGAAGTGAAAGAGGATGATGATCCAAATAAAGGGCATGCAACGCATATAGGTTGGTGTGACGGGTTGTTCAAATGGAGTTCAACACTTTGGAAATTACACCACCGTGATGAAAACACATTAGGTGAGTGCATTAGTCTGATGAGTGAATGTACTCATTTCCTGAAAAGATCTATCTGGTGAGACCCTAGAGTGGCCCATAGTTTTACTTCAAGCCAAGGAGGATGATAAACACATAGATTAAAGTTATACAATGAGGATGTGGTTACCCCGAAAGGAAATGTGTGGTTCGGTAAATATCCTGACGTGAATGAGGAAATAAGAGGTCCTCACCAGACCACATGTTCACAGTGGGATTATATAGACCATAGACCAAAGGTGGCCAGACATGTGGATAGACCCGAGGGAAAGTGCTCAGGCATTCCTACATATCCCATGAGAATGGGAATTAAACCATATGTAGTTATTAGATGGAATTTTAACTTCTTGAGGGATGAAGGGAATGGGTGGTTTGGCTACACCAGTACACATCCTACCAAAACCAATAAGCCCGCATGAGTCATGCTTGATGTGAAAATCAAGGAGTAGTGATGGGATTTTCATTTTACAGGGAGGCACACATTATGGGAAATGGAATGCTAAGTGAATGAAATCCCAATAACACTGACCCTCCCACTTAACACATGTAGATACTTGGAGATGTAAAACAAAGTGTGTTGGAGTTCCATTTAAACATAATTAAGTGAGAAAATGTGAAACATGACACCCGGTACCTGGATCACAATGATTGTTTCATGTCAATAGAGGATAACTGTAGACCATGTTCGATACATAGCATCCATTTCGTGTTATCCCATCATGGGGACAAACAAATGAGGGTTGACTACTAACCATATTCAAAACACGAGACCTGTTGCAAAATGCTATCCAAGGACTTCCAGGGTGTTATCCCAAGACAGTAGGTAAGACAATGTGGCATGAGACCAGGCTGTAAAGGGAGTACCTTCAGACATGGAAGAGGACAGAGATCTAAAATAAGGGATAATGACGCTTAGAAATTAAATGAAATAATGTCTATGTGGAATCCGACACATTGAGCTATATGACACGACACAATTGATTATGCCAATGAGACATGTTGGAAAGAGGGATCTGAATCTATTTCGAAACATAGGGGTCCTGGGGATGAAGACCCCTAGTTTATGGTCATAGAGTGGACCATTGAAAGGGGACTTAGTTTAACATAATGTGCATAGTGTGGCGATGTAGAAAAACCCGATGTGAATGAGGACCAAAGATTCCCTTCACCTTGGTGGAATTCTTCCTCACAAATGCATTCAAACTTCATTGAATTATTCCTAGAGAAAAGAATTTTTCCTATAAAAATCCATCAATTATATAATGATCGGATTATTAGTCCTTAAATAAGAAAATAGTTTTGAAAATCACACTCTTCTGATTTCCCTAATGTTTTGATGTGGTACAACCTTCACTGTGGACTGTGCTCCTCCTGTGAACCATTTTTTTCCTTCCATGGTCTATGTTTCTCCTTTCATTCCTTGCGGTGTACAATTCCTTCCATGAATGAAAAAACACCTCTCAGACAAAAGGGATTTGTATCCAGTGAACTAGTTTCCTCCATAAAACTGCATGGATTCTCACGAACTATTTTCACTATGTGTTCCACATATTGTGATTTGTGGTCCGCATAGTGTTTCAATAAGAAACTCCTTACTTTTATGATTTCCTTACCCATTCCATGTACTCCCTTTGAGGTCCATGAACATTGATTCATTGTTCATATGCTATGTTTAATGGAAAAAACCCCTCTACCAAAAAACAAACTCCCAATTTTGAGGGCCAAAACTTTGGGAAACACTACAAAATGATGTCACCTAGCACATTGTTTACAACATGTACTATAAGATCACTTATCGTGAAAACTTTTAGAATAACCATGTGAGTATTTAAAACAAACACAAACTATACTGCATTTCTAGTAAGGAAAAGATTTGGTTCTAACACATGATCAATCATAGATGCACATTATCAGTAGATGTTCTGTTATGTTTTTTTAAAGGGAATTATATCATTTTTATATAATTGTTTCTCTTAAGAAGATACACATGCCTATCAATGAAAACGTCATCAATGTACTCCTAGTTTTAAATAAATCATATCCAATAACATAAAATCATATTTAATATGTTTATGGAGTTTCAAATATTTGCGATATATCATAAATACCTTTTATGGTTATCAAATGGATTCCATGTGATCTATAATGAAGGAGAAAATTAGAAAATAAAACTTCTGGTGGCATGTAAAACGTTGACCAGATAGTGTGGTGACTATTTTAATATTTCAAAATTGATGAGTTTTATAGGAACCATTCTAGTTAAGCATGAATAGGAGCTAGATATCATTTACATTAGTTCTCATAAATTAGTAGGTTCATCTCCATTCCAGTCATTATGCATGGGGAAGGATGGGTAATGGGATATGTTAATTGTAAAACAATTTCATTGGTATGATGATTTTGATACACTAGAGGTGTGGAGAGGGATTTTGGTACATGGTGGGAGGCCTCATGTTACAGGGTTCATGAGACCTTGAGACCAGTTGGATGATTGTCACATTGGATTTTTTTATGTCATTGGTTAAATGGAACCAAACCATGAATATATTTATCGATAAATGTTAAGTACAAGTTTAAGTATGGGCTAATTGAAAACCAATTAAGTGAATTATCCACATGATATATTCTTATAATACAAGGGTTTTGGATCAAGAAATCAATAGAATTTTTGTCATGACATGGTGACAGAAATGTACACATTTTCTAGAGACATCCATGGAAGTTATTACGAGCATTGATCATTGTGCTCGACTTGGTCATAGGATACCTTATATTAAATCCATATACTAGGTTTTAAAAATTTCATATATAAAAGTATACTATTTTCAAAAATAGTTGGATATATTTTTCTTGAATTATTTTCTCCTTTTATCTCTAATGTTTTTAGTGAGGAAGCACATCACACATGTCGTGATGTGGGAGGGGTGTACTGTAATGGTTTGTTAAAGTTTTTATTGGAAAATACATTATGATCAGGATATATTTAGTATATTATAAATATATCATTTTGATTGACTTATGTATCATTATGGGAGTGTTTTTTATTGTATGTATGTTCATCTGTAGGTAATTCCAATGATGGGGGTACCATAGATTCACTAGTTTCCATTTAAATCATAACCCCATTATGGGGTGTTCTATAGGTAAATTAATGAATGTGAGGATAATGTAATAATTTATTGGGTTAGATAAGATTGTGTAATAAGGGGGTCATTTTTTTGTTTATGGATATTATCATTGTCTTGAGAATTATCAATTTTAGAGTTGTATGATTAATGTGACCCTTAGAGGCATGTTGGGAATTTGGAAACACAATGTGAACATTTCAGCAATGATTTAGGACATGAGTTTTCTAGGTGATGTTTTTTAATTCCATAAAGAATATGGGGATGAAAAATTATATAGTGGGAAGGTTTCCATTCACCAACTTTGGACTAGTTTAAAACTTCATAGGGATTTTAGCTTTTAATTTGGTGGAGGGACTAAACTAGAAACATAGCTTCATAAGATAATTTCAAGAGTTACAACACTTAAATTTTTTATTTTTGGAAGTGATGAAGACCATAAAGGTTTCTTGGGAGTCTGTATGAATTTTTGAAGCATCAATATTTGAAGAATAAGTTTCATTATAAATATCCGTAGTTTCATTGTTGGAGCATGATTAGTAAAAACTGTGCGGCAGAACCTTCTAGAATGTTTTTTATGGGAATAAAGGTTGTTATTCCATTCAAGTTATACTATAAAACTATGAATAATGGTGGAGAGGTTAATAGATATTACCTTAGATGATGCATGATTTCTCTAACAGTGAAATTAAACCATGCGTTGTAGGAATGAATGGGGGAAGTGTCTCTGTATAGTTAGAGAACAGATTCTAAACTGTGCAAGGAACCCTTGAAATATGGTGGTGCATTAGGAATGAAACCATATAGATTCCATATAGTTTCCCTAACCCTGATAAAAGACCATGAATCTATAAATAATTGTAAAGATTACCATTTTACCTTAAAAGGATTTATATCCCTTTTCTATTTCATTTCACTAGGAGGTCCCTATGCACACACATCCTCCCTCTCCTTTTCCACTAGATAATTCTCTCATGTCATGGTATGAATCAAAAATTTTCATGTGTGTTGAATTTATAATAGTGATTATACAACTCATATTTCCTCCTTTTATTTCTTTCTATGACATTATATCTTTTTAGCATCGTGTGAGCTAATATGCACTATTTTCTCGCAGTTGTATGTTTTCTGATTTTATCTTGTTTCAGATCATATAAAATCCTGAAAATGGATGAGAAAATCTTCTTAAAAATGATGTATGTGGTCTATATATTTTACTATAAATTATACATATCAATAAAATATGTCATTATTCTACATTCTAGATCTTCCATGTATCAACTATTAAATGTAAAATTAATTATATAAATTATAATTCCTTAAACTAGGTATCTGTTGGAAATTTAGTTTCACTGATGAAGGTTATTCACCTTGACTCAAACCACCCCTTAGGGTGTGTTGTTTATGTTCTCATGGCCCCCATGAATTGGATAGAAAAATTAAACAACTTATAAGTGTATTAATATACTTATTTATTAAATAAAATGGTTAAATGGAATAAATCAAATTTTATGTGGTGCAGAAAGATCACTTATCATTTGAGATTATTTTATATTTTTCTTTAGTTATCCCATATAGGTGAAATAGAGATGTTGAGTAAAATTTATTATAAATAGTTAGATAAAATCACTTAATTTTACACCCCCTTGATCATTGTCCATTCTCTTTATAAATTAAGGGGGTTATTAAGATAAATGAAATAGATTAGGAATTATTTAATGAAATGTATGTCGAATAATTGTGTTAAGCCATGAATGCTTATAATGGTCTTATTATTCATTTATAAATGATATGGTCTAATTTCACAATTCCAATTGATAACGTCATTGATTTTTTCATGCCCTATATTTATATATTAAATTTAAAATTTAAATTAAATTACACTACACCTTAAGTGAGACATGGGTTCCTCTTTACGGGTGGCCTTGGTTACAATACCATAGAGAAAGTGGCATTGTTTAATATGAGATTATTACTAAGAGAACATGGATAGTTTTGTTGGAAATGACGATTCACGAACACTTAGTATTGGACATGGGATTTATCATAATTTATGTTGATAAATATAATGTTTCACACACTATGATTATGATTTTTAAATTGTCACATCACATAATTGATTGGGATTGTCAAGCATAGAGCTTTATACATGTAATTAAGATGCTTTATATTTGGAATCTTTATAAAATATGAAACATTTATTACATTATATTTATGAGGATTTCTTAGTCTTATGACTTTGGTACTTTCTTGTGTATTTTTATATTTCCATATATTGGTTTAAATATATGGATATATATACATGATGGAACATGTTCATAGACATTCTATCTTAGGTCGAAGAAGGTATGGCCATCTAGGTGTCTTTTAAGGAACTTGATCCAATATTGATTAAATTTATGTTTACTGCTTTTTTATTGTACATGAACATTATTTATCTACATTATATTCAGAGACAAGATTGAAATAAATACAATTGGTGGTGGCTTTCTGAGTTTTAATCACCCACTATTTTGTCCATCATTTGGTACCCATACAAGTCTCTTGATTATAGATACTACATTGGATTGTGTCTCATTGATGTTATTATCTATAGACTAGGAATTCACATGGAGTTAGAGTCCATGAATGTTTTAGGGCAACCTAAATGATTTTGGTTATTTATTTCTTATTCCAAGTCATTATGGACCAATTATGCGTATTTGTTTTTTCCTTATACTTTTATTATGATTAATATATTCATTCAGGGATTTTTATTTGGAACAGGATGATTTATCTATTTTAATTATCCATTAGGTATTATTTTATCTTCCACTAATTTTATTATTAATTTATTTCCTCTACTAATTGTTTTACAGATAAAGAGGGTAGTGTCAACTCACTATACCTCTACTAGAACCAATATTCTACTTGGAAGACTCTATTGTATGGTGAGGAACACTTGAGTACACATAAAAAACAAGGTTTGGTTACTTATGAGTGAACTAGGCCAAGGTAGTTACATGTTGGTATGAAGAAGTAGCGGAGGGGTCCTTTCAAAGGTGAGTATTTAGTTTATTTTATATATATATTCATCCATTAATGTATAAGGTTTCCATTTTAAAAAGTAGTGTATATAAAATGTGAGAAATAATGGAGAAGGGATATGTATTGGCCAATAAATTACTCATAAACACATTTTGAGATAGATTTTTTTGGAATTTTATAGATCACATATTTTAACTATATTTTTCCTCATTTTACCATTACCATGGTTAATCATATTTACCTTGGTAAATTATTATTTTTCATTAAAATTAAATTCTCCTCATTAAATAATTCTGACTTACTGATTATAAATTTAGACTACATTTAATTTAAATCAATTTATAAGTTTCTAAAATTTATTTATAAATGAACATAAAATATATATTGAAATAATAGTTTTTATAGAATATAGATTTTTAAATATTAATTGAACATAATCTCATATCAGTTACTAATTAAATGAATATTTATATGTGTGTTTACTCATTAAAACATTAATTTATTTAAATTTATTTTATAATAAAAAACTAATTACTTACTGGTAAAAAAAATATTTGTGTAATATTTTTTATCCAATAAATAGTTTTAGACAGATCGTACTAAATTTAAATATTCATCTTCTAACCATTTAATTCCATAATTACATCATTTAAAAAATCATTATTTGTATTTAGTGATTACATAAAATCATTCAAAAATAATAATAAGTTTGAAATAATGTTTATTTATAAATATTTTCTTAATAAATTATTTTAATGAAATATATTATTTTTGATTAATTAACTATTATTTTTTGTTTATATTATATTTAATGTCATTGAAGACACATTGTATATACCCATTTTCTAAACAACCAATGATATTATTTCTAATTACCATATATTCAATGGAAATTTTTCCAATGACAGCATATATAACAGTTAGATTCCATTCCAATACACAATCTTACAAATATTTTTACAGTCATTCATAATATTAATTTATTTATCAACATGTCTATTATATATCTATTTATCATCAATTTTTCAAAAGTTTCAATAAATTTTATTGTCTTCATATAAAAAAAATAAGTATTTCACAATCATGGTATTTTTATTTAATTGTGGTTTTATTCCTCTAATATGTTTATTAGTTATTTTTTATATAAAAATATCATATCACATTAATTTTTATATTTAATTTTAATATTTTATCTACCAAAAACATTTATATGTTTATTTTACTTTTGTATTTTTGGTGAATCAAGTAATTGAATTAAATATTTATTTAAATAAATATTACAGCGAAAAATCATGGGATGTAACATTTTAACCAATATAAATGAATATGAACCATGAAATTTTATTACATTTGAGAAAAAAATGGGGATAATTTTATCTCCTTAAATTTTCTTGTTCCAAGTTGCTTCATAAAAAATTTTATTTCTCACAAGAATATTGACTATGTTGGTTTTCCCGTTCCATAGTACACTATCTATATGCTCCAAGATTTATATAAGTCATTCTTGATAAGACACTTCATGTCTAGTTATACTATGTCTACGAATAGTAATATCGATGGATCATGTTCATAAATCCCCAAAAATACACATGAAACACAACATTCACAAGGAATTTTTGTGTTATAAGTGCATGATTATATATTATCATTATCACATGATAACAATATTTTAAGTGTCTAATGAATCTACATCTCAACCAACCCTTCTACCATAACAACCCTTCTCTTTACATCACACATAAACATAATTTATTACATAAACTCTTAACTTGATAAAACATAGAAGATCAAGAGTTAAAGTGCCTTTGGGGCTTAGTAACATTAAATAAAAACTTCAAACATGAAATACACATCTTTATTGAAAACTTATTTTACATGACCATACACATTCTTTCGTATTTAGCATTACATGGGATAACCTAAAGACATAAATAAGAAAAGGGTGAGCTATAAAACCCAGTAAAGGAGTAAACAAGGAATAATATGAAGAAAACTATACATGTTAGGAAATATTAATATCAATGGAGCATAAGTGAAGCATGAACATAAAGGCATGATATAACATTATTATCATGACATGGAAATGTGGCAACAACATTTTACATTATATTAGAATGATCCAAGGATCATTGCACATGGAGCATGAGAAAAACCTCATTTAACTTGAATTAGAATGATTAAACCCTCATTGCACTATACGTATCATGATACTAATCTTTACCCAATTCATTGGAGGGATATTAGGGAACACCCTTCTTAATCATTTCATTTAATGCATAAGTGTGCCACATGGATCATACAACATGGAATCATTATACATCATCATTTATTACATTATAAAAGAATTTGGAATACATACATGAAACTATATAATCAATAATTAAATTTTTGTAAAGTTTAATACCCTTGATAGAGGAATGGACATGGTATTCACTACACAATGACTTTGGCTTAGAAAATCACGTTGCAATTTTGGCAGCATAACGATGGGACAAAATAATTCATAAAAATGGTTGATGAGAGAGAAAGGGGTATATCATCACATTTAAATGAAATTTATAGTAAGGGGGGTCATATAGATACATGTCCGAACATATGTAATGGAATTTAGTTGCATAACATAAAAGAGTTGCTTGAATGCAAATGAGAGGAGAGAAATTTTTTATGGAATTTTGGCATGGTAAAAGGTTTATATGGGAGAAATTAATGAGATAGAAAGAGGTATCTCATCATTAAATCATAAGTAGGTAAGTATGGGGGAGGTGCGAAATAATACCCCAACATTTGTAATTGAAAAAAAGGGTATAACAACATAATGAATTTCAGACAAAAAAGAGATAGGAAGAAATCCCTTACTTGAAGTGTGAGCTCAGAGGCTTGGGAGAGGCATGAGAGAGGCTTCTTGGGAGCTTGGGGAAAGTTGGTAGGATTCTAGAGAGATGAGGTTATAGGTTTTTTGAACTCCGATGGGTTTTAGTGAAGAGGATGTGGGAGGTTGGGTTGGTTTATATAGGAAAAGAATGGGAATTCTTTATTATTTATGTTTTGGACACAACACATTAAACTAATCAAATTCATAAAACATCCCATGGGTTTTGACAATGTTTTTTTTCCAAATGGGATGGTAAAACATTATTTTATAAGTCCAATGTATGAACTTATTGAAAAATTAGGCTTTCTTATGTTGAGGTCAGTCACACTCTCAAAAAAATCAATTTGAAAAGCTAAAATGTTTTATAAGTCTTGGAGGGTCCACTAAGGCAACATAAAATTAATTAAAAAATTTTAAATCAAATTATTTTAAATATAAAACATTTATTTGCCTAAAAACTCATTTATTTTATTTTATTACAGCACTATTAATTCATTATGATTTCATGAAACACATTATATATTTACACAGTATTTAATTTTTACCCAAAAATTTGACTGTCTCAGAAGATTATGAAAAATTCACTATTGGATAACTTCAACACCCAGTTTCCAAAAAAAATATTCATTTTATGTAAACAATTTTCTAAACTTGTGAATTTTTACTTTTAAAATAAAAAACCAACATTTATCGAAAATTCATGGGTTTTAGAAAAAACGGGTTTCAAACCATAATAAAAATTAAAATTATATTCATAAAAATTATATGATCTTATATATTTAATAGAAATTATTTTATTAATAATATTTTATAAAATTATTATTTAATTAAAAAATAAATTAATTCACCAAAATAGATTTTTTAATTTAATATTAACTATAAATATTATTTCTGATTTAAAAACTATTTACAAAGTAACAATAATAAAATGAATGTATATTATTTATTATATACAAATATAATGAACACAATCATAGTTTAAAGGTATTGTTATATAATCCCTTATAAAACCCGCATAATACGTAAGGGTATATGTGCAATGGTGACAGACTCTTCAGGTGGCTTAGATAACATCGCTCGGGTGGTAATCTTTATCAACTTCCAATTCTCCCATATGCAGTTCTGTTCAGGCTTAACATATTGAATCTTAGCTTGGTCTTGGTCAAGAGTGAAGCCCAGTGATGTGACCTCCTTTCTATGCTTCGAAAAATGGGCTTCGTACAGAGCAACTCTACTGGATGAGTCCATCACTTCCATTTTCTGGGTAAATTGGATTTGTTAAAGCCCTATATTTATACTAATCATGTGATCATTGTTCAATGACTATATTAGCAATGGTTACAATTATTAACTTTATTTTGAAATAAAAAATCATAAAAAAAAATAAGTGAATATTTTATACAACCATTTTACATAACAAGACATTTAATTGGATCAAGAGGAATTTTCATTAATAAAAGTTTGGGTCATTACAATCTTCCCCCCTTAAGAAATTTTGCCCTCAAAATTTTCTTTTCCCAAACTAAAAAAATGTGGGTAACTCTGATTCATCACTTCCTATGATTCCCACATTGCCTCTTCAAACTTTTGGTTTCTCCATAACACCTTGACGAGGGGAATTGTCTTATTTCATAGAACTTTTTCCCTATGATCTATGATATTCACCATCTTCTCTTCATAGGAGAGGTCATTCTCCAATGGTACCAATTCTGGATTGAGTACATGCGATGGTTCGGGTATGTACATACTCAAGAGTTATACATGGAATACATCATGTACTTGAGATAGGTTCGGTGGGAGTACTAGTCGATAGGCCACTTCTCCAATGTGATCAAGGATCTCAAAAGGGATGATGTACCTTGGACTATGCTTTCCCTTCTTCCCAAATCTCATAACTCTCTCCCACAGTGATATGAAGAGGAGTACCATGTCTCTGACATCAATCTATAGGTCTCAATGATGATTAACAACATATCTCTTTTGTCGACTCTAAGAAGAATTAATGTGCTGCTGGATGGTCTTAACCATATCCACCATTTCTCTGAACATTTCTAGAACTAAGAGTTTTCTCACCCCAACATCATCCCAACATGCCAGTGTTCTACACGTCTTCCTATAAAAAGATTCATAATTATCCATTTGGATGCATGTGTGGAAATTGTTATTGTAAGAGAACTCAACCAGGTGAAGATATTGATCCCATACTCCTTTGAAGTCCATTGAGCATGCTCTCAAAATGTCATCAAGTGATTGGATAGTCTTCTCTAATTGGCCATCAGTTTTTTTGATGACAAGTTGTACTAAATTTCAAATCAGTATTCAGAGCATGTTGAAGACTCTTCCAAAATTTAGAGGTGAATCTTGGATCTAGATAAGATACAATAGATAGTGGTACTCCATGCAGCCTTACCACTTCTATGATATATATCTATTCTAGTTGATCCAATGATAAATCCTCTCATATTTCAATAAAGTGCGATGTCATTATAAGATTATCTACCACAACCCAGTTATCATTGTTTTATTTGGATGTATTTGGAAGTCTGGTGACAATGTCCATGGTGACATTCTCCCATTTCCATGATGGTATGGGAAATGTTCACATCATCCCCTTAGACTTCTTCCTCTCAACCTTCACTTGCTGACATACCAAGAACATTGATGTATACTCAACGATCTCCTTCTTCATGTTATCCCACCAATAAAGCTCACAGTGATCTCGATACAACTTGGTGTTTCCTAGGTGAATGGATAAATTAGAACTATGTGCATCATTAAAAAGTTCACTCTTTAACTCTGGATTTGATGGAACACATAGACTTGACCAAAATCTCACAATTCCTTTTTCAAAAACATTTAACTCTGAAGATTTCCCTTTTCTGATAGTTTTCACTTTCTTCCAAATTGCCACATAATCTTTTTAAGAATAATTTATCCATTAAAAAATAGACAGTTGATCAATAATTTGTGAAAGGATTGACTATTTCCCATTCTATATAATTTCCATGTCCATCTACATCAAATATAAGTAGATGAGATCCTTTTCAATTCTCATCAATGATAGAATCACTGGGTCCTTTATACTTAGAGTATATTCCACCATGTTCGCTTTCCCAGGGAGGTAATGGATTGAGAATTCATAGTCTTTGATTAGATCTATCCATCTTCATTGGTGCATATTAAACTCTTTCTGTATGAATATATACTTCAGGATTTTGTGATCTGTCTATATTTCAAACTTCTCCCAAAAGAGGTAATGTCACCAAATTTTCAAAGAGAAGATTAATGCAGCCAAATCCAGATCATGTGTTGTATAGTTTTGATCATTAAATTTCAATTTCCTTGAATCATAGGCAATGAATTTTTCTTTTTCCATCAACACACAACCTAATTCATACTCTGATGCATTATTAAATGCCACGAAAATTTACCCACTTGTGGGTAGTGTGAGCATAGGTGTAGTGATAAGCCTTCTTTTCAACTCCTTGAAGCTATCTTCACATTCATAATTCCATGAAAACTTTACTCCCTTCCATGTTATCTTGGTAATAGGGTTGGAGAATCATGAGAAATTTATCACAAATCAGTGATAATATATTGCTAACCTCAGGAAGCTACAGATATCCATTACCAATGTTGGCCTCAGCTAGTCCTCATTTGCAGCTGTCTGGGAGAGATACACAGATATCCCATTGCTTGTTATGATATGACCCAATAATGAGACCTATTTCAAGAAGAACACACATTTTCTATACATTTCATTGAGATTCTCCTTTCACAATGTCTCTAGTACAGTGATTAGATGCTTCTCATGCTCCTCCTTGGTTTTGGAGTATATTAGAATTTCATATATAAGGACTACCACAAATTTGTTGAGGTAATATCTAAAGACTCTATTCATCATTTCCATGAATATTTCTAGATCATTAGTGTGCCAAAATGTAATTACTATGAATTTATAGTGCTCATATCATGTACAGAAAGAATTCTTGGGGATATGCTCTTTCTTCACCCCTTATTGGTAATATCCTGACCGCAAATCCACATTGGAGAAATATTGTACTCCACATAGCAGATCTAACAAGTCATATATTCATTGTAAAGGATACTTGTTCTTTATCACGATTTTTTTGAGCTCACGACAATCAATGTAAAGGAACATTTACCCATCCTTCTTCCTGACGAAGAGGACTGGTGCACCCCATGGTGAATCACTTGGGTGTATAAACCCTTTAAATAGATTCTCCTATAGTTATTTCTTCAGATCCTCAAGCTCCACAATATCCATTCTATACAGAGTCTTGCATATTGGTAACACACCAGGTATAAGATCAATTAAGAATTAAAAATCTCTTCTAGGAGGAATCCCAAGCAATTCCTTGGGCAACACTTCATTGTATTCCCTCACAATAAGAATATCTTCAAGGATGGTTTCTTCCATAGACTCAATCATATGAGCAAAATATGTGTTCTCATAGGGCAATAATATCCATGCATTAGATTATTGTTCTAAAATATATTCCTCCTCCTCCTTTCACTTATACAGAATCATGGGTCTATTCTCTATATGGAGAGTGATTTCCCTATCATGGAAATTTATGTTGGCTCTATATAAGTAAAGCCAATACATGATAAGAATTTCATCAAATTACACCAGAGGGAGTATGATAAGGTTCTCAAAGATGTTAAATCAAAATATTATGATAGGAAAGGAGTTATATTCATGGGATGCAATGATTCCCCATTTTCCATTCTCACCGACGTTTTCACATCAATGATTTTTGGTGGTCTTGGTATTGTTCTACTAAACTTTCAAGATATAAAAACCTCATATAACCTAAATAAAAATGTATATTCAATATTATTGAATGAATAACTAGCGTAACTTTCACCATTTCATTTTCAGGTTTCAGTTCGATGGTAGTGATGGAAAAAGCTCAACATTGCTGCCTTGGAGGTTATTGGTTGCCTCAGAAAACCCTAGGATTATGGAACTATGTTGAAATATTCCTTTTTTAATTTTCATTTAAAGCAATGAAAAATGCATTTAGGGTCAAATAGAGCACTCTAATCTATTGAATCCATGGGTTTTTCTTGTCATAAGTTAATGGCTAGGTGCCCTTCTCTTCCACAGCTAAAGCATTTCCTCATCCCCATCAGAGAATTTACAGGGTTCTTCTTTTCCCACCTTTGGAAAGTGGGGTGATGGATTTTTTAGAACTATTGGATTTATCCATTGGATCTCCAAAATTAAATTCCACCCTAAGCTTCATATCCCCATGATACCCCTAAGATTATCCGGTCTTTATTTTGACTTTGAGGGCACATCAAAAAATTTACTCATAGATCTAGAAGTCACAGATTTCTATGCCTTTCCATAGGCTAGGTTTTATCCCACCAAAGAATAATTCAACCTTGAATTTAGGGGTAACGAAAAATAAGGAGTCATATCATGAAATACTTGTGATGTTTTCATCGTACGCTTCGATGGATTTGTTTTCTTTTTTCTTGAGGGTAACTAAGTCCCTTTCCATCTTATGTTAGAGGGTGAAGGGACATTATTTATCAATTTTTTTTCCAGAAATCCTTCCATTAGAATGCCTCAATATCTTCCTTAGGCTTCGTATTTTTGATCAATTTCCACCATTGATTAGCTTCACCAAACATAGTATAAGAAACCATAAGAACTTTCTCTTCTTTGGATCATTGAAGGATGGAGAAGATCTTTTCAATGGAGTTGATCCATTGTTAAAAAATCAAGGGATAAGATAATCCATTAAAAGTAGGAGGCCATTGTCTCATGATGCTCTCGATTGCACCTTATTATTTCTTGGGGGGGGGGGGGGGGTGAACGTTCCTATTGACTTGTGTTTCTATTCAAATCATGAGTTAACATAGAGAGTATCATGAAAAAGTTCACGATTACCACTCCCATCATATTGGGCATCACATTAGAATAATCATCACATTGATCTTCACATCATTTGTTAGCCTGAGCCCTCATATTACTGGCCATTGGCTAGAATAAAAAGAATGTTAGGGGTAACACATAAAGGTTAATCCACTAACAAAAATTGGTGACTTATAAATTAATTTTATTTTCATAACTTAAGAATTTATAGGCTTCAATATATGTTATCCATGATCTATATCCCAACATATATTAGTAGGGGAATTTTTTTAATTCCCTTAATAATGGTTCATAATCAACATATGAATTCCCCCAATAATATGCCCCGGGTGTTTCATAACAAAAATTGTAGCAAGCCTCGTTGTCGTGCACCATTTCCTATTCAAGTCTAGGTCAAAGCGGTGTTTTCCGGTTTTACCCCGAGATACATCTGTGCCAGAGACGGCTCTACCTACTTTTATCCCTACAGGGATATATTTTCTTGATAAATCACTTACTAAATAGTCACAAAAATTTAGTGATGTTTTTGTTATACTTAGTCTTATCCCTAAGGCTTCTACTAGGGTTTTCTAATCCTAATCCCAAAAATAACTGAACCTATCCTCTGATATCAACTATAAGATCCATGCTCTTTACTTCACACTTAAACATAATTTATTACGTAAACTATTCAATTGATAAAACATATAATATCGATAGGTATAGTGTGTTTGGGGCTTAGAAACATTACATAAAAACATAAAACATTAAATACACATATTTGTTGAAAAATTCTTTTAAATGACCATACACATTCCTTCGTACTTAGCATTTCATGGGATAACACGAGGAAATGCATAAGAAAATGGTGAGATATAAAGCCCAGTAAGGGAGTAAATAAGGCATAACATGATAAATACAATACATGTTAGTAAATAAGAATATTAATGCAGAATAAGAGAAACATGAACATAAAGGCATTATATAGCATGATTATCATAACAGGGAAATGTGGAAACAAAATTTAACATGCTTTTAGCATGATCCAAGGCTCATTGAACAAGGAGAATGAGTAAAACCTCATTAAAATTGAATTATAATCAGTAAACCATCATTTCACATGAAGTATCATGGTACTAATCTTTACCCAATGCATTGCAATGTTATCAGGGCACACCCTATTTAATCTTTTCATTTAATGCATAAGTGTGCCTCATGGATCATACAACATGGAACCATTCTAAATAATTATTTATTTTAAAATAAAGTAAAGTGGAATACATAAATGATACTATAAAATCAATATGTAAATGTGCGTAATGCTGAGTAACCTTGATAGAGGAATGAGCATGGTATTCACTATATAATGACTTTGTCTTGGAAAATCACGGTGCAATTTCGGCAGCATAATAGTGTGACATAGTAATTCATAAAAATGGTTGATGAGAAATAAATGAGTATCTCATAACATATAAATGAAATTTATAGTAATGGGGGTCATATAGATACATGTACAAAGATATTTAATTGAATTTAGATGCGAAATATAAAATAATTTCTTGAATGTAAATGAGAAGAGAGAAATTCCTTACGGAATTTCGGCATGGTAATAGGTGTACATGGTATCCCTTAATGAGATAGAAAGAGGTCTATCATCATTAAAAAATAATGAGGGAAGTATGGGGGGATGTTCTAAATCATACTCCAAAATTTGTAATTGAAAAAAGGTTATAACAACATAATTAAATTTGGACAAAAATGAGAAAGAAAGAAATCCCTTACTTGGAAGTGTGATCCCAATGGATTGGGAGAGGATTGAGAGAGGATTCTTGGGAGCTTGGGGAACATTGGGAGGTTACTAGAGAGAGGAGCTATGAGTTTGGTCTAACTCCAATAGTTTTGAGTGATGAGGAAGTGGGAGCTTTGGTGGTTTTTATAGTAATTGAGAGGGAATTATTTATTATTTAGGTTTTTGACACTACAAATTAAACTAATCAAAACCACAAACTATCCCATGGTTTTTGCCCATGGTTTTTTACAAATGGGATTGGAAAACATTATTTTATAAATCCAATGGCCAAACTTATTAAAATATTAGGCTTGGTTATGTGGATGTGAGTCACACTCTCAAAGAAATCAATTTAAAAAGTTAAATTGTTTTATAAGTCTTTGAGGGTCCAAAAAGGAAACATAAAATTAATAAAACAAATCTAAAATCACATTATTTTAAAGATAAAACATATATTGGACTAACATCACATTTATAGTATTTTATTACATCACTATTGGGTCATTATGATGTCATAAAACACATTTTATATTTAAACAATATTTAATTTTTACCCAAAAATTCTATTGTCTCAGAAAATTCTAAAATATTCACCATTGGATAATTTCAACATCCTTATTCCAAAAATAAAATAAATTTTATTTTAATAAGTTTATAATGATGTGAATTTTTTCTTTTAAAATAAAAATCAGTATTTATAGTAAATTCATGGGTTTTGGAAAAAACGGGTTTCCAACCTTAATAAAAATTATAATTGTATTCATAAAAATTATATGATCATTTATATTTAATAAAAAATAATTTATTAATAATATATTATTAAAATATTATTTATTTCAAAAATCCATTAATTCATCAAAATAGATTTCTTAATTGAATATTATCTAAAAATACTATTTGTGCTTTAAAACCAATTTATAATCGACAATAATTAAATGAATGTATATTATTTATTATATAAAAAAATAATGCACATAATCATAGTTATAAGATCTGGTTACATAACTTATTATAACACCCATATAATTCCTAAAAGTAAGGTGTGTGATGGTGACAGACTATTGGGGTGGGTCGGACAACATCGCTCGGGTGGTAATCACTATTAACTTCCACTTCTCTCGTAGGCAGTTCTGTTCAATATTAACATGTTGAAGCTAGATTTGGGCTTGGTCAAGAATGAACCCCAGTGACGCTAACTCCTTTTCAATCTCTATAAAATGGGATTTTTACAGAGAAATTCTACTGGATGAGGGCATCACTTCCTTTCTCAGAGTAAATTGGATTTTTTAAAGACCTATATTTATACTAATCATGTGATCACTGTTCAACCACTATATTAGAAACAATACTAATTCATCATGGTATTTTGAAATACAAAATCATAAAACCAATTAAGTGCATATTTTATATAACCATTTTACATAATAAGGCATTTAATTAGATCAAGATGAATTTTCATTATTAAAATTCTGGGTCGTTACATGTACCAAAATATCTCACTCTATTCCATAGTGATATTCAATGGAATGCCTTGTCTCTGATATCAAAATACACATTTCATCAAGAATTTTTAGTAAATATCCACCTTAACATCTATGAATATTTAACATTCCCTTTAATGGATTGAATTGTTTTGTATCATATCTTGAATAAGATATGGTGCTGCTATCTAACACTCTCAAACATTAACTCGATAGGTAGATGATTTGCACTTGTCCCATAAACAGCCTTATATGGTGCCATTTAGATTTTATAAGGGAACATATTGTTATATGAGAAATATATTATTGGAAAGTGTTTATCCCAACCACATTTTAAATACATTGAACATGATATTATAATGTATTCTAGAATTATAATGGTCCATTCATATTGCCTATCATTCTATGGATGATAAGTAGTGATAAAATAGATATCTATATCCAATTTTCATTGAAGGTTTCTTAGAAAAATTATAGTGTTCCCCAAATCCAGATAAGTTAAAATTGATATTGGTACTAAAATAATGATTATGACTTTCTTTTTGTATATCATGGAATGTTGATCAGACAGAAATCATATTAAATATCAATTATATGTGTTGACTTCCTAAGAAGATAAAGTATAACATAGATGGGATTATATAAATTTTATTCCTTATAAACATATACCATGAAATCCATGTTGCTATTTTCCCACATCCATAACATATAGATATATACTCTATAGTATCCCTCTTTATAATCTCCCACCAAAAAATAATTTTGAAATATATATCCATCTTTTTATTTCCTAGATAGATGTATAATGATGAAATATATTGATCAAATGAAAAATATTTCATCATCTTTACTATAAATGAAGTATTAATCATTTACTAAATATTATAATTCCATTATTCTCAATGTTGAAGTATAAGGACACTAACTCCAGTAGCATAGAGATAGAGGTTACTTTATTACATTCACATAAAATACAACTGAAATCACCCCAGAGGACCTAATGATGTCATTTTATTTTGTAAACTATAAAAATGTTTTATTATTTTATTAAAATTGAAATTATAAATTACCATATAGTGAATTTTAATATTCTACACCCTTAAAATCATTTTAAAATTCCTTTTAAAAATATTGGGGAAAGGAAAAAAAATAAAGGGTGTCCATAGATACTCATTAAGGATTATATGTAGTGGAATATATTAGGTATAAATATTCCATAATCAATATGTAATAGTAATAAACTGATAACACATTCTATTTAATCAATAAAATGAACATAAAGAATAATATGGTGGGAATAAATGTTAATAAAATAATGGAATTTAAATAATTACTTTCTCAAAAA
Organism: Viscum album; assembly: GCA_963277665.1. Classification (NCBI taxonomy): domain Eukaryota; kingdom Viridiplantae; phylum Streptophyta; class Magnoliopsida; order Santalales; family Viscaceae; genus Viscum; species Viscum album. The sequence goes on along the minus strand of OY728155.1, from coordinate 165,108,708 downwards.
ACTAATCCAGACATTATATCAGTGTATTAATATCAAGGATAATACATGAATTCCCATTATTGGAAATGTGTATAATTGGACATCATGATCTTAGAAATCATGATACCTATACTATCAATACATTACCCCAATACTGTTTAATATTTGGGAAGGTATACATAAAAAATACACTAAATATTGTTTTCCTAAAAATTAACCTCATGATATGATCGATGCACTGAGGGGATATATAATTCTAGGACCCATCCACCACTAAATTATCATTTAATTCCTCATATATTAAGTTACCTATTTAATTCATGAACAATATACCTTATCTATAAATATCTGTATCGAGTAAATAATAATTTTTTTAATATTTCTATTTTCAATAAAATAACACTAAAACTAATCATTATATATAAAAAATTGTATATGGTTTAATTAATGATCATATAAATGATAAAAATAATATGAATATCTATTAGAAATGTAATTTCTAATTATCACAAGAATGTTAATGTATTAAGATAATGTTAATGGCTACACAATTAACCATGAAGGTGAATGCCAATACTTTCTCTAATAAAGTTGATTATAAACCATCCAGGAAAAGAATAACAAAGGTATAATTAACAAAAAACCCATGTGTATAATAAATAGAAGAAACTTTTTTGTCATTTGGTGAATAAAAATATTATGAAAAAGATATTAAAAACATTTTCTATGAAAATTTTCGTTTCCGATTGAAAGTACATTTCAAAATCTAAAAATTACCCAAATATTTGAAAAAAATTTAATTTAAATATAACCTTGTAAAAATATAAATGAAACATAAAATTAATGATCATTAATAATGGAGGTAATATTTCATTCATGCTGACTATTTAGAATAATGAGTACTTGTATATTATCTGTAAATAGTCAAATTGTATATTATTCAGAAAATGATATGAAGATTAAATTTAAACATATTTTTAATTTATAACTTGGGTAAAATGTGTTTAATAAACCATTATATAATATTAAAAAAATCAATACAACATTATGGAAAATGTGGACATAGAAGAAAATGATTCTCAATCGAGTAGAAAAAAATTCAATGTTCCATAAAAAAATTGTTTTAGTATCTTTAGTATTGAAAATTTGAAATTAAATTAAGACATATAATTTTCAGAAATAAAAAAGGGAAAAATTATATTATTTGAGTGGGAAATTTGAAATAATTATCCTGATAGAGGAATAAATGTAAACAATAGTGAATAATGATTAGATTCTAAAATAAAACCCTACTACTTTGGTAACTTTTGAATCAGAACCCCCATTAAATAAATAAGATCAACTAAAACATTAATTAGAATTTATAAAAGGGTATATATTATTAAACTTATAAATGGTGAAGTAGATACCCCTCATAAAAATTAATCACTTTATAGTACTAAATATGTCCCAATTAAGTGTAAATTGAGATATAATCTTTTGCAAAGAGCATACTGTTGATGTGAATATCAATAAATGAATTGATTATGTGTCTTAAATTTAAATACACATAAAACATTTTTAAATATGATATAAATTTATTAAAATAAATTAAACATATAACAGTATAATATCAATGATAATGAAGAAGAAATATAACATAATTAAAACAAATTTATTTATTGAATTCATTACCACTTGATAAATATTATGTGGAATCCCATTGGATTAAATAATAAAATTTAAATGAAAAATATCAAAATATGAATTATTAAGGATATAAAATGTAAAATGTGAATTACACACACCATATAAAATATTTTTTTTCATAATAATAAAATATTAAAAAGTGAGGTTAATTTGAGATGAAATCCCTTACCTCAATATTACCATAGTTTTATCATGTATAAAAAAACATTAAAAATGGTTTTAAACATTTTATTAATTTATAATAGAGCATTATTTATATTTTTAATTCCATCTATTATGTTTTTATAACATTTATTACCCATTCATTAATAATACTTCCTTATTACCATTATTCTAGATGTTAAAATTTTGGTTTTCTTATGAACATATTGTCACATAAGTTCTAGATATTTTAAAAAGGATATAGATATATTATCTAACAAAGTATTTTAATCTTATAAATATAAATTTTATTCATTGATTACTTTTTTACAACCATTCTTGATAGTTTTACACTGAAAATGGATCTCATCACTTTGTGGTGATGGTATGTCTTGCGTACACATGAGAGACAATGTTTTTTACTTTAATTTCAAAATTGGTAAGGATTTGGATGAAATATGTTTTTTAATTAACTAATATCATGTATTACATACCATATGTAATAATGATTTTAATCATTATTATGATCCATTTTGTTAAATAATGGAATAAAAATTACATCAGTCTGTGGAGGGGTAGTCTCTCATACACACAAGCGATGGATTTGTTTCCCATTTTATAGAAGATACTGATATATATTATTCCATAAAAATAATAAAAAAATCATTATCTATTATAAAATGGTATTATTATATTGTTGTTTTTGATACATAAATGATGGTTGTAAATGAAGTAAAAATTAAAGAGCTTGGTGAAGATAGTTAACTATGATTAGAAGAACCTCCTTTATGTCTCTTATTATGGACAATATGGTTGGATTTATAGAATAAAAATTACCTATATAATGTGGATATGAATTTTTAGGATAGATTTGTTAGTTTTTAAAGATAAATGTCTTAAGATATGTGAATAAATTAAGGGATGAGGTTCTTTTTTATAATTGTAGAATAACAGAATTTTTGAAACTACACACAAGCATTCAATAATTGGATGTCACTATCCAAAAATGTTCCCTCATAATAGATAAATAATGGGGTGGATGAATTTTAATGTTTATTAATACTTCCTATACTAAAATTAATCACATTTTATAAATTTTATTTACATTACATGGATCTTTACATACTTTAGACATTTTAGTTTTCACTACCATACCTAGATTTTAGGCCGACATAATTTAATCATTATGGATAATGAAAAATGATCCATATTATATTATTCACATATAATTAATCTATATATTAAATCTTGTTTATCTAATAAAAATAATACATTTGTGTAAAATTATTTTTTTACACCAGTGAAAGTAACACACAAAACCCTACTTTAACCCTAACCGTGGTACTAAATTATTACTCTTTTTTCTATTCAATGTGAAAAAAATTCTATTTACTTATAAATTAATTTACATTTTAATAATTAAAAACATTTATTAATTTTTTAAAAATTCATCTCACATAAGTCAAAAAAAATTTATTTTAAAAATGAACATGTTAAACATGTTAGAAAACCGTTTTTATATAAATTAAAATTTCAAGTATAAGATGATAATAAATTTACTATATGACTTAATATATTTATTATATGCATTTAAATTCATATATTTTGATATATAATCATGAAATATCATTTAAATCATTCCTTATTAGTAGTTATTTTAGTTAGTTAAAATGGATGAACAATGTGTTCTTTAAAACTAGTTTTTTAAAAATGTGTTCTTATACCTAAAAACAAACTTATGCAAAAATTCAATATAAAAATGATTAAAATGTAATTAATCTTATTAAATAAAAATAAATGATTTCTTATGTTACTTTTAAATAAAATTATAAGTCAAAATTAGTCTTTTAAATTAATTAATGTATTTAATACAACTTTTTTTTATAAAATATGGGGTTTTTACTATTAACTAAAAAATAACCCTTCTTATAAAAATCACTAAATTAACCCTATTATAATTTAGATATGCTGATTTCAAAATTACTAAAAAAATCCTTATAAGTTTCATTATTATTATAACCAAAATTCCATTGATAAAAAGTATTATACAATACGATTCTAGAATCCCTATAAATAAATACTTAATCCCATTTACTTAATCATATACCATTCTTTAGTGTAGGACTTAACAACTAAAATATGGAAATGCATCAAATAATTACAAGTCTTCCCACATTCAGCACAACAAACCTTTAAATGTATCTTTTGGAAAAAATATATTTATCTCCACTAAACACCTAACTTTTCATAAGTATTTAATTGCTATATCACCTTCATTTCTATGTATAATGCAATTTACTATTACATTGAGGAATATACTAGGTGTCTCATTTCACATTTTTGACATAAATTAAATCAATCCTTCTATCCTCTATGGTATCCACTGATCTATATATTAGTGGACTATATATTCCTCTCCTTTTTTCTCTCCATGTATTGGTTAAGGTATAAGCTGTTAATCATATATCAGGATAACTAATTAAGCATAATCATGATATCTTTCAGTCAAATCATAATCCTATATAGTTTCTTATAAATAAAAAATTATCAATTATATTTAATGTTAACACACTTCCTTTGGGATACATCCCTTAACTATAACTAAAAATCATATTGCAATAAACAATAATAAGAGTTGAAAACCAAATAATCATTTATAGGATGTCAAATCATGAAAATTTATTTTCAAAAAAATACTCCTTTGTTTTAACTTGGGTATTTTAATCTCATCATATATTCAAATCAATCATGATATATTTAAAAGAAAATTATAATTAAAAAATGTATATCCCATGAGAATTTCAAATAAGATTTGAAACAATGCCTATTTTAATTCACTAGGTGATGATCAAGTCAAACCCTAGTGAACAATTTTTTGGGTTATTACCCCTTGTAAAATATTTCAAGAGACACATCCTATTTTATTATCTATATATGAATGTATTTCTAAGAAAAAAAATATACCTTCCCAAAACATGAGGACGTTATCTTACACTTTTAATTATAATCAAAGTCTCTAATAAGACTATATCCCCCATTATTTGTTTTCCTAAATCTACTTCTTAATGATACAATTTAATTTCATCTAATACAAACTATAAAGAACCTGACTGATGTATCCCAAAGTCAATGGTTACTTTTTTTAATTTTCATAATGTATAATTGAACATATCCCAATAGAATTAATAGTTTAGTTGTCATTTTAAATTATATACATATATTAGTCTTTAAGTTCATTAGAAAACAAAAATTACAACATAGAGAATCTAAATATACTGTATTATTGAAATCATTTAATGATTATTTCATCATATACGAGGGAAAGGAAAAAAAAATAAGGGATGATCTCAAATTCCCATTATGAGTTACATACAATGGAATCTATCATGAATAAATAAGGCATAATAAAAATGAAATTGAAAATAAACATGTATAATATCAGTGATTTAATAAATAATGTTGTCAAGAAGAATAATATTGAAAGAATAAATGATAATAAAATAATTCTATATAAAATCAACATTACCTTGAAGCTAATGGATGGATAATATCAGTGATTTAATCTAATGTATAATAGTAACTAAATTATCATTGATTGAAATGAATACAATGGGAGGTCAAGATCTATAACATCAAGATATCTACAATTTCAAGACATTTCTCCGAAATATTTTAACTGATGGGTAGGTAGATACCAAAAACCAATATAAATTTTCTACCCAACTCATCTTCTTCTTTATACTATCAATTCATCGAGTTGATATATAATTCAATCACCTACCCATCATTGAATATCAAATTCATTAATTATATATTGAATTATTGATTTAACTATTGAAATGTATTCATTATCAAAAAATATCTGTATTGAGTAACAAATATGGAATTATCAATATTTACCCAACCAATAAAATATCATTCAATATATAAAATATAACTAAAAATGTTATGTATATTTGTGAATAATCATATCTATGATATAAATATTATGGATTTTTAGAATAAATGTAATGTTGAGTGACCACAAGAAAGAGGACATTTCAGTATAATGTTAATGACAACAAAATTAATAAATAAAGTGAATGTAAATAATTTCTATAGTCAAAATAATCACAATAAATTGACATAAATAACAATGATATTACCCTTACACACTACACCAGAACTGCCATTTAGCAGCGGTTTAAACCACCGCTAAACTATTTGGCGGCGGTTTGCAGAAACCGCCTCCTAATAGGGCGTCAATAATCTATTAGAGGCAGTTTTAGCGTTTCGCGGTGGTTTTAGGAAAGCGTCGTAGGTGCCTCATTTCACGGCGGTTTTTTTGAATTTATCGGTGGTTTTACGAGCCCTGGATCTCACTTTATTCACGACAGTTATAACCGACACGAATAAAATCAAATTCCAGCAGCCGTAAAACCGCCGCTAAAGTCACGGGAACCACCGTGGAATGAGGCAGCCACGATGCTCCTATTTAGAGGCAGTTATAACCACAACTAAAAGTAAATTTTATTTTACGTTTATCAGTGGTTTAAACCACCGCCAGTGTACATTTCGTGGCGGTTAAAACCACCGTGAAAAGCTGCCTAGAATAAAAAAAATAATTCTTTGCTTCTACTGCACCACTGCCCTGAAAAACAAATAAAACCAGAAAAAACCATCCCTGGCCTCCTACCAATGACCAAGAGCTGAGTATCCAGAATAAATCACAACATCCAAAAAACATGCTTTTCTCTCAATGAGAAATAATATACAACTTTAATATTTAAAAATAGAACAAAAATTTGAAACTTTGGAAAATAAGACTTCCTATTAGAGAAAGTATTATTAACACAGCAGTCAGATATCCATCAAAGGTTCTAAAAATTCCTCATACTCATGTATACAATGTCCTAAATAGTAAATACTAGGATGATAAAACTCCATTGATACAACATTGTAACATCCCAAACTAGATTCCACTAAATCTAATAACTTCACTTTCTTAGGATAGATCATCCATAACTATTCCACTCTACTTATAAAAATTGATAATTGATGAATTAGTAGTTATATTAGTACCAACCCATTTATATAATGATTTTTTTTGGTTTTGTGGCCTAGAAACCATCCTTAATACTTATAATAAATTTGAACTGATGAAATAGCTTAAATAACACATTAGAAATATATTGTTATAAAAAATCCTATTATAGGAATAGTTTTAGAGTTACATTGGGATATAGCTTTTATAGGAATGTGGATATTTCCAGTGAGTCTTAGTTGACATATTTTTATGTTGGAATATGGATTAGGTGGGAGATTCTAGTGACCTTTTAGGAATAAACCTAGAATTAGAGTTGATTCCTCGTGTTATGTGAGGGGTTAACCTAGTTTTTCTAGCATCCTTGGAGATATTAAGTATCATTGGATGCCTCTTTTTAGTTTTTGGTCATAGTATGTGTTTTTTATGTATTTTGGGATTGAGTAGGACTCTAGTTGAGGAATTATTCCCCAATTTGGTTGGCGATCATGAGATAAGTAAAACTTCTAGGTCTTATGAGCATCTTTAATGCTTGAGATTAGTGGGACTGACACACCAATATAATTTTATTTAGTTTAGTTAGTTGTGTGAGTTTAATTTCAAAGGTGTATGACTCAAGAAGTCATCATCCATGTTAAATGGTTATGTAGGATAATGTGACCCTTGGGTTTGATTTTTTGAGTAGGCTAGAAAATACCAAGAATGCACAGTGTCATTGGTCCTATGAATTATATGAAATGGGTGTTCCCATTTCATTGATTTAACATCAATTTAGTATTCATTATAATATAAATTTCTTATTTAACTAAGGTTTGGTGGAGAGAGTTGTGTGGTGTTTTGTGAAAAAATTTCTAGTCTCTGATAGTTTGAGGGATGAAATCACAGGTAACACCTTGAGGGGTATTATCACATAACTACTTGGTTTAGGGTTGTGGGATCTAAAAAGGTTGTGTTAACCGATCACACCCCAATTGAGGTTACCTAGGTATTAACTATGTTGTGGTGAGTGATGTAGACCAAAGTTTTTAGTAGAAAAGCTAAGTTATTCTAGTTCTATGGATGACTATGTAAGAGGATCGAGTTTTATAACATCATCAATCTGGGTTAAAGTTCAAGATGTAGTTATTGATGTTGATTAAATGTGTGCACATGGAATGAGGATTGCATAATGCATGTGATTATGAATAGACCATTTATATTTATTATTAAGTGGATGATGTAAATCTATGTGGTAGGAAGTGAACCACATGTTGTTCAAGGATGGAATATTAGTCTCAGATGAGGCTTCAACGTATGCCAAGGATGGATTGTCGTGACGGAACATGGTATAATTATGTTGAATCACATCTAGAAACCATGTTTAGTGGTGGACAGAGTGTTTTTCATGGGAATTAGATTCCTATTTTTATTAAAATGATGAATATTAAAATCATATGGTGGGGAGAATCACACAGGTCATGGAAAATGTAACCTTTGGGAGAGTGGTTGTAGAAATAATAGTCATGAATGGTCAAAATGACTTTCAGAAGTCTGTGAGCTATAAAATTCAAGTCATGAATGGTCAAAATGACTTTCAGAAGTCTGTGCATCAAGTCAACATCCATCTTTGAGATTATATTTTAATTTATAAAGTATTCTTGCCTATATTCATGGACTTATGCTAATTTATCACCCCTCAGTCACACCTATATCTTAGTGAACCACCCTTGATTTAGAACATTCTCATGACATTTTAAAAGATCTAGAGAATGTTTATATACTTTTGATGCTTAAATCAGACATTTTCAACAATGGGCCTCACCAAAGTGTCCACAACACTATCCCCTTGATCACTATGAAATGACCCAATTTGTTCAACACATCAATAATGGGTTTAACTCTTAGTCATCCAAAATATCGACTACCAATTTAAAAGCAGACTTAAATGGAATAATGTATACCACACTCGAGAAATGAATACATAAAAATAAACATCAGAAATCAATAAAATGCATAAAAAGAAACATGAAAAATCAAGGAAATTTTAGGACATGAAAATGTGTGGTGGAAACTATGTGCCACAAATGTTACATATACAAACCTACTATTTCCATTTTTGTTCAACACATCAACAGTACAACTACTCAGGGTCCGATGATGCATCGTCACCCTCTCCACCTTCATTTCCACCTTGTGCTGTCACCTATAAGAACATTATATTAAAAATTAAATATGGTTACATATTTATATTAAAACTTAAAACAAATGAAAGTTAGAAAACTAAATGATTTTGATTTTCTGTGATTTACCTGTATACAACCAATCCACAGATGGTGTGAGAGATGGTGCAGGGGGAGATGGTGTATAGGTATCGGCAGCTGGTGCATCATATGTCGTGGAGAGGGAGCCAGATGGATAGTCATCTATCGCAGAACTGGATGAAATAATGTAATGCTTATTCCTTGGAATTACTGTCATTTAATCAAATAAAATTAAGTTCAGAATATATATTTCAAAAAAATTATGCAGAAAAAAAATTAAAAATGATAACAGATGGAGTACTAACAGACATAATATATATAACAATGATAATGAATGACTGCAGAAATGAAACAAGTGGTTGCTGAATAAATAAATAATTATAAATACAATCATTTTCCCCTTCAATCATGTTGGTTTCCTGCTCCATTGTTTCATCCACTTCATTCATCCTTGGTAGACTAATATTTTCAATATCATGATGGACAAATAATTCTGCTTCTTATTGCTGATTAAATTCAATTTTAGAGGTCATAGTTTCCACTTCATCACCCATATCATACAAATATCTTTGTATTATATGAGCAACTACACTCCCCCATTCATCGGCAACATCATTCACATAATATACCATTTTTTCTTGCGATGCTAAGATATATGGATCATACAGTTCACGATCACTAACATCCATCAAGCGAGAGAAGTTCACAGAAGTAAATTTCAAGGAATCTCTTTTAACGCCTCTGATAATATCGACCAATTTTCATTTGAATAAAACAAATGAAAAATGTCCGCAGTAGTTTAATTCAATAATATCATGCATATTTCCATAGTATTCCACTTCAGAAAATGTAAATATACCACTATTTTGTGTTCTCAAACCCACTTCTCGATCAACTGTACGAAATATAAAGCCATTCAAATTATAAGAGTCGAACTTTCTAACTTCTTTTAGAGGACCTCTAGAAAGAAACTTCAAATATTCTGACACCTCTCATCGAGTATCAGTATTCATGATCTGAAAAAAGAAATATACTTTATTATATTTACAAAATGTATGTGTCAAACTAATATTCATATTTATTGAAATATTTATGAACTTACACGTTGTGAAAACCATTCTACAAGCTCTTTATTAATAGCTTTCGTTATATCTTTCTCATTTCGTGTTCGGCCTCACATTCGTCTCTTTGTTTGTATCCTCAACTCTTCAATAAATGGATCTTCAATTTCACTATTCAGCAGCACATATCTATGTGCCTGTAATAATTCTAATTCAGTCAGTGTCACATTTGAGGTCCTCCGAACTGATCGGCCAATAGCAGGAAATATTTTGTATTTCTGATGTATTTGAGATTGAGTCAATGTGTCATCAACACATCCAACACAATTAAATCTTGTCTCAATATCATCCAAGTATGGAGAACAAAAGTTAAGACACTCCTCAGCCACATAGCCTTCAGCAATTGAGCCTTCTGGTTTAGCTTTATTTATCACGTATGATTTCAAATGCCCAAGATATCTATGAAATAAAATAAACATAATTATGCATTTAATTATGTACCAAAAATTGTTTACTTAACTAGAAAACATATAAATAAAGTACCTCTCAATTTGATACATCCATCGATAATGAACGGGGCCTCTCAATTTAGCTTCCTCAACCAAATGCACAGTTAAATGCATCATTACAGTAAAAAGGACGGAGGAAAGATCATCTCTATTGAGCAAAGGGTCAATACAAACCTCTCTTGGAGGTTGTCAAGCTGAAACGGATATAGAGATTTCTCACATAGTTTTCTGAAAAATGTGCAGAACTGGAGTACAACAACAGTAATTTTTTCAGGTAATAATGTACGCAATGCCAATGGTAGTAACTGTTGTAACAAAATATGTGAATCGTGGATTTTCAATCCATGTAACTTACGATTATTCAAGTCAACACACCTCGAGATGTTACTTGAATACCCATCAGATACCTTAACATTATTTAACATTCGAAGCAATGTATCTTTATCCCTATTTTTCATTACAAAAATTTCCGGAGGATACTTTCCATTCTCATCTGGCCAGAGATCGCGTTTTATGTTTATTGCTTGTAAGTCTTTGTGAGCATTGAGATGATCCTTCGACTTTACATGCTCATTAACCAATGTGAAAATCAAATTGTCACAGAAATTCTTCTCAATATGAATCACATCAAGATTATGCTGCAACAAATTAAATTCCTAATACGGAAGTTTAAAGAATATACTTTTTTTCTTCCATTGTTGTGTTCCGGTTTCGCTTGACGTTGCACTTCAGACCCGTTTTCTGCTATCATTCAAATGATGAACCTTCCCAAATTCTGTTTTAACATTTTCAAGTTGTGCCAATATTTCAAAACCATTTAACAACTTTGGAGGTGGTCTACGATCAATGGAACCCTTAAATTTTGATTTGTTCAGCCGAAATCGATGAGATGCATCAAGAAATATTCGATGACACAAGAAGAACCATTTTCTACTGTGAGGTAGCTGTTTGGGCTCAAAATGAAAGCTACAAATGGGACAAGCCAAAACCATGTAAGTGTTCCAACCAGATAAATTCCCAAGCCCAGGGAAGTAACTAATGGTCCACATTAAAGCAACATGCATTTTGAACACTGTTTTAGAAGAACCATCAAATGTCTCAACACCGTTGCTCCATAACTCCTGCAATTCTTCAATCAAAGGCTGCAAGTATACATCAATATCATTTCCAGGAATTTGTTTTCCAGGAATAATCATCAAAAGGATAAAAGATGTTTATTGCATACACATCTACGGAGGCAGATTATAAGGGATCAAAACAACTGGCCAAATGCTATAATTGGTACTCAAAGTCCCAAATGGGTTGAATCCATCGGCATCCAATCCCAATCGAACATTCCTAGGATCAGCTGAGAAATCAAGATGTAATGAATCAAATATCTTCCATGATTGGGAATCTTGTGGATGTCTCGTTAACCCATCATTGTTATTATTTACAGAATTCCACTTCATGTGTTTGGCGATTTTCGATGACATGAATAATATTTTCAATCGAGGCTTCAAAGGAAAGTAACGCAAAACCTTTGCAGGTGTGCTCCTTTTCTTCTTCTCCATGAAATTATGTTCATTCAGACTTCCAACATCACCCTTTTCCTGCCATCTAGAAGAAGAACATTTCTTGCAATTCTGTCTACTTGAATCCTCTCCCCAATAAAGCATACAATCATTGGGACACACATGTATTTTTGTATAATTCAGACCAAGCTTGTTAACAACTTTTTTCATATCATAAAAAAATTCTGAGATTTTTTCTTTAGGAAATGCATCACGAATCAATTCCAATATCATGGACATTGTCTTATTTGTAATTCCACATAGACATTTGATATGGTACAACTTTAGCAAAAATGAAAGATTTGAATATTTCAAACACCCACTATACAACTCTTGATTTCCATCATCAACTAAATCATGAAACACATTTTCCTCAGTGAAGTTTTCTCTTACATTTGGCTCCACAGAATCAAGAGGAGGATCCAATGATATGTGACAATCTTGATCTGTCTGTGTTACAGTCTCAAAAACATCACTTGTCACGTTGCAATTTGTAGCACCCTCTTCTGGATGTTCTGATATGTTTTGATGCTGATAGTGGTGTCTTGCAGTGCTGAATGCATCATTTATTAGGTTTTGCATTTCATTTTCCATTGTCGATGAACTTGGGACCTCATTATGCATATTAACATCAGTGCTCAATCTTTCTGTAATGTTCGATTCTCCATGCCAAATCCAACACAAATGTTGAGCACGGAATTGCTTCAGTATTAAATGTTCATAAACCACATATCTCTTCAACATGTTCTAAATTTACATTTAGGACATGGACATTTTATTCTCCCTTAAATGGATCGATTAGAAATTGAAAAATCTAAAAACTCATTCAAACCCTTAACATACTGAGGTGTGTTCATCGGTAATGTGATCCAGCTTTTATCCATGTATATCACAATGTGCCTACACAAAAAACAAGGAATCAAACATGAGACATATTCCATAACCCTATCATCAAAAACAAATAATGATGAACAAAATTTCCATAATAGAGAAAAATTCAAGGATATATCAAGAAATGGGTCTCAAAATTCCTCAAAGTCCCTAAATTGGAAGCACAAAATGGATGAACTCTTTCTATAAGAATGGGCCTTTTCATCATGTTATGGTTCATCCTGCCTCTAATCCTTGCACATTGGATTCTCTTCATTCCCACTATTAATTTTTTGCATACCTGATAAAACTAAGGAATGAACAACCATCGATTTCCATGAATATTTAGCTTCCATTCACATGTCCCTAGTGACAACCTCCAAAATGGATGTTATTCCCAAAGAAAGTAGAGATGTACCAAGGTCTGGGTGAAGACCATCACCAAAGAAATGATCTCTCTCATAATTGATGACCCCTATCTTTGGAGAATATATAACAAACCTTTAAAGGTTATTGATATACTCCCATACTGATCTGTCACCAATAAAAAGTCTCATGAGCTCAGTCTATTTCTCTACATTCATTCCCTTAGGAAATAACCATTAAAAAAATAAATCTTGATGAGATTCCAATTCATACATTCATGAAGTTAAGAAGGTACCACTGACTCCCACAAGACTCTACTAAAACTATAAATCCAGTTCTAGAAAATTCTCACACACAAAATATCAGGTTCCCTAAGATAATTGAGGATCACCTCAATTTGTTCCAACTTCCTAACTGCTTCCACTGACCCTTGAAAAACACTTAATGAAGGAAGATAGTGATTCAGGAATCCTATGATGGTGTCCGAGATTGAAAATGATTTAACATCAAAGAATCAACACGTATTCTAGGTCGGAATAAGAACTAAATAATCCTTTTTGAAAATTACAGTGGACAACAATAACATCTAAATGAACTATATCAATTAAATACTCAAAATAAAGCCTAATTATTCTATATGAAAGCAAGAATAAAATAAAAAAAAAGTATAAATTAAACAAGGAACACACTAATGAAACCAATGTTCAATGGAAGATGAACGTTGACAGAGTTGATAGAGATGTTATTCCAATACAAGTGGTTGCTTTTTGCATCAGAACTACCTAGGTTTTGCGAATATTCATGCAAGAAATTTTTCCTTGCATGTTGTTATACCTAAAATCAACTATTCCAAGTATAGACTAATTCAAAAGAAAGCTAGGTCCAACTCTTCTTGGTTCATTAAGAGTACAATTCGTATATTTTTATGTTTAAATAGAAGAAACCAGGATGAATTCTTGGTCTCCGTCCTGGAATGATGTTGCAGTTTTCAAGTTCAAACCCATATTTTTCTTCATTTATTGTTTTAATTCCAAGAAAACTCAACACTAATGGGTATGTAGTTGCAACCGAATTGAATCTAAACAAGACTACCAACACACACCCATAAATGCCCCTTAATCAATCCCATGACTACCATATCAGAAATCCATGACCCGTTGTTTATTGAAATAAGATAATAATGGTGGGAAAAATAAAAAAAGAGCAAAGAACCGTTGAGGATGTCATGTTTGTGAAATTAAATCAAACCAAAGAGAGGATGGTCACTAAGAAAAACACAGGTGCGTATACTTTTATCCATCTCTATATTTGTGTAGTAGATGAAGAAACCGATATAGTTGTCTTCGGTAAAAAAAAAACAAAAATGAAACACGAATCAGAATGATTCGCAGAAAAATCAAAATCAAAAAAAGATAAATTTACCCAAAAACAACAAGATCAAAATCAGAATGATTCAACGGGGTCACCGGGGTCGGGGTCGCGGGGTCGCCGGGGTCACGGGGGGCTGGGGTCAGGGTCGCGGGGTCGCCGGGGTCGCGGGGGGCCGTGGTCGCGGGGGAAGCGGGGGGCCGGGGTTACGGGGGAAGGAGGGTCAGGGTGGGGGGAAGGGTCAGGTGTAAAAAAAAACAATGTTTCGTGACGGTTTATTATAAACCGCCACGAAACATTTTTTACAAAAGTTTTAGCGGCGGTTCCTAGAACCGCCTCTAAACAACCATCGCTAAACAGAGGTTTTGTTGTAGTGACAATATTTCACAAGTTATATTTAATAAATATAAAGGGTTTTGGTCTTTGATGAATATAAATACCACAAAAAGTGCAATAAAAACATTCTTGAAGAACATTACCTATTGAATTTGAAAATGAATTTTAAAAACTATCTTTTTTGAATATTACGGAAGAAATTATTTGAAAATAACCATGTAAATATTTAAGGTATGATTCAAATTAATGGGTGACCATGACTGTTGTAATATTTGGTTCTTTTTTAGTTTGTTAAAACAATGAGAACTTTAATATTTCCAGTAAAACATTAGAATGTTATTATTTTGAAAATGAAAAAAAGATTCATTTAACAAAAATTTTTAAAAATTAATACATGTTTAAAAAATAATTTAACAAATTATTTGATCAAATTAATAGTATTCTTAAAAACAATATAAGAAAAATATGGGAACAGAATAGAAAGAATCTTAACTATGTATATAAATAATTTTAGTTTTCCTTCAAAAATAATTTTGGTATATTGAGTATTTAAAAGTGAAAAAGTATAGAAAAACTCATAATTTTCATAAATAACGGGAGAATATGAAAAGATATTGGGTTTAAGGTTAAAATATCAAATAATTATATCAGAATAAAAATTAACATCATCAATACTGAATGATGATAATATTGTGAAATAAATCATTACCACTTTGGTAACAATTGAATCATAACCCCAATGAACGAAATAACATAAAATGAAAACTTAAATAAAAATAATATAATTATATTCATGATATCAACGTGATATAAGATACAACTTATAAAAATAAATAAGTGAATAATACCAAATGTGTCTCTACATAGAGAAAATATAGTAAAACTCTCTTATGAAGATCAAACCATTGAAGTGTGGATTAATAAATGATTTGATTATATGTCTAAAATTTAAATCCACATAATACAAGTGTAAGTACGAAAAAAATAATTATAAGTAATTAAATATATAACTTCTTAATATCAAATACAATGAAGATGTAATATAACCCAATGAAAATAAATTCAATTATGAAATTTCATTCCAGTTGGTAAATTTCTAGTGAAATACCCTTTAATTAAATAATTGAAATTAAAACGTAAAATATCATTATTTTTTATGTATTTTAGATACTAAATGAAAAGGGTATATATATACCTCATATAAAAGATATTTGGTATATAATAAGAAGAAAATAAATAATGAAGAATATATGATATGAAATATTGTACATCACTTTTCTCATTAAATGATGAAGGTTTAAGCACTTGTGTAATATTTTTATACAAGTTATTTATTTATAAGAAAAACATATTAAAAATTTTAAAATGATAAATGATATTCTTAAAACAACTTATCACCCATTCACTAATGATGTTTTATTATTAGATTTGTTTCATGTGTTAACCATTTCTTTTTCTCATTCATGTTTTTTCATTCAAGATATGAATATTCCACATATTATATTAGTAAATCATCTTCATAATTATATATATTTTGAAAATATTACATTTATTCATTATATTCTTTTTTAAAACCATTAATGATTATTCGACATGGAAAATGAGTTTCCCCCTTTGTGGAGATGGTAGGCCATACATACGCACAAGTAACGATGTCATTACCTTAATAGATGAATGGTTAACAAATTGGATGTTATATTAATATTACAAATTAATATCATGTAATATATATCATATATATCCATTATTTCAATCATTATGACTATCTGTGTGATTCTGTGATAAAAACCCAATTACATCGATTCATGAGGCTATACTCCACCATACACACATTTGATGAATTTTTTTCACATATAACAGGGAAGGATATGGATAAATATTATAACATAAATATTATAATCTATCATTATAAGTGAAATAAATATTTTATTATATTTGAATTTTTATTACATGAATAAATGTGGAAAAAGAAAAAACAGGAAATGGTTAGTGAATACAATTATGTTCTCTTAGAAGAACCTCATTTGGATCTTTTAATAAAGACCAAATGGATAGTTTTTTTGGAATATCAGCACCATTATAATGTTTTTATGTATTATTGGGATATATTTTAATAGTGTTTTTAAAATTAAATAGCATTAGAGGTGTGATGATGTGAAGGGAGGGGTTCCCCTTTATATCTGAGGAGGAGTGGAGTTTTTCTAAAAACTGAAAACTACTAAATAATGGAAAGTCACTCCCAAACCAAGTACCTCTTATATTGATAGATAATGGGGTGTATTAATGGAATATAATTAACACACCTCCACTAATGAATATAAACATGTTTTACACATGTTATTTACTTTATATCCAAGGTAAAATTCTTTTACCATTTTAGTTTTGACCACTGTAACTAGTTTTTTAACCATGGTAATTAATCCATTAAGACTAAAATATAATGTCTTATATTATAAAAATTAAACATAATGATTATAAATAATAAATAAAATTTATCAAATAATAGTTATATATTAGGGGAAATTTTATTATAACAAAAGCGCATGTAGGGCATAGAAAATCCTTTTATCGTTAACTATATTAATTAATTTTCAATATTTTCACTATTTATCCCGATCATAAAATATGAAAACCTTATTACCTAACATTAATTTCCACTATTTTCACTATTTCATTCCCTTAAATATTTTTAGGTTAAGAAAATATGAGATATAGTAACCATAATTTTTTTTCCTTGTTTCGTAGATATCAAATATATTAATTAAATTTATTCTTATTACCTTCTATGAAAAGTGCGTGTGAAAAATGAATCACATCACTTCGCTAGGAGGTAGTCCTCCATACACATGAGCAAAATTATCATATTATAAATAGAATAGAAAGTAATAAGTTATATATTATGTTATAATTAAATAATTATGATAATATCATAAATATCATATAAATGTGTTAAATCTATCATTACATCTATCCTTGAAAGGAGGTAATGGAAAAAAATTATATTTTTTCACTCACTAGTAGTTGGCCATACACATATTTTATAGTCTGGTTTACCATTTAATGGACGAGGGGATATATAGATTAAATTACCTTAAAATAATAAAATCTTATTATATATAAGATATTTAGGATATTATATAATAATTGTCTAATATGATTTGAGATATGTGTTATAAGAAAAAAATTAAAAACACTTATTCATTAATGTTACCACTTATTCGGATGACCACTTTAGGTTTGCACAAAATACCATCCCAATATGTATTTATTAACAAATAAATGGATCTATAATCTTATGATGGGATTATAGAAATGATTTGGGTATTTATTGGCTGAGAAATGGATTTGGGAGTGTGAAGGGGGTAGGTTGGGGGTGTCCTATTATAAGTGGGGGAGAGGACACACGTCTAGTATTAGAAATTATTCAATTACACCCACATTTGTATTATGTTACAAGCCTCCTAATGGGTCATTATGGACCTTTAGATGTGATAAGGTATAAATATATCCATTAAATGGGTTTTGGACAAGTTAGTAGGTCTTTTAACCCTTATCATATTAGTTTAACCAGCATGTAAAACAATTTTTACATTGACCATGATAATTAATTTTTACTACTTTTACAATTCATAGTGGTCTAAAATTAATTTAACATCCTTATGTAAAATTTATTTTTCATAATCCAAATATGGAATATAAAGACACAACCCCAGTATCCAAGAATCAATTCCTTATTTTTTTACATTGGCATATTTAAAAGAAAGATGGATCTTGAAGGTATGAATAACATAGTAGTTTTGGAAAACAAGATACAAACAAAAGTTTAACATTAAAACATGAAATGAAATAAAACATATAAATGACATAAGAATCATCCCCAATTACTATATTATCCCTAAAATTCATTCATAATATACTTCTTTGCATCCTAAGAAAAAATAAATCATATGAAAGGGGTGATATCAAATTCTTAGTGAGGGTATGTAATAAAGCAGAAGTAATTATAAACATAAACACTAGGCATGGTGAGTAACTAAAAACACATTCATTTAAAAATATACTTTAGAATAATATGGAAGGAATAAAATTTGATTGAATAATTCCATAATAAAACATAACCATGGATACTCTACTGGTTGAATAATCACATGGACTATCACATACTTATTACATAATGAGGGAATTCATAATGTTAGGCATGAAAAAAATTCTTTCAAGGCCTCATTCCAAAATCATACATAAATGGGTAAAACCCAAACTAGTTTATCTCATGATCCCTACCGATACACTGAGGGGATATAGAGAGCCCCAAATGAAACTTAATAATTTTAATTCATTTCTCATATGAAAGGGGTGAAATAGAAACAACATATACATTAATATTGAAAATAACAAAATAAATGTAAATCACATTCCTTAATCAATAAACGTAACACTAATCATTCAAATTAATATGGTGAGTGGTTCCCAGATAGCACATCCATATTCAAAAAAATCAAAAAATATTAAAAAAACATGGTTTATGATATCAAAATATATTTATACCAATTAAACATATTAATCAACATGAGTGTAGATATAGATTAAAATACACACATAAAATCATCATGTAATTCTTGATAGAAATGCTATTTACATTGAAAAGAAGAGTTATTTTCAAAAAATATTTCTATAAAAATTAAAGTTAATTAAGGTATTATTTTAATAAAAAAATTATTTATTTTTAAAAAATAATGGTGTCTTAAAATAGATTATATAGTGGATTTGAGAATAGGTAATAATTCAAGATGTTCTTTTAAATGGATCTTGTTTATATGGAAGAATTCATGAAATATCCTTTTAAAATATGTACCTCTCCCTAAAATAAAGAAGGATTCTTAATGGTACACATATAGAGAGATTTTAAATAGAATTTATAAGGAGTAAATAAGAATAAATAAGATTTTAATTGAGGTAAGTAGAGAATAAGAGTAACCCGAATGAAAATGGAGGTTTAGGTAGAAAAAAACTACCTTATGTCCTAATGTGTTCTCCACATGACCTTAAGGTAGTTGAATATTAAATTAGACCAAGTAATAATTTAATTTACACACTATTATACTTGCAAATAATTTATTATAATTTTATTAAGTTCATTAATGGATCTTTTATAAGTTATTAGATTACATTCCATCGTTCTAGAGTGTTTGTTTATTGATATTCATGATGGAATCCCTTGATTATAAGCATGAAAGTTCATGTGGAACGAATACAATTTTCCCATATTTCATTTATATATAATTAATGAACATAAACAATTAAAAATGGTTATATATTCCATTTGGTTACATGGAATGAGTATTAATAACTAGATAAGTCATTTAGTGATAATCGTTTAGATTTTTATGTTAGTTTTTCGATCACAACGAACTAGTTTTGTTCTATTATTTAGTATCATGTACAAATGATGGTTCTATAATCATTAAATATGATATAATATATATTTTAGAATCTGGTTCAACCATAAAAATGGTTTCATGACCATAATTGAAGGAGAAATTGAAGAACGAAGGTTCATCATCCACGAAGGTTGTAAATTGTCACCTCTCAGACGATGATTTCATTTTTAAAATAAAATAGAGGGAGTAAGGAGATTGATGATTTATCATCAATAAAAAAGATATAATTACATAATATAGATTATAATGGGGTTATAATGATCATTATAATTTTCATTTGGACAGAGGAGGTGAGGAGTTAACAATAAATAAAGAGGGAAAATGAAAAGAAAATAAAAAGAAAAGGAATATGATTTTACCTCTTGGATACTCCTCCTTGAGAATCTCATTGAGGGGATTGATTTTGGACTTTTGGATATACCAAGAGCTCCTAGAAGTGTGAAATATTTTGGGAAGAGTATTTGGGTAGAACATTGACAAGCTGAAAGGCTTAGATAAGTGGGTAGAAGAGGGATTGAGGGGTGGTTTTTATATTGGTGGAGGGGTGACTTTTGAATATCTTATTCATTATTTTATTAATTTTCTCAAGACAAGAAATATTTTTGATTATTGTGCCCAATTTTTTTTAATACAGGAATATGATTTTTAAATAATGATTTCTTACATCATCCATGATGCAAGTAACAGTTTTTTAGTTTATAATGTATTTATACCATAAATTAGTGTATTTTACTATTAAAAAAAATCAAGTATTGCTGAAAAAATCCCAAAAAAACACCCTAAATTTTTTTCTAAATATAGAATCCCCAAAATTATTCAATTTTATTAAAATAATTTTCTAAATATGATAAATTTTACTTTTAATTAAAATCAACATTTATTCAAAAAGTACAGTTTTTAAAATTAAAAATGATATTATAACACCCTGAAAAATTAAATAAGTTATTATTAAATTATCATAAAATAATAGGAAAATATATATTAATTTATTAATACATTATATGAAAATTAATTATCTTTTAAATCGAAGTATTAATTATTATGTTCTAATTAAATATTTATTACCCACAAAAATACCAACACCTAATTATTTTTTAAAATATTCATTTACTTGTACAATTATTTCACACTATCATTTATAGGGTTCCTAAATATTATTTATAATCTCATTGGTGATGTTACTATTCATAATGTTCATATAACTATTCATAAGGGTAAAATTACTGTTCATAAGGGTCAAGTTACTATTCACAAAAAATTAGGTTGATCTTATCAGACTCTAAATATCATACTAGATGCAAGAATTTATGTTAGTACTTTGAAATTCAAATCATAGGAGAAGAAAAATAAGGTTATAATAATTTATTTTTAAATAATTGGGGGGTAACATTCTTCACCCCTTACAAAAATTTCTTCCTTGAAATTCTAAAATGTTACTTCATAAAAATATTTGGGTAGTTCTTCATCATATGTTCCCCAAGATCCCACATTTCTTCTTCAATTTAATGATTTTTACAAAGTATCTTTACCAACTGAGTCATCCAATTCTTCAACACATGTTCTTTAGTGTCTAGAATCATGATAGGATCTTCACAATATGTTAAGTCTAGTTCTAAATCAATACCTCTATAAGTGAGTACATGCATTGGGTTTGGCATGTACTTTCTCAACAATGAGGAATGGAACAAATTTTTTACCTTAGAATGAAAAGGTGGTATTGCAAAATGATAATCCATAGCTCCAACTCTCTCCAGAATTTAAAAAGGACTAATTTACCTGGAGATCAGTTTCCATTTCTTCTAAAATCTTATTGCAGCCTTCCGTGGAGATAATTTTAGGAAAACATGATCTCCCACATGAAATTACAAATAATTCCTTTGATTATCATCATATCCCTTTGTCATACTTTGATATGCTTTGATATGATTTTAAATAGTCTTTAACTTCACTGTTGTTTCCTCCCCATGCTATGGGACCCCAAGCTTCCTTTCTCTAACATCATCCCATAAAATTGGTGTACAACATCTCTTTATCTACAATTATTAAAATGGTTCCATTTGAATAAAATAATGAAAACTATTACTATAGAAAAAATACATCAAAGGTTAATACTGATCCCACATACCTTGAAAGTCAAGTAAACATGATCTTTGAATTTCTTCTAATGTTTGGATCATCATTTCTGATTTCTCATCAGTTTGAGGGTGATAAATAGTACTCAATCAAAGTTCTATATCCAAATATATCTGATAAATTATCTTTAATATTTATGTAAATCATGGATCAAAATAAAATTCTATTATATTAAGTTCTCTATGACGTCTAACAAAATCATTGATAAAGATTCATGCAATGATCTCTAGTGGAAAATCGTTCATTATAGCAAGGAAATGTGAAGATCTCATAAACTGATCAATAATTACCCAAATTATATTATTATTACTAGAAGTTTTGGGAAATATAGTGACACAAACCTTGGTAATTTCATCTCATTTCCATGTAGAAATTGGTAGAGGTTTCATGACTACCCTAGGATGTTTTCATTAGCCTTCACATGTGGACAAACTATACATCTTGATACATAACCAACAATTTCTCTCTTCATGTTATCCCACCATAAATATTCTTTCAAATCTTAATCTATCATAGTGCTACCAAGATGAATATAGAAATTCTAGCTATGATAACCATCAAATAACACCTTTTTTCACTCAGGTATAAAGGAAACACACATCCTTTTACCAAATTTTAGAATTCCATCCTCATTCACAAAGTCTTCCAACATAGTATCATTCACAACATTAATTTTATTTTGAAGATTCTCATCATTAGGCTTAGAAATTTTAATCCTTTCTAATAATGATGTTTGGACAACCAATTGAAAATGTAATTAGGATTCACCTTCTTTGATAATTTCCATATCCATATTTACTAGATCCATGAACACACGTCCATTTTAACCCTCATATTGTTTATAACTCCATGATATGTCCTACTCAATGAATCTTCCACCTTATTTTACTTACCTAGGTGGTAGTGAATGGAACAATAATAATCTGTTAGAAACTAGATCCACTTCCTTTTCCTCATGATGATTTCATTCTCTGAGAAGATATATTTCAAATCTTGTGATATTTATATATATCACATCTTTCACCATAGAGATAATGTATCCATATCCATAGGGAAATATTACAGCTTCCAAATCATGATCATGGGCTAGATAGTTCTATTTAAGAGTTTTAATTACTTGATTCATAAGAAATAACTCTATCATTCTTTATATTGATACATCCAAGACGTTTTATTGATGCGTCACTATGAATCACAAATCTACCACTTCCCTATTATATAGTGAAGATCATGAATTCACCAATCTCTAATTCAATTCATCAAATAATTCTTCACACTCTTATTTATATATGAACTTTACACCATTATGAGTACGCTTGGTTAACAGGTGGTATAATAGGTTGATGTTCTGAACAAAATACTTAAAATAACTTACAAAACCGATAAAACTAGGTACCTCAATTATGTCTATTTGTGCATGACATTCCAAAACTATCTTTGTCTTTAGAGCATCAACTAATATTCCATCCATAGAGAAAATATGGCCATTAAAAGAACTTTTTGAATCCATAATTCACATTTTCTAAAATTCCCATATATCACGTTTCATCTAATAGTCTTTAGAATAATGTGCATGTGATTCTCATGATATTCATATCTTTTTTAGTATATAAAGATATCATCAATAAATACCATAATGAACTCATCATGATATTCCTTAAAAAATCTATTCATTAGATCCTTGAAAATAGAGGGTCCATTAGATAGTCCAAAATAAATTACTATAAACTCATAATTCCCAAACCTGGTTTGAAATTTTCTCTTTTGAATATCATCATTCCTCACACACAAATAATTATACCAAGATCGAAGGTAAATTTTTTAAAAATATTTGTCTCCATGAAGTTTATAAAATAAATCATAAATGTGAGGAAGATGATACATGTTCTTTATATTAATGGCATTGATCTCATAGTATTCAATGTATATATGTATAGATCCATATTTCTTTTCCATGAAAAGAACATGGGATCACCGTAGATAAATAATATGGAGAATAAATACATTATCACTCAATTCCACTAGTTTTTTCTTAAACTCTACTAATTCCACTATAGACATCCTATAAAGAGTCTTTTATATAGGTCTTGAACCAAGAATTAAATCAATAGAGAACTCAACTTCCCACTCTAGAGGATGTACCGATAAATCCTCTCAAAAAACATCAATATATTCTTTCAAAATAGGTACACCCTTGATTTGAACATTTCTTCACTCACTCATAGATATTGCATTTTCTTCCTCCCCAGGAATTGAAATTAGTAGATCTTCTAGGGATAGATCAAGATAAGAATCATATAGTGAGGATTCTTTTCTAAAGATAAGGGACTCTATGTTTCTCTCAAAAATTGAAACTTAATTCTTATTGCAATATATCTTTGAATAATAATTTGAAAGTAAATTCATATAAAGAAATTATATCAAAATAAATCAGGGATATGATGATAAGATCAGAAACTAAATCATGTTTATATGTTATAAGGGGAACTGGTTGACACATAATGGTTTCAATGATACTTCCCTTAAGAATATTGATAGAAAACCCCTTTATTAAATAAAAATTTTAATATCTAATTTTCATGGAAAATTGGGAAGATGTAAAATAATGAGATGATCCAAAATCAGAAAAATAATATGGTATGTTTGAGGAAATGATTAAATTACCCAGCGCTATATCTTTATGAACTTCAACCTCAGCGTATAATATTGGCATGTCTCCCTTTGCATTATTTGGGGGATGTTTCCTTAAAACACAGTAATTTCATGTTCATAATGTCCCATACATTTTCAATTATATCATTTAACATTGGAAGAATATTTCATTCCTATGCAATAATGAGAATGGTGGACTTTTTCTCCATACATGTAGAAAACATCCATTCCCTTCAAGAAAGTACTCTAAAAATTCCTTCACAAAATTACTATATGGTGGAAGGTCAACTCTTACCTTCATCCCCATTTCATTATTTCCTTTTACAGAGTTTTTAGCATCCATCTTATACTCTTTAATTACTTTGAAGTCATAGGATTTAGAGAATTACTTTTCTATCTTAATACCACTTGAAAATATATCTTTATATGACGAGAAATTCCAAGACACCAGTGACCTTTAGAGGAATGGTTTTAAAACATTAATCAATCGATCAATATTTATCCTAAATTATATATGTTTTCCACAACATGACATTAAATCCTTGTAAAGATAGATTCATACTTTGTAACATTCTCATCCTCATTTTGCCTCAGATTCAAGAATTTTCTTTCCATATCCGCTCGTTCTTCACATGGAAACTATTTTTTCTAGGAAATTTTACATTAAATACCTCCATTCAATTTTTTTCAATTTCTTCCACCTCCTTTGTGTTTTGAATTAGCAACCACCGTTTAACAACATCTCCAAATAAATGATACACTACAATGATAACTTTATCTATTTCGTTACATCCCAACATGAGAAATATCTTTTCAAAGGAACTCATCCACTTCTATGCTAAATTTTTTTTTGTAGTCCCATTAAATATAGAGATTACTATCACATAAAATGGTCCGACATTTCTCCTCCACATTGTGAATCATGATGCTCTATATGGGTAAGTTTATTTTTCAAAACTTGAGTTAGCTATCCTAGTATAGTTATATGTTTCTTAGTTCTATTCATAGAACCAGAACCAACATCATTATCTTTCATAGGAGATAAATCCCTACATGGGATACACACATTCAAGTTGGTTCCATTCCTTCCACTAGTAACCATTTTTAAATAATGGTATACAATAAATTAGGTTATGAATCATATTGTATGATTTTGAAATAGAAAAATTTTTAACATAAATTTAAATTTTAAGCGTGTTTAATCTCATAATCCTAAGAATGGTTTATTTGAGGACATATTTAACTTTAAGTCATTAATAATAGTTGAAAATAAAATTTGAATCATTCTAAAAATATACCCTGATAGTGTTAAACCAGGTGCGCAGTAAGGCTCATTGTCATGTACCAGGTTACCTCGAGTCCGGCCCAGAACACCTTGTCAGAGTTATTACTCCAAGGTATATCTTTGATAGAACCACATCCACTTGTAGTATCCAGACATGGGTGTATTTGATAGAAAGGTCCACATAATCTATAACTTTCCAAAATTCTAGGATGTTGTTTTATGCTTATCCCTGAAGTTTATTATTGGAATTTTTTCACTAATCTATATTTTATATATCTATTTTCCAAAGTTTCTATTAAACTTCCTTGGATACCAACTATAAATACCCTAACCTAGTTGCCTAGATTCAGTGTATTATTTTATTACATTGGCATATTAAATAAGAACATGTATCCAAAGGTTCTGAATATTTTAGTAGTTTTATAAGAACAAATACATACATAAGTTCAACATTAGAACATGAAATGAAATAAAATATATAAATTCCATACGAATCATCCATAACTCCAAGATTACCCCTGAAATTCATTCATAATATACTTTTTCCATCGTAGGGTAAAATAAAACCTAATAAATGGGTGAGAAGAGATGACCAATAAGGGTATATAATACAATAGAATTAATCATAATCATAAACACTAAGTATGGTGAGAAACTAAAAAGACATTCATTTAAAAATATACATGATCATATTATGATAGTAATAAAATATGAATGAATAATTCCATAATAAAAAATATCCATTGATATTATACTAGTTTAATGATCACATGGCCTATCACATACTTGTTTTATAACGAGGGAATGCATAATTCGGGACATCATAACCATTTTGTCTAGGCTTTGTGCTAAGAACATACATAAACATGTAAAAACCTAAAATAGTTTGTCTCATGAGACCTACCAATGCACTGAGGGGATACCGTATGCCCCACCTGAAACATAATAATTCCAAGAAAATACTAATATGAAAGGGTTTACATATAAATAACAAATAAATTCATTTTTAAACTAACATAAGAAATGCAAATCACTTTCCCCAATCATTATACAAAACACTAACCATTTGATGTAATATGATGAATGGGTTCAAGATAGAACATCCATAGTTAAACTAATCATAAAAAATTAAATATAACATAGTCGATGATATAATAAAATATTAATCCCAATTAATCATATGTGTCAAAATTTGTTTTGAAATAGATGAAAATACTCTTATAAGATCAAAATTTAATTCTTGATATAAATACTCTTTTACTTAGAAATGAAGAGTTATTTGCAAAAAATAATTGTATAAAACCAAAATTTATATATGGTAGTTTTTTCATAATAAAATTAGTGATTTAGAAAAATAGTGGTTTCTGAAAATATATTGTAGATTGCATTTGAAAATAGCTAAGAATTCGAGAAGTTTCTTTAAAACAAGCTTGTTTATCGATAAATTTTTTTAAAGACCCTTTTAAAACTTGTAACTCTACATAAAATAAAGAAGGATTATGAAGGGTACACACACATTGAAAATTAAGATATAATTAATGTGGTGTAAATAATAATAAATAATAATTTCATTTAGGTAAGTGTAGAATAAGAGTAACCTGAATGAAAATAGAGGTTCGGGTAGAACACCCTTACCTTATATCCAAATGTGTTCTTAAAATGAAATTAAGGACGTGAAATATGAAATTAGACCCATTAATAATTTAATTCAGAACATATTATACATGTTTATAATTTATTATAATTTTATTATGTTCATTTATGGAAACTCGATATGTTATAAAATTGAATTCCATTGTTCTAGAGTGTTTGTTTGTTGATATTCATGATTGGATTACTTGATTATAAGTATGGATGTTCATGTGGAATAGATATAATATTATAATATTTAATTTATATATTATTAAATATCATCCATAAGTGTAAATGGTTATATATATCATTTGGTTATATTATATTATGATGAATCAATTGATAAGTCATTTAGTGAAAATCATTTAGATTTTTAAGGCGGTTTTTCGATCACGATGAACTAGTTTGGTTCTATTATTTAGAGTCATGTAAAAATGATGGTTCCAGAATAATTACATAATATATAATACATATTTTAGAATCTGATTTAAGTGTAAAAAATATTTTATTATTGTACTTGAGGGATAAATTATAGAACGAAGGTTCATCATATATAAAAGTTGTAAATTGGAACCTCCCAGATGATGATTTCTTTTTTAATATAAGAGAGAGAGAGAGAGAGAGTAAAAAGATTGATGATTTATCTTAAATAAAAATGATATAATTACATTATAAAAATGATATTTGATTTATAATTATCATTTTTAAAAGCTATGTGAGGATATAATACTAAATAAAGAAGGAACAAAAAGACAAAATAAAAGGAAAAGGAGGAGGATATTACCTCTTGGATACTCTATATTGAGAATCTCTTTAAGGGGATTGATTTTGGTATTTTGGAAAGACCAAGAGCACAAGGAAGTGTGGAGAGGATATAGAAGTGTATTTGGGAATATATTTGGCATGCTTAAAGGCATAGAGAAGTGAGGTGAAGAGGGAGTGGGGGTGGTTTTTATTGTGGAGGAGAGGAGTGATTTTTGAATATCTCATTTTTTATTTAATTAATTTTCTCAAGACAAGAAATAATGCCTAATTATTGTGACCAATAATAGTAATGAGTGAATGTTAGTTTGAACTATTTATTTATTAAATAAGAAATGATTCAAGGAATAGTGTATTTATCTTATAAATTTTTTATACCGTAAATTACCGTATTTTACTACTCCCCAAAAATTCATGTATTTCAGACAAATACAAAAAATTCACACTGAATATTATTAAACATGTAGAATAAAAAAATGGATTAAATTTCATGATAATAGGTGTATAAATATGATACTTTTTTTAAATCATAATTTACTCGAGAAATATAGTTTTTAAAAATTAAAATTGATTTTATGACACCTTGAAAAATTAAATAAGGTCTTAGTAAATTATACTAAAATCATAGAACAAAAAAAACTGATTTATGAATAAATTATATAAAATTTAATATTATGTGAAATCAATTTATTAATTGTATATTGTAATTAATAATGTATTATTCACAAAAATACCAACACTTTATTATTTTTTAAAACTTTTACTTACTTATAGAATTATATCATAATTTCATTTATAATGTGCCTAAATTTTATTTATACTTTCATGGGTGAGGTTAATATTCATAAGGGCCATATTACTATTCATTATTATAGCATTACTATTCAGAAGGGATAAGTTACTATTCACCAAAAAAAGTAAGTTGATCATATCAGACTATAAATATCTCAATGAATGAAACTGTGCATGTTAGATTTTTGAAATTAAAATTAATGAATCAGAGAAAATGGTCTTAAAAAAAATTAATTTTCATATCTTTGGGGTGTTACATTGAACCTATTTTTACAAATTCAAATAATAGATATTGTAGAATACAATGTAAAATTATACCCACAAACATGACAAAAACGTGGGATTCAAAAAAGAACATTCTCAAGTGAAGAAGGATTGAATATCATAATTTAAGATTAATTTTATTCCATTTAATTAAAATTGAATTTATTATAATATAATTTAACTAATTTTTCCTTAAAGCAATCATAAAATTTAATTTATCTTTATAAATAGTGTAAATGAAAATGCAGTGTTCAATAAAATTAGTATTTTTCCCTATGCATCAAAAAATGAAACATTTCAAAACAAAATCCAAAAATTATAATATTAATATGTTTATTTATAAAATTATATTGATATTATCATATAATGTTTCCAAAATTATAAAACATTTCTCTTATAACAAAACCATAAATAGTAATGGAACAATTTTCTTTGAAAATAAAATTATTTTTTAGAAATCATTTATTTTTCTTTTTGATGATTATTATTTTAATTATAATAATTATATTTCCATTTAATTTATATTGTACAGGTATAAACCATATATTTTAATAATTCTGTTAGTACTATTCATACCCAACATCTAAACAACTGTGTTATAGTGGTTAATTTTAAATAATATTTTTAATAAATTATTTTTTTAAACTCAATGTTGACTGCATAAAAGTTTCTTAGGGAGAATGAATATAATATAAAATAAATAAATCCTAAAGTTTTGGAGTATTTCATTCTTCCACTGTACAAATATTTTATCTTCTAAACATTATTAGTATTAGTTTCTTAATAGATGGGGGTAGTTTTTCTTCCTAATATACTCTAGTTCCCACATTTCTTCCTCTATTTTTGTGATTTCTCCATAATACCATTACCATATTTGTCATAATATTCCAAAATACATTAACTCTACTACCAATAATATAGATGGGTTCTTTATAGTAATATAAACCAAGATCCATTTATATTTTATCATAAGTGACCACATGCATTGGGTCTTGCACGCACTTCCTTAAAAATAACATAAAAACACATCATATACTTTTGAGAGGAATGTAAACATTGTGAACAAAAAAAACAAGAATCCAAAATTTCACAAAATTTTAATGGATCTAATGTATGCGAGGCTTATTTTTCCTTTCTTATAAACCCTTATTATATCCTTAAATAGAGATACTCTTAATAAAACATGTTCTCCAACTTGTAATTCCAAATCCTTTCCTTGATTATCATTATAACTCTTTTTATTACAATAATATTGTCTAATGTGTTCATGAATAGAATTTACCATAATTTTTGTTTCTTTAAATGTTTGGGGAGTAAATGTTTATTATCTCAAACTTTATCCAAAAAAGTTGTTATACAACATCTCCTACTTTATTATGCATCATACGACACAATTTTAATACATGAATAAAAACTATTTTATCGAAAAACTATACTAATGGTAAATAATGACCCAAAATACCATGAAATACTTGTGATCACGACCTCAACACATCTTATATGGTTTCAATATTCCTTTCTATATTTCCCTCATTTTGAGGATTTTAGGTAGTGCTCAAATGAATCTCGGTATAAAGTGCCTTTAGAGGATTCTTCTAGAATTTCAATCTTAAAAGGGAATCAAGATAAAAAATGATCAAAATTGGTTCACCAAGATATATTATAACTTAAATAATACAGATCATTGAAAGGATATCAAGAGGTAAATTTAATCTTATAGTGAGGAAATGTGTAGATTTGGTTAGGTGATAACAATAATCCATATTACATCATTATATCTAGTAGTATTTAGAATTCAAATGAAAAATTACATAGTAATTAAATCCCATTTCCACATTGTAATAGGAATATGTTTCATGAATCCTATTAGATATTGTATCAAATCATTCACTTATTGACAAAATAAACATCTAGAAAAATAACAAGCAATTTCACGTGTCATGTTATCCCACCAAAAACAATTCCTAAAATAACAAAACATATATGTGATAACAGGTTGTATAGAGAAGTTGGATACATAATAATTATACAACAATTACATTTTTTATCTCATGTATATATGGAAGACATAATCTCCTTCTAATTTCATAACCACATCTTCACAAACAAAGTCTTATAATTTCCTATCATCCACATATTTAAATTTCTTCTGAAATTTCTCATCAACAGAATGATAATTATTTTTCATTTTAATAAATAAGGTTTTGAAATAATTTGAATTTTTTTCATGTATCTCATTTAAAACTAATTCCCATATACAACTTTAATATATCCATAAACATAGGATAAGTCACAAGCCTCCTTTGGTTCTTAACTCCAAAATATTTTCTAGTAAATTTATCCACTACCTTATTTTTATTCCCTATAAGTTAATGTAGTGAGAAATCATAATAATTATGTATCTTGATCAATAACCATTGTCTCATATTGATTATTTTAATGACAATATTTATTTTTGGCTTTTATGATCAGTGTATATCACACATCTTTCACTATAAAGATAATGTATCCATATCTTCAATGATAAAATTTTACTTCTAACTTAGGATAATTGGTTGTATAGTTCTATTAATGATTCTTCATTTTTCATTATGTATATTAAATAACATTACATTTTTTCAATATGGTAAAACCAATCCCTATATTTGATGAATAACTTTATATCACAAACTAATTATTTCTAGATAGTGTAGTAAAACATAGACCATTAACCAATATCCTCTTCAATTAATCGAGACATTATTAACATTTATTTATCCAAATGAACTTAACCCCCTTGTATTCTTGGTTAATTAGTCTGCCAACACTAAAATATTTTGTAGGAATCACCGATATTGACTTGAAAAATAATGAAACTATGTACCTCAGTTATGTTTATTGGTGAAGGATGTTCTATGGTATTCTTTCTATTCATAGGATCAACTGGTATCCCATCCTTGGAAAAAATATGGCCAAGAAATGAAACATCATGAATCCAAAAATCACAGTTACTAAATTTCACATATAACACATTCCTTATAAGAGAATCAAGAATAATCTACAAGTGATTAACATTGCCATTTTAGTTTTTAAAATACCCTGTGATATCATTAATTAGTACCACAACAAAATTATCAATATATTCCATTAATAATATATTAGTTGGATCTCTAGAAATATAGTTCATTAGCCACTTGAAATTCCATTATTGTAAACTCATACTATCCATACCTCATTTAGGAATATATATTCATATTGTTTTACTTATTTAATCATAATTTATGATACCTATAATGAATATCAATATTTTAAAAATACTTGGCCCCATGAAGGTGATCAAATAAGTCATCAATATGATGAATATGATACTATATCTTTATCTTAAAATAATTGATTTACCTATAATAAATGAAAAGCCTCATGGGTCTATCTTTTTCCTTAACCAATTGAATAGGGGATCCCCCTAGTAAAACATTTGGGCGATTAAACCCCATATCGCATGAATCCCCTATTATATTATTCAACTCTTATAATTCTTTAGCATCTACTCTATATGGTGTATTTGATATTAGTCTTTAATAATGGATTAAATCAGTGAAAAACTCAACTTCACACTTTACAATATGTCTAGTTAATTCCTAATTAAATGAATCAAATTATTCATGTAAAATATGTATATTATCAATTGGAAGATTACCCTCTCCATCCCTAGATTATGTCTATCTTCTTCCCCAAAAATCTCTTTTACAAGAGCTATTAGTGGTGGATCTTGACCAGTTCCCTTCATAGAATTATAACAACACCATTGACTAAATTTTAAATATTCCAATTTATATTGTGTATGTTATTTATAGTATACAAGGATTACTTTGTAGAGGTACCATTATATAGAGAAAAAATAATTTCATCCATTTTATTTAAGTTGTGTAAATTTTCTGTTATTTATTTATTTTTCTCACATGGGAAATACTTGTTAATGAATTTCTGCTAAAAATCACTCCATTCTATTTTTTATATTTATTTATTTCACCTTAAAATTATAGATGAATGACCACCATTGATCAACATCATGGATTTTTTGATAGTACAATGATATTGTAACTAATTTATTTTCAACGCATCCCATGTTGATAAATGTAATTTCAATAGATGTAATACATTTCCAATGTTCCATTGGTTTAGTAGTCCCACTAAATACTGGGAGGTTCTATCACATGAAGAGATCCAAAATAAGAGAATCACACTATTTAATAGAATGATCCTTTTAGTAAAGTATATTTTTCATAACCTGATTATGCTTCCCTAATATATCCATGATATGATATATTTCAATACTAGTTCTACTAGCTTGATCAGAAGGGAAATATATACATTTTATATGAGTATAGATACCCCTTATCCATCTAGGAACCATTTATAAAAAATGGAATGTATGATATTAGAACATGAAATTATAAATTTCCAATCATAATGTGTAATTATATATATAGTGTAACAGTTAACATAAATTAAAATTTATGAATTTGTAATCTCAAAATCATAAATATTGATTCTTTGGGGATAACATTATTTTCAAATCATCTATAATGGATTGTTAATAAAATGTGATTTGTTAGAAGTATATCCCTAATAATGTCAAAGTAAGTTCATATTAAGGCCTTTTATCATACACTAAGTGATTATCAGTTCAATCCCTATGCACCCTTTTTAGAGTTATTACCCCTAGGTACATTGGATTAAGAACCACATGCACTTGTAGTATCCATACATGGGTTTTTGTGGGAAAACCCCAAATAATGAATTCATAATCAAATAATTATGATGTTCTTAAATACATATCCTCAATTTCTATCATAGATTTATGTTCCCTAATATATGTTTTTTTAATATAGTTCCAAATGATTATACTAAAATTCAATTGATACCTAGTGTAACATCCTAGAATCTAGTAACCCATAACCAGTGCCGACTCTATTACTTTTACATATATACAAGGGTTTAAATACTAATGAATTGAAATGTTTAAATGTTTTGGAAAACTAGACATATACATGATACTGATTTTACATCCAGAATAAAAATAAAACATAATTAAAAAAACAAATGATCTTTATCCTAAAAACACACTCAATGAATTATTCTTTCTATCAAAAGAAATATAATCAAAATAAGGGTGAAATAAAATTCCCAATATGGGTAACATACAATATAGATATCATGAATCCATAAATCATAACAAATATTTTTAGGTAAATAATGTATCAAATATTCCATTTAATCAATAACATGACTAGGAAAATTGGATATGGATTGACCAATATGATAAGGTAAAGATCTAAAAACACATGACATATAATATACCAACTGAGTATGAAATGAATCGAGAGATAATATCATAGATATAATCTCATGGATAATATCAATTATCAAATTTTAAATGGTGGAAATTCATAAATATTATATTTCATGATCTCATTTACCAGGATTCCAATACTATCAATTCCTTTCACAAGAGAGTTTAAAACTAATTAGTAAATATCAAACTAACTTGGTCAGATGGTTTGTTTAATTAGACCTAACAATGCGTTATGGTTCTATAAATATCTAAGCCCCACCAATTAATTTATCTCCAAATAAACCATTTACAAAAATATTTTATTTAATTTATGAATAAATATTACTTATCTTCAAATACAAATACTAACTAAAGGATATGGTTTTATCAATATTTCCAGGGTTAATCAAATAAAATTAAAAATAAAAACCCAAGGTTAAAATGTAATAATATTCAGGAAGGATTCATATCCATCCTAAAATAATATGGATAGTTAAGATAAATGTAATGTCCAATGAAAAATGATCTTAATAAATTGATTATTTCAAGATAAAGTAAACAATCACAAATAAAAATGGGACTGTATAATGAATTATTTATCTCTTTGGTAAATATTAAATTATAACCTACTGAATAATTAACATGAAAAAAATTAATAATCATGATAATTATATATTCTTGTTAAATAAAAATAATGGTACGTATATGCACCACATAAGAGTGATGAAAATTATTATTTTATTCTAACACCATAAACCCACAGATACACATCACGGAGGACGGAAGAAGTGGAGTCCAAGAGCGTCCTTCCGGATTACATTGACACACTCGGGTGGTAAAGAGTTAAGTCTATCATAAACAATCAAGGTCTCCTCCGGTCTTCCCCCACGGGCCATAGCATCTGCCGCATAGTTGGATTCCCGAACACTATGATGAACCATACTACCCTAGTTGGTCTCAGCTTTGCATCTCCTACCAATGTACACCAGATTCCAAGCAATGTCACAAGCCCCCTGAAGCGACTTGACCAGAACCTCGGAATCAGATTCAACTTCAGACACCCGAAGACCTCTCCTCCTGCAAATAGTGACACCCAAAAGAAGGGCTCTGAACTCCGCGTCCAAAGAGGATCCCATACCGTAATAGGCACTGAACACCAAGTGCACCGAACCCCAACAGTCCCGCAGAACACCACCGCCTCTCATGATTCCTCCCATGCAAGAACCATCCACATTCAATTTCAACCCGCTGACCGGGGGGTGCCACCTTACCCACTTTCCCTTATGCAAGGTCTGCGTGCACCATCCATGAACAAGGTTCCCCAGGACATCCGCCTGCAAACCCTTCTTGAAAAGCACCACAAGTTCCGCAATGATCAACCTCATACGAACCTGCAACGCTAGCAGAGATTTCCTGCCTCCTAACCGAACCTGATTACGAGCTTCCCAAATGGTCCAGCATACAGCAACCAGAATGATACCGGCTGCTGAACGCTCCTCTGTTCTGCTACCAAAACCCGAGAACCAAGAAACAATGTGATCGCGAACGGAAAGACACTCATCAGAAGCAAACCTGAAAGGATGAAACTGGGACCAGAGGAACACAGCCCATCTTCCTTGGAAAAACAGATGAAGTGTTGATTCCCGGTTTGGGTTCTCACAGCAATAGCAGCGGGATGCCATGGAGATCCCTTTCCTCTGAATGTTTTCCTCTATGGGTACCGCTCGGTTTTGGATCCACCACACTAGGAAGTTCATTCTCGCTAGAATTTCTTTACACCACATGGGCATCTCTCCAGATACCCGATTACCGCTCCTTTGATCAATCCTTCTGAAACCCTTCAAACAGAAGCGCCCCGAACCAACCTCCGTAAAGCAACAACGATCTGGTTCATCGCTCATGACCACACCATTAAAAAAGGCAAGTTGAGAAGGATTAAGATTCTCCTGGATGAAGTCAAAACTCCAGCATGCCTCCCTGAAAGAAATGTTAGGGAGAGGGCAGCCCTCATACCAAAGCCTCTCTTCCGCCCATGAGTCTTTCCAAAAACTAATATCCCCACGTCCAACCACCCATCTAGAATAGTCAAAAATCACCTCCATATGAGAGGCTATACACTTGGCCAGGCTCGTCGCACCATGCATGCGAAAATCACCGGACACACCATACCTTGAAATGAAGAACCTTTCCCAAAGAGATTTGCCTACAATCACCTCCCAGGCCAGTTTTTCCTGTAGCCCATGAATAGAGTCCTGGATATCCCGGAGGCCAACCCCACCCTCCTCCACCGGACGGGCCATCCTTTTCCAGGATGCCCAGTGACATCTCCCTTCATTCTTTGCATCCCATATAAAGGACGTGAGGATGTGCTCAATCTTTTCCACCGTACCCTTCGGGGGATTGATGATGGAAAAGACGTGCATGGGGATCAACAGAAGAACACTGTTTATGAGCATGATCCTGCCTCCGAAGGAAAGCATCTTGTTCTTCCAGTTGAGAATCCTCCCCAGAATGCGGTCCACAATTTCGTTAAAGTGGATCTTCAGAACCCTCCCACACGAAAGAGGTACTCCAAGGTACATGATCGGAAGTTGCCTCTGTCCATAGCCCATGATCTCCTGGATGGATCTGCACCTTCTCCCCGAGCATTTGTTAGAAATGAACAGGTGGCTTTTCAACGGGTTGATCGACTACCCGCTTAAGTCTCTATACTCAGACAAGATGCCCATAAGAGCGATCAAAGATCTCTTCTCACCATTCAGAAACAAGAGTATGTCATCCGCAAACATAAAATGAGAAACCCTCTTCGCGTTCCTTCTGCCATAGAACGATCTCAACCTTCCCTCTGACACTCCCTTGTTGAGATTTCTTGAGAGAGCATCCTGAGCAAGGACGAAAAGAAAAGGGGATAGCGAGTCTCCCTGTCTAACCCCTCTCACAGATTTGAAGAAGCCGAAGCACCTCCCAAGTAGTGATACAGAGATCCAAGGTGAGGCAAAACACCTGAAGCAAATTACAATTAAATATTAAGTATTCATTATATTATATCTAAAAGGGTATAAATGAAATTAGGTTAACAGTAATAAAATATGACACAATGAAGGGTAATTAAGATGAAGTACTATACCTTACACATACATTTGGCTTAATATGATTTAAAAACATGAATAATATTTTTTAGAATATTATTAATGTGTTAAATAACCACATAGAAATTTATAATATAATATATGACCCCTCTTATAACATTTTACCATCATTTTTTAATATTATTTCATTATTTTTAATGTTTCTAGTTGTAACTTGTTTTTCATTCATGTTTTGTCATAAATAATTAATTTCCTGAACATATTACATTGTTAAATCATATAAATACTGTTATTAATTTTATAAATATCATATATTATAATTCTATACATTTTTAGAGTAATTATTTAAGGTTCAAAATTGAAAATGAATCGCATCACTTTTTGAAGATGACAGGTCATACATACGCACAAGCAATGATATTATTTCTTCAATGGGTGAAAGGGTAAAGAAGTGGGTAGATATATTAAAGATCAATAATATATATCATTTCATATTAATCCCATATATTCAAATAATTATTCAATATTTTATTCCATGTAATGTGTAATCAAAAATCTAATCACATCGCTTCGTAATGTGGTAAACCACCATACACACAAGTGACGTTATTAGTTATTAAATGGTATGGAAATAAAGATATAATTGTGAAATTATAATTATAAGAAGTATAATAATATCTTACATATATGATAAATGTGTTAAATCCTTCAATATATCCATACATGGAATGTTGTGATGGAAAATAGATTCATTCGTTCGTGATGTGGTTTCTTGTCGTACACATGATCTATAGTTTTTTCTACCCTTTGATGGAATATGGTATATATATAGGTCATGAATTAAATATAATTACTTACCAATAAATTTATGATTATTTTTTATTATACATTCATGTCTAAATAATATTTGAAAGAGGTGTTAAAATAAAATAAAAATAAAAATGTTCATTTGAGAACATTACCTCTTCTTTGGAAGACCTCTTTATGTTTAAAAAAAACCAAACTATGATGTATTTTATATCAATAATAGTATTTTAGGATATTTTAAGGGTATAAAAAATTTATTTTTGTAGGTATTTTATGATAAAAATGGTTTTTTATTATTTAATAAGGGAGGAGATCGAGTGGCTTTTTATATGTGCGGAGATGACACAAATGGAATTTTTAAAATGGATCAATTAAATCCATGATTTTATCATGTAAAAATCCTAAAAAAGGGGCTAATATTTAATTTTGTATATGAGGAGGTAATTATGTGGGCATAAAATGGGTGTTAGACAAGTGTTCATGTTTTTTATCCATTTTCATTTTATTTTAACTGATGGTAAATCAGTTTTTACCTTAAGCATTGTAATTATTTTTTTTATAATTTTTCTATTCATAATGGTAAAAAATAATGTTATCATATTAGATAATATATATTATTCTAATTAAAAATATGAAATCCATTTTTTAAAATCCTAATTACAATAGTGGTGGATTCCAATTTAAAATTATACTTATTGTCACGATGAAAAAAGAAGGATTCCGAAGAGAAAATTGGGTCAAGTATAAATGATTTTAATATAAAAATTCAATATGAAATTGATTAAATTGACCAATATATTTTTGATTCTAAAATAATTTAAATAACTTTACATTAAAATCAAATTAAAATATTACATATCTTTTTAAATAATTTAAATGAAAAGGCAGTTTTCAACAAAATGAACAATTTATTACTAGTCATCGAAAAATAAAAATTTTCAAACAAACAAAAAATCAATAAGTCACCCTAAGATAATTCTGTTGTTTTAAATTTAATAATAAAAATAATTTTATAAAATAAATTTTAGAAGAATATTAAAAATTAATTTTAAAATAAGTGCTCTATAAATGAGGAAACTAATTTCTATAAAATTATTATATTTTTTCATTAAACATTTTTTATATCAAATGATTCTTAATTTATTTATAATAAATATAAATCCATTTAATTTATTTTATAAAATTAAAAACCATATATATTTCATAATTTTGTCAGTACTATTCCCACCATCCTACTTAATGCCTCGGTTATAACAGACATATTTAAATAATATTTCAAATGAGTATTTTCATTTAAACTCAGTGTTACATGTATACGAGACTATCAGACAGATTGAATTGAATTAATTTAAAATAAATAATTCTATCATGGGGTGTTAAATTAATTTTTAACTAGTGTACTATGTCATATTTTTTTCATGTATGTGGATTACCATATTCATAGACTATCTTTTTATGTGATAATTTAATTAAATTTATTATCAGTGCATGATTTTTGTAATACATTATTAAATTAAATGATAATCATCATATCATTTCTCACCTCACATTATAAAATTGAATTTGTTATCATGGTTTCTTTTATGTAGACATATTTATAAAGTCCTCAATTTCCACTAAATATCATGTGAGTAAATGTTAATTTAATAGATAGATCTCCCATACGAGTGAAGGTGGTTCCAGCATGGTTTCGAGGTGAAACCAATCATATGGGTACCTAAGTGCATAGGTGGAATGCTATAACTTGAACATGGAATGATTGTATGAGATTATTTCAAAGTATCAATGGGTGTTTTATCATCTTCTATATAAAATGACCATTATAAAAGCTAATGATCATTAAATGTTATTTATTTTATTTCGGTCAGTTTCATGGAGAATCATTAATGGATGCGTAATCATAAAATAAATTAATTTTAAAATGTGTAGAACATACTTGAAATATGATTAATCATTATCTATGAATATTTTTTCATGTATGTCAAATACACTTAGTTCCAAAAAACACATATTCAGATAAAATTGAAAGTTTAAACATAAAGGGAAAAACCCATAAAATAATTTTTTTATTATGTCCATCCACTATATAGATTTAAATCAAACAACACCAGAAAATGATTCAAACCCTGTAAATCATCTATGAATTTTTATCTTGATTTTTCATTTGACTTAACCAATTTTTCATTAAGGGTGGATCACATCTATGAGACATATGGAAACTAGTAGGATAATTGTGAAGGAAATCCTAAATTTGGGCTTTTTAGACTATTGAGTTCACTCAAAGGATCATGGAGAAATGATTCCATGTAGTATGGATTTTATTCCAACCAAAATACTTTTAGATAGATTAACAAACATAATTCTAGGTTATGATAAATGGAAAACTGCCCATTTCCAATAAATTATCTATGGTATATGATATACTAAAAATAATAGAGAGATATGTTTTGTTTTGGTAAAATAGAAAGTTATTTTTAAATATAATATTTATTCTCTAATTTAGTTATCAACATAATGCAGTAAAAGTATTCTTTTATTTAAAGTTTAAATGGTATGCCACCTTAATTTGACTATGTCATGGATATCCATTTTAGATAAGGATAACTAGATCAATGAATCCAATTTATAAAAATATCATGTAAAAAGTCATGAAAAAATAATACATGATTACAATTTATATGTGTTGGAAAACCCCATTCGTGAATGACCTAGGATAGAATATAGTGAGTATAAAATGTATCTCTACATAACACCTTTTCTTGATCCAAAATATTTACAATGTTTAATGAAAACATACATGTTCAATGAGTTTATAATGTAATATTAGGATATTTATGCATATTGAATCATATGTTACCTTAATGTTCTATATCAATAGAATTAAAAGAAAGAAATATATGAGATCATCAATGTATTTTTCATGTGCATTATTGAGTGTTAAAAGTGGTTGGTCCCCATATAGTCAAGCTAATTGTCTACATAATTCCCTTATACTAATAGGTATTTATGATCCCTAATTTTATATTTAATGATATCATTTGATCTTCACTACCCAAATGGTCCACCATAATCATTGTAGATTATAATTGGAGAAACAGTGAGAAGAATATTCTCAATTCCATACATTGATTCTCTATATTGACAAAGCAATGGAGCAAGAAAAACCTATGGACCTTTAGGTTAAAAATTAAATGTAAAGACCCGGAATTTCCATGTAATTTTTTTTATTTTTTTTAAATAAATGGGAATTTTACGAGTCCGCAAAAATTAAAAGCACATAATTCCGAGGCCCAGAGTGCACAGAATGAATTTATGAACCTTTGTCTGGGTACGTTCTGTAAACATGCAAGCAGGGTTTTTCTAAATTTTGAACTGGTGCTTGGAATTGAAATCTGAGGGCACCGTTTAACTCACAGCGCCGATATTCACTTAAGGAAACTTTCACCTCGACCATAGTAGTTCGAGGGTGGAATTTAGCTTCTCACATATTTGTGAAAGAATAAAATAAAAATAAAATTGTGTAGCTTTTATTTTTATTTTTATTTAATGTGAATGTTGATAAGTGGGGACCACCAAACCAAAACCTCCCTTGAGAGGTTATGATGGTGGGGACCACCCAAAATAACCTCCCATGAGAGGTTATGGTAGTGGGGACCACCCGAGGTATAAACCCCCTTCAAATCCCCTCTTAATGAGGGAGAATCCTCTCAACTCCCTCTTTAATGTGGAGGAGCCTCTTGAGATTCCTCCACATTAATTGTGTAAATTATATACATTAATTTTTCCAACATGTGTGTGTGTTCCAACTTAATTTCTTCTTAAGTTAAATTATATTGGCACCACTTTTTTACTTTGGGTTGGAAAATGATAGAGCTCTTGGAGGATTACTTTCTTCCAATGAAGAACGCCAACAAAGAACTTCTTTTCTAAATGAAGAATGCCATCAAAGAATGTTCTTTGGAATTAGGAAAGAGGATGAAACATGAGCTAACAATCGAGGAAAATGCCGATCACACCGATGTCTATATTTTCTCAATGATTCGTCTTCTTCCTCGTGACCTCATCGACGTCATCAAGCGAATGAGGTAGGGGTTTTGTTCCCATGTTCTTCCCTTCTAAGTTTATTTTGCGGGAATGGGATTAGTGTTTGATGAAGGTTGTGGGGATTGAAGTTCTTAAATATCTTCCATACACGTTCTTGTTCTTGTTGATCCGCTTGATACCACTCTAACGCGCAGGGTGCGGGCCAAACAAACATGGCCCAACCCCTCCACCATTCTTTGTGAATGGTGTATCCTTCATGATGGAAGATGGTGGCTTTGGTGATGGTGACTGGTGCCGGCGTTTAGCACCGGTGGAACTCGAGAACTGCCGACGAAAGAACGGTGCCCTGCCTCCCCACGACCTCCACACCCTGCAGCGCTCCACCATCCGCAGACACCACCCCCCTGCAGCCATCGCCAGCCCATGGCCTCCACTGCTCTGCATCGTCCACAGTCGAGCTGACCAGAGTCGCTGCACTGTTCTAGTCATTGATGCCGGGCCGAATCAAGTCGCCACCACCGGGCCGATCGGCCACCGCCGTCCAAGCCTCCGCCGCCGAGACGATCTGCCACTACTGTCCAGGCGGAGCCACCGCCACCGACCGAGCCGCCACCGCCGTCTGGGCCAAGCCGCCGCCGCCTTCCGGGCCGAGCCGCCGCCGCTGTCCGGGACGAGCCGCCGCCACCATCCGGGCCGAGTTACCACCGAGACACCACCACCGGGCCGAGACACCATCCGAGACACCACCACCGTTCAGGCCGAGCCAGGACCTGAGCCGCTGTTACTCCTCCGGCCGAACCACCCTGCGGCCTCGCGCCCTCGCGACACCCTCAGCAGCCTCGCGACCACCCACGACCCTCCGCGGCCTCTCTCAGCCTACCGGGCTGGACCCAATGGGCCGGGACGAACAAAATGGACCGGGCCGCCTATAAGGATGGGCCAGACCCAGCAGGTCAGGCCGGGTCGACCCAGGTCGGTTCGACCGGGTCGGACCGGACCCAGGCCCACTACGACCCATTTATATTCTTTTGACCATAACTTTGGCACCAGTCGTCCATTTGATGAACCGTAAATGGTGCTGGAAATCTTGGAGCAAGACTGTCCCTTTGAGTATACCCCACTGGAGTTTTGGTTTATGATGGGGTACGGTCAGGTTGGATTTAGTACGAATCCAACCGGGCCCCCAGGACTAAAAGGATAAT
Source organism: Viscum album (assembly GCA_963277665.1). Classification (NCBI taxonomy): domain Eukaryota; kingdom Viridiplantae; phylum Streptophyta; class Magnoliopsida; order Santalales; family Viscaceae; genus Viscum; species Viscum album. Next base: position 165,064,159 of record OY728155.1, on the reverse strand, counting down.
AATTCACAGACCGGGCGTCCGATTGACGCACCGTCTGTTGTGTTGAGACCCCTATGACGTGGAAAAACATTGAGATACTTCTTCGTGGGACATCATGGTATTTTGAGAATCGACCAGTGTCTTGGTGAATGGACTCTCCCAGAGATGAGAAAGCCTAGTGCAGAAACCTAGTAGCTAAATATGATGAGAAGAGTGCTCCTAGCGAACCTATTCAGGTTAGCTCCTAGTAATCCTATGTGGGTCAGACCCTAGAGATCTTGTGTGGGTCAGATCCTAGAGATCCTGTGTGGGTCAGCTCCAGCGATCCTATGTGGGTCAACTCCTAGGGATCCTGTGTGGATCAGCTCCTAGCAATCCTGTGTGGGTCAGCTCCAGCGATCCTGTGTGGGTTAGCTCCCAGTGATCCTATATGGGTCAGCTTATAAAGATCTTGTGTGGGTCAACTCCAAGCGATCCTGTGTGGGTTAGCTCCAGGAATCCTGTGTGGGTTAGCTCCTAGCGATCCTGTGTGGGTCATCTCCTAGCGATTCTGTGTAGGTCAGCAGCAAAGCCTTTTAATGGAGTAAAATGATTCAGTAGATATAACTAACCATCTCTAATACTGTACCTATGTTATACCTGGTGTGAGCTGAGTCAAAAGATCTATGTTTCTTCATGTTTGAGATGGATTACTTGATAACTTAGGTATATGTATGGGCATATACCTAAGTAGGGTTATCTATTATTTCATACTTTGTTGTTTATCCTTGGTGGATTTTGTGAGACATTGAGGGTCTCGGGGTCCCTACTGAGTATCGTTATACTCACCCCTGCATGGTCTATTCCCACACCTTATTGTATTGGATGCAGACGATGGACAACACTGACTGAGGATGGGGGTATGAGGACTGGACGGTGCTCGGATGTGGACCATACGACGTGTCGGTTTGCAGAGGAGACGGGTGGATGTGGAGTGCTGAGGAGGCGATATGTACCTACCCTTCAGGTAGGAATCGAGGTGGATGATCTAGGAGCTACTTTTCATCTATCAGTTATCTTGTACATTCCAGTTTTCCTTGTACTTTCTAGTTGTGCTTATATTCTATCCCCTTTTTTCCTACTGTACTCACTCTATTTACTATTCAGTTTACTTGAGTTCGTATCTTGTTGTGTGATTGGTTGTGTGTTTACAGTTTATAAATGCAATTCCTTCCCAGTTATAGGGAATTATGCCTTTGGTGCTAGTCGCCAGCCCCTGGCCTAAGGAAGGCGGACTTGGGGTAGTCACGGAACATGCCCTAGGGGACGGGTCATGCCAAATTGGTATCAGAGGAGTGAGTTATACCGTAGAACATAGGAATGTGTTCTTTCTTTTAACAGAAATAATGTTAAGTGTAGTGAGTGTGGTTATCAGTTTAGGGAATCTAGTGTTGGTGTAGCGGTCGATGTATCCATACACCAGGACCCTAACTTTTTATTTCCGACTCAGTGCATGAAAACACTGATTGCGAGTGTGTTTTCAAGAGTTTTCATTGTGATCTCTTGAGTCATCTCACCAGGTATAACTTATTAACTGTGGCGCACCTATTTCTTTTTAGGATGCCTCCATGCAGACAACCATCTAGGGTTCCGAGAGTTGTACACACTGATAGCCCACTGTGCGATGAGGCCTCGGTGCATGGCCCTTTTCCAGTAGAGGCACCAGTGGAGGCACCAGCGGTACCATTACCCGTTGGTCCACCGATGACTTCAGCCCCAACATCAGAGGGTACATGATACTTGAGCGCATTGCAGGAGTTCCAGTGCCATAGGCCACCCAGGTTCAGGGGAGATATGGACCCACAGGTATTTGAGGATTGGTTGGAGGCTGTAGTGAGAGTCTTCCGACTGGTATGGACACCATCCGATCTCATGGTGATCCTTACCGCTAGCCTTCTACAGGCAGCAGTAGGCAGATGGTGGAGCTTGATGCTCCAGGTTCACGATGAGGTGACACTTCTCTGGGAAGACTTCAAGAGCTTGTTCTGGGCAGAGTTTGTCCCAACGAATCTTCACGCAGTGCACATACAAGAGCTTCTTCATCTACATCCGGGAATCATGACTATAGATTAGTACTCAGCGAGGTTCACTAAACTCTCACACTACTCCATTGATATGGTGTAGGACCCTTTCTTCAGGTCCCAAACTTTCTATCAGGGACTCAGGTGTGAGATAAGGGCTTCGATGATCTCACTCAGCATCCCGATGCAGGCGTGGGTGTTAGAGAGAGACCTCTTAGTTGAGAGTTTCCTTACTAAGTGGTCACCAGCAGCGAGATCCACCACCAGTCATCATGTTGCAGAGTGTTCTATAGATGGTAGCAGATAGATGTCACAGTGTTCCAAGAGGACCAGACCTACAGGTAGACGACCGCATGATTTAGGGTCAGTTGTACGTGGCACCTGAGGTAGAGATGGTCATGCCAGGAGTGGGCAGTGTTATGCATGTGGCGGGCAGGGTCACATGGCTCATGACTGTCCAACCAGCCATACAGATGATCAGAAGACGGTCGAAGGACCGCCCAGGTAGAGACAAATATTCGAATAAGGAGTTCCTCAGGGAGAAAACAGACGTGGTAGAGGAGATGGTCGTGTAACAGGTGGTGGGAGACGATTCGAGATGTTACCACCACCACCACCAGGAGTTCCACCTCGACTCCAGGAAGTAGGTGGATAGGGGAGAGCTCAACTCTAGGTAGCTGAGGCCTATGATCACAGTGCTCTGGAGATGATACGAGGTACGATATGTGTATACTCCACCTTAGCTGCAGAACTTATAGACCCAGGTGCCAGTCATTCTTTTATTTCCACTGCCCTCGTTTGGAGGTCATAGATTTTGATGGAGCTATTGGCTCGATCCTTATGGCTAGAGACTCATACAGGAGTGGATTCGATGATTACGCATTGGTGTTGGAAATGTGAGATTACTCTAGGAGGTGAGAGATTCGGTTGGGATCTCTTAGTAGCGGCATCGAGGCCTTATGACATCATCTTGGGTATGGACTGGTTATCTATAGTCCATGCTCAAATTGACTGTATTAGGTGCAAAGTGCAGTGTGTCTGCATGGATGGGACTAGTCTTACCTTCACTGGCAATAAGGGAGCCTTTGCATCACAGGATGGACTTACCTGGAGGAGGGTGAAACCGATTACACATAAATTGGCTTGACTTACCCTCGGAGCGGTTGATGTGGAGAGTCCGAATTATCTTGTATTAGTGGACTAGTATGCAGATGTCTTCCCTAATGATGTTTCGGGTCAACCTTCTCATAGATATGTGGACTTCTACATTGACTTGTACTCCGGGATGACACTGATATCTACACTAGCATATCAGATGGCTCCCGCGGAGCTTCGTGAGCGGCAGGTATAGCTAGAGTACTTGCTGGGGAAGAGATTCATTCGGCCCAGTGTTTCTCCCTGGGCAGCCCCATTTTTGTTCTCCAAGAAGGTGGATGGGAGCTTGATACTTTGTGTCAACTATCGACTCCTGAACCAGGTGTCCTTTAAGAACTACTACCCACTTCCGAGGATTGATGATCCCTTTGATGAGCTGAAAAGAGCACGATGGTTCTCAAAGATAGACCTCAGATCAACCTATCACTAGCTTAGATTACGAGACGAGGATGTGAAAAAGACGACCTTCAGGTGTTGGTATGACCATTATGAGTTCTTGGTTATTCCATTAGGTGTATCCAATGATCCAACAATGTTCATGGGACTCTTGAACATGATCGTTTAGCCATACCTTGATCGCTTTATAGTAGTCTTCATCTACGATATTCTGATCTACTCAGCTACCAAGGAGGAGCATGCATGTCATTTAAAGGTAGTATTGGACACACTATGAGAGTACCAGATTTAAGGTAAGCTCTCGAAGTGCCAATTTTGGATCCTAGAGGTTCACTTTCTGGGACATGTCATATCGGAGGTTGGAGTTGCAGTAGATCCAGTGAAGATTGAGGTGGTACTTTCTTGGGAGCCACCTAGGAGTGTGACAGAGGTGTGGACTTTCCTGGGTTTGGATGGATGCTACCAGATATTTGTACTAGATTTCTATAGAGTTGCAACACCTTTATCAGTGTTAACAAATAAGGGGCAACCCTTCGTTTGGTTAGAGAAATTACAGAAGAGTTTTCAGGAGCTGAGGCAGAGGCTGACTAGTGCCCCAATCTTGAGGCTTCCAGAGGGGGCGTAGGGTACATAGTCTACTACGATGCATCAGGGACCAGACTCGGATGTGTCCTGATGCAGGAGTGAGCAATGATCACATATGGTTCTCGACAGCTGAGAAAACATGAGTAGAACTATGTTACCCATGACCTGGAGTTAGCAGCAGTGGTCTTCACCTTGAAGAGGTGGCGGCACTATCTAATGGGAGAACATTTTACAGTGTACTCTGATCACAAGAGTCTCAGGCATATCTTTTCTCATAAGGACCTGAACCAGAGACAGTGACGTTGGCTTGAGTTCCTCCAGGACTATGACTTTGAGATAGTCTATACTCCTGGGAAGGGAAACGTTATAGCAGATGTACTTAGTAGGAGGTCTGGTATACAGCTTCTAGGTGAGGCAACAGAGAAGCTAGCCACTTTGCAGATATCCTTCGTGGAACATGTTGCAGCAGTTTTCCTTTAGTCTCTTATATTCACTCCCCCACTTCATCAGTGAGTCAGGGGGTCGCAGCATGGGGATGATGACTGTGAGGCACAACGTGCTCAGGTATCCACAGGACTTGCACCTGATAGATTTTCTAAAGGTGGGGAGCACGTCATCCTCTTCAGAGGGTGTACCGTGGTACCAGTGTCACTTCAGGAGGAAGTGTTGAGGGAGTTCCACACATCCCCTCTAGAGGTATATCCAGAAGTGGAAAAGATGTACCGGGATCTCCAAAAACAACACTGGTTGTCAGGAATGAAGAAATAAGTAGCCAAGTTTGTTTATCGGTGCCTCACTTGTCAGCAAGTGAAGGTTGAGCATCAGGTACCATCATGCTTGGTTTAGCCTTTAGAGGTCCCAGAGTGGAAGTGGGATGGGATATACATATTCCACATACATCTAGGGGCCATGACTCGATTTGAATGATCTTCGACTGACTCACCAAGTCAGGCCACTTCCTACCGATCAGAGAGCAGAGTTTAGTAGAGAGCATGATACACCACAATGTGAAAAATATTGTATGACTACATGGAGTACCCTCGACGATTGTCTCCGATCGTGAGGCAAGTTTTAATTCCCGGCTATGGAAGGGGTTATAGGAGGATTTCAGGATGCAGATTTGTTTGAGCACTACCTTCCATCCTCAGACGGATGGTCAGACTGAACAGACCATTCATTCCCTCGAGGACATGTTGCATGCTTGTGTCCTCGACTTTTGTCGCTTCTGGGAGGATCACTTGACTTTGGAGGAGTTTTCATACAATAAAAACTATCACTCCACCATTGGGATGGAACCTTTCGAGGCTTTGTACAGGCAACCTTGCAGATCACCTTTGTGCTGGACAGATCCAGGGGAGTCGGCACTAGTGGGACCATAGACGGTATGGGCTACCACAGAGAAGGTGTAGATCATCCCAGAGAGAATGAAGACTGCACAGAGTAGGCATAAGTCATATGCCGATAGGATACAGAGACCTATGGAGTTTGAGGATGGTGACCACATCTTTTTATGGGTCTCACCCTGATGAGGTTTACAAAGATTTGGACGAGATGACAAGTTATCTACGAGATTAATTAGACCCTTCCAGGTCCTCAGTAGAGTTGGTGAGGTGGATTATCGCTTAGCTCTTCCACCTCAGTTGCACTGGGTGTACGACGTCTTCAATGTATCCTAGCTGAGGAGATACGTGCACAACCCTTCCCACATCATCGACCATGGTGAGCTGGATGTCGATGATGGGGAGACTTTTATGGAGGTTCCTATAGATATTGAGGATCTACTGGAGCGGGTCCTTCCTGGATGGTCGATACCTCAGGTGCACATTCGCTGGCAGCATGGAAACCTCCAAGAGAGCACATGGGAGCGGGAGGCTCAGATGCATGCTTAGTACCCCCACTTGTTCCCTTAGTTTGTGTTGTGGATTACAGGAATGTAAATCCCTGAGGTGGGGAGAATGTAAAGACCCATAATTTCCATGTAATTTCTTTTATTTTTTAAATAAATGGGAATTTTACAAGTCTGTGAAAATTGATGGCATATAATTCCAAGGCCCGGAGTGCCAGAAATGAATTTCTGAACCTTATTTCGAGTACGTTTAGTAAACGTGCGAGCATGATTTTCTAACTTTCGAACTGGTGATCAAAATTGAAATCCGAGGGCACCGTTGATCTCGCAACACCGATATTCACTTAATGAGACTATTAACTTGGACACAGTAGGTCGAGGGTGAAAGTTAGCTTTATCACATATTAGTGAAAGAATAAAATAAAAATAAAATTGTGTAGCTTTTATTTTTATTTTTATTTCTTGTGGATGTTGAGAAGTGGGTTCCACCAGACCTAAACCTCCCATGAGAGGTTATGATGGTGGGGACCACCCGAACTAACCTCCCATGAGAGGTTATGGTAGTGGGGACCACCATAGGTATAAACCCCCTTTAACTACCCTCTTAATGAGGGAGAGACCTCTCAACTCCCTCTTTAATGTGAAGGAGCCTCTTGAGCTTCCTCTACATTAATTGTGCCAATGCCATACATTAATTTTTCCAACTTGTGTACGTGTGCCAACTTAATTTCTTATTAAGTTAAATTATATTTATAACCCTCCGATCCAAGATACCCAGAGTCAGTGTATAATTACGTAACATTGTCATGATCACAAAAGATCAAGTCTCGAAAGACCGATTAGTTTAGTAGCCTTGGAAACACTAGATACATTCATAAATGTTACATTACATCATAAAGTGAAAAACTACAATAACATGGTATCCATAGTCCACACTCATATTTCCCTTCAGACTATCCCTGCAGGTCAGTCATAAAATATTTCTTCACATCCTGGAAAAAATAAAACATAGAAAGGGGTAATCTCAAATGCTCAGTAAGGATAACAATATAGCATAAACTTTCATAAATAAACATAAGCATTTAAGGCAATGTGAAACTAAAACAAAAACCTTTTAAACTTGAACTTAAGCATTATATGGAAAAAATAAAATGAAATAATTCCATTTACTTATTCACATGGATATTCTACTAGTCTAATAATCACATGCAATATCAATAACCACTTTTATAGTGATGGAATGCATAATGCCAGACTATTATAACAACATAGTCAAGGCCTTGTGCCAAGACTACAAATAAGATTTTGTCAAGGCCTTGTGGAAAGACACTAGTTTGTCTCATGACACCTACCGATTCATCGGAGAGCTATAGCGGGCTCCAACCGTCACATACTAAGTCCAATGCATTCCTTATATGAAAAGGTTTAAAAATATCATAAACCATAACATAATCACATCACATAAAACATGCATAATGGAAACATATCATTTCCACATTTCAATCACAAGATATCAATACAACACATTGATATGATAAAACCACTTCCAATACCAAAATAAAATAAAATTAAAACTTGGTATTTATTTTTCATTTTAAAAAAAAGTTATGGCTTGTAGAGGAAGCAGAAACTCAAATAATGGTCACGGCGGCGGAGAAGTCGTTGTCGCCACATACGTACGACAAAAAATATAACTTTTTTTCATTTAGTAAAACTCTTCATATAAAAATATTCCTTTTGAATAAACTTAAAATTCAAAGGGGTTTATACACCATATAAAATAAAGTTGTGTATAAAACAAAATATGCCTCAATGAAAGGAGATTGAGACGAAGTCCCTTACCTCGTGTCTGACTTGACTCGATCGTTCATTAATATCCAGAATAATAAACTAGAGTTAATTTATACTTTCTTAAGAACCGTTTTAAAATTAATTATTCCTTTTATATCACTTATTACCATGTTATGAACATTATGTAATTATTTAAGTTAATAATGATCGTTTTGTCGATCTTTGGTACTTGAGTCAAAAATAAACTTCTTATAATTACATGTTGTTCACGTGGTAAAATATCCATTATATACAGAATTATATTCATGATGTAGATATCATATATATCATATATATTCAGTATATACATGCATTTATAATATTACATAACATTTATAGGTAAGAAATGAAATGCACCGTTCATGGAGACGGTAAGCTTTACGTACGCAGGAACGCTACTTTAATTTATATACCATATTTAATGGAATGAAATCATAATTATATAAAGGTATATTATAATTCTAGTATAATATCATATATAATATCATTAACTCCATCCTTTATATGTCCCACATATGGCATTAACGATTCAAATCACTTTGAGGGGGCGGTAGTTCGCACTTCCTAAAATGAAATTATCACGTTTACCCATAATGGAAATCATAAAGGTATGACATAAATGAAAATACATAAGCATAAGGAAAACATAAACATAATATATATAATATATAAATATAGTTACATCTTTATGGCCACCATGAGTGGTGTTAAAAGAATATTGAACAATCATCGTTTCGTAAGGTAGTAATTCGCCACCCATAGAAACAGTATGTTATTTAACCATTATACAAAGGTGTGTGTAATTGTAAATAAAATAATTCTAATAAAAACATCCTAGTATATTGAATATACTAGTTTTGTTACAAAATAAAGTAATAAAAAGAGTTTAAGTGGTTGTAGAAGAAAAATAAAACAAAAGAACATAAGAGAATACATTACCTTAAAATCAGGCAACTCTTTTTGATTTGAGCCAAAGGCTTACTTGGGAAGACTTCTGCCCAAAGTGAGGCTTATAAGAGTAAGAGAGTGAATTTTAGAGAGTATTTGGGTAGATTTTGTCCAATCCAAATTACTTTGAAGGTGTGAATAAGGTGGTAGAGGTGGGGGCCTTTTATAAGAGGAGAGGAGGGGCACTCTTGGAAGGTCATGAAATGTTACTTTATTATGAAATTCTTTTTAGATTTTAAAGGTCCCAAAATGATATATTTAGAGGATAAGGTGATAAGGGTTCTAAATATACCCATCCAATAGGTTTTATACAAGTTTAAGTCTTAGATTTTACCTTATTGTTTTATTTTATTTAAATTGTTCATTAATGAGGTAATCGCTGCATCATCATGGTGTCATAAATAAATTTATTTATTTAATGCCTAAAAATTATAAAAAAATTACCATGATGTAGGAAATATTTTTAGCTTTCCAATGAATATTTATAGTCGAAAATATAACTTATATAACCCCATTTAATAATTGTTTTAGTAAAACAACACATGTTTATGACAATTTTAGTGTTACTTTAAATAAAAAGTTATTAATGTCATTTTCTTACCCAGGTGGCTCCATGGGGTCCCCAACTTAACCCACAGATTGTCTTGGTCTTCCATGACTCATCCAATAAGGGTAGGACAAGTGTAAAGGTAATTTCATATTATTATAACATTATATTTACCTTAAATTACACTAATTACCTTTAATCACGATTAATAAAACTTAAGATATACTATTCACCAAAAATTATTTTCATCTCATTGAACCACATTTTAATTAATAATGAAAACCATGTATGTCGGATTTTTTAAATTCAATTCACAGAAGTGGTAAAGTTTCATTTAAATGAAAAATTAGTTTTTTAACTACCACTTAGTAGTTTCACTATTAATCAAAAATTGATGTTTTTCAGAACAATACCAAAAATTCACCCTAAGATATAATTGATATTATGAATTCAAAAATGATGTCTATTTTAAAAAAATCCAAACCTATAAGTTTCATTAATTAATTTTATAATTAATTCCCATTGTCAAAACAAATAGCGTGTTTTTAAGAAACAATATCAATCAAAAGATTGACAATTGTTTATGTCCAATTTCAAAGTGAAATTAATTATAATGACTACCATTAGATAAAATGATAAAATTATATTCTAATTATACTTTAAAACCACTCAATAGTATAATTTATCACTATAAATTATTTTGGTTAAAAATGTTGTTTTTAAGTATTTTTCACTATTCATTGAAAATTGGAAGTTCTCGGAAAAATACTAAAAATTCAACGTAGGCTAATTTCGATATTCTGAATCCAAAAATAAAGTCCATTTTGAAATATAAAATTTATATAATTTCAAAAATTGGGTATTACTATTCATAATGGCTACTTTGATTGGTCACGGTGTGTTAGAACTCGAGGTTGCATACAACACACGCTGCTCTATTATTCAAAGAGAAGTGTACCATGGAAGCTTGGGGTGTTACATTCTCCCCTCCTAAAATAAATTGCGTCCTCACAATTTGAAATTTTTCTTTGAAAATAAAAGGTTGAAAATAGAAAATACCTTAGTGGAAAACCCATATTGGAAATAGGGTTAATAAAATTTAGTCTTAATAAGAGGGAAATAGAAATGAGAAAGTCACCACCAAATTAGGGTTTCGAATAGACACATAATTACAGGAAAAACATAAATATTTATAGGGATTTATTGAGGTCATCAATCACAAACAAGTGTAAAATTGAGCACCTCAAAGCCATCAATCTATGATGAAAATATCATCAGTTCAACAAAACATAAGTTATTAGGATAAAACATTTTTGTTTTAATATCCCTTCCCTAATGTTTAAGAATTAATTTATTCATAGAATAAGAGAGAGGTATATATATATACTTGACAAGTAGAGTTTCTACCCTCAAATAATTTCTACCACAAACTCATCTTTCACTCAAAAAGATAATAGAACTCAAAAATATTATATTTATTTTAATTGTACAAGGTTCTAAATATTAAAACATACCATTTAGATTAGGAAAACTATTTTGTAATAACCAGGGAATTCCTGTAGGCTAGTGGTAGGTAATAAAGGCCTGTCACACTATAGTTGTGGGTTCGATTCCTACAGCTTTGTCCGACGCGACGGGTTATCCCCTAACCTGCTGGTTGTCCTTTTCCAAAAAAATATAGTATTATAATATTCCAAAAATAACCTTCAGAAATGTTTTATCCTTAAACAATATTATCCAAAGTTAAAATTAATCCATTTCAACCTTTATAGTTATCCAAAATACCTCTATCCAGACTTTCTCTAAAAGGTCTCTAAATTCCAAAATCAATTGTAACATCAGATTCCCCAATGAAAGTAATGTTTCTCTTATTATCACATACTAAAAATATGATTACCTTCATCATATTAAAACCTTAATGAAAACAACAAGTACTGAAGTACAATCCTTATATATATCACATTATTCTCATAACCATAATATAGTTCTTGAGTCCAAAAACACAAATACAATAATTATTCAACTTCATCTCTAGTAATAGAATAAGCTTGGCCTTGATCACTTGGCCTTTTCTGAGGTAAGTTTCCCTGACGCTAAGGACATTCATTTGCATAATGCCCCATTTCTCTACAATTTTAGCATTAAACATTGATAGCCTCTTTCTTTCCCTTGCAATCACGAGCCTGGTGACCTTTTTCTCTACATTTATAACAAACTCACATTCCTTTTAGGAAAGTACCGGGGTGATTCTTCCCACAATTATCACCTAATGGAAAATCCTTCTTTCCCTTTTTTCCTTTATCTATCTCTTGTTCCACCGTTCTCTTCTTCTCTTGCTTTACTTTATTGTCATAAGATTTAGAGAATTATTTTTCTGTCTTGATAGAACACGAGACTATATCTTCATACATTGATAAAGATTGTGATACTAATGCTCGACGGAGAAACGGTTTTAACCCATAAAATAAATGATCGATCTTACTTGTTGGGTTATGTATATAATCTGCCTCATTCCTCGCTAACCTTGTAAAGTTTGCTTCATACTTTGCAACATTCTCATCCTCCTTTTGCCTTAGACTGAGAAATTGTATTTCTATATCCGCTCGATGGTCATGAGGAAAGTATTTTTCTAAGAAAATTTCTTTAAACTCTCTCCATTCCATACTTATACTTCTTCATCTTCCTTTGTATTTTGAATCAATGGCCACCATTGATCAACATCTTTAGTGAGGTGGTAAAATTCCATGACAACTTTTTCCCTTTCACTACTCCCTAAAGCCTGAAATATTTTCTCTAGGGAATTTATCCATTGCTCAGCTACTAGTGGATTTGTACCCCCATTAAATGTTGGTGGTTGTTTCCTCATGAAGCAACCTAACATTGATCCTCCACGTTGCGGATCAGGGTGCTCCATACGAGTATGGTTATTATTCATAACCTGAGTGAGTTGTCCCAGTATGGTGATAAGCTGATCAGCACCAGTTGTATCACCAGATCCACTATAATTATCTTGAGCATGTGGGAAATCCCTACATGGAGTGCATGCATTGATACAGTTTCCATTCCTTCCACTAGGCGCCATTTCTAAATAATGTCATAAACTAGATTAGTTTACGAATCGAAATACATAATAAAAAACTTGTAAAATACTGAACATAAATTGAACTATTTATGGATATAACCCATAATCATAAAAAGAAATGTTTTCTTTGAGGAAGTATATACTCATAAACCCTTCATAATGGTTTGTAAATAAAATGATAATTATCCTAAGCATATCCCCCTAGAGGGTCGTAACCAAGAGTGCAGCAAGACCCGTTATCGTGCACCAGTTCCCATTCGAGTCTAGCTCAAAGCGGTGTTTTTGGGTTTTACCCCTAGGTACATCTGTGCCAGAGCCACCTCAACCTGCTCGTATCCAGACAGGGATGTATTTCTCGGAAAACTCAAAAAATCTCTATAATAGCAAAATTCTAGGAAGTTCTTCTATGATAATCCTCAAAGTCTATCTTAGGGCTATGTGCTCTAATCAGAGTTTATCTAAATCTATCTTCCAAGGTTAGTACTAAACTGCCTCTGATACCAACTGTAATGCCCCGAACCCAGTTACCCATAGTCGGTGCATTATTACGTAACATTGGCATGATCACAAAAGATCAAGTCTCGAAAGACGGATTGGTTTAGTAGCCTTGGAAACACTAGATACATTCATAAATGTTACATTACATCATAAAGTGAAAAATTACAATAACATGGTCTCCATAGTCCACAATCATATCCCCTTCAGACTATCCCTACAGTTTAGTCATAAAATATTTCTTCACATCCTGGGAAAAATAAAACATAGAAAGGAGTGAGCTCAGATTCTCAGTATGGATACCAATATAGCAGAAACTTTCCTAAATAAACATAAGCATTTAAGACAATGTATAACTAAAAAAAAAGCCTTTTAAACTTGAACTTCATCATAATATGGAAAAAATAAAATGAAATAATTCCATTTACTTATTCACATGGATATTCTACTAGTTGAATAATCACATGTAATATCAATAACCACTTTCATAATGATGTAATGCATAATGCTAGACTATTATAACCACATAGTCAAGGCCTTATGCCAAGAATACAAATAGATTTTTCCAAAGCCTTGTGGAAAGACACTAGTTTGTCTCATGAGACCTACTGATGCATTGAGAAGCTATAGCGGGCTCCACTCGTCACATACTAAGTCCAATGCATTCCTTATATGAAAAGGTTTAAAAATATCATAAACCATAACATAATCGTATCACATAAAACATAAATAATGAAAACATAACATTTCAAAATTTCAATCACAAGATATCAATACAACACATTGATATGATAAAACCATTTCAAATACCAAAATAAAAGAAAAGTAAAACTTGGTATTTATTTTTCATTTTTTAAAAAAGTTATGGCTTATAGAGGAAGCCGAAACTCAAATAATGGTCATGACAGCGGAGAAGTCGTTGTCGCCGCATACGTACGACAAAAAAAACATTCATTTTTTTCATTTAGTAAAATGCTTCTTATAAAAATATTCCTTTTGAATAAACATAAAAGTCAAAGGGGTTTATACATCGTATAAAAGAAAGTTGTGTATAAAACAAAATATGCCTCAATGAAAGGAGATTGAGACGAAGTCCCTTACCTCGTGTCCGACTTGACTCGATCGTTCTTTAATCTCCTAAATAATAAACTAGAGTTAATTTATACTTTCTTAAGAACCTTTTTAATGTTGATTATTCCTTTTATATCACTTATTACCATGTTATGAACATTATGTAATTATTTAAGTTAATAACGGTTGTTTTGTCGATCTTTGGTACTTGAGTCAAAAATAAACTTCTTATAATTACAAGTTGTTCATGTGGTAAAATATCCATTATATCCAGAATTATATTCATGATGTAGATATCATATATATAATATATACCCAGTATATACATTCATTTATAATATTACATAACATTTAGAGGTAATAAATGAAATGCACCGTTCATGGAGACGATAAGCCGTAAGTACGCATGAATGCTACTTTCATTTCTATTTCATATTTAATGGAATGAAATCATAATGATATAAAGGTATATTATAATTCTAGTATAATATCATATATAATATCATTAACTCCATCCTTTATACACCCCACATATGGCATTAACAATTCAAATCACTTTGAGGGGGTGGTAGTCCGCACTTCCTAAAATGAAATTATCACATTTACCCATAATGGAAATCATAAAGGTATGAAATAAATGAAAATATAGAAGCATAAGGAAAACATAAAAATAATATATATCATATATAAATATAGTGACATCTTAATGGACACCATGAGGGGTTTTAAAAGAATATTGAACAATCAGCGTTTCGTGAGGCAGTAATTCACCACCCACAGAAACAGTATGTTCTTTAACCATTAGACGAAGGTGTGTGTAATTGTAAATCAAATACTTATCATAAAAAAATACTAGTATATTGAAGATAGTGGTGTTGTTACAAAATAAAGGAATAAAAATAGTTTAAGGGGTCGGAGAAGCAAAATAAAACAAAAGAACATAAGAGAAGACATTACCTTAAAATTGGGTAACTCTTTTTGATTTGAGCCAAAGGCTTCCTTGAGAAGACTTCTGCCCGAAGTGAGGATTCTAGGAGTAATATATGTAAGTTTAGAGAGTATTTGGGTAGATTTTGGCTGAGCCAAATGGCTTTGAAGGTGTGAATAAGGTGGTAGAGTTGGGGGCCTTTTATAAGAGGAGAGGAGGGGCACTCTTGGAAAGTCATGAAATGTTACTTTATTATGAAATGATTTTCGGATTTTAAAGGTCCCACAATGATATATTTCTAGGATAAGGTGATAAGGGTTCTAAATATACCCATCCAATAGGTTTTAGACAAGTGTAAGGCTTATATGTTACCTTATATATTTATTTTATTTAAATTGTTCATTAATGAGGTAATCGCTGCATCATCATGGTGTCATAAATAGATTTATTTATTTAATGAATAAAAATTATAAAAAAATTACCATGATGTAGGAAATATTTTTATCTTTCTAATGAATATTTATATTCTAAAATTTAACTTATATAACCCCATGTAATAATTGTTTTAGTAAAAGAACACATGTTTGTGACAATTTTATTTTTACTTTAAATAAAAAGTTATTAATGTCATTTTCTTACCCAATTGGCTCCATGGGGTCCCCAAGTTGACCCATGGATTGTATTGGTCGGCCATGACTCATCCAATAAAGGTAGGACAAGTTTAAAGGTAATTTCATATTATTATAACATTATATTTACCTTAAATTGCACTAATTACGTTTAATCGCGATTAATAAAACTTAAAAGTTACTATTCACCAAAAATTATTTTCATCTCATTGAAACAAATTTTAATTACTAATGAAAACCATGTATGTCAGATTTTTGAAATTCAATTCACAGAAGTGGTAAAGTTTCATTTAAACGAAAAATTAGTTTTTTAACTACCACTTAGTGGTTTCACTATTCATCAAAAATTGACGTTTTTTAGAACAATACAAAAAATTCACCCTAAGATATAATTGATATTCTGAATTAAAAAATGATGTCTATTTTAAAAAATTCCAAACATATAAGTTTCATTAATTAATTTTATAATTAATTCCCATTGTCAAAACAAATAGCGTGTTTTTAAGAAACAATATATATCAAAAGATTGACAATTGTTTGTGTCCAATTTCAAAGTGAAATTATTTCTAATGACCACCATTGGATAAAATGGTAAAATTATATTCTAATTATACTTTAAAACCACTCAATAGTATAATTTATCACTATAAATTATTTTGATTAAAAATGTTGTTTTTAAGTATTTTTCACTATTCATTGAAAATTGGAAGTTCTCGGAAAAATACAAAAAATTCAACATAGGCTAATTTTGATATTACGAATACAAAAATAAAGTCCATTTTGAAATATAAAATTTATATAATTTTAAAAAGTGGGTATTACTATTCATAATGGCTACTTTGATTGGTCACGGTGTGTTAGAACTTGAGGTTGCATACAACACACGCTGCTCTATTATTCAAAGAGAAGCGTACCATGGAAGCTTGGGGTGTTACAATATTGGCACCACCTTTTCCTTTGGGTTAGCAAAGGAGAGAGCTCTTAGAGGATTACTTTCTTCGAACACAGAACTTCTTCTCTGAACGAAGAACTCCAATGAAGTAATTCTTCTCCAAACGAAGAACGCCAACAAAGAACTTCTTTTCCGAATGAAGAAAACCATCAAAGAATGTTCATTGGAATCAAGAAAGAGGATGAAACATGAACCAAAAATTGAGGAAAACGCTGACGACACTGATGCCCATCTTTTCCCAACCATTTGTCTTCTTCCTCACGACCTCGTTGACGTCATCAATCGAATGAGGTAGAGGTTTTGTTCCCATGTTCTTCACTTCTAAGTTTCTTTTGCGGCAATAGGATTAGTGTTTGAAGAAGGTTGTGGGGATTGAAGTTCTTAAATATCTTCCATACACATTCTTGTTCTTGTTGTGCCGCTTGATACCGCTCAAACGTGGAGGGTGAGGGCCAAAAAAACATGGCCCAATCCCTCCGTCGTTCTTCTTGAATGGTGTATCCTTTGCGATGGAAGAAGGAGACTTTGGTGACGGCGACCGGTGCCAGCGGTCGGCACCAGTGGAACTCGAGAACCACCGACGAAGGCACGACGCCCCGCCACCCCGTGGCCTCTACGCCCAGCGGTGCTCCGCCATTCGCAGCCCCCGCCTTCCTGTGGCCTCTGCCGCCCCACGGTCACCGCTGCCTTGCGGCCATCACCGCCCCATGGCCTCCGCCGTTATGCGCCGTCCCCAGTCGAGCCGACCCAAGTCACCACCGCTGTCCGAGTCACCGCCGTCGGGCCGAGCTGCCGCCACCGCCAGGCGGAGCCACCGCCTCCATCTAAGCTGAGCCACCACCGACGTCTAGGACGATTCGTCGCCGCTGTCCGGGTCAAGCTGGCATCGCTGTCTGGGCCGAGCCGCCACCGCCTTCTGGGTGGAGCCGCCACCGTCGTCCGGGCCGAGGCACCGCCACCGTCCGGGCCAAGCCACCGCCACTGTTCGGGCCGAGCCATCGCCGCCCTTCCCTCCGAATCGCCCTGGCAGAGCCGCCCAGCGGCCTCGCTTCCTAGCGGCACCCTCTGTGGCCTCGCCACCACCCACGGCCCTCCGCGGCCCCTCGCGGCCTGCCGGGCTAGACCCAACGGGCCAGGCCAATCCCAATGGGCCGGGCCACCCAGCATGCCAGGCTGTACCTAGCGGGTCAGGCCGGGTCGATGCGAACCGGTTCGGCCCAGGATGGGTCGGGTCGAGTCAGTTTGACTAGGTCAGACCAGAACCGGGCCCACTACGACCCATTCACATTCTTTTGACCATAAATTTGGCACCAGACGTCCATTTGATGAACCGTCAGTGGTACTGGAAATCGTGGAGTGAGACAGTCTCTTGGAGTATACCCCACTGAAGTTTTGGTTTATGATGGGGTACGATCAAGTTGGATTGAGCACGAATCCAACTGGGCCCTCGAGACTAAAAGTCTAATAACTCACAGACTGGGCGTCTGATTGACACAACGTCTGATGTGTTGAGACCCCTATGATATGGAAAACCTTTGAGATACTTCTTCGTGGGACATAATGGTAGTTGGAAAATTGACTAGTGGCTTGGGGAACAGACTCTCTCGGAGACGATCAAGCCTAGTGCGGAAACCCAGTAGGTGGCTGTGATGAGAAGAGTGCTCCTGGTGAACCTGTGCGGGTCAGATCCTAGAGATTCTATGCAGGTGAGCTCCTAGCGATCCTGTGTGGGTCAACTCCTAGCGATCCTGTGTTGGTCAGCTCCAGTAATCCTTGTGGGTCAGCTCTTAACGATCCTGTGTGGGTCAGCTCCTAGCGATCCTGTGTGGGTCAGCTCCTAGTGATCCTGTGTGGGTCAGCTTCTAGAGATCCTGTCTGGGTTAGCTCCAGTGATTCTGTGTGGGTCAACTCCTAGCGATCCTATATGGGTCACCTCCTAGCGATTTTGTGTAGGTCAACAGAAGAGCCTCTTAACGGAGTAATATGATTAAGTAGATATAACTAATCATCTATACTACCGTACCTAAGTTATACCTGGTGTGATCTGAGTCAGAAACTCTATGTTTATTCATGTTTGAGATGGATTACTTGATAAATTAGGTATATGTATGGGCATATACCCAAGTAGGGGTATTTTTTATTTCGTACTTTGTGGTTTATCCTTGATGGATTTTGTGAGACCTTGAGGGTCTCGGGGTCCCTACTGAGTATCATTATACTCACCCATGTATGGGCTATGCCCACACCTTGTTGTGTTAGATGCAGATGACAGATAGTGCTGACTGAGGATGAGGGTACCAAGACTGGACAATGCTCAGAGGTGGACCATACGGCATGTCAGTTTGTAGACGAGGTGGGTGGACATGAAGTGTTTAGGGGGCAATCTGTACCTACCCTTGAGGTAGGAATTGAGGTGGACGTTCCAGGATCTTCTTTTCACCTATCAGTCGTCTTGTACATTCTAGTTTTCCTTGTACTTTCCATTTGGGCTTATATTCTGGCCCCTTTTTTCTTACTCTACTCACTCTATTTACCATTCAGTTTACTTGAGTTCATATCTTGCTGTGTGCTTGGTTGTGTGTTTACAGGTTATAAAGGCAATGCCTTCCCATTTCTAGAGAATTACACCTTTGGTGCTCGTCTCCAGCCCCTGGCCTAAGGAAGGCGGTCTTGGGGTAGTCACGACACGGGCCCCGTGGGACGGGTTGTGACATTAAATTATGGAAAATGGAAAGAGGACTATGGTGCATTCTATGTCTAGGCCTCATATAAACCACCCTTCCATGAAAAGGATGAACTAATGACATAAAAGGGAGAAAGATGCAGTATGTTTTGTATGTGGAAATCATGGATAATGGAATAAGAATTTCAATTACTTAACGAATTATAGATAGCTAAAATAGAATAAATTATTGATTGAAATTTTTATATATCTACACACTATATATTAAATATAGCTTTAATAGTACACATAATTATTGAAATACTAAAATCAATGGATTTCATAATATTTCTAGAGAAGAGGTGGATCATCTTGAAACCAACAAAGTGCAGATTTCTACTTTTTTTATATGATACTAACACTTACAATTCCAACCTAGAATATTTATGATTTAAATTATTATTATTATTATAAACCAAATACTACCTAGAACAGAATATCTATATCCTACATAATTAATACCTATTTTATTTATTGTTTTTATATAAGATATATATTGTTTATAATTACATCATTAATTATGGTATGTAACATTAATATAATGACATATGTATATTTAATTATAAAGGTTAAGAATTGGAAATTTGTGGTGAATGAGGTTTTAATGACTCATTTCACACCTGGCTTTGAAACTACAATCATGTTTATTTAAATGTTATCTATTTGAAAAAGATATATCAAGATAGGTTCTTAAGAAATTTTGAGATAAATTCCACTTAAAATATTTATTTCTTTTATAAAAACAAAAAATACCAAGATACATTTAGGTGTATAGGAAGAAAGTACCATATATTTTATATAATTGGTACACACTAATTTTAGTGGATATATTCTAATAGAAGATAAATGTGGGTATTCATACATCATAAATTGTAATCATCACGTGAGTTGATATGGTTATGTCTACTTGATGAGGAGTATATATAAAGCCATTGATAAAATCAATGAATTCAAGAATGATGTTGAGAAGCAATGTCATAAGAATATAAAGAATCATCATTCTGATTTAGGTGGATAAAGTATTAACCCATTGTCTATAAACTATTTAGAGGACTATAGAATTATATTTCAGTTGAAATAACCATATGCACCATAGTTGAATGTTGTATGTTAAAGGTGGAACTGTTATTGGCATAAGGATGTCGATGACAAGTAATGAATAAAATTTCATTACTCATCTAGGATTTTAATTATATGATACCCCAGTAATTTTAAATTGAGTGCCAACTAAATACAAATTTGAAATACCATATGAATTACTGTAGGGAATAGAATCTATTATGTCATCCACATTTTAAAGGGGTTGTGAATCATTATTAAATGATATCCCATGCAACATACAAGCACCTTAAGTCAAGAAATATATATTTATAGGGTACAAAATTGATATAAGGGGATAAAATATATCTAATCCCTTAGTCAACAAGAAGACCATCACAAGGAATTCCATTTTTATATAGATGTTTCACATCTAAAAGAAGGATACTATGAGTGAGATTAACATTGATGAATTTGATAATCTAGTGGAATATGTTATTATAATAACATGTGTATGTGTACTAGAGTGGTTAGATAAATTAAAATATATTGTTTTCTATTCATTGAGAATGGTGACACACTATTTTTGTAGATAACCATTCTCTTTCTTAAAATGTGGTAATATAGATCATATAATCATTAAGATAGAATGATTCCTTGAATTTTGAGATGTATTCCATGTATTTTAACCATGTTTGTATTATTCTTGATCATCCTCTTGATAAAAAACTAAATAGGTGAAATGGTTATTCAAGAGAAAAAAATGAAATGTAAATATAGATAAAGTAATGTTAAATCCTGAAGGTTGGAAATAAATAAAGGCACTAACTATGAAAAAATCATTCCCTCTATTTCCATGATAAATCCATCACTATTCTACATTCCATATAAACTTTACATGAATATGATATTTGGTGGGTATATATAAAAATAAAATTATTAAATGGAATATTTTTAAATATTTCTAATTGACACCACCTAATTTTTCTGTTGGTATATGAAATTTCAATAATATTTGAATGATTAAATATATAGGTATCGATTGAAGGAAAAATTTATGTCATGGAGAATTCAGTTTGAATAAGTCATAAAGGATTTAAATTTCAGTAATAAACAATGCGAGGAGAGTGTTTACAACAACTTCATTAGGGATGTGACTCTGTTTCTAGTAGTATATTATAACTAATTACTACATAATATAAATTGTATACCGTCCAAACAGATGGTTAAGGATTGGTTGAAAAATTGATTATCCAAGGGTAACGTAGGTAATGAATCCTCCATCAAGAGTATCAATATAATTCATGAAAAATCCATGGGTCTTCTTGGACCAAGTAAACATACATATATTGACTAGGTACTAATGATTTTTTTTGAAAAAATCATTAAATGTATTGTTCCTAGTGTCACATTGAATACATATCTCTAATAAATCATTTCTTCTGAAATATTTGAGGAGATATAGAATGTATAAGATCCCATATTCCTCTATAATATTATCTATCAAGTATTCCGTATTATGTTCTATGCCTGATTTCACTGATTATTTGAGGATGGAAATTGAAATAAATTTGATTTAATATAACATAATTTAACAAATTTTAAGGGTATCATTATTTATCTAAGGAATAAAAAGGACATGTTACATATATATAGTTGAGATAAGGATTTATTCATCAAGGTATATACTGATGATATTTTCCTAATTGGTTAGACCAATCTGAAATCATGATTATGATATTTCTTATTTCTAAATAGAGGATATGTGAGTTGGAATAGTTTTAAGATAATATTTTCTAATATTTCAATATTGGATTTCATTAATATTATAGCATATGATTCAGTCAAAGAAGAGATTTGTTTTGACAACATCATCAAAAAGATTTATTTAGTTCATAATAGTCGATACAATGTTACATATAAATTTAATAATGTTATTTCAATGACTCTCAAAATGGAGACAAGTTCACATTAAATGATAAATTACATACTATAGATCTCTCATCTTATCAATTATTTTACAACATGAGTTGTGGTCAAAGTGAGATGATTTGTTATAGTAAAAAACATAGCCCACCCATGGTCAAAAGTATTTTCTCAATAAAAGCAAGAATATCATGTGAGAGATAGAAGACTAATTGTTGTTCATATTTATAGATATGTGTAATGATACATAAATAGTAATATTGTTATTAATTTATATTATGTGTAGCGTACTTTTATGTATTGATGAAAATTGGGATCAAATATTCTTATGGGGATAGAGTATATGTTGGTTTCCTCACAATTGATATTTCATTAAAGAATAATGCAAGAAATGATTTCTCCCTTCCCAATTTATAATCATTCATTATTATAGTACATTTGGTGGAAATGAAATAGCTTAATCCAGTCCTTGACAATTTTTTAATGTAAACTTCATAAATATAATTTTAGTGAAGATATAATCAGCAGATAAGTTGATGAAACCAATATGAAAATTCCTGAATGAGAGATATGTAAGAACCCAGTTCTTATCCTTGAGGTACAGGTTTCTACTTTTCTCCTTTCCTAAGTGTTTTTAAGAAAATAAGGAAAATGGGGAAAATCCCAAATTTTGGAAGTACACGCTGTGTACTTTTCCACACGTCGTGTACTTCTGGCCGTGTGGGATGAGTACACGGGGCGTGTGGCCATGCTGGGGATGAAGGGTGTAGAAACCAACTACATGCCATGTAGTGATCCTTTACACACCGTGTAGTCAGTCAGCAGAAAAATAGTAAGGCGGTGGCCAGCTGTGGGGCAGCACACACCGTGTACTCATGAAGAAACACCGTGTACTCATGAAGACACACTGTGTAGTCATGTTGGCAGGTGAATAGTGCCGTGATGGTGGGAAGCTGTGAGAGGAACAGTTAAAAAAATGGGAAGTAAACGCCGTGTAATCGGAAGTACATGCCGTATAATTTGTTTTTTTGATTAAAATGGGTAGTAGCCTCCCCTGTTAATAGGGAAGGCTTAGAACCGGAGGAAGGAGAGGGAGTGGACGACCGGAACTTTGGAGATCTTCCGAGGGCACGTCGGGAATCCGTTTCCACCTCGGATGATCTCGTTGGAACCGCACGGGTAATCCCTCCACCCTTGTTTAATAGTTCTTGACAACTCTTCCCCTAAAGGGAGTTATTTTCATTTAAGTGAGAATTCGTTTGCCTCAGATCTACGACATCTTTGGGCGTTTCTGGAACCGACGTTCGTGTATATCGTTCGCTGGTGTTAAAGGTAGGCGGCTTGGTGTTTATTTCCAACTGTCATGCATTTTGTGTGTTTTTGAGCTACAACCCCATATTTGGGGTATCATGTGGCTGAGGCCAGGGCTATTTTAAATACCTAGAATTGTATAGGTAATTAAATGTGATATTTAAATACTGTTTGGGATTTTTTCTTGGATCTAGGACCACCTCGGGGGTGCGTTCCTCTGTTTAGCCATTTGGCCAGGATACTCAAGGGTATACCTTGTTTATTTTATGCCTTTAAGGTGAAGATTGTAGAATTTACTTGAGAGGAATTGCTTTTTTACTACTTTTTTACATGTTGGGCTTGGCTGGGTTACCTGGTTAGATTGAGGACAGTGTTGTGATTAGCCTGTGGGCACTGTACTACTTAGCCTATGGGCAACTTCTTCCGTGCTTGTGGGAAGATGATTCTGTGCTTGTGGGCAAAACTTCCTACGCCTGTGGGAAATATCCGTATGCCTGTGGGTAGATTCTTGTGTTGGATTCTCTTTACCCCAGGGTAGAAGTTTACGTGTCTGCGGACATTGGCTGTTTACTTAGAATATTCATTGTGATGATATTTTAAATAAATGATTAAATGGATATTAAAATGACAATATAACTGGTTAAGTTAGTTACTTTTAGTAGTGCTTACTTTATTGAATTTTACTACTACACACTATTGTTGCAAGATTTCACACAGTTGGGAACGAACCTTTGGTGGGTGCCTTCTGAGAATTTATTTCTCACACCCTTTTTGGATCATGCTTTTCGGCCCAAACAGATTACATTTCTATAGGTATAGATAACAGAAAGGGTCCTTATAAAGGTTCTTGATTACTGCTGAGGTGTAGGAGAGCAGGGGACCGAGCATCGGCTCGTGATGCCGCTGGCTGTTCTGTTTTGCTTTTCTGTACTTGTAATTCAATTGTGTTGTATTGTATTGCAGTGAAACATGTTCTGGCTGTTTTATAGAATAGGGACATGCTACATCTTCATATATCTATGACCACTGGTTTCCCTTTCGTTTTAAGTTGTCCACTTCAGTTTTATATACTATTGCTACTTCTACTATTGTTGTATGTTTCTTTTGTATTCTACTACGCTACACTTTGACAAATGAGGGCATATTTTCTCCACTATCAGACCTGGGCCCTTGCTGCTAGTCTAAAGCCTCTGGTATTTAGGGAAATGTGCTTGAGGTCATGTGGCGAACCGGGTTCGAGGCACCCATTGAGTGGCACCCAGAACCAGGACGTTACAAAGTGGTATCAGAGGAGTTATTTTCTTTGACTTACTATTTGGAGCCTTAGTCAGGGATAAGACAAAACGATAGTTGGTAATAAGCTGTTCCCAGGTGTAGCTAACCTGTGTACAGGGAAAAGTCAATTTACCTCATGTTGCACTTTTCTGATTTTTCAGTTTACATTTGATTTGATTTCACTGTTGGGTGATGCACTTGTGATTGTGCTGTTTATATTTTATCTATGGGTTCTATTTAGTTGCAACCTGATGAGATGAGTGTATTACATCTCATGCATCATTTAGCCACATGTTAGAAATCACATGCCATGCATAGTTTCATGCCATGTAGGTACATTAGAAATTGCATGCTGTTGTGATAGTTGTTGTGCCAGAAATGCATGCTATTGTGATAGCTGCTTTGATAGATACCTGCTATTTGATAAGGTATTATTGTGTGAGGCTGTTTATAGAATGGACGCCAAACTTTGGTTTTTGGGGAGTATGGGCCCCCATTTACCAGAATTTGGTGGATCATTGACTGTTCATTTTGTAAAGACACATATAAGATGTCAAACTTTGATTCGTGGGGAGTATGGGCCCTCACCGGTCCTAATTTGACACTTAGGTGTTGTTTTGCAGTGTTTTCTGGGCACCAGAGTAGTTTTTGAGGCATACTATCCAAAAAACCCAGTATACACGCCGTGTAGTACACCAAAAACGCCGTGTGTGTTATTCTGTTTGGGAAGAAAAAAATAAACATTTTGAGTACATGCCGTGTACCCAGAGTACACGCCGTGTAGTCTCTTCCCATGTCACAAACCGTGTGGGTGTAGACACGGGGAAGGGAAGAGCTTGGGGAAAACACACCATGTAGCTTATGTACATGCCGTGTAGTGTTGACCCGGTGTCCTCTGTGTAACTAACAACATGGGCGGATGAAACCTTAAGACATACACTCCGTGTCCATTATGGAACATGCCGTGTAGTCTGACTTAGGGACCCAGCCGTGTAACTAAAAACATGGGCTATTGTAATCCCTTCGAGTACACGCCGTCTGTATATCGAACACGACGTGTAGGGTGGGCCATGTGTCTGGCCGTGTAACTAACAACATGGGTCAGCGGAGCTCATCTAGTACACGCCCTGTACCTATGAGACACGTCGTGTAGTCTTGTCTGAGGATAGACCGTGTGGACTTAGCCATGTGGCGGGGAAAACAGGGATGTTGACACGCTGTGTGCAGGTGTAAAACACCATGTAGTGTCAAGATGAGTAGTCAGATGTGTCACAGATGACAGAGGAAGTTGGAAATAACACCATACACACCGTTTATATGATATACACGCCATGTAGTTTCGTTCAAACAGAAGCTGTGTCGAAGGACCCAGGTAGGGGAAGGTAAGTCAAGTAGATTCCGTGTAGTCATTATACACGACGTGTAGTCTTGTTTTCCAAATCTTGAAATACCTTCTTCCTTTTTCCCTTTGTGGTTCCTTCATTTTTAGTCTTGTTAATCTTGAATCTAAGGCGTGTTTTTGACCTTGTAGTGTCATGCCGCCTAGACGACCGCACGTTGTTCGCCAGGAGAGCGGCGACGACTATACTCCAGAGATGGTAGGCCATGGGCTACCAGTTGATCCTCCATCAGAGCCAGATGCGACGCCAGCCGTTATACTAGACACATGCATGGAGGCGCGTTCCGTGAAGGCTTTATGAGGTTTATGCAGACCTTTCAGGGAGCACCGCCGGCTCCCACATCTATGGATGAGCTGACACCTATATTCCAGCAGCAGCATCCACCGACATTTTCAAAGGATGGTGGGCCATAGGTTGCGGATTCTTGGTTGGGGTTGATGAATACTATTTTTGAGCATCTTGAGATGCCTCCAGGGCAGAGGGAGCAAGCTCGCGACTTATATGCTGCGTGATTCCACCAAGAGGTGGTAGGATGTTACCACCCAGTCAGAGCATCGTAGAGACATGGCGTGGGATGATTTTCAGGTAGTCTTATATGACTTCTTCTTCCCAGAGACGCTGAGGGTAGATCAAGCTCGAGAGTTCATGAATCTGCAGCAAGGCGCTATGTCGGTGATGTATTATTCTTCTCGCTTCACCGAGCTTCAACTCTTTGCACCTGTGCTGGTGGGTGATGAGACGCTGAGAGCTAGATGCTTTGAGGATGGTCTTCATTATGACATTCGAGTGCTGGTGAATGTTTTCAGGTTGCCTACTGTACATACTATTGTGAACCAGGATCTGAATACAGAGAGGAACCTGTGAGAATCTAGTGGTGTGGGCCATGGAGGTTCATCACTAGTTACTGGTACTATTTCTACTGGCAAGAGGAGGAGAAAAATGGACTTCTCTCATGGTGGCAGTACCAGTCAGAAGAATGCATCAGGTGGCCAGGTCATGTGCTACCAGTGTTGTAGAGAGGGGCACAAGAGGCCATAGTGTCCACGAGACCCAGTGGAGTGCTGAGCTTGCGGAAGGATGGGTCATCTGCAGTGCTTTTGCAGGGCGTTTCCACCAATGGCTAGTGAGAGGGGTTCTATGCAGACTCCGCGTGCGGGAGTGGGACCAGAAGCCTCTTACCAGCCAGGGAACTGGAATACGTCAGGGCGTGCAGGTAGAGATGGTGGTCATGGCTGTGGTAGCCAGACACTAGGATTTCAGAGGCAGCAGGGTGGGACATCCCAGGGTAGCCAGACTATGTCATAGGGCCGTAGCACCGGGCATACATATGCAGTGCAACAGACCCATCAGGAGCAGGATCCCAGACCTTCTACAGTCATAGGTACTATTCTAGTAGCTTCTGTTTTATCTTCAATACTTTTCGATACGGGTGATACACATAGATTCATATCTGTGCCCATTTTAGAGAGTCTTGGGATCTTTGTTTTTACTTCTTCTAATATTATGACGCTAGACACTCCGTTGGGGACTAGAACAGCTGGTGTGCGTCAGAGCAAGGAGTGCCCCCTTGAGGTTGGTGGGTGTCACTTTCTTTGGGACCTCTATGTCTTAGAGATGACAACTTATGACATCATTCTTGAGATAGACTGGTTGGTTCCCTTTCGATCCTTTGTAGACTGCTATCACCGCAGGGTGCATTTCACCTCACTAGAGGGCATAGAGTTTCTATATAAGGGAGAATGGGATGTTCTGGCGAGTCGAGCTGGACCAGAGTATCATGGATGAGGTGGAGTCACAACCCAGATTGCGAGTTTATATCTAGATGACCAGGGGACTTGTCAGACGGATTTCCCTCCAGTGGTTGAACATTTCAGGGGTGTCTTCTCGGAAGACTTTTCAGGTCTACCTCTAGAGCGAGAGGTAGATTTCTCTATTGAGATTGTGCCAGGAGCAGCACCGGTGTCCATTCCTCCTTATAGGATGGCCACGCATGAGTTTCAGGAGCTCAAGAGGCAGTTAGAGGAGTTACAGGAAAAGGGTTTTATCCAACCCAGTACTTCTCCTTGGGGTTCTTCGGTCCTTTTTGCAAAGAAGGCGGACGGTACCCTCAGACTCTGTGTTGATTGTCAGAAGCTGAACCAGTTGACGGTTAAGAACCGATATCCTTTGTTAAGGATTGATAATATTTTTGATCAACTTTGTGGGGCATGATTATTCTCGAAGATTGACTTGAGATCAGGATATCATCAGCTGCACATTAGACCATCTGATATACCTCTCACAACTTTCAGGAGTAGGTATGGTCTATACAAGTATACAGTTATGCCGTTTGGACTCATGAATGCACCAGCAGTTTTCATGGCTCTAATGAATCATGTTTTCCATCCTTATTTGGATTCTTTTGTGGTAGTATTCATGGACGACATCTTGCTGTACTCTCACACTCAACACGACCATGCCACCCATCTTGAGATCATATTGAGTACACTGAGAGAGCATCGGCTGTATGCTAAGCTCTCCAAGTGCCACTTTTGGATAGACCAGATTCACTTCTTGGGTCATATCATCTCAGAGGCAGGAGTTGCAGTGGACCCAGAGAAGGTCAGAGAAGTAGTGTCTTGGGATCAGCCTAAGAACGTGTTTGAAATACAAACTTTCTTAGGGATGACTGGTTACTACAAACACTTCATACAGGACTTCTCCCACTTAGCAGCACTGTTGACGGGTTTGACTAATAAGGGTGTAAAGTTCGTTTGGTCAGAAACTTGTGAGACAGCTTTTTAGGACCTAAAGGGAAGGTTGACTTCAGCACTGATCCTGATACTTCCAGAGCAGGGGAAGAGATATACAGTTTACTGTGATGCATCAAGGATTGGGCTGGGAGCAGTGTTGATGCAGAGCGATCGAGTTGTTGCGTATGGGTCTCGGCAGTTGAGGCCACATGAGAGGAATTACCCGACGCATGATCTCGAGTTGGCTGCAGTGGTGCATGCATTGCGCTGTTGGAGACATTATCTGTTGGGAGAATGTTTTGTGGTTTTCACCGACCAAAAAAGTCTTATGTATATCTTTACTCAATGTGATTTGAATCTGAGGCAGCGAAGGTGGGTTGAATACCTTCAGTCCTTCAATTTTGAGCTTTCCTATATACCTGGTAAAGGTAATGCAGTAGCTGATGCACTGAGCAGGAAGACTCAGATACAGGCAGTGAAGGAGGCCAGTGATGAGTGGAATCTCATGGCTTTGTTCTCTGAGATGTATTTGGAGGTGCACGATAGTCAGGGGCAGACCTATCTTTTATCTTTAGCGGTGACTTCTACCCTCCTGGATAGAGTGAGGATGAGACAACTATCTGATCCAGAAGGCCTAGTTCTATGGGAGTCGGTGGCAAGTAAGGACCCTCCTCCTGGTTGGACGATAGGCGATGATGAAATTCTGCATTTCCATGGACGATTGTGGGTTCCAGGGGATATATGCAAGGAGATGATATTAGAGTTTCATGCTTCATCTTGGGCAGTTCATCCCGGGGTTACCAATATGTACCGTGACTTGAGGCATCAGTACTGGTGGCCGGGTATGAAGAGCGAGATAGCTGGTTTTGTTGCGAGGTGTTCCACCTGTCAGCAGGTGAAGGCATAACATCAGAGACCAGCTATGCTGTTACAGCAGTTACCCATTCCAGAGTGGAAATGGGATGATGTTGCGGTGGACTTCATGGCTAGGTTGCCGAGGTCACCTAGAGGCAATGATTCCGTGTGGGTTGTTGTGGACAGACTCACGAAGGTAGCTCACTTTTTGTCGATCAAGGAGAGCTTCAGTGTTGACGAGCTCAGAAAGTTTTATATCCGAGAGATATTACATCTTCTTGGAGTCCCTCATTCTATCTTTTTAGATAGGGATTCCCATTTTATATCTCGTTTCTAGAAGAGTTTTCAGAGGGCACTGGGTACACAGGTGCTTCTGAGCACAACTTACCACCCTCAGACCGATGGGAAGTCAGAGCGTACGGTACAGGTGCTTGAGGACATGCTGCGTGCATGCATCCTGGACATTGGGGGCTCTTGGGAGAAGCATATACCCATCATCGAGTTTGCCTATAACAATAGTTTTCAGAAGACTATTGAGATGGCACCATACGAGGCTTTATATGGTAGGCCATGCCGATCACCATTGTGCTGGTTAGAGGCAGGTGAGGCATCTTTACTGGGACCACGTCTCATACAAGAGACTTCTGAGCAGGTCCAGTTGATTCAGAAGTGGATGGCTACCACACAGTCTCGTCAGAAATCATATGCTGATCACCGCAGACGACCTTTAGAGTTCATGGTTGGGGATCTGGTTTTCTTGCGTGTTTCGCCAAGGTTGGGACATAGGTAGATCAGGAGACAGGATAAAATTTCACCGAGTTATGTGGGGCCATTTGAGATTCTGGAGAGAGTCAGGCTGGTTGACTATTGGTTGCAGTTACCATAGAGGTACCGAGCCATGTACGATGTCTTCCATGTATCTCAGTTGTGCCGCTATCATTCAGACCCGTCTCACGTCTTTCAGCCTGAGGAGGTTGAGCTTCAGCTTGATGCGTCCTTTGAGGAGCATCCGATTCTTATTATTGATTGGAGTACGAAGGTTCTCCGAGGCTGATCAGTTCCTCTCGTATGGGTGATATGGAAGCATGGATGAGTGCGGGATGAGACTTGGGAGTGGGAAACTGACGTACATGCTCAGTGGCCGGAGTTATTCACGGCTATATCTTCACCACCCTTGGAAGGGAAATTCGAGGACGAATTTCTTTAAGGGGGTAAGTTTGTAAGAACACCGTTCTTATCCTTGAGGTACGAGTTTCTTCTTTTCTCCTTTCCTTAAGTGTTTTTAAGAAAATATGGAAAATGGGGAAAAATACCAAATTTTGGAAGTACACGCCGTGTACTTTTCCACACACCGTGTACTTCTGGCCGTGTGGGATGAGTACACGGGGTGTGTGGCCATGCTGGGGATGAAGGGTGTAGGAATCGACTACACACTGTGTAGTGGTCCTTTAAACGCCGTGTAGTCAGCCGGTAGGCAAATAGTAAGGCGGTGGCCAACTGTGTGGCAGAACACGCCGTGTACTCATGATGACACTACGTGTAGTCATGTCGGCAGGTGAACAGTGCCAGGCTGGTGGGAAGCCACCAGAGGAATAGTTAAAAAAAGGGAAGTACACACTGTGTACTCGGAAGTACACACCAGTTACTTTGTTTTTTTTCCGCTTAAAATGGGCAGTAGCCTCCCCTGTTCATAGGGAAGGCTTAGAACTGGAGGAAGGAGCAGGAGTGGATGACCAACCTTTGGAGATCTGCTGAGTGCACGTTGAGAATTCGTTTCTGCCTTGGATGATCTCGTTGGAACCGCATGGGTAAGCCCCCCACCCTTCTTTAATAGTTCTTAATATTTATTCCCCTAACGAGAGTTATTTTCATTTAAGCAAGAATTATTTTTCCTCAGATCTACAATATCTTTGGGCGTTTTTGGAACCGACGTTCGCGTATATCGTTCGTTGATGTTAAAGGTAGGTGGATTGGTGTTTATTTCCAACTTTTGTTCATTTTGTGTGTTTTTGAGCAATGAACCCATATTTAGGGTATCATGTGGTTGAGTCCAGGGCTATTTTAAATACCTAGAATTGTATAGGTAATTAAATGTGATATTAAAATGCTGTTTGGGATCATTGCGTGGATCCAGGACCACCCCAGGGGTGCGTTCCTCTGTTTAGCCATTTGGACAGGATACTCAAGGGTATGCCTTGTTTATTTTATACCTTTAAGGTGAATATTGTTGAATTTCCTCGAGAGTAATTTCTTGTTTACTTCTTGTTTACATGTTTGGCTTGGCCCGATTACCTGTTTAGCCTGAGGGCAGTGTTGTAATTAGCCTGTGGGCATTGTACTACTTAGCTTGTGGGCAACTTATTCCGTGCCTGTGGGCAGATGATTCTGTGCCTATGGGCGACAATTCTTACGCCTGTGGGAAATATCCGTATGCTTGTGGGTAGATTCTTGTGTTGGATTCTATTTACCCGAGGGTAGAAGTTTACGTGTCTGCAAACATTGGCTATTTACTTAGAATATTCACTGTGGTGATATTTTAAATAAACGATTAAAGGGATATTAAAATGACAATATAACTAGTTAAGTTAGTTACTTTCAGTACTGCTTACTTTATTGAATTTTACTACTGCACATTGTTGTTGCATGCTTTCACAGAGTTGGGCATGGGCCTTTGGTGGTACCTTCTAGGAATTTATTTTTCACACCCTGTTTGGGTCATGCTTTTTCAGCCCAAACAGATTACGTTTCTGCAGGTATAGATAAGTGAAAGGGTCCTTATACAAGTTCTTGATTGATGCTGAGGTGTAGGAGAGCAGGGGACCGAGCATCGGCTCGCGATGCTACTGGCTATTATGTTTTGCTTTTCTGTACTTGTACTTCAGTTATGTTGTATTTTATTGCAGTGTAACATGTTCTGGCTGTTTTATAGAATAGTGACATTCTGCATCTTCATATATCTATGACCGCTGGTTTTCTTTTCGTTTTCAGTTGTCCACTTCAGTTTTATATACTGTTTCTGCTTCCGCTATTGTTGTATGTTTCTTTTTTATTCCGCTACGCTACACTTTGAAAAATGAGGGCATAGTTTCCCCACTATCAGACCTAGGCCCTCGCTGCTAGTCGGCAGCCTCTGGCATTTGGGGAAATGTGCTTGAGGTCATGTGGCAAACTGGGTTTGGGGCACCCGTTGAGTGGCACCTGGAACTGGGACGTTACAAGATATCCTGATAAATAGATTATATTAAACAATGAGAATTCATTGGAGGATGTATGTCATTGTGAGATTATATTCATTATCTATAAGAGACTTGGTATTTTGGAAGATACTAACAATGAAAATTATATAGTGTATCTTAATTCCATAGAGAAAGGGGAATAGAGGGTCACTCACTAAGTGAATTTGAATCCTTAGTAATATTGAATTTGAATTTAACATGTTGTATAAATATTATTCTACTACATTTTTTAATATTTTATTATGTTTTTTTGATCACAAATATTCAATCCCTAGTTATTCAATAAAAAAAATATATTTTATTTTATTATGTAGAAAATACTTATTGACTAGTTAATATTTTATTAATTTTGTTAATTTATAAAATTTATTTATTCTGGTTCATTCAAAAGGTAAAAAATATTTATTTATTTTTTATATTAATATTTAATAAATAATTACTTGCATGTTTTTTGAATAAAATATTTATTTATTTATTTGAAAATAATAAAATAAAATTTAAATATTTACGAAATATTCATTATTCAAGGATCAATAAATATTGTGGAGGCTTAGCAGTCCATGATTAAGGGTCACCCAGAAGTTTCATATTAAATATGATTTGAATAACTAATAAATTATTTACTCAATGAAGTAATATTTTAATTAACTTTTAGTATAGTGAATTACATATATGTAATAATATTTTTACTCTTATTATAACATGGGGTATATTGAGTTTTTATAAATAACATTTTTATTTATGAACTAATTATTTTCAAACCCTAAATTTATTTATACCTAGTTGAGACATTTTATAAAACCCAATCCAGTATAATAATTATACACAATGTGTTTTATTGAGGATTATCTCAATCCATAAATTCTACTAGAATACTCTCAGTAATTAAGATAAATTATTCTCCTCCATAAGATCAATTCCATCAAGCTGTGAAATATAAGGTTCTGATCAATAGTAGCCCCTCTAAGTATTTTAACCATGCATTATTTTAGCCATAGGATTCTAGGATGATGATTGGCGGTATAAAGAGAACATATGGTTCATTTCTAGAGTGAATAATTCTTTGATTCCTAAGATGTAATAAATTTATAAAAAGTGGTATTTATCAAGTGATTGAAAAAATTAATACAACCAATGAAAGGTAATTCATTTTTCAAATAGATTAATTAGAAATTAATTTTGATAAGTTATGATCTTATTAATTATATGATTCAATAAATTAATCATATATTTAATTTTGTTAGTAGTGATGTTATTTTTTTGATCTATATCATGGAATTATTTTTTATCATGGAACAAATCAAATTAGAAAATTCCCAATAGGTACTTCTACTATGATTGTGACCTAGAATAATTTAAAATATTATTATATAAAAGAAATTTTTTTCCCTCTCAATAGGATTTTGTTAAATATTTTAATCTTTTTGTATGATGGTTAAATAACCCTTACAATAATTATTCGAAAAGAATTTGTTTCTTCTATCCAGTATCAAAATTAGTTTTTTATTCAAATAACAACCAATGATTTATATTCTACATTTACAATGTACCAAAAAATATAGTTGTTTACATTGAAAATATTCTTCAATAATATATTAGTGTTATGAAAACATAGAGAGAATATATATTACCAAATTTTTATCAATTAATGTAACTTAATGTGGTGGTGAATTGATGTTTTTAAAAACTCTAAATTAAAACTATGAAAATATAATTATTTTGAGAGGAATTATCCTTGTCCCGAAGGATTATAACTCTTTATTTATATTAAAAAATAATTTTAGTTAAAATATTTGTAAATATAAAAACAATTATAAATTATTTTTTATTAATGAAAAATATAATTTTAATTTATATTCAAATAAGGATTTAATAAAATATTACCTCAAATTTAAATTCGAAGCAATAAATAAAAAAATAATATAAAAATAGAAATAAAAAAAGATAAAGGGGTTCGATATATGAAATCTGTGTTCCCATTTTTGTCAATTATAGAGGCAAAAAATGTTCCTTTATATAAACCTTATTAATATTTTACCAAAAGTGATAGTAAGATTTTATTCCTAGAACAAAATGGTACAATACTGAATTAATATAGTCCCAAATTACAAAATTAATCTACTTAGAAAAAAATTCATTGAATAAAATAGTAGTGTAATTAAAAAATAATTAAAATAAAAAGATTCTAGTTTATTTTTCATATAAAACAAGAAAGGGAATATATGGAATATGATAGAGATGATTGGGTAAAATAAATTTTCATATAAAAATATTTTCTAAAAAATGATACCTTGAGATATCTTTTCACTTTTATTCATGAAATAGTAAATCAGTATCCCGACACCTTATCTTTGTTTATAGGAATTTGATAACAAACAATATTTCTATTTCCATATAATATTATTCATATTCAAAGATATTCTATGATCCTATAATAACATTAATGATAATGATGAAAATACATCCAATGCATTCACTATGTCATTAAAATATCTATCATAAATATTTTCTTGGACTAAATAACATAAAAAAAATAATTCATTTGTTTCATCATAAATTTTTTCATCCACCATCTTCTAAAATCTAAAATATCTTTAATAAATACCAACATTTATCTCATTTTATGATTTCAATTATTTTAAAATTAGTGAAATATGTATTATAGATATAAAATTTAGTTAACAAAACATGCTCCATATGTATAATTTTAAATGTATTTATTTTAGATGATGTATTGGAATCAGTTTGGTATGAAATAATCATTATATTTTTATAAAGATTATGATTCATAGAAAATTATTTTTTAAACATTAGTAAAATATTAATTTTTTTGAGTAGTAGAACAGATTGGATTTTTTATTAAATTAATTACTTATTAAACACTTGTTTCATATGGGTGATCTCATTATACAAAAACTAGAAGGGAATATTTGGGGGTTCAATGGAGTAGAAATAGATTTTGATAGTATAAAATATATATTCTAATTAATTTATATGTATAATATACAAATTAAATGAGGGAATATTTATATTCTCCTTGAGTGGATAAATAATATTTAATTTAAAATTTATTTCAATATATAATTACATTAACCTTTATAATTAATCTCTATCCATTTGATGTTCTTCATTTCAAATTTTTATTATAGTGGAGAATCAAAAAGTGGATCCCATGGTTTTAATCCACACATCCTCCATGAATATGCAATAAAAACTCTTATAATTTAAACTGCCAAAGAATAAGAAACTTTTTCTTTACATTGTTCATAGTTGATCTCAAGGATATTGTTATCCTGTTATCTCTTGTTTAGAATAAATGAATGTATGATGATATTTACTCTAGGGATTAATGTAATTTAATTAGAGTATCATTATTGGGTATAAAAACTCCTTTCTATTAAGTTATAATAGTTAAAATAATCACAAATATGTAATATTTTATAATTTTATAATAAACCTTTATAAAAAAATAATTTATATGTTTTTTCATAATAAAAACATAATAATATTACTATTTTAGTTCCCAAAGTTAGATTAACCACTTAGAGGGATGGATTGAATAAATATATTCTTTTTACAAGTCCATTTTCATTTAAATTAATCCACTTGATCTTTTCTTGTTTCCCCATTCCCATAATAGTATTTCTCAATCTCATATCATATGTAGTGATAGTAATAGAGATACTAGGATATATTAACTTCATGGTTTAGTATAGAGACTTAATCTATTCCTTATTGGACCCCAAACATGGATTCATCACAATATAATAAGTTATTATATTGATTTAGATCGACAAAAGAATATTTTTTTGATTATAGGTCTAACTAAAATACTTCTACTATAGATCTAACTGAGATAATCCCTTTTCATCGGGATCCAACCAGAAGACCTCAATAGCTCTCGTCACCAACCTAAATAATTCACCTCTGATGAAGGATTGATCAACTATAAGGTTAATTTTTTATCATCCTCCATGATCTTGTTGGATCTGAATGTCTTGTGTACCAATTAAAGTAATGCCATTATCCACTAGCTTGGTCTATCAGTCCTGATCAATATGACTGATCACTTATAATGACAAGTTTATATAGTTAAATTGCACCCAGGTTGATTATTCTTTTATCTACAACTCTGAACTAACATTTATCAGTGTAACTTGTGCACACAATAAGCATTAATATTTTATTAATGAATAACTCATTCAAAATATCAAATTATTTTCAATTCATGAATTTTTTGTTGGCATTACAAAGTGACTTATTTTGGGTAACATAATATTTAAACTAAACAACATATACTAAATGTGGTTAATATTAAATCATGTCACATTTGATTGTGTTGGATAATTATATAAATGTTTTATTCTCATAAAAATTTATGTTCATACATTCTTTCCATCCTTCTCTCCTTTATCATCCACACACACTGTCGAAACACACATTGTTTATTTTTTTTTTTTAGGTTAATTATACATGTGTCATATATGGGTATCATGAATCATAAAATACCTTCATGAACTGGTATGCGAACTACACTACCAACTTCAATTTTCAAAATAATTCTTTCATGAAAACACTAATAGTTATGAAAAATCCCATATTCTTCTTGAGTTACAGTGTATGTTCCATTACCTTATGGATCTAAAGGTAATCACACAAAAAGGTTGTGTTTGTAGATCTTATATTTTCATGATGGTGAGGGATACATGTTATTGTGGTACCCTTATTTCTTCATATAACTCTATTCATTGCGAATAATATTTTAGAGCGTTAAACAATTTTCGAAGGCCATTGGTATTCTATCTTCTCCTTCGCATAATAATATCACGAGGAGTGATTCTGATACATGAAATTTTTGTATATCAGTGCTCAGTTTCCCTAAAAATGAGAGCCTCTCAAAATATCAAAAACATAAAATTAGTTAACAACTCAAAGTTCTAAATTAAAGGATAATAGTTCACGGCACCACCTAAAGCTACACTCAATTCCATTCCAAGGACTCCTTCAATGGTCCCTAAATAATTCTATTCCTTAAATATTACAGAAAAACATGAGTAATTCATGTTACGTTATATTTCATGGAATATTAAATTAAAATATTATTTATTTTCTTCTATGTTAGTATCCTTAAATGCATGAAATGTCGATCACATGATCCTCACTACACCTTTTGAATGGAATTCGATAAAGGTGTTTTTAGTTTGGCCGAAGCATATCAATAAAATTCTCCAAAAGCATGAAATTAACCACATTTAATGCATTAATTCAGTTTTATAAAATGACCTTCATGATATGGAATGATCATTAATGATGATAAAATATAGTTCAAGGTTGTTCAACTATAGTTTCAGTATACTGGTATTCAATGTGGAACCTGGAAGAGGGTGACGATGTCCCCAACTTGATTGAACGAATCCAATAAATTGATTAAGGGTTCTTGTTTTGGTTGAGTTTTAATTAGGAAAGGAATATTTTATGGTACACACTTATTCCAATTTTTTTTCTAATTTTTTATCATCGATATAATAGCAATCAGTTAGTGCCTTTGTACAACCAAAAATCTCAAACCCCATGATGTTGTGCTACTTTGTACGACTATTCTACCTCTGCTACCATGTGAAATGGGTCTTATATAGATCCATATAAAGGTGTTCTCGTAAGATCACCCATTCCACCCAATAGATTATCCAATTAGGGCTCCTCCAGAGTGTGGTTAAACTCTAGTTCTCAATGTTTCTCAAGGGTTTAGCCCACATATTGGCTGTTGAGAAGTTTCCAAAAGAGGTGTTGAAAAATAAATACAATGGAGTAGATTATTGGGCCTAGTGTTTTATTTGTTTCTGATGATGTGTCAATATGTGTATGGTGAGTTTGGATGAAGTGGTGATACCAAGAGAATTGTTTTGGATTCTTCTAATGGAATTGGATTACCCTCTTTAACAATTCTCCTTAGAAAAAATGATGGTTTTTGGAACTGATATTAATTGTAAGAACATGTGTTAAAGAAGAAAACATAACATACCCAAATTCTTGGATGATTAAAGAATTACATGATATAATAATTTCATATTTCATTAAGATTAAAAGGTTGTCAATGAAAATGTATTTATTTATGAATGATGATTAATTGAAGAGAAATTGATTTTTTTTGGATCAATTTTTTTTTCTATGAGGCCAACTAAAGACATAAAAGAATTTTATATGCATTGAAATAAAATTTAAAGATATATATAAGATGCATAAAAATATTTCTCAACATATCCTCATCTTATCTTTATAAATAAATAATTCCTTTTCCGATGGTCACCATTCAATCTTTATTAAATATGAAATTCATATTTCTGGGCCTTTATCAATCATCCATGACTTTTTGTAAACAATGTTTCTTCCATTGACACATGGTCTTATCATTAATATCAGTTCAAAAAACATTATTTTTTCCATGGAGAATTTCCCAATCATGAAATTAAACTCCATTATATCAATGCATAACAATTATCCATGCATCAACACTTCATCAAAACTCAATAAACACATATTAACTCAATATTGAAAACAAATGAAACACTCTTCCCAATAATCTACCATATTGTATTTTGTTGTCAATACCACTTTATAATTATTTCTTAGAGTCAATATGTTCTGTTAAACATTTCTCTCTCTTTCTTAGAAATCCAATGCAAAGAGAATGTGTATTTTCACAAAAACAAATTATCCTCTATTTAATGATTATTTATATAATAAATATAAGAGAGGGATCATATCATATGGTTATTTTAGAAAAGTTCCATTATTTATTCAATTATATGTCTACCTGGGATAACCCTTTGTAGAAAATAAGAGATATATGAACAAGGTTTTCAATATTGTCCCTAAAAAACATGAATATGTAATCATTCTCAGAATATATAAATTCTCATTAAAAGGGATATAAATAAATATATTTATCAATTAAATGATAAGTAATTATCATACATTTATAAACACATTATAGTTTTTAGTTGAAAAGGATAATTCTCCCCCATTTCTCTTACTTTTCCATCAACAAACTACCCATGTTAATTGATAAGA
This sequence comes from Viscum album, assembly GCA_963277665.1. Taxonomy (NCBI): domain Eukaryota; kingdom Viridiplantae; phylum Streptophyta; class Magnoliopsida; order Santalales; family Viscaceae; genus Viscum; species Viscum album. The sequence goes on along the minus strand of OY728155.1, from coordinate 165,024,090 downwards.
TAATACAATTATGAACATGGGATGAGAGTGTGATTTGAATATATTAAACATTATTCTTTAATTTCTCTCATTGTCAGTATATTAATTCCCAAGGTTCCCCCTTAAGGTATTCAAACTTTTCATCTATTTCATAGAAGTAATTAGACTCTAAGAAGTATAATCTTGTCATGTTATCCATATGTTAAAGCCTCACACATCTCATTAAATTCCAAACATTGTTATTTTAAAATAAATAAAGTAATATGGAATAAGTAGTGATGGCTTGGTTTATCACAAGTAACATTAATATGGATAGTTTCTTATCAATTTGGACAATTATTTTCTACCAATCACAGTATGGTAATATTTAATTAGAATCATTCTTTTTTATTTGAGCCTCATGATTTTGAAAATCATCATTCATATTTTTAAATTCATATTTTTGTGGAATATCCATTCGATCCATAGGTTTATAGTTTTTAAATTTATATATGTTGATAATAACTCATCAACTTCCATATATTATTATGATATCACTTGTTTTCCTTTATATTTTTTCATGTTCCTTAGATTCCTCTAAATGTATATCTTGTTTAAACTGATGTGGGAAAAAAAGTAGGCGTTGTTTATGGATATTCTCTATTTTCACATAATATTCTCATGACTTATCAGTGGATTATATTAGAACCTATTAAAATTAATATATGAAAACATACCTTACAATATTGTCATTCATACCTCATCCTTTAATCCTTCCAAACTGTATCTTCCATAATATTATTCCAAAATACTAACTATGTTTTGTTCATACAGTTTTGGTGTAGATATGTTCACATGTTCATTTATTTGCTATTATTTCCTCTGATGCTCTTTTAAATTCCCCTTTATATTTATAATTATTTTTAATGACACATTAAACCACTTAGAGTTGGATTTATGACTATGTTATCCACAACACAAAAAAAATCCTTGACACCTTATTTCCTATAATTTGTATCAGATAAATCCCAATCTGTGTTTTTATTTTATTTTATTTGGTTGTTGTGGACCTCTTGGAAAATATTGATCTTCCTTAGATATAAAATATTTATTGTCATCCTCCATGTACCTCATATTATCATATTTTTATTTCAAACCTAAATTATTAAAAGGAATATATCCATTAACCTGATTATCTACAATTATACCTCTATTTTATCCAGATTGAGATGTTTATCCCTTTACCTCAATAGATTTATTTAAATATTCTCTTACTATATTCAAATCATGATGAAATTTGAATTATATGGCTGGTGTCTCTAACCACTCATCTTTTATAAGAGTTAAATTTTATTCGAGATCAAATATCATTTTATCTTGTTCAATAATTTTTAATTTCTACATCTTTATCTCACTAGAAAAAGATAATTCATTATTGATAAACTCTTTATATTTAAAAATAAATAAATTATGACTTAATTAGTATTTTCATCATTTAATTTTTATGTTTTATATCTAATGATTCCTCAATTATTTCTTGAGATATTTGATCTATTTGAAAAATATTTATAATTTTTCTTTCAACCTATAATCATGTTATGCTCTTTCCTCTTTATCATCACTATTACTTTATGAATCAATTATTATCATTTTTTGGGAAAATAAACCAAATTTATTATCTAAATAAAAAATTTATGATGAATATTTATTATGCTTTCTCATAATATTTTTCATCTTCCATCTATAGTGTTTCTTCCTATTTTGATCCCACATATGTTTATGGGACCTTTCCTCATCATATTATGATTATGATTCTTTAAATTTATTATATGGAAAATTCTTTTAAAAATTGACTAGTGACACAATGTTATAAGCATTTATATGGCTTCTTTTTCATTCCCTCAAATTTTCTATCCAATGTAACATTTGAATAAAGTCATTAATGGGATTGAATTTATCATCATCCTCATTACTATCTGAATCTTTAGATTCATGAGCACCTTATTCGCTATGTTTTTTTCCTTTATCATGGATTCAAATCTCATTCCAAGTTTATCTTTATTCATGAAAGATGGAATTTTCCTCAACTCATAATATATGAGAATATTTTTTAGTTCATAAAGTGATAAATCATATATCTTTTATAGGGGTTAGATATTTGAATCAAAATGATTTGGAAAATTCATCATCAATGTTTTTACAATGATAGAATCATACAGATTCTCACCAAATCCTTGAATGCTTTTGAATAAATTATTTACACTAGTGAAATAGTTATCAATAATATCTTCATCATTAATTATATTTTCCTCACACTTACTTCTCCAATGTTGTTGTTTTAATTATATGACTTGTACATTCCCTATATAACCACTTTTTAATGTATCCCATATCTATTTAACAATCTAGAAATCCACAACCTTTTTGTAATCATGTTATATTAGATACATCAATAAGGAATTTTGAGCCTTTCTATCAAATTACATGTTTCTTTTATCATTTTGTGTCATGGAAGCATCATCAGCAATGGGTAGAAAAGAAACTATTGAATCATCTATCACTTCTATGTCAATTTATTGGAGAGTTTATATCATCATATTCATAAAAATATTATAATTCATCACAAAATATGTTTCAAGACCACAGATATTGAAAAAAATAATATTCACCATATTTAATAATTATTCTTAGATCTTTAGAGTGAACATAGGGCTCATATAACACATATAGTTCTCTATATCATATTTACCAATGGGGGGAGAGGGGGGAATTGATGGTTTCTTTTTATGAATCCATTTTCATTCAAATTAAACCTCTTAAACCTATTATGGTTCTCAATACACTGATTATTAATTATCAACACCACTTCATGTTAAGTGATAGTAATAGAGAGGGAAGCACACCATATTTAAAAGGTTCTGTACAAATACCTAATCTATTCCATATTTGTTCCCCAACATGGATTTTTAACTATAAAAGAAGTGATTAAAATTCCTAATATCTAATTTATATAATTAGTTTTATTATATCTCTAACTAAAATACTTCTTAGACAGATCGAATGGAGAGACTCCTTCAACTTCTAGTTCTAAACAGAAGACTTCAACATCTCCTATCACCAACAAGAAGGCTTCGCTACTGATAATGGCTTAAAAAAAATAAGTTGATTCTCTAAAATTTATACACTATCTTTTTGGATCATAATTTCTCTTGTACGTGTACATGTACCATTATATACCACTTTTGGGATCTGTTGGTCTACTTAAATAATTATTACCACCTTTGAGACCAGTTGCCTCAGTGCAACTATGATTGGGATAATTCATCCTCCTTCCTGATGTTAGAACCTCACTTTTTTTATCCATGTTGTTAATATAACAATATTTAACATTTTATTTAATAAGAACTCTTACACAATCACAAATAAATTTCTCTTCATGCATGTGTTTCATGGAATCTGATAGTGATTTATTTCGAGCAACTCAATGTAAAACCATAGAACATATAATAAATATTGTTAATATTAAAGGATTTCATGTGTGATTAAGTTGGATAATCATTTTTATGTTTTATTATCATAATAATTCATGTTCATAGATTAATTTTACCCATCTTTCTTTCCTTAATCACACACACATTCCACAAACACTGCCTATTTATTTAGTTTAGATTCACTGTACATGTGTCATGAATATGTATCATGGATCATGAAAGACATTTGCACATGGGTGTGTTATAACCACTTTTCTCTATCTGTTTCTCAATTATTCTGGAACTCAAAATTGAACCGCTGTGCATAGTTTATTCTTATTCATGAGTCATAGTGTATGTGACACTACCTTGTGGATGTTTTAAGAAAATCACATGAACTTTTTTGGCCTCACATATCAATGTTTTTTACAAAATCAAGAAAAAAGGGTTATTGTGTTGTCCCTATTCAATTTTGGAACTCTATTCTACATTAATATCTTTCAATAGTTTCCATAAATTTTCAAAGTCATGTAGGATATTCCCATATCCTTCTCATTAGAATATTGTGGGTAGAGCATTATCTTTGAGACACTGTTTTTTTGTTGTGCTCCGATTCTCCAAAAATCATAGACTCTCAAAATATCTGTAGCTAGTAATTGGTTATGGACTCCTCATTTTATAGGAAATGATCACAGTCCTTGAACCTCTAAGATAATCATTTAATTTCCCATCAAATGATCCTCTATGTCTCTAAAAATAATGTTGTATCTCTATTATTCATCAGTCACCAGAGTAGTCTGTGATATGAATAATTTCACAAATTAGTAAATTCATGTGTTCATAATGTTACTTTGTCTTGTTATCCTCAGGTTTCTGAAATTTAGATCACATTCTCCTCACTACATCAAATAAATAGATTCCTAAAATCAGGTTTTCAATTTTTTCAACGTAACTTCTTCAACTTCTAAAAATTCATGAAATATGTCAAATTGCACACATAAATTTGGTTCAATCGAATGACAGTAATTTAGTTGAAATGATTATAAAAAATGTTTGAAGATTGATAATGGTAGTTTTGTGGGAGATCCATCATAATGGGGTTCAATAAGGAGGATATGTGAGAATTATGACATCCTTGACATGATCGACGAACCCAAATCTAATGATATAGTGAAGCCTGTTTTTTCTGAGTTTTATATGATGTAGGAACAATATCCTTGTGAACTTTTACCAAATTAGTTTTTTTAATTTCTTTACACTATGGTATAATAATCAATTAGTACCTTTGAGCAACTAAAAATCATGACCCCCTATTGTCGTTCCACCAAACAATGTGGCTCCGCCTCTCTTATTGTGCGATGTGGGCCTTATGCATGGGCCTATACAAGGGTGATCATGTTCCCACGCATGTCACCTATTGGCTTGTCCATTGATGGGTCTTCTAGTGTGAAGTTGAACTCTAGGTCCCATAGGTGTTCAAGGGTTAACTGGCCTTGGTATCCTTATGGGTTGGCTTAGCATATTTTATATGAGTCCAATTAAATATATATAAAATTATCGATGCATATAAATTAAATTAAAATCTGTAGATAATATACCAATCCAATCTTCTCAAATTATCTTCAACCATCTTTCATACTTAAATAATTTTTTTCATGACCACATTTAATCTTCATGCAATATGAAGTTCATTTAGCATTGATTTATCTATCATTAAAACATTAATGTAAAAAAATGTGTCTGACTTTAACACAAGCCCTTATCATTGAAATCTCTTCAAAATCTCATTAGATCCATCTAAGGAGAACATTCCACTAGTAAACCCATTACATTTAATGAATATATTACAATTCCACATGAATCATCACATCATCAAAACTCACCAAACTCATATTGACACAATATTGACAATAATTGATACATTGGGACCACCCATTATTATTTATATGATATTAATTAATTTAAATATAACTTTTTAGATAATTAGATCAATATATATATAAATAATTTTAATTTTAAATATATCATCTCTATTAGGAACATTACTTTTCCAATCAATCTACCATAGAATTTATTGAACATCGTATAATAAAATATTTATAAAAATAAATAATATTAATTTAATAAATGTATAAAAATGATATAATATTCACTGAACATGAAAATAACTACTTATTTTAAAATTTGTGAGAAAAGAAATATTTATTTAAATATATTCAATAAATTAGCGAATAAATAATTATTGATGCATTTCCTTAAGAAAAATAAATAATAGATAAAATCCAACTCATTTCCTCTAATTTGAAATATTTAGTCAATGAATTTATAAAATATAATTAAATTCAATAATATTTATTCCACTTGCCTAGTATAATATTAAAATAAATAGAATTAATTTATATTCTTTATATACTTATTGTACGAAAATCTTCACATATTTCTTAGTTTTATTTGGCTAATATTATTAAATTGAATAATAAGTCTCTAACATTCATTCCATGTGAATATACCAACTCAAGGGTTTCTACAATAAGGGGAGCCGCGATGCTCATTAATGCTTCGTGATGGTGGTGGCCACTGCTCCAGTCCCTCTCCCACCGGTAGAGGAGGGACCACTAATGTCTATAAAGGGAGCAGGTTCCTCTCCCTCTCCCTCTTCTATCCTTGAACTCATTCCACGTTTTCATAAAGCTTCTCTATGTACAAAAGTCCCTTATATGTTCTATGGGATACATAACCTCCCGTTATCGATCTCAGAGTTCAATGAAAACTCAGCGCTTCTATATCATACATTGATTGCTCGGTTCAAGTTGTGACATCCCTTGGTGGATTCTATTGATAGGTATGTATTCGGGTCTTGGGATTTATAGGGGAGGGAGAGAGTTGGTTTGATCTAAAGTGGACATAATTATATGATTTTCATCGGAGGAAGATTTAATTATGTTGTGGTCCAGTGCTCCCCATAGGTGAAACAAATATTAGTTCTACCTCTTTCTATGGACATACAACATCCATATGAATTGTGTTTCCCCTATGGTGTCTATTTGGGTGATTTTCCATAATATCCCTTTACCATTTAACAATCCCTCATTTATTCCTATTGTTAGGAACCTAGTCGGTAGGTACCTCTGTTCGGATAGCTACACTAATGCTATGTGTCCTCATGTTAACCCACAAGTCTGTGTGGAAGTGTATGCATCCAAAGTTCCTTACAATTATTTTTAGATCTCATGTAATCATGGTATACATATTGTTATATATGTAATAAGTTCAACTATACGATTACAATATGTCAATGGGGGGGTATAAGAGATTCACTAGGTGGATTGGTGTGAACAGTGGTAAGGAAACAGAGGCTTGTGCTATGAATGTGTTGTCTAGACAGAAACTCGTGGGTGTTGATTGGGAGTTTAAATCAGAAACAGAGTTGAAATATAGAGCATAGGAAGGGAACCCACTGGTGAAAAATGTCTCTAGGAACATAAGGGAATACATGGGAATACCTCTACCTCCTCTTCCTACTCATTTTGTGATATAGGGTGAGGTTGTGGAGGAGGATTGACCTGGATGTGGTCTCAATGATGTAGATTTATAAATGGTGGATGATAGAGGATGGAATACACCCATGTATTATTCTTACACTAGGGAAGTGTGCTCATGGTCTGGCACATCCAGTGGTTTGGAAAAAATTCACAAGGGGGGGGGGATTCTTCTAGTTATAATGCATTACAATGGGTTTTATTGAGTGATCCAAGTAACGAGATGGTTTCAATTTTTCTGTAAAATTAGTTTGAAGAGTTGTTGAATGATAATTTTGTTCAAGATGTTGAAATTGATCGAGTTAAGCCCTAAATTGAATAGGGAGACCTCATGAACAATTCTATTGATGAGGATTTTGAGCACTTATCAAGTGATATATATGATGACATTTTGGGTGATAAGATTTCAAGCCTGATGCGAAGCAAGAGTAGGTGGGGCCTTTAGAATGAGATAAATGAATATTGTTTTTTGACACCAAAAAATGGGGATAAATGTATGAAGAAATAAAAATCCAGGATTATTTACAGTGATTCACTCCTCCCTCACAATACTGCCACTGTCCAGCAGTGGGAGTCTCTTGCATTGATCGATACTTCATTAGAGATGCTTATCCACTCGGAATAGGAAATGGTTGAAATAGTTTTGATGATTAATTCTACTGATGAAGAAGCTAATAGGTTGATGAGAAGTCCATTAATGATGGTCACCAATGAGGAGAGGAGTAATTATATTAACAAACAAGATCTGATTTTGATCAGGGGATTCCATGATGGGAAGCTCAGTCAAGAGGAGTACATACAGTCTTGGGACAAGCTAACATTTCACATCGAAGATCTTTTAAAGGATGATCCTGGCACATATGTGAGAACTATCTCTTGTAATATATGTAGGGAGATCAAATATAATAGGTTTATGTTTTCCTATTATAGTTAAATTATTTATTTTAGTGTTAGAACTACTGTTTTCTCACTTTTTCCTCAAAAGTGTTTCTATAATAAAAAATTAAATTTTCAGTCAATCAGTGATTAGTCTCTAGAAAAACAAAAAGGAACCCACAGTGAATGTAGTAAATTTTACAACATAAACAACAAAAATCCAATGAAATATAATATGATATATAATCCTTATGTATCAACATATCGTCAAGAAGGATTCATACTTCTGTTATCACCATATATGATAGAATATATTTCATTAAAATTCTTAATAAAATCACCATTGAGATACCATAAACATATATTTAATAGAAAAATTCAATTTAAACCAAAATAATAGTGATAAATTCATCCATTAACTCAAATATAGAAAATAATTTCCTAATATATACAACTATCTCCTCATCATATAAGATGTAGAAAATATATTTTACGTTATAGTGAGAATATGTTCTCACAAGATTCCTTTAGGAATCATTGAACATGATTCATAATATGAATTAACAAGAATATAAAATATGTAGGCCAATACACATATATAAATATAGAAATATCCAATTACACAAAAACATATGGAATTAGTATAGGTGATTATGCCCTTATGACATACCTATATTAGAGATTACCAAGTGTGAACATCATGATTAAAAGTGAAAATGTCTTCCAAGCCACCAAAACCTAATAATCAAATATAATCTATGACTCATAAACCATATTCCATCTTGACCATATGATATAAAATTAATAATATTGTCTGAAAATAAATAGATTCTCATTATAGTGGGGAACAATTATAAAATTTCAATTCAATGAATGCTGTAAATACATTATTAAAAATAATGTAATAAATTTTTTTTTCTTAATAAGATATTTATTAATATTATGGTAATAAAAAGTAAGAAAGTGATATGGTTCCAGGGAAGCCACTCTAACAGTAACCAAAAAACTAATGAAAAATTATAACTACTATTAATATGATAGATCTAACATGATATTAATGTTATTACTAACATAATAATATTGTTATTTATTTTACAACATTCTATTTTTCGATACTCCACTCCAACTTTATCCCTATAATAAAAATACCACAATATTTTCTACATTAGAACCATATGTTTTTTATTTTATTCAATCATTACACCTCATATAAAACCAATCATGTATTATTAAAATAATAAATATTGATGGGGAAATTACTGTTTGGAATAACATCAATCTCTCATATGAAGATTGATATAAATATAACCGATTTAGTTATATTAGAAGCTATAACATATTAATTATCTGTTATAACATTAGAAACTACATACTATTTAGAAATATTACTGCTCATTTTATCTTTATTATGGAAAAATAAATATCCTGATTATAGCCTAATATTATTCAAATATATAAGAATCTATTATTTTTTTACGCCATCACAACTAGTTTTTCATCTCCTTAATAAACTAGAAATGCATACATGTTACTCCAAAGGTACATCAGTATAGTCATTATAGATAACCAAGGAATGAAACTTGGGTATTCCAAATATATCCCCCCATGATCAATGAATAAGAAATTTCAATCTTGGTACATTGTATGAGATACATGATTGATCCAGACACAGATGATTAAGAGGTTCCACTAAATCATTAAATCTTCTTTTATTTTAGGTCCCATTATATTTTAGAAATGTATATCATGTAAAATCAGAAACAACCATATTTTGGATTTATCTATATGAAATTTAATCAATAAAATTATTATTTATATACCTTTATTTAATCAAATAAGGATCATAGATCTATATTATTATATATTCATATCTAGAATGTAGGAATCTTCACCTATATTATTCATAGAGAAGCATTCATATAATAATTTATTAGTTTAATGGATGAATGATATCTTGTTTATCATAAATAATATATCATCAAATTAAAATACTATTAAAATTTATGCACTTCCATAAATGATATTACTTAAATAGGGAGCATAATCATTATTTATGAAATGAAATTCTCTTATGAATTCCTCAAAAGAGAACCTTACATGACCTTGATTCTTATTTTAACCTTTAATTGAGTACCTAGGACACTCAAACATTATTATCATCAATTAGTGTGACAACATCTCTGGGTTAGGTAATGAGGAAATCCTCACAAATTATCCTATTAAGGAAGGTGTTCTTGAAATCAATTTTCCAATATCATATACTCATGTTAAGATGATACAAAATAATATTTCTATTTTATTTCTATAAATAAACTATTTAAAAGTATTTCCTATAGAATATGAGATGTAATTTCTTAATAACATTAGAATATCATCTTTATTTAAGGTTACAAACATTATAATCCGTCTTTATTGAATACCCATTTTCACCCCAATTAGAGGATCTAACAAAACCCATACTTTTTTTGGTATGTTAAATCAATTTCAATAATCATGAATTCTATCCACTTTAAATTTTTTATATTTTCATGAATTCTATATAGTAATAAGATTAATTATTTTTAAATAATATTCTACCACATTATTTGAAGATAATAAAATAATATCCCTCTAGTTCTCTAATCTCCTTGGTGCTCATATACAATAATGATGTCTATAGAAAAACTTCTACTGATAGGTCTCTTAAAAATTTTTCTGTTTAAGTTTTATTTTGTATTTTGATCCTAAACTTCATTAATGGCATTCATTCATCCACTATGTAAATTAGAGAAACTATCCCATTCTATAAATATATATTATCCCACTGTATTCAATTTTATTTCTGAGGGATTGAATAACTAATATCACCATCATTCATTACGAAATACTATATTGATACAGATTTTTCTTTAATATTCAATTTTGTTTCAAGTATTAGTCTTAAAAATATATTTTTATATTTATACATGAATATGTGAAATACATATTTCTCCTCACACCAAAAACTATATATATATATAAGCTGTCCACATTTGTTAGCACTTTACATTGTTTTTATATTTCATTCTAAAATATTTTTCCTATGAAGGATAATTGATTATCTTGATGACTCATAATTTATCTCACCTTGTTTAATAATGTGTTTCTCATCCTTTAAAAAACAAAATTTTAACTATAATGTATATAATGGAGTGATTTGGTATAGTATCACAAACTCTTTTATAAGATCGATGCTATCTTGGTTAAGATACAATCCACCTTGGACAATGAAGATTTTATTTATATTGATAGCTATAAACATATATACATCAATAATTTAGTCCGTAGATTTATCAAATGAATCAAACATATCCTGTACCTATTAGATATATTGTTATATATTTATGTATTTGTTTAATGTTATAAAGTAATAGTATCCATATCAAGATTATATAAGAAAGGGTTTAAACACACATGTTAAGACCATTTATAGAGGTCGTGATGCCATTTTTTTATAATTTCAATTAACTGAATATTATTTCATTTTCAATGTATATAGAGTAAAATTATTCTAAGGGGTTTAGTTTAAAAAACTAGAATATTATTCATGATATAATTTATGAAAAAATATCTCAATTATATGACTTATTTTGTGATGAAAATATAGGTTTTGATATCAGTCTAGTGAACATGATTATATATCTATTTCCTAGATTTGAATTTCATATTCTAGCATGTGATAAATCTTATAAAAATATTCATTGTATAATATTTATTTAATTTATAAATGTGAAATTCATTATAACAAAAATTTAAATAAAATTGTATATTTTTAAACTAATATAACATATTATGCTTTTTGATACACACATGAAATAACTATATTTAATTTAAAACTATAACCATTTTAGTTGTAAATGTGATATGATACACTCCAATTGATAGGAAATTTAGTCTTGATCCATTAGTAACTCAACGTCACACCTTTTATCTAGTAATATTCTAAAGTTTAATTTGTTATTTTTTGATAAATAGATAAGAACCAAAAAATATATATAATACTAATTTTTTAGAACTAAAAAAGATCAACTTGATAAGGAAAATAAATAATGATTCAGATTTGTTACTTAATAATATAGTGTATTTCTTCTATTTTTCTTAATTTTACAAGAAAAACATATTGAATCTTTCTCCTTAGACTTTCTATGGATATTTTAATTTTTTTAAGAGTGCTATAAATGTTCGTTACACTTGTAAATATTTATAGACTTATTCAAAATTCCTTTAATCATATATAACAATAAGAAAATTGTTATACATGTTTCATGTCTTTATTCGCTTGGTGAATTCATGTCATAATATCTAAGAGTACATAGTCTATAATTTTCATATCAAAATTCATAAGAAAACTCACGAAGTATTGAGGATGTGTGGTGAATTTGTGTTATATGCAAAATTATATATGATTTTATTATTATAGTAATTTCTAAATGATTAATAAACCTTTTCATTATAAATATATGTGGTCTATGTGGAACTCATTCTTCCATCATACACAAAATTTATTGGTTGATCATGTCATACCTCCATTTTGTTCATTTTATATAATATAGATCATGATAATGAGACAATATGTTGTAAGAATCCCTGTCATAAAGAATATTTGAGAAAAAAACTATTGAAGGAAGCTAAAATATTTCATTATTCATCTATTTAATTTTCAATTATTTTTACAAACTATATTTTTTCCTCCTTACGTTTCTCTATTCAGGGAACATCTAGAAGTTGGGTATCTATTAATATTTTTTTGTTGGAGTGTTATAATGTTCTAGGAAACAAATTATTCTTTGAATTTAAAAACAATCTGTATATTATTTTTTACCAGGATAGATTGTAGGTATAGTTATATGAACAAACTGTAACAATTTTAATGAAAATGAGATTTGATTTATAGTTTTTTTCTTGATTGTCGTAATATCCACAAAATTAAATTTATTGGTATCCCAATAAGTTTTTAAATCCAAAATCCCTCATCTTTTTATTTTTAATATATTATCATGTGGGTATTATAATGGAAAGGATACATATTTCACTTCAAAAATATAGAAGGGGTACAGACATGTAACACCTAGAGTTCCTGTATTAGTTTTCCTTAAAATAAATTGGTTTTTGAAAATATTTTTCTATATAAATAATAAAGAACCCAAGTAGATTATATTATTACATCAGTACATAATAATGATGAAAAAGTAATCACCAACAATAAAATTATAGGCTGGAGTAGTTCACAATAATATTAAAATACCTCAGATATACAATAATCATCCTTGTGGTTTTCATAAAAATGATAACACTGTATAAGTAAAATATTGTGAAAGAGATCCTTTAATTTAAAATAAAAAAATATAAAAGTTAGAACTACCATAATTGGTAATATATTCCTTTAATTACAATTATAATGTGTCATTTTTTATTAGGAAATAATTTTTTTAAACATTCATGTTTTAATTTATATAAAAAATAGTTAGATTTTTATTATTCATAATTTTATATTTTATATGTTCTTATAAATTATTATTATAATAATTATTTGAATAATATAATATTGATTTTTTTATTAAAATTATTATTAACAAATAATTCATTTTTTGTATCCTACTATTAATGAATATTTGATATATATATATATATATATATATAATTTTGGATAATTACATTAATATGTTATAATAATTAAATTAAATGAAAATAATTAGGCTCTTTAAATTATGTATTATATATAATTTAGAAATAAATTTTTTGTTAAATAAATAATTATTGTAGTATTATATATATAGTATATTAAAAGAAATAATGTAAAAGGGAGAATACACTAATATATTTTAGAAAAGTAATGTTAAATAAAATAAATAAATATAATTGAAAGAACATAATATAGGGATGATCTAGGAAAGAGACCAAGAGGCTGGACAATCATCGATCCTCCATGTAGGTCTGTGGGTTGGGAATTGTAATATCCTATGTTTTTAAAAGGGAACACCATGTTCGATAGCGTACATGAAACACCACTTTCAGCTTAATCAAAAAATAAATTTTATTATATATTATAGTTATCACATAACTGTTAGAATGGAGAGAATTAATGATATTAACTAAATTATGAAATAGGGTTTTCAAATTTTTAAGTAACGATTCATTGGTTAGAAAAAATAATTAGACATTTAAATGAAAACAAATTGAATATAAAGATTGTATTTTTATGAAAAAATATTTATGTGTGAATAATTGAGTTTATAAAAGAGTAAAATATCCCTTTTTGAATTATATTAATTAAATATAACAATAAAAATTCATCTTATATATTTTTAGACATAATATATGAATAGAAAATATTATATGCATAAAATTAGTGTTTTTCTAAGAGTAAAATTTTACCACCTTTTAATGGAGACCCATTTTTAAATATAGTTTTTGAAACCATAATATGTTCTATTTTTCAATATAAAATTCTCATTTAGAATTGGGACCTCAAAATAAAAAATTCTTGATTTTTCTTGTATTTTTTTGATAAAAACCATTTTTGTAATTAATATTGCAAAAATACTGCACTTTAATTCAAAAATGCCTTTTTGTCAAATTTAATTATGTATTTAGATTATCCTTTTAATTGATTTTAAAGTATAATTAAATAAATTTTTTATCATTTAACTCAATTTTGGTCATTTTAAGTAATTTCACAATGAAATTAGATAAAAACACATGTCAATCTTTTGATGGGTTTTACATTAAAAAACATTTTCTCATTTTGAAATCATGGATTTATTGTAAATTAATTACAAAAAATTCTTGGTTTTGATTTTTTAAAAATTGATTCAATATTTGAAATTATAATGACCAAATTATGTAATTATTTAAATTTTACTTTTTTGGACATTATGAATAGTAACAATAGAATTTTTTTAATATCCATGGTATAGGGTAAATCTAGAAATTAAGGATAAAAATAATATTATAATAATATAAAAATTCCCAAACACTTGACCTAATTTAGTTTAATGAGTGTATCCCAACCATTATAATCTTTGGGTTAATTTTAGGACCACATGGATCCACATGGAAGTGATTATGACACTTATAACATTTTTTTAAAATAAAGATGAGGATGTCATAACCATGTCTCTCATGATTATAACTATTTTAATATGGTTTTATAAAAGTAATATCCTAGACTAAAAATATTTACTATAAATATAAAAATATTTCCCACATTATATTAATTAATTTAATTTTTTTTAAAAACTATTAAATTAAATGGTGACACAAAGATGAGGTAGTAATTTATTAATTAATGAAAGAATCAAATAAATGATATTATAAATATAAAAATAAATATTACATGACATAATTTATTCCATAAAATAATTTAATGGATAATTTGTACATGTTTTTGATGATTTAATATAGGTGTTTTGAACTTATCTTCCTGTTACAATATTTTTAAAAGTCAACTAATGAATAGTGTCAAAATTGACACTATTTGTATTTAAAAAAATAAATTATTTTATTTATATTTAATTCATAAAAATATATCATTAAGATAAATGATTAGGATAATTCCAAATATTTCATAAATGACATTTTTTTGGTATTTTGATATGTTATGGTAATTACATTAACCCACAAATTGTAAATAACATAATTTCACAGGATGATTAGAAAGGGTAAAATAAGGGTTAAACCAAAAGGTTAAGGATTAAAAAATATTTAAAACTTTTATAATTTTAATTTTATGGTAGGTATTTGACCCTAGCATATGTTATCATTGAAATATATGATTTTGGGACCATTTGGAATAGAAATTAAATTTATATATGTTTTATATTTTAAGAGATTCTAAGGGTGCCCCTCCCCTATACTATAAAAGATACTCACTCTTCTATAATACTCACACTTCAAATGCCTTTTGGTACAGATAATATCTGACCCAAACCCTTCCTATAATCCCTTCCCACTCTCTTGAGGTTTTTTTAGGTATAACACCTTTCTTAGAGGTGTTAAGGTGTTCCTCAAAGATGATCAACCAAAGAAGAGGTGTCATTTTTAAAGTGTTTCTATTTTATTTATTCTTCCTCTTCCTATAAAATATGCTTATTCTAAGATGAAAAAATAACTCCAGTATACACAATATACTGAGATTCTATTATGTTTATATCATCACCTAAATTAATCTCCAATTTAATCAAATGGAAAATAAATATTTTGTTTGTGTGTACGGCAGACTACTGCCTCACGGACCAATATAGATCATTTTTAATTATAATATATCAAGAGGTTATAGTGATGGAATAAATGTTTAAATATTATATTCATGACATATTTATCATTTTAAAATAATAATATTTTAATTAGTTTCTTTCCTTACTTGCACATTAAAATGATAATGTCCTTCGTGCATATGTATGAACTATTACCTCAACGAAGAAATATGAATTGTTTTTATTCACCACATCACTTGTATAGTATATAATTATATTTAACTCATAATTATTATATTAATAAAATTATTATCATTTTTTAAAGAATATAATATTAATTACCTTATTTCTATAATGATAAATGAAAAATAGAAAAGTTACTCATGCGCACATAAGAATTACCATCTCCCTCATTGTAAAAATGTTCATTTTTAATATCCATATTTAATGAATGGATTTAAAAGTATAATTTATATATTTAAGTGATTATTATTTCATTAATATTATTCTATATATTATGAAATCTTTATCACATGTAATATTGACATCAATCCAAATTCATTTTTGACATAGGTACTGAATATCGACTGAACATATGATATGAACTTAAATGATTATGTAATTCATATAATATTGTAATAAATGATTTTAAAGGAATAATAAAAATGAAAAAGTATATAAATATGATATATATTAACCTATGTTTATTATTTTATAATATTAAAATTGTCCTTGATGAGTAGGACTCATGGTAATGGACTTCATCTCAATCTATTTTCATTGAGGAATATATTGATATTGTGAACCTTTATTATCCTTTAAAGTGTATATATGACCCTTTTTAAATGTTATATATTTAATTAATATATTACCATGATATTTAATGTTTTTAATGTTATTATTTAATGATTTTTATTCAAGTTTTTCTCAAGTGTCAAGGGAATTTTTAACTAAAATATAGTTTTAAATATTTTATAGATTTATTCTTCTAAATTTTTACCATTAATGTCCATGTTTTCTAAAAGATTATAAGGATTTATTTATATGGAAATATATGTTTTAAAATTTTAATTTTTAAATTTCTTTTTGAAATTTTCTAATATGTATGAGACTCTTTGATTTAATAATATCATTATTAAATGGTTTAAATGGTTTTGAAAATAGATTGAATATTCCAATATCTTGAATTCATTTATTGTGATTGATGAGTAAAATGTTGATAATTATAATATTTTATGTGTTATGATTATTGAATGGTACTTGGAAGTTTGACAAGTTGTTACATGATAAACAAATGATTGGTGGTTCCATATAAACAAAGTGTGAATGAGCCCGTGATAGCTGTCCAATGAATTGGGTAATGAGGTAGAGTTGAAAGATAAGGTTTCTCCTAAGAGATTTAAGGAATATATTGTGATGGGTATTCCAAACGTAACCATGAAGGTTACACATTATGTAGATGTGATATCTACAATGTAAGTATCATATGGATGCCATAATTTACCTTTATGATTTATGACTACTAATAAGTTTTTCATGAATGTTATAACTTCACGAGTTATGTTAAATAGATAATGGTTTATGAGTGAAAAGTTTGATTCCATGGGATTATAAGTATTAATGGAATGCTGTTTTATTTACATATCTTAATTCTCTTAGTGAGGTATTTGTTCTCATACCATGTTTTTAAAATGTTTTATAGGGTGTAATAATGGGTAAGAGAAAGTTGGATGTCAAGATGAATGATTATAACATTTTTATCAAAGAAGTTAAATCAGGTTTTATTTTATGGAGTTTCATTTTGTGAAAAAATAGATAGTGAGTATAAGTGTATACTTTGTAATATTTTAGTTTTTATATAATATTTATGTCCAAATTATCTAAAAAACTAAACCTGAAACAATCCTCAATGTGATTTTTTGATTTAACTCATGATTATGTAATAATTAAGGATGAGGCCTAATAGTTGGTATCAGTGGATTCTTTAGACTACATTAGAGAATATGATATATTATTAATTGATAAGAATATAATATGAGTTTATATTATTCAAGTTGATCATAAGTTCAATGTCAAATAAATCCCCTTTGAGGATTTATGTCCCAAAATATTATAGTGATAAATAGTATTTTTTGTGGCATCTATTTTTGAGGTAATTATGAGTTATTACATTTTGGGATACAAAATGAACAGCATGAGATAAATATTTACGTTAATTTGTTTTATGGTTATTTTTTATGATTTTATCTTATTTTTGGGACTGTTATCAAATTATAGAGTTTTTGAAAAAGGAAAGGATGCTTATTGGGTGACAACACATTGTGTTGGACAAGGCTGTGGGAAACAATCCCACAACCGAAGTGTAACATGTATTTATTTCCTACGAGTGTCCTAGGTGAAGTCCATATATAGTATGAAATTTTAGTATTAGTTAAACTAGTTTATGGAATAAAAATATGTTTATTTTGGGAACTTAGGTTTTATCAAATGGATATAATAGGTATATAATAACGATTTGGGTATTATGGTGGTTTAGGTTATTTATGGAAAGGGTTAACATATCTGGACGAGTTAACATGGTATTTAATTTTTGGTATGAGATTTTAAGATAACAAGATCTTATTTATAGATAAATGTTAAAACATATCTTGGAAGACTAGGTGATCGAATACTTATAAATTTTGGGATTCAATATTAGTTATGATTATTTGGGGAATTGTAAGGAATGTAATTTACTTATTGGTCTTTGTGGAAATTTGGTTATTAATTTTGAATTTTAGAGATTAAAAGTAGTTATTTTTCTTTAAATGTTTAAAATATTTGGGAAGTTATATTATTTTTATTTGAAATTTTACGTTTTGGTTAATTTATCAAGAGGGGATGAGTATATAATTAGCCTTTTGTAGATTATATAACTCTAGAATTTTATTCTAATGAATTACTATGGGAAAAAAGTCATCTTAATAACTCATCATTTGGAGAAAAAGATTAGTTTGTGGTGGAAAAAAATTAAAGGATGAAACTCTACATGTCACTTAACTATATTCTCTTATGTTCTTATTCTAAATAGTAAAATAATTCCTCATCTTTAAAATAAGGATCTTAAAACAAAAACATTTTCTGTTTACTTTTCCTACCCCAAAATCAACTACCATTTAACCCATCAAAGGGTTTCTGTATTCAAATATTTAACTTTCGCATGATAAAGTTTTTTAACACTCTCCATCAGAACATTATGGTTAGTTTTTTCTCCATATCCATGTTTTACTACATGAAATCATAGTATGTGTTATCTCGGGTTACCTTTTTAATTCACTTTCTTTAATTTACCACAAAAGTTTTATTGACTATTTTTAGATGTGGGATTTTAATAAAGTAATTTTTAAAAGTTAAACCTTTATTACCGACCCCTAATTAAAATTGTGAGAATGAAATTTCCATAAGGGGGAAAATGTAACATCCTGATTTTTGAAAGGAAACACAACGTTATATAGCATACATGAAACACCACTTTTAACATAATCAAACAACTAAATATTATAAAATATTTTAGTCACCTCATATCCATTAGAATAAAAATAATGAAAGATATTAATTTAATTACATAATAGGGTTTATATGTGTTTATATAATGATTCATTGGAATGAAAATTAATAATAATTTTAAATAAAAACTAATTGAATATAAAGGACATGCTTTTCTGAAAAAATATTTGCGTAAGAATAATTATATTTATAAAATAAGAAAATATATCTATCTACATAATATTAATAAAATATTTATTTAATTTAATATTAAAAATTCCTATTATGTGTTTTAAAGAAATTATATAAGAACAAATACAATTTTATAGATAAAATGATCATTTTTCAAAAAATGCAGTTTTACCATCTTTTGAGGAAAAACACTTTTTAAATATAGTTTTTGTCACATTATATATTAAATTTAACAAAATAATATTATTCTTTATAATAAATACATAATAATTCACTTTGGTTGAATTTTTGGTATTTTTTGATTGAATTCATTTTTTAACGAATAGTAAAAAGATGCTATATTTTAACTCAAAACTGCTTTTTTATCTAATTTAATTATGTAGTTAGATTATCCTTTTAATTGATTTTAAAGTATAATTAAATAAACTTTTTATCAATTAATACATTTTTTCTTTATTGGAAATAATTTAAAAATGAAATTAAATATAAATTCATGCTAATCTTTTGATGGGGTTTCTTTTTAAAAAAACACGTTTTCTTGTTTTGAAAATGGGGATTAATTTTAAATTAATTACTGAAACATATGTGTTTTTAATTTGATAAAATTTATTTTATATTTGGAATCATATGTTCCAAATTATGTGAATAATTCATTTTTTTGGGGACATTATTAATGGTAACATTAGTAATTATCTTTATTACCATGGTTACAGATAAATCAGGTAATTAATGGTAAAAATAATATCATAAAAATATAAATATACACCAAACCTTGTCCTAATTTACATGGATGAGTGTATCCAAAAGAATATCATACTCAGTTGGTTTTAGAACCACTTGGAGCAACTTGGATGTGATTAGGACACTTATAAACATTGTATTTAAAATAAAGGCCTAGATGTCATAATCATGTCTCTCATAACTAAAACTATTTTAATATGGGGTTAAAAAAGTGATATATTTGAATATAAATAGTCATTATTGATCTAAATAGGATACAAAAATTACTGTAATTTATTTGTAATTTTTAAGAAATAAATAATTAAAATAAACAGTGAGAAAAAGATGATGTAGTAATTTCTTAATTAATGAAAGAATCAAATAGATGATATTATAAATATAAAAATAAATATTGTCTAACATAATTTATGCCATAAACTAATTTTATGGATAATTTTTACATGTTTTTAATTATTTAATTGTGTTTTTTAACTTATATTCTTGTTATGATATTATTAAAAGCCAACTAATGAATAGAGTAAAAATTAACACTATTGGTATTTTAAAATATAAAATATTTTCTTAAATGATATTAAATTCCTAAAAACATAGATTCATATAAATGGTTAGAATAAGTCCAAATATGTCATAAATTGAATGTTTTTGGTAGTTTAACATGTTATAGTAATTACGTTAACCCACAATGTGTAAATATCATAATATCATAGAAATATTAAAAAGGGTTAAAATAAGGGTTAAAAAAAGGATTACATAAATATTAAAAACGTGTATTGTTTTAATTTTATTTTGGTATTTAGACTCAAAATCATCTTATGTTTGAAATAAATGATTTTGTAACCATTTATAACTGAAGATGAATTTATTTAAATTTAATATTTTAAGAGTTTCTAAGGGTTCCCCTACCCTCACCTATAAAAAGGTAGCCACTATTCTATAATATTCACACATCCAAAGATGTTTGGTTCAACTAATATCTACCCAAAAATAATCCTAGAATCTCTAACTACATTCATGAGGCCTTATTTTATGCGTAAAAACCTTCTTATTGGAGATAACGTGTTCTTCAAAGGTGATTAACTAAAGAAGAGCTATCATTTTTACGTGTTTCTATTTTATTTCTTATTTAGCATAGTATAAAATATTATTCATAAAATTGGAACTAATAAATATAGCATCATCAAAATAATTAAATTTTATTATGTTTATATCATCACCTAAATTCATCTCAAATTCTGTCAAACAGGAAATGAACATTTCATTCCTATGTACGGTGGATTACCGCATCGCGAACTGAAATTGTTCGTTTTTCATCACCATCTATAAAGGCTGGATATAATGATTTAATAAATGTTTATATATTATATTAATGACATATTTATAATTTTAAATGAATAATATTTCAATTATTTTCTTACCTCTCATGAACATAAAAATGATAATGTTGGGTGTGCTTACGTGTGGACTATCACCTCGACGAAGCGATGCGAATCGTTTTTATTCACTACGTCACTTGAGATATATATAAATACATTAAAATTATTATTATGAAATTAATAATATTATGATAATTATGTAAAGGTAAAATAATAATTACCTTATTTCTAAAATGATAAATGAAAAATGGAAACGTTACTCATGTGTTAGTACAGCTACCATCTCCACCATTGTAACATTGTTAATTTTTCATATCCGCATTTAATGAATGGATTTATGTAACGACCCAAAGTTTCATTAATGGAAATCCCTCTTGATCTAATTAAATGTCTCTTTATGTTTATATAAAATGTCAACTTCTTTGGTTTTATGTTAAGTATTTTCACCGTTGCTAATATAGCTGTTGAACAGTGATAACATGATTCGTATAAATATAGGACTTTAACAAATCCAATTTACTTAGACAAAAGAAGTGATGGCCTCATCCAGTAGGATTTCCTCATACGAAGCCCATTTGTCAGATCTCAGAAAAGAGGTGGCATCCTTGGGATTCGCTCTTCACCAAGCCCAAGCTGAGCTTCATCATGTCGAGCTCGAACGTGACCGTCTACGGGAAAAGTGGAAGTTGATTGAAATTACCACTCGAGCGATGTTATCCAAGCCACCCCAAGAGTCTGTCACCATCACACACCTTACCCTTAGGTCTTATGTGGCTATTCTAAGGGGTTATGTAACAAATAAGTAGTACTATGTTCATGTACATTATTTTTTTTATATAATAATGAATATAATTTCTAGTCATTTTTGATACATTGTAAATAGTTTTTAAAGTACAAATGGTGTTTTTAGTTATTATTTAATTAATAAACTTATTTTATTAAATTAAGGTATTTTTGAATTCAATAATATTTTAATAAAATAATAATAATAATATTAAATTAATTTTTATTAAATATAAATGATATTATAATTTTATGAATGCAATTATAATTTTTATTAAGGTTTGCAAGCCATTTCTGTCAAAACTCGTGAATTTTCAATAAATGTCAGTTGTTATTTTAAAAGTGAAAATTAACATATTTAGAAAATTATTTAGACAAAATAAATGTTATTTTTGGAATCAGGACATCAAAATTATCCAACGGTGAATTTTTCATAATTTTCTGAGATAGTCAAATTTTTGGGTAAAAATTAAATACCTTTTAAATATATAATGTGTTTTATGACATCATAATGACCCAATAGTGATGTAATAAAATACTATAATCTTTATGTTCGGCCAATATATGTTTTTACATTAAAATAATGTAATTTTGGGTTTGTTTGACTTACTTTTAAAAGCATTAATGGACCCGTCAAGACTTATTCAACATTTTGCCTTTTTAAATTAATTTCCATGGGAGTGTGACTCACCTCCACATAAGCAACATTATTATTTTAAGAAGTTAGGGCTTTGGCCTTATAAAATATTTTTTTACTCTTCCCTTTCCCAAAAACCATGGGCAAAAACCATGGGATTGTTTGTGGTTTGGATTAATTTAATATAAGGGGTCCCAAACCTAAATAATAAAAAATTCCCTCACCTTTCCTATATAAACCCACCCAAGATCCCACTTCCTCCTCACTCAAAAACTTTGGAGTTCATCCAAACTCTGCCCTACTCTCTCTAGAATCCTCCCAAGGTTCCCCAATCTCCCAATAAGCCTCTCACAAGCCTCTCTCTAGCCTTTGGAAGCATACTTCCAAGTAAGGGTTTTTCTTCCTTTCTCATTTTTGTCAATTTTCATTAAATTGTATTGCCCTTTTAATTTCAATTATGAATGTTGGGGTATGGTTTTGAACATCCCCCATAATGCCCTCTTATTGTTTGAATGATGGGATACCCCTTTCTCTCTCATTAAATGCCTCCCATGTACACCCGTTACTATGTCGAAATTCCGAAAGGAACTTCTCTCTCCTCATTTACATTCAAGCAATAATTTTGTATCATGAATCTAAATTCCATTACAATTGTTGGGACATGTATCTATATGACCTCCTTACTGTAAATTTCATGTAAATATGATGAGGAACCCCTTTCTCTCTCATAAACCATTTTTATGAATTCTTATGTCACGCTGTTACGCTGCTGAAATTGCACGGATTTTCTAAGCCAATGTCATTGTGTAGTGAATACCATGCCCATTTCTCCATCAAGGGTATTCACCTTTATGCACATTTACTTATTGATTAAAAATTTTCATATATGAATTCCACATTCCTTAATCTTGGAATAAATGATTATATGTTATGAATCCATGTTTTATGATCCATGGGGCACACTTATGCATGAAATGAAATGTTTAAGAAGGGTGTGCCCTTATAGCGCTCCAATGCATTGGGTAAAGTATAGTATCATGATACGTCATGTGCAATGAGTGTTAACTCATTCTAATTCAAGTGCAACGAGGGTTTACTCGTGCTTTATTTTCAATGAGGATTTTACTCATGCTCCATGTGCAATGAGCTTTGGCTCATGCTAATTCCATGTTAAGTGTTGTTGCCACATTTCCATGTTATGATTATCATGCTTTATCGTGCCTTTATGTTCATGTTTCTTTTATGCTCTATTGATATGCCTATTGTCTAACATGTATTATACTCCTCATGTTATTCCATGTGTACTACCTTACTAGGCTTTATAGCTCACCCTTTTCTTATGCATGTCCTCAGGTTATCCCATGCAATGCTAAGTACGAGGGAATGAAGTGGTCATGTAAAGGAAGTTTTCAATAAAGATGTTGTATTTAATGTTTCAAGTTCTTATGTAATGATCCTAAGCCCCAAAGACACTAAACCTCTTGATATTATTGTTGTATCAAGTGAAGTTTTATGTAATAAATCATGTTTAAGTTTGTAATAAAAGCAGGCTTGTCACAGTTGGTATCAGAGGATAGGTTTAGTCATTTTTGGGATTAGGAAACCCTAATAAAGCCCTAGAGACAAGACTAAGTATAATAAAAATATCCCTAAGTTTTGGTAAGTACTGATTAAGTGGTTTATCATACAAATACATCCATGTCTAGATACAAGCAGGTAGAGGCGGATCTGGCACAGATGTATCCTAGGGGTAAAACCCGAAAACACCGCTTTGAGCTAGAGTTGAACGGGAACTAGTGCACAACAATGGGCCTTGCTGCACTCTTGGTTACGACATTCCCAGGGGATATGTTTTGATAAATTCACAAGCTTAGTATGAACCCTTATTAAGGGAATTAAAAAAAATGCCCCTAAGAATATATGTTAGAAAGTAGATCATGAAAAGCCTAGATTGAAGCCTATAGACTCTTGAGTAAGGAAATAAAAGATTATTTATAAGTCATCAACTTTTGTCTTTGGATTACCCATTATGTGTTACCCCTAACTTTTCTTTTATTCCAGCTAATGGCCGGTAATAGGAGGACTCAGGCTAACAACTGTTGTGAAGATCAGTGTGATGACTGTACTAATGAGATGCCCAATCCAATGGAAGCGGGAATCACGAACTTTGTCACGCTTCTCTCTCAGCTAACTCATGTTTTGAAAAGAAACACAGTTCAAGAGGAACGTTCAACCCCACTAATAAAGAACAAGTCGCTATCTAGAGCTTCATGAGACAAAGGCCTCTTAATTTTAGTGGATCATCGGATCCCACAATCGCTGAACAATGTATCAACTCCATTGAAAAGATCTTCTCCATCCTTCAATGTTCTGAACAAGAGAAGGTTCTCCTGGATGATTATTGTATGGAGGGTGAAGCTAATCAATGGTGGACGTTGATAAAAAATATGAAGCCCAAGGAGGAGATCGAGGCATTGGAATGGAAGGATTTACGGATGATGTTTTTCGATAAATATTTTCCGCACACCCTCCGTCTTAAGATGGGGAGGTAATTCCTTTCCCTCAAGCAAAAAGATAAACAATCTGTTGGAGCGTAGGAGCCAAACTTTACAAGGCTTGCACGATACAATTACGGCTTTGTCGATCTGCCTGAATGCAAGGTTGACCACTTCTTTGGTGGGCTAATGCCTAGCTTGCGTAAAGTATTAGCGATCCGTGACTTCGACAGCTATGAGGAAACTATTTGATGTGCCCTCAAGGTCAAAATGGAGATCGGGGAATCACAGGGGTATCATGGGGATAAGAAGCGTAAGGTGGACTTCAATGCTGGTGGTCCGATGGATAAATCCAACGGTGATAAGAAGATCCAGCACCCCACTTGCCAAAAGTGCGGAAATAAGCACCCTAGAAATTGCCTTAAGGGGATGAGAAAATTCTTCAGGCGTGGAAGAGAAGGGAACCTAGCTATTAACTATCGGCAAGAAGGACCCGCGGCTGTGACAGAGGAGAGCAATGCTCCGTTCAAACCTCAACGCATTGTTCAATGCTACAAATGAAAATAACCGGGTCATTTTGCAAATCAGTTCCCTACTCCAAGGGTTTTTGGAGGCAACCAACAACCTCCAAGATAGCAAGGAAGAGCTTTTGCAATCAATTCTGCCGAATTGAACCCCGACAACGAAGTGGTGACAGGTGCACTAGTTATTCATTGAAGAATAGTGAACGTACTTTTTGATTCAGGTTCTATGCATTCTTTTATATCTCAAAAGTTTAGTAGAACAATCCCAGCACCACCACAAATCATGGAAGTAAAGATGTCAATGAGTACGGAAAATGGGGAAATCATTGCATCCCATGAATATAAGTCCTCCCCTATTATAGTCTAAGGATTTAATTTCCCGGCGAACCTCGTCATACTCCCTCTGGTGGAATTTGATGCAATTCTTGGCATGGATTGGATTTCTTTATGTAGAGCCAACATAAATTGTCGGGAGAGGGAAATCACACTCCATATGGAGAATCGAACCCCGATTCTTTACAAGTGTCAGGAGGAAGATGAATCTCCTTTAGCTCCATCATCTCAAGCATGGATATTACTGCCTTATGTGCACGCATATTTGGCTCAGATGATTGAGTCCAAGGAATAAACTATCCTTGAAGAAATGCCTATTGTGAGGGACTTCGTTGAAGTGTTTCCCGGGGAACTTCCTGGTCTTCCTCCTAGAAGAGATGTTGAGTTCTCAATTGAACTTATACCTGTGGCACTACCAATATCCAAGACTCCATATAGAATGTCTGTTGTTAAGAAACAACTATAGGAGAATCTGGATAAAGGGTTTCTACGCCCAAGTGCTTCACCATGGGGTGCACCAGTCCTCTTCATCAAGAAGAAGGATGGGTCAATGAGGCTTTTCATCGATTATCATGAACTTAACAAAATCACGATAATGAACACGTATCCTCTCCCAAGAATCTATGACTTGTTTGATCAGCTACATGGAGCACAATACTTCTCCAAGGTGGATTTGCGGTCGGGATATTATCAAGTAAGGGTGAAGAAGGAAGATGTTCCCAGGACTGCTTTTCGTACAAGATACGGGCACTATGAATTCATAGTAATTCCTTTCAGACTCACCAATGCTCCATAAATATTTATGGACTTGATGAATAGAGTATTTAGGGATTACCTTGACAAATTTGTGGTAGTGTTTATATATTATATTATAATATACTCCAAAACCAAGGAGGATCATGAGGAGAATTTAAAAACTATACTAGAGACTTTGTGTAAGGAGAAGCTCTATGAAAAGTACAACAAGTGTGAGTTCTGGTTGAAGGAGGTCTCATTCTTGGGCCATATCATTACAATAAATGGGATATCTGTGGACCCCTCCAAAACAAATGCAATTGAGGGATGGACGAGGTCAATATCAGTAACGAATATCCGTAACTTCTTGGGGTTAGCTGGATATTATCGATGATTTGTGATAAATTTCTCATGATTTTCCAAACCTCTTACCAAGCTAACTCAAAAGGGAGTAAAGTTTTCTTGGAGTGAAGAATGCAAAGAAAGCTTCAAGGAGTTAAAAAGGAGGCTTATCACTGCACCCGTGCTCACTTTACCCAGAAGTTGGGAACTTTTTGTGGTATTCAGTGATGCTTCAAAGAAGGGCTTAGGTTGTGTACTGATGCAGAATGATAAAGTGATATCCTATGCCTCAAGGCAGTTAAAAATCAATGAGCAAAACTATCCAACACATGATCTGGAGTTGGCGGCTGTGCTCTTTGCCTTGAAAATCTGGCAGCATTATCTCTATGGAGAGAAATGTGAGATATATACTGACCACAAGAGTCTTAAATATATATTCACACAGAAAGAGCTTAATATGCGCCAGAGAAGATGGATAGAGCTCATCAAGGATTATGACTGTTCAATACATTACCACCCTGGGAAATCGAACAAGGTGGCAGATGCCCTAAGTAGAAAGGATCCATCGATTTTATCAATGATGAGAATTGAGAAGGATCTAATCTTCTTAGACCCGATGAAGATGGACGTGGGAATCATAAAGAAGAGAACATCATCAATCCTTTCACAAATGATTGCTCAACCGTCTCTTTTGGAAAGGTTAAAGGATACTCAAAAGGATGATGTGGGAATTCAAGAAAAAGTGGAAGCTATCAAATAGGGTAAATCCTTAGAGTTTAATGTTAATGAAGAAGGAATTGTGCAGTTTGGGAAAAGACTATGTGTTCCATCAAGTCCGGAGCTGAAGAAGGAACTTTTAGATGATGCACATAGTTCAAATTTCTCTATTCACCCTGTGAGCATAAAGATGTATCGAGATCTCTGAGAAAACTTTTGGTGATCACTGAATATACATCAATGTGCCTGGTGTGTCAGCAAGTGAAGGCAGAGAGGCAGAAGTCTAAGGGGATGATGCAACCATTGCTCATACCAGAATGGAAATGGGAGAACATCACCATGGACATTGTCACCGGACTTCCAAGGAAATCCAAAGGCAACAATGCAATCTGGGTTGTTGTGGATCGTCTTACAAAGACTGCACACTTCATTGCTATTCGAGAGGATTTCTCTTTGGATCACCTGGCACAAATATATATCAAGGAAGTGGTAAGGTTTTATGGAGTAACACTATATATTGTGTCTGACCAAGATCCAAGATTCACCTCTATGTTTTGGAAGAGTCATCAACATGCTCTGAATACTAAACTGAACTTCAGTACGGCCTATCATCCTTAAACTGATGGCAAATCCGAGCTGACTATCCAAACACTTGAGGATATGTTGAGAGAATTCTCAATGGACTTTAAAGGAGGATGGGATCAACATCTTCCTCTAGTTGAGTTCTCTTATAATAACAGTTTCCACTCGAGCATCAAAATGGCACCATATGAAGCCCTATAAGTGAAAAGGTTCAGAACACTGACATGTTGGGATGAGGTTGGTGAACGTAAGATGATTGAACCAGAAATGGTCTAGGAAATGATGGAGAAGGTGAAAACCATTCAGTAGTATATCAAGGTAGCCCAGAGTCGATAGAAGAGTTTTGAAGATAATCGATGATGAGACCTTGAGTTTAAAGTTGGAGACATGGTTTTCCTATGCATATCTCCATGGAAGAAGGTCATGAGGTTTGGAAAGAAAGGGAAGATAAGTCCAAGGTACATCGACCCCTTCGAGATTCTTGATCATGTCGGGGCTGTGGCCTATCGACTAGCACTTCCACCTACCATGGACAAAGTACATGATGTCTTTCATGTATCCCTCTTAATGAAGTACATACCGATCTCTTCACATGTACTCTCTTCTGAGGTGGTACAATTGGAAGGTGATCTTTCTTATGAGGAGCAACCAGTGAAGATATTAGATCATAGAGAAAATGTTCTATGAAATAAGATAATGCCCCTCGTCAAGGTGTTGTGGAGAAACCACAAGTTTGAAGAAGCGACTTGGGAATCAGAGGAAGTGATGAAGCTGAGTTACCCACATCTATTTTAGTGTGGGAAAAGGAAAATATCGAGGGCAAAATTTCTTAAGGGGGGAATATTGTAATGAACCAAAGTTTCATTAATGGAAATCCATATTGATCTAATTAAATGTCTCTTTATGTTTATATAAAATGTCAACTTTATTGGTTTTATGTTAAGTATTTTGACTGGTGCTAATATAGTCATTGAACAGTGATCACATGATTATTATAAATATAGGACTTTAACAAATCCAATTTACTCAGACAAAATAAGCGATAGCCTCATCCAGTAGAATTGCCCCATATGAAGCCCATTTGTCGAAGCTTAGAAAATAAGTGTCATCCTTGGGCTTCTCTCTTGACCAATCCCAAGCTGAGCTTCATCATGTAATGCTCGAACGTGACCGTCTACGGGAAAAGTGGACGTTGATTGGAATTACCACTCGAGCGATGTTATCCGAGCCACCCCAAGAGTCTGTCACCATCGCACACCTTACCCTTAGGTCTTATGTGGCAGTTTTAAGGGGTTATGTAACAAATAAGTAGTACTATGTTCATGTACATTATTTTTGTATATAATAATGAATATAATTTCTAGTCATTTTTGATACATTGTAAATAGTTTTTAAAGTACACATGGTGTTTTTAGTTATTATTTAATTAAGAAATTTATTTTTATTAAATTAAGGAATTTTTGAAATAAATAATATTTTAATAAAATAATAATAATATTAATAAATTAATTTTTATTAAATATAAATGATATTATAATTTTATGAATGCAATTATAATTTTTATTAAGGTTTGAAAGACATTTCTGTCAAAACCCGTGAATTTTCGATAAATGTCAGTTTTTATTTTAAAAGTGAAAATTAACATATTTAGAAAATTATTTAGATAAAATAAATGTTATTTTTGGAATCAGGACGTCGAAATTATCCAACGGTGAATTTTTCATAATTTTCTGAGACAGTCAACTTTTTGGGTAAAAATTAAATACCATTTAAATATATAATGTGTTTTATGACATCATAATGACCCAATAGTGATGTAATAAAATACTATAATCTTTATGTTCGGCCAATATATGTTTTAAAATTAAAATAATGTGATTTTGGGTTTGTTTGACTTACTTTTCAAAGCATTAATGGACCCCTCAAGACTTATTCAACACTTTGCCCTTTTAAATTAATTTCCATGGGAGTGTGACTCAACTCCACATAAGAAACCTTATTATTTTAATAAGTTTGGACTTTGGCCTTATAAAATATTTTTTCCTCTTACCTTTTCCAAAAACCATGGTAAAAACCCATTGGATGGTTTGTGGTTTGGATTAATTTAATATAAGGGGTCCAAAACCTAAATAATAAAGAATTCCCTCACCTTTCCTATATAAACCCACCCAAGATCCAACTTCCTCCTCACTCAAAGCCTTTGGAGTTCATCCAATCTCTTCCATAATCTCTATATAATCCTCCCAAGGTGCCCCAATCTCCCAAGAAGCCTCTCACAAGCCTCTCTCTAGCCTTTGGAAGTACACTTCCATGTACGGGTTTTTCTTCCTTTCTCATTTTTGTCATTTTTCTTTAAATTGTATTTCCCTTTTAATTTCAATTATGAATTTTGGGGTATGGTTTTGCACCTCCCCCATACTGCCCTCTTATTTTTTAAATTATGGGAGACCCCTTTCTCTCTCATTAAATGCCTCCCATGTACACCCGTTACTATGCTGAAATTCTAAAAGGAAATTTTCTCTCCTCATTTACATTCAAGCAATACTTTTGTATCATGAATCTAAATTCCATTACAATTGTTGGGACATGTATCTATATGACCTCCTTACTTTCCATTACATTTAAATATGATGAGGAACCCCTTTCTCTCTCATAAACCATTTTTATGAATTCTTATGTCATGCCGTTACGCTGCCGAAATCGCACCGATTTTCTAAGCCAATGTCATTGTGTAGTGAATACCATGCCCGTTTCTCCATCAAGGGTATTCACCTTTATGCACGTTTACTTATTGATTACAATGTTTCATGTATTAATTCCACATTCCTTTATCATGGAATAAATTATTATGTTTTATGAATTCATGTTTTATGATCCATGTGGCACACTTATGCATGAAATGAAATGTTTAAGAAGGGTGCACCCTTATAGCGCTCCGATGCATTGGGTAAAGTATAGTATGATGATACGTCATGTACAATGAGTGTTGACTCATGAGAATCCAAGTGAAATGAGGGTTTACTCGTGCTTTATGTTCAATGAGGATTTTACTCATGCTCCATGTGCAATGAGCCTTGGCTCATGCTAATTCCATGTTAAGTGTTGTTGCCACATTTCCATGTTATGATTATCATGATTTATCATGACTTTATGTTAATGTTTCTCTTATGCTCTATTGATATGCCTATTGTCTAACATGTATTTTACTCCTCATGTTATTCCATGTGTACTCCCTTACTTGGCTTTATAGCTCACCCTTTTCTTATGCATGTCCTCAGGTTATCCCATTCAATGCTAAGTACGAGGGAATGTAGTTGTCAGGTAAAGTAAGTTTTCAATAAAGATGTTGTATTTCATGTTTCAAGTTTTTATGTAATGATCCTAATCCCCAAAGACACTAAAACTCTCGATATTCTTGTTGTATAAAGTGATGTTTTATGTAATAAATCATGTTTAAGTTTGTAATAAAAGTAGGGTTGTCATAATTTAAAAATTTAATTGATATATAAAAATTATTATTATTTAATTAATATTATTCTAGAGATTGTGGAATTAGGACCACATAGACTATTTACATGAATGCACGTTGATTTTTGACTCATGTACGGAATATTGAATGACCATCTGATATAAGCATAAAAGTTTTTTGAATTATTATATCATGGTAATAACGGATATAGAAGGAATAATAAACTTGAAAATGTTTCTCATGAAATTTTAAACTAACTTATGTTTATTATTTTGTAATATAATGATTATACGCGGCGAGTTGGACTCAAGGTAAGGGATATCATCTTAGTCTCCTTTCATTGAGGCATATATTAATATTGTACACCTTTATTATACTTTAAGGTGTATATACAACCCTTTTTAAAGGTTATATAATGAAATAATATATTCTCATGATATTTAATTTTTTAATGTTATTATTTAATTATTTGTATTCACATTTTTCTCATGTTTTATTGGAATCTTAAAATAAAATATCATTTTAAATGTTTTAAAGATTTATTCTTATAAATATTTCTCATTAATGTCAATGTTTTTCAAAATAGTTTGAAGGATCTATTTATATCGACATATATGGTTTAAATTTTTAATTCTTATATTTACATTAATTGTTTCAAAGTCTTATGGGACACTTTGATTAAAAAATATATTTATTATATTTTTTAAATAGTTTTGGAAGTGGATTGAATATTTCAATATCTTGAATTTATTTCTTATTCTTGATGAGTGAAAGGTTATTAATTTCAATATTTCATGTGTTATGATTTTGTAATTTTACTTGGACATTTGGTGGGTTGTTACATGACAAACCAAAGACATGTGGCTCCATGATAAACCATGGTCAGGTGGGCCCGTGATAGCTCTCAAATGCATTGGGTAATTATATGGAGTTGTTTTATAAGGTTTCTCCAAATATATTTCTGGAATATACTGCAATGGGTATTCCAAACGTAACCATGAAGGTTACTCCCTTTGTTGCTATGAATGATACAACGTAACTATGATATGGATTCCACAAGTTACCTTTATGTTTTATTATTTATAATAATTTTTTCATGAATATTATGACTTTATGAGGTATGTTAAAGAGATTATGGTTTAGGAATGAAAAGTATGATTTCATGGGATTATAATTATTAATGGACTATCATTTTATTTGAAAATATTATTTCCCTTAATGAGTTTTTTGTGTTCATCCCATGTTTTTAAAATGTTTTATAGGGTGTAGGTATGGGTATGATAATTTTGGATGTCATGATAAATGATAATAATATTTTTATAAAAAAAATAAATCCGTTTTTTATGAATTTTCATTTTGTAAAAAAATAGAAAGTGAGTAGAAGTACCTACTTTGTAATATTTGAGTTGTTAAGTAATAATTATGGCCTAATTATCTAAAACTATAAAATGAAAAGATACCCAATGTGAATTCTTTATTTAACTCAATATAATGTAATTTTTAAGGTTGGGGCCTTATAGGAATAGATTGATCATGGTTTGTAGGACATTGGTAACACTGCACACTAGTTTGGGGTAGAATGCATAGAGAAAAATAGTGGGTTCAATCAGTTATCTAAAACTATTTTTTATGTGTATGTGTTTACATGAGTAAATCTATGTTCCATGATAGAGAGTTTTATGACACTTAGAGTGTCATAATCTAGTTAATGGGTGATTTCATGTTTAACATGGGACTCCAATTCATTAGGAATTATTAATCATTTTAAGATTAATTCACAAAATAGATGTAAAGAAAACTAAACCACCATAATTTTATTCCTAAACCACCTTCATGACATCTTTGACATCATTCATGAATTCGAACCGTAATAAAACCATTATTTCTAGTATATCAAGAGAAGGTGGATTTAAATGAGGCTTGATTGATTGAAGATCACAATGCCATTGATATTCCTTGAGGTTTGTTTCCGTCTTCTTCTTATATGCTAAATGTTTTGGAATAATAATGGAATAAACACATACACATAGAAAAAAACACACACACACATATATATTTATAATTTCTCAATCAAGGATAAATGGATCAATGTTATGCATAATGATTAGAAAAATTTCA
Source organism: Viscum album (assembly GCA_963277665.1). Classification (NCBI taxonomy): domain Eukaryota; kingdom Viridiplantae; phylum Streptophyta; class Magnoliopsida; order Santalales; family Viscaceae; genus Viscum; species Viscum album. Next base: position 164,989,468 of record OY728155.1, on the reverse strand, counting down.
CAAGGGACTGAATGGGAAAAAACAGTGGCCTAATCCATCATATACTCACTAGCTATGAATTAAGAATGTGTTAAAGGTAATTTATATATATAAATTAATATTTATAATTATATAATATTATTATATTAATTTAAATTAAATTCCATTTTATAATAATGCTAAACACTACTCGAATAGATGTTGTTTTGTTCTCTAGATTTCTACCATTGAGTGGTCGTTATATATATTGTATATATATCTATACTGTTATCTGTGAAATGAATCAAAATAGCTATTTTAGAATATATATATATAAATCTTTTTGTGTGTGTGGATACTAATACTACTAATGGAAATCCATTTTTTGGGATATGGTGTTTTTTCATTAGTTACAAACAAAAATGTATTAGATATATATTTTTATTCTATGTCTATTTTTGAATTCCAATTAAATAATGAAGCTATATAGCGTGTTAAACCAAGAAATGAATTATATAGTGTTTCAACCTTTTTATTATTATTAAAATAATATATTTTTCCACACTTGGTTTTAGTTGATCATATATTCAAATCACAGTTTAGGAAATTAATCGATAGAGATTCCATTTGGGATTGATAATTAATAGAAGGTAAATAAAGAGAAGTGTTTTAGAAGTGTTTTCTATGTATTTATATTTTTTTAATGTAAAATATTTTAAAATAATAATTACTAATAATAATAGGGCTATAATTAATTATTTTTTTACTGATTTTTTTTCATAGTTTCTATTTTAAAAAATATATTTTGATTTTATGTTATTATTTTATGAATTGGAAATTATATTAAAATGAAATAATATATCAAGAAATCGTAGAATCATTTAACATATTGAGAGAATATTTTTGTAATAACTTATTTTAATTATAATTTTTGTGTAAAAGAGTTTTAAATATTCTCATTTTATGTGAACACTATTTTATTTCAAAATCTCATAATTTTTTAGTTATTGGTTCATTATTATTAATTAGAAAAACATTTCATCCAGAAATATAATTTATGATTATTTTAATTTATGGTCATCAAGTAATATAAAATTTGTGGTTCTATATATATTTTACTTTATATCTATTAATAATCATTTTAAAAAACTAATCATTTCCATATCTATTTATTTCTTATAAACTATGGTGGTATTTCCCTAAAACATGTAATTATCATAAAAAATATTATTGAATATTAAAATCAAATTATTTATTAATTTTATCTGTTTTAGGTATTATTTTATTTTATAAATTTTATAAAAAAATTATGAATTCAAAAAGAGTTACTAAAATTTGATCCTTTGACATTTCAAATAGGAAGGGTAATGAGGAGTGAACCAAAACCATAAGGGATATTCTAAACCAAGTGAAGGGTGAGCTCTATATGACCTCTAATTTTAGGTAACCATATGGTTTTCTTATTTTAGAAAATGTTTTTTTCTCAAAATCTCTTGAATCATTTAATAAATAATTATTCTGAAATGTTTCAACATTTAAAATAATTATTTATTGTTTTTATAAAATTATAATGTATATAATTTAAATTGGATTATTAATATATTTTAATCATCTAAATGAAATTTATTAAAAAATTATTTGAAATCATTTTTGGTTTTATGGTGAATGATTAATTTTATACTTAATCAAATGTTTTATTAAATTTAATTTTTATATTTTTTATGAAAATAATTTCAATGAGTTTCAAATATTTTATCAAATATATTTCCATATTTCTTTAAAAAATATGACTGATCTATTTCTTTTCAAACCCAAATTTATAAAATATTTTTTCGCATGGATTCATAATTGAAATTATATTCTTTAGTGTAAGGATGTGATTATGATGTTTTGTGTAAGTAGAGTTACAATTTAAATTAAAGGATTTTATTATTTCCCAATTAAGTGATTCAGAATTATTTTAATTATTTTTTGGATGTTTTTATTTTATAAGAATATAAACCTTAAAAATTATTGGGAGAAAAGTGAATAATTATATATTAGAAGTTTTAATTTTATATAGATTTATTTTATTCAATTTCTTTAGTGACACTTATTTCTAAAAAACAAATATAGAAACAAAATTATTTTTTCTTACACCATATCCCATAGAGTGAATTTGAGGAATATCATTTTATGTTGTTGTGACAGTTTATAAAAACATTTTGATTAAGATGGAATCATTGTTTGGTAAATTTTAGTGTAATGAATTTCTTTTGATGATTTTGAAATTATATTTTATGTGAATCAAAGTATTTTTGACTAAATAAATATATGAAAAAGTGGATTCATTTAATTAACTTATGAATATAATCATTTCCCATTCTATGTGATCATAAATAAGGACATAAAATATTAATTTTATACTGAATAAGAGGTATAAATTTTTATTCCATAGTTTATTTAGATTCTATAATGCGGCATCATTAGATTGAGTAATAGAATCAAAATTTTGGGAAGGGGATAAAACAACTCTTAAGTCCCTCATAGATGACATACACATAATCATCATTTCAAAATCACAAACTTTAGAATTTGAGACCATTATGAAAATAAAACTCTAATTTAAGTAGTTTTATAACATGTAAAATACCTCATCTATACCCTAGTATCAATATGGTTCATTTATTGTATACAAAAAAATTTCTAAAATATAAACATTCTCACCTCTCTCAAGAATGATGGTATGATAAAGGTATTTTAAATATTTTATCCTTGTAATAGGACCTGAGGCACACTATGACATTAATGTTGAAGTAGGATAAGAATACCCCTTTACAATATATATATATATATATATATATATATATATATATATATATTAGAAATTTTAATCTTAGGGAAAATTTGTAAATTTGGATAGAGCCTTGATTGAAGTAATCAGTGTTGAATTAATCATACTATTTTATAAGAATAAGATCAAATTAATTTAATAAAAAATTTACATAAAAAGTTCTATTTTTTAAAAATCTTATTCTTTCTTCCATCCATTCAACCAAAAATTTACGAGAATATATTTAAAAAATGAATTGGTGGATTTTACCATTATATAAAACACTATTGCAAACCATAAACTATCATTCATTAATACATATGTGGTCAGGGATATTGGGGAGTGACCTACTAAAAGGGAAAAACATTACAGAGTAAAATTCTGTATCATACATCAAATTAGTAAAATTCACCATATTCTATATTAGTGATGACTAATATTTGTAAGATACAATTTATTTAATGGGATGGAATATAAAATTTTAGTTTTGTATTAATTTTCCTACAAATTAGTATTATTTATAATTGATTTAATTTATTAACAAAAAATCAGAAGTAAATTTAATTATAACATCAATACATTATGGGGTTTCATGAGAAATAAATAAGAAAAAAATTATAATTGGGATAACTGGTCAAGAATATAAAAATTTCATATGTGTATAATATTGAACCTTACATTTTCTATTGAATGTCATCACTATGATAGAAATTATTTTAATAAGGAAGGTAATAAGAACTATCATTAACATCCTTTATTGTAAAATTTAAAGGAATATAATATTTTTATGGAAAATGAATATTATAATTATAAGTGGAAATATTTGTAAAATTACTATTAGAGAATAATAATTATAGGGCCTTTTCGATTAAGTAATAAACTAGTTTAAAAATTAACATTATATTTTATCTATATTTATATAAAATAATATAGATAGGTGTTTATTATTCAAGATGATATATGTAATATTTTTCTCTAAAAAATAAAAATAATATACTGTTAAATGTTATTAGATTCTAAAGATTATTAATAGGTAATAGATATTAAATAGTCAATTTTAACGAGGTATTCATATGTATATTTAATTATTTTGAATTACATAAATATATTATAATAATAATAATGAATGAATATAATAATGTATTTAAATTATTGGTTATATATAAATATACGAATAAAATTATAGGGAAATAAAATATTATAGAAAAAAATTAGAATTTATATATTTGAAATAATCAATAAAAAAGAGAACCTCAACCATATATTTTTTCATTGTGGTTTTATGTTAATAAATAAATATTGGACACTAGCATAAACCTTAGGGGAGATCATTCCAAAACCATATATGTTGGTCAATCATCTACACATGTGATAAGGTAATGTCTTGGGATGATTTCATTTATGATAAAAAGACATGTGTAATTACACATGTAGGTAAAGAGTAATATTCATCGATCAAATAGTGTTCATGTATATAGGTAAGTGGACACCATGTGGTGTTTGTATCTATTGTTTAGAGTCGATCCTGATTCCATTGATGAGAGTTCTATAGCACATATAGGGTTAAATACTAGTTTGCAGTCAAAAACATGTCCAAGGAGTGACTCCCCTTCTATCGGCATTATTTATCTTCTTAATACTTAAGGGGAAAATTACTTAAAAATAAATAGCAGCACCACCATAATAATTATTGGTGGTGGATTTTAATAAGTTACAATCTAAAGTAGATCACGTGTCTATGAATATGGCTTGAGTAATGTCATCCCATTCTCCCATCACACACATTATTATGGAATACTGACAGGAGAAACACACACACACATACAGAAAAAAATACACACAGAAATAGATATATATATATATATATATATTACTTCACATTTAAGTATCATTGGATATTTTTTATGTTTAATGACCAGAAAACATTTATATGAGGCTGATGGGTCCAAAACAGTGGCCTTTGAAACCACCTTCTCCTCATCCCCAACTGTAGTAGGTGTTGTTTGGTATTTATTAATAAATAGTTATATATATATATATCTATGTGTGTGTGATAGTAGGATCATCACAAAATTTGTAGGTATGTATAGAATAATTATTGAATTCTAATAAGAAAAAGATGACGCTGTGTTCTCTTACCTGTTGTTATTGAGTGGTTATCAGATATATAGGTATATATATATATATGTGTGTGTGTGTACTACAATGTGTAAAATCCACACACATAATAGTTCTAGAATATATATAGGGATGCATGATAATAATAACACATTTAGGGTTAATCTATTTACTGTGATATGGTAGCCTTTGATTGGTTTCAAATAAAATGGTTCTAGTTATGGGTCGTTCCATGTCTATTGTGCACTGACTATTAAATAAATAAGTTATACAATGTATTGGACACTAAAATGGATTCTATAATGGGGTTCTTCCATTTTTTTTATAATAAACATATTTATGAACCCATGGTTCTTGTTGATGGTATATACAAATCATCTTTTATGAAATTTAGAAAATGAAAAACATGTTAGGATGGGTTACTAGCATAGTGTATGGGTAATTTTTTTCTCATTTTTATTAAAATTTTCTTCAATAATGTTATTTATTTTTTTATTATAATTTTTAATTAAAAAGGGACACAAAACATTAATTTGTGAAGAATAATTTTTCATTTATCTTTTTTTAATATTTCAATATATTTTAATGACATCATTTTTTGTAAGGTGAATTTTTAATGATAAAATACATTATCTTAAAAGCAATGAGTCATTTATCTCTTTAATGAGAATTGTATTAAAATAATTTTTATGAATCAAATTTATGTATTAATGTGTTTTAAAATTTATCATTTTTTGTGTAAAATTATTTATTTCAAAACATTACATATTTTTGTATAACATGATTTACTCTTAATCATCATGATATATTTTTTCATAAATATTTTTAATGGGTAATGTATTGAATTTACATGAATTTTTTTAACATCGATATTCCATATTTGATTTCAATTTCATTTCTCATGTAAAATTATTTTAAGAAAATTATTTTCATATTTTTTTATTATATTGGTGTGACAGATTCCCCCACCGTATTTATGGATTCGATTAAATAGATCTTCCATCCATACATGATCTAGTTTGTGGATGTCTTCATTGTTGACATAAAATTCCACTCTGCATCCTTGGAGGAGAATGTAGAGCACCTGAGATTAGTTCAATATCTTCTTCTAGAGAACCATCATTATGGGAAACATTGAAAGTTACATGTATGAATTCATGTTATTCACATTCAAGGAAAATCCATTTCAGAGCATGGTTTAACCTTTTCCATAGAAAATATCAATGAAGTGAATTTTTTTGATCCACTAAAAATAAATTTATTAGTGTGGATATTTCATAGATCCATGCTCTGCAATAAAGGGATTATGGAATAATTATCCATGATTGAAGTGTATTTGATAACCATGATGTAAAAGGGCAGATGTTTTCTTAGGATGAGTAGTGTCAGAGAGCCTTCGAGGAGTTAAGCTTGAGGATAATGAGTGATCCAATATTGAGACTACCATAGGAGGATCAGGAGTATGCATTGTATTTTATTTCCTCAAGAGGTAGTATCGGTTGAGTGCTGATTCATAGGAATATAGTTATAGAATATGAGTGGAAGAAGTTGAGACCCAGTGAGTAGTAATGTATGACTCATGACCAATAGATACAGATGGAAGTATTTTCCCTAAGGATTTCAAGACACTACATTCATAGGGAGTGCTTTTTGATTCACTCAGACTATCCAAGTCTCATGTATGTCTTTAAAAAGAAGGACTTGGATCTAATACAGTTACGTTGTTTGGTGTTCTTGTAGTTCTATGAATTCAATATAGTCTATAAAACAGGGAAGAGAAGCATGGTGTAAAATTCTCATAACATGAAGTCTCATTCTCACTAAGTATAGGTGGAATCATAGAAGCTAACCAGGTTGAGAAAGATTATAAAAAATTTCTACACTCGATGGTGTTGACTTGTGCACATCTTGAGCATGTTAGATTTTCATAGTAGGGGATGTCGACTATGAGGTCTTACATGACCAGATCAACATTAAGGATTCACCAGATGAATATTCTAATAGAGGTAATCATAATATATTGTTCTTGGGATGGATGTTGGATCTAGTAATGATATGGGGGTAGGGGATTCAAGAGTTCCACAATCCTCACTAGTAATACATCCTAGTGTGGGGAACATGTACATAGACCATCAGTGACAATTTTTGTTGTTGGTTAATAGACTGATCATAACTAAGTCTTTCTCTCGGTGTCTCACATGTCAGCAGGTGAAGGCTGAGAACCACGTTCTAGTATATTTGTTACAGAAACTTGAAATACCATATTTGATGTGGGACAACATATCCATGGAATTTATATAGGGCTTACACCCACATCTAAGAGACCTGATTTTATCTTGGTGATAGTTGGTCAACTCACAATCAATCAAGGAATATAGTTCACTGAAGAGTTTTAGTAGTTGTATGTGTGGGAGATCTTTCTCCATCACGAGGAACCCTTAATGATTGTTTTTGACCATGTCATTATGTTACATCAAAATTGTGGAGAGGCCTGTAGAATGAATTAAAGACCCACATGAGGATAATTATAACATTTCCCACCAATATATATGGGAAGATCGAGCCCACTATCCCGGTGTTGTAGGATATTCATAGGGACAATGTGTTAGACATCAGTGAAATATTGGAGGATCACTTACCCATTGTAGAGTTTTCAGAAAACAAAAACTACAACTCCACCACTACCATGGAACCTTTTGAGTCCCTATACTAGAGTCCCTTCAGGTCAACCTTATTCTGGACAATATTCATTGAGGCATGTCCTCTGGGTCTATATATGGTGTAAGTGATGGTGGATAAGGTCTAGTTTGTCATTGAGAGGATGGGGACAACCCATATCAAGAATAAATCATAAATAGATTATCATTGTAGGCCTCTGAAGTCTAACCATGGAGACCACATTTTTTATAGTCTTCTATAATGATTATTTTAAATGTATTCTAAGGGAGTAAATCTATCCACAAGGTTTATCAAGATGTTTGAGATTGTGTAGAGTCTTGGTGAGGTTTCTTACTGCCTTTACCTACCCTGAATGCTGGAGTGATTTCCCAAAGGCTTCCACATGTCATGCCTTGGGAGATAAGTTCATAACCCTATGCACGTCACCGAATTTGGTGGGCAGGACATCAAAGATAGAGAGACATTTCTAGAGAACCCAATGGCGATCAAAGATTTATAGGAGTGGACATTGTGTTGTGAATGCCATGAAATTTTAAATGATATATTGTTTCATGAAAATGTTGGTTATACACAAAAAAAAATTATCTCATTAATAATGAAGTTGAGTTTTTATAGTATAAAGGGAAATGTGGCCAACATGACTTGACTGTTATATGAATATTGGTAAAATAGGGCCATTAGTCAATATGGCTTATAGGAACTATATCATGGGTAATAATTTTAACGTTATAATTAGTGTCTTCATGTAGAAATGATAATGGTTAATTAATGCAGAAAAGAGAATCGATGAACTTAGCCACTAGATTAATACCATATGAAGCTCATTTTTCAAAAAATGGGAGGGATTTAGTGTCACTGGGGTTCATACTTGGCCAATCTCAATCCTAGATTCAACAAGTTATGTAAGAATTATATCATCTGCAAGGGAAGTTTTAATTAGTTCAAATTACCACTCAGTCGATGTTACCTGAATTTCCCAATGAATCAATCCCCATTGCACACTTAACCTTTAGGTAAAATGTGGGTGTTAAAAGTGGTTATTAATCCCATTCTTAGTTACATAATGTGTAATTATTTTTTATAAGTAAATTTTTTATTCCAACAATAGTTTCTCTAAGAAAAATATTTGTTTAATTGAGACAAACATTGATAATTTGATTTTTAGACACAAATTTTATTTTCCATAAAGGATAAAAATTTTATATAATAAACTAATGAGTTATGAATTTCATTTTTATTAACGATATATAATGATATAATCACTCTTAAAAATGATAATATAATTTTATTATGTACTTGAATTTTTTTGTCAGAAATATTACCAGGAATGTCATCCAAATATTTTTTTATAAATAATGTTTTTATTATTTAAAAGAAAAAATTATAATATTTTAATAATTATTATGATAATAAAAACATAAATTTTGAAATCATCACTTCATAATTAAGTTAGTGTTAATTTGTAAGAATTTTCTAACCTAATTCTTTTCCTGTGAATAGAAACAATACAGTTTGGGTTTTTCGTTATATTTAATGACTACATAATTACGTCATAATGATGTAATAATTAAATAACTAGAATCCATAAATTAAAATGTGTTTTCTAATTAATATAAATTACTCAATAAATTTTATTCAAAATCATAACCTATAAATTAATATCCAAAGTCTAAAATGGAAATGTTGAGTTTTAGACTATTATTTTGTAGGAATTTTACAGTTCCATTCTAAAAAAAGTAATTTAATATGATGCACGATTTTTATGGGTTATAATAACATGAAATATTTCCCAAATTTCTAAAATAATGGGCCAAAACCATGTTTAAGCTAAAGATTATTCTTTTTCCACAATGTAGATTTCAATAGAATATATTTCGATATTATTAAAAAAATCCTCCTCTTTTGAAATAAATACCCTACCACTTCACCTATCCTATTAACTCCCAATACATGTTCCATGATTTTTTGGTATTTATTTCTCTTAATGATTCACCCAATGTGTCCTGAAGCCCACAAGTAATAATTCCTCTTGATTAAGAAGTAACTCTTCAAGGTAAGGGAATTTCCCATCCTTTCTCTTCAATTCATGTACTCATTTTCATTTATTTATTCTAATTGATATTATTTACTTTTAAATTTTTCTTTTTATTAGATCCCTAAGTCCAAATTATGTTTTATAAATTTTATACCCTTGTCCCCTAAAATTTTAAAGTTTTCTGAAACAATGTTTTATACCCGTTATGCTGCCAAATTTACTTCTTAAAATTTCCCTCTTCTCATTATGAAATTATCTTTTATAATTATTGGTTATATAAGAAACCATTTTCATATCATTGGGTATTAACTTAAATGTAAAAATTATTTATTTTACTTTGTTAATTACATATAATAAATGAAATTTCCTTTTTCATTAGGAAAATAACAAAATTATCATGTCTCTAAACACTTTTTTCACACCATGGTTTTGGTAAGAAACCCATTAATTAATTTTCATGGGTCATTAATGAAATGATTTATTATAATCGATGAGGATAAAATGAACTAATGAATTATTAAGGATGTTACATAGTAGTTTTCTATGGACTTCGGTAAAAATCTTAATCTCTAGAGACGACATGTTTAACCTTGGTGAATAAAAATTGTATTTTTCATTTACGACAACTATGTGATATTCTTATGAATGTATAAATTAAATTTTATAGACATATATAAATGTTATTATTACTTTTACTTTTATTATGATACTCTTTATTTTTATCTTCTTATTCATTAATGGAATTCCTGATATATTTATTGATATTAATCATGATCTCATGTAAATTGTCCCACTTATTGGGCCTTATTATCACCCCTAACCTTTAATGTATGTCCTTGAGATATGAGATATAGTAAGTTTACATGGTATTAACCCATGAATAATCTGATAATGTGGTTTAAAATATTTTTTATATGTCCGTGTAATATTATTCCGTATTTACAAGGAACTAAACATCAAATGACTAAATATTTGAAGCACATAAATGAAATGTTTATATAATAAAAAGGTGGGATTACAAAGATTATATCATAAAAAGGTCTAGTTATTTAAAGGAATTATACATACACATAATTAGTATTATCCTTATGTAAATTTTTAAATATAGAAATAAAATCATGGTATTTTCGAAAAATATTAAGTAAGTGGTTTCCAAGTAATGAAATTTCTATCTATATACAATCAAGTGGATGTGGATCTGGCACATAAGTATCAAGGTGTAACACCTGAAAACATACCTTTGATATAAACTTGAATAGGAATAAGTGCATGACAACATGACATACTGCACTCTTACTTTGACACTCAAGGGGATATGATTGGTTAATAAAATGTTTTTTTATCAACCATTATTAAGGATTTATAGAAAATTGATCTATTATTAATAAATAACATATTTGTGCATGATGTTTTAAGAAAAAAATTACTATATAATTTTAATATTATTATAGGAAACATGATTAAAAATTTAATTTTATTCTTTCAGAAAATGGTTGGAAATCAGAGTAATCGTGTAAATGATGATTTCAATAGACCATGCCCGGAAAACCCTCTGATGGAAGTCAGAAATGAAAACATCCTGTGAATTATGAATCAACTAGCATGAGTTATAAATATTAAAATGAATCAAGATAAGATATTAGAATCACCTAGAAGGGAAAAACATTTCATTTATTTATTTATGAATCAAAAACCACATTTTTCAGTGGATCTACCAACCCATTTATTTTTGAATAATGGATAATCTTTATAGAAAATATCTATTTTTTTCTCTTTTTTTGAACTAGAGAAAGTCAACCTAGATATATATAACTTATATTGAGAAGCTAATAAATGGTGTAAACTAGTTAAAAACATCAATTAAAGAATTTATATTGATGTTATGCAGTAGTAAGAGTTCATGGGACATTTTTAAATATATATTTCCCCCATTCGGTGTGAATTAAAATGGAGAAGATTTACTAGATATGAGGAAAATGAATTGGAGGGAATCTATGAGTTAAACGTTATAATAATTTATCATTATAACTATAGCCTTTTTAGGGATCCTAATGAAAAGGTTGATATATTATTAAGTACAATAATACTCAATCTACGGATTAATATATCCAATAAATAATTTTATAGCTATGAGGATATATTGAGGAGGGATTTGAATGTCGAACTGCAGTTCAAAGAGAGGTAGTGGTCACATAAATCAAATTAAAATAAGAGATCATTGGATCCAATATTATCTATGACCATTGATCACATACGAGGAGGAAAGAATATGAATATTTCTATATGAATGAAATGTGGGATGAAGCATTCAATAAACCACTTTCTTAATATTGAATATTTTTACATTTGTAGATGATAAGACCAAATATCCCGGAACATCCATAGGGTGGTGAAGCCACAACTTATCAACACAAAGGAAAAAGAGAAGATGGTGTCAACCCATCCTAGAGTCCAATAATTTAAGTTTAGAAAATATGGAAGATTTTATAATAACAATAAAAATATAGAGATGATGGAGGGGAATCATTATCAACCTCATCATAGACTAAGATATTATGGTCAAACAAATCTATAATGATTACTAAAGTAAAATATCTAAATTTGTTTTGTAGAGGGTACTCTTTTTGTTCACAGAAATATAAAAATAATGTTATTTCATTAATTATCTACACATTACATTATTTAATTCCCATTTGTAAAGAATATAGAATCATTCCATGTACTACAAAAGTATAGTTATTATTCAAGACTCCTAGTTTGATTATCCAACCATATATAGTGAATGGAAACTTGAGTATTGACTTTGGAGAGAAAAATATCATTCCAAATATAGTATCTATTTCCCAGGTGGGGGTTGACATTATACAAGGTATGGATTGGATCTGAATTAATAATTCTATAATCAACTGTAGAAAAATGGAAATCATTGTAGTCTTAAAGGGACATTCTATAGTTATTTTTATGGGAATGATACCCCAAACTATTTTTTCTAGATGATCGCCTTTACCATTCCTTATGGAAATAATTAATGAAGAGGAAGAATGAAATTAAATTACAAGAATAATCAATGTCCCTATAATTCTAGAATACATTAATCTATTTTCTGAGGAGTTACTTGGACCTCCCCCTAAAATAGAGGTAGAGTTATCCCTCGAAATAATACCAAGATCCAATATGATATCAACAACCCCATATTGAATGGAAAAAATGGAGATAAAAGAATTAAATAAAAAACATCATGATCTTTTGGAGAAGGGAATACTCTAACCAATCATGTATCCTTATGGAGAACCTCTTATCTTTGAAATGTATAAGGGTGGATCAATGCATATATGTATTGATTATAGAGAACATAACGAGATCCTAGTTAATGACAAGAACCCTATACCAATGATTGATGTTTTATTTTAATTGATTGGTAGTGGATCATTTATTTTATAATATTTATCATTGATATAGTTATCTCAAATTAATGGTGATGAAGGAAGAAATTCCATATAATTCATTCTGATCAAGATATGGGCATTATGTTTCAGTTGTTATTCCCTTATGCTTCACTAATTGACATGCTATATGTATGGATTTAATTAATAGAATATTTAAGGAAATACTTGATAATTTTTTTTAATTTTTATATATGATTTTAAGATATATTCTATAAGTCATGGGGAGAATGATAATTATTTAACACATATACTGAAAAATATTATAAAGGAGAGGCTATTTAGAATATTCAGTAAGTATGAAATTTTGTTACAAAAATTCTCTTTCATGGAACACATTATAACTAATTATGTGATCTCTGTTGACCAATATAAGATAATGGTTTTGGATCATTATCCTCATAATACAATAGTAACATAGATTCTTAGTTTCCCGGGTTTAGGAGGGTATTATAAGAGGTTTGGGAAAAAATTCATCACATTCTAATTTACTAACCAAGTTAACTTGAAAAGGGGACATGTTCATATGAACAAAGGAGTACAGTGAATTTTTCCAAGAGCTGATAAAGAAATGTGTTACATTATCTATGGTAAGTCTACCCTCTATCAAAGAATGATTCATTATTTTTTGCGATACATCATTGAAAGGGCTCTAGTGAATCCTCATGAAAAATTACAAGGCAATTTCTTATAAATCTCAACTATTAAAAACAAATGAGAAGAATTATACTAACCATGACCATGAGCTAGATCATTTTTTCTTTTGTTGATATAGATGCACTATATTTATGGGGAGAAATGTGACATATAAACATAACAAAAACGTATTATGTATATATTCATAAAAAAGGATTCGAACATGACACAAAGTATTTGGTTTGAACATCTCAAAGACTGTGACTATTCAATGCATTAACTCCCAAAAAGAGAAAACAAATTCACTGATTCTTTATGTATGAATGAATTTGTTATGATAGAAATGCTGAGAATTAAATAAGATCCATTGATCTTTGAATTATTAAGGTTGTTCATGGGAATCATGAGTGAAAGTGCATCCTCAATACTATCCCAAATTATTTCCCAACAATTATTACTTGATATGATCAAGAATGATCAAAGGAGAATATCCAATGTAACAAAAGAATATTTTCAATGTTAGGAATTGAAAGTTTTCTAAAGTCAATATTGATCAATAAGATGTTATAAAATTTCATATAAGGTCATGTGTTTCATCTATTTTAGAGATAAAGCATGAACTGACAGATGAAGCTCAATCCTCAAAATTAACTATACATCCTAGAAGTACTAAAACGTATAATAAACATTATGATCATTATGGGTTGAATAATAAAAAAGGGATATTTATAAATATACTAAAAGGTTCATGGTGTGTCAAAAAGTGAAGATGAAGTGACAACTTCCTAATGCATTATTATAACCAATTCTCATACCTATATGAAGTGGGACAATATCACTATATTCTTATTCACTGGTCTCCCAAGAACATTAAAAAGAATCAATACGAAAGGGGTTACTATGGAAAGACTCACTATTACTCCCAATTTCATCAATATTTGGTATGAATTATCTCTCGACCATCTTGTGGATATTTACATAAAAAGTTTTGAGGTCACATGGGGTGCCACATTCTATTATTTATGATCGTAATACAAGTATCAGATAAATTTTTTGGAGATGTTGTAAACATGATCTGGGTACCAATTTGAATTTCAATATGGCCTATCAATCCCAAACTGATGTCTGATTTCAATGTATGATTTGGGACCTTAAGGACATACTGGGAACATGATCAATGAAATTTAATGTGGATGGGAAAAACACATCCAATTTGTTTAGATCTTAGGAAACAACAATTTATACTCGATTATTCAAATGGAACCCTATAAATATTAATATGAGAATATATGTAGAACTCTTGGTTATTGGGATGAATTTGGTTAGAGAAACATAGATGGTCCTGACCTTATGCATGATATGATAAAAAATGATCAAGTAATCCAAAATCACATAATGGATTCCCATAGTCGGTAGAATACCTAGAGTGATTACTATTGAAGGTACTTGAAGTATGATGTTAGTGGAAACTTATTCTTATGAATATCACTATGGAATAAAGTAATGAAGTTAGGGAATAAAGGGAATATTTTCCCTAGGTACATTGGCCCATAATAAATCATTGACTGCATAGAAGAAGTACCCTATAATCGTACGCTACCACCAAATGTAGCGCATGTTCATGATGCATTCCATATATCTATCTTGAACATGTATATACCTGATACCTAACATGTATTGAATCTATGATGAGGCAAAACTAGAAAGTAAACTCTCTTATGAGGATAATCTGGTGAAGATCTTTGATAGTAGAGAAAATTTTCAATGCAAAAAGGTGACCCACATCATCAAAGTGTTGTGGGGAAACCAAAAATATAATGAAGCGACATGGGAAGAAGGGAAAATAATAAGAAATAAGTACCAAAACATTTAACAACTGAGAGAATGATTTGAAAATTTTGGGGATAAACTTTCTTTAGGGGGGAAGAATGTAATGACCCAAATTTTAAAAATGACATTTTTGTGTCCTAAATATATTTTTTATAGACAAAAAATTCTTATCTCTTTAATAATGGAGAGGTATTCATAGAGTAAATGGGGAAATGTGAGATTTGATATTAGAGTGTTATATGACCATTGGTCAAATATGAAAATTGGTCAATATGACTATTGGGAACTACACTCTTTGAAATAATTTTAAGATTATAAATAATGTTTTTATATATAAATGAAAAAGGATAATTAATGAAGAAATGAGATGAAATGGAATCAACCATTAGATTCATGCCATATGAATCCCATTTGTTCGAACATGGGGAATGAAGCATCATTGGGGTTCACCCTTGACCAAACCCAAGCTCGGATTCAACAATTTATGTATGAATGAAATATCATAGAGGATAAGTTCAAGTTATTAGAAATTACCACTCGGCCGATGTTAGCCAAGTTTCCCCATGCATTTATCAACATTTCACACCGAACCCTTTGGTTATACATGGGTAATTTAAGGGGTTACATATCTAGGAAAGAGAAACTTAATGTATAATTTTTTTAAATAAAAATTTTATTCCATCAATTGTAATTCTTAATAAAAACAATTGTATAATTTTGATGGAATTTGATAAATTGATATTCAAACACAAATTTTACATCTCACAAAGAATGTAAATTGTTTTATAATAACCTAAGTAATTATGAATAATATTTATTTTAATGAAATCTTATGATAGAAACAGTCTTAAAAGTGTTAAAATAATTTCATTATGCTCAAACAATTATTAAGAGTCATAAATTTTCAATGCATTTCAACCAACTAATTTTTTTTAATAAATAAGGATTTTAATATTTAAAATAAAATATTATAATATTTAAAGAATTATTATGATTAAATAAACATCATTTTAGAAATTTTCATGTCAAAATAATGTTAGGATGAATTTTTAATAATTTTATTAAATACATTATTTATCTATGGTTAGTAAAAATATAGTTTGTGTTTTTTTGTATGTTTAATGACATTATAATTATGTCATAATTATTTAATAATTAATTAACCATAATAATTGTTCTATAATATTTTATTTTATTAATATTAAATATTTTATATATTTTAATCAATTTTCATATCTATAATTTACTTCCAAATGTATAAAATGGAATCATTGACATTAAAAACATTACTTTATGGAAAGATTATAATTACATGAAAAAAGTCATAATATAATATGATTCTAATTTATTACGGCTTAAAATGACAATAAAATATATCCCAAATATATAACAATGGTCCAATCCTTGGGAAAGCAAATAGTTTTTCTTTTTCCATGTCCAAGATATCCATGGAATATATTTGGAAATTATTAAACAAATCCTATACCTTTTCTATAAATAATAACCCAATTTACCTCCCCACTTCACCCCATTCCATCCAATAGAATGTTCTGGTAGTTTTTCCTCTCAAGGATCCCCTTAATGTGTCATTAATCCTCCAGGTTTCAATTCCATATAATTTATTTGTAAATCTTCAAGGTAAGGGAATTATTATTCCTTTATCATCAATTCAAGAACCTATTTTTTATCTGTATTCTTATTATTATGATTTCTTATTCTATAATCATAACCATACTTCAAATTTCTGTATCATCAATGGGAGACCCTTTTCCCCTCTCAATTTACCCTATTCTATAACCATGTTTTATAATTGTTATGCTTCCAAATTCACTTCTCAAAAAGTTCTCCCTTGTCCACAACAAATTAGTTTTTATTTTCATTGCAGGGAAACCCAACCCATTTTAATATAATTGGAAATTAACCTATATGTAAAAATGATTTATTTTATTTGAGAATTTAAACATAATAAACTGACATTACATTTTCATGTGATAAAAATCAACTAATGATAATGTCTTAAATCATTTTTATACACAATGAATTTGATAAGAAACCCATTATTTTCCCTTCCCAGGTTATTAATGAAATGATTTTTATCTATATGGATCACATGAAATTAATACATATTATGGGTGTGCCTTGAAAACACTTTAATGCATTGGGTAATTAATTTAATCTCTAGATATGACATGTTTTATGATACCATGGTGAATAACCGTGGTAATTTTAATTTAAGACACCTTGGTGATTTACCACAGTAATATTATTGTGAATTTATAATTTAAATGCGGTATCCAAATTTCCATTTAATGATTCATGTTATTTTTATTATTGTATTCCTTATTTTCTTCTTATCACACCTTAATGACATTTCTCATGTTTTTATTGATATTCCTTATAATATCTGGTAATTTATTTCCATTACTAAAACTCATGATCACCCACTTCCATTATTGTATATAACCAGAACATGAGATATATTAAGTGTAATTTGATAATCCCATGAATAATCCTTTTAAGTGAATTGGATTTTTTTATATTTTTTAATGTATTATTGTTCCAAATTTACAAGAATCTAAAAATTAAAATTACATTTTAGTACCATGTAAATGAAAAGTTGATGTAATAAAAAGGAGGGATGAAATATGTGTGGATGAACCCTCCCCTTGGTTTAAATAATGTGGATATAATTCCCCGACCCCAGTTACCTAGAGTCGATGCATTATTTTAATAGATTATCATGATTACAAGGAATCAAGTCCTGAAAGACAGATCAGTTTAACAGTCTTGGAAAATAGATTACATACATGAATGTTACATTACACATTAGAAAATAAAACACAATATAAATGATCCTTTTAGAACTCCATTAATCCCCTAGGTTAACCCTACTTATCAATCATAATACACTTCTTGGAATCCTGGGAAAATAAAACATAAGGAAAGGGTGAGCTCAAACTCTCATTAAGGATAACAATATGGCAGAAACATTCACAAATCAGCATAAACATTTAAGGTAATGTATAAAACTAAAACAAAATCTTTTTAAAATTAAACTTCAGCAAAATATGAAAATATAAATCAAATAATTCCATTTACTTATTCACATGGATAATATACTAGTGAAATAACCACATGCAATATCCATAGTGAATTTCATAATGATGGAATGCATAATACCAGACTTCATAACCACATAGTCAAGGCCTTGTTCCAAGATACTATTTTGTCTCATGAGACCTACAGATGCATTGAGGAGATATAGCAGGCTCCCCCCCTCACATACTAAGTCTAATTCATTCCTCATATGAAAACTTTGAAACATAACATAAACATTCGTAATAAAAATAGCATATGAAATGTCAATAATTTAACCATAAACCATGAATGGTATAAAAATATCACATCCACAGTTAAACATATCATAAAACCTTCAATAAAATATGGAATATTTGTATCATAATAAATCAAACTCTATCATGAATAATATCCCATAAAGGATGTTGACATAGTTGAAAATGATCAGTAAAAATCTTTGAGAGAAATGTCCATTTTTCATGAAATCATTTAAAAGTCACACAATTTATAAAGGAAGTAATTTAAAATATAGTTTTGAATAAAAGTCTCCCATACCACATTGAAACATTTAAAAGGAATTAACATTTTAAAACATTCATGTCCATATAAATATATCCTTAAAAACAATTTAAAAAACATGGACATTAATGAGAAAGGTTTAGAAGAATAAATCATTAAAACATTTAAAATGATGTTTTAGTAAAAAGTACCTTAAAAATAATCCCTTTGAATACTCTTTTATGAAACATGGACATGGATAATAAATATTTCCTAGTATAAACCTATGTAAAAACAACCTCGGATAATAAAGAGATTGTGGAATTAACCCTTACCTTGCACGTTTCTTTGGTCGATGGTACGTTTAACCTCCTATATAATGACCAAAGTATGTTATTAAATTATACCATAACCATATAAATATTTATTATATCATACCTGATTCATTTATGACTTTATACTACCCATTTAGTAATGATTTCCATGTTAAATTAACATTTTGGGTAATAATTGCTTTCATTATCGTACGTGTTTTAACTTGTTATTCTTGATCGTATCATTTATATCACGATTTAAATACTTCCAGAATATAAACCTTGATTTATATATCATATATATTTATAATATAAATATTTATAAGAGATATATATATATTAAATGTAAGGCACCATTTATGGGGACGTCAGGCTGTACGTATGCATAAACGCTGTTTCGTTTTTCATATCGTATTGAACAAAAGTAAGTGAATAAGATATATGTAAGTACACACACACACAAAGATATATATATATATATATCTACAGTATAATTATTATGTCATATATTACATACTTATTAATAATATATATTTTTATAATCATCGTTGAATAGTGAACGTGGGAATGAATCTCACCGCATCGTGGAGATGGTAATCCATATGTACGCACGAGCAAAAATCTCATTATATTAAAGGTGAAATAGTATTTAATTGGATGGTATATAATATATACATAATAATTAACATGTTATATTTATTATATACATTTGTTATACTCATTATTATCCTCATCCAAATAATGAAGTTTTTGAATAACAAACTACACCACGACGTAGAGACGGTAATCCGTACGTACGCACCTATGGTGAATTTTTCATTTAAAGGATGGATAGAATAACAAATATGGTTGTACCATATTTATAATAACATCAAAGTATGTAGGAGGTATTGTAGTTATTATTTTGGTATAGAAACAATAAATAAAGAGGAAGTAGAAGAAGAAAATAACTTGAAAGTGGATGGTGAAATTATTACCTCTTCTTCGGGTGTTTACTTTTGAGTTGATAAAAAGGGTCCTTCGGTTGGATTTATGATAAAATTATTGACTCTAAGATGATTTGAGGGAAGTTGGGAGGATATTTGGGCAGGGTTTGGCTGAATTACATGTCTTTGGAGGTGTGCTTTTGAGAGAAGGGGAAGTGTCCTTTTGTAAGAGAGGTATAAGTCACTTTAGGAAAGGCTTGAAATATAATTTTATAATAAAATTATTTTTGGTTTATAAGGGATCAAAAATGATATATTACTAGTATAAGGTAGGGATGGGTAAAAAAAACTTATCAAATAGGTTTTAGATAGGTTTAGGTTACCATATTAACCTTATCTTTTAGATTTAACACTTAGTTAAATAGTTTAACTTTTACCATGTATTCTTGTATTATTATAATAAACGGTTAATAAACATACTATAAAATTCCAAGAGAACATAAAATGGTTCATTAATAATATAAATATTATTATATAAGTTATTTGGTAGACCCTTATATTTTTAGGACTATTTTATAATTTAATAATATAATATTTGTTTGAAAAACTCATTTATGTGAATTTTGACACTATTTAGTATTTGATTTTTGTGAAAGTCATCAAAAATTGATTACATCGAAAAAAATACATTGTATAAACCCTAAAATTCTATATTAACCTATAAAATTCGTGGATGTCATAATAAAAATGAAATTATATTTATTTTAATATTTATAATACAATTTATTTGATTCATTTAATAATAAGGTAATTACTACATCATCATTTTGTCATAAATAAATTTAATTATTTAATGTCTAAAAATTATAAATAAAATAACATGATAGATGAAATATTTTTATCATTCTAATGAATATTTATAGTCTGATATTTCTAATGTATAACCTTATATTGAAAATGTTTTAGTTATAAAACTTTGAATTTAACACTTTTAACTCTTCTTTAAATAAAATAATAATAAATGTCCTAATCTAATCCAAGTGAACCAAATAGGATTATATTTTATTTATAAGGTTGTTTTTGGTCTAATTACACTAATCCAATAGAATTAGGACATGTTTTTGGGTAATTTTAATATCATTTGTACTCTTAATTACCCTATTTACTTTTAACCGTGGTAAATAAAAGTTAAAAGTTACTATTCACCAAAAATTATTTTCATCTTATTGAATCAAATTATACTTACTGATGTCAACCATGTATCTTGTATTTTTTAAATTTAACTCACAGAAGCGGTAAAATTATGTTTCATGCAAATTTGCTAACGTGCCAAGAGGCTGGGTAAAAGAGGTGAAAAAGTTCAATAAAATTCCAAACATCTAATTTATTATAAAATGATCCCAATGAATTACATTGAACTTTTATAGGTATTATATATCTATTTTTACTTAAAATAGAATAGAATAAAATAAAATAAATAATTATTTAAAAAAAAGTTGGTTTTAAATAATAACAAAGTGTTTTTCACTATTCATCAAAAATTGAGTGTTTTCAGGAAAACACCAAATATTTACCCTAAGATAATTTTGATATTCCAAATTCAAAAATGAAGTCTATTTTACCAAAATCAAAACATAGAAGTTGCATTTATTAATTTAAAATTAATTCATGTTGTCAAAACCAAAAAAGTGGGCGTTAAAAAGTAAAAACTATCAAATGATTGACATGTGTTTATGTCAAATTTAAATGTGAAATTAATTATAATGACCTAAATTGTATTAAATAATAAAAATATAATCTAATTATACTTCCAAACCATTAAAATGCAAAATTTATCACTATAAATTATTTCGATTAAAAAAGTTGTTTTCAATTAAAACATAGTATTTTTCACTATTCATCAAAATATTAAAGTTATCAGAAAAGTAAAACAAATTTATCCAAAAAAAAGTTTTATGTCCCAATTATAAATAGTAATTTAATTTCATTAAATTGAATATATAATAGTGTCAAATATTGGTTTTAAAAAGGGTTCTCCTTTAAAAGGTGGTAAAATTTCATTTTTTAAAAAATACTTATATTATCCAAAAAAATTGAATTTGTTCTTATATTATAACTAAGAAAAACATAATATGGATGTTAAAATTTTATAAATTATATAATATTTAAAATGCAGTTAATAATATTCATAACTACTTTATGAACGGTTAGTTTAGTAAGTTGTGGTGCGCTCGAACTTGGTGTTGTGTGTAGTGAAAGCTATTGAATTACTTTAATGAGATAACGTACTATGAAATCTTGGGGTGTTACATTCTCCCCTCCTTCAATAAATTGCATCCTCACAATTTGAAAATTTTCTTTGAAAATAAATGGATAAAAATTGAAAAATACCTTTGTGGCAGACCCACATCGAAAATTGGGTTTATAAAATTTTGTCTTAATAAGAGGGAAAGGGAAATGAAAAAGTCACCACCAAATTATGATCTCGATTAGCAGAACATTTGTGGAAATTAGATACATATAATTGGAGAAAAAATTTAAATATTTATAGGGAGTGATTGAGGTCATCAATCACAAACAAGTGTAAAACTGAAGGACTTAAAGTCGTCAATCTAAGATGATATAAAATATCATCGTTTCAAAAAAACATATGGTATTTGGATAACCATTTTTAATATTAAGATCCATTGCCTAAAGTTTAATAATTAATTTATTCATTTAATAATAGGAATATATATATATATACACATGACAAGTGGAGTTTCATCCTTCAACTAATTCCTTCCACAAACTCATCTTTCACTCCAAAAGATAATAGAATTAAAAAATATTCTATTTATCTTAATTGTAAAGGATTAAAAAAATGAATTTATATTCATTTTTCAGACTATTTAAAAAACTACATTATACAATCGAAGACATCACGTTGTCCAGTGGTAGGTGGTGCACCCTTGTCGCCCTTCAGTTGTGGGTTCAAGTCTCGCGACCTTGCTGGATGTGACGAGTTTTCGCCCGACCTTTGGGTTGTCCCTTTTATAACAATCCAAAAATAATCTTAAGAAATGATTTAACCTTAATAATAGTATCCAATTTCAAAATTAATCGATTCCAACCTTTAGACTTATCTAAAATACTTCTTTCCAAACTTACAGTCCAAAATTTATAAGGAAGGTAAACACAATTAAGATCCTTTTTTCCAGGTAATAACATGTGAATACCTTCATCATGTATTATTTTAAAACATAGTAACACCATGAATTACCATAAAACCTTATTGATTACATTCATGCTCCCTTATTCCTTATAAAATACTAGATATATCCTTCTATATAAAAATGTTGTAAACTCCAACAATGATGGAATATATAAATCATTAACAAGTTTTAAGGTAGTAAATAATATCCTATATAATTTATCCAAATCAATTATATATTATTCCAAAATCACTACCTCAGTATCAGAACCATATTATGGTTTATCTTTCTCTCAACCATATATTTTCCAAAAAAATTTAACCTGCTATTGAGTCATGTTTCTTGGTTCCACACAATCTCAAGTCCTTAATGAAATAGTATTGTAGTACAATCCTTTTATACTCTATACTTTATATAACATGCACATCATTAATACAATACTCAAACGACAAAATACTTTAATAACAATATAAGAAATCTAATCATTCCACTTCATCTTCGATAGTATCATAACATGATTATTATCAAACAGAAGCATTTGGGATATACTCTAATGATCTAGACATTGATTCGCGTAGTTTCCCAACTCATTTCAGATGAAGAATTTTATATTTGAAACCTTTTTCTTAACCTTGAAATCATTTAGTTGGTGTCCTTTTTCTCCACACTTATTACAAACTCCCATTCCCTTCAAGCATTTACCAAGGTGATTCTTTCCACAATTATCACATATGGGAAAATATTTTTCCCTTATTCCCTTTATCCACCTTTCTTTATACCATCCTTTTCTTCTATGGATTCCCTTCAAAGCCATAGACCTCAAATAATTATTTACTTATCTTATTAACACAGGATACTATTTCTTCATATGATGATAATACGTGGTAGAATATTTACTTTCTAAATGTTGGATTAATACCATAAAAGATATGATCCTTATTACTCTTTGGATCATGCGTATTACTGAAGTTCTTATTCCATATACTGGGTGCCATTTCTAAACAATGGCATACACTAGGTTAGTTTATGAATTGAAATGCATAATTCCAAACTTGTAAAACACAAATTATAAATTGAACAGTTTATAGATATAATCCATAATCATAAAAATGTTTTCTTTGTGTAAGTATATATTCATAAACCCTTCATAATGGTTTGTAATGAAAATGAGAATTATCCTAAGCATATCCCATGGGAGTGTTGTAACCAAGAGTGTAACAAGAAATATTTTTGTGCATCCGTTCCCATTCAAGTCTAGCTCAAAGTAGTGTTTTTGGGTTTTACCCCTTGGTACAACTGTGCCAGAGCTGCCTCTACCTGCTCGTATCCAGACATGGATGTATTTCTTGTAAAACTCACAAAATATATACAGTATCAAAATTCTAGGAAGTTCTTACATACTAATCCTCAATGTTTATCTTAGTGTAGAGTTCTCTAATCAGAGTTTTTATAAATCTAGTTTCCATGTTTTGTACTAAACTTCCTCTGATACCAACTATAACGCCCCGACCCCATTTACCTAGATTCTATGAATTATTTTAATACATTTTCATGATTACAAGGAATCAAGTCCCTAAGGACTGATCAATTTAGCAGTCTTGGAAAATAGATTACATATATGAATGTTACATTACACATTAGAAAATAAAACACAACATAAATGATCCTCTGAGAACTCCATTAATCCCCTTGCTGAACCCTGCTTATCAATCCTAATACAATTCTTGAAATCCTGGGAAGATAAAACATAATAAAGGGGTGACCTCAAATGCTTAGTAAGGATAACAATATAGCGAGATCTTTCCCAAATAAGCATAAACATTTATGGAAATGTATAAAACTAAAACAAAATCCTTTTAAACATAAACTTCAGCATAATATGGAAATGATAAATCAAATAATTCCAATTAATTATTCACATGGATATTATTATATTCCAATAATCGCATGAAATATCCATAGCCAATTTCATAATGATGGAATACATAATGCCAGACTTCATAACCACATAGTCAAGGCCTTGTGCCAAGACTATAAATAATATTTTTTCAAGGTCTTGTGACAAAACACTAGTTTGTCTAATGAGACGTACCGATGCATCTATGTGTTATAGCGGGCTCCACCCATCACTTACTAAGTCCAATGAATTACTCATATGAAAACATTAAAACATAACAAAAACATTGGTATTAAAACTAGCATATGAAATTTCCATACTTTTACCATAAACCATGAATGGTTTAAAAATATCCCTTCCACAGTCAAACATATCATAAAACATTTAACAAAATATGTATGATTTATATCATAATAAATCAACCTCGATCAAGAATAATATCTCGTAAAGGATGATGACATAGTTGAAAATGATTAGTAAAAATCTTTGAAAGAAATATTCCTTTTCCATGAAATCATTTAAAAGTCACACAATTTATAAATAAAGTAATTTAATAGATAGTTTTTGAATAAAAGTGTCCCATACCACTTAAATGTTTTTTAAAGGAATTAACATTTTAAAACATTCATGTCCATATAAATAAATCCTTAACAACTATTTTGAAAATATGGACATTAATGAGAAAGGTTTAGAAGAATAAATATTTAAAACATTTAAAATGATGCTTTAGTAAAGAGTAACTTAAACATAATCCCTTTGAAAAATCTTTTATGAAACATGGACATGGATAATAAATATATCTCAGTAGATAATAACCTTGGATAATAAAGATATTGTGGAATTAACCCTTACCTTTCACTTTCCTTTGGTCGAGGGTACGTTTAACCTCATTTATAATAGCCATAGTATGTTATTAAATTATACTAGAACTAGAAACATATTTATTATATCATACATGATTCATTTATGACTTTATACTACCCATTTAGTAATGATTTCCATGTTAAATTAGCATTTTGGGTGATAATCGCTTTCTTTATCATACGTGTTTTAACTTGTTATTCTTGATCGTATCATTTAGATCATGATTTAAATACTTCCAGAATAAAATCCTTGATTTATATATCATATATATTTATAATATAAGTATTTATACTACATAGATATATGAAATGGGAGGAACCGTTTATGTAAAGACCCGGAATCTCCATGTATTTTTTTTAAATAAATTGGAATTGTACGAGTCTTTGAAAATTGACAGTGTATGATTCTGAGGCTCGGAGTTCCTGGAATGAATTTCTGAAGGTTTTTTTGGGTACGTTCAGTAAATGCGCGAGCAGGTTTTTCTAACTTTTGAACCGGTGTTCGGAATTGAAATCCGAGGGCACCGTTGAACTCACAACACCTGTTTTCACTTAAGAAGAATTGCACCTCGACGACAGTTGGTCGAGGGTGAAAGTTAGTTTTTGGGTTTTTCATGGGAAAAAAATAAAATAAAATAAACACACATTTTATTTTATTTTGTTGTAACCAACCTCTTTGTGGAAGTTGGGAAGTGGGGACTACCCGACCTTAACCTCCCATGAGAGGTTATGGTGGTGGGGACCACCCAAACCTAACATCCCATGAGAGGTTATAGTGGTGGGGACCACCCGAGGCCTAAACCTCTTCAACTCCCTCAATAATGTGTAGGATCCTCTTGAGCTTCCTCCACATTAATTGTGCCAACCCTCCTCTACATTAAATTGTGCCAACACACCACTTAATTAAGCCAATTTAATTAATCCAATTTGAATTGTGCCGAAGCACCACTTTATTATGAAAATGTAAATTAATTGGCTTGACCCTTTTTAAATATTAAGTAATAGTGCCATTGGAATTTAGGAAGGTTAATAATAAATGAACCGTCATAAATTTTATGACCGTTACATACCTCTCCCCCTCTCCTATATATATGGAGCGTGGGAGGAGGATTTGGGATGACTTCACCAAGCGACGAAGCATCGGTAAAGTGCCGCAATGCCCAAAACTTGGAGGATTACTCTCTCAAATGAAGAATACATCTTCCAACAAAGAACGCGCTCTCCAATTAAGAATGCTCCATCGATGAAGAACACCGACTTCAACTTCATCCTCAGGACACCCTTAAAGGAGGAACGTCTTTGACTACGACGAACCGACGCACGAGCTCTGGATTGGAGGTGTGTGGCGTACGCGACGAATGACAACAAATTCCCCTTCTTCCCTCTTAATCGATGTCATCAAATGATAAATTATGGTTTTTTGCATGATAATACGTTTGACATATTTCTTACCTTGGTTTCTTTTGCAGTTTGAGAATGAAACATTGCGGGAAGTTGTATGCTTGTCATTCTTCTTTCTTGTTGAGCCATATGATACCACCCTAACGTAGAGGGCACGAGCCAAACCAACATGGACCAACCCCTCCACCATTATTCTTTGGTGTACTCTTCTGAAATGGAGGAAGGCGACGAAGGAGATGAATGTGACGACGACAACGACACTGCCACCCATGACCTCTACGACCCGCGTCGCCATCACGGTGTTCCGTCCTCGCGGCTGAACCAGCCGCATGCCCTGACTCTACGCCCTGGCTGAGCCACCCCACGGCGCTCCGGCCTCCCAGCCAAAACTGCCCCACGCCCCGCGATGCTCAGGCCACCCGGCCGAACCAGCCCCGCCCCCCATAGTGCTTCGGCCTCCCAACTGAACCGGCCCTGCAGCCCTCTGAGCCGCCTGTGACCCTCCGAGCCGACCCAGCTCGCACCACCCGCAACCCTACATGCTGCCCCGGATCGCGCCGCTCGCCCTCCCTCCAAGATGACCCGGTCAAGCCGCCCCACAACCTCGCTCTCTCATGACCACCTACATCCCTCCGTGGCCCCTCGCGGCCTATCGGGTCGGACCCAGCGGGCCAGACCGACCCAATGGGCCTAGCCGCACTGCATGGCCAACCAGACCCAAAGGTTTGGTCCAAGTCAACCTGAACCGGGTCGGCCCAGGCTGGGTTGGGCCGGGTCGGACCAAACCTGGGCCCACTACGACCCATTTACCTTCTTTTGGCCTTAACTTTGGCACTAGACATCTGTTTGATGAACCATCAGCGGTGCTGGAAACCTGGGAGGGAGACAGTCCCATTGAGTGATACTCCACTGAGTTTTGGATTGTGATGGGATACAATCAGGTTGGATCAAGCACGAATCCAACCAGGCCCCTAAGACTAGAAGGCTAATAATTCACAGACCGGACATCTGATTGACGTGTATTATATTGCATTGATGCCTCTATGACATGGAGGACCTTTGGGATAATTCTTCCTGGGATATAGTGGCAGTTGGAGCATTGAATAGTAGTTTGTGGAGCAGATCCTTCTGGAGACGAGCGGGCATTTGTGCGGGAACCTAGTATCTGGTAGAGACTTGATGGCTGTTGAATGTTTCAACTCGGAGTGACTCGACTGGCTTAGTGGAGAGAACCTTGGTGTCATGGCAGACCCATGGTGGGGAGCACCTCTATGTGACCTGGCAGACTGATGGTAATCGACAGGAGGAGTACCTCGGCTGGCCATGAGAAGGAGCGCCTCTATGTGACGCGGCAGACCCACTGTGGGGAGTGCCTATATGTGACACAGTAGACCCATGATACTCGACAGGAGGAGTACCTCAACTATCCAAGGTTAGTGGGAAGCACCTCTATGTGACGCAGCAGGCCCACTGTACTCGATAGAGGAGGAGTTCTCCAGTAGTCAAAGGTTCATAATGTTACGTGATACTACCCCATGAATAAAATCTTGGTTTGAGCCGAGTCAGTTTTTTATGTGTTTTCATCATGATTGAGATGGATTAATTATAACTTAGGTATATGTATGGAAATATTACTAAGTAGAGTTATTTGTTGATTTCATAACTTGTGGTTTATCCTGGGTGGATTTTTGTGAGACTTTGAGGGTCTTGGGGTCCTTACTGAGTATCGTTATAATCCCCCCTGCAAAGGCTATGCCCTCACTTCATTGTGTCTGGTGCAGACGACAGACAGTGCTGACTGAGGACGAGAGTACCAGGATTGGATGGTACCCGGAGGTGGACCTTACGAAGAGTCGGTACACGGAGAAGATAGACAGACGAGGAGTGCTAATGAAGCGATCTATACCTACCCTTCATATATGAACCTCGGAGGATGACCCAACATCCGACTTTACCTTTTCTTCAGTTCTACCTATACTTTCTAGTTGGGCTTGTATTCTAGACCCCTTTTACTTTCAGCACTCTTTTGTTATACAGTTGGCTTGCATTCATATCTTTCTGTGTGTTTGGTTGCGTGATTTTACGGGTTATAAAGGCAATGCCTTCCCAGTTTTTGGGAACACGCCTTTGGTGCTAGTTACCAGCCTCTAGCCTTTGGAAGGCGTGCTTGGGGTAGTCATGACACGGGCCCTGGGGGAAGGGTCGTGATAAATTGATATTAGAGGAGTTGGTTCTACCACAGAACATAGGACTATGATATTTTCTGTGAAGCAATAGTGTTAAGTGTAGTGAGTGTGGTTTTCAGTTCAGGGAGTCCGGTGTTGGGGCGACGACCTACGTATGCATACACTAGGACCCTGACTTCTGATTTCAGACTCAGTGCACAAAAACACTAATTACGTGTGTGTTTTCAAAAGTTTTCTTTAAGTCAGCTCACCAGGTCAGCTCACCAGGTATATATTTTTGATTTTAGGGCACCTATTTCTTTTCAGAATGCCTCTATGTAGAGATCCGACTAGATTTATGAGATTTGTACGCACTGATATCCCACTAAGCAATGAGGCCTCGGTGTAGGGCCCTCTTTCAGTAAAGGCACCAATCGAGGCACCAGCGATACCATTCCATATTGGGACACCGATGCCTCCAACCCCTACAATAGACGGTGCACACCGCTTGAGTGCATTTCATGAGTTCCAGTGCTAGAGGACACCCGGTTTTATGGGAGAGATAGACCCACAGGTAGATGAGGATTGGATGTAGGCTGTGGTGAGAGTTTTCGGATTGGTAGGGACACCAGCTAATTTCATGGTGATCCTTGTCGCCAGTATTTTATAGGAAAAAACAGGCATACGGTGGAGCTTGATTCTCCAGGTTGACAATGAGGTGACGCTTCTCTGGTAAGACTTCGGGAGATTGTTTCAGGCAGAGTTCATCCCAACGACTCTTCGCACAGTGCACATTCTGGAGTTACTTCATCTGTTGTAGAGAAGCATGACTGTGGCTCAGTACTCAGCGAGGTTTCATGACCTCTCATGTTACTCCACCGATATAGTGAGGGACCCATTCTTTAGGGCCTGGACCATCGACTAGGGAATCCGGAGGGAGATTAGGGCTTTGGTGATGTCACTCAGCATCCCGACATAGGCAGGGGTGTTAGAGAGAGCCCTCGTGGTGGAGAGTTTCCTTGCTGAGCAGTCACCAGCAACGAGACCCTCTACTAGTCATCACGTATTGGAGTCTTCTACAGCTGGAAGTAGATAGATGTCGTAGAGGTCCAAGAGGAACGAACCTATAGGTGGACAACCTCATGACTCGGGATCTATTGTTCGGGGCACCCGAGACAGAGCTAGTCATACCAAGAGCTGACAATGTTAGACATGAAGCAGGTAGGGTAACCTGGCTCGTGATAGTTCGAACCATCGTATGGATGATCAGTAGATGGTCAAGGGACCACCCAGGCAGAGATAGAGGTTCGATCAAGGTGGTCCTCAGGGAGAAGGAGGACATGGTAGAGGAGCTGGTCGTGTAGCTGGTGGTGGGCGATGATTCGAGATATTACTGCCACCACCACCAGGAGGTCCACCGCGACCACTAGGAGCTGGTGGACAGGGGAGATCTCAGCTCCTGGCAGCCAAGGCCTACGATCATGGCGCTACAGAGATGATACACAGTGCGATCTGTGTCTACTTCACCTTAGCTGTAGTAATTATATACATAGGTGCTAGTCATTTCTTTTATTTACATTTCCCTCTTTCAGAGCTCGGAGATTCCGACGGAGCCGTTGGCTCGATCCTTACGGCTAGAGACTTCTACGGGAGGGGATTAGATGATTACAGACTGGTGCCGGTAGTATGAGCTTACTCTAGGAGGTGAGAGCTTCCATAGGGATCTCATAGCAATGGCGTTGAGGCCTTACGATGTCATCTTGGATATGGACTAGTTATCTACAGTCTATGCTCAGATTGACTGTATTAGGAAAAAATTGTGGTGTGTCTGCATGGATGAGACTGGGTTTACCTTCACTGGCGAGAAGGGAGCCTTTGCAGTGCATGATGGACTTACCCAGAGGAGAGTGATGCCGATCACTCATCATTTGGCTAGCCTTACCCTCAGAGCTATTGATGTGGAGAGTCTGAATTATCTTGTAGTGGTGGACCAGTACGCGTATATTTTCCTTGATGATATCCCAGGACTACCTCCTCGTAGAGAGGTGGATTTTTACATTTACTTGTATACCAAGACGACACTCATATCTACACCAGCATATTGGACGGCTCCTGTAGAGATTCGGGAGCTGCGGGTACAACTGGAGGGCTTGCAGGAGAAGGGATTCATCTGGCCCAGTGTTTCACCTTGGGCAGCCCCGATTCTATTCGCCAAAAAGGTGGATGGTAGCTTGAGACTTTGTGTCAACTATCAGCTCCTGAATCAGGTGACTGTGAAGAACAAGTACCCACTCCCGAGGATTGACGACCTCTTCGATCAGCTGAAGGGAGCACAGTGGTTCTTAAATATAGACCTCAGATCAGGCTATCACCAGATCAGAGTACGAGATGAGGATGTGTAGAAGACAACCTTCAGGTGTCAGTAAGACCAGTATGAGTTTTTGGTTATGCCATTCAACATAACCAACACTCCGGAAGTGTTAATGGGACTCATGAATAAGATATTTCAGACATACCTTGATCTCTTTGTCGTAGTCTTAATCGACGACATTATGATATACTCGACTACTAAGGAGGAGCAAGCCTACCATTTGCGGGAAGTACTGGACACACTCCGAGAGCACCGACTTTATGGTAAGCTCGCGAAGTGATAGTTCTGGATCTGAGAGGTTCAAATTTTGGGACATGTCATCTCAGTGGCTGGAGTTGTAGTGTATCCAACAAAGATTGAGGCAGTACTTGCTTGGAATCCACCCAGGAGTGTGATAGAGGTACGAAGTTTCCTGGGTTTTGCTGG
Organism: Viscum album; assembly: GCA_963277665.1. Classification (NCBI taxonomy): domain Eukaryota; kingdom Viridiplantae; phylum Streptophyta; class Magnoliopsida; order Santalales; family Viscaceae; genus Viscum; species Viscum album. The sequence continues at coordinate 164,956,824 of OY728155.1, read as the reverse complement.
ATACTATCAGAGATTTTTTCCAGATTTCTTTAAAGCTGCAGCACCACTATTAGCCTTGACAAAGAAGGGGAAACCCTTTGTGTGGTCGAAGAGATGCCAGATGAGCTTTCAAGAGCTGAGGCAGAGGATGACTAGTGCCCCCATCTTAAGGCTTACAGAGGAGGGCGTAGTGTACATAGTCTACTGTGAAGTATAAGGGACCGGACTAGGATGTGTCCTGATGCAGGAGGGAGCAATGATAGCATATAGCTCTCGACAACTGAGACAACATGATCATATCTATAAAACCCATGATCTGGAGTTAGCAGCAGTGGTCTTCACCTTGAAGACATGGTAGCACTATCTGATGGGTGAGTGTTTTACCATGTACTCTGATCACAAGAGTCTCAGGTATATCTTGTCCCAGAAGGACCTAAACCTGAGACAACGACGTTGGATTAAGTTCCTCCAAGACTATGACATTGAGATAGTCTATAATCATGGGAAGGGGAACATTGTTTTAGATGCACTCAGTAGGATATCTGGTATACATCTGCTAGGTGAGGTGACAAAGCAGCTGGCCGCTTTGTAGATATCCTTCGTGGATAGAGATGGAGCAGCTTTTCTTTAGTCTCTTACAGTCACTCCCCCAATTATTCAACAAATCAGGGATGCGCAATGTGGGGAGACTGACTATGAGGCACGACATGCGTAGATATCTACAGGATAGGCACTTGATGGATTTTCTGAAGGTGGGGTGCACGTCATCCTCTCCAGGGGACATATAATGATACCAGTGTCACTTTGGGAGGAAGTTTTGTGGGAGTTCCACACATACCCTCTAGCGGTACATCTAGGGATGACAAAGATGTACCAGGATCTTTGATGACAACACTGGTGGCCAGGAATGATGAAAGCAGTTGCATAGTTTGTCTCATGATGCCTCACTTTCCAGCAAGTGAAGGCAGAGCAGCAGGTACCAGTAGGCTTGGTTCAGCCTTTAGAGGTCCCTGAGTGGGAGTGAGATGGGATATCCATGGAATTTGTGATATTACTTCCACAGAAATCTATGGGACATGACTCTATTTGTGTGATCGTCGAACGACTCACCAAGTTGGCCCACTTCCTACCGATTAGAGAGTAGGGTTCAATAAAGATCTTGGGACACCTATTTGTGTAAGAGATTGTGCGGTTATATGGGGTACCCTCGACGATCGTTTCCAATCATGATGCATGTTTTACTTCCTGGATATAGAAGGGGTTGAAGGTGTATTTTGTGACACAACTTTGTTTGAGCATCGCCTTCCATCCTCAGATGGATGGTCAGATTGAGCAGACCATTTAGACCCTCGAGGACATGCTGTGTGCTTGTGTCCTTGACTTCAGTCACAATTGGGAGGATCACTTGCCTTTGGCGGAGTATGCGTACAACAATATCTATCACTCCACCATTGGGATGGAACCTTTCGAGGCGTTGTACGAGAAACCTTGTAAATCACCTTTATGCTGGACTGACCCAGGGGAGTCAGCAATTGTGGGACCAGAGATGGTAGGGGAAACTACAAAGAAGGTGCAGATCATCCAGGAGCGGATGAAGACTACACAGAGCAGGTAGAAGTCATATTCCGATAGGAGATGGAGACCTATGGAGTTCGAGGATGGAGACCATTTCATTTTAAGGGTCTCACCTAGAAGAGGTTTGTAGAGATTTGGCTAAGGCGAAAAGTTATCTCCAAGGTTCATCGGACCTTTTCAGGTCCTCAGAAGAGTTAGAGAGGTGGATTACCGCTTATCTCTTCCACCTTAGTTGCACATGGTGCATGATGTCTTCCACGAATCCCAAATGAGGAGATATGTACACAAACCTTCTCACATCATCGAACATGGTGAGATAGACATCGACGATGGGGTGACATTTATAGAGGTTTTGGTATAGATTGCTAATCGATAAGAGCGGTTCCTTCATGGATGGTTGATACCTTTGGTACACATTCTCTGGTAGCATGAGAGCCTCGAGGAGAGAACATTAGAGCGGGAGGATCAGATGCATGCTCAGTATCGCCACTTTCTCCCTTAGTTTGAGTTGTGTCTTATGGGGACGTAAATACTGAGGTGGGGAGAATGTAAAGACCTGGAATTTCCATGTATTTTTTTTAAATAAATGGAAATTTTACGAGTTCAAAAAAATTGACGACGTGTGATTCCGAGGCCCGGAGTGCCCGAAATGAATTTATGAACTTTTGTTTGAGTACATTCAGTAAATGTGCGAGCGGGTTTTTCTAACTTTTGAACCGGTGCACAGAATTGAAATCTGAGGGCACCGTTGAACTCACAACGCTTGTTTTCGCTTAATAAGACTTTCACCTCAACAGCAGTTGGTCAATGGTGAAAGTAAGTTTTTTGATTTTTTGTGGAAAAAAATAAAATAAATTAAACACACGTTTTATTTTATTTTGTTGTAACCAACCTCATTATGGAAGTTGGGAAGTAGGGACCACCAAACCTTAACCTCCCATGAGAGGTTATGGTGGTGGGGACCACCCAAACCTAACCTCCCATGAGAGGTTCTGGTTGTGGGGACCACCCGAGGCCTAAACCTCTTCAACTCCCTCATTAACGTAGAGGTGCCTCTTGAGATTCATTCATATTAATTGTGCCAACCCTCTTTCACATTAAATTGTGCCAACGAACCACTTAATTGAGCCAATTTAATTAATCCAATTTGAATTGTGCCAATGCACCAATTTATTATGCCAACGTAAATTAATTGGCCTGACCCTTTTCAAATATTAAGCAACAACATCGTTGGAATTTAGGAAGGTTCCTAATAAATAAACTATCATAAATTCCACAATAGTTACATACCTCTCCCCCTCTCCTATATTTATGGAGCTTGGGAGGAGGATTTGGGATGTCTTCACAAAGTGATGAAGCACCGATAAAGTGCCGTGATGCCCAACACTTGGAGGATTATGCTCTCCAACTAAGAATGCTCCACCGACGAAGAACGCCGACTTCGACTTATTCCTTGGGACACCCTTCAAGGAGGAACATCTTCGACTACAATGAACTGAAACACAATACCAGGATTAGAGGTGTGTTGTGGACGTGACGAATGACGACAACTTAACTTTCTTTCCTCTTCATCGAAGTCATCAAACGATTAGGTATGGGGTTTTTTTACATGATAATACTTTTCCCATATTTTTTACCTTGGTTTATTTTGCGGTTTGGTAATGAAATGTTATTGGAAGTTGTATGCTTATCGTTCTTCTTTCTTGTTGAGCCATATGCTACCACCCTAACGCGGAGGGTACGGGCCAAACCAACATGGCCCGACCCCTCCGCCGTTTTTCTTTGGTGTACTCTTCAAAATGGAGAAGGACGATGAAGGCGATAAAGTTGAAGAAGGAAACGAAACTGCCACCTGCGGCCTCCATGACCCACGCCGCCCCAGCGGCATTCTGCGCTTCTGGCCGAACCGGCCGTGCGCTCTGGTTTTGCACCCCAGCCGAGACACCCACTATATTCTACCCTCCCGGTCGAACCGGCTGCGTGCCCCAGCTCTGCGCCCCAGCTGAGCCACTCACGATGTTCCACCCTCCTGGCCAAACCGGTCACGCAGAATAGCTTTACGCCCCGTCCATGTTTCCCCACGGTGCTCCGGCCTCCCGACCGAACCGGCCCAGGGCCCCACAGTGCTCCAACCTCCCGGCCGAACCAGCCCCGCACCCCGCGGTGCTTCGACCCCACGGCCGAACCGTCCCCGCACCTCCGCGGTGCCCCGACCACGTAGCCGAATCGGCCCCAAGCCCCCACGGTGCTCTAGCCTTCCGGCCGAAGTGGCCACACAGCCATATGAGCCACCCTGGCTCGCGCCGCCCTCCTAACCTTTGAGCCACCCTGCGACCTCGCGGCCTCACGGCCACCCGCGGCCCCTCGCGGCCTGTCGAGCTAGACCCAGCGGGCTAGAATGACCCAATGGTCCGGGCCACACTACGTGCCCAGCCAGACCTAGTAGGTTGGACCAGCTCGATCCGACCTGATCGGACCAGACCTGAGCCCACTACGACCCATTTACCTTCTTTTGGCCATAACTTTGGCACCGGACGTCCGTTTGATGAACCGTCAGCGGCACTGGAAACCTGGGGGAGAGACAGTCACTTTGAGTGATAATCCACTGAGTTTTTGATTGAGATGGGATACAGTCAGGTTGGATCGAGCACGAATCCAACCGGGCCCCCGAGACTAAAAGGCTAATAACTCACAGACTAGGCGTCTGATTGACGCGCCATCTGTTGCATTGAGACACCTATGACGTGGCAGAACTTTGGGATACTTCTTCATGGGATATAGTGGTAGTTGGAGCCTCAACCAGTAACTTTTGGAGTGGATCCTTCTGGATATGAGCAAGTATTTGTGTGGGAACCTAGTAGTTGGCTGAGACTTGACGACTGCTGACTACTTCGACTCGGAGTGACTCGACTGGTCCGGTGGGGAGCGCCTTTGTGTTGCAGAAGACCTACGGTGGGGAGAGCCTCTGTGTGATGTGGAAGACCCATGTTACCCGACAGGAGGAGTACCTCAGCAGGCCATAAGGGAAAGCGCCTCAGTGTGATGAGGCAGACCCACAGTGGGGATCGCCTCTGTATGACACAGCAGATCCACGATACTCGATAGGAGGAGTACCTTATCAGTACAAGGTTAGTATGAAGCGCCTCTGTGTGACCCGACCGACCCACTGTACTCAATAGATAATGTGTTCTCTAGAAGTCTAAGGTTTAGAATATTACTTAATACTACCCCTAGAATAAAATCCTATTTTGAGATGAGTCAGTTTATCTGTGTTTTCCTTATGATTGAGATGGATTACTTGTTAACTTAGGTATATATATGGGAATATACCTAAGTAGGGTTATCTATTGATTTCATACCTTGTGGTTTATCCTTGGTGGATTTTTGTGAGACATTGAGGGTCTCTGGGTCCCTACTGAGTATCGTTATACTCACCCCTGCACGGGCTATGCCCGAACTTCATTATGTTTGGTGTATATGACAGATAATGCTGATTGAGGATGAGAGTACAGGGATTGGATGATACCTGGAGGTAGACCTTACAACGAGTTGGTACACTGAGGAGACAGACAGATGAGGAGTACTGAGGAGGCGATCTATACCTACCCTTCAGGTAGGAACCTCAGAGAATGACCCAATAGACGACTTTCCGTTTTCTTCAGTTGTACTTGTAATTTCTAGTTGGGTTTGTATTCTGGCCCCCTTTTACTCTCAACACTCTTTTGTAATACAGTTGGATTGCGTTCGTATCTTGCTGTGTGTTTGGTTGCATGAGTTTACAAGTTATAAAGGTAATGCCTTCCCAGTTTTAGGGAATACGCCTTTGGTGCTAGTCGCCATCCCCTAGCCTTTGAAAAGCGGGATTGGGGTGGTCACGACACGAGCCCTGGGGGATGGGTCATGGCAGTTTATGGAGACGGTAGACCATACGTATGCATAAACGCTGTTTCCATTTTCATATCATATTGAACATAAGTAAATAAGATATATGTAAGTAAATAAATTTATATATATATCTCCAGTAGCATTATTATGTCATATATTACATACTTATTAATAATATATATTTTTATAATCATCTTTGAATACTGAACGTGGGAAAGAATCTCATCGTATCGTGGAGGTGGTAATCCATACATACGGACGAGCGACAATATCATTACATTGGTGGTGAAATCATATTTAATTGGATGGTATATCATATATACAAAATCATTAACATGTTATATTTATTATTTAAATCAGTTATACTCATTATTATACCCATCCAAATAATGAAGTGTTTGAATAACAAACTACACCACGACGTGGAGAAGGTATGCCGTAAGTATGCACATATGGTGAATTTTTCATTTATAGGATGGATAGAATAATGAATATGGTTGTACCATATTTATAATAACATCACAGTATGTATGAGGTATTGGAGTTTTTATTTTTGTATTGAAACAACAAATAAATAGGAAGTGGAAGATGAAATGAACTTGAAAGAGGGTGGGGAAATTATTACCTCTTCTTCAGGTGTTTCCTTTTGAGTTGGTCAATATGGCTCCTTATATTGGCTTTATGATCAAAGTAAGGACTCTAGGAAGATGTGAGGAAAGTTGGGTGGATATATGGGAAGGGTTTGGCCGATCCAAATGGATTTTAAGGTGTGATTTTGAGAGAAGGGGACGTGCCCTTTTATAAGGGAGGTGAGGGTCACTTTAGGAAAAGCTTGAAATATTTTTTTATAATAAAATCATTTTCAGTTTCTAATGGATCCAAAAAGATTTATTTATAGGATAAGGTAGATATGGGTGTAAAAACACTCAACCAATAGGTTTTAGACAGGTTGAGGTCACCATATTAACCTTATCTTTCAGATTTAACCCATAGTTAAATATTTTTACTTTTACCATGTATTATTGTATTATTAAAATAATTGATTAATAAACATACTATAAAAATCCGAGAGAACCTAAAATGGTTCATTAATGGTATACCTATCATTATATAAGTTATTGGGAAGAAAAATAGTCTTTTAGGACTATTATATAATTTAATAATATAACAATTGTTTTAAAAACTCATTTATGTCAATTTTGATATTATTTTGTATTTGGTTTTTGGGAAAGTCATCAAAACTTGATTACTTAGAACCAAATACATTGAATCAACCCTAACATGTCATATTCAATGATAAAGTTCGTGGATTTCATAAAAACATTGAAATTATATTTATCTAAATATTTATAATACCATTTATTTGATTCATTCAATAATAAGGTAATTAATGCATCATCATTGTGTCATAGATAAATTTATTTATTTAATGTCTAAAAATTATAAATAAAATAACATAATGTATGAAATAATTTTATATTTCTAATGAATATTTATAGTCTAATGTATCTTATGTATAACCTTATATTAAAAATGTTTTATTTATAAAACAATGAATTTAACACTTTTAACTCTTCTTTAACTAAAAGAATAATAAATGTCCTAATGTAATCCAAGTGGACCAAAAAAGAACATATTTTATTTCTAAGGTTGTGTTTTGTCAAATTAAACTTATCCAATAGAATTAGGACATGTGTTAGGGTAATTATAATATCACTTTTACCCTTAATTACCATATTTACTTTTAACCGTGGTAAATAAAAGTCAAAAGTTACTATTCATAAAAAAATCATTTTCATCTTATTGAATAAAATTTTACTTACTGATTTCAACCTTGTCTTTTTGATTTTGGAAATTCAACTCACAGAAGTGGTAAAATTAAGTTTTATGCAAATTTGCTAATGTGCCTAGAAGGTGGGTAAAAGCGGTTAAAAAGTTTAATAAACTTTTATACATCTAATTTTTTTATAAAATGGCTCCAATGAATTAAATTGAACTTATATAGGAATTACATATATCTATTTTGACTAAAAATAAATTTAAATAAAATAAATAATTATTTAAATAAAAAGACGGTTTTAAATAATAACGCAATGTTTTTCACTATTCATCAAAAATTGAAAGTTTTCAGAAAAATACCCAAAATTTACCCGAAACTAATTTTGGTATTCTCAATTAGAAAATAAAGTCTATTTTACCAAATTAAAATCATAGAAGTTTCATTTATTAATTTAAAATTAATTCTTGTTGTCAAAACTAAAAAAGCGGGTCTTTAAAAAGTAAAAACTATCAAAAGATTGACATGTGTTTATGTCAAAGTAAAATGTGAAATTACTTATAATGACCTATATTATATTAAATGATAAAAATATAATCTAATTATACTTAAAAACCATTCAAATTCATAATTTATCACTATAAATTATTTTGACTAAAAAAGTTGTTTTCAATTAAAACATAGTATTTTTCACTATTCATCAAAATATGAAAGTTATCAGAAAAGTACCAAATATTTATCCAAACTAAATTTTTATGTCCCTATTCTAAAGATGAATTTAATTTCCTTAAATTGAATATATAAAAGTTTCAAATATTTGTTTTAAAAAGGGTTCTCCATTAAAAGGCAGTAAAATTGCATTTTTTGAAAAATACTTATTTTATCCAAAAAAAATGAACTTGTTCTTATATTATGTGTAGGAAAAACATAATATGGATATTGAAATTATATAGAGTATATAATATTGAAAATTCAGTTAACACTATTCAAAAATTCTTTTTGAATGGTTAGTTTAGTAAGTTGTGGTGTGCTCGAACTCAGAGTTGCGTGTAGCGCAAGCTATTGAATTACTTTAATGAGATAATGTACTATGAAATATTGGGGTGTTATAGTGGTAGCATGAGAATGTCTAGGAGATCTCCTGAGACCAGGAGATCTATGTCTGGGATTTTTATCCCATGTTTTTTAGTTATGCATATCATGGATAGAAATCATTAAGGAGGAAATAATGTAGAGAAATAAAATATTAATTTTATGAAATTGAAATAATTATATATATATATATATATGAAAATCCATGATTTGAGATAGAATAAGATTCCAAGGCCTCATGTTTTCAAAATTAATTTTATAAAAATATTTAATGTATTATACATTTCCCATACACTGATTCTTCAATAAACTTGGGAACCTCTTAAATGGAAATTCAGATAAGAAGTCTGATACCACTATTGAATATGAAACATGGTGTTTACCCTAGCCACAACCTAAAATATGTCTGAGTGGCGAGTTTAAATTTATTTCCCATTGGAGGTACATTTAGGTGATAAGTTAACTATATATATATATAAACTAAATAAAATGTTTACAAATATATTTCTATGGAAAATTCTCTAGGTTTTTCCACATAACCCCTAAGAGGATTTTAAAGATTCTTTACCACCTTCCTCTGGTGAATCTCTTTGGAAGTTTACAAAAATAGTAGATTAGAGGAGATTAGAGGATACCAAATACAACAATATCCTTCTATAATTAGATATAATGTTCTCCAATGACGAAAAACACAATCTCCAGGTAGAATTTCTAAATTTTTGGTTTACTCCCTTTTTATTAGATTGATTGAGTGGATAAATCCATTTTTTGATCTGCACTAATTGTAGACCAAGATTCATCTAGTAAACCAATTGAATTTATTATTTAGTTTTTTTATTAAATGAATATCCCCGTTCTTTATCATTATCAAGGAACACTTGGGAAATGATGGTTAAACAGATGTTCCTATTATTTCATCCCACAACTACTTCATGTTCATCACCAATAGAACTCTACAACCCCAGATAGAAATTTTTGGGAAGTACCAATCCAGATCGAACCACCTAAATCATGAAGGATTTATGTGAGAGGGTTGTGTTCAAAACATGTCCAACATTATTCTCAGGATGTAACAAACTCGGACATTTCACCTCTGGGTGCCGTCGTGCGAACTGGGACCCGCCATCAACGGTGCAATATGATAAAGTGGTTGATCACCAGTTGTGGGAGAGTGGTGATTTGGGTGTGCATGAGGATGTGTGCGGGGAAGCTCCAATAGAGCTAGATCTGGTCAGGTACCTTGTCCCTTCAGTTGTGGAGGCCAGTACCGGGGAGGCTACGAAGTAGCAAAGTCCCCTGGTGTCCACTTTGGATGCAAAGAAAGTAACACCTGAGGAGGATGGACCGCAGATTGAGGTTATCTTCACCCGGTTGAAGTATGACTTGGGTATCCGTGGATTTGAAGGGGAGAGTCCCTTAGTAGTGGCCTTAGTGATCCCAACTGCTACCTCCAATTCCGAGGAGGGTGAGGTGAAAGCAACAGGGAGTGAGGGCCACAGTCTCGGTGGCTCTCAAAATAGAGGTTGGGAGGACACTGATAAGCAGCAGAAATTTATGGGGTGAGGTTATGAGAAATTCACAAGATCAGAACCAGTGTTGGGGAAGTTTTACTTGTCGAATGCAACATTTCACAATGCTCAAAGGAAGCTTGATGATGGGAATGCATTGAGGGCCTTATACCCAAAAACCTTCAGCCATCTGAAGGTTGGTTCTGGGGAGAAGATATTTGGCTGATAGAATATGGCAGGTAAAGAGGAGTCTCTAAGTAAGAAGAGGTCTCTCAAAGTTGACCTGAAGATAATTCGCAGGAACTTCTTTGAGGGATTAGAATTCCAGGAACCTCCTTTGAATGTGGAGGATGAATCATCATGGGATGAAAGTTACAACCTTCCTTCAGTGGATAATCTAGACCGATGTCGAGGAAAAGGTCCTCACAGCCCTCACAGAAAGAAGAAAAAAGGCATCAGAGATGTATAAAAATGTATAGTGGTCCATGGGAAAAAGCAAAAGGTATGAAAGGATTACTATCACTTGCCAAAACCTATGGAAACTCAATCAGACATGAAGGGAAGGAACAAAGAAATCTCAGTCCTACAGAAGGGATAAAGTGAGGGAGTAATTAGGTACAAAAGAGATGGAAAAGAAAAGGATTGGGAGTGTGTAGAACTAATTCTGCACTCCAAGGAAGTTATGTTTGAGCAACAAATACAACCCAAACTCTTAGCAAAGGAACTCAAGAGGATTTATGAACGAAGGTTGCAAGTGGATGCAACAAAGGAGAAAGAAGTGTGGTTGTATAAGCAAGATAGAATTCTGGTCCGAGGCTTCAATCAGAGCAAAATAAACTCAATGGAATTTATTCAGACAATGGAAAGGATGATCTCTCATTTTGAAGAGCTTATTAGAGAAGACCCAACTATTCAGGTTAGTTTGCTACACTGGGATATTTATAGAATTGTTGGGTCTAGTAATTTTAGCCTTGTGTTTAATTAGTTTGTGAGCTCTTTCAGCAGTAGTGGGTGCCTTTTGTGAACTATGGTTTCCCATTTTTTCTAAAAACGGTTTTAATAAAAAATTAAATTTGGATGGATTTAATAAGGAAATATATGTGAATTTCCATAATATAGATGATTGGATTGAGATAGAAGATCCAATACAATGTTTCAAGAAGTTATAGATGATCAGTGTTCATGGAAAAACCACCATGGGCTGACAGAATCATATTTTTGGCCATCATATTGGTAGAAACAATGAACCATGCCTAGATCCACAATTATTTGGTGGAAATAAGGCTAGAATCAAAGCACCAAGGATGGATTTGAGGCATAGATCTAGGAACTCAATAAAAATGAAAATCCATAATACACGTCTTGTGTCACTATAATCACATATGGTAGAGCCCCTTGGTTGTAGAAGATAAGGTTTTGATATCTCATAAGGATGGAACACCATGTAGGATCCCTACACACCATGTACACCCTCTCCTATGTAGATAATCCATGTAAAGGACCACACGGCTTGGAACATTCCATGTTCTCGAATACACAGACATAACCGGAGCACATGGGTGGTAACCCATGTTAAAAGGCTTGTTTTCTACTAAAGTACATAGACATAGGGTAAATTAAACGAACATTTCATGGATACATGGACATGTCCAAGAACACCTGAGAGACCCCAAGGGGAATGGGAATTCTGTTTAAAATCACCCACACACCATTTACTCCTACATGGATAGTGATCCATGTAACTCAAGGGACACAACCATGAGGAGGAGCAGGACCACACATCATGTGCACCATGGATCATATTGAGAAAACCACATTCTTATATATCTCATTCATTGGAAATTAGATTTTGGAACTCTTGTAGCCTATTCAGAATGTATTTTGGGTAGAAAGTGATTGCACTCTCAGTTGTGGATTACTAGATATGATGTGAATTATTCTAGGCATGTACGTTATTTGGAGTGATTTCCATTGATGGAAGTGATCAAGAATGATCACGAGAGGATACATAATTTTTGGAACCCCATCATCATGGGTGATTTTCTTTTAATGTACATGTTAAACCCCATATATTATATGGTGTGTTCCTTATATGACTAGAGTGGTGGCCCCTATCCTTCCAGGGCGTGGGTCCTCGACCTATAGAGTAGAACCCATCATCAATGTTGGTGGGGATTCTATAACTTATGAGTAGAAACCCATATAAAATTGGGAACATTTCCTCATGTAATATAGTGGACCCCCTATCATATTTGGAGTTGGTCCTCATGACATTAGAGTGGACCCCCTAATCATGTTGGGTGTGGGTTATCTACCTAGCATTTGAAAACCCCTATTGGATAGGGTGTGGTTCCTCATGAAACTATAGTTTAACCCCCCCATAATAGGTATAGGTCCTCTAAAAATACTTACATCATGTAACACACTTGAAGCACTAGGGTGTGGTTCCTTTACATAGAGTTTGTGACTCATCAGCTATGCGCCACAATGGGGACTCATTTTCTAGGCGGAGCTATGAGATGATGATCCCCATTGTCTCTCAATATATATCATTTTATTTAGAATATATATATATATACACACACACACACACAAATGTATCCATACCTTTGGAAGAGGGTACCATATTTCCATGACATAGGACGATAGGTGGGGTATGCCACATGCATTATATGTTTAGATTCTCAGGGTTATATGAGATTAATCAACTAATAAATGTGAAAAAACATAACTAGTATCCTATATACACATCATGTTGAGCCCCTAATGTTTAGATGAGGTTACTCTATCTTTTGGTTTGGGTTGAGCTACTATATTTCTCTACTTTATGTATCTTCTCATATCTACATCCTTTTAATTCTGATTGTCTCTCTTACTTCTCCCCCATTCATCTTTCGTGGTGTCCTACTAGTTATGTATATACTCACCCCCTCCTTAGATTTTCCAACATGTGTAATGTCATAAGCAGAAAAAGAAAAGGTCAATGTTGACTACTAATGAGTTTAGAGATAACTAGAATTAAAAAAACTTATGTTGGTTTAATAATTGTGATAATGAGTTGGGCTCTCTTAGTGTCCTACATTCTAGTTTTATCCGGTTGGTAAAAAATTTCTTGTGTTTCATGAATTTTCCCCTTTTATTTATATTTTACACTACCATACTTTTTTACTATCTTGATGTTTTGAATGCATGGTTTTTTCCCAATTATTTTTCATCTTTTAATATTTTTAAAATTCAATTACACATCGCAATGGATCTAGGTGTGTGTTAATATAGTTACATAGTAAAACGCCTCCCCATGTTAGTTATTTCTTTGGTACTGGTGGATAGCCCCTAATTTATGGATGCAAGCTTAGGGTAGTTGTGGCTCGAGCCCTAGCATGGTTTAGTACACCATAATGGAACTCTATATACCCTATTCATATTCTTGGGATTATTCCTCATTATAAAATATGTGACCGATATTATATTATAATTTTTTTGGCTTCCTTGGTCTTATTCCTAGGTTCCATGTTGGTGCATTTATATCATTGCATATGTAGGATCACATATAAGAATATATATACAAAATAGAACATGTTCCAAAACATTACAACTTAGGACAAAAAAATGATCACCCAAGTGTCATTAGAGGTTCCCCAACCCGTTTTGATTACATTTATTATTTACTACTTTGTTACTAGAGATTCACAATGCTAATCCACTTCATATTATTTTTGTATATTTCATTAGACAACATTGGTGGTGGACAACCAAGATTTATTTTGATAGAAATTGTTTACCCACATTGATCTATTGGTTATATGTAGGACCACATATTTCACCTCATTATTTTTAATCATTATCGACTATGACTCTCTATGGAGCTGAATGAAGAGAATGTGATTTGGGTAACTATATGAGTTTTGTCATTAATTACATATTAAATGTTAGTCTATCACTATTGTGTGTAACCTTGTTTGTTATATTTATATAATATGATTCAACATATCCAAGCATGGATGATTATTTGTAACTTTGTGAGTTATCTATTATAATTATCATTTTTATATTTATTTATATCCCTCTATTTGTATTTTAATTTATTTTATGGATGTATTTATAATCAATGCAGAGGGTATAGTCTCCCCATTATACCACCTTTATAACCTTATTACTATTCAATATCCTCTAAAAGATAGGATGCCTCCCTTGAGGCCGTGTAAAAAAAACGGTTCAATTACATATGAGAATACTGGGTTTAGGATGTTACATGTTGTATAATAGCCATAATATTCCCTCTTCATATTATTTTGGTATGATATACATGATATGAGGAATGTTTTGGAACTTGGTAAATAACATGTTTTGGAGTTTATCTAACCTATGTATGGGGGAATTATGAGTCTATCTAACCAATTTATGTGTTATAGTACTTGGGCCATTATTCATGCATCATTTCAGGCACATGGAATCACCTTCTCATTAACATCTTTAACTTTATACCATGATAGTGTGATTATATACTATGTTTATCTATACAACATGATTATGTGATTGATTCGTATTCATATTTGTGTAACATGTTGTGTGATTAGAAAGAATGAATTTGAGTATTACTTTATTTTCATTCTTTTGAATGGTTTTTTTATAATATGTTCCCTTGATATTTTTATGTGTATATCTGTATCCCCTACTGATGTGATAGATTTCCTGGTTGTAGTAATGATGTTAGATTTCATAAATAATGTTTTGAAATAAATTCAAAATAGAGTTTTCCCAAATATATTTAAGATAAAATTATATCCAACTAACATGTTATTTATAAAAAAAATAAGGATTTTTGAAATGGTAGTATTAAAATAAAATAAATTTTCTGGCTAAAATAAATTTATGTTTTTTATTATTTATTTATTTTTAATCATGTTTCAATTTAAACTTATAATTTCATGTACCATTATAAAATGGGAATAAAGACCCTTATACTAAATCCTTATATGGTTCACTCATCCCTTATAGGCCAGTTTTTTCATCATATACAAATGAGATATACCCACTAATGGTGTGTTAAATCCTTAATTAATTATTTTTTATTTTCTTTTAAACTAAATGGGTGACAATTTTAATTTATAGAGTGTTTCTTGTATAAATTGGGAATGGATGAACATATAATTTATCCAAGGTTGTAATGATGAGAACCTTTCAGGTCACCTATATCTTTATATTCCTTGGTTTCTAACCCCTTGGGGTATGCTTATGATTAATAAGGATGAGTATTTAATGTGTTAAGAACCACTGATATGGGGTTATATATAAATTTTTGTGGCAACTTTCTCAATTGATTTTCTTTTATTGATAAAGGATCACGTTCCATATTTTGAGATATATTTTATAAGAAGTGTTAGTTAATTGAAATGCATGTTATAACCAAATGGGTCTTTTCCTCTATAACATGGAATTGATATTTTCTATAACTGATCCAGTTGTGATTAATTATGGTGAAATAAATGGATAAAATGAAACTATGAGATAATTTTCCTATAGTTTTCTATGAATCCTACTAAATATTGAGCTCTCTGTATTTGAAAAATGAATTTAATTATAACAGGTACTAAAGAATTAATATAATGAAGCCTCTTAAATGGGATAATAACTTTTAATGGTTGAAAATGGATTAATTAAATCATTTCAGTAGTTTTTATAGTGAATAAAACACATGTACAACATACTGATAATGTTGTTGTGATAGATTTTTTGAAAGGTAATGTGATTGTGTCCCATAGGTTTAAATTGGATTTTTTTATTTCGTTTCCTGAATATATAGATTAAGAGTTGAAACCTAATGACCTTTTAGAAATTAACATTGTTTAAATGTTATTAACTTATATATAAATGAGGTGTTATCCTATTTCAGCATCACCTATTAAAAATGGAAACCAATAGGGTTTTGAGTAGAGACTCTAGAAATTGTATGTATTTTATTTTTGTTGATTCATTTAGGTAGGATTATTGGAAAATGAAACAAAACCACTAGAGTGGATGTTGGGTTTTTTTGTGATTTGAACATCGAGGGGGGTATTACTATATATGATACATGGTTAGTTTAATCTCTTCATCTGTTCACATTGTCATTTTGACACTCCATGGAGCACTCCCTTATGTAAATTTGTTGAGAGAATTAGGTCCTATTAGACTTATTCATGGATGGTGAGGTCATTACTCCTATGTTAATAGTATTTACCATTGTTTTTCCATGATATATTTACCTACCTATAGTATAAACTTTTTATAGGGTTTATAAGTTTGTTGGATGTCATGTAATGGGGGACCCAATGCGGGACATGGTATTCCCATGAGAGATAATAGGGCTAGGTTGATGGACCTAACCTTCCATTTTTTAGACTTAATTGGTAGGGATAGTTGGGAGTCCTAAAATACCATTGCATTGACTCCAAAAGTAGTTATTCATCCACAATATGTTTGAATAAGGGATACTTGTGAGAGGGTTTGGTCCGGATTTTACATATTCCGTAGAGGTGTTGAGAATGGTTGTACACCCATTTCGAGACTGATCCAATGGGGGGTGATCAGGTTTTTTAATTTAGTTATGTTAATGGTGGAATTGATCATGAAAGAACCTAGGGTACTTGATGATCAAGAATAGAATTAACGGGAAGGACTATTTTTGTGTCTACCCCTATTGGATAGTTGTTTTATTATTGAATCTCTAATTTCTAAAAAGATTCCATAAGGAAGGATTTCATTGTACAGATAATTGCATAGGTGAGGTTCTTGGTTTTTCAAAGGATTTCAAAGGGAGTCATTAATATGTTAAAAAATAATGTTCCATGTATCCTGAAAACCATGGTGTTTATGATAGAAGACTCACTAGGAATGAGTTAGGTCCTCAACCATGTAGAATGATCTTATACACCTTTTCTGAATGATGATTTTAGTGTTTGATGGTTATGTTTTGTGGGTAGTAGGAATGGAACATTGGTGAGTGGTAGGGTATAGACCAAATATATATTTTTTCAAATATGATTCATGTGGGATAGAAACCAATTGAATTGGGTAAATAGAATAAAATTACATTTTTTGGAGGGATAATTTATATTTACATTAGATACCCTTACATGGTTGGCCCATGATGTAGGACCCCAGACACCCTAAGAGGTGAAGGGTTAATAAGGGTGTTATATTATTATTTTTAAAGTGATAAATCCAGTTCCTACATTGGTAGGAACCTGTTAAACATGTCTAATAATAAAGGGTAGTAAGTAAACAATCCCATTCATAGACATAAGACATTAATATTTCTTAGTACACCACTAATGTTTTGTCCAAGGAGAATATGTTGACAGTTTTTCAATCATAAATAAATGCACTAATATTTAATATTTATGGAATATAGAAGTATAGACACAACCACTATGTGATAGCCACACTGATTTTACACAATTTTAGGGATATATCACTGTATCTGTAGGAACACTTCCTTTAACCACCCTAGATCACTACCTTGGGTGAAGAATTACTCATTTTATCAACCTGAAAATATCTTCATCAGTTTTTCATTGAAGTATTTGTTTCTATCTTGCATGAGACTATTTTTGCAATGATGTCCTGGATTGATTCACTTGAAATCCTTGATCTGGGAAAATTGATTTTCAAAAAATCCTTTCACAAAGATCATTCTAAAATCTCAACCATTTGTGAAGGTATCTTCCTTCACAGACTAACATTTCTTCCTCTACAGAATGCGCTACACCACATGGTGAAAGTTCTTTGCGAATCACCTCTTCCTTTGTGTAAGACATCCTCTTATATAGAAAGACCCCTTCTGCAGAATTATTTTTCTTCTTTCATGGGATATTGTTCCCCAAAAAACCCCTTATATGAACTATCTTTGTAGACTGCTTTCCTTTTATAGAACTCTTCTTGTGAACCACTTCTCCTTCATGGAATGCTTTCTCACTAATGCGTTTGGACATTAGAAAATTATTCCCAGGGAAAATAACTTTTTCTAATAAAAATACCCCCATTACATAATGATCTAATTATTGGTCCTTAAATAGGAAAATACATAAAAAAATATTACTGTTCGGATTTCCCAAATCTTTTGATGTGGTAGACCATTCACCAAAGACTGTGCTCCTCCTACGAACCGTTTTTTCCATCTATGGTCTACGTAGATCATTTAATTCATCACAGTGGCTAATTCCTTCCATGAATGAAACACCACAACTTAGAAGCAATGGATTCATCTCTATAAAACTTGTTTCTTATAAAAAACTATAAGACTTCTCACAAACCATTTTAATTATGTGGTATTTATACCATGCTTCGTGGTCCGCATAGTGATGCTATATAGAAATACTTACTTTTATGATTTCCTTCACTATTCCATGTACTCTATTTGATGTCCATGAACTATTATTCATTGTTTGACTCCTATTTTTAATGTAAATACAATAGTTTTTCATAAAATAAACTCCAGATTTTGAGGGAAAAAGTTTGGCAATCCCTAGGAAATGATGTCACCTTCAAAAATGTTGTAATCTTGTATAGTAAGATCACTTCCCATGATAAATCCTTGATCATCCATGTGTGGATTGGCATGAAACCCAAACCAAAATATATTTCATGTAAAAAAAACTTTGGTTCTATCACATAATTAATCATAGATGCACATTATCAGTAGATGTTGTGTTAAGTGTTTTTAAAATGAAATTATATTATTTTTTATATAATTGTTTCTATGAGGGATATATATATTCTTATTGATAAAAAATCATTAGTTTACTGGTAGTTTTAAATATACAATATCCAATAACATAACATCATATTTAATATGTTTATATAATGTCAAAATATGTTGATCTATCATAAATAACTTTAATGGTTAGCAAATGGACTCCATGGGATCCATTATGAAGGTGAAAATTAAAAAAAATATGGTGTGGTGTAAAACAGTGACCATATATGGTAGTGACCCTTGTAAGGTTTTGAAATCAATGAGTTACATAGGAACCATTCTCTATTAGTGTGAACAAGAACTAGATATCATTTACATTAGTTATCATAAATTAGAGGGTTCATCTAAATGGAAGCTGTTACATCTGGGGAGGTATGGGTCATGGATTTCATTAATAATAAAATCACTTCATTGGTATGATGATGGTGATACAATAATGGCATGGAGCCAGATTTTTGTACATGGTGGGAGGCCTCATGTTAGAGGGGTCATGACACCTTGAGACCAATTGAGTGATTCTCACATTGGATTTTTATGTCATTTGTTAAATAGAACCAATGTATGAATATATTTATTAATAAATATTAGGTTCAGGTTCAAGTATGGACTCGTGGAAAACTAAGTAAGGAAATTATACCTGGGATAGATTATTATAATCCAAGGGTTTTGGATCAATAAATCAATGGGATTTATGTCCTGGAATGGTGATATAAATATAAATATTTTCTAGAGACATCCCTATAAGTTATTACGAGATTTGATCAGTGTGCTTGACTTTGTCATGTGGTGCCATGGATTAAAGGCATAAATACTAGGTTATACAAATGTCATATATAAAATTATATTATTTTCAAAAATATTTCTCTATATTTGAATTGAATTGAGTTCTCCTGTTTTCTTTAATGTGGTCTGTGAGGAACTACATCACACAAGCTATGATATGATAGGGGTGTAGTGTAATGGTCAATCAGGGGTTTTAAAGGAAAATCCATCAAGGTTACGATATATTTTGTATATTATAATAATATAATTTTTATCTAGTTATTTATAATTATGAGAATCTTGTTTGGAAGGTAAGGATGTTAACATGCAGGTAATCCCAATGGTGGGGGTACCATGGATTAAATATTTTCCATTTAAAGCATGATCCAATTATGGGAGGTTCTGTAGGTAAATTAATAAATTTGAGTATGAAATAATAAATTTTGGGGTTAGAAAAGAATTTGTAATAATGTTTCAATGTTTTATTATTGGATATTAGCATTGGATAGAGTTTTATCAATTTTAGAGTTGTATGATTGACGTGACCCATATAGATATATTTGAAATTTGGAAACACAATGTAAACATTTCAACAATGATTCCTGAACTAAGTAGTCTGGATGATGTTTTTTATTCCCTAATGACTATGGGGATGAGTGGGGAGGTTTTAATTCACCACCCTTTGGGCTAGTTAAAAATTTCATAGGAATTTTAGCTTTTCATTTGGTGGATGGACTAAACTATAAACATATCTTTTGAAGATAATTTCTAGTGTTATAACACTATTTTTGTTTTGTTTTTTTAAATGGGATGAAGGCACTAAAGGTGTATTGGGAGTCTGGATGACTTTAAGAAGCATAATTATTTGAAGAATACTATTCATGAAAAGTATCCGTAGGTGCACGATTGGAGAACGATTAGTAAAAGCTGTGTGCAAAAATGTCTAGCATGTTTTTTAATATAACAATATTTTGTATGTATAGTGACCCGAGCCTTTTATATATAACATTTCATTATTTTAAGCATAATTAATCATCAGAGTACAAGCTAAGGATCGTTAAGTCTAGTGTCTTGGAAGACTAGGTAAATATAACATAAAACATGGGGCTAAAAAACACATCTTTATTTAATATCCATAATGAGCTCATAACTTCCTTTAACCCCTTACATCTGCATAGGGTACCCTGGGGAACACATGAACAAAGGTATGAGCTAAAAATTCCCAGTTTGGGAATGAACATAAGGATACATCTCAAGCACATGAGTTAAGAGGCCTGACATAATGAAATCCAAAGCATGAAACTTATGTAATCATTTAATATAAGAATGGGATCATATAATCATGGAATCATAAAAATGTGGCATAATCATAAATCATATCTTTAGTACAGGTCGAGGCTAACCGCCAATCCTGTTTCCAAATTTAGTACGGGTCAAGGCTAACCACCAATCCCGTTTCACATCACATCTCATGAGACTTATCCTTACCCAATGCATTAGAGCGCTATATGGGCACACCCATCTCAAAATTTTCATGAATATTTTTGCCACAAAAATATTCTTACCACATATACAATCATACATAATCTACCATACACAAACATAAGGGTACCCATGGAAAGAATTGGGTACCACAGTCATGACATAAAACATATCCAATGGTTGTATCATGAAAGTGTCCATGAAAGGAAAAGATTATAACATACATGGACATTCATAGGGTAAAATAGGCACATAACATGGTAAGTGGTGTCAAATAGAAGTTACAACATATTAGAAATGTATTTTAGAAACATTAGCATTAAAACATTTTTGTGATATTTTAAGGAAAACACTATAGAGCTTTTCAAATAGAAAAGAGGACATTCTTTTATATAAAACCAGAATTGAATAAAGAATGTTTTCATAATAAAAATACTGATTTTTTAAATACAATTGTGTCTTAAAACATAGGATAGAGTAAAATTTAAATTTGGGTAAAAATTATGGAAGTCCCCTTAAAATAGGTTTGCTTATCGAAAAGTTCTAAGGAGGGAATCTTTCAAAAACATGTATATCCCTGAAATAAAGTGATGAAAGGGTCATGATATTAGAATCTTTTAAAAATATCTATAATTCATAAGATTCACATAAATATATATGATAAAACCAGTTTGAAAGAAAGATAAGGCAACTCGAAAGAACGAAGAAAGTTTGGGTAGAATTCGTTACGATTTTACCGGCATGGTGTCGGCTGTACCTAAGAGGACTTGATGAGAGAGAGAAGGGGTTTATCATAACTTATAAAACATTAGGGAATTATGAGGAAGGTTTATAAACATACCCCATCACTTGGTATTACACAAAAAAAACATAGCATAGAGAAGAATCTTGATTAAGAGTGAAAAGGGGAGGATCCCTTACCTTAACTTTGTTGGTGTTCTCCACTTGTTATTAATGACCTAAATAAACAAATTAGTCTTATTAATTAATAAGTACAGAACTTATTATATATTCAATTTATTTATTATAACCCTTTTTAGTTCATTCAAATACTTTTTGATTAGTTACAAGGTTCAATTTCATTGTTCGGGCTCGTTTGTTTACTTGGCTATAAAAGATCGGTTCACTTATATTCAAGTTTGGATTATATGAAAGATGAAAGTGGTTGTCCAGAATTTAATTTATATTCTTTATTTCATATCCATGAGATTACATAGTTTTAGATTTAATTAGGTTACTTAGAGTGATGTTGAATTATTACATATATAACCTTATTGATAACCGTTTTTGTTATTCGGTGGGTTTGATTACAAAGAATGTGTTTTGATTTATAACTTAATTCCATTTTTACCAAAGGATTACAGAACCAAAAATAGGATATATTAAATATATAATAATCTGGTTCAACCATAATACAAATGGTTTCATGATCATAATTAAAGATAATAATAGAAATTGATAAACTGTTGTCCTTGAATGTGCTAAATTAGCACATCTGAAATGGTGCTTTCATTTCTTTCAAATAAAAGGATTGGGAAAGGAGAGAAGATAATGAAATATACCACTAGCATGAAGAAATTATAGTACATATATGCTATTGGATTTATCATACTATTATTGTTATAGGAGGTGAGGAAATAAATTAAAAAGAAGAGAACTTAAACAAAAAGAAGAAATTTGGGAAGAAGAATTTACCTCTTGAGACTTCCTCCTTTGAGAACCTCCTAAGGGGAGAGGTTTTGGTATTTTGAGGAGGCTGAGAGATTTTGGAAGTGGGGGAGGGCCTTGGGGAGATATTTGGGTATAATTTAGGGAAGTCTTGGAGCTTGAGCATATGGGAGAGAAGAGGGAGTGAAGGGGGTTTTTATAGTGGAGGAGAGGAGGGAATTCATTATATTATAATCCTTAATTTATTATTTCTTCACAAGACAATGAATAGTAAGTATTCCATGACCAAGAATAGTAAATGGGTTATGTGAATTTGAACCATCAGTGGTGAAATCATCCATGATGTTAGGAATAGTTTATTTAGCTTATAATGTATATATACGGTAAATTACCGTATTTTACTATTCATCAAAATCTCATGTATTTCGAAAAATTATAAAAAATTCACCCTAACCATTTTTTGATGTGTAGAATCAAAAAATTAAGTCCATTTTTAAAAGATTATTTTCTAAATATGATTATTTTAATATTTAATTAAAATCATAATTTATTATCAAAAACCATATTTAAAACATGAATTAACTCATTCTAAAACATAGGTATATTGTTCTTTTAACTTGAATATTATTTTTATACTATCATAGGTGAGGTTACTATTCATTAAGGTATATCAATATTCATAAGGGTATCTTACTATTCATTAGGGTAGGTTACTATTCACCAAAAAATTAATTTTTTCTTATTGGACTCTAAAAAAACTCTTGAACACAACCGTGTTTGTCAGGTTTTCAAAATTCCAAACATAGAAGTGAAAAAATTATGTTTAAAGGTAACTTATCAATTGGTAGTTCGTTATTATGTGATTTTAAGGCATATTTATAATAAGGGAATTTCCATTAAATACATTGGGTCGTTACACTCTTCCCCCCTTATGAAATTTCACCCTTGAAATTTCATTTTACATTTTAGGACAAAAACAGATGTGGGTACTTTTCCATTATTTCTTCCTCCATTCCCATGTTGCTTCATCAAACTTATGGTTCCTCCACAACACTTTGACAAGATGGATTGTCTTATTGCATAGAACCTTATCTCTCCGATCCATAATCTTTACTGGCTGCTCCTCATAGGAGAGATCATCTTCTAGCTGCACCACCTCTGGGTTTAGTAAATGTGAGGGATCAGGTATGTACTTCCTCAAGAGTGATACGTGGAAAACATCATGAACTTGAGCCATATTTGGTGGAAGTGAAAGTCGATAGTCCACGGATCCTATGTGGTCAAGGATCTCAAAGGGGCCAATATACCTTGGGCTGAGCTTCCCTTTCTCCCAGAATCGCATGACTCTCTTCCATGGAGATATTTGAAGGAAGACTTTATCTCCAACGTCGAACTCCAAGTCCCTTCGACGGTTGTCAGCATAGCTCTTTTGCAGACTTTGAGCAGCTTTGATGTGTTTCTGAATGACTTGAACCTTCTCTATCATCTCTTGAACAATATCAGGTCCAAGTAGCTTTTTTCTCCAACTTCATCCCAATAGGTTAGATTTCTACATCCCTTTCAATATAGAGCTTCATATGGATCCATATGAATACTCGAGTGTAAGCTATTGTTGTATGATAACTCAGCCAATGGGAGATGCTGATTCCACCCACCTTTGAATTCTAGAGAGTATGCTCTAAGCATATCTTTAAGCATCTGAATAGTTCTTTTAGACTGGCCATCAGTTTGGGGGTGATAGGCCATGCTGAAATTTAATTTAGTACCCAAAGAATGTTGAAGTCTCCTCTAGAATTTAGATGTGATCCTTGGATCACGGTCATAGAAAATTGAGAGTGGAACACCGTTCTGTCTCACCAATTCCTTCACATATAACTTTGCAAGTTGGTCAAGCGATAGATCTTCCCAAATAGCGATGAAATGAGATGTCTTGGTGAGTCAGTCAACCAAATCCCATATCGTATTATTTCTCTTCGACGTCTTCGAAAGACCCATGACAAAGTCCATTGTAACATTTTCCCATTTCCACATGGTTATAGGAAATGGCTGTATCATACCATTGTACTTTCATCGCTCAGCTTTAACTTGCTGACATACAAAGCACCTTGATATATATTCCACAATCTCATTCTTCATGTTATCCCACCAGAAGTGTTCTCGGAGATCACACTACATTTCGGTACTCACAGGATAGATAGAGAAGGTTGAGCTATGTGCATCATTCAATAGCTCCTTCTTTATCTCTGGATCATATGGTACACATAATCGTGTCCCAAATCTTACAACTCCTTCCTTCTCAATTTTGAAATTAGAGGATTTCCCATTTTTAACAACTTCCACCCTTTTCTGAATTTCCAAATACATTCTTTGAGCAACCTTTATTATCTCTAAGAGGGATGGCTGATCAATCATTTGAGAAAGGATTGATGATGTTCCTCCCTTAATGATTAATATTTCCATCCTTTTCAAATCAAAGAAGATCAAATCCTTTTCAATTATCATCATTGATAAAGATGTTGGATCCTTTCTACTTAGAGAATCCACCACCTTGTTTGCCTTACCAGGATGGTAGTGGATTGAGAAGTCATAATACTTGATGAGATCTATCCATCTTCAATGGAACATATTCATATCTTTCTGTGTGAATATATATTTGAGACTCTTGTGGTAAGTATATATCTCACATTTTTCCACATAGAGATAATGCCTCAAGATTTTCAACGCAAAGATCACAACCGCCAACTCGAGATCTTGCATGGGGTAGTTTTTCTCATGGACTTTCAGCTGCCTTGAGGCATAAGCTATCAATTTATCATTTTGAATTATCACAAAACCTAAGCCTTTCTTAGAAGCATCACTATACACCACAAAGTGTTCTCCACTTGAAGGGAGTGTGAGTACCGGTGCAGTGATAATCCTGTTTTTCAACTCCTTGAAACAATCTTCACATTCTTGTGTCCAGACAAACATTACTCCCTTCCGTGTCAGCTTGGTCATTGGGTTTTACAATTGTGAAAAGTTCTTCATGAATCGTCGATAATACCCAGTTAGACCTAAAAAGCTACGGATCTCCGTTACAGAAGTTGGCCTCGACCACTCTTCAATTGCCTTCTTCTTGGAGGGGTCCACAGATATCCCTTTCCTTGTGATAACATGCCCCAAGAATGATAATTCCTCCATCCAGAACTCACATTTACTGTACTTTTCATACAACTTATCCCTTCGTAAAGTCTTTAACATAGTTTCTAAATGCTCCTCATGTTCTTCCTTCCTCTTAGAGTATATCAGAATATCATCAATAAAGACCACCACAAATTTATCGAGGTAATCTCTAAAGACTCTATTCATTAAATCCATGAAAATTTCTGCAGCATTAGTGAGTCCGAAGGGCATCACTATGAATTCATAGTGTCCATACCTCATTCGAAATGTAGTCTTGGGAATATCTTCCTTCCTCACCTTTAGTTGGTGATATCCCAAACGAAGTTCCACCTTAGATAAATAAATGGCCTCACGAAGCTGATTGAAAAAGTAATATATCCGTGGAAGGGGATACTTGTTCTTTATAGTGATTTTATTGATCTCACGATAATCAATGCAGAGGCGCATTGATCCATCCTTCTTTTTGACGAAGAGAACTGGAGCACCCCACGGTGAAGCACTCGGGCGTATAAAACCCTTATCCATATTCTCCTGTAACTGCTTCTTCATCTCTTATAGCTCTACAATGGCCATTCTGTAAGGTGTCTTTGAGATTGGTAGAGATCCAGGGATATGTTCAATTGAGAAGTTAACCTCTCAGTCAGGGGAAGACCAGAAAACTCTTCAGGGAATACATCAGTGTAATCCCTCACGATGGGCATGCCTTGAAGCATGATTCTCCCCTTCATCTCAATCATTTGAGCTAGATATGCATGCTCATAACGAAGCAATATCCACATAGGATATGATGATTCGAAAGGAGATTCATCTTTCTCGTTACACTTGAAAAGAATCAGAGGATGCTTTGGGATGTGAAGAGTGATCTCCCTTTCCTGGTAGTCAATATTGTATTTGTATAAATACAGCCAATCCATGCATAAGATAGCATCAAACTCCCCCAATGGAAGTATGAAAAGAGTTTCTGGGAGGTTCAGTCCACAAACGTTAACCAGGGAGGAGTTATAAACCATGGATGCAATGATATCCCCATTCTCTGTTCTCACAGATAACTTTTCCTCCAAATTATGAGGTGGTGTTGGAATAGTTCTACTAAACTTGCAAGATATGAAATAATGTGTAGAACCAGAATCAAATAGTACGTTCACTATTCTTGAATGAATAACTAGCGTACCTGTCACCACATCATTTTCCAGATCCACTTCCATAGTAGTGATAGCATAAGCCCTTCCTTGTTTCCTTAGATGTTGTTTCTGATTGCCTCCGACAACCCTTGGCTTTGGACAATTGTTGGAATAATGTCCAAGCTCCTTGTAGTTATAACACTGCACTGAAGGCTGAGTATTGATCTGAACCTTCCTTTCTTCTTCAACATTAGCGGGATTTTTCATATCCCTTCGTCAGTTCTTGGCCAGATGACCAAAATTTCCACATTTTAAGCAATTCCTAGTTCCCTTGAGATAGTCACCAAGATGCTTCATCACACAATTTTTGCAAATGGGAAAGTGAGGCTTCTTTCCATCATGGGATTTGTTTGATAAACTACCCATGTTGTTCTCCATTTTCCGCTTCTTTTCACTAGGCCCATGAGACCACTGAGAGTCTCCCATCCCCATTTCAACCTTGAGGGCACAACAGACAATCTTCTCATAGCTGTCGAAGTCTCGAATTGCCAACACTTTTCATAGACTTGGCTTTAGTAGGCTAAAGAAGCGATCCACCTTGCTTTCAGTGTTCATGACAAGGCCAGAGGCATACCTTCCAAGCCTTGTAAAGTTCACTTCATACGCCCTGATGGACTCATCCTCCTTCTTCATGAGTCCAAGGAACTCTCTT
Source organism: Viscum album (assembly GCA_963277665.1). NCBI lineage: Eukaryota > Viridiplantae > Streptophyta > Magnoliopsida > Santalales > Viscaceae > Viscum > Viscum album. The sequence goes on along the minus strand of OY728155.1, from coordinate 164,929,364 downwards.
TCTATCTTGAGACGGAGGGTTTGAGGAAAATTTTTGTTGAAAAACATCCTCTTGAATACCTCCCATTCTATGAAATCAATTTTCTCTTGGGACTTCATATTCTTGATCAGTGTCCACCACTGATCTGCTTCCCCATCAAAATGATAGACTTCCAGTTCAACTTTCTTTTCTTCCGAGCATTGGAGGACATAGAAAATATTTTCAATGGAGTTAATCCATTGTTCTGCGATGAGGGGATCAGAAGACCCGCTAAACATGGGAGGCCTTTTCCGCATGAAGGATTATACGGCAACTTTCTCTTTCCTTGGAGGAGGGGGACTTTCCACCTGATTCAAGTTATTATTCATAACTTGAGCCAGCTGAGCAAGTACTGCCATGAAGTTTTGAGCATATGCTTCTATCACATCAGGCATGTCATTAGGGCAATCATCACATTTCCTATCACATTGATTGTTGGAATGTGTTAATCTATTTCCCACCATTAACTAAGAAAAAGAACGTATAATTAGAGGTCTTCAATACTTATCTATTGAGCATAAAAAAGAAACTTTGAACATTAATGGATAAACATATAAAGAAGAAGTACATCCTAACTTGTGATTCCTTAGGTTTATATCTAGGTCATCCTTTATTTATTTCTTAACTTATATTCTTATGGGATTTTCCCCCTTAATAAAGGTTTGTACTAAGCTTGTGAATCTAGCAAATCATATCCCCCAAGAATGTCATAACCAAGAGTGTAGCAGGGCCCATTATCGTGCACCAGTTCCCGCTCTAGTCTAGCTCAATGCGGTGATTTCGGGTTTTACCCCTAGATACATCTGTGCTAGAGCCGCCTCTACTTGCTCACATCCAGACGGTGATGTATTTTCTTGATAAAACACTTACTCTATACTCACCAAAATTTAGGACTGTTTCCTTACAAATAGTCTCATCCTTAAAGTTCTCACTAAGGTGCTCTACTCCTAATCTCCAAAAATAACTAGACCATCCTCTGATAAAAACTATAGAGACCCAATCCTTTTATATATAACATTTCATTATTTTAAGCATAATTAATCATCAGAGCACAAGCCAAGGATCATTAAGTCTAGTGTCTTGGAAGACTATGTACATATAACATAAAACATGGAGATAAAAAAAACACTTCTTTATTTAATCTCCATAATGAGCTCCTAACTTCCTTTGAGACATTACATCTGCATAGGGTACCCTGGGGATCAAATGAACAAAGGGATGAGCTAAAAATTCCCAGTAAGGGAATGAACATAAGGATACATCTCAAGCACATGAGTTAAGAGGCATGACATAATGATATCCAAAGCAAGAAACTTATGTAATAATTTAATATAAGCATGGGATCATATAATTATGGAATCATACAAATGTGGCAGAATTATAAATCATATATTTAGTACGGGTCATGGCTAACTTCCAATCCCGTTTCCCATTTTATTACAGGTCGAGGCGAACCTCAAATCCCGTTTCACATCACATCTCATGAGACTTATCCTTACCCAATGCATTGGAGTGCTATCTGGGCGCACCCATCTCAAAATTTTCTGGAATATTCTTGAAACATAGATATTCTTACCACATATACAATCATACATAATCAACCATACACAAACATAAGGGTACCCATCGAAAGAATTGGGTACCACAATCATGACATAAAACATATCCAATGGGTGTATCATGAAAGTGTCCATTAAAGGAAAGGATTAGAACATACATGGACATTAATATGGTAAAATAGGCATATAACATGGTAAGTGGTGTCAAATAGAAGTGACAATATATTAGAAATGTATTTTAGAAACATTATCATTAAAACGTTTTTGTGCTGTTTTAAGGAAAACACTCTAGGGATTTTCAAATAGAAAAGAGGAAATTCTTTTATATAAAACCAGAATTGAACCAATAAGGTTTTAATAATAAAAATACTGAATTATTAAAGACAATGGTGTCTTAAAATAGAGGATAGAGTGAACTTGAAATTTGGGTAAAAATTAGGGAAGTCCCCTTAAAATAGGTTTGCTTATTAGAAAGTTCTAAGGAGGGAATCTTTAAAAAACATGTATATCTCTGAAGAAAGTGATGAAAGAGTCTTGATATTAGAATCTTTTACAACTATCCAAAATTTATAAGATTCACATAAATTGATATGATAACACCATTTTGAAAGAAAGATAAGGAAACCCGAAAGAATGAAGAAGGTTTGGGTAGAATTCATTACGATTTTACTGACATAGTGTCGGGTGTACCTAAGAAGACTTGATAAGAAAGATAAGGGGTTTATAATCACTTATAAAACATTAGGGCAGAATGGGGAAGGTGTATAAACATACCTCATCACTTGGTATTACAAAAAATAAACATTTCATAGAGAACAATCTTGATTAAGAGTGAAAAGGGGAGGATCCCTTACCTTAAATCCGTTGGTGTTCTCCACTTGTTATTAATGACATGAATAAACAAATTAGTCTTATTAATTAATAAGTCCAGAAACTCTAATATATTCAATTTATTTATTATAACCCTTTTAGTTCATTCAGATTCTTTTTTATTAGTTACAAGGTTCAATTTCATTGTTCGGGCTCATTTGTTTACTTGGCTTTAAAAGATCGGTTCACTTATATTCAAGTTTGGATTATATGCAAGATGAAAGTGGTTGTCCAGAATTGAAGTTATATTCTTTAGTTTATATCCAGGAGATTACATGGTTTTAGTTTTAATTAGGTTACTTAGAGTGATGTTGAATTATTACATATATAACCTTAGTGATAACCATTTTTGTTATTCGGTGAGTTTTATTACAAAGAATGTGTTTTGATTTATAACTTAATTCCATTTTTACCAAAGGATTACATAAACAAAAATAGGATATATTAAATATATAATAATATGGTTCAACCATAACAGAAATGGTTTCACGAACATAATTAAATATAATAATAGAAATTGATAAACCGTTGTCCTTGAATGTGCTAAATTAGCACATCTCAAACGGTGCTTTCATTTCGTTCAAATAAAAGGTTGGTTAAAGGAGATAAGATAATGAAATATACCACTATCATGAAGAAATTCCAGTACATGTATGCTACTGGGTTTATTATACTATTATGGTGAAGGGAGGTGAGGAAAGAAACTAAAAAGAAGAGAACTTAAAAGAAAAGAAGAAATTTGGGAAGATGAATTTACCTATTGAGACTTCCTCCTTTGAGAACTTCTTAAGGGGAGAGGTTTTGGTATTTTGAGGAGGCTGTGAGCTTTTGGACGTGGGTGAGGAAATTGGGGAGATATTTTGGCAGAATTTAGGGAAGGCTTGGAGCTTGAGAGGAGTGGAGAGAAGAGGGAGGGAAGGGGGGTTTTTATAGTGGAGGAGAGGATGGATTTCATGATATTATAATCCTTAATTTATTATTTCTTCAAAACACGAAGAATAGTAAGTATTCCATGACCAAGAATAGTAAATGGGTCATGTGAATTTGAACCATGGGTGGTGACATTATCCATGATGATAGGAATATTTTATTTATCTTATAATGTATATATACGGTAAATTACCATATTTTACTATTCATCAAAATTTCAAGTATTTCAGAAAAATCTAAAAGATTCATCCTAACCATTTTTCGACGTGTAGAATCCAAAAATTAAGTCCATTTTTCAAAAATAATTTTCTAAATATGAATATTTTAATATTTAATTAAAACCATAATTTATTATCAAAAACCAGATTTAAAACATGAATTAACTCATTCTAAAACATAGGTATATTGTTCTTCCAACTTGAATATTATTTTTATACTATCACAAGTGAGGTTAATATTCATTAAGGTATATAATTATTCATATGGTTATGTTAATATTCGTTAGGGTAGGTTACTACTCACCAAAAAATTAAGTTTTTCTTTTCAGAATCCAAAAAAAACTCTTGAACACAACCATGTATGTCAGATTTTCAAAATTCCAAACACAAAAGTGACAAACTTATGTTTAAAGGTCACTTATAACCTAGTAGTTTATTATTATGTGATTTTATGGCATATTTATAATAAGGTAATTTATATTAAAAACATTGGGTGATTACAGTATGACATTCATGGTATACTATAAAATTACGAATAAGAGTGGATAGGTGAAGAGAGATTATCATGGATGATGCATAGTTTTTGTAGCCATAAAATGAAACCATGCATTATAGGAATGATTATGGGAAGTGTCTCAGTCTAATTGGAGCATAGATTTTAAACGGTGCAAGTAACCCCTGCAACATAGAGGTGCATTGGGAATGAAACCATATAGTTGGATTATAGTTTTTCTAACCATGATAATTGACCATGTACCTTTTAAAAATTGGTAAAAGTACCATTTTACACCTTTTAATTTAAAATAATTTAAATCAATTTTCTCTTTCATTTCACGAGGAGGTCTCTCTGCACACACATCCTCCCTCTCCTTTTCCACTGGATAATTATTTTACAGTTACGGTCTGAATCGAAAATCATCAAGTGTGTTGAATGTGTAATAGTTATTCTACAACTCCCATTACCTCATTTTATTTATTTATTTTACATTATATTTTTTATCTTTTTTATGAGATAATATGCCCTATCTTATGGTGGTTGTATAGTTCTTGATTTTTTCATGATTCAGATTGAATAAAATCCTGAAAATGGATGAAAAAATATTATTTATAATGGGGTATGTGGTGTAGTAATTTTCCCATAAATTATATAATATCTTAAAATTTTGTATTTATTATATTTTATAGATTTTATATGTGTTAATTATTAATTTCAAATTTAATTATAAAAATTTTAATTCCTTAAAATATGTTTTTTTGGGAAATTAGTTTCACCGATGGAGGTTATTCACCTTGATTCAAACCGCCCCTTATGGTGTTTTGATTATGTTCTCATGGACCCTATGAATTGAATAGAAAATTAAACCAATTAAGAACTATATTTACTTACTTATTTATTAAATGAAATGGTTAAATGGAATATATCAAATTTTAAGTGGTGCAGAAAACTCACTTATAATATGATATTATTTTATATTGTTCTTGAGTAATTTCATATAAGTGATATAGATATGGTGAGTAAAATTAATTATTAAATATTTGGATAAAATCAATTCATCTTTATAAGTGGATTGAAAAATGAAATAGATTTTTAGGTGGGTTTGATACACCCATGGATCATTGTATGTTGTCTTTATTATATTAATGGGTTTTTAAAGATAGATGACTAATTTTGGGAAATATTTAATGAAATGTATCAAGAATAATTGTGCTAAACCATGGGTTATTTACATGTTCCTATTATTTATTTATAAATCATATGGGTTTAATTTCATAGTTAAAATGGATAATGTCATGGTTTGTATCATGGACTATATTAAGATATTAAATTCATCATTTAAATGAAATTACATTACACCTTGAGTTATACATCGGTTTCTTTTTATGGTTGTATTTGGTTGCGATCTCATAGGGAAAGTGGTATTATTTTATATGGGAATATTAATAAGAGAACATGGAGAGTGTTGTTGGAAATGAAGTTTCACAACATCTTAGTATTGGACATAGACTTTCTCATCATTTAAGCTGATGGATATGATGTTTCAGACACCATGATTAATATTTTAAAAATGTCACTTGACAACATTGATTTAAATAACTAGGCATGAAGCTTCACATCTCCAATTCAAATGTGTTGTCTTTTGAATCATTATAAAATATGAAACCTTTATTGTATTATATTTGTGTGTATTTCTCAGTCTTGTGCCTCATGTCCTTTCTCGTGAATTTTTATATAGGTTTAAATATATAGTTATATATACATGATGGAACATGTTCATAGAAATTAAATCTTAGGTTGAAGCATGTATGTTAATACAGGTTTCATTTAAGGAACTTAATCAATTATTGATTAAATTTATTTTTACTACATTTTTATTATACATGAAAGTTGTTTCTCTACATTATATTCCCAGACAATATTGAAATAAATATCATGGGTGGTGGATTTTTGAGTTTTAATCACACACTATTTTAGCCGTCATTTTGTACCCATACATATCTATTGGTTATCGATCCGAAATTATATTTTGTCTCATTTATGTTATTCTCTATTGACTAGGAATTCACATTGAGTTAGAGTACATGAATGTTCTAGTGCTGCCTAAATGATTTTGGTTATTTATTTCTTATTCCATGTCATTCATGACCACTTATGCATATTTTTTTCTTCCTTATACTTTTATTATGATTAAGATGTTCACTCATAAATATTTATTTGGAACTAGTTGATTTATCTGTTATAATTATCAATTAGGCATTATTTTATCTTCCACTAATTTTAATATTCATTTATATCCTCTACTAAATGTTTTACAAATCAAGAGGGTATAGTTGCATCACTATACCTATACTAGAACAATGATTTTAATTGGAAGCCTCTAGTGTATGGGGAGGAACACTTGAGGCCAGATGACCAACTAGGTTTGGTTACTTATGATTGAACCAGGCCTCGGAGGTAACATTTTGGTTAGAGGGAGTAGAGGAGGGATTCATTCATCGGTGATTATTGAGTGTATTTTCAACAGATATTTATCTATTAATGTACAAGGTTTCCATTTTTAAAAGTATAGTAGATAGAAAATGTGAAATAATGGAGAAGGGATATGTATTGGATAATAAATTTCTCATAAATACATTTTGAGATTAGTTTTTATAATACTTTATAGACCATATAATTTAAATATATTTTTACTCATTTTACTATCACCATGGATAATAATATTTACCTTGGTAAATTATTATTTTATATTGAAATTAAATTCTACTCCTTAAATAATTTTAACATAATGGTTACAAATTTAGACTCCATGTTATCTAAATCAATTTATAAATTTTTGAAATTTAATTTTCAATGAAAAAAACAAATATATTGAAATAATAGTTTTTGTATATAATGATTTATAAATATTAAGAGAACATAATATCATATAAATTATTAGTTCGATAACTATTAATACGTGTGTTTACTCATTAAAACATTAATTTTTTTAAATTTATTTTATAATACAAATAATACTCACTTATTTTAAATTTTTTTGAGTAATATTTTTTATTCAATTAATAGTTTTAAATAGATCCTATTAAATTTAAATATATGCCTTCTAACTATTTAATTCCTTAATTACATCATTATAAAAAAACATTATTTGGATTTGGTAAATACATAAAATGATTAAAAAATACTAATAATAAGTCTTACAAAAAATATATTTTTATTATAATTTATTTTATTGAAATATATTATTTTTGATTAATTAATTATTATCATTCAATTATATTATATTTAATGGCATTGAAGACACATTGTATATACCCATTTTTAAATAAAAAATGATATAATTTATAGTTACCATATATTCAATGGAAATATTTCCAATGAATGCATATATAATAGTGAAATTCTCTTCCAATATATAGTATTACATATATTTTTACAATGTTTCATACTATTTAATTTTTTATCAACATGTCTATTATATATTTATTTATCATCCATATTTCAAAATATCCAATAAAATTGTGTCATCATATTATAAAAATAAGTATTTCACAATCATGGTATTTTTATTTTCTTGTGGTTTTATTCCTATAGTATGTAGTTTCATAAGGAAATTTCATATCATATTAAGTTTTTTCTTTAATTGTAATGTTTTATCCACAGAAAATGTGTCAATTTTTATTTTACTTTTTTCTTGTGGGTGAAATAAGTAATTGAGTACAATATTTATTTATGTAAAAATTACATCAAAAAATAATGGTATGTAATATTATTACCCCTATAATTGAATCTTAACCATGAAATTTCATTTCAATTGATAATTCAAATGGGGATAAATTTATCTCCTTACATATTTGGGTTCCATATTGCTTCATCATACATATTATTTCTCATAAGAATATTAACTATATTGGTGTTCTTATTTCAAATTACACTATCTATATGTTCCAATATTTAAATAAATTATTCTTGATAATATTCTTCATGTCTATTTTTATTAAGTCTATGAATAGTAATCTTAAAGGACATGTTTATAATTAAAAAAATACACATGGAACACAACATTCACATGGAATATTTTTTTATTAGTACATGATTATATACTATCATTCTCACATGATAACATGCTTTTAAGTGTCTAATGAATCTACGTCTTATCTAACACTTCTGTCCAAATATCTCACCCTCTTTTCTAGTGATATTAAATGGATTTCCTTGTCTCTAATATCAAAATACCCATTTCATAAAAAATTATTAGTAAATATACTCCTTAAAATCTATCAGGATTTAATATTCCCTTAAATGTAATTAATGTTTTTATATCATATGTTGAGTATGATATGGTTCTACTATCTTATACTCTCAAAATTTAATCTGATATGTAGAATATTTACACTTCTCTCATAAAGAGCCTCATACGGTACCATTTGGATGTTATAAGAGAGCATGTTGATATATGATAACTATATTATGGGAATGTGTTGATCCCAACCTCATTTTAAATCCATTGAACATTATATTATAATATATTCTAGAATTTTAATGGTTCATTCATATTGCCTATCATTATAAGGATGATAATTAGTGCCAAAGCACATATCTGTATCCAATGTTCATTGAAGGATTATCTATTTTTTTTTGTTTTCCCCAAATCCAGATATGTTAAAATTGATATTGGTACTCAATTAATAATTTTGACTTTTTTTTGTATATCATGGAATTTTGATTGATAGAGAAATCATATTTAATACCATTTATATATTTTAACTTCCTATAAAGATAGAGTATTACCAAGATGGAATTATATATAGTTGAAGCCCTAGAAAAGCGTACCATGAAATCCTTGTTGATATTTTCCCACATCCATAGCATCCAGATGTATAGTCTATAATACCCCTCTTCATAATCTCACTGTAGATAATATTTTTAAAATATATATTCATATTTTTATTTCTGAGAAGGATATATAATGATGAAATATGTTGATCAAATGACTTATATTTGATCAATTTTATTATTATTCAATTACTTAATCATTTCCTAAATATTATCATTATGTTATTGTAAATGTTTACCTATAAGGACACTGACCCCAATAGCACAGAGATAATGGTTACTTTATTAAATTTGCGTAAGATACAATTAAGCTCATCCAGTTTTATTTTGTAAACTATAAACATGTTTGATTACTTCATTAAAATTGAAAATATAAATTACAACTGAGTGAATATAAATATTATACACCCTTTAAATCATTTAAAATTCATTTTTAAATATTTTGGAAAGTAAAAAATGAAGGTTGTGCATAGATACTAAATAAGGATAATATATAGTTGAATATATCAAAAATAAAGGATCCATGATCAATATGGAAATGTAATTAAATGATAAAACATTCCATTTAATCAATCACATGAACAAGAAGCATAATATGGTTGGAAAAATGATAATAAAATAATTCAATATAAATAATTACTTTATCATGAAACTAATCTAGAGATTATATCAATGTAGTAATCTCTTGGATAATACTCGAATTCATATTGAAAGAAATGTATATAATTGGATATCATGATTCTATAAATCATGATATCTAACTATCAATACATTACACAAAGAATATTTAATAGATGTGATAGTATACATAAAAAATACACTAAATTTGGCTTTCTTAAAAATTAATCTCAGGAGATGATCGATGCATCGAGGGGATATATAATTCCAGGACCCATCCATCACTAAATTTTCAATTCCTTCCTTATATATTAATTAACCTATTTAATTCATGAATAATATACATTATCCAAAAATATCTTTATCAACAAAATAATACATTTTTCAATATTTTTTTGTCAATGAAATAACACTAAAACTAAATATTGTTTTTAAAAAATGGAACATGTTTTAGGTATTGATCATATAAATTATATAAATAATATATATTTTTAAGGGAAATGTAATTTATAATGATCAAAATAATGTTAATGTTTGAAGAGAATGTAAATGACCAAAAAATTAATCATGAAGGTGAATTTCAATACTTTATTCGGTAAAGATGATCACAAACCATAAAGGAAAAGAATAATAATTTTATCATTAACACATACAAATTTTGTAGGAAAAAAAAGAAAATGGTTTTTGGTCGTTTGGTGAATAAAAATATCATTAAAAAATATTAAAAACATTTTCTATGAAAAGTTCCTTTTCCCATTGAAAATAAAATTTAAAATCTAAAATTTACTAGTATATTTGAAAAAATATTAATTTCAATATAACCTTGTAAACATGTAAATAAAACATAAAATTAATTATTAATCATAGTGGAGGGAATATTCCATTCATGCAAACTATGTTAAAGAAATTAGTACTTTTATATTTTTTTTCTAAAAAATCAGTTTGTATATTATTCAAAAAATGATAAGAAAATTAAATTTAAACCTTTCTTGAGTTATAACATGGGTAAATATGAATTTAATAAATAATTGGATAATATTAAAAAAATTCAATAAAAAATGTGGAAATTATTGAAATAGAAGAAAATAATTATCAATTGAGTAGAAAAAATTCAGTTTTGCATAAAAACATAGTTTTTGTTTCTTCAGTATTTAAAAGTTTAAAATGGAAGTAAGAAATGTAAATATCAGAATTAAAAAATTGAAAAAAATTATTTTATTTGAGTTGGAAATATTAAATAATTCTCCTGAGAGAGGAATAAATGTAAAAAATCACAAATAATGATTATATTTTAAAATAAAACCCTACCACTTTAATAACTTTTGAATCCGAACCCCCATGAAATGAATAATTTCAAATGAAAAATTAATTAGAATTTATAAAATGTAATAAATTATAAAACCTATCAATGGTTTAGAAGATAAGACTGATAAAAATAAACCACTTCAAACTCCTAAATATGTATCAATAGAGTGTAAATTAAGACATACTCTCTTATAAAGAGCATAATTTTGAAGTGAATATCAATACATGAATTTATTTTTTTGTATCAAATTTAAATAAATATAAAACATTTTTCAATATTATATAAATATATCAAAATATATTACACATATAATATTATAATATCCATGATAATGAAGAAGAAATAAAACTCAATTAAAATAAATTGATTTATTGAATTCATTACAACTTGGTAAATTTTTTGTAAAATACCATTGGATGAAATAATAAAATTTTAAAAAAAATCACGAAATATGAATTATTAAGGATATAACATGTAAAATGCTATGTACACACACTATATAAAATAAAATTTTTCTATATTAATAAAATATTAAAAAATGAAGTAAACTTGAGATGAAATCTATTACCTCAAGATTCCATTAAGTTTATAGTGTATAAAACCCCATTAAAATGGTCTTAATTTTTTTATTAATTTATCGTATAACTATATTATTATTTATAATATCATTTATTATGTTTTTGGAACATCTTATCTTACATTCATTAAAAATATTTCATTATTACCATTATTTTACATGTTAACTCTTTCTTTTTATCATGCACTTATTATCACATAAGTTCCAGTTATTTTTAATAATATATAGATACATTATCTAAAAAATTATTTTATTGTTATAAATATCACTTTTATTAATTAAAGACATTTTTACAACAATTCGTGAATGTTTTTACACTGAAAATATATCGTATCACTTTGGGGAGATGGTATTTCATTCATACACACGAAAGAGAGTATTTTTTACACTAATTACTAAATGGGTAAGGAATTGGATGACATATTTTTTTAATTAATTAATATCATGTATTACTTACCATATGTAATGATTATTTTAATCATTATTATTAACCATTTTATTCATGGATGGAATTCAAATTCCACCTGTTTGTGAGGGGATAGTCTGTTGTACACATGAGCGATGGATTTGTTTCCCATTTTATAGGGGAGAATAATATATATTATCCCATAAAAATAATACCATATCATTATATGTTCTATAATTGTATTATTATATTGGATTTTTCAATACATAATTGATGGTTATAAATGAAGTAAAAAATAAAGTGCTTTATGAAGATAGTTTGCTATGCTTAGAAGAACATACTTTAGATCTTTTATTGTGGACCCTAAGGCTGGATTTCTAAAAATAAAAGGACCTATATAACGTGGATATGAGTTTTTAGGATAGATTTTGTTATTTTTTAAAGATAAACGTCTTGATAGATGTGAATAAATTATGGGACGAGGTGCCTTTTTATAATTATGGTGTAACATCATTTTCGAAAATACCCACATGTATTCAATAATGGGAAGTCACTCTCAAAATATGTTCCTAAAAAAAGATAAATAATTGGGTGGATGAATTATAAGTTTTGTAAATACCTCCTATATGAAATTTAATCATGTTTTACAAATTTAATCTACATTACATGCATGGTTACATACATTTAATATTTTAAATTTCACCACAGTAACATGAATTTTTCCCATAATAATTTAATCATAATGGATAAAGTAAAATGATCCATAATTATATTATTTAAATATAATTATTCTATATAATAAATCCAATTTATATAATAAAAATAATATACATATGTAAAATTAATTTTTACATAAGAGCATGTGACACAGAAAACCCTATTTTGACCATAACCATGGTACTAAATTATTACTATTTTTTAAATTCCATTTGAAAAAAATATTATATTTCATTATAAAATTATATAAATTTAACTAAATAAAAAAATTTATTAATTTTTATGAAATTCATCTCACTTAATTTAAAAATGTTATTTTGGAAACAAACTTTTAAAATGTGTCCAAAAACCTTTTTTTAATAAATGCAATTTTCAAGTATATGATGACCATAAATTTACTACATGACTTAAAATAATCATTATATGGATTTAAATTGATATATTTAGATATATAATCATGAAATTTCATTTAAAATATTCCTTATTACTTATTATTTTATTAAATTTATATGGATGAATATTGTGCACTTAAAAACTATTTTCTGAAAAATGTGTTTTTATACCTAAATATAAACTTATACCAAAATTCAACATAAATATGATTAAAATGTAATTAATTTTATTATATATATATAATTTAATCTTATCTTACTTTTAAAACAAATTAAAGTCAATATTTGAATTTTAAATTATTTATCTTATTGAAAAAACAACAGTTTTTTTTAAAATAGAGGGTTTCCACTTTTCATTGAAATGTAATGTATTTTAGAGAAATGACAAATTTAACTCTACTATAATTTGGATATACTAATTAAAAAGTAATTAATGAAATCCTAATTTGTTTAATTACTATTACAACCAAAATTCCATTAATAAAAATTACTATACAATACAATTCCAGAATCCCAATACATAAATACTTCAACCCTTTTACTTCATCAAATACCTTTACTTAGATAATGAGCTAACCACTAAAATATGGAAATGAGTCGAATAATTCCAAGGATCCCCACATTAGACACAAAAAAAACCTATAAATATTTCTCTATGAAAAAATATAGTTATCTCCACTGAACAAGTCACTTTTACTTAACAATTAATTGCTCTCTGACCATCATTTCAATGCATAATGAAATTTCCTATTACATTAAAGAATTATCCTTGGTGACTCATTTTATATTTCTAACAAAAAGTAAATCAATCCTTCTATTCTCTATGGTATCCAAAATTCTATATCTTAGTGGCATATATCCTACTATCCATTTGTAACTCCTTGTATTGGTTAAGGTATAGGTTGGTAATCATATATCCAAATAACTAATTAAGTACAATCATGATATCTTTCAGTAAAATCATAATCCATGATAGTTTCGTATAATTAAAACATTATCCATTATATTTATTATTAACACAATTTCTTTGGGATACATCCATTAACTAAAGCTACAAATTATATTCTACGAAACAATAATAAGAGTGGAAAACCAAATAACACTTTATAGGATGCCAAATCATGAAACATTCATTTCAATATAATACACATTTTTTTGAATTGGGTATTTCAATTTCATCCTCTATTCAATTCAATCTTGATTGTTTGAAAAGAAAATTATAATTAAAAAATGTATATCATTTGGGAATGTCAAACTAGATGTGAAATAAGGCCCATTTTCATACATAGGTGATAATCAATTCAAACTCTAGTGAATTATTTTTAGGGTTATTAATCTTAAGTAAATTTTTTCTTGAGCCACCTCATCTTTTATTATCTCTATATGGGTATATTTATAGGAAAAAACAAAATATATACCTTCCCAAAACACATGTATTTTATCTTATACAATGAATTATCATCAAAGTCTCTAATAATAGTATATACCATTTAATATGTTTTCTTAAATCTATTTCCTAATGATTCAATTGAATTACATCACATACCAACTATAAATTACCCGACTAATGTGGCCATGAGTTTATGGATACTTTATTTCATTTTTATAATACACAATTGAACATATCACAATAGAACAAATAGTTTAGTTGTCCAGTTAAATTGTATACAGATATTACTCTTTTATTTCATTTTAAAACAAAAATTACAACATAGTGAATTTAAATACACTACATACTTGTACTCATTTAAGAATTATTTCATCATATATGGGGGAAAGGAAATTAAATAAGGGTGATCTTAGAATCTCAGTATGGGTAACATATAATGGAATATATCTTGAATAAATAATTCATAATCCAAATGACATTGAAAATAATATAACACACATGGAATTTAATAAATAATGGAGTCATGAAGATTAATATTGAAAGAATAAATGATAATAAAATAATTATATATAAAATTTAAATTATCCTGAAGCTAATGGATGTATAATACCAATGATGAAATCTAATGGATAATAATAACTAAATTATCATTAATGAAAATGCATACAATGGGATGTCATGATCTAAAACACCGGAATATCTACAATTTCCAGACGTTTCTCCAATGTAGTTTAATCGATGGGTAGGTAGACACCAAAAACCAATTTAAGTTTGCTACCCAACTCATCTTACTCATAATACTATCAATGAATTGATTTGATATATAATTCAATAACCTAACCATCGCTGCATATACAATTCATTCATTATAAATTGAATTATTGATTTAACTATTGAATTTTTTGCATTATCAAAAAATATTTGTATTGGGTAAAAAATATGAATTTATCAATATTTACCCAGCTAAATAAATATCAATCAATGTAAAAACATTATCTAAAAATGTTATGAATAATTGTAAATAATCATAGCAGTGATATAAATAGTTTGGATATTTAAGAGATATATAATATTTAATCATAATATGATAGAGGATATTTTAGGACAATGTTAATGAAACAAATTAATCAATAAAGTGAATATAAATAATTCTATAGTCACAATAATAACAATCCATTGATAAAAATTTCAATGAGAGTACCGTTACAATATTTCCACCATTAAGATTAAGAAATATAAGGGGTTGTTTTATTTATGAAAAGAAATACCCCAAAAATATCAATAAAAACAATCTTAAGGAAAATTACTTATTAAATTTGAAAATAAATTTGTAAAACTAATTCATTTGAATATTAGGAAAACAATTATTTTAAAATGACCATGTAATTTTTTTGGGATGATTAAAATAAATGGGAGATCCTGATTGTGGTAACATTTGGTTCTTCCCAAGTATGTTAAAACAAAAAGAACTTACACATTTTCAGTAAAATTTTAAAATGTTATTATTTTGAAAATGATAATGAGATTCAAATAAAACAAAATTTTAAAAATTAGTACATGGTTAAAAACTAATTTAACAAATAATTTTATCAAATTAATAGTATTCATAAAAATATTTTAAGGTAAATATGGGAATATAAGTGAAATAATCATGACTATGTATATCATGAATTTTGGATTTTCTTAAAAACATATTTTCGTATATTTAGTGTTTAAAAGTGAAAAACTATAGTAACACTCCTAATTTTCATAAATAATCATATAATATGAAAATATAATACATTTAAGGTTGAATTATCACACAATTTTATATTAAGAAAAATTAATGTCATCAATCCCGAATGACGATTAGATTGTGGAAAACACCATTAATACATTGGGAACAGTTGAATCATAACCCCAATGAATGAAATAACATAAAAAGTAACATTAAATAACATTAATATAATGATATTAATTATATAATATATCAATGTGTTAGTAAATACTACTCATAAAAATAAATAGGTACATAATACCAAATATGTCTCTATGTAGAGGAAATATAGTCTAACTCACTTATGAAGATCATACCATTGAAGTGGGGATTTATAAATGATTTTATTATATGAGTCAAATTTAAATAAATTAAAAAAGTTTTTTACAACAAAATATAATCATAGAGAAACTAAATATATAACCTCTGATTATCAATTACAATGAATATGTAATATAACCCACTAAAAATAAATTCAATTATAAAATTCCATTATAGTAGGTAAATTTATAGTGAAAAACACTTTGATTAAATAATTGAACTTTAAAAACAAAATAACATTAGTTTTTAAGTATTTAAGATACTAAATGTAAAAGTGTTCATATATACCTCATACAAGAGATATTTGCCGCATAATAATAAGATAAGCCTTAATGAAAAAAATTTGAGATGAAATATTTTACATCTTGTTTCCCATTAAATAATGAATATTTAACAACTTGTGTAGTATTTTTAAACAATTTATAAATTTAAAATAAAACCATATTAAAATTTTTAAAATTTTAGATGATATTCTTAACACAACTAATCACTTGTTCACTGGTAATATTTTATTATTACCTTTGTTTCAGGTGTTAACAATTTCCATTTCACCTTTATGTTTTTTCATGGAAGATATGAATATTGAATATTATATATTGGTAAATCATCTTAATAATGATATACATTTTAATAATATTACATTTATTATTTATATTCTATTAAAAAACTATTAATGATTATTGGACATGGAAAATGAGTTTCATCTCTTTCTGGAGAAGGTAGGTCGTACATATGCACACTCAATGATGTCATTCCCTTAATAGATGAATTTTTATTTAATTTGATATTATATTAATATTACATATCAATATAATATCATATATATCATATATATCCATTATTTCCATCATTATGACTATCTATGGGATTCACTGATGGAAACCCAATTACATCGATTCATGAGGCTATGCTCCGGCATACACAAAAGTAATGACTTTGTTTCCCATTTGAAGGGGAACGATATGGATAAATATTATACCATAAATATTATAATATATCATTATAAATTACATTATGGTTTTATTATGATGGAATTTTTATTACATTAATAAATTAGGGAAAATAATTAAAAGAAAATGGTTAGTGAAGGCAATTATATTCGCTTAGAACAACCTCATTTGGATATTTTAATAAATACAAAAGGGATAGTATATTTTGAATAATAACACCATTATAATGGCCTGATGTATTTTGGGGAGATATTATAATCGTTTTTTAGAACAAAATGGATTTAGAGGTATGATGATGTGAGGGGAGGGGTTCGCCTTTATAATAGAGGAGTAGTGGTATTTTTCTAAAAAACCACAATTATCAAATAATGGAATGTCACTCCGAACCCAAGTACTTCCAAAATTGATACATAATAGTATTTATTAATGGGATTTATGATAAACACCCCCATAAATGAATATAAAAATGTTTAACAGATATTATATCATTTATCTCTAAGGTATCATTTTTTTACCATTTTAGATTTCACCACTGTAACTAGTTTTTTAACCTCATAAATTAATCCATTAAAACTAAAATAAAATGAACCTTATTATAAAAATTGGACCCAATGAGTATAAATAATAAATTTAATTTATCAAATAATAATTCTATATTTGTGTAAAATTTATTTTAACAAAAGATAATATAGAACAAAAAAATCATTTTATCTTTACCCATAGTAATTAATTTTCACTATTTCTACTATTAATCTTGGAGAAAAAGAAGAAGTTATTATTAACTAATAATAATTTTTACTATTTTTATAATTAAATTCGGTTAAATATTGTAAGGTTATGAAAATATGAGATATAGTAAGTGTAAATATTTTATCTCGTTTAATATTTATCATATATATTAATTAATTTTTTTCTTATTAACTTACATGAAATGTGTATGTGAAAAATGAATCACATAACTTTGTTGGGTAGTAGTTCTCCATTCACACGAGTGACATTAGCATATTTTAAATGGAATGGAAACAAAGAAGTAATATGTTATATTATAATTTAATAATTATGATAATATAATAAATATCATAAAAATGTGTCAAATCCGTCATTATATCTATCCTTGAAAGGTGGTGATGGAAGACCAATTATATTGTTTCACTCTTCAGTAGTCGTCCATACACATATTCTATAGTTTCGAATTCTATATAATCGATGAGGGGATGTATAGAGTTCATTACCATAAAATAATAAAATCTTATTATATTTATGATATTGAGGTTATTATATTATAATGTTATAATATAATTTCAAATAGTTGGTATAAGGAAAAATTTAAATCACTTATTATTGAATGTTACCTATAATTTAGATGACGTTGTTAGGTTTGAACAAAAAGCATTCCCAGGCTAGATTTATGAACAAATAAATAGATATATAATGTTGTGATGTTTTTATAAATGTTATTTGAGTAGGTGTTGGATAAGAAATGGATTTGGAAGTGTGATGGGGGGAGGTAGGGGTGTCCTTTTATAAGTGGATGAGAGGAAACACACCAAATATCCCAAAACATAAATTACACCATTGTTTTTATTATGTATCAATCCTTATATTTGGTAATAATTGAACTTTAGATGTGATAAGGTATAAATATTGCCATTAAATTGGTGTTGGAAAAGTTGGTAGGAATTTTTAACCCTTATTATCTTAGTTTGACCAGCATGTAAATTAGTTTTTACCTTGACCATGATAATTAATTTTTCCTACTTTTAAAATTTATAATGGTATGAAATTAATTTTACATCATTGTGTAAAATTTATTATTCTTATTCCAAATAAGGAATGTGAAGACCCAAACCCTGTTTCCAATAATCAATGATTTATTTTATTATCTTTTCATATTAAAAATGAAGATGTATCTCAAAGGTCCTAATAATTTACTAGTTTTGAAAAACAAGATAAATTCATAAAATTAACATTAAAATATGAAATCAAATACAACATATAAATTCCATACGCATTATCCATATCTCAAAGATTATCCCTTCAAGTAATTAATAATATTCTTCTTTGCATCATGGGAAGAAATAAACCATAAGAAAGGGGTGAGCTCAAATTCTCAGTAAGGGTATATAATAAAGAAGTAATCATAAACATAAAAACTTGTCATGGTGAGTAACTAAAAGCACATTTCTTCAAACATATACTTGAGAATAATATGAAATGAGTAAAGTTTGAGTGAATAATTCCATAATAAATAATAACCACATATATTCTATTAGTCAAGTTATCACATGGACTATCACTTGTTTTATAATGATGGAATTCATAATTCAGGACATCAAAACCGTGTTATCAAGGCCTCATACCAAGACCATACATAAATGGGTAAAAACCCAAACCAGTATGACTCCTGAGACAAACTGATTCATTTAGGGGCTATAGAGGGCCCCATATAATACATAAAAAGTCCAATACAACCCTCTTATGAATGTGTTGAAACATAAAAAACATGTACATTCATATTTAAACTAACATAAGAAATGTAAACCAGTTTCCCTAATCATTAAACATAACACTAACCATTCAATTTAATATGGTGAATGGTTTCAAGATAGCACATCCATAATTAAACTAATCATAAACGATTCAATAAAACATGGTATATGATATCATAAAATATTCATCTCAATTAAACATAACAATAAAAATGAGTTTTGAAGTATATTAAAATACACTTATAAAATCATCATGTAATTCTTGATAGAAATGCTATTTTACTTTGAAAAGAAAGGTTATTTTGAAAAAATATTTGTATAAAAAAAATATTATTAAGGAATTATTTTAATAATAAAATCATTTATTTTAGAAAAATAATGGTGTATTAAAACATATTATATAGTGAATTTTAAAATAGGTAATAATTCAAGAAGTTCCTTTAAAACGAGCCTGTCTCTGTGGAATAATTTTTGAAATATCCATTTAAAATCTGTAAATCCGCATAAAATAAATAAGGATTCTTAATGGTACACCTAAAGTGACAATTAAAACATAATTTATGGGGTGTACATATGAATAAATAATAATTTAATTATGTTAAGTAGAGAGTAAGAGTAACCTGAATGAAAATGGGGGTTCAGGTAGAAAACCATTACCTTATGTCCAAATGTGTTATCTACTTGAGAATAAGGTAAAAGAATATGAAATTACACCCATTAATAATTTAAATAAGACCCTATTATACATGTATATAATTTATTATAATTTTATTAAGTTCATTTATGGATTTTTGATATGTTATAAGATTGAATTTTGTAGTTCTAGAGTGTTTGTTTCTTGATTTTCTTGATGAGATTGCTTGATTATAAGTATGGACGTTCATGTGGAATGGATATAATTATCCAAGATTAAATTTATATATTATTAATGAACAAAAATAACTATAAATGGTCATATATATCATTTATTTACATGGTATGATGATTAATCATTACATAATTCATTTAGTGATAATCATTTAGATTTTTATGTCAGATTTCTGATCACAATGATCCTTTATTGTTAAATTTTTTAGTATAATGTACAAATTATAGTTCTAGAATCATTAAATAATATATAATATATATTGTTTATTCTGGTTTGACCATAAATATGGTTTAATGACCAGACATGAAGAAGAAATTGAAGACCAAAGGATCGTCGTCCATGAAGGTTGTAAATTGGCACATCCTGAAGGATGAAATTGTTTTTAAAATAAAAGAGAGGGAGTAAGAATATTAATTATTTATATTCAATTAACAAGATATAATTACATTATATATATATATGATAATTAAGTTATAATTATCATTTTTATAGATGAGGTGAGTAGATAATAATAAATATATAGGGAACATGAAAATCAAAGAAAAAGAAAAGGAAGATGATTTTACCTCTTGGATACTCCTTGAGAATCTCCTTGAGGGGATTGATATTGATCTGTTGGAAAGACCAAGAGCAGCTGGATGTGGGGATAGGATACATAAGAGTATTTTATAAATACACTGACAAGATTAAAGGCTTATATAAATGCAGAGAATAGGGAATGAGGGTGGTTTTTATATTGGAGGAGAGGGGTGTTTTTTGAATATCTTATTCATTATCATATTAATTTCCAAAATAAAAGAAATATTGTTTATTATTGTGAAAAAATAGTAATATAGGAATTTTATTTCAAACTAATGCTTTCATATAGTATCCATGTTTCAATGAATAATTTATTTAGTTTATAATGTATTTATACTGTAAATTACTGTATTTTACTATTCACAAAATTGAAGTATTTCAGAAGAATCAAAAAAAGTAACACTACCCAGTTTTTAACATGTAGAATATAAAAATTTATTCTATTTTATCAATATAATTCATAAAATATTAGCAATATTATTTTTAATTAAAATTACCATTACTCAAAAAATACAATTTTAAAAATTAAAAATGACATTATAACACCCTAAAAATTTAACTATGGTATTATAAAATTATCCTAAAATAATAAGACAAAAAATATTCATTTATAAATAAATTATATGAAAAATAATTTTATTTTAAATAAATTTATTAATTATAATGTTGTAATTAAATATTTATTACACAAAAAATACCAACACTTTATTATTTATTAATAGATTCACATAATTATACAATTATATCACAATATCATTTTTAATGTGCCTAAATTTTATTTATATTCCAATGGGTGATCATACTATTCATAATGGTCATATTAATATTCATAAGGGTAACATTACTATTCATAATGGTCAAGTTAATATTCACCAAAAATGAAGTTGGACTTATCAGACTCTAAATATCACACTAAAAACAACTGTGTATTTTAGTTTTTTAAAATTCAAATCAAATAAGTTGAAAAATTAGGTTATAAAAATTTATTTTTATATACCTAAGGAGTAACATTCTTCCCCCTTACAAATCTTTATTCCTCGAAATTCTACAATGTTACCTAATAAAAATATTTGGTCAGTTATTCATCATTTTTTTCTTAGGTTCCCACGTTGCTTCTTCAATTTTATGATTTTTCCAAATTTACTTTACTAGTTGAGGCATCTGATTCCTCAATACATGTTCATTAGTGTCTAGAATTATGATATTCTCTTCCTAGTAAGTTAAGTCAGGTTCTATTTCAATTCCTTCAGAAGTGACTACATGCGTTAGGTTTGACATGTACTTTCTCAATTGCGAGGCATTGAATAGATTATGTAACTTAGAAAGGATAAGTGGCCTTAGAAAATGATAATCTATATATACAACTCTCTCCATAATTTTAAAAGGACTAATATACCTAGGGATCAGTATCTATTTCTTCCAAAATCTTATAACACCCATAAATGGAGATACATTCAAGAAAATGTGATCTCCCACATGAAATTCTATATCATTCCTTCGATTACCAACTTATCTCTTTTCCCTACATTGAGATACTTTTATATGGGTTTGAATAGTCTTTACCTTATTTATTTATTTCTCCTAATTTCTTAGTCCCCCAAGCTTCCTTTATCAAACTTTATCCCAAAAAATTAGGGTACAACCTCTCTTACCACAGAATACTTCATATAGACCCATTTGAATATTAGAATGGAAAATATTATTGTAGGAAAAATCTACCAAAGGTAAATAATGATCCCACAAATCTTGATAGTCTAGTTAACATGATCTCAACATGTCTTCTAATTTTTGAATCGTCCTTTTTGATTTCACGTAAGATTAAGGGTGATGTTGAATTAGACAGTCAATGTTATATATACAAATATTTATGATGAAATTTCCATAATATTGATGTATATCCTATATCACAATCAAATAATATTGAAATAAGTGCTCCATGAAGTCTTAAAAAATCATTGATATAGAGTCATGCAAGGCACTCCAATGTAAAATCATTCCTTATAGTTAGGAAATGTGAATATTTGAAAAGTCGATCAAAAATTACTGATATTTCCTTATTACTTCTTGGATTTTTGGTAAATCTAGTAAACAATCCATTGTAATGTCACCCCATTTCCATGTAGGAATTGATAGAGGTTTCATGACTCCCCTAAGATTTTTTCTTCAACCTTTACCTTTTTACTGACTAAAATACTTGACACATAATCAGAAATTCCCCTCCTTAGGTTGTCTCATCAGAAATATTCTTTAAAATTTCTATATATTATTGTTATAATAGTATGAATAGAGAAATTAAAACTATGGAATTCATCCAATAGCTCCATTTTTTTCTCAGGTATAACAGAAACACAAAGCCTATTTCCAAATTATAGAATTCTATCCTAATTCATGATGTCTTACAACATCGCATCATTCAAAACATGAATATTTTTTTAATATTATAATCATTAGGATGAAAAATTATAATTCTTTAAAATAAATATGGTTAGAAAAACCATTGAAAAAGTAATAATGATTCACCTTTGTTTATAATTTCCATATACATATTTACTAGGCCAATGAACACGGGCCCATTTTTACATTCATTTTTTATAACTCTGTGATCTATCCTTATCAATGTGTATTCCACCATATTTTACTTACCTGGGTGGTAGTGTATGGAATAATAATAATCTTTAATAAACTAGATCCATTAACTTTTACTCATGTTGAGTTCTTTATCTGAGAAGATATATTTCAAACTCATGTGATCTATATTTATATCACATCTTTCACCATAGAGATAATGTCTCAATATCCTTAAGGAAAATATTATATTTTCCAAATCATTATAATGAGTTGGATAGTTCTATTCATCAGATTTTAATATCGTTGATGCATAGTCAATAAATTTATCATTCTTCATAAGGACACATCCAAGTCATTTATTTTATGCATCACTATAAATAAAAAATCTACCACTTCTTGATGACAGAGTGAAGTTTGGGGAATTCAATAATATCCTATTAAATTTTTCAAAACATTATTCACACTAATTTTTCCATATAAACATAACCATTGTAAAAATACGCTTGGTTAATGGGATAGATAATCGGGTGATGTTTTGAAAAAAATTATGATAATAACCTTCTAAACCAATAAAAATACAGGCCTTAGTTATGTTCGTTGGTGTAGGAAATTTCTGAACTACCTGTTTATTTACAATATATACAAATATTCCCTCCTTAGATTTAATATGTCTATGAAAAGAAACAACTTGAAGCCAGAATTCTCATTTTATAAACATCCCATATACCACTTTTCTTCTAAAAATCTTCAGAATAATGAGAAAATGATTCTCATGATCATCATATCTTTTTTAATATACCATGATATAATTAATAAATATCACAATGAAGTTATCAAGATATTACTTGAAAACTCAATACATTAGATCAATGAAAATAGAAGGTCTATTAGACAGTCCAAAAGGACTTACTGTAAAATCATAATTCCAATACATGATTCGAAATGCTGCCTTTAAAATATAATCCTTCCTCATACGCAACTAATTACATCTATATCGAAGGTAGATCTTCAAAAAATATTGGGTTCCATGAATTTTATTATATAAATCATCAATGTGAGGAAAAGGATACTTGTTCTTTATCGTTATGGAATTGATCTCCTAGTAGTCAATGCACAACCTCATATATCCATCTTTTATCTTATCAAAAATAACATGGGATCACCATGGAGAAAAACTAGGGATAATAAATACATTATCACTCATTTCCTCTAGTTTTTATTTAGTGCTACTAATTACACTATAGCCATCCTCTAAGGAGTATTTTATAAATGTCTTCAAATTGGAATTAGATCAATAGAAAACACAACTTTCTAATCTAGAGAATGTCCAAGTAAATAAATCAGAAAACATAAATATATTATTTTACAATAGGTAAACCCCCAATTTGAACATTTCCATCCATACCCATATATATTTCATTTTTTTACTCCAAAATAATTTAATTCAGTAGAGCTACTGGTGGTGGATCTAGATAAGAATCAGATGGTGAGGATTCTTCTCTAATAATAAGGGACTCTACACCACACTTAAAAATTGAATATTCTTTATTATTACAATAGATATTAGCATAATAACTTTAAAGACAAATTATATCAAAATAAATCATGGGTATAGTGATAATATCATCAACCAAATCATATTCATGTGTCATAAGGGGGGATGATCGACACATCAATGCCACAATTTCACTTCCCTTAGGAGTTTTAAATGAAAAATACTTTATTAAATATAAATTTTAATATCTAATTATCTTGTAAAACATGGAAGATATAAAATAATGAGATGATATAAAATCAAATTAGGCAATTTCTATGTTTGAGGAAACTATTAAATTACCTTCCACCACATAATTTGGAACATCCACCGTAGTAGTTCTTGCTGCATAAGATTAGACATTCTCCCCTAACCTTATTTTGGGGATGTTTCTTTGAAACTTAGGACATTCATGTGAATAATTTCCCATATAATTACTATTATAGAATTTAAAATTGGAGGCTTCATTTTTCCATTTAAATCATGAGAATTGTGGCCTTTTATCCAAACTTGTATCAAACAACCATTCAATTCCGGCTAGTACTACGTTGTTTCTTCCATTCTTTATTTCCGCTCATTTTTTCAAGAGGAAAATATTTCT
This sequence comes from Viscum album, assembly GCA_963277665.1. Lineage (NCBI taxonomy): Eukaryota > Viridiplantae > Streptophyta > Magnoliopsida > Santalales > Viscaceae > Viscum > Viscum album. The sequence goes on along the minus strand of OY728155.1, from coordinate 164,903,365 downwards.
CTAGGAAAATTTATTATAATACACCATTAGATATTTTCAATCTCTTCCACATACATTATATTTTGAATAAATAACCACCATTAAACATTTTCTCCCAACAAATGATATGCCACCATGGAAACATTATCCCTTTTGTTAGTTCCCAATTAGAGAAATATGTTATCAAAGTAACTCATCCAATGTTATGCTACAAAATTTTTTGTAGTCCCATTGAATGATAGAGGTTGTTGTTGTATAAAGTCTTCTAACATTTCTCATCCACATTGTGGATGAAGATGTTCTATATGGGTAAGGTTATTGTTTATAACATGAGTTTGATATCATAGTATAGCTATAAGTTTCTCACCACCATTCTTAGATCCATAACAAACATCATTATATTACATAGGTGGGAAATCCCTACATGGGATACATGCATTCAAGTGGTTTCCATTACTTCCACTATGCACCATTTTTAAATAATAGAATACCCTAAATTAGGTTATGAATTATAATGTATGATGTTAAACAAGAAAAATATTTAACATAAATTTAAATTTTATGCACGTTTAATCTCATCATCATAAGAATGGTTTCTTTGGGGACATATTTACAGTTTTATCATTCATAATGGTTGTAATGAAAATTTGGATTATCCTAAAAATATCTCCTGGGAGTGTCAAACTAGGTGCGCATTAAGGCTCATTTTCATGTACCGGGTTACCCCGAGTCAGGCCCGAAACACCCTGTTAGGGTTGTTACTCCAAGGTACATCTCTGCCAAAACCACATCCACTTTTAGTATCTAGATATGAATGTATTTGATATATAGGTCCTTATAATATATACCTCACCCAAATTCCAGGATGTTCTTGTATTCTTATCTTCAAATTATATAATAAGGATTTCTTCACTAATATTTGTTTTCAATATCCATTTTCCTAGGTTTCTACTAAAACTATTCAGATACTAACTGTAAAAAACCGAACCCAGTTACCCAGATTCAGTGCCTTATTTTATTACATTGGGATATTAAAAAGGAATACACATCCCAATGGTCTGATTTTTGTTGTACTTTTGGATGAAAAGATACATAGATATGTTCAACATTAGAACATGAAATTAAATACAACATATAAATTCCATAGAAATCATTAACAACTCCAAGATTATCCATGCAAATAATTCATAATATACTTCTTTACATCCGAGGGAAAAATAAAACCTAATAAAGGGGTGAGATCAGATGCTCTGTAAGAGTATGTAATACAACTAAAGAAATAAAAAATATCAACACTAACCATGGTGAGAAACTAAAAACACATGCCTTTAAACATATACATGAGAATAATATGGCAGGAATGAAATATGAATGAATAATTCCATTATAAAACATAACCATAGATATTATACTAGTTTATTAATCACATGGACTATCACTTACATGGTTTATAATGAAGAAATTCATAATTTTGGACATCATAACCATTCTGTCATGGTCTCGTGCCAGGACCATACATAAACAGGTAAAAAAAACAAGTTTGTCTCATGAGACCTACTAATGCACCAAGGGGAAATATAAGGCCCCACTAGAAACTTAATAATTCCAATGGAATCATAATATGAAATGGGTGAAACATAAACAACATATAAATTTATATTGAAACTAACATAATAAATGTAAATCACATTCCCTAATTATTAAACATAACACTAACCATTCTATGTAATATAGTGAATTGTTTCAAGATAGAATATACATAATGTAATGACCCGCTTATCCATATTGGATTAAGAATACAACAAGTCATTACTTGTCCTTAAGCAACATCCCTAAGGCACCGATGGTTGGAAATAAATACGAAAGGGTTTCAAAACAAGTGGGGGGAGATTTATCCTTTTAGAACATACCATATAGCAAACAACCATAACCAAACAAATCAACTAAATGATTCATGATAAAATATAAGATAACTCAACCAATTATTTTATCACAAACCAACCAAAAGTACCATAGCGGAAACCAACACTAAATTAGAGTAAACAACAAAAAGACAAACTAAAAGACTACAAGATGACAACCCAACTCTATGCTCCACAAGCTCCAAGCTCCAAAATCACAAACCAGCCCAAGTATCATGAAGTGGTGCTATAAACATGTTACAATTTAACTTTTCCAACATCCCAGTATATGACATCTGTAAAAGCACCAACGTGCCAAAGCAGGGGGTGAGTAATGAAACTCAGTAGGTTTTCCCTGATGACTTCCCAACCCATGCCTCTAGGATAAAACATGTTAGCACATTCATATAAAACAATTTATATAAAACAATTCCAAAATAGTTCACAATATAAAAAGTTCCATGTCAAAACCATTTTCCAATTAAAACCATCTTTCTCAAGAAAAGAAACCAAGCAAAGTTTCCAATCAAATTCCCATTTCCATTTTGGCACATTCATTCCATTTTACAAATCCACACAACCAACCATGCATGCAAACTGGACATCCCTATACTCGTGAGTGGCGGGTTATCCTTCCACTAAGCCTTCAATCAGTAGACTACCTTGACCAGGGTACTTCACGCCCTTATCCATCCCTTTTTATAGGAGTACTTCTCACACTTATCCATCCCAACCTTTTGATGGGGGTACTTCTCACCCTTATCTATCCCAATGTATATGAACACACACCACAACCCATGAAAATCCATGACAAAACCAAGTGTGTTCAAAACCATTCAATAAAGCATCAAACCTTTTATTGAAAACCATTTTTTTCAAGCAGAAAAACCATAACCAGTTTAAAATCACCATTTTAAATTCACTTCAACAAACACTTTCCAAAAACACACAATTCCCATCACCCGTTACTAAAGAGGGGTTTAAACCATTCTTTCACAGCAGATAAACAACCCATTTCAATGAAGGAAAACAATTTGAAACTAAACCTTCAAGTTAAAAGAAAGAGGAATCAAGATTGAAGCCACCTACCTCAACAAATTAGGTGAAACCAACCAAAAGACGAAGAACGCCAACAAAACCGAGTCAACTACTCCCCGAAACCTCCTTAGATTCCTTCCCCTAGCACAAAAAAAAAAACAAAACCCGACTTAAAATTCATCCACTACCTTAGATCTACCCACCTTGGGCATAGATCTAAGGATCCATCTAGAGGGAATAAGGAGAGTTAAGAAAACTAAAGGAAACGAGACTTACTTCGATCAACCAACCACTCAACGCCATGACAAGCCTATAGATCACTTCCAAAATGCCTGGTAAGTGTTCTACCACCTTCACCAGAGAGAAATCCTGAGTTAGAACTGTATAGGAGAAAAAATGAGTGGGTTTAATGATAAAAAGAATTAGATACTTAAAAATAGGATCTAAGTTGACTCCGTGCATGATAAGTCCGCACGACTAGTCAAAGAATGCACTAACCGCGTGGTAGTCACTGCTTGGAAGGGGAGTTCCACATGACCTCCTCGCACTGTTTGCCCAAACCATGCGCACACCTTGTGGTCTCCTTTGTCCAATGTGAACACCACCTGCACGGCTTCTGCATAGTTTGGGCAACCCGTGCGTGACCACTTTTATCCCTTTACCACTTTAAAAGTCTCCGAACTTTCCCAACCATTTCTCATATGCTTCATGTACTAAAAAAGTATAAAACAAGGGTTACTTACCAGAAACCGAGGGTGCTCAATTCTCCACACCATTGGCCTTTCTGTCCCCAGAAAGTAGAAAACCATCTCTTTCCTGAAAGAGTTCAGACCACTGATCTTTCATTTCTTTCTCGCGTTCCCAAGTCTCTTCCTGAATCTGACCATGTTGCCACAAAACCCGTACTAGACCGATGCTTTTTTCCATGCAAGCATTTCTCTTACCTATCCACAATCCAGACCAGAATATGTACCAACGAAGCATCCGGCTCTAGGTCAACATGATCCTATCTAATCACACGGTCAGGATCAGGCTGATACTTCTTAAAATGAGATACATGTAACACATTATGCACTCCATTGAACTGTGGTAGTAATGCCAACTGATATTCCACCTCACCAACCCGTTCTAGTATCTTAAAAGGGACTATATATCTGGGAGATAATTTTCCCTGCTTCCCAAAATGACGATGTCTAAACCATGGAGAGATTCTCAAAAAGACATGATAACTCATCGCAAATGACAACGATCGTCGGAGATGATCCGCATAAGATTTCTGAAGACTCTCTTCCATCTCCATCCTCTTTTTTATCAACTGAAACTTCTCTGTTGTTTCTTAGACAAGGCTCAGCCCAACTAGTGAAGTCTCACCTATTTCCACCCCAACAAAGTGGAGAACGACAAGGACGCCCATACAATGCTGCAAATGGAGTGATGTGTATCAAGGCCTGATAACTGTTGTTATATGAGAACTCCACTAAAGGCACGTTCTCTTCTCACAAGCCACCAAAATCCATTACACAAGACCACAACATGTCTTCCAATGTTTGTATAGTCCTTTCGGATTGTCCATCCGTCTGAGGATGATACACCGTCCTCATATTCAACTGAGTTCCCATGGATTTATGTAAGGATTTCCAGAAACGAGATGTGAACCTCAGATCTCTATCTGACACAATTGAAACTGGTATTCCATGTATCTTTACCACTTTTCGAATATAGATTTTTGAAATATCTTCCACCATATGAGTTTCAAGAATAGGGATGAAATGGTCCAACTTAGTTAGACGATCCACTATCACCCAAATGGCATCGTGTTTCCATACCGTTCATGGAAGACCTGTAACGAAATACATATCTATCTGCTCCCATTTCCACACTAGAATTGGTAGAGACTACAACATACCCGATGGCCACTGATGTTATGCTTTAACTTGAAGACAAGTTAAACAAATTCATCTACCTTCCATTTCATGCCTTTCCACCAAAATTGTGCCTTTATCACCTTATACATCTTCTGTATTCCTGGATGAACAACCCATCTGGAATGGTGGTAAGCATGAAGGAGTTGTTCCAGAGCAGTTGAAGGTACAACCATCCAATCTCGAAACCACAAAACTGAACTCCCATCCAGCTTCCATAACTCAATGGTCTCCTCACCATTGAGTTTTGAACTCAATGCAACACAGTCTACATCGGATGCCTATGCCTCCTTTAATATCTCCACCAAATCAGGAATAAGCGCAACTGGAAAGAAACCCGAAACCTCAGCTCGGTCTTCACATTCCATATGCATGTCAGCTAGGACTGACATCAACTGCCACTCATCTAAAGCTTCTTAACCCAACTGAGCATACGACTTTCTGCTTAATGCATCGGCCACCGAATTTCCCTTACCCGATGTATACATCAAGTCAATGTTGAACATTTGAAGATACTCCATCCATCTCCTATGCCACAGATTCAAATCTCGTTGTGAGAAAATATGCTTCAAACTATTATTATCCGTAAACATAGTGAATTTCTCACCAAAGAGATAATGACGCCAAGTCTTCAAGGAATGGACAACTGTAGCTAATTCAAAATCAGGTGTTGGGTAGTTCTTTTCATGAAATCTCAACTATCTTAAGCCATAAGCAACAACATGGTCTCCTTTAATGAGAACACATCCCAACCCAAATCCTAAAGTGTCACAATACACCACGTACCCCTGTCCTGATTCTAGAAAAATCAAGATGGGTGTTGATGTAAGGTGAACTTTCAAATCTTGAAAAGATCTCTGACATTCCTCGGTCCATTGAAATACACTATTTTTCTTTGTCAATAATATCATAGGAGAATCTAGTTGTGATAAGTCATGCACAAAGCGTTGGTAATAACCAACTAGACCAAGAAAACTTTGTATTTCAAAGACATTATTTGGTGGTTTCCAAGAAAGAATAGCTTCTATCTTTTCTTGATCCACTGAAACACATTTCTCAGAAACAACATGGCCCAGAAAGCATACCTCTTGTATCCAAAAATCAAACTTTGATAATTTGGAATACAACTGATGGTCTCTCAACATTTCCAACACTATCGCCAAGTGTTGCTCATGCTTAGCCCTTATTCTTGAATACACTAATATGTCGTCCACAAACAACAAAACAAAAGAATCCAGATATCACTGAAATATCCGATTCATCAATTAAATAGAGACCACTATTGCATTTGTAAGACCAAACGGCATGACTAAATATTCGTAGTGGCCATATCTGCTTCTGAAAGCTATCTTCGGAATATCCTCCTTCTGAACTCGCAACTGGTGATATCCTGACAGCAAGTCAATATTAGAGACCCACAGAGCTCCCCTCAATTGATCAAACAGGTCATCAATGCATGGAAGTTGATATCTATTCTTTATCATAACTTGTCTAAGTTTAGGATAATCCACACACAACCTCAAAGTTCCATCTACTTTCTTTACAAACAAAACTAGTGCTGCCCATGGACACACGCTTGGCCGAATAAAACCTTTTTTTCCAGTTCTTCCAACTGCACTTTCAGTTCCTTTAACTCCATTGGTTCCATCCTATAAGATGGAAGTGAGATAGGAATGGTACCCAGAAGGATATCAATCGTAAAATCCACTTATATTATAGGTGGTAACCCTGAGAAGTTTTAAGAAAAAAAAATCAAGAAATTGATCCACGACTACTGAAAAATTGTTATTTGGGATCTCGTCCATCAATTCCAAGTTTAATGCAGCCAACTGGTAAGAGATCGTTGCCACTACTGGTTCCAACAAGCCCGTTACACCTGCCTTCACCACTATTTCTTCTCTAAGGAGATGCTTGACGACATCCTCAGTCGTGAAACTGACTGTTATGGTATAATAGTCGATGTGAGCCCCAAACTCTGTCAACCAATCCATGCCCAGGATTATATCATTGACATTCATCTTCAGCATAGAGAAATCCCATTTCAGCTCAACTCCATCAATAGTTATAGAACATGCTCTACACACGAAGTCTCTACAATCTCTTTCACCAAGACAAGTTTGAAGTTTAATCATAGAAGGCATCATTTCATGTTTTAAGTTCATCAAATTAGCAATACGAGAAGCAAGAAAGGAATGCGATGCACCAGAATCGAAAAATTCTTGAATGAGGGTAAAATTCAAAAGAATTGTTCCTCTCACCATAGATGTTCCAGAATGGTCATCCAAAATAACCTGTTCCACTCCATACAATTGCTTTGTTACTGCACTTTTCTCCTTATTGCCTTGTTGAGAGTGCCCTACCCAAGGAGTCATGATATTCCTAGAATCACCATAGATAGCTCTGTTCTACTGGCGAGACTGATTTTGCTGTCCTCGCCCTGTCGAAGCATAAGATGCTTGCGACACCTGAGAAGTGTCATGAACACCCGACCGTGGAGCACTGTGACAATATCACTGAAGATGACCCATCTTGTTGCAATTGTTTCATGCTCTTGGTGGTGCTATACATTCTCATTTCATGTGATCAATCGAGCCACATTGAAAACACCCGACTTTCATCATGGGTCATGGAGGATGATTCACCGATCCAACCGTCTGATTCTGATTCGCACTCCCACCTTGGAAGTAGGTGTCCCTTTTCTGTTTGTTCCCACCATTAGAGTTCCCACCCATTCCAGTGGGTATCTTCATACTTTCTCCTCCCATAACTTCTGAGATGTCTCTTTCAGCTACTGTTTCTCTGTTTACCATCTTCGTATATTCCGTAACTCAGAGCACAACTATCTTCAAGAGAATCTCCTATCACAACCCTGATTCAAAGATGCGTGCCTTCAGCGACACACTTACAGCAAATTCCAGTGCAAAGCACACTAAATTCATGAATTTAACCGCATACTCCATGATAGAGAGATTATGCTTCTTCAGGATGACAAATTCTGTTATCCTTTGGATCTTGAACGTGTGAGGATATAATTGTTTATTGAAATATTCCTCAAATTCCTCCCATCCCAGGCCTTGATCCCCCTTAGCCTACACCACTAGCTCCCATCACTGTCATGCAAGATCCTCTAGCATATAAGTCGCCAAATTTACTTTCAGTTCTGCTAGTGTGCCGATGAAATAAAAGATACGATTTATCCTACTCAGCCACACCTCCACCCTTTCTGGTTCATAATCACCCTGAAAGATGGGTGGATTATGCTTCTAGAACTGGACGGAATGGTCTATATGCCTTGACTCATCCTTCCTATTCCCTGTGTCTACAGCCTGAAATGCTGGAACTATACTTTGGATTAGCTGCTGGTTCACCTGTGGCTCAGGTGCGACCACAGTCTCGACATCCTCTTCTATTTGGTTTCTATAACTCCTAACAGGTGCCATTTTCAATACGAACAACGGACGCCATTAGTCTCACTTCCTAGCAACTGAAGGCTTAACATTTCAATTTCTATCACATCACTATCACACCATTTACTTCCAACCATCATGCTTTTCCACATTTACCCATTTATAAATAAAATGTTTTTCTTTCTTGTAAAAATAAATCTATTTTCAAAATACATCAACCATTCTCTTTTCGAAATCTTTCATTTGAATAATAGTTTAAAATTTTCAAAAATTACACTTTTTCCTCAAACCATATTCCATTTCTCAAAATGATATTTTCACTCACAGTGGGAAGTCATTACCCTAATGCATGTCATGCTCATCTCATTGGATAAACCCATGAAAATGATATTTGTTATCCTATAAGTGTCTCCAAAACACTTATGTAATGAACTCCCTGGTAACTTAAAGTTCAGCATAAAAAGTTTATCTACCTCTTTTTATGCGCTACATTCCAAGTTCCGACAATACTACTCCTTCCTAATATGACCGCCCAATGAATAGACACGTAATAATTCAATGGCAAGACCAACAAAAATTGATGACTACTTGTTCCACCAAGAAAGGAACAAGATTATTGCATTTATACCCCAAGGTCCGAACAAACTGATACCATTTGTAATGACCCACTTATCCTTATTGAATTAAGAATACAACAAGTCATTACTTGTCCTTAAGAGACATCCCCAAGGTGCCAAAAGCTGGAAATAAAAGACGAAGGGTTTCAAAACAAGTGGTGGACGATTTACCCTTTTAGAACATACCAAAAATCCAACAACCATAACCAAACAAATCAACTAAACGATTCATGATAAAAGCTAAGACAACTCAACCAATTATTTTATCACCAACCAACCAAAAGTACTATAGTGGAAACCAAAACTAAATTAGTGTAAACAATGGAAAGACAAACTAAAAGACTAAAAGATGACAACCCAACTCCATGCTCCACAAGCTCTAAGATCTAATATCATGAACCAGCCCATGTATCACGAAGTGGTTCTATAAACATGTGACACTTTACCTTTTCCATCATCCCAGTATATGACATCTGTAAAATCACCAATGTGCCAAAGAAGGGGGTGAGTAATGAAACACCGTAGGTTTTCCACTGATGACTTCCCAACCCATGCCTCTAGGATAAAACATGTTAAAACATTCATATAAAATAATTTATATAAAACAATTCCAAAATAGTTCACAATATAACAAGTTCCATGTCAAAACCATTTTCCAACGAAAACCATCTTTCTCAAGAAAAGAAACCAAGAAAAGTTTCCAATCAAATTCCCATTTCCATTTTGGAACATTCATTCCATTTCAATAATCTACACAACCAAACATTCATGCAACTTGGACCTCCCTATACTCGCGAGTGGTGGGTTATCCTTCCACTAAGCTGTCACTTAGTGGACTACCTTGACGAGGGTACTTCACGCCCTTATCCATCCCTTTTGATGGGGGTACTTCTCACCCTTATCCATCCCAATCTTTTGATGGGGGTACTTCTCACCCTTATCCATCCCAATGCATATGGACACACACCACAACCCATGAAAATACATGCCAAAACCAAGTGTGTTCAAAACCTTTCAATAAAGCATCAAAACTTTTATTGATAACCATTTATTTCATGCAGAAAAACCATAACCAGTTTAAAATAACCATTTTAAATTCACTTCAACAAACAATTTCAAAAAACACACAATTCCCATCACCCGTTACTAAAAAGGGTTTTAAACCATTATTTCACATCAGATAAACATCCCACTTCAATCAAGGAAAAAAATTTGAAACTAATCCTTCAAGTTCTAAGAAAGAGGAATCGAGAGTGAATCCACCTACCTCAACAAATTAGGCAAAACCAACTAACGGACGAAGAACTCCAACAAAACCGAATCAAATACTCGCCGAAACCTCCTTATATTCCATCCCCTACCACCAATAAAACCAAAAACCGACTTAAAAGTCATCCACTACCTTATATCTACCCACCTTGGGCGTAGATCAAAGGATCCATCAAGAGGGAAAAAGGAGATCTAAGAAAACTAAAGGAAACGAGACTTACCTCGATCAACCAGCCTCTCAACACCAAGGCAAGCCTCCGAATCACTTCCTAAATGCCTGGTAAGTGTTCTCCCACCTTCACTAGAGAGAAATCCCGAGTTAGAGTCGTCTAGGAGAAAAACGAGTGAGTTTAATGATAAAACAGATTAGATATTTAAAAATATGATCTATGTTGACTCCACGCATGGTTAGTCCGCATGGTTAGTCAAGTCATGCGCTAACCATGCGGTAGTCACTACTTGGAAGGGGTGCTCCGCACGACCTCCTCGTACAATTTTCCCAAACTGTGTGCACACTGTGCGGTCTCCTCTATCCAAAGTGACCATCACTGAACGACTTACGGATGGTTTGGGAAACCCATACGAAGCCCGTGCATCACTAATTTTTTCCCTTTAACACTTCAAAAGTCTCCAAACTTTCCCAACCATTTCTCATATGCATCACGTACTTAAAAAGCATAAAACAAGGGTTACTTACCAGAAACCAGGGGTACTACACATAATCAAACTAAACATCAACTATTAAATAAAAAATGTTAAATGATATCATAAAATATTTATCCCAAAAAAATATAAATAAACATTAGTATTGGAATTTTCGAAAATACTCTTCTAAAATCATTATTTAATTCTTTATAGAAATACTCTTTTACTTTGAAATAAAGAGATATTTCGGAAAAAGAATTGTATAAAAAAAATTTAATTATGGTAATTTTTTTATAATAAAACCATATATTTAAGAAAAATATTGATTTATTAAATCATATTATAGAGTGCACTTAAAAATAGATAGTAATTTGGGAAGTTACATTAAAACTACCTGGTTTATCGAGTTAAATTGTTTGAAGATCCAATTAAAACATATAACACCCCAAAAAATAAAGAAGGATTAAGAATGGTCTAAATAAATTGGGCATTAATGAAGAATTTATGTGGATTAAATAATAATAAATAATAATTTCATTGAGTTATGTGTAGAATAAGAGTAACTAGAATGAAAACTGAGGTTTGGGTATAAAACCCTTACCTTATGTCCAAATTTGTTATGCACTTGACCATGAGGATTTGTAATATGAAATTAAACCCATTAATAATTTTATTAGTAACATATTAGACATGTATATAATTATTATAATTTTATTATGTTCAGTTATGGAAATTTTATAAGTTATAAGATTGAATTCAATAGTTTTAGAGTGTTTTTTTCTTGATATTCATGACTAGATTGCTTGATTATAAGTATAGATGTTCATGTTGAATAGATATAATTATCAATGGTTTAATTTATATATTATTAATTATCATCCAAAATTGAAATGGTTATATATATCATTTGGTTATACGGTATTAGGATGAATCATTAGATAACTCATTTAGTGATAATCATTTACATTTTAACAACAGTTTTTCGATCACAACGAACTAGTTTTATTCTATTATTTAGTATCATGTAAAAATGATGGATCCAAAATCATTAAATAATATATAATGAATATTTTATAATATTTTTGAATTATAAAAATTGTTTCATGAATATCCTTCAAGGATAAATTTAAGAGAAAATGTTCGTCATCCATAAAGGTTGTAAATTGGCACCTCCTGAATGTAGACTTCATTTTTAGTATAAAAGAGAGAGAGTAATGAGATTGATGATGTATATTCAATTAATAAGATAAAAATACAATATATAAATGATACTGGGGTTATCATTATCATTTTGATAGAGAAGGTTAATAGATAATTATAAATAATTAAGGAACTTTAAAACTAGATAAAGGGAAAAGGAATAGGATTTTACATATTGGATACTTCTCTTTGAGAATCTCTTTAAGGTGATTGATTTTAATATTTTGGAAAGACCAAGAGCTTTTAGAAGGGGGGGAGGGAGGCTAGGTAAGAGTATTTAAGAAGATATTTGACATGTTTCATGTCTTAGATAAGGGAGTAGAAGAGGGAGGGAGTGGTTGTCTTTATAGTGGAGGAGATAAGTGATTTTTGAATGTCTTATTCATTATTTTATTAATTTTCTAAAGATAAGAAATGGTATCTGATTATTATTACCAAAATATTAATAATTTAGTGTTTTTCGAACAAGGTATTTCTTAAATCATCCATGATGCAAGTAATAGTGTTTTTATCTTATAATTTATTGTTTTTCGGTAAATTACCATATTTTACCATTCACAAAAAATTCATGTATTTAAGAAAATTTCCAAAAATTTACCCCAAATTTTTTTCAAAAAAATGGAATAAAAAAATGTAATTCCTTTTTTGAAAATATGTTTTTATATATGGTAAATTATATATCCATTTAAAATCATCATTAACTCAAAATATATTTTTTTTAAAACTAAAACTGATTTTATAACACCCTAAAAAATTAAATATGGTCTTATTAAATTATCCTAAAATCACAGGATGAAAAAATATTGATTAATGAATACATTATATGAAAATGAAATTTATTTTAAATAAATTCACTAATTATAATATTGTAATTAAATATTTTTTACTCACTAAAATACCAACAATTAATTATTTTTTTTAAATTTTTACTAACTTATACCATTATATCATAATTTAATTTATTAGGTGATTAAATTTTATTTATACTCTAATGGGTGCGGTTAATATTCATAAGGATTATATAACTATTCATAACGTAACATCAATATTCATAAGGGTCAAGTTACTATTCACCAAAAAATTAAGTTGATCATATTAGAGTCTAAACATCCTAATGAATGAAACCATGTTTGCAGCTTTTCAAAATTCAAATTATAGAAGTAGAGGAAATAGTTTAAAATAATTTATTTTTATATCCTTGGTGTGTCACATGGAACCCATTTTTAAAAATTCAAATCACAGATGTTTTAGAATAAAATTTAATATTATACCCACAGACCTGATAAAAAAGAGAAATTCCAAAAACAACATGTTTAAGTGTAGAATGTTTGAATATAATAATTTTATTTTATTTTTATTCCTTTGAACTAAAATTTAATTTATTATAATACAATTTAACTAATTTTTCATTAAAAAATATAAAATATAATTTATCATCATAAATAGTGTAAATGAAAAGGTAGTTTTCAATAAAAGAAGTATTTTTTACTATACATCAAAAAAATAAAACATTTAAAAAATTCCAAAAAATTCCACATAAGATAATTTTAATAATTTTATTTATAAAATTATATTGATTTTATCATATATGGTTTCTAAAATATTACCAAATTTCTTTTATCCTAGAAGCGTAAATAGGGATGAAACCATTTTCTATCAAAATAAAATAGTTTTTCAGAAATAATTTCTTTTTCTTTTATATGATTATAATTTATTTATAATAAATTTAATTTAATTTATTTTATTTTATACAAGTATAAAACATATAATTTTAATAATTTTGTTAGTACTATTCATACCCACCATCAAAATAGCTAGGTTATAATGTTTATTTTTAAATAATATTTTAATATATATTTTTTTTAAAAACAATGTTGACTGAATAAAAATATATTAAAAAGAATAAATTAAAAAAAAAAGAAATAAATCCAAAAGTATTGGGGTATTTCATTCTTCCATCCTACCAATATTTTAACCAACATAATGTATCTATAATAGCTTCTAAATGGATGAGGGTAGTTTTTCTTCATAATATCCTTTATTTCTTAAATTTGAACCTCCATTTTGTGATTTATCTATAATAACATTACCATACTTGTAATATGATTCCAAAATGCATTCTATCTATTAACAAGAACCTGGATGGGTTCTTCATAGTAAGATAATTCAAGATCCAATTCTATTTTATAATAAGTAAGCACATGCATTGGTTGTAGCTTGTACTTCCTTAACACTGACATAAAAAAGACATCATATAATTTTGAGAGACATGGAAACGTTGCTAAACAAAAATACATGACTCCAACATTTCTCGAATTTTCAATGGATCTAATGAATGTAAGGATCAATTTTCATTTCTTACAAACCCATTTTATATCCTTATTTGGAGAAATATTAATAAAAAATGATCTCTTAATTGGAATTCCAAATCCTTCCTTTGATTATCATTTTTACTCATTTTCTAACATTAAGATTATTTAATGTGATCATGAATAGAATTTAACAATAATTTTTCTCTTTAACATGTTTCCTGAGTAAATTTTTATTTTCAACATCTTCATCCCAAAATGTTCTAGTACAATATCTCCTACCATATTATACATCATACAATTCAATTTGAATTCATGAATACAAAATATTTTTATAGGAAAAATCTAGTAATGGTAAATAACTACATAGAATACCATGAAATCCATGTGAGCATGACATTAACACATCTTCAATGGTTTGACTAGTCCTTTCCGACCTTCCATTAGTTTGAGAATAGTAGGTAGTTCTCAAATAAAGCTCGGTATAAAGAGCCTACAGAGAAATCTTCTTTAATTTTGATCTAAAAAGGGAATCAAGATCAAAAAATGCCCAAAATTCGTTCACCATGATGTCTTAAGGCATCTTTAATACAGATCATTAAAATTACATCAAGAAGTAAAGCTAATATTATATTAAATAAATTTTCAAATTTGGTTAGGTGATCTACGATAACCCATATTGAATCATTCTATCTAGGAGTATTTTTCATTCATATGAAAAGTTACATAGTAATTACATCACATTTTCACATTGAAATAGGAAGAGGATTCATGAATCCTTTAGGATATTCTGTCAATGCAGTCACTTATTGACAAACCAAACATCTAGATAAATAATCAATAATTTCATGTGTCATGTTATCCCACCAAAAACAATCATTGAAATAACAAAACATAATTGTGATACCAGGTTGTATAGAGTAGTTTAAGACATGGTAATCATCCAATAATTCCATTTTTTGTTCATGTATATTTGTAAAACATAACCGCCTTCCAAATTTCATACACCATCTTTACAAATACAGGCTTCTGATTTCCTATCATTCAAAAAATTAATATTCTTACAAAATTTTTCATCATCTGAAGGATATTTGTTTTCTTTGTAATAAATAAGGTTTTGAAATCATTTGAGTAAGTAGTTATGTATATATTTTTATAATAATTTAGATATAAAATTTTAATATATCTATGAACATAGGATCACTCATAATACCCCTTTGGGTTTTAACTCCAAGATATTTCCTACTCAATTTATCCACTAACTTATTTTCATTCATTGTGATTATGTGTAGTGAGAAATCATAATCATTGAGTAGCTTGATCAATCACCATTGTCTTTTATTGAGCTATTTCAATGAAAATATGTATTTTAGGTGTCATGGACCGACCCAACCAGGCTCGAGCCGCGACTCCCCAAGCCCGCCTCCAATAGGCCAGGGGATAGCGTCTAGTGCTGAGTAGGCTGTCACACACATAGGAGGCATTAGCCTAAGGTACCTGTACAAACGCACCAACATACACCTCCATGCAACAGTGCATGAACTTATAAAACTGAAAAGTAAATGCACGCATACAACTATTCCACAACCAGAGTACAGTAGAAGTACAAAAGGGAAAAACAGGGCCCACCAGAAGAAAACTACAAAGCGTCTAACTTGCTCATAAGAAGGGGAAAACACTACCAAAACACCTACCGGTAAGCTCCTCAGCACAGCTCCAGTACACACCCCGGTCAAACCCGCTCACTAAGCTCCGCCTGCTTCAGGTCCTCCTGGGACTCCGTCGAAAGGCCTGTGGTCTACACCAGACACAAACATGTGCGGGCAAATCCCGTGCAGGGGTGAGTATAACAATACTCAGTAGGAACCCAAAAAACCCAAAACAAAAGAGAGTAATTAAAGTCAATAGTCCACTCAACCCAGCCATAGGGAACCCAGATGAGAGAGAAAATCCATCTCGTGCCCATCATCGACAAAACACAACTAGTCAGCTCAAACTAGGTGTATGCCCATACATACACCTTGAATAATCCAGATATACTCAGCTCATGGCCCAAGCCACATGAGGTACTGACCTCATCACCAACAATTGTTCAGAACCAGGAGAACATGCTCCATGACCACTATCATCCCAGATGACACTCGTCTGAGAGATATACTCCATCAGGTTTCACACAAACATCATAGACGCTCATCCGAGAGATCATGCTCGTCGGATAGCGTCACTGAGGAAACCTCGCTGAAACAACAAAAACCCCAAATTCCTCGGAGAGGGGATCGCTCCTAGGGTCCGCTAGGGGATACCAGAACCCACACCAGTATACGAAGATCTCACAGATAGGGGATCACTCCCAGGGTTCGCTGGGGGATTCCACAACCTGATATGGCATTCGTTGATCTCACAGATAGGGGATCACTCCCAGGATCTGCTGGGGGATACCACAACCCGATCTGGCATTCGTACAGAAACACGTCACTCAGATAGAGGATCGTCACCCACGTAAAGGTGGTCATGACGATAGCAGGACCCTATTTAGTATAAATCGCGATGTAGGGGATTGAACTGATGATGACGCAACCCTACCGAAACCACATGCAGAGTAGGGGATCGTATAACAAATGATACTGCAACCCTACTAAAAACCTCACGCTGAGCAGGGGATCATATACCCGACGAAGCCACAACCCTACTGAGCACGACCCACTGCATAGGGGATCATATTCCCAATGATTCCACAAACCCTATGGGGTTAACCAGCTAGATAGAGGATCACCTCTCGTGGATAAGCGGTCCCAACGATACCAAGAGCCCGATCTCGGGTAACGATGCTAGAGGATCCTGCTCCGGGCCCACCAGAGGGATGCCACAACTCTAACAGATTAAACATTCCATCAAGAGGGTCACAAGCCTATACTAGGGTTTTGATGCCGTGAAAACCCTCGTAGGAACGAACCAAGGGAGCACCCTCAACCACTGCTAGTCCAAACGTTGCTAACCCGAGAGACCCACTACAATGCTACCCTGCACACCTTCAAGGATGATACTACGACCACCATCGCGATCCACGCAGAAAAACACACAGGATAGGTTGTTTACTCACCCGAAACAGACAACCGGTAGAAAAGGCACTATTCACCATAGCTAGCCCATGTGGGACCCAAAAAACGATCCCAAAACTCAACAAGCGGATCATACCACTGCGATCCCCATGAAAAAACACATAGGATCCATTACTCGTTCGTCTAAAATGAACCCCCAGTGAAAAAGGTACTATTCACCGAAGCCAGCTTGGGTGAGGCCCATGCCTCAATCCCGAATCTTATCGAATGGATCACACCGTTGCAATACTCTTAGAAAAACACACAGGTTTGACTATTCATCCCCCAAAATCGGACTCATGGTGAGAAAGTTACATTTCTCCGTAAACGCCCAAACCCGGCTTCGTGAGGCCCGCACCTCAAACTCAGTCCCAACACCAGGAAACCCTCAAGAAAAGACCTCCATACTATCAGGTTCTCAATGCCACCGAAGACACGTCAATCAGACGCTCTGGGTAGAAGATACCACGACCCGAAGTCGAATAAAAATAAAATATTATTATTTTATTTGACGTTTCAAGCTCCCGGGCCACGATCCAAAAACTTAAAACTCATTAACCCACACCAAACGGTTCACCTTTCCTCCAAGGTCACATCGTAGCAGACGACACGTGAAATAGACTTCCAGGGAACAAGATACGGGGGTTTTAAAACCCCACTGTATGAAAAGGCGGCCGGACCGGTCAGGCCAGCCGACCCGGCCGCCCTCCGCCGTATGGTGACCCGCGCCACCGCACTGCGCCAGCAGAGCTAGCGCATCACCGCTTAGGGTCACCGGCCGATGCGCTCCGCCGCGGGCTACCGCAGGTCCGCCAGCACCGGGGCTGCGCTGGCGGAGCTTCCGCGGACCGCCGAGGGCACCTCGACGGTCCATTTTGAGATCCACAACCTCTTGCATGGCCCTCAGAACCCGACATTCCCTACTACGACAACAAAATAAATTAATTAGAAGAAAAAATGGGATCGTGGAATTAAAACGCAAACCGCCTACCTTGCGGGTGAAACGCTAAAGCTTCGAGTGTAGAACGACGCCCGCGACGCCTTGATGCTCGATCCGCTGACGATCGTCGCAGAAAATGAACATTTGGGGCTTGAATCGGCAAATAATAGAGGGAAAGATGCGATTCTCCGTAAACGAACAAACCCGGCCTCGTGGGGCCTGCACCCCAGACTCGGTCCCAACACCTGAAAACCCTCAAGAAAAGATCACCATACCATCAGGGTCTCAACACCACCGAAGGCATGTCAATCAGACGCTCTGGGAAGAAGATACCACGACCCGAAGTTGAATAATAATAAAATATTATTTTTTTATTTGACGTTTCAAGCTCTCAGGCCACGATCCCAAAACATAAACCTCCCAAACCCACACCAAAGGGTTCGCCTTATCAGCAGGGTCGTGTCAACGTAGACGGCATGCGAAACAGACTTCCAAGGAACAAGATAGGAGGGTTTTAAAACCCCCGTGAATGAAAAAGGGGCCGAACCGGCTGGCCGCTGCCGCCGGCCCGCCCTAGCCAGCGGCCATCCGCTACGTGGCTCCCCACGACGCCATGGACCACTGCGGGTCTGCCGGCGTCGACGGAGCTTCCACGGACCACCGGGGGCACCTCGAGGGTCCGTTTTGGGATCCCCGACCTCCTGCGCGACCCTCGGGACCCGATCTTCCCTGCTACAACAACAAAATGAAGCAATTCAAATCAAAAAAGAGATTAGGGAAATAAAACTCAAACTTCCTACCTTGTAGATGAAACACCAAAGTTGCGGGTGCAGAACGACGCCAGCGATGCGCTGAAGCTCGACCCGCTGACGATCGGCTCAGAAAATGGACGGTAGGGCTCGAATCGATGAAGAATGGAGGTAGAGGGGAGGGGGTGGTTCCATCTCCTGTGCACATGAGGTGGGGGGGGGGGAGAAGAGATTGATTGATTTCTACTTTTTTATTTAAAATAACTTCATTAAAAAAACACCCCCAACCAGACCTCCCTGGCACGAAGGAAATTAGGTCGCCCCTAGGTAAACGTGCTGTTCTGAATGCAACAGTGGAATCAGAATTGTGATCTGAGACACTTTTCACAAGTTATTTGATCCAACGCTCATAATTAAACTTTTTTATTTATTTACGAAAACACCTCTGGTGGCGTTTTCCACAGCAGGACCGCACCTGCAAAGTTTACACCTCACCTAGGGTAAACGACACAGTCCGGATGCAACTGTGCCCTCAGATTCCATTTCAGAGCTACTTTTTAAGAGATATCACACCCCCTCCACATGCATAGTATAAAAATAATTAATATTTTTATAAAATTAATTCCAGGCACACCGGTCCCGGAATCACACGTCGTCTTCGCACTTAACTCTGGAATTATTTATAGGAATATTCCAAAGTCTGACAGGGCCAAAACCCGAGTCACTACATTAGGAATTTATTATCAGTGTATATCACACCTCTTTCACCATAAAGATAATGTGTCCACATCTTCAAAGAGAATACTGTAGCTTCCAACTCATGATTATGGGTTGTATAGTTCTATTCTCGAGATATCATTTTCCTTGATGTATATTTAATAACATTACATTTTGTCATTCGGGAAAAACCAAGTCCCACATTTGATGCATTAAATTATGTCACAAAATCATTATTTCTAGATATTATAGAACCACTTAGATCATTAACCAATATTTACTTCAACTCATGTAAACATTAGTTATATTTATTTATCAAAATGAACTTTACCCCTCACATTTAATCTTGGTTAATATGTTAGCCAACACAAAAATTGTTTGAATGAATCAAAAATATCGACATGAAAAAATAATGAAACTATATACCTTATTAATGCTTGATGGTGAAGGGTGTTCTATGATATCCTTTAACATCATAGGATAAATCAGTATTACACCATTTGACACAATATGGCCATGAAATGAAACATCATGAATCCTGATATCAGACTTACTAAATGTTACATTTAACACATTCTTTAAAAGAGTCTGATGAATAATTTAAAAGTAACTATCATGGTCATTTTAACTTTTAGAGTACACTGTGATATCATTAATTAATACCACCATAATATTATCCCCATATTTAATTAATAATATATTAATTGGATCTTTAAAAAGAGTATTTATTAGTCAATTTTAATTCAATTACTATAAACTCATACTACCCAAATCTCATTTAGGAATATATATTCATATTTTTTTAATTCTTTATTCATAATTTATGATACTTAGAATGAATATCAATCTTTTAAAAATATATGGGTCCATAAATTTGATCAAATAATTCAACAATATGAGGATGATGATACATGATCTTTATCTTAGGTGAATTTATTTTCCAATAATTAATTAACAATCTTATAGGTCAATCCTTTTTCTTAACCAATAGAATAGGTTATGCCCATGGTGAAACATTAGGGTGATTAAACCCCATATCACATGAATACTCTAGTGGTTTATTTTCCTTATATAATTCCTTAGTGGATATTATACAGGGTGTCTTTAATGTTGGACCTCAATCATCGATTAAATATGTGGAAAACCTATCTTTATGATATATGGGATGTCTAGTTAATTATTAATTAAATGCCAAAAATTAGTCATGGAAAAGAGGTATATCCTCAATTGGAAGATTACCTTCTCCATCCCTAGATTGTGTTTGATCTTCTTCTCCAACAATCTATTTTTAAGAGCTATTGGGGGTGGATCTTGACATGTCATGGATTAAGATTCCTCAATTATAATGATAAGGAATTCAAAATCTTTATCATAAATTGTAATTCCCTTCTTCTTAAACTAACGTTTTTTCATCATATTTTAAAATTCATATCATTTGAAGGATTATATCGATGTCAACCATAGATATGATAATAAGGGCAGCAAAAAAATCATGTTTTTGTTTCATAATGGGGACTATATAGAACAATATTATTTTTGTGATACTTCCACTTGTACTTTTCATTGACAACTCAGCTTTTATTATGATATAAAAATATATAATTTCAATAGAAAATTGGATGATATAAATGTGTACAAGGATCCAAAATAATATAACAAGATTTTTAAATTGGAAGCTATAATTAATGAACGTACTACCACATAATTATGTACTTTAACCTTAATTGTAGTAATCATATAAGCTTTTCCCTCTCCCAATGAACTCTCTTATTATAGATTGCTTTGAAAAATAGGGAATTATTTTGTGTATTTCCCCATATACCTATATTTAAATCATTGAGTAATAGTTTATTCATTCTTCCCATTTCATTATTTATCCAGTTTACACTTATCTGTACACTTATAAAAAACTCTATATACCTTCATGTATATCCTAGGATGATTCCTTCAATAGTTCTAAGAAGGTGACAATTTCTTCATTATCTTATTCTCCATTGACATGTTACCAATTTATTGGTTATAAATAAACATTTATTTTATTGATATTCTTTAAAAATTTATGATCTATATAATTAATTCTCAGTTTTTATTGCTTATAAAACTATTTTATCATATCAAGAAAATGATTTAGAGGCCAGTTCCCTTCAGAGACTTGTAATAATACCATTAAATAAATTTTAAATATTCCACTATATATTGGGTATGTAATCTATAGTATACCTATATTAACTTGTAAAGGTACCCTCAAACTAAGAAAATACAATTTCTTCCATTTTCTTTATGTTGTGAAAATTTACTGTCATTCATTTTTTTCTCACATGGGAAATATTTGCCAATGAATTTCTAATAAAAATCATTCAATTTTATTTTTTCTATTTTTTCACCTTATTAATCTAGATCAATGATCACCATTGTTAAATATTTTGAATTATTTTATAGTGTAATGATAGTGTAACTATTTTCTTTTCAATACACCCCAAGTCCATAAATATATTTCCAATATAGGTAATACATTTCTTAAGTACCATTGGTTCAGTAGTCCCACTAAATACTGGGAGGTTCTATCACATTAATAGATCCAATATAGAAGAATCACACTATTTAACAGATTGATCCATTTAATACAGGATATTTTTCATAACCTGATTATCCTTCTCTAATATATCCATGATTTGATCTATATCAATGCTAGTTGTACTAGCTTTATCCTTAGAGAAATATATTCATTTTACAAGATTATTGATACCATTATTCCATCAAAGAACAATTTCTAAACAATGGAATATATAATATTGGATAATGAAATTATAATTTTTAAATCATAATCTATAATTTAAATTCAATGTAATAATTAACAAAATTTAAAATTTATGAATTTTTAATCGCAAAATTATAAACATTGTTTCTTTGGGGATATCATTGTTTTTGAATCCTTCATAATGGTTTGTAAATAAAATTTGAATTGTTAAATTATATAGAAAATAATGTCAAATCAGGTGTATATTAAATTTGTTTATCATATACTAGGCGATGATCTGGTCAATCCCAATACAACCCTTTTAGAGTTATTACTCCTAGGTACATATGTTTTAGAACAACATCCATATGTAGTATCCATAAATGGATTTATTTCAAAAAAACCACATAATCAATTCCTTACCAAAACATTAGGATATTATTCAATACATATCCTGAAATTCTATTATATTGTTATTTTACATAATATATGTTTTCCTTAATCTAGTTCCAAATTATTATACAAAATATCCCCTGATACAAACTATAACAGCCAAGAATCTAGTAACCCAGAACTGATTCCTACTCTATTGTATTTACATATATATAATGGGTCAAATACTATAGGATTTAAAAGTTATATGTTTTGGGAAACTCGATATATATATATATATATGATATCCATTTTACATTAGGAATAAAAATAAAACATAATTAAAAAAAGCAAATGATCTTTATCCTAAAAACAAACTCAATGAATTATTTTTCATATCCAAGGAGATGGAATCAAAATATGGTTGAGATAAAATTCCCAATATCGGTAATATATAGTTGAGATATCATGAATCGATAAATCATAACAATTAATTATAGGTAAATAATTTTTCACCCATTCCATTTAATCAATTACAATACTATCATAATTTAATAAGGAATAACTATTATAATAAGGTAAATAACTGGAAACATACGACATATAATCTACCAACCAAGTATGAAATGCATCCAGAGATAATATCACAGAGATTATATCATGGATAATATCAATAATTAAATCTAAATGGTGGAAATTCTTAATTATTAGATTTCATGAAATCTTTTATCATGATACAAGTACTATCAATTCCTTTTACAAGAGAGTTTAAAACTTATTAGTAAATACCCAATTAACATGTCCAACTTATTTGTTTCATTAGGCATATCAATGTATTTTGGTTTTATCAGTATCTGAGCCCCACCAATAAATTAACTTCCATATAAATAGGTTTACACTAAATATTTGATTTAATTTATGAATCAATATGCCTTTTCTTCACATATCTACAATAACTAAAGTATATGGATTTATCAATATTTGTCTAGTTAATCAAAGAAAATTAAAAATAAAAACCAAATATGAAAATGGTATAAAATTTAGGAAAGATTCATATATATAATAAAATGAAATGGATATTTATGATAAATATAATTTCCAATGAAAAATCATCACTTGAAATTGATTGTTTCAAGATTAAGAAAACAATAACAAACAAAATTAAGATTGTATAATGAATAATTTACCATTATGGTAAATATTAAATTGTAAAATACTAAAAAATTAACATGAAAAAAATTAATAATAATTATATATATATATATATTATTTTTAAATAAAATTAATTTTATTTATGTACACCACTTAAGAGTGACTAGGTGCATTTTAACAGAATTCTTTAATGAAATGAAGATTAAGATGAAATCCCTTACCTATTTTTAATTTTCATGTTAAATATACATGGATGAAATAATGAAATTTTAAAAATAAATTACCATTAAATAATAAGTATTTATGAAATTACATCTAAAAGAGGAAAAATTTAGAACATATAAATTATATTAGATTAACAATAACAAAATATGATGCAATTATTGGAAATTAAGATGAAGTACCATACCTCACACATAAACTTGGTGAAACACAATTTAAAACATGAATATTTTTTTTTTGGAATCTTATTAATGTATTATATAACCATATCCAAATTTATAATATCATATATGACCCTGTTATTACAATTTACAATCCTTTTGTTAATAATATTACATTATTTTCTATATTTCGTGTGTTGATTTCCTTGGTTCTCATTCATGTTTTGTCATAAATAATTCAGTTCTTGCACGTATTACATAGTTAAATCATATAAATAATGTTTTTAATGTTATAAATATAATATCTACTAATTATATTCATTTTTAGAGTAATTGTTTAAGGTTGGAAATGGTAAATGAATTGCATCGCTTTTTGAAGATGATATATTGTACTTACAGATGAACAATGATATCATTAACTTAATCGGTTAAAGGGTAAGAAAGTGGGTAGATAAATTAGACATAAATAATTTATAAAATTTCATATAAATAACATATATTCTATAAATTATTCGTTATTTAATTCCATATAATTCGTAATGGAAAATCTAATCACATGGATTCGCAATGCGGTCATCCACCATACAAACATATGATGTTATTAGTTATTAAAAGGTATAGAAATTAAGAGTTTATTGTGTTATTATTATTATATAATTATAATAATATCATAAATATAATATAAATGTGTTAAATCCTTCATTATATCAAGCCTTGAAATGTTGTCCTGGAAAATAGATTTATCCGTTCCTAATGTGGATGCATGTCGTACACACGGTCAATAGTTTTGTTTCACCATTGATGGAATATTGGATATATATAGTCATGAATTTAACAAAATATGTTCTCATTCAATTTATGATAATTGTATTATTATAAAATCATACCTAAATAATAATTTAAATCGGAGGAAGAAAAAAAATAAAAATGTTCATTTGAGAACATTACCTGTTCATTGGATGACCTCTTTAGGTTTGCACAAAAAACAAAACTATGATGGATTTTATATCAATAATATTTATCCAAGATGTTTTAAAGGAATTATAAATGTTATTTTTGTAATTATTTTCTAATAATAACGGATTTGGATTTTATATAGGGTAGGAGATTGAGTGGCCTTTTATAAGTGGGGAGATGACATACATGGAATTTTTGAAAAGAATCAATTACATCCATGATTTTATCTTGTAAAAAACATAAAATAATTGCCCAATATGGACCCTTATAGGTGAGGAGGTAAAAATATGGACATAAAATGTGTGTTGGACAAGTTTTTAGGTTTTTTATCCATTTTATTTTTATTTAAACCGATGGTAAATTAGTTTTTACCTTAAACATTGTAATTATTATTTTTATACTTTTTTCTATTAATAATGGTAAAAACTAATTTTATCTTATCAGATAATATATATTATCCTAATTCAAAATATGGAATCCATTTTTTAATCCTAATTATAATTGAGGTGGATTCCAATTTAAAATTATACCCATAAACAAGATGATTAAAGAAGGTTTTAAAAGAAATAATTTGGACAAGTATATACGATTTTAATATAAGAATTCTATAAGAAATTTATTGAACTAACAATGATATTATGTATTATAATATAATTTGAATTAATTTACAACAAAATAAAAATAATACATAACTTAAATTTTTAAATAATTTTAAAGAAAAGGCAGTTTTCAACAAAAATAACAAATTTTACTAGTTATCAAGAAATTAAAAATTTCAATTTTTTTTCAAAATATCACACCATGATAATTCTGCTGTTTTAAATTTTCTAATAAAAATAATTCTATCAAATAAATTTTATAAGAGTGCCAATTTTTTTTATAAAAGTTCTCATGAAATGTCGAAACTTTTTTATTTGAAAAAATAATATTATTTTTGAATGTATTTTTTATATCAAATGATACTTAATTTATTTATAATAAATATATATCCATTTAATTTATTTTACAAAATTAAAACCATATATTTTTCATAATTTAGTCAGTACTATTCCAACCAATATACTTAACGTCTAGGTTATAACAACCATTTTTAAATAATATTTTAATAGAGTATTTTTATTTAATCTTGGGATTACATATATCCCAAACTATCAAAGAGATTGAATCATCTTAAAATAAAATAAATAATAAAGTGATGGGGTGTTACATTAAATTTCTTCTACCATACTATTTCATATCTATTTCATGTATGTGGATTTCAATATGAATATACTATCCTTTTTATGTGGAAATTTTATTTAATTTATTATGATTACATTGTTATTATAATACATTATTATTTTAAATTACAGTCATCATATCATTTCCCACCTCACATTATATAATTGAATTTGTGATCATGATTTCTTTTATGTAAATATATTTAACTAGTCCTCACTTTACACTCAATATAACGTGAGTAAATAATCATTTAATAGATAGATCTCCTATATTAGTGCATGTGGTGCATGTTTGGTGACCTGGTGAAACCAATCATATGGGTACATAAGGGCACAAGTGGAATTCTAAAAGTCAAACATAGAATGATTTTAGTATAGTAATTCAAAGTATCAATGGGTAGGTTATCATATTCTAGGTAAAATGACCATTATAAATCTAATGGTCATTAAATTTTATTTAGTTAATTTTTTTTCACTTTCATGGACAATCATTTATGTATTCTTAATCATAAATTAAATTAAATTTTACATGTTTAAGAAAAAATTAAATTATGTGTAATCTTTATCTATATATATTTAATCATGTATGTTAAATCAAATATTTCTAAAAAACACATAATGAGATATAATTGAAAGTTTACACATAAATAAAACAATAAATAAAATAAAAAAAATTATTTACTATGGCCATCCACTACAACGATTTAAATCGAACCATACCAAAAAATGACTCAAAACCCCTAAATCATATATGAATTTTTATCATGATTTTTGGTTTCACTTAGCCAATTTTTTATTAAGTGTTGATCATATAAATGAGACATATATAAACTACTAGAAAAAGTATGGTGGAAATCCAAAATTTTGGATTTTAGGATTTTGGAGTTTACTCATAGGATCAATGAGAAATGATTATGTGTAATATGGAAGTTATTCTCCAAAAAATACATTCAGATTGATTGACAGAGCACCGTATGAGTTATGTTAAATGAAAAAATGGATCATTTAAACTCGAATATATATGGGATATGATATACTAAAAATAATAGAGGCAGATATTTTGTTTTGGTAATATAGAAAGATATTTGTAAATATAATATTTATTCTCTAATTTAGTTATCAATTTATACAGTAAAATTAATCTTTTATTTAAAGTATAAATGTAATTCCACCTTAATTCGACTATATCATAGAAATTCATTTTAGATAAGGATGACCTGATCAATGACTCTAATTTATAAAAATATCATGTAAGTATTTATGATAGAAAAAATACTTGATTAGAATTTATATATGTTGGAAAATCTGATTCATGAATCACCTAGGAAAAAATATAGTGATGAAGAACTATCTCTCTACAAATTTTTTTTTCGGATCCCAAATATTTTCTTTGTTTTATGAAATCATGCATGTTCAATGAGTTTATAATGTATTATTAGGATTTTGGTTCTTATAGAATGATGTGTAACTATTCTGTTTTATATTAAGAGAAGGAGAAACAATATACACACATGAGATATCAATGTTTTGTTCATGTGCATGATTGAGTGTCGGAAGTAGTTGGTCCCCATCTAGTCAAGATAATTTTCCACATATTTCCGATAGACTACAAGGTATTTATGATCCTTGATGATATATATAAAGATCTCATTAGATCCTCACTACCCAAGAGGCTGCCCATTATTATTGTGAATTAAAATTGGGGAAATTGGGAAAATAATTTTTTGGGACTCCATACACTAATTATACATATTAAAAAGGAAATGGATAATTAAAAGAATATGGACCTTTTGTTTAAAAATTAATGAATGTAAAATGTAAAGAGTCTCAAAGTTAATTATAAGTCTATTCCACACAAGCACCATACTTCTAAGAAAAGGAAGAATCAATGACATAAAAGGGAGAGACATGCCATATGTTTTGTATGTGGAAATATGGGATAATGGAGGAAGAATTTCAATTAGTTAACAAATTATGGATAATCTAAAAGGGAATTAATTATTGAGTGAAGTATTTATATATCTACACACTAGGTATTACATATAGATTTAAGTGTTCACATACATATCCAATTACCAGAATCATTAAGATTTCATAATATTTCTATAGAAGAGGTGGATCATCTAGAAACCAAAGAAGTGTAGATTTATAATTTTTTATATGATACTAACACCTTCTAATTCCATACAAGATGATT
Source organism: Viscum album (assembly GCA_963277665.1). Taxonomy (NCBI): domain Eukaryota; kingdom Viridiplantae; phylum Streptophyta; class Magnoliopsida; order Santalales; family Viscaceae; genus Viscum; species Viscum album. The sequence continues at coordinate 164,874,556 of OY728155.1, read as the reverse complement.
TATAATTTAAATTATTATTATTATGTACCAAATACTACCAAGAACATAATTTATATATCCTACTTAATTACTGAAAATTTTATTTTCTTGTTTTTAAGTAAGATATATATTTTTTATAATTACATAATTAATTATGGTATGAAACATTACTATAATAAAATCCATATATTTATCTATTAAGGATTATAATTATAATTTTTTTGTAAATTATGTTCTAATTACTCATTTCCCACCCAGTTGTGAAAATACTGTCGTATTAATTTAAATGAGATGTTTTTGAAAAATATATATCAAGATGGTTTCTTAGGAAATATTGAGAAAAAATCCACATAAAGTTTTTCATTATTTTATAAAAATAAAAATGATCAAAATACATTTAGGTGTATAGGATGAATGGGACATAGATATTATACAATTAGTACACACTAATTTAAGTAGATAACTTCCAATGAAATATTAATGTGGGTATTCATACTTCATAACATTTACTTACCACTTCAGGGAATATGGTTATGTCTACTTAACAATGAGTATGTATAAATCCTTTTAAAAATTAAGTGAATTCAAGAATGATGTTCAGAATAAACATCGTAGGAAGATAAAGAAGCATAATTTTGATAGAGGTGGTGAAAGTTTTAACCCACATTCTATAAAATATATATAGGACTATAAAATTATATCTCAAATCTAATTTCCTTATACACCATAATGTAATGTTTTATGTTAAAGGTGGAAATATTGTTGTCATAGTGATGTTGATGAAGAGTAAAGAGAAAATTTCATTATTCATTTGGGATATTAATTATATAATACACCAGTCATATTAAATTGAGTACAAACTAAAGAGAATTTTGAAATACCATATGAATTAATGTACAGAATCAGATCTATTATGTCATACACTTATGGAATGGGATGTGAGGCATTGTTAAATGAAATCCCAGGCAACATACAAGAACCCTCAATCATGAAATCTATATTTATAGGGTATCTAATTGAAACAAGGGGATAAAATCTATCTAATACCTTAGTTAACAAGGATACCATTATAAGGAATTATATTTTTATGTATATGATTCACATCATGAAGAACGATACCTGGAGTGAGATTAACATTGATGAATTTTATAATCTAGTGGAAGATGTTATTACACATTCACAAGTATTGCGTATGTATACTAAAGTGGTTAAATAAATAAAAATATATATTTTTTTCTATTCATTGAGGATGGTAACTCACTATTTGGTGTAAATAATGATTCTATTTCATTCAAATATGTTTTATAGATCATATAAAAAATAATATGGAAATAATCCATGAATTCTGAGATGTATTCCATGTCTTTGAACCCTGTTTCTGTTCTTCTTGATCATCCTGTTGTTAAAAAACCAATTTGGTGAAATGGGTAATCAAGAGAGAACATGAAATTTAAGGTAATTTAATACAGATAAAAGAATGTTAGATCCTAAAGGTTTCAACAAAATAATGTCACTAAATATGATGAAATTATTCCCTCTATTTCCCTAGGAAATCCATCAGCATTCTAAATTGTATATAATCTTTCCATGAATATTATATTGGTAGGTAGATATAAAAAAATATTTATTAAATGAAATTTTCATAAATATATCTATATGAGACCACCTGAGGTTTCTGTGTCTATTTAAAATTCCAATAACATTTGAATTATTAAATATATAATTATATATTCAAGGAAAAAATCATATCCATGGAACATTCGGTTTGAATAATTAATAAATGATTTAAATTTCATTAATAAATAATGTGAGGAGTGTGTTTACAACTACTTTAGTAGAATTGTTTCTCTATTCATAGTAGTATATGCTAATTAAATACTACTTAATGTAAATTATATACCATAAAAATATATGGTTAAGGATTATTTGAACTAGTGTTTCTCCATAGAGAATGTACGTAATTAATCTTCCATTATAAGTATCAATTAATTCATGATAAATCTATGGGTCTTCTTAGACCAAGTCTGTGTACATACATTAACAAGATACTAATGAAAATTTGTATGGAATGATACTTGAATGTATTTGTCTTTATGTCACATTGTATACATCTATCTCATAAATTTTTTATTTTAAAATAGTGGACATGATATATAATTTATCACATTACACATGCCTTACTGGTATGAGGTATCAAGTATTATTGATTATGTTCTATGCTTGATGTCATAGAATATTTTAGGATAGTAGAGAGACAAAAATTTGATTTAATATATAATAATTTATCAAATTTTAAGGGTATCATTATTTATCTATGGAATAATATGTACATGTTATATATATATAGTTGAGATAGTGATATATTTATCAAGGGATATATTGATTATATTTTCCAAATAGGTTAGACCAATATGAAGTAATGATTATAATATTTTATCTTTCTAAATAGAGGAGATGTGAGTTGGAAGAGTTTTAAGATACATGTTTCTAATACTTCTATAGTGGGGTCCAATAATATTGTTCCTTATGATTATGTCAAAATAAGAGATTCACTTTCACAACATCATCAACCAACTTGATTTAGTGCCAAATAGTTGATACATTGTCACATAACGTTGTGATAATATTATAGAAATGACTCTCAAAATGAAGGCAAGTTCACATTAAATGATAAATTACATACTCCTGATCTATCACCTCAATAATTATTTTATATCATGGGTTGCGGTCATAGTGAGATGATTTTTTATAGAATAAAATAGTACACCCCTGAAAAAAAAGTATTATTTGAATAGAACCATTAATATCATGTGAGAGATGGAAGATTAATTGTTTTTTATATTAATAAATGTATGTAATGATACTTAAATATTAATATTTTTATTAATTTATATTATGTGTAGTGTACTTTTATGTATTGATGAAATTTGTTATCAAATATTATCATAGGGATGCAGGATAAGTTGGTTTCTTCACGAGTAATATTTCATTAAAGAATAATGAAAGAATGGATTTTTTCCTTCCTAGTTTAGAAAATATTGATATTATATGACATTTAGTTGAAATAAAATATCTTAATAAGTTCCTAGTCAATGTTTGTTTATTTTTAAGGTCATTTATATAATTTTAGTGAAGTTATAATGAGCACATATGTTGATAAAACCAATATGAAACCTTCTTTAATGATAGATCTCAAGAAAAATAGATTATATTACACAATGAATATTCTTAGGAGGTTGTATATCCTTACAAAATTATCCTCATTCTCTATAGGATCCTTGGTATTTTGAAAGATGTAAACCTTGAAAATTACATAGCGTATCATAGTTATATAGTGAAAGGGGCCTAGAGGGTACCACACTAATTGAATTTGAAACCTCAGTAATATTCTATTTGAATTTAACATGTTGTATAAATATTATTCCACTACATGGTTTAATATTTACTTATTTTTTTGGACAAAAAATATTCAATCTGTATTTATTCAAGAAGCACATATATTTTATTTTATTATGTATAAAATTTTATTTACTAGATAATTATTTATTAATTATGTTAATATAATAAATTTATTTTTTTTGTTCATTAAAAAGGTAAAAAAATATTTATTTATTTTACTATATGAATATTTAATAAATATTTAATTTCATGTTTTATGAATAAAATATATTTTTATTTATTAGAAAACAATAAAATAAAATATAAATATCTACTAAATATTCATTATTTAAATATTGATAAATATTAATGAGGCTTGACATACCATGTTTAATAATCCCCTAAGAAATTTCATATTAAAAATGATTTGAATAACTACTAAATTTTTTAATCAATGAAGTAATATTTGGTTTAACATTAAGCATAAGGAATTACAGGTCTAGAATAAAATTTTTATTCTTATTATGAAAATGGTTTTATAGAGTTTAATAAAATAAAAATTAAATTTGTGAACTTATTATTTTATAACCCTAACACTAGTTATACCTAGATATGACATTTTATGAAACATTGTCCAGTGTAATAATTGTAAAAAATGTGTTTTATTGAATATTATCTCAATCCCTAATGGAATATTATCCTAGAATACACTCATTAATGTAGAGAAATTAACCTCCTCTATAAGATCAATTCCACCATGTTGTGAATTATTCTATTCTGATCAATAGTGGCCACCAAAAGCATTTGAACCATCCATTCTAGTAGCCATAGGATTCTATGATTATGATTATAGGTATAAAGAGAACATGTATATCACTGCAAGTGTGAATAATTCTTTGTTTCGTTGGACACAAAGAATTTATAAAAATATGTATTTATGAAATGATTAAAAAATGAACGAAACCAATGAAAGGTAATTCATTGTTCAAATATATTATTTATGAATTAATGCTTATAAGATATAATCTTCTTAATTTAGATGTTTCAATATATTATTCATATATTTAATTTTTCTTGTACTAATATTATTTTTCATGTACATCATCAAATTATTGGTTATTAGAAAAAAACCTAATTTGGAAATTCCCAATAGGTACTTCTACTATAATTGTGACATCAAAGTACTCTAAACATTATTATTTAAAAGGGAAAACATTTTTTCTCTTCACAATAAGATTTTGGTAAATATATTAATCTTTTTTTTTGTTGTGGCTAAATTACCCTTACATTACTTATTCAGAAAGAATTTATTTTTCCATCTAATAAAAAATAGGTTTTTAAAGAAAAACCAATGATTCATATTATTAATTTACAATGTACCAAAAAATATATTTGTTTACATGGAAATGATTCTTCAATAATATATTAGAGTTATAAAAAAATATAGACAATATATATTACCAAATTGTTTATCATGTAATGTAACTTAAAGTGGTTATGAATTGATGTTTTTAAAAACTCTGAAATTAATGATCTTAAAATAAAATTATATTTTCAGAATAATTTTCAATTTCTCAAAGGATCATATCTATTTATAAATATCAAAAATAATTTTATTTAAAATATTTGAAAATATAAAAATTTTATGATATATTTTTTATAAATTGAAAAAATAATTTAAATATATATGGAAATGAGGTTTAAATAAAAGAGTACCTAAATTTAAATTAGAAGCTACATATAAGAAAATAATATAAAATGGAAATAGAAAAAGAATATGGGGTTAGATATAAGAATTTTTTTTCCATTATTTATCAACTATAAAGGAAAAATATTTTCCTTCCCCTAATTCTAGTTAACATTTTTCAAAAATGTGACGTGAAGATCTTATGGCCAGAACGAGATATTACCAATAGTAATTTAATACGATCCCCAATTACAAAACATTACTACTTAGAAATAAAAATACATTGAATAAAATAATAGTGTAATTTAGAAATTAATCAAATAAAAGGATTCTAGTGTATTTTTCATGTAAAAAAAAACTAATGTATGGAATATGATATAGATGAATGGGTAAAAGAAAATGTGAAATCAAAATATTATTTAAAAAATGATACCTTGAAATATTTTTACACTTTTATTTCATGAAATAGTAAATAAGTTACTTGATCCCGTATATTTGTTTATAGAAATCTAATAACAAAGACTATTTGTATTTCCATATAATATTATTGAAACTCAATGATATTCTATGATCCTATAATAACATTAAAAATAATAATGAAAATACACCCAATGAATTCATTGGGTCATTAAAATATCAATCATAAATATTTCCTTGGACTAAATAACATAATAAAATCACATCATTTGTTTCATCAACAATTTTTTCATCCACCATATTCTACCATCAGAGAGGACATTAATCAAAAAAAATTGAACTCATTTTTTGATTTCAATTATTTTAAAATTATTGAAATATGTAATATAGATAATACATTGAGTTTAAAAAACATGGTTCTTATGCATTATTTTAAATTTAAAATTTTTAGATGATTTATTTACATCAGGTTGGTATGAAATAATATTTATATTTCTATAAATTTTATCATTCACAATTTTTTTAATAAAAAGTAGTAAAATATTAATATGTAAGATCGGTACAATGGATTGGGTTTTTTTATTAAACTAGTTACGTAATAAATATTAGTTTTATATGAGTGATCTCATTATAAAAAAACTATATGAGAATATTTGGGGGTTATATAGAGTAAAAGAAGACGTGGGTGGTGTAAAATATATCATATCATAAATTTATATGTATAATATCCAAATTAGATGAGGGGATATTTATAATTTCCTTGAGTGGTTCAATAACATTTAATTCAAAATTTATTTAAAACTATAATTACATTGAACTTTATAATTATTCTTGATCTATTTTATGTCGTTCTTACCATATTTTCATTATTATGGATAATCAAAGAGAGGATCCCATAGTTTTAATCCTCACATCCTCCATGAATATTCAATCAACACTCTTATAATTTCCAGTGATAAGGAAGAAGAAAAATTTTCTTTATGTTTTTTTAGTTGATATCAAGGATATTATTATCATGTTCTCTCTTATTTAGTTGAAATGAATGGAAAAAGATACTGCCTTAAAGGAATAATGTAACTAAATTAGTGGATATTTTGTGTGTATAAAAACTCCTTTCTCCGAAATTATAACAGTTAAAAAAATACACGCACACACACATATATATTTTATTTTATTATTTCACAATAACCATTTATCAAAATATAATTTCTCAGTTATTCAAGAATGATAACAAAATAATATTACTATGTTAGGGGCCCTTATTGGATAGAACACTTAGAGGGAAGGGGTGAATCAATGATTTCTTTTTACAAATCCATTTCATTCAAATGAATCCTCTTGAACATGTTATGTTTCTTGATCCCCTCAATAGTATTTCTTAATCTCACATCGTATGTAGTGATAGTAATAGAGATACTGGGATACATAATTTTAATTGTTTGGTATAGTGTTATACTCCATTCTATATTTTCCCCCAACATAGATTCTCCACTATAAAATATGTTATTTCATTGATTTGGATCCAACTGAGAAACTCTATTTGATTAGATGTATAACTAAAATACTTCTACTCGAGATCTAACTGAGCGACTCTTTTTGCTTCTAGCTCCAACCAGAAGACCTCACTTTCTCATGTCACAAACCCAAAGAATTCACCTAGAATAAATGATTGATCAATTATATGATAATTCTTAGATATTACTCTATGATATTGTAGGATCCAACTTTCTTATTTACTTATTCATGTACCTCCAATAGCCACTGGTCGGGTCTACTAGTCTTGATCAATAAGTCTGATCACATATGATGACTAGTTTCTATAGTAAAAAGAAACTATGGATGATTCATCCTTCTGTCTGAAGGTCAACCATAACATTTATGAATACAAATTTTTTACACAATAAGATTTAATATTTTATGGATGAATAACTCTTTCAAAATATCAAATCAATTTCAAGTCATGCATTTTTTGTATGGCATCAAAAAGTGAATTATTTCGGGTAACTCATTGTATAAACCACACCACATATACTAAATATGGTCAATATTGAATGATAAAACATGTGATTATGTTGGTTAATCATATGAATGTCTTGTTCTAATTATAATTTATGTTCACACATTCTTTCCATCCATCTTCATTTTGTCACACACAAACACTATCAAAAGAGACATTTTCTATTTGTTTTGATTAGTTTCACTAGACATGTTTCATGCATGAGTATCGTGAATATTGAAAGACCTTCATTCACTAGTATATGAGTTTTATTTTACACTTCATGTTTAAAAATAGTTTTTCCATGAAAAACTACATAGTTATGAAAAATCCAATCTGGTTCTTCAGTTAAAGTGTATTTCCATTACCTTGTGGATCTCAAGGTAATCACCCAAACTAAGAAGTGTTCACAGATCGTATTTTTTCACGATGGTGAGGGAGAAATGTTATTGTAATTACCATATTTATTTATATAAATATATAATTGGTGAACAATATTTTAGAGTGTTAAACACTTATCAAAGGCCGGTGGGATGTTCTCTTCTCCTTCGCATAATAGTATCATGCAGAGTGATTTAGATTCATGAATTTTTGTTTTTAGTGATATGTTTCTCTAGAAATGAGAGCCTCTGAAAATGTCATCAACTTCATATTAGTTAATGACTCATCCTTTTAAATAAAGGGATAATAGTTCCCTTCACCTCATAAATCTACAGTTAATTCCATGTCAAGGACTCGTTCAATGGTACCTAAATAATTCTATATATCAGATATTCTTCAAAAACCAAAGTAATTCAGGGTACATCATATTTCATGGAATATTAAAATAATATGTTTTTGAGGATATTCTATGTTAGTATCCTAAAATGCATTAAATTTCGATCAGATTATCCTCACTACATCATCTGAATGGAATTACACAAATGTATTTTTAGTTCGACCAATGAATCTCAATCGAATTCTTCACAAGAATGAATGACGTCACATTACATGAATGAATACAGTTTGATTAAATAACCCACATTATATGAAATGATTATAAAAGATGTTACAAAACAAATCATTGTGGTTTGACTATAGTTATGGAATACCAGCATTCAATGTGGAGTCCAGAAGTGGATAATGATGTCTGCAACATGATTGAATGACTCAAATAAAATAATCAAGGGTTCAGTTTTGGTTGATTTTTAAATAATTGACAAAAAGTTTATTTAACTCTCTTGTTCCACATTAATTTCTAAATTTTTCTGCTTGATATAATAGAAATCAGTCAATGAATTTGTACAACTAGAAATCCTGAACCCTATGCTGTGATGATGCCTAGTATAGTGATTCTACCTCTACTCCCATTTGAAAAGGGACTTATATAGAGCCTTATATGGGTGTTCACCTAAGATCACCCATTCCATATACCATCATAGAAAATTGCGGATAATATAGAGTGTTGTTAAACACTTGTTCTCATAGGTTCTTAGGGGTTTATAACACATATGGACTTCTACGGAGTGTCCTAAAGAGGTATCAAAAAAAGAATACAAAGGAGGAGATTGTTGGGCCTAGTGTTCTATTTGTTCCCAATGATGTGTCTATATGTGTTTGTTATGTTTGGATGAATTGGTGATACCAAGAGAATTGTTATAGATTCATATAATGAAATTAGATGTCTCTCTTTAACAATTCTCCTTGAAAAAATATGACAATTTTTGTAAGTGGTATTAATTTCACACACATGCATCAAAGGAGGACACACAACATAAAAAATGACTTCATGATTGAAGAATTCCATGAAATAATAATTTCAGTTTTCATGAATACTAAATGGTGGTCAAATAAAAATTATTTATTTATGCATGATGGATACATGAAAAGAAATTGATATGTTTGGCTCTATTTTTTATATATTAGTAAATCTAAAGACATAAATAATTTTCTATGTATAGAAATAAAATTTAAAGTCATAGATAATATTCATAGAATACTTTCTCAACATCTCCTCAACTTCTCCTCATGCATAAATAATTCCTTTTTTCACAGTCACCATTCAGTCTTCATAAAAGATGGAATTTATATTTCCTAGCCTTCACCAATCTACATGAATTGTTGTAAACAATGTTTCTTCCACTGAAGCATGGTATTACATTTATGATCACTTCCAAAAAACATTATTTTTTCCTTGTATAATTTCCCAATCATGAAATTAAACACCATTAGATCAATACATAACAATTCTCCATGCATCACCACTCCATAAAAACTCACTAAACAAATAATGAAACAATATTAAAAACAAATGAAATACTGTTCCCAACAATCTACCACTTTGTATTTTTCTTTCATTAACACTTTATAATGATTTCATATAGTCAATATGTGTTCTTAAACATTTATCCCCCTTATTGGAAATCCAAGGCAAAGAGAAAGTGTGGATTTTATCAAGATCATGTTCTCCCCCATTTAATGATTATTTATTTAATACATCTGGGAGAGGGATGATATCATATAGAAATTTTATAAAAGTGACATTATTTAATCAACTATATTTCTACTTGGGCTATCCCAATGAAGAAAATAAGAGAGATATGTCCATGGTTTTCAATGTTTTCTATAAAAAACATGTCTGTTTAATATTTCTCAGAATACATCAATTATCATTAAAGGGGATGTAAATAACTATATTTACAACGAATTGATAAATCCTTCTCAAACATCTTCAAACACCTTAGAGTGTTCAGGTGAAAAGGATAATTCTTCCCCATTTCTATTATTATTCCATAAAAAACACCGCCACAATTGACAAGATAAATCAATTATGAAAAATGGATGAGAGTGTGATTACAATATATTGAAATTTATTATTTTATTTCTCCCATGGTTAGTATATTAATTATCAAGGTTCCCCCCATAAGTTATGCACACATTTATTTCATTTCATGGAAGTTATTAGACTCCATTATGTATAATCTTGTTATTTTAACAATAAGTTAAACCCTCAAACAACTCATTAAATTCCCTACATTGTTATTTCAAAACACATAATGTAATATAGAATAAGTAGCGACATCTTAGTTTCTCATAGGTATAATTAAAATATATTGATTCCTCTAAATTTGGGTCATTATTTTCTACCAATATTAGAATGGGAATATTTCTTTGGAATGATTCTTTTTATTCAAGTCTCATCATTTTGGAAAATATCTTTCCAATCATAAACTTTCAATTTTTGTAGAATATATATATATGATCCACAGGTTTCTCATTTTAAAATTTATATATTTGGATAAAAACTAATAAACTTCCATATGTTATTATGAATAATTTGGTTTACTTTATATTTTTCATATTCCTTAACTTCCTCTAAATGTTTTCTTGTTTCAAATGATGTGGGAAATAAAGTAGGTAGTGTTTTGGGACATTTTCTATTTTCAAAAAATATTCTCATTATTTATCAATGAGTTTTTATTATAACCTACTCACATTCATATATAAAAAAATAGATTCCATTATTGTCATTCATACCTCATCATTTTGACCTTCCAAATTGTCTATACTGCAAAATTATTTCAAAATACGAAATATGTTTTTTTATCCTGGTTTGGTGTAGATATGTTCACATGTTAATTTATTTAATATTATTTACTCTAATTTTATTTTAAATTCCCCTTGTTATGTTATTAATTCTTTTAAATGACACATTTAACCACCAATATTGGTGTTTATGACCATGTTTTCCACAAAAAAAACAAAATCCTTGAAAATGTATTTACCCAGATTAGTTTCAGATGAATCCAGATCTGTGTTCTTATTTTCTTTTTGTTGGTGGTTGTGGCCCTCAAGGAAACTATTGATCTTCCCTATATATAACATAATTATTATCATTATCCATGGATCTAATATTATCATATTTGTCTTTTAAAACTAAATTATTAAAATGAATATATCTATCAACAAGATTATTTTCACATATACCTCTACTCTATCCATCTTGAGAAGTTTCACGTTTTACCTCAATAGGTTTATTGAAATATTATCTGGCTATATTCAACTCATGTTGAAATTTGAATCATATGGATAGTGTATCTAACCACTCTTCTTCTATAGAAATATAAATTTCATCAAGAACAAATATTATTTTATATTGTTCAATATTTTTTAATTTCTGTATCTTGATCTCACAGTAAAAGATAATTCTTTATTGATAAACTCCGTCATATATTGATAAACATGAATTTTATATCATTTATTATTTTAACCATTTAACTATCATGTTTTCTATCTAAATATTCCTCAATTATTTCATGATATATTTGATCAATTCTATAAATAATTATAATTGTTATTTCAACCTACCCTCATATTGTGATCTTTCCTCTTCATCATCACTACTACATGATGAATAAATTCTTATCTTTGCATAGGAAAAGAAAAAAATTCATATCTGAATAAAAAATTGATGAAGAATATTTCTTTTTTCTTTCTCATAATATTTTTTGACTTCATATTATCATTTTTCTTTGTATTTTTATCCCACATGTGTTTATGGGACCTTTTGTTTTCAGATTCTAATTTATATTCCTCAACATTATTATATGGAAACTTATTGTAAAAATTACAAGCGATTAAAAATTTTATTCATTTATGTGGATTCATATTCATTCCATTCAATTTGTTTATCCATAATCACTTTTCATATAATGTTAACAATGGGATTGAATTTATAATCATCCTCATCACTATATAAATCATCAGAATATTTATCCTCATTTTTTCTATGCTTTTTTCATTTAAAATACATTCGTATGCCCTTAAAATTTATGTTTATTCTTGGAAGATGGAAATTATCTTCTATCGTAAGATATGAGAATATTTTTTAGATCATCAAGAGATAAATCATATTTTTTATAGGGGTGATATATTTGAATCAAAATGATTTAAAAAATACCCCATCAATTTTTTGACAATGAAAGAGTCATCCATCTTCTCACAAAATCCTACAATGCAATTAAATAAATTATATTAAATATTGATATAGATATCAATAATTTCTTCTTCATTCATTTTAATTTCCTCACAATCACTCCTCTAATATTTTTGTTTTATTTCTAGGACTTTTACATTCCCTCCATAACCACATTTTAATGTTTCCCATATATCTTTAATAATCTAGAAACCCATTACCTTTTTGTGTATATAATATATTACATTCAATAAGATGAAATTTGATCCTTTTTATTTAACTACATGTTTCTATTACCATTTTCCATCCGGGATACATCATAAACAATTGGTTGAAAAGAAACTATTATAACATCTCTCACTTCTATTTCAATTTATTGGAGAATATGTATCATCATATTCTTCAAAATATTATAATTCATCACAAAAATTGTTTTGAAACCTCATCTGTTGAATAAATTAATATTCATCATATTTCATAGTGATTCATATAACTTTAGAGGGAACCTAGATCTATAACATGTGATTAAAATTATCTAGATCTAATCTATTTTTTATTATATCAATTTCTCTTCTTTATTTGTTTCATGGAATCTGAAAGTGATTTATTTCAAGCAACTCAATGTAAAACCATAGAACATATACTAAATGAGGTTAATCTTAAATTATTTCATGCATGATTTTAGTGGATAATCATTTGGATGATTTATTATCACATGCATCCATGTGCATGAATTAATTATATCATATTCTTATCATTATACACACACACACATTCTACACACACTATGTGTTTATTTAGTTTAGATTCAATATACATGTGTCATGCATGAGTATCATTGATCATGAAAGACATTCACATATGGATGTGGGAGAAATGCTTTACACATTCTATTTCTCAATTATTCATGGTACTCATAATCAAATAGGTGTGAAAAGTCTTTCTTATTCATGAGTCATAGTGTATATGACACCGCTTTGGTGGTGTTTCAAGAAAATCATGTGAAATAAGAAGGCCTCACAGATATATGATTTTAATGAAATCATCGGGGAAGGTTTATTATGTTGTCCCTATTTCTTTTCATTACACTATTCTTTATAAATATATTTAAATAGTTTCCATCAATTTTTAATGTCTTGTAAGAGCTTCCCTTCTCCTTATCATTTGAATATTGTTGGGAGAGTTTCTTCTGTGAGACATTTTTCTTTTGCAGTGCTCTGAATCACCAAAAATGAATGCCTTTCAAAATACCAGTATCTGCTCATTGTGTATGGTCTACCCCTTTTATAAGAAATGATCACAGTACTAGAACCTCATAGATAATCATTTTATGTCTATCAAAGGCTCCTTTGTTTCCTTAAAAATAATTTTGCGTCTCATTTATTCATCAAACACCTAAGTATTTTTGGATATGAAAAATTTCCTAGAGTAGTGAATTCATGAGTACAAAATGTTACATTGTCATGGTATCCTTATGTTCAAGTAATTTAGATTGCATTCTTCTCACTAAATAAACTATATAGATTCCTAAAATTTCATTTTCAATTTGGTCGAAGTAGTTTCTTCGAATTCCATGAATTCATAAAAGACTTAAAATTGCACAAATGTATTTAGTTTGATCAAATGACTATCATGTTGTTTCAATGATCATAAAATATAGTCTAATATCGATCATGGTGGTTTTGTGGGAGTAATATCTTAATGGTGTTCCACTAGGATTCCAAAGGAGAATGATAAAATCCCCAACATGTTTGAATAGCCAAAATCAAATAATATAGTGAAGCCCATTTTTTTGGCTTATATATGATGTAGGAAAAATTTCTTTTGTGAAATTTTACTAAATTAGTTTTGTAATTTCCCTACAATATGGTATAATAATCAATTTCAGGCTTTATGAAACTAGAAATCAGGACACCCTATCATCGTTCCACCCTACACAGTGGATCCACCTCTCCTCTCATGCATTGTGGGAATTATGCATGGGCATATAAAGCTGTGTCATGTGCCCAACTATGTCATGTGTTGTCTTTTCCAGTGTTGCATCATCTAGAGTGAGGTTGAACTCTATGTCCCACATGTGTTCAAGGGTTAACTGGCCTTGGTTTCCATTTGATTTGGCACAAAAGTTTTTATATGAGTTAAACTAAATACATAAACATTTATCGATTTGTTGAAATAAAATTCAAATCCTTATATAATACGCTAATAAAATCCTATATTTTTATCTTCAACCATCCTTCATACATAAATAATTGATATTTGAATGACCATATTTTAATCTTCTTGCAATATGAAATTAATTTTTCATATATTCTTAAATCAACAAAGCATTAATGTAAAAAATGTTTCCTACTTTGTCACATGCATTTATAATTAAGAAATCCTCAAAAGTTCATCAGATTCAATGAAGGATAACTTTCCAATAGTGATACCCATTATATTTAATGAATATATAACAATTCCACAGGCATCACAGCTTTATCAAAACTCACCCAACTCATATTGACACATTATTGATAAAAAATGATACATTGGGGCCAACAATTATTATTTCTATGATATTCATTAATTTCAATAACACTTTTTACGTAATTATATAAACATATAATTAAATTATTTCAATTTAAAATATATCATTTCTATTAGGCCCTTAACTTTTACCATCAATCTACCTTAGAATTTATTGAACATAATATAATAAAAAATTTATAAATATAGTTAATATTAATTAAATAAATGTATAAAAATGAATATTATATTCACTAAACATGAAAATAAATACTTATTTTAAAATTGGAGCAACTAAAAAATAATTATATAAATATATTCAATAAATAAGCTAATAAATATTTATTGATGCATTTCCTTAAGAAAAATAAATAACAGATAAAATACAACTCATTATTTCTAATTTGGAATATGTAGTCAATAAATTTATGAAATAAAATAAAATTAAATAATTATTATTCCACTAAGCTCATATAATATTAAATTAAATAAAATTAATTCATATTCTTGATACACTTTGTGTATGACCATTTATAAATTTTACATAGTTTCATTTGGTTAATATTCCTAAACTGAATGATAAGTCTCTAACAATCATTCCAAGTGATTATACCCTCTAAAGGGTTTCCATGATAGGGGGATCTATGATCCTCATTCCTACTTCATGACGGTGGCGGCCATTGGGTAAGTCCCTTTTCCACTGGTGGGGGAGTGACCACTGACGCCTAGAAAAGAAGTGGGTTCCTCTTTCTCTCCCTTTTCTAACACTGATCACCTTACCCATTTTCCTTAAGAATATCTATGTCTATTGGTCACTAATCTATTTGATGGGTGACCTAACCTCTTGTTTTTGATCTCAGAGTTCAAAAAAAACTAAGTGCTTCTAAATCATACATCGATAGCTTGGTTCAAGGAGTGATATAGCTCACTTGATTGTTTGGAAAAGTATGAATTTTGGTCTTGGGATTTATATGAGAAATAGATAGTTGGATTGATATAAATAATACATATAATGATATGATTTGCATGAGGGGAATATTTAATTAAATACTGATCCATTTCACACTGTAGCTTCAATGGGCATCAGTGATACATTTTTCGATGGACATAAAACTTCCACATAAAGTGTGATTCCTCTATAGTGGCTATTTGGGTGATTTTCAGTAATATCCCTTCACCGTTTTAAAATACCTTAGTTATTATTATTCTTGAAAACCTAGGTGGTATGTACCTATGTTTAGATAGTCACATTGAAGCTATGTTTCCTCATGTTAACCCGCGGGTTTTTGTGTAAGTGGATGCATCCAAAGTTCCATTAGATTATGTTTGGATCTCAATTAGAAAAGAGATTTGGTGAAAAAGTTAGGTGTTCTATGAATCATGGTATAATTTTTATTCCCTCTGTAAGTAGGGGGGACATATAATAATAACCTATCAATGAGGGTCTAATAGTTTCACTAGGTAGATGGGCACAGACAGTGGTAAGGAAACAGAGGATCGTGCGATGAAGGAATTATCTAGACAGAAACTGGTGGGAGTTTATTGTGAGTTTAAATCTGCAACGGAGGAGAAATGTGGAGCACATGATGTGAACATGAAGGGATAAATGTCTATAGGAACTTGAGGGAATACATGGGAAGACCTCAACCTCATCTTCCTATTTCATTAGGGATAGAGGGTGATGCTGTGTAAGAGGAGAAACTGGGAAGTGGTCTCAATGATGAGGATTCAAAAATGGGAGATTAAAGAGCACCAAGATACCCATGGATGATTTTTACACTTTCAGTGTGATCAGGATCTGGAACATCCAATGTTATGGAAATAAATTCACCATGGTAGGGGGATTATTCTAGTTATATGGTACTGAAATGGACTGAATGGAGTGATCCAAGTAAATAAGTGGATGAACTTTTGTTGAGAAATCAGTTTGAAGAGTTTTTGAATGGAAATCTGGTTCATGAGGTTGATATCGATTATGTTAGGACCTCAAATGAATAGGGGACCTTAGGACTAAATCCACTGATGAAGATTCTAAGAAAATATTAGGAGATGTAGACAATGAAATTCAGGGTGATTGTTTTTAATGCCCCGTAGTGAACCAAGAGTATGAGGGACATTCTGAAAGAGATAAAGGTCAATTATTTTTCTCCACCATAAAGGGGGACTATATCTATGAAGAAATCATAATACAATATGATGAACAGTGATCCCATCCTCCCTCCCAATGCTTCCACTGGCCAAAAGTGGGAGTCTTTTCCATTGATTGATACTTCTTTGGAGCTACTTATGCACTCAAGATAGGAAATGGTTAAAACGGTTCTAATGATTAATGAAACTGATGAAGAAGCTAATAGGTTGATGGGAAGGACATTAATAGTGGTCACCGAAAAAGAGAAGAGGAACTGTATTCACAAATAAGGTGTCATTTTGATTAGGGGATTCCCTTATGGGAAACTCAGTCAAGAGGAGTACAAATAGTCTTGGGAAAAGTTGGTGTATCACTTATAAGACCTTTTGAAGGATGGCCTAAATACACAGTTTAACACTCTCTCTTGTAACCTATATATGGATATAAAATATAATTGGATTATTTTTTCCTTTAATGGTTCAATTATTTCTTTCAGTGTTTTAACTAATGGTTTCTCACTTTTTTTTCAAATTGTTTTCTATAGTCATAAGTAAATTTTTAGTTAGTCAATGATCAGTTTATAGAAACACAAAGAGGAAACCATAGTGAAAGTAATTAATTTTACAACAACAACAAACTTCATATGAATTCTACAATGAAATATAATCCTTACGCTCAATAAGGATTCATAATCTTATTATCACCATATATGATAGGTTATATTTCATTAAAATTTATTAATAAATTCAACATTGAGATACCATGGATATAGATTTAATCAAAAAATTAAATCAATTTAAAAGTGATAAATTCATGCATTAACAAGAAAGTAGAAAATAGTTTCTTAACTTATTAAACAATATCCTCATCAAATGCGATGTATAAAATGTATTTTATGTTATAGTTATAATATTTTCTCACAGGTTCATTTAGGAATCATTGAGCATGATTCATGATATGAATTAATAATAATCTCAACAATCTATAAAAATATATATATATGAATGTAGAAATATCAAATTACACAAAAACATATGGGATTACTATTGGTATTTATTCCATCATGACATACCTATATTGGATATTACTAAGTGTGAACTTCATGATTAGAAGTCACAATGTCATCTGATCCTCCAAAACCTAATACTCAAACATAATCTAGGACCCATCAACCATATGTTATCTTGACCATAGGATATATAGTTAAGAATATTTTAAAAAAAATAATCAATTCTCATTATAGTGGGGAACTGTTATAACATTTCAATATGATTAATACTGTAAAGAAATTAATAAAAATAATATAATACTAATTTTTTTAAGAATATATTTGTTAATATTATGGTAATCAAAAGTGAAAAAGTGAGATGGTTCTAGGGAAGAAACTCAAACAGTCCCCAAATAAACTAATGAAAAATTATAACTAATTTTAGGATGGTAGATCTAACATGATATTTGTGTTATTATAAACATAATAATTTAGTTAATTATTTTACAACATTCTATATTTTTGTTACTCCACTCACTGCGACTTCATACATCTAATAAAAATAACCCAATAGTTGCTACATTAGAATTATATGTTTTTACTTATATTTAATCATAACTCTTTATCAGAAAGAAATCATGTAGTATTACAAGAATAGATACTGATGGAAAAATTACTGTTTTTAATAACATCAATCCCTCAATTGAAGATTGATATCCATATAACTTATATAGTTATATTTGAAGCTATAAATACTCATACTCTGTTAGAACATTAGAAACTAAATGCTATTTAGAAAAGTTAATTCTTATTATTCCTCTATTAAGGAAAAAATAAATATCTAGATTATAGAATAATATTATTATAATATATATTAAATAATGATTTATATGTCATCACAACTAGAAAGTAGTCTCCTTATCAAACCAAAAATGCATATATCTTACACCTAAGTTACATCAGTATAATATTTATAGATAACCAATGAATGAAATTTGGGTATTCCTGATATATACCCCCAAGATCAATGAATAAGAATCAACCATCTTGGTATATAGTGTAATATTCATGATATATCTAGACACATATTATTAATGGGTTCCACTCAATCTTTCAATCTCCACTTTTATTTTAGGTCACATTATATTGTAGAAATGTATACCATGTGACATTCAAAATAACCATATTATGGATTTATACATATTTAATTTAATCAAAAACATGTTAATTTATATGACTTTATTTAATCAATGAAGGATCATAGATATATCATAATAGATCTTTGTATCTAAAATGTAGGATTCTTCACCATTGTTATTCATATAAAAGAATTCATTTAATAATTTCTTAGTTTAATGGATGAATGTTATATTGTTTCCCATAAACAATATATCATCAACAAAACTACTATGAAAATTTATGAACTCCCATAAATTATCTTCTAGGAATATGGATCATATTAACTATTTATGAAATGAAATTCTCTTATTACATCCACAAAAAAGGGTCATCCAAGACCTTGATTCATAATTTAACCATTAATTGAGTCTCTAAAACATTCACACCTTATAATCATCAATTGGTGTCACAAAATTCACTAGTTAGGTAATGTGTAAATCTTCACCAATAACCATATTAAGGATGGTTTCCATTAAATCAATTTTCTGAAATCATATACTCATGTTCATATGATACAAAAATAAGATATATATTTTATTTATAATATTTTGGAATAATTTTTCTATAGTATATGACATGTAATTTATTAATAACATTAGAAACTCATCATTATTTAAGGTTTAATAAATCATAATCTTAGTGAAGTTTCAACTTGAATACATACTTTCAATCAAAGGGATATGTATTAATTTGAGGATCTAACAAAAGCCATACTTTTTTGGTATATTTAATCCATTTCAAAAATCATTAATTATATCCACATTAAAACATTTTCTATTTTCGTGACATATATATAGGAATAAGATTAATTATTTTCAAATAATATTGTACAACCTTATTGGAAGATAAGAAAATAATAACCCACTAGTTCTGTAATCACTTTGGTGCTCATATACAATAATTATTTGGTTAGTAAAACATCTACTCATAGGTCTTGTAAAAGTTTTTATTTTTTCAAATTTTCTATATCTTGATCCTAAAATTCATTAAATTAAACATTTATTCTACAATATCAATTAGATATATTATCCCATTCTATAAATATATATTATCCTATAAGATTTAATTTTATTTTTGAGGGATTGAATAACTAATATCACCACCATTCAATAGAAAATAATATATTCACACACCTAGTTCTTTAATATCCAATTTTGTTTATAGTTGCAGTCATAAAAATATATTTTCATTTTCATTCATGAATTTATGAAATACATATTTCTCATCACACCATAAATTGTATGTAAATCCTCTTTATATATTAGTTAGCACTCAATATCGTTTTTATATTTCATTCTATAATATTTTTCTCAAAAATGATAAGTGGATATCTTCATGTCTCATAATTTGTCTCACCTTATTTAATAAGGTGTTTATCATTATTTAAAATAAACCATTTGATCTATAATGTTTATAAAATAGTGATTTAGGATAGTATGACAAAATATTTTAGAAGATCGATGCAATATAGTTTAAGATACAATGCACTTTAGATAATTAAGAGTTTATTTATCTTGAAAACTAGATAATTATATACATTAATTATTTAGTCTATTGATTTATCAAATGAATCAAAAATAGCCCAAAACTATAGGATATAATTTCATCTATTGATGTCATTTTTTAATTTTGTAAAGTAATAGTATCCACCTCAAGATTATACAGGAAAAAGTTCAAACATATCTGTTAAAACCATTTTCAGAAGTCATGATTCCTTTTAATAATTTCCATTGAGTGAATATTTGGTCATTTGTCAATGTAAATAGCAAGAAATTAGTATAAGGGTTTTCGTTAAAAAAACTAGAACAACATTCATGATGGAATTTATGATAAAAAATGTCTCATTTACATGAATTATTTTGTGATTACACAATAGGTTTTGATATCAGTATAGTGAACATGATTATATATCTATTTACTATATTTGAATTTAATATTATATTATGTAATGAACCATATTAAAATATTCATTTTATATCATTTATTTATTTTATAAATGGAAAATTCATTATATTAAAATTGAAAGAAAATGATCAATTTCTAAACTAGGATAATATATTATGTTTTTTGATACACACGTAAAATATCTATATTTCATTTTAAACTATAAACATTTCAGTTTTAAATGTGATATGTTACAATCCAAGTGATAGGATATTTTTTCTCGATCCATTATATTCTCAAGGTTTCACATTTTATCTAGTAATCTTTTAAAGTATAATTTGATAAAATATTTTTATAAATGTTTGAGAACCAAAATATATATAATACCAAATTTTTAGAACTACGAATGTTACACTTTATAATTAAAATAAAATAATTCTTATGATTTATTAATTAATAATGAAATATCTTTCTTCAATTTTTCTTAATTTTACTAGAAAAACGTGTTTAATCCTTCTCCTTATACATTAAATGGATATTTTAATTTTTGGAAGATTATTACAAAGGTTCGTTACAATGGAAAATATTAATATACTTCTCCACCTTTCCATTAATTTTATACAACATAAGGAAAAATGGTATACATGTTTCATGTATTTATCCACTTGGTAAACTCGAGTCATGATATCTAAGAGTACCTAGTCTATATTTTTCATATCACAGTTCATAAGAAAACTCATGAAGTATTGAAGAAGTGAGGTTAATTTTTCTTATATGAAAAATTACATATGATGTATTAATATAGGAATTTATAAATGATCAATATAGATAATAATTATAATTATATGTATTCAAAGTAGAACCCGTTCTTCTATCTTGCACAAAATGTATTTTTTCATGATTTCATACCTTACTTATGTTCCATTTACAAAATATAGATCATGATAATGTGATAGTATGTTGTAGGAATCCTTATATTAATGAATATTTGAGAAAAACTATTCAATGAAGTTAAAATATGGTATTATAAATCTATATAATTCTCCATGTTTTTAAGAAAATATATTTTTTACCTCCTCACGTTCCACTATTCTGACACATCTAGAACTGCAGTATCTATTAAATAAATATTTTTGTTTTTGTTTTGTAATGTTTTAGAACACACATAATTAATGAATTTACAAACAATTAGTATATTATATTTTCCTAGGATAGATTATAGGGATGTTTATATGATTAAACTGTTACGATTTTAATAAAAAGGAGATATGATTTGTAGTAAATTGTCTTGATTTTCATCATAATATAATTAATTAAATTTAATAGTATCCTACTAATTTATTAAATCCAAAACCCCTCATCTTAATATTTTTAATATATTATCTCATGGATATTACATTTTAATGGATATATATTTCACTTTAAAAATCTTGAAGGAGGCCAGACATGCTACACCTAGAGTTTTTGTATTTGTATTCCATCAATTAAATGTTTATTTGAAACTATTTAGATATAGAAATAATAAAGATCCATAAGAACATTATATTATTACATTAGTACATAATGAGGATGGAAAATTAAAAAACAATTTTAAAATTATTCGTGGGATTAGTTTGAAATCTTATTAAATACATCAAATATATCATAATCATTCTCAAGGTTTAACATGAAAATGATCACACTATATAAGTAAAATTTTGGGTAATGGGGGCCTTGGACATAAAATAAAAAAATATGAATGTTAGATATGTCACTGTTGGTAATATATTCCTTCAATTAAATTCATTAAATTTTATTTTTTATTAGGAAATAAATTAGTTTTAAAAATTCATATTCTACTTTATCTATATTTATATTAAAAATAGTTAGTTTTTTATTATTATTAATTATATATTATATATGTTCTTATTATTTTTTATAATAATAATTATTTGAATAATATAATGTTGAATGTTTTATCAAAATTGTTATTAATATATTATGGAATATTTTGCAGCCTACTATTAATGATAAATTCACACACACACACATATATATATATATAATTTGGGATGATTATATTAATATATTACAATAATTACAATGAATGAAAATAATTTGACTTTTTAAATGATGTATTATATATAATTTAGAAATATAAATTATTCTTAAATAAATAATCGATGTAATGTTATATATATAGTATATTAAAATAAAAAATGACAAATTGTGTATTTAATAATATATTTTATAAAAGTAAAGTTATATAAAATAAATAAATATTATTGTAATACCACATAATAGGGAAGATCTTGGCCCAAACCAAGAGGTTGTACAATCATCAATCCTTCGAGTAGGCCTGTGTCCTGGGAATGGTAATATCTTATGTTTTTAAAAGGAAACAATATGTTCGATATCGTACATGAAACACCACATTCCAGATAATCAAAAAATTAATATTATTATATATTTTAGTTATCATAAAATAGTTAAAATGGAGAGAATGAATGATATTAACAAAATTATGAAATAGGGTTTACACAGGATTATATAATGATTCATTGGATATAAAAATAACAAAAAATTTAAATAAAAACCAATAGAATATAAAGGATGTGTTTTTATGAAAAACTATTTATGTGTGAATAATTAAGTTTATAGAATAATAAAATTACTCTTTTTGGATTATATTAATTAAATATTAATTCAATATAATATTTAAAATTCATCTTATGTGTTTTTATAGACAATATATAATAGAATAAAGAAATATTTATGAGTATAATGTGTGTTTTTTCTAAATGAAGTTTTATCACCTTTTGAATGTGGCCCTTTTTTAAATATAGTTTTTGTAACATTTATATGTTATATTATTCACATTAAACTTAGTATTTTGAATTGGGACACCAAAATTAACTTTGGTTGAATTTTTCATATTTTTATGATAAAAATACTTTTTTAAATAATAGTGAAAAAATACATCATTTTAATGCAAAACTACCTATTCATCTAACTTAATTATGTAGATATATTATCCCTTTATTTGGGTTAAAATTATAATTAAATAATATTTTTATCATTTAACTTAATGCTGGCGATTGGATTTAATTTCACATTAAAATTAGCTATAAATGCATGTCAATATATTGATGGTTTTTACATTAAAATAATGTTTTCATGTTTTGACAATAAGAACTAATTTTAAATTAATTACTCAAAATTCAATGCTTTGAATTTGGAAAAATGGCTTCCAAATTTAGAATTATAAGTTCAAAATTATATAAATATTTCCTTTTTATTTTTTTGGACATTATCAATAGAAACTTTAGTAATTATTTTAATTACCATAGTTAAGTGTAAATCTGCAACTTAAAAGTAATAGTAATATTATAATAATATTATACTACCAAAATAAATCTCATAATTTAATTGGATGTGTGTATCGAAACCATTATCATCTTTGGGTCAATTTTAGGACCACATGAATCCACATTGATGTAATTATGACACTTATAAAAAATATGTTTAAAATAAAGGCCCAGATGTCATAATCATATCTCACATTACTATTTTTTTAAAATGGAGTTATAAATTTACAATCTAAGAATATAAATATTTTTTTATAAATATAAAATTATTTCTTACATGATGGTAATTTATTTAAAATTTTAAGTAAATAAATTATTAAATTAAATGGTGACATAAAGAGGATGTTGTAATTTCTAAACTAATTAAAGAATAAAATAAATTATAATATTAATATTAATATATATATTATATGACATATTTATTCTGTGAAACAATTTTATGGATAATTTTGACATTTTCTCACAATTTAAAGGTGTTATTTTGAATTTATCTTCCTATTTATTTTTTAAGAAAATTATCTAATGAATACTGTCAAAATTTACACTATTAGTAGTTTAAAATATAAAATATAACGTTGAATGATATTTAATTCCTAAAATTATAAAATTCAGCGAAATGTTTAGGATAATTACAAATATTTCATAAATGAAACTTTTTTGGGTATTTTGATATGTTATGGTAATTACATTAACCCACAAATTGTAAATAACATAATATCACAGTAAGATTGAAAAGGGTAAAATAAGGGTAATTGAAAAAGGTAAGTATTAAAGAATATTAAAAACTTGTATAATTTTAATTTTATTGTAAAGATTCAACCCAAACATATCTTATCTATGAAATAAATAATTTTGGGTCCATTTGGAACCAAAATTGAATTTATATTAATTTAATATTTTAAGAGATTCTAATGGTGCCCCTCCCCTATACTATAAAAAGTTACTCAATCTTCTCAAATAAACACATGTATAAAGCATCTTGGTTAGGAAAATATTAGACCCAAACAATTCCTATAATCCCAAACCACATTCTTGAGGCATTTTTAGGCATAAATCATGTCTCAGAGGTGTTAAGGTGTTCTTTAAACGTGATTAACTAAAGAAGAGGTGTCATTTTTTAAGTGTTTCTATTTTATTTATTCTTACACGTAATCTAATATTTTTCCTCTAATATGAACTAATAACTACATTATCCTCAACAAAATAATATTTTATTATGTTTATATCATTACATAAATTCACCTCCAATTTAATCAAATGGGAAATGAACATTTTGTTTGTATGTTCGGCGAACTACTTCCTCACAGACTGATATTGATCATTTTTCATAACCATATATGAATATTGGTTATAATTATGGAATAAATGTTTATATATGATATTCAATACATATTTATCATTTTAATATTATAATATTTTAATTAGTTTTTTTCCTTAAATGCACATAAAAATGATAATGTCTTTCAGGCGTATGTGTGAACTATCACCTCCACCAAGCAATGTGAATTGTTTTTATTCACCACATAACTTGTATGATATATATAATTATATTTATATGATTATTATAACAATATAATAATAATAATTATTTTATAATGTAAAAAAAATAATTACCTTATTTTAATAATTATAAAAAATGGGAATGTTACTCATGCGTACGCACGACTTAACGTCTCTATCATTGAAATGTTATTCATTTCTCATATCCATATTTAATGAATGTATTTAAAAATATAATTTATATATAAAAGTGATTATTATTTCATTAATATTATTCTATATATGATGCAATGACGACCACATGGATTCTTGACATCAATCCATGTTCATTTTGTACTCAAGTATTGAATAACAACTAAACATCTAATATGAACTTAAATGGTTATGTAATTCTTTTAAAATGGTAATAAATAATATAAAAGGAATAATAAACCTGAAAAAGGTTATCAAGCTAGTATAAATTATCTTATGTTTATTATTTAGGAATATAAATATTGTACGTAATGAGTTGGATACATGGTAAGGGACTTCATCTCAATCTCCTTTCGTTGAGGTATATATTGATATTTTGCAATATTATTGTGATTTAAGGTGTATATACGAGCTATTTGAAATTTTATATAATTAATTACTACATTCTCATGATATTTAAAGTTTTTTAATGTCATTCTATAATGATTCTTAGTTATGTTTTTTTTTCATTTGGAAAGATACTCTTTAACTAAAATATCATTTTAAATGTTTTAAATATTTATTCTACTATATCATTATCATTAATTTACATGTTTAAAAAATGGTTTAATGATTTATTTGTATGGAATTATATGTTTTAAAATTTTAATTTTTAAATTTATTTAAAGAGTTTCAATGTTATAAGAGCCACTTTGATTCTAAAATATCTTTATTAAATGTTTTAAATTGTTTTGGAAATGGATTGAATACTTAAATATCATGAATTGATTTATTGTGATTGATGAGTGAAATTTTGATGATTTCAATATTTTGTGTTTTATGATTGTGTAATGGTACTTGGACATTTGATGGGTTGTTATGTGATAAACCAATGATTTGTGGATCAGTATAAACTAATGGTGAGTGGGCCCATGATAGCTGTCCAATGCATTGAGTTATGAGGTGGAGTTAAATGGTAAGGTTTGTCCTATGATATATAGTAAATATACCGTGATGGGTATTCCAAACATAACCATGAATGTTACACCCTATGTAGATGTGATATCTACAATGTAAGTATTATTTGGATTCCACATGTTACCTTTATAATTTATGATTTTAATGTGTTTTTTCATAAATATTATGAATTCATGAGATATGTTAATGAGTTTATGGTTTATAGATGAAAAGTATTATCTCATGGGATTATATGTATTAATGGACTAATGTATTCTTTCCATATCTTATTTCCCTTAGTGAGCTATTTGTGCTCAGCATTTTTAAACTTTTTTACAGCGTGTAAGGATGGGTAAGAGAATGGTGGATGTCAAGATGAAGGACAAGACGATTTTTATAAAACAATATATCTTGTTTTACTTTATGGAGTTTCATTTTGTGAAAAAAGTTGATTGTGAGTATAATTGTCTAAATTTTAATATTTGAGATTTTACGTAATATTTATGGAAATATTCTATAAAACTCTAAAAATGAAAATATCCTCGATGTGAATTCTTGATTTAACTCAATATTATGTAATGTTTAAGGATGTGGCCATATAGTTGGAATTAGATGATGGTTTAGAAAACATTAGAGAAAATGTTTTATTATTAATATATAGGGATATCACAGGATTTTATAATATTCAGGTTGATCATAATTTCAATGTATTAGAAATCACTTTTGAGGAATTATGCCCTAAAATTTAAAGCTGGCTAACAATATTTTTGGAGACACTTATTTTTGAGGTAATTATATTTATGGATTCAAAATGAACAAAACGAGGTAAAATTTGAAGATAAAATATGTTATGATTATTTTTGATTATTTTATCTCATTTTTTGGATTGTTATAAAATTATATAGTTTTTGAAAATGGAATACCCACAGGTAGTGTGACAAACTTTCATGTCAGACAAGGATAGGGGAATATAACCAACAACAGAAGTGCAACAGGGATTTATTGCCTACCATAGGCCTATGTAAAGTCTCTGGTTAATATGACTTTTTATTTTTAGTTAAACCAGTTTATTGAATATGAATATGTTGATTTTGGGAACTTAGGTCATATCAAATGTATCTCCTTGGTATAGGAAACTAATTTGGTGATTATGGTGATTTAGTTTATTTATGGAAAGGTTTAACATATCTCTATGAATTATAATGGAAATTAATTTTTTGTATGAGACATTAAGAGAAGTTTATGTTATTTGTAGATAAATGTTATAAAATATCATGGAAGACAATGTGATCAAATCCATCTGAATTTTTGGATTCAATTTCAATTTGGATTATTTTTTAAATTTAAGGAATGTTATTTGTTGAATGGTCTATGTTGGAATTTGGGTATTAATTTTGTATTTTGTATATTAAAAGAGTCATTCTTATTTTAATCTTTATTATATTTGGGAAATTATTTTATTTTTATCCTAACATTTTAGTTTTG
The DNA here is from genome assembly GCA_963277665.1 of Viscum album. Classification (NCBI taxonomy): domain Eukaryota; kingdom Viridiplantae; phylum Streptophyta; class Magnoliopsida; order Santalales; family Viscaceae; genus Viscum; species Viscum album. Next base: position 164,845,998 of record OY728155.1, on the reverse strand, counting down.
GTTAATCCATCAAGACATGATGATCATATAGTTTATCATTTTTGGATTATGTGACTCTCTCTACATTCATTCTAATTATTTAGTATGGGGAAAAATACATCTTAAATACTAATAGGTAATAGAAAAAATGAGTTTGTGGTGGAATTTGATTAAAGGATGAAATTGTACTTATCTTGTAACGATATTTCCTTATGTTCTTATTCTTTGTTGTAAAATAATTCACCTACTGTATGAAAAGTATCTTAAAACAAAAATATTTGTTTCCTTTTACAACAACAAAATCAAATACCATTTAACCCATCACAAGTTTTTGGTATTCTAATTGATAAAATTTCCATAATCATGTTTTCTATCACTCTCAATCCAAACATGATGGTTAGTTTTTCTTCCATATCCACATTTTCTTATATAGAATCCTAGTATGTGTTATCTCATGTGATATTTTTACTTTACATTCATTCATTTTCCAAATAATTTTTATTGACTCTTTTAATGATATGGGGTTTCAATGATGTAATTTTGATAATTGAAACCTTAGTTACTAATCCCGAATTGAAATTGTGAGAATTTCAATTCAAAGGGGGGGTGGTAATGTATCATCCTAATTTTTAAAAGGAAAAACTTTGTTTGATAGCGTACATGAAACACCAAATTCAGCTTAATAAAACAATTAAATATTTTTCTATATTTTAGTTTTCTCCTAGACATTAGAATGGAAGGAATTAATGATATAAATTAAATTATGTAATAGTGTTTTAACATGTTTATATAATGATTAATTATATAGAAAACTAATTTGAAATTCAAATAAAAACCAATTGAATATCAAAAACATGCTTTCTTGAAAAACTATTTAAGTTAAAATAATTATGCTTATAAAATAATCAAATCAATATTGCTGGATTGTATTAATGAAATAATAATTCGATCAAAAATTTGAAATCCATATGATGTGTTTTGAAGACATTATATAAGAACAAATACAATTATATGAAGTTTTACCACCTTTTGATAGAGAACCCTTTTTAAATATAGTTTTTGTCCCTTTTATATGATAAATTGTACAAAATAAAATTATTCCTTAGAATAGGGACATCAAAATTTACATTTGTTGATTTTGGGTATTTTTGGAAAAATTCTATTTTAATGAATATTGAAAATATATTTTTAATTCAAAACCTACTTTTATTATAATTTAATTATGTTTTTAGATTGTCCTTTTCATTGTTTTTAATGTATATTTAAATAAATTTTCTATCAGTTAATCTATTTTGGTCTTGGGAATTAATTTCACATATAAATTAGATATAAATGCATGTCAATGTTTTAATAAGTTTTCCTTTTAAAAATATTGTTTTTATCTTTTTGAAAAGAGGGATTAATTTTTTATTAATTACTACAACATCTAGGTTTTTTGTAACATCCCAAGTAAGTAATGAATAATAGATATTTTTATCTATGTCTATTAATGATTAAGATAGTGTTATAGAGGCTTAAAATGAAAATAAATACAATCTTATGCATGGAATACACTAATATTCTTAAAAGATTGGTTTACTGCCTTTTGATGGCAAACCATTTTTGAATCTATATTTTGACAATTTTATAAACTATGTTTGTCAAAATAAACTTATTCTTTATGATTGGGACATCAAAATTTACCTTGTGTGAATTTTTGGTATTTTTCTGACAATGTTCATTTTTTATGAATAGTGAAAAATACTGCATTTTACATCAAAACTACTTTTTAACATAATTTATTTATATGATTAGATTATGTTTTGAATTGGTTTTGAAGTGAAATTAGAATATATTTTTACCATTTTATCAAATTGAGGTCATTGGAATCAATTTCACTTTGAAATTAGACTTAAACTGGTGTCAATCTTTTGATACTTATTGTTTTGTAAAAACACGCTTTTTGCTCTGGCAGCGGGAATTAATTATTAAATTAATTAATGTGACCTATATGTTTTGAATTTTGTAAAATAGACCTCATTTTTGAATTCTGAATATCAAATATAGCTTAGGGTGAATTTTTGGTAATTTTCTGAAAAACTTCAATTTTTGATGAATAGTGAAACCACTAAGTGGTAATCAAGCAAACTGATTTTTCAGTTAAATGAAAGTTTACCACTAATGTGTATTGAATTTTGAAAATCCGACATACATGGTTTTCATTAAGAAGTAAAATGTGGTTCAATGAGATTATAATAATTTTTTGGTGAATAGTAACTTATTAAGTTCTTAATCGCGATTAGTGGTAATTAGTGTAGTTTAAGGTAAAAATGATATTATAGGAATGTGAAAACACCATGACACTTGTCCTACACCTATTGGGTGAGTCATGGCCGACCAAGACAAGCCATGGGCCAAATTGGGGACCCCATGGAGCCACTTTAGTTGGAAAATGACAATAATATATTTTTATTTAATGGAAAAGTAAAATTGACACAAACATGATATGTTTTACTAAAACAATTTTTAAGTAGGGTTATACAAGTCATATTTTTGAATATAAATAGTCATTGGAAAGCTAAAAAGATTTCCTACATCATAGTAATTTTTTTAGTATTTGTAGACATTAAATAAATTAAATTATTTATGACATAATAATGATGCAGCGATGACATCATTATTTGACGATTTAAATAAAATGGAAAGACAATGTAAAATCTATGAACTACACTTGGCCAAAACCAATTGGATGAGTGGATTTCGAACCCTTATAACCTTTTCCACGAATTATATCAATGTGGGACTTTTTGAAACCGAAACACATTTTCAAATAAAGTAATATTTCTTTAGTTCCAAAAGTGCCCCTCCTCTCCTCTTATAAAAGGCCCCCACCTCTACCTCATTTCACACACTTCTCAAGCCTTTGGCTCGGCCAAACCCTGCCCATTTACTCTCTCCACATCCCTCTCCTCATCCTAGAGGATTCCCTTTGGGAATTATCCTTTCAAAGGATGCCTTTAGTCTCAAATCAAAAGGAGTTACACTTTTAAAGGTAATTCATTCTCTCATGTTCATTTGTTTTATTTTGCTTCTCCAATCCCCTAAACTCTTTTTATTTACTTATTTTGTAACAAAACCAGTATCTTCAATATACAAGGATGTTGTTATAATATTTATTTGAGCTACACTCTCACACAACTACATCAAATGGTTAAAGAACATACGGTTTCCGTGGATGGCGAAATTCTGCCTCCCGAAACGATGATTGTTCAACACTCATTTAACACCTTAAAAGGTGGTCATTATGATGTAACTATTTTTATATATGATATATAATATGTTTATGTTTTCCTTAAACTTCTGTTTTTATTCATTTTTGGCATACCTTTATGGTTTCCATTATGGGTAAACACGATATCTTCATTTTAGGAAGTGCGGACTACCGCCCCCTGAAAGTGATTTGATTCGTTAATACCATATGTGGGATGTGTAAGGGATAAAGTTAATGATATTATATATGTTATTATACTGGAATTATAATATACTCTTATATCATTATGATTCCATTCCAGAAGATATTAAATAGAAATGAAAGTAGCGTTCATGCGTACGTACGGCTTACCATCTCCATGAACGGTGCATTTCATTTCTTACCTCTAAATGATTATGTAATATTATAAATGCATGTAAGTACTGGATATATATGACATATATGATATCTACATCATGAATACCATTCTGGATATAATGAACCTTTGACCAAATTAACAACATGTAAGTGTAAGAAGTCTATTTTTGACTTAAGAACCAAATACCGACAAAATGAACATTATTAACTTAACTGATTACATGATGTTCATAACATGGTATAAAAGGAATAATGAACTTGAAAAAGATTAATAATCAAGTAGAGATTAACTCAAGTTTATTATTCAGGAGATTAAATAACGGTCGGGTCAAGTCGGATACGAGGTATGGGATTTCGTCTCAATCTCCTTTCGTTGAGGCATATTTTATTTTATACACAACTTTCTTTTATACGGTGTATAAACCCCTTTGACTTTTACGTTTATTCAAAAGGAATCTTTTTTATACGAAGCGTTTACTAAACGACAAAAGGGAACGCTTTTTTCGTACGTATGCGGCGACAACGACTTCTCCGCCGTCGTGACCGTTATTTGAGTTTCGGCTTCCTCTACAAGCCATACCTTCTTTTTAAAAGAAAAATAAATACCACGTTTTACTTTTCTTTTATTTTGGAATTAAAAATGGTTTTCATAATTTTTTTATATCAACGTGTTGTATTGATATCTCGTGATTGGAATGTGGAAATTTTATGTTTCCTTTATGCATGTTTTATGTGATATGATTATGTTATGGTTCTTGGGCATTATTACGAAGACGGGTGGTTCCGTGATAAACTAAGGGCGGGTGAGCCCGTTATAGCTCTCCAATGCATTGGGTAACGCGAAGGAGTGAAACGTTAAGGTTTCTCTGAAGAGATTTTAGGGAATATACTGTGATGGGTATTCCAAACGTAACCAAGAGGGTTACTCCCTACGTAAGAATGTTATGAATGACTCAATTTACCTTTATGTCTTATGATTTCTATGATTTATTCATGATTTTATGAGGTATGTTAAAGTGCCTATGTTTTATGGGTAAAGTATGATTTCATTCTTATGTATATATGAACTCATGTTTCCTTTCCATGTTTTTTTTATAACCCATACTGAGTTTTTATGCTCATCCCAAGTTTTTGAAATGTTTTTCACAGGTCAAGGGAAAGGTACTTGATAGGATGATAGAGTCAAAGAAGTGTCAAGAAATAATCCATGTTTTGTTTTAAATGTGTTTCCATTGATGGGAATGAAGAATACTATCTTTATGTAACCACTTTGTTTATATGTGGAATGTAATGCAAGTTTTATGATCTAATTCTCTAAAACTCTAAACCCGAAAAGATCCTCAATGTGTAATCTTGTAATAACTCAAGATTAATTAAGGTTTAAGGTTGGGGCCTTATAGTTGGTATCAGAGGTCAGTTTAGACAACTTTAGGAGTTAGAAAAGTGTTAAATTATAATATGATTGAAATGATATAGCATTTACGGATTACCATGTTGCTTCGCCTAAGATATTTTTGTGTTCAGAATGGTTTTCCGTAGAAGAAACAAAGCAGCTATGTTGGGACGACTTCAGGAGGAAGATAACCTTCCAAATCAGCAACCTGAGATGGTCGGAATCAGAACTGAACAGTTTGTTGCAGTGATGGAGCAATTGACTCAGGCTATAAATGGTGGTGGTATCCATGCATGAGATCAGCCAGATCAACCACAGAGGAACATGTCAGTGGTGGAACATTTCATGAGGCAACATCCCCCATCATTCAGAGGATCATTTGACCCTGTGCTAGCTGAAGGGTGGATTAAAGCACTGGAGAATATTTTTGATGTCATGGGGTGTTCAGACAATCAAAAGGTTAGTCTTGCTATTTACCGTTTGGAGGGTGAAGCATATCAGTGGTGGTCTATGGTTAAAAATATCAGGGACGCCGATGAGATTGATGCTCTTGATTGGGATGAATTCAAAGGTATGTTTCTTGAGAAGTATTTTCCTAAGGCTGTTCGACTTAGGATGGAAAAGCAATTCTTGGAATTGAGGCAAGAGGAAGACTCAGTGGCTGCTTATGAAGAAAGGTTCACTCGATTGGCAAGGTATGCTCCAAATTTTATCCGGGACCTTGATAGTAAAATCAATCGTTTTTACTCAGTATTAAAGCCAAAGTATCGAAGGGCATTAGCTTATCGTGAGTTTAAAAGTTATGAAAAGCTTGTTCGATGTGCTGAGAAGGTGGAAATGGAGTTTGCCAATGACCAAGTTTTCTATAACAACCAGCAGAAGAAGAGACCGAGGTGGCAGGAGAAAGGTAAGAATTCTTCAAAAAGTCTGATGGTAAGAGAACTAAGTTTCCAGTTTGTGATAAATGTGGCAAAAGGCATGATGGGGAATGTCTTCTGAATTCTGGGAAGTGCTACCGATGTGGTAAGATGAGACATAAGGCTCGTGATTGCACTGAAAAGGATCAAGGTGAAGGTAAGAACAAATTTGATTTACAGTTAGTGAAATGTTATAAGTGCAATGAGATGGGTCACTATGCAAACGAGTGTCCGACAAGGAGCTTGAGTGATGGGAAGCAGTTAGACTACAAGCAGAAAGGGGTGGTGAAATCCTTTGCAACTACTTCAGCAGATGTCGGGCCATCAAATGAAGTGGTATCAGGTACTTTGTTTGTTTTTTCAGATTATGCCAGTGTGTTGTTTGATTCGGGGTCTACACATTCTTTCATCTCTGAAACCTTTTCTAGTAAAATGGGAATACCATCTCAAGAAATGACTCTTGAACTATTGGTAAAAACACCTGGGGGAAGTGTCGAGGCAAAAAGAATTTATAAGAATTTTCCTATCCTTATCTGTGGAAAGAACATACTTGCAAACCTTATTGTTCTACCTCTAGTAGAGTTTGATGTTATCCTGGGTATGGATTGGCTCTCTATTTACCATGCTAAGATTGACTGTAGAGCTAAAGAAGTTTCGTTTCAGAAAGACTTTCAGTTTGTTTACAAGAATGAAACCTTACTTTTGATAACATATCAAGAGGCCGAGAAACTTGTAAAAGATGGAAATGAATGTTACCTTGCACACGGCGTTGAAAATAAAGGAACTGTTCAGATTAATGATGTGCTAGTGGTAAATGAGTATCCTGATGTTTTTCCTGATGAGTTGCCTAGAATAATACCAGATCGGGAAGTTGAGTTTACTATTGACTTAGTTCCTGATGCTAAGCCAATTTCAAAACCCCCTTATCGAATGGCACAAATTGAACTTTTAGAGTTGAAGGAGCAATTGCAATATTTATTAGAGAAAGGTTTCATTAGACCTAGCACATCACCATGGGGTGCTCCTGTTTTATTTGTTAAAAAGAAAGATGGTTCTATGAGACTTTGCATTGATTATAGAGCCTTGAATAATATCACTGTTAAGAACAAATATCCTTTGCCTCATATCGATGATTTGTTTGATCAGCTCCAGGGAGCTCAGTTTTTTTCAAAGATTGACTTGAGATCGGGGTACCATTAGCTGAAGGTAAAGGAGGCAGATATTCCGAAGACCGCGTTCCATACGAGATATGGCCATTATGAATTTGTAGTAATGCCTTTTGGGCTAACCAATGCACCTGCTGTATTCATGGACTTAATGAATAGAATTTTCCATGAGTTCTTGGATAAGTTTGTGGTGGTTTTCATTGATGATATTTTGGTGTTTTCTAAAAGTAAAGAGGAGCATGACAAACATTTAAGGGTTATCTTGCAAACCTTAAAAGAAAAGAAACTGTATGGGAAATTCAGCAAGTGTGAGTTTTGGTTGCAACAAATTTATTTCCTTGGTCACATTGTTTCTAAAGATGGAAGAACTGTTGATCCCGCAAAAAAAAAAGTTGTGGAAGAATGGCCAAGACCCACAAATGTAACCGAGATTCGTAGCTTCCTTGGTTTGGAGGGCTATTACCGAAGGTTTGTTAGAAATTTTTCACGGTTATCTAGTCCAATGACTAAGCTAACTCGGAAGGGTGTTAAGTTTATCTGGACAAAAGAATGTGATGATTGTTTTCAAGAATTGAAAAGAAGATTGGTGAATGCTCCAGTTTTGGCACTACCTTCTAGGAATGGTGAGTTTGTCATATACATTGATTCTTCATTGAAAGGACTTGGTTGCGTCCTAATGCAGAATGATCAGGTAATTGCTTATGCTTCACGACAGTTGAAAACTCATGAGGTAAATTACCCTACACATGATTTGGAATTAGCTGCTGTTGTTTTTGCTTTAAAAATTTGGAGGCATCATTTGTATGGAGTAAAGTGGGAAATATATACCGATCACAAAAGTTTAAAGTATATATTCACTCAGAAAGAGTTAAACATGAGACAAAGGAGATGGCTGGAATTAATCAAGGATTATGATTGTACAATTCATTACCATCCGGGAAAAGCAAATAAAGTGGCTGATGCTTTGAGTCGAAAAAGTAATGCTTCATTAACAATGTTGCGGTTGGAACGTGATCCTTTGGTTAAGGATTTGATGAACTTTGGCATAAAAGTTGATGGTACAGGGAGTCCTTCTGTTTTGTTTCAGGTATCAGTGAGATCATCTCTATCAGATAGAATCAAGCAAGCACAGAAGCAAGACAGTGAGTTGCAGAAAAAGGTAGAGCTGGTTCAGAAAGGTAAGTTGCCTGAATTCAACCTTGATAATGATTGTGTTTTGAGATTTGGGAAGAGATTATGTGTGCCTTGTGATTCACAGTTGAAGAGAGAGTTGTTATGTGAAGCTCATAGTTCTCCGTTTTCAGTTCATCCGGGCAGTACTAAGATGTATAGAGATCTGCGAGAGTATTACTGGTGGGATGGAATGAAAAGAGATATTGCTGATTTTACTGTGAAGTGTTTGACTTGTCAGCAGGTTAAAGCAGAGCAGCAGTTACCGAAAGGGATGCTTCAGCCTTTACCAGTGCCAGAGTGGAAATGGGAGAATATATCCATGGACTTTGTTGTTGGATTACCGAAGACATCTCGAGGTAATAATGCAATCTGGGTTATTGTTGATCGCTTGACCAAATCTGCTCATTTCCTTGCTATACGAGATACTTTCTCTCTTGATCAACTTTCCCGTTTGTATCTTAAAGAGATAGTCAGGTTACATGGAGTTCCTCTCTCCATTTTATCGGATCGTGATCCCAGGTTTACTTCTAACTATTGGAAAGGCCTTCAGAAGTCGTTGGGTACTGAATTAAATTTTAGTACAGCTTTTCATCCTCAATCAGATGGGCAGTCAGAACGAACAATTCAGACATTGGAGGATATGCTACGATCTTGTTCTATGGATTATCAGGGAAGTTGGGACCAACATCTTTCTTTGGTTGAGTTTTCATATAATAACAGTTTTCATTCCAGTATACAGATGGCACCATTTCAAGCATTATATGGGAAGCGGTGTCGAACTCCAGCTTTCTGGGATGAAGTGGGTGAAAGGAAGTTGATGGGACCAGAATTGGTAGAAGAGATGGCAGAAAAAGTTCAGCTGATTCAGAAACACATGAGAACAGCTCAGAGCAGGCAGAAGAGTTATGCGGATAACCGGAGGAAGGATCTATCTTTCGAGGTAGGTGATCATGTTTTTCTCAAGGTTTCTCCTTGGAAAAGTGTGATGAGATTTGGTAAGAAAGTAAAGTTGAGTCCAAGGTTCATTGGACCATACGAAATTCTGGAGAGAGTTGGATCAATTGCATACCGAGTGGCTTTACCTCCAAGTTTATCTCAGGTACACAATGTTTTTCACGTTTTGATGTTGAGAAAGTATATGCCAGATCCATCTCATGTTTTGAGTCCAGAGGTAGTTCAGCTGGAAGAGAACCTATCTTACGAGGAACAACCGGTCCAGATTCTTGACCACAGGGAGCAAGTGTTACGGAATAAGGTGATTCATCAGGTAAAGGTTTTGTGGAAAAACCACATGATTGAAGAGGCAACATGGGAATCTGAAAATGCAATGAGGGATAAGTACCCCCATTTATTCGATAAGTAAATAAATTGCGGGGACGCAATTTTCTAAAGGGGGGAAGGATGTAACATCCCAAGTAAGTAATGAATAATAGATATTTTTATCTATGTCTATTAATGATTAAGATAGTGTTATAGAGGCTTAAAATGAAAATAAATACAATCTTATGCATGGAATACACTAATATTCTTAAAAGATTGTTTTACTGCCTTTTGATGGCAAACCATTTTTGAATCTATATTTTGACAATTTTATAAACTATGTTTGTCAAAATAAACTTATTCTTTATGATTGGGACATCAAAATTTACCTTGTGTGAATTTTTGGTATTTTTCTGACAATGTTCATTTTTTTATGAATAGTAAAAAATACTGCATTTTACATCAAAAATACTTTTTAACCTAATTTATTTATATGATTAGATTATGTTTTGAATTGGTTTTGAAGTGAAATTAGAATATATTTTTACCATTTTATCAAATGGAGGTCATTGGAATCAATTTCACTTTGAAATTAGACTTAAACTGGTATCAATCTTTTGATACTTATTATTTTGTAAAAACATGCTTTTTGCTCTGGCAGCGGGAATTAATTATTAAATTAATTAATGTGACCTATATGTTTTGAATTTTGTAAAATAGACTTCATTTTTGAATTCGGAATATCAAATATAGCTTAGGGTGAATTTTTGGTAATTTTCTGAAAAACTTCAATTTTTGATGAATAGTGAAACCACTAAGTGGTAATCAAGCAAACTGATTTTTCAGTTAAATGAAAGTTTACCACTAATGTGTATTGAATTTTGAAAATCCGACATACATGGTTGTCATTAAGAAGTAAAATGTGGTTCAATGAGATTATAATATTTTTTTGGTGAATAGTAACTTATTAAGTTCTTAATCGTGATTAGTGGTAATTAGTGTAGTTTAAGGTAAAAATGATATTATAGGAATGTGAAAACACCATGACACTTGTCCTACACCTATTGGGTAAGTCATGGCCGACCAAGAAAAGCCATGGGCCAACTTGGGGACCCCATGGAGCCACTTTAGTTGGAAAATGACAATAATATATTTTTATTTAATGGAAAAGTAAAATTGACACAAACATGATATGTTTTACTAAAACAATTTTTAAGTAGGGCTATACAAGTCATATTTTTGATTATAAATAGTCATTGGAAAGCTACAAAGATTTCCTACATCATAGTAATTTTTTTATAATTTTAAGACATTAAATAAATTAAATTATTTATGACATAATAATGATGCAGCGATGACATCATTATTTGACGATTTAAATAAAATGGAAATACAATGTAAAATCTATGAACTACACATGGAAAAAACCAATTGGATGAGTGGATTTCGAACCCTTATAACCTTATCCACGAATTATATCAATGTGGGACCTTTTGAAAACGAAAAACATTTTCAAATAAAGTAATATTTCTTTAGTTCCAAAAGTGCCCCTCCTCTCCTCTTATAAAAGGCCCCCAACTCTACCTCATTTCACACACTTCTCAAGCCTTTGGCTCGGACAAACCCTGCCCGTTTACTCTCTCCACATCCCTCTCCTCATCCTAGAGGATTCTCTTTGGGCAGAAGCCTTTAAAAGGAAGCCTTTAGGCTCAAATCAAAAGGAGTTACACTTTTAAAGGTAATTCATTCTCTCATGTTCATTTGTTTTATTTTGCTTCTCCAACCCCCTAAACTCTTTTTATTTACTTATTTTGTAACAACACCAGTATCTTCAATATAAAAGGATGTTGTTATAATATTTATTTGAGCTACACTCTCACACAACTACATCAAATGGTTAAAGAACATACGGTTTCTGTGGATGGCGAAATTCTGCCTCCCGAAACGATGATTGTTCAACACTCATTTAACACCTTCAAAGGTGGCCATTATGATGTCACTATTTTTATATATGATATATAATATGTTTATGTTTTCCTTAATCTTCTGTTTTTTTTCATTTTTGGCATACCTTTATGGTTTCCATTATGGGTAAACACGATATCTTCATTTTAGGAAGTGCGGACTACCGCCCCCTGAAAGTGATTTGATTCGTTAATACCATATGTGGGATGTGTAAGGGATAAAGTTAATGATATTATATATGTTATTATACAGGAATTATAATATACTCTTATATCATTATGATTCCATTCCAGAAGATATGAAATAGAAATGAAAGTAGCGTTCATGCGTACGTACGGCTTACCGTCTCCATGAACGGTGCATTTCATTTCTTACCTCTAAATGATTATGTAATATTATAAATGCATGTAAGTACTGGATATATATGACATATATGATATCTACATCATGAATACCATTCTGGATATAATGAACCTTTGACCAAATTAACAACATGTAAGTGTAAGAAGTCTATTTTTGACTTAAGAACCAAATACCGACAAAATGAACATTATTAACTTAACTGATTACATGATGTTCATAACATGGTATAAAAGGAATAATGAACTTGAAAAAGATTCATAATAAAGTAGATATTAACTCAAGTTTATTATTCAGAAGATTAAAGAACGATCGGGTCAAGTCGGATACGAGGTATGGGACTTCGTCTCAATCTCCTTTTATTGAGGCATATTTTATTTTATACACAACTTTCTTTTATACGGTGTATAAACCCCTTTGAATTTTACGTTTATTCAAAAGGAATCTTTTTTATACAAAGCATTTACTAAACGACAAAAGGGAACGTTTTTTTCGTACGTATGCGGTGACAACGACTTCTCCGCCGTCGTGACCGTTATTTGAGTTTCGGCTTCCTCTACAAGCCATACCTTCTTTTTAAAAGAAAAATAAATACCACGTTTTACTTTTCTTTTATTTTGGTATTAAAAATGGTTTTCATAATGTTTTTATATCAATGTGTTGTATTGATATCTCGTGATTGGAATGTGGAAATTTTATGTTTCCTTTATGCATGTTTTATGTGATATGATTATGTTATGGTTCTTGGGCATTATTACGAAGACGGGTGGTTCCGTGATAAACTAAGGGCGGGTGAGCCCGTTATAGCTCTCCAATGCATTGGGTAACGCGAAGGAGTGAAACGTTAAGGTTTCTCCGAAGAGATTTTAGGGAATATACTGTGATGGGTATTCCAAACGTAACCAAGAGGGTTACTACCTACGTAAGAATGTTATGAATGCCTCAAGTTACCTTTATGTCTTATGATTTCTATGATTTATTCATGATTTTATGAGGTATGTTAAAGTGCCTATGTTTTATGGGTAAAGTATGATTTCATTCTTATGTATATATGAACTCATGTTTCCTTTCCATGTTTTTTTTATAACCCATACTGAGTTTTTATGCTCATCCCATGTTTTTGAAATTTTTTTCACAGGTCAAGGGAATGGTACTTGATAGGATGATAGAGTCAATGAAGTGTCAAGAAATAATCCATGTTTTGTTTTAAATGTGTTTCCATTGATGGGAATGAAGAATACTATCTTTATGTAACCACTTTGTTTATATGTGGAATTTAATGCAAGTTTTATGATCTAATTCTCTAAAACTCTAAACCCGAAAAGATCCTCAATGTGTTATCTTGTAATAACTCAAGATTAAGTAAGGTTTAAGGCTGGGGCCTTATATTTTTAATTTAGAAAAATTTATTCCATATTTGGAATTTGAAATTAGAAATTATTTAAATATGCCATTTTATTTTTTGGACAATATGAATAGTAAAATTGGTAATTATATTATTTATCACAGTTTGGGTAAAATATTTTATTAAAGGTAAAAATAAAATTACAATAATATAAAAATACCATAACACTTTTCATAATTTAATTTGTAACACCCCCAAATGATAAAGGGTTAAATGACTGAATGATATGACTCATGTCCACTAGGTGCACCTTCCTTTTCGGGAGCCTGTCTGATTAGAACTCCAACGTTAAGCGTGATTTTCCAGGAGTAGTGATCAGGATGGGTGACCTTTTGGGAAGTTTTCTAGGATGTGTGTGAGTGAGGACAAAACACACTGGAAAGGACATGTGTTGGCATGTGGGGGCAGTCATTAGTCAGATGACCTGTTCAGGCATGTGGGTGGACCCTAGGGTGGGCCCCATATGTCTGGGGGCAACTGGTGAGGGGGGGGGGTGATTGTAACACCCCCAAATGATAAAGAGTTAATTAACTGAATGATATGACTCATGTAAACTAGGTGCACCTTCTTTTTTGGGATCATGTCTGATTTGAACTCTAAAGTTAAGCGTGCTTGGCCTGGAGTAGTGATCAGGATCGGTGACCTTCTAGGAAGTTTCCTAGGGTGTGTGTGAGTGAGGAAAAAGCACACTGGAAAGGAAATGTCTTGGCCTGTGGAGATAGTCATTAGTCAGATGACCCGTTCAGGCATGTGGGTGGACCCTAGGGTGTGCTCGACATGTTTACGGGGCAACTGGTGGTACCTGGGGGGCCGAGACCCGACGACCATGTTATAGTGGGGTGTCTGTACTATCACCGAGACCTGGTTGTTACATAATTGGATGAGTGTATCTTAACCAGGAGCATCCTTGGTCCATTTTAGGTCCACATGGAGCCACTTGGATGTGATTATGAAACTTATAAACACTTTATTTGAAATAAAGGCCAAGATGTCATAATCATGACTCTCATAATTATTTTTTTAATATGAAGTTATAAAGGTGATATTTTTGTCTATAAAAAATAATTAAATATTATTAAATATATCCTAAATTATGGTAATTTTTTTTAATAATTTTTAGGAAATAATTGATTAAATTAAATAATGATAAAAAGACGATGTTTTAATTTCATAATTAATGAATGAATAAAATAAATGATATTATAAATATTAAAATAAATAATTTCTGACATAATATATTCCATCCAAGAATTTTATGGATAATTTCGACATGTTTTTTATTATTTAAAGGTGTTTATTCTAACTTTTCATTCTATTATGAAATTATTAAAAGTCACCTAATGAATACTATCAAAATTCCAATTGTTGGTATTTTAAAATATGAAATACCTTATTAAATGACATAAAATTCATAAAATTCATATATTTAACTAAACGGTTCGGATAAGTCCATATATGTCAAAAACGAAACCTTTTTGGGTTTTTTTACATGTTATGGTAATTACATTAACACACAAGAGGTAAATATCATAATATCATGGTAAGAATAAAAAGGGTTAAACTAGGGGTTAAACCAACAAGATAAGGATTAAAAAATGTTAAAAAATCATATAATTTTAATTTTATGGTTTTAATTGGACCAAAAACATCTAATATTCTAAATTAATTATTTTCGGACCATTTGGAACTGAAAATGAATTTATATTTATTTAATATTTTAACAGTTTCTAAGGTTACCCACTACTCTGTCATACTGACACATCCAATGAATTTTGGTTCAGCCAAGATCTACCCAAAACACATCTTATAATCCCTCCCCACATTTATGAGGACTTATTTTAGAATAAACACCCTTCTTAGATGTGTTACGGTGTTCTTCAAAGGTGATGAACCGAATAAGTGCTATAGTTTTTATGTTCTTTTATTTATTCTTCAACATACTCAAATATAATCTTCTTAAAATATTAACAAATAGCTATATTATCTTAAATATACTGAGATTTTATTAGGTTTTTATAATCAGATAAATTAATCTCCAACTTCATCAAATGGTAAATGAAAATTTTGTTCATGTGAACGACAGACTACTGTCTCACGAACAGATATAATTTTTTTATTACTGTCTATCAATGATAGTTATAATGATGGAATCATTGTTTAAATATGATATTAATTACATATTTTTCATTTAAAATGAATAATATTTCAATTTTTTTCTTACCTTCCATGAACATGAAAATGACAGCGACCTTCGTGCGTACCTGTGACCTATCACCTCAATGAAGCAATGTGAATCATATTTATTCACCACATCACCTGAATGATATATATTAGTATATTTAAATAATTATTATGATATTAAACTTATTATGATAATTATTTAAATTTAAAATATAAAATACATCGTTTCCATAATTATAAGTGAAAAATGGAAACGTTACTCATGCACATATACAGCTACCGTCTCCATCATTGTAAAATTGTTCATTTTTCATATCTATATTTAATGAATGGATTAAAAGTATAATTTATATATTAATTTTATTACTATTAAATTAATATTATTATGGATATTATGGTCTTATAACCGCATGGACTATTGACTCAAGGCAAGTTTATTTTCGACTCAAGTACCGAATAATGACTGAACGTCTCATATGAACATTAAAGATTATATAATTATTATAAAATGGTAATAAATGATAAAAAAGGAATAATAAACTTGGAAAAAGGTTTCAAGAAATTATAAATTAACCAAAGTTTATTATTTAGGAATATAATAATTGTACATGGCGAGTTGGACTCATGGTAAGGGGCATCATCTAAATATCCTTTCATAGAGGCGTATATTGATATTGTTCACTGTTATAATCCTTTAAAGTGTATATACGAACCTTTTAAAAAGTTATATAAATAATTTCTATATTATAATTATATTTAATGATTTTTAATGTTATTATTTAATTTTTTTTCATGTTTTCCTCAATTTGTATGGACTCTTTAACTAAAATATCATTTTAAATTTTTTAGAGATTAATTAATCTAAATCATTCTCATTAATGTCAATGTTATTAAAAATGGTTTAAAAGATTTTTTATATATGGACACATATGTATTAAAATTTAAATTCTTGAATTTATTTTTACAATTTCATTGTGGTATGGGAAACATTGATTCAAAAATTTATTTATTAAACATTTTAAATGGTTTCTAAAATGGAGTGAATATTTCAATATCTTTGAATTTATTTATTATTCATTATGAGTGAAATATTTTAAATTTAAATATTTTATGTGTTATGATTATGTAATTTTACTTGGACATTTGATGGGGGGTTACATGACAAACCAAAGATGGGTGGTTCTGTGATAAACCAAAGGTGGGTGAGCCTGTGATAGATCTCCAATGCATTGGGTAATGATATGGAGTTAAATGATAAATTTTATAAAAATATATTTAAGGAATATAATTCAATGAGTATTTCAAATATAACCATGAAGGTTACTCCCTATTTCGATGTGAAAGCTACAATGTAAGTATGATAAGGATACCCCAAGTTAACTTAATGATTTACTATTTATAATATGTTTTTCAATAATATTATGACTTCATGAGTTTTGTTAAAGAGATTATGGTTTAGGGATGAAAATTATGATTTCATGGGATTATAAGTATTAATTGAATAACATTTTCATTCCTTATTTTATTCAACTTTGGATGTTTTTTGTCCTCATCTCATGTTTTTAAATTTTTTATAGGGTGTAATGATGGGTAAGAAAATGGTGTATGAAAAGATAAATGACAATAATATTAAAATAAATAAATCATGTTTTACTTTTAGGAGTTTAATTTTGTGAAAAAATGGATAGTGAGTAGAAGCGTCTACTTTGTAATAATTGAGTTGTTACGTAATAATTATTGCCTAATTATCTAAAACTATACAATGAAAATATATTCAATGCGAATTCTAGATTTCACACAATATTATTTAATTTCTAAGTTTGGTTCCATGTAGGAATATATTTAGCATGGATATAAAAGAATTGGTAACCATGCACAATATTTTGGGTTAGCAGGCACATAGAAAAGTAGTAGGTGTAATATAGTTATTAAAAACTATTTTCTATCAATATGTGTTTAGATGAGTAAAAATATGTACTAGAAAATATATTATAAGGAACCAAACTTAAAAAATTACATAATATTTAATTAAATGGATAATTAAAATTGAGGATCTTTTCAGGTTTAGAGTTTTATAGAATTATGCCATAACTATTACATTACATCTCAAAAATTATAAGTACACACTTCTACTCAGTTTAAATTTTATTTATAAAATATAAAATCTTAAAAATAAGAGTCATGTCTAGTTCCATGTTTTAGACAACAACACTTTTCCTTGATCCCATCCTTGACCCTATTCATCTTTAAGTCATTTGGAATACATTTCAAAACATGTGATAAGCTTAAAAACATTAGTAATGGATATAAAATAAAGAATGAAAACATTAGTTCATCAATACATACATAACATAAGCTCTTTAAAATACCATATGAAATCATAAGATTTATGAATAACACATATTAATCCCAAATCATAAAGGTAACTTGTGGCATCCATAACATACTTATGTTGTAGCTTTCCAATATACGTAGGGAGTCACATTTGGAATAACCATCACAATATATTCCCAAAATATCTTAGGAGAATCATTTAAATTTACCTCCGTCACATTAACCAATGAATTGGAGAGCTATCTCGGTCTCTCCCACCCATGTTTTTTCAAGGAACCACCCGTATATGTAAATAATTCCCAAAAACCATAACATATTCATAACATACAAAACAGACATAAAGGAAATATAACATTTCCATATTTCAATCACAATATATCATTTAGATATGTTGAAATAACAAATCCATTATCAAAAATCATTTTCAATACCAAAATAAATAAAAGAGTGTATGGTATTAATTTTCCTTTTAAAAACAATACGGTGTGTTAAGGAATCCATATATCAAATAATACTCACAGCGATAGAAATGGTCGTTGTCACTGCTTACATTAAAATAAAAATTGTTTTTTAAAATTTGGAAAAATGACTTGTATAAAAATAATCCCTTTTAAATAAATAAAAATTAAAAGGTGTTTATACCCCATATAAAATAAATTCATGTATAAAACAAAATATGCCTCAATGAATGGAGATTAAGACGAAGTCCCTTACATACTGTTGGACTTGAACTGTTTATTTTTTAATCTCCTGAATTATAAACTCATGTTAATTTATAATTTATTAAGTAACTTTTTAATGTTTATAATTCTTTTTATATCACTTATTTCCATGTTATAAACATTATGTAATCATTTAAGTTATTAATGTTCATTTTGTCCATTTTTGGTACTTGAGTCAAAAATGAACTTCTTATATTTACAAGCTGTTCATGTAGTCAGAGGTCCATTATCTATAGAATGATATTCATGATTTAGATATCATATATATCATATATATTCAGTATATATATGTATTTATAATAGTATATAACATTTGTAGATAAGAAATGAAATGCACCGTTCATAGAGACGGTAAACCGTTAGTATGCATGAACAATAGTTTCATTTCTATTTCGTATTTTAATGGGATGAAAACTTAATTATGCATAGGCATATTATAATTAAATTATAATACTATATATAATTTCATTAACTCCATAATTTCTATGTCCCACGTGTGGCATGAACAATTCATATCACTTTGAGGGGGCGGTAGTCTGCACTTCCTCAAATGAAATTATCACGTTTACCCATTATGGATACCATAAAGGTATTCTATAAATGAAAAATATAGAAGAATAAAGACAATATAAATATAAAATATATCAAATATAACTACATTTCCATCACCATGGCTACTATAAGAGGTGGTAGGAGAATAATGAACAATCATCATTTCGTGAGGCAGTAGTTCACCGTCCACAGAAACAATATGTTCTTTACCAATTAGATAGAGATGTGTGTAAGTACAGATATAATTTTTCTCCTAAAAATAAAATAGTATATTAAGGATACTAGTTTTGTTATAAAATAAAGTAATAAAAAGAGTTTAGGGGGTTGGAGAAGTGAATGAAACCAAAAACCTAGAGAAGACATTACCTTTAAATCTGGTAACTCCCTTTGGTTTGAACCAAAAGGATTTCTTGAAGTGCCTTCTACCTAAGGTAAGGCTTATAGGAGGAATAAATGGATCTTGAGAGATTATTTGGGGTAGATTTTGGATGATCCAAGGGGCTTGAGAGGTGTAAGTAATGGGTTAGATGTGATGGATTTTTATAAGGGGAGGATGTGCTCTTTTAGAATGTATAAAAATATTATTTTATTATATAATTTTCTTTGATTCATATAAGTCAAAAACTCATTAAAGTCATAGATAAGAAAACTCATGTTTGAAATAAAATCATCCAATAAAAATTGTACTAGTTTTGGATATTGTAATAATTTTTATAGTCTTATTTATTTAAATCATTCATTAATGAGGTAAACACAACATCCTTATTTTGTCATAAATAATTTAATTTATTTGATGTCTAAAAATTAAAAAAAATACCATGATGTAGGAAATATTTTTAAATTTCAAATGAATAATTATATTCCAATAGATAACTTATATAACCCCATAAAAAATTTATTTATTAAAAGATATATGTTTATGTCATTTTTGTCTATAATTTAAATTAATTAACAAAAAGTGTCATTATCACTTTCAAGTGGCTCCATGGGCTCCCAAAACTGACCCATGGACGGCCACGGTAAAACATGTATCATCCAATAGGATTAGGACACATGTTAGTGTAATTTAATATTATTATAATATTATTTTTTACCCTTATTTACCAGATTTACCCTTTAACCATGGTAAATAAAATATTTACTGAAGTAAATATTCATAATGTCTAAAAAAAGTTACCTATTTACACAATTTGGACCTCAGTACTCCAAATATGGAATCTATTTTTACAAATTCAAAAAATAAAAGTGGCATAAATAATTTAAAATTAATTTCCGCTGTCAAAACAAAAAGAATGTTTTTATGAAATAATAACTATCAAAAGATTGACACTCGATTATGTCCAATTTCAAAGTGAAATTACTTAAAATGACCAAAATTGGATTAAATGGTAAAAAAATAATATAATTAATCTTAAAAAAAAATTAAAAAATTAATATATTTTTATAAATAAATTAGATTAAAACACAGATTTGAATTAAAATACAGTACTTTTACTATTCAGTAAAAAAATGAACATTATCAGAAAAATACCAAAATTTCATCCAAAGTAAATTTTGATGTCCCAATCTTCTAGAAGAATATTATTTTTCCAAATAGAACATATAAAAGTGACTTAAACTAGATTTAAGAATAGTTCTCCATCAAAAGGCGATAAATCATCCCTTTAAAGAATATTAGAGTATTTATACTAAAAATTGGATTCTTTATTTTTTAAAGCCTCTAAAATTTATTGGATAAATTTAAAATCATTTAAAATAAATATATAATCATATTTTTGTTAGTTAAATTCATTCCCACTATGACAACAGTTAGGCGTTAACTACCATTTAAAATAAAATTATATTATTATTTTTCAGTATGACTCAGCATTATGTGTAAAATTAGACTTCAAAAAAACCCATTGTAGCGTATCGGGCATGAAATCAAACATAGCACCCCCTTTAAAGTAAAATTAATACTTAATTCAAAAATATTAATAAATATGAAAATTTATTATTTTATTTTTACTTGGTATTTTAAATAGAGTTTGTTGAAACTTAGAGGTCTATAATCTAATTAATGGGTAATTTCATGTTCAACATGGGAATCCATTTCCCCAAGAATTATTCATCGTTTTAAAATGAATTCACAAAATCAGCATAAAAACTGAACAACCATTATTTTATTCTTAAATAATTTTCATGACATCTTTTTCTACATTCAGGCATATTAACCATAATAGCAACATTATTACTAGTCTATTATGATAATGTGGATTAAAATGCGGGTTGATTGATTGGAAATCACATGGCCATTGATATTCCTTGAGGTGTGTCATCATCATCTTCTTCTATGCTCAAAATTTTGGAATAATGATGGAATGAACACACACACACACACACTCATATTTATATTTATAATATCTATTTGAAGGATCCATAGACCCGTGTGATGCTTAATGATCAGAAAAGGTTTGGATTGGACTAAAAGGGCCAAAATAGTGGCCGAATCATTCATGTCCTCATTATATGTGAATTAAGAAAGTGTTACAAGTCATTTATATATAACATTTATATATATAATTATATAATATTATTATCTTCATTTAAATTATATACCATTTGATAATACTTATAAACACTACTCGAGTATATGTTGTTTTCTTCTCTAGATTTTTACTATTGAGTGGTAGTCATATATATCATATATATATCAGTACTGTGATGTGTGAAATGAAACAACATTGATAATTTAGAAAATATAAATATGTGTGTGTGTGTGTGAATATTAAAACTATTAAGGGTAATCCATTTATTTGGATATGATGTTTTTTGTTAGTTATAAAAAAATAGACCAGATATATTTTTTATTTTATGTCAATTTTGGACTGCCTTTTAAATAATCAAACTTTATAGTGTATTGGAAAAGAAAACGAATTATATAGTGTGTAATAAATTTTTGCATCCTTCAAATACTATATTTTTCTACAAATAGTTATAGTTGATCGTATTTCCAAATCAATTTTTTGAAAATTAATCAAAAGAGACTCCATTTAGTTTTGATAAATGATAGAAGGTAAGTAAAGAGATATGTTTTAGAAATGATTTCTATTTATTTTTAGGTATTTTTATTTAATGTAAAATATTCTAAAATAATAACAAAAAATCATAATAGGACTAAAAGTAAATAATTTTTTCAGTTATTTTTCAAAGTTTCTATCTTAAAAAATCAATGATTCTTTTCAGTTATTATTTAAAAAAAGGGATATTATATTAAAATAAAATAATATATATTATGAAATCATTGAATAATTTAACATGTTAAAGAATATTTTTGTAAAAAATTATTTTTATTACATTTTTTTATAAGGATTTTTAAATGTTCTTTCTTCTTATGAACACTATTGTACTTCAAAATCACTTAATTTTTTAGTGACTAGTTTACTATTATTCATTTGAAAACAATTTCATTCAAGAATATCATTTGTGATTTATTTAATTAATGGACATGAACTAATATACGTTTTTTATTCTATATTTGTTTTAGTTCAAATCTCTTTAATAATCAGTTTAAAAAACTTTATTATTTATATATTTATTATTTCTTATGACCTAAGATTTTATTTCTCTAAAAACGTGTAATTCTCATAGAAAAATATTATTGAATTTACAACATCAAATTATGTATTAATTTTATTAATTTTGGGATATGAATATATTTCATAAATTTTATAAAAAATATACTAGATTCAAGAAGAGTTATTAAAATTTGAACCTTGTATATTTGAAACAAGATGTGTAATGATGACTGAATAGAAGCCACCATGGATATTTTCAAGCAAGTGAGGTCTAAGCTCTCTATGGACTTCAATAACCAAGGGAACCATATGGTTTATATATAAATTTTTTAGAATTTATTGAATAATTTTATAAATAATTATTTGGAAATGTTTCATAATTAAAAATAATTATTAATTGATTTTAGAAAATTTAAATGTATTTTACTTAAAGTGGATTATAAATAGTTTTTAATCACCATAATGAAATTACTTAAAAGATTTTTTTAAATAATATTGGGTTTTAAGGTGAATAATTAATTTCATGCATAATCAAATGATGTATTAGATTTATTTTATTTTATTTTTATGAAATAATTTCAAGAAGTGTAAAAATATTTTATCAAATATCATTCTATATTTTTTAAAAAATCTTACAAAACAAATTTTTTTAAAACAATTTTTTTGAAAAAAATTCACATGGATTCATAAGGGTAATAATATTCTTTAGTGTATGGATTTGATTTAGATATTTAGTGTGAGTGGATTTATAGTTGAAATTGAAGGATTTTATAATTGCCCAATTAAGTGACACACTAGTGTTTTAATTTTTTTGATGTTATTAATTCTATAGAAATCAAAAACTAAATGAATATTAGGAGAAATATCAGTCATTCTATATTGGATGTTATAATTATATATATATATATTTTATTCACTTTATTTAGTGACATGTATTTCGAATAAATAAATATAAATATGAAAGTATTTCATTCTAGCACCATATCCAAGGGCGTTGGTTTGGGGCATATCATTTTTTGATGCAGTGATGGTTTATAAAAAATTGGTGAATAATATAGAAACATTTTTTTGATACTTTTCAGTGTCATGATATTTATTTGATGATTACAAAATTATATTTTATGTGGCTCAATATATTTTTGACCAATTAAATACATCAAGGAGTGGTTTCATTTAATTACCTTATGAAAATAATCTTTCCCATTCTATGTGATCATAAATAAATACATTGAATATTTATATTTGGAATAATTAGGAGGTACACATTTTTATTCCATAGTTCATATAGATTCTATAATACGACATCATTATGTTAGGGAATAAAATCTAAATTTTGGGAAGGTGATAAAAACAACTCTTTATACCCTTCTAGATGACATACATATAATCATCATTTACAATTCACGACCTTTTTTATTTGAGACCTTTATGAACATAAAAATATAATGTAAGTTGTTCATGATATGTTAAATACCTCTTCTATTTCTAGGAATTACCATGAATCATTTATTATATATAAAACAATTTCAAAAATCACTTCTCTCTCACCTCTCTCGAGAATGATGGTATTATTAGAGGATTTTAAATATTATATCCTTGTAATAATATTTTGAGGAACCCTATGATTTTAATATTTCAATGTAGAAGAATACTCGTTGACAAAATATTTTTATATATATACAATATTCACAAATTTTACTCTTAGGGAGTATTTTTAAATTTGGAAGTATCCCTGATCAATGTAATCAATGTTTACTTAAACAGAATATTTTATAATAATAAGATCAAATACATTTAATAAAAATTTTACATCCGAAATACTATTTTTTCAAAACTCTATTTTTTTCCATATATACAACCCAAATTTTTTGATAATATTTTTAATGAATTAATTGGAAAATTTTACCAATATATAAAAAAATATTATATAACATAGACTATCATTCATTAATACCTATGTGATCATGGATATTGGGGAGTACACTAATAAAAGGGACAAGAATTATAGTGTAAAAAATCCGAATCATGGATCAAATTAGTAAACTTCATCATATTAAATATAATTGATGACAAAAATTGTAAGGATTTAATTTATTTAATTGGGTAGAAAATAAAAATTTGAGTTTTTTTATTAGGTTTCCTACAAATTAATATTCTTTAAAAATGATTTCCTTTATTAACTAAAAAACCCAAGTACATTTAAATATAACATCAATACAATATGGGTTTTCATGAGAAATCAATAATAATAAAATTATAATTGGCATAACTTTTAATGAATATAATAATACCAGAAGTGTATAATATTCATACTTAGGGATTCCATTGAATGTCATCCCACAGAAAAAAATTATTGTATGAATAAAGGTAATAATAACTATGATTAAAATCCTTGAATGTATTATTTAAAATAATGGAATTGTTTTTTAATGAAAATTAATATTACAATTATAAAGTGAACTATTGGTAAAACTACTATTAGAGAATATTCATTATAGGTTCCTTTCAATTAATTTATAAACGTGTTAAAAAATAAAAAATATTTTTAATCGATATTTATATATAAATAATTTTTAAAGGGTTTTTATTATTTAGGAATATATATTTAATATTTTCTCAAAAAAATAGAAAAAAATGTTGTGAAATGTTATTAGATTCCGAATATTATTAGTAGATAATAGATATTTAGTAATCCTTTTTAACCAGGTATGCATATATATATATTTAATTATTTAAAATTATGTTAATATATTATAATAATTATAATGAATGAATATACTAATGTATTTTAATAATGGGTTATATATAAATATGCAAATGCAATTTTAGTGAAATAAAATATCTTAGAAAAATATCATACTTTCTTTATTAAAAATGAAAAATGAAAAAAAGTGTAATTTAACCATATATTTTTGCAATGTGGTATTATGTACATAAATAAATATAGGCCACTTACCATACACCTTTGGGGATATCAGTCCAAAACCATAGAGGTCAGTCAATCATCTACCCATGGGATATGGTAGGGTCTTGGGAAGAATTCATTCATGAGAATATAGACATAGGGAATAACACATATAGGTACGGCATGATATTCATTGATCAAATAAAGTTCATGTATATAGTTACGTGTATACCATGTGGTGTGTGTATCATTTTTTATATCTGATCATGATTCCATTGATGAGAGGTGGATACCACATATAGGTTTATTTACTAGTTCTCTGTCTAACACATGTCTAAGGTGTGAATCCCATTCTATCAACATTATTTATCTTCTTAATACACATAGAGAAACTATATAAAAATAAATAACCATACCACTATAATAATTTTTGGATGTGGATTTGAATAAGTCATAATCTAAGGATGATCATGTGACCAGGAATATGGCTCGAGAAATGCCATCCTTCTCTCCCTTTATTCACATTATTGTGGAAAACTGATAGGAGAAATGCACAAACACACATAAACAAACACACACACACACACACACACATATATATATATATGTGTGTGTGTATATAAATTCATGTTGAAGTATCATAAGCCATTTGTGATTTTAAATGACTAGAAAAAATTTAGATGTGGTTGAAGGGGCCAAAACAGTGGCTTAGAAACCACCTTCTTCTCATCCACAACTGTAGTAGGTGTTGTAGGTGATTTATAAATAAATAGTAATATATATATATAGATATATATATATATATATGATTTTTTGTTACAATTGAATCATCAATAAATTTTTTGGTACCTAAAGAATTATTTTTAATTCCAGTAAGAAATATATTACGTTGTGTTCTCCTACCTACTGTTATTGAGTGGTTGTTATACATATAGGTATATATATGTATACTCAAATGTGTAAATTAAAAACACATAATTGTTCGAAAATATATATAAGGATACGTGATAATAACATTACAAGTAGGGATAATCTATTTACTTTGATATGGCAGCCTTTGATTGGTTTCAAATAAAATAGTTTCAGTTACAGGTCGTTCCATATCAATTTTATACTGCCTATTAAATAAATATGTTATAAAATGTATTGGAAACTAAAATGGATTCTAGAATGAGGTTATTCCATTTTTCATTTTTATAATAGACATATTTATGAACCCATGGTTTTTTATGGTAGATATAGAACATCTATTGTGTATTTTTGAAAATTAAAAACATATTATGATGAGACACTAGCATAATGTAATGGGAAAATGGTTTTAAATTTTTTTTAATGTTTTCTTCATTAAAGGTATTTATTTTAATATTATAATTTTTATTTTAAAAATGATTTTAAAAATTTACTTTTGAAGTAGAATTTTTCAATTATCTTTTTTTTAAATTGTAATATATTTTTATGATATAATTTTATGTAAGGTAAATTTTTTTATGATAAAATAAATTATCTAAAAATAAAATAGTCATTTAAATATTTAAATAAAATTTATGAAAATAATTTAGTATGAATAAATTTTTCATATTAATGTGATTTAAAATTTATCATTTTTGGTATAAAATGTTTTATTTCAAAACAGTACAAATTTTAGTAGAGGATGATTTATTCTTAATTATAATGAACTAATTTCATTCATAAATATTTATAATGGGTAATGTAATATATTTATATGCACAACTATTATCATTGATGTTACTTATTTGATTTCCATTTTATATCTCATGAAGAATTATTTAAAAAAATTATTTTCATATATTTCTATTACTTTTGAATCAAGATAAAATATAATTAAAAGGTGTAATTTTTGGAAAAACAAATATTATTAGATTTTCATCAAGAAACAATGTATTAATTTTAATCAATTATATTTTATGAATATAGTTTTTAAAAATTAAAAAAAATCATTAAAATGATTATCAAAATTTGGAACATTTACTTTGTAAACCTAATGAGGAATGTGGAGTGAACTCAAACCTCATGTTATATGGTCCACCAAGTGACGGGTATGCTCTATATATCATTATATATCCTGAGTCACCTCATAGCCTTGTTTTCATTTCTTATAATAATTGTTTAAAATGATTTATGGATTCATTATATATATAATATTTTTTAATTTTTTAAAAATGAAAAATATATATTTCTATATTTTATAATTTTTCAAAAACATCATTTGAAGGGGTTTTTAACAATATTATTTATTCTAAAATAAATTTATTCAAATTAGTTTTTAAAAACCACTATTAGATTTTAATGGAAAATAATACTTTCATTATTAATTTTTGTTATTAAATTTTCGTTATTCAATTATGATGATTGTGTTTTATGTTATTTTCAAGAATTTTAAAATAGATCTTTTCATTTATTTTAAAAACCAACACTGCAAAATTATTATCGCACACCAAGATGTAAATTTTTTTAAAAAGGTCTTAGTGATTAGTAAAATATTATTTATAATAAGTATATTCTTATAATTTTTAGCATGAGTGGATCCACAATATAAATTAAAGGATTGTTTTAATGGTAAACTAACTGATTCAACTGAGTTTAATGTTATATTGTATATTCTTAATTCTCTAAAAAATAGACATAAAATCTCTTTGTGTGGGTAACGAATCATTCAAGATTGTATGTCTTAAATTTATATTGATTGGTCAAGCCAAATCCCATTGGGAAAAAATTTAAATTTAAAAAATGTTATATATATTTTAATTTTTTTATCCATAGATCTGGTACCACATTCCTGGGACATCTCATAGAAAAACATTCAATGGTAGTTTGGAAGGAACTGATTTCCACCTATATTGTCTCATATTTCATAAACTTATTGAGTGGAATCCACTATCTGGAAATCATATACTAAGATTTCATCAACAAATTCTTCCATGATAAACAATTTATTCTAAGATAATAGACCCATGATGATAACTATGTTATGTAGACCAAATAATTTCATCCGAACACACTAATTCCATTATGATATTCCAAAAAATAACATTAAATTATGGTTTTATTCAAAATATTTGATAGATGGAATTTAATGACCTAAAATTTACTTGGATGGATTTTTTTACTTATACAAAAAACTTGTATTTTATCCATTACATTCTTCATAATATAATATGTATATTATATAAATAATATACCTATTATGAAAAAATAATTTACTCGTCGTATCATTTTATTTTATCAAACCATATTTTTTATTTAATTTTATTTATGTGATTATATTTACAATTCAAAATAAACGATGCTTCATAGAAATATACAAACCTAAAATGAAACAATATAATAAATATGTGATATTACCTTGAATTTTTATCTATTGTTTTGTTTATATAGATAATATAAACCAATATGAACCATAGAAAAAAATCTCTTAGAATATATCCCTATATTGAGTTATAGGATTTTCTCATTCTCTTATTTATTTTGTTGGTTGGATTTTCCCCACAACAAGTATATAATCATTTATTATCATCGAGAGCTCCATACATAAAAAATTATTACTAACACATCTGATAGGGGAATAATGGGATTTGGGGTTATATAGAAATAATCATTGAATTAAATTCATATACATAATAACAGGGTTCAGGTTGATTCGAAAGTCATTATATATAAGTTAATGATAAATTTATATCATAATAATCATAGAAAATTATAATTATATTAATCAGAAAGGATATATATAAAGTTCATTCAAGATCATTATAAATGAAATCAAATGCTAAATTTGCATTTAAACATGTTTTAATTAATTTTAATTCATTATATATATGATAAAAGTTTTTTAATTACAAAATTAATCACCTAATTAATGTAAAAATTGTTTATTATAATATTTGTTGAAACATTCCTTTAAATATAATAGGATTCCCAAAATTTATTTTTTATAATAAATAAAATTATCTTTTTTCAATATTAAAATAATTATGTACATGGAATGTACATAGATGACTACATAGAATATATCATTCTACATGAGATTAAATTAAATTATATAATTTAATATATATATATATATATTAAATACACACAACATGTAATTGGATGGTGACTGTCCATGTATAATCTAACTAAAATTAATTTCATTTAAGGAGTTTATTTATCAAACATTATGTACAATCACTCGACATGTCTTCTGACTCACACTCTTTATGGTACCTATCAAATATTGTTTATATACACTGCATGTATTCCAAATGACATATCACAATAAACAAAACATATAATTATAGATATAAATATGTATAAACTATGTGGTATAAATGACCCAACAACATGCCAAAAATATAAAAATCATCTACCACTAGTAATGCAGGTGAAGTAAACCGCATGTCTGACTATAATTATTTGTAATTTAGTTCCATAATATTCATAAATAGTAATTTCTAATTATTTATATGAAAACTTGATTTAAAAAATTAATCAGTGTGTTCCCAGCAAGGAATGAAATCTATAGCCTATTGTCTATATCAAACAACATGACTTGTAGTTTATGTATCTATTTAATTATAAGAGTGTTTACCCCTATGAAATACCATATTTATGTTTATCATGTGTGATCAATTTTGTGTTACGTAGTGTGAATATAAATCTATATGAAATTGAATTCATGTCTCACCACATAACATGACTAGTAATTAATATGATTTGTGTAATTATACTATATAGTTTACAAATCAACATTATTTTACTTACATAGTGTCAAAATGATGTGGGGTTTACATTACATGTAACCTAGATAAACATTTTATAATACTTATAAAATATTACATTGTTAAAGTGTTTAATACACCACATGTAATGAAAACACATATTGATCCCCTTTGAGTGATTTGATTTTCAAGTCTTGTATAGTGTCGGGTTCACCACGTGTACCTAACATGAAATATACTGTTAAAATCCATTTAACTATTTCTCATAGCTAGTAGCCCTTATAACATAGAATGTGGGATTTTATTATTATTTTTGGGTTCTTAACTGTTACAATTCGAGTAAAACTATATGATCATTTTTTCACTATTATAGGATTAATAATGAAAATAAAAAAAATAAGAACCAGTAAAAAAATATGGAAATTGATCAAACCAATTATAAAAAATTATAAATAATAATGTGACCTCTCTTATGCCTCTTGAATGTTATTGGAAATAGTATAATAAATGTGTTAGTGAAAAAATTGGGGTTTCATCAGTTTCAAAAATAAACTTCAAAATAATATGATGATGAACACCTTGAAATCTATATAGGTGATTTTCAAAATTAATTTATATTTAACATAAAAGTGGAATTATATTTAAATTTTTATTAATTATGGATAAATTATTATGACAATATTGTCATGTCATCATTGGGGTGGATAATTGAACCGTTGATTCATCTACTAGTTATCTCATATTCTACATTAATCATTGAACAATGCTTGTGGAATTCATGATTTTATCATGGAGGATTTTTTTCTTAACAATGTTAATCATCAATCACAATTAGAGGATTCTCCATATATATCTTATTTGTAATAGAGATGGTGGAGTATATTTTATTTAGTTATTAGGATAATTTCACGAGTGGTTATTTGTTATGAAGAACCAATCTATTCTTAATAATGATATATCTTTGAATATATTGTTTGGATATATATTTGATAATTGTTCACTAGACCATTTTCAAATATTATCAATATTTTATTCATTATTTCTAATAATAATAATAATAACATCATTTCTATGGGATGTGTGAATTCAATTATAAATAATTAAATAACTTAATCAGCATTGAATTGAATTATATTAAGTAAAATATATCATTTCATCGAATCCCTTAACTAATCCTTTCAATCCTATGAAGAAATTTTCAATCCTTGAATTAAAAACAATTGTTAAAAATAAATATTATTCATTAAATATTTAGAAACAATTATATTCAAAAAACACTAAATTTAATATTATTTTAATATTTAGTTATCCAAATAAAAATTTATGTGAATCAATTGACTAAAATATTTAATAAATATATTCTTATTCATCAAAATGTGAATGATAAACAAGGGATATAATTTAAAGCATATAGTCGAAAATTTTTAATCTTGTGATTGAATGTATGCGATCAAAATAACTTCAATTAGTATTATTCAAATACCTAAGAGAAATATTTAATCACTATATTTTATTCAATATAATTAAATTAGAATCTTGTTACACATAATGTGTGACCCTCGAAGCCACTTTCTTTGTTTAATTAGTTGAACTTATTTAATTTCAAGATCAAAATATTTAAAAACATCATAAACCCTATAGAAATAGATGTTCATGTATTCATTAAAATAACCTTCAAATATATTTTAATATCTAATATATTATATTTTACTTTTTGTCTCATTACTAAGGATAGAAAATATAAAAACAATGTAGATATAGACCACATGAAAATTATTTAAGAATTGTTTCCAAGGATTTTTGGATTCCTATTATGGAATGGAACTAAAATTTCATTTCATATATTCAATGTACATTATAACATTAATGTTACTAAAAAAACTTTGCATACGATAATATTTATTTATATTTCCTACAAAAAAGCACAAAGGTATCTTGTTCTTGGTAACCAAATCCAATAAGGTTAATATCACAAATTTTTCCATGAGACCTAATGAAATCCCCATCTATTTCATTCAATAATTTAACAGATATTGTACATTTCTAAATATTTCACAAATCATTCCTATATGAATTCTAAAAAATTTTGTACACAATATCAAAAAACATATTATAATACTCAAATTAAATCTCAATAATCTAACACATTCCACTTTTTCTCCCCTAAATTGTTTCTCCACATTTAATAAATATATGGATTAATTTGGATTTATTAATTTTTTTAAATTTAATAAATATAATAAAAGTGAGGGTTATAAGGGGAAGGATCACACATACAACATCAATGATATTAGATAGGTTCAATTCTAATAATTAATCTAAACTTTAGAAATTCATCTCTTATAGACAGTTTTGTGAATACTTCTACTACTTTTTCCATTAGAAAACAAAATACCATCTTCAGTATCCATTCTTATTTGTTTTTTATAATTCGATGTGTCTACATTAACCCATAATGATAGATTTTTCATAAACATATTCATAAAAATAAAGACAACACATTCATTATTATAAACCATAATAAAAAAAGTATTTCAATATATATTCTTTATCCAAAAATTATGAAATTTTTTCATTGTTCAATTCTCAAAAATACGATCCAATACCACATTCAGTTACATTACAATATCATTATACTTTAATGAATTATTATAAACACTCAATTTATTATAATAAATTATTTAGTATGAGGTGATTTATGTAAATATAATATTTCTTGAACAGTAAAATTATTTACTGTAAGAATGTTTTTAGTATAAAATTTATATATTTATATAATATAAGTTTTTTTTATATTTTATTACTCACCACAAATCACTAAATTAATATTTTACACTTGATTAATAACTTATTATTTAGTACTTTTTAAATTTTATGTTTGTTTGATGTGAAATTAAATAACATCATTTCTTTAATTTTCAATGAATTTTATATAGTGTAATTTCATTATATGGGTTCTCAATTACCATCAAAATATTACAATAAAAATTATTTCCTATCATATTTCCAGAAAAGATAAAATCCAACCTTTTGGAATTTACAATAATGATACCATCATCTTGTGAGTGCTATGATTTTTATTGATTAGTGGAATTAATGATAATAAGATAATGGTATAAAAACAAAAGTTTTCATTTCCAAGATTTCCTTATATATTAAATACAAATAAAAGGGGTTATATTTATAATTATTCCAAATTAAACATGGTTTTGGATGTGAATCATTGTTCCCATTTATTTTTCTTCATAAAATATGGGTTGTTTTGTTTATTTAGTGTTATTCATTCCATTACCACAAAATATACATTCCTATATTCAAAACAAAATTCAATTTTTAGTAAAAAGATATTCTCATATAGAATTCCAAGATTCTGATGGTAAGTTTAAAATTATCTAATATTGTATTTATTTACATTTTATATTTTACTTTTCTTCAATTGAAATACAAAATCATTAGATTCACTTACTGAAAAAAACTGTATTTGTAAAGTGTTCTGGATTTATATTTCATATATATAATGTATGCAATATAAGAAAAATAATTAATAAAATAAATATATTACATATATTTATATTTTTTCTTTAGAATTAATTCCATTAAAATCAAAAAATTAAAATGTTCTAAATGATTTAATTTTTAAATATGCATTATTTTCATTGAATAATTTTTCTTTCAACATTTTTAATAGGTTTTTATTGTAACTATGATGTTCTAATGATAAACATAATTCCCAATTCACTTTATAAATTTCTATAAGAACACATATCAATTTCTAATGGATAGAATAAAATTTTGGTTCTATAGTAATATATCTATTGGATGTATCATTTCCATTATCGTAATGAAATAAAATACATGAGACACATATACATATCTTTCATGGCCAAATAGAACCCTTTTAAAACAATAAGTATAATTCATTAGATATAGAATCATGTGATGTGAAAGAAATCAGGAATAATTATGGATATAATATTATCATGTAATGTAATACATCATAATGATCAAAATTACCCAAAAAAATTAATTGTACGTGTGATATATGAAAAACAAAGTTAAAATGAGTAATTATCCAAACATGGAATAAGAATCTTAATGTATATATCCCATGATGGAAAACTCCAATCATATTATTATCCACTTAATTTAGTTTCATTTGAAATTTGTTTTCATGTTTTTTATTGATCTTAAATTCCAATATTAAGTCATTTTACAATGAAAAATTCATTTATCATCATATTTACAATTACTATTTAAAATGAATTAGTTATTCACCCATTTTTAAACATCGTATAAAACACTATATGGGGTAAATTCCAGTTTAGAAATTTTTAATTGATTTATTGATGTTATGTAAAAAAATTAAAATTCAAAATAAATGGAATATTTTATGATGGAAGAATGGAATTATTTGGATTTAATCTATAACATTCTTAGAAAATAAAATTCGGCATCATGATGATAAAATGAATGTGGAATCCACAATTTTTATCCAATGTAGATACAATTTTTATGTAACACAATGCAATTCATGTGAAACATTTAATTCCATATTGAAAAATGCTAACTTGGTTCAAATTAAAGTGATTAAAGAAGTCCAATATAAAAAAATAGTATGCTACAAATTTCATACCTCCAAAATATAACTTAACAATTTTGAAAAAAAAAATCATTATTAAAAATTAAATTGAATATAAAATTTCTTATAAACTACAATACAACTCTTGTAAAATTTCATTTTGGAATCCAGCTCCAATATTCTTCGATATAAATATTATTTTTGATATACTAAGAGGATAGAGAAAAAATCTGTGAGGAATATTGGGTAGGATGGAAATTCAAATCTTTGACAACATTCCACCTCATTATTTACTAAAATAATTAATCGAATGAATTAAATCAATTTTTATTTATACAATGACCTCCAAAACTCATTTGATGTTATACAAGAGGGGATAATTGATTTTCTAATGTTTCTTAATTATTAAATACCTTGTATCTATTTTTTAATCATATTCTTATTTTTTAATTTCATATTATCAAAATATACTCTAGTGTTCTTATCAAATATTAATTCTTATTAATTTTCATTATATATTAATCTAAGTGACTCTTTTATTTATATGTAGTGAATTTATTCACTCAATAGTGGAGTGTTTTTTATTATATTATTTTTTTATTCTTCAATCAACCTTATATGATTGAACTTTTATATACCATTGAGAAAACTATATCACAAGTGGGATATTATCATATGGGATAGATTTATGGAGATTAATGGGGTTTATTTGATTGTAATATATGTTATTTGAAC
This sequence comes from Viscum album, assembly GCA_963277665.1. Lineage (NCBI taxonomy): Eukaryota > Viridiplantae > Streptophyta > Magnoliopsida > Santalales > Viscaceae > Viscum > Viscum album. Next base: position 164,810,493 of record OY728155.1, on the reverse strand, counting down.
CTCTAGTTACTTCATTAATGTGATATTTACATCTGATGATTTTTTTTGATAATTGAATTACAAAAATAAATATTATGAGTGATAATAATAATTTATAACTTGAATTCATTAGGTAATTTATTCTCAAATTGTTGAGATTATTATCATTAGAATTGTGTTGGTATTAAATTAGTAGATGATGTGGTTATTTATATCATAATACATGGATATATAATTAATTAATGAGCTTAAATATTCAAAAAAAATCATATATTCCTTTAATAACTATAAGTAACCAACCATAAAAATTAAATAATATAGTTAATTAATATTGAATATATATATTAATGAAGCTCTAAGGATCAATTAGTTGTTCAATTTTTATAAGTTTTAAACAATTTTGAAACTTAACACCTAAAACTTGTTAAGGTTTATATATTTATAATCTTTTAGTAAATACTCATTCTTGAAAAAGAAGGAAATAAAGAAAAAAACAGATGATATATAAGGGTTGACCCAATTTGAGAACCTACATCATTTCCATAGCCACTCGAATGGGTTTTTGGAAATCCACTATTTTGAAAAATTGAATAAAAGTTGTGAAAACAACCATTATAAACCATATATATCTTGATAGGAAAGGTAATAATGACTCCCATCAGTTTATAATATTTTTTATAACACTGATGAGCCAAAAAAAAGAATAAATAATTTGATAAAACTGCACCACAATTGATCAGTCCGAATCCTCAGACATATTTGGCTAAAATAATTTCTCATAATGCTGGATCTGATTGTTGGAGAATGATGGATTAAATTTTTATTGAATACTGGATCCGATTTTGGAAGAATGCTGGATTTGATTTTCTATGAATGATGGATCTGGTTTTTGAAGAAAGATGGATCAAATTTTATCAGAATGCTTGGTCCGATTTTCTCAGAATAATGGATCTAATTTTATCATAATGTTGGATTCGATTTTCACAGAATTATTAACAAGATTTTTATTAAATTATTGATCTAATTTTCTCATAACTCTTGATCTGATATTCTCAAAAATTATAGATCTTATTTGTTCAGAATTCTAGATATGATTTTTGAAAATGGTGAATCTAATTTTCATAGAATGATGGATCTGATTTTCCAAGGAATTTTGGATCTGATTTTCTAAATAATACGAGATCCTATATTCTGATTAACATTGGGTCTGATTTTTTCATGACAAAGGTGTAAGATCCCATTCTCAAATGCTAAAATAATACCCTAATATAATGCTCAATAAAATTATTCTTCAATCATATGATATATTTCACAAGGATTTCACTACATCTTAACCTTTCACGTGTTTGTATAAACCTATAAAAGAATAAAAGGTTTCAGAAATTATTTATAGGAAACATAGAAATGAATGGTGGAAAACATGGAAACATTCTTACATCATTAACTCTCAAAACACTGCAAATCTATGACATTAAAAAATTCAAATTTGAATTCTTCAAACATAGTTATATTTCTATGAGATGTAGGGAAAAAAATTAATATCATGATTTCTATTCAATACCGATGGTGTTTTATTTTTGAGTGCATCCTATTTCTTTATCCTTATCTATGAATCTGATTTCATCAATGAATCCAATTTATGTTTCCTTTATGTGAATATGATTTGTGCTTCTTCTTAGTGAATCCAATTTTTGTTTCTTTTCAGTGAATTTGAATACATTTTCTTTCTAATGAATCCGATTTCTTCTTTTTTTAAGTGAATCTGATTTCTTCTAGAATTCTCTACCATTGCTTCCGAATCTTCTATCATGAATTTATTTATGATTCTTAATAACTTATTGATCAAAAAACACTTTCCTATTTTTTTAGAAAGTAAGAAAACATTATAAATTCCAACATCTCAATCTTCATCAACGTACCTTTTTTTAATAACTTGACTTCTTCACCCAGAAACATCTATTACAATAATCTTAATTCTTCCTAACTCAGTAGCTTAAATATTTTTAACTCAACTTCACTATTTATTTCTAAATTCATCATTTTTGTTTCATTGATTACTGAAAATAAAAATTTCATAAAAAAACATAATATTCCCCATATATTCAATTTCTGATGTAGTTTAATAAAAAAACTATATCCAGAAACCTATTTCTTGGAAAAAAACTCCATTATAATTCTTAAATAATAAAAATTCATAAACAAGATGGATAATTTTCAAAAAATATAAAAATGTTTTTAAAACAATTAATCATAATGTTTATTTAATCTCACCCTTTTCATTTGTCGACAACCCTCATTAAATGTTTTTCAAAATCTCATATTTTCATACAACATAAATTTTGAAAACAACTCATGTTTTTGAAATTTATCAAAATACAACATTTCTCAAAATAGAGTATCCTAACACAAAAATACTAGATAAAATAACATGTTTGACGGAATTTCATTCCTCAGTGGAATGAAAATTTTAGTGTAATGTAAAGATAAAACCCACATTAATTTTATCTTTTTTTTCTGTCATGTTTCTTTCTAACTCTATTTTTTTTTATCTTACCCATTATATTATGACCACAATAACATATTCTTAAAATAAATCTAATTAAAAACAACTTACAAAGTACAATGTTTGTACATAATATCCCTTGTTGTCGTTATAACTGAATGAATGGTGGGTGCGCTATTCATTATGAGGTGTAGGATGACATATGATTTTATTGAACATGAATCTACAAACTTAATTAAACAAACATTTCCTTCAATATTTATTTTTAAGGATATTATCAATATGAATCTTTTTTGAAATGTATTCTTGAAAAACATATCCAACAATAACTTTCTCTTTTATAAATTGATATTTTATAACAATGTTTTCTGATCATAAATGATGGAAATGATTTCTAGAAAGATCAATTATGCTATGATTATCAAAAAGTATCTTAAATATTTTAGAAACTTTTACTTTCTTATCTTTGAGCTAAATGTTCATCCACATGATTTGAGTACAATCCTATGTAGCTATAACTTATTTGGATTCATCATTGCTCAAAGATACTAAAATTGTTTATTACTATTCCAATATTCACATCATTCAACTAGGAAAAAGGTTCCTCATGAGGTTGACTTTGTATTATTACAATATACTTCCCAATCAACATCAGTATAACCATGAAACATCATCACACAATTTCTTTTGTATAATAAATCATGTAAAGTTGTTCCTTTTACATATCTTATAATTATTTTTGGTACCATCATTTGTGATTCATTTGGATTACTTTGATACCTAGCCCATAAATTCATAGCATATACAATATCAATACTTGAATCTATAAGGTAGTGAAGAATTCGTCTCAGCTTTTGGAATTGTTTCTAATTGACACTTATTCTGGATTCCTCTTTCCTCAACTTTGTGCTCACGGAAATAGGAGTTGAAAATTATTTTAATTTTTCCACCCAAAACATCATTAATAATTCCTTTAGATAATATTCTTGAGAAAATAAAATATATTTTATGTTTTCTTGAACTTGTAGTCCATAGGAGAAAGTTAATTCTCTAAATGTTGAAATTTCAAAATTATTCTTCATCTCTTCATCAAACTCTTCACAAAATTTTTCTTCATCCCCAATAAAAATTATATCATATACATAAACAAATTAAATATAATGATCTTGAGTTAACATCATTAACATACAAGATTATATCAACTTTTACTTTATAAAAATTCATCATTTTTATATAATTTTCAATATTTAAATACAAATCATGTGGAGATTGTTTCAGCACATACAATGCTTTCCTTAATTTACAATCCTATTTTATCCTCATCTTGTAAAAAACCACAAGGTTGATCAATCTAAACATCTTCATCAATCTCACCCTTTAGGAAACAATACTTTAAAATCATATGATAAATTTTTTAATACAGATGATTAGCCACTGTAAAAAACATTCAAATATTTTTTAGCCTTACAACAAAGGAAAAGGTTTCATTAAAATCCACACCTTCCACTTATGAATATCTGATACAAATAAGTCTTTCTTTGATTCTTGGAACTTTCCCATGGTCAGTAAATTTATTTTTGTAAACACACTTGGTTCGGATAACATTTTCAATTACTAGACTTGGAACAAGTTTCTCTGTGTAATTATTTTCAAACTAATTAAAATCTTTATTTAGAGAATCTACATATTCTATTTTTTGAATAACATATAAAACATATTTTGTTTCATCTATTAAGATAAGTGAAGTCTAATTTTCTAATCTCAACTTCCATCTATTATAACACGGATCCTTATGATTAAAATTATTATTTTTTGGATTCAACATGGTTTTTTATGTTATGAAATTTCAGTATTTCTTTCACAGTTTTGAATTTACTCATCAAACGATTCTTCTAAATCATGATAAGGATGTATTGAATTACATTCACAGTTTTTGTAAATTTTAAAATTCCCCCCCTCTATATTGTAAACAACATTAGTTAATAAACATTGAGTCTAAATTACCTTCTCATGATATGAGTCTTCCAAATTTTTTAATCATTTTTTCCAACGTTTGCAACATATCCTATTTGGTGAATAAAAAATGAAAATTCCCTCCTCAGATTTTTCATCAAAAGATCCCAAATACATATTTTTTATTTCAATAAAATATGTAATTCTAAAAAATTTAGGCATTTGAATGAAGGTTTTTTGTTATAATATATTTCATAAGGGGTAATTTTTGGTTTCCAATCTCAATAAGAATCTATTTTGAACATGTACATCTATACTAACTCCTTATCTCAAAAATAATTTTGAACATTTGTATTCTTCTAATGCACTTCTTCTCGTTTCCAACAATATTCTATTCATCCATTCTAATACTCAATTTTTGGAGTATACGTAGCGCTATAATGATTGTTGATACTATTCTTTCTCTGAATAGCTTCAAAATTATTATTTGTGAATTCAATACCGATATCTCTTATTAAATTCTTTATTGAAATCCCCAATTCTTTCTTAAAATCTTTTCTGATGAAATTGAACATTTCAATAGCCTCTGACTTATTCTTTATTAAAATTATGTTTTTCATCTGAGTGGACTCATAAAAAAAGTTTTATAGTATAAATCCCCTTTTATTGATGTCTTATTAGCCCACATAGATCAGAATGAATAATCTCAACTAGTATGAAAGAATGAATATAAGCTCTTTTATGACTTCTATTAGTCATATTTGTTTTGTAATGTAATAAAAACACATTTATATATTAATTTAAATTATGAAAAATTATAGATATCATCAATTTATAATGTTTACTCATTTTATTCTTCCTATGGTGGCCAAGTCTTCAGTGCCACATATTGTTTTAAAATTCAAGACTCAAGCAACCTGATTTATTGAATTATCTTATTTGACATAGATTCTCAGTTGTTCTTTCTCCTTTTTAATGACTTTTCCATCTTTTACACGTTAAAGGATACAATAATAATTTCTAAGGATTAATTCTTTTCCATCATCATAACGTTTTATTACACTATGTATGTTATGTTTTATCCCATCAACAATTAAAATATCCTTAGATATTAATTTCTCTTCTTCAACCTCTATATTTCTGATTCCTATGATTTTTAAGGAACTATCATTGAAAAAACTAACTTCTCTTTTATCATGACATTAAAAATTTCTTTTGATTTTTATATCACCATTAATAAGTGATGACTAACTAATATCATGTATCCATGGTTTGATCCTTTAAATTCTTTCGAAGCTATCTCAACAACAAAATCTCCTTCCCCAAATTTTTTTTCCAGCTTCATTTTTTATTATATCATAAGGTATTTGTTCTGGATGGAGTGTCATACTTATTTTAGCTTGATGACCAGACAGATCACATATTCATCAAACTTATATCAAATATTCAATTTTATTTTTTGTTATAAAGCTTAATTTTATTAAGAATTCACCTTTTCATCTTTCTATGAGTTAGGAAAGTTACTCATTCTTCATTCACTATTTTTTCCTAATTTCTCAAAAATTCTTATGGGTAGAGATAAATTGTGCCAACAATTATAATATCTATTCCCATAGTTTCCAAAAAACCGTCAATATCCATCTAATCATGATTTTATTTTTAAGAAATATGTGTACCTATATAATATTTTATGATGTTGGTAACTTCTTCTAGTTCTAACATGCTCAAAATGTGAACCATCATTTATTTTGAGTGAGTTTTTCTTATTTTGTAGAATTGATGGGGTTATCACTTCTATTATCAACCCATTATTCTTAATACGTTTTTTAGAACCTAAAATATTAAAATAATTTGATTAAACATTAATTTTAGTAATAAGAGATTTCACCTGACTCTTGTATTGAGACTTCTTAGCAATATTAGAAGTCTTAACTTTTACTTCCGATGATTTTTGAAGTTTCCATTCATATTCCTCAAGGTACTTTCAGAATCCGGTAGTTTTCATTAAACCTTGTTAACTTATTCTTCCTTATCTTCCAAATTATTAAGATAATCATCAATCATATTTCCATGTTCATCATTTCTATGTTTGTTACTTGAAATATCTTAAAATAATTCATCCTCTTTCTTGATTAAATCTTTTCCTTTATCATCAACATCTTACGACATTTCATCATTACTCTGATATCATTATTAAGAGTTTTTTCGGTCATGATGTGTGACAAGTTGCATTCTTAACTGATAATCATTATATGATTCTTTACAAAATTCTTCACTCTTTGAGGAAAATTCATTTTTATCAAAATTTTCAATGAAGTTTCGAAATTGTTTTTAACATTCATCTCCAATATAATTTCAATTAGTTGAGTCTGATTCAACTTTCTTTCTAAGAATACTTCTTCTTTTAGTAAATTTGTTCTTGTATTTTAGTGATGAAATTTATTAATTATCATTTTTTTCACTTATTCCGTTGACATTTATCATCCGAATCACCTTGATATTCTCTAAAATTCTTCTTAGATAAATTCCTAGAAATTTTATGATTCCACCACACTTGAAACAATTGGGGGTATGTTTACATCCATACATCCCTCTTCCTCTTCGATAATTATTATATATTAGAGACATGATTTTATCATTAAAATCATGATCCTATTTCTATTTAGACTCACAAGCATAAGATTCTTCAAAGTCTTAGATTTTAATCATTCTCATATTTTCAAAAGAAATTTCATATTTCATCATCTTTTTAAACATTCGAGATTTCTGTATTTAATAAGAAACTAAAAAGTTATGAAATTCTTGAAGATATAAATTTATCTTATCTTCTAAATAAGAAATTTTAGAATCAAACATCTCTGGAATGTTTCGAATATGTTTATTCAAAATTATAGAATATTCCAAGACATCTTTGAATTCACTCATGTTGCAAATAATATCATTTACTTTAGTGAAGTATTCATCAATTTTTTCTTCATCCCTCAATCTGATGTCTTCATACGTAGATCCCCATATTTCTATCTTTTCTTCATTAACTTTATTATTCCCATTGAAAACAATTTCCATCTTGTGAAATATACTTTTTGATGTTTCAGGACTCATAACCTTCAGATAAACATATTATGGTAAGGACATGAGAATAATATTTCTTACCTTTCCATGAACTTCTATAGTTCTCTTATGAGAAATCATTATAAAGAGAATATTTCACAATATGTGAAAAATAATAGCAGTATCATTAACAACTTCTTAGATAAGAGATAGGAAATACAGAATAATCATATTTTTTCATCCAGAAGATTTTATTCTATCAAATGTAGGAATTACTCTATAGTTGAAAAATTGATATTATAAATGATAAGGATTCAACAAGAGAACCTCCCTCAGATATCGATTAGTGTTCCAAGTATTAAATACCAACTGAGAGGGGGGTGGGGGTGGGGTTGAATCACTTGTTAACATTTTATAAGTCTCAAAACATATAGAAACTTAACCCCCATGAACAATTTTGATTTATTTCCTTAATAACATTTACTAAATAATCATGCATGATAATGAATGAAATCAAGAAATGAACCAAAGATTTATAAGTTTCAGCCTCACTATGAGGACCTATATCCTTTCCAAACCCACTCCCATGGGTCTATGGAAATCCACTATTATGAATAAGTGAATAAAACTTGTTCTAAATCTTATTAAGCATCATCCATCTTTTGGTTAAAATGGTTATACAGTCTCTAGTCTATTTACAATGTTCTACAATAAAATGGTTGATAAAAAAAGAATAAATACTTTTCTAAAACTTCTCCACAATTTCATCGTCTGAATCCTTAGTCAAACTTTTCTTGATCTGGTTTTCTCAAAACGATGGATTCAATTTTTGAAGAATAGTGGATTTTATTTTTGCATAACACTAGATCTGAACATTATAGAATACTAGATTCAATTTTTGATAGAATTATGGATCCCATTTTCATAAAATTTAGGATATTATATTCTTTGAATACTATTTCTAATTTTCTAAAAATATAGATTCAATTTTTATAAAAATCTAGATCATATTTTTTAAGAATGATCGATCTGATTTTCTCAAAATACTAGATCTGATTTTCTCAAAATGTTGGATCCAATTTTATAAAGAACACTTCATCTGATTTTTCATAGAATGTTGGATTCAGTTTTTAAAGATTTCTAGATCTGATTTTAACAGAACATAGATGTTAGATTTGATTCAAATAAATAATGTTGCTAAATTGAATCTCTGATATAATTCTCAATACAATTATTCTCCAATTAGATGAGAACATTCACTTGAATATCTCAAGTGCTCCACATTTCATGCATATGTTTAAAATTTAAAAATTTAAAAATGACCTGAGTACCTATTAATAGGCCACATAGAATCCAAATGTGGGAAACATAAAAAATTTCCAACATTATTAAATCTCAAAACTCCACAAATATATCACATTTAAACCTTTACCTTAGAGTTTATAAAACCTAATAAGATTTCACCATAATTTATGTAGAAAATTATTTTCATGTTTTTCCTTATCTACTTATTGTATTTTATTTTTATGTGAATTTGATTTATGTAACCTTCCCAATGAATCCATTTTCTTCAGTGAATCTAATTTGTATTTCATTTCAATGAATCCTATGTATGCTTCTTTTTATTGAATCTAATTTTTGTATCTTTTTAGTGAATCTGATTTTTTCTTCTTCTGATTGAGTCTGATTTCCTCTTTTTTTAGTGAATACAATTTCATAAAAACATAACCACCATTTATTCAAAATCCTTTTATCACGGATGTTTTCACGATTTGTGAGAACTTCTAGATTAGTAAGGAATAAACTGTTTTTTTAAAATATGAAAATTTTCTAACTTCTGACTTCTCAATATTCATCAACATACCTATTCATCTACAATACAACTTATTCAACCAAAAACTTCTAACAAAACTATCTTCATTTTTCCTAACTCAGTAGATTCAATATTTTTAACTCAACATATTCATTTCTTTATGACTTCAACATCATTCATTAATTGATTATGGAAATGAAAACTTTCAACAAACATCAAATTAATTATCTTTACTTCTTATGTGTCTGATAAAGCTCAATAAAAAACCTATTCCTGGAAGCCTCTATCCTGAAATAAAAACTATGTTCGATTGTTCAATAAAAATCACTCTTAATCAAGAAGGTTATTTGTCAAAAAATACAAAATATTTGTTAAAATATTTTTTCCCAAAAGGTTATTCAATTACATTACCAAAGATCTTTTTGGCATAAATATTTAGAGAATTTGGTCATAACTCTTACATGTCAACCTATAATCATAAAAAGTGGGTGTAAATAAATCATAATCCTTTTCTTCTAAAATACAATGTTTTGTAATAAAACATAAAACTCTTTCTTGAAAATATATTCACCACATTCACCTTGGTTTCACATTATCTATTACCCAACCTTTAACCATGGGGAAAAAATTTTATATCTTGGGATTATAACAAAAAGAACTATATGGGACATAAAAAGATGGCAACCATTAGTCATTCAATACTTATTAAGATGTAAAATTATTTTCACAAAACATACTTCTCACCCATTAAGGATCATGTAGTTACATTGTGGAAAAATGAGATTTCCATAAAACATATAAAATTAAAATTAAATTTTATGTAACGTTAGGTATTACATACATAATATTGTAACCCTAATTGCCACAATATGATTTATAACCCTCATGGATACCTTATAGTGTAACCATCATGGACACCTTATATTGTAACCCTCTCGAATAACTTTTAGTGTAACCATCATAGTTACACTAAGAGTAACCATACAGTAGACTGCCAATATAATCATACCCATTGCTTTGAAGAGAGATATATGTCCCACCCTTCATCATGAACAAATACTGAGAACTATAATATTATCATAAAACATTAATACGAGCATCATAAAAAAATTATGTTTGAATTTTTGAAATATAAAATTTTTGATGAGGATTTTGAATGATATGTCCTCTATATTAGGTTCATTTTACTTCAAACATGTTAAGACCACTTCATGAAATATTCTCCTTGAGAAAATTATTAGAGAACATGGTTTTGGCCTTTTGGTGAGAAACAAATGTCTCAGACCTGGGGAAGTGTCCCGAGAAGGGAATATGGTAGAAATTAGATATTAATCAAGGATTTTAGTTGTGAGTGGAAGAGGTGGAGAGGGTTGTATTTTTAGTGGAGGGGAGGGGTTTTTATTGATTATTTTATTCAATGGTTTATATTTTTGGCACAAGACTTTGAATGGTTTGATCATTGTCATAAAATATAATAAAAAAAGTAGTGTAGTTCTTGATTTTGGTGATTACATCGGTGATGACAGAATGAATAGTGTATTTAACTTGTAATGTATATATTCCATAAATTACCATATTTCACTATTTATGAAAAATTCAACTATTTATGAAAAATACAGAAAATACAAAAAATTCACCCAAACATTTATTAATGTGTAGAATTCATAAAGGAAATCCATTTTATGAAAATATTTTTCTAAATATGAGAAGTTTCATTTTTAAATAAATTCACCATTTATTTGAAAAATAAAAATTTTAAAATTATAATTGATTTTATAGCTCTTTTAATAATTAAATAATGTCTCAAATTTCTTTATATAAAATTGAATTATATTAAAATAAAAACTTATGAATACATTTTATGAAGACTTTTTAACAAAAGAATTATTTAAATTAGAAAATCTTACATAAAAATTTATGTGTCAAAAAATACCAACAAATAATGCATCATTTTCAAAACATTTATTTACTTATTCCATGATATAAACTTGTAATATTTTCACATATTAGATAAAAAAATTTAATTAATACTATCATAGTTTAGGATACTATTTTTAGTACAAATTCCTTAATTTATATAAAGACCACTTATTTCATTATACATTCATAATGAATTTAACTAATTAATTAGAGAATGATAAAAATATTATATTATAAGTACCTGGGTTGTTAATTCTCCTCTCAATCTAGAAATTCAGGCCTCACAATATTAAGTTACTTACTAAAAAAATGGAAGATACCTTTACCTCATAGAATTTTCATATTCCAATATTTCTTCATCAACCATGTGGTTTCTCTATGAAACAATAACCTGGTGAATTAATTTAAATAGAAATATATTCTGTATATGATAAAGAATCAGAATAGATTTCTCTTCTGACGAGTGGTTATCTTCTATATGAACAAATTTTGGGCTCAAAACAAGAGATGAATCTACAATTTTCATTCTTAAAATCAAAACATGAAAACCAATGTGTATATGAGAAAAACATGGAGGAAAATATACTCGGAATGAAAAAGGTCCAACTTTCTCTAGGATTTCATAAGGTCCAATGAACCGCAAACATATAATTTATTTCTTACCAAAAATATTTTCACTTTTACAAGGATATATCTTTAAGGAAAGCATGATCACCTACCTTGAAAGAAAATAATTTCCTCTTATTACCAATACTATTTCTCTACCTACTCTAAGATTTCTTCATATTTTTATGGATCATAATGAATTTATCAGCCACCCCATCTACTAAGTCCAGTTCCATCCACTTTCCTTCACCAAATTACTCACAAAAGTATATATTTAGACACTGATTTCCATATAATGCGTGAAAAGGTTCCATATATATACTAGAATGGAAATTGTTATTGTAAGAAAAATAAACTAAAGGTATATGATAATATAACTTCCATGGAAATCTATTGAATAAAATTAAATCATATCCTCTAATGCGTGAGTAGTTTTTTTACTAACCATCACATTGATCATGAATGGTTTTGTTGAAATTTAATTCAGTTCCTAATGACTTTTTAAGGCCTTTACAAATGTTATAGGTTAACCTAGGATTACGATCCAATATAATAGAGATAATAACTCCATGTAACCTGAATATCTATTTGATGTAGAGGCAAGAAAGGTGATCTAGAGAAAGAGTTACTGCAATTTAATGTAAATATAAATATTTAGTCAGTTTATAAGAAATAATAAAAATAACATTGCTACCTCAAGAAGTATTATGTAGTACCACCAAGAATTTCATGGACCTATTTTCTCATTTATACATAGGTACTAGAAATGGCTAAACCATACCATTTGGAAGTGGTCTATCAATCATAACCCATTGAAAAGTAAAAAATTTCTTTATAAAATAATCAATATCCCTTTTAATTCCATCCCATTAGTAATACTCAAAATGGAATATGTACATCTTAGTACTTCCCGGATTGACTGAAAATGGATAACAGTGAGCTTCACATATTAATTATTTCTTCAGTTGGGAATCACAAGGCACTAATTTTATATTTAAAAATCTGAAAACATTATCTTTAACACTATTGAATTAAAAAAATTTACCTTCCCTAAAAATTTATTCCTTTTTTAAATCTCATAGTCTTCCTTAGATGATTGTTTATTTCTATTAGAGAGTGATGATTTCCCTAATACATAAAATAAGACACATGAATTCCCTACTCCAACAATATGGAAGAAAATATTTATCAATTAATTAACCACGGGGTTAGGATCCAAACCTAACATGGTAAATGTAGCATGATGTTTTCAATACAAGGCATCCACTACATTATTTGATTTGTATGATGGTAACTGATTGTGAAATAATAATACTTTGAAAGTTCCATATATCTTATTTTACTCATGTTCATTTATATCTAAATAAATATATAATTCAATCTTTTATATTCAGTATACATTTCAAATTTGGATCCATATAATTGATTTCACTAAAATTTTAAAGTGAAAACCAAAGATTCTAATTCTAGATCATGTGTAAGATAACATTACTCATGAGGTTTTAGATTTCTTGAAGCATAAGTAATTACATGATAATTCTATATCAGAACTCAACCACATGCCTTCAATGAAGCATCAATGTAGATGACGAAATCACCATTTATAGAAGGCATGGCTAAAAGTTGATCAGTCACTAATCTTCATTATAGTTTTTCAAAAAAAAACATCACAATATTTTGTCCAAATAAATTTAATCCCTTTTCAGGTTAAATTATTTAGAGGGCTTGATAAATGTGAAATGATTTTAATAAACTATTGGTAATATAATAATAATATGAGAAAACTAAAATTCTCAAAATAATTTGTATTTTTGTCCATTCATCAACCAATTTTGTGTTGGTGGGATCAACTGTTATTTTATCCTTATTTATAATGTTCATAGAAATTAATTTATTACAACCAAAAATCACATTGATAAATTTTGGGTATAACTACTTTTATTTGAGTGTTTTCAAGATATTCCTTAAATGTTCTTCTATTAAATTAATAAATTTTTAGACAAACCCAAATTTAATCAATGAAAAAAAAACACTTATCCAAATATTTAAATAATATTCCATTCATAAGATCCATAAATATAGTAGGGGAATTTGTTAAACCGAAGGGCCTAACAAAAAACTAAAAATTACAATTACATGTAAGGATTATTGTTTTTGAAATTTCATTATCTTCCACCTTTTATTGATGGCACCCAGATCTCATGAAAATATTGGAAAAATACTAAGCTCCTTGGAGCTGATCAAACAATTCATCGATATTATGAAATGGATACTTATTCCTAACAATAATTTTATTAAGGGTTATATAATCAATGTAAAGTGTGATGGAGAGATATTTTTTTAACGAACATAATAGAAACACCCCATTGTGAATTTCTATTTTGAATGAAAAAATTATGAATAAGTTCTTGAAAATGATTATTCAATCCATGAAGTTCCACTTGAGACTTTCGACAAGAGGTTTTGTATGTTGTCTTAGAATCAGGAACTAATTCAATAGTAAATTAAAATTACCAATTAGTTATAACACCCATGAATATTATTGGGAAAAAAATCAATGTATTCTTTTACCCTTAGTGCATTATTTACTTGAGCAGTTCCCTTGTTCTCAATAATATGTTCATGAGAACTTTCAATGAAATCTTTTAACATTTTTTCAACTTTATCATATATTATTAATTATATAGGTTGATTCTTCAATAAAAAATGACCATATTTTGAAAAAAATATACTCATTAATAATATAAAAATTCTATCATGATACAAAGAATTCTAATCCATACCCATAATAACATCAAACCCCACTATGGGGAAAACAATAAGGTTTTCAGGTAATTTTCATCCATATACAACAACAAGAATATTATTATAATGTATTTTTTCCTTAATATTTCCCTTGAAATTTTTACCATAAGATTCCATTTTATTTCATGAGATAAAATTCCCCGTCTACTAGAAAAATATTTATAATTAAATGATTTTGTGACCCCATATAAAAAAATAGGAAACAATTACTAGAAAATAATGTACTTGCAACAAATTCATGGGATGGACCAATATCTACTAACGCAGTCGAAATGGATTTCACTAGGACTTTTTTTATATAATCTGGAAGCTTTTCATAATTCATATCTTTATTTGGGAATTCATTTTCATAATTTTTTATCTCATAATATTTAAAACACTTTAATGTTTACTTATTAGAATTAAAAATGAGATCATTTTACTGCAATCTCAGGACTTATGTACAAATTTACCACTTTGAAAATAGTTCCTGTATTCATAAATGTATTCCCACCAGTACATTTTACCAAAATTTTCACAATCTAGAAAATGTATTTTTTAACCTTCAGATTTTATAGAATGATTTTTATCCATATATTTTCATATATACCTCTTCTTAAACTTGTTGTCAAAGTACAAACAATCATTAGAAAACTCCATTTCTACCCTATTATTACATTTATCAATTTTATCATAAATTTTAAATTCATGGGAATACAAATCCATTCAGTGTCGTAGGTATAATTCTCAATGAAAATGATTGATTTTTCTATCAATAGCCTGAATAAGATTTGGTTCATACCTTTTGAATTAGGTAATGTTTGATTTATACACATTTATTGAATCTTCCTCCTTATGTTTCAATTCATGTAATTAATTTTCCATCTTACATATAATCCCCTTAGGAAAATATTTTTAATGTAAAATATTCTAAAAGTAATCCCATTTTATGGAATTTACCTCCTCATTATCTTTGATATTCTTGAACACTGACCACTACTAGTCAGCTTCATCTTCAAAATGTTAAATATCATGACTATCCTTTTTATTATCTGAACACCTCATGATATCCAAAATATTTTCAGGGGATTTAATCCACCCTTAAGTTAATAATGGTTTTGAATATCCAAAGATAGTGGGTGGGTGATGCCTCATAAAATGATCCACTATTGTTATGTTCCTCTATGGTTTCTTAGTATGTTCTCTTACATGGATGTTATTTCCATTTATATCCTATGTCAACTAATCCATCACTTTAACAATCTGCTCAGTTCCTATTCCTACCATTTCAGGTTCTTGAATTGGAAGGATATTGTCCTATCTGTTGTTTTCTAGTTTAGATTCCTTATTTATTATGAGGAAAACAGTACTAAAAATATATATCATAAATTAAGCAGCTTGATAATCATTAAATTCTATATCAATTAATCTTAGTAATAAGGTAAAAATCATTAATGGTATCATATTAACATCATCATGACCACTAAATTTATCTAAACAATGATTTGATACCTACTTTAAGGCATGACCATAAACATTAAATTATCTAGTTAATTCAACTAGAATACACTTATTGCATTCAAAATGATATTTTTGGAATATAGTGTAGATAATTAGGCCACGACGCAGATATACCAAATCACAAGCATACAAAGTGGGTAAAACTAAAAGGTATCCATTCCATCCATAATAAAAAAATTTGAAAAATAATGAAATATTTTCTTTTACAATGTTCACAATAATCATAGTTTCTTCTTAATTTTTCTTACCCATCCTTAAACCCAATGAAAATCATTTAAAAACATAGTGTGAGAAAAAAATGATCATAAAGGGACAACAAAAAAGAAATAAAACCATTTTTTTATGAATACATATAAATAATTGAAATAAATTTCTTAAATTCATACTTCCTACAAATGATATATCACATTTTTATTCGGTAAAAACATCTGATTTCTATTAAAATAGAAAACGAAACTAATAATTAGGTAACTTGGGGAATTTCTTATTTATGATAGGAACCCCCATGGATACCTTTTTATTTGTAAGCCTCATGACTACCTTATAGTGTAACCCTCATGAGTAAATTACATTGTTACCCTCATGGTGACATTATGCTGTTACCATCACAGTTAAACAGGGAGTAACCATATAGTCATCCTCTAGAATATTCTTATACCAATGCATTGGAGGGAGATATAGGTCCTACCATTAATTATAAATATTTTACAAGAATAATAACCTAACTATATAACCTAAATACATGCATCATATAATCATGTATTTTTAATTTCATAAAAACATTTAAAATATTTTTTTAAAAAAAATCACTTACACCAGGTACTTCTTCTTTAAATAAGTTCAAACCTCCCCTTGAATTATTATCCTTATGATCCTCTTTAAGGAACATGGTTTTATAATTTTGGTTGTGAAAGTAGGTCATATATTTGAGGAAGAGGCTTGGTAAGGGAATTTGGAAAATATTAAACAAGATACAAGGCTTTGAGATGTGAGGAGAAGAGGTGGTGAGAGGTGTTATTTATAGTGGAGGAGGGGAGTGTTTTTTTGAATATTTTCATAATTAGGTTATTATTTTTGATTAATAAAACTAATTATTTGATCATTATAAATAAATATAGTAATATAATTATGGGTAGTGTGATATTACAGTTATTAGATTAGCGATGAATCAAGTAATAGTGTATTTAACTTTTAATGTATATATACTATAAATTGTTGTATATCAATATTCATAAAATACTCAACTATTTCAGTGAAATCACAAGAATTTACTCCTAATTATTTTCGGGGTGTAGAATTCAAAAATGAACACTGTTTTATGAAAATAATTTTAAAAAAATGAGAAATATTATTTTTAATAAATATTATAATTTATTATAGAAATACATATTTTAAAATTATAAATAATTTTATAAATCATTGAAAAATTAATTAATGTCTCATAAAATTATCTAGTAACCATAAGAATATGAAATATTAATTTTTGAATCTATTTTATGAAGTTAAATTTTCATTAAATTTATTTTATAAATTATATAATAGTAAATAAATAATTTTGTGTCTCGAAAATTCCAGCACTTAAATAATCATATTCAAAAACATATTTACATATTCTATGATAGAACTAAATAATATTTTCATTTATAGGATACATATATTTTATTTATACAATCATGTGTGAGGTCAATACTATTTTAGTATATATTATTTAATTTCAATAAATACCACATTTTCATTATACATTCATACTTAATTTAACTATTTAATTACAGAATGAAAAGAAATTATTTTTTTGTGTACCTAGGTTGTTACAATATAATAAGATGAATCCATATTTAATAATACCAATAATGAAATATTTATGTTTTTAATACCTTAAATAAAAAAGCTAAAATATTATAGAAAACTATCTCTAAACCCCTTAATAATAACATTGTTTCATTAAATCAGTTCTTGTGTCTCTATAAAGTTTCTAGTCTTAACTATTATAGAATCCAACACTTCACCTAATTGTTTAACGATGGAAAAAAATTTGTGAAATAAAATTTATGACCCATGTTAGAAATCATTAACTCCAAAAAATTGTTCTGACACTATTTGTTTTTCTTGTCCAATTTTTTCTTATGTATGCCTTTTCCACTAAGGACCATTCAAAACGCATAGTTTGGTCAGAAAATTCAATGGTAGGGAAATCATTTAATCCAATGGATATTGGTATTATTATATTTCTTTTACTATGTACATAGATTCAAAATATATGTTCACACATATAGAATGTATTCCACAAAAACCCCATCTTAGACTCAAGTGGGAAGGAAATTGTAGTTTCAATTGTTGCAGCCCAAATATTAGTTGATATTGTAGATAAAAAAATAAATAATTATGTCACATTTCCCTAAAAAACCCCCTATTATAATTTATAAAATCATTCCAAAGAGAATATCATTTTCATCCAAACCCTATGATCTAATCCACCTTACCACATTTCATTAGATTGAGTCAGATAGGCCTTACCTTCATGTTTTGGAGTATAAAAAAATCATTGAGATTATGTAGCCACCACACCATCATCAAATCTTCCAACTATGATAAAATATACACTTTTATGATCATATAATTCTAATAATTGGGGAAGTTATTATTGAAACATTATTTATCTTTTTCAGACACTAATTAATAAATGAGTTTTATATAAAACACTTTTACCACCACAAAAAAATTCCACCTAAAAGTGAATTTAATTTTGTAAGAAAAGTATGATGATTTGGGGAACTCACTATTGAAACTTGATCTTAGAAAAATTAATTTATGATGTTTTGGGGAACTAAAAAAACAAATCATGCAAATTATGTATAATGGGACCATTAAAAAAATTCCCCAAATAATTTTAATAATTACCTAAAAGGTATTATTAAAAAAACTAGAAATGTGTAACCTCTGGTTACCTTGAATATCTTGTATATATAGTTTAATTTACACTCTTTAATGGCATGGGATGCCACTTATTATAGAAAAGTGTTTTGAAAATAATTTTTTTTTACATGTTGTGGTCATAATAAAAAGAATAGTTGGCCATCTGGAAAATTAATTCACTTTAACATGGATAAATGACATACATGGAGAATTTAGGATTAATTGAATGTCTAGGAGTTGACTAATAGTGTATGAGATGATCGTAGAGAAATATAAACATGTTCACGACAATGAGGGGATTGATAAAACCATCAGGGTAAAATATAACGAATTCTCTTCGAAGGTTGATGAGCTAAATCATAGAAATTTCCTTGATAATAAATATTTTGACACTATCTTCGCAATTTTTCTAAAACCTGATTGAATGATTAAAAATTTCTCAAATAAAATTTCAATCAAGGAGTTACATCTAGGTAAACCATATATATTGATCAATTCTCTAAATTTTAAAAAACCATAGAACCCAAATAATTTTAATATAATGTCTACTGACTATATTGGATTTATATTTTGGGATATGAAAAATTCAAATAATGATGGAGGCATAAATTCAAACCCTATATAATGTTTTAAAACACATAATTAGTATAAAATTTATTTGTTATAATTCAAAAAACACAAGTATATTTTGACCAACCATGAAATATCATCTTTAAAAATATAAAAAACATCATTAGATAAAAAAACAATATCAAATATCTTTATAAATAATTCTTCTTATTTTACATGATAAATTTTTTATTAAAATGGTGAAAATGAATTATCATGATTCATCTATAAAATTTAAATTCTAATAAATTAAAAATATAAAGTCACCTTTTGTCACTCAGAATATCCCTCCCTCATCCTTTAGGGGATAATCTAGTTACAAAAACCCTCTTTTAAACAACTTAATACTGTCACTATTTTTGGAAGTATAAGTCTTCATTGGAAACATTGACCAGAAATTTCTAAAACATTTGAGAATTTTATCTCTAATTATGATAGAAAAAACCACAATTATAATCCTTGAAATATAAGGAAAACATTATATTACCACTAAAACCAGAAATAAATAAATTAGCTACTATATTCCCACAAATAATGAGGACAAAATCAAAAACTCTTATGATTCACAACATTAGGAAAATTAAATCTCATGTTAAAATAAATATCACCCTTTATGATTCAATGTAAAAAATTCCCATAATGTCTATATAAAATAAATAAATGATATCTTTTAAAAAGAAATTATTTAAAAGAAATCAATTTCCTTTCAGTTCCAATATGGGAACCAACATCTATGGAACTATTCATTATAGGTTAAATAACCACAAACTCTCTTACATTAATGATGAACTTAGAGATAAAAATGATTTTAATTCTACATGTGATATATAAAAAACTTTAAAATAAAATGAAAATTTATTACAAATTTTCCATAATAATGTTTTATGAAAATATAATTTTGTGGGAAATTATGGTACTGAAATTGTTAATTTTTAATGATTCAAATTTATATGGTGACAATTTTGTTTATCAATTCATAATTGTTTGTAAGAAAGTGTTTTAGGATCCTAAATGTCCTAATTTCCATATATTTATAATGAATATAATCTTTTAGAGAAATTTTTTATTTATATACTATGATTTTAGAATGTTATTATTTAATAAATTATAATTATAACATTCATAAAACAAATAAACAATATGGGAAGAGTCTTCTTAATTTTTTTTATTTCATAATTTAATCTTCTAATAGATTTGTATAAAAATTATAATCTTAAATGTATAGTATTTTAAAAATTTGTTCATGTTTCAATAATTATCACATAATAAGAATTTGCATTTTAAATACCCTCTATCTGGTTATGTATGTTTAAGTGTGTAACAATGTATTATGCATCAGAATAAATAGTATCCTAGAAGCTACATGATATTAAAATAAATAGAGGAGATCATGGGTGATTAAATTAAGAGGAATTGTTGTTAATGTATGATTGAATTGAAAACATGGGCACTACATTAGATTATCCCAAACCACATAATGGATTAAAAATGAATAAATATCTAAAAATATCACTTCTATCAGATTATATAGTTTGTTATGTCAGAATTAATTTCATAGTTCTTACTCATGTAAGACAAATTTGTGGTTTATTATAACTACTTTGGACAACATTTTTCTGATATTAAACGTCAATATAAGAATCATCATGTAATATTAATTTGGGGAGGTGGTGTTTTTTGATATTAACTCCCACTATGTAATATTAAATTTGGGGGACTATATCATCACCCATTATTTACCTATTAATCATTGTCATGTATAAGAATATATCACTTGTCTAATCTATTTTTCCATGTAAAATCATCACCTCCACATCAATCAATTTTCATTATGCTGGAATTATATAAAAAACCAATAATTTTTTTAATATTTCCCATTAATAAATTCAGTATGTATAATAGATTTTGATTCATGCAACACAACACTAAATTGAATAAATCATCCTTATAATAAAGATTTATATATATAATAGAATATAATGTAAAGGAAATTTTAAATATCAATTATTTAATTATAATAAATACTATATTTTTATTTTTATTTAACCTAAATTATTTTTTACATATTTATTTTTTATATTTTACATGTTTTTTATATAATAAAATTTTCTAAATTTATGAATGTTAATTTTAAAATATTAAATTTTATTTTCTTATTTTAGCTTAACAAATTGTTTTTTTGGAGAATGTTTTTACATTTTTTACCTTATAGCATATAATATATTGAATTTTGATATACTATAAATTTTATGAAACTATCATATAATAATGACATGTTTGTTTATGAAATGTTATTTAAATATCATTTATAGCTTTATGAATTAATATAATCCATTTCAAAATATAATACTGAACATAAAAATAAATTTTTTTCACTTTACAAATCTATGTACTATTTTTATTTAGGTAAAACCACTTTTTAGTTGATATATTTGTATCAAACATTAACAAGGTTCCCTTAAATTTTTGGTTTTTAGTTCAAAATTGTTTAATTTTACTAATTATATTCTTGTAAATTCTATTATATTGAACATTATTCAATCTTTTGGTATACAATCCTTTTTATTCTTAGAGAAGGTATTTTAAAAAAACATGTATTTTCCTTGTGTTTTCTGAATTCATGTTACATTTAATGGTTAAAAATAATAAAATTCAATTGTATAATATTTCTTATAGATTTGTAGTTAGCATGCCAAATTTGGGTAATGGGGTTTACTTAGTTTTTAGTTATAATTAATAGTTACAATGGTTAGAATTAGTCATAATGGTAAAATTTAATAGGGGTAACCTAACAATTATATGAAGGCATTAGGCCACAAAAACATATAAAACATGTAAATTTTTTTACCACTATGTATTGAACAAACTTTATTTTATATTATAAACTTTTACCATTTGGTTCCACATTTTTTATTAATATACTATTATTAAATTATAAAATTAATAAAAAAAATATCAACCTCACTCCCTTTATTATTTTTCTTGATATTGATAAGGATTAAAAGTAATTCATTAATTGATCAAGATAATAATATTAATGATTAAAAAATTAAATTTATTTGGGTAATTTATTGTCATTTTTATATAATAGTATAATTATTTGTTTTTTATGAGGTGCTGGCACAACAGTTGAGAAAGATGAAAAAATCAAATAAATGGTTCTGAAAACATTATAAGTGATAAGGGTTAGATATAATACAGTGTTACAAAGAATACTTAGATAATGATAAGTGATTGAAATATTTATATTATAAATACATGGCCACATTGATATTTTACTGTCAAATTATGTGAATAGTTCAGAAACTATCTTTATGAATATTTAATGATAAAAAATATTTTATTAAATGAAATCAAATTCTTTAAAATTTTATAATATTAAAAATAATAAGTGAATTATTCTATAATTATCTATATGTTTCTCTGTTGAAACCATATATTTCCTTAAATTTCTTTCCACTACATAATGAATTAATATTTTTAAAAACTTCCTTGTTTTTATCCTATAAAAAGTGAAATTTTATAACATTATAGAAGGAACACATGATTTAATTTTTCTCTAAAAATACTTTTTATATACCTTGATGAACATCATAGACAACATACTCCAATAATTTCTATTACTATAAAGACGTTCTCTAAATTTAATATATTCAACTGAAAAGAGGATATAAATATAATAGGTGTAAATTATAAAAGAATTTTTTCAATATTATTTATAGTTCTAGATCCATAAAATAATTATACAAATTCTAAAATAGTTATGTAATAATCTTTACTATACTTATACAATGTTATTTTAGTTTGAAATTCATTATCTACCTCTATTTTATCTTTTCGAAAATAAAAACATGACCCATTCATATGTAAGAACAATCATCTCTATAAAATGATATATTTCATTTTGAATGGTTATAATAATAAATTACTCTAAAATTTTATCGAATTTTTGAAAAATTTAATTATAATATTGTAAATATTCTATATATTATTAAATAATGACCAACGTGCATAGACCCGGATCACCAAACCTAAAAAACCAAGGAAAATGGAATAATTTAAAAAAATTATTATTATTAATAAATATTTCATAACAAATTTATAATTACAATAAAAAAAGGAATGATATAATGTAATATAATTATTAATTGGGTTCTAGAATATATTCATGATAGTTATAAGTTTTTTATGAGGTAGGTAATTGTTTTTTAACAATACAGAAGACAATGGTAAGGGTTTCCGGTCTCACTTTTCATCCATTAAAAAATATATTGTATTCACGATTTATTTTATATTATCTGATGATTTTAAATAAATATAGATTTATCTAATATACTTTAATGTAATTTAAGGGATTTAAAGACACATTTATTGTTCTATCTATCCTGGTAATTCATTTAAGAGATTCTAGTGTTTTAATGGTCTCCTCATATCAATTACTATTCATTAAGATATATGCTCAATATTCACCACCACCAC
This sequence comes from Viscum album, assembly GCA_963277665.1. Taxonomy (NCBI): domain Eukaryota; kingdom Viridiplantae; phylum Streptophyta; class Magnoliopsida; order Santalales; family Viscaceae; genus Viscum; species Viscum album. Next base: position 164,786,362 of record OY728155.1, on the reverse strand, counting down.
CACTATTTTATGTGTTTTATATACTACCTATGAATTTAACATATGATACTTTTTAGGAAAACTATGATTATTTTCTTGTACACCTATGTTATCATATTCACAAGGTTTTAATTCAACAGTTACCAAAGATGTAAGGGTTTATGTTATACAATCACTTTTTATCAGGAATTTTTATTCTTCAATTTATGTTATGGTAAACTATATTTTATTCCTCTATTGAACCCAATTTATATTATTTTTATTATTTATTTATTTATTATTAAAAAAAATCATCTTTTTGGATAATAATGACTAAATGATTGTTTTTAATAAAAGGGGACATAGATTCTCTTCTTTTGATCAAGAAATAGTATCTTCCATATCTAGATTTTGAAAAAAATTCCATAAATTTACTATAAATATAGAAAAATATGGAAAATATTATTTTTAATCTTGCATTTTTTTCCAACGATAAAAAATTAAGGTATAGTTTTTTTTCAATATAATTCACTTATTAATTTTTCAAAGGTATGTAATTTTTTATTATTATTTAACATATTTTTCATGAATGATTATAGATCCATCATGATGTAAATTCATCATAATTAATCCATTAAATATTTATATATTTTTTAAATTATGTCCTTATTCACATGGTTTTGGTATATATTTGTTTCTAATAGATTTTGAATGAAAATTTCATTTTTTTGTTTAAAGTGTAATTTAAATTATTCTATTGAATTATTATTCAACATTGTCAATATTTCTTAATGATTTTTATTATTTATAGGTAATAATGTCTAATTATACCATCCCCAATATCTTATTGGATAGACTATGAATATTTGTGAGAAATGTTCCCATGAAACCTTTTTGTTACCATTCGATAATTAAGTGGTAATGGAATAATGAATGTTATGTTAGTATGAGATAGATATTTATAGTTTGTCATTCTATTATTGGTGGATCCCTTACTGAAATCCAATAAATTGGGTCAACATGTTATATCTTCTGAGATTACTAAGGGGTTATGGTAATAATTTGTAATCTAATATACTCTAGGGGTGTTTTTAATAATGAATCATCCATTATACTATGAGATATTTGTAAAAAATATAAATCCATTGTTTAAGGGGGTTTTGGGGATAATACCTAATCCATAATGATATGGGATATTTTTAATGATTCTAAATCCATTATGTTAGGGGATTTGGGTATAGATTCTCGATCCCTAATTAAATTATTTTTTATTATAATTTTTATGCAACATTATTATGGTATTCCACTTATTAATGTTTTATTTTCAAGATAATTGTTATTTTTAAAACCCATGATTCATGTTATGAAGATAATTATTCCATGATCCTAATTTTTTATTTGTATTCTTCTTGGTATGGTAATCTTTTTAGTTAATAGGATTATATTATTATACACTATTTCTCTTCTTATTCTCACTTATGATCTTTAACTGATATCTCCCATGTTTACCTGTACTATGAATTTTGTCTCAAATATTATTATTTTAGAACTTCATAAGTATTTGATGAAAAATATTATAAAATATATTACTATTGGGGTATAATTTGGTATGAACTTTTTGGGATAAGTTGAAAAAATCATATAAAAGATGAGTTTTTTTATAATGTACAAAATAAAAATTTAATGAGTTATCATTATGATTTATTAGTTAGTGGGTTATTACTAAACATAATATCTAAAGGGTTATGGGAATATAATTTAATCAATGTTGTTTATTGATATCATACATATGGTTGTTAAAATTGCTTCACTTTTGTTGGTATCAAATTCAGTACGTAATGAATTTGTTTTTAGTACAAAAACTAGGTGCATGGGTAATGGGATATATCATTTATTAATCGAGTACGATTTATATAAATTTTTTTGTCACGAATTTATTATATGTGAATAATTTATGATTATAGGACACGATTACAGCTTTAAAGGTTTAATGATGACCAAATGTTTAATTAAATTGATACAATTTTGGGATTTTGTGTTAAAGGATTTTAAGGTGATTAAAGGCATTTCAATAAAATTTTATTAGGATTTAATTGATTATTGAGTTATATGTGAACCATTTTTTTAACATTTTATTTACTGTGGAATAATTTAGTAAGAACACCACAACAGATATAAGTTGAAATAAACACATATCCATTATTGTTAACACATTCGTTCTTCCTAAAGTAATTATGATCCATTGTGAAATAGGGATATCATATATTTAGATTAAGGTGAAAGTATAATTATTAGAAAATAAATGACTTTATATCAATGTGGTTTATTTTATATTATGAATAAATATTGCGATAGCCATTGGAATATATGTTAAATTGTTTCACTAAATAAGAAATGTTATTTTGTGACTCGGTAATAATTTATTGGTATTTTTTCAAATAATTCATGATTTTTTTATAAAATACAACAAATTTTAGTATTTTATATAATAAAAATATCATTCCATCTATATTTGGTGATTTCTATAGAATATAACAATTGATTTATGTACTAGTGATATAGATTATATTTTGAAATGATTAGTATATTTGGAGAATATTGATTGTGGTACATATATTATTATTAATTATATTAGTCAATGTTGGATTAATTTTATTAGAAGATATGTGTTAAAGTTTACATTGAATAATTTGTATAATTAACATGGTTTTAAACAAAAGAAAAAACCAAAGGAACTTGTTTTTTTTAATTTACTGGATGAACCATTATTAAGACCGACCTTCATAATGTAATTCGGAGATTTGGAACACATAAATGTGTTGTTTTTAGACTTGGTTAGAGGCTTTAGAGGGATTTCTAATTGCTCTTAGAGTTTTGGAATCATCTGGGCAAAAATGTCGATGTTTGGAGGGTTTGGAGAGGTCACTTAGTTTTTCTAAAATAGTGTTTCCCAAAGGATCTAACAGTGTGGCTTATGGAGAGGTGAAAGTTTGAAGCTCATAAGTTATGCACGGTTAGTCTCAAATCCATGTCTTGTACACATGAATAAATCCAAATAATATTATGCTTGCACTATTAATCCCATGGTTAGTGGACGTTTTGGCTATCCATTCAACCCAACAATTATGAAGTGTTTTTTAAAGAAATTTCATATTTTAAAAAGGAAAAAATATTTAATAATAATAATAATAATAATAATATTATTATTATTTTTTTGCATTTTAAGAGACCCAAAGGTGTCTCCCCCTCTCATTCTATTCATTGTGTGATCCACTCTGCCGAACCACTATAGTGTGACCCCCATTCCTCATAGCCTCCTATAATGACAATATTTCAACCATATTATTTGAGTTTCTCACATGATCTTTAGATGTATGGTCTAAGCTCCCTCCTCCCTCCGTGTTCCAGCATTTTCCCTCTCATATTGCCTCGTTCATTACAGTTGAACCCACATGTTTTGGTTAATCCCTATTTTTTTATTTTTCTCTAGTTCCATGGGTGTGCAACTTATTTTTTGGGTTAGTATTAGGTGTCATTTAGCATATAACACTAAAGGAGAAGTGGTTCTATTTATTTTATCACTCATTCATCACATGAGGATGGTTTTAACTCTTTTTACTTGTCTGGGCATATTTAATTTCTGACCAATCTATGGTTTTGAGGTTCTAGTATTGATCTATTGTTTATTTAGTCATCCTTGGGGTATGATCGTGTTTCTAGAGTTTAATGAAACTTACTGCATTTTAATAGGCCAGAATATAAATATGTAGGTTCCCATTTTATATGTATATTCACCCATTATTATGAATATATATATATATATATATGGTTCTAGGATTTCTTAAGTATATATATGAAAAATTCATAGGAGTGTAAGTGTAAATATGTGTATGCATAAAAGAATATATGTATAGATCCCCTTATACATATTCAAGGAAATGATAATATATACGTATGGGATAAGTGACCTAACATATATTTCAAGGTATATATGGTTGGAGGTGGGATGAAGCATCATTGAGTAGTAGTCTTTAGAAACTTCAAATACCAAAGTGTTATACTTTGTCTACATTCTGAGTTATGATCCCTTTCCATTTAAAATTTATATTAAAGAATTCATTGATAGCGTTTCTATAGAACATTACTTTAATTTTAATTTTTGATGAATAAAATTTTGAAGAAATTATTAATGTGAATTGAGGTGATCTCCTCTTATTTTAATTTGTTCAAATAGTTCTTTAACGGGAATTGAGGATACCTCTTGAAATAATGTTCAATATTTTAAAAGAATTAAATGAAGAAAAAAGTCATGTTTTTATAATAAAACCCCTTGAAATAGGTGTCTTGTATTCTAATATAAAAACTAATTATTAGTAGTTTATATCATTCTGGGTTTATTTATTGGGGTATTTTCTTATACCATCATGTCAGATTTTAATATGTGGAATGCTAGTACACGACCTACTTTTTTATTCTGAAATGATGTTTTCCATTTATTTATATGTTTTAAATGGACTAATTAATATCTAGGTGTTAGAATTATATCAAATTATAAATATAAATACTAATATAAGTGATTTCATAAAAAATAAGATTACCTTTTATGTGAGTCTTTACACTTTCAATTGAATTTTAATGTTCTGTTTATTTAAATGAAATATATTTAAATTATCTGGCTAAAGCATGATGGTTTTCCGATGTTTTAATTAATTTAGTGTTTTAAATAAAATAATTTAACTAGAAATGATTTGTGTTCTCCAAACTAAACAACTTTTATCTTCAATAATTAATTATATTAATTACAATATGTTTGATTGCATCGGCATTTCATGGTCTCGATAGGATAAAATGGAAATAACTTACTAAATGATATTGTTTTATTTTTAAACTACCATTGAATTCTATTGGGTCTATAGGAATTGAAACTGATACCTAAAAACATGTTATAGGTGTGGATGTCATGTATTTAATTGTGACTTAGTCTCTTCTAATATTAAGTCATACAATGAATAGGACAATTTGATTGATTAATGGATTAAAAATTTGAATAGTCTTAATAATAATTTTTTGTAATTTCTTATGGATGAATCCTCTTAGATAATTGTCTTTAATTTATAGATTAATGATCTTAGGGTGAAATTATAATTTAAACAAATTTGATATAATTGTGATGATGATTTGGAACACTTTTTAATGAAATGAATTTGGTTAGACTTGTGATAAATTGATAAATTGATTATTATATTTTATGATAATACATTTTTTATGTTTGAAACTAGACTTGTAATTTTATCTTTCATAGATTTTGGGAATATACTATATCGATGTAATTGATACCAGACAGGTTCATGTTGATGGAATGTTATGTTTTTTCGGAAACAACTAATGTTTATTGTGCATTCCAAAGGGATGGGTGCATGATCTATCATACCACCTAATGGAAAGGAACACTGGTACATGATTTTTAATGGAAGAGTATAAGATTATATCGAATGTAAGAAGACTATATTGACAATCATGTGATGATAGAGGGGAATATTCTGTAATGCACGTGGGCTGGGATAATTTTTTGTGACATGTGATTAATGATTTATCCTCAGTAGGAGAATATTCCAATGATTTGGGTGATCCATGCTAATACAGGAGGATCTACCTATAGACATAGATAACTGGTCGCGAGTTATCCCTTGAGAACCTTAAAAGGTTATTGAAAATTTATTCATAACTTCTTGTTTATTTTTTTTCTTATACCTACTCTCTTTTTTATAAGACATGAAACAAACTAGTTTGGAAAAAACAACATAGTTGTAGGAATACTGAGTTTATTACCTCACAACCTGATCAAGACACTATTTCATTAGGGTACCTGAGTAGAACATTTATTTTTTGCACCATGGTTGATTTCTCATGATATTTAGCTTGTACATGAGATTTTGGAGAACTGGACTGAGTTGGAGATCAGGATGCTCGTGAAGCTAGTCGATGAGATGTTTTCTTTTATTTTAGTGTATTTCTATGGTAATTATTTATAGTTTCAATTATAGAATCATCTATAAAACATTTATTATTGTAAATTGGTGTTTAACAATTTTAATTTAGTTATTGTATTATTATTCTACCACATTTGTTTCTTTTATTACAACTTCTACACTTGTCTATTATTTATTATATGATAAAACACTATGATACTATTATCTAGAGGGTATAGTATCTCCAATTTACCATCAATAGACTCTCACTAGTTGTTGGTAGCCTCTTCTATACATGGTGGTGGGCTTGAGGACATGGGGTGACCAGACCAGCTACCTGTTTAGTGGTTTGTCAAGTCAGGATGCTACAAAGTGGTATCAGATCCAAGATTCTATTCCATTATATTATAATTTTGGGCTGGTAGACAAGTGACTAGGAATGTGTTGAATCTTGGTAAATATCCATGTCTCAGACTTATCACCCCACCCATGGGGAAATGACCACATGGCTTGGGTTGGGATTATTGTTAATGATGTTTTCTATTACAATTGATTATGATTTATCCTTAAGTGAAAGGTGTACATTACAATGTTGATTGATTGATGAGATTTATAATGACTACCCATTTATTAGTATGGTAATGATAAATCATTCCATGTATCATTATAGTAACATAAGGATTAACGTGTCAGGCATGTTCCATTCCATGTAGTTGCATTATTGTCATCCTTATTATATGATTGTGTCCCTTGATTATTAAGCCATGATTTTTTTGAATCATTTCAGTATAGATAACAAGATTAGGTGTTTAATTTTATCATTTTGTCCTTTATTCTATAATTATATTCCATGCTTCTTGTTTATACAGCATGTATTTCATGTTCATATGCCCTGCTTTTGTGACCATATCATGTTTCATAGTGATTACTTATTTTGAAATCATGCTTTCTTGTTTTTATATATAAATGGTTTCATGGGATATATATAATTGTATTCATTAGATGAATTAAATGGCTATTAATAAGAGGGGATCCAACTGCCAATTTAAAAAGTGTATGGGCTCTGTATGGATTATTAAATTCCCACCTATATAACTAATGTGATATATATGACCATGAAATGTTTGAAATATTTATTAGTGTGTAGGATATTTAAATTTAATCTATAATGAAAAGGTTAAAATAAAAAATGTATAATTGGACTTATATATTCTAGTTAGGGCATGTTTCTAATGAGATGAAACGTTTGGGTTTTTTTTAAAATTTAATTACCTAAGAAACATCTATTGGGTTTTTTTCTAAAGAACCCTATTGGATTTGTGGGACCCTCATTGGTATCCTCTTCAATTAATATAAAATTTGTATGATACATTTCATAATTATGAAAGGATGTAAATAAATGTTATATTTTTTAAAAGAACATTTTACAAGACGTCCATGTTTTTCATTTCCCATTTTAGAGGGCATCTGTTTTAAAAATTGATACATTTTGTTTTATAAAAATCATTTAAAATGAGAAGGATTTAAATATGAATACATAAAATTAATTTTAAATGGATCCCATCGTGGTGTCTTTTATATAAAACCTTGTGTAGTGAAATATTATACCTTCCATTGAGTTTCCCTCGAATATAATTAGGTAAATATCATGTAGGACTTCTTCTTTTTATCATTGCATTAGATGATCTATTTTAGAGTCTAGTGAATGAGGTTAAACCTAATATAGTGATAGAGTAGACATTTTTGCCTCATAAGGGGCTATCTCATGCCAGGTAACACCCTTAGTGATTTAGTTCCTTGCTAATTTAGTGATATTTCTAAAATTTTGGGTCATTCGTGTTCCATATTCCATAGTAAGTCTCCTTGTTTCTGAATAACACCCTTTTTGGATTTCTGTTCATGTTTCCATTACCTTATTATGGGGTTGATCATCGAGCAATGCCCCGTTTCAGTTGGATAGACGTTCCATGGGTATTTCCAGATGCTTTTTAGGTCTCTTGACCATTTCTTCAACCTATGTGATGGATGAATTGGTATGTCTTCATCTTGGTTAATGGTCATGTGGGGAAATATGATTATGTGCTAAATCACTAATGCAAGCCACCTGATACTTGGATGGATTGTGATGTTATGCCTATGGTTAGTGTTCTAGTTGTTTCATTTCCCGTGTGATCTTGCGGTAGCATGAGTTCATGTATGTGGTATCCATTGAGTTAATGTTGATTAAATGAACCATTTGAGTTTAGTTAAATCGATGAACCATGTGACATAGTGTATGTTCTTGGGATCATCTTCATAGTATTATGACCTGTGCATTAAAGGAACCATGTATTTTCCAATTCTCAGGTTGAATCTAAGGAGACATGGTTATTTTTACACTGTGGTTCATTTCGTTTTGGTTTACATTCGAAATTATTTACATGTACATTAAACTAATTAAAACCTATTGCAATTTTGAGGGGAAGGTTTGTATCTCTTCCTTCGACTACTAGGACTCCCCGAATGTGTTGACTATCATGCTGGTTCTACTGGTTATGTTCATGTCCAAGTATAAGGAATATAACCAAGGTGGAACATTTGGAAATAGTCAGTGTAACATCACAAGTAAATAAAGAATATGAAATTCTCATATTTATCAATATTTGTGAATAAAATTTTAATATTACTTTAAAGGGAATGCTCTGTTTTATGGTGTACCCAATACGCAACAACGAGTTTCTTTAAAATATTACACTGCACACTAATAATAAAATAATAGTATTTTAAATGGTAGTTAACTCCTAACCATTGTAATGGAGGGAATGAATATAACTAACTAAAAAATGATTATATATGTTTGTTAAATATTTTTACTTTTTTCCAATAAATGTTAGAGGCTTAAAATGCAAATGAATCAAATTTTAAGCGTAAATATTCTAATATTCTTTAAAAGGTCGATTAACCTCCTTTTGATGGAGAGCCCTTTTTAAATCCATTTTTTAACAATTTTATATGTTATAAAATCCTTCTTTAGAATCAGGACATCAAAATTTACTTTCTGTGTGTTTTTGATATTTTCCGATAAAGTTCATTATTTAATGAATAGTGAATGATGTTTTATTTTAATTCAAAACCTCCTTTTAATCTAATCTATTTATATGTTAATATTATATTTTTAATTATTTCTAAAGTTCAATTAGAATATATGTTTACCATTTAATCCAATGGTGGACATTATAATTAATTTCACTTTGAAATTGGACATAAACAAGTGTCAATCTTTTGATAAATATTGTTTAAAAAAACACGCTATTAGTTTTCACAATACAAATTAATTATAAAATTAATTAATTAAAATTTTATGTTTTGAATTTGGTAAAATTGACATCATTTTTTAATTTGGAATATCAAATTTACTTTGGATAAATTTTTGGTATTTTTCTAACAAATGTTCATTTTTAATGAATAGTGAAAAATACTGCATTTTACTTCAAAACTACTTTTTGTCAAAATTAATTATATTGTTAGATTGTCCTTTTAATTGGTTTTTAAGTGTAATATAATTATATTTTTATCATTTAATACAATTTTGTTCTTTGGATGTAATTTCAAATTTAAATTAGATATAAAAAAATCATTCTTTTGATAGATTTTACTTCTTAAAAACCCGTCTTTGGTTTTGGAAAACGAGAATTTTATATTTAAAATAATTACTACAATTTCTGTGTTTGGAATTTTATAAAATGGATTCCATATTTTTAATCAAAAGGTATAAATTATGTAATAATGACTCTTTTGTTTTTGGACATTATGAATTGCAACAACATCAATTATCATTAATTATTGTGATTAATTAGTAATCGGGTAGTTAAGGGTAATAAAATAATATAAAAATAATATAAAATGACCCCAACTTGTGTCCAAATACTTTTTTTGAGTCATGGACGACCAAGGTATGCCTTGTTCCAAACTTTGGGACCCCATTGAATTACATTAGTGTGATAGTGACCATTTATTATATTTTTTTAAAGGAAAATATAACCAAAGTATGTATCCCTAAGTAACACAATTTTAGTTTTGTTTATATAAATGATATCTTAGACTATAAATTGTAATTATAAATATAAAATAATATCCCACATCAAGGTATTTATTTTTTTTAATTTTTATACATAAAATAAATAAATTTATTTATGACACCATGACGATGCAATGATTACCTCATTAATGAACGATTTAAATAAAATGAAAAGATAAGATAAAATATAAGACTTACACTTTTCTAAAACCCATTTTATGGGTGTATTACTAAAACTTATCACCTTATTCTTGAAATATATCCTTTTGGGCCTTTGAAATCTGAATATCATTTCATAATAAAGTAACATTTCATGACCTTCCAAGAGTGCCCCTCCTCCCTATTATAAAAGGCCCCCACATCTACTCCCTTACCCACACCTCTAAATCCCTTGGCTCGACCAACCCCTAAATCTATTATCTCTCCACATCCCTCTATTAATCCTAGAAGCCTTAACTTAGGAAGAAATTTCTTCAAGAAACCCTTTTGGTTCAAACCAAGGGAAGTTACACAATTTAAAGGTAATGTTTTCTCTTATTATCTTTTGTTTTATTTTTCTTTCCAACCCTTTAAAATCTTTTTATTACTTTATTTAAAAAAACAATTATCTTCAATATACTAGGATTTTGTTATGAGAATTATTCGAGCCACACTTACACACACCTCCATCTAATGGTTAAAGAACATACTGTTTCCGTGGATGGCAAATTACTGCCTCAAAAAATGATGATTATTCAATTATCTCCTACCACCTCTCATGGTGTCCATTATGATGTAAATGTATTTTATATATGATATATATGGTATTTATATTATCTATATGCTTATGTACTTTATATTTAGAACATACCATTATGCTTTTCATGTTGTGAAAATGCGATAATTTCATACGAGGAAGTGTGGACTACCACCCCCTCAAGTGATGTGACTCGTTCATGCAATACATGGAATGTATAAAGAATGAAATTAATGAACTTATGTGACCTATATAACAGATATATTATACTTTAATTATAATATATATATCTCTCATTTAGTTTTAGTTCCATTAATATGACAATGAAATGAAAGTAGCGTTCATGCGTACGTATGGCCTACCGTCTCCATGAACGGTGCATTTCATTTTCTATCTACAAATGTTATGGAATAATATAAAATGAATTTATACTGGATATATATGATTTTTAAATCATTTATACAATTCTGGAGATGATGTAATTATAACTACATGGACAATTCATTTCAAACAAGTTCATTTTTGACTCATGTACCGAACATCGACAAAAACGTCGAATATGAACTATCATAATTGACTAATTATTATAACATTATAATATGTGATATGAATTGAATAATAAACTTTAAATTAGGTCCTTAAGAAATTAAATATTGACCAATGTTTATTATTAAGGAATATAAATAAATGAACAAGACAAGTCGGACATCAGGTAAGGGATCTTACCTCTCTCTTTCTTTTTAAGTACTCTCTTTTATGTCATATATTTTAATCTCCCATTCCTTATGTTGGAGGATGTTATTTTATATTCATCTTACTATAATTTTTATTTTCATATGATGGGAGACCCTATATGATCTCTTCAATTGATTTTTGGATGTTTTAAGTGGCGCCGTTAAGCTGCCGAATTTTCGTAAGGGATTTCTTATCTCACTTTTAATTTTGTGTGATTTTCATTGTTCAACACTTATTTATTTTATGTAGTGTATTGTGTAATGAAATTTCATATATATTATCATGATTATATTTATATTCATGGTATTATGTGATTCATTTGGTATTTATTATCTTTTGGTCATACGACTCGATTGATTACAATGAGGTAAGGGTTTTTTATCTCACTTTTTATTCCTATGAGATTCATGCTACATTTTCCACTATTTCATTTTGTCTAGTTTATGTACTGAACATAATTTTATTATTTTTGTAATATACTTTAATTTATGGGTATTTACATCTTCATTGTATGACCCTTCTTTCATGGGGTGTACGTTTCGAAAGTTACCCAAATTGGTAAGGGAACCTTTCACCCTCCTCTTTTTAAAAGACTTCCTTTTGTTAGGTATTTTAATTTACATATTATTATGTTGGGATATGTTCTTATATATCCTTATTTTTTTAAATTTTATGTCCAAGTGATGAGATACCCTTTTTACCTCTCATAAACTCATTTTCTGAATTTTAAAATGACGCTGTTAGGCTGTCGAATTTCTTTAAGGGAACTTCTTATCCCAATTTCAATTTTTTTGGTTAAACCTATACTTATTGATTATGTCGTGCTATGAATATCTGTGGATGACCTATGATTGTTTTACAATTAATATCCTCTTATATTGGGTGTATTTATATTTTTCACACATAATTATGCAATGGATTTATCCTTAATCTAAGGATACCGACTTTGTAAGGGACTTCGTCTCAATCTCTTTTCGTTGAGTAATATTTTGTTTTATATACAAATTTCTTTTATACGGTGTATTAACCACTTTGAATTTTACTTTTATTCAAAAGGAATCATTTCTCTACGAAGCGTTTTACTAAATGACAAAAAGTATGTTTCATTTTAACGTATGCGATGACAATAACCTTTCCACCGCCGCGAGTATTATTTGATCTTTGGCTTCCTCAACAAGATGTAATGATTTTTAAAAGAAACTAAATACCATATACTCTTTTATGTATTTTGGTATTGAAAATGGTTTTGATAATGGATTTTTTATGTCAATATATTTAAGTGATATATTGTGATAGAAATGTGGAAATTTTTTCTTTTCTTTATATTTGTTTTATGATTCTATAATGGTACTTGGACTTTCGATGAGTGGTTACGTGATAAACCAAATGACAGGTGGTGCCGTGAATACCAGGATGAGTGGTTACGTTATAACCTCTAATGCATTGGGTAAGTAAGTTGGCCATATGGCTACTCCATTTAGTGATATGTGTGGAAGTTGACCGTATGGTTATTCCATTTAAGTATGTTTATTTACCATGTTATATTTATATGTTATGTGTTCTTTATATGGGTTTTATGGTAATATTTTTGTTACAAAAGGGTAAAAAATTATCTTTTATTCAGTGGAGAGTATTTACTACTTCATAAAGGTGAAAAGTTTTACTTATGATGAAGTATTCATGATTTACTTGTTGTTTTGAAAAACTAATAGTTTTACTTCTTTGTGTATCCCTTACTGGGCTTTTTATGCTCATCCCATGTTTTTGAAATGTTTTTCACAAGACATAATGTGTAATAGGGTCAAGGATGGGATCAAAGAAAAGTCATGCTGTCTTAAACATGGAACTAGACATGACGTTTTTTTTCAAGAGTTCAGGTTTTGTAAAAAAAATGGAAACTGTGTAGAAGTTTCTACTTTGTAATATTTTTTGATGTAATAGTTATGTCCTAATTCCCTAAAAATATAAACCTGAATAGATCCTCGATGTGAATTATTCATTTAATTCATGATTATGTACGTTTTTAAGGCGGGTCCTTATAGTTAGTATCATAGGTCAGTTTAGATAACTTTAGAGGTTAGGGTATTCTTTAAGCACAAGTGACATTATAATAATGGTTAGGATTTTAGAAATAGTCATAGTTCTAGATAAAGTGAATGAGTTTAAGATAACATGAATAATTATATCTTAGTATTTACCCTCCTCATAAGATATTATATGATGATTCTAATGATATACTCACACTGACCTTTTTGGTTTTAGTAAATGGCTGGATCTAGTAGACACCAAAATAATAGTGTACGTGAAGAAAACTGTGAGGGTTTTCTAAAAGAACAACTGAATGATATGGGAGCTACAATGAGAAATCTTGTGGTTATTCTCAAACAACTATCAAGATTCATGATTAACCACTTGAACTTTGGTGAGTTATCTAAAGCATCATGTACGAGAGAACCAAATCGATGTGGAAGTTCAGGTAATAATTATAAAGGTAACCATTAGGGTTTATATGATCCTTAATTTTGAGGTAATAATGGGAAACTATATATTATGATGGAAAATGAAAGGCAAGAGATAAACATGAGGTTAACTATGTTATGGTTATTTTTTAAGATTTTATCTCTTTTTAGGGAATGTTTTAAGAATTATATTGTAACATCCAGGTTCTGGGTACCACTCAACGGGTACCCCGAACCCGGTTAAACATGTGACCTCAAACATATTTACCCATCCGCCAGAGGCTGCCGACTAGCAGCGAGGGCCCAAGTCTGATAGTGGGGAAACTATGCCCTCATTTTTTAAATTGCAGCAGATCAGAATAGATAAATAGAATAAAACAATAGCAGAAGAAGCAAAAAATAAATATATAACTGAAATGGATAACTGATAATAACAAGGAAACCAGCAGTCATATATATATATATATAAATGCAACATGTCACTATTCTATAAAACAACCAAAATATGTTACACTGCAATACAATACAACTGAAGTACAAGTACAAAAAAGCAAAACAGAATAGCCAGCGGCATCGCGAGACCATGCTCGGTCCCATGCTCCCCGAGTTCCCAAAAACAATCAAGTACCTATATAAGGACCCCTTCCCTTATCCACACCAGCAGAAACGTAATCTGTTTGGGCCAAAGACATGACCAAAAAAGGGTGTGAGAAATAATCCTAGTTGGCACCCACCAAAGGCCCATGCCCAACTGTATAAAAATATACAACAACAGTGTGCTGTAGTAAAATGAAATAAAACTAATAAGTACTCAAAAGTAACTAACTTTACTAGTTATATTGCCATTTTATTATTCTTTTACACATTCAATTTAAGATATCACTACAGTGAATATTCTAAGTTACATCCAGTGTCCTCAGACACATAAACCATTACCCTCAGGTATAGAGAATCCAAACAAAAAAAATCTTCCCACAGGCATATCGAATATTGCCCACAGGCGTATGAGGTGTCACCCACAGGCACGGAAGAAGTTTCCCACAGGCTAAGTAGTACATTTTCCACAGGCTAATCACAACACTTACCTCAGGCTAAATAAGTATCCTGGCCATGCTCAACTTTTAAACAAGCAATACACATGCAATTCATCTCAAGGAAATTCTATAATCATTATTATAAAGCCATACCCTCGGGTATCCTGGCCAAACAGCTAAATAGAGGAACCCACCCCCGAGGTGGTCCTGGATCCAAACAGTGATCCCAAACAGCAGTTAATTGTCACATTTAATCACCTTTACAAATCAAGGTATTTAAAAATAGCCATGGCCTCAGGCACACGACACCCCAACATGGGTTCATGGCAAAACGATACACAAAACGCACAACAGTTGGAAATTAAACACCTAGCAACCTACCTTAAACGCCCCTGAACGGTATACACGAACGAAGATTCCAGAAACGTCCAAGCATGATGTAGATCTAGGATAAGAAAATACTTATTCAATCGTAAATAAATTCCCCTCATGAAAGAATTGTTAAGAACTATGCAAGGAGAGAAGAGGGCTTACCCGTGTAGTTCTAGGGAGATTGACGGTGCAGAAAACGGATTCCCGGTACTCGATCTGGAGCTCCTCAAAGATCCAGCCATCCCTCCCAAGCCTTCCTCCAGTTATAAGCTTCCTCTGTGAACAGAGGAGGCTACTCCCAGTTTTATGCGTAAAAAACGAAATACAGGACATGTACTTTCAAGTACACGGTGTGTACTTTTATTTTTTAACTGTTCTGCTGGCGGCTTCTCGCGAGTGTGGCCCTGTTCATCTGTCGACATGAGTATACGGCGTGTATGCCTCTATACACGGTGTGTACTGTCGCCCAACTAGCCACCACCTTACTATTCACCTACTGACTGACTACACGGCTTGTAAATATCTAGTACACGGAGTGCAGTCAGTTTTTACACCCTTCGTCACTGACATGGCTACACACCATGTGTACTTATCCCACATGGCCAAAAGTACATGGCGTGTACTTCCAAAATTTTGGGATTTTCACCATTTTCCTTATTTTCTCAAAAACACATAAAGAAAGGAGAAAAGAAGAAACCCATACCTTAAGAATAAGAACCGAATTCTTACAAACTTCCCCCCTTAAAGCAATTCGTCCCTGAATTTCCCTTCCAAGGGTGGTGAAGATATAGCCGTGAACAACTCCGGACACTGAGTACGTATGTCGGTCTCCTGCTCCTAGGTTTCATCATGCACTCGTCCATGCTGCCATAGAACGCATATGAGAGGAACAGACTGGACTTAGAGAACCTTCGTGCTCTTATCGATGATACGAATCAGATGATCCCCAAAGGATGCATCTATCTCAATCTCAACCTCCTCGGGATGAAAGGCATGAGACGAGTCTAAATGATAGTGACACAACTAAGATACATGGAAGACATCATTCATGTCTCGGTACCTCTGGGGTAATTGCAACCGATAGGCAACCAACCAGACATTCTCTAGAATCTCAAATGGCCCCACATACCTCAATGAATGTTTACCCTGTCTCATGATCCGCATGTGTCCCAACCTCGGTGAAACATGAAAGAAAACCTGATCCCCAACCACAAACTCCAAGGGCCTTCTTCGATGATCAGAATAAGATTTCTGATTAGACTGTGCGGTAGCCATCCTCTTCTGAATCAACTGGACCTGATCAGAAGTCTCTTGTACGAGACGTGGTCCCAATAAAGCTTCCTCACCCGCCTCTAACCAGCACAAAGGTGATCGGTATGGCCTACCATATAAAGCCTCATGAGGTTCCATCTCAATAGTTTCTTAAAAAATATTATTATAGGAAAACTCTACTATGGGTATATGCTTCTCCCAAGAGCCCCAAAATTCTAGGATGCATGCACACAACATGTCCTCAAGCACCTGTATTGTACGCTCTGACTGACCACCAGTCTGGGGGTGGTAAGCTGTGCTCAGAAGAACCTATGTACCCAGTGCCCTCTGAAAACTCTACCAAAAACGAGACGTAAAATGGGCATCCCTATCTGAAACGATAGAATGGGGGACCCCATGAAGACGTACAACCTCATGGATATACCCAAGCTTGTCAACTCTAAAGGTCTCCCTGATCGGAAAAAATTAAGCTACCTTTGTGAGTCTGTCCACAACAACCCATATGGCATCATTGCCTCGAGGTGACCTCGGCAACCTAGTCACGAAGTCCATCACGACATCATCCCATTTCCATGCCAGAATGGGTAACTTCTACAGAAGCTGGGCGGGCCTCTGATGCTCCACCTTCACCTGCTGACATGTGGAACGCCTCGTAACAAAACCAGCTACATCCCTCTTAATTCACGGCCACCAGTACTGACGTCTCAAGTCTCAGTACATCTTGGTAACCCTGGGATGAACTGCCCAAGCTGAAGCATGAAACTCCCGCATCATCTCCTCGTGTATATCCCATGGAACCCACACTCGTCTATGGAAACACAATACTTTATCATTGCCTATCATCCAACTAGGATAAGGGTCCTCACTTGCCACAAAATCTCATAGAATGAGGCCTTCTGAATCATATAGCTATCTCATCCTCACTCTTTCTAGGAGGGTAGAGGTCACAGCTAAGGAACAAAGATAGGTCTGCCCCTAACTATCATGCACCTCTAAATGCATCTCAGAGAACAAAGCCATAAGCTGACACTCACCACTGGCCTCATGAACCACCTGTGTCTGAGTCTTCCTTCTCAGTGCATCAGCAACTGCATTACCTTTACTAGGTGTATAGGCAAGCTCAAAATCGAAGGACTGAAGGTATTTGAACCACCTTCGCTACCTCAGATTCAAGTCATGTTGAGTAAAGATATACTTGAGACTTTTGTGGTCAGTGTAAACCAAAAAATGTTCTCCCAAGATATAATGTCTCCAACAGCGCAATGTATAAACAACTGCAGCCAACTCGAGATCATGCGTCAGATAATTCTTCTCATGTGGCCTCAACTTCCGAGACCCGTACACAACTACTTGATCACCCTGCATTAACACAACTCCTAGCCCAATACATGATGCATCATAGTAAACTGCATAGCTCTTCCCATGCTCTGGGAGTATCAGGATCAGTGTTAATGTCAACTTTCCCTTCAGCTCCTGGAAGGCTGTCTCGCAAGCTTCTAACCAAACGAACTTCACACCCTTCTTAGTAAAACCCGTCAATGACACTGCTAAGTGGGAGAAGTCCTGTAAGAAGTGTCTAGAGTAACCATTAAGCCCCATGAAAATCCATATTTCAAACACGTTATTAGGTTTCTCCCAGGAAACTAATGCTCTTACCTTCTCTGGGTCTACTGCAACTCCTACCTCTAAGATGGTATGACCCAGGAAGTGTATCTGGTCCATCCGAAAGTGGCACTTTGAGAGCTTATCATATAGCCGATACTCTCTCAGTGTTCTCAATATGATCTCAAGATGGGTGACATGGTCGTGTCGAGTGTGAGAGTACACCAATATGTCATCCATGAATACTACCACAGAAAAATACAGATAAGGATGGAACACACGATTCATCAGAGCCATGAAAACTGCTGGTGCATTCATGAGTCCAAATGACATAACTGTATACTCGTATAGACCATACCTGATCCTGAAAGCTGCGAGAGGTATATCAGATGGTCTAACGTGCAGTTGATGATATACTGATCTCAATCCAATCTTTGAGAACACTCGTGCTCCACGAAGTTGATCAAAAAGATCACAATTCCTTGGCAAGGGATATTGGTTCTCAACCATCAACTGGTTCAACTTCCGATAATCCACACAGAGTCTGAGGGTACCATCCACCTTCTTCACAAAGAGTACTGGAAAACCCCAACGAGAAGTACTGGGTCAGATTAAACCATTTTCCTATAACTCCTCTAACTTTATCTTGAGCTCCTACAACTCTGGTGTATCCATCCTATAAGGAGGAATGGACACCGGTGCTGCTCCTAGCATAATATCAATAGAGAAATCCACCTCACGCTTTAGAGGAAGACCTGAAAAGTCATCTGGGAAGACATCCCTGAAATGATCAACCAATGGAGGGAAATCCTTATGGAAAGTCCCCTAGTCATCCATATATAAGCTCGCAATCTGGGCTGTGATACCACCTCTCCCATGATGCTTTGGTCTAGCTTGAATCACCTGAACATCCCACTCGCCCTTGTATAGAAATTCTCCACCCTCTAGTGACATTAAACTCTCCCTACGACAATAGAAATCCACAAAGTCTTGAATGTAAACCAACCAGTCCACCCCGAGAATGACATCATAGCTCGTTATCTCTAAGACATAGACGTCCCAAAGGAAGTGACACCCACCAACCTCCAGGGGGCACTCCTTGCACTGACGCACACTAGCCATTCTAGTTCCCAACAGAGTGTCTAATGTCATTATATCAGAGGAAGTAGAAACACCGAGCCCAAGGCTCTCCACAACATGTATAGATATAAAGCTATGTGTAGCACCCGTATCAAAATGTACTGAAGATAAAACAGAAGCTACTAGAATAGTACCTCTGATAGTAGAAGGTCTAAGATCCTGCTCCTGCTGGGTCTATTGCACTACATATGTCTGCCTAGTGCCGTGACCCTGCGACACATCCTGGCTACCCTAAGCGGTCCCGCCCTACTACCTCTGAGATCCTGGTTTCTGGATACCACTGCCATGACCACCATCCCTACCTGAACGCCCTGACGTATTCCAGTTCCCCGACTAGTAAGAAGCTGCTGGTCCTGCCCCCGCACATAGAGTCTGCACAAAACCCCTCTCACTAGCCACTGGTGGAAACGCCTTGCAAAAACACTGCAGATGACCCATCCTACCGCAAGCCCAACATTCCACTGGGTCACGTGGAAACAAAGGTCGCTTGTGCCCCTCCTTACCACACTAGTAGAACATGACTTGGCCACTTGAAACATTTTCGGGCTGGTACTACCACCCTGGGAGAAGTCCATCTGTCTCTTCCACTTGCCAGTAGAAATAGTACCAGAAAATGGTGCTGAACTGCACTGGCCCACACCACTAGCTTCCCGTAGGTTCCTCTATGTAATCAGCGCATGGTTCACAATATCATGTACTGGAGGAAAAATAAAAACATTCACCAGTGATTGGATTTTATATCGAAGAACATATTCAAAGCATTTGGATCTCAACATCTCATCACCCACCAGAACGGGTGAAAAACGCTGAAGCTCAGGGAAACGAGCAGAATAATCCATCACTGACATAGCACCCGGCTGAAGATTCATGAAATCTAAAGCTCGATCTACCTTCAGCATCTCTGGGAAGAAGAATTCATAGAAGGCTGTCTGGAAATCTTTCCACATCGTGTCTCTATGATTCTCTAACTCGGTTGTAACATCCCAACACCTCTTGGCAGAATCACGTAGAATATAAGTCGCGAGCTTGACCCTCCGCCCTGGAGGCATATCTAGGTGCTCGAAAATAGTCTACATCTACCCTAGAAAAGACTGCACAGCCTGTGCTCCACCATCCCCTGAAAATGTAGGCGGATGCTGCTGCTGGAAGATACTAGTCAGCTCGGTCATAGATGTGGAAGCCGGCGGTGCTCCCTGAAAGGTCTGCATGAACCGCATAAAGCCTTCACGGAACTGTGTCTCCATGCCTGTGTCCGGTATTACGGCTGGCGCCACATCTGGCTCTGCTGGAGGATCAACTGGTAGCCTATGGCCCATCATCTCCAGAGTATACTCGTTGCCGCTCTCCGGGAGAACAACGTGTGAACGTCTCAGCGACATGACACTACAAGGTCAAACACACACCTTAGATCAAGATTACCACAGTCTGAAAACAAAGGAACCAAAAGGGGAACAGGAGGAAGAAGGCATTTAAGATTGAACAACAAGACTACACGACATGTATACTAACTACATTGCGTGTACCTGACTTTTCTTCCCCTACCCGGGTCCTTCTACACGGCCACGCCACACGACTCCCGTTAAACAAAACTACACGACATGTATATAATCTACACAATGTGTATGATGTAATTTTCCAACTACCAGTGTCGTTTGTGACACGAATGACTACTCGGATTGATACTACATGGCATGTTACACCCGCACACGGCATGTACACTACCCCATTTTCCAGCCACATGGTCAGGTCCACACTGTCTGTCCCTGGTCAAGACTACACGACGTGTACTACACGAGCTTCGCCGACCCGTGTTGTTAGTTACACGGCCGGATACATGGCTCCAACTACACGGCGTGTTCAATATACACATGGTGTGTAGACAAAAGGATTAAACCGACTTGTGTTATTAGTTACACGGTAGGATACCAGGTCAGACTACACAGCATGTTCCACAGTGGACACGGCGTGTATATATTAAGGTCTCCCTCGTACGTGTTGTTAGTTACACGGGCAGACTCCGGGTCAACAGTACACGACATGTACATATGGTACACGACGTGTTTTCCCCTAGGATTTTCCTTCCCTGTGTCCCTGCCCACACAGTCTATGACACGGGAAGAGACTACATGGAGTGTACTTAGGGTAGATGGAGTGTACTCAAAAAGTTTTCTTTTCTTCCCAAACAGAAGAACACACACTACGTGTTTTAGGTACTACACGATGTGTATACTGGGTTTCTAGACAGTATGCCTTAGAAAATTCTCTGGAACCCATAAAATACTGAAAAACAACACCGAAGTTCCAAATTCTGATCTGTGAGGGCCCATACTTCATGCGAATCAATGTTTGGAATCTTATATGTTTTATAACCGGATAAACAGCCAATGATCCACCAAATTTAGGTCAATGAGGTCCCATACACACCAAAAACCAAAGTTTGGCACCATTATATAAATAGGCACACACAATAACACCCTATCAAATTGCAGGTATCAATCAAAGAAGTTATCATAACAGCATGCTTTTACTAGCACAACATCTATCACAATAACATGCAATTTATAATGCACCTACATGGCATGGAAACTATGCATGGCATGTGATTTCTAGCATGTACCTAAATGATGCATGAGATGGAATACCCTCATTTCATCAGGTTGCAACTAGATAGAACCCATGAATAAAATATAAACAACACAATACAAGTGCATCACCCTTCGGTGAAAATCAATTCAACTATCAAATTGCAAAGTCAGAAAAATTGCAACACGAGGTAAATTGGCTTTTCCCTGTACAAGGGTTAGCTACGCCCGAGCATAGCTTATTACCAACTATCGTTCTAGTCCTATCACTGACTAAGGCTCCAAATAGTAAATCAAAGAAAAGAACTCATCTGATACCACTTTGTAACGTCCCGGTTCTGGGTGCCACTCAACTGGTTCCCCAAACTCGGTCCCCATGTGACGTCAAGCGCATTTCCCCAAATGACAGAGGTCACCGACTAGCAGCGAGGCCCAGGTCTGATAGTGGGGAAACTATGCCCTCATTTTTCAAAGTGCAGCGCAGCGGAATAGATAAATAACATACAACAACAGCGGAAGAAGTAAACAATAAATATATAACTGATATATATAACTAATAATAAAAAGGAAACTAGCATTCATATATATATAAAAATGAAGCATGTCACTATTCTATAAAATAGTCAAAACATGTTAAACCACAATACAATACACCTGATGTACAAGTACAGAAAATCAAAACAGAACAGCCAGTGGCATCGTGCGCCCAAGCTTGGTCCCATGCTCCCCTACTTCCCAGTAATAATAAAGTACCTATATAGGGACCCTTTCCCTTATCCACACCTGCAGAAACATAATCTGTTTGGGCCGAAGACATGACCCAAACAGGGTGTCAGAAATAAATCCCAATAGGCACCCACCAAAGGCCCATGCCCAACTATGTGAAAATATGCAACAACAGTGTACTGTAGTAAAATGCAATAAACTAAGAAGTACTGAAAAGTAACTAACATTACTAGTTATATTTCCATTTTATTATTCTTTTACACATTCAATTTAAGATATCACCACAGTGAATATTCTAAGTAATAGCCAGTGTCCTCCGACACGTAAACCCTGACCCTCAGGTAAAGAGAATCCAAACACAACAATCTTACCACAAGGATATAGAATATTGCCCACAGGCATACGAGGTGTCACCCACAGGCACATAATCAACTACCCACATGAACAGAAGAAGTTTCCCATAGGCTAAGTAGTACATTGCCCACAGGCTACTCACAACACTTCCCTAAGGCTAAATAAGTACCAGGCCACGCCCAACAGGTAAATAAGAAATACACATGCCATTCCTCTCAAGTAAATTCTATAATCATTATTATAAAGGCATACCCTCGGGTATCCTGGCCAAATGGCTTAATAGAGGAACGCACCCCCGGGGTTGTCCTGGATCCAAGCAGCGATCCAAAATAGTATATAATTATCACATTTAATCACCTTAACAAATATAGGTATTTAAAAATAGCCGCAACCTCAGGCACATGACACCCCAACATGGGTTCATGGCACAACGGTACACAAAACACACAACAGTTGGAAATTAAACACCAAGCCACCTACCTTATACGCCCCTGAACGGTATACGCGAACGACGATTCCAGAAACGTCCAAGAATAACATAGATATGGGACCAGAAAAATCCCATTCAATAGTAAATAAATTCCCCTCGGGAAAGAATTGGTAAGAACTACGTAAGGAGAGGAGAGGGATTACCCGGGCGGTTCTAGGGAGATTGACTGTGCAGAAAACGGATTCCCAACACTCGATCCAAAGCTCCATGAAGATCCGGCCATCCCTTCCGAGCCCCCCTCCGGTTCTAAGCGTCCTCTATGAACAAAGGAGGCTACTTCCCATTTTGAGTGAAAAAAACAAAATACACAGTGTGTACTCTCAAGTACATGGTGTGTACTTTCCTTTTTTTAACTGTTCTGCTGGAGGCTTCTCGCCAGTGTGGCACTTTTCATCTGTCGACATGAGTACACGATGTGTATGCCTCTATACACGGTGTGTACTATCACCCAGCTGGCCACTACTTTACTATTCTCCTATCGACTGACTACGCAGCGTGTAAATATCTACTACACAGCGTGCAGTCAGTTTTTACACCCTCATCGCCGACATGGCTACACACCATGTGTACTCATCCCACACGGCCATAAGTACACGTCCTGTAGAAAAGTACACAGTGTGTACGTCCAAAATTTTAGGATTTTCCCCCACGTTCCTTATTTTCTCAAAAACACTTAAGGAATAGAGAAAATAAGAAACTCATACCTCAAGAATAAGAACTGGGTCCTTACATATATAGTTTTTTGAAAAAGGAAAACACGCAGACCTTGTGACAACCCATCATGTCGGACAAAGCTACAGGAATCAAACCCACAACCAAATGCCACTGACATTTTTCACCTACCATTGGACTATGTAAATTCCCCGGTTAGTATGACTAATTATTTTTAGTTAGATGATCTTGAGAATCGGGAATAAGTTTATTTTGGGTTATCTATGTAAATTATTAACTTATCATGGAATATATGTGATTAGGTCAGTTACTTTTTAGTATGAGCCTTTAAGAGTAACTGATTTTATTTAGAGATAAATGTTAAGATTTACCTTGAAAGACTATGTGATTAAATAATATAGAGATTTGGGTTTCAATCATAGTTTGGTTTATTTTTGAAGATTTTTAAGGGAAATTTTGTATTAAATGGTCTCTGTTGAACTCTGGGTTGTTTGAAAAATTTTGAAGATTAAGAGTAGTTTTTATTTTTGTAAAAGATTATATTTTTTTGGGATTATCTGATCTTATAATCACAATTTTGGTTTTGGTTAAGGTCTAAAGAAATGGGAAATGTATAGTTCCATTTTTTGGATTAGGTGATTCTTTATAAGTTGATTATAGAACTCTTAATGTGAACAAGTCATCCTAAATACTCACCTTTTGAAGAAAATATGGGTTTGTGTAAGAAATCTAGTAAGAGATGAAAGTATACAAGAAAAATAAGTATGTTTACTTATGTTTTAGTTAATATCATAAATAAATTCCTCAATGAAAACTAACTTAAAACAAAAACATTTTCTGTTATCTTTTCCTACTGGGGAATCAAATACCTTTTAACCCATCACAAGTTTGTGATTTTCTGGTGGTTAACTTTCTCCTAGACATATTTTTTTCCATCACTCTCTGTCAGAACATGATGGTTTGTTTTCTCCTCTATATTCATGTTTTCATGGAACCCTAGTATCTGTTGTCTCAGGTGACCTTTTTACTTTTCTTTCTTTCTTTTAAAGTGATAGTTTAATTTACCCCTTTTCTGATGTGGGGCTTTCAATGAAGTTTTCGAGCCCAATTTTTAAATTGTGAAGACAAAATTCCCAAAAGGGGGGAAGGATGTAAAATCCTTGGTAAATAAAGAATATTACATTCTCATATTTATCAATATTTGTGAATAAAATGGTAATATTACGTTAAAGGGAATGCTATTCTCGATGGCATACCCAATACATAAGAACGAGTTTCTTTGAAATCTTATGTTACACATAGATAATAAAATAATATAATTTTAAATGGTAGTTAATGCCTAGCCATTGTAATGGTAGGAATGAATAGAACTAACTACAAAATGAATATATATGTTTTTTTAAAGATTTTCACTTTTAGCCAAAAAATGTTAGAGGCTTAAAATGCGAATGAATCCAAATTTAAGCGTAAATATTCTAATATTCTTTAAAAGGTCGATTAACCACCTTTTGATGGAGAAACATTTTTAAATCTACTTCTTGACAATTTGATATGTTATAAAATCCTTCTTTATAATCTGGACATCAAAATTTACTTTCTGAATGTTTTTGGTATTTTTCTGATAAAGTTCATTTTTAATGAATAGTGAATGATGTTGTAATTTAATTCAAAACCAATTTTTAATATAATTTATTTATATGGATATATTATCTTTTTAATTGGTTTTATGGTTTAATTAGAATATATTTTTACCCTTTAATCTAATGGTGGACATTACAATTAATTTCACTTTGAAATTGGACATAAACAAGTGTCAATCTTTTGATAGATATTGTTTCAAAAAAACACGCTATTTGTTTTGACATCGAGAAATAATTATAAAATTAATTAATGCAACTTATATTTTTTGAATTTGGTAAAATTGACATCATTTTTGAATTTGGAATATCAAATTTACTTTGGATAAAGTTTTTGTATTTTTCTGACAAATGTTCATTTTTAATGAATAGTGAAAAATACGACATTTTACTTCAAAACTACCTTTTCATCTTATTTTATTATATAGTTATATTTTTCTTTTAATTGGTTTTAAAGTTTAATTTAATTATATTTTAATCATGTAATACAATTTTGGTCATTGGAAATAAATTTCACTTTTAAATTGTATGTAAAAACAAATCAATCTTTTGATAGATTTTACTTCTTAAAAACCCGTCATTGGTTTTGACAAACGAGAATTATTTGTTTAAAATAATTACTGAAGTTTCTGTGTTTGGAATTTAATAAAATGGATTCCATATTTGGAATTAGAAGGTCCAAAATATGTAATTAAGACTCTTGTTTTTTGACATTATGAATAGTAACAACGTCAATTATCTTTAATTATCGTGATTAATTAGTAATCGGGTAGTTATGGGTAATAAAATAATATTAAAATATTATAAAATGACCCCAAATTGTGTCAAAATCCTTTATTTGAGTCATGTCCGACCATGGTATGCCTTGTGCTAAACTTTGGGACCCCATAGAACAACTTTAGTGTGATAGTGACCTTTTATTATATTTTTTTAAAGGAAAGTATAACCAAAGTATGTATCACCTAAGTAAAAAAAATTTAGTTTTGTTTATATAAATGATCTCTTAGACTATAAATAGTCATTGGAAATATAAAAATATTTCCTACATAATGGTATTTTTTTATAACTTTTAGACATCAAATAAATTAATTAATTTATGACACCATGATGATGCAGCGATTACCTCATTAATGAACGATTTAAATAAAATGAAAATATAAGGTAAAATATAAGACTTAAAATTATCTAAAACCTATTTTATGGGTTTATTTATAACCCTTATCACCTTATCCATGAAATATATCATTTTGGGACCTTTAAAATCTGAAAATCATTTCATAATAAAGTAACATTTCATAACCTTCCAAGAGTGCCCCTCCTCCCTCTTATAAAAGGCCCCCACCTCTACTCCCTTACCCACACCTCTCAAGCCCTTGGATCATCCATAAACTTCTTATATTGTCTCTACAAATCAATCTCTTCATCCTAGAAGCCTTACCTTAGGCAAAAGCTCTTCAAGAAACCTTTTTGGTTCAAACCAAGGGGAGTTACCCGATTTAAAGGTAATGTCTTCTCTTATGTTCTTTTGTTTTATTTTGCTTATCCAACACCATAAACTCTTTTTACTCCTTTATTTTGTATCCAAAATAGTATCTTAAATATAATAGGATGTTTTTATCAGACTTATTCGAGCCACACTTACACACACCTCCATCTAATGGTTAAACAACATACTGTTTCCGTGGATGGTGAATTACTGGCTCACGAAACGATGATTGTTCAATTATCTCCTACCGCCTCTCATGGTGGCCATTATGATGTAACTATATTTTATATATGATATATATGGTATTTATGTTCTCTATATTCTTCTGTACTTTATATTTAAAACATACCTTTATGCTTTGCATGTTGTGCAAATGCGATAATTTCATACGAGGAAGTGTGGACTACCGCCCCCTCAAGTGATGTGACTCATTCATGAAATACATGGAATGTATAAATAATGAAATTAATGAACTTATGTGACCTATATAACATATGTGTTATACTGGAATTATAATATATATATCTCTCATTTAGTTTTAATTCCATTAATATGACAAAGAAATGAAAGTAGCGTTCATGCGTACGTACAACCTACCGTATCCATGAACGGTGCATTTCATTTTCTATATCAAAATTGTATGGAATAGTATAATATGAATTTATACTAGATATAAAGGATATTTAAATCATTAATAATACTCTGGAGATGATTTACTTATAACTACATGGACAATTATTTTCAAACAAGTTCATTTTTTGACTCTTGTACCGAACATCGACAAAAACGTTTGATATAAACTCTCATAATTAACTAATTATTATAACTTTATAATATGTGATATGAATTTAATGATAAACTTTAAATTATGTCATTAAGCAATTATAAATTGACCAAAGTTTATTATTCAGGAATATAAATAAATGAACAAGACAAGTCAGACTTGAGGTAAGGGATCCTACCTCTCTCTTTCTTTTTAAGTACTATCTTTTATGTCCTATAATTTAATATGATCTTACTTATGTTTGGGGATGTTATTTTATAGTCCTCTTACTTTAATGTTTATGTTCATATGATGAAGACCCTATTGATATCATCAATCCATTTTTGGATGTTTTAAGTGGCGCCGTTAGGCAGACGAATTTTCGTAAGGGATTTCTTATCTCACTTGTAATTCTGTGAGATTTTCATTGTTCACCACTTATTTATTTCATATAGTGTATTGTGTACTTCAATTTAATATATATTATCATAATTATATTTATATTCATGGAATTATGTGATTCATTTGTTGTTTATTATCTTTTGGTCATACGACTTGATTGATCACAACGAGGTAAGAGGTTTTTATCTCACTTTTTATTCCCGTGAGATTATTGCTACATTTGCCACTATTTCCTTTCGTGTGGTTTATGTACTGACCATTATTGTATTATTTTTGTAATATAATTTAATTTATGGGTATTTAAATCTTCCTTGTATTACAATTCTTTCATGGGGTGTACGTTTCGAATGTTACCCAAATCGGTAAGGGAACCTTCCACCCTCCTCTTTTTAAAAGACTTATTTTTGTTTGGTCTTTTAATTTACATATTATTATGTTAGGATATGTTGTTATATATAATTATTGCAGTAAATGTTATGTCCAAGTGATGAGATACCCTTTTTATCTCTCATCATCTCATTTTATGAATTTTAAAGTGACGACGTTAGGCTGTCGAATTTCTGTAAGGGAACTTCTTAAGCCACTTTCAATTATTTGGGTTAAACCTCTACTTATTGATTATGTCATGCTATGAATATGTGTGGATGACCTATGATTGTTTTACACTGTAAAGACCCGAAAATTTCAAGGAAATTTTTTTCTTAATTTTATTTGGAATTTTACAAGAGCGCAGCTTCAGACGGCACCTGATTCCGAGGCCCGGTGTGCCCGGAATCAATTTCCGAAGTTTGGCTCGGGTACGTTCAGTGAACGGACGAGCGGGTTTTTCTATCTTTTGAACCGGTGCCCGGAATCGAATTCTGAGGGCACCGATGAAATCGTAGCGCCGGTGTTTGCTTAGAAACGCCTCTTCCGGAGTTGCGTTTGCTCAACCGTGGTTTTTAAAATTTTGGGCTTTAAGTCGGAAATAAAATAATGGTTGTGCGACAACTTTATTTTATTTCACTTAAGCCGCTTGGAAGTCACTCGGAAGCCACTTGAACTGAGTTAAAGCGGATAGGGTGCTATCCAGAAATATCCTACCCCTTGTTAGGATATTTGTGAGGTGGGGCCCGCACGAGCCCCGCCGTTTCTTTCGCTATGAAACGCACCCGCGAAAACCCGTCAAAGTAACTGAAAAGTCAACCGACGCGTTTTCTTTAATTCTTAACAGACCATTTAATTTGGCGGTTTATTTCGTGAATTAAATGGGTTGTTTCATTCGTTGAATTAATTCAACGAATTTAATGGGTCGTTACTTACGCGTTTGCGTTCGTTGGTGAATTAATAAAATAGACCAACATGTCTATTTTAGAGGATTACTCTTTATTCTCTGGGCCTCCACCCTCCCCGCGAAGAACGCGAAGAACGCGAAGAACGCCGGCGACCGGAATTCGACGACGCACATCGTGATCTGCGACGTCGACGAGCACTACCCGCGACGTTCTTCGGCGACGCCTCTTCTTCCGCGGCCGATCCTCGTTCGGCAACCAAGGTGAGAAACGGATCGTTTAATTCTCCCTTTTTAATTTCAATGACAACGGATTTAATTAATTAAATCCGATTGTTCTAGATCCGGAGATCGTCGGCGCGACGTTTTTCCTGCGGTGCGACGAACGTCTCTTCCGCGACGACGCGACGATCCCCTCCTTCCGCGACGAGCGATTCCGCGACGACCTCACGTCCGACGGCGACATCGAGGTAGGGATTTTATTTTATTTTTTTCTTGGTGATTCGTTCCCGTGATCTAATTCTTTTTAATTAAAGAACCAAACTTGAACAATTTTATTTTTGGATAAAATTGTGGCTGCCTTAATCCCTCCTGATGATTTTATGACTAACGCGGAGGGTGCGGGTCTAACAAACAAGACCCGGCAACCCTCCGCCGATCTTTTTGTTGTGCGGATTTGGCGGACGACGATGAACCGTGCGGCAGGGGCGATCCGTTGATCCCGCAGTGAAGATCGGCCCCCGGGAGGAGCTATGGCGCAGACGGGAGGCAAAACGGGCCACCGGAGCAACTCCGGCGGCCCGCGGAAGGCGGCGGCGCCCGGCGCGCCGCTGTGGAGGAATCCGCCACGGCTGAAGCCGCGGCGGCGGCGGCCGGTTCCGCGGCCGCGCGGAACCGGGGAGGGACGCGGCGGCCCAGCCGCGTCCGCGTGACAGGCGCCCCCCCCCCCCCCCCCCCCCGCGGGGCCGCGTTTTCCACCAAGCCGCGGGGGGCGGCGCCCCGCGGCACTCCACTTCGGCCGCTCAGCCGGGCCGCGCCCAGGCCGGACCGGACCCGGCCTAGCCGGGTCGGGCCGGGTCGGGCCGACCCGGTTCGGCCGACCCAGGGGTGGTTCGGGCCGGGTCGCCCCTGGCCCAGAAACCGCGTTTTCGGGCCCTCTTCGGTCTTTTGCCCGTATCTTGGGCCTGGGACCTCCGATTGACAAACCGTCAGCGGCTACGCGATCCTTGGATCGAGACGGTCACTTCGGTATATTACACTCAAGGTTTCGGAAGACTTTGGGTTCGGCCGTGTTGGTTCGTACGCGAAACCAACCGGGCCCTCGGAGCGGAAACGCTCATAACTCGAGCTGCGGACGTCCGATCGACGTACCGTCAGGTGTGGAGGTTTCCTCTAAGTGAGACGGAACTTTTGGCATACTCCGCCCGAGGATCGGACACAGGCGGAGTACGGTCGGGTTGGTTTTGCCCTAAAAACCAACCGGGCCCCTGGGATGAAAATGCCAATAACTCTCAGACCGGGCGTCCGATTGACGCGCCGTCTATTGCGTTGAGATCCTGTTTTCGATACGGAACTTTTGGATACATCAACTTCGGACTACGTGTCAGTTGATGTATCAGCCTCTCGGCTCGTGGAGCGGACCCTCCTAAATGAGCTCGCTGTGTGTGGGAACCCTAGTGCTGGCTGTGACTTCGACGACAGAGCAGAGATCCTCCGTGGACTGCGACGACGACAGAGCAGAGATCCTCCGTGGACTGCGACGACGACAGAGCAGGGATCCTTCGTGGACTGCGACGACGACTGTGCGGAGATCCTCAGTGGACTGCGTCGACTACTGCACTCAGTGATCCTACGTGGATCAGTGCTACAGGTCCTGTGTGGGCCCGATCCTGTGTGGGTCCTTACTACCGGTTCTGTGTGAGCCACTGCCTACAGGTTCCGTGTGAGCCCGATCCTGTGTGGGTCTTTTGCGGGGGTTAGTACCTATCGATCCTTCGTGGGTCCGACGACTTAGATGGATCAGTGATCATCTTTGACGTCATCTGAAAAAGTATACCTGGTTGAGCTGAATCTTATGTTACTCTCCTTTGTGGATTGTGTTGAACTATCCTATGTGGATTTACTATTTACTATTTACTCTCCCTGGTGGATTTGAGTCTTGCTTTCCTGTGTGGATCGAGTTGACCTTGAGCTCGAAAGCAGAGCTAGAAATGGGGACTTAGGTATATGTATGGGCATATACCTAAGTCGAGTCAGTTGTTTCTTCGTGGTTGCCCCTTTATTTTGTGCTATATCCTTTGTGGATTTCGGGAGACCTTCGGGGGTCTCGGGGTCCTTACTGAGTAGTTTATACTCACCCCTGCAGGGGCTATGCCTGCACCTTGTTGTGTTGGATGCAGATGACAGACAGCGCTGATCTCGGTTGGGGCGTGGAGCAGGACGGTACCTGGAGGCGGACCACTGGGCGGGCCGTGCTCGGAGCGGACGTGGGACCCGAGGAGCCTGGAGGCTATCTGTACCCACCCTTCAGGTGGGATTGCCAGTGGACGACACGAGGCCGCCGTCTTTTCTTCAGTTGCTGTTCTTTACCTTTTCAGTTGTACTTTCAGTTGGGCTTGTATTCCGGCCCCCTTTACTTTTCTGCACATGGTAGTTTCTTTCCGCTTGCTGACTCTGTGGTGGTTGTTACTTATAAAGGCAATGCCTTCCCTGTTTACCGGGATTTTACGCCTTGGTGCTAGTCGCCAGCCCCTGGCCTATGGAAGGCGGGCTTGGGGTAGTCACGGCACGGGCCCCGAGGTCGGGTCGTGACAAATTGGTATCAGAGGTGGTCGGTTCTACCGCAGACTCTGATCGTCTTTCTTTCTATACGAAGCAATAGTGTTTAGTTTATTGAGTGTGGTTATCAGTTCAGGGAGCCCAGTGTTGGTGCGGCGGCCGACGTATCTGTACACCAGGACCCTGACTCCTGATTTCCGACATAATGCATGAAAACATTGATTGCGTGTGTGTTTCGAGTTTTCTTTGTGATTACTTGTGTCAGCTCACCGGGTATACTGATCTGCTTCATGAAAGTCTCAAGTTTTCCTTGTGATTACTTGTGCCAGCTCATCAGGTAT
Organism: Viscum album; assembly: GCA_963277665.1. NCBI lineage: Eukaryota > Viridiplantae > Streptophyta > Magnoliopsida > Santalales > Viscaceae > Viscum > Viscum album. Next base: position 164,753,527 of record OY728155.1, on the reverse strand, counting down.
ACTGTTCTGACTGTGGTACTCTTGTTCTCCTTTTCAGGATGGCCCAGCGACGATAGCCAGCTAGGGTTCCGAGTGTAGGGCGCGACGGCAGCCCACCGAGCGACGAGGCCTCGGTGCAGGGCCCTTTGCCAGCAGCGGCACCGGCGGTAGCTTTACCCGCCGAGCCACCGATGCTACCAGTACCCGACGCTGACGATGCACGTCGCCTCAGGGCACTACATGAGTTTCAGAGCCAGCGACCGCCCAGGTTTCGCGGTGAGGAGGACCCCCCAGGCCGCCGAGGACTGGCTAGAGGCGGTGGTACGGATCTTTAGGCTAGTGAGGACACCAGCGGATCTCATGGTGATTCTCGCGGCGAGCCTCCTGCAGGCGACAGCAGGACGATGGTGGAGCTTGATGCTCCAGGTCCACGATGAGGCATCCTTGCTCTGGACGGACTTCGAGAGCCTCTTTCGCTCTGAGTTCGTCCCGGCCACCCTCCGAGCGGTGCGCATCCCGGAGCTTCTCCAGCTGCGCCAGGGCAGCATGACGGTCGCTCAGTACGCGGCGAGGTTCACTGACCTATCTCGCTACTCGACCGACATGGTACGGGACCCCTTCTTCCGGGCCCGGACCTTCGAGCCGGGCTTGCGGCAGGAGATTCGGGCGTCGCTGATCTCCCTCAGCATTCCGACCCAGGTGGGAGTACTGGAGCGAGCCCTCCTGATCGAGAGCTTCCTGGCAGAGCCTCCTTCAGCGACGAGACCTAGCGCAGGGCGGCAGGTAGCTGAGTCTTCGGCAGCAGGTAGCCGACGGATGACTCTCGGGTCCAGGCAAACCAGACCCCCACGCAGACGGCCTCAGGACACCGGCTCAGCAGTGCGGGGCACACAGCGGAGTGCCAGCCTTCCGAGAGGCAGGTAGTGCTACTCCTACGGCGGGCAGGGTCACATGGCTTGAGACTGCCCGACTCGCCGATCAGAGGAGCAGCAGACGGTGGAGGGGCCACCCAGGCAGAGGCAGAGGGTCGACCGTGGCGGTCCGCAGGGAGGAGGCGGATGAGGCAGAGGAGCTGGCCGAGCAGCGGGTGGTGGGCGACGCTTCCAGGCTCTACCCCCACCACCACCAGGAGGGCCACCTCGACCACAGGGAGCTGGTGGGCAGGGACAGGCCCAGCTCCAGGCAGTGGAGGCCTACGACCCCGACATGCCAGAGATGATTCGAGGTACGATCTGTGTCTATTCCACCCTTGCTGCAGTACTTATAGACACAGGAGCGAGTCACTCTTTCATAGCCTCTGCCCTTGTTCGGAGCTCGGAGATTCCGACTGAGCCGTTGGCTCGATCCTTACGGCTAGAGACTCCTACGGGAGCAGACTCGACGATTACGCACTGGTGCCGGCAGTGTGAGCTTACTCTAGGAGGCGAGAGCTTCGGCTGGGATCTCATTGTAGCGGCGTCGAGGCCTTACGACGTCATCTTGGGCATGGATTGGCTATCCACGGTTCATGCCCAAATCGACTGTTTTAGGCGCAAGGTGCGATGTGTTCGCACCGACGGGAGCAGGTTTACCTTCACCGGTGAGAAGGGAACCTTTGCAGCACAGGATGGACTTCCGCGGAGGAGAGTGCAGCCCATCTCTCATCAGTTGGCTAGCCTCATCCTAGGAGCAATGGACGCGCGGAGTCCAGTTTTTCCTGCAGTGGTGGACCATTACGTGGACGTCTTTCCCGACGATGTTCCAGGGCTACCTCCTCGTAGAGAGGTAGACTTTTACATCGACTTGTACCCCGGGACAGCCCCGATATCTACTCCAGCATATCGGATGGCCCCCGCCGAGCTTCGAGAGCTGTGGGTACAGTTGGAGGACTTGCAGAGCAAGAGGTTTATCCGACCCAGTGTTTCACCCTGGGCTTCCCCGATATTGTTCGCCAAGAAGGCGGACGGGAGCTTGCGACTGTGTGTCGACTATCGTCGCCTGAACCAGGTGACAGTGAGGAACAAGTATCCGCTGCCACAGATTGATGACCTCTTCGATCAGCTCAAGGGAGCGCGGTGGTTCTCGAAGATAGACCTCCGGTGAGGCTATCATCAGCTCAGAGTTCGAGACGAGGACGTGCAGAAGACGGCCTTCAGGTGTCGGTATGGCCATTATGAGTTCTTGGTTATGCCATTCGGCGTAACCAATGCTCCAGCAGTGTTCATGAGCCTCTTGAACAGGATCTTCCAGCCATACCTCGACCGATTTGTCGTGGTCTTCATTGACGACATTTTGGTATACTCGACGACTGAGGAGGAGCATGCCTACCACCTGCGAGTTGTGCTAGACACACTCCGAGAGCACCAGCTTTATGGCATGTTCTCAAAGTGCCAGTTCTGGTTACGTGAGGTCCATTTCTTGGGGCACGTCATCTCTGAGGCGGGAGTTGCAGTGGATCCCGCGAAGATCGAGGCAGTGCTAGCTTGGGAGCCACCCAGGAGCGTGACGGAGGTGCGGAGCTTCTTGGGCCTAGCCGGATACTATCGAAGATTTGTGCTAGACTTCTCCAGAGTTGCGGAACCACTCTCAGCCTTGACAAAGAAGGGGAAACCCTTTGTGTGGTCAGACAGATGTCAGCAGAGCTTCCAGGAGCTGAGACAGAGATTGACCAGCGCACCTATCTTGAGGTTGCCTGAGGAGGGAGTTGGATACGTAGTTTACTGCGATGCATCAGGGACTAGACTCGGGTGCGTTCTGATGCAGGAGCGGGCCGTGATCGCCTATGGATCACGTCAGTTGAGGCCGCATGAGCAGAACTACGCCACTCATGACCTGGAGTTAGCAGCAGTGGTCTTCGCTCTGAAGACTTGGCGGCACTATCTGATGGGCGAGCGCTTCACAGTCTTTTCTGACCACCAGAGTCTCAGGTATATCTTCTCTCAGAAGGACCTGAACCTGAGACAACAGAGATGGCTTGAGTTCCTCCAGGACTATGACTTTGAGATAGTCTATACTCCTGGGAAGGGGAACGTGGTAGCCGATGCCCTCAGCAGGAGGACGGGCATTCAGCTACTTGAGGAGGCGACGGAGCAGCTAGCCTCCTTACAGATATCCTTCGTGGATAGAGACGGAGCAGCCTTTCTTCAGTCTCTCACAGTCTCTCCTCCACTTCTACAGCGGGTCAGAGAGGCTTAGCGTGGGGACGCTGACTATGAGACCCGGCATGCACTGATATCCTCAGGTAAGGCACCTGATGGTTTCTCCCTTGGAGCAGAGCACGACATCCTTTTCAGAGGACGTACCTTCGTACCAGTCGCTTTACGAGAGGAGGTGCTGAGAGAGTTTCACACTTCTCCCTTGGCGGTACATCCCGGAGCGGCGAAGATGTACCAGGATCTCAGACGACAGCACTGGTGGCCGGGCATGAAGAAAGCTGTGGCAGAGTTCGTTTCACGATGCCTCACCTGCCAGCAGGTGAAGGCAGAGCATCAGGTACCAACAGGCTTGGTATAGCCCTTGGAGGTCCCGGAGTGGAAATGTGACGGGATATCTATGGACTTCGTGACTGGACTTCCACGCACTTCCAGAGGTCACGACTCCATTTGGGTGATTGTCGACCGACTCACCAAGTCGGCACACTTCTTACCCATCAGAGAGCAGGGCTCAGTGGAGAGCTTGGGACGTCTTTACGTCCAGGAGATCGTACGGCTTCACGGTGTGCCATCGTCTATCGTCTCCGATCGAGATGCTCGTTTCACTTCCCGGCTTTGGAAGGGGTTGCAGGAGGCGTTCAGGACGCGGCTCCATCTGAGCACAGCCTTCCACCCTCAGACGGATGGTCAGACTGAGAGAACCATACAGACACTCGAGGACATGCTCCGTGCATGTGTTCTCGACTTTGGTCGCAGCTGGGAGGACCACCTACCCTTGTTGGAGTTCGCATACAACAACAGCTACCAGTCCACCATCGGGATGGCACCATACGAGGCGTTGTACGGCAGACCCTGCAGATCACCGTTGTGCTGGACAGACCCTGGGGAGTCAGCACTCGTGGGACCAGAGATGGTCCGAGCCACGACAGAGAAGGTCCAGATCATCCAGGAGAGGATGAGGACAGCTCAGAGCCGGCAGAAGTCATATGCTGACAGGAGGCGGAGGCCACTAGAATTCGAGGATGGCGACCACGTCTTTTTGCGTGTCTCACCTCGACGTGGTTTACGGAGATTTGGCCGAGGCGGAAAGTTGTCTCCATGCTTCATCGGGCCTTTCCAGGTCCTCAGCAGGATAGGAGAGGTGGCTTATCGCCTGGCTCTACCACCTCAGTTGCACCGGGTGCACGATGTCTTCCACGTGTCTCATCTGAGGAGATACGTGCACGACCCGACGCACATCATCGACTTTGGGGAGCTGGACGTGGACGATGGGGAGACTTTTGCGGAGGTCCCAGTGGAGATCGAGGATCGACAGGAGCGGGTCCTACGTGGGCGGTCGATTCCTCTTGTGCGCGTCAGATGGCAGCACGGGAACTTCCAGGAGAGCACTTGGGAGCGGGAGGCTCAGATGCGTGCTCAGTACCCCCATTTGTTCCCCTAGTTTTTGATGTATCTTTACGGGGACGTAAAGCCCTGAGTTGGGAGTAATGTAAAGACCCGCAAATTTCAAGGAAATTTTTTTCTTAATTTTCTTTGGAATTTTACAAGAGCGCAGCTTCAGACGGCACCTGATTCCGAGGCCCGGTGTGCCCGGAATCAATTTCCGAAGTTTGGCTCGGGTACGTTCAGTGAACGGACGAGCGGGTTTTTCTATCTTTTGAACCGGTGCCCGGAATCAAATTCTGAGGGCACCGATGAAATCGCAGCGCCGGTGTTTGCTTAGAAACACCTCTTCCGGAGTTGCGTTTGCTCAACCGTGGTTTTTAAAATATTGGGCTTTAAGTCGGAAATAAAATAATGGTTGTGCGACAACTTTATTTTATTTCACTTAAGCCGCTTGGAAGTCACTCGGAAGCCACTTGAACTGAGTTAAAGCGGATAGGGTGCTATCCGGAAATATCCTACCCCTTGTTAGGATATTTGTGAGGTGGGGTCCGCACGAGCCCCGCCGTTTCTTTCGCTAAGTAACGCACCCGCGGAAACCCGTCAAAGTAACTGAAAAGTCAACCGGCGCGTTTTCTTTAATTCTTAACAAACCATTTAATTGGGCGGTTTATTTCGTGAATTAAATGGGCTGTTTCATTCGTTGAATTAATTCAACGAATTTAATGGGTCGTTACTTACGCGTTTGCGTTCGTTGGCGAATTAATAAAATAGACCAACGTGTCTATTTTGGAGGATTACTCTTTATTCTCTAGGCCTCCACCCTCCCCGCGAAGAACGCGAAGAACGCGAAGAATGCGAAGAACGCGAAGAACGCGAAGAACGCGAAGAACGCCGGCGACCGGAATTCGACGACGCACACCGTGATCTGCGACGTCGACGAGCACTACCCACGACGTTCTTCGGCGACGCCTCTTCTTCCGCGGCCGATCCTCGTTCGGCAACCAAGGTGAGAAACGGATCGTTTAATTCTCCCTTTTTAATTTCAATGACAACGGATTTAATTAATTAAATCCGTTTGTTCTAGATCCGGAGATCGTCGACGCGACGTTTTTCCCGCGGTGCGACGAACGTCTCTTCCGCGACGACGCGACGATCCCCTCCTTCCGCGACGAGCGATTCCGCGACGACCTCACGTCCGACGGCGACATCGAGGTAGGGATTTTATTTTATTTTTTTCTTGGTGATTCGTTCCCGTGATCTAATTCTTTTTAATTTAAGAACCAAACTTGAACAATTTTATTTTTGGATAAAATTGTGGCTGCCTTAATCCCTCCCGATGATTTTATGACTAACGCGGAGGGTGCGGGTCTAACGAACAAGACCCGGAAACCCTCCGCCGATCTTTTTGTTGTGCGGATTTGGCGGACGACGACGAACCGTGCGGCAGGGGCGATCCGTTGATCCCGCAGTGAAGATCGGCCCCCGGGAGGAGCTATGGCGCAGACGGGAGGCAAAACGGGCCACCAGAGCAACTCCGGCGGCCCGCGGAAGGCGGCGGCGGCGGCCGGAGGCGGCGGCGCCCGGCGCGCCGCCGTGGAGGAATCCGCCGCGGCTGAAGCCGCGGCGGCGGCGGCCGGTTCCGCGGCCGCGCGGAACCGGGGAGGGACGCGGCGGCCCAGCCGCATCCGCGTGACAGGCGGCCCCCCCCGCGGGGCCGCGTTTTCCACCGAGCCGCAGGGGTGGCGCCCCGCGGCACTCCACTTCGGCCGCTCGGCCGAAGCCGAGCCAGCCGGTCCGGTCGGACGGGCCGCGCCCAGGCCGGACCGGACCCGGCCTAGCCGGGTCGGGCCGGGTCGGGCCGACCCGGTTCGGGTCGACCCGGTTCGGCCGACCCAGGGGTGGTTCGGGCCGGGTCGCCCCGGGCCCAGAAACCCCGTTTCGGGCCCTCTTCGGTCTTTTGCCCGTATCTTGGGCCTGGGACCTCCGATTGACGAACCGTCAGTGGCTACGCGATCCTTGGATCGAGACGGTCACTTCGGTATATTACACTCAAGGTTTCGGAAGACTTTGGGTTCGGCCGGGTTGGTTCGTACACGAAACCAACCGGGCCCTCGGAGCGGAAACGCTAATAACTCGAGCTACGGACGTCCGATCGACGTACCGTCAGCTGTGGAGGTTTCCTCTAAGTGAGACGGAACTTTTGGCATACTCCGCCCGAGGATCGGACACAGGCGGAGTACGGTCGGGTTGGTTTTTCCCTAAAAACCAACCGGGCCCCTGAGACGAAAATGCCAATAACTCTCAGACCGAGCGTCCGATTGACGCGCCGTCTGTTGCGTTGAGATCCTGTTGTCGATACGGAACTTTTGGATACATCAACTTCGGACTACGTGTCAGTTGATGTATCAGCCTCTCGGCTCATGGATCGGACCCTCCTAAATGAGCTCGCTGTGTGCGGGAACCCTAGTGCTGGCTGTGACTTCGACGACAGAGCAGAGATCCTCCATGGACTGCGACGACGACAGAGCAGAGATCCTCCGTGGACTGCGACGACGACAGAGCAGGGATCCTTCGTGGACTGCGGCGACGACTGTGCGGAGATCCTCAGTGGACTGCGTCGACTACTGCACTCAGCGATCCTATGTGGATCAGTGCTACATGTCCTGTGTGGGCCCGATCCTGTGTGGGTCCTTACTACCGGTTCTGTGTGAGCCATTGCCTACAGGTTCTGTGTGAGCCCGAGCCTGTGTGGGCCTTTTGCGGGGGTTAGTACCTATCGATCCTTCGTGGGTCCGACGACTTAGATGGATCAGTGATCATCTTTGACGTCATCTGAAAAAGTATACCTGGTTGAGCTGAATCTTATGTTACTCTCCTTTGTGGATTGTGTTGAACTATCCTATGTGGATTTACTATTTACTATTTACTCTCCCTGGTGGATTTGAGTCTTGCTTTCCTGTGTGGATCGAGTTGACCTTGAGCTCGAGAGCAGAGCTAGAAATGGGGACTTAGGTATATGTATGGGCATATACCTAAGTCGAGTCAGTTGTTTCTTCGTGGTAGCCCCTTTCTTTTGTGCTATATCCTTTGTGGATTTCGGGAGACCTTCGGGGGTCTCGGGGTCCTTATTGAGTAGTTTATACTCACCCCTGCACGGGCTATGCCCGCACCTTGTTGTGTTGGATGCAGACGACGGACAACGCTGATCTCGGTTGGGGCGTGGAGTAGGACGGTACCTGGAGGCAGACCACTGGGCGGGACGTGCTCGGAGCGGACGTGGGACCCGAGGAGCCTGGAGGCTATCTGTACCCACCCTTCAGGTGGGATTGCCAGTGGACGACACGAGGCCGCCGTCTTTTCTTCAGTTGCTGTTCTTTACCTTTTCAGTTGTACTTTCAGTTGGGCTTGTATTCCGGCCCCCTTTACTTTTCTTCACTTGGTAGTTTCTTTCCGCTTGCTGACTCTGTGGTGGTTGTTACTTATAAAGGAAATGCCTTCCCTGTTTACCGGGATTTTACGCCTTGGTGCTAGTCGCCAGCCCCTGGACTATGGAAGGCGGGCTTGGGGTAGTCACGGCACGGGCCCCGAGGTCGGGTCGTGACATACACTTAATATCCTCTTATATTGGGTGTATTTATATTTGTCACAGATAATTATGTAATGGATTTATCATTAATATAAGGATACCAACTTTGTAAGGGACTTCGTCTCAATCTCTTTTCATTGAGGCATATTTTGTTTTATACACAACGTTCTTTTATACAGTGTATAAACCACTTTGACTTTTACTTTTATTCAAAAGGAATCTTTTCTCTATGAATCATTTTACTAAATGACAAAAAGTATGTTTCTTTTTAACGTACATAGTGACAACGACCTTTCCGCCGCCGCAAGTATTATTTGATCTTTAGCTTCCTCAACAATATGTAATGAATTTAAAAAAAAATACCATATACTATTTTATGTATTTTGGTCTTGAAACTGGTTTTGATAATGGATTTTTTATGTCAATATATTTAAGTTATATATTGTGATAGAAATTTGGAAATGTTTTCTTTCCTTTATATTTGTTTTATGATTTTATAATGGTACTTGGAATTTTGATGGCTGGTGCCGTGAATACCAGGACATGTGGTTATGTTATAAACTCTAATGCATTGGGTATGGAAGTCGGCCGTATGGTTATTCTATTTAGTGATATGTGTGGAAGTTGACTGTATGTTTGTTCCATTTAAGTATGTTTATGTTCCATGTTACCTTTATATGTTATGTGTTATTTATATGGGTTTCATGGTAATATTTTGGTTATAAAAGGGAAAGCAATTATCTTTTATTCAGTGGTGAGTATTTACTACTTCATAAAGGTGAAAAGTATTACTTACGATGAAGTATTCATGATTTACTTATTATTTTGAAAAACTAACAGGTTTCCTTCTTTCTGTATCCCTTACTGTGCTTTTTATGCTCATCACATGTTTTTGAAATGTTTTTCATAGGACATAGTGTGGAATAGGGTCAAGGATGGGATCAAGGAAAAGTCATGCTATCTTAAACATGGAAGTAGACATGATTTTTTTTCAAGAGTTCATGTTTTGTAAAAAAAATTGAAACTGTGTAGAAGATTCTACTTTGTAATATTTTATGATGTAATATTTATGTCTTAATTCTCTAAAAATATAAACCTGAAAAGATCCTCATAGTGAATTATTCATTTTATTCATCATTATGTAATGTTTTAAGGCGGGTCCTTATAGTCGGTCTTGATATATTGACATTGAGGCTTTCATATTATAAAACATGCTAGTGACTTCTCAGTAGCATGACATTGAATACAATTAGAAATGTATCCAAACATTGAGAAACTATAATTGGATTTAGATCATATTTAGTGTTAAATCATAAATGATCATAGGATGACTTGGGTTATAATGGAATCATGGTTTTGTTGGTGGTGGTGCATCAGTAAGTGAAGCTAGGATCTATTAAAGGGTGTCTATAGGTAGTGGTTCAATAATTATTTCTCTTGGATGCCTTCTAAATCCTCTTATTATACTCTTCTGGAGAGATGATCATGTCCCCTATCGTGACCCATCATAGTGGGGACCATACCATTACTACCTAAGCCTGCTTTCAATAGTTTCGAGGATGGTGACTAGCATCGAGTAGGCATATCACTTACAGGGGAGGAATTACCAATTTACTTGTACGCACACACACTTCTCAATGCCCACAAATACCGAAATATAAAAATATTAAGTAAACCATGCATACATACCACTATATCCCACTACCATATTGCAATAGTAATGTAAATAATATAAAATTAATATTTGTAAGAATACAAGCCCACTAATGGAATGATTGGAAACATGTGAAAGCACAAGTTCCTGAAACTCATCTGCAGAAACCCTATTTAATCAAACTTGAAGGTATGACCCTATTCAGATTTCAAAAGTTGTAGGAGCACACCTTGACCGTCTGGTCTCTCTAAGCACCACATGATCTTGGTCCACCATGGACTCTCTTATATGGTCATGTGTCTGCACAAGACATGACAGGTGAAGGAAAATGCCTTTTAGGGGTGATTAAAAAAATACTTAATAGGACACCCTAAAACCATTAGGGAAAATCCAAAAATGAATATTATGAATGAATGCACAATCAGCTCTGCACAGGAATATGTATATAACACACATACAAAGAAAATATATATATACTCATAACCATCAACAAAGTAAAGAGGCATGCCTAATCCAATCATCATCTACATGATTATACTCGAGCCACACTCGTCCCAGGAGAACTGAGTCCTCAAGCAATGATTTCATTAGATACTCTTCTAAAGAGGTCACGCTAATTTTGACCCCACTTACAGAGAATACACTAGTCAAAGATCATGATATATAGAGAGTAGATCCTTCCAAGAGAATACTGACAAGCCAATCTATATTAGCCCGTAACATAAGGGATCATTCTCAGAGAATACCGACAACCCTAATGATGTGGCACATAATGTAAGAGGGATGTTCCTATAGAAGACAAATAACCCTATTGATACAGACCACTTGATGAAGGAATAAATATCTATGCCTGTAGGTCACATCAATTCCCTCAAAACATCATCTCAGGTGATAGTGGATCGCTATAGTCCCAAGGATGGATACTACAACTCTATCTGGGTCTCGACCACTAGAGGGGATTACTATCCAATTATGTGGACGTAATTCTATACTAAACCCTCACAGAATGCACCAAGGGAAACTCTAAAGCTACACTATTCTATGTGAAAAAACCCAAAAATCCATCTCAAAAGGACCGACTCATTATAATGGTCACAACACCATAGACGTCTCATCAAACAGACCATCCTTTTGATAGTTAATGTCATTATTGTGGAAAACTCTGATCTGGGTCCCTCCCAAACCAACCTGTTGACCCGACCCGGTCATTTGGATGGGGCCACCCGATAGGGCTTGACCTACTAGGCCCCAAGGCTACGGTCCATATCACCACTGGACCTAGCCCACATGCCTGATATTCGGTCCATCCCCCTTCTCTGTCTTTTATTCCTCTATGGCCTCAGGCCATTATTATCAATGTGGAAAAACCACAATTAACACAGACGACCACCACATGCTCCATGCAGACCCAACAACATACATGACCACCCGCCGCCACATCCCTCATCATATTTTTAGGCTACCACATGTTCCTACCTAGACCACGACCTCCACTCTTCCATTAGACTCCCCACTGATGGCCCGTCAAGCTCTGCATTCTGCCAGAACCGACCCCCAACTGATGGCATGTCCCGCTCTTATGCTACAGTGCACTGATACGCACTGATGTCTCAACCAAATCACACCACAACTGTCATCACTCCTCCATAATATTATCATGGGATGAAATCCTTAATCTCAGATCATTTATATAGGGTTTAAGGTGCGAGAGAAGATGAAGAATACACTAATAACATAAGATATTGAGGGGAGAGGATAAATGCACACGAACGCCCAAAGAATGGATATTGGAATTGTTCATGTCAACCTCAATCCATTCATGTTTGAACAAAGGATGTAGAGGAAATAAAAAAATATCTAAACAAAAATAATCCTTGTTAATAAATACACATAAATTATCTACCATGATAGAATTAATGAACCATAGATCAACATGTTTGTGGGTTGGTCTGCATTCATCAATTATTCTCAAAATGGGGAAATGATCACAATGAAAAACAATTCCCTAACTCGAGGATTGGATCGATCATTGATAGAGGTATATTTTATTGTCATCATTGAAGAGATCCTACAACTATGATGGCACAATGATCCACGATCTCCTTGAACTTTCATCACTGTTCATCAATAGGGTTTCCTTGACACACCTCATAGGATTTCTAGGGTTATATTGATAACCCAGAATTACCTGATAAATGAACTATTAAACAAAAACCAATGCTACATCAAATGAAATATTTTTATTAAAATATTTTAATGGTGTTGATGTAGAAAGTATTAAATTCACACACGGCCCGCATCGTCCGATGTTATGCCCCTCCTAAGGTAAAGTCGTTGTTTTTAGCACAACGGTTTCATCCAATTTTTTACCTATGAACACTTTTGTAATTTTTTCCCATTTAAAGAAAAACATATCGCACACATTCTTAAAAGAATAAAATTTTTCAATAAAATTTTCTAATCACACCAGGTCTTGGAATCTGACACCATCTTAGTGCCTAGACTCAGAGTTTCCAAATTAATTTATAAAAATAAATCTATATAAAATAAGAGTCATTACATTCTCACCACCATAAGTATTTACATTCCAAAAATCCAAATAAAGGGTTTTTCAAAAAAAATAAAAGTTTACTTAGCACGTATCTGAGCATACCACTACAATGTTTTCTCCTAGAGATTCATGTGCTTCCACTGAATGTGCACTAGACGAATCAACCACACATGAATCATTATCTCTTGTATATTCTCGATGTCCACTAGGTAATTTACAAAATTTTACCCATCATCAAAATCTAGTAGTACCCAGTGGATGACATATAAATGATCATCCATGTACCTCCTCAGCTGGAACACAAGGAAGACGTCGGGCAACAGGTGAAACTATGGGAGTAGAGGTAGGTAGTAATCCACCCCACAAACTCTATATATATTTGAAAAGTTATGATGTATCTCGATGATGACTTTATTCTCTAGAAAAATAACTCCAATACCCATCATGGAGAGACACTAAGGAACACATGGAACCCCTACTAAAAACTTATAAGCCTCTATCTCATGTAATCATATGACTTTATAAAGCTTTATGCAGTCCTCATCCACTCTTTGATGATTTTTACCTTCTCAGTGGTACCCTACACCAACTATGGACCCATGAGTGATGACTCCCCTAGTACATTTCAATAGAGTGGTGACCTATATAGTCACCTGTACAAGGAATAGAATGGTGCTATACCAATGGTGGAGTGGTAGTTGTTGTTGTACACCAACTCCGTATGTGGTTGTTGATCCTCCTAGATATGACCAGTGTACAAGATGCAGGCCCACAACATGTCCTATATAACCTAAATGTTGCTCTTAGTCTGGATATCATTCTAGGGATGCAACTCCAAGCTCAAGTGAAATTTATTCCCAAATGCCTCCGGCAATACCTTCCATAACTAGTATGTAACAAAACCATCACAATATGAAACTATTATTGATGGAAATCTGTGAATCAAAACTATCTCTTACATGTAGAGTTATCTTAAGCACTTTACTGAACTCATCTCTTTGATAGGTAATAAGTTGTCTGTCCTATTCAATCGGTCAACGATCACCCATATGGTATCATGTACCCTGAAAGTGTGTGGTAAACCCATCATGAAGTCCATCGATATCCCAACCCACTTTCACTCTGTCACCTCAAAGTGTTGGTTCAAGCTTGCTGGAACCTGGTGCCCAGCCTTAAATTGCTAACAATTGGGGCATCGTAAAATAAACTCTTCCACTACCTTCTTCATCTCTAAACACTAGAACCGATGTCATAGGTCTTTGTATATCTTCTCCAAACCCGGATTTACAACCAATTTGGAAGTGAAACCCCCCCTCAGAACATCCTCTCATAACACCACTAGTACAAATTTGTGCTCTCTGAAAAGAACAATGTACTCCCTACCTATCAAATATCTACCATGGTTATGCCCTATGGACAACTGAGCACATCTGGTCTTGCAGTCAGTATCCCCATGTTGTGCCTCTATAGCCTGCTATAAGAGTGGATGGATGAAAAACATCAACTGAAGGTATGATTCTTCAGCTCCATCCACAAATGATATCTATAATGCGGCCAACTACTCTGATGCCTCACTCAGAAACTACAAGATAGATCTCTTATTGAGGGCATACACCATTGTATTCCCCATTCCCATGAGTATAGAAAATCAGAAGGTCACATTTCTAGAGGAATTCAAGACATCACCTCTAAATCAAGATCATATCCTTATGATAAAAAATATAATTGAGTCACTTGTGGAAATAGTAAATGATAAACTGATCACCCATCAGGTTGTATCATGAATTCTTCATTGAGAAGACTATAGCCACTAGATCAAGATCATGGGTCACATAGTTATTCTCATGTTGCCTCAGTTAGCATTAACCATGGGAAATCACAACTTTCTCATGCATTTGGACACAACCACACCTGATCCTTTATGTATCATAGAACACTACATACCAAACTCCCTCCTCTGGTAAAATCAAGACATGAGTGCTCATTAATCTCTTCCTCATCTTCATAAAGTGCTCCTGGAACTTCAATGTCCATATGAAGAGCTCCCCCTTCTGTGTCAAAGCCATCAAGGGTGCTGATACTCTAAAAACATCTGGTAAAAACTCAAATAATACCCAGAAAAACAGAAGAGAATTATAACCTTGCTGACACCCTTGGGTGGTGCCTAAGAATAAACTACCCCAATCAGTGCTGGATCCAATTCAACTCCAGCCTCTAAAATGACATTCCACAAACAGTGGACTTCATGGATCTAGAAATTACACTTGAGATCTTCCCATAAAATTAGTTCTCAAAGTGTGTGTCTAGGATCATCCTCCAGTGTATCTTGTGCTCCTCCTCAGATGCCGAGTACAATTGGATGTTATCAGTGTATACCACTACAATGTGGTCTAAGTAAGGTTATATGATCCTTTTCATTAGTCCCATGAACACTACTGGGAAATTTTTCATTCCAAATGACATCACCATGTACTCATAATGAGTAAAAAATTATATAAAGGTTATCTTATGATCATCATCATCCTGAACATGATGTTTGTGAAATATAGGTCTTAGGTCAATCTTTGAGAAGGACCTCCCTCCATATAGTTGATCGAAGAGGTTATCAATATTCGTTAGTGGATACATGTTCTTCATAGTTAGTAGATTCAGTTTTCAGAATTCCACACATAACAACAAGTTATCATCTTCCTTCTTGGAAAACAAAACTAGGGGCAATCAGGGTGAAATACTTTGTCTCATGAAGCTCTTACTATGCAGGTCTCCAAATGCACCCTCACTTCACGATGCTTTTCCGAGACAATCTGATATGCAGGGGTAAACTTTGATTTCGTCCTAGGGTATAGATAAATGAAATGTTTACCTCCATATAAAGAGTTAATCTATGTACATCATCAAGAAATATTTCATCATACTCTGTTACCAATGTAGGAAACTGAGGACTCTAGTCATCCCCTACACTGAGGGTAAGGCTATCAAACTTGTGATTAATTGTATGATCCCTCCTATGACTAAGTCCATACAATGCTTCATGCATTTAATTTTCACCAAATTAGGTAAAACTAGTCCCATAAACATGGAAACACCACACTTTGTTCCTAAAAACATCAATTTTATCATGGACACTAAATAGACAGTCCCTAATGAGAATAAAATCTTATGGTCTAGACACCGCTACCAAAATATCGCAACCAAAAATCATGCCTCCAAGAGTAATGCCACACTATCCTCACCAGTGTGTGATCAAAGAATCTCTTCTTGTAGGAGTATCTGAACCTAAGGGTCGATTCAATGGTTCAACCAGAATCTCATAGCCTTAAATATGGTTTGTGGAAAGAGAGGAATGACTTGAACCCATATCTATCAAAACAATAGTTATGGTGGAAAATACACATGGCATACCTCTAATAGTCCATAGAGCACTGGAGTTATAATCCTCTATAGCGTTCAACAATCCTCATCCCCATCCACCATCTCCTTAAGCCTTGAGGGGACCACCTATGGGTGGTGGGGGTAACATATCAAAACTATGACCACCTCCCAATGCTCAACCTACTCCTCTTCTATATCTGTTTCCCTATAAAACACCCAACTCATGTCATTAACTCTACCTCTATAGTCCCACGAACATCCCATGATTATCCATACACCAAATCAGGTAATCTGAAGCCAAATTCCCCTGACAGCCGCATACATAACACTGCCTATCTATGGGTTGACTCGAGACACCCTGGGATCCCTACACTACTAACTTGTTATCCTGGGGGGATCTTATTTTTATGTTATTAACCCACTTGGGTCCCTACGACTGACATCAACCATCTACTACCTAATTCTCGGCCACCGAGTACCTATTGGGAGGTCCCACTACTAGTGTCAACTTCGGTAGAAAGAAATCCACTAGAAGAGCTCAATCCAGCACCCCAACATATGTAGGAATGCTATGGGATATTGTCGATTCATAGATCTCCTGGCGTTTCCCCAACTCAATTTTCCAGCCCTGAATAACAGGCCTCAAACCATATCTGTTGAGTATCATTAATGATTAACAAAAATCACTGAGTACACCACCATAGTATGAATAAGCTACTATAGTTACATGATCTCTTATGTACGCACTGATCGTAATATAGCTTGATGTAACTCCTCCTTGAATATACTGTCAAATTCCTCTGAAGAAAAAGTTGCTCATCTCGTGTATTGGTCCCTTAGCTTCACCATAACCCCATTGGTCCCTAATGAAAACTCGTGGCTAATATGACCATCTAGTCGAAAGGCGTCCTTAAAAGGAGGAAGACACATGTAACTATAACCAACTAATCCTCAACATCATGGGGGTTTTTCACACCCCAAAACCTAGGATTTCACTACCTTTGTACATCATACATCAGACTCAGCCTGCATACATCCTCAATTGATAGCACTGGGGGTAACTATTTCTTGATGGGTGGTAGAATTTCTTGTATGACACCCGGAGGTTATATCTCTGGTACGTGGATCACATCCAGTACATACCTGTGTATCGATGACTTATCACATGGAAAATCATCCTTTTTATCATGGGGTGGAATCTGGGTTGGCTATCTGTGTGGAGGAATCTTAAAAAAAATACTTGTACCACAGTTAATATAGTATATTTGGAGAGCTGACTGAAGGAGGACATTGAAAAAACAACCCTTTTTAATATGGTGTATGTACCATTAATTTCCCTGCAACCACTTTTTTCATGTACCTACTTGAAAAGAAGGGGTCCAATGTCTTATTGTATGGATACCTCAACTGCCACACCAACACTGGAGTCCATGGCCTAAAAGATGAACTTGAAACATAAAAATCTATTTCCACAAACCTATCAAATAGAATACTAGTCCTAATGTGGAACAAAATCCTCTGATACCACTATATAATGACCTAACCCAGTGGGGCCCATTCCATGACTCCCTAACACCACCTCCAATAGACTAGAGGATGGGGATTAGCATTTAGTGGGCATATCACTAATATAAGAGGAATTTCTTATATACATGTATGCGTGCACATCTCAGAAGCCCACAAATTATGAAATGTTCAAACATAATATAAAAAATGCTTGAAAACCACTATATACCACCACAAGACTTTAATAGGAATGTAATTTATAGGAAGGTAAACTAGTCCAGAATATTATCCCACAAAAAGAAAGACATCAAACATGTGAATTCACAAGTTCTTGAAACTCAACCATAGAAAATCCAATCTAATCTAAACTAAAGGTAGGGTAATGTCAGGTGTCTAAAGCCATAGGAGAAAAAAATGACTATTTGGTCTCTTTACGAACCACCTAGTCATGGTCCACCATATACAATGTCGAACGTTCTCTCATCTATACAAGACATGAAATGTGTGGAAAAATCCCATGCATGGGTGAGTAAAAAAATATTCAGTAGGACACCATAAAAAATGATGGAATATCCCCAAAGGAATATCGCGAAGGAATGTATAGTCTTCTCTACATAGGTATATTTATATAACCGAAATACCAATAATATATAGATATAATCATGACCCACACGAATGTTAAGATGTAACACACAACCAATCATCAGCCACATGATTCCTCTCAGGGAACGCTCATCCTAGGGGAACTCACTCTTCAAGCCATGATGTCCTCAGAGACTCTAGAAAAGAGGACCCACTAATTTGGCCCCCACCAAAATGGAATAAACTAATAAAATATAATGATATATCGAGATGGGATCCTTCCCTTAGAGTTCCAAAAAACCAAATATGTATTATCCAACAATGTTGGGGATAATTCTAAGAGAATACCAACAACCCTATCGATGCTGGTCTTAACATAGGGGATCTATCATAGAGAATACCAAGAATCCTATCGATAGATCCCACTGGATAGAAGAATGAAAACCTACACTTGGAGGACACATCAATTTCCAAAATAATCCAACAACGGTGATAGAGGATCACTCCAATCCCAATGATAGATACTATGAATCTACAAGAGATTCAACCTCTAGAAAGGAATACTCTCCAATGATTTAGATGTAATGATGTACTAAAATCTCAAGGAAATAAAGAATTGAAACTCTCCACCAACACTAGTATATGATAAAAAACCACCAAGCAATATCAAAGTGACTGCCTCATCGTAATGGTCTGAACGCCATAGACCACATGTCAAACAGAACTTTCTCTTGATAGTTATTTTCATTTTAGTGAAAAACCCCGAGTAGGGTCAGGTCCGAGTATTACATGGCTTGACCTACTGACACAAAATGTTCTAGCTTACCCCGAACTATTCTACTCAACACAACCTTGTACGATGTAACCAATCCAAGCTGGTCCGACTTAACACATTGGGTCGTTGGGACTATACTACATGATCGTTGTACCCAGCCCACTTGGCTTCTAGAGCGGCCTATTCTATCTAGCTCAGCCTGCTATGTGGGCAACCATCTTCTACCACAAATGGTCCGCCCTGACCGCATGCCTTGCTTGGGAAACAAGGGGTCACCATAGTCAATGCGGACAAAAATTATGTCTCCATACTTCCCCACGACCTCTACTACTGCATGCTCCATCAAGACCCAGCCGTGTAAGCGGCCCATTACCATCGCATTCCTGGTCGTCTACCATGGCCTCTGCCTCCATGGTATCCTATGTGGTTTGGCCTAGAACACAATCTTTGCTCCGATGCTGGCCGCCCCATCAACAATCCATCCGACTTCTTTCCCTTCCAGGCCTAACCCCCAGCCATGCCAAGTTTTACCTTTCCGCTGGCTGCTCTACTAGCAGCCCACGGTCTTTCCGGATCCACGTCCACCTGGACATGACACCTAGACCATTGTATCCTCACTTGAACCGGTTGGATCTAACCCTTTTATCCAAAACCATGTACCACCACCTTACACCACTGTGCATAGATGTCCCGAAAAAATTACACTGTGCTTTTCATATCACCTTAGTTGTGCTATAGAGGGATTGGATTCTCGATCTCAGATCATTCTCATTGGGGTTTCAAGAATGGGTAAAAGAAAAAGAACACACAAAAAATACAAGAGATTAAGGGGAGAAGATAAATGCTCAGAAAACTTCCGAGAATGGATCATGGCCTTGTTCATGCTGTAGTCAATCCATTCATGATAGAATGAAGAATGATGTGGAAATAAAACAAATATCAAAACATAATTCATCCCAGATAATCAACCATCATAAATTATCCATCCCACAAGAATTAATGAACCACAAATCAACCTGTTCATGGGTTGGTCCACATTCTTCATTGAATTTCAAAATGAATAAAAAATGTTGAAGAAAACCATTGCCCTATATCATTGTTTGGATCAATCGTTGATGAAAATGGATTTCATTATCATTGTTAAAGAGATACTCCAAATGTTTCGGGGAAATGATCTATGGTCACCTTGATCCGTCATCACCATTTTCTGAGAGGGTTTCCTTGCCACAGATCTAAATAATTCCAGAGTTATGGTGATAAACCTAAATTCTTTGAGAAAGGAACATTTAAAAGAAATCAAATGTTTCACCAAAAAATACATTTTTATTAATATATTTCAAATATGTTTACATCTAAAATATTACATTCATAGATGTCCCTAATCGGCAGAGGATACACACTACCTAAGGTAAAGTCATTTTTTAGAGAAATGGTGCCCATATTTTTGATCTGATAACCCATTTAGATGTTATTACCATTTAATGAAATAGAT
This sequence comes from Viscum album, assembly GCA_963277665.1. NCBI lineage: Eukaryota > Viridiplantae > Streptophyta > Magnoliopsida > Santalales > Viscaceae > Viscum > Viscum album. The sequence continues at coordinate 164,733,513 of OY728155.1, read as the reverse complement.
CCTGTGAACTTTAATATAATATTAACATTTTTAAATGATTTATTTTGAGAAAACCTTGCCTCAAAATCTCACACCATCTTATGGCCTAGCCATCGAATTTTCCCAATTAATTATTAAAAAAATGGAGAAAATATGAGTTATTACATACCCTACCTTGAAATCATTGTTTATTTAATAATATAGTTTCAGTATTACACCACACTAATGTTTTAAATGTTGCTGGGATTGAATATATGGTGACCTATCTGGTTTCATGCTGGATGATTGGTTTTCGTTGTGGTTTATTTGGTTTGATGGGCTATGTTTCAATTAATCTGAGTCTAGAACATGATTGTTTTTAATCTCAGAGGATTTGTTTAATGTGTAACGATTTTAGAGGCCTAGAAATATGTTACAAATTTTTTCGTAGTAAGGCATGGGAGATTAATTTGATAGGCGATGGCTAGACTAAGGAACATCACTAGGATTCAGTTTTATGCTTCGGTGGATGTGTTTTTCCTAACCATATGGTGACTTAGAAGAAGGAGTTGTGGTATCGGTTTTAATACACCAACTGTCTAAGACGGGAATCATTGTAACTATTAAACAGAGTGGCTCAACATGTTACCCTTCATGTTCAATGGATTTGGTCCAAAGGGATTGGTTTGAACACATCCAAAGTTTATTGAGGGTGTGGTGTAAGGTTCAGTAGTGTATTTGGGGAAATCATGCATGACTGGTTTTTAATAGGTTGTTCTAGATTAGAACATTTCATTAAAAGAGGACTTTGTTATGACCTTGGATGTAATCAGGTTCTTTGAGTTAACAGAATCACCTAAGAATCTTAATATGAACGTTTAGAGAAATCTCTCTTGGAAAATCCAATGGTGTAGGTATTGTGCTTCATATTTATACCCTCTAAAATATGAAATCCTTATGCCAGGAGAAACATTAGCCTTCTTCTTAATGAGACGATAAGGTTATCTTGTCTCCAAATAAACTGGATCATGTAAGTGTATTGTTGGTGTTTCTTCTATAAGATGAGCATTGTATTAGTATTTTGGTAGTTTAAATTTTATATAATAAAGTTATGATTGGAGGTTTATTTAGCATTAGAAACACAAAACATAAATTTGAACTGAGATTCCATACCCTTGTTGTTCTAGTGATGATTTAATTTTTCCTAAAGGCTTTTCAGGGATTAGAAGTTCTAAGGTGGGGAGGTTTTAAAGATAATGTTTTTGAACCACATGAAAATCAAAAGGGATTGGATTTTTTTGTGTTTACTGGTTGTGCAGTTATTAAAACCAATCTTCAAAACATAATTTTTGGAGTTGGAACACATAAAAAAGATTTATTTAGACTTTGGTAATGGGTTGATAGTGTTCCCATATTTATATTTGATTCTCTTGAGACTTAGTGCCAAAAATTACATATTTGGAGAGTTTGTATAGGGAGATCAATATTTCTAAAACTGTGCGGTCCCAAGTAGTTTACTGTGTAGTCTATGGAGAGGTGCATCTGTAAAACACACATGCTCTACATGGTTTGTCCAAACCATGCACCTATCCTATATAGGTTGTAAAAAATGGGCAGCATACTGACAATGTTCTTTGCATGGTTGTCACATGGTTTGGTGAATCATGCTACCCAAACCATGTGATTTTTTAAAGAAATTAATTTATTTAAATTAAAATTAAATGAAAATAAAAAATAAAAAATTGATATAATAATAATAATATTATTATTATAATTTTTTTAATATTTATGTGAACTGATGTTTTCTCCCCTTCTTATTGTTTTCATTGCGTGAGCCCCCCACATCTAAACCCCAATGGTGAGACCCCTACCTCACGACCTCCAATCATTACGTGATTTCATCCACATTATTCAAGTTTCTCACATGATACTTCATGGTATTCACTCACATACCTCCACTCCCTATGGTATAGTTTCTTTTCCTCTCCCATTTCCCTATTCATTTTGGATGAACCAAACATTTTAGGATAATCTTGATTTTTTGATATACCACTTTTTCCTAGGGAATGAACTAGATCTCTTATGTAGGAATTAGGTTTCATTCAGAATCTTCTACCGAAAGGGAAAAATTTGTTTGGTTCAAGATTTTGATCATATCTTGAGGTATGTTTTTTCTCCAACTTCTTGTCTAGCCCAATAAAACTTGTGGTAGTTTTGTGATTTTGTGGTTCTAGAATTGATAAACAGTGTCTTTTTTCTTCTTATAGGAAGGTTAAACTCACTAAAGGAAAATGGGGATTACTGTATATACTTAGGTAGGAATATAAATATGCATGTAACCCCATTATATGTATATTCACCCATGTTAGTGAATATATATATATACATGGGGCTAAATGTGCTTACAAATATATTTAGAAAATGCCTATATGTGAAAGTGGAATAATGTGTATGAATATAATAATATATGTTTGGATCCCATGATAAATATAACATGCCATGTGAATATGTGCACTAGGAATACGTGTAATTATGTATATGTGAAGGTGAATATACTTGGAGGTAGGAAGGAGAAGCTTTGAGTGGTCACTGTTAAAAACATCAAGTTCCTAATTGTTGGACTTGGTCTATTTTCTGAGGTTGGATCCCTTTCCATTTCCCCTTTAAATTAAATAATGCATTAAATGTTGGACATTAGATCATTTCATTAATATTAAATAGTACTAAATGATTATTGGAATAAATTCTTGTTGTGAATTGAGGTGATCTCCTCTTAGTTAAATTTTTTGAAATAGTTCATTAACATGAATTGAGTATGAATCTTGAAATAATGCATAATATGATAAGTAAATTGTATGAATAAAAATTCAATTTCCTAAAATAAAACCCCGGGATGGAGTTGAGATGTCATAAAAGATAAAAATATACTGATTATATATATATATAATGTGTGGTTTATTGCTTGTAGTATTTTTTATGCCATCATGTTTGAGATTAATAAGTGGCAAGATAGTATAATGAAACTTTTATTATTCTTATACGACGTAGTCCCTTTCAATATAAGTATTCATTAGACCAATGAACTTACAAGTGTATGTATTATCTTGAATTTTAATGGGATATTAACATGTAGTTGATTACCTAAATAATAATATCACATTCTGAGTGACTCTTTAATCTTATAATTGAGTTGTCAAGTTCTTTTTAGTTAAATGACATGTAATTTAATGAAATAAGTAATAGATGATAGATTTAACTTCTTGCAAAGAATTGTGTGTTTTAAATGAATTAATTAAATGAAGAGAATTTGTGTGTTCTAAACTAAATCCCATTTTATATGGTAAAATTCTACACAATAATTTAAATATGCTCAATATCACCGTCATTTTGTGGTCATGGAAAGATAAATTGGATAATCCCTATTTATCTATAATCGTTTATTTTTTATAGCAACCCAACCTTTTATTACATTAATATTACGTCATTTTAAAGATAAACAACATAATATTATTACACATAGATGATCCAACTGTTTAGTGTCTTGGACAAACTAGGACCATACATAACAATTACAACATCAAGCATAAACATTTATTCAATTTCATATTCTCTAGATTCTTACTGGAACTTCACCTCTTCTTAGTACATGTATTCACATGAGGATATACATAAAAAGGGGTGAGTTATAAGCCTATTAAGGGGACATATAAGAACAACATAGCATGGGGTGAGCATAATCATGGCATAGGAAAAGGATCATGATCATGAGAGGAAGAATAAATATAAGACTAGAAATGTGGCAATGCATAAAAATGAAACATCATGTCTTAGTTGTTAACTACCACACATACTTGTGAAAAAATCTAGCATATTTTTCACAGATAATTTTACATTTACTCATGAGATTAATCACTTAAACCAATGAATTGAGTGCTGTATAATTCCTGGTGCACCCATCATGTTGAGACATTCATATTGCGCTATAAAATTCTGGGTGCACCGGTCACATCATAACATTATAATTTATCTTGAATTCCACAATGAACATATAAATAAAATGAACATAACTAACCCATAAAAAGGAATGGGTTTTATCTCAAAATAACACATTCATAAACATTGGGTTCCGAAAAGGAGGTAATAATATACATGTAACAAGAACCGTCAATCTTGAATGATAAGTAAAAGGGGCGTTCTCAAAAGAAGAGTTATTTTGGAAAACATTTGGTTTGAAATAAATACCAATTAAAAACATGTATATACCATAAAGGGAAATAAAATTATGAAAAAAATATTTTTAAGGAGTATCCATATCAAAAGGAGTGAAAGTGGAAGAACCTGAAGGATGAATGCTGGGTTCGAGAATTTCCCCTTACCTCATATCTGAATGCTTCCTTCACTTTAATGTCGTGTATAATGACATTATATTCATTAATTATAAATTAAATATCCTTCTATACATTAATAGGTTTAATTTTTGTTTCATTATGTTATTTTTTGGGCCTTTTTATGAGTTATAGGGTTTAAAAACATTGTTCGAGAATGTTAATTTTTATTGTTGTCTTGAGCGTTTCACATGTATTCATGAATTGAAGTTCATGTAGAACATGGATAAACATCCCGAAAATATATTCAATGTTATTAAAGATATTAATAGAGTTAAAATGATCTTTTAATGAATTACATTGTATGCCATGTGGATGAATAATTATATAAGAATTAAATGATAAATTTTGAGTTAATTTGGATAGTTTTTCGACCACAACAAACTTTTTTTGATTAATTTTTTAGTAATATGTACATAAGTTAGTTCCATAACATTAAATAGGACTTAATAAATATAAAATATTCGGGTTCAACCATAAAAATGGTTTCATGACCAGATCTGAAGGTATAAATGAAAGAAGAAAACATGTCGTTCTTGAAGGTGATAGATTAACACCTCATGAACAACATTTTCTATTATAAAATAAAAGAAAGAGAAGAAGGGGGTTGGATAGTATAATACCCCATTAGTATCATAAAATCTTATTATATGTATGATACCTGAGTTACCATATCATTTGGAAAAATATAGGTGGGTATATAATAAAAAAGGACTTGAAATTGTATGGGATTTTAAGGAAAAGAAGAAGAGAAATTACCTCTTTAATCATCCTCTTGAGATCCTCCTTAAGAGGCCTTATATTGGTCTTTTGATTAGACTAGGAGAATATAGAAGTGGGAGAGAGTCTAGGGAATATTCATGGGCAGAGTTTAGACAAGGATTGAAACTTGTGAGGTGTGAGGAAATGAGGTTGTGAATGGTGGTATTTATAGTGGAGGGGAGAGGGGTTTTCTTAATATAAAATTCATTATTTTATTATTTATCAAAAAGAAAAGTAATAGTGAGTATTCCTTGACCAATAATATTAATTTTATGATGTTATCCCTAACCAAGAAGGATTATATTAGTAGAACATCACACATGACTCTATAATTAGCTTATTTTTGCAAATTATGGTATTTCACTATTCAACAAAAATTCGAGTATTTTAGAAAAATCCTGAAATTTCACCCCAACCATTTTTTGAAATGTAGAATCAAAAAATTCTGTACATTTTTTCAATTTTTTTTCTAAATATGATTAATTTAATATTTAGTTGAAAACATAGTTTATTATCAAAAAACTAGTTTTAAAACATTCATTTACTAATTCTAAAATATAGGTACATCATTCTTTCACATGAATAATATTTTTATACTATCATAGGTAAGGTTAATATTCATTGTCTTATATTACTATTCATAAGGGTATGTTACTATTCATAAGGGTAGTTTACTATACACAAAAAATTATGTTTTTCTTATTTGACCCTAAAAATCATCTTAAACACAATCGTGTATGTCAGATTTTCAAAATTCCAAACATAGAAGTGAAAAAATTATGTTTAAATGTCACTTATCTCTTAGTAGTTCATTATGTTGTGGTTTAATGTGATTTTATGATATAACTATAAGAATGAAATTTCCATTGAAAAACTTTGGGTCGTTACATTTTCCCCCCTTATGAAATTTCGCCCTCAAAATTTCACTTTACACAAACAAGTGAGGGTACTTCTCCTTCATCGCCTCCTATGGTTCCTAAGTAGCTTCTTCAAACATATGGTTCCTCCAAAACACATTGACAAGGTGGGTTGTATTGTTTCCTATAACCTTATCCCTCTAGTCAAGAATCTCTACTGGTTGTTCCTGATAAGATAGATCATCTTCCAACTGTACCACCTTTGAGTTAAGTACATGTGAGGGATTGGGTATGTAATTCTTCAGGAGTGATACGTGAAAAACATCATGAACCTGAGCCATATTCAGTGGATGTGCAAGCCGATAGTAAACAGCTCCTATACGGTCAAGTATTTTAAAGGGGCCAATGTACCTTCGGCTTAGCATAACTCTCTTCCCAAATCGCATGACTCTATTCAATGGTGATATTTTAAGAAAGACTTTATCTCCAAAGTCGAACTCCAAGTCCCATTGACAGTTGTTAGAATTGTTCTTTTTCCAACTCTGAGTAGATTTGATGTGTTTTTGGATGACTTGAACCTTCTCTGTCATCTCTTGTACAATATTGGTTCCAAGTATCTTTGTTTGTCCAACATTATCCCAACAGGTTGGAGTTATACATCGCTTTCTATACAAGGCTTTATATGGATCTATATGAATACTCTAGTAGAAGCTATTATTATTAATGAACTCAACCAATGTGATATTCTAATCCCATCCACTTTTGAATTTTAGAGAGATGACTCTTAGCAAATATTCAAGCATCTGAATAGACCTTTCAGATTGGCCATCAGTCTGGGGGTGATAGGCTATGCTAAAATTTAATTCAGTATTAAATGTATGTTGAAGGCTCCTCCAGAATTTTGATGTGAATCTTGGATCACAGTTAGAGAAAATTGAGAGTGGAACACCTTGCGATCTCACCACTTCCTTCACATATATCTTTGCAAGTTGTTCAAATGAGAGATCTTCCCAAATAGTGATAAAATGGGTAGTCTTGGTGAGTCAATCAACCCCAACCCATATCGCATTATTTCCCTTCGACATCTTCTAGAGACCTATTCCAAAGTCCATTTTAATATTTTCCCATTTCCACATCGGTATAGGCAATGACTGCATCATCCCTTTGGACTTTTGTCGCTCTGATTTAACTTGCTGACATTCCAAGATCCTTGATATATATTCTACAATCTCCTTCATCATGTTATCCCACAAGAAGTGTTCTTGAAGATCACAATACATCTTGGTGCTACCAGGATGGATAGAGAATCTTGAGCTATGTGCATTTTCCAATAGCTCCTTATTTATCTCGGGTGATGAAGGCACACAAAGCCATGTTCCAAACTAAATCAAACCATCATTGTCGATATAGAACTCGTGCAGCTTCACTTTCTTTACTGCATTCACCCTATTTTTTTATCTCCACATCATCCCTTTGTGCTTCCTTAAACATCTCTTGGATGGATGGTTGTGCAATAATTTGGGAAAGGTAGGATGTATCCCCTACCCTTATAATTTCTATATCCATGATTTTCATATCCAAGAAGATATGGCCTTTCTCAATCCGTAACATGGATAAAGTAGCAGGTTCTTTTCTGCTTAGAGCATCAGATACCTTGTTCGCCTTTCCAGGATGGTAGTGAATAGAGATATCGTAATCCTTGATTAGCTCTAACCATCTCCTTTGATGCATGTTGAGCTCCTTTTGCATTAATATATACTTTAGGATCTTGTGGTTGGCGTATATGTCACACTTCTCACCATAAAGATAATGACCCAAATTTTCAAGGAAAAAATCACGGCTCCTAGCTCTAGATCATGCATCGAGTAGTTCTCTTCATTGATCTTCAACTCCCGTGAGGTGTAGGCTATCACATTATCATTTTTCATGAGTACCCAACCCAAGACTTTCTTTGAAGCATCACTCTATATCATAGAAATTTCTACAATTTTCAGTAGTGTGAGTACAGGTGCAATGATCAGCCTTCTCAATAGCTCCTGGATGCTTCCCTCACATTTTTCCATCCAGACATACTATACACCTTTCCTTGTTATCTTAGTCAGCGGGCTTGACAACCGTGAGATGTTTCTCACAAAATGTTGGTAGTACCCAGCTAATCCAAAAAAAACTACGTATTTCAGTGACACTAGAGGGCTTGGGCGATTCCTCAATCTCCTTTGTTTTTGAAGGATCCATGGAAATTACCTCACTTGTGATCACATGTCCCAAGAACGTGACATGCTTCATCCAGAATTCACACTTTCTGAACATGGTGTATAAATTCTCTTTTCTCAATTTCTCCAACCCAAGTCTTAGATGTTCTTCATGTTCCTCCTTTCTATTTATGTAGATAGGAATATCATAAATGAACACTACCACAAATTTGTCGAGGTAATTTCTAAAGACTCTATTCATAAAATCCATAATGATTGTAGGGGAATTATTAAGTCCAAATCCCATCACCAGAAACTCATAGTGACCATACCTTTTATGGAAGGAAGTCTTCTGAATATCTTCCTTATTCACCTTTAGCCGATGATATCCGTAATGAAGATCCACTATTGAGAAGTATTGAGCTTCTCTTAACAGAGCGAATAGGTCGTCAATCCTGGGAAGAGGATAGTTGTTCTTTATGGTGATGTTTTTGAGTTCCCAATAATCGATACACAGCTACATTGTTCCATCCTTCTTCTTTACAGTGAGCACTGGTGCACCCCATGGTGATGCACTAGGGCGTGTCAACCCTTTGTCCAGATGCTCTTGCAGCTACTATTTAACTCCTCCAGTTCGATAGGAGCCATCCTATAAAAACACTTTGAGATACGAGTTGATCGGGGTATGAGTTCTATTTATAACTCTACCACACAATCTGGGGGGAATTCTAGGTAACTCTTCGCGAAATACATCACCGTATTCCCACAGGATGGGAATTTCTACAAGGTTGGCACTATCCTTTAACTCAACCATTTCGCCGAGATATGCTTCTTCACAAGGAATGAACACCCACACCATTGAATGATTTTTCAAAGGATATTCATGATCTTCCTTGCATTTGTATAGGAGCATGAGATGGTTCAGAATATGAAAAGATATTTCCTTTTACAAATATTTGATATGTGATCTATATAATTAGAGCCACTCCATTCCCATCATAGTGTCAAATTTTACCAAGGGAAGTATTACAAGATTCGCTGGAAGAATTTCCCACATACGCCAACATGAGAAGAGTCAAACACTTTGGTTGCAATGATTGTACCACTTGGGGTTTTTAATGATATCTCTACATCAATGATTTGGGGCTTCAATTCTATAGTTCTAGAAAAGTTACAAGATATAAAGTACTGTGTAGAACCAGAATAAAATAATGATTTTTCCATTCTCGAGTGAATAAGAAGTGTACCTTGTATGAATTCATTATCTTTCTCCACTTCCATAGTAGTGATGTCATAAGCTATACCTTTTCCCTTTGGCTTTGGTGGCTGCTGATGCTGATTACCCTAAAAAACACAAGTTTTACTGCACTGTCTTGCATAATACCCTAGCTCCCTACAGTTTTAGCATTGAACCCTGAGTGGTTATCTCCATTATTCTGCCACATTATCCTTCCTTTTTATGTCTTTTTGATACTCTTGAGCATACTATCCTTCTTTCCCACACTTAAATCATTTCCCAATCCCTTTAAGGTAGTTCCCATAGTCAATCTTCCCACATTTTTTCTATGTGGGTCATTGAGTTTTCTTCCCACTTTTGCCATTAGATCCACCGACTTGAAACTAAATCATTCATTTCTTATCACCATATCTATGGGACCATTCTACATACTCAAACTCCAATTTGAGAGCACACCGATCAACTTCTTCACAACTCTCAATGTCTCGAATTGCAAGAGCCTTTCGAAGGTGTGGTTTTAATCCACTAAAGAATCTATTTATTTTTCTATCATTGTTGATAGAAAAACCTGAAGCATACCTTGAAAGCCTTGTGAAATTCTATTTGTAGGTTTCTGACAGATTCTCCTTATTTTTTCTTAAGCTCTATGAATTATCTATCCAAATTCTTGTAAAGAGTTCTTGGGAAATAATTGTTAAGAAACATAATCTTAAAGCCTTCCAATTCCATCTCTTCAATTTCATCCCTTGGCTTGGTGTTCTTAATCAAATCCCACCATTGATCGGCCTCTCCAACTAAAAGATAAACAACTAGAGTCAAATTCTCCATCTGAGAAAATTTAAGCACAGAAAATATCTTCTTTATAGAGTTGAGCCACTATTCTGAAACTAGTGGTCGGAAGATCCACTAAAAGTCGGTGGTCATTGCAGCATAAAACATTCGATAGCTAGTTTCTCTCTATTTGGTGAAGGAGGGAATTCCCCATTATTATGGTTATTATTCATAACCTGAGTTAATTGGGTAATCATCACCATGAAGTTTTTAACTCCACCTCCCAAATAATTGGGGATATCGCTTGAGAAATCGTTGCATTGGCCCTCACACGAGTTATTGGCCTAGTTTCTCTTGGTTCCCACCATTTTCTAAAATAGAAAAAATTATAACAAATCATAATTCAACAAGTCATGAATAACTTATTCATTTAAACAATTTACACTAAAAGAATAACATATGGGATCCCTATGTAAATACTCTTGTGTGCATTTTTTTACATAGTCTCAAGCTAGAGGTTTTCTTTAGGGTTCACTGAACCTAATTCCCAAATTAACTAAAACTTTCCTCTGATAAAAACTATAGAAAACCAACCTTTTCTTACATTACTATTACATCGTATTAATGATAAACAACACAATAGTATTACACATAGAGGATGAAATGGTTAAGTGTCTTGGGAAAACTAGGACCATACATATCAATTACAACATCGAGCATAAACATTTATTCAATTTCTTCTTCTCTAGATTCTTATTGGCACTTGACCTCTCCTTAGTACATGTAGTCACCTGAAGATATAAAACAAAAGGAATGAGATAAAATCCTAGTAAGGGGAAAAATAATAACAATATTTCAGGGGGTGAGCATAATCATGACATAGGCAAAAGATCATGACAATGAAAGGAAGCATTAATATAAGACTTGAAATGTGGCAATGTATAAAAATGAAACATCATGTCTTAGTGGTTAACTACCACACATACTTGTGAAAAAAGATAGCATATTGTTCACACATAATTTCAAATTTACTCATGAGATTCATCACTTTACCCAATGCATTGGAGTGATGTATAAATCTAGGTGCACCCATCACATTGAAACATTCATATTACGCTATATAATTCCAAGCACACCCGTCACATCATAAAATTATAATTTGTCATGAATTACACAATGAAGATTTCAAAAAATGAACATAACTTACCTATGAAAAGTAATGGGTTTAATCTCATAAGAACACATTCATATACTTTTGGTTCCCAAAAGGTGGGAATAACATACATGTTACAAGAACCGTCAATCTTGAATGCGAAGTAAGAGGGGTGTTCTAAAAAGAAGATTTATTTTGGAAAACATTTGGTTTGACATAAATCCCTATAAAAACATGTATATCCCAGAAACGTAAATACAATGATGAAAAAAAATATTTTTAAGGATTAACCAGATCAAAAGGAGTGAAAGAGGGAAACACGAAGGATGAATTTTGGGTTTGAGAATATCCTCTTACTTTATATCCAAACACTTCCTTCACTTTAATGTATTGTATAATGACATTATATTCATTAATTAGAAATTTAAGAACCTTTTATACATGAATAGGGTTAATTTTTTTTCATTATGTTATTATTTGGGCCTTTTGATGAGTTATAGGGTTTAAGCACATTGTTCGAGAATGTTCGTTTTTATGGGTTTCTTGAGAGTTTCACATGTATCCATGAAATTAAGTTCATGTAGAACATGTATAAAAATACAAAACATATATTACATGTTATTAATTATATTACAGAAGGTAAAATGATCTTATAATTAATTACATTTTTTACCATGTGAATGAATCATTAGATAAGAATTTAATGATGTTTGTTTGAGTTAATTTGGACGGTTTTTTGACCACAACGAACTTGTTTTGAATAATAATTTAGTAATAAGTACATAAGATAGTTACACATTATTAAATAGGACTTAATACATATATAATATTCTGTTTGAACCATAAAAATGGTTTCATGACCAGATATGAAGGTAGAATTGAAAAAAGAAAACATGTCACTCTTGAAGGTGATAGATTAACACCTCACGAATAACATTTTATTTTATAAAATAAAAGGAAGATGAGATGGGGGTTGGATGGTATAATATCCCATTAATATCTTAAAATTATATTATATGTATGATACTGGTGTTACCATAGCATTTGAAAAAATATAGGTGGGGAGGGAATAAGAAAAGAACTTGAAATTGAAAGGAATTAAAGGAAAAGAAGGAGAGAAATTACCTCTTGAATCCTCCTCTTGAGATCCTTTTTAAAGGGACTAATATTTGTCTTTTGATGAGACTAGAAGCTTTTGGACGTGGGGGGGGGGGGCTAGGTAAAATTCTTGGGCAAAGTTTAGACATGGCTTGATTCTTGAGAGGTGTGAGGAAATGAGGGTGCGAAGGGTGGTATTTATAGTTGAGGGGAGAGGGGTTTTCTTAATAAAAAATTCATTAATTGATTATTTCTCCACAAGACAAGCAATAATGAGTCTTCATTGACCAATAATAGTAATTTTATCATGTGATCCCAATAAAAGTGGGCTTAAATCAGGAGAACATCACACATGACTCTATAATGTTCTTATTTAGCTTATTTCTATAAATTTTGGTATTTCACAATTCATCAAAAATTCAAGTATTCCAGAAAAATACCAAAATTTCACCGCAACCATTTTCAATGTGTAGAATCCAAAAATGAAGTCCATTTTTCAAAAATAATTTTAGAAATATGATTTATTTAATATTTAGTTAAAATCATAGTCTATTATTAAAAACCTAGTTTTAAAACATTCATTTACTTATTCTAAAATATAGATACAACATACTTTCACTTGAATATTATTTTTATACTTTCATAGGTAAGGTTACTATTCATTAGGTTATATCACCATTCTTAAGGGTATGATACTATTCATATGGGTAAGTTACTATTCACAATAAAATTATGTTTTTTTGGACCCCAAAAATCATCTTGAACACAACCATGTATGTCAGATTTTCAAAATTCCAAACACAGATGTGAAAAAATTATGTTTAATGGTCACTTAGCTCTTAGTAGTTCATTATGTTGTCTTTTCATGGGATGTTATGACATAATTATAAGATTATAATTTTCACTGAAAAACTTTGTGTCGTTACATTGTTCATATATAGTTGAATCACTTTGGGTCCAAAGGCAAGGAGGGAGATACCTTTTTCCACCCAGTAGGTGTTCCAGCCTTAGATTTAATTATGTCCTAGTCATTTTGATTTTTGAGAACTATAAAAAATTGGATTATTCAATTTATTAATGTCTTAGAAATTTGAATTGGTATAATATATTTTTTTGATTTCTAGTGGAAGTATCCCCTCCAATTATTATGGTTAATTTTTATATTGACACCCTTAGTGTTAAATTATAATTTAAATGGGTTTGAAATAATTATGATGATGATTTGGAACCATATTTAGTGAAATTAACTTGGTCTGAAAAATGATAATTTGATTAATTTAATATTTTTTCTTATGATAATTCAGTTTGTATGTTTGATAATGGACATGTTATTTATTTATTGATTATATTTTGAACTTATATTATATCAATGTAATTTAAAACATAGGTTTTTATGCTTATGGAAAATTGAGTTTTTTGGATATGACTCATGTTTATTATTGATTTACGAGGTCTAGGTGTATGACATTCCATTCTACTTGGCGGAAAGACACATATGTAATTGATACTTGCGGGAGGAGTATATTATATTATGATATGTTAATGGACTAGATCCACAATCCCTTGATTTCCAAGGGCTAGATTCTGGAAATCATTTGGGATGAGTACATTTGACTTTGATGTGTTATTAGCAATTGAAGCTTGGTAGGAGAATCATCCCCTGATTTGTGTTATCCATACTGATGAAAGTGTGTATACCCAGAAACAAAGATTCTTGGAAACTAGGTGTCCCTTATTAACCTGCATGAGTTATTGTTTATTTATTCATCACTTATTGATTATTTTTATGCTTATACCTGCTTACTATTTTACATTCCATATCATGTACTATATTAGGATAGACACTGTGGGTGATGGCTAATTGAGATTATTATCACACACCCTACTCGGGAGACCATTACATAGTGGTACCCAAGTATACATTATATTTGCAAGACCATGGTTGATTTCTTGTACTATTTAACTTGTACCTAGGAGTTAGGAGCACAAGACTAAAATGAATTATTTTGTTTTGGTAAATCTGTAAAGATAAAAACAAAACAATTCCACCCATTTAATGATCATGTGATTTCTTGAAATTTGATCATAATGATCGAGACATGATAATTATATCCTTGATATTTATCATTTGGAATATGTGACTATGTATATATAAAGTACTAGTAAAAGAAAATCAATAACATTAAGGTGTTCTTATGAAATAGAAATAATTCAAGTATGTCTATTTTTTCATTTACTCTACCACAATGGTAAAATTAACCCTCAACTGTAGAAAAACAAAGATAAATCAATTGAGTCGAATATGAATAATTTTAGACATATATCAAGGTGTGCATGTTGGATACTCATTCACATGAATGAATCTCATAGTCGTATATGTAAAGAATAAAAATTATATTAGAAATGATATTATTCATGGTATTAAAATAATCATTGAATCATTTTTCAAATGTAAATATAATCAATGTGGATTAAAATGTATTAATATCTATTTCAGTATATTTTTCATCAACTAAAATTTTCATTTCTTTTCATTTCATTGAAGGATTCTTTTTTATTGATACTTAAAAATATAGTGGTTTTTAATTTCCTCTTCCACTCAAGGAAATTAATTTTGGAAATGTTATAAACCATTGAACATTATAAATTAGTCAAAAACTATAATGATTCATTTTATGTCAAGGTGGTAGATTGTAACACCTTGAGATTTTTCAAAATATATCTATTTAATAAATTTGTTGTGTTTGATATATTTCAATGCATATAATAATGGAAGGAATTATAATTTATCGTTAAAACAAAAATTTATATATATTTTGGTAAAATAATATAAAACATAATTATTATTATGAATTAAGTAATTTTATGAAGTTCTATATTAATTATTAATTGACAAAAAAAATAATTTATTAATTTTTTATTATATAACATATATGTTTTATTTAGAAGAAAAAAAATAAAAAATCAAAATTTTATTTTTACCATTTCTATTAATTTTTTTTTCAACATATAAACTTTTTCAACAAGTAAATTTTTAGGAATTTTCAAAAAATAATTATTTTATCTTAATTACTAGAAATTATAATTTTACAAATATTTTCACTTTAAAGACATTATCAAATAATAACCAACTAAAAATTTGGCCAATTGCTTTCAATAACATATATATATATTTGATACATTACATAAATCATCCATAAATACAATATTGATCTTACCAAGATATGTTTTAGTTTTTTTTCAAAATTTATATAATGTTTTATAAAAATATATAATATTTTTTATTCAACATTGTTAATTTATTATTCAGAAGGTTACGTCCAATTATGGTTTGGTTTGAAATTAAATTAAGACTCCTTTTGTTACGAATAATCCAATTAATTTAATTAGAATAATCATTCTACATGAATTCGATATAAAATCTTTTTCCTCTTAAAAAATACATTTGTTACAAAATGGGTTTTCATTGTATTTTTAAAACATATACTAAAATTAATTATTACAACTTATAAAAAATTAATCAAATAAAATGGATCCCATATTTAGATTTATCCTTTAATAATTTTGTGTTGAGTTAAACTTCTTTTTTAGGCATAATGAATAGTACAATGGTTAACTTTACTCACCATGGTCATTGTCAAAGAGAGTGAATGGTGGTGAAAAAATAAGCGATAGGGCCAAAAAATCCAATATAAATTACCTAAATTTTGTTAATTGAATAAATGGGGATCCTAAATTATATTTTAATTGAACTATTGTCCATTTAGTTCCACTTTATTATATTATAGAAATGATATTCTATTATAAGATTAATATAAAAAAATTGTAACTCCCACTCACTTAATATTTTTTCAATATAATAATATAGACTAAATAAAATTATTAATGGAAAAATAACATATTAATGGTGATGGATAAATTAAATTTATTTATATTATTTTTTAAATATTAAATTATGGTATAATTATTTAAATTTTTTGTGTAGCATTCACACTTTGTTTTTTTCATAATAAAAAAATCATGTAAATTGTACTAAAAATACTAAAATATATACATATTTGAAATTCTATGTATATAATAAAAATTTATATATAATTTTGAAATATATTTTATTATTAATTTTTTTATATTCTAACTCCATGGTTATTTGGATGTTTTACTGTGAAATTTTCTGAAAAGACCTAAAATTATCATTAAGAATATTTAACGAAAAAAATTATTTTATTAAACGATTTAAATGTACTAAAACATTATAAACAAATGAATATTTTAAATGGTCAATAATTCCATAAATGGCCAATTTATGATCCAAATATCATTTTTAAATTTAATTTCTTTACCCACAAAGATTGTAAAATTTCAAAACCACCCTCATTTTTTTATATATAAATGGTTAATGTGAACTTTTGAAGGAAACAATTATATCATATTTATTGCAAAAATATTATAAAATTCCACTCCAAACATCCCATTCCAATTCCATAATCACCTTTTGTGAATATAATTCTCTCTTAGAAAGGCCTTCAGTTCAATCAAAAGAAGGACATCAAAAGAAGATTTAAAATTCATAATTTAATTATTTAAATTTTACTTCTTCATATAAGTGTGTAAAATATAATATAACCATCACATAATAAATTAGTAATTATATTAAATATAAATAAATTATTTGAAATTTTATAATCATTTTCTACCTCATTTTCATCTAATAAAAAATGCATCTTATATGCCTTCATATAGGCTTTTGTCTCCATAAAATTATAAATTTCGTTATTCAAGTATTACTTGAATGGTTTGTTTTAAAAGTTTATTTATTTTAGTAAAATGATATTTATAAAAACAATTATACATGATATAATGGATCCATGAACAAGGTGAAAGTTTTAGGACCGTGTAACATAACATGTCTAGGAAGCGAAACTGATAATACATAAACATAATTTTTAATAACAAATTCTTAATGAATGGATAATTAAACATTATAAGTGAATAATATATAATATAACAATTATGGATATTTTTTATACATTAATTTATAATAAGTCAAACGTTTTCAAACATGAGGTTGTTTCATGTTCAACAATGTGGCTAATAAGTGCAATGTTTTCATGAATCACTATTTATTTTTAGAGATATATGAAATAATCACCACATGTTTTATATTATGTGTATATATAATAACCTATCAATTATTTATTATAATTTAATGAAAATATAGGTATTTAAAAATATAACCCAATTTATACTTATCATGGGATTTTTATTCATGAGAAGACAACGTGGTAAGGGTTTCTTAATCTCAACTTCCCTTCATTGAGATATATATTCAGTGGTCAATACCTTCTCTATTTTTGCGTGTCATTAAACCTCCCATTATTTTTTTGAAAATTTGTAATGAAAAATATCGGTATTTAATAATCTATATATCATTTTAAATTTAATGATATTTTCATTCGAAATCACACAAGTTGTTAGTGTTTATGTTCGAATGTCACTTTTTATCGGTATTGAGTGGGATTTAATATCCCTATCATGAACATATATTTTATTTATCCATTTAACACCATTTATTATTTTTATAAAGGTTATTTATACTATTTTAAATTATTAAATATGTTTCCCTTTATTTGGTACTAAAAATTAAAAGAATGATATTTTTAAGAATGTCCAGTCTTGTTTCACATCATTTGATCAGAAATACCTCTCTTACATATCCATGTTCTTCAAAATTGGTTTATAAATGTTCTAATATAATTGTTTATTATTAAATAAGATATTCAATAATTTTATTAATTAATTTAAACTTTATAAAATTTATTCATTTCCATTTTTTTTTCGAAGACTTACTTAACTTTTTTACATAAGTGTGACAAGAAGGGTATCTTGTTTAATGTATATGGAATGGATAGGTTTTAACAACACAATTTTCTTTTTCCATCATATTGATTTTGATTAATTAATAGTTGGGTTATGTAAAATACAATACCCATTGATTGGGGATGATTTATATTTCATAAGATAAAAAAAATTATTTTCCCTTATTTTTCAAATAATATTTCAAAATATTATATAAAGTAATTTTTCATATTTATCAACATAAATTGATTCTTTTTAAACTTAAATAGGGATATGATCCAATGATATGATTTTACCAATTGGACATGTTATAGTGAGGCATAATTATGCATCTCATGAAATTCATTTCCTTTTATTGGTTAATTAAATGATGTTTCAATCCTGATTGTCATGTCCCTATTGAAAAAATATGTTTAGTATATAATTTTCTGATGGATGGTTATGTTATAGTAATGGATTTAATTGGTTAAGGTCTTTTTATATGTGGATATTATGAAGGGATGATAATATTTACTCATTCAATATAATAATGGATACTAGAAATAATTCTGGATCCATTAAAATAAGTGATCTTGGTAATAATATAAGATCCATTATACTAAAGGATCATAGATATTATTCCCAATCCATAATGACATAGGATGCATGTGATTATTACTAGTTTCTAAACTTTTGAAATTATATTAGTTATTCTTGACTTATATGGATATGATTTCCTACAACTATGTTTATGAAAAATTCTTATGTTATGATACTTATTTATGTTTTATTTTAATGATAATGGTTTTGATTCGATAACCTGGATACAAATGCTTCATTTTCCGAAAAAGTTTATTCGATGATTGTTATGTTCTGATATACGATCTTGTTGTTATGAATATATCATGACATAAACATTATTATATATGCATACCCTTTTACTCACCTTAGGATAAATTATGATCCTTGTTTCATATATCCTATATCAAAATTCACTAAACATATATGCTCACCATTTATAGGCTTCCATTTCCCCAAGTTATGAAGAATGATATTCTATAATATATGAATAGAAGGGTATCTTTTGTCGGTAAATTTGTGTTACATGTTGATGTATTCTTATAGAACATGATACTATTTGTATAACTGAAAAAATGGTCATCTGATGAAAAAAACAAGGAAATTTTATAAATAATTTGTTTTTTAAAATATCTAAAACTATAAATCTTGATATTATTGGGTATGTATGTTAATAAAGTTTATTATTGATATTTAAATTATACATTTTTAATAATGGGTTACATCACATTGTATCAGCAGAACCATGTAAAAAATTCTTTTTATCCTCAAAGACAGGTCTATGTGTCTCAAACTATATCAAATAGACCATCATGTGACCCCTAATATAATGATAAACCATTTGATTACCCTAAATTTTTAAAACATTGCATTCAATATCATTATTAGAAAATATTTTAGTGGATGTGGAATGAAATTCATGCGAGTAAGTAGTGTATATTAGCCCTAGAAAAATGGAAATAGGGTAATAGAGAGAGGTTGAATAGTCATTGGAAATATTTTAGTCAAATTTATAAATAAAATTAAATATATCCAAATTTTAATAATAGTGTAGTGTAGGGAGATTTTTCATAAAATAATAAAGAGTAAATAAAATATGAACATAATATTTTAATATTAGTTCATATCACCATGGTATTATGTTTACTCTTCATCCCTCTCTAGTCATTGTGGAGATCATTAACCATGAAAGGATCACATTAAAGGGTGTGAAAACAAATTTACAAGTCTGATAACTTTAAAATACATGTTTTAAAAACCAAAAAAATCATTTTATGGGATTCAAAACATATTCTAATCTAGTTTTTGGTCAGGATTAAATACCTAGGAATATTTCCATCGGTTAAGAAGATTAAATGATTAAAAATTAAATTTTGATTTGGAAAAGCATTAACTGACACATGAAATTACAAACAAATAAATGAGAACATATAACTTTGAAAATAATGAATAAATTATAAAAAAAAATATTATAAGATGTGTAATTTGATGAATATTATATAAAAATGATAAATTTATCACCAATGAATCGAACACTGAATCTCATTTATGATCCCACCAATGAAATTGAAATTATAAGGCCCTACCTTAAACCTTACTTAATCTTGAGTTATTACATGATTACACATTGAGGATCTTTTCAGGTTTAGAGTATTAGATAATTAGATCATAAAACTTACATTACATTCCACATTTAAACAAAGTGGTTACATAAAAGATAGTATTCATTTTTTTCCATCAACAGAAACATATTTAAAATAAAACATGGATTCTTTCTTGACACTTCCTTGACACTGTCATCATATCATGTACCTTTACCTTGACCCGTGAAAAACATTTCAAAAAACTTGGGATGAGTATAAAAATCTCAGAAAGGGTTATAAAAAATATGGAAAGGAAACATGAGTTCATATATACATAAGAATGAAATCATACTTTACCCATAAAACATAGGCACTTTGACATTCCTCATCAAATCATGAATAAATCATATAAATCATAAGACATAAAAGGTAACTTGAGGCATTCATTACATTCTTACGTAGAGAGTAACCCTCTTGTTTACGTTTGGAATACCCACCACAATATATTCCATAAATCTCTTCGGATAAACCTTAACGTTTCACTCCTTCGCATTACCCAATTCATTGGAGAGCCATATTGGGCTCACCCGCCCTTAGTTTATCACGGAACCACCCCGTTTCATAACAATGCCCAAAAACCATAACATAAAAGTATCACATAAAACATGCGTAAAGGAAACATAATATTTCCACATTTCAATCACAATATAACATTTTAGTATATTGAAATAATGAATCTATTCAAAAAGAAACCATTTCCAAAACCATTTAAAACATTTAATAAAGATATTTTTGAATCAAAGTGTCCCATAAAACCTTGAAGCTTTTAAAATTTTAAACCATTAATATCCATATAAATAAATCCTTAAAACCATTTTGAAAACATGGATACTAATAAGAACAAATAACTAAAACATTTAAAGCGATATTTTGGTTAAATGGGTTTTACCAAAATTAGAGACATTTGAATACAATAATTGAGGAATAACATTTATTCAAAACTTTATAATATCATGAGAATAAGTGGATTCATGATATAATATTCCAAAGGACATTATATACACCATATAAGAGTGAATTGGTGCATAACAACAATGAAGTCTCAATAGAAATGTAAAATGTGATGAAATCCCTTATAAAGAAGGTATCCTTAAATTAAGGATAAATCAATCTCAAAATTATCTATGACAGATATAAATACACCCAATATAAGTGTATATTAATTTTAATACAATATAAGGTCATTCACACATATTTAAATGATGACATATTCAATAACTACATGTTGAACCCAAAGAAATTGAAATTGGGTTAAAAAGTTCCCTTGGTAAAATTCGACAGCCTAACGGCATCACCTAAAAATTCAGAAAATGAGTTAATGAGAGATAAAAAGGGCATCTAATCACTTGGACATAAAATTTACATCAATAAGGATATAAAATAAAATATCCCAACATAATAGTATTTGAATTAAAAGACATAACAAAAGAAGTCTTTTAAAAAGAGGAGGGTGAAAGGTCCCCTTACCGAGTTGGGTAACTTTCGAAACGTACACCCCAAGGAAGAAGGGTCATACAATGAAGATGTGAATACCCATAAATGAAATTGTACTACACAAAGTGTATATTAATGGGCAGTACATACTCCACTGAATGGAAATTGTGGCAAATGTAGCATAAATCTCACGGGAATAAAAGTGAGATGAAAAATCCCTTACGAAAACTCGGCAGCCTAACGACGCCACTTAATCCAAAATGGATTGATGAGAGGAAATAGGGTATCTCATCATATGAACATAAAAATTACAGTATGATTAATATAAAATAACATCCCAATCACAAGAAATATGAGCTTATAAGGAATGACATAAAAGGGTGTACTTAAAAAGAAAGAGAGGAGTATGATCCCTTACCTCGGGTCCGAATTGACTCGATCGTTCTTTAATCTCCTGAATAATAAACTTGAGTTAATTTATACTTAATTAATAACCTTTTTCAAGTTCATTACTCCTTTTATATCACTTATTACCATGTCATGAACACTATGTAATTATTTTAGTTAATAACGGTCGTTTAAACGATCATTGTTACTTGAGTCAAAATATGCTCTTTATAATTACAAGTTGTTCATGTATCCATTATATACAGAGTTATAATCATTATGTATATATCATATATATCATATATATCTAGTACATATTCATTTTATACTATTCCATATCCTTTGGAGATAAAAAACGAAAAGCACCGTTCATGGAGACGGTAGGCCGTACGTACGCATAAACGCTACTTTCATTTTTTTCTTTTTCATATTAATGGAATTAAAAATAAATGATATATATATATATTTATTATAATTAATGTATAATATATATGTTATATAGGTCACATATGATCATTAATTTCATTCTTTATACGTTCCATGTATTGCATGTATGAGTCACATCACTTGAGGGGGCATTAGTCTACATTTCCTCAATTGAAATTATCGCATTTACACAACATGAAAAGAATAAAGGTATAGTTTAAATATAAAATAAAGAAGAATATAGTAAACATAAATACCATATATATCATATATAAAATACATTGACATCATAATGGCCACTTTTAAAGGTGTTAAAATAATATTGAACAATCATCGTATCGTGAGGCAGAAAATCGCCAACCACAGAAATAGTATGTTCATTAACCATTAGACGAAGGTGTGTGTAAGTGTAGCTTGAATAATTGTTATAAAAACATCCTAGTATATTTAAGATACTGGAGTTGTTACAAAATAAATGAATAAAAAGAGTTTATTGGGTTGTAGAAGCAAAATAAAACAAAAGGACACAAGTGAAGACATTACCTTAAAATCGGGTAACTCTCTTTGGTTTGAGCTCAAAGGCTTCCTTGGGAAGACTTCTGCCAAAAGTGAGGCTTCTAGGAGCTAGAGAGGGATGTGAAGAGACAAACTGGGCAGGGGTTGGCCGAGCCAAAGGCTTTGGAAGTGTGGGTAAGGAGGTAGAGGTGGGGTCCTTTTATAAGAGGAGAGGAGGGGCACTCTTGGAAAGTAAGGAAATGTTACATTATTTTAGAATGCGTTTCAGATTTTAATGGTCCCAAATTGATGTGTTTTGAGGATAAGGTGATAAGGGTTCGAAATAAACAAATAAAATTGGTTTTGGACATGTGTAGGTCTTAGAGTTTACATTATATTTCCATTTTATTTAAATCGTTAACTAATGAGGTCATCGCTGCATCATCATGATGTCATAAATAATTTAATTTATTTAATTTCTAAAAATTATAAAAAAACTACTATGATGTAGGAAAGTTTTTTATCTTTCGAATGAATATTTATAGTAAAAAATCTTACTTGTATAACCCCATGTAAAAATTGTTTTAGTAAACCATGTCATGTTTGTGTCATTTTTTACTTTAACATTAAATTAAAAGGTATTTATGTCATTTTCCAACCAAAGTGGATCCATGGGGTCCCCAAGTTGACCCATGGATTGTCTTGGTCGGACATGACTCATCCAATGAGGGTAGGACATGTGTCTAGGTCATTTCATATTATTAAAACATTATGTTTACCTTAAACGACACTAATTATCTCTAATCACGATTAAAAACTTAATAAGTTACTATTCACCAAAAAAATTATTTTAATCCCTTCGAACCACATTTTACTTCTTAATGACAACCATGTATATCGGATTTTTTAAATTCAAAACACAAAGATGGCAAAATTTCATTTAAATGGAAAATCAGTTTTTATAAGTACCACTTAGTGGTTTCACTATTCATCAAAATTGATGTTTTTTAGAAAATTACCAAAAATTTACCGTAAGCTATATTTGATACTAAAAATTCAAAAATGATGTATATTTTACAAAATTCAAAACATATAGGTTGCATTAATTAATTTAATAATTAATTACCGCTGTGAAAACTAATAGCATGTTTTTATGAAACAAAATGTATCAATAGATTGACAGTAGTTTAAGTCCGATTTCAAAGTGAAATTAATTCCAATGACCACTGTTGGATTAAATGGTAAAAATATATTCTAATTTCACTTTAAAAGTAGCTCAAAATATAATCTAATCATATAAATAAATTAGAATCAAAAGAGGTTTTGAATTAAAATACAACATTTTCACTATTCATTAAAAATTGAACTTTTTCGGAAAAATACCAAAAATTTACACAAAGTAAATTTTGATGTCCCAATTCTAAAGAAGAGTTTTATTTTGTCAAATATAACACATAAAATTGTCAAAAAGTGGATTTAAAAGAGGTTCTCCATCCAAAGGTGGTTAATCGACCTTTTAAAGAATATTAGAATGTTTACGCTTAAAATTGGATTCATTCGCATTTTTAATCCTCTAAAATTTATTATAAAAAGTTAAAATATTTGACAAACATATATAATCATTTTGTAGTTAGTTCTGTTCATTCCCGCCATTACAACGGCTAGGCGTTAACCACTATTTAAAATAATATTATTTTATTATTAGAGTGCAACGTAAGATTCCCAAGAAACTCGTTGTTGCGTATTGGGTACGCCATCGAGCATACCATCCCCTTTAAAGTAATATTAATATTTTATTCACAAATATGGAAAAATGTGAAAATGTCATACTCTTTATTTACCTGGGGTGTTACATCCTTCCCCCCTTTTGGGAATTGCATCCTCTCAATTTTAAAATTGAGCTTGGAAACATCCTTGAACGTCCCACATCGGAACAAGAGTCGGTAAAACAATCACTTTCAAATAAAGAAAGATAAGTACAAAGGTCACCCGAGTTAACCCATAATAGTATTCCAATTATGAAAATATGGACATGGAGGAAAAAACAAAGGGTCATGTTCTGATGGAGAGTGATAGTAAACATGTCTAGGAGAAAGTTAACCACAAGAAAATCACAAACATGTGATGGGTTAAACGGTATTCGATTCCTCCATAGGAAAGGATAATAGACAACATTTTTTTTAAGTTACTTTTTATTGAGGAATTTGTTCATAAGGAAACCTAATCACTTATCATGTTGACTTTCAACTTTTTTTAGATTCCTTACACAAACTCATATTTTCTCCAAAAGACGAGTATTTAGGAAGACTTGTTCACATTAAGAGTACTATAATCAACTTCTAGAGAATCACCTAATCCACAAAAGAGAACTATATACATTCCATGTATTTAGACTTTAACCAAAACCAAAACCAGAAAGGTTATTACAAGATCAGATAATCCAGAAAAGAATAACCCTTTATAAAAAGAAAATCTATTCTTAATCTCCAAAATTTGTCCAACAAAACCCAAAGTTCAACGAGGACCATTCGATAAACAATTTGTCTATAAAATTATTCAATGTAAACCAAACTAATATTGAAACCCAAATATTTGAAGGATTTAGTCACATAGTCTTCCAAGTTAAATCGTAACATTTATCTCCAAACAACATCAGTTGCTCTTAATGTATCGTATTGAAAAGTAATTAACCTAATCACATATCCTCCATGATAGGTTAATAAATTTCCATAGATAACCCAAAATCAACTTACTCTTAATTCATAAAATCATCTAACTAAAATGAATCAGTCAAACTAACCAGGGACTTCACGTAGTCCAGTGGTAGGCGATAAATACCAGTAGCACTTTGGTTGTGGGTTCGATTCCCACAGCTTTGTCCGACGTGACGGGTTGTCACACGGTCTGTGTGTTGTCATTTTTATAAAACTCCAAAAATAAACCTAACATGTTTTAACCTCAATAGTTTCCTTATACCTCGCATTTTCATCCAAATTCGTTATGATCTCAACATCTTAATTCTTGAAGTCTTATTTCACCACCATAAGATAAAATAAAACGATTCCCAAAATGAATAACATCATACCTTGATCATGGCATCCACTGGGTTTCATCATCATCTTGCTCACGTAGGTAGAAGTCCCGTGCATTACAAAAATGATTTAGAGATCCTTCAAAATCATTTTCTTCCTCCATCCAAATACACCTTGTACAACATGGGTCATATGGGTGTTCACAGAAAAACAGTTTTGGAAAATAATCATGTATGACATATAATTCCAAAACATCTGATAAAAAATGATTTCTATAAAATAGTCGGACAGAATTTGAGTTGAAACATTCTATTATTGGTACTTTTAAAATACCATAAGTATGTGCCGAGAGACTGTATTTTAAAATCAAATATAAATAGGTTGCGCAAGGGTCTCCTTCCTCAGAACCAATTTTAAAATCATAATATGCTTCCAA
Organism: Viscum album; assembly: GCA_963277665.1. NCBI lineage: Eukaryota > Viridiplantae > Streptophyta > Magnoliopsida > Santalales > Viscaceae > Viscum > Viscum album. The sequence continues at coordinate 164,706,833 of OY728155.1, read as the reverse complement.
TTCTTGTGATAAGGTAAAATATTTGAAAATACCTTGATAATATTTACCTTTCTTGAAAATATGAGAATATTGTGAAAATAGTATTTGTCTAAAAACAACCCATGATCCACGATGATAACGAGGTATAGTGGAGGTGTTTGATATCTCAAAAAACTGCTTGCAATTGAGTTGTATGCTAGAAAAAGTTTCACAATCATCCGAACATGACTTTGAAATAATTATTGCAAGCATGTCATCAGGAAGAGATAGGAATGTCGTTTGAGATCCTTCTCCTTTGATTCATAACCCACTTTACGTGACCTAAAAAAAATTATAAAACAAGGAGTTAACTAAAATAATAGATATAGGGACAAACCATGTGTCTAAAAAAACTCCTAATCCCTAAAGTTGTCTAAACTGACCATTGATACCAACTATAAGGCCCAGCCTTAATCCTTAATTAATCTTGAGTAATTACATGATTACACATTGAGGGTCTTTTCAGTTTTAGAGTTTTAGAGAATTAGATCCTAAAACTTACATTAAATTCTACATTTAAACAAAGTGGTTACATAAAAGATAGTATTCATTTTTTCCATCAACGAGAACATATTTAAAATAAAACATGGATTCTTTCTTGACACTTCCTTGACACTATCATCATATCATGTACCATTCCCTTGACCTGTGAAAAACATTTCAAAAAACTTAGGATGAGCATAAAAAGCACATTAAGGGTTATAAAAAATATGGAAAGGAAACATGAGTTCATATATACATAAGAATGAAATCATACTTTACCCATAAAACAGAGGCACTTTAACATACCTCATCAAATCATGAATAGTTCATAGAAATCATAAGACATAAAAGGTAACTTGAGGCATTCATTAAATTCTTACATATGGAGTAACCCTCTTGGTTACGTTTGGAATACCCACCACAATATATTCCATAAATATCTTCGGAGAAACCTTAACGTTTCACTCCTTCGCATTACCCAATGCATTGGAGAGCTATATCGGGCTCACCCGCACTTAGTTTATCACAGAACCACCCGTTTTCATAACAATTTCCAAAAACCATAACATAAACATATCACATAAAACATGCATAAAGGAAACATAACATTTCCACATTTCAATCACAATATAACATTTTAGTATATTGAAATAATGAATCCATTCAAAAAGAAACCATTTCTAAAACCATTTAAAACATTTAATAAAGATATTTTTGAATCAAAGTGTCCCATACAACCTTGAAGCTTTTAAAATTTTCAACCATTAATATCCATATAAATAAATCCTTAAAACCATTTTGAAAACATGGATATTAATAAGAACAAATAACTAAAACATTTAAAGCGATATTTTGGTTAAAGGGGTTTTACCAAAATTAGAGACATTTGAATACAATAATTGAGGAATAACATTTATTCAGAACTTTATAATATCATGAGAATAAATGGATTCATGATATAATATTCCAAAGGACAGTATATACACCATATAGGAGTGAATTGGTGCATAACAACAATGAAGTCTCAATAGAAATGTAAAATGTGATGAAATCCTTTATAAAGAAGGTATCTTTAAATTAAGGATAAATCAATCTCAAAATTATGTGTGACAGATATAAATAAACCCAATATAAGTGGATATTAAGTGTAAAACAATAAAAGGTCATTCACACATATTTAAAGGATGACATATTCAATAACTACTTGTTGAACCCAAAAAAATCGAAATTGGGTTAAAAAGTTCCCTTGGTAAAATTCGACAGCCTAACGGCATCACATCAAAATTCAGAAAATGAGTTGATGAGAGATAAAAGGGCATCTCATCACTTGGACATAAAATTTACATCAATGAGGATATAAAATAACATATCCCAATATAATAGTATGTGAATTAAAAGACATAACAAAAGAAGTCTTTTAAAAAGAGGAGGGTGAAAGGTCCCCTTACCGAGTTGGGTAACTTTCGAAACGTACACCCCATGGAAGAAGGGTCATACAATGAAGATGTGAATACCCATAAATGTAATTATACTACACAAATTGTATATTAATGGGCAGTACATACTCCACTCAAAGGAAATTGTGGCAAATGTAGCAAAAATCTCACGGGAATGAAAGTGAGATGAAAAATCCCTTACGAAAACTTGGCAGCCTAACGGCGCCACTTAAAACATCCAAAATGGATTGATGAGAGGAAATAAGGTCTATCATCATATGAAAATAAAATTTACAGTAATATTAATATAAAAGAACATCCCAATCACAAGAAATATGAGCTTAAAAGGAATGACATAAAAGGGTGTACTTAAAAAGAAAGAGAGGAGTATGATCCCTTACCTCGGGTCCGAATTGACTCGATTGTTCTTTAATCTCCTGAATAATAAACTTGAGTTAATTTATACTTCCTTAAGAACCTTTTTCAAGTTCATTACTCATTTTATATCACTTATTACCATGTCATGAACACTATGTAATTATTTTAGTTAATAACGGTCGTTTAAACGATCATTGGTACTTAAGTCAAAATTTGCTCTCTATAATTACAAGTTGTTCATGTATCCATTATATAAAGAGTTATAATCATGATGTATATATCATATATATCATATATATCCAGTATATATTCATTTTATACTATTCCATATCCTTTGGAGATAAAAAACAAAAAGCACCGTTCATGGAGACGGTAGGCCGTACGTACGCATGAACGCTACTTTCATTTTTTTCTTTTTCATATTAATGGAATTAAAAATAAATGATATATATATATATATATTATAATTATATTATAATATATATGATATATAGGTCACATATTATCATTAATTTCACTCTTTATACGTTCCATGTATGGCATGTACGAGTCACATCACTTGAGGGGGCGGTAGTCCACACTTCCTCATATGAAATTATCGCATTTACACAACATGAAAAGAATAAAGGTATGGTTTAAATATAAAATAAAGAATCATATAGTAAACATAAATACCATATATATCATATATAAAATACAGTGACATCATAATGGCCACCTTTAAAGGTGTTAAAATAATATTGAACAATCATCGTTTCGTGAGGCAGAAAATCGCCAACCAAAGTAACAATTTGTTCATTAACCATTAGACGAAGGTGTGTGTAAGTGTAGCTCGAATACTTATTATAACAACATCCTAGTATATTGAAGATACTGGAGTTGTTACAAAAGAAATGAATAAAAAGAGTTTGGGGGGTTGGAGAAGCAAAATAAAACAAAAGGACACAAGTGAAGACATTACCTTAAAATTGGGTAACTCCCTTTGGTTTGAGCTCAAATGCTTCCTTGAGAAGACTTCTGCCCAATGTGGGGCTTCAAGTAGTTAGAGAGGGATGTGAAGAGACAAAATGGGCAGGGGATGGCCGAGAAAAAGGCTTTGGAAGTGAGAGTAAGGATGTAGAGGTGGGGGCCTTTTATAAGAGGAGAGGAGGGGCGCTCTTGGAACGTAAGGAAATGTTACATTATTTTAGAATGCGTTTCGGATTTTAATGGTCCCACATTGATGTGTTTCAAGGATATGGTGATAAGGATTAGAAATACACCCATCCAATAGGTTTTGTACATGTTTAGGTCTTATATTTTACATTATCTTTCCATTTTATTGAAATCGTTAAATAATGAGGTCATCGCTGCATCATCATTATGTCATAAATAATTTAATTTATTTAATGTATAAAAATTATAAAAAAATACTATGATGTAGGAAATCGTTTTATCTTTCCAATGACTATTTATAGTCGAAAATAGGACTTGTATAACCCCATGTAAAAATTGTTTTAGTAAACTATCTCATGTTTGTGTCATTTTTACTTTAACATTAACTAAAAAGGTATTTATGTCATTTTCCAAACAAAGTGGCTCCATGGGGTCCCCAAGTTGACCCATGGATTTTTTTGGTCGGCCATGACTCATCCAATGAGGGTAGGACATGTGTCTAGGTCATTTCATATTATTAAAACATTATTTTTACCTTAAACTACACTAATTATCTCTAATCGCGATTAAAAACTTAATAAGTTACTATTCACCAAAAAATTATTTTCATCCCATTGAACGACATTTTACTTCTTAATGACAACCATGTATGTCGGAGTTTTGAAATTCAAAACACAAAGATGACAGAAATTTTATTTAAATGGAGAATCTTTTTTTATAAGTACCACTTAGTGGTTTCACTATTCATCAAAAATTGATGTTTTTCCTAAAATTACCAAACATTCACCCTAATCTATATTTGATATTCCGAATTCAAAAATGATGCCTATTTTAAAAAATTAAAAACATATAGGTTTCATTAATTAATTTAATAATTAATTCCCTCTGTCAAAACAAATAGCGTGTTTTTATGAAAAAAAATGTACCAAAAGATTGACACTAGTTTAAGTCCGATTTCAAAGTGGAATTAATTCCAACGACCACTATTGGATTAAATGGTAAAAATTTATTCTAATTTCAATTTAAAACCAACTCAAAAGATAATCTAATCATATAAATAAATTAGAATAAAAATAGGTTTTGAATTAAAATATAACATTTTTCACTATTCATTAAAAAATGAACTTTTTCAGAAAAATACCAAAAATTTACACAACGTAAATTTTGATGTCCCGATTCTAAAGAAGAGTTTTATTTTGTCAAATATAACACAAAAAATTGTCAAAAAGTGGATTTAAAAGAGGTTCTCCATCAAAAGGCGGTTAATCGACTTTTTAAAGAATATTAGAATGTTTACGCTTAAAATTGGATTCATTCGTATTTTTAATCCTCGAGCATTTATTGTAAAAAGTAAAAATATTTGACAAACATATATAATCATTTTGTAGTTAGTTCTATTCATTCCCGCCATTACAACAGCTAGGCGTTAACCACTATTTAAAATAATATTATTTTATTATTAGAGTGCAACGTAAGATTCCCAAGAAACTCGTTGTTGCGTATTGGGTACGCCATCGAGCATAGCATCCCCTTTAAAGTAATATTAATATTTTATTCAAAAATATGGATAAATGTGAAAATGTCATACTCTTTATTTACGTGGGGTGTTACATCCTTCCCCCCTTTTTGGGAATTGCATCCTCACAATTTTAAAATTGAGCTTGGAAACATCCTTGAACGTCCGTAATCGGAACAAGAGTCGGTAAAACAATCACATTAAAATAAAGAAAGATAAGTACAAAGGTCAACCTAGTTAACCCATACAAGGATTCCAAGTATGAAAATATGGACATGGAGGAAAAAACAAAGGGTCATGATCTAATGGAGACTGATAGTAAACATGTCTAGGAGAAAGTTAACCACAAGAAAATCACAAACTTGTGATGGGTTAAACGGTATTCGATTCCTCCATAGGAATAGTTAATAGAAAACATTTTTATTTTAAGTTACTTTTTATTGAGGAATTTGTTCATAAGGAAACATAATCACTTATCATGTTGACTTTCAACTTTTATTAGATTCCCTACACAAACTCATATTTTCTCCAAAAGACTAGTATTTAGAAAGACTTGTTCACATTGAGAGTACTATAATCAAATTCTAGAGAATCACCTAATCCAAAAAAGAGAACTATATACTTCCCATGTCTTTAGACTTTAACCAAAACCAAAACCAAAAAGGTTATTACAAGATCAGATAATCCAGAAAAGGATAACCCTTTATAAAAAGAAAGTGTATTCTTAATCTCCAAAATTTGTCCAACAAAACCCAAAGTTCAACGAGGACCCCTCGATAAACAATTTGTCCATAAAATTATACAAAGTAAACCAAACTAATATTGAAACCCAAATATTTGAAGGATTTAGTCACATAGTCTTCCAAGTTAAATCGTAACATTTATCTCCAAACAACATCAGTTTCTCTTAATGTCTCGTATTGAAAAATAATTAACCTAATCACATATCCTCCATGATACGTTAATATATTTCCATAGATAACCCAAAATCAACTTACTATTAATTCATAAAATCATCTAACTAAATGTAATTAGTCAAACTAACCAGGGACTTAACGTAGTCCAGCGGTAGGCGATAAATACCAGTCGCACTTTGGTTGTGGGTTCGATTCCCGCAGCTTTGTCCGACCCGACAGGTTGTCACACGGTCTGCATGTTTTCCTTTTTATAAAACTCCAAAAATAACCCTAACATGTTTTAACCTCAATAGTTTCCTTATACCTCTTAGTTTCATCCAAATTCGTTACGATCTCAACAACTTAATTCTTGAAGTCTTATTTCACCACCATACGATAAAATAAAACGATTCCCAAAATGAATAACATTATACCTTGATCATGGCGTCCACTGGGTTTCATCGTCATCTTGCTAATGTAGGTAGAAGTACCATGCATTACAACAATGATTTAGATATCCTTCAAAATAATTTTCTTCCTCCATCCAAATACACGTTGTACAACATGGGTCATATGGGTGTTCACAGAAAAACAGTTTTGGAAAATAATCATGTATGACATATAATTCCAAAATATCTGATAAAACCTGATTTCTATAAAATAGTCAGACAGAATTTGAGTTGAAACTTTCTATTATTGGTCCTTTTAAAATACCATAAGTATGTTCTGAGAGACTATATTTTAAAATCAAATATAAATAGGTTGAGCAAGGGTCTCCTTCCTCAACACCAATTTTAAAATCATAATATGCTTCAAATTCTTGTGATAAGGTAAAATATTTGAAAATACTTTGATAATATTTACCTTTCTTGAAAATATAAGAATATTGTGAAAATAGTATTTGTCTAAAAACAACCCATGATCCACGACGATAACGAGGTATAGTGGAGGTGTTTGATATCTCAAACAACTACTTGCAAGTGAGTTGTATGCTAGAAAAAGTATCACAATCATCTGAACATGACTTTGCAATAATTATTGCATGCATGTCATCAGGAAGAGATAGGAATGTCGATTAAGATCCTTCTCCTTACATTCGTAACCGACTTTACTTGACCTAAAAAAAAGTTATAAAACAAGGATTTAACTGAAATAATAGATATAGGGACTAACCATGTGTCTAAAAAAACTCCTAATCCCTAAATTTGTCTAAATCGACCTTTGATACCAACTATAAGGCCAAACCTTAAACCTTACTTAATCTTGAGTTATTACATGATTACACATTGAGGATCTTTTCAGGTTTAGAGTTTTAGAGAATTAGATCATAAAATTTTCATTACATTCCACATTTAAACAAAGTGGTTACATAAAAGATAGTATTCATTTTTTCCATCAATAGAAACATATTTAAAATAAAACATGGATTTTTTCTTGACACTTCCTTGACACTATCATCATATCATGTACCTTTCCCTTGACCTAGGAAAAACATTTCAAAAAACATGGGATGAGCATAAAAATCTCAGTAAGGGTTATAAAAAATATGGAAAGGAAACATGAGTTCATATATACATAAGAATGAAATCATACTTTACCCATAAAACATAAGCACCTTAATATACCTCATCAAATCATGAATAAATCATAGAAATCATAAGACATAAAAGGCAACTTGAGGCATTCATAACATTATTACATAAGGAGTAACCCTCTTGGTTACGTTTGGAATACCCACCACAGTATATTCCCTAAATCTCTTCGGAGAAACCTTAACGTTTCACTCCTTCGCGTTACCCAATGCATTGGAGAGCTATATCGGGCTCACCCGCCCTTATTTTGTCACGGAACCAACCATTTTCATAACAATTCCCAAGAACCATAACATAAACGTATCACATAAAACATGCATAAAGGAAATATAAAATTTCAACATTTCAATCATAATATAACATTTTAGTATATTTAAATAATGAATCCATTCAAAAAGAAACCATTTCCAAAACCATTTAAAACATTTAATAAAGAGATTTTTGAATCAAAGTGTCCCATACCACCTTGATGATTTTAAAATTTTAAACCATTAATATCCATATAAATAAATCCTTAAAACCATTTTGAAAACATGGATATTAATAAGAATAAATAACTAAAACATTTAAATAAATATTTTGGTTAAAGGGGTTTTACAAAAATTAGAGACATTTGAATACAATAATTGAGGAATAACATTTAGTCAGAACTTTATAATATCATGAGAATAAATGGATTCATGATATAATATTCCAAAGGATAGTATATAAACCATATAAGAGTGAATTGGTGCATAACAACAATGAAGTCTCAATAGAAATGTAAAATGTGATGAAATCCCTTATAAAGAAGGTATCCTTAAATTAAGGATAAATCAATCTCAAAATTATGTGTGAAAAATATAAATACACCCAATATAAGTGGATATTAAGTGTAAAACAATAAAAGGTCATTCACACATATTAAAAGGATGACATATTCAATAACTACATGTTGAACCCAAAGAAATCGAAATTGGGTTAAAAAGTTCCCTTGGTAAAATTCGACAGCCTAACGACATCACATAAAAATTCAGAAAATGAATTGATGAGAGATAAAAATGGCATCTCATAACTTGTACATAACATTTACATCAATAAGGATATAAAAGAACAAATCCCAACATAATATTATGTGAATTAAAAGACATAACAAAAGAAGTCTTTTAAAAAGAGGGTGGTGAAAGGTCCCCTTACCGAGTTGGGTAACTTTCGAAACGTACACCCCATGGAAGAAGGGTCATACAATGAAGATGTGAATACCCATAAATGAAATTATACTACAAAAAGTGTAGAATAATGTTCCGTACATACTCCACTCAAAGGAAATTCTGGCAAATGTAGCATAAATCTCACGGGAATAAAAGTGAGATGAAAAATCCCTTACGAAAACTCGGCAGCCTAACGGCACCACATAAAACATCCAAAATGGATTGATGAGAGGAAATAGGGTCTCTCATCATATGAACATAAATATTACAGTAAGCTTAATATAAAAGAACATCCCAATCACAAGAAATATGAGCTTAAAAAGAATGACATAAAAGGGTGTACTTAAAAAGAAAGAGAGGAGTAGGATCCCTTACCTCAGGTCCGACTTGACTCGATCGTTCTTTAATCTCCTGAATAATAAACTTGAGTTAATTTCTACTTCCTTAATAACCTTTTTAAAGTTCATTACTCATTTTATATCATGTATTACCATGCCATGAACACTATGTAATTATTTTAGTTAATAACGGTCATTTAAACGATCATTGGTACTTGAGTCAAAATTAGTTCTTTATAATTACATGTTGTTCAAGTATCCATTATATACAGAGTTATAATAATGATGTATATATCATATATATCATATATATCCAGTACATATTCATTTTATACTATTACATATCCTTTGGAGATAAAAAAACTAAAAGCACTATTCATGGAGACGGTAGGCCGTACGTACGCATGAACGCTACTTTCATTTTTTTCTTTTTCATATTAATGGAATTAAAAATAAATGATATATATATAAATATTATAATTCCAGTATAATATATATGTTATATAGGTCACATATGATCATTAATTTCATTCTTTATACGTTCCATGTATTGCATGTACGAGTCACATCACTTGAGGGGGCGGTAGTCCACACTTCCTCATATGAAATTATCGCATTTACACAAAATGAAAAGAATAAAGGTATGGTTTAAATATAAAATACAGAAGCATATAATAAACATAAATACCATATATATCATATATTAAATACAATGACATCATAATGGCCACCTTTAAAGGTGTTAAAAGAATATTGAACAATCATCGTTTCGTGAGGCAGAAAATCGCCAACCACAGAAATAGTATGTTCATTAACCATTAGAGAAAGGTGTGTGTAAGTGTAGTTAGAATAATTATTATAACAAAATCCTAGTATATTTAATATACTGTTGTTGTTACAAAAGAAATGAATAAAAAGAGTTTAGGGGGTTGGAGAAGCAAAATAAAACAAAAGGACACAAGTGAGGACATTACCATAAAATCGGGTAACTCCCTTTAGTTTGAGCTCAAAGGCTTCCTTGGGAAGACTTCTGCCCAAAGTGAGGCTTCAAGGAGTTATAGAGGGATGCGGAGAGGCAAAATGGTCAGGGTTTGGCCGAGCCAAAAGCATTGGAAGTGTGGGTAAGGAGGTAGAGGCGGGGGCCTTTTATAAGAGGAGAGGAGGGACACTCTTGGAAAGTAAGGAAATGATACATTATTTTAGAATGTGTTTCGGATTTTAATGGTCCCACATTGATGTGTTTCGAGGATAAGGTGATAAGGGTTCTAAATCCACCAATCCAATAGGTTTTGGACATGTGTAGGTCTTATATTTTACATTATATTTCTATTTTATTTAATTCATTAAATAATGAGGTCATTACTGCATCATCATGATGTCATAAATAATTTAGTTTATATAATGTCTAAAAATTATAAAAAAACTAATATGATGTAGGAATTTTGTTTATCATTCCAATGAATATTTATAGTCAAAAATTGGAATTTTATAACCCCATGTAAAAATTGTTTTAGTAAACCATCTCATGTTTGTGTCATTTTTACTTTAACATTAAATAAAAAAGTATTTATGTCATTTTCCAACCAAAGTGGCTCCATGGGGTCCCCAAGTTGACCCATGGATTGTATTGGTTTTCCATGACTCATCCAATGAGGGTAATATATGTGACTTGGTCATTTCATATTATTAAAACATTATTTTTACCTTAAACTACACTAATTACCTCTAATCGCGATAAAAAACATAATAAGTTACTATTCACCAAAAAAGTTATTTTAATCCCATTGAACCACATTTTACTTCTTAATGACAACCATTTATGTTGTATTTTTTAAATTCAAAACACAAAGATGGAAAAATTTCATTTAAACGGAAAATCAGTTTTTTATAAGTACCACTTAGTGGTTTCACTATTCATCAAAAATTGAAGTTTTTCAGAAAATTACCAAAAATTCACCCTAAGCTATATTTGATATTGCGAATTCAAAAATGATTTCTATTTTAAAAAATTCAAAACATATAGGTTGAATTAATTAATTTAATAATTAATTCCCGCTGTCAAAACAAATAGCGTGTTTTTATGAAACTAAATGTATCAAAAGATTGACACTAGTTTAAGTCCGATATATAAGTGAAATTAATTCCAACAACCACTATTGGATTAAATGGTAAAAATATATTCTAATTTCACTTTAAAACCAACTAAAAAGATAATATAATAATATAAATAAATTAAAATAAAAAGAGGTTTTGAATTAAAATACAACAGTTTTCACTATTCATTAAAAATTGAACTTTTTCGGAAAAATACCAAAAATTTACACAAAGTAAATTTTTATGTCCTAATTCTAAATAAGAGTTTTATTTTGTCAAATATAACACATAAAATTTTCAAAAAGTGGATTTAAAAGAGGTTCTCCATCAAAAGGCGGTTAATCGACCTTTTAAATAATATTAGAATGTTTACGCTTAAAATTGGATTCATTCGCATTTTTAATCCTCTTACATTTATTATATAAAGTAAAAATATTTGACAAACATATATAATCATTTTGTAGCTAGTTTTGTTCATTCCCGCCATTACAACGGTTAGGCGTTAACCACTATTTAAAATAATATTATTTTATTATTAGAGTGCAACGTAAGATTCCCAAGAAAATCGTTGTTGCGTATTGGGTACGCCATCGAGCATAGAATCCCCTTTAAAGTAATATAAATATTTTATTCACAAATATGGATAAATGTGAAAATGTCATACTCTTTATTTACATGGGTTGTTACAGAAATCAACAATGATCTCAATATGTCATTATAAAGTATCCTATGTGTATTATTTCTCTTAATGAATCCATCAGTAATTATTTACAGAAAAAATTACAATTGTCAGTAATATATTCCTTTCATCCTTATCTACATTGGTTTCCTTCTACATTGTTTCCTATCAATCGGATTCATGGTCTCAAAAAGTGGTTGACCTCCCCATAGCCTCAACACCAAAGTATCCAAGCCCCTTTATATCATCAACTATTCAACTTTCCAATGGGTTCATTTTAGTATCACATGTAGAAACCAACCTTGATGTAATACACCTTATCTTCCTCCCAACGGTGCATATACAAGGGTCTATGCATAAAGGAAGCATTGTTCATCAACAGTCTATTACGAGGGATTTATGATTCATGGGGAAAAGAAAGGAAAACATAGATAAAATGATATTTAACCTCATCTAGAATTTTTGGGGCCTAAGAAACCATGTGAATATGGGTTTTATCACTTCTAATATTCCCCATCATAGGTTCCCTCTCATTTCCATCACCGATCACAAGAAACACCCCTCAAAGATACATGATTTTCCTCTAAAACATGGTATTAAAAACTAAATTCATGATTATCTTGATAATAAATTAATCTAGATTATTTAATGAATGTATTTGAGTGCTCTCCAATCCAATAATTTTTACTAAGGTCATATTTGAAAATTTTAATTATATCAGCTCCATTGTTTATGCTAAGTCAAATGTGAGGGAGATAGAGTTTCTCTAAGGGGACCTATAATGTGTCTATATGATTGATGATGTTTGGATATTCATGGGTGATTTTAACTCTATTCATATTTTTAGGGAGATGAAAGATTTAGTTACATTCCCAATAATGGATAAACATGAGTTCTCTTTTTCACTTCTTAGAATAGAACCCATGATATGATATTCTCACATGAAAAATTTACCCAGTGTGATAAATAGAAAGGCAACCACCACAAATGGTTTCTAAAATTTTGTTGCATGGATATACTTCAATCAATATCCTCTTTCCCCAACTTCATGGTTGAGCACTTAGTTTCTGAAATGTTGGATCGCATCCCCTCCTCATCAGGTCAGGAGGCTCTAGCACGAAAAATGATCATTTATCATACTCCAACTGTTGTGTGGAAGACACCAACATTTATCCATAAGAAATATTTTTATTGGATATGTATATAGAGTAAGAGTTAGGGGTGGGATTTTATAATAAATTAAATCACTTGAAATAATATCTACGAGAATGGGATTCTGGTAAGCCTTTGTGATATGCTGACTATGACGGTATAAAAATGGACCACAAGAAAACTGAGATGTAACTGAAACAAACAAGGGATGATAATATTTTCTATAATCTTTTTAGTATTATGTCTCCCAATGAAGAAATTATTGTTGAAAATGAGTGAATTTTCTTAGAGAATTTTGGGGCCATATTTCCATGGCTACATTAAAGAATGAAGAAGGTCAAATGACACTTATATCCTTCTTGGAGATGGATCCTTAACCAATGACCCCATTTTGGTTTTATGTATGGAAAATAAGTTATTTTAATCCCTTATTTTAGGAATTTATCATATCTAGAAGAATGTAACTCCAAATTACTAGGATTACTTATTTGACCGCATCCCACTAGTGATATCCTAAGATATCAACCTCTTATTCATGAAATCTCTTAAGAAGCAGAAATTTGGAATGCATTTAAGGATATTAACTACATATGTTCCCCATATATTCATAGTTTCTTAGGTTATTTCTATGTAACTTTATGTGGGAACCATCAAAGATGAACTTGTGGAACTCATCCAACATTTCATCAGAGTGGGTAGTCTCCCTAGAGTGGACTATTCCATCACTCTAATTCTCATAACTATGTTAAAAAATCCATCCTATCTCAAGAAATACAGACACATTAGTATGTATGATTTTCTTTAAAACAAAATCATTGATATTTTTATTAATAAGATTCTTATCATACACATTCTAAAGTGGATGTCTAAGGAAAAACATAGCTGTATCCGGGGTAGGTCAACCTAAATGGCTATTGTCTCAGCCCAATAAATGTTCAAAGATATTGATAAGAAGGTGTTGGGTCTATCATTTACATTTATCAATATATATATATGACATACAACATTATGGAGTAGAGTTTAATTATCAAATTTATTAGGTTAATGGGTTTCTATGAGCATTTGAATGGGCTTTTTTATGTGCACATGCTCTCCCTAGGTTTTAGTCACATTCATGGGAGAAAGTCAGAGGTATTTAATGTAATCATTGAAAATTATCCAAAGGGATCCATTATACCTTAGTATCTTCATAATGATTTGGGATTATTTTAGTAAATACATGAATAAATACATGCATGATGGACACATATATCTTTATTAGTGTAGGTCAAACATCACTAGGATTTCATAATTATTATTTATAGATGAGTCACCCCTCTTCCCAAATGGAAATAGATGTTCCATACATGATCTTAACCATATCCTTGAAACATATAGATAATGTAGTGGTCATGTTATTAGGAGGGTGAAAAGATATGTTTTTACTTCTAAAAACTTATCTGAAAATAGGGGGAAGAGGATTGAATAATGGTTGGGAATCCATATAAATAACATTACCATGGACTAGACTGGGGATCCACTATCCCTGGGTTGGACCTTGACTCATCATTTTGATGTCTTGGTGGATAAAATTTCATCCTTTATTGTTAATAGGAAAAATTGATTTCTATATTTTGGGGGATATATCACTCTTACTAATTGCATTCTTACATCGATACCCATGATTGTTATATCAATAATCACCACCCCTATGTTTATGATTTAGAATATTGAGAAAGTCCATTCATGAATTTTTTGGGACATGCAAGGAGAAGGTAGGTACCATTGGGATTCATGGGACATACTAGCTATGGATGTAGAAGATTGTGGTATTATGATTAAGAGTGTTAGGGAAACCATGAAAAAACTATAGGGTAAGCTATTTGGGGACTTATTGGACGAAAAATCCTTGTGGTAATGTTTTATATGAACAAAATATGGGGTGGGTTTAGATTTATTGAGAGGTAGAGGATTGAGAAAATGGGATCTGATCAGTAGAAACCTTTATGCTCTATGCGAACACTCTATGTGGATTTTGGGGAAATTATTGGTTAGTTTTATGGAGAGACAATTTAGTGAGTAGAAAGCTTAGTTTCCCAAGTTTTTTGATGCCTAATATCTCCCTCACCCATGGAATAATGTTTTTGGTCCTCATTAATGATATTCTTAACCAGTATCATATGGAGAACTTCAATGGTATTTTATTTAGCTCCAACCCCGTCAGACATATGTTTATAAGTTCTTACTCTAGCCAGTTCATGAAAAAGGTGTATTCGAAGTCACTCCATAATACCTTCAGCCATGATGAATGGGGGAATCTATTTGGTAAAATGAAATACCCTCCATGATTAGCATTATTTTCTAGAACATGTGTATCCAACCACTTTTGATTGATGATGGGGTGTGGTGCAAGGGGATTTATAATGTCTCTAGTTCACATGTTGATGAAACCCACTGAAAAAATACTCTTATAACTTTTTATTCCTGAGAGAGTGGGCCTCCATGGATTTGAGGATTTTTTGAATTTTAAATTATTATGTTGTGAAATATCTCACTCGGGATTACTTCCTCCATGCATGGTTTCTTGGAACAATGATCTAATCTCATGAACCGAATGATCATGGATTTTTTTGCTATTGGATGCTAGAATATATAGAATGCTTGTAATAACACATGACATGAGAAGTATACATTCTGATGTATGGATATGGTGATCTGAGTGAGGTCCATGGTGTTAAAATAGTGGGTTCCCTAGACCCAACTAAGTAGTACTTTTGATTATGATATCATGTGTACAGTTAGCTATGCATGATGTTATCTTACCATTATAGTGCAGAATTTTCTGTTCCCACTATAATAATGGTAATTTCCAAAGGTTAGTTTTTGCGTCGAGTGGTTATATCAGATCCCAGGCTATAATGAGAACCTCAAGATACAATGACATTGATCTTAAATATATTTTCTATAGTATAGATACATCTTACTGACTGGACATAGTAGATGTCTGACTATCAGGTGCTGGGGGCTCATAAGCATTGAGACTTCTTCTCATGAAGTTCGCACATGGTGATCTATAGTGGTGAGATCAGGAGGATAGACCTGCCAATAGGAACAACACATGTTTTGGGTGTCATTGGTTGTTCCTATCTACGGACATATGTATTGGTCTCCTGACTTCAGACCATTACCAATGTATATCATTTAATTACGTACTTTGATGCAAGGCGAAAACCATGACAGTAATATCGTGGAAAGGTAGTTTGTGTCGGGTGCGTCATTAGTGGTATGACGTTGGTTGAATGGTGAAGAAAGGATTTGTTTCTTCCAAGTTTAGGAAGTTGTATATCTCAGGCCTGGTCAATCAGGATGGTTTCGCCTTAATAATTTTTGGCCAAATCAGTAGAAAGGAGAATCTATCCGGATATATCAACAAATAATAAAGTAGATAAGGATGATGACACAAGAATGCATCTTTCTTTATGAGATATCAAATGACAAAGAGACTATAGTACATAGTTAGGGTTCGTAGGATGGTAGTCGTTGCTATGACTATCCTTATCTTTTTAGGGGCCATGACAGGTTGCTAGACCCCGCTCTCGGTCTGTGAATTTTATTCACTGCTATCGAGATAAGGGCCTAGAGGGTCACACACAACAGCGTATTCAATAATCCGCACCTATTCGGTGGAATGGGAATATGGACATAGTGGGCCCTGCCACGGGGTCCGAGTATTTTCCAAGTTGTCGATCACCAAAATAATTAAATAAATTCATTAATATTCAAGTTACGAATATTTGGGATTGAATTTATTTAATGTATTTACAAGTTCAGTAAATACAAGACAATATTAATCGAACGAATATTATTTTAATATTCAAGGTTCGTTTAATTTTAAGCGGGATAACGAGTTGAGTTAAATGGATCAGATTTTATCACGTAATATATTTTATATATTACAAGTATGTGATAAAATTAATAAATAATATTGACGCAGTTTTAGACATCATAATTATTTATTTAGAGAACATTGATATTAATGGGGGCTGGGGAACCCTACCGGGTATTTATCAACATGTCTATAAATAAGAGAGGAGGCTCTCTCTCTTTGGTGTGCACATCACTAATCATTCATTTATGGAATGAAATTTGAGAGCCTCTCTGTCCTCTCACTTACTAAAGAGAGAAGATGAAGATCCAAGAGCTCAGATCAAGTTTCTCCTCAAGCATCGCAAGATCAACGATGCAGTGATCGTCGGGACGTCAAAGATATCGTTGAATCGCCGCGCTAAAACCTGGAGTTCGACGATCGGTGTTCCCGCGGTTTTTTTTGAGGCGCGTGTGGATGATCTAGAGGGATCCTACTATGAATCCTTCATGCAACGATCGCCATTAACAAGTAGCGGTTGACAATGGCTTCAGATATGCAACGAGTATGTTTTTCCTTTTATTTTTATGCTCTTAACAATCTGTGCAAGATCCTCGGACCTCTCCGGGGCTCAGATCGTCGGCGAAGACAAGTATCGTCATTCCACCAACGAAAAGTTTAAAATCCCCGGCCCACCGGCTTCTGCTGCGGGCCCCGGAAACCCAACTCATGGAAGCTAGTAATGAACTTTTATTTAAACAATGGGAACTCCCTCCTTCCTTTTGAGCACTCATACCAAACCGAAGGTCCTGCAAAATAGACAGAAGGTCAACACTTCATGGTAACTAGTTTAAATTGAATCTTTTTTTGGGGACTCAGACATAATTTTGAAAACTCATGAATATATGGTTTTATATGTTGGTTCATGACTAAACATGTTATGCTATATTGTCCTTTTTTTTTCTACATTCATACAGACTCCCTCGCATCTGAATCTACAACCATGTTCACGAGTCTTGAGAATTTTCACTCATGATATATCATTGTACTAGGTGGATAATGAATCCATTACTATATATATGTTCATATCCAAAAAATTAACATACCAATAAAATTCACCTATATTTTTTGAAAATTAAAAGGTATTCTCTGTAGTTACACAGAAATATCGCACACATAGAAGGATTGAAAAAAGGGTGGTGATTTATTGACCTCATGGACGACCCTTTAAATTTATTATTCCATATTTAATTCCCCTGGATCTCTTCCAACTCAGTGTGTTAACCTTTTCAAGGTCAATGTGCTTGGACTCCCTTATTTTTGACATCCTTGAACTTTTCAGGTTCTGCCCATTCTATTAATAAAAAATTCTTAATGTTTGATGGATGTTCAAATAAATACACTCATGTGGAATTTTATTACCTCATAAATCCCTATAACACAACATTTAATATTATTATTATAAAAAATATCTTTATTCTATTGTAATAAAATTTTCAAAATAATTTGAGTAAGCTTGTAGTTTGTGAATTGTCAATCATTGACTTAGTCATTATATTATAAAATATATATTCTAATAAATAATGCATTTATGCAACAAAAAATGAATCAAATTCTTCAATTACATATCAATAAATATTTATAAAATAAAATTATGATGAAGAACTAAAATATATTATATAAATTTTTGGCAATTAAAAAACTGAAGCATATCTTGAAAAAATAAATTATGTTTCGAGAAAAAGTTAACAATAATTTAAAATATTTTATGATCTTCATATAACTATTTATACCATTATTATACTTTCAATTTGAAATTAACTAATATTTTTATAAAAATAAAAATTTTCCATAATATAAATATATCATTAAATCAATGTTAAAAAATTATATTCACATAATATTACTTATAGTCAATCATACTCACTATCATAGAAAAATAATCTGAAATTTCTCTCTTAATAAAAGGGATACCTACTCAATATTTGACTCTTCATGGTCAAACGTATTCATGGTTGGCCATTTTCTTGGTCAGATGTATTCACAGTCACAAAAACACATACATATATATATATATATATATATATATATATATATATTTATGTATATAGATTTATGGTTGAATATAAACCTTTATAGTCACACATATATAGATCGTTGAATTTCTATTCATTGGTATAAACATAATTACTTATCAAGAACTTATAGGTCATCACATAGATGATATTTACTCACACAGTTGACCTGATATTATTTTTTCTACAATACCATTGATTGATGATGGGATTCAATCAATCTCCACTATGTATTAGGTATAAAAACTAGGTGGGAGAATTACAATTGAATGTAAGGATACACAATCTCAGAAGGATGCAAGTCTCCTTATGGTTGAACCTGTTAATACATAGTTAGATGGTCAAAGATGTATAGTCTATGATATAAGGTGAGGATAAAAATTCAAATAGAATTGAAAAAAGAAAACAACTATTATCAAATGTGAAGAGTATATCACAGTTAAAGACACACAATCAAATGAAAAATCATCTGTAGCATTAAAAAAATAGATGCATAGTCAATGATGATCGATCCAGATCACATTCACAAATAAGAAAAACATTCACGATCATTATGAAGTGAAATAAAAGTCATTCATGTAGGCACCAACCATCTCTCCTCTTCATGGAAGAAATTACGATGGATGTATTTTCATGGTTCAATCATGCATCATAGAATAAAAAATAACATATCCAAAACACTAAATGAAATAAGTAAAATATTAAACATTGAAGGATGAGTGAAATATAAAATCAAAGAAGATATTAATTCTCTAAATACATATCATTGTGTAATAATATACTTCTAATAAGGATTAAAAAAAACATTCCATAAAAAATACAAATAACTAGAAATATATTTCTTATCATAATATTATAAAAAAATTTGTCATTAAATTTTATGATTTATTAAATACTTTTTAAATCATTAATTTCCAATAAAAATAAAATGTTATGTATTTATGAATAATAATTAAATATATATGATGAATTACAAATTTAGAAAATAATATAAAACTAGACACCCCAACAATAACAATCTCTCCCTTTTTGAAAATTAAAAAACTGACGATTTATTTCCCAATAATCTCTCATTTTTTGAAATATATTAAAAGGAATAAAAAGTAAAAAAAAAGAGAAATATTAAAATAAACATATATGAAACTCGATAAATTCATTTATTTTAAAAAAAAATGATGTTACAATAACACAAAAAAAAAATTAAAAACTAAATCTAAAATCAATACTTTTTTAAACACATGTAAATACATACTACTATTAATATAATTTGTATTTTTTATAAATAGAAATATAATTTTAATATAATTTTTCATATGAAAGGTAACACAATCCTGAACCTTTTTCAATTTTTAGAATTTAAAAAATTAATATATTTAAAATAAATAATAATAAACATTATCAATTTTGATGATTTTTTGAAAAATGTATGTAAAATGTTAACCTTCATGAAATACATTTATAAATTGAAATTAACAAGGGAATTTTAAACAAGGGATTAAAAATTAAATTTACTAATGAAATAAGTATAAAAAATATATAATCAAAATATATCAATTATAAGAAAAGATTTAGAAAAATAAATGTTCTATTGTTATTAGAATTAAAAATTTTCATCCCCTATATTAAATTTTAAGGAATATGATATACCAATTTGTCTGTTATATTAAAAAATATTTAGAGTATAAAATAGATTATAAAATGTTAGATCATGTTTAAAAAATAATTATATCCAATAAATTTCTATTAATCTAATGTAAATAATTTTTTTAATCTTTTATAGAATCAAAAAACTTTTGAGTATAAATCAACAATCCAATGAAATTAATATTTCCAAATTATTTCAGGGATTCATCGTGATTTTAAACTAAGATAAAATGAATTAATATACAAAAAATATTATTTAAATGTTAAATAATATATCCCAATAACAATAATTTCAGAAAATGTAGTTTCATGTTCCACCATAATAAACAAACTTTTAACATATAAAAATAATACCTAAAAGAATTTGTAATCTCATGTCGTAAGAATATAATAAAAACAAGTTTTCTTCTATCATCATGAATCAAAATTTAAGGAAAATAATTCAAATAGATTAATCATAATTAAAAATGGAATATTTTGACTATTTGAAAATAGTAACCAATAGTCATGATAAAAATATATTAACAATTATATTAGGACAAACAAATTAAAAAAATTGGAAATAGTTTATAAAAATAAATATCTCATATGGTCTAAATTTTATCAAAAATGGGGCAAAATATCCTAATGTAATTATTTTAAAAATTTAAAACAAAAAACCCCTCAGTTCTTATTAAATATAAACTTATAATCATAATTTTTAAAAAATAAATCATAAATGAATGAAATTATTTTATTTAAAAATATCTACCACTAATTACTCTTCCTAAATAAATGAATCGTTTTAAAAACATCATGGAATTGAATAATATTTTAAATTAGTTAAAAAAATATTATCAATCACATTCCATGGAAATAATTTTTTTTGAAAAATACAAAAATCACTAGGAAATACAAATGAAAACATATATCATGCATGAAAACACACATTATTATGAGTTAATAGAGGGTATGCATATTGGAATAATGAGAAATAATTATGTTGGAATATAAGCCTACATAGACCCAATTTTATCTAAGACTAGTCTTTTAAGTACGTATGTAGCCTTTTTCTAAATAAGTGTTTTAGCATAAAAATTCTTCATCCAAATATATTTTAAAAACATATTTTTAGTATGTCTACAAAATAATTTCTTTGAGATAAAATCAATAATATAACCAAGTGATTGAGTTAATATTATAGGGAATTAATTCACATAAATCCAATACATTATAAATTTAAAACAAGTAACACTTGATATATTACCATCAGTGGTTTTAATAAAGGAATTAATATTCATTATTGGATGACACATTTATAACCAAATACATTTCTATATTTAGTTATTTTTGATATATCATAAAATTATCAATGATTTAGATTCCCACGGTATTTTTTCTAGAACATCCTTTAAAAATATAATTCCATATGTTAATGTATCATCATCCTTTTGAATAACTTCAAAATCACCATATAGTTTTTTATTAAAATATGAATCAATATTTTCTATTTTTTTACATTTTTAGCCTCTTACACACATTCTCATCATTAGTAATGTCACCCAAACAGGATTTAAGACTTATTTATTATTTTTTATTATTTTTTATAGTTAACTATCTCAATTGGTCATTTTTCATCTTTTAGTTTCAATATATTGGAATCCCAATTATTCTAATATCCCAAATTTTGGGAAACATTAATATTCTCATATTTACATTTCATTTTATGTTTCTCATTTTATATGTTTTTTTATTTTATATTTATATATATGTATATTTTCAATAATTTTAATACTAATAACTCTTATTTACTAATTTTATTTATTTGGTTGGTTAAATTTAAAATTTAAAAAACCTGAATATAAAATAGAATTAGATTCTGTTTATTTTTCATATTCAATTATTATATTATTATATAAATTAAAAGATTTTATCAGTTAGGTAATGAATGAGTGATATACCTTGTAATGTGTATGAATCAATAAAAGGTTTTTTTTCTCATTTTCTCCTATTCTCTTCCTATTTCATAGATCAAAACTGAACAATCTGAACAATCATATTCTTTAAAAAAAATTTCCTTTGCCTTCTATTTCTATCTATAGATTTTTTTTTGAATTATTGATATAGTGTCAATTAGTCTTTATGAGAACTTTATTCATACAGTCAATAGTATATGTCTAAAACTTCATTAATATTACTAATATTAATTTAAATATACTTCTTTTTTTCTTCTTTTGGAAATGTCATTTGGGGTATTATTTATAATGTTTTACATATTATTGATAATATGAGATATCTCATTATCTATATCCTAGAACATAGAATATAAAGCGTTATAGTATTCGAAATTATTAGATATAAAATTTATATTATATCATTTTATAGAATCCTTATCCGAAATATTCTTCAATTTTACTTCATACTGCAACAAAGAACCAATTAGATAATCCAAAGTATACTCTTTAAAATTACTAATTCCATAAATGTTCACTTTTTTTGAATTCCGTATTTTTCTAAATTAACATAAATCCCTTTTAAAATGGCATTTATTATAATATTCCATATATTTGAGATGAAAATATCATAAGGATTTCAAATTTATGTTTTCCTGGAAATCCAAATTTTTAATCTAGGCTTGAAAATGATATGTGAGAGTTATAATCCTTCATTGATATTTTTGGTATAAGGAATGAGGATGAAGATGTATATCAGGTGTTCATATGAGTAAAATAGGCTTCATTATTGAAAAATACAGGAGAAATACTTTTTAGTAAGGGTGAACGTATAGAACACGGTTGGAGAATGGTTTGGTAAACTTTGAGGCTGGCTAGATTTCATTAAAATGGGATAAATGTGGAAAATAAAACCTATAAAATTTTCAGCACACCAATCACTTCCATTATAATTGGTCGTACATAGAATAAGGAGTTTGAAACCCCCTTCATCATTATTTCCCCTTCTATTTTGGATTCAATCTTAATGATTTTTAGAGTTTAAGGTGGTATTTCTATTCCTCCTCCTTTACTTTTCCCCATTCTATGGTTCTTATTAATTTAGAATTTTTGGGTTTAAGGATTTTATTATTATTCTATAAGATAATAATGGAATCATCTATTTATTTTTGGACATTATGGTTTGGTTATGAAGTGGATATACTGATATAGATTGCACAAAATAATGTGTGGAATTTTTCCAACATATGAGTTCTTGGTGAATTTCTAAAGGTTTTCCAAAATAAATTAATTTTTTATGTGTTAAAATACTATTTCAACATAGTTATTTTCTCAGGAATGGAGTTGAGAGTCTATTGAATACCTTTCATGGTGGTTTATCCTAGTATCCATAAAAGGTGATTATACTAGTTAGTTGTTTTTCATTACTAGAAGTATGGTTTAAATTAATTAATTAATTATAATTATTATAATTAATTAATTCTAATAAACTGGTGTGAGGTTTCAAAATAGGTTATTGTGGTGTGCTTGTTATGGTGATAAGGTGTTTAATTAATGCATTGAAATTCTTGGGCAGAGCCTCTATGATTTGGAAACTATTTTCAATGTTTTAAATATGAGTTATGTTGTCTTTGAGATTAACCTAAAGTCAGGTTAATTGTTTTTCATATATAATTATTATATTCCCTCATAAAAATGCCTTGTGTGTTGTATTCCTCATCATAAGAAATTTTTTTATGGGATTCAGATTGATATATTTCACTTCTTAAATATCCTGTCAGATCTTTTGGTGATTATAGATTGAATCCATGACTACCCATGTGTGTTCTGTTTTTTTGTAAATGGTAAAATAGAATTGATAATGTTAAAGTACAAGGGTTAAAAAATTAAATAAATTAATATCAACGAATTGTTTATGTGAGTGGTTAAGGAAGACATGGTGAAGTATAAAAATATTTTTTTATAACATGTTTGAAGGATTAATTAATGTTATTTTTTACTATACTCTTCTGAAATGACAATGTGTTCTTGTAATGGTTTTAGACACGTGTGTTGGGTTTTGAACCACCACGGTCAAAATAGGGAATGTTATGGTTTATAATTAATATTATATTAAAATGAGTTGTTGAACTCTCTCTGGTTTATATAAAGGGTTTTTAAATTTATTCAAAATTTTAATCAAAATTGGTGGAGAGATCCCACAATTGTGAATAAACTATGAAAGATATTATGATGAATTTAAAGGAAATAAAGGTCATATACCATATAATATTTTGAAAAGTGGAATAACCTTGTTAAGAATGTTTTTTAAAATATTTAATGAGTATGTTAATGTTTAGTATTTTATGACATGTGGATGGGATTGGGACTTTTTACGGCTTTCTCCGTTTTAAAGGATAGTTAGAACCTTGGATTTGATGAATTGATATTGGTTAATTAATATTGATAAATAATTTGTGGTACATCATTGATGTTAATATTTTAATATGGTTATGAAATTTGAACCATGAATTATAAAATTTACTAATAATGTAATGGATTTGGATGTTGGGCACGACGTTCCCCATATACGATTTCAGTTGGGCCCGACTGAAGCTCCAGGCACCATGTAGTGTACTATTTTAAGAGGATGGATTTATGATCTTGACTCCAATAGTATATAAATTTAATACCATATTGATGATTTTTTGGACACAAAATTTATCATCCAAGGTATAGGATCTAGACTAATTCATGATGAACCAATGGTATTATATAAGATTAGGATGGTCAAGCAAGACATTCCAAATCCTAGGTTGAGTAACCAGAATGATTCTATGAGGTACATTGTATTTATGTAATTAGTCAATGCATTCCCCCTTATGACATAAATAGTGTGGCCCCTAGGTTATAAGGATAGGTCCCCCATTAGAACTGAAGTATACTTAATTGATTGAGTTACCCAGTAGAACCAAATTGATTAAAATGCTAATGAAAAATATTTAATAGTAAAACATGATTAATTTAAAGTATAAGTTATTTATTGAATCATTAAATATCGATAAACATTATTATTATATCTTATATAACTTAAGAAACAATTTTTGGGGGCCTACTAAGTTTTAATCACAAAAATGTATATCCTCTATTGCACTTGGGTGCCCAAGAATCTTTCATATGTTTTTACAAGCATATTTTTTGGATGAGGACTATGATTATTTTTTCATGGTAGTGATGGATGTATTAGATAATATTAAGATATTTTATGATGTTAGGCATAGTAATTTGGTAGTGACAAATATAATAATTTTCATTTTATCATTTTATGTATGGGATTGTCCCAGTGGTAGATCAATGTTTGATGCATGACATAGTTATTTAAGCCTTTATTTCATTCTTTATAATAGTATGTCAACATGATTTATTTTTAATTTTTTCCTCTATGGTGTATGATTTTTTCTTATTTAATTCTAGTTATGAAGTATAATATAGCGGTATAGTCCTCTCATGGTTCAACCTTACACTGCCATATCTATTTAAAAATCATTGGAATATGAGGAAGTGTTCCTAAGGCGATGTGTAAAATTTGATTAGGAGATTGATCTTGTAGATTATAGTCCAAGAAATTACAATTTTTTTTCAACGTTGTCACATTCCTGTTAATTTAATATTTTTGGTTTTATAGACTTGAGATATATGGATGAGTCTAGGCTTATTATGGATACCATGACGACTTCTCTCCAATACATATTTTAGTAGGATGTCCAGGTTATCAAGGGTTGGGATTTCTATCTGAGTTTGTGATGTAATTATTTTATATTATTTTCACTAAAATTCAAACACATTATCTTTTTATTTTATGACTCAAAATTAACTTATATCTCTTGGATTGCTGAAATGAAACTGATCATTTTGTATTGACTCTTGACTTACAATGAAAAGCAGGATTTCACGCATCATGTTGGCACATAGGATCCTCATGTTATATATCTTCTAGTCTTTTGATTATGGATATTTCCATTTGATGAAACGTTCAATAAATCTATATTAAGGTAATTTTGAATGATTAATATGATTAAGTGGTCATGTATAGTTGGTAAAGTGACCTTAGTGGGTCATCATGTTAAAATATAGAACTGTTAGACCCCTTATGGCCAGTTTTTTTAGTATTGGTTATATATATAGTACCGACATGGAATAGTCTTATACAATAATTCTTAGATAGTATAGGCACACTAGTTGTAGGAATTTTGTTGTAATTTGACACATTTATAGATTAAAACACTGGTGGATAGTGTCTTGACATATTTTTGTTGTGTGATGATTAGATATATGTATGATTGATTCCCATTTAGTTGTGCCCATCTATGAGTTATCATAAACCCCAGGTTGTCATACCATATACCCTTTTTTCAAGGACTCCAGTTTTTGTAGTTGGTTCCATGTGGCCATTGAGGGTAACCTGTGAGTGAGGTTTTCTATGAAATGTGTGCTTTTAGGAACATGTGGTAAAGATGGATGTTTTTATAATTTTGAAAATATTTAACTAATATAGAGTCCAATCCATTATTTTTGAGATAGAGTACTTGAGTACAGGTGTTTCACCCTTGTTGTTGGTTTTTGGATGGAAGGGTTTATTTAGGTTCCCAAAATTTGTAATGGATGTGAAACTGGGTGTTTAATGTGGTTATGAGTTGTATTGGGATCACATGTGGTTCTTGAGGGTATGTGGTGTGAGTTGTACTGGTTTTCCTTTGGCAATGATGGTATAAGTGAGGTATATCTAGTATTCTCATAGTTAGAGGCAATTGGACATTCCTTTCATTCATTGAGATGGAATGAATTGGGAGTGTAGATCATTTAGTGGTGATTATGTTTTATGTTGTAAGACTAGTGAGGTTCCCTGATCAATCAGAACCTGATGCAAATATAGAAACTCTATGTGAGCATAAATGATCATAGTAGAAATATAATGATGTGTGAGTTTTTATTTTTCATATATATTTTTTTCAATCTTGAGTTGTTTTTTTGGTATGCACAAAGGGTTATTTTCTCGAGAAACAGGGTTATACAGGAGATGCATGGAAAATGAACATGCCTTTTGAGAAAAGTTTTTATCAATCATGACTGATTAGATTCATAATTAGATTATGTGATGGGGTCACACAAGAGTGTGTGTGATAATAAAGTTTTAATGGGATCCTAGAGGCACATGTGGGTGGTGGTACACTATATACTTTTGTATGAGTAATAAATATTATAAAAATGTACACATGGGGTTCATTAGTTAGGATGGCATCCTTGAGGAGGATGAGAAATGATATGGGTTGGATGAGACTCTTTTGGGGATGGGAGGCTCTGGGACATTGAATGGGTTGGACATATCCTTGTATATAGTGGTTATATATGAATTATATGAGTTGTGATGTTATTTTTCAATTAAATATTTTTGTACTAATATTTAGTTACAATCATTACAAATATCATAATTTTTTTTGGGTATGCTAAGATATATTTTCCCTTATTCCTTACTACTAAAATGACATTTTGGTTTGATAAAGGGCCACTGAGTAGGTGGAATTTGTGGAGTGGAGTATATTGATCCATACAATGGTATGTGAACCATCTACCATCTATGTGTATGTCCTTGTGGTGGTTTACATGTCATTGGGTACCACATGTGCAATTCATTCAAGTCAATGAAGGGTGATAGTTGGTATTTTATTATTTCTCTAGTAAATGAATGATAGGGAAATACAATTTTTATGTTTGTAGTGTATGGGGAATGTGACATTGTTTTTGGTGTTTCTTAAGGGAAGCTATGAATATGAAATTCCTATGGTGTGGATTTATTTATTGGTTATAAGGTTGATACCCACTTGATGGAAGGATTATAGGTGTGGGTAACCAGTCATGGATCTACCATAGTGTAATTGTAATTCTTGGGAGAAAAAATTGAGGTGGAAGCTTAAACTCCCCATGGAATTATTACGGGTAATCAATTTTCGTGGATTATGAAACAATGTTTCGGAATAGGGGTTAGTATGTTGGGAATCATGATGAGCATGTGGTGGGAGAGTGAGCTCATAGTTCTTTTGGAAATTCTAAACTGGGGAAGTGCTATGAATCAAATATTGGTGGTCCTTAGATGAATCTTATAGTTGGGATCACTATAGACCCATGTATGATAATTATATGTTATAATAAATGTTACCATTTTGTGGGATCGATTTATCCCCATCATGGTGTTTCAGTTTTGAAAATGGGTGGTAGATCGAGTTTTGGGTTGGTTGATGGCCTTTAGAAGGAGGTTTCTGCTCGAATGTATTTTGGTATATTAGAATCTAATTGTGGATGTTTGAATGAATTGGTGAGCTAAGTAGGTTTGTTGATGTGTATGGATGGACCTAATACATCTCATATATGATCGGTATTATGGTTAGTGAGATTATAAGATCCTACCACCACACGAGGTAACAATTTATAAATGGTTTTTAATTTTTTTGTTAATATATTGTAAAAACATCAAATCAAGAATCCAAATTATAATATGAGGAATGTATTGACTCAATTTGTTGATTTAAGATTATGCATTTGTCTTGATAGGTATCTCCTGTAGTCATATATGTATCATAGGTTTCATGTTTCTGTTTGTAAAATTTAGAGTTTTAAAGAAAGGGTTCATAGTTTAGTTGGAACAGTTTAGGATGAACCATGGGATACCTTATCTCATAGAATTTTTTCAATTAATTTTCATAAGATAATTTTTTAATAGTTACCAATCAGTTAAGGAAATCCCATGAGGTATTTAAGGGGAAACCATGTGGAGGGAGTAGGATCTGGGACATAGCGCATGGCATGTTTATAGTTTTCTAAAAACCATGCACTATACTATTTAAGAGAGGTAGTGCTGATATCATGGTTATTATATGGTATCTTTAATTCTGTGTTGTAATATTTTTGGGAGTGGGTTTTCAAATGTAAGAGTAAGATAGTTGGAATACCTAATCATAAACTAGGCATCCAGGTCGGGAAACTATCCAGGTTTATTTAAAAGAGGAAAATGAAAAAAATACAATGTTTTGATTTTTATCCACTCCACCATATTCCTCCCTTATTCAGTGCACAAAAACATGGTGATTCCCAACCCCTTTTCTTTTTATTCCACTAATTGATTTAGGGTTTTTCTTGGTGTTTTATCAATTAATAAGGTGTGATTCCTTTTAATCCTCATTCCCTCTCCCCCATTTCCAATTTTCTACCTAATGTCAATGTGTGGGTTTAGGGACATGGTTCAGATTTCACAATACTATAGTAGAATCAACAAAGGATGATGGAGATTTTAGTTATCTTATGAAGAGTCAATCTTAAGGTGATATCCACATATAGTTTCATGTATCTTCATCATGGAATGTATTAATGGTGAATTGTATGCGTTTTTCCCTAATGACATAATTTATTTATGTTTTGAAATGATATTACGTCTTCCAGTTTTTAATAGGAATTGTGTAGGGGGTATGTCATCAACTTTACATGGTTGTTTCTATTAATTTGGATATGTGGTGATTGGATTATTGTTTTTTCCATCATTATGTCGATTTATCTTTCATATTAATTAATTAATTGTAATTTTGGTAGTTAATTATTTTTTTATGTTGAAATATATTAGGTAATGGGTGTCTATAATGAGACGAGTGGGGTTCAAAGTGGTTTGGAAAATTCATGTACGTGCCTTCAAAATTACACCCTGATTTTTAAAAATTTTATAATGCAATGAAAATGAGGTTTTTCATGTCATATATTTTCACATAATATCAGTAATTATTTTGCATGTGTACATTGTATATTCTTCAAAGCCAATTTTTTGTGTGACTCCTTCCATGGATTATGAAAATTTTTATAGTATTTTTATTGATACATTAGTCCTTCTACAAATACCTCCTGATATATTTCTGATTTTAAGACCGAATGAGAAACCATAAATTCAAGCACCATTTATTTGAAAAAGTAAAACGTAAATTTCTGGGGTAATGTATGTGGGTTATAATAATAACTAGGAGAAGATTGATTGATGGTTTAAAAAAATGGTCATTGATACTCATTGGAGTTGGAAAATAATATTTTTATAATATGATGTATAGTAAATTTGAAAATTTTTATTTACAATACTTTTGTGAAATTACATTGAGTCTATTAAATGGTTTTAAATGAGTGTGTTGTGTTTTCTCCCATTTTTTGGTAGAAAGGGGGAAATTATATTTGAAACGTTTATTAATTTAAAATGAGGAATTGAACTCTATGAGATTTATAAAATGGGGTTTTATATTGAATCAAATATTGATCTGAATGTTTTTTAGTTCCATCCATGGTGAAAAATGTTTGACCACACTTATGACTGTTAAAATGGAAATGAATATCTTAGAGCATTATAAGTTTTTAAAAGAGGATGAACTATTTCCTAAAGGTAACATTCAATAATTTTAACAAGGATGATAAGATTTTGTATTTTATGACATGTGAAAGGGTTTGGTACATGTTGTGTCATATTTTTGTTTTTGATGTCAAATTTGGACCTGGATTTTAATATATTGGTAATGTGTATTCAATTTTTATAAATGAATAGTGGTACACTATTGATATTACTATGTAAAAAGGGATATTAATGATGAACATTAAATAATGCAATTGACTGAAAATATAATATATTATGTAGTTGGAAATCGCATTCATCACCAATGGTATAAGTGCTAGACTATTGTAAAAGGAACCTCTAGTATTATATATTATTGGGATGGTTGTAAATGGTGTTAAGAATCCCTAGTTGTGTATATATATGGAATGAATATCAACGGTATACTAGATTATAGTTATTGATAAATGTATTCCCCTATGTGACATAATTATTGTGACCTATTTGGTATGTGTATTAGATTATCAACACATATGGAGTATGCTTGCGTGATAGGGTGACCCGATAAAACCCAAATGGTTAAAAGGATATTGATAAATGTTTAATGAGTAAGCATTCCAATTCTATTATCTTATTTATTTAGTGATCCTGTATATATTTTTAAACAATATTGTACAAACTGGTATTTTTGTAGAAATTGTTTATCTTTGCATAATCAGTGGTACTAACACCCTTATCAGGACACTATTGCACAGGGGTACCTAATAATGTTTAAAAGGTTTTTGAAGCCATAGGTTTGGGCTGAGGACCTGGTTTATTTGTAAATGGTTGGGACATATTTTGGAAATTATATAAGGGTATTTGATAAGGATTTTCTTGATAATTCTGTAAAGGGTGATGTTTTTTTATAGTTATCAATATTATGTAGGGTATCAGTGAAGTATGAGATTGATGTTTAATGTATGAAATTGTTTTTCGGGACAATACTATATTCCATTTTAATATTTCTTCTCCAAAGTATTTATTCATTCAGTATAATCTAAAATATATTATGTTTGGCTATTTCCAGTTGGTTTTCCATTCTAATATGGAAGTATTGTATCATCATGGTTCTACCATAGACCATCGATTCTATTCACCAGCCTTTGGCATAAGAGGAGGTTCACATGAGTTCATGTGGTGAACTAGATTTGGGAACCTGTCTTATAGAATCTTAGTCACAATGTTACATATATTTTCCAATTCATGACCATGAACACTTATTAAATTTCTATTACTTGTAATCCTTTAAATCATTAGATTCACTGACTCAAATTTTTCTACCTTGAAATATAGATGTTATATATGAAGCTCCCCATATTGTTTCCTTATATTTTTATTCCTCATAATGTGTAACTTTTAGAACACTCTATGTTTTTGTGATTGTCTTATAAGATGTATTATGGATATACATTCTTCTAGTTATATCCCATAACAAAATATTCTTTCCATTATAAATCAAAACAAAAATTTTCAAATAGTAACCTACAAGTGTATCAGTCTTGTCATTAAATAACTTATAAGGTTACTCAATAATTATCTAATGATCTAGACCTATATGCTTCAGGTATTAATTCATTCGACCATTCTGATATCATTAATCAATTCCACCAAAATATGGGGGTTTTTAAGGTATCCAACAATCATCTTCATTAATTCATATAATCATACATAACTGATCATATTCCATAGACAATTAGGCCTAGGATAAGTCTAGCACAAATTAACATTTACAACATAACCTTGATCCAATGGGTATAGCATCTGATTCATATTATCTAGTATTAACATAAAATATATAGGTTTTATGACTAATTTATCCTAACAAGTACCATATGTGATTCAAAATTAATGTTCCAAGATAGAAGGAAATAATGGACTCAGGTGGAGGGAGAATAGTGTTCTAAACATTTTATAAAAAATTATGGAAGAAAACATTATTCAATGTTAATAAAATATAGTGCAATGTAGTGATAGTGTTCTGAGTATTATACAAATGAAATAAAATGTGGAAACAATATATTTAGACTAGCTTGAATCCCCCTAGATCCATCATCTACTCATCAATGGTCTGTACTCATGGATAATATTAGTACCAATTTAAACCTCAGTTTTAAGGGCGTGATAACCTATTTATAAAACAAATACTTTTTTAATACATGCTGTTACAACTAACCTAGATAATAACTTGAGTCAGAACCTATTCTATGATAGATTTTATTCAAGATTCACAATAAACAAACCATCAACTTAGTTTTTAGGAACAATTGATTATTTATATTATCTGGATTATAAAATTCATTTTAGATCTTTTAAAAATACATTAAGAACATAGAGAAGATATAAAAAAGACAACTGGAATAATAAGTAGCTCAAAATAGAGAAGAAGTTGTCGAAGTAGTTTATTCTTGTGGAAAATTTATCACCTTATCAATAATGTATCCAAATTAATGTCCCTTCGCAATCTGACTGATGAAAAATTACTAAAATAAAATCACACAATTATGATTAATCGTATTTGTATTATTGGAATCAATGTGTTCCTACGTGTTAATTTATTGAGAAATCACAAACATTCATATATCACTATAAAAAATATGGGTATCTGTGTGTGTTATTTTGTCTATAGTAATCAATTTAAAGAGCCGATAAATTTTTTGGTGGATGTTAAAAAAATGAAACTTTTTTCATCGTTAGATATATATTAATACCATTTTTTAGATATGGTTTTTGTATGTGTCTTTCTTCTATAATTTAGAGATTCTTTTGATATCATAGATTTGATTTATTATAATTCTAACATAAATAAAATAGAGAAATTGAATATAATCACCCATACTTTCATTAGAAACACTTATGATTAGAGGTGATTAATGACAATCAATGATAAATAAATCCATTAAAATATATTTATTTGTTGTTATTATAGACCATATATAAATAAATTACTAAATGTTTTATTTTTAAAAAATATATACTTTTTAAAATATTTATAAAAAAAATCATACATAAAATAAAATAAAACATACAGGCACAATAAAATTATCTTATATAGATAATCATACATCCACAATCATATATTTTCCACAACTATCACCACAACCCTTGTAAACTCAACATTTAAGTCAACCCATAACCTCAGACATCAATATATAAATTTAAAATATTATTACCAATGAAAAAATCATGGACCATATACACCCATCTCATGACCTATATTGTATACATCTACCTCCACATAATGTCATCAAAATGAACAGACCACATAATTTAATCAATTGAAACAAAAATGAAAATAGATATTATGATTTGACAATAAATTAGGGTAAAATTTCAATCACTGATACTAGTTAAACAAAAAAAAAGAAACAAATAAACCTCACTAATTTCTTCTGCATAATTTCATGGATAGAAATGATAATGATCCTTCCTACTATAGGCATATTTAATGTATAAAAAAGCACAACATTTAAGAAATGATACATTAAAAAGAATAAGAACACGATATATTTAAAATGATACACATAACATTTTTTAATTATACAAAGTGTATTTTAACATAAAATTTTATATATAATGTAATCCACATATAAATCATAAAAATAAATATTTAACATATGATTCAACACATTGAACTAAAAGTGGAAACATATATAACTTTTTAATTAATTATTAAACAAATATAAAGTGTTCATGAAATTAACCATAAAAAAATAAAACTAAAATAATTTGATATTAAATAATTTATTATATTTTAAATTTAATTCAATGGTCGTTTTCCCAAATATTTAACATCAATATAAGTTCATCTCCCATGGTTTGACCATTAAATTATATTTTTAGTGCTTTAAAACACTGATATCATTTTTATGTGTGTCTAGGGAAAAGCATATCTTGGAATGATATATAACTATTATATATATATATATTAAAAATTTAATATATGCTCATTTCCCCCATACACATGTGTTTATGTACATTGGATGTTTTAAAAACTGCTAATTGAGTAATTAGGATCACACCTCAAATTGGATGGATGCATTTTCAATGATTACACATCCAAAATAATTGTTGGTTTTTTCTCTAGGATTTCACATTATTATGAGGTTATATTATGCGGTGTTGACCATTAAATGCATGTTTCAGTGTAATAAAACAATAAAAACACATTTAGAGAAAACCAAATTAATCCATTACATAGAATGATTTTCCATTAGTTTCTACAGTCTAAAAATAAATCTACATTAATTTTACAACGATTTTATAACCATATGAAAACATTTTTATAGTTTTGACCCCTAAAATATTTTTTAAAGGACAATGGTAACATTATAACCTACTTATGTAGTTGTTTGGGGCACACCATATGTTGGAATGATTCTTAAGCTATACATACACATAAAAATTAATTCTACAGTGATTTTTATATTATTTAACATCAATATATGGTTATTTTATAAAACTTTTAACATTCAATGCACATTTTAGTCTTTTAAAACACTAAAATATGTTTACTAGAATAATAGGAAATCCCAAACATGGAATGAAATTTTCCCAGTTCTTATATTTAAAAAATAAATATTTAATGTTTCTCCAATTATTTCATAGTCAATGAATATCATTTTCATCAATTTTACACCCTAACATATGTTTTTAGAGACTATAGTATCTTAAATGAATTCATATTTATTCATTATTTTTACAACACACATAAAATGGATGTGTTTTCTATACATACACATATAAAATAAAAAAGCAATGGTTTCACATTGTTTTATTTCTATCTGAGTTCTTTTTCTGGATTTATGACGGTTACAAACGTTTTTAGTGTTTTAAAATAATGAAAAAGTATTTATGGGTGTCTCGAAAAAATATAACTCAAAATGATGGTTTTTTATTTCCAATATTTTAATAAATAAATACAAAATCATTTTGAAATGATTTTATGTACATCGAATAAAATATTCGTAGTTTAGACCCCTTGAAACATGTTTTTTATGACATTGATATCTTTAAAAACAACATATTAAGGCATTCAGAGCACTCCAAATGTAAAATGTATGTGTTTTATACACATAAACATCAGAAATAATTAAAAGTTTCGTTTACCATGACTTGAAGTCAATATATATTCATTTCCTATGTTTTTAAAATTACACACATGCTTTCAATGTATCAAACAATAAAAACACATTTATTGGATTCATAGAAAAACTGTAACTCAGAATTATATATCATTGGTTCTAACATATCAAAAATAAATCTATGGTCATTTTCCTCTAGTTTTACAACATTACTATGTCATTTATATGTTTTTACCCCAAACATACATTTTTAATGAATTTGGTATCATTACAAACTTCACACTAAGTCATTCGGAGCACACTACACATCAGATAGACATGATGTCTTTTCATTCACATACAAAATTATTCAATAGTGGGTTTCCCTTGATTTATCATAAATATGAGGTCATTTTATATGATTTTTATAGTTATATATATGGTTTAATGTCTTAAAACATAAGAAACACATTTATTGTCATCATAGGAAAACTATTACTCTGAATGATATTTTATTACTTCAATCATTCCAAAAATCAATCAACATATAATTTCATCAGATTAAAAATAAATTATATTTCATTATCATTTTTCCCTTTAGAATGAGTTTTTAAGACATTGGTATCTTTAAAAAAATCTTATTGATTCATTATGGGCATAGCCAATGTCATATAGAGGTGACATCTACGTGTACATGTTAAAAATAGTTTCATTGGTGGGGTTTTCATGCTTTCATGTCAATTTGAAGTCATTTTAAATTGATTATACCATTAAAATTATAATTTAGTATTTAAAAACATAAATCATATTTACAATAATCTTGGAAAACTATAACATTATATGATGTTTCATTAGTTCTTACATTTATAAAATTAATATATGGTTATTTCTTACTATTTTCATAGCCATTTGGCATCATTTTTGTAGTTTGGATCCCCTGGAACTCATTTTTTTTACTTTAAAATTCATTTCACATTACCAAAATAGAGAAAATGAGATCATATTTTTTATAATATTCACAAAAATATTAATTGATTTCTTTTCATATTAATAGTTTCTACAAACTGTTATTTAGTACTAAATTGTTTTCTTAAACATTCAATTACGGAAAACTTTCCTTTAAATGAATGAAAAAATTAGGTTATAGGGTTATTTTTTACTGAATTATAATATATTTTATAAAAATTTAGCTCTTTATAGTAGATCTTGAGTTTGTCAGTTATGATGATTGGGTTATATATTATTTATATACAATATGATGATAAGTCTAGTAGTATTAGATTATTTAATCCTTGATACTAAGAGAACCTATACACCCATCGGATAAATTACAAGATAAACATAGTAGTAATAACTATTAATAATGAAAGAAAACCAACTTCAAAATCCCTTGAGAGGGCCATTCACAAAGAGTTATCATTTAGGATAATTTTTAAATATCCCTCATGTATTAATCTATCTAAAAGGGTGGATATTTTTTAGTTAAATTATAATAATTTATTTTTCATATGTTATTCAAATTTATGTCCCAATGAAGATACATCATCTTTCAAGACATCAATAGAAATTTTCTTAAGCATCCTTTATAAGGTCTAACATGAAAAGTGATTAGGATGAGATGAATATCATTTCTACTTAAAACAACTGATTAAAATTGGGATTTATAATTGTATTGGGACATTTTTAACACTTACTAAATGTTTCATTATTCATTTTTCTTAATTTATCACCACATTTTATTAACTAGAGTGTTAAAAAAATAAAATCACTTGTTTTTTCTTAATGGTAGAGAGAAAATTCCTAAATAAAAGGAATGCTTTTTGGAAATGAAATGGAAATGCTCTCAAAACCAACTCCACTATCACCTATAAATTTATTGTAACTATTTTGGTTTCACACCTGAACGGGGAATCCATTTTGATGAGGATGTATTTGGAAGTCATACCAATATTACCAATGATTAAAATATATATATTTATAATACACATTCCATGAGTCCACATTAAAATATAGTAAAATTAGTTAAGATCATAGAAATTTTAAAAAACACTTATTAAGACTTTATACATCGAAACAATGATGAAAGTAAACAAAATCAATTAGCCTAGATGTCTCAAGATGATAGTAAAGTCTCAGTGAAAAACATAAACCAAATATTTACAGATAAATTATCATATAGTGTTTTATATGGGGAGAATTATTAATTTTGTCCCAATATTTACATGCGGTCACAAACATTAGAAAATTTTATCTTTTCAAGTGTAAGGGGTGAGAAATTATAAAAAAATTCCCCTTCCCAAACCAATACAATGATAACAAAAATTACACAATTGTTTAATTGAAAAAGAAAAATAGAATTAATTTCTATGCTTCTACATGTTTTTCAAAACATTAAAGGGGATATACTAAAAAAATTACAGAACCCATTACTCATATAGGAACACATAGGGGATAAACGAATAGTAGATCACTAAAATATAATCTCAAAAGTTATTAATTTACAATTTGGTTGTTTTTATGGGTCAATTGGCTCTCAAAATCATTAAGATATTCAAAGGTATGATTTTGACAATTTCAGAACTCAAAAATATTGAAAATATAATCCTTTTAACCATAATGAGTGTGTTTAAAAATCAAATAGATATTAAAAACAAGATAATGAATGTTTAAACTGATCATTTGGGTTAATATTTTTAGGAAAACCTGTGTGAATGTGATCAATCCACTTATAAAATTTATCCTTACACTATCAATAATCGATTTATTCCTACAAAAAAAAAATGAATAGTAAATTCAATGTAAGAAATATAATAAGGCAGATAATTATGAGGAATAACCATATATAAATCCCCAATGACTGATACCAACCCATCAAATTACATCAATGTGGAAATCCTAATAAAAAAGATTTCAATATTCTAAATTTTGTAGAAAATTCCAAAAATTCGTAATTGAATACTCCATTAATTATAATTTCTATACAAATCCCTTCATATATAATTTTTTAGTAGAATCCTTTTATTCAAAAATTATTTAGAGTAATTTTAAAAAGTTTATATTAATAATGAGTGTATTATCATTTTAAAATTTTAATTCCTCCAATATTATAAGAACTATATGGATTTTTAATTCCAATAAAAATATGAAGAATATTGATACCCATTCTTATTTAGAATCAAGGGGTAATCATTTACATGATTCCTTTCTCTAAATTTTAGATTATATGATTCATAAAGTTAAATTCTAATTTTTTTCCATCCAACTAGTTGATAGTTTGATAACTCACTCCTTGGTATAAGTTTATAGCTTATTAGATATAGTTGGATGACACTTCATTGAAACTAATTTTCTAATCTAAGTTGTTGAGTTTGAAAAATGATTCTAATCATTCCTGGAAATATTTTCCTTCCAATATATAGATATTTTTAAATATTTCCAAATTTATTATTCTTTTTATTTTTTGAGGTAAATGGAAATATTATTATTTTTTAAAAATGTTAAGTTTTAATCACTGGAATATGGTTGTTCAATAGAAGTTTATTCGAGTGGGAAGAATTTTATGATGATTTTTAGGGTGTTTTTATGAAATCATTGAGTAATTGTCAAGGAAATACATCATGATAACAAAAGTAGCTTTGGAGTTTCTAAAGATATACACTACTAACATTAGTAATGAATTTATGCTGCCCCACTCCCATTTGATATTAAGGTTCCAATAGTATATGTTTGCCTATCCTCATTAGATATATATTTCATACACTTATAAAAACCATATTTTTTAGAAAATAAAGATTCAAAATCAAAGTAAATGTCATTATTTAGTTGTGGGTGACATAACTTTTTTTCATTAATTTTTAGTAATTAATTTTTTAAGAGTAAATAACTATTACAGATTTGAGTGTATAGAAGTGATATTTCATAGAGTATTTATAATATCAAGGTAATATTAACCTATTTC
Organism: Viscum album; assembly: GCA_963277665.1. Classification (NCBI taxonomy): domain Eukaryota; kingdom Viridiplantae; phylum Streptophyta; class Magnoliopsida; order Santalales; family Viscaceae; genus Viscum; species Viscum album. The sequence goes on along the minus strand of OY728155.1, from coordinate 164,666,963 downwards.
TATTTGCATATGATACACATGAAACAGTAACACAATCTAATATTATAGTGTAAAAAGGATTCTCATCCCAAATGTTCAAGAGGAGTTAACGGTGGTGGTAGAATGACTATTTATTGAATGAATTATTTAAATAATCATTGAATGCCCTTTAGTATGTCTGATTTACAATTTTCATGGTAATGAGTGTTTCATAATGGTATAAAATTAAAATAATGGGTTTTTTATCATTAAAAAAGGGGTATAATAGAGGCTTAGTAATTATTATTATAAGATGAACCAATTTACCCAAAAGGCCCATTTCCAAAACACTTTTTATATAAAATGATATAGAGGATGGTTATAAATGATTTATATTTCTTATATGATGGGTATTTCGGTTATAAAAAACTCTAAATATCTAAATATTACCACGATAAATATATATTATCATGTACAATTGAAGCATTCTTCTATTAAAAGATTCCCATTGGACACTATAGACCACTGACCAACTTCAAAAGTTCACTGATTCATGTTTTCTCATATATGGTTAATTTTTTTCTTAACATCCATGATTTTTATCAATGGAATTTTTATTGTTAATTAACTAATTTTTCAAATTTAGGAATGAGATAATTATAGTTATATAATTTGATAAGAATATTATAACATAAAAAATAACTGAAAATTTTAAATATGATTAAAAAAATGTTTGACTTAATAAATGTATAATTGAGATTTTATTCAAAAAAAATATTATAAATATATACTCAATGATAATTCACTAAAAATTTTATCCTTATCTATTTTTATATAAAATTATATTCAATTTTAAGAAATCAAAATTAATTTTTTGGCACTTGAAATATTATTTCATCAAAATAATAGGTTTTCAAAGAGTAAGTATGTTTATTTTAAAAAACATAATCAAATTTATGAAATTGGTTTTATAAAATAAATATTATTTAGGGAATCAGCACATGAAAATTTGGTCAGAGTGATTTTTTGTATTTTTTTAAAAGGTTACTTATATTTGAATTATGAACATAATCATTTTTGAAAATAAAATATTTTATTATATCACTATGAAATGAATATTTTCTAAATAATATGGAAATTTGATTTAAAAAAAAATATTAAACGGTTTAAATTTTGAGTTCAAAAATTATAATTTCAATATATTGGTTTATATAGGATATTTTGGAAGTAAAATTACATTTTATCATTATAAAATTTATTTTTATATTCACTGAAATTGATAATGTGGTAGGATAATCGTGTTTATTATTAGAAAAATTTTGAACTCAAATAACATTTATTTTCTAATAAATTTTGAACTAATTTCATTAAATATAATTCCACACCTTGCTAACTGGCCTAAATAATTAAATAGCCAATTATTTAATGAGAAAAGCATCTCTCCTAAAATATAAATACCCCCTCAAATTTCCATTTTCAAACCACATTCTATTCTAATAACAAATTAAAAAACCAACCAATTTACCATCTAATAGGATTATTATTATAATTATTTACAATATGGATTCATAAAACCTGAAGAATCCCAAAATTTAGTAATTTTTTCCTTTCAATGGTGATGTGACCTTGATTTTCTTTTAATTATTTTTCACAATATTTCTTTCTACCCTCCCAATCTAATTATTATTTTTCATTATAATGTATTTTTATGTTATTGTAAAACATTTTAATACTATTATAATAAAAATATAACAATTTTATCATAATAATACTATATAAAATCATTGTCCCTCCCCTTTAACAAGCCTAGACAATTGGTGGTTTCTTTAACCAATAAGGACATTATATATGGTTCTATACTCACAAAAAACACAGATAGTTTATAAATATATTCAAAAAAAATGTCAGAAATATTATTCGATGATTATGAGTTCATAAATCAATTAAAATTCAAATAAATTTGGCATAAAAATGATTCTTATTAACATATTATATAATGATTACTACCTCCATTGATGTAGAGTTTCAGTTTCATCACCTCTATTCGTGGTTTAAAATGAAGATTCCATTCATGGATAAATATAATATTTCAAACATTTTAATGATTATAAATGATAAAAATAAGTTAGGAAATTATGGATATCAATAATAAATGGGTATGGAAAAACTGACAACATAAACCATGTATACTGATATATGTTTCATTTTCTGAATTTATTTTCACAAAAAATATTAGACTATATAAATTCCAAGATATTATGACATTTAATGTCTGAAATATCAATAATTATGTATGAAATGAGGCTATTATACAAACCTTTGAACCATAAACAAAATACCATATTAATATTTATTAAAATAAGCAAACTACTCAACATGGTTAATACAGGAAAAATTATTTTATAAATGAATTAAATGTGGTAAAAAATATAGGTTAAAAATGGAATATAAATTAATATTATTCTTAATAAACTAATTTTTAAACATTAATTAGTTTTTTAATGAATCCGTAGACATGGTGAATTCTCATTGGGACATGAGGTATGTTGAATCTTGAACACTATTATTTACTTTCAGTTTTCCCTAATGTTCTCTATCATTTTTTATAATTCTTCTTTACCCCATTCTATTATAGTTATACTAAATTTCCATTTCATTTATATGTATATTTATGGTTCTATCTCGTTGATATTATTTCTAATATTCCAATAATTATTTTTCAAAGAGAATAGTTTCCAAATACATATTTTTTAATTGTTCATAGTTATTTACTATTATCATAATGAATTTTTTTATTTTTATAAAAAACATTGACGTTAAAAAATATTTTATCCATTATTGTGTTTATGTTATCTATTACTGTTCGTTTATATATAATTTATTACAAAATTAGAAATTATATTTCTTTATATGGTATTATTTTAAAATTTAAACTATTATATGGTACATTATTATGTGAAATGCATGATTATGATAATTTAATGATGTGACTGGTTGGAGCTAAATTATATACGCCCAATGCATTGGGTAAAGTGATATATTTCATGATATTAAGTTTACTATACACGTACATGATGAGAAATTTTTTAATAATTATAATGTAATGATTTATACACACATTATATATGTGAAAATGATGTGGAAATTGTTCACAATGTATGGGTGGTATTTCACCCCTATGTTTTGATGTTTTAGTATTATGAATATTCCACATTTACTATATTTTTTAGATGATTCCCTAATTCTTATGATTATAATAATATTAATAGGATATTATGATAATGAATATAAACACCAATGTACTATTAATTTGAGATTCTTATTCCCCCCTCCCTCAATCACCATTTATTTGAACTCTCACATTATTGTATGACCATAGGTAGTTAAATGTACACAAGATAACATAATAGATAATATAAGGGGTATGAATAAGGATTTAAATCATATTTAATTTTTTTTACATACTACTAATGTATAAACATATTCTTACAAATATACTGAACCTATATTTTTTTGATTGTATTTTGATAATTAATTCATTTAAATTAAATATTATGTATTATTCATTTAATAAAAATAGAGGGTCATTATAAAATCATTGACGCATTTATGTATGACCTGAAAATTCTGATACAAACATTTCAAACATATTCGAAGTTCCAAAATATTATCATACATGTATTCCATAAAACAAAAATTTTTCATCATTGAAAATAGTTCCAATTTATAGGCGTCAATGACATAGTTCATGGGTTCAATGATGATGTATAGAAGTTGAAAAAATAGGTGTGATTTAAAATATTCCTCCACCAAATTCTATTAAATCTATATAAAGTTTCCTTAGATATATTTGATTCTATAAACGATTTAGAATGAACTTTTGAAAATTCATTAAAACATTCCATTCCATGTTGTGGAAAGATTCCCTCACTTCATTTTTGATAAACAAAAATGCCTCTAATCCTTTCAATGCCAGATGAATAGATTATAATATTCATATATCATAAATTTTTTTAATTTTTCCCTCCAATTTGAATTATTATGTTATGTTATTAAGGTTACAGATAATTGTATCTTTTTAAAAAATAAGATTAACCATCATGTGGTGTACTAGGTTAGATGAATTCTTGATTATGCTTATTGAAACTAAACTGACACTAAAAATAAAATATTAATATTTTTTACATAGAAAATATTCAAAAGTGTTTCATTGGTAATAAAATATTTTTTTTCATGATGTATACTGCAACGATGTACATTTTCCCTAGAAAATATGTTGGGAAATGGTTGATAATATGGGTCCTATAATATGAATTATTTCATGTTGAAATAATAGATAAAATGTGGTCGATAACTAGGTTACCAAAGAAATTTCTAGGTTGTCCTAAATTAAAAATAGTAACCCACAGTTGATACTTTTTACTCAACTAGAAGAAACATTATTTGTTTTCTCAACAAGATAGCCCCGCGATTAAATAATTTTTTTGAATTATTCATTCTCTAGAAGATTACATTTTTAATTAATTCAAATATAAAATTTTATTTTTTTGTAATGGTTAAAAATGAATTTTTAGACGTCACTTGGTTCATTATAAGATGTTTTGTTTAAAAATTAAGGATATGTGACTTTTAAGACATATAATAGTCACACAGTAGATAACACAATTTTTACATGAGGGGGGAATAATGGGCAATGAGGATTACTGAAGAAGAGAGTAAAGTAGGATTATAATGGTTGAATTTGTTTAATGATTTTAAGAGTTTTGTTGAAGTATGTGAAAAATTACAATAGTCAGGAAATAATGAAATATTTTATGATATGCCTCAATAAGGAATCAAGAAATTTAGATATTTAACAATTGGTGATTTGATTTTATTGTATCATTTCCTCCCTCTCATTAGAATGAGTATATATTTTTTTATGAAGAATTTGTGTCCATGTGTGTTGAGGTGGTGGTGCTTATGAATAACCAATAATCGATTGTGGTGAATTCCATCATGGAAAATAATTTATCATGATATAGGATTTAAATTTATTTAGTTACCTACAATTGTTTTCACAAATATAATGTTGTTTCTAAAACAAAAATTATAAAATATATGAAAAATCATGAAATAAGTACATATTGAAACACAAAAACTAATGGAAAAGATAAAATATCAAAATAGGAATTTAAACCAATTTTGTAGAAAATCATTTTTATATCTTGGAGGGATTATTCTTTAATATTAATTGATTATTTTTATTTATATATGAAATTATTAAAAATTCATGGGGTATTTACTTTAATGAGACATCATTTTGGAAAATCATTCCAATAGTTTAATGAATATATACAAAAGTCTTAATTGTTAATAAAGAATGTGAAATTTTATTTGAAAATAGCTAGTCACAAGTAGCTTCCTAATAAAAATGAAATACCAAAAAAGAAAGAGGGATCTTGATAAGAATTATAGAATTAAAAAATAAGGATCCAAATAATTTTAGGGTTAATTGATCTAAAAAAGGGTTAGATTAAAATTTAAGAGAAATTTACCATGTTATAAAGAAGGAAAAAATGCCATTGGAATGTTGAAATAAAAATTTTATGAACCATCCAATAACACTCAAGTGTTAGATAATGGTTTCCTAAAGAATATTTGAGAGAAAAAAAAAATAATTGTCGGTTAATAGACTACAATATATAAAGGATATCCCAAGAAGTGGTTGTTATAATTTCACCCAGAAGTTAAAAGGAATGTAAAATGTAACCAAATATTTTTACTAAATTTCTTCATGAAAATAAACCCATAACTTTATTAATTTTAATTTCTTTAAAGAGAAAATTTTATATATTCGTACACTAAGTTGGTGGGAGGGGGTAATAACTATTGGGGAACAGTTATACCTTTACCAAATAGAAATTTTATGGTATCAATCATCTTATACTCATTTCCATGTAACATGAAATATATAAAATATTAAAAAGAGAACCTGATGTTTTTATAGGGTTCTCTGCAAAATGAGAGTAGCTTGTACTAGACTTCTATTGTTATGAATAGTATATGGATTCTCTATTATACAATAGTATCATGTTATAGTGGAATGGATATGGGACAATCATTTATCCTGTGTTCACCCTACACATTAAGAGGGGTGAATATGGATATTTCTTATTCCCTAGACTGATTATGACCTATTCTATGTTTCATCTCTTTGTCAGTTTTTATAATTACCATAAATAATGTATTTACCTTTCTTATAATATAATTTGTAAAACTAATAATGTTTTTTTTCCAATATGATAACATTATATATTTTTATAGTGTATATTTGTTCATCCACTTTATTTCTTTCCAATTGGTCACTTTTACAATAGGTATCAAGAATCCCTACTTCTTATTCTTAGTAAAAAACAATATGTTTCACTTTATTCTACTTCTATCAGTTACGGTGATATGAATTGGTTGTGGAATGATAAGATGGATTTTCCATGACCCAAATGATAATTAGTAATTAACTAATATGGATTGGCTAGTCAAATTATTTTTTTACTTATAATATTTTAAACATTATGATATAAAATAGTGTAGAAGAGTCTTGATCTAATTATTCATCAATACAAAACGAACATCAATGAATCTTATTATACTCCTAGCTAGAATCAAAAACCACATTGTGATTGTTGAAATAGTGATGATTATATCTGTATAACATCATTAAAATTATTTATTATTTATTCGTAATGATAAATTAATATTGACGTGTACTGAATTCTATGACATAACTAATACACAATATTAGAAACTATATAGATTATCGATGTTCCCTAAGGTAAAATGAATATTTTTCATCCATGAATTGCACTACACTGAACATATCATCACATTCATGTATTTTAATTATTCATGTAATTTTCACAAACATATTTCATATATTATTAATGCATGTTTTTTCCATTATTTACCCATGAATATCATTCGCATTCTCATGAATGTACACATCATTTTTCATATTATTCCCTTTTTTATCTTCACGAATGTGATACTTTTTGAAACCATTATTCTTCCAAGAAAAACACTAGCACATAGATAGAATATAGTTCATCGATATTTTATGTGTTATCAAAATAGTGAATATATGTGTTATATGTAATGCCTGTATGCTCTATATAACAATTCATATATATTAATACATATAGGATAACTTCTTTCCACCTTTAAAAAAATTATAATGTGAGATTTTCATTTTTATAAAAACATGGTAATAGTTTTCTCATATATACTTCATCCAATCATATATATATATATATATGTTCATTGTCTCTCCATTGAAACAACAAAAGTTCACTATAAAACAATATGTATTGTATTTTCATTCATAATTTTCTTGATGCATAGGATGGTATCACTAGATACACCAACTTTTCTTAATATTATGAGAGTGGGAAACTCAACAACTAATTCATGGAACTATCCATCTGCATGAATCATGATCAGGATGTTCGTATACCTATCACATGTTTTCGTATCATTTTCATGTAGAATGTGTGTCGATCTCCTTCTCAAATACAAAATGGTTCAGGGACTCCCATCACCCATAAGCCATGATGGCTTGTAATTTTCATTGCATTATTTGGATAAAGATTATCTTGGATACAATATTGTTTTTATAAATATGAGAGTTCTTGAAAAAAACATGAGTTCTAACACCTTTCTCAACCTCAGTGAGTAACCTTTTGTAGGCATTGATCAAAACCTTTGAACTGCTATGATTCATCAACTAAGAAACTTGTAATTATGCATTGAGAAGATTAATTCTAAGAGTTAAATTTATTTTATTTTATGTTTTTATAAACTGGTCCAAATGATTCCATATAAAATAGAGTATTTTCATTATGAAAGAATTGTACTCAAAATGAATGTATCACCTCCATAAAATCGTAAATGAATATTATTTCATGACTCAATCTCATCAAAGTAAAATCATTCATATGAAAAACATTGAAGATGAAATTTTCAAATATTTAATGCATTTTAATATTAATCATAAAAATAATGTTTCATTATACTTTTTTTTGTTTTTGGTTTTTCCAGAATAATAAAATTTCAAGATCATAGATTCCTCCTACAATTATTAGAGGTCTCACTGAGAGATTAAATGAACTACACATTCAAAAAACTAGGGATCCTAAAGAAAGATAAAGGTATGATAGAACATCTCTGAATTAATTGAGCAACTAAGATATAAGTGATCAATTTTCAGTGAAATGTATTTTATTTTTAGTGGTGGATAATAGTGTAATCAGTATCATGTCTCAGCCAACGACCCCGTACCCGAGTGGAAAGGGCTCCTTCTTGGCATCCAAGAGACCAAGTTTCAAAACTGGGTGGAGGTGCATTTCGGGGGTACTGTAGCAGTAGTATAATAGGCACTGTTTGGTACTGTAGCATCCGGACTATTCACCTGATTTGGGATTTCGGGACACCGGTTTTGGCCTATGGGTCTTAGGTCCTTCGGGCCATCATTGGCCTTCGGGCCATAGGGCCTTCGAGCCATTGAAGACCATGAAGTAGGCCAGTTCACATAGAGCAAGCCCCAGATAAGGATCAGAGCACCAGTAACAGTCACCAGAAGGAGATCTAACCAGATTGGAAGAATGAGAGGGTATTGCAACCGCCATTGGGACCAGACACCGTGCAGCTTTGTACGGGGCGATACTAGACGATAACCAATTTAGGTGGGGAGATAAAAGAAATCAATTATGTAGAAGCTTGGGACGGGCAATTCAAGTGGCCTGGGCCTATAGGTCATGTATTGGGCATGGTCTGCCTCTGGACCTTCAGGTCATGTATTATGGGTCATGTCGGGACTTGTGCCTTGGGCCTACGGGTCATGTACGAGTTCCCCTTCAACCCTTAAAAGGGGGATTATCTATAATAAAATAAAAATAAGGCCTTCGGGCCATTTGGGATAAAATATCATGTCTCACATAGAAACATGCACCATGTTTCTATCAACATTAAAATGCATATTGTTTAAGCCACTTGTCCGAGCTAGAAATGGGATTTGCACATGGATACACAGAACAGAATGCCTATATGGGCCACATCACACTACGTAGTCCACATGCTCCCCTATGAGAATGTACTATAATCTATGAGTTCCCTATAATATTTGATTCAGAAGATTTATAGGTTTGGTCCCTTCGGTGTGTTTGACCTTTGAGGCCCACATGTACTATTGGCTGTGAGTCCTAAGAAGCATGTGAATGGGACATATATTTTTATATAATGAATTGTTTATACATATAGAATTCTAAGTATATAATTTTTCTATCCTAATATATTATGAAATTCAAAACAACTCAAGCACTAATCAATATATCACATGGTTGTTTTCATGAAAAATAATCTTTTTCATTATAATCTTTAAGAACTTCTTCTTGAAAATTATATATCGAATATTTCTCAAGTCAGATCTTGCATGGATATCATGTAATAACAAAATATTTGATGAATGCTTTAAATTCCTCTTCTTTCATTATTTCCTAAATAACATATTAAGCATCAAATAATCTATCTTATTTATTTAATTTTATGTTTATCTATTAACTAAAGTATTTCATATGAGTATTAGCTCATAAATAATATTTTTTTATAGAATTATTCATACATCCCATCAAAATTCATTTAATATTAAATAAAAAATCTATAGGAATCACCTTTTATATTCAATTTATTCAAACCATTTATATATTTCATCAACTAATATAACTTTAGGACACTATACAAACACAATAATATTCAAATATTTTTCATCATATGGACATTAATGAACATCCTTTGACAACCAATAATGATCATTGTAAACAAATAAAACCCACATACAATGTGGGATATTAAATCTATACCAATTTAATTATTTTAAAAAACTTCAATGTTCTTTCCAAATGAATATTTCAATATGTGAATCATTATCTTCTCCCTCTATTTTAATTTTAAACATAATTTCACTTTTTATCTCCATCATTAAGATCAAATAAAATGTTTATGGTAAATTTTATCAGTGTAAACTAAATAAATGTGTGTTACATACATTACCTCTCCATACACATTATTTATTTTGGTGATGAAAACAAGGGGATTATATTTATACAACAATGGTACCCATAATGAGATGATAATGATACCAAATGAAAATTGAACTCATACACTTTTCTTCAATAGTTCTCAACCATCATTCCAAGATGATGATGCTAAATATGATAAATTAAAAATTTTAAAGAAATATCTACTAGAAACAAATGTAATCACTTAATCAAAAAGATAAAAAACATTCAATTCTAAAATGTGGAATAATAGGCCTTGAAACACTTTCATTAATTATAATTTTAATCTTCGACTGATTAATTCAAGTAATACACATTTATATTAAATTTAATTTTTTGATAACCAAAAATGATAAGTTATAAAGAAAACATATATTATATAATGACATGATCTTCAAACATTATCAATAATAATGGAATTTGATACCAATTAAAATAATGATTCTAGAAGATTCTTTACCATTATGTAATTTCATCCGCTTTAAGTTAAATACTTCATAACATCTTCATAAGGATGAATCGATTTGATAATAGATTTCAAGATTTTACAATTTATATAATATAAAAAAATTCATATTCATTTTCTTACTTTCTATATTGAAAACTTTCACAAACTGACCAATTATGATCATCATCAACACATTATATTCATAATATAAAATATAAGATCTTACAAGACTATATATTCACTATCCTTAATGACCAGAATATGAAAAAAAATATTAAACTTCATCAGTGGTTAACCTATATCACATTTGTTTTTAAAACTAATTAATCAATCATTCAAGGATAGAAACTTTAGATGATTTTCTATCATGAATTAACAAAAGTGAGATCTTCTAAATATATCATAAGGAGAACATGATTTACCTATATTCCCTATATTACAAACACAAATACAATACAAAAATATTTAATGGAATAAGGTATATTCTTTATTGTTTATAATATATAATTGCATGTTTTAGATAGTTTTCCCAACCAAGTTTCTCCATTTTCTCTAATAATTAGGCTTCCACATATAAAAAATATATTCTGATTTATGTTTAGGAAGCATAGATCTCAACACAATATTTTATGATTTGTCTCGAGAAGGATTTTTATTAAAAACCTTAATGGATTATACAATCATACTCATATAAATGATATGGTAATTTTTCTAGAGGAAATGTTAAATATAACCATGAAATAAAAAATTTATTCATATTATTTACACATAAGACATCATAGACATAGGAGTTACCTTTTGATAGTAATATCTTATGCATCTTTTCTTTATCATGTGGGATCTTTTCTTTTCCTTTTTTCACTAGAAATAGAATATGTATCTTCAATTCTCTTCATTCAATCTAATAATTATAGGGAAATAACTAATATAACATTATGAATGTTAGATGTAGGTTTGGATTTTCCTAGTGAATTCTTCTTAGTGTCATAATTTTTACCAGTTCTTTTAGATGAACTTTTAGTTTTCTTATTATATATGATCTCCAATGACTTATATGATTCATTATGTGAAAGCATTTTGGGTAAATTGTTGTTCACAACATTTATATGATTTATTCCCAAGGTATATATTTTTTGGTTATAAAATATCAATGATATTATTTTCTCAACAACTGTGGATACATGTTGATATGAAAATATACAAATGTTTAGACCGCTACCACTAAATATTTCAAATTTGTTATCAATATTTCCAAATAATTTTTGAATATATAGATTATTATAGGACTACATATATTTATCCTTGATCTTTGGATTTCTAGCACTTAAAATATCTATTCTTTTTTCTTATTAATTTTATGAATTGTACAAACAATCTAATGCACTATTAAAAAATCTATTACAACCCCAACATTGAATTATAAAGAGTTATTTCCTAATATCTATTATATAACGATACTGGGTATTTATTATAAATTTTTATGATATTAGTGGGGAAATATATTTTACAATATTTTCACTATCGATCCTTATTATGGTGGTTGGATTTTTCTGTCCTTTATTGATCCATAATTGTTGATGTTTTTTTCTAACCTATAATATTTGTGGAAGAATATTTAGAAACATTAATAGAAGATGTTCTGGATGGTTCCTTTTTCATCTGAAAATATTGATTTTGATCATTGAATGATTTTGTGATTTTATATCACAAGTTATAGTATTTTTATCTATATAATTATCTAGTGAGAATTTGTAGTTGAATGAAATATCTCCTTATTTGAGAAGACTCAACAGGTGTCTTCCAAATGTTTCAAAAGAGAAATTCTAATTATAGAAATTTTATTTAGAAGATGTTTTTTCATCATTAGTATTAAAAATGTTCTCCTCCCATGATATCTTTTTTATATCGAATTCATATAAATGTGGACTAAAATAATTCTAAACAAAAGAGTCATGATCCTTAATCATCATATATTGTTTTTCAAATTAGAATCCCTTTAGATCTGTGCTATTTTCCATATATTACTCAAGTTGAAGGGTATGTTATTCAATTTTCTTCATGAAAACCACTTCTATTCAACATTATTGATCCATTTGAGAAATGTATTTCATGATAACTATTTATTTATTTAATTGTTAAAACACTCTATTGATTTTTATACGTTATTTATATTTTCTTCCATGAAATTATCCATAATATAGTCTTCTTCTTCTTCTTATATTTAGGTGATTTATTTTTAAATACATTGAATGACTCAAAAACAAGTGACACTATTTTTCGAGGAATATAAAAAAATATCTATTAATAAATCAATTTATATATCCTAATATGATTTATATTCAATATATTCATCATGTGGTCTAGGATATTCATTTTTAGGAAATTTTTTAATGGTTCTAAAAAATACTTCCGGATCACTTGAATATATTTATTTACTTGGGGTAGAATAGTTTTTCTTATCCATAATGAAAGCCTGTTCCTTATGATCTATACATTCCTAACATGATATATCCTATTTTTTTCAAGGCATCGACATACTTATAGTTTCACTTCATTAGATAGTAGAGAATTCTTAACGATCTTTCATTAATCATTCATTAACACTTTAAGCATGCTATCAGTAGAAATGGATAACTTTTATAATATATCTGAATGATTACTAAACCTAATCTTATTTTTAACATCAGAAGTAAACTAAAATCGAAAAAAAAACATAATATTGGAGAAATAAATCGAGTTAAACCTATATTTGATATAACTTGAAAGGACCAGTTTAGGATTTCTAAATACAGATAGAGGGTGAAATAGTGTTGGGGACTTTTTAAACCATTATATTTTTTTACTATTGGGATATCAATTCATTTATTCTACTTTTCCTATTTCATGAATGTTTATTGAATAATATAAAAATAGAACATAATATTTTTACAAGATTCACTGCTCAATGAGAGAATCATGTCCGTATGTTGTATCATTTTAAGTAATAATGAGGTTCTATACTATAATGGAGAATAATATTACATTTTTCTGTCTATGATAATATCCATTATCTAGTGTGAGTCCATATAATTTAGGAGGGTAAGTGGGGATAATAATTATTCCTTATAATGGTGTTAACCTTGTCCAAATAAAATCTCCAAATTCATTATTTATATTGATTCTAAAGATATTATCACATACATTCAATGCCTCATGATATAATAATGAATGTTTTCAATCAAACAAGAATTATATTTGATATTACAGATCCTTTTTGTCATTCCAATAATTTCTTCTTCACCAATTTTCTAGAAAAGTAGGAGTTAAAAAACCCTTATTTTTTCTTAATAACAAACTATAAGCTGTAGCTTCTTCTTAATTTATTAGTCAAAAGAATATGAATATGTTATTGACAAATAATAAAAATTCCCCTACCCCCTGTAATAATCAACTGATATAGATTGGAAAAAAAATTCTTTTTCTTACACTGATCTTTGAAACAAAATGTTATGAAATTGAGTATTTATGACTTCATCTTATTCTTCTTAAATAAAGTCTAAATTATTCTTCTTACAGGATATAATCAAAATAAATATTTTTTATTATTGAAACACTAATGTTTAGAATAATATAACAACATCACAATTATCTCTTCATCAACCATTGTGATATATGGTTATTATCTTGGACTAAATTATCTGACTTCCTCGAGACACAATATTAGCAGTTGAGTATAATATTGCTTTTATCTTACTACAACTAAATATTATTCATACACTAAACACATTTAACTAAATAGATCATCTTATACATTTATTTTAATTGTGTAAGGAATTATCATCAATTCCTTTCTTTTATAATTAATTCATGTTTTGTTCATAGTTCATCAATGAATTATCATTATCATTTTAATGTATATACACTTTACATTTCTTCCTCTTCTCTATGTTAGCTTCATTCATGTTCAACGATGTGAAACTATTCTTCATGATAGAAAACACCCAAGAACATATATAGTTTACCTTTATTTGATAATTTATGTGATTTATAAATCATGCATATATGTGTTTTATGCAATTCATGTATGCATTGTTTAAATAATCACTTAAATTAATCCACTTGGGTTTGATACCTTTAACCTTCACTCAAACAAGAAGTTGATAGGATATTTTTCTTTCAAATTGGAGAATGAGTATCTCATGTATCTATTTTCAAAGGCTATACATAGGTTTAATATCTCTTCATTCACACAAAAATGTTTACAAACCTATTATCTCCACACATTCTCATTCACATATGATGGTATACATGGGTACAATTTCTTTACTTCAACATAATGAGTGTGTGAAACTCTTCAACTGGTTCACCAAACTATCAGTCTTCAGGAATCACAATGTGAGTATTCTTAAACACATCACATGCCCTCAACTTCTTCATGTCGGTTGTGCATGGATCTCCTTCAAAAAAAATTATTTCGCGTGACTCCTCTCTTAATGAAGAATCAATGGATCACTAGTCAAATATTATTGTTCATATAAAATAATGTTTTAAGATAGTCTATTTTTTAGAAAAACAAGAGTTTTTGAATAAAATTCATAGTCTATTAAACTTACTCATCCTTGGTAAATCTCTATTTTTTTCAAGGGTCACTGACATTGCACATACGATATTTTGTGACTCAAATCCCATAATTTTTCCATTTAACCAATTCAAGGAGCTAATGTTATTGGCATTAAATTATTCTAATGTGGTATTGAATGATTTAAAATAACATGGAGTATTTTCCTAGGACTATCTTCTCTTTATGTTGAGTGTATCAAGTAAATTCAATAATAAAAACTTATCCTTTTATTAATGAAAATAAACTATTTTAGTAATTCATATGAAATTAATTTTAATTGTATTTTCATTAATATGAATAATATTTATATTAATAATGTAAATGAGTATTCATGATAATTTTTACCATGTTCATTTTGAAAAAAAGATCACATGTCACGATCAGAGACACTATGTTCTATCATCGGATGCCCAGATGACAGATCTTATGAAAGGGACTTCTAGTGCACTAGAGATCCTTGATGATGAAAAATATAGAATATGAAAAAAATATATTGGTTGAATATATGAGGTCTAATTGATTGAGTGTCTCCCAAAGGGTCTATAATTTTTAAAGGTGAATGAATAGTATGTTTGGGATCACATCCCCCATCATGACATCTACTGTGATTTTTTATACATTATAATCCATCTTGTTCCTACATCCTGCTCGGTTTGTGCCACTCTATTTGTTCCATGAGCTCAACTAATGGCTTCTATCCCAATCTATGTGTGCCTTGGACTCTTTCACCCATTGGAATTCCATGGTTGATCCCTTGGTAATGGTTAACCTTTAGGTGCCATTGTGCCTTTGGTTGTGTGGTGTATGAATCTTGTGATTGGGAAATATATTTTTATATAAGGATACCTTTAAAAATTGGAAATTTTAAGTGTATACTTGTTCAAGAAAAAGTTATTTTTATCTTCAAAATAACTCGTGAAATAATAAATATATTTCATGGTTCATATTTATGTAAAATAATATTTTTCATTATCCTCTATACAAACTTCTTTATGGAAATTAGAATCCAAACGTTCTTAAATTTGACTATTGTTTGGTTCTCTATAAATTGTAAAATATTTCATGATTTTATTTAATTATTATTCTTCTATTGTTGTTCCAAATTACACATTCAAAATCATGTAATCCATAATTTTTATGAATCAAATGTGTCATTATTTAGAGTAGTCATGGAATAAAGAAAATCTCATCCATAATCATAGTTTATAGAAGAATTATTAAATCATGAAATCTAATTTAATTCAATGAATTTATAAATATTTTATTGGAATAACCATTTAAACTCACTTTATTCAAACTATTTATATATTTCATCTACATATAATTGTTGAGAACTTCATCCAATCTTAACTGAAATTAGAGCTTATTCAAAATATTGATATCAATAAACAACCTTTGATAACCAATGATGATCATTGACAATAAATACCAATCATTCACAATGTTGGATATGCACATTATATTTCAATTTTAAATTCTAAAAGCGAGTATAATGGTCCTTTCACTATTTGGGATATTAAATGTTACTACATACATGGTTGTTAATAGGTTAAAATTGTATATGAGGGAAGCTTCCACTAGTTTATGGGTTTTCATATTACATTAGTAAATGAAAAAATCATGATATTTTTTCATACCTTTTATATTTTCAATATTTTCAAAAAATTTGAATAGATATTTCACATTTATTTTTTCATGAAGAATCTTTATTGAGGGGTCATTTTCACAATAAATGAAAAATACGGATTTTCCTACATTACTGATCATCATGTACAAAGTTGATTCAAATTGTGAGAGTTCATTTTTAATATTTTTTTCATTATATTGAACATTAACTATATACTAAAAATGGATCATAGAAAACTCATCCAATAACTTAAAATAATTTATGTCCATTTAATATTGATTCATACACTGCTATCAAATTTCATTTGAGTCATACAAATATGTAATAAACATTTGTGTCCTAATTTTATTATTTTATTAAATACAGATACATTATTTTGAATAAATTTATTAAAACCCTTTTTGAAACATATTTGGAATCCCACTTCTTTAAAATTGAAACCACCATGAAATTGAATTATTTTTGACTCAGTACATCGTTCACCTATGATATTTGTGTGTTGTGAGACATTTTATAAACATCATATAGATAGTGTTTATAAAAATCTGGACGAAACATTAGGTTAAATGTGGTTATTTAATATTTGAGGAGGGGTTAATATTTCAACCAATTTGGAAGCTTGTGATATGATATTTTAAATTATATCCCCATAAAATATTACCTAAATGAATTTTGATATGGATACCCTAAAAAATTTTAATTTCCATTGATGGGAACAATTATTGTTTTTTGTAAAATAATGAAATATTTTTCTTATTTTGGGGGTTAATTTCATGTATTTTTTATTTATGTAAAAAAAGTTAAAAAATTTTGTTCTTGGTAATCATTTTGGGTTTATTTCATGGAGAATGTTTATCATTTCATACCATTTTGAGGGCATTTTACAAAAATCATCAATATTAGTTCATCTTTTTTATTTTCTGGGGAATTATATATATACATAGATTTATCTATTTAGAGTTTCAAATTAATAGTGTTGTATATATAAATTCACTCCTCATTAAAGATATATATACTTATTCTGAGTTTTTAACGACTTATGTGAAGAAAAATAATCTACCGTAAATTCAAAGGAAAAATTAATGATTATCCTATAAATAAAATAGATTTTCAATTCACACATAAACAAATAAGTGGAATATTTTATGATCAGAATGGAATAATTTATGGATTTAGTCTATGAGTTGTAATTATTATTTTATCATTTATTTATTTGATGGAATAAAATAAATAATGGTAGAACATGGGAGATGTATAACCCAAAATTATAGATCTAAGTATGGTTTTTTTAATGAAATATATAAACTCTCTTCTGGAATTTTTAATAGTTATTATTTGGATGAAAGATAAAAAAATTCGTTATAAAAATTAGTATGAAATGATTTTTTAGGTGTTATTAATCACTAATAATGAGTGATCATTGATGAGTAAATTAGTACATAAATGATAAAATAATAAATTTTAAATGCAATCTATATCTAGATAATTTTTAAAAAATAGAACTTTGATAAATCAGATTTTCCTTCTTGACAGTATGATGAATATTTATGAAAAATTTATTTCATGATAATTAATTGATTATTAACATCCAAAATATAAGAAATTAACTTCTATTTGTGCCTTGAATTCTATTATTTTCTGATTTATTGAAGAGATGTATTGAGAATATACAAGGTATTTTTGGGTGAAAATATTTTTTTGATACCCATAAGTTTGTTTTATTAAAATCAATGTTAATTTTTTTTTGGGAAAAAGTGATTTTTTTTATTTATCTTCATTTTTTTTAAAATTCATTTGTAATTTTTAGTTGGTTGTAAAAGAGTTCTACTAGTTCATAAATATATTAAATTCTATATTTTTACCATGAATAAATTTTTTAATGATTTCTAATAAGTTTTTAGTAATGTTTAATTATTTTATTTGGTGATTTTGAATATGAATTTTTTTATGAAATATTTTTACATGGTAATAGTTTGGATGATTTTAGAGATTTTATAGATCAATTTTATATAGTCCATTATGAAAAATTCTTTATCATATATTAAAAATTATTTTATATGTGTTCTATTGAATAAAAATTCTAATGTATATTTAGTTTTGATATCAAATAGTCTATGCGTGACTAAGTGAAACTGTTTATTTGTATGTGATTATGTGATAAAATAACTATGTTTCAGGTGAATGGCCATTCCCTTATCCACTATATGTGAATAAAATTTACAAGAGTATCAAAATAAGACTGTACTATATTATTATTTTTCAATTAAATAATTACTATGTTCAGTAGCTTCTTTCACACATAATAAGGATCTAATAACATCTATGTCATATTTTAGAAGAATATTATAACGAGATTAAAACCTTTGGTATATATAAATATCTTAATCAATATTAAATGGATAGAAATTTTTAGTAATAATACTTAATGATTTAAAAGGGATTTTTCAAAACAAGTTGTTTTTTATTTATATATTAATTTTTTATATAAAAGATAAATTGAAAAAAAATTATTTTAAATTTTAAAAAATTCATATCGTTATTTATTTTTGAAAACATTTTTAATTTAGGATTTTTATTTTATTCAATAATTTATTTTTAAATTAATAGTGACAAATATAGTTATATAAATAAAATAAATTTTAGTACTATATTAGAAATAATTAGAAAATTATCAATCGATTAATTTAATGAAATATTAATTTAAGATAAAAAATTATGAATCATCAAAATAATATGATGAAATAATAAAAACTCTGATTAACATTTTAGGAACATAATTAAAATTTTTTAATCAATTTTTTGGTATTTTCTTTTAATTAAATTTTATATTTTTATAAAATGGGTTGATATTTCTTTTATACACACATTACATTGATTTTCACATAACACACTTATTTGTATAATTAAAATAAAATAAAATTATAATTATACCAAAAAATATATATTTATGCTTTAAAATACACTTTTCTAAAATAGGGGTTTTCCTTATTAAATTTTCAAACATTAAAAAACATTTTATAACAGATAAAAATGATAAATGATAAAGTGGATTTAATATTTGGAATTATTATTTGAAATTAATTAATATGGTCCATTTTATTTTTACTAATCACAGGTGAATTGCTCAAGTAGATTTAGTTTCCAATGTAAAGGGAAAAATAGAAAAGTTGAAAATTAAATTAGTAGAGGACCTAAAATCATTGTTAAAAAAGTATTGAAAATTATTTTTGAACCTATTATTAGATGTGTATCACCTTTCACTCCATAATTATTTACTTTTATTCATCTTGATATGTGAATAAATTTCTATCATTATCTTATTCTAAATATTTACAGAACTTTCATTGACACCACTTATAAATCGATCCTTTCACCCCCACCATATTCAATACCAGTGTAAACATTCAGCTTCCTTGAGAAACTCTTCAATTTTTCAGGGAACTATAATCATCTTCATTTTACTAGAGCCAATGATCATATTATTGTTTCATAAGCCCTCCATTTCCAAGGAGTCTTATAAGGTAAATCCCAATTTCTTAATGTGATTATTTCTTACCTTAATGTATTTATTTTATTTAAAACTATATGAATAATTATTAAAATCCTTTAAGATATTCTATTTATAAAAACTAAACGCATGTTCTTGTATTGTGAAGACAATAACATTTTGAAGAATTGAAAACCTTTTTTTACGAAACCTCTATTTAGTGATTGAAAAAAGAGAAATTGAGGAATAAATCTGTAACATATAATAATATCATTATTAAGATATTTTTTTATAAAATTTCATTTTTTCTCATTCCTCAAAGAATAAAAATGTTAGTCGTATATTGTGTGGACTACTGCCCCATGAAGTAACTGATCTAATTTTTCTGTAGTCACCTTATTATTTGGTTAATTTTTTTAAAATCTGATACAAAATAATAAAATCATATAAATAATTTCAGCATTCCTCTATAATAGATATATTATTCAAAAATATAATATTTTCATAATCATAATAATAGCATAATTATGGTATATTCAAATTTCGATCATTTTAACAACTTAGATGACAATGAGAACATACTTTTTAATTATTTATGAAATACGTATGAAAATAATTATTTTAGTTTTTTATATGAAAATTTAAATATATTTTAGGCTTACTAATTAAAATTCCATTGATCAATCATTAAAAACAATGCAATCATGCTCATTGGTGATTTTATCTTTATGTATCATAACAAAAACTACATAAGAATGAAATTATTAAATTCGAAATAATTTAAATAATTAATTCCATTAATTTTTTTGATCTAGGAATGAGAATCATAATAATAATATTATAAAAAAAATACAACTTCAATGAAACTAGTATAAAATGACCTAGATTACTCACATTTATTTTGGGAAATAGATAAAAACATATTAATATACATGAAAATAATAATTATAATTTATAATAATTAAATATTTTTTATTTTGGAATTGTTTCTAAAATAATGATTAATATATTTATGTTTGTTATATTTGAGTTTACAGTTCTTTTGATAATGATGGAAAATAAGGTAATGGTGTAATTTCTCAAATATTCACCCCATAAAAAATAACTTATTATACCCCAAATTTAAATTACAATGGTTTATCATCTTTTAAATTGTAATGACCATGACCCTAGTAACCTGGATCATGTGTGTGGGTTACTTTATTTGTTGGTGATTTATGTAATATTATTTAGATATAATGAATAGATTATTAGTATTGGTAAAATAGATATAAAGTATTCAAAAATTACATTTTAATAAAAAAACTATAATATATCCATTTCCATGAATATCATTATCCCCTCTAGAACATCCTTTTATATAAATTAAAGTACAGTTTCTGGATTTTTAGGGAGGGAAAAAATTATGGTGGGATTAAATACATAGTAATAATTATGTACATCAGAATCTATCATGAATCAATTAGAATAATAAATATGTCATGTTTAATAATTGAAGACACACACCATGAAATCAAAACAAATACAAAAATGTATTGATAGATAATATCAACATTTTAATATCATGGAAAATAATCATTATGGAATGGTAAATAAATGAACACACATTCCGTTTAATGAACATGAATATTATGAATAAATTAAGAGTAATTAATATAGGATGTTGAATAACTAATAACATATGAAATGTAATCAATTATAGAGAATAAAATGCTTCTATAGATAATATAGTTATGAAAATATAATAGATAATAACAATAAACTTCTTAATGATGGAAATTCTTAATTATTGGATGTCATGATCTCCATAGTTATGACACCTCAATAATCAATAACATTCAAAAGATAATTTAAAAAAATTAGTATGAACTAGTTTAATGATACATTTTTTTTGATTTTTTATAAAAATAATCCCTAATTGGGATATATAATTTGGGGACCCACCCATTAGTTATTCTCCAAATAATTTGTCATGTCTATAATAATTGATATAATTTATAAAAATAGCATTATCATTATATATCACTTTTGAATAATAAATATGGAATTATCAGTATTTCCCCAGATAGAAAAAGAATTAATGAAGCTAAGAAATAAAAAAAAATGATATAATGTTAATAAGTTAACATATCCATGATAAATAATATGCATATATTTTGGGAATCTAACTTCCAATGATCAATAAAAAGTGAAAATTTTAATAAAATGTTAATAACTGAAAAAATGTCTCAAGAAATTGAATGTTCATAATTTCCTCTGTCAAAATGATCAAAAAACATATATATAATGAATGAGGATTGTATCAATAAAACATATCCATAATAGATCAAGATTAGAATAAGGATTTTTCTTATGAATCAAAATTTCAGGAAAATATCCTTTAAAATATTCTTGAGTAAAATATAAGTTGCACTTATAACATCACATTTTAAAATTAATAAGTCACAAAACATTTTTAGACTAACTTTTTTGAAAATAAAATTTCATATTTATAATATAAAATTTTCAATATTAAGTGTTCATGGCAGATAAAAATTCTATTCATATCGTGCATGCAAAAACAAATATTCCATTGACATTATCGATAAATTCCAATCAATAATTGATTTAAAAATGACTTGAATATTAATTTAGAAACATTAAGAAAAAATTAAAAATTAGACAAATGTTTCATTAATAAATCATTTTTAAAATTGAAAATCATTTTTGAAATAAAATATTTAGAAAAAATTGTTTTTATATAAAATGATTGGAGATAAAAAAGAGAAATAAAAATTGATTTTCTAGTAAAACATTTATTACTAGTATTATGTGCTAATGTTTACATAAAAGGTAACATAAGTTGAAAATCTCATGAATAAATAGAGTATAAATCATTAAAATCTTATTCAATAAATGATAAAATAATTTATTTCATTGAAAATTCATGTTCAAATAATCCTGATTAAAATGGGATTTTTAGGTAAACTCATACAATGATCATATAATTTAAGTGAGAGTTAACAAGTCAATCTATTAACAGTATCATGTAGAAGTTACCAATAAATATGTATAATATAATATAGTCAAAATAAATTGCAGAAATAATATTATAATTAGAAAGATAATAAATAAGTAATATAAACCAAGGAAAAGAAATTGAGTTAGGAAATTCATTAATAATTGGTATGTTTTAAGTAAAATACCCATGAATTAAGTAATATAAAATGAATCATAACATAAAATTAATTAGTAATTAGTAATGATATTTTATTTCAAATTTGAAATATATAAACATTATAAATTAAATTTGGAGCTTAACATTTCAATATGCCTCAATAGAGGAAAATCTATATGAGGTTCCTTACCTCACACTTCATTTTTGATGCTGTTGATTTAAAAAAATATAATAGTTTTAAAAAATATATTAATTTATAAAAAAACCCATATTAATATTTATAAAATCTTATTTTATCCTAGTATATCATTTTACCACCTTTTTTAATAATATTTAATTAGTTTTATTTTTTGAGAGTCAATTTCCTTAGTTTCTCATGCATCATTTTAATGAAAGATTCTATTCATTTGAAAAAGATATATATCCATTAACTCTATAATTATATATATTATAGAAATCTCATATTAACTTATTATATATATAATTTTATAACTATTTAATAATTTTGTATCTGGAGAATGATTCAATTTACTTCAAGGAAATGGTTGGGCATACAAACACACAAGTGGCGATATCATTCACATAATGAGAGAAAGTATAAAAAATTTGATTTTATATTAAACTAAAAAAATAAATATCATGTAATATATATCATATATATATCCATTATATTCTTCATTATGACTATAAAGGTTAGTCATTGATGGGAAAAAATGACATAGATTTGTGAGGCGGTAGTCTGCTTTACACACATGCAATGGAATTATATTCCATTTTTTGGAGTGAGAGATGGTAAAATATTATTTTATGAACATAATACCATATATATATATATACTAGTCTGATTATATTATATTTTTTGAGAAAATGATTAATGTTTTAAAATAAAAAATAAAAATAATGTGGAAAGTGAAGACAATTGACATCTCTTTGAGAAACCTCCTTTAGATCTCCACTTAAGGTCCCTAGGGTTGGTATTTTGGGAGGATAGGAAGTTATAAGACATGCATAAGTATGTTTAAGAGGTATTTTAGAAATACTTTTCCTAAAAATATTTTTTTTCAAATGGTGAATAAGTTTGGGGACTGTGTTCCCATTAATAAGTGGTGAAAGGGGTCATCCTTGAAAATTACATGAAAATTTCCAAAAACAATCAAAAATTATAAAATCATTCAAATGAAAAAATATCCAAAATTAACATTGGTTTAGCATTAGTATAGAAAAAGGATAAAATATGGTTATGAAATTTTATTATCACATGTTATTAAGCCATTCTATCCCTTATCTTCTTAATTTGACCCATGTTAAACCCATTTTCATTTAACAGATTAATTATTATTTAATTTTTTCCCGATTCATTTTGTTAAAAATTTTATTGACCTTCTTATATAATAAATTTATTATAATTATATATAATGATTCTATTTTTATATATCTGGTTTTTTAAGTGGAGGAATCGAATTTTAAATTATAGTCCCAGATGCGATGAAAATGAGGGTTTTGATAGAGAAAATTATCATATATATATATAAGATTTTATTGTCAAAATTATATATTAAATTAAATTAAATGAACTGAATTAGATATATTTTAATAATATATAAATAATTATAATTTAAAACGAATTAACAAATAATGAGTCAATGTGAAATATTTAAATGAAAATACAGTTTTTAATAAAAATAATTATTTTTGACTATTCATCAAAAAATAAACCATTTCTAGATAAATCCCAAAACATCAACCTAACATAATTTTAATATTATTTGTTAAAAATAATTTTTTAAAATAAATTTAATTATAAAATAGGTACTTATTAATTTTAAATTATCTGAAGAATGCGTGAATAAACCGTCTTCTTGAAAACAAATATAGTTTTTTAAAAAACTATTATTTTATTTTATATGATTAGTATTTTATATATAATAAAAATGTCATCAAAACATTCATAATATATATATTACTATTCTGAACCCCAAATTTAATATCTAGTTTATTATAGTAAACTATCTTATGGTTTATTTTGACTCTAGATTGTGTGTTCCATAAGATATTTAGGAGATTATATTTAATGAAATATGTTTCAAGGGTTATTTAATCTTAGTGTTTCATCTCACATATACTATTGAATAAAATTTTCTTCTTTTCAACTTTTAGGGTGTTATATTATCCCCATATTAAATAAATTATGTCCTAAAATTTGGATCATACACTCAAAAATCAATGGTTTGGTATCATAAAAATCATTTCTTGAAAACCAATATCATAAAAAGGATTAATGAAACATATTATTAATAATTTAGTAATGAATTTATAAAAGTAATATTTAATAAAACATACCAATGTTTCCATGTAGTAGAACATTTTTGGAATGTAAAGATATAGACATGGAAGAATAACTTAAATAATTAAAGAGATAATTGAAATCATTGATCATAAGAAATTGAATGATCAATTAAAAGATATGGACCTAAAAAAAATTTGTAATGATTTAAAAGACCATTTGATGCATTATATAAGAAGATAAATGGATAATTTTTTAAGATAATTTTTATAACGTTATTAATTTTTTTACTCCTTTTTAATTTAAGTAAATATAGTTACATGACATTTTTCAAAATTATAAGAAAAACATCATAATATGGTATTGAATTGATCAATTTTAAAACAATTATTTACATGAAGAAATGAAGATCAAAAAATTATTGAATCCGAAAACATAAATATATAATATTTTTTTTCAACATAACTTCTTCCTTGGTCTAGGGTTAAACTTTTACAATAGTTCATTGACTCAGATAATGTCCTAGATTTCCACAATAAAGATAATTAACTATAAATGGGTCCCATTAATGGAATTTATTTACTTCATTATATTCAAAAAAAATTCATAGAAATTCATTTCATTATTCTTTTATTTTCCACATGAAAAGAAACTTCCCATTCCATTTAGACACATTAACATATGTTTATAGCCACATATCTTACTTGAATTTAATAAATCATTCATTACTCTAGGGTCTCTACCATTATAACTTTTATATAACTCTATACTTCTCTTATTTGGTGAGTTTGAGAGTTGGTTAAGGTTTATTTTTTTCATCGTATTTCAAGATATCTAATTAGAAATAATTATGATATCTTTTAATACAATAATATTCTACTTTTTTTTCTCATAATAACCAAAGTTTCCATCATGTTCAATCTAACCATGATTCTATCTACATATATCTTTTAAATAAAAAAATTCATATTGTGAGAAACAATAATCAGAGTAGTAAAACCATAGAATCATTAATATGATTCCTAAACATGATACATTCAATTAATTATAAGGCACTTTGGTTTAAAAATGGGTTTGCATTGTTAAAATCTACGTAGATCGTTTATAATGTTTTTTATTTAAAATGTGAATTATCTTAATCATATCCACCATGACGGTCAAACTAGGCGCATAGTAAATTGTATTATAATAATACATGTGACGATTTGGTTAATCTTAACACAACCTTTTCAGAGTTGTTACCTGAAGGTACACCCATCTATATATATTTTTATTGAAATGAATCTTTTATGGAGAACGTGTAAAACCATAAAGTACATCAGAGCCATCAAAAACTATAGCACATTACAAAATTGTTAAAAACCAACTCAAACCCATTGGAATTAATTTCCTTTAAAAATTTCTAGGAAAGAGTTTTTAACTTTTTTCCAGGGTCATTTTTGATAATTTCATGGAAATGAGAAGCAAGATTACCCCACACTCACAAGAACTCCTCATAAATTATTTTCTTATTTTTGAACCCTCTAACTAGGATTATGTTTTATTTTACAATCCACTCTTTTTTCTCCATATTCATGTCTACTAGAATCGATCATGCCTATGCCCATTCAAAAAACTTAGTAGAAGCATGGATGGATACTACCTTATTTGTTATCTCTTCCTAATATTTTAATAGAAACTCTCATGGATATCCCCTGATTACAGCCTATCCTTCCTCTACCACATGTCTCACCTTCTCTGTATGCAAGTGAATATCCTCATGTTTATCTCCATCCTATGAGGGTTTTTTTCTTGCTCACCTTCCACTCATTCAACTTTCTAGATCTAGAGCTCCTTGAGTTTCCCCTCTTTTTTGGGGGACCGGGTCTCCATTGGTCTAAGAATGTAAGAGTAGTTATTGTGCCCGTTCGGATTCGGCATCCAAGAAACAATACAGCACCTCAGGTCCCTATTCTATTTGTTCCCTTTATTCTATCTTTGGATGTGCAAGCCTTTCCACACCCCTACCAAACCATTATCATCAAAGAGTTCTTCATCACCCTCAGACTCATCCTCAGTAGAACCCTTGTAAATTCCCATAGACTCTCTATCATTACTCAAAATTACAAATCGTTTGTTGTGGGAAATTCATGATAGTGCTCTCCTCAAGTTAGTGTCCTTATTGGAATCTTATGGCCTAAATAACCCATGTGAAGTCTTCTCTCACTCATGTCTTGCAATAGACTTACTCTTACCATGAGACACCCTTTCAGAGTGCATGTTACTACCAGTCCACACAACCATAACATAATTATTAGATTTCATGCCTCCACACCAATTGTTGGGCCAGCATCTCCTACTTCTCTTGAAGACTTATTCGAAGCCCGAGTAGTGATAGAAAGTGTGTCCAAGACTACTTCAACCACTCTAATAGCCTGATCACCCCTTAACATAGGCTTCTTTTGGAGGAGGACTAACCAAATAACTCAGCATCCTTTTGAATACTTCCACCACACTAGGTCATGGAGGAAGGACCATATCTGGGTTTTTCACCCATGCTCCACCCAAGATCTCCAAAACCTCCGGAGCAACCACACACACCTCTTATTTCTCATCCCTACAATCAAAACCCACACCTTATGGTTTTCAATAAGGCCAACCTGCACCAAATCCCCCTCAATATCACTAATCTCAGCTTCACTAACCTTGTGCCCTTGATGAAAGGCAAAGACCGAATGTCCTAGTTTGGGACACCCATAGCAGACCACATGCCACGATTCAATGATGATCCATTGTTTCCATAGAATCACTTCTCCAACCAAAATCAATAACCACTCAGTGGAGGCCTTTGAAGCATCATCCTCAACACATGCGCGAGGGGAGATTGGGTGTCATACAACAGATGTCTCACTATCCGAGAAAAATAATCTAATGACCATATTTCTTAGCATTATAATAATTAAAGGGTTCTAGAAAGGTAGAGGTATATTAGGAAGACATACCCACATATCAGACGAAGGCGCATCACGATTCATGATGTGTTCGATAGACCAAAGAATAAGGAAAAACTGGATTCGTTGAATACATGAGGGGATTTGGACCATTCGACAATCAGATTGTCTGATGAGGAGAAACAAATCATCATGTGACACCGGTCTAAGAGTCCCGCCACCACTTGTTCTTTTAGATCCCATAATTCAAAGATGAACCAATCAAAAGGGTCGACGGAGGGACTACGACCTTTGAATCATGATAAAGGCATCACCTGGAAAAGATTTGAGGGCGTATTGAACTCTTTTATAGAAATCACATGCCGAGGTGAGCTGATGTGAAGATCAGGGACCATAGGGCACATCAGGATAGATGTAAAGGGGGGATGGAATTCTGGGTTCGTGAATTGGATGAATGATCGAGCCGTAAATGAGGAAGGGAGAATATTCCCCTCTCCCCCTACCGGGGAGGAGGGGGCCCGAGTCATAGGCATCTTCGCTAGGGAATTTCCAGTGGGGGACGTGCTCCATAGGTTCTCAGTTTTTATCTTAAGGTACAACCGATCTGGAAACATGTCCACATGTAGTACCCAGAAATGAATATATTGTAAGGAAAACCCCATAATCTCTTCCTTACAAAAATTTTAGTATGTTGTTATATACTTATCCTCAATTTTTTATAGGGCCACATTCCCTAATCTATTATTTCATAAATCTAGTCCCAACGGTTTATAATGAACTTCCTATGATAACAACTATGATGACCCCGACCCAAGTAACCTGGATCTATTGTCTAGTTTTCTACATTGGCATAAGATACAAGGAATCACAAACCAAATGAAATAATACTTTGTTATTCTTTTTAAAAATGTTCACAAAAGATTCACATAATATTGTTTAATATAAAAATTAGAACATTTTTTCAATTAAATAAGATCAATTTTTCCTCTAACACATTTTTTGTACGATTTATATTACACTTACTTGATTCCTGGGAAATAAATCAAAAAATATGACATGATAAGATTATTATGGGTTATGTACTATATAAACTATCCTGAATCAATAGTAATTATCAACATGGAATGTTAAATAGCTCAACAAATGCAGCTTGTAATCAAAAAAATTAGAAGGAAATGCATTATGGTAATTTCAATTTGAAAGTATCATTGATAATAATCATTATGGAATGTCAAATAACTTAACAAAAATTTAATCATAATGAAATGAATGCCTTGAATAGATAATAAATAATCAACATGAAATGGTAAATAACAAAAAAACATGAAATTGTAATCAATAATTGATAATGAAATGAATTTAGATATAATATCATTATGAAAATATCATGGAAAATTCTAATTGAATTCTAAATGAAGGAAATTCATAGATATTGGGCATCATGATCTCCGGCTTCCTGATACCTATACTGTGAATTTTATTAAGATGGTAGTTTAAAACTATAGGTTGAACCATGTTTAATGTTATCTTATTGATTCACCTCATATGAATATAAATACATCAAGGGGATTTATAATTATGGTCCCCACCCATCATGGTTGGTCCAAAGCATTCATTATATATTAAATAATAAATTTATTTCATGAAAAATGCTCCCTATCAATATTTATCTATATTTTTTAAATAATAGATATTTATAAATATTTAACTAGATAAAAAAATAAATTACCATGTAGAAAATGACATGTAAAAATGCTATATTGTTTAAGGAACAAATATATGTTGATAAATAATATAAGAATTTAGGAGATATTTTATATCCAGTCATCGAAGGAAAGTTAATATTTAATGGGAAAGTTAATTAATAAATAAAACGAATCTATAAAATGAATTTAAATACATTACTTAGAGAAAATGATCATTAAACATCAATAGAAAAAATAAGAATTATAAAAATAAAAACATATACTAATTAAATCATAAGTTTAATAAGGATAGTTGTTATTTATGAATATAAATTCCAGAAAAATATTCTTTCATTCCCTTTTTAGTAAAATAAAGTTTTCACATTTAATATAGACTATTAAAATTAATGTTCAAAAATCATTATGAAAATAAATTTCTTTAATAATAAACATTATAACATAAAAAATAAAATTATCAACATTATGTGGTTATGATAGTTAGATGTTTTGATCATGCCATACATGATAAAATAGGGGTTCCTTTAACTTTTTCATGAAAAGCCCAATGTGAATTGTTCTGAAAATGAAATGATAACCCCATTTGATAAATTCTTTTAAAATTATAAAATAGATAAAATTGACATTACTAAATCACTATTATGAAATAAGAAACATTTTTGAAATAATTTTTAGAAAATAAGGATTTTTATGTAAAATTATTTTTAATCGAAGTGAGAAGTAATGTCGAATTTTTATAAAAACATTTACTCATAAATTAGATGTAACAATTATGGGGAAAATTGTAAAATTACTTGAAAAATTCATGAATAATTATTACATAATAAACATAATGTTCTTTTTTATCCGATGATCCACAAATGTTCTTTAATGGAAACTCAAGCAAATACAATCCCTAAGAAAATGAGTTTATGAATGAAATAATACCAAGATCTGAATTATGAATTGATAAATAACCAATGAATTTATTAAGTGTATAATATATAATCAAAAGATATTATATGTAAATAAACCCTAATATATTCAAAATTTATTAAACAAAAAATATTAGAATATCAAAAAATGAGGAAGTAATATAACCCAATGAAAAGAAAATGAGTTATTAAATTATATACAACATGGTACCTTTTATATCAAATACCCATGGATGAAATAATTTTAAATGAAACATAAAATACAATTAATTGTAAATTAATCCAAATATTTAATTTAAAATCGGAAGTATACAAACCATATATAATAAATTTGGTTGATAACATTTATATATTCCTTATTTAATTGAAATTGATATAAAGTCTATTACCCCACACTTCTTTTTTGTTGAATATGAATTAAAATACTGCATAATGGGTTTAAGAACATTATTAAGTTATAAGGGATATTTATTGAGATTATAAAAACATAAATGATCCTCTTATATTATTTTACTACCCATATTTTAATATTATTTGATTATTTTCCTCATTTTGGGTGTTAATTTCCTTGTTCTCTCACACGCATTCTGCCATGAAAGTTCATGTTCTAGTTAATAATTTATATATCCATCATTTACATAATAATATTATTGATATAAAGATCATATTTAATCATTAGATTATTTTTAATATCCATTTATGATTTTTTTTCATTTGAAATTATTTTCAACACTTGATGGAGATGGTTGGTCATACGTAAGCATGAGCGATGATATCATTCACTTAACATGTGAAATGGTAAAGAAGTCAATGTTATATTAAAATTAAAGAATAAATATTTTTTCATATAAATCATATATATCCATTATTTAAATTATTATGAATATATATGTTATTTATTAATGAAAATATGACATTGTTTTGTGAGGTAATAGTCCATCATATACATGAGCAATAGATTTTTCATCCATTTGATGGAGATAAAAATGGTTAAATTTTATTTAATAAAAATAGTGACATATATGTATATGTTATAAAATAGTGTTATTATATTATAGGTGTTGTGAATTAATTGAATGTTCTAAAATAAAAAATAAAAATAATGTGTATAATAACTAAAATTACATTCTCTTTGGGAGACCTCCATTATATATATCCTTAAGGACAATATGGTTGGTCTTTTTGGAGGAAAATAAGATATAGAATAATTATAAGGATTTTAGGGATGTATTATTAAGGGTTTTGAAGAACTATATGGATTTATATGCGTGGCTAATTGATGGGAATGAGTATGCTTTTATAAGTTGGGAATGAGTACGTTCTTGGAAAATACATGGAAATTTCCCAAAAGAATAAAAACATAAAGTCATTCACATGGTAAAATATTATAAATAACCTTATTTAAGAATTTGGGATAATATAATTTTTATATATGTCCATAAAATATGATTTTAACATGTTTTTATGTTATTTTATCTATTCTTATATTATTTTATCCCTTATAAACCCATACCCCCTAACATGGGTAATTATGTTTGACAACTTTCATTATTCATTTTGGAGAAAAAGTAAGTAGAAATTTTATATATAACATAATTATTACTTATATTAAATTTTCAATAAATTTTACCAAATTAAATTCAATGGAGTGGAATAATTCATTTAAATAATCATACTTATAGACGTGAAGAAAAAGTGGGTTTGAAAGAGAAAAGTCTCTTACGTATTGAAGTTTTCAATATTAAAATTCAATATTTAATTTATTCCAGTGAAATAAATTTTGTATATTTCAATATAATTGAAGTACGCTTTACATTAGAACCAATTTAAAATGTAAATTTTAATTTTTAATTATTTAAATAATAATGAAAGTTTCAATAAAAATTTTATTTTTACTATTCAAAAAATGAAATATTATAGAAAATTTTAAAATAATAACCATAAAATAAATTTTTTATGTTGATTATGAAATGAGATAAATTTTACCAACCATATCCTATATAATTTGAAATTATTATTAATAATGTTTTCTTCATATGTGGGACTAAATCATTTTATAGAAAGAATAAAATTTAGGAGAACACATATATTTTTATATTAATCGATTCATATTTTATTTCAAATAAATATATTACAATAATTTTTATAATTTATTGAGTATTATTATACCATTTAATTTAACGGATATGTTATAATGGGATACAATATTGAGGGTTATTTAGAGTCAGGGTTACCTATTCCACAAAATGTTGACTCTATTAAATTTAATGAAATATATTTCATGGGATTTCTAAGATCAGAGGTTCATGTTACATATTATATAGAAAAAATGTTCTTATTTCTGAATTTTATGTTTTAAAAGTCACAATACAAAATTCTAAAATAATAAAATTATTGTTTATTGTATACATAACACAAAATATCAAGCATAACGACCCTAAAATAGTATTATTCAATTATGATCATTTAATACATTCCATTGAATTTGATTGTCCGAATTTGAAAAAAAAATTATGAAATATATATAATTTTCCTAATCAATACTAACATATTGATAAATTATTAGGAAATAAAAATTCAATACATAGTAAAGTAATATTATAGTATAAGAATACATTTCCTTGAAATATAATTGTTATTTATTTTTATTAGAATTTATTATATAATTTTTTTTTTCAATTTTTGAAATAGTATTTGAGAAATTAAAATTAATTTTCAAATCATTATTAAAAAATTAGTTGACAAGGATTTATATGTTTTTTATAAAGGATTTATTTTTTGCTGAATAGTGAAAGCAAAAATATTTTTTGAAAACTGTATTTTTGTTCCAAGAATATAAAATTATTTATTTTGGTTTATAATTATTAAAAAAAATTATGTCTATTATATTATCATCAATACAATTATATTAATCACAATCCATTTTATGTTTCAATTGTTTATAAAATAATTTTGGTACAAAAATGGAATTTTTATAAAGAATTATTTTTATGGTAATTTCAATTTTTATCTTAAATTAGTTCATACCAAAAGTATTTATTGAATTTGAGGAAATAAATTCAATATTATAAAATAGAAAGTTAGAATTCGGTCATTAAATGCCTTTTATTTTCACACATTATCAATAATAAATGTTCTAAATTTATCACCATGGTAGATGGTATATCAGGCTGACCAGCTTTAAAAATAAGTTTTAAAGTCACTATATATCATATTAATTCATATTGGAAGTATGCAATTTGACCATTATAACATTAATAGAGAAATGAATTTTCTTCATGGATAATTCTCCATAGAAATTACCTATATAATATTTAAGGTAAATACAAATAAAAAATATCACACTATAACATAGAAATATCTCTTAAATGCTCACAAAAATATAGAAGAAAGGAGTGAATAAATATTAGTGGTAATTTTGAGCATAATAAAGTGATTTTATGATAGTAGTTTATTTCTAATTCTTATTATTTATATAAATACCTTGAATTCATACGCAATGATACAAAACTATTTCTTAATTTAACAGAAAAATTAAATAAATTATGTTAAAATTATATAGTGTATTATAATTATTTTGATTAATTAGGTTCCATGAATTATATATAGTAATTAAACAAATTAATGTTATGTTACATATTATTTTGGAATTCCATTTTTGTATAGGTGTCTTTAGTGTGAAATTAAATGAATTTTATAAAAAGTTACATTACATATATTTTATGAAAGCAATATTTTATTTGTAGAGTCATGGGATGGATTGAAATCATAGAGGGGACGATGACATAGTGGTTTCATTTTAGGATTTGTTTTTATAATTGAATAACATATAATTATATTTGTTCTCAATCCAATCAATATTATCTCTTAATATTACATCATGTACATTTGTAATAATGGTGAGGTGAACACACATTATTCACAAGGATTAGATGAAAAGGATACTCTATTAAAGAACAAGATATTCCACATAGTTGTAAAAATTTTACTACCAAAAAAGTCATTACAATTATCACATATCCAATTGAGAGACTTATTGTTCTCTCGCTCCAACTAAGAGATACCTCTTCTTTGTATCTAAAATTAAAAGAATTATACTTCTAGTATATGCAACTAAGAGACTTCCCCTGCTCCTAATCTACCACAGAGACTATTTATTCTCCTAGAGCTGACAAGAATACTTCACATGATCTTGGAACCATCCCAGAATCTATATATTTTCATCAAATATTGATCCAAAATTGGATGGCCCTTTTATCTCGCTCAATAAGATTTTTGATTTACAAAATCTTATATACCAATTCATATACCTTCAATAGCCACTGAACACATCTGTCATCCATTCTCAATAATTAAAATAACTAGCTTCCATAGTGAAAATATTCTCATGACATACTTCATTATTTTGATGAAGTCTCAACATCAATTATTTTGTGCAAGTGGTTTATAATGATTCTTCAAGATTATATTAAGAAAGATAAACCGTTATAAACTCAATGTATTCTCTTCTTGAAATTCTCAAATGAAATTGAACAAACTACAGTAAATAAAATGTTATATTTATTTGTAATTTTATTTATTTTATTATTTATTATCTATTTTTCTATCTCATGTGATTCATCACATGTGCCTACGTGGATACACACACTATTAACTTTCATATTTCAATCTCCACTGATCCAATAAACAAAATATCATGTTTGATTGTTATCACATACATGTATGTTGCATAAAAACACATCATTATTGATTTTATAGATATATCATATTTTTATTACAGACCAAAACAAGTTATGTTGTATTTTATTGAGTTTCATGAAAACATGGAGGAATACACATAAGGGTATTTTTGTGAAACCAACTAGATGAGTGTAAGAGTATCACACAATCTAGAGAGATTTATTCTTTGTGTAAGAAATCATGATTCATAGAACTAATTCTTCGGGAATCAAATTGAGTGTGTGTTTTAAATGTCAAATGATCACATGTTCCTCTATTCCTCACCCAAAGAATCATAGTGGTTTTCTTCTTCGTGAAACAAAAAGCTTTATAATAGCTCTATTTATCTTAAAACATAACCTCTCTCAATATTGTAGAGATTTCATCTGTATTGGCTCATTGATATTTATATACATAGAACATATTCCTTTCAACACCTCATCACTATATTTTATCTCATTATGAGACTATATTTTTATGTCATGTGGTGGATTTAATATCAATGAGTTATTCAGTGATTCCCATATATATTATCCCGATGATCATGGAATTTTTTATCGATGTTCTCCCCATCTGAATACAATGATAATAGCATGAACCACCTCATGATATTAATCTTGAACTCATATATTAATAAGGATGAAAAACCCCATTTGTAAATAAATAGCATCCTTAGAGATATGGTTTTTGTTCAAAGTAAGCACATTATAAAATAACATGATTTCATGCATCGAGCTCCTTAATCTCATTAAAATAGATTCTCTACATAATTATAACCATGTAGACCTTGGGAATTAACATTGAAGATTACCAATTAAATATTTCATATAGAAATAATTGGGTGTCACAAGAGGTCAATGATAATGACCTCATGTGAATAGATGTTGAAGAAAAATTGCATTTTACAAATGACATTTTTTTATAACAATTTAAATAATGGAATAGTATTGCGTGTCCCATGTCCCACATTGATTCTCAATGAAACCTTTCTATCCCATGTAATATTATATGAGTATTGAGTGCCTCAATCAATGACACTGTGTTTGTAACCCATACACAGTTGAACATACATGCCTCACGGGTCACACCTCACTTGATGGACCACCTAAAAAATACCTTGCACATCCACACACTATCCTATATAACCTATTACTCTCTATACTATACTAACCATACTCACATTCCACCCATGACTAGAAAAGTAGACTATATTCAAAATTAGTACTCTAGGTCCCATATATATGTTTGTGGGACACCATTATTAGGTTTTGGTTTAACCCAATTTTTTTATGAAAAACTATTAATATACATTGATATATTATATGTATGGAATAAATATCCAATAAAAAAACCTATCCTTATTTCGATGACCTTCATAAAAAATATAATTACGTTTATTCGGTCCTTATTACCACACTTTAATTGATATAAATATGAATGGTGATCAGTATTCATCTTCTTTTCTTCAATAAAATAATCATTTTTATGGTCTAACATTTCATTTTTCCAATGTTCCCTCCAAATAATATTACGTTAACAGTAAATAGCAATCCAAAAATCATCATAATTGACATGGGGAACTTCTTAATAATAATATCCAATTACATAACGTGAATCCATAAAAATTATCCTAGAATCACAACTTCATCATTAACTATAATATATATATATATTAATACTTCATTGATAAAAAATTTAACAGTGTTCCCAATAATATCCCATTTATATTTTGATACTAACATCACATCACATTGTTAAAGTCAATATGTGTGATAAATAATTATCCTCTTTATTGTAAATCAAGTGAAATCAGTATGTGGGTGATTCTATTATAATATTTCTTTTTAATAACATGACCTTCCCCCAAATATTAAATTTTAATTAACACTTCAAATAGTTGGATGATTAACATAATTCTCATTGAAAATAAACATCAGATAATAAACATTATGTGTATATGGTCTAACTAGATGTAGAGAATAATATAGTTACAACCAAGGATATCCATAATGTATACATAATACAATGTATGTGAAATAATCCTCATAATGTTAAAAACACCATTTAAGGGGATTTAAGTATTAATATTTATAAATAAAATGATAAATAACGTACACACTCATTATTAGGATAGAGTATAACCATAATTTACCAGATTCATTTCAATTTATTAAATTCGTAGATTCCACTCAAGGATTTTCTCCATTAGTGTATTTACTCTTTTCATCCAATTCAACAAAGTCAGTAGACTTTATAAAGTATAATCTCTTCATGTTTTCTAGTAATTAAATCCTCAAACATCTCATAAAATTCCCTCATTGTAATCTAAAATACATTAAAAATAATAGTTAATATGGATGTACCTATTGGTTTTTAAATATTAAAATTCAATCTAATATCTTCTTCTCAATTTTTTCTATTATTTTCTACCAATTTCTTAATGGGATTATTTCATTGAAAACTTCTTATTTTTTGAGTCTCATTGGGAAAACTATCATCTTTGTTCATTTCTATTAATTATGTTGAATAAATATGTCAACCTCGGTCTTTTGTATCTTCATTTCTCCAAATATGGATAATTTTTCATCCTATTTTACCTCATTTTTTGAGAGCAATTTGTTTTATATAGATTTTGAATGTTCCTCACATCCTCAAACTCTTTATCTAGTAAAAACTGATGTAGTGAATCCACATGAAAACCATTCTTGAAATTATAATAATTTATTGAATCATCAAATGAATAGACGTTGGTTTTTATAAAAATATTAATTTCTACACCATATGTATCTTCTACTTACAACATTATTTATTAATACCTCATTATATTGACCTTATAAATTTCATCTTCCATGGATTTCATTCAGAGTATAATTAGTTTCATAATTGTGGGGAAGATATGTTTACATTTTTTTCTCTATAATATTCTCTTCGAATTCTCATTGAAACTCATCTATAATTATTTTATCACATGTGAAAAATATATGGTAAAATAATGTGAATGATATTTTTCAAAATTAATTCCACACCACTAGTAAAATCCTGGATTCATAATTTTCACAAATTTGTTTCTAATGAATCTTGATCTATGTTTTTTAACCTCTAATATAAAAATCCTCACTTTTCTACAAGGGATTGTCGAATTCAGGATATATGATAGAATTACCGTAATGAGTAATATTTAAACTCTTTTTTATTCCTTATATCCAAAATTTTATGTTTCACATATGAACTATTCTATAATATATTTCTATTTTGAATATGATGTAATTAATATTCACCTTCTTCATGTGAACATATCCTCTCATGGGATTAATAAGAATCTTTATTTACCTATGAAACTATAATATAATATTCTATTTTTTTAACACATGTTAAAATCTGAAATATATGCCTAAAAATACTTATTTCTTTTTAGCTATCTTTTACTAGAGATCAATCACTATCTATCATATCATTTATTTCCTCAATTTTATCATTTTGATATAATCAAAATAGGCTTATTCAATCATCGAGAGCACTTATTTTTACACATAACTAAATCTATTATCTTTTAAAGTTTATAATTTTTGTTTCTAGATATTGTATTTGGACAATGTAGGTTTAAAAAAATTCCTTCTTCTTCCACTCATGTGAGATAATTTTTTCATTATCATAACTACTGCATGGCAAATTTTTTTAGTTCATTATATTATCAAATAATATGACATTATTATCTGAGAAAAACATAAATAAGAATAACACTTTATATTTTTCATATGTTTAATCTTCTTCTTACTGTAGTGTTTATTCTTCTTCTAGCACAAATAATATTCATGAGATATATCTTAAACTGCTTCTGATTCAAATTTTTATTATTGAACCATATTATTTCTACACATCATGATAGGATGAAATGACTATCCACAATTAATGATTTTTTTTGGTTTTATACTCTA
Source organism: Viscum album (assembly GCA_963277665.1). NCBI lineage: Eukaryota > Viridiplantae > Streptophyta > Magnoliopsida > Santalales > Viscaceae > Viscum > Viscum album. Next base: position 164,627,110 of record OY728155.1, on the reverse strand, counting down.
TCCCCTCTACATTACCATTTTAAATAAATTTTATATAAGAGAAACAATCTAGTTGAAGTCATACTTTTTCTAATCATTATCTAATTCATCAAATTGATTGACCTCTTCTTTAATAACATTTCTCTTTCTCATGGTATCAAAACCCACATCAATTTTTTATTTCATCTTAAAACCTAAATTCATTAATATCTCATTATTTATGATAATTTATTTCAATATAAAAATTATGTGTTTCTTCTAGAGATATGGTATTTTAATCAATATGATCAAGAAAATTCATCATCATTTTCTTAAAATTATAGAGTAATTTGGCTTCCCACTAAATCCTCAAATAATATTAAATATGTAATTCACGCATGTGAAGTGGTCGTCAATATTTTCTTCATATTTTTTTGGAATATCCTCATACTATATACATTAAATTTAGAGTTTGGATTTACTAAATTTTATATTTCCTTCTTAACTACTTCTCAATTTGTCTCATATAGTATGGAGACGACTGACCTTTTTGTGATATATCCCTGAGTGATCCATTATGATGGAATATTGATCACATCCATATAACTCCATATTTATCTTAGGATCTTATTTCATGGAACCCTTATAAATAAGAGTTTTTTAATGTCTTAATTTATTAAAAAACAACCTTTTCGAATGAGTCAATTCCATATCAAGTAATGTAGTTATTGAAAACACAAGAACTTACTTATGAAATATAATTTGTCTATAAGTCATATAATATTATATTAAAAATATTTTTGATAATAAAATGTTTTGATAATATAATCAATATACCTTAATCATATGAATATAGTATATTAAGAGTTTTGATAAATTAAATTGACATAAACAGAGGAATTGATTTCCCCACTCAGTGGGATTATACATTGTGATGTCCATGTATTAGAGCTATCAAGTGAGATATAATCAATGTAATTTACCCTTGAACAAGATCAATATGTGATCCAAACAATAATGAACAAATGAAACCTTTTATGAAAGAAGATTATGATCAATGAGAGAACGACGAAAACTATATTTGGAGAACCTCCCCAAGTGAATCTCACCATTACAAACCATACCTTTAGGTAATTCTCTAGTGTAACAATGATCTACAAATATATACCCTAACTATATAAATTTTTATATTTCTATAATAATTAGAGTAATATTGTATTACTTTGTAATACAAAATTTACAATGATGATAAAAATTAGATTTTGATGTTATAAAAAAAAGTTATTTATGGAAATTTATAGTTTGAATCAAGACACGTTTATAATGAATTACTAAAAAATTTAATAAATTATATTTTTATGAAACATTATTATTAAGTAATATTTTTCAAATATTATTGATAATATAATTCTTCTATATAAAATTTAATTTTATATGTTTTTTAGAAAATCTATTGTTGAAAACCATTATTATACAATAAATGATTATTTTTTATTTAAAATTATGAATACACATTTTTAATGAATTATTATTGTAATATATATATTAATTAATAAATAAAAAAAATTAAAAATTATCCAAAAATGATTTTTTGTGTAATTTAATGAGACAATCAATTATTTATTGACAAATTAAATAAGGAATAATTACATAGTTTGTATTATTTCAACATGAAATTCAAAAAGTAATCTAATAAATACAATGAACAGTGTAGAAAACAAAATTTTGGTTTCTCCTTTAATATAATTTGTTTTGGTGTTTTTTTTAATTTTAATGGTCCTAAATGAATATTCAAAAAACAATATTATGTTAAAAAAAATTAATATTAAATATTTATAAATTTGACCCACTTCCATTTCACCATGGAAATTTTTCTAATGTGTTCATTTTATTGACTTATAAAAAAATTAGAACCACTTACCTTTTATAGAAACCATTATGAAAAACAATTATAAGGATTTTTTATCTGATTACATTATCACATAGTGAACAAAACAAATGTTTGGAAATAAAACATTAACTCTCATATCTATTTCGATATAAACCCACCCAACCTCCCATTCTTTGACAATAAAAATTAAAAGGGCACAAAGATACACTTTTTCTATCTCTATAGTCCTCCTAATATTACCAAATCTCTTTGGATGCTCTTCAAAATCTTTAAGAATCACCCTCTATATATATGGGAACATTTCCTTCTCCCCTATATTTATATAACATCTTTGTATTAGTCCAATTAATTTCAAATATTTCTTGTTGGGTTATATTTCCATATATCCCCATCACATTAATACTGATTTTTTACAAGATACTGTAACACCCAGACCCCAGTTACCCAGAGTCACTGCATTATTAGGTATCATTGGCATGATCACAAAAGATCAAGTCTCAAAATATTGATTAGTTTAGTATCATTGGAAGTACTAGATACATTCAAAAGGTTTACATTACATCACAAAATAGAAAACTACAATAACATTGTTTCCAAAGACAACACTGCGATCCCATAGACTATCCCTATAGGTTAGTAATAATATACTTTTTCGCATCCTAGGAACATAAAACATAGAAAGGGTTACGATCAGATACTCAGTAAGGATAAAAATATAGCAGAAACATTCATAAATAAGCATTAACATTTAAGGCAATGTATAAAACTAAAACAAAAGCCTTTTCAACATAAAAATAATCATAATATGGAATATATAAATCAAAATAATTCTATTTACTTTCTCACATGGATATTCTACTAGTCGAATAATCACATTCATTATCAATAGCCACTTTCCTAATGATGGAATGTATAATGACAGTCTATCATAACCAAATAGTAAAGGCCTTGTGCCAAGACTACAAATAAGATTTTATCAAGGCCTTATGCAAAGATAGTAGTTTGTCTCATGAGACCTTCTGATGCATCGAGGAGCTACAGTGGGCTCCACCTGTCACTTACTAAGTCCAATTCATTCTTTATATGAAAAGGTTTAAATATAACAATAACATTCGTATTAAAACTAGGATATGAAATGTCAATAAATTATCCATAAAGCATGAATGGTATAAAAATAGCACATCCACAGTCAAACATATCACAAAACCTTCAATACAACATTGATGTTTTGTATCATAATAAATCAACTTGAAATAAACTTAAAATCCATCAAAAAATGTTGACATAGATGAAATCGAAACCTTTTTTTAGAGAAATATATCTTTATATTTTGAAATTATTTAAGAGTTACATAATTATAAAGAAAACATTTATTTTGAAAATATTCTTATAAGATTGTAAGGGAAGCTTCGACGATGTTATAATGGAGGAAAATAGTCGCACCCTCCATATAAGTTAAAAAAACATTGTTAGCTTAATTTTGTCAAAAAGTTCATAATGTACGTTGTTTGAAAAATGATGGAAATATTCCTTTAAAATCATATAAGGTCAAATAAGGGTAAAAATTACTTTAACCCATAGTCTAGTAAATATTAATAATGTTTTGGAATACATTTTTAAGAAACATGGATGTGGATGATAAAGAGGCCCCATTAGATACTTACATAAAAAAAACCTCAGATAAAAAGGAGATTGTGAAATTAACCCTTATCTAGTACTTTTTCTTGGTTGAGGGTAAGTTAACCTCTGTATAATGGTGAAATAATTGTTATTAAATTATACAAGAATTTTAACATTGCTTTGTTAATAATATCTTAGTATTATCGTCGTTTCGGGTGTTAACAGATTCGTTTTCCTTTATATGATTTGTTATGTAAGTAAAGTTTGTTATGAAATGGATGTATATTATTCATATTCAGAATTATATTAAGTCTTTGAACATATTTTTAATCATCTAATGAAAATTAATTTTGAATGGATATGATAGGGAATGAATTTTATCGCGTTCGTGGAGAAGGTAATCCGTACGTACGCACGAGCAACAATATAATTCTTTTGATATTAAAATAATATATAATTAGATGTTATATCATATATACAGAATCATTATCATGTTATATTTATTATTTATATCAATTACACCTCATTATTATATCCATCCAAATAATAATGTATTGAATAACAATTACACCACGACGTGGAGATGGTAAGTTGTACGTATGCACGTATGGTGACATGTCATTCAAAGGATGGATAGAATAATGAATATCATTGTACCATATTTATAATAACATCATTTTATATAAGAGATACTATTGTTATTATTTTATAATGGAAACAACAAAGACAGAAAAAATGGAAGAAGAAAAAAACTAGAAAGAGGTGATTAAATATTTACCTCTTCTTCGGGGGTTTTCCTTTTGATTTGAACAAAAGTGTTCCATAAGATTGCTTTATGACTAAATTAATGCCTATATGATGAAAGGAGGATAGTTGAGAGGGTATTTGGGAAGGGGTTGGCCGATCCAAATGGGTTTGAAGGTGTGAATTAGGGAGAAGGGGGAGTGCCTTTTTATAAGAGGGGTGAGGGGAACGTTAGGAAAAGATAGAAATATTATTTTATAATAAATACATTTTCGGTTTATAAAGGCTTAAAAATAGATTATTTAAAGGATAAGGTGGGGATATTTCTAAAACCACTCAACTAATAGGTTTTAGATATGTTTGGGTCACTACATTAACCTTATCTTTTAGATTTAACTCTTAGTTAAATAGTTTGACATTTACCATGTCTCTTTGAATTATTATATTATATGGTTTTTAAAATTACAATAAACTTACAAGAGAACCCCAATAGGTTAATTAATGATACAAATATCATTATATAAGTATTTTTTTGAACCTTATATTTTTTGGAATATAATATCAATTAATAATATAATATTTGTTTTAAAAACTCTTTTATGTCATTTTTGACACTATTTTGTATTTTTCTTTTTCTAAATTCGTAACAACATTATAACATAAAAAAAAATTCATATAACTAACCATAATATTTCATATTAACCTATAAAATTAGTGCAATTCATAAATATTGTCAAATTATATTTATTTGGATATATATAATATCAATTATATTAATATTTCATTAATTTGGTAATTACTACATCATCAATGTGTCATAAATAAATTAAATTATTTAATGTCTAAAAAATATAAATAAATTACCATTATGTAGGAAATATTTAGATATTTCTAATTAATATTTACATTCAAATTTATATTTTGTGTAACCCTATATTAAAAATGTTTTAGTTATTAAACTTTGATTTTAACTCTTTTAACTCTTCTTTGAATTAAATAATAATAAGCGTCCTAATCGAATCCAAGTGGACCAAAAAGGTTCATATTTTATTCCTATGGTTTTTTGGTCAAATTATACTTATCAAATATAATTATGACATGTGTTTGGGTAATAATAATGTCATTTTTACCATTAATTACCCTATTTACTTTTAATCGTGCTAAATAAAAGTAAAAAGTTACTATTCCACAAAAAATATTTTCATCTTATTAAATCACATTTTACTTACTAATATCAACCAAGTCTCTTATACTTTTTGAAATTCAACTCACAGAAGTAGTAAAATTAAGTTTTATGTAAATTTGTACATACTCCTAGGAGGTAGGTAAAAGACGGTAAAAAGTTCAATAAAATTTTTATATATCTAAAATAATTATAAACTGACTCCAATGAATTACATTTAACAAATATCAGTATTATGTATCTATGGTGACCTAAAATAAATTTAAATAAAATAAAAATTACTTAAATAATAATTTTGTTTTAAACAATGACTCAGTGTTTCTCACTATTCATAAAAAATTGAATGTTTTCAAAAAAATACCAAAAATTCACCCTAAGTTAATTTCGATATTCCAAATCCAAAAATGAAGTCCATTTTGAAAGATAAAATTTATGTAATTTCAAAAAGTGGGTATTACTATTCATAATGACTGGTTTGATTGGTTGTGGTGTGTTAGAACTCAAAGTTGCATACAACACACAATACTGTATTATTTAAAGAGAAGTGTACCATGGAAGCTTGGGGTGTTACATTCTCCCCTCCTTCAAATAATTTCCTCCTCGAAATTTATAAAGTATTACTGCATAAAATGACTTAGGTGGTTCTTCATCATAAGTTTCTCAGGTTCCCATGTTTCCTCTTCTATATTATGGTTTCTCCATAGAACTTTTACCGGACGATTCGTCCCATTTCTCCACACTTATTCTCTTGTATCAAGAATCTTGACAGGCTCTTTGCAATAAGATATATTGGGTTCTAGTTCTAATTCCTCATAGCTGAGTACATGCATTGGGTCAGACATGTATTTTCTCAACAGTGATATGTGGAATATATCGTGAACTTTGGAAAGACTTAGCGGCATTGCCAAACGGTAAGCTATAGCCCCAATTCATTCTAGAATTTAGAAAGGTCCGATGTACCTGAGACTCAATTTTACCTTCTTACCAAAACGTAGAACACCCTTCCATGGAGATACCTTCATGAAAACATGATATTCTACCTAAAATTCCAAATCCTTCCTTCAGTTATCTGCATAGCTCTTCTGGATACTTTGAGCTACTTTAATGTGGTTTTTGATTACCTTCACCTTTTCCATCGTATCCTTTACAAGTTCCGGGTCTAAAAGTTTTCTTTCACCAATATCATCCCAAGAGGTTGGTGTGCAAAATCTAATTCTGTATAACGCTTCATATGTTTCCATATGAATACTTGAATGGAAGATATTATTATAGGAAAATTAAACCAAAGGTAAATATTGACCACACATACCTTGAAAGTCTAGTAAGCATGATCTCAACATGTCTTTTAACATTTGAATAGTCCATTCTGATTTTCCTTCAGTTTGGGGGTGGTAGGCAATGCTCAAACGAAGTTCAGTATCCAAGGATTTATAAAGAATATTACAGAATCATGATGTAATACGTGGATCATGAAAAAAACAATCAATAGTGGTACTCCATGAAGACTTAAAACTTCATTAATATATAGTCTTGTTAAAAGTTTAAGTGGCCAATCTTCCCTTATATCATCAAAATGTGCTGACTTGGTAAGACGATCAACAATGACCCATATTGCATCATTCCTTCTAGGATTATTTGGTAGTCCCATGAAAATGTCCATAATAATATTATCCCATTTTCACCCAGGTATGGGAAGAGGTTTCATGACTCCTCCAAGATGTTGCCTTCCAAATTTCACTTGTTGAAGAACCATACATCTTGACACAAAATAACCAATCTCTCTCTTCATGTTGTCCCACCAAAAATGTTCTGTAAAATCTCTTTACATTATGGTGCTCCAATGGTGTATAGAGAAAATAGAGCTATGAGAATCATCCAAAAATTCTCTTTTTAGATTAGATATATTGGGAACACAATGTATCTTCCCAAATTTCAAAATTCCATCTTCATATACAAAGTCACTCAGTCTCCTGTTATTCACAACATTAATCTTCTTTTGAAACTCCTTATCATCAGCTTGAGAACTTTTTTATCCTTTCTAGTAAAGATGGTTTGGAAACCATTTGAAAAAGCATTGATGTTTCACCTTCCATGGTTATTCCAATATCCATATTTACTAGATCCATATATATGGGATCCTTTTCAACTCTCATCTTGTTCAAAATTCCATGATCTTTTTTGTTCAAGGCATCTTCCACCCTATTTGCCTTCCCCGTGTGGTAGTGTATCATGCAGTCATAATCCTTGAGTAGTTCAAGCCATCTCATTTTCCTCATGTTGTGTTCTTTCTATGAGAAAATATACTTCAAACTCTTGTGATCAATATAAATCTCACATTTTTCACTATTGAGATAATGTCTCCATATCTTCAAATCAAAGATTACAACTGCTAACACACGATCATGAGTAGGATAGTTTTTCTTATGAATTTTTATCTGTCGTGATGCGTAGGCAATAACCCTATCATTTTGCATAAGGACACAACAATGTCCTTTCTTTGATGCATCACTATAAATAACAAACCCATCAATCCCTAATGGTAGAGTCAGTATAAGAGGATTGACTAATCTTATTTTCATTTATTCAAAATATTCTTCACACTCTTTTTTAAAAACCAATATAACCCCTTGACGTGTAAGCTTGGTTAATGGGTTAGCCAATCGGGAAAAATTCTGGACAAAACACCAATAATAACCAGCTAAAACAATACAAATGCATACCTCATTTGTACTCATCAGTGCTAGCCATTATTGGATTGCTCTTGTCTTAGAAGGATCAATACAGATTCCTTCCTTAGAGACAATATGGTCAAGAAAAGAAATCTTCTGAAGCCAGAATTAACACTTTCTAAACATCCCATGTAATTCGAGTCTTCTAAGAGTCTTCAGAATAATGCGCAAGTGATTTCCATAATCTTCATAGATTTTGAAGTATACCAAGACATCCTTAGTAAATACCGCTACAAAGTCATCAAGATATTCCTTGAAAAATCTATTCATTAGATCCATGAAGACATAGGGAGTATTAGTCAATCCAAAAGGCATTACTATAAACTATTAATTCTAGTACTTGGTTCGAAATGTTGTTTTCAGAATGTCTTCCTTATTCACACACAACTGATGATATCCAAATCGAAGGTCAATCTTTGAAAATTATTGAGCTCTATGAATTTGGTCGAATAAATCATCAATGTGAGGTAGGGGACACTAGTTATTTATTGTTATATCATTGATCTCCCTATAGTCAATGAACAACTTCATAGATCCATCTTTCATCTTTACAGAAAGGACATGTACTTCCAATGGAGAAATAATAGGGTGAATAAATCTTTTATTACTCAATTCCTCTAGTTTTTTCTTCAGTTACTCTAATTCCACAGTGTAAATTCTATAAGGGGTCTTTGATATGAGCTATTATCTAGGAATTAAATCAATGGAAAACTCAATTTCTTGTTCTGGATGATGTCTGGGTAAATATTCTGGAAAAACATCAACATATTCATTCACAATAGGTACATACTTTATTTGAATATTCTTTTCCTTAACCATAGTTATTTCATCTTTTCCTTTCCAAAAATTGAATTTAGTTGAGCTACTGGGGGTGGATCAAAATAAAAATTAGGTGGTGATGATTCTGCTCTAAATATAAGGTGTACTTTATCATTGTCATCAAAAATAGTAACCTCCTTCTTACAATAAATTTTTGCAACATGGTTCGATAGCCAATCCATACCGAGAATTATACCAAATTCAATCATGGGTATAAAGATGAGATAAACATATAAAGAAACTTTATACGTCCTAATGGGATCTAATTCAAAAAAAATTGTATCAATGATACTTCCCTTAGGAGTTTTGACTGATAACTCCCTTGATTAATCAAATTGTAAATATCTAATTTTCTTAGCAAACTGGGAAGATATAAAACAATGCGATGATCCAAAATAAAATAAAGCATTGGCTAATCTTGAGGAAACCATTAAATTACCTTCCTCTACGTCTTTCAGAGCTTCAACCTTAGCAGTAGAGATAACATCAGTTGGCCTTAATCCCTTGGCTTCTTTTGATGTTAGTTCCTCTGATGCTTAGGACATTAATTTTTATAATGCCGCCTTTCTCTAAAATTGTAGAATTCACCATCTATAACCTATTTCTTCCCCATGTAATCACGAGCTTGGTGGCCTTTTTCACCACACTTGTAACAGACCTCCATTCCTTTCAGGCAAGTACCAGGGTGTTTCTTCCTACATTTACTACCAGATGGATATTCAAATTTTACCTTATACTCCATATTTCCATTTCTAGAGTGTTCAAAATATCTCTTATTCTCTTTCTTTGCTTTATAGTCGTAAGACTTAGAGAATTATTTTTCTATCTTGATAGCCCAAGAGACAATATCTTCGTATGACAAGAAGGATTGTGAGACTAATGCTCGATGGAAAAATGTCTTTAACCATTCACAGAAATGATTACTTCTTGGCTTACGTATATAATCTACAGCATGCCTCACTAAACTTGTTATGTTAGCTTCATACATTACAACATTCTCATCCTCCTTTTTCCTCAGACTCAGAAATTTCATTTCTACATCTTCTCGATGGTCATGAGGAAATTATTTTTATAATAAAATTTCTTTAAACTCCCCCATTCCATATTTGATACATAATCATATTTATTTGGGTTGTGAATCAATGACAACCATTGATCAACATCTCTAGTGAGGCGGTAAACATCTATGAAAACTTTTTCCCTTTTACTACTCCGCAAGGCATGAAATATTTTCTCTATGTAATTTTTCCATTCCTCATATACTAGTGATTTTGTACCCCCATTAATGTTGGTGGTTGTTTCCTCATGAAGCGATCTAACATTGATCCTCTATGTTGTGGATCAGGGTGGTCCATACGGGTAAGGTTATTATTCATAACCTGAGTGAGTTGTCCCAGTATGGTGATTAGATAATCCGAAACAACTGTATCACCATATCCACTATAATTATCTTGAGTAGGAGGGAAATCCCTACATACAGTGTGTGCATTGATACGGTTTCCATTCCTTCCACTAGGAGCCATTTATAAACAATAGCATAAACTAGATTAGTTTATGATGGAAATACATAATTCTAAACATGTAAAATACTTAACATAAATTGAACAATTTATGGATATAATCCATAATCGTAAAAAAAATGTTTTCTTTGAGGATGTATATACTCAAAAACCCTTCATAATGGTTTGTAAAGAAAATGATAATTATCATAAGAATATCTCCTGTGAGTGTCGTAACCAAGATTGAATCAAGGCCCGTTGTCGTGCACTAGTTCCCATTTGAGTCTAGCTCAAATAGGTGTTTTCAGGTTTTACCGCTAGGTACATCTGTGCTATAGCCGCCCCTATCTGCTCATATCTAAAAAGGGATGTATTTCTTGGAAAGCTCAAAAAATCTCTACAATACCAATATTCTAGAAAGTTCTTCTATACTAATCCTCAAATTCAATCTAAGGGTATTGTGCTCTAATCAGAGTTTATCTAAATCAAGATTCCAAGGTTTTTTCTAAACTTCTTCTGATACCAACTATAACACCCCTACCCCAGTTACCCAGTGTCGGTGCATTATTATGTATCATTGGCATGATCACAAAAGATCAAGTCTCGAAATATCGATTAGTTTACTAGACTTGAATGTAATAGATACGTTCATAAGTTTTACATTACATCATAAAATAGATAACTACAACAAAATTGTTTCCATATGAAACACATAGATCCCATAGACTATCCTTGCAGGTCAGTCATAATATACTTCTTTGCATCCTGGGATGATAAAACATAGAATAGGGTGAGCTCAGATGCTCAGTAATGATAACAATATAGCAGAAGCTTTCATAAATAAGCATAAACATTTAAGGAAATGTATAGAACTAAAACAAAAGCCTTTTCAACAAAAGTTTCATCATAATATGGAAAATATAAATCAAAATAATGCCATTTTCTTACTCACATGGATATTATACTAGTCAAATAATCACATTCAATAGCAATATCCACTTTCATAATGATGGAATGTGTAATGCCAGACTTTCATAACCACATAGTCAAGGGCTTATGCCAAGACTACAAATAATATTTTGTTAAGGCCTTGTTCAAGACACTAGTTTGTCTCATTAGACCTACCGATGCATCTAGGAGCTATAGCGGGCTCCACCCATCACTTACTAAGTCCAATGTATTCCATATATGAAAAGGTTTAAACATAGAAGAAATATTTGTATTAAGACTAGAATATGAAATGTCAATAATTTATCCATAAACCAAGAATGGTATAAAAATATCGCATCTATAGTCAAACATATCACCAAACCTTCAATAAAATATGAATGCTTTGTATCATAATAAATCAACATCAAATAAACATAAAATACATCAAAGGATATAGACATAAATGAAATCAAAACCTTTTTTTAGAGAAATATCTCTTTTTATTTAGAAATCATTTAAAAGTCACATAAAGATTTGTAAAAAAATTTATTTTGAAAATATTCTTATAAGCTTGCAAGGGAAGCTTCAACGATTTTATAATGGTGGAAAATAGCCGCACCTGCCATATAAGTTAAAAAACATTCTTACCTTAATTTTATCAAAAAGGTCATAAAGTAACTTGTTTAGAAAATGATGGAAATATTCATTTAAAAACATATAAGGTAAAATAAGGGTAAAAAAACATTAACCCATAGTCTATTAAATAGTAAAAAAAATTTGAATACATTTTTAAGAAACAATGATGTGGATGATAAAGAGGTCCCAATAGATTCTTACGTAAAAACAACCTCGAATAATAATGAGATTGTGAAATTAACCCTTACCATGTAATTTTTCTTGACCGAGGGTAGGTTAATCTCTTGTATAATGGTTAAATAATTGTTATTAAATACAAGAATTTCAACATTGCTTTGTTAATAATATATTAGTATTATAGTTGTTTCAGGTGTTAAATGATTCGTTTTCCTTAATATGATTTGTTATGTAAGTAATGATTGTTATGGATAAGATGTATCTTATTCATATTCAGAATGATATTAAGTATTTAAAAATTATGTTTAATCATATAATTAAAATTATTCTTGAATGGATACGGGTGGGAATGAATCTCACCGCGTTCGTGGAGATGGTAATCCGTACATACACACGAGTGACAATATCATTATTTTGATATTAAGAAATATATAATTGGATAGTATATCATATATACAGAATCATTACCATGTTATATTTATTATTTACATCAATTAAACACCATTATTATAACCATCCAAATAATAATGTATTGAATAACAATTACACCACAGCGTGGAGACGGTAAGTCGTACGTACGCCCGTATGGTGACATGTCATTCAAAGGATGGATATAATAATGAATATGGTTGTACCATATTTATAATAACATGATAGTAGATATAAAATAATGGAGTTATTATTTTATAATGGAAAAAAAAGAGGTATTGGAAGAATAAAGGAACTTGAAAGAGGTGATGAAATATTTACCTCTTATTTGGGTTCTTTCTTTTTGATTTGATCAAAATGGATTCTTAGGATGGCATTATGACTAAAGTAAGGCCTCTAGGATAATGATAGTATAGTTGAGAGTTTATTTGGGTAAGGGTTGGCCGAGAAAATTGGATTTTATGGTGTGAATTAGAGAGAAGGGGGAGTGCCCTTTTATAAGTGGGGTGAGGGGTACCTTAGGAAAAGCTAGAAATATTATTTTATAATAAACTCTTTTTCAGTTTCTAATAGCTCAAAAATGAATTATATAAAGGCTAAGGTGGGTATTGTTAGCTAAAAACTCAACCAATAGGTTTTAGATAGGTTTGGGTCACTATAATAACCTTGTCTTTTAGATTTAACTCTTACCTAAATAGTTTGACATTTACTATGTCTTTTTGTATTTTTATATTATATGGTTAATAAACATACTGTATACATTCAAAAGAACCCCAAGTGGTTCGTTAATGATACACAAATACTTACATTATCATTTCTCCAAAACATATATTTTTAGGAATAGAATATAAATTAATAATATAATATTTGTTTTACAAACTATATTTTGTAAATTTTGAAACTATTTGGTATTTTGTTTTTGCTAAATTTATAGCAGCATTATTACTTCAAAAACAATTCATCTAACCAACCCTAATATGTCATATTAACCTAGAAAATTAGTTAAATTCATAAAAAGTCTCAAATTGAAATTATTTAGATATTCATAATATCAATTATTTTAATATTTTATTAATTAGGTAATTACTGCATCATCATTGGGTCATAAATAAATTCAATTATTTAATGTCTAAAAAATATAAATAAAATATCATTATGTAGGAAAGAGTTTTATATTTATAATGAATATTTATGGTCGAATTTATCCTATGTGTAACTCTATATTAAAAAGGTTTTAGTTATTAAACTTTGATTTTAACTCTTTTAACTCTTCTTTGAATTAAATAATAAAAAATGTCATAATATAATCCAAATGGACCAAATAGGTTCATATTTTACTTCTAAGGTTGTTTTTTGCCAAATTATACATATCAAATGGAATTAAGATATGTGTTAGGGTAATAATAATATCATATTTACCCTTAATTACACTATTTACTTTTAACCATGGTAAATAAAAGTAAAAAGTTACTATTCACCAAATATTATATTCTTTTTATTGAACCACATTTTACTTACTGATATCAACCATATCTCTCAGAATTTTTAAATTCAACTAAAAAAGTGGTAAAATTATGTTTTATATAAATTTGCCGATACTTTTAGGAGGTAGGTAAAACATGGTAAAAAGTTCAATAATATTTTTATATATCTAAAATTTTTATAAACTTACTCCAATTAATTACATTGAATATATATAGGTATTATGTATCTATTTTTTCCGAAGATAAATTTAAATAAAATAAGTAATGATTTAAATAAAAAGTCAGTTTTAAATAATGACTCATTGTTTTTCACAATTCATCAAAATTTGAATGTTTTAAAAAAGGACAACAATTTACCCTAAGATAATTTTGATATTTAGAATCCAGAAATGAAGTCCATTTTGAAATATTAAATTTATTAAATTTCAAAAAGTGGGTATTACTATTCATAATGGCTAGTTTGATTGGTTGTGGTGTGTTAGAACTCAAAGTTGCGTACAACACACACCACTGTATTATTTAAAGAGAAGCGTTCCGTGAAATCTTGGGCTGTTACTGAAACCCATTTCACACTCATTAATACCATTAATTAATCATTATTTATGAAAATTATGCTGCGGAATTATCCAATTATTTTCATGGAAAACAATAGTGTAGTGAATACCAATTACTATATCCTCTAAATATTATTCACCTAGATTTATGAATTATTTATTTATTAGGAACTGTTATGTATATATCACACAATCATTAATCATGGGATTGAAATTGATTAAAAATAGCATTATGTTTGAATGATGTATGTGGAACACTTATGATTGTATTTGAAATGAATGTAATGTGTGTGACCATAAATATATAGGTTTTTAATGTAATGGGTAATAGTTTAGTCTCATGAGACCATATTGGTGGGATTAGGTAGTGAAATTAATTAAGTATGGTTACTTCCCTACTATGTATTGTTTTCATGGTATTTATCCTTGAATTATGCTTATGTCATGATTTATCTTGTTCGAAAACTGCTATGTTCCCTTTATTTTCTCATGTTATATCATAACTTATTTTTTAGATTATAATTATTATCACATTTGTTGGTATTTGATATACATATTGACTAAAATGCATAATTATAATCATTTGTAGTGATTTTAACCACAATTAGATTTATTTTTGACCCCTTTGTTATTTACAATGAAAGGTTCTCTTATGAAATTTTAAAAGATCCATAGAATATAAGTGCATGTTTTGGAGTTTTTAAATAATGTTATTGTTTTCATTATCTATTTTTTGTGTGATCTACATAATTTTTAAAATACATCAAGCCTCACAATCTATTAGGGTTATAATATAGGTACCATTATAGA
Organism: Viscum album; assembly: GCA_963277665.1. Lineage (NCBI taxonomy): Eukaryota > Viridiplantae > Streptophyta > Magnoliopsida > Santalales > Viscaceae > Viscum > Viscum album. Next base: position 164,611,647 of record OY728155.1, on the reverse strand, counting down.
ATAAATCAATTACTAATGTGTATTAAAATATGGTGTTTTTTGATTAATACCATAGAAAAGTCTTTAAATTATTGGATTATGAATATGAAACTATATTGAAATTTATAGTTTTATTAGCTCTGAAAAAGTCACATTGATATACAATCAATCACCACCTAGTGCTTGAAAATATCCACTTCTATAAGTGTGGTTTATATTTAAATAATATAATTATTGATGAAAATTATGTTCTTGTTCTACCCTTAGAAGAATTTAGTTGTATTGTTGGAATGGATTGAAATTCCATATAATGATACAACATAAATTTTCAAGAGAATGATATCAAAATTCATTTCAATAATCACCATTCGATTCTATAGAAGTGAAATGAGGAGGGTCAATCATCATTAATATTTTCAACTCAATAATGGATATTATTGTTTTAGGATCAAGTATATCTAGCTATAATGATTGGAACCAAAGAAAAATCAACTATAATGACATTCATATTGAAAGAAAATTTGTAGATGTTTTTCTCAATGAAATTGTTTGGTCTAACTCTTAGCCATAGTATTAATATATAAATTGATATAATACTAGATGAGTTTATAATATCTGATACTCTATATTGAATTCTTGTTGTTAAATATTATGAAATGAATAAAAAATAAATAATACTTTGGATAAATGGATTATACATACATGTGATTCACCAAATGGTGCTTCTGTTCTCTGTATAATGAAGGAATATGGGTAAATGCACCTCTACACTCATGATATCAACAAGATCATGACAAATAACAAGTATCTTCTACAAAATTTTAATTATTTATTTAACCAGCTACATGGACCCCAGTACATATTTGTTGTGGATCTTCAGTAGAGATATTATTAAATAACTGTGAATTAAGAGGATATTACCAAGGATTATATTCACACTGTTCATGTGATCTTTGAGTTTATAGTGGTTAAATTTTGACTCATTTATTCTCCAAAAATATTTATGTACATAATTAATAGAGTGTTTATTGATTACCTTGAAAATATTTCTTTATCATTATATAAGTTATTCTTATCTTCTTTACTTGAATGGATGAACATTTGAAGCCTTTAAAAAAAATTAGAGAACACATAATTATTTAAAATTTATATGGAATAAATATTAAAATGTAAATTTTGGGTGGATTGTAAAATCACAATTTTTTTAAAACAATTCTATGTTCGATAGCACATAAGATACACCAAATAAATCTTAATAAACCATTAAATATTAGTATTTAAATTCTACTATTACAAACTGACCATTAGAATGGTAAGTATAATAAGGTTTAACTGAATTATGAATATATTAATTACACATTTATAAATAATTCATTGGTCAATTAATTATTAATGTGTGTAAAATTATATTAAAATTAAAAGGAAATATTTTTTGAAAAACTATTTAAATGTGATCAAGTGTGTTATATAGAAATAAATAAAAAAATCCTTCTTATTGGAATATGCCTTTAATTCCTATAATTAATTTTCTTGAAATTATATAGAAATAAATATAATTTTATATATAAGAAAAATATTTTTTAAAAAAGTAGTATTGTTACCTTTTGATGTTTAACTAGTTTTAAATATATAATTTGGGATGTTTTTTAAATTAAAATTATAAAAAAATAAACATATTCCTTGAATTTGTAATATAAAAATTTATTTTGGTTGAATTTTTTAAATTGTTCTGATATGTTTCATGTTTTAATGACTAGAGAAAAACACTGGTTTTAATTGAAAACTAGGTTTCCATATAATTTATTTATATACATAGATAATTTTTTTGATTGTGTTTAGAGTATAATTATATCATTTATTGTCATTAAATACCATTTATGTCAATAGTAAAAAATTTACATTGAATACGGATATAAAAACATTTCAATATTTTGAAGGTTTTCTCCTTAAAAACATGTTTTCTTGTTCTGTCAATGGGATTAATTTTAAATTAATTTTATAAAATTATCTATTTTTATTTTTGAAAAATTTATTCTATATTTGGAATGTGATGGTAGATATTTATTGACATGTATCATTTTAAGTTTTTGAAATTATGAATAGTAACTTAATTATTTTTTCCTTACTATATTTAAGGGTAAACAATGTAATTATGGGTAAAAATAATATTATAAATATAGTCAAATTACTATAGAAAATGTACTCACATTATTTTATGAGTGTTTTTATACCAAAAATATCATTTTGTAGATTTTATGAGATATTAGACACACATGGTTGTCGTTAAACAATTTATAGTATTTCGTTCAAATAAAAGTCCGTTTTTGCATACTTTTATTTTTACCAAATGAAATATTTATAATATGGGGTTATATGGGGTATAAATTCATTAATAAATATTATTTCCAAATGTATAATGTATATATTGATATTGAAAATTTATTTTTAATTTTTAGGGATGAAACAATTAAATTAAGGTAATACATAATGATAATGGAGTAATGGTTTAAATAATGGAAATATCAAATAAATGATACCAAAAAATATTATAATAAATATATTTTTAGATAATTAATGTCATATATGAATTTAATGGTTTCCTTTTACATGTTAGTGATTATATAAATGTTTTTTATGAGGATATCATTTGTTTTTGATATTTTTCAAAATTCATTGAATTAACAGTGTTAACGCTGAAAATAATTATATATTAAAAAAATATTATTTTATTAAATGACATAAAATTCATTAAAATATCCAAATATGAAAATATTTTATTATAAGTATAATAATTTCTTCAATTACTCATTTATTAGTATTCTGAATTTTTATATTAATTTTAATAACCCTAAATGTAGAAATTACAAGATGTCTTGGTGAGAGTTAAAAAGGTAAATGAGGGATAAAACAAAAATATAAGGTTTAAGAAAAATTAACAACCTATATATTTTTCTTTGGGTGAATATGGTTAGACCTATAATCATCTCATATTTTTAATATTACATTTTACAACCATTTGAAATACAAAAATAATTTATATAAATTTCTTAATTTCAAGTATCCCATGAGTGCCCCTCCCATCTCATTTTTAAAAGGGAACCCATTATTTTATTTTATTCACAAATAATAAACTCTTTGGGTCATCCATTTTTTTCTGAAGTATATTCCTAAAATCCCTATCTAAATTATATAGCTATTAGTTTTTTATATCACCAACCTTTGTGGTCAAATGCTAGTTAGAAAAAGAGATTATTGAAAAAAGAGGTTTTTTAATCAAGTATTTCTATTTTTTACTTCATACACATCCATAAAATCATCATAAATAATAATTAAGTAATAAATATACTATCCTTAATATAATTAGATTTTATTATTCTAATATAATTTTGAAAATAAATCTCCACATCCATCAAATGAGAGAATAATTAATCATTCGTGCATACGGGAGACTACCACCTCACGAAATAATATATTCTATTCTCCATCGTAATCTCTCAATTCACATTATAATGATTGAAATAATGTTTATAAATGATATTTATCAAATATTTTTCATTATTAAATAATAATATATCATTTTTTCTTACCATTCCATGACCGTAAAAATGATAATGTTGTTCTTGCATATGTGTGCACTAGAACCTCCATGAAGAGATGGATTTTTATCACCACATCACATGACTAGTATAAATAAATAAATAAATATATATATTATTAATTATATATTTATAATACTATGATCACTTTGGAACGATTACATAATAATTCTCTTCATTCCATAACGATCTTTGAAAAATAGAAATATAACTAATATGTATGCATGACCTATCATATCAATGGCACTGTCATAGTCCATTTTAATAACCATACATAATAGTTTGATTGAAAAGTATAATTGATGTATAAAAAAGATAATCATGTAAGGAATAATACACTATAGATTATGGACTAATGGAATCTTTGATTATTGACATCATAACAAAATCATTTTGGACTCAAGAACAAAATATTTTTGAAAACGTCCAACATGAAATTAAAAAATTAAATTTATTTTATAAACTGATAATAAGTTATATAAAAGTAATAATAAAAATAATTTTTTTTATCAAGAACATTAATAATTAACCTAATTTTCTTATTTGTGAATATAAATATTTTATGTGATGAGTTAGACTCATGGTATGGTACATCATCTCAATCTCTTTTCACTGAGGCATATTGTAGGGTTATATACTCAATTCCTTTAATGATTTGTATATACAGCCCCCTTTGACATATAATATAATATATTTATGTACTATCATGTTATTAAGTTTTTTTAAAATTTTATTCCATCAGGGTGCTCACGATTTAAATATTTCAATGTTTAATGGGACACCTTGAATTACAATTAAACTATAAAATGTTTAAATATTTAATTTAAAATTCATTTCATCCATGTAAATATTCTTAATATTATTATATATGTTCTATTTTATGGATATATAATGATTTTAATTGATATTATACATATATTTTTTATTTTATTCAATGGTTTTCAAAAATGGAATCTTATATGGCTTTCTACGTGGATTGTTTGACTATATTTACAAATACAAAAAAGAATGTTCCTTTTAATTTATTTGGTGATAACATATTCTACACCCCAATGTCAATTATTTTCTATTTTTATCCCTCAAAAACCATTCATTTTTTATAGAAACACTTATTTTACTTTTATGTGTATTTTTATATTGAAAATGAGTTTTAAAAATTTATTGATTGTTTCTATTACATGGAATTTTATCATACGAGTGTAAATTATATTCTAAGAGCTTCATGTTGAAAATTAAAATCTTTTATATAATATAACTATATAATGATAATTTGAAAATTTGACGGGTTGTTACATGATAAACTAAGGATGTTAGTTCCATGATAAACTAAGGATGAGTGGTTACATTATTATCTATAATGCACTAGGTATAGAAGTAAACTGTATGGTTAATCCATTTTTTAGAGTGACATATATTTAAGTCACCCACATGATTATTCCATTCATATGCATTACTAGTATATCTTTATCCCATGATAACTTTATGCTTTCTCTATGCTTGTTATTATTCTTATTATAAATTTTTTTTACAAAAGGGTAATAAATGTGATTATTTTCATAATAATGCATTTACATCTTCATATAGGGGTATATAAATACTTTATAATAATGTTAAAATGGCTTTTTATATTTAAATAAGTGTAGTAGTTTTTATTATATTTTTATAAATTATGATAGTTTTGTTATCATCCTATGCTTTAAAATTTTTTCACAGAATTTACGGGGTAATATACTAAATAATGAGATTAAGGAGAAAATTGTAATAATTTTCATAAATTAAAATTAAAATTTTTATTTTTATGTGTTTTATATTGTTAAAGGACGGATAATAAGTATAATTTTACACTAGTAAAGTATATGTTTTCATTCCAAAAGTTTTATTAATTCTATAAATCTCTAAAATGAAATGATCCTTGAACTTGAATTATATTTCCCAAAAACTATAATGTTTAATGTTTAAGGTTGGGTCCTTACATTTGGCATCGAAGGAAATGGTTAGACAATATTATAGAATAGTGTATTTTTAATATAATTACCTCAAAATAATTTAAATTATGGTTATGTTTAAAATATGTGAAATTTTATGATTTCCATTATCTTTTATGCAAATAAGTTTTTTCATAATGGGTATCCTTAGAACAAACAAGGAAGCTGTAATGGAAAGACATAGAGTGGAAAATTTCCATTCAAATCAGCATCTTGAGATGGTTGAAATCATAAAAAATAATTTTTATATAGTGATGTATTGGTTTAATAATTCTACAAATGGAGGTGTCGTCAACACTATAGAGGATCCCAATGTATAATGAAAGAACATGTATATTGTGGATAATTTCATGAGGCTATAAACCCCACCATTTAGAGCATCATCTGACACTAGGCTTGATTAAGGATATATTCAAACCAAAGAAATAGTATTTGACATCAATAGGTTTTTGGATCACCAATAGGTAAGTCGTTCAATTTATCATTTTGAGGCTCAAGTCGATCGACGGTGGTCAGTAGTTAAAAATACCAAAGGAATATAAGATATTTATACATTTTAATGGGATAAATTTAAGAATATATTTAATAAGAAATATTTTCATAATTCTATTCAACCTATGATAGAAAAAAATCATCTAATTGAGTCAAAAGTAGAGATATTCGATGGCTGCATATGAAGTAAACTTCACCGGTTTTTAATGGTACATTCCCAAATTTATTCAAAAACTTGATAGTAAGATAGATAATTTATACTCAAGCTTAGATCAAATTTATTGAATGGAATTGGACTATCACGAGTTCAAAATTATTGAGAATATTTTTGGATGTACTGAGAACGTAGAAATGGATTTTTATAATGATTATATTTTCCATCAAAAAAATGAAAAATAAGATTTCTAGTTGGTAGGAAATAAGAAAAATTTCATCAAAGAATATTAATGGTAAGAAAACCGAATTCTAATCATTTGATAAATAAGGTAAAAATAATCATGGAGAATGTATATAATATTTATGGATGTTCTTAAAATGTGGTATGTCTGATAATATGGATTGTGACTATAGGGGAGTTGATTAGTAAAGCAATGGGAAGCTAATGATAAGATGTTTTATTTTCTATGAGTTAGGATATTATGCAAATGTGTTTCCAAAGAAACATAATTAGTGTGGAAATAATCATGATCCTAAAAATTGTTGTAGAAAATATTTTGTACTACTATAGTTAATATCTATACATCGGGGGAAGTGATAAAATCTTAAAGAGAATTTGTAATTTTCTATGGTTATCCCAATGTTCAAATTTTTATGTATTTATTTAGGGGTTTTATGTTGTGTGATCAGAAGTCATTTAGGCCATTTATCAGAGATTTTTATTGGTTTTTTGTTTATATAAGGATTTATTTTTGTGATATATATACCTTTACATTTGGATATGAGTTAATATGTTTTAATAATCTTTTGGGGTTATATGATCTTCTATTAAGATCATTAATTGGGATGTGCATCATAATTCATGGAATTCTATAAGGATAGAAATTTTATTATAAAATAAAAATGTATTAAATATGTATATTTTCATACATTCTAAGTATAAGTTGTAAAATAATTTCCCATATCCATGAGAATGATCTTAAATAAAAAATATTATATGTTTAAATTCCTTAATATGAAATCAGATACCTTTTATCAAATAACATATTTATGGTTTCATGATTATTAAAAATCTTTTGAAAATGTTCTCTATCACTCTCCATCAGAGTTGGTTGGTTATTTTTCTCTTCAATGTCATTTTATTCCTACATGGAACCCTAGTATGTGTTATCTCATGGGACCTTTCTACATTCATTTCCCTCTTATTAATTGGATATTTTATTAATCCTTTTTCCAATGTGGGATTTGAATATTATATTTTGAAAAGTTAAGTTATAGTTACCAATCTCTAAATTAAAATTGTGAGGGAATACTATCCAATATAGAGGAGAATGTATCTTCTAATTTTATTAAGTGAAATAATATGTTTGACAATTTACATGATAACCAACATCAAACATAAACATACAACATAATATTATTATTAGATTGTTATCATTATATCATATCCATTAAAATGGTGGGTATAAATAGGATTAACCAAATTATGAATATATGGTTTACACATGTATATATAATTCTTTAAGAAATTATTATAAATGAGAGAAAACCATTTTTAAAATTAGAAAAAGTTTTTCTTTAAAAAACTACTTAAAATAGGTAATTTTGTCTCCTCTTGATGATGCACATGATTTAAATCTAGTTTTTCACCAGATTATAAATTTAGAATTAAAAAAAATAAACTTCATATTTTAAATTTTAATATATATATTTTTTATTTTCATTTGTTGTATTTTTAAGATACGTTTCATGTTTTAATGAATAACTATAATACTACATTTTTATAAGAAAATTATTTTCTTTATAACTTATAAATATAGTTAGATTATATTCTTGATTTTTTCAATGTGTAACAATAAAAATGTTATCAATTTTAATCCAATATAGTTAATTGGAATAACTTTCACCTTCAATTTGGATATAAAAACATTTCAATATTTTGATCAATTTTATCTTAAAACCACATTTTCTGATCCTATCAATAAAATTAATTTTAACAAATTTATTTATTTGAATTTTGAAAAATGGATTTAATATTTAGAATAAAAAGGTACAAATTGAATAAATATTTCACTTTTATTTTTTTGACAATACCAAATGTAATATTAATAATTTTTTATTTGTAGAGTTCTGGGTAAATGATGTTATTAAGGCTAAAAATAGTATTATAAATATTATAAAATTACCATAACACTTGTCTTAATATTTCTAGATAAGTGATGGCTAGACTAAATCACTATTAGGATGATTTTAGGATCTCTTGGAGCCATGTGGATTACAATAAATAATTTATTGTTTTGTATTAAATAAAGGGTCAAATATTTAATTATTTTCTTTTTATGAAGTGAAATATTTTTAATTTTGGTTATATAAGAAATATGTTCAAATATATTTTAATTGGAAATGTAAATCTTCATCCTGTTAATTTATTTATACACTTTATTGAAAAAATAATTAAATTAAAGGATTACACAATATTGATATGATATTTGTTTATTTAATGAAAATATATAATAAATGATAGTAAAAGATAAAAATATATATAATTTTATAAAATTAATGTATTCTAAAAATGTTGTGGATGAATATGAAATTTTATTCATGAGTTAATATAATATACTAAAATATATCATATTTTTATGATATTTTTTAATAGTCGTGTAATGATTTTTGGAAAAAATGACATTATTGACATTTATAAAAAATAAAAATTTAGTAAATGACATAAAATTATGAAGAATCTAAAAATCATAAAAATTATTATTATTACGCACAAAATTTCATCAATGAATCATTTATTGGTCATTTGTAAATATATACTAATTATATTAACCACTAAATTTTAAATTATTTGATATCATAGTAAGAATTGAAAGGGTAAAATAAGGTTAGACAAAAAATATAAGTTAAAAAAAATAATATCCTTTATAATATTGTATTGAAGAATTTATTTAGACAAATATCGATCCTATATTTAAAATAAGTTATTATGAATCCTTTAGGAATATAAAATTAATGTATATTAAAAATATTAATTTCATGAATTCAATGATTTCCCATCTACTATCCTAAAAAGGGAATTCGTTTTTATAACTTATTCACACTTAATAACCTATTTTATTTAGAAATTGTCTTCCCAAGCACCTTCCATTAATCCAACACCACATTATAGAGCTCTTATTTTCAGATGAACACCCCCCTTATTTGTCTTAACGTGTCAAGAAATGAATATCATATAAAGAAGAGGTATTATTTCAATCACATATTTCTATTTTTTTCTTCTTTAAATACGTTCATGTTTTATTCATGTATTATGAAATAATAACTACAATATAATATATATACTGATATTTTATTATTCTAATATCCTAACCAAAATCCATATCCAATTTTATCTAATGGGAAAATATATAATTGTTCATGTATACGTGGGAGGACCACCTCATGAACCGATATAACTCATTTTCCATCACCTTCTATCCAAGACGGTTATAATGATGGAATTAATGTTTATATATGATAATAGTGACATATTTATCATTCATTATTTACATTATATGAACATAAAAATGGTAATGTTGTTCGTGCGTATGTGTGACATATGACCTACACGAAGCGATGTGATTTTTTTTTCATCACCACATAAAATTAATGATATATATATGTATATTTAAATCATATATATTATATTAAATATATTATTATACTTTTGGAAATATAACATAATAACTGTTTTCTATCCATAAGTAACATTGAAAAATGGAAATGATAATTATGAATACGTATGACCAATCATCCCCATGATTATTAAATAGTTATTTTTTCATAAACATAATTTATGGTTTGATATAAAAGTATAATTTATGTATAAAAATTAAAATTAATTCCTAAATATTATATTGGATTTGATGGATTAATGACCAATTCGACTATTAGAAGCATACCAAATTTCTTTTGGACTCAAGTTCCAAATATCAACAAAACATTTGACATGAACATAATAAAATAATTGATTTTTATTATGTTATAATAAGTTATATAAAATTAATATAAAAGTTTAAAAAGGATATCATTAGATTTAATAATTAACATATTTTAACTATTTATGAATTCAAATATTTTATGTGATTAGTGGGACTCAACGTAATGGAATTCGTCTCAATCTCCTTTCACTGAGTCATATTTTAATGTTATACACCCACATTATTTTAAGAGTATTATATATTTCCCCCTTTGACATATCAAATAATTAATTTTTTTAATATCATATTATTAAATGTATTTTAAAAATTTAATCATTCACGAGTCTTATTATTCAACTATTTCATAGTGTTTTGAGACACTTTAATTTAAAACTATGTTTTTATAAGATTAAGGATTTAATTTTCAAATCATTTCCTCCATCTGAATATTATGGATATTATTTTATATATTCAATTACATTGATATAAAATGAATATAATGGACATTTAATTTCTATTTTAAATTTTATTCAATGTTTTTATAAAATTTATTTTTTTATGTTTTCTATAGGAAATACTTTAATATCATTACAAACGATAAAAGGAATGTTTGTTTTAACGTATAAAGTGGAAAGAAATTCTATATCACCATGAAAATTATTATCTATTTGGAATCCTCTATAAGACTTCATGTGTTTTAAAAAAAATATTATTTTACTTTTTAGGGTATTTCTATATTTAAAATGTGGTTTAAAAACATATGGATTATTTTTTTAATGTCAAATGAAATCTTTTTAGTAAAAATTAAATTTCAAGAGAGAAATTTTGAAAATTTAAATATTTTATGTGTTATGATTATATAATGGTACATATATAGTTTATGGGTGATTTCATGATAAACTAAGGATGGGTGGTTCCATGATAAACAATGGCCGGGTTGTTACATTATAACCTCCAACGCTTTGTGTATGGAAGCAAGTCGCATGGTCATTTTATTTTTAAGAGTGGCATGTATGAAATTCAACCTCATAGTTATTCCCTTTATATATATTTTGAATATATCTATGTAACATGATTCCTTTATGTATAATTTATGAGTAATATGGATTTTATTTTAATTTTGTGACTTAAAAAGGGTATGCAATAAGATTATTTTAAATGGAATTTATTTAAAACTTCATAAATATAAAAAGTAGTAATTTATGGTAATGTTTTCGGGGGTTTTCATGTTTTTAGTAGACTAATAAATTTCATTCATTATGTATCCTTTAATGAGATTAGTTTTTCCATCCAATGTTTTAAAATAATTTTCGTAGTATTTATGGGGGACTAAATACGGATGATATCAATGGGATAATTTGGAAGTTTGTTCAAAAAGAGAAATCTTGTTTTTTGAGGAGTATTATTTTTGAAAAAATGTATACTGAGTCTAACTATCCACTTATAATGTATAGGTTTATTTTGTAAGAGTGTTTCCTATTTCTATAAAACTCTAAACTAGAAATATCTTAAAATCTGAATTCTATTTTAAAAACACTAGAATATGTAATATTTAAGTAAAGGGGTTTATATAGAGTATGTACCTTTTTTGGATGTTTTCCCTCAAAATGGGATATATGTTTTTTTTCAAAAGAATAGGAAAATGAAGTACAGACTTGACTATCACCTATGGCTAAAATATATTGTTTCCTTTGATTAAATGGGAACTATCAATTATTTTTAAGAACCTCTTCATGATTTAAAATCCCACTAACCGAAAAAAATAAGAAAGGAATCATATTATTATATACTGATTATAGTGAAGGAATATTTTAAAAGATAAATAAGAGGTTAATCATGACTCTAATGATCACATTACCCAACTATGGCCATGAATTTGTGATCTATATTAATGCATACAAAAGGGACTTGAGTTGTGTAATAATTAAATATGAAAAAGTGGAATCCTCTTCCTAATTCAAATTATATATCCCTGAGAACTACTACCCAATACATGATCGAGAATTAGTAGTTGTGATCTTCACATTAGATATTTAGTGAAATTATCTCTATGGAGAAAAGTGTAAAAAATAAACGGATAAAAAATACCTTAAGTATATATTCATAAAAAAAGATTTCAATATGAAATAATTATGGATGTAAGATATGATCAAGGATTATGAATATTCAATCTATTATCGTATTGGTAAGGAAACGAATGTGGTAGATACTCAAAGTATAATGGATCCTACAACGCTATTAATGATGTTAATTAAAATGGAGCTATTTCTATTGGACATGATATGGATATAAATATGAGAAATAAATAAATATTCACTCTACCATTCTCAAATAAATTATAAACTATCCATTATTGAGAGAATAATGAATTACTAAAAAGATGATTAGTAGCTACGAAATATGGTAGATTCATTCTATAATTTTACATTATTAATGTTAGTGAAATAAGGTTTGGATATTGGAATGAAATTCCATGAAATACCGAATTTGGGACACAACTTTTAGATGATACATATATCTCATCACTTTCTATTCATCCATGAAGAACCGACATGTATAGAAAAATGAAGCAACACATCTGGTGGGAAAACATGAGGATTGAGATTTTATATTTTTTATATTAATACTTGGTAGGGTAATACATAAAAAATTAATAACATGAGTTCTAGGTTATGATACTAAAATTAACAATACAAGTATAGATATGGGAAAACAAAACCCTCAATTTCATTATAGTACACCCATAACAGTTGATGGTAATAACACAATCTAGGTAGTTGTTAGTTATATAACAAAGTTACTTCATTTTATCACAATAAAGGAATATATATATCTTAACCAACCCACTATGATATATATATGAAAATTGGTAAAACTACATAGAGTTCCACTCCCCGTTGTATCATATTGAGATATGATGTTTATATAAATGTTTTGGATATTCCTTCAACCAATGATTAATATAGAATTGAGCTTTATCATTATATATCAATCTTTAATAAATAGTCATCTTGAAATTTCCAATCAAAATCTAGAGTTTTTGTTGATATCATGTTCAATTAATTTACATGGATGTATAGATCAATGCTATCATCTTATATAGTTTAAATATAATGATATTTGTGGTTATGGAATTAAAATGGTTTCTTATGCGGCTCTGTATGGGATAATGTTCCAGAAGACATCTTGGTGAGATGATATTAGAGATTCGATGTTTATGGGACATGATCTTGTATATGACATGACAGAGAAGTTTTAAATCATTCACTATCATTTTAAAAATATATAAACTAAACTAAAAATATATGAAATAATTCATAAATGTGATCCATATTTTGAGGTCAGAACTAATTATTCCTTATTATATTTCCCTAGAAAAGTTTCATAGGGTTTTTAGATGAAGTGAAATATTAGTCTAAGATACATCATACCCTTTAAGGTGAACTATCACATTAGAGTTTTGGTATATCGACCATAACACACTCCTAACCTATCTGAAGTGTATGATGTGTTCATTGTATCCATTTAGAGGGATTACATACCAGACTCTCACATGTTTTAAATCTTGAGGTATTACTATTGGATATTGATATTTAATATGATTTGTAGTCGGTGTAACTTTTTTATCATAAAAAAACGGAATACTAACATGGTTAGAATGGTATAGTAGATCCACATTATTAAGGAAGAAATAGGAAAACATGAAGTAGATGGGAAATAGAAATACCACCACCTTGTTTAATGTCTGAAATGCAGATTTCACGAGTAACATATCAAAATTGGGAAAGAATATAATTACCCTAATAATCAAAAATGAAAATCTCTATTAAAAAAACTAGGCACATTATCAAGTAATATAGTTATATAAAATACGTTTACATGATTATGTTATATAAAAATTCTATATATTATGTAATTATAGGTTCAAAATACAATTCAAAATCATAACCATTGATAATATAGCCATTATAAAATAATCATATGATCATTATATATTAAGTGTTTTGATAAATTCAATTAACACAAACAAAAGAAGTGATGGACAGAAAAAATCAGATCATTCCACATGAAGCCCCATTATCATAGATTTTAATGGAGATATAATCACATAGATTTTACCTTTTCCAATCCTTAGATAATATTCAAAAACTACAGAATAAGAAAAATGAATTATGTGATATGATCATGCTCATCGAGATCATGACCCAAAAAATGCTCCCTAAGCCACCCCAAGAAAATCTAAACATCGCACACCATACCTTTATGGAATTTAGTAGAGAAATCATGGGAAATATATTTAGACCCAAACATTATGAATACTTATATTATTATAATTATTATACTTATACTTTATTTCATTATAACGATTAAATGATATGTTTGTTAAAAATTAGATTCAAAAAAGATGAAACACAAATGGTCTTTTTGTAAAATATATCATTTTAGTCGTGTAGAACATTTTTATGAATTCTATAATATTTAAAATATATGAAATTTTATTATATATTATTTATTAATAATATTAATTAAATATATTTTAAAATACCCTTTTATTAAGCCAAATGTAACTTTCATAAGGTTCAGAAAACTGTTATTGTATAAAATTCTAGTATTTCTCAAGAAATGTTGATTTATTATTTAAATGTTTAAATTCACAATTTTTTGTACTATTTTCATAAAATAAATTTTATCATTTAAATAATTATGTTATGATTATCTAATAATATTTTTTATTAATTATCCAAGAGAGTCATTTTTGGGTAAAAATTAACTATTGTATAATTATATTATATGTATTATTACATTACATAAGACCAAAATAGATGTAATAAATAATATAAAAATTAACCAAGAATAGGATTATGTTATTTATTTAAAATAATGATGATTTTAAGTCATTTTATTATCTTTTTAATCTCTTAATTAATCCACCAAAACACATATATTATTTTAGGGATTAAAAATCAATTCCTTATAAACATACCTCACTTCCATTAACAAATGAAATTAATTTTCTATGTTCAGTTAATATACATATAAAATAATTATAACTCCTAATATTTGTATGAAACAATTGGAAAATAATATTTAAATGATTTTGGAGTTTATTTCATTATCATAATGAGTCTAAATTATAAGACTTTAAATTAATAATAATGTCTATCTATTTTGAAATATAACTGTACCCCGCCTCCCATTCCTCATCACTAAAAATCTGGGTGAATAATTTTACTCTACAATTACTCTCAATATTCCTCTAAATGTCTTCATATATTTTAATTAATATATGGATTAATATTGGGTAAATACATCATTATGTTGGTTGAACACATCTACATGCATATGATGTGAATGTGATAGGAAGAAAAGAAATTATATGTACCTAAAATTCATTTTGTATTGTTTATATCTAATGAGATGATATAAATGGGTTCAGGGTGTGAACATAATAAATTGTGAGACATTATCTTCCATCACATTTTGTACTGTAAATTAGACTTGAATTATGAATAGGACATGTTATATGTTGTTTCTATATTCCTATGTTTCCATGATGATTCCATGTTATATAATTCCTTATAAATCATTATAATGACTCTAAAAACTTTTATGTCTTTCTCATATGAAAATTGAAGCAAATTTATAACATTCATAATTTTATTCTTTTATTTTTCCCTTATATGGCTTAATAGAATACCAATTTATTATGTACATCCCATGGTTGTGTAATAAACTTTTAGAAGATCTATGGAATATATGGGCATGTTATTGAGTTTTCAAAAATTATTTTCCTCTTCCTTTTTTATGTTGTGATGTTATGTACATATATTCCCAAAAATACTACGCTTAAAAATCATCTATTGTGGGGTTAATTGTACATGTTTTTGATAATTCATGAATTAAAGTTTATTAATATATACATTATCGTAATGATATCCCATTCATGCAACATATCTCACATCTGGGATGAGTGATGGAAGTTAGGGTAGCATCCAATTCCACTATATTTTATAATTCACCTCATAAAATGTATGAACACCTCTTTTGTTGAGAGAATTATGATTCTCTATTTTTTAAACTGCATCAAGGTTCTTTAGAGGGAACTACTTTTGATATAACTTGTAGATACCAATTCCGAATTGATCATTAATAGGGGATAATTAATTCAATTTTTTGTTTTTATTAATTAATTTTATTTAAAATTAAACATTTTCTCATTTAAGGTTCTAGATCCACTAAATTTTATCTCTCAATCTATACTCATTTTTATTTGTAATAATGGTGATGGAAGCACAAACAATTTAAAGGGTTTAGTATAAATCCCAATCCTTATTGAAATATGATACCCTTATAGGTTATAGATATTTCACTATTAAACAAGTTATTACCATTATCAATGCTCTAGATAGGCTGCTTATTATGCTCTTACTCTAACTGATAGATATATTATGCTTCACACACCAACAGAAAGACTGATGTTACCTCCAAAGCACAACTGTTAGACTTAACCAATAAGGTAACTAATGAAGATACTACTTCTAATCCATGTACTAATAGAATGACCACACATAATCATCAATCCAATCATAATTCATTAAATTTTCATTAAATAATGATCCACTATAGGATGACCCTGTGAGCTTCCTTAACATTATTGTGGGATATTACTTCATCATGTAAAAATTAAAGTACCATTAAAACCACTAAATGTGTCTTTTGTTCAAGATTAATAATTATTATCATATATATTTAATCAATCATCTTAGTGAAACAAATTTTAATCTATAAATCCCTATGTTGATGATGTACAAAACATGATTAATGTGTGGAGGTGGTGGACACAAATTCCACAGAATTATTTAATATAAAATAAA
This sequence comes from Viscum album, assembly GCA_963277665.1. NCBI lineage: Eukaryota > Viridiplantae > Streptophyta > Magnoliopsida > Santalales > Viscaceae > Viscum > Viscum album. Next base: position 164,594,602 of record OY728155.1, on the reverse strand, counting down.
TCACTTATAACTCAATAATTTTTATTCATAAAATAATGAAATCAAATTCCTCCAAACCATACCACATGAAATTATATTTTGATTTATTCTTTTTATTATTTTTTTATCATTTATTTTAGTTTGGTCTATCTTAAGTAATTTTTCATGCATGCATGAATTCATACACAAACATTTCACTATTTTATTTTGACCTCGCCTAATCCTCAAATATAAAAATCATGTATGAATTTTTTCATATTTACATATATTGTTTTAAAATCTTTAATGTGGGGGCGTTTCAATATATCTCCCTTTACATTATCACCATAATTGGCTATGTGGTAAATCATTATGTTTTGTATAAAAAAGAAGAATACTTATAAGGGTATCAGACACACCCAACTGAATTGGAAGAAGAGTATCACACAACTAGTTTGAGCTTATTATTTTCATTATAGTTAGTTCTATAGGGATCCACACATTATTTAAGCAGATAATATTTTATTTTAAATAGTAGAATATATTTGTGTTGTATTATTCCTCATAAAAGAAGAAGAATTGTGGGATTATTCATCATGAAATATAAATCTTCATGATGCCTATACTTTTATAAAAAACATATGAGTTCTATAAATATCACAGTAGTAATCATCAATCGTAATGACTTGATACCTATATGTACTAAATATCTACCTTTCACAACCTCATCTCTATAATTTATGTCACATTGGTACCCAATTTTAATGAATTATTGTGGTTTTAATATCACACACTAATTCGGAATTTCTTAAATGAGTTATACTAAATTTCATGATTTTGGTTTTACATGATATATCCTTAAATTAATTTAAGGATAGTTTCACGATTATTGTCCTGATTTTTAACACCCCTAGTTTTTATGAATTATGTTTTTTAATAAATTTAATATCAATGAGGGATTTCATTTATAATTACACCAACTTATTCATTCCTTATATACAATTCCATGTCAATCATACAATACAATAAACACATATATTAAAATGTGTAACGTGAAATATGATATTTTTATTGTGTCACACACAATTCATTGGTTCTTTGGTAGCTTTTGTTACACACAAAACCATATTTTACAATACTATAATATATTATTAATAATTTTATTAAGATATTATTATAGTTATAACCTAGCTATTAGAATATAATATATGAATACAATTATATAAATTATGAAATTAATTATTTATTTATCAATTAATTATAAATTGAAAAACCAATTGAATATAAAGGATGTGTTTTTAGCAAAAAACTATTTTGTGCCCATAAAGGAAATTTATCATAAAAATTCAAATTAAACACTATTAGTAAAATATATTAATGAATTTATATATTATAAGTTTTTTACAAATATTTAGAAAATTTCAAATATTTTTTTATAGGCATATAATAAGAGTTAATCCAATTTTAGGAATAAATAGTTGAATTTTTCTAAGTTGAACTTTTCCTCCTTTTAATGGAAGGATTGTTTTACAAATAATTTGTTAAAAACTTTATAATAATTATTTAAAAATATAAAAATTATTTCTTAAATTGGAATATAAATATTAAAATTGGATAAAAAGTTGGTATTTTTCTTCGAAGCTTCATTTTTTATGAATAGTGAAAAAGACTGAAATTTAATTTAAAAATGCATTTTTATCTTGTTTATTTATGTAGTTAAATTACAGAAAATTTTATTAAATTTATATTAAAATAAATTATATATATTAATATAAAATTTATATAATTTTATTTAATTTCACATTAAAATATTTTTTAAAATCATGTTATTCATTTGAACAACTTCAATGTAAAAAACCTATTTTATCATCTCGTCTACATGATTAATTATAAATTATTATTTTTTCCACTTCTACAATTTGAATTTACTAAAATGGATGAAATATTTGTATTCATCATAATTTATATGTTCTATTAGGTTCAACTTATTTTTTGACCACAATTTTTAGTGAAAGTAATGATATTTAATTATAGTAATTAAAAGAAAACGAATTTAATTATTAGTTATTCTTTAAAATTATGGACTATAATGACCTAGAAACGTGTAAAAATGAAAATAGATGAATATATTTATACCATTTAACCTATTGGATAAAAAATGGAACACAACAGGGTATAACTTATGTATGAAATTCATCTCACTAGTGCTTAACTTTTTGTATTTACAAGAACACCACACTTTCTCCACTATAAATGGTAAATCACCCCCTCCACATACCAATGCCCCTAAATACCATTATATGGTAAAAATAAAAAAATAATAATATCCCAAATTCCACCCTATAATCTTAGAATAATCAATTTCAGCATAAATAATACCGAGGTTGTCCTTTGGTTCAAAGAAAAAGAGTTTCCCTAAGAAGAGGTAACATTCTTCAACAAGCACATGTGTTTTATTTCTTTCTACAAAACCATCAATTATTCTTATAACATGATAAAATAATAAAATTATTATCTTAAAAATGAATATATGCTGTTATTTTAGGGTTTTTATCTACATTTACACACACATACATCAAATAAAATGTGTAATCATCATTCAAGTGTACAACATACTACCACCTCATGAACCAATGTAATTCGTTCTTCCATTCACAAGTCTCAAGGATGGGAATAGGGATGGAAAAACTATTTTAACATTATATATAAATTTATATATTATATTTATGATTTACTTATTCTTAGAGAATTATTATATAACACAAACCATAATGGTTTCTATTTTTTGGGAATATGATAAATTTTTGTGTGTGGACGTGTGGACTATCACCTCCTCAAACTGTTGTGATTCATCCAAACCTTAAATGAATAGTATTATGGATTAGTTTACTTAAATAATATATACATATAATAATTATTCTACCGAAATAAACATGTATGTGTATATATCATTGACTACTCATTACTATAAATATGTGATAAGAAAATGAAAACAGCACTCATGCGTATATACATCCTACCATCTCTATGAATGGTGAAGTTAGTTTCAAAATTTCATATTTTATAAGATATTATAAAAAACTATATAGATAATACATACAATATTTATATCATTTTTTATATTACTTTAATAATAAAATCATTATCTAAGTAATAGGATCAAGAATAAAAAGTCAAAAAATATATGGAAAAAATCGGTTATTCCTTAAAATATAACATTAACATGAATTTTATTATAAATATGAAATATAATGTCATAATAAAATCATATATTGTATGATATATAATAATATGATATTTTTGAATTTTTTAGTAAACATATATTTATTACACATGAGGTTTTAACATGTATGAAGATAGTGAAGACATAAGGTAAGGAGTTTCATCTCAATTTAAATTTCATTGAGACTTATTCAATATTTTGCACATAATTACATTAAAATGGTGTATAATATTCCTTATGAAATTATATATCATCATTTTTATTTATTTCATAATATTAAAATTTTATATCTACGTTATTCATTCATGGATCTCACAATTCAAATGTTACTCCATTATTAAGGGTATCTATAGTCTCACTTTTAGTTCCACGAGACTTTTTCCTTATTCACTATTTGTTTCTTTTGTGTGGTGTATATGCTGACCATGATTTTCAAATATGATTCTTATTCTTATATATATGGGTATTTACATTTCAATTTTATTATCTCTCTTTTAAGTGGTTTACGGTTTAGATTTAGCAAAACTGGTAATGTAGTTTTGTCTCAATTTTCCTTCTTTGAGACACAAGTCATATTATAATCCTATTTTCATTTACGAGTTTCATATAATTCTGATTGTCTTGTTATATCATGAATTTAATTAGTTTAATTATATATTTCTATTTATTTATAAATATAATATCATTTTTTTAATTATTCAAAGTTAGAAAATTGGTATGAGTTTATTAAGACAATATTTTTAATTATTAGTATTATTTATAGTTATCATTCCATTGATGAAATATTATGATCCATATATAAAGAATAATCATAAATTCTATTATCCTCTTTTAATTCATTACATCTTCATGTAATTTTGTAAAGTTTCAACTATTTCATACTTATGACAATTTCAATTTTTTAAGGAAATCTAACAGTATTACTCTTTTCTATAGAAAATCAGTTTTATTTAGAAATCATGCATTCATGAATTGTATTCAATTTGTTTATGAGATTTTATGGTAATTTTCATGGAAAATGATTTAAATTTTTATTATTTGTTTTTTGTTTAAAATAATATTTGAAAGGATATTCATAGTTTCCTTTATAAGTTCCAAAGGTTAAATTAAAAGAAATTCTTGTTCAAAATGATGTATGTTTTAAAAACAGTCTTTGAAAGAATAAAGGATATTTTTATCATGAAATATTTTTTATGGTCCATTCAAAATTACTTACACCTATGAAGAAATACTTCAATATAGTTTTTGATTTCATTAGTATATGATCCAAGTACACTGTTATTATTACTTAATTGAATGGTTTATACTTATGATGATAGGTTTATTATGAAACCAATTTCTCTTTTCTGGGATATACCTTTATAAAAGAATTATGAAAACACATCCTTTCATTTTTTTCTATGATGAAATGATTTTAATATCAATGTATTTTATATATGTTATTATATGATGAAATTTTTATAATAATCATTTAATTTCATGATCTATGATATTATGAATGATTATCATCTTTTGGTACACATATGAATGATTTCATTATGTGAGAGGATGGACATATATCTTTCTCTAGTGGATTATGTAATGAAATATATTCTATGAGATCAAAGGGTGCATTAGAGGGTATCCCAATCCTCTAAAAATAATGTATTGTCTCGGATTTTTCTATGTATTATTATTTTTGAATATTATATTGAATAATTTTTAGAGCATAACTTTCGACATGCGATTTCGAGGCCCAGAGTTCTCAGAATAAATGTTTGAAAAAAAATTAAAATTTAAAATTGCGTATATGAGAGGTTTTCCTTTAAAATTGGAATATCTTTTAAATGGGTGCCCGGATTAGAAATCTAAGGGCAATGTTGAATTCAAAGAAACGACATTACAATAGGCAGGGCCAAACATCGACCAGTGTGGTCAACAACAAGAGTTAGTTTTTGGGAGGTTTTAATGGAAATAAAATAAATTAATAATTTATTTTAAAATGTTTCCTTATTTCATAGTGACCTAATTTCCTCATGTTTAAATACCATTTTATAAAAATTTCATACAGTTATCCCCATAACCCTATGAAATTGAGGATTGACCATTAGAGAATAAGAGGAGAACTCGTTGGCGGACGACGGTGACACGAGCGATCGACGCTTCTCAGAATCGATGAAACTCAACAACGCATGCGACACAATGATATTTCTTTCATTAAATTAAGGTAGTTGTTGTTATTTAAATTATTCTTTTCCCTATTTTGGATTAAATGATGAACATGGGTCAACCCACGAATAAGTTGATCCATGTATCGTGCATTCTTGCAGGAGGTTTATTAATTTTCATTTCTTTCACGGTTTGATTCAGGAAACTGATATGATTGTTGTTTTTTTATCATTTGATTCACCTTGTTTAATCCTTCTAACAAGTGTAGATCGACTACATGATGAACTATGGTGGAGATTCATTCCAAAATTTTGTTTATTGGATTTCTCCCTCTTTTAACCTTCATTCTTCACGTTCTTCATGGGGTGATGAAAAACAGATCATTGCACACCCATTTCGTAATGTAACAATCCCAAATTAGAGAGCCGACATCATGACGACCTAGTGTAGGTGTGACGATGATGGGGGTGGATGAATCGATATAGTTCAGGAGTTCCTGTTCTTCAATCATTTTTCATGCAGGTGGATCGAAACACATTTCAGGGATGATCAGAGGCTAGAAACCGACAAAATCGACATCATGATGATCGAGAGACCTCAACCATTCAATTTCGTGAAGATCAGATGGTCAAATCGTGGATCGAGGGAGCCCTAAGGAATGATGTTAAAGAATGTCGGTTCTAGAAATTTCTTGAAGAACATGACGTGTATCTCGAAGAGCACGCCATGTGGGATCGGGTAAGTGGCGGCTAGGTTTCCACAATGCACAAAAAATAACAAGACATGTTCCCTGAAGAACACAACATGTGGATCCTTACGTGGGATGCTGCGTGTATCATGGGAAATACATGGACATAGGATGTAATACATAGCTATGTACTCCCTCATAAAGCCAGACCAGGCTAGCTGCATTTGTTACCCCATGTACTGATTACACGGGATTGCACACACGGGATAAAGTCGTGTACGAGCCCACAACCGCGCACATGGAGTCGACCCTAGTTACATGGAAATGACGTGTGATCTGTACTAAACATCGCGTACTGACTTTTCTACATGAACAACCTTGCGATACAAGCCATAGTACACAGGTAGTACCCGGGGTCAGAAGACACGACATGTGACACTTCTAAACACTGCGTACTTTTTAGTACATGACTTGATCTTCTTGCCCACCGTATCTGGGATACGTTTCATTTGGGTTAATGCTTCCTTTTCTCATTCCATTGAAGGTCATGTATCATTTTCTTCTATAAGATTATGATCCCTTCAGCAGGACATTCTGATATAGTCAGGTGTCCATCTGAGAGGTATGGAGCGAGATCCTCTCTCCATTCTTGACCCTAGGGAGAGTCAGGTATCGACATGACTACTTCCACAGGGCATCGATCCTCTACATAGTAGGTAAATCTGAATGAGTCATGATTTCATCCAAGGCCCTGGAAGTGATCCTCATCTGTGTATCGTGATGTTTCCCTACTCAAAAGTGTGTTCTCTCAGAATGAGTGTATCTATCTCTTGTGACTTTTCCAAACAGACAGTACTTCTCGGATGGACGTAATCAGAGCTATTAGACTCATGGAGTGAGTTCTCCTAGATGAGTGCTTAGTGGAATATTTGAACTAAATCCCTAGTGAGGGTATGATATTGCATGACATGTCCCTAGACTATGGGTTTGGTATTTGAGTATATCTAGTTTCTGTTACTCTTGCTATATGTTCTTCAGACATATTTTGTGTAGAGCTGACTGTAACTTTCATTTGTGTATTGTTCAGTGGTTTTTGGCGTCCTCTATTGAGTATTGTTATAATCACCCATGCACAATATTTTCCCACACATTTCATGTCTTGTGAAGACGAGAACTGTTTTGACAGAGTCCAGGGTGGTCCAGGACAGGAACAAGCTTTCTGAGTTCCCAACAGGCTGAGGCATTCCTATAGCTACGAGTAGCAGTCCCAGTACCTCTTCGTGTTTACTGATTCGACATCGTAGTTTTCATAATCTTGTTTTTGGTGGGATTGTATTCTATCCCATTTTAATTTTAGTGATTTACTTTCCATCATACTATTTTGGTAGGGATTAGTTGTGTGAATACATTTTTGTTCCTTAGTGGTTTTTATATTTCAGCATTATGGGCTTGGAGATGTGTGCATGTGTACAGGTAATTGTCAATGAATCCCATTTATTAATATGCCTACTTGGTTCTAGTCACCATACCTAGCCGATTGGAGTCAGGATTAGGGAGTCGTGGAATGAGCCCCAATGGGACGGGTCGTGACATGGAATTTACACGGGATGGAATTCCAACCCCGCAACAAGAGGGCACAAAATAAGGAATCCATATCCCACAATGAGAGGGTGCATGAGAGGGTATCAAAATCCCATAACGAAGATGGTACATAGGAGTGAATCCCAAGAAAAAAAACAATAGGGTATATCTGTGGGAATCCCATTCCCACAACCAAATGGTACACATGTGGAAATCCTAAGCCCTCAACAATATGGTACATGGGTGTACATCCCTAAACCATAATAAGAGGGTATATATGAGGTAATCCCAATCCCGAAGTAGGCACATGGGTTATTATATGATTTCTAACATGTGATGAAGGTCTTGGTATGTAGAAATAACATATGATTTTCTATGATAATTTATATTCCACATTTCAATGTCTTATTTCTATATTATTCCATCGATTATTATCATATATATTCCCTTATGATTCATTTCCTTTGAAATGCTAAACATTATTTCATGATTTATGTATATGATTTTTGATATGCAGGGTATAATCTCCCAATGTAATTTCCATGTTCTACTACACTTATTCTCATGTGATGATAACATATCTCATTTCTTTAACATTAATGATCATCTGATCTCAACCATTCTTATGTTTCCTTAACCAAAGTCCTCTAGAATTGTTTAATGTAGGAGTAAAAAATTAGGATGTTTTTCGGAAAAAGTTTAATATATTTATACATGTTAGAATATTAAAATATATCCTTCCAAATAAAATAAACTATTATGTTCATCAAGTGTGTCATTTTTTAATGTACTGAATATTAATCTACAAAGAATTAATATCCATGTATATTAAGCATTGGTCACTATAGTTGGTATAAAAGGAATGATTTAGTCAAAATATTGAATCTAGGATGATAAAACATTATTTAGATACCATGGTATATTTGTAAGGACATGTCTTTGGAAAGTATCTATAGATAATTCTAATAATGAATCAATGTCATGGAGACTGTCATGGAATTTTGGTAAAGGATAGAGTGAGTGGTTTCCTAGAAATGCATCTTAGTTTGGATACTATAAGTGTATGTTTCTCTGGAACATGTTTACATAGGGGGTTTCAACCCCTAAACATTGTATTGATCTAGAATCAAACTAGAATTGATGCACAAAAATTGGCATTGTTGCACAGCTAGTTCGACACACCTTCATTATATTCTTTGGAAATTCACAAGCTCTTTAAAATACATCCTAAGGGATTTAAATATAAGATGACTATGAAAAAGATATAATATACCTGTGAAGATTTAGATTAATTAAATTTTTATAATTTAGACAAACTATATGTGATTTTTTATGATTATGTGGATTTAAACTATGGAGTTTTTTGTCCAATTATGATTTATAGTTTTAGTAAAAGGTATGTACTAGAAATAACTGGGACAACAGTGACTGAGATGTATAAGTTTCTGATGAGTATCCTAATGGATAATTATTGTAATAAATGACATTTTTATTAGGCATAATACGATTTCACATAACATGATTAAAATATTTTTCATTAACCAACTCTCAGACTCACCAACGAATAGAAAGAATTATTTCTACGATAGGTAGAGCGACAATAGCCATGGGGGAATAGAGATTTAGTTTTCGATATGTCAAAAATGTTAGAAGAAGCACTCAATTTAACATCTCAAAGGAAAAATAAGTTTTATTATGTGTGGTGAATTAGTCTATAGAGTAAGTAATTTTTATGAAAAAATGATGTTTTTTGTAAATGCAATGAATGAGATTATCAGTCTCTATAAATTATTATCAATAGTTGAATATTTTATGTGTGTTATTTATTAACATTATAGAAATTACTTTCTTAGATGGAAATGTCTCGAAAGAAATCAATAAGGTTTTAAGAGTGATAATTTAACTACTCTTGATGAAGAGACCATAAATGTCCTAGGAAAGATACATGTTGTTATATTAGTATTATATATACTCATGATTAAATTGAGATTAATGAATATTAAAACATGATTAATATTTAATTTTTTAGTAAAGGATTATTAATGAATAATATCATTATGTTTGGATAATTATTTGAGAAGGAAGTGGGAGTAATGACACATTTATGATTTCTAATTAAATGATTATGTTTTAAAAATCAATAAATATATTAATATTTTTTGTAAAAGTCTTTTATTAAGGATATAAAATGATATATTTAATGGTTCCAATGACATAAAAACATGATTTAATTGAAATTCAATATATTATTTCATGGATTGAAATACATAATTGATTCCTAATGTAGAGAAAAAATATTTTAGCAAGGGTAAAAATATGATTGATTTTGATAAATTAAATTGGATAGTATTAATGACCTCAGAATTGATAAAGGTTTTATTGGATCTATTTTGTACTGTATCATGAAGGACATTTAGATAATATTTGTATTTAAGTAATTTATCCTATAATATGTGTTCTATGTAAGTAATTAAGAACAATTTATTTTTTCATTTTGTTTTATTGCAATTAAGGTCATTACCATTTTGTAAAATAGTACATCTTAAAGGTATTCACATGTTTGGTATATGACAAAAAAGAGATACATTATGAGATATGGGTGATTTTATTTATGCATAAATGAATGATTTTATTTTCTTTTTTCTAATGTTTTTGATTCTCATCATTCATAAGAGTTACTAGGTTAATAGTTCACGAAATGGATCATGTTTATATTTGAATAAGGTTTTAGATATTAATGTATTATTTCTACATATGAAGATTCATTCATATAAATAACCATTTTTAAAAAATTGTGTGAGACTAACTGAATATATATAGAATCACTTATAATTATATTTATAGATCTCAAGATCTATTAATGCTTCAGGAAATACAAATTCAACATCATTTTATAGAGTAAGAAGATGAAATTGATCATATAAAAAGTAAATTGTGACATTTTCTTATGAATGGTATTGAAATAAAGTATATATATATTCTCATAAATATTATTCAACCCTGGGAAAATGATATTTAAAAAAATCCTAGTACATTTATGTCTGATGAAATGATATCCATTTAGATCAACACAGATTTGCGGTTTATAGGCCCATAAATTTCTATTGATATTTCACATTATTTTGATCAATGTCCTTAATAATTATATAAAATTATATATTCTTTTCATTCATTTCCACATTTTCACTTTCCATATATGTTCCCCTATATTGAAGCCTTATTATGAGTTACATTGGGTAACTATTATGTTAACAACATTCTTTTTTAAAGTCAGTTTTAATATTAATTTATTGCGAAGTAGGATTCCATGAATTTCACAATTATGTATAAAACTTATTATAAACCAAATGTATTTTTAGGGATATATTCATTCATTGGGAGGTAAAATTTAATACTCTCTGTATTTATGACTTAATTTTATTCGGATAAATTTAATTTCTTTGATGGATTTCTTTGCACGCTACAATAATTTATTCATTCTATATATACAACACCAAAATCATATTTCTATAAAAAACCTAGTTTTTCTTGTTGTACACACAAAACGTTTTTTATTGCATTATACATAATGTTGAGTTCCTTCGATAGCATGTGTTACACAGAGGACCATATTTTACCGAACATTTATATAATATTTATATTATTTTTAAAATATAATAATATTTATCACCATGGGATTGGAATGTAAGATATTAATATTATTAGCGAATGTATGAAACTATGGTGTACAGTTGAATATAAAATGAATTATATGGTTATCAATTAATTATAAATGAAAATAAAAACCAATTGATTATAAATAATATTTTTTTATTAAAAATACTATTTTATGCCAATAAAGGTGTTTTATCATTATAAATTAAATTAATCACTCTACGTGAGATATTATAATTTAATCTATCAATTATAAATTTATCCAAATATATTCACATTCAAAAAATTGGTTTTACACACCTAAAAAAAGAATAAATCTAATGTTAGGCATAAAAAGTGATATTTTTCTAACGGACAAGTTTTCCTCCTATTAATGGAAGTCATATTATAAAACAATTTATTAACACATTAGTATTATTTATTTAAAAAAATAAAGTGCATGTTTAAAAATAATTTTTACAAAATTTACTTTGGGTGTATTTTTTATAATGTTTTGGAGAAATTTAATTTTTTATTAATAATGAAAAATAATGAATTTTAATTGATAACACCATTTTCTAAAAGTTTATTTATATATTTAAATTATATATTAAATCAGTTTTGAAGTATATATATATATATATATATATTAATAATAAATATATTTATATAATTAAATACATTCATATAAATTTCACATTGAAACTGAATATTGAAACATTTAAATCTTTTGATCATTTTGACTTTAAACCCCTATTGTATCGCCTCATCTATAAGGTCAAATTTATATTAATTTATCCCTCTAATGTGACTGGAATATTCAAAATTGGATTATATATTTCTAATATAAATAAAAAATAATTTTTACTCAGGTAAAAATATTTTTACCAAAAATATTTGTGAAAGAAATTAAAAGTAATTACAACAATTTAGAGAAAGAGGTGTTTGATTAGTTGTTAAACATTAAACATAAGGGAAAAATTACCTAGATTCTTGTAAAAAATGGATTCTAAAATTTATACCATTTCACATATTTGATATAAAATGAACCATTATTTTAGTCACATGATGTAAGGAAGACATCTCAATAGTGTTTAAATGTTTTTACTAGAACCCCCCCCCCACTACTAATATAAAATAGAAGTCACCCCTTACATATTCGCACCTCCCATTCCATTGGGATCATCTAAAAACTAACCAAATAATCTCAAAATATTACTCTAATCATCCAATGTGCATTAATTTGGTCATAATAGAAACAAAGGGTGTCCTTTCATGCAAACAAAAAAATGTTTTCTGAATGAGACAATTCAATCTTCAATTAGCAATTTTTTTATATTTCTTTCTACACCACATTCCATTATTATATATATATATATGTATATATAATCTAATAACTTGTGTATCCAAAATTTACTAACATGTCTTTAGGTTGAGGTTACTACCTACACATCCACACACAACGATCAAATGGGATACATTATCATCATTCATGTGTACGACAGACTACCACCTCACAAACCAATATCATTTTTTTCTTCTATTACCATCTATAAGGGTTGATAATATGGAATTAATATTTTTATATTATATATATGGTATTTATCATTTTATTTTTATTATTTATTTTTTATATTATTCAAACCACCATGATTTTACAATTATTTGGTGATATGATAACTTTGATTATAGATGTGTAAACCACCACATCCTCAAAGTGATGAGATTCATTGAGAATTACATGGAATGTATTGAGGATGGGATTAACACCAATATATGATATATAAAAAATAATAAATATTTGTGATAGATAATATATATATATACCCATTATTTATTTTTCTTTATTTAAATACAAGATAAGTAAATGGAAACAATGTTATTTTGTATGTACGACCTATCATCTCCATGAACGGTGTATTTAATCTCATATTTATATATGTTATATAGTATTTTTAATCATTTTATAATGAATATATATGATATTCATATCATTTTGTACATCTATAAATATGTAAATCATGATATATTTAAGAGGATCAACAATATCAAGTCAAAATATATATGAAAAATAGAGCGGTTATTGCTCAAAACATAACAATAACATGAAATTGTTAACAAAAAGGTAATATAAAGTCAAAATAAAATCATATATGGTATTATATATAATAATATTGTTCTATGGTAGATTTATAAAAAACTAAAATTTATTATAATAAAAAATTGAGCACATATGAAGAGTGTCAATAGTTTAGGTAACTACTTTCTTTTCAATTTACATTATAGTAATACTTATTCTTTATAATGAACCTAATTAATTTTCTATTTTATATATATTTCCCTATAAAATGATATGGAATAAATTTATAATTTTAAATGATATTAATATTTTTAATTTGTGTTATTCTTTCTCATGTCTCACAGTTCAAAAGTTACTTAAGTAGTAAGGGGATTTCTAGTCTGACACTTATTTATGTGAGACTTATACCTTATTGGACACTTGTTTCATTTTTTTGGGGTATATAATCACCATGAATGTATTCTATGATTATTATACATAAATACATGGGGATTTAAATATCTATTTTATGATATCTCTTTCATTCGGTTTATGGTTCAACCGTTACTAAATTGCTGAGGTAATTTTTTGTTTATTTTCTCTCATTGAGACACATGTTACGTTATGAACATAAATATTTTAAGAGTTGTATATATTACAACATGAAATTTTATATCATAAATTTACTTGTTTCAATTATGTTTTGACCTTTATTTAAATTTTTTTATTCATGGGGTTTATCATTCCAATTTATCAAAGTGGTAGGAGTCAAATGCTATAATATCAGTGTGTATCGAGGTTGTTTATGATTATGCTTACATTAATGAAATATTATTTTCCATATCTCAAGAATATACAAGAAATTTATTCTACTATATTTAATCATGATATATTCATATAATTTTAACATTTTTCAAATCATTTGGTCTTAATCTAATTAATAATTATTTTTAATAAAATACAATTATATTTCTATCTTCTAGTGGAAATATATTTTATTCAAAAACCATGGTTTCTAAAAAGGTTCTAAAAAAATTATTTCTTGTATATTTTATAATAATTTTTAATGAAAAGGATTGCAAATTATTTTATATATTGAAAAAGGTTTTCAAATTTTTTCAATTTTAAAAATTCTTTTTCCTAGATAAAACGATATGTTTTTCATAAAATGTATTGAATGATCTTTAAAAATAGTTTTCCATATAATATCATATATATTGATATTAATTTTTATTTATTGGATATAATATCCAATCACACCCTTCTTTTACATTCGTTAAATGATATATGTTAATGATGACCTGTTGCTTATTATTCCTATTTCTCTTCCACATGTTATATAATGTTAAAATTCTTATGAATCTTGTTTCTTTTCTTAGGTTATTCAACAGTAAAATAACTATGATACTTGCCTATATTCCATATGTTATCATATTATTATGTGTTTATAATACATATTTCATTTCATGGGTTATGTTATTAAGAAATTTTAATATCTTATGAAAGACATTTGGATGGTTTAATTAAGTGAAGGGTGGGACCGAAATCACACTCTAAGGAATTGGGTAATGAAAAATGATCTTTGAGCTCAAAAGTACATGGGAGTACATACCGAACCATAAAAGGGGGTACATGGGATTAAATCCAAATCCTTTTATAAGAGGGAACATGTGATAGTATCCTGAGACCATAACAATTAGGTTCACGGGATGGCGTCCTAAGCCCGAAATAAGAGGGTATATGGGTGGGAATCCCAAAACAAAAACATGAGTGTACATGGATGGGAGTAGCAATCCCAAAACAACATGTTACATGGGTTTAAATACGAAGCCTAATAAGAGAGAGTGCATGGGAGGAAATTACAAAAAATAAGTTGGTACATAGTTGCTGGGTGGAGCCTATCATATTATGAAGGTCTTGGAAGATAACCTTGACATAGGGTTTTTATGCTTATATATACTCCACAATTCTATGTATTATTACTATTATCTTATTTAATATATTATTTTCATGATTCAATTATGATTCTTGACTTTCTAATTTTCAATCATTATTTTTTTAATCATGTATATAATCATTAATATGTAGGGTATGGTCTTAAAAATCGATTCTCATTTTCTCATACCATTATCCTCATGTAATACCCGCATATCTACTTTATTTACAATTACTGATCATCAAATCGTAACATTGGAAACATTTTCTCAACCCATGTTTTGAATAATGGTTTTATGTAGTAGTAATAAAATGAGGTGATACTGGGGGAAAATGTTGAATATCATTCACCATGTTAGAATATGTCCATCCATGTTTCCAAAGACACTAAATTATTACTATCCTCATTAATGTACTTTCATAAGTTCATGAATATTCATCTAAAATGGTGTTGTATCAATGTATGTTATTCCTAGGTCACTGTATTAGTTATATCTAAATTGAGGATATTAATAAGGACACATCAACTACCTTATTTAAATCTATATCATCCTTAGATGTATAATTTTTCATTGAAAATAACATTTAGGTAGGAAGAAGTTTGCATATTATTGTGTAATTCATCTCATCCACACACCATCATGGCATCATAACAACTTTTCAAACCACATGAATGATTATCATAGATTAAACTATTTTCAATGGTGAATAAGAACTAGGAGTCATCACTGGATGTTAAGGATGGAAACATCAAAGGATTAGATGATTGATATCAGTCATGTCTGACGATGACCATTATAAATATATATTTTTAAAAATAGGATAAGTAATTAATGACTAGTATCACAGATAGGTTCTCAACATGGAATATCACTCCAATATAAAAAAAATTAAAGTACACTACTACCCCAATCCATGTAACAAGGGTTGGGACCTAGAAAAACATGAACACACGGGCCCCACGGGTCACACCTACACACATTGGACCACCTACCCAATCCCATGAACTTGTGTTCCCTAACACGGACATCCTCATGGAATCTATTATAGACTAATCATATGTCTCCTATTACCCATGACAAGCTATTTGGAGTCTTTTTAATGTGTCTGACATATGCGTCCCACATATATGGTTGAGGGAATCATCATGTAGCCTAAGGGGTGGACACATTTTTTGATGATGATCCACTCTGGTAAATGGTTATATTCAATATATGGAATATACTAAAATGTCCAAAAAAACACCAATATTATTAAATTATCCTTTATTAACACATTAAAATGTAATTTCATTCCTTCATACTCTATTTGAAATGATACTGATATGCATAGTGATCCTTGTTATTCTTCATTCCCATGGGAAAATAAACATTTTCATAGTCATCATTTTTTTATATAATGTGGTCTACATTGAACATGTATCTTACATTAAAGAAAAATGAATTATTTTTTTCAAAAATTAAATGTATAAATTATAAAAAATGGCATAAAATTCATTGATGTTAATCAATATTAATTCTACAAGAATCATCACATCATTTTCAACTCACCAAACTCATATTGAGACATCATTGTCAAAAAGTTCAACAGAGTTCCCAACATTAATATTTTTATTAATATTCATAAAAATATTTAAGGAGGAAATTATGGATATGATACGATCTAAAATTTCATCCCTTTTTAATCTATTATCAATTTTTAACCTATATGTAAAATTATAACCCATTAAGATTACATATATATTACATTGATTATGATTAAAATAAGATAACTAATTGGTTAGTCCTTTAGATAAAGACTAAAACCCCATATAAACTAATGAAAATTTTATTTATTGATGGTGTTTTTTCTAAATAATCTAGTATTATAGATTCTCTTGAAATCTGTAATAATTATTAAATAAAATGTCTTTATTATATGTTAATATTTAAATAAATTCCAAATGTTCACATCCCCTCAATTATAAAAAAATTCACATCATTTATATTCTTCACATCACACTGATCATAATAGATGAAAAAACTAAACTATTACATTTTAAACATCCATAGATACATTCAAGATGTTATGTTCATCTCAAAATACCAACCCTAGGTCCCGAAGAGGGTATTTAAAGGTGTTTTTTTCAAAGAAGATGTATTAACCATACGTTGTAACTTTCATTATATATATATTTTTTGCCTAATGAAATATATTTTATTTTTTCATAAAATAATGAAATAATTATAAAAAATATACTAAAATTTTATTTTTATTATAAAATTGATAATATCCTACCTATTTAGAATTAAACAAGTAGAGAATGTATTTCTCATGCATATGTACAACATATTATCTCCATGAAGCAATACAATTCAATTTTCAACATCAAATTTTATGGATTAGTATGATGATTATTGTAATGTTTTAATTTTATATTATTTATATAATTATTTTTTTAATAATAAAATAGTATCTATCTTTTTATCTTCCAATCCATTGGAAAATGATTACATTACTCGCATGTACATGTAGACTACCACATCCATGAATCGATGGAGATTGTTTTTCTTTTCCATTTTACATGATTGATAATAATGAAATAATTAAAATATATATGTGATAAATATAACAATATAATTCTCTAATATTGAATTATTATTTAACTTTTTCCCATTTTATATCTCAATATGTTAAAACAACATTCATGCATACATATAACGTACTATATCCATGAACTGTGTATTTGATTTTTCTATCAATACCATTTATAGAAGACAATAATTTATATTTAATGAATATATATGATATTAAGATCATTATTAAAATTATTTATATGATTTAGCAATGCGAAATATATAATAAACAGAACTATCAAACTGAAATTCTTATAACAAGTGAAACATTTAACATTCAAATGAATATTTTATTATGGAGTTATTAATAAATGGATTCTAAAATGTTAATAGAGAATAATATCTTATATTAAATGTCTCAAAATGATTATTTTTATATGTATTAGGAGTTTTAATTTATTTAAAATTAGTTTAGTTTTCATCCAAATCATGTGAAATTCAATGTTATGATTTACATCTCAATTTTATTTCAATGAGATGCATAGAATATTGAATACTTGTTTGTATTATGTGGTGTATATACTTCTATTTTATTATAATTATATTTATTATTATTAATAAAAATTTATTGAAATATAAATATAATTTTCTCTCCTTCATGTGGTTTTAGTTGAATATTATGAATGTGTAAATGGTTCAATTTTACAATATCATTGTTCAAGGGGTTTGTTTATAATAATGTTTCTGATGATAAAATCATAAAATTAGTATCTATGAAAACACATTCTATTCATGTCATATTTTTATTTTCTAGGAATAAATTTTTTCCCTTCATTTTAAAATTTGTATGTGTTCTAGGGACCCAAATAACATTTTAATCATAATTTACATCATTTCTATCATCATTCAAAATAATCATTTTTGCTATTTATCTTTTTAAAAAAAAATTACACATTTTTTATTTTAATATGTTTTTTACAAAATTTATATTAATGAATATTTTACCAATGAATTTGGTTATGATATATATATCATTTAAAAAATAATAAACTAATGGTGAGTCAACCCAATCCAGTAAGGGATTGTGTCCACTATAATAATTTTAGGATTAATTGATGAATAATGCAGTACAATGTTGAGTGAACCCAATGCACTTTAATAGTCTTGGTAGTGATACAAGACTACAATGAAAAATATTTTTATACTATTATGTGTATGATAATAATTTATGTCTTATTCCAATGTTATCCTCTCTAATCTCATGAACATTTTTTCATTTATTATTCATGTGTTATTAAATACCATGCTTTTTGCGATTTCTTGAGATTATGATATATGATATATAAAATATTATTTTAAAATGATTTTCTAATGGTATCAACCCATTATTCCCATGTTATATTTAAGTGATTATTTATATATATCCCCTTTTTAACTTACATTGAATGTATGACAAACTAGTCATATGTTTACTTTCCCTCGGTTATAAAGACTGGTTTTTTGAATTATATTTCTAAAAATGGCGATAGTTATGATAAAATTAGTGGGGTTCATGTATATAACATATAAAAAAATTACATATTCTTCCATGTTTCCAATAATATAATTCTAAATCATTATGTAATGGAATTCCATGTTATATAATGAATATTAAAATCCAAATATTATATATTGATATTTCAATTATAAGGGTCACTATAGTTAGAATAAGAGAAACGTTTTAGATTAATTTACAGAATATGATGATTTCATTGAGATTAAATAAATAGTTATAAATACCATAATTGGATTGTAAGATAAATGATAATCATAAATTGAATGCCTTAGACACACCATCTTATGTTTTTAGTTATGAGAGATTATGTTGGCTAATGATATTTTTTGGTTATGTTTTATTATGTTTATATATGCATAACCTTTACGGTTAACTTGATGGTTTATATAAGAAGAATGTGATTAAATTTGGAGGATTTTGATCACACTTTGGGTACACTTATATTATTAAGTTAAATAGAATATTATGGGATTTTAATTGAAGAAAAAATTTAAAATTATATTTTGGAAGTGTATATTAATTAAAAAAATTATAGTGATATGGGTTATTTATTGAAATGATAAAAATATTTTTTAGACTATATTAATAGGGAAAGTTAATTTTTTGTTATATGGATTTATTAGTGAATAATATTGTTTGGAGATAAATGTTAAAATAATCCTGACATAATATTAGATCAAATCCTTCTCATAGTAGGAATTTATTCTTATCTTTTGATGAATAATCTGATCCGTAAGAAGTTGATTTTAGTTTATCAGGCATGAAAAATCCATCATGAGTATTCATTCCATGGCGTAATCAATTAATTGGAAATTGATCTTGTCAAAAAAAAAATCCTAAAATCTTGTTTTAGATATGAATATAAATCAGGTATGAGTATTTTATCATGTTATATGTCATGATAGTAAAAGAATACCTCAACTTTTGAAAATAATTTTCAAATAAAAAAGTTATAATTTAACCTTTATTTCTAATGAATTGGTGGACTTCTCACCCATCAATGGTTTATTGTTTTTCGATGTTAACATTACCCTAATAATGTTATATATCACTATATATTATTCTAGGGACATTATTTTTCCCCATCGTGTCTAATTTTTACATCCCACTAATTTTATCATTTATGGAAATATATTTTTGTGTTATTGCAAAATAAATTCATTTTTCTCTTAATGTATTTTAAATATAATGTTTGGTTAATCCTTTTATGATGTGAGGTTTCAAAAAATAATTATTATAATATCAAACCCTTGATTGTTATGATAATGATTAAATTGGGTGTGAATAAATTATTAAAGTGGAGAGACTGTAACACCCTAATTATTTAAAAGATGGACATTACGTTTCATTGAATATAGAATACACAACACATAGCATAAATGAACATGAAATATTAATATATAATTATGACTATTAAAACCTCAAAATTTAATTGTATAGTAAGAATATGAATTACCAAACTATTAATTTAATTTTATTTTTTTACCCAATAATTCTATATTGATTAATGCTATAGAATGAAATAATTATCTTTATTAGAAATCATATTATGCTTCAAAAAACTATTTTTCCAAAAAAAATGATATTTATTGATTTTCATAGAATTTATAATATTTATTTTTATCAACATATAGATATTTGTGTTTGAAAAATAAATATACATGGTTATATCATTATAGAAAAATTATATTAAAGTGAATTGTTTTATAATATTTTTTAATTTTTTTTGTTGAATAAGGACAATTACATAGTTTTACGGAAAACTATATTTTTTCAAGAATAAAAAATTTATATGTTTTTTTAAAAATTCAATTTAATAATGTTTCTTGTTTATTATGACCAGAACAATTTATTTCAATGGAATCTGTTTTAAATTGATTTTTTTATTAAACCAATTTTTTTTAAATAAACATTTCTAAGAGAGTTTTTTTGTATTCAGTATTTAACATAAATTAATTTTATACATTTTTATGAATGGAATTTGAATAAATATATTCATATATGGGGCCATGATTTTAAAATTTGGTAAATAAATTTATTTACTAACTAGGCAATATAAATAGTATCTCTGGTAAAATTTAACACCTCTATAAATAAAAAATCGTGTTTTACATGGATTAAACTAAGTGGTAAAGGAATCAAATTGATCCTAATTCTTATTTGAGGAATAATAATTTATCCTTCTCACAATACACTCAAAATATAATTATTTAAGGGAAATATAACCTTGAAAAATGACATATATAGATTTAAAGGGAAGAAAAATAAAAAATTCCACTATCATACATTAATTATCTATTATGTCTAAAAATTGGGATAAAATAATGTTATAAATGAATAATAATGATTATTACGATAATAAAGAATGCTTTTTATATTGGTAGAAATTTGTTTACAATTTGTATTAATTATATAATTTCCATAATTGTGTACACATCATCGACACATAATTTCTTGAATTGATAGAAATATAAAATAAATGATTTAAAAAATATTAAAAGTAATATAATTAGAGTTATTTATAATATAAATAGTATTTTATAGACTAATTTGACATATTTTTTAAAATTATATATTTAAATACCATTATTTTTTTGATTCCTCTAATGTCAAATTAAATGAATAGTGTAAAAAGTGAAATGAATAAAATTTAATGAAACTAATAATTTATTAATTTTTTTAGAAAACAAAAAATAAATCTTAAGGGTGTAAAATGGACACCGTATTGTCAAGAATGTCATTCCTTGAAAATTTATGTCATAATTTTACCTTATAAATCAAATTATATCCCTTTAAGATTGAAATTGATCTTATCGTAGTAAGGGTTAAAATTAGTTCACTATGATTTTAAAATAAATGACATGGTTTGAAACAATGCCAAAATTTGATAATATGTTATTAGACTATTGTATTTAAACCATAAATTACATTATCATATAATTTATGGTCACGTGGAATAGTTTTTCTAGATAATGAATATATTATATTTTATAATATTTTTTTTAAATTCCACGAGTTCCCATTGCCACACTTATAATAGTGTACACCTCCTATTGCTTCATTACACAACACCGATCCTTATAGATTTAAATCACATATCAAATTATATTCCCAACATACATCTCTATATTAAAGAGGTGTTTTCTTCCCCAAAGGACAACCCTATCATTCGTAACCAAATATCTAAATGATTTTTTTTCAAAGTTATGGTAATAAACAGAAAATTTCACTTTATTTTTATACATCATATTTTACATATAATAAATAAATGATATTTATTGTAATAAAATATAATTTGTAACCAAACGAAAATTTTTGAATTTTATTTTTTCAATTTAATTAAATCTTTTTGAGATTTTACATTTCACGCAACACAGAAAAAATATTATATTAACAAATTATGTTTGGATTACATTATATGGAACACCATGTTTTCATGAACTAAAATAAAAATAATGTTTAACATATTCTATAAAGAACACCAAGGTTATCATACATTACATTGAATATTGACTTTCCTTAATGGCTTGAATAACACGTAATACCATGTTTTACCGAATAATAATATATTGTTAAAATGTTATCATTTATATAATATGATATAATTTTCCATGAATTTATCATTTATGAATAGTATTAAATATTTATTGAAAATTTATTGTTGAAAAAAAATATGAATTCATTGGTTACAAATTGATTTGAAAAGAATATGAAAACCAATTGAATATAAAGAAAATTATTATTATTATTTTTAGCTGTTTCCCAAAATAAAATAAATTACTTATAATTAGTGAGTGATATTAATATAATATATATATGTGGTATATTAAATAAAATATTTTGTATATTAAAATAATATATTTTATAGACATAGTTTAAGAAAAACCCCAATGTTATTCTAAAAATCTTATATTGTTATTATGTAATTTTTACCGCCTTTTAATGGAAACCCAATTTAATATATATTTTTTTCATTTTTATATATTTTATAAGTAAAAATTAACTTTATATTTGATATATAAACAGAAAAATTAGTTTAGGTAACAAATTTGGTATTTTTCAATGAGGTTTCATTTTAAAATGAATAATGAAAAATACAGAATTTCAGTTCAAAACTGATTTTTCATCAATTATATTTATAAGGGTAAATTATATTCTATAATAGTTTTAAAAGATTAATTAGACAATATATTTATCAATAAACCCAATATAGGTCATTATAAATAATTTTACTTAGAAATTGAATATAAAAACAAGGAAAACATTTGAATGTCTTTATTTTAAATCCTATATTGTCGACCCGACTATGGGATTAAATTTATATTAATTTCATCCGAATATGTTATTTGAAAATATAAAAATGGATACCATTCTTGGAATAAGAATAATTTATTTTTTCAAATAATGTAAAGTTACGATTTGACAAGAAAATATCAATAAATATAATTAAAATTAATTAAATCGATTAAGTTAAAATCAAGCTTATCTAAGGAAAGACCCTTAATATTAAGGTCCTAAATGAAAAATAAAATTGTCAAAAATCCATTGGATTGACATATTTTGACCCTATAATATATTTTCTATAATTGGGAATATTATTGGATCCATGTTCTGTGGATAAAATATAGGTGGAATCCCCTTTCCCAAAATTTTCAAGAGTGCCACTCCTATAATATAAAAATTCCTCCTCTCCTCCCAATTAATAACACCACCAAGGAAATATTATCTCAACCAATATCTTCACAAATATATACTGAAAATCCCAAAATAAATCTGAAAATACTTCATTTGGATTGAAATAAATACATAGAATCCCTTGGGTGAAAAAGAAGAGGAATTTCCTGAATAAGAGGTAACATTCTTCCCCAACTTCTTCTTTTTATTTCCATTATCAAACCTTTAACCACATATTATAAAATTATTGTATAAAAAAACGAGTATAATCAATATAATATAATGTTTTTATTCTATGTTTCTGACCCACACTTTCACAAACCTCCATATAATGGGTTATGAACACACTGTTTGGGTGTACGACGAACTATCGCTTCAAAAAATGATGATTGTTTGTATTTTCCATTACCCCCACTCACTTTAGGAATTAAGAAAGAATTATTATATATATATATATATATATATTATATTAATAATTAAATTATTCTTCTTTAATTTTTTATCAATACATATCTTTTTTACTTTCCATTCTGTGTTAATATGATAATTTCATTTGAGGATGTATGGATTACCACCCCTCAATGCAATCTGATTGAGTCACAAACTACATTGAATGTATAAAAAATTATTTTAGTGAATTTATACAATATATATAACATTATATTTATAAATTAGTGAAATTATATTCATATACGTTTACATATATATCATTTTCATTCTTCTTTTCAATATGCTAATAAAAATTGAATCATCATTCATATGTAAGTGAAACTTACCGTATCCATGAATGCTGTATTAAATTTCATAAATATATAATATTTTTATTTTTATACCACAAATATAATAAATAAAAATGATATATTTTTTTCATGTTTAACATTCTAGAAATTTAGATATAAGTAGAAGGACCAATTAAATAAAAAATTATGTCACATGTGAAGAATAATGAGAATATTACCCAAAGTGAAACCTTATCACAATTTTGTTAACAAGAATGTAATATAAAGTCAAAAAAACATATATGGTATTATAAATAATAATATCATGTAGTAAAATATTTATAATAAACATAATTTTATTATACAAGAATCTTGTATGATTACTAAGAGATTCAAGACACAAGGGAACAGAATTTCATCTCACTTTTTAGTTGTGTGAGATACATGATTTATTCACAACCCTTTACTTTTTTGTGGTTTTTATACATTACATGGATGTATTATATGGTAATAACACTTAAATTTATTTTTATTTAAATATCCATGTCATTATATTTCATTCATGGTGACTGTGTTTCAAAAGATACAAAATTGATAAAATGATTTTGACTCAATTTTCTTTCATTGAGACACATGACAGGATATGCACATATTTTTTTAATGAGTTGTATATAATTTTTTTTGAAACATAATATTAACAATATATTTCTATTTATTATATTTTAAGATTTATTTAATTTCATTTTCTTAAATGGGGAGTGCACTTTCATGTTAACTAGTTGTAAGAGTTAATTGAGACAATCTCATCGCTTTTTGAGATAGTTTATGAGTATGATTATTTTGAAGAAATATTATGATACATATCAGAAGACCACTCCTGAATTTTATTCTGATATGTTTATTCATAATATATTCATATATTGGTACCATTGTTTCCCTCTTTGGTACATAATATTGTTAAGAATGTGTTTTCTTGAAAGTCTGAATTTACCCCCAACTTTGGTCGGAAATATATGTTCCTTCAAGACCATGTTTTCTAGAAAGGGGTTTCTAATAATAATCTACTAATATCTTATAAAATTTTAAAGACAATTTTACACTTTTTTCTTTTACCAATATTCTAAAAGGGTTATTCTAATCACTTTCTGAATAATGAATATTTCATTCATTTTTTCCATGAAAAATAAATATTCCTTTTACCTCGTATGACAGGTATAGATTTACCAAAAATTATATATTTAAAGCTTCTTTTGAATGTTTAAAATGTTAGTTTTTAAGAATATGTATCTAATAATAATTTTCAAGGAAATTTGTTTTCAATATGTTTTCAGAATTCTTTCAAAAAAAATTTGAGTAAAATGTTTTTGAAAATATTATCAAGATTTATCTATAATAATTCCTTTCTATTTTAACAGAAATGATTAAAAAAAATTTCAAGATTTATTTATATGTTTTCAAATACATTTTCCATTGAAGAGTATTCAAAAACTTAATGTTTTTTACATGTTTTCAATGATATTTTCAATGAAATTTGTTTCAAAACATTTTCATGATTTTGTATAAGTATTAAAAGTGTTTGCAAAGAAACATTTGATATAAGTGTTTTATGATAATTCTATATGTTTTTAAAGAAAAAGGTTTTAAAAATGATTTATTGAATTCAATATATTATTGTCATGGTATTTTTGTGATTATTGTTATCAAATGGTTTTATTCATTAAATAAAATATTTCAAATAAGAAAGGATATTTTAGCCAAGAAATGTATTTGAATGATATATAAAAATTATTATCCAATTAAGATATCATATATTGATGTTACTCATACCTTTCTACGAATTTATGTAATGGATACATTCGTATTATTTCTATGATTATGTTATACCTAATTTCATTGTCTTTATAAAACTCATTTCCCTTTCATTAGTAATGTTTTTATGAAATCCTGTTCTCTTTCACAAGTTATATGTTTATGAAACTATTTTATCTTAAATGGATTATATGTTAACAAAATTTATTTCTCCTTAATGGGTTATATGTTTAATAAATTTGTTTCTCTTTCACCACCAATTATTTTGATGAAATAATTATAAAACCTATATCTTTTTCCACAAGGTTATGACCTGAATACATTTTTATGATACCCATTTCTTTTCATTGGTTGTTATATGATTTTTTATAATTTTCTAAAATATTTATGTATCATTTAATTATGAAATGGGTGGTACTTATATGTCCCTCCAGTTCATTGGGTAATGATAAATGGTATATGGACTCAAATGGTACAAGTGTTGTAAAGCTCCGGCCTTAAACATTACATAATATTGCGTTAATTCAAGAATTCACATTGAGAATATTTATAGGTTTAGACTTTTAGAGAATTATTCCATAACTATTACATTAAATCTCAAATATTACAAAGTAGAAATTTCTACTTATTATCCATTTTTTCATAAAAGAAAAATTCATAAAATTGTACAAGAATTATTTTCTTGATATAAATTTTCTTGAATTCTTCCTTCCTATTAACCAGGCTTATACCCTGTGAAAAACATTTTGAAAACTTGGGATGAAAATAAAAAGCTCAGTATGTGTTATAAAATAAAGAAAGAAAGAATTATTCCATCAATACACACAAAACATAAGGTCTTTAACATACCTCATGAAATGATAAGATTTATTAATAATACATAGAAATCATAAATCATAAAGGCAACTTGTGGCATCCAAAACATACTCACGTTGTAGGATTCACTACTACATTGGTAGTTATGTTTGAAATACCCATCATAGTATATTACCTAAATATCTTAGGAGAAACGTTAACGTTTACCACTGTCACCTTACCCAATGCATTGGAGAGCTATCTTGGGCTCACCCTCCCTAGGCTTATCATTGAACCACCCATATACATAAACAATTCTAAATAACCATAACATAATCATAACACCTGAACAAGCATAAAGGAAAGGTAAAATTTCCAAAATTCAATCACAGTAATAAATTTCAATATATTAACATAACAACACTTTATCAAAACCATTTTCAATACCAAAATATGTAAAAACAATATATGGTATTTATTTTCCTTTTAAAAACATTATAGATTGTTAAGGAATCCAAATATCAAATAATTCTCACGGCGACAGAAAGGTTCTTTTCGTCATATAGTTTTAAAAGAAATATTCTTTTAATCCTTTAGTAAAATGATTAGTAGATAAAATATTCCCTTTGAATGAAATTAAATTTAAAAGGGGTTTATACACCATATAAAAAAATTCATGTATAAATCTAATTATGCCTCAATGAAAATAGTTTTAGATGAAGTCCCTTAAGAAAATTCGGCAACCCATTAGTGTTAATTAAAAATTTAGAAAATGAGTTTATGAGAGAAAAAATGGTCTTTACTAACTAAGACATAAAATTTATATCAATAAGGATATATAAAAAAATATCCCATAATAATAAAATGTAAATTAAAATAAATGGCATAAAATAAGTCTTCGACTAAAAGAGGAGGGAGAAAGGATCCCTTATAGAGATCATTTTGTAAATTAAATAGATCTGTTATGTGTATTTACTATAATTACATGTAATGAATGTATAAATACAAGATATGATTATAAAAGTCATTTCTCAAATAATCATAGCACAACATAATCAAGAAGTATAATTTTATGCCAATGAATGGAAATTGGGTTAAGAAGTTCCCTTACCTCGTGTCCGACATGATTCGTTCATTCCATAATATTCTAAATAATAAACTAAATATAATTTTTAATTTCTTCAGAACCTTTTTAAAGTTTATTATTCCTTTTATATCAATTATTACCATGTTATAAACATTACATAATCATTTATGTTTATAAGAATCATTTTGTCTATATTTGGTACTTGAGTCAAAAATGAATTTCTTATAATTAGTAGTTGTACATGTGGTCAAAATTAAATTATCAATAGAATTATTATCATGATTTAGATATAATATATATCATATATATCTAGTATATAAATGTATTTATAATTGTACATAACATTTGGAGATGAAAAATGAAATGCACCGTTCCTGAAGATAGTAAGCCTTACGTACGTATGAACGCTAATTTCATTTTGATTTCATATTTAATGGATTGAAAATTAATGATACAGAGTTATATTAAAATTAAAGTACAACAAAATATACAATTTCTCTAACCCCATCCTTTACACATTCCACGTATGTAATTAACGTGTCATATCACTTTAACGGGGTGGTAGTCCGCACTTCCACAAATGAAATTATCGTATTTACCCATTTTGGAAACTTTAAAGGTATGAAATAAATGAAAAATAAAGAATCTTAGAGACAATATAAATATAATATATATCACATATAAATATATTTCAATCATAAGGGACACCATGAGAGGTGGTAGGAGATAATTGAACAATCATTGTTTCGTGAGGCAATAGTTCATCTTCCAAAGAAACACGTATCCATTAGATGGAGGTGTGTAAATGTGTGGCTATAATATTTCCGATAAAACATCATATTATATTGAAGATACTAGATATTTTATCAATTAATAGAATAAATATATTTTAAGGGGTTTGAGAAGTAAAATAAAAGAAAATAACTTGAGAGAAGATGTTACCTTTGAATCGAGTAACTCTCTTTGGCTTGAACCAAAATGCCTTATTAAATTTCCTTCTTCCAAAATTATGGCCTTTGGGTGGAATATATAAATGTTGGGAGCTTATTGGAGTATATTTTAGATGATCCAAGTGGCTTTAGAGGTGTGAGTAATGGGTTTTATGTGACGACCTTTTATAAGGGGGGGGGGGGGAGGGGCTCTTTAGGAAAGTTTGAAAATATTATTTTATTATAAACTAACATTGATTTTCAAAATGTCTCCAAATAATTTAATTAGAATATAAGGTAATGAGTGTTCTAAATCCAGTCATCCCATGGGTTTTAGAAAAGTTTAGGGCACAAATGTAACCTTATCCTTTAGCTTTAACACTTAGTTAATTAATTTAACATTTACAATGTCTTCTTGTATATGCATACTATATGGTTAATATATTTACTATAAAATTATAAGTGACTCAAAACAGATCATTAATAACATTTAAAACATAATATATGTCTTCTAGCAGAATATTTGAATTTTAGGACAATTTTATCATTTAATAAGATAATAATTCATTTAAAACCTTATTTATGTCAATTTTAAAACATTTCATATAATCCCTTTTTAAAATACAATATCAACTTGATAAATTCAAATAAAATTAATTAATTCAAAGATAAAAAGTTATAATCATCCATATAATTCTTGGATGGCATAAAAAGTTTCAGAATAAATTTATTTTAATATTTATAATCTCATTTCTTTAAAAAAACAATTAATGAGGTAATAATTACATCATAATTGTGTCATAAATAAATTTATTTATCTGATGTATAAAATTAACATAAAATACCATGATATATGAAATATTTTTATCATTTTAATTTATATTTATAGTTGATAAGATAAGTTATATAACCCCATATAAATTGTTTTTACTAAACGATATATGTTTATATTACATTCTCCTTAACATTAAAATAATTTTTATAAAATGTCATTTTCAGTTACAAGTGGCTCCATGGGGTCCCAAAATCGACCCAAGGATGACCATGGTCGGACATGTATCAACCTATAGGATTAGAACACATTTTAGGGTAATTTATTATAATAATAATATTTTTTTAACCCTTATTTACAAGATTTACCGTTTAACCATGTTAAATAAAATATTTACTGATGTTACTATTCATAATGTTTTAAAAAAATATACTTATATACATAATTTGGACATCCTACTTCCAAATATTGAATCCATTTTTCCAAATTTAAAACAAATATGTTTCAGAAATTAATTTCAAATTAATTACCATTGTCAAAACCAAAAATCCTATTTTTAAGAAATAATTACAATCAAAAGATTGACACGATTTTATGTTCAATTTCATTGTGAAATTACATCCAATTACCATCATTGTATTAAATGGTAAAAACATAGTAAAATTAAATTTTAAAACCAATAAAATGAATAATATAACTATAAAAATAAATTAGATTAAATGGCTGTTTTGAAATAAATACAGTATTTTTCACAATTATTAATAAATGAACATTATCAAAACAAAACAAACAAAAATTACCCAAAGTAAATTTTTATGTCCCCCTACTAAATAAGAAGTTTATTTGGTCAAATGTAACATATAAAAGTGAAAAAACTATATTTACAAAGGGTTGTCCATTAAAAGGAATTAAATCAACCATTTAATGAATGTTTGAGTATTTCATACCTAAAATTGGATCCATTCATATTTTAAGCCGCTAAAATTTATTGGATAAAAGTGAAAACATTTAAAAAACATGTGTAATAATATTTTTTTAGTTATGTTCAATCCCACAAATACAATGGCTATGCATTAAATACTATTTATAATAATAATATTATTATATTAATTTTCATTATAACTCAAAGTTTTGTAAAACACGTGATTTCAAAGAAAGTCGTTGTTACGTGTTGAGTATGCTATCAAAAAAAAACATCCTCTTAAAAGTAAAATTAATATTTAATTGAAAAATATTAATAATTATGAAAATTTCATATTCTTTATTAACAGGGATGTTATCTTTGTAGTATCCCATGCTTGAAGACAATTGGGTACACGGGTTGAATCCCAAGATAGAATATAAGTAGACACACTATTTTAATCCCCAGACTAAAAATAAGAAGGCTTATGGGTTGTGAACCCATCTTAGAAATAAGAATGTGCACAGGTTATAGCCCATGTCGAAAATTAATAGAGTTCACAAGTTGTATCCCATTTAGAAAAAATATGTTGGTGTATAGGTTGGTAAACCATGAATAAAGTAGGTATATGTGTCACAAACAAATCCTACAAAATTTATGATCTTTGATAAGAAGGGTATGATCTTATAATGTTATGATAACATTCTCATAATCTTATGTTCACGTTTATTCTTACATATCTCCATTGTTTTCCCTTAATACACATATGAGATCATCCCTTTTTATGTTTCCACCCTCATTTTATTAAGATATATTTTATGTATGATGTGTATAAGAGGGGTTCTAGTCATGGAGGACCTAGTGGGAGATAATGAAGATCACCAATGTACCAATGTTTATTTATCAATGTTTCCAAAGGCACTAGACTAATAAGGTCTTTGGGTATCTTTTTTGTATAATTTTCTATGTATTACCCAAATGTTATGAAATTTTAATGTATGAAAAATGAGGTTCCCTATATATGGTATCATATTAAAGGTTTAGTTATCATTTAGAAGCTAGGATTAGAAAATATTTATAATAACCCTATGGAAATGTCTATTGATAAGTATAAGCAACAAGAAAAGTATAAGAAAATATCCTCGAATTTTGGAAAAGGATAGAGTATGTGTTTTCCTAAAAATACATCATTTTATTGATACTACAGGTAGATGTGGACCTAGAATAGATATTATCATGGGTAACAACTCTAACAAAATATCTCGAGCCTGACTTGGTGTAATCTAGTACACGACAATGGGTCTTGTTGCACACCATATTTAACCCTACTTGAGTATATACATTAGGAATTAATGAACTCTTCACGAACCAACATAAAAGACTTAAATATATGTTGGATATGAAAAACATAGGATAAAACTAAGGGGTTATAGTTTATGGATGTTTTCGTAATTTTAAAATCCAATAAGTAAATATTTTATGTGATTACATGGTCTTCCAATTTGATAATTGATGCTCACACTATAATTTTTGGTTTTTGTCAATGGTGAGAACTAGATTTAACATGATTAACATTGAATATATTAAGGTTGATGAACCTTATAAAATGTTTCATATTTCACATTATTTGAAGGATGTATTAAGGAAAAAGTTGATGAGGACTAATTAATAATTTTAGAATAATGTTGCATGAATAATGTATATAGGTATAGGAATTTGAAAATTTTGTTATATGAAACATGCAATATATTAGAATTTTCAGAATTATATATTGTAAAGGATTAAATGGGGCCTATTTAATGGCAATAAAGGAATTAAAAAATAATTCATAGAAATAATATATTTTGATTACAGTAAGGTAACACATAATTAATTCTGGACATTGAGATAATTTTTTTTGGATAAGGATATATTGGATGTGAATAAGTAAGTAGGTAAAAAAATTACCCAAGAAAGAATCATTAAAAAAGTGGTCTATATCATCAAGTGTGATGTTCAAAACATCTCATATTTTCAGAATGTGTACATTAATAATTTGAATAAAGAAGCTTTCATTTTATTCGAAAAGATATCTAGTAATTCATGTTATTACTATATTCCAAGGGAATATACTATGAGGGTATTTACATGTTTGGAATGTGACAACCAAGTGATAATTTTTGATATATGGTGGGGGGGGGGGGGGGGTCAATGTTGCACATATTTCATGACCTTTGTTCTAATGTTTTAGATTTTCATTTTTTGGAAGGGTTGTAAGGTTCACCATTTATTATGAGATTATGTCAAAATTATAGTGAAAATTATGATATTAAAGCATTAGCTCACCATATGAGGATTTATTTATATTGGATAATGTAATAAAAAAACTGTATTGATGATAACTGATGAAAAATGGGATGTAATATCAGGGATCTCATGAACTATTAGTACATTTGGAAGTAAAAAATTCACAAATATTTTTGGAGAAAGAGGAAAAGTGGATCTAGAAACAAAAATTAATTAGGTTTTCTAAACAATCATTCAAGTATTAATTTTCATACAAAATTTCTCAACATTAGGGAAAAAATCCGGAAACAAAAAATGTTATCCTATAACCTTTATTCCAGATTGATTAGATGATCGTTTAGTTTATTATAGTTATATGAATCTGTTATTGTTAAAATTGTCATTACCTTATTCTCTATCAATATGCATGAGAATATGATGGTTATATTTCTTTTCTATGTCCATGTTTTCAGTTTTCCTCCATTATCTTCTACATGTAACCCCAGATATGTATTACTCTAGGGAACCATTATAGACCCAACATTATTTTTTAAAGGTTGTCTTAGTTTTTATTTTTATGATTTTGGTTTATAATAATGGAACATAAGAGTATTATATATTTGATAATCCAAATGAATTTTTAAGGAGAAATTCATTTTTAAGGTGGTATAAAATAACACCCTGAGATTTGGTGAAATTGTTTTTTTGAATTAATTTAATCATTTAAATATGTTTCATTTCACACAATATTGAAATATATTATACTAAAGTAGTATGTCATGATATTGATTTAATAAACACAAAATTCTCATTCACTAGAAAGAAAATATGGTTTAACATTATCTACAAAGAACACTGAGGTTATCACACACTACCCACAAGAGCTACTTTCCTCGATGGCTTTGGTAACACACAATATCGAGTTTTACAGAACAATAATATATTATTATTTAATTATTTAATATAATAATATTTAAATAAGTAATAAATTATTTATTATAAATATTATTAAATAATTTATTAAATTATATTTTTTACACAAATATAAGATCAATTTATAAGTTACCAATTTATTATAAATTAAAATGAAAACTGATTAAATATAAAGAAAAATATTATTACTGTTATAATATTTTATACCCTAATAAAATAAATTATTTATAATTAGTTAGTGATATTTATGTAATATATATGTTATATATTTAATATTTGTTTTCTATTCATCCAATATATTTCATAGGCATAATATAAGAATAAACCCAATTTTATGCTAAAAAAATATATTATTATTAAGGAATATTTACATCCTTTTAATAGATGACCAATTTTAAATACAATTTTTAGCTTTTTTATAGATATAATATGTAAAAAAATATCCATATTTGAAATAGAAACATAAAAATTTGTCTAGTGAAAATTTTCATTATTTTTCTATGAAGTTTCATTTTTTAATGATGAGTGAAAAATACTGAATTTTAATTCAAAAATACTTTTTAATACTATTTAATTATATGGTTAAATTAATATTTAAATTTTTTTAGAATTTTAATTAGATCATATTTTTATCCATAAACCAAATTCTTGTCATTATAATCAATTTCACATTGAAATTTATTATAAAAAATATAGAATTTTGTTTAAACATTTTTTTACATTAAAAATCATCAATGTCAACCCGGCTACATGATTAGATTTAAATTAATTTATAAAATATTTGTAATTGTAATTTTTGAAAAAATGGATTCCATATTTTGAATAAGAACAATTTATAACATAAAATAAATTCAAATTAGGTTTTTAAAAAAATTATTAGTAAAACTAATTAAAATTAATAGCATCGATTCAGGTATAATTAAGCTTAACTAAGGACTACAACATTAACTTATGGGCCCAGCTGACCTATAAATTTATAAAAAATGAGTTTTAGGAATATATATAAACCATATAGACACTATTATCTACATATTTCTATAGGGGATAATATTTCCATGGAATAATTTCTGTGGAATTCCCTTTCATAAAATTTACAAAACGACCACTCCACCTCCACTATAAAAGGCCTCTTCTTCCCCACTTATTCACAACTATAAATAAAATATTTATTGACCAATATATAACAATATAGATCCTAAAAATACCTCTCTTAATCTAATAATCATTACCTTTTGATTACATCTATCCAAGGTATTTTTTTATTAAAAAAAAAATGAATTACCTGAATAAGAGGTAACATTCTTAATGAAGCTCATTAATTTTATTTTCATTATCCACCACATAAACTTTTATTATTAAATTATTGTATAAATAACATTATCATAAATATACATGGTTTTTTTCTATGGTATAAAACAAAACAAATATACACCTCTATCTAATGGGTAATGATACTGATTGTTTTTGTGTACGACGAACTACCACCTCACAAAACAAGGATTATTTGTTTTAATATTACTTCCACTCATAGTGGGATTTATGATGGAAGAAATTATTATATATAATATATATGATATTTATAATGTCATTAATATTTTCTAATTCTTTAAAAATATAAATCATTATACATTCCATTTTTTGAATACGATAATTTTATCTGAGTAAGTGTGGACAATGGCCCCTCAAAGGGATGTGATTCCATCACACGCTAAATGCAATTTATTAAGGATAATTTAAGTGAAAAATATTATATATATATTTATAACATTATATTTATACTTTTATTATATTCTATAGATATATGAACAAATATTTCTTTTTCTTTCTATATTTGAACATAATTATAAAAATGGAAACAATGTTAATGTGTATGTATGACTTATCATCTCTATTAATGGTGTATTAAATTTCATTATTATATAATATATTTATTATTAAAATAAAAATATATTGAATATAAATGATATTTATATAATCTTGTATATTCTTGAAATAATGATATATGTATAAGGACCAAATATATAACAAATTAAGACACATGTGAAGAATAAAGAGAATATTCCCCAAAGTGAAACATCAACAAAGGATTATTAACAATTGGGTAATATAAGAAAATAATAAAGTAATAAATGGTATTAGATAATATAATATTATTCTGTAAAATTTTTATAACAAGCTTACATTTATTATAAATGAATCTTTTATAAGTATGAAGAAAGTCAAGACACAATGTTAGGGAATTTCATCTCACTTTTTATTTCAATGAGATACAAGAAATATTAACCAACCATTCGTTTTGTGTGGTTTTTATACTTCCTATGGTTGTATTATATAATTATAATACAGAAATATATGGGTATTGACATGCCCATTTGCTTATATTTGCTTCATGGGGACTATGTTTCAAGTGATACCAAATCTGTAAAATGAATTTGTCTCAATTTTCATTCATTGAGACACATGCTAGGTTATGAACCTATATATTACAAAGACAAAAATATACTATATTTAGAATATTATATCATATTTATATTTATATTCATGATATTTTAATCTTCTTGTAATTTCATTTTATTAAAATTTTAGCATGGTTCAAAGTTACCAACTGTTAATAGTTTATTGAAAATATCTCATCATTTTTCAAGATTGTTTATGATTATGCTTCTATTTATTAAATATTATGATACATCTCTTAATAACAGTTGTAAAGTTTCTTCTAGTATATTTTTTCATGATATATTCATATAATGGTACCATTTTTTCACACTTTTGTACAAAATATAGTTAAAAAAGTGTTTTATGAAAGACAGAATTTACATTTCTCTTACGTCATAAATCTATTTTACTTCACAACCATGTTTTATGAAAAAGGGGTTCCCATGAATATTCTAATATTATCTTATATACATTAAAATAAATTTTATTCTTTTTTTTCTTTTACCAATGTTTCTTGAGGAATAATCTTGTCGATTTTTGGACAAGTAATATTTCTAAACTTTTTAGCAAGTAAAATAGATATTCTTTTTACCTTATAAAACATGTACAGATTTACAAGTCTTCATTTATTATAAATTCCGTTACATGTTTGAAATGATTTAAAAAATATTAAAATTAATTTTCAAGGTATATTGTGTTCAATATGTTTCCATGTATTATTCATATAATTTCATGTAAAACTTTTTTCAAAAAAATATTATATTTCTTTATAGGTTTTCAATGTTATTTTCAATGAAATTGTTTATAAAACGTTTTTATGATTTTTTTTGTAAGTGTTAAAATTAGTTTTCAATGAAATGGTTTACAAAAAAATTTCATGGTAATATTAAATGGTTTTTAATTTATTTTTAGTGAAAGGGGTTTCAAATAAATTCAGGATTTCTGTTAATGTTTTCATATTGTTTTCAATATAATTTTTTAAAAATGTTTTAAATATTATTATATAAGATTTCATGTAAATGGTTTTCAAAATTATTTCATATATTATTTTTAAATTTTTATTTGTTTCTATTAACGTTATTTTCAAATGGTTTTATGCATTCAAAATCATATTTCAATGAAGAAAGGTTAATTTTGTTATGGAATGTTTTTAATGATATTTCAAAATTATTTTAGAAATTTGACGATATATATTGATGTTAATCATTACTTTCTATGTAATTATATATAGATTATATTCATATTCATTATCTTATTAGGTTATCCATAACGTCATGGTATCTATGATACTCATTTCCCTTTCATGTGTTACATGTGTATGAAATATTTTTATATTTCATAGATAATATATTTATAAAATACATTTCACTTTAATTTGTAATATGGTTATGGAATTAGATTCTATTTATTGAGTTATATGTTTATGGAATCTATTTTTCATACATATGTTATAATTTTTAAAAAATTATTGTTAGACCTATGTATATTTTTTCATAGGTTATGATATGATTAATGGTTTATGATACCCATTTCATTTCATGGGTTATGATATTTGTTTTATGATTTTATGGAACATGTATGTATGATTTCATTATGAGATGGGTAGGACCTGTATCTCCCTCCAATTCATTTGGTAATAATAAATAGTATATGGGACCAATGGGTACACGAGTTATAAGCACCCGACCTTGAACATTACATAACCTTGAATTAGGTTAGCAATTCACATTGAGGATATTTTCAAGTTTATATCTTTAGAGAATTTGGTCATAACATATACATAATAACTTGAACATTACATGTAGACACTTATACTTAGTATCCTTTTTTTCATAAAATACAAATTCTTAAAAAAATAAGAATGTCTAGTTCCGTTTTTTAGACATCATGAGTTTTCATTGATCCCATCCTTGTCCCTATTCATCTTTACGTCTTGTTGAAAATATTTCAAAAACATGGGCTGAGCATGAAAATCTCAGTATGGGATATAAAATAAATAAAGAAATCATTATACCATGAATACATACAAATCAAAAAATAATACTTTTCAATAGTAAAACATAATATCTTTAACATACTTCATAAAATCATAAGATTTGTGAATAACACATAGAAATATAAAATCATAATGGTAACTTGTGGCATCCATATCATACATACCTTATAGATATCAGAACTACAAATAGACTTACATTTGGAATACCCATCATAGTAAATTCCTCAAATCTCATAATAGAAAGATTAATGTTGTCCTCTGTCACGTTACTCAATTCATTGGAGAGCTATCTCGGGTTCACCCGCTATAGCATTATCATGGAACCACCCATGTACATAAACAATTCCCAATAATAGCAACATACTAATAAGACATAAAACAAGAATAAATTAAAGATAAAATTTTCAAATATCAATCACAATATATCATATCAGTATATTGACTTAATCAATGCTTTATCAAACTATTTTCAAAACCATTTAAAACATTTAATAAATAGATTTTTAAATCAATGTGTCCCATAAAACATTGAATATTTTGAACGAAATTTTAATTTAGAAAAATTTATGTACATATAAATAAATACATAAAATCATTTTTAAAACATATACATTAATGATAATTACTAATAAGAATAAATCTGTAAAAAATTTAAAATAATGTTTTATTAAAAGTGTCCCTTATCACTTGAGAAAATACTTGAATAAAAATAACTACAGAGTAACGTAAAACAATGCTTATAATATCATGAGAATAAAGAGATTCATGATATTATATCAAAGGTTAGTATATAAAACATATAAAATTAAGTTGGTGTACAAAAAATAAATAAGTCATAATGGAATGTAATATATGACAAAGTCCCACACAATGATCGTATCCTTATATTAAAGATAAACCAATGAAATAATTATGTATGAAAAATACAAATTCACCCAATATAATTGGATATTAACTTTAAAAAAAGAATAGGTAATTCACAAATATTCATAGAACTTCATAATCAAGATGTATAAGTTTAACCCAAATAATTGAAATTGGGTTAATAAGTTCTCTTACAGAAATTCGACAGCCAAACAACGTCATTTTAAAATTCAGAAAATGAGTTGATTAGAGAGAAAAGGTAATCTAATCACATAGGAATAAAATTTATAGATATAAGGATATATAATAACATATACCAACATAATAAAATGAAAATTTAGAAGACATAATATAAAATAAGTCTTTAACTAAAATAATATAGTTAATGATTCCCTTACTGATTTGGTAACAGACGAAACATACACTCCATGAAAGAAAAATAATAAAATGAAGATGTAAATACCCATAAATTATATTAAATTACACAATTAATACAATCATGGGAAGTACATACAACACAAGAAAAGAAATATTGGAAAATATTGCACGAATCTCATGGTAATAAAAAGTGAAATGAAAATCCCTTACCGTGTGTCCAACTAGCCTTGTTTGTTATTTATCACCCTGAATAATAATCATATGTTAATTATACTTCTTTAAAATACTTTTTAATGTTTATTATTTCTTTTATATAACTTATTACCTTTCTATAATAATCATATAATTATTCATGTTCATATCGGTCTTTTTGTCAATGTTCCGTTCTTAAGTAAAAAATTAGCCTCTTATAATTACAAATTTTCCATGTGTTCAAAAGTACATTATCTACATAATTATATTCATAGTTTAGATATAATATATATAATATATATCTAGTATAAATGTATTTATAATATTCTATATCATTTTGATATAATAAATGAAATGCACCATTCATGGAGATGGTAAGACGTACGTACGCATGAATGCTACTTTCATTTCATTTTTTTTCATTTTTAAAGAAATGAAAACCAAATTATACATAGGTATATTATTATTCAAGTATAATATAATATTTTATATATGTTACATATGTTAATTGAATACATCCTTTATACATTCCATCTATGGTATTAACGAGTCACATTAAATTGAAGGGGCAGTATCCCCACTTCCTCAAATGAAATTATCATATTTACCCATTATGGAAAAAATAAAGGTATGATATTTAAAAATATATAAGAATAGAGAAAATATAAATATAATATATATCACATATAAATATATTTCCATTATAATGTCCACCATGAGAGGAAAGAGGAGATAATTGAAAAATCATCACTTCGTGAGGTAGTAGTTCGCTGTCCATAGAAATAGTTTGTTCGTATCCATTATAAGAATGTGTGTGTAAGTGTAATTTGAATATTTCTTATAAAAACAACCTAGTATATTGATGATACATGTGTTTTTATCTAAACTAAGTATAATAAGATAATATGGAGTGGATAAGTAAAATAAAAGAAGATAACTAGAGGGAAGTCGTTACCTTTAAATTAGGTAACTCCCTTCGGTTTGAACCAAATGACATTCTTGATGTGCCTTATGCCTAAGGTAAGTATTTTATGAGAAAGATGGGGAATTATAAAGCTTATTTGGGTAAGGGTTGGATGGGCTAAGGTGTATTAGAGGTGTGTTTAATGGTTTAGAGGTTATGGCCTTTTATAAGAGGGGGGAGGGGCTCTTTAGTAAAGTTTGAAAGTATTATTTTATTATAAAATGATTTTCTATCTCAAAAGGTCAAAAAAAATTAATTATAAGATAAAGTGCATATGAGTTGAAATAAAATTACCCAATTATAATTGGAAAGTGTTTGAATATTTTTTAGTCCCTATATTTTTTATTTAACCCTTTGTTATATTATTTAATCCTTTACCATTCCCTCTTATATATTCATACTATATGGTTAATATATTTACTATAAAATTACCAGTGACACAAAATGGATCATTAATGATATTTTTAACATTATATATGTTATTTTGACAAAACTTATATTTTTGAGAATATTTTATCATTTAATAAAATATTGATTGATTTAAAAACTCTTTTATGTGAATTTTAATAGTATTCATATCATGAAATTCTTAAAAATTCAAAACCAACCTTATTCATTCGAAAATACTTCATTTATTTAAATATAACAGGACATAATAATTTATAAAATTTCTGGATGGAATAAAAAGGTTCAAAATAAATTTATTTTTAATATTTATATTATCAATTATTTGAATCATTTATTAATGAAGAAATTATTACATCACAATTGTGTCAGAATTAAATTTCTTTATTTAATGTCTAAAAATTATAAGTAAAATACCATGATGTACGAAACATTTTTATAATTATAGATAATATTTATAGTCGAAGATATCACTTATATAACCCCATATAAATATTGTTTTAGTAAAAGTATTCATGTTTAAGATATTTTTATTATTACTTTAAAAAATGTTATTAATATCATTATCTTAACCAAGTGGATTTAAATGGACAAAAGTCACACCCAAGTATTTTCTTGGTTTCCCATTACTCATACAATAAGGTTTTGACACGTTTAAATGTTATTTTATATTATAATAATACTATTTTTAATGTGAATTACCTTATTCACCTTTAATTGGGGTAAATAATAATCAAAAGTTACTATTCACCAATAATTATATTCATCCTACTGAAACAAATTTTACTTACTGATAACAAATATTTATGTCAGAATTTTGAAATTCAATTCACAGAAGCGGTAAAATTTCATTTAAATGAAAAAGTCAGGTTTTAACTTCTATGTAGTGTTTTCACTATTCATCAAACATTTTTCATTTTTAGAAAAATACCAAGAAATCACCCACAGATAATTTTGATATTCTTAATTAATAAATGATGTATATTTTACCAAATTCAAAAAATAGATGTTTCATTAATAAATATAAAATTAATTTCCATTGTCAAAAACCAAAAATCATTTTTTAATAAATAATAACTATCAAAAGATTGACACTTGTTTATGTCTAATTTCAACGTGATATTACTTCCAATGACCAAAATTGGAATAAATTGTTAAAATATTATCCAATAACACATGAAAACCAATAAACATTTAATATAAACACACAAATAAATTAGAATAAAATGCATTTCTGAATTAAAATGCAATATTTTTCCCTATTCATTAAAAAAATGAACTTTATCATAAAAATACCCAAATTTGATCCAAATTAAATTTTTTTTTCTGATTAAAAAGAATAATTTTAGTTTTTCAAATAAATCATATAAAAGTGAAAAAAACTATATTTAAACAGAGTTCTCCATCAGAAGGCGGTAAATCGTCCTTTTAAAGAATATTACAGCGTTTTTGCTTAAAAGTTGACTCAATCACATTTTAAGCCTCAAAGTTTTATTAGATTAATGTAAAAACATTAAACATCATTTGTTATTGTA
Source organism: Viscum album (assembly GCA_963277665.1). Lineage (NCBI taxonomy): Eukaryota > Viridiplantae > Streptophyta > Magnoliopsida > Santalales > Viscaceae > Viscum > Viscum album. The sequence continues at coordinate 164,551,613 of OY728155.1, read as the reverse complement.
TTGTAGATAGTTTTGTTTTTTTCTCTCCAATACAACGGCTATGCGTTAACTTCAAATTAAAATAATAATAATATTAGATTATTTTTTTGTATATCTCAACATTGTGTGCAATGTAAGATTTCAAAAACCCCGTTGTTGCGTGTTCTATACGATATCGGACATCAAATACCCTTTAATGTAAAATTAATGTTAAATTCATATATATTAACAAATATGAGAATTTCATATTCTTTATTTACTTGGTATGTTACATCCTTCCCCCATTTTGAGAATTGTGTCCTCGCAATTTTAAAATTTGGATTAGAAACATCATTGAAAGTCCTACATCAGAACAAGAGTCAACAAAACTATCAATTTAAAAGAAAGAAAAACAAGTACAAAGGTTACCAAAGATAACCCATAATAGGATTTAATATAAGAAAACATGGATATGGAAGAAAAACTAACACTCATTGACTAGAAGAGAGTGATAGAGAAGTTGGTCACAAGAATTTAACCATCACAATACCATAAATTTTTGGTTTGGTAAAAGTATGTTGATAAAAGAATGTGTATAACATTTTTTATTAAAGAATCATTTTATAGAGTTAAAAACTATTATTACTAGCTAGTATAATATATTAAGGAAACATTATTACTTTTCAGGTAGACTATCGTCCTTTAATAAAATTATACCACAAACTTATCTTTTCTCCAAACGATGAGTATTCAAGATGAAAATAAATACTACACATAATCTCCAAAACCAAAATGGTTAGTAAATTATCAGATATTCCCCAAAAATAAAAACACTTTATAAAAATAAATACTACACATAATCTCAAAAATTCAACAAATAGTACCCAAAGTTCAATAAAGACCATTCAATACCCAATTGTCCATAAAATCATTAAATATAATCCAAACTATTATGGAAACCCAATAATCTGAATAATTTAATCATGTAGTCCTGCAAAGTAAATATTAACATTTATCTCCAAATAAAATTTATTACTCTTAAAGTCTCATACTGAAGTGTAATTAATCTAATAACATATTCTCGATTAAAGGTAAATCATATCCATAAATAACCCAAGTTTCTATATGTCCACAATAAAAACATAAATTCTTCCAAAATAAAATTTCAACCATTACTCCACATATGTGATCCCATTGTATTCTATTTTCTTTAAACATATAGTGTTCCCAATAGATAGAATGTATAAAAAACCTTTATTAAAGAATCACCAAATCATTTCCTACACTAAGAATATCCATTTGATAAAAAATAAGTTCCAAAAATCAACTTATTCTTGATCCATAAAATAATATAACTAAAAGGGTTATTCATTCTAACCATGGACTTCACATTGTTTTGTGGTAGGCAATTAATCCAAACCGCACTTTGGTTATGAGTTCGATTCCCACAGATTTGTTCGACGTGATGGGTTGTCACATATTTGTGTATTGTCCTTTTTAAAAATCTATATAATTTTATAACATTTTCAAAAATGAGATAAATTCCTAAAAAATAACCCTGAAAAATTTTAACAACCAGAGTTATCATTAAAACTGATATTTCATTCAGTTTCTCATTAACAGAACCACCACATCTTCCTTCACATCTATTGTTACATTGGTTCCTACTAGATCCAGCCATTTTTTAAAACAAAAAAAGGTCAGCATGAGTATGTCAGTAAAATCATCATATATTATATTATGAGGATGGTAAACACTAATATATACTTCTTCATGTTACCTTAAACTCATTCAATTTATCAAAAATAACTATGACACGTTCTAATATTCTAATAATATGGTTATGTCACTTTTGCTTAAATAACACCCTAACCTCAAAAGTTATCTAAATCGACCTTTGATACCAACTATAAGGACCCAGCCTTGAACATTACATAATCTTGAATTATGTTAATAATTCACATTAATAACAATTTCAGGTTTAGAGATTTAGAGAATTAGTTCATAACTTATACCTAAAAACTTGAATATTACATGTATACACTTCTACAGAGTATCAATTGTTTCATAAATTAAAAATTCTTAAAAAAATAATCTTGTGTGGTTTTGTGTTTTAGAAAACATGACTTTTCCTTGATCCCATATTTGACCTTATTCATCTGTAATTCCTGTGGGAAACTATTAAAAAATGTAGGATGAGAATAAAAACCTCACAAAGGGATATTAAATAAGTAAAGAAAACATTAATCCATGAATAAATACATATCAAAATAATCATACTTTTCAATATGAAAACAAAATATCTTTAACATACCTCAAAAAATCATAAGATTTATGAATAACACATAGAAGTACTAAATCATAAGGTAATATGTGGCATCCATATCATACATATATTATACCTATCACAACTATATAGGGAGTTACATTTGGAATACCCATCACAGTATATTTCCAATATCTCTTTATAAAAACATTAACGTTTACCTTCATCATGTCACCCAATTCATTAGAGAGCTATCTCTGGCTCACTCACCATAGGTTTTTCATGGAACCACTCATATATGTAAACAATTCCCAATAACTATAACATATTCCCAACACATAAAACATGGATAAATGAATGATAAAATTTCCAAATCTCAATCACAATATATCATTTGAATATATTTAAATAATCAATTCTTTATCAAACAATTTTCAAAACTATTTAAAACATTTTATAAGAATATTTTTAAATCAAAGTGTCTCATACCACTTTGAAGATTTTAAATGAAATATTAATTTTAAAAAACTATTTTTATTATAAATAAATCCTTAAAACCATTTTTAAAACATGGAAATTAATAAAAAATATTTATAAGGATAAATCATTAAAATATTTAAAACAATGTTTTAGTTAATGAGTCCCTTACCAGTTGGGAAAATTCTTCAATAAAAATATTTACATAACGACATTAAACAATGTTAATAATATCATGAGAATAAAAAGATAAATAATATAATATGTAAAAGGGAAGTATATACATCATATAAAAGTGAATTGGTGTATAACAACAAATAAGTCTCAAAGGAATGTAATTTGAGACAAAGTCCCTCACAAAGACCGTATCCTTAGATTAAGGAAAAATAAATGACATAATTCACTGTGAAAAATAAGAATACACCCAATATAAGTGGATATTATTTTTTAAAAAAATCAGAGGTCATTCACACATATTCATAGCATGTCATAATCATGAAGTATAAGTTTAACATAAAGAATTGAAATTGGGTTAAGAAGTTCTCTTACAGAAATTCAACAGCCAAATGACATCACATTAAAATTAAGAAAATGATTTGATGAGAGAGAAAAGGTCCCCTCATAACATGGAAACAAAATTTATAGCTATAACTATATACAATAACATATCCCAACATTAGAAAATGGAAATTTAAAATACACAACATAAAAAGACTTTAACTAAAAGAGTGCGGTGAAAGGTTCTCTTACCTATTTGGTAGCTTAGGAAACATACACACAATGAAAAAATTATCATACGATGAAGACGTAAATACCCATAAATTAAATTAAATTACCTAAAAAATACAATCATGGTCAGTAAATACACCACACAAAAGTAGATAGTGGAAAATATAGCATGAATATCACAGGAATAAAAAGTGAGATGAAAACCCCTTACCTTGTGTTTGACTTGTCTTGTTAGTTCATTATCTCCATGAATAATATGATTAAGTTATTTATACTTAAATAAGATTATTTTTTATGTTTATTATTACTTTTATATCACTTATTACTTTGCTCTAATAATCATATAATTATTTATGTTCGTATAGTTCTTTTTGTCAATGTTCGGTACTTGAGTCAAAAATCAACATGTTATAATTACAAATTGTCCATGTTTTCAAAAGTACATTATCTACAAAATTATATTCATGATTTAGATATCATATATATCATATATATCTATTATAATTTTATTTATAAAAGTCTATATAATTTGGATATATGAAATGAAATGCACCGTTCATGGAGAAGGTAAGTCGTACGTATGCATGAAGGCTACTTTCATTTCATTTATTCATTTTTAAAGAAACGAAAAACAAATGATATATAAGTATATTATTATTCTAGTAAAATATAATATTTTATATTTGTTACATAATTTAATTAATACCATATTTTATACATTCTATATATGGTATTAACGATTCATATCACTTTTAGGGGGTAGTAGTTTGCACTTCCTCATTTCAAATTATTGTATTTAACAATAATGGAAACCATAAAGGTATGCTAAATAAATAATAATGAGGCATAAGGAAAATATAAATATAACATATATCACATATAAATACATTTCCATCATTATGGACACCATGAGAGGTGGTAGGTGATAATTGAACAATCATCGTTTCGTGAGCCAATAGTTCACCGTCCACCAAAACAATATGTTCATTTCAATTAGATAGAGGTGTGTCTAAGTGTAGTTTTAATCCTTCTAATAACAACATCCTAGTAAATTTAGGATACTAATTTTTTTATTTAAACAATGGATAAGAAGATAATAGTGAGTGAATAAGTTAAATAAAATAAGAGAACTTGAGAGAAGACGTTGCCATTAAATCGGGTAACTCCCTTTGGATTGAACCAAAAGGCATTCTTGAGGTTCATTATGCCTATGTTAAGGCTTCTAGGAGGAAGTGAGGGATGTTTAAAGCTTACTTGGGTAGGGTTTGGACGAGATAAGGGGGATTAGTGGTGTGTTTAAAGGGTTTGAGGTGGTTGCCTTTTATAAGAGGTGGGAGGGGATCTTTAAGAATGTTTGAAAGTATTATTTTAGTATAAATTGATTTTCTGATTCCAAAAGTCCAAAATATATTTAATTAGATGATAAGGTGCATATAAGTCGAAATAAAATCATCCAATAAGAATATTATAGGTTTTGAATATTTTTTAATCCTTATCCTTTTTTATTTAACCCTTTGTTAAATTATTTAATCTTTTACCACGTCCTCTCTTATATTTGTACTTTATGGTTAATTTATTTATCATAAAATTCCAAGATAACGAAAATGGATAATTAATAAATTTTTTTACATAATATAATTTTTTTGGACGAATCATAGTTTTTTAGAACTATTTTACCATTTAATAAAATATTTATTTATTTAAAAATTCTTTTATATCAATTTTAAAACTATTCATCTCTGTATTTTTAAAAAATATAAAAAAGCATGATTATTTAGAAAAACCTTCATTAATTCCAATATTATGGGTAGTCATAATTTATAAAATTATTGAATGGAATGAAAAAGTTCAAAATAAATTTATTTAAATATTTAAAATATCATTTATTTGAATCGATTATAATTGAAATAATTACTGCATCACCATTGTGTCATAATTAAATTTTTTATTTAATATCTAAAAATTATAAATATACTATCATGATGTATGAAATATTTTTTATTTCCAAATAATTTTTATAATATAAGAGATAACTTATATAACCCCATATAAAATTTATTTGAATAAAAATATTCATGTTTATAATATTTTAATTTTTACTTTAAAAAGAAGTTCTTAGTGTCATTATCTTACCGAAGTGTCTTTAAAAGGACAAATGTCTCTGCCAAGGATTTTTTTGGTCATCCATTACTCATAAAATAAGGTAATGAAAAGTTTTAAGTAAATTTTATATTATTATAATATTATTTTTACCTTAAATTACCATATTAACCTTCAACCGTGGTAAATAAAAATCAAAAGTTACTATTCACCAAAAATTATTTTGATCCGATTGAACAAAATTTTACTTTATTATGATAAAAATAAATTTATGATTTTTTAAATTCAATTCACAGAAGTAGTAAAAATTCATTTAAATGAAAAAGTCGGTATTTAACAATTATGAAGTGTTTTCAAAATTCATAAAAAATTTAACATTTTCAAAAAAATATGAAAAATTCACCCAAAGCTAATTTTGATATTAATAATTCAAAAATGATTCCTATTTTACCAAATTAAAAAAATAGATGTTTCATTAATTAATTTGAAATTAATTTCCATTGTCAAAACCAAAAATTGTGTTTTTAAGAAATAATAACTCTAAAAAAATTGACACTTATTGATGTCCAATTTCAAAATAATATTACATAAAATGACCAACATTAGATTAAATTGTAAAAATTAATTCCAATTACATTTTAAAATAAATAAGAAAATAATCTAACCACATAAATTAAATATATTAAAATGTAATTTTGATTTAAAATGCAGTATTTTTCACTATTCAATAAAAATGAACTTTATCAAAAAAATACCAAAATACCATAAAAAGTAAATTTTGATGTCTTGATTCTAAATTATAATTGTAGTTTTTCATATAGAACATATAAATTGACAAAAAATGTATTTAAAAAGTTTACTCTATCAAAAGATGGTGAATTTTGCTTTTAAAGAATACCACCGTATTTATGCTATAAATTGGAATCATTTACATTTTAGGCCAATGACACTTATTGGATAAATGTAAAAACCTTTAACAAACACATGTACTCATATTTTAATATGTTCTATTCATTCTTTCCAATAAAACAACGATGTGTTAATTACCATTTAAAATAATAATAATAATATATTATTTTTCTGTATATCTTAACATTGTGTGCAACGTAATATTTCAAAGAAAACCATTGTTGTATGTTGAGTACGGTATGAGACATATAATCCTCTTTAATGTAAAATTAATTTTCATCTCACAAATATTAGGAAATATGAAAATCTCATATTCATTATTTACCTGGGATGTTATATCCTTCCCCCCTTTTGGAATTGAATCCTCGCAATTTTAAATTGGGCTCAGAAACTTCATTGAAAGTCCCACATCAGAAAAAGATTCAATAAAACTGTAACTTTAAAAAAATAATGAGAAGTTAAAAGTTCTCCCGAGATAACCCATAATATGATTCCATGTAGGAAAACATAGATATAGATGAAAAAATAACTCTCGTAGACTGAAAGAGAGTGATAGATAACTTGATCACAGAAATTTATCCACCACAATACCATATATTTGTTGTTGGGTAAAATTCTGTTGATAAAAGAAAGTGTATAACATTTTTTCATAAAGAATATTTTTATGGATTTTAAAAATTTTATTAGTACCTAACTAATATCATAAAGAAACATAATTACTTTTCATGTGGAGTGTCTTCCTTTAATAAAATTATACCAAAAGCTCATATTTTCTCTAAATGATGTGTATTCAAGATGACTTGGTCACACATAAAGTGATATTATCAACTTGTGGGGAATCACATAATCCACAAAAGATGAACTATATATTTCCCACGTCTTTAGAGATTAACCAAAAAAGAAATGGTTAGTACAAGATCAGATAATCCCCAAAAATAAAAATCCTTTACCAACAAAAATACTACACTTAATGTCCAAAATTTAACAAATAGTACCCAAAGTTCAAAAAATACCATTCAATACACAATGTTTCTTAAAATCCTTCAATAAAATCCAATGAATTATTGAAACCCAAAACTCAAAATAATTTAATCATGTAGTCTTCCATAGTAAATATTGACATTTATCTCCAAATAACATCGACTACTCTTAAAATACCATACCTAAATTTAATTAACCTAATAACATATTTTTTATAAAAGGTTAATAATTTCTGTAAATAAAAGAAGTCATTATATGTCCACAATAAAATCATAGATTCTTCCAAAATAAAATTTCACCCATTACTCCACAAATGAGATCCCATAGTATTCTATTTTCATTAAACATATAGTGTTCCCAAAAGAAAAATTGTATTGAAAAATAAACTTTATCACATAATCACCAAATAATTTTCCTACACTAAGGATATCCATTTAATAAAACATAAGTTCCCAAAATCAACTAATTCCTGATCCACAAAATCATCAAACTAAAAAAATTTAGTCATACTAAACCAGGACTTCACGTAGTCCAGTGGTAGGTGATAATACCCAATTGCACATTTGTTGTGGGTTCGATTCCCACATCTTTGTTCGACATGACAGGTTTTCACATAGTTTTTGTGTTTTCATTTTTCAAAAACTATATAATTTTATAACATTCCAAAAAATGAGATAAATTCTTCAAAAATAACCATAATATATTTTAACCATAAGAGTTCTAATTGTAGCTCCCAATTCATTTGGTTGCTCATTAAGAAAACCACCACAGTTTCGTTCGCATCTCTTGTTAGGTTTGTTCGTACTATATCCAACCATTTACTAAAACCAAAATGGTCTCTGTGAAAATTTCAGTAAAATCATTATATAATATCATATGAGGAGGGTAAACACTAAAATATACTTATTCATGTTATCTTAAACACATTTGATTTATCTATAATAAATATGACTCATTCTAATATGCTAAAAATTATGGTTATGTCACTTTTTCTTAAATAACACCCTTTCCTATAATGTTATCTAAACTGACCTTTCATAAGAACTATAATGACATGACCTTGAACATTACATAATCATGAATTATGTTAATAATTCGCATTGAGGATATTTTCAGGTTTAGAGATTTATAGAATTATCTCATAACTTATACAAAACATCTTGAGTATTATATGTAGAAACTTATACTCGATATCTATTTTTTTCATAAAATAAAAATTATTAAAAAATAAGCATGTCTAGTTCCATGTTTTAGACAGCATGACATTTCCTTGATCCCATCCTTGACCATATTCATCTTTAAGTCCTATGGAAAACATTTCAAAAACACGGGATGAGCATAAAAAGCTCAGTAATGGATATAAACTACGAAAAGTAAACTATAGACCATGAATACATTCAAATAAAAATAATCATACTTTTCAATATTAAAACATAATATCGTTATCATACATCACAAAATCATATGATTTATGAATAACACAAAAAATCACAAATCATAAAGGTAACTTGTGGCATCAATATCATAAATACATTGTAGCTATCACAACTACAAAAGGTGTTATGTTTGGAATTACCATCAGAGTATATTCCCTATATATCTTTTAGAAACATTAATGTTTTCCTCCGTCACATTACCTAATTCATTGTAAAGCTATCTCAGGCTCACCTGCCCTAGGTTTATCACGAAACCACCCATATATATAAATAATGCCCAATAACAATAACATATTAATAACACATAAAACAATAATAAAGGAAAGATAAAATTACCAAATTTCAATCACAATATATCATTTCAATATATTGACATAATCAATGCTTTATTAACCCATTTTCAAAATCATTTAAAACATTTAATAATGTGATTTTTAAATCAAATAGCCCTAGACCACATTAAATCTTTTGGATGAAATTTTAATTTCAAAACCATAATTTTAGTATAAATATATCCTTAAAACCATTTTGAAACATTTAAATTAATGAGAATTATTTAGAAGAATAAATATTTGAATCATTGAAAACAATTTTTTATTTAGAGTCCCATACCACTTGAGAGAAAACATGAATAAAAATAATTACATAATAACATTAAAAAATACTTATAAAACCATGAAAATAAGGATATTTATGATATAATATGTCAAAGGATAGTATATACACCATATAAAAGTGACTTTGTGTATAAAAACAAATAAGTCTCAATGGAATATAATTTGAGACAAAGTCCCACACAAAGAAAAAATACTTAGATTAAAGATTAATCGATGACCGAATTATGTGTGAGAAATAATAATGCCCCCAATATATGTGGATATTATGTGTAAAAAAATAATTGTTCATTGAAACATATTCATATAATGACATAATCAAGAAGTAAAAGTGTAACCCAATGAATTGAAATTGGATTAAGAAGTTATCTTACAGAAATTCGACACCAAAATGACGTCACATTAAAATTCAGAAAACGAGTTGATGAGAGAGAAAAGGGTCTATAATAACATGGAAATTAAATTTAAACTATAAGGATATATAAGAACATATCCGAACATATGAAAATGGAAGTTTAAAAGATATAACATAGAAGAATCCTTTAACTAAAAGTGTATAGTGAAAGGTTCCCTTAATGATTTGGTAACTTACGAAACATAGACCCCATGAAAAAAGTATCATACAATTAAGATGTAAATAACCATAAGTTAAATTATATTAAACAAATAATAAAATCATGGTCCATACATACACCACACAAAAAATAAATAGTGGCAAATACAGCATGAATCTCATGGGAATAAAAAGTGAGATGAAAACCCCTTACCTTATGTCTGACTTGTGTTGTTCGTTCTTTATCTCCATGAATATTAAACTTAAATTAATTATACATACATAATAACCTTTTTAATTTTTATTATTCCATTTATATCACTTATTAACTTTCTCTAATAATTATATAATTATTTAAGTTCATATCGGTCTTTTTTTCGATGTTCCGTACTTGAGTGATAAATTAACTTGTTATAATTACAAATTGTCTTGTGGTAAAAAGTACATTATCTCCATAATTATATTAATCATTTAGATATCATATATATCATATATATCTAGTATAATGTATTTATAATATTCTATTTCATTTGGATAAAAAAATTAAATACACCGTTCATGGAGACGGTAAGCCGTATGTACGTATGAACAATACATTCATTTCAGTTTTTTCATTTTTTAAGAAATAAAAACCAAAATATACATAGGTATATTTTTATTCCAGTATAATGTAATATTTTATATATGTTACATATGTTATTTAACACCATATATTATATGTTCCATGTATGTTATTAACAAGTAATATCACTTTGAAGGGGTAGTAGTCTGCATTACCTCAAATGAAATTATCTTATTTACCCATTATGGAAACCATAAAGGAATGATATATAAAAAATACCAAAGCATAGAGACAATATAAATATAATATATATCACATATAAATATATTTCCATCATAATGGCCACCATGAGAGGCAGTATGAGATAATTGAACAATCATCATTTCGTGAGGTAGTATTTCGCCGTCCACAGAAACAACATGTTCATAACAATTAGATGGAGGTGTGTGTAAGTGTAGTTTGAATACTTCTAATAAAAACAACATATTTTTTGGATGATATTGGTGTTTTTATTGAGTAAAAGTATAAGAATATAACAGAGAGTGAATAAGTAAAATAAAAGAAGAGAACTTCAGGGAAGACATAACCTTTAAATCAGGTAACTCCCTTCGGTTTGAACCAAAGGAAATTGTTGAAGATCCTTATTTATAAGGTAAGGATTCTAGTATGTAGAGAGGGATGTTTTAAGCTTCTTTTTTAAGGGTTTTTATGATCCAAGGGGATTGAGAGGTGTTTTTAATGGGTTATAGGCGGTGTCCTTTTATAAGAGTGGGGAGGGTATCATTAGGAAATATTGAAAGTATTATTTTATTATAAAATGATTTTCGGTTTCAAAAGGTCCAAAACTTATTTAATTATAATTTAATGTCCATATATGTAGAAAATAATTCATCCAAAAATAATTGGTCTAATTTTGAATATTTTTTAATCTTTATCCTTTTTATTTAACCCTTTGCTAACTTATTTATTCTTTTACCATGTCCTCTTATATATTTATTCTATATAGTTAATATATTTATAAAATATTCCATGAGACCCAAAATGGATACTCAATGATAATTTTAACATCACATATGTCTTTTTTCCTAATTTTATATTTTTTAGATTATTTTATCTTATAATAAATTATTTATTAATTTAAAAACTCTTTGATGTCAATTTTAATACTATTCATATCAAGACTTTTTTAAAAATACAAGCCAACTTGATTCTTTCTAAAAAACATCCTTAATTCAAATATAACAGGTCATACTAATTTATAAAATTCTTGTATGGAATAAAAAGGCTCAAAATAATTTTATTTTAATATTTATAATATCGTTTATTTGAATCCTTTATTAATGAACCAATTACTACATCACCATTGTGTAAAAATCATATTTATTTATTTCATTTCTAAAAATTATAAATAAAATACCATGATGTAAGAAATAGTTTTATATTTACAAATTAAATTAATAGTCTAATAGAAAACTTATATAACAACATATAAAATTTGTCTTAGTAAAACAATTCATGTTTATGATATTTTTATTTTTACATTAAAAAAAGTTATTAATGTCATTGTCTTAACCAAGTGGATTTCAAAGGCCAAAAATGTCACCCAAGGATTTTCTTGGTCAGCCATTACTCATCCAATATGTTTATAATAAGTATTAAGGTAATTTTATATTATTATAATATTAATTTTAACTTGAATTACCCTATTAGCCTTTAACCGCGATAAATAAGAATTAAAAGTTACTATTAAAAATTGACTATTTTCATCCAATTGAACCACATATTAATTAATGTTGAAAATAATTTATTTTAGATTTTTGAAATTCAATTAATAGAAGCTATAAAATTTCTTTTAAATAGAAAAGTAAGTTTTTACCAACTATGTAGTGTTTTCACTGTTGATAAAACAATTTAACATTTTCAGAAAAATACAAATCATTCACCCAATTATAATTTTGATATTCATAATTTAAAAATGATTTCTATATTACCAAATTGAAAACATATATATATTTCATTAATTTATTGAAAATTAATTTTCGTTGCAAAAACAAAAAAAACATGATTTTAAGAAATAATAACTTTCAAAAGATTGACACTTGTTTATGTCCAATTTAAATGTGATATTACATGTAATGACCAGAATTGGAATTAATTGTAAAAACATAATCAAATTTAACATTTAAACCAATAAAACAATAATCCAACCACATAAATAAATTAGTATAGAAGGCATTTTTGAAATAAGATGTAATATTTTTCAATATTCATTAAAAAATGACCTTTATCAGAAAAATACCAAAACTTCATCCAATGTAAATTTTGATGTCCTGATTCTAAAGAAGAATTTTCTTTTTTCAAATAGAACATATAAAATTGACAAAAACTATATTTAAAAAGTATTTTCCACTAAAAGGTTGTAAATCATTCTTTTAAAGAGAATTACAGTATTTATGCTTAAAATTGGATTCATTAACATATTAGGCCTCGAAATTTTATTGGATAAATATAAAAATATTTAACAAAAATGTGTAATCATGTTATATTTAGTTCTTTTCTTTCCCCCCAATAAAACACTTATGTTTTAACTACCATTTAAAATAATAATACTATTATATTATTTTTCTGTATATCTCAACATTGTGTGCAATGTAATATTTTAAAGAAACCCATTATAGCATGTTGAGTACGCTATCGAGCATAGAATCCTCTTTAAAGTAAAATTAATTTTCAATTAAAAAATCTTAATAAATATGAAAATTTCATATTAATTATTTACTTTTGAGGTTACATGGGTTGTAGTCTAATCCAGAAAATAAAAAGGTACATGAGTTGATGCCTGTGAATTAAAATAAGTAGGTGCACGTGTTGTAAAAAAGCCTAAAAATAAGAAAATTCATGGGTTGGAACCCAAACTGAATAATAAGTAGGATCATAGGTTGCGTCCTAATCCTTAATGTAAGAGGGTACAAAGCATTTAACTAAATGTAAAAAATAAGAGGGTACATGGGTTGTTAGCCCATTCCTAACGTGTACACGAGTCATATCTCAAGCCTATCATGTATTGAAGGTCCTGGTATGTAGCCTTAAAATCTGATTTCTTATGTTTATTTGTATTCCAAAATAACATGTCATACACCCATGTAATTATTTCATGGTCTATTATCTTAATTTCGCTATGATTCATGTAATATGAACTACTGATCACTATTACATGACTTATGTTTAGGATTACTGATATGCAAGTTATGATCTTATAATTTTATGATGAAATTGTCATACCCTTATACTCAAGTTTATTCTAATATATATATATACTGTTTACACTTAATCAGCATCTAATCTCACACTTTTTATGTTTCCTTCCCCAGGTTATGAAGGTTTGATTTATATATGATATCTTTAATAGGGTTTATAGTATTGGAAGACCTAGTAGGAGATAATATGGCTCACAATTATACGAATGATTATGTTTCCATGTTTCCAATGGAACATCAATAATACGATCTTCAAGAATCTATTTTTGTAATTTTTTAGATTTTACAAAAGATATATGTAATGTTAATGTATAAAAATTTAGTGTCTCAATATTTGGTATCAAAGAAAATGGATAGTTAAACATTGGAATCTTTGAGGAGAAAACCTTAGTGAGAAATATAACGACATATCTAGTGATAAGTCTAAGGATAAGAAAAAGTTATGGAAAGTATCCTTGAATTTTGGTAAATGATAGAGTAAGTTGTTTACTAGAAATAAATATCTATCCAGATAATATTAGTGGATATGGCTTGAGAATAGATGTATCTAGGTGTAACAACTCCAACAAGATGTCTCGGGCATGACTCATGGTAATCTGGTACATGACAGCAGTCCTTGCTACACACCTGGTTTGACACTCCTGGGTGATATTCATTAGGAAATCAAAAACTCTTCACAAACCATATTCAAGTACATAAATATAAGTTTGCTATTAATATCCATGGTTAAACTTGGTGTGTCATAGTTTAAGGAATGTTTCATAATTTAGAAATCCTATAAGTAGTTTTTTTTACGATTACATTATTTTCCAATATGATAACTGTTTCTTATATTATGCTTTATGGTTTTAGTCAATGGGGAGAACTATAAGGAACATCATTAAGATTGGCCCTTCCAATATGTAAATAATGGGCATTATTAAATTCGATTTTCCATATGAAAATCCCATAATGGGAACTAGGATGGTGGTACGAGTATTGGTTATACTAATGAATATAAAGATACCAGGATGAGATGTAAAAGGTATGTGATGTTATTTGAGTTGTGTTTACATTATAATCATGAATAGATAAATGTTGAATAACCATATATATTGATATGTATTTAATATTAATGTAAGTTGGTATTATGGATTAAGTTTATGAAGTCTATGTAATGGTTAAAAATATTATAGTATGAATAAAGTATTTATGTTTTTGAATTCAAGGATTATGATATATAAATCATGAAATATGTAAGTATTTTCAGTATAAGTTTTCATTAAGGATTGATAAAGACTCGTGTAATGTTGTTGAAGATATGAAAAAGTGATATCATGGAAAATTAATATTTTGACTAGGGGAAGGTAACCCTTAATTAATATCTGAAGTTGGGATAATGATGTCAGAATAAATATATTTTGGATATGCATAAGTAATTTGTAGGATAAAAATTACCCTGGAATTGATCATTGTCAAAGCAGTTTATGTCTTCAAGGATGAAGATCACAACTTCATGGATTTAAGAATATATCCTGAAATCATTGGAATATGGAAACATGGATTTCATCCAAAAATATTTTTCATAATAATGGTTATTACCATGTTCTAATGGAATATATAATGTGAGAATTCACATGTTTGGAATGTGACAACCAAGTGATAATTTGTTATATATGGGGGATCACTATTATGTTGGTTTCATTAACTTCTTTCTAATGTGTTGGATTTTTATATTTAAGAAAGGTTATAAGCTTAACAATTTATGGAGATATTATGTCAAAATTCAGGTGAATCTTGTCAGATTGAAGAATTATATCACCATATAAGGATTTATGAATATTAGATAGCATGTTCTATCAACATTTAGTTAATGATAACTGATGAGAAATGGTATTGGATGTCATGGATCTCTGATATCATAGTACATTAGGAATGGAAAAAATAACCTTCAATATTGGAGAACTAGGTGGTGTGCATCAAGGAAGAAATAAAGGAGGGGTTTTCCCAAAATCATGCAAGTATATATTTTTCTGAAAAATCATCCACATTAGGAAAAATGACCTTGAATCAAAAAATGTTATCTTAGTAAATTTATTTCTGATGGATTTGATGGTCTTTAGTTCATCCCAGATTTAGGGACATGTGAATGTTAAATTTCTCCCAACCATATTCTCTACCAATATCCATCAAAACACGATGTTTAGATTTTTTTTCCATATGCATGTGTACACTTTCCACCTATGATATAATATGTGAAAACCTAGCTTTTATTACCCTGGGTAAACATTCTAGATCCAACATTCCTTTTTAAAGGAAGTTTTATTGTCATTTTAATGGTGTGGGATTCTAATAATGGAAATTAAAAGTATTAAAACATTGATAACCATGATGAATTTGAGGGAGAAATTTATTTTAATGGAGGTATAATTTAAGACCTTGATATTTTGTGAAATATTGTTTTTCTAATTATTTAAAACTTTTTTAGATTTTGAATTTCATGCAATACTGAATATTGTTTCCATTATCGTAATATATCAAGATTTAATTATACACAAAACAATGAGGTATTACACTAAAAGAAATATAATTTTTCTTATTATCTATAAAGAACACTTATGTTAACATACACTACACACAAGATTGACTTTCCTCGATGGCTTGTATAACACGCAATACTACGTTGTACCAAAAAATAATATACTATTAAAATGTTATAATTTAATATAAAAAGATAAAATATATCTATTAAATTATAATTTTTTATCATTAAGAAAGAATTTATGAATATAGACTATTTTTACAAATATTATACGAATTTATAGGGTACCAAATAATTAGAAATCAATATTAAAAACAATTGAATATAAAGGTAAATGCTATTATTATTATAAGATGGTTTACCCTAATAAATTAAAATAATTATAATTAAATATTAATATTAAATTAATTTAAATTCTATATATTCAATGAAATATTTTTTTATATTCATCCTAAATAACGTTTATATATAAGATAAGAAAAATCTCAATTTTAAACTTAAAACGCATATTTTTATTAATGAGTTCTTACAACATTTTATTGGAGAACCCACATTAAATAACATTTAATAATATTTTATAGATTATATATGTAAATATAAAATTCATATTTTGATGAGAAAAAAATTTAAAATAGGTTGTGAAAATATTTAAGTATTTTTTTCTGAATTTTCCTTTTATAAAATATAATGAAAAATACTGAATTCTATTTCAAACTTTATTTTTATCTTACTTATTTATACGTTTAAATTAAATTTTCAATTGGATTAAAATATTAATTAGGTCATATTATAATCATTGAAAACAAGTTTTTTCATTGTAATAAATCTCACTTTGATATTTAATGTAAAAAACATGGTGAACCTTTAAACATTTTACTTTAAAAACCCGCATTGTCAACCCGAGTATTAAATTAAATTTAAATTAATTTCTAGCACTTATAATGTTGTAATTTGAGAAAAATGAATTATATAATTGGAAATAGATAATTTTTAATGTCCAAAATTTAAAAATTAGTTTTTTACCAAAATTATTAATGAATGAAATTAAATTTCATTACATCAATTAAGGTAAAATAAAGCTTAACTATGGACCAAACCATAATCTTAGGGTCGTAAATGAACTATAAATATATCCAAAATATATTTTATGGACATATTTATACCCTATCATCAATGGGTAAAATATTATAATGTTATTGGATCCATATAACATGGGATAAACATCAGTAGAATTCCATGTCCTAAAATTTACAAGATTGCCACTCTTCCATAATAAAAAGGCCTCATCTCCTCCCAATTCTTTAGACCTCTCAAGCCACATTGGATTAAAAATTCTCTTACAAAATAGATTTTTATAATCCATCCCATCATTATATAATCCTCTCTTTGTATTTAAATCGATCCAAATAATCCCTTCAGTGCAAAGAAAAATGAATTCTTCGAATAATAGGTGACATTCTTCCAAAAGTTCTTTTATATTATTTCTATTATCTACCTCCTCAAATATTCTTATTCAATTATTTTATAAAAAACCCATAACATAAATATATACTAGAAATTTTTATTCTATTAGTTTTACCTACACTTTCATTGAATTCCATTTAAAGGGTAATGATTGTAATGTTTATGTGTATGACAAACTATTTCCTCACAAAATGATGAATGCTCATTTTTCCATTAACGCCACTCATGGTGGGAATTATGATGTAAATATGTGTATATATATATATATATAATATGGTATTTATAATGTACCTATGAATATATAATTATTTTACAACACATATCTTTATACATTCCATTTTGGGTTAATGTGATAATTTTGTTTGAGGAAGTGTGGACTACTGCCCCCTCAAATCTATGTGATCCATTCACACAACACATCGAATGTATTAACGTTGAGTTTAGAGAAATTATATTCTATATATTAAATGATATTTCTACTTTAATGATATTATATATGCATATATATATACAAATATTCCATTATCATTTTTCCTTTCAATATGAAAATAAAAATAGAAATAACATTCACTACGGTAAATATGGACTTTATCAATGTTGGAAAAGGGAATTAACATTGCAAGAAAAGTGAATTTAATCAAGTCGAAGATAAAGGGGGACCCTTTTATTAGTGCTAAATAAAAGATTATAAAGGCCCCTTTTATCAGCGCTAAAAAAATCACTTATAATAGGTGATTTTTATCATCCTTTAAAAAAAGCAGTAATAAAAGAAAAAAAATTAAAAAACGATACAAAAATATATTAATGGGGGGGGAGGAGATTTTAACAGTGCTTCACCCCCCCTTCTTCACTGGGCGAAGCCCCCACCCTCCCAATACATATTTCACTTTGTCATACAACCCCCTCCCACATGACCGCATGCCCCTTGCTTCCATCAGAACTTGAACACGAGACCTCCCCCTTGCATACCTGCACCTTTACCTCTAATTCATTTATTTTTTTCTTCCATTTAATGATATATATATATATAGTTTTATTTATTCTTAAATTAATATGGATTCATATTAATATAAATATATTTATTTATATTAATACATATATATTTATTTATATAAAATACACATATATATTCTTATATTGATATATATTTATATATATTTAGTTATAATTTTTTATCCATATATTTATTTGTATATGAATTTATATTTATCATATTAGTTTTAAATACATTTATAAAATATGTTTTTATGTGTGTTTATAAATAAATAAATATATACATAAATACATATATTCAACACACACTCACACAAACACATATATGTATATATTTATAAATATATACATATATATTTGTATATAAAAATCCCTAGAATGTTATGATGATGATAATATGATATGTGGTATTGGCCTATCAGACATCTGGATCAGAAGTTATAATTGTTTGAATGTGAAACAATCGATGTATCCTAACAAAAAACACAGTTTCGGATGGTTTGTTGGAATTTTGGGCCTTAAAAATGTGACAGAAGGTTTCCTTTGGTGACTAGTGTGTTGAGCTCATTTCAAGCTTCAATTTGAAATGTTGTAGAGCTCAAACGGACACCCAGATAAAATGTTATGGTGGTTTAATGTTTGAGTTACAATGTCAACTTATTTTAGATCTTTTATTATATTTTTTAGTTTTTATATCTTTAAATTTCTATTAAATTATTATTAGTTGATGATAATTAGAAAATTATTAATTAAAAATATTTTTTAAAAATATTTTAAATCCATTTTCAATAAATTTAGTTTATATTAAATGTAATATTCTATTTATACTTTTCTAAAAATATTTAAGATCATATATTATATTTATATCAATATAAATATACTTATATATATATTTTTCATGAAAAATTAATTTTGTGGAAATATAATCTTTATCAACACTTGGAAAAATCACTGATAAAGCCCCCTCACCCTTTATCAGCGCTACTAAAAAAGCACTAATAAAGGGGTCCCTTTTAACAATGCTAAAAAAAGCGCTGCTAAAGGGACACTATTAACAAAACTTTTTTAGCACTATTAAAATAACCCTTTATTAGGGATTTTCTTAGAACTGATAAAGGTGGCACTGCAGAAACCCAGGTTTTGGTAGTGGTTACTATTTCTGTAGGAGAAACTGTCTCCGTGAAAGGTGTATAAAATTTCATACTTATATATTCTTTAGATTATTATAATAAAAAAAATGAATAAAAATAATATTTATATCATGTTGTATAATCTTGAAATCATCATATAAGTATATGGATCAATGATATAATAAATATTGAAATATGCATTGAATAATGTGAATATTATCAAAAGTGTAACTATAACACAAGATTTTTAACAACCGAGTAATATTAGGTTATAATAAAATATTATATGGTATTAGATATAAGAATATTTATCATTAAAATATATTCAATAAATGTAAATTTTTTATTTAGTAATCTTGTACAAGTACAAAGAGAGTCAATAATCAAAGTAAGAGAATTTCATCTCATTTTTATTTTATGTGATATAACGGCTTTTTTCACCACACATTCCTTTTGTGTGGTGTGTATACTTATCATGTAAATGTTCTATGATTACTATACTTAATGTTATGGTTTATTTCATATCCATTTTATGGGTAATTTGTTTCAAAATTTACCAAATCGGAAAAATTATTTTGTCACAATTTGCCCCTATTTGGACAGAAGCCATTTTATGCACCTATTTTTTTCATGTGGTGTATATACTACCTTTAAAATTATATATCATCAATATATTTATATTAATTATATTTTTTTTATCATTATTTAATATCATTTTTGGTAAATGGGGAGTGTGGTTCCATGTTACCATGTGGTAAGAGATTATTGAAACAATATCATCGTTTTTTGAGTTTATTTATGATTGCACTTACTTTAATGGAATATTTTGATAAAAATCTAAAGAAAAATCATGGATTTTTATCTCATCTAGTTATTTAGGATATATTATTATATTGGTACCATTTTCAACTCTTCGGTATTAAATATAGTTGTGAAAATGTTTTTATGAAATTTTGAATTTACCTCTCTTCGGTCAGAAATCAGTTGTTTCTTCAAAACCATGTTTTCTAAAAAGGGATATCAAATAATTTTATACTACTATCCAGTAATAATAAAAATTAATTTTCACCATTTCTTCATTTTACAATGTTCTCAAATTATTTTTTTGTCTCTTTACAAACAATTTATTTGTCTTAACTTTTTATTATGAAAGAAAAATATTATTTTCATATCATAAGATATGTACAAATTTACCTAACATAATTTCTATAAAGTTTCCATTAAATGTGTAAAACAATAATTTTAAAGAACATGTTTTGAAATTTAATTTAATGTAAACTTTTCTTCAAAATGTTTTTCTGATTCATTCCAAATATTTCAAGTAAAAATGATTTCAGATCATTTTCATGATTTATTTATAACTTTTTAATGTTATTTTCAAAGAAATGATATAAAAAATGATTTTCAGATTTATGTATATGTTTTTAAATTAATTTTTCAACAATTGGCTTAAAATATTTTTTGATTATTTCATTAAATATTTTATTTTTTATTTATCAAGGAAATGATTTTAAAAACATTTTATGCTTTCTTTTAATATTATTAAAGTGTTTTCAATGAAAACATTTTATAAACTATTTTAAATATTATTCTATATGTTTTTAGTGGAAAAGTATTTCATAATGATTTAATTTTTTATTTATACATTATTAGGCTATTTTCTATTAAAATTATTTTCAAATGTTCTTATGTATTAAATAGCCTATTTCACAGAAGAATTAATTTGTTCATCAAGGAAAAGTTTTGAAAGATATCTCAAAATTATTTTTGAACTAAGATGACCTATCTTGATGACACCTATCCCATTATAGGAAATTATCCAATGGTTACAATCATATTCTTTCTCTTATTGGTTTATTATTAATGTAAATGTCTTTATAAAACATGATTCCCATTCATAGGTTATATGATTACGAAATCCGTTTCTCTTTTCGAAGTTATATGCTTATGAAATACTTTTACCATTCATGGTTTATATGTTTATGAAATACATTTATTATTAATCAGTTATAAATCTATGAAATAATTATCTCCCCCAAAGGATTGTGCTTTTAACCAAATGATTATGACACATGTATCTTTCTTCACAAGTTATGATATAATTACAAGTTCATGATACCCATTTCATGTCATGGGTTATGATATGATTGATTATTATTTTTTGGAATATATATATATATATATATATATATATATATATATTCTTTCATTATGAGATAGGTGGGACCTATATCTTCCTCCAATGTGTTTGTAAATGACAAATGGTATCTAATATCAATGGGAACACGGTTTGTATCTCAATCCCAAAAAACCAGAAGGTTCACGCGTTAAAGCCAACGCCTAAAAATAAACAGGTGTGTGGGTTATATCCCATTCTTGAAAATAAGGAGGTGCACAAGATAAATCCCATTCCAAAAAATAAGTGGGGGCTTGCGTTATACCCAATATGAAATGTAAGAGGGTGCATTGGTTTTATCCCAATATCGATAATAATTGGGTATACGGTTTGTTAGCCGATGTCCAAAATAAGTACATTATTTTTATCCTAATCCAAAAATGTTATGATGGTTATGTTAGGTTGAATTTTCATTGATTTTATATTATTATGTGTATGACTTAATCACATGTCTTAGTCATATATTTTTCTTTCATGACCTATTATCGTGATTAGAGTATAATTCCAGGGTTATCAAATTCATCTCTTTATTACATTATTAATGTTTTGGTCTTTTATATGCAGGTAATGATCCTATAATGTTATGATCACATTATCGTACCCCTTTCTCATGTATCTTCTTACATATCACCCTTTTATACCCTGAATGAGCATATAAGCTCACCAATTTTTAGCTTTACTTCCATAGTTTTTGCAGATAAATTTTATGTATGATATTTCTAAGAGGGGTGATATTATTGTAGGTCCTATTGGGTGCTAATGTAGCTCACCCATGTTCCAGTTTTCATACTACCATGTTTCCAAAGGCATTAGACTAATAAGGTATTTCAGTGTTTATTTTAAAAATGTTTTATGTATTCCAAAACATTAATTTAATGTTAATGTTCTAAAAATGGGATTCTATATAAAAATAGTATACTCTATTTAATGAAATTTTATTATTATTATGAAACCACCATTACCCACCATCTTTCCTATAAAATGGGAACTAGAAGTATTTCTCGTGGACACATTGGCTTATCATCACCACATAATGATACAATTCATTATTAATCAAAATATTTTATTGATGTGTTCAATTATTATATATAATATTTATGAAATAAGTATTCATTTGGAATAAAAATATCATATTTATAATCATAAATTTTAATCCATTGGAAAATGATAATGTTTCTTATTTGTACATGTGGACAATCACCCCCACGATGATATTTGATGTAGATTTTGTTTCCATTGTCTATATATTTTAAAGAGGAATATTTAATAAAAATATTTATATATATGAAATAATAATTTAATAACGGTGAATTTTTTTACCTCTCATTATTATTTCATTTTAAAATAGAAAAACACATTCACATGTACGCACGGCCTAATATCTCCATGAACGTTGTCATTCATATTCATATCATTAGCATTTATTTTTGACTATATATAAATATATATAATAAATATATTTTATTTTTAAAACAGTATTATCACAATAGAGATTATGGAAGCGTGATTAATGTATAATGACCTGATAGACAAAACATAGTTTTCATAAAAAACAATTATATTTATGAAATTGATTTTAATAATGACTTGTTAATAAATGGGTGGTATAATTTTATATGTGGGTAATATATGATATTATAAGTGTATACATAATTTTTTATTAAATTATAATAATATTAAATGTATTATATTATAGGTTATTTTTATTTCAAATCATGTTGAACTTGTGGTGTGATATTTTCCTCTCAAATTAATTTAAATCAGACGAATGTCGTATTAACCAATTATTTCTTTTATTTGGTGTATATATTACTCATGAATTTATTTTGGTGATTAATCTTATGTAAATAATGGGGAATTATATATCTATATATAATTATTAATTTCATGAGGTTTGATTTGAATTTTACCAAAGTGGTAAAGATTTTTTCTTATAATCTTGTTTGTTATCATAATTGTTTATGATTATGTTTTTGATGCTTAAATATTGTGATCAGTATCCAAAAAACAATGGAATGTAATTATTTTCTAGTTATTTATAAATAATACATTACAAAATTTATTTTTCCTCTATTTATATATTCAAGATACTGAAAGAATGTTTTTAATGAAAATATACATTTTTTATTTCATTATCCAAAATAATCCATTTTTATCCATATCAATGTTTTCAAAAAATGTTTCAAGAATATTTTTAATATTTTTTTTCTATGTAATATAATTTTTACCAATGACTAAATTTTTAAAAATTGGTTTGAAATAAATATTCTAGTATTTTTCTTAATGAGGTGGTTTTCTGTATTTTTTACAAAAGAGTGAAAGAATTTTTTTTGACATAAATGAACTATTTCATGAACCACTCCCCCAATGAGATCCCCTCCTTGGATAGAAATGAGAGAAGGAAGATGGAGACTAGATGAGTCCTACCACCAGAAGGTCTCATATTGGTGGCTAGAACTATTGGTACAATAAACATACATATTGGAGGCATTACCCTATAAGGTAACTTATAGAAGAGAGAGATAAGACAAATACACTATTAAAAACTTATTCAAACATATATATAAAG
Source organism: Viscum album (assembly GCA_963277665.1). Taxonomy (NCBI): domain Eukaryota; kingdom Viridiplantae; phylum Streptophyta; class Magnoliopsida; order Santalales; family Viscaceae; genus Viscum; species Viscum album. Next base: position 164,526,918 of record OY728155.1, on the reverse strand, counting down.
AAATTTCATGTGAAATCAAGTTGAATCGTATATTAATGAAAAAGATGAAATTCAAACATAAATTACCAGAAGGAAATGGGGAAAAGAACCATGAAGCCCAAAAGTGGTTTGAAAAACCAAGATTCAATAATATTTATCCCAATATTGAAACTAGTCATTCTATCCTAAAAATATTTACATATATGTAGTGTGAGAATAACATTATACTATGAGGGATTCTACCAAGAGCCTCTAAGAAAAAGATAAAGAAATAACACATATTCATAGTGAACAATAGTGAAACTAACTCATCACCTAAATCATTATAATTGGATCCTAGCCTCACCATGGATAAGTATCACCAAGTATCAAATAAAAGAGATAATTTAATATAATAATAAATCAGCAAGTTTACCCCATTTTCATTTCCCCACTAGTTTGAAATTCATCCACAATGTCACATTACTAAGTCATATATCTCCATATTAATCCAACTTGAGGACACCTAGGAATTGAATCACAAAATATACCTCGGGCTTAAAATAATTAAAACATTCCATATCAAATTTCCATATTACAGATATGTATCTTATAGGACCCACCATAAACCCTAATATGTGTATCATACATTTGGTATTATACATAAAGTTATAACATCTCATATAATGATTAAGGGACCAAAATACATCATAACCAATACATGTCTTACCTATAATCATGTTATGGATACTATATCTAGAGATACATATGTGTGAAAAAAACTACAACACATCACTATCCTATATAAACATATATGGTGAAACTAAACATCGAACAATCCATAACAAGTAACTACCAAGAATGAGGGTCGGTCTAGAGGTTGTAGTCATCCATCCACCCTCCAACATGGATGTTGGGGAAAACACCTCCCATAGTTCTCTAGGTGTCTATAAAAAAACCATCATTGGTGGGGTAGTGTATGGAATAAAAAAATACATGATATAAAATAAATCACAATCACACAATTAGAATAACCAATTCTTAAGATCAATTGTCATTTGATATCTCATACACATGACTACGACTACATGGGAATATAGATCATATAATAAAAAAATAATTTTTAGAGTTTTATTATTAACTTATTTTCATTTTACCATTTACATTAATTAATTAATTCCTTATTTATTAAAATAAATAGTAAAATTATCTAATGATACATCCATTAACCTAAAACATGATGTCCATTCCCTCCAAAAAAAATCTAAATCTATTCCCTGGTTTTCCAAAACTAATATTTTTTTATCATTTTCATATCATAAACACAGAACTCATGGTTTAGTATTAATTTTTCATTTCTAATGTAAATATATATACTTGGTAATCTAGTAAAACAATCATAAGCTACCACCAAGAGGGAAAATGATTCCAAGTACATCTAGTTGACTCAGTTAGTGTGGAATGGAATGAAAATAAAATTAGAAATATGGCTATCAGCCATCAAAAAATTTCAATTCAAGAAAGAATATTGATTTATCAAAAACAATGGGTAAGCCCATCTTGAACCAGTTACATCATCTATGTTTCCATTCCCAACATCCACATTCATATCCCAATGCATCTCACAAACACAGGCATCAACTACCACCACATAATCTGAGCCTCTATGCCAACATTTCATCCTTTATCCCATCACTAAGAAAATATCACATCCAATGGACATCAAAAATCTATCACAAGCAAACAAGAACAACCAACATTGAAATTTCGGCCCTAAAATAATTCATATAGAATAATACATAAACAATATATCATGGCTCCAAACTCTTTACCCTTATCCTCATTAACCATATGGGAAACTCATGTAGTAGAATTTTTAAAATTTAGAAATCCATTTTTAATTCATTCATTAATCTGTATATTAATTATTCAAATGTTCTAACTATGAGTATCCTATGGAATCAATCTATAATAATCAATGAAACATGAAAATTACATCACATAAAAATAATAATATTTAGGATCTAGATCAATTATATATAAGTAAAAATGGTTTTACACAACTTAGATCACCCCACATCAAAAATAGGAATCCTTGAATAAATTCTTGTCAAAGGAATTCCAAAATTCCTAATGACAGTTGAATTAGAGAACTTTGGTATCTGAGAAAATTCATAGTATTTGAAACAAAATTTGGAGGTACAACATATAATGGTGTGTGACATTGTGGATTTTTCTAGCCTAAAATCTGTTAACATCGAGAATGTATCGGGTTTTAAGACCCGAAGAAAATATTTTCACCTATGCACATTTATATACAAATAAATTCACATATTTTGGCACCCGCTAACCATAATCACAAAATCCATGAACCATATATTCATTAGGTTACACCTTAATATGTCATGAATTATCTATACTCCCATTTTATTTATAAAAAAACCTCCAATCCTTCTCCTGGCCTCCTATGAGCACCATGGACATTGGAAACACACAATAGTTTAGACTATATGTATATTTCACCACACATAAAATACCTCTCAAATAATTCTCACTGTACAAAATATGAAAAAAAGAGATAATAAAAAATAGTATTTCAAAAAAACCACCCCACAAGATACCTCTCAATGATCTCATTATCAAAATATATCCACCACCTAATTAGTGGAAAAATGTGGAACCATGAAACCGAAATAAACATATCTAAATAAAAACCATTGGGTATATACCTCTCAAATGATATAATGGTTAACATTAGGAAGCCTAAGGGAGCTATCTCATAAAATAGGAATTTCGAAATCACTGGAAGGAAAAATGTTAAAAGGGAAGAGTTAACCATCAAACTACTCAAGGAACTAAGTATACATCTATGAATAACATTCCCAGGTACTCTCCTCCACAAAATAGTGTCTCTTTATGAAATTATCCAACGAAATTTAATTATTGGAAAAGCCTTCTCCAAAATTTTCTCAATATCCAAATGCCACCCAATGATGGACACATCATCATCATTTTCAATCTAACCCTAATATCTAACATGTGAGACATTATTTAGGAAGCTTTAGAGGTATGAAATCTTAAAAACATTTGGTATAATGATCATATACAAGAGATATGTGGACTGATATATCATAGCTCAAACAAGATCAAACACCCTGAATGTCCCAAAAAATCGGGGAGAATGATTACAACCATGAACAACCAATTTCTATCCAGGATGAGGATTCCCCATCAGGCTCACATGGTCATCCAATTCCAAATTACAAGGGTCTCCCCGTATGATTGTCAAAGGATTTTTGATAATACCAGGCTCCCATAAACCTCTCATGAATTATTTAATCCAACTATGTCATATTATTTATGAGTTTTAGCCTAGAAATATCAACCTATCTAACATTTATCTAGTACAAGAGAGAATGAAAAGTTCGGAAAGTAAAATATTCAAATGGATCCATACCAACGGGGGGATTGAAAACTGTTATTGTAAAAAAACAAAACCAAGGGTAGGTGCCTCATCTATAAATATCCAAATTCAAAAGCACTAGATAACAAATTTCCTTCAATGTTCTGAATTATTAGATCTATCTTACCATACATCTATGGATGAAAGCAAGTTAAATTGAGTAAACGAGATCTAGGATCATGATATAGACCTCTCCATACCGTGAAGTTAAAATAATGATCTTAATCAAACATGATCATCACTAAGAATATACAAATTCACTCCACCTTATCCAGACATAGCATCAGTGAAACCACCTCTACGATCAACATCCAGATCGGTATAATGTGAGATGATTTCAACAAATAATAAAATCAAAAACTATATCATCATAGCTTCCTCGATCGTGAGGAAAATTGATATTGAATTCCATAGAGATGTACTCAAACAACTATTATGAAAAATCTAACAGTTGGGGGAAAAATAGGAAAAAAAATTCTCATACTTCACCTTCCAAAACACCTAAAATTGAGAAATGGATTTTGTAGCTGCATATGATCGCATAACGATTCACTATTCAATTGACCCTTACACCGTTGTTTTAAACTGGTTTTGTTATGAACATTCCATATATAATAATCAATTTAAACTCATATTTGATTCAATGAATTAATGTTTATCACTATTTAATAGGAAATATTTTACTTGTTTCAGTGTTTACATTGTAGTAGGAGGTGATTTGGATAGACCGTGATAGAATTCAAGCAAAATGGGAAAAACTGCACGAGATCCCAAGCATGCATGTAGAAATTAATATGTAATGTAGATAATATGTACATATAATTAGGATACAAATGGGAGATTTAATTCAAAATAATGTGGGATACATTTCTCTTGAAGATCATGGAGAAAAATTCATCCCCATGGAGGCCCAAAATAGGCCCACAATGTGAAGAAATCCTAGTTGGTCCAGATTGGACAACAATTCTATATTGGGGCCATAACTCAGGTCTCAAAGATTCATTTGGTCTAATTTAACCTCCCACGGATAGCTTATTTAAAGGTCCTACTACCCCACTGAATTTTAAGTCATTTTCATGCATTTTTATATGTCATCCTGCTAAATAAAATTATGTAAACATTCTTCCTTGAATAGTCACCTAGCAAGTTTGATACATAACCATAGTGTTTAGAAATTTTGATGTAATTGTCCATAAAATCACTCATACATATCATTATATCATTTTTAAGGACTAGGGTTAAGTGTTAGTTGAATTAGGGTGTTTTATTCATCCATTATCTCCCTCTACATCATCATGTACTTCTAAGCTAGTTAGTGGTCAATTTTGGGGGTTTTCTTTATTGTAATCCCGAGCTCCATGGATGTAAAGATTGGAATACAATTGAATTTTCAGGTTTTTAATATATTATTATTCATCTTCCACTTTCATTTTTTGTTTATTAAGGTATGATATAATAAAAATAAATGGATTAAAAATCCTCACGCATCCTTGTTGAAATCTGATCTTCTGATGATTTGAGTGTGGTTGCCTCTTCTCTCACCTCTTCTCATCCATGTGTGTGCTTATAGTTGGTATAATTTGATTAAATACCAAAGGAATAAAAAAATATTATTAAAGTTTGTTTGAGAAACAATTGTGATATAGATCCAAATATTGACATCTCATCATGTTGTTGATGTGATGCCTTGATTGAGTTTGGTTCTTACATCAATGATATTTTATTGATTCTGAGTAGCTGCTAGTAATTATTATCATTGATCGATTATTTATGCGATGGTATCATAGTAATAAATCAAATACCATTACTGTTTCTAGTATTTATAACATCAACGAATCAATTACCCTTCCATTTCTGATTTGATAAACTACAGATTGAGCATCAAGGGTAACTTACTCGGGTAGATCAAGATTTCTCCAACCAGTTTCTCTCAATTATAAATATAGTTTTAATTTCAATTTTTAATAATCAAAACCCATGTTCTAAAAAACACCATTCCCATTTTTTAAATTCAAAATCAGAACCACAATTTGGAAGTAATGATCTAAGGGTCCATCAAAATACGAACTAGGGATGCTGTTGTATAATAGAAACTATAGTTAAAATAATCATCTACTTTGATGTGCTCAACAATGTGATCAAATTTTGGTGTCGTTTCTAGGGAGACAATATCATTTAATTCTATTTATTTTTTTCTTATTTTTATATTTATATAGAACAAATTTTAATATCTTATCCCCTCATTTTATTATTTTTGTTTTTACTTTTGTTTGTTTTTTGGTTTTTTTCTCTTCTTATTTTCTCTCTATCTCTATAAATTTGTATTGTATCAGTCACTATGTTTTCCTCCATTAATTTCATATGTATTTTTATTTCATTCATGTTCCATAAAAAAAAACAAACAATCAATCAATCAAACTCGAAATCATTGTTAAATTATAAGATCTATCAAAGAAAAACTGCTTATATTTTACCCTAAAATTGAAAAGGTACTTTACTCACAAATCAGAGAATCTATACTCTGTCAATATAGAAAGCATGAGGAACCCCTTGATTAAGCTCATGTTTTCTTAAACCAATCAAAAATTGAACCAAATCAAAACCCATAATTCATGGCTGCATATAACCGAACATTAAAAGATCTGACCACCCTGGATGTGGAGTACCAACCTGTGTACATACAATACCCTGAGGAAACAACCTTCTTTGAGAAGAGATCATTCCCCATAAACCTTCGTCAAAAATTCCATTGTCTTCATTATAAGGACCCTTATAAACACATTAAAGTGTTTCACATAGTGTGGTCCACCATGAAACTCCAAAATATCCTTGAGAAATTAAATTTGTTTAAGGCCTTCCCTTTCTCCCTTGATGGTGAATCCAAATATTGGATATAATATCTACCAAACACAATTAGGGGATGGAATGAATTGAAAATACACTTTTTTTAGAATTTCTTCCCTGCTTCCTGAACTACATCAACTAGGAAAATAATTTGTGTCATTAGGCAATCACAAGGTGAGACCCTTCATGAATACTGAGATATATTCAAAATACTTTGACCAAAAATCCCCCACCAACAAATCAGTGAATAACTATTAACCCAATACATCTATGAGAGACTAATACCAATAGATCATGGAATGATTGATGATGTAGGAGGTGGATCCCTTGTTGATAAAACTCATTCTACCACTTGTGAATTAATATCTAACATGGCTCAAAATGTACAACAATTTGCTACACGAGCTATTGCACCATCCTGAGGAGTTCATAGGGTCATTCATTCATCCATAGAAAAAAAGGAATATAATAAACATGATTATATTCAACCCCTTCTAATTCAATTAGCTATGTAACAAGGTAACTCACACTCTTCTTCAGTTCTCTTACATTGTTGTATTTGTTCTGATAATACACATTTTTTTGACCAGTTCCCAAAACATCATGATTCACTTGAGTCTTGTGCAGCCGTGTTCCAAAGACTTCTATTCCAATAAGAACCTCCCTTCCTAAATGAACAATTAAGGCCAAATACAAACCATATTTTGAAATCACAACCCCAGTACCAACATATAGGAAAGTCATTCTACCCCAATAAGTATTGGTATTAACTAGGACAAGGTATGAAACGTTCTTATACTTCACCTTCTAGGAACAATCATTACCTCCCTCCAAAATCCAAACCAAGCCTCGATAATATGGTGATGAAAATAGAAACAGTGATCCTCCAGTTCCAACAGAACACACACAAAAAAAATTCAAGACGTAAGAACTCACGTGAGGCAATTGGAGAAACCATCAGTGAGATAAATAGGCATGGTTCTAGAAAACTTCCATCCTAACCTATTGCCAATCCAAAATATAAAGGTATTGTTTTTTCAATAACACTTTGTATTGGTAAGTAAGTTTCAACAACCAATGCTTCTACCCGATACGTATGTCCCCCTCTTGAAAAAACTCTTTCTCCACCAATAAAAGAACCCAATGAAGAAAAAAAATTAAAAAGGGTAATCAAAGTATCATTGATGACTTAAATGAATAATCCATTCCTCTTACTATCCCCAAAACACTCTCTAAATATAAGAGGAATTTTTATTTTGAGATTGATAATGAAATAATGAATACATTTTAGAAGGACCATGTTAACATTCCATTATTGGATACAGTTAAAATAATCCCCCAATATGAAAAATTTCAAAAAGAGCTTAGCTTCCATTGATGGAGGCTGAAGGGAAATGATAGAGTCAACATGGGAAAGATTGTATCGACCTAGATTCAACAAGAAATTTTTACCAAATGCAAGGATTTGGGCACGTTCATAATAATATGTACCTTGTAAGAGACCTTAATTTATTATGCTCTTCTAGATTTAGGTTCTTCCATTAATGTAATTCAACAATTTCTGTATACTTCCCTGCATGTTGGAGAGCATAAACCAATAAACATTATCATGAAACCTTACAAACAAAGTACTACGCATCCAATAAGAGTCATTGAAGAAGTCCTTGTAAGATTGAAGAATCTCATTTTCCATGATAATTTCTATATTCTCGATATTGAAGATACCTTAACCCAAGGACAATCTCCTCTCATACATGGGAGTCCATTCCTTAAAATAGCAAGGATAATCATTAATGTTTACAACAGTACACTGTCTATGGAGTTTAGTGAATGAAAATTGTGATTTAACATTATAGATGTAATGAAACATCTTATTGAAGATCACTCCAGTATTTTTGTATATTCAATGGAAGAACTCTCAAATTAAACACACACACAAAACTCTCTCTTCAACCAATAATCTAACTCATTTTCTTATTCTTCTCCAATAAATGTATTGAGTTTTGATTCATGTATCGATTATTATGTGGGTTCAGAAAAAAGTAAATTTTTTTCTTTGATTAATGAGCATGTTCATTCTAAGGTACCCATGATTGTTGATGATTCTACAAATCTAACTTCCATAGATTCTATTTCCTTAAAAAATAATAATTGGAGATAGATATTTTAATGGACCACACTCTCCATAATCCCCTCCCAAAATCCAAAAACCATTGGTGTTGGAACTTAAACCACTTCCTTCTTATTTAAAATATGCATATATTGAGGGTATTTACCAATTTTCCATCATTATTTCCAATAACCTCTATCCACGACATGAATCAAAACATTTCAAACTTTTGGGGGAGTGTAAAAATTGATTGGATGGACATTGGAGGTTATTCCTAGGATTATACCATCTATTTTTTATGAACCATATACTTTTTGATGCTGGGGATAATCCCACATGACAATATCAATGCCAATTGAATCCCAGTCTTTTTGAAGTGGTAAAATTGGAAGTCGATAAATTAGTAGATTTTGGGATCATTAATCTTATATCTGATAGTATATGGGTTAGGATGTTTAAAATTCTTCCTAAAATAACAGGAATAATAGTTTTTTAAAATGAAAGGAATAAATTGGTTCCATCATGTGTTCAAAATAGTTTTGAGTCTATATTTACTATTTTCTACTGAATCAAGCCACGTGGAAAGACCACTTTCCTCAACCTTTCACTGACTAAATGTTAGAACCATTGGATGGAAAGTAAAATTATTTTTTCCTATATGGATATTAGGATTTTTTTATAAATCCATACATCCCATGAGGATCAAGAAAAGATAACATTTACCTATCAATTTGGCTCATTTTCATATAGAAGAATACCTTTGTTTCTATGTAATGATCCTGGTACTTCTCAGCGTTGTATGTTGAGTATTTTTTCTGAGTAACATGATAGATTTATGGAAGTATTTATGGACTATTTCATGGTATATGGTCCTTATTTTGAATATTTTTTTGAACACGTAGGATCTTCTCTCCATCGCTACATTAAAAATGATATTGTTTTTAATTTTGAGAAATTCAATTTCAGGGTTGAGAAGTGGATAGTTCTTGAGAATGTCATTTCAAATAAGGTAATACAATTTTATAAATAAAAAAATGAATTAATTTCATCCCATACAAATCGAAAATGTGTTCGTGTGGTGAATTATTACTTGGGTCATGCTTGTTTTTACCACTGATTCATTAATGGATTTGTGAGAGCGCACTTCCAAAATCCTAGTTATTGAAAAAATATTCTGATTTTTTGTTTGATAAAACTTTTGAGGATAAATTCAATTTAATAAAATTTTGTCTCAAAATACCTCCCATAATCCAACCTCCATGACAAGATATCCCCTTCAAACATATGTGTGATGCCTCTAACATTGATGTTGGGGTAGTTTTATCACAAAGGATTGAGAAGGCTCCTCATGTCATTCCATATACCACGCTTACCCTGGATGCTGCCCGGGTAAACTACACAACCAATAAATAAGAACTCCTTTTTACTGTATTTAAATTGAAAAATGTCTTTCATATCTTCTTGGGTAAAAAATCATTATATTTTATCATCATGATACCCTTCTATTTCTCCTATAGAAACCTAAAGCTATGCCTCACCTCATTTAATGGATGCTCCTCCTCTAAGAGTGTGACCTTAAGATTAGTATCAGAGGGGAGTAGAAAATGTTGTATTTGAATAGATTAGTAGGATTTATCCACCACGAGACCATCATGTCGACTCATACATCCCCATTTGAGAATTATTTCCTTATGAGAACCTTTATAATGTTGTGGACCTTACCCCATTGTATATGGACATCGTGATTTTTCTAGCAACCTCTAGGGTCCCCACTGATTTTATCACTTTCCTATCCCAGATACATAAAAATGATTACAAGTGGTACATATGGTATAATACATATTTTTGGGGAATTTGGGGTGATCGAGTAGTTCTTCGGTGTGTCACTAACCACGAGTTCACCTGTTTTTGACCTTCTCCCACACTTTGGCTTGTGGGGCCACAATGGATCTCAACGTATAGATAAATAAAATGGTCCTTGACGTAGGGATTTATTGGAAAAAATTATATAGGGATGCCCATATATTTTTCAGGTTATGTAGTTGTTTTCAATTCATAGGGAATATCTCTAATAGGAATGAAATTCCAAAATAGCCCATGTTATTCTGTGAAATTTTTTATGTGTGGGGCGTTGAATTCATGGGGAATTTTCTAAATTCATTTACCATTATGTAAATATTATTGGTTGTGGACTATATGTGTATGTAGGTGGAAGAAAAAGATACGTGGTCCGATTTCTCTCGAGTTGTTGTTGATTTTCTATGGTCCCAGATTTTCAGTAGGTTTGGTTTTCCAAGATTCACCATTAGTGATCAAGGATCACATTTTTCAATCATATAATGAAAATTTTGCTACTTAAGTATGGGTTTGATCATTAAGTATCCCCTATATATCACCCTAAAACTAATGTACAAGAAGAAATCTCAAAGCAGGATGTTAAAATAATCTTGGAAAAATAATACAACCCAAACAAGAAATATTGGAGTTTGTTCTTTGATGACGCACTTTGGGCTTACAGTACACCTTTTAATACCCCAATCGGAATTTCACTATAACAACACAATCATTTATTGATGAAAATTTCTCTTGATCTAATTTAATAACTTATTATGTAAAATGTTTATTTAAAACATGCACTTATTTGGTTTTAGGATTTTGGATTTCAAAATACATTTAAGAATTCTTACCATTGCTAATATAGCTGTTGAACAGTGATCACATGATTATTATAAATAGAGGGATTTAAAAAAAACAATTTACTCAAAAAAAGGAAGCAATGGCCTCATCCAATATAATTTCTCCGTCTAAAGCCCACTTTTTAGAGCTCAAAAAATAAGTGGCGTCACTGGTCTTTTCTCTTAATGAATCCCAAGGTGAGCTTCAACACATGAATCTTGAATTGATCCTTCTATGGGAGAAGTGAAAGTTGATAGATATTCCCACCCCAAGCGATGTTATCTGAGCCACATCAAGAGTCTATAACCATCGCTAACCTTCCCCTTAGGTATTATGTAGGTGTTATAAGGGGTTATGTCACAAGACTATAGCACAATGATTATTTTCACTATTCATGTAGATAATAAATAATATACATTCATTATATTATTATTACATTTTAAAGGGGTTTAAAAGTTTAAATAGTATTTTTAGTTAATATTCAATTAAAAAATATATTTAGATAAAATAATTTATATTTTAATAAATAATTTTTTAATAAAATAATTTTTATATAAAATTTTTTATTTAATATATATGATAGTATAATTTTTATAAATACAATTGTAATTTTTATTAATGTTTAAAACCCATTTTTTCCAAAACTAATGAATTTTTGATAAATGTAGATTTTTATTTTAAATGTAAAAATTCACATATTTAGAAAATTATTTATATAAAATTATTATTATATTTGTAATCATAACTTCAAAATTATCCAACTGTAATGTTTTTATAATTTTCTGAGACAGTCGAATTTTTGGGTAAAAACTAAATAATGTTTAAATATATAATTTGTTTTATGACATTTTAATGACCCAGTAGTGATGTAATAAAATACTATAAACTATATAATCTCCCATTATATGTTTTATCTCTAAATTAATGTGATTTTATATTTTTTTGACAAAGTTTTTGGTTCCTTAGTAGACCCTCCATGTCTTGTAAGAAATTTTAACATTTTAAATTTATTTCTTTGAGTGTGTGACTGACCTCCACAAAATCACACCTAATATTTTCATAAGTTAGGCCAATGTCATTATAAAATAATTCATTCCATTCACCTTTTTCAAAAAACATTGGAAAAAACTATGGCATGGTTTGAATTTTTGACTAGTTAAATGTGTATTGTCCAAAACATAAATAATAAAGAGATCCCTCACTTTTCCTATATAAACGCACCCAAGATCCCACTTAATCTTCACTCAAAACCTTTGGAGTTCGATATAAATCTGCCCTACTCTCTCTATAATAATCCCTTGGTGCCCCAAGCTCCCATGAATACTCTCTCATGCCTCTCCCAAGCCTTTGGGATCACACTTCCACGTAATGGATTTATTCCTTTCTCATTTCTATATAAAATTCATTATGTTGATATACCATTTATTTCAATTAAAAATATATGGGTATGATTTAGAACCTTCCACATAATTTCATTTTTATGTTTTAATTATTATATATTTCTTTATATCTCATTAATTCCTCCCATGTACACCTGTTACCATGCTTAAATTTCGTAAGAAATTTCCCTCTTCTCATTTACATTCCAGAAATGATTTTATATTATGAATCTAAATTCCATTACATATGTTTGTATATGAATCTATTCTACCCCCTTACTTTCCATTTAATGAAAATATGATGAGATACTCATTTCTCTTTCATCAACAATTTTTTTGAATTATTATGTCGCACCGTTATGCTGCCAAAATTGCACTGCGATTTTCCAAGCCAAAGTCATTGTGTTGTGAATACCATGACCACTCCTCTATCATGGGTATTACCTTTTACGAACAATTAATTTTTGATTATAGAGTATCATGTATGTATTCCACATTACTTTATCATGGAGTAAATGATTAAATAGAATGATTCCAAGTTGTTTGATCTATGTGGCACACTTATGCATGTAATTAAATGATTAAGAAGGGTGTGCCCTGATAGAACTCTAATTGTAACGCCCCGACCCTAGTTACATAGAGTCAGTGCATTATTACATAATGTTGGAATGATCACAAGGGATCAAATCTAAAAATACCGATCAGTTTAGTTGCCTTTGAAGTACTACATACATACATAAGTTTTACATTACATCATGAAATAAAGAAAAATAACATAATTGTGTCCCCATCGAACACACTCTTATCCTATAGCCTATTCCCGTAGGTTAACTTTAAAATAATTCATCCCATCCTAGGAAAAATGAAACATAGAGAGGGGTGAGATCAGAAGATCAGTAAAGATAACAATACAATATAAACTTTCATAAATAAGCATAAACATTTAAGGCAATGTATAAGACTAAAACATATGATTTTTAAACATAAACATCATCATTATATGGAAAATATAAATCAAATAATTCCATTTACTCATTTTCATGGATATTCATCATGTCTAATAATCAAATGCAATATAAATAGCCAATTTCATAATGATGGAATGAATTATTCCAGACTTCACAACCACATATCCAAGGCCTCGTACCAAGACTACCTATAAGATTTTGTCAAGGACTTGTGCCAAAACACTAGTTTGTCTCATGAGACCAACCGATTCATCGAGGTGCTATAGCAGGCTCCACCCTTCACTTACTATGTCCAATGCATTCCTCATATGTAAAGATTAAAACATACCATAAACATTTGTATTAAAACTAGCATAAAATTTTTTGATTCTTTAACTATAAACCACAAATGGTATAAAAAACACATCCACAATCAAACATATCACAAAATCTTTAATATAATATAGAAGATTGTATCATAATAAAGCAACTTAAAATAAGTTTAAAATCCATCAAAGGATGTTGACAACGATGAAATTAAAACTATTTGAGAAAAATATCTCTTTATATTTTGAATCATTTAAAAATAACATAATTATAAAAGAAAAAATTTATTTTGAAAATATTATAATTATATTATAAGGGAAGCTTCGAAGGTGTTATAATGGCGTAAAATAGCCTCACCCGCTGTATAAGTTAAAATACCATTCTTTCCTTAATTTTGGCAAAAGGTCGTAAAGTACCTTGTTTGGAAAACAAAAGGAAACTTTCATTATATAAATTTTATAAAAAGTAAAACAAGGGTATAAATGAATTTAACCCATAGTCTAGGAAATAGTAAAAATGATTTGAAATAAATTTTTAAGAATCATGGACGTGGATGATATAGAGGTCCCAATAGATACTCACGTATAAACATCCTCGGATAATGAAGAGATTGTAGAATTAACCCTTACCTTGTCATTTTCCTTGATCGAGGGAATTTTAACCTCATTTATAATTATTAAATAATTGTTATAAAATTATACAATAACCAAATACATAAATATGATATCATATATGATCTTCTAATATTTCATTGTTAATAATATTTCAGTAGTATCATTATTTTAGATGTTAACTGATACATTTTCCTTTATTTGTTTTGTTACGTAAATAATATTTTTTATGGATAGAATGTATTTGATTCATATACAGAATTATATTATGTTCTTAAACATTATTTTAATCCATAAAATGAAAATTATTTTTGAATGGTTTCGATGGGGAATAAATTTCGTCACGTTCGTGGAGACGGTAATCCGTACGTACGCACGAGCAACAATATCATTCAACTGAAGGTGAAATATTATGTAATTTGATTTTATATCATTTTTACATATTACGTAAGATGTTAACTTTATTATTTACATCAGTTATACTCATTATTATGTCCATCCAAATAAATAATTGATTGAATAACCAACTACACCACAATGTGGAGACTGTAAGTTGTGCGTACACACATATGGTGACTTGTCATTCATAGGATGGATAGAATAATGAATATGGTAGTACCATATTTATAATAACATCACCTTTTGTATATGGTATGTGAGTTATTATTTTGGTATAGAAACAACAATGAAAAAGGATGTCGAAGAATAAAATAACTTTGAAAGAGGTGGTGAAATTATTACCTCTTCTTCGGATGTTTCCTTTTGAGTTGATAAAAAGGGCTCCTTAGGTTTGCTTTCTGATAAAAGTAATGCCTCTAAATCTATTTCAGGGTATTTGGGAGGATATTTAAGTAGGGGTTGACCGAGTCAAATGACTTTGGAGGTTTGATTTTGAGATAAGGGGAAGTACCCATTTATAGGGGAGCTGAGAGCCACTTTAGGATAAGTTTAAAATATCATTTTATTATACATTCATATTCAGTTTATAATGACACCAAATTGATTTAATTCTATGATAAGGTGAGGATGGGTCAAAAAACTCTCAACAAATAGGGTGTATAATGGTTTAGGTCTCTATATTAACCCTATCTTTTATATTTAACTCTAAGTGAAATAGTTTAACATTTTCCATGTATCTTGTATATTTAGGTTATATGGTTAATAAACATACTACAAAAAGACAAGACAACCAAAAGTGGTTAATTAATGACATATATATTATTATATATGTCATTTGGACGAACCTTATATTTTTCTAATTAATATATCATTTAATAATATATTATTTTCTTAAAAACTCTATTAGGTCACTTTTGACACTATTTGGTATTTTATTTTTGATAAACCCCTAAAATGTTATTTTATTTGGATAAAATTTATTTAATAAACCATAAAATTTTCAATTATCCATTACAATTAGTTTAATTCATTATAAGTCTCAATTTACATTTAATAGGATATTTATAATATCAATTATTTTAAAATTTCATTAATAAGGTAATTACTCCATCATCATTGTGACATAATTAAATTAAATTATTTAATGTCTAAAAATTATAAAAAAGATACCATTATGTAGGAAATATTTTTATACTTCTAATTAAAATTTATATTCGAATTTATCTAATGTATAACCCTATATTAAAAATGGATTATTTATTAAACAGTGAATTTAAATCTTTTAACTCTTCTTTAAATAAAATAATAATAAAAGTCCTAATCTAATAAAAATGGACCAAATGATCATATTTTATTCCTTAGTTTTATTTTGGTCACAATAAACTTACCCAATATAATTAAGACATGTGTTAGGGTAATATTAATTTCATTTTTACAATTAATTACCCTATTTACTTTTAACTGTGATAAATAAAAGTCAAAAGGTACTATTCACAAAAAATTATTTTCATCTTATTGAACCCCATTTTAGTTACTGATATCAACCATGTCTCTCAAATTTTTATAATTAAATTCGAATAAGTGTTAAAATTACGTTTTATGCAATTTTGCTAACGTTCTTAGAAGGTGGGTAAAAGACTGTAAAAATTTCAATAAAATATTATATATCTAATATTATTATAAAATGAATAAAATTTATTAAATTTAATATATATAGGTTTTTTGTATCTTTTTTTACCTAAAATAATTTTAAATAAAATAATTAATTATTAAATAAAAAGTCTGTTTTAAACAATAACACATTGTTTTTCACTATTCATACAAAATTGAATGTTTTTAGAAAAACACCAAAAATTCAACCTAAGATAATTTTGATATTCAAAATCCAAAAATGAAGTCCATTTTTAAAAATAAAATGTAAAAAATTTCAATTAGTGGATATTAATATTCATAATGGCTAGTTTGGTTGGTCATGGTGTATTAGAACTCAAAGTTGCGTATAAGGCAAGCTATTGTATTATTAAAAAGATAAGCGTACCATGGAAGCTTGGGGGGTTACATTCTTCCCTCCTTCAAAACATTTCATCCTCAAAATTTCAAGAATACTAATGTACAAAAATATTCGGGTGGTTCTTCATCATATGTTCCTCAGGTTCCCACATTGCATCTTCCATATTATTGTTTCTCCATAGAACTTTCACCAGACAACTCGTCCAGTTTCTCAACACTTGTACTCTAGTATCATGAATTCTGATAGACTATTTGTAATACGAAAGATCAGGTTCCAGTTCAATTTCATCATTGGTGAGTACATCTGTTGGGTAAGGCATGTATTTTGTTAACAGTGATTCGTGAAACACACCATGAACTTTGGAGAGACTTAGAGGCATTACTAAATAGTAAGATACAACTCAAATTAGTTCTAGAATTTCGAAAGGTCTGATGTACTTAGGAGTCAATTTACCCATCTTACCGAATCATAAAACACTCTTCCATGGAGACACCTTTAAGAAAACCTGATATACTACTTGAAATTCCAAATCATTTATTCGGTTATCGTCATAGCTCTTTTGCCTACTTTGAGCTGATTTGATGTGGGTTTGGATAACCTTCACCTTTTCCATTTTTTTCCTCAACATGTTTTGGGACTATGAGTTTTCATTCCACAACATCATCCCAACAAGTTGGTGTGTGACATCTCTATCCATATAACACTTCATATGGTGCCTTCATATTACTTGAATGGAAGATATTATTATAGGAAAATTCTACCAGAGGTAAATACCAATCCCACATACCTTGATAATACAGTGATCATGATATCAACATGTCTTCTAAGGTTTGAATAGTCAATTATGATTGTCCATCAGTTTGAGGGTGGTAGGTAGTTCTCAAATGCAGTTCAGTATCTAAGACCTTCTAAATACTTTCCCAGAATCATGATGGAAAACAGGCATCACGATTAGAAAAAATAGATAGGGGTACTCTATGGAGTCTTAAAACGTCATTAATATATTTTCATTCTAAATGTTAAAGAGGAAAATCTTCTATTATAGCGAGAAAATGTGCTGACTTGGTAAGACCATCAACAATGACCCATATTGAATCATTCCTTCTAGAATCCTTTTGTATCCCCATGACAAAGTCCATCATAGTATCATCTCATTTCCACTCATGTATGGGAAGAGGTTAGATGACTCTTCTAGGATGTTTTCTTCCAACCTTTACCTATTGAAAAACCATACATCTTAACACATAATCAGCAATCTCCCTTTTCATGTTGTCCAACAAAAAATGTTCCTTAAAATCTCTATACATCATAGTGCTACGATGGTGTATATTGAAATTGGAGCTATGAGCATCATCCAACAATTTCCTTTTTAGATCTGGTATATCCGGAACACAATGTCTCTTCCCAAATTTAAAAATTCCATCTTCATATACAAAGTCAATCAATCTCCCATCATTCATAGATTTAATTTTCATTTTGAACTCCTCATCATCAGTCTAAGAACTCTTTACCCTTTATAGTAAAGATCTTTTGGTAACCATTTGAAAATGTGTTGATGTTTCACCTGCCATGGTTATTCCCATATCCATATTTACTAGATTCATGAAAATATGATTCCTTTCAACTCTTATATTGTTCAAAACTCCATGACCCTTTCTACTGAAAACATATGCCACCTTATTTTCCTTCCTCAGGTGGTAGTGTATAGTGAAATCATAATCCTTGAGTAGCTCAAGGCATCGCCTTTTCTTCATGTTGAGTTCTATATTTGAGAAAATATACTTCAAGATCTTGTGATCAGTATATATCTCACAATATTCACCATAGCGATTGTGCCTCCATATCTACAAAGAAAATATTATAGCAGCTAACACAATATCATGAGTGGGATAGTTTTGTTCATGAATATATAGTTGTCGTGATGAATATGCAATAACCCTATCATTATGCATAAGGAAACAACAAATTCATTTCTTTGAAGCATCACTGTAAATAACAAAACCTCATTCCCCGATGGTAGAGTCATTATAGGATCATTGACTAATCATATCTTTAGTTCATCAATACATTCTTCAAACTCTTTTGTCCAAACAAATTTAACACCTTTATGTCTGAGATTGGTTAGTGGGTTTTCCAATCAAGAAAAATTCTAGATGAAACGGTGATAATAACATGGTAAACTAATAAAATTGTGTACCTCAGTTATACTCGTCAGTTCTGTCCATTCATGGACTGCCTTGGACTATGAAGGATTGAAAAATATTCTATCCTTAGAGACAATATGTCCAAGAAAATAAATTTCATGATGCTAGAATTCACACTTGCTAAACTTCCCATATAATTTATTTCTTGTGAGGGTTTTCAGAATAGTGTTCAAGTGATTTTCATGATCTTTATAGATTTTAGAATAAACCAATATATCATCAATAAATAACACTAAAAATTCATTAAGATATTCCTTGAAAACTCTATTCATTAGATCTTTGAAAATAGAGGGTTCATTAGTCAGTCCAAAAGGCAGTACTGTAAACTCATAATTCCCGTACCTGGTTGAAAATGATGTTTTCATAATGTCTTCCTTCTTTAAACACAACTAATTATATCTAGATCGAAGGTCAATATTTGAAAAATATTGTGCTCTATAAAGATGGTCGAATAACTCATCAATGTGATGTAGGGGACACTTGTTATTTATTATTACAACATAGATCTACCTATAGTCAATGTACAACCTCATAGATCCATCTTTCTTCTTAAAAAAAGAACCGGGGATCCCCATGGGAAAACACTTGGGGAGAATAAATCCTTTATTACTCAATTTATATAGGTATTTCTTTAGTTCTGGTAATTCCACAATGGCCATTCTATAAGGGTTCTTCGCTATGGGCCTTGAACCAGGAATTAAATCAACAGAAAACTCAATTTATTGTTCTGAAGGATGTCTAGGTAAATACTATATAAACACATCATCATATTCTTGCCCAATAGGTACGTCCTATATTTTAAAATTCCTTTCCCCACCCATATATTTTTCATTCTCTTTATCCCCAATAATAGAATTTAGTAGAGCAACTGGGGGAGGGTCTAGATAAGAATCAGGTTGTGATGTTTCTTCTTTAAATATAAGTTACTTTATATCATCATAAAAAATTGTAAACTACTTTTTTCTTACAATAAATTTTCACATCATGGTCCAAAAGCCAATCCATTCTAAGGATTGTATCAAATTAAATCGTGGGTATGACGATGAGATCATCAGAAAGAACATTTATATTCCCTAATGCAAACTGATTCACAAAACAATGTTTCAAAGATACTTCCCTTAAGATTTTTGGCCGACAACTCCCTTGTTAAATGAAATAGGAAATATAAATTTTTCCTAGAGAAATGGGAATATATGAAAAAATGTGATGATCTAGAATCAAATAATGCATTGGCTAAACTTGAGGAAACCATTAAATTAACTTCCACCACATCTTTCAGAGCTTCAACCTCAGTAGTAGTGAACATATAAGTTTTTCCTTACTCCCTTGAACTTTTCTAAGGTATGGTTCCTTAGATATTTGGAAATTTATTTGAATAATGGTCTTTTATCTACAATTGTATCATTAAACATTGATATCCTCTTTCTTTCCCTTTCAATAATGAGACTAGGGGCCTTTTTCACCACACATGTTACAGACTCCCACTCCCATTAGGAAAGAACTAGTGATTTTCATCCCAAATTTACCATAAGATTGATATTCCACTTTTCCATTCTTCCCCTTATTTCCATTTCTAGAGTGTTCAAAAGATTTATTCTTCTCATTCTTTGCTTTAAAATCGTATGACTTAGAGAATTCATTTTCTGTCTTAATAGCACATGAGACAATATCTTCGTATGATGAGACAGATTGTGAGAATAATGCTCGATGGAGAAATAGTTTTAACCCATCAAAGAATCGAAAGATCTTACTTGTTTGGTTACATAAATAATATTTTTCAGGCCCTGTTAACCTTGTAATGTTAGCCTCATACTTTATGACATTCTCATCCTCTTTTGAATATAACTCAGAAATTGTATTTCCGTATCTGCTCAATGGTCACGAGGAAAGTATTTTTCTAATAAAAGATCTTTAAACTACCTCCATTGAATATTGGATAATTCGTCATTCTTTTCTGTTTTTTGAATTAATTACCACCATTGATATGCATCTCCAGTGAGGTGATAAACAACTATGACCAATTTTTCCATTTCACTACTCCCTGAAGCATGAAATAGTTTCTCTATAGAACATATCCATTTCTTAGCTACAAATGGATTTTTAGTCCCATTTAATATTTGTGGTTGTTTCTTCATGAAGAGATCAACATTGATCCTCCATGTTGTGGATTAGGGTGCTCCATACGGGTAAGGTTATTATTCATAATCACTGTGAGTTGTCCCAATATGGTGATAAGATGATCATCACTAGTTGCATCACTATCTCCACTATAATTATCATGAGTTGGAGGGAAATCATGACATTTATTACGTGCATTGATATAGTTTCTATTACTTCCACTAGGTGCCATTTGTAAACAATGTCATACACTAGATTAGATTATGAATCGAAATACATATTTCCATGCTTGTAAATCACTTAAAATAAATTGAATGTTTATTGATATAATCCATAATCATAAATATGTTTTCCTTGAGGAGGTATATACTCATAAATACTTCATAATGGTTTTTAAAGAAAATGTGAATTATCCCAAGCAAATCCCCCAAAAGTGTCATAACCAAGAGTGCAACAAAGACCGTTGTCGTGTACCAGGATACCTTGGTTCAAACCCAAAATTAATTTCTAGAGTTTTCACTCTTATGTACATCTGTTCTAGATCCACCTCAACATTCTCATACCCATACATTGATGTATTCCTTAGAAAAATCATAAAATATCTATATATCAAAAATTCTAGGATGTTGTTCTATACTAATCATCAATTTCAATCTTAGGGTATTGTTCTCTAATCAGTGTTTTTCTAAATATGGTTTCCATGGTTTGTAATAAATGTACTCTGATACCAATTGTAATGACCCGACCCTAGTTACCCTCAGTTGGTGCATTATTACATAACATTGGAATGATCACATGGGATCAAATCCCAAAACACCGATCAGTTTAGTAGCCTTTGAAGTACAAGATACACACCTCAGTTTTCCATTACATCATGAAATAAAGAAAAATAAAATCATTTTGTACCCTTAAAAAACACTATTTTTCCTCAGCATATTCTTTTAGGTTAATTGTAAAATACTTCTTCACATCCTGGAAAAAATTAAACATAGAAAGGGGTGAGCTCAAATGCTTAGTAAGTATAACAATATAGTAGAAGCTTTCATAAATAAGTATAATCATTTATGGAAAAATATAATACTATAACATAAGACATTTATACTTAAACATCAACATAATATGGAAAATAAAAATCAAATAATTCAATTTACTTATTCACATGGATATTCTACTAGTCGAATAATCACATGCAATATCAATAGGCAATTTCTTAATGATGGAATGCATAATGATAGACTTCATAACCACATAGTCAAGGCCTTGTGCCATGAATACAAATAATATTTTGTCAAGGCCTCATGCTAAGACAGTAGTTTGTCTCATGAGACCTACCGATGCATCAAAAAGCTATAGCGGCCTCCACCCATCACTTACTATGTCTAATGTATTTCTCATTTGAAAATATTGAAATATAACATAAACATTTGTATTCAAACTATAATAAAAAATGTTAATACTTTAAAAATAAACCATTAATTCTATAAAAATAACACATCCACAGTCTAACATATCAAAATCCTTAAATATGATATGGAATATTGTATCATAATATATCATCTTCAGACAAGTGTAAAATCCATCAATATATGCTGACATAGATGAAATCAAAACTATTTGAGAGAAATATCTCTTTCTATTTCGAAATAATTTATAAGTCACATAATTATAAAAGAAAACATTTATTTGAAAGAAATTATTATAATATTGTAAGGGATGCTTCGAAGGTGTTATAATGGTGGAAAATAGACCCACCCACCATATATGTTAAGAAAAGAATTCTTTCCTAAATTTTGTCGTAAAGATCATATAGTAATTTGTTTGGAAAATGATGGAAAGATTCCTTTATAAACATTTTATACAATTTCAAACAAAGTTATAAATGAAATATAACCCAGAGTGTAGGAAATAGTAAAAATGTTTTGAAATAATTTTTTTTAAAAACACAGATGTGGATGATAAAGAGGTCCCAGTAGATACTCACGTATAAAAAATCTCGGACAATGAATAGATTTTAGAATTAACACTTACCTCATAAATTTCCTTGATAGAGGGAATTTTAAACTCCCATATAATAGTTAAATAATTGTTATTAAATTATACCAGAACCAAACACATAAATAGTGTGTCATATATGATCTTCTAATATTTCTTTTTTAATAACGTTTTAGTTGTATCATTGTTTTGCTTGTTAACTGATTCATTTTACATTATTTGTTTGTTATGTAATTAATTATTGTTATTTATAGGATGTATTTAATTCACATACATAATGATATTATGTTCATAAACATTATTTTTAACCATATAATAAATTTGTTTCTTGAATTGTTACGATGGGGAATGAATTTCATCACGTTCATGGAGACGGTAATCTGTAGGTACGCACAAGCAAAAATAGAATTCAATTGAAGGTGAAATCATATATAATTAGATGGTATATAATATATAGGTAATCTTTAACAATTTATATTTATTTTTTACATCATTTATACTCGTTATTATACCCATATAAAAAACAAAGTGTTTGAATAACAAACTACACCACGATGTAGAGATTGTAAGCCGCACATACACATGTATGGTGACTTATCGTTCAAAAGATGGATTGAATAATGAATATGGTTTTACCATATTTATAACAACACCACAGTATATATAAGGTACTGGAGTTATTATTTTGGGATGTAAAAAATAATGAAATATGAAGTGGAAGATGAAAATAACATTGAAAGAGGTGGTGAAATTTTTACCTCTTCTTCAGATGTTTCCATTTTATATGATCTAAAGGGATCCTTAAGTTGACTTTATAATCAAATTAAGGCCTCTTGGTTGAAGATATGGTATTTGGGAGGATATTTGAGAAGGGGTGGCTGATAAAAAAATGCTTTGTAGGTGTGATTTTGAGAGAAGGGGAAGTACCCTTTTATAAGGGAGGTGAGGGTCACTTTAGGAAAAGCTTGAAATATTATATTTTTATACAATCATATTCGGTTTATAATGACTCAAAAATGATTTATTTCAAGGAAAAGGTGGGGATTTGAATCAAACGTCTCAACCAATAGGTTTTATACAAGTTTTGGTTTGTATATTAGCCTTATCATTTGTATTTATCTTCTAGTTAAATAGTTTAACATTTACCATGTCTACTTGTATATTTATATTATATGGTTAATAAATATACTATAAAAATCTTAGAGAACCCCAAGTTTTTCATTAATGATATATATATTATTATATAAGTCATTTGGCCGAACCTTATATTTTTAGGTCTATTAAATCATTTAATAATATAGTATTTGTTTTAAAAATACATTTATGTAAATTTTGATAGTATTTGGTATTTGGTTTGTTTTTAAAGTCTTAAAAACGTGATTACATCAATAAAATTTTATTTCATAAACCCTAACATGTCATTATAACCTATAAAATTAGTTTAATTTATCATAATCTCAATTTAAATTTATTGGGATATTTAAAATATCAATTATTTTAATATTTCATGAATAAGGTAATTTCTGCATAATCATTGTGTGATAATTAAATTTAACTATTTAATGTCAAAAAATTATAAATAAGATAACATTATATAGGAAATATTTTAATATTTATAATGAATATTTATTTTTGAATTTATCTTACGTATAACCCTATATTAAAAATAGTCTAGTCATTAAACTTTGAATTTAACACTTTTTACTCTTCTTTAAATAAAATAATAATAAATGTCATAATCTAATCCAGGTGGACCAAAAAGATAATATTTTACTCCTAATGTTGATTTTTGTTGAAATACACTTATCCAATAGAATTGGGACATGTGTTAGGTAATAATAATATCATTTTTACCTTTAATTTCCCTAGTTACTTTTAACCGTGGTAAATAAAAGTCAAAAGATACTGTTCACCAAAAATTATTTTCAACTTATTGAACCAAATTTTACTTACTGATATCAACCATGTCTCTCAGATTTTAAAATTAAATGTACAGAAGTGGTAAATTATGTTTTATGAAAATTTGTTAACATGCCTAAAAGTTGTGTGAAAGATGGTAAAAAGTTCAATAAAAGTTTATATATATTATATTAATATAAAATGATTCCAATGAATTAAATTTAACATATATAGGTATTATGTATAAGTTTTTACCTAAAATAAATTTAAATAAAATAAATAATTATTTAAATAAAAAGTCGGTTTTAAACAATAATGCAGTGTTTTTCACCATTCATCAAAGTTGGAATTTTTCATAAAAACACCAAAAATTCACCATAAGATAATTTTGATATTCCAATTCCAAAAATAAAGTCCATTTTGAATGAATAAAATTTATAAAATTTGAAAAAGTGGGTATTAATATTTATAACGGCTAGTTTGGTTGGTCGTGGTGTGTTAAAACTCGATGTCCTGTACAACACAAGCTATAGTATTATTCAATGAGAAGTGTATTGTGGAGGATTGGGGTGTTAAACCAATGCATTGGGTAAATATTCGTATAATGATACATCAACTGAAATGAGGGTTTACTCATGCTAATTCAGGTAAAATTAGGGTCTATTAAGGCTCGATGTGTAATGAGCCTTATCCCCTGCTAATATCATGTTAAATTTTGTTTACACATTTCCATGTTATGATAATCATGATATATCATGTCTTTATGTTCATGTTTCTCTTACGATCCATTGATATGCCTATTGCCTAACATGTACTGTATTCTTCTTATTATTCCCTGTTTTCTCCCTTACTAAGCTTTATAGCTCACCCTTTTCTTATGCACGTCCTCAGTTTATCCAATGTAATGCTAAGTACGAATGAATGTGTAAGGTCATGTAAAAGAAGTTCTAAATAGAAATATTTTTATGTAATGTTCCCAAGCCCTAAAGAAACATGAATAGACAATCATCTATGTTTTATCAAGTGAAGATTTTATGTAATAAATTATTTTTATGGGTGAGGTAAATAGCAGGGTTGTTATAGTTGGTATCACCAGATAAGTTTAGTTATATTGGGATTAGGATAAGAAAACCCAGTGAATGACTTAATGTTAAGACAGTATATCATAAAAACAACCATAAATTTTGGTGAGTATTGAGTATGTGAATTATGTAGAAAATATATCCCTCCCTGGATATAAGTAGGTAGAGGCAGGTATGGCACGAATGTATCAAGGGGTAAACCCTGAAAACACCACTTTGAGCTAGACTCGAGTGGGCCCTGGTGCATGAAAACAGGACTTGCTACACTCTTGGTTATGGAACTCCTGGGGGATATGCTTGGGTAAATTAAATATCATAGTACGAACCATTATTACTGAAATTCCAAAAATTCCCCTAAGTATATATGTTTGGAAGTTGATCATGGATAACAAAGATTGAAGCCTATAAATCCATATGTTATTGAAATAAAATCAATTTATATGTCATCTGCTTTTTTTCTTTAGATTACCCTTTATGTGTTACCCATAACATTACTTTTATTTCATCCAATGGCTAGTAATAGGAGGACTCTGGCTAAGAAATGATGTAAAGATCAATGTGATGACAGTTCTAATGAGATGTCCAATCCTATGGGAGTGGGAATCACAAACATTGTCATGATACTCTCTCAGTTAACTCATGTTTTGAATAGAAACAAGGGTTAAGTGGAACATTCAACCCCCCTAAGAAATAAAAAGTCACAATCGATAGCTTTATTCATCAAATGCCTCCTACATTTAATGGATCATCTGATCCCTCAATTTCCGAACAGTGGATAAACTCCATTGAAAAGATATTCTCCGTCCTTCAATGTTCTGAACCAGATAAGGTTCTTATTGATGCTAATAATGAGGGATAAGCTGATCAATGGTGGAAATTGATCAAATATATGAAGCTAGAAGAGTATATCGAGGTTTCAGAATTCAAGGATTTCGGGAAATTGTTTTTCGATAAATATTTTCCTCGCACCCTCTGACATAAGATGGAAAGTGACTTCTTTTCCCTCAAGCTAAAAGATGATTATTCTATTAGATCATATGAGGAAAAAGTCACAAGACTTTCAAAACATGCCTTCGACTTTGTCATTACCCATTAATGCAAGGTTGAACACTTCACTGGTGGGATAAAACTAGCCTACAACAATTCCCTATTGATCCGTGACTTTGAGAGCTATAAATAAATTTTATTATGTTCCCTCTAAGTCAAAATGGAGATCAGAGAATCTCATGGGTATCATGGGGATAAGAAGCATAAAGTTGAATTTAATTCTAGCGGTTTGATGGATAAATCTAACGGTTATGAGAAAATACATCACCCCACTTTCCAATGGTGCAGAAAGAATAAACCTTGAAATTTCATGAAGGGGATGCAGATATTCATTAGGTGTGGATTAGAAGGGAACCTAGCCGTTAACTTTTGAAAAGAGAAATATGCACCTGCGATAGAGGATCGAAACAATCCATTCAACCCACCATGCATTTGTCATTACCTCAACTATAATGAACTAGGGATATTTACAAACTAGTGCCATAAGACAAGGGTTATCAGAGTAAACTAAAAACCTCCAAGGTATCAAGGGAGAGCCTTTTCCATCACTACTTCCAAAATGATCTCCGAAATTGAATTGGTGAATGGTATTATAGTTATTAATCCATGAATAGAGAATGTACTTTTTTTCTTTTGGTTTTATGAACTATTTTATATCCTTAATGTTTAATAGAATAATCCCAACACTACCATGAATCATGGAAGTAATTATGTTGGTGAGAAAAAAAAATTGAGAAATCATTTCATCCCAGGAATACATCTCCTCACCTATTATAATTTTCGAATTGAACATCCCATCGAACATCATCATTCTTCCTCTAGTGGAATTTTATTCAATTATTTCCAGGGATTTTATTTACTTATATAGAAAACATAAATTTTCATGAGAGTGAAATCACTCTATATATGGGGAATCAACCCCGGATTTTGAACATGTGAAAGGAGGATGATAAATCTTTATTAGAACCATCATCTCAAGCATGGATATTGATACCCTATGAGAACATGTATCATTCTCATATGATTGAGTCTAAGGAAGAAACCATCATTGAAGACATTCCTATTGTGAGGGAATTCGCTGAAGTGTTTCATAAGGAATTTCCTAGTCTTCCTCCTAAAGGAGATGTTAAATTCCTAATTAATATTATACCTAGTACATCGCCAATATCCAAGACTCCATATATAATGTATGTTTCCAATATTGGGGAGGTAAATAATAAGATACTAAAGAATAATGATAAAGCGGTTTTCTTCCCAAGTGCTTCACTATGGGGTGCACTAGTCCTCTTCGTCAAGAAGATGGATGGGTCAATGTACCTTTTAATTTATTATTGTGATCTAAAAAATCACAATAATGAAAAAGTATCATTTTCCACAGATTCATGACTTGTTTGATCAACTATGTTGAGAAAAATACTTCTCTAAAGCGGGTATTCATATTTGGATATTACCATGTAAGGGAGAAGAAAGAGGATATCCACAAGACTTCTTTTCATATAATATAAGGGCACTATGAATTCATATTATTGCCTTTGGACTCACTAATGCTCCAGAAATCATCAAGGACATGATGATTAGAGTCTTTAGATATTACCTCAACAAGTGTTTGGTAATCTTTATAGATGATATTCATAATATACTCTAAAACCAAGGAAGAGCATGAGGAGCATATAAGAACTGAACTAGAGACCTTGCGAAAGGAGAAGCTCTACAGAAATAATGGAATATGTGAGTTCTGATTGAAGTAGTTCCCATTCGTGGGTCATATCATCATAAGAAATGGGATATATATGGATCACTACAAGATAACAGCAATTGAGGGATGGCCAATCCCATCATCGGTGACAGATATCCGTAGCTTCCTTCGATTAGCTGGATATTACCTCTGATTTGTGAGAAATTTCTAATGATTTTCCAACCATATTACCTAGCTAACTAGGAAGGTAGTACAGTTTTCTTGGAGTGATGAATGTGAAGATAGCTTCAGGGAGTTGAAAATGTGGCTTTTCACTGCACCAGTTCTCACACTGTCCACAAGTGGAGAAATTTTTGTGGTATTTGGTGATGCTTCGAGGAAGGTCCTAGGTTGTGTGTTGATTCAAAATGACTAATTCAATTCATATGCTGAAATGCAATAGAATGATCATGAGAAAAACTATCCAACACATGATATGGAGTAGGCTATTGTAATATTTGCTTTGAAGATTTGTGGACATTACCTCTTTGGGTAGAAAGGTGAAATATGCACGGATCACAAAAGCATCAAATATATATATTCACACAGAAAGAGATAAATATACGCCATGAATATGGCTATAGTTGATCAAATACTATGAATTCTCAATCTATACCACCTTGGGAATGTGAACAAGGTAGAAGATTCTCTAAGTATAAAGGACCCCACGATTTTATCGTTGATGAGAATTAAAAAGGATACAATGTTCATATATTTGATAAATATAGACATGTAAATCTTAATTAAGGGTACATCATTAATACTTTCAAAAATTATTTGTCAACTATCTCTTTTGGAAAGATTTAATGATGATCAAAAGGATGATGTGATAATTCCGAAGAATGTGGAAAGTATCAGAAAATGGAAATCCTTGGAGTTCAATGTTAATAGACAAGGAACTGTGAGATTTTGGTCAATACTATGTGTTCTATCGAATCCAAAATTAATTAATAAACATTTGGATGATGCACATAGATAATATTTATCCATTCACCCAGGAAACACAACGATGTATCGAGATCTCTAAGACCTTTATTGGTGGGATAACAAGAATAAAGATATTTCAGAGTATACATCAATGTGCCTAGAATATAAGAAAGTGAAGGCTAATAGGTATAATTCTAAGGGGATAATGCAACCATTACACATACCCGCATGAAAATTGGATAATATCGCCACGGAATTTGTCACAGTAAATCTGAATACATCCAATGGAAACAATGTTATCTGTGTTGTTTGGGATCGTTTTACAAATAATACACACTTCTTTTCAATTTTAGAGGATTTCACATTGGATGAAATTGCATTGATATATATCAGAAAAATTATAATGATGCATGGACTACCACTATCTGTTGTATTCGATTGAGATACAAGATTCACTTCAATGTTTTACAAGAGTCTTCAACATGCTCTGAATACAGAGCTGAAACTCAGTGCGGCTTACTAGCCTCAAATTGATGACCAATTTGAGAAAACTATCCATACACTTAAGGAAATGTTGAAAGAATTCTCATTGGTCTTCAAATGAGGATGGTATTAACATATTTTTCTTGTTGAGTTGTTTTACAACAATAGTTTCCACCCAAGCATCCACATGGATCCTTATGAAGCCCTTTATGGGAAGAGCTGTAGAACACCAGCATGTTTGGATGATTTTTGGGAGAAAAAACTCTTAGGTGCAGAAATAGTTGAAGAAATGGTGGAGGATGTTAAGACTGTACAACATCACATCAAAGTTTCTTAGAGT
Organism: Viscum album; assembly: GCA_963277665.1. Lineage (NCBI taxonomy): Eukaryota > Viridiplantae > Streptophyta > Magnoliopsida > Santalales > Viscaceae > Viscum > Viscum album. The sequence continues at coordinate 164,496,366 of OY728155.1, read as the reverse complement.
CTCGAAAAGAGCAATACTGATAATCATCGATGAGTCCAAGAGTTTGAAGTCAGAGACATTGTATTTTTCCATATATCACTATGGAAGAGTTTCATGATATTTGGGAAGAAGGAAAATCAAATTCCAAGGTACATCGTCACTTTTGAGATCCTTGAATGCATTTGACCAGTGGCATATCGACTAGCACTCCCACAAAGCCAATGTCAAGTACATGATATATTCCATGTATCAATCTTGTAGAAGTATATACCTGACCCATCACATGTTCTCTATCAAGATATGCTACTAATTGAGAAAGACCTCTCCTAATAATGGAAGATAGTGAAGATATTAGATTGTAGGGAAAAAGTTCTATGAAATAAGTCATTTCCCCTTGTCAAGGTGTTGCGGCGAAACCACTAGTCTGAAAAAGCAACATAAAAATCAGAGGAAGGGATGAAGAAAAGTTATCCACATCTATTTTAATGTTGAAAAAGGGAATTTATAGGATTAAATTATATATGTGGTGAATATTGTAATGACACAAACATTTATTAATGAAAATTTCTCTTTATCAAATTAAATGTCTTATTGTGTAAAATGGTTATAAAAAATATGAACTTCTTTGGTTTTTTGAATTTTGATTTCAAAATACCATTAAGAATTTTTAACATTGATAATATTGTCATTGAATAGAGATAACATGATTAGTATAAATATTGGGCTTTAACAAATCCAATTTACTCAGAAAAAGTAAGTGATGACCTTATCCAGCAGAATTTCTCCATACAAAGTCCATTTGTCAGAGCTCAGAAAAGAATGTGGCATCACTAGGATTCACTCTTGAGGAAGCCAAAGCTAAGCTTCAATACATTAAGCTTGAATGGAACTGCCTATGGTATAAGTGAATGTTGATAGTAATTACCACCTGAGCGATGTTATTCGAGCTACCCCAAGAGTCTGTCACCATCACACACCTTACCCTTAGGTCTTATGCAGGTGTTATAAGGGGTTATGTAAAAGGACAATAGTACAATGATTATATGCATTATTTTTTGAATAAAATAAATAATATACATTAGTTGTTTCCTGATACTTTGTAAAAACATTAATGAAAAATAGTATTTTTAGCTAATATAAAATAAAGAAATAAATTTTGATAATTTAATTGATTTTTGAATCAAAAAATATTTTATGCAAATATTATTAATAAATTAATTTTTATTAAATATAAATGATAGTATAATTTTTATGAATATAATTTTTTTAAATAAGGTTTGAAACCTATTTTTTCCAAAACCCATGAATTTTCAATAAATATCATTTTTTTATTTAAAATTAAAAATTTAAATATTTAGAAAAATATTTAGATAAAATGAATATTATTTTCCGAATTAGGATATCGAAATTATCCAATGGTGAGTTTTTCATAATTTTCTGAGACAATATAATTTTTGTGTAAAAAATTAAATACTGTTTAAATATATAATGTGTTTTATGACATCAAAATTTTCCAATAGTCATGTAATAAAATAGTATAACAAAGTTGTTCTGACAATATCTATTTTATATTTAATATAATGTGATTTTATATTTTATTTATTTATTTTAGGGTGCCTTAGTAGACCCTCCAAGACTTATAAAACATTTTAACTACTTAAATTGATATCCTTGACACTATGACTCACCTCAACAAATGCAATACAAATATTTTAGTAATTTTTTCCATTAGATTTATAAAATAATGTTTTCCACTTCCCTTTTACAAATCCCAGTGGCTATGACCGTGAGATGGTTTGTGTTTTTGAATAGTTTAATGTCTATTTTCCAAAACCTAAATAATAAATAATTCGCTCTCTTTTCCTATATAAACACACCCAATCTCCCAATTAACATTCATGCAAAAAAATTTTGTTCATACAAACTCTACCCTAATATCTCTATAATCCTCAGAAGGTGCCCCAATCTCCCAATAATCTTCCCTAAATCCTCTCCCAAAGCATTGGTATCATACAACAAAGTAGGGGATTTCTTCCTTTCTCATTTTTGTACCAATTGTATTATGTGTTTATACACCTATTTCAATTAAAATTTTGGCATATGATTTTTCACCTCCCCTATACTTCCCTACAAAGTTTTGAATGATGAAATATCTCTTTCCCCTTTATTAATGCCTCCCATGTACACATGTTACCATGCCGAAATTCGGTATTGAATTTCTCTCTTCTAATTTACATTCATGAAATTCTTTTATATCATGCATCTAAATGCCATTACATATGTTCATATATGTATATATATTACCCCTTATATTAAGTTTTATTTAAATAGAATTAGATAACCATTTTTCTCTCGTCAACCATTTTTATGAATTATTATGTCACACCATTATGCTGACGAGATTGCACTATGATTTTCAAGCCAAAGTCATTGTGTAGTGAATACCAAGAGCATTCCTCTATCAAGGGTATTCACCTTTATTCCAATTTACTTATTAATTATTGAGTTTCATGTATATATTCCATATTCCTTTATCTTGTAATAAATGATGATGTTGAATTATTCCATGTTGTATGGTCCATGTGGCACACTTATGCATGAAATGAAATGATTAAGAAGGGTGTGCCCTGATAGCGCTCCAATGCATTGGGTAAAGATTGCTATAATGATAAGTAAAGTAAAAAAGAGGTTTTACTCTATCTAATTCATGATAAATGAGGGTTTAATCATTCTTCATGTGTAATGATCCTTCCCCCATGCTAATATCTTGTTAAATGTTGTTTCCACATATCAATTTTATGATAATCATGTTATATCATGCCTTTATTTTCATGTTTCTCTTATGATCCATTGATATTTCTATTTCCTAACATGTACTTTATTATTAATTTTATGCCTTTTTTACTCCCTTTCATGGATTTATGGTTCACCCTTTTTTATTCATGTCTCTAGGTTAACCCAGGCAATGCTAAGAACGATGGAATGTGTATGGTCATGTAAAAAAAGTTTTCAATAAAGATGTATATTTCATGTTTTAAGCTGTTATGTAATTTTTTTAAGCCTCGCATACACTAGAACTATCAATCTTATATTTTTTATCAAGTGAATAATTAATATAATAAATTATGTTTAATTTTGAAGTAAAGAGAAGGGTTGTTATAGTAACCATACAAAATTGTGTTTGGAAAGGCTTGTCACCTCCCGGTGGAGGTAGAACACCATGCATAAAGGGATGTGAAAAAATGTAATATGAATCTTTCAAATAAAGGTGATTATAATAATCTATATATTCAAGAGTTGGACCAAATTATAACTAATGGATATGAGATCTTCTGGATCTATAAAGAGAAGACCAAGGCTAGCCCGGATTGCATGATTTGTCAATAGAAGATCCATATTTGTGAGAAGGTCCTCATGTACAATATAAGGATAAAGGTCCACCTAGGTATGCTTCGTTCCCAATTTCTAGGTCCTTATAATGTAACAAATGTTTACCCTTTTGGTGAAATAATTATTTTTCATGAGGAGAGCGGACAATGTTTTACCATCATTGGGAAGATACATAAACACTTCTATAATGATTTTATATGGAATTCACTAAAGGAAATCCACCATATCGAAGCAATATACAAGTGACACAAAAAATGTTTTGTCCTTCCTTCTCAAATTATAAATTATTATAGTTAAGGAACTGCACATTCTAGGTGGGGGGGTATACATTTCTGGTTCATTAGGATTTTCATCGTCTTTCTTCTTCCATCTCTATTTCACATTCTTTATGGTATTTTCAGTTTTCACCATCTTGTTGAGTTAATTAGGATTTACATTTTCATTCTTAATTATTCTCATTTTCTCATTCTTAAGGATTTTTTTACTTCCCCCTTATGGTTACCAAATAATGTAACATACTAATAATTCATGTTGGAATTTTCGATTCCTGGTTTTTTTAACATTTTATGAATACCTATATCTATTATGGAATGAATATTTATATGAATTTAACATCAAGGACTGATTTTTAGTGAATTGATTTTTTGTTAATGATATAAATGGTTGTATCATTTTCAATCCATTGAGATGATTGATGCCCCATGTGGGAGTAGTTTTTGGTAAAACTGTGTCACTAATATCTCCACACATTTTTGTACCAAACCAAAAAGTGTAAATATTTCTTAATTAATAGTAGTTAAATATATTTTATGTAAACATTTTTTTAGTTAAAATTATATTTCCATTCCTTCATTACTTATTCGAAAAATTTAATTACTATTCCGAATTAACCTATTCACATGTACCAAATATTCGACTATTGTACGCCCTAAAAAAATACAAAACTGGGTTCTGTCTCGGGCAGGTCAAAAACTACATCTACTCAACCATTTATCTTGTAATAACTATTACAATTAGTATCTTGAGGATATCAAAAGATTATTGAGATATGGGTGTGAGATTTTTTCCAAAATACTCTTATGAACAAGAAATAATAATAAACGAGGGGAGTGATGAAATGTACCACATATAAGGATATCTCGGTCAGGAGCTTATGGTCTGAATTTTGAGAATGCTTAAGTGAGTGGGTATAGAAATATTATTTCAAAGGATGTACGGTAGGTTTGGTGGAAAAAATTATTTAAGCTGAAAAATGTTAAAATAACCAATATTTATTGGATAGAAAGTGGAGTGAATAACATTGAATGGTTTTCTCACACACACATGGAGATTTAGTTGAATGGTTTACTGTTTAATGCCATGCTCAAAATGGTATCATGGGCCTCTTTTAATTTCATTATTATACGGTTTATGAGACATATTTTTCCATTTTCAATAGGTATAACTTCTTGGGGTGGGTTTTTCCTTGATCAAATTACATTAATGAATTAAAATATCCTCTAATTATAAGACTTCATGATGTTGGGAATATAAAAAAGCATCATTTTTTACATGTTTCTTTTCCCTGGAGTGAAAATTTATATGTGCGGCGGTGTGATCGCACAAAGATTCACTATTAAATTCCTCAATTACACAACTTTTTTAAACAAGTTTTGTAATGAATATTAAAAATATAATAATAAATTTCACTTTGTGTTTACATTTTAGGAGGAGGTGATTTGGGGAGCCCATGATGGAATTCAAGTAAAATGGGCCAAACTACACGAGTTACCCAGAATGCATGTGGACATTAATATGAATTCTATATAATTCATTCATCAAATTGATCTAATGGTTGTATAAATGAAAGAAATGTGGAATTATTTTCTCTAGAATATCACGAAGCCCAATTAGTCCATTTGGAGGCCCAAAATAGGCTCAGAATGTGATGAAATTCGGGGTGGGCCAGATTTAGACAACCCTTTGGTATTTGGACTATAACTAGGTTCTTGGAGATTTAATTGGTCTTCTTAAACATCCCTTGGATAGAAGACCCAATTCCTCAACTCTCCACTAAAGTTTAAGTCATTTTCAAGAATTTTTCGCAGTCAACCATCAAGATTAAAATTAATTAAATATTATACAATGAATAGTCACCTAGCCCTTTAGATACATGACCATTTTCTGTGTAACTATTGATGTAATTGTCCATAAAATTAATCCACCCCATAATTCTCTCTTGTGGAATGACTAGGGGTGAGGATGAGTCGAATTAGAGGGCTTTCTTAATCAATTATCTCTTTCTTCTTCATCATGTACTTCTAATATTCTTAGTAATCAATTTGGGGGGTGTTATTTGTTGTAATCCTAAGCTCCATGATGGTAATGATGGGAAGGTAATAGAAATTACAGGTTGTTTTTATATTATTATTCATTTTCCCTTTTATTTTGTGTAAATTTTGGTATGATATAATACAAATAAAAAGAACAATAATCCTCATGATTTCATGCATTAATAAGATCTTTTTATGGTTTGAGTGTGGTTTCATCTTTTCTCACCTCTTGTCCTTCATGGGTGTGCTTATGAATGGTATCATTTGATTAAATCTTGAAAGTATAATCCATAATTCAAGAATATTTTTTTGATAAATATTTGTGATATAGACATAAATCAGGACATCTCATCACGTTGTTGACGTGATTCCTTGATTGTGTTTTGTTATAACATCGACAATGTTTTATTTATTCTGAGTGGTATCCTGAAATTAATATCACAGATTGACCAAATTCTAGGTTGTAACATAGTAAGAAATCAGATACCATTACTATTTTTAGTATGCATAAAATCAAGTAATCAATTATCCTTCCCTTTCCTTTGATAACTATGAAAAATTGATCATCAAGAGACACATACCTAGGATGATTGTGATTTCTCCAACCAGTTTCTCTGACATAGTAATATAGTTTTAATTTCTATTTTTAATAGTCCAAACCCATGTTTTCGGAAGCTCCATTATACTTTTTTTTACATTTATAATATGAACCTCATTTTCAAATTAATGATGTAAGGCTTCATCGAAGGATGACCTAGGGTTTCTTCTATACTACACAAAGTTTAGTTAAAATAAACCTCTACTTTGACGTGATAGACATCCCGATCAGCATACTTTAACCCATTCCACAAATACTAACATATTTGAGTTCGGTATTCCCTTAATCTAATGTGATGTTCCATGAAGGATGAGCTATATAATTAAAAGGAACCACATAAAAGATCATTTAAAGGATAAAAGTCCATTTTTGACACAACACCCTATAATTTATAATCACTGAATAACCATTTAGGGCCTCTCTAAAAACTATTTAGAACCTATAGACCTCCACCTCAGAATACCCTTGCTATGCATCTTTTACATACTCCACCAATGGTGATTTCACTATGATCAGGAAAAGAAAACCCCTTTCTCAAAACTCTACCATATATAAATTCAATGTTGATAGTTCCTATATCACTTTCATTGAATCTTATGAACCACACATGATAACACAAAATGATTTTTGACATAGTGAACTGGCAACACCATTTCCCATGTTTGGTTTAAATTAAATTTTGATTTCCTAGTCCTATGTCAATTACATCCATCTATGACAATGAAAGTTCAAGTTACAATGGTATAATTTGTTCCTTAGGCTCATATAGTTTGTAAAATCCACTAAATGCTCACGATAAGGTATTGTCACCACAACTTCAAATAAAACACACCTTCCACCAACAATAAAATGTGTATTGATAGTTACGCTCATGGGTATATAAATGACGATAAATAAAAGAAACAGTTGATATCTATTATTTTAGAGATCATCCTATTCAGAGATGTGAAGTGGTTGAGAATACCACATACTAAACTATCTCCAATAGAAAACAATGGACTGGAGTTCTGACTAACATCTCCTCTAATTACTGATAAGATTCCAGAAACTTCTCAATACACAAGAATAACTAATCCATTCCTTGAAAGGGTGTCATAGGAGTCACAACCTAAGAGAAAGGAGGTATGAACCTCTTTTAATATCCTACAAGACCATATAACCTCCAAAATTCACCAACTATCATAAAGGATTCTTCAAAAACAAAACCTAATTTACCATTGAAGGATCCATAGATACTCACTGATGGGAGATTAAATTCCAATAAAATAGACTTATTGATCCATGAACTCAGACATCTATAGCCTCCAAAATAGCTAATCATGATAATGAACTCCAGAAATAACACAAAAGTACTTTGAATTGTCTTCCTCAGACACGTAGTACAAAGAACGTCCATCAATGAAAAGAAATATTAATTTATCAAAGAACACTCTAAACAATATGTCCATCAGCCACAGGAAAATGGTTTGATAATTCAACACATTTAATGAAATCAAAATGGAATTGTAATTCTACTAATGAAAATGGAATGATGTCTTATGAATGTCCCAATCCTTCACCCAACTATCTAACGTTATTATTATTTTTTATTAATGAATTATTAGGTGATTCCCATGAATTTAATGGTGTTAAAAAATAATCTAGACCCTTTGTATATTTGTATAATGGACTAAAACATGTATAGGGAAGGGATAAAATAGATGTAAATATGATTCATGCACTTCTAGAGGAGGTTAGGAGGCTACGAACTCTTCTACATTTTTACCCTTTCATAATGTGTTGGTGAAATTTATGTGACTATTAGGAAGATATTTATATTCACGGATTTACTGTGAGATAACCCATGGGATGAGGGTCTCCCAATGGATGGGCTTGTGAATAATTTTGTAGTACATCACCACCCAATCCAATAAAAATCAATGATATTATAATATATTTATCCTCTTAAGAAGGGTTGAGGCCTCATCTATATAGGAATCCCTCATCCATTAAACACATTAAAATCTAGATACACTGAACCAGAGTGATCATGCATAGATCCTCCTTTCCATATTACACAATTATTTCACTATGCATCTATATTTAGATTAAGCATGGTATTTGGGTGTATCCATTAAAACCCATTTTACCTAAATCATTGGGCTTTGGTTCATCTATGCAGAACTTCTCATCATGATAGACCATAGGGAAGGGGAATTCTCTTGCTGATTTGAAAGAGGGACTAACTCAACCTCCAAGCACATTGCTCTAACCATCGGATCCATATAAAAAGCTGAGGATACTTCATTCAATTACTTTTAACATTAATTCCATATGATCCAATATCTATAAAACACAAATAGTTATCTCTCTATTTATTTTGGAATATTATCCTCTATACCATGAAACCATGAATGAAGAAAATCATCATGAGAAAATCATTGAACAATAGTCCCATTAAAAACCGAAACATCTCAAAAATATTGAATCCCCATAAATATCTAGGAATTTATTAATGGATGACTCCTACAAGGACCTTCTATAACATTCAAATACTGAAATGATGAAAACCCCCTTTGAGATGAACCATTCCATTCTTAACCCTTATCTAATTATATATTGAACATACAATGATATTCTAGAACCAACATTCTCCATTCATATAATAAAATAAATCAAGCATATATAGATGGGTATTGTATTAATTCACTATCCAATAGTTTATGTGATGATAATTGATAGAAATCTTTAGATCAACATCATCCTTCTTCAATAACACAACAACTACACCCCCTGGATAGACAATGGGATGAAAAAACCTTCATTGAAATAGATCTTCTAGTTTTACTCATTAATCATTAAAATCATTAAAAATATTATTATAAAAAGTCATCAAGATATGAGATATGACCTGCTATAACTATATCCCAAACATGATCCCCCAATAAGGGGTAAATTCTAAAACCTCCAATATAATGGCATTTGGGAACACTTTTACGACCATAATAAAAAATAACTACTAAACATCTGAATAAATCAACATCATCACAGCCACCATGGAACATGATGAAGAAACCTAAATATAACTTGTATGTGGGTATCACTATCAAAAAAATATCATTAAGTCTCTCTTAACATCATAGAACACAACATATCTCTTGAATAAATCCATGATATCCTGCATTTAATACAACCAATACATGTCGAGGATGACATCATATGGATGTATCCATAGAAAAGGAAATATTCCAATGATCGGTGCCTCTTGAGAACATGATTAAATTCACTACATAATTCCTAAAATTCATCTCAACCTCGAACTACTATCTTTAACACCAAGGGAACTTGGAACATTCAACTAATTTCCCAATTCATTGATGATGAATGATGATAAAGAGGACTACATAGATCCTGAATCATTGAAACCATCAACACTAATAGAAAACAAATGTGTGTGGTTGGGTTAAAGGAAAACCCATTAAAATGATAGAATAAAATACTGTAAAATATTGATAGTGTAGTTGAAAAAAATGAAAAACGTCAGGGTGGGTAAAACCTAGTACAATATGGATAAAAATCCAAAAAATGGACACATGTGAGTAATGAAAACATACAATTTGATTCATTTCCTGAAAGACAACAGTGGTGTAAATTGGTGAAATATTGATAGTTAAAAATTAATTAGTACATTCATATCTAGAGGGAAGTCGTTATTTTGAATCCATTGAATCATATCATTGCATAAAAATTAGATCTTAATTCATAGTTAAAATGGTACTCTTCCAACACACAGTCATCATTGTTCAAATCATTGACCAAAACCACTAAAAATAAAAATTGGAAATGGTCACTATAAATTGAATAATTATAGAAAACATAATGTAGATTAAATAACCTACCACCACAAATATAAAAATTGGAATTCAAAACTATCATGGTCTTGATGTCAGCTCCCTGTAAATAAAGGGTTTTTCCTCTTTAATCTATATACATTAATGGATTTCAATATTAATAATAATATTTTATTTTCTTGTTATTTTTTATATATTATATTAATTTAATAATTTTACAGATTATCTCTATCATTAATATGGTCATAGATGTTTTCCAATGTGATGAGAATTATAGTATGAAGTATTATTTTTCTGAATTTCAATATCAAATTGTCATTGGAAATCATCGATTGTGACATTGATAATGAAAACAAAGAAGTGTGTGATACTAATAAAAAAACATTAAATTATATAATGATTTTTATTTTGATAATATGTAGGACTAGTTATCAGTATGACTGAACTGCCAATTGGAATTCCCCATATTTTTTATTCAATATTTTTCTATGCCAACTTTTATAATTACCCATAGATTTTTAGATTAATATTTTTCATATCATGTTTCCTGAATTATAATTTATTATTATAAATAATCAAACCATATGTTTTTAGAAATGTAGGATATCTTGGGTTCATCACAAATGATATGAAACTAATGAATAATTCATCAAAAAAATTTATACTTCCATATTTAGAGAAATTGAAATATTTATTGTTTTTTTGTACTGGAATTCATGAATTTAATTTCATATCCCTAGAATATTTATTGGTCTATTACATATAATAAATGAAATATTGATTGTTAATATATGTTTATGATTTATGTGTTCATTTATCATGGTTTGTTTTTTATTAAACAAGATTATATTATATAGAGACCATTTTTATATGGCTGACAACACTTCAACATTATCTTGTTCCTCATGGGTGCCTTTATGTGTTGTTATATGTTGATATTGGATTTTAGTTGAATTTTCCTAATACAAATAATGAATAATCCAATAGGGTCAAAAAATTAGTTTATCTATTGATATCTATTTAGTACTATCTAAAGTTATTTATTTGAATAAATATTATTCTACTATTCATGGAGTCATATATATTTAGTATTTACTAATCTTGAATAGTCAGTTTTTATATTTATATGTGTGTTTAATATTAAAAAATTGTTTTCATGACCATAAATATTATAAATATTTATTTAATTTATTGAATCAATAATTATTATTATTTAGGGTTTGGTAAATAAAGAGGAATTGAAAATATTGATATCATTTTTGATGGGAATGACAAATAAAATATCATTTAAATAGATATAAATTTACTTATTTGAAAAAATATAAATATTTTTTATTGATTTTAGATCTTATCATTAAAATTATAATATTATTATTCCAATTTAATCATGGGGTTTTCTAATGATTTAGGGAATAAAAAAGAGATGATTTTTAACATTTTATTCATTAACATATCATTGTTCATATGAATTTATATAATTTTTTAGGGTTAGATGTTATTTTTGGGACACACATATCCCTATTACATATTATATCATCTTTATAGAGGATAATACTAAAATTATATGAACAATATAGAGATTTCACCTTTCTCATTTTATCAAGAACAACATAATAAGAATTAATCAATCAAACAATTTTTTGTATCATATAGAGTGACACATAATGACGATAATTTTTGTGCAAACCCCTAGAGTACTATCTGGGACACATAAATATAGTTATTTTACTTGAATATAACCAATAGATGGATACATATTTGAATCGTATTGATGAAATGAGTTTGGAATCAATCATAGTTTTGTATAATTAAAAACATCATTAATGAAAGATTGAACAAGATGGAGGTAAATATTTTAATCGAATTAATTAAATATTTAATGTCAAAAAATATTCTATTATGGATTTTGTGGTCATTGTCAAATTTCACCCAATTTAATTCATTGGTATTGTGTTTTTTATGTTATTAGGTTGAATATTATTCATTGGACGTGGGGAAATCCATGTTATCTATGAACCAATAGATAATTTCACTATATCTAAAATATTATTGTTTTATCGTATAATTAACACTTAAATTAAAAATTATTTTTTAGTATTTCTTTAATGTGGACATATATCGATATTTTTTAATTTCATGGAATCCATTATATAAATATAATAGTTTAAATTTATTCTTATCTTTCTTCTTCCACATCTATATAGAAAAATAACTTTATTAACACCTGAATAACATCTATAGAACCCATTTAATTCTATTAATATTTCAAATATAATAACATGGGACTACATTTAATGTAGCATGATGATAATAACCATGTATGCATATTCACCACACTAGGCATAAGCCACATAAATAATTGGGTGTCTTTGTGTAATCAGATGTCACATCATTAAACACTATATATTTACTAGAAGATGTTACCACATGATTATTAGACTAAACATGAGGTATATTTAATTAAAACTAGTTATTTCACATACTTTTGGGGTATAAAATGTATAGTAAAAATAAATTTATATAATTATTAAATAATGTGTAGGAAAAATTCATGTAAAAAGGTGATATGACAATTAGTTACCATACATACCTTGAAACGCATAAATTTCTTAGGATGACATACCAAACCAGTCCTTATCCATGTGTTTCAGGCATTGGATGAAGTGTTCAAATGTTATTAATCCATGTAGATTTCATTTCACCCATACCTATCCTCATGGAATATATTCCATGCTTTTTAGTGGCACATGTAATTAATTTAACCTAGAATGAAAATTAATTATATTGTTAAACATAATAAAAAAATACAAGTGTGTCATTAACTGAAAATACCCTTATATGATAGTATACTACTATCATTAAAAGGTAATTTTTTATATTTACATTAAGTTCAATATTTCATATGTGGTGTTTATATACTAACTAATCCATGTGTATAAAATGTGCCAAGCACCACATAATTTTCATGAGATTTATATCATTTATTGAAGATAAAATCCATATAATTATATGAAATGTCTTTTAGGATACAAATTTTTATAGTAAATCGTACTAAATCATAATCATGGTTGGTAGTTAAGGAATGTATTATTTTATAACATATATGTATAGACAATGAAAATAATTTTATTTAAATAAAATAAAAATTATAAATTTTAAAAAATATAGTATTGTAATCTCAATGATATTTTGGATAAATTGAATGATAAATGATATATGAAATTTAATTCATGTTCATTTTATCTTAATTAACAACGATGTAACTAAATTCTAGTTTATTAAATTTGTATTCATTTAATGTGTGGATGATCATTAAATTGACTGACCTATGTATCGTCTAGATTTATTTTAACATACTTATTCCTTTATATTTTTTTTCCATATTATAGTTAATTAAAATTGGGTAATGTGATTAATCTAATCCTATTAGAATGTATGATCTTGTGTGTATTTGGTTTCATTTATGTATGCTCCATGACCATTCCATTGGCTCCTGCCACCTAAGTGTGGGTAAAAATTATGGATCTCCCTAATGATTAGAGGGGTTATTTGATTGATTCAGGGTCAAATAATTCTTAGTGACACACATGAAAGAGGATTAATGATGTCTCTCTTTTCATGGATTGAACATAGAGATTCCCTCAAAGGGTTAATGGTTTGATTATTATTCACCCAATAATGGAAATGGTAGATAAAGATAATGGCCTTTAAAAATATTCTATAATTTTTTTGAATATTTATTTAATTTATGTAATCATTATAATGATTCATAAAAAATGAATAGAATAAAAATATTCCTTATATGGTATAATGTAAAAGTATTAATGAATATGTATTATACAAACACTTGGTTAATCACTACAGAAAAATCTACTAAATATTAAATATACATGTTAAGGGATAAAATTGTGACTTTTTTCATAATAAATGAAATTACTCAATAAAATATTATTTCAAACTATGACTTCTATAAGATATAATATCAATAAACCCATTGTTAAATGAACTAATTTGGATAAGGTTAGTAAGATTTTCAATTACTAAGGAGGTCAAAGAAATATATGGGGTAATCTAAAGTGAGTGACATCATGGGATGAATACCAATGTAGGAAATAGTGTGACATTGGGGAATGTTTCGAAGAAATCCAAATAAGATTACTCGATTGTGGTGTCAATATGAAGGATCAAATATCTTGAATCCCACAGCTGGAAATACCACATATCTAAATATAATTTAATTAAATCTTAAGCTAAATCCATGGCTGTGAGAGTCTAAATATAGATTATTTCCATGAGAATGTAAATGACAAAATATGTTATTTTTTCAATAGAGTGGTTCTTAAGACAATTTAAAATATTTTGAGATAGGTTAGGAAATACATTTATTTTATCTCACATGTTTTATGTACTCAATTATTTTAATAAAGATTTGTTTTTCGTATAAAAATGAAATTTAATGTCTATAAACCACATTATCCATTTGAAATAATTTGGAAAAATAAATTGTCCTATTCAAAAGTAACTTTGTGGAATAGTAGCACAACATGAACATTTTTTGAGGCCAAATATAATATCATTTCAAGCATGATGCTCTAATTTATAAACTACAAGAGAATGAGGTGAGTGTTGAGTAGGTACATATATATGTGAATAACACGAATGATGATATATATCATTAACAACCACATATTTTAGGACATATTTATTTTTAAATATGTTTAATCTCATTGATATCAGGAAATACATGATTCCTTGATTCTATAGAAATCAAAAAACAATATACCATTAAATTCTAGAAGATAAATAAGGGGTACGAATAGGGAAAACCGAAGTATGAAAATTATATGGTTTATACATCTCATAAATATATCCATGTGTTATTGATTGATGATGAATGAGAATAGAAATATTTTGAAAGTAAAATAAGTTATTTTAACCACTATTTCTCAAGATACAATGTATTGTTTTCTTAAAACATGAAATTAATAAATATTTGTGAATTATTTTAATTAAATATATAAATATATATAATATATTTATTTAGTATTTTTTTTAATATATTTGTTTTTCTATGACTAAGATATTAAAAAATCCAGTTTATTCCTAAAAAATACATTTTCGAAAAAGAGTTTTCATCATGGTTTTAAACTTATTTTAAAATTATTTATTTATTGTTATAAAAAAATTATTTTAATAAACTAGATTTATTTTTGAAAAAAGAAGGTCAATAACATATTAGAGTGAATTGTTGATAATTTTCAAAAAAAATTATTTTTTGATAAAGAGTGAAAAAATAATGATTCATATTTA
This sequence comes from Viscum album, assembly GCA_963277665.1. Classification (NCBI taxonomy): domain Eukaryota; kingdom Viridiplantae; phylum Streptophyta; class Magnoliopsida; order Santalales; family Viscaceae; genus Viscum; species Viscum album. Next base: position 164,480,947 of record OY728155.1, on the reverse strand, counting down.
AATATTCATTTCATTTAATTAATTTAGAAGTTAAATTTTGGACTTAATGAATTTTTAAATAGTAAAAATATATTACGAAACTTAAGGATAAAAAGTATTTACCGAGGGTTAAACATAATATATATGGGTTTGAATAACATATTTTTCTATTCAAATTTCTATTTCCTAGAAATATTTAGACCCCATATCATCTAATATTCAATAATGGTCCATTTTATACAATTTTTTAGAATATGAAAATAATAAATTTTATTCTTTTCAAAATTCTATCTGGGTCCCCCTAATTATAAAAGGAGACACACTATTATACTCTCCACACTTCCTGACTATTTTGGTTCATCTAATTCCATATCAAATACCTTATATATACCTGCCAAAAAAATTATTTTATGTTTCTATTAAATACATTCAATACATTAGTTTGATATATTTCATGAAGCAATGAGCCTTTTTGAAACTAAAATTAGTTAGTTATAATAGATATCCATAAGCTAGCGATGAATGTTAAATTTTCCACTTTATGTATAGAATTTCAAAAAACAGACTTACAATATTTCCATTAGAGTGATATTTGATGTCTGATAGAATCAACATACATTTTTGGGAATATTAACATACCCTTATAAATAGTAACATATCCCTATCAATAGAAACATCACCTTTTGAATAGTAATATGGCCCTCATTAATGTTTACCTTACCCACAAATGTGAAAAAAAAATTAGGCGCCTTAAAAATGATGATGAATATTTTAGGAGTTGTTTTTACCGATTAAGTAATGATTTTAACTAAAATTAAATTTATCATATTTAGAAAACTATATTTGGAAAATAGATTAAATTTTTGGATTCTTCAAATAAAAAAATGGTTAAGGTGAATTTTTGGGATTTTTTTGACATAAATGAATTTTTGCTGAATAGTAAAATACATTAATTTACTGTATAAATACATTATAAATTAAATTAACTATTCTGAGAATCATGAGATATGTAATAACACAAATATAGAACTCAAATTCTCTTTTTACGGTTGTAGGTCATGGAATCCTCACTATTTCTTGTCTTGGGGGGAAATAATAAATTAATGAATATAATATTATGAAAATCCTTCTCCCCTCCACTATATAAACTACCCCTCACCCCCTCTTCCTCACAAACAAATAAATATTCAATACTTTCCTCATTTCTGTTAAACTATATCCCTAAGCTCATCCTTGAGATCTAATACTTTTTAGTCTCACCAAAAATCCAAAAACAAAGGCCTTAAAGTGATTCTCGAGGAGTACTCAAGAGGTGAACGTCTCTTCCTTTTTATTTCAACTTCTTTTACAAGTTCCGTTATTTTATTAAAATAATCTCACCTACCCTCATCCAAATGATATTATTAATACAGTACCTCTTATTAACTGGAATTTTATCATGCTAATAGACTATTTCACCATAATCTATGTTTCCCCCTCCTCTTATACTAAAAAAGAAACACAGTTTGAGATTTTTAATTTTATCACATTAAAGGACGATGAGTTTTCAATTTCTATTATTATCTTAATGAATATTCATGAAAAAATTTTATTGGTTGAACTAGATTATAATATATGTATTTTGATTTATTCAATGTTCTGTCATCCTTACACATTCATAATATAAAATAATAATACAAAACAAGTTCATTATGCACAAAACTTCCATGTTAATCCAAGAATTTATCATTAACTTTTAACTAATGATTCTTCCTCAAGTTATATAACCCAAAATCACAATAAGATCATTTTTAATTTCACTTATAATAAGTATTAACAATTCAGGATGTTTAACCCCATTTCAAATTTTCTTCCATTCATGAATACAATTAAACTAAACATAAAATCCAAAGAAGAAAATGCTTCCAAAACAATAAAATTGAACCTCTTAATCCCATAAAAGATGGAATGAATGAACCTAATAATATTATAATAAATAAATTAAATATTTAATGAGGTTTTATAATTATAAATTAATGAACCTATATTTTATTATTCAGGTGATTAAGATCAATCAATAACACTTTCAGGCATAAGCTAAGGGGATTTCTATCTCACTTTTATTTCTGTGATATTTCCATTGCTTGATACTTATTTAATTTAGTTGGTGTATATGTGATGAAATTTGACATATAATATCACTATTTCCATTATATTCATGCTATTTAATGATTCATTTGATGATTATTAATTTTTTTCACATGATATGATGGATTACAATGTGGTAACAGGCTTTGTCTCAATTTCCATTTCCTTGTGATTTACATTGTATTTGGCACATAAAAATTATTATGAAGTGTACCTAATTCACATTTTAGTTCAATTTTAATTTGAAATTATAGTTATATTATATATCTATATTATAGTTTCATGGTTATGATTATTTTCATAAGTTGTATACCCTTTTACATATGGTGTTTATTTGTAATGTTGTTTTAAAAATGGAAATATTGATGAATTTGTATCCTATAATATTTATTTATAGCTAACATGAATATTTTAAATGTATTAAAAATATATATAAAGAATGACTTGGACATGAAGTGATAGGTGGGGCCCGTTATTGAAGGTTCCAGGTGCAGCGAAAGCGTGGTTGGGATGACAACAAATGTTGATTTTTACCATTATCAATGACTGTTCTAGGATCAATACGATGATGAATACAAATCTTCATGGAATATAATCAAATATTTAGATAAAAAAGAAAGAGGCCTGAAACCTTTAGAGAGTATCTTTCACATAATGTTCATAAATATTTTAATTATTTTCATAACCAAATATAATACCGGGATCTTTGGTATTTTTCTTCGTTGATGATGTTTATCATCCAAAATGACTGTCCAAGATTATCTCATTGTTTTTGTAAGGATCCAAACTAGAATCCCTCTAGTATTGATCCACATGTTCTTTGATGGCCACCAATCGACACCACTCGTTCTCCGGGTTCTAGCACCACGAAGCATGTGTCGTGTGTCAGTCATTCTTGATCACATGTTCTTCGACCTTGAATAACACCTCTCATTCATGAGAGGGGAGAGAAGGGGATTCGAGAGAGAAATATTTTGGATAAAAAATTCTCAATTCACCAGGCATGTGGTATGGTTTGGTGTATAGCATAATAGGCGTACTTTCCTATTTATATACATGTAATTTTAGTTTCATTATTTAATTGAATATCAACAATTAAATACATTTATGAACTTAGAGAAAACCCGTGAATTTAATAATAGTACCGTGTCATTATTTATAGTGCTCCAACTTTCTTAAAACAGAATTATAAATAAAATTCTGCGTCACAAAATAATAGTAGCGTTATTTTAATTTGTGCCAAGTAGTTAAATTATAATTTACCATCTTGAAAATAATTATTTTACTACCAGCCCAGCCTTGGTGCACTCAAACTCCGCTTAATTTTATCGAACACCCAAATAAATAAATAAATATTTTATTATATTAAATAAATAGTGTATTTAAAAACTATTAAATAAATACTTATTAAATGTTCAACAAAATAAGTAAATAAATTTTACTTAATTTGAGCCATCATTTTAACATGAATAAAATTATTCCCTGGTCTTGAGAATAATACTTATTTCATTAATTAAATTCAAATTGAATTTAACTGATACCACAAAAAACACACAGTGTGTGACCCACTAGGATTTTTTCTCATTAGCATTAGGCGGGCTTGCCTAAATTCCAAGAGTACTCTCCAGTACCCAGTCAAGGCACCGAAGATAAAGAATGTAATGTCGCAACAACGACATCCAAATATGAATTCTCACTATGTAATATAGTCCATTATTGCAATATCTCATGAAGTAGGTTTCGTGATTGTGTCATCAACTTTTTGTCTTGATATGTTGTTGTCTGACTACTTGAAATAAACTCATAATTACACCATGACCATGGAATTTCACATGACAGTTCTATTTCAATCAAAGGGCTGAGATATAAACTTTCATAAATGGAAGGGACAAATCCTTCCTCGACATATCCATTAATAGCATGCCACTCATGATGCACCCAGTGTACCCTAATTCCCACCAACTGCATGCATGATAGTTTTTGTCATTAAATCAATGTGCGTGGGTCATGACACTTATTAAAGATAATCATAAAGTCTAAGGATCATTACAGATGCTCGCAGATAGAAATATTTGATGATACTTAAACACACAGAATTCTACTAGCCGATCTGTTCTCATAGACTCGTATCATGGAGATTACCCTATGCGATCTTCACGAGAGGAAGTATCATCTTCTTATGAGTACTCTTACCTGACGGTCGGCATGTTATGTGTTCCATCATATGATGTCATCCAACCGAAAAACAATATTTATTAATATTGTTATATAATTTCAAGGTTCTCAACATTGCGGGGTACTGCCATGACCTTATCAATGCAACAAATACTCATGGATAGTATTACATCATATTCATCCAGAACAGCGAACAATATGTAATAATACATTAAATATCCATGTAATCCAACTAAAACCACATGGTTATAGGACATAAACTCTTAAAAACTCTCACTTATACTAGATCCAACTTCCTAAGACTTTTAGTCCGCTTGAACTCACATGATGATCATGTTTCTGGTGAGTCAAGGAGTTTGTCAAGGGGCCTACCATGTTGTCTTCCAGGGAAATACTGCTTACTGTAACTTCACCTCTCTGAGAAAAATCCCTAAAGAGATGATACTTCCAAAGTATGTGCTTTGTAAGCTAATGTGACCTTGGAACTTTTTCGAGTTCCACTGCTGTAGTATTATCACATTACTGTGTGATGGGATATTTACTGCTAGGTATCACATCTAGATCTTGGAAAAATATTCGCATCCAAACCGACTCTTTAGCTACCTCAGAAGCTGCGATATACTCAGAATCTGCTATAGAATCTTCAACCACACTCTGCTTTGAGCTCTTCCAACTCACTTCACCTCCATTCAAAGTGAAAATGTATCCTTTTTGCGACATCATGGCATATTGATCAGTATAGAATCTATCATCTACATATCCTTTGATGAATAGTTCATCAACTCCTCTATAAACCATGAACATATCCATCATACTCCTCAGATACTTTAGGATAGTCTTGAATGCTATCCAATGGCAGTCACCTAGGTCAGCTTGATATCTGCCTACAGAACTCAATGCGTAGGTAACATCCAGGCTAGTACATATAATGGCATACATGACTGACCCAATTATTGATTTATATTGATTCCTTTCCATTATCATTCTTTACTCATGTGTCTGAGGACACATTTTCTTGGAAATATGAATACAATGTGATGCTGGTAATAATCCCCTCTTGTATTGTTCTATACTGAATCTCTTTAGTATCATATCAATGTAGATAATTTGAATTATGACTAGTAATATATTGGATCTATAAAAATTGATCATAATCCCAAGAATATACTCTGCCTAGGCCAGGTCCTTCATGAAGAATCGTTGATTCAACCAAGCCTTAACAGACTGTAAGACAAGTATATTGTTTACAATAAATAATATGTCATCAAAATATACTATTAAGAAAACGACTACACTGCCACTAATTTTTTTTAGACACAAGGATCGCATTCATTCTTGATAAAACCAAATTCTTTTATTGCATCATCAAAATGAATGTTCCCTGATCTGAATACATGATTTAATCAATAAATGTATTTCTACAAGTTGCATAACTTATTGGAATCCTTATGAGTCCCAAACTGTCATGACTGGCTCCCACCAAAGATGCCCCTCCTCAGATGGCAATGGTGAAAGAGATATAATGACCCCCGAGTCCCGCCTCTATTAGGCCCTGGAGTGGCGACTAGCCCCAAGGGTATGCGTTTTCACAAATATGGTTGGCATTACCTTTAATTGTTTATGATCGGAAAATAGGATGAATCAAACACCAAAAGAAAAAAGAACAATTAAATGAAAATAAACCCAAAACCAAACACATATGCATGTTTTATACAATACTGAATCAAAAGTACATGTACAAGAAAAGCTTCAAAGTATGATACCAAAAATGAAAGCAAAATCTGCAACTAGTAAAACTCCAATGTCCAGCTAGCAAGGTCATGAAAAGTCCCTGAAGTCCTCCTGAAAACCTGAAATTAAACGTAGGGTGAGCATACAAGTATACTCAATAAGAAAACCTAAAGCTCTCATGTACAGGTGGGGAGACATCATAAGGCCCCATGAGAAAACAGAAGGAACCAAATCCTTGAAAGGAATCTATCCAACCAACCTTACAAGCCACACTCACCAAATATTGCAACTCAATAGAGTAGTATAGTAATATTATAAAAATTATGGGTACCCCACACCACTTTCCCACTGAATACTTCTCAATCCCTCATGCCTAACCCTCTGATTCTTCCCCCTCTTCCTGAGCTAGTGCCACAACCTGGCCATACAAAGCTCATAGTATCCCACCGGCACTAAATCCTTGGCCATAACCACATCTCATCTTAAAGACACCATGGAACAACATCACATCTCATCCCGAAGACACCTGGGAACATATCACATCCTCATCCTGAAGACTCTTGGGAAACATCTGTCATAACCTACCCAAAGGATCTTGGGTTACAGAACCTGGAAGAGGGAGCACATGGAAGAATAGTAACCAGTCGTCCTTTAGATGTTTTAGAATCTCACCCCCCATCCCACGGGTGTTCGGCACGTAGTTCCCAACATGGGTGGGGTGCATAATGAAACATAAAATGTACAGATTTATATAATTATACCAACCACTGAGACCATTCTAAGGCTTCTACACAAAGAATTTGAGCACATGCCTTGACACTGCTCCCTCAAAAGTATTCACACAATAAATATCCTCAAACCCCATTAAGCATGTCATGTTTCAACAGTTTTAGTTTATCAGTTCCTTAACTTCCTAGAAACTAATAACAACCAAACCAGATCAATCGTTCGTAAAATATATCCCTGCCAACCACAAATAAAGTTAGGGAAAACACAAGCAACACAATACCATTTTCTTTTATCAGCCTATCAATTCCATTGATTTCCATATTTGATCATCTACTATGCCCCAAAATTGATTAGTTAACTCTTCCACTTTTATTCATTTGCATAACCCACAAACAAGCCAACCGCAACCCCACTGCTCACCCATTCTACAAAAACCCACAAAACACCCCTTCACATAACTAAACCCCAACCAACACCCACAAATTCAATCATTCATTTAGTTTAACTGGGGTGATCATAAAAGGGTTCCTGTTATTCATTTAATCATCCAACTTTACATGATTAACCAATTTCCACATTATATGAAATTCCATCCACAAAACAATCCAGAAAAATGGGAAAAATTTAATTGTGCAAGAAAAGGCCCCCAACGACCGTGATTTTCAATAGGCATAAGCCTATTAATCTCACAACATAATCAAAGGATAAGAATTGATGGAAATAAAACAACAATATCAACAAAATTTCCCCAAAACCGTTCATTATCCAGTTTTTATCTTTATTTACTAATTCAACCGTATCTCACGAAAACAAGAGGATACCCACCCTGCATGATACAAAAAAGAGAGAGTGATGAAGGTACGATCCCTACCTGAATAGGTTTTGATGTACTTCTGCGAGAAAAACCACCAAGAGGATTTTGATCACTCCTCCTCACGACTACGTCCTCTTGTGGATGTTGCGACACAACCGCACTAACAAACAAGAGAGACTCAATTGAAGTTTAAGGTGTCACTTGTCATAGAATGGAAAGGAGGAAAAAAAGAGAAGATCGAGGAGGGAATAAGAACAGGGTAGAATGTACCATTAAGACAACGTTCATCGAAGTGCGTCATTCCCTTCAAATATCAGAAATCTCCATAGTAGGAAACTATGAAGAGGAAGTTGAAGAAGAGGGAAAGGAATGAGGTGCATGTTGTTCTCCTCGTCGACACGATCCTACTACCACCGACAAATCGATGATGAGAGTCTGGATGAAGAAGATAAGAGGAAGGCTTCTGGGACATCTGAGAGCATCGCTGTGTGGGGAAGAAGAGGGGTCCGTAAATAACATGTGACCCTCTGTTATATATGTAACAGAAACGTAAAACGGTATGTAGTGTATTAATGAATACACAATGTGACCGTATAACTGTTACGCCGTTTGACTGATCAACACATGACACATCACACGGTTTCCATACGTTTAATGATAATAAAAATTTAAAATAATAATAGGTGTTTTATTGACCCGAGACATGAGTCATAAAAATTTATTCATCACTGGTCTTAAAATGACCATCATAATTTTAGGGTAACACTGCCGCTGATGGTTCATCAATCTGATATCATCTAAAGAAGTTACAGATGAATTTTGGTTTTGATAACCATAAAGAATAATAATAATATTATATTATTACTTTTATTTTATTTCATTGAAAATTTCTCTCTCTAATCTCATTTAATATTCACGCACAAAATCCACTCCAATTTGGTGTGCATCACCCCATTCCACCTTGATTGATTTCCTTATTTATTTTATTGCTTTAAATTTTAAATCTTTATTTCCATTAAACTCTTCCTCTCTCCAATATCTCTTCCATTCATGATTTCTTCCACCAAAAGTGGCACCTCCCCTTGCCTTTACTCCATTATCACTTCAATGTTATTATTAGTAAATTTAATATTAATTACACCCATCATTAAAGTTCAAATTTAATACCATTAAATTAGATTTTCATGGTTATTGTAATATTAAATTAAAACAATTCCATTTAACTAATCACACACTAAAATCCACCATTACCATTTATTATTTATTAAAATTTAAATAAATCAAAAATAAACCACGCACCTCCCCTCATTGAATTAAATACATTTAATTTTATTTCTTTTATTTCACAGTGATTAAATTAAAACCATTTAATCTAATTAACACCAAATATTTTCATGCCACCCTTATCAATTATTATGATCAAAAATTATTATTATAACATGCTTTGTGTTTGAACACATCAAATTTTTACCAACTAATGGACCAGAGAGGTTTGGTCCATTACATCAGATACCTCTCAAAACATTCTCTTCCTTGAGAATTAAAAACCAACCCATAAAAACGTGGAAGGTTCGAACAACCACCCCGCAAGATACCTCTCAAGGCTCTCATCATAAAAATAATCCAACCACTATCCTAATTATATTAGTCAGATAATTCCTTTCCCCATGTCGAGATATTATCCGCTTTAGGCAGCACTGACTCGCCTGCATGGGTTTAATCGCATCCACATTAATGTGTCTTGATTAGGGATTAGGTCCCCCCACCCCTATAATTTAGGATTTATCATACACACACTGCCCCCAACACTGCACAAAACAAGAAACACGCTTTCCCAACACATGGATTGGGGAATTCCTTCTCCCATGTCAAGATACAATCCTCTTTGGGCAGCACTGACTTGCCCGCACGAGTTTAATCACATCCACATTAATTCGTCTTGATTATGGATCAGGTCCTCCTCTCCCCACAAGTTAGAACTCTTCAAACAAATTTAAAGGAAATATGGAAACAACATAGCATTATAGAGTAATTAAAAACAAGTTCTAGGCCCAAATCATGGGTGAGAACAAGTTTTAACAAAGTAGTGTGATGCTCCTAAATTTAAACAAAACATAAACGAGAGCATTTAAGTAAACCAAATCATCTCTCTCGATCTTTGGCCTTGCTAAGGTTGTGATAGAGTTAATATTTTAAATATTATTAATATGTTTTCAATGATTTAATCCCTCTCAATTATTCAATTTGAGTGTATTTTCATCATTTATTTGTTTTTGGTGTATTTTGGGCTTAAATGTGAAAATGGGGTAATTCTGTAAAATTGACAGTTTTATATAGCTTATATTTTTTGGGAATAACGTTTCAAATATTGGTCAAATTGATGTGAATCCTTTTTTAGGATTTATATGCTCTTGGGATTTAAATATGTCTTCTAGACCAAGACCCAATTCGAAACCCAGTGGTACAGAAAAATCAATCATTAGAGAACTCAGTTTGGCTGGAAGAATTGACTTTACCATATTTAATCAACAATATCTCAATAATCCGACCTTATAATGAGGTGAGTCCAGCTGGTGTTGACAAAGGATATTCAAAGGCTGGATCACAATAAATTTTATAGAATATGAAGCTCATCGAGGCCACTTTTTTTCGCGTCCAAGTTGAGGGGGTGACACAGTTTTTGGATTCCAAAAAAGTAATGGTCATTGATTTGGACATATCATTCATTAAACCTATCCAATGACTTTAAAATTTTTTTGGGTAGATATCCAACTTCAATTCAAAAATTCTATAAGAAGGGACCTCAGGAATTTTCGGCTGTCTGTTGGGCCGAACAGAGGAAAATTTATGGAGAACAGATTCTGGAGCATCAAATTTTCTATTCTTGTTTTCTCTCTTTTGTTATTCTTAGTTTTTTAATGAATTCTTCTTTCCCGTTAATCTCAGTTACTATTACCATGGTGGTTTAAATATTCTAAGTGATTGGGTAAGGTGATGTTCTCTATTTTTTAACCCTTGAGTTCATGCAATATATTTTTTAAAATCCTTTCTCAATTCTACGAAATAAAATTCAATTTCTTATAATGGTTCTTATTATCTTATAAGATTGAATTTTTGTTTTAGATTATGTTATTTTTATTGATTTGGTCAATGATAAATTTCTCCCTCTATTAGCTTCTGGTCTATATACAATGGAATAGATCAGGGCGTAGTGGTGAAATACTTGGTGATCGTTGGTACACGTGAGAGGTGTATTTTATATTCTTGATTGTTTGGGATAAACAAGGCCAGATTGGGCATTACCTAAGATAATTGAGGGTATTAGCTACCAATCTATCACATATTGGAAGGATATGAGACCAAGATTAGATTTTGTTAAGGTTTATTCTTACCATTACTGTTTGACCAAAGGAGGTAGATGAATCGATTGAAGAATCTCACTTTTATTGATTTAGCAAAAGAGAATTTGATAAATTGGAACTATGATAGAATTAAAAATGGAGAAACAACTCTAACCTAATCACCCTTCTCATATAATAGTTTCAATTACTTGTTTTTTCAATTTTTTCTCAATCCATTTCTTAAACATATTTTCTTTGTTATTTTTCACTCTTGTCTTTTCAAAATAAATCGATTTCTAAAAACAACCTTAATTCTTTCTCTTATTTTAAGGTGACAACTTAATTGTTGTGCACTCCTCTCTGGAGACAACCTAAGATAACCACTCTAATGCATTTCATCTTTGGTAATATTTCATTATTTCACTACCCATGATAGGCATGTGTCAAAACATGGTTCCTTTTCTGGGGAGGTAGTGCCAACATTTCTTTTCTTTTCTTTTCTCTATTCTCATCTTTTCGCTTCAAAATTGCATGACTAGAACCTCAAAAATTGAACCTCTACCCATAGATCCTGAAATTGAATGAACTTTGTTCAATATAATTAGAAACATTAATTTGAAATCTGAATTTGAAGAAATTCCCCTTATAGACTCATGTGAAACTTCTAGTGTTCACTCTGAGTTTGTCATCATAGATGAAAATCAAAACCTAAATCTTAGAGACCTCTGTGCACCACAATTACTCAATCAAAACAATCAACTTTTCATGCCAGTATTACAAAATTATTTTGAAATTAAAACTAATATTATTCATTTTCTTCAAAAGTTTTATGGTTTGGCAGGTAAAGATCCAAACAAACACATTAAAGAGCTCACACATGTTTGATCAACTTTCAGACCCCATGGAGTTACTGAAGAGCAGGTTAAGTGGAAGGCATTTCCATTTTCTTTGGATAGTGCTACTAAAGAATGGTTGTACGACCTATAAACAAGAGATTTACATGACTGGAATGACCTGGTAAGTTGTTTTATGAAAATATTCTTCCCCACCTCTAGAAGCACAGTCATTCATAAAAAAATCTATGTCATACGACAATCATCTAGAGATTCCCTTTATGAGTATTGGGAGAGATTTAAGAAGCTATGTGCTAGCTTCCCACATCAAGCCATTGAGGAACATCACTTTCTTTTCTTCTTCTATCAAGGACTACTGGATAGTGACAAAAAACATCTTGATGCATCATCTGGAGGTGTACTGATTGACAAGTCGCCAGAAGAAGCCAAGGGCTTGATTGAGAAGATTTCCTAGAAATTGCAGTAATTTGGAACAAGAGGTATTGTAACAAGAGTTACTAATGAGGTACTTACTTCTTATCCATCAACCTTATTATAAAATAGGATTGAGTAACTTGCTAATATGGTGAGGTAGATGTCCTTGAAGAAAGTTAGTGACCAACAAGCACCAGCAAAGGTATGTGGTTTATGCTCATCACCTGATCATTTTACTGACTAGTTTTTTGAAATACAGGGAATGGACACATGTGCGGTAGCCGTTCAACCAAGTCAGTTCCAACAAAATCCAGGATGGAGAGATCCTAACCATGTTGAATATTGGTTTAGATATCAGCAGAATCAAGGTAGACCCCCGTACCAAAACCAGTTTCAAAACCAACCACGATACCAAAATCAATTCTAGAACCAACCACCATTTCATCAAAAGAATTCTTATAACTAGCCTTCATAAGAAAAACCACCCACTTTCCAAATAACCTATGATCATCCATCCACCATTTCATAACCTCCAATTCAAATCCAGCAAAACAAATCTGAGTTTATGGGATTTAAGGACACCGTTAAAGAATTTTCCAATAAGTCTAAAAGTCTCATGGACATTCTGACCAAAACTCTAGGTAAAATCCCATCTCAAACAATCCCTAACCCAAAAGATAATGTTAGTATTATTACTAAAAGAAGTGGAAAAGAACACCAACCACCATAAACCATTGAACCTGAAATAAGAAAACCTGATCTAGGAGAGAATGATGTCAGAAATTTTGAGAATTCTATATAAAATTCATTAGGAGGAAGATAAGAAAGAGGAGGAAGATAAGGATAGGCCAAGGAAGAAGAAACAAGAAACACAATTTCAAAGGAAACAAAGGGAGAAGAGAGATATACCCCCATCATTTCCATCAAGGATGATTCAATAAAATAGGTTTCAGGAAGAAACACTACAAAAAGAAATTTTAGGCACCTTTCAAAAAGTGGAAATCAACATCCCTCTGTTTGAAGTACTTAAACAACATCCAAAGTATGATAAAAATTTGAAGGATATTTCTACTAAGAAGATGAGACTTCAAGGGAATGAATGGATCAGTTTGGGAAGAAGTGTCTCAGCCCTTATCACACCACAATTTTCAACCAAATGTCAAGATCCAAGGACGTTTTCTATTCTATGCAGCATTGGATCATTAAATTTCTCTAATGCTTTGTGTGATTTAGGTGCATCAATTAATGTATTGCCTCACATTGTATATATTTATTTGTATATGGGAGACTTAAATCCCAAAAGAGTGGTGGTCCAGCTTGCAAATATATCAACTTTTTTCCATGCATGAGTTCTGGAGGATGTCCTAGTAAAAGTCAAAGATCTTTTATTCCCTACTGAGTTCTATGTGTTAAATATGAAAGATGATAGGATACCATCACACTCACCCATCATTTTGGGATGAACATTCTTGAAGACCACCAAAACCATCATTAATTTCCATGAAGGGACACTTACCATGGAGTTTGGAGACATCAATGTCCACTTTAATATTTTTGAATCCATGAGGCACCCATCAGATGATCATTCACTCTTCACACTCTCCCATGAAGATGGTACTGAACCAATTGAAGACTCAGGTTTTTTTTCATGAATTATTATCATTAAGAGATAATTTTTCCATGAATGATGTCATTGAACATATGGATGCCCAAACTCCTAGAGATTCTGATTTCTTGTTTGAAGAAGAGGTAAAATCTTATTTCTTTGATAATTTGTTAAATGATGATGAAGATGATATGATTTCATTTGTGAAGGATGTCAAACCATTAGAAGTGGGGAACCTTAATTTAGTTTCATCCCTTTACCATCACCTGGATCTAGAATTAAACCCATTCCCCACTAATTTAAAATATTTTTACCTTATGGAGTGAGAGAAATTTCCACTAATAATTGCTAATAATCTATCTAAAACTTAAGAAAAATAATTGATTGAGATTTTGAGAGAGAATTTCCATGCAATAGGGTGGATCTTAGGTGATATCCCTGGAATAAACCCATAAAGTTTCTCACATAGAATTTTTCTTGAAGGAGATTCCAAACCTGTCAGACAACCTAAAAGGAGGATGAACCCCACCTTGATGGAGGTTGTGAAAAAAGTGATAGAGAAGGTGTTAGAAGCAGGGATCATCTATCCCATATCAGATTCACAATGGGTTAGCCCCATCCATGTAGTCCCAAAGAAAACTGGGATAACTATTGTGAGGAATGAAAAGAATTAATTAATCCCTGTGAGAATTCAGAATAGCTAGAAAGTATGCAAAAATTTTAGGAAGTTGAATCAGGTCACTCAAAAAGATCATTTCCCTATCCCTTTCATTGACTAGATGCAAGAGAGGTTGGCCGGTAGAACTCATTATTGCTTTTTGGATAGATTTTTTAGGTTATTTTCAGGTACCCATTTCTCCCAAGGATCAAGAGAAGACTAAATTTACTTGTCCTTTAAGTACTTTTTCATACAAAAGGAGTCCATTTGGATTGTGTAATGGTCCAGGTACATTTCATAGCTGTATGGTAATTTTATTTTCTGATCACATTGATGATTTCTTGGAGTTTTTCATGGATGATTTCACAGTTTTTGGAAATTCTTTAGACCATAGTTTGAAAAATTTGGAAAACCTTTTGAAAACATGCAAAGAAAAGAACCTTGTTTTGAATTTTGAAAAGTGTCACTTTATGGTTGAGAGAGTATTTGTCCTTGGGAATTTCATTTCTAAGAAAGGCATTGATGTTGATAAATAAAAAATGGAAGTGATAAATTTGTTTCCTTACTCAACATGTGTGAAACATGTCAGATCATTTTTAGGACATGCAAGATTCTACATGAGGTTTATCAAAGATTTCAGTAATATTTTTCTCCCTCTCACTAGATTACTTTTGAAAGATGCTGATTTCGATTTCAATGGTTCATGTAGGGAATCCTTTGATGAGTTGAAAAGGATATTGATTACACCACCAGTAATGCAGCCACCCAATTGGGAAGAACCATTCAAGCTACTTTGTGATGCTTCAAACCAAAAAGTTGGAGTAGTACTTTATCAGAAAATTGAGGGCAGGCCACAAGTCATTTTATATGCCTCAAAATTCTTAGATGCATCCCAATTAATCTACACAACTATAGAAAAATATTTTTTATCTTTTGTTTTTTCTTTAAAAAAATTTAGATCATATCTTCTTGGAACTAGAGTCATTGTGTTTTCTGATCATGCAGATCTTAGGTACTTGATGAAGAAGGCTGAATCAAAACCAAGGCATGTGAGATGGATGTTATTACTATAGGATTTCAACATAGAAATCAAAGATAAGAAGGGATCTGAGAACCAAGTGGCTAATCACTTAAGTAGACTTCCTAACACTGCTAAAGTTGAAATTCCAGACACTGAACCACTAAATTATCACCTTATAGGAGAGAAGTTGTACTTGATTGAAGGAGAAGTACCTTGGTATGATGACATGGTCAATTATCTGGTAGCATCTCAGGTACCATCTCATTTAAATTCTCACCAAATTCACAAATTGAATGCTAAATCTAGATATTACATCTAGGATGATCCATTTCCATGGATGATTTGAAATGACCAAATGTTAAAAAGATGTTTTCTTAAACATGAAATTGATTTTATCTTTATGTTTTGTCAGACATTAGCTTGTGGAGGCAAATTTGGACCTCAAAGGATAGTAAAGAAGGTTTTAGAATCTAGACTTTATTGGACAACACTTTTAAAAGATTCTCATGAATTTTGTAAATGATGTGAAAAATGTCAATTTACAGGAAATATTTCAAAGAGACAAGAAATGCCTCAAAATCCACATAATTTTTGTGAAATATTGTAAGTTTTGGGGATAGATTTTATGGGCCCTTTCCCAATTTCATTTTGGAAATTCTTATATTCTTTTTGCTGTGGATTATGTTTCCAAATGTGTGGAAGCAAAAGACACCAGGACTGATGATGGTAAAGTTGTTTGTGATTTTGTTAGGGCTAACATATCTTGTAGGTTTGGAGTTCCCAGATCCATAATTAGTGACCATGGGACTCACTTTTTTAATTGTAGAATGGAGGCTTTGTTAAAAAAGTATGGTTTGCATCATAAAACATCTACTCCCTATCATCCACAGACTAATGGGCAAGCTAATGTGTCCAACAGGTAAATCAATGGAATATTGGAAAAGACTATTAATACAAATAGGAAGGATTGGATCCAATGGTTGGAAGACACATTATGGGCTTACATGACAACCTAAAAAACCCCAATTGTAATAAGTCCCTATAGGTTGATTTATGGGAAACGCTATCACCTACCTGTGGAATTGGAACACAAGGCATACTAGGCTGTGAAGAAGATGAATCTGGATCTTGAAAGTGCTGGGAAAGAGAGAAGATTCCAGTGACAAGAGTTGGAAGAAATTAGAAGGGAAGCATTTGAGAATTCCAAGATTTACAATGAGAGAACAAGAGTGGATCGTGACAAACTGATCCAACCAAAGGACTTTCATCCTGGAGACAAAGTGTTGTTATTCAATCCAAGACTCCAGCTGATGGTTGGTAAACTTCATTCTAGGTGGGAAGGTCCATTTATAGTTACTCGTGTATATAATTTTACTTCCATGCAGTTTATGAAGGATGGAGTAAAGGATCCCTTCACTGTTAATGGGAACAAGTTGAAGAAATTCTTTGGGACTACGCCATCTGAGCCAATGGAGGATATCACACTCATCCAACCTGTTTATTAATAAAATCCATTAGGTTGTACATCTTCTTTATATTTTCTTGATTGCTGCGACTTAATATTAAATATTGTTGTGTTTTAAATCCATATGATTGCATTGTGGACACTGCATCATTTAAGTGTGTGGGAGGGAACTTTTTTAGCCTAGGATTTTATTAGCTGTTGTTTGTTTTCCTATTTTTATGTGTTGTTTTTTTTTCCTATTTTTATGTGTTTTTTATTTTCCTATTTGTTTTAAAAAACATGTGTGTGTTTATTTGTAATTTTTTTGAAACTTTTGTGCTGAAATGATTATAATTTACATTTTTGAACCCCATGTCCATGGGAGAAATAATTTATTCCATGAAACTAAACATAAATGAATGCTGAAAATTACATTGTTTCAAGTTCAATTCTTTGGGAATTTCATGAAAAATACTCTGTTTTTTTGAATCCCATGCCACATATCACAGTATTTATTTTTGAAATCACATTCCCATGAGGCTTATGAACCTATTATTTTCATATTCTTTACATTCACCTCACTTCTTGAGAGAACCAAAACATGCTTGTTTTAACCAGAATTTGATTTATTCCTTTCAAAACTTGCTGGTTTGGGGTACATGTGTTTTAAATGATTGAGGCATTTCTTTGGTTTGAAATCCCATTTTTCAAGATAATTAATTTCATTCTGGCCTACCTTGTAAATTTAATCCTTGTATCCCATAGAATCCATGAACATCCAGTTAGGTTGGCCACATTACATGCCAATTTTCCATATCCAACCTACTCTTGAAGTGAAATTGCATGATCTAGTTGAACTTAAGTGCGGGGGAAGAGGTATTGTATTGTGCTAGCTCATTTTCTGAAACTATGGGTGGAAAATAAAATGCTAAAGAGATGTTATTTCTTTGAAAAAAAATCATTCTGCTGAAAGCTGTGCCTTTTCTGGAGCTTTCACGATGAGATAAGATGTGCCTTTCTGGAGCTTCTAATGAAGAAAGAAAGTTGTGCCCTTTCTAAAGCATTCAAGAAATATTATATTTGAGAAGACTAAAATTTTTGTTGCTGAAATGATGAACTTCGTGAACATTCCTTGATATTCCATGAATAATGAGCTTATTTTCAACTAAGGGGAGTGAAGATGAGACCATACTTGTGTGAAAATTAGAGTAATGCAATTTTGCTTCAAAAAGAGCCTAGCCCTCTTCATTTAGCCTCATAATTTTCACATCTAAATCCGACCAACCTAAGTCCACAGAACAACCTTGAAAATTCCTCATGATAAACACATGTCTTTTCTCACATCAGGTGGATATTTAGGAATTTATCAAGCCTATGACGACCCTTTTATGAGTTTGGATGACAAATACATTTCTAAAAAATTGAAATTTGTGTGATGAGAGATAATGGATGTTTTGTTAGTGTTTTGTGTGAATGGGATGAGAAATGAAGAGTAAATATATTGAATGATCTTAAATTAAGAACATTAAATAATAGAGTTTGGGGAGGCACGATATATTTTGTTTCTTGTTTTCAAATTGGTGGATCTCATGAATATGTGTTTTAAAATTACATAGATTTTATTTTGATCTTGACATGTCCAAGAGTCCAAGTGATAAGTGTGGGGGAATTTTTAGAGATAATATTTTAAATATTACTAATATTTTGTCAATGATTTAATCACTCTCAATTATTCAATTTGAGTGTATTTTCATCATTTATGTGTTTTTGGTGTATTTTAGGCTGAAATGTGAAAATATTGTAATTCTGTACAATTGACAGTTTTATATAGCTTCTGTTTTTTGGGAATAACATTTCAAATATTGGTCCAATTGAATGAATAATTTTATTAGGCTTGATATATTCGTTGGCTTCAAAAATGTCTTTTGGACCAGGACCGAATTTGAAACCCAATGATATAGAAAAATCAATCAAGTAGAGAACTCGGTCTGGCTGGCAGAATTGACCCCACCATATTAAATCAACAATATCTCATTCATCTGACATTATAATGAGATGATTAAATCTATTGTTGATATAGGACATTCAAAGGATGTCTCACAATAATGATTATAAAATATGAAGCTCATCAACGCCTTTTTTTGCTGCTCCCAAGTGGAGTGGGTGAAACAATTTTTCACATCCAGAAAAGTAATAGTCATTGATTCGACCATATCTTTCTTTACACCTGTCCAATGAATCTAAAATTTTTATGGTAGATATCCAACTGCATTGAAAACAATCTATAATAAGGCACCTCAGTGCGTTTCTTCCAGCTAGTGGGAAGAACAGAGTAAAACGTTCTGTGGAAAAATTCTGGAGCATCAAATTTTCTCTTCTGGTTTTCTCTCTTTTGTTCTTCTTAGTTTTGTAATGAATTATTCTTTCCCATTAATCTTAGTTACCCTTACCATTGTGGGGTAAATATTCAAAGTGATTAGGGAAGGGGAGGTTTTCCATTTTGTAACCCTTGAGTTCAGGCACTATATGTTTTAAAATCCTTTATCTCTTCTGCGAAATTGATTTCAATTTCTTATAATGGTTTTTATTATCATGTACGAATGTATTTTGATTTTAGATTCTATTATTGCTAATGATTTGGTCAATGATCAATTTCTCCCTCCATTAGGTTCTGGTCTATATACGATGGAATAGATCAGGGCTTAGTGGTGAAATACTTGGCGATCGTCAGTATGTGTGAGAGGTGTATTTCAAATTCTTGATTGTTTGGAATAAACAAGGCCCAATTGGGAATTGACTAAGCTAATTGAGGGTATTAGCTACAACTCTTTCACATATTGGAAGGAAATTAGACAAAGATAAGATTTTTTTAATGTTTATTCTTACCATTACTGTTTGACCAATGGAGTGAGATGAATCGATTGAGGAATCTCACTTTTATTGATTTAGTAGAAGAGAATTAGATAAATTGGAACTATGATAGAATTAAAAATGGAGAACCAACTCTGACATAATCACCCTTCTCATATAATAGTTTAAATTAATTATTTTATCAATTTGTTGTCAATCCTTTTCATAAAACTCTTTCCGTTGTTATGTTTCACTCTTGTCTTTTCAAAATCAATCAATTTCTAAAAACAACCTCACTTATTTCTCTTATATTAAGGTGATAACTTAATTTTTGTGAACTCCTCTCAGGATACATCCTAGGATAACCACTCTACTGCATTTTAACACAGGTGATATTTGTTTTGGTCACACCCCATGACAGGAACGTCTTAGGTTGTCGCTTTTGTTGCGTGCAACTATCCACCTCCCACTACTTTGCCTTCTTTTGATGTCCACCTCCTCAACCATGTTCCGGTTGGGGTCCTTGAGGAACTCCATGTGGTTGGCCACCACCTACTCAAGCTCCTCTTGGAGGTACTGGAGCCTGTTTCTGCTAGAAGGGTTGGGCTAGGAACTACTAATCGGGCTAGGGATAATCCTGGCTAGTCCCTCCATACTGAGTCCGAAAAAGGAAATGTCTGCCAAGATTCCCATGATTCCCACATTAAAAGAACCCTGGCCCTGGCCCATAGAAAACAGGCAAAAATCGTGAGATTGGAATGGGACCTGCTGAAATCTGCTCACTGTCGGTCGAAACTTGGAAGGTCTTATTTTTGGGGATCTACTGCTGACCGCCTCCTTCTTGGATGAACATGGGTGACTCCTCCCTTGCGGTGGACCTATATGCGAGCACATCCTCTCGATTATCTCCACCTTCTTCTGTAATTCTAGGTACGTTGGTAAGGTGAAAGGGCTCACCGTGCACCGAATAGAGGTGTGAAGTGCCTCCTCTAAATGTCTGGCTCGAGAATCCTCATCAGGAAAGAGATTCAGGAAAAAACAGACGAGATACTTGAACTTGACCTCTAGTTCCTGCACTGACATGCTTCCTTGATTGAGGGACAACAAGGCCTACCTCTTCTCGGCCCTCCTCATTGAGGAAATAAATTCCTCACGGAACTCCTTCTCAATGTTGGCCCATAGAACTTCTATCTCCTTCCCCTCCCGAAGGTAAAGAATCCACCACTGACGCACCACTCCTCATAGATGGCTTACTGCTAGAGGAACCCAGTACTATGATGGAGCCCTGATCAGCCCAAATGTGATCTCAAGTTCCTCCAACCAACTCTATGATTCCATATCCAAAGTGCTTCCTTCATAATTCTTCAAGCTCTATCACTGGAAAGAACGAAACTTGCACTGCCACAAGTCGTCTTCCTCCTCTCGGTCAATCCTCAGCTAATAGACCGTTTGGATCTGCTGGGCCCCGACTGCCCAAGTCACCCAGGAATGACGTCCAGGTGCCGTAGCTGTATGGTAAACAAAGAATGCCTAAGCCCAAGTAGCAAGGAAATTTTCTCAAGGTTTAATTTTATCATTTTATTTTGATTTCTTTACCAGAACACCAAAATCAAGTAAAACCGAAATCATGATGTTGCATGTACCTTTCCTAGGGTCTCTACCCTGCAATCAATGTAGTTTTAATTGGTCGTTTGGTAAGCTTAGAGTCCTTGCATCAGATCATGGGGGGCACTAAAACTCGTGTCCTAGCCGGTCTTCCCTGGTCTGTGTCACACACCAAGATTAGCCGACACTGTTTCCCTACCATCCCATGCAATCCTCACTATGCCTTACTCCAGACTCCATCCTATCTCTCAACAATCAGCTCTTATACCATTCTATCATGACCCCATCCCACCAATGATGCCCCTCCTGAGCTGGAAATTGTGAAAGGGAGATAATGACCACTGAGTCCCGCCTTCAGTAGGCCCCGGAGTGGTGACTAGCACCAATGGTATGAGTTTTCACAAATATGGGAGGCATTAACCTTTTTATTATTTAAGATCGGGAAATATGATGAATCAAACAATAAAATAAAAAGGAACAAGCAAATGAAATTAAAACCAAAACAAAACCCATATGCATGTTTTATACAATACTGAAACAAAAGTAAAAGTACAAGAAAACCTCCAAAGTATGATACCAAAAAATAAAGCAAAAACTGCAACCAGAAAAACTCAAACACCCAACTAGTAAGTTCCCACACGGTCCCTAAAGTCCTTCTGAAAACATGAAAGTAAACGTAGGGTGAGCATACAAGTATACTCATTAGGAAAACCTAAAGCTCTCATGCACAGCTTGGGAGACATCCTAATGCCCCATGAAAAAACAGAAGGAACCAAATCCTAGAAAAGAATCTATCCACCCAACCTTATAATCCTCACTCACCAAATATCGCAAGTCATTAGAATAGTATGGTAATATTATCAAATTATGAGTACCCCACACCACCTTCCCACTGAATACTGCTCAAGCCCTCATGCCTAACGCTATCATGCTTCCCCCCTTTTCCTGAGATAGTGTCGCAACCTGGCCATACGAAGTTCATAGTATCCCGCCAACACTCAATCCCTGGCCATAACCACATCTCATCCTGAAGACATCTAGGAGCCACATCACATCTCATCCCGAAGACACGTGGTAATATATCACATCCTCATCCCGAAGACTCTTGGGATACATCTGTCATAACCTGCCTGAAAAAATATTGGGCTATAGAACCTGGAAGAGGGAGCACATGGAAGAACAATAACCAGCCATCCTTTAGATATTTGAGAATCTCACCACCTGTCCCATGGGTGTTTGGCACATAGTGCTCAACATGGGTGGGGTGCGTAAAGAAACATAAAATGTACAGATTTATATAATTATATCAACCACTCAGCTCATCCTATGGCTTCTGTATAAAATATCTGAGCACATGCCTCGACACTGCTACCTCGAAAGTATGAACACAATAAACAGCCCCAAACCCCATTAAGTTTTTCATGTTTCAACAGTTTTAGTTTATCAGTTCCTTAACTAATGATCAAATAACAACGACCAAACCATATCCATCATTTGTAAAACATATCCCCGCCAACCAAAAATAATGTTAGGGAAAACACAAGCAAAAAAAAAACCATTTTCATTTATCAGAGAATCAATTCCATTAATTTTTCATATTTAATCAACTACCATGCCCCACAATTCATTAGTTAACTCTTCTACTTTTATTCCTATGAACATCCCAGAACCAAGCCAACCGTAGCCCCACTACTCACCTATTCCACAACATCCCACAAAACACACCTTCACATAACTAAACCATAACCAACACCAACAAATTCATTCTTTCATTTAGTTTAACCGGGGTGATCATACAAGGGTTCCAGGTATTTATTTAATCATCTAAATTTACATGATTAACCAATTTCCACATTCTATGAAATTCTATCCACAAAACAATCCAAAAAACATGGCAACATTTAATTGCACATGAGAAAGACCCCCAATGACCGTGTTTTTAGAAGGCATAAGTCTATTCATTTCACAACATAATCAAAGGATGAGAGTTGATGGAAATAAAACAACAATATCAACAAAATTGCCCCAAACCCGTTCATTAACCTGTTATTATCTTTATTTACTGTTTCAACCGTATCTCACAAAAACCAAAGCATACCCACCCCTATTGATACACAAAAGAAAGAGAAAGACGAAGGTAAGATCTCTACCTGAACAGGTTTTGATGTCCTTCTATGAGAACAACCACCACAGGGATTTCGATCACTCCTCCCGACGACTATGTCCTCCTGTGGACACTACGAAACAACCGCACTAACAACCATGAGCGACTAAATTAATGTTTAAGGTGTCATTTATCATAGCATGGCAATGAGGAATAGAAAGAGGAGATCGATGAAGGAATACGAGTGGGGTAGAACGTACCATTAAGATGACGTTTGTTGAAGAGATTCGTTCTCATCAAATATTAGAAATATACTTGGTAGAAAACTGCGAAGAGGATGTCGATGAAGAGGGAAAGGAACAAGGTGCATGATGTTCGCCTCATCAACACGATACCAAAGCCACTGACAGATCGATGATCGAAGTCTGGATGAAGAATATAGGAAGTAGGATTCTGGGTCATCTGGGAGCGTCACTGTGCGGGGAAGAAGAGGGGTCCGTAAATAACACATGACACTCTCTTATATAGGCAAAGAAAATGAAAAATGGTACGTAGCATTTATTAATGAATACACGACATAACCGTACAACTGTTACACTGTTTGACTGGTCAACACATGACACGTCACGTGGTTTCCATGCGTTTAATGATAATAATAACTTCAATTAATAATAGGTGTTTTATTGACCCGAAACATGATTCATAAAAATGTATTCATCATTGGTCTTAAAATGACTTTCATAATTTAAGGGTTACGCTGCCGCTGACGGTTCGTCAATCCAATATCATCTAAAGAAGTTACAGAAAAATTATGGTTTTGACAACCATAAATGATAATAATAATAATAATATTATTATTATTATATTATTATTATTATTATTTCATTTCATTGAAAATATATCTCTCCAATTTCATTTATGATTCACGAACAAAATCCTCTCCAATTTGGTGTGCACCACCCCATTTCACCTTGATTGATATCCTTATTTATTTTATTGCTTTAAATTTTAAATCTTTATTTCATTTAAACTCTTTCTCCCTCCAATCTATCTTCCATTCATGATTTATTCCACCAAATGTGGAACCTCCCCTTGCCTTTACTCCATTATCACTTCAATGTTATTATTAATAAAATTAATATTAATAACACCCATAATTAATGTTATAATTTAATCCCATTAAATTTTTTTTACCAAGGTTATTCTCATATTAAATTAAAACCATTCCATTTAATTAATCACACACTAAAATACACTATTACCATTTATTAGTTATTAAAATTTAAATAAATAAAATATAAACCATGCACCTCCCCTCACTGAATTAAATACATTCAATTTTATTTCTTTCATTTCACAATGATTAAATTAAAACCTTTTTATCTAATTAACACCAAATCATTTCATGCCACCATTATCAATTATTATGATAAAAATTATTATTATAACACAGGGTGTGTTTGACCACATCAAATGTTTACAAAGTAATGGACCAGAGAGGTCCGAGCCATTACACTAACCCTTATGGTTGTGTCATGCAGACATATTCCTGATGGTTCCCGTTAAGGAATGTTGTTTTGAAATCAATTTTACAAATCTCATATTCACGGTATTCCACAATGTCGAGTATAATTTTGATAGATTTCAGCATTGCAACTTGTGAGAAGGTTTCATTATATTCAATTCATTGACACTGTTTAATCCCTTTTTCTACTAGAAGTGCCTTATTGGTACTGAATTTTCCTTCCTTGTCTATTTTATTCTTGAATACCCATTTGAAAACATGAATTACATCAACTGGAGGATCTACAAAAATCCAGACTTAGTTTTGGTACATTGAATCCATTTCAATATTCATTTCTTCTTTCCACTTGGCAACGTCTGTGCTAGTTATTTCTTCCTTGTAGGTTAGAGGATCATTATTATCAACTAATAATGAGTCAACATCATGTGTAACTAGAAAACTGTACCATTACCATTATCTAAACTCTCTGGTACTCTTATGCAATTCTTTATTCTTTGGAATAGATTCTTCTTCCACGGGGCTTTGTGGAATCTCTTCATGTACCAACTCTTGTGTATCTTGAGCCTCATCTTCATCGAAGACTATCTTTCTCCCACTATCTCTTTTGGAGATGTGATCTCTCTCAAATAATATGGAATTTATTTCTAATATAACCTTTTTTATGTGGGGGTTTATAGGGAATATCCCCTTGTTTCCTTGTGGTATCCTATAAAATTACACTTTGTGTCTCGGGGTGCATGTTTTCTACCTGAAGAGGCCTTAACAAACGCTAATCTACACCACACATGTAAATTTGATAACATGTAATTTATTCCACTCCATAACTTGTATGGAATACCGGTTGTTGATTTAATTGGTACTTGGTACATGGTTTAGTATGTGTGCCCTTGTTTTTAACGCATACCCCTGAAAGGATAATGGAAGACTTGCATGACTCATCATTGATCGCACCATGTCTGACAAGGCGTGGTTCCTCCTTTCTCTTACACCACTACATTGAAGTGTGTAATGAGGATGGAGTTGGGATAGGATCCCAAAATCTCATATGTAATCAATGAAGTCCTGATTAAGATATCCCCCACATTAGACTTAGTGGATATTATTAATCTTCTTACCAAGCTAGTTCTCAACTTCGTTATTATATTCCTTGAACTTATCAATGGAATCTGATATATACCCCATTATGTACAAATATCCATATCTAATAAAATAATCAGTAAAAGTTATGAAGTATAAGTCCCCAACCCTTGATTCAACCGGAAATGGTCCACACACATCAATATGAACCAATTCAAGAAGCTCTTTAGCCCTTTCACATTTCTCACCAAATGGGGATTTGGTCATTTTTCCTTGTAAACATGCATAACATACTCCAAGTGGTTTCAGTTCAAAAGAATCTATATATACATCATGATGTAACTTTGTCAATCATTACTTTTTTACATGACCTTGATGATTATGCCAAAGTTGGGTGTGGTATGAGTCATGTGAAGTATCTTTTTCAGCGATTTCCATTACTTGGTTTGCGTAATCCAACACGAAAAGATCATTGTATAAATATTCCATGACAAAACAAATTCTATCTCTATAAAAGAAGCAATATTCATTTACTAAATTGAAAACAAATCCATCTATATCTATTTTGGATACAGAAATTATGTTTTTGGTCATATAAGGCACATAAAATTAACCCTTTAACACCAAGATCATCTTAGTTGGAAACGTGTGGTGGTTTCCCCAACAGCTATAACAGCATGTCTGGCTTCTTGGGATGCTCATATATCTTCCTCCCCTTGATCAATCTTCCTGAATCTACTTGTTTCTTGTATTTTGATACATATATCAGAACCACAAGCATTATATAATACCCAATTTGTAGAAATGGATAGATTTCATTCCATAACAAATGCACCTTAATCTTCCCCTTGATTCTTAGAATAGGTAAAGATCTTCTTCCAGTGGACCTTCTTTCAACATGTGTAATGCCCTGACCCCAGTTACCCAGAGTCCATACATTATTATGTAACATTGTCATGATAAAGAAATATCACGTCTCCAAAGACCGATTAGTTTAGTAGCCTTGGAAACACTAGATACATTCATAATTGTTACATTACATTATAATGTGAAAAACTACAATAACATGGCCTCCATAGTCCAAACTCAAATCCCCTTAATACTATCCCTACAGGTCAGTCATAAAATATTTCTTCACATCCTGGGAAATATAAAACATAGAAATCGGTGAGCTCAGATGCTCAGTAAGGATAACAATATAGAGGAAACTCTCATAAATAAACATAAACATTTAAGGCAATGTATAACTAAAATAAAAGCCTTTTAAACTTGATCTCCGGTATAATATGTCAAAAATAAAATTAAGTAATTCCATTTAATTATTCACATGGATATTCTACTAGTCAAATAATCACATGCAATATCAATAACCACATTCATAATGATGGAATGCATAATTCCAGACTATCCTAATCACATAGTCAAGGCCTTGTGCCAAGACTACAAATAAGATTTTGTCAAGGCCTTGTTCCAAGACACTAGTTTGTCTCATGTGACCTACCGATGCATCGAGGAGCTATAGAGGGCTCCAAATGTCACTTATTAAGTCCAATTCATTCCTTATTTGAAAAGGTTTAAACATATCATAAACAATGTCCAAGAACCATAACATAATCATATCACATAAAATATGCATAAAGGAAACATAACATTTCAACATTTCAATCACAAGATATCAATACAACACATTAATATAATCAAAACATTATAAAAACTATTTTCAATACCAAAATAAGTGAAAATTAAAACATGGTATTTATTTTTCATTTAAAAAATGTTATGGATTGTAGAGGAATCCGAAACTCAAATAATGGTCACAATGGAAGAGAAGTCATTTTCGCCGCATACGTAAGACAAACCATTACTTTTGTCATTCAGTAAAAACTCTTTGTATAAAAAGATTATTTTGAATAAAAGTAAAAGTCAAAAGGGTTTATACACCGTATAAAATAAAGTTGTGTATAAAACAAAATATGCCTCAATGAAAGGGGATTGAGTTGATGTCCCTTACCTCGTGTCCGACTTGACTCGATCATTCTTTAATCTACTGAATAAGAAACTATAGTTAATTTATACTTTCTTAAGAACCTTTTTCAAGTTTATTATTCCTTTTATATCACTTATTACCATGATATGAACATTATGTAATTATTTTAGTAAATAACAGTCGTTTTGTCGATCTTTGGTACTTGAGTCAATAATAAACTTCTTATAATTACAAGTTGTTCATGTGGTAAAATATCCATTATCACTAGAATTATATTAGTGATCTAGATATCATATATATCATATATATATATATATAGTATATTCATGCATTTATAATATTACATAACATTTAGAGGTATGAAATGAAATGCACCGTTCATGGAGACGGTAAGCCGTATGTACGAATGAATGGTAGTATCATTTCTATTTCGTATTTAATGGAATGAAATCATAATGATATAAAGGTAAATTATAATTAAAGTATAATATCATATATAATATCATTAACTCCATCCTTTATACTTCCCACATATGGCATTACTAATTCAAATCACTTTGAGGGGGTGGTAGTCCGCAATTCTTAAAATGAAATTATCGTGTTTACCCGTAATGGAAATCTTAAAGATATGACATAAATGAAAAATACAGAATCATAAGGAAGACATAAACATAATATATATCATATATAAATATTGTTACATCTTAATGGCCACCATGAGAGGTGTTAAAATAATATGGAACAATCATCGTTTCGTGAGGCAGTAATTCACCACCCCCAGAAACAGTATGTTATTTAACCATTAGACGAAGGTGTGGGTAAGTGTAAATCTAATAATTCTCATAAAAACATCCTAGTATATTTAGTATACTGGATTTGTTACAGAATAAAGGAATAAAAATAGTTTAAGGGGTTGGTGAAGCAAAATAAAACAAAAGAACATAAGAGAAGACATTACCTTAAAATCGGGTAACTCTTTTTTATTTGAGCCAAAGGCTTCCTTGGGAAGACTTATACACCAAGTGAGGCTTCTAAGAGTATGAAATGGAAGTTGAGAGAGTATTTGGGCAGATTTTGGCCAAGACAAATGGCTTTTATGGTGTGAATATGGTGGTAGAGGTGGGGGCCTTTTATAAGAGGAGAGGAGGGGCACTCTTGGAATGTAATGAAAATGATACTTTATTAGGAAATGCTTCTCGGATTTTAAAGGTCCCATAATGATATATTTCAAGGATAAAGTGATAAGGGTTCTAAATCCACCCATCTAATAGGCTTTAGACATGTTTATGTCTTAAATTTTACCTTAGATATTTATTTTATTTAAATTGTTCATTAATGAGGTAATCATTGTATCATCATGGTGTGATAAATAAATTTATTTATTTAATTCCAAAAAATTATAAAAAAATTAACATGATGTAGGAAATAGTTTTATATTTCCAATTAATATTTATAGACGAAATGTTAACTTATATAACCCCATGTAATAATTGTTTTAGTAAAACAACACATGTTTGTGACAATTTTATTTTTACTTTAAATAAAGAGTTATTAATGTCATTTTCCTACCCAAGTGGCTCAATGGGGTCCCCAAGTTGACACATGGATTTTCTTGGTCGGATATGACTCTTCCAATAAGGGTAATACAAGTGTAATGGTAATATCAAATTATTATAACATTATTTTTACCTTAAATTACTCTAATTACCTCTAATCGTTGCTAATAAAACTCAAAAGTTACTATTCACCAAAATTTATTTTCATCCCATTAAACAACATTTCAATTTATAATTACAACCATTTATGTTTTATTTTTTAAATTAAATTCACAGAAGTTGTAAAATTTCATTTAAATGAGAAATCATTTTTTAACTACCACTTAGTGGTTTCACTATTCATCAAAATTTGATGTTTTTTAGAAAAATACAAAAAATTCACCCTAAGATATAATTGATATTCTAAATTAAAAAATGATTTATATTTTAAAAAATTACAAACATATAAGTTCCATTAATTAATTTTATAATTAATTCCCATTGTCAAAATAAATGGCATGTTTTTATGAAACAATATCAATCAAAACATTGACAATTGTTTTTGTCCATTTTCAAATTGAAATGAATTCTAATGACCACCATTGGATAAAATGGTAAAATTATATTCTAATTATACTTTAAAGCCACTCAATAATATAATTTATCACTATAAATTATTTTTATTAAAAATGATGTTTTAAGTATTTTCCAATATTCATTGAAAATTGGAAGTTCTCGGAAAAATACCAAAAATCCAACATAGGCTAATTTTGATATTCCGAATACAAAAATGAAGTCCATTTTGAAATATAAAATTTATTTAATTTTATAAATTTGGTATTACTATTCATAACAGCTACTTTGATTGGTCGCAGTGTGTTAAAATCTCGAACTTGCGTACAATGCAAGCTATTACATTATTGAAAGAGAAGCATACCATGAAAGATTGGGGTGTTACATTATCCCCTCCTTCAATGAATTGAATCCTCACAATTTGAAATTGTTCTTTGAAAATACAATAGGGAAAATAGAAAATACATTTGTGGAAAACCCATATCAGAAATAGGGTTAATAAAATTTAGTCTTAATAAGAGGGAAATGGAAATGAGAAAGTCACCACCAAATTAGGGTTTTGAATAGGAGAAAATTGGTGACAATTATAGACACATAATTAGAGGGAAAATGTAAATATTTATAGGGATTGATTGAGGTCATCAATCACAAAAAAGTGTAAAATTGAGGGCCTCAGACCATCAATCTATGATGAAAATATCATCAGTTCAACAAAACATAAGGTAATAGGATAAAACATTTTTGTTTTAGTATCCCTTCCCTAAAGTTTAAGAATTAATTTGTTCATAGAATAAGAGAGAGGTATATATATATATACTTGAAAATTAGAGTTTTGACCCTCAAGTAATTTCTACCACAAACTCATCTTTCACTCAAAAAGATAATAGAACTAAAAAATATTATATTTATCCTAATCGTACAAGGTTCCAAATATTAACACATACAATTTAGATCAGGAAAAATATTTTGTAATAATCAGGGACATTCTGTAGGCTAGTGGTAGGTAATAAAGGCCTGTCGCACTATTGTTGTAGGTTCAATTCCTACAGCTTTGTCCGACGCGACGGGTTATCCCCCGACATGCAGGTTGTCCTTTTCCTAAAACTATAGCATTATAATATTACAAAAATAATCTTCAGAAATGTTTTAACCATAAATAGTACTATCCAAAGTGAAACTTAATCTATTCCAACCATTATAGTTATCCAAAATACCTATGTATGGACTTTCTCAAAAAGGTCTCTAAATTCCAAAATCAATTCATCAGATTCCCCAAACAAAGTAAGTTTCTCTTATTTTCACATACTAAAAATATGATTACCTTGATCATATTAAAACCCTAACAACAAGTACTGTAGTATAGTCCATATATATATATCACATTATTCTTATAACCATAATATGGTTCTTGAGTCCAAAAATACAAATACAATAATTATTCCACTTCAACTGTAGTAACAACATAAGATTGGCCTTACTCCCTTGTCCTTTTCGGAGGTTAGTTTCTTTGGCACTTAGCACTACCACAAAACTGGGCAAGGCATGCGCCTGCCTTTATCAGCGCTAACGGAAAAGCGTTGATAAAGGGCTGAACCTTTATCAGCGCTAACAAAAGCGCTGATAAAGGCCTTCCACTGTATCAGCGCTTTTCTAGCACTAATAAAGGATGTATTTATCAGCGCTTTTCATTTTAGCGCTGATAAATACTACCTTTATCAGCGCTTTTTACTAGCGCTGATAAAGGGTCCCGTGGATTTATTAAAAACCCGCGGGTCCTCTTCCTCCTCCCCGCACACAATCAAGCTCTCACGGAAGCCCTCGTATGCGCCGCTGCCGCCGCCGCCTCCTTCTCCTCTGCCGCGGCTGCCGAAACCCCTCCCCCTTCTCTCCTTCTCTCTCCCTGCGGCCCCCCTCCTCTGTGTAGCAGCCCAGCCGAAGCGCTCCCCCTCCGGCGCACTGCCCCTCCGGCGCGCTCCCCCTCCGGCGCCGCTCCCCCTGCGGCGCCGCTCCATCGCGCGACCTCCTCCGGACCCCGCTGCTCCCGCATCCCCTTCACCGCGCCGTCGGTCCCTGCACGGCTCCCTCGGCGATCACGGTGCCCTCTGTCACTCCCCGGCCCAGCAGACGCCCTCCCAGCTTGTTCCCTCCATCGCGCGCCGCCGCCTCCGTCGCTGCCCTCCCACCGGATTCTGGCTGCCGCACCTCCTCCTTCTCCCTACATAGCCCGACCGCCACCCTTTTCGGCGCAGCACTTGCCGGCGCCGCCCGTGCCGGTGTCGCGCCGCCCTTTCGAGCATCATTCTATACTTTCCACACCCTGTTGGCATCGTTTCTGCTTTTGTGCGCCCTGTTGGTACTGTTCTGGCCAGCGCGCGGCCTGCCGGCGTCGTTCCGGCCAGCCCACGCCTTGCCGGTGTTGTCCTGGCCTCCCGTTGCGAGTCCCGCAGCCCCGGTGAACCCCGCCCAGACCCTGCTGGTTGAGAATACCTCTGTGCCGAGGTGAGGTTTGCATTGTTTTTTTGTTTGTATAATTTTAGGTCAATATTTTATTCTGTTTATGAGTCCCTAGTTTACGTCTTCTTGCATCTGCGCCAATATTCTTGTTTATGTGCCAATCTTTCTTATTAAATTAATTTGGAACAAATGTGTATTTTTTTTCAAGATGTGAAATTAGTTTTGATTTGTTTATTTGGGCGTTTGATTTGTTAGTGTTATGTTTAGGTGATGTTAGTGTACGTTTTCTTTTTGAAAACTCACTTTGGGCTGTTTATCAGCATCGATAGTTTGTGCAGTTGTGTTTTTGAAAGTGTCGTGGGGTAGTTGACTTTTTCTTAGTGTCAAAAGCATGTTTAGTCTTAAAAGTGGTTTTGTAAATAATGTCGATGGCGCAAGTGATGTTTTGAAAATGTATCGAGGTGGTTCTTTCACATTGTTGCTCGTTTGGGTTGTTTTAAGGCTTTGTTAGTGTAATTTCAGTTTTCGTACGTTTGTTGCAGCGTGTTTGCGAGATAACCTCGCGATATTGTGGTCGTCGAAGCTCTCGCGGAAGCCCTCGTCTACGCCGCTGCCGCCACTGCCGCCGCCTCCTTCTCCTCCGCCGCGGCCGCCGCCTCCTCCTCTGCTCCTCCTCCTCCTCCTCCTCCTCCTCCGCCGGTGCCTCCGAGGCCTCCTCCTCCTCCATTGTGCGGTATGCTATGCCTGTAATTTGCTTTGTTTTTTGTTTTTGTTCTATATTTCAACTATCATGATTTGTGTGAATCAATTTTATTTGAAGTGGGGGGTGCAGGTGCTGCGGGTGTAGTGGGTGGGGGGGTGTTTAGGTGGGGGTGTTTAGGTGGGGGAGATGTTTAGTGGGTGAACATGTAGGTGGGGCGTATAATGGGGGGTCCAAATACCGTATCTTCCTCATCCTAAAAGGTGCGATCTTTTTCAATACCATTTTATTTCACTATCCATAAAACATATCATTCACCCATTTTCTCTTTTCCCATCCAACACTATCATATCCAGTACCATTACCTATAAAATAACACATTATGCATGCGTTCTTAAAAATATAATAAGCGAGTAGTAAAACTCTGCCGCCGCCTCCTCTGCTCCTGCTCCTCCTCCTCCTCCTCCACCGGCCTCATCCTCCTCCTCCTCCGCTGCCTCCGCCGATGCCTCCTCCTCCTCCGCCGGTGCCGCCGGTGCCTCTGTGGCCTCCCCCTCCTCTGTCGGTGCCTCCGCGGCCTCCTCCTCCTCTGCCGTCACGCCGCAGTCAAGCTGCGGTCACACCGCGGTCAGGCCGCGGTCACGCTGCGGTCACGCCGCGGTCACCCCGCGGTCACGCCGCGGTCACGCCGGTGCCTCCGCGGCCGCCGCCTCCTCCTCCTCCGCCGTGGCCGCCTCCTCCTCCTCTGCTCCTGCTCTTCCTCCTCCTCCACCGACCTCATCCTCCTCCTCCTCCGCTGCCTCCGCTACCTCTGCTGCCTCTGCCCTGCCTTCGCCCTGCCTCTGCGTTGCCACCGGTGCCTCCTCCTCCACTGCGGCCTCCTCCTCCTCCACCGCGGCCTCCTCCTCCTCCACCGCGGCCTCCTCCTCCTCCTTCGCTGCCTCCGATGACTCCTCCTCCTCCTCCGCCGCCGCGGCCGCCACCTCCTCCTCTTCTCCTGCTCCTCCTCCCCTCCACCGGCCTCATCCTCCTCCTCCTCCGCTGCCTTCGCTGCCTCTGCCCTGCCTCCGCCCTGCCTCCGCGCTGCCGTCGGTGCCTCTGGTGCCTCCTCCTCCACCGCGGCCTCCTCCTCCTCCACCGATGCCTCCTCCTCCTCCGCCGGTGCCTCCAGTGCCTCCACGTCTCCTCCTCCTTCGCGCTCTGCGGTCACGCCGCGGTCACGCCGCGGTCATGCCGCTGTCACGCCGCGGTCACGCCGGTGCCTCCGCGGCCGCCGCCTCCTCCTCCTCCGCCACGACCTCCTCCTCCTCCTCTGCTCCTGCTCCTCCTCATCCTCCTCCACCGACCTCATCCTCCTCCTCCTCCGCTGCCTCCGCTGCCTCCGCCCTGCCTCCGCCCTGCCTCTGCATTGCCGCTGGTGCCTCCTCCTCCACCGTGGCCTCCTCCTCCTCCACCGCGGCCTCCTCCTCCTCCTTCGCTGCCTCCGCTGCCTCCGCTGCCTCCTCCTCCTCCGCTGCGGCCTCCTCCTCCTCCTCTGCCCCTGCTCCTCCTCCCCTCCACCGGCCTCATCCTCCTCCTCCTCCGCTGCCTTCGCTGCCTCCGCCCTGCCTCCGCGCTGCCGCCGGTGCCTCCGGTGCCTCATCCTCCACCGCGGCCTCCTCCTCCTCCACCGATGCCTCCTCCTCCTCCGCCAGTGCCGCCAGTGCCTCCACGTCTCTTCCTCCTCCGCGCGATGCGGTCACGCCGCGGTCACGCCGCGGTCACGCCGGTGCCTCCGCGGCCGCCGCCTCCTCCTATTACGCTGCGGCCGCCGCCTCCTCCTCTGCTCCTGCTCCTCCTCCTCCTCCTCCACCGGCCTCATCCTCCTCCTCCTCCGCTGCCTCCACTGCCTCCGCCCTGCCTCCGCCCTGCCTCTGCGCTGCCACCGGTGCCTCCTCCTCCACCGCGGCCTCCTCCTCCTCCGCCGATGCCTCCTCCTCCTCCGCCGGTGTCGCCGGTGCCTCCGCGACCGCCTCCTCCTCTGCGGTCACGCCACGGTCACGCCGCGGTCACACCGCGGTCACGCCGGTGCCTCTGCGGCTGCCACCTCCTCCTCTGCTCCTGCTCCTCCTCCCCTCCACCGGCCTCATCCTCCTCCTCCTCCGCTGCCTTCGCTGCCTCCACCCTGCCTCCGCCCTGCCTCCGCGCTGCCGCCGGTGCCTCCGGTGCTTCCTCCTCCACCGCGGCCTCCTCCTCCTCTGCCGATGCCTCCTCCTCCTCCGCCGGTGCCGCCAGTGCCTCCACGTCTCCTCCTCCTCCGCGCGCTGCGGTCACACTGCGGCCACGCCGCGGTCACGCCGCGGTCACGCCGCGGTCACGCCGCGGTCACGCCGCGGTCACGCCGCGGTCACGCCGCGGTCACGCCGCGGTCACGCCGTGGTCACGCCGCGGTCACGCCGGGGTCACGCCGCGGTCACGCCGCGGTCACTCCGCTGCCTCCTCCTCCGCCGCGGCCGCCTCCTCCTCCTCTGCTCCTGCTCCTCCTCCCCTCCACCGACCTCATCCTCCTCCTCCTCCTCTTCCTCCTCCTTCTCCTCCACCGCAGCCTCGTCCTCCTCCTCCTCCACCGGCGCTTCCTCCTCCTCCTCCTAGTCCGCTGCCTCATCCTCCTCCTCCACCGGCGCCTCCTCCTTCTCCTCCTCTGCCTACTATGCTGCCTCCTCCTCCACCGCGGTTTGAGAGGTGCCTCAAGTAATTTCACCATCTTCCTTACCATTTTATTCTTTATATTTATTTTCTATTGATTTTTGATTTATCTAGATTAGGTTTTATGGGTGATTCAACTCGCGCACGGTGGTATCATATTGATGTGAGGCTTGGGGATTGTAGTGGTTCCCAATATATTTTTTATTTTGGTATTTATTTATTCCTTTATTTCCTTGAAGTATCTTGTTTTTTATCTAAATTATACTCATATTCCTTCTCCTTTAACCTATATACTTATCCTATGGATTTTAAATAGGATGAATATAAATAAAGAATGGATGAATGCCAATCGGTTGACAAAAGAGTATGAAGAAGGCGTGAAAGAATTTATCATGTTTGCAATAGATCATGCATGTGACTCTTCTCAAATCCTTTGTCCGTGTTTACGCTGTTGTTATTCAAAACAAATTAGTCCAGATGAGTTGGAAGAACACTTGATCTGTCACGGAGTAGATCAAAGTTATACATGTTGGAATAAACACGGGGAAACAACGAATGTAGGTAGTGACTGGGGTGACACTGTGTTTTATGGATCATCTGATATGATTACAAACTTGAACAATGAAGATGATCGTATGGAGGATGTGATTACAGATGTGAATGATGATGAAGATAGTATTGAGAAAATGAAAAGGACCTTCGAAGATGAACTTCATGATTGCCCAAAATTGTTTGAGAAGTTAAAAATTTGTGCAAAGACGCCATTGTATGCTGGTTGCACTAAATATACAGCATTGTCATCCGTACTGAAGCTGTATAATTTGAAATCAGATAACGGGTGGAGTGACGACAGTTTTACGAAACTACTTGCCCTCTTGAATGACATGCTCCCAGAAGACAATGAGCTCCCGAGCCGAACATACGATGCCAAACGAATGCTATGCTCTATGGGTATGATCTCTGAAAGAATACACGCCTACCCGAATGACTGTATACTATTTCACAAGGACCACAAATCACTTAAAGAATGCCCAAAGTGTGGTGCTTCTAGATACAAGAAAGATGAATCCAGTCCTACTAAAGTTGTATGGTACTTTCCAATCATTCCAAGGTTTAGACGCCTATATGGAAGTGAGGAGACTACAGAACAATTAACATGGCATGCAGATACAAGAATTAAAGATGGGATACTACGTCACCTGGCAGACTCTCCTTAGTGGAAGAGAATCGATCATGAGTATCCTGAATTTGGAAACGAGTCGAGAAACCTTCGTCTTGCGTTATCTACAGATGGAGTGAATCCTTTTGGTTTTCAAAGCAGTAGTCACAGTACATGGCTGGTTATGTTGATAAATTATAACTTACCACCGTGGTTATGCATGAAACGAAAATACATCATGTTATCTATGCTTATATCAGGACCAAAACAACCGGGTAATGATATTGATGTTTATTTAGCTCCATTGATCGAAGATTTGAAATTATTGTGGGATTCAGGTGTTACATCGTATGATGCTTACAGAAAGTAAGATTTCACTTTGAGAGTCATGTTGTATGGGACGATAAATGACTTCACATCGTATGGAAATTTGTCAGGATATAGCATTAAAGGAACTCAAGGTTGTCCCGTTTGCGACGAAGGTACACAATCAATTAGGTTGAAACATTCATTGAAAACCGTGTTTCTAGGACATCGCAGATTTCTACCACGACGACATAAGTATCGTTCTTGGAAGACATCATTTGATGGAAGTTCAGAAGAACGTACAACACCGTATCCACTAACAGGTGATCAATTGTTTGAGAAAGTTAAAAATTTGGACACTACTTTTGGTAAACCGGCTTCGAAAAACCTTACGAAAATCGGTTGGAAAAAGAGATCAATTTTTTTTGAATTACAATACTTGAATTGTCTGTATGTAAGACATTTTATTTATGTTTGCATGTATAAAAAATGTATTTGAAAGTGTTATCGGCACGTTGCTAAATACATCTGGCAAAACAAAATATGGAATTAAGGCTAGGTTGGACATGGTTTAGATGAGATACGAGAAGAGTTGGCACCAGTAAAGGGTGAAAAACGAACATTTCTTCCTCCTGCTGCTTACACTCTTTCCAGGCAGGAGAGATATCAGTTTTGCAACTTCTTGAATGACGTAAAAGTTCCATAGGGGTATTCGTCAAATATCAGTAACCTTGTGTCAATGAACGAATTGAAGTTAAAAGGTCTGAAATCACATGACTGTCATGTTTTGATGAAAAATCTCATTCCAATTGCTTTACGTTGCATTTTGCCCAAGAATGTCCGCCATACATTAACGAAACTGTGTTTCTTCTTCAAAGCAATATGCAGCAAAGTTATAGACCCAGCGAAATTGCAAGCTATGGAAAAAGAAATTGCCGTCATATTATGTGAATTATAAATGTTCTTCCCACATTCATTTTTTGATATGATGGTTCATTTGATGGTCCATGTGGTGGGAGAGATTCGACTATGTGGTCCTATACATTACAGATGGATGTACCCCATTGAACGGTATATGAAGTTTTTGAAAGGGTATGTCAAAAATCGAAGTCGGCCAGAGGGTTGTATTGCAGAGCGATATATTGTTGAGGAAGCCGTTGAATTCTGTACCGAATACTTGTCTGGTGTGGAGAGCATTGGCTTACCGAAATCTCGTCACACTGGGCGGTTAGAGGGTGAAGGAATTTCTGGAAGAAAGGTTGTCACAATCAATATTACAGATCGGGAGCAGGCCCACCTTTATGTTTTGCATAACAGTTTGGACGTTGACCCATATGTTGAAATCCACAAAGAAATTCTTAGGCAATTGAACCCATCAAGGGCTGAAAAATGGATATCAAATACACATAATTGACCGTTTATAGGATGGTTTCGAGATCATATTTTTAAGAAGTCAGATGAAAATCCAAAGTCTATTTCGGAACGACTTCGATGGCTAGCCGGAGGACCAAGTGTGTATGCATTATCTTACAATGCTTATGTAGTTAATGGTTATACATTTTATACT
The DNA here is from genome assembly GCA_963277665.1 of Viscum album. Taxonomy (NCBI): domain Eukaryota; kingdom Viridiplantae; phylum Streptophyta; class Magnoliopsida; order Santalales; family Viscaceae; genus Viscum; species Viscum album. The sequence continues at coordinate 164,441,927 of OY728155.1, read as the reverse complement.
AATGAACATGATGAAGACAGTACCATGCAGAATAGTGGGGTTACACTTGTGGCTGAAGCGATGCATGTTTCCGGTGCTAAGGACAGAAATCCAATTTATGCGAATATGTCATACTTTGGCATCATCAAACAAATATGGGAGTTGGATTATATGGAATTTCAAGTTCCGATATTTCAATGCAAGTGGGTTGATAATAGGAGTGCTGTTAAAATAGATGATTTGGGATTTGTGAAAGTTGATTTCAGTAAGGAAGGGGAGAAAGACGAACCATTTATAATGGCATCACAGGCAGTGCAAGTATTTTATGTTCCCGATCCCGCAAACCGAAACTGGTCAATTGTTCTGTTATCGACCAAAACAGCTGAAGGGTCAGATGAAAATTCAACGGAAGATGATCCTTTCATTGGGATTTCGCAATCATTTTGCAGTGGTCTTTTGTATGTCAGAGGAGAACACAATGAAGGGATATGGATAGTTGATAGAGGGGTCAAATCCCTTCAGCCTTTTAAAAAAAGGGAGTTCAATAATCAGGTTATTGATTTTTATTGTAATATAGATTGTGTTACATTATGTTATTATCTGTTTGCTGCTACTTTTATGTGATCTAACTTAAGTTTTAAACCAGTTCTGCAGATAATGAATTCTTCACCTGCTGATGCACCCAATCCCGAGACACAACACGTCTCTCAACTTGTTGCAGCTGGTCCCATTGCTGAGAGACAACAGGTCTCTCAACCTGTTGCAGCTGGTCCCACTGCTGACATACAACAGGTCTCTTAACCTGTTGCAGCTGGTCCCACTGCTGAGAGACAACAGGTCTCTCAACCTGTTGCAGCTGGTCCCACTACTGACGTACAATAGGTCTCTCAACCTGTTGTAGCTGGTGTCAGTGCCGAAGCTAGAGTTTTAGAGAAACATAATGATGATGCAGAAACTGATGAAATGGTAGGCGATGAAACCCCAGCGACACAAAAAAAACAGGTGCGCCGTAGTTTGATAGTTTTAGCAAAAATCCTTAAGGAAAAAGCAAAAGGCATCAAATTTGACGTGGGATGGAATAAGCTAGGCCAGCATGTAAACCCCAACAAAGCCATGTTTAGTAGCTACATTGGAATCGTCACTCGACAACGCGTGCCGATTGACGTAGAGTCGTGGCACCATGTTGTCAGCGGGTTGAAAACATTAATGTGGGAAGAGATTATGGTAACATTACGATATCATCTATTTAATTTATTAAAATAAAATAAAATATTGAAATATTGACTAACCCTTCATCATCTCTTGCAGAGTGCATTTATAGTAGATGTTTCGCACAAAGAATATGTTTTCAGACTGGCAGGAAGGATTCATAGAGGCTTTCGCACCATTTTAACGAAAAATCATCTGAAATATGCCGAAGGGAAAATCAAGCCGCACCTGCCTCCTCTTTATGCACACTTGATATCCCAAGGAACGTGGGATGCGTTTTGCAACCGTCGTGTGGAAAAGAATTTTCAGGTACATTGTGTTTGGTTACACGTTGTGTAACGTTGCTTGTATTCATCACATTGATTGATAGGTTTTTATTTATGAAACAACAACTGAGAGCTGGAAATAAAGAACGGGCAGCAAAACCAGCGTACCCCTACCGTAAAGCAAGGTTGGGGTATTCTTCAATTGAAAAACAATTGGTATGTATTTTAAAAGTACTGTAATAATTTTATGTGACATAAAACAACACTGTAACCATCTTTCTCTGTTTATAAGCAGATTGATGAAGCAAAATCTCAAGTCACTTCCATTCAACGCCATGTGCTATGGAAGGAGGCTCGTGTTAATAAAGAGGGGAAACTGATAGATGAAAACACACAAAAAGTGTGGGAAACATGTGTAAGTATGACATAATATAAACTTGTTTTGCTTTAAATCACTATTACATAATGATGCTTACTTATTTTTTCATATTTTCTATTTGACATAGTCACAGGAAACATCAACACCCCCACTGGATGCAGATATACTTTCAACGGCCTTGAAACAGCCAGAACAGTATGGCCGCGTCAGAGGTGTGGGTTTTGGGGTGTCACCCAAGACATATTTTATGAAAAAAAAACAAGAGGATGAAGAAACTAAAGAATTGCATATAATGAGAGATAGAGTAGCTACCCTTGAAGAACTAATCCAAACTCAGGGAGAGATGCTAAAGAGTTTGATGGAGGAGAGGCGAAGAGAACAAACAACTCAAGAACAACCCCCGCGAGAAGATCCACCCCTCACCAGCTTTGAGGCGAGCCATTCCCCTCAAAGACCTGACTTAACCGAGGTAATCAATGTTATAATATTCGTTTTTGTGAGATGTGAATCACATAGACACTGATACCTTTCATTTAATGATATTCTGCAGGGTGAAAATGACTGTGATTTATATCTGTCAACTCCCTCCCATTGCCTTGTAGCGAGGGCTACGGTGTTCAATATGCAGAATGACACGCTACACTCCAGACCACTTCCAACCGGTCATGTCAAAGTGTCGATTAACGTAGCTAATGAGCTGAGTGCCGAGCTACCCGTGCCAAATGACGATGACAACATTCATACGGTGGAAAAATCTATTGTAACATTCGTTTCATGGCCGTCGAATCTTGTAAAAAACACGTCGAGCAGGAGGTATTCATTTCCAGTTCAATTTTCAAGCAGAACCTTTAACATTAAATTAGAAAATGGCTGAACCGATGAATGTTATTACAGAAGGATAAAATGGAGAAGTTAAAACGAAAGAGCGGCTCCATGATTGGATCATCCAACCGATCAAAACGATCTACTGAGAGTACGTTCACCCCGCCCGTTCTATATCCACATTTAATATCATTGCAAGATCATGTGGATACGAAAATGAAAGACGGAAAGAATCATACAATTTTTTGTGAAAAAGATATGTACGGAGAGGAAACAATGGATTTCGTTAGTGCAGACGCTGTTTCTGAGATCATCACATACGACTGGCTAGGCGCCTCAGTTATAAATGCATACATGAGGTATGTTTTCATGATTTGATTTTAAAGAAGCTGATATACTTTGATAATTATGGATAAATATATCTCATATTTTTCACAGGCGTATATATGAAAAACAGTTGAAGGGATTTTCCCATGAATACAAATTTGGACTCGTTAGTCCTCACACCATTTCTACACAATGAACAGAAATAGATTCTAATTTTCAGGCTAAATTGATGTCAAATTTGCTCAGAATGTTTCAAAGAAGAATTATGACTGACAGACTCTTTTTAATACCAACGATGCAAGGTTAAAACTCTACATTTTAATCATATCAATTATATTTTCATTTCTATCAGTACTTATTTCTTTTTGTGTTTTTAGGGAACATTGGATGCTCATTGCAGTCAATTTGGATACTCCAAAGATTTATTTTCTGGATTCACTGCATGGATATCCAACTAACCAGCCACACATGATGGCGATTTTCAATTTGTAATACACTAGATCCAACATTTTAGAACTAAATATCTAGTTATATAATTTATATTATCTTTTAATGAGGATTTTCTTATGATAGGGCGGTGTATGAATATCGTCTAAAGGCTGGAATGAATCCAGGGCGTAAGGATGGCAATGCCCACAAGATCTACAAATGGAGAAGTATCTGGGTATATATAATTATATTTCACTATCCAAATACATATCAAAACAAATTACTTATTTTTCTCGATGTTTCTGCAGTGTCCGAAACAAACAAATGACAAGGACTGCGGTTATTATGTTTGTAAATTTATGAAAGAGATCGTATTTCATGGACAAACTAGCATCCCTGAAGAGGTATTTTTGAAAATAATTACTACTTTATTTAAAATAATTATTAATCCCTTGTGTATTTATATTTTTTCAGTACTACTATGACTGTCGCAAAAACTCTTATTCAGAAGATGATATAAATGTCTTTAGAAACGAATGGGCAGCGTACCTGATCGAAGAATGTAAACAAATAGGACAATGAAGGTGCATTCCTAATACTTATGTTATCTTTATATGGTCATTGATATCTACCTTTACACTTATTGAGCATCCATGATCTCCCCTTCTTATGTTTCATATCCTTATATTAGTGAATTCCTACTACTTAGTTTGAAAATGAGATAAACTTTGGAAAACAACACCAATGACACACGCAAAACCGAGAAAACGCATTCGGATTGTTTTGATACTTTAGGAAAACGATCCACGAGTCATTTGTGACACGTACGAATTTACCGCACCTCAATCCGACGCACGGTGTGACCGGTATGGCTAAAATTGTCTGATATCAGTTTGAAAATGACATTAACTTTGGAAAACTACACCAATGACATACACCGAATCGATCAAACGCGTACGGATTGTTTTGATACTTTAGGACAACGATCCACGAGTCATTTGTGACATGTACGAATCGACCGCACCTCAATCCGACGCACGGTGTGACCGGTATGGCTAAAAGTGTCTGATATCATTTTGAAAATGAGATAAACTTTGGAAGACAACACCAATTACATACGCCAAACCGAGAAAACACCTTTGGATTGTTTTGATACTTTAGGACAACGATCCACGAGTCATTTGTGACGCGTACGAATCGACCTCACCTCAATCCGATGCACGGTGTGACCGGTATGGCTAAAAGTGTCTGATATCAGTTTGAAAATGACATGAACTTTGGAAAACAACACCAATGACATACGCCAAACCGAGCAAACACGTTCGTATTGTTTTGATACTTTAGGAAAAAGATCCACGAGTCATTTGTGACGCGTACGAATCGACCGCACATCAATCCGATGCACGATGTGACCGGTATGGCTAAAAGTGTCTGATATCAGTTTCAAATTGAGATAAACTTTGGAAAACAACACCAATGACATACGCCAAACTGAGAAAATGCCTTCAGATTGTTTTGATACTTTAGGAAAACGATCCACGAGTCATTTGTGACACGTAAGAATCGACCGCACCTCAATCTGACGCACGGTGTGACCGGTATGGCTAAAAGTGTCTGATATCAGTTTCAAATTGAGATCAACTTTTGAAAACAACACCAATGACATACGCCAAACCGAGCAAACGCCTTCGGATTGTTTTGATACTTTAGGAAAACAATCCAAGAGTCATTTTTGACGCGTACGAATCAACCGCACCACAATCCGATGCACGGTGTGACCGGTATGGCTAAAATTGTCTGATATCAGTTTGAAAATGACATGTACTTTGGAAAACAACAACAATGACATACGCCAAACCGAGAAAACACGTTCAGATTGTTTTGATACATTAGGACAACTATCCACGAGTCATTTGTGATGCGTACGAATCGACCGCACCTCAATCCGACGCATGGTGTGACCGGTATGGCTAAAAGTGTCTGATATCAGTTTGAAAATGAGATGAACTTTGGAAAACAACACCAATGACATACGCCAAACCGAGAAAACGCCTTCGGATTGTTTTGATACTTTAGGACAACGATCCACGAGTCATTTTTGACGCGTACGAATTGACTGCACCTCAATCCGACGCACGGTGTGACCGGTATGGCAAAAAGTGTCTGATATCAGTTTCAAATTGAGATCAACTTTGGAAAACAACACCAATGACATACGCCAAACCGAGAAAATGCCTTCGGATTGTTTTGCTACTTTAGGACAATGATCCACGAGTCATTTGTGACACGTACGAATCGACTGAACCTCAATCCGACGCACGGTGTGACCGGTATGGCTAAAATTGTCTGATATCAATTTGAAAATGACATGAACTTTGGAAAACAACACCAATGACATAAGCCAAACCGAGAAAACGCGTTCGGATTGTTTTGATACTTTAGGAAAACGATCCACGAGTCATTTGTGATGCGTACGAATTGACCGCACCTCAATCCGACGCACGGTGTGACCGGTATGGCTAAAAGTGTCTGATATCAGTTTGAAAATGAGATGAACTTTGGAAAACAACACCAATGACATACGCCAAACCGAGCAAACGCCTTAGGATTGTTTTGATACTTTAGGAAAATGATCCAAAAGTCATTTGTGACGCGTACGAATTGACCGCACCTCAATCCGACGCACGGTGTGACCGATATGTCTAAAAGTGTCTGATATCAGTTTCAAATTGAGATCAACTTTGGAAAACAACACCAATGACATAAGCCAAACCGAGCAAAAACCTTAGGATTGTTTTGATAGTTTAGAAAAATGATCCACGAGTCATCTGGGATGCGTACGAATCGACCGCACCTCAATCCGACGCACGGTGTGACCGATATGGCTAAAATTGTCTGATATCAGTTTGAAAATGACATGAACTTTGGAAAACAACACCAATGACATACGCCAAACCAAGAAAATGCGTTCGTATTGTTTTGATACTTTAGGACAAAGATCCACGAGTGATTTGTGACATGTACGAATCGACCGCACCTCAATCTGACGCACGGTGTGACCGGTATGGCTAAAATTGTCTGATATCAGTTTGAAAATGACATGAACTTTGGAAAACAACAACAATGACATACGCCAAACCGAGCAAACGCGTTCGGATTGTTTTGATAATTTAGGACAACGATCCACGAGTCATTTGTGACGCGAACGAATCGACCGCACCTCAATCCGACGCACGGTGTGACCGGTATGACTAAAAGTGTCTGATATCAGTTTGAAAATGAGATAAACTTTGGAAAACAACACCAATGACATACGCCAAACCGAGCAAACACGTTCATATTGTTTTGATACATTAGGAAAACGATCCACGAGTCATTTGTGACGCGTACGAATCGACCGCACCTCAATCCGACACACGGTGTGACAGGTATGGCTAAAATTGTCTGATATCAGTTTGAAAATGACATGAAACTTTGGAAAACAACACCAATGACATACGACAAGCCGAGAAAAAGCCTTCGGATTGTTTTGATACTTTAGCAAAACGATCCACGAGTCATTTGTGACGCGTACGAATCGACTGCACCTCAATCCGACGCACGGTGTGATCGGTATGGTTAAAATTGTCTGATATCAGTTTGAAAATGACATTAACTTTGGAAAACAACACCAATGACATACTCCAAACCGAGCAAATGCATTCGGATTGTTTTGATACTTTAGGAAAACGATCCACGAGTCATTTGTGACGCGTATGAATCGACCTCACCTCAATCCGACGCACGGTGTGACCGGTATGGCTAAAAGTGTCTGATATCAGTTTGAAAATGAGATAAACTTTGGAAAACAACACCAATGACATACGCCAAACCAAGCAAACGCCTTCAGATTGTTTTGATACTTTAGGAAAATGATCCACGAGTCATTTGTGATGCGTACGAATCAACCACACCTCAATCTGATGCACGGTGTGACCGGTAAAGCTTTTCATTAGATAAAGAATCAGTATTTATTAAATGAGATAAATCAATCAAAAACATATTGATTTTACATTATTCCCTTTCATTGTTATGAAAATGAAAACTTTTGAGTTTAAAATTTAATATTTTTGTTTCACATTTCCATATTAATGTATTCTTTCAAATTCTGTTTTAATTTCTTTCATTATTGCATCACTAACATAATATTTGTTTTCTTATATAGGTGATTTTTTTTCCTTGAGTTCGGATGCTTTGTTCGGCAACAAATACCATCGAGAGTGGATCACGGATATCAAAGGATGAAACATGAATGTTTATAACTATTGTTGAATAATTGTAAATGTAACCATGTAAAACAATTTTTGAAATGTATATAGCAATGCATTTTTTTTGTATTCTTGATGTTAAGTAAATGTATATACCATTGTCAGTCAAAATATTGGGTGTGGGTGCTATGGTGTGCAGGTGTGCATGTGCTACTTTGTGCAGGTATTCTGGTGTGCAGGTACTATTTTTTAGGTGCAGGCGTTGGGCCCTTTATCAACGCTTTTTTAGCGCTGATAAAGGAAACCTTTAACAGCGCTAAAGGAGCGCTGATAAAGGAACCTGTATCAGCACTCCGAGAAGCGCTGATATAGTTGACCTTTATCAGCGCTCCACCGCGCACTGATAAAGGGGACCCCCCCTTTATCTACGCCGGAATTAACAGCGCTTTTCTAGCGCTATTAATGATGGTTTTTAGCACTGATAAAGGCGCGAGTTGTAGTAGTGTAGGGAATTCATTTGCATAATGGCCCATTTCTCTACAATTATGGCATTCAACATTGATAGCCTCTTTTTTTCCCTTACAATCACGAGCCTAGTGACCTTTTTTCCACATTTATAACAAACTCCCATTCCTTTTAGGCAAGTATGAGGGTGGTTCTTCCCACAATTATCACATAATGGAAAATACTTCTTTCCCTTTTTCCCTTTATCTGTCTCTTGTTCCACCATTCTCTTCTTCTCTTGCTTTACTTTGTTGTCATAAGACTTAGAGAATTCCTTTTTTGTCTTGATATCACACGGGACAATATCTTCGTACGATGAGAGGGATTATGATACTGAAGCTCGATGGAGAAATGGTTTTAAACCATCAAAGAAACGATCAATCTTACTTCTTGGGTTACATATATAATATGTAGCATATATCGCTAGCCTTTAGAAGTTGTCCTCATACTTTGCGACATTCTTATCCTCCATTTGTCTCAGACTCAGAAATTGCCTTTCCATATCTTCTCGATGGTCACGAGGAAAGTATTTTTCTAAGAAAATATCTTTGAACTCCCTCCATTCCATATTTGATACTCATCGTCTTCCTTTGTGTTCTGAATCAATGACCACCATTGATTAACATCTCCAGTGAGGCGGTAAACTGCCATGATAACCTTTTCCCTTTCACTACTCCCTAAGGCATATAATATTTTCTCTAAGGAATTTATCCATTTCTCAGCTACTAAGGGATTTGTAATCCCATTTAATTTTGGTGGGTTTTTCCTCATGAAGCGGTCTAATATTTATCCTCCACATTGCGGATTAGGGTGCTCCATACAAGTAAGGTTATTATTCATAACCTGAGTGAGTTGTCCCACTATGGTGATATGTTGATCAGCACGAGTTGTATCACTAGCTCCACTATAATTATCTTTAGTAGGAGGGAAATCCATACGTGGACTGAATGCATTGATACGTTTTCCATTCCATCCACTAGGTGCCATTTCTAAACAATGGCATAAACTAGATTAGTTTATGAATTAAAATACATAATTTTATACTTGTAAAAAACTTATCATAAGTTGAACAGTTTATGGATATAATCCATAATCATAAAAATGTTTTCATGGAGGAATTATATACTCATAGACCCTTCCTAATGGTTTGTAATGAAAGTGGGAATTATCCTAAGCATATCCTCAGGGAGTGTCGTAACCAATAGTGCAGCAAGGCCCGTTGTCATGCCCCAGTTCCCGTTCGAGTCTAGATCAAGGTGGTGTTTTCGGGTTTTACCCCTAAGTACATCTATCCTAGAGCCGCCTCTACCTACTCATATCCAAACATTGATGTATTGCTCAGAAAACTCACAAAGTCTCCATAATACCAAAATTCTAGGAAGTTCTTCTATACTAATCCTCAAAGTGTATCTTAGGGCTATGTGCTCTAATTAGAGTTTTTCTAAATCTAGCATCCAAGGTACTAAACTACCCCCGATACTAACTGTAACGCCCCAATCCCAGTTACCCAAAGTCGGTGCATTATTACATAACATTGGCATGATCACAAAGATCATGTCTCGAAAGACAGATTAGTTTAGTAGCCTTGGAAACACTAGATACATTAATAAATGTTACATTACATCATAAAGTGAAAAACTACAATAAAATGGTCTCCATAGTCCACACTCATATCCCCTTCAGACTATCCCTGTAGGTCAGTCATAAAATATTTCTTCACATCCTGGGAAAAATAAAACAAAGAAAGGGGTGAGCTCAGATGCTCAGTAAGGATAACAATATAGCAGAAACATTCATAAATAAACATAAACATTTAAGGCAATGTATAACTAAAACAAATGCCTTTTAAACTTGAACTCCAGCATAATATGGAAAAAATAAAATGAAGTAATGCCATTAACTTTTCACATGGATATTCTACTAGTCAAATAATCACATTCAATATCAATAACCACTTTCATAATGATGGAATGTATAATGTCAGACTATCATAACCACATAATCAAGGCCTTGTGCCAAGACTACAAATAAGATTTTGTAAAGGACTTGTGCCAAGACACTAGTTCATCTCATGAGACCTACCGATGCATCGAGGAGCTATAGCATGCTCCACCTGTCACTTATTATGTCCAATACAGTCCTTATATGAAAAGGTTTAAACATATCATAAACAATGCCCAAGAACCATAACATAATCGTATCACATAAAATATGCATAAAGAAAACATAACATTTCCACATTTCAGTCACAAGATATCAATACAACACATTAATATAATCAAAATATTATAAAAACCATTTTCAAAACCAAAATAAGAGAAAATTAAAACTTCGTATTTATTTTTCATTTAAAAAAAGTTATGGCTTGTAGAGGAAGCCAAAACTCAAATAATGGTCACGGCGTCGGAGATATCGTTGTTGCCGCATACGTAAGATAAAACATTCCTTTTTTTGTTCAGTAAAAATGATTCATATAAAAATATTCTTTTTGAATAAAAGTAAAAGTCAAAGGGGTTTATACACTATATAAAATAAAGTTGTGTATAAAACAAAATATTCATCAATAAAAGGGGATTGAGACGAAGTCCCTTACCTCGTGTCCGACGTGACTCGATCGTTCTTTAATCTCATGAATAATAAATTATAGTTAATTTCTACTTGCATAAGATCCTTTTTCAAGTTCATTGTTCCTTTTATATAACTTATTACCATCTTATGAACATTATGTAATTATTTATGTTAATAACAACCATTTTGTCGATCTTTGGTACTTGAGTCAACAATAAACTTCTTATAATTACAAGTTGTTAATGTGGTAAAATATACATTATCTCCAGAATTATATTCATGATCTGGATATCATATATATCATATATATCCAGTATATTCATGCATTTATAATATTACATAACATTTAGAGGTAAGAAATGAAATTCACCATTCATGGAGATGGTAAGCCTTACGTACGCTTGAACGCTACTTTAATTTGTATTTTGTACTTAATGGAATGAAATCATAACGATATAAAGGTACAATATAAATAAAGTATAATATCATATATGATATCATTAACTCTATCCTGTATACATCCCACATATGGCATTAACGATCCAAATCACTTTGAGGGGGTGGTAGTCTGCACTTCCTAAAATGAAATTATCGCGTTTACCGACAATAGAAATCATAAAGGTATGTCATAAATGAAAAACACAGAAGCATAAGGAAAACATAAACATAATATTTATCATATATAAATATAGTGACATCTTAATAGCCACCATGAGAGGTGTTAATAGAAGATTGAACAATCATCGTTTCATGAGGCAGTAATTTGCCACCCACAGAAACCGTTTGTTCTTTAACCATTAGACGAAGGTGTGTGTAAGTGTAAATCAAATACTTATCATAACAACATCCTAGTATATTGAATATACTTGTGTTGTTACAGAATAAAGGAATAAAAATTGGTTAAGGGGTTGGAGAAGCAAAATAAAACAAAAGAACATAAGATAATACATTACCTTAAAACCGGGTAACTCTTTTTGATATGAGCCAAAGGATTCCTTGGAAATACTTATGCCCAAAGTGAGGATTCTAGGAGTAATAGAGGGATGGTTTCAGAGTATTTTGGTAGGGGTTGTCTGATCCAAATTTCTTTGAAGTTGTGAATAAGGTGGTAGAGGTGGGGGCCTTTTATAAGAGGAGAGGAGGGGCACTCTTGGAAAGTCATGAAATGTTACTTTATTATGAAATGATTTTCGGATTTTAAAGGTCCCAAAATGATATATTTCGAGGATAAGGTTATAAGGGTTATAAATCCACCCATCCAATAGGCTTTAGGAAACTATAACTCTTAGAGTTTATATTATCTTTTCAATTTATTTAAATCGTTCATTAATGAGGTAATCGCTGCACCATCATGGTGTGATAAATATATTTATTTATTTAATTCCAAAAAATTATAAAAAAATTAACATGATGTATTAAATCTTTTTATCTTACCAATGAATATTTGTAGTCGAAAAGTTAACTTATATAACCCCATGTAATAATTTTTTTAGTAAACCAACACAAATTTGTGACAATTTTATTTTTATTTAAATAAAACGTTATTAATGTCATTTTCTTACCCAAGCGGCTCCATGGGGTCCCCTAGTTGACCCATGGATTATTTTGGTCAGACATGACTCATCCAATAAGGGTAGGACAAGTGTAAAGGTAATTTAATATTATTATAACATTATTTTTACCTTAAATTACTCTAATTACCTCTAATCGCAGTTAATAAAACTCAAAAGTTATTATTCCCCAAAAATTATTTTCATTCCATTGAACCACATTTCACTTCTTAATTACAACCATGAATTTGGGATTTTTGAAATTAAATTCACAGAAGTGGTAAAATTTCATTTATACGAAAAATTAGTTATTAACTACCACTTATTGGTTTCACTATTCATCAAAATTTGATGTTTTTCAGAAAAATACCAAAAAATTTACCCTAAGCTATAATTGATATTAAAAATTAAAAAATTATGTCTATTTTAAAAAATTACAAACATATAAGTTCCATTAATTAAATTATAATTAATTCCCATTGACAAAGCAAATAACGTGTTTTTAAGAAACAATATCAATTCAAAGATTGACAATTGTTTATGTTGAATTTCAAAGTAAAATTAATTCTAATGACCACCATTGGATAAAATGGTAAAATTATATTCTAATTATACTTTAAATCCACTCAATAATATAATTTATCACTATAAATTATTTTTATTAAAAATGTTGTTTTTAAGTATTTTTCACTATTCATCGAAAATTAGAAGTTCTCATAAAAATAAAAAAATTCAACATAAGGTAATTTCGATATTCTGAATACAAAAATTAAGTCCATTTTAAAATATAAAATTTATATAATTTCAAAAAGTTTATATTACAATACATAATGGCTACTTTGATTGGTCACGGTGTGTTAGAATCTCGAACTTGCGAACAATGCATGCTATTTCATTATTGAAAGAGAAGCGTACCATGGAAGATTGGGGTGTTACAACATGAAAAACAAACAGCCTTTTGTTCCCTTTCCTCCCCTCTAATCTTCTTTTTCTTGGAAGGACATGAAGAAGCTTTGGGCTTAAGGTGCTTTTCCTTCCCTTTCCTCATATTCACCATAATTATATAAGGCTTTTCACACATCAAATCTTTTTCCACTTACAGAATTTGGATAGGAAGATTAGATAGAGACTTCCCAATGTTTTTCAAATTGAAATTAACAAAAATGTTAGAGAAGCTCTGAGGGAGTGATGTGAGAATGAGATCAGTGCCTAGTTCTTTGGAGAGTTTAAACCCTATAACCTCCTTGCACTCAATGAAGCAAATGATCTTGACTCCATGAGGCTCAGCAGGGGAACCTTCTCCAAGATTACTCTGAAATAGTGCCTTAATGATCTCAAACCATTCCTGTCATGATATCTCCTGGTAAAGAAAACAGATGTTCTCGATCATGCTATAAGAATCCATATTTTCATGAGACTTCATGAGCTCACTGGACATTGATGATAACATAAAACATTGAACTTCAACTACCTCATTTATATGTTTCTCAAAGACTAGTAAATCTTCATCACTCGCTTCTTTGGCAGGTGTATCAGGTAATGCTGACTCCAATACGTAAGACTTCTGTTCATGGCATAGGATAAACTGAAGGCGTCTAAACCATTCTTGTAAGTTATTGTCGGTGGGGATGTTGTCTTTATCCAGAATTGATCATATGGATAGTGTGGTTGACGAGATTGTCATTTTATATCTACAACTAAAAGAGCGGATCATTAGTACATTCTTGATTACATTTCATGATAAATAATAAATTTTATTAAGCCTGCCACTATTTTATTATGTCCCAATGTCCCTCACCAATTAACTCGGAATGTCTAGTTTCCATGACATTACAGTGGCATGGTTTTATATTCCCCTTCGTATAACCCCAACAATGGTTTTTCAAATTATTAGAAGGTATTTAGTTAGGTAGGATTCGAAAACTGTAGGCTTGAGGTTCCTTAATCTATTGAGTGGACTCTCCAATCCTGAAATCATGACATTGGATTTCCTCAAATCTTGCCTCCGATATTACACAAATTCTATAAAGGGATAATCCTATTGATGTGATCCAGTTAAGTCATCCTAAAACCATTCTTATGTGATTATTGTATAAAAGTAAGTGTCCCAACAAGGTTTGGTCAAACACATAAATTAACTGATTTTTCCACATAATCAAGTAACAGATGGATTGGTCCAACCTAATATTTTATTTGAGGGGTTTTTATCTCGTATTATTGAATTTATTATTATCACATTCTGATTAATATTAAATGGAACTTACTTAAGTGATTAACCATGTCTGGATTATATTTACACAGAAGTATGGTTAGTTTTAGTTCCATCTTGCATGCCTATTTAATTCATTAATTATTTTATCATAATAACACATCCATAATGATAAACCCTGCAAATGATAGAAATAAAATAAAGTGGCATGATCATGGGATTTCCTAATGGTAATGTTATCTAGTGGTTGATAAACTAAACCTTTCCTAGAAATGGAACACCTGGAACCTTTTGGGTTCTTGTTTATAGCTTCCACCTGTCCACCTCTGTATCTCCTAGGATTGGTTTCATTTTGACTCCAGCTTGAACCGTCTCCACTAGCTCGGGAGTTCCATCAATTACATATTCCCTTTTTTAACTCATATGTATTTAAGGGGTAAAGGGGGGTTTTACATACAAGAAACCATAGGCGTGCATGCCCTATATATTAATGAGGAAAAGGCTCGTAGGCCAACAAATTTAATTTAAATAAATTTATTAAAAGAAAACAACCACATACAAAGGTCTAGGTATAGCCCATGATCATCTATACATGCAACAATATTTGCTCATAAATAAATATATCAATGAATTCTTTAATTGTTCTTGTTTAAGATAAATCATGTTCGAATCAATTAATTATCATCTTTAATTAATCAATCCTTTTCTCTTAAACCCTTTTCTGAATTTCCTTGAGATTCTCTTCCATCATAATTTTAAATATATATTTTTTTAAATTATCTTTGTACATAAATTTAACTTTTGAGGAAACCTGGTGAATTCATATTTATAACTACCTCGTGAGTAAAAATGAACTTTATGCAGATGTTAAATTAAATATATATATATAAAAAACCTATCATTTGTTGTGCCTTAGATTTATGCCTACACATTTGTACACGTCTCAAATGTTTGAATAATATAATAATAAATGTTAATAAATATGCATATTTTGGATGAGTACATGACATGTATTTCCAATTACACGGCATATACTATTTTTCACCATCTATCTGAAGTAAATGCCTGGGGAAACGACATGTGAGTGTACTTCAGAAATCTTAGGTGTACACGGTGTGTCCAGTGGGCCACACGCCATGTAGTTCCTCATTACACAGTCTCCAACTAGGCAAGCCAAGTATGGGGTACGTGGTCCAACCCTAACCCAAAGGGACTACACGCCGTGTCCATTGGGAGACATGGTGTGTACTCTGGAAACTATGTGCCAACTGTTTTTGGTCAACACAATGATTCATTTAGGACTTAGAAAGACTCCAATGCATGGCTTGGTTTGGTGGATGAATCTGATTCATTGAATCTTGATTACACGGCATGTACTGCTGAATACACACCATGTGTTCTGGGGTTGTATGAAAATGAAGCTTTGGAACCACTAGATGAGATCCTCTATTTAATTTTAATCAAAATTAAATG
This sequence comes from Viscum album, assembly GCA_963277665.1. Taxonomy (NCBI): domain Eukaryota; kingdom Viridiplantae; phylum Streptophyta; class Magnoliopsida; order Santalales; family Viscaceae; genus Viscum; species Viscum album. The sequence goes on along the minus strand of OY728155.1, from coordinate 164,425,965 downwards.
AAGAGATTGTTTATGTAAGGTGACCAAGATACAAAATAGAAGGAATAGATCTCGAGATTCAGATTTGTAGAACGATTAACATGAATTGAAACAACTAAATTATAAATTGTGTATGTCATCAAAGAAATATTTAAATAATTATAAACTATTATGTAACTGATCTAATACCACTTGAAGGTTCCGGGCATAATGGAAGAGTGTTTGGGACAACACCCAACTTTCATTTTTACCATGATCACTGATTATTCCAGGATCAATACGATGATGAACACTAATCTCTATAGAATATAATCAAATATTTAGATAAAGAAAAAAGAGGACAGAAACCATCCGAGAGGATCTTGCACATCATGTTTATAATTAATTTAATTAATTTCCTAATGAAAAAAAATACATAGATCTTTGGAAAGTTTCTTCATTGATGATGTTTATCATCTAGAACGACCATTCTAGATTATCTTGTTGCAGTTGTATGGATACAAACTAAAATCCCTCTAGGGGTGATCCACAAGTGATCAGATGGCCTCCGATCGACACAGCTCATGCTCTGGGTGCTAGAGCAGCGAAACTAGTGTATTGTCTTGATCATTCTTGATCACATGTTCTTCAACCTTGAATAATTTCTCTCATTATTGAGAGGGGAGATAAGAGGATTCAAAAGATAAATCATTTGGATCAACAATTCTAAATCCACCAAGTGTGTGGTGTGGTTTCGTGTATGGAACAATAGGCGTACGTGCCTATTTATATATATGGAATTTCTGTTACAATATTTAATTTCACAGAAATAATTAAATACATTCCTGAACTTTGAGAAAACCCTTGCATTTAATAACAGTACCATGTCATTATTTATGGTGCGACAACTTGCACAAAACGAAATTATAAATAAAATTCCACGTCACAAATTAATTGCAGGACTATTTTAATTTGTGCCAAGTAGTTAAATAATTACATACCATCTTGGAAATAATTATTTTACTACAAGACCAACCATGGTCTACTTGAACTCCTCTTACATTTATTGAGCACCCAAAAAAATAAATAAATAATTTATTCTATAAAATAAATATTTTACTTACAAACTAGTAAATACATATTTATAAAATTTTCAATAAAATAAATAAATATATTTAATTTAATTTGTGCGATCATTTTAACTTGAATAAGATTATTACATGGTCTTGGGAATAATATGTATTTCATTATTTAAATTATAATTGAATTTAACTAAGACCATGAAAAAAACTTAGTGTGTGACCCTCTAGGATTCTTTCTCATTCGCATTAGGCGGGCTAGCCTAATGTCCAAGAGTACTATCTAAAAAAAGGTCAAATCACCACATAGAAAGAATGTAAAGTCACAAAAAATACATCCAAATATGAACACTCATTATGTAATATAATTCATTTGTCACAAAATCTCATCAACCAGGTTTCATGATTGTTTCGTCAACTTTTATGTTTGATACGTCATTCTTTGACTACATAAAATAAACTAATCGTTACACCCTCGCCATGGAATTTTGCGCAACCATTATATTTCAATCAAGGGGACAATATATCATCTTCCATAAATAGAAGGGAGAAATTCTTCCTCGACTTATCCATTAATGACATGCCACTCGTGATGCACCAAACATACCCAACTTCTCTTCAATTACCTGTGTGACAGTTTTCGTCAGTAAATCAAAGTGCACGATTTGTGACATGTATTAATGATAATCATAAAATATTAGGATGATTACACATGCTCATAGATAGAAATACATGATGAGAATAAAACATGTAGAATTCCTACTAGCGGGTCTATTCTCATAATCTCATATCTTAGAGATTACTAAGTGAGAACTTTATTAGAGGAAGTCTCATCGGCTTATGAGTACTCGCACCTAACGGTATGCATGTTATCTATCCCATAATATTATTTCATCCAACCACAGAAAAATATTTAAGAACACTATTATAGAATTTCAAGGTCTCATCATAGAGGGGAACTTCCAGGACCTTATCAATGCAATAAATACTCATGGACATTATTACATCGTAGTCATGAATAATATTGAAAATAATATAATAATATATTTAATATCCTTGTAATAAAAGTAAAACAAGTTGGTTATAGGACACTAAATCATACAAATATATTTCCTCAATGCATCAACAGGTTTCATGATACAAATCAGTTGGTGAAAAACCATTCAATTTTGTTTTAAAAAATCAGACTAGTTTCTACCCATAGACTTAAACCATTTCAATGGTATAATGGTATCATTTTCCAGATACCTTATGTTCAACTAATAATAATTTTATTTATTCATTTTCAATTATTATTACTAATGTGGTTTTCACTATTAAAAATATATGGTTGTAGTTTTATTATCATTTTACTAATGGCATGTGTTTTTCATTTACTCACCCTCCCATTTTGACTTTGAAAATTTTATTATTATTCAATTATTGTTGATTAATACTTCCGACATTTGTTACCATTAATGAGCATTTGATCTCACCCCTTTAATTTTTTTACCTTCAATAGGTTATTAATAGGAGGCCATTTATTGAGTTCTTGTGGATGCAATTTATTAGTTTTTGTTACTTATTGAATTTTGATATCTTCCCAGTGTTATGTAAGTTTCATGTATGTATGTAGTTTCTTCAAGACTACTAAATTTACTATTCCATTTGGAATTAATTAATTTTAATCATGAAAATGTAATAAATAATGCACCGGCTTTATAATTCTTGGGTTGAGGTGTTACGGTTGGTATCAATGGTAGTTTAATAGAAAACAGGGAAACTAGATTAGAAATTTAGATTAGGGAACAAAACCATAAGGTAGTATATTAGGATAAACATACATTATATTCTTAGAATTTTGGAAGGGAATGTATTATGTGTATATTTCTAGAAAATAAATCCCTTTTTTGATACAAATATGTAGAGGTGGCTCTGGAATTGATGTGCATAAGAGTGAATAATCTGAAAAGGAGTTTCTGTCTTGACATGGGGGGTCCCAGTGCATGACAAAAACCCTTACTTCACTCTTCATTTGAAAATTCAAAGGGATGTTCTTAGGATAAATTATATAATCTTTAAAATCCACTATGAATGATTTAAATGTCAATTTTCCCCATAGAAACCATGTTTAATATATTATATATACATAGAATTACAATTCATGCTAAGTACTTTTATAGGTGAGATTATAAATTATTATTCAAAATGTAATAATGTGTATTACTTTATTTAGAAATGGTTCTTAATGGTAGAACTAGAATCAATACTCGTGGACAATGTAGGGATTTCCCCGTTGAGTAAGTTAACACAGTCAATGGTGGAGAGCATCAGATCATGACCATATTGGGATAACTTATATAGGTGGGGAAGAATAACCATTCTACACCTATGTTAGATCATTTAATGTATCAGAAGCCCCCATATTTTAGTAGGACTACTAATATTGTGGTAGTTGGAAAGTGGATCAAGTCCCTTAAAAACATATTCATGGAATTAAGATGCAATGAAAATAAAAAGGTAGTGATGGAAGTATATTGTCTCAAGGATGTCATTGATCAATTGTGGTCCTTTATCTAGAATACCATATACGAATAAGAAATTGAAGATATATAATGGAGGAAAATTAAGGAAATATTTGTTGACAAATATTTCCCTTGTGAGGAAAGTACCGAAATGAAGAGGAACTTATATGTCTTAATGAAAAGGGAAGAAGATAGTGTTGTAGAGTATGATGCTACCTTCACAAGATTGGAAAGGTATTCCATAGATTACATAAATGACTTTGAAGACAAGATTGATCTTTTCATTGATGGTATAAAACCTAGTCTTCGAATGGAACTAGCTTCTCAATCATTCTCATCATTAGATGAAATTGTATTATGTGACATAAAAACAAATAAATAATATTATAGATCAAATTTTTTCAAAGAATTTATATATAAGAAGAGGTATTCTAACAACCATGTAAAAGATTAAGTGCCAACGAAAAGAAATGGAATGATTCAATTTCCATTGCGTAAGAACTAGGAAAAGAATCATCGTTGGAAATGCTTGAAAGGCATCAGAGTTGTATATAATTGTGGACAAAATGTTCATCGATATAATGAATGCAAGAGGAAGAAACAAGTCATTTATGTTCAATGCTACAATTTTAGAGATATGGGATGCTATGTTAATGAGTGTCATAAGCTCCAATAAAACATTCCCACGAAAAGTCCATGGGAGAAAGGGAAATCTTATGTGATTAAAACCATAGAGGTTAAAGTTCATTATAATCTGGTGGTAAGGTATTTAGCTATTTCATCAAACTTAGCCAATTATTTAATTGATTATGTATCATTACATTAATTTCTATCTTCTATGTTTGCCCAAAAAATTAGACATGTCCAAATTCATTTAATAAAGGAGTAGTTTTTCGAAACTTCTAGGTGATGCAACATTGCATCAAAGATGTGTCATTCTATCCCCATCATGACCCATAAACATGACTTCTTTGATAAACTTATAATAATACCAATAATTTATATTTATATAATTCTTGGTATGAATTGGCTATTAAATTATAATTCTATGATCAAATTCAAGAACAAGGATGTTAATTATTTTGAAAATTGGGTATAATCCCTTATCTTTAGATCTGAAACCTTACCATCGAATTATTATATAGATCAGCCCCATTAGCTCTTATAAATAAAATTCATGGAGAGTAGGAGAACCCAATATCTATTGGTGAAGAAATAAATATTTAATTTTATGATGCATATATAGTGCAAGAATACATAAACGTATTTCCATAGGATTTACCTGGACATACTCTGGAGTAGGAATTCGAGTTCTCTATTGACTTAGTTCTGGGTGAAAGAACTATATCAAAGAAACCTTAAAGAATGGACACTATGGAATTAGTGTAACTATAGAAACAAATAGATAAATTGAGTGAAAAATGATTTACTCATCCTAGTTTCTCCCAAATGGGAGCCCCTATCGTCTCTGTCATGAAGAATGATTGATCCCTGAGGCAATGCATTGATTATAGGGAAATACGTTCTATTAGAGTAAAGAATAAGTATAATCTTCCACAAATTGATGATTTATTTGATCAATTTCAAGGAGCAAAATATCTTTCACTTATTGACCTTTGATCTGGATATCATCTGCTATGTGTGAGGAATGATGATATTCCATAGACAAAATTTTGAACTAGGTTTGGGAATTATGGATTTACAATAATGCCTTTTGGACTATATAATGCAAACTCTATTTTCAAGGATCTAATGAATAGATTTTTCAATGAATATCTTGATGAATTTTTTGTGGTATTTATTGATGATATCCCGGTATACTCCAAAAGCAATTAAAACCATGAGAATAACGTTACGATTATTCTGGAAACTCTTAGATGAAATGAATTATATGGGATGATTATAAAATATGAGTTTGGGCTTTAATAAATTTCTTTTCTTTTCCATATTGTCTATAATTAGGGAATCTTACTTGATCTTATAAAGACAAAGAAAATCTATGAATGGCGCATGCCAATGAACTTAACCGAGGAACATAGTTTTATTGGTTTAGAAGGTTTCTATCAATGTTTTGTTTAATTTAACATGAATGGCTAACCCACTATCCAAAATCACACATAAAGGCATTATGTTTGTATTGAGAAAAAATTTACAGAATACTTTATTGAATTGAAAATAATATTGGTCAAGGATCTAATTTTGAATCTTCCATCTAGAAATGATAGATTTGTTATATATAGTGATACATCAAAAAATGTACTGGGTTGTGTGCTTTTGAAAAATGATAAATTTAATACTTATGAAACAAAACAGATGAAGACTCATGAGAAATATTATCCTACCCATGATCTTGAGTTAGTAGCCAAAATACTTGATCTGGAAATTTGGATACATTATCTCTACAATTAAATATGTGAGATATATGCGGATCACATGAGTTTGAAATATATGTTTACAAAGAACAAACACAACATGTGGAAACTTAAAAGGCTTGAGTTACTAAAAGACTACTATTTTTCAATAAACTACCACTTAGGAAATTCAAATAAGGTGGAAGATGCATTAAGTTGGAATGAGAATGGACATCAGATCCAAATAATGATTAAGGGAGATCCTATTTTAATGTAACTAATAAATATAGATATGGGAATTATTAAGGAAGTGGAAACATAAATTCTCTTTAAAATGATTTTTAAACCATCCTTGTTAGAGAATATAAAGATATCTCAATCAAATGATGAGAATCTTTAAAATAAAATTAATGATGTTAAGGTTGGAAGACTGGAAGAAATCATGTGTGATGATGGAGTTATGAAATTTTGGAATAGGTTATGTGCTCCATCAATACATGAGATAAATGAGGACCTATTAGATGATGCTCATAGCTCAAATTTATCTATACAAAATGGTAGAACGAAGATGTAAAGAGGTTGAATGAATAATTTTGGTGGGATAATATGAAGTGATAAAATTTTTACTACATTTCATTGTGTCTAGATTGTCAACATGTGAAGGCTAAGAGACAACATCCTAGAGGGGTCATGAAACCACTTTTTATTCCTTAATGGAAATGGGATTACATTACGATGGATTGATTAAGACAATAGTTAATGAAACCTAAAAATAATGATGAAATATGTGTAATTTTTTATCATCACACAGAATAAACACATTTTCATTCTATAAGAGCAGATGCACCACTTCAGTGCCTAATGAGAATTTATATTAATGAAGTTGAAAGACTTCATGGTGAACCTATATAGATTGTGTCCAATAGAGATCCCCAATTTACATCATAATTCTAGAAAATTATTAAAATGTAATTTATACTGATCTTTATATGAGTACTTCTTATCACTCCCAAATAGATAGACAGTTTGAAATGTCTATTCAAACAATGAAAGACATGTCGAGATAAAGATCTCAGGACTTTTAAGGTATGTGGGATCAATAAATTCCTTTTGTGATTTTTTACAATAATATTTTATGTTCTAGAATTCAAATGGATCCATATGAGTCATTATATAGTTAGATGTGTTGAATACCGACTTTTTGGCATTTGGTTGGTAAGAGGAAACTTAAAGGCCCAGAACTTATCGAAGAGACAACTACAAATGTAAAGAAAATTCAGTCCCTTATTAAAGAAACACAAAGTAAGAAAAAGTGTTATGATCACAATTGGAGAAAGGATTTGAAATTTCATGTATGAGATGATGTATTTCGAAAAGTAACTTCATGGAAGGGTGTCTTAAGGATTAGTAAGAAAGGTAAACTGAGCCTGAGTTAAATCAGACCGTTTTAAATTCTGGAAAGGATCAGGGATTTATAATACCATTTATAAATGCCACCAAGTCTCTCCCAAGTTCATAATGTGTACCATGCTTCATTATAAAATAAATACATGCCATGAAAAATCCATGTAAACATCAATGAAGGAATAGAGCAAGAACATGATTTGTTATACTGTGTATAGCTTATCAGGATTCTTAACACAAAGATGAAGGTTTGAAAAATCAATTAAAACACCTAATTTATTTATAGAAACCATAAAATAGAGGAAGAAATGTGGGAAACTAAATATGTTATGAAGAAGTACCACCCAAATCATTTTTAATGACTTTATACATGAAATAGTTCGAGGAAGAAATATCTGAAGGTGGGAATAATATAACACCCCAATCATTTTATGGTTTGTTTCTCCAAAATACTTTGAACTTATTATATTTCCTATATTTCATGAATCAATGAGCATCTTTGAAACATAAATTGGTTATTTATTGGAGATAGTCATAACCTATCCATTAAAATTAAATTTCCCACTTCTCAGTTTTGAATTTCAAAAAAATAGACAAACACAGTTACAATAAGGGTGATATTTGGAGTCTAATAAAATAATCATAACTTCTAGTGAATATTAACTAACCATTTTGTATAGTTGAATACCCTTACAAACAGTAACATGACCCTTATGAATGGTATCCTTACCCATGAATGTTTGAATAAATTTAGGCACCTTAAAAATGTTTATGAATATTTTAAGAGTTTGTATTTTTCAATTAAATAATTATTTCAATTAAAAACATTTATCATATTTAGAAATTTTTTATTCATAAATAAAGTTCATTTTTTGATTCTACATGTCTAAAAATTATTAGGGTGAATTTTTGGGATTTTTATGAAATACTTGATTTTCTGTGAATAGTAAAATACGTTAATTTATCATATAAATACATTATAATTTAAATTCAATATTCCTAGCATTATGAGTGATTTACGAACCATAATATAGAACTAACATGAACTTATAACTATTATAGGTCATGTAATATTTACTATTTCTTGTCTTGTGGAGGAATAATAAACTAATGAATATAATATAAAGAAAACCCTCCACCCCACAACTATATAAACTACCCCCTCACCCCCTCTTCCTCCCACACCACTCAAGCATCAATAAATGCATATATTATACTAAAATATATCCCAAATATATTACGCCATGTACCTGGCTAGGTGAAATCACCAATATTCCAGGCAAAAAGGGCTTATGGAGATTCTCATGGAGGAGTTCTCAAGAGGTGAACCTATCTTACATATCCATTCAACTTCTTTTACAGGTTCCATTATGTTGTCACTCTTTTATCACCTCCCCTCACTTAAATTCTATGATAATTCCAATAACTAACATGAAATATAATTTTATAAATCTAATGGATTGTTTCATCATCATCTCTCTTTTCCCCCTATTCTTATACGAAAACTGAAAACACAGACTGTGATGTGTTAATTTATCATATTCAAGGATGTTGGGTTTTAAACTTCTATTACTATATTCCAGAAAGGTCATGAAAAATTTTAATTCTTGAAAAATATCATAATATATTAGTTTTACATTATGAAATGTTTTTAATCATTAAAGAATCATATTAGAAAATAATAATACCAAAATGTTTAATGTGCCCAAAATCGTCAAGTTAATCAAAGAATTTATCATTAACATATAAAAAATGTGTAATCCTCATAGTAAATAACCCAAAAAAATTATAAGATCATTTTTAATGTCCCTAATAATATATATTAACAATTATTGATATTTAACCACATTTAAAATGAACTTCTATTCCTAATTACAAGTAAATCGATCATGAAAACCAAGGAAGAAGATGCTTCCAGAACAATAAGATTGAACCTCTTAAACCCATAAGATAGGGAACGAATGAACATAAAAAGGTTATACCAAAAATATTTCATGTTAATGAGGTTATTTAATTATTAATTATTGAAGTTAAATTTATTATTCATGTCATTAAGATCAATTGAGAACACCTTTGGGAATAAGGTAAGGGGTTTCACATCAAACTTTTATTTCCGTGAGATTTCCATTGTTAGCCACTTATTTCCTGTATGAGGTGTATGTGTGATGAAATTTGATATATATTATCATTATTCAGTTTATATTGATGGTATTAAATTATTAATTTGATGATTATTTATTTTTTGTCACACAATACAATGGATTACCATGTGGTAACAAGCTATGTCTCAATATCTATTTCAATATGACTTACTTAGTATTGTGAACCTAATAATTCATATGTGGTGTGCCTACTACCCATTTGTGACAACTTTTAATTTAAATTTTATTTATATTATATATCCATATCTTGGATTCATGGAAATTATTATTGTCTTAATCCTTATACCCTTTAACATATGGTGTTTATTTAGAATTTTGTTTTAATTATAGAAATATTGATGAATTGGTATCCTCTACTCTATACGGATATTGACAAGGAATATTTTACAAGTATTAAATTTGTGTATATATAAGGATTTGGAGATGAAGTGATGCATAAGAACTTCTATATCCCCTCGATATATCAATAGGTCTCATGAGACAAATCAATTGGTGACAAACCCTTCGAGTTTTTTTCCAAACATTAGACATGTTTCAACACACAAACATAAACTGTTTCGATGATATATTGGTATCATGTTCTAGACACATGACACCCAACTAATAAGCATTAACATTAATCATTTTTTGTTATTACAACCTATGATATTTTCACTATGAAAAAATATATGGATGTAGTTTTATTATCTATTTACTAATGGATTGTGTTTTTAATTTATTCAACATGCCATTTTGACTCTTCCAATTTTATTGTGATTCAATTATTGTTGATTCATACTTCCACTATTTGAAACCCTTACGGAGCATTTAAGATCACCCATTTTATTCGTTTACCTTGAAAAGGTTATGAAGAGAAGACTATTAATTGAGTTCTTTTGGATGAAATATGTTAATTTTGGTTACGTATTATATTTTTCTACATTACTAGTGTAATGTGAGTTTCATGTATGTATGATGTTTCTTCAAGACTACTAAACTGAAGGTTCCTTCTGGATTTCATTCCTTATAATCATGACAATGTAATAAATAATTCACCATATCCAGAAATCTGGGGTCAATGTGTTACATTACATACATATATCTAAATGAACTATATTCCAATTATTGATCAAAAAAAATATCCTAGGAATAATTTAGTTTTATACCTAAAGTTGTTCTCCAAATAAGATTTGTATTTCTTAATGGTGTGTTTTAATTTATTTTTTTACCTAATTAAATTGTTCTTTTAAATAATATGAAATTTAATATATGTCTTATATATACTACTATTATATTATGTTCATTTCAAAACTAATATGCATCTCTTCTTCTAACAAATGAGAAACAAAAATATAAATCAATTATACAATGGGAAACTGCCTCGTGAACCGATGTAGTTCATTATCCACCACCACCTATCACAGTTTGATATAATAATAGATTTAATTAATAAATAATATTCTTATATATTTATTATGCTTATGGATTTATATTATCATAGCTACCTTATGAGATTCTAACCCAATGGAAAATGATAAAATCCCACATGTTTAAGGGTGGACTACCACATCCACAAAGTGATCTGATTCATTTTTATTTAGGTTTAACAAAGATTATAATACAGATACATTTTATTTTATTCTATGACATATATAATATATTAATAATTCAGGGAAGGTTAATTATTGTTTAATTTTTTATTCTATATATCAAAATATAAAAACTGAGTTCATGAATACATATGGCCCTTATATAGGAAAAATGTAATTAATTATTCTATTAATTACATTTCTTGATGAAATTAAATATTTATATAATTAATATATAAGATATTTATATCAAGATTAAAATTATAAATATTATATAAGAATAATAAATGTATAAGGGAAAAAATATAAAACTAAAAAAAACATGAAAAATGAAGCAGTTATTACCCAAAATAGTGATTTTCATAAAGAATTGTTACTAAATTGGAGACAAATGGTTTTTTCTTATAATATATTTTATTTTATATGAGATTATTTTTATGAAATATTTTTATAAAAATTATCTATCTATAATAAAGGAGGTTTGAAGATGTATGAAGGAAATCAGACCTATGCTAATGGTTTTATGTTATAATTCCATTTTTATCGAGATTTATTATGATTATTGATCTAATGATGATGATTTAGGATATAACACTGAATAATATCTGGAATATTCTTCTCCTATATTAATTTATGGAGAATAATATTTTTACCTTCACTTTCCAAAAATTATATAATCAATATATAGAATTAGCGGTTTTATGTATATTCAACTTTACTACACTCTTATGTCGTAAATCCTTTCTCTTCCAGGCCATGTATTCAAAAAATATTTTAATTAATGCATTTATACTTATATTATTATTGTTTAATTTAATTTCTACCAATGATTCAATTTTGAACAAATTTATCAAATATAAATTCCCTATTATTTGTTGAATGAGGTACTTATAAATTCGTTAACAAAAAATATCTACAGAATCATTCCTTTTAAGATTACAAAATGAATAGAATTTATATTATTCATTATCAATAAATTATTTTTATATTTTTTAAAAAATTCACATGTCTATTTAATTTTTTTTATTATTTTACATATTTATTAATTTTTGAAAAATGATTTTAATGTATAAAAAGAGTATTTTAAACATGAAATAATAAAAATTTTATTTTAAAAATAATATTTTATCTTAGATAAAATCCTATTATGTTATCTAATAATTTTTATGTATATTTTCCAATGAAACCATCTATATAATTTCTCAGTAATTTTCATGATTATGATTTCAAAATGTTTTTGAAACTCATTTTCATTACCCTAATTTTGTTTTGATTATATGTTAAATGTTTTATGATCTTTTTAAACACATATGTATGATTTTATATATGTAAATGTTTGTATGAAATTATATAGACATATAATTCATTTTATAAATATTTATATATCTTGAGATAAGTAGGACAAAAATGGGGATTTAAAGAAGTTAATTATATGGCTCTTTCCACTATGAATTTTTGGGAGTGACCCCTAACTACTATGATGGCTAGGTAGTGAACCAAATAAACAATGATAGTCTTGAATGTACTACTTAACTATTTAGGAAATTATTTTATATTAATATATTTTTAACATAAACATATGTATTATTGTAGAACTGTACAATTAAAGATCATGATCTTTGATCTAATTATGAATCAAGACTTTTGAACTATCAATATTTATTCCCTATTAATGATTATGAACTATGATATGCATGGAATGGTTTACAAATTTTATTCTTATTTTCTCTTACCCATATTCTAATGTTATTTTTATTAGATCATTTATAACCCACTTATTTACCATTTTATGCTTCATAGATCCCCTATTATTATGTTTCCTTTCACCAGGATATAGGAAAATGTATTACATGTAATATATTTATGAAGGGTTATAGTTATAAAGAATGTAGTGTAAAATGATACACCTCACATATTTAACATTTTTTTATGTATCCATGTTTTCAGAGACACCATATCTATAATATTTAGTCATAAAAACAAAAATATTTATAAAAGTAGTTTTATCCTCTTTTAATAGATAACAAATATTACATTAATTATTTAAAAAAATTTTATATAATATTTTATAAAATGAAAATATTTTTTCAAATAGGAAAATACAAAATTACATTAGTTGAATTTTTGTTAATTTCTTGAGGTGTTTATTTGTTGATGAATAATGAAAAATACTATATTATAGGTACACCTCCCTTTTTTGTTTAAATAAATATTAAAGATAAATTATATTTTAAATTTGTTATTTAATTAAAAATATATAAATATTTTAATAAAATTTTTGTCATTGGAATATTTTTAATATTTAAATTGGATGTAGAAACTTATAAAATGTGTGAACATGTTTTTTTCCTGCATTCTTAACACAACTGTGGAATTAGAATTAAACATAATTTAGCCACATATGTTATTCTATTTTAAAAAAATTGACCTAAATGGTTGAAAAAATTATTGTAATTATAGTATAATATGATCAACATAATTTTTGGTCATTATGAATAGTAACTTTATTAATTTGTTATTTAACATTATTATTGGTAATCAGGTAATTAAAGTTAAAAATAATATTATAAATACCAGGAAATTACCCTAATATTTATAATAATTTCATTGGATGCATATTTCTCATCCCTAATAATTAAAGAATAATTTTTGAGACCATTTACGACATATTAGATGAGAATATGACCTTTATAATATTATATTCAAATAAAGGACTATTTTGTCATTCTGTTGTCATTAACAAGTTTAACAAAATATCATGGGGGTAAACTAGTGTATATTTGACAATAAATTGTATTTTGAAATCCAAAATTATTTTATTAATCATGTCACTCTATTTTTAGTTTTTATGAAATAACTAATTACCTTTATGGATTACAATATAATGATTAACTGATAATTTAATTACTGAAAATATCAAACTAAATGATATTTAAAATATATAATGAAATATAATATGAGACAAATAATGACTTACCTGAACATTATAGAAGAGTAACAGATACTAGGAATGTATTAACGTTTTTGGTTCTATTATATAAAGTTGTTATGATATTTTTATAAAGTAAAATAATGAATAGTGTGAAAATTGACATAATAGTTTTTTTAAAATATTAATATTTATTAAATTTTATAAAATTAAAAAAACTTCTGAAAAATTATTGGGATATTTTTTATGGATTAATTTATGACCCCTTTATCATTCTATTTTCATTTAGAATAAACCATTTTGTCCCATAAAGAGTAAAATGTCATGTTTTCAAGGAAAGAGATAAATGGTTTAACTAAGGGTTAGAGACAAATGACAAGGATAATAAGTTGAAATAAAAATATTAAAAATTATTGGTAGAGAGGATTTACACCTAGATTCATCAAAACATTGATATAAATCACTTTTTAGCCATTTGTAATATAAAAGAGTTTATTTTAATTTAATAGTTTGATAGTTTCCAAAAGTTCCCCTCCCCTAAATAATAAATGGGAACCACCTCCCTCACTTTCTCACAAAACATTGAGCCTTTTATATCGAACAATACTTTACCAAATAAGAACTCAATTTTTATCCTCTCATTTTAGATGCCTCAATTTTTGGCATAAATCATACCACGGAATGATTTTGGTATCAACCAATAGAAGTTACCCAAATTAAAGGTAACATTATTCAATAATCACAATACATTTATTTTAGTCCCCAATCATTAATGTCTTTTTAATCCATGATTAAATATTAAAATCATGATCTTTAATATATTAATATGTTTTAATGTTAATGTTTTTACCTACACCATCATACACATCAATTAAATTGGTATCAAATTTATTGTTTCTGTACGGTAGACGACCGCCTCACGGAACAATGCTGTTCATTTTTCCTTACCACCTATGATGGTTGGGAAATAGGAAGGAAAAAATATTTATATAAGATATATATGATAATTTTTATGTTCTAATGACTTTTTAACTATTATATAACTCATGCATTCACAGTTTTCATTTTATGTAAATCTGATTTCGTCGTTTGTGGATGTGTGGAAAACCACCTCCTCAAAGAGTTGTGATTCTTCACACTATTCAAGGAACGCATAAAAAATTATTTATATAAAAATATGTGATATATATGAAATTTATATGTTACAAAAAATTATAAAATTAATTTTTAACATTAAATTTTCATTATTTTAATGCGGAAAAAAATTGAATGTAGCGTTCAAGACAACGTATAACCTACTGTATCTATGAATGATGCATTTTAGTTATGATCTACAAATTATTTTGATTATTATAAATATATACAGAATATGTAAGATATTTACAAAATAATTTTAATTATATAAATTATTGAATTGCGATATATATTTTTAGAACAACAAATAACAAGTCCACACATACTCGAGAAACAAGGTAATTAACACCAAAAAAGATAAAATAATGAAAGATTACTAAAAATGGTAATTACGTAGTATAATAGAATCATGAATGATATAAAAAGTTTTATATGGTTCTGTGATAATTTATTCAAAATTTTTAAACCATTTTACATTCTATTAAATAACGTTGACCTAAAAGGAAACATGAAGCATGGGACTTTATCTCAATATCATTTCATTGAGGAATTGTATGATGTTATACACCCACCTCTTCTTTTGAAGTGTATATACTGCCCATTTGGCATATCATGTCATTAATTTATTTATCATCATGATATTTAACATTTTTTAAATATTTTTAATTCAGTTTTTGTACGATTTAAATATTCTATATTGTATGAGACACCTTGAATGTTTACAGATTTAATTATCACATCTTTTTCTCAATGTCTATGTTTTATAAACATGTTTTAGAATAATTTTTACTATTCTCAAGAGATTTTTTAAATTCATTTTTTACTTTTGTTAACTTTATAAGAATTAATTAAAATATATACATTTTTATTTTTGATAAAGGGACCCTTCGATATTTTCTAAAAAAGTACAAAAAAATGTTTTTTAACTTATATGGAATGAGCGGTTTTTTCTACCATAATAACTTAATATTTTGAATCATTAATTACAGGTTCAAAAAATTTAGTTCAATGATAATGTTTTATTTTAAAAGTGTTCATCCAGTTAAATAAATGATATCTATTTTAAAAAGTGTCTTTTCTCTCAAAATTTTTCAACTATTTTATTAGAATATATTCATCTATTTGATAATAATTTTTTGGATTTTATGATTATATATGGTTTATATATTATGATATCCTTTATTAATAAAGGTTTTATTATCCTTATGACTATGAATATTCTATTTTTATTCTATTTATAGTTTATGGTAAAATTACTACCATTTCATATGATAGTTATTCAATATGAATGTTTATTTTGTTTATGATTCACCACTATCAAATAAAGATTAAATTGGACTCAATAAGTGTCAATCATAGCCCTATATATCCCCTTGATTCATTGGTTGGTGTCATGGGAAAAACTATACCCTGTTTTATCGCTTATTTTATGTTTTCTTGGCCAAATCCTTGATGGTCATTTTATGATGTCCCTCATTTTCTATTGCATCATTATGAGATTAGTCATTAATATTCCCTATGATTGTTAGAAAATTATAATATCTATACTTATGATTAATTATCAAATGATTTTTTATAAGTAATTATTTGATCATCATCTATTCCTTCAATATTATTCTGAGGTTATTGATTTATTGGAAATGTTTTGGCCAATCGTCATGCAATAATCATTTGTCCTTGTTTCTGATAACTTCTACTGTATTTCATTCACTTAAGGAACATATTATATCACCCATTTATTATTCATTATGTTTCCTTGATGAAATAATGTATATTATAACTGATATGTGAGATTAATATCATAGAATGATGTTATTCTCAAAATATTCACTTGATTATTAAATGATTTAAATTTTAATGTATGGATCATGTATTTAATCTGGTTTTCCAAACTACTAAAGCAATCATTCCTTAGAGATTTGATTCCTTTTAACCATGAAAATATGACAAAATAATCCACTAGATCTAGTTATCTGGGGTTATCTCATTACATTTTGTATCAAAAGAAATTTTCATCATCCTGGGAAATTAGATTTATGAAATTGTGGATTAGAAAACATACTACTATGACTAACATTGAGAATATTTATATAAATAAGGAATACTATTATTGATTTTTTAATAACATGGATAACCTTGATTAATCTATTGGATATATATTTTGAGAATAATATTTCATGATTTATGAATCCTATAAATAATTCCTCATGACTATATCATTAATAATGATTCTTCTCACACTACTCTTTGAGTTTTAGTCATTGGTTAGAATCCGCAACATTATACATGTAATGGTTGTACTCTTGATGACGAAGAGACTAAAAAAATTGAAAGTAAGGAGGTATTAAGGAATATGACTTTGAATAATATTTAAATACCTAATAATTAAGTAAAATAAATAATGTCCATGTGTATTTGTATTGAATCATTATTTCACTAATGATACTTTCATTATAATAATTAGGATATATATAAGGATTTTGTTGTAGTCTTACTTATTTAAGGATTTTGAAGCCTAGAGGTTTTCATTATGGTTTTTAAGGTGATAAAATATTTGGTGAGTGAATGTAGAGCATCATTATGTTGTTTTAGGGGAAATTGTGATGTTATGCCATTTTTGGAAATTGAATAACCTTATAAATTTTTGTAATGTGAATTTTGAAATATGTTTTTGGAATGAGCCTTATAGTTGGAATGGATTAACATGAACAGTGGTTTTTATTGACTGAGGTAAAATTATAATTAATTTATAATTTAAGAAAACATTTTGTGTTTAAATATAAGGTTTACTGAAATACTTTCGTGTTTTATGATTTATAAAAAATTCATGAGATAAAAAATTCTCCTTGAATATTTATATCCAAGTGTATGATGTGAAGAAAAAATAGATTGATGTAAAACCAAAGGATGATATTTTGATTTGAACATGGAATGAAATCATGTACATTCGTATCAACATAATAAAATAATTCATCGAATATAGGAAATGAATTTGAAAAAAATTATATTTGTTTAATTTTTATTCCAAAAAATCATTGAACTCTTTAACCTATCAAATATATAAAATTTTGTGATAGTAGACATTCTGATGATCATGTTCACTAAAAATATCCATTAGAGAATGATGTGTTGTTTCTCTTTCATGTCCTTATTTTTACTTCCCACCAATGTTCTTATATTTTAAATCTTAATCATGTTGTGAACATTGAATTCCACATTTTGTATTCTTAAGATTATATTTTATGGAACATATTACTGATGTGGGTTTCCAATAAAGGATATTTCAAGTTTCAACCCTTTAGTTAGGAATTATAATTTAAAAGTGTGAGAATGAAATTTATTTAAGTATGGGAAAATGTATCAACCCGATACATTACCATATTTTTCACTTTTAAAATAAATTTAATTTTGGAGATAGCTTACAATGTACACAACACTGGGTTTAAAAACACTATTTATTAATGTTTTGTATAGTAAATGCAATTATAGCCCATATGGTTGATTTATATGTTATACATCTAATTTTTTTTGACACTCATCCTATATATATTTTATATGCATTAGATACAATCAATCTCAATATAATAAATAAAAACCTATATTTTTATTAAAGTTGTTTACCACCTTTTAATGGACAACCTATATTAAATCAAAATTTTGACACTGATATATATTATATTTTAAAAAATAAACCAATTTAATTATTGTGTAATAAATATTAAGTAACATTAGTTGAGGTTTTTTTTATTTTTCTAAGAAGTTTCATTTTTTGATGAATAATGAAAAATAATACAATATAGTTTACAACTCCCTTATCGTTTTAAAAACAAATAATGTTAAATTTTATTTTATTTTTGTATTTAATGATAAAATAGATCAATTATACATATATTAATATAATATTTTCCAATAGAATTTATTTTATATTTTTATTGGATATAAAAATGTATTGAACTTTTGAACATTTTTTCATTAACCCTCATTCTCACTATGCCTGCAGGATAAAAATTAAACCAAATTTATCCACTTTTGTGAATTGAATTTTTAAACATGTATTTGAATAGTTGTAATCAGTATGATATTTATAGTATAATATGATCAACATAATTTTTGGACACAATGAATAGTATATTTAGTAGTTTTTTTATTTACCACTATTAATGGTATATCCAGTAATTAAAGTTAAAAATAATATTATAAATATTATAAATATACCCATACAATTGTAATACTTTTATTTGATGAATATTAATTATCCTAATTTATTAATATATTCATTATGAGACCATTTATTACCATTTAGATGAGAATATAACATTTATAATTTATATGCAAAGAAAAGTAAATGTTGTCTGGTTTTGATTATAACAAGTTAAATATATTAACATGGTGTTACATTATAGATATATTAGAATATAAATAGTATATTGATATATAAAATGATAATATTGAACTTTTTATTTAAATTTTATTTTTATGATACTAATAATTAGCACTATAGCTTAAACAATGAGGATGAAGTAATTATTTAATTTACTGAAATTTCAAAAAAACTTATATTAAGATTACTAAAATTAATATAATTTGAGAGAATTAATTACATAAATGAATTTTCTAGATGAAATAGACACATAAAAGATGTATTATGTTTTTTTGGTTATATTATATGAAGTTGTTATGATATTTTTAAAATTTCAAATAATGAAAATTATTAAAATTCAAATTAATGACATTTAATGAAAATAATATTTTTATAATAATATAAAATTCATGAAAGTCCAAAAACCAATTAAAATGAATGGGAAATAATTTAATGTTTCATCCTTGAATCATGTAGGTGTTCCATGGTTTCTTATTATAACTATATTACCCCTTAAGGAATAAAAGGACAAGTTGTCATGGTTAGAGTGGAAGGGTTTATCTATGGGTTTTTTCCAAAGGATAAGGGTATGAATGTAACATAAAAATTTCTAAAAATTAGATGAGAGGATTTTAAACCATCATGATATTGTCTTATAAATAAATAGCTTAATATAAAATTGGAATAAAAAATTAATTTATATTAATTTAATAGTTTGAGAGTTTCTAAAAGTACCCCTTACCTCAATTATAAAAGGGAGACACATCCATCATTTCCTCTAACCACATATTCTCTTTTAGTTTTATAAAAAAATTACTAAAAAATTTCCAAACTTCCATTCCATAATCCCAGAATCCTTTAATTAGTCTGAATGAAATCAATGTAAATATTTTTCTATAAATAAAAATGAGTTACCATAATAAAAGGTAGTATTCATCCACGATTACTTTATTTTTTATTTATTTCCCCACTCCCTTATCTTGAATTATTAAATTATTAAACAATAAAATTATTATCTGAAATATACTGATACTTTTTATGCTATTTTATTTGAGCTATAACTATAATCACTTTCATCAAATGTGTAAAACATTTACTGTTCCTGTACAGAGATCTACCACCTCAAGGAAGGATATCGTTCATGTTTTCCTTTACCACCTCTAATCATTAAAAACTATGATGGAAAATATATTTATATATGATATATATGATATTTATTATGTATTTATTATTCTTTAGTTATTAAATAAATTATATATTAGTGCTTCCCATTTTTTGTAAATACAAAATCATTGTTTTTGGATATGTGGAATACTGACTCATCAAAGCGATGTGATTCATTCACACTGTAACACCCCGAGCTTCCACGATACGCTTCTCTTTCAATAAAGCAATAGCTTGCATTGTACGCAAGTTCGAGATTCTAACACACCATGACCAATCAAAGTAGTAGTTAAGAATAGTAATACCCACTATTTGGAATTATAAAAAATTTATATTTCAAAATGGACTTCATTTTTGTATTCAGAATATCGAAATTATCCTAAGTTGAATTTTTTGTAATTTTATGAGAACTTCAATTTTTTTTATGAATAGTGAAAAATACTTAAAAACAACTTTTTTAATCAAAATAATTTATAGTGATAAATTATAATATTTAGTGGTTTTAAAGTATATTTAGAATATATTTTTACCAT
This sequence comes from Viscum album, assembly GCA_963277665.1. Lineage (NCBI taxonomy): Eukaryota > Viridiplantae > Streptophyta > Magnoliopsida > Santalales > Viscaceae > Viscum > Viscum album. Next base: position 164,404,819 of record OY728155.1, on the reverse strand, counting down.
TTTATCCAATGGTGTTCACTAGAATTAATTTCACTTTGAAATTGGACATAAACAATTGTCAATCATTTGATATATATTGTTTCTTAAAAACACGCTATTTGTTGTGACAGCGGGAATTAATTATAAAATAAATTAATGCAACTTATCTTTTTGGAATTTAATAAAATAGACATCATTTTTGAATTTGGAATATCAATTATAGCTTAGGGTGAAATTTTGGCATTGTTCTGAAAAACGTCAATTTTTGATGAATAGTGAAACCACAGAGTGGTAGTTAAAAAACTGATTTTTCATTTAAATGAAACATTACAACTTCTGTGATTTGATTTTCAAAAATACAACATACATGGTTGTCCTTAGGATGTAAAATGTGGTTCAATGGCATTAAAATATTTTTTTGGTGAATAGTAACTTTTATGTTTAATTAATCACGATTAAAGGTAATTAGTGAAATTTAAGGTAAAAATGATATTATAAAAATATGAAAATACCTTTACACATGTCCTACCCCTATTGGATGAGTCATGGAAGACCAGGAAAATCCATGGGTCAACTTGGGGACCCCATGGAGCCACTTTGATAAGAAAATGACATTAAAAACATTTTATTTAATGTTAAAATAAAAATGTCACAAACATGAGTTGTTTTACTAAAACAATTTTGAAATAGGGTTATAAAAGTAATATTTTTTACTATAAATATTAATTAGAAAGATAAAAATATTTCCTACATCATGATAATTTTTTTATAATTTTTGGAAATTAAATAAATTGAATTATTTATGACACAATGATGATGCAACGATTACCTCATTAAATAACGATTTAAATAAAATGAAAGGATAATGTAAAATACAAGGCTTTCACTTGTCAAAAATCTATTGGATGAGTATATTTTGAACCCTTATCACATTATACTAGAAATATATCCTTGTGGGACCTTTATAATCTGAAAATCATTTCATAATAAAGTAACATTTCAATCATTCCAAGAGTGCCCCTTCTCTCCTCTTATAAAAGGCCCCCACCACTACCACCTTATTCACACTTTGAAGACATTTGGCTCGGCCAAACTCTGCCCAAATACTCTCCCAACTTCCCTCCCTTACTCCTAGAAGCCTCACTTTGGGAATAAGTCTTCCCAAGGAAGCCTTTGGCTCAAATAAAAAAGAGTCACCCGATTTTAAGGTAATGTCTTCTCTAATGTTATTTTGTTTTTTTTTTGATTCTCCAACCCCCTAAACTCTTTTTTATTATTTTCTTATGTAACAACACCAGCATCTTCAATATACTAGGATGTTTTTATGAGAAGGATTTTAATTAAACTAACACACACCTTCGTCTAATGGGTAAAGAATATACTGTTTCTGTGAGTGGCGAATTACTAACTCACGAAACGATGATTGTTCAATTTTCTTTTAACACCTCTCATGGTGTCCATTATGATGACACTATTTTTATATATGATATATATTATGTTTTTGTTTTTCTTATGATTCTGAATTTTTCATTTATGGAATACCATTATGATTTCCATTATGGGTAAATGCGATAATTTCATTTTAGGAAGTGTGGACTACCACCCCCTCAAAGTGATTTGAATCGTTAATGCCATATGTGGGATGTATAAAGGATGGAGTGAATGGTATTATACATTCTATTATATTTTAATTATAATATAAATTTATATAATTATGAATTCATTCCATTAAATATAAAATAGAAATGAAAGTAGTGTTCATGCATACGTACGGCTTACCGTCTCCATGAACGGTGCATTTCATTTTCTACCTCTAAATGTTATGTAATATTATGAATGAATGTATATACTAGATATATATGATATATATGATATATACATCATGAATATAATTTTGTAGATAATGGATATTCTACCACATAAACAACTTGTAATTATAAGAAGTTTATTGTTGACTCAAGTACCAAAGATCGACAAAACAACCGTTATTAACATAAATGACTACATAATTTTCGTAACATTGTAATAAGTGATATAAAAGGGATAATGAAATTTAAAAATGTTCTTAATCATGTAGATATTAACTCTATTTTATTATCCAGGAGGTTAAAGAGAGGTCGAGTCAAGTCGAACACGAGGTAATGGAACTTCTTAACCCAATTTCCATTCTTTGGGTTAATCTCCTACTCTCAAATTATGTCATGATATTATTATGTCCTAAATTGTATTTGTACTTTCATTACATGTACTAATAGTGAATACACATAATAGATCTATTGTATTATTAAAAAAATGATCATTGTAAGGACTTCGTCTCAATCTCCTTTCATTGAGGCATATTTGGTTTTATACACAACCATTATTTATACGGTGTATAAACCCCTTTGACTTTTACATTTATTAAAAATGAATCTTTTTATACGAAGAGTTTTTACTACACGATAAAAGGAATGTTTTTTTCTTACTTATGTGGCGACAACGACTTCTCCGCCGCCGTGAATATTATTTGAGTTTCGGCTTCCTCTATAATCCATAACATTGTTTTAAAGAAAAATAATTTCCATGTTTTACTTTTCTTGTATTTTGGTTTTGAAAATGGTTTTGATAAAGTTTTTATTATATCAATGTGTTTTATTGATATCTTGTGATTGATGTTTGGAAATATTATGTTTCCTTTATGCATGTTTTATGTGATATAATTGTAAGAACCCGGTTTTTGTTATGAATGAATTTGGAATATTCTTGATGATATTCCAGAGCAGCACCTTCAGACGGCGTGCGATTCCTAGCCCCAGAGTTGCCGGAATTAAATTTTCAGTGCATTCACACTGGAAATGAAAAATAAATGAGATAACTCCTAAACGGTGCACCAGATCAGGGATCCGAGTGTACAGATGGGTCCGGAATGGGGTGTTTACCCTAGGAACGACATAAAACTTGTCGGCGCAGGATGTTTGGACCTCTTGCTCGCTTTCGGAAGGTTAAACAGATAAATTAATTAATTAATTTATTCATTTAATTTTGAAACGAAGGTATCTCCTAAACGGTGGCTTGTATTGGGAAACCGAGGGCACTATTGAGTTCGGAGCATACCGTTTACCCTAGGAGGGGTATAAGTTTCACGGGCGCAGGCCGTTTGTGAAAAATGGCTCCATGGGCGTTTTCGTAATTTAGCGGCTTTGGACGTTAAATTCTATAACATTTGAACGGCATCTTGGATTAAAATTCTGAGACCACCGTTGCGCTCAGAGCATCGTCTTTACCCCAGGGGAGGCTTAACCTCAACCCTACTGAGGGTTCGGGTTCGGGCCGACCGGCGGGTGGTTAAGCGTTTTCTATTTAAACGCTTAACACACCCCTTCCTCTTCTTCTTCCCCACCTGGACAGCCACAGGAGGCAGCCTCTCCTCTCCTCCTCCATCTCCGGCGAGGCAGCTCTGGCGAAGCAGCTTCGGCAACGAACGACGCGGCGGTGGACTCCCCGTGAAGATCTGGGCATTGCCCAAGAGGTAGGAGGTTGCATTGTGTTTTCATTTCTGAACCGCCCTTTGAATTCAAATTTATGCATCGATTTGATGTTTGATCTTTCAAACAATGCCCGTATATGCATACAAAGTTTTCTTTTCTTCCCATCACTTCTTTCGGATCAAAAACCCGAGTTCGGACATAGTCGCAAACTCCCGCTGAAGTTTGCGGGTTTTGGGATTTTGCGGCGGCAGCGTGGTGGTCCGGGGAGCTCCGGGGCAATGCGGCTTCGTTTCCAGGCGGTGGCGCGGCGAGCAGGCGGCGGCGCTGCGAGTAGGCGGTGGCGCAGCGCTTCGGTCGGGCGAGCGGCCAGCAGAGGCTGCCGGCTTCAGAGCGACGGCGAGGCGGGTCTCGGGCGACGCCGATGTAGCGCGAAGAGGGAGGGTCGCGGGGTGCGCGACCCTGCGTGCGGCAACCGCGACCCACGTAACGCGCGTCACTGCGGGAGAAAGGGACATGCGGTCAAGGTCAGTCGGTGGCGACAGGCTGCTGCCAGCTGGTCGCGGCGGACCGAACCGGACCCGCTGCCGGGCCGCGGGCCGGCTGTGGCCGGACCGGCCGGACTGGGCCTGTCCGGCCCAAGGGAGTTTCCCCTTTGGAATTTCCGACGCCCGTTACTTTCACTACGGGTGTACATTTTGCGCTCCATCTGCAGCAGCGCGGACCTTTCATCATGGGGAATGTTTAGAGCTAGTTTCGGGAATTTTTAATTCCTAAACGAGGGGCCGCGGAGGCGCGACGTGTCCTTCAGTGGACGAGCGTATTCCCCGAGAATTTTGTTTTGGACGGCGCGAACACGTCCGACGTCCGTTTTGAGCGCCGTCAGTGGGGTTGGGACCCTGGCATCGAGGCGGAGCTTTCTAGGGTGGTTTCAAGCATTGAGGCCGATGTTGAGGCACGGGCCCCACGACCCGTCTTTTGAGCTGTGTGTAGCTTTTAGCAAATATTTCCTCGGATGTTCGTTCGGGGTGTGTGAGCAGTCGATGATGGGTATTTTTACGAGGGCATCGTGTTGGCATAGTCTGTCCGCTGTAATTCCGCATGATTGTGCGGGCCCCGCAAGGGCCGTTTCGGGAGTTAATGGTGATTTCTAGCTTTATCACCGGGCGACCGTTTTGGACAAGTGAATAGTCCATTTCGTGTACTTTTTCGAGAGGATCACAATGGTGCGATCCGTTTTTTGAGTTTTAGGACCGGGATGTGGGTCCCACGTGGCACCTCTCATGTGCGGTGTGCCAAGATGCACCTTGTTCTTCGGATATTCATTTCACTCAAGTGAGTAGTGCTTTTGACGTGTTTTTTCCGAGGGGATCACAATGGTGAGATGCGCCCGACTGTTTTCGGGGCCGAAGCGCGGGATCACGGGACGTCGTTCGGGCGTGAGGCGGTGTTGGCGACTTCTCCGTCGGATATCCGTTAGAGGCGAGTAGGTAGTCGATCTCACGTGTTTGTCTGCGAGGATTACAACAGTGCGATCCGTTTGGTGGTACGGAGCCTCTTGCGCGATCTTGTTAAATGTGGAGCATGAGAGGTGCTCCGGTGGTGGTTTGTCCTACCGTGTTTATAGTAGACCCTTGGCGTGTGATCATGCACTCATTGGAGAGTGATGTAATTGGTGCACGAAATGTGGTTGGTCGTGCCTAGGCCTTTGAGGTGGAGTTGTTACATCACGCCTTCACATTGACGCTGGGTGCCGTGTGCATGTTAGCCTTTGGGATGGAATGAGGTATACTCCGGGAGTATACGGGAGTGCTTGGAGGTACGTGTGGTATGTACCTGAGGCGTTCGTATGCTTGGATGGGGTTGACTTGGGGCCACACGTCGTGTGGGTCCCATGTGCATGTCGAGCTTTGCTATACGTACTTTGACCTCTCGCAACATAGAGGATTACTCAGTGCTCGTTTGTTGACCAGCAGGGTTGAGTGGTCTCCCCCTGGTTTCGTCCTCGATGGATCGGCCAGTAGCGGTGCTAGTGGAACCCTGTGATGGAACAGGCACTGGAACTCTTTTGGGAGAGTTGTTCTGGAGTTGTGTGGTTGCGCGATACCCACTCTGTGTTCGATTGGCTAGTGTTGTACCCTCCAGTAGAGAAGTTCTGAGTTTTACCCTCCAGTGGGGTTGGGCAGTGGGTTACTCATCGACTTCTTCGGGTTTACCCTCCAGCAGGGCTGGGCAGTGGGTTGCTCGCTGACTTTTAGGGTCTACTCTCCAGCAGAGACTGGGCAATGGGTCACTCGACGCTCTTAGGGTCTACCCTCCAGCAGAGACTGGGCAGTGGGTCACCCGACGCACTTAGGGTCTACCCTCCAGTAGAGACTGGGCAGTGGGTCACCCAAGAACCTCTTAGGGCCAACCCTCCAGCAGGTCTAGGCAGTGGTTCGCCCGTCGTCTAGTTTTAGGTCTACCCTCCAGCAGGGCTGGGCAGTGGGTCGCCTGTTGTCTTGTTCCAAGTTTACCCTCCAGCAGGGCTGGGCAGTGGGTCACCCATCGACTTATTCCAGGTCTACCCTCCAGCAGGGCTGGGAAGTGGGTCTCTTGTCGGCTTTTTCTAGGTTTACCCTCCAGCAGGGCTGGGAAGTGGGTCGCCTACTGATGTATTAGGGTTTAACCTCCAGCAGGGCTGGGCAGTGGGTCACCCGATAGCTGGTTATGAATTATCTTCTAGTGGGGCTAGGCAGTGGGACACATGTTGGCATTCTAGACTTAGTCCTCTCGACTAGGCTAGTCAGTGGCTTTCCTCCGTGATTACCAGAGCAGGACCCTTGGTTATACGGGTCAGTGTTGTGACAACTTGACTTTGAGAAGACTGCTCGACTGTTGGGCAGTGACGAGTTACGGTTGATGTTCCCCCAGAACTCCCAAGTATGATGGGAACTTTTCCGCACTAAGACGTGTTCTTGTGACGTGATCAAAAACTGTGCGGGCGAGTCAGTGCCGCCCAAAGCAGATAGTGTCGAAGTGCGGTGATTGAGCCCCTTGGCTTGCGGTTCGGGGCAGATGTGCAGGATACTGGGCGTCGATGATGGTGTTACTTCTGGGACTGTTGGTGACTCATTTTTTTAGGCTGAGCTACGGGACTGGGATCCCCTTACGACGTTTTTCGGGCTTCTCGACAGAGCATATGGATTTGTATATACCATGTTCCGGTACCCACTTCTTGGGCTTGGTTGCTCTACTTCCAAGAGGGGCAAAGACGCGTGGGGTATGCCATGTGCTTTATGTGTCTAGTTTCTTGTGGTTGGACGAGTCTACTCTCCGGCTATAGGTAGCGAATACTCGACGAGAAGTTCATCTTCTCACCGTTTCCAGCTTCTTGTATCTGGACGAGTCTACTTCTTTTCTTTTGTTGGGTTGAGCTAGACTCTCTACTGGTATTCTACTTCACTTTCAGTTGTACTCCTCTACTTTTCCTGTTCGTTCTACTGCTCACCCTTCGGTACCTCCTTTGTTTCTTCCTCGAGCCTTCGGGGTATCTTTATGAGTATTTTTATACTCATCCCTGCATGGGCTTTGCCCGCACTTGGTGTGCCCTTACAGAAGATGGACAGGGGGAGCGTGACTTCGGTGGAGCGTAGAAGATTGGGAGCTTGGAGCGCTTGCGGTGGTCGTAGATGGGTTCCAGGTGGGAGACCCGTCAACTGTTTCTTTTGTTTACCTATTGCTGGGTTGTGGCACTTTTGGGTTGGGCGCGTGTTTTGCCTATTTTCTTTTTCAGTTTGTACATTGTACTTGTATAGGTCGATGCACTCTGTGGTATCTATATAGCAGTTGTTCTTTCCTTTTTTTCTCTGCATTTAGTGTGCTGTGTGTGTGTACAGGTACTTAGGCAAAGGCCTCCCCGAGTTATTGTGCCTTCGGCGCTGGTCGCCAGCCCCTGGCCTATGGAGGCGGGCCTGGGGTAGTTGCGGCTCGAGCCCGGGTAGGGTCAGGTCATGACAAAGTGGTATCAGAGGTGGTTTGTTCCTTGGGACATTGTGTGGACGTCCCTAAAAGAGGAACTAGTTAGGATATAGGGCAACCGTGTGGATGTGTCTCGAGTGCGGCTCTCAGGCCAGGGAGTCCAGTGATGGTGCGGCGACCGACGTATCCATTCACCAGGACCTTGATAACCTGCTTTTCGACTCGGCATGCTGAGACACTTGTTGTAGGGAAATTTGTTTGTGAATCACATAGGACCGAGTCTTGACTGTCCTTCTTCAGCCAGCTCCCCATCATTGTTGTTGTTGGTATATACATATATGCTCATTTGACCGCGGCACTCCTTGATAATATTCAGGATGTGTCCGCGAGGACAGCCAGCCAGGATACCAGCTTTGGCTCGTGACGACGACCCTGTGAGCTGTGAGGCCACAGTCCAGGACCCATCATGCGAGCCCTTTCTCTGGGTGGGCTGGTAGCAGCACCCCACCTGTTGAGCAGTAGGTAGTTTCAGCAGAGCAGGCTGAGCTTGAGCGCAGGTTGAGCGCGCTCCGTGAGTTCTAGCGGCAGGGACCACTAAGGTTCAGTGGTGAGCCACACCCTCAGGCAGCAGAGGTTTGGCTCGAGGCAGTGGTTTGCCTTTTCAGGCTTGTGCAGACGCTTATAGACCAGAGAGTGGCTTTGGCAGCCAGCCTTTTTCTTGGATCAGCTTAGCGTTGGTGGAGTCTGGTGACTCAGTTTCCTGACGAGACGTCACTTTCATGGGGTGACTTTTGGTTGTTGTTCGGTGAATTGATTTTCCCCTCCTTCTTGCGCTCCGTTCGGATTTAAGATCTCCTGAAGTTTCAGTAGGGAGTGATGATGGTGGCCGAGTATGCGGCTAGTTTTGCTGACTGTGCACTCTTTTACCCGGAGTTGGTTCGTGACGACAACTTCCGAGCGCGTAAGTTTTAACAGGGTCTCCATCGAGAAATTCGTGCTGTCGTAGTACCCTTGGGAATTTCCACATATGTCGGGGTTTTAGAGCAGGCGCTGGTGACCGAGGGCTTCCTGTCACGTTCTGGAGTTGGTGGTGGTGGCAGGCACGTTGGAGCCGAGACGTCTGTCGCGGCTAGTGGTTGTCGGCAAGTAGAACCTCGACGCATGTTGATTTTCTAACAACCGGACTCAGGGGCATGGTCGTACACCACAGTGGTTCCAGAGGGCACTAGTGCAGCCCGGAGAGAGTCAGTGTTATGCTTGTGATGGGTGAGGTCACTTAGCACGAGACTGCCCGACCTGAGTTGCTGAGAGCTTCGGGCAGGCAACAGGTGCACCACCACAGCAGAGGCAACGCCGTGATAGGAGTAGTACCCAGGGAGGAGGTGCTAGCAGCGTAGCGGGAGGAGCTGGTAGTGAGGGATGACATTACGAGATCTCCCCATCACCACTAGCCGGTCCACATCAGGCTCTGGGAGCTGACGGTTGGGACCACGGACACCCGTGATCTTTGGATGTCTACGATCCTGCAGAGCATGGGATGGTAAGAGGTAACCCTTGTGACTCTTCTAATTTTTGTAGTAGAATTGTTAGACTCTGTGTGTGAACTCCTTTCCTCCCTGCTTTTGGTTGAGGTGTTACTAGGGTGACGTAGGGCGTCGGGTGTAACCCTGTGTTGGTAAGGAAAAAGGCGTGAAACCTTTTCCTTTAGTCTATGGTGTTGACTCCTTCACCTTTTGAGTGTGTAAGAGAGCATCGTCTGTGGAACATTGCGTGACCAGATATCCTTAGGTGTTTCACCATATGGATATTCTGAAGGAGGGAATCACTGGGCCTTGTTTCAGGTGCGGGCGGTGATTCCAGTCGCGGCGTGCGACGTAGAGTTTCATTCGGGGAGGTGAGATACCCCAGAGAGCCTTTGGGTCATTTGAGACCACGCAAAGGGAGGGCGAGGTTGTCTACCGCCTTTCCCTAACCCCAAATTTTGGAGTGGGTGCACGACATCGGCAAGGGATGACCTCACGTGAACAGATCAATCCTTTGGTCTGTGTGCGGTGACGCAGAGCTGTGTGTGGGTTCTTCTGGGTATGGGAAAGCCAAGTGTGGGCTTAGTACCCTGTGTTTCTCCCTAGTTTTGCTTTTCGGGGATGAAAAGCTTGAAGTAGGGAATGATGTAAGAACCCGGTTTTTGTTACGAAAGACTTCGGAATATTCTTGATGATATTCTAGAGTAGCACCTTAAGACGGCGTGCAATTCCGAGCCCCGGAGTGGCCGGAATTAAATTTTCAGTGCGTTCACACTGGAAACGGTAAATAAATGATATAAATCCTAAAAGGTGAACCAGATTAGGGATCCGAGTGTACGGATGGGTCCGGAATGGGGTGTTTACCCTAGGAACGACATAAAACTTGTCGGTGCGGGATGTTTGGACCCCTCACTCGCTTTCGGAAGGTTAAACAGATAAATTAATTAATTTATTTATTCGTTTATTGTTGAAACGTAGGTATCTCTTAAACAGGGGTTCGGATTGGGAAAACGAAGGCACCGTTGAGTTCAAAGCGTGCAGTTTACCATAGGAGGTGTATAAGTTTCGCGGGCGCGGGCCGTTTGTGAAAAATGGCTCCAGGGGCGTTTTTGTAATTTAGCAGCTCTGGACGTTAAATTTTATAACTTTTGAACAGGGTCTCATATTAAAATTCTAATACCACCATTGCGCTCGGAGCATCATGTGTATCCCAGGGGAGGCTTAACCTCGACCCTGTTGAGGGTTCGCGTTCGGGCCGACGGGCGGGTGGTTAAGCGTTTCCTATATAAACGCTTAACACACCCCTTCCTCTTATTCTTCCCCACCTGGACAGCCGTAGGAGGCAGCCTCCCCTCTCCTCCACCATCTCGGGCGAAGCAGCTCCGATGGAGCAGCTCCGGTAAGGCGCGGCGCGGCGGCGAACTCCCCGTGAAGCTCTGGGCATCGCCCAAGAGGTAGGAGGTTGCGTTTCATTTTCATTTCCGAACCACCCATTGAATTCAAATTTATGCGTTGATTTGATGTTTGATCTTCAAACAACGCCCGTATATGCGTAGTATGTTTTCTGTTCTTCCCATCGCATATTTTGGATCAAAAATCTGAGTTCGTACATAGTCGCAAACTCCCACCGAAGTTTGCGGGTTTTGGGATTTTGCGGCGGCGGCGTGGTGGTCTGGGGAGCTCCTGGGCGGCGCGGCTTCGGTTCCAGGCGGTGGCGCGGTGAGTAGGCGGCAGCGCGGCGAGTAGACGGCGGCGCGGCACTTCGGTCGGGTGAGCGGCCAGCGGAGGCGGCCGGCTTCAGGGCGACGACGAGGCTGGTCTCGGGCGGCACCGGCGTAGCGCGAAGAGGGAGGGCTGCGGGGTGCGCGACCCCGCGTGCGGCGACCGCGACCCGCGTAACGCGGGCCGCCACGGGAGAAAGGGATTGGCTGTCAAGGCCGGTCGGTGGTGACAGGCCGCGGCCAGCTGGCCGCGGTGGACCGAACCGGACCCGCGGCCGGGCCACGGGCTGGTCCGGCCCAAGGGAGTTTCACCTTTGGAATTTCCGGCGCCTGTAGCTTTTGCTACGGGCATCCGTTTTGCGCGTAGTCAGTGGCAGCTCAGACCTTGCGTCATGGGGGATGTTTAGAGCTAGTTTTGGGAATTTCTAATTCCAAAAACGCGGGGCCGTGGAGGTGCAACGTGTCCTTCAGTGGACGAGCGTATTCCCCAAGAATCTTGTTTTAGACGGCGCGGACGCGTCCGGCGTCCGTTTCGTGCGCCGTCAGTTGCGTTGGGACCCTAGAATCGAGGAAAATCTTTCCAGGGTGGTTTCAGGTGTTGAGACCAATGTTGAGGCATGGGCCCCACGGCCCGTCTTTTGAGCTGCGTGCAACTTTTAGCGACTTTTTCCTTAGATGTCCGTTCGGGGCGTGCGAGCAGTCGATGTTGGGTGTTTTTCCGAGGGCATCGCTTTGGTGCAGTCTTCCGGCTGTAATTCCGCACAACGGTGCGGGCCCCGCGAGAGTCATGTCGGGAGTTGACGGTGATTTCCAGCTTTTTCACCAGGCGACCGTTTTGGACAAGTGAATAGTCCATTTCATGTACTGTTTTGAAAGTATCGCAACGGTGCGATCCGTTCGTTGAGTTTTGGGACCGGTATGCGGGTCCCACGTGGCACCGCTCGTGTACGGTGCGCCGGGATGCACCTTGTTCTCTGGATATTTGTTCCACTCAAGTGAGTAGTGCTTTTGATGTGTTTTTCCCGAGGCGATCGCAATGGTGCGATGCGCCCGACTGTTTTCGGGGCCGAGGCTCGGGATCACGGGATGCAGTTCGTGCGTGAGGCGGTATTGGTGACTTTTCCATTGGATATTTGTTGGAGTCGAGTAGGTAGTCGATCTCGCGTATTTTTCCATGAGGATTACAACGGTGCTATCCGTTTTGTGGTGCAGAGCCTCTTGCATGATCTTGTTAAATGTGGAGCATGAGAGGTGCCCTGGTGGTGGTTCGTCCTACCTTGTTTGTAGCGGACCCTTTTCGTGTGATCGTGCACTCTTGGGAGAGTGATGTAATTGGTCCACGAAATGTGGTTGGCCATGCCTAGGCCTTTGAGGTGGAGTTGTTACATCACGCCTTCGCATTGACGCTGGGTGCCGTGTGCACGTTAGCCTTTGGGCTGGAATGAGGTATACTCCGGGAGTATACGGGAGTGCTTGGAGGTATGTGTGGTTTGTACCTGAGGCCTTCATACGCTTGGATGGGGTTGACTTGGGACCACACGTCGTGTGGGTCCCATGTGCATTCTGGGCTCTTCTATACGTACTTTGACCTCTCACAACGTAGAGGGTCCCTCGGTGTTCGTTTGTTGACCAGCAGGGTTGAGTGGTCTCCACCTGGTTTCGTCCTCGATGGATCGGCCAATAGCAGTGCAAGTGGCACCCTGTGATGGAACATGCGCTGAAACTCTTTTGGGAGATTTGTTCTGGAGTTGGGTGGTTGCGCGATACCCACTCCATGTTTGATTGTCCAGTGTTGTACACTCCAGTAGAGATTGACAGAGCAGTTCTGAGTTTTACCCTCCAGCGGGGCTGGGTAGTGGGTTACTCATCGACTTCTTCGGGTTTACCCTCCAGCAGGGCTGGGCAGTGGGTTGCTCACTGACTTTTAGGGTCTACCCTCCAACAGAGACTGGGCAGTGGGTCACCCGACACTCTTAGGGTCTACCCTCCTGCAGAGACTGGGCAGTGGGTCACCCGTCGCACTTAGGGTCTACCCTCCAGCAGAGACTGGGTAGTGGGTCACCCGACGACCTCTTGGGGCCTACCCTCCAGCAGGGCTGGGCAGTGGGTCGCATGTTGTCTTGTTCCAGGTTTACCCTCTAGGAGGGCTGGGTAGTGGGTCACCCGTCGACTTATTCCAGGTCTACCCTCCAGCAAGGATGGGAAGTGGGTCACTTCTCGGCTTTTTCCAGGTTTACCCTCCACCAGGGCTGGGCAGTGGGTCGCCTGCTGATGTATTAGGGTTTACCCTCCAGCAGGGCTGAGCAGCAGGTTACCCGATATCTGGTTATGAATTACCCTCCAGCGGGGCTGGGCAGTGGGACACATGTTGGAATTCCAGACTCAGTCCTCTCGACTAGGCTAGTCTATGGCTTTCCTCCGTGATTACCGGAGTGGGACCCTTGGTTATACGGGTCAGTGTTGTGATGGATTGACTTTGAGAAGACCGCTCGACTGCGGGGTAGTGACGAGTTGTGGTTGATGTTCCCCCAGAACTCCCAAGTACGAGGGGCACTTTTCCCCAATAAGACGCGTTCTGGTGACGCGATCCAAAACCATACGGGCGAGTTAGTGCCGCCCAAAGAGGATAGTGTCAAAGTGAGGTGATTGAGACCCTTGGCTTGTGGTTCGGGGAAGACATGCGGGATGTTGGGCATCGATGATGGTGTTACTTCTGGGACTATTGGAGACTCATTTTCTTGGGCTGAGCTACGGGACGAGGATCCCCTTACGACATTGTTTGGGATTCTCGACAGAGCATATGGATTTGTATATACCCTGTTCTGGTACCCACTTCTTGGGATTAGTTGATCTCTATCTAGGATAGGTGAAGACGCCCGGGGTATGCCACGTGCTTTCCGTGTCTAGCTTCTCGTGGTTGGACGAGTATACTCTCCTGCTATAGGTAGAGAAGACTCGACAAGAAGTTCATCTTCTCACCGTTTCCAGCTTCTTGTGTCTGGACGAGTCTACTTCCTTTCTTTTGTTGGGTTGATCTGGACTCCCTATTTGTATTCTACTTCACTTTCAGTTGTACTCCTCTACTTTTTTTGTTTGCTCTACTGCTCACCCTTCGGTACCTCCTTTGTTTCTCCCTTGAGCATTCGGGGTATCCTACTGAGTATTTTTATACTCACCACTCCTTGGGCTTTGCCTGCACTTGGTGTGCCCTTGTAGATGATGGACATGTGGAGCGTGAATTCGGTGGAGCGTAAGAGCTTGGGAGCTTGGACCGCATGCGGTGGTCGTAGCCGGGTTCCAGGTGGGAGACCCATCAACTGTTTCTTTTGTTTACCTATTTCCGGGTTGTGGCACTTTTGGGTTGGGCGCGTGTTTTGCCCATTTTCTTTTCAGTTTGTACTTTGTACTTGTAGAGGTTGATGCACTCTGTGGTATCTATATAGTAGTTGTTATTTCCTTTTTACTCTGCATTGAGTGTGATGCTTGTGTGTGTACAGGTACATAGGCAAAGGCCTCCCCGAGTTATTGTGCCTTCGGCACTGGTCGACAGCCCTTAGCCTATGGAGGCAGGCCTGGGGTAGTTGCGGCTCGAGCCCGGGTAGGGTTGGGTCGTGACAACAATTATGTTGTTGTTTATGATATGTTTAAACCTATTCATATGAGGAATGCATTGAACTTAATAAGTGACGGGTGGAGCCTGCTATAGCTCCTTGATGCATTGGTAGGTATCATGAGACAAACTAGTGTCTTGGCACGAGGCCTGGACAACATCTTATTTGTAGTCTTGGCACGAGGCCTTGGCTACGTGGTTATGATAGTCTGACATTATGCATTCCATCATTATGAAAGTGGTTATTGATATTGCATGCGATTATTTGACTAGTCGAATATCCATGTGAATAAGTAAATGGAATTATTTAATTTTAATTCTTCCATATTATGTTGACGATCAAGTTTACAAAGGCGTTTGTTTCAGTTATACATTGACTTAAATGTTAATGTTTATTTATGAAATCTTCAGCTATATTGTTATCCTTACTGAGCATCTGAGCTCACACTTTTCAATGTTTTAATATTTTCCAAGATGTGAAGAAGTATTTATTAAATGACCTGCAGGGATAGTCAGAAGAGGATATGAGTTTGGACTATGGAGACTTTCTTATTGTAGTTTTTCACTTTATGATCTAATGTGACATTTATGAATGTATCTAGTGTTTCCAAGGCTAATAAACTAATTGGTCTTTCGAGACTTGATCTTTTGTGATCATGCCAATGTTATGAAGTAACGCACCAACTCTGGGTAACTGGGGTCGGGGCATTACAGTTGGTATCAAAGGCAGTTTAGTACTAACTTTGGAAGCTATATTTAGATAAACTCTGATTAGAGAACATAGAACTAAGATAAAATTTGAGGATTAGTATAGAAGAACTTCCTAGAATTTTGGTATTATAGATATTTTGTGAGTTTTCTGAGCAATACATCCCTATCTGGATACGAGCAGGTAGAGGAGGCCTTGGAACAGATGTACCTAGGGGTAAAACCCAAAAACACCGCTTTGAGCTAGACTTGAACGAGAATTGGTGCACGACAACGGGCCTTAATGCACTCTTGGTTATGACACTCCCGTGGGATATGCTTACGATAATTCTCATTTTCATTACAGAGCATTATGAAGAGTTTATGAGTATATAATTCCTCAAAGAAAACATTTCTTTTTATGATTATGGATTTTATCCATAAATAGTTCAATTTATTTTAAGTTTTTTATAAGTATGGAATTATGTATTTCGAATCATAAACTAATCTAGTTTATGACATTGTTTAGAAATGGCGCTTAGTAGAAGGAATGGAAACTGTATAAATGCACGCACTCTGTGTAGGGATTTCCCTCCTGCTCAAGATAATTATTGTGGAGTTGGAGATACAACTGGTGCTGATAAACATGTTACCATACTGGGACAACTCACTCAGGTTATGAATAATAACCTTACTCGTATGGAGCACCCTGATCCGCAACGTGGAGGATCAATGTTAGACTGCTTCATGAGGCAACAACCACCAATATTTAATGGGGGTACAAATCCATTAGTATCTAAGCAATGAATAAACTCCTTAGAGAAAATATTCCACGCCTTGGGGAGTAGCGAAAGGGAGAAGGTTATCATGGCAGTTTACTGCCTCACTGGAGATGCCGATCAATGGTGGTCATTGATTCAAAATATGAAGGAAGATGAAGTAGTGTCAAGTATGGAATGGAGAGAGTTAAAAGATCTTTTCTTAGAAAAATACTTTCCTAGTGACGATCGAGCAGATATGGAAAGGCAATTTCGGAGTCTGAGACAAAAGGAGGATGAGAATGTCGAAAAGTATGAGGCCAACTTTACAAGGTTGGCAAAGGTATGCTGCAGATTATATACGTAACCCAAGAAGTAAGATTGATCATTTATTTTATGGGTTAAAACCATTTCTCTGTCAAGCTTTAGTATCACAATCCTTCTCATCGTACGAAGATATTGTCTTTTGTGCTATCAAGACAGAAAAAGAATTCTCTAAGTCTTATAACAACAAAGTAAAGCAAGAGAAGAAGAGAACGGTGGAACAAGAGACGGATAAAGGGAAAAAGGGAAAGAAGGATTTTCCATTATGTGATAATTGTGGGAAGCATCACCTCGGTTCTTGCCTAAAATGAATGGGAGATTGTTATAAATGTGGAGAAAAAGGTCACCAGGCTCGTGATTGCAAGGGAAAGAAAGAGGCTATCAATGTTGAATGCTACAATTGTAGGGAAATGGGACATTATGCAAATGAATTTCCTAATCCTCAGGGAAACCTACCTCAGAAAAGGCCAATGGATCAAGGAAAATCTTATGTTGTTACTACAGTTGAAGTGGAATAATTAATGTATTGGTGCTTTTGACTCAAGGATTATATTCTGGTTATAATAATAATGTGATATATATAAGGATTGTACTGTAGCACTTTTTTTTCATTAAGTTTTTAATATGATGAAGGTAATCATATTTTTAGTATGTGACAATAAGAGAAACTTTACTTTGTTTGGGGAATCTGATGTTACAATTGATTTTGGAATTTAGAGACCTTTTAGAGAAAGTCTGGATAGATGTATTTTGGATAACTATACAGGTCGGAATGGGTTAAGTTGAACCTTGGATAGTATTGTTTGAGGTTAAAACAATTCTGAAGATTATATTTGGAATATTATAATACTATAGTTTTAGGAAAAGGACAATCTGCAAGTTGGGGGATAACCCGTCGCATCGGACAAAGCTACATGAATCGAACCCAAAACCATAGTGAGACAGACCTTTATTACCTACCACTAGCCTACAGGAAGTCCCTGGTTATTAAAAAATAGTTTTCCTAATCTAAATGGTATGTGGAACCTTGAACGATTAGGATAAATATAATATTTTTTAGTTTTATTATATTTTTGAGTGAAAGATGAGTTTGTGGTAGAAATTTGTTGAAGGTTGAAACTCTACTTGTCAAGCATAAATATATATATACGTATCTCTAATTCTATGAATAAATTAATTCTTAAACTTTAGTAAAGGGATATTAAAACAAAAAAATGTGTTATCCTAATACCTTATGTCTTGTTGAACTGATAATATTTTAAATCAACATAGATTAAAGGCTTTGAGGCCCTCAATTTTACACTTGTTTGTGATTGATGAACTCAATCACTCCGTACAAATATTTACGTTTTCCTCCAATTATATGTCTCTAATTGCCACCAATGTTCTCCTTATTGAGATCATAATTTGGTGGTGACTGTTTCATTTCCCTTTCCCTCTTATTAAGGCTAAATTTTATTAACCTTATTTCCGATGTGGGTTTTCAACAAAGGTATTTTCTATTTTCAACATTTTATTTTCAAAGGAAAATTTCAAATTGCGAGGACACAATTTATTGAAGTAGGGGAGAATGTAACACCTCGACCTTCCACGATACGCTTCTCTTTCAATAATGCAATAGCTTGCATTGTATGCAAGTGCGAGATTCTAACACACCGCGACCAATCAATGTAGTAGTTATGAATAGTAATACCCACTTTTTGGAATTGTAAAAAATTTATATTTCAAAATGGACTTCATTTCTGTATTAGGAATATCGAAATTATCCTAAGTTGAATTTTTTGTAATTTTCTGAGAACTTAAAATTTTCTATGAATAGTGAAAAATACTTAAAAAAAACTTTTTTATTCAAAATAATTTATAGTGATAAATTATACTATTGAGTGGTTTTAAAGTATAATTAGAATATATTTTTACCATTTTATCCAATGGTGTTCATTAGAATTAATTTCACATTGAAATTGGACATAAAAAATTTTCAATCTTTTGATATATATTGTTTTTTAAAAACACGCTATTTGTTGTGACAACGGGAATTAATTATAAAATTAATTAATGCAACTTATATTCTAGAGACCAGAAGCTTAACGTACATGGACATTACATTACTTTTGCGGAATACTTAGTACATAACAAAAACACACACACAAAGACCGTAATAGTTTATTGTCTTTGGAAACTCAGAATATAATATTCTATTCATAGTGAAAGATCTTCAGCATCTCCCATAAAGATATTCTTTTTTTTACCAAAAAACTTTCTTTATATCCTAGGGAAAAGAAAACATAAAAGGGTCAGCTCAAATGCTTAGTAGACAAAGTCCATTTCTGAACCGAGTTCACTCCTCATTTCAGTCCTGTTTCACAGAACCGGTTTAACCTGCCGTTCCAGCCATGTCTATCTCATGAGATATAAAATCATTACCCAATGAATTGGAGGGAGATATAGGTCCCGCCCATCCCATAATGATACCATTCTTATGTGTGCCACAAAATCATAAATCATACATCATTGCATAACCCATGTAATAAAAATGGGATTCTTAAACAACATGACATCATAAAACAATTCATATAAGATAAAGGAAAATAATTCCATCACAACATAATCAAATCAAATTAATAATAGGGATCGAAACAGAACCCTATATTATCTTAGATTTAATATAATTTTGATAAAACACTTGAAATCCATTCTTGAGGAAAATATCCTTTCTACTTTAAAAACATTTTCCTTTCTTAACATGTCATACAATTCTAAACTAAAACAAGTTGACTTGAAAACATGTAAAGGAAGCTTATTGGAAATAATGTTTTAAAAATCCATTCATTCCGTATAAGTTAAAAAACATTCTTCTCGTACTTTTGTCGGAAAAGTCAAAAATTACCTCATTCAAAAAATGACAAAATATTCCTTTCATATCTTTTACAAAAAACTCACCGAAGGGTAAAATTGGATTTAAACAATTTTAGGTGGATGGAAATAATATTACATATTGAGGAAACATGGATGTGGATGATAAAATACACCCAAGTAAATACCAAAGTATAAACAATCTCAGATAAAATGAGATTGTGATATTTTCCCTTACCTTATGTCCTATTTGCTTTGTAAGTGTCCGAACCTCCTGTATAATGATTTAAATAATATCATTGACTTATTCCAGAATCATAATCATTGTTATGATATCATATATGGTTCACTTATGACTTTATATTACCCATTCTTTTTTAAATTCCATGTTAAAGAGCGTTCTGGGTAAAATTGTTTCATTTGTCGTCCGTGTTTTGACTTGTAATTATTCATATTATTACTTAGATAATTATTACTTAATTCCAGAATATAAAACATGATTTATATATAATATATATTCAGAATATACATGTATATAATAAATCAGTAAATGGAAAGAAATACACCGTTCATGGAGACGGTAGGCCATACGTACGCATGAACGTTGTTTTCGTTTCCTTATTGAGTTGAATGGAATTAAGTAGATGACATAAATATATATACACATAAATCAACTATCATTATTATGTCATATATTTCATGGTTACGTATTATATATACTTTATAATCATTCATTATTGGTTAACGAGGAGAATGAATCTCATCGCGTCGTGGAGACGGTAGTCCGTACGTACGCACGAGCGATGATATCATTCTCATGATCGTGGGACTGTATTGGAGTGTATGTATACTATTTCAGAATCAATATCACTTTAAAATAATCATATATAGTAATTATTTACACCATTATACCCATCCAAGTAAGGTGGTGGTGGAAAATAGATTACACCACGGCGTGGAGACGGTATTCCGTACGTACGCACGTGCGGTGATTTCATATTCCGTAGGATGGATAGATGGTGAAATAGGATTGTTTCATACTTATAATAACATATCTGTATATTAGTGATACTGATGTTATTACTTCATGATGAAATAACTAAAGAAGAAGAATTGGAAGAAGAAATAAAGATGAAAGAATCAGTAACGGGCATTACCTCTTCTTTGAAGCGCTTCATTGAGACCTCCTTTTAGGGCACTAAAATTGGTCTTTAAAGAAGACCAGGACCTCTAGAATGTCTCTAGTGAAGTGGAGAGAAAAAATTGGCAGGGTTTGGCCGAGCTTGAAGGCTCAATGTGCTGTGAGGAAGAGAGGGAGGAGGTGCCCTTTTATAAGGGAGGAGAGGGGCACCATTGGAATAACAAAAAATATTATTTTATTATAAAGCCAAATTCGGTTTTAAATAGCTCAAAATTGATTTATTTCTAAGATAAGTTGAGGATGGGTAGAAATCCTCTCATCCAATAGAATTTAGACAAGGTTAGGTTCCTATTTTAACCTTATCATTTAGATTTAACATTATGTTAAATAATTTTACTTTTACCGTGTCTTCTTGTGTTCTTACACTATAAGGTTAATAAACTTACTATAACATGCCAAACTAACCCCATTTTGTTTATTATTAATATATATAACCTTATATAAGTCATTTGGCCGAACCGTAGATTTTTAGGAATAACATAACAATTAATAATATAGTATTTGTTTCAAAAACTATTTTATGTCAATTTTGACACTATTTAGTAATAGATTTTTGGTAAAATTATAACAAAATGATTAGTTTTAACAAAGTTAATTAAATAAATAATAACATGTCCTATTAATCTATAAAATTAGTGTAATTCATAAAAAGTCTCAAATTACATTTATTTGGGTATTTATAACATCAATTATATAAATATTTTATTAATAAGATAATTACTACATCATCTTTGTGTCGTAAATAAATTAAATTACATAATGTCTAAAAATTACAAATAAAATATCATTATGTAGGAAATATTTTTATCTTTGTAATGAATATTTATAGTCGAATTTATCTTATGTATAACCCTATATTACAAATGATGTACTTATTAAACATTGATTTTAACTATTTTAACCCTTCTTTAAATAAATTAATAATAAATGTCCCAATCTAATCCAAGTGGGACTAAATCGTCATATTTTATTCCTAAGGTTGTTTTTGGTCGAATTACACTTATCCAATAGAGTTAGGACATGTTTTAGGGTAATACTAATATCATTTTTACCCTTAATTACCCTATTTACTTTTAACAGTGGTAAAAAAGTAAAAAGTTACTATTCACCAAAAATTAATCTCATCTCATTGAACCAAATTTTACTTACTGACATCAACCATGCCTCTCGGAGTTTTGAAATTCCACTCAGAGAAGCGGTAAAATTATGTTTTATGAAAAAATTCAGTTTTTTAACTACCACTTAGTGGTTTCACTATTCATCAAAAAAATGAACGTTTCCAGAAAAATACCAAAAATTATGTCTAAGCTATATTTGATATTATGAACTCAAAAATGATGTCTATTTTGCCAAATTAATAACATATCAATTGCATTAATTAATTTAAAAATTAATTCTCGTCGTCAAAACAAATTGTGTGTTCTTAAGAGATAATAACTATCAAAAGATTGACACCTATTTATGTCTGGTTTAAATGTGAAATTATATCCAATGAACAACATTGTATTAAATTGTAAAAATATATTCTAAATATACTTTAAAACCACTCAAATTAATAATTTATCACGATTAATTATTTCAATTAAAAAAGTTGTTTTTAATTAAAATTTAGTAATTTTCACTATTCATCAGAATATGAAAGTTATTCGAAAAGTACCAAAATTTCACCCTAAGCTAATTTCGATATTCCGAATCCAAAAATGAAGTCCATTTTAAAAAATAAAATTTACAAAATTTCAAAAAGTCATTATTACTATTCATAACGGCTAGTTTTAATAATATTTTAATAGCATATCGTTGTTTAGTGAAACTCAGTATTGCGTACTACACACGCTATCGAGGAAGGTCGTGATTGCGTGTAATGCAAGGCAAGTCAAGGATGCGTATTTATCATGCTCCTTTTGGTGTAGCGTACAACACAAGACATTAATGAAATTAAAAAGAATATTTTTCATAAAATCTCAGGCTGTTACATTCTACCCCCCTTAAAATGAATTTCGCCCTCGAAATTCGTCGGGGTTATATATGGTTTACTATTCAAAAGTTTCATTGATAGAAACCCACATCGTAAAAAGGAATACCAAAACCAATCTTTAAAAACAAATGTATGAGACGTAAGGGTTACCCGAATAAACTAATCACTGGGTTTCCACATAGGTGAAAATATGGATATGGAAGAGAAATCTGACCATCATGTTCTGATGGAGAGTTATAGAGAACATGTCTATGGAAAATCCAGCAATCACAAAGCCATAAATTTGTGATGATATAAGGTACCATCTTATTAATCAGATATAAGAGCACTAGGACAACATTTTTGGTTTTCAAGATCGTTTCCCTAAAGTTGATGAAATTGGAATTATAAGAAATACTTTAGTGATTTCGGTATAGTCTCATAGTTGGTCATTCTTTGGACAGTTTCCACTTCATCTCTTAAAGAAATGAAGTTGAATTTGTCATTCGGGATGTGTTAGCAGATCATGTGATAGAATGATGGGTCATTCCATCTGTCTCAAACAAACGGTTAGAAAAGTTATCAAAAAATACATAAGTCCATCTATAGTGAGATTAATCATATATGGTTCCTAAAATGGACTTATACTTCATATATAAAACTGATTAATATAATAAAACTAGTTTCTACTAAACAGGGACTTCCTGTAGGCCAGTGGTAGGCGAGAAAGGCCAGTCGCACTTCGGTTGTGGGTTCGATTCCCACGGCCTTGTCCGACGCGATGGGCTGTCACCCATCCTACAGGTTGTCTTTTTTCTAAAACTATATTACTATAACATCCCATCAATAATATCGAAAAAAATTTCTATCCTTAAACAATAATAACTTATGTCCAACATAATCCATTCCAATCTTTAGGCTTATCTAAAATACTTCGGTCCAAGCTCATAGTATAAAGAAAATGGTTACATGAAATGTCATCAACCAAGCATGTGAATACCATCATTTATCCCCCATATATCTTGTTGGTCACATTCCAATCATGTGAATACATTAATCATGTATTCTCTTGAAAAATGAATACCCATTAAACCTTAGTGAAAACATGAATGCTGTTAAAAGTTAACTCTTTCCACAAACCAAAATTCAAAAATTCTATATACTCAAACCATGATATAACCTTCTCATTAGATCAGTCATGAGCTCATGAATACTATCAGACATTTAATTTTATCCTTATCCCTTCATTATGCGCATATCATCTATATTCCAAGAATATCTGAATAACCATTAATGGATACTGGTACCATTAATCATACACATTCAAAACTCAAGGAAAGACAACAGTGTAACAATCCTTAGATGTCTATTTATTCCATAGTACAATGAGATTACTTATACAACATTACACTTGATAAACATGTAATCATTCTACTACCTTCTTAAACCATTGACCGAGCTTCAACAATTCTTTCATCTCACATATCATTTGTAGTCTCTTCATCATTATCAACATAAATACTACACATACGACCGTATTGATTCTCTTCATGAGACTTTCCCTTAGGGAATTGGTTTGCATAATTCCTGTACATTCCACATTTTAAACATTTAACCACTGTTGATGTCATAGAAATACCATTATCCTCATCCATGGTGTTAACTGAACCTTTTCCTTTGCACTTACTGGCTTTGTGTCCTTCTTTTCCACACCGAAAGCGTCTTCTAGTTCCCTTGGAACAATCTCCTTGATGCCTCTTCCCAAATGATTTACATGAGGGAAATTGAACTTTCTTTCCTCTATGATCATCATGAAACTCCATCTTTCTCTTATTATCTGAGTTGGGAAACTTACCAAAGTTGAGATTATTGATAATATTATGAGATTGCTGATTAGGCATAATAACGATGTTTGGACTTCCAAATCCCATTTCATTTGGTTTCTCATGAAGAATATCATTCCATTGTCCGTTATATCCTCCATTATCATGAATCTTCCTGTTTCCAACCATTTTCTAAAACCCAAAAAGAATAGTGTGAGAGGAAAAAATCATGCTAGGGAAAACATCATAGTAAAGGGGGAGCACCCTCAATATCTAACATCTTAGGTTAAATTCTAATATCGTTACCATAGTTCTAGGACTATATCCTATACGTATACTTATCCTTATGGACATTCCTAGACATACCTTAGAAATATCTCGAGGGATCTCACTAACATTTTCGCATCCTTGTTTCCAAATTTTGACTAATCCTTTCCTCTGATACAAACTGTAGAGACCCGAAGCTTGACGTACATGGACATTACATTACTTTTGTGAAAAACTCAGTACATAACAAAAACACACGCACAAGGACCGTAATAGTGTAGTGTCTTTGGAAACTCGGAATATAATCTTCTAATCGTGGTGAATGATCTTCAACATATCCCATAAAGATCTTCCTTTTTTTACCTAAAACCTTTCTTTATATCTTGGGGAAAAGAAAAAGTAAAAGGGTGAGCTCAAATGCTCAGTAAGTGTAAACAAAAGAAATATCAATCACATCATATTCATAAGAACATAGAATTTTGGAAATCCTAATCCTGCAAAAGAGATCACAATATCATAACATGGGATAAATCATAGTAGTGAAATGTAATCCCAATAATCATAACTTAAAACATGAAACTTTGTGGCGTACACACATAATCATAGAGAATCATTTCTTATTAGTCAAGACTCATTTCCAAGACAATCTTAGTGGACAAAGTCCATTTCTGAACCGAGTTCACTCCCTATTTCAGTCTTGTTTCACTGAACAGGTTTAACCTGCTGTTCCAGCCATGTCTATCTCATGAGATATAAAATATTTAAAAAATGAATTGGAGGGAGATATAGGTCCCACCCATCTCATAATGTTTCCATTCTTATGTGTGCCACAAAATCATAAATCATACATCATTGCATAACCCATGTAATAAAAATGGGATTCTTAAACAACATGACATCATAAAACAATTCAAATAAGATAAAGGAAAATAATGCCATCACAAAATAATCAAATCAAAGTAATAATAGGGATCAAAACAAAACCCTATATTATCTTAGATAGAAAATAATTTTGATAAAACACTTGAAATCCATTCTTGAGGAAAATATCCTTTCTACTTCAAAAACATTTTCCTTTATTAACATGTCATAAAATTCTAAACTAAAAGAAGACTACTTGAATTCATGTAAAGGAAGCTTCTTGGAAATAATGTTTTAAAAATCCATTCATGCCGTATAAGTTAAAAAAAACATTCGTCTCGTACCTTTGTCGGAAAAGTCAAAAAGTACATCGTACGTAAAACAACAAAAGATTCCCTTCATATCTGTTACTAAAAACTCACCGAAGGGTAAAATTGGATTTAAACAATTGTAGGTGGATTGAAATAACATTACATATTGAGGAAACATGTATGTGGATGATAAAATACACCCCAGTAAATACCAAAGTATAAACAATGTTGGATAAAATGAGATTGTGATATTTTCCTTTACCTTAGGTCTGATTTGCTTCGTAAGTGTCCGAAACTCCTGTATAATGACTTAAATAATGTCATTGACTTATTCTGGAATCATAATCATTGTTATGATATCATATACGGCTCACTTATGACTTTATATTACCCGTTCTTTTGTAAATTCCATGTTAAAGAGCGTTTTGGGTAAAATTGTTTCATTTGTCATCCGTGTTTTGACTTGTAATTATTCATATGATTACATAGATCATGATTACATAATTCCAGAATATAAAACATGATTTATATATAATATATATTCAGAATATACATATATATAATAAATCAGTAAATGGAAAGAAATACACCGTTCATGGAGACGGTAGACCGTACGTACGAATGAACGCTGTTTTCGTTTCCTTATTGAGTTGAATGGAATTAAGTAGATGACATGCATATATATACACATAAATCCAATAACATTATTATGTCATATATTTCATGATTACTTATTATACATACTTTATAATCATTCATTATTGGTTAACGTGGAGAATGAATCTCATCGCGTCGTGGAGACGGTAGTCCGTACGTACGCACGAGCGATGATATCGTTCTCATGATCGTGGGACTGTATTGGAGTGTATGTACACTATTTCAGAATCAATATCACTTTAAAATAATCATATATAGTTATTATTTACACCATTATACCCATCCAAGTAAGGTGGTGGTGGAAAATAGATTACACCATGGCGTGGAGACGATATTCCATACGTACGCACACGCGGTGATTTCATTTTCCGTAGGATGGATAGATGGTAAAATAGGGTTGTTTCATAATTATAATAACATATCCGTATATTAGAGATACTGATGTTATTACTTCATGATGAAACAACTAATTAATAAGAAGTGGAAGAAGAAATAAAGATGAAAGAATCGGTAACGTGCGTTACCTCTTCTTTGAAGCGCTTCATTGAGACATCCTTTTAGGGCACTAAAATTGGTCCTTGAAGAAGACCAGGACCTCTAGGATATCTCTAGGGAAGTGGATAGAAGAAATTTTCCATGGTTGGCCGTGCGTGAAGGCTCAAAGTGGTGTGAGGAAGACAGGGAGGAGGTTCCCTTTTATAAGGGAGGAGAGGGGCAACTTTGGAATAACTAAAAATATTATTTTATTATAAAGCCAAATTCAGTTTTAAATAGCTATAAATTGATTTATTTCAAATCTAAGGTAGGTATGGGTCGAAATCCTCTCATAAAATAGAATTTATACAAGTTTAGGTTCCTATTGTAACCTTATCATTTAGATTTTACATTAAGTTAAATAATTTTACTTTTACCGTGCCTTCTTGTGTTCTTACACTATAAGGTTAATAAACTTACTATAACAAGCCGAAAGAACCCCAGGTTGTTTATTATTAATATATATAACTTTATCTAAGTCATTTGGGCGAACCTTAGATTTTTAGGAATAAAATAACAATTAATAATATCGTATTTGTTTTAAAAACCATTTTATGTCAATTTTAACACTATTTAGTAATTTATTTTTTTTAAAATTATAACAGAATGATTAGTTCGAAAAAAGTTAATTAACTCAATACTAACATGTCATATTAACCTAGAAAATTAGTGGAATTCATAAAAAGTCTCAAATTACATTTATTTGGGTATTTATAACATCAATTATGTCAATAGTTTATTAATAAGATAATTACTGCATCATCTTTGTGTCATAAATAAATTAAATTATTTAATGTATAAAAATTACAAATAAAAAATCATTATGTAGGAAATAGTTTTATCTTTCTAATGAATATTTATAGTTCAATTTAACTTGTGTATAACCCTATATTAAAAATGATTTACTTATTAAAAATTGATTTTAACAATTTTAACCCTTCATTAAATAAATTAATAATAAATGTCCCAATCGAATCCAAGTGGGCCTAAATGGTCATATTTTATTCCTAAGGTTGTTTTTAGTCGAATTACACTTATCCAATAGAATTAGGACATGTTTTAGGGTAATAATAATATCATTTGTACCCTTAATTACCCTATTTACTTTTAACCGTGGTAAAAAAAGTAAAAAGTTACTATTCACCAAAAATTATTTTCATCTTATTTAACCACATTTTACTTACTGACATCAACCGTGTCTCTTGGATTTTTGAAATTCCACTCACAGAAGCGGAAAAATTAATTTTTATGAAAAAATTCAGTTTTTTAACTACCACTTAGTGGTTTCACTATTCATCAAAAAAATGAAAGTTTCCAGAAAAATACCAAAAAATAGGCCTAAGATATATTTGATATTATGAACTCAAAAATGATGTCTATTTTACCAAATTCAAAACATATCAGTTGCATTAATTAATTTAAAAATTAATTCCCGTCGTCAAAACAAATAGCGTGTTCTTAAGAGATAATAACTATCAAAAGATTGACACTTGTTTATGTCTGGTTTAAATGTGAAATTACATCCAATGAACAACATTGTATTAAATTGTTTAAATATATTCTATATATATTTTAAAACCACTCAAATTAATAAATTATCACTCTTAATTATTTCAATTAAAAAAGTTGTTTTTAATTAAATTTTAGTAATTTTCACTATTAATCAGAATATGAAAGTTATTTGAAAAGTACCAAAATTTCACCCTAAGCTAATTTCGATATTCCGAATCCAAAAATGAAGTCCATTTTGAAAAAAAAATTACAAAATTTCAAAAAGTTGTTATTACTATTCATAATGGATAGTTTTAATAATATTTTAATAGCGTATCATTGTTTAGTAAAACTCGGTATTGCATACTACACATGCTATCGAGGAAGGTCGCGATTGCGTGTAATCCAAGGCAAGTCAAGGATGCGTGTTGTGAAAGCTTCTTTTGGCGTAGCGTACAACACAAGACATTAATGAAATTGAAAAGAATATTTTTCATAAAATCTCAGGGTGTTACATATATATGTTTGGAATTTAATAAAATAGACATCATTTTTGAATTCGGAATATCAATAATAGCATAGGGTGAAATTTTGGCATTGTTCTGAAAAACTTCAATTTTTGATGAATAGTGAAACAACTAAGTGGTAGTTAAAAAACTGATTTTTTGTTTAAATGAAACATTACCACTTCTGTGATTTGATTTTCAAAAATCCTAAATACATGGTTGTCATTAGGATGTAAAATTTGGTTCAATGGGATTAAAATAATTTTTTGCTGAATAGAAACTTTTATGTTTAATTAATCGTGATTACATGTAATTAGTGAAATTTAAGGTAAAAATGATATTATAAAAATATTAAAATACCTTTACACTTGTCCTACCCCTATTGGATGAGTCATGGTCGACTAGGAAAATCCATGGGTCAACTTGGGGACCCCATGGAGCTACTTTGGTAGGAAAATGACATTAAAAACTTTTTATTTAATGTTAAAATAAAAATGTCACAAACATGAGTTGTTTTACTAAAAAAAATTAAATGGGGTTATACAAGCCATATTTATTACTATAAATATTCATTATAAAGATAAAAATCTTTCCTACATCATGATAATTTTTTTATAATTTTTAGACATAAAATAAATTAAATTATTTATGACACCATGATGATGCAGCGATTACCTCATTAATTAACGATTTAAATAAAATGAAATGATAATGTAAAATCCAAGGCATACACTTGTCAAAAACCTATTGGATGAGTAGATTTCTAATCCTTATCACCTTAGCCTCAAAATATATCCTTGTGGGACCTTTATAATCCGAAAATCATTTCATAATAAAGTAACATTTCAATCTTTCCAAGAGTGCTCCTTCTCTCCTCTTATAAAAGGCCCCCACCACTACCCCCTTATTCACACTTTTAAGCAATTTGGCTCGGCCAAACTCTGCCCAAATACTCTCCCAACTTCCCTCCCTTACTCGTAGAAGCCTCACTTTGGGCAGAAGTCTTCCCAAGGAAGCCTTTGGCTCAAATCAAAAAGCGTTACCCGATTCTAAGGTAATGTCTTCTCTAATGTTGTTTTGTTTTATTTTGATTCTCCAACCCCTAAAATCATTTTATTTTTTTCTTTTGTAACAACACAAGTATCTTCAATATACTAGGATGTTGTTATGAGAAGGATTTTATTTACACTTACACACACCTTCTTCTAATGGTTAAAGAACATACTGTTTCTATGGGTGGCGAATTAGTCCCTCACGAAACGATGATTGTTCAGTTTTCTTTTAACACCTCTCATGGTGGCCATTATGACGACACTATTTTTATATATGATATATATTATGTTTTTTTCTTTATGATTCTGTACTTTTCATTTATGTAATAATTTTATGATTTCCATTATGGGTAAACGCGATAATTGCATTGGAGGAAGTTGGGACTACCGCCCCCTCAAACTGTTTTGAATCGTTAATGCCATATGTGGGATGTATAAAGGATGGAGTAAATGGTATTATACATTATATTATACTGGAATTATAATATACCTTTATATAATTATGATTTCATTCCATTAAATATGAAATAGAAATTAAAGTAGCATTCATGCGTACGTACGGCTTACCGTCTCCATGAACGGCACATTTCATTTCTTACCTCTAAATGTTACGTAATATTAGGAATTAATATATATACTAGATATATATGATATATATGATATCTACATCATGAATATAATTCTGGAGATAATGGATATTCTACCACATAATCAACTTGTAATTATAAGAAGTTTATTGTTGACTCAAGTACCAAAGATCAACAAAACGACCGTTATTAACATAAATGACTACATAATTTTCGTAACATTGTAATAAGTGATATAAAAGGGATAATGAACTTGAAAAATGTTCTTAAGCAAGTAGATATTAACTCTATTTTATTATTCAGGCAGTTAAAGAGCGGTCGAGTCAAGTCGGACACGAGGTAAAGGAACTTCTTAACCCAATTTCCATTCTTTGGGTTAATCTCCTACTCTCAAATTATGTCATGATATTATTATGTCCTATCTTGTATTTGTACTTTCTTTACATGTAATTATAGTGAATACATATAATAGATCTATTGTATGTTTAAAAAAATGATCTTTCTATGGACTTCATCTCAATCTCCTTTCATTGAGGAATATTTGGTTTTATACACAACTTTCATTTATACGGTGTATAAACCCCTTTTACTTTTACTTTTATTCAAAAGGAATATTTTTATATTAAGAGTTTTTACTAAGTGACAAAAGGAATTTTTTTTCTTACATATGCGGCGACAACGACTTCTCCGCCGTAGTGACTATTATTTGAGTTTCGGCTTCCTCTATAAGCCATAACTTTTTTTAAATAAAAATAAATACCATGTTTTACTTTTCTTGTAATTTGGTATTGAAAATGGTTTTTATAATGTTTTTATTATATAAATGTGTTGTATTGATATCTTGTGATTGAAGTTTGTAAATATTATGTTTCCTTTATGAATGTTTTATGTGATACAATTATGTTATGGTTTATGATATGTTTAAACCTGTTCATATGAGGAATGCATTGGACTTATGAAGTGACGGGTGGAGCCCGCTATAGCTCCTCGATGTATTGGTAGGTCTCATGAAACAAACTAGTGTCTTGGCATGAGGCCTTGACAAAATCTTATTTGTAGTCTTGGCATGAGGCCTTGGCTATGTTGTTATGATAGTCTGGCATTATGCATTCCATCATTATGAATGTGGTTATTGATATTTCATGCGATTATTCGACTTTTAGAATATCTATGTGAATAAGTAAATGTCATTATTTAATTTTATTTTTTCTATATTATACTGAAGTTCAAGTTTAAAAAAGATTTTTTTTGAGTTATACATTTCCTTAAATGTTAATGTTTATTTATGAAAGATTCTGATATATTGTGAGCCTTACTGAGCATCTGAGCTCACCCCTTTCAATGTTTTAATATTTTCCAGGATGTGAAGAAGTATTTATTGAATGACCTGCAGGGATAGTCAGAAGAGGATATGAGTGTGGACTATGGAGACTTTGTTATTGTAGTTTTTCACTTTCTGATGTAATCTAGAATTTATGAATGTATCTAGTGTTTCCAAGGCTACTAAACTAATCCGTGTTTCGAGACATGATCTTTTGTGATCATGCCAATTTTACGAAGTAACGCACCAACTCTGGGTAACTGGGGTCAGGGCATTACACACACTATAAATGGAATGTATAAGGATTGTCTTATTAAAAATATGAGTTATATATTACATTGATATGATACATTAATTTTAATATATCTATATATATCATTTATTTTTATTATTTTAATACAAAAAAAAAATCATTGTAGCGTTAACGTGCATGTACAACCTGCCATTTCCATGAACGGTGCATTTAATTCACTATATCCAATTTTTTTGGATTATTAAATATATATATATATATATATATATATATATATATTGAATATATAAGATATCTACATCATGGTTTACATTTTGGAAATTTTTAAATCATGATCTATGAAATTGGAACAATGAACAACATGTTAATACATACTCTAAAAACTAAGAAATTAACACCTAAAATGTGAAAAAATTGAAATATTACATTCAAATTGTAATAAAATATTACAAATGGATCATATATAATATAGTAAATATTATATATTGTTCTGAAATAGGATGTTTAAATTATTAAAACCATTATATATGATATTAAATAAAGTTTGCAAAAAAGGAAACACAAGGTGAGGGACTTCGTCTCAAAATCCCTTGATTAAAGCATAGTAAGATATTATACAACTATGTTCTTTTATATGGTGTATATACATCCACATGGACTTATCATGTAATTAATTAATTTAATATCATGTTATTTTTTAAAATTTTATTATTACATTGGGCTTATTAATTAATTATTCAATGTGGTTTGAGACACCTTTGATGTTTATGAATTTAATTAGCACATATTTTTCACCGTGTCCATGTTTTCTAAAAATGTTTTAAAAAATGTCTTTTCTATTCTAAAATGATTTCATAATGTCATTTTTAATCATTTATAACATTTTCAAAATTCTTAAAAATGCTATTTTTTTATTTTCTAAAAATGGTCTCTTGTGGATATTTTGATAAACATTATAGAAAGAATGTTTTTTAATTTTTTTTGGAATGAATGAATTTATATGTCATCATAATGATGTAATGTCTTATGTTACATTTATATGTTTAAAACATTATTTTAAAGGAATATTGTTTCTATTTAATTTTTTTGGTTTTTTAAAATTTTGATTTCCAAGTAAAAAAATGTGTATTTCTCTCGATAAATATTAAAAAATTTATTAGTCTATTATAATTTATGTCAACATCTATTATTGGATTTTATAATTAATAAAGGTTTATTTTTTATAATACCATATTTTATTGAAGGGGTTAGGATCATTTTAATGATGGATGTTCTATTTTGATACAATTAATATCTTTTTCTTAATGCATTAACATTTTTGTGATTGTTCTTAAATACTAATGTTTATATTTATTATGTCAGCCCCTTCTATATGAGTAATATATTGGACCTAGTTTGTGTTAGTTTTGGCCTTCTATATCTGTATGATGTATTAGTATGTCTCATTAGACAAACCAGTTAGGGTGTTTTCAAAGTATTTTATGGTTTCTTTGCTGAAGCCTTGATGGTTATTTATGATGTCTTGTATTACATATTACTTCATTATGGGATTAGTTGTTGATTTTAAAAGTTATTATTTGAATAGAAAACATCCATGGTTATATTTCATCTCACGTTATTATTTATATGGAATTACATAATCCACTTCCATTCCTTCCATATTATTCTCATGTTATTAATTAAATTGATTTTGTTTCTATTAATCAAATTTCTAAAATCATTTACGATTGTTTATGATATCTTCTGCTTTATTTATTACCCATAAAGGGAATATGATCCCTTATCTAATGTTTTATTTTTCTAGGATGGATGTATGTATGTTATAACTGATAAATAGGGTTAATCTAGGAGAATGATGTTGTTCTAAAAAGATTCACATTATTGAATTTTTCTGATTTAACTTTTAATGTAAGGACCATCTATGTAATCTAGTTACAAAAAATATTTAATCTAATTGGTATGTCAGAATTTAATTCCCAAAAATCATTCTAATATATAAAAATAATGCACTATATCTAGGATTATAGGGGTTAGGAAATTACATATCCCACAATGTTCTTCCGAGAGAGTGCACTTTTACAAAATACCCTTCATAGAACATTTCGTTATATTATATAGAATGTAAAAAAATGAAAAGGTGAGATAAAATGGTTCATAAGGGTAAAAATATGATATATAAATCAATTCTCTAATTTTAAAATAAGCTAGCATATGTGTATGAGAATTTTATCATATCAAATTGATGTTATTACCAATCGGTCAAGGATCATCAATCATAGATCATATAATTAGTATTTGTTTCTGAATAAATACATGAGTAACAAGTGTATAAAAATATAAATAATCAATCATCTTCCCTAAAAACATATCATAATCAGAAAAAAAAATATTTTTAGAATACACATAATGTTGATAATATCATAATTAGTAAATAATCACCTTCATGATTATCATTGTATATTGGGATCACTCCCCAATAAGTCATTTCTGAAATTTGGTTTTACTGTTTATACTGTTATATGTTAAATATTACTTTACCAAACTAAATTCATTCCTCATTTAATTTTTTATTACATCATGATATATCATTCATTACCAAATGAATTTTGGGGATATCTAATTATGAGGACACCCATTACATAATAAAACCATATATATGCCTTTTTCATAGTCAATTAATCATAAAAATATCATTATAGAATAACCCATGAAAAATAAATGTGTTTAATATAAATATAATTATCAAATAATCATAATACATTAAAATAATGTAAGTGGATGGTATTTCATTATATCACGAAGGATTAATTTACCCATGGGAAATGATTGGGTTTCACATAATCATTCGACGACCATAAACATAATATGACATCCCAAAAGTGGATGGAATCATAAGATAATATATGTACTGAAACATAACAATTCTTAATGGATGTTTACATAGATTAAATATATCAATATCAATTCATAAAGACATTTTTTTAATAATAAAGATATATGATTATAATTTTGATTAAAGTTTAACTTAAAAGTTCAAAAATATAATTAATTTTTTTTAAATTCAAAATGATGGTAAAATTTTTTAGTGTACTATTACATGAAAATAATTTTCAAAAAAGAATGTAAATTGGATCATACTATATAGGCTAAAAGTGAACATTCATTTCACACTACTATAAAATGTCCAAAAAGAAATGATTGAAAAATGTTTTATAAATGGTTAATTTTTAATCATTTGAAAATAAATTCAATCGAATTGAATAATAACATTTCCGAACATTTCTAAAATAGGAAAAAAATATTTTAAATTTTTTTATGAGCATAGACATGAAAGAAAATGACCATCAACCAATGAGGAAATTAGGATAACTTTTCATTAAAATCATTTTGTATATAATTTTTAGAACATAGGTGGTGAGATGGTATAATTACATGAAAATTATAGTAATAAACATTGGATAAAAATTTAAAGGTTTAAAATTAAATTTTCTATATATTTTACATCAATTTAAATTTAACAAGTATAATTTTGAAAAAATAGGTTGTATCATATCCCTTACCAAAAGTCTCATACGTCCTGATACACATTAAAAATATATAATAAATATATATTTGTCAAAATATAATTCCATAAGGATATTCAAAAGAAACTTATAGTTTAACTTCCAATTATAATTTCTAATTACCAATTTCTAAACAACCTCTTCTTTCAAATGAATATCACGGTGAAAACTTGTCCTTTTTCAATGCATGTTTTTGTTCGATGGTTTTAGTACAGGAATAATAGTATTGGGTTCATCATCTACATAATCATTTTAATGAAATTTTTATTATATATATTCATTAAATAAACATTTATTAACATTCAAGTAAATTTGTATTGGAAAATAATTTTTCAATTCTTGGAGATGTTAATACATGCATACACATGAATGGAACATGATAGCCTTTTCACATATTCATTTTGGAGTCTATAAGATTGGGGTTAAGGTTATATTCTCTAGTTTAATATCTAACTTTACTCACCTTGAGATTATTTTTTAGGAATAATATATTGATGATGTATTTCATTCATTTATGAACTCTCATTATCGTGGGGAGACCATTTTTGAGTGATCATTTTCCAAGGTCAGAATCCTAGGCTTCAAGAATCAGTATATTGTACTATTGAGTGTAAGTATAGATGTGATGGGAAATTTACAAAATTACCAATTGTATTTGAACCTGAGAACCAGAAATAAGTTCCATGATATGTGACAATGATTCTAGTTGCCATCTATGAGAAGAGACATCAATGACATCATCTGTCAATGTTATACTTTCCAACATGTCAAGGTTGTGTATCAGTTTCCTTCAGGTGTTATTTTTCCATATCTAGTTATTACATAGATGTGGGATGATATTTTAATGGAATTTGTTTTGGGGTTGATATGTACTCATTTAATGAATATTTTGATATGGGTGGTGATCAGTAGGCTAAAAAAATCAACTCACTTTATTCCTATTCATGGAATCACCAATGTGGTGGTGTTAGAATAATCTACATTAAATAGATTTGTCATTTCCCAAAAGATCTATAATTTATATTCATTTACAGGAACCTTATTTTACTTTTAACTTATGGAGAGGCCTTTAAGAGGTTATGTGATCTCGAGTTTTTTTGAGTATTCCATTTTATCCGTAGGCTGATATCCTGATACAAAAAGATATTAAGATTCATGAGGATATTCTTTGTTCATATATTCTAGACTTTTGTGGATCTTCATATAAACATTTTTTAAATGTTTATGTTTCTAATAATAAAAGTTACATGTTCGTGATATGAATAGATCTTATTTAGGCCTTATGTGGAAGGCTCTGTAAATCTATGTTCTATTGGTCAGGGATAAGTGAATATTCCCTAGTTAGATAGATCATAGTCCAAAAGATGGAAAAAATAAATTAGATTTATTATATAATGTTGACAAAATTGATATGGTATTAATAATATTCTAATTATAATTATTGGTAATTTTAATTTACAGTTGGTGACCAGGTGTTCTTGAAAGTCTCACCTGATCTAATTCATCGATGGCTTTGGAAGAAATTTAATATTTCTCCTCATTTTGTACCACCATTTGAGGTTTTTTTCTTATTCATGGTCATGTCTTACCATTTAGACCTTTTTAAAAGATGACATTGATTCATAATGTTTTCCATGTATCATAGCCAAAAAAGTTTCTTTCAGATCCATATCATTTTTAGAGTTGGATTTATCTTCATGTCCAGCATAATTAATCCGTGATTGAGCATCTATTAAGGATATTTGATTTTGAATCCAAGATAATTAATGGGATTATGATACATTTGGTCTGAGATTAGTGGTAACATGGCTCTGAAACTCGTGCGACAAGGGAGAGAGTGGCACTAATGAATGATTAGTGGCCACAACTTTTTGACATGGATACTTCTTAATAGTAATTAATGTGACATAAGGATTTTAAAGAGGAGAGGATGTATCCAAAAGTTATTATTTATAGGTACTCTTTGACATATATTATTTATCATGCTTTGGTTGGGTCTCATTAGAATTTCATTGGAAAATATTCTGGAAAACATAATATGATTCTATGGAGTGAATGTTTGGAACATGGTTTTCCCAAACCATGTGCCCCTAATACAAACCCATCTGAAATTGATAATTGTAAATGCATGGTTTGTGAATTGTTTCGAAAACCATGAGTCCAACTAGGAGAAACCTTTCACCCCATTTTAGTGGTGCAAGGTTAGGGAATAGGGATTGGGAAATGTTTGACACCCTCAAGGAAACTATGCTTTTAAATGTTTTTTATTCTAGAAATTAAATAAAAATGTTTAAATCTCCCATTATGACCCTTAATTGACCCTAACGTGAGATTGGATATATTCCTAGATATTTGGTTCTAACAATAACCACTTTTGATTCCCCAAAACTACTCTAAATCAGATCAAATATTGGTGATCATTGTTTAATTTCTCTCTTGTAATTGATCTTATTTCATACACTATATATCAACCTCTAATTATTTATTCCTTTGAATTTTTGAGATAAACCTTTTCTGAATTAATATGATCTCTTTTTTTGGATACCTCAACTTTGATTCATTTCTTGATCTTTATTTTTGATATTATTTGTTGGAAAATCCGATTGGGGGCATTGTGATTTGTGATTATCTTTAAAATGGTATGTCATTCCATCTAAGAATATCAATTTTATAACCCCTAAATTGTATTATTGTTTAAATTGATTTAAATAAATTCTAATTACCTAATTCAATGCAAAATAATATTTTATTTTATATACTAATGGAATTCAGGGAAACACACCAATTCATAAAAAATTTGTAAATTGGTGTGTAATTTGGAAAATAACAGAATTATTGAAGTTGATTTTTAGAATTTATTTAGTGGTAAATATTTCATTAATTGGTTGGTTTATCACATTTTATTGGTTTTATGTTATATAAGGACAAAAATTATTAAAAACCAATTTTTCTGGTTATTAAATGAAAATTTTTATATTTATATTGGAGATGGATAAATTCTTTTTTAAATTATTTTATAAAACAATGAGCTATATTGACTTTTTGAAAAAATGTGAGACTGGGTAGTTAGTGGGTTGTTTGGGACAATCACACTAGGATGGTAATTACAAGGATATGTATTAATTTTTTACTACTTTAACAAAAACATAATACATCAAATCTCGTCCCCGATGGGATGTTGATGATTACTCTTAGGATAGTGTCTAAGGGAAATGTGGACATGTATTTATGTGATCACATACATAATATGTTTAATGATAGCATAACATGGAACTATCACACTTATTGTTATGTAAAAATGTTTAATGTTTTATTTTTTTTATATATATGCCATTTTCTATAAAATACATTATTAATTCCTATTTATTTAGATAAATGATTTGATATAAAATGTTTCTTTAAGCAATTTTTTGAGATTCTTCCATCAATTTTATGGAAATCATGACTTGTTTTAAATATAAAATTGATCCGTTGATCATGTTTTAATTTAAATTGAAATCATAATTTGTTTTTTTTTATTTTTTCATCATATTATTGAACACTTAATGACAACTTATTATTACATTGGATCATATCATTAATTTTCCTTGGTGTGGATGTAGGTTTCTATCTACTAGGTTCAAGTAAGGGTAACACACTAGATAGAGGTGGTAGGTGTCAATGATCCATGTTATGCGATTTATATGTCTACTGGGAAATGGGTTGTTTTTTATTTTTCTTTTTACACTTTGGAGGTGTACTAATTTGGATTCTATATACCAAATTTACTTCTATTAAAATATCCTTTGGGAGGTTTCATTGAGCATATTTAATTATAGTTTTTTATTATGCTGTTTATGTGGGCAATATTTCCCAATTTTATCTTGTATGATTCCATGTTCTTTTTTCAAATTCACGGGGACTCAAAATTCCCATCATTTTATATCAGTTTCTCTATAAGTGTTAGTGTACCCGGGTATCCATGTATGATGGTGAAATTTGGACATGGGAATAAGAAGAGGAAAAAATGATTTAATCTAGAATCTCAAATGAAAAAGGAGTAAAGAGGACCCCCCCTTCCCAGATGTCAAACATGATTGAATAAACATGTAGGGAATTACCTAAAATGCGTGAAAAAATCCTTCACACATGGGACAAAAGGCCACAAAACTCATGAATGTTGAAGATACAGGAAGAATCTAACCAACACAATGAAAAAGAAGAAGGAACAACCTAATTCACCCCCATGGTTTAATGTATTAATTATATGGATAAAGGTAAATATGTAAGCTAGTATAATAAACAACATTTCTTTGAGGGTAATAAGTTTGAGCAACTAAAAAATCCAAATATCATGGGAATGTTATTCCACCACTACTACTGTTGTAGCATGTGAAAACTAAGGCTTACAAGGAACTCTTTATATTCACTAACGAATGGATTTTTTTTATATTTTAATCTAGTTCTATACATTATTTAACATATAGAATGTTTTCTAATATCAATGAATAAATTATCTAACACCTTAAAGTAGATAAATCTATAAAATCACAGTCTAGTGATCATTGCAACTGATGTTTTAGAATCTTCTCCTATTATTGTATGCTGGAAGATTATTCTAAGGAATCGTGTAAGACATCCCTTGGTGTAATTCGATGATCTACTATACAAGTATTTTCTCTTATTATATAGAGCACACATAAACAACTTGGAGAAGGAATTATCATTTCATATTTTGAAACTATCAATGTTTCTATAAACATTCCATGAAAATCATGAATCTTATTTTCAAAATAATTCACTAGTTCTAGTGTTAGTAAAATATGATAATGAATATCTTTCTCCAATGGTTGAATTAATTGAAGGCATCCACATGGGGGAAATGTCCATTATGAGGGATATTGAACTATAGTTATTAAATAGTAACCTAGACTTTCCCTAGATTGTGTGGAAATGTTATTAGTGGAAATTATAATTGGATCCACTAGTATATCAAAATTCTAATATCAGATGTCTTTGGTAGAACTAGATAATCTAAAGAAGCTTCCACAAGGTAATTTGGACAAATAGATCATATAAACTAGAGCGTCAACATTGGGTGTGTATGTTCTCTTTTTTAAGTGGATGGATGGATCAATGAGGATTTGTACCAATTACATGGAAGTAAACAAGATCTCCATAAAGAAACTATATCCTATGGGAAGGATTCATGACTTTACCGATCAATTAACATGAGATCAATACTTATCAAAGGTTTATCATTGTTTTGGATATCATCATCTAAAGGTGAAGAAGGTAGATATTAATAAGTTATCCTTTTTTTATAATTAATGGAAACTATGAGCTCATTTTGATTCCCTTTAGACTTACTAAATACCCTTAAATATTCATGTATTTGATGAAGAGAGTCCTTAGATACTATCTTTGTATATTTTTTATAGTTGTCATTATTGATATTCTGATTAAGTCTTTGATTCATGCATAACATGATTAGAATCTATAGACAATTTTAGTGTTACCATGGAAGGAGTGAATATGTGATAAGTTTAAAAAGTGTGACTTTTGGAATTAGAAATTGGAATTTTTAGGGAACATGATTACAATTGTATAATGTTTGTAGAACATTCAACAATAGATACAATTGAGGAATATCCTATCCCAACTACTGTCCTGAAAACCAATATCATTATAGACATATCTAGGTACTACAGACGTTATTCGAAAATTTTATCATGAATTTCAATACTTATAACTAGGTTTACTCAAGAATGGGAAAAGTATTCCTGGAGATAATAATTGAGGAAAGTATTATGGAGATCTAGAAGAGGTTATTC
Organism: Viscum album; assembly: GCA_963277665.1. NCBI lineage: Eukaryota > Viridiplantae > Streptophyta > Magnoliopsida > Santalales > Viscaceae > Viscum > Viscum album. The sequence goes on along the minus strand of OY728155.1, from coordinate 164,363,746 downwards.
ATTGCACCTGTACTCACACTACAATTATGCGGAGATATTTTTTTATTTATAGTTATGGTTCAATGAATTGATTGGGCTATGTACTCATGATGAATGAAACTTATTTACCATATGGCTCATGATAATTTAATATCAATGAGAAAAACTGACCACCACATAATATAGAGTTATCCATTGTGATTTTCTCCATGATTATTTTGTGAAACTATATCTATAAATAGAACTCTAACATATATAACATTCATATGATTTTAAATAAAATATTCCCAAAAAATGATCTAATATGGTAAGAGGTAATAAATTGCTATGATTTCATTATTTACTATCATATGAGAAATATGAACAAGGTATATAGTGTTATTAGTTCAAAATAACATGCTACATTATCCGTGACACAGATTGTGAAAGACCTTATTTTCATGGATATACAAAGGTTGAAACTAGAAATAATATTGGTAGAGAATAAATTCAACCATTCCCAAATTATTTCCAACAATAAATCAAATATATGATCAATAATGCATAATTGGGTGATCTAGAGCATCAAAAGAGCGACGAACAATTTATTAAGGGAAGCTTCATAAGTTTCATTTCTATGAAGATGATGTAATTTGGTCTGAAAATCAGTTATCTATGCACTAATCAGCTCATATAAATAGGGAAAAATTATTTAATCTATATATATCAACATTATCTATCCATCCTAGAAGTATTAGGTTGGTCCATGAGCATCAAGAGAACTTATGGAAGGTAAAACATGAAGAAGGATATTGAAGAGAAATATCATAGTGAATGGTTTGTCAATAAGTTAAACAATAGTGATATAAGACCTAAGGGATGACTAATCAATTTCTATTACCCTCATTAAAATTGGATAACACCACAATGGAATTTATAACTAGTATAATTAAGGTATATAAAGGAAACAATTTCATTTGGGTTGTAGTGGAACAACTCACAAACACTTCAAAATTCATCAGCTTTTAGGATGATTTATCAATGGAAGAATATTCTATGATATATATCATGGATGTAGTCAGGATGCATGTATATTAAAATTTAATCATCACTGATTATATGATCCTTCTCAATATAATTAAAATGAGGATTGGGAAAAATATTCTCATTAGTTCTGTTCTCATACAATATTATCTTCCACTCATGTACTCAAATTTCTCTGCATGAAGTATTATATAAGAGTCAATGTAGAACCCCAACTATTTTGAATGTTTTTTTGGGAAAACTATACTTGGACCTGATCTTATATAAGAGATAAAATAAAATAATTATGAAAATAGAAAATATATAAATTCTACTCGGATTTGTAATAAAATCTATAATTAAAACTATCAAATGGAATTAGAGACTGAAGTCAGTGATACAATTTTCCTCTTCATATCCCAGTTGGAAGAGAGTTATGGGGTTTATATATAATGAGATTCATCTCCATTGGTATATTAGCTAATTTTATATCCTTGATCGCATAGGAGTAGTAGCTTAATGACATTCACGTAAAAAAATATAGGTCATGTTCATGATGTGTTCCATGTATAACTCTAGAGGATATACATAGCCATTAACTCAAACATACTAACTCTATAGGCGGTAAAACTCGAGAATGGCCTCTCATATGTGGACTATCCACTGAATATCATTGGCCATAGTGTCAATGTTCTATGAAATAAGACCGCCCTTGGAGTGACCATTTTTATGAAGAGGTGAAATGGGGATTGGAGGAAACAATGACATGGAAGCACCCACACCAATTATAAACATAGAATATGATATCGAATGTTGAGGATGAAACTTCTAAAGCGATTGTAGTGGGGGAGAATGTAACAACCCATATTAAATATATATGATATTATGTTATATAAATAAATTTTTATTATATTATATTATACAATAATAGACACACAAATCAGTTATATAAACCAATATTTTTTTCATTAATTCAATTTAATACATTATTATATTAATACACACATTAAAATACCAATAATTATAATTAGTTATGAAATATAATATAGAAAAACTATAATTGGGAAATATGTACTACCATAATCAGCGAGAATCATCCATCCCAAAAATTATAGTATTAAAAATAAAAAAATATTATTAAAGAAATAAAAATTATAAAAAATTGAAATATAGAACATTGAGAGGAATCGAGTTTAATATTGACAAAAAAAATTATGTTGTATTAATATGAGGTAATGTGACCATTGGAATATTAAAGTGACTATTGTAATAGCAAGTTGACCATTGTGAATAGTAACCTGACCATTGGAATAATAATTTAACATGAGAATAATATATTGTGATATATATTATATTTATCACGACTAATTTAATTAAATACAAATATTTTAACTCTTAAAAAACTATCATAATTTAAAAACCTCAATGAATTATAATAACAATATTCATAAAATATATTTTATATTATTTCATTAAAAACAAATTTTTAAATTAAAAATTTAAATTAAATATGTTATAAATTTATTTAGATAAAATTAATATAATTTTTGAAATCTTTATATTGAAATTTTCCAAGGATTATTTTTGAATAATTTATTGAGATACTTCAATTTTCATGTGAATACTTTGTAAATAAATTTTCACATAATAGATATTTCTTAAATTACATCATTCAAGATAAAATAACTAAATTTTTATTTATGTAAATTGAAATTCAGAAAAAATATTTATAATTTCAGAAATTCATCATTAAAATATAATAAATATTATTTCTCAAGAAACAAATCATTTTCCCAAACCTAAATTCAAATTTGATCCCCTAAAATTATAACTTTTCTATTGTTTCCACATTCTATTCAAATAAGCTAAGTGTACTCGAAAATTTGCCAGTATTGGTGGCAGGTGTGCACGGGCACCCTCCCTACCATGAGCGTCTTTGTTTACCGACATATGGCCAGTGCTGAATCCTGCTCTTTTCGCCCGAATATTTCTGAAACCCCTTGGTACACCATCTTTCACTACCTAGGAGCCAAGGAAATTTGGAATAAATGAGACTCGGCTTTGGATGCTTCACTGGACATTGCCTCTGACCTCCCCGATCATCTGATGCACTGGTGTTCCTCTCTTTCATCGTTTGATTCAAGCTCCCGCTACACCCTGGCCTGGATCATTTGGGTTCAGCGTAACGATTCAGTTTTCCACCATGTTCATCAGCCACCAAAGTTCTGTATTGAACGAGACACTTCATGGATTGAGGGCTGGAAGGACCACAAAGGACACATTATGCCAGGCAATTCCCCCTCCTGTTCCCCTCACTAGACCCCCAATGAAAGGGAGTCTTAAGCTTAACATGGACCCTTCTCTCCAAAAGGATGGACCTATTTCTCTCAGCCTCCTAGCTCTAAATAATTTGGGGCAGATTATTGCAGAAAAATATTAACCACATCATGCCTTCTGGGAACCTACAGTTGCTGAGGCCTATACCATTCTGGCAGGAATGATGCTCGCGGTGGAACATTGATTGTAACACCCCGAGATTTTATGAAAAATATTCCTTTTAATTTCATTAATGTCTTTTGTTATACGCTACACCAAAAGGAGCTTGCACAACATGCATCCTTTACTTTCCTTGCATTACACGTAATCACGACCTTCCTTGATACGGCGTGTAGTACGCAATAACGAGTTTCACTAAACAACGATATGCTATTAAAATATTATTAAAACTAGCCGTTATGAATAGTAATAACAACTTTTTGAAATTTTGTAAATTTTATTTTTCAAAGCGGACTTCATTTTTGGATTCGGAATATCGAAATTAGCTTAGGGTGAAATTTTGGTACTTTTCGCATAACTTTCATTTTCTGATGAATAGTGAAAATTGCTAAATTTTAATTAAAACAACCATTTTAATCAAAATAATTAATAGTGATAAATTATGAATTTGAGTAGTTTTAAAGTATATTTAGAACATATTTTTACAATTTAATACAATTTTGGTCATTGGATGTAATTTCACATTTAAACCAGACATAAACAAGTGTCAATCTTTTGATAGTTATTATCTCTTAAGAACACGCTATATGTTTTGACGACAGGAATTAATTTTTAAATTAAGTATTGCAACTGATATGTTTTGAATTTGGTAAAATAGAAATCATTTTTGAGTTCATAATATCAAATATAGCTTGGGCCTAATTTTTCATATTTTTCTGGAAACTTTCATTTTTTGATGAATAGTGAAACCACTAAGTGGTAGTTAAAAAGATGAATTTTTCATAAAACTTAATTTTAAAGATTCTGTGAGTGGAATTTAAAAATTCCGAGAGACACGGTTGATGTCATTATGTAAAATGTGGTTCAATGAGATGAAAATAATTTTTGGTGAATAGTAACTTTTTACTTTTTTTACCACGGTTAAAAGTAAATTGGGAAATTAAGGGTATGGATGATATTATTATTACCCTAACACATGTTATAATTCTATTGGATAAGTTTAATTAGACCAAAAAAAAACTTAGGAATAAAATATGACCATTTAGGCCCACTTGGATTAGATTAGGACATTTATTATTAATTTATTTAAAGAAGGGTTAAAATAGTTAAAATCAAAGTTTAATAAGTATATCATTTTTAATATAAGGGTAATACATACGATAAATTCAACTATAAATATTCATTAGAAATATAAAAAGATTTCCTACATAATGGTATTTTATTTGTAATTTTTAGACATTAAATAAGTTAATTTATTTTTGACACAATGATGATGCAGTAAATATCTTATAAATGAAATATTGACATAATGGATGTTATAAATACCACAATAAATGTAATTTGAGACTTTTTATGAATTAAACTAACATTCTAGGTTAATATGACATGTTATTATTGATTTAAGTAACTTTTTTCAAACTAATCATTCGGTTATAATTTTCACAAAAATCAATTACTAAACAGTGTCAAAATTGACATAAAATAGTTTTTAAAACAAAAAAATATTATTAATTGTTATTTTATTTTTAAAAATCTGAAGTTTGGCCAAATGACTTAGATAAGGTTATATATATTAATAATAAACAACTTGGGGTTTGTGTGTCTTGTTATAGTATGTTTTTTAACCTTATAGTGTAAGAACACAAAAAGACACGGTAAAAGTAAGATTATCTATCTTAAAGTTAAAACTAAATGATAAGGTTAAAATAGTAAACTATACTTGTCCAAATTATATTGGATGAGAGGCTTTCGACCCATACCCACCTTATCTTCGAAATAAATCAATTTTAAGCTATTTAAAACCGAATTTGGCTTTATAATAAAATAATATTTTACGTTTTCACAAAGGAGCCCCTCTCCTCCCTTATAAAAGGGCACCTCCTCCCCCTCTTCCTCACACCACTTTGATCCTTCATGCTCGGCCAAACCCTGCCAATTTCTCCTCTGAACTTCCCTAGAAACATCCTAGTGGTCCGGGTCTTTTTCAAAGACAAAATTTAGGTCCCTAAAAGGAGATCTCAACGAGGCGCTTCAAAGAAGAGGTAATGTCCGTTACCAATTATTTCAACTTTATTTCTTCTTCCACTTCTTTTTCTTTAGTTGTTTCATTATGAAGTAATAACATAAGTATCACTCATATACTGATATGTTATTATAAGTATGAAACAACCCTATTTCACCACCTATTCATCCTACGGAAAATGAAATCACCACGCGTGCGTACGTACGGAATACCATCTCCACGCCGTTGTGTCATCTATTTTCCACCACCACCTTACTTGGATGGGTATAATGGTGTAAATAATGACTATATATGACTATTTTAAAGTGATATTGATTCTGAAATAATATACATACACTCCATTACAATTCCACAATCATGGGAATGATATCATCGCTCATGCGTACGTGCGGAATACCATCTCCACGATGTGATGCGACTCGTTCTACATGATCTTCATTGCATAATGATTATATAAATGAATTGAGTGAATAAATATGATATATATTACACTAATACCATTATGGAAATGAGGTATCTATAACCTAGAAAGAAGGATAAGAATTTATTCGACAAAACACACATAAGAACAAAAAGTAATAAACACCCAAATAAACAAGTAGTAATGAAATATTACTAATAAGAAGCTAAGAATATGACCATATATGATATCATAAAAATATTTATGATTCTAGAATAATTCAATAACATTATTTAAATCATTATACAGTAGGTTCGGACACTTATGAAGCAAATCGGATAGAAGGTATTGTATATACATTGGTATTTACTGGGGTGTATTTTATCATCCTCATCCATGTTTCTTCAATATGAAATATTTTTTCCATCCTCCTAAAATTTTTTAAATCCAATATTACCCTTCGGTCAGTTTTTGGTAAAAGATATGAAAGGAATCTTTTGTCGTTTTTCGTACGAGGTACTTTTTGACTTTTCCGGCCAAAGTACGGGAAGAATGTTTTTATAAATTATACAACATGAATGTATTTTTAGAACATTATTTCCATGATGATTCCTTTACAAGTTCTCATGTTTATTTTTAATCAACTTCTTTTAGTTCAAAATTATATGATGTTTTAAGAAAGGAAAATGTTTTCAAAGTAGAAAAGATATTTTCCTCAAGAATGGAGTTCAAGTATTTTATCAAAATTACTTTCCATCTAAGATAATATAGGGTTCTATTTATATCCCAATTATTACATTGATTTGATTATGTTGTGATGGAATTATTTTTATGAATTCCTTTATCTTATATGAATTGTTTTACAATGTCACGATGTTTAAGAATCCCATCTTTATTACATGGGTTATGCTATGATGTATGGTTTATGATTTTGTGGCACACATACGAATGGTATCATTATGAGATGGGTGGGACCTATATCTCCCTCCAATGCATTGGGTAAAGATTTTATATCTCATGAGATATACATGGCTGCAACGGCAGGTTAGACCTGTTCAGTGAAACAGGACTGAAACGAGGAATGAACTCGGTTCAGAAATGGACATTGTCCACTCAGGTAGTCTTGACTAATAAGAAATGATTCTCTATGATTATGTGTGTATGCCACAAAGTTTCATGTTTTAAGTTATGATTATTGGGATTACATTTCACTACTATGATTTATCCCATGTTATGATATTATGATTTCTTTTGCAGGTTAAGATTTCCAAATGTTATGTTCATATGTATATGATGTGGTTGATATTTCTTTTGTTTACCCTTACTGAGCATTTGAGCTCACCCTTTTATGTTTTCTTTTCCCCAGGATATAAAGAAAGGTTTTAGGTAAAAAGAAAGGAAGATTTTTGTGGGAGATGTGGATTATCTTTCACCACGATTAGAAGATTATATTCCGGGTTTCCAAAGACACTAAACTATTACGGTCCTTGTGTGTGTGTTTTTGTTATGTACTAAGTATTCCGAAAAAGTAATGTAATGACCATGTACATTAAGCTTCGGGTCTCTACAGTTGGTATCAGAGGAAAGGTTTAGTCAACCTTTAGAAATTTGGATGCGAAAACGTTAGTGAGATCCCTAGAGATATTTCTAAGGTATGTCTAGGGATGTCTCTATGGTTAAGTATAAATATAGGTTATAGTCCTACAATTGCCCTAAAGATCTTAGAATTTAACCAAAGATGTTAGATATTAAGGGTACTCCCCCTTTACTATGTTGTTTTCCCTAGCATGATTTTTTCCTCTCACAGAATTATTTTTGTGTTTTAGTTAATGGAGGGAACCAGAAGGAATTCAGTTAACATTAAATCCAATAGAAAAATTGTTGACTATGAGCAACAAAATTGTGTAATGCCTAGAGAGAAAGATATTGTGATTATGCCGAATCAGTCCTCGCGATATATGATTAACAAGGTGAAATTTAGTGGTATGCCTAATTCATCAAAGAAGAGGAAGATAGAATATTATGTATGTTCGCATGTTGAGGAGCATAAAGAAATGAAGATTGAGATTTATAAAGAAGGGAAGAGGAACCTTGAGGAATACCTCAAATGGAGGGACCTATGTTATCTGTCTGGAGAAAAGGGTCATAGAGTGACAGACTGTTATGGAGTTCAATGTATTATTTGTGGAGAACATGGGCATTACCCAACTCAATGCCCTGACCTAAAAAGTTACTTCTAAATCAAGGAAGGACTTATTCCAGGACAATAATTAAAGAGGATGGATTGAAGTGTTTATGTATTGGTATTCATGAATAATGTTGTTGAGGTACTTTTATTGTGTATTAGAATATTTTTGTATTATTCTACTGTGGTTTTCAATAATTTTAAGGTACCGGTAACCAACAAAATTGATTCAAATATTTTGGAAAGCAGATGATATGCGCATAATGATGGGATACGGAGAAAATGAAATGTTTGACAGTATTCATGAGCTCATGATTGATATAAGGACTAAGTGATATCATGGTTTGAGTATAAATAATTTTGAGGATTTTGGTATGTGTAAAGTGTTAACTTTTAACTGCATTCTTGTTTTAACTATGGTTCAATTAATGGGTATTCATTCTTCAAGAGAATACATGATTAAGGTATTCACATGTTTGTAATTTGACCAACAAGATATATCTTATGATATATTGGGGATAACTTATGGCATTTACGTGATTGTTATGTGACATTTCAAGTAATCATTTTCTTTATGCTATGAGCTTGGACCGAAGTATTTTAGATAAGCCTAATGATTGGAATGGATTATGTTGAACATAAGTTAGTATTTTTTAAGGATAGAACTTTTTTCGATATTATTGATGGGATGTTATAGTAATGTAGTTTTAGAAAAAGGACAACCTGTAGGACTGGCGACAACCCATCGCGTCGGACAAGGCTGTGGGAATCGAACCCCCAATCGAAGTGCGACTGGCCTTTATCGCCTACCACTGGCCTACAGGAAGTCCCTGTTTAGTAGAAACTAGTTTTATTATATTAAGCAGTATGATATATGAAGTATAAGTCCATTTTAGGAACCATATATGATTAATCTCACTATAGATGGACTTATGTATTTTTTGATAACTTTTCTAACCTTTTGTTTGAGACAGATGGAATGACCAATCATTCTATCACATGATCTTCTAACACAACACGAATGACAAATTCAACTTCATTTCATTAAGAGATGAAGTGGAAATTGTCCAAAGAACGACCAACGGTGATACTATACCAAAATCACGAAAGTATTTCTTCTAATTCAATTTCATCAACTTTAGGGAAATGATCTTGAAAACCCAATATGTTGTCCTATTACTCTTATATCTGATGAATCAGATGGTACCTTAGATCGTCAAAAATTTATGGCTTTGTGATTACTAGATTTTTCATAGCCATGTTCTCTACCACTCTCCATTAGAACATGATGGTTAGATTTCTCTTCCATATCTATATTTTCACCTATGTGGAAACCCAGTGATTAGTTTATTTGGGTAACCGCTACGTTTAATACTTTTGTTTTTAAAGATTGGTTTTGGTATTTCTTTTTACGATGTGGTTTTCTATTAAAGAAACTTTCGAGTAGTAAACCACTTATAACCCCGACGAATTTCAAGGGCGAAATTCATTTTAAGGGGGGTAGAATGTAACACCCCGAGATTTTATGAAAAATATTCTTTTTAATTTCATTAATGTCTTGTGTTGTACGCTACACGAAAAGGAGCTTTCATGACACACATCCTTGACTTGCCTTGCATTACACGCAATCGCGACCATCCTCGATAGCGCGTGTATTACGCAATACCGAGTTTCACTGAACAACGATATGCTATTAAAATATTTTTAAAACTAGCCGTTATGAATAGTAATAACCACTTTTTGAAATTTTGTAAATTTTATTCTTTAAAATGGACTTCATTTTTGGATTCGGAATATCAAAATTAGCTTAGGGTGAAATTTTGGTACTTTTCGGATAACTTTCATTTTCTGATGAATAGTGAAAATTACTAAATTTTAATTAAAACAACCTTTTTAATTGAAATAATTAATAGTGATGAATTATTAATTTGAGTGGTTTTAAAGTATATTTAGAATATATTTTTACAATTTAATACAATTTTGGTCATTTGATGTAATTTCACATTTAAACCAGACATAAACAAGTGTCAATCTTTTGATAGTTATTATCTCTTAAGAACACGCTATATGTTTTGACGACAGGAATTAATTTTTAAATTAAGTAATGCAACTGATAAGTTTTGAATTTGGTAAAATAGAAATCATTTTTGAGTTCATAATATCAAATATAGCTTAGGACAGATTTTTGGTATTTTTCTGGAAACTTTTAATTTTTGATGAATAGTGAAACCACTAAGTGGTAGTTAAAAAAATGAATTCGTCATAAAACTTAATTTTATTGCTTCTTTGAGTGGAATTTAAAAAATATGAGAGACACAGTTGATGTCAGTAAGTAAAATGTGGTTCAATGAGATGAAAATACTTTTTGGTAAATAGTAACTTTTTACTTTTTTTTACCATGGTTAAAAGTAAATAGGGTAATTAAGGTTAAAAATGATATTATTATTACCCTAAAACATGTCCTAATTCTATTTTATAGGTTTAATTTGACCATAAACAACCTTAGGAATAACATATGACCATTTAGGCCCACTTGTATTAGATTTGGACATTTATTATTAATTTATTTAAAGAAGGGTTAAAATAGTTAAAATCAATGTTTAATAAGTATATCATTTTTAATATAGGGTTATACATAAGATAAATTTGACTATAAATATTCATTATAAAGCTAAAACTATTTACTACATAATGGTATTTTATTTTTAATTTTTAGAAATTAAATAATTTAATTTATTTATGACACAAAGATGATGCAGTAATTATCTTATTAATGAAATATTGACATAATTGATGTTATAAATACAAAAATAAATGTAATTTGATACTTTTTATGAATTAAAATAATTTTGTATGTTACTATGACATGTTAATAGTTATGTAATTAATGTTATGTGAGCTAATCATTCTGTTATAATTTTCACAAAAATCAATTACTAAATAGTGTCAAAATTGACATAAAATAGTTTTTAAAACAAATATTATATTATTAATTGTTATTTTATTCTTAAAAATCTAAGGTTCGGACAAATGACTTAGATAAGGTCATATATATTATTAATAAACAACTTGGGGTTCGTTTGGCCTATTATAGTAAGTTTATTATCCTTATAGTGTAACAACACAAAAAGACACGGTAAAAGTAAAATTATCTAACTTAAAGTTAAATCTAAATGATAAGGTTAAAATAGTAAACTAAACTTGTCCAAATTCTTTTGGATGAGAGTATTCCGACCCATCCCCACCTTAGATTCGAAATAAATCAATTTTGATCTATTTAAAACCGAATTTGGCTTTATAATAAAATAATATTTTTAGTTTTTCCAAAGGAGCCACTCTCCTCCCTTATAAAAGGGAACCTCCTCCCCCTCTTCCTCACACCACTTTGAGCCTTCAAGCTCGGGAAACCCCTTCAAATACACTTCCCTAGAAACATTCTAGAGGTCCTGGTCTTCTTCAGAGATCAATTTTAGTGCCCTAAAAGGAGATCTCAAAGAGGCGCTTCAAAGAAGAGGTAATGTCCATTACCAATTATTTCAACTTTATTTCTTTTTCCACTTCTTATTCTTTGGTTGTTTAATTATGAAGTAATAACATCACAATAAATCATATACTGATATGTTATTATAACTATTAAACAACCATATTTCACCACCTATCCATCCTACGGGAAACGAAATCACAGCGCGTGCGTACGTACGGAATACCGTCTCCACACCGTGGTGTAATCTATTTTCCACCACCACCTTACTTGGAGGTGTATAATGTTGTAAATAATGACTATATATGACTATTGTATAGTGATATTGATTCTGAAATAGTAGACATACACTCCAATACAATTCCACGATCATGGGAACGATATCATCGCTCATGCATACGTACGGAATACTGTCTCCATGATGTGATGCGACTCGTTCTACATGAACTTCATTGCATAATGATTATATAAATGAATTGAGTGAATACATATGATATATATTACACTAATACCATTCTGTAAATGAGGTATCTATAACCTAAAAAGAAGGATAAGAATTTATTCTACAAAACACGCATAAGAACAAAAACTAATAAACACCCGAATAAACAAGTAGTAATGAAATATTACTAATAAGAAGCTAAGAATATGACCATATATGATATCATAAAAATAAGTATGATTCTGGAATAAGTCAATAACATTATTTAAATCATTATATAGGAGGTTTGGACACTTACGAAGCAAATCGGACCTAAGGTAAGGGAAAATTTCACAATATCATTTTTATCCGAGATTGTTTATACTTTGGTATTTACTAGGGTGTATTTTATCATCCGCATTCATGTTTCCTCAATATGTAATATTGTTTCCATCCTCCTACAATTTTTTAAATCCAATTTTACCCTTCGGTCAGTTTTTGGTAAAAGATATGAAAGGAATCTTTTGTTGTTTTTTGTACGAGGTACTTTTTGACTTTTCCAGCAAAAGTACGGGAAGAATGTTTTTTTAACTTATACAGTGTGAATTAATTTTTAGAACATTATTTCCATGAAGCTTCCTTTATAAGTTTTCAAGTTTATTTTTAATCATATTCTTTTAGTTAAAAATTATATGATGTTTCAAGAAGGGAAAATGTTTTCAAAGAAGAAAAGATATTTTCCTCAAGAATGGAGTTCAAGTGTTTTATCAAAATTATTTTCCATCTAAGATAATATAGGGTTATGTTTCTATCCTTATTATTACATTAATTTGATTATGTTGTGATGGAATTATTTTTATTAATTCCTTTATCTTATATGAATTGTATTACGATGTCACGATGTTTAAGAATCCCATTTTTATTACATGGGTTATGCTATGATGTATGGTTTATGATTTTGTGGCACACATAAGAATGATATCATTATGAGATGGGTGGGACCTATATCTCCCTCTAATGCATTGGGTAAAGATTTTATATCTCATGAGATAGACATGGCTAGAACGGCAGGTTAAACCGGTTCAGTGAAACAAAACTGAAACGAGAAATGAACTCGGTTCAGAAATGGACTTTGTCCACTAAGATAGTCTTGGCAATGAGTCTTGACTAATAAGAAATGATTCTCTATGATTATGTGTGTATGACAAAAATTTTCATGTTTTATGTTATGATTATTGGGATTACATTTCACTACTATGATTTATCCCATGTTATGAAATTATGATTTCTTTTGCAGGTTAAGATTTCCAAAAGTTATGTTCTTATGTATATGATGTGATTGATATTTCTTTTGTTTATCTTTACTGAGCATTTGAGCTCACCCTTTTATGTTTTCTTTTCCCCCAGATATAAAGAAAGGTTTTAGGTAAAAAAGGAAGATCTTTATGGGAGATGTTGAAGATCTTTCACCACGATTATATGATTATATTCGGAGTTTCCAAAGACACTAAACTATTACGGTCCTTGTGTGGGTGTTTTTGTTATGTACTAAGTATTCCACAAAAGTAATGTAATGTCCATGTACGTTAAGCTTCGGGTATCTACATGGATGGGCTGATATCATCATCGAGTCTGACTGCCTTTCAGTTATCAATTCTATTAACCACGATGATGCCGGACTCCAGGCCTTTGGCTTTATCGTTAGAAGGATCCGCTCGCTGTGCCAAGGCTTCTCTTGTTGCACCTTCTCCTTTACCAAAAGGGAAGGAAACAATGTCTCCCATCAACTGGCAGCCTCATGCCCCTTCGATGTCTACCAACTATGGCTGGACATTTTCACTTCTTGGCTCTACTTATGTACGACTGCTGATATTCACCATTAATATAATCTTTCTTTCCTCAAAAAACAAATGACATAATATTTTATTTATTATTTTAATATATAATAATACCTCCCCATAAGTATAAATAACCCCTCTACCTCCCCTTGTAAAAACACTCATCTATCACATTATAAATAGAAATTTCTTCTAAAATACACACTCCTATTCCCCTTTTAATACATAAGGATGTTTTTTTAGTAATCTAACTCCAATCATCATGGGATTTTAAGTCAATTAAATGATCACCTACATAGAGGAAAGATTATATTTCTTTCAATGCATCTCTTTCTTCTTCTTCTCTTTCCTTTACATAATAAAACAAACAAACCACATGAATTTGATTATTTATTAAGTTAAATTTATATTTTTTTGGTTGAAATAATTATAATATCCTTATTTTTACATATATAAATTTCGAAATTCCATTTTCCATTTTTTTAAAATTTATCATCAATGGTTTTTAAATAACTAATGAAAATATTTTCTATCCATTACTTATCACCAAACCTATGATCATATACAATAAAGTATTTTAGATATATAAATGTTTTAATATATTTATTTTGTTGCTATATAAATTATTTTACTTATTTATAAATAACATAGATTAAAATATTAAAATAGATGAAAAATGAGAAATATTTATGGAAAACATGATATACAAAAAATATCCCTATATGAATTGAAGTTATAAATTAAAAAATAATAATATTGTAGTTAAATATTTTTATAAATTAAAATAATTCACATCTGGATATATGTTTTAATAAATTTATTTTTATAATTCAGGAGGCATAAAAGTGTCAATATGAAGTAGTGTTTTTTTTATGGGGATTCTCGAACCCAACTCCCTTTCAGTGGGTTATCCCTCTTTAATTTAATTTTTTTATGGATATTACTATAATATATATTAGATAACCTTTAACTATTTTTACCTTTTAGTTTGGGGATATAGATGTTTCCATCATGATTTATAAACCAAATAAAATAAATTTTTCAAAAGATATTTCCTTCTAAAACACAACTTTTACTCTTCTTGAGTTCTTTCTTATTCAATCAAGAATGATGATGTTTATAGAAAATATGTATTCCATTTTTCATTTTATAATACCTTGTTTATTTAGGGAATTATGTGTGATGAAATCCTAATGAAACCAATTATTTTCAATGGGATATTTCAAAAGTATGATGGTTGTACATTCTATGTGGCATGGCGGATTATGGAAATAGTATGATGTGATGAGTGGAAATATTATATTGATCTAAATTTCATTGGTTAATGTGATTCATATCATGAGATATTTTGTATTTTATGTGAACATGATGTTATCTATGTTAACATTAGTGATTTTATAATTATACACATTTGTTATGAATGAACATGATTCCAACATTATCAATAACTACATGTAGTATTTGACCACTCTAACATGATGTTTCATTTTTATGAATACAACATTCCATACCATTATGAAATTTTACTCTGATGATTATGATGATGATACCATGCCTATGATGTGATGATGATTATTATTTTCACCCCTGATGTATTGATTCATATCCATTATTGGTCATCTTATCGGGATTCTAGCTCACCCCATTCTTTGATATATATCCTTGAGTGAATACATGTACAATGGAGAATGAGGGCTTTAAGAAGGATAAAGATGAAGGCTTTAAATAAATATTTATAATTATTATAAAATAGTGACGTATGATCCTAATTTAACAAACATTCAAAATATTTTAAGGGTCAAATATATATCTATTATGATTTTTCCCTTTAATATTATGCAATAAAAGTGTTTGAGAGATTGTCTCTGTTAAAAATTATTTCCTTTATTCAACATATAAGGCATATTCTCATTCATTAGAGGATTTTTACACTTGATTCATCGTACATTGTCGACATGTAGGAACCAAAATACTTTTATTATATGGTGTTCAAGAAATAAAATACCATTAAACTATATTTTTCTCTTAGTAGGTTTGTGAGGATACTCACCCACGATGAGTTTTTAAATCATATATCAAGATAGATAGTTGAGAATAATCATATAGTTTCACATTTTTTCCCCAATTTTGTTTTTATCATAATAAGGATGGTCATTTAACTGTACATCACATTATTCATTCACATGATTTCTATTGGATATAAAAATTTATTAAATACAAAAACATAGTGTGAGTACCGAAAACAACAACCAGAGTCATAATCATATGTAAATGAGAAATTTATTTTGATGTCCTAAATCAAGAAAACATTTTTCTACCTAGGAAACATTATGTTCATATAAAATCATTTTGAATTGAAATTATTTATCAATGGTTATATGCTCTCATTCCTCATAATGGTTTAAAAAGAGAATATGAATTAACCATATCCAATTTCGTGGGAGTGTTTAGCAGTGTTTGTGGTCTTACTACCACTCATAGTGCTCTAGTGGTGAGAAAACTCAGACCCATTCAACGCCAATTATAGTTTTTAACCATTATTTAATTTATTAAACAACCGCATTCACATTCCATTATCTATATAGAGGTTAATCTTCATGGAAGCATCACAATATGTATATTAACAAAACATTAGGATGTTTTCCCATGAAACGACACATACACAAGGTTTTTGTCAATATTTTCTAATTCTAATGACAATAACAAACTAAAACCAATTTGATACCAAAAGTGGAAACACTATTATAACATAATGAAATACTAAATCCTTTTAGATTAATATTCGATACATTATTAAAAAATAAGTGCCCTGGATTATAATTATTTGTTGTATTTGGGGCAAGATACATCGTCATATTCTTTCATGAACTTTAATCAACATCTCCCATAATGTTCTTCTTACATAGTACCCCTTTTTTCATATACTACATAAACAAAATATTCATATCATTAGGAAAGAAAACATAAGAAAAAGAGTGGTTAGATTCTTAGTAATGGAATTCATATGATATATCAATCAGCGATCATGAGTAATTAATAGATAAAAATAAGGCTATGATTAAATGGTCATATCATATCAATTCCATGAAAAATTAGTAAAATATAATTTGTAATACATAATGGAATATTTATTAATAATAATAAAGGATATGAGTCATATATGTGTGGAATCCTCAATAATAAATCATGATCCATGATAACATAGCATAATAATAAGACACATGTTTTATTCATTCTCGTATTAATAGAAAATAATTTACTTATTCAAGGATCACTACCAATACAATCATGACTGTTCGAGTTGACTTTTTATTCTAAAATTTCCTTAAAAATAGATAAATCCCATGTCAATAATATTAGATATATCCCATATTTAATTGATTTTAATCCATATTATATTCTATATTATCTTCTAATATATCATTATTTACCCAATGCATTTAAAAAATATATAATTTCAGGCCTACCCATCACATAATTAAAACCATACATATATGCACAAGAATCGCATTAAACATTAATCATATAAACATAGAATAACCCATGAAAAACAAATAGATTTTATAAGAAAATCATCCTTTAAAAATAAAAATCCATCTAGATAAACAGAGTTGACAGTATCAAACAATCATTTATTATCTCATATTAGATTAATATACATGTGGGAAAAATATGGGTTCCATATAATCATCAGATGATCATCATTATTAACATAATTCATCTTTAAATATTTATGGAATTATAAGTGTATATCCCTAGGGAAACAAAAAAAATACTTAATGTTTGGGTACATAGATTTATGTAAGGTAGTACATATAATTCAATATTCATATAAACAAGAATTAAAAGAACATTAATATAGAACATTAAGGTGTGATTTAACATGAAACCATCCTCACTAAAATTAAATCTATGAATAATATAAATCGTGATATAAAAAACATAATACATGGATAACCTCCTAGAAAACATAACATTGTATTTTTAGGATAACATCATGTGCCCCATACAATGCATGTTATGAGATAAAACCATTAAAAAATACATTGGAGGGATATATAATTACGAGGACACAAATCACATTTCTATCATGTACATGCATATTTTTGAAACATATAACACAATAAAAAAGTATATATTTCATAAATTTTAACCCCATGATTATAGAGAGAGGTTTATGTACATGGAATTCTCTAATTAGTGGTGTAAATGTACATCAAGGTGAATTGTGATGAGAGGAAATGAGGACTAGTATTCAATATATAAATGTTTGGCATGAAAAATCACTGGAAAACTTTGACATCATTATAAGGGAACATAATGTTTCATAAAAGGGTTAAATACGTTAGAATTGGTTCTATCATTACATGAACATCATAATGATTGTAATAGGGATGTTTACGAAAATTCATCAACATGAAAACTAAAAAAATGGAATAATATAAATAAGGTTCCAAAATAAAGAGTTAAAGGAGTAGATCACTTCCTTTGAGAGTGCTCTTATAATTGCATTGAAGGATCCCATAATGATATTGGAGGACCTTGGGAGGTCTCTATATGTGAATTTCAGAGAAAATATGTGATCCATGGGGTTTTAGTAAAGTGTAATTGGTGTTTGGGTGGGTTTATATAGAAAATGGATGGATTTTTTAGTAGTATCCAAACATAGATTTTAAAATCAATATGAAAAATTCATCTAAACCATAAACATAACCATGATTTTATCCACTGTATCTAATAAATAGGGTTGTATTACATCATTTTTTTAATTTTAATTATTGAAACAATTAAAATAATCCATTTTTTGATGTGGAAGTGAGTCATGTTTATAAATAAATGATCACAAAACTATAAATTATGATATTCATTCTTTAGGATTCATTAATGGTTTATAAAATTTAAAAAAACATAAAAAATATTATTTTATAGTGGAAAAAATGTATTGATTGGGTATCGTCTTAATAGCACTTAATACATCACATTTAATATTTTTTACATTATAATACATACTGTATAAATTTATTGAATTTAATTTATACAAAAAATTATTAATTTCTTAAAAAAAATATGAATACTTCAATGTTAAATAATCTCAAAATGATAATTTCAATAAAATAATTATTATTTTACCAAAATAATTCAATAAATATTTGAATATAAAAATTTTAAATTGAAAGTCCATATTTATTTAATAATTCTATGTTTTTTAACAACAATAGTTTTCTAAACATTATAAATAATATTTTTGACATTATGAAATTATATTACAATTTATATTAAAAAATATATTTTCTAATAATATATTTATTTAAAATATTGTTTATTTTCAAAATAAATGAATTCATAAAAAATAATATCTTCACTGAAACTATAGATATCAAGAAAATTATTTTTGTATTTTATTATATCAAAATATAATTATTATAATTTAAATTACTATTTCATCACCATAATACTATAAAATATTACTATGAATAACAAAAAAAATTTAAATATTCCTAACTGTAGGGTCTATATACATATTCTTTCATGACACTGGTAAATTCCCCAATGTTATGGTGTGTGAGGGTGATATTTTCTTAGGGTGCTTAGGTAAATGTGGTTTGTGTTGTGATTCCTATGATCATGATATTCTCCTATTAATGGTTTCTATCATGATTTAATTTTGGAATATTCAAATTGTATTTGTCATTAGAAAATCTTATTGATGTAATCTTCTTTAGAAGCTCTGATAAATGGGATTTATAGTGTACAATCCAACTAGTTATGTCGATGAATAATTTTTTCCATATCAATTGGATTTATCATATCCCTTAGCATATAATAATAATAATGATCACTATATAATTTCTATATTAAAATCATTATGTAATGGAATTTTAAATCAAAATATATATATATGTTATAACAATCATAAATAACTAATGTAAAATATTTTTTTTCAATAATGTATTTAATATGGAATTTTTTCATTTCAATAGAAAATTTAATTTAATAATATTTGGTTCATTACATTCTTCCCCAATTAAAAAAATTCAATCATGAAATTTTAATTTCATAATTTAACATTGATGAGGGTATTTTTTTCATTTCTTCTTCTGGTTCCCATGTTTCTTCCAAAAACATGTGGTTCTACAACAACACTTTGTATAGGTGAGTTGTATGGTTTTTTGGAACATTATTAATGTGATCTAGGATCTTCATAGGATTCTTATCATTTAAAATATCTTTATCCATTAGTACCACCACTAGATTCATTATATGTGATGGGTCTATTATGTACTTATCAAGTGGCACACATGGAACACATCATGCACCAGAGATTGTTTAGGTGGGAATTATAGTAAATAACCACCACTCTGATGGGATTAAGTATCTCAAAGTGGATGACGTATATAGTCCTAAGAATTCCCTTCTCCAAAAAACATTGGTCTTTATTACATCATTATATATAAATGGACACATTGCCCTTACTCTCAATATCCACGTATTATTGATGGTTTCTTAAATAGAATTTAATTTAACTTTTTTAGATTTCATATGATGCTAAAGGGTTTGAACATTATCTATCATTTCATGGATATGACCATGTCATATCAGTTTTTTTCTCCCCAATATTATCCGAAAATGATAGTGTCTTAATCCTCTACCCCTGAAATTCTTCATTAGGTCCCATTTGAATTATTCAATGGAATCTATTGTTATACACAAACTCTTCTAGGGGGAGGTGTTGTTCAAAACATACTTGGAAATCCATTTAACAAATATAAAAATATCCTCCAAAAAATGTAATGGTCATTTTAGATTGGATATTTATTAAATGGGTATAATAAATATTAATGATCTGTTCTATATCTTAAACATAATTATGGGTTCTTGAAATCCTCAATGCAACAGTCATATCTCAATTAGATAAAATTGAGAGCAGGAATATATTTTTTTTATACACCTTACCTTTTGTCTTTATTATTCAATTATTCAATAGTGAAATGTTCCTTGATTTTAGTGAATTGTGTTGACTTGATAAAGAGATTGAATACCACAAATATGGGGTTATTTACATTAAGGGTCATGGGAAGTCCAAAAATAAAATCCACATTTATGGATTCCAATATCTTAATTATATGTTCATTGTTTTCATCAATCCATCGTACTTTATTCATTTATCCTGAACATGTTTTCATATAATGAATCAAGATATAAATTCCACAAAAACCACTCTTCATGGCATGCCAATAGATGATATTTATAATATCTCTATATTAGTTTGTTCTTCCTAGTTGAATAGAAAAGTATTGATGACACAAATTATCTATAAGATCCTTCTTGAGATTTAGTTTTTTTGTGACTGATATTTTAGTTCTAAGCCTTATAAATTTATCTTTATAAAAATAAAACACCATAATATTCACTACCTTCCTCTATAAAAACTCATCATCTTTGTAGGTATCCTTGATTATCTCAAGAATAGTTAGTTGAATGTTTATTTGATTAGTGTTGGATGAATTTACATATTTTATTCCCTTTTTATCATTTTTTTGTTAACTAAGATTCGATCCATTATAATCCTCCTAATGAGCTAGATTGTAAGATCCTTTTGAATTAAGGAATATATCATTTTCCCCCTTCTCGGGATGGTATTGGATAAAAAAATATGAATCCTTGATCTTCTATGACAACCGTTGTTGGAACATATTAATATCTTTTTAATGTGAATATATACATGGGGATTTTTTGATATGAATATATATTACACATTTCTATATTGATATAGTCATTAAAAATGTTCAATGCATCGATCACTACTCTAGATTTGAGATCTTACATTCGGTATATATTCTCATGGATATTTAATTACTTCATGGAATAGGCTATCACATTTCTATAATACATGACTAAACAAAAAAAATAAAATTCTATAGGCATCAATATATATAAAAAATCCTTCCCCACAAGTGGCTAATGTTGGGATGTTTTCATTAATTATCCTCTTCATTTAAAAATTATTGTTTTTACATTTATTAGTCTATAAAAACCTGAATCCTCTTTGTTTATGTTTAGTTAGTGTGATTGAAAATCCTGATATGTTTCTCACAAATATAAAATAATACCATGATAATGAAGAGAAACTATAGGTTTATATCATAGATGTTCATTGTTACATCATTTATTTGCCTCTATTTTTGATGGATCGATAGATATCCAGTTTTTTTCCATAACATGCCCTTGGAATGTTAATTACCCCATAAAAATTGTTTTTATACATTTAATTGATCTTTTCATTATGAATGATATTATATACATCATCTAACATCTCCTCATGTTTTCCATGATTTTTTTGTAGATAGTAATATCATTAATAAAGAGTTTTGGAAAACTATCTACATAATCCCTAATGACTCTATTAATATTAATTATAAATATTTTTGACATAATCAGTGAGTCCGAATGGAATGACTTTGAACTCGTAGTTCATTTACCTCTATTCATCAACATAACATGATAATATCTTGACTTAAGATCCACATTATAAAAGTATTGTGCTCCATATAGATTACTGAAAAAGTCCTCAATTCATGAATGATGATACTTGTTCATTATAATGGTCTTGTTGAGATCATGATAATCAATATAGTGGTGAATTGACTAATACTTCTTGTTAAAAATGAGGATCGATTCCCCCCATGATAAAGACATGGGAGTGTAAACCCCTTATCTATATGATCCAATAATTTTTTATACACACAATCTTATTCAATAATTTATATTATATATAGATTATTTGATAATGGGAAATATACAATTTTATGCTTTATTAAGATCTAAACCAATCAATTACACAGATGACCGAGAAATTCCTCAGAAAAAACATCGATGAATTCCCATAAATGGGAATTTCAACAAGGAAGATATTTTCTTTATTCTCAATAATTTGAGAAAGATACTCTTGCACACAAGTAAATTATATACATGCATGATATGTTTGTATCAATGAAGTATCTTGCTCCTCCTTGCACATATAAATAAATGGATGGTGAATTAAAATACAAAGGGTGACTTCCTTCTCGCATCAATTTATATTTTCTCTCTACATAGAAATACCACCCATTACTAGAATAAAATAAAATTTTTATAAGGGGATAGTGATAATGTTTTCTAGAAAATTCATCCCAAACTTCTCGATATGGGATACATATTGTCTTGGGATACAAAAATTGACCCACTAAATTTATTCCCCAATAAGTTGAATTCCTTGTTTTGAGGAGGGGTTTGAAAACATATAATAAACATTTTTGTTATGATAGAATGTATATAACCATTGCCCCATAGGAATTTTTTTTCATGAAATGAAATTAAGACTACCTTTAACTATATGATTCTTATTCAAATCATTTATTTCATTTAAAAACACATATGGATTTCAATTTTCAATTGATTATACTTATAAATGGGAAATTTTTTGCATCAAAGGGTTTATTCATGAATTGAATATATTCATGAACCTATAAATGTTAAGGATTCAATCTATGAAATCCATGATCAATTTACCTACATTTTTTCATTTTTTCATTTTTTTCTCCATAATTTTTCAGAATGATATTGTGAAATTACTGAATAACATTCCCCAAGTGTATTAAATGATTTTTGAAGAAAGAACAATTTTTGTATAGTTGGTGATGATTAATTCCATCTTAATTCACCCATTTTGGGTTATTACCCAAATATACATGTGTTCCAGATTTACATCCCCTTATAATATCTTTATAAGGATGGCATTTCATATTAACCACATAATCTCTAAGTTATCAATATTTTGTGATTATTTTGAATTTTTAGTTTTTCCCAATGTCATTCAGTAGAGTTTTATATTCCTAATACCAAAATTGAAAATAATTTTGTCTCAAAAGAAATTTGAAAACCCATATTTTAAGATGCCTTTTTTCATGATTTTGTACATATATATATACATTTAATAGAAATCCCAACAAATTGTGAGCAATAGTGTCTTTGTGTAATTATTTACATTGCCAAGAAACATGAAAAATAAATAAAAACACATTATATTAAAATTCAATTGTATTTTCTGATATTTTAAGTATCTTCTATAATAAACAAGAGAACCTAGAAGCATGTATTAGAAAGAGATGAGTTATAAATCCCCATAAGGGAATAATCAATGTAAAACACAAAGAATGTAAAACTTTTAAGTCAATAGGTATATCAATGATCCCTAAAATGGGTTATTATATTAATATTAAAAATGTTCATTGATATATCATGATAGAAACAAGGGAATATATGAATGTGGAAAATTTTGGAACCACGGTCATCTATGCATGAATTGGAGAATGGTTTGTGTTTGTTTTCAATCCTGAGAGGAATTTTAGAATGTGTGCCAGCAAAGTACTCATACAGGTCAAGCAGATAATAGTGTTAAAGGTGGAACCATTTCCCAGTGCTTGCCATATTTCTGGACCTCAAAACTGAAAAAAGGGGAAAACAATGCTTTTTGGGAAAGAGACTTGTGCATCGTGTATTTGTCGCCCAATTGACATGAACACGAAGAAATGAATTGCATGCCGGTACTTAAGAGGATTGGAATGTTGTGCGCCATATTTTTTTGTAAATTAGAACTTCAAAATATGGAAAAGGAAAGAGGGTCGCGCAAGTATTGGTTGGTTCAAGCAAGTGAGTAGCACGACAGAGGCTAGGGAGGTTGGAGTTGCGTGCCAGAAGTAGAGCGCCATGGGGAGGCTTGCACACAACCACGCAAGGTGTCTAGTTTGCCTATAAATAGAGGACCTCCCCTCCCCATTTGAAATGAAGTTCAATACTTTGATAAATTCACTGCTCACGTCATGTAGGTGTAGTGGTTGCGCGTGTAGTTGTGGGTTGCACAAGTATAAGTTGCGTGACAGTTGGTTGTTGTGCGCCCAAGGAGGTTTGGGTGGAAAATAATGTGAGTCGTGCAAGTTTGGTATTGAAGAAGGTTGAGTCATGCAAGTGTTAGAGATGGACTTGTGCGCCAGTTATAACTTGTGTTCCATCCTTGAAACTTGCGCTCCAGCTTGGGGAAGCGCGCCTGGTGTTATTGAAGTACGCCCATCTTTTTAAAGCTGCACGAAAGTTGGGAGACTGCCCAGTACCCTCTGTTCAAAGTGAGATTCACCTACTGGTGAGTGTTTTACTTCAACATAGCATCTACATACAATAGAGGATGCATTCTTGTTCAATGATGAAGAGAACTTCACGTCTATAAACTGAGTGGGACTTCACCGAAGGCAATGAGCCAGGGGGAGTCAATGGGAGTGACCCGAGGGACGCAGTGTGATATCATTGAACCTTTTTTAAGGCAGTGAGTCTGGGATAGAGTGACTGTGCCCAAACCTTCGTAATCCACCCCTTGTGAAGTTTAGTGTAATTTGGTACGACTAAAAACTTGTCAATGTATGCTCCTTGGACGTAGCCCTTAGTGGTGAACCAAGTAAAATGTTTTCTGTCATCTCTCTACATATGAATGTTTTCTTTCTGATCATATTCATCATACAAGTTTAACAAGTTCTTACCAACGTGGGAACAAGATCCATCACATTAAAAGAAAAAGTTATCACCTTGATTCACCCCTCCCATATTAGGGTGTCCTGGGGTCCTACAAGTGGTATCAAAGTGTAAAGGTTACTGGTGTTAGATCTGTCCTTTGTCATCTTGGAGAATTCAGTAAATACTAGGGGAGTACCTCTCTTCGATGGAAGTAATTTTCAGATTTGGAAGATCAGAATGAAATCTCATTAAATATCCCTCAGAATGGAAGTCCTCTTTGCTACCTTGCAAAGAATACAAGTTACCGATCCAATAAGACTTTCTATGACTGGTACAAACAAGAAATTTTTTGATGAAGATGCTAAAGCTTATAATTCTATCACTGCGGCTCTTATAGATCAGATCTACTTAAAGGTGATGAGTTGCACCTCAGAAAAGTCTGTGCGGGATAAACTTGAAAACATTTATGCAGGAGGCAACAAAGAGAAGGAGGCAAAACATCATGTCTTGCACAACAGGATTTATGATCTAAAGATGAATCCTAATGAGAATACATATTCATTCTTCAATCTAATTACTTATGTTGTAGGAGAAATCCCAGGTCTTGGAGAGGAAATCAAATACATTGATATCGTTAAGAAAATCTTGAGAATACTTCCTCTTATGTACAATGCAAAGGTCTCAGCCATTGAAAAAATAGATCTTTCTAAGCCATCTCTAGATGATCTGTTGAGTAGTATAGTGGAATATGAGATGAGAGTAAATCCCAAAGATGCTATGACTCATGTAATCAAGGAAATGGCATTCAAATCCATGGACAAACTGAAAATTTCAAATGATCGTAATGGTGAAGATGATGAGAGAAAAGAAATTATTTCTCTCATTTACATGAAGCAGAAGAAGGGAAAAGGTAAATTTAAAGGTAATCTACCCCTGACATGTTTTCTTTGTAGAAGAGTTGGGAACATTTCCACTCAGTGCCAAAGACAGTTTGACGAAGATGAGAGCGAAGCTGAAGACACCGAGAAGCCTCAGAAAAGGTTTTTTCAAAAAGGGAGAATTCAAATCTAGAAATAAAAAACAAAAGAACTGTTTTTTCTGTGAAGAAGAAGATGAGGATAATGAATTTTTTGAAGAAGAAGAACCAGAATTTAAAATAGGAAACCATGCTTCCATGATGGCTATCATTGAAAAGTCAGAACCCTTGATCAATAAAGGCAGAGATAATCAGATTACTCATAATGGTGATCCAATGATTAAAATTAAGGAAGCCTTTTCCAGGCTTGAGAACAAATGTGAGATATGTAATAAGTGGAAGTAAATGGTGGAAGAATCATCACAATATGTTGATGAGCTTGAAGCAGAAATTGAACGACTATAAGAACTAGTGAGAGTTAAATCTTCGATCCTTGAAAGCACAGATGACGTTGTGGAACTAAATCTTATAAATGAAAAACAAGAAAAGGTCAAAAATGACCTTACATCTAGACTAGCAGAAAAGTCCAAGATAGTTAAGAGTCTTGTGGAAGAAGATGATACTCTTAGAAGTAAAATTGAATGTCAATCAGCCATTAACGAGGGTAATAAGAAAATTCATTTTGGAATATTCTCATATGAAGAATTACTAGAAAGATCCAACTGTGGTTCAGATGGGGTTGGAAAAATCTTGAGTGATCCACGAACTACTTTCATGGGAAAGAGTGGAATTGGATGTGAAGTTGAGACTTCAACTGCTAGATGTGGAGAGATCCAAAAGAAAGATAAGAAAAAAGTTGGACAAGTTGAAACATTTCCTGATGTGGTGAAAAATAATGCCGCAATCCAAACTAAAATAAGAACTAAATATTATCCTCAAACTTTCAGAAATGACAGGCAGTCTAATTATTCTCCCAAGGTAGAAGTCATGAGGATAAATTCAAGTGAGAAGACATTTCCTCTCATGAAGTGTCAGTTCTGTGGCTATCAGGGCCATACCATGTAATATTGTGAAGTGGCAAGGAGCTACTTGAATGGGGAAGATCTGGGACATCAACAAGGGATACCGAATTCATATCCTTCATCTCAGAGAATAAAGAGTTTCTATGGATTCTATTTACATTATTCTAACTTTGGCCATAATGCTATGTATTGCAGGTAGAGATTCGATAGGAGAGATTCATACAACTCTCAGAGACAGGCCAATTGCTAGCCTCTTGATGGTGTTGCTCTCACAAACATGTTTTCTTCTATAGAAAAAGATTATGGGTATGAAGAATCTGATTAATTGGAAGAAATAATTAAAAGGCCATCAATATCTTATACTCAATCCAACATCTCTTGGAAATAAAAGAGGAAAATCGAGAAATCCAACCTTGCAGAGGTGACCCTCAAAGCTACAAAAAACAACAGTACCAGGATTATGGATAGTGATTTTTCATCTCATATGATAGGTAATGCTGGCCTATTAACAAATATCAAAGGGAAGGTTGATGGTACAACATGATTTGGGAACGATGGAGCTCTTAAAATTAAAGGTAGTGGTAGTACATAATTAGCTAATAGAGAGGTAAAGAATATTGAAGTCCTTTATGTAGATGGCCCATGTCATAATATACTCAGTGTGAGTCAAGTATGTGACTCGGGACTTATAGTTACTTTAATCCAAAAAGGCTGCACTATTAAGGGAAAGACATGCAATTCACTAATGAAGGGTTTCAGAATAGAAGGCAAACTATATTAGGTTGATATTAAAGAAAATGTTTTCTACAAGAATTTTGAAGAAGAAAACAATTTTTGGCTTTAAGGACTGGGACATATCAACCAACAAGACATGGAGAAAATATCAAAACTAAGGATTGTCTTGGACATTCCCAATCTGAAGCATGAGCGTGAAAAGTATTGTGATACTGGCATTCGTGGAAAGCTGGTCTGCAGTTCATATCGGCCAAAGAATAAAAGGGAATCTCATCTTCCTGATCTAATTCATACAGATGTACGCAGGCCGATAAATATTACCGGAACTCATGGTGAAAGGTACTTTTTCCTCTTCATAGATGATTATAGTTGAATGGCATGTGTTATGGTCATTCATAGGAAATGACAACTACATGACTACATGAAAACATATCAGCGAATCACCAAAAATGGTACTAGAAGAACAATCAAAGTGTTGAGATTTGACAATGGAGGGGAATACACATCTATTGAATTTGAAAATTACCTAGAAAAGCCTGGGATGAACATGAGGTAGCTGTTGTGAGAAATGCACAACCAAATGGAGTAGTTGAATGTAAGAATCGACAGGTGAACAACATGGCACGAACTATGCAGATTGAGAGTTGTATTCCATGACATTACTGGAAAGAGGCTGTTCAAGATGCAGTGTATATTCAAAATCGAATTGGACTTTATATGGGTGAGACAAAGACACCATATGAATTGTGTCTCGGAAGGAATCCCTCATTGAAATATTTTCATGTTTTTGGAAGTAAATTCTTCATCAGGAACAAAGAAGGAAATCAAGGGAAGTATGGTGACCATGTAGATGAAGGAATTTTCCTTGGATACTCAATGAACTACAAAGCTTACAAGTGTTTCAAAAAATGATTAGGAAGGATTGTGGAAGGTAGTGACGTTAAGATAATTGAAGAGAAAACAACAAACTCTTTAAGGATGTCATATGCTGATGTGATAAAAAGTGAGGAAGAAAGTGAACATGGAGAAAATACAAATACATAAATGGAAGAAGCTCTATAAAACACAAAGTAGTAAGATCATGATGTCGACTCAGAAGAAGAATCTGAATAAGAAACTATGGTTAGAGAGAATACAACTGAACCACACAGGAGAAATTGTAAAGATTATATTGATCCATCTAACACAATTAGGGACATGAGTGCACCCACTCAAACAAGGAGGATGAGAAATAACACACAATATTCATTTCTATCAGTTGTGGAGCAATCCTCATTTGAAGAAGCTATAAAGGATGAATCTTGGGTGAAAGCCATGAATGAAGAGTTAGACCAGATTGACAAGAATCAATCATGGGATCTTGTCCAGAGACCCGAAGGTCACAATGTGAATGATACCAAATGGATCTTAAAGAACAAGATTGATTAGCATGGAAGTGTTATCAGAAAAAAGGCTCGACTGGTATGTAAGGAATATTCTCAGATTGAAGGTGTTGATGTTGAAGAAACCTTTGCTCCAGTGGCTAGACTAGAGTCAATCAGGCTTTTCCTTTCCATGGAACACAAAATATGGTATAAAGTATATCAAATGGATGTCAAGATAGTATTCTTTAATGGTGTTCTCTAATAAGAAGTTTGCATCGAACAACCAGTGGGTTTTGTTCTTGGTACTGATGAAACAATGGTCTGTAAACTGAAGAAAGCTCTATATGGTTTGAATCAGGCACCACGATCATGGTATTCCTGGCTGGACTCTTATCTTTTGAAGCTGGAATTCAAAAGAGTAGGAGTAGATGACAATCTATATGTGAAGAATTATCCAAAAGATTAATTCATGGTTCAAGTCTACGTTGATGATATCACATTTGGTGGCAGCATGCATAAATTAGTGGACGAGTTTTCCAATCTAATGAAGTTAGAATTTGAAATGTCTATGAATTGGGAGCTCACATATTTATTGGGGTTGCATGTGATTCAAAACAAGGATTACGCTTTCATTTCTCAGCAAAAGTATGTAAGATAACTGCTGAAGAAGTTGAATATTCAAGACACCAAACCAATATCAACTCCAATTGCAGTTGGAACCAAACTTGGAAATCATGAGGATGGGGCATCTGTAGACCCCACTATGTACATAAGGATAATTGGGAGACCTGACAGTGACACAACCAGATATTGTCTTTGCAACCTGTCTAGCAGCCCGATTTCAGAGTAATCCAAAAGAGGAACATATGACAGCAGTACAAAGAATCATGAGGTATATTCAAGGTAATCAAAATTTTGGGTTATACTTTGCTGCAGGAAGAGACAGTGAATTATCAACATTTTCTTATTCTGATTGGGTTGGGGATGTAGTGGACAGAAATTCCACCAGTGGTGGAGCATTCTTTATTGGGAATAAATGCATTGGCTGGTTGAGAATGAGACAAGAAATTACTTCTATTAGTACTGCTGAAGCTAAATATATCTCTACCACAAAGGCATGAACTCAACTGCTATGGATGAAGCAACAACTAACAGATATTGGTGAGAAGGTGAAGCAACCAATGGTTATTTACTGTGATAACAAGAGCGCAATTGATCTTTTGGAAGAATCATGTTCATAATTCTTGTACAAAACATATTGAAATCAGGTATCACTTTATCAATGAAAACGTTGAGCATGGAGTGATTAGAATGGACCTTGTTGGAACTAATGAGCAAGTGGCTGATATCCTATCCAAGCCACTATCAGTGGTAGTGTTTGAGAAGCATCGTTTGAACCTCCGTGTTCAGCCACCTCCCAGTGCATAAAAAGGTTACGAAAATCCCCTCTCCCCAGTTATGTTAAAAAATTTAAATCTGTTTATGGATGTGATGCAGGCTTGTGGTGGAGATACTATCCAAGGGGAGTGTGGTTTCTGCTGAACAAGGAACAATAACAGATCTCTGGGTTTACTGTCAATGGGGGAGAAAGGAATAAATTCAGACATGTTTAGGCATGTAATGCTTCTGTGACACTATAATATACTTTCTTGGGCGTTATTGAGAATTCCAAAACATGAGAACCCAATTCAAGCTTTCTATCTTTTTTTCTACCCCGAGAATTACTCACGTAGACTTAGAGTGTTGGATGAGTTGATTCTTGCATTTTTAGTCTACATGTGGATGGTGATCTATTGAATTTATTTGTTGATTTCCAACAAACCCAAATGGGAGAATGTTGGAACCATGGTCATCTATGAATGAATTGGACAATGGTTTGTGTTTTTTGTCAATCCTCAGAAGAAGTTGAAAATGTGTGCCAGCAAAGTACTCATACAGGTCAAGCAGATAACAATGTTGAATGTGGCACCATTTTCCAGTGGTTGACAAATTTATGGACCTCAAAACTAACAAAAGTGGAAAGCAATTCTTTTTGGGAAAGAGACTTGCGCTCCGGGTATGTGTCGTGCAAGTGACTTGCACGCCGAGAAATGAATTGTGGGCTGGTACTTAGGAGGATTTGAAAGTTTCACGCCATATGTTTTTGTAAATTAGAACATCATAATATGGAAAATGATAGAGGGTTGCGTAAGTATTGGTTGGGTCGTGCAAGTGAGTTGCGTGACATAGGCTAGGGTAGTTGGAGTTGCGCACCGGAACGTGCACGCCATGATGATTCTTGGGCACCACCACGTAGGGTGTCCAGTTTGCCTATAAATATAGGACCGCCCCTCCTCATTTGTAACGATGTTCGAGACATGGAATAATTCAGTACTCCCGTCGCACAGGTGTAGTGGTCGCACAAATAGTTGTGGGTCACACAAGTATAAGTTGCGCGACAATTGGTTGCTTTGTGCCCAATGCAGTTTCGGTGGAAAGGAATTTGAGTCACGCATGTTTGGTATTGAAGAAGGTTGAGCCACGCAAGTGTTGGAGGTGGACTTGTGCGCCAGTTATAACTTGCGCACGGTCCTTGAAGCTTGCGCGTCAGCTTGGGGAAGCGTTCCCATTGTTGATTAAGTACGCTCGTCTTTTTAAAGCTGCACGAAAGCTAAGAGATTTCCCGGTACCCTCAGTTCAAAGTGAGATTCGTCTACTGGTGAGAGTTGTACATCAACAGAGCATTTACATACAATAGAGGATGCATTCTTCTGAAATGATGTAGAGACCTTCACATCTATAAACTGAGTGGGAATTCACCGAAGGTAGTGAGCCAGGGGGAGTCAACAGGAGTGAACCGAGGGATGCAATGTGCTATCCCTAAACCTTTGTAAAGGCATTGAGCTTGGGACATAGTGATTGTGCCCGAAACTTTTTAATCCACACCTTGTGATGTTTTGTGGAATTTGGTATGACTGAAAACCTGTTGGCGTATAGTCCTTGGATGTAGCCCTTAGTGGTGAACCACGTAAAAAGTGTTGTGTCATCTCTCTGCATATGAATGTTTGCTTTCTGATCATATTCATCAAACATATTTAACAAGTTCCTACCAACGTGGGAACAAGATCCATCACATTAAAGGAAATATTTTTCACCCTAATGCACCCCTCCCCTCTCAAGGTGTCCCAGGGTCCTACAAGAAAAAACATAAAACATTCCATCATAATCAAAATTCAAGGACATCCTTCAAGGGAACAAAACATAATGTTTCTAGGATAACTTACCAATCACCATATATAGAATCCCATGAGATAAAAACATTCCTAATTCATTAGAGGGAAATATAAATCTAGTCCCACTTGTCATTTTCATATCATGTATTTGAGTTATTGTTCCAGACATATTACAAAATATATGGATTGAATTTAAAATCTTTTAAACCCATTAATAAGTAGTCTTGCATACAAAAATGGATATCCCCAATCAATAATTTACAGCCATGTATATGTGAATACACCTGAGTGAAAATGAGGATGGATATTTGATACAATAATGATTAATATAGAAATTCATAGGATAATTTTATCCATAAAAGGAGGTTACAAAATGATTTTTGGAATGGTTAAATGATAGTTAAAGGGGTTTATCAAAGAATTGAAATTATTATTACTATAATATGTATTTTCAAAAATATTTCCCAATATTAAAAATTCAAAATAAGAGGCATAATATAGGAAATGTTCATTAGTAATGGGGAGGAGAGGATCACTTAACATGGGATGGTGCATCTACATGCATCAGAAGAACTTATTACTTACATAGGGGGGCTTGTGAGGGATCTAGATAGGTAAAAAAGTGTAACATTATTCTCCATGAGTTTTTAGTGACGTGGAATGGGATGATGTGTAGGATTATATATAAAAATATAGTAGAACTTTTATTAATTCCCAGTCATTTGTTTTGGACTCTATATGATATAGTAATCAAAACTACTAACCATCCCATTTGTATTTTCTATAGTTAATTCAATATAGTTATTTATTTGATTATTTTATCAGGGTAGTAAAAGAACACATTTAAATATTTTGTTTGGTGATGTGGAATTGAGTCATGTTTATAATGATTTTATTTATACAAAATAATATACAATAATGGTTTTATAGGAAAAATTATGTGTTTAAGAAACTAATTATGTAACATAAAAACATTATTCTAAAGGATATACATAATGTTTTAATATAATCACTTATAATATTTAAAAATCACTTTTATGATTTTATGATGTCATAATACATATCATAAAATTATATCTCATTTTATTTTACCCAAAAAAATGTATTTCGATGGAAATTATGATGAAATCACAATTAAATAATATATGAATTTTTATTTCAAAAATAATAACTATTCTATAAAAAATAATACAATAAATATATGAATTTACACTTATATTTTAAAAATTCCAAATTTATTGAAAAATAATGTCTTCTTACAAGAACAATTTTCTAGCCCATATAAAAATAACATTTTAATATATAATATTATATTATAATTTATATGTAGAAAGTATTATATAATAGGAATACATTATCAAAATATAATTTATTTAAAAAATATTTATTTCATCAAATGAAGTATCTTGATAGAAACTATACATATCTGAAAAATAAAATTTCTGTTTCACTGTACGAAAATATAATTCTTATCAAACATAATATTTAGTAATTTGAAAATAATAAAATATAAATATGTTCATTATGAGACATTAAAAGTTTTAATGGTTAGGTTTAAAATACAAGTCCCTTCATTACACTAGTGAAGTACTTATGGGTAAGATGTGTTATGGTGAGATTTTCATTCGGTGGTTCAACAAATAAGATTGGGATTGTGAGATCAACGAGCTTAAACTTATCCAATAGATGGTTTTATTATTATTTAAATATAGAATCTATGACTGGGATTTCTCAGTGGGAAATCCTAGTGATTATACATCCCTTGTAAGAACATATAAATGGGATTCATATTGTATATTTGATTGGTCGATGCCATCTATTCCTCTGTCTTTATCAATATGATTAATCATAAAAATTAATATATAATAATGATATTGATAAAAATAAAATTTATATATTTTCAATGGTTATGATGTGTAATTTTATTTCAAATCTGACATGATATAACATATAATGGTTAGAAATAACCAATATGTTGAATATGTTGTGAATAATTTATTTAATAATTTATATATTCATTGGAAAAAAGAATTTTATTTATAAATCATCATTTCATTATATTATTCATCGATATCATAGCATGTAACATTCCTTTATAAATGCATTTTATCTTCTTATTTCAATATTATATATTAATTTGAAAAATTATTTGATAACTGATATACCTTCTATACCAGTATCTATTTTATTTTCCTAGTATATAAAAATAGGTAACGGATTCTTCCTATTAAAAATAATAATAAGGAAATAGTATCATATGTTTTTTTATATAAAATTTTTAACCATAAATATTAATTAATGCTAAAAAATTATTTCTATCACATCACTTAGAATGATGACTATAAGTCTGCACAAGGGGGGTTTTCACTTTTCAATAGATTTAATGAATGAATTGAATATAATAATTCACATTTCCAGAAGGATAATTATATAATTAATATCATATATATACAAAATATATATACATATGAACACCAATTTAATGAATTAATTATAAATTAATCATATCACTTCGTGGAGGTGGTAGTCCTTATATACACATGACTGAAATTATGCTTTTTGATTAGATGTGAAAGATTTAGAGAATATTTTTTCTATAATCATAAAAAATATCATAATATTTATATTGCTAGAATAAGTATTTTTTTTATTTATATAGTGCATTTATATAATATAGAAGAAGAAATAATTTTTTACTAATTTGCGAATGATAATTATATCTTCTTTCCAAGACCTCTTTGTATTAAAATTTAAGCTTTATTAGGATACTCATAAAGTAAGTAGAAAAGATCAAGGATAAAGGGAATTAATCTTTGAAATATTTTCAGTATATATTTTCTAATATACAATGCTAGAATTTGTGAACAATAAAGCTAAATAGGTTCCCTTTTAGAAGTGATGTGAGGGAAACATATGAAATTATTTTAAATTTTGAGATAACAAAAATTCAATTTTTTTTGCATGTGGATCCAAGTGGAAAAGATATTAATGTTAATTTAATTTAGGTTATATATCAAATCACATAATAAAATTTATACATGATTATTTTTTAATTAACCCTTCTCTCTTAGTTCCCCATGGTAAACCCGAATTATCCCCAAATATTGAACCCCTTTTTATTGTTTTTAGTATTAATTATCCTTAAAATTTATCTTTCAACAATTAAATTTTATTAACTATTCATATATAAAATATTCAATCAAATTAAAATGTTAAATTTCGATAAGTGGAATAATTTAATATTAAAATAAATATAAAAAACTCAATGAAATGTTTTTTTTGAAAATATAAATTTTTAATCATATAAATGAATTTATGTTCATTCCATATCATGTGAAAACATTTAGATTAATGTTACATTTTTTTCTTGAATAGATATTACATAAATTTTATGATGATAATAAATAAATAGATATTTATTTAATTTCTTCCTATAAAAACACATTGTGTGCTCAAAAAATGTTTATAATAAATAACTCATTATTGAATTCTCATGATTTTATTTTTATGTACATATATTTGAATAATAATGAATTAATTTTTAGCTATGTAAAAAAATATTATCATAATTTATTTTCACATTTTGATACCTTCTAATACGATGACTAGGAAATAACAACCACATTAAAGGATAATATTTTAAAAGTAAATTATTGTTTGTTTAAACTCAATATTGTGTGTAAATAAATATATCAGGTGAATAAAATATATTTATTGAGAAATATAAAAAAATATACGATTGTGTTAAAGGTAAAATTTTAATTTATATGATAAATTCATTGAATATAATAATGGTGTTAAGAACAAAATTGTTGAGAATATAATGGAACATCACTCAGAACATGGAAGGGAATATCAAAACCATGTTTTCATTGATTTTCTCTATAATTTTCAAATTATA
Organism: Viscum album; assembly: GCA_963277665.1. Taxonomy (NCBI): domain Eukaryota; kingdom Viridiplantae; phylum Streptophyta; class Magnoliopsida; order Santalales; family Viscaceae; genus Viscum; species Viscum album. Next base: position 164,327,230 of record OY728155.1, on the reverse strand, counting down.
TAAAATATCATTCTTAATTGTACATATAGTGGGATTGGTTATGTTATAAATGGAAACATTCATTTATATAACTAGTGAGATCAATGTCTATTAATCAAATTCATCAATTATTATTGTCATATATTAATGTATTTAGTTTTCAGGAATGTAGAAGATAATGTAGTCTAATGTGTTGGGTTTTTTACTCAATGAAAAAAATAAATTAAAAGTATAATGTTGTGATGAAATAATGGTATTAAATTGAATGAATGAAATGTGTTAGATTATTTGGAGATACTATCTACAACATTTTGTTAGAGTTTTTGAGTCATTTAATTAAGGCTGAATATTTTTTGGGAGGGCCCTTGAGAAATTCGAATAAAGAACAAAAACTTATTTCAATGATGTCCCCTCAATCAATATTCTTACTATACATTCATGTATCACTTTTACTTTCATTTCAGCCTCATGGTCAGTCACACAGGTACTGTCAATGTTTCCACTAAATATGATCTAGCCATTAATTGTTGGGTTATACAGTTTGTTCAAATCGTATAAAATTTAAGAGAATAATGTGATGTTACTAGTTAAATTCTCATCATTGGTTTAACATCATAAACACTGAATAGAATTATGATACAAATAATTGAAATACAATTATCAAATTGGAGGTGATGCCTTGATTTTTTTGAGTTTCAAGGTCAAAGAAGATATATAATATGTTTTTTGGTGTTTTAGATAAATATAAGTATTGAAGATAATCGTAATACATTTATTATTTCAATTTATAGATTGTATAATTTATTGTGTATAAACAAATGGTTTGTGAAATTTTTAATATCTTTGTACATATTTTAAATATTTACATACATTTTAATACTTTTATAATATGTCTTCAAGATCGTTGTATGGATTATTCTAGGGAAAAAATAGAAAGGGAATGTCTATAAGAACATTAAAATTTTAGAATAAATATTTTATAATAAAATGTGTGGATTTTATATATTCCAAAACATTGTATGATCCGAGGATAATTATTTTAGATGGTGAAAAATGGAAATATCTATTGGGTATATATTATTGATTCATGAATATCAATTCAAAAGACAAAATCGATTGATGATTTGGGAACGATTCATCATTAATCATACATTAGGAATAGATTTTGATTCACTATAAGAATAGTAAAATCACATTAATGGTGACGTTTTGAAGATGGGATAGTTTCATTCCTTATGAACTGAATCCATTTATTCGTGATGTAGTCTTAGTCACAAGGATAAATTCATACATGCATGTTTAGATGAATTATAGTTAAGTATTTTGTTTGGAAAATTTAGACATTAATATCTAAATATTATATTAGAATTAGAAGTATTATTATTTATAATATATAAATTAAACCATTGAATCAATTTTAATAAATTCTGATTAAGGTCCAATAAGTGGATTTCTCACTTCCTTTAATAGTAGAGTTTCTAAAAATGGTTATTGAAATTATATACATGTTATTAATAATGTATATATATTTACATTGGATGTAAATTTTATGGAAACATGATACTAGGGAAACAATATACAATATTTATTGTGTATCCAAATGGAAATGAGAGAGATGAATTAGAATGTTTTTTCCTATATCACATATTTGACTAATATTATGGAAGCTTAACTAAATACTTACTCTAGTGTAAGCTAGGATGAAGGAAACCACACTTTAATAACATAATAAATGAAGTGTTATGGGATAAACATTGTTGATGAAAAAATCTACTTGAACAATCATTGTTTTTATGGACTATAACATAAATTTGGTTTATGATATGTCTTCCCCAAAGTTATTTTTTTCAACATCATTATTAACACACAAACCCAAGAATTTAGCGAACTAAAATATAATATTAAAATATTATTATTTAAAATTACGAGTTATAAAATAGACCTTATGTTGTAAGGTATTTTACTAATAACCACATTTTGAGTGTTTATAAATTGTAGATTTATATAATTAAATTTATTTATTCAGAAGTTTGTAATATTCAGTAAATTCATTTATTATTTAAAATATAATTTTGCCTAAATGTTTTTGTTGATTTTTGTGATAAATTCATAAAATTAAATTCTTCCCATTATCAAAAAGTGTGTGAAAAATTTAACATCATTTATAGAATTGGCATGTAAAAATTATCCTAAATTAATTTTTTTAAAATATTAAAAAATGCTTGGTTTATTGTTAAATAGTGAAAATAGTCATATTTATTTAAAAAGTTCTTTTTTATTTAATGAATTTACCAAGATAATGTTTGTTTATAAATTAATTAAAAGTAAAATTTTTAATTATAATATTAATTAATCAAATATTACATTGGAATCAATTTAATGTTTTATTGTTTTATATAAATGTTTCATAAGTAAAAAATAATTTTTTTTCTAGAAAACATTTTTTTGTATTGTTTGGTAGCTATAATTATAAATTATATTATACCAATTGTGTGAAAATAATTTTAATTTTTTTTCTAACTTTAAAGATCATCATAATTATTAATATGTAATATGTTAAACATAATTTTATTCTAATAATAAATTATGAAAATAATATAAATCTTTTATAATGTATGAGGAAAAATAAGGTTTATTAGGTGTTAAACTAAACCCATAATTATTTTATTGAATTTATAACATATAGAAATACAATTATATATCCCTATACCAACCCTATATCATCCAATAATTTTAAATGGTAAATTTTCTATCCATTTTACTTTATTAAGAATTTGATATTTTTTAATCATTTTAGAAATTCCAATGGAATCATCTCTTTCAATTATAAATGTACAACTCTTCTCTCCATTATTTACACAACATTGAGGGGGATATCTAAGAATAAACCCACCCGGTTTTTAATAAATATACTTTTCCATGATATATATGTTTTTTTCTATTTTGAAAACCATACCTCTGGAAATTTACAAGGCATCTAATGGATTTATACTAAAGAAAAGGGAATCATTTTCTTCGACACAATAATATCTTTCACTTTATACAATTAATAATAATTTTAATTAACCATAATAAAATATTTAATCTAGTTTTATAAATATAAATAAACTATTTTAATATTATTTGATAAAAAATTCAAACACATTTCCATCTTATGGAAATCAAAAACATTGCTTGTGAGTACTTAAAACATAATATATATATATATATATGTAGTAGTGTAATTCATTCTTCATAAAAATATTATGTTAATTACTATAAATTTTGTGATAATAAATATATATTTATTTGTTAAACTATTATTTCCCATGAAAAATAAAAAATTATTTACCTTCTTTCTATTCTACTCTTTTGAAAATTATAAATCTTCTCTTGCGTACGTGTGGACAACCACCTTAAAAAAAATTGTGATTCATTATTCAAATCTACCATTCAAAAATGATTATAAAAATGCACATAGAAAATATTTAATATATTTATATCTGGAATAAAATTATAGTTATTATTCAACCATAAAAAATATTCATGTACTAAAACTATCAACCCGATAAACATTTTCAAAATGAAGTAGTTATCTCCTCAAATAGTGATTTACATTTACAATTATTAACAAAATAGGTAATAATATATTGTAAGAAAATAATATATTTAATTATACATATTATTATAGTTATGTATGTTATTTATAATAAATATTTATTTATTATACATGAGGATCGACCGGTTATGAAGAAATTGGGTCTTGAGGTACTGGATTTGTTTTTCAATTTCATTTCAATCAGAATTTTTATGATTAAATTTAAATTTAGTGAAATTTTATGATCCATCTCAATTAAAACCGTTTATATTTATAAATATATTTTTATTACTTTTATTTCTAACTAATAATATCATTTCTTCTATATGGTATATAAAATTATTAGGGAATATTTTTTTAGAAAAATATACAATATTTCCTATTTCTGTAGGAAAACCATACTCTTCAAAATACATGATTACATTTTAAAAAATTAGTAATTTTTTTTCTCATTATCTTATGATGGATTAAATTAATTTATATATATGTTTTACATAATCTAAAAAATTTTCAAGGGAATATTCATATCATTTTATGAAAGAGGATTTTTTGACTATTTATCAAAAATGTTATAACCATCGCTGTATTAATGTACTCATCATGAACAGAATTTTCTACCATCACTAATTCTAAATTAATTGAAGAATACATTACAATATTCCATCATTCATTCCAAAAAATAGTTTTTTTGATATTTTGAAAAAATTATAATAATATTTTTTTACAGTTAAATGCATATTTTCCATATGAAATCATAAGGGGATATTTGAAAATTATTTTCCTTTATTGCAATATCCAATAATGGATATTATAATATTATGTGGTTATACTCTAATGTTAAAATAAACCATATTTCACTTGATATACAATGTTATGTTTGAATATGAAATGTATTTATATTATATATTCTTATTCATTAGATATGGTCGGGTTTTAATTAATAAGGCATTAAAATAAAGTTGTAATTATTATTCATTTGATGCTTTCATTATAATTATTAAGTGAAATGTGGAGATCAAAATTAAATATACCCTCAATTGATAGATATAATTCATCCATCAAAATAGGATGCGTATTTGGCCAAGGCCATACCCATTTATGTATGATATCATAGATTAAGGCCTCGACTGAAAGGTGTAGATTTCAAAAAATATGTATTCTAATATTTTGGAATTATCCATTAATATCCATGAAATTGTTTGAATAGTTTTATAGTCCATGTATATGTTTCATGTTTGTGTGATTATTTATATATAATTATTTTACCTCTTTTAATTCCTAAAATATTTTTCAGGCCTTATTTCTTCTATAATATATTATGTTTTACATATTACCTTAATGATCATCTTGGATTTACCCTTCACTATGTTTCCTTTCCTAGGGATCTGGGATGTGTTGCATGATTTATAGAAAAGTAGGGACTAGTAATGTTCATAATGAAATTATTAATGTATATTTTTGGTTCTCAAAATTAATGTATGATTCAAAAATGTATATAGATTACTAGGAATACTAAAATTTTCATTCCATTGAGATTTTATCACTTGTATCAAGTACAATTTTAATAAGGTAAAAACTTGATCTAGGATATTTGGTTATAGATATTTATAGTTGGTATCATATTAAGAATGTTACATACTGGGGAACTAGATTTAAGAAATCATATATTTTTATCCATAACCTGAGGACATAATATAATGACATGTCAATGAATAATGTAATATTACTTATTTTGGTAAAGTAGAAAATATGTGGTTTTACTAGTAAGTACATGTATCCAGGGATACTATAAATTGGATATGGTTGTGTTTCAAATAAACCAAGGAGTAAAACTATGAATGATTTGTATTGGTTATTAAATACGTTATCACCTGTATTTGATGATTGGACTGAATAATGTACACCTTTATAGACACTCCCAGTGGATATGATTTGGTTTATACACACATTCATTGAAATTTTTTTTTTAAATATTAGTACTATTTGAAGATATTCCAAAAGATACTTTGTATATGATTATGAAATTATGTATTCATAAATTGTCAACTTATGTTTGGAATTTCTTCATTTTATGAATTATTCCATATGATTCTTAATTTTATAAAAAAATCCTTTGTATGAAATTATTTAGGAACACTTTCATACAAAAGGAACATAAAGCATATCAATGGATGTAATCTATGTAGGGATTTCCCTGTTGGGAACGACATTGAATTTGGATTTGGAGTTAGAGCTTGAGACAAAATATTATAGTTATATAATGATATATGTCTTATGTAATGAAAAATAACCATTCTTGTATATGGAATTTTATAATATGAAATTCATTTTACAAATGATAGAATCCTTTAATTGACAACCAAAACTGTAATTAAGTGCATACATAATTATATTTCTTAATGATAAATTGATAATATCTTTTGAGAAAAATGGTAAAAATTGGGAATTAATTATATTTAAAATGTTTTTAGGTAAGTTAAATATATTATAAGGAATTTTAATAAATATTTTTAACTAATTAAAAATATTAATGATATGAAGGAATTTCATTCCTTGTGTGTATGTATTTTAATATATTTCATGGAAAAATATTTTCCTTATGGACAATGACTACATATAGAGGTACAATTATAGATTCTATGAAACCTATAAGTGGAAAATATATCTACTGATGAATATAATATTAATAATTTAGTTATTCATGATGTGGAATACTTCTTTAGTCTAAAGGGTAGGATTTAACATTTCATTGATGGCCTAAAACCCCTTACGAGAACAATTCTCTTAATCATTCACATCACGTATGGATATAGTATCATGTGTTATCAATATAGACAAAGAGTTCATAGTGTATTATGTCTTCAATGATGTGAATGAAACAAAGAGTAATACATATGAAAAAATGGTAAGGAGGAGAATAGAGTTGGAAATTTTCAATATAGGACAATTGGGGAAGGAAACACCAATAGTACATGCTTAAAATATTCAATTGTTTTCTTCTATTATGGAGCTTAATTATATAATTCTCATGGATGAAAGGGAATTGTACAATAGTTGAATGTATATTTATTTAACTATAAGTAGATAAGACTCTATGTAATATAACTCCGCATATTTCAAGGAAACCTACTATAGTAGAATCGAAGTTGATATGTCATAGATTATACAATTACTATAGAATAATTTTATTTCCCTAGGGATAATGCCAATGGTTAACATACTATACAATTTGGGATTGAAAATGATTAATTTTCTTTTGGTTATACCCACAAATTCATATCTAAAAAATTCACAACACTTACTTTATGATTAAATAATGTGATATGATTAAATACTGTTAATGGTATATAAGTCACCTATCAGGTCGATAGTTTCTCTTTTATAAAGGTTTGTAGTGATGTGATTCCAAAAAATAAACATTCCTCCCCTATTTAAATATGATTTATTTTTGTACATGAATTAGATATCTTATTATAGATCCCATATCAATTATCAAGGAAGGAAAATTACATTTGTTGCTCAGAATTTACATATGTTCTCATATTGGTGTCTCGAATAACATGAACTCTCAATGGAATTCTATTTCATCATATTTAATTTAATGTCTATTCACAATGGATATTTTTTAAAAATTAATTGAGATATTATTAATAGTAATTTTTTGTATTGCTCATGAATATTCTAATAAATTTATAAAGTAATTGCCTTGTCTTTCCCTAAATCAGGATGTTGAGTCTTTAATAATGATCATACCCTATGACATGCCTCTTTAAAATAATATATAAATTGTGTTCTCAATTTAAATGAAATAATTTAATAATAAAATCTAGGAGAACTGATATACCAAATTCAATATTTATTTTTCTTCACCATAAGGTTCATGTATTAATTTCATAATGCAGAAATAGAGGAAAATGATTCTTTTAATTGATTATAAATAACTTAACATGAACACTATTAAGAAAAACTATGATCAACCTCATGTTGATGATCATTTTCTTCAATTTCATAGAGCTCAATATTTATCGATGATTTGTACATTTTCTGAATATCATCAGCTAATGGTTAGGAATGGTGATATTAAGAAAGGCATGCTTTTTTATGATGTGTGGTAATTATATATCTATAGTACTTCCTATCAGACTTACCAATTTTCTTATTATCTCCAAAAATTTATGGAATTGATTCATTAGATATTACCTTGAACAATTTTTAATAGTTTATATACATGATATTCGTATATATTTGAGGTACATGGAAGATAATGAAGATCATTAAAGGATTTTGTTTTTGACCCTTATGAAAGTGAATCTATATGCCAAATTAACAATGATTTAATTTTTGATTTAACAAATATCATTAATGGGATCTGTAATTTCATTTGAGGGAATTCGGTGGATCCTTCAATAATATAAATTATAGTTTAATGTCCTAGAACAATAATATTAAACGAAATATGTTCTTTTATCTGATTTCCACGACACTACCAATGATTTTTGAAATATATTTATTGAATACATAATCCACTAAACATGTTGATTACCAAGAGGGTTATGTTATTATGGACAGATAAATGTAAAGAGAATTTGAAGGAGCATACAAGAAGGTTGGTTATGCATAAGTTAAAATATTACCCGATAAGGGAGAAGGTTTTGTGATCTATAATGATGAATCAAATAAGTTACTAGGATTATTACTTATGAATAATGACTTGGAGATATAATATTTATTGTTTAAAATAATAATAAATGGGAAAAATTACCCAATATGATATTACGGGTTGATGGAGATAATGTTAAAATTAACAATTTGGATGAATTATCTATATGAAAAAATATGTGATATATATACTAATCATGAGTATCTGATGTATATATTCATATATAATGATTTGAATATGTTCCATAGAATATTTTCAGATTTGATCAAAGACTATATCAATACATTATGACCACAATAGGAGAACAAGGTAGATGATTCCATAATTCAAAATAAAAATTATAATTTTACCGAGTATCATTGAATAAGATCAAGTATTTATGGATATATATTAGAATAAAAATAAAATGGGATATATCATAACATTCCCAGTTGAATTTGTAACCATCCATTCGTATGAAAAATAAGAAGGAATAAAAGGGAAGAGATTAATTTTAAAATATGGTGATGAGTTTTATTGATTTCAAAAATGATCATGTTAGAATGATTTGGTGTAGGAACTATGTGTTATTTTCAAAGATAATATACTTGAAGAATTATATATTTAATGAAGATAGTAATTTAACATTCATTATTTTTCTTTGAGGTATAATGATTTAAATAGATGTGAATGAGAATATCTCATTGGATAAACAAAAGATCTATTATATATTATGTATCTCAAAGGCCTAGGGTTTCAGAAAAATAATGACAGGTGATAAAAATTTCATGGGGTTGTTACAAACATTACCTATGCAAGAATAAAAATTTGAAACCATTACCATTAATTGCATCACCAGACTCATTAAAACTTCTAACGTTAAAAATTATATTTGGGCTATACTTAATCAAATTAGAAAATAACAGAATTTAATTAGCATTAGAGATGATTTGTATCTTGATTAACTAACATGGTTATACATTATTAATTTAGTGTGTTTTACATTTTTACTACTGTTAACTGTATCTGATTAGTATTTGAGTATTACATCAATATTCTAGAGAATTATTCATCAAAATATATATATAATTTTGAGTTTTAGTACTATTTTTCATCGTCATATTGATGGTCAATCTCATAAGACCATATATACTATTGAAAAAATTTCAAGATTTGGTTTGTGGATTTTAATGGTGTCTAGGAAAAATACATTAATTTGGTTTAATTTTATTACAATATTTACTTTCACTTGATCATTTATATAGATCCATAAGAGTCCATCAATGGAAGTATATTTTGAAATCCATTCCATTGGAATTATGTTGTAAAATGAAAACTTTTATGGCCAAATATAGTTAGGGGAATTATAGAGAAGATAAAATTTATTCAATAGTATATGAGGGTATCTCAATGTTTAAAAAAAACATTTTATTGTCATTTTTGGGAAAGATATAGTGTTTAGTGTTGGTGACATCGTATTCTTATGAGTATACCCCTAGAATAAGGACATGATATTTGGATGGAAGGGTATGCTATGACCTAGATATCTCGATCCATTCTAATTTCATGATTTTATCATGATGATATCTCATTTATTGGTGCTTCTATGGGATAATGCTAAGGTTTATAATATGCTTTATGTATTTCTATTATGGGCCCAAAAGGTTTCATTATTTCCCATCGGTGTAATAAAAATAAAAATTCAAACAACTTAATTTAAAAATAAATTATTTGGAATGTTCAAGGATGAAACAACAAAGATGTTGAATTTGTTTAATGAGGTTTTGTAAAGAATTTATTTTAATAAGTTTATGAAATAAATTATGTAAAAATTGGATTAATTTTATTTCATAAACGATAATGTTTATATAAATTTTGATTGATTGGTTTGAAGTAATATTGAAAAGTTTTTTTGGTTTTTGTAGTTTCAGGGTTTTTATTGATTTGATTTTAGAAAATAAGGGGATTAATTCATTTTTATCAACATTGTCAAGGCAGTGGGGGGGGGGGGGGGGGGTCCAATGGTCATGATATACTCGCCTTGACGTTGTAATCCACTATTTCCTTTTGGTGTGGTAATTTTGGGGTTTTCAAAATCTTTTTTTATATAATATTTAATATTGATTGCCCTAGATTCAATAGTGATGATGCCTCAATTTGGAAATTGAATTTATCAATTAATTATTAATGTTTTAGATTCATATAACAATGTTCCTGTTAAAACTAATAGAAATGGATTGGAATGTTTTTTAATAGACTATAAAAATTTAAATACATGAATAAATAAAGGGAAAAAATCCAAAAGCCCCATCACCCTTTTGATACAAAACCCAAGAAAAATGTTGTTTTACCCCATCATCCAAGTGATGCTTGAATAATAGGCATGAAAAAAAAAATAATGTATAATGAAAAACTGGCATTGAACAGGTGTTGACACCGCACAATGAAATTTCTACCTCTAGGATTTTTTCCCTGTATCTAGGGAAAAATGTTGTCTGGCACTCTATTTATTGAATCCAAATGGGCTCATGTAGGAATCAACGACACTAAGGATGTGTCAAAAGGTGGTGATAAGTGGTTATGAGGTCATAAAATAAGTCAAAACTAAAAACTAAATCAAATATGGAAATCTTTTTGATGTCCAAAACAGTATATATCGTGTATTGATAACACTACATGTAAATGTTGAATGACGTTTATCGAATTCATGACATGAAGGCTTCTAGATCAACTTCATATGTTTCATGAAGTAACATATGTTTATCATTCTATGTCACAATTTATCATAATTTCTTTTTGATTTTTCAATGTCAACAATTTTATTAGTTTCATGGCAATCACTGGATCAGAATGTGTGATGATTGCATGATATGTAAAGTCAGTTATCCACTCTAAAAGGATGATTTTTATTTTTCTATTGTCCTCTTCATTGTATGTTTTCCATGATGACACATATTTGTTGAAAAACATATTTTAGGTTGAAAAATTTGTTTTCTTTCTATATATTTTAATCATACCACATAACATATAAAATCCTAAAAAAAGAAATCATCAGGTTCATAGGCATGTATTAATAATAAAAACAACCAGAATCAATGCATTTTTTACCAAGGATTTTTAAAATTTATAGCACTTATCAAAATCCCCCAAACATGAATTCATAATTTTCCTCATGGATAGAATCTCAACATGCTATAAATGATTTTCAGGTTAACATTTTTTTACATTCTACTACAAGATGAATCTCATTCCGCAGCGGTCTTTTAGTGGCGGTTTATTAAAAACCACTACTAAACCCCACGTTTTTTTATAGTAGTGACACATTCCCCCTAGTCACACCTGACCCCAACCCCCCCCCCCTCTCCCCCCGACCCCAACAACGCCATTTCTCCCCCGACCAGAACCCTAGATCGGATCCCCACATACTGCGGGTGACCTCACCACCCATAAGCATGTCTCTCCGCCCATCCGTGCGCCTCGCCACCCATCGTAGCCGACCCACTGAAGCCCTATAGGTATGTTTTAAAAATTCCATTTATTCATTCCTTATCATTTCTCTTGATATGGTTGGCTCTAAGTCTGTCTTCTTATTGGAGTCATGTAACCTAGTTGATGTGGTTGGTCCATGTTTCCCTTGAGATTCTCCTCATTTATGCACCACTTATTTTGGTGTAGCATGCTTATGAAATTCTTCTTCATTACATGTAGGTTTTTTCTTAATTTCTCTTTATGTGTATCATCTAGGATGTGTTTATTATTGTTAACTCTTGTGAAAATGGTTTTAATTAGATTAAAAAAGATAATGAATTTGTTGAAATAAAATTTTAAGGGGATAGGGAATATGGATTATAATGTTACAACATTTTTGGATTTAATTTGATCTAATTTGATAATACTATTTTACAGGTATAATGTCTTGATAAGAAACTATGATTGTTTGTGGAACGATTAATTTATAATAAATTTTTTTTTGAAATCCTCTGTTTCTGTGGTTTAATGGTATCTTTATAAATAAATAAATGATTAACCACGTAAATTCTATTAATTAAATAGATCCCCAATGAATGTAAGTCTTATATCATAACACCCTTAAATGAAGAAGAGAAATTGAATAACATCCCCCTTTTCTAAACATGAATGTGTTGTATTGTGATATATGATGTGATGTAAGGAAGTTTTCGGTTTTTTGTGTGTGTGGATAATCTAATATGGGGTTTCTATATTTATATGTGTTTTGGGGAATTGGATGACATGTAGTTGTAAATTGGGGCTGTGATAGGTGAGGTATGGTCATACAACTGGGCTGTGAAACTGGATTTGGCTTTAATGTGATGTAGATTTGGGGGTTGGGTTGTGGTGTTTTGTTTATGTTGTGTGGTTGGTTATTTTTTATCTACCAATGTTTCAATGGAATCAATACTTTATGTTAATATTTTCAAATGGGTATGTTTAATGAGGAAATTAATGATTGGTTGTGTTGCATAACTTGTTAATGTTTAAAAATAAACTAATGGGATGGAAGTATAAAATAATATTTCTTTCTTAATGAAACGGGTTTTCTAATTAATGTTTATTACATAGATCAATGTCCCGAATAATTTAATGATCGGTTGTGGGAGCTAGATCATGATTAATCTAGCACTTTTTTTCGTTGACATTAAATTTAAAATACAAATATACAATTTAAGGCACAAAAAACATATGGTTTTATTTACATATTTCACATGCAGTAGGTTTCATCTAAATGGAACACATATGATGATGTTTCAATATAAAAAATATTCCCTATCAAATAGTTTTTTCTATTTGATATAAATATTTCATTTGTGGCCACTATATTCCAAGGAACATTTCCTTTATAATTATCAGGTTTTTTATCAATGGTCACCCAAGTGAAACTCCATTTGATTCATTCAACAGAAACTACTTCAAAGAAAAATTTGGTTTATAAGATTTTATTTCTATTCTAGATTAGTATAAGAAGATAAATTTTTATACTTATTTAATCCAAGGTTTTATGTGGTGTCGATATCAACGTTTTTGTGTAATTCTTCATCATGTCCAGATGATATCATCTTCTTGATGAGAATGTCGACTAATTTAACTCTATGTAATGAAAACAAAAACAATATAAATCTATATATAAAGAATAATTCTATCAATATAATTATTTTATTATTCTAAATTTTAATCACAATCAACTAGATTAATCATTTTAACTCCATAACGAATAAAGAATTATCTTCAAAAAACTCATTATAGAACTTTAAAGTTGGTTTATTCTTACCTCTTTTTTTAATCTTGATTATTGTGGTATGTTATTCTATTTATAGGTTCCCATTATGGTGTGGATTCTTTTGGTTTCAATAATGGTCAACTATGATCAAGATCTTAATTTACCTCTATGTTGTAGAAGATATTGTAGCATGCTTTTTTTCATTATTTTTTCTAATCATTACATTTCATCCTCGGATGTAAGGTTAGATAGAGGGAATGATCCAAATTCCCAAGGATTAATTAAAGATGTTTATTCGTGATTTTATAAGTTCTTGGGTGAATCATTTAACTTTGGTTGAGTTTTACTATGATAATAAATTTTGATTAACCATTGGTAAAACTCCATTTAAAGAATCATATGAGTGTTCTTACATATCTATATTGTGTTGGAATGAGTTTAGAGAGTTAATTAATCTTATACCAAATTTGGTGAAGATAATTATAAAGAAGGTGTAGTTGTTCTATGAGGGAATAAAATATGCTCATGACCATCATGTGATGGACCCAGGTATAGTGTTTTTTAAGTGAGATGGGTTTGAAGCAGTGAACAAAAATTCATTACTCTTTTTATGATTTCTTAAACAATAAACCTAATTTACCTATTAGAGTGAGAAAGCTCACTGCTTAACTCACACACACTATGGATACAATGATGGATGTAATGTAAAGGGTATATCTTTAACTTGTATTAAAATATTTAATAAATTTCAACACCCAAAATATATCTTATTGTCTTCACTAAAATGGTGAGACAGTCCACACTAGGACCACGAGAAACAAAGAAGACAACCCAACCTCTATATTTCAATGAGGACATTGATTTTTAATATCATTGTTATTCCACATATACCTACCCACCAATGGGTCAAATATACATTGTATACATACCAATATACATAAATAAAGTTCCACTTTAATGTAAGAGTTTGTTTCCATTTCATATTCCTAACTTCTATTTAATTATTATATGATTTATCATGTTCTTACATTTGTGATATCAAAGTTTTCCCATCATTAGTTTCTTCATCTATTTTGGTGGAGCACGACATACAAATAACTACAAGGATGGGATCCTTTTTGTCTTTTTCTTTTATGGATCTTTTTAATTTGAATGCTTTGGTTTTCGAGTGGGTGATTTACCTTATGAATTTATAAAGGAAAAACTTATGTAACATATTTATATATTTTTTCAACTAGTTTATATGAATCTCATTCCTGATTTAGTAGTAACTATGTGTTTTAATTTTATTAATATTGTGTAGACACATTGTGATATAAATGGATAAAATATGGATCAAATTACTGAGGAACACACCTCAGTATGTTAAGGGTTTGAAATAGATTTTATATTTTTCAATTTCCAATCGATCCATAGAAAAGAGAAAACTATGTTTATGTCCTAAATTTAAATGTAGAAGATGGTTTAAGAGAGTTGAATTTTGTTAACATTTAATACTGAAGCAATTAATTGATCAATATTTGTGTTTGATTTGTCAAAGAGAATTGAATGTTATACAAAGGTTGAGCACCGATGTTAATCCACTGAATGAGATCCCAAATTCTTCGACAATATAATATGAAATGAAAAACCTTATAAATGATGCATTCAGCACTACAGGACACCACTATCAACATCCAAACATTATAGAACAACCAGAAGAGGTTGATATAAATTGCAACATGACAAGTGATGTTTTTGAGAATGTAACACCACCAGATGAAGATTGTAACATATCATTGAATTCCCTTATTGATTCTTTAGTGAAAAATGTAAGAGAAAACATCACTGAGGAAAATATATTTTTTAATTTAGTTGATGATTGAAATATAGAGTTGAATAGTAGGTTTTTTAAATATTAAAAGATTTCATTTCTGCTGAAGTTGTTCCATATCAAATGTCTATGTGGAATTACAAATAAGGAAATTTCCATGATATTGGAATTGTTTTATGAGGAATTTTCTGAAGCAAAAATCCCCAAGCCTTTTTATGATATGAAAAAAGTAGTTAACAGGATTGGTCTAAATTATACAAAAATACATGCATGTCCCAATGATTGTATGCTTTATTGGTGAGAGTATTCACGTAATCAATATTTCAAAAAAATGTTCTACTTCTAGATAGAAGTCAATGGGTGATGTTGGAAGTATGAATCAACACAATTTCATGAAGAATAAGAAAGAGAACACACCTACAAAGGTTTTTCATTACTTTACTTTAAAGTCTTGATTGAAAAGATTATTTATGTCATTGAAAACCGCTGAACACAGGAAATGGAATTCTGTAGATAATAACAATGATGGGTTAATGAGACATTCATGAGGTTCACAATCATGGAAGAACTCAAATTCATTACATCCATATTTCTCAGCTGATCCTAAGATTGTTCGATTGGGATTGGTTGCTGATGGATTCATCCCATTTGGGACTTTGAGTACCAGTTATAACATTTGGCTAGTTTTTTTGATCCCTTACGATCTGCCTCCGTGTATGTGTATGCGATAAACATATTTTATCATTTCTATAATTATTCATAAAAATAAAATATCTGGAAATGATATTGAAGTATATTTGCAACATTTGATTGATGAATTACAGGAGTTATGGAGAAATGGTGTTGAGACATTTTATGATTCTTCAAAAATAACGTTCAAAATGCATGATACTTTAATGTGGACCATTAGTGACTTCCCTGGGCTTGGGAATTAGTTTGGTTGGAACATTTACACGGGTTTGGTTTATCTTGTTTGTAACTTTTATTTTGATCCCAAACAGCTACCTCACAGAAACAAATGGTTCTTCTTATACCATCAATGATTTCTCGATGCATCTCATAGATTTCAGTTTAACAATTAAAAATTTAATAGTTTAATTGATCATAGACCACCTCTTATAAGGCCCCAGCTTTAAACCTTACTTAATCTTGAGTTATTACAAGATTACACATTGAGGATCTTTTCAGGTTTAGAGTTTTAGAGAATTAGATCATGAAACTGGCAATACATTCCACATTTTAACAAAGTGGTTACATAAAAACAGTATTCATTTTTCCCATCAATGGAAACATATTTAAAATAAAACATGGATTCTTTCTTGACACTTCCTTAAAACTATCATCACATCATGAACCTTTCCCTTGAACTGTGAAAAACATTTCAAAAACATGGGATGAGCATAAAAAGCCCAGTAAAGGATACACAAAGAAGGAAAACTGTTAGTTTTTCAAAAACAACAAGTAAACCATGAGTACTTTACCAAAGAAATACGTTTCACCTTTATGAATAAGTAAATACTCTTCACTGAATAAAAGATCATTACTTACCCTTTTGTAACCAAAAGATTTCCATAAAACCCATATAAAGAACACATAACATATAAAGGTAACATGGGACATAAACATACATAAATGGAATAACCATACAGTCGACTTCCACACATACTTAATGGAATAGCTATACGGCCGACTTCCATACCCAATGCATTGGAGGTTATAACGTAACCACGCATCCTGGTATTCACGGTACCACCCGTCATATGGTTTATCACGTAACCAACTGTAAAATGTCTAAGTACCATCATTACACATAAAATATGAGAAATATAAACATTTAAATAACAACATTTCATTTTCGATCAAAATTAGTAATTCCAAGATATTGAATTAATCAATCCATTTTAAAAAATCCTTTAAAAGAGATTTTTGAATCAAAGTGTCCCATACCACTTTGAAGCTTTTATTAGAATTATAATTTTAAAACATTAATGTCCATATAAATAAATACTGAAAACCATTTTGAAAACATGTACATTAAAGATAAGGATTTAGAATAATAAATCTTTAAAACATATAAAACGATATTTTTGTTAAAGAGTTTTTAACAAAATGAGAGACTCTTGAATACAAATAATAGCGGAATAACATTCAATCCGAACTTTATAATATCATGAGAATAAAGGGATTCATGATATAATATGTCAAAGGATAGTATACACACCATATAATATTGAATTGGATCATAACAATAATGAAGTCTCAAAAGAAATGTAAAATGAGATGAAATCCATTATAAAGAAGGTATCCTTAAATTAAGGATAAATGAATCTCATAATTATGTGTGAAAAATATAAATACACCCAATATAAGTGGATATTAAGTGTAACACAATCAAAGGTTATTCACACATATTCAAAGGATGACATATTCAATAACTACATGTTGAACCCAAAGAAATCGAAATTGGGTTAAGAAGATCCGTTGGTAAAATTCGACAGCCTAACGATGTCACATAAAATTTAACAAAAAGGGATGATGAGAGAGATAAAGGGGATCTCATCACTTGGACATAAAATTTACATAAATAAGGATATAGAATAACATATCCCAACATAATAGTATGTGAATTAAAAGACATAATAAAAGATGTCTTTTAAAAAAAGGAGGGTGAAAGGTCCCCTTACCGAGTTGGGTAACTTTCGAAAAGTACACCCCATGGAAGAAGGGTTATACAATGAAAATGTAAATAACCATAAATGAAATTATACTAAAAAAAGTGTATAAAAATGGGAATTACATATACCACTAAAAGGAAATAGTGGCAAACGTATCATAAATGTCACGGGAATAAAAGTGTGATGAACAATCCCTTACGAAAACTCGGCAGCCTAACGACACCACTTAAAACTTCCAAAAATGGATTTATGAGATCAAATAGGGTATCCCATAATATGAACATAAAAATTAAAGTATGAGGAATATAAAATAACATCCCCAAACATAAGAAAGATGGGCTTAAAAGAAATGACATAAATGAGAGTACTTAAAAAGAAAGATAGAGGTTGGATCCCTTACCTCGGGTCCGACTTGGCTCGATCATTCTTTAACGTCCTAAATAATAAACTTGATTTAATTTCTACTTGATTAAGAACCTTTTAAAAGTTCATTATTACTTTTTTATCACTTATTACCATGTTATAAACATTATGTAATCATTTAAGTTAATAATGTTTGTTTTTTTGACATTTGGTTCTTAAGTCGAAAGTGGACTTCTTACAATTACATGTTGTTCATGTGGTCAAAGGTTCATTATATATAGACTTATATTCATGATTTGGATATCATATATATCATATATATCCAGAATATACACGTATTTAGAATATTACATAATCATTTAGGGGTAAGAAATGAAATGCACTGTTCATGGAGACGGTACACCGTACGTACGCATGAACGCTACTTTCATTTCTATGTTATATTAATGGAATTAAAACTAAATGAGGGATATGTATATTTTAATTCCAGAATTATATTAATCATTTAGATTTAACATAAATCATATATATCCATTATATATATGTACTTATAATAGTACATTACATTTGGGGATAAGAAATGAAATGCACCGTTCATGGAGACGGTAAGCCGTACATACGCATGAACGCTACTTTCATTTCTATCTCATACTTTAATGTAAAGAAAATAATAATTATATAAATTTATATTATAATTACAGTATAACATCATATATAATAACTTTAAATCCATCGTTTATACGTCCCACATATGGCATTAACGAATCAAATCACTTTGAGGGGGCGGTAGTCCGCACTTCCTAAAATAAAATTATCGTGTTTACCCACAATGGAAACCATAAAGTTATGCCACAAATTAAAAATAAAGAAGATTAATTAAAACATAAAAAATATTATATATCATATATAAATATAGTGTCATCTTAATGGCCACCTTTGAAGGTGTTATATGAGTGTTGAATAATCATCGTTTCGTGAGGCAGAAATTCTCCATCCACAGAAACAGTATGTTCTTTAACCATTAGATGAAGGTGTGTGTAAGTGTAGCTAGATTAATTCTTATAATAAACATAATAGTACATGGAGGATACTGTTTTTTGTTGCAAAATAAATGAATTAAAAGAGTTTATGGTGTTGGAGATGCAAAATAAAACAAAAGAACCCAAGAGAAGACACTACCTTTAAATCGGGTAACTCTTTTTGATTTGAGCTCAAAGGCTTCCTTGTAAATGAGTATGCCAAAAGTAAGGCTTCAATGATGAAGATAGGGATGTGGAGAGATGAAATGGGCACGGTTTGGCTAAGCCAAAGGCTTGAGAGGTGTGGGTAAGGAGTTATAGGTGGGGGCATTTTATAAGAGGAGAGGAGGGGCACTCTTAGAATTTAAGGAAATGTTACTTTATTTTAGAATGCGTTTCGGAATTAACTGGTACCACATTGATGTTTCTCAAGTATAAGGTGATAAGGGTTCTAAATCCACCCATCCAATAGGTTTTGGACATGTTTAGGTCTTAGAGTTTACAGTATCTTTCCATTTTATTTAATTCGTTAAATAATGAGGTAATCATTGCATCAACATGGTGTCATAAATAATTTAATTTATTTAATGTCTAAAAATTATCAAAAATATATAATGATGTAGGAAAGATTTTTAGGTTTATAATGAATATTTATAGTCAATAATCTGACTTGTATAACGCCATTTAAATTTTTTTTAGTAAAACAACTCATGTTTGTGACATTTTTATTTTAACTTTATATAAAAAGGTATTAATGTCATTTTCCAAGAAACTTGGCTCCATGGGGTCCCCAAGTTGACCAATGTATTTCCTTTTTTGTTAATGACACATACAATAATGGTAGGACATGTGTTAGGTTTATTTCATATTATTAAAACATTATTTTTACCTTAAACTTCACTAAATACCTCTAATCGCGATCAAAAACATAAAAGTTACTATTCACCAAATAATTATTTTAATCCCATTGAACCAAATTTTACTTCTTAATGACAAACATGTAGGTTGGAATTTTGAAATTCAAAACATAGATGTGGTAAAATTTCATTTAAACGGAAAATCAGTTTTTATAAGTACCACTTAGTGGTTTCACTATTCATCAAAAATTGAAGTTTTTCAGAAAAATACCAAAACTTCACCCTAAGCTATATTTGATATTCCGAATTCAAAAATGAAGTCTATTTTAAAAAATTCAAAAAATTTAAGTTGCATTAATTAATTTAATAATTAATTCCCGCTGTTAGAGCAAATAGCGTGTTTTTTTGAAACAATAAGTATCAAAAGATTGACACTAGTTTAAGTTCAATTTCAAGATGAAATTAATTTCAACGACCACTATTGGATTAAATGGTAAAAATATATTATAATTTTACTTTGAAACCAATTAAAAAGATAATTTAATCATATAAATAAATTAGATTAAAAATAGGTTTTGAATTAAAATACCACATTTTTCACAATTCATTAAAAAATGAACATTATCAGAAAAATACCAAAAAACTAAAAAATTAAATTTTGATATGCCGATTCTAAAGAAGAATTTTATTTTGTCATATATAACACATAAAATTTTCAAAAAGTGGATTTAAAGGAGGTTCGTCATCAAAAATAGATTAATCGACCTTTTAAAGAATATAAGAATGTTTACACTTAAAATTGGATTCATTCGCATTTTTAATCCTCTAACATTTTCTGTAAAAATTAAAACACATTTGACAAACATATATAATCATTTTTAGTAAGTTCTGTTCATTACCTCCAATTAAACAGCTAGGCGTTAACTACCATTTAAAATAATATAATTTTATTATTATAGTGCAACGTAAGATTTCAAAGGAACTCGTTGTTGCATATTTGGTAAGCCATAAAGCATATCATTACCTTTAAATTAATATTGAAATTTTATTCAAAAATAGGTATAAATATAAAAATGTTATATTCTTTACTTACCTGGGGTGTTACATCCTTCCCCCCTTTTGGGAATTGCGTCCTCGCAATTTTAAAATTGGGCTCGGAAACATCCTTGAAAGTCCCACATCGGAACAAGATTCAGTAAAACAGTCACTTTAAAATAAAGAAAGAGATTTACAAAGGTCACCCGAGTTAACCCATACTAGGATTCCATGTAGGAAAACATGGACACTGATGAGAAAATATAGGGTCATGTTCTGATGGGGAGTGATAATAAACATGTCTAGGAGAAAGTTAACCATAAGAAAATCACAAATATGTGATGGGTTAAATAGTATTGGATTCCCCACTAGGAAAAGTTAATGGACAACATTTTTTTTAGTTACTTTTCATTGAAGAATTTATTTTTGAGATTAACTAAAACATAAGGAAACATACTTACTTGTCTTGTTGTCTTTCAAATTTTACTAGATTTCTTACATGAACTCATATTTTCTCCAAAAGATGAGTATTTAGGATGACTTGTTTACATTAAGAGTACTATAATCAACTTCCTGAGAATCACCTAATCCAAAAAGAGAACTATATATTTCCCATGTCTTTAGACAAAATCCAAAACCAAAAAAAAATTTTGTTAGAACAAGATCCACAAATGAATATTCCTTTATAAAAATGAAAATCTATTCTTAATCTCCAAAATTTGTGAAACAAACCCAAAGTTCAACAAAGACCATTAGATAAACAATTTGGCTATAAAATTCTTCAAAGTAAACCAAAATAAGATTGAAACCCAAATATTTTAAGGATTTAATCACATATTACTCCAAGGTACAAAATAACACTTATCTCTAAATAACATCAGTTGCTCTTAAAGTCTCATATTGAAAAGTAATTAAACTAATCACATATCCTCCATGATAGGTTAATAAATTTCCATAGATAACCCAAAATCAACATACTCTTAATTCATAAAATCATCTAACTAAAATGAATCAGTAAAACTAACCAGGGACTTCACATAGTCCAGTGGTAGGCGATAAATACCAGTTGCACTTTGGTTGTGGGTTCGATTCCCATAGCTTTGTCCGACGTGACGGGTTGTCACACGGTCTGCATGTTGTCCTTTTTCCAAACTATATAATTCTCACATCATTCCCCAAAAATAGATAAAATCATCAAAAATAACCGTAACATAATTTAACATCAATTTTATCTCATGCCTTTCACTTTCCAACATAATATATAGCAACCCATAATTACGTCAAAAGTAAGGATCATATAAACCCAAATGGTTCTTTATAACTATTTTCACAAAAGAACAGATAAAAATTCCTTGAATAAAATTTTCTTATATCATACATCAGGGTTACCCATACAATAAAAAAGTATTCTAATGTAACCCTATCATCAAAAGAGACTTAATACTCTTGAGAATTTCACCATAACTCTTGAAGCCCTTATATGTTGACTTCTTACTCATTCAACATTCTTCATGATCCAATAACCATTCCTTTCCAACTTATTCTGAAATACTTCTTTCTTACAAAAAAAAATAATGAATCATATCCCAAGATTCCAAAATAGGAAAACAAAAGTTAAGAAATAATCCATACCTTTTATTGGTCATGGTCAGATTCTTCATCCTCAGTCGGAATGGCATTAGGTATTGGTAAATGAATATTTGTATGATCTTGGTGATCCCATTCCAGAAACCTCTTCATAGGACATGTGTTTTCATAATGACCATGCACACCACATTTAAAACATTCAATTGATCCCTCAGAAAGAACTTCTTTCCCTTTCCTCGAGTCGACTGGATGCTTCCTTTTTCCATGGCAGGTTCTTGCTTTATGACCTTCATTTCCACATCTATAGCATATTTCTGTCCCTTTGAAACATTTTCCTAGGTGTTTATTTCAACATCATTGACACATAGGTTTTTTTAGCACACTTACCTTTATGATTATTACCTATAGTTTCGTAGGGATTTGTTTCTCACATATATGATGCCTTATGGAAATCACCAAGGTTTAGGTGGTCAATCATGACTCCAGATAGTTGGTTGAGGATAAACACAAGGAGTTCTCATTGTAGCTCACATATCATTCTGTTGCTCACTCAGAAAACATTCACAGATTCCTTCACATCCACCGTTACATTGGTCCCTACTAGATCCAGCCATTTACTAAAACCAACAAGGTCAGTGTGCGAATATCAACAAAACCATCATGTACTAAATAGGAAGATAAACAATAAGATATACTTATTCATTCACTTTATCTAAAACTAGGACTCTTTTGGAAATCCTAACCATTATGGTAATGTCACTTATGCTTAGAGAATACCCTAACCTCTAAAGTTATCTAAACCGACCTCTGATACCAACTATAAGGCCCCAGCCTTAAAACTTACTTAATCTTGAGTTATTACAAGATTACACATTGAGGATCTTTTCAGGTTTAGAGTTTTAGAGAATTAGATCATGAAACTGACATTACATTCCACATTTTAACAAAGTCGTTACATAAAAGATAGTATTCATTTTTCCCATCAATGGAAACATATTTAAAATAAAACATGGATTCCTTCTTGACACTTCCTTAACACTATCATCACACCATGAACCCTTCCCTTGATCTATGAAAAACATTTCAAAAACTTGGGATGAGCATAAAAAGCCTAGTAAAGGATACACAAAGAAGGAAAACTGTAAGTTTTTCAAAAACAAAAAGAAAACCATGAGTACTATACCAAAGTAATACTTTTCACCTTTATGAAGTAGTAAAAACTCTTCACTGAATAAAAGATCATTAATTACCCTTTTGTAACTAAAAGATTACCATAAAACCCATATAAAGAATAAATAACATATAAAGGTAACTTGGGACATAAACATAATTAAATGGAATAACTATACAGTCGACTTCCACACATACTTAATGGAATAGCCATATGGCCGACATCCATACCCAATGCATTGGAGGTTATAATGTAACCACCCGTCCTGGTATTCACAGCACCACCCGTCATATGGTTTATCACGTAACCACCCGTAAAATGTCCAAGTACCATCATTACACATAAAATAATCAAAATATAAACATTTCAATAAAAACATTTGATTTTGAATCAAAATAAGTAATTCCAGGATATTGAATTAATCAATCCATTTTCAAAAAACATTTAAAATAGATTTTTTAATCAAAGTGTCCCATACCACTTTGAAGATTTTATTGGAATTATAATTTTAAAACATTAATTTCCATATAAATAAATACTGAAAACCATTTTGAAAACATGGACATTAAATATAATGATTTAGAATAATAAATCTTTAAAACATTTAAAATGATATTTTTGTTAAAGATTTTTTAACAAAATGAGAGACTCTTGAATACAAATAATAGCGAAATAAAATTTAATCCTAACTTTATAATATCATGAGAATAAAGGGATTCATGATATAATATGTCAAAGGATAGTATACACACCATATAAGAGTGAATTGGTGCATAACAACAATGAAGTCTCAAAAGAAATGTAAAATGAGATGAAACCCATTATAAAGATGGTATCCTTAAATTAAGGATAAATCAATCTCATAATTATGTGTGAAAAATATAAATACACCCAATATAAGTGGATATTAAGTGTAAAACAATCAAAGGTTATTCATACATATTCAAAGGAAGACATATTCAATAACTACATGTTGAACCCAAAGAAATCGAAATTGGGTTAAGAAGTTCCCTTGGTAAAATTCGAAAGCCTAACGGCGTCACATAAAATTTTACAAAAAGGGTTGATGAGAGAGATAAAGGGGATCTAATCACTTGGAAATAAAATTTACATAAATAAGGATATATAATAACATATCTCAACATAATAGTATGTGAATTAAAAGACATAACAAATGAAGTCGTTTAAAAAAAGAGGGTGAAAGGTCCCCTTACCAAGTTGGGTAACTTTCGAAAAGTACACCCAATGGAAGAAGGGTCATACAATGAAGATGTAAATACCCATAAATGAAATTACACTACACAAAGTGTATAATAATGGGCAGTATAAACACTAATCAATATAAATAGTGTAAAATGTTGCATAAATGTCACGAGAATAAAAGTGAGATGAAAAATCCCTTACGAAAACTCGGCAGCCTAACGACGCCACTTAAAACTTCCAAAAATGGATTTATGAGATCAAATAGGGTATCCCATAATATGAACATAAAAATTAAAGTATGAGGAATATAAAAGAACATCCCCAAACATAATAAATATGGTCTTAAAAGAAATGACATAAATGAGAGTACTTAAAAAGAAAGAGAGAGGTTGGATCCCTTACCTCGGGTCCGACTTGACTCGATCATACTTTAACGTCCTGAATAATAAACTTTAGTTACTTTATACTTGCTTATGAACCTTTATCAAGTTCATTATTACTTTTATATCACTTATTACCATGTTATAAACATTATGTAATCATTTAAGTTAATAATGTTTGTTTTTTCGACATTTGGTTCTTAAGTCGAAAGTGGACTTCTTACAATTACATGTTGTTCATGTGGTCAAAGGTTCATTATATATAGAATGATATTAATGATTTGGATATCATATATATCATATATATCCAGAATATACACATATTTATAATATTACATAATCATTTAGGGGTAAGAAATGAAATGCACCATTCATGGAGACAGTACGTCGTACGTACGCATGTACGCTACTTTCATTTCTATGTCATATTAATGGAATTAAAAATAAATGATGGATATGTATATTTTAATTCCAGAATTATATTAGTCATTTATATGTAACATAAATCATATATATCCATTATATATATGTACTTATAATAGTACATCACATTTGGGGATAAGAAATGAAATGCACCGTTCATGGAGACGGTAAGCCGTACGTACTCATTAATGCTACTTTCATTTCTATATCATACTTTAATGGAAAGAAAATAATAATGATATAAAGGTATATTATAATTACAGTATAACATCATATATAATAACTTCAAATACATCTTTATACGTCCCACATATGGCATTAACGAATCAAATCACTTTGAGGGGGCAGTAGTCCGCACTTCCTAAAATGAAATTATCGTGTTTACCAACAATGGAAATCATCAAGGTATGCCACAAATTAAAAATAAAGAAGATTAAGTAAAACATAAAAAATATTATATATCATATATAAATATAGTGTCATCTTAATGGCCACCTTTGAAGGTGTTATATGAGTGTTGAACAATCATCGTTTCGTGAGGCAGAAATTCTTCATCCACGGAAATATTATGTTCTTTAACCATTAGATGAAGGTGTTTGTAAGTGTAGCTCGATTACATATTATAAAAAAATATTAGTATATTGAGGATACTGGTGTTGTTGCAAAAGAAATGAATGAAAAGATTTTAGGGTGTTGGAGAAGCAAAATAAAACAAAAGAACACAAGAGAAGACACTACCTTTAAATCGGGTAACTCTTTTTGATTTGATTTCAAAGGCTTCCTTGTAAAGGATTCTGCCAAATGTGAGGATTCAATGATGAATATAGGGATGTGGAGAGATGAAATGGGCAGGGGTTGGCCGAGCCAAAGGCTTGATAGGGGTGGGTAAGGAGGTAGAGGTGGGGGCCTTTTATAAGAGGGGAGGAGGGGAACTCATGGAATGTAAGGAAATGTTACATTATTTTAGAATGCGTTTCAGATTTAAATCATCCCACATTGATGTTTCTTGAGTATAAGGTGATAAGGGTTCTAAATCCACCCATCCAATAGGTTTTGGACATGTGTAGGTCTTAGAGTTTACATTATCTTTCCATTTTATATAAATCGTTAAATAATGAGGTAATCGCCGCATCATCATGGTGTCATAAATAATTTAATTTATTTAAAGTATAAAAAATATAAAACAAATATCATGATGTAGGAAATATTTTTAGGTTTCTAATTAATATTTATAGTTAATAATCGGACTTGTATAACACCATTTAAAAATTGTTATAGTAAAACAACTCATGTTTGTGACATTTTTA
The DNA here is from genome assembly GCA_963277665.1 of Viscum album. Taxonomy (NCBI): domain Eukaryota; kingdom Viridiplantae; phylum Streptophyta; class Magnoliopsida; order Santalales; family Viscaceae; genus Viscum; species Viscum album. The sequence continues at coordinate 164,299,966 of OY728155.1, read as the reverse complement.
TTTTAACAATAAATAAAAAGGTATTAATGTCATTTTCAAAGAAACGTGGCTCCATGTGGTCCCCAAGTTGACACATGGATTTTCTTGGTCAGACATGACACATAAAATATGGATAGGACATGTGTCATGTTCATTTCATATTATTAAAACATTATTTTTACCTTAAACTACACTAAATACCTCTAATCGCGATTAAAAACATAAAAGTTACTATTCACAAAAAAATTATTTTAATCCCATTGAACCAATTTTACTTCTTACTTACAGCCATGTATGTAGGATTTTTTAAATTCAAAACACAGAAGTGGTAAAATTTCATTTAAACGAAAAATCAGTTTTTATAAGTACCACTTAGTGGTTTCACTATTCATCAAAAATTGAAGTTTTTCAGAAAAATACCAAAAATTCACCCTAAGATATATTTGATATTCCTAATTCAAAAATGAAGTCTATTTTAAAAAATTCAAAACATATAAGTTGCACTAATTAATTTAATAATAAATTCCCCTGTCAGAGCAAATAGCGTGTTTTTTTGAAACAATAAGTATCAAAAGATTGACACTAGTTTAAGTCCAATTTCAAGATGAAATTAATTCCAACGACCACTATTCGATTAAATGGAAAAAATATATTATAATTTTACTTTGAAACCAATTCAAAAGATAATTTAATCATATAAATAAATTATATTAAAAAGAGGTTTTGAATTAAAATACATCATTTTTCACTATTCATTAAAAAACGAACATTATCGGAAAAATACCAAAAAATTACACAACGTAAATTTTGATCTCCCGATTCTAAAGAAGAATTTTATTTTCTCAAGTATAACACATAAAATTTTTAAAAAGTGGATTTAAAGGAGGTTCGTCATCAAAAGGCGGTTAATCGACCTTTTAAAGAATATTAGAATGTTTACGCTTAAAATTGGATTCATTCGCATTTTTAATCCTCTATCATTTGCTGTAAAATGTAAAAAATATTTGACAAACATATATAATCATTTTATAGTTAGTTCTATTCATTCTCTCCATTACAACGGCTAGGCGTTAACTACCATTTAAAATAATATTATTTTATTATTATAGTGCAACGTAAGATTTCAAAGGAACTCATTGTTGCGTATTGGGTAAGCCATCAAGAATATCATTCCCTCTAAATTAATATTGAAATTTTATTTACAAATAGTTATAAATATAAAAATTTCACATTCTTTACTTAGCTTGGGTGTTACATACTTCCCCACTTTTGGGAATTGCGTCCTCGCAATTTTAAAATTGGGCTCAGAAACATCCTTGAAAGTCCCACAACAGAACAAGTGTCTGTAAAACAGTCACTTTAAAATAAAGAAAGAGATGTACAGAGGTCACCTGAGTTAACCCATACTAGGATTCCATGTAGGAAAACATGGATATAGAGGAGAAAATATAGGGTCATGTTCTGATGGAGAGTGATAGTAAACATGTCTAGGAGAAAGTTAACCAGAAGAAGATCACAAATATGTGATGGGTTAAATGGTATTGGATTCCCCAGCAGGAAAAGTTAATGGACAACATTTTTTTTAGTTACCTTTCATTGAGGAATTTATTTTTGAGATAAACTAAAATATAAGGAAACATACTTACCTATCTTGTTGACTTTCAAATTTTACTAGATTTCTTACACGAACTCATATTTTCTCCAAAAAGATGAGTATTTAGGATGACTTGTTTACATTAAGAGTACTATAATCAACTTTCTGAGAATCACCTAATCCAAAAAAGAGAACTATATATTTCCCATGTCTTTAGAAAAAATCCAAAACCAAAAAAATTGTTAGAACAAGATCCACAAATGAATAATCCATTATAAAAAATAAAATATATTCTTAATCTCCAAAATTTGTGAAACAAACCCAAAGTTCAATGAAGACCATTAGATAAACAATTTGTCCATAAAATTATTCAAACTAAACCAAACTAAGATTGAAACCCAAATATTTGATGGATTTAATCACATATTCCTCCAAGGTACAAAATAACAATTATCTCCAAATAACATCAGTTTCTCTTAAAGTCTCATATTGAAATGTAATTAAACTAATCACATATCCTCCATGATAGGTTAATAAATTTCCATTGATAACCCAAAATCAACTTACTCTTAATTCATAAAATCATCTAACTAAAAAGAATCAGTAAAAATAACCAGGGACTTCACATAGTCCAGTGGTAGGCGATAAATCCCAGTTGCACTTTGGTAGTGGGTTTGATTCTCGCAGCTTTGTCCAACACGACAGGTTGTCACACAGTCTGTGTGTTGTCCTTTTTCCAAACTCTATAATTCTCAAATCATTCCCCAAAAAGAGATAAAATCTTCAAAAATAACCATAACATAATTTAACCTCAATTTTATCTCATGCCTTTCACTTACCATCATAATATATAGCAACCCATAATTACCTCAAAAGTAAGGATAATAAAAACCCAAAATGGTTCTTTATAACTATGTCCACAAAAGAATAGATAACTATTCCTTGAATTAAATTTTCTTATATCAAACATCAGGGTTACACATACTATAAATAAGTCTTCTAATGTAACCCTATCATCAAAAGAGACTTAATACTCTTGAGAATTTCACTATAACTCTTGAAGACCTTATATGTTGACTTCTTACTCATTCAACATTCTTCATGATCAATTAACCATTAAATTCCAACTTATTCTGAAATACTTATTTTCTAAAAACAGAATCATGAATCATATCCCAAGATTCCAAAATAGGAAAACAAAAGTTAAGAAATAATCCATACCTTTGATTGGTCATTGTCAGTTTCTTCATCCTCAATCGGAATGGCGTTAGGTATTGGTAAACAAATATTTGTACGATATTGGTGATCCCATTCCCGAAAATTCTTCATAGGACATGTGTTTGCATAATGACCATGCACACCACATTTAAAACATCCAATTGATCCCTCAGAAAGAACTTCTTTCCCTTTCCTTCAGTCAACTGGATGCTTCATTTTTCCATGACAGGTTCTTGCTTTATGACCTTCATTTCCACATCTATATCATATTTCTGTCCCTTTGAAACATTTTCCTAGGTTTTTCTTTCCACATCTTTGAAACATAGGTTTTTTAGCACAATTACCTTTATGATTATTACCTGTAGTTCCGTAGGGATTTGTTTCTCGCATATATGACACCTTATAGAAATCACCAAGGTTTATGTGGTCAATCATGACTCCAGATAGTTGATTGAGGATAAACACAACAGTTCTCATTGTATCTCCCATATCATTCAGTTGCTCACTCAGAAAACTGTCACAGTTTCCTACACATCCACTGTTACATTGGTGCCTACTAGATCCAGCCATTTACTAAAACCAACAAGGTCAGTGTGAGCATATCAACAAAACCATTATGTACTAAAGTGTAAGATAAACACTAAGATATACTTACTCATTCACTTTATCTAAAACTAGGACTCTTTTAGAAATCCTAACCATTATGGTAATGTCACTTATGCTTAGAGAATACCCTAACCTCTAAAGTTATCTAAACCGACCTCTGATACCAACTATAAGGCCCCAGCCTTAAACCTTACTTAATCTTGAGTTATTACAAGATTCCACATTGAGGATCTTTTCAGGTTTAGAGTTTTAGAGAATTATATCATGAAACTGGCATTTTTTTCCACATTTTAACAAAGTGGTTACATAAAAGACAGCATTCATTTTTCCCATCAACGGAAACATATTTAAAATAAAACATGGATTCTTTCTTGACCCTTCCTTAACACTATCATCACATCATGAACCTTTCCCTTGACCTATGAAAAACATTTCAAAAACTTGGGATGAGAATAAAAATCCCCATAAGGGATACACAAAGAAGGAAAACTGTTAGTTTTTCAAAAACAACAAGTAATCCATGAGTACTTTACCAATGTAATACTTTTCACCATTATGAAGTAGTAAAAACTCATCACTGAATAAAAGATCATTACTTACGCTTTTGTAATGAAAAGATTACCATAAAACCCATATAAAGAACACATAACATATAAAGGTCACTTGGGACATAAACATACTTAAATGGAATAACCATATGGTCGACTTCCACACATACTTAATGGAATAGCCATACGGACGACTTCCATACCCAAATGCATTGGAGGTTATAACATAACCACCCATCCTGGTATTCACAGCACCACCCGTCATATGGTTTATCACGTAACCACCCGTAAAATGTCCAATTACCATAATTACACATAAAATATTGAAAATATAAACATTTCAATAACAACATTTCATTTTCAATCAAAATAAGTAATTCCAAGATATTGAATTAACCAATCAATTTTCAAAAATCATTTAAAAGCGATTTTTGAATCAAAGTGTCCCATACCACTTTGAAGCTTTTATTGGAATTATAAGTTTAAAACATTAATGTCCATATAAATAAATACTAAAAACCATTTTGAAAACATGGACATTAAAGATAAATATTTAGAATAATAAATCTTTAAAACATTTAAAATGATATTTTTGTTAATGAGTTTTTAACAAAATGAGAAACTCTTGAATACAAATAATAGCGGAATAACATTTAATCCGAAATTTATAATATCATGAGAATAAAGGGATTCATGATATAATATGTCAATGGACATTATACACACCATATAAGAGTGAATTGGTGCATAACAACAATGAAGTCTCAAAAGAAATGTAAAATGAGATGAAATCCATTATAAAGAAGGTATCCTTAAATTAAGGATAAATCAATCTCATAATTATGTGTGACAAATATAAATACACCCAATATAAGTTGATATTAAGTTTAAAACAATCAAAGGTTATTCACACATATTAAAAGGATGACATATTCAATAACTACATGTCGAACCCAAAGAAATCGAAATTGGGTTAAGAAGTTCCCTTTGTAAAATTCGACAGCCTAACGGCGTCATATAAAATTTTACTAAAAGAGTTGATTAAAGAGATAAAGGGGATCTCATCACTTGGAAATAAAATTTACATAAATAAGGATATAGAATAACATATCCCAACATAATAGTATGTGAATTAAAAGACATAACAAATGAAGTCTTTTAAAAAAAAGGAGGGTGAAAGGTCCCCTTACCGAGTTGGGTAACTTTCGAAAAGTACACCCCATGGAAGAAGGGTCTCACAATGAAGATTTAAATACCCATAAATGAAATAATACTAAAAAAATTGTATAATAATGGGCAGTACATACACCACTCAAAGGATATAGTGGCAAACGTAGCATAAATTTCATGGGAATAAAAGTGAGATGAAAAAACCCATACAAAAACTCGGCAACCTAACGGCACCACATAAAACTTATAAAAATGGATTTATGTGATCAAATAGGGTCTCCCATAATATGAAAATTAAAAGTAAACTATGAGGAATATAAAATAACATCCTCAAACATAAGAAATATGGGCTTAAAAAAAATACATAAATGAGAGTACTTAAAAAGAAAGAGAGAGGTTGGATCCCTTACCTCAGGTCCGACTTGACTCGATCGTTCTTTAACGTCCTGAATAATAAACATGAGTTGATTTATACTTGATTAAGAACCCTTTTCAAGTTCATTATTACTTTTATATCACTTTTTACCATGTTATAAACATTATGCAATCATTTAAGTTAATAATGTTTGTTTTTTCGACATTTGTTTCTTAAGTCGAAAGTGGACTTCTTACAATTACATGTTGTTCATGTGGTCAAAGTTTCATTATATCCAAAATGATATTCCTGATTTGGATATCATATATATCATAAATATCCATAATATACATGTATTTATAATACTACATAATCATTTAGGGGTAAGAAATGAAATGCACCTTTCATGGAGACGGTACGTTGTACGTACACATGAACACTACTTTCATTTCTATGTCATATTAATGGAATTAAAACTAAATGAGGGATATGTATATTTTAATTCAAGAATTATATTAATCATTTATATGTAACATAAATCATATATATCCATTATATATATGTACTTATAATAGTACATTACATTTGGGGATAAGAAATGAAATGCACCGTTCATGGAGACGGTAAGTCGTACGTACGCATGAACGCTACTTTCATTTATATCTCATACTTTAATGGAAAGAAAATAATAATGATATAAAGTTATATTATAATATCAGAATAACATCATATATAGTAACTTTAAATCCATCTTTTATAGGTCCCACATATGGCATTAACGAATCAAATCACTTTGAGGGGGCGGTAGTCCGCACTTTCTAAAATGAAATTATCTTGTTTACCCATAATGGAAACCATAAAGGTATTCCACAAATGATAAATAAAGAATATTAAGTAAAAAATAAAAAATATTATATATCATATATAAATATAGTTTCATCTTAATGGCCACCTTTGAAGGTGTTCTATGAGTGTTGAACAATCATCGTTTCGTGAGGCAGAAATTCACCATCCATAGAAATAGTATGTTCTTTAACCATTAAATGAAGGTGTGTGTAAGTGTAGCTAGATTACTTATTATAAAAACATACTAGTATATTGAGGATACTGGTTTTGTTTCAAAAGAAATGAATTAAAATAGTTTAGGGAGTTGGATAAGCAAAATAAAACAAAAGAACACAAGAGAAGACAATACCTTTAAATCGGGTAACTCTTTTTGATTTGAGCTCAAAGGCTTCCTTGGAAAGGATTCTGCCAAAAGTGAGGCTTCAATGATGAAGATAGGGATTGGAGCGATAAAATGGGCAGTTGTTGGCCGAGCCAAAGGCTTGATAGGTGTGGGTAAGGAGGTAGAGGTGGGGGCCTTTTATAAGGGGAGAGGAGGGGCCCTCTTGGAATGTAAGGAAATGTTACTTTATTTTAGAATGCGTTTCAGATTTAAATGGTCCCAAATAGATGTGGCTCGAGTATAAGGTGATAAGGGTTCGAAATACACCCATACAATAGGTTTTGGGAATGTGTATGTCGTAATGTTTACATTATCATTTCATTTTATTTAAATCGTTAAATAATGAGGTTATCACTGCATCATCATGATGTCAAAAATAATTTAATTTATTTAATGTTTATAAATTATAAAACAAATATCATGATGTAGTAAATCTTTTTAGGTTTCTAATGAATATTTATAGTCAATAATCTGACTTGTATAACGCCATTTAAAAATTGGTTTAGTAAAACAACTCATGTTTGTGACATTTTTATTTTAACTTTTAATAAAAAGGTATTAATGTCATTTTCCAAGAAAGGTGGCTCCATGGGGTCCCCAAGTTGACCCATGGATTTTATTGGTCGGCCATGATACATGAAATAAGGGTAGGACATGTGTCAAGTTCATTTCATATTATTAAAACATTATTTTTACCTTAAACAACACTAAATACCTCTAATCGCGATTAAAAACATAAAAGTTACTATTCACTAAAAAATTACTTTAACCCCATTGAACAACATTTTACTTATTAATGAAAACCATTTATGTAATATTTTTGAAATTAATAACACAGAAGTTGTAAAATTTCATTTAAATGGAAAATCAGTTTTTGTAAGTACCACTTAGTGGTATCACTATTCATCAAAAATTGATGTTTTCCAGAAAAATACCAAAACTTCACCCTAAGCTATATTTGATATTCCTAATTCAAAAATGAAGTCTATTTTACAAAATTCAAAACATATAAGTTGCATTAATTAATTTAATAATTAATTCCCGCTGTCAGAGCAAATAGCATGTTTTTTTGAAACAATAAGTATCAAAAGATTGACACTAGTTTAAGTCCAATTTCAAGATGAAATTAATTCCAACGACCACTATTGGATTAAATGGTAAAAATATATTATTATTTTACATTTAAACCAATTAAAAAAATAATTTAATCATATAAATAAACTAGATTAAAAAGAAGTTATGAATTAAAATACAACATTTTTCACTATTCATTTAAAAATAACATTATCGGAAAAAGACCAAAAAATTACACAAAGTAATTTTTGATGTCCCGATTCTAAAGAAGAATTTTATTTTATAAAATATAACACATAAAATTTTCAAAAAGTGGAATTAAAGGTGGTTCGTCATCAAAAGGCGTTTAATCGACCTCTTAAAGAATATTAGAATGTTTATGCTTAAAAATGGATTCATTCGCATTTTTAATCCTATAAAATTTGCTGTAAAAAGTAAAAAATATTAGACAAACATATATAATAATTTTGTAGTTAGTTCTGTTCATTCCCTCCATTACAACGGCTAGGCGTTAACTACCATTTTAAATAATATTATTTTATTATTATAGTTCAACATAAGATTTCAAAGGAACTCGTTGTTGCGTATTGGGTAAGCCATCAAGCATAGTGCTCCCTTTAAATTAATATTGAAATTTTATTCACAAATAGGTATAAATATAAAAATGTCATATTCTTTACTTACCTGGGGTGTTACACCTCCAATGTTGTTAACTGGTTCTAATATATTGACCCAACTTGAAAATGATGAAACACAGTTTGGGAAGGTTCATTATTTGAATGATAGCGGGAAACGGGTTTGAAGTGCATTTTCAAGTGAAATTAGAACGCAATAATAGAAGAAAAAATTTTATTTTTCAGACATACATATTAGGAATTTAATTTGTAACGACATAATATTGATGTGATGAATATTTGGAAGAATTTCTGTGACAATTTGATTTTCACATTTCTTAATGAGCATGAAAAGTTGAAGGATCATCTCAATGCTCAAAAAAACTTACAATTAACGAGCATAAAATGTGTTCTCTGGCTAGATAAGGTTGCAAGCTATGGTCTGACAATTTTTTCAATAAAAAATATGGATAAAGAAACATTCCATCGATTTCTGAATAATGTGAAGGAATCTGAAGTGTATTCAAGTAACATATCGAGTTGTGTTGACATGAATAATTTTATGTTACATGGATTGAAAAGTCTTGATTTACATATTTTTTTACAAAAGTTACTACCATTGGAATTTCATACATTTTTACCTGAAAAACATACTACTGTTTTACTCTAATTCTCCACATTTCTCACACAAATATGTGAGAAATATCTACATCCATTTTAGCTTGACAACCTCTAGGATAGGTTTGTATTGACACTTTGTGAAATGTAGATGACCTTTCATCTACCTTTGTTTACTGCCATGATGCATTTAACTATGCATTTGGTTGAGGAAGCTAAATTAAGAGGCCCCGTTCATTATCGATGGATGTATCCAATTGAGATGTAAATTATTTATATGTTTTCCAGTTATGTAAACCATTTTTTTCACTTAATTAAATTCATAATTATGTTTATTTTATTTCACAGATATCTTGGGCATTTCAAATCATACATGATAAATAAAGATCAACCAGAAGGCTCTAATCCTGAAGGCAATTTGGCTGTGGAGTGTCTTACCTTTTGTTCTAGATACTTGGATGATATTGAGATAACATTTAATTTAGTTGCATGTGTTGATGACACATCGACTCATTCTCAAATAAATCAGAAATTAAAATATTTCTTACTATTGTCTGATCAGTTGTGAGCACCTCAAATGTCACACTCAAAGAATTGGAATTATTACAAGCACATAGATATGTGCTGCTGAATAGTGAAATTGTAGATCCATTTATCGAAAATCTAAGGATACAAACAAAAAGACTAATAAGAGTCCAAACAATAAATGAAAATAATATAATTAAATCTTTTAATAAAATTCTTGTAGAATGGTTTGCACGCCGTGTGAGTTCATAAATATTGCAATTAATACGAATATTAGTTCGACACATATATTTTGTTAATATAGTAAGGTATATATCTCTTTTTAGATCGTGAATACTGATACTGGAGTAGAGTTGTTATAAGATTTGATGTTTCTTGCTCAAGGTCCTCTAAAACAAGATAGAAAGTTCGACTCTTATAATGTGAATGGCTTTAGATTTCATAATGTCGATCGAGAAAGGGGTGTGAAAACATAGAATAGTTGTATATTTATATTTTCTAAAGTGGGATATAGTGGAATGCTGACTGATCTTATTGAATTAAACTACCTAAAGAATTTTTCAGTTGTTTTATTCAAATGCAATTGGGTCGATATTATCAGAGGTGTTAAAGGAGATTCTTTGCAATTTACTTCTGTGAACTTCTCTCGCTTGATGGATTTTTGTGGTCATGAACTGCATGATCCATATATCTTATCATCAGAAGAAAAAATGATATATTATGTGAATTATGATGTGGATGAAGGGAGGAGTGTAGTTTCTCACGTTATACAAAAAGATTTGTATGATATGGGTGATGAAGTGGAAGATTTGACCTCTTAAATTGAATCTCATCAACAATAAGAAGGAGAATTATTTGTCCAACATGATATTAAAAATATTATTCTAGAAAATATGAATGATGTGGATGAAGTAAAGGAGAATGAAACTGGCATTATTGAAGGGGAAAATGATTATATGTGTAGTTATTTATTCATTCAGCAACCACTTACATCATTTGTGAAGTCATTCATTATCATTGTTATATATTGTTTTTGTTAGTACTGGAAATATATTATTATTTGTAATTTTTTTTTCATTTTTTTTGAAATATATGTTCTGAAATTAATTTTATTTCATTAAATGATAGGAATGCCATGGAGGAAGAGATACATTGTTTCATCCACTACTGTGATAGATGACGATCCATCTGTCTCCTACCCTACATCATTTGAGACACCAACTACCTACCCCCTACACCATATCCCCCCGCACCATCTCTCACACCCTCTATGAGCATCCTGTATAAGCTGAGTAATCGAATCCCCCCTCAGCAGCCTCAGCAGCGGGGCGGCGGTGCGCCACATCTAGTTCATCACGCCCATACTGGAGGGTCACTGTTATAGGTACAAATGATAATATAAATAAATTTATTACAATGTTTTTATACTAATTATTTGTTCATTAAATATAAAAAATGAAACTATGGAGAAAAATATAAAAAGTGTAGTTGTGTGGAATATGAATGGAAAGAAGATAGTTATCCCATCTCATACATATGGGGTCCTTACAGATGATGTTGGGGGATTACATGCCAAATTCTAGGCCAACTGGCAGTGGAGCCCATCTCTGGTCCTATTTCTTATGAGGATTGGAGAAATATGCCTCCATGTTGGAAGAATGAATTTTTTTATTCCAAAATAAGGGTAATTTTAATACATTATGGTGTAATTGAATGTCATGTTATTAATATGTTCAAAATGATTTTTTGTATACATATGTTTTTTTAATTTACAGTTGCTGATGTGATAACACAAAAGTGGATGTTGGAAAATATTTGTAATAAATGGAAAGACTTAAAATATGGATTGTGGAGCGATGTAAACAATACTTCATTGATCATCCAACAAATGTATGAGAAGCTACCCAATACGGTACCCAAAGAACAATAGAAAGTGTTTGTTTACAGAAATCATGATGAGAAGAAGATGGTATTTAAAAATATTTTGTTATATAAACCTCATATTAAATTTATAAGTGTATATGAAGTGGGGATGAGATTTAAAACATTACTATTAAATTCAATTTTTATTTATTTCAGGATCTCTCAAAAAAGAATTTCTCAAGTCGGGTAGAGCAATTCATACCTCACACTGCGGGGTCAAAAAGGTTTTCTAGAAGCCAATTGACTATGGTAATCCTTTCATTAGTTTAAATATTTATAAGACAATATTATTTGTTTAAAATATTAAACTATTGATTTATAATTTTTTAATGCAGTCACAGAGTTTTGGGGACAACGCATCCCAAACTAAAGTGTGGTTGGATGTTCACAAAAAACCTGATGGATGTTTTGTTAATTACCGTGCCAAATAAGTTGGGGTATGAACTCATTTTTTCATTATAATGACTTATTTTCAGTTTTAAATATGTTTATATATGTTGATATTTGATTTATAGTTAAAAATTAATGAAATATGGGATGCCAGTCTTGGATTGTCCTACTCAGTCTCCCAGGATGACCTGGTTGCAAAAGTCCTTGGGAAGGAGCATACTAGTAGAGTGGTAGGATGGGTTTGGGACGTGTACCATCTGAGGTCTTTGGCAGGAAATCGGGAATTGGAGTAGTATCTACTCCTGGTTGTATTCAGTCAATACTCAGAGATGCTGAGAGAGAGATTATTTCCCTACAAAACGCACTTCAAGACTAGGGGGCTCAGATATCTGATTTTCTGAAAGCGTTGACTGATATACATCAGCAGATGAGAAGATATCCCCCAGTGGTATTGCATCGACTGGTGATGAGCAGGTAAATCAAAAAAATTCAAAATCATTTAATTTACAAACATTTATTGGTTTTAAGTTTAAATATAAATATGAAACACTATTTAATTTTCAATATAATGTTTTTATAGGTGGTAGCATGAAGTGGAGATAGAGGTAGAGTGGGTGACGATATATGTTCATCATTAGACATTGATTAGTATTATTGTCGATATTTGGAAAACTATTTATAGTCAGTTTGTATATATATCATGTGTGGAACATAGTTGCCTCAAAACATTTTTAGGACCTTACATTTTCTTGACTTCTCATGCTTTCTTTCATGTATTTTATTGATTTATGATGTTTCCTTTTATGTCTTGATTTCTCGAGTGTGGTATAAACCATATATATCAACTATTTGTAGTGATGATTCATTTTTTATGATTCATTTTTCCTAATTTAATTTTTTTCATTATAATAACATATCCAACATTTACTAGCCCAATGTATTTAAAACTACGTTTTCATATATAAGGAGTACATCTATGTTATTCTCTAGTATCAATCCCTAGGGATGAGAATGTGTGTCTCGCTAACATGTTTAAGATATATTTCCCTTTAGTGTGGGATAATCCTAGTATAAAAAATTTCAAAAATAGTATTAATCCATAGATAATAATATGAGATTCAGGGATACTTTGCTACACTTTCTAAAATTTGGTTTTCCCACCACATCCAAAGTGGCATCGAAGAACAGTCAGGCAGTGTGAATGACAATGTCAATTTTCTATGTAGGCATGACATGCCAATGAGAAACTCCCAGAAGATTCTATAGAACCCCCTTCCCTAGAAAATTGGTAAATAGACAACATGATCAGTTAATTACCATTCATAACATCAACTACCCTATCACAAATAATTTATTACAAGCATCCATATTCCATGATATAATATATCAACCCCCTTCACGAGACACTCTTCCATTTAAAAGAATGTACCTGATCACTTCTATTATATTCCACACATCAAAATAACTAGGATGCATAATTGGAGTGACAATATATTAGGAGCTAGATTCCATTCCTTTTAAAGAAACCACACTAAAGACTCCTTTTCCAAAGAAATCACATGAGTGAAACAAATATGATACATGAACCTAATCCATAACTATTAAAAAATTATAAAACCTTATCAATGGGAGAGGAGATTTTACCTTTTTTATATCTTTAGTGTCAAGTATAATAATTCCACATGGAATAACCCAAGAGAGAGATGATTTTACCTAATTCCTATGTTATGTTTCATTTATAAAAATTCCACATGGGACACTGACATAAATTATTCCCAAGAAAATATTACCACATAATTATACGCATGATAAAGGGTCTATCACCAAAATACTACACCCCATATCTTTTGAGTAACAATGGAATAAATAAATAACCACCAAATCATGTTCATAAAGGATTGTAAGAGGGTTTAAATTTATTGACACATAATTGTAATATATATCTAAATAGTTACTATATATATAGTAGTAATATATATAGTTTATATATATTTCATCCCCCTATATTTTCAAGGTATGTGAAGATGTATGTAGCCATATACTTATAATAATACTGATGAATAGACCATGGTATAACTCAGAAATCCCTAACTAGTTTAATGAGCCGATGTGCTCATGTAATTGGGTACATGCCTTATATCCCAATAGAAAGAGAGAAACCATGAAACAACACATGGGATGTTGAGTACACCATCAGGTCAAAATTCTAGTCATTGAATGTGATGAGAAAATCACAATAATTATATAGTAACATTTTTTGATACACTTTTCTCAACACCTGATGTAAGGAATTGTGATATCTCCATGCTCAGCAATCTCATACCATCATACGACAACCTCTATAAAGGAATATATTAAATATAACTAACAAGGTTAATTACCTAAATCATTTCCAAAAATAAATTCAGTGAAACCCTTAAATTTGGTTGTATTTTATTCCCAAATATAATTTACTTGTCATGCACTATAGTTCTTCATTGTTGGGTGGTTGTTGAAACATACATAATCACAACAAAATCTTAGATATAGTATTCTTATTTGGATGTCGTTCAGTATATTCCCTATTTCTAAAATGGATTCCCAAAATTGAGTTGATTTATCATCTATTCCATGAACAGTCCTGAAATATCATGAGAAAAGATAAACACTTATTTCTGACAATAATTTCATTTTTTTCCTCCTAGATATTTCAATGTTCAATCAGCTATTTGAATAATGAATTTCATGGGTTTCAGCCCTTTCAGTCCAAAATTATAAAAATGTTTGTATGATATGATACCTAAACATGAAACTAAGTTAGACAATGAGTTTACACTTATTTATATATGATAATTGTTGGAATATGAAAGATAAAAATATCATGTTTCTTTATAGTTAGGTCCTTAGATACAACTTTTTATCACACACGTGTGAGTAGAATGGTGAAAATCTCTTCTAAATTTTTTCATTACAATTTCTTTCATAAACATTTATTGGTCATAATATTCATGATAACCTCAAAAAAAGTGTATTGATTTTTTTTTATTTTAAATTTTTCAAAAAATTTAATTTCATATTGTTCTTTACTGGAGACATTCATTTGGGAAAATGAATCATTGGATTGTACTATGGTGTTTGTTCATTAGATAATCCAACTACAATTTCCATAAAACTTTAAACATATTATTAACTTCCTCTTACTAGTTTTAGTACGATAGATCTTATACCACTTCATTTTGACCATTCCCCACCTCTTCTTAGTGAAGTTATTAAATATTCACATCTGTGTACTTCGGGGAATCTTTATAGTACTCTTTTGGGACTCTCTCAGAGTGTTTCATGTATATTTCCATCATGATTCACAAAATTCAATAGTGTATCCTTTTTAATTGATTATTCTTTTATTTCCTTGAGTAAAACAATATTTGTGGTCCTAAATATGGATATAATGTCTTTAAATTTATGGACCTAGAATATTAGTGTGGTCCGTTGGGTATGTTGTTCTTGGTACACTTTTCGTTTTTTCTAACATCATTGCCCGTATTTTTGTTGAGTCTGTATACCCTAAAATTGATTACCATGATTACAATAATCATAATTTTCCCCATTAATAAATGTACATTATTGGTTTTTTGGTCCATAATAATTTCTATATTCTTGGTTAATGATTCTATCCGGTCCAATGCCCAGTAATTTTTCATTATTTTGTGAAAAACTTTTTATTATGTCACTTCCCCTTTATAATCAAAATTATTTCATATAATTTCATCCAAAAAGGATTACCATACTTCACAAGTCTAATTTATTAGTGATCCATTATATGTAGAATCAAGAATCAATCTATTTCAAGGTCACAAACAGTTATAAAATGTTGGTATAAGAATTAATATCACTATGTCATGATTAGGGAATTTGTGAGAAAATAATTTAAGACGATTTCATGTAGAGTATAGTGATTTCTTCTTAAAATTAATCGAAGCTTAGTATGGTTATCAAAATATGCATTGATTTGGAAGGTTTAAGAAAGTCGGAAAGAATGTTCCAGGCTATCTCATCTTATGTAGTGATGGAATGTGTAGGTATGCATTAGATCCAATCCTGTGATCAGTCACAGAATAAAAATTAAAAAATAACGAGTCTTACTATATCTCATGAAATATTCAGTAATTATAATTTTTTTAGTGCTCAATTATGTTTCCTAGTTTAGTGTCTGAATCTTTATGTGCTATTTTCATAAATTTCACACTTCATTAAAAAATTAAAATTATTGCTATATTAAAATGAAAGTGGTATCAAATATTGGGGTGGGGGAACTATGATTCCCGGTTGAATAATGAATTCTATGGCTTCCCAAAGTCTTCATGTGTCCACATACATAGATCTCTATTCAAAACTCCCCTAGTTAAATTATTTTTCATAGAACCTACCATGGTTTCAGGGCCATTAATATCTTTTCTTAGATCAGAATGGTGGGTGGACTCAATGATCCCTTTTCACTTTTATAGTGTGTAATAGTTTTGAATTAATGATTTAAGTCCCAATATTTCATCACCAAATAGTCAACATCAAAATTGAATTTTAAACATTTAAATAAATTAATATTAAATATAAGAAGTGAAAAATATTAAATTTTCACGTACAATGGTGCTAGTTTATACCATCCCAAAGGGAATCGTAATTTCCCTTAGGTCAAATAAAAATTAAAAATTATAATCACATACTATGATGCATTAAAATATACTATTGGGAAGGTTTTAGGTTTAACACACGATAATAATGTATTAATTTTTTAGGTTTTCAAATGATTCCATATTATAAAATTCATGAAATAGGTGAATAAAATATGGCATTTATTTTCTTTTATGAAATAAAATTATTAAAACAAACAAAATTTATTGGTTTGAAGTCATATTTAAAAGTGTGTTGGGGTTTTTTAGATTCAGGGATCAGGTGAAATTTTATATTATAAAATAATTTTATTGATACATTTTTGGTATTAGAGTTGTAATGATGTTGAGACAATGGTTATAGTATCCCCTCCTCAATGAGAAAAATCTAAATATTTTCCTTGGTCTAGTAATTTAGGATTTTCCCAAAGAATTTTTTTCTCAATACCATATTAAATTATAGTTACCCAAAATACTATTATGGTCATGGATACGTTAATGTAGACAATTGTGCAATTTATAATTATACTTTTAGATTCAAACACCATTGTACAACAAAAAAGTAACAAAAATAGACTAGAAATTAATTAAATAAATTGTGCCAATTCAATTACATGATTAAATAAAAATGAATAAATCCAATAGAACCTTCCCCCTTTGGATACATAACCCAAGAATAGGTAATGTTTACTCTATCATAATTATGATTAGTGATTAATATATAAGAAAATAAAAATAAATCGAAATAAAAATCTAGATATGAACTGGTAACGACACCCCAGAACACAACCTCTCTCTCCAGGAATTTTTCCCAGGTCTTGTGATATAATCAACACATTCCTCTAATTGTAGACCAATTATTTTCTTGGTTAGTAATAAATTTCCTTATAGATGGGTAAAAAAGTGAGCATAATTCAGTATAAGGTCATAAAAAATTCTAAAAATATACATTGAATATGTATGTTTTTTTGAAAATACTTACAGTTAAACATCATGTATTGATTACAAGCCTTGAAAATGTTGTACCCCATTTACCGAATTCATGAGATATAGATTTCTAGTTTATCGTAATTTGTGTAATGGTCTGAAACATATATCTCACACTATGACACATGACATATTAATTACAGTTTATTTCTTCCACTTCATGAATTTTTTTTCTTAATGAAATACAGTTATTCATGATGTGTAATTATTACATGACACATAATTGAAATTTTCATCTATATAAGCCATAATTTTCATTAGTTCATCACTTTTATTCCCTATAAGTGCTCCATTATCAGCTATCTTTTTGGAAGACCTTATTTTAGGTTGATATTTTGATCATTTACATGTCATCTTCTTATCTCCTAGAAATTATACTATCCTGACAAAAATGAAGAAAGCATCTAGTGTATAGACATGTATTAAGAATAAGAATCATTAGATTTATTGAATTTAATGATCACATATTTAGTCAATTAAATATATTATCACTCTCCAAAATAATTACATACATCATCCTTCAAACATACTAAACTCATAAGACTTAGAAATATAGATGTTTCTCTATTACAAGAATTATAGGCGGAGATTATGTATTATAGAATTAATGTTCTATGTAATAAGGCAACTAAGGTGGTCAACATTGTTTTTGAGAAATCATAAATTTAATTAAGGTATGTTAAATACCAAAAAGGTTTTCAGGTAGGTGTTTCCTTGATTTTTTTTGTATTATAGTCATGAAATTTGTAGGGATAAATTTTCTTTATGGGAATAATGTGAAACCCAAAAATTTTATGACAAAGTTCTCCTTAATTTTTTTTCTAATATAGTTCTTGACAAACAACAACAATATTTCAGAGAATTATGATATACTATTAATATTTTATTATTTAAATATGACTATGGTAGCATAGACATTAAATTGGAGTGTATGAATTTTAATAACCAAATTATGAATATTTTTATATAAAGGAATTATATTAAGATATTATATTAATACAAAAATACTTTCTTTTTAGTTGAATAATTTTAGGCTTCAAAAATATGTATTCATTAAAAATGGTATCTAAATATTATCTAGGGAAACAATATAAATAATTTGTATCATAGTTTAATAAATTATTTTATAAATTGAACTATATTACTAAAATAATTAGGTAAATGTTATTTAATATTAAATTTAAATAATTTTTTGAAAATATTTATATATAATTGAATAGTTAAAATAATTATTTTTAATAAAGAAAACTATATTCATATTTCAAGATTTAAAAATGTTCCATTTTATTATAAAATAGTATCTATTTAAACATATTTCATTTATATTATTTATAATTTACTTTATATCACTATAATTTATTTTTTGTGGGATTAGTTTTATAAATTTTTTAATTTCCTAGGAATAAATTTATTCAGAAATATTTTTTCATCACATTTTATAGGTTTAATATTAAATTATATTATCCCACTTATACAAAATTTATTTGATAAAATATATTACATATTTTCAATAACCATAATTAATATTAACTAAGAATAATATATATATATATATGGGTATTATTAATAGAAGTAACATTACTGATCTGTTACCATTTTTAAGGTTAAAATAGGTTTACCGAGAGTTAAACTAGTGTTATAAGAGTTAATGAGAATTAATAATTTTTATAAATCCTATAGTATGTCCATATATATACTATATAGGAAATACTATTTTAAAATATTACATTTTGGAGCCATTTGTTTTGAGTAATACAATAATATATTTTAATCTTATAAGAAATTGAACATGTATCCTCTACACCACTTATAAATTTACTATCCTAATATCCAATATATACTCCAATTGGATTCATATAGATTGAAAAGTCGCTACCCTAATTTCTAATAAATTTCCTTATATATGAAATAGTGGATATAAAATTCTAAAAATAAAATTCTATGTGTCCTTGATATGGGATCTAAATTAGGTATACCAAAGAAGAGGTTATTGTTTTAATAGAATCATTCAAAATATTGTCTTCATATATATCTTCTAAATATGATATAAAAATTAAAAAATTATTTAAGTATAATAAATATACTAATATTTTAGTATTATTATGGGAAAATAATTTTCACCACCTTTCCAATCTATAGAAATCCAAAATATCACTTGTTCATACATATGGCTCACTATCTCCACATTCTATTTTAATTCGGTATTCATAACAATTTTAATTTTGTTATTATAAATATGTAAATATTAAATTTGTATGATATTTTTAAATACATATAGACCATTAATTATAATATATTATTGTCTTACTTACACATTTAGTTATCAAAAAATTATAACATCACTCATTTTTATGTGTGGACTACAACCACTATGATATGATGTGATGAACTTTTCATTTCAATATTTTGACAATAATTATAAATATGTATGTAATTAATATATATCATATTTATATCATTATAAATTTTATGAATATGAAACAAATATGATAACGATGAATGGAATGAAACTATAAACCTGAATCATATATGAAAAAGGAAGTAGTTATCACGAGAATAATGATTTTTGTTAAACAATTGTTAATATATTTGGAATTTGATGCTATAATTAAATCATATATTATATTATATACAATATATGGTTTTGGAATAGATATATAATAAATCATTATTTATTATATATGTGCTATAAACATTTATTAAATATTTTAGATTCAGTTATGGTATTTCAATTTTACTTTCATTTTTATCACGATTCATTATACAAAATATTTTTTAATCGAAATTATATAATCTATATATGATAATCCCTTTTAATTTTTATCTTACATAAAAATTCCGATTATTTTAATTTAATTGAAGCATTTTTCTCTCCTTTGAACTTAAAATAAGTGGAAAATATTTTGCGGAAAAATATATATTATTCCCTCTTTAGTAAAAAACGGTTTTCCCTCCATGTACATGGTTTATTAAATATAATTTCATGAATGTTTTTAATATTTTCCATTAATGGTTTTATTTCATTTTTTCCCATTTTTACTTTTATAATATTTTTTCGGTGTAATATTTCTTTTTCACAAAATGTGGTTCTTTTTAATTTTTACTAAAAATGTGAAAGAATTAACAACGTTAATATAATCTATATGAACATAACTTTTTACACTCTAAACTATCATTATATTGAATAATACTTTACATGTTTCCATGGTTCGACCCAAATTAATCTTTTTATTCAATATTTTTTAAATTTTAAATTATATATTTAAAAATGAAATGGGCATTTTCCAATATAAATCCTCATGTGATCTTTTAAAAGAATATTCATCATTGTGAACATCATTTGATTAATCACCTAATTTATAGAGGTTATAAAAATTTTATAACATCCAACATAATAATTAGATGAACTATAATTAGATTAATTGTGATGTGTATTGGAATTATTTAAAATAATTCTACCAATTCTAATAGATATTGATTAATAAGTCATACTGATGAAGTTATATTTTTTATTTATATGCTCAATGCACTAAATATATTGAGTGATGGGTGTTCCTATAATTATATATACACATGATTAATATATAATTATCATGTTGAAAAATAGTTTTATTAATTATTCCTAGGGATTTCCTATATATGAAAGATGTATTGGATAAATGTCATGTGGTTATATAAGATATTCCCACACTATGTGTTTGATCATTATTTAATTAGTTAATTATATAAATGTGATTTATTTAATAGTTACATAATCCAAATGTATGTGTCCAAATAATGTGATTCTTTATATGGAGTTATTTGATCATAATTTATTCTTTACATATTATTCAAACCATTTTTTATATATGATAACTTCAGTTGTATGAATTAAATTATTGAGAATCCAATCCCACTAATTTCTAATGTTTCCTTTCAAAAATTTTAGTAAGTGCACTATTATTTTTATTTAATGATATAATAATAACTGTTTCAAGGAAAATAATTTTTTTTATTTTAAGATTTCAAAAGTAATGTATGATTCAAGAATGAATCTAGTTTACCGATACTATGAAACAAATCACAAACATGTGATCTCATTAGTTATATATATTTCAATATTATAAATATAAACACAATTTATCAAGTACTATTCTCAAGTTGATTTTATAGAATCAAATAAACATTTTTGATAAAATGATATTTTATGCTTATGGTTATCCTATACATGGTGTAATATAAGGAATTATTTGTTTTTTATTGTCTGATATGGGGTTGTTTTCTAATAATTAAAATTATTAGATATTATTATTCAGTAATAAACCACGTAAAATAAAATAATCTATTTTTTGTTTATGTGGTCATGTTTAAAATTTAATTCACTTTACTCCAAAAAGTATTGAGGGTTGTCTTAAAAGAAAAATATAAAATTAATTGTTACTCACAGATTCATTGTACCCCTCTAACTGAGTTCACTGATCCTATTGATTAATTTTAAAATGGTATCATATATGAGTTTAAATTTTGTGTGAATGGTGTTTGAATCTATTTATATTACTAATTTGTTTTATAAATAGTATATAATATAGACCCTATAAATAAAAGAAGTTTTCCCACATTTTATGGGAATATATACACAATTTGGATAGATATAATTATTCCATATTGACTACATCCCATTTATGATGTTCATAAACATTCTTCAGATAGTTTTAACCCTCATGAAAAGGTTTACAAAATTAATGTAGTAGTTATGTTGAATTTCAATAATTATATACGTACAAAACAATTACAAATTATCTTCAAACTCAAAGAGTTATTTTATGATGGTCAAAGAATCCAATACAATTAAATACATATTTCATAACTAGGAAATTGTTTTTGAAGGAAGAACCAAATTAAGGAAGTAAAATAAAATATAAATGATAATAATATACTACTGGGATTAAAATAATAAATTATGAATCTATTGATGAATTCATCACAATAGTGAGTGTTGTTATAAGATATGTAAGTATATTAATATAAAATCATATTATTCAACCATGGTTGAGAAGTTATTTTAAATTTAAAAAAATCATTTAATTTAACTGTTTTTTAATTTGAATATACAGATTCTAGTTTTATCCCTCTGAAGGATCTCCATTGTGTACTAATATAAAACAAGATGAAGAGGTGTAATGCAACCAATAATATGGGAATGTTAGTGAAAAAAATTTATAAAGAATTTAATATGGGAAAACATAATAATATTGGAAAAGATCATGGTTATGAGAATTAAGAAGAAGACAATGAAAAATGTTATGAGATTAAATCAATTTACTCTATAAATTTCAGGAATGTGTGTGATCTAGATCTCTTGGTGATGTATGATTCTATTTAATTTTTTTAACCACCAATATATGTCTTATGAAAGTTTTCCCAAATTCGAGGAAGGTGTCTAGATAATAATTACATATTGATATTTCAATGTGATGGAAATTGGAGTTTATAGTTTTTAGATCTTGGTTAACATATTTTTAGGATTAATTATGAAACATGATAGTAAATCATATATAAGTAGAGAAGAATAGTTTACGAACAGTGAAATATGGCCTTAAAATAATTCAACGATTGATATTACCATCCACATATCTTATTCATGGTATTTCATATTGTATAGGGAGTATAAAATATAATGTCACATAATTTTCACATAGACACAGGGGATTTCATGGTTTGGGAACCGTAAATAAAACCATTGACCTATGTAAAAATATAAAATTTATAAATCTATCTTGAGATCATCTATAAAATTCCCCTCAATTTCCCTCTAATTTCACATCTAGTATCAATGGGTGAGAACTAAAATCTCCATCCTTCACCAAGGGTGGTTTTCCGATGATTCAAATGTGTTACAAATATTTTATTTATGATTTGATGAACTTGGTATGTCTATAAGACTATTTCCTCCTATTTTTATAAAGAGTCACAATATTATTTCCCCTATTCATCTATTCAAGAATCCCTAATTCAAGTGATTTATTCTCAATATGATTTTGGTTGATTTAGGTGGAATAAAATGAAATGGATGGACAATTAGTTGTGAATGAGCATAGTGTTGGTGGTCAATAATATATTTCTAATTGTCATGACTATTTTTTATTTCTATCTGGTAAGTTTTATTGAGTCAAAATAATGAAAAATTTATTTCATGTAAATAATAATAGTTTTGTTCTTTAAATAGTGTGTTAAACAATTTAGGGACCAAGTTAGTGTTTTCTAAGAGTATTATATCAGTCATATGGCCACCAATTATGTATGAAAATCCCATAAAAATGGTAATATGTGTTTTAAAAAAATATAAATTTTTGTTTCTAGATTTAAAATAGATTACACTTTCATATAAATTATTGTCATTGTATTGGGGATTTTTCTCCTAGATTTGAAATATAATGGTCTATCACATGATAATGGAAATAAATAGAAACTAGTTAAATGTTCCTTGATTGAATTTTTTAATCGATTTAATGAAAATTTAACAATTTTATTATAAGAATAAATAGTGGAGTTGACTAAATTCTAAATGGGTATAAATGTGTCGGTTATTATATGCCATGATTAATAAATAATGAATGATAATTTATACCCTTTTTTCATTATGTTTAAAAGTTAATTATGATAAATATTGTACAGTGGATAATAATGGAATGTCATTGGTTTGATGGACTTGTAACTTACTATATATGTAATGTTATAGGTTTATGTGAATCTCTAAAAACATTATTATGGATTATAGACATGAAATTATATATCCTTGACATTGGAAGGGATAGAATAATGCTTGATATCCATAATTTGATTTGTTTTACATGACATTTTGATTTTTCCTTTATTATAGGGATGAATTTTAAGGAATGGATATAATTTGATTTGATAATGGTAGTTAGGATGAGTCATCTAGATGAAAATAATTATACTAAATAATTAACACCCATCTTCATATAAAGAAGTTAATCCTAATGGTGTATGTTTCATGCATTTTATGTGGTATAAAGCTAATTAGTTTGGTCATTGCAAATGGAAAATCCTAAGGGGAAAAGTGGTTCATTGATTAGTATTTAATTGTAGAACATGTTTAAATTATTTGTGTTTCAATTATTCTAGGTACCATTGTATAGTATATTATTTATACTAGATACTTTTTTCAAGGATTTTATTGGTTTCCTGATGAGTTTTACTACTCTATGCACATGTTGTAGTTTGTAACCATTAATATTTCATTATTGATGGTATTGATAAAGAAAAATTCCCTATGTTGGATGGATTATTTGCAACATGTGATGGTCCATGGATTTGGGAACTATTTATGATGTATGGAAACATTTTAGGTATTTTTACTATGTGTTTATTTTAGAATAATTTTTACACATGAATGTATTATGAAGCCTCATGTTTATTATATCGAGTTTTGGGAATTTATTAAATCTTGGGTTTTGGTTATATGATATTTGGTTATTTCTAGATACTATCTCATTATATTTTATTTTTATTTTTATCTTTTTACTCTAATAAAAAATTTATAGTTTCCCACATTTTATTTTTTGATCATTGATACTAGTAATAAGCCTCCATCATATGGATAAAAATGACTGAGATCATGTAATGACTCATTCCATATGTTATTTTGAGTGAACTAGGATGGGATGTCATACAGTGGTATCTGTGTAGTTATTTTATATTTCCTTAATAGTTGGAAATGGAAAAAAGATACTAGGATGTACAGAGCCTTGTATATGAGATAATTCATTGGATTAGATAACTTATTTGGGAGGTACTACCCATGTTTTTACGGTGGAATGTTTTTCTTTATATTTTCATGAGACAATTTTATGTTATTTCATACTGGGTAAAACAATTATTCTATGATGATATTGTTTTCCATTATTTTACTCATGTTTCTTCATGGTAAGATATTTAGTATACAAACACCATTTTATGGGATCATCGATTTATATAACATGAATCATAGTAGGAACACATGAAATATAATGTTTCAGTTGGTATTTGGGAAATAAATTTCATTTATTTTTCTTTTAGCAATTAAAATACACAGTTCTTAATATATAAGAATAAATTTATTAAAATGAAGGATGAAAATTTAATGGATAATGTGGGGTTAAATGAAAAGTTTTTAATTATGATAAAATAGTTTACTGATGCCAGTTAATAGTTCTGGATAGGGATGGTATAGAGTAATGATAGTGTTATGGTTATGACTGTTAGAATAACGTATATGCAGTTTCATGATATAGACACTTGTAAAACCCCATCATTTTCTAACTATGAAACATGATGAGTTATATGACCAGATAAGTGTGTATGGATGTTTAGAGTGTTACCTCTACAATGGCATATTATGGTTGGGATACTAGATAATAATACTTTGAATATTACATTTTAGAGGAACCACAACTCCTTTTGTTTTATTTGATATCATAAAAGAACAACTCTACATGAATTTAAATATTTTTATTATGTTAAATGAAATATATATAATGTATGATATTCCAAGTCTGTTACACCATAGTTGGGATTTTAACCTAAATTATCCCATGATTATTTCTAGGGAGGTTTGTTTTAATGAATATAAGTTCATGATTGAGTCTATCTAAGAAATTTTGTGCAATTTGGAGACCTCCCTAGAGAATATATTTATGTTGGCAGTATATATTTGTTCGGCTCCAATGAATAAGTTTACCAAAATATAGAATATTGATAATTAAATAGAGCATATTATTTTGAATTAAATTCATTATATATTCATAGATAACTTTTTAGTCAAGACAATAAATCAATAAATGGCCTTAAATATTATCTATCTGACTTAGAGTGATAGGTCACTATTGGATTCTGTTACTTCATTAATCAAAATATAGTGTTTTTTAAAAAAATTGTGGACGATTCTATATTGAAATAATATTTCTATTATGGATTATATATGGGATAACATACCAGGTAAATATTTTATTAATAAGTTTGTTGAGGGTGTACATGCAGATATCATTTTTGAAGAGAACCTAAAAGATTAATCAATGTTTTAAATTATTTTTTCACATGATATGTCTGGTGTGAATTATTTAGATAAGATTAATGATCATTATGAATGTTTTTTCTATACAAGTGGGGATAAAAGGCTCTATTATAGAGAATTATTCTACCATGTAATTGATCTATTTCGTTTCTATAAGTGTTGAAAGCCCACTCACATGTGGCATCACTATCCGTGAAAATCAGTAGAGTGCAGAATTTTTTATGGATATGACACATGAATTTTTTTTCAATACCCTCGATAGATAGCTAATGATAGAGGACCTATGGGGATGTATAGTACTATAATGGGATGTTCTACCTTATATAAGACTACTAGTTTTTTTACTATCCATAATGGGTAGTGTGGGGGATAAGAAACCTCAAGACATGATAATCCATATCATTAGAGTAGTACAGTGCATGGGACATAGATAGGTGATCATGGTATAAAGGTAGGTCAGGTGTATGCAATTTAGTATATAGTTACTAGTATAAGGGTTTGGTCATCTACTATCTCTGGTACAATACATATATCTTCAGTACAATCTTGTTCCTTATTTGATATGAGATCTTCCAAAACATTCATATATTCCAATATTATGAATAGTATGAGTCTGGTGATGGATTTTTTATTCAGTTTTCTATCGATTAAAGTGACATATGGGGTGAATTTAGAGATCATATACCTTAATAAGTGGTTTTCCCTCAAGATGGATGGGCATAATTTCCTTAATGATTTTTAAATTCTTAAAATGTTGGGGTTTTAATTGATATATATATTGGACCAGTTGTATTTTATAAACATCAAATTGTTTATTACCATAAGAGTGTCACATTAAAGTCTAATTAGGGTGACATCTATGATCATTAAGTGGAATGTTATATTTATTTAGGCTGTATAGTGCTCGTACTTTAGGAATATGGTGATATAATGTCCCAGATTGCAGGACTACTGGTATATTAATAAAAAGTAGATATTGATTGAATTGTTCTTATAGATAATTAGTTTCATAATTTTTTTCCTATGTAACTCGCAGGGTTTGTATTGGAGGGAATGATTTTGTTTACTAATTCATTGGTTCCTAATACAATAAAATTTTCCATTACACTGAATCAAATTGCACCAAATAAATTGAAGAGTGGAATAATTAGTTAGGAGATTTTAAATTTAAGGGATTTATATATCTGAGGATGTCTCCATGTGGATCTCTTTTATTATTTTCCGAGAATCGTAACTAAATGTTGCACTAATGTGTAAATCTTTGAATGTTGAGACATATAATTATTAAGAACTCGTATCCTCTTTCACAGATTGATGTTCAATTTGGATAGTTGTGGGTTTCCAATGTGTTATCTATGTTCTATTTGAGGTCACAATATTAATTTATGAGGGTAGGTCCTCCTGATATTCCATTAAATTCTCTCATATGTTAGATAACACTAATTAATTTCCTCATGATTTCCTTTAAAAAACGTTCACCTTAAGTATTTATGGAAATAATGAAATTAAACAATCACACATACTAGTATATAATTTAGTCATCTTTTTTGATGAAATCTTAGTAAAATCATTAACAAAATATGATGATTCCAAACATTTTTATGTTTCATGGTTATTTTGAGAGAGAATAGTTTACAAACAAAGTTATCTATGTATCACTATTTTGTTGATATTTTATATTTATTGGGTAAAATAATCTCATAAGATTGTGTATCTGTGGTCTTAGAGAATGTAAAAGAATTTGTTTCTTATGAGAGGACTATGAATTGTTTTGTTAACTAGGTATTTCATGTGTTATCCTGTTACTACTCAATGTTCATCACAGACATATCCCAATTGTTAGTACTGATCTTTTGACTAATAAGGGAATAAAGATTGAGTGGTTATGATATTTTCAAAATTTATTCAAGGAGATGAAGATGATTCTGATTAAAGAGTCATCTATGATTTTACCTAATATATGTAAGGAGTATACTCTTTAGTATGATATTTTTGAGATGGAACATGGGGTAGTACATATTCATGTAGATAGAGTCTTATTGCAAAGATCATGTTAGTTGAGGCCACATGAACATTATCATCCTATGCATGATCATGACATAATGATGGTAGATAACACCATAAAATTTTTTCAAATCTCTCTTTATAGAGGTGTTTACTATTTAACATGACCATAACATCCTCAAGAATATCTTTTCATAGAATATTTTATGTCTCCAACAATGAATATTATTTGATTATATGAGATCATTTAACATTGATCTATCTTATAAGTCTGAAAAGGAAAACCTAAATTTTTATGCCTAAATTCAAATCTCATTGAATCATTTAGTTCAAGAGCCTAGTTATGAGTGGAAGATGCTGAAATTTCTCCCTAAAATACATTTTAGTTCTCCAGAGGAGCGAGCAAGAATATCCCTCTTCACTTTATATATATTGACATCCTCTATGATCCATATATAAGGAGGTAGTATGAGGATTTCACGTTCCTAATGTTGAGAGATATTCATGATGATGGGGAGATTACTCCCAACTAGACCATCAATGTGGATGAGATTTTATAGGTATGTGGTCTTGACTACATGCATAAATTTCTTTTAGTGGAGCTGGTGTTTGAGTTTTATTCATTTAAATGGGATATTACCAATGTATATCCAAAATTAAACATGATATTTATTGAAAATATTGGTGGGAAAAAATGAAGAAGGATATAATATGTTTTTTGATGCAATTCTACACCTACTTGTAGGTGAATGTTGATCATCTGAGCCTCTTGGCTTGTTATATCCATTGAACTTTTGGGAATGGATTTGGGATTATTTTACCATATAAAATGTGGTGATATTATAATGGGATCCTCAAAGGAATGATGCAATATGTGTGATTATTGATTGGTTTACAATGGTATCACATTTCCAAAAAATCATCATACCTCCACTATCTATCAGTTGGGAGATATGTATGTTTGAGATATATTGTGGTTTCATGGGGATCCTATAAGAATCATTTCTGATAGTGATCCTGATTTTACATCATTCTTTTATAAATTCTAGAAGAAAGATAAAGTAACTTAAGAGTTTTTGTATAATAATTATTATGTGTATATGGATGGTAAATCGAAACATACTATCCTTATGTCATTAGATATTATGAGAGAATGGATCCTCAATTTTGATGGAACATGGGACAAGCACTTCAGACATTTTGAGTTCACTTATTATAATTGTGTTTATAGACTATTCAGATAGAAACATATGAGGATATATATGGAAGGCTACATATATGTTCTTTTTTCCAGAAGGAAGTGGGAGAGAAAATTTTATTACGACTGAGTCTCAATATAGAGATATCAGATTAGGTTTAATTAATCTTGCAACATGTGGTAGTGGCCATGGATAGAAAAAAGTCTTACACCAAACTAATTCATTGACCTATTGAGTTTACAGTATCTGAAAATTTATTCCCTTGTCTGTCTCCATGATTAGGTCTTATTTGGATGCAGAAGTTGGGTTATATCGGTGCCTTTATATAATTGATCAATTGAAATTGTGGAGATGATTAATCCATCATGTTATCATGTTTCTCTTCTACTATGGTAAATTTTTATGCATTATGATTTACATGTGTCATAGATTCAGTAGTATCAACCCAACCCTTATCATGTGATTGATATTGGAGATGTGGAGCTAGAAGCCAATGAAAAATTTGAGGAGCATCTAATTTGTTTTGGGGATAACAGTGAGAAAAATTTATTCTTGTATGACAATGCATTTGGCCAAAGATATATTGAAACATGAACATGTTAAGGTGGAAACATGGGAGTGTCATGTTAATATAGGGGTCTAGTGGCCCAAATTTTTGAAGTTGGACGCTTACCAAAGTTGGGAAGTGTATCCTAAGGATGTGAGGTAATATTGTTGGAATATTGTATGACTATAACCCATCAGAGATGGTTGTTTATTTATAAATATGAATTCAAATATTTTAAAATGGATTTTTGAATGCTTCTCAGATTTGGGTAAGGTGTTAGTCGAATCCTAGGTGTTAAAGATATAAAAGAGTTGGAAAATAAGGTTTATAGTGTATCTCAAAAGGTTAGTACTCGGTTAGTGCTATCCTTACACCATGATCTTGTAGAATGGAGAAAAGGGGAATAATTGTTTACCACCTATAGAATAGAGTCACAGAAACCAAGGAAGGATTGATAAATTAATTAACATAACTTCAAAAGGTCGGATAAACCACGAGGGTATACTTGAATATAATGTGACTTTATTTACCCATGCAAATAAGGGAACATAGGGTTAGTGCATGGTTTATAAAACCATACCCATCATTAATAGTGGAAATTTAATTTTTTTAACTCTAGAGAATACTCCAGTTTATATTATTTTAACCACCATCTCACTTCTTGTAGACTTAGGTGTGAAAAAAATCAACCTCCGATCATAATGGTGGTTATCCATTGAATGTAATGTATTTTATGTGTCATTTTATAAATATTAATCCCTAGGTAAATAAAATATTACATTTTCATATAATTTAATTAACATCAATAGAATGTTTTCCACACTTATTTAAAGTCTCATGGGACTTAATTCTAAGGATTCCATCACTTATTGATTGAGGTTGTTATATATTGTATTAATGGAAATGGATGAATGAGTAGTTTCCAATGAGAGTAAGTTAGGTGGTCTACATTTTATTTCCATATGTCTTGAATAAAGATCAATTATATATTTAATGTTATATTTATTATATTGGGATTCACAATTGATTACTTTTTATGAATAATTGACTGGATATTTAAATTGTATTTTAGAATCTTTATAACCCTTTTAGTTCTATTAATGGCTATAATATAGGTCTTTTGGAATCCAATGGTGTATGTTAGTTCCATTCAATTTTTATTAGGTTTCATAACAGATAGAATTGAGTTTTTCTATGTTTAAACCATTTATACTAGTTTTGAGACTTCTTAGCATGGAAAATATGTTGTATTTCATTAATTAGAAATTAAATGGTTCATGATGAAAAAAGTTAATCAATGATAACCGATTAAAATGGGGTGTTTAAAGAACCTTTAATAGATATTTAATTCGAATAAATAGTGAAATGGTTTAAATGTGAAATGAGGGAAAATATTTTGGGTGTTATAGACAATTGTGAATAAAAATTTATTGAATATGTGAAAATTTGTTATTTAATTTTTTAAAAGGTTATATATATGAAAATTTAATTGTGGATTATAAAGTAATTTCATGGGTATGGATGATATGACCCTCTATATCTCTATGATAAAAATATTGGAATTAATGATGAACACCTACAGGAATGCCTGATTAGCCTGGAATTCCATATCATTTTTAAGGATGGATATACATAATGATCCACATCCATGATTTTATGTATTGGAAAAAACTCATATTTCATTTCATGGATGCTAATATAACATTGCAGGCATTAATTTCATTTGAATTTGTATTGGAAATTGGAAAAAACTTTTCATTTCAAAAAAATTATATGAATAAAGAACACCCCCAATTTACTTATTGTTTTTAACTAAAATAGTGTATAGATTCAAATTCAGAAATATGCCCAAGGATATTTCTTTAGATATGTTACATGGTGGAACCAAATGGAGAATGTTTTTATTTGTTAAATGTATATGGTTCATTAATTACCATTACAATTATCACTTTTATAAATATATACCTTTTTAGGATATATATTTCATTATAAAAAATTTTTTGTTCCCTATTGATTTGTATTCCCATGCTACTTGGGGAAAACTTTTTACCTGAGTACATTTCATTGTTAGAGGTCCGAAGAAGAAAAATGGTCTTTATTGGATGGTTGATTTGGGAAATGGGATGTAGTGTTGATGAGTGGACTATGCATGATTTATGGACTTAATTTTGGTATTTTATGTCTATTTTTATTATTGGTTTCAGGGTAAACATACCACTTCTATGAAATATGTTTACCATATTAGAATTCGATGATTTAAAAATATTTTGGGTGCTAGTTCTGTGATGATTCATTATTTATGGGAACTTTCTCACGATATTTTAATTTTGATTTATCCATTTTTATAACATTTAAAAAGGGTATATAGTCACACAAAATTCTATTTCAAAACATTGGTGTTTGTCAACAGCATGTGGGATAATGTGATGTTCCCCTGAGTTCATGTAATCAACATATTCTGTTACTACTATGAGTGTGCAGATCGATGAAGTTACAAAATAAAAAAAATGTATAAGGGGATATTCCCTTAATATTATTTATGTATGGAGATATTGGAAACATTTTATCAAATGTCTAAATATTAATTAAGGAAAATTCCAGTGACCAAAAATGATGAGAAAACTAGAAGACCATTTAAAAAAATGATGACATGTCATATTTTAGAATTAAATTAAAAGTGTTTATGTTATTTAAATATAAAGGAGAAACCTAAAAAATAAAATATTTATTGAGGATATGGAAATGATGTTAATGGGGGTGTTATGTATTCTAGTTATTATGATCAATTTCTATTGAATGATAACATAATTGATGAACCATTTACTATTGATACAAATTGTTTTGTTGGGAGTGAAGAAGAATTAAGTAATTTAGAATTTAGGATAATAATAAAATTGAAAAAATTATCAATTTTCTTCTAATTCTAAAAATGATAAAATATTTATGAAAAATGATTTTCAATTTAATGGACCAAAATATTCATAAAATATTGAAATTAATTATATAGTCTTGATTGAAATTCATGAAAAAAAGAAATTATTTTATGATAAAATGTTTTATAAATTATGGAAGTAATAGAAAATGAACGAGAAATAGAAGGATATGGACACTTCTCAATAAATGAATGTTAATAGAGAAGAAGAATTAGAAAAATTCATATCCATATTAGAAGACTCTTTATAATACATTTTGTAATACTCAAAGAAGGAATAGAGTTTTCAATATAAGAAAAACTCACCCTTTAGGAGAGAATGAATTGGTAAAAATATTAATAATATTTCAAAAAATTATAATTATGTTAGTATGACCATGTTTTTGGATAAATTTTTAGAAAAAAATAAATATAAAATTTCTATAAAACTGAATTAAAACTCAAAACATGATGAAAAAGATGAAAATAAATTGGTGTAAAATATGAATAAATTGGAATAAATATATTAGGGACTAATAATAAATTTGGTTCAAAAAAATGATTAGAAACATTATTCATTATATTGTTAAATTTATGTGAAAATCACAGATATAAAACTGATTATAGGGGAATGTATGACTTATAAATACCAATGGTATTGTGAGTCACCATGTCTATAAAAATATTATATAAGATTAACCAAAATAATTTTTTTGAACTAATGTTCCCAACATGCACTAATTGAAGTTGAATTAGACAACTAAACATATATTTTTTTAGAGGAATGTGGTAAATTCTAGATAGAATACTAGGAAAAAATCAAAAACTGACCTAAGATTGGGATTAAGTCACAAATAACCTAAGGTTTCTTACATAGTTTGCAGGGTGACAATAAGAACTGAAGGAATAACTTACTAAGGGATTCTTTCTCTGCACACAAACAACTATATTATTGCAAAGGTTGATAGGTAAAGAATAAAAATGAAACAATTTTATAATTTAAATCAAGAATGCTTGAACCTATAGAGTTTATAAAAGTAGGGTTGTGTAAGATGAAATGTAATGTGAAAAAATACATTCCCAATAAGAAAAGTTTGACCACATGACCAAAATTACAAAATGAACAGCTAAAAGAGAGCCTAGATCCTAAATCTCATGCTATAACCACCGTACCCATTCTAGGTACCCAATATCTCTAGGATCCTTTGAAGTCACAGTTAACCTGACAATCATATACATAAGACATGATACATGTGTGAAAATCACATGAAGGGTGGTATAAACATACCCAGTAGTACACCCCAATAGTATAAGGGGGTAGTAAGAGATACAATAAAAGAGAATCATAGTATATTACTGAAGGTATTGTAAAATAGGACAACTAAAACCAAAATGTGAGTGGAAGAAACCTCATCCACACGCAACAGGATAAACACAATGATTATATGAAGTAATGATCATGTCTTTTCCTCCTATAGTAAGAGAGTAAACTCATTCAACAATGAGATTATAAACACTGAAAGGACATGGCATACCATGTGGGTCGTTGATACTCTATAGAAAGAGATTCTCTAAATACAAGTTTTGGATACATAATAAGGATTGGTATATATATATGTGTGTGTGATTAGTCAGATTATCCCAAATAATATATTAATGTGATTTATCTCTCATAGCTCAACCTAAGAAGAATATTAGCCAATAGTTCTAAATATCAAACATTGATGCCAAAAAACTGACATGTCAACCTAGAATTAACCATACAAGTATAACTATTCCCCACCACTCTGCTGAAACATCGATTGGTCACAAACTCAATGTTGAGGACCCATGCCCTAGTATAATAATGGGTACCACTTTGATTGAGTTAAGGACCCGCTACCCAGCTTAACTAGAGGATAACACATAGAAGATATTGGGGACACACTACAGAACTATACTAGAGGATTCCACTCTAAAGATTTCAAGGACCCACTACCTAGTGCAACTAGAGGGTACCACTCAGAATCTATTGAGGAACCACTACCAATCTAACCTGTTGGGTACCACTAAAAAATACATTTATGGCCCACTACAGAATTTTTCTAGAGGGTATAACTCAGAAGATGTCGAGGGCCTACTTCCCTACCCAGGTGGAGGGTACCTCTTGGATGATGTAGATGACACACAACCCAAATAGGTTGGAGGGTACCACTTGGAAGAATTTGAGGACCCACTGCATATACTATCTCTAAGGTACCACATGAAAGGAGTTTTTTGGTGATCATATGTGTTCATTATAGTCATTGGGAATTAACGTGGTATGTTTCATCCTAGGAAAATTTCAAAACATATCTCAAAATCCATAACCGATGGTACAATCTTGTTATATACAGGGAAAAAACTATCATTGTCTATTTGAAAGCCAATATCCATGTTTAAAAAAATCATACAAACATTCTATGTTTCCTAAAAAATAAGTACACAACATGCTGAGGATCTAGATAGCATGTTGTCCCACTATGCTACCTGGTTATGTCACAACCGTAATAAGGATTGTTCGACATGTATAACTACACAATGAGTAAGGGTACAAGATTAGGAGTCTTGGATACAATCTGAATAGACACATGAGGCTTTTTCACTGGTCCATAGGGGAAATTTCACTAATATTCTTCTTCAAAAAGCCTTGGATGTACAACAAAATCACAATTTTTCAATCCTCATAGAAGAAATATAGATATATCTTATTCATTGGCCTCAGTTAGACACCTAGTGAAGAAGGCCCATTTCCTTAAATCACACTCGAATGGTGTCTCATTTGCCAAAGATAGGAGTCCAAATTAAACATGTGACATTTTTCCTGAAAAATCTGCCTTAATTTTAGTGTCTATGTATCATAGATGGTTCATTATTCTGACACCGTATACGGGAAATATTTTTGATAAATGATCACACAATAATAATAATTTTATTATTATTGAGTGTTTTTGTCTGATGAAACGAGTTTGAAAAATGAAATCAGTCATAAAATGGTCGTCTCAATTCCAGGGTATTGTTACCACTAATGATTCATCAATTTGAAAATATGTGAAGGAGTTACAGATGAAATATAATATTTATGATAATAATAATAGTAATTAATTTAATTAAAAATTTTTAAACCCTTATTTTCCCTGCCTTCCCCACTCAAAATGGTGACACCCTTTTATGTGCAATTTCAGCCAATCTAAGGCGCCTGAAGCCATTGTTTTTTTAATTATTTAATTAATGATATCAATTCATCCCAAATTATTATTATCATAATAATTACAATAAATAAACATAAATATCCATCAATTTATTTCTCTAAAAAATAATATAATTTTTTAAATTAAAGCCACATAATTTTATTTATAACAAATACCCTTTTACAACAAAATTATTATTAGTATCTAATCTAATAAAAATAATTCGGAGCCCTCATTTACATTTTTAGCAACTAAAAACCATTAATAATAATAATTTTATTATTATTAGTACCCACCAAATTGATTAATCCCAAGAACATCATCCGAGATCCAAGACCCTCCATCATGATAATCAGACTAAGACCCCCCCCACTATGCGACCATGCACATGACCTCCACATGGAAATTACATCATTTCACTATACGTCATCACTGCACATCAACCATAAAAATGGGTATCCGTGATCTGACTTGAATGAAATCCTATCACAACCCCAAAACCAAAATATTGAAATGATCTAACCAGTAAACACTATCCTGTTAATTTATTATTCCATCTCAAATCATCAATTAACCTGTTGTTTGTGACACCATAATAAATTAGTAGGATATACCATATTATAACCCTCCTCAACATTGTTGAATCATTACCCATTTGTCAAATAATGATCAATGTGAATAACATTGTGATGAAAATCAAAAATATCAAAGTGGTAAACATCATTGTACCATCATTATTGTCCAACGATTTCATAGCATCAAACTGGGGTGAAAAACATGGTATATAGAGGAAATAAATTGATGGAAAAATTTCTATCAGTACACAGGCTCATGAAAAGTCTCAAATTAATGAACATCGTAAATATGGAAATGTTCAAGATCAATCTATTAATTATAAGGTGTAAAATCTAGATATAAAAAGTCATACCTTTATTATATATCGATCATTGTTAAAGAATGTGTCTACCATTGATGGGGAAGATCCTCTACGGCCGCTACCTATTGATCCACCTTAATCTATTAACCATCCATTGTTTGATTTCAATACTACAACAAATAAGGGGTAGATTATCCCCTCAGCGATCCAAGGTTTATGAAACTAACCCTATCAATTTTCTATAGAACATTATTTATAGTGGAATGTGGTTTATGTGACGACCCAAAATAGTGTTAATGAAAATTCTTCTTGATCTAATTAAATGTCTTATTATGTAAAATGGTCATAGAAAATATTAACTTCTTTGGTTTTATGTTTTTGGTTTTTAAATATCATTAATAATTGGTACTATTTCTAATATAGCTGTTGAATAGTGATCACATGATTAGTATGAATGTAAGTCTTTAACAAATCAAATATACCAAGAAGAAGGAAGTGATGGCCTCGTACAGTGTAATTTCTCCGTACGAAGCCCATTTTTTTAGAGATTGGAATGAATGAGGCACCAATAGCCTTCACTCTTGACCATTCCCAAGGTGAGATTCAACATGTTATGTTCAAACTGAGCCACCTATTGGAGAAGTGGAAGTTGATAGAGATTACCACCCAAGCGATGTTATCCGGGTCACCCCAAGAGTATTTCATCATCCAAAACATTAGACTTATGTATAATTCTGGTGTTGTAATGGGTTATGTAACAAGACCTTAGAATTATGATTATGTACATTATTCATGTATAGAGAAGATATATTCATTTTATTATTGTTACTTTGTAAATAGTTTATTAAAGCACATATTGTATTTTTTGTAAATATTCAATTAAGAAATATAATTTTATTAATTAAATTATTTTTTGATTTAAATAATATTTTAATAAAATATAATTACTAATAAATCTCTTTTTATTAAATATAAATATTCTAATAATTTTTTATGAATACAGTTGTAATTTTTATTAAAGTTTGAAACCCATTTTTGCCAAAAACCCATGAATTGTTGATAAATATTTGTTATTATTTTAAAATTAAAAATTCAAATATTTAGATAATTATTTAGATAAAATGAATATTATTTTTGGAATTAGGAAGTCAAAGTTATCTTACAGTGAATGTCTCATAATTTTTTAAGATAGCCAATTTTGTGGGTAAAAATTTAATAGCGTTTAAATATATAATGCGTTTTGTGACATCATAATGACCCAATACTAATGTAATAAAATACTATAAATAATATTTTCATTCAATATATGGTTTTTTTAAAATAATGTAACTTTATTTTTATTATGATTAATAATATCATGCCTTAGTTGACCCTCCAAGACTTATAAACCATTTTAACCTTTTAAATTTATTTTATTGAGAGTGTGACTCACATAAAAATAAAGCCCAATATTATAAAAGGATCATCCATTGTACTTATAAAATAATTTTTTCTACACCCCTCTAGAAAAAAACATGTGAAAAAACTATGGGTTTTTTTGTGGTTTTTATTATTTTAACATGAGGTGCCGAAAACCTAAATAAAAAAGACTTCCTTCTTTTTTCCTATATAAACCCACTGAATCTACCACTTTATATTACCTAAAAGCCATTGGAGCTTCACCAACATCTTTCCACCTCTCTTTAAAATCCTTCCTTAGTACCTCAAGCTCTCAAGAAGCCTTTATCAAGCCCTTCCCAAGCCTTTGGTATCACACTTCCATGTAAGTGATTTCTTCTTCTGTCATTTTTGTCCAAATTTCATTATGTCGTTATTCCCCAAAATTTTCAATTAAAAATGTGGGGGTATGATTTATCACCTCCCCATAATTTTCTCCTTATGTTTTAATTATGAGAGGAAAATCTCTCTTTCATTAATGGCTCACATGTACATCCGTTACTATGCCAAAATTCCATAAGGGATTTTCTCACCTCATTTACATTCAAGCTATTATTTTATATTATGAATCCATATTACATTACATATGTTTGGAAATTTATCAACATGAACCCATTAATTTCCATTTAATGTACATATGATGAGATAAACCTTTCTCTCTCATCAACAATTTTTATGAATTCTAATGTCACACCGTTATGCTGCCGAAATTGCTCCGCGATTTTCCAAGCCATAGTCATTGGTAGTAGATACCATGACCATTAATATATCAACAAGATTCACCATTATGAACATTTACTTATTGATTATATATTTTCATATTTTTATTCCACATTTCTTTTTCATAGAATAAATGATGATTTAGAGTGATTCCTTGTTGTATGATCCATGTGGCACACATATGCATGAAATGAAATGATTAAGAATTTTGTGCCCTGAGAGCACTACAATGCATTGGGTATTGATAAGTATCATGATACATAAATTGAAATGATGGTTTACTCTTTATAATTCAAGTGAAATGAGGGTTTACTTATTCTCTATGTGCAATGAACCTTAGATCATGCTAATATCAAGTTATGTGTTGATTCCATGTTTCCATGTTATGATAATCATGTTATATACTGCCTTTATGTTCATGTTTCAATTATGCTCCATTGATATTCCTATTTCCTAACATGTACTATATTCTTAATTTTAGGAATTTTTTACTGTCTTATTCTGATTTATATCTCACCCTCATCATATGCATGTCCTCAGGTTATCCCATGAAATTATAAGTACAAAGGAAAGTGTGTGGTCATGTAAAATAAGTTTTCTATAATAATGACATGTTTTATGTTCTATGTTGTTATGTAATGTTATTAATCCCCAAAGAAACTCGGCCTCTCGATATTCTATGTTGTATTAAGTGAAGAGTGTTTGTAATAAATCATTTTTTAGTGTGTAATAAATAACAGGGTTGTTATAGTTGGTATCATAGGATTGGTTATGTTATTTTTTGGGAATATGATTAGAAAACCATAGTGAAAGCCTTTTGGATAAGAATAGTTATAATAAAAACATCCCTAAATTTTGAATAGTATTGAGTAAGTCGTTTATAAAGAAAATCCATCCCTGTCTAGATATGATTAAGTAGAGGCGGCTTCAGCACATATGTATATACGGGTAAAACCCAAAAAACACCGCTTTGAGCTAGACTCAAATGAGAAATGGTGCACATCAACGGTTCTTGCTTCACTATTGGTTATGACACTTCTAGGGATACGATTTGGTAAATTTATGAGCTTATTATAAACCATTATTAAGGAAAAAAATACACCTATGAATATATGATGGGATGTATATCATGCATAACAGAGACTGAAGCATAGAAACTCATAAGATAAGGAAATAAATGTAATTTATAAGTTATCCCTTTTTTCCATTAGATTACCCTTAATGTGTTACCCCTAAATTTACCTTTACTTATGAAAATTGCCTATAATAAGAGAAATTGGGCTAATAACCGATATAAAGATCAATGTGATGACTGTTCTAATGATATGCCCAATCTAATAGGAGAAGGAATGACGAACTTTGTCATGAAACACTCTTAGTTAACTCATGAATTGAAAAGACACATGGGTCCAGGGGAACATTAACCCCCCCCCCCATGAAATAACAAGTCACAATCGAGAGCTTAATAAGACAAAGGAATCCTACTTTATATGGATCATCCTATCATTCAATTTACGAACAATGGATCAACACCATTAAAAAGACCATATCCATCCTTCAATATACGAACAAGAGAAGTTTCTTTTAGTTTCTTACCGTAAAGAGGGTGAAGCTCATCAATGGGGTATATTTATCAAAAATAAAAATCCTAAGGAAGATATTGCGCCATTGAAATGGAAAGATATCTAGAAAATGGATTTTGATAAATATTTTTTCGTGCCCTGTTACTTAATCTGGTAGGGGACTTACTTTCCCTCATGAACAAATACAACGAATCCATCGCAGCATACAAGGAAAACATCACTAGGATAGAATGAAATTTATTTGGCCTTTTCATTACCCTATAATGTAGGTTTTACCGCTTCTTTAGAGGGATAAAACCTAGCCTACAAAAATCCCTAGAAATCTGTGACTTTGAGAGCCATGAAGAAATTCTCCAATATTCCCTCAAAGTTAAAATAAAGATCATCGAATCTCAGTGGTATCATGAGGATAGAAAGAATAAGGTTGACTTTAACTATATCCTTTTGATGGATAAATCAAATGGCGCTAAGAAAATATATCACCCCGCTTTCCAAAAGTGCGGAAAGAATAACCTCAAAAATTTCCAGAAGGAGATGAGGAAATACATTAAGTGTGGAATAGAATGTCACCTGGCCATTAACTTCTAAAAAAAATATATATCTATGACAGAGGAAAGGATAAATCTGTTCTAACCTCAACGTGTTGTTCATTGCTTAGTCTATAAGGAACCAGGTTACATTGAAAATCAATACACTTTTAGAAGGGTTTTCAAAGGCTACCAACAACATCCAATATAGGAAGGGTGAGATTTTCTCATCACTAACACTGATGTGAAGCTTGAAAATGATGTGGTGATAGGTACATTATTTATTCATTCGATAATAGGGAATGTATTATTGATTCTGGTTCTACACATTCTATTAAATCCCAAATGTTTTGTAGAACAATCCCAAAACCACCACAAATCATGGAAGTAATGATGCTGCTGAGAACAGAAAATGGGGCGCTCATTGTATCCCATTAATATAATTCATACCCTATCATAATTTGTCGATTGAACATCTTGTAATAGCTCATCATACTCTATTTAGAGTAATTTGATTCAATTATTGGCATGGATTTTCACTCCTTATATAGAGTGAATATATATTCCCGTTAGAGGGAAATCACTCTCCATATGGCTAATTGTGCTTTGATTCTATAAAAGTTCAAGGAAGAGTATTAATATTAATTAGCATAATCATCACAATCATGGATGTTACTACCCTATGAGAAAGTGTATATTTCTTAGATTATTC
Source organism: Viscum album (assembly GCA_963277665.1). Classification (NCBI taxonomy): domain Eukaryota; kingdom Viridiplantae; phylum Streptophyta; class Magnoliopsida; order Santalales; family Viscaceae; genus Viscum; species Viscum album. The sequence goes on along the minus strand of OY728155.1, from coordinate 164,257,713 downwards.
ATTATAAGGAAGCAACCATCCTTGAAGACATGGTCATTGTGAGGGAATTTGCAGAAGTGTTTCTCGTGTTATTTTCTAGTCTTCCTACAATAAGAGATGTTGAATTATTTACTGATATTATAAATTGAGAATTTCTAATATCCAAGAATCTATATTGAATGGATATTGTGGAAGATGAGGAGCTAAATAATCAACTATATGAGAATCTGGATAAAGGGTTTATACGCCCATGTTCTTTACTATGGGGTGCACTAGTCCACTTCGTGAAGAGGAAGGATGGGTCAATGTGCTTTTTCATTGATTATCGTGTGCTCAATAAAATCACGATAAAGATCAAGTATCCTCTCCCATGAATTGATGAATTTTTCAATCAGCTACGTAGAGAACAATACTTCTCCAAGGTGAATTTGTTGTTCGGATATTACCATGAAAGGGTTAAGAAGGAGGATATAGACAAGAATACATTTCGTACAAGGTATGAGCACTATGAATTCATAGTAATGCCTTCTGGATTCATTAATTCTCTAGGAATATTCAAGGACATGATGAATAGAGTCTTTATATATTACATCAAAATATTTGTGGTAGTCTGTATAGATGATATTCTAATATACCCCAAAACCAAGGAGGAACATCTATGCACTATACTAGAGACATTAAGAAAAGATATGCTATATTAAAAGTACATAAGGTGTGAGTTATGTTTGATGGAAATATCATTCCTATGTCATATAATAACAAGAAATGTGATATCTATGGATCCCTCCAAGACAGCTGTAATAGAGGGATGGTCGGGGCCAACATCTCTGACATACATCCATAGCTTCCAAGGGTTAGCTTTATATTATCGCTGATTTTTGAGAAGTTTCTAATGATTTTCAAACCTTCTTACCAAGCTATACTAGATGGGAGTCACTTTTTATTATAGTGATGAATGAAAAAAATAGCTTCACAGAGATGAAAATGAATCTTATCATTATACCCATACCCATACTACCCACAGGAGAAGAACTTTTTGTGGTATTAGGTGATGATTTGAAAAGGGAAATGGGTTGTGTGTTGATTCAAAATGACAAATTCAGTGCTTATGCCTCATGGAAATTGAAATTTCATGAGAAAAACTATACAACACATGATCTGGAGTTGGTTTCATTAATCTTCCCTTTAGTATTTTGGCGACATTACCTCATTGGGAAGAAGTGTGAAATATATATATGGATCAAAAAATCCTCAAGTATATATTCAAACAAAATGAGTTAAACATGAACTAATGAAGATGTTTAGAGTTGATCAAAGACTATGACTAATCAATCTATTACCACACTAGGAAAGTGAACATGGTGACAGATTCTCTATGTAGAAAGGTCATAATAATTCTATCATTAATAATAATTGAAAAGGATCCAATCTTCTTAGATTTGATGAATATGGATATGAGAATCATAAATAAGGGAAACTCATCAATCCTTTCAAAAATAATTTCTCAACTATATCTTTTGGGAAGGTTAAATGAAGTTCAAATGGATGATGTATGAATTCCAAAGAAAGTGGAAGCTATTAGAAAAGGGAAATACTCCGAGTTCAATGAAAATGATGAAGGAATTGTGATATTTGGGACAAGACAATGTGTTCCATCATTTCCTTAGTTAAAGAATGAACATTTTTATGATGAATATAGTATGAAATTCACCATTCACATAGTAAACACAAAGATGTATATAGATATATGAGGGCATTATTGGTGGGATAACATGAATAAGAAGATCGTTGTGTCTACATTAATGTGACTAGTATTTCCACAAGTGAAGGTGGAGTGGAAGAATCCTAAGGGGTTGATGTAACCATTACACATACCCACATAGAGATGGGAGAACATTACCATGGTCTTTTTCACCGGACATCAGAATCCATCCAAAGGAAACCAAGATATTTTTCTTGTTGTGGATCATCTTATGAAGACTTCTCACTTAATTTCTATTTGGGGGATTTTTTCATTGGATCAACTAGCATTGATATACATCATATATGTGGTAAGGCTGTATGGAGTACCATTATCAATTGTATCCGATCAAGATCCAATATTCACCTCTATGTTTTGTATGTGTCATCAACATGCTCTCAATAATGATTTGAACTTAATTATGGCTTATCATCCTCAAATTGGTGTCCAATCTGAGCAGACTAACCAAAAACATGAGGAATTTTCAAGAGCATTTCCAATTGACATCAAAGGAGGATGAGATCAGTATCTTCCTATAGTTGAGTTCTCTTATAACAATAGTTTCCTCTGAAGAATCCAAATGGCTCCTTATGAATCCTGTTATGGAAAGAGGTGCAGAACACCAGCATGATGAGATGAAGTTGGGGAGTGAAAAATCCTAGGTACCAAAATGGTCAACGAAATGGTGGAGAATTATAAATCCATTTAGCAACAAATTATTGCTACTCAGAGTTGACAAAAGAGAAATGATGATAATCATCTATGAGACCTAGAGTTTGATATTAGAGACATTGTATTCCTCCGCATATCACTGGGTAAGAGAGTTATGATTTTTAGGAATAAGGGAAAGCATAGTCCAAGATACAACTACCCTTTTGAGATACTTGATCACATTGGAGTAGTGGCCTATAGACTAGCACTCCCACCGAACCTATCTTATGTACATGATGTATTCCATGTATCACACATGAAGAAGTACATACTTGACCCATCACATGTACTCAATCTAGAGTAGGTACCATTGGATAAGGACCTATCTTATGAAGAAAATCCATTCAAGTTCTTAGAACATTGGGAAGAAGTTTTTCAAAATAAGATAATTCACATCATCAAGGTGTTGTGTAGAAACGAAATGTTTTAAGAGGCAATGTGGGAATCAGAGGAAGGGATGAATTGGAGTTAACCGCATATATTTTAGTGTAGAAAAAGGAAATTTTGAGGGAGAAATTTCATATGGGGGGAAGATTGTAACAACCCAAACATCTGTTAATGAAAATTTCTATTGATCTAATTAAATGTCTTATATGTAAAATGGTTATATAACATATGTACTTCCACGATTTTATGTTTTGGGTTTTTAAAATAACCTTATGAATTGTGATCATTTCTAATATTGTCATTGAACAATGTTCACATTATTAGTATAAATATAAGGCTTTAACAAATCCAATTTACACATAAAAAAGATGCAATTTGCTCATCTAATAGAATTGCTCTGTATAAATCCCTTTTGTTGGAGCTCAGGAAGGACTTGGAATCATTAGGAATCACTCTAGACTAAGTCAAAGCTGAGTTTATATATGTTAATGTTGAACGAAACCACCTATGGGTGAAGTGGAAGTTGATAAACATTACCACCCGAGCGATGTTATCCAAGCTACCCCAAGAGTCTATCACCATCACACAACATACCCTTAGGTTTTATGCTGGTGTTCTAAGGGGTTATGTAACAACATCATAGAAATATGATTATGTACATTATTTTTTTGTATAGGAAATATATATCCATTTTATTATTGTTAATTTGTAAATTGGTTTTCAAACCACAAATAGTATATTTAGTTAATAATCAATTAACAAATATATTTTGATGAATTCATGTATTTTTCAAATTAAATAATATTTTAATAAAATATAATGACTAATAAATTATTTTTTATTAAATATAAATGATCTTATAACATTTTATCAATACAATTGTAATTTTTATTAAGGTTTGGAACCCTTTTTTGCCAAAACCCTTGAATTTTTTTAAAAAATGTCAGTTTTTATTTTAAAATTTAAAATTAAAATATTTAAAAATTTATTTTGATAAAATGAATACTATTTTTTGAATTAGGATGTCAAAATTATCCAATGGTTAATTTTTCATACTTTTCGAAGACAATTGAATTTTTGGGTGAAAATAAATACAGTTTAAATATATAATGTGTTTTATGACATCATAATGACCCAATAGTGATATAATAAAATAATATTAATGATACTTTCGGACAATATATGTTATATATTTAAAATAATGGTATTTTAGATTTTTTTATTAATCTTATGGTGCCTTAGTTGACCCTTCAATATTTATAAATCTTTAAAACTTTTTAAATTGATTTTCTTGATAGTCTGACTCACCTCCACATAAGAAAGACTAATATTTTAAGATATTTGAAAATTAGAAATAAAAAATATTTTTTCACACTCTCAAGAAAAAAATGGGTAAATCCCATGAGTTTGTTCATGGTTTTGATAGTTTATTGTGTGGTGTCTGAAACCAAAATAATAAAGAATTCGCTCTATTTTCTTATATAAACCAACCCATTACCCCACATCACTTTCACTCAATATGATTGGAGGTGGACCAAAATACTGCCCCTACTCTCTCTATAATCCTCCCAAGTAGCCCCAGGCTCCCTAGAATCCTCTCTCAAGCCCCTCTAGAGCCTTTGAGATCACACTTCCAAGTAAGGGTTCCACCTCACCCCTGGAAAGGTGGATTATCAAAAATGAATAAAAAATGAAGGCCTTTGGGTCATTGGAGGATGAGAGACCCCTTTCACTCTAGTTAATTCCTCCCATGTACACCCATTACAAAGATGAATTTCCATATGGGATTTCTCTCTCCTCATTTACATTCATGCTATTCTTTTATATTATGAATCTAAATTCATTTACATATATATTGACATGTATCTATTTGAACCCATACAATATATTTCATGTACATATTATGAGATACCCCTTTCACTCTCATCAACCATTTTTATGAACTCTTATGTCACACCGTTATGCTGCCGAAATTGTACCGTGAATTTCCAAGACAAAGTCATTGCGTAGTGGATACCATGCCCATTTCTATATCAAGGGTGTTCACCTTTATGGAAATTTACCTATTGAATTTATATTTTTAGGTATTTATTCCACATTACATTATCATTTAATAAATTATGATATTGAATGATTCTATGTTGTATGATTCATGTGACAGACTTACACATGAAATGAAATGATTAAGAAGGGTGCATCCTGATAGTGATCCAATGCATTGGGTAATGATTAGAATCCTGATATGGTAAGTGCAATGAGGGTATACTTAGGATAAAACAATTGAAATGATGGTTTATTCATTCCCAATGTGTAATTAGCCTTGGATCAAGGTAAATCATGTTAAATGTTGATGCCACATTTCCATGTTTTGATAACAATGCTATATCACGACTTTATGTTCTTGTTTATCTTATTCTCTAATGATATCCATGTTTTCTATCATATACTTTATTCTACATATACTGACTTGTTTACTCTGTTACTGGGATTTACAACTCACCCTTTTTATTATGCATGCCCTTAGGTTATCCCATGAATGTAATGTGCGAAGGAATGTGTGTGGTCATGTAAATGAAGTTTTCAATAAAGAGTTTGTGTTTTTTGTTCTAAGTTGTTATGTAATGTTCCTAATCAAAAAATACACTAGGAATATCAATCTTCTATGTTGAAGCCTAGGAATTCATATGTTAAGGAAATTAAGGTAATTTATAAGTTATCCCTTTTACATTGGATTGATAATTTTGTGTTACCCCTAACATTACATTTATTCCAGCCAATGGACAACAATAGAAGGACTTGGGCTCAAAACCGATGTGAAGTTCAATGTGATTACGATTCTAATGATATACCCAACATGACGGGAGAGGTAATCACCCACATTGTCAAGATACTATCTTCGTTAAGTCATGTTTTTAATAGAAACATAGGTCAAGAGGAATGTTCAACCCCCCCCCCACCCCAAGAAATAACAAGTTGCAATGTAGAGCTTCATGAGAGAAAGGACTCGTAATTTTAACGGGTCATTCTATCCATCAATTGTTGAACATTTAAGCAACTCCATTGAAATGACCATATCCATCCTTAAATGTTCCGAACAAGAGAAAGTTCATCTGACTGCTCATCATATGAAGGGTGAAGCTGATCAATGGTGGCCATTGATAAAAAAAACCAAACTTGAGGAAGATATCTAGGAATTGGAATGGAATGATTTCTTGAAAATGTTTTTTGATAAATATTTTCCTTTCATTCTACTGCATAAGAGAGAAATGGAATTTCTTGAACTCAAACAAAAATGATGATTAATACATTGGAACGTATGAGGAAAACATCACAAATATTTCATGATATTCCTTTGCCTTTATCTTTTCCCCCGAATTCAAGGTTGACCACTTCTTGAGAGGGCCAAAACCTAGCATATGGAAAGCCCTTGTAATCTGTGACATCAAGAGTAATGAAATTTTTTTCTGATGTGCCCAAAATGATAAAATGGAGATCATAGAATCACAGGGGTATCATGGGCATAATAAGTGTAAGGTGAAATTTAATTCTTGTTGTCAAATGAATAAATCCAATGGTGATAAGAAAATACAGCACCCCACATACCAAACATCATGAAAGAAGAAACCTACAAATTACCTAAAGGGGACAAAGAAATGAATTAGTTGTGCAAGAGAAACTAAAACAACCATTAACTTCCAACATGAAAAACCGTGGGCGATGATTGAGGAGAGGAACACTCCATTCGACCCTTAACATGTTGTTCATTTCTTCAACTACAATGAACTAGGTCATATTGAAAACTTGTTCCTTAATCCAAGGGTTTTCAACGGAAACCATTAAAATCTAAGGCAGTAACGGTGATATTTTTCCATCACTACCATTGAGAGGAACCCTGACCACGAAGTAGTGACACGTATTCAAGTTATTCATTCATGAATAAAGGACCTAGTGTTTTATTCTGGTTATACGTATTCTTATATATCCTGAATGTTTAGTATAACAATCCCAACACCAACACAAATCATGGAATTAATGATGTTGGTGAGAACAAAAAATGGGGAAATCATTGCATCCCATGAATATAACTCCCCCTATCATAATTTGGGGATTGGAATTCTTGGGAAACCCCATCGTACTCCCTATAGTGGAATTTGATGTAATTCTTGACATGGATTAGCTTTATTTATATAGATCCAACATAAAGTTCCATGAGATAGAAGTCAATCTCCATATGGAGAACTAACTGTCGATTTGGTACATGTGAAAGGAGGAGGATAAATCTTCTTTAGAACCATTATATCAAGCATAGATATTAATATCCTATGATCCTGTATATCCTTCTCTAATTTTTTATTCTAAGGATGCAACCACCATGAAGGCCTGCCTATTGTGAGGGAATTAGCTGAACTATTTTCTGATTAATTCTTTGTCTTCCTACTAGAAGATATTTTTAATTATCAATTGATCATATATATTGTGAATTTCCAATATCCATGACTTTTTATTGAATGGGTTTTGTGGAGATTTAGGAGATGAAGAAATAACTACATAAGAATCTAGATAAAAGGATTATACGTCCAAGTTCATCACCATAGGGTGAACCAGTCATCTTCATCATGTAGATGGATGGGTTAATGTGACTTTTTATTGATTATCTTCAGCTCAAAATAATCATGATAAAGAACAAGTATTCGCTACCACGAATTGAAGAATTTTTCGATCAGCTACATAGAGCACAATACTTCTCCAAAGTGGATTTACAGTCGGGATATTACTTTGTAAGGGCAATGAAGGAGGACATCCCCAAGACTGCATTTCGTATAATGTACGAGCACTATTAATTCATAGTAATGACTTTCAGACTCACTAATTCTCTAGGTATATTCTTTGACATTATGAATAGAGTCTTTAGATATTTCCTCAACAAATTATTGGTTTTCTTTATAGAAGACATTCAAATATAATCCAAACCCAAGAAGGATCATCTAAGCACCGTACTAGAGTCCTTATTAAAGGAGGAGATCTATGAAAAGTATAACAAGTGTGAGTTCTGGTTGAAGGGAGTCTCATTACTGGGTCATATCATCCCAAAGGATGGGATATCTATGGTTCCCTCCAAGAAATATGTAGTAGAGGGATAGATGAGGCCAAAAACGGTGATGGATATCCATAGCTTATTAGGGTTAGTGGTATATTATCACTTATTTGTGAGAAATTTCTCACGATTATCAAACCCACTTACCAGGATAACTCAGAAGGGAGTCATATTTTGTTGGAGTTCTTAATGTGAAGAGAGCTTTAATGAGTTGAATATGAGTATTATAATTACACTATTGATTACACTACCCACAAGTAGAAAAATTTTGTGGCATTCAATGATGTTGAGAAAAATGGCTTCGGCTATTTGTTGATGAAAAATGAAAAATTCATTGCCTATTCTTCAAGGAAATTGAATGTTCATCAGAAAAACAATCCAACACATGATCTGGAGAAGGATGTAGTAATCTTTACTTTAAAAATTTGGCGACATTAACTCTTCTAGAAGAAGTGTGAAATATATACGGATAAAAAAACCTTAATCATATATTCACATAGAAATAGTTGAACATGCACCAAAAAAGAAGGTTAGAGCTGATCTAATACTATGACTGCTCAATCCATTACAACCCTGGGAAAGCGAACAATGTTGCAGATTGCATATATAAAAAGGGAATACCAATTCTATCGATAATGAAAATTGAAAAGGATCAAATATTCATAGATTTTATGATGATGGACATGGGAATCATAAAGAAGGGAACATCATCAATCCTTTCAGAAATTATTTATCAACCGTCTAGTTTGGAAAGGTTAATGGATGGTCAAATTGATGATTTGGAAATTTAGAATATTGTGGAAAGAATCAAAAAAGGGAAATCCTCAGAGTTCAATATTAATGACTCCGGATTTGGGAGACTTAGGACAAGACTAGGTGTTCCATCATGTCCGAGATTAATAAAATAACTTTTTGATGAGGCACATAGTTCAAATTTCTCCATTCACTTCGGAAACCCAAATATGTATCAAGATCTCCGAGAGCATTATTGCTGGTATAACATGATGAATATTATTTACATTTATACATCAATGTGCTTGGTATGATAGTAAGTGATGGATGTGAGGAAGACCTCTAAGGTGTTCAAGCAACCATTACCCATACAAGATTAGAAATGGGAGAACATCACCATGGACATTGTCACTAGCCTTCCGAAGACATCCAAAGGAATAAATTCCATATGGGTTGTTGCGAGTCATCTTAAAAGGACTTCACACTTCATTTCAATTCGGGGGGATTTATCATGGGATCAACTGTCTTGGATATACATCAGTGTTATGGCAAGGCTGCATGGTGGACCAGTATCGATTATATCCAATTAAGATCCAAGATTCACCTCTATGATTTGGAAGAGTGTTAAACATGATCTTAATACTGATATGAACTCCTATACATCTTATCATCCTCAAACTGATGTCCAATTTGATAAGTCTAACCAAACACTTGAGGAAATTTTTATATCATTCTAAATTGACTTCAAAGGAGGATGTGATCAACATCTTCCACTAGTTCAGTTCTCATACAATAACAGTTTCCACTCAAGAATCCAAATCACTCTTTATGAATACCTTTATGGGAAGAGGTGCTGAACCCCAACATGTTGGGATGATGTGGGGGAGAGAAAAATCATAGGTCCAGAAATGGTTGAAGAAATGGTGGAAAAGGTTAAGACCATCAAGGAGGATATTAAAGATTCTTTGAGTTGAAAAAAGAGCTATGCTGATAATCATCAACGGGGCCAATATTTTGATATCGTAGACTTGTTATTCCTCTGAATATCTCCATGGAAGAGAGTTATGAGATTTGGAAAGAAGGAAAATCTTATTCCAAACTACATCAGCACTTTTGAGATCCTTGACCACATTGTAGCAGTAGCCTACCGACTAGCACAACCACCAAACCCATCTCAAGTATATGATGTATTCCATGTACCACACTTGAGGAAGTATATACCTAACCAATCAAAAGTACTCAATCCAGAGGTAGTACCATTGGAAATAACCTCTCTTATAAAGATAAGCCGTTGAAGATCTTAGATAGTAGTGAAAAAGTTCCCAAAATATGACAATTCCCCTCGTCAAGGTGCTGTAGAGAAACCACATGTTTGAAGAGGCAATGTGGGAATTCGAGGATGTGATGAAGCAGGGTTACCCGCATATGTTTTAGTTTAGAAAAAGAAAATTTCAAGGGTGAAATTTATTAAGGGGGGATGATTGTGATGTCCCAAACATATAATATTGAAAATTACTTTTGATCTAATTAAATGTGTTATTATTTAAAGTGGTTATATAAAAAATGCAAATCCAGGGTTTTATGTTTTATGTTTTTAAAATACCGTTATGAATTATGACTTTTTCTAATATATACATTAAATTTTGATCACATGATTTGTATAAATATAGGTCTTTGGAAAATCCAATTTACTCTGATAAATGATATGATTGCCTCATCTAGTTGAATTGCTCCATAAAAACCCATTTGAAAAAGCTCAGAAAGGAGGTGACATCACTGGGCTTCTTACTAGACCAATCCAAATAATAGATTTAAAACATTAAGCTCGAATGGAACTATCAACAGGATAATTGGAAGTTGATATAGATTACCACCCGAGTGATGTTATTTGAGCCACCCAAAGAGTCTATCCCCATCGCACACCTTTGCCTTAGGTATTACACGGGGGTTATAAGGGGTTATATAACTAGGCCTTGTAACTATGATTATGTACATTATTTGTGTATATGGAATATAGATTCATTTTAGTATTGTAACATGGTAAATAGTTTTTAAAGAACAAATAGTATTTTTAGTTTACATTCAATTAAGAAATATATTTTGATGAATTAATGTACTTTTGGAATTAAATAATATTTTAATTAAATATTATTATTTATAAAATACTATTTATTAAATATAAAAGATTTTATATTTTTTTAGGAATATAATTATTATCTTTATTAAGGTTTGAAATCGGTTTTTGCTAAAACCCATGAATTTTCGACAAATGTTGTTTTTTATTTTAAAAGTAAAAATTCACATATTTTGAAAATTATTTAGATAAAATTAATATTATTTTTGGAATCAATATTTCAAAATTATCCAATGGTTAATTTTTCTTAATTTTCTGAGACAATGCAATTTTTGGGTAAAAATTTAATAACGTTTAAATATATAATGTGTTTTTTTACATCATAATGACCCAGTAGAGATGTTATAAAATACTATAAATGATATTTTAGGAAATATATATTTTATAGTTAATATAATGTGATTTTAAATTTCATTGATTAATTTAATATTGCCTTAGTGGACCCCCCAAGACTTATAAAACTTTTTATCTTTTTCAATTGATTTACATGAGAGTGTGACTGAACTCATCATAAAAAAGCCTAATATTATAAGATGTTTGGAAATTTTACAAAAAAAATAATGTTCTATTCTCCCCTTTAGAAATAACCATGGGAATAACCCATGGTTTTCTTTGTTTTTTTAATAGTTTAATGTGTGGTGTCCAAATCCTAAATAATAAATAATTCCCTATCTTTTCCTATATTAACCAACCCATTCTCCCAAATACTCATCAATTAAAACATTTGGAGCTCGATAAAACTCTGCCATACTCTCTCAAGAATCCACCCAAGGCTCTTGAAGCTCCCAAGAAGCCTCTATCAATCCCATACAAAGTCATTGGGATCATAGATCCATGTAAGAGATTACTTCTTTTCTCATTTTCTTCCAAAATGTTTTTTGTGGCTATGCCATTTTATTTTCAATTAAAAATTTTTGTGTATAAATTAGATCCTCCCCCATGCTTCCCTCATTATGTTTGAATGATGAGGTACCCCTTTATCTCTCATAAATATCTACCATGTACACCTGTTACTATTCTGAAATTCCGTAATGGATTTCTCTGTCCTCATTTACATTCAAAGTATTCATTTTTATAATGAATCTAAATTCCATCAAATATGTTTGGACATGTATCTTTGTAACTCCTGGACCCTAGTTACCTAGAGTCGGTGCATTATTACATAACATTGGCATGATCACAAGGGATCAAATCCCAAAAGACAAATCTGTTTAGTAGCCTTTGATGTACTATATAAAAACATAAGTTTTACATTACATTTATGAAATGAAAAACAACAAACTTGTGTCTCATTTTAACACATTAATCTCCCATTGACTATCTTTTCAGGTCAGTCATAATATACTTCTTCACATTATGGGAAAAATAAAACATAGAAAGGGGTGAGCTCAGGTGCTTAGTAAGGATAACAATATTGTAGAAACTTCCATAAATAAGCATAAACATTTAAGGCAATGTATAAGACTAAATAAAGCCTTTAAATATAAACATAAGTATAATATGGTAAATATAAATCAAATAATTCTATTTAATTATTCATATGGTTATTCTAAAAGTGTAATAATAACATGTAATATCAATATCCAATTTCATTATGATGGAATGCATAATGCCAGACATCATAACAAAATTCCCAAGGCCTCGTGCTAGGACTACAAAATATAATTTGTCAAGGCCTAGTTCTAAGAAACAATTTTGTCTCATGATACCTACTGATTCCTCGAGGAGGTATAGGAGTCTCCATCCCTAACTTACAAAGTCCAATGCATTCCTCATATGAAAAGGTTGAAACATAACATAAACATTCGTATTAAAACAATCATATAGAATGATAATACATTAACCGTAAACCAAAAATTGTTTTAAAATAACACATAAATAGTAAAACATGTCAAAAAAACCTTCAATACAATATTCAAGGATTTATCATAATAAATCAACTTTCAAACAAGGGTAAAATCCATCAAAGGATGTTTACGTAGAAGAAATAAAAACTATTTGAGAGAAATATATATTTCTATTTTGAAATCATTTACAAGTCCTATAATTTTAAACGAAATAATTTATTTTTATAATATTATTATAAGATTTTAAGGGAATATTTGATGTTGTTACAATGGAGGAAAATAGCTGCACCCACCGTATATGTTAAAAAACATCATTTCTTTAATTTTGTCAAAAAGGTTTTAAAAGACATTGTTTTGTAAAAAACAGAATGATTCCTTTATAAAAGTATCATAAAAAGTCAAACAATGGTATAAATTACTTTAATATATAGTCTAGAAAATAAAAAAATGTTTTTAAAGACATTTTTGTTAAACAGGTATGTGGATGATAAAGAGGTCCCAATAGATACTCACGTATAAACAACCTTTTATAATAAAGAGATTATAAAATTATCCTTTACTTTGCACTTTTCCGATTTCTAGGGTATGTTAACCTCCTCTATAATAGATAAATAATTTTTTTTATATTATACACGAAAAAAATTCATAAATATGATAAAATATATTATCTTCTAATATTGCTTTGTTGATAAAATTTCAATGTTATCGTTGTTTCAGGTTTTGTCAATTTCGTTTTCCTTTATAAGTTTTGTTGTGTAAGTAATGTTGTTTATGTATAGGATGTATTTTATTCATATACAAAATATGATTATATTCTTAAAAATTATTTTTAATCATAAATTGAAAATTATTCTTGAATGATTGTGATGGGGGACGAATCACATCGCGTTCGTGGAGATGGTAATCCGTACGTACACACGAGCAACAATATCATTATATTGATGGTGAAATCATATGTTATTGGATAGTATATAATATATAAATAATCCTTAACATGTTATATTTATTATTTAAATTATTTTTAATGATTATTATATCTATCTAAATAATGAATTGTTTGAATAACTAACTATATCGCGACGTGGAGATGGTAAGACACACGTATGCACGTATGGTGACATGTCATTTTTAGGATGGATAGAATAATTAATATGGTTGTAAAATATTTATAATAACATTAAATTATGTATATGTTACTGGATATATTATTTTGGTATGGAAACAACAAATAAATTGGATGTGGAAGAAGTAAAGAACATTGAAAATGAAGTGAAATTATTACATCTTCTTCGGGTGTTTACTTTTGATTTGATCAAAAGGGATCCTTAGGTTTGATTCAGATCAATGTAATTCCTCTAGGTTGAATGGAGGGTTGTTGGGAGGATATTTTATCTGGGTTTGGCTTAACCAAATTGATTTGGAGGTGTGATTTTTTGAGTAGCAGAAGTACACTTATACAAGAGAGGAGAGGTCCACTTTAAAAAATTCTTGAAATATTATTTTATTATACAATCATATAAGGTTTTTATGGCTCAGAAATGATTTATTTCAAGTATAATGTGGTTATGGGTCTACAATCTAACAACAAAGGGGTTTTATATAGGTTTAGGTCACCTTATTAACCTTATCTTTAAGATTTAACTCTTAGTTATATAGTTTAATTTTTACTATGTATTCTTGTATTATTATAAGAAATGGTTAATAAAATTACAATAAAAATCCTAGGGAACAACATGTTGTCCATTGTTTGATATATATAACTTTTTCTATGACTTTTATCCATGAGTTATATTTTTAGGAATATTATATCAATTAATAATATTGTATTTGTTTTCAAAACTCATTAATTTCAATTTTCACACTATTTGGTATTTTGTTTTTGTAATTGTCATAAAAACATTATAACTTTGAAAAAAATTAATATAATGAATACTATCATGTCATATTAACCTATAAAATTATTTTAATTCATCATAAGTCTCAATTTACATTTATTTGGATATATATAATATCAATTATTTAAATCTTTCATTAATAAGGTTATTACTACATCTTCATTGTATCAAAAATAAATATAATTATCTAATGTCTAAAAATTATAAATATAATATGATTAGGTAGGAAATATTTTTATCTGTATAATGAATATTTATAGTCAAATTTATATTATGTAATACCCCATATTAAAAAGGTTATAGTAATGAAATGTTGAATTTAATAGATTTAACTCTTCTGTAAATAAATTAATAATAAATGTCTTAATCTAATACAGGTGGACCAAAAGGAACATATTTTATTCCTAAGGTTGATTTTGGTCGAAATAAACTTATCTAGTAGAATTAAGACATGTGTTAAGGTAATTATAATATCATATGTTTACATTTATTACCCTATTTACTTTTAACCGTGGTAAATAAATGTCAAAAGTTACTATTCACCAAAATTTTTTTCATCTTATTGAACCACATTTTACTTACTACTTTAAACTATGTCACTCATATTTTTACAATTTAATTCACAGAAGTGGTAAAATTACATTTTATTAAAATTTACAAATGCACCTAAAAGGTAGCTAAAGATGGTGAAAAGTTCAATAAAATTTTATATATGTAATATTATTACCAAAATGACTCCAATGTATTACATTGAACATATATAGTTATTATTTACCTATTTTTACCTAAAATAAATTTTAATATATTATCTAATTACTTAAATAAAATTTCTGGTTTAAACAATAATGTAGTGTTTTTCTCAATTCATAAAAAATTCAATGTTTTCAGAAAAATACCAAAAATTATCCCCATGATAATTTTGGTATTCAGAATCCAAAAATGAAGTCAATTTTGAAAAAATAAAATTTTTAAAATTTTTAAATGTGGTTGTTACTATTTTTCATTTCTATTTTGATTGGTCATGGTGTGTTAAAACTATAAGTTTCATACCACGCAAACTATTGGATTATTCAAAGGGAAACATACCGTGGAAGCATGGTGTGATACATTCTCCCCTCCTTCAAATAATTTCATCTTCGAAATTCTAGAATATTACTGCATTAAAATATTTGGGTGGTTCTTCAACGTAAATTCATCGGGTTCCTATGTTTCCACATCCATATTATGATTTTCCATAGATTATTCACCAGAAGAGTCGTATGGTTTCTCAAGACTTGTTCTATAGTATCAAGAATTCTGATAGGCTCTTCGCAATAAAAAATGCCAGTTTCTAGTTCTATTTCTTCATAGGTGTGTACATGTGTAGGGACATGCATGTATTTTATCCAGAGTGATATGTGGAACATATCAGGAACATTGTAGATAATTGTGATCATTTTTAATCAATAAGATAGAAATCCAATTAGTTCATGATTTTTAAAAGGTCTGATGTACCTTGGACTTAATTTAACCTCCTTACTGAAACATATAACACCCTTCCATGGAGATACCTTCAAGAAAACAATATCTCATACTCGAAATTCCAAATCATTCCTTCAGTTATAGGCATATCTCTTTTTCCTACATTGAGCTACTTTGATGCGGGTTTGGATAACCATCACATTTTCCATTGTTTCTTCAATAAGTTATGGGCCTACAAGTTTTCTTTCACCAACATCATCCTAAGTAGTTGTTGTGCGACATCTCTTTCCATATAATGCTTTATATAGTGCCATCAAAAAACTGTAATGGAAGTTATTCTTATAGGAGAATTATACCAGATGTTAATATTGGTCCCACATACCTTGATAGTCATGTGAGCAAGTTCTCAACATGTTGTTTAATGTTTGAAAAGTCTGTTCTGATTGTCCATCAGTTTGAGGGTGGTAAGAAGTGCTCAAATGAAGTTTAGTATCCAACGACTTATGAAGACTTTTCCATAATCTTGATGTAAAATAGGGATCAGGATCAGAAACTATCGATAGGGGTACTCTATGAAGCCTTTCAACTTAATTAATATATACTCTCTCTATACATTCAAGTGGAAAATATTCTCTTATAACATGAAAATGTGCTAACTTGGAAAGGCGATCAACAATAACCAATATTGAATTATTCATTCTTTGATTAATTGGTAGTCCCATGAAAAAGTCAATCATAATATCATCCCATTTCCACATAGGTAAGGAAAGAGGTTGCATGACTCCTCTAGAATGTTGTCTTCCAGCCTTCACCTATTGAAAAACCATACATCTTGACACATAATCAGCAATCTACCACTTCATTTTGTCCCACCAAAAATGTTTCTTCTAATCTCTATACTTCTTAGTGCTACCAGGATGTATAGAGAAATTAGAGCAATGATAATTATCAAATGATTCCCTTTTTAGTTCAAGTATGTCAGAAATACAAAGTATCTTCCCAAATTTCAAAATCCCATCTTTATATATGAAGTCGATCAATCTCCCATCATTCAAAGCATTATTTTTTTTTCAAACTCTTAATCATCACTCTATGAAATTTTTATCCTTTCTATTAATGATGGTTTAGCAACCATTTGAAAATGTATTTATGTTTCACCTTTCATGATTAATATCATATCCATCATTACTATATCCATAAACATAGGATCCCTTTCAACTCTCATCTTATTCAAAACTTCATGATCCTTTCCTCTCAAAGCTACTGCCACGTTTTTTGCCTTCCCCAGGTGGTATTGTATAGTGAAATCATAATCCTTGAGTATTTCAAGTGATCATATTTTCCTCATATTGAGTTATTTTTGTGAGAAATATATACTTCAAACTATTCTGATTGATATATATCTCACATTTTTCACCATAAAATAGTTTCCCCATATCTTAAAAGAAATTATTACAACTGCCAACTCAAGATCATGAGTGGGGTTTCTTTTTTAGGAATTTTTAGTTTTCGAGATTCACAGTCAATAACTCTACCATTATGCATAAGGACACAACAAAGTCCTTTATTTGAAGAATAACAATAAATAACAAACCCATCATTCCCCTATGACAGAATCAAGATAGGATCATTGACTAATATTATCTTCAGTTATTCAAAACATTCTTCACAAAATTGATTCCAAAAAATTTAACACCTTTACATGTGATCATGGTTAATGTGTTAGACAATCAAGAAATATTCTGGACGAAATGCTGATAATAACTTGCTAAAACAATAAAAATTCCTACCTCAGTTATACATATCGGTGCGGGCCATTATTGTATTGATCTTGGTCATCAATTGATTGACAAATATTCCATCTTTATAGAAAATATGGCCAAGATACGAAATTTTTTGAAGCCATAATTTACACTTGCTAAACTTCTCATATAATTCATTTCTTATGATGGTGTTTAGAATAGAGTGCATGTGATTTTCAAGATATTTGTTGATTTTGGAGTATACCAAGATATCTTCAATAAGTACTACTACAATTTCATGAAGATATTCCTTGAAAACACTATTCATTAGGCCTATGAAAAAAGAGGGTCCGTTAGTCAGCCCAAAAGGCATTACTATAAACTCGTAATGCCCATTATAGGTTCGAAATGCTGTCTTGGAAATGTTTTATTTCTTCACACACAATTGATGATATCCAGATCAAAGGTCAATCATTGAAAAATATTTAGCTCCATGAATTTTATAGAATAAATAACCTATTCAAGATAAGGGATAATTTTTCTTTATTGTTATAGAATTAATCTCTCTATAGTCAATGCACAACCTCATAGATCCCTATTTCTTCTTACAAAAAAGGATAGGATCTCCCCATAGGGAAATGGTAAGGAAAATAAATCCTTTATTACTAAATTTATCTAATTATTTCTTTACCTCCACTAATTACACAGTGGAAATTCTATATGGGGTCTTAGATATGGGCCTTGAACCATGAATTAAATGAATGGAAAACTCAATTTATTGTTCTAGAGGATGTCTCGTAAAATCCTTTGGAAACACATCAATATATTATTGTACAATAATTACATCCTCTGTTAAAAAATTACTTCCCACAGCTATAGTTATTTCATTCTCTTCCTCCCCAATAATTGAATTTAGTATAGTTACTGGGGTGGATCTAGATAAGAATCAGGAGGTGAAGTTTCATTTCTAAAGAAATGGTACACCTTATCATCATCGAAAATTGTAACCTACTTTTTCTTAAAATCAATTTTTTCATCCATGTTTGAACGCCAATCCATAACGTGGATCATATCAAAATCAATCCTGGGTAATATGATAAGATTAGTAGATAAAGAAAATTTTTGTGTCCTAATGGGAACTGATTCACCAAACATTATTGCAATGATACTTCCCTTAAGTGTTTTGACAGAAAACTCCCTATTTCAATAAGATTGTAAATATCTAATTTTCTTATCAAACTAGAAAGATATGAAACAAATCGATGATCCAAAATCAAATAAAGCATTGGCTATATTTGAAGAAACCCTTAAATTACCTATCACCATATCTTTTGGAGCATCAACCTCAGATGTAGTTATCGAATAATCTTAGCCTTGATCCCATAGATTTTTCTGAGGTAAATTTTCTTGGATATTAGGAGATTCATTTTAATAATGCCCCATTTCTCTAAAATTTTAACTTTCAACATTGATAACCTCTTTATTTCCATTAAAATCATGAGCTTGGTGGAATTTTTCACCACACTTGTAATAGACTCTCATTCTATTCAAGCACATACCATGGTGTTTCTTCGCACATTTACCGCTGGATGAAAATTCTACATTTCCCATTTTACCCTTATTTTCATTTCCAGAGTTTTCATCATATATGTTCTTCACTTTATTTTCTTTAAAGTCATAATACTTAGACAATTTATTTTATATATTGATAGCACATTATAATATATCTTTGTATGATGAGAAGGATTGTGAGACTAATGCTCGATGGAGAAATGGTTTTAAACCATAAAAGAATCAACCAATATTTCTCCTTGGGTTATATATAAAATCTATTGCATGCCTTGCTAACCATGTAATGATAGCCTCATACTTTCTGGAATTCTCATTCTTATTTGGCCCTAGACTTAGAATTGTCTTTCTATATCCACTCGATGGTCATGAGGAAAGTAATTTTATAAGAAAACCTCTATAAATTCCCTCCATTACATATTTTATACTTCTTCATCCTCATTTTTGTTTTGAATTAATGACACCCATTGATCTGCATCTCCCGTGAGGAGATAAACTACCATGATTTTTTTCCATTTCTCTACTCCCCAAAGCATTAAATATTTTATCTAAGGAACTTATCCACTTCTCAGCTACAAATGGATTTGTAGTCCCATTGAAGGATGGTGGTTTTTCCTTCATGAAGCAGTCTAACATTGATTCTCCACATTGTGGATCATGGTGCTCTATAAGGGTAAGGTTTTTATTCATAAACCGAGTTTGGTCCCAGTATTTTGATAAGATGATCAAATGCAGTTGCATCACAAGCTCCACTATAATTATCTTGAGTATGAGGGAAATCTATAAATGGATTATGATCATTGATATGATTTATATTCCTTCCCCTAGGCTCTATTTCTAAACAATTGCATACACTATATTAGTTTATGAATCACAATACATAATTTTATACTTGTAAACCACATAACTTAAATTGAACAGCTTATGGATATAATCAATGATCATAAAAATCTTTTCTTTGAATAGGTATATACTCATAAATCTTTCATAATGGTTTGTAAAGAAAATGTGAATTATCCTAAGCATATCCTGAGGAGAGTCGTAACCAAGAGTGCAGCAAGGCCCATTGTTCTGTACCAAGATACCCCTAGTCATGCCTGAAACGCTTTGTCAGAGTTTTCACTCATAGGTACATCTGTGCCAGAGCTGCCTCTACCTTCTTGTATCTATATAGGGATTTATTTCTTGGAAAATACACAACGTTTGTACATTACCAAAATTCTAGGAAGTTTTCTCTAATAATCTTCAATGTATATCTTAGGCTAATGTACTCTAATATGAGTTTTTTCTAAATATAGCTTCCATGGGTTGTACTAAACTTCCTCTGATACCAATTGTAACACCCTAAATCTAATTACCCAGAGTTGGTGCATTATTATGTAATACTGTCATGATCACAAGGGATCAAATCCCAAAACATTGATCTGTTTAGTTTCCTTGGAAGTACTAGATAGAAACATATGTTTTACATTAAATATATGAAATGAAAAACAAAAACATTGTGTCTCCTTTTAAAATATTTATATCCCATATACTATCCCTGTAGGTCAGTTATAATATACTTCTTTGCATCTTGGAAAAAATAAAACATAGAAAGGGGGGATCTTAGGTTCTCAGAAAGGATAACAATATAGAAAAAACATTCATAAATAAGAATAAACATTTAAGGAAATTTATAAGACTGAAACACAGGTGTTTTAAACATAAAATTTAGAATAATATGGTAAATATAAATCAAGTAACTCCATTTACATCTTCAGATGTATATTCTACAAGAAAAATAATCACATGTAATTTCTATAGCCAATTCCATAATGATAGAATGCATAATGTCAGACATCATAACCACATAGTCATGTACTCATGCCAAAACAACAAATAACATTTTTTCAAAGCCTTGTGACAATACACTAGTTTGTCTAATGTGAACTACCGATGCATTGAGGATCTATAGTAGGCTCCAACCATCACTTACTTAGTCAAATGCATTCTTCATATGAAAATATTGAAACAAAACATCAAATTTATTATTAAAACTAGCATACATGATGTTAATAAAATAACCATAAACCATGAATGGTATAAAAATAACACATCCATAGTCAATAATATACAAAAAACATTTAATAAAATATGGAAGATTGTATCATAATAAATCAATATTCAAACAAGTATAAAATCAATCTATGGATGTTGACATAGATGAAATCAAAACTATTTGAGAGTAATACCTCTGTATATTTTCAAATTCTTTAAATTTACTATAATTTTAATAGAAAATTTTTATTTTAAAAAAATTATTATAAGCATGTAATGGATTATTTTATGGTGTTATAACAGCAGAAAATCGCCTCACCCATCGTATATGTTAAAAAACATCATTTCCTTAATTTTTGTCCAAAAGATCGTCAAGGAAATGGTTTGGAAAATGACAAAATGATTCCATTATAAACATATTATAAAAAGATAAAAAGGGGTATAAATTAATTTAACCCATAGTCTAGTAAATATTAAAAATGATTTGAAATACATTTTTACGAAACACAGATGTGGAAGATAAAGTGGTCCCTATAGATACTCAAGTATAAACAAACCTAGATAATAATGAGATTTTACAATTAACACTTACCATGAAAATTTCATCGATAGAGGGTACGTTAACCTCTTGTATAATAGTTAAATCATTTCTATTAAATTAGATAATAACCACATATAAAAATATGATATCATGTATGATCTTTTAATGTTTATTTATTAATAATATTTCATTAGTATCATTGTTTCGGTTGTTAACTGATTAGTTTCTATTATATGTTTTGTTATGTAAGTCATGTTTGTTATGGATAAGATGTATTTAATTAATATCTATAAAAATAATAAAATCATAAACATTATTTCTAATCATAAAATGTAAATTATTCTTGAATCATTATCATGGGGAATGAATCTCATCACATTCGTGGAGATGGTAATTTATACGTATGCACGTGGGACAATATCATTATATTGATGGTGAAATAGTTGGTAATGGGATGGTATATCATATAAACAAAATAATTAACAAGTTTAATTTATTATTTACATTAGTTATACTCATTATTATACCCATCCAAGTAATAAAGTGTTTTAATAACAAACCACACCCCAACGTGGAGACTGTAACTCGTGCGTAACCACCTACAGTGACATGTCATTCAAATGATTGATAGAATAATGAATATAGTTGTACCATATTTATAATAACATCACATTATGTATAAGGTACTGGAATTATTATTTTGGTTTGGAAACAACAAATAAAGAGGATGTGGAAGAAGAAAAGAACATTGAAAAATGTAGTGAGAGTTTTCCTTTTTATTTGATCAAAAGGGCTACTTAGGTTGGAATATGATAAAATTAATGCCTCTATGATTAAGGGATGGTAGTTTGGAGGATATTTTAGAATGGGTTGGCCGAGAAAAATGGTTTTGGAGATGGTATTTTGAGAGATGTGTAAGTACACCTTTATAAGAGAGGCGAGGGTCACTTTAGAAAAATCCTGAAATATTATATTATTATACAATAATTTTGGTGTATAATGGCTCGAAAATGATTTACTTATAGGATAAGTTAGGTATGGGTATAAAAAATATCAACCAATAGGTTTTATACTAGTTTAGGTCACTTTATTAACCTTATCTTTTAGATTTAACACTTAGTAAAATATATTATCTTTTACTATGTATTCTGGTATTATTATAACAAATTGTTAATAAAATTACTATTAACAAAGAGAACCCAACGTTTTTCATTATTGATATATATTGCTTTATATTTTTCCTTTGGATGGAAAAAAATATTTATAGGAATATTATATCAATTAATAATATAGTATTTGTTTTAAAAACTCATTTATGTAAATTTTGACACTATTTGGTATTTTGTTTTTGTGAAAGTCATAAAACCTTTGTCACTTCGAAAAAAATTTATTGAATCAACCTTAACATGTGATATTAACATATAAAATTAGTTAAATTTTTTAGAAGTCTCTATTTAAATTTATTTGGATATTTATAATATCAATTATTTTAATCCTTTATTAATAAGGTAATTACTGCATCATCATTATATCATAATTTTTTTTATAAAATTTATAAAATTTATAAATAAAATACCATTATATAGATATTATTTTTATCATTTTAATGAATACTTATAGTTGAATTTATCTTATGTATAACCCTTTATGAAAAAATTGTTTAGTTAATAAACTTTGAATTTAACACTTTTAACTCTTCTTTAAATAAAATAATAATAAATGTCCTAAGCTAATCCATGTGGACCAAAAGGATAATATTTTATTCCTAAGGTGTAATTTGGTCGAAATACATGTATCCAATAGAATTAGGTTTTTTGTTAGTGTAATTATAATATCACTTTTATCTATAATTAGCCTATTAACTTTTAAATGTGGTAAATAAAAGTCAAAAGTTATTATTCACCAAAAATTATTATCATCTTGTTTAACAAAATTTTACATACTAATGTCTACCATGTCTCTTAGATTTTTTAAATTAAATTCATATAAGTATTAAAATTATGTTTTATTCAAATTTGCAAATGAGACTAGAAGGTGGGTAAAAGATGGTAAAAAGTTCAATAAAATTTTATATACCTATTATTATTATAATATGACTCCAATGAATTACATTGAACATATATTGGTATTATGTATCTATTTTTAGCTAATAAATGTTTTATAAAATAAATAATTATTAAATAAAAAAGTCAGTTTTAAACAATAATGTAGTGGTTTCACTATTCATCAAAAATTAAACGATTTCTGAAAAATACCAAAAACTCAACCTAATCTAATTTTGATATACCAAATCCCAAAATAAATTCCACTTCGAAAAATATGATTTATCAAATTTCAAAAAGTGGTTATTTCTATTCATAATGGCTAGTTTGATAGGTCATGGTTTGTTAAAACTCTATGGCGCGTACAAAGCAAGCTATTACATTATTCAAAGGGAAACGTATCGTGGAATCTTTGGATGTTACCATCTCTATGACCCCCTTGCATTCCATTTCATGTACATATGATGAGATAACTATTTCTCTAACGTGAACCATTTTTATGAATTCTTATGGCGTGTCATAATGATATGAAATTGAACAACGATTTTCTAAACCAAAGTCATTATGTAGTGGATACCATACCCATTAATCTGTCAGGGGTATTAACCATTATGCACATTAACCATTTGATTATATTGTTTTGTGATTTTATTTCACATTCTTTTATTGGGTAATTAATTATGATCTTGAATGATTCCATGATGTATAATCCATGTGGAACACTTATGCATGAAATGAAATGATTATGATGGGTATGCCCTAATAGTGCTCCAATGCATTGGGTAAAGATTAATATCATGATATTTCATATGCAATGAAAGATTACTAACGGTAATTCAAGTGGAATGAGGGTTTAGTCATTATCCAAGTGAAATGAGCCTTGGATTGTGTTAATATCTTTTCAAATGTTGATCCCACATTTCAATGTTATGATATTCATGAAATATCATGCCTTTATGTTCATGTTTCTATTATGCTCCATTGATTTTACTATTTCCTAACTTGTATTTTGTTCTTCATATTATGCCTTGTTTACTCTATTACTAGGCATTATAGCTGACCCGTTTCTGATTCATTTCCTTAGGTTATCCCTTGAAATTCTAAGTATGAAGGAATGTGAGTGGTGATGTAAAATATGTTTCAAATAAAGATGTCATGTTTTATGTTCTAAGTTTTTATGTAATGTTCTTAAGGCCCAAATACACTATGCCTATCGATCATCTATATTGTATCATGTGAATATTATTTGAGATAAATCATGTTTAGTTTTGTAGTAAAGAGCATGGTTGTTATAGTTTAGGTCATTTAATTAAAAATAAATAAATAAATTATTTTCATTTGATACACACACTAATATCAGCCTTTACCAGACATCGCACACCGGCCAAAATTAGGACATGCTCAAGGTAAACACCACCTTATGAACTCAATAGTGGTCTATATTTTCTCATATGCTTCTACATTTATAAGTTATTTGGGTTAGGGTTATTAAATAAATAAATTCAATTAATTAATTAAGCCAATGTATCTACCAACCACAACCCCATCTGAACGTCACACATCGACCCACATGAGGTCTTCCCTATGGTAAATTCCATGTTTTGTATTAGACCATAGTTTTAGATTTTCGATCTGAGACTCCATTTATGAGATATTACACATTTAGAGGAAAAACATCTATGTTTGTGTAATAAATTTATATTAAACATTTTTAACAAATTAATTTTTTGCTTATAGAGCCTCAGAATCACATGATGTTACACTACATGGCTCAAAATATTATACAAGAAATATTCAAATGTATTACATGGAAAAACATAATCTTTAAATTATTCCCTTCTTCAAATATTTTCATCCCCAAAAAGATACACTATGAATAAAGGTGTATATATTTATCTCACATTTGGTTTTTAATACATATTCTCTATGGTGAAATGTACATCCAAAAAAGAATTGTGAAAATCCATCATGAACTCCTCTCTTTATGTGATAGGAATCAACGTTATTCCCTAAAAAATGATGATGTGATTCACTTTGTCATAAAATATATCTGGTGAAATGAAATAGGATATATGGTCATGGAAGTCCTCATAGTCAATGTTCCCCAAAAGGTAGTTCCCGCTCATCCTCATGTTAAAGGATACTATTGACTAATCTAGGTATTAAGTCACAATGTTTTATTCATGGGGTCTCAATAGCATTGAACCATATTCTATAAATTCTTACCATGGTATTGAGGTTGATGAAGAGAACACAAGGGAACCAACAAATAAGGTAGGAGAGTAGGATCATCCTACCACAAGAACCTAGACACAGAAATAAATTGGAATACCACATACAACATCAACTATATTGTAAGGATATTAAACCCAAAATGGAATCTCTAGAACACCCACTAGTGGATTCCCTAAAAAAGGATTGACCAGAAAAACTCCATAAAAAATTTCTTGGACCTACTTTGACACTCCATCATACAAACTCCCCCTCAATGAAAATGTATATAGGAAATCATTCTCCACACATTGAAACAATCAAATTCAGGTGGTACTAACTCACTCACATTGTTTTAGTCATGTAAAAAATGTCTCACGGAGGAGAAAGTTTCCCTCTTCCCCATGAGATAAGCGATAGGTCAAATAAAATCACATCCTCCTTGAGAATATTTCCTAAAAATAGATGTCAAGCTCATGAGGGTACTGATAAACCAAAAAGGGTTACACAAAGAGTCAAATAGTTTTCAATGGGCTATCGTTTTTCAAACACCAACACGTCACCTAGACCCAAACACAAAATTCAGAGGGAATCATCCACCACACCTCGATACTGTACTATTTGGGAAGCATTGAAATTCCCTCCTAGATTTTATTACATCTCAAAAACAAGTTTTGGTGGTGGAAATTTTCCTCTTCCTCTTGCATTAGAATGTATGTCAAACAACACCAACACAGGGTTACACTAACACCCTGCATCATCAGGGTTTAATCCTCATGAAAAATAGAAAGAATTGTATACCTCGCACGATGTCTAATAATTACTAATATTAAATATAAAATAGACTTAGAGTGTACCTAATATAAACTCATGTGTTGTAGGATCACAAATATCAAATCCTAGTAGTTATCTGAAGCCTCATATACTAGCTACAAAATCCCGACATGGGACGCCTAGTGGTGGTGTAAGAATCTCATAATTACATCCACCACCCATATTCCCCCAACTACTCTACCATCTCAACCACCCTAGGGACACCCTTCCATTTCATGGGAGATCCTTGGTTACGTAACTATATCTACTATGGTTTTCAATTAGATATCAACCTATATTTATTAGAATAATGTGGTGGGATGTCTTGTGCAATGTGACCTCACTTTTTAGAATAAAATGACCACCCTACATGGGTTTCCATTAACCATTTGGCTGAGTCCAATCATGAAAATATTTCCTTTTCCATGATCCTGACACCTAGTATATGTAATCAATTGGAGATGAATCAGCTATGTGATTCCCAACACCAAGTACAACTATATCGAATCCCTCAAATAGAAAGATCCCTATCACGTTTTCCCACTCTATCACCCCAACATAGGTGGGAATGAATAAGGGAACCCCATAGACTCAGATCTCACTATAGACTCCCTACTCAAACTTCTATTCCCATAGGTTGACATCTCAGATCATGTCAATGGAGTAACAAGTATGGTATATGATCCTCACTACACAATAATCCACTATCATACCTCCATGTTGTAGCTACGTAATCTCCTAGATCCGTAATAAGAAAATAATGGGTGGAATTACTCCTTGTAGAATAGCATAAGGATGTTGGTCCATGAAATTTTCTACTCATCACACATCTACATTACAAGTATCTACAAATTATTACCTTCTCTATGTAAGAGAAAACATGTAGTGACACTACCTTACTAGTTGGGTTCTAGTAATTCCTGATGTTTCGGACCATCGACTCTAGCCAATCTTTCATTTCCTAAGTATCTGGATCAATAGAGAACCTCAGTAGTCTCTGATGCTGGAAATGGTATAGCCCGCTAAACCAACATACTTCCTAATCATGATATATGATTATGAACTTCTACTTGATAGGGACTGGTCTAACTACATAGAAACATGGGGAAATGGGGTCATGGGATGGATCCTAAACTGAGGACACCTTTCTCATTATATCATTGTCACAAATCGAAGCCAGTATCCTGGCTGATGTCATAATGTAGGAATCTAGAATGATTTCAAGGAGTACCATGACCAGATAAGCATATATATATGTCAACATTAATGGGGAGCTGACTAAATGAGTACAGTAAAAGAATCAATCATATACCATTCATATATACATAATCCATGCAATAACTGTATCAGCATTCCTAGTGACATGTAGGTATAAAAGGTTCAGGTTGATGGATATGTCGACTGCCACACCAGCACTGGATTCCATAGCCTAATAACTACACTTGAGTCCCTTCAACACTATTTCTCTAAACCCGACCAAATCCTATTAAGGTGATATGTTTGAAAAAATTATCTATGAAGGTACTTCCTTAGATACTAATCTACCATGGGCCAACCGAATTTGGGGCTCGATCCACAACTAAGGAAGCCCTCTTCCATGTCCAAATGGGAGTCAACAAGTTGTGAAGGCATAACCAACTCAAGGAGTAATTTGTATAAGTACCTATACACATACACATGCATATTGATGGAAAATATTAGTGGGAATGAATAAAATATGCAACAATGCAATAATCTCGACCTATCCATAATTAACCTATAGATTGTAAAAACCATCTATTATGTAAATATAAAATTAACAGGGAAAAATACATTCCCAACCATAAAAGTTCCCGAAACTAATAAATTAATTGAAATGTAAATAGTTAAAAGAGTGCCCAATTCCTAAATCCGCATCTATGACTACCATATGCTATCAATGAACCCAGTATCCCTAAACTCTTCTATAATCTCCACAAAAGAAGATATGTACGAGAAAATCACAAAGAGGGGTGATTATAAACATTCCTTGTAGGATGCACCAAAATATTAAGGGTGGGTAAAAAGATATAAAATAAAGGATAAATATAGTACATATCTCAAGGTACTATGAATGAGGATAGATCAAACCATGAATAGATTGATGACAACCTCATCCAAACAAAAGGGGTTGACATAGTTAGTATATAAACTAATCTTTGATCCTTTTCTACATTTATAACGACAGTAGACTCATTCAAACCCTAAGAAGTTAAACACTGAATGCATATGGAATACACTGTGTATCATTGCCTCTTTTTGGAAGGAGAGTGTATAAATCCAATGTGTGGATACAAAATAAGGAGAGATATATATTATCTATAAAAGAATCCCAAATGAGGGAGTAATGGGACAAATATATAACAACTCATATCTAGAAGAAAAGTAACCAAATGCTCCAAAATTCCATCATCAATGCCAAACATCGCACGCATCTTCCTAGATGTAATGTTAAATATCTGACCATGCATCGTCATAGTTCCATATATCGAAGTGGGAGAAAACATGATGTTGAGGACTCTTACACTGGTATAATAGGGGTACCATTCATGTGTCTTTAAGGACCCACTACCCAACCAACTGGAGGGTACAACAGAAAAGATGTCCAAGGCCCACCCCCAAACTCTACTAGGTGGTACCCGTTATAAGATTTCGAGGACCCACTATCTAGCCCATCTAGAGGGTACCACTTAGTAGATGTCAATGAATTATTGACTATCCCAGATGGTGTGTACCACATGGAAGATGATGATTATTCACTTTCCATCTCTAATGGTGGGTACCACTCAAGAAGACATTGAGATCCAACTACCCAGAGAAGCTGGAGTGTACTACTCAGAAGTCATCAAGGACCCACATTTCATCTCAGCAGGAGGGTACAAATCCAAACATGCTGATTACCCACTCCCAAACCAACTATAGGTTATCACTCAAAAGAAGTCTTTGATGACCATGTCTGATCACTACAATCCATGGGCATTTCCCCATTAAGTGTTTTTTCCAAAACATTTTACATTGTATCTCAGAGCCCATAATTGAGGTCACCATCACGTTCTATGAGGGAAAACATTATGTATAGACTATTTATGGCCAAAAATTTTGGATTAATCAAATGAGATATAGATGTTAAATGATTATGAAAAAAGAGGTACATGACATGTTAGGGACCCATAAAATGTGAGGTCTCCCTCTACTGTCTGGTCAGGTAATTTCTAGAAAAAAACTCTCTTTCTATATAGAAAATCATGATGTGTAGGTGTAATATAAGAAATATCTCAGGCATAATACAATTGAACACATAAGTCTCATCACTGGTCTAATGGTAAAAGACTTAATTTTACTAATAACCCTTTGAAAAATACCCCATATGGCCAAACTAATCACACCCTTTCGATCCTAAAAAAACACTTAAGATAGGGTATTCACATGTCATAATTTTCCACTCGGTGAAAAATACACATTTTTTCACCTGACGCATAAATGAAATGTAATGGGCACAATCCACGAGTCTAGATTGGATAACTAAAATTAATAATGAAACATCATCCATAATTTCAGGGTCACATCATCATATATGGTTCATCATTCTGACCACGTATGAGGGAGTTATGTCATATCTAAGATCCTATAATAATATTAATTTTATTATTTTTGGGTGTTTCATGGACCTGAAGAATGAATATGAAAAACGTATTTGACATCAGTCTTGAAAAGATCATCTAAATATTAGGATCAAGTTGTGGATGAAGGTTCATCAATTCAATACTATATTAAAATTTTACATGTAAAACAATGTATTGATAAATAATAATAATAATAATAATAACATTTAATTTAATTATTATTATTTTTAAACCTTATTTTGAAATCCATCCATGCTCAAAAGGGAACTCCCAGTGATGTACAATTATGACACTTCCAAGGCCCTTCAAGCCTTTATCTTTTTAATTATTTAATTAATGGGATCAATTATCCCTATATTATTATTATAATAAATACGATAAAAAATCCAAAATCTCCTCTAATTTAGTCCCCTAAAAAATAAAATTCTTTTATTTAAGTAAAACCATTTAATTTATTTAATAAAAAATACTATTCATTATCCCACAATTTTTATTATTTAATATAATATTAAAAATGAATCATCTTTTAATTTTTTATCAACTCGTCATCATTAATATTATTATTATTAATATTATTAAGAACCACAATAATGAAAATGTCTAACTACCACATCAGAGCTTCATGCCCGACCAATATAAAAATAACAATGATCATCCCTCCTACCAAGAGTCCCCTCACACAAACTTTTCTCAGAACTGATATCATCACAACACATGTCATCATTCTGTGCCATCTAAAAAAAAGGGGAACCCTAATCTGACCCAAACCACCTCCAATTCTAGACCAATACATGTAGTCAAAAACTGATATAATCCATAAAAATCATATAACACATTTGTCAGTCCATCCCCAAATCATCAATCCACATGTTTTTCTTGTCATCACAGTGAATCTGGGGGTTCACCCATATTCAATGACACCCTGGCAGTGTCTAATTGTTGCATCATGCTCTAATAATTAATAATGTGGAGAAAAGATGGAAAAAGAACCAATAAAAAAGTGGTAAAAATAATTGGCCCTGTGTTATTGGACAATGATTTTATAGTGGGGGGAATTAGGGATAGAATCATGGAATATATAAGAAATTAATTGAATGCAAAATTTACATCGATTCATGGTTTCATTAAAAGTATCAAATTAATACAAATTAAAATAAAGGAATTTATCATTATCAATTTTTTTCATTATATGGATGGAAGACCACATATAATGAGTCCTACAATGATTATAGATTGATCGATGTTCATTAATGTGTCCATCAGTGATTAGTAATACCCACTACGATATCTACCTGTCAATCCACCATAATCTGATCAATATTCATCATTCGATGTCGATTTTCCACCTTAGAAGGGGAAAAAGATACTCTCAGTGATCCCAAGTTTATGAGGCTAAACCTAGAGATTTTCTATACTGTCTAATTTATACCGTAATGTTGTTTAGATCATTTAATACAAAATGTATAACTTATTTTTTATTTTAATTAATTGCATCTACCAATAGATACCATTACCAGACATCCCATACCGACTAACTATTTGTCATGCCCAGGGTAAACACTATATTACAAACTCACCTACGGTATCTTATTTCCCATATAAGTCACTTTTTGTGAGTTATTTTAGTTAAAATTATTAAATAAATTAATTTAAGTAATTAATCCAATGATTCCACCCACGGTAGCCCCATCATAACATCCCACACGACCAATATTAGGTCATTCCTAGGATAAAATCCTTGTTCCTGATTTTATCATGTTCTCAAATTTATAATGTTTGACTCTATTTATGATATATCTAGAATTTTTAGATAATTATGATTTTGAAATAAAAATATATTTTTTGTTTTTAAATAAATTAATTTCACGCTCATTAGGCCTTAGAATAAAAATTCTCTCAGCACCTGACTACTTCAATATTCTAAGGAATAATATAGAGTTTTACACTAAAACTAGATTCTCTTAAGAAATGGTGCCCAATTAATTATATATTCTATGCTAGATGTGAATAGTATTAACATAATGAAAATGAATGTATCATCCTTCTTGTAGAATAGTATATTATACAATACTTTTCATAAAACCCTCAATAAATAATGTGTGTGGTCAATGAAATGATCCATTTTGTTGATTCTTCACTGAAGGATTAAAAATATGGATGTATATGGATATTTTATATTATAATTTAATTAAATATGACTGGAGATATGAAGCTTTTAATGAATTTTTATGATCATAAATAATACCTAGTTTCACTTGTATGTTTTCAATCTCTCATGAAAAAATGAGTTGATTCATTTGTTATTGGTGAATTAAATTTGGGGTTAGAAAAACCATGTTTGTGGGTAAGTGTAAACAAAGTCTATTAATTTTTTTCCCAAAACTATGAGGATCATAATAATGTTTTTTTTAAAAATAAATGACTTATTGTAAAAAATTCATGATTATTTCATGCTGTATATACCAAAAATTAATGATACCTAATTATAAATGTAGAAAATAAACTGTGGAATATAAGGCTGAGTTACATTTTCTAGTTGAATATGAGAAATATTACATAAATAAATTGTTCCTATGTTGTTTAAAATATGAGTTGAGAAAAGTGATAGATATGATTTATAAGGTAAATGAGGAAGATTAAAAATCATTTACATAAGAGTGTTTAGATTCACACATATCATCCCATGGAACTTATTCATTCCAACATATGTGTCCCCATGATAAAGAGATCAAGGAAGGGATAGAAATATTTTGTTTTTTATAGATGAATTTACTCACATTTTATGAATTATTTTAATGATACATAAATCATATTCCCTTAAGATATTTAATATTTTTTAAATGTGATGAAAATAAATTAGGTCACCCCTTTTTGATGATTCAGAAGGAAATGGTGCTGATTAAATAATTTCTAGATTTAAATATTACCATGAGAAATATACTATCATTATAAAATCAAAGCACAAAATACCATAAAGTTAAATGTCTTGGTAGAATGGTATGATATAATATTATTGCAGATGGATTGAATAATGATGCTATATATTAAATGTCATTAGTATATTCATAGTCTCATTAGTGAGGAGCTAGTTCATATTAAAAATCATCGCTTATATGGATCAATGTATATAATATCCCTATACGACATGTATTATATGAATACCTTATAATTGAAGTATTTAAGGGTTTGGATACCCTTGATATATAAATATAAAATTTCAAAATCTTATGATGTTTTATAGAAGTGGTTTTTATGGTATCTTCTTAGGTTATCTTATAAATGTCAAAGTATATCGATGATAAAACAAGAAATATTTTTATAGATTTTTTTAAGTTATAGTGCTAAAATATTCATGTATAAAATACACATATGAGGCATTACATATTATAAATGATAATGATGAATCTATTATATATAAATAAAATTATGTAGTTACATGAAATGATTAATGTTTGGAATGTTTTTATCGTGATGATGATGATTAACAAAATCCTTTGATGAGGGGAAAATATAATAATATCACTAAAGGTTAAAAAAATAGTTGGATTTCTAAAATATTATTATAAATCAAGGAATAAGTTTTCAAACAAGTAATAAATTTTGGAAGCCATCACATAACTCAAAGAATATACAGGTTAAACCAAGAGATTATAAATAATATATGTATCACCATCAATGAAATAATTATATGAATGTATAATGGTACTATATAAGAAAAAATGGACCACGTGAGATAGAAAAAAACGTGAAGATAAGAACATATGGGGAAGTTTTTTTCCCTGGAATAGTTTTACTAAAAACTATGAATTGATTATAAACCAAAAATAATTTTTTTGTAAGTTATAGTAAAAAAGATAAATGAGTGGATTTGTGTAACACCCCGAGATTTTATGAAAAATATTCTTTTTAATTTCATTAATGCCTTGTATTGTACGCTACACCAAAAGGATCTTGCTCAACACGCATCCTTGACTTGCCTTGTATTACACGCAATCGCGACCTTCCTCGATAGCGTGTGTAGTATGCAATACCGAGTTTCACTAAACAACGATATGCTATTAAAATATTATTAAAACTAGCCGTTATGAATAGTAATAACCACTTTTTGAAATTTTATAAATTTTATTTTTCAAAATGGACTTCATTTTTGGATTCAGAATATCGAAATTAGCCTAGGGTGAAATTTTGGTATTTTTCTGAAAACATTCAATTTTTGATGAATAGTGAAACCACTAAGTGGTAGTTAAAAAAACTGAATTTTTCATAAAACGTAATTTTACCGCTTTTGTGAATGGAATTTCGAAAATCCGAGAGACACGGTTAATATCAAGGACTAAAATGTAGTTCAATGAGATGAAAATAATTTTTGGTGAATAGTAACTTTTTTCTTTTTTTTTTACCGCGGTTAATAGTAAATAGGGTAACTAAGGGTAAATATGATATTACAATTACCCTAACACATGTCCTAATTCTATTGGATAAATGTAATTCGGCCAAAAACAACCTTATGAATATAATATGACCATTTAGGTCCACTTGGAATAGATTATGACATTTAATATTATTTTATTTAATGAATAGTTAAAATAGTTAAAATCAAAGTTTAATAACTAAAATTTTTTTAATATGGGTTTATACATAAGATAAATTCGATTATAAATATTAATTAGAAAGCTAAAAATATTTCCTATATAATGATATTTTATTTATAATTTTTAGACTTTAAATAAATTAATTTATTTATGACACAACGATGATGCAGTAATTACCCTTTTAAGGAAATATTAACATAATTGATGTTATAAATACCCAAATAAATGTAATGTGTGACTTTTTATGAATTACAATAATTTTCTAGGTTAATATGATATATTAGTGTTGATTTAATCAACTTGGTTTAACATATAATTCTGTTATGACTTTCACAAAAATCATATATCAAATAGTGTCAAAATTGACACAAAATAGTTTTTAAATCAAATATTATATTATTAATTGTTATTTTATTCCTAAAAAACTAAGGTTCGGCCAAATGACTTAGATAAAGATATATATATTAATAATAAACAATTTTGGGTTCTTTTGTCATGTTATAGTAAGTCTATTAACCATATAGTGTAAGAAAACAAAAAGACATGGTAAAAGTTAAATTATTTAACTTAGAGTTAAATCTAATTGATAAGGTTAAAATAGGAACCTAAACTTGTCTAAATTCTATTGGATGAGAGGATTTCGACCCAACCCTACTTTAGCTTCGAAATAAATCAATTTGGAGCTATTTAAAACCGAATTTGACTTTATAATAAAATAATAGTTTTAGTTATTCCAAAGGTACCCCTCTCCTCCATTATAAAAGGGCACCTCCTCCCTCTCTTCCTCACACAACTTTGAGCCTTAAAGCTCGGCCAACCTCTGCCCAATTCTCTTCTCCACTTCCCTAGCAACATCCTAGAGGTTCTGGTCTTCCTCAAAGACCAATTTTGGTACCCTAAGAGGAGGTCTCAAAGAGGCGCTTCAAAGAAGAGGTAATTTCCGTTACCAATTCTTTCACCTTTATTTCTTCTCCCACTTCTTCTTCTAAGGCTGTTTCATTATGAAGTAAAAAAATCAGTATCACTCATATATTGACATGTTATTATAAATATGAAACAACCCTAATTCTCCTTATATCCATCCTGCGGAAAAATGAAATCACCGCGCGTGCGTACGTACGGAATACCGTCTCCACGCCGTCGTGTAATCTATTTTCCACCACCACCTTAATAGGATGGGTATAATGGTGTAATTAGTAACTATATATGATTATTATAAAGTGATATTGATACTGAAATAGTACAGATACACTTCAACACAATTCCACGACCATGGGAACGATATCATCGCTCGTGCGTACGTACGGACTACCGTCTCCACGATGCGATGCGATTCATTCTCAATGATTAACCATTCATGAATGATTATAAAGTATATATAATAAGTACTAATGAAATATACGACATAATAATGATACTGGATTTATGTAAATTTATATGTATGTCATCTACTTAATTCCATTCACTTCAATAAGGAAACGAAAACAGCGTTCATGCGTACGTACGGACTACCGTCCCCATGAACGGTGTATTTCATTCTATTTATCGATATATTATATATATATATATATATATACATATTCTGAATATATATTATATATAAATCATGTTTTACATTCTGGATATAAGTAATCATGATCCAAGTAATCATATTAATAATTACAAGTTAAAAACACGAACGAAAAATGAGACGATTTTACCCAAAACGCTACTTTAACATGAATTTACAAAAGAACGTGTAATATAAAGTCATAAGAAGACCATATATGATATAATAACAATTAATATGAGTCTGGAATAAGTCAATAACATGATTTAAATCATAATACAGGAGGTTCGGACACTTACAAAGCAAGTCGGACCTAAGGTAAGGGAAATATCACAATCTCATTTTTATCCGAGATTGTTTTTACTTTGGTATTTTCTGGGGTGTATTTTATCATCCACATACATGTTCCCTCAATATGTAATATTATTTCCATCCTTCTACAATAGTTTATATCCAATTTTACCCTTCGATGAGTTTTTTGTAAAAGATATGAAAGGAATCTTTTGTCGTTTTTCGTACGAGGTACTTTTTGACTTTTCCGACA
The DNA here is from genome assembly GCA_963277665.1 of Viscum album. Lineage (NCBI taxonomy): Eukaryota > Viridiplantae > Streptophyta > Magnoliopsida > Santalales > Viscaceae > Viscum > Viscum album. The sequence continues at coordinate 164,220,450 of OY728155.1, read as the reverse complement.
AAAGTACAAAGAATGTTTTTTTAACTTCTACAGCATGAATGGATTTTTAAAAAATTATTTCCAAGAATCTTCATTTACAAGTTTTCAAGTTTATTTTTAATCAACTTCTTTTAGTTTAAAGTTGTATGACATATTAAGAAAGGAAAAATGTTTTTGAAGAAGAAAGGATATTTTCCTCAAGAATGGAGTTCAAGTGTTTTATCAAAATTATTTTCCATCTAAGATAATAAAGGGGTATGTTTTTATCCCTATTATTACATTGATTTGATTATGTTGTGATGGAATTATTTTTATGAATTCCTTTATCTTATATGAATTGTTTAATGATGTCATGAATTTTAAGATTCCCATTTTTATTACATGGGTTATGCAATGATGTATGGTTTATGATTTTGTGGCACACATAAGAATGGTATCATTATGAGATGGGTGGGACCTATATCTCCCTCCAATGCATTGGGTAAAGATTTTTTATCTCATGAGATAGACATGGCTGGAATGGTAGGTTATACCGGTTCAGTGGAACAGGACTGAAACGAGGGTTACTCGATTCCGAAAGAGACTTTGTCCACTAAGATAGTCTTGGCAATGAGTCTTGACTAACAAGAAATGATTCTCTATGATTATGTGTGTATGCCACAAAGTTTCATGTTTTAAGTTATGATTATTGTGATTACATTTCACTTCCATGATTTATCCCATGTTATGAAATTATGATCTCTTTTGCAGGTTAAGATTTCCAAAAGTTATGTTCTTGTGTATACGATGAGATTTATATTTCTTTTGTTTACCATTACTGATCATTTGAGCTCACCCTTTTATGTATTATTTTTCCCAGGATATAAAGAAAGGTTTTAGGTAAAAAAAATGGGAAGATCTTTATGGGAGATATTGGAGATCTTTCACCACGATTAGAAGATTACGTTCCGAGTTTCCAAAGACACTAAACTATTACGATCCTTGTGTGTGTATTTTTGTTATGTACTAAGTATTCCGCAAAAGTAATGTAATGTTCATGTACGTTAGGCTTTGGGTCTCTATAGTTGGTATCAGAGGAAAGGTTTAGTCAACCTTTGGAAACTAGGATGCAAGAACTTTAGTGAGATTCCTAGAGATATTTCTAAGGTATGTCTAGGGATGTCTCTAAGGTTAAGTATACGTATAGGTTATAGTCCTAGAATTGCGCTAACAATCATAGAATTTAACCTAAGATGTTAGATATTGAGGGTACTCCCCCTTTATTATGTTGTTTTCCCTAGCATGATTTTTGCCTCTCATACTATTCTTTTTGGGTTTTAGAAAATGGCTGGAAACAAGGTGATTCACGATAATGGAGGATATACTAGACAATGGAATGATATTTTTCATGAGAAACCAAATGAAATGGGATTTGGAAGTCTAAAAATCATTATTATGCTTAATCAGCAATCTCATAATATGATCAATAAAGTAAAATTTGGTAAGTTTCCTGACTCGGCTAATAAGAGAAAGATGGAGTTTCATGATGATCATAGAGGAAAGAAAGTTCAATTTCCCCTATGTAAATCATGTGGGAAGAGGCATCAAAGAGAATGTTTCAAAGGAACTGGAAGATGCTTTGGGTGTGGAAAAGAAGGACACAATTCCAGTAAGTGCAAAGGAAAAGGTTCAGTTAACACCAGGGATGAGGATAATGGTATTGCTACGACATCAACAATGGTTAAATGTTTTAAATGTGGAATGTACGGGCATTATGCGAACCAATGCCCTAAGGGAAAGTCTCATGAAGAAAGTCAGTATGGTCGTATGGGTAGTATTTATGTGGATGATGATGATGAGACTACAAATGATATGTGAAGCTCGGCAAATGGTTTAAGAATGTAGTGGAATGATTACATGTTTATCATGTGTAATGTTGTATAAGTAATCTCATGGTACTATGGAATAAAGAGACATGTAAGGATTGTTACACTGTTGTCTTTCCTTGAGTTTTGAAAGTGTATGATTAATGGTACCAGTATCCATGAAAGGTTATTCAGATATTTTTGGAATGTAATGCACATAATGAAGGTATAAGACGATAATGAGATGTTTGATTGTATTCATGAGCTCATGATTGATATAAATACTAAGTGATATAATGGTTTGAGTATAAATAATTTTGAGGATTTTGGTTTGTGGAAAGTGTTAACTTTTAACTGCATTCATGTTTTCACTAAGGTTCAATGGGTATTCCTTATTCAAGAGAATACATGATTAAGGAATTCACATGTTTTTAATTTGACCAACAAGATATATCTTATGATATATGGGGGATAAATGATGGCATTCACATGATTGTTCTGTGACATTTCAAGTAATCATTTTCTTTATACTATGAGCTTGGACCGAATTATTTTAGATAAGCCTAAAGATTGGAATGGATTATGTTGGAAATAAGTTAGGATAAAAAGTTTTTCGATATTATTGATGAGATGTTATAGTAATATAGCTTTAGAAAAAGGACAACTTGCAGGACGGGCGACAACCCATCGCGTTGGACAATGCTGTGGGAATCGAACCCACAACCAAAGTGCGACTGGCCTTTATCGCCTACCACTGGCCTACAGGAAGTCCCTGTTTAGTATAAACTAGTTTTATTATATTTAGCAGTGTGATATATGAAGTATAAGACCATTTTAGGAACCATATATGATTAATCTCACTAAAGAATGACTTATGTATATTTAATAACTTTTGCTAACCTTTTGTTTGAGATAGATGGAATGACCTGTCATACTAACACTTCACGAATAACAAATTCAACTTCATTTATTTAAGAGATGAAGTGGAAATTGTTCAAGGCACGAACAACAGTGAGATTGTACCAAAATAAACTAAGTATTTATTCTAATTCAAATTCTTCAACTTTAGGGAAATGATCTTGAAAACCAATAATCTTGTCCTAGTGCTCTTATATCAGATTAATCAGATGGTACCTTAGATCATCACAAATTTATGGATTTGTGATTGCTAGCTTTTCCATAGCCATGTTCTCTACCACTCTCCATCAGAACATGATGGTTAGATTTTTCTTCCATATCCATATTTTCACCTATGTGGAAACCCAGTGATTAGTTTATTTGGGTAACCGTTACATTTCATACTTTCGTTTTTAAATATTGGTTTTGGTATTCCTTTTTACGATGTGGGTTTCTATTAAAGAAACTTTCAAATAGTAAACCATTTATAACCCCGAAAAATTTCGAGGGCGAAATTCATTTTAAGGGGGGTAGAATGTAACACCCCGAGATTTTATGAAAAATATTCCTTTTAATTTCATTAATGTCTTGTATTTTACGCTACACCAAAAGGATCTTGCTCAACATGCATCCTTGACTTGCCTTGTATTACATGCAATCACGACCTTCCTCGATAGCGTGTGTAGTATGCAATACCGAGTTTCACTAAACAACGATATGCTATTAAAATATTATTAAAACTAGCCGTTATGAATACTAATAACCACTTTTTGAAATTTTATAAATTTTATTTTTCAAAATGGACTTCATTTTTGGATTCAGAATATCGAAATTATCTTAGGGTGAAATTTTGGTATTTTTCTGAAAACTTTCAATTTTTGATGAACAGTGAAACCACTAAGTGGTAGTTAAAAAAACAGAATTTTTATAAAACGTAATTTTACCACTTCTGTGAATGGAATTTCGAAAAGCCGAGAGACACGGTTAATATCAAGGACTAAAATGTAGTTCAATGAGATGAAAATAATTTTTGGTGAATAGTAACTTTTTACTTTTTTTAAACGCGGTTAATAGTAAATAGGGTAACTAAGGGTAAATATGATATTACTATTATCCTAACACATGTCCTAATTCTATTGGATAAGTGTATTTCGGACAAATACAACCTTATGAATATAATATGACCATTTAGGTCCACTTGGATTAGATTATGACATTTAATATTATTTTATTTAATGAATAGTTAAAATAGTTAAAATCAAAGTTTAATAACTAAAACATTTTTAATATGTGTTTATACATAAGATAAATTCGATTATAAATATTCATTAGAAAGATAAAAATATTTCCTACATAATTATATTTTATTTATAATTTTTAGACTTTAAATAAATTAATTTATTTATGACACAACGATGATGCAGTAATTACCCTTTTAAGGAAATGTTAACATAATTGATGTTATAAATACCCAAATAAATGTAATTTGAGAATTTTTATGAATTCCAATAATTTTCTAGGTTAATATGATATATTAGTGTTGATTTAATAAACTTGGTTCGAACATATAATTCTGTTATGACTTTCACAAAAATCATATATCAAATAGTGTCAAAATTGACACAAAATAGTTTTTAAATCAAATATTATATTATTAATTGTTATTTTATTCCTAAAAATCTATGTTTCGGCCAAATGACTTAGATACGGATATATATATTAATAATAAACAATTTGGGGTTCTTTTGTCATGTTATAGTAAGTGTATTAACCATATAGTGTAAGAAAACAAAAAGACACGGTAAAAGTTAAATTATTTAACTTAGAGTTAAATCTAATTGATAAGGTAAAAATAGGAACCTAAACTTGTCTAAATTATATTGGATGAGAGGCTTTCGACCCATCCCCACTTTATCTTCGAAATAAATCAATTTGGAGCTATTTAAAACCGAATTTGACTTTATAATAAAATAATAGTTTTAGTTATTCCAAAGGTACCCATCTCCTCCCTTATAAAAGGGCACCTCCTCCCTCTCTTCCTCACACAACTTTGAGCCTTCAAGCTCCGCCAACCTCTGCCAAATTCTCTTCTCCACTTCCCTAGAAACATCCTAGAGGTTCTGGTCTTCCTCAAAGACCAATTTTGGTACCCTAAGAGGAGGTCTCAAAGAGGCGCTTCAAAGAAGAGGTAATTTCCGTTACCAATTCTTTCACCTTTATTTCTTCTCCCACGTCTTCTTCTAAGGTTGTTTCATTATGAAGTAATAAAATCAGTATCACTCGTATACTGATATGTTATTATAAATATGAAACAACCCTAATTCACCTTATATCCATCCTACGGAAAAATAAAATCACCGCGCGTGCGTACGTACGGAATACCGTCTCCACGCCGTGGTGTAATCTATTTTCCACCACCAACTTAATAGGATGGGTATAATGGTGTAATGAGTAACTATATATGATTATTATAAAGTGATATTGATACTGAAATAGTACAGATACACTTCAACACAATTCCACGACCTTGGGAACGATATCATCGCTCGTGCGTACGTACGGACTACCGTCTCCACGACGCGATGAGATTCATTCTCAATGATTAACCATTCATGAATGATTATAAAGTATATATAATAAGTACTAATGAAATATATGACATAATAATTATACTGGATTTATGTAAATTTATATGTATGTCATCTACTTAATTCCATTCACTTCAATAAGGAAACGAAAACAGCGTTCATGCGTACGTACGGACTACCGTCTCCATGAACGGTGTATTTCATTCCATTTATCGATATTATATATATATATATACATATTCTGAATATATATTATATATAAATCATGTTTTACATTCTGGATATAAGTAATCATGATCCAAGTAATCATATTAATAATTACAAGTTAAAAACACGAACGACAAATGAGACGATTTTACCCAAAATGCTACTTTAACATGAATTTACAAAAGAACGTGTAATATAAAGTCATAAGTGGACCATATATGATATAATAACAATTAATATGATTTTGGAATAAGTCAATAACATGATTTAAATCATTATACAGGAGGTTCAGACACTTACAAAGCAAGTCGGACCTAAGGTAAGGGAAATATCCCAATCTCATTTTTATCCGAGATTGTTTTTACTTTGGTATTTACTGCGGTGTATTTTATCATCCACATCCATGTTCCCCAAATATGTAATATTATTTACATCCTTATACAATAGTTTATATCCAATTTTACCCTTCGATGAGTTTTTTGTAAAGGATATGAAAGGAATCTTTTGTCGTTTTTCGTACGAGGTACTTTTTGACTTTTCCGACAAAAGTACGAAGAATGTTTTTTTTAACTTCTACGGCATGAATGGATTTTTAAAAAATTATTTCCAGGAAGCTTCATTTACAAGTTTTGAAGTTTATTTTTAATCAACTTCTTTTAGTTTAAAGTTGTATGACATATTAAGAAAGGAAAAATGTTTTTGAAGAAGAAAGGATATTTTCCTCAAGAATGGAGTTCAAGTGTTTTATCAAAATTATTTTCCATCTAAGATAATAAAGGGTTATGTTTTTATCCCTATTATAACATTGATTTGATTATGTTGTGATGGAATTATTTTTATGAATTCCTTTATCTTATATGAATTTTTTAATGATGTCCTGAAGTTTAAGATTCCCATTTTTATTACATGGGTTATGCAATGATGTATGGTTTATGATTTTGTGGCACACATAAGAATGGTATCATTATGAGATGGGTGGGACCTATATCTCACTCCAATGCATTGGGTAAAGATTTTATATCTCATGAGATAGACATGGCTTGAATGGTAGGTTATACCGGTTCAGTGAAACAGGACTGAAACGAGGGTTACTCGATTCAGAAAGGGACTTTGTCCACTAAGATAGTCTTGGCAATGAGTCTTGACTAACAAGAAATGATTATCTATGATTATGTGTGTATGCCACAAACTTTCATGTTTTAAGTTATTATTATTGTGATTACATTTCACTTCCATGATTTATCCCATGTTATGAAATTATGATCTCTTTTGCCGGTTAAGATTTCCAAAAGTTATGTGCTTGTGTATACGATGAGATTTATATTTCTTTTGTTTACCCTTACTGAGCATTTGAGCTCACCCTTTTATGTTTTCTTTTCCCCAGGATATAAAGAAAGGTTTTAGGTAAAAAAAGGGAAGATCTTTATGGGAGATATTGGAGATCTTTCACAACGATTAGAAGATTACGTTCCTAGTTTCCAAAGACACTAAACTATTACGATCCTTGTGTGTGTATTTTTGTTATGTACTAAGTATTTCACAAAAGTAATGTAATGTTCATGTACGTTAGGCTTCAGGTCTCTACTATTTGGGTAAGATAATTCCTCCTTTTTCAATGATAGAAACCAAAATAAAATTTCATTATATGTATACTATAAGGAAAATAGTAATTTAATAAATGGATTTTTGTCAACCATTCTATACTCTGAGATTTAAGAGGATGTTTAGATTGAGTAAAATATATGTTTTTTCTAGGAGAAGATGAAAAAAATGTAAGTAGGTTTAATAGATCATTATATGTTTTGATTCATGAACCAAGTGTAGTGTCCTAACCCTAGTAATCCTAGAGTCTGTATCTAATATAGTTACATTGGAATGATTAAAAGAAATAAAACACCAAAGGATCAATGATTTTATTATCCTTTTTAAACAAGATACATACATGAGTCTTGTATTGAAAATGAATACACAAATTACATGATAATATTTTCATAATAAAAACATTATTCCATCTAGTATATCACTGCATGAAATTCTTAGTACACTTTATGAAATCATGGATAACGGAATAAAAATAAGGTTGATCTCAATATCTATTTATGGGATATGTACAGCGAAAGAAATTTTGAATAAATGGGATTAATCAATATAGAATGACAAATAACCCAATACACATGCAATGTAATCAAAAAACTGATAAAGAATTGTTTAAATAATCTCAAAACGAAAATAAATGAAAAACACATCATTTAAATTACCTAATCATCATGAAATGATAATCTTGAATTAATAGAGGAAGGAAACAACTAAAAAAAATTTCAATTAGATCATAAATATGAGAATAAAATGAATTTATATATTTTTTTCCATATTGAAAACCTCGTGGATAAATATAACTAAATCAAAATGATGGAAATTATTAATTATTTGACTCTATGTGTCTGAGAATCAAGGAAAGGTTTCCATCAAGAACGTTCATTACTTTTTTTAGCGTACTTATTTCAATACCATTCCCAAGAAATTTTAGAATGTGCATGATTAGAAACCCAAAGGGTTTGTACCCAACTATTTTCAACATTTGAGACTATTGATTTATTGATCGGATTACATCAACAGGTCCCCAACATATTTCTTATGATTCCATATCATTCCTTCTATATAATATATTCCATTTAATTTATAAACAACATTCCATATAAAATAACTATATTTTGTAATGGATATGAATTTATCAGTATTTTCCCATTTAATAAAATAATATTTAATATACACACTATATGTAAAAATTTTGTAATATTTTTGAAATAATTATACCCATAACATAATAGTATTTATATTTATAATAATGGTAATTTCTAATGTATTATCATCCTAATGATGTGATATATCAAGATGAGCTTAAAAATAACCAAAGAAAGTGAGATTAAAATTTTAACTTTTAATATTTAGTAAATTTTATGTCAAACCCCTTGGATTGTATAATTTCAACTTAATAGTAAAATACAATGAATTATTATTGAATCATAATATCTAATGAAAATTTTGTATTATATACACCACACAATATAATTAAGTGGTGAATATGACATTTAACTCAAAGATGAAAAAAGTTAGATGAAAATTACCACAAAAGAAATAATTAAACTAAAAATTTAAAAATACAATTAATAATTAAGTATTAATAATATACAATTCTAAAATTTATTCATATACACCATATAAAATAAACTGGGTTCATTACATTACCATGTGCCTCATTAAAATGAAATTGAGATGAAATCATATACCTTGCACTTCTTTTTGGGTGGTAATCCTTAAAACAACTATATATAATGGATTAAAACATATTATTATCATTAATTAGAATTGTATAAATGTCTATTATATAATATATAGTAGTTTTATAAAATATTATAACATTTTCATTAATAAAAATTCTTTATCTTCATCATTTCGCGTGTTAATTGCCTTATATTTTGATTGTGTTTTGACATGTAATATTATTTTTTTCCTATTAAGTTGATAATTATTTTATCATATCCATAATTTAAATCATAATTATAATATGATATATATTCAGAAAATATTTATTTATAATAATCCATAAAATTTTGATATATAAATGAAATACATCATTTATGTAAAAGGTTGGCCGTACAAACGCATTAACATTTTTTTCATTTTCTATTCACATTAATAAAATATCACACAAACTGTATAAATTCATATTAAAATTCTTGTATAATATTTTTATCATTTTTATATAATTATTTTACTAGAACCACCATTTATATATTCTATGAACATTTTGATCGAATTACATCATTTTGAGGAGGCGGTAGACCACTTGTCCACAAATGAAGTTATCGTATTTCCAAAAAACTGGAAATCATAAAGGATTGTGTTATAAAATAATTAATGAATCCAAAAAAAATTATAAATATCTTATATAGTATATATTAACTATAAATACATAATTATTCCGTTCTTTCAAATCTAGTAATGGAATAACGAATGGCATCAATTCATAAAAGAGTAGTCTGATATATACACAAATGATTATTGATTATCCTATTTGACAAAATTTTGTGTGAGTTTAGGAAATAAACATTAAATACCAACATAAATATATGTTAATATACTTAATTAACTCTTTATATAGTAATAATTAATCCAGTGGAGAAATAAACAAAATAAAATTTCTTATTAGAAAATATTTCTTCTTTTTTTGTGTAACATCTTCTGGTTTTAAAAAAAGACTTAATTCATTGTATTTATTCAAATGTGAGGCTTCTAAGAAAATATGATGGATTTTGAGAAGAATTTTGGGCATGTATTCTACGTGGAAAATTACTTCATAGGTTTGAATAAGTAGGAGGGTTGAGTGTCTTTTTCTTTTGTAAGAGGAGTACCATTTTTGTAAATTGTTTTAAGAGAGGAAATTCAACCCTCATTGTTTCAATGTCATTTGGTACCAATAATTAACCTAATTCAATCAAATAGATAATTTAGTATAAATATGGAAATATTTTTTTTACATGTTTCTTGGTCATATTTCCCTTAATATAAGGTTTATCCCCTTGTTGATCCGGTTTTTCTCTTAATCACTATAATTAGTTTAAATTGATTTCATACATTATTAGGTCAATAAATATGTTGAAAATGTAAAAAATTATAATTTGTTGAGATTCAAAATATTGAATCAATTTTTCCATATCCAAATAACATTAGTCAAATATTTAATATAATATTAATTATAAAAACGAGGTGATAGAGAGAGATTTGAATGTGAAAATGGTAAAAAGATTTAAATATTTTTATATGAAAATTTAATTTGAAATTTAATATAAACACCTAAATTCTATTAATAAATTTATAATTTTTCTAATTTAACTATATATTAAATTCAAACTATAATGTATTCTTATAATACAATTAAATAATCGACTTATTTTAAATTAAAAAACAGTATTTTCCATTATCCAATAAAAATGGAACATAAAAAAACACCAAAATTACCCCTTATGAAAATATTTAATTTTGATATTTTATAAATAAATTTTATTTTTATATATTAAATGTATAAAATTTCCAAAATTTACTTTGATAATCCATGTGCTATTAAATAATAGAAAATAACCATTATAAAAATCTAGCTTCTTTGCATAAAATTGGTTTTGTTCTGTCATATTCCTAACAAATATATTAAATGAAAAAAAAAATATTTATTGAGTATATAATATAAATATTTATCATTAATATCATTCACTGATAGATATTATTTTAATTTATTTGGACAAAATTCCTTTAGTTGTATAAAAATTGTTTTTTATAAATACATTTTCTGTTTATTCAATTGGTTTGTATTCTCTGTTTTCATTAGATGATAAAAAATGATTTTTTATATATTTGTCTCAACAATATATTTTCATATTTTTGTCAATATTATACATAATTTCGAATTTAATAGCTATGTTATATATTATTATATAACATAGTAATATATTAATAATATATTGTAGTTTGGTAAAACTCGATCTTGCGTGTAACACAAGATATCAAAGAAATTCATTGTTTTGTGGGACAAAAGCTCACTCAGTGTTGTATTCATTGAATTATTTAGAATAAATTATTTTTATTTACTATATTAAATACACCATAATTTCATGATAGCTTATATACCTTTCTATGTTTGGTGATGTATCTAATATATACTATAAAATAAAAGGGAATCATTTATAAATTTATGGGGCCACATTCTCCCCACCTTAAATAATACAAATCCTCTCAATTTAAATGAATCTCGGAAATACATTTCTTTTGATATTTGATAACTTCATTATTGAAATCACACATTGTGCGAAGTGTTAGTAAAACATACGTTTAATAAGATACAATGTGACGTTATGTGATCATATCAAACATCACATAACTAGATTTCCATGTATGTGAACCACATTGGAAAGTAAAGATATAGACTAAGAGAAAACTCGTAAACAATTATATATGATTTTTGAGGTCATTGATCATAGAAGATGTATTGATATATGAAATGGTAAGGGCCTCAAATCCATAAATCATTAATAATTTAAAATAACTATATTTCAAAAAATAATAATTAGGACAACATTTTATATCGAGGCCATTTTTATAATATTGATATATTAATTTACTACCTAGTATATAATAGAACACACTAATTTGATATATTTCTTGAAAAAAATATAATACTTTGGTTGTTCTTTGATCAATTTTTAATTCATCAATTACTTCAAAAGATAGGTAAAAAATTTACTTTGATGCTTGAAGCACTAAAATAAACTCATAATAGATTGTATGGAATATAAAATCAATAAAAGTATTTCTATATGTCTCTAAATATTATCCAAATACAATATTTTGAATAACTTATTATTTAAACAAAAAATTAATACTATTTGTTAATTATTAATATTCATTCATCAAACTTCATAACTAAAAAATGATATATTAACTAGAAAAGTTCAGAGGTTATTGGTTGGTATAAATCCCTTATAATACTTCAGTTACAGTTTCATGTACATTTTCATTACCAAATATGGTGTGTTATCACTTGGCATATAGGTTTTCCTTTTATAAAACCATATTAATATAATTCTAGTAACATTTTTAAAAATTGTTATGGTCATTCTTGAAATGAAATTAATCATTAAATGAAATTCCTTCGAGGGATTTCAATACAATTAATGATCCTTGGAATTTATATTAATGTTATTTGACCACTATTATAATACTATTAATGATCATATTAAACCTAAATTATATTAATACAATTAAAAAAATTACTATATGTTGTAATATTTTCATTCATAAAATTTATTTTCCATTAAAATAAATATTATCATGATTTCTCTAAAATGTCCTTAATATCACAATGTTATCTTCTCAAAATAATAGAAAAGTAATGTTAAAGATATAGAACTTATCTTGAATCAAAAACATAATAACCCATGATGGTATTCATAACTCTTATGTAAATTATGACACAATTGATTCTAAAATTTATCAAAACCATTAATTGTTTTTTGATTCTTATGACCAAAATGAAATTGGTAAAAATACCTGTATAATTTACTTTCTAAAAAAATTAATACTTGATCCATTTTATTTAAACATAGGTCTATCCTTGGTCTATGGTTTAAACTGGGCCATTAGTTTTCATTAACGAAATAATTTAATTATTTTTATTTTTAAAGAAAATTTTAATTATCATAATCATATCCCCCAGGAGGGTCAGACCAGGTGTATAGTAATTCCTACTGACATGTACCGAGTTATGCTTGAGTCTAGCCTGGCATGCCATATTTATAGTTTTACTCCATGGTACATCTATGCAAAAACCATTTCCTATAGTATTATAAAGAAATGGAAATATTCCTTGTGAGACCAACATAATATCAATCATATTAAATTTTTACAATGTCTATTTGTACATATTATCATATTATATATTAGGGTTTTGGCCCCCAATATATGTTTTCATAAATCAAGTTAATGGGGTTTCTAATAAACATAATATGACACCAACTATAGTGACCTGACCCTAGTAATCCTAGACCTAGTGTCTACTATAATTACATTAGTTGGATTACATAGAATCAAATACCAATGGAATGATAATTTTAATAGTATTCGTAAACAAAATAGATTAGTGAATCATTTAATACAAATGAATATAAAAATTATCACCAAATTTATTTTGGTAAAAAAATGTTAATTCCATCTAGCATGTTACTACATAAATTTTTTTGTGCACTTTACTGAATCCTAGGGAAATAAAACAATAAAGTGATCTTAAATTCTTAGTAAGGGATATGTATATTAGAATAAATAATGAATCAACGAGAATAATCAATATGGAAATTTAAATAAATTAAACATGTTCCATGTAATAAATACATTGAAGAAGATGATTTAAACAATATGTATAGGTAAATAACTGAAAACATATGCCATTTTAATAACTTGAATATCATGATATGATAAGGTAGAATCATTATGCAATGGTATTAACTAAAAACACATTACATTTAAATCAATAAAATGGGGATGAAATAAATATATATATTATTTCGCAGTGAAAATACAATGGCTAATAATAAAGGAATATAAATGAAGGAATTGATTAATTATTGGATTCCATTTCTCTTAGGTGTATGGTACCTTTACCACAATTACCTTTCAAAACATAATTTAGAATGTGGTTGGTTAAAAAATCATAGGGATTGGTCCCACATTTTTTCCCTCTTGGGAAAACTGATGCATCTGGAAGATTACATTAAATGGTCCTTAAACTATGTTTTACATGTTTGAAACGTTCTATATATACTAAATAACCAATTTAATTCATAAAAAACATTCTTTAAAAATTTCTATATTGAGTAAAGTATATAGATTTATCAATATTTCCCTAGATATATATATAATATTCAATGTAGAGAATACATGTAAAAATGGTTTAAAATTTAGAATATAATTATACCCATCACAATATAGTATATATATTTGAAATAAATGTAATTCTTAATGGAAAATGATTATAATGAAATTATTTCTTCAAAATAATGTAAGATTTACAAGATAACTTTTACCACTTGGGAACTTTCATGTCAAACCACGTTGATAATATAATTCAAATTTAAAAATAAAGTTACATGATTTATGAGTGAATCATGATATTAAATGACAAAAGGGAATCCAAAACACAACAAAAAATTTGTAAGCTGTGAATATAACTTTTAACTCACAAATTTATAAAGTGAAAAAATTCCCATCAGATGAAATAATTAATGATAAAAAAATAAACTAAATAATGAATTATTACTTATATTAATTAAAAAAGGGATATTATAAATAATGTGCATGGTGGATCATATAGGTACACTAAGAGGGGTGAATTAGATTAGAAAAGTTTTTGCCAATTTTATTTTCATTTCTCTGACCCATTTTAAAATTGAACCTCTTCACTTGTTAGAGTGAATGAATTTCCCAGTTAACTAGAGAAATTTATCAACACACAATACAAAAAGTAATTAAGTCACATGGAACTGTATTTTTTCAATTTTCTCCCATGATGTAGTGACCATGTCCTTGAAGTGTTCAGGAGGATTCATGACACCGATTCTCTATTACCAATCAATCAATATTTTCATGTTGGTTGGTAAAATATTATCCTGAAACCATTATGGGTAGGTATGAATATTTTCCCAAATTATAATGGAATCCCATCCATGTTCTTCATAATATAATCCCACTAGTGTAAAACAAACAAAAATAAAAAATTATGAGAAAGATATATGATATTTAAGCTTTCACTGCAACACAAATGTTAATCTTCCACTTCATTCTACTGAGAATAAATTGATCTTCACTTTCCTACTTTAACTGAAACAACACAACTACCAATGAATATGATCAATACCATTATATTATATTTATTTCATTATACCCTCGTGAATTATAGAGGATTATAATTCCAATTAAACTCCATACTATATCATAATTATAAACTATATATATTTTAATTATCTTCGATTTGATTTATATTGTAATAATCCAGCTCAACTCTAAATATTGAAATGAATTTGGACTTTGTCAAATATTTATGATCACTAAAAATAATCATCTTGCTCAAACAAACCTCTAGGGAAATAATTCCTTCTTATAATGAATACATATCCTTCACTAAAAACATAAAACATAGATGCAAGTGTCATTTAAGTTACTAATATTAACACTAAACCAGCTTCAGACTCAAAATAATGAACATTGATTAAGAATACTATATTAAACATTCAATTTTTCAATATTCATACATTTATATAATAGAGTCTCTGGTTTTCTTACTTCATGATATAATACATATGCACAAGCTTTTCACTTTTATGAATGGTAAATTTCTAATACAGACATGTTTGTATAACACCCACATATAGAAATATTTATATTTCTCACATGTGCATGTGAGTATTCTTTAATTCATGTATGTGTTTTTTTCAAAATATATCCTTAATTTCCCACACTATTCACTTTGTACACTTTCATAATTCACACACATAGTTATTCATATTATGAACTCATTGTTGCATACAATATCTTCCTTTGGTGCACACACACTATACATAATCACCATTTCAAAAATAAAATGTGATAAATGCTTCCAATTTTAAAATCATTATGCAAAATTTTCTTTGTAAATCACAAATAAGATCTTCTAAATGATATGATTCACAGAACATTGATTTCTCCCTTGCAGTGACTTAGACTTATAATGAAATAATTTCATGGGAGCTAAAATCATCACATATCCATTATGTATAACTTCTCATTTCAACCTCACGTGTGAGTTCTTCACTTACCTCCACAAATAGAAATACCAATCCTAAATGATCATGAAATTTTTATTCTTCCTCACATAACATTTTTGTGATAAAAATTAATAGTTGAGGTTAGCAGTACTTTTAATTTATTCTGAAAACATATTTTCAGAAACTCCAACCATCACGTGAATTAGAATATGGATGAATCAGTAAAAATGTGTGGAGCATCATTCATAATTAAAAAACCCAATATCAGCACTATTTCTCTCTCAAAAACATCGCACAATTTTATATGAGATACGATCTCATAAGAGAGATAAGAAATAATAACAAATGAATATAATAGAAGTATTTATAGGGAAATTATAATGTCCTTGAACCATCGAGAATGACCAAGATGTAGCCTTCAAGTTAGACTAATCATCATCATCTTCAAAAAATTAATTTTGTTCCATGCCTTAAATTTACAATTTGATCATTGAAATATGATTCAAATGAATCAATATATAATTTTGATCATCATGTAATTTTCAAGATGTTAAAAAGATGAAGATAAGTTTCAGAGCTTGCATTGGTTGACATCCCAACTTGGAGAACTCCATTAAAGGACAAATGTTACCCGAGGTTGAATAGAAACACATATGGAGAACAGATGGCACAACAAAGATTATTGACTGACTTAAAATGTCCAAACCAAGCTTGGGATCTCAGATATAGTGAATGATTAGAATTTATCATCGTGATCCTGTCACATAAAATCTTCTTGTATGAGGTATGAGGTATGAGATGATCTGGACTGGTGTGGAACTATTGATCATACAACTCAAGAAATTTGTTTTATAGATCCAATGGTCAAGGTTATTGGATATATGATCTAATCGATAGAAAATGACAAGAAAGACATATGGATATGGAACACCATGGAATATTTGTCCCCTAGATGGATAGTTTAAAGGAACTTATTTTTTAATATACTCTCAAAAAACAATTTCCCATTGTTCATAGATATTGAAAATCCAACAATCTTTTAAAAAATTCAATCTTAATCACAAAATAAAACAATAAGAATTCAATTCTTAAAATGTATATCCAACCAACATGTATACAAAAAATATTACGTGACAAATGGAAAACAAAATTCATTAATTGTAATTCCAAAAACATATTGTCAATTTTAACTCTCAAAAATTATATTGCATACAACATGTAAATATTAATCATAAAAAATATATTTTTTCCAACATCTTCTTCTTACTCTTCAAATAAATGATGTAAACATTATGCATTCATATTTTCACAAGTCTTTGGAACTAAATACTAGCTCTACTATCATCACATTTAAAATTTTTCTTTATCGGAATAAACTCATTAAATAAATTAAATAAACCTTGAAAACATAATAATTTTCTATACTTATACAATGACAGAACAACAGTCTCAAATTAATATTACATTGAATTTCAATAAATTAAGTGTGCTGATAAACATAAAACAAAAATGTGACTTTAATAAATTGGGTATCTTTAATCTCCCTTTTTGGATTTTATTTAAATAATCAATTCACTATCAAAGTAAATATATTATTATCCACTTTAATTTCCAATAAAACCAATGATAGTATGGGAAAGAATTAAACTAATTTAGTTCTGTAATAACTGAACTTCTTCAATGCACTCTTTCAATATCCAAAATTCATAATAGAAACTACTTTTTAGAGATTCAAATTGTACTTATTGATAAAAGGAAAGAATCAAATTTCATAAAGAAATTTTTTTTAATTAATTAGTTCCACGTTTATCTAGGATATCCTGGGGTAAAAACATGAGTGATCAATTTAGACAACAATGCTATCAATATATTTTTCTGAATATGATGCCATTATAAAAATATTCTTTTTATAAACTGTTTCAAAAATAAAGATTTCAATTCATCTTTATCAATCCACTTTACTTTTTTCATCAAATTATATTATTATATTTTTCTGATTTAGGATTTTTTTATTCAAATAGAGATAGAAGAAAAAATGCCTTTTACGAAATGATTAAATTTTTAGAATATTAAATTATCTGATAAATTACTCATCATATCATCAAATATTCATTTGATACCATTTGAGATATAAAACTCTAATAATTGTTCATTTTTTATCCCCCTAGCGGGAGAATATTCATCAATTTTTAACATGAGTGAATTTCATTAAAAATGATCTTCTTGAACAATTTTAACAGAAATTAATATAGATAATTTTATGAAAAATATCCTTATTAATACTGTATAATATCACAATTCTAATGTATGCATGACCCCCTTGAAGATATGCACCACCTTCAATTCCTAGTATAATTGAAATAAACCAAATATATACCTTGGAATAAGGTGGTTGTTTAATGATTTTTTCTTAGAGAAAGAGGGATGAAATTTATTTCTCAACTGAGAAACTCTTATAAATTCTACTCAAAATTCATGAAAACTCATAAAACATTATCCTTTGTTGACATTCAAAATTATATCATTTAGGGATAACATGGATTCTTGATTTCGTCATATTTCATCTTTGATGGATTTATCATTTTTACATTATCTAGTAGTACACTTTAATTCTTCTATTTTGGTTCTTAATTTAATGATAATTCAAATTACTATGGCCATATGACTATGAATTAATTTTGTACATGCCCAGACTTCTTCTTGAGTGTATACTCCTTATTTACAGTATCATTTTAACATAATAATTCATTGATTATTCTTCTTTTTTATTTACTAGTTCTATTTGTTCAAGAAACCCTATCATGCATTTATCGGTAATATTCCATGAAATTTTTCATCTTCCACAAAAATCTCCATTAATAATTGGATTATTATTTTTTCAAAACTTGTCATTAATTTTTTTTAATATTTATTTTCGTGCACCTTGTTAACCGTTGGATTTTATTCTGAGATTAATTTCATTTTATGTTTTAGCTTGATTCAACCAACATTGGTATTTATGACCTATTTGAGAAATTATATATTATGTTATTTTCTTACACAGTAGAAGCATCTCATATTTGGTGTGAAATTCATGTCATCATTTTTCTTTGATGTAGCTTACTTCATCGTTT
The DNA here is from genome assembly GCA_963277665.1 of Viscum album. Classification (NCBI taxonomy): domain Eukaryota; kingdom Viridiplantae; phylum Streptophyta; class Magnoliopsida; order Santalales; family Viscaceae; genus Viscum; species Viscum album. Next base: position 164,201,476 of record OY728155.1, on the reverse strand, counting down.
TCTTAATATTACTCTTTTACTCACATTCCATGGAAGGTTTATCTGCATTTATTCTTTGCCTCTATATTTGATGTGACATACTCTCTATATCAGCATATGTATAGTGCGTGTTTTGTATATACTAGGACTCATTATAACGTTTACCAATTCTATTACAATAATCACAAAAGTCATCAAAACACACAAACCAATTATTAATAGACATATTCTTCTTCAATTATGAATTATGCTTCATGTTTATAGGATTTCTCTTCACATAAGATCTAGTCCCCCACAATAATGGCCTTATGTAATTATCATGCATATATATATTATGACAACTCCCATAGAACGATGACCCATTTTTCAAAACCACCAAAATTATCCCTCAAATAATGATTTATTATTCTGTATATCAACTTTGATAGATTTGAAATATTTTTACTTTTAAAAAATATGATTATTTATTTATGCTCTTTGTGGGGAACAAGAATTCACATTTTTCATCATATCCACCATTGATGATATTGTGGATTTTCATCAGTCTTCTTTACCCATGTTTGATCAGAATTCCTTTTCAAACCTGTACATGTATTTGAAATAATATTAGTATAAACAATAAATTGTTGATTATGGGTTACCTGATTTAATGAGCTTGCATCATATTTTTCTTTAGAAAACATAAAGTTGTTCTTTACACTTGAATGCGTCTTTTCATATGTAAGACCCAAGTTAGACATAATCTTGGTTTTTTATCTCATTAATTGGTGAATATTTAGCCAAAATGTTCTCAAGATTCTAAATTAAATCTCTAACTCGTGATATTTAAAATTCATATAATTATTATGATATTCAAGTGATTTAACCATATCTTCACATTCATTCTGGGAAGTCCTTACTTGTTTTTCCTTCTGATTCTTCAAATTTACATCCATTTTAAGACACTTCATATTATGTAGATTTTTCTCATCTTCAACAAATTTTAGTTTTTATTCCAAATACTCTTTATTTTTTTCAACTTCATCATCATGTATTTGATTATTATCTAGTAGTGATTTACTCAAACAATTACTTCTATTTGACTTAACATATAGTTGTTCTTCAATAACATTCATATATGTTCTGTTCAGTTTCTTCAATGAACATATCTCTTCATTTAAACATATCTCAGTCACATCCTTCTCATAAATAGTCATTTGAAATTTATCTAAAATCAACGTTAATTTTTCATTATAGTGAAAAAATACTATTCTTTTGATTAGTCAACTAGGTTGAATGTATCATCATTGTCTTTTATTTCCAATTGAGAATCCTTAATATTTATTGTATCTTTATCATATTTATCCAGTTTATGAATTGTATTTGTAAGAACCATATCGATAACTTCTTTCTCAAACACCATTCATTGAAATTGTTCATCGACACAGGTGAAATTCTCATTGTAACGTGATCTCGTTTCTCCGTTAAAATCAATTATATGTAATAAGTTTTATCATATTTAAAACTTATTTTCCAAGGATTTTTCCGTATCCTCTGCATTTTTTTGACATTGTTACATTTCATCATAATGTGCCTTGTTAAAAGAAAATATATAACTGGCAACTTCACTAAGATCATTATTCAGATAATTTTTTATTTTTGAATAAAAATGCATGAGTGATTTAATAAACTCTTCTTAATCACAACATGAATAATAGTAATTAAAAATATGTTTTTCAAATAATTTAATAGATACTATTGATAGAATACCATTCTAACTATAACTAGATTTTGATGAATCAAATTTCATCACTGAATTCTTCCTCATATTTATTTACTAATTCTTCTCTCAAATTTTCAATATTTTTTTAGAAACCTCATTATTGGAAATAACAAATATTTGAGATGAAATTTCCATATGTCTGAACACTTTTACTTCTTCAAAATAAAATATGAACTTAACATAAGAATGATACAATCAATTGGGAAAATTATATAGATTCAATCCAAAGAATAATAAGTGATATATTACCAATTGAAGCTCATGTTGTATTATGTAGTTACACTGAGGGGGGGGGGGGTGAATCAGTGTTCCAATATTTTTAAAAAAATTTCTTTTAATTTCTATAACCCCTTTTTAAATCTAACCTTAGCACTTGTTAGAGTGAAAGTATCTTTCCTGATAAAAATAACAATTACACCACATGCAAGAGAAAAATAATGAAGCACAATGTGTAGTGTTTTTATAAGGTTCTCCCTTAATGTTGGTGACTACATCCTTGTTGTTTTTGGGATGATCTGAGACAAGTATTCTCCACTACCAATCAATCAACAATTATAAGTTGGTTGGTCAGATGTTATCATGAAACTGTTATGGGTAGGAATGAACCATTTCCCAAATTATAATGGTGTCCCACCATTTTTTATTATAATTTCATCCCACCAGTGTACAAAAAACACAACATAACCCCAATAAGAAAGATCATTAGATATTCAATCTTTCACTGAAAAACAAAATATGATTTTCCTCTTCAAGCCACTGAGAATAAACTAGTCTTCACCTTCCCACTTAAACTGAAACAACATGATTGCAACTAAAATTGATCAAAAACCCTACATGCTATTCTGTTCTGTATACTCTCTGGAATTGTAGGATTGAATACTTTCAATTAAACTCACTACTATATTATAATGATCAACTAAAGACATATCAATGATTTTAATGTTGATATCCAATAAAATTATTTGGCTTATCTCTCATCTTTTCAATGATTCTTGACAATATCAGAAATTTTGGATCATTAAAATAATAATATGGATCAACAAAAAACTTCTCGGGAAAAAATTAATTCTTATTTTGAAGACCTTTCTTCATTGGACACTAAGAAATCAGATATAAAATTTATTTTGTGTCACTGATATTAAAACTACACCAATATCAATCTCATAATAATATTCAATAATTATGAAAACTATATTGCAAATTAAACATTTAAAACATCATGCATTTATATAATACAATGCATGGTTTTTATAATTTGTGAAATAAAACACATGCACAAGATTTTCCCTTTCTTTCTTTCTAAATTACATATTCATAAATGTTTTTATAACAAACACATTTAGATAAAATTATATTTATCACATGTTCATGTGAGTATTGTTTAATTCTTGTAACTTCTATTTCAATATTTAACCTAAATTACACACACTATTAACTTTTTACACATTCACACTTCACACGAAAAATTAGTATTCTTATGCATTCATTATCCACCACACTATACTCAATGAACTTTTCAAAAAATATAATGTAGTGTATCCTTACTCTTTTAAAATATTTACGGAACATTTTCATTGTCATTCATGGATTAGATCATCACAAAGGATACACTTTATAGAACATATCATTCCCCCTTATTGTGCCTCAAACTTCTACAAAAACAATTCTTGGTAGCTCAAATCATCACATAACCAGTACGTATAACTCCCCCAATCAACTTTTCATATGATTTCATAACACAACTTTGCAAATAATAATATCATACCTCAAACATCATTCAATTTTCAGTATTCTCTACATAACAACTTCAACTTAATATTTTATTATTTGAGGCTCATGGTACATATTATTTCCTCAGAAAACATATTTTCCAATCTTAAACCATCACATGAAATAAAATATAGATGAATCAAGAATAATTAAAAGAACATCATTTGCAAATACGAAAGCCAATATCAGAACTATTTCTCTCTAAAACAAGTTCTCAATTTGATATGATATAAGCTCTAAGATGAGAGATAAGGTATAATATAAAATAAATATGATCAGGGAATTTATAGGAAAATTATATTTTCACCTATACATTGAGAATAACCAAGAATATTATCTCATGTTCTTTAATCAATTACCATAATTAAAAAACTTTAGTTTGATCCATGCTTCAAATTCATGTTTTTATCTTCGATATGTCATAAAAATGAATCTGAATTTAATTTCGATCATTATGGAATATTTCGAGTGTTATAAAAATAAAGAAAATTTTAATATCTATCTTTAGTCGACATGACTACATAGTGAACTCCAACGATGACAAAATACAACTCGAGGGTGAGTAGGAACTCAGATGGAGAATTTATGGTGAGACAATGACTAAGAGACGACATAAAATATCCAAAAAAACATAGGATATCAGATCTTATAGAGGATATGTGTTTCTCATGGAGATCTAATCAAGAATAAGAATCATGAATAATGATTGAGGTAGGAGATGTGATTTACTGGCATGGAAATATCAATCAGATATATTTGGAAATTTTTTGAAGTGATCAAACAGTCAAGGTTCTTGGTTAGATGGTCAAATGGACAGAAAAATGCCAAGCAGGTCACATGGTTGTGCCATACAATAGAATTTGTTTCCCCTGGATGTCTAGTATAAAGACCTAAAATATTTACTATACTATCAAAAAACATTATCCATTTTTTATATAAATTTAAAAGACAATATTCATCACAAAAAAATCAATTTTATTCTCAAAATAAAACCCATGGAATTCAATTATAAAACTTTATATCAAATAAACAAGTATAAAAAATTATATGTAATATATATGATGAAAAACCAAAGTCAATTGTAATTCCAACCCATCTTGTCAGTGTTAAATCAAAAAAATTATATCTCAATCAACATTTATATCTTCCACTTGCAAAAAATTTTTTTTGCATGACACCATCTTTTAAATCTTCAAATCCATAATGTAATCACTATGCACTCATATTTTCACAATTATTTGTAACTAAATACCATCTATAAAATAGTCAAATTTAAAATGCTTCCTTATATTAGTAATCTCTTCAAATCAAATAAAAAACAACCTTGCATACTTAATAATTATCTATACTAATTTAATGACATAACCTCAATATCCAATTACTTTTATATATAATTTCTACCAATTAAGTATGTTGAAAATAATTACAATAGAAATATAACTTTAAACAATATTTTTTCATCCATAAAAACCATACAAATCAAACTAGTTTTATAAAAATAAAATATGCCTTGTTGAAATGAAATTGACACGAAATCCAATACCTTGCGTTTTCTTTTGAGTGAACATCAATTAAAATCTACTGTAATGATTCAATACATATAATAAAATTACACCAAAACCATATAAACATCTAATATATCATTTATAATTCTTTTTAACATATTATAACCCATTCATTAATAACTATTCATTATTTTCATTGTTTCAGTTGTTAATTTCCTTGCCTGTCGTGTATTTTCTGACTTGTTGTTTTTTTGTTCCCCTTACATCGATCATGATTTTCTCATTTCAAGAATTTAAATAGTCATGTAAATTTCCTATATATAATCATTGTATATTTATATATAATAATCATTAAAATTTGGAGATATAAATGAAATGCATCATTCATGGAGACATAGGTCGTACGTACGCATGGACATTGTTTTTTTTCCTTATCATATAAAAAGAATGAAAATTAAAAATTAAAAATGTATATTATAATCAATGTTTTATTATTTTATTATATATATATGACATGTTTTTATTAAAATAAAACTTTAAAAATTACATTTATATAGTGAATGATTTACAATTCTATGAGGATTTGGTAGCCCACACGCCCAAAAAACAATGTTATTGTATTCACACAAGATGATAACCAAGAGGGTATGTGTTATAAAAGAATTAAATATCAAAAAAAACATTTTAATTAAAATATATATCATATATATACTATAAATTCATCATTATTCGAATCCTTGATATTTGATAATGGAAGAATGAATATCGTCTGTTCGTGAGGAGGTTTTCTGTCGTACACAGTAGTGATGATTGTGATTCCCATTTAATGAATGTTTTTTGGAGTATAATTAGTACCCAATAAATAAAAAAATAATATTTTATTTATTATATTTATGTTATTATATGATCATTATATAAGAATAATATAAGGTTTGGGGAAAGAAACAAAAAAATGCTAGTTGAAGACCATTACCACTTTTTTGGGTAAACCCTTTTGGTTTATACAAAAAGAAAATATAGGATGGATTTAATACAGATTTAAGGATTATCATATGAGTGGAGAGATATTGTTATGTTATTTTGGAATGGGTTGGAATAACTCAATGGATTAATAGGTGTAAATATGTGGGAGGGGTGAGTACCTTTTTATAGTTTAGGAGGAGTGATATTCCTGTAAAAAATATTTTTATTACAGAAATATACAATAGTTTATTTCAGATAATGTGACCCAAATAGTGGAAAACATATGATATGGTGTAAATATGGTAACAAAATATTTTTTTTACATGTTTCTAGGTTATGTTTTCCCATAGGTTTAAAATTTAGTCCCTCATTAAGATAAGTTTTCTCTTTATCACTACAATTAATTTTAATTTCATTCAATGATTTTTTTTGAAAAAAAAACTAATTTTAATATAATATAAATTAACATTTATATGTATTAATAATATTTAGTCCATTTTTAAATATATTAAAAATTCATGTGGCATAAATTAATGTAAAATTAATCATTCATACTGGACAACAAAAGGGGGGTTTCAGTTAAAATATTATAATCTTGGAAATTGTTTTATATACAATTTCATTTTTAAATTGATTCCAATGAAATAAATTGGATTAATATATGAATAATTAATCTAATTTAACATTAAAAAATAAATCATATAATATATCCTTATAAATTATTTAAATGAAATAGTATATTTAAATTAAAAATGAGCATTTCTCAGGATTCATCGAAGAGTGAAACTTAACAGAAAAATATAAAAAGATCACCCTACGATAATTATTATATTCCTATTAAACAAATTGTGTTTATTTTAATAATTAATTTTTATAAATTTTGAAACTGCTGTTTTCAAATAAGTTTTCTATCAAAAGGTAGAAAAAAACATTTAAAAATATATATCTTTTTATGCATAAAATTTTCATTCTTATAAGCTTATTCATTTCATACATATTGGATGAATTACATAAAAACTTTATTGAATATATAATAGATTTATTTAATTAATATAATTCATTAATATCAATTATTTTAATTTATTAAGATAATATTCATTTGGCTTTATAATTATTATTTTTTATAAAATCATTTCTATTACATATAATATGTTTTTAATTTAATTTATAATTAACTAAAAACCTGTGAAAAAAGTTTAAATTTGTGTAAAAAATACATCTTCATATGGTAGATATTCATATTCTAGAAAAATAATTTAACATATAGGTTATTTAATATTATTTTAAATAATAATATTTCAAAAATATAATATTTTTTGTTAAAAAAAATGGCCTGTATGTAATGAAGAATATATAAGAAACTAGTTATTTTATGTTATGAAAGAAAATTAATTATTACATGAATTGATTGTTATGGGTATATTATATTTAATCAAAATATTAAATATACAATAATAACACGGTATGTTATATTCATTTCTATGTTTGGTGTTTCATTTCATACATGATATTAAATACAAATTACTCTTTTAAAAGTTTCAAGCTGTTCCACCAAGAGATTATAATAATAATCTATAAACTTGCGTGAATGTTATTAAATTCACAAAAAAGGTACTGGAATGAAATTTATGTAGAAAATAAAACAATATGTTATCTTTTATAATAATTAAATATATTGATTATACAAATTCTCCAAAAATTTATGATGAATTTTGGGAGGAATTTTATAAAGATATAAAGGTCAGAATGGCCTGAAGGCCTTCATTTTTATTATTTTAGATAATATACCTTTCAAGTAGTGAGGTGGGACCCTAAAAAGGACCGAAGGCTTAGAGACATTTACATGTCCTGTAGGTCTTAGAGGGAATCACCCAGACAAAACAACTTGGAACTGCTCCTCCCCAGCATATGTCATGATATCAACACTCCACCTTCATAGGGCTGGTCAGTTAGCTATCCTATGCAAAGCTGCATAGGCCCGGTACCGATGGCGAATCCATAACCTCTAATTCTTCCAATTCTGGTTAGCTCTATTCTAGTGGATGTGCCTGCCCTGAAACCTCCTCTGAATCCTTGTCCCTTGTAGTTTGACAGGTTCATCTACATTTCATGTCGTACGAAGGCCTTGGGGTGGCCCTATGGGCTTAAGGTTGCCCGAAGGCCTTGAGAATCAACTGCCCTGAAGGCCTTTGGTATCCCGAAATCCTTACAGGACCCGAGGACCAAACCAGTGGCCCAAAGGCCCAGATGGATGAATAGATCCAGCTACTACAGTATCGAAAAATTCCTGCTACAGTACCGAACAATGCCTGATACAGTATCAAAAGGATGTAGTTTTAATATAATTCAATATTTAATTGCAATTATTATAGCATCATGGACTTATTAAATCTCAGATTCCAACCTCTATTCTATAATCTAATGTTTTTTAATAATATCACATACTATGGATGTAAAAGGATAATTATCAGTATAAAATGAACATGTAATTTTGGTTTAAAAGTTATAGTATATATGACTTGATAATGTATTGTTTATCAGAATTAGATTGGGAATAAAGAGTTAATAGTATAAAATGAACGTCTTGTTTTTTTCTTTGATTTTTAATAGTGTGTTTTTTGGAACATATGGAGGAATAATGTTACAACCATGATCCCTAATGATATAGAATAAATAGTTTTATGTCAATACACTAATCAATTGATGTGTATGAAGTCAAATTTGGTAGAGTATAAGGTGAATGTGATGATTCAACTTCTCAAAGATTGTGAGAATCAATAATTTTTAAAAATATCAAAGATTTATTTTCAATATTAAAGAAAAATTTATTTTGATGTCAAATATTAAATTTTCAATAAAATTTTTGGATAAAAGAGATAAATATATATTTTTTCCAACATTTTAGATAATTTAAAAAGTAATCACCATTAAAATGTTGATGTCTGATATATAAATATTATTATATGTAATTGGAGTTCAATATCCCATATCATGGGGCTATGATATAATGTTTCTTTCACACTCTTTATTATCACATGATTTAAATATATTTTTCCCTTAAATCAAATGAAATAAATAGATTACATCACAAGTTAAAATAAACTGAAAAATTTAATACCTTAAATTAAATTTATAAAATATTGTTACTATAATATAATTGTTATGTTAATGGGATATAAAAAGTAAATACTATATCATAAAATTTATTATTGATTGAAATGACATCATGTAAAAAAATAACCCTCATGAATCTATTTTTTTTTATCTTATAATGGAAGAAGATTTAAAATAGTTTTCCCATAAACAAAACTAATTATAAATCCAAATATTATGGTATGACCAAAACCATTCAGGGTAGAATTTGAATCTCTTTTTCTAAGAGACCACTACAAGATAGATCATTGCCGGTGACTAAAACGAGACCTTGAATTATGATTAGTTATTACCTTTATAACATAAGGGTATATGTAAAAATAAATTATGAAGATATAAATATAATTATTAATTCAATATTTACTTTACCATATGTATTTTCCTGTATTAAATTATTAATATCAAATAAAATGAATAATTATTTTCTAATCAAATAAATAATTTAACAAGATTGTATTATTCCTTAAAATATATGCAATCTAAAATTGTATTTTATGATACTAATTTAATGAAACTAAATGTAAAATATATGATTTTATTCTGTAAATAATATATTAGGAATCCAATTTTTAATTTATGGGAACTGATAATTGGGCAACATAAATTTTTTAAACTATATTTTTTCAATAAAACAGTTATAATTATGTTTTTTGTTTTAATTTATATTTTAATTTTGAAATGTATTAATTTTAATTTCAACAAATGATATTCCTTTAAATAATATAATGTAAATATTATTTTCTTTGAATTTATGATATTCTTATAAAATAAATTCTATTTGGTAATTAGTGAAGACATAATAATTTTTTTAATAAAGTAACATTTATGATATTATCAAAATACAATATTTAAATAAAATATATTGAATCCTTTTTTATATGTTTACAGAGTAAATAAATCACCTAAAAATGGTATGTTGAATTTATAATAAGCATAGCTAAAACTTTGGAAAGATATATAATATTTTACATTGAATAATAATTTTATTCGCATATATTAAAATTTAGTTTTTATCACTTATTGAATATATATTAAAAAATGAATTATATATTTTTGATAACAATTTTCTTATTTCTTAATATTATAAATTTCATTTGAATTCAGAAAATTATGATTATTAATAAAAATCTTAATGAACATTATATCTAGAAATGGTTATTTTCAATTTATATTTTAATTAGTATTGTGAAATAAATTTTTAATAAAATAAAATTATCTATTTTATATATTAAAGTTTTTATTTTTGATAAAAATGTAAAATATATATTGTCACTAATTTTTAAGTTATTACTGTTTTATATAACATTAAACACTTAATTTTTAAAACATCATTTTTTCATATAAAATGAATTTCCTATATATTATATCTCATATTTTAAATTATATATTTCAAATATTGTGAAATTTCATTTGAAAAAATAATAGATAAATTTCGGTTAATCACATAATTTTTTTATAATATTTTATATTTCATATTTTTATTAATACAAAAACTTCATTGAAAATAACTAGTAACCATGATAAAAACCAAAATTGTAAAATGTATAAAATCTAATGGAAAAAGATTGAAAATATGTTTAAATAATATTTTAAACATAATTGTTGTTTTCTAATCAGACAAAATAGTCCTCACCCAATTATGGTGTACCATTGGATCCATTAGAAAATTTATAATGTCATGGAATTGATATGATATAATGGATATTTAAAGAAATACTTTTTTATTAATTTATAAAAGGCAGTAAATATCACCATATTTCATTACCCATTCCAAAAAATAGGTATTCCAAAAAATTCTAATAGTCTCTCTCAAACCCTATACAAAATTCTTGGGAGTGTATACATTCCAAAAAACTAATCTATCTTTCAATAAGTTGTTATAGAATGGATAATATCTAAATGAGAGAGGTAGTGATCTGAACTAAGATATCTTAGTTTATACAATGTTCTACACTATAAATCCATATTCAAAACATGATATTATTATAAAATATGTATGTTTGCAATTTAAAATTATTTTTATAAACATTTCGTGAAACTTTCATTCCCTCATCCAAAAGTTATTTTAAAATTAAATATACCAACAAGTTTTTGTGTGGACAACTACCTCAATGAACAGTAAGATCTATTTGCCATGTTATATTTAAATTTATGGTACAATATAATTATTTAATTAAAAATATAGTAATAATAATTTTAAAAACATTCTAAATTTATAATTATCTTCCTTTCATATCCCTCTATAATTCTATGGAAATTGAGATAATCCCTTATATATGTATAAACATCCACTCTAATAGAAATTCACAATTTATTTTCTATTTCTACATATGGTTGCTAACCATAAAAATGTTTATAATTTATAAATATAAAATTAATAAAAATCGTAGTATTATTAGTATATATGATAGGACATTCTCATAGAGATATAAATAGTAAACAGTCATATTACTCTTATGTTTCTTAAATAAACACAAGGATTAACATTTCTATTTTTCTATATTTTGGGAAAATGAATATAAATTTCATCAATATATTAATATTGGATAAGAAACCCATAAAATTATATAATTTTTCATATTATCAATCTATTTTAAATTATATTTTATAATTTTCAATATATTGAGGAAGTAATATTAAAATTGATGAAACGACCTCTTATAATCCACATGTGATTAAACGATTTAATAAATGAATAAAAATTTATAATATTTCTCCAATAAGAAAGGAAGGAAGTTTAAAAACAATAATTAATCATTATTAATAAATGGATATTTAATTTCCAGTGTATTAAAATACTTTGTTTAATGAAATAATGAATAATGTTATCGTTTCCCAATTGCGATTTTCTCTACAAAAGATATGAAATTAATACACAAAATATCCAATTTATGTGATGTAAATTTTTCACATGGTTGGATTTTATTATAATTTTTTTATAATTTTCTTAACATATAATTTATTTCCAAATTCATCACATGTTAGTCCATATGTGGGTTACAAATTTGAATGGTAATGGTGATTTAAGGATTTTTATTAACTCAACCCCCCTTTCTTTCTATAACGGTATTTAGGGTTTAACTTAAAATCCGAGCTTGGTTTATTCTAAAAAAATATTTTATATTGAAAATAATATTTTCTCTATGGGAATAAATTTTTTGATTCAAATAATAAATTATGATGAATTTCATCCCTATAATAGTATGGAATTATTTTGAATGATTCCTTATAATATTTAATGAATATTTTTATTCCATAACTATATTCTCCACTTCATATAATGTCATAATTCTTATAAGGAATAACATTATTGTGTTTTATCATACTAAAAAATTGTTTTTTTCAACTTTTCTAAAATTATAATTAATGAAATTTTTTAATGTTCTGGGTTTCAATAATGATATTTTAAAATTGAAAAAGGAATCATTTAAACCACACATATAACTATTGAGTTAATAAATCTCTTTAGTTTGCACCCTATTACACTATGTTTTTCTTATGTATATATCCCATTTTAATTATAAATACTCCATATATATATATACCTTATTCATTATACCTTTTAATTTTTTGGGTAATACTTTTTTATATTCCCCTCTTAATTCCCTCATTTATGTAAACATAATTAAAGGGAAGTACCTATTTTATAATTTAAAGATAAGTAACACCCCAATAATATATTCTTATCCATTAATAAATGCTTGAAACAAACACTATTTTATATAAAAGCGTAATTTTTTAATACTGGTCTCATAAAAAACAATAATTCTATAATTTATTTAAAATAACATTAACACATTTCATTTAATGTCACCTAAGTAAATTTCTTTATTCTTTATTTTCTAATCCATATCATAATTTTTTCAGCATTAAAAAAAAATGTCTAAAAACTAAGTTTATTTTATGAATATGATCATAAAAATTAATTTAATTCATTCTTATCTTTAAAATAATTTGTATGTATATTTACAGTTACTCTAGGAGTAATGATTACGAACCCTAATCCTTTCTCATTGGTTTTATCATAATTATACATTATGTATAGATTATTTTCCCCATGTGGAAAATTAATGAATTCTTATATTATGAATATCAAGGGTGAAACCTCATATCACACCAATTCATTATGCAATTATATGAACTTATGTGCTCCCATATAGGATGCCTGATCAATTTTCCAAAGCACACCATATTATGATTCTTTTATGGTGAGATATGACGGTAGGGCATAAGTAGCATGCCTAATTTACCAATGTTATTTTGTCATAGTGGTGAGCTGTTACATATAAAAATAATGTTATCCCTTATATTTTTTACAAATATGTAAGATTCTATTATCATCTAATATGATTTTCTAATTCCATGATTCTATGCTTATGACTATTCTCTTTTTGATATCAGGTAATGACTCCAAAATTATATCCCACATAATACAAAAAGATTTGTATGATATGGGTGATGAAGTGGAATATTTGACCCCTGAAATTGCATCTCATCAACAATAAGAAGGAGAATTATTTGTCCATCATGATATTAAAAATATTATTCTAGAAAATATGAATGATTTGGATGAAGAAAAGGAGAACGAAACTGACATTATTGAAGGGGAAAATGATTATATGTGTAGTTATTTATTCATTTAGCAACCACTTATTTCATTTGTGAAGTCATTCATTATCATTGTTATATATATATATTTTGTTAGTACTAGAAATATATTATTATTTAAAATTGTTTTGCATTTTTTTTTGAAATATATGTTCTGAAATTAATTTTATTTCATTAAATGATGTGAATGCCATGGAGGAAGAGATACACTGTTTCATCCACTAATGTGACAGATGACGATCCATCTGTCTCCCTCCCTACGTCATTTGAGACACTAACTGCCTACCCACTACACCATCTCCCCCCGAACCATCTCTCACACCCTCTATGAGCATCCCGTATAAGCTGAGTCATCGAATCCCCCTTCACCAGCCTCAGCAGCGGGGTGGCGGTGCGACACTTCTAGTTCATCACGACCATACTGGATGGTCACTGTTATAGGTACAAATTTTAATATAAATAAATTTATTAAAATGTTTTTATAAAAATTATTTGTTCATTAAATATGAAAAATGAAACTATGGATAAAAATATAAAAAGTGTAGATGTGTGGAATATGAATGGAAAGAAGATAGTTATCCCATCTGATACATATGGGGTCCCTACGGATGACGTTGGGGGATTACATGCGAAATTCTAGGCCAGCTGGCAGTGGAGCCCATATCCGGTCCTATTTCTTATGAGGATTGGAGAAATATGCCTCCATGTTGGAAGAATGAATTTTTTGATTCCCAAATAAGGGTAATTTTAATACATTATGGTGTAATTGAATATCATGTTATTAATATGTTCAAAATGAATTTCCGTATACATATGTTTTTTTAATTTACAGTTGCTGATGTGATAACACAAAAGTGGATGTTGGAAAATCTTTGTAATAAATGGAATGACTTAAAATATGGATTGTGGAGCGATGTAAACAATACATCATTGATCGTCCAACAAATGTATGAGAAGCTACCCAATGGGGTACCCAAAGAACAATAGAAAGTGTTTGTTTATAGAAATCATGATGAGAAAAAGATGGTATTTAAAAATATTTTGTTATATAAACCTCATATAAAATTCATAAGTGTATATGTTGTGGGGATGATATTTAATACATTAATATTAAATTCAATTTTTATTTATTTCAGGATCTCTCAACAAAGAATTCCTCAAGTCGGGCTGAGCAATTCATACCTCACACTACGGGGTCAAAAAGGATTTCTAGAAGCCAATCTACTATGGTAATCCTTTCATTAGTTTAAATATTTATAAGAAAATATTATTTGTTTAAAATATTAAACTATTGATTTATAATTTTTTAATAAAGTCACAGAGTTTTGGGGACGAAGCATCCCAAACTGAAGTGTGGTTGGATGTTCACAAAAAACCTGATGGATGTTTTGTTAATTAGCGTGCCAAATAAGTTGGGGTATGAACTCATTTTTTCATTATAATAACTTATTTTCAGTTTTTACTATGTTTATATATGTTGATATTTGATTTATAGTTAAAAATTAATGAAATATGGGATGCCAGTCTTGGATTGTCCTATTCAGTCTCCCAGGATGACCTGGTTGCAAAAGTCCTTGGGAAGGAGCATACTAGTAGAGTGGTGGGATGGGTTTGGGACCTGTACCATCTGAGGTATTTGGCAGGAAATTGGGAATTGGAGAAGCATCTACTCCTGGTTGTATTCAATCAATACTTGGAGATGCTCAGAGAGAGATTATTTCCCTGCAAAACGCAGTTCAAGACTAGGGGGCTCAGATATCTAATTTGCTGAAAGCGTTAACTGATATACATCAACAGATGAGAAGATATCCCTCAGTGGTATTTCATCGACTGGTGGGGAGCAGGTAAATCAAAAAAATTCAAAATCATTTAATTTATAAACTTTTATTGGTTTTAAGTTTAAATATAAATATGAAACACTATTTAATTTTCAATATAATGTTTTTACAGGTGGTAGCATGAAGTGGAGATAGAGGTGGAGTGGGTGACAATATATGTTCATCATTAGACATTGATTAGTATTATTATCGATATTTGGAAAACTATTTATAGTCAGTTTGTATATATACATGTGTGGAACATAGTTTCCTCAAAACATTTTTAGGACCTTACATTTTCTTGACATCTCATGCTTCCTTTTATGTATTTTATTGATTTCTGATGTTTCCTTTTATGTCATGATTTCTTGAGTGTGTTATAAACCATATATATCAACTCTTTATTGTGATGATTCATTTTTTATGATTCATTTTTCCTAAATTCATTTCTTTCATTATAATAACATATCCAACATTTACTATCCCAATGCATTTAACACTAAATTTTAATATATAAGGAGTACATCTATGTTATTCTCTAGTATCAATCCCTAGGGATGAGAATGTGTGTCTCGCTAACATGTTTAAGATAGATCGCCCTTTAGTGTGGCATAATCCTAGTATCCAAAATTTCAAAAATAGTTTGAATCCATAGATAATAATACGAGATTCAGGGATACCTTGCTACACTTTCTGAAATGTGGTTTTCCCACCACTTCCAAAGTGGCATCGAAGAACAGTCAGGAAGTGTGAATGACAGTGTCAATTTTCTCTGTAGGCATGACATGCCAATGAGAAACTCCTAGTAGATTCTATAGAACCCCCTTCTATAGAAAATTGGTAAATAGACAACATGATCAGTTAATTACCATTCATAACATCAACTAAACTATCACAAATAATTTATTATAATCATCCATATTCCTTGATATAATATATCAACCCCCTTCACGAGACACTCTTCCCTTTGAAAGAATGTACCTGATCACTTCTATTATATTCCACACATCAAAATAACTAGGATGCATAATTGGAGTGACAATATATTAGGAGCCGGATTCCTTTCCTTTTAAAGAAACCACACTAAAGACTCCTTTTCCAAAGATATCACATGAGTTAAACAAATATGATACATGAACCTAATCAATCACTATTAAAAAATTACAAAACCTTATCAATGGGAGAGGTGATTTTACCTTTTTTATATCTTTAGTGTCAAGTATAATAATTCCACATGGAATAACCCAAGCGAGAGATGATTTTACCTAATTCCTATGTTATGTTTCATTAATAATAATTCCACATGGAACACTGACATAAATTATTCCCAAGAAAATATTACCACATAATTATATGCATGATAAAGGGTCTATCACCAAAATACTACACCCCACATCTTTTGAGTAACTATGGAATAAATAAATAACCACCAAATCATGTTCTTAAAGGACTGTAGGAGGGTTTAAATTTATTGACACATAAATGTAATATATATCTAAATAGTTATTATATATATAGTAGTAATATATATAGTTTATATATATTTCATCCCCCTATATTTTCAAGGTATGTGAAGATGTATGTAGCCATATAATTATAATAATACTAATGAATAGACCATGGTATAACTCAGAAATCCCTAACTAGTTTAATTAGCCTATGTGCTCATGTAATTGGGTACATGCCTTATATCCCAATAGAAAGAGAGAAACCATGAAAGAACACATGGGATGTTGAGTGCACCATCAGGTCAAAATTCTAGTCATTGAATGTGATGAGAAAATCACAATAATTATATAGTAACATTTTTGATACCCCATGCTTAACACCTGATGTCAGGAATTGTGATATCTCCATGCTCAGCAATCTCATACCATTATACCACAACCTCTATAAAGGCATATATTAAATATAACTATCAAGGTTAATTACCTAAATCATTTTCAAAAATATATTCAGTGAAACCCTTAAATTTGGTTGTATTTTATTCCCAAATATAATTTAATTGTCATGCACTATAGTTCTTCATTGTTTGGTGGTTGTTGAAACATACATAATCACAACAAAATCTTAGATATAGTATTCCTCTTTGGATGTTGGTCAGTATATTCCCTATTTCTAAAATGGATTCCCAAAATTGAGTTGATTTATCCTCTATTCCATGAACAGTACTGAAATATCATGAGAAAAGATAAACACTTATTTCTGACAATAATTTCATTTTTTCCTCCTAGATATTTCAATGTAAAATAAGCTATTTGAATAATGAATTTCATGGGTTTCAGCCCTTTCAGTCCAAAATTATAAAAATGTTTGTAGGGTATGATACCTAAACATGACCCTAAGTTAGACAATGAGTTTACACTTATTTATATATGATAATTTTTGGAATATGAAAGATAAAAATATCATGTTTCTTTATAGGTAGGTCCTTAGATTCAACTTTTGATCACACTCGTGTGAGTAGAATGGTGAAAATCCCTTCCAACTTTTTTCGTTACAATTTCTTTCATAAACATTTCAGTGGTCATAATATTCATGATAACCTCTAAAAAAGTGTATTGATTTTTTTATTTTAAATTATTCAAAAAAATTTAATTCCATATTGTTCTTTACTGGAGGAATTCATTTGGGAAAAGGAATCATTGGATTGTACTATGGTGTTTGTTCTTTAGATAATCCAACTGCAATTTCCATAAAACTTTAAACATATTATTAACTTCCTCTTACTAGTTTTAGTACGATAGATCTTATACCACTTCATTTGGACCTTTCCCCACCTCTTCTTAGTGGAGTTATTAAATATTCACCTCTGTGTACTTTGGGGAATCTTTACAGTACTCTTTTGGGACTCTCTCAGAGTGTTTCATGTATATTTCCATCATGATGCTCAAAATTAAATAGTGTATCCTTTTTAATTGATTATTCTTTTATTTCCTTGAGTAAAACCATGTTTGTGGTCTTAAATATGGATATAATGTCTTTAAATTTATGGACCTATAATATTAGTGTGGTCCGTTGGGTATGTTGTTCTTAGTACACTTTTGGTTTTTGCTAACATCATTGCCCGTATTTTTGTTGAGTCTGTATACCCTAAAATTGATTACCATGATTACAATAATCATAAGTTTCCCCATTAATAAACATACATTATTGGTTTTTTTGGTCCATCATAATTTCTATATTCTTGGTTAATGATTCTATCTGGTCCAATGTCCAGTAATTATTCATTATTTTGTGAAAAACTTTTTATTATGTCACTTCCCCTTTATAATCAAAACTATTTCCTACCATTTCATCCAAAAAGGATTACCACACTTCACAAGTCTAATTTATTAGTGATCCATTATATGTAGAATCAAGAATCAATCTATTTCAAGGTCACAGACTCTTATAAAATGCTGGTATAAGAATTAATATCACTATGTCATGATTAGGGAATTTGTGATCAAATAATTTAATACGATTTCATGTAGAGTATAGTGATTATTCTTAAAATTAATCGAAGCTTAGTATATTTATCAAAATATGCATTGATTTTGAAGGTTTAAGAAAGTTGGAAAGAAAGTTCCAAGCTATCTCATCTTATGTAGTGATGGAATGTGTAGGTATGCATTAGATCCTATCCTAAGATCAGTCATAGAATATAAATTAAAAAATAATGAGTCTTACTATATCTCATGAAATATTCAATAATTATAATTTGTTTAGTGCTCAATTATGTTTCCTAGTTTAGTGTCTGAATCTTTATGTTCTATTTTCATAAATTTCACACTTCATTAAAAATTAAAATTATTGCTATATTAAACTGAAAGTGGTATCAAATATTAGGCTGGGGGAACTATGATTCCCGGTTGAATAATGAATTCTATGGCTTCCCAAAGTCTTCATGTGTCCACATACTTAGATCTCAATTCAAAACTCCCCTAGTTAAATTATTTTTCTTAGAAACTACCATGGTTTCTGGGCCATTAATATCTTTTCTTAGATTAGAATGGTGGGTGGACTCAATGATCCCTTTTCACTTTTATAGTGTGTAACAGTTTTGAATTAATGATTTAAGTCCCAATATTTCATCACCAAATAGTCAACATCAAAATTGAATTTTAAACATTTAAATAAATTAATACTAAATATAAGAAGTGAAAAATATTAAATTTTCACGTACAATGGTGCTAGTTTATACCATCCCAAAGGGAATCGTAATTTCCCTTAAGTAGAATAAAAATTAAAAATTATAATCACATACTATGATGCATTAAAATATACTATTGGGAAGGTTTTAGGTTTAATACACGATAATAATGTATTACTTTTTTAGGTTTTTAAATGATTTCATATTATAAAATTCATGAAATAGGTGAATAAAATATGGAATTTATTTTCTTTTATGAAATAAAAATATTAAAACAAACAAAAGTTGTTGGTTTGAAGTCATATTTAAAAGTGTGTTGGGGTTTTTTAGTTTCAGTGATCAGGTGAAATTTTATATTATAAAATAATTTTATTGATCCATTTTTGGTATTAGAGTCGTAATGATGTTGAGACAATGGATATAGTATCCCCTCCTCAATAAGAAAAATCTAAATATTTTCCTTGGTCTAGTAATTTAGGATTTTCCCAAAGAATGTTTTTCTCAATACCATATTTATTATAGTTACCCAAAATACTATTATGGTCATGGATATGTTAATGTAGAAAATTGTGCAATTTATAATTATACTTTTAGATTCAAACACCATTGTACATCAAAAAAGTAACAAAAATAGTCTAGAAATTAATTAAATAAATTGTGCCAATCCAAATACATGATTAAATAAAAATGAATAAATCCAATAGAACCTTCCCCCTTTGGATACATAACCCAAGAATAGGTAAAGTTTACTCTATCATCATTATGATGAGTGATTAATATATAAGAAAATAAAAATAAATCGAAATAAAAATCTTGATATGAACTGGTGAAGACACCCCACAACACAACCTCCCTGTCGAGGCATTTTTCCCAGGTCTGGTGATAGAATCAACACATTCCTCTAATTATAGACTAATTAAGTTCTTTTTTAGTAATCAATGTCCTTATAAAAGGGTAAAAAAGTGAGCATAATTCAGTATTGGGTCATAAAAAATTCTAAAAAAATACATTGAATATGTATGTTTTTTTGAAAATACTTACAGTTAAACATCATGTATTGATTACAAGCCTTGAAAATGTTGTACCACATTTACCGAATCCATGAGATGTAAATTTATAGTTTATCTTCATTTGTGTAATGGTCTGAAACATATATCTCACACTATGACACATGACATATTAATTACAGTTTATTTCTTCCACTTCATGAATTTTATTTCTTAATGAAATACAGTTATTCATGATGTGTAATTATTACATGACACATAATTGAAATTTTCATCTATATAAGCCTTAATTTGCATTAGTTCATCACTTTTGTTCCCTATAAGTGTTCTATTATCACCTATCTTTTTGGAAGACCTTATTTTAGGTTGATATTTTGATCATTTACATGTCATCTTATTATCTCCAAGAAATTATATTATCCTGACAAAAATGAAGAAAGCATCTAGTTTATAGACATGTATTAAGAATAAGAATCATTAGATTTATTGAATTTGATGATCACAAATTTAGTCAATTAAATATATTATCACTCTCCAAAATAATTACATACATCTTCCTTCAAACAAACTAAACTCATAGGACTTAGAAATATAGATGTTTCTCTATTACAAGAATTGTAGGCGGAGAATATGTATTATAGAATTAATATTCTATGTAATAAGGCCACTAAGGTGGTCAACATTGTTTTTGAGAAATCATAAATTTAATTAAGGTATGTTAGATACCAAAAAGGTTTTTAGGTAGGTGTTTCCTTGGTTTTTTTGTATTATAGTCATGAAATTTGTAGGGATAAATTTTCTTTAGGGGAATAATGTGAAACTCAAATATTTTATCACATAGTTCTCCATAATTTTATTCTAATAAAGTACTTGAAAAACAAAAAAAATATTTCAGAGAATTACGATATACTATTAAAATTTTATTATTTAAATATGACTATGGTAGCATAGAAATTAAATTGGATTGTATGTATTTTAATAACCAAATTATGAATATTTTATATAAAGGAATTATATTAAGATATTATATTAATACAAAAATACTTTCTTTTTAGTTGAATAATTTTAGGCTTCAAAAATATGTATTCATTAAAAATGGTATCTAAATATTATCTGGGGAAATAATATAAATAATTTGTATCATATTTTTGTAAATTATTTTATAAATTGAACTATATTACTAAAATTATCAGGTAAATGTTATTTACTATTAAATTTAAATAATTTTTTGAAAATATTTATATATCATTGAATAGTTAAAATAATGATTTTTAATAAAGAAAACTATATTCATATTTCAAGATTTAAAAATGTTCCATTTTATTATAAAATAGTATCTATGTAAACATATTTCATTTATATTATTTATAATTGACTTTATATCACTAAAATTTATTTTTTGTGGGATTAGTTTTATAAATTATTTAATGTCCTAGGCATAAATATATTCAGAAATATTTTTTCATCACATTTTATAGGTTTAATATTAAATTATATTCTCCCACTTATACAAAATTTATTTGAAAAAATATATTACATATTTTCAATAACCATAATTAATATTAACTAAGAATAATATATATATATATGGGTTTTATTAATAGAAGTAACATTAATGATCTGTTACCATTTTTAAGGTTAAAATAGGTTTACCGAGAGTTAAACTAATATTATAAGGGTTAATTAGAATTAATAAATTTTATAAATCCTATAGTATGTCCATATATATACTATATAGGAAATAATATTTTAAAATATTACATTTTTGAGCCATTTGTTTTGAGTAATACAGTAATATATTTTAATCTTATAAGAAATTGAACATGTATCCTCTACACCACATATAAATTGACTATCCTAATATCCAATATATACTCCAATTGGATTCATATAGATTGAATAGTCGCTACCCTAATTTCTAATAAATTTCATTACATATGAAATAGTGGATATAAAATTCTAAAAATAAAATTCCATGTGTCCTTGATATGTGATCTAAATTAGGTATACCAAAGAATAGGTTATTATTTTAATAGAATCACTCAAAATATTGCATTCATATATATCTTCTAAATATGATATAAAAATTTAAAAATTCTTTTAATATAATAAATATACTAATATTTTAATATTATTATGGGAGAATAATTTTCACCACCTTTCCAATCTATAGAAATCCAAAATATCACTTGTTCATACATATGGCTCACTATCTCCACGTTCTATTTTAATTCGGTTTTCATAACCATTTTAATTTTATTATTATAAATATGTTATTATTAAATTTGTATGATATTTTTAAATACATATAGACCATTAATTATAATATATTATTGTCTTACTTACACATTTAGTTATCAAAAAATTATAACATCAGTCATTTTTATGTGTGGACTACAACCACTATGATGTGATGTGATGAACTTTTCATTTCAATATTTTGACTATAATGATAAATATGTATGTAATTGATATATATCATATTTATATCATTATAAATTTTATGAATATAAAACAAATATGATAATGATGAATGGAATGAAACTATAAACCTGAATCATATACGAAAAAGGATGTAGTTATCACAAGAATAATGATTTTTGTTAACCAATTGTTATTATATTTGGAATTTGATGCTATAATTAAATAATATATTATATTAAATAAAATTTATGGTTATGGAATAGATATATAATAAATCATTATTTATTATATATGTGGTATAAACATTTATGAAATATTTTAGATTCAGTTATGGTATTTTAATTTTACTTTCATTTTTATCACGATTCATTATACAAAATATTTTTTAATGGAAATTATATAATCTATATATGATAAACCCTTTTAATTTTTATCTTCCATAAAAATTACTATTATTTTAATTTAATTAAAGCAATTTTCTCTCCTTTGAACTTAAAATAAGTGGAAAATATTTTGTGGAAAAATATATATTATTCCCTCTTTAGTCAAAAACGGTTTTCCCTCCGTGTACATTGTTTATTAAATATAATTTCATGAATGTTTTTAATATTTTCCATTAATGGTTTTATTTCATTTTTTCCCATTTTTACTTTTATAATATTTTTTCAATGTAATATTTCTTCTTCACAAAATGTGGTTCTTTTGAATTTTTACTAAAAATGTGAAAGAAATAACAATGTCAATATAATCTACATGAACATAACTTTTTACACTCTAAATTATCATTATATTGAATAATACTTTAGATGTTTCCATGGTTCGGCCCAAATTAATCTTTTTATTCAATATTTTTTAAATTTTAAATTATATATTTAAAAATGAAATGGGCATTTTCTAATATAAATCCTCATGTGATCTTTTAAAATAATATTCATCATTGTGAACATCATTTGATTAATCGCCTAATTTATAGAGGTTATAAAAATTTTATAACATCCAACATAATAATTAGATGAACTATAATTAGATTAATTGTGATGTGTATTGGGATTATTTAAAATAATTCTACCAAATAAAATAGATATTGATTAATAAGTCATACTGATGAAGTTATATTTTTTATTTATATGTTCAATTCACTAAATATATTGAGTGATGGGTGTGCCTATAATTATATATACACATGATTAATCTATAGTTATCATGTGGAAAAATAGTTTTATTTATTTTTCCTAGGGATTTACCATATATGAAAGATGTATGGGATAAATGTCGTGAGGTTATATAAGATATTCCCACACTATGTGTTTGATCATTATTTAGTTAGTTAATTAAATAAATGTGATTTATTTAATAGTTACGTAATCCACATGTATGTGTGCAAATAATGTGATTCTTTATATGGATTTATTTGATCATAATTTATTCTATACATATTATTCAAACCATTTTTTATATATGATAACTTCAGTTGTATGAATTAAATTATTATGAATCCAATCCCACTAATTTCTAATGTTTCCTTTCAAAATTTTTTGTAAGTGCACTATTATTTTTATTTATTGATATAATAATAACTGTTTCAAGGAAAATAATTTTTTTATTTTATGATTTCAAAAGTAATGTATGATTCAAGAATGAATCTAGTTTACCGATACTATGAAACAAATCACTAACATGGGATCTCATTAGATATATATATTTCAATATTAAAAATATAAACACAATATATCAAGTACTATTCTCAAGTTCATTTTATAGAATCAAATAAACATTTCAGATAAAATGATATTTTATGCTTATGGTTATCCTCTACATGGTGTAATACAAGGAATTATTTGTTTTTTATTGTTTGATATGGGGTTGTTTCCTAATAATTAAAATTATTAGATATTATTATTCAGTAATAAACCACGTAAAATAAAATAATCTATTTTTTGTTTATGTGGACGTGTTTAAAATTTAATTCACTTTACTCCAAAAATTAATGAGGGTTGTCTTAAAAGAAAAATCTAAAATTAATTTTTACTCACAGATTCATTGTACCCCTCTAACTGAGTTCACTGATCCTATTGATTAATTTTAAAATGGTATCATATATGAGTTTAAATTTTGTGTCAATGGTGTTTGAATCTATTTATATTACTAGTTTGTTTTATAAATAGTATATAATATAGACCCTATAAATAAAAGAAGTTTTCCCACATTTTATGGAAATATATACACTATTTGGATTGATATAATTATTCCATATCGGCTGCATCCTATTTATGATGTTCATAAACATTATTCAGATAGTTTTAACCCTCATGAAAAAGTTTACAAAATGAATGTAGTAGTTATGTTGAATTTCAATAATTATATACGTACAAAACAATTACAAATTATCTTCAAACTCAAAGAGTTATTTTATGATGGTGAAAGAAGCCAATACAATTAAATACATATTTCCAAACTAGGAATTTTTTTTGAAGGAAGAACCAAATTAAAGAAATAAAATAAAATATGAATGATAATAATATACTAATGGGATTAAAATGATAAATTATGAATATATTGATGAATTCATCACAATAGTGAATGTTGTTATAAGATATGTAAGTATATTAGTATAAAATCATATTATTCAACCATGGTTGAGAAGATATTTTAAATTAAAAAAATCATTTAATTTAACTGTTTTTTAATTTGAATATATAGATCCTAGTTTTATCCCTCTGAAGGATCTCCATTGTGTACTAATATATAACAAGATGAAGAGGTGTAATGCAACCAATAGTATGGGATTGTTAGTGAAAAAAAATTATAAAGAATTTAATATGGGAAAACATAATAATATTGGAAAAGATCATGGTTATGACAATTAAGAAGAAGACAATGAAAAATGTTATGAGATTAAATCAATTTACTCTATAAATTTTAGGAATGTGTGTGATCTAGATCTCTTGGTGATGTATGTTTCTATTTAATTTTTTAACCACCAATATATGTCTTAAGAATGTTTTCCCAAATTCGAGGAAGGTGTCTAGATAATAATTACATATTCTTATTTCAATGTGATGGAAATTGGAGTTTATAGTTTTTTGATCTTGGTTAACGTATTTTTAGGATTAATTATGAAACATGATAGTAAATCATATATAAGTAGAGAAGAATAGTTTACGAACTGTGAAATATGGACTTAAAATAATTCAAGGATAGATATTACCATCCACATATCTTATTCATGGTATTTCATATTGTATAGGGAGTATAAAATATAATGTCACTTAATTTTCACATAGACACAAGGGATTTCATGGTTTGGGAACCGTAAATAAAACCATTTACCTATGTAAAAATATAAAATTTATAAATCTATCTTGAGATCATCTATAAAATTACCCTCAATTTCCCTCTAATTTCACATCTAGTATCAATGGGTGAGAACTAAAATCTCCATCCTTCACCAAGGGTGGTTTTACGATGATTCAAATTTGTTACAAATATTTTATTTATGATTTGATGAACTTGGTATGTCTATAAGACTATTTACTCTTATTTTTATAAAGAGTCACAATATTATTTCCCCTATTCATCTATTCAAGAATCCTTAATTCAAGTGATTTATTCTCAATATGATTTTGGTTGATTTAGGTGGAATCAAATGAAATGGATGGACAATTAGTTGTGAACAAGCATAGTGTTGGTGGTCAATAATATATTTATAATTGTCATGACTATTTTTATTTCTATCTGGTAAGTTTTATTGTGTCAAAATAATGAAAAATTTATTTCATGCAAATAATAATAGTTTTGTTCTTTAAATTGTATGTTAAACAATTTATGGACCACTTTAGTGTTTTCTAAGAGTATTATATCAGTCATATGGCCACCAATTATGTATGAAAATCCCATGAAAATGGTAATATGTGTTTCAAAAAAATATAAATTTTTGTTTCTAGATTTAAAATAGATTTCACTTTCATATAAATTATTTTCATTGTATTGGGGTTTTTTCTCCTAGATTTGAAATATAATGGTATGTCAAATGATAATGGAAATAAATAGAAACTAGTTAAATGTTCTTTGATTAAATTGTTTAATCGATTTAATGAAAATTTAACAATTTTATTATAAGACTAAATAGTGGAATTGATTAAATTCTAAATGGGTATAAATGAGTCATATTCCATGATTAATAAATAATGAATGATAATTTATACCCTTGTTTCATTATGTTTAAAAGTTAATTATGATAAATATTGTACAATGGATAATAATGGAATGTCATTGGTTTGATGGACTTGTAACTTCCTATATATGTAATGTGATAGGTTTATGTGAATCTCTAAAAACATTATTATGGATTATATACATGAAATTATATATCCTTGACATTGGATGGGATAGAATAATGCTTGATATCCATAATTTGATGGGTTTTACATGACATTTTGATTTTTCATTTATTGTAAGGATGAATTTTAAGGAATGAATATAATTTGATTTTATAATGGTAGTTAGGATGAGTCATCTAAATGAAAATAATTATACTGAATAATTAACACCCATCTTCATATAAAGAGGTTAATCCTAATGGTGTATGTTTCATACATTTTATGTGGTCTAAAGATAATTTGTTTGGTCATTGCAAATGGAAATTCCTAAGGGGAAAAGTGGTTCATTGATTAGTATTTAATTATAGAACATGTTTAAATTATTTGTGTTTCAATTATTCTAGGTACCATTGTATAGTATATTATTTATAATAGATACTTTTTTCAATGATATTATTGGTTTCTTAATGAGTTTTACTACTCTATGCACATGTTGTAGTTTTTAACCATTAATATTTCATTATTGATGGTATTGATAAAGAAAAATTCCCTATGTTGGATGGATTATTTTCAACATGTGATGGTCCATGGATTTGAGAACTATATATGATGTATGGAAACATTTTAGGTTTTTTTACTATGAGTTTGTTTTAGAATAATTTTTACACATGAATGTATTATGAAGCCTCATGTTTATTATATTGAGTTTTGGGAATTTATTAAATCTTGGGTTTTGGTTATATGATATTTGGTTATTTCTAGATACTATCTCATTATATTTTATTATTATTTTTATTTTTTTACTCTAATAAAAAATTTATAGTCTCCCACATTTTATTTGTTGATCATTGATACTAGTAATAAGCCTCCATCATATGGATAAACATGACTGAGATCATGTAATGACTCATTCCATATGTTATTTTGAGTGAACTGGGATGGGATGTCATATAGTGGTATCTGTGTAGTTATTTTATATTTCCATAATAGTTGGAAATGGAAAAAAGATACTAGGATGTACAAAGCCTTGTATATGAGATAATTCATTGGATTAGATAACTTATTTGGGAGGTACAACCCATGTTTTTACGGTGGAATGTTTTTCTTTATATTTTCATGAGACAGTTTTATGTTATTTCACATTGGGTAAAACAATTATTCTATGATGATATTGTTTTCCATTATTTTACTCATGTTTCTTCATGGTAAGATATTTAGTATACAAACACCATTTTAGGGGATCATCGATTTATATAACATGAATCATAGTAGGAACACATGAAATATAATGTTTCAGTTGGTATTTGGGAAATAAATTTCATTTATTTTTCTTTTAGGGATTAAAATACACAGTTCCTAATATATAAGAATAAATTTATTAAAATGAAGGATGAAAATTTAATGGATAATGTGGGGTTGAATGAAAAGTTTTTAATTATGAGAAAATAGTTTAATGATGCCAGTTAATACTTCTGGATAGGGATGGTATAGAGTAATGATAGTGTTATGGTTATGACTGTTAGAATAACGTATATGCAGTTTCATGATATGGACACTTGTAAAACCCCATCATTTTCTAACTATAAAACATGATGAGTTATATGACCAGATAAGTGTGTTTGGATTTTTAGAGTGTTACCTCTACAATGGAATATTATGGTTGGGTGACTAGATAATACTACTTTGAATATTCCATTTTTAGAGGAACCACAACTCCTTTTGTTTTATTTGATATCATAAAAGAACAACTCTACATGAATTTAAATATTTTTATTTTGTTAAATGAAATATATATAATGTATGATATTCCAAGTCTGTTACACCATAGTTGGGAGTTTCACCTAAATTATCCCATAATTATTTCTAGGGAGGTTGGTGTTGATGAATATAAGTTCATGATTGAGTCTATCTAGGCAATTTTGTGCAATTTGGAGACCTCCCTAGAGAATATATTTATGTTGGCAGTATATGTTTTTTCGGCTCCAATGAATAAGTTTACCAAAATATAGATTCTAGATAATTAAATAGCGCATATTATTTTGATGTAAATTCATTATATGTTCATAGATAAATTTTTATTCAAGACAATAAATCAATAAATAGCCTTAGATATTATATATTTGACTTAGAGTGATAGGTCACTATTGGATTCTGCTACTTTGTTAATAAAAATATAGTGTTTTTTTAAAATAATTGTGGATGATTCTATATTGAAATAATATTTCTATTATGGCTTATATATGGGATAACATACCAAGTAAATATTTGTTTAATAAGTTTGTTGAGGATGTACATGCAGATATCATTTTTGAGGAGAACCTAAAAGATTAATCAATGATTTAAAATATTTTTTCACATGATATGTCTGGTGTGAATTATTTAGATAAGATTAATGATCATTAGAAATGTTTTTTCTATACTAGTGGTGATAAAAGTTTCTATGATAGAGAATTATTCTACCATGTAATTGATCTATTTGGTTTATATAAGTGTTGAAAGCCCAGTCACATGTGGCATCAATATTTGTGAAAATCAGTAGAGTGAAGAATTTTTTTATGGATAGGACACATGAATTTTTTTTCAATACCCTCGATAGATAGCTAATGATAGAGGACCTATGGGGATGTATAGTACTATAATGGGATGTTCTACCCTATATGAGACTACTAGTTTTTTTACTATCCATAATGGGTAGTGTGGGGGATGAGGAACCTCAAGACATGATAATCCATATCATTAGAGTAGTACAGTGCATGGGACATAGATAGGTGATCATGGTATAAAGGTAGGTTAGGTGTATGTAATTTAGTATATAGTTACTAGTATAAGGGTTTGGTCATCTACAATCTCTGGTACAATACTTATATCTTCAGTACAATCCTGTTCTTTATTTGATACAAGATCTTCCCAAACATTCATATATTCTAATATTATGAATAGTATGAGTCTGGTGATGGATTTGTTATTCAGTTTTCTATCGATTAAAGTGACATATGGGGTGAATTTAGAGATCATATACCTTAATAAGTGGTTTTCCCTTCAATATGGATGGGCATAATTTCCATAATGATTTGTACATGCTTAAAATGATGGGGTTTTAATTGATATATATATATATATATATTGGACCAGTTGTATTTTATAAACATCAAATTGATTATTACCATAAGAGTGTCACATTAAAGTCTAATTAGGGTTACATCTATGATCATTAAGTGGAATGTTATATTCATTTAGGCTGTATAGTGCAAGTACTTTAAAAAATATGGTGATATAATGTCCCAGATTGTAGGTTTACTATTATATTAATAAAGAGTAGATATTGATTGAATTGTTCTTATAGATAATTAGTATCATAATATGTTTCCTATGTAACTCGCAGGGTTTTTACTGGAGGGAAAAATTTTGTTTACTAATTCATTGGTTCCTAATACTATAAAATTTTCCATTACACTGAATCAAATTGCACCAAATAAATTGAAGAGTGGAATAATTAGTTAGGAGATTTTAAATTAATGGATTTATATATCTGAGGATGTCTCCATGTGGATCTCTTTTACTATTTTCCGAGAATCGTAACTAAATGTTGCACTAATGTGTAAATCTTTGAATGTTGAGACATATTATTATTAAGAACTCGTATCCTCTTTCACACATTGATGTTCAATTTGGATAGTTGTGGGTTTCCAATGTGTTATCTATGTTCTATTTGATGTCACAATATTAATTTATGAGGGTAGGTCCTCCTGATATGCCATTAAATTATCTCATATGTTAGATAACACTAATTAATTTCCTCATGATTTCCTTTAAAAAAATGTTCACCTTAAGTATTTATGGAAATAATGAAATTAAACAATCGCACGTACTTGTATATAATTTAGTCATCTTTTTTGATAAAATCTTAGTAAAATCATTAACATGAGATGACGATTCCAAATTTTTTTAAGTTTCATGGGTATTTTTAAAGAGCATTAGTTACAAACAAAGTTATATATGTATAATTATTTTGTTGACATTTTAAATTTATTGGGTAAAATAATCTCATAAGATTGTGTATTTTTGGTCTCTGGGAATGTAAAAGCATTTGTTTCTTATGAGAGGACTATGAATTTTTTTGTTAACTAGGTATTTCATGGGTTATCATGTTACTAATAAATGTTCATCACGGACATATCCCAATTGTTAGTACTGATCTTTTGACTAAAAAAGGGAATAAAGATTGAGTGGTGATGATATTTTCACAATTTATTCAAGGAGATGAAGCTGATTCTGATTAAAGAGTCATCTATTATCTTACCTAATATATGTAAGGAGTATACTCTTTAGTGTGATATTTTTGAGATGGAACATGGGGTAGTACATATTCATGTAGATAAAGTCTTATTGCAAAGATCATGTTAGTTGAGGCCACATGAACATTATCATCCTATGCATGATCATGACATAATGATGGTAGATAACACCGTAAACTTTTGTCAAATATCTCTTTAGAGAGGTGTTTACTATTTATAATGACCATAACATCCTCAAGAATATCTTTTCATAGAATATTTTATCTCTCCAACAATGAATATTAGTTGATTATATGAAATCATTTAACATTGATCTATCTTATAAGTCTGAAAAGGAAAACCTAAATTTTTATGCCTAAATTCAAAATTCATTGAATCATTTAGTTCAAGAGCCTAGTAATGAGTGGAAGATGCTGAAATTTCTCCCTAAAATACATTTTAGTTCTCCAGAGGTGCGAGAGAGAATAGCCCTCTTGACTTTATATATATTGACATCCTCTATTATTCATATATAAGGAGGTAATATGAGGATTTCACATTCCTAATGTTGAGAGATATTTATGATGATGGGGAGATTACTCCCAACTCGACCATCAATGAGGATGAGATTTATAGGTATGTGGTCTTGACTACAAGCATACATTTCTTTTAGAGGAGCTGGTGTTTGAGTTTCATTCATTTAAATGGGATATTACCAATGTATATCCAAAATTAACCATGATATTTATTGAAAATATTGGTGGGAAATAATGAAGAAAGATATAATATGTTTTTTGATGCAATGCTACACCTATCTGTAGGTGAATGTTGATCATCTGAGCCTCTTGGCTTGTTATATCCATTGAACTTTTGGTAATGGATTTGGGATGATTTTATCATATAAAATGGGGTGATATTATAATGGTATCCTCAAAGGAATGATGCAATATGTGTGATTATTGATTGGTTTACAATGGTATCACATTTCTGAAAAATCATCATAACTCCACCATCTATCAGTTAAGAGATATGTATGTTTGAGATATATTGTGGTTTCATGGGGATCCTATAAGAATCATTTCTGATAGTGATCCTGATTTTACATCATTCTTTTATAAAGTCTAGAAGAAAGATCAAGTAACTTAGGAGTTTTTGTATAATAATTACTATGTGTATATGGATGGTAAATCGAAACATACTATCCTTATGTCATTAGATATTATGAGAGAATGGATCCTCAATTTTGTTGGAACATGGTACAAGCACTTCAGACATTTTGAGTTCACTTATTATAATTGTTTTTATAGACTATTCAGATGGAAACATATAAAGATCTATATGGAAGGCCACAGATATGTTCTTTTTTCCTGAAGGAAGTGGGAGAAAAAATTTTGTTAGGACTGAGTCTCATTATAGAGATATCAGATTAGGTTTAATTAATCTTGCAACATGTGGTAGTGGCCCTGGATAGAAAAAAGTCTTACACCAAACTAATTCATTTACCTCTTGAGTTTACAGTATGTGAAAATATATTCCCTTATCTTTCTCCATGATTATGTCTTGTTTGGATGCATAAGTTGGGTTATATCGGTGCCTTTATATAATTGATCAATTGAAATTGTGGAGATGATTAATCCATCATGTTATCATGTTTCTCTTCTACTATGGTATATTGTTTTGCATTATGATTTACATGTGTCATAGATTCAGTAGTATCAACCCAACCCTTATCATGTGATTGATATTAGAGATGTGGAGCTAGAAGCCAATGCAAATTTTGAGAAGCATCTGATTTGTTTTAGGGATAACAATGAGAAAAATTCATTCTTGTATGACAATGCATTTGGCCAAAGATATATTGAAACATGGACATGTTAAGGGGGAAACATGGGAGTGTCATGTTAATATGGGGGTCTAGTGGCCCAAACTTTTGATGTTGGAGGCTTACCAATGTTGGGAAGTGTATCCTAAGGATGTGATGTAATATTGTAGGAATATTGTATGAATATAACCCCTCAGAGATGGTTGTTTATTTATAAATATGAGTTAAAATATTTTAAAATGGATTTTTTAATGCTTCTCAGATTTGGGTAAGCTGTTAGTCGAATCCTAGGTGTTAAAGATATAAAAGAGTTGGAAAATGGGGTTTATATTGTATCTCAAAAGGTTCGTACTCAGTTAGTGCTATCCTTACACCATGATCTTGTAGAATGGAGAAAAGGGGAATAATTGTTTACAACCTATAGAATGGAGTCACAGAAACCAAGGAAGGATTGAAAAATTAATTAACATAACTTCAAATGGTCGGATAAACCATGAGGGTAGACTTGAATACAATGTGACTTTATTTACCCACGCACATAAGGGAACACAGGGTTGGCTCATGGTTTAGAAAACCATACCCATCATTAATAGTGGAAATTTAATTTTTTTAACTCTA
Source organism: Viscum album (assembly GCA_963277665.1). Taxonomy (NCBI): domain Eukaryota; kingdom Viridiplantae; phylum Streptophyta; class Magnoliopsida; order Santalales; family Viscaceae; genus Viscum; species Viscum album. The sequence goes on along the minus strand of OY728155.1, from coordinate 164,167,320 downwards.
TAGAATACTCCAGTTTATATTATTTTCACCACCATCTCACTTCTTGTAGACTTAGGTGTGAAAAACAATCTACCTCCTCTCATAATGGTGGTTATCCATTGAATGTAATGTATTTTATGTGTCATTTTATAAATATTAATCCCTAAGTAAATAAAATATTACATTTTCATATATTATAATTAACATCAATAAAATGTTTTCCACACTTATTTAAAGTCTCATGGGACTTAATTCTAAGGATTCCATCACTTATTGATTGAGGTTGTTATATATTGTATCAATGGAAATGGATTAATGAGTAGTTTCCAATGGGAGTAAGTTAGGTGGTCTACATTTTATTTCCATATGTCTTGAATAATGTTCAATTATATATTGAATGTTTTATTGTTATATTTGGATTCACAATTGATTACTTTTTATGAATAATGGACTGGATATTTAAATTGTATTTGAGAATCTTTATTTACCCTTTTAGTTCTATTAATGGCTATAAGATAGGTCTTTTGGAGTCCAATGGTGTATGTTAGTCCCATTCAATTTTTATTATGTTTCTTAACAGATAGAATTGAGTTTTTCTGAGTTTAAACCATTTATCCTAGTTTTGAGACTTCTTATCATGGAAAATATGTTGTATTTCATTAATTAGAAATTAAATGGTTCATGATGAAAAAAGGTAATCAATGATAACCGATTAAAATGGGGTGTTTAAAGAACCTTTAATAGATATTTAATTCGAATAAACGGTGAAATGGTTTAAATGTGAAATGAGGGAAAATATTTTGGGTGTTATGGAAAATTGTGAATAAATATTTATTGAATATGTGAAAATTTGTTATTTAATTTTTTAAAAGATTATATATATGACCATTTAATTGTTTATTATAAAGTAATTTCATGGGTATGGATGATATGACCCTCTATATCTCTATGATAAAAATAGTGGAATTAATGATGAACACCTACAGGAATGCCTGATTAGCCTGGAATTCCATATCATTTTTAAGGATGGATATACATAATGATCCACATCCATGATTTGATGTATTGGAAAAAACTCATATTTCATTTCATGGATGCTAATATAACATTGCAGGCATTAATTTCATTTGAATTTGCATTGGAAATTGGAAAAAACTTTTTATTTCAGAAAATTTAAATGAATAAAGAACACCCCCTATTTAGTTATTGTGTTTAACTAAAATAGTGTATAGATTCAAATTCAGAAATATGCCCAACGAGATTTCATTAGATATGTTACATGGTGGAACCCAATGGAGAATGTTTTTATTTGATAAATGTATATGGTTCATTTATTACCATTTCAATTATCACTTTTATAAATATATAACTTTTTAGGATATATATTTCATTATACAAAATTTTTTGTTCCCTATTGATTTCTATTCCCACGCTACTTAGGGAAACATTTTTACCTGAGTACATTTCATTATTAGAGGTCCGAAGAAGAAAAATGGTCTTTATTGGATGGTTGATTTGGGAAATGGGATGTAGTGTTGATGAGTGGACTATGCATGATTTATGGACTTAATTTTGGTATTTTATGTCTATTTTTATTATTGGTTTCAGGGTAAACATACCACTTCTATGAAATATGTTTACCATATTAGAATTTGATGATTTAATGATATTTTGGGTGCTAGTTCTGTGATGATTCATTATTTATGGGAACTTTATCACGATATTTTAATTTTGATTTATTGATTTTTATAACATTTAAAAAGGGTATATAGTCACCCCAAATTCTATTTCAAAACATTGGTGTTTGTCAACAACATGTGGGATAATGTGATGTTCCACTGAGTTCATGTAATCAACTGATTTTGTTACTACTATGAGTGTGCAGATCGATGAAGTTACAAAATAATAAAAATGTATAAGTGGATATTCCCTTAATATTATTTATGTATGGAGATATTGGAAATATTTTATCAAAGGTCTAAATATTAATTAATGAAAATTCCAGTGACCAAAAATGATGAGAAAACTAGAAGACCATTTAAAAAATTGATTACATGTCATATTTTATAATTAAACTAAATTTTTTATGTTATTTAAATATAAAGGTGAAACCTAAAAAATAAAATAATGATTGAGGATATGGAAATGATGTTAATGGGGGTGTTATGTATTCTAGTTGTTATGATCCATTTCTATTGAATGCTAACATAATTGATGAAACATTTACTAGTGATACAAATTGTTTTGTTGGGAGTGAAGAAGAATTAAGTCATTTAGAATTTAGGATAATAATAAAATTGAAAAAATAATCAATTTTATTCTAATTCTAAAAATGATAAAATATTTATGAAAAATGATTTTCAATTTAATGGACCAAAATATTCATAAAATATTGAAATTAATTATATAGTCCTGATTGAAATTCATGCAACAAAGAAATTATTTTATGATAAAATGTTTTAGAAAGTATGGAAGTAATAGAAAATTAATGAGAAATATAAGGATATAGACACTTCTCAATAAATGAATGTTAATAGAGAAGAAGAATTGGAAAAAAATTTATCCATCTTAGAAGACTCTTTCTAATAAATTTTGTAATACTCAAATAAGGAATAGGTTTTTCAATAGAAGAAAAAATCACCCTTTAAGAGAGAATGAATTAGTCAAAATATTAAGGATATTTCTAAAAATTATAATTATGTTAGTATGACCATGTTTTTGGATAAATGTTTAGAAAAAAATAAATATAAAAATTCTATACAACTGAATTAAAACTCAAAACATGATGAAAATGATGAAAATAAATTGGTGTAAAATATGAATAAATTGGAATAAATATATTAGGGACTAATAATAAATTTGGTTCAAAAAAATAATCAGAAACATTATTCATTATATTGTTAAATTTATGTGAAAATCACAGATATAAAACTGATTATAGGGGAATGTATGACTTATAAATACCAATGGTATTGTGATTCACCGTGTCTATAAAAATATTATATAAGATTAACCAAAATAATTTTTTTGAAGAAAAGTTCCCAACATGCACTAATTGAAGTTGAATTAGACAACTAAACATATATGTTTTTAGAGGAATGTGGATAATTCTAGATAGAATACTAGGAAACAATCAAAAACTGACCTAATATGGGGATTAAGTCATAAATAACCTAAGGTTTCTTATATAGGTTGGAGGGTGACAATAAGAACCGAAGGAATAACTTACTTAGGGATTCCTTCTCTGCACACAAACAACTATATTATTGCAAAGGTTGATAGGTAAAGAATAAAAATGAAACAATTTTATAATTTAAATCAAGAGTGCTTGAACATATAGATTTTATAAAAGTAGGGTTGTGTAAGAAGAAATGTAATGTGAAAAAATAAATTCCCAATAAGAAAAGTTTGACCACATGACCAAAATTACAAAATGAATAGCTAAAAGAAAGCCTAGCTCATAAATCTCATGCTATAACCACCGTACCCATTCCAGGTACCCAATATCTCTAGGATCCTTTGAAGTCATAGTTAACCTGATAATCATATACATAAGACATGATATATGTGTGAAAATCACTTGAAGAGTGGTATAAACCTACCCAGTAGTACACCCCAATAGTAAAAGGGGGTAGTAAGAGATACAATAAAAGAGAAACATAGTATATTACTGAAGGTATTGTAAAAGAGGACAACTAAAACCAAAATGTGAGTGGAAGAAACCTCATCAAAACACAACATGATAGACACACTGATTAGATGAAATAATCATCATGTCATTTCCTCCTATAGTAAGAGAGTAAACTCATTCAACTATGAGATTATAAACACTGAAAGCACATGGCATACCATGTGGGTCGTTGATACTCTATAGAAGGAGATTCTCTAAATACAAGGTTTGGATACATAATAAGGATTGGTATATATATGTGTGTGCGATTAGTCAAATTATCCCAAATAATAGATTAATGTGATTTCTCCCTCATAGCTCAACCTAAGAAGAATATTAGCCAATAGTTCCAAATATCAAACATTGATGCCAAAAAACTGACACGTCAACCTAGAAATAACCATACAAGTATAACAATTCCCCACCACTATGTTGAAACACCGATTGCTCACAAACTCAATGTTGAGGACCCATTCCCTAGTATAATAATGGGTACCACTTTGATTGAGTTAAGGACCCACTACCCAGCTCAACTAGAGGATAACACATAGAAGATATTGGGGACACACTACAGAACTATACTAGAGGATGCCACTCTGAAGATTTGAAGGACCCACTACCTAGTGCAACTAGAGGGTACCACTCAGAATCTATTTAGTACCCACTACCAATCTCACCTGGTGGGTACCACTAAAAAAATACATTTATGGCCCACTACACAAATTTTCTAGAGGGTATAACTCAGAAGAAGTCGAGGGCCTACTTCCCTACCCAGCCGGAGGGTACCACTTGGAGGATGTAGATGACACACAACATAAATAGGTTGGAGGGTACCACTTGGAAGAATTTGAGGACCCACTGCACATACTAGATCGAAGGTACCACATGAAAGGAGTTTTTTGGTGATCATATGTGATCATTATAGTCACTGGGAATTAACGTGGTATGTTTCATCCTAGGAACATTTCAAAACATATATCAAAATACATAACAGATGGTACAATCTTGTTTTATATAGAGAAAAAGTTAGCATTGTCTAATTGAAATCCAATATCCATGTTTAAAAAAAATCATACAAACATTCTATGTTTCCTAAAAAATAAGTATATAACATGCTGAGGATCTAGATAGCATGTTGTCCCACTATGCTACCTGGTTATGTCACAACCATAACAAGGATTTTTGGACATGTATAACTACACAATGAGTAAGGGTACAAGATTAGGAGTCTTGGATACAATCTGAATAGACACATGAGGCTTTTTCACTGGTCCATAGGGGGAAATATCACTAATATTCTTCTTCAAAAAGCCTTGGATGGACAAAAAAATCACAATTTTTCAATCATCATAGAAGAAATATAGATATATATTATTCATCGGCCTCAGTTATACACCTAGTGAAGAAGGAACATTTCCTTAAATCACACTCGAATGGTGTCTCATTGGCCAATGACAGGAGTCCAAATTAAACATGTGACATTTTTCTTGAAAAATATGCCTTAATTTTAGTGTCTATGTATCATAGATGGTTCATTATTTTGACACTGTATAAGGGAAATAATTTTGATAAATGATCACACAATAATAATAATTTTATTATTATTGAGTTTTTTGTGTCTGATGACACGAGTTTGAAAAATGAAATCAGACATAAAATGGTCGTCTCAATTCCAGGGTATTGTTACCACTAACGATTCATCAATTTGAAAATATGTGAAGGAGTTACAGATGAAATATAATATTTATGATAATAATAATAGTAATTAATTTAATTAAAATTTTTTAAACCCTTATTTTCCCTGCCTTCCCCACTCAAAAAGGGCACACCCTTTTATGTGCAATTTCAGCCAATCTAAGGCGCCTGAAGCCATTGTTTTTTTAATTATTTAATTAATGATATCAATTCATCCCAAATTATTATTATCATAATAATTATAATAAATAAACATAAATATACATCAATTTATTTCTCTAAAAAATAATATCATTTTTTAAATTAAAGCCATATAATTTTATTTATAACAAATACCCTTTTACAACAAAATTATTATTATTATCTAATCTAATAAAAATAATTTGGAGCCCTCATTTACATTTTTATCAACAAAAAACCATTAATAATAATAATTTTATTATTATTAGTTCCCACGAAATTGATTAATCCCAAGAACATCATCTGAGATCCAAGACCCTCTATCATGATAATCAGACTAAGCCCCCCCCCCCCCACACTATGCGACCATGCACATGACCTCCACTTGGAAATTACATCATTTCACAATACGTCATCACTGCACATCAACCCTAAAAATGGTTATCCCTAATATGACTTGAATGAAATCCTATCACAACCCCAAAACCAAAATATTGAATTGATCTAACCAGTAAACACTATCCTGTTAATTTATTAGTCCATCTCAAATCATCATTTAACCTGTTGTTTGTGACACCACAACAAATTAGTAGGATATACCATATTATAACCCTCCTCAACATTGTTGAATCATGACCCATTGGTCAAATGATGATCAATGTGAATAAAAATGTGATGAAAATCACAAATATCATAGTGGTAAACATCATTGTACTATCATTATTGTCCAACGATTTCATAGCATCCAAGTGGGGTGAAAAACATGGTATATTGAGGAAATAAATTGATGGAAAAATTTCTATCAGTACACAGGCTCATGAAAAGTATCAAATTAATGAAAATCATAAATATGGAAATGTTCAAGATCAATCTATTAATTATAAGGTGGAAGATCTAGATATAACAAGTCATACCTCGATTATATATCGATCATTGTTGAAGAATGTGTCTACCATTGATGGGGAAGATCCTCTACGACCGCTACCTGTTGATCCACCTAAATCTATTAACCATCAATTGTTCGATTTTAATACTACAACAAATAAGGGGTTGATTCTCCCCTCAATGATCCAAGGGTTATGAAACTAACCCTATCAATTTTCTATAGAACATTATTTATAGTGGAATGTGGTTTATGTGACGACCCAAAATAATGTTAATGAAAATTCTTCTTGATCTAATTAAATGTCTTATTATGTAAAATGGTCATAGAAAATATTAAATTCTTTGGTTTTATGTTTTTGGTTTTTAAATATCATTAATAATTGGTACTATTTCTAATATAGCTTTTCAATAGTTATTACATGATTAGTATGAATGTAAGTCTTTAACAAATCAAATATACCAAGAAGAAGGAAGTGATGGCCTCGTACAGTATAATTTCTCCGTACGAAGCCCATTTTTTTAGAGATTGGAATGGACGTGGAACCAATAGCCTTCACTCTTGACCATTCCCAAGGTGAGATTCAACATGTTAAGTTCAAACTGAGCCACCTATTGGACAAGTGGAAGTTGATAGAGATTACCACCCAAGCGATGTTATCCAGGTCACCCCAAGAGTATTTCATCATCCAAAACATTACACTTATGAATAATTCTAGTGTTGTAAGGGGTTATATAACAAGACCTTAGAACTATTATTATCTACATTATTCATGTATAGAGAAGATATATTCATTTTATTATTGTTACTTTGTAAATAGTTTATTAAAGCACAAATTGTATTTTTAGTAAATATTGAATTAAGAGATATAATTTTATTAATTAAGTTATTTTTTGATTTAAATAATATTTTAATAAAATATAATTACAAATAAATCAATTTTTATTAAATATAAATATTTTAATAATTTTTTATGAATACATTTTTAATTTTTATTAAAGTTTGAAACCCGTTTTTCCCAAAAACCCATGAATTGTTGATAAATATTTGTTATTATTTTAAAATAAAAAATTCAAATATTTAGATAATTATTTAGATAAAATGAATATTATTTTTGGAATCAGGAAGTCAAAGTTATCTTACAGTGAATGTCTCATAATTTTCTAAGATAGCCGATTTTTTGGGTAAAAATTTAATAGTGTTTAAATATATAATGTGTTTTGTGACATCATAATGACCCAATACTAATGTAATAAAATACTATAAAAAATATTTTCATTCAATATATGTTTTTTTAAATAATGTAACTTTATATTTTTATGATTAATATTATCATACCTTAGTTGACCCTCCAAAACTTATAAACCATTTTAACCTTTTAAATTTATTTTATTGAGAGTGTGACTCACATAAAAATAAAGCCCAATATTATAAGAGGTTCAGCCATTGTACTTATAAAATAATTTTTTCTACACCCCTCTAGAAAAAAACATGGGAAAAAACTGTGGGTTGGTTTGTGGTTTTGATTAGTTTAATATGAGGTGCCCAAAACCTAAATAAAAAAGACTTCCCTCTTTTTTCCTATATAAACCCACTGAATCTACCACTTTATATTACCTAAAAACCATTGGAGCTTCACCAACCTCTTTACACCACTCTTTAAAATCCTTCCTTAGTACCTCAAGCTCTCAAGAAGCCTCTATCAAGCCCTTCCCAAGCCTTTGGTATCACACTTCAATACAAGTGATTTCTTCCTCTGTCATTTTTGTCCAAATTTCATTATTTCGTTATTCCCCAATATTTTCAATTATAAATATGGGGTTATGATTTATCACCTCCCCATAATTTCCTCCTTATGTTTTAATTATGAGAGGTAAATTTCTCTTTCATTAATGGCTCACATGTACATCTGTTACTATGCCAAAATTCAATAAGGGATTTTCCCACCTCATTTACATTCACGCTATTATTTTATATTATGAATCAATATTACATTACATATGTTTGTAAATTTATCAACATGAACCCATTAATTTCCATTTAATGTACATATGATGAGATAACCCTTTCTCTCTCATCAACAATTTTATGAATTCTATTGTCACATCGTTATGCTGCCGAAATTGCTCCGCGATTTTCCAAGCCATAGTCATTGGTAGTGGATACCATGACCATAAATATATCAACAAGATTCACTATTATGAACATTTACTTATTTATTATATATTTTCATATTTTTATTCCACATTTCTTTATCATAGAATAAATTATGATGTAGAGTGATTCCTTGTTTTATGATCCATGTGGCACACATATGCATGAAATGAAATGATTAAGAATTGTGTGCCCTGAGAGCACTACAATGCATTGGGTATTGATAAGTATCATGATACATAAATTGAAATGATGTTTTACTCTTTATAATTAAAGTGAAATGAGGGGTTACTTATTCTCTGTGTGCAATTAACCTTAGATCATGCTAATATCAAGTTATGTGTAGATTCCATGTTTCCATGTTATGATAATCATGCTATATATTGCCTTTATGTTCATGTTTCTGTTATGATCCATTGATATTCCTATTTCCTAACATGTACTATATTCTTAATTTTAGGAATTTTTTACTGTCTTATTGCGATTTATAGCTCACCCTCATCATATGCATGTCCTCAGGTTATCCTATGAAATTCTAAGTACAAAGGAAAGTGTGTGGTCATGTAAAATAAGTTTTCAATAATGATGATATGTTTTATGTTATAAGTTGTTATGTAATATTATTAAGCCCCAAAGAAACTAGGCCTCTCGATATTCTATGTTGTATTAAGTGAAAAGTGTTTGTAATAAATCATTTTTTAGTGTGTAATAAAGAGCAGGGTTGTTATAGTTGGTATTAGAGGATTGGTTATGTTATTTATTGGGAATATGATTAGAAAACCATAGTGAATGCCTTTTGGATAAGAATAGTTATAATAAAAACATCCCTAAATTTTGAATAGTATTGAGTAAGTCGTTTATAAAGAAAATCCATCCATGTCTAGATATGATTATGTAGAGTCGGCTTCAGCACATATGTATATAGGGGTAAAACTCAAAAAACACCGCTATGAGCTAGACTCAAATGAGAAATGGTGCACATCAACGGTTCTTGCTTCACTATTGGTTATGACACTCCTAGGGATACGATTTGGTAAATTTATGAGCTTATTAAAAACCATTATTAAAGAAAAAAATACACCTATGAATATATTATGGGAAGTATATCATGTATAATAGAGACTGAAGCATAGAAACTCATAAGATAAGAAAATAAATGTAATTTATAAGTTATCCCTTTTTTCCATTAGATTACCCTTAATGTGTTACCCCTAAATTTACCTTTACTTAATACAATGCCTATAATAAGAGAACTTGGGCTAATAACCGATATAAAGATCAATGTGATGACTGTTCTAATGATATGCCCAATCCAATAGGAGAAGGAATCACGAACATTGTCATGAAACACTCTTAGTTAACTCATGATTTGAATAGAAACATGGGTCCAGAGGAACATTAACCCCCCCCCCCCCCCATGAAATAACAAGTCACAATCCAGAGCTTAATAAGACAAAGGAATCCTACTTTATATGGATCATCCTATCATTCAATTTACGAACAATGGATCAACACCATTGAAAAGACCATATCCATCCTTCAATATACGAACAAGAGAATGTTCTTTTAGTTTCTTACCGTAAAGAGGGTGAATCACATCAATGGGGTATATTGATCAAAAATAAAAATCCTAAGGAAGAGATTGAGCCATTGAAATGGAAGGGTATCTAGAAAATGGATTTTGATAAATATTTTCTTCGTGCTCTGTTACTTAATCTGGTAGGGGACTTCCTTTCCCTCAAGAAAATATACGACTAATCCATCGCAGCATACAAGGAAAACATCACTAGGCTAGAATGAAATTCATTTGGCCTTTTCATTACCCTATAATGCATGCTTTACCGCTTCTTTAGAGGGATAAAACCTATCCTACAAAAATCCCTAGAAATCTTTGACTTTGAGAGCCATGAAGAAATTATCCAATATTCCCTCAAAGTTAAAATCTAGATCATAGAATCTCAGTGGTTTCATGAGGATAGGAAGAATAAGATGGACTTTAATTATATCCTTTTGATGGATAAATCCAATGGTGCTAAGAAAATATATCACCCCGATTTCCAAAAGTGCCGAAAGAATAACCTCAATAATTTCCAGAAGAAGATGAGGAAATACATTAGGTGTGGAATAGAATGTCACCTGACCATTAACATCTGACAAAAAAAAAATATATCTACGATAGAGGAAAGGATATCTCTGTTCTAACCTCAACGTGTTGTTCATTGCTTAATCTATAAGGAACCAGGTTACATTGAAAATCAATAATCTTAGAGAAGGGTTTTCAAAGGCTACCAACAACATCAAATATAAAAAGGGTGAGATTTTCTCATCACTACCACTGATGTGAAGCTTGACAATGATGTGGTGATAGGTACATTAGTTATTCATTCGATAACAGGGAATGCATTATTGATTCTGGTTCTACACATTCTATTAAATCACGAATGTTTTGTAGAACAATCCCAAAACCACCACAAATCATGGAAGTAATGATGCTGCTGAGAACGAAAAATGGGGCGCTCATTGTATCTCATTAATATATTTCATACCCAATCATAATTTGTGGATTGAACATCATGGAACACCTCATCATACTCTATTTAGAGTAATTTGATTCAATTATTGGCATGGATTTTCTTTCCTTATATAGAGTGAATATACATTCCCGTTAGAGGGAAATCACTCTCCATATGGCTAATTGAGCGTTGATTCTATAAAAGTGCAAGGAAGTGTATTAATATTCATTAGCATAATCATTACAATCATGGATGTTACTACCCTATGAGAAAGTATATCTTTCTTAGATGATTCATTATACGGAAGCAACCATCCTTGAAGACATGGTCATTGTGAGGGAATTTGCAGAAGTGTTTCTCATGTTATTTTCTAGTCTTCCTACAAAAAGAGATGTTTAATTATTTACTGATATTATAAACTGAGAATTTCTAATATCCAAGACTCTATATAGAATGGCTATTGTGGAGGATGAGGAGCTAATGAATCAACTATATGAGAATCTGGATAAAGGGTTTATAAGCCCATGTTCTTTACTATGGGGTGCACTAGTTCACTTCGTGAAGGGGAAGGATGGGTCAATGTGCTTTTTCATTGATTATCTTGTGCTCAATAAAATAACAATAAAGATCAAGTATCCTCTCCCTTTAATTGATGAATTTTTCAATCAGCTACGTAGAGAACAATACTTCTCCAAGGTGAATTTGTGGTCAGGGTATTACCATGAAAGGGTTAAGAAGGAGGATATAGACAAGAATACATTTCGTACAAGGTATGAGCACTATGATTTTATATTAATGCCTTCTGGATTCACTAATTCTCTAGGAATATTCAAGGACATAATGAATAGAGTCTTTAGATATTACATCAAAAAACTTGTGGTAGTCTGTATAGATGATATTCTAATATACCCCAAAACCCAGGAGGAACATCTATGCACTATACTAGAGACATTGAGAAAAGATATGCTATATTAAAAGTACATAAGGTGTGAGTTATGGTTGATGGAAATCTCATTCCTATGTCATATAATAACAAGAAATGTGATATCTATAGATCCCTCCAAGACAGCTGTAATAGAGGGATGGTCGAGCCCAACATCTCTGACATACATCCATAGCTTCCTAGGGTTAGCTTTATATGATCACTGATTTTTGAGAAGTTTCTCAGGATTTTCAAACCTTCTTACCAAGATATACCAAATTGGAGTCATGTTTTATTACAGTGATGAATGAAAAAAATAGCTTCACAGAGATTAAAATGAATCTTATCATTATGCCCATATCCATACTACCCACAGGAGGAGAACTTTTTGTGGTATTATGTGATGCTTCGAAAAAGGAAATGGGTTGTGTGTTGATTCAAAATGTCAAATTAAGTGCCTATGCCTCATGGAAATTGAAAGTTCATGAGAAAAACTATACAACACTTGATCTGGAGTTGGTTTCATTAATCTTCTCTTTAATATTTTGGTGACATTACGTCATTGGGAAGTAGTGTGAAATATATATATGGATCAAAAAATCCTCAAGTATATATCCAAACAAAATGAGTTAAACATGAACTAATGAAGATGTTTAGAGTTCATCAAAGACTATGACTAATCAATCTATTACCACCCTAGGAAAGTGAACATGGTGACAGATTCTCTATGTAGAAAGGTGATAATAATTCTATCATTAATAATAATTGAAAAGGATCCAATCTTCTTAGATTTGATGAATATGGATATGAGAATCATAAATAATGGAAACTCATCAATCCTTTCACAAATAATTTCTCAACTGCATCTTTTGGGAAGGTTAAATGAAGTTCAAATGGATGATGTATGAATTCCAAATAAAGTGGAAGCTATTAGAAAAGGTAAATACTCTGAGTTCAATGTTAATGATGAAGGAATTGTGATATTTGGGACAAGACAATGCATTCCATCATTTACATAGTTAAAGAATGGACTTTTTTATGATGCATATAATTAGAAATTCACCATTCAAATAGTAAACACAAAGATGTATATAGATATATGAGAGCATTATTAGTGGGATAACATGAATAAGAAGATAGTTGCATTTACATCAATGTGACTAGTATTTCAGCAAGTGAAGGCTGAGTGGAAGAATCATAATGGGTTGACATAACCATTACACATACCCACATGGAGATGGGAGAACATTACCATGGACTTTTTCACCGGACTTTGGAATCCATCCAATGGAAACCAATATATTTTTCTTGTTGTGGATCATCTTATGAAGACTTCTCACTTAATTTCTTTTTGGGGGATTTTTTCATTGGATCAACTGGCATGGATATACATCATATATGTGGTAAGGCTGTATGGAGTACCATTATTGATTGTATCTGATCAAGATCCAATATTCTCCTCTATGTTTTGTATGAGGCATCAACATGCTCTCAATAATGATTTGAACTTAATTATGGCTTATCATCCTCAAAATGGTGTCCAATCTGAGCGGACTAACCAAAAACATGCGGAATTTTCATGAGAATTTTCAATTGACGTCAAAGGAGGATGCGATCAGTATCTTCCTATGGTTGAGTTCTCTTATAACAACAGTTTCCTCTAAAGAATCCAAATGGCTCATTATGAATCCCATTATGGAAAGTGGTGCAGAACACCAGCATGATGGGATGAAGTTGGTGAGTGAAAAATCCTAGGTACCAAAATGGTCAACAAAATGGTGGAGAATTATAAATCCATCCAGCAACACATTATTGCTGCTCAGAGTTGACAAAAGAGAAATTATGATAATCATCTACAATACCTAGAGTTTGATATTAGAGACATTGTATTCCTCTGCATATCACTGGGTAAGAGAGTTATTATTTTTAGGAATAGGGGAAAGCATAGTCCAAGATACAACTACACTTTTGAGATACTTGATCACATTGGAGTAGTGGCCTAAAGACTAGCACTCCCACCGAACCTATCTTATGTACATGATGTATTCCATGTATCACACATGAAGAAGTACATACTTGACCCATCACATGTACTCAATCCAGAGTAGGTACCATTGGATAAGGACCTATCTTATGAAGAAAATCCAGTCATGTTCTTAGAACATTGGGAAGAAGTTTTACAAAATAAGATAATTCCCATCATCAAGGTGTTGTGGAGAAACCAAATGTTTTAAGAGGCAATGTGGGAATCAGAGGAAGGTATGAATCAGAGTTAACCACATATATTTTAGTGTCGAAAAAGGAAATTTTGAGTGAGAAATTTCATATGGGGGGAAGATTGTAACAACCCAAACATCTGTTAATGAAAATTTCTCTTGATCTAATTAAATGTCTTATATGTAAAATGGTTATGTAACATATGTACTTCCAAAATTTTATGTTTATGGTTTTTAAAATAACCTTATGAATTGTGATCATTTCTAATATTGTCATTGTACAACGTTCACATTATTATTATAAATATAAGCCTTTAACAAATCCAATTTACACATAAAAAAGATGCAATTTGCTCAGCTAATAGAATTTCTCTGTATAAATCCCTTTTTTGGAGCTTAGCAAGGAGTTGGAATAATTAGGCATCACTCTAGACTAAGTCAAAGATGAGTTTCTATATGACAATGTTGAACGAAACCACCTATGGGTGAAGTGGAAGTTGATAAACATTACAACCCGAGCGATGTTATCCATGCCACCCAAAGAGTCTATCCCCATCACACAACATACCCTTAGGTTTTATGCTAGTGTTATAAGGGGTTATGTAACAACATCATAGAAATATGATTATGTAAATTATTTTTTTGTATAGGAAATATATATCCATTTTATTATTGTTAATTTGTAAATCGGTTTTCAAAGCACAAATAGTATTTTTAGTTAATAATCAATTGTGAAATATATTTTTATGAATTCATGTATTTTTCAAATTAAATAATATTTTAATAAAATATAATTACTAATAAATTAATTTTTATTAAATATAAATGATCTTATAACATTTTATCAATACAATTGTAATTTTTATTAAGGTTTGGAACCCTTTTTTGCCAAAACCCATGATTTTTTTAAAAAATGTCAGTTTTTATTTTAAAATTTAAAATTAAAATATTTAAAAATTTATTTTGATAAAATGAATACTATTTTTTGAATGAGGACATCAGAATTATCCAATGGTTAATTTTTCATACTTTTCGGAGACAGTCGAATTTTTGGGTGAAAATAAATACAGTTTAAATATATAATGTGTTTTATGACATCATAATGACCCAATAGTGATATAATAAAATAATATTAATGATTTTTTCGGACAATATATGTTATATATTTAAAATAATGGTATTTTAGATTTTTTTTATTAATCTTATGGTGCCTTAGTTGACCCTCTAATATTTATAAAACTTTAAAACTTTGTAAATTGATTTTCTTGATAGTCTGACTCACCTCCACATAAGAAAGACTAATATTTTAAGATATTTGAAAAATGGAAATAAAAAATATTTTCTCACACTGTCAAGAAAAAAATGGGTAAAACCCATGAGTTTGTTCATGGTTTTGATTAGTTTATTGTGTGGTGTCCTAAACCAAAAAAATAAAGAATTCCCTCTCTTTTCTTATATAAACCAACCCATTACCCCACATCACTTTCACTCAATATGATTGGAGGTGGACCAAAATACTGCCCCTACTCTCTCTATAATCCTCCCAAGTTGCCCCAGGCTCCCTAGAATCCTCTCTCAAGCCCCTCTCGAGCCTTTGAGATCACACTTCCATGTAAGGGTTCCACCTCACCCCTGGAAAGGTGGATTATCAAAAATGAATAAAAAATGAAGGCCTTCGGGTCATTGGAGGATGAGAGACCCCTTTCTCTCTAATTAATTCCTCCCATGTACACCCATTACAATGCTAAATTTACATATGGGATTTCTCTCTCCTCATTTACATTCATGCTATTCTTTTATATTATGAATCTAAATTCATTTACCTATATATTGAAATGTATCTATTTGACCCCATACTATTTATTTCATGTACATATTATGAGATACCCCTTTCTCTCTCATCAACCATTTTTATGAACTCTTATGTCACACCGTTATGCTGCCGAAATTGTACCGCGAATTTCTAAGACAAATTCATTACGTAGTGGATACCATGCACATTTCTATATCAAGGGTGATCACCTTTATGGAAATTTTCCTATTGAATTTATATTTTTAGGTATTTATTCCACATTACTTTATCATTTAATAAATTATAATATTGAATGATTCTATGTTGTATGATTCATGTGACACACTTACGCATGAAATGAAATAATTAAGAAGGGTGCATCCTGATAGTGATCCAATGCATTGGGTAAAGATTAGAATCCTGATATGGTAAGTGAAATGAGGGTATACTCAGGATAAATCAATTTAAATGAGGATTTATTCATTCCCAATGTGTAATGAGCCTTGGATCAAGGTAAATCATGTTAAATGTTGATGCCACATTTCCATGTTTTGATAATAATGTTATATCATGACTTTATGTTCTTTTTTATCTTATTCACCAATGATATACCTGTTTTCTATCAAATACTTTATTCTACATATAATGAGTTGTTTACTCTGTTACTAGGATTTACAACTCACCCTTTTTATTATGCATGCCCTTAGGTTATCCCATGAATGTAATGTACGAAGGAATGTGTGTGGTCATGTAAATGAAGTTTTCAATAAAGATTTTGTGTTTTTTGTTCTAAGTTGTTATGTAATGTTTCTAATCCAAAAATACACTAGGAATATCAATATTCTATGTTGTATAAATTGAATATTTTGTGTAATAAATCTTGTTTTATTGAGTAATATATAGCAAGGTTGTTATATTTGGAATCATAGGATAGGTTTAGTGAATTTTTTTGGGGGATTAGGTTTAGAAAAAACCTGTTAAAGCCTTGGGGATAAGACTATGTTTAATACAAACATACCTAAATTTCAGTGATTATTGCATATTTGGCTTATCAAAAAAATTCAACCTTTTCTAGATATGAGCAAGTAGTGGCGTCTCTGGCACAGATGTATCCCAGGGAAAAACATGAAAACAATGCTATGAGGTAGACTCAAATGAGAACTGGTGCACAACAACACGACTTGATGCACTATTAGATACAAAACTTCTTGGGGACATTATTTGGTTAATTCATGATCTTAGTATGAACCATTAAGAAGGGAAAAAATTCCCCCTAAGTATATATTTTTGGAATTAGATCGTGGATAACATAGATTGAAGCCTAGGAATTCATATGTTATGGAAATAAAGGTAATTTATAAGTTATCCCCTTTTTACATTGGATTGATAATTTTGTGTTACCCCTAACTTTAAATTTATTCCATCTAATAAACAACAATAGATGGACTTGGGCTAAAAACCGATGAAAAGTTCGATGTGATTATGATTCTAATGATATACCCAACATGATGGGAGAGGGAACCACCCACATTGTCAAGATACTATCTCAGTTAACTCATGTTTTTAATAGAAACATAGGTCAAGAGGAATGTTCAACCCCACCCCACCCCAAGAAATAACAAGTTGCAATCTAGAGCTTCATGAGAGAAAGGACTCATAATTTTAATGGGTCATTCTATCCATCAATTTTTGAACAATGAATCAACTCCATTGAAATGACCATATCCATCCTTAAATGTTCCGAAAAAGAGAAAGTTCATCTGACTTCTCATCATATGAAGGGTGAAGCTGATCAATGGTGGCCATTGATTAAAAAACCAAACTTGAGGAAGATATCTAAGAATTGGAATGGAAGGATTTCCTGAAAATGATTTTTGATAAATATTTTCCTTGCATTCTACAGCATAAGATTGAAATGGAATTGCTTGAACTCAAACAAAAATGATGGCGAATACATTGGAACGTATAAGGAAAACATCAAAAAACATTCTTGATATTCCTTCGCCTTTATCTTTTCCCCCGAATTCAAGGTTGACCACTTCTTGGGAGGGCGAAAACCTAGCATACGGAAATCCCTTGTAATCTGTGACATCAAGAGTAATGAATTTTTTTTCTGATGTGCCCAAAATGATAAAATGGAGATCATAGAATCACAGGGGTATCATGGGCATAAGAATTGTAAGGTGAAATTTAATTCTTGTTGTCAAATGAATAAATCCAATGGTGATAAGAAAATACAGCACCCCACATACCAAACGTGATGAAAGAAGAAACCTATAAATTACCTAAAGGGGACGAAGAAATGCATTATTTGTGCAAGAGAAACCCACACAACCATTAACTTCCAACATGAAAATCCCTGGGCAGTGATAGAGGAGAGGAACACTCCATTTGACCCTCAACGTGTTGTTTCTTTCTTCAACTACAATGAACTAGGTCATATTAAAAACTAGTTCCTTAATCAAAGGGTTTTCAAAGGAAACCATTAAAATCTAAGGCAGTAAAGGTGTTATTTTTCCATCACTACTATTGAGGTGAACCCTGACCATGAAGTGGCGACACGTATTCTAGTTATTCATTCATGAATAAAGGACCTAGTGTTTTATTCTAGTTATACGTATTCTTATATATCTTGAATGTTTAGTATAACAATCCCAACACCAACACAAATCATGGAATTAATTATGTTGGTGAGAACAAAAAACGGGGAAATCATTTCATCCCATGAATATAACTCCCCCTATCATAATTTGGGGATTGGAATTCTTGGAGAACCCCATCGTACTCCCTATAGTGGAATTTTATGTAATTCTTGACATGGATTAGCTTTATTTATATAGATCCAACATAAAGTTCCATGAGATGGAAATCAATCACTATATGGAGAACTAACCGTCGATTTGGTACATGTGAAATTAGGAGGATAAATCTTCTTTAGAACCATTATATCAAGCATAGATATTAATATCCTATGAGCCCGTATATCTTTCTCTGATTTTTTATTCTAAGGAAGAAACCACCATGAAGGCATGCCTATTGTGAGGGAATTAGCTGAAGTGTTTCCTGATTAATTCTTTGTCTTCCTACTTGAAGATATTTTTAATTATCAATTGATCTTATATATTGGGAATTTCCAATATCCATGACTTTTTATTGAATAGTTTTTGGGGAGATTTAGGAGATGAAGAAATAACTACATAAGAATCTAGATAAAAGGATTATACATCCAATTTCATCACCATGGGGTGAACCAGTCATCTTTATCATGTAGATGGATGGGTAAATGTCACTTTTTTATTGATTATCTTCAGATCAAAATAATCATGATAAAGAACAAGTATTCGCTACCACAATTTGAAGAATTTTTCGATCAGCTACATAGAGCACAATACTTCTCCAAAGTGGATTTACGGTCGGGATATTACTTTGTAAGGGCAGTGAAGGAGGACATCCCCAAGACTGCATTTCGTATAATGTACGAGCACTATTAATTCATAGTAATGCCTTTCAGACTCACTAATTCTCTAGGTATATTCATTAACATTATGAATAGAGACTTTAGATATTTCCTCAACAAATTATTGGTTGTCTTCATAGAAGACATTCAAATATAATCCAAACCCAAGAAGGATCATCTAAGCACCACACTCAAGACCTTATTAAAGGAGGAGATCTATGAAAAGTATAACAAGTATGAGTTCTGGTTGAAGGGAGTCTCATTACTGGGTCATATCATCCCAAGCAATGGGATATCTATGGTTCCCTCCAAGAAATATGTAGAAGAGGGATATATGAGGCCAAAAATGGTGATGGATATCCATAGCTTATTAGGGTTAGTGGTATATTATCACTTATTTGTGAGAAATTTCTCAAGATTATCAATCCCACTTACCAAGATAACTCAGAAGGGAGTCATATTTTGTTGGAGTTATTAATGTGAATAGAGCTTTAATGAGTTGAAAATGAGTACTATAATTACACCTGTGATGACACTACCCACAAGTAAAGAAATTTTGTGGCATTCAATGATGTTGATAAAAATGGATTCGGCTATTTGTTGATGAAAAATGAACAATTCATTGCCTATTCTTCAAGGAAATTGAATCTTCATGAGAAAAAATATCCAACACATGATCTAGAGAAGGCTGTAGTAATCTTCACTTTAAAAATTTAGTGACATTAACTCTTCTAGAAGAAGTGTGAAATATATACGGATAAAAAAACCTTAATCATATATTCACATAGAAAGAGTTGAACATGCACCAAAAAAGAAGGTTAGAGCTGATCTAATACTATGACTGCTCAATCCATTACAACCCTGGGAAAGCGAACAATGTTGCAAATTCCATATATAAAAAGGGCATACCAATTCTATCGATGATGAAAATTGAAAAGGGTCAAATATTCATAGATTTTATGAAGATGGACATAGGAATCATAAAGAAGGGAACACCATCAATCCTTTCACAAATTATTTCTCAACCGTTTAGTTTGGAAAGGTTAGTGGATGGTCCAATTGATGATTTGGAAATTTAGAATATTGTGGAAAGAATCAAAAAAGGGGAATCCTCAGAGTTCAATATTAATGAGTCAGGATTTGGGAGACTTAGGACAAGACTAGGTGTTCTATCATGTCCGAGATTAATAAAATAACTTTTTGATGAGGCACATAGTTCAAATTTCTCCATTCACTTAGGAAACCCAAATATGTATCAAGATCTCCGAGAGAATTATTTCTGGTATAACACGATGAATATTATTTACATGTATACATCAATGTGCCTGGTATGATAGTATGTGATGGATGTGAGGAAGAAGTATAAGGGGTTCAAGCAACCATTACACATACAAGATTAGAAATGGGAGAACATCACCATGGACATTGTCACTAGCCTTCCGAAGACATCCAAAAGAATAAATTCAACATGGGTTGTTGCGATTCATCATAAAAGGACTTCACACTTCATTTCAATTTAGGGGGATTTATCATGGGATCAACTTTATTGGATATACATCAGAGTTATGGCAAGGCTGCATGGTGTACCAGTATCGATTATATCCAATTAAGATCCAAGATTCACCTCTATGATTTGGAAGAGTATTAAACATGATCTTAATACTGAGATGAACTTCTATACATCTTATCAACCTCAAACTGATGTCAAATTTGAGAAGTCTAACCAAACCCATGAGGAAGTGTATAGATCATTCTAAATGGACTTCAAAGGAAGATGTGATAAACATCTTCCACTAGTTCAGTTCTCATACAATAACAGTTTCCACTCAAGAATCCAAATCATTCTTTATGAATACCTTTATGGGAAGAGGTGCTGAACGCTAGCATGTTGAGATGAAGTGGGGGATAAAAAATCAGAGGTCCAGAAATGGTTGAAGAAATGGTGGAAAAGGTTAAGACCATCAAGGAGGACATTAAAGATGCTTTGAGCCGAAAAAATAGCTATGCTGATAATCATCAACAAGGCCAATATTTTGATATCGGAGACTTGTTATTCCTCTGCATATCTCCACGGAAGAGAGTTATGAGATTTGGAATGAAGGGAAATATTATTCCAAAATACATCAGCACTTTTGAGATCCTTGACCACATTGGAGCAGTAGCCTACCGACTAGCACATCCACCAAACCCATCTCAAGTATATGATGTATTCCATGTACCACACTTGAGGAAGTATATACCTAACCAATCAATAGTACTCAATCCAGAGGTAGTACCATTGGAAATAACCTCTCTTATAAAGAGAAGCCGTTGAAGATCTTAGATAGTAGTGAACAAGTTCCCAAAATATGACAATTCCCCTCGTCAAGGTGCTGTAGAGAAACACATGTTTGAAGAGGCAATGTGGGAATTCGAGGATGTGATGAAGCAGGTTTACCCGCATATGTTTTAGTTTAGAAAAAGTAAATTTCAAGGGTGAGATTTATTAAGTGGGGATGATTGTTATGTCCCAAACATATAATATTGAAAATTACTTTTGATCTAATGAAATGTGTTATTATTTAAAGTGGTTATATAAAAAATGCGAATCCAGGGTTTTATGTTTTATGTTTTTAAAATACCGTTTTGAATTATGACTTTTTCTAATATATACATTAAATTTTGATCACATGATTAGTATAAATATAGGTCTTTAGAAAATCCAATTTACTCTGATAAATAATGTGATTGCCTCATCTTGCTGAATTGATCCATACAAAGCCCATTTGACAAAGCTCGGAAGGGAGGTGACATCATTGGGCTTCTTACTAGACCAATCCAAATAATAGATTTAAAACATTAAGCTCGAATGGAACCGTCAACAGGATAATTGGATGTTGATAGAGATTACCACCCGAGTGATGTTATTTGAGCCACCCAAAGAGTCTATCCCCATCGCACACCTTTGCCTTAGGTATTATACGAGGGTTATAAGGGGTTATATAACTAGGCCTTATAACTATGATTATGTACATTATTGGTGTATAGGGAATATAGATTCATTTTAGTATTGTAACATGGTAAATAGTTTTTAAAGAACAAATAGTATTTTCAGTTTACATTCAATTAAGAAATATATTTTGATGAATTAATGTATTTTTGGAATTAAATAATATTTTAATTGAATATTATTTTTTATAAAATACTATTTATTAAATATAAAAGATTTTATATTTTTTTAGGAATACAATTATTATCTTTATTAACGTTTGAAATCGGTTTTTGCTAAAACCCATGAATTTTTGACAAATGTTGTCTTTTATTTTAAAAGTAAATATTCCCATATTTTGAAAATTATTTAGATAAAATTAATATTATTTTTGGAATCAATATTTCAAAATTATCCAATGGTTAATTTTTCTTAAATTTCGGAGACAATGCAATTTTTGGGTAAAACTTTATTAACGTTTAAATATATAATGTGTTTTTTGTCATCATAATGACCGAATAGAGATGTTATAAAATAATATAAATGATATATTCAGACAATATATATTTTATAGTTAATATAATGTGATTTTAAATTTCATTGATTAATTTAAAATTGCCTTAGTGGACCCCCCAAGACTTATAAAACTTTTTATCTTTTTCAATTGATTTACATGAGAGTGTGACTGACCTCATCATAAGAAAGCCTAATATTATAAGATATTTGGAAATTTTACAAAAAATAATAATTTTCTATACTCCCCTTTAGCAATAACCATGGGAAAAAACCATGGTTTTCTTTGTTTTTTTAATAGCTTAATGTATGGTGTCCAAATCCTAAATAATAAATAATTCCCTCTCTTTTCCTATATTAACCCACCCATTTTCCGAAATACTCTTCAATTAAAACCTTTGGAGCTCGATAAAACTCTGTCATACTCTCTCAAGAATCCTCCCAAGGCTCTTGAAGCTCCCAAGAAGCCTCTATCAAGCCCATACCAAGTCATTGGGATCATAGATCCATGTAAGGGATTTCTTCTTTTCTCATTTTTTTCCAAAATTGTTTTTGTGGTTACGCCATTTTATTTTCAATTAAAAATTTTTGTGTATGAATTAGATCCTCCCCCATGATTCCCTCATTATGTTTGAATGATGAGGTACCCCTTTGTCTCTCATAAACTTCTCCCATGTACACCTGTTACTATTCTGAAATTCCGTAATGGATTTCTCTGTCCTCATTTACATTCAAAGTATTCATTTTTATAATGAATCTAAATTCCATCAAATATGTTTGTACATGTATCTTTGTAACTCCTGGACCCTAGTTACCTAGAGTCGGTGCATTATTACATAACATTGGCATGATCACAAGGGATCAATTCCCAAAAGACCAATCTGTTTAGTAGCCTTTGATGTACTATATAAAAACATAAGTTTTACATTACATTTATGAAATAAAAAACAATAACCTTGTGTCTCATTTTAACACATTAATCTGTCATTGTCTATCTTTTCAAGTCAGTCATAATATACTTCTTTACATCCTAGGAAAAATAAAACATAGAAAGGGGTGAGCTCAGGTGCTTAGTAAGGATAACAATATTGTAGAAACTTTCATAAATAAGCATAAAAATTTAAGGCAATGTATAAGACTAAATAAAGCCTTTAAATATAAACATAAGTATAATATGGTAAATATAAATAAAATAATTCTATTTACTTATTCACATGGTTATTCTGAAGGTCTAATAATCACATGTAATATCAATAGCCAATTTAATTATGATGGAATGCATAATGCCAGACATCATAAAAAAATTCTCAAGGCCTCGTGCCAGGACTACAAAAAATATTTTGTCAGGTCCTAGTTCTAAGAAACAATTTTGTCTCATGATAACTACTGATTCCTCGAGGCGGTATAGGTGTCTCCATCCCTAACTTACAAAGTCTAGTGCATTCCTCATATGAAAAGGTTGAAACATTACATAAATATTCGTATTAAAACAATCATATAGAATGATAGTACATTAACCGTAAACCAAAAATTGTTTAAAAAAAACACATCAATAGTAAAACATGTGAAAAAAACCTTCAATACAATATTCAAGGATTTATCATAAAAAATCAACTTTCAAACAAGGGTAAAATCCATCAAATGAAGTTTATGTAGATGAAATCAAAACTATTTGAGAGAAATATATATTTATATTTTAAAATCATTTACAAGTCCTATAATTTAAAATGAAATAATTTATTTTTATAATATTATTATAAGATTTTAAGGGAATATTTGATGTTGTTACAATGGAGGAAAATAGCTGCACCCACCGTATATGTTAAAAAACATCATTTCCTTAATTTTGTCAAAAAGGTTTTCAAAGACATTGTTTTGTAAAAAACAGAATGATTACTTTATAAAAGTATCATAAAAAGTCAAAAAATGGTATAAATTACTTTAATATATAGTCTAGGAAATACAAAATTGTTTTTAAAGACATTTTTGTTAAAGAGGTATGTGGATGATAAAGAGGTCCCCATAGATACTCACGTATAAACAACCTTATATAATAAAGGGATTATAAAATTATCCCTTACTTTTCAATTTTCCTATTTCTAGGTCATGTTAACCTCCTCTATAATAGATAAATAATTTTTATTAAATTATACACGAAAAAAATCATAAAAATGATAAAATATTTTATCTTCTAATATTGCTTTGTTGATAATATTTCAATTTTATCTTTGTTTCAGGTTTTATCAATTTTGTTTTCCATTATAAGTTTTGTTGTGTAAGTAATGTTGTTTAAGTATAGGATGTATTTTATTCATACAAATAATATGATTATATTCTTAAAAATTATTTTTAATCATGAATTGAAAATTATTCTTGACTGATTGTGATGGGGGACGAATCACATCACTTTCGTGGAGACGGTAATCCATACGTACACACGAGCGACAATATCATTATATTGATGGTGAAATCAAATGTTATTGGATAGTATATAATATATAAATAATCCTTAACATGTTATATTTATTATTTACATTATTTGTAATGATTAATATATCTATCCAACTAATGAATTGTTTGAATAACTAACTATATCTCGATGTGGAGATGGTAAGACGCATGTATGCACGTATGGTGACATGTCATTTTTAGGATGGATAGAATAATTAATATGGCTGTAAAATATTTATAATAACATTAAATTATGTATATGTTACTGGATTTATTATTTTGGTATGGAAACAACAAATAAATAGGATGTGGAAGAAGTAAAGAACATTGAAAAATGAAGTGAAATTATTACATCTTCTTCGGGTGTTTACTTTTGAATTGATCAAAAGGGATCCTTAGGTGGGATTCAGATCAATGTAATTCCTCTAGGATGAAGGGAGGGTAGTTGGGAGGATATTCTATCTGGGTTTGGCTTAACCAAATTGATTTGGAGGTGTGATTTTGAGAGTAGCAGAAGAACCCTTATACAAGAGAGGAGAGGGTCACTTTAGAAAATTCTTGAAATATTATTTTATTATACAATCATATAAAGTTTTTTTGGCTCCAAAATGATTTATTTCAAGTATAATGTGGTGATGGGTCTAAACTCTAACAACAAATGGGTTTTATATAGGTTTAGGTCACCTTATTAAACTTATCTTTAAGATTTAACTCTTAGTTAAAAAGTTTAACTTTTACTATGTATTCTTGTATTATTATAAGAAATGGTTAATAAAATTACAATAAAAAGACTAGGGAACACCATGTAGTCCATTGTTTGATATATATAACTTTTTCTATGACCTTTAGCCATGAGTTATATTTTTAGGAATATTATATCAATTAATAATATTGTATTTGTTTTCAAAACTCATTAATGCTAATTTTCACACTATTTGGTATTTTGTTTTTGTGAATGTCATAAAAACATTATAACTTTGAAAAAAATTAATTTAATGAATAATATCATGTCATATTGACCTATAAAATTATTTTAATTCATCATAAGTCTCAATTTACATTAATTTGGATATATAAAATATCAATTATTTAAATCTTTCATTAATAAGGTAATTACTACATCTTCATTGTATCAAAAATAAATTTAATTATCTAATGTCTAAAAATTATAAATAATATATGATTAGGTAGGAAATATTTTTATCTGTATAATTAATATTTATAGTTGAATTTATATTATGCAATACCCCATATTAAAAAGGGTATAGTTATGAAATGTTGAATTTAATAGATTTAACTCTTCTGTAAATAAATTAATAATAAATGTCCTAATCTAAAACAGGTGGACCAAAAGGAACATATTTTATTCCTAAGGTTGATTTTGGTCGAAATAAACTTATCTAGTAGAATTAAGACATGTGTTAAGGTAATTATAATATCATATGTTTACATTTATTACCCTATTCACTTTTAACCGTGCTAAATAATAGTCAAAAGTTACTATTCACCAAAAATTATTTTCAACTTATTGAACCACATTTTACTCACTAATTTCAACTATGTCACTCATTTTTTTACAATTTAATTCACAGAAGTGGTAAAATTACATTTTATTAAAATTTACAAATGCGCCTAAAAGGTGGGTAAAGACGGTGAAAAGTACAATAAAATTGTATATATGTAATATTATTACCAAAATGACTCCAATGTATTACATTGAACATATATAGTTATTATTTACCTATTTTTACCTAAAATAAATTTTAATATATTATATAATTATTCAAATAAATTTTCTGGTTTAAACAATAATGTTGTGTTTTTCTCGATTCATAAAAAAATCAATGTTTTCAGAAAAATACCAAAAATTATCCCCATGATAATTTTGGTATTCAGAATCCAAAAATGAAGTCCATTTTGAAAAATAAAATTTATTAAATTTTAAAATATGGTTATTACTATTTTTAATGGCTATTTTGATTGGTCATGGTGTGTTAAAACTATAAGTTTCATACCACGCAAAATATTGCATTATTCAAAGGGAAACATACCGTGGAAGCATGGTGTGACACATTCTCCCCTCCTTCAAATAATTTCGTCTTCGAAATTCTAGAATATTACTGTATTATAATATTTGTGTGGTTCTTCAATGTAAATTCATCGGGTTCCTATGTTTCCACTTCCATATTATGATTTTCCATAGATTATTCACCAGATGAGTCGTATGGTTTCTCAAGACTTGTTCTATAGTATCAAGAATTCTGATAGGCTCTTCACAATAAAAAATGCCAGTTTCTAGTTCTATTTCTTCATAGGTGTGTACATTTGTAGGGACATGCATGTATTTTATCCAGAGTGATACGTGGAGCATATCAGGAACATTGTAGATAATTGTGATCATTTTTAATCAATAAGATAAAACTCCAATTAGTTCATGATTTTTAAAAGGTCTGATGTACCTTGGACTTAATTTAACCTCCTTACTGAAATGTATAACACCCTTCCATGGAGATACCTTCAAGAAAACAAGATCTCATACTTGAAATTCCAAATCATTCCTTCAGTTATAGGCATATCTCTTTTTCCAACATTGAGCTACTTTGATGCGGGTTTGGATAACCTTCACATTTTCCATTATTTCCTCAACAAGTTATGGGCCTACGAGTTTTCTTTCACCATCATCATCCTATGTAGTTGGTGTGCGACATCTCTTTCCATATAATGCTTTATATAGTGCCATCTAAAAACTGTAATGGAAGCTATTGTTATAGGAAAATTATACCAGATGTTAATATTGGTCCCACATACCTTGAGAGTCATGTGAGCAAGTTCTCAACATGTTGTTTAATGTTTTAAAAGTTTGTTCTGATTGTCCATCAGTTTGAGGGTGGTAAGAAGTGCTCAAATGAAGTTTAGTATCCAACGACTTATGAATAATTTTCCATAATCTTGATGTAAAATAAGGATCAGGATCAGAAACTATCGATAGGGGTACTCTATGAAGCCTTTCAACTTAATTAATATATAGTCTCTCTATACATTCAAGTGGAAAATATTCTCTTATAACATGAAAATGTTCTGACTTGGAAAGGCGATCAACAATGACCAATATTAAATTATTCATTCTTTTATTCATTGGTAGTCCCATGAAAAAGTCAATCATAATATCATCCCATTTCCACAGAGGTAAGGAAAGAGGTTGCATGACTCCTCTAGCATGTTTTCTTCCAGCCTTCACCTATTGAAAAACCATACATCTTTACACATAATCAGCAATCTACCACTTCATTTTGTCCCACAAAAAATGTTTCTTCTAATCTCTATACCTCTTAGTGCTACTAGGGTGTATAGAGAAATTAGAGCTATGAGAATTAACAAATGATACCCTTTTTAGATCATGTATGTCAGGAATACAAAGTATCTTCCCAAATTTCGAAATCCCATCTTCATATACGAAGTCGATCAATCTCCCATCATTCAGAGCTTTATTTATTTTCAAACTCTTAATCATAAATCTATGAACTTTTTATCCTTTCAAGTAAAGATGGTTTTGCAACCATTTGAAAATGTATTTATGTTTCACCTTACATGATTATTCTCATATCCATCTTTACTATATCCATGAACATAGGATCCCTTTCAACTCTAATCTTATTCAAAACATCATGATCCTTTCCTCTCAAAGATACTGCCACATTTTTTGCATTCCCCAGGTGGTAGTGTATAGTGAAATCATAATCCTTGAGTAGTTCAAGTGATCATATTTTCCTCATATTGAGTTGTTTCTATGAGAAAATATACTTTAAACTATTCTGATTGATATATATCTCACATTTGTCACCATAAAATAGATTCTCCATATCTTAAAAGAAAATATTACAGCTGCCAACTCAAGATCATGAGTGGGATTGCTTTTTCAGGAATTTTTAGTTTTCGTGATTCATAGTCAATAACTCTACCATTATGCATAAGGACACAACAAAGTCCTTTATTTGAAGAATAACTATAAATAACAAACCCATCATTCCACTATGATAGAGTCAAGATAAGATCATTGACTAATATTATCTTCAGTTATTCAAAACATTCTTCACACAATTGTTTCCAAAAAAATTTAACACCTTTACATGTGATCATGGTTAATGGGTTAGCCAACCAAGAAATATTCTAGACGAAATGCTGATAATAACTTACTTAAACAATAAACTTCCTACCTCAGTTATACATGTCGGTGCGGGCCATTATTGTATTGATCTTGGTCATCAATTGATTGAAAGATATTCCATCTTTAGAGAAAATATGGCCAAGAAACGAAATTTTTTGAAGCCAGAATTCACACTTGCAAAACTTCTCATATAATTCATTTCTTAGGAGTTTTTTTAGAATAGAGTGCATGTGATTTTCAAGATCTTTGTTGATTTTTGCGGTTACCAAGATATCATCAATAAGTACTACTACAATTTCATGAATATATTCCTTGAAAATACTATTCATTAGACCTATGAAAAAAGAGGGTCCGTTAGTCAGCCCAAAAGGCATTACTATAAACTCGTAATGCCCATTATAGGTTTGAAATGCTATCTTTGAAATGTTTTCTTACTTCACACACAACTGATGATATCCAGATCAAAGGTCAGTCATTGAAAAATATTTAGCTCCATGAATTTTATATAATAAATAACATATTCAAGATAAGGGATACTTTTTCTTTATTGTTATAGCATTATTCTCTCTATAGTCAATGCACGACGTCATAGATCCCTATTTCTTCTTAAAAAAAGGATAGGATCTCCCCATAGGGAAATGGGAAGGAAAATAAATCCTTTATTACTAAATTTCTCTAATTATTTCTTTACTTCCACTAATTCCACAGGGGAAATTCTATATGGGGTCTTAGATATGGGCCTTGAACCAAGAATTCAATGAATGGAAAACTCAATTTATTTTTCTAGAGGATGTCTTGGAAAATCCTTTGGAAACACATCAATATATTATTGTACAATAATTACATCCTCTATTAAAAAATTATTTTCCACAGATATAGTTATTTCATTCTCTTCCTCCCCAATAATTGAATTTAGTATAGTTACTGGGGTGGATCTAGATAAGAATCAGGAGGTGAAGTTTCAGCTCTAAAGAAAAGGTACACCTTATCATCATCGAAAATTGTAACCTCCTTTTTCTTAAAATCAATTTTTTACTAATGTTTGAAACCCAATCCATAACATGGATCATATCAAATTCAATCCTGGGTAAGACGATGAGATTAGTAGATAAAGAACATTTTTATGTTCTAATGGGAACTGATTCACCAAACATTATTGCAATGATATTTCCCATATGAGTTTTGATAGAAAACTTCGTAGTTTAATAAAATTGAAAATATCTAATTTTCTTATCAAACTGGGATGATATGAAACAAATCGATGATCCAGAATCAAATAAAGCATTGGCTATATTTGAAGAAACCATTAAATTACCTATCACCACATCTTTTGGAGCATGAACATCAGAAGTAGTTATCGAATAAGCTTGGACTTGATCCCATAGGCTTTTCTGAGGTAAATTTTCTTGGATATTAGGAGATTTATTTTCATAATGCCCCATTTCTCTACAATTTTAACTTTCAACATTGATAACCACTTTATTTCCATTAAAATCACGATCTTGGTGGAATTTTTCACCACACTTGTAACAGACTCTCATTCTATTCAAGCACATAACATGGTGTTTCTTCGCACATTTACCACAGGATGAAAATTCTACATTTCTCATTTTACCCTTATTTTCATTTCCAGAGTTTTCAACATATATATTCTTCTCTTTATTTTCTTTAAATTCATAATACATAGACAATTTATTTTCTATATTGATAGCACATTATACTATATCTTTGTATGATGAGAAGGATTGTGAGACTAATGCCCGATGGAGAAATGGTTTTAACCCATCAAAGAATCAACTGATATTTCTCCTTGGGTTGCATATAAAATCTGTTGCATGCCTTTCTAACCATGTAATGATAGCCTCATACTTTCTGGAATTCTCATTATTTTTTGGCCTTAGAGTTAGAAATTGTCTTTCTATATCCACTCGATGGTCATGAGGAAAGTAATTTTCTAAGAAAACTGTTATAAATTCCCTCCATTACATATTTTATACTTCTTCATCCTCATTTTTGTTTTGAATAAATGACCCCCATTGATCTGCATCTCCCGTGAGGAGATAAACTGCCATGAATATTTTTTCCATTTCTCTACTCCCCAAAGCATTAAATATTTTATCTAAGGAACTTATCCACTTCTCAGCTACAAATGGATTTGTAGTCCCATTGAAGGATGGTGGTTTTTTCTTCATGAAGCAGTCTAACATTGAATCTCCACATTGTGGATCATGGTGCTCCATAAGGGTAAGGTTTTTATTCATAAACTGAGTGTGGTCCCAGTTTTTTGGTAAGATGATCAAATGTAGTTGCATCACAAGCTCCACTATAAATATCTTGAGTATGAGGGAAATCTATAAATGGATTACGTGCGTTGATATGATTGATATTCCTTCCCCTAGGCTCTATTTCTAAACAATTTCATACACTAGATTAGTTTATGAATCACAATACATAATTTTATACTTGTAAAACACATAACATAAATTGAATAGTTTATGGATATAATCCATAATCATAAAAATGTTTTCTTTGAATAGGTAAATACTCATAAATCTGTCATAATGGTTTTTAAAGTAAATGTGAATTATCCTAAGAATATCTCAAGGAGTGTCGTAACCAAGAGTGCAGCAAGGCCCATTGTTCAGTACCAAGATACCCCTAGTCATGCCTGAAACTCTTTGTCAGAGTTTTCACTCATAGGTACATCTGTGCCAGAGCTACCTCTACCTTCTCATATCTATATAGGGATTTATTTCATGGAAAATACACAACGTTTGTACATTACCAAAATTATAGGAAGTTTTTCTCTAATAATCTTCAATGTATATCTTAGGCTAATGTACTCTAATCTGAGTTTTTTCTAAATATAGCTTCCAAGGGTTGTACTAAACTTCCTCTGATACCAATTGTAACACCCTAAATCTAATTACCTAGAGTTGGTGCATTATTATGTAATATTGGCATGATCACAAGGGATCAAATCCCAAAATATTGATCTGTTTAGTTTCCCTAGAAGTACTAGGTAAAAACATATGTTTTACATTACATATATGAAATGAAAAACAAAAACGTTGTGTCTCCTTTTCAAACATTTATATCCCATATACTATCCCTGTAGGTCAGTTATAATATACTTCTTTGCATCTTGGGAAAAATAAAACATAGAAAGGGGTGATATCAGGTGCTCAAAAAGGATAAAAATATAGAAAAAAATTCATAAATAAGAATAAACATGTAAGGAAATTTATAAGACTGAAACATAGGTGTTTTAAACATAAAATTTAGAATAATATGGTAAATATAAATCAAGTAAGTCCATTTACTTCTTCAGATGTATATTCTACAAGAAAAATAATCACATGTAATTTCCATAGCCAATTCCATAATGATGGAATGCATAATGTGAGACATCATAACCACATAGTCATGTACTCATGCCAAAACAATGAAAAACATTTTTTCAAAGCCTTGTGACAAGACACTAGTTTGTCTAATGTGAACTACCGATGCATTGAGGATCTATAGTAGGCTCCACCCATCACTTACTTAGTCTAATGCATTCTTCCTATGAAAATGTTGAAACATTACATCAAATTTCTTATTAAAACTAGCATATGGAATGTTAATAAAAGAACCATAAACCATGAATGGTATAAAAATAACACATCCATATTCAAGAATATACAAAAAACATTTAATAAAATATGGAAGATTTTATCATAATAAATCAATATTCAAACAAGTATAAAATCAATCTATGGATGTTGACATAGATGAAATCAAAACTATTTGAGAGTAATACCTCTGTATATTTTCAAATTCTTTAAATTTACTATAATTTTAAAAGAAAAATTTAATTTTTAAAATATTATTATAAACATGTAATGGATTATTTTATGGCGTTATAACATCGGAAAATTTCCTCACCCATTGTATATGTTAAAAAACATCATTTCCTTAATTTTTGTCCAAAAGATCGTCAAGAAAATTGTTTGGAAAATGATGAAATGATTCCATTATAAACATATGATAAAAAGTTAAAAATGGGTATAAATTAATTTAACCCATAGTCTAGTAAATATTAAAAACTCTTTGAAATACATTTTTACAAAACACGGATGTGGAAGATAAAGTGGTCCCTGTAGATACTCAAGTATAAACAAACCTAGATAATAAAGAGATTGTAGAATTAGCCCTTACCATGAAAATTTCATCGATAGATGGTATGTTAACCTCTTGTATAATAGTTAAATCATTTCTATTAAATTATAAAATAACCACATATAAAAATATGATATCATGTATGATCTTTTAATATTTATTTATTAATAATATTTCATTAGTATCATTGTTTCGGTTGTTAACTGATTTGTTTCT
Organism: Viscum album; assembly: GCA_963277665.1. Classification (NCBI taxonomy): domain Eukaryota; kingdom Viridiplantae; phylum Streptophyta; class Magnoliopsida; order Santalales; family Viscaceae; genus Viscum; species Viscum album. The sequence continues at coordinate 164,133,385 of OY728155.1, read as the reverse complement.
ATTATATGTTTTGTTATGTAAGTCATGTTTGTTATGGATAGGATGTATTTAATTCATATCCATAAAGATAATAAAATCATAAACATTATTTCTAATCGTAAAATGAAAATTATTCTTGAATCATTATCATGGGGAATAAATCTCATCACATTCGTGGAGACGGTAATTTATACGTATGCACGTGGGAAAATATCATTATATTGATGGTGAAATAGTTTGTAATTGGATGGTATATCATATACACAGAATAATTAACAAGTTTTATTTATTATTTACATTAGTTATACTCATTATTATACCCATCCAAGTAATAAAGTGTTTTAATAACAAACCACACCCCAACGTGGAGACTGTAACTCGTGTGTAAGCACCTATGGTGACATGTCATTCAAATTATTGATCGAATAATGAATATGGTTGTACCATATTTATAATAACATCACATTATGTATAAGGTACTGGAATTATTATTTTGGTTTGGAAACAACAAATAAAGAGGATGTGGAAGAAGAAAAGAACATTGAAAAATGCGGTGAGAGTTTTCCTTTTTATTTGATCAAAAGGGATACTTAGGTTGGAATATGATAAAATTAATTCCTCTATGATTAAGGGATGGTAGTTTGGAGGATATTGGAGCATGGTTTGGCCGATAAAAATGGTTTTGGAGATGGGATTTTGAGAGAAGTGGAAGTACACCTTTATAAGAGAGGCGAGGGTCAATTTAGGAAAATCCTGAAATATTATATTATTATACAATAATTTTGGTGTATAATGGCTCGAAAATGATTTACATATAGGATAGGTTAGTGATGGGTATAAAAAATCTCATCCAATAGGTTTTATACTGGTTTATGTCACCTTATTAACCTTATATTTTAGATTTAACACTTAGTAAAATATATTATTTTTTACTATGTATTCTTGTATTATTATAATAAATTGTTAATAAAATTACTATAAAAAAAGAGAACCCAATGTTGTTCATTATTGATATATCTTTCTTTATATTTTTCCTTTGGACGAAAAAAAATATTTATAGGAATATTATATCAATTAATAATATAGTATTTTTTTAAGAACTCATTTATGTAAATTTTGACACTATTTGGTATTTTGTTTTTGTGAAATTAATAAAACCTTTGTCACTTCGAAAAAATTTTATTGAATCAACCTTATCATTTGATATTAACATATAAAATTAGTTAAATTTTTCAGAAGTCTCTATTTACATTTATTTGTATATTTATAATATCAATTATTTTAATCGTTTATTAATAAGGTAATTACTGCATCATCATTATATCATAAATTTTTTTTTATAAAATTTATAAATAAAATACCTTTATATAGGAATTATTTTTATCATTTTAATGAATACTTATAGTTGAATTTATCTCTTGTATAACCCTTTATGAAAAATTGTTTAGTTATTAATCTTTGAATTTAACACATGTAACTCTTCTTTAAATAAAATAATAATAAATGTCCTAAGCTAATACATGTGGACTAAAAGGATAATATTTTATTCCTAAGGTGTAATTTGGTCGAAATACACTTATCCAATAGAATTATTTCATGTGTTAGTGTAATTATAATATCACTTTTATCTTTAATTAGCCTATTAACTTTTAAATGTGGTAAATAAAAGTCAACAGTTATTATTCACCAAAAATTATTATCATCTTGTTTAACAAAATTTTACTTACTAATGTCTACCATGTCTCTCATATTTTTAAAATTAAATTCATATAAGTAATAAAATTATGTTTTATTTAAATTTCCAAATGATACTAGAAGGTGGGAAAAAGATGGTAAAAAGTTCAATAAAATTTTACATACCTATTATTATTATAAAATGACTCCAATGAATTACATTGAAGATATATTGGAATTATGTATCTATTTTTAGCTAATAAATGTTTTATAAAATAACAAATTATTTAAATAAAAAATTCAGTTTTAAACAATAATGTAGTGATTTCACTATTCATAAAAAATTAAAAGATTTCTGAATAATACCAAAAATTAAACCTAATCTAATTTTGATATTACAAATCCCAAAATAAAGTCCACTTAGAAAAATATGATTTATCAAATTTCAAAAAGTGGTTATTTCTATTCATAATGGCTAGTTTGATAGGTCGTGGTTTGTTAAAACTCTATGGCACGTACAAAGCAAGCTATTGCATTATTCAAAGGGAAATGTATCATAGAATCTTTGGATGTTACCATCTCTATGACCCCCTTGCATTCCATTTCATGTAAATATCATGAGATAACGATTTCTCTCACATGAACCATTTTTATGAATTCTTATGGCATGTCATAATGATATGAAATTGAACAACGATTTTCTAAACCAAAGTCATTATGTAGTGGATACCATACACATTAATCTATCTGGGGTATTAACCATTATCCACATTAACCATTTGATTATATTGTTTCATGATTTTATTTCACATTCTTTTATTGTGTAATAAATTATGATCTTGAATGATTCCATGATGTATGATCCATGTGGAACACTTATGCATGAAATGAAATGATTATGATGGGTATGCCCTGATAGTGCTCTGATGCATTGGGTAAAGATTAATATCATGATAATTCATATGCAATGAGGGATTACTAATGGTAATTAAAGTGGAATGAGGGTTTAGTCATTATCCAAGTGCAATGAGCGCTGGATTATGTTAATATCTTTTCAAATGTTGATGCCACATTTTAATGTTATGATATTCATGAAATATCATGCCTTTATGTTCATGGTTCTATTATGCTCCATTGATTTTCCTATTTCCTAACTTGTATTTTATTCTTCATATTATGCCTTGTTTACTCTATTACTAGGCATTATAGCTGACCCTTTTCTGATTCATTTCCTTAGGTTATCCCTTGAAATTCTATGTATGAAGGAATGTGAGTGGTAATCTAAAATACGTTTTAAATAAAGATGTCATGTTTTATGTTCTATGTTTTTATGTAATGTTCTTAAAGCCCAAATACACTATGCCTATCGATCATCTATATTGTATCAAGTGAATATTATTTAAGATAAATCATGTTTAGTTGTGTAGTAAAAAGCATGGTTGTTATAGTTTAGGTCATTTAATTAAAAATAAATAAATAATTTATTTTCATTTGATACACACACTAATATCAGCCTTTACCAGACATCGCACACCGACCAAAATTAGGACATGCTCAAGGTAAACACCACCTTATGAACTCAATTGTTGTCTGGAATTTCTCATATGCTTCTACATTTATAAGTAATTTGGGATAGGGTTATTAAATAAATAAATTCAATTAATTAATTAAGCCAATGTATCTACAAACCACAACCCCATCTGAACGTCACACATCGACCCACATGAGGTCTTCCCTAGGGTAAATTACATGTTTTTCATTAGACCATAGTTTTAGACTTTCGATCTGAGACTCCATTTATGAGATATTACACATTTTGAGGGAAAACATCTGTATTTGTGTAATAAATTTATATTAAGCATTTTTAACAAATTAATTTTTTGCTTATAGAGCCTTGGAATCACATGTTGTCACACTACATGGCTCAATATATTATACAAGAAATATTCAAATGTATTACATGGAAAAACATAATCTTTAAATTATTCCCTTCTTCAAATATTTTCATCCCCAAAAAGAAACACTTTGATTAAAGGTGGAGATATTGATCTCGCATTTGGTTTTTAATACATCTTCTCTATGGTGAAATGTACATCCAGAGATTTGTGAAAATCCATCATCGACTCCTCTCTTTATGTGATAGGAATCAATGTTCTTCCCTAAAAAATGATGATGTGATTCACTTCATCATAAAATCTATCTGGTGAAATGAATTAGGATATATGGTCATGGAAGTCCTCATAGTCGATGTTCCCCAAAAGGTAGTTTCCGCTCATCCTCATGTTAAAGGATACTATTGCCCAATCTAGGTATTAAGTCACAATGTTTTATTCATGGGGTCTCAACAGTATTGAACCATATTCTATAACTTCTTACCATGGTATTGTGGTTGATGAAGAGAACATAAGGGAACCAACAAATAAGGTAGGAGAGTAGGATCATCCTACCACAAGAACCTAGACATAGAAATAAATTGGAATACCACATACAACATTAACTATATTGGAAGGATATTAAACCCAAAACAGAATCTCTAGAACACCCACTAGTGGATTCCCTAAAAAAGGATTGACCAGAAAAACTCCATAAAAAATTTCTTGGACCTACATTGACACTCCATCATAAAAACTCCCCCTCAATAAAAATGTATATGTAAATCATTCTCCACACATTGACACTATCAAATTCAGGTGGTACTAACTCACTCACATTGTTTTAGTCATGTAAAAAGTGTCTCACGGAGGAGAAAGTGTCCCTCTTCCCCATGAGATAAGAGATATGTCAAATAAAATCACATCCTCCTTGAGAATCATTCCAAAAAATAGATGTCAAGCTCATGAGTGTACTGATAAACAAAAAAGGGTTACACAAATAGTCAAATAGTTTTTAATGGGCCAACGTCTTTCAAACACCAACACGTCACCTAGACCCAAACACAAAATTCAGAGGGAATCATCCACCACACCTCGATACTGTACTATTTGGGAAGCATTGAAATTCCCTCCTAGATTTTATTACATCTCAAAAACAAGTTTTGGTGGTGGAAGTTTGCCTCTTCCTCTTGCATTAGAAGGTATGTCAAAAAACCCCAACACAGGGTTACACTAACACCCTACATCATCAGGGTTTAACACTCATGAAAAATAGAAATAATTGTATACCTCACACGATGTTTAATAATTACTAATATTGAATATAATATAGACTTAGAGTGTACCTAATATAAATTCACGTGTTGTAGGACCACAAATATCAAATCCTAGTAGTTATCTGTAGCCTCATATGTTAGCTACCAAATCCCGACATGGGATACCTAGTGGTGGTGTAAGAATCTCATAATTACATCCACCACCCATATTCCTCCAACTACTCTACCATCTCAACCACCCTGGGGACACCCTTCCATTTCATGGGAGATCCTTGGTCATGTAACTATCTCTACTATGGTTTTCAATTAGATATTAACCTATATTGATTAGAATAATGTGTTGGGTTGTCTTGTGCAATGTGACCTCACTTTTTAGAATAAAATGACCACCCTACATGGGTTTCCTTTAACCATTTTTCTGAGTCTAATCATGAAAATATTTCCTTTTCCATGATCTTGGAACCTAGTATATGTAATCAATTGGAGATAAATCAGCTATGTGATTCCCACCACCAGGTTCAACTATATTGAATCCCTCAAATAGAAAGATCCCTATCACTTTTTCCCACTCTATCACCCCATCATAGGTGGGAATGAATAAGGGAACCCCACAGGCTCAGATCTCACTATGGACTCCCTACTCAAACTTCTATTCCCATAGGTTGACATCTCAGATCATGTCAATGGAGTAACAAGTACGGTATAAGATCCTCACTACACAATAATCTACTATCATACCTCCATTTTGTAGCTACGTAATCTCCTAGATCCGTAATAAGAAAATAATGGGTGGAATTAGTCCTTTTAGAATAGCTTAAGGGTGTTGGTCCATGACATTTTCTACTCATCACACATCTACATTACAAGTATCTACAAATTATTAACTTCTCTTTGTAAGAGAAAACATATATTGACACTACCTTACTAGTCGGGTTCTAGTAATTCCTGATGTTTCGGACCATCGACTCCAGCCAATCTTTCATTTCCTAAGTATCTGGATCAATAGAGAACCTCAGTAGTCTCTGATGCTGGAAATGGTATAGCCCGCTAAACCAACATACTTCCTAATCATGATATATGATAATGAACTTCTACTTGATAGGGACAGGTCCAACTACTTAGAAACATAGGGAAATGGGGTCATGGGATGAATCCTAAACCGAGGAAACCTTTCTCATTATATCATTATCACAAATCAAAGCCAATATCCTGGATGATGTCATAATGTAGTAATCCCGAATGATTTCAAGGAGTACCGTGACCAGATAAGCATATATATATATATCAACATCAATGGGGAGCTGACTAAATGAGTACAGTAAAAGAATCAATCATATACCATTCACATATACATAATCCATGCAATAACTGTATCAGCATTCCTAGTGACATGTAGGTATAAAAGGTTCAGGTGGATTGATATGTCGACTGCCACAACAGCACTGGATTCCATAGCCTAAGAACTACACTTGAGTCCCTTCGACACTATTTCCCTAAACCCAACCAAATCCTATTAAGGTGATATGTTTGAAAAAATTCTCTATGAAGGTACTTCCTTAGATACTAATCTACCATGGGCCAACCGAATTTGGGGCTCGATCCACAACTAAGGAAGCCCTCTTCCATGGCCAAATGGGAGTCAACATGTGGTGAAGGCATAACAAACTCAAGGAAGAATTTGTATAAGTACCTATACACATACACATTCATATTGATGGAAAACATTTGTGGGAATGAATAAAATATGCAACAATGCTATAATCTAGACCTATCCATAATTAACCAATAGATTTAAAAACCTTCTATTGTGTAAATAGAAAATTAACAGGGAAAAATACATTCCCAACTATAAAAGTTCCGAAAACTAATAAATTAATTGAAATGTAAATAGTTAAAGGAGAGCTCAATTCCTAAATCTGCATCTATGACCACCATATGCTATCAATGAACCCAGTATCCCTAAACTCTTCTTTAGTCACGGTCGATGTGTCTATAATCTCCACAAAAGAAGATATGTATGAGAAAATCACAAAGAGGGGTGAGTATAAACATTCCTTGTAGGATGCACCAAAATATTAAGGGTGGGTAAAAAGATATAACATAAAGGATAAATATAGTACATATCTCAAGGTACTATGAATGAGGATAGATCAAACCATGAATAGATTGATGACAACCTCATCCAAACATAAGGGGTTGACATAGTTAGTATATAAACTAATCTTTGATCCTTTTCTACATTTATAAGGAGAGTAGACTCATTCAACCTTGAGAAGTTAAACAATGAATGCATATGTAATACATTGTGTATCATTTCCTCTTTTTGGAACGAGAGTGTATAAATCCAATGTGTGGATACAAAATAAGGAGAGACATATATTATCTATAAAATAATCCCAAATGAGGGAGTAATGGGATAAAACTCATCTCTAGAAGAAAAGTAACCAAATGCTCCAAAATTCCATCATCAATGCCAAACATCCCACGCATATTCCTAGATGTAATGTTAAATATCTAACCATGCATCACCATAGTTCCATATATCCATGTGGGAGAAAACATGATGTTGAGGACTCTTACACTAGTATAATAGGGGTACCATTCATGTGTCTTTATGGACCCACTGGCCAACCAACTGGAGGGTACAATAGAAAAGATGTCCATGGCCCACCCCAAACTCTACTAGGCGGTACCAGTTATAAGATTTCGAGGACCCACTATCTATCCCATCTAGAGGGTACCACTTAGTAGACGTCAATGAATTATTGACTAGCCGAGATGGTGTGTACCACATGGAAGATGATGATTATTCACTTGCCATCTCTAATGGAGGGTACCACTCAAGAAGACATTGAGATCCAACTACCCAGAGAAGCTAGAGTGTACTACTCAGAAGTCATCGAGGACCCACTTTCCATCCCAGCAGGAGGGTACAAATACGAACATGTTGATGACCCACTCCCAACCCAACTCTAGGTTATCACTCAAAAGGAGTCTTTGGTGACCATGTCTGATCACTACAATCCTTGGGAATTTCCCCAATAAGTGTTTTTTCAAAAAGATTTCACATTGTATCTCAGAGCCCATAATCGAGGTCACCATCACGTTCTTTGAGGGAAAACATTATGTATAGACTATTCATGGCCTAAAATTTAGGATTAATCAAATGAGATATAGATGTTAAATGATTCTGAAAAAAGAGGTACACGACATGTCAGGGACCCATAAAATGTGAGGTCTCCCTCTACTATCTGGTCAGGTAATTTATAGAAAAAACTCTCTTTCTATATAGAAATTCATGATGTGTAGGTTTAATATAAGAAATATCTCAGGAATAATCCAATTGAACACATAAGGCTCATCACTGGTCTGATGGTAAAAAAACATAATTTCACTAATAGCCCTTTGAAAAATACCCTAGATAGCCAAACTAATCACACCCTTTCAATCCTCAAAAAAACTCTTAAGATAGGGTATTCACATGTCATAATTTTCCACTTGGTGAAAAATACAAATTTTTTCACCTGACGCATAAATGAAATGTAATGGGAACAATCCACGAGTCTAGATTGGATAACGGAAATTAATATTGAAACATCTTCCATAATTTCAGGGTCACATCATCATAGATGGTTCATCATTCTGACCACGTATGAGGGAGGTATGTCATATCTAAGATCCTATAATAATATTAATTTTATTATTTTTGGGTGTTTCATGGACCTGAAGAATGAATATGAAAAACATTTTTGACATCAGTCTTGAAATGATCATCTCAATATTAGGGTCAAGTTGTGGTTGAAGGTTCATCAATTCAACACTATATTAAAGATTTACATGTAAAACAATGTATTGATAAATAATAATAATAATAACAATAAAATTTAATTTTATTATTATTATTTTTAAACCTTATTTTCAAATCCATCCATGCTCAAAAGGGGACTCCCAGTGATGTACAATTATGACACTTCCAAGTCCCTTCAAGCCTTTATCTTTTTAATTATTTAATTAATGGGATCAATTATCCCTATATTATTATTATAATAAATATGATAAAAAATCCAAAATCTCCTCTAATTTAGTCCCTAAAAAATAAAATTATTTTATTTAAGTAAAACCATTTAATTTATTTAATAAAAAATACTATTCATTATACCACAATTTTTATTATTTAATATAATATTAAAAATGAATCATCGTTTAATTTTTTATCATCTCGTCATCATTAATATAATTAATATTAATATTATTAAGAACCACCATAATGAAAATTTCTAACTACCACATCAGAGCTTCATGCCCGACCAATATAAAATTCACAATGATCATCCCTCCTACCAAGAGTCCCCTCACACAAACTTTTCTCAGAACTGATATCATCACAACACATGTCATCATTGTGTGCCATCTAAGAAATAGGGGAACCCTAATCTGACCCAAACCACCTCCAATTCTAGACCAATACATGTAGTCAAAAACTGATATAATCCATAAAAATCATATAACACATTTGTCAGTCCATCCCCAAATCATAAATCCACATGTTTTTCTTGTCATCACAGTGAATCCGGGGGTTCACCGATATTCAATGACACCTTGTCAGTGTCTAATTGTTTCATAATGCTCTAATAATTAATAATGCGGAGAAAAGTTGGAAAAAGAACCAATAAAAAAATGCTAAAAAACATTGGCCCTGTGTTATTGGACAATGATTTTATAGTGGGGGGAATCAGGGATAGAATCATGGAATATATAAGAAATTAATTGAATGCAAAATTTACATCGATACATGGTTTCATTAAAAGTATCAAATTAATACAGATTAAAATAAAGGAATTTATCATTATCAATTTTTTTCATTGTATGAATGGAAGATCACATATAATGAGTCCTATAATGATTATGGATTGATCAATGTTCATGAATGTGTCCATTAGTGATTAGTAAGACCCAATACGATCTCTACCTGTCAATCCACCATAATCTGATCACTATTCATCATTCGATGTTGATTTTCCACCTTATAAGGGGAAAAAGATACTCTCAGTGATCCCAAGTTTATGAGGCTAAACCTAGATATTTTCTATACTATATAATTTATACTGTAATGTTGTTTAGATCATTTAATAAAAAATATATAACTTATTTTTTATTTTAATTAGATGCATCTACCAATAGATACCATTACCAGACATCCCATACTGACTAACTATTGGTCATGCCCAGGGTAAACACTATATTACAAACTCACCTACGGTATCTTATTTCCCATATAAGTCACTTATTGTGAGTTATTTTAGTTAAAATCATTAAATAAATTAATTTAAATAATTAATCCAATGAGTCCACCCATGGTAGCCCCATCATAACATCCCACACCGACCAATATTAAGTCATTCCTAGGATAAATTCCTTGTTCCTGATTTTATCATGTTCTCAAATTTATAATGTTTGACTCTATTTATGATATATCTAGAATTTTTAGATAATTTTTATTTTGAAATAAAAATATATTTTCTATTTTTAAATAAATTAATTTCACGCTCATTAGTCCTTAGAATAAAAATTGTCTCAGCACCTGACTACTTCAATATTCTAAGGAATAATACAGATTTTTACACTAAAAACTAGATTCTCTAGAGAAGTGGTGCCCAATTATTTATAAATTCTATGGTAGATGTCAATAGTATTAACATAATGAAAATGAATGTATCATCCATCTTGTAGAATAGTAGATTATACAATACTTTTCATAAAACCCTCAATAAATAATGTGTGTGGTTAATGAAATGATCCATTTTGTTGATTCTTCACTCAAGGATTAAACATATGGATGTATATGGATATTTTATATTATAATTTAATTAAATATGACTGGAGATATGAAGCTTTTAATGAATTTTTATGATCATAGATAATAACTAGTTTCACTTGTATGTTTTCAATCACTCATGAAAAAATGAGTTGATTCATTTGTTATCGTTGAATTAAATTTGGGGTTAGAAAAACCATGTTTGTTGGTAGGTGTAAACAAAGTCTATTAATTTTTTTCCCAAAACTATGAGGATCATAATAATGTTTTTTTTAAAATAAATGACTTATTGTAAAAAATTCATGATTATTTCAGGCTATATATACCAAAAATTAATGATACCTAATTATAAATGTAGAAAATAGACTATGGAATATAAGGCTGAGTAACATTTTCTAGTTGAATATGAGAAATATTTTATAAATAAATTGTTCCTATGTTGTTTAAAATATGAGTTGAGAAAAGCGATAGATATTATTTATAAGGTAAATGAGGAAGATTAAAAATCATTTACATAAGAGTGTTTAGATTCACACATATCATCCCATGGAACTTATTCATTCCAACATATGTGTCCCCATGATAAAGAGATCAAGGAAGGGATAAAAATATTTTGTTTTTTATAGATGAATTTACTCACATTTTATGAATTATTTTAATGATACAAAAATCATATTCCCATAAGATATTTAATATTTTTTAAATGTGAAGAAAATAAATTAGGTCACCCCTTTTTGATGATTCAGAATGAAAATGGTGCTGATTAAATAATTTCTAGATTTAAATATTACCATGAGAAATATACTATCATTATAAAACCAAAGCACAGAATACCATAAAATTAAATGTCTTGGTAGAATGGTATGATATAATATTATTGCAGATGGATTGAATAATGACGTTATATATTAAATGTCATTAGTATATTCATAGTCTTATTAGTGAGGAACTAGTTCATATTAAAAATCATTGCTTATATGGATCAATGTATATAATATCCCTATATGACATGTATTATATGAATACCTTATAATTGAAGTATATAAGTGTTTGGATACCCTTGATATATAAATATAAAATTTCAAAATCTTATGAAGTTTTATAGAAGTGTTTTTTATGGTATCTTCTTTGGTTATATTATAAATGTCAAAGTATATCGATGATAAAACAAGAAATATTTTTATAGATTTTTTTACGTTATAGTGCTAAATTATTCATTTATAAAATACACATATGAGGCATTACATATTATAAATGATAATGATGAATCTATTATATATAAATAAAATTATGTAGTTACATGAAATGATTAATGTTCGGAATGTTTTTATCATGATGATGATGATTAAAAAAATCCTTTGATGAGGGGAAAATATAATAATATCACTAAAGGTTAAAAAAATTGTTGGATGTCTAAAATATTATTATAAATCATGGAATAAATTTTCAAACAAGTAATAAATTTTGGAATCCATCACATAACTCAAATAATATAAAGGTTAAACCTAGAGATTATAAATAATATAAGTATCCTCATCAATGAAATAATTATAGGAATGTATAATTGTACTATATAAGAAAAAATGGACCACGTGAGATAGAAAAAAAACATGAAGATAAGAACATATGGGGAATTGTTTTTCCCTGGAATAGTTTGACTAAAAACTATTAATTTATTATAAACCAAAAATATTTTTTTAGTATGTTATAGTAAAAAAGATAAATGAGTGGATTTGGGTAAGATAATTTCTCCTTTTTCAATGATAGAAACCAAAATAAAATTTCATTATATGTATACTATATGGAAAATAGTTATTTAATAAATGGATTTTTTGTCAACCTTTCTATACTCTGAGATTTAAGAGGATGTTTACATTGAGTAAAATATATGTTTTTTCTAGTAGAAGATGAAAAAAATGTAAGTAGGTTGAATAGATCTTTATATGTTTTGATTCATGAACCAAGTGTAGTGTCATAACCCTAGTAATCCTGGAGTATATATCTAATATAGTTACATTGGAATGATTAAAAGAAATAAAATACCAAAGGATCAATGATTTTATTATCATTTTTAAACATGATACATACATGAGTCATGTATTGAAAATGAATACACAAATTACATGATAATATTTTCATAATAAAAACATTATTCCATCTAGTATTTCACTGCATGAATTTCTTAGTACACTTTATGAAATCATGTATAACGGAATAAAAATAAGGTTGATCTCAATATCTATTTACGGGATATGTATAGTGAATGAAATTTTGAATAAATTGGATTAATCAATATAGAATGAAAAATAACCCAATACACATGCAATGTAATCAAAAAACTGATAAAGAATTGTTTAAATAATCTCAAAACGAAAATAAATGAAAAACACATCATTTAAATTACCTAATCATCATGAAATGATAATCTTGAATTAATATAGGAAGGTAAACAACTAAAAACAAATTTTAATTAGATCATAAATATGAGAATAAAATGTATCCATATATTTTTTTCCACATTGAAAACCTCATGGATAAATATAACTAAATCAAAATGATGGATATTATTAATTATTTGACTCTATGTGTCTGAGAATCAAGGAAAAGTTTCCATCAATAACATTCATTACTTTTTTTAGCGTACTTCTTTCAATACCATTGCCAAGAAATTTTAGAATGTTCATGATTAGAAACCCAAAGGGTTTGTACCCAACTATTTTCAACATTTGAGACTATTGATTTATCGATCGGATTACATCAATAGGTCCCCAACACTTCTTATGATTCCATATCATTCCTTCTATATAAAATATTCCATTTAATTTATAAACAACATTCCATATAAAATAACGATATTTTGTAATGGATATGAATTTATCAGTATTTTCCCATTTAATAAAATAATATTTAATATAGACACTATATGTAAAAATGTTATAATATTTTTGAAATAATTATACCCATAACATAATAGTATTTATATTTATAATAATGGTAATTTCTAAGGTATTATCATCCTAATGATGTGATATATCAAGATGAGCTTAAGAATAACCAAAAAAAGTGAGATTAAAATTTTAACTTTTAACATTTAGTAAATTTTTTGTCAAACCCCTTGGATTGTATAATTTTAATTTAATAGTAAAATAAAATGAATTATTATTTAATCATGATATCTAATGAAAAATTTGTATTATATACACCACACAAAATAATTAATTGGGGAATATGACCTTTAACTCAACGATTTAAAAAGTTAGATGAAAATTACCATAAAAGAAATAATTAAACTAAAAATTTAAAAATACAATTAATAATTAAGTATTAATAATATGAAATTCTAAATTTTATTTATATACACCATGTAAAATAAACTGGGTGCATTACATTACTGTGTGCCTCATTAACATGAAATTGAGATGAAATCATATACCTTGCACTTCTTTGTGGGTGGTAATCCTTAAAACAACTATATATAATGGACTAAAACATATTATTATCATAAATTAGAATTGTATGAATGTCTATTATATCATATATAGTAGTTTTATAACATAGTATAACATTTTCATTAATAAAAATTCTTTATCTTCATCATTTCACGTGTTAATTTCCTTATATTTTGATTGTGTTTTGACATGTAATATTATTTTGTTCCTATTATGTTGATAATTATTTTATCATATCCATAATTTAAATCATAATTATAATATGATATATATACAGAAAATAGTTATTTATAATAATCCATAAAATTTTGATATATAAATGAAATACATCATTTATGCAGAAGGTTGGTCGTACAAACGCATTAACATTTTTTTCATTTTCTATTCACATTAATAAAATATCACATAAACTGTATAAATTCATATTAAAATTCTTGTATAATATTTTTATCATTTTTATATAATTATTTTACTAGAACCACCATTTATCTATTCTATGAGCATTTTGATCGAATTACATCATTTTGAGGAGGCGGTAGACCACTTGTCCACAAATGATGTTATCGTATTCCCAAAAAACTAGAAATCATAAAGGATTGTGTTATAAAATAATTAATGAATCCAAAAAAAAATTAAAAATATCTTATATTGAATATATTAACTATAAATACATAATTATTCCCTTCCTTCAAATGTGGTAATGGAATAACAAATGGCATCAAGTCATGAAAGAGTAGTCTGATATATACACAAATGATTATTGCTTATCCAATTTGACAAAATTTTGTGTGAGTTTAGGCAATAAAAAATAAATAACAACATAAATATATGTTAATATACTTAATTAACTCCTGATATAGTAATAATTTATGCAGTGGAGAAATAAACAAAATAAAATTTCTCATTAGAAAATATTTCTTCTTTTTTCTGTAACATCTTTTGGTTTAAAAAAAAGACTTACTTCATTGTATTTATTCATATGTGAGGCTTCTAAGAAAATATGATGGGTTTTGAGAAGAATGTTGGGCATGTATTCTACGTGGAAAATTTCTTCATAGGTTTGAATAAGTAGGAGGGTTGAGTGTCTTTTTATTTTGTAAGAGGAGTACCATTTTTGTAAATTGTTTTGAGAGAGGAAATTCTACCCTTATTGTTTCTATGTCATTTGGTACCAATAATTAACCTAATTAAATCAAATAGATAATTTGGTATAAATATGGAAATAACTTTTTTACAGGTTTCTTGGTCATATTTCCCTTAATATAAGTTTTATCCCCTTGTTGATCCGTTTTTTCTCTTAATCGCTATAATTATTTTAAATTTATTTCATACATTATTGGGTCAATAAATATTTTGAAAATGTAAAAAATTATAATTCATTCAGATTCAAAATATTGAATCAATTTTTCCATATACAAATAACATAAGTCAAATATTTAATATAATATTAATTATAAAAACGAGATGATAGAGAGATTTTTGAATGTGAAAATGGTCAAAAGATTTAAATATTTTTATATGAAAATTTAATTTGAAATTTAATATAAACACCTAAATTCTATTAATAAATTTATAAATTTTCTAATTTAACTATATATAAAATTCAAACTATAATGTATTCTTATAATAAAATTAAATAATCGACTTATTTTAAATTAAAAAATAGTATTTTCCATTATCCAATAAAAATGGAACATAAAAAAACACCAAAATTACCCCTTATGAAAATATTTAATTTGATATTTTATAAATAAATTTTATTTTTATATATAAAATGTATAAAATTTCCAAAATTTACGTTGATAATCTATGCGCTATTAAATAATAGAAATAACCATTATAAAAATCTAGCTTATATGCATAAAATTGGTTTTGTTCTATCATATTCCTATTAAATATATTAAATGAAACAAAAAATTATTTATTGAGTATATAATATAAATATTTATCAGTAATATCATTCACTAATAGATATTATTTTAATTTATTTGGACAAAATTGCTTTAGTTGTATAAAAATTGTTTTTTATAAATAAATTTTCTCTTTATTCAATTGGTTTGTATTCTCAGTTTTCATTAGATGATAACAAATGATTTTTTATATATTTGTCTCAACAATATATTTTCATATTTTTGTCAATATTATTCATGATTTCGAATTTAATAGCTATATTATATATTATTATATAAAATTGTAATATATTAATAATATATTGTAGTTTGGTAAAACTCGATCTTGCGTGTTACATAAGATATCAAAGAAATTCATTGTTTCATGGGACAAAAGCTCACTCAGTGTTGTATTCATTGAATTATTTAGAATAAATTATTTTTATTTAATATATTAAATATACGATAATTTCATGATAGCTTATATACCTTTCTATGTTTGGTGATGTATCTAATACATGCTATAAAATAAAAGGGAATCATTTATAAATTTATGGTGCCATATTCTCCCCACCTTAAATAATTCGAATCCTCTCAATTTAAAATGAATCTCGGAAATACGTTTCTTTTGATATTTAATAATTTCATTATTGAAATCACACATTGTGCGAAGGGTTAGTAAAACATACGTTTGATAAGATACAATGTGACGTTATGTGATCATATCAAACATCACATAACTGGATTTCCATGTATGCAAACCACGTTGGAAAGTAAAGATATAGACTAAGAGAAAACTTTTAAACAATTATAGATTATTTTTGAGGTCATTGATCATATAAAATTTATTGATATATGAAATGTTGAGGGCCTCAAATCCATAAATCATTGATAATTTAAAATAACTATATTTCAAAAAATAATTATTAGGACAACATTTTATTTTGAGGCCATTTTTATAATATTGATATATTAATTTACTACCTAGTATATAATAGAACACACTAATTTGATATATTTCTAGAAAAAAATATAAAACTTTGGTTGTTCTTTGATCAATTCTTAATTCATCAATTACTTCAAAAGATAGAAAAAAAATTAACTTTAATGCTTGAAGCACTAAAATAAACTCATAATAGATTATATGGAATATAAAATCAATAAAAGTATTTCTATATGTTTCTAAATATTATCCAAATCTAATATTTTTAATAACTTATTATTTAAACAAAAAATTTATACTATTTGTTAATTATTAATATTCATTCATCAAATTTCTTAACTGAAAAATGATATATTAACTAGAAAAGTTCATAGGTTATTGGTTGGTATAAATCCCTTATAATACTTCAGTTACAGTTTCATGTACTTTTTCATTACCAAATATGGTGTGTTATCACTTGGAATATAGGTTTTCCCTTTATAAAACCATCTTAATATAATTCCAGTAACATTTCTAAAAATTGTTATGGTCATTCTTGAAATGAAATTAATCATTAAATGAAATTACTTCTAGGGATTTCAATACAATTAATGATCCTTGAAATTTATATTAATGTTATTTGACCACTATTATAATACTATTAATGATCATATTAACCCTAAATTATATTAATACAATTAAAAAAATTTCTATATGTTGTAATATTTTCATTCATAAAATTTATTTTCCATTAAAATAAATATTATCATGATTTCTCCAAAATTTCCTTAATCTGGCAATGTTATCTTCTCATAATAATAGAAAAGTAATGTTAAAGATATAGAACTTATCTTGAATCCAAAACTTAATAACCCATGATGGTATTCATAACTCTTATGTAAATTATGACACAATTGATTCTAAAATTTATCAAAACCATTAATTGTTTTTTGATTCTTATGACCAAAATGAAATTGGTAAAAATACCTGTATAATTTATTTCTAAAAAAAATTAATACTTGATCCAATTTATTTAAACATAGGTCTATCCTTGGTCTATGGTTTAAACTGGGCCATTAGTTTTCATTAACGATTTAATTTAATTATGTTTATTTTTAAAGAAAATTTTAATTATCGTAATCATATCCCCCAGGAGGGTCCGACCGGGTGTATAGTAATTCCTACTGACATGTACCGAGTTATGCTTTAGTCTATCCTGGCATGCCCTATTCATAGTTTTACTCCATGGTATATCAATGCCAAAACCATTTCCTATAGTAGTATAAAGACATGGAAATATTCCTTGTGAGACCAACATAATATCAACCATATTAAATTTTTACAATGTCTATTTGTACATATTATCAAATTATATATTAAGGTTTTGGACCCCAATATATGTTTTCATAAATCAAGTTAATGTGGTTTCTAATAAACTTAATATGACACCAACTATAGTGACCTGACCCTAGTAATACTAGACCTAGTGTCTACTACAATTACATTAGTTGGATTATATACAATCAAATATCGATGGAATGATAATTTTAATAGTATTCGTAAACAAAATAAATTAATGAATCATTTAATACAAATGAATATAAAAATTATAACCAAATTTATTTTCGTAAAAAAAATGTTAATTCCATCTAGCATGTTATTACATAATATTTTTTGTGCACTTTACTGAATCCTAGGGAAATAAAACAATAAAGTGATCTTAAATTCTTAATAAGGGATATGTATATTAGAATAAATAATGAATCAACGAGAATAATCAATATGGAAATTTAAATAAATTAAACATGTGCCATGTAATAAATACATTGAAGAAGATGATTTAAACAATATATATAGGTAAATAACTGAAAACATATGCCATTTTAATAACTTGAATATCATGATATGATAAGGTAGAATCATTATGCAATGGTATTAACTAAAAACACATTCCATTTAAATCAATAAAATGGGGATGAAATAAATGTATAGATTATTTCGCAGTGAAAATAAAATGGCTAATAATAAAGGAATATAAATGAAGGAATTGATTAATTATTGGAATCCATTTCTCTTAGGTGTATGGTACCTTTACCACAATTACCTTTCAAAACACAATTTAGAATGTGGTTGGTAAAAAATCAAAGGGATTGGTCCAACATTTTTTTCCCTCTTGGGAAAACTGATGCATATGGTAGATTACATTAAATGGTCCTTAAACTATGTTTTACATGTTTGAAACATTCTATATATACTAAATAACCAATTTAATTCATAAAAAACATTCTATAAAAATTTCTATATTGATTATAGGATGTAGATTTATCAATATTTCCCTAGTTATATATATAATATTCAATGTAGACAATATATGTAAAAATGGTTTAAAATTTATAATATAATTATACCCATCACAATATAGTATATATATTTAAAAAAAATGTAATTCTTAATGGAAAATGATTATAATTAAATTTTTTCTTCAAAAGAATGTAAGATTTACAAGATAAATTTTACCACTTGGTAATTTTCATGTCAAACCACGTTGATAATATAATTCAAATTTAAAAATAAAGTTACATGATTAATGAGTGAATCATGATATTAAATGACAAAAGGGAATCTAAAACACAACAAAAAATTTGTATGGTTTGAATATAACTTTTAACTCATAAATGATTAAAGTGAAAAAATTCCCATCAGATGAAATAATTAATGATAAAAAACAAACTAAATAATGAAGTATTACTTATATTAATTGAAAAAGGGAAATTATAAATAATGTGCATGGTGGATCATATAGGTACACTAAGAGGAGTGAATCAGTTTAGAAAAGTTTTTTCTAGTTTTATTTTCATTTCTCTGACCCATTTTAAAATTGAACCTCTGTACTTGTTAGAGTGAATGAATTTCCCGGTTAACTAGAAAAATTTATCAACACACAATACAAAAATTAATTAAGTCACATGGAACTATATTTTTTCAATATTCTCCCATGATGTAGTGACTATGTCCTTGATGTGTTCAGGAGGATTCATGACACTGATTCTCTATTACCAATCAATCAATATTTTCATGTTGGTTGGTAAAATATTATCCTTAACCCATTATGGGTAGGTATGAATATTTTCCCAAATTATAATGGAATCCCACCCATGTTCTTCATAATATAATCCAACTAGTGTAAAATAAACAAAAATAAAAAATTATGAGAAAGATATAAGATATTCAAGCTTTTACTGCAACACAAATGTTAATCTTCCACTTCATTCTACTAAGAATAAATTGATCTGCACTTTCCTACTTTAACTGAAACAACACAACTTCCAATGAATATGATCAATACCATTATATGATATTCATTTCATTATACCCTCGTGAATTATAGAGGATTATAATTCCAATTAAACTCCATACTATATCATAATTATAAACTATATATATTTTAATTATCTTCGATTTGATTTATATTGTAATAATCCAGCTTAACTCTAAATATTGAAATGATTCTGGACTTCTTCAAATATTTATGATCACTAAAAATAATCATCTTGCTCAAAAAAACCACTCAGGAAATAATTCCTTCTTATACTAAATACATATCCTTCACTAAACACATAAAACATAGATTCAAGTGTCATTTAAGTTACTAATATTTAAACTAAACCAGCTTCGGACTCAAAATAATGAAAATTTATTAAGAATACTATATTAAACATTCTATTTTTCAATATTCATACATTTATATAGTAGAGTCTCTGGTTTTCTTACTTCATGAAATAATACATATGCACAATCTTTTCACTTTTATAAATGGTAAATTTCTAATACAGACATGTTTGTATAACACCCACATATAGATATAATTATATTTCTCACATGTGCATGTGAGTATTCTTTAATTCAGGAATGTGTTTTTTTCAAAATATATCTTTAATTTCCCACACTATTCACTTTGTACACTTTCATAATTCACACACAGTTATTCATATTATAAACTCATTTTTGCATACAATATCTTCCTTTGGTGCACACACACTGTACACAATCACCATTTCAAAAATAAAATGTGATAAATGCTTCAGATTTTAAAATCATTATGCAAACTTTTCTTTGTCAATCACAAATTAGATCTTCTAAAGGATATGATTCACAGAACATTGATTTCTCCCTTGCAGTTACTTAGAATTATAATGAAATAATTTCATGGGAGCTAAAATCATCACATATCCATTATGTATAACTTCTCATTTCAACCTCATGTGTGAGTTCTTCACATAAATCCACAAATAGAAATACCAATCCTAAATGATCATGAAATTTTTATTCTTCCTCACATAACATTTTTGTGATAAAAATTAATAGTTTAGGTTATCATTACTTTTAATTTATTCTCAAAACATATTTTTAGAAACTCCAACCGTCACGTGAATTAGAATATGGATGAATCAGAAAAATGTGTGGAGCATCATTCATAATTAAAAACCCCAATATCAGCACTATTTCTCTCTGAAAAACATTGCACAATTTTATGTGAGATAAGATCTCATAAGAGAGATAAGAAATAATAACAAATGAATCTAATAGAAGTATTTATAGGGAAATTATAATGTCCTTGAACCATCGAGAATGACCAAGATGTAGCCTTCAAGTTTGACTAATCATCACCATCTTCAAAAAATTAATTTTGTTCCATGCCTTAAATTTACAATTTGATCTTTGAAATATGATTCAAATGAATCAACATATAATTTTGATCATCATGGAATTTTCAATATGTTAAAAATATGAAGATAAGTTTCAGAGCTTGCATTGGTTGACATCACAACTTGGAGAACTCCATTAAAGGACAAATGTTACCCAAGGATGAATAGAAACAAATATGGAGAACATATGGCACAACAAAGATTATTGACTGACTTAAAAAGTCCAAACCATGCTTGGGATCTCAGATATAGTGAATGATTAGAATTTATCATCATGATCCTGTCACATAGAAGCTTCTTGTATGAGGTATGAGGAATGAGATGATCTGGACTGGTGTGGAAATATTGATCATACGATTCAAGAAATTTGTTTAATAGATCCAATGGTCAAGGTTATTGGATATATGATCTAATCGATAGAAAATGACAAGAAAGACATAAGGCTATGGAACACCATGGAATTTTTGTCCCCTAGATGGCTAGTTTGAAGGAACCTATTTTTTAATATACTCTTCAAAAACAATTTCCCATTGTTCATAGATATTTAAAATCCAACAATATTTAAAAAAATTCAATCTTAATCACAAAATAAAACCATAAGAATTCAATTCTTAAAATCTATATCCAACCAACATGTATACAAAAAATTTTATGTGACAAATGAAAAACAAAATTCATTAATTGTAATTCCAAATACATATTGTCAATTTAAACTCTCAAAAATTATATTGCATACAACATGTAAATATTCATCATAAAAAATATATTGTTTCCATCATCTTCTTCTTACTCTTAAAATAAATGATGTAAACATTATGCATTCATATTTTCACAATTCTTTGGAACTAAATACTAGCTATACTATCATCAAATTTAAAATTTTTCTTTATCAGAATAAACTCATTAAATAAATTAAATAAACCTTGAAAACATAATAATTTTCTATACTTATACAATGACAGAACAACAGTCTCAAATTATTATTACATTGACTTTCAATAAATTATGTGTGCTGATAAACATAAAACAAAAATGTGACTTTAATAAATTTGGTTTCCTTAATCTCCCCTTTTGGATTTTATTTAAATAATCAATTCACTATCAAACTAAATATATTATTATCCAATTTAATTTTCAATAAAACCAATGATAGTATGGGAAAGAATTGAACTAATTTAGTTCTGTAATAACTGAACTTCTTAAATGCACTCTTTCAATATCCAAATTTCATAATAGAAACTACTTTTTAAAGATTCAAATTGTACTTATTGATAAAAGGAAAGAATCAAATTTCATAAAGAAATGTTTTTTAATTAATTAGTTCCACGTTTATCTAGGATATCCTGGGGTAAAAAACATGAGTGATCAATTTAGACAACAATGCTATCAATATATTTTTCAGAATATTATGCCATTATAGAAATATTCTTTTTATAAACTATTTCAAAAATAAAGATTTCAATTCATCTTTATCAATCCATTTTACTTTTTTCATCAAAATATATATTTATATTTTTCTGATTTAGGATTTTTTATTCAAATAGAGATAGAAGAAAAAATGCCTTTTACGAAATGCTTAAATTTTTAGAATATTAAATCATCTGATAAATTACTCATCATATCATCAAATATTCATTTGATACCATTTGAGATATAAAGCTCTAATAAATGTTCATTTTTTATCCCCCTAGGGGGAGAATATTCATCAATTTTTAACATGAGTGAATTTCATTAAAAATGATCTTCTAGAACAATTTTAACAGAAATTAATATAGATAATTTTATGACAAATATCCTTATTAATACTGTATAATATCACAATGATCATGTATGAATGACCCCCTTGAAGATATACACCACCTTCAATTCCTAGTATAATTGAAATAAACCAAATATATACCTTGGAATAAGGTGGTTGTTTAATGATTTTTTCTTAGAGAAAGAAGGATGAAATTTTTTTCTCAACCGAGAAACTACTATAAATTCTACTCAAAATTCAGAAAAACTCATAAAACCTTATCCTTTGTTGACATTCAAAATTATATCATTTAGGGATAACATGGACTTCTTGATTTCATCATATTTCATCTTTGATGGATTTATCATTTTTACATTATCTAGTAGTACACTTTAATTCTTCTATTTTTGTTCCTACTTTCAAGAAAATTCCAATTACTATGGCCATATGACTATGAATTAATTTTGTACATGCCCAGACTTGTTCTTGAGTGTATACTCCTTATTTACCGTATCATTTTTAACATTATAATTCATTGATTATTATTCTTTTTTATTTACTAGTTCTATTTGTTCAAGTAACCCTATCATGCATTTATCGGTAATATGCCATGACATTTTTCATCTTCCACAAAAATATCCATTAATAATTGGATTATTATTTTTTAAAAACCTATCATTAATTTTTTTAATATTTATTTTCATGCACCTTGTTAAATGTTGGATTTGATTCTGAGATTAATTTGATTTTATGTTTTAGCTTGATTCAACTAACATTGGTATTTATGACCTATTTGAGAAATTATATATTATGTTATTTTCTTACACAGTAGAAGCATCTCATATTTGGTGTGAAATTCATGTCATCATTTTTCTTTGATGTAGCTTACTTCATCGTTTTCTTCATATTCCTCTTTTACTCACATTCCATGGAAGGTTTATCTGCATTTATTCTTTGCCTCTATATTGGATGTGACATCTTCTCTATATCAGCATATGTATAGTGTGTGGTTTGTATATACTAGGACTCATTATAACTTTGACCAATTCTATTACAATAATCACAAAAGTCATCAAAACACACAAACCAATTATTAATAGACATATTATTATTCAATTGTGAATTATGCTTCATGTTCATAGGATTTCTCTTCACATAAGATCTAGTCCCCCACAATACTGGACTTATGTAATTATCATGCATATACATATTACGCCAACTCCCATAGCACGATGAACCATTTTTCAAAACCACCAAAATTATCCCTCAAATAATGATTTATTATTCTGTATATCAACTTTGATAGATTTGAAATATTTTTACTTTTAAAAAATATGATTATTTATCTGTGATCTTTGTGGGGAACAAGAATTCACATTTTTCTTCATATCCACCATTGATGATATTGTGGATTTTCATCAGACTTCTTTACACATGTTTGATCAGAATTCATTTTCAAACCTGTACATGTATTTGAAATAATATTAGTATAAACAATAACTTGTTGATTAAGGGTTACCTGATTTAAGGAGCTTGCATCATATTTTTCTTTAGAAAATATAAAGTTGTTCTTTACACTTGAATGAGTCTTTTCATATGTAAGACCCTATTTAGACTTAATGTTGGGTTTTTATCTCATTAATTGGTGAATATTTAGCCTAAATGTTCTCAAGATTCTAAATTAAATCCCTAACTCGTGATATTTAAAATTCATATAATTACTATGATATTCAAGTGATTTCACCCTATCTACACATTCATTCTAGGAAGTCCTTACTTGTTTTTCCTTCCGATTCTTCAAATTTACATCCATTTTAAGACAATTCATATTGTGTAGATTTTTCTCATCTTCAACAAATTTTAGTTTGTATTCCAAATACTCTCTATTTTTTGAACTTCATCATCATGTATTTGATTATTATCTAGTAGTGATTTACTCAAACAATTACTTCTATTTGACATAAAATATATTTGTTCTTCAATAACATTTATATATGTTCTGTTCAGTTTCTTTAATGAACATATCTCTTCATTGAAACATATCTCAGTCACATCCTTCTCATAAATAGTCATTTGAAATTTATCTAAAATCAATGTCAATTTTTTATTATAGTGAAAAAATACTGTTCTTTTGATTAGTCAACTAGGTTGAATGTATCATCATTTTCTTTTATTTCCAATTAATAATCCTTAATATTTATTGTATCTTTATGATATTCATCCAGTGTATGAATTGTATTTGTAAGAACCATCTCGATAACTTCTTTCTCAAACACCATTCTTTGAAATTGTTCATCGACACAGGTGAAATTCTCATTGTAAAGTGATCTCGTTTCTCCGTTAAAATCAATTATATGTATTAAATTTCATCATATTTAAAACTTATTTTCCAAGGATTTTTCCGTATCCTCTGCATTTTTTGAAATTGTTACATTTCATCATAAATTTCCTTGTTAAAATAAAATATGTAACTAACAACTTTACTAAGATCATTATTCAGATAATTTTTTATTTTTGAATAAAAGTGCATGAGTGATTTAATAAACTCTTCTTAATCACAACATGAATAATAGTCATTAAAAATATGTTTTTCAAATAATTTAATATGATACTACTGATAGAATACCATTCTAACTATTTCTAGATTTTGATGAATCATATTTCATCACTGAATTATTCCTCATATTTATTTACTCATTCTTCTCTCTGTTTTTCTATATTTTTTTAGAAACCTCATTATTGGAAATGATAGATATTTGAGCTGAACTTTCCATATGTCTGAACACTTTTAATTCTTCAAAATAAAATATGCACTTAATATAAGAATGATACAATAAATTGGGAAAATTATATAGATTCAATCCAAAGAATAATCAGTGATATATTACCAATTGAATATCATGTTGTATTATGTAGTTACACTGAGGGGGGGGGGGGTTGAATCAGTGTTCCAATCTTTTTAAAAAATTTACTTTTATTTTCTAGAACCCCTTTTTAAATCTAACCTCTACACTTGTTAGAGTGAAAGTATATTTCCTGATAAAAATAACAATTACACCACATGCAGGACAAAAATAATGATGCACAATGGATAGTGTTTTAATAAGGTTCTCCCTTAATGTTGGTGACTACATCCTTGTTGTTTTTGGGATGATCTGAGACAAGTATTCTCTTCTACAAATCAATCAACAATTATATGTTGGTTGGTCAGATGTTATCAGGAAACTGTTATGGGTAGGAATGAACCATTTCCCAAATTATAATGGTGTCCCACCATTTTTTATTATAATTGCATCCCACCAGTGTACAAAAAACACCACACAAACCCAATGAGAAGGATCATTAGATATTCAAGCGTTGACTGAAAAACAAAATAAGATCTTCCTCTTCAAGCCACTGAGAATAAACTAGTCTTCACCTTCCCACTTAAACTGAAACAACATGACTGAAACTGAAATTGATCAAAAACCCTACATGCTATTCTGTTCTGTATACTCTCTAGAATTATAGGATTGAATACTTCCAATTAAACTCACTACTATATTATAATGATCAACTAAAGACATATCAATGATTTTAATGTTGATGACCAATAAAATTATTTGGCTTATCTCTCATCTTTTCAATGATGCTGGACATTCTCAGATATATTTGATCGTTAAACTAATAATATGGATCAACAAAAAACATCTCGAGAAAAAATTAATTCTTATATTGAAGACCTTTCTTCATTGGACACTAAAAAATGAGATACAAAATTTCTTTTGAGTCACTGATATTAAAACTACACCAACATCAATCTCATAATAATATTCACTAATTTTGAAAACTATATTGCAAATTCAACATTTAAAACATCATGCATTTATATAATACAATGAATGGTTTTCATAATTTGTGAAATAAAACACATGCACAAGATTTTCACTTTCTTTCATTCTAAAGTACTTATTCGTAAATTTTCTTATAACAAACACATTTAGATAAAATTATATTAATCACATGTTCATGTCAGTATTGTTTAATTCTTGTAACTTCTATTTCAATATTTAACCTAAATTACACACACTATTAACTTTTTACACATTCACACTTCACACGAACAATTAGTATTCTTATGCATTCATTATCCACCACACTATACTCAATGAACATTTCAAAAAATATTATGTAGTGTATCCTTACTCTTTTAAAATATTTACGGAAAATTTTCATTGTAATTCATGGATTAGATCATCACAAAGGCTACGCTTTATAGAACATATCATTCCCCATTATTGTGCCTCAAACTTCTACAAAAACAATTCTTGGTAGCTCAAATCATCACATAACCAGTACGCATTACTACCCCAATCAACTTTTCATATGAGTTCATAACACAACTTTGCAAATAAGAATATCATACCTCAAATATCATTCAATTTTCAGTATTCTCCACATAACAACTTCAACTTAATAATTTATTATTGGAGGCTCATGGTACATATTATTTCCTCAGAAAACAAATTTTCAAATCTTAAACCATCACATGAAATAAAATATAGATGAATCAAGAATAATTAAAAGAACATCATTTGCAAATATGAAACCCAATATCAGAACTATTTCTCTCTAAAAAAGTTCTCAATTTGATATGATATAAGCTCTAAGATGAGAGATAAGGTACAATATAAAATTAATATGATCATGGAATTTATAGGAAAATTATATTTTCACCTATCCATTGAGAATAACCAAGAATCTTATCTCATGTTCTGTAAACCATTACCATCTTTAAAAAAACTTTAGTTTCATCCATGCTTCGAATTCATGTTTTTATCTTCGATATGTCATAAAAATGAATCTGCATTTAATTTCGATCATTATGGAATATTTCGAGTGTTATAAAAATAAAGAAAATCTTAATATCTATCTTTAGTCGACATGACTACATAGAGAACTCCAATGACGACAAAATACAACTCGAGGGTGAGTAGGAACTCAGATGGAGAATTTATAGTGAGACAATGATTAAGAGATGGCATAAAATATCCAAAAAAAACATAGTATATCAGATCTTATAAAGGATATGTGTTTCTCATGGATATCTAATAAAGAATAAGAATCATGAATAATGATTGAGGTAGGAGATGAGATTTACTGGCATGGAAATATCAATCAGATATATTTGGAAAATTTTTGAAGTGATCAAACAGTCAAGGTTCTTGGCTAGATGGTCAAATAGCCGGAAAAATGTCAAGCAGGTCACATGGTTGTGCCATACAATAGAATTTGTTTCCCCTGGATGTCTAGTATAAAGACCTAAAATATTTACTATACTATCAAAAAACATTATCCATTTTTTATATAAATTTAAAAGACAATATTCCTCACAAAAAAATCAATTTTATTCTCAAAATAAAACCCATGGAACTAAATTATAAAACTTTATAGCCAATAAACAAGTATAAAAAAATTATAAGTAATATATATGATGAAAAACAAAATTCAATTGTAATTCCAACCCATCTTGTAAGTGTTAAATCAAAAAAAATTATATCTCAATCATCATTTATATCTTCCACTTGCAAAAAAACATTTTTTGCATGACACCATCTTCTAAATCTTCAAATCAATAATGTAATCACTATGCATTCATATTTTCACAATTATTTGTAACTAAATACCAGCTATAAAATAGTCAAATTTAAAATGCTTCCTCATATTAGGAATCTATTCAAATCAAATAAAAAACAACCTTGCACACTTAATAATTATCTATAATAATTTAATGACATAACCTCAATATCCAATTACTTTTATATATAATTTCTACCAATTAATTGTGTTGAAAATAATTACAACACAAATATAATTTTAAACAATATTTTTTCATCAATAAAAACCATACAAATCAAACTAGTTTTATAAAAATAAAATATGCCTTGGGGAAATGAAATTGACACGAAATCCATTACCTTGCGTTTTCTTTTGAGTGAAAATCAATTAAAATCTACTGTAATGATTCAATACATATAATAAAATTACACCAAAACCATATAAACATCTAATATATCATTTATAATCCTTTTTATCATATTATAACCCATTCATTAATAATTATTCATTATTTTCATTGTTTCGGGTGTTAATTTCCTTACCTGTCGTGTATTTTCTGACTTGTTGATTGTTTGTTCCCCTTACATCGATCATGATTTTCTCATTTCATGAATTTAAATAGTCATGTAAAATTCTTGTATATAATCATTGTATATTTATATATATTAATCATTAAAATTTGGAGATATAAATGAAATGCATCATTCATGGAGACATAGGTCTTACGTACGCATGGACATTGTTTCTTTCCTTATCATATAAAAAGAATGAAAATTAAAAATTAAATATGTATATTATAATCAAAGTTTTATTTTTTTATTATATATATGATATGTTTTATTAAAATAAAACTTTAAAAATTACATTTATATAGTGAATGATTTATAATTCTATGAGGATGTGGTAGCCCACACGCCCAAAAAACAATGTTATTATATTCACACAAGATGGAGACCAAGAGGGTATGTGTTATAAAAGAATTAAATATCAAAAAAACATTTTAATTAAAATATATATCATATATATATACGATAAATTCATCATTATTCCAATCCTTGATATTTGGTAATGGAAGAATGAATATCGTCATTTCGCGAGGAGGTTTTCTGTCGTACACAGTAGTGATGATTGTGATTCCCATTTAATGAATGTTTTTTTGTAGTATAATTAGTAACCAATAAATAAAAAAATATTATTATATTTATTATACTTATGTTATTATATGATCATTATATAAGAATAATATATGGTTTGGGGAAAGAAACAAAAAAAATGCTAGTTGAAGACCATTACCACTTTTTTGGGTAAACCCTTTTGGTTTATACAAAAAGAAAATATAGGATGGATTTAATATAGATTTAAGGATTATCATATGAGTGGAGAGATATTGGTGTATTATTTTGGAATGGGTTGGAATATCTCAATGGATTAATAGGTGTAAATATGTGGGAGGGGTTAGTACCTTTTTATAGTTTAGGAGGAGTGATATTCCTATAAAAAATATTTTTATTACAGAAATATACCATAGTTTATTTCAGATAATGTGACCCAAATAGTGGAAAACATAAGATATGGTGTAAATATGGTAACAAAATATGGTTTTTACATGTTTCTAGGTTATGTTTTCCCTTAGGTTTAAAATTTAGTCCCTCATTAAGACAAGTTTTCTCTTTATCACTACAATTAATTTTAATTTAATTCAATGCTTTTTTTGGAAAAAAACTAATTTTAATATAATATAAATTAACATTTATATGTAATAAAAATATTTAGTCCATTTTTAAATATATTAAAAATTCATGTGGCATAAATTAATGTAAAATTAATCATTCATACTGGACAACAAAAGGGGGGTTTCAGTTAAAATATTATAATCTTGAAAAAAAATTTATATAAAATTTCATTTTTAAATTGATTCCAATGAAATAAATTGGATTAATATATGAATAATTAATCTAATTTAACATTAAAAAAATTAATCATATAATATATCCTTATAAATTATTTAAATGAAATAGTATATTTAAATTAAAAATGATCATTTCTCAGGATTCTTCGATGAATGAAACTTAACAGAAAAATATAAAAAGATCACCCTACGATAATTATTATATTACTATTGGAAAAATTGTGTTTATTTTGATAATTAATTTTTATAAATTTTGAAATTGCAGTTTTCAAATAAGTTTTCTATCAAAAGGATGAAAAACAACATTTAAAAATATATATCTTTTTATGCATAAAATTTTATTTCTTATAAGCTTATTCATTTCATACATATTGGATGAATTACATAAAAAATTTATTGAATATATAATAGATTAATTTAATTAATATACTTCATTAATATCAATTATTTTAATTTATTAAGATAATATTCATTTCACTTTATAATTATTATTTTTTATAATATCATTTCCATTACATATAATATGTTTTTAATTTAATTTATAATTAATTAAAAACTTGTGAAAACATTTTAAATTTGTGTAAAAAGTACATCTTCATATGTTAGTTATTCATATTCTAGAAAAATAATTTAACATATTGGTTATTTAATATTATTTTAAATAATAATATTTCAAAAATATAATATTTTTTGTTAAAAAACAGGCCTGCATGTAATGAAAGTTATATATAAGAAACTAATTATTTTATGTTATGAAAGAAAATTAATTATTACATGAATTGATTATTAGGGAGTATATTATATTTAATCAAAATATTAAATATACAACAATAACACTGTATGTTATATTCATTTCTATGTTTGGTGTTGCATTTCATACATGATATTAAATACAACTTACTCTTTTAAAATTTTCAAGCTGTTCCACCAAGAGATTATAATAATAATTATAAACTTGCTTGAATGTTATTAAATTCAAGAAAAATGTACTGGAATGAAATTTATGTAGAAAATAAAACAATATGTTACCTTTTATGATAATTAAATATATTGATTATACAAATTCTCTAAAAATTTATGATGAATTTCGAGAGGAATTTTATAAAGATATAAAGGTCAGAATGGCCCGAAGGCCTTCATTTTTATTATTTTAGATAATATACCATTCAAGGAGTGAGGTGGGACCCTTAAAAGGAACGAAGGCTTAGAGACATTTACATGACCTGTAGGTCTTAGAGGGAATCACCCAGACAAGGAAACATAGAACAGCTCCTCCCCAGCATATGTCATGATATCAACACTCCAACTTCATAGGGCTGGTAAGTTAGCTATCTTATGCATAGCTGCATAGGCCCGGTACCGATGGCGAATCCATACCCTCTCATTCTTCCAATTCTGGTTAGCTCTATTCTAGTGGACGTGCCTGCCCTGAAACCTCCTCTGAAGCCTTGTCCCTTGTAGTTTGATAGGTTCATCTGCATTCCATGTCGCACGAAGGTCTTGGGGTGGCCCTAAGGGCTTCAGGTTTCCCGAAGGCCTTGAGAATCAACTGGCCTGAAGGCCTTTGGTAGCCCGAAATCCTTACAGGACCCGAGGACCAAACCAGTCGCCCAAAGGCCCAGATGGATGAATAGATCTAGCTGCTACAGTATCGAAAAATTCCTGCTACAGTACTGAACAATGCCTGCTACAGTAACAAAAGGATGTAGTTTTAAGAGAATTCAATATTTAATTTCAATTATTGTAGCATCATGGCCTTATTTAATCTCAGATTCCAACCTCTATTCTATAATATAATGTGTTTTAATAATATCACATACTATGGATGTAAAAGGATAATTATCAGTTTAAAATGAACATGTAATTTTGGTTTAAAAGTCATAGTAAATATGACTTTATTATGTATTGTTTATCAGAATTAGATTGGAAATAAAGAGTTAATAGTATAAAATGAACATCTTGTTTTTTTCTTCGATTTTTAATGGTGTGTTTTTTGGAACATATGGAGGAATAATGTTGCAACCATGATCCCTAATGATATAGAATAAATAGTTCTATGTCAATACACTAATCAATTGATGTGTATGAAGTCAAATTTGGTAGAGTATAAGGTGAATGTGATGATTCAACTTGTCAAAGATTGTGAGAATCAACAATGTTTAAAAATATCAAAGATTCATTTTCAATATTAAAGAAAAAATTATTTTGATGTCAAATATAAAATTTTCAATAAAATTTTTGGATAAAAGAGATAAATATAGATTTTTTTCCAACATTTTAGATAATTTAAAAAGTAATCACCATGAAAATGTTGATGTCTGATATATAAATATTATTATATGTAATTGGAGTTCAATATACCATATCATGGGGCTATGATATAATGTTTCTTCCACTCTATTTAATATCACATGATTTAAATATATTTTTCCCTTAAATCAAATGAAATAAATAGATTACATCACAAGTAAAAATAAACTGAAAAATTTAATACTTTAAATTAAATTTATAAAATATTGTTATTATAATATAATTATTATGTTAATGGGATATAAAAAGTAAATACTATATTATAAAATATATTATTGATTGAAATGACATCATGTAAAAAAAATAACCCTCATGAATATATTTTTTTGATCTTATAATGGAAGAAGATTTAAAATAGTTTTCCCATGAACAAAACCAATTATAAATCCAAAAATTATGGTATGACCAAAACCATTCCGGGTAGAATTTGAATCTCTATTTCTAAGAGACCACTACAAGATAGATCATTGTCGGTGACTGAAATGAGACCTTGAATTATGATTAGTTATTACATTTATAACATAATGGGATATGTAAAAATAAATTATGAAGATATAAAATATAATTATTAATTCAATATCTACTTTACCATATGTATTTTCATGTATTAAATTATTAATATCAAATAAAATGAATAATTATTTTCTAATCAAATAAATAATTTAACAAGATTGTCTTATTCCTTAAAATATATGCAATCTAAAATTGTATTTTATGATACTAATTTAATGAAACTAAATGTAAAATATATAATTTTATTCTGTAAATAATATATTAGGAATCCAATTTTTAATATATGGGAACTGATAATTGGACAACATAAATTTTTTAAACTATATTTTTTCCAAAAAACAGTTATAATTATGTTTTTTGTTTGAATTTATCTTTTAATATTGAAATTTATTAATTTTAATTTCAAAAAATGATATTCATTAAAACAATATAATGTAAGTATTATTTTCTTTGAATTTATGATATTCTTATAAAATAAATTTTATTAGGTAATCAGTGAAGACATAATAATTTTTTTAATAAATTAACATTTATGACATTATCAAAATAAAATATTTAAATAAAATATATTGAATCCATTTTTATATGTTTACAGAGTAAATAAATCACCTATAAATGGTATGTTGAATTTATAAAAAGCATAGCTAAAACATTGGAATGATATGTAATATTTTGCATTGAATAATACATTTATTCACATATATTAAAATTTAGTTTTTATCACTTATTGAATATATATTAAAAAATGAATTAGATATTTTTTATAACAATTTTCTTATTTTTTAATAATATAAATTTCATTTGAATTTATAAAATTATGATTATTAACAAAAATCTTAATGAACATTATATCTAGAAATGGTGATTTTCAATTTATATTTTAATTAGTATTGTGAAATAAATTTTTAATAAAATAAAATTATCTATTTTATATATTAATGTTTTTATTTTTGATAAAATTGTAAAATATATATTTTCACTAATTTTTAAGTTATTACTGTTTTATATAACATTAAACACTTAATTTTTTAAACATCATTTTTCCATATAAAATGAATTTTTTATATATTATATATCATATTTTCAAATATATATTTCAAATGTTATGAAATTTCATTTGAAAAAATAATAGATAAATTAAGGTTAATCGCATAATTTTTTTATAATATTTTTTATTTCATATTTTTATTAATACAAAAACTTCATTGAAAATAACGAGTAACCATGATAAAAACCAAAATTGTAAAATGTATAAAATCTAATGGTAAAATATTGAAAATATGTTTAAATAATATTTTAAACATAATTGTTGTTTTCTAATCAGACAAAATAGTCCTCACCCAATTATGGTGTACCATTGGATCCATTAGAAAATTTATAATGTCATGGAATTGATATGATGTAATGGATATTTAAAAAAATAATTTTTTTTCATTTATAAAAGGTAGTAAACATCACCACATTTCTTTACCCATTCCAAAAAATAGGTATTCCAAAAAATTCCAATAATCTCTCTCACACCCAATACAAAATTCTTGGGAGTGTATACATTCCAAAAAACTAATCTATCTTTCCATAAGTTGTTATGGAATGGATAATATCCAAATGAGGGAGGTAATGATCTGAACTAAGATATCTTAGTTTATACAATGTTCTACACTATAAATCCATATTTAAAACATGATATTATTATAAAATATGTATGATTGCAATTTAAAATTATTTTTATAAACATTTCATGAAACTTTCATTCCCTCATCCAAAAGTTATTTTAAAGTTAAATATACCAACATATTTTTGTGTGGACAACTACCTCAATGAATAGTAGGATGTATTTTCTATATTATATTTAAATGTATTGTACAATATAATAATTTAATTAAAAATATAGTAATAATAATTTTAAAAATATTCTAAATTAATAATTATCTTCCTTTCATATCCCTCTATAATTCTATGGAAATTGAGATAATCATCTATATATGTATAAACATCCACTCTAATTGAAATTCACAATTTATTTTCCATTTCTACATATGGTTGCTAACCATAAAAATGTTTATAATTTATTAATATAAAATTAATAAAACTTGTAGTATTATTAGTATATATGATAGGAAATTCTCATAGAGATATAAATAGTAAACAGTCATATTACTCTTATCTTTCTTAAATAAACATAAGAATTAACATTTCTATTTTTTTTATATTTTGTGAAAATGAATATAAATTTCATTAATATATTAATATTGGATAAGAAACCCATAAAATTATAGAATTTTTCAGATTATGAATCTATTTTAAATTATATTTTATAATTTTCAACATATTAAGGATTTAATATTAAAATTGATGAAATGACCTCTTGTAATCCACATGTGATTAAACGATTTAATAAATGAATAAAATTTTATAACATTTTTTTAATAAGAAAGGAAGGAAGTTTAAAAACAATAATTAATCATTATTAATAAATGGATATTTAATTTCTAGTGTATTAAAATACTTCGTTTAATGAAATAATGAATAATGTTATCGTTTCCCAATTGCAATTTTCTCTACAAAAGATATGAAATTAATACACAACATATCCAATTTATGTGATGTAAATTTTTCACATGGTTGGATTTTATTATAATTTTATTATAATTTTCTTAACATATAATTTATTTCCAAATTCATCACATGTTATTCCATATGTGGGTTACAAATTTGGATGGTAATGGTGATGTACGGATTTTTTTTAACTCAACCCCCCTTTCTTTCTATAACGATATTTAGTGTTTAACTTAAAATCCGAGTTTTGTTTATTCTAAAACAATATTTTATATTGAAAATAATATTTTATCTATGGGAATAAATTTTTTGCTTCAAATAATAAATTATGATGAATTTCATCCCTATAATAGTATGGAATTATTTTGAATGATTCCTTATAATATTTAATGAATATTTTTATTCCATAACTATATTCTCCACTTCATATAATGTTATAATTATTATAAGGAATAACAGTATTGTGTTTTATCATACAAAAAAATTGTTTTTTTTTTCAACTTTTCTAAAATTATAATTAATGAAATTTTTTAATGATGTGGGTTTAAATAATGATATTTTAAAATTGAAAAAGGAATCATTTAAACCACACATATAACTATTGAGTTAATAAATCTCTTTAGTTTGCTCCCAATTACACTATGTTATTCTTATGTATATATCCCATTTTAATTATAAATAATCCATATATATATATATATACACCTTATTAATTATACCTTTTAATTTTTTGGGTAATACTTTTTTATGATCCCCTCTTAATTCGCTCATTTATGTAAACATAATTAAAGGGAAGTACCTAATTTATAATTTAAAGATAAGTAACACCCCAATAATATATTCTTATCCATTAATAAATTTTTTAAACAAACACTATTTTATATAAAAGCGTAATTGTTTAATAACGGTCTCATAAAAAACAATAATTCTATTATTTATTTAAAATAACATTAACCCATTTCATTTAACGTCACCTAAGTAAATTTTTTTATTATTTATTTTCTAATCCATATCATAATTTTTTCAGTATTAAAAATAAATGTCTAAAACCTATGTTTATTTTATGAATATGATCATAAAAATTAATTTTATTCATTCTTATCTTTTAAATAATTTGTATGTATATTTACAGTTACTCTAGGAGTAATGATTACGAACCCTAATCCTTTCTCATTGGTTTTATCATAATTATACATTATGTATGGATTATTTTCCCCATGTGTAAAATTAATGAATTCATTATATTATGAATATCAAGGGTGAAACCTCATATCACACCAATGCATTATGAAATTTTATGAACTTATGTGCTCCCATATAGGGTGCCTGATCAATTTTCCAAAGCACACCATATTATGATTCTTTTGTGGTGAGATATGACTCTAGGGCATAAGTAGCATGCCTATTTTACCCATGTTATTTTGTCATCGTGGTGAGCTGTTACATATAAAAATAATGTTATCCCTTATATTTTTTACAAATATGTATGATTCTATTATCATCTAATATCATTTTCTAATTCTATGATTCTATGCTTATGACCATTCTCTTATTGATATCAGGTAATGACTCTAAAATTATATATTATTTCCCATCCTCATGATTTTCTTTTATTATTCTCTTTTATAGTTATTTTCCTCAACTATATCTTATACATATATTCTCCAATTTTTTAATGGACTCTATAAAATAAATGATGTCTATAAGGAGTCTATTGTGTCTTAATTACAAAAAAAGTTTGACATGAAATGCATAATAAATTGCTTTTTATTATTGACCTCAAAGAAAATATACCTTTAATTCATGGGAATAAGATATAATTTTTCATTATTTAAATTCAAAATTGTTTAAATAATGTAAAATAAATATATTATTAACTTGGGTTTGAATAAATTGTATCAAATATGGGTTTTTCTATTTTTATAAAATATTTTAGTAATTTATAGTGATCAGGGGATGATAACATTAGTGATATACATTTTAAGATATGAATGTGAATAATAAAATAATAATGATTTAATGTTTTTGGTATGTATTTATCAATTAAAATATATATTTAAATATATACTATATAGTGTATGTGGTTGTGGAATATATGAACCTTGAGGAAATCACCCCAAATAATGTTTGTTTAGTATCATCTCAATCTTTACATAGTGCATGATGAGCTGTCCTAAAACTATACACCTAGATAGATACATAGTGGATAATATTATATAAAACAATATATTTATTATCAAATTGAAAGGATTTTATATGGTATGAAATTTTTAAAATTAATATGATAGAACTCATCCTAAAGAAATCTAGATTGAACCGAGTGATATTTTGGAAGAACTAAAAGCTATTGTGATGATTTGAACACTTAAGTGATGTGCTTTTCATAATATCACATATGATAATTATCTTATGATGCTAATTTTACGTCACTCACAATTTCCCCAATTTATTTTTGTAATGGTCCAATATAATAGGTAAAAAGTTAAAAATGGATTCCATTCAAAAGAACGTTATTTCTCCCATGATAAATCTGATCAGATAAGTGATCGATTGACAAATATAGTTTCTAAAATATAATAGATAACAAGAAATGTGGTTATTAATTTTTACATATATTAGTTTCCAAATTATGTAATGAAGTGAAAATGGAGTCCTATAGAATTGTAGGTGGTTAAGATAATGAAAGAAAGAAGATTCAATTTCCTTTAGGTCAAATATTTAATTGAATGACCGATGGGGATGTCTTAATGGAAATGAATGATGTTTTATTTTTTGTAAAATATATAATAGAGAAACTTATTACCAAGGAATAATAAATTGTTATTTTGAAACTGTGAAAAAAGAAATTTCATTATTGTACCATTAGTAGTTCAATATCATAAATATGGAAAACATTGAAATTATAAAAATCAATTCCCTAATACATGGGATTAAAAGGATGATTGGGGTTATAAATTTCCAAGGGAAATGGAATGAGAGAATTCCAATAAATTATAAACTATTGAAGTTATTTCTAATAATTATGTTGATTGAAGAACAGTAATCATCTAATAAATAACTATGAGTATTGAATTTATATCCTTCTCACCAACCTCCTTTGAAAGTATTTCATGTTATAAAAACATAAAATCCCCTCTAAAATGGATAGATATTGTGTTTATAACAAAACATATAAATTTATGATTATAGTAATCCCTATTTTTTTTATAGGAAATGTGGATTGTTTAAATTTTGTATCCTTAATTAAGAAGAATTTAATGGGATTTAGGAAAAGGGATACGCATGACAACATAGATAGTATATTTATTAAATTGATATATCATATTGCCTTTAACAAATAAACATATGATTACATATCATTGTTTGAATGATACTAAACATTATTGGAAAAATGATTCCACTAAATAGGCCATAAACTGAATCGAGAAGAGTCGTTAGATTAAATGGATAAGAAAAAACCCTATATTGTTATATGTTTATTACAAATCAATCAATGTGTTTTGAAGAAATACCCATGTTAAAAATGATGATACCTATTTGGATATCAAATCTAGATTCATGCCTACCTTAATGACATTCTTAACATTTTCATATTATGTAGTCATTATTATTTTTTAACAAAATTTATTTAGTAGAGGAAGAATGTAAGGCCCTAATATTTTACAACAATTTTTATCTTTATAACCAAATTCATTTAATATTAAAATTTACATAAACAAAAAAAACTAAAAAATTTGATACATTAAAATATTTTTTTAAGTTGATATTTATAATATAGATATCAAATAAATAGTTATAATATTATGTATCCATGTTTCAAAATCCATGACGGAAAGAAAAGTCATCTAATAGAAAAAGCATCATATAGAAATCATTTTTTCGAGCATTTAATGGAAGTATCCTCACTAGGGTTCACCTCATAAAATTCATAATCTGAACTACAAAATTTGTTCTATTAGTTAAATCACAAGCAAGAGAAGTTCAATATTACAGAAACTGCCTTGGGGCCTATGCTATAAGAATGACCACCTGTAACAGCCACAAGAGCAAACCTTATGACTAGATCTTATGAAATGATCTTAAGAGGATATTAAACTATAAATTGGAATGATAAAAACATGTAATTAGTAGTGAAATAAATCATTTATCAAATAATTAGATATATTTAATTTTATATTTTTATGAGAGAAAAAATATATATTTACTAATGATATGATAAAATTAACAATATCATATATTCTTAAAACATTATTTATTTTTCATAGAATTATATATGTTTTGATAAATTTATGGAAAATAAATACAATAAATATATTATTTATTTGAATAATATAATATTAGTCCAATATTTAATTGATATGAAGTTTGAATAAAACTGATAAATTATAAAAATGTGATATTTTCTAGTGAAAAAATGTTTTCATTATATTTTCTTACATGTATTTAAAATTTCATTCTAAGATTTCAGAATTTTAATTAGACCAAATTAAATTTTATTTCAGAAATATGATAAAAATTTTATCCTAGGATTAAATTTAATTATTATTCTAAATTAAATAATTTTAATTGAATATTAAGAAATATTTGATTTATCTAATATCCACACTTATATGAAAATGTAATAATATATGAACAAATTAAATATATTAAAAAAATTATATAAAATCTATGATTATAAAATAAGATAAATCATTTCAAACCAATAAATTTAATTTATAATACCCATCTTTAATTTTCTAGAAACTAATGTAATATTTTTCTCTAAATTTATTTTATTCGCATATTTATAATTGTTTTTCACCACATAATGAAAATTAATATAAAAATTTGATTTCAAATATTAGAAACTTTTTATTATTTAATGTTTATGATTTCATTTATAAATATAAAATTATGATTATTTATATTGATGTTGACTACCCTGATAATATTTAATGGGATAATTTCAATAAATTAATTAATTAGTGTAGTCTAGTTTTTAATTAGTAAATTTATACAGATAATTTCTTATTTTGAAATCGATTTTAGTTTTAATAATTTATACAAATATTTTATCACTATTTTAGCAGATAATTAAATTTATATAACAATTAAAAAAATTGGTAGTTAAAAAAATATTTTTATAAAAATATTGTTCTCTTATATCAATAATTTTATAATATAATTGATATAATTAGTATTTTTAGAAATTGGATTCTTTTATTCAGAGGGTAAATTTTTGTCAAACATAATAAAATCATAAAATTGGTTTTATTTAATATTTATAATAAAACCTAATTTACTCTTTTATAAAATATTTAATAAGATTAAAACTTAAAAATGGTATGGTGTAAAAAATATAATGGTAAATGAATGAAAACATGTAAAAATATGAGTGAATGTGCATGGTTGAGTATTTTAATGTCCACACCCCTCTCTACTCAACTATGGTCCACTTATAAAGCTGTTGAAATTTCAATAGTATCTTGGAATCCTTGAGACGTATTGTGTATTTAATAAAATTCTATTTCTCTTCATATATAAAAGGGTATTACACATGCTAATTATATTGGCCCATTTAAAATTTCAATTATTACTAATAAAGTACCCATTTTCTATTCAAAAATCACCCTATAATAAAAAATACTATGTCTTCCCAAAATAAAATTCTAAGGAGCCTCATTGTTTTAGATTAAAGTTACCATATAATGGGAGAGGTGATTCTCTCTACAACACTCTCATAGTTTCAGGATACATTAACCCTCTAACAAAGATTGTTTTCAATGAATGATTGATTACCTATCATTTTAGTAATCCTAAATGTTACTAAAATACTGTAATTATACTTTTCTATCACTCCCCAATATGAAATTAAAAAATAATGGTTTTCTTATACGTTTATGCAAACTACTACCTCAAATAAATAAAGTATCTCCATTGAAAAATATTATTACATGGATAGTCCAAATGAGTTATTAAATTAAAATATTTAATAATTATATGATAATTAAAAATATGAAATGTAAATAATATTATTTTTATACCCATTCTCTAATATGAAAATTGGTATCATATTCTTTGTATATATGGGATACGACCACCAAAGAATGACACTCTTCATTTCCCATTGTATCATATTATGGATTCCATTGAAAACATATCTGAAATATTAAAATTTTATATATAAAAATACTGATATTTAAGAAGATTTCGTATTAAATTCTCTAAGTGAAATTAATAGTCAATTGTCAAAGTAATATTAATCACCTTAAATGAACACATCGATGAATCATTATTATTAGATATAAATTTTTGGAAAAACCATGAAAATATATGAATTTTGTGCCAATTGAATAATTAAATATATATAATTATATAATTTTGAGGATTATGAAACTATTTTCAAAATATACATGACTGTGGTAATTATATAATGTAATTCATATAAAAATTACCTGAAATGACTCAGGTAAACTATATAAGCTTAAAATATTTACTAAAAGATTAAAACTATGTATTGGGTAAGTAAAAGAGACCTTTTGTCTCTTGAACTCTTCATGTTAAACTAGGAGTCCCTTATAAGAAATAACTATAATATTTTGGATAATGGGAGGATTATATTGTTTAAAAATAGATATAGGAACGACATTGTTTCTCGTCCAATGTTTCATGTCTATATGTTCATTTTTATTAATGGATGCCTATGCTTAATAAATGGACTCATTAAAATTATTTCAACATCTAGTTAGATGAGTATAAAATGAGTCATCCAAATTAAAAGTAGTTGTTCATATACATTAAATGCGCCCAGAGGTGTAGTAGCCTAATACATGAGCCGCTAGGAATTAAGTAGCATAAAATCCAAATAATTTACCTTTGAGATCCCATAAAAAATGGAATGTATAAAAAGATTAAATTTTTTATTTCATTAATAGACCATTTGATTTATTTTAAATAATAATAATAGGTTTATATCATTCATAAGATGGATCACATTTATTAACAATGTGATAACATCTATCCCAATTCATGTGATATGCATGATCAGGTTGTCAAATGTGATAATAACCAAGATGGAAAATGTTATGTAATTATTTTTATGGGATGTGAACTAAGTATAAAGATTATTTTAGGAATTTTTTAAATTTATAGGGGGACCAAACTAGGAGGGTTGGATAATCTTACATTATTTTTCATAAACCATACATTTCATGTAGGTGTATTTTGAATCAGAAGTTATTGAAGGGAATCCATTACACGTGATATTCATAATAGATAATAATTGGGAGGTATGTGGGATGCGATGGATTAAACATAATACTTTTGTGTCATTAATGGGGTATTATTTATCATATGTTGGAGTTTTAGGGAAATTACTCTATAGTTTGGGGTTTTGGATATATAATCCTTTTGAAGAATAATTTTGTAGAAGGGTCGTTGTTGTTTCTATGGTTCTCAATTTCAATCATCGCATTCAAAGAGGAAATTATGTATCCATAATTTCTCAATCCCACACTTATAAAATACTAGAAGTATTTTTATTAGGATATTAGTTTGGTCTATGAACTTGAAAATTTAATTTTTTCAGTTTCAACTTGAAGTAGTTTGAATGTTTGGGAATACAAAAATATGAATCTTGAATGATGTGTGATGCATTAATGGGAAATAAAATGTGATATAAAGAGATTCCAAAAACATGTAAGCATTATGGTCTGGTGGTTTCAGAATCATTCACTTCCAATGGATGATAACCCATAGAAAAATGGGGTGGCTTCATGGTGCCAATCTTTTGCAAGGCCACATTTGAAATCAGCATTGGGATTATTTTTCCATGGTTTTCAGTATAAAAGTATTTTTATAATATGGAACATGTTATAAATTTTAACAGAAGTAGGGATTAAATGTATGTGGTTGTTGGGTAATGGTTTTAGGTTGATGGGTATAAATGGATGGTGGTTATGATCCTTGGTAAGTTTTTTGTGGTTAACTGTTGGATCCTCGGGGAAGCTATAAATAAGGCCATAAAAAGAAGAAAAAACTCTGCTATATAATTTTAGGAATACGTGTAGGTGATTTTAGTGGAACATGGGATGATTATCGGAGGTTGTATATAATCTAGTATTCTTATCAGGCTTATTTCTTGTTCTTACATGAACATGGAATTTGGAAAAGGTAATTAAGGTAGATGAGTTTGCTAGAAGCCTTCCAATGTGGTGATGAAACTAAATATGGATTGATCTCTTTTTTTCAAGGATATGTGACGAATATTTATGGTGAGATATAACAATGTATTGGGGAATCTAGGACTAAACTCTCTTTATAGTATATGTAATTACACTTGATATGATGTTAGACCAATGGAAACCAGACTAATGTTATGAATGATTTATAAAATTCATATTTATAATGTTGAATTAGACTCAGTGGTGTTAGATTGGTTAGTAAAAGAGAATGAGAATTCAACATATTACCATGCTTATATTGACAGGAACTACATATTACATTTGAGTGAGGGTATTAATGTTTGTAATATACGGAGGGAAGGTATTTATGAGGATGATGTCTTTGCTTTTAAATAGAGTCTATTAGATAGATCGATTTGGTAAAACAATTATGGATTATTACCTAGAGATTTGAAGACCATTATTTAGGGT
This sequence comes from Viscum album, assembly GCA_963277665.1. Classification (NCBI taxonomy): domain Eukaryota; kingdom Viridiplantae; phylum Streptophyta; class Magnoliopsida; order Santalales; family Viscaceae; genus Viscum; species Viscum album. Next base: position 164,088,546 of record OY728155.1, on the reverse strand, counting down.
GATTCCCTTAGTCTTCAACATTGATGACGCCCATGATTTTCCATGGTTTATATTTTATTTATAACATCTATTTAATGATATATTAATTTTCAGTCATATATTTCTTAAATTCACCACTTTTCCCCTTTTATTTACATGAAAATTGACAATGAATATATTTTTGAATACCACGCTTAGAATGAAAGGAATTCACTAATTGAAAAATACCTAATACCAATAGTTTGGAACCATTAGTATAGGTCTAAAAACCATTGGTATTGACTATACTAATGGTTTGGAGGATTTTTGGCCGGTTTGACATTATTATAGGTCATCACCAATGGTTCTATAAAACCATTTATATAGGTTATATGAAGACCTATACCAGCAGTTCTATAAAACTGTTGGTATAAGTAATTAAAAAAAACCCTGTGTGGTTTTGATCTAAGTACCACCCGTTTATAATCCAACAACATAACCAAAAACCTAAAATGACTTTTGTGATCATAATTCCATATATATATGTGTGTATATTCATACGACTTATAAATTTGTATTTATATAATTTTATATTAAAAAATATTGAATAAAAAATATGTGTACCTATAACAACGGTTCTCAAAACCATTAGTATAGGGTATTTGATTTTTTGATAAATACAAATTGTTTCTGTTTACCCATTGGTAAAGGGTGGTCCTATACCGACATTTTATATAAAACTGTTGGTATGGGCACTATAAAAAACCTAGATCGACAATTTTAGCCAAACCTATGTGTATAAATCCATATAAGTGAATTATTACAACATTTTTGAAAAAAAAATTTGTATAAGTCAAAATTACTGACCTATATCAACAGTTTTGGACAAACCATTGTTATAAGTTCATATAAGTGACCAATACTAGCAGTTTTGGCCGAACCATGGGTATATTTCTAAATTAGTTACCTATACCAATGGGTTTGGCCAAACTGCTCGTATATGTCGTATTTCAAGTAGTTATTTGAAAATACATATAATGTTTCACTATACAGATGTTTTAAATGTGAAATATAATGATGTTGTAGTAATTTATTTAACTCAAATACACTTTTTTTTGAGTTATAATATATGAATGAGAACTTTACTTCAATGATTAGTTTATTCCACTCTATGTTATCATAATGAAAATTCAGTTATCTTTATAAGATTGATTTTTTTCTAATCTATCTTTATTAATTTAGTCCACATAAAATCATATTATTATAAATAATAATCCTCAACATCTTTAATGATGATTTTTTGTCCTTGCCCATATTTTCCATTCCCTCATATTTTCTACTTAATATGTGGAATCCCATTATGTGGTATCCCTTATGACCTCACATATATCTTTCCCTAATTTCAAAATAATGTCTTCTTATAGTTTTATAATTATGTGGGTTTCATAAATATATGTTAGAAAATTAAAATGGATATTTTGAATCACCTTCATTAATTTTGGTTGTCATGGTCTCTTAATTTTTCTCTAGTTTATCCTTATATATTCTTATTTATTTATTTCATATTATGCATATATGATACTTATATATATAGCTAGTTTCAAATACCATTATTTTTTAAGAGAATACATGGTTTATATTCCCTTCACAATTCACACTTGTAACTAAACCCGATTTAATGGAACATCTTGATATTATATTTCAAGAAAACTATCACCTCAATAACATGTTTATACCATTAATTTCATTATTAAACTAAAATGATTTTTTTGAAAACAGCACTTGTTAAATTATTTTTTATTATGAAACAATTAAACCCTTACTTATTTAATATATACTTTACCCATTTCATAAATCATATCCCTAGGGGTTTCATAGTATAATTTTTTTTAAATCCTTCTCTTGAATTTTTATACCTTGAAATAAAATATTCTGCAACTATTTTAATTTTCAAATTTTTATAATCAAAATTTATTTAATGACATAGTATATTGGGAATCCTTATGATATATATTAGGTTACTCCATGAGATAATATTATCAAACCAACTTCTTTATAATGGGATTTATCATGATTATGCTTTAGGTATGGTTACTTCTCCACATATGGAACACATACACACATATACGTCATGAATCACAAGGGTCACACTGATCGCACACAAATTCATTAGGTGATTTTTTCATTTAAAGAGATACCTTTTATGTTCCCTGAGTGGCTAACCTAAGCACGCTATATGATTTTATCTTGGTTATGATCCTTCAAGATAGTGAATCAATGACTATGTGGAGAACCTAATGTTATTTTGTATTGTTGGTGAACCAAAATATTGAATATGATGTTTTAATTCATTTTTACACCTATTTTTGATTCCATCAACATTGTATGTAATTTAATTATTTAATGTTTTCATTTTTATGATCATTGTCATTATGATCTCATTTTATTCCCCATATCTGATATGTATTTTCTAACCATTATGCTTTACTCTGATTATTTCTACATAGGGAATTTGAGATCATATTTTCTTATGATTACATTCTATTAGTTATGAATATGGTTATAACATATATGAAATCTATAAAGTATCTAGTGTGGATCAATTATGTATAAATGTTCATGTTTATTTTAAAATAAATTTATTTTATAGCTAGTCCTCAAGGGAATAAACCCTTCTATTATTGAGAATGTGGGAATATTAATTTTTGTTAGTATTTATATTATTTAAATGATATTGGATAATTATATTATTATATTGATTTATTATAATCTCTCACCCTGTTCTTTAGAATATGTTTTCATATGGGGAAAAGTGATAACATAAATCATTTTTTGTTCCTATACATTGGTTACATGCAATAGGTGGGGGAAACACTTAGGGGTAAATCTAGTAATATTTGTATCACATATTCAGGGGGAGTATTTATTTAGGTTGAGTTAAATGGGAATGATGTGACTTCATCAATTTAATGTATGAATTGTTTTAATAATTTCTTGAGGAATTTCCTGAGATATGATGTTTTTATAGGTTTTGCAAATGGTGATTGAAAATAATAAAATCAAGAATATGATGAATAGATATTAAATTTTTTAATATCATGATATTTTTATCTAATATTCTTATTTACAACACCAATATTGCTCTATCAGGCTTAGAACTATTATATTATTATTCCTCTCTATGTAAGTCATTTTTAAAATTCATTTATGTTCTGAGGATTCCAAAAAAATCCATATGGGGAGATTTTTTAGCTCTTATTCGATGCGAATAAAATTTAAATTGGGCTATAGAAGATTTGGTTTAATGTTTTTTTATTGAATAAATATCTTTCAATGATGAAAGTGTTGGTAGATTTTATATTAATATGATTAATCAAGTAAAAGTGTTGGTGAATGTTGAGAATCTATCAATATCTTCGTGGAGATGGATATGAGTTTTTTATGGATGGTTGATGATATTTTTAAGAGACTCTAGATCAATTTGAAATATTTATGGAATCCCGATACTATAATAGCATCCTGGTAAATCTATAGACTATAACTTTATGGGGTCAATTATTTATGTGGTCTATCATTAATTTCTTCTATATAAGAAATTCTAGTCTGTCTACTTCATATAGCCAATCCATATATGGTCGGTTCAAAATATTGATTATATTCCTAGAGAATAATATTAAAATATAAGATTTTCCTAGAGAACTAATATTCATGGGTTAAGAATCATTATCACTCAAGATTAAAATGATCCAATATTTTAATAATCAAACCATCAAACTAGAGGTGATACACTAATATTGACAGTGTTTTACTAAAGAATAATATGAACTAGATGTTTTGTTGCATTTAATATGAAGGTATGTATTCTAGTAAATCCTAATAGTTTCTTCATTATAATACTTATAATATATTTTCATAGAGAATAATGTTATAAATTTTATCATATCATTGATAATATTGAAGTACATAATCCTTTTAAAATAATTCTTTACGATCACCATGTAATAACCTAGATTTCAAAAAGAATAACATTTTATTCAATATAGTGTATCACACACCAAACAAAAAATAACAAGTAATATAAAATTATTAGGATTTTCAAAATATTTACTATTTTAAAAACTTTATATACATTATATGGCTTCCAATTCAACCACCATTGATTTATCATTCATAACACACATCAACTCTTTTCTTTAATAGCATATGTTACTCATAGGATGGAGTTTTACCGAATACTATTAATATTATTATTCAAAATGGAAATTAACACCTATATTATGAAATGAGGTTATGAATATGATTATATAACATTAGAAATATTTTTTTTAAAATTCATTAGTTACATATTAAATATAAATTAAAATAAAAACCAATTTAAAAGAAGGGAAATGTTTTTTATAAAAAAACAATTTACGATCCAAAGTTGGTTTATTTTAATAAATTAAATTAATAAATATTAGATAGTGATATTATTTTAATTTATATAATACATAATAAATAAATTATTTTTACTATAATCCAATTGATCTTATTGGAATAAGATAATAAAAAAATTAAATTTTATACTTAAAATGTTGTATTTGTTTAAATGTGGTTTTGCTACCTTTTACTGGAAATTTTAACTTTAAACTAAATTTTGAAAATTATATAATTATTATAAGAAAAAAATAAAAACTATATTTTAAATATTATGTTAAAATATATCTTACTTTTTAACTATTTGTATTTTACAGAGAGGTTTATTTAATTAGAAAAAAGTGAAAAATAATTAATTTTTATTGAAAACTGATTTTTTCTATATATAATTTATAATGAAAAATTTTATTTATAATTTTTTAAAATTAATAATAATTTAATTATACATATATTATTTAAATTTAGGTAATTGGATGAATTTCTATATTGAATTTATATATATAAACATAGTAAACATTTAAGAAGATTCACTTTGAAAACTAGCTTTCTCATTTTGTACATGGGATGAATTTTAAATTATATTCATCCACTTATATGATTTTAATTTACAAAAATTTATTAAATATATTTAATCAAATTGACATAAAATTTCTTTTAAGTTCAAATTAAATTTTTAACAATGTGATTAGTGAAAACAATAAAAATTAATCATATTGATTATGAAAAAACAACTTTACCAGGGGACTAATCTTTTAACTTAAGGATCCCAATGAACTAAAAATTTTACAATACCCTTTTGTGGCCAAATTTTCAACTGCATAGACATGTACCAAAAGTTTTGGAGTTTTTGGAATCATATAGATGAAATTCATTCATATAATATGTAAAGAAATTAAAAATAAATGAATTTTTATTACTTGTATTTCAATAATGATACGGGAATTTGAGAAAAAGAAAATAGATTGGAATATGAGGATTATTTTTAATGAGATATACTTTTATTACATCATAAAAATTTAATTTAGTTTCTATAAATTAATTAGTTTCATAAAATTTTTTTGAAACACCATCATAATAATTATTTAGTTTATAATAAAATACAATAAATGTTACAAGAAATATTAATTTGAAATGAAATTGATTGAATTATTATATTACATATTTTTTTGATTAATATTACATAATTGACATCTTTGAACATAAATTTTTTTATATAAATCATGATTTTGCTATTATTAAATTCATATAAAATTAATAATGTCAAAATAGACATTAATTCTATTTTATAATAAATTATATATTATTAATTGATTTAAATTTAATAAAAATCATATATCCTTTTAGATGAATTTGTAATGATAATAAATATATAATATGGTCTAATCATGGAACAATTATTATATTATAATAAAGATATTTACACTTAATTAGTATAAAATGTAGCTAGTGCGTTTACAGTTTAAGTGGTGTTTTTGTACGTTAATTTCCAGTATGTTAAAATTAATATCCAACACACATAATATTTTTATTGTAACATTTATATATAATATTAAGAATCATTTTTCATAAATCATATATTAATTATTATTTTATTTTATTCTTAATGGACAAAATACTTATGTTAGAAAACTAATTATAATAATGGAAAACTAAAATTACAAAATAATGAAACAAATAAGTTAGTGAAAAAAATTTAAATAATGTGCTATATTTTTTGTAATGTGGTGGGTCTCAAACACATAAATCATAAAAACAATTAAATATAAATATTTGTGTCACATTAGTAATGATTTACATCCAAATGGGGAATACATGAGAGTATTTACAAGAATACCACCCCTCATCAACTGTAGAAAGGAACTCACTCTCCCCCATCTTCAAACCACTCATGACTTATTTTCAACCTATACAAATTAAAATCATTCCCCAACATCCCAAACCTCATCATATTGTTATAATATTGTTCTAAAATCAATCCTTTAAATTTTTAGTGTATACCTAATGGTGATACCTAAAGAATAGTTAATGTTCATCTAAAGTTCTTTTTATTTTATTTTCTTCGCCACATCATTCTGTTATTATTATATAATGATTGTAAAATATTATTATTATCTTAAATATAATAATATTTTTTATGGTTATTACCTACAACATTACATACTTCCATCAAATAGGTTATGTAATCATCTATCATGTGTATGGTAGACTATTGCCTTGCGAACCGTTGCCATTATTTTTTCCATTACAACCTATCATTATTTGGAATAATAATTGAAATAATGTAAATAATATATATATATATATATATATTAAATTTATTATGTTATTATTATTATACATCAAATATATTACACAGACCATTACACTTTCCATTTTGTGGGAGTATGATAACATCACTTCGGTGTATAGTAGACTACCCCCTTGCAAAACTGTTTAATTAATTCATGATTTACATGGAATATAATAAGAATGATTTAAATAAAAATAAGTTATATATATATGAAAAACTAGTAATATGTTAAATAATATATATATATATATATCTAGTCATTCATTCAATATGAATATAAAATAGAAACAAAATTCATGCATATGTATGCCCACCATCTCCATGAACAATGTATTTAATTTCCTTTAAGAAACATTTATTGATCAAAATAAATAAATATTTATTGAATATTTATTACATTTATATCATGGTTTAATTTTAAAATACAATGAAATTGTAATCAATTGTAGAGGTATAATAAATTAACATATGAAAACATGCTTGAAAAACAAGGCAATTGACATAAAAAATAATGAATATAATGAAATATTATTAACAAATTTGTTAAAAGATGTTATAAAAAGATAATATATGAAATTATAACCATTAATATTGTTCTTTTATAAATTATTAAGATTTTTAAAACCACCATACTGATGTTTAAATCATCTATGACCGAAAGGAAAGTGTGAGGTAAGGGATTCCTTCTCAAATTAATTTTGTTAAGGAATATTATAATATTATATAACTATTTTATTTTATACGGTGTATATAATATCTCTTCAAAAGGTAATACTATAAACACTTAATTATTCATGATATTTTGATTTTAAATATTAATTATTTAATTTATGTGGATTTTAATGGAATGTTCCCAAGTGGTAAATAATTTATTAACTTCATTTCTGTTAATTGGGCTAAACTTCCACATAATTTATTATAATATTCTATGATTATGTGTATAATTAATTTTTAATATCTATTATTTTATTACCACTTTTTTATGAATTATATTTGATAAAAATAATATATTCTTTAACTAAATCTCTGTGTGACTATAAGATCATTTTAAGTGATTGTTTCACAATCTCATTTTAATCAATATTGTTTATTATTGAATTTAAATTAATATAAATTATATGAAATTATTTAATAAACCCATATTTTTTTTTATAATCTAGTCATAAAATATATTTTTAAACTAATATTACCATTTCTACACTCTTTAGTTCATATAAGAATTTATAATTCTCTTTAATAAAATTTGACTTGATTTATGTCATTATTTAAAAATGATTTCAATTACAGAAAATGATACTATAGTAATGTTTTTAAGAAAAATTTCTTTAACCTTTTCAAAATGATTGATTGAAGTAAATGTTTTCCAATTTTATTATTTTTTTAATAAATGGAATATCATTTTCTAATTCCAAACGAAGCACTTGTATATCCTTTTTACAATGAAAAATGTATGTTTTTTTACTTTGTATAAAATTACCCACTGTTATTTCATTGAATTATACATTTCAATTCTAGAATTATATTTTTAATGAAAATATTTTTAATAGTTATTTTCAATTGTATATATTTTTTAAAAAATTAAATTGAAAATGATATTTTCATCAACAATGAATTTATATATCTTTTTATGGTATTTATATTCATCAAATACAACAACCCTTATTCTCATCAAGGGAGCCTCACCATATGCTAGAGGCTATCAACTATCTTTGGGGGCCACATGCATGGCTATGGGGACACTCTTCCCTATGGTTAGATTAGGATAACAATATTATGAATAAGTCATAAAATAAATTAATCATATAAATAATGGAAAATATAATCGGAGTATGAATAAAAATAAATGGAATTGATAATTATAAAAAGAATTAATATGAATCATATTCAATATATGCTGATTTCACATATTTATAAATTATCATTAAAATATATACATAGAAGATGGTAGTTAATAGTATACATGATATACAAAATACAAAAAAGGGAAAAAAATCCACAAATGTGAAGCTCCATCTAGGTATTCTATTAGAAATATCTCGTATTATGTTTTTCAATAACTAACTCGTCCATAACATGATGTTTTCCCTTAACTTTACTTATAAGCATCTTATTTTCATGGGTAATATCTGTAAACCAGATAATGTGTGAGATAAAATCAATATTCTACCACCACCAATGTCTATAAATATATTTTTTGTTAATATAATATAGATTTGTGTTTGTAATTGGGGTCATTTCAGGTGAAGTATTATTTTCGGCAATCCAATAAAGAAATTACATAACTTGTAACTAGTATAATGGAAGTACAGGTTGATCCAGATGGAGAATTTAAAATGTCTTGATTCTAGAATTATAATTAATTAAGTGAAGATGCAGAATTTAAATAATATTTTTTGTTATCATGGTGACTGATTTCAAAGCTGAATTACTTGAACTCTTCTAATTAAAAGATGTTTAACATTAAATGTATAAAATTAACTAACTTCGATTCCATGTGATTAAAGAAAAAAATGTGTCAGAGATATAAGATTTTGTGTGTTTTTAAAAATCAATTTCTTATTTTGTTGTATTATTCCTAATAACCCATATTTTTTTATTAAATTGGTGTTGGAAACCCCTTTGTCCCGTGAGTTCTAATTAAGTCATTAGAAATAAACTCCATGGTATGGAATTAGATTTCAACTAACGTTTAATTAAAACCACCCTTTCGAAACAACAAATGAACCCAATGATCATGGATATACTTCTCACAATCCCCCCAAGTATCCCTAGAAAATATGTTCTTGGTCTGATACAGGGCTTCCAGTAAAATAAAACATGAATGTTGGGAGAATTATGTGGGGGAAAATAAACAACACCAGAATAGAAATACCGATTATTAATGAACCCACATTTCTCCACATCCACTGTAGAGGGGGGGGGGGGGTTAGATACTCATGGATAAATTGATTAAAACATAATGTAAGTAATTTTATTATTTATTAAAACAAAGTAAAAGAGATAAAATTGATAATTACAAAAGAAAAATCTGCCAAGAACTTCCTTCCCAAAAATATTCCAACTTCCTCTTCCAGTTGAATCATGTCCCTCCTTCCTTCCACTCCTTTTCCCCAGGTCTCCTCTATCAAAAAAGTGGATTATCCCACTTTTCCTAAATCTAGGAGAAATCCAATCCCTAGGTAAAGGAATAGGTAGAAGGTAAGTGTGAAAAAGGGAGGGAGCTATACTGAACTACATGGTTTGGGTGCACGGTTTGGTAGGGTTATCACCAACTGTGCACCCAGTTTTGTCTTCAAAAATGATGGCGCACAACATTCATCGATAGGACACATGATTTGGTAAGTAGTGTACCAACTGTGCATATGCGATCTATCCCAAAATCCCAAAAGCATACACAGTTTGTTTGTTGGGCTGTATGGTTTGTTAAACCATGAAAATTCTATGCGAGTTCCTCTACCACCAAAAATATCACCCTTGTTTGGTTTGAGATTGGGCTGCACGGTTTGTTAAACCACGAAGATGTCATTTGGGTCATTATGTCTCCAAAATTACACACCCCCACATGGATTGTAGGGAATCCACACGGTTTGTAAAACCTTGCGGAGACCATGTGGGGTTCTCTTTCTTGAAAATTCATGATTTTCCCAGCCTTCAAGTCATGGTGCTCGGCCCGAGTGACTCCAAATATGCATACATTAGAGGAAAAGGGCCTCTAATTCCCTTCTGAATCTTCGAATAATGAGATTTATTAATACTTCATATCTTGGTGACTAAAAGAGATATCAATGAATATTATGATTGTGAAATTCATGAAAAAACATCAACATAACCATTTTCAACATATTAAACCAAGTATGAATACTTTATGCACAGCAGTGCATCAAACTCCCCTACGCTTGGTTGATTGTTTGTCCTAAAAAAGGACTAGAAAATTATTTCAAAGGAATTTTCAAAAAAAAAACAATTAGAAATTTCACTGATTATATCAATTAAATGAATATGGATTTTGAACGAATTATTATTAAAAATCACAATATTTATACTTTATGGCTCCCAAATTTTATGATGTTAGCTGATAAAGTATACATAATCCAAAACACCCAACCATTCATTCCTAAATGAATATTTCTTAGAAAATCAATTTCACTTTTTCATTCAAAAAAATTCCCAACCTCCAATTTTATCTCACCATACACTTAGATTAGTTAAGACCGGGTTTTTTTGTCGTCAATTGGTGGGATACCACTTTTATAGGACACGCACCCTCATTGGCATGCATCATTTGGAACATAATGAAAGGTCATCAGAAATATTTAGAATACCTTTTAATATCTCGAACTATATATATATATATATATATATATATTAGTGTGGTGTGATACTAGCATTGAATTGGGCCCAATTGTTCACGTCAACAAATGATGGAAATTTAGAGTATGTCAAGAGTTTATGAAATCAAGACTGCATGATAACCACATGTGTGGAAACAAAAATTCTCAAGTCTCACCCCTCTTTATGCACAAATTGATGTCCATTTTATGGGGTTCCATAATTTATATTACTCAATCACAAAAGTCATTTTTTTAAAAAAAATCTAAATGAAAGACTAAATGTTCCTTCTCATGTATTAGAATGTTCATTCATATCAAAAGAACGGGTTTATCAATTCAGACATATGATGAATTTTCAGAAATAATTCCCAATATTCATTTTTATTTAGTTGATAAAAACCTATTACACCTATAGCATCCCTTTAGAAACACCTAGGAATACATGTCATCTAATGAATGTGTTCAAGAAATCAACCCAATGGGGTGCCATATGTGGGCGCCCTCCCCCACACATAAAAACAATCATGGTAAGATGTTAAGTTATTATGGTGGAGAAGCATGTGTAAGGAGAATAAGAATATGGAGGGAGAAAAAAATGAATGTAGAATTGATTAACTAAAAAACAACCGCTGAATGTCTGTACATATTGGAAAACAAGTTGTCTGTGGGAGCCCGCCAAGAGAAAGAGTGGATTCCATCATTAAATAATGAGTCTCCTGCAGAATAAATAATAAAACCAAAAGAGTGAAGAAAGTTGAACCAAAGCAATCAACCTGAATACTAAATTGATTTACACAATAACATTATTATAATTAACCACACAGTTGTAAAAAGAGTACAAAAGTCAAAAAGATAAATTGGGAAAAAGGAATAATGAACAAAAAGAAATAAATTGAATCTCGTAGAGGGATAAGTGGGGTAACAAATAGTGCATCGTGAGCTTCATCTTAGGTCAGATCAGCAGTAGGCAGTGGTGTGGTCACTATGTCAGATGGAGAAGAGGTGGTGGAGGTATCTTCCATCGATGTGGATCCCCAAGCTAGATCAGGCTAAAATAGGGCAGCTCCATACATGTAGTATGAGGGAGGGTGAGGGGAATAGCCTCATAGAGAGCATGGGGCTAAATACTGGCCATGTTGATCCCTTCCACCTCCAGTCTAGTTCCCTTGAGATGCCAGTGGAACATTTGGTACTACTCATGTATCCACTTTATGAAGAGGTTGGGGTTAGCATTAGGGGTTCCCTGAATGTTTGGGTGTGAAGGGTAAGGTGGGTAGTGTGGTGGGACCATATATCCTAAGGAGATTTCGAGTGAATATGGTCCACCCTTGGGAGAAAAATGGTAATAGGTAGCAAGTGCAACATGAGGTACCTCTTCTGCAGCAGCCATAGCTGGGGCTGCAGCTGGGGTGGCCCCAGGAAGACCATGAAGATGAATACCAGCACCATCTGGCTCAAACATCTGCATCTATTGAAGAAGATTAATTTCAATGAAGGGTGTCATAGGTAGCACAAAACCTCCGCCTCATGGTACTCAATGTACAACAAATGCATCCCAGGAGTGACATACATGCCGACAAAAATATCCCCTTCAGTTCAGAAAACATTGTTTTCAGGTACATGGAGAAGACATTGGCAATGATGTCCTCGACTCCTCTGATCATCGAGTGTAACATAAATAAATCCCTGTTACTCATATTTCCTTCACTGTATGATAGATCTGTAAATAATGTGATGAACATGAGATGTAAAACTTGATGGAGGGGATTGAGTAACATGGATTCTTTTCCTATTTTATGTACATAAGATTCGCCACACTAGGAAATGGTGGCCCAAAATGATCAAGAAGTCGAAGGATCCCTCTCAGGAGACACCTCGACATATGCCACATGTTTTAGATAAGAGTTATCATAAATTCCAATGAACGTTGAAAACTCACTAATCCAAAAACTATACTGATTATTCATGAGGCAGAATGTGACATCGCCATTAGTTTCACTTGTAAATCTTTGATCATCATCGCTGTAACGGTCACGACACTAGAATATGGCTTCAAATTCTAAAATAAGATCTTTATAGATGTGTTGGTCTATGGTCAAGGCATGGTCCAAATTTCCTCGGGTGATGTACATTTGTAAATCCAGAGAAATTCCCAGCAGTTCAAGGTTAACATGGGAAAATTCATGATGGGTACTCATTTTCCGATTGACAAGTAGCTTGTACTGCATACTCTCCGACATTTTACTGATTTTTACATGTGGGAAAATGGTAGAGGTTGAGTGGGAACCACATGATTTCTTGGAAGAATACATTTTGCTTGGGGTTTTTGGAACCAAAAAGTAGTGACTAATACACAACAAAAAAATGCACACATTCACAAATCAGATGATACAGAAAGTTGATTGAATAAAATGTATGAATTGAAATAACCTAAGGCAAACTGAAAATATAGATAATGAAGTACAAAAATAAGGATTTGGGAGAAAAAATCTGTTGTGCGCAAGTGGGTGATTGTGAATTAGTGAAAAACACCGGAAAAGAAAGAATAAAGTGAGTCCAAGAAGAAGAATAAGAAGAGAAAAGAAAGGAAAAGAAGAGTGGTGATGGAAGGTTTTGGCCAAACCCTAGGGAATTATTTGAGAAAATGAATATGGATAAGATAAATAGAATAATTTATGAAGTATAGGAGGAGGAACATAGATCAGTGGATGATTCAGATAGCGAAGAAAGATGGTCTAAATAAGGAGGATAGGAGAGGGGAGGGGGGATGTGCACGAGTTGGATGGGGAGGCCGCATGAGGTGGAAGGGAAGAGGGGGATCTGGTTTTTTAAAAAAAAATTGGGTTTCAGTGGCCGCAAAATTTGGGCTGCACGGTTTTTCAAACCATGTGCCAACTATACATCTTCCACTGTAATAGGGATTCCAAGGTATACATTTAGTGCATGATTTCATCATAATGTGTCCCAACCATGTAGTTGGTTCTTTTTGAAAACCTTTCCAAAATTTTAGTATTTGGAACTTCAAACATTTGTTTTAAAATTGAATTCTTGGCCCCCTTTGACTTAAAAAATATAATTTGATATTTTCCATAAGAAATGAATGCCTTGAATTATAAAGAACTCAATGAGATATATAAACCTCATTATGATGATTAGAACTAAAGTACACAGTAATTAAAATACACACTAGCATGCATTCATAATCTCACTCAAAAAAAATAATTTTAACAAATTTTTTTCAGAAAGATGCATTAACTCCCGTTGAGTGGTACGTTTAGTGTCACTATCTTGTCTTACTTGAAACTTGAACTAACCATAATGTATGGTGGATACTATTCCCACCAAATATTTCTTGTTGTGATATTGTATAAGGAATTACCCATTTACCTTGAACGTCAGACCATCTTCACCAGCTACTTACATCACTCTATGGTAGAAAACAATGATAACTTTATAGGTCCTGACCACAAGGATTTCAACTTTATGAATATGTAAATAGAAGATAAAGATAAGTACATGGTCTACTTGGTGGATGGAAATATGAGAGATCATGTGGTGATGATCCACATTTTTTCTTATCCTTATATAATTTTCCATTCTCATATTTATCACTCATAATCTCATCGCGATCAGTCTTTTAAACCTTCTAATTTTCTTCCACAGCCTTTAGATCATAAGTAAAGGATTGGAAAACGAAATAATCCTAGTATTCCAACTCCACCGGCAAGTGGAACAGTTTTCCATAGATCAATCGAAAAGGATACATACCCAATTTTTTTTGGAAGGCAGTTGGGTATTCCCAGAATGCATTATCTAGCTTTTTCAAATAGTCCCTTTGTGAACCTCCAAAAATCTTTTCCATATTCTAATTCGAATCATGGTATGGAACCTCCACTTGACCACTTGATTGGGGATGATATAGTGTTCCCCGGTTATATGTGACTCTATACTTCAAAAGCACATTCTTCATCAGAATGTTGTCAAAATATTTTTCTTTAGTCACTTATCAAAACTCATGGGATATCAAAATGATTGAAAATGTTCTTCTTGATAATAGAAACTACAACCTTGGACATATTTTGAGTTTTTTCTATGGCTTCAACCCATATAGAAATGTGGTCATAATATACAATAATATATATATTCCAAAATAATGGCGGAAATCGGCCCCTAAAATCAATTCCCAACACATCAAAGTCCTCCACTTCATGATTGGGATGTTGTGGAATTTCTTCTCCATGACCTTTTTTTCCAGTTCTCTGGAGCCTATCATTGTGATAAAAAAATAGTGACTCTCCATGTGCATCGAAGGTCATAAAAAACATATTGTAAGATATTTTATATAGTGAGGTCAGGCCCATGATTCCCTCATATAGGAGAATAATGATATAATTCCAAAATGCATTGAATTTTCTCATTCTGTAAACAATGGTGGATCACCTGATCCCCATATGAGATGAAGAGCAGTGGGACTTACCTAAAATATTACTTCACCTGTAACATGAATCTCTTCCTCTCCAACCTAAAATATATGGGAAGATCAAGTGGAAATTTTGTATTTTCCCCAATTTTCCACTTCCTCAGAACACGATATGGTTTATGGGTCAATTTGGATTTTAATTTCAAGGCTTCCGAAACTACTAATTATCCCCATAACTATTATTGGGTTTAACTTGGTTTCCACTGACCATGAGAGTAGTATAAATGTGTTTCTTTCAAATTCTGGTCGAACTATTAATGTTTATCTATTATGAAATGTTCGGGATCAAAGTATATTATTCCCCCAAGTAAAACTCAATTATAAGATCCTGGTTCACTATTTCAGATATGGTTGTAAATTAAAAACTTTTCACATGAGAAAAAATGAGATTCAAAAGTCCATCATATAATAGTCATGGTTTTTTTAGATAATTAGTAGTAGATATGGGATCAAATCAATAAAGCATTATAAAATGTGCCAAATAATATATAACATTCATATAACCATTATTTAGGTTAACTAATTCCCTAGACTAATCACCCTCTAGGGTATATGGGATGATATAATAAAATATAACCTACTATAAATCCCTTCATGTCCCTTATTTATACTAGAATTCCTGGTTGAAAATATACCACCGTTGTTTGGTGGATCCTTGATGCATGTAAATATTGATATCGTCGCTCCTATTATGAGGTGCCTCTAGATTCATGAATATAGAAATAACTATCTTGACCCATAGCTCTATTTTCTATTTGAAAAACCATATAATGATATGAGGTTAAATGGAAAAACTATATGAATCATGTCAAAATGTTTCTCTTTCATTTTCGGGAGCCCACATGGTTTGAACTCCAAAACTAAGCATGCTTGGCATGGAGTCGTTATCATGGTTATTACCCTTCTAGGATGATTCTCATAGTGCATGTGAGTTATGTAAATAACACTTAAAATAAAATTTCTAATCATATGGGTAAGTTCAATAGTGTGATGAAAAGCTCTCGCACATGGGTGAAACATACGGTGGGTACCATCTGTTTGTAGGGAAACTGGTGGTACCTGGAGGGTCTGGGACTGATGACCATTATATGTCAGGGTGTCTATGCAGTCAGTGATTCCTTGTTGTTACATTATTATAATAACATGAAACAAGCTTAAAAATGGTGTCAGTCAATCAGTCAAGATGTGGCTTCCATAATGATAATGATGTTCTCTAAATGTAGGTGATTGTTAATATTATACCACAAAATAATAAAGGGATAATTGAATAAATGATACGACTCATGTTAACAAGGTGAACAATTCTTTTCATGAGCCTAAATGATTAGACATCCCTACATAATAAATATTGTCATAGAGTTGTGACCAGGATGGGTGAACTTTTATACTGTTTCCTATAATTTTTGTGAGTGAGGAAAACGAACACTAGAATTATCATGCTATTTATGAATGGTAAAATTCATTAGTCTGATGACTAATTTGGGTATGTGGGTGGGGACCATGTGTTTGTGGGTAAATTGGTGGTACCTAGTTGGTTATGATTTCATGGACATATAAAGGTGGGTGTATATGCTATTAGAAGGTCCTAGTTGTTACTTCTAATCCACAAACCCCCGAAAATGTGGGAGGATTTTGCTGCTAAAAATCCCAAGTCATCTTTCCCATAGATAGGGAATACTGCGGAGATCCCTCAACCATTTTCATATTCCACAAAAAATATCATCAAAATAGGGAATCATTGACTACATCATGAAAAGGAAGTGGTGCCACAGGGGTCACCAGAGGAGTAATCGTAGTGGAATTCCCCCCCCCCCAATGTTGATGCATGGTCACCAACACCTTCTTAGAGAACATCATGAGGACATCCAGGTGGAACAACTCTACAAATGGAAAAATCACTACATTTATAGGATTAAACATCGATTACATTACAAATAAATGAATAGGATAGGTACAATCCTTTCTATAAAATAATCAAATCACACTACCAAATCAATGAGTCTGGTATGGGTGATAAAATAATTTAATATGACATTTGATATGCTACCTACTACCCACTACTAAGGTAGATATTGAGTTAATCTAAATGTTTATTTGTTTCAAATGAATTTAAATTTCATATTATTTTTTTTAACATTATATGGTGGAACCAAATGGTGGTAGATTTCTAATCCATGAAGGTATGTACACCTTATGAACTAGAATGTTGTGTCCAATTAAATCATACAATAATACATTTTTTCCCATTTGACAATTTTTCCATTAATCAATTTTCCATAGTTGATTTCATTGGGTGTCTTCTATATATTAAGAAGGAAAACGCTATTTTTTTATTATAGGGACTCTACGCAAAAACAATATTTCTCTAAATCCTATATAAAATGTTAGTCAATTAAACATATATATCATAGAAGGAACATATAAAAATTTAATATAGTCATGTAATATATCCTATAAGAGATTGAATAATTCCTGACAATGGAATTATAATTGGTCCCCATAATAATGAATGTTATGGAATAATCCGAAATCATTGGGATTGATAAAGTAAAATCCTCAATCATAGAAATAATAACTTCAAAAATCATTTATATCACCCAATTTTTGAACTAAATCAATAACTCCAAGAGTAAAACAAATTAGAAATTTCTATCTGTTGAAATTTTGATTTTCTCCCCACATGGGACAACTACTTCCAAGTAGAATTCCTTAACAAATCCCAATTTCAGTCCTAATATATTAAATAGTATATAACAATTATAATTCATGAATATAATATGATAAAATACTACATTGTACATCCCAACTAGGGTTCCACTTAGTATTACCCCAGAATAGTCACCACATGGCTTAAGCTTACCTCCACATATTCAAAATGAAAACAACCATTAACGAGGTCCAAGGGTGTTTCCATGGGGAAACTATGACCTCTTGTTATATTTACATAGTGGTATTTATTGTATCTAAATATAGAGATGAGCATATCAATATTGTAAAGACATAGGAAGGAAGAATAAACATCCAAGCCCTAAATAAAAATAAAAAATAAAAACCTGAATCATATACAATGTATGAGGATGTATTTTCTATACAAAAAAGGAACACATGTATACATAAATATATCAAAACATGACATGATATAAAAATGGATGAAAGGGGAAAAATATATCAAATAAGACAGATCTTTATCCTGGCTATCTAACACCAAGATCCCATCTTAGTTCAAGTAATAATTCACATGTCCATTTTTTTATGTTTCCCCTTTGTATACACCTGTAAGCATGTGTAATTCATGGGTAGCATCAAAAGCAAAGATAAGGCTAGTAAGAACAATGTAGGCCACCACCAATCGATTCTATAAATATCTATCATGTGCATATATTATGGTTTTGTAAAGGTAATACATTAAAAAATAATAAAGCTGTAAATGGGATAGCTTTGGTTCCTGATATAAATCATGGCTAACACTACCTACCTTGGCAAGTGATGGAATACCTATAAATAGGTACCAGGGGACAAAATTCTCAGTGTCACAACAATATGTTATTACATTCCCATTATCATTGCAGTATATGGAATTATATTCCAAGTATCGAAGTAGGGGTTATCATGCCTAGTATTATAGTCATAGGGATGTCATTCCAAGTATCAAATAATAGTGATGGGATGATTAGTATCATAGTATAGGTAATTCATACCCAATATCATAATAGATAGAAATCCATGAAATTTATCCAAAAAATATAGATTCCATACAAAATATCATAGTAATGGATGTTGGGCCCATGTCCCAAAATAGGGAATTCATGCACAATATCGTATTACTATGGACTCCATGGATAGTATCATAGAACAAGATCCCATGCCCATATCACATATATAAGTGTCTTTATGATAATATATATTAAATATATAATGGGAACCAGAACCATATAAATTTAACATGAAGTAGGGTTTCCTTCCAAAATACTATAATTTACTAGGTAAATCATTCCCACACAACAACATGAAAATATATCATTGTCTTTATCATGAGAAAATTGATAATTCATAAGTCATTAACATTCAATAATAATATGGGCATAACCATTTTTCTATTTATGAGGGTAATGTGGTCTTTCAACTCACCAATAGTTCATTTAATTAAAATTTAATATATCACAACATAAAATCACACCAAAACCATATAGAATATAATAGGTGCATTTAGATATTTATAGCATCCGCATAAAATTGGTTGGCATCCCTCAAGGGGTAGAGAGAAGTCAAGGGGAGTAAAAAGGTCAAAAGATATTAAATTAAGGAAAACATTCTACAAAAGAATTAATTTCACGGAAAAACACAGTGAAACTAACTTATGACACATATCACTTTTAAAAAAACATTATGACATTAAGGGATAAATATTATACCACCTACCGCAAGCTCTTAGTACTATTATCATCAAGTATCGGCCCTATGTTTGTCCTAGATCAATATAAATAAAAATAATGGATTAATGCATTAAAAATATTGAATACGATCCTAGATCAAAATAGAATATCCAATATTAGTAATAATGATGAACCAAGTCTATGTATTGAAGAACATAACAATGGCTACCCAAACAGAAAATCGATAATCAAATTGGAGTTTGGAATAGAGGTAAGGTATCAGAATCTATTCAAGGGGATTGGGTTCACAAAAGGGATAATGTGATCCCTCGTATTTGATATCGAATAAAATGAGATGAAGATGTGAGTTAATTAGATTTTAGGGGGGAAATGGAAAATCAATAAATATATCATGGTCACAAATTTTGGCCGCATGGTTGGCCATATTTTTACCTACGCAGAACCTTCCACTTTCTATAGTGGGACCCTGCATGGTTTCATTCAAAATTTTGGACTAACAATGCACATACCATGCTCCCACATAGACTAGAAACTATAGAGAAATATTTATGGGTGTGCTCTAACTTCCAAAAATTTTCCTCAAAACTTTCAGTATCCTAGATCCATGTATCCTGCATGAGCTTGTTTAGGGAAACCATAAAAAAGGCTCTCATTATTTCTACTAACAGTGCAGTTTTTTCATTGTATCCACTAACTATGGTTTTGATCACCGAACAACACATAAAAAACCCAAAAACAACAACAACGAACACATTTGGAATTCATATTATGTCCATGAATAAAGATCTAGAAATAAAATTAAAGGATTTTTACCTTAATAATTCCCTAGGATAATACATAATTCATAATAATTATTGAATCATGGTTTTTCTACAATCACACGAATGTGTAGATATTCATATAAACATTATTTAAATAATTTTAGCTATATGTTTTCTAGAAAATATATGTCAATGAATATTTAAATATCACAAGAGAAATAAATTTTGATATCTTAAAGAGTTTTAAAATGGGAAAATAACTATTTTTTAATGAAGGATAACAATTTTGAAATAGGAGGATTTCTTATTGCCTTCAATCAGTGAGTTTCAACAAAATTCCTTGAAATATTATTCTTTATATTACTAAAGCATTATAAATTTATAAGGTATGGAAAATTTATATGTTTTTGAGAAAAATTAAATCCCAAAAATAATATTTATTATATATAAAAATGGAATGATGGTATTGAAGTATGAATAACTATTTTCATTTTCATTCTATGAATGAATTTGATGATGGTGATTAGAACACATACTCCCATGTGAGATGGGAAGAAGTAAACAACACATTAACAACATAATCAATGTTTATACTTTGGATAAACATTATTATTATTTAAAAATAATTTAAAATATAACTAATATTTACAATTAATTTCATCAATAGTGGTATATTATTTATTTAATTCTCATGTTTTTCTCCTACAAGTTGTTATTTATCAAAATTTCTCTATTAGATATTCCGATATATTTTTTTTCTTAGATCACACCAAAGACAAATTAATCATATTGAGTAGTGATCCTTAAAAAATATCATACCCATTTTTTATGTTTATGTGGGTCTATATAGAGTTGAATTAAGTTTTCTCTAACATGTAATTGTGGATGTTAGAAAATATATACATAAAATAAATGTTACCCAATAAATCCCCCATCATAGTGAGTTAATTGATCATATGGGTTGATTTTAATCCATTATAAATTTTGGTATACATATTATAGATGTAATTGTGTACACTAAATTTAACTTCCATCTAAAATGAAAGATGTTGTTTTATTCATTATTTTGGGTTAAAATAAACATTCAAATTTTTACATTATTAAGGAAGTGAATCATTTTCCAAGTCCTATGAAATAGAGAAAACAAGAAGCCTTATGTAATGAGTGTATTGTAATATGATATAAATAGTAAAATAAATGAAATTTAATATATGAACCCTTATAAATAAGAGAATAGAATCAAGATGGTCTATACTCCATGGGAGAGATAAAATATAAAATGGAGTTTGTGGGAGAGTGATTTATACTTCGATGATGCCTTTGCTCAAGAAATTCATGATTTTTAACATGAGAATATTCCTAAAACCGATAATAATAGAATGTTCCATTAATATAGGTTCTATATTTGAGTGAAAAAGTAGAAATAGACCTTGAAAGATATGGTTCTCCATTTACGAAAAAGAGTGAATTGTTTTTAAAAGGAAATATTAATTATTTAACATATAGAGAGGAATTAAGTGTGACAAAACATTCCATGTGGATAGAATAAATAGATCCTAAGATTGTATACATAAACTAAATCTATAATTTTTTATTTATAATCTAATGGTTGAAAATCCCATTCAATGAAAATAGTCATTCTTGATGATACATGACATGGATGGAAATATTATTAACTATAATCATTGATTGGTTGTAAAAGGGTGTAAGAAATTTTATGGAATAAACTATTATGATTCATTTTATTCAGTTTCTTTTTTTATATCAAATTGAATTTTATATTCTATAACATCATACCTATAATATGTGATTTGGATTATTTATTTTAGGAAATCATTCATCAATGATAATACTATTGATGATTTCTATATGAAACAATCATACAAGATTGTGATTCCAAATATTGATAATTTGGTATGACAGTTACGAAGATGAATATACATATTAAATCCAATATCCTAGTCTAGGAAAAATTAATTTGATGAATCCCTAATGGTATTTGGTTTCAAAAAAGACTCAATTCCATCGATCTATTTAGAAATGGTTTAGTTGGAGTGAAATACTTTTCCTAAAAGAATATGTTCATGAATCCAAAATATTAAAAATGAGATACCCTTCATGTAGACATTTAATACAAGGTTAAATAAAAAAAATTATGAATGATTTATGTGAAGTAGAATATATTATTTTGATTATAATAAAATATGATTATTCCTTGAGTTTTTTTGTCTATGTTGTGGTAAATAAAATTACATGTCTCTAAAAAATATAGTATAGTGTAATCCGTTATAGGATTTTACAAATTTCATGTGGCATTCATATTTTTAAGAAAATGTTTCCATAGACAGATGAGATAAGGTATAGGATAAAAATTACCCAATACACACTAGTTATTGGTTCAGCCATGTATGGATTGGTGTGTAATTGGATAGAGGTTTCCTACACCATGAGCATTGTTTCAAGTTATCCTGTTGAGCCTCTATACTATTGTAATAAGGGATTCCATGATTACCTTAAATATATATAGGTATATATTGATTTTTGATATCATTATGGAGTATAAAAGGAACTATGAATCTAAGGATATACATATTATAGTTTATAAATATATCTACATGAAATAAAAATTCAATTATTTTATATATTCACTCTCAATGGAGGTGTTGTGAACTAGAATAGATCAGAGAATGTTTTTCCCTTGATTAAAACACTGATTCCATGTTTATTGAAGCTTATAATATAACGAAAGAATAATTTTGGAAAAATTTAATCATCCAAGAGCTTGAATGGATTTTACATTAATAAACCTAAAATAATATCATATCATTTTTCTGTGGTTGATGCTATTAAAAACATACAAGGTCACAACTATGGACATAACACATAATCCAAAAATATTATCTCATGAGGTATTTTTCATAGATAAGTTACATTAAATATGTATTGTTTCCATACAAGACAAAATTGTGGATCCATTGACTATATTCCTAACCTAGGGAAATCATGAACATCAGGTGGGAGCTACTGGGCTCAATGTAGTTTTTATTTAGGTCGAGACCACATATGAGTCTATTGGAGTTAGTTCCTAATACCAACTAAATAAAATTTAAAATAACATATATATTAATTGATATTAATATTAATAAACATTTTATCATATATTATTTATTCTACTACATAAATTTAAGGTGATAATGTCCAATATTATCTTTCTCGTTGATATGGTAATAATGTATCCCCACATTAATAAAAATGAAGATATGATTTGATAATATTATAAAAATATATATCTTAAGGTCATATAATGTTATATAATCATTAAAAACTAATTTATTGATATAATAAACAATTTATATATATATAAATATGAGTCATATAATTATATGTAATATAAAAATATTCTGAAAAATTTACATCAAAAAAGAAATATATTTAACTATGTTTATAAATAATTGTTTTATTTACATGATTAATTTATTAATAATATAACTAATTTGGTAAATATTATTATTTTTTAAATTAATAATATCAAAATTAACTTATGGTAAATATTATCGATAGTTCAGAAAATATTGATTTTTTCACTAAATTCCGAGAAATAACAATTTTTGTAAAAAAAACTCATTTGTTTTCAATAAATTAATTAATTTAAAAGTCGCTTTATTTTTTGAATATAATTTAATGTAACATAAAATTTTATTAGTTACACGGAACAATAATAATTAAATTTCAATCAAATCATAAATATATTTTAGTATAAGTCTGTTTATGGGTCTGAAAATAGTATTTTTCTTATAAATGTTTTAAATTGCATAATTTTTTCCCAATTTAATTAATCTGAATAATACATAACAAGAAATGTTTTAAATTAATTTTATATATTTCATATAAAAAACTATCAATTTGAACAGAGAAAATTATTAATATATTTTATAGAGATAATTTGAATTAATCTTTTTCTAAAAAACACTTTATAAAAACCTTCATTTTCACCAGGCTTATGGGTTTTATTTTTTATTAAAATAACTCACTTTGGTGAATTTAATTTTTTTTAAAGATTAGATTTTTTTAGTAAGCATAATTTTTGAAATATAATATGATCAATGTGTTTTTTGACCATAATGAATAGTGAAAATAGTAAAAAAATAATTACTTCGATTATGGTAAAAAATATTTATCATGGTGCTAAACTAAATATTTTAGGTTCAAAATGACCCATACACTTGTAAAAATACATTATTTTGTCATATATAGATCTTAACATTTCTACATATCATAATTGGTTTATTTGGGAGCCTTTAAGTCGTATTTTATTTTATGCACTTATATAAATTTAAGAGTGTAACACCCCAAGATTTCATTGTACATTATTTCATCAAAGTAACTTAATAACATGGATTACACACAACATCGAGTTCAAGTGCACCATGACTTACCAAACTAGTCATTCAAAAGCTGTTATGATTAGTATCAATTGAAATTTGAACATTATATAATCCTGATAATTTTAGAATCCTTATTATGTGTTTCTTAGACATAATGTGAGAACAAATTCATTTTTTTCAGAAAAAAGAAGTATTTTTACAAAAATGTAATTTTACCGCATTTTAATGGAGAACCATTTTTAAATATAATATTTGATACTTTTATATATTAAATTTGACAAAATAAACTTTTTCTTTAGAATCGGGACACAAGAATTTAGTTTTAATAAATATTTTGTGTTTTTCTGAAAAACATCAATATTTTTTTGGATAGTGAAAAATACTATATTTTAACAAAAAACAACTTTTTTAATCAAAATAATTTATAGTTTTAAATTATAAATTTTAATGGCATGTAAGTATAAATATATTATAATTTTACCATTTAATCCAATGATGGTCATTATAAGTAATTTTACATTGAAATTGGACATAAATATGTGTCAATCTTTCCATCGTTATTATTTCATAAATACGCGGTTTTTGTTTTGACAATGGGAATTAATTTTAAATTAATTTCTTCCACTTTTATATTTTAAATTTGTAAAAATGGATTATATATTTTTAATTGGGAGATCCAAATTGTATAAATATATAACTTTTAGTTTTAGACATTAGGAATTTTTACTTCAGTAAATATTTTATTTACTGTGGTTAAAAAGGTAAATCCAGTAAATAAGGTTAAAAAAATATTATTATAATAATATTAAATTAACCTAACACGTGTCCTATCCCTATTGGCTGATACAGTTATGACCATGGGAATCCTTGGATCGATTATGGGACCCCATGGAGCCACTTGGGAGTGATAATGTCATTTTATATTAAATAATCTAAAGTAAAGACAACAATAACAAAAGAAAACATCTTTTAATAAAACAATTTTTATATGATGTTATATAATTGATATATTCGACTAAAAATATTCATTAGAATTATAAAGAGATATAATACCTCACAATATTTTATTTATTAATTTTAGTGCTAAAATTAATATATTTATAAATGACACCGTAGTGATACAATATTTTCTTTATTAATGAAACAGTCAAGTAAATGATATTATAAATTCTAAAATAAATATAAATTGAATGTTTTGATGCCATAAAGAAAATTTATAGGTTATTATGACATGTATTGGTTGATTAAATGTATTTATTTTGAAGTAATAAAGTTTTTATGACTTTAACAAAAATCAATTATTAAATAACGTCAAAATTGACATAAATGTGTTTTTTAAATGAATACAATATTATTGAATGATATAATAATCCTAAAAATCTAAGGATCAGAAAAAAGACTTATATAATTATATGTGTATCATTAATTAACCACTTGGGGTTCTCTTGTAAATTTATAGTTAGTTTATTAACCAGATAATATAAAAATACAAAAAGGCATGGTAAATGTCAAACTATTTAACTAAGAGTTAATTCTAAAAGATAAGGATAATATAGTGACCCAAACCTATCAGAAACCTATTGGTTGAGTTTTTTTATAAACATATCCATTTTATAATTCCAATAATTCATTTTGGATCCATTAGATACCGAAAATGTGTTTATTATAAAATGTTATTTCAATCTTTTCTGAAGGTGCCACTAACCCCTCTTATAAAAGGTCACTTCCCATTCTCTCCAATTCACACAATAAAGACCCTTTGGATAGGCCAGACCCTGCCCAAATAACCTCTACCCTATCTTACATTTATCCTAGAGGTCTTAAATTATTCATAAAGCCAACCTAAAGATCCATTTTGATCAAATCAAAAGGTAGAACCCGAAGAAGATGTAAATATTTCATCACCACTTTCAACTTCTTGTGTTCATCCACATCATCTTTCCTTGATATTTCCATTATAAAATAATAAAACATGTATATTCTATATACATTGATGTTGTTATAAATATGGTATAACCATATTCATTATTCTATCCATCCTTTGAATGACATGTCCCCATACGTGTGTACGTACGGCTTACTGTCTCCACGTCATGTTGTAGTTGTTATTCAATACATTATTATTTGGATGGATATAATAATGATTTTAATTGATATAAATAATTAATATAACATTATAATGATTCTTTATATATTATATACCACCCAATTATATGTGATTTTAATATAAAAATAATGATATTGTCGCTCCTGCGTACGCACAGATTACTGTCTCCACGAACATGATGAGATTCATTCCTCATCGTAATCATTCAAGACTAATTTTCATTGGATGATTAAAAATAATATTTAAAGACTTGATATCATTCTGGATATGAATATGAAACATTACATCTATAAATAACATGACTCATGTAACAATGAATATAAAAGAAAACAAATCAGTAACACCCGAAATGACGATAATACTAAAATATCATTAAAATCATTATTAGAAGATAATATATGATATCATAATTATGTATATGGTTCTTGAATAATTTATTTACAATTATTTAACTATTATAAAGGAGGTTAAAGTACCCACAATCAAGGAAACATACAAGGTAAGGGTTAATTCTACAATATCTTCATTGTCTGAGGTTGTTTAAATGTAATTATCTACTAGGACCTCTTTGTCATCAACATCCTTGTTTGGTAAAATGTATTTGAAAACATTTTTTTCGATTTAATAGTAAATGGGTTAATGTAATTTATACCCTTATTTGAACTTATATGTTTTTGAAGGGAATATTTCTGTCATTTTCCAAAGAAGGTACTTTATAACCTTTTCGACAAAATTAAGTTAAGAATGTTTTTTTTAACTTATAAGGTGGGAGTGGATATTTTCTGTCATTATAACATCATAGAATCTTCCCTTAAAATATTATAAGAATATTTTCAAAATAAATTTTTTCTTTATAATTATGTGACTCTTAAATGATATCAAAATAGAATGAGATATTTCTCTCAAATAGTTTTGATTTCATCTATGTCAACATCCTTTGATAAATTTTACACATGCTTGAAGTTGATTTATTATGATACAAATCTTCCATATTGTATTTATTGTTTTGTGATATGCTTGACTGTGGATGAGTTATTTTTAAGCCTTTCATGGTTTATGGTTAAAGTATTGACATTACTTAAGCATGTTTTAATACGAATGATTATGTTATATTTCAACCTCTTCTTAAGCTGAATGTGTTGGACTAGTATGTTCTAGGATGGGGACCAGTAAAAGTAAGCCCTCCGGGTTGGGGTATGATTACAGCAGACCCTCTGGGTTGGATTATGGTTACAGAGGCTCTCGGGTTGCAGTCTTGTTACAGAGGCTCTCCGTATTGGAGTCTGGTTACAAAGGCTCTCCGGGTTGGAGTTCGGTTACAGAGGATCTCTAGGTTGGGGTCCGATTATAGTTATCCACTAGGTCCTAGCACTAGGCCTTGACAAAGAAATTAAATTCTAGTAATATACATTCCCTCATTATAAATTTATTTATTACATGTGAATATTTGACTAGTAGAATGTACATGTTCATGTTTATATGGTAATGTTTGATTTATTGTTTCCATATTATTTTAAAGTTTATGTTTAAAAGGTTATTTATTTATTACACATCTTTCCATAAATGTTTACAGTTTCCGCTAAATTATTTACCCTTACTAATCATCTGATCTCATCCATTTATTATGTTTTATTTTCCTAGGATCCCTATATGCTTTTTATGTTTGACATGCTGGGATAAGATAAGGGAATAATGAAACTCTCAAAGGATTATTTTCTTTTGTTGTATGTTTGAAAGTGTAATGTAACGTTCGTGTATGAAATCTATTTTCAGAAACTGCTAAACTGATGGGTCTTTCAGGACTTGATTCCTTGTAATCATGAAAATGTATTAAAATAATGGACCGACTCTGGGTAACTGGGGTTAGGTCATTATAGTTGGTATCAGAGGATGTTTAACATTAACCTTTAAAACTATATTTAGATAAACTCTAATTATAGCACATTACCCTAAGAAAGACTTTGAGGATTACTATAGAAGAAATTCAGATAATTTTGGTAATGTAGAGATTTTGTGAGTTTTCCAAGAAATAAATCCATTTCTGGATACGTGCAGGGAGAGGTGGCTCTAGAACAGATGTACCTAGGGGTAAAACATAAAAACAAAGCTTTGACATAGAATTGAACGGGAACTGGTGCATGAAAAAGGGCCTTGTTGTACTCTTGGTTACAACACTCCTGAGGGATATTCTTAGGATAACTCACTGTTTAATTACAAGCCATTATGAAGGATTTAAGAGTAAACACTTCCTCAAAGAAAACATTTTTATGATTATGGATTATATCATGAAAATGTTAAATTTACATTAGGTATTTTACAAGTTTAGAATAATTCATTGTGATTCATAAACAGACCCAGTGCATGCCATGGTTTCGAAATGGCACCCAGAAGAAGGAATGAGAACTCCCACAATACGTTTGATTTAAAGAGTAAGAAGGATCATATCTTTCATGGTATTAAGCCAACATTTAGAAGAGAAATAGTTTCCCAAATATTATCACCATATGAAGAAATAGTATCATGTGTTAATAAGTTAAGTAAATAATTATCTGAGTCCTATGGATTTGAAGGGAATCATGAGAAGAAAAGGAAGGTAGAGAGAACGATGGATAATGAAAAGAGGGGAACGAAGGATTTTCACATATGTGATAACTGTGGAAATTATCACCTTGGTAAATGATTGAAGGGAACGGGAGTTTGTTATAAGTTTGGGGAAAAAGGACACCAAGTACATGATTGCAAGGGTAAGAAAATGGTTTCAAATGTAAAATGATTCATCAGCAAGGAGTCTGGACACTATGCGAATCAATGTCCCAGTCATTGGAGTATACCGAAAATGATGCTATTGGATAGTAATCAAATTATGATACTACCATAGATGAATATGAATGACTATATTTCTTATGTTTTTATTATAGAATTATTTCATTTGAGTTTTGTATCAACAATGTACTCGTTATATGAATTATGAAGATAAGTAAGGATTGTACTAAAAAACTATTTTATTGAGGATATTATATTATATGGTTCTATGAAAAGTGACATAATAGTAAGCTACACATTTTTGAAAATACATGGTTGAAGTAAAGGTAAAATTTAATATGGTCTTGATAATGAGGTAGTGATTTTGGTATAATAGATGGTTGATTTGGATAAAATATATTGGATATTCTTGACTTCCTTGGAACTGATTAAAAGTTTGTTTCTTTCATCATTGTTTAAATATTCAAATTTTTTGGATATAATGAATATATCCAGTATTATATAATGGATATGGGAGCATGAATGTAATCAATAAGGTTTTATGAAAATTCAAGGTGTTAACATGTGTTAAAATAATACATGATGAAGGTGTTCACATGTTATTATGTGGCAAACAAATCTTCATTGTGTTTAACTTCCTTATAAATTTTGGACTATGAGTTTGAATAGATTTATTTTGGATAAGTCTAAAGGTTATAATGTATTATGTTTGAAATGGGATACAATTGTTATAGTTATTTTTGGATTTTTATAAAAAGGACAACATGCAGACCATGTGACAATTAGTCATGTCGGACAAAATTGTGGGAATTGAACCCACAAACATAGTGAGGTTGGGATTTATCGCCATCCACTTGACTACGTGAAGTCCTTGGATTGTATAATGTAGTTTATTTTTTCAATGGGTCTGATAGATGAATTATAAATTCATTATTTTGGGAACCCTATACGATTATGATAAATAGAATATATTTTTTGAAATCAATTGGAGTGAAAGATGAGTTTGTGGTAGGAATTAGTTGAAGAATGAAACTCTACTTTCCAAGTATATATATATATATAAATTGTTTCCCCCTATTCTATGGGTAAATAAATTCTTAAACTTTATGGAATGGATCTTAAAACAAAAAATGTGTTATCCTAATACCTTATGTTTTGTTGAAGTGATGGTATTTTAAATCATCATAGATTGATGGATTTGAGGCCCTCAATTTTACACTTATTTGTGATTGATTACATCAATCACTCCCTAAAAATATTTTTGTTTCTTCTCCAATTATGTGTCTTTAATTACCACCAATTTTCTCTTAATCGAGATCATAATTTGGTGGTGACCCATTCTTTTCCCTTTTCCTCTTATTAAGAATAAATTTTATTAACCCAATTTCCGATGTATGTTTTCCCACAAAGTTATTTTCTATTTTCAACCTTTTATTTATGAAGAACAATTTCAAATTGAAATGATGAAATTTATTGAAGGAGGTATGAATTTAACACCCCAATATTTCATAGTACGTTATTTCTTCAAAGTAATTCTATAATTTTCACTACATGCAACACCAAGTTCATGCCACCACGACTTACCAAACTAGCCATTAAAAAGAGGTCATGAATAGTATTAATTAAATTTTGAATATTATATAATACTTATAATTTTAGAAACCATATTATTAGTTTCTTATACATAATATAAGAACAAATTCATTTTTCAGATAATAGAATTATTTTTCAAAAAATGCAATTTTACTACCTTTAAAGGGAGAACCCTTTTTAAATCCAATATTTGAAAATTTTATATATTAAATATGAAAAAATATAATTCTTCATTAGAATCGGGACATAATAATTTTGTTTCAGTAATTTGTTTTTTGTTTTTTATGAGAACATTCATATTTGGGTGAAAAGTGAAAAATACTATATTTTAACTGAAAACAACTTTTTTAATCAAAATAATTTATATTGTTAAATTGTTCATTTTAATGGATTGGAAGTATAAATAGATTATGTTTTTTCCATTTAATCCAATGAAGGTCATTTTAAGTAATCTCACATTGAAATTGGACATAAACAAGTGTCAATCTTTTGATAGTTATTATTTCATAAAAACACGCTTTTTGTTTTGTCAACGGGAATTAATTTTAAATTAATTTATACCACTTTTTATTTTGAATATGGAAAAATGGATTCCATATTTGGAATCAAGAGGTCCAAATTGTGTAAATAGGAAACATTCATTTTTTAGACATTCGGAATATTTACTTTAGTAAATATTTAATATATTGTGGCAAAAGGAGTAAATTTAGTAAATAAGGTTAAAAAATAATATTATAATAATATTAAATTACCCTAACACATTTCCTAACAATATTTGCAGATAAATTTCTGACAATGGGCATCCATGGGTCGATAATTTGACCCCATGGATCAACTTGGTAGTGATAATGACATTTTATATTAAGTAATCTAACGTAAAGACAAAAATAACAAAAGATAATTTATTTTAATAAAACAATTTTTATATGAGGTTATAAAATTGATCTATTCAAATAATAATAGTCATTAGAAAGCTGAAAATATTTACTACCTGATTATATATTTTTTTATAATTTTCAGAAATAAAATGAATATATATATATATATATATGACACCATAATGATGCAGTGGATTCCTTATTAATGTAACAATCAAATAAATGATATTATAAATACAAAAATAAATATAATTTTAATGTTTTGATTCCATCAACAAATTTTATAGGTGACTATGACATTTTAGGGTTAATTAAAGTTATTTATGTCGAATTAATAAAGTTTTTAGGACATAAAAAAATAAATTATTAAATAATGTCAAAATTGACATAAATGAGTTTTTAAAACAAATACAACATTATTGGTTGATATAATGATCCTAAAAATCTATAGATCAGTAAAAATACTTATATAATGATAGGTGTATCTTTAAAGTACCTCTTGGGGTTCTCTTGGAAGTTTATAGTAAATTTATTAACCATATAATATAAAAATAACAAGGGGCATGGTAAATGTAAAACTATTTAACTAAGAGTCAAATCTAAAAGATAAGGTTAATATAGTGACCCAAACCTGTCTACAACCTATTGGTTGAGTGGTTTGCAACCCATACCCAACATATATATTCAATAATTCATTTTAGAGCCATTATAAAACTAAAAATATTTTATTATAAAATAATATTTCAATCTTTTCTTAAGGTGCTCCTCACCCCTCCTATAAAAGGGAACTTCCCCTTCTCCCAATTTCACACCATCAAGGCCATTTGGCTCAGCAAAACCCTACCCATGTATCCTTTCAACTATCCTCCCTTCATCCTATATGCCTTCCTTTTGTCAGAAATCCAACCTAAGGATCACTTTTGATCAAATCAAAAGGAAGAACCTGAAGAAGGGGTAAATATATCATCACCACTTTCAAGTTCTTTTCTTCATCCAATTGTTATTTCCATGTTGTTTCCATTATAAAGAAATAACTCCAGTATCATGTATATAATGTGATATTATTATAAATATGGTACAACCATACACATTATTCTATCCATCCTTTGAATGACATGTCACCATACATGCGTACGTACAACTTACCTTCTCCACGTCGTGATGTAGTTGTTATTAAGTACATTATTATTTGGATCGGTATAGTAATGATGTTTAATTGATGTAAATAATAAATATAACATGCTAATGATTCGATATATATTATATACTATCTGATTATATATGATTTTAATATCAAATTAATGATATTTTCACTCGTGCTTATGAAGAGATTACCATCTCTACGAACACGATGAGATTCATACCCCATCATAACCATTCAAGAATAATTTTCATTTGATGATTAAAAATAATGTTCAAATACATGATATAACTCTAGATATGAATTTGAAACATCCCATCCATAACTAACATGACTCACATAACAAAAAATATAAAGTAAAACAAATCAGTTAACACCCGAAATGACGATAATGCTAAAATATCATTAACAAAGCATTATTAGAAGATCATATATGATATCATAATTATGTATATGGTTCTTGTATAATTTAATAACAATGATTTAACTATTATATAGGAGGTTAACGTACCCTCGACCAAAGAAAAGGAACAAAGAACGGGTTAATTCTACAATCCCTTCATTATCCGAGGTTGATAATACTTAATTATCTACTGGGATCTCTTTATCATCCACATCCATGTTTCTTAAAATGTATTTAAAAACATTTTTACTATGTACTGGACAGTGGGTTAATGTCATGTATACCTTATATGACCATATATGTTTTTAAAATTATTCTTTCTATATTTTTCTAAACAAGGTAATTTATAACCTTTTCAACAAAATTAAGGTAAGAATGTCTTTTTAACTTATAGAGCGGGTGAGAATATTTTCCGCTGTTATAACATCGTCAAATCTTCCCTTACAAGATTATAAGATTTTTTTTCAAAATAAATGTTTTTCTTAATATTTATGTGACACTTAAAGTATTTTAATATAGAAAGAGATATTTCTATCAAATAGTTTTTATTTCATCTATGTCAACATCCTTTGATAAATTTTTCACTTTTTTGAAGTTCATTTATAATGATACAAATATTCCATATTGTGTTTAAGGTTATGTGATATGTTTGACTATGTATGAGTTATTTTTATGCCTTTCACGGTTTATGGTTAAAGTATTGACATTTCGTCTGCTAGTTTTAATACGAATGTTTATGTTATATTTCAACCTCTTCATTAGATGAATGTGTTGGACAAGTATGTTCTAGGTTGGGGACAGATAAAAGTAAGCCCTCCAGGTTGGGGTCCGGTTATAGTAGACTCTCTATGTTGGAGTCCAGTTACAGAGTCTCTCTTGGTTGGAGTTTGGTTACATAGGCTCTCCGGGTTGGAGTCTAGCTATAGAGGCTTTTTGTGTTGGAGTCCATTTACAAAGGCTCTTTGGGTTGGGGTCCGGTTATAGTTAGCCTATAGGCCTGGACATGAGGCCATGACATAGAAATTAATGTCTGGTACTATACATTCCCTCATTATGAAATTAGTTATTACATGTGATTATTCCACTAGTAGAATATCGATGTGCATGTTTATATGGTAATGTTTGATTGATTTTTTTCTATACTATGTTAATGTTTATTTTTAAAAGGCTATTGTTTTTATTACACATCTTGCCTTAAAAGTTTATAGCTTCTGCTAAATTATTTACCCTTACTGAGCATCTGAAGTCACCACTTTCTTATGTTTTATTTTTCTAAGACCCCAAGATGTGTTTTTTGTTTGAGATGCCGGGTTAAGATAAGGGAAAATGGAATTAGAAGAGGATTTTTTGTGTGTTTTATGTTATAATGTGTAATGTAACATTCATGTATGTAATCAATTTTCTAAGACTGCTAAACTAACCAGTCTTTTGGAACATGATTTCTTGTAATCATGCCAATGTGTTAAAATAATACACCGACTTGGGGTAACAAGGGTTGGGGCGTTACAAAGAGGTGTACATACACACACTTTTCCATTGTATATGATGAATTTATTTATTCTCATGGGTTTCTATGTTATGTTTTATAAAATAATTTCATGGGGCTAGTTATTCAAATAAATCCAATGTGATAATGGATGTTTCTTTTTAAACCCCATCTTTCCACACATTCCTATTAACTCTTTTATTCACCCATTTTAATTTTCATTATGAATATTTTTTCCCAAATTTATAGTTTTACAAATGAAATTTCTTCCATTCAATCGAGTTTTATGAAAAAATGATCATTTTTATGATTTTTTTATTCATTATAAATAACAAAAGGAATGCTTATTTTTAATCTATATAGAGTCAAAGACATTTCCTCCTCCTACTACCATTATTTGAATTTCAGGCACCATAATCATATTTCATATTTTCTTAAATGAATGACCTTAATTCCCTTTTTGGGTAATTTCATTTAAATATGGGGGGGTTTTCTAATAAATGGGAATTATGGTACTGAAAATGGGTTTTTAAAAGATATGGGTTTTTTGATACTTGAAAAAAAGTTGTATAAAAGTATAAAAGAGTTTTCCAATAATTTTATAATGAAAAATTAAAAGTATAAAATGTATAATTCCTATTTCAGTTATTACAAATTGTATATGATGGGTGAACTCAGATTATACCAGTTGATCCTGATTTATCTTTATGATTGATGTCCTAGATAACACTCATATTATTTTTTTTAATGATTATATTCTCAGGAAAATTATATTTAATGAATTTTGTAGGGTTATTCAATATATTATTTGTTCTATAATCATTTTATAAGGGTTCCATAAGATGATTTCCTAAGTAACCTATATGAATTTTATATTTATTATAATGAGATTTCATCTAAATAATTTGAGTTAAAATAGAAATATAATGATATTATTATAGAAAATTTACACCCTTTTTTGGAATAATGGCATGGTTTTAAAAAATAGGGTTTTATGTTTTTGAATAGACTAATGGACTTATTTTTTTATGTCCCATACTATGATTTTTTTCTCATCCCAAAATTATATATTATTTATAGGGTTTAAGGATGGGTAAAGGAAATAAAGAAGTCATGTAGAAAGGTTTGGAGATTTTCTAAGAAAAGAAATCATGTTTTCTTTTGAGTTTTTTATATTTTGGGAATAACATATATTCATCAAACGTTTCTACTTTAAATATTATGATTTTAAGTATTATTTTTTCCCTAAATCTTAAAAAAAATATAAATAGAAAAAAAATACACTAATGTAATAGAATTATTTATTGACTTAAAACTCATGCGTATGAAATATTTGATGTTGGGTCCTTGAATTTTGTATCAACGGTCTGTTTATATAACATTAGATTATAGTATAATGATAATATCATACCCTTAAAACATTTTACATTATGGTAAATTTTAAATGATATGGAGTGTCAGGATCCGTCCCCTGGGGCTCGTTCAATGACTATCGAAAGCCCGCCTTCTATAGGCTAGGGTTCGGTGACTAGCACAGAATGGAGTATTACCTAAAACATAAAGGCATTGCCTTTAAACCTATAAAAACACACGGTCCAAGAACACACAAACAAGCAACTATGAAGTAAATTTGCTATAATAAATAGTGCTAAAAGAAAAAGAGATCAGAATACAAGGACCAATATAAAAATTAAAGTACAACTGAATGGAACAAACCACCAGAAAAGGGAAAATAACCACTAGGTCATCCTCTGAGGATCCTACCTGAAGGTTAGGTACATATTGCCTCCACAGCACGTGTTGTCTTCCCATCTCATCTGTGTACCTCCTGGTCCTACCTCCCTCAAATCTCGATCAGTGTTGCATGTCATCTGCACATACGTAGCATGGTATGGGCCAAGCTCATGCATGGGTGAGTATAACTATACTCAGTAGGTACCCCGATACCCCATAGGTCTCCTAAAGTTCTAAAAAATAAAAACCACAAAGCAAGGCTCAACCAAAAAGCATGAAGTAGTCAACAAATATACTTAGGTATATTCCCATACATATACCTATGTTATAAAGATATACTCATCTCATACATTAGGGATGAATATCACAAAGGTAACACCATGAAAATAAAAGTACCGCATTGGTAACACCATGAAGCTAACACAACAAAGATATCACCATAAAGGTAACTGTACCACATAGGTAGCACTACGAAGAAATTAGCGCGATGGTAAAATTACCACACAGGTATCACCATGAAGATATCACGACAAAGATAAAAAGTCCCACACATGTAATAGTTTTAGTTCAAATAGAGTCTCAACTCAAACCAGGTTTTTAGTGAAGTATAGAAGTACATATGATTAATCTCGAAGCTAGATAATCTTATTCTATCAATAGGCACTTCTTCTGAACATAAAAATTCTAACCCACACATGATCGATTGGTACTAACCCCCGTAATGATCTACAAAGGATCAATTGGTAATAACCCGCGTAATGATCCACATAGGATCTGACCCAGCCAGATTTGATAAGTAACCAAACCCCACTACCCCACATAGGATCTGACCCACACAAGATTGGTATGCACTATCCCACACAGGATCGTTGAGCGTTGACACACCCAGTATCTGATCCACATAGGAATGGTACACACTGACTCACAGAGGATAACTGAGCGATGAACCACATAGGATCTGACCCACACAAGATCGGTATGCGCTGACCCACATAGGATCGTTGAGTGCTGACCCACACATGATCTGACCCATACATGATTAGTATGCAGTAACCAAGATTGGATCATTAATCGCTGTCCTCCGTATGATCTGTGTCCAACCTCCACCTCACTAATTTCCACTGGATTCCTCACACCCGGTTCACTCGAGTTCTATAGAATCTTACCTCGAGATATCTGTTATAATTATAATGTCATAAAGCTTCATAAAAAATTAACCCAATGGACCTATATGTCGTAAGGGTTCCAACACGACAGACAGTGAGTCAATCAAATGCCTGGTATGTGAGTTATAAGCGATTTGGTTCTGGGGGCCCAATTAGATTTGGGTTCAATCCAAAACGGATGTAATCAAAATATCTCAAAAACTAAATAGGAGTATACCAGAAATACTGTCCCAATCCAAGGATCCCAACACCAAGGACGGTTTGTCAAAGGGACGTTTGGTTCTCAAGATATGGACTTCTAAGTGTTTCTGGGCCCAGAGGGGCCCGAGTGTAGTCTGACCCAGTTGAATAGACCCGAACCAACCTGATCTAGGCCAGGCTATGGTGGTCTCATCTTGCAATGATGAGGTTTGACCCGACCCACAAGGGTGGAAGCCCACAACAGGCATCCAATAAGGGGAGCCCGACCCGTAAGGGCGTCTCGGGTAGGCGGCGACCCAATATGGCAGCAGCCCTACCGCGGTAGAGCACGACCTACTTTGGGGTCCACCCTATCTGGCACAGGGGGTGTGACCCCCGACCCCCCAAACTCCTGAACAGCCTAGAGGCCATTTGGTTTGGGAAGTGGTGGTGTCGTGGAACCTGCCAGAGGCACGGTTTCATGCTCCACTGTGGCTTCAGCCGCTGCTTTTTACCCACCGGTGGTGCACTGGTCACGCCGCCTTCCACTCACCGGTGGCACGTTCATCGCTCCCCCTCTCCTTCCACTATTGGCTAATGTGTTAGCTTCCTCAACCGTTTTCCATGGAAAATGAGCCTTGGCCCTATGCTCATCAGTGGCGCACCACACTCTCTTTCTATTCGGCCGGTGCAGGCCACTCCGATGACCACAACAGCTTTGTGTCATGACTCCTCTTGCGACGTGCATCAGCACACCGCCTCCTTCATAGCAGGTTGGTGTCGTCGCACTGATAGTCTTCCACAAAGGTGTAAGAATTTCAAGATAGCCGAGGGTCCGAGCTGTGTTGGTTAGACCCCCACCCTCTGCATTAGCTTCTAATCAAGGGGGAGGATAGAAGATTTCAATAAAATTCAATTCATCAAATGAGAATTTAAATCCCCTATCTCAAGAACGATGTTGAGCACACATTTTGGAAGGTGTTTGGTGTTCTATATCCTCCGCAAATTGCTTCCAATCGCTCCACTCATATGTCGATCTCTGGTTCATGGTTTGGTGTAACCTACCACCTCCCGCTATGATCGGTTTCTTCCTCTAAGGGTTCGGCATCACATCACTCCATCAGTACTTCATTTCTTGGTGATGCTGTTCAAATACCTCTCCCCAAGCTCCAAATATATCAAAGAGGGGAAGGGTAAGTAACGACATGGGGAATTAAGGGGGGATCATAAATTAGGAACCTTCCTAATTCCTAAATATTTCCATTACTTTGGATTGGCATGTCAATCCATTTATTGGCTTGGCACATCACGGGTCCCACACTCTGATTTTCTATTGGTGGAGAAGAAAGAAAATAGAATTATAAAATTATTTTTTTTCATTTTCTTAAAAAGTCACAAAACATAACTTTTTTTCATACCTACTCCCGTCCA
Organism: Viscum album; assembly: GCA_963277665.1. Taxonomy (NCBI): domain Eukaryota; kingdom Viridiplantae; phylum Streptophyta; class Magnoliopsida; order Santalales; family Viscaceae; genus Viscum; species Viscum album. Next base: position 164,048,649 of record OY728155.1, on the reverse strand, counting down.
AGTAAATCCTCTATTAGGATAATCTTGGTGCTGTGGATTCAACAATGACCTCAGATTTTTAATCAATCACTAGTTCAATAGTTACAAAACACTGCTCTCAAATTTATTGAACGTACCATAATAATGTTCAATTAATTAATAATGTTCACCCTCGACCCTGACGGTTTGGTTGAGGCTCTACCTAGGGTGAAAACGCCCCGGGAAACTCAATTGTACACTCAGATTTTCAATCTGATTTATTGTTTAGATGTTATGGATTTTACAATATATTTATTTTTAATTAATTATTTTATTTACAGGAAAATATAACATTCACGGGTGGACCGTACTGACCTATGATAGTATCGTCATAAAGAGAGAATACCCTCATGGCCTCACCGGTTATCTCAGATTTTTAATTTGAATCACAGTTTGTGATATATAAGCATTTGAAAAATAAAACTATTATTTTTTAACTATTTTATTTATGGTTATGCCATTTCTGGGGTTTCCTACTAGAGGCATGTGCCGACTAAAATTATGTTGCGACAAAGGTAATCCCGCCATCCTGAATGCAATTGTGCCCTTAGATTTCTGATGTGATTAACTGTTTATGAGTTACTCCACATATTCATGAAAAATGCTTACGCAAGCTAATTAAAGCTTATCAAAACTTTGACGAATTATTCTGGGCACTCCGGTCCTCGGAATCACGCAACATTAGATTTCGCGGTCTCAAAATAATTCCATATAAAAAATATTATTAGCTTATTCTGAGACCTTACATTCTCCCCACCTTGGGGATTTACATCCTTAAAATCCAAAACAAAGTAAAAACAAACAAATGGGGGTACTGAGAATGAATATGAGCCTCCCAGTCCGATGAGCTATCTCGGAGGTCCTCGTATAGCCACCAAACTCGAACTAGAGGGATAGACCGTTCATGAAAGACTCTCTCCTATTGATCCTATATCTCCACTGGGAACTCCGTAAAAGGCTTCCCATTGTCAAAATTCTAGTCGCCCTAGTTGATAACGTGTGATGGATCACACATACATCTCCTTAGCTTTGACACATGGAAACAATTATGCACTCGGTGAATCTGTGGGGAAAGAGATAGATGGTATGCCACCTTGACCACTCTGTAGAGAATCTATAAAGGCATGATGAACCTCAGATATAACTTGCCACCCATGAAATATCTCCACAAACCTTTTCGAGGTGATACCCATAGGAAAACATGGTATCTCTCCTCCTACCAGCATATGAATTTTGTTTGCTCTGTGCAGTCTTAACTTGCTGAAAAGTGATGAATCATGATATAAACATTTCCACTAGATTCTTCATCCCTGGCCACCAGCACTGATGCTGGAGGTCCTATTACAACGTCACCACTCTAGGATGTACTGTTAATGGGGATGTATATATCTTCCTCAACACATCCTCCCGAAGTGTCACTATTACCATGGTGCGTCCTCTAAAATGAACGACGTGCTCCCCACCTTTATAAAATCTTTCAAAAGATCATCCAGACTATATTTGAGCACATCGGTCTTTTTAGTCAAAGTCCCAAGCTGTGCCCCACAAATTTTCTGAAGAATTGGGAGATTGACATTCATAGACTATAGGTAAATTTCCCCATCTCTATCCACAAAGGATATGTGAAACATGTCTAGCTGCTCTGACGCCTCACTCAATAGCTATAGATCAGACATTTTGCTGAGTGCGTCTGCTACCACATTCCCCTTCCCATGTTTATAGACCAACTCAATGTCAAGGACCTCGAGGAACTCTAGCCATATTTGATGTCTCAGGTTCCGATCCTTTTGTGAGAAGATATACATATGTTTTTTGTGATCAAAGTAAACCGTAAACCATTCACCCCTTAGGTAGTTCCACCACATCTTCAGTGCAAAGACCACTACTAAAAAATCCAGGTCATGGGTAGTGTCATTATGCTTTTCAGTCTTTGTCTCAACATATGAAAGGTCTACTAATGCTTCTCCTTCCAAATGAAAGGACCCCCCTTCTTCATCAATGCTGACATGGGTTCCACTACCCTGGAGAAATCTGGTTTAGAACTCTGGTTGTACCCTGTCAAATCAAAAGTCCATCTCACATCTGGGAGGTAATCCTGGAAACATATTTTGAAAACATGTCCCCACACTCTGCCACTCTTGTTGGGAACTGAAACCCCAAAACTCATGCTGCCACAATGTTACAGCTGGCTGATAGAAGAGTGATTGGATACACCTTCCTATGCATGAGTTTATCCTGTGTTGCATGGGTTTCCTTTTTTTCCAACCAAGGAAAACCCCATTCCAATGTTGTAGATAAACCACTACCTTTTTTCCTAATACAGTCATTCTGAGAATGACCAGTGGATGTCTAGTCCATACCCAAACTAACGGCGTAAGGCCTCAACGCTGGCATAATGAAATTTCATATGATACTCTCGCCTCAAGGGTCGGATCTCTCCATCAGCATTAGTGTGATTTTTATGTATCATCTTAAAGGTATCTTCCGGCATAAGGGTCAAGTTTTCAATTTAATTAGAAACTCAAGGTATTGAACAAGATTCATGGAAAGAACGAATGATTGGTACCTATGTCTATTAATACTGATGATAGTAGTAGAAATAGTCCGTACTTCAAATCATTCCTAGAGACCATAGGTCACACACCTTGACCGCAAGTAGCTACTCCCTTTTCATATCATCCAGCACCCAGATCCTAGTGGGTACCACATTGGGGTGGTGGTTGTAGCATGTCAAAATGTATACCACCTCATGATGCTCTCCCAGCTCAACTTCCACATCCGCTTCCCTACAGATTCATCTATCCTTAACACTTCCTCTTCCCAAAACCTTTTACGCACCCATGTATCTTAGACTAGCATCTATTTTTGTCTTTCCCACTCCTAACATTCATTGGTTGTATCCACTCAGCCCAAGAAAATTCATCCAAAATGGTTATCTCAAGAACCCTAACATAAGTAGGAATGAAAATAGAAAAATTGTTGACTCGAATTTCCCAAAACACACTTCGCCCGGAGGACCGAGCCTTGATTCACTCACCGTACTGTATTCATCGAGTACCTAGGATGGTCGGTATGCCTCAATGAATACTCAGATATCGATATGTCGTCCGGTTGAAGCTGTTGATGCTCTTTTGAATACCCAACCATTAACATTTTTTATGGTAAGATACCCCCTTCTCTAATAAAGCTTCTCATGCTTTTCCAAAGAAGAGTCACCTCTTCGCAAGATCAGGGTAATATAAACAATTTCATCATCCTAGTGAGACACGAAAAGGCTCTATACAAGGACGTCCATATGATCAAATGTTGCCCTGGAGAGATGGAAACTCGACCACCTCCCCAATCCTGTCCTTAGCTTCCTATGGGTTGGGATTACCTAGAAACCTTATGGGTATCTGATGCTAAAACACATGTAAGGCATTAAGCCTACACGTGTCCTCTACTAGTTGCACCTGTTGAAACAGCAGACCAACAGGAAGTGATATAGTTTGCACACTATTCGAAGGTACCATCTCGGGCAACGGTCCATGTACTAATGTCTCATTACTATGTGTACCATCCTCATGGTCACTCACTGATAAAGACTAGTAGTTAGGATCACCATCTGATCTGTTGTTGTCCCATCAAGGTGGAAAACTCTAGCCACAGACTCTAACCAGTTATCAACTTCCTTGGGATCTGTCTTGCCTTGAAACCTTGGTGGCCTCTGCCACTAAAACTCGTGAAATGCACTCAGTGGGCATTCACCCTCTACTGTTGGTGCAGGTGGAATCTGCTACCGAATGGGTGGTTGTGCTACAGGTTCACCACCTGAAGGTGCCAACAATGTAAGAGGGCCCTGCACCGAGTCCTCATCGCTCTGTGGTCTGTCATCAAGTACTCTCTCAGGAATCCTGGCTAGATATCTACGTGGAGACATCATGAAATAAACAGGTGGGTCATGTTCAATATGTTATACATGGTGAGTTGACTAAGGGAAATCGAAAATAAAAATATTCCAAAAACACATGCAATAAATGTCTTCATGAACTGAGTCATAAATTAGAATTCAGTGTCTTGGTGTATGGATACGTCGACCACCACACCAACACTGGATTCCCTAAACTGAAAACCACAATCATAACACTCAACACTATTGCCACATTGAAAAGAACAAAGTCTTAGTTCTTCGGTAGAACCAAATCCTCTGATACCAATTTTTCCAGGCCCGTCCCCTGAGACCTATGTCGTGACATCCCCTTGCCCACCTTCCATAGACCAGGGGATTTAGACTATCACCAAAAGGTATATTTCCTAAAACAGGAAGGCATTTTCTTTAAACATGTACAAACACATAGTCCAAGAACATTACTAGATGAAATTGTAAAGTAAACCGCTATAGTAAAAGAGTGATGAAAGACAAGGGCGATGGAATACAAGCCCAATTTTAAAAGTACAAGTACAAATGGAAGGAACAACATAAATGAAAAAGAAAAAAAAGCTACTGGGTCTTCCATTGAGAAACCTACCTAAAGGGTGGGTATATATCGCCTCAACATCACTGCTTGTCTGCATGTCCCCTCCGCATACCACCTGGTCACAGCTCCCTCAAATATTGATCAATGATGTACGTCATATGAGAAAGACACAACAAGGTGTGGTTGAAGCCCGTTCTGAGGTGAGTATAATGATAATCATTAGGGATACCGAGACCCTATAGGTCTCCTAAAGTACCATAAAGGGAAACCAAAAAACAAGGCACAATCAGAAAGAAAAATTTAGTCAACAACTCTAGTTAGGTATATGACCATACATATACCTATGTTATCAATATATAATTGTCTCACTCATGAGGGAAGAATATCACAAAGGTAAGAACACGAAGGTAAATTTACCATATAGGTAACACTGCGATGATAACACCACGATGGAAAAACTACGACACATGTAACACCATAAAGATATCACCATGAAGTTAATAGTACCGCCTAGGTATCACTACGAAGATATCACCACGAAGGTAAAAGTGCCAACTAGGTATCACCACGAAGATATCACCACAAATATTAAAGTACCACCCAGGTAAAAGGCATAGTTCAAACACAGTCTTGGCTCAAACAAGGTTTTCAGTGAATTATAGAAGTATTGATGATTAGTCACTATGCAAGATCATGTTATTCCATGAAGATGCACTACTTCTAACCATACGAAGATTGAACCACACAGGATCGATAGGTACTAACTCCTGTAATGATCTACATAGGATTTGACCTGTCCAAAGTCGATAGTTAACTATCCCTCGCTGACCCACACATGATATGAACCAAACAAGATCGGTATGTGCTAACCCACACAGGATCTATATGCGTCGACCCCCATAGCAATGATGGGCGGTGACCCACACTGAATTTTACCCACACATGATCAGTATGCACTGACCCACACAGGATCACTGAGCGCTGGTCTCCATATGATCTGTCTACAACCTCTGCTTCACTGCCAGCCACTGGATTCCTTACACCTGGTGCGCTCGAGATCCGTGGAATCTACCCTTGAGATATCAGTCATACTTCAACCACCAAAAACCACTAAAAAGTAGTAACTGTAATGACTGAAATGTCATAAGGGTTGCAACGTGATAGACGATTCCTCAATCAGACATCTTGTCTGTGAGTTATAACAATTTTAGTTCTAGGGGCCTAGATGGATTTGGGTTTGATCCAACCTAGTATTACTCCAACTATCTCCAAAAATCAAGAAAAGTATAACAAAAGGAACTTCTTATTAAAAGTATCTCAAAGACATTGATAGTTCGTCAAATGAATGTGAGGTTCTCAAGATATGGCTCTTTAAGTATTTTTTGGCCTGGTGGGGCCCGGGTCTGTTCTGACCCGGTCAGACTGACCCAGCCCGACCTGATCTGGGCTGGGTCGTGGTTAGCTCGGCAAGGACCACAATGGGGTGGCCCGACCAACACGTGGGGATCCCGCAAAGGGAGGCCCGACCCTTATAGGGTGGCGGCCCAACCGTGGTGGATCTCAGCTCACTGTGGAATCTTCCCCAGCTAGAACGGGGGGTGTGACCCCCCAGCCTCTCGAACTCCCGTATGGCCCGGAGGCTGATTGGGTTGCGAAGCAGTGGGGCTTCATGGTAACCATCCAGTCATCGTATAACCTACCATAGGCATGGGTTCATCCTTCTCCGTGGCTTTGGTTGTATCTTCTTGTCCGCCGGAGACGTGCTGGGGCTGCCGTCTTCCGCTCGCTGGTGGCACGTTGTCCTACCAACTCTCCTCCCACGACCAAATGAAGTGTCGACCGCCTCCTCCATCTGCTTCGGCTAATTATCCACGACCCTCTACTCCCCTGCAGCACCCGACAACGTGCTGAACTCACTTCTCGGTTGGCTGGTGCCAGATGTTCTAATGTCCACCACAGCTTTGTGCCACAACCTCCACTTGCGACGGGAATCTGCGCGCCACTTCTATCTTAGCCAGTTGGTGTTGTCACACTGACAGGTTTTCATGGAGTCACAAGGATAGAAAGATAGTGGAGGGTCTGTGCCATGTTCATTAGGCTCGTGCCCTCCGCTTTAGCTCATAAACAAGAGGGAGAATAGAGTGGTTCAATAAAATTCACTTGAACAAATGAGTATTTAATAACCCAACCTTAAGAATGATGGGGAGAGAACGTTTGTGAAAGTGGGTCAATGTTCACCATCCTACAAAAATATCTTCTAATGGTGCTAATCGTACGTCAATCATCAGTTCTTGGTTCGGATTAACCCACCACCTCCCATAGGATCAGCTCCATCCTGTAAGGGTTCAGCGCCAAGAAACTCCTTCAGCACTTCATTTCATGGCGATGATGTGCCGATACACCTCCCCATTCTCTATATATATTTGGGAGGGGGAGGGTAATTAACGATGTGGGGAATTAATAGGGTCTCATAAATTAAGAACCTTCCTAATTCCCCAATGAAATCATTACATAGGATTGCCAGCTCAAGCCATTTACTGGCGTGACACATCACCGTTCCCACACTCTGTTTATCAACCGATGGAGAAGAAAAAAATTAAATATTAAAATTATTTTATTTCATTTCATTTAAATAGTCTCAAATCATAACTTTTTCTTCAAACCTACTATGGTCAAAGTGAATCGCCCCTTAAGCGAATCCTATTGTTGTGGATTCAATGGTTCCCTAGGATTTCTTTATATGAGCACAGATTCAAAAGTTATAAAATGCCACTCGAACATTTACAGAACGTATCTAAAAAATATCTATAAATTAATAATGTTCAGCCTTGACCCATGCCAGTCAATGTTACACAATTCTTAAGGAGAAAATTCCCCAACGAACTTAGTGGTACTCTCAGATTTTCAATCTGAGTTACCGTTTTGGAGTTATAGATTTACAGTAATATAATTTTCACTTTATTATTTTATTTATGTCCAAAAACTAACATTCACTGTTAGCCTGTACCGGCCAATGTTAGTATCTGCCTAAAGAGAGAAAACCCTCACGAGCTTAGTGTTGGTCTCAGATTTTCAATCTGATTCACCATTCGTGAGTTATAAGAATTAGAAAAATAAAATGATTTTATTTAATTATATTAATTACGGTTATGCCATTCTCAGGTTTTCCCACTAAAAGTCTTCGTCAAATAAACTTATTCTTGCCTAGTGTAAACCGCTATCCTGAATGCAACGGTGCCCCCAAATTTCTGATCTGGGCAACAATTTATGAGTTATTCCACTGTTTCAAGATAACTGCTTACACATGCTAATTAAAGCTTAACAAAACTTCAACATATCAGTCTAGGATCTCCGGGCCTCAGAATCACATGCCACCAAATTATGTGGTCTCCAAATAATTCCATATAAATAAAAAAAATTATATGGAAATTAGGGGACATTACATGAAGTATAAATATTAACGATTTTATTCATCTAATAAATTTTTTAGAATGGGTTTTCATAATGGAAAATATAGAAGATATATTGGGAAGACACAAAGAGGAAAATTTCATTCCATATTATGATACCAAGAGGGTTGGAATTAGTATTGAATATTTTTTTGGTAAATGATTACTTGAAAATTGGTATAAATAGTCATGGAATCCATTCATGAGAGGAACATGATCTACCATGATGGAATGTGAATATATTAGATCATTTAAAAAGGAAACATACCATATCAATTAGAGTATTATCTTAACATGTGGTATCATATAGACTGATCCATACTCTAGCTAAATTACTTAATATCTTAAGATGTTCAAAATATCAAAATGTAACTCACATAATTTTTTTTTCTGAAGGTGAGGCTGATTTATTGTGTTCATTGGTTAAATATATCATAGAAACCATGATCATGATTCCATGGAATTTGAATAATTTAACTATATTTTCCATTATAAATATTTCACTTTGGTTGATAGACTATATATAGAAAAAGAATTCCAAGGATTAAGACAAAGATATGATGATTTGTTAGCCATGTATGAAGATAATTTTTATAGAATAACTAGGCATGTACCATATTTAGTTTAGTACATTGATATTAAAATCAATGTTTTTATATTTTATATTAAATTTGTTGTGTAATTATTCTAATGTGTTCCCAAATCATGTAATTAATGTTATAAATCATCAGGATTAGAAGAAAAAGGTTCTAGAAAAATCCTTTTATACTACCACAGTGTATATTTGGACATAAAATGAGGTGGTGAAAGATATGTTACATCTATATTACATCAATACCAATACCTTATTTATCTATTAATCTTCACATTGTTTAATTTCTAAAAAAATTACAGTTAAATTTGTAATATCACCTCATAAAATTAAGATATATCATTTGTTAAAAACTATTGGTGAAAATATTAATGAATATAATATTTATAAGAATATTACAACTGTTATTAGTGGGTTGGTCATTCTTAAAAATCTTTTTGAACACAACATAGTATAGTTTTATGCCACCAAAATATGGATTAGTATACATTTTATAATGTTTTGAAATATTTTATAGATAATTATTTTTTTCTAAATGATTTCATGACTTTTATAACTTACCTAGAAGCTGAAAAATTTATTAGACATGGCATTGAATGTGTCGTGGATCATATTATTGAAAATAACATATTTTTTAAGAATAGTGATTTTATTTTAGCGAATGAATACATGTATATATTTCATGATTATTCTCTTGATGACGTTCCACATCGAGTGGAAAATTTTACAATTTAAATAGATTTTGAACCAAATTATATTTCTAAACCCACATATTGAATGGATCAATTAGAAGATTTTTAGTTGAAAATTAATTTCCAAAGTTAATAGATAAAGGTTTGATTCAACATAGCACTACACCTTATGGTAATAATTTTTTTAAAAAATACATTTATCTTAGTTATAAATTTCATTGATTATAACGACTTCAATAACTTTTCTATTAAGAACACTTATCCTTTTCCACATATCATTGTTTTTTTTTTGATAAGATATGTAGGGTTCATTATTTTATTCGGTTTGATATGAGGTTCATGTACCATATGCTAAAGGTGAAGGTGGATGTCATTAGGAAGTGAGTGTTTCAGACTAGATATATTAATTAATATTATTTAATTATTCCTTTTTGGTTGTCTAATCCACTGTCACTATTTATAGACCTCATTAATAGAGTATTCCATAAGTTCATGGAAACTATTGTGGTTATATTTATTGATTAGATTTTAGTATAGTATAAATATGATAAGAAACATGAATTCCACCGAAGGATTGTTTTTCAAACCATAATATAATATAATCAATCTCAAAAATTTAGTAATTGTGATTTTTTTGTAATGAATTTATCTTCTTGGACACATTGTTTCTAATAATTGAATAATAATTGACCCTGTGGAAAATATTTTAATGAATGGAAAAGTACCATTAATGTTAATTGGTTCATTATTTTGTTAGATTAGTTGGATAATAATGGTTTCTTCCTTAATACTTTTATTGATTACCCTATCCACTAACTATGTTAAATAAAAATGGAGTGAACTTTATCTATGAAAAATAATGTGATTTTTTTATTAATGAAAATTGAATATTGTTGAATTCTCCATTTTTGTACCTACAATCCAAAAATATTAAATACAACACTTATATTGAATATTCATAAAACGGACTCTGTTGTGTTGTTAGGAAAAATTGACACATAATTTATTCTGATTCATGTATGATGAAAACTAATTTTTTAAATTTTCATGATCATGATATGGAATTAGGTTTTGAGTTATTGTCTTTAAAAAATAGAGGAATCATTTTTATCTAGTTTAGTGTGAAATATATAATAATTACTAATGTTTTAAGTATGTAGTCACATAGAAAAAATTGATCATTATACAGAGAATATGGCCAAAAATGACCATGGATTATGAATAATGATTAATTTCCATAATAGAAAATAAAATACAGTTTATTATACTTAATGTCAAAATTAATGCTACATTATATATGAAATGTTTTTGATGTAACCCTTTGTTTAACTATTTGATAAATTTTATCCTAGGGGTTATTGATTCAAGTAAATACTCAATTTTTATCTAGTTTCAAGGTAGTTGACTTTGTTATCATGAATTATGTATGCTAAGAAGGATGTTCATGAATTTAAAGAAATGGTAGAATCCATTTAAAAGGTTTTGTATCAAAAATTTTGTATTCATTAAAATGAGGTTTATTTGTTTGGAAAAATATTATGTGCACCTTTTTATTCCTTGTTGGAGAATAATACTTTGATTAATGTGCACAGTTAAATGTTTCCCAGTTATTCAGGAATAGTTATTTTTTATATAAACCAGCATGAGTATTAATGGAGTGATGGAATGAAAATAGAAATTCTATACATAACCATGAATTTTTGACATGTCAGTATGTTAATTAAGAAAAAAATTATAAAAAAGAATATGTTAATGTTTTCAGTTCCATAATAGAGAGAGAAAATATAATAATGGATTTCACAATAGAATTAATAAAGTCCACTAAAGAAAATAGTTCAATTTGGGTTAGTATTGACCAATTTAATAAATAAACACATTTCCTTCCCATTAAAGATACAATTTCCATGGATAATCATTGTCGATTTTATATAAAGGAGATAGTTAGGTAACATGGAGTTTCTCTCTCCATTATATCACAATGTGATCATAAGTTCACATCTAATTTTTGGAAAGGAATTTAGAAATCATTAAGTACCGAATTAAATTTCATTACATCTTATCATCATCAACAAGTTTTTTATTCGATGGGGATGATTCAGACTATGGATAATATACTTCATTATTGTAAAATGGATTAAAATGGAAGTTCCAATCAACTTCTCTTTTTGCTTGATTTTTCTTATAAATATTTTTTTCATTCCAATATACTGATGGTAGTATTAAAGGAATTATATGGAATGTGGTTTCAAGAACTATATTTTTGGATGAATTATGAGAATCGATGTCCATGGGATCCTAGTTGGTAGAGGAAATTCCAAATAAGGTGTAGTTTTTACAACAATATATTATGACGGGTTAGAGAAGGAAGAAATGTTTTACGGATAAGTAGAGGAATGAAATTTATTTCTAGTGTAGTGATATTATTTTTCTTAATGAATATATATGTAGTAGAGTTATATGTTTTGATAAGAAAATAAAGAAATTTTCATGGATCATTTGACCATATAAAATCATACATAATGTCTGATTAGTTTCCAACCGAGTGGCCTTGCCATTGAGTTTTTTCATGGTAGACAACGTTTTTCATGTCTCAATATTATAAAACTTTTTTCTAGATTGATATATTATTTTTAGACATGAAGTAGATTAGTTATAAGAAGAAATTTGTTATGTGGAATATATTTTTAGATTTTTGACCATATAGAGTTATTTTTGAATAATTTTATACACCTGGTTATGTTTTTATATAAGACCCATATGGATGAAGAAGAAAATTTAAAATCTGAAAATACCATAAGGGAAATATATATCACTTCTGAATAATTGAATAAAATTTTGACGATTGAATTTACCAAATCTGGAATAATTTTAAACCCTCGGTAATTATAGAATAATCCATTTTAATTTATATTAATACTAATAGGATAGTTATATTCATTATTAAAATATTATGTAATTTCTAAATAAATAATGGAATGATTTTAAATAAACTCTATTCTTATATGGTTTATAATGGAAAACCTAATATATGAATTATAGTATTATAATTTGAAAAAAATGATTTTTTTGTAAATCGATATATCAATATTATCTTATGGTAAATGTGTGGGTTTTTTTGAAAAATAATGATTATTCTGTTAATAGTGAAAAATAATTATTTTAATATAAAATTCATTTCTGTTCAAGTAATTATGTTATTTAAAAATAAAATTATAAAATAAATACTATTTTATGTAAAATTTATTTCTAGTTTTTATTTAATCTAATCAAGTAATTATAATCAACATTGTTTTGGATTTTATTACATAATTTTTATAATTAAAAATGATATTTTTAAAAACTATTTTTAAATGCATAATGTTTTCATTTTAGTTAATTAAGATAATACATAGTGGTGAAAATTATAAATTAATTTTATATTGTATATGTCACAAAATAATAATTTATATTTACACAATGATTATTATTTTTCCTAGTGTTAAGTTAAAATTATTTTTTTCATGGAAAAATAAACACATTGAAAAACATATTTTCCATCGCGGGTTCATGTTTTAGTTTTCATAAAACATTACCCTTTATATGAGTTATATCTTGTAAAATTGATTCAAATTTTTTAATAAACATAAAATATATAATATAAAATGGTTTAGATACTTTTTTCAAGAAATAATAGATAATATAGTAAAAATTAATTACTTGGATTAATGTCAAAAGAGACGTGCATGGGGTTAAACTAAAACGATAATTATTTAAATGATCTAAACATGTGTCCATAATACATTTTATGGCCATTATTCCTTATAATTTCTAATTATTGGTAACATTTCATTTTAGTTTCCTATAGTATGAGAAAAATATGGGTATACCATTTTTTTCAAGAATTATAAGATTGTCAATCCCCTCAATTATAACTTCCCACTCTCTCACCTACTATTCACACATTAAAATCCACTATTATATAAAGAAATTCCAATATTTCAACTCTAGAACCCTCCCACTACATAAATCCCTTAATTTGATGAACATATCACCAAATAAGGCTTTGGTACTTACCTAAGGATGTTTCCCGAAGAAGATTTATAATGCTTAAGAGATTTTCATTATTTTATTTTATTATCCAACTCCATGAAATATTCATCAATTATGATTATATAATAATATAATTATAATTAATATATTTATATTTATATTTTATTATTTAAATGTAATAACCTTAATCCATCTGATCTTCCATCAAATAGGATTTGAAATCACCATTCGTGTGTACGTAGGACTACCACCACACGAACCAATTTCAATACGTTTCCACAATAATCTTATACAGTCTAATTTGATGACATATTTATAGTGTATATATATAATATTTGTACCATTTTTTTACATTTGAAGTTATTATAAAACATTATATGGTGGACACGATAACATCACTCGTCTGTAAGACATACTACATCTACAAAAAGTTATGTGATTATTTTTTCACTAATGATTTATAGAGACAGAAATAATGAAAATTTATTGAAAATATTGGACATTATTGGATTAATTATTATATAAATTAAAATTTTATCATTATTAAAATTTATTATATCATTTTATTTCATAGATAGAAAAATGATATTGTTGTATTTGTATGAGTGGAGTAGCTCCTCCATGAATCGATGTAATTATTTTTCATTCCTCATCGCATCACATGAATGATGTATATATATATATGAATATATTTAAGGAAATAATATGGTATAAATTATATAATTATAATGATATAAATCTAAAATATTACATACCACCTTTATATAATATTTTGTTGATAAATGGAAATGTTACTCATAACTATGAATAGCGTACCGAAATTATGATTGTAACATCATTCATTTTTTGAAACCATATATAATGATTGGTTTTATATGTATAATTTATTTAAAAATATTTCAAATATTACTTGACTACTATTTTGGAGATGTTGATATAATACCCTCTTAGACCAATAGTCATCCTACAAATGTGATTTTGACCTAAAATCCAAATTTCATCAAAAGCATCCAATAAAAACATATTTGATTATGTAGTTGAGTATGAAATGGTGATAAGTGAAATTAATTGAATGATAAACATTAAAAGTTTCATATAAATTTATGTAATTAACATTAGTTTATCATTTTGGAAGAAAAAAAATGATTAGGATGAATTGAACTCAATGTAAGGGAATTTATCAAAATTTCCTTTTATTGAGTTATATTTTTATATATTGAACATATATTCTTTTACAGGATATACATAGAGCCTAATTTTCAGGTTATATCATTAATTTCCCTATTCAAATGGAATATATTCTTTTATTATTATTATTCTTTCATGGGGCTAATGATTCATATATTTGTAATGTGATCAGTGGATTTGCTTTTTAGAGAAATATATTTTAATATATTCTTTCATAAAATTAGTTTATTCAATTTCATTATTATTAACATTATTTTATTATCGACATGGGACTTTTATAGAAAACTTTTCTTCATTAAATCAATTTTCGTGATAAGAAAAATATTTGTACATAATTATCGAATTTCATTATAAACGATGAAATTAATCCTCTTTTTCAAAAAATATATAGTAATCTACTTTTCCAACCACCATAAAAAAAATTTAATTATTTTATTCCATTGCAATATTTTATTTTTAAAAATGAAAATCCCTTAATTTGTTTTCTAGTTATTTTGTTATAATATTTTTATATTATAATAAAATTATTTTATGGTATTGAAAAAAGGGTTTCAAAAGAAAGAGTTATTTTTTTATTCTATATTTATTTTTATAAATGTTTAAATATGTACTTAAAAATTTTCAGGATACATAAGTTGAAGGAAAAAACATTTTATTCATGTTTTGATTCATTGGAATTTTATAGGATCGGTGTTCCTAGATACCACCAGGTGAGAAAAATATAGAATAAATGATTGTTTTTTCAAAAAAGTGGCTTAATACATTACGTAATAATTATTTTCTTAATAAGAATTATATTGGTCATTGGCCATATGGTAATGCCTTTTTTTAACGGTTCTATAATGGTTCATTGAGATGATTTCCCATGGAACCTGTGTGGATTTTCTATGATTTTGATGTGTTTTCATGGAAATATTTATATTTCCAATGGAAATTTTGTGATATGTTATATGGGAAAAATTATTCTATTTATGTGAAAAGAATTCTGTATGAAATTATTTTTATCATTTCTTAGGTGTTTCATAGTACAAATATATTTATTAATTTTATGCCCATTACTAATGAATTTTTATGCATCCTAAATTTTCAGAATATAATTCAATGTGTTTAGATATGGGTACCAAAATAAAATAATTTTTTTGAATGTCATGATGAATTTCCATGAAAGGAAATCATTCTTTATTTTAATAGTATTATATTATAGAAAAATGTATACTAAAAGTAACTATCCACTTTTTAAGTTATGGTTTTTGTTAGGTATTATAAATGTCTTAAATTTCTTAAATAATAAACCTAAAAAAGATACTAAAATGTAGGAGAATAAATTCTTGACTAAAAACTCCATACTATGTAATGATTATGACATGGTCATTATATAATGCAACGTAGATGATGTATACTATTATGTATTGAATATTTATAAAAGGTTACTAATTATTCTCATAAATATTTAACTTATTAATATTCATGTTAAGATATTATCTGGACCAACCCACCAATATAAATTTCGTATGTTTTATTTTATTTTATATTTTGGTATTTTAGATAGCTTAACAATCGATTGACATTAATATTAGTATTGATAGTTATCATTTTTCATATGCATTAAAGTATAGATGAATACCATGATTCCATATGTTTGTGGTGAAGTTGGATATGGTAGGTGATTCATAAACAGTATTTTATTATTGAATAAGTGGATGAAGTATTTTCCCTTCCATCTTAATAGAAATTGATATTTGGTCACATTGATTGGAATCGAACTGTCATTGTAAATTAAATGGACATGGTGTATTAATGGGTTCCTTAAACATTATAAATAACAGACATATCTGGCATATGAGATGAATAAATTATTCTATAACCTATTCGATGAGATATTTAGATGAATTTTTAACATTACATAGTTATAATTAATATGTTGTAGTTGGGGATGACTAATTAATATCATCTGCTTCAACGCAATTACGTGATGCTAGGTGCTGATATTTCAATTTAGGTTAATAAGAATAATTTCACATATAATGTGGACTAAATGGTTATATTGTTTCAATTGATCACAAATATATAATATCCTAGTTTAATTATTGTCTTAAATATTATTCATTGGTCCATAGAATATTTCTTATTCATAAATTACTGATCATAAATTTTTGTTCATAATATTTATGTGTGAGTGAAATATTACAGTATGTATTTATTCCAAAAATGATGAATAATTTAATTTTTAATTTATTTATCAAATAAATTCAATTTTTATTCAGGTTTTATTAAATTTAGGGGTATTGGGGACTAAATTATCATGTCTAGTGGTAATGATCTATTAAATATCATTTAAATAAATTTTGATTCATTTTTTTAAATAAATGATAATTATTTTACAGACATATTTAGATCATTTCATATAAATAATAACAATAATATTATTATTTAGATATGGGGTTCTCTATGGATTTGTATAACAATATAGGACCAATATGAAATTATTCATTCCTTACCCTTTCTCTATTAATATTTACTAATATCATTTCATGGGATTATATGAAATTGTTCACACCACATATCAGGTATAAATATTTTCCCAATCATTGAGAGGATATTCTCTACAAGTATTTTAAATCCTAGTTCTTTTACCATTCTCCTCTTATAAATTACCATTAAAATATAATTAATTATTCAATGGATTCCCCTATAATCAGAAGGATAGATGAAATATCATTGATACCACAATGTGAGGCCTGAAGATGAAACAGTAATGTGTCACTGTCATTAATGAAATATAGATAAATAATTTAAGAAAAATGATTTAAATATTATCATTAAAATTATGTTATAATTATATGGAGGATCAATTATCAAAAACATAAAAAACAATTCCCCAAGTCTATGTAAATTCTTCAAATTAAACATATTACAAATGTGACAAAAAAATATCATATGTCATGTTTTGGAAGCAATTTGTAAATTTTTATAGGATATAATGAATTATTCATGGTGTTTGTCTTCATTTAAATTATGAATTACACAATTCACCTGACAAATGATGAGTTATACATTGAATGGTGGTGTTTTTTCTATCTCCAGATCCTTTAAAAGGGATGCCACTATCACCATTCCTTGGTCGGAACCACAACACTGATTAGAGCTTTTATTTTTATATATTCCAACTAATAAAACCATATCCACTCATATATACATAAACTTTTTCTCTGTATAACATTTGGAATCACTAATAGTAATATCCCCCAATTTAAAGATGAAGTTGACAATTATCAAACACTAATGGTCTGAGACTACAACTGCCATTACCCACCATTGAAAACTAGGAATTCTATAGATATCAGGGAAAATATTCACCACTAATGGTCTTTGAGTGAATATTATATACCCAAAAAAATTATTCATAAGATTTATTTTATTTTATATTATATGATACAATATAAATGATATTTAATTTCATGTTTTCTATGATGGAAAAGGAATTATTTATAATTAAAAATACAAAACTTCTTGTGGTATATTGATATCATATAAACTACCCTGGAAAATAATATTTTTTACATGGAATAATATATTACAAAAATAATATCATGCGATAGAAAAATCACACTACTATTGAGAAAATAATTCAAATATACTTTGAGGGGATATTCAAACAAATTTATCATAAATATTATACATTTACCAACATTAATCAAATAAAATATATATTTTAAATGGTTATAATAAGATTAAAAACCTTTTTATTAACTTTTACATCAATAATGAATGTGAACCGTTGTTTAGAGGCATGAGAAATTTCCTTGACCATTGTATATTAAGTGTGTTATCATTGATATGTTGTGTGTCTGTGTATGTTTGAGATTCATTCCCAATATCCAATAGTCAAATTACCCCTTTCATATAATTATCCTTATCCATTATTTTTCACACGAGATACTCGAATGTCATGGTTTCACATATGTTCCTTTCCAAAAATCATGTTATTTATCCCATTCCATTGATACACAATTAGGGTAATGGTTTCTGGGTTATTACTAGTGATCATCCTCAATAGTAGATTTACAAAAAAATATATCAAAATAATGATTTATAAATAGTATCAGTATTTATATTAATGTGGATTTATTATTAATTCTGTTAATTTTTTGTATTTTAGGTTTCCAATTACATAAAATACATTTAATAATTATTTTTTGAGCTTTATTACCCATTATTGTAATCAAATACATTTCAGGATTCTTGATTAAACAATAATATAGAAAAATTTTAATTTTTTTATTGTATATCATAAGATCATTAACATTAATTGATGAAAATTTAGTGTAGTATCCCATCCCCTAGGTGAAACGAAATTTTCCCTAAGAGGGAGGGTCACAAGACCTTAAACGTATCTCCCAAAACACCCGAGGCTACCTACTATTAGTGTGGGACTAAGGGGTGTTTGTGGGCAGAATATTTCCTTAAATATATGAGTACTCCCAGTGGTAAACAATATAAATAAATGGAAGAACCATATATCAAGAACAAAGAAACCATTGTAACCACAATGGAAACCTTAAAATAGAAGTAAACAAATGGATGACGGAGAACAAATATAATAGATTAAATGATCAGAATGACATGTCATGTGTCTAGAGAAATATGAGTATGGGGGTATATGATAGAATCATATACTACATGTTGTAAAACTAAACAAAAAATAAACAATATTCTTCTACAATAATCACATGTTTGGATATGTTTTCATCCCCTAGTCTCTATCGTAATGAAGAAAATCAAACAATTATCAAAAGCTTCACACTTACCTTTATCCATTCATGTGATCTTGAATTCTTATTGGGTATAAAGGGTAGTAAATCATGGTGTGAGATACAATATCAGTAGGTTGACACACATGGTGTCAAGGATGAACCATTTGATGTACTAAATAAATAATTGGTTCCCATAATAGTAAATGAAGGATAATAAATATTTGAATATTTCATCCTTATCCCATGTTCTCAAATTGACATTTGACTGATACCTTCTGCTTGGACCTTTGATAGATTCCTAAAAAAGGCACTTGTGTAAGTCATAATATGTATAAAATCACCAATAATAATGTTTATAACAAATAATAAGAATATCCCCAGATAGTTCTTTACCTTGGAGGTCACATTTCCATTTCATTATATATATACTCTCATAATATAAAAGGAGGACATCACATGTGAACATGTAATCCATAAATCCATAAAATCTATTAGTCAAGTCTCGATCCCATCCATGGAAATATAATAGAAACAAAAGGTTCTTTATGGGAACATCCGATATAACGAACACCTCTGAGTTCTTCCTTGTCAACACATAGAGAGTCCATCATATCTCTCAAGGTATGGTGAACTATATATCTAGTTTCTCACATAGTGGACCAGGTATCACCCGGGGCAAGACATAAAGATCATTCCAAAATGTCCATCCCCAATTGCTGCCCTAGGGAACCAGTTGCATTAATGAGTACATGGAAAATCACACAGAGACCCCTTAACCATCCACACTATGTATTACTATCTGTGTGTCAAGTGGAATCCAACAGAACATGGTGATTCCATCCATGGTGTCCGTAACTCCAGACCCATTTCCTCTCATATCCCATAGGAAGTGAATCACATCAAACAAGGAACATGTCACAAAATGGAATATCATATTCAATAAATTTCTATTAATTAAAAATATCAATTATACATTCTTACCATGATAACCAATCTATATAATTAAAACAAATAATCACATATGTTGAAAAAGAACTAGGTATTAAATGTGATAAAATAATGGGAAAGAGACATAAGAAACAATGACTATAATTTTTATAATCACATTTCATCTATG
This sequence comes from Viscum album, assembly GCA_963277665.1. NCBI lineage: Eukaryota > Viridiplantae > Streptophyta > Magnoliopsida > Santalales > Viscaceae > Viscum > Viscum album. The sequence goes on along the minus strand of OY728155.1, from coordinate 164,028,353 downwards.
AAACATTCAAATCACAAGATAACACTCTTGTACAAACATATCAAGGGATTGAAATAAAATATTTCATGAGGGATAAGGAATCTGAAAAAATTGAATAAAAATTTAATGTAATACATATGTAATTAAAAACTAAATCATATGCATAAACAATTAAATGTATAGTCTAATACAGAATGCAGAAGGGACACTCACATGGACCATACACTAATATTCATTAAAATATTTATTTATATAATTTAATAAAAATCCATCTCACAAATGGAAATTAGCCGTTTGAGACATGAGATTAAGTCAATTAAAGGCAGTCACATATAAAGGGTTGGCCAATGATAAAGAAAACTACCCACATATTTGTTTTTCCACAAGGAGGTCTCACATAGGTCTTGGAAAACCCTTTTTATTAATTTTATAATCAACGATAAACCATCTACAAAATGTATGAAGAGATGCACAATATCACATCATTTTAAAAATAAAAAAATTATGTGAAAGAACCTAGACCACCTACCCCAATGTAGAAGAACTCCACTCGTCTGTTAATGAGGCTTGAATCATCGTAGAATGGATGAAATAGAAATATTTTTCGAACTCTTTAAAAATATTGATAACTATTTTACACCATAATAGGACAATATATAGTTGTGGAAACAAGAAATATATGATTTTTTAAGGAAGTGTACGCTAAGGAGTAATTTCACTATAAAAACCAATGTGCATGGTTTGGCTGCACGATTTTTCCAAATCATGCACAACGGTGTGCCATTAATAGATTTAAGGGGGAATATTGCATGTTTTGATACACATTTTATATAAAATTTTGAAATCCATGAAAACCCTACTATCAAAAATCTATAGATGGGCCATGTATTCTTGCACCTAGAGTTTTACGGTTTTAGAAGAACTGTAGGGGTCATGCTGGTCGACTATCAGCAATGACACAGTTTAAAGAAATTGTATGGTCTAGGTAGCATGATTTTCATCTAATAGGGCGACCTAGTATTACTCTTCCCATTTTAGGGATTTGAGAATTGAATGAGCCCTAGAAGTACCCATGACCTCATTTAAACATTTAGGAAATATTATGAGGGATATATTGTGGAATATAAACCAAAAAATAATAGTCTACACCTCTAGATAAATTTTGTATGTTACAACGTCTCCTACATAAAAAAATCCTCAAGTTTCCCTTTCATAGTTGGTAGATGGTCGTCTATGAAATGCTCCATCAACTATGAATGTATCTCATACTCACTCACATAGGATTCATCATGTACACATCCATTCTACCATTTCACATATATAAAATGAGCTAACTTTACTCAAAGAGCCTTCATGATACTATCAATAATATGAATCAGATTCTCCTCAGCTAATAAATTTCACTACAGCTCGATAACCTTGCATTAAAAATAATTAGATGGGTCTTCTAGATGTTATCTACGATGACATATGTTGATGACAACTTGCATGAAATAATAAATTCTAGGTAATAGTAACTAATGGGATACCAACTCATCTCCATCCACTATCTCCAATGGCCCCACATATCAAGGAGATCCATTTCAATGTTTCATGAATTTTTATTACCCAATTTATAAGATACACATAGAAATACCAAATGCCCCACCTCAAACTCCATAGGTTTATGAAAATAGTTGTTATACTTTTTCTTCCTAGACTGATCTATATCCATTGACCTCTAAATTATATGGACATTCCATGATGTATCTTGAATGATATGAGGACCCACTAAAGATTCTTGAACTTGATCAAGCTTGCATAGAGGTTAACAGAATGGTCTACCATAGTGAACCTCATACAAAACCATATTTATTGTTTCCCCATAGCTATTATTATCAGAAAACATGAATTGAGTAACAATAATTTCCCATGAATCTCTAAAATATAGGAATCAAGCATATTGAATATCCTCTAACACCTGAATCTTCCTCTCAAAATGACTGTCTATCTGAGGGTGATATGTAGTACTCAAAATCACATGTGAAACCAGTGCCCTTAACCACCCTTTCTAGAATCATGAATTTATATTTTCATCCCTATAAAAAATTATAGAACATGTGATGTCATGAAGTTACTTTATCTTCTGGATGTGTATCCATCTTGACTCATCAACAAAAAAGTTTTTACTAGATCATTAGGATGTGCATAGACATGGTCAACGTGTCGATGATCACCCATACAACATTAACTAACTTAATTTTATCATAAAAAACATTTCATGAAATATATTTTTCTATTTATCCATTTTCCATTAATAATATAGAGAGGATATATATATCTAGATGGCTACTAGTGCTCAACCTTCACCCTCTAATAGGTGGACCACTGAGTTTTAAAACATGCATCTTTCAATTTATTAATGGAAACCAATACTGATGATTTATATATCTGTATATATTTTTATGCTCGGGTTAAACTATCTGTTTATTCAATAAGGGATCCTTATAACTTTCCCATTCCTTCATGTTTGGGGAGATTGTTGAGTCAATAAGTTTTCTTTATGACTTTACAATTTCTTCATGTTTTGAAAATCACAAACACCTTATCTTAAAGAAAATTACATTTTACACTATATTTTACTTTCATAAGGAAAATTTTCCTTCCCTACGGAAATTTATCATTACCATGTTTTTCAATGTTAAATTTGTCTAAGTGTAAAATTTGGTTTCATATCAAAAAACTATGAATCATATATACCTTGATATAAAGAATTCTGTTTTCAGGACTTGAATTCAGGTTCTGAGATCAATAAATTCAGACTCTGAACTTTTTGGAGTTCTAACTTACAGTTCCTTGAATTCAGACTCCGATATCTTATAAGCTCTAACTCCGAGTTCTTTGAATTTAGACTTCGAAATCTTATGAGTTTTGACACCGAGTTCTCTGAATTCAGACTCCGAACTCTTATGAGTTCTAAATCCAAGTTCTCTGAATTCATAGTCCAAACACTTATGAGTTCTGACTCCGAGTTCTATGAACTCATATTCTGATCTCTTCTAAGTTCTGACTCCGAGTTCTTTGAACTCAAACTCTAAAATCTTCTAAGATCAGACTTCAAATTCTTATGAATTGAGATTCTGAAAATTCTATGTTCAGGTTCTCGATTCTTGTGTATCCATATTCCAAATGTCTTTGAAATTCAGACTCCAGAATTCTATAGAATTCAGGTTCTGAATTCCTTGGAAGACCAAATGTGAATATCCTGATGTTATAGATACCGAATGTATTTTTGGTTCGACCCTGAACTATTTTCCCTTAAAGTCCTAATAATTAAATTTTCTTAAGTAACCATATTTTTCTTACACATGTTTTGGTTATAAAATGATGTCGTGCATTCAGTTACAAACTAATCGTTGCTTGAGTGACATGTGTACAAGTCCCTCCGAAATTCAAGGAAAAAATTATCGTTGGAGGAGGGAGCCTACCATTGAAGCTATTCCTATAAATTGGAGCTCATTTGAAAGAGCTCAAAACTGTTCTATGAATCTAGAGATTACATGTTGTTGAAGTTATTTCTAGAGAGAGCTCAACACTATTCTATTAGCATTAAGTTAGAATCCTCATCTTTTTAATCTTTTGTTATGATTCACTTCCAGAACCATCCTTCTAGAATTAAATTCTCAAAATCAAATTTCTGGAATCAAGCAAGTTAGTAGAACTAATAGGTTTTGTGAATTTACCTTGTTTAACCTTGTTAAACAATATAAGGGTTTCTAACCAACTTTAAAAGTTCCCAATTTTTTTTAAAGTATACAATTCACCGCCCTCTTGTGTATTGTGCAACATACGATACTATAATCTGTATCGTTCATTATTTTGATCCTATATTTGTGATCTAAGGATAAAATAATTCTCCATACGATCTCAAAAATTTGTATCAAATGTTGGTTACCTCTTACCCTGTACTAATTCAACAATTGGTATCAGAAGAGGTTTTTAAAATACTTATATTCACATATAATTTTTCCATGCTCAAGTTTTTCATTGTTCTACTTTTTCATTGCTGAGAATATTTTCCCTGTTTACAAACATTTATTACTAACAAGTTAGTGTGGAAATTTTTTTCTTTAAGATGGTAGGAATCAATTTTGGTTCTATAGACAACCTAAATCTAACTACACCACCTATTTTTATGGGAATAATTATGAATATTGGAGAGATCATATGAAGACATTCATCATCAATACTTGAGTGGATACTTTTTTTATTCTTACTGGAGGATATAAAATCCCTAACAAGGAAGTTAGAACTTTCACCAATCAAGAAAAGTATGAATATCAATTGAATTATAAGGTATGGAATACATTGATTTGTTTTATGACTAGAAATATATATAGCCGAATTTCATCTTGTGAAGTAGAAAATTGTATATGGAAGAAGCTTAAAGATACACACATTGGAACGTCCAAAGTTATTGAAACTATAAGAGCTATGATCAAAGCTGAATATCAAGGTTTTTTATTTCCTTATATAGAACCCATATGTAAGGTGAAACAAATATTTATGACTATCTTCAACAGTTTACTATCTATGGGTGAGAAATTATTAGATGATGAATCTCTTGTGAAAAAGATCATAGACATCACACCCAATGAGTTGGAATCCAAGAGAATAGTTATTGATGAAAATAGGATAGTTACTCAGATTTCTCTTGATGAAGTCTTTGGAACTCTTCTTCAATATGAGACTAGAATGAAGAGATATGCTAATAACATTAAGAAAAATAAAGGAAATGGATGTGTTTATTTTACTAAAACATCAAATCATATGTAATCAAAGACTCCTAAGAGAGTTACTATATTCAAATATAAGAATATTGCTATAAAATCCGAATATAGTGGAAGTGAATCTTCAGAAAATGAACTAGACAATCTTGTTCGAAGGATGAACAATATTATTAGCCAGAAGAATTTTCAATCTAGATATAAGAAGAAAGAAAGGAAGGATAAGAAAGATTCAGAAGTCACATGTCATGAATGAAAGAGAGTTGGACATATAAGACATGATTGTCCTATGCATAAAAAAGGAAATACAAGAAAAGTATTCTGAGAGAAACATGAAGAAGTACTACAAAGAGAATGATAAGAATGTTATAAAAGCTAATGACATTTGGAGTGCCAGTGGTGGAGACTCTATAGAAGAATTATCAGATTACGAATCTTCTGGATAGAAGAATCTTGGTATAATATCTGGACTACCTATTGAAAATCATTTCTTAATGTCTAAGGTACCCAATTATGAATCTATGTCCAACATATCTTTAAATGCTAACTATTGTGATAATAAATATTATAACTCTACTGATGAAGAATCTTCTTCTGATGAGGATAATACTTCACCTACCTATGATGAATTCTCTTGGTTTTCTAAGCTCTTTGAGAATGAGAATTCAAAACTCAACAAAATGCTTGATAAAGAAAATTCTAATATTTCGATACTTTATAAAGAAGTATCAAATCTTTCTAAAGATATTAATAAGAATATTTTTGATTTTGGAAGTATTTCAAAAAACCTTGAGGAAGTAAATTCTAAGAAGGATAAACTTTCTAAGGATCTAGAAAAAGTAATTTCTAAGAAAAATGTTTTTGAGTCTAGCTCAAGTTCTAATGATAATGTTTTGGTAGATAATAACTAAGTCATCTAATTAAAATCCAAAATATTTTCTTTGAGGATGTGTTTTTCAAGAATTACCTTAGGTAAGAAAAATTTTGCTAAAATGTATTCTCAAATCCGACCTCTAATGAATAGTTATGGTTTTGGTTATACTGGTTTTAAACAGATTTATTGTAACAATTATTTTGTTCCTCAAAGTGATCCTTTCTGCACTGAGTGTCAGTGTGGTGGTAATTGGGCAAGAAATTATTCCCCAAATAAAACTCAGTTTTTAGGATTTCATAAAGCCTATTTTTCTAAGAAAATATGGGTGCCTAAGATTATTCTTTTTGAAACATCCTTATGCAAGAATGCTTGGATTCCGAAAGACTAACATTATTATTTTATGGGAAATAAAGAAAGTACCAACAAAAATACTTGGTACATGGATAGTGGATATTCCCAACATATGACTGGTAACAAAAACTACTTTTAAAAGATTATCAAGACGAATGGCGGAAAAGTAACTTTCGGATATAATGATAAGGGTAGTACATTTTCTTGTTAGTTAGATCAAAATATTTTGTAATGAAATTTTCTTTACCAGATTTTTCAAATCTTTTATAATGATAATTTTTCAGAGTATGATTTTCTAAATTTTTGTAATGAAGTTTTCTGTAATGAAGATTTTCGTACATAAAATTATCATAATTAATATTTGCGTTCTAAAAATTTTCATGATAAATATTTCCGTACTTAAAATTTTGTAATGCAGATTCTTGTACTTAAAATATTCATAATGATATTTTCATACTTAAAATTTTCATACTTAAAATTTTCGTACTTAAAATTCTCATAATGAATATTTTCGTACTCAAAATATTCGTAATGGAGTTGTTTGTTTTCAAATTTATTTTTTGTAATCGAATTTTCTAAATCTAAAGTTTTTCAAGAAGAAATTTTTTCTTCCTCAATACGAACAATCTTCTTAGAAATCAGAATGGTATGTTTCCTTTCCTATGATTTCATAATCATCCTTTACTTGTTGGTAGTTTCCTTTGTTTAATTTTTTTTCTAATTCTCTTTTCCTTAAATCCAAATGTTTTTATAAAAAAACTTCAAAAGATCAGATCCAAGATTTATTTGTGGCTAATATATCAACCGTCAGATCTGATCAGAAGGTTTTTCAGTCATTGGATTGTGTTTGGAAGATGAACTGTCGCATCAAACGCCTATATAAAATACCCCTCGATGGATGTCCCACAGCGAATCTCAAGCTCTCGTGTGCTGAAGTTCATGCCTTCTATATAAGATCATTCCGGATTTTCAAGGGTTTCTCAATTCTGAATGTCTGTAGAAGAATCTTCTTAGAAAGATTTGATTACTATCAAGCCAATCTTGGAGTGGCATGTCTTTAGGGAAAGGTTGGTGCATCTGAACTTCTACTCTATGTATGATTCTATAATCTCGAAGAACATCATGCTCAATGGATGGGAGATTATTTTTGTATTGATGCATGGAGCTCAAGATTTAGTAAATCCAGATTCGATAGTTGAATTTTAGGAATCATTTATCTTCTTCAAGGAAGAATGAAGAGAGTTGTTTTCATTCAAAATATATGGAAAGACTTATGCTCTTTCATATACTAAGGGAGCTATTTTGGTTGGTATTCAATATGAAGGGGAAGCTGAGTTATGTTCCAATATGTTTCCAGATGTCAAAAAAAGTTTGAAGAGAAGGTTATGGCATGTATTTGAATCTCTAATGTAATGACTCTTAAGATCTCTCACTTGTCTAAAAATAATCATATTCTCGAATTATGGGTTCAAGGTTTTATAATTCCGAGAAAAGGGGACAAGGACACATTGAAGAAGAGTGACATGTATATCTTGGATTTCTTGTTTAACCAAAGAAAGATCAATCTGGTTAAGTATATTCTCATTATGATTGAGAATATCATGAAATGGAAACTTAAAGGCTCAGATAATCATATATCCATCCATTCAATCCATGTTAATTGTTCGATGATTAGAATCTTTTAAAATTCTATGCAGCTCGAAGACAAGGAATTGAAAAGTCATGCTAGTTTATTGATGATACCCTTAAGTGGATGAACATTAGTTTTTTTATAGATTAAAGAGAATTTTATAACCTACCTGAAGAAAATGATGAAACTGTTCTGAAAAATAAAGAGGTGGTTGAACCATCGAAAAAGGTTGGAAAGAAGAGGATGTTGAAGGAAGTAGAAGAGGATGAAAAATCCCAAAACCCAAGGAAAGACAATCCACACCTCCAAATCCTAAGAAGCAAAAATCATATCCTGATGAGGTTGTAGAAATGTGGAGGAACGATAATAAAAATAGAAAAGTAGGGGATCAATGTTTTGGTTTGGATCCTGCTAATGCAAAATCTTTAAAAGGGAAGATAATTAATGAACTTGAAAATCAAGATAAAGAAAAGAAGTTAACGAAGAAGATGACTGAAGGCAAGATAGTGAAATCCCATCTTAGGGATACTAAGAATGCATTAGAGATTATACCAGTTTCAGAATCTTTCTTAGTAGAAGCTTTACCTGAGAGAATGAGTATAAAATTTGTCACTAATAAAAAAGTCCATGAAAATCCTGTTGAAGAAAAATAAGTTATCGAAGGAGTTGAAGAAAAAGTTGAAAGCAGTGGTGACACAGTGGATTTGATTAAGCAAGTGGATGATTTCAATGAGAAAGAAATCCCCTCCGAGAAGCTCTCAATCTGAACTTTAGAAGCAGAATCTTCAAAGTTGGATACACCTGGGAAAATGAGAAAGGATAATTTTACAAGGCTGAAAATGATGTGAATAATCTCTCTAAGGAAGAAAACTCTAATCATGACTTTATTTACCCTAAGGATGCTAAGGAAAGAGCTGAGAAAGAAGAAATAGATGAAGATAAAATTGTTCAGTTGTCTAACAATTAACATAAATCTTCAAATGAGGAAGCCATTCTGAAAACTGATAAGAGAAAATAGGTGGTTGTTGATACACCTGTTAAAGCTGTTGTAAAGAAGAGGAAAGTCGGTGTATCTTCAAAGAGGAAAATTACTGAGATAGAGAAAGATACCTCACCTAGAAAATTTTTAGATTTAGAATCGTCATCCCTTGGACTTAATTTCATTGTTCAATCATTGAAGAATCTTGTTCAGACCATTCCGATTTTTCAAAGCATTTATTCGAGATAGTAGATGCTTCAACAAACCTTGCACCGGAAATCAGATTCATTATCCATGGTGATGGACAAGTGTGTAAATCTTGAGGCTGATTTCAATAAGTTTTTCATTAACTATGATTCCCACAAAAGGTCTTGTAAGAAAATGGTTAGCTGGTCAAAGAATAAAGTTGAATATATGAGATAACTTGATGAGTTCCAAGATAGTGTCAAGGACGCATTTGACATTGAAGATGGTAAGATCAAGGATCTCACAAGAAGTTTTGAAGAAAATATGACTCTGGAACAGAATCCTCGGTGTCAGGATGTCAAGGATTTGAATGGGAAACTGTATTCAGTTGCTAAAAGATGGAAGAGATAAAGAGATCTTTGGATTGAGATTGATGAAAATATTGTCAATCATGAAGAAGTTCTGAAGGCTCTGACTGAATTTCTCAAGCCTCAGAAAGATAGAATCAATGCTCTAGAGAAGAAAACTAAGGATCAGGATAAAAATTTCAAACGATCGTAGGAAGACCACAAGGATCATAAGTATCTCAAAAAAATAGTGAAGAAGTTAATGCCCAAGGAAAAGGAAGGATAACTTTGTTTAAATCTGATCATTAGTTGTATTTTCCTTATTGTATAATTTTTTCAATCTTAATGAAATTTTGGTTTCTCATTTTGGTTTGGATGTTCTGTACTAATATTTCAGGTACCATAATTTCATTTTGATTCCCTATATTTCTTTTTAAATATCACAATGGGGGATAAATGAAAAATAATTCTCATTAAATAATAAATATCCCTATGTAAGGGGGACTTCATCTAAGGGGGAGATTTCATTACAATGATTTCTGCATTCAAGATAATAAAAAATCACATTCCAGAAATATATAATATGATCTTTAGGGTTCCAAATACTAAGGGGGAGTTAGCTATATTCATCCTTACCCATGTGTTAAGGAAGATGTGTTTTATTTTCAATGTCTATAAAAATATTTTTTATGTCCTTATACTCTTTTTTAAGGATGTTTGTGCTTTTCAAAAAGGGGGATACTGTTGAGTCAATAAGGGTTCCATATGAATTTTACGTTTCTTCATGTTTGGGGTGATTTTTGAGTCAATAAGTATTCATTATGAATTTAAAATTTCTTCATGTTTTTAAAATCACAATCCCCTTATCTTAAGGAAAATTTCATTTTACCCTATTTTTTACTTTTATAAGGAAATTTTTTTCCCCATGGAAATTTATCATTAAAATGTTTATCATTGTTCATTTTGTCTATGTTTAGAATTTGGTTTCGTATCCAAAACCTCAGAATCTTATATACTTAAATATAACGAATTATATTTTCAGGATACAAATTCATGTTCTGATTTCACTGAATTCAGACTTTGAACTCTTATGAGATTTGACTCTGAGTTCTCTAAATTCAGAATACAAACTCTTTTGAGTTCTCACTCTGAGTTCTCTGAATTAATACTCTAAACTCTTATGAGTTCAGAACCAGAGTTCTCTAAATTCATACTCTGAACACTTATTAGTTCGGACTACGAGTTCTCTAAATTTAGACTCCAAACCCTTATGAGTTTTGACTCCTAGTTCTCTGAATTCAGACTCCAAACTCTTCTGAGTTCTGACTCTGAGTTCTCTGAATTCAGAATCTGAAAACATCTGAGTTTAGACTCCGAATTCTTATGAATTCAGATTTCAAACATTCTATATTTAGGTTCAGAATTATTGTGAATCCATATTCTGAATTTCTTTGAAATTCAGACTCCGGAATTCTATAGAATTCTGGTTTCGAATTCCTTGGAAAACAGAATCTGAATATCCTTATATTATAGTTACCGAATGTTTTTTTGTTAGATCCCAAACTATTTTTCCTTACATTATGAATAATTTAATTTTCATAAGTAACCCTATTTCATCTTACTCTTGTTTTTTTTATAAAATGATGTTGTGTATTCTGTTACTAACTAACCATTAATTGAGTGACATGTGTATAGGTCCCTATGAAATTCAAGGAAAAATAGGACTGTTAGGGGAGGGAGCTGACAATTGATGCTATGCCTATAAATAGGATCTCATTGGAAAGAGCTCAACACTGTTCTATGACTTTAGAGATTACATGCTGTTGAAGTGATTTCTAGATAGATACTCTCTTGATTTCTGTGTACTGAACACGTTGTTTATATTTGCTTCGTGTGACTCTGATTATTGCTGAGTAAATTTGAGGGCTTCCGCGGATAAGAATATAGAGGTGTCGAATACTTTAAAGCTCAAGGACATCCTTGATGAGGAATAAATAGGTGCTGACTACATTGAAGTTGAGGTCTTGCGGGGATAGTAAGACATACTCTGATCTTTTTATCAAGGGATTATCCTGGTGTGGGTAAAACAGACATTCCTGAATGTATAAATCAAGGTACCTTTATCCAAGGTTGTTGGATACCCTTCTCTTTGGGATGAAATATTTACTACTTGTTACTTGTTTGTTTCAGGTTTTCTACTGCATTTTTTTGTGAAGGAATGTATAACTATCTTATAGTTTTTTATGTTTGTACACTCTAATTTAGTGAGATTCTATACAATTTAAAGTAGAATCTCTATGTTGGAAACTTTTATTAAGATTCACATTCAGAACTATCTTTCCAGAATTAGATTCTCAGAATCACATTACCGAAATCAAGCAAGTTAGTAGAACTAAGAGGTTTTATGAATTTACCTTGTTTAACATTGTTAAAAAATTTAAGGGTTTCAAACCAAATTTTAATGTTCCCATGGAATTTTTAAATTATATAATTTACCCCCACTTTTATATTGAGCATTATATGATACTACAATCAGTATCGTTCATTATTTTGATCCTTCATTTGGTATCTAAAGAGAATATCATTCTCCATACCGTCTCAATACTATCCATACAGAGGCATAATATTTCCTCATCAACTCTTAACATATATCTTCATGAACCGGTACACAAACATAGAAGAGTATGGTCTCACTACTATCAATTTCCCAACTAGGTGGTGGTTTCTCCCTTAGGATGCTCTCCCCCAAAAAATACCCTAACAATATAATAACCAGTTCATTCAATATCATTACGGAATATATGAAGGAACTACTAAAACTTTTAGAACAAGTATCCCATGTTGTTCATGAATCGCCATGTGAAACTCATAAAACAATTCCATCATCTTCCAATTACTATTGGGTTCCTAGATATCTAATGTTTGAGTCTTGTATCTTAAGGCATCATCTGTGACATTACCCTTAATAGGCTTATATAAAATCTAAATATCAAATTAGTGTAGGTATTCCACCCACCTATGAATCATAAGATTCAAGAGTCATTGTGTAGAGATGTATTTGAGATTTTATGATATAAATATTCAATGATACTCTTATTGAATATATAGTTCCTCCAATAACATAGATCATTAACCCGGACTGGTAGTTCATGGTCATTGGTATGGTAGTTCCACTCATGTGGCCTCAGCTGGCGCGACCCATATACCGCGACTTGATAACTTGTGCATCATAACTACACCTAGATCAATACCAGAAGAAGAAAAATATGTTGTATAATTTCTTCATGAATCTTGAATAAATAAGGATCATATCTTCAATTATTATTCACATTAAATCATAAAAATCTATCTCATAAGCTTTAGACCATTGGAATAATACACCCATCTTAGTTAGGGTTATAAGAGGAACTAGTAAAATTGATAAGACAAATACTGAAATTCATGTAATTTCCACCCAGCCCTAAAATATTCTTATATCAAACACCAACATTGTATGAAATGAGGAAACCATGACACTTATGTTCTATGGTTCCACTGTTACACCTGTCATTATATTTTATGACAAAATTAGTGAACCATGCTGATCTAAAAGTGTCATTTACCTATATTTGGATATAGATGGTTATCTCTTAATGTATTCAACATGATATAAATATTATTTTCATGGTCATGTTTGACGTGATAATACACTAATATTTTTTCTCTGAATACTACCATGATGAAATCAAAATTAGGGTTGATACCTGATTCAAAAAATCCTTGAAAACTATCTATGGGTTTCTTATAATGAATAGTATAACCAAGTACTCGTACAAGACATACCTACTCATGAACATTGTTAATTATTTATTCAATGCCCCCAAATGAACATGACTATATCCTGATCTCAAATCCATCTTTGGAGAAACTATTTGATCCTCAATACTGGTTGAAAAGGTCGTCTATCTGAGTAACTGGATACTAGTTCTTCATCATAAGTTGGTTTTGTCAATGGTAATCCACTCACAATATTAGGGTTCCATCATCATTTATGTTTAAAATAGTGGTTGAACCCCATGGTGGCATGATGGGTCTAAACAAAGACTTATCCACAAGATATTAAAATTGATTTTTGAGTTCCTGGTTATCTTTAGGTGTTATCCTATATGGAAGAATTCACACTGGTTCTACACTTGATTGTAGATCAAAAATTAACTCAACCTATCACTTAGGAGTTAAGACAGAGAATTTATTAGGGTATATACCACAAAAATCATCTACAATAGGAGATAATTATACTAGCTCCATAACCATATTTCGAATAAATAAACTCTAAAAATGAAGTGTCATATACCAATCATAGTTCACTTGGGTCTAACTCTATCTAAATGGATATCCCACTCACCCCTATGGATATATGTGTCTCCATATGAAGAGTTAAAAGACACTCAGTGATGATAAAAATTGACATGGGATTTCTAAGGAACAAGAAAGTATATATCGAGAATGAAACTGATGTCATTCATCTCAATGGCGATGAAACCCCATAAGAAACCACACCCATGTATTTCACGTGGGATGTCTAGAATTAGTGTATTCCCTCTATTCTGAACCCTAACAATGTTCCAAGATACATGACGTAATATAAGTACTATATAGAAAGACTAAGGCTTTTCAAAACAATAAAAGTTATGTATGAGTGTAAAAACCCAACATATAAAAGGTTATAAACTATTGTAGAGGCTTCCAGAATAGTATATCAAATTGTATAATTCCTTGGATCTAGTTCCTCTAGTGCTAAATGGACAACATATAATCATGCCATGTGATGTTATTGGACTGGCCTAAAAATATCCATTATGCAGACACTAAAGCTTTACGGAATGACAACCTCATCCATAGAAACTAATTCCTTAGCCTAATTGGCCGACAGAAGACTAAATCCCATCATGACATGTATTGTCATGTATTTCACCTGATATAGGTTCCATTATGTGTCCCATATCACTTTTGGATGTGATAAAATAATGTTAGAATAACTGAAGGTCACCCATCCTTCTGCGATATTGTCATTCGATCATGTTAATCATGCACTAGGGATTCTTATATCCATGCCTACAACACTAGTGAGACACTAAAGACATAGTGTATGTCCCCTAGTTGGCACCATATCCACTTGCACCCTTGAAATGGTGGTGTTTACTCCAAGAATAACCATCCCCTGTCTTAGAACTTATCTTCCTGGGATCACAATGCTAGTTCTCTACGATTGAATTCCATATTAATTTCATAGTTCAATATCTTTTTAAGGGTAGTCGAACTTAAGATGTTCCCCTTTTGTAGATTTTAATCCCATGACCATCCTCAATGTACAACATATTAATCAACTCATCACTGGTCAGAGATGGAGTGAAATGTTTATTTTCAATGAAATGAGAAGAATAACAAAGCATAGTCATTGTTACCTACTAATTATTCATGAAATCCATTGAATTATCACCACTCAAAGTCTGACAAAAGAAGTGATCCTATTAGGAAATATATATATCTGCCTAGAAAATACCTCGATAACCCTCTAACTGAGATATGTCATGCCACTATTTCTTATAGAGTCACATAACATGTAGTTATCTAGCATTAACCTCTAATCTGGAGGAATATCAATATATTAAAATATGGATAACATGGATTCTATCAATGTCTCTATAGTATGAGGTTCACCATCCCCCATGAATGTTGGAGGATTCTACTAATATAAGTCTCAAGAAAGAACTACTTTAGTTTGGGTAGGCTGGGGAGAACCCTGCATGGGCAACTTAAACCTTGGGAGACTATAATGGAATGATGAATTGGATCCTAGTGGTAGATCATTGGTAGGTTCCTTAGATGGTACTCTTGGTTGTACCAGTTGTGTTGATGTGAATAAGAATTTCATTTGTTATCAATATGGATTGAAGTTCATAAGAGTTGAATTTGTTGTCAATGAGAATTCAATATGTGAATGAGATGTATTGATGATGAAGTTGGTGAAGCCTTAGAGAATTTTTTGTTGATTCAAATCATTTAATACCACACATGATCAATTCTACAAGAGGATATAAATATGAATATTGATGAACTGGTTCAATGTTCCAAGACTTGTATCAAGTTGATAAATTGTTACAACACTTGAAGAAGTCCATGCAATACTCAATTTCATAAGGAAATAAGTAAAGATCCATCCATTGTCAATAAGTGGATGCAGTGTTGAATATTCATCAATTGAATCTAAATTGATGAAATTTAGGAAATCATATGATTGTTTGTGCTGAACCTCAAAGAAGATGACATGTGTTTTAAAGAGAACACATCACTAATTACAACAATTAAGGGCATTGATTATGAATTAATACATGATGAAATAACAAATGTTCCTTGCATCATCCATGATTGAATCAAAACAACATATTTAAGATCATTTGGAATTTATGATATAAAAAGAAAGGAATGGATGATGATTAAAGATGAAGAAGAAGAAATTAAGCATGAATGGTATTTGAATGGAGAAGGATGGTTTGGAATTTTAAGTAATAATTCATACACGGTTTTCATACTAACTACTTAGTTTATTCCTTTCAAAAAAAATTAGGTCCAATCTTAAAGGCCAGCTAAAGCCCTCACCCAAGGAATATGCGGGACCTGAGGGTCTACCACACCAAAGGGGAAGGTCTCGAATCCAGCCCTCAAGAGGTGAAAATGCAGGTCGTGTATAAATCCGTAAGGGCATGGAAGATGAAAAACCCATGCACACAATCATTCATAGTGGGCACTAGGTGCACGCTCGAGGAGAAGAGTGGTTGCTAAGTGTGTTCCCACAGGGTATACACGGTACATGGAATTACCGTGGTGGGAGAGAAGAGAATTATGAGAATCGGTTGTCGTTGCTTATATTATAAATGATCTGCACATGTGTCTCTGTTTCGATGTGGTACATTTTTAAAAAATGCAGTTGAAATATTGGACGCCCATCTGATCTCACGTGAGATCTCGGCCACACGACACATCCCGCGTCTCGGGATCTAATCACGATTGCACATCTATCTACGCTACATGGTTCTTAATCCATGGTCATCTGATCTCTCCACTGAGGTTGTCTTCAACCTACGTACACCCGAGATCCACCCGCGAACTAGTAATGAAGCCGAATGATGATATTATTACTATGGGAAACTTTTGAGCCCATTTCATACCCACAGAGATCATCTGGATGAACCGAACAGATGCATTAATTAAAAGTTGCATGCATGCATAGAAATAATGAAATTCGATCGATCTATAGGAAAATGAATTTTTTGAGGTTACACTGGTTGTTTGATGTACAATGAGAAGATTTTCATGCGTTCAAAAATGCATGAACATGAGAATTGCATAGAGAAATAGGTAGTTTAAATTGAATAGAAATAAACCAAGAAATACGGCCATATTTAGATCCACATTTTATGATTTCAAAACGATGTATATCTTGGGCGTTCAAAAATTTTATCCCCGTGGTTTTGAATGTGATCCACTATTATAAAAGGAGGATACCAATCCTTGAAAAGGCTTATTCCATTCTTGAAGAAAGGATCTCTTGTTTATACAAATAAACAGAGCAACTGTGAACCCCTCTAGTTCGTGAATGGTAGAGGATTCTACATGGCCTAGCTATGCAGAGAAGAAGATCTACACATATCTTGTGAAATGAAGGCATCCCATGCATCCCTTGTGCAAAAGAGTCCCACCGAGTCCTTTCACAATGTATAGTTTCACACCTCTTGTGGTTCATAAAAGAACTTTCACCATTTTTGCGAAGAGAAACCTTGAGTACGCAATAGGTTCTTTTGAACCCCCACTGTGCCTTCATGCGTAGTATACCTCAAGTGCACAATAAGTGCATTCACCCTTGTGATACTCTGCAATGTTACCCAAGCATCAGATCCCTCCCCATTTCACAAAGTATAATAATACACACATAAACAATTCAGACACCCATTCTAGTTCTGTGTTTGTCATTTGAAAGAGAAGAAACACGAGGCCCTTAAAGAAGAAAATGAATTTTTCACTCCTATTTTTCAAAAAGAAGAAGAATAGGAGGACTTGTGTTTTCACAAAAAGGAACACATACATGTGTCTGAGGAATTGATAATCTATTGAGTTAGTGCGGGAAAGAAGAAGAAAATGGGATTGTGTGTGCAATGAAAAGTGTTGAATTCATGCATGTTCCACATACAAATCATGTGAATGTGTTGAGACACCAATGTGTCCAAGAACATGGTGGACCATGGGAGGCACTCATTTTGACTTGAATAAGACCCATGGATAAACACATAAAATTGAATGATTTATATAAGACATGGTGTGTGTCGAAAGACCCAAATGAAAAATGATAAAAGAAATGGATAATGATAACATATTGTGTGTGTGTGCACAAAGTATTATACCCATTGGGGTTTTCATGAAGAGAGAAGAAGGATATTGTGAATGCATGATTTCATATACATGCACTTGTGAAGACATTTAAATAGATGAATTAATATTGTTAGTGAACATGTGGAAACTAGAAGAAGTAATTCCATAAAACTCGTGCATGAAGCATAATCAATTCAAATGATGCCAAGTGGGATGATCTTCAATGTTTGAATAATCACATAAGTGTATGTGATTCTTTCAAGGAAAACAATGAGAAGTCTAAGTGCATTCGGTTATTTCACTAAAGGAGATGAAACTAGGATATCCAAATACAATAGGTATTGGATCTCATGAAATCCATTAATGATGTGAGTGGGTACTGATATTGAAGCCACACATAGTTAAAGAAGACATTTTATCTGAGTTGAGAGTGTCTGAGAATTTAAGAAGAGAGACATTGCAGAAATTGTGCAAGACCATTCTTGCATATTAATATTTTTGAAGAAGTTGTGTACACAACTTGCACACATCTGTGTGAGGCCATGTATTCATCCGAAGAGGAATGAATTTCTTGAGTATTTTTTAACTGAGAACTGATCAAATCAAGTGACAAGAATTATTGAGCATGGACAACAGAACTTTCTAAAGGTTATTGATGATTCCTGAAGAGATACACAGAAAAGTATGAATCAAAAAGAATGTGTTGGAATATTAGAATATCATATAAATTTAATAAAATAATAACATAAAGAATAAATCTACAAGTGTGACTCAAGATCTAGAAGACCCCTGGGATATTCATGGAAGAGAAGACGTCTTTAGTGGCACTCTAAAGCAGGCATGTGAGAATCTGGTAACAAAGTGGGAAGCAGTATAAAGAACCTCCTATGGGAATCAAGAGAGATACAATGGGACTCTGTATTTACCATTTTAATTACTAACCAAATTATAGTGGAGGCTCAGTGTTGGGGAGAATAACCAACATAGCACGGAGTAGGTCTTTGAACTGAACCCTGTAAATCCTTTTGTTCAGTGCCTTTACATTTATCGCATTATTAGAGGTTAGGCTGACAGACGCAAGAAGAGTGGATCAAGGATTTAGCCATCCATATAGGTTTAATTGAAAAGAATCAATCAATAAAAATATATAAAGGGATCACTAATTCAACCCCTCCCCCTATCATTATTCACAGTGATCTGGGCACTTCAATTGGTATTACAGGGAGGTTACCTCTAAAAATACAAGGTAGTATTTTTGAATTTAAAATTTGAAGAGTTGAATGAGAAACCTCAAATGGAGTTTTTTTCCTAGACTGAGAAAAATATAAAGAAGAAACATGCATGGAAGATGAAGAAGAAGTTTACTACTAATGGATAGACACATTCTACTGATGGTAATCTGAAAGGTATAACATGTGATAATAATTATTATTCTTTTGATGAATCCTAATCAAGATGTGATGATGATTGATCAATTAGTGGCCTTATGACTGAACTAAAAGTTCATTTGAATAATGTCTCTAGAGAAGTGGCCAAACATATTGATTCAAGCATTAATGCTTCTCAAGTTGAAAAACTACAGTTGGAAGAAGAAGATAATGCCATCGAATAAGGATTGGATAAAAGAGTTGGCATATCCAACACATTCACTAAACTGTTAAAGGAAAAGTAAGAACAAATTTATCATTTCAATTAAAGGCATAATCAAGTTACTAGAAAATTATTGGGAAGTATTTGTGAGAAAAGATTCTTTGAGATTGTATTTGTAGAAGCTTTCCATGGATTTCAAATGTTGCACAAAGTTTCTATGGTTTTAAGAGCTACTCCACTAGAAGATAAAGCAAAAAAATTAAAGGATATTGAAATATATATGCTACAATTATTAAATGTATGAGGTAAAAATAAAAATTCTAAAGAATAATTGAGAAAGTAAGGTGAGATCAGTTGAGGATGAGAAGAACTATCTCAACATGAAATGTTTAGAATTGAAGGTGAGATTGAAAAATCATCAATCACCTGAAGTTGAAACTTCCCAATTAGATGAAATAAGAAATTTTTTCACTCATTTTTTTATTGATAAATATTGTTCCAAAAGGAACATCATATCATACACTAATCCAAGTTCAACATACTCCATGATGAAGGTATCCCATAACCCAGTTATTTTTGCTTCTACTAATGCGATTTCATCTGCAAGTGCATGTTCGAAACCAAAAGATTGGATGATGTGGATTGATAAAAATTATGATACTTCCATAAAAACATTAATGGTGGATAATGGAATGAATAATAATTGAAACTCCCAGACGGATGATCCAAATAATGAAATACAATTCCAAAAACAAAAATTCACTAAATCTAGCCTAGATAATACTATAAGAAAAAGAAAAAGATTTGTGGGATATTGTTTGTGTTTTTGGAAGTTTGGGCATTAGGAAAATGATTTATGTAATAATATGTAAGAATATGAAAATTATGGAAGGCCTACATTCAAGTAATGTAGAATTGAAGAAATTAAGAAACCTACAAAGCAAACTCAGAAATCACAGATGAATAAGAATATGTGTATGAAGAACAAATTTGATTATTTTAATGACTTTTGTGACAATTTCAAAAAAGTGGACACATTTATGGTGGGTGCTTGTTTAATCTAACCATGCCTAATGCATAGTTTGATAAGAATCATAGACCACAATAGGAAAAAGAAAGAAGAAGGAGTTTAAAAGTCTTCCGTTGGGAATATGCCATACAATGATGTCAAGAAAATAGTGAAATAAATTATTCTTAATAAGCAGACTAAGGTGGATTCCAAGAATGTCATCTCGACAATGAAAAGCTTCTTTTACTATGGAAAGAAATTATATACCATGCATCACTGGAAAAAAATCATTGGAAATGAATAGAAGAAAGATGAAACTAAAAGGAGAATCAATCTAGAAGAATATGGGACTGACTGAAGACATTATGCAAGATAATTGTTTTCCTAAGATAGGTAACTTGAAGATAATTCAGAATCCATGTAGAATATCCAATTTTGAAAATATTAATAAGTATTTTTTATTTATATGGCCTTGAAAATTGCTTGAGAACTTCAAAGAGATGAAAATGATGTACTAGATAATGAAAAGGAACAAAGGAAAATAGATCCTTCCACTTGAAGGAAAATTCAAATTTTATGAGAGGTAGTCAGCACATGGAAACCCAAGTGTCTCACAACTTCTATATAGAAGGTGAAAGAAGGCTAACATCATAAAAAATAGTTAACTATTTTACTAGGCCAAATAGAGAATATTGAACAACATGAACAAGAAAAGGATAAATCACTAATAACCTAAGTGAAGAAAAACCATCCTCACATTTTGAAGGTGAATAAAATTAAAGAATCCAAGTTAATAATGAAAAATAAAACTGCCAAATATAGATTACACATCATCATGAAGAATACCATACACTTTAGAGCTTCATAGAAATGAGTTCTTGGGTTGAGAGAAAATTCACAGCACCAATGCTTCTATTAAGAATCTCACATGTGTTACATATTATTCCCTTATATTTTTTTGTATATGTGTAGTTTCATTGTAGGTAATTAAAGATGAAGGTCATTACTAAGATTTTAGTTGAATGAGAAAAGTGTAGAATAATAAGTTAGACTCATTATTCAATATTCGATAATAACTTGAAATCTTCCACAATGGAAGATTATCAATATGAATATATTGAAGAATGTGTGATGATATTTTCCACCATAATGAATCAAAGGGATTTTAACCCTTTAGGGGGAGAAAACATGAAGGAGATGATATCAATGATTATGTCAATAAAAATCTTGATATTCATATCATCATAAGAATTTGAAACGATGGTATTCTATTAATACTTTCATTCCTTGTTCATAATTGAATTTATCATGTCAATTAAGGGGGAGTGCATGATTGATGGAAAGATGGGATGAAATAAGGATATTTATCTTTTCACATAAATTTTTTAATAGGTTTGGTGAGTTATGTGAAGGATTTATAATTTCATTGATAAATTAGATTATCTCTAATCCATTTCTCACGAATTAAACCGTTTTGAGCATGATTTTACATGTATGGTTGTTTATGTAAAGCACTAGAAACCATGGTCATATCTATTTTTTCTATAATGGGTTAGCAGAATTAGATTTAGAGTTGATTTACTATAGTCTATTTGCTATGTGAACCATTTGACATCATCCCTCTCTCAGAAATATTCAAGAAGATATTATTCAAATGTTGGAGAAGATGTTTTGAACAGACCCCAGTACACCTTTTCATTTGGTTTCCAATAAGAGGGGAAGATTGGCCCACATATTAACCCATATAAAGTGTCCTTATGATATTTTGAAAATTAAATACAAATGGAGAGATTGAAGTGCATAAGAATTTATTTTTTTGTCAGTATAGATTGAAGTGCATAAGAGTATCATTTTTTGTCAATGAGAAGTCAATATCTGAATGAAAGGTATTGATTAAGAAGTTGGTTAAGCCTTGGAGAATTGTTGTTGATTCAAATCATTGAATAAAACACTTTATCAATTATCCAAGGGGATATAAATCTGAATATTGATGAAATGGTTCTATGTTTTAAGACGTCTATCAATGTGATACATTGTTACAATACTTGAAGAAGTCCATGCGATACTTAATTTCACGGTGAAAGAAGTGAATATCAAACCATAGTCACTAACTGGATGGTATGTCAATGATTCATCCAGTGAATCTAAAGGGATTAATTTTAGGAATTCAAATGATTGTTTGTACTGATCCTCAAAGTAGAAGACATGTGTTTTAAAGAGAACACATCACTCATTACAAAAATGAAGGCCCTAGATTATGCCTTAATGCATGATTTATTAACAAATGAGACATGAAACATCCATGATTGGATCAAAACAACATATTGAAGATCAGTTGGAATTTCTGATCAAAAAAGAAAGGAATGGATGATGCTTGAAGACGAAAAAGAAGAAGAAATAAAGCATGAAAAGAATTTGAATGAAGAAAGATGGTTTGAAATTTTAAAAAGGAATTAATACTTAGTTTCTATACTAACTACTTATTATATGAGTTTAGGGGAAAAGATATCCCAATCATGATGTTTAGCTGAAGCCCTCACCCAAGGCACATGAGGGACCTGCGGGTCTACTGTGCCTAAGGGGAAGACCTCAAATCCAACCCGCAAGAGGCGTGCATGTGGGACATGTAGAAGCCCATAGTAGCACGCATAGTGACCAACCCGTGCATGAAATCATTCATAGTGGGTTCTAGTTGCACAACCGGGGAGTAGATTGGGCACTAAGTGCACTCCCAAAGGGGGAACATGATATAAGGTGATACCGTGGAGGGGGAGAGGAGAATTATGAGAATCAATTGTCGTGGCTTGTATTTTAAATGAGTTTTTCTCGTGTCCCCATTTCAATGTGGAAGGGGTCTAAAAACAGAGAGGAAATCTGGGACACTCATATAATATCACATGATATCTCAGCCGCACGAAGCATCCTACATATCGTGATCTAATGGACACCACACATCTATCTATGCCTCATTGGTGCCCAGATGGTGGTCTTCTAATCTCTCCACTGAGGATTTTTTCAACCTCCAAACACTCGTGCTTCACCTGAGAACTAGTGATGAATCCAAACAATGATCCGATTACTCCATGAATCATTTGATCCCATTTCAAGAACACAGATATTGTCTGGATGAAACGAAAAAATGCATGCATTAAAAGTTTCATGAAAGCATAAAAATAACAAAATTCGAAGGAACCCAAGGAAAAAGAAGTTTTTGATGATGCACAAGCCGTTGGATGTAGAAAAAAAGATTTTCATGCATTTGAAAATTCATGGATGAGAAAATTTCACCATGAAATAAAGAGTATACATTGAACAGAAATAAATCAATACTTGCGTCCATATCTTGATTCGTGTTTCATGATTTCGAAACACCGTATATTTCAGAAATTCAATGATTGGAACCCCCATGGTTTTGAACATGCTCATAATCTATAAAGGGAAGATCCCATGCCGTGAAGAGGCTACTTCCTTTCTCAAAGAAAGGAGATCATGTTTCTCTAATGAAACAGAGTACCCATGAACCTATATGGTTCGCGAAAGGTAGAGGTTTCTGTGAATCCTAGATAAGCGATGAAGAAGAGCCACATATCTCTTACGCTAAGAATGAGTCTCGTACATCCCTTCCGTGAAGGAGTCCCACACAGTCCTTGCATAAAGGAGATACACACAACTCTTGTGGTTCCCAAAAGAATTTGATCCCTCGGTTTTAGGAGAAACCATGAGTACATGACATGTTCTTTTCAACCCTCGATGTGCCTGTGTGCATAGTATACTGCAAGTACAGAATAGGTTCCTGAACCCTTATGATACACTGTGATGTTACCCGAGTCGAGGATCCCTCCCTTGTTTTAGAAAGGGGAATAACCCACACATAAACCATTCACATACCCATTATGGCTATGTGTGTGTTATTAGAAATAGAAGAAACATGAGTCCCTTAGAAAAGAAAAAGAATTGTCCCCTCCTGTTTTTCACAAAAAGGAAGAACGTGAGGCAAAATTTTTTCACAAAAAGGAACACATGAATAAGGCCAATGCTTTGATAATCTATTGAGATAGTGTGGGAAAAATAAGAATAAGGGATTGTGTGTGAAGATAAAAGTAGAGAACTCATGCATGATGCACATGAAAATCATGTGCATAGGTTGATACACCCAAGCTTCCAAGAACAAGGTGAATCGTGGGAAACACTCATTTTGACATGAAGAAGCCCCATGAATAAACAAATAAAATTTAATGAAATAAATAAGACATTGTGTGTGAGATAAGATCCAAAATAAGAATATAATAAGAAACGTAGAAAGAGAAGATATTGTGTGTGTGGGATCAAACTATTATACCCATTGTGGTTTTCACACAAGATAAAACAAAGAGATTTTGCATGCATGCATGTACATGACATGTGAAGATAGTTAAAAGTAAGAATTATGATTATTAATGCATGTGTGTAAACTAAAATAATTAGGGCCTTGTAACTCATGCATGAAGCATAATCAATTCATATTATGCCAAGTGAGCTGATCTACAATGTTTGAATAATCACATATGTGTATGTGATCTCTTCCATGAAAACAAGGAGAAGTCTTATCGAGTCCAGTTATTTAACTAAAGAGGAATAAAACATGGTATCCAAATACAAGAAGTTTTGAATCCCATGAAATCTATTCTTGAAGTAAATGAGTACTGAGAATGAAGCTAGGCATAGTTAAATAAGATCTTTTAACTGAGTTGGTAGAGTTTGGGAATTCAAGAAGAGAGAAAATATTGAAATTGTGCATGTTATTTATTGCATATTAATATTTTTGAAGAAGCTTGGTGCACAAATATCACACATCTGAGTGAAGCTGGGTCTTCATCAGAAGAATAAATAATTGCATTAGCCTTATTGTACTGAGAACTGATCAACTCAAATGATCAGAATTATTTCACAAGGCCAACATGCCTTTCCAAAATCTATTGAAGATTAATGAAGAGATATAAAGGGATGTTTGATTTAGCAAGACTATGTGGGAAGATCATAAGATCATTTAAAATGTGTAAAATAAGAACCTAAAGAAGAAAGATGCTCATGTGACTCGGGATCTAGAAGACCCCGGTGAGATTCAGGGAAGAGAATAAGTCTTTAGTGGGTCTCTGAAGATGGCTAGTGGGACTCTTGTCACATTGTTGGAAGAAATATAAAGAACCTCTTATGGGACTAAATAGATATATATTGGGACTCTGTATCGAACATTGTAATTACTAACCAAATTATGGTAGAGAATCTATTTTTGAGAGAATAATCAACACAACAAGTAGTATGTCATTGAACCGAACCTTATAAATCATTGTGTTCAATGCCTTTTCATTTACAGCATCATTGGAGGTCAGGGTGAGAGACACCAAAAGAGTGTATTGCGGCTTTATGAAACAATAGAGGATCAATTTAAAAGAATCAATTAGTAAAAATATTTAAAGGTATCACTGATTCACCCCCCCCCCTCTTAGTGATTCACACTAATCTTGGAACTTCAATTGGTATCATAGAATGAATACCTCTAAAAAAATACAAGGGAGTATTTATGAAGTGAAGACTTGAGGAGATGAACGAGAAACCTCAAATTATGATTTCTACCAAGACCTAGAAAAATAGAAATAAGAAACATGCGTGGAATATGGAGGAGAAGCTCGGAGAGACACCTTGTAATAAATGTAATATTAAAGGTAAATATAGTGATAATACTTTTTTTTCATCTGATGAGGCCTACTAATGCTGTGATATTGATAGATCAATTATTGATCTTCAGACTTTACATAAATATTATCTAAAGTTATTCCCTAGAGAAGTGGCAAGACACATTGTTGCAAGCTTTAGTTCTGTTCAAGATGAATAATTATAGCTTCATGAAGAATATAATTCCATGGAAGAAGCATTGGCTAAACAGGTTGGCATATCCAACACTCTCACAAAAATATTGAAGGCAAAGGAAGAACCAATTTCTCATTTCATTGAAAGGCATAACCAAGTCACTGAAGAATTGTACAGAAGTATTTGTGATAAAATATTATTTGATATTGTATTTGTATAAGCTTTACATGCATTTGAAATGTTTCACAAAGTTTCTATGGTTTTCAAAGCTTCTCCACTAGAAAAAAAGCCAATAAGCTAAATGAGCTTCTCATATCATTGCAACAGTTACAAAATGTGCATGAAGAAAAAATAACAATGAATAACATGAATTGGGAACGTAAGATAGGATCAGTTGAGGATGAGAAGAACTCCCTCAATATGAAATGTTTAGAATTGCAAGTGAGATTGAAATATCAGTAATCACTGCATGCTGAAACAACCCAATTTGATGAAAGAATATATGTTTCCACTAAAGTTTTCATTGATGAATATGATTCCAAAAGGGTACATCAGATCATCCTCTAATCCAAGGAAAACATTCTCCAAGAATAAGGTATCTCATAACCCAGTTATTTGTTTTTTTACTAATGCAGTTTTTTCTAAAAGTACAAGTTCAAAACCAAATGATGGGAAGACGTGGATAGATAAAAATGATGATACAACCATCAAAAATTCAAGGGTGGATACTATAATTATTATAAATAGAAATTTCTAGAAGGATTATCTATATAATGAATGGAAATTTCAAAAAAAAAGCACTAGATCTAGCCAGAATGATACTACATGATAAATTATGAGATTTTTTGTCTATTGTTGGTGTTGTTGGATGTTTGGGAATTGATCCAATGATTTCTGGAATAATATGTTAGCATATGAAATTTTTTGAAGGCCTACACCCAAAAAATGTATATTTAATGAAATTAATCAACCTGCAAAGAAAAGTTATAAATCAAAGATGAAGAATAATTTGTCTATAAAGAACTAATTTGATTCTCTTTAAGGGTTTTGTGATAATTCCAAAAAAGTGTTCACAGTTTTGATGATTGATGGTTTTGTCCTAACAAGCCTAAAAAATATGTGTATAAGAATCATAGACCACAAAAAGGAAAAATAATGAAAAAGTAGTTAAATATTCTTACATTGGGAATATGAATTACATTGAAGTCATGAAAATAGTGAACGAAATTATTCCAAAGAAGAAGATTAAGATAGATTCCAAGAATTTCATCTCAACAAAGATAATATTCTCCTAATGTGGAAATAAAGGTCATACCATGGATCACTGCAATCATGCCATGGAAATTAATTGAATAATCATGAAACTATGAGGAGAATAAATCCATAATGTGATAGGATTGAATGATGAAATTCCTAAAGACAATAAGTTGCCTCTTATTGGTAATATAAAGACAATTAAAAATCCATGTGGAAGATCCAATTCAGAAAATGTCAAGTTTTGTTTTGTTACCTTTCCTAATCAATTAAAAATTTCTAGAAAACTACAATGATTTGATGATGAAGTACTAGATAATGAAAATGAAAAAGGGAAATAGGTCATTCCACTTGAATGAAAAATAAAATTTCATGAGAGGTTATCAACACATGATAACCCAAGTGTCTCAATACTATGTCATGGAAGGTGAAAGAAAGTTTTACATCATTAAAACAAATGTTTAACTGTTTTACTAGGACAAATTATGAACATTGAACAACATGAACTAGTAAAAGTTACTTCACTACTGACAGAAGTTAAGAAAAAAATCCACACAAGTTGAAGGTGAATGGAAGTAAAGAATCGATACTGAAAATTCAAAATAAAAAATCCAAATAGAGAGGAGACTCTAACATGATGTGTACCATACAATTTAGAGCTGCATGGAATGGAGTTCTTGGATTGAGGGAAAATTCTCAACCCCAATGTTTCTATTAATAAGATCACAAGTGTTCCATCTTATACCCATATATTTTTGTTGTACATGTCTGCTATCATTGTAGGGAATTGAAGATGAACGTAATTACTAAGAAGAAATTTGAATGATAAAATTGGAGAACAACAAGTTGGACTCATTATTCATGATTTGATAATAACATGAGAGGTTCCATAAAGGAATTTTATCAATATGAATATCTTAAAGAATATTTGATGTTATTTTCTACCATAATGAATAAAATGGATTGTACCACTTGAGGGAGAGAAAACATGAAGGATATGATATCAAGGATTATGTCAATACATACCTTGAAATTCCTATCATCTCATGATGTTGAGATTGTGGTATTGTAATCAAACTCTCATCCCTTGTTCATAATTGTATTTATTATGTCAATTAAGGGGGAGTGCATGATTGATGAAAACATGGGATAAAAGGGGAGTTTTATCTTTTCACATGAATTTATTAATATGCTTGGTGAAGTATGTACATGATTTTGTATTTCATTGATAAATCAGATTATCTCCAGTCCCTTGGTAATGAACTAAACCATTATGAGCATGATTTCACATGTATGGTTTTTTATGGATAGTACTGGAAACCTTGGTCTTATCTCTATTGTTTTTGACACAAGGTTAGCCCAAGTAGAGTTAGAGTTGATTTACTAAAGGATCTGTGCCATGTGAACCATGTGAAATCACCCATATCTCAGAAATATTAAAAATGATATTATTCAAAGCGAGGATAACATGTTTTTAACAGACCCCACTACACCTTTGCATTTGGTTTCCAATAAGGGTGAGAAATGATTGGCACTCATTTTGACCCATACAAAGTATTCTTAGGTGATATTGAAAACTAAATACAAAGGGGGAGATTGAAGTGTATAAGAATTTCATTTTTTCAATATGGATTGATGTGGATAAGAGTTTCATTTTTTCTCCATGAAAATTAGATATGTGAATGAAAGGTATTGATGAAGAATTTGGTGAATCCTTGGAGAATTTTTTTTGATTCAAAGCATTGAATACTACACATGATCAGTTCTACAAGAGGATATAAATATAACAATTGATGAAATGGGTCAATGTTTCTAGAATGGTAGCCTGGTGATACATTGTTACAACACTTGAAGAAGTCCATGAAATACTCAACTATATGAGGAAAGATGTAAAGATCCATGCACAGAAACTAAGTGGATGAAGTGTTGAAGATTCATCCATTGAATCTAAATGGATAAAGTTTAAGAAATAAGATGATTGTTTTTGTTGATCCTCAAAGAAGAAGACAAGTGTTTTAAAGTGAACACATTTCTCATTACAATAATTAAGGACATTCATTGTGACTTAATGCATGATGAATTAACAAATGATCCATGCATTATCCACGATTGGATCAAAACAACATATTGAATATCATTTGGAATTTATGATCTAAAATGAAAGGAATGGATGATGATTGAAGATGAAGAAGAATAATGAAAGCATACATAGGATTTTAATGAAGAGGGATAGTTTGGAAATTTAATGAGGAATTCATACATGGTTTTTATACAATCTACATAGTATATTACATTACCAAAAACAATTATTTCCCATCTTGAAGGCCAACTGAAGCCCTCACCCAAGGAATATGTGGGACCCGATGGTCTACCACGCCGAATGGGAAGGCCTCGAAGCTAGCCCACAAGATGCATGCTTGAAGGTTGTGTATAAACCCACATGATAATGCACGATGATCAACCTATGTGTGTAAGCATACATTTTGGGCGCTAGGTGGATGCCTGAGGAGTAGATTGGTTGCTAAGAGAAATACAGTAGGGTGAACATGGTATGGGGATGTACAGTAGGGGGGAGAAGATAATTTTGAGAATTGGATGTTGCAGATTGTATTATAAATAATAAATTCCCATGTCTCTGTTTCGATGTGAGATGGGTTTAAAAAGGCAGAGGAATCCCTGGCCGCTCATCTGATCTTTCGTGAGATCTCAGCTGCAAGATGCATCCCACGTCTTGGGATCAAATCTCCACCGCACATCTATCCACACTGTGTGGTGCTTAAAATGTGGTTGTCTGATCTCTCCACTGAGGTTGCCTTTAACCTCCGGACACCTGAGCTATACCCGTGCGCCTACGATGAAGCTGAATGATGATCTCATTACTCTAGGCATTTTTTAAGACCATTTCAAGCCCACAGAAATCATCTTGACTAACCAAATAGATGCATGCAATAAAAGTTGCATCCATGCATCGAAATAATGAAATTCAAAGGATCTCAAGTCAAAAAAAGTTTTTTAGGCTTCACTGGACGTTCAGTGTACAAAGAGAAGCTTTTCATGTGTTTGAAAATGCATGCACATGAGGATTGCACTGAGAAATAAGGATTTTACGTTGAACTGACAAAAACTGAGACGTGTAGCCATATCTTGATTCGCGTTTTAAGATTTCAAATTCCGTATATCTCTGGTGTTGAAAACATTGTGCCCCACGGTATTGAACACACTCCTCACCTATAAAAGTTGGTCCCCAAGTCATGAAGAGGCTTAAGCCATTCTTGAAGAATGGACATCCTATTTTTCCAAAGAAATAGAGCAATTGTGGACTCCTCTAGTTCTCAAAATGTAGAGGATTCCGCACAACCCAACTACGTGAAGAAGAAGAGACATGCATCTCTTGCGCTAAGACGACGTCATGTGCATACCTTTCATGGAAGAGTCCCAGGCAATCCGTGAATGAAATATGGCTGGACACCTCTTTTGGTTTGTGAAAGAACTTTCACCCTCTCTGTGAAGAGAAACCATGAGTATGTGATAGGTTCTTTTGAACCCTCATTCTGCCTTCATGTGTAGTATACCACATGTACACAATATGTGCATGTACCATTGTGATACTCTGTGATGTTAACCGATCTAAGGATACCTCCCTTGTTTTACAAAGGAGAAGTACCTACACATACACCATTCATCTACCTATTCTGGTTTTGTGTGTGTTATTTGAAGGAGAATACACCTGAGGCCCATAGTGAAGAAAAATTATTGTTCCCTCCTATTTTGCACGAAGAAGATAAACTCGAGGCCATGTTTTTTTACAAAAAAGAACACATTCATGAGGCCATGGATTTGATAATATATTGAGATAGTGTGGGAGAGTATAAGAATAATGGATTTTGTGTGCAATTAAAAGTCGACAATTCATGCATGATGCACATGGAAATCATGTGCATGAGTTGAGACACAAAAGTTTCTAAGAACAAGGTGAACTTTAGGAAGCACTAATTTGCACTTGAAGAAGGACCATGCCTAAACAAATAAAATAAAAAAAATTAAATAAGACATTGTGTGTGTGTTAAGACCCAAAAGATGAAGAGAAAACAAAAAGGAGATAGAGAAGAGACTATGTGTGTGTGTGCTCAATGTATTATACTCATTGGGGATTTCAGACAAGAGAGAAGAAAGATATTGTGCATGCATGCATGCATATACATGCACACATGAAGACAATTAAATGGAAGAATCGTTATTGTTAGTGCAGATGTGTAAACTAGAAGAAGTAATGCCATGAAACTCATGCATGAAGAATAATAAATTCAGATGTTGCCAAGTGAGATGATATTTAGTGTTTGAATAATCACATAAGTGTATGTGATTCTTACCAGGAAAACAAGGAGAAGTCTTAGTGCATTCAGTTTTTTAAATAAAGAAGAAGAAAATGAGATATCCAAATACAAGAGTAATCAGATCCCATACAATCCATGAATTAATTGAATGAGTACAGAGACTGAATCCCGACATAGTTAAATATGATATTTTATCTGAGTTGACAATGTTTGACAATTATAGAAGAGAGACAGTGCTGAAATTGTGAAAGATCATTCTTGCATATTAATATTCATGAAGAAGTTGTGTGAACATCTTCCTCACATATGAGTGAGACCATGTCTTCATCAGAAGTGGAATGAATTTCCTGATCATTATTGAACTGAGAACTGATCAACTCATGTGATCAGAATTATTAAGCAAGGCCAACAAACCTTGAAAAAGGCTATTTACGATTCTTGAAGAGATACACAGGGAAGTGTGATTCATTAATTTTGTGTGGGAAGATCAGAAGGTCATATGCATTGAATAAAATAATAACATAAAGAATAAACCAACTCGGGTGACTTGAGAGCTAAAAGACCCCTATGATATTCAGGGAAGAGAAGAAGTCTTCAGTGGGACTCTGAAGCAAGTCAGTGGGACTCTGGTAACACTATGATAAGAAGTATAAAGAAACTTCAATGGGACTCCAGAGAGATAGGACGTGACTCTATATCGACCATTTCAATTACTAATATAATTATTGTGGAGAATCTGTGTTGGGGAGAATAACTAACATTGAAAGAATTGGGTCTTTGAACTGAAGCTTGTAAATCCTTATGTTCAGTGCCTTTACATTTACAACAACATTCATGGTCAGACTGAGAGTGTAACGCCCCGACCCTAGTTACCCAGAGTCAGTGCATTATTACATTACGTTGGCATGATCACATAAAAGATCAAATCTTGAAAGACCGATTGGTTTAGTAGCCTTGGAAACACAAGATATATTCATAATGTTTTACATTACATCACAAAGTGAAAAACTACTAAAACAACATAGTATCCATATTCCACACTCATATCCCCACATACTATCCATACAGGTCATTCATAACTTACTTCTTCACATCCTGGGAAAAATAAAACATAGAAAAGGGGTGAGCTCAAATGCCCAGTAAGGATAACAATATAGCGGAAACTTTCAAAAATAAGCATAAACATTTAATGCAATGTATTACTAAAACAAAAGCCTTTTAAACTTGAACTTCAACATAGTATGGAAAAAGTAAAATGAAATAATACCATTTACTTATTCACATGGATACTCTACTAATCGAATAATCACATGCAATATCAATAACCACTTTCATAATGATGGAATGCATAATGCCAGACAATCATAACCACATAGCCAAGGCCACGTGCCAAGACTACAAATAAGATTTTGTCAAGGCCTTGTGCCAAGACACTAGTTTGTCTCGTGAGACCTACCGATGCATCGAGGAGCTATAGCGGGCTCCACCCGTCACATATTAAGTCCAATGCATTCCCATATGAAAAGGTTTAAAAATAACATAAACATTCGTATTAAAACTAGCATATGAAATGTCAATACTTTCACCATAAACTATGAATGGTATAAAAATAGCACATCCACAGTCAAACATATCACAAAACCTTCAATACAATATAGAAGTTTTTTATCATAATAAATCAACTACAAATACGCATAAAATCAATCAAAGGATGTTGACATAGATGAAATCAAAACTCTTTTTAGAGAAATATCTCTTTCTATTTTTGAAATCATTTAAGAGTCTAATATTTATGAAATAAAACATTTTTTTTAAATATTCTTATAAGCTTGTAAGGGAAGCTTCAACGATTTTATAACGGCGGAAAATAACCACACCCGCCGTATAAGTTAAAAAAATAATTCTTACCTTAATTTTGTCGAAAAGGTTAAAAAGCACCTTGTTTGGAAAACGAAGGAAAGATTCCTTTATAAAGCTCTTATAAAAATTCAAACAAGGGTATAAATGACTTTAACCCATATTCTAGTAAATAGTAAAAATGTTTTGAAATACATTTTTAAGAAACATGGATGTGGATGATAAAGAGATCCCAGTAGATTATTACGTATAAACAACCTCAGATAATGAAGAGATTGTGAAATAATCCTTACCTTGTACTTTTCCTTGGTTGGGGTAGGTTAACCTCCTGTATAATAGGGAAGTAACTGTTATTAAATTATACCAGAATCATATGCATTCATATGATATCGTATATGATCTTTTAACATTGCTTTGTTAATAATATCTTAGTATTATCGTTGTTTTGGGTGTTAACTTACTCGTTTTCTTTTATATGTTTTGTTACGTAAGCCATGTTTGTAATGGATAGGTTGTATATTATTCATATCCAGAATGATATCAAGTCCATAAAAATCATTTCTAAATCAGCAAATGATAATTGTACTTGAATGGATAAGATGGAGAATGAATCTCATCGCGTTCGTGGAGACGGTAGTCCGTACGTACGCACGAGCGACAATATCATTCTTTTGATATTAAAATAATATATAAGTTGATAGTATATCATATATACAGAATCATTATCATGTTATATTTATTATTTACATGAGTTACACATCATTATTATACCCATCCAAATAATAATATATTGAATAACAATTACACCACGACGTGGAGACGGTAAGCCATACGTACGCACGTATGGTGACATGTTATTCAAAGGGTGGATAGAATACTGAATATGGTTGTAACATATTTATAATAACATCACAGTATATATAAGATACTGTAGTTATTATTTTATAATGGTAATAACAAATAAAGATGAAGTGGAAGAAGAATGGAACTTAGAAAAGGGTGGTGATATCATTACCTCTTCTTCGGGTTCATCCTTTTGATTTGATCAAAAGGGCTCTTTAGGTTGGATTTCTGATCAAACTAAGGCCTCTAGGTTGTATTGAGGGATGTTGGGAGAGTATTTGGGAAGAGTTTGGCCAAACCAAAAGGCTTTGACGGTGTGAATAAATGAGAAGGAGGAGTGCCCTTTTATAAGAGGGGTGAGGGGCACCTTTGGAAAAGCTAGAAATATTGATTTATAATAAATTCATATTCGGTTTCTAATGGCTACAAAGTTGATTATTCAAAGTTTTAGTTGGGGATAGGTCGAAAAACATTCAACCAATAGAATTTAGACAGGTTTGGATTACTATATTAACCTTATCTTTTAGTTTTAACTCTTAGTTAATTAGTTTGACATTTACCATGTCGCTTTGTATTTTTATAATATATAGTTAATAAACTTGTTATATACATCCAAGAGACCCACAAGTGGTCCATTAATGAGGAACCTATCATTATATATGTCTCTTGGAAGAACCTTAGATTTTTAGGAATTTAATATAAATTAATAATATAATATTTGTTTTAAAAACTCTTTTATGTCAATTTTGACACTATTGAATACGTGTTTTTTGTGAAACTCATAACAGAATTATTACTTCGACCAATGTTAATTAAATCAATAATAACATGTCATATTATCCTATAAAATTATTGTAATTCATTAAAAGTCTCAAATTATATTTATTTGGTAATTTATAATATCATTTATTTTAATTTTTCACAATTATGGTAATTACTGCATCATCATTGTATCATAAATAAATTAATTTATATAAAGTCTAAAAATTATAAATAAAATATTATTATGTAGGAAATCGTATTATCTTTCTAATAAATATTTACAATCGAATTTATCTTATTTATAACTATATATTGAAAATGTTTTAGTAAATAAACTTTGATTTTAACTTTTTTAACTCTTCTTTGAATTAAATAATAATAAATGTCCTAATATAATCCAAGTGGACCTAAATGATAATATTTTATTCCTAAGGTTTTTTTTGGTCGAGATACACTTGTACAATAGAATTAGGACATGTGTTATAGTAATATTAATATCATTTTTACCCTTAATTACCCTATTTTACTTTTAACCGTGGTAAATAAAAGTAAAAAGTTACTATTCACCAAAAATTATTTTCATCTCATTGAACCACATTTTACTTCTTAATATTAACCATGTCTCCCGGATTTTCGAAATTCCATTCACAAAAGCGGTAAAATTAAGTTTTATGAAAAATTCAGTTTTTTAACTACCACTTAGTAGTTTCACTATTCATCAAAAATTGATGTTTTTCAGAACAATGCAAAAAATTCACCCAAAGCTATAATTGATATTCCGAATTAAAAAATGATGTCTATTTTAAAAAATTCCAAACATATAATTTGCATTAATTAATTGTATAATTAATTCCCGCTGTCACATCAAATAGCGTGTTTATAAGAAACAATATATATCAAAAGTTTGATAATTGTTTATGTCCAATTTCAAAGTGAAATTAATTCTAATGAACACCATTGGATAAAATGGTAAAAATATATTCTAATTATTCTTTAAAACCACTAAATAATATAACTTATCACAATAAATTATTTTGATTAAAAAAGTTGTTTTTAAGTATTTTTCACTATTTGTAAAAAGTGGAAGTTCTCAGAAAAATACAAAAAATTCAACTTAGGATAATTTCGATATTCCGAATCCAAAAATGAAGTCCATTTTGGAATATAAAATATATATAATTTCAAAAAGTAGGTATTACAATTCATAACAGCTAGTTTGATTGGTTGTGGTGTGTTAGAACTCGATGTTGCATACAACACACGCTATCGCATTATTCAAAGAGAAGCGTACCGTAGAAGCTTGGGGTGTTACATTCTCCCCTCATTCAAATAATTTCATCCTTGAAATTTCTAGAATACCTATCACATGAAATGACTCGGGTGGTTCTTCATCATAAGTTCCTCGGGTTCTCACATTGCCTCTTCCATCTTATGGTTTCTCCACAAAACATTTACCAGATGCGTCGTCCGGTTTCTCAGTACTTGTTCTCTCGTATCAAGAATCCTGACAGGCTCTTCACAATAGGAAAAATCGGGTTCCAGTTCTAATTTGTCATAGGTGAGTACATGCGTTGGGTCAGGCATGTATTTCCTCAACAGAGATACATGGAACACATCATGAACATTGGAGAGAGTTGGCGGCATTGCCAATCCGTAAGCTACAGCCCCAATTTGTTCTAGAATTTCGAAATGTCTAATGTACCAGGGACTCAATTTTCCTTTCTTACCAAAACGTATGACTCCCTTCCATGGAGATACCTTCAGGAAAACATGATCACCGACTTGAAATTACAAATCCTTCCTTTGATTATCGGCATAGCTCTTCTGCCTACTTTGAGCTGCTTTTATGTGATTTTGGATTACCTTAACATTTTCCATCGTTTCCTCCACCAGTTCTGGGCCTACAAGTTTTCTTTCACCAATGTCATCCCAACAGGTTGGTGTACGACATCTCTTTCCGTATAACTCTTCATATGGTGCCATCTGAATACTCTAATGGAAGCTATTGTTATAGGAAAATTCTACCAGAGATAAATATTGATCCCACATACCCTGAAAGTCAAGTGAGCAGGATCTCAACATGTCTTCTAAGGTTTGAATAGATCGCTATGATTGTACATCTGTTTGAGGGTGGTAGGCTGTGCTCAAATGAAGTTCAGTATCTAGGGATTTCTGAAGACTCTTCCAGAATCTTGAAGTAAAACGGGGATCATGATCAGAAACAATCGATAGGGGTACTCCATGAAGTCTCACAACTTCAATAATATATAGTCTTGCTAGACGTTCCAGTGGTAGATCTTCTCTTATAGCAAGAAAATGTGCTGACTTGGTAAGACGATCAACAATAACCCATATTTCATCGTTACTTCTAGGAGTCTTTGGTAGTCCCATGAAAAATTCCATCGTAATATTGTCCCATTTCCACTCTGGTATGTGAAGAGGTTGCATGACTCCTCCAGGCTGTTGCATTCCAGCTTTCACTTGTTGACAAACCACACATCTTGACACAAAATCAGCAATCTCCCTCTTCATGTTGTCCCACCAAAAATGTTCCTTCAAATATTTATACATTTAGGTTCTCCCAGGATGTATAGAGAAATTGGAACTATGAGCATCATCCAACAATTCCCTTTTTAGATCAGGTAAATCGGGAACACAAAGTCTCTTCCCGAATTTCAAAATGCCATCTTCATACACAAAGTCTCTCAATCTCCCATCATTCACAGCTTTAATCTTCTTTTTAAATTCTTCATCATCAGTCTGAGAACTCTTAATACTTTCTAATAAAGATGGTTTGGCAACCATTTGAAAAAGAATTGATGTTTCACCTTCCCTGGTAATTCCCATGTCCATCTTCACTAGATCCATGAAAATTGGATCCCTTTCATTTCTCATATTGTTCAAAACTCCATGGTCTTTTCGGCTCAAAGCATCTGCCACCCTGTTTTCCTTCCATGGGTGTTAGTATATCGTGCAATCATAATCCTTGAGTAATTCAAGCCATCTACTTTGCCTCATGTTGAGTTATTTTTGTGAGAAAATATACTTCAAACTCTTGTGATTAGTATAAATCTCACATTTTTCACCATTGAGGTAGTGCCTCCATATCATCAAAGAAAAGATCATAGCTGCTAACTCGAGATCATGATTAGAATAGTTTTGTTCATGAATTTTTAACTATCGTGATGCATAGGCAAAAACCCTATCATTCTGCATAAGGACAAAACCAAGTCCTTTCTTCGATGCATCACTATAAATAACGAACCCATCATTCCCCGATGGTAGAGTCAAAATAAGATCATTGACTAATCTTCTCCTCAGTTATTCGAAACATTCTTCACACTCTTTTTTCCAAACAAATTTAACCCCATTACATGTGAGCTTCGTTAATGGGTTATCCAATCAGGCAAACTTCTGGACGATAAGTCGATAATAACCTGCTAAACCAATAAAACTACATACCTCAGTTATACTTGTAGGTGCTGGCCATTCTTGGATTGCCTTGGTCTTACAAGGATCAACAGATATTCCATATTTAGAGACAATATGGCCAAGAAAATAAATCTCCTGAAGCCAGAATTCACACTTGCTAAACTTCCCATATAATTCATGTCTTCTCAGAGTCTTCAGGATAATGCGCAAGTGATTTTCATGGTCTTCGTAGCTTTTGGAGTATACCAAGATATCATCAATAAATACCACCACAAATTCATCGAGATACTCCTTGAAAACTCTATTCATCATATCCATGAATACAGAAGGTGAATTAGTCAATCCAAAAGGCATTACAGTAAACTCGTAATGCCCATACCTGGTTCGAAATGCTGTCTTCGGAATGTCTTCCTTCTTCACACACAACTGATGGTATCCAGATCGAAGGTCAATCTTTGAAAATTATTGAGCTCCATGTAGTTGGTCAAATAAATCATCAATGAGAGGTAGGGGATACTTGTTCTTTATTGTTATAGCATTGATCTCCATGTAGTCGATACATAACCTCATAGATCCAAATTTTTTTTAACAAAAAGAACATGGGTTCCCCATGGAGAAACACTAGGGTGAATAAATCCCTTATTACTCAATTCCTCTAGTTGTTTCTTTAGTTCAACTAATTCCACAGTGGACATTTTATAAGGGGTCTTTGATATAGGCCTTGATCCAAGAATTAAATCAATGGAAAACTCAACTTCTCGTTCTGGAGGATGTCCAGGTAAATCTTCCGGAAATACATCTACAAATTCTTTCACAACAGATACATATTGTATTTGAACATTCCATTCCTCACCCAGAGTCATTTCATTCTCTTCCTCCCCAATAATTGAATTTAGTTGAGATACTGGGGGTGGATCTAAATAAGAATTAGGTGGTGACAATTCTTCTCTAAAGATAAGGTGTTCTTTATCATTATCATCAAGAATCGTAACCTCTTTATTCTTACAATAAATCTTCGCATCATAGTCCGAATGCCAGTCCATACCGAGGATTATATCAATCTCAATCATATGTATGACGATGAGAACAGCAGATAATGAACATTTATGTGCTCTAATGGGGACTGATTCACAAAACTTTGATGCAATGATACTTCCCTTAGGAGTTTTAACTGACAACTTCCTTGTTAAATCAAATTGGAAATATCTAATTTTCTTAGAAAATTGGGAAGATATGAAACAATGCGATGATCCAGAATCAAATAATGCATTTTCTAAACTTGAGGAAACCAAGAAATTACCTACCACCATGTCTTTCAGAGCTTCTACCTCAGAAGTTGTGATAGCATAAGCATGGCCTTGATCCCTTGGCCTTTTCTGAGGTAAGTTCTCCTAGCGCTTAGGACATTCATTTGCATAATGCCCCATATCCCTACAATTGTAGCACTGAACATTGGTGGCTTCCTTCTTCCCCTTGTAATCACGAGCTTGGTGGCCTTTTTCACCACACTTGTAACAGACTCATGTTCCCTTCAAGAAAGTACCAGGGTGTTTCTTCCCACATTTACCACAAGATGGATATTCAACCTTTCCCTTCTTCCCCTTATTTCCATTCTCAGATTGATCAGCAGGTCTCTTCTTCTCTTGCTTTGCTTTAAAGTCATAAGACTTATAGAATTCCTTTTCGGTCTTGACAGCATATGAGACAATGTCTTCGTACGATGAGAAGGATTGTGAGACTAATGCTCGACAGAGAAATGGTTTTAACCTATCAAAGAAACGATCAATCTTACTTCTTGGGTTACGTATATAATCTCCAGCATACCTTGCTAACCTTGTAAAGTTAGCCTCATACTTTGTGACATTCTCATCCTCCTTTTGTCTCAGACTTAGAAATTGCCTTTCCATATCTGCTCGATGGTCGCGAGGAAAGTATTTTTCTAAAAACAGATCGTTGAACTCTCTCCATTCCATATTTGATACTTCATCATCTTCTTTCGTGTTTTGAATCAATGACCACCATTGATCAGCATCTCCAGTGAGTCAGTAAACTGCCATGATAACTTTTTCCCTTTCACTACTCCCCAAAGCCTGAAATATTTTCTCTAGGGAAAATATCCATTGCTCAGCTACTAAGGGATTTGTACTCCCATTGAACGTTGGTTGTCGTTTCCTCATGAATCGATCTAACATTGATCCTCCACGCTGCGGATCAGGGTGCTCCATACGGGTAAGGTTATTATTCATAACCTGAGTGATTTGTCCCAGTATGGTGATTAGATGATTGGCACCAGTTGCATCACCAGCTCCACTATAATTATCTTGAGAAGGAGGGAAATCCCTACATGGAGTGCATGCATTGATTCGGTTTTAATTTCTTCCACTATGCGCCATTTCTAAACAATGGCATAAACTAGATCAGTTTATGAATCAAAATACATAATCCTATACTTATAAAACACTTAATATAAATTGAACTATTTATGGATATAATCCATAATCATAAAAATGTTTTCTTTGAGGAAGTAAATACTCATATACCCTTCATAATGATTTGTAATGAAAATGAGAGTTATCCTAAGCATATCCCCCGGGAGTGTCGTAACCAACAGTGCAGCAAGGCCCGTTTTCGTGCACCAGTTCCCGTTCGAGTCTAGCTCAAAGCATTGTTTTCGGGTTTTACCCCTAGGTACATCTGTGCCAGAGCCGCCTCTACCTGCTCGTATCCAAACAGGGATGTATTGCTCAGAAAACTGACAAAATCTGTACAATACCAAAATTCTAGGAAGTTCCTCTATACTAATCCTCAAAGTTCATCTTAGGTCTACGTGCTCTAATCAGAGTTTATCTAAATCTAGCTTCCAAGGTTTGTACTAAACTTCCCCCGATACCAACTATAATGTCCCGACCCTAGTTACCCAGAGTCGGTGCATTATTACGTTTCATTGGCATGATCACAAGAAAGATCAAATCTCGAAAGACCGATTGGTTTAGTAGCCTTGGAAACACTAGATATATTCATAATGTTTTACATTACATCACAAAGTGAAAAACTACAACAACAACATAGTCTCCATATTCCACACTCATATCCCCACATACTATCCCTGCAGGTCATTCATAACTTACTTCTTCACATCCTGGGAAAAATAAAACATAGAAAAGGGGTGAGCTCAAATTCCCAGTAAGGATAAAAATATAGCAGAAACTTTCAAAAATAAGCATAAACATTTAAGGAAATGTATAACTAAAACAAAAGCCTTTTAAACTTGAACATTAACATATTATGGAAAAACTAAAATGAAATAATTCCATTTACTTATTCACATGGATATTCTACTAATCGAATAATCACATGCAATATCAATAACCACTTTCATAATGATGGAATGCATAATGCCAGACTATCATAACCACATAGCCAAGGCCTCGTGCCATGACTACAAATATGATTTTGTCAAGGCCTTGTGCCAGGACACTAGTTTGTCTCATGAGACCTACCGATGCATCGAGGAGCTATAGCGGGCTCCACCCATCACATATTAAGTCCAATGCATTCCCATATGAAAAGGCTTAAACATAACATAATCATTCGTATTAAAACTTGCATACGAAATGTCAATACTTTCACCATAAACTATAAATGGTATAAAAATAGCACATCTATAGTCAGAAATATCACAAAACCTTCAATACAATATAGATGTTTTGTATCAATATAAATCAACTACCAATAAGCATAAAATCCATCAAATGATGTTGACATAGATGAAATCAAAACCATTTTTAGAGAAATATCTCTTTCTATTTTTGAAATCATTTAAGAGTCTAATATTTATGAAATAAAACATTTTCTTTGAAAATATTCTTATAAGCTTGTAAGGTAAGCTTCGATGATTTTATAACGGCGGAAAATAACCGCACCCGCCGTATAAGTTAAAAAATCATTCTTACCTTAATTTTGTCGAAAAGGTTAAAAAGCACCTTGTTTGGAAAACGACGGAAATATTCCTTTATAAACCTCTTATAAACAGTCAAACAATGGTATAAATAACTTTAACCCATATTCTAGTAAATAGTAAAAATGTTCTGAAATACATTTTTAAGAAACATGGATGTGGATGATAAAGAGATCCCAGGAGATTATTACGTATAAACAACCTCGGATAATGAAGAGATTGTGAAATAACCCTTACCTTGTACTTTTCCTTGGTTGGGGTAGGTTAACCTCTTGTATAATATTGAAATAATTGTTATTAAATTATACAATAATCATATGCATTCATATGATATCATATATGATCTTTTAACATTGCTTTGTTAATAATATCTTAATATTATCGTTGTTTCGGGTGTTAACTTACTCGTTTTCTTTTATATGTTTTGTTATGTAAGCCATGTTTGTAATGGATAGGTTGTATAATATTCATATCCTGAATGATATCAAGTCCATAAAAATCATTTTTAAATCAGAAAATGATAATTATACTTGAATGGATACGATGGAGAATGAATCTCATCGCGTTCGTGGAGATGGTAGTCCGTACGTACGCAGGAGCGACAATATCATTCTTTTGATATTAAAATAATATATAAGTTGATATTATATCATATATACAGAATCATTATCATGTTATATTTATTATTTACATGAGTTACACTTCATTATTATACCCATCCAAATATTAATATATTGAATAACAATTACA
Organism: Viscum album; assembly: GCA_963277665.1. Classification (NCBI taxonomy): domain Eukaryota; kingdom Viridiplantae; phylum Streptophyta; class Magnoliopsida; order Santalales; family Viscaceae; genus Viscum; species Viscum album. The sequence continues at coordinate 163,985,199 of OY728155.1, read as the reverse complement.
CCACGACGTGGAGACGGTAAGCCGTACGTACGCACATATGGTGACATGTTATTCAAAGGGTGGATAGAATACTGAATATGGTTGTACCATATTTATAATAACATCATAGTATATATAAGATACTGGATTTATTATTTTAGAATGGTAATAACAAAGAAAGAATAAGTGGAAGAAGAAAGGAACTTGGAAAAGGGTGGCGATATCATTACCTCTTCTTCGGGTTCTTCCTTTTGATTTGATCAAAAGGGCTCCATAGGTTGGCTTTCTGATCAAACTAAGGCCTTTAGGTTGTAGTGAGGGAAGTTGGGAGAGTATTTGGGAAGATTTTGGCCGAACCAAAAGGCTTTGATGGTGTGAAGAAATGAGAAGGAGGAGTGCCCTTTTATAAGAGGGGTGAGGGGCACCTTTGGAAAAGCTAGAAATATTAATTTATATTAAATTTAAATTCGGTTTATAATGGATCCAAAGTTTATTATTCAAAGGTTAAGGTGGGTATAGGTCAAAAAACATTCAACCAATAGAATTTAGACAGGTTTGGGTTACTATATTAACCTTATCTTTTAGTATTTACTCTTAGTTAATTAGTTTGACATTTACCATGTCACTTTGTATTTTTATAATATATAGTTAATAAACATACTATATACTTCCAAGAGACCCCCAAAGTGGTCCATTAATGATGAACCTATCTTGATATAAGTCTCTTGGCCGATCCTTAGATTTTTAAGAATTTAATATCAATTAATAATATAATATTTGTTTTAAAAACTCTTTATGTCAATTTTGACACTATTCAATAATTGATTTTTGTGAAACTCATAACAGAATGATTACTTCTACCAAAGTTATTTAATCAATCCTAACATGTCATATTAGACTATAAAATTATTTTAATTCATTAAAAGTCTCAAATTATATTTGTTTGGGAATTTATAATATCAATTATTTTAATTGTTCACAATTATGGTAATTACTACATCATCATTGTATCATAAATAAATTAAATTATTTGAAGTATAAAAATTATAAATAAAATATAATAATTTATGAAATCTTATTATCTTTCTAATTAAAATTTACAATTGAATTTATCTTATTTATAACCCTATATTAAAAATGTTTTAGTAAATAAACATTGATTTTAACTCTTTTAACTCTTCTTTGAATTAAATAATAATAAATGTCCTAATCTAATCCTAGTGGACCTAAATGATAATATTTTATTCCTAAGGTTGTTTTTTGTCAAGACACACTTGTGCAATAGAATTAGGACATGTGTTAGGGTAATATTAATATCATTTTTACCCTTAATTACCCTATTTTACTTTTAACCATGGTAAATAAAAGTAAAAGGTTACTATTCACCAAAAATTATTTTCATCTCATTGAACCACATTTTACTTCTTTATATTAACCGTGACTCCCGGAGTTTTGAAATTCCATTCACAGAAGCGGTAAAATTATGTTTAATGAAAAATTCAATTTTTTAACTACCACTTAATAGTTTCACTATTCATCAAAAATTGATGTTTTTCAGAACAATTCCAAAATTTCACCCTAAGCTATAATTGATATTCCGAATTCAAAAATGAAGTCTATTTTACAAAATTACAAAAATATAAGTTGCATTAATTAATTTTATAATTAATTCCCACTGTCACAACAAATAGCGTGTTTTTATGAAACAATATATATCAAAAGATTGATAATTGTTTATGTCCAATTTCAAAGTGAAATTAATTCTAATGAACACCATTGGATAAAATAGTAAAAATATATTCTAATTATGCTTTAAAACCACTCAATAATATAATTTATCACTATAAATTATTTTGATTAAAAAAGTTATTTTTAAGTATTTTTCACTATTCGTAAAAATTGGAAGTTCTCAGAAAAATACAAAAAAATCAACTTAGGATAATTTCGATATTCCGAATCCAAAAATGAAATCCATTTTGAAATATAAAATATATATAATTTCAAAAAGTAGATATTACTATTCATAACGGCTAGTTTGATTGGTTGTGGTGTGTTAGAACTCGATGTTGCGTACAACGCACGCTATCGCATTATTCAAAGAGAAGTGTACCATAGAAGCTTGGGGTGTTACAGAGAGACACAAGAAGGGTATATTGAGGCTTTAACCATCCATAGAGGATTAAATGAAAATAATTAATTAGTAAAAATATTTAAAGGGATCATTTATTCTCCCCCTCCCCCACTTAGTGATTCACACTGATCTGGGTACTTCAGCTGTCTTAGGTCCCACCACCTCCTAAGGGTGTTCATTTCTACTCTCTTTCTATTCAACATGTGTACATAATTCTTCAATATCTCCTCAATTTCTATGCACACTCCTTAAACACGTTTTTTTAAAATATTAGAAAAATATATAAGGGAATAAATAAATTAGGGAAGGTAACATGCCTCCTTAAAACACGATATAACCCATAAAATGCTCTTAGATACTTGACCGAACATGAAAGGAAATGTCACAGAAGGATTATTAAGAGACATACCACTGTCCATTTCCAAAGTAAGGTCATGGTCAAGGCTTCACATTTCTCATTTATGGTAGGAGGTTCACTTATACATTTATATTCATTTCAATTAAATTAAGTGTGATGTATCCTTTAAAAGATTGAATTTTATTATATTCATTGCAATTTATATGGTCACATACACCTTATAAATTGAAATTGAGCATCCACTTAATTTGAACCATATCATGCTTCTATGAGTCAAATAATCACATTCCAATTTTATATATAACAAATATAAACTATCTATCTCAACAGTATAAGGCACTATAGTAATCAAAATAAAAAAATGAAATGTATACTAAAAATTAAATATTATATAGAATAATGCCAGACATTTTAGTCCTATAGAGAATAGTATGATTTATTTTATGCAATGCCCTCATTTTATTAGAATGTAATAGAAGAAGTGAACATTTAAATTATACCAATATTAATAACAATATAAACATGTTCTTCACCCAATGTTGAATCCTTTTAGATTTTAAATAACATTATAAATAATTGAAATTTCCCATCGTATTTAATTTTTGTTTCCCCTATACACGGGTTAACTACTTAAAATCATAGTTTAGGGTGAAAATTTGAATGTCCCAGCCAACTATAGAACCCCAACAGTAAATAAATAAATGGAAAGGCCTCTTATACCACTTTTTAGCATCCCTTCGTAAGATTCGCTTAAATTGGCAGTGAGATAGTGCACCCCAATACCTAAAGTGAATCTCTTAAAATTCAAGAGGCTATTACCATGTAGAAATTTCCATTGGTGTGACTGTGGGGACAGTATTCCTTCATAGATCAATATATTCCCAGTGGAAAACAATAGAGATAAATAGTGCTAGCATATATATGAAACATCATAAACAATGTAACCATAAGGGGGACCATGCAAGAGAATTAATCAAATGGTATAAGATTAGAAATAATAATAGATAAAATGATGATAATAAAATTTCCGGTGTCTATATAAAATTTGTATATTGGGATATGGGATTGAATAATATACTACATGCTAAAAAATATACAAAAATCAAAAAATGAATACTATAAGATTATTGAGTATAGGATCTATACTCAGCCCCTAGTCTCAATCCAAAATCATCAAATCAATTATGCATCAACAGCCATATGCTTCCGTTTATCCATAAATTCAATTTTGACATATTCTTGGGTGCCATGGGCAGGCCAATAATGGTGTGAGATATAATCCTAGTTGGATTACACCCACAATGTCTAGGTGGTTCCATTTCAGTCATTAAATAAATAATGATGTGTAATAATAATAAATGATGGATTATTAATATTTAAATAATGAACACCTTATCTCGGGTTCCCAAATAGAAACTAGACTGATACCACTTTCTTTGGACTACGAAGAATGTCTTAAAAAGGTACATGTGAAAGTCATAATGTGTGTCGAAGGACCAATACAAAATAATCAACAAATGAAAAATAATTCAACAAGGTTGTGCTTTTTCATGGAGGTCACAATTCAATGTAATCATATAAGGATGGACATAATATTAATTGAATCCCACACATGTGAACAAGTAATAAATCAATCAATTAAATCCTTTAGTGGAGTTCTGATCCCATCCAATGATATCTAAATGAATTCCAAGGGTCAGTACATGAACATCCGATATAACCAAAACCTATTTTTTCCATCCAAGGAAACATATACAGAATCCCTTGTATCATTCATGTTATGATTAAATATGACTCCATACCAAGTATCTCACATAAAGGACTGGGTATCACCTAAGGTATGGCATAACCATCATGCCAATATGCCCATACTCGGTTTCACCCAATGGGAACTGCTATAACTCATGATTATAAGTAAAACCTCCTAGAGATATCGAACCTGAATATAAAATCTATCACTCCCATTAGACCAAATGAAATACAACTGAACAAAATGAGTCCATACATTTAGAACTTAAATTATATCCAATTTTCTCTCCTAACTCATAGCAAGTGAGTCATGTCAAGCAAAGAACATGTCACAACATGGTATATCATATTCATTTACTTTCCATCAAATAAACATCTCAATACTAAATTATTATGAAGCTATCAAATCTATTAAATTAAATCCTACTATCAAAAATATGGAAAAATAAATAGGCATTAAATGTGATCAGGGAATGGGCATGATACATAAGAAACAAAGAATAACATTTTTATAATAACATTTTGTCTGTGATTTTCAATATTACTAGAACTGAATATTATCCAAAAATATCAATGGAATGAAATATTATATGGAATGAGGAAAATGAATTCAACAAACATTCATAGTCAATTAAATATAAGGTATATGAAATTCAAAAGTAAATACCATGCATAAGAATTTAAATTTAAGATGTGATGCATAAAAATCAAGGTCTACTCTCAATGGAAATCCCCATATCATTATTCAAAAATTAATTTATGTAATTAAATAAAAATCCATCTTACGTATGGAAATTGTAGAGACCCTATGCCTGACGTACATGGACATTACATTACTTTTGTGGAATACTTAGTACATAACAAAAACACACACACAAAGTCCATAATAGTTTAGTGTCTTTGGAAACTCGAAATATAATCTTCTAATCATGGTGAATGATCTTCAACATCTCCCATAAAGATCTTCCTTTTTTTACCTAAAAACTTTATTTATATCCTGGGGAAAAGAAAACATAAAAGGGTGAGCTCAAATGCGTATTAAGGGTAAACAAAAGAAATATCAATCACATCATATTCATAAGAACATAGCATTTTGGAAATCTTAATCCTGCAAAAGAGATCATAATATCATAACATGGGATAAATCATAGTAGTGAAATGTAATCCCAATAATCATAACATAAAACATGAAACTTTGTAGCATACACACATAAACATAGAGAATCATTTATTATTAGTCAAGACTCATTTCCAAGACTATCTTAGTGGAAAAAGTCCATTTCTGAACCAAGTTCATTCCTCGTTTCAGTCCTGCTTCACTGAACCGGTTTAACCTACCGTTCTAGCCATGTCTATCTCATGAGATATAAAATCTTTACCCAATGCATTGGAGGGAGATATAGGTCCCACCCATCTCATAGTGATACCATTCTTATGTGTGCCACAAAATCATAAATCATACATCATAGCATAACCCCTGTAATAAAAATGGGAATCATAAACATCATGACATCATAAAACAATTCATATAAGATAAAGGAATTAATAAAAATAATTCCATCACAATCAAATAAATTTAATAAAAAGGATAGAAACATAACCCTATATTATCTTGGATGGAAAATAATTTTGATAAAACACTTGAACTCCATTCATGAGGAAAATATCCTTTCTACTTCAAAAACATCTTCCTTTCTTAACATGTCATACAATTTTAAACTAAAAGAAGTTTATTAAAAATAAACTTGAAAAAATGTAAAGGAAGCTTCTTGGAAATAATGTTTTAAAAATCCATTCATTCCGTATAAGTTATAAACAACATTCTTCTCGTACTTTTGTCTGAAAAGTCAAAAAGCACCTCGTACGAAAAACGATAAAAGAATCCTTTCATATCTTTTATCAAAAACTCACCGAAGGGTAAAATTGGATTTAAAAAAATTGTATTTGGATGGGAACAATATTACATATTTAGGGAACATGGATATGGATGATAAAATACACCCCAGTAAATACCAAAGTATAAACAATCTCGGATAAAATGAGATTGTGATATTTTCCCTTACCTTAAGTCCGATTTTCATCGTAAGTGTCTGAACCTCCTGTATAATGATTTAAATAATTTCATTGACTTATTCCAGAATCATAATCATTTTTATGATATCATATATGGTTCACTTATGACTTTATATTACCCGTTCTTTTGTAAATTCCATGTTAAAGAGCGTTTTTGGGTAAAATCGTCTCATTTTTCATTCGTGTTTTAACATGTAATTATTCATATGATTACTTAGATAATGATTACTTAAATCCAGAATGTAAAACATGATTTATATATAATATATATTCAAAATATACATATATATAATAGATCAGTAAATGGAATAAAATACACCGTTCATGGAGACGGTAGGCCGTACGTACGCATCAACGCTGTTTTCGTTTCCTTATTGAGTTGAATGGAATTAAGTAGATGACATATATATATATGCACATAAATCTAGTATTATTATTATTTCATATATTTCATGATTACTTATTATATAATCTTTATAATCATTCATGAATGGTTAACGTGGGGAATTAATCTCATCGTGTCGTGGAGACGGTAGTCCGTACGTATGCACGAGCGATGATATCGTTCTAATGATCGTGGAATTGTATTGGAGTGTATGTATACTATTTCAGAATAAATACCACTTTAAAATAATAATATATATTCATTACTTTCACCCTTATTCCCGTCCAAGTAAGTTGGTGGTGGAAAATAGATTACACCACGACGTGGAGACGGTATTCCGTACGTACGCACGGGCGGTGATTTCGTTTTCCATAGGATGGATAAGAGGTAAAATTGGGTTGTTTCATATTTATAATAAAAAATCAGTATATGAGTGATACTGATGTTATTACCTCATAATGAAACAACTAAAGAAGAGGGAGTATAAGAAGAATGGAACTTGAAGAAAACGGTAGAAGGTATTACCTCTTTCTCGAAGTGCCTCCTTTAAACCTTCTATTAAGGCACTAGAGTTGGTCTGCTGATAACACCAATACCTCTAGTAGGTTTCTAAGGAATTGGGTAAGTGAAATGGTCAGGGTTTGGCCGAACTTGAAGGCTCAAATTGGTGTGAGGAAGAGAGGGAGGAGGTGCCCTTTTATAAGGGAGGAGAGGGGCTCCTTTGGCAAAACTAGAAATATTATTTTATTATAAAATCATGTTCGGTTTTAAATAGATCCAAATTAATTTATTTCGAAGATAAGGTGGGTATGGGTCGAAATCCTCTCATCCAATATAATTTATACAAGTTTAGGTTCCTATTTTAACATTATCATTTAGATTTAGCATTAAGTTAAATAATTTTACTTTTAATGTGTCTTCTTGTGTTCTGATACTATAAGGTTAATAAACATACTATAAGAAGCCAAAAGAACCCCAATTTGTACATTATTAATATATATAACCTTATCTAATCCATTTTACCGAACCTTATATTTTTATGAATAAAAGAACAATTAATAATATAATATTTGTTTTCAAAAACTATTTTATGTCATTTTTGACACTATTTAGTAATTGATTTTTGTGAAAATCATAAAAGAATGATTAGTTCTAATAAAGTTAATTAAATCAATACTAACATGTCATAGTAACCTATAAAATTAGTTTAATTCATAAAAAGGCTTAAATTACATTTATTTGGGTATTTATAACATCTATAATGTCAATATTTCATTAATAAGATAATTACTGCATCATCATTGTGTCATAATAAATGATAATTATTTAATCCCTAAAAATTCTAAATAAATTCCTATAATGTAGATAATTGTAGTAGCTTTCTGGATATTATTCATGTTGGAAGTTTCATGAAGTTTATCACTAAATTGAAATTATTATAATTATAATATTTAAGAAAGTGACATGTTGTCACATTCTTTGGTTTTAATAATAATTAAATTATTTTCATGGAACAAAGTCCATTAAATTAATCTAATCCGACCCTTAAGTGATATGGGTCGCCTTTTAGTAATCCAATAGGATTTTGGCAGGTTTTAGGTTAATTGTATAATCTTATATGTACCCTTAATTACCCGATTTACCTTTAACTATGGTAAATAAACTTTACCGTAGTTACTATTCATAATGCCAAAAAATAAAACCTAGCTTATTAACATAATTTGTACCCACTAATTCCAAATATGGAATCCATTTTTCCAAATTCAATACATGAAAGTTGCAAAAATTAAATTAAAATTAATCCCGTTGTTGAAAGAAAACGGGTTTTTGTTTAAAACAATGCAAAAGATTGAATTGATTTATCCTACGAAATCAAGGTAGAATCAATGCTAATGACATACATTATATTAAATGGTAAAAATGTATTCTATTTATACTTTAAAACCATACAATATTATAATTTAACCATATAAATTATTGTGATGAAAAAAAAAATTTAATTAAAATATAGCGTGTTTTTACTATTCATCATAATATGAAAGTTACCAGAATAATATGAAAAATTTATCCAAAGTAAATTTTCATTTCTTGATTCCAATGAAGAATTTTATTTTGTCAATTTTAACTTATAAACATATCAAAAACTATATTTAAAGTGGGTGCGCCATCAAAAGGCGGCAAAACTACAATTTTTGAAAAATACTTATTTTACCCGAAAATTTTATTTTGTTCTTATACCATGTTCTAGAAAATGTGTATGATGAATAAAAATGTTATAAAATTCAAAATTTAGTTAATACTATTCATAACGGCCAGTTCATTATAATATTATAATAATATATCGTTGTTTAGTAAAACCCGGTATTGCGTACAACACACGCTATCGAGGAAGGTCGTGATTGCATGTAATATAAGCCAAGTCAGGGTTGCGTGTTGTGCAAAAATCCTTCATTGTTTCATATAACAGAATACAACCATATTTCATTTATACATTAAATATATATATATACTCAATTTTGCTTAGAATAACTATTATCAAAATTGTGTGTAACACGATCCAAGAATAGTGTTGCGTATACTGCAAGCTAATACGGTGTTGCGTATAGCGCAAGGTAATCTTGGTGTAGCATACAACATAAGACATTAATGAAATTAAAAGAATATTTTTCATAAAATATCAGGGTGTTACATTCTACACCCCTTAAAAGGAATTTCTCCCTCGAAATTCGTCGGGGTTATAAATGGTTTACTACTCGAATTTTTTTTTAATAGAAACCCACATCGTAAAAAGGAATACCAAAACATGGCTTTAAAAAATAAAGTATTAAATGTAACGGTTACCCAAATTAACTCATCACTGGGTTTCCACATAGGAGAACATAGGTGAAAATATGGATATGGAAGAAAAATCTAACCATCAAGTTCTGATGGAAAGTGGTAGAGAACATGTCTATGAAAAATCCAGCAATCACAAAGCCATAAATCTGTGATGATCTAAGGTACTATCTGATTCATTAGATATAAGAGAACTAAGACAAGATTTTTGGTTTTCAATATCATTTCCCTAAAGTTGCTGAAATTGGAATTAGAAGAAATACTTTCACGATTTTGGTATAGTCTCACTGTTTAGTCGTTCTTTGGACAATTTCCACTTCATCTCTTAAAGATATGAAGTTGAATTTGTCATTCGTGATGTGTTAGCAGATCATGTGATAGAATGAGAGGTCCTTCCATCTGTCTCAAACAAAAGGTTAGAAAAGTTATCAAAAAAAATGTAAGTCCATCTATAGTGAGATTAATCGTATATGGTTCCTTAAATGGACTTATACTTCTTATATTATACTGCTTAATATAATAAAACTAGTTTCTACTAAACAGCGACTTCCTGTAGGCCAGTGGTAGGCGATAAAGGCCAGTCGCACTTCGGTTGTGGGTTCGATTCCCACAGCCTTGTCTGACGTAATGGGTTGTCGCCCATCCTACAGGTTGTCCATTTTCTAAAACTATATTACTAAAACATCCCATCAATAATATCGAAAAAAACTAACTTATGTCCAACATAATCCATTCCAATCTTTAGGATTATCCATAATACTGCATTCCACTCTCATAATATAGTGAAAACGATTACAAGAAATCTAATACAATCTTTGATCCCCATATATCATAAGATATGGCTTGTTGGTCACATTCCAAACATTCTATGGCCTTAATCATTTATTCTCTTGAAAAATGATTACCCATTGAACCTTAGTGAAAACATGAATACAGTTAAAAGTTAACAATTTCCACATACAAAAATCCTCAAAATTCTATATACTCATACCATGATATCACTTTGTCCTTATATCAATCATGAGCTCATGAATACTATCAAACATTTCATTTTCCCCTTATCCCTTCATTATGCGCATATCATCTTTTTTTCAAAAAATATCTCAATCACTTTCCATGGTTACCGGTACCATAAAATTATTGAAAACCACAATAGACCAATACATAAATATTCCAATATTCCACGATACTATATACAACATTATTTTGGAATCCCATTACATAAACACTTAATCATTCCACCACATTGTTGTCTTATTCAACATCACCAATGGTGATCGCATGCGACTTCCCTTTATCTTTTTCCTTAAGTGGTTGCTCATGTCGATCATCACTAACCCTTGGATTAGGGCATTTATTAGAATAATGCCCCATTTCCTTGCACTTGAAGCATTGAAGTGTAGTAGGTTCATTCTGTGTATCCCTTCCTTTGTTTGCATCATTAGATATCTTCTTCCCATAATTGCAGCATTCAAATTCTCGATGACCTTCATTTCCACATTTTAAACATTTACATGTCCCTTTAAGGAAATCTCCACTATGCTTCTTTCCACACATTGAGAAGAAGGAAACATTCATATTCTTTTCACCATTATTCTGAGATTTATCCTTGAACTCCATCTTTCGTTTCTTGTCAAAACTATGAGATGGATAAGTAACGCCAACTTCCATTTCTACTTTGATAGCACAACGTACAATTTCTTCATAGCTACTAAAGTCTCTTATAGATAATGCCCTTCGAAGATTTGGTTTTAAGTCACTGAATAATCGTTCAACATTACTTTCAGGTTGGATGATAAATCCAGATGCATACCTTGCAAGCCTTGTAAAATTCACTTCATATATACCAACAGATTCATCATCTTTTTTCTTTAGTTCAAGAAACTCCTCCATCTTTGTTCGAAGAATATGAGGGAAGTACTTATTGAAAAATAAGTTCTTGAACTCGTCCCATTCCATGGACTCAATTTCATCTCTTGACCTCGTATTCTTGATAAGATTCCACCATTGATCAGCATCACCTTTCAAACGATACACTGCTAAGATGACATTATCATGTTCAGAACATTGAAGAACTGAAAATATCTTCTTTGTAGTACTGATCCATTGTTCGGCAACAAGTGGATCAGAAGACCCACTGAAAGAAGGTGGGCGTTGCATCATGAATGACTCAATAGAATATTGTTCCCTTCTTTGCTCATTTGGAAGTCCAGAATGATTCATAGCTTGTGTAAGTATAGCAATAAGATTTTGCACTCCATATCCCATAACATTTGTTTGTTCAGGAGGAAAATCATTGCATTGTCCATTACATTGATCAACACGGTTCCTTCAGGTTCCAGCAATCGTCTAAAACCCAAAATGAATAGTGTGAGAGGAAAAAATTACGCTAGGGAAAACAATATAATAAAGGGGGAGTGCCTTCAATATCTAACATCTTAGATTACCATTTTTCTAGTACTATAACTTATACTTATACTTAACCTTAGGGACATCCCAATACATACCTTAGAAATATCTATAGGGATCTCACTAAAGTTCTCACATCCTAGTTTCCAAAGGTTGACTAAACCTTTCCTCTGATACCAATTGTAGATACCCTAAGCCTAACGTACGTGGATATTACATTACTTTTGCGGAATACTTAGTACATAACAAAAACACACACACAAGGATCATAATAGTTTAGTGTCTTTGGAAACTCGGAATATAATCTTCTAATCGTGGTGAAAGATCTTCAACATCTCCCATAATGATCATACTTTTTTACCTAAAACCTTTCTTTATATCCTGGGGGAAAGAAAACAGAAAAGGGTGAGCTCAAATGCTCAGTAAGGGTAAACAAAAGAAATATCAATCACATCATATTCATAAGAACATAACATTTTGGAAATCTTAATCCTACAAAAGAGATCATAATATCATAAAATGGGATAAATCATAGTAGTGAAATGTAATCCCAATAATCATAACATAAAACATGAAACTTTGTGGCGTACACACATAAACATAGAGAATCATTTCTTATTAGTCAAGACTCATTGCCAAGACTATCTTAGTGGACAAAGTCCATTTCTGAAACGAGTACATTCCTCGTTTCAGTCCTGCTTCACTGAACCGGTTTAACCTGCCGTTCGAGCCATATCTATCTCATAAGATATAAAATCATTACCCAATGCATTGGAGGGAGATATAGGTCCCACCCATCTCATAATGATACCATTCTTATGTGTGCCACAAAATCATAAATCATACATCATAACATAACCCATGTAATAAAAATGGGAATCTTAAACATCATGACATCTTAAAACAATTCATATAAGATAAAGGAATTCATAAAAAAAATTCCATCACAATAAAATCAATCTAATAATAGGGATAGAAACAGAACCCTATATTATCTTAGATGGAAAATAATTTTGATAAAACACTTGAACTCCATTATTGAGGAAAATAACCTTTCTACTTGAAAAACATTTTCCTTTCTTAACATGTCATACAATTTTAAACTAAAAGAAGTTGATTAAAAAACAAACGTGAAAACTTTTAAAGGAAGCTTCTTGGAAATAATGTTTTAAAAATCCATTCATGTCGTATAATTTAAAAACAACATTCTTCTCTTACTTTTGTCAGAAAAGTCAAAAAGTACCTCGTACGAAAAACGGTAAAATAACCCTTTCATATCTTTTACCAAAAAATCACCGAAGGGTAAAATTGGATTTAAAAAAATTTTAATTGGATGGAAACAATATTACATATTGAGGGAACATGGATATGGATGATAAAATACACCCCAGTAAATACCAATGTATAAACAATCTCGGATAAAATGAGATTGTGATATTTTCCCTTACCTTAGGTCCGATTTTCTTCGTAAGTGTCCGCACCTCTAGTATAATGATTTAAATAATGTAATTGACTTATTCTAGAATCATACCCATTGTTATGATATCATATATGGTTCACTTATGACTTTATATTACCCGTTCTTTTGTAAATTCCATGTTAAAGAGCGTTTTTGGGTAAAATCCTCTCATTTGTCGTTCGTGTTTTAACTTGTAATTATTCATATGATTACATAAATCATGATTAATTAAATCCATAATGTAAAACATGATTTATATATAATATATATTCATAATATACATATATATATAATATCAGTAAATGGAAGGAAATACACCGTTCATGGAGACGGTAGGCCGTACGCACGCATGAACGCTGTTTTTGTTTCCTTATTGAGTTGAATGGAATTAAGTAGATGACATACATATATACACATAAATACAGTATCATTATTATTTCATATATTTCATGATTACTTATTATATATACTTTATAATCATTCATGAATGGTTAACATGGGGAATGAATCTCATCGCGTCGTGGAGATGGTAGTCTGTACGTACGCACGAGCGATGATATCATTCTCATGATCGTGGAATTGTATTGGATTGTATGTATACTATTTCATAATCAATACCACTTTACAATAATCATATATATTCATTAATTTCACCCTTATACCCATCCAAGTAAGGTGGTGGTGGAAAATAGATTACACCACGACGTGGAGACGGTATTTCGTACGTACGCACGCGCGGTGATTTCATTTTCCATAGGATGGATAAGAGGTGAAATAGGGTTGTTTCATATTTATAATAACATATAAGTATATGATTGATACTGATGTTATTACCTCACAATGAAACAACTAATGAAGAGGGAGTATAAGAAGAATGGAACTTAAAGAAAACGGTAGAAGGTATTACCTCTTTCTCGAAGTGCCTCCTTTAAACCATCTCTTAAGGCACTAGAGTTGGTCTTTTGATAAGACCAGTACCTCTAGTAGGTTTCTAAGGAAGTGGGGAAGTGAAATGGGTAGGGTTTGGCCGAACTCGAAGGCTCAAATTGGTGTGAGGAAGAGAGGGAGGAGATGCCCTTTTATAAGGGAGGAGAGAGGCTCCTTTGGAAAAACTAAACTTATTATTTTATTATAAAGTCATGTTCGGTTTTAAATAGCTCCAAATTGATTTATTTATAAGATAAGGTGGGGATGGGTATAAATACTCTCATCCAATATAATTTAGACAAGTTTAGGTTCCTATTTTAACCTTATCATTTAGATTTAACATTAAGTTAAATTATTTTACTTTTGTCGTGTCTTCTTGTGTTCTTATACTATAAGGTTAATAAACATACTATAAGAAGCCAAACGAACCCCAATTTGTTTATTATTAATATATATAACCTTATATAAGACATTTGGTCGACCCTTAGATTTTTAGGAATAAAATAACAATTAATAATATAATATTTGTTTTTAGAAACTATTTTATGTCAATTTTGACACTATTTAGTAATTGATTTTTGTGAAAATCATAACAAAATGATTAGTTCAAAAACAGTTACTTATATCAATACTAATATGTAATATTAACCAATAAAATTAGTTTAATTCATAAAAAGTCTTAAATTACATTTATTTGGGTATTTATAACATCAATTATGTCAATATTTCATTAATAAGGTAATTATTGCATCATCTTTGTGTCATAATAATTAATAATTATGTAATCTTTATAAGTTCTAAATAAATTCCTATAATGTAGATAATTGTATTATCTTTCAGGAGACTATTTATTTTCGAAGTTTCATGAAGTTTATCACTAAATTAAAATTATTATACTTATAAGATTTAAGAAAGTGACATGTTCTCACATTCTTTGGTTTTAATAATAATTAAATTATTTTCATGGAAAAAAGTCCATTAAATGAATCTAATCCGACCCTTAGGTGATATGGGTAGACCTTTAGTGATCAAATAGGATTTTGTCAGGTGTTAGGTTAATTTGATAATCTTATATTTACCCTTAATTACCCGATTTACCTTTAACTATGGTAAATAAAATTTACCGTAGTTACTATTCATAATGCCAAAAAATAAAAAGTAGCTTATTAACATAATTTGGACCCAGTGATTCCAAATATGGAATCCATTTTTTCAAATTCAATACACAAAATTTGCAGAAATTAAATTAAAATTAATCTCATTGTTGAAAGAAAACGGGTTTTTGTTTAAAACATTGCAAAAGATTGAGTTGATTTATCCTACGAATTCAAGGTAGAATCAATGCTAATGACATAAATTATATTAAATGGTAAAAATATATTATATTTATACTTTATAACCATTCAATATTAAAATTTAACCATATAAATTATTGTGATGAAAAAATTTGTTTTTAATTATAATATAGCGTGTTTTTACTATTCATCAAAATATTAATTTTACCAGAATAATATGAAAAATTTATCCAAAGTAAATTTTCATTTCCTGATTCCAAAGAAGAATTTTATTTTGTCAAATTCTACTTATAAACATTTCAAAAACTAGATTTAATGTGGGTGCGCCATCAAAAGCCGGCAAAACTGCAATTTTTGAAAAATACTTATTTTACCCGAAAAATTTTATTTTGTTCTTATACCATGTTCTAGAAAATGTGTAAGATGAATAATAATGTTATAAAATTAAAAATTTAGTTAATACTATTCATAAAGGCCAGTTCATTATAATATTATAATAATATATCGTTGTTTAGTAAAACCCGGTATTGCGTACAACACACGCTATCGAGGAAGGTCGTGATTGCGTGTAATGCAAGCCAAGTCAAGGTTGCGTGTTGTGCAAGAATACTTCATTGTTTCATATAACAAAATCCAACCATATTTCATTTATACATTGAATATATATATATATACTCAATGTTGCATAGAATAACTATTATCAAAATTGTGTGTAACACGATCCAAGAATAGTGTTGCGTATACTGCAAGCTAATACGGTGTTGCGTATAGCGCAAGGTAATATTGGTGTAGCATACAACACAAGATATTAATGAAATTAAAATAATATTTTTCATAAAATCTCAGGGTGTTACAGAAATTAACCATTTAAGGCATAGAATAAAGTCCATTAAAAGGGGGAAACCCCATAGGGGTGGCCAAAAACCCAAGTATGGGTTTCTTAATCATGAGGGGTCACATAGTTCATGGAAACCCATTAAAATTAATTTAGAAAAAAATATACCATCAACAGAAGGGTCTAGCGAGTGGTATAGTGAAACATAATTTAAAATGATCCAAAATAGCATGAAATAGTCTAGACCACCAATATCGACATATTAGTACTCCAATAATTTGTTATCAAGGATTTATAAGACTTAGAATGGATGAAATTGAAGTATTTTTCAAACACCCTGAATAAAAGGTAAAATCCAGCACACCAAAATAGATAAATAGTTTAAGGATAAAACATTAGATAGAAGAGTATAGAAGAATGATTTAACTGGAAGATTTCCTTTTCTTCTAACGATGAAGGATTAAGACACTGTAGGAGAAGATATCAAAAAATATATGTTATTGGAAGGAGGATCTCCACGACTAAAGGGTGAACAAATCCCAATAAAATATAGGAGGAAAGAAATAAAGAGTGTTAAAAACATTAATATGTGGTAAAAGAGTAATTTCATCCAAAAAACAATTGTGTATGTTTTGGCCAAATGATTTGGAAAAAATGCATGCCCACCATGAACAATTCATTACATCAATGGGGAACATCACTTAGTCAGGTGCATAGTTTAAATAACCATGGGAAAACCATACAAAACCCACTATTCAAAATTGCAGATGCTTCGCACAACCATGCGCTAGGGGTTTCATGGTTTTCGAGAAACCATGCATCCCATGCTGCCCCATTACCTGAATTCACATAGTTTAAAGAATTCAGGAATTTTGGGATGCACAGTTTTCTCTAACCATGTTGGCTTATACCCCTCTATCCATTGTGGGTCTCCATGCTTCGAATGAGCCTCAGAAGCACACATGAAATCCTTTAAAATTTAGGATATATTAAAAGATCCATTTTTAGGAATTTAAACATAAAATTAACATTCTACACCTTTATATAATTCCAGGATGATAAATTTTATTGTATGAATAGGATAAGGATATGTGATATTGTAAGAAATAATATTATTGTACCATATGATATAGGATATCCCGAGTTGTAGCATAGTTTAACTCCTTTGGTTATTCCCATTCTGTAGCATTTGATAAGGGACATCCTATAGGATGATAGAATCTAACTATGTATCCAAAACATATCATTTCTTATTCAAAACTATATAGGGAATATCATAAGATATGAATTCACATGTGCTGAAAGATATATTTGAATAGGGGATAATGTATTTTGAAATATGCTAAATAGAATACAGTTCCACACATTATCTTAAATTTTTTATTATAAAATATGATACACATGAAAAATTCATTTTTCCCAAGATGTAATTTTAATTTGGATAATATAATTACTATAATAGTATTATTAATAAAAAAATTGATGATTCATTTTATCTTTAAAGTAATTATTAAATAATTAAATATAATATTTTTAGGAGTAAATAATATAATTTCATGTAATATTTAGTAAATAAAAATTCAAAAATATTAATTATTGATATTAATTTTTTTTGAAAATTTATAGCATGAAATTCTGTTTGGATATAATGTTTTTTATACAAATTCTAACTATAATTTATACACTTTTAATAAAATAAAAATATTGAAAAATATAAAATATTTTATATTTAATATTATGAAATTTTCATAATAGAAAACATGAAATGTTAAAGTTAAATAACATATTTGAGTAAATTATTTAAACCATATATGTATGAGTTTTAATAATTCAAATGATCTTAGTTTAGATATTATTATTTATGTGAAATCAAAATTGGTTAAATTGTTAATTTTTTTTGAATAAAGTATATTTATATTTAATTTAATATCATGTATTAAAAAATTCATATAAAGGATAATATGAGAGATTTCAAGTTGAGAAAAAATTTAATTTATTTAAATATATTTAATTGTTGATTAATTATAATGCATGGATAAATTCAAATGTCATTAGAATTTATTGTTAATTTGTTTTTTATAAAACATTATCTCATATTTTAATTTATAAAATTTTCATTTCTTTAGTTTATTATCTAATATATTCATAGATATAATTATTATTCTATTAATTAATTTATATTTTATTTTATATTGTTAAATATATTCTATATAGTATCATACACACATCGAAGGTGTTGTATGCAAGGTACAATAAATGGTTTTTATTGAAAAACATTTTACATTATCTTGTAAAAAGGTATGATCATGAATTATTAAGTTAATTATTGATTGAATATATTATTTTTTGAAATTATGATGGTATTTTTTTCTCTATTGAGTAAGGTCACATTGGGTAGAGGGACTTTGGGTTAGCGTTCTCACTATCTTAAATGCTTATTTATTATCTAGAAAAATAGTGGTTGTTATTTGTCTTTACAACTATGCTCATTGTATGATTATTAATTTAGTTTTTTATTATACTTTATAAGAAAATGATTCATAGAACCCGTACATAGGATGAATAAGAATATTTATGAATTAAATTCATATATAATATAAGTTTGAATCAGAATTTATGAGCTTTGTATGTAGTTACACATCAATTTGGTTTGGATATTTTTATTTTCTATAAGGAATAGGTTTCCAAACAAAAGAATTAAAATCATGCATATACATAATGGGATGAAAAGTGTAATGACTATGTGTTAATCACCCTAATTATACTAAGTATTATATTCATTAAAAAACATGTCTCAAGACCTCAATCATCCAAATGAATACATTATTCTAAATATAAATTCAATTGGGATACAACATGAATATAATGTGATTAATGTGTTTCTATAATATGATTCGGTTCCCTATTTTTAATTTTCATTGAGATATAAATATCGGAGAGACTCTCATTGTATTAGCCTTATAGGGGAATAATGTTGAATAAATCTATTTGATAGGTTTGGAAAAATACTAAACCTATAAAATATTAATTATTCATATCTAATTTCATTAACACAATTGTTTATCTATAAATCTATGTTATGGGAGAAAAAAATAGACTAATTCCTAGTGAAATATTATAATTTACCACTAATCAATTTTATAGATTTTTAAATTTCTCATCAGTTATATGGTAGAAAATGTAATATAAGACTTTATTAAATGAATGTAAAACATGATAGTCTTTTGATAAATTATTCTATTTTATATATTATGGTATAATTATGATCATAAGTCATAATAATATTATATATATTATGGAATGGAAATATTATTAATAAAATATCCAAGAATTATACTAAAATATAAGAAAAGTTCTTTGGTTTGAAGGAAATTTTTATTTTTTTCAAGAACCATTTCCTTACAACCAATTAGAGAAGGCATTAAAAAAATAAAAATATATAATTATGATTAGTATATAAAGGATTAACTTGATGTTGACATAGTAATGTTTTTCTTCATTTAACCGATGATGAAAAAAGAAAAATGATACATGGATTTATAAATATTGAAGACAATCTAAAAAGTATATATCAAAAACCTGCAAAGAAAGTGAGTTATAACATACCAAAGGTGCTATTTTAGAGAAATATTAAAAAAGGTAGATCATTAACCACTTATAAAAACAATCTGATTTTATATATATATATATTATTGAGTCAACAAGATACCATAAAAATCTTGATTTAGATATTGACATCATTATATAGTGAAATTTGGAAGGAATTTTTAGTTCATTTTGAAATAAAAAATGAATGAGTTCAATTAGATATCACCATACCACCTCAATATATTAAGGAATACCAAAATTTACAGTAAATAATTACATTAACATGGTATTAAATAAAATGTGTATATATTTCTGATAGAAATAAAAAATTAAAGAGCTCTTACAATAGTCTTCCCCATTGATTAAATCAATGACTATAAATTATTGATAATTCATTAATTATTAAATACCAACCAATTAGAGAAAATAATTTTTGGAATACTTGAGTAATTTAATGTATCATCATAATTATTCCATATAATTTATTAATTTTATTGAAACCAATTATTCTTTTTTTAAGTGTGTATGAGATGAACTATATGCCTACGAAGCGTTTAAAATACATTGGATTTAAAAATTGATAATAGATCTATAATTAGAGAAACAATTATGTAATTTAATGATAATGTAAGGGGATTAAATATCATCTTGTTTTATGTTAAAAATTACATATATTTTATTTGGATCAAACTAAATATTAACTTGTTGACATATTTTTTACTTAATATAAGATACAATTTATTTTTATAATAAATTTATTGTTTTCAATAAATGATATTATTCTTTTAATAATACATATATTTAATGATAAAATTCTATATAATGTATGGAAACAAGAAAAATAATATACACTATTTTATCAAATATAAAATAAATAATTCATTTTTCATTAAGTCATAGGGGAATGAATTTCCACCAATAATAAAGTGTATATTTTAAAGAATAAAGTATTATTTTCATAATAGTACATGAAAGAAAGATTGCCTTAGAATAAATGATTCAAATAGTAAATTTTTTAAATTTTCCTAATAATATTTAATATGTTTCATTTCTAATATGTAATATAATTGTTATAACATAACTTGATATTCTGAAGAGAATATTGTGTCTCAAAGGCTAGTGTGAGAATATTATGATGTAGAGAATTTTTAATTTTAATATGGAAAATATTAAGGAAATAATGTTCATATTGAAATTTAATTTATTTCATAAAATATTATAGTTTATATTAGTAAAACATAAACTATAGATTTATATTAATTTCTCAATACAAATGTAGTTTAACATTATATCCCAAATGGTTTTTGGATGTGATTGAAATAAATAATGTAAATATATATACATATTTACTAAAATGACTCCAAAATCATTATAATGGAATATTTTAATGAATTATGATGATGTTGGACATAGAAATAGATATAATAATAATATAAATGTTATTAACCATCACTAAACTAATGTTTTTGGAGTTAATGAGTTTGAATACTATGTTTAAGGAGAGGAAATTTTGGAATATGATTCCTAGGTCTCACAATTTATCAATAAAAACATATTCTTATGTGTTAATCTCTAGAGGATGCTAGTGCTAGGGTTTTATTATATGGCCACATAAATATTTTGAAATTATTATATAGATATATTATGAGTTTAGAAATCCGTGAAATGTGTAGTGAACATAAGGTTGATATGGAATCCTTCCTTATGAGATAATATTATATGAATGATTATTTATTGTTTTTTATTATAAATTCAATCATTTAAGATTGTAAATTATCTAATGTTATATTGAATTAAATATCCCTCATAATATCCTTAATTGTTGTTACATATATTAAACAAGGTGAAATGATAAAAGACATTTGAAAATATATCTTTCAGTTGTCCTTTAAAAAACTTCAAGGGGTATTATTTATTTTAATGAAACATCAAGGATAATGTACTATCTCAAAGCCTCAATGGTACGTTTCCAACAACATCTGTGAATGTAATTAATCCATTAATTATGGGGATACGATCTTGAACCATTTTCATGAGAGGAATAAAGAATTATGTTCTTTAGTAACGAAAGGTGTTATATCTATCACTCCCAATATTTCTATTCACATGAGTCCACGAAATGGATTTTAAAGCTGTTTATATTTGTGATTATTTTGTAATTCACTCATTATACCATCTTGAAATAGTTTCCTAGTTCACTAGCACTCTTTTTTAATAAAAAAATTAATTATTTGTTCAATATATCAGAAGTTCGATTTCATATAGATATAGGAAATATTGCCCTAAGGTACAAAATAATTTTTGTTCACTCAATTTCCCCCATGTAGACCACATAGAGTGTAAAAAAATTGATTTTTTTAAAGAGTTGTAAATTTCATACATCCTAAATATACCTAGTGTGAGAACCTTATTACATAATAATATTTCATGTGAAACTCATAGGGAATAGCTAATTGGAGGGTCTTTGGGTATGTTTTTAATTTTTTCGTTGGATGGGGATTAAACTAGAAGGTATTTTTCCTCTTATATAAAAATTATGAAATATGTTCCCAAGATTCAGATAGACTGAAGAAATTTATATACATACTTAAATATGGTATATTTGATAAGGTTATCTACATCCATTATGGAAATTTGATACAATTATCTATATAGATGATAGACATCTTATGTATTCATGAACATGGTAAATATATACTCTATGAATAGGGAACATATGAATAAACTATATGATGTGGAAATAATATATAAACCATTTATATTCAGTGTATTAGATAAAGATATTACATGATTATACAATCCTATATATTATATAACTAGTGGAAACAATATACTGATACATGCACTTTGAAGAGATCATTCTGAATCAGTTTTTAAATATATTAAATTATATGTTTCTAATGGTTTTATTTAGGTTACTTTTTAGGGAATAATTATTATTATTTTTAATCAATTTTAAATATACCAATGGGGTAAAATATTTTGGTTGACTCAATCAGTATTGAGTTCTCTGAATTTTCAAGAAAGACCGAAAATGATTCATTAGAGTTTATCCTGAATGTTTTTTGGATTTATAATGATGTATTATTGTTTATTATGTGAAAAAATCATTCCAATTTTTTTTCATAAGATACCCAAAATTGTTTTTTATGTGATATCTTATGTTATTTTCTAGGATACAATGTAAGGTTATGTAGCTCAATGTATATTGGATTTTAATGTTATTGTGAGATTAAAATGAGATATTCAATGAATTATTTATATATATGATGTATTTTATTGCATTTCAAATGAGTTGTTATAATAGATATCATATTTTATGACTTCCAAGAAGAAAATGACAACATTTATTCAATTTTGGTATTTTATTCCTCAGTATATATTTATATCATAGCCACATCAATATATATTCATCTTTTATGCATATTTATATCGCAATGTAATATATCATAACATATAACACACAAAACACCCTTAAATATGGAATGGTTTTAATAATCCACACATTTATGGCTTCTTGATTCTATAGGGAAGTTAAATTTTTCATTATACTGTAGAGATGTGTTGGGGTGGCCATATAGATGAATATTGGTTGTGGATGGATATCCACGTTATTATGGGTGATGGAAAAACCATCTTGAGGTGATGGTCACGATGTCATCACATAGCATGTGGTACCATTCAATAAAGATAATCCATGTTTTTTTTTGTAAGGAAACATATGTTACATAAGGACGTATTTCTATGGATGAGGGAACTATGGTGTGGAAGGGTAACTCACATAATATATTTCCAAATCATTATAATGAATTTATGAGAATTTTTTAGGAATATTCTCACTCAATAATGCATGTGTCTCAATATAATGTCTGACCCACGAATATGTTTATTATAATGGAGCCTAATGAGATCTTTAATGAAATGGAAGCGAGCTCTTGCAATATTGGGCATCATGTATATGCATTATCCCAAGGGATTATTTTAACATCATTACAATAGGGGTCACATAATGAGAGAAAAAAATAGTTTTTGGCTTATGTCTAGGTAAATAGTATGACCCCAGGAGCCTTTGATCACATCTAATAGAGGTTTATATGTGAGGTAATCATGTCATGAATCCTAGGTTCACGTCAAAATGGGGACCATTTTCTATTATTTATAAAATTTTTGACCATTGTTTTAAAGGACATACCCCCACATGAATTAAGGAAATCATGTGTTTTGGTAAGTACATATTGGATAATTTTCACATTTCTCTACTCCCTTGGTCAACCTTTTAAGAGGGTTTCTCTTAATGGTTATTATTTGGTAATTTGATATTGTTTTTTCACTATGTTCTATTATATTCATCTTTATGAAAAATAAATGTTAAATTTGATGTCTTCAAGATAGGGGTTGACATAGATTCAACTCTATAATTATACAATTTGGTTGATATAATTGTCATTGGGTGTTTAATTTCCCAAGAAAATTACAACAAGTAGAATTCAACCCATCTCTAATATATCTAGTTAAGGTATGATATTGTATTTAAATTTCATTGGATTTTTTTAATAGGTAGTTCCTGAGACAAAATCGGAGACATAATTTATTTAAAAACAAAAAGAAAATTACCTGAGTCTGAAATAATGAATCATATTACAATATTTATCAGAAAAAGGGAGAAGGTCAGTAGGTGGTTATCCATCTAATTTAAGGCCTTGTTGATTCCGTTGTTATCAAGACCATCAGAAACCATGTTCTCTTCATGAAAAGAATGAGTGGTAATGTGGTTGGTCTCCTGCAAAAAAGAGAGGCAACTCATACAACGGGTCGTCAAAGGCCATGAGAGATGTACCATAACCTCCCAAATATCAAGGAAAATAGTGGTGGAATCACATTCAGTCAAAACATTGCACCATCCTTTTTTTCTTGTAAAAATTCATGGCATGAATCACACCCATCATCTCCGCCTCCAACGATGAGGCGGTTCCACAACAGACAAAGAAGCATCCATGACACTGACCAAGATGGTCTCTAAAAATAGCCTCGCAACCTATGGGACCTGGGTTTCCTTTAGAGGCACTGTCAACATTCACTTTGATCCATCCTTGATGTGGAGCTTGCCAAAAGACCTCAAAAGTACGTCGCGGTTTTTTGTAAATCCCATCAATCCAAAGTCGATGAAGAATCATGAATTCTCCAATGGAGTGGTCACAGTGGGCTTTTTGAGACATTGCAACATCTTTAATAGCAATGAGGATACACGTTCGACCAAAATTAAGGTTAAATGAGCAATTGTTGTGGATAATAGCATATCTATCATACCAAATCACATGTAAAAGCTCAGAAACAACACAAAAAAGGTTTTTAATCTATTGATATGTATCAAGAAACACACAACATTTTAATTGAGTGATAATAGTTTCATGGAATAACCATCTGTAGTCAAAGATGTCAGAAATAAAATTCAAAAGGGCAGAATCTGTAGCACAAGACAAAAACATATGGTTAGTATCTTCTCTATGTTGGTGACAAAAAGGACACATGGAGTAATGCTGGACCCCAAAAGATTGAAGACAAACTTCTTGTGGGAACACGATTGTGAGTAATGATCTAAACCAGAGTAAGTATCGAGGGTTTAATCTGGAGTTTATCGAAAGATTTCAACCCAAAAAAAATTCATCAGAGTTGGAAATAGTGTTATTGTATTATCTTTTGGAATCAAGAATACCATTGTGGGAAGGTTCCCAAATAAGGAAATCTTCGGAGCTAGAAGAAGGATAGTTATCAATGAATTGAATGATATTATCAGGGATTTTAAAAGTACAAGATTGCATAACATTATTTATAGTGAAATTGGTATTGTCTGGAAGAAACTTAAGAGACACCATAGAGATAAGGGGGAACCGGTCCAATAATCCAGCCAGAAATTCAAAGAAGAATTCATGCTAACCATCCATCTAAAATTGGTCATAATATTAGTAAAGGATTGACTGATGGAAGGCCAGATCGAATAATTAATGCAGTTCCAATTTCTTTTATTTATCTTCATAGGGGATATTTTTTTATGAAAATAAATGGAGTTAGAGATTCTATGAATCATCCTCCATGCGAGTCTGGTTTGAAGGGAATCATTAAAGATTTTGAGATTCTTTATGCCAATACTGCCTTTCTCTAAAGGTTTGCAACAAGTGGCCCAGGGGATTTTCCAAAGCCATCATTCAGGAGTACTACCGATCCAAACAAAAAAATTTATGTAAACATTAATTTTTTTAAGAACAGTGGTCCATTTATAGACTATCATTGAGTAGACCATTTTGGAGACAACAGTAGATTTCACCTGTAAAATGTTTCAAGCAATGGACAGGGATTCACCCTTCTTGGAGGATAGTTGTTTAATGACTTGATCAACAATGATGAAAAAATGAATAAATTTAGGCCTTCCCCCAAAGATAGGCACTCCATGATAGGTGAAGGGGATAGTTCCTTCTTTGATGCATAAATTATTAATAATTCTAATCCTTCTAGGAGAAGAGAAATGTTTTCCAAAGGAGACATAATTTTTCTTCCATCTTATAGATTGTCCAGAGACTTCATCATAGTGAGACATAGATTTTTTTTTTTTATTTTGAATATTTTTTATATCCCCTTATAAGAATAATATAATGTCATCGGCATAATGAAGGTGCATAGGAATAGTTAAGTTCCTGGCAGCCTGAATAGTTTAATCTTATTTTGATTCACAAGACAAGTGAGTAATCTGCATCGGCAATCCTCTGCAATGGAAAAGATAATTGCAGATAAAGGGTCACCTTGTCTGACCCCCTTAGTGCATTTAAAGTATTCCTTCGGTGAACCATTGAAAAGGATAGAGATGGAAGCAGATTTAAATAAGGAGTTTGTCATATTGATGAAGAAGTCTTTAAAACCAAAATCCTGAAGAACATTGAAGATGAATCCCCAATACATGGTGTCAAATGCTTTCTTGATAACAAGCTTGATGGAAATATTTCCTCCTCTTATGGATTTTCTGAGGGTGTTGGTACATTCAGAGTCAAGAAAAAAGCATTCCTGTATTAATCTTCCATTGATGAAACCAAATTGAATCCAAGAAACAATTTTATGGAACAACATCAAAATTCAATTGGAAATAATTTTGGTATTGACTTTGTAAATATTGTTAATTAGAGTAATGGGCCGAAAGATATGAATTCTAAGGCGTTGTCCACTTTAGGGATTAAGGTGAGAAATTGAGCATTAAGACCTTGAGGAAGAAAAACATTAGAAGAAAAGGATCTTACATGTTTTCAAAAATCAGTATGAACGGTTTCCCAGTATTATTGGAAAAACCCATTGTTAAACCATCAGGGCCTGGGGCACTATCAGGATTAAGAATAAATACTGAGTCATTTATTTCATGATCGAGAGGCACACTAAGAAGGGGAACATTGTATTCCTCATTAACCAGAACCTGAATGATCCTAGGAATCAAATATTTATTGAAATTAGGGCCATTGAAAATATTATCAAAGTAAGAGACCACATGAGTGACAATTCCCTCCTTAGAGTCAACGAGTGCATCATCAACTCTAAGTAGCGAGAGGGGCCTACAAACATTCCTGATCCTTTGTAGATAATTGTATAACATAGTGTTTCTTTCCCCATTAGATATCTATTTGGTTTTAAAATTATGTTTACGTATGTTTTCATTAAGGGAAAGGAGAGAGTAGAGCTTTATGGAAGTATTGATTTCAAGTTGGGGGTCCAAAGAGAAATCAGAGGTAGTGTTGGATGTTTTTATTTAGATAATATCATTTTCCAGGGTGGATATGTCTTTTCCATTTTTTTATAATGATTATTACACCAACCTTTGAGACATTGTTTGAGATGTTTTAATTTAGTGATGCAAGCAAAAGCATCATTGTGTTGGTTCATAGAAAGACAACACTTGTTAATGATATTTACACTATCCAAGTTTGCAGGCCAATCATTATTAAATATAAAAGGGAAAATAGGTTTATTTTATTTGAGATCAGACTTACCAAAATGGGATGGTGGTCTGAATTTAGTTTGGGTAAGGTGATGCTAGAGATAGTGTCCCAAAAATCCAGAGTAGATATTTTCGTGAAGGTACTATAAAACTTACTGAGAACAATCCTATTATAATTTCTTCTATACCAAGTAAACTTGTCAACTGTGAGATTGATCTCTATGATGTGACAATCCTTAATTCAGGCTCTAAATTTTCTTGAGGAGATGGTGGATTGGGGTGGACCAAGTTTCTCACTTGAAGAAAGGATATCATTAAAGTCACAGATCATAAACCAAGGATCTAAAATGTTTCTAGCAAGCCCAGAAATATGATGCACTAGAGATCATGGAACATGATATTTATTTTTAGCATAACAAAAGTTCAAAAATTATTCATGCCATCTATGGTGAAGTCACAAGTCAACATGTGTACCAAAATTTTGATGACATTAATGTTCTGTAAAGAAACATGATAAAACATCCAAAGAGATTTTGTACCATTATCTTCTTTACAAGCACCTAAATAATTGTATCCATAAGTGAAAAGGTGTCTAATGTTCAAAGAAAAATTTACTTTCGGCTCATTAATAGAGAAAACATTAGGATGATGAATCCAAAGAAAAATTTTAAGGACATTAAAGTGACAGGATTTGTAATACCTTGACAATTCCAATATAATATATTCATTGAAACCTGGTTTTGAGGCAGAACGTCCATTTTTATTCTTTGAGCCATCCAAGACATTCTTCCTTTTAGATATCCAGATATTTTGGAAAGGGTTAGTGTAATTTTCCCTTTCCTATTTACTCATGGGAGAAACATAAGATTTAATATGGGGATCTCTATTGACAATGGTTTGATTTTAATTACATTATAGCAATGCCAAAATAGTGTTATAGCGCATAGACTCAGTCTGGATATGAATAGCCCCTGATATTTCATTGGACGAATCCATAATAGACTGCTTTTGAGTGCCAGAAAGTTCATCCATAGGGTTCTAAACAGCAGGCTCTTCAGTTGGTGCAACACCTGTATTGGAATTTTTATCATGTATCGAGTCATTAGAAGCATATGTCGAGTCTTCATGTCTCATACTATCATCAGTAGGTGTAACACTCAGATAAGCTGGGTGACCAGTCCCCATGGCGACATTATGTATATTTAGTTGTTGTCCGGTGGAGCCACCAACACATTCACTAGATCGAATAGAACCTGATAAACAAGATTCTTCGGTGTTGTGGGTGTAATTGATATCCCTATTGAAACTCCCAATTAAAGGAACCACCAGTGTTGTCATAGAGGGCCCAGGATTTTGAGGTGTTGTGGAAAATAGTATCATCTAGGATAGGCTCTGAATTATTGGGGAAAGGTTCATCCAAAGTTGTGTTCTCAATAGACATGTGACAAGTATCCAGCAAAGGTTTTTCAAGTTCTTCTTAGATGAATTGATTCCAAGAGGTCCCTTTCTATTCATCCACAAGTTGTGCCCAATGTTTACCTGAATACTCTCCCAAGTGAGTCACCTTTTTAATCCATACCCCTGATTTTTTCTTGTGTGGTTCAGTTTTCTCTAGCGTAGCATTCTTGTATTTTATACCCTTCCTCACCTCTGCACAACCATCATTTTTCATCTAGGAGACTTGACTTTTCATGACCCTACAATTCATCAGTGAGTGACACACAATTTTGCAGAGGTCGCAAAATGGTGTCTTGCATTTGAATTTGATCCTATTCTCTGTTATGTAGTCCTTGGCATTGAAATAGATAAACTCTGGAAGCTTAGATTCAAGGTCAACCTCAACCATCATTTGGGCATATAAACCAATCTCAGCATTTAACGTTCTCTGATCGATCTTGAGAGGAATACAAAAGCAGGATACTAATTCATTCAGTATCTTGAGAGGCAAAAAAGAACCAGCTATGTATAACGACCCATAATTTACATACATTGTTAATACTTCAAAATTGAAGTACACTTATTACAACATATGACAAAACCACAAAGGACCGTATAGGTATAGTGTCTTTAGAAACTGGGAAACATAAACAACTGGTTCATAAATATTCTACAGTGTCTCCCATTTATTTCATCATATCTAGGGTCCCTTTTAGCATATTCTACTTAATATCCATCTTCCTGACCTGGGGAAAAGAAAACATAAAAGGGTGAGCTCAAATGCTCAGCAAGGGCAAATAAAGGAAATAAAAATCATATCATATCTTTTTGAAAATCATAACCTGCAAAAGAGATCATAATATCTTAACATGGAACAAATCATAGAAGTGAAAATGAGATCCCCATAATCATAACATGAAACTTGAAACTTTGTGGGATGCACACATAATCATGGAAAATCATTTCTTGTTAGTCATGACTCATTGCCAAGACTATCTTAGTGGACAAAGTCCCTTTCTGAACCGAGTCACCCTCGTTCCAGTCCTGTTTCACTGAACCGGTATAACCTACCGTTCCAGCCATGTCTATCTCATGAGATATAAAATCTTTACCCAATGCATTGGAGGGAGATATAGGTCCCACCCATCTTATAATGAATCCTTTCTTATGTGTGCCACATAATCATAAACCATACATCATAGCGTAACCCATGTAATAAAAATGGGATTCTTAAACAACATGACATCATAAAACAATTCATATAAGATAAAGGAATTCATAAAAATATTTCCATCACAACATAATCAAACCAATGTAATAATAGGGATAAAAACAGAACCCTTTTATTATCTTAGATGGAAAATAATTTTGATAAAATACTTGAACTCCATTCTTGTGGAAAATATCCTTTCTACTTCAAAAACATTTTTCCTTTCATAACATGTCATAGGACTTTAAAATAAAAGAAGTTGATTAAAAATAAACTTGAAAACTTGTAAAGGAAGTTTCTTGGAAATAATGTTTTAAAAATCCATTCATGCCGTATAAGTTAAAAAAAACATTCTTCGTACTTTTGTCGGAAAAGTCAAAAAGTACCTTGTACGAAAAACGACAAAAGATTCCTTTCATACATATTACTAAAAACTCACCGAAGGGTGAAATGGATTTAAAAAATTGTAAGTGGATGGAAATAATATTACATATTGATGAAACATGGATGTGGATGATAAAATACACCCCAGTAAATACTTACAAATAAACAATCTCGGATAAAAATGAGATTGTGATATTTCCCTTACCTTAGGTCCGATTTGCTTTGTACATTTCCGAAGCTCCTGTATAATGGTTTAAATAATGTTATTGACTTATTCCAGAATCATACATATTGATATGATATCATATATGGTCATATTCTTAGCTTCTTGTTAGTAATATTTCATTGTTACTTTTTACTCGGGTCTTTATTGCCTTTTGTTCTTATGCGTGTTTTGCCGAATAAATTCTTATTCTTCTATTAAGGTTATAGATACCTTATATCCAGAATGGTATTAGTGTAACATATATCATATTTATTCATTCAATTAATTTATATAATTACTATGTAATGATGATTATGTAGAACGAGTCGCATCACATCGTGGAGACGGTATTCCGTACGTACGCACGAGTGATGATATCGTTCCTATGATCGTGGAATTGTATTGGAGTATATATATATTATTTCAGTATCAATATTACTTTATAATAATCATAAATAGTTACTCATTACACCATTATACCCATCCTTGTAAGGTGATGGTGGAAAATAGATTACACCACGGCGTGGAGACGGTATTCTGTACGTACGCACGCGCGGTGATTTCATTTTTCCGTAGGATGGATAGAAGGTGAATTAGGGTTGTTTCATATTTATAATAACATATCAGTATGTAAGTAATACTGATGTTATTACTTTATCATGAAACAACTAAAGAAGAAGAAGTTGAAGAAGAAAGAAATTGAAAAGATCGGTAATGGATATTACATCTTCTTTGGAACGCCTCTTTGAATCCTCCACTTAGGGAACTAAGATTGGTCTTTGAAGAAGACCAGGACCTCTAGGATTATTCTAGGGAAGTGGAGAGGAGAAAATGGCAGGGGTTGGCCGAGATTGAGAGCTCAAATTGGTGTGAGGAGGAGGGGGAGGAGGTGCCCTTTTATAAGGGAGGAGAGGGGCACCTTAGGAATACCTCAAAATATTATTTTATATTAAAGTCAAAATCGGTTTATAATGGTTCCAAAGGGTCTTATTTCGAAGGTAAAGTGGGGATGAGTCGAAATCCTATCATCCAATAAGATTTAGACAAGTTTAGGTTATTATTTTAACCTTATCAATTAGATTTAACTCTAAGTTAAATAATTTAACTTTTACCGTGACTTTTTGTTTTATTACACTATATGGTTAATAAACTTACTATAACATGCCAAAAGAACCCCATGTTGTTTATTATTAATATATATATTATTATCTAAGTCATTTGGCCGAACCTTAGATTTTTAGGAATAAAATAACAATTAATAATATAATATTTGATTTAAAAACTATTTTGTGTAAATTTTGACACTATTTGATATATGATTTTTGTGAAAGTCGTAACAGAATTATATGTTCAAACCAAGTTGATTAAATCAACACTAATATATCATAGTAACCTAGAAAATTAGTGTAATTCATAAAAAGTCTCAAATTACATTTATTTGAGCATTTATAACATCAATTATGTTAACATTTCCGTAAAAGGGTAATTATTGTATCATCGTTGTGTCATAAATAAATTAATTTATTTAAAGTCTAAAAATTATAAATAAAATATAATTATGTAGGAAATCTTTTTATCTTTCTAATTAATATTTATAGTTG
The DNA here is from genome assembly GCA_963277665.1 of Viscum album. NCBI lineage: Eukaryota > Viridiplantae > Streptophyta > Magnoliopsida > Santalales > Viscaceae > Viscum > Viscum album. The sequence continues at coordinate 163,952,367 of OY728155.1, read as the reverse complement.
AATTTATCTTATGTATAACCCCATATTAAAAATGTTTTAGTTATTAAACTTTGATTTTAACTATTTTAACTATTCATTAAATAAAATAATATTAAATGTCATAATCTAATCCAAGTGGACCTAAATGGTCATATTATATTCATAAGGTTGTTTTTGGTCGAATTACACTTATCCAATAGAATTAGGACATGTGTTAGGGTAATAGTAATATCATATTTGCCCTTAGTTACCCTATTTACTATTAACCGTGGTAAAAAAAAGTAAAAAGTTACTATTCACCAAAAATTATTTTCATCTCATTGAACCACATTTTAGTCCTTGATATTAACCGTGTCTGTGGGATTTTCGAAATTTCATTCACAGAAGCGGTAAAATTAAGTTTTATGCAAAATTCAGTTTTTAACCTACCAGTTAGTGGTTTCACTATTCATCAAAAATTGAAAGTTTTCAGAAAAATACCAAAATTTCACCCTAGGCTAATTTCGATATTCCGAATCCAAAAATTAAGTCCATTTTGAAAAATAAAATTTATAAAATTTTAAAAAGTGGTTTTTACTATTCATAACGGCTAGTTTTATTTTAATAGCATATCGTTGTTTAGTAAAACTCGATATTGCGTACGACGCAAGCTATCGAGGAAGGTCACGATTTCGGGTAAAGCAAGCCAAGCAAGTGTTGTGTAGAAAAATATTCCTTTGATGATTTATATAACATAAAAGTCTCGGGTGTTACATTCTACCCCCCTTAAAATGAATTTCGCCCTCGAAATTCGTCACTTTGTAACAAACAGATGAGGATACTGCTCCCTCATCATATCCTCAAGCTCTCATGTAGCTTCTTCAAGTTGGTGGTTCCTCCATAAAACTTTCACCAATCGAGTGGTCTTGTTTCGTAGGACTTTTTCGCTACGATCCAGAATCTCTATCGGTTGTTCTTCATAAGAAAGATCTTGCTCCAGCGGTACAACTTCGGAGCTGAGTACATGTGAAGGATCAGGTATGTACTTTCTCAGGAGAGATACATGGAACACATCGTGAACTTGAGAGTGATTCGGTGGAAGCACCAATCGGTAAGCTACCTTTCCAACACGATCCAGTATTTTGAAAGGACCGATATATCTAGGGCTCAACTTCCCCATCTTTCCAAATCTCATAACCCTCTTCCAGGGAGATATTCGTAAGAACACTTTATCGCCCACTTCAAACTCTAGGTCTTTTCTTCGGTTGTTGGCATAACTTTTCTGTCAACTCTGAGCTGCTCTTATGTGTTGTTGAATAGATCTGACCTTTTCTGCCATTTCATCAACGAGATCAGGTCCTAATAGCTTTCTTTCCCCAACTTCATCCCAGCAAGTTAGAGTCCTGCATTTCTTTCCATAGAGAGCTTCATAAGGAGCCATCTGAATACTGGAGTGAAAGCTATTATTATAAGAAAATTCTACCAAAGGTAGGTGTTGATCCCAACCTCCTTTGAAATCCATAGAGCAAGCTCTCAACATATCTTCTAGGGTTTGAATTGTTCTCTCAGACTGACCGTCTGTCTGAGGATGATAAGCAGTGCTGAAACTCAACTCTATATCCAGAGTATGCTGAAGACTTCGCCAGAACTTCGAGGTAAATCTCGGATCCTGATCAGATATAATAGAAAGTGGTACTCCATGCAATCTTACCACTTCCTTTACATATATCCTGGCAAGCTGATCTAGAGAGAAATCCTCTATAATAGCAACGAAGTGTGCAGACTTTGTAAGACGATCAACTATGACCCAGATAGCATTATTGCCTTTGGATGTTTTAGGAAGTCCTGTGAAAAAGTCCATAGTGATGTTTTCCCATTTCCATTCGGGTATGGGTAATGGTTGTAACATCCCCTTAGACTTCTGTCTCTCAGCTTTAACTTGTTGACAAACCAAGCATCGAGAGACATATTCAGCAACATCTCTTTTCATGCCATCCCACCAGAAGTATTCTTTCAGGTCCCTATACATCTTCGTGCTTCCAGGATGAATAGAGAATGAAGAACTATGAGCCTCATCCAACAGCTCCTTCTTTAATTCGGGGATGGGAGGAACACAAACCCGATTCCTGAATTTTATTATCCCATCACAATCAAGGTTGAATTCAGGAACATTTCTCACCTTCTTTTGTAACTCGACATCTTCTTTCTATGCCTCTGTAATCTTCACATGTATAGATGGTTGAACATTCATTTGAGAAAGATAAGATTTTTCCCATTCCATTATAATTCCAAGATCCATCCTTTGTAAATCCATAAATGATGGATCTTTTGTGATCCTCATCATGGATAAACTAGCATGGTCTTGTCGACTTAATGCATCTGCCACCTTGTTTGCTTTCCCAGGGTGGTAATGGATTGAGCAGTCATAATCCTTAATCAGCTCCAACCATCTTCTTTGACGCATATTCAGCTCCTTTTGTGTGAAAATATACTTTAAACTTCTATGATCAGTATAAATATCACACCTTTCACCATTAAGGTAATGCCTCCAAATCTTTAATTCAAAGATTACCACAGCTAACTCCAAATCATGTGTTGGGTAATTTTGTTCATGGATTTTCAACTGTCGTGAGGCGTAAGCTATCACCATATCATTTTGCATAAGAACACACCCCAATCCCTTCTTGGATTCATCACTGTAGATCACAAACCTTTCTCCACTACATGGCAGTGTGAGCACAGGTGCACTGGATAACCTTCTTTTCAACTCCTTGAAATTCTCTTCACATTCCTCTGTCCAAACAAACTTAACTCCTTTCCGAGTCAACTTGGTGAGTGGATTAGATAATCGTGAAAAATCCTTTACAAAACGTCGATAATATCCAGCCAAACTAAGAAAACTTCGGATCTCAGTTACTGTTGTTGGTCTTGACCATCTTTCGATAACCTCTGTTTTTGTTGGATCCACAGATATCCCCTCTTTTGAGATTATGTGACCCAAAAATGCAACTTTTTGAAACCAAAATTCACAATTGGTAAATTTGGCATAAAGCTTCTCCTTTCTCAGGGTCTTCAATATAATTCTCAAGTGATCTTCATGCTCTTCCTTGCTCTTTGAATATACAAGAATATCGTCTATAAAGACTACCACAAATTGATCAAGATAGTCTCTAAAGACTCTATTCATTAGATCCATGAAGATAGCAGGGGAATTAGTAAGACCAAATGGCATCACTATAAATTCATAGTGTCCATACCTTGTACGGAAAGCCGTCTTTGGTATATCCTCCCTTTTGACCCTTAATTGATGATACCCTGAACGAAGATCAATCTTGGAAAAGTATTGAGCTCTGCGTAGTTGGTCAAATAAGTCATCAATGCGTGGGAGAGGATATTTTTTCTTGGTTGTGATCTTGTTAAGTTCTCGATAATCAATGCAGAGTCTCATTGATCCATCTTTCTTCTTAACAAATAGAACAGGTGCTCCCCAAGGTGACGCGCTAGGGCGTATGAATCCCTTATAAAGATTCTCTTGGAGTTGCTTCTTCAATTCCTGCAACTCAATTGGGGCCATTCTATAAGGTGTCTTTGAAATAGGCAAAGCACCCGGTACGAGTTCTATTGAAAACTCAACTTCACGATTTGGTGGAAGACCCGGTAATTCCTCCGGAAAGACATCATCAAACTCCCGTACGATGGGCATATTCTTAATCGTGAGTTTCTCACCAACCATTTGAGATAAATAACCTTCATTTAGTGGAATCAAGACCCATAAGATGGAAGAAATTTCCACTGGAAGGTTATATTCATCCTTGCATCGATAGACGATTGTAGATTGATCTGGAATATGAAATGTGACTTCCCTTCTTTGGCAATTGATATGAGCTCCGTATAAAGAAAGCCAATCCATGCCAAGAATCACATCAAATTCCACTATAGGAAGGATCACAAGATTTACAGGAAGCACTTTCCCACAAACTTCGATCGGAGAAGAATTATAAACTTTTGATGTGATTGATGTGCCATTAGGTGTTGTCACAGCTAACTCAACATCTAATTGTTGAGGTAATACAGTGATACCCTTAGAAAATTCTTCTGAAATAAAAGAGTGGGTGGATCCAGAATCAAATAAAACATTTGATTCTTTAGAGTGGATGGTAAGTGTACCTTTCACTACATCGTTATCGTACTCCACATCGCTGATAGAAATTGCATGTGACTTTCCTTTGTCTTTAGCCTTAAGATTTTGTTGACGTCGACCATCATCATCAAACCTTGGATTTGGGCATTGATTGGCATAATGCCCCATCTCTTTGACTTGAAACATTGAAGTGTAGTAGGTTCATTCTGTGTATCCCTTCCTTTGTTTGCATCATTAGACATCTTATTCCCATTATCGCGGCATTCAAATGCCCGATGACCTTCCTTTCCACATTTGAAACATTTACTTGTCCCTTTAAGACAACTCCCTCCATGTTTCTTTCCACACTTTGAGCATAAGGGAAAGTTCATCTTCTTTTCAGTGTGCTCTTTAGATTTTCCTTTGAATTCCATTTTCCTCTTCTTATCAAACCCATATGACTGATGGGTTACTCCAATCTCCATATCGACTTTGAGAGCACATCGAACGATTTCCTCGTAGCTATTGAAGTCCCTTATGGCTAACGCCCTTTGAAGACTTGGTTTTAAGCCACTAAAGAATCGATCGATCTTAATCTCAGGTTGGATAATAATACCAGAAGCGTACCTTGCAAGTCTTGTAAAATTTGCTTTATAGGTACCAACAGATTCATCATCCCTTTGCTTCAGTTCAAGAAACTCTTTCTCCATCTTTGTTAGGAGAATATGAGGGAAGTACTTATTAAAAAATAAGTTCTTGAACTCGTCCCATTCCATAGACTCAATTTCATTCCTTTGCCTCGTATTCTTAATAAGATTTCACCATTGATCAGCATCTCCTTTCAAACAATACACTGCTAGGATGACTTTATCATGTTCAGAACATTGAAGAATTGAAAATATCTTTTCAGTAGTACTAATCCATTGTTCAGCAACTAATGGATCAGTAGACCCACTGAAAGAAGGTGGACGCTGCCTCATGAAGGATTCAACAGAATTTTGCTCCTTCCTTTGCTCTTTTGGAAGTCCTGCATGATTCATAGCTTGAGAAAGTTGTGTGAGCATGGATACAAGATTTTTCATTCCAGCTCCCATATCGTTTGGTTGCTTAGGGGGACAATCATTGCATTTCCCATCGCATTCCGCATTAACATGGTTCCTTCGGGTTCCAGCCATTGACTAAAACCAAGAAGAATAGTGTGAGAAAAACTAATTATAATAGGAAAACCACATAATCAAGGATAAAATTTCACACTTAAGGTCTTATCCTAGGGTATTCATGGCCATTTCTAAAACACTAAGATTGTGTTCTATGCTTAGACTTATCCTTAGGGTTCTTACTAATGCTTTCACATCCTAGTTTCCAAAGGTTGACTATACCTTTCCTCTGATACCAACTATAATGACCCATACTTTACATATATTGTTAATACTTCAAAATTGAAGTACACTTATTATAACATATGACAAAACCACAAAGGACCGTATAGGTATAGTGTCTTTAGAAACTGGGAAACATAAACAACAGGTTCATAAATCTTCTACAGTGTCTCCCATTTATTTCATCATATCTAGGGTCCCTTTTAGCATATTCTACTTAATATCCATCTTCCTGACCTGGGGAAAAGAAAACATAAAAGGGTGAGCTCAAATGCTCAGCAAGGGAAAATAAAGGAAATAAAAATCATATCATATCTTTTTGAAAATCATAACCTGCAAAAGAGATCATAATATCTTAACATGGAACAAATCATAAAAGTGAAAATGAGATCCCCATAATCATAACATGAAACTTGAAACTTTGTGGCATGCACACATAATCATGGAAAATCATTTCTTGTTAGTCATGACTCATTGCCAAGACTATCTTAGTGGACAAAGTCCCTTTCTGAACCGAGTCACCCTCGTTCCAGTCCTGTTTCACTGAACCAGTATAACCTACCGTTCCAACCATGTCTATCTCATGAGATATAAAATCTTTACCCAATGCATTGGAGGGAGATATAGGTCCCACCCATCTTATAATGAATCCTTTCTTATGTGTGCCACATAATCATAAACCATACATCATAGCGTAACCCATGTAATAAACATGGGATTCTTAAACAACATGACATCATAAAACAATTCATATAAGATAAAAGAATTCATAAAAATATTTCCATCACAAAATAATCAAACCAAGGTAATAATAGGGATAAAAACAGAACCCTTTTATTATCTTAGATGGAAAATAATTTTGATAAAATACTTGAACACCATTCTTGAGGGAAATATCCTTTCTACTTCAAAAACATTTTTCCTTTCATAACATGTCATACGACTTTAAAATAAAAGAAGTTGATTAAAAATAAACTTGAAAACTTGTAAAGGAATTTTCTTTGAAATAATGTTTTAAAAATCCATTCATGCCGTATAAGTTAAAAAAACAGTCTTCGTACTTTTGTCGGAAAAGTCAAAAAGTACCTCGTACGAAAAACGACAAAAGATTCCTTTCATACATATTACTAAAAACTCACCGAATGGTAAAAATGGATTTAAACAATTTTAGGTGGATGGAAATAATATTAAATATTGATGAAACATGGATGTGGATGATAAAATACACCCTAGTAAATACTTATGAATAAACAATCTCGGATAAAAATGAGATTGTGATATTTCCCTTACCTTAGGTCCGATTTGCTTTGTATGTTTCCGAAGCTCCTGTATAACGGTATAAATAATGTTATTGACTTATTCCAGAATCATACATATTGATATGATATCATATATGGTCGTATTCTTAGCTTCTTGTTAGTAATATTTCATTGTTACTTGTTACTCGGGTCTTTATTGCCTTTTGTTCTTATGCATGTTTTGCCGAATAAATTCTTATTCTTCTTTTATGGTTATAGATACCTTATATCCATAATGGTATTAGTGTAACATATATCATATTTATTCATTCAATTCATTTATATAATTACTATGTAATGATGATTATGTAGAACGAGTCGCATCACATCGTGGAGACGGTATTCCGTACGTACGCACGAGTGATGATATCGTTCCTATGATCGTGGTATTGTATTGGAGTATATATATATTATTTCAGTATCAATATTACTTTATAATAATCATAAATAGTTACTCATTACACCATTATACCCATCCTTGTAAGGTGATGGTGGAAAATAGATTACACCACGGCGTGGAGACGGTATTCCGTACGTACGCACGCTCGGTGATTTCATTTTTCCGTAGGATGGATAGAAGGTGAATTAGGGTTGTTTCATATTTATAATAACATATCAGTATGTAAGTAATACTGATGTTATTAATTTATCATGAAACAACTAAATAAGAAGAAGTTGAAGAAGAAAGAAATTGAAAAGATCGGTAATGGATATTACCTCTTCTTTGGAACGCCCCTTTGAATCCTCCACTTAGGGAACTAATATTGGTCATTGAAGAAGACCAAGAACTCTAGGATTATTCTAGGGAAGTGGAGAGGAGAAAATGGCAGGGTTTGGCCTAGCTTGAGTGCTCAAATTGGTGTGAGGAGGAGGGGGAGGAGGTGCCCTTTTATAAGGGAGGAGAGGGGCACCTTAGGAATACCTCAAAATATTATTTTATATTAAAGTCAAAATCGGTTTATAATGGTTCCAAAGGGTCTTATTTCGAAGTTAAAGTGGGTATGGGTCGAAATCCTATCAAACAATAAGATTTAGACAAGTTTAGGTTATTATTTTAACCTTATTAATTAGATTTAACTCTAAGTTAAATAATTTAACTTTTACCGTGACTTTTTGTTTTCTTACACTATATGGTTAATACACTTACTATAACATGCCAAACGAACCCCAAGTTGTTTAGTATTAATATATATATCCTTATCTAAGTCATTTGTCCGAACCTTAGATTTTTAGGAATAAAATAACAATTAATAATATAATATTTGATTTAAAAACTATTTTGTGTCAATTTTGATACTATTTGATATATGATTTTTGTGAAAGTCGTAACAGAATTATATGTTCGAACCAAGTTGATTAAATCAACACTAATATATCATAGTAACCTATAAAATTAGTGTAATTCATAAAAAGTCTCAAATTACATTTATTTAAGCATTTATAACATCAATTATGTTAACATTTCCTTAAAAGGGTAATTACTACATCATCGTTGTGTCATAAATAAATTAATTTATTTAAAGTATAAATATTATAAATAAAATATCATTATGTAGTAAATATTTTTATCTTTCTAATGAATATTTATAGTCGAATTTATCTTATGTATAACCCCATATTAAAAATGTTTTAGTTATTAAACTTTGATTTTAACTATTTTAACTATTCATTAAATAAAATAATATTAAATGTCATAATCTAATCCAAGTGGACCTAAATGGTCATATTATATTCATAAGGTTGTTTTTGGTCGAATTACACTTATCCAATAGAATTAAGACATATGTTAGGGTAATAGTAATATCATATTTACCCTTAGTTACCGTATTTACTATTAACCGTGGTAAAAAAAAGTAAAAAGTTACTATTCACCAAAAATTATTTCCATCTCATTGAACCACATTTTAGTCCTTGATATTAACCGTGTCTGTCGGATTTTTGAAATTCCATTCACAGAAGCGGTAAAATTAAGTTTTATGCAAAATTTAGTTTTTAACCTACCACTTAGTGGTTTCACTATTCATCAAAAAATTGAAAGTTTACAGAAAAATACCAAAATTTCACCCTAGGCTAATTTCGATACTCCGAATCCAAAAATGAAGTCCATTTTGAAAAATAAAATTTATAAAATTTTAAAAAGTGGTTTTTACTATTCATAACGGCTAGTTTTATTTTAATAGCATATCGTTGTTTAGTGAAACTCGGTATTGCGTACGACGCAAGCTATCGAGGAAGGTCACGATTTCGTGTAAAGCAAGCCAAGCAAGTGTTGTGTAGAAAAATATTCCTTTGATGATTTATATAACATAAAAGTCTCGGGTGTTACACTATGACTATAGAGTCTGACCCAAATTTGAGCAGTATTATTTCTAGAGGTGAGCGAGTTAAAGGCATAGTTCCATCCGTAAATCCTCATCACACTAGGTTTGAGTTGTAGGTTCCCTAAATTCTAGACCATATCAAGTACTTCTTGGGACCATACCAGTATATGGAAATAGCCTCTTTTGATTGGGATAAGATTCCAAATAAAGAAACCCTATACATGTGCAGTCCGACTCTTTAATTCATCAAAAGACCAAGATTTATGCACATTTATGTATGAAATTCGACCCATTATTGAAAACATACACATCTATGTGCATTGCTAAAGTTCCTCCAGATCAGTCTCAACAAGAAAATTTTCCATCATCAAGTATTTTTTATATCAAGGCATTCATCAAGGAATATTTGCTAATATCTATACCTTTAAGCTCTTCTACAAAGGATATTCCTCTAGTTCTTTCAACCGGATGTGAGTCTTCATTTTTATCTTTGAGTTCACATCCTTGGAATTCCCTTTCTCTATCAGAATCAAACACTTCCATGAAAAATCATATTTAAGACCATTCAAAGAAAACATCATGATCTGCAAATGCAAACCCTAGCCGTCGCGAAGGACGAACCGTCGAGAGCTCCATATTTTGAAATGTAAATGTCTTTGTATTGATTTTTTTGTGATGTGTATTTAGTTTTTAGTGGTACTATAAGTAATACATATAATCTTTTCATGTTTTTTATTTATGATTTTGTGAATAGAAATTCCAAATGGAGTTTAAAAATTACGAGTCATTAGTTTAAATTAAATTAAACATTATAAATAGTTAAAAATCCTTATCTATATACGGTTTCTTTATATTGGTGTATGGGTGTTGATATGAGCTTCATTGAGGAATGAATTAACTTGGTTGAGGATGATAAGATCTTGATAATGTTGACAATTCAAAATCATGGTTTGTGGGCCCTATGATAAAGAATATATATAATTATTTATGAATGATTTTCATGACTAAAAACATGTTTTCACATTCATGTGAATACCCTAAATTTCATAAACCACCTGGCCTAAAAATACCAGATATGAATTGAGACGTAATATGTAACCCTTTTATTTGTCATTGGGTATAGATCATGACTTCTGTGATACACTACAAGGTGTATTTGGGGATGGGATGCGTTTTACGAAATATAGAACGAATTCAATATTCTCCATCATATTTCAATGTAGGTATAGTCGTGTTTCATTAGTGTCATTGTTATCACATGACAACATTGTATACATATTTATCCTTTTTTATTTCAAATACTTTTTGTAACCAATTATATTCATGGACATGATATTGTATATTAAGGTGACCTCAAGAGGACATATTGATATATATTGCTCACACCATTCACTATAACCTTATACCACATACATTCTTTATGAATTTTATAATGATTGATCACTAGTTGTGATTTAAAACATGATGGAATAGCTTGATAGAAATTTGATTATAGCATAATGATTAGTCTTTGGGATAATAGTTGACCATTTTTAATTTTTTTATTTATGCTATAATTGTGTTTATCCTAGTGGATGATTAGTTTTCATTTATTTTTCATTATTCATATGTTAAAACACAAGGGTGTATTTCAATTTTGTAAATTTATATTATTTAATAAGTTTTTTTGGTTATTTATATGTAATCAATGTTCAATTTATTGATATAATGTATATCTAAATGTATTATTTATATAATTTTCCAATGTTTTAATCCTATATAAATCAAGGAATATTTCATAAGGTCATGTGAATGTCATTTAGAGACACTATAGAGTGGTTTTGGTTATTGAATCAGAAAATAGTATCAGATAATCTTTGTCTTTTTTCGTATTTAGAGACACTAGTATATGGGATGATAGATCATTGTTTTTAATGCAATTATATACATATTTAACCATTAATGATGTGTTTTTGTGCCAATTATTTAGGTTTATAGATATTTTATAAGGGGGAAGAGTATTCTATAAAATAATCATACATGGTGTAACATATTCAAATAAAATGTGTACTCATATTTGTTATATATTTCACTGATGATTGAGGTTATATATTATAAATGATTCCACAATACCTTTTATGTTGTTTTTAAATACTTCTTTTGAGGACTTACACTCAATAGAACCATTGTATTTTTCTAATGGCATGTCATGTAGATCCCATCAAATGATGTTCAATAGTGACATAAATATATATCCCAATTTTTAAAGTATATATAGTGTCTCCTGGTTAGCAGTCACAAACATTATATTTCTAGATAATTGGTTTGTGAAACTGTGGTATTTCGGAGATGTGGTTCAAGATAAGTATAGATTTCCATAAGAATTTCAATGTCTAAGAAATGTTATAGGAATGAAATGTTAGATATATTTTTCATTTTATATGTAATCGATATAGAAATCATATTATTATTATTATTGCTGAATTTTGGTGGGAATGAACATATGGACCCCAATATAATTTCTTTTCTGGGGATTTTAGATGGGTTGGTTGATGGTTATCCTATAGAGTTAGGTCTACGATATGTAATGTATATTTAGTTGACTCTAGTTTTTGGAAGGTACATTAGTGGATGCAAATTATTTGGTAGTAATTTTAATATATGATATATCTCAATCTTATCGGAATATAATTTACAATGTTTTTTTAAGATACATTTGATTTACATGCGGGTATTGAGTAGTCAATACTTTATGTGTGTCATCCTTGGATTGATGGTGTCTTAATTATTATAGGGTAATTATGGTTGTGTAATTAATTGATATTAGAAAATAAACATATTTGGATTTGATGGTATCATATAATAGCAATGACTTTTAATAACCTTTAGGGTTTTTAAAGGATCAATTTACTCATGATAATGAGAGTTGGGGTTGGTATCTTTTTATAAGAAAAGCATCAATTTGCAAGGGAAAGAGTGATGTAGTTATGTGTTGTTATAACATTATATGAATATATATTAGTGGCCATGTGTGGTAATAATGATGATGTTTTCGATAAGATTCATATTCTAATGGTGTCATGTGGTTTTGTTGAGAATAGAGATGAAATGTTTCCAAATTACTTTGTGATCACTGAGAATGGGATGCTGTAAATTAGTGATATCTTTTTCTTTTAAAAAAATACTTTTTAATTAATCTTATGTGTCTTGATAAATAATTTATCCAATCATACTGTGTCTATTTTCCTTAACATAAATAATTTAGTAACTTCAATGGATCAGAATGAAATGATTTAAAAATATTGTTATAAAGACCAACTCTTTATCATGTTTGTTATTCAGCCAACATAGATTTTACACTATAAATTTATTCCAGTGATTAAAATGGTTAATGAAAATTAACAATATATTTCTCATGAATCCCTATAAGTGGTTCATTATACTTTATTGTATAGTGTTACCCAATATACAATAGCATACACCAGAATCTACACTAGAGACTTCCGGTCTTAAGTCAAACAAGATTCATCTTCTCCTAAATCGTCATGGGGTACTTCCTCATTTATCATTGATTGATCTACTATAGGTAGATCTATTTATCTTCCTCCATTATTTTTCTGGATCACACATTCCCTTGTATATATTCATGTACCTTTAAATATCTTTATAGTCTTGATCACTAATATCAGATCCCGATAATTTATTAGTTTTCACACTGAATCAAATTATCATACTACACTTTCCTTTGTGGATTAAATCTCAAACACAATGGTATGTGTGTATTTGACACATTTAATTGCTTCAATAATAATTATTTTTATGAAATATCATTCACAATGTTATCTTAGCCTATTATCTTTAAATCTAAATACTGTTAACATGGAAGTAGTATATTCCCTATTCTAAACAGCTTCATTATCAAATTTAACACACATTATTAATAATGTTTATGCCATAAAATACCTTAGAACATTAATTTTAGATATTTTTTATTTTTTGTGATATTAGATAATGAAATTTAGGTATTTTAATTTCTAATGTTTTTTTCACATCTGAATTTGTACACTAGAGAATACATGTAGTGGCTTATGTAATCATGATCCATTAATTATTCCTTCACATATGAATTTAATAATTCATGGGTTTCATGCTAAATGGGTTTTCATCCTCCACATATCTAGTTCCATCCATCAAATTACCATATAAGGATCTCATGAATGTCTTCCACCCCCTTCATATGATCAGTAAGGGATGCCATTATTTTTTCAGGAGACATATCGAGTTCATAAAAATTGTGTTTTATGAAACCTTTTCCCCATAGGTTGTGTTAGTTTGTTTTTATCTTAGTGTCTTCATGAGACTGATATAACTTATACATTTATTCTTTTTATGAAAATAGGTTGTTCCCATGGGTATATGTCAAATTTTTCACATGTTTTGGAAGTCTTTTGGTTTGCTCTTTAATAAATAGTGAGTTATCAATGTTATTCATCATAATACCTAGATGGTAGGAGAATTTCATTCTGAAATGACACTAGGTGTGATGAAAACATCCGTCTCGTTTTCCTTCGAAAGATCAGAGGGCACCATATATTTTCTTATGAGTGGATCACAAGAGCACATCTCCTTTACATGAAGGAATCACACATGTTCTATTTATATTTCTAAGACCTATCTATCACAATATCTATATATGTATTTATGTATTTATCTTTATCTATCACTCTCTTGATATTAAAGTTTTTTAGAATGAATTTCGCCTCTACTTTGACTCAGTTTTATAGAAGAGAATTACTATGATTTTCATGATGTACCAATGACCTATTTAAATGATCCTGTAGATCTTGGGATCTCATGAATGTTGAGGATTTTGGATTCCCTATACAGTGATGTAGAGACTTCCCATACAACTTGAATACTTCATATTGTTTATTCATTGATCACGTGATGGGTTAATGATAGTCTTCATTTAATGATACACCTTCTTGGGATGAATTGTTCAGTTTCCCCATTGGGTCACATGATTTTATGATCATTTGGAAACTACCATGAGGTTTTTCATTTAGATCTTGTGAATGAATAATGGAATTATTATAGATCATATGAAAAATTATTCTTCATGTCATAATAACGACTGTCCATGGCCATTTCATATACCATTTGTTGGCTAGTTATCACAAACTCTAGAAATTTTTTCTTTGTAAAGAGGATGAAGATAATGTAATACATATGAATTATTGATGGATTATTCTGAAAAACACAATCCGGTATCTCTTGGGACAGCTAATGGTTAATATAGTGATAGATTCATGTGTTTGGTGAGGATTATCAAAATGAGATAAATATTATTATTTGTATCATTTTATGTGCATGATAATAGTTCACATAAGAAAACATCCTATATAGAATTTTTTGGTGTGATCCATTGTAGTTTATATACCATTGTGTGCCACAACTCGATCATGTTGGAATCCAGTGATAAGGACTAGTCACACACACACAACCCGCAACATAGGATTTAACACACAGACTATCAAACGGGCCTTATACATAGGCCCAAACTAACCTTATACATTTTTGTGGCTCTATGGGTCTTGTACATTGCCCTTATGGGCCGTTACCCACCTCCAACCGCTTGAAGGTTGTCCTTGTATGGGCTCCCCTATGTGGTCAACCATCAGGTCCCACTTGTACTAAGCTTCGTCAATGATAGTGGTAGCCCTTAGGTTTTCCAATTTTTAAATATGTGTCAAAAATAATTATACTTATATAATTCATATGTAAGAAGTAAAATAAAATCCATCACAAAAAATTGTGAACCAACTCAAAACCTCTTATAGTCCTCTCATATTAATTATGAAAAACATATAGTTATACTTTTTCATGGACATAAATTTAAATAATTTTTTATCACTCTTAAATTCATGAGAAATTAAATTCATATTTCATGGACTTATTTCTTCTTCCAATAATTTTTTCACATAATGTGTCCTCCTTGAAACATTTCATCATCATTTTATATCATCAAAAACAATTGTCAGCGTTATAAGAAGAATTATACTAGTATGGAATACTATTACATTAAGTGAATCCATAATAATTTTCTATTCATATATACATAATTTATCAAAACATATTGACTTATTGAAAAAAATGAAACCAATGATGATAAATATACCCCTTTATTAATTTCATTCCCCATGAATCTCTTATTACATGGACTTCTTTTGTCATATAATAACATTTTAAACAATTATGCCTCCTTAAAAACTGTCTTGTGCATTTAATATCAGCACACAAAAAAATTATATTTACAATATGTATTTTATATGAATATCATATAATTTAAATAAATTAATCAATAACAATTTTCTAGGAATATATACATCATATACTAGAAAATATTGACTTATTTAAATCAAATTAAACCTAGTCTCAACAATCATCCCATTTTTTTTATTATTTTCATTTTTAGAAAATAAAATTAGTTAATATGTGGTTCCAAATTATCTATACCATGGTGAAAATCAATATGAAAAGGTAAAATGGGCCCTTCGAAACTCATATATCTTTTTAAAATAAGGATTGTTTCTCTTATCTAAATTTCATGATCACGTCTAAGAGTGTAATGATCCCACCAACTAATCTTATAAAATATAATTTTTATAATAAAATCTACATCTATATTAGGAAAAACATTGTCGGTAATAAGAGAGAGACAAATAATGATGTCTGAGAAATCAAAAAATACCATTCATGCGATGGAACACTTCAAAATTCTCAATTCAAATCTGTGGGATTTAAAAAAATCAGATTTATAAATGTAATGAAAATATTGAAAATAATTCAACAAACATATCTTAAATTTCATGTGAAAATATATAATTCACCATTTGTCTTATCTTGTCCTCAACCAAGAACTCCCCATTAATTGACATACTAAATTTAATTATGAAAACTATTTAGAAGATCAAAATTCACTAAAAACCGAATATTTAACACCATTATCTCATCAATGCAAAACCTCATAGGATTCATCCATATCATTATATTCCTACCATGTTAGTATAAAATCATATATATATATGTATATAAGGAAATAAAGAGAAACATATTTAATACTCATAAATAACATTCCTAATAAGAGATTCCATTCAATCGGGACATCTATTTTCTTTTAGCTTCTTTAGAAGGCGTGATTGACCTTTTATTATATGTTTGCCACATGACATGTGGATATGTTTTCCATATCAATATCCAAATCATTATTTATTTACATTTTAAAAATTCTTCGTTCAACTATTTTAAGAAGATAGATATTTCATAAATTGTTTTGAATCATGTCCAATTTGTTCACACCTTTCACAATTAATGGTTTAATCTTTATCACATGTAGATGATTTATTATCAATATTAACTTCTTCAACTCTAACCTCATTTATTCCTTTTTTTCTTATCATGTTTTTTATTATATTTTATTTAATTATCCATTGAATTATGGTTAGCCCATATTAAATATCATTCATTCTTAATGATAAATATTTTTTGAGTTCCTCACATAATACACATGTGATTTTTTATTCCATCACAATTTATCTTCCCTTCATATTTATATTGTGTGAAATTTCACTTGATGTGAAAAATGTTCATTTTATAACTTTTTTGAATTATTGACCTCATCTACAAAAAATATCCATGAAGAATGAAATTTTTTCAATGATGATTGATTGGATGGTTTATTGGATCTATGCCTTTCTCTGATAATCTTATATCAATTTTTTTGAGTTTCTACCCCTTGGATCATTCATCATTCCTAGAATAGACATGTTATAATTGCATGAATAATATTTATGTCCAAAC
Organism: Viscum album; assembly: GCA_963277665.1. NCBI lineage: Eukaryota > Viridiplantae > Streptophyta > Magnoliopsida > Santalales > Viscaceae > Viscum > Viscum album. Next base: position 163,935,452 of record OY728155.1, on the reverse strand, counting down.
CATTTACTACACCATTAGTTTCCTTAAAATATAGATCATACAACCCAATAATATTTATTCATAGAATAGTTTTACTATAATTTCAAATATTGACGTTGTTTCTTTTCATGAGGTAACATTATAGCTAAATATGTCCAATATTTCTCTCTGAGAGATGTTTTCTAATTTAGTTATCTTTTAGTCTAACCAAATTCAATATTGTCACTTGGAAAAAAAATTGAAATAAAAAATATACATTTAGATTCATTATGTTTAGACGTAACTATTTTTTTAAACCATTCTTCTCAGTAAATTATATTGATTATCTCTTAGACTCGACTACATTGTTGAATCCCATATCATCTTATTCAAACCAATTTGATCTGAAATATACAGAATATGTGTCTCAGATAATCTATCACATTTCATAACAATTATTTCTTCGAGGTCATTCCCATATTCTCATGTCCAATTATCATGAATATATATTGTTTTTTCTAATTAAGGGGAAGTATAATCATTGTTAAATATATTCATCTAGCTGAATTTTATTCATAATAAATTAGTTTTGTTTCAAGAAGAGATACCTTCTTCACATATACTCTGGTCTCATTAACATGTGCCTCTTATTTTTCAACACATTTTTCATTTTACCTTATCCGTTTTCATTTTTCCTTTTTTAGATTCAAGTTATTTTCAAGTGCAATATATAGATTATCTTTCAAATACCATTCTAGATTAGTTAAATAATTACCTTTTTCACCTTTATATGTTTCTTTAGTTTTTTTGGAATATAACATAAAAGAGAATTAATATCTAGAAAATCATTCATTATATGTCCCACTGCTTGATGATTAATATTTATCATATTCCTTTATCATCATGTTTATTCTATTTCTATTTAAGTACAACTTTTCTGCTCATAGTCACATTTTTGATATCTCATTGACTTTTTTATTAATGTAGGATTATTATTTATCATATTTTGTGATATTGATATTCTATATTTTATAGTATAATAAATAATTTCAAAATACATGATAGATTAATTTTTAGGGGTTTCTTTCTATTTTTGCTTCTGTTTTTTATACAACAATGGAATAAATGGCTACATTTGACTGTAGTCTTCTTCACCTTCTTCGTCCTTATAATCTATTGATTATTGTGAAAATTAAAATCTAATTATAGCTATTAACATTGACTTAAAACCCTTTTCATATATTTATTTCTTTGTAAATGATATTACATTTCACAGTTTATAGGCTATGATATTTTTTTGGAGACCATCCACTAAAAGATACTCTCAATATTCTAGTGTAGAATCTTTTTAATTTAATCTATCTCGAATGTCTATAGTCATATTTTTCATATTTTCTGAGTCATATAACTTTTATAAAAAACCTATGATCTTACTAAAAATCTCATTTAATATTTTATATAATTTATCATCACTTGGATAATAACCCATTTTAATATCATCAACGATGTTACACCATCTTTTCAACTTATCTTATATTACGTTATATTTCCCTTCATATATGATTCATAGTTTATAATATATTTTCATAGTAGTTTAGGGGAAAATAACTATAGAATATATATTTTCTGATAAATACATTAGTATTTAATTTTGAAAATTTCCATCCATATCCTCGTTACACCTAACTTCAAAATCAAAAGTCATGTTCTCAATATAGGATGGGTATCCCATTATAAATATATCTCTCACATCTATGCCATTTGATAACAGATATAATATCATCTTATTTCTCCATCAATGAATGATATCACTATTAATAATGGGAATACAACTACTTTTTATTGATGTTATATTCTCAATCATCAAAATTCTATTAAATATTTCAGAGTTAACCTTCCCTCTGATACCACATGATGTGCCTATATTAGTGTGTGTTCACGGAGAGGGGGGAGGAGTGATTTTGTGAAACTTTTTCACATTTAGAAATTTCTTATTTCAATTAAATAAATATAGAATGTCAAATAATTAATTGAATCGTCTAGTGTCGTTCTGATTTACCTCGAATAATAGAGTAAAAAAAGAAACGTAATGCTAGGATTTACAATGTTCTACATAATGAAATAATACATGTGAAGTCAGTTATTAACCAAATCACATATGCTTCACTATAATCTTATTTCATTTATTAAAATTTTAGAAATTAGAGGACATTGTATCCTTCCTAAATCCGCAATAGAGTTTCATTATAATGCGTCCTACATTTTTACCAAAATCCAAAATGGCATGCTCAAACATCGTCAATAGATACTTATTCCCTTGAGTCACACAGAAGACATATTCTTTGGAATCCACATTGAGTACATCATTCTTTAATTGATTCTTATTGCATTTTAGGTTTATATATTGATATAATTTGATGATAATATTGGATCACACTTTCTCATGTACTGATTCAGGTACCTCCACATTAATTTCTTTTCATTCTCATAAACCTCATATCAGTAGTATTTGACCAGTTTTTTCAAAGAAAAAAATTAATAGGCTATGCTTTTTTCTAATGACGATGTATCAAAATTATTAAAAAAATTCAAGGGATAAAAACATTTTCATTAAGAATATTTAGTTTCATGAAGTATCTTTCACAATTTTGTCATATTTTATCTTCATGAATGCTCAATACTATTAATGAGTATATAAGCTCTTTAGTAATCTATCTATATTTAGTCTCAAATTAAATACAACTCATGTGTGGATTTCATGGAATATAAAACCATATAATATTAATTTATGTACATTATTATTTTATATGCTATTTTTAGATTCATTTCACCTATCTCAATTTATCATGTGATTATTCAACTGATCTTATTTGTACTGGATAATACATTTAGTGTAATCCCTATGAATTAGACTATGAAAATTAGTTCAAATAGTAATTTATGCATGAATGAGTTTCTTACTAATTTTGATTTCCACCCCCATGTAATTACTACCACCCTCATGTGACCAAAGAAGGATCTCACAAATTTATTCTTCCTTGTTCATGTGATCAGTAAGAGGTCCTATAAATTTTCAAGTAGATATCTTGTGGGATTAACAAGTGTATTATATGAAACATTCTTCCCATAAGTGTTTTATGTAGGTTTATGTCTTAGTGAATTTTAATGAATTGAATGTGTGGTGGAATTCTTTTTCATGTGATCATAACTGGTTTCTATAGGTCTTTCTGAAATCCTTTACAAGATTATGATGTCTCACGGGTTAGTCCTTGTGTGACATTTGGTTTTTCATTGGATGATTTGAATGATTTTGCTGGATTATAGATAGTTTTATTGGAGGACACTTTAGTTGTTCACAACTAACATCTCAATTCCTTATTATGATCAGATGAGTGATGAGATTCTATTTCACATGAGTTTATCTCACAAACACTTCTCTATTTCATGAATGTATCACACATATGATATCTATTTTTTGGATATATATCTCTCATTACCTATCTCTCTCTCTTTCCCTCTCTCTATCTCTCTTGATATTTCAATGTTTCAAAAGAACATTCCCTAGACCATTCATATATTTTTATAGATTAAAACTTTTCCACAAATAATGTAGTGACAATGAAAAGTTAAAAACTCCTATGTATCAGGGGTTATCATGAATTTTTTGGTTTTATAATTCCCCATACATATTATGGGAGAATTCATGAATCACATGAATGATTAATGTGATCACCTCCTTGATTATTCAATGTATCAGTGATAGTATTCAATTTTTTGACACCATATTTGTATAATTTTTGGATATTTTAAATTGATTTTCATAATATTTCTATTATCATGTAATGGAACTGAAGTTTTTCATTTCATTCATGTAATGAAATCATGTGATGGATGTGGATCCTTCAATGGATTATTTTCCATTCGACAATATTGATTATAAATGGCAAAGTCATGATTTATTTTTGTGGACGATTGTCACTAGATCAATTAATTGTTTATTCTATGAGAGGAAGAAGAAAAAATGACTATTTTGAATTAGTTACTTTTGATTTATGAAAAGGTGCTATGACAGAGCTCTAGTGATAGATAATTTTGAATATGAACATCATAGGATTAAAATTGGTGTTGAGGATCAGCATGATTAGTAGAATGTGGTTATTTACATCATTTCACACTTACTTGAATATTTAATCTATGATAGTGTTCGAAATTTTAATTTTTTGGTGTCCTATAATGTGGTTTATCAATCATTGTGTTTCATAAATCAGTCAATCTAGCTATCGAGGATTTGAACCAGTCAAAATGGCATCGAACTCCTTATGGGCTTCATCCCACAGGCACTCAACTAGGCTTATATTTAATCCTAAACACTCCTTATACACAAGTGTAGCTCTTTTGGGATTATATACATCCCTTACGGGCCTTTATCTAACCTCCTAGAGCCTTCTTCTTGGCCTTAGAAGCTATCTTTTAGTATGGTCGACCTTTTGGTCCCATATATTTCAATGTTAATCATACATAAGGTTGGAGCTTTGGTAGGGCATAATTTTTGATATGAGGACACCATAAAAAGTCTTATGGAATTTATAAGTAACATGGAAATTCAAATCTATCATCAGAAATGGTCCATCGAAGAAACCATCTTCTCTACTTTTCATATTCATCCTGGAAAATATATATTTATATTTTTTAATGGAAGTAAATTTCAATATTATTTGAATGGTATTCCTTTAATGAAATGTATAATTCATATTTCATGGCCTTCATTCATCTTGAAATAACCATTGAAACAATTTTTCTTCCATAACACATTTCCCCATCATTTAAGACCAGAAGAAAAAATCATCAGAGTTATAATGACAACTATCCAATTTTAAAATCTAATGCAATTATATGAATCCATAATAATTATTTATTCATATCCACTTCATATATGAATACATATTAACTTATTGGAATCAAATAAAACCTATTTTCGAGAATGTGTTTCTTATTGGGATAACAGTAAAGTTATAAATGAATCAAACAATCGTTGTATGGCGTATCTGAGAATAGTCCATGATAGGGGCATCTGGATGTGATAATTTTGGATTTGAAGAGTAGAAGATGTATGTATCTAGGAGAAATCTACAGTAGTTTTTACTAAAAGTGTGAGAGAGGATATATTTTTAGGATTCATACATTGACCATTGGATGGTGTGACCATATATACGATAGTACACCAGAGAATATTGAGGATCACATTCATTGTAAATCAATAATGGGCCTCTTTTGTGTTTTGAGTTGGTGTGTGAGTATGACTGGTTCAATAATGACTGCTCATTGTGATTGGTAATTCATGGCCCATGAATATCCACTATTTTTTTATAGTGGTTATTAGGATAATCATATAGTGTGGATCATTGAATTGGTCATTCATGTACAACCCTAAGGTATAGAGGTTCATGGGCATAGTGGGACCGATTAGTGGTGGGATAAGATACTAATTTTCTATTAGCGAGTAAGAAAATAACATTTATCTAGTTTCATGTGGTATACCATAGTTAGGATTCAGATAAGATGAATATTGCTTTTTGGTTCTTGAATATGTGATATGTAATCTTGATCGTAATCCAAAACAATTTCAAATCAAAGATTCATTGATTCTAATGGATAGAGTATGATGGTTTCTTTGGTTGGTTAGGTATCCAATCATATAATTACACAACCTTCATGGTATTCACTTTAGATTATTACTTTGTTCAATTCATTAATTCCTAATTGTAATTTAGTCATTTTCTTCCCGACATGTGGTGGTATGTAAATGAGTGAGCATAGTCACTTTCAATGAAAATTCATCTAGAGGAGGCCAGACTATTGTTTTGTGTATAATTTTTTGTAGTTAGGTGGAAACCTCACGTGGTGTATCATATAAAATATAATAGGTATATTTTTTGAGGACTAATTATGATTTTTTGGTAATGTTTTTAATAATCTAAAATAGTACAAGGATAATGGAAAATTGTGTTTTTTAATTAAGAAATAAGAATCTTAATTGGTATCATATTTCACTTGTTGGAATAGTTATCCTTAAATATTTTTGAGTTATTATTTAAAAATTGAATACTTATAGTGGCATGTTTTTAAGAAACCAAAATTTTATGGGTTACTATTTTTAGAGGAGTTTTAAAAAGTCATTCCTAGGGAAAGGGATGTTTCAAAACTCGATTTCAAATAAGGATTAGTGGGTTTCGAATATGAAAGAATATTTTTAGATGTTTTTTTGGCTTGTTAGTGGTTCCGGGTGCTTGGTATATTATTAAATGAGTACTAGTATCATATTTCTTTTTTACATTCACTGCATATTTCATATCATTATATGTTGGGTGAGATATATGATATGACAAGTGGTTTGACAAGAAGTCACATCATGGATTTCGGGGACATACTGAAATTAACGTAGCCAGAAAAGCACAACATAAATATATAAAACATCATTTTTAATAAATATATATCACATATAAAAAAATAAAAGCCAAAAAACAAAATGTTATTGCGTCTATGGTGATTAGATACGTATATAACATATTTTGATACATTTTTAATATTTTCTATAAATATTCAACTCATAGGTTATCCATACAAGAAAAAAATACACAATACCCATCTTCATTTTATTAATAGTTGAAATATAAAAAAGAGTGAGCTTAAAAGCTCTCTATGGATAAAAATAAGAATCATCGATCATATATAAAATTTTATAAAATTATTAGCATATGGTTATGGGACTACAATCATGGTGTATGGTAATGGAATTGTAGAATCATACCTAATATAAAATAAAAATAAAACATGAATTGAGGTATAAATATTTTAGCATAACAAAATAGAAGATTAATATGAATGTTGAAATTATTTTTTAGATTTATGATTTATTATAACAAAACATATGTATATTTCATAACATAAGAATGTGGCACAAACATAATATTATAACTAATAATGTATGTCAATGTTAAATAGAAATACATTCATATGATAATGAAAAAAGATAAAAAAACCTTACCAAATCCTAATCTAATAAGATATAAACCAGTACCCAATTAATTGGTTGTCCATAATGGACTCACAAACCATTTAATGAAAAAGCAGAAATATGTGGGCCACATGAACCTGCATTTTTTAATCTCATCATAAATTAATTACCCAATGAAGGTAAATGATCTTCATAAAAAATAATAAAACCAATATCATCTAATATCTATGGAATAAATCTTGATTTGATTTTTAGAAAATTGAAAAATTAAAAAAAATAGTAAATGTTATAGTATTTATACCCAATTTGAAACAAATTTATAATATTATTATAAAAATCATTTGAAAAAAGAAGAAATATAATTTTTATAAAAAACTATATATTAAAATAAAACTTTCACCAATCAATTGTGAATATATTTTAATATTTAAATCCAAGAAACCATTGAGTGGAAGATTCAATATAAAGAACTGCAATAAATATGAGAAAATGAATTCATTCAAATACATTTAAAATAGAAGATTATTTTCATTATTTCTTAAAAGGAGTCAACATTTGTAGAGGAAACTTTTTACCAAAATCAAAAAAAAATCATTTTTTTGTTAAATATGATAAAATAATAATATAATATAAGAAATCATAGAATAAAATATTGTTTAATCCAAAAAAATATAGTCTTTAAATAAAGGATAAAAAGTTTTGGCAAAAAATAATTGATAAGGATTTTTTTTCATAAATTCATCACACTTGGTAAATTACTGTCCATAAATGGTAAAATAACAAGACTATAAGTAAAACAAATTATTTACTAGAAAATATGAAAATTATTTTGTTTTAAGGATAATGATATATAATTTTTTATTATTTATGTTCAATAATAAATAATCTAGATTGGAAAATGTGATAGTTTAAGAGACTATATCCTTTAATCTCAACTTCTCAGAATGTTACATAATCATCTGTATAATAAAAATAGTCATATTAATAACATATTTTAGAACCATTTACATAACTATTAAATTTTATAGAATAAAATATAGTAATTAATTACACCTATAGTGTATTATTATAGTTCATTTTCATCATCAAATAATAGTACTAATTTTTATTTAATATATAATACATAATGGTGATTTCATTTCACATTCATTGATACTAATTTCAAAGATCCCAAATTATTCAAGGATGTTTAATTATTATGTATATATCCCCCTAATAATATATTGAAAATTATGGGACTAGTTAATGAAAATTAATTCTATGATTATCATTTTACGAGACATTTATCGATAGTAATGGGATTCTTAGTACGGAAAAATAATTTTTGTTTCAACATTTCAGAAATAAATTCATAGACTATATTAATATTTAATATCATATATTAGTAATATTAATGTCATAATACATTTTCATGGTTAAATTTATGATTTCATATTAACATATTTAATTCATTCTTTCAAAAAATTAAAAACAAGAACATGATATACTCTTAAATGTGTAAGAGTCTTGGGTCATAAAATAACTAATCATTTTTTAAAAAGAATAATTAATGTAAGGTATAATTATTATAGTTTACAATATGTTTTATAATGTTTTTTATGGGTGATAAATTGAAATATTTATATAAGAACATATATTCTTAATCGATGAATTTTTCCAATCTCAACATGATTTTCATTTTAATGAATCCATTATTATTACTTTATAGAAATATAATATATAAAACATATAATAATGATTTATTATAGGTGTCACTAGATTAGATTAAATATATAAACAAATTGTTTGACTAGTTTTGGGAGGGGATTCCACCATGTCCTTTTTTATGTGAGTTTCTAGTTGAATTTTTGGAATTGTTCACTCTTTAATTTATAAGATTGACTTTGTAATGAGAATGTTGATAAAAGGGGGACATTAATGGGGATGGGATAAGGTTATATAGATCAATAACTCATCCATACATTTATAGGTTTGTTTTTATTGTATTTTAATTTATTAAAAATTAGTTAATACACCATTATTCTCAATTTTAATTTTAAATTCTATTCTTTAGTTCTACAGATGAAATAAGAGATAGTATATTGGATAAAAACAACCATAGTAAGTCATAACTGTCCATAGAAAACATTTGTAATTAAGTTTAATTCCTCTTATAGTTTATTTAAAATATTTTCATCATAATTTTTATTATATAGTAATTCCATTATTTAGTTGAAATATTTTATTTCAATTTAACGTATTGTGATTTGTTTTAATTCAATTTTTTGTCCAAAATACACTTTTTAATATAGTATTTTTAATGAAAAAATACATAGTAAAATCATGTGGAAATTTTACAAACCATGAAGAGATTTTTTCCTTTAAGAAAATTATTCTAATGAATATAAATGATACTAAATATATCTCATTTCATTAATTGGTTCACATATTATTTCCCCACACATATGATTCAGGAGAGAACGTTAACTCATGGAGTGGTAATGTTTCATAGAACATTATCTATAGTATCTTATATTTTGATGACTTGTTTCTATTAATATTTATCATGTTGTATTTTTACTATATTTGAGTTCAATTCCTTGGATGTGTTAGAAATTTACATCATAAAAAGTGATACATTGGTCACATTATTCATATGGAAGAGGTTGGGTTAAAGTAAATATGATATGTCATGTACAAGCATGATTGAAGACTTAAAAAGGCCAATGTAACTGGGGATCAACATTATTATCTTCCCAAATATAATAAACCTCGTACATTGTTATATTTGAAGAAATATATTCCCTCTTAAATAATATTATAGTTTTCATTGATGATTATGATCATTGATATTTCTAGACTATATGATGATTTAATGTGATGTTGAATGGTTTGAATTATTCTATGCTGTCATAAAAAGGTTCAATCCCCATAAATTTATTCACATTGATTTCATATCAACATGTTGTATCTCTTCATGTATTCCCATATATATCCTCATATATTACTATTTAAATCATATAATATAATTTTTTTATATAAGAACTCTACTGAGAAATGTGTTGATTTATACGACCATTATAAAAAATCTAAAAATTTCTCAATATGTAATATCTATGTATTTAACATGATGCATGATCACTTTTTTTAACCATTTTTATCTTAATTTATTATTTTTATAGTTTATGGAAGTTATTATGAGAATTTAGTGTATTTTTAGATCCTAAAGCATGGTTTTTTGGAGATTTGGTGTGAGGCATGCAGTTGGTGTATCGTATGTAGTAACCATTACACTCAACAATTCAACCCATAGAGTGGGATCAAAATTTTAAAAAAATATCATGAGTAGGTACACATGGACATGATAAATCGAGAAAAACTCATGCAGTGTAACATTCATTATCATTGTATGATTTTTTTAACAACATGACTAACCACAAAGGGGTGTGGGTGTTGAACAATGAGCACACACATTTTCCACATAGTTTTTCCAACATTGCGACTAACAATGAAATGGGTGTGTGCCCATGGATAGTACTAGATCATATTTGTTGAATGGATAGAATAATAATTTGACTAAGCCCTACACCTCTTTTAATAAGTAGAAATTATAATTTTACCTCCATAACTTTAATTACTCATCCCGTCAATTCTTCCCCAAATCTCACAGAATCTCATCCTCCAAATTGAGAGACCCTCTCCTCAAAATATTATTTGATATATCCTCTACCTTGAGCATCTTATACACATTCCATATTTAATGTTGGGTATCTAATAGTAATATCAATAATAATATTTCTTAATTTATTCATTTATCTCACCATTTAGAATCATAAATTCTTTAGATCTAGCATTCCCTTATTTCATTGTATTTTTGTTTTTCTCTTCTTTATCTAATTATATCTCATGTTAATGGAATGTAATGAATGATGATTATACTACATAAATAATTTAGCTGGTATGTCTCATTTTCCTCAAAATTATTGTAGTTTATATTGTGAATCATCATTCCATGCACTAGACACACCATCTAATTTCCCTTAAATGAATAATTAAATTATTAAATTTTCAACACTATAAATTGTATATCCTTAAACCTTTAAAATTATACAAAGATGTAATCTACCTTGAAATAATCCTCCACTATGTGTTTGGGGATTTAAATTATAATTAATTATATAACATAAATTTAAAATTAACCACCTTTTAAGGTTGGATGAATTCATGTTGAATAATTAAATGGAATAATCGAATTAAATGTATGATTTGATTATTTTATAGACCCTATAATACTAGGATTTTAAATCAATCAAATCTCCATGTAGAGTTATATTTTCTATTATTATATAAATAAAATAGATAATTGATGTAAATGAATGGTGAATAGAATGATCATTTCAGTTTTCCATAGCTTATTTATGAAATTTGATAATTTATTATAATGCTATTATTAATAACTAATGAATTATTATATTTAGTTTTATTATTATCGTGGATATTGAATTTTAAAGATGAAACATCCATCGTGGACACTTTTTCCCAAATAGAGGATTTCTATAGAAGGGCTCATGTGATGTAAATGAATCATCAATCAATCTATAAATTGATTAGGAATTATTAGATTAAAAAATTGTCTTTGATTGTGAATTCCCTACCTAGCTCCAAGGGTTGATTTATATTTCTAAAAAATAATAAAATTGAATTTCTTTGATGATTATCTTTTTATTCATCTTTAAATTATTTACTTCATTGTTTACAACCATGGGATCATTTTAAGTATCGAATCAAGTGTACCAAGGGAATGCTCATAGGGTTTAGAATAAATTTATAACTTATAGTGAAAATGAATATTTAAACCACTGAGAAAATAACTCATATTTTCCAACATTATTTCCATGGAAATATAAAACATTAATCAGAACCCTTATATATGGATTCCATGGTTTTATACATTTTTTTCTGACCATAAAACATACAAATAATAATTTAAATGCATATAAAAATTATTTATGTGGCTAAAATTGGTAGGGTTAGATGGGTGTCCTATAAGGAACCCACGCTAATGTTGTTAATTCATACTTCTTCATTAATTGGATTTTAACATATAGGGATCTCACTGTATATTCAGATAATTTATAGTGATTAAAAATAATGGTGGTGGTCTAGTGACTTTTACTCAGACCCTATTCAGACAACTGATTGGCACCCATACAGACTTAATAGATTCCAGTATTGACACGGGGATAAACCCTAATATGTATTCTTGACACTATGTGATCAGGTAGAGTATATGAGAGGGGGACTAATATTGTTCTCACAATTCTAATAGATATAACATTTGGCCATTTTATTTTTTATAAAATGATGTATATGAATGATGATATGATTTCTTATATTCCAATTTTGTATATAATCTATCATTGGATCATCATTTCTGATACGATACTATATATTGTATATTTTATATACATTATCTAGATGATTTATTTCTTCATATATTGACACTGGTAAATTTTCGTTGTTGAATTTATCATTATATAATTAATTTATCTATTATCAGCACTTCCCATAACTTCTATCAGAAAGGTATTTTCTCCCCACCAAACTATAACTAAACCTAGCCACTATTTAGTAGTTTCTAATGTATTGGGAGGAATATTTGAGGCCATGTGGCCAACCAAGTTTCATTACATGTGAGTGAATTATGGATAGTATTTATTAATGTTGTATCAAATATTCTTTCCTATTATATTATCGATTGGTTTTGTATGTTGGAGACTGTAAATTATTTGGAATTTGGTAATGATATTATTCCTAGGAGTATTTAACCCACATGTTGGGGGAAATCTGAATTACCAAGGATGGTAATTATTGTTCACAACTGTGCATATTACAGTTGTACTGATTTGAATAAGGGATGACACAAATGACTTTTGCTATTTATTATTATTGTTTTTAAAGATTCAAATTTTACCCTCATCCCATTATAAAAATGAATTATTATCCATACAATCAATATAGGTACTTAAGGTTTTAAATTCCAATAATATGTCATTCCATGTTTATTTTGGTTTCTATATTTTGTTTAGCATGTGGAAGTGCCTTGACTTCAATATTGTGATTGGAATAACATTTCTTATATGAAGAGGATAAATAATTAGTTATTAATTTTCATGGCTCAGCTGAAATAATTTACTCCCTCGTAATGTTGTAGTTGAACATTAATTAACTAATTATCATATTTTAGGCAATGTAAAAATTCATACATTATCTAAAACAGTAGTGGTTTTTTATTACAAGAAAGATAATTTTAATTTATAATGCATGTAATTATCTATATTGGTAATGCAAACTCATTGATTCAAATCTTTTAATATGGTATTTTACAGTATGAGACCAAATGTAAAAAATCTGGTTATAGTAACATGATGTCCTAATTGTAACTTATATGGTTCAAAATTTATATCTTGGGAATGGTAAATCATATAACTAAACCATGAAACTGTATATATAATACTTTATAATTGTTATTAATAAATTGAATAGTTTCTAATATATGGTTATTCCAATTGAAAATTAATTTTTTTCTCCCCTATAACATGTAATTGAAAGACTATATATATGAAACAACAATGAAAAAAATAACATAAAACTGATCATTCCATTGTAATGGGAAATTGGGATTATCTTTTATGATACCTAGATCATCTCTATCACCAAGAACTAGATTTAGGAGCAAGAATATGGGTATTGACATTTATATAGGAAGAAATTAAACCTATCCATTTCTTCTATTGATGATTCATTCTATTATGAAATAATATTTTTGAGGTATGGGATTAGTATTTTATATATATTCCACATTGATAGAATCATTACATGTTCCAAAAAATTATTGATGAGATATATCATAGGTAGTGGATCATGAGCCACTAGTATAACCTCAGGTAGTACTACTTGATGATAAATCGGATCTTTTTTATATTGGTGTCCAAGATAAATTTTTTGAGGTTTTCATATGGATTGTGATGTCTATACACAAACTTCCAGGATCATCCTCTTACATGAAAGAGTTTACTAGATAGTTCCAATATAATCTACCACTAAACATTTTAGGGTAATGATGTACCTAGGATGTTGAGTCACATATAATGAAAATGTTATTGATATTCAACCATCATGAGACACCTTTTAAAAGGATGGTCAATATTGATACATATATTCTTAAAGGATCAACCAAGAGATGTTTGTATGTTTTGAACAGATATGACCAGTATTATTCTACTATTCTATGGGACTTATAGAAACCATTAGATAACTATATCACCTCTAAGGCACTTTTGTGACAATGAACCAGTGAATTTATTCATTTAGTATAGAGAACATTATTAGTTATATATTACTCTACAAATATCATATAGATTCATCATATTCTTTATAATCATAATATTGATGGGTTACATCAAGAAATAATATTTGAGTATAGTTTCATTTATTTCATCCTATAATTTGTGAAATTGTATCATTTTATGACAACATCTAAGATAGTTATCCAATACCTCATCACTCTAGTTATCCTTAGAAAAGAAGGGGATATGTTGAGTTATATTTCATCCCCTTGACTGGGAATAATTTCTTATGTTATAAGGAAGTGACTTTTTGATATTCCTCGATGAGGAAAAATAGTTATAGTGTTCTCCTTGGATGCCATTTGATATAAAAAAAAGTTCTATGTCAAGTAACATGATTCCTAACTATAGCAATGAACTAGTTGAGTGTTGATATTACAAAAAATTGGATCATTATCCTATTTAATTTATAACCATTCGCCCAGTGTCCAATGAGAGGGGTTTTTCCTCTGTTTTATGTTCTACATTGGGACTCCATGATCTACATCATGGAGGGAGAAAAAATGATACCATCTTATGAAGATTAGGAGGTAGTCAAGGTCGTGAGAACCAACCAATTATAGTATAACACCAATATAGTGGACCTGCCTAGGGTAGTTAGTTTTTAATATTAGGATGTGGATCATTACTTCTAAATTAAATAAAGTTGACACATATGAAAAAGAGTGTTATTACTCATACAATTCAAGGAATGATTTTAGTATCATCTATTTCAGTGTTTTTTTAACACATGATATCCCCAATCATTTATATTAGTGAAAATTATAAAAATAATTTATCCCAAATTTGTTTATATTTTTCAAGATATGTATCTCAAAATACCATTTTCAATATAATACTAGTGTGTATAAAAAATAAAATGGTAGCCAATTATGATATGTTGATATCATTTCATATGAATACTTTATATCCATGATATTATAGTTTTTGACATCAATTTTCAAGATGGAATAGTTTGTTCCCTGTCATACTGATGTTGATTTATATCATCATAAGTTTTCCATCACATCTTCTGAGGGTGGTATATATATTAACAGCATAGGATTTGATTTCCATGTGAGTTTAGATGGAATTGATCATTATGTACTAGATAGAGTGATAACCCGAATTTTGAGTCACATTATACATGACTAGGGAGAGTGACATTCATATTTCTCTCTTGTGGTGGATTTTTTCATGAAAGTATTCCATGATGAATTATTTATACCACCTCGATAGAAGTATATTGAGTTTACTAGTGAGGTAGTTCAAGGAGTAATGAAATCACCCATTTCTCTTTATCAGATAACTACAACTGAGTGGTAGGAACTGTAATGTTCATTGGAGGACCATGAAAATATGAGGTTTATTTGACCATGTAATTATTAATGATTCTCACCTAATACTATATCCAATATGTATGATGGGAACCATTGAATATATATGGAAGATATGAAATTCAACAAGATTATGGTAACGAACCAGTATCTATTTCCCAATATAGATTACCCCTTCGAACTACTCAAATAATATTGGGTTTTCTCCTTGTTTGATTCATGGTTTGGCTATCATCATAAATGGTTTAGCCATATAGAACTACCACTTAGACCATTTCATATTATATAAGGATTATATGATTATTTTTTAGTGTATTTTTGTTTCATGATTTCATATACTATTTTTATATCTTTGATGGATCTCTTTTTCAACCAATTATAGATTAATTGGTCGTAGTTTCAATGGATGATATTAGGGAGTAATCATATAGAAAAAAACACAATTATAAAAAGAATAATATTTTATTTAGTACAATGAGATATCATATATTGTATGAACAACTAAAAAAATTTCTGTTCTGGTGGAATAAATTTCACTTCTTAGGTAACATCATATTTGAAGATTGACTATCCATGGACCTAGATAAAAAGGGAGATTTGGTTTTTAGGAATAAAACATGAAATTAATTGATATATAGTGTTTCTTGGGGTTGTATTAATATTATATGTTCATTATTATATACAATTATTTCCTATAGAAACACTTATGGTCATGAAAAAGAATAGGGTATAATTTATATGATGTGAAGCATGTGAGAAAGACATTCAAGAGCTGAATGAAAGATTGAATTCAGCATAGATCATTACATTTCAAGATCATTTAATGATATATATGATATATTTTGATGCATTTAGGATTAAGATTGGATACTTTATGATGTAAGTATATCATGTTTTGGAATACAGGTCCCATCATTAGAGGAATCAAGAGTGAAACTACAAAACGCATGAATTCTACTTATTAGTGGTTGTTATTCCCATGAGATTTTGTAGAAATTATTTATTTTTATAATGATTCATTGAATACAAATTTCTAAAAATAATAAAATAAATATTCTTGCATTATGATTTGAAACTCTTAAAAAGAAGATTAATTGAATTAATATATTAATTTGATTTTATAATTTCATATAAACCTATAAAATGTAATTTAGTTAATGTTGGTCTGAGTAGGAATACTTATAAAAAATAATTTGAAGAGTTCGGTAGTGAATGGATGTTGATAACATTTTTTTCTAAGATGAATTTAGAAGTACTAGACCAATATTGGAAGTTTATAATCATGCAATTTTTAAATAAATATTCACTTCTTGTGGGAGTAATTATGAGATTAATTTATATTCAAGAGGGTTTATTTCTAAAGAAGAGAATTTTCAAAATGGACCCACCTACTAGTTGAGTAATTTATATGGATGATATCATGTGCAATCATAAATATGTGAGGGTACCTAAAAACATACATGTAAAGTTGATACTAGAGTATTGTGCCATTTGTTTCGTTTATCCCTGTATCTTAAAGATATATCAAAATCTATTAACCTAATATTTTGTTGTTGGGTATGAAAATATAGGTAACTAGATTTGTAACACATTTTTTTGAAAAATCAGTAGGTTGTATTGGAACATTATCCAGTTGAGAAACTTTTATAGAATTTATCCATCCTATAGTGGAAATGGGATTATTTTACTGTGGTTTTTCAGAAGGGATTGTTGAGATCTACTCGTGGCGATGAAATTATATGTGTAATAGTTGATTGAGTGAGAATGGTTTTTGACTACATTTCTACTATAGAGAAATATTTAGTATACAGTATTGGGAGCCTATATTGGTGGTATAGAATACATGTTTATGGGGCTCCAAGTACCATTATATTGTATAGGGACACTATATTTTGATCACGGTTATATAAGAGGATGTATAATACTTTGGGTTCATGGGTACTTATTAATATATCCTATCACAGTAAGATCAATGTATAGAATGAGTGATCAATACTTGTATTAGTGAACATTCTCAGAGAATGAGCCATTGATTTTAGAGGGTCTTGTGAGATCTATATATATTATTGATTATAATTATATAAATATATTCCAATTGGCCATAAATATTTATTCCTAGGAGGCTATATGCTAAAGGAGATATTGTTCACCCCTATGTCAGTATTTTTTAGGATAGGTAGTGGTATTAAAACCTATCTTATTCAAGATACCTCATATCTAGGACAGATTATTGGGAAACATAAAGCTGCATCTATATCTTCAAAGATATCTTATATCTGTTGATGTTTATTATCTCTAGAGTTCAACGCCAGATATTAATTCTTCATCTGTGTTTAACCTAAAAAATGGGATTTTTTATTTAGATATAAGGGTAAGCTATTTAAACATTTAATAAAAAATTTTGATGATGTGAATAAGTTTATATTAGTGTTATATCTAACTACACTCCCTTATATATAGAGGTGAATGAACACCATCTTTCACATTTCTCAGTTACATAATTACCATTTAGACCCAGGTGATTCTTTTCGTCCTGATGAAGACTAGATAGATGTTGATGTTTATTTTTATGAGTATAGTATTTGGATCATTTATTATAGATAAAAGGATCTATGAGGTAGGTTAGTTCCTCTAGTTCCAGTACAATTGTTTCATGACCATCTTTGTGATGAGAGTTGGTAATGATAGACCAATTTAGGTTCTTAATGGATCGATATATTTTCAGATAATGATTTACCAGCACGAGATGTAAAAATATGGGATAGTCACATTTAATTTTATATTAAATAGTTATATATTTCTAAATTAATGTTTTCCACATTTTTCAAAAAATATTGGGAGTATATGTGGCTTCTTTAGAGCAAGTATATTTTGTTTTTAGAGATACGATGTGAGGTAGATTATTAGAAAAAATATAATAGTCTTCATGAGGCTCAATTGTGAATCACTAAAGAAGAGTTGAAGGGATTGGAAAAAACATTTGTGGGATGTATCATCCCCTTCATAAATGGGGTATGATTTTTATTGGGTTCAAATTCCTATTTATAACATGGTTTTGATAAGAATGCAGTAAACTATGTAAGTAATTGAGGTGTTAGATAGTATGCACAAGGGGGATGTACACAATTTTTCAAACTATGTGCCTATCTATCTTAGGGGTGTTCCAAGGTGGATAGTATTGGAATAATTTTATACATACTATTTAAAAACCCATCTTCATCATTGACGATGTAGAAATTAGCATTTTCCCTCCATGATAGTAACACCTATTCCCCTATTTTCATCAACAAATCACAGAACATCTCATTCCCCCAACTGAGATATCCCTCCTCTTATCTATCTTTTCATTGAGATACACACCCCAACTAGATTCATAATCCCTCAATATTTTTCATGTTGGTTATCCATCAGTATATTATTTAATCCCCTAGATTCCATTCTCCATTTTTATCACTATATGAAATTCTAAATCTATGTTTGCTAATAAGACATATTGTCATGGTATTTGTCTACTTCAATTATTTCTCATGTTCTATGATGAGTAATATTCTATTAAAAATAATGGGTCAACTACACATATATGGTATGTGGTCTATCGATTTTTTATAATTGTATTGACATTGATATTGTGTGACATCATACTGCATACCCTTAATTCAATAAAAATATCAATAAATGGTGTATTGAATTATTAAATTGTTAACATTGTCAATAGGTTATCCTTGCACACTAAATACATAATTGGAGTTTTTCTGCATTGATGTGATCTTATAAGGCTAATCCAAATTAGGGTCTATTGAATATTATTCCTTAAAAGGAAAATTTATCAATTTTTTATAGTCTGTTGATTTGATGCATATCTAGGACCTCTAAGCCTTCTCAATAAGACTAAAAGTCCCACTAATGTGGGTTTTCATGTATTTTCCTATCATTGGAATGGATATTTGATTTGAATTAAATTTTAATGTCATGGTTGTGTCACATAGTCTCTGTTTATTTATAATGAGTGATCACGGATATTATTAATATGGATACATGCTGAATGATTATTTAATGCTTTCTAATGGTCACAAAAAATGAATTTCTATGCTGATTCATGACTTGAGTGTTACCTAGATACATGTTGTGGTTTCACATGGATGGGAATATGTGACACATCAAATTCATTAATGCATCTCCCGTTTGAATGACCATAGTTGGATTAATTTTCGTCATTTTTTTAATGTCCTACCATGGGACTGCAGGTTCACCTATATTTCTAGAAATTAATTAAATTTAATTCTGGTATGATTCTAGAATGATTCTTCTAGATATTATAAACCACTACAGTTACAACCATGATTTCCTTTATAGTTTATCACAAATGATACCTAAGGAATGGTCCTAGGGATCATGTAGAATTTACCCCTTAGGGTGAAGATTTTAGGGTTTACCCTTGTAAAATTCACCATGTTTTTAAACAAAAATTACAAGGAAATATATTAAATGTATAAATATCGTCACTTATAACTGTCATCACATTATACAATGGGTCTTGAACTTGAAATAATAAAACAATAATGTTATTTTCTTAGAGAAATAATGGATTTGGATAAAGATTGTATTGTCTTGAGGGTGTTTAATGATGATCCCAAACCAATGTGGTTTATTTGTACTAATTTATTAAGTTTATTATTATATTCACATTAATTATTATATATTAACATCTTGGATTGTCAAATCCACCATTACTGGTGCCTATAATCTTCTACTCACAACCAGTTCAGTATACTGATTAATAAATATATAGAATTCAAGGATCAATATAAGGAAAAGGGGAATCATCATAAAATGGATGAATCATTAGATGTTCTATGATAATGTTTAGAAATAGTTGACCTTTCTTGTTCTCATGATGTTATTGGATGTAACATTTTTACATTTTTTATTTTTTTATAGAAAGTTTTATATTCATGTTGCACTATTACATTTCATTCCCATTTTTTATATCATCCATCATTAAATAATCATTATATACTTGATACTAGATATTTCAGATTGTATTTATATTATCTGGATGATTTATTTTCACTGTTATTCACACTCTTGTGCTACCACTATTGAATCAATCATGCTTCCAATTATTTATCTATTATCATTAATATTTGTCACTATTTTCAAGATGGTATAATATCCCCAAAATACCATAATTTACCATCAGTTCTTGTCAGCAACCTCAAGAATACAGGGAGGTGGACTATAGTTTTTTTTTCTTATGAGAGATCCGTGTTTGTAATTCCACACAGTATAACCTAAAAAAATTAACGGTTCTCTTAGATAGACCATCACTCTGTGGATTATATGAAATAATGATTGTCATCACTGTATATCTATTTTATTCTATAGTGGATTAAAAATGATTTTGTGTATGAATTATCTGATAGTACATTTTTAATTGTTGTATATATGGACCAAAAATTAATTTTTCAAAATCCTATAATTCCATCATTATCAAATTTGAATTAAATAATATTCCTAAAATTATTTTATAACTAGATATCTCCCTTCTATACTTCTGTAATCTTTAAATGTAACTTTTGTCAAGAAGTTATTCTGAAAATATAGTATTTATCCCATTTAATAATTATTTCAGTGACTATCCTTTTCAAATACATGAGTATTTTTATATTTAAATCCTCATCATGGATAAGAAAACATGACCATTTTGACCCATTACTTTAACTTTATATTCCCATTCCAAGTGTATTAATTTATCTAAAATTCATGGTCCTTGATTGACTACAACCATGTCAAGTAGTTCATGTTCATCTCCATATTTTTTAATTTAATCGTTTTTTTTTGTTATGATTATTATATAAATAATTGTTTTATCAATACATATAATGGAAAAATATCATTAATGTAAATAATAAAATTGTTACCCTATAATCTTGAATTATGAAATTGTTCTCATAAACCATTAACTAGTGTGGGGAATAAAGTACTACTTTTCTATTTTTCATGATAATACATTATAATCCCATAATTAATGAATCAGTATTTATTAAAAAGTCTTCTCCACTCAAAAGAAATGTTAGTAGAGGTTGATTGATAAACCATGAATTATGATCATCTAAATTTTCCTCACACCTATTTTTTAGAGGTACTAGAATCACTTTAGATTAAACATTGTCATTGGATTTGAAAATATTGATACCATTCTCACAAAGTATTGATAATATCCATAATATCCAAATAAATGATAGGTATAAGATATATTTAATGGTATTTTATATTCCAAAATCACATATGCCTTTCATAGATCAATATATATACCCTTATAATTAATTTGAAGACACGATAATTATACTATCTATATCTACAATTCATAGTTCCAAATTTTTTATAAAATTTATACTTTATCAATGTCATCAAAACAATCCTAAAATGATATTAAATATATTACTTTGTCAAATAATATTTGATAATAGAATCAATAAATTCCACTAAAAATGATCATGATAATATCAAAACTCTATTCCAAAAATCCAATAAGATAGGGTAATATTTGTTAGTTTAGTTGGAATCACTATAATGTTTTAGAGTCTATATATTTTTTTATGGATGTATTAGGTATATCCATACCTTCCATTGTTAATTGATCAAATCTTGATCATGATTAAATCTCTGGGAAGCATTGAACCACTATTGGATAATAGAATAATTCATCAATATGAATAGATGATACCTTAACTAGAGAATGATTGTTTCCTACTAATAATAGTCAATTTAAAAATGAATTGATCCAAATTTACTTGATAAAAAGTCTGGTGTGTCACATTGGGAATAAAAAATAAATACAAATCCTGTATATTGATTCATAAGAAAATTTATCTTTATTTTATCCAATTTAGTTATGGTAATTATATAACGGTTCGTTGATTTATAAATATATCCATGTTTGTGTTCTTTTGAAAAACAACCTCATGATCATTTAGAATACAAAGATACAATTTTTGAAATTCATCAACATATTCTATCACACAATTTAATACTTCAATATCATTTTTCTCCCAATCCATTTTAGTTAAATACACCCCATTATTGGGTATTAATACCCATATGAAGAAATTTGTATACACGGGGAGTCCTTTATAAACCATTAATTGATATCTTATTATAGTTTTATTCAAGATATCAAATTTGATCTCCCAATCAAATGAATTTATTTGGTACATGTCGATCAATCTAGTCCATTCCAAAATATCATATTCAATTCAATTGAATAAAAAATAATTTAATTTTTTGGAATATCACTCACATAATCATCTATTAGAGAGTATTTTTACACATTTTATGGAATCATCAATCTTCATGGAGTTTTCATTGAAATTAAATATCCTTATAATAAATCTTTGATTTCATGTACTAGAATAATTTTGCAGATATAACAAAATGGGTAAAAACATAATCAATTATGGAAGTTATAGTTCTTGAGTATATGTTTAGTATAAGTTTCACCAAATCATTTTCATTCGCACATCAATTTGTCTAAATAAATATGATTTCCAATTCTTGATTGGTACTGGTTGTTTTTGTCATCAGTTATCTTCATTAACCCATGGATTAGTGAAATAGTTGGCTTGAAGACTATAATTACTATAAAAAATAACTTCAGTGTGGATGGTACATTAGAATAAACATTCTTTTCTTCAATTAACATTTTGTAACCTTTATAAATCAAAAAAATTAACATTCTTAATATCTTTCTCTCACATACATAAATTATTCAAATTTTCCCTTAAGACAAATACCACATTCTTAATTCCATGTATTTGTAATGTAGGAAAATTAATCTAATTTCATCCATAAAAATATCTTTTATTTACAATGATGTTCTTATTTCTTCATATTATATAAAAAACCAAGATAATAAAAAGAAAATGTAATTTATATTTCCACCATTTGAACCCATTAATAAATTTCTCAATATCTACTAATTTCTAATAAAATAATTTTCATTCAAGGACGTTGAATTAAGGCCCTAAATGGCTTTGATTTTCCTTTCAACGTCAAGGATAAAACCTAAAGCATACCCTGCATGTCTTTTGATGTTTTCATTACAAATAAAATATATAAATACCCTTATTTATGACTAATTAATTACCTATCTAGTTTTGGAAAAAGAATTGGGGAAAAAATTTATTAAATAATACTCTCATAAAATCCTCCCAATCAATGGATTCAGGTTCTCCATTTTTTCTACTATCCTTATTAAAATTTCACCATTGATCAACCTCAAAATAAAATTAATAAAAAAATTTAAGAAACATTTTCTTACATTGTGAACATGAAGACATAAACTACATTTTCAACTATGTTGAATTATTATTTGAAAAAAGTGGGGTTGAAGACCAAATAAAGGAGAATGGACATTTCAACATGATTGAATCAATGCATGTTTTCTACTCCCTTATAAAATTATAGATATCGTAATTATTTACATTTTTATTTGTATCTTGTGATAGTTGGGTATGAATGGCCATAATAGTTTTTATCCGATCACCCTTCATGTATGGTTATTTTTTCGGACAATCACCAAATCTCCGATCAAACTCATTGTCAAATTAATTCCTTCTAGTTAGAAGCATATTTTAAAAAAACTATTTTTGGGTGATTATCATGTAACAATATTCAATGTATGAAATTTTATTATACTGAAAATAAATCCTATTATATCAAGAATTATGAATCCTTTATTTCATCTTTTGAAACTTTATACTCATCTTACATTACATTTTGTTCATAATATATGGTTTTTAATCTATCATATCATTTATAATTTCCTAATCCATAAAAATAAATTAAATACCACCCTAATACCAACTATGGAGAGAAAATCAAAGCAAACATACAAATTATGTAATCTTAAATTAATATTCACTAAAAATAAAAAGAACCCACTTCTTAAAACATACTAGTCTAATTTCAATGAATATTATATACCTAACTAACATATTTTTAACCTTTCAAATGTCACCCATAAATTATCTATTAATGTGATGTCATTTTAGAAACATTATACATAATACACATTCACATAACAAGGGTAATGAAAACATGTGTCTGTGTGATCTTTGATGGTGAGTAAGAGTAAACAGAAGTTACATCAAATTAAGATCATAAGTGATAATTATATAAGAATATTATTCAAAGAAAATAATAATGGTAAATGGAAATAACATAGTAGAATCATTCCAAATAAAACATATAAATCATGAATCATGATTTATTAAATATGGATTTTAGTATAACATAAAACAATAGTTATAAGTGTGTGTAAACATGAGTAAATAAACATGATCATGGAAAAACTCACATATATACATTCATTGACATTCAAATTTTCATAAAAAAATATTAAAAATTATATGATATGTATAGGCTAAAAACCAATAAATTTATATCATAATAAACTAGGATGAAATCTCTTCATATAATATTTTCTATTAGTATAACCACCAATGTCCCTTGTCATCGCAGACTCCGACTAACCACCCATAAAAAATGTTTATCTCATATGATACAAAACATTTCCAAATGTATTATGGGATTATAATGTACCCATATATTACATAATGTTAAACCATAGAAATGTGTTCCACATGAATATGGAAACATTCATAATTTTACCATAGCTTGATTATAACATCCATGCATTTTAGAGAGAAATGTATTCTTCTTTTTTTCTAAACCTCATTATGTTTTGGTTTTTTTTAAACCCTGGTAATCATGCCTTGAAGCTCGTTAGTTATTCTGGAATGGAGTGTAGGAGGGGGGATAGAGGCTAGATGAGAAATCTATGCATTCCATGGGAGCTAGAAAATGTCAAAATTTGGTAAAAATCATTTGTGTGGGAGTAAATAGACCACGTACTAGGGAAACCCAAATTACCAGGGATGGGATTTACCCATTTTTCCTATTTATAATAATGTTTCAATAATTTCACCATTTGGTGAAATACATGTTTTTTTTTCTTATTTTCTATTGATATTTATATCTTTTAATTTTTTTCTTATCATGTTATGATAAAGAGGTATCATCTCATGCCTCATTATAGGATCAAGAGGAATGCAATTTCATGAATTATTCAATGTCATTTAGGTATATACATATTTAACTTCATTTATTTTATTGAATGCAATAATTATAATTGTGTAGATTATTATATAGGTAATAGAGATAACATTACTTGCATGGATAAAATAAATTCATTAATTTAAATTATTTCATATTCCTAATTGGTACCATCCCATCTAAAGTGAAAATGTCACCATAATTATCCAATTATAAAATGTTTAATACATTGACCATTGGTCCTATGGGATGAAATATTAGTTTAATTGATTACATGAATTCTAATTTCAATTTATGAATCATATAATTCAATACATTTGGAATAGTTATTCTTTTAATAAAATCTCACTATATGATTTTTACATCCTGAAACTAGATGTCATGTTTAGGTTAAAGTTACATGGCGTACCAATTGTAATTTATAAAGTGTATAATCCTTTATAAATTTGAAATTTTGATTCTTCTCACTAGACTATAATAACTATATGAATATAAATGAGTAAGAAAATATATAAATTTAAAATTTAAATGAAAATGTAACCATTAAATTTTTATTGGAGTTGTAATGTGAATGGTTTTTCCCTTTATGCCATGTGATTGAAACCCCATATACCAAAACCCCAATGGTGTTATATAACACCTTAACCCTGACCCAACATTTGTAGTGGGAAATATGAAGTGTCTCATATAAAATCAATGATATTTCGTATTACATAGAACTAGATTTTGGAGTAGGTAAAGAGGTGTGATTCCTTTTTAAGATTGTTTTGTGACATTAATTTCCTAAAAAACTAACCATATAATCTTTTTAATTTAATTTTTGGTCGTTATTTGGAATATAACGAGATATTGTTCCATAACACCCTCTATTCATATTCCTAGAGGGTTAAAACAAACAAGCTATGGAGTTCATGGGACCTGATCCACTAGTAATGTCTCATTTAGCGACATTATAAGAACCTCATTTTCATCCTCTAATAGTAACTAATCCTCAGTTATGAGAGATATTCCGATATTTTATGAAATGTTTACATGTATCTCCATAACATTACCCTAATGTGTTTTAGATGAAATGATAATTTCAGTAGAAACATCCTCCCATATTTTTAGGAAATGTTGGTCCTCATGCTATAGAATATTTTCTAAGGACTACACTATTTACATTCCAGAATTTGGAGTCTCCTCCAAAGTGGAGGGTCAAGATCAACACGTACATTTTTCATCCATCAAAATCAAATTTTTATTCAAAGAAAGAGAAAAAAACCAAAACAAACATAAAAACCAAGGGACCCCGGGAATTAGGGGGTCAGAAATAGTTAAATCCAAGGAAATCCCCTCTAAGTAAATCAACACACTCTGGTTTCAAACTATTGATAGGGAGAAGACTAGTGGAGATAGTGCTCTGGGCCTCTAAGGAAGCCATGTGATCTGCAACCTTATTACCCTCTCCCCAGATGGGAGACACTTGGATGTTGGTTCCATGTAGAGCTCAACATTTCCTCAGTATATAAGCAATATACCAAGGTGGGGATCCTTTACCTATCATCGCATCATTAAGGATCCTGGAACTTTTCTTTTCCTAGTTTAAATCAATTCTCTCTTGCATGCAAAGGGAAAGCCCCATGAGCAAGGCCTCAGCCTCGGCCAAGAGAGGGGTACCATTTCCAAAGAAGGATGAAAACACCATGACTGCCACCCCCCCAGGGCCTCAGACCACATATCCTCCTCTCATCACCCCCAATGTGCATGACTCATCTGTGTTCAACTTCGGACCAGTGCTGGGGGGTTTCTAGCATACCCACTTCCCCTGCTGAACCAGGGAGGGGGTAGTGGAAGGGACACTAACCTGGATAAATCTGGAAGAGGGGGCCTCTTACCAGTTCTTGATGAGAAAATAAAAATACACTGAATGGAAACGCGTCCGTATGATAATGGACCTAATAGTGGGAACAAAGCCTTCATACCTTGCTTGATTCCTTGCTTTCCATAAGCTCCAGAATCTTGCATTGAAAATAACCAAACTAACAATTTTATCCTTCTCATTACCATCCATACCTTGGAACAATCTCTCTACAAAGGTTGTGGTGTTCTTCTCAAGGGAGGAGAGTGTCGTTAAACCCCCAAAGCAATGGCACACTGCAAGAGTCCAATACCCCTCAAAAAATAAGTGGTTGGTACTCTCTTCCCAACTGGTGATGCAGCAAGGGTACCTGGAGGCCAATATGATACTCAACCTTATGATGTTCTCATCTGTAGCCAATGATGAGTTCCTGATGCACTACGTGAGAAAGTTAAATTTCGCTAGGATCTTATGGCACCACACGACTCTGATCCCCCCTCATAGAGATCCTTCCCTGAAAACATCCTACAAAAATCACTGCAGGAAAAACCCCTGAAGCAGCCGGGGTGAAAACACATTTGTTTGGGTCACTGGTAAACACAATGGACTCTCGAAGGGCATTGTTGGTGGCCATCCAGTATGGCCATGGTAAACCTGGGATGTTGGGACGCTTCACTAAGCGATATCATCAGGGCAGGGAAACCAGGTAAAGTTAAAACTGAGCCCGCCCAGTTCTTATGCCAGAAGATGATGTCTCCTGAGTCAACAATCCAGCGAGAATGAAGATGAAGAGTCTAAACCATGGGAAAAAATTTATCCCACAGCGGAGAAGCATGGCCGTGGGAAACCTCAACACTTTCACCGCACGACATCCCCATGGACATTCCCCATAGATATCACTCCTCCAGAATTTCCCAGGCATGCTTGCCATGCATGTTGAGAATCAAGCTCTAGAGGCACTTCACGTTGATCCCACAATCCTAGATGGGCCACGACATCCTTCCCCACGCAGCCCAGTGTCTCTTTCCTTCAGGCTTTGCATCCCATACAAAATTGCACAAGATTCTATCAATGCAGTTGATCACACCTTGAGGGACGTTGGAAGCAGCCAAAGCATGGATGGGAATGGCAAACAACACACTGTTCACAGTAGCTATTCGACTTCCAAAAGACAGGAACTGATTATTCTAGTTAAGGATGCGACTAGTTATTCTTCTAAAAACATGATCATAGTGTTTGATACGAATACGACCTGATGAAATAGGAGAACCCAGGTACTCCATCATAAAGGACCCATACTGCATGTCCAGATGGTTACACAGAGAGGACACCCGCCCTTGAGAAATTTTATTTGAGATGTAGATGCTACATTTAGAGTTGTTGATGACGTTCCCAATGCAATAGAAATATTAATCCAAAATATCCATTATCCCACAAACCTCTCCCTGACCACCATTGATAAAATAAGTGTGTCATCGGCCAACATTAGATGAGATACCGTAGGAATGTTCGGCTTCCTTCGGAAAGGGAGAATGCCCCCTTGGGATATTTCTCTATTGATAATTTTGCTGAGAGTGTCCTGTGCCAGGATAAAAATGCTAGGATAAAGAGGATCTCAATACCGGATACCTCTCATTTCCTTGAAGAAACCATGAATATTCTCTCTATAATAGACATCCAGCCATGAATAACTGAAGCTCCTAAAAAAGAGGTCCACTGCCTTGGATGAAAACCCAAAACCTGATATAACACTGTTGATAAAACTCCATTCCAACATGTCAAATGCCTTGTTCATATAAAATTTTATCACCATGTTGGATCCATGGGTTTTCATATTGATGTCTCTAACCATCACTTAAGAAATAGAAATTTCTCCCTGGATGGAGCGACCTTTCACAAAGCTGTGTTGCTCAACTGAAATGCACCCCCGGAGAAGATTGGACAACCTATGATTTAGTATGCATGCATGAATTTTGTAAGGGAGGTTGTAGAGACTCGCTAATATGTAGTGTGTGAGAGAAGATGGGTCCTTGATCTTAGGAATGAGCACAAGAGTTGTAGTACTTGAAACCCGAGGGAGTCCTCCGCCTCTGAAGAAGTCATGTATAGCACCAATGATGTCGTACTTCACAACAACCCAAACCCCTCTATAAAAAGAACCCGGAAAACCATAGGACCAGGAGCACTCTCCGGATTGAGCCTCTACATGGATGAATTTATTTCATCCTCTCTAAGAATTGCCTCCAAGACCTAATTGTCCCAATTGGACACCACAATGAGAATCAACTCCCAGAACCCTACATTTCTCTTGGGATACCCGCTGGACATCCTTTGGTTGGGGATAATAGGTAGGTCCTTAAATAAAGTGAGTTCCAAACTCCTGACCGTGTCATAGTTATCTATATAAGATCCATCCCCTAGTAGTATGTTAGGCGAGGAGAGGCGCCTTCTCTCTCTAACACATGCATGAAAAAGAGCAATGTTTTTATCACCTTCCTTAAGCCATTTCACCCGGGAGTGGTCTGGAGCTATCCATTCCTGTTTGAGAAGCTCCTCGGCCCAACACATCTTTTTTTCCCGCAAGTTATTCAAACACCGAAGTGTCTCATTCCCTTTCCAGAGCAGATTCTAGAATTTTGATGCTCAGTTTATGGCCTTCCAAGTCGTGATCGGGTGGAGGTAACCTACTGGACCACTCAATTAGCCCCTATTTCATCCTTCGCAATCTGTTATGAAGAGAAACCCATGTATGCCCCTGGATAAGAGCCTACCATAGTTCTTTCACAATCCTCTGATAGTCTTGGATCCATTACCAATATTGGAAGAATCTAAAGGACAAATGGATATCTTTCTTGGAAAACAGAGACACCAGAATAGGATAATGGTCAGAAATACCTTGGGCTAAATGCTTCACCTTAGCCTTTAAAGAGGAGGTGATCGCCTTGTGGTTATCCATGAAGCGATCAATCCTACTCCAACAGCGCCTTCCTCCCAATTGGTTATTACACCACGAATACCTGTCTTTAGAATAACCCAGGTCCAGTAGACCCTTTTCTGCCATGAAGAGAGTGAAGTCCAGAGCTCCCTGACAAGAGAAGAACCCTCTACCTTTCATCTCCTTGGGGTAAAAAAAGCATTAAAATCCCCCACAACATACCACAGATGGTCCTACGGATCAAATAACCCAAGACCCTGCCACAGTCTTTTGCGGGTCTGAGTATCACAGCTACCATAAACGAATGAAACAAAGAATCTTCCCTCCCCACCTCCTAGAAACGTTCTTTGTGAGATATTGATCTCCATATCCTATCAAATGAATTGATATCTCTTTATTCCAAAAAATCTAGATATGCTTGTTAGTCGAATCTACATGCATGGAGCCATACAAGCGCACTTTGAGACTGAAATCCTTGATATTCTTTAGGTTTTGTTTGTGATCAATAATAGCAATGACACACACCTTATTTTTCTTAACATCCAAAGCAATATGGTCCGACTTAACCCAGGCACCAAGGCCACGAGAATTCCAAACTAGTAGAGATAACATTAAAAACTGGGGAGTCAGGCTTTGGCCCCAGGCTCGTCAGTCTTCAAATTGTGGGCAGATTGGCTTCCCCTAAGGTGTCTCAACTGGGCCCGGGTGCACACTCCTAGAATCTGAACATTGGGAGACAGTACTCTAGACGATGTGGAAACAGATAGCACTACAGAACTCCCCTTCACTATCATACGATGGGAGAGGAAGGATACGTTCTTCTCTACCAGCCCCTCTGCAACATCCGCAACAACAGTCTCTGAAGAACCCCTGGAGTGACACTGATCCTTTCCTCCAAACCAGCCTCACAAAGAAGAGGGACCTGAGGCCTACTGACCAAGGATTCCTCCTCAAATGAAGCCTCTGAATAGAATATCTATAGAGGCGAACACTTCAAACTCACCTCCTTGGGAGGAGAAAGGGGGTCCATGAGCGAATTCCAAAACCATTCTACTGACCACACCTACACATGGAAGAGAAAACTATCTACAAGGGAATCAAACAATAGAGGGGAGGCTTCGACCTTGAAAGATACCAGGTCCCGGCAAGGGGAGGCCAGGAAAGCTGTAGGGAGGAACACCCGAGGCTCGACGTCAGAAGGAACTGAGGGGGCCCAGACAGCTACCAAAGAAACACCAGCCTCGCACGGGGGGGTAGGCTCTGGACCACTTGGGTCGAGAGAATTTGTGTTCCCCTACAAAGAAACCCTTGGATCCAGATGTAAACCGCCCCTCATCCGCTTCCTGCACTGCTGCCTAGAATGACCCTAATGGCCACAAGATAAACCGTACCTAGGTAACACAGGATAGGAAATTTCTTGCACCCAATCCATGAAGTCCCTCACCTTTAAAGCTACTTTCTCAGGAGGCGGTGACGACAAGTCCAAAAAAATGAAAATTATAGATACCAGGATGTCTTCACAAGAGAGGGTGCGATCACCCGCACAAAAGAAACCACCAAGAGAGCCCCCTATTGCCTTCAAAAGAGCACCATTTTGGAAAGGTAATGGAATGCCAGGGAGACCCAAACAAACCATGGAACAAGGGCTTTCCTTTCCCTTGTGAAGCTCCAAAGACCATGGTGCTTCACTAAATCTCCATCTTCCGAAAGATCATGGGGCTTTGCACCATGTGGAAATGAAATAAACCTCGAACTCCAGCACTAGAAAAAGGAAATATGGTGAATCATAGAGAGACTCACCTAACCCAGCAAACCCCACTATCCCACGAAACATTTGAAAGCCTGTAAGTAAGGTTTATCCGCCCCAAAGTGAGATATTAGGGTCCACTGGAGATAAGAAGCCGCCTCCGCAAATTCCACCGGTGGGACCTCCAAGGAAACACCAGCGCCGTCCCTGGAGACCGTCATAGAGAACGACCGCACATCCGGAAAACTGCTCTTCTCTCGAGATGAACCACATAGGACCTCACGAAAGAACGCCTACTGATGAGACAGAGTGCCATCAGAGTTCTCCGAGAAGACCATGATTGTTAGTTTATAAAACTAGAAAAACTATTATGTCTGTGATAGATTATTTATCTCATTTTACTGAGAATCAACATTTTGTATAGAAACATAATTGTGAGGAGATGATGACTATGATACTACTTTTGTATGGGCTTATGTATGCCATATGATCAAAGGTGAATTTTACCCACCATTGAAAATACAGTGAATTTTGACCTCATTACTTAGAAAAACATGAGGGAAGCTGCCAATGTTAGTCAGGGAGGTTCCGTTTTGAGATATAGAGATACTTTATTTAGATTCATGAAATATCACATTGAGAAATAGAGACAGTTCAAATTTATCATTTCTTATGAAAAATACCTTCCAAATTCCTATTGAGAAGGGATCTGTATCAACAATAATTTAAGCTACCATATATGTATCTCCATGATAGACAGTGAGCTAGAGTGATTCTATTTGGTTAGATAGTGGAGCTATTCATGGTCGAGGTCGCCAGGCTCTAGAACCTTAGCCCCATTATAGTAGACATGCACAGTGTATCCATGTTGTATCACAAGGTCATGGATATGGACATATATATGTAGTATAGTCTACTCAGAATGAGAGGAGTCCACGATGTTCTATATTTCAAGGTATTATTCGAGTATAATAATAATTTTTATATTTTTTATTTAATATATGGTCATTATAAACTTTTATATTCGTTGAAATTATGGAATTCTTTTTGAATAGATATAGAATAATTCCTTAGAATGATGAATCTCAATATACCATTAGGGGTTCGATCAAATAGTATAACATAGAGTACTAATTTTACTCTTAAGAAGGGAATATCAGTTCCTATTAAAATTTTCCACCATTATGAATGACATAGATATCATTCATTGGATTGACTGGAATGTTCTATACTAGGCCCATGATGATTTCATTATGTAAATGGTGTATTGTGAATCACTCAAGGGAAGTAGATATATTCATATGGGAAAATCGGATGTCATGGTGAGTCAAGAAACAATAGAGCATAATGGGTTTTGTGAAGTAATGATTCATATAAACAATCTCTTTATGAGTAGTTCAATAATGTTTTCTTATAGAATTCCATAATCTGGTGGATCAATTAAATGGTGTTTTCTATGATAACATCTCAGGATTTCCGCCTATGACATTTGTGTAGTTCATAGTCAGGAAACTTTTTTGAGTGATACCAGTGTCTAGTCATCATTATAGAATGAGATATATAGAGAACCAATATCTCATGAGGAATATGAAATAATTTTTGTTTAAGGGTTTTAAACCGCCCAATTCTCCACCATGGTTTTCACCTGTCCTTTTCCAAAAAAAAGTGGACACTCCCTTAAAGTTGTTTGGGGATTTCCATTTGTTAGACAACCTTACAGTTGAGAACCATTATCTATTTCCTCATATTGGAAGAAACACATTCTATCTTTGAGGATTTATGGTTTCCTTGATGATAAACTTGATGTTGGATTACCATCATGTAGGAGTTAGACCATTATACATACATCATAACAGATTCTGTAGTAGTTATCATCTTTACGAATATCTTGTTATGTTGTTCGGTATTACTAATTCATGAATATTATTGATGTCATTAATAAATTGGTTTTTCCAGTAGCATATTCATTAATATGTTGTCTTCTTTATGGATGATATCTTGTTGTATTATTTTACTCAACATGAAAATTATAGAATTCAATATATTGTGATGAATTCAGTAAGAGTAAATCATATTTATGTTGAACTAACAAAATTCCAATTTGCGATAGATAATGGTCGCATCATAGGTCATGTCATCCCAATAGTAGAAGTGTATATTTTCAAATAGAAGGTATGTGCCAATGTTTCTTGGGATCATACTAAAATATTCATTGAAATATTCAATTTCATTAAGATGACTAAGTATTAAGGGAACTTCATTTATGAATTATAATGCCTAGTAATGCCTCTCATGGTCTTGATTAATAATGGTCTAGTGTTCTTATGGGCCAAATCTTATGAATACTATTTTCTAGTGAAAAAATGGACACTAAATATATCACCTATCCTCATTCTACTGTAGGATAGTATATCCAATATTGTGTATTATGATGCATAATGAATCATGTTAGAGTAGTTTGGATGTAAGGATTTTATGTTATGGAATATGTTCCCTATAGTCTAGGATATGATGAGTGAATTTACACAACTCACATCTCAAAAAAGCGGTTATGTTTCCTTCTTTATGATGTTTGAGGGATAATATTACAAGGGAATGGTTAATCATTTGAACAAACCATGAAATCTATAATACCCTTCCACACAATATGACATGAATCTCAGGATACATGGGTGGTTAGGATATATATATTCATTTTAATTTGAGATTTATTATATATTGGTAATGAGAAATGTAGTATTTAGTGGCTCTGTATGGAAAACTCAGACCTAAGCCATCCAAGAAGAAATAATTTCATGGAAATTGATTGGATTATTATTTTTGTTATTCACATTGAGGATAAATAATTTCATGGCTTCATCCCCCCATATAAAATGGGAAAGAATATAATAGATATCAGATCATAATGTATTATTATTGAGGGAGAGTTTCTAAGGTGAGGAATCACCAGTTCGTCGGTTATCAGTGAGAATTAAATTCTACAATTCCCTTGATGTGTCTCAGTTCATTGAAACATATGGGAATAAGTGATGGTGGAATCTCTTGACTCTATTTGGGAATCACAGCCTAGTATTTCAAATATACATCAAGACACACATTATTATTATTTAGGTCCATGTATGAAGATGAATATTCCGTGTTTTACCAAACATTGTTCCACCTATCAGCAGGATAAGGTGGATCCCCAGCTACCTACTGTACTTTTAAAACCATTTTCTATTACTTAGTGGATATGGGATTATGTCACTATAGATGTTGTGATGGTCTTGCTGAGATCCCCTTGAGGCTGTGGTGTAATATTTTTGATCATTGACAGGTTAACCATGTTCACACATAATTCAACAATACGAGAAACCTTTTCAGTTGTAAATCATGGGAGGTATTTTATTTGGGATAATCAACAACCTCTTGGTGTTCCTTATTCTATTATATCAGATCAAGATGCTTGGATTACATCACGATTTTGGAAAGGGGTGAAAAAATCACAACTTTATAGGTTATCATTACTAAATCATATCACTCTTAGACAGAATATTAGTTTTACCATACAATATAGTTGTTATAGGTTGTGCTCCAAGTATGCTTCGATGATATGGGAGGATATTTGTAGAAAATATTACTCTCCTTATTTCTTCCAACAATTAATGTTTTTTGGAAACTATTTAGATATCTCTATATGTATCCCTATATGGTAGGTCTTATCATTCACTATCATGTTCATTATATGCATGGGATAAAATATTGTTGGGAACTTATCTCGATTAAGAGATTTCAGAGTAGGTCAAACTAATTCGAAATCATCTGGATATAACTCCTTATTGGGAATAAAGTTATATTGATGATTTCTACTGACCTATAGATTTTGAGGTAGGGAATTTGGTGTTTCTATAAGTTTTAAATATATTGGTTCATATATGAATTTAGAGAGGGAAACCAATCTCTTTGTTATGTTGGCCATTTTTTGAAATCATTGAGTGTGTTTTGATGGTAGCCTATTTGTTGGATTTAAACATATTTATTTGAATATACATATCATATTCTATGTATTAAAGCCTTTATATTATTACTCTAACCCATATAATTTTATAATCAAAAAGAATATTGAGTTAGAGGTAGATGCATACTTTTTGGAGCATATCATACTTATAATTGATTATTGCATGAAGGTCTTTAGAGATAGTTCATTTCATCAGGCTGGGGTTGTATGGAAGCACAAACATGGACATAGTGAGAGCTAAGAGATACATACTTAGTGGATTGATCTTTCCTCAGAAAATATCTTACCACTATTGGAAGGGAAACATGAGGATTTGTTGCCTTAAGGGGTTGTAATTTCCTAGATATTCAGAGGGGTATCAATTCATTGAAATTCATTTAAACATTCATTAAGTTTCCCTTTTTTATTAAGAGAATGTAATAACTCCTATAGGTAAGTTGGATATTTTTTAATTTAGGGTTTTAGGGGGTTGGATCCTACATGAAGAATCAATACACTTCATGAATGTAATTCAAAATGACAATTTAATTCATGAAACATATTTAGTTCATGATGTGAATTGATCTGTCTATACCCTTTGATTTATTTCAGGGTGTGAATTCAATACAAACAATTTATTAAATACTCATCATGTATATGATTCGTGACTTGTATTGGAATTGTAATACCCCATTCGAGGTGTGCATTGTCCTTTCGTGGGGAGGATGAACATATATTTACATGATGTCGAAAATGTTCTCATTAAGAATTTATCATGGATTTTATTTAAATGAGGGTTAAACCCATCAATTTATCTAATCCCCTTCTTCTGATAAACAAGATACTTTATACCATTGAATATTTTTTCACACCAAACCTAGGAATTGCGTTAACTCATCCTCTAGACTCTGATCGAGCCTCTATTTTTCAGTGTACTTATCCACAGGTAACATAATTTTAATTCTATATTGTTTTCCCATTTTATTATAACACGTTAGTCTCTAAATTTGTGTCACATATGTATCTATATTTTAAGGATATTTAATTATTATTCCATTTTATTACCTTATACCTCAATTAAATGGCCAACAATGGAAAATTATTCACATACAAACAAAATTTTGGTTGTCTAGTTCTTTTCTGAAAAGGATTAGTAGTATTTAGAATCATCCATTCTACTACATTTTATAATTATCCTATGATTCCTCAAAGATATCTAATTAATTAAATTAAAAGATAAAACTTGTTTAATATAGTCTTAAAATCCCTTTTATTGACTAATAGGGTGACTACCTTGATTCTATCTACTGGAAGGTTGTTCCTTAAATAAATTCCTAAGATCCTTATGCATTGAATTTATTTAAAAAGCCTTTTGAGGTGTCTAAAATTCTATTTAAATGAGTTTATTTCATTTTTTAAAGTTGTAAGAATTTCAAGATAGATAAACCCATAGAATATCTTTAAGTTAAGGGAGAAACATGGGTCCCAATTTAAGTAAACAACATATTACCTTGTTGACATTAAAATTAGATTTGGAATTTGAATCTCATTACAAGAATAATAATACATGGTTTCTTTAGTAATATACCTTGGATATGATCAATGGTCGAATTCTAAATATAATTTAGACATGTAAGATACATTGTTTCCTTATGTATTATCTTAGAGTGTCTCACTAAATAATGATTCCATTCTATAAAAAAAGTGATACAAGGATCCATATGTGATAAAACATGGAAGGGATTATAGGGTTATGCTATTAGACCATTATGAGAGTGATACTTATGTTCTAGTTACAGATCACCATAGATGGAAACATGATGTGATGGATACTTATTATACTCAAAGACTGATAATTGTTCCACATTATTGATATCCATTGTTGAGATCAAGAAGCCTAATTATTTTCTACTAAGAATATATTTTTGTTGGGTTTAAGGACACATATACCGAGACAACGAACATGAATAAGTTCAGTACATGATTTCAATTTATGTATAACAACCTATTTATATTTTCCATACATGTTCTCAGTTATACTAATATATATATATATATATATACACTCACTACTATATCACATCTTTATTT
This sequence comes from Viscum album, assembly GCA_963277665.1. NCBI lineage: Eukaryota > Viridiplantae > Streptophyta > Magnoliopsida > Santalales > Viscaceae > Viscum > Viscum album. Next base: position 163,897,070 of record OY728155.1, on the reverse strand, counting down.
TCTTGACTTTAGTCAAGAGAGAATAATCTTAGGTTGATGTAAATAGTATCACTTGGGTATCACATAGAGAGACCAATCAGATGAGGTTTTTATAATTATTTCAATAAAAATACAATTTCATATAGAATACTCATTTTATATGATCAAAATGAATATTTATATAATATAAAGGTGGTTTCCTAAAAATTATATCTCAAACCATATCCAGGATTAGAATGGTACCCAATCTAACTTCTTGATTGTTGGGGTACACAAATTAAAGAGCCCAGCTTCTAGTGTTTAATTTTCAATATTAGGTTAGAGTATGAGATTAGAGGACTGATCATATGATTTTGAGGCTATCAGTGTCATATTTTGGTTTTTTTCTCGTTTCATAGCATGTTTTATATCGTTGTACACATAAATCCAATGTATATTACATTTTTTATATAATCATTAAATAATTCTCATTTTTTTTATAGTAACTTAGATTCTATATTTTTTATCAGGAAGATTTATTATTCTAAAACTGAATGCTTATTATTATTTTTCATCCTATCATTATTATTCACTAAAGTACTAAAATATGATTAATTATCCATGATCTCCCTATGGGCACACCCTATTCCCTCACTAATAGATGGAATCCTTTGGAATACTGGGTTGTTCACTTGTGCATATGTGTCTAATCTAACAGGGGATCTACCTAGTGGCTTCTAGGTATGGAAGCTATAATGTAGTATCATATGTGATTTTTTTCCTTTTATAATAATATTTTGTATTTTGAAATGAGACTTGGAATATATAAAATTTGGGTAATGAGCATATTCTTATGTTTAATTAAAGCATGTATAAGGGAAACCCAAATTACATGGGTTGGGATATTAGTATTTTGTTTTTTTCCTATTAATGTTGTTCTAATTTAATAATTTTGTGATGCACATGTGTTGAATTTTATTTAATATTGATATAAATATTTCCAATTTTTTTCATTGGAAACATATAGTAATGTTGAATCATGTCATTCATCATTATTAGAACTTGAGTATTCACATTTCATTCATTATTACATTACATATAAGTATATTTATTTCATTTATTTTCCATAAATTGAAAGATTTTGTGGAGTGAATTTATAATTATACATGTAAATTTTTCCACATTTAACATAGATATGAAATAAAAGGATAATGTAATGTGTTTTCATCAATCTACGTAGTGTATTCCCATGTATATTGATTATGGAAATTTAAATACCCTATTTTACAGTGTTTGAACCACAGACCATTGCTTCCATGGGATGAAACATTAGATAGTTTTTTTATATTAATGATAATTAAAATTGATGAAGAATATACATCAATACATTGAGAATGGTGATTCAGTTAATAAAATCATATTATATGATATGTATGTCTTGATGTCAAATATAAGGGTAATGCCACTATTAGTACTTATTTCAATTTATAAAGATTTTGGGCCTTTATAAATTGGGGATTGTTATGCATATAACTAAAAATTGATATCTCTGGGTATAAAAATGAGTAAGAATGCAAATAAATTAAAAATATATATATGAAAGTGTTACTGTTAAATAAGAATTCATTATAAAAATAAAAGGATGATTTCCTCTACAACATTAAATTAAAACTCCATTTACCATAATCCAATGGTGTTATATGATACCTTGATATAGACACGACCATATTAGTGCATAGTAGGATAGTATATAGTGACTTATGTAATCATTCATATAACCTATTTCTATAATTAAGACCATAAGATATGTGCAAATCATTTTTAGAAAGGATGTGAACCCATCCTTTCCTACTATCCACAATCTATCTATTTCAAAATCATATACTAGTCGGATTTTTAGAAATTTTAGATATATTTTACCATGAGGTACCTGAGTTTTGTAGTTGGAGGGGGTAGTACATATTATTTGATATCATCCAATAAGGGCTTGCACTCTGCTTCCCATTGGTACATATTTACTAATTTTGTAAACGTTGATAATGGATTACACATACTAACCAAAATTATGATAAATCAAAATATGTAGGATATGTGGACTCGGGGGACCAACAAGACCAAGATATTTAATTTGTGAGGCATTTGGATAAGTGACTTGGTATTCCCTATTTCAATCCTGATTCCTCTATCTATAACGATAATATTGAGAAATTTCTCATAGGTAACTCCAAGTGCACACTTAAAGGGGTTATTAATAATTTATTTGGAGTGGAGGAAGTCAAAAAAACCTCTCAAGATCCATAATATGTTGCTTACTTTCGAAGGATTTGTCCAATAAATCATCTACACGGAACTCTAAAAATGTCCCTAGTCTTTTCCTGATTATATGGTTCTCATCCCAATGATATGTCGATCTATAATGCATTAAGACAAAGGTAATCTCAACGTAGAAAAATTTCCCTTGGGGAACCATCATGGTGGTGGAATAATTATCCTCTAGGGCTATGTGGATCCCATTTTATCTCAATTATCCATCAAGAAAGGAGAAATCTTGGATCTCAGATGTGGTATCAATCAACAACTCTATCTTTGTAAGTTGAAAATTATCATTTTTAAAATGGATGTTAGGGGATTATAAATCAATAAAAACACTAATTTTACTATTATTATTTACTAATGGGACATTTTTTTTTCTTTTCGCCTAGGTTATTGGATCCCAATGATGAAGTGGGGCTCAAAAAGCATGTCAATGTTATCCACAATTATAACATCATGAGAGGGGTTCAATATTCAGGGACACTTCATAATTTTTTTTACTATCTTAGAGAAAAATATAATTAACAGTCACATGATGGTATATCCCTTACATCCCATCATATCTCAAGGATAAGACACGGTGGTTCTATTTGTTAAAGTCCACATACTATAACTTCACATTTGGAGACATGACAGAAATAAATAATGTCTTCCTCAGATCATCCATAGTATAATGATTCACCTAAGATAGATCATCAATGGTGGGGGGGACACCCTCTTAAAAAACTAAATGGGTGTATTATATATACACAATTTCATATTATACCAAATAATTAGTCATAGGAGGTGGGTCTTCTAATCTAGTTTGCATGGGGTAGAAATGGTGCATGATTTGGTTGACATGGAATACTCACTGAGGGCATTCTACTTTGATGAAATTTTGGTGAAAGAAATTTTTGATCCATTTTTGTGTGACCTCCAACCGCGAGGTCCAAACATGTGTTCAAATTCATGTTGGATATTTGGCTTCCATCGATTCAACCCTTATCTTTGTAATAGGTTGGAATGTCATGGATTGGTTGTCATGGGGAGAACTTTTTAATAATTCCCAGGATTATGGGACTCTGGTATTAACTAGACCTATTAGGCCAATTAATTAATGGTAATATACAAGAATAAATGTTTCTTAGGGACAACGAAATACTTTTCATAGATACTAAGAAACAACCCCCAAATTCTGGTGTTATGGGATCTCAAAGATGAACCGAGAGAACAAATCATTCATTCATGTCTAAGAAAGAATTGATTATGGTGGTTTTTATATCATTATGATGTTTTTCACACTCATCCCCAATATTCAAAATATATTTTCCAATATATATTTTATTATATCAAAACCCAGATAGTGGAATTCTTTGACTAAAATAAAAATATATAAGCATTGAGTACCCCTACTCAACCATTAAGAGAATATTTGAGGAACATAAGATATTTATTGGGGACTCTATAAGAATATGAATCAAAGTATTTCCATGTATTGTGTTGTAGGTGGTATCATATGATACTAAATTCAACTTGGTTCATGATATAAACCAAAAAAATAGGTCTTCAGTTGAACAATTTTACAATATTTCTACTCACTCATATCATAAACCTAAATTTTCATGTTGGTGGGAGTATGATTTTATTATGCCACTCCCAAAATATAGAGAATTTAGTTTATTATGATATTTTACTAGAAAATGGTTTCCTAGACATAATGATACATTTTCATGCCATTTATCTACATTTTTATGTAGAACATGAAAATTATTCATTACTCAATGACACACTTGTCTTCCCTAGAAGATAAAATAATTGTTCGACATTCCTTTTTCTTTGTATCCTCTATATAATAAGCCTCATCATTGACTACCTCATCTTTGAATTGGAGGGGAATTTGCAATGTTTCAGAAAGGTCTTCAGAAATTTCATTAGACAAGCATTGATCCTTAAGGATCTAAAGACTCACATGAATTTTTGATACCTTCATAGAAACATTATATTTCAACAATAATGAAATTTTTCCAATAGAATGTCCATCATTAGAAGGGGTCATGGAGCGTACCACTAGATTAACCTATGAGGTATTCCAGGTTCTACAAATTTCCATATATTTTCATCCTTGAAATAATTCGAATGACTTTTTGAAATATGAGGTCACACTTCAGATGTACATGGATGATCACGTCATGACCACGAGTATGATTGCACTATCAACTAACACTATCGGATGTAAGTGAGTACCCAATATACCGGGATGGGTGTAAAGTTCATGTAGAGTTGTACATATTAATTAGTTTCTGGACTTAGTTTCATGAAAGACCTATATATCTAGATCATTCTTATGGATCACATATCCCTGACCATTGCATTGATGGAAAATAAGAAATCACCTTAGTTGATTAAAATATTTTCCACACTCTCGTGATTCTTAAAATGGTCCACTCACTTGATGAAATTCAAAATGGATTACCTCTACTCATCCACTATGTAATAGTATAACATTTGACAAACTACTGATGAATTTCCCAACTATATAGGCATAAATTCACTAAGGGTATGATATAGATGAATCACTATGGGGAAGAATTTATTTATCTTACATTATTGGTGCATATTTATTTGAGAAATAAAAGCTTGTGAATCAGATGTGGGAGTTGTTATAGAAGGAGGTGTTGAAATCACATGAGGTTATGGATTTCTCATATGAATAAAATATCTAACCATGAGGGAGAACTATTATGTTATGATATAACCAGCCATCATACATATATTTCCCATGACTATAAACCACATGTCAACTACCAAAACATTCAATATATCTTACAGGTTCATTAGAGACATTTGTGGTTTTCACCAGAACTTCTGTCAAAATGACCAAGCCATAATAATTTTTTTAGTGATTTAATAATTGAATATGAATCTTTTCTTATTGGGGTGTCCAATGATTCCATGGATTTATAAATGGTTGTTGAGACAAGTGATTCAATCCCCCTAGTGTCTTTTCTCAAAATAAAATTTAGGATTCCCTTCTCTATGGTAAAGAGAAAATACATTGGGACTCACGAATTCATGAAAATAATATGTCATGATTCTTCTAATTATAAAATGTTCTCTAGGATTCTAACATTGAAGTAGTGATTTACAATTGTTTCTCATTTTATTATATGTACTTTTATGAGTAGTCCCACACTGGGTCAGGATGGTCTTGGGGGGATACACCTGAATAGGTTCTATTTTCAAAGGTTTCAGCATGCATACCAACTAGAGAAGCTCTTCTTGAACAATGGTGGGAGTCTCTGATTTTACTGGTCTTCTTTTAGAATCTGGATAGGGAAACTGACACAACTGTCTTCCAGTCCAAAAAAGGCCTCTTCCAGACACCAATAGTTTTTAGTGAACTCCTATAATCTACCTGGTATGGTCATTGAAATTAGGTTAGGAGATTGATCATTCATGATATTATCTATGCACATCATGAGTAGCTATATCTTGGGAAATGACATGTCATGTGATAATGTGAGTCCTTTTCATTGGGTGAAGAAAATTCCAACTTTCTCATCGAGATTATGTGTTCTCATAAGATGACGTAGATGCATGTCTTATACATGGTGGAACTAAACTAATCAAAAAAATTAGGTAATGGTCATACAAACTAGTAATGTATCCAATGGGTAACTAACTGTACTAGGTTTATATAGGCCCCTCAAGTGTTTGATCAAATCATTAATGCTTAGTGGCCTCCCTATATTATAAGGCTACCTATATTGGGTTTCACCATGAGTCATAGTGGACCAAATTTTACAGCGCACCACCCATCTCATTGAATGGGGTGAATCCAGAGATTCCAAATGGTGATAGTGCATAACAAATTCCACCCATTCTGGGTACAACATCCCATTAGGTGGGATTTCCACCTGTAGTGTCTCGAGAGCCTCAAGACAAGAATAATGAGTCATTATGAAGTCATCATGGTGAGGTATCATTACACCAAGGTGTAGATAGGAACCTCAATTTGGGTTAAAACATTTCTTGGATACCAAGTGAGGTAATCACATTTCTCATGCATCTCAGATGGGTTGGTAGACTCATACAATGAGTTCTTATCATATTCATTGCCTTCTTCTCAGATAGAATGTGTTGGGATATTTAGTTCACAATTGGACATCTAGCAAAGTATTACTAGTGTCCCCACATGAGAAGAGAGGAGATCCCATAATGAATTATTATGACCCGAGATCTAATAATAAATGATATCAACATTAAGCATTTTATATTCTTCATGTTGGTAAAGTAGGGTGGCTATGTTGGTTTCCATATTTTCATTCAGCATGACCTCAAATTGAGTGAAATCTTCAACCGACCACATGCCTTTTTCAACATAATGATGGGGGGAACATGGTTTCATTGTGGGGACTTGTGAAGCTGTGTTCGTTGTTATGATGATGGGTAAGGGAACCTTCAGTAGAGTGTGCCAAGTACTATGTCACCCCATGGGGTGGATCTTCTATATCATGCAATGTGTTTGTGGCTCCATTCCTATTGCTCTATAGTGGGTATGTGATGAATATATTTACTATCAAGGTATCTATATGGGAGAAATAACTCTTGTAATTTAGCTTAGACTGATGATCCTATTATAAATGGAGGATTGTGATGAAATAGAGGGAAACTTACTACCCCTAACCTATGATTCGTTTGTGAAAAGAAACATCTTCCAAAAGCCTTTAGATGCTTGTTATTTTCTTAAGATAAATATACTATAGATATGTAAAATATTCATTTTATTCAAATATGTGATTTAATATGAGTGTTTTGATATCAACCTTTATGATTTGATGGTCCATGGTATTAATATTCCCATGGAACACCAGGTAGGCTAACTGATGATCATCGAGGGGTAAAGAATACCCTATATAATCTCATGGAAACACATTTGATGTTCAATGGTAGGGTAATATTTGTTGTTAATGTCATGATCTTGTAATGTTTAAAACAAAACTAGTAAAAGGTTGGTGTCTAGAATATTTTATAGGACCTCTTTCTCATAGAAAATGTCATACTCTTTGTCAGCCCAAGGTCCGAATAGCATACACAAGGATTTGGATGATATAAACAATGTAGATCACTTCTAGGACTGATATACTATAACAAAGAGTACCTCATTGGTTAAATTCCCATTTTATGTATTTGCATCCCTTAAATAAGGGGCCAACTTCATGACCTTGTCTATATAGGTTGGGGTGCTCAACACTATATCATACAAGAAGGTAACATCATCTAGTTGTGTCTCTATTGAATGGTCACTATTATAGAGAGTCATCCCAGAATTGGAAATCACTCAAAATTCTAATGTTGAGTCATAGTGGGGAAAAATTAAAGTGATAGATACAGATGAACTACAAACCCCTATAAAGGGGAAAGAAAATTTTCCACATGAATATACCTATTGATGGATATGGGCATTCTGTAGGCCTTAGATATTGGAATGGTAACCCTCAATGTTTTTTTATTCATCCCTAGACTCTGGATATTTGGGTGAAGGTTTTGGAAGAGATTCATTCATAATTTGTGACTCAGAGATCGAAAATGGCTTGACACATATCATGTTTCTCCATTCGATAGTTGGTGTTCATTCTCTATCCCCATGAGGTTCTTCTAGATAAGGTACTTATTCCCCAGGGGTATGACCTCAATATTTTTTTTTAATGTAAGGAGTAAAAACATATTCATTAGTCCTAGAACAATGAGGACCCACATATTGGTTGACGGAAACGTAGAGACGACATCTATCCTGACTATCGATAGAGTTGGGAGGTCCTCCGCTTTGTATGGTAGTAGAATAGGGAGGAAATCCATGTGAACTATTGAATGAGTGGGCATGACCTATACTTCACTTATTGAAAGAATATGGAGTACCTCTACACTATCTAGTAGTGTTGTTGGGTGGACCTCGTCTTTGATTGGTGAGAGCATAGGGAGGACCTCCCAGATGGTTGACAATGGAGAAGTGATGAAATCTTCTTTGATTAGTGGGATCAAGAGGATGGAATCATTTATGGTTGATGTTATATCTAGGATTGAATCTACTTGGATATGTAGGATCATGGGAAGGACCTCTGTTTTGGATTGTGGTGGTGTGGTGAGGACCTTCACACCTTCTTTCCTCAACACAAGGTGGAACATAACAACAATCATTGATTCCAACAACTAAGAGAGTCAACCTGGAATTCTTTTGAGTATATTGGGTTCTACATTCAATAGAGAAACTATGACTCCATGTACACTCTTAATAGGGATATAGTGAGACCCAATAGTGGTGGAAAGTTTCAAATGAGCTTTAGATGATACCCCTCGACTAGAGGTTTCCTGGACCTTCCCTTGACAGTGCCATCGATTGTGGTGGGATGTGGGTCAAAGATATTTTATGAATTCAACATGATCCTCATCCTATGAGGGTAGTTGATGCATGATCTAGTGTTTCTAGGTTACATCCCTCTATGATGTATTAAGATTGGTGGTTTCTAAATGTGTGGTTAGAACATCCCCTACCTCCTTGTCGTAGGGTATTAAATCATTAAATAACTTTTGTGAGAGGCTCTCAAAGTAGTTTTTCATTAGAACATATGTGTTTTATGATAGAGTGACCTTCAGGACCCACAATTTTGTTTTTCAGGAATTGATTGATCTATGTCCTTGTGGGCTAATCCCAAAGTGGGTATGACAACCTATAGATCATACCGGAGCACCTAAGTGGTGGTATCTCTAATTCGGATGATCTTATAGTGTTTTATGATTTTTGGGATCCAATCAGATGAAGGAAAGGTTGATGTCTTGTTAGAAGTGTAATTCTGTAGGATTTCTGAATCAATGTACCTCCCTTACTAGCACTTGAAAGTGTTGGGTTTCCAGCTCCCTATATCTTAATAATTATAAATCATATGGATTCATACATTGGTATATTTATAGTCTTCCAATCATCATCTCGTTGATAAGGATCCACAGTGACGATGTAAAAGACCAGGGTTTCAAAACAATGGCTTCCCCAATTCACATGTGAGTTTCATGATAGGCCCACAATTTTCACTGTGCAACTATGATTTGAATGCTTAAATCCAATGAAATGTGAAATATATTGGTTCCCCAGATGATACTAGTCCCCAATGTTGATTATAATTGTTTAATATCAGTTTAATAATTTCTATTGGTGATGCGCCCTGATGGAAATTTCTAGATCTAGTGATCTTCAAATATGATGTGTTTCTAAGAGTACAAGTCCATATGGTTGATGAGAAGAGTTTAATATAGGTTCACCATTTTTTCAGACCCATTATTCCTGGAATAATTATACATGTAATCAAAATGGATGACATTATTCTTTATTATTTCCATACAATTTACACTTCCCAAAGTTGGGTTTATTTTATCACTTTCAATGGAGTTGTGTACTCATTTATTGAAATGGTTTGATTGTATCCAATTTATTCCTTCTGTATATTTGAACATGGAGATATTTTATTATTCTATGGCTCTATCATAGATTATATCATGTTGTATTAACTAAATCATAGCTCATTCTCAATGTGGATGCTGGTTAATTGTATGAATTGTTTCATAATAGGGTAGAAACCTTCGGTCATGGTGACTAGTCATGTTTGTCACTGCCATGAATTGTTTTGACATTGAGTATATTGGGAACAAATAAATCTTATTTTTTGGATAGAATCTCATTTATTAGTCTAATTAGGGTTGGAATCTATGACATCATGTGTCTTCCATTTAGTAATTTGAATCATGTGTGTAAATCATCCTATGAATTTTAGCTTAGACGTCCAATGTTTAAAACATGCATTTTCGATTCTGGATAACTCTCCAGAATAAGTACCCAAGAAGATAGATCAGAATGATCTATTGAGAGGGACCGAGGAATGTTTTTAACATCATGTATAGACATACTAAAATGTTATTGAGATGGATTGGTCAAATGATTAATTTATTATGTAGATAGATCAAAACATCATGTTGAGATAGATCAATGAACTGGTTTAATTTATTATGGATATGGGTTAGAACATCCAATTGAGAGAGATCTATTCATGATGTTAACATCTTGAGGAGATTGATCTAAGTTTCCTATTGAGAAGGATCAAGGAATGAGTTTAACAACATGTAAAATTGATTAGAGACTATTTTTAATAAGGATTCAATAATGATATTAATGTTTTGTAGATGCGTATTAGAACATCATGTTGAAATTTTTAATGGAATATGTTTAACATATTATGGACACTGATAAGAAAATATTATAGTTACACATAATGAAATGATTTTAATATCTTATAGAGATAGATTAGAATGGGTTTTTGGGAAAATTTAGTCAAACATTTAACCTTTTTTTGAATAATTAGAACATCCTGAGTTAGATCAGAATGTCCTATTGAGATGGATTTATTAGTTGTGTCTAGGAGAGGGGAATTTTATACCCCGATGATGCAGTTATTGAATCTCATGGAGGAGTTCTATGTACCATGATTTAAAGATAAGGAATATAACCCATAATGTTAGATTCCATGTTTCAAGGTCATGTGGTAGGACAGATACATGTTTTTTAACATAATGGGGAAAGGAAGCTCATCTAATATATTGATATTCAATGAGGAATGAAATGCCAATTATGAATGGAATATTCCAAGTTTTAAAATCACATATATTGAAGGGGGATTTTGGTATGAGTATATCATTCAGAATAATACCATTTTGAGAGTAATATCTAAGAAATTGGGGGGGGTGGAATCTATTTGTGATCATGCATAGAGAATACTAGTTCATCATATAGGGAATGAGTTGAGGGTTCATCCCATGTGAATCATACACATTGATTTCAATGTTCACACCAAAGGGTAATTCTATATGTTAACATTAAATTTTAGGTATTTTTCATGCAGTTATACATCATATGACTAGGACATGGAGTTAGGCCGTTTAATGCCCAGAAACCTAGATTTTGGTTAGGCTTAAACGTAGTTGCTGACCACATCATATTGAGAAGAAGATATAGAATCTGGAACTTTTAGAATATTGGTTTGATGGTTTCCAATGATAATTACACATATTGTGGTTATGTGACCACCACACATGATCCTTTTTTGTGACATGGAGTTGGAACCGATATGGAGTAATGTCCACCTTGAGTCCTAAACTTTGGGTTCCAATGAAAAGAAAAAATTGAAATTACCGTGAATATGCTTATCATAATTATGTAGGATGGAGGAAAATGTTTCTCTTGAGTAAATCTATGAGGACAGAGGAGTGGGTAATACTTTTCACACAAGAATTTGTGGTGAAACTAAACTGGTACTATATTGATATGGGGTCTTAGGATCACAACTTATGTGAAATATTTTTAGGTTAATAGAGGCACCATAGAGAGTCCTAGAGGAGGTGGTTCACATAAAAATATCATTTTTGTAAGACATTTGTATCATGAAGAAGTATGATTTGTGAAATTTATGGACCCTTCAATGGGTTGATATCTTAGTTCCCAAGGCTTTAGATTTATGAAGGATATATGCCTCATGAAACCCCATGTGAAATAAGGTATTTCTTTAACTACAAATACAATGGACCTTTATCCAGTGTATCTCAAACATAGGTTAGGCTCTAAAGAACCCTTGGGAGGTGTTTCATGATGGAAAATAATTGTGGGAAATTTATGACCTCTTTCACTCTTGACTATTCTGAGTATTTCATCATCAGAGCATTGTTTAGAAGACGAAAGGTCATTTTAGATTAATATTCATACATAAGGTGGTGTTTATTATCCTAGTGGAAGAAATGGGTTGAGATTCACAAATCATAGAGTGTTTCAAGAATAATTAAAATCTTATTGAATTTATGAGGATCTACAAATATGAGTAAGGGTGTGATAAGTTTACCAACAAACAACCATGTGGTTGGGGAATCTCACTAAATGGGGTCCCAGAAATTCTGACATACGGTGCATGGAGGTTATCATCAATCCTATGTTTTCCATAAGGAATTCCCTGAGCTGTAATAATTCAGTTAGGTATATACCTTCATGAATCCAATCCTTAAGTGGATTTTTGGGTTTTTTAATCCAAAATTCCCTTTCAAATCATCAATTCCATCCTCAAGATCTTCTGTGACATGATTATTTTGGCAACAAAACTACTATTTCTTATGGAAGTAGAATTTGAACTTTCTTTCATTTGGATTAGTAAGTTGTATATTCTTATACATAAATATATAATGTACTTTCCATATTATAAAACATCATGAAATGATCATTATTTGGTATCTAATATTGAATTATCTCTTTCAGATTTATTATATCGATTATTTATTATTATGTTGTTGATGGTTTATTAGTATTTATTCTTTTTATCATTATTATTCACTATTTTTATACATTCTGATCTAGAGGGTATAATATCCCCATAGACACAATCTAGGCCCTTACTATAAGTTAGGTACCTCTAGCAAATGTGAAGGCATTCTTGAAGTTATGTGGCTAGTTGACTTGGGGCACCATGTAGTGGCCTCTACATTGAGATGTTCTTAGATTAATACGTAAAAATAAATTGGATTCTTGAAAACATACAAAAAGTGGGATCATAATCCACCAATAGAATGAAATTAAATTTTATTAGTAGATAATATTCAAAATAAATGACATGACATATTGGAAAATGTAAAAGCATATGAAAAAACAATTCTCTAATAGAATTAGATGATTAAAATTATAAAACATTAAGAAATATCATCTTTGTTTTGATAATTTGTTTAAAATAATAATTCTATAAATATTTGATCATAAATTATATGTAAATACCATAAAATAAGAGAGTAGAAGATTCATTATGATAATTGGTAATAATATCTGCAAAAGGGGCTCACATAGAAAGATTATTTTCACACATTTGTAAATTGATTCTATGTTGGAAGATAAAAATGTATCTGAAACATTATAAAATAGTAATTTATAAAACTAAGTCAAATAAATTAAAAAATAATTTATAAAATCATAGAAAATGATTTAGGGATATCCATAAAAGGAACTAATGAACATGAAGATGGAGGAGAATGATTCCTAATAAAAAATAAGATATAAGTATCATTTTTTATATAGAAATCACATAAGTTTTAATATGAAACAATGAGTCATAAAATGAAAATAATATATTTAAACCCCATAAATAACTAGAGTTGATGAAAAATCAAGGTTTATAGAGAGGAACATAAAATTTCCCTCTATGGATTTTTGAATATGAGTAATCTTGATTTCAAAATGATATTTTTAAACAAACCATTAATTTTGTTATCGAATTATATAAAGGAAACATAATTTCATGTATAATTAATAAATTAGTATTAATCAAATAATTTTTATAGTTATTAAAATATTCTACCTTATATAAAGTTCAATTATAATCATATATTATTCATATATTAGTTAGTTATATTTTTTAATCCTTGGTTATTATAAATATTAATTACATCATACACGTTTCATAATTACTATGCTGGAGCTATTTATTTGAAAATAATTTAATCAAAATAGTCATATTTCGACTACTAGAAAAATATGGATCTAATAATTTATGCATCCCCTTATTAATTTAATGGAAAAAATTAGTGTGGTTCATGAAAAACTAATTAATGGAAAGTATTTTTGTGTAATTTATAGTTAAAAATGTGTTGATTAATATTGTCATTAAATTTTGGTGAATCCCTTTATAACCATATCCAAGAAATATATTAATATTTAATATCTTATACTATATGTATCAATTTATTTATAATTATGATTTTTAAAGTAATGAATTTTTCATAAAATCATTCATGTAGGTAGTTGAACAACCCCAAATAAGAATGTTCTACACTAGAATATGAGTTCGAGATTATAGTTATATAATTGTATTATTTTTTTATCAGAATAACAACTAGTTATATAAAAAATAATTACATATTATAAAACAATTACATAAATTGTATTTTTGGAGGTAATTGAAAGAGTTATAGAAGAATATAGAAACATATGTGATGAATTCACACTGTAACATGAGTTCCTTTAGATTGAAGTATTTAGGATTCCATCGTGGAACCAAAATAAATGAAATTTATAAAAAGGTTTTAGGATATGATAAATTAAATCTGAATCATGAAAGAAAAAGATGATTGAGTTGTTTTAAAGGGGTATAGAAGAGTTCCTTTTATAAGTGAATTTTGTGTAACAATTTAAAAACTATTCAATCATTAATGTATATAGTTATCATTTTTATCTGATAGTGAGTAAAAGGTGGAATGTAATAGAGGTATGATAAGGATTCATTGGGGGAAAACTCATCCAAATATTTTTAGATTGGATTTTTTGATATTTTATGTTTTTATATCTTTGTTGAAACCCATTTTACAACATCTAACCTTTATTATGGGAATTAAATTTATCCTGATAATGAAAATTATGTCCAAAAATAAAAAAAATCTGATTAAATAATATTTAAATTATTATTTAATATTTAGAATACATTCAATATATATTAAAAAATATTGGACATTCATCTTGAAAATGATCATATTTATTTTATAAATAAAATTTTTTCGTATAATAAAATAATATTTTAATCTTTATGTGTTCTTAATTAAATTTCATATTAATTATAGACTATAAGTGACATGATATAATATCTTACTAATTAAAAAATTTTAAATAGTAAATTATTTAGAAATTCATAAATTTAACTATCTTAGGTAAAAATACCCAATACTTTCCAATCATACATTTGTTTATAAATATATGTTTTTAATATTAAATAACTTAAACCACTTCTGATTAATTTTTTATTCATCTTTTCATCATTTAATTATATCGATACATAGTTTGTAAAAAATTTCATTACATTTTTAAATAAAACAAATAATTCCATAACAATAATAAAAACGATTAAAAATGTTTTTTTAAAAATAATTTAATTATTTATTATTTTTGAATTATAATATTTTCAATTTAATAATAATAATTATGTAACATAATTATTCCAATTAGATACATAAATACCCAATGACTATATATCCAACGACTATATTTGGAATACTCTTAATTTCAATGAACACATTTCTTAAAATACTATATATAACAGTCATATTTCATTATATAAATTCCCTTTTATAAGTACACATCATCATCAAAAATATTCATTTTTTTATCACTCAAAATATCAATTATATATATAATTATTTTCATTATTTTCATAGTTTTAATGCGAAGTTTCATGTTCATTATAGAACAAGAGGACAAGGATAACAAGTCCATTATCACTTTATTTACATGTAGATTTATTCACCATTCAGTTTTCGGGATGTTGTATCATATTTAATATCCATAATTAACTAATTCATATATTTTACTATATTATTTTTAACTCAATTAAATATAATATATTTTATTTTATTTCTATGTTTTGTGTTAAATAACCTAAAGTAATTTATATAAATAAAGAAAAAATGCATTAAAAAATAATAGAGTGTTACTTTGAGAATATATTTGGGTTTAAAAATTGAAAATATCATTTATGTGAATCAAACTATCTTTGATATTACATGTCATGATGATTACATTTATTAAATATATTTGAATATATACATAATTTATTTTTAGATTTCATACAAATAAGTTGGTCACTAAATCAACCTATAATTATCAAATAAAGGATATCATATTTGGAGATGTAATGGAATAGAGCATGAAGGAAATGATCACAAAATGCAGTCTAATTAATGTAGGGAGGATGCAATGTTTTGAACACTATTTATATGTGTTTTTTATTTTACCTATTGGATAAGTGACATGTTATGTCTTCATGGGTCATGATGAGAGCAAAAAATATGTGATTTTTTATAATTTTTGGCTATGTTATACTTGGATATGAACCAAGGGTTATTTTTTAGGGATATCTAGTCATTGTTATAACATTATTATTTCTAGGATTAGAACATGATTTTTCCACTTATTATTTTTTCATCAGGGCCAGGAAAAACATTTACAGGTCAGTGCCTCATACAATTTTAGATATATGAGTGTCTATAGAGGGTACATTCGACTAGATTCACCTCAACCCTTCATCATATGGTTCACTATTTATGTGGTATGTTCATATTCAGGATTATAAAGTGATTTTAGTTATGTTCTTGCATAGAACCATTTTATTATTATTATTTATTTCACACAAATTTAATTTATAAGAGATAGTTATTTGTACAAATTTCATAAGGCCATAATGAGATTAGGCCTAGATATTTTTCTTTAACATGGTGTAGATTTTATCTGTAACATTTTCAATTAGGGTAGAATTCTGGAAACAATTTATTGGGTTTACACGATTTTAGAAAATAATCACATAATAATTGAATTTTATGTGATAAATATTTTGTTCATAGGGGTTCCTAGATAACAACCAGAGATGTATTCATATCATCTTCTGAGTGTTGACTTAGTAGACATTTCTTGAAGTGTTTTTTTACATTAGGCCTATATAGTTTAAATTATATAATGTTATATAACTATTTATAAAAAATATTTTAATTCTGTGTCTTGAGATATTGTTATTGATGTTGGTACGATTATGGATTAGGCCTAAATTTGCAAGGGTGAGAATAGGATGATCTTTTAGAGTTTTATAATTTTATATCAATGTATGTATCCCATATGTTATAAAATCATTTTAATGTTTTTTCATGACTACAGATTATTTTATATTTTATGAATATTTTGGTGAATATATTGGGACCAAGAGTTACATAGGAAAATAAATAGGGTTTCTTTGAACACAATAGTGTTTTTAATTTTCACTCATATTCACATCAGGTATTTTGGGATCACATTATGAGTTTATCCTCATGTGGGTGAATATTTATATTGAATCAACAAGGTCTATGATTGGTATCTAGGTTTACATTATATGGGAATATCCTATGTTGTTTTCCTATTACTAGCCGAGTTGTTATGAGATTATTTATTCTAGTAGGGGTGGGTGAGACGATCATATGTCCTACAAAATATGGGGAATAACCAAATGAGCATGAATTGGATCATCAGAATGTTAACTAAGAATAACCCCATTAAAAAATATATGGGTAGCTTAGTTGGTTTCCAATAGATGATTTTTGGATATATCATCATGAAGATAACTAAGATATAATCCAATTTTGGGAAGAATGATTTTATAGGTTACATGGAATTGAGTTGTATGGGACCTTTGTTTATGTCAAATAGGGGTGGCCCCTTTTCATTATTCATGTATTAAATACTGATATAATATATTTAAAATATTCAAATTATTTTTTACACATATTTATTATATTATCAGAATAACTATGTTTTTATAGTCATTCATGATATAAGTTCATAGTATTTTTCAGATGTGTGGTTAAACAAACCCAATCGTGAATATTCCCTAGTTTAATGAATGATTTTTATGTTTCAATTTTTAAATTTATTCATACCAGATTATTAATGATATATTATATTGTTTATTAGTGTGATGTGTTAGAATTATAATTTTTTAGTTTAATCAGTAATGTATATGAAAATATTATCAAATTTTAAAATAAAAATTTTCCCTATTATAATACTTCTGAAAAATAATTCAATTAACGATAATTGTCTACTGAAAATAACATTAATAGATTATCAAATTTGTTAAATATAAGCTTAATTATGTCATTAAAATAATATTTCCATAATAAATATATTCTAGGAAACAATAATGAATGGGGGTGGTGAAAAATGAATTTTGTTTCTTGGGGTGGTTTTAGTCCACACGTATGCATGAACAATGATTTCATTTTTTATAACAGATCGTATAAATGAATAAAAAATTACAATTCAATTAATATATTAATATTAAAATATATATGTGATACTAATTTCAAATTATTAATTATCAATCATTTATGAAGATAATTTATTCTAAAACATAAGTAGTTGATAATAATAATGTTGAGATAAATATTTTCTTCAGATATATCTATAGATATAAAGGCCTTATGCGAACTATTGGTTACCTAAAGGCATGGAACATGAGATAGAGTTTTAATAAGATAAAATGGAAGATTTTAAAGGAGAAATTTGAATGATGTGTGGTTTAGGATGTTTTGGGTATGTTGCTCTTATATAAGTGGAGGGAGGGGTAGTTTTTACTATAACCCTTACATTTTCAATAATTAAATGACAATATTAAATGGATAATGAAAAAATAAATAAAAACGAGGATTTTATTGTGATTATGGGTAGACGAATACATCATAAACTCACACTTTTGACAATTATATTTTTTTTATGGATATTTATCATAAATTTTATACTTTTTGAAAAATTTAAATTTACCAAGATAACAAATTTTTAACAATACAAATAAATTTTGTTGGAAAAAATTATGATTTAATCTTTTGAATTATATAATCCTTTTAATTAAAATTATGAATATTTTTTTATTAAAAAAATTTGTTTAGTGTCTCTAATGACTATTTTATAACTAAACACACTTAATCACATAAAAACATATTTTATAGAAAAATATGTTTAATCATTAAATTTTTATATAAGATTTAGTAAATTATATTTATTCATTTTAAATATATTTGAATGTATGATGATTTCAATTATCGTAAAAATTAAATCTCTCTTGAAAATTCTAAATTTAAAGATAAGGCCTAAAAAAGTTGTTTTTATAAAAGAAAATACATAATTAGTTATAAAAAATATTAAACATTTGATTTATAATTACTAAGAATTATATAAAATGAATATGGTTATTCTATATTTTTATATTTATTTACATTAATGGTGTTTTAATCTTTAAGGTTATTAAAATATAATTACAAATTCATAAAAATTAAATGATTAATAAAAACCATATTTTTTGACTAAAAATAACATTTTTAGGAAAAAACCCTTAATATTCATAATAATTTTATTTTGGTATGATTAATTCAGAAATAAAGTTAATATTTTCAATTTAAAATTTGAAATATTTTACTTTTAAGTAATTTATTAAAAAATGATCTATAGAGGGAACATTGTGTGAGAGTCTGAGCTGTAACATTTACCAGCCATATTAACATCTTAGCTATTACATTTCTCCCCCATTAAACAATTTTGTACTTGAAATTAAGTTTGATATGATATATTGGAAAAATATAGACATCCCTTCCTCATTGATTCCTTAGGATCTCAAGTTTACAATTCAGGATCATGATTTGTCCAAAGGAAATTTACCAATTGATATGTATTATTCTATAATAATTTCTCTTTTGTCTCAATAATCTGTACAAGAAAATAATAATAATATAATTTTGGGCCAAACAGGTTTCCCTCATATGTGAACACATTCATTGGATCTAGCATGTATTTACACAATAATAAAAAATGGAAGACATAATGTACTACAGAAATTCATGGAAGAATTTATTATTGGTAAGATTCGTGATTAATTATTTCTAGTATTTCAAATGGCCAAACATAAATAGGGTTTATCTCCCATGTTTTATAAATTATCATAGCATACATAAACTGTCAAAACTTAAAGAATAAATTAACACGATCTTAAAATTCTAAATATCTCTATCAATTATCAATATATATCTTTTTTATATTGTGTTAAACTCTAAAAAGATCTTATCTGGTCCAAAATTTAATTTTACCCTCCTCCAAAATATATGGGTTAACATTCATTCATTATCAAACTTATTCCCAACAAGTTAGTGAAAAAAACCTCTTCCCACAAAATTATTCAAATAGTTCCATCTTTATCATCAAATAGAAGTTATTTTTGTAGGAAACTTATACCAAAGGTAGATATTTATCCTGAAAACCATGTATGTTATTATAATATGATATTGTAATTTCTTATAAAGTATATATAGTTCTTTATAATTACCCATCAGTCATGGGATGATATCAGGTTCTAATATTTATCTTAGTGTCAAGAAATCATTAAAGACTTTTTCAAGAAGTCTATGATAAATTATGGTATTTTTCAAACATAATCTATAGTTGTTTGACATGAAATCTTATAATTTCATTAATGAAGATATAATCATGGATATCAATGTGTATATCTCTTTTTTTTTCTCTTCAAAATTGACATACATAGTAACAAGATCAATTTTGACCAATAATGAATTGTCCTTCCTTAGCTTTATTTTATTCCAATGAAAATTTTTATTTTAGTATTTTAAATTGTAATTAATGTAAGATTTAATGGTTAAATTATCCCCTTATGATTTTACCTTCTAAACATTACATAATGTTATAATAAACATATGGACACACAGTATCCAATTTTTCAATTAATACTATCATATAAAAAATGATCTCTTAAATATATATTCATCTTTATTCTTCCATGGTGTATATAAAAATTTGATAAATGTTTTACATCTAGTAGTTTCCTCTAACATTCATGTATTTTTGAACACATAACATCTTCAAAAACATAAACAAAAAATTTATATATGTGATTTTATCAAGTTACACATTATTCATTATATTAATTTTTGTTTATATGTTCTCTTCATCCTATCTGGACTTATAAAACTACTCTAGTATGATTTTTTTTAAATTTATTGTAAAATGAATGAAGTGAAAAATTGAAAAAAATGTATGTTATTCATATTTACCGAATCTATCTAAATGTGATCCTTGTTAATCCTCATAACGATCTGAACTCCATGTCTCATCCTACTCAATGGATCATACACATTTTATTATTTCCCATGGTGGTTGTGTATGAAGAAATTGTTATATTTGAGTAGTTCCAATCATCTAATTTTCCCCATGTTGAGTTCCTTCTAAGGCAACATATACTTGAAAATATTTTGTTCTGTATATAAGTCACATCTTTCACAATAAAAGTCTTGTATCTATATTTTCAAAGTACATATTATGGATTTACACTCAGGGTCATTATTTTCATATATCTATTTGTGGAGTTATAATTTCCTTGATTAATAGGAAATCTTGCTATAATTATTCATTTGGAAACAATGATTTTTTTTTTCTTCTATACATCACTATATATTAAAATTTATTCCTTACATGGTAGTGATTTTTATAAAAGTGAATTTGTCAGTCTCCTCATAAGATATTCAAATCAATACAAATATTCCTTTGATTATAGTTAAATATCAACTTTATATGTAAAAATTGTTAATTATTTGTCCAAATCATAAAAATCATGAACAAGTCTCCGACATTAACCTCCTAATCATAGAACACAATGTTTCATAGTTATTTTAATCAATGGTTATCCTATTTTTTATAATGGGTGATATATTAAATATTGGTGCCTCATGATCGATTGGCCATCAACAATAATGGTATATTGCATTTTATTGGTCAGACAGGGTGACCAAAAAAATATCGAACAAAAATTATATAATATTTTCTGTTTTTCATATAAAATTATAACGTTTTTATTTAATTTGAAATATATGTATACATTTTTAATGGTTTTATAAAAAATTCTAGTATATAAATAAGTTTTCAATCCCATATTAAATTTGGGTCCATAAATATAGAGTTTTTTTAGGCCCAGTCTATGTGGGAATGGATAATTCTTCTCTATTGTATCATATGGAGAATCAATAGTCCCACTTTGAATATTTTTTTTTAAAACAACCCTATAATAAAATGAAAAAATTACAGTTTTTACTTATTAGATCACATAATCTAATAATATACCCTAGTAGTTTTTGAAAATAAAATTTTGAAAGGTAAAAAGTAAAGATGATCCACTTTATTTAGATGATAATTTCATCTTCATCTATATATTTGCATAAATGAAAAGATAAACATGTATATAAAATACACTATAGAAACAGATTCATCAAATATTGAAAAAATGAGTGATTAGTATTAAATAAAATGATTTGTTCTCAACCATTGATGATTTCCCAAAGTCACATATAGTAGGAATTATATTTTTCATATATCAAATCAGTAACACAATCTTTGAACTGTTAAATTAATCTAGAAATTATTTTTTAAGAATATTATTTTGACTATGTAGAAAAATTATAACACCTAGTTTTTATAAATATTTATCCTAAAATAAATATATATTTTATAAGAACCATTTTTAACTTATTTTAATCCTAACCTAACATGGATATTTTGTTAAATAAATAGTTTTTTGGTGTTTAAATGATAATTCATACATTAAAAATGAGGTTTAAATTTTTTTAGTGCTATATAAGAAAAATTTTGATTTTTCCATAGTATATAAGATTAATCATATATGAAATAATGAAAACTTATGATATACTAATAAATAATATGGTTATAAATAATGATAGATATTCAATACTAAGGTCTATATAATACTAGATGCAGGCTACACTAATGTTTAATAAAATTTTAATACACCAAAGCTGCCTAAATTTGTGACCAGAAGAGGTAATTAATGGCCAACAATACATTGATACAAATCATAAAAATATGTTTACTTCAAATTGACTATAAAAAAATCAATTAAAAAGAAAAATTTAAATATACTATGACTATCCAATGTTAATAGAATCATACCTCTACTTCTAGTTTAATAGCCAACATAAGAATCAGACCCCACATGATTTAACAAATGATGATAAGAGAATACTTTTAGGAGACTACCAAATATTGCTCGATATGTCAATTAATGATTCCCTATAAATGTTATCTAACCAAAACATGTTACCAGGTGCTGATCAAAACTTTTAGAGAAAAATAATTGGATAAGGTATTATTAAAATTATGGGTGTGGGTTTCAACAAACAAGGGTATTATATATTTTGATACCAAATAACAGGTTGATAAAATATGAAAGATGATTGTAATTAGTGGTTACCTTTTTATAAATTCATTGATATTAAGATAAACACTCTAATTATTAATTATATTATTTTTTAAACTAAAATTCATACTTTCACAACATGAAATAAATTAATGATGAAAAAATACCACTAAATATTTATCACATAAGTCCGAAATTAGGATACCAGTATCTTAATGCACTCAGGCTGTCTGAGTTAATTATAATCCACTCTGATCATTAAACAGTTACAATGGAAATGAAAGGGGACATATACTAACCTTGAATTTTCAAACATTAATATTAGATACTTTATAAGATAAACAACATAACAGTGTTAAAAATACAGATTCTAAAGGTTTGTGTCTTAGGATAATTAAGAAAATAAATAACTCTTACCTAATGAAACACAAACATTTATTTAATTAATTATTCCTTAACATCATATTTTCCATCATGTACTCCTTAGTATAAGTATTCACTTTATTATATACATCAAAATGGATGAGGTACAAGCCTAGTAAGAGGATAGATTAGAACCAGAATTAATATAGCATGGTTGTGTATAATCATTATCATTTTATCATAAGGATGTGATCATCATCATAATCAGGAGACGATTCATTAGATAAAGGCATGGATTTTCAAAATGCAAAAAAATAAAACAGCATTCCTTATTGTTCAAATACCACACATATTTTTGAACAAACCTAGCATCATGTTCATTCATTTTCACTTGTTATCTATAGATACATCACATTACCAAATACATTGTAGTCCTATATATTTATAGGTTCACCCGTTACATAATAACATTTACATTGTTTTGAATTACACAATTAAAAAATATCAATCTTGGACATAAAATAATCCATGGAAGGGAAGGTGTTTTATTTCACATTGAATTAATTAATGAATAAATGTTCAGGTTTTCAAATGAAGGTAGGAATAACATACTTGGTATCAGAATAAACATTATTGAGTATAGAGGAAACAATATCAATGGAAGTAGAAGATGCGTTTTTGGAAAGAAGTGTTCTTTTGTAATACAATTATATTTTTCATAAAACCAAATTAGAAGAAGCTAAAACCAAAAAATAAAAGGGAAGAAAAATAAATTATATTTAAATACAAATATGGGAACATCCATACTTAAAATAGTGTGATAGAGAGAAAACCCAAAGATCAAGAGTTGGGTTCGAGAATCCTATGACCATATGTTCAAATTCATTATTAAAATTAATATCTAAGATAATAAAATTAATCTAATTAATTAATTAATTAACTTTTATATATTAATTTAATTAAATTTAGTTTTATTATGTACGTTTTATGGTATTTTCAAAAATTTATAGAGTTTAAATACATCATTCAAGACTGATAGTTTTCTTGGTTTTCATGATTACTTTTCTTGTATATAGGTATGGAAGTTCATGTATAATTGAAATAATTCTGTAAAATTTAAATTATATGCTATTAATGACAATAAAAAAGATAAAAGTGTAATATATATCATTTGGTTATATGGTATTAAGAAGAATAATTAGATAAGAAATTATTGATAATTGTTTAGATTATTATGGTGAATTTTTATCATAAAGAACTTGTTTTGTTTTATCATTTAGTACTATGTAAATATGTTACTTATGTACCTTAAAATATGTTATAACATACAAATTAAAATATTATTTATCTATAAAAATGGGTTTAAGATTAGACTTAATGGCAGTAAGGGGAAATGGAATGATTTTCTCTTTGAAGGCTATAAATCAACACCTTACAGATAACGCTTTCATTTTATGAATAATAGGGAGAGGAGAAGGGGTTTGATGATGTATTTTTCCATTATCATAATAAAATAATATTATATGTAAGGTACCATATTTATTGTTTTATTTTTATAAGGGGATGTGATGAGAGAAAAATAAAATAAAAAGCAATTTTAGGAAATGGATGAGAATTTTCCCTCTTCAATCCTTCTCATTTAGACACTCTATAGGGTAAATGGTTTGGAATTTTTATGTGACCAAGATATCTAGGACATGGCGCATGGGGCCTTGACAGGTGTATTGGGAATAATATGGACAAGTATCAGTGCATGAAATGTTTGAGGGGAAGAGGTGGTCAGAGGTGTTATTTAAAGGGTAGGAGAGGGGTGTTTTTCCATTTACTTATTCATTTGTTTTTTTTTTGTCTCAACATTATAAATAATAAAATAATTATCTATAAAAAATTAAAATAATTATGGGGAGTTCGAGATTATGGTGTTTACATCAAATATTAATAACGTAATAGTCTACTAAACATATAATATATGTAGTCTAAATTCCCATATTTTACTATTGAACAGAAATTCATGTATTTGTGATAAATCAAAAAACATCACCCATGTCCTTTTTCAATTTGTAGAAATAATGAATAAACTCATTTTTTATGATAATAATTTTCTATGTGTGATAAATATAATTGTTAATTAAAATCAATATTTAATCTACAAACACAAGTTTTAATATAACTGATTTTATAACTCTTTGAAAAATTATTTAATGTATTATAGAATTATATTATAATCATAAGAAAAAATTATTAATTTATGAATCAATTTTATGAAAATAAATATTGTTTTAAATAAATATATTATTTATAAAATTATAAATTAAATTTTTTGTTTTATAAAAAACCAAAACTTCATTAATAATTTTTAAAGCATTTATTATTATATAATATAATTTAATTATTTCATATTTTAATTTTTTAGATTCCCAAATTTTATTTACACTTTCATAGATGAGTCTTCTATTCTTTTGGAGGAATTAAAATTCTTAGTGGTCGCATTACAATTCCAAAGGTTACGTTACTATTCTATCAAGATATTTTCATTGACATCTACCAATACCTCATATTTAATTCATTATATGTTTATTATGTTTTTATTATTTAAAAAATGTTATTTTAGGTGGTTTTTACAACATAAAAGTAATATAATAATTAAATTTACATTGATGAGTTTTTGGGTTATTATAGATCATCATTTATCAAAAAATTCAACAAAAACAAAATCCTTCTAAAAATGACTGCATATGATCCCATATAAAATAATTTTTGTCATACACTCTATGACTCATGAATAGAAAAAAATGATTATACTCAAAAACATAATCATTTGAAATTTTATCATCTTGAAAATTGTTTCATTTGGATCATTATCTTCAGGGAAACGCATCTCAATGATCTTCTTATTCACCATAATATATAATCTATTGAGTGTAGTTTCGACTCCTTATAAACATCTCATCTCAATAATCTCGAAATAAACTATAATATTAGTAGAAATAATATTTGAATTAATGATTTTACCATATTATATAGATACAATTATATAATAAATTTGAAGACTGTGTGGGTTCCCTTCCAAATTTCAATTCACCAATATTCTTCAGTCAACGAATAGAAATAAATTCCTATGATATCATAGTTTATTATTCCTAATATATTTTGAATGATTCCTCTATAAATATCATAAATTAATACACAAACCATAGATTTCATCAAAAAAATTCCTTCTATAGAAATAATATTATAATGACCATATTAAGATAATTATAGTGAATGTGAATTCACATTATTAATGTGATACCTCTTGGAAACATCCATTTAATGTACGTTTAATGAATGTACAGCATGTTTCACATCTATATACTCAGAACTCATCCACATGTAGCGTTTAATAAATGAAATAATAATATTATTATTTCATAATTATAATTGAACAAATATATATATACATTCTCAAACCATTATTTTATCATTACTATACTTATTGTGTTTTTGATCAACATATTATATGATTATCATTACCCCTTCTTCCAATGATTTTTTTTATTTTTCATCAACATAGAATTTGGTAAAAACATCTTGAATCATTGTTTTTATTGCACTATAGTATTGTTGTCTAGCTAGTATAATTGTATAACATCATCATAATAATTTTATTTATATATATAATGTGTCCCTCAAAATAATTAATCCCTTATGAGGTTCTTGTGAACATATAAAATCCTATTG
Source organism: Viscum album (assembly GCA_963277665.1). Taxonomy (NCBI): domain Eukaryota; kingdom Viridiplantae; phylum Streptophyta; class Magnoliopsida; order Santalales; family Viscaceae; genus Viscum; species Viscum album. Next base: position 163,869,882 of record OY728155.1, on the reverse strand, counting down.
GTACGTTTCTATATATTTATTAACATTTCATCCGATCTAAAAACATTCATAGATTTATTTTGGAAAAAATATTTTCATAATGATAATGTATATTTAATCTACACTTTCTGATTATTTGGTCACATTAATCATTTTAAAAAAAGAACATATATCATTTCCAGCTAATCAAATCATTTAACGAGGGGATAAATCAATAACAAAACTATACTTGAGAAAAAAACCTTTTCTAGAGAACTACATCCCTTGGTGATTTTTTTTTCAAATAAATTTGATGATGTCCCCCCTCATGTCATACAAATATGTTTATACACATTTTTACAATCACTAGACATATTGTAATAGATGATAGAAAAAATTGTATATCTCTTTATAGGAAATCATTTTCACATGTATCCCCCAGTTGTCTATATAATTAAAGAAATGATGGGGATATTCTCCAATAAATTTGAATATGTGGAGGAAGAATGATAAACATGATATTTAGATAGATGTTAGTCACACCATTCCCTAGGCATTACTTTGCTGAATATATAAATAATAAGGTCCTCTATTGAAATATGGATCAAATTATCACCTATAATAGAAAAATTTTGTTTTTTAATGATATATGAAATAACTATTTTGTGATATAGAGTATTGATTTTAATTATTTGAGATACTAACTAAACAATAAATATCAAATAAAATGTACCATTGATTTTCTATATTCACATTAAAGTCATCCAGTGAAATATTTATCAAATTCCATTGAGTACAAGAAAGGGTGGATGAAATATATTATGATTCTACAATAATCTAGGTAACTTAGTGTTTCTTTTACTATGTTAAAAAATAGAAATTTTTCCCAAAATGTATTTATGGTATGATATTTATTTTGGACATTATAATCAGCATGTCAATAAGCATCCATAAAACTAAGAATATTAAATTTATAATTAATTTAGTCACCCTGAAAAACATTACTATTCCTTAAAAACAAAAAAATATATTATCATTCATTAGGGATGACTACATTGGTTTAAATATATATCAGGAACACAATGTTATTTTGTACATAATGTTTCATTGAAATGTTGTTTTTAGAGATAATATTTGAAATACTATTGGAAGAACGTTTTATTGACACTTTTTTGGAATGTATTTTTGCAACTCTATTCTAATATAGATATGAGTAGAAACATCCATATAATCCACCCTGAAAAAATTATTCAATGAATCATTGTCACAGATTTATTATGACATGAATATGTATCATATTTCTGTTATAACATATAACCCCCGAATGGAATTCATCTTTTTAGGCATCAAGATATCAAGGTAGTATTTAATTATATCTAAATTATCCTTACACGCATTATTATATTTTCCAGAAAATATTTTTTCATCAATATAAGTAATGATTATCATACCATCAAAACATATATACTTAAAATATAATTTTATATCAAAGTTTCAATTGAAAATTTTTAAAATTATCAAATGAAATGATATTTATAAATCTAAGAATGGTTCTAGTTCAACCCATATAAATCGTTCATGAGATTAAAAATCATATTTTTATCCACAAAATATTTTTATCCATGAATTTTTTTTAAAAAAAAAATCTACTTCAACTACTCTGTTTAATAATGTGGACATGAAATCTATTTTATAACACCATCACATCTTGTGATAATTAACTAAAAAATATCTGAATGATCTCGATTTAGGAAATAGGGGAAATATATTCTACAAAAATCAATAAATTCCACCAATTGGTAACCATTTTAAACTCACATTATTTATTTAATGAATCTTATACCATTTTTGTAATTGTATTCATGAACACCCCTTTAGTGTTGAATATATTTTTCCTTCCATTATCTGAGTAATATCCCAGGTTTTAGTTTTATCTTTTTAATCAGATTCCAGATTCATTGATTTTATACATTCATTTTGGTCAAAAGATTATGAAACTTATTTATGATCATCATGGAATGAAAGTTTCATATTATTCATTATTCTACAAATTTACCTTTTCTGAACAGTTTTATTAAAACTTCTAATAATATTAATCCATTATAGAGGATAATATAATTTTAAATAATTTATGTTTCAACTCTAGGAAGAACAATCTACATCAATAGATTCATCAAAAAATATTTTTGGAATATTAGACTCAAGATTTTATTATTTTTTCCCAGTTCGTCTTGAAATTAATATAGTTTCAATCTTTGGTTTGTCATATTAACATTATTTTTTATTATTAGTTTGGAATAATATACAATCACATTAACAATAAAATATTCCAAAAAAAATTATGATTGTCCATTCCAATACAAGTATCTCTTACCGTTAGTTGTGTTACATAGGAAAATGTGTTTTTTACTTTTTATCAAATTTTATAATATTTTAGTTATTTTTCTTTATTAGTAATAGAAATACATAAAATTTAATGTACTTAACATTTTGATTTTTTTTCACACTATATCTCATATTTATGAAGTGCTTAATGATATTAGGTATCATTTATGAACATGTACCTACACACATATAGTTTTTTATGAATAACTTTGGGAGTTTATATTTTGTTGCCCCGATCCATCACATTACAACCATATAACTTTTACCTTCTCTACAGATTTATTTTATTGAGGAGTGTTGGAAACACTATAATTATTTTTATGTGATTTTAATGATATTATTTAGAAGAGTTACCTGAAAATTATTTTCCATTATCTATTTTTATCATCAAGATATATTCTCCAGGTAATTTTCAAACTTCCCTCTTATAAATAATATAAATTTCCCTAACATTTGATTTATGTTTTGAAAAATATAATAGTGTCTATCAAGGTGAATACATCAAATAAATTAATTATTTATAAATAAGAAATTATGGGATAGGTCTAAATAGCGTATATACATTGACATATATGTTCTAATGATTGTTAGTGGACTAAATTTCTACTTTTTTATGTTTTCTTCCATTAAGCGTCGCATTTTGACAATCTTGAAAAAACGATTATAAATATTATTTTATGTGTAAATATCATAATATTTCTTTCTCTCATATTTTTATGATTTTATTGGATGAGATGATCTAGTATTATATACAACAATTTATTATCACCTTTTATTATTTTTGTAATATGAGTTTCCCTAATATCCATTATGATATTGTTTTTTTATTATTTTCTCATTCAAAAATAGTTCTCTCATCCTTCAATCATGAAATAATGAAACAAATTATCTATAAGATTATTTTATTCCCCTTATCCCATAATAAACAAACCCCAAATATTCTACTATAATTTCATCTATAATGATAATCTCAATGGATTTTATCTTCGTTCCATTTATAATGGTTGTTCCTATTCTTTTCAATTTTTAGGAACAATAATTTTAAAAGGTAATAGATCCGTCATTTAACTCATAAATACTTTTTAATACTTTCAATTCTCTAGCAACATTTAAAGATAATAATATATCATGAGTATATGGTTTCTCACTATAGTCATATTTCAAGGTATACTCAACAGTTTATTATTTTACATTTATCTTTTTTCCTTTAATTTCATATATTTTATTATAAAATCTATATTATAGTAGTATTCATTAATTCATCTATATATTTACATGTTTTATTATATAATTCATAGTATTTCCCCATAAATCTAAATGATTCTTTTGCAAATGTTCAATACTTATGAACCATCTTTCTATGAGATATAACATAACATATTTGTATCAATATTTTCTATTCACAAAGAGTTTCTTCCCTTTAAAGCATACCTAATTTCTATATATGATGTGACTTATGAGTAATTTTATTATTTTTATAAATAGTTTCTACAATACTAGAAATAACCCCGAATCTATCATCTTATAAATTGATATTTCTTTTAGAGATATATTTATCATGGTTGTTCATCATAAGGTACAACATATTTAATATTCCAATCTTGATGATACTCTTATTTTTTTGAAGAAAACATGATTTTGTTTAATGAAAGTAATACTTATAATCTTATGAATCTATAGATACTCATTTTCAATTGAGAATATTCTATTATTAAAAAAATGTGCTATCATAATTTTTCGTAGGTACAAATCATAACTATTTTTAAATATTAGTATATTCTAAATATTTTGATCATTTTTATTTAACATCATTTTTATTTTTGAAATAATTTCTTTTCTTCTCCAATGTACATTAAACTTTAGTAAATGTAGATTTATTCAATCCTTTTTTATCTTCCATTTCATCATTATTCTCAAAATTATCATTAATTTACTTATTCGACTCCCCCATCATTAACATGATACTATTGATATCCTTGATTTATGAATTATCCTCTTTGAGAAACTCTTGTTAAATTTTAAGCATTTTATTTCTATTACAACTTTATAAGAGAATTTACTTCTTGAGTTTGGTATTCTATATAATTCAAGCTTTAGGAATATATTTTATCATTTATTCCTAGTATATTTTTTAATCTTTCATAAATTTATGGTTCACGTGATCAACTAGGTTTATGAATTCCTCTATAATTTCACCGTATAGAGATATATCTCCACATTATTCATTTTTTCTATTAATAGATATATAATTTACTTATATGGGGTAAACATACTCTTTCAATAGCTATTTTTCAACATCCCTTTATATCATTAATATAGTTCATTAGAAAATGTTTTTTCGTTAGACTCAACATATTCTAATTCATTATATTTCATCCAATAAAAATTAAATGGAATGTTTCAAACTTCATCACACACCAATGGTTTCTATAATGGTTTACTTTATAAGTCCATTTTTATTTTTATAAATATTTTAAGATAATAATCATTGTCCTCTTGTACCCACATTAATTGTCGGATTCATATTCAATTTTATTGGATGCTTCCACTTATATTACATTGAGATTTAGTTTCCACATAGATTTAAATGTAATTTCCTCTTTATCACTTTTATTGATTAATTAATGATTCTAAATTTCATATGAAACAAGAATATTTATATGTTCATCTAGAGCTAAATCATCTCTATATTATAGAATTAAAGCCATATGATCAAATCAATCCATGATATTCCTCATTAAATTATTTAAAATAGTTTATTTAGTCATTGTTTTGTTAATTTCTATGATGCTACTAATTATTTTTTTCACTCTTGAAAATAATTCATCTATGGTTTTGTCATTATCCATCATAATGTCCTCAAACTAACTTCTCCAAATATAAGGGGTCAATTTAGTTATTTTAACACTACCTTAAATGATACTTTACTTCATATCCTATGTTCCCTTTGAAAAATTTTAGATCCACTACTTTTTTAAGTCTGGTGATTTTTGAGAGATACATGATATACACGATTTCATACAAACTATAAAATTATTAACATAAATAGCATTAACAAGAAAATTAATTTTTATTGAATCTCTTTCATTTCATTGATTTATTCAGGTTTATATCTTTTTATTATTATGAAAAAAAATATTAATTGATAATTATCATGTTATTTTTATAAATTGAAAATTTTAATATTATATATAAAACTACTACATAATGGATATACATAAATGTATAAAAAAGTAATTCTTGAATTATACCACCCATGAAATGACCATGAATAATATTATTTAGTATAATGGTTTAGTTTACCCTAAATGATAATATTTATATATATATTGTATGAATCATCATGAAATACTAATCATATTATTAATGTTTCTTTGAAAAGTTAATGGGTAATGGATGTGAAAGATTAAAAGAGATTTTAGGAAACATTATTAAAAGTAGTGTAAAATAAAAAGATGTGTGTTCTTTTAATAATAATATTTGAAAATATAATGTGAAAAATCATTGAAAATCATATATTTTACTACAACTTCTAGTTATGGAAATTTTCAATGGAAATAATGTTTTCTATAGTAAATTTGGTTCTACAACATTTGATAATGAAAGGGACATTTTTAATAGATGAAATAATATTTTTAATGAAATTTTCATAAGAGTAAAAAATATTCATTAAATTAATATATATTTTTCATAATGTGTATTATAAAATTCCATGAAATATTTTGGTGTAAAAACACAAGCATCAAAGAAAAAAGTTCATGATAGTAAACTATAACTTATGGAATGAGATTTTTATTTTTGAAAATCCATACAATTTGAGAAGACCTAGTATCAATAGACACTTGAATTACAGAATATATTTTAGCTAGTAAATCTCATGAAATAAAAAGATTATTATTGAATCTTATCCATATTTAGTGAATAAACAATATATAGGATGCCTACTTCTTAATAAGTACTACCTCTCAAAGAATATTACTTGTTACAAAATTAAATATTATGGATTCAGTAACACATTATTCAAAACAAAATGAATAAATGGGATAGTAATTAAACCAAAAATATGATGATTAATATATTTCATTATATGAAATATCAAATAGATTTTATATACACAACATCAATCTAATTTGGTGCATAGTTAAACAAAAGTATCAAAAAGATAAATATGATATGAAACCCCTTACCTCTTTTCCTAAAATTCATGAAAATACATTATTCTCTAATATAAAAAATATAGGTATCATAATAACAAAATTGAAAACCATAATCATATACTTTTTCATTTATCCACTTCATAAATTTTTATTCTCAATATGAATTCTTCTGATTTTCCACATTATGTGTTTTCAAATTTAACAGTTATGTGCTTGACTAATACGGTTAGTATCATTAACCATCATTGGATAGAAATTTATATATTGATATATAATTAATATTCCGTAAAATATAACATATATTGATTAAAAAATAACTTATTTCATTCTATATGTTTTGTGGTTTTGTACTGTGAAAACTGAATTGATGAAGAATTATTTTTGTAATTTTGGTGGTCGATAAGAATTTATTAATAATAAATTATATACCTTATATATATATTTAAAACCATAATATTATCCTTATTTTATTATTAAACTATAATAATATAAGTATATATATTAACATATTTATCCATGATCATATTGTGAATCATCGTTCATATCATTTGTTAAATTGACTCAAACATTAAAACACTTTAACTAGTTGTGTTCTTTTAGTAAAGGTCATGTTTATTTTGACATAATATTTTTATAATAGAATAATAATTCTTTGATTTTTATTTTATTAAATTATTTATCCAAATTTATTTATTTTGTATAATTATTGTAAAAATTGAGTACATGTGAAAAACTAATTGATCATTGATGTCGTCTTCGCATATGTATGATAAAAGTTTCAGTGTTATTTTAGGAAAAAAATCAGTAAACAAGGGTTGTATCGATAATGTTAAATCATATTATCATATTAAGGAAACAAAAGTTTTCATTTATTTATCATGATGATATATTTTTAAGGGTAATATTATTAAGACAATATATCTTCTAGATAATATGTATTGTGGGGATTTTATTTTTCATTAGAAGTATTCCTTGAATTTTTAGGATATAGAATAATTTTTTGTTACTAGGGGATTATTTTTCTATGAGATAGTTATTGGGATATTGAAATTTAATATTTAAAAATATCAATTTTAAGGTGAAGTGTGTCTTGATTTGGTGATTATATTACTCTTTTAAATGTGAAATAATTGGTGGTTTTGAGGGTGACTATTACATTTTGAAAAATATATGGTTTTAATTCATGTTTAAAATACCAAAAATTTTAAAATATATAAGAGTGGAATTATTTTGGGTTGAAAAAAATCTCATCCACTCATTATTATTCACCATTTATTGTTTTAGGTATTGTTTTAACTTTTTTTTCTTTTACCCCAATATATTTTTTCGTTCATAATTAATTTCCAGCATTTATAATTAATATTAATGAAAAATACTAATATTTTTTTAGTATTACCTAATATTTTATATATAATTGAAACTTTTAAAATCTTTTTTTAATATAAAGTTTCGATTGGTATGAAAAGATAATTTTTTAAAAAACAATACTTAATTGTGTAAAAATTATTGTTCGGGAAGACCCATTTTGATGCATTAAATTTATATACAATGTAAAATAATTTTTGGTAATTATTTTAATGATGTTAATTGATTTAATATAAAAAATAAATAAAATGAGGCAACCAAGGGAATAAAAACCTAACGAAACATGAAATAATAATTCATTTAATGAAAATTAGATAATATTTGTTATATAAAAAATAAAATTTTTATCAGTCAAAAAATGCTTTCCATGGGATTTTAATGATCAAAAAAAATTTAAAAAAATTTATTTTTTTTCTTAAATTATATATTTGATTGCATTAATTTTTTTTATAATATTATAGATTATTCATACATAGTGATTAAATCATTGAAATTATGACGCTTGTAAATACCATATATTAAACAAAAAAGCATTTTGAAAAATGATAAATAAAATCATAATATGTAAATATGTGTGTGATAAATTCAAAAAATAGGCTTATTATTTCTAATTCAAGGCCTAATATTTCTAAATTAATATTTCAATGTAAATATTGAAATATAAATAAAAGAACTCTTATCAAAATTACCATTTTAAAAAATTATCGAAAATCAACTATTTATATCGTATATGTAATTATTTTATTTATTTTTATATTTTGTTAGTTACTAATAATATTATAATACATTATGGTTCATTTCTATCAGGCGTTAGAGGAAAGAAATGTTTCCAAAAATACTTACTTATTTTATGTTAATTTGTATTTTGAGGTGTTACAATGAGGCTAGGTGACAATAGAGGGAGAGAATTCAAAATTTTGGGTCATGTATAGTGGGCCTTAACTCAATCGTTAATCGAAATCAGACGAGAAAAAAATGTATGATATACTAATACATGGTATTATTTTATCATGTTACATAAAATGAAATATGGGTTAGTGTACACGAGATAAGAATACACTAGTTCTATACTTGATAGATATAATGTGGAATATCACATTATTAATATTAAGTATGATTTTTAATTATACATAAAACATAATTGAGATATTATAAAATAGAAATGAATAAATATTGGGATTAGTATAAATCCCAGCACCCTCTTCCCCTAATATTTTTTATGGATTAAATTCAAAATCCCTTAAACACACCCAAACACCATTTCTCCATCCATTTAATATATGATAAAAATATGAAAATATTATTATTGTTAAGGATAATAAGTTATCATGATGGTATTAGAGATACAACTCATGGTTATCCCACACTACATCCATTCTAAATTCAATTCAATTTTTATGAAATCCCTTTAAAAAGTTCATAATTTATTAATTTGGATCCATTTTCCAGGATCCATAAATTTATATAATATTCTTTTTCACTATATAAATAGTTCTAATATAAATTTTATTTGACATTATTATGATTAATTTATTTATATTAATGAATATAAGACGCTTGGCCAAAGACCATTTTTTTGGAAAATAATAATATGAACACATAATATATAATATTGTTAGAAATGAAAAAAAGTAACCACGTCATTATTTAACAAAATTCAATACTTATGATCTTTGAATTGAAAATATTACTGAACATTAATATCAATTGGATTTTGTGTCCTAGAACAAACTACTTTTTACTTTATGACTAACTTGTATTCATGCATTTGAATAATAATAAATAAATTATCACATATTGATTGTTCTTATGCATGAAAATTCATTTGATAATGTCTTATGGATGGTTGTTTCCCTAAAGGTTCATAAATAATCCCTACTATGATAAGAACTCAGAAGTTCCATAACACTATTCTGGAATATATTTTAATTTGATGGATGATGTTATTTGTGGGATACAAATAATACGGGCCATTAGGGGTGTAGACTCATAAAACATTGTGGCACATTTTCATGGTGTACTCCCTTGGTAATATCTAATAAGATATTATTAGAAGGAGACCCGCCAATAAAAAATCATCATTTCATAGTTTCATTCGATGTTCCTCTCTACGATCGTGTGTATTGGTCCTTAGACATTATGATTATTATTAATGGGTATTATAACTTGATCACATAGATCTATTAAAAAAACTACTACAACACACTTTTTGCAGTGATGTTGGATATGTTGGGTGTTTCATGTGTAATACTACATTAATAGATAATATGAGAAAAGATTATTCCCACCTATTCAAATAATGGAAGTTGATATCTCAGGCCCATTCATTGAATTGATATATCCTAAATAAATCCATGGCCATGGTGTGCAATGGGAATGTTCAATTTCGGAGTGTTAATGAAATAATAATCAATCACATAGGTTGATGGAACTAGCATGCAACCCGTTTTATTCGACATATCAAGACAAAGGGATTACATTGCATGGTAAGAATTCGTAAGAGGTGACACGTCATTATGGCATTATCTTCTTTCTTTATGGGTTCAATAGCATGTTGTTAGACGATGACTGTAGACTTTAGGCAGACTCCGCCAAAGGCTACTAAGAAAGATTCCTAGATAGTCCCAAACTAAGTGTGTACATGTATCTATATTATGTATTCATTTTATATATGCAATAAAGAGTATTCCCAATTTTTGTTTAACAATTTTTCAAAGATGCCTGATCGCGTTAATTTTGATACTAGTTATTCGGGAGAATATATTGTAGGAAAAATAATATATTTACTAGTGAGTAATGTAGATATATTTATTTATGAAATAAATATTCATTAATCAAAGTGTAATCAATGTGGTGGAGGAAATAATGATAATGTAAAAACAAAATGACAGGGAGTATATATTAATATATACACACTTTGTAGTTTTTCTGGGGATTTCTGCGAAAAAATATTATTTATTTCATTAATTAATATTAGGTGTAATTCGATCAGTTTATGTAAAATTATAATAATAGTCAATTGTTATTATTAGACATGGGGCATTACTAAGAATGAAATGAAATGAAAAAATGATTTAAGGTAATTAATTCATTTTATTATTCTAAGTAATAAAATCAGAATTAGATTATTCTCATGGGACATAACCAGTTTTTGGGGTTGTGCACAATGGATCTGGATAATACTGTCAATCTAAGAGTGAATTCCTTTCCTACAAGAACACTCCCATGTTACAAGATAGATCCTCCTCTACCATATTCTGGAGAATGCATTAGAAGTGGCTCTCAAGGAGATTGAAGGAAAACACAGCATGTGAAGGCTCTTTAGTACAAGAACTCGGAAAATCTTTCGGCGATGTCCAGAGATATGTGAACCACATGTGGATCACCTCTAGTTGAGGTTTACTCTTGACTTATACGATGCAATGATATATTACATAGGATAATGATCAGAAACATCAATGAGACAGAATTCCATCAAGGTAATTACTGTCTTTAAATTAAATTAATTATAACCAACATATGATGATTCTTTCTATGGTTTAACGATTTCTCTTGATCCTTTTTTTTCTATTACAAGGATCTGACATTTCATTATTGTTACATATCTCATATTGATCATTGTTAACGCCAAATTTAATGTTGGGTACACCCATCCATGCGCTTCCACTCTTCTCGGAACCTACAAGTTGTATCAAAGGGGTCATATAGTTCATTATAATTATTTAGTTTTTGTGTTTGTGATTTATGCAATTACTAATTTAGTTGTTTCAATTATTCTTAATTGTTCTATATATCTGAATCATAATATCTGTTCCTTCTCTTTCATTTCTCGTTCACCTAAGAGAATAAATATTTTATTTTAATTTTGATTAAAATATAAAAGAGGATATCATCTAGAGGTTCCAAAGCATATTGGCCATACAACACTAGAACACACATCGTATATTTGGCAATAAACTATTTGTAGTCACGGTTCAATGAATTATGTCTGGTCCGCCAAAACAAGCTGTGTTTTAGTATTTATCAATGTATTTATGACTCTGTGTGTTGACCAGGATTATGTGGCACATAGTTTCTAGATTACATGATGTCTGGCCCACTAGACATATCATGTAGTCCCTTCGGGTTAGGGTTGGACCGTGTCCCCTGCATATGGCTTTCCTGGTTATCATCCATGTAACATGGATACAACACAACGTGTGTCCCACTGGACATTTCATGTACTCTGAATACTTTTGAATTACACTCACACGTTGTATCCTTGGTTGTGTACTTTAGATGGGCGATGAAAAATATTACAGGACATGTACTCATCCAACATAGGATAGGTGTTTTATATATATGTGTTTAATTTATCATTTGTGTAAGGTTGATTTCCACTCTTTGGTTAATTATGAACATGAATTCACTAGGTTTCCTCCATGGTATAAGTTTCATAAAAATAAAATTTTAAATGAATTTATTTGTTTAAAATTATGATGCATGAGAATCTCAAGGAAATTCAGAAAAATATTTTATGATCAAAGGATTGATTAATTAAAGATTATAAATTGATTTGAGCGTGATTTATCTTAAAAAATGATTAAATAATTGAATTCTAGTTTTATTTATGCATAAATATCATTTCATATATAGATGATCAGGAGATAAACTATGTCGTTTGTTTGTGGATGGTTTATTTTAATTTATTTATTCAAATTAAATTTCTTGGCCTCTGATCCTTCTCCCCATTAATATGTATGGTTTTCATGCCCATGGTTTACTTTACATAAAAGATTCTATTACCCTTCACCTATGAGTGAGATAAAATCATATTTAATGGATGGATCTCCCAATCTATTAGAGGAGGATCAAGTTAGAAATTTAGGTGAAACCATCCCAAGGAGAAATAATGGTGGATATGTGGAAAGCTATAAACATGAACCCAAAAAGACCAATGTGTCTTCTCCCCTATCTGTTGTGTTAGTTTATCAACCACAAGATAAACTAATCAATATAAAAATATCATGATGATGCGAATTAGTTTATTTCTTTCATTTGAATGGTTTATTTATTGTGGGTGTGTTGTCACGATCACCCAATTAATCAATTAAACTAGAATGCGATATGGAAATAAATTTAGATCGTCTTATGCATAAATATTATCTTATAATTCATTAATCACTTATTTATGTCCAATTAATTTTAACAATCATTTAATAAATATAATAAAATTGAAATTTATGTATAAGGATAAAATTCCTCCAAGAAATATTAATTCCATATTGCCTTCCATAATCGTTGTTAGACTCGAACCCTAGTTCAATGTTCTTGAACAAAACTCGTTGGGTTAATTCAACTATCATGGAATTCTACTTCATGTTTTCGGTTTGAATTCACTTGGATCAAATCAAGGGTTTACTACTGTAGTAGGACTTGGTGTGACCATGAGAGGAAAGTTAAGGAAATGAAAAACAAAAGGATTTCAGGATTGGGGAGTCCACTCAGCGAATCATGGAGCTTCAAGTTAATGTATTTGGCATTTGGAATGCCTACATAAAACATTTCAAGTTCCTTGACCAACCCTTGTTGGGTAATTTGATGTGATATATGGCTCCTTTCCACTAGAATATTAAAGGAACATAATATTAATAATTCAATAGTGAGGGATATTGGATTTCAATAAAATAGTACTAGACTAATAAGTATTAATTTATATATTTGTCTCAGTTTTATAATGATAAAGTAATAAATATTATTCCATCTTAATTTGTAGAAATGGATAGGAAAATAAAATCCAACATATCACTGTGAACCATATTCAATAAGGAAAACCTTCCCACTAGAACTAATTTCCAGGAATAGAAGGGGTGTTTATGCATGATCCTTATCCATGAAAGGAAATTGTAAGTTCTGGAGGATTGTATTCCAGTTGCACCTGAAAAAAAACCATTGATGATGAAATGTGGCTTTATATTGATCATTTAAAGGATTCGATATATTTCCAATTTTTCATTTTATCGTCCATGTCGAATTATCATTTTAAGCAACATGAAAACATGTATGTGCATAACATGATGTCTCACCTTAGGGATATCTATCAAGAGAAGGAGAGACATGAGTGATATGAGATCTAATACACTTTTTTTCACAACTAAACATGGATATTCTTTTCTAGTTGTCCCTCATTTATTCATGCTTATTGGATACATTGAATTCATGGATAACTTACATATTAAGTTCCCATATGGGTTACCTAATGATCACATAGTATCATCACTTCCCAAGGCCTTCTCTATCATTATTTTCAACAACAACCTGTGAAAAAAATGAGAAGATTCTATCAGAACTTATGACCATAATTCACCAGTTAGATAATGACATGGGGTGTGACAAACCCAAATTCCTTGTGGTGAATACGAAAAGTACAGACAAGGAAAAGGGACCAAGGATTTATAAACGGTCTGAAGCCCCCAAGAACAATCCCACCAAGAAGGGGAAGATCCAATGGTTGGGAAATGAATGGTATGTGGTGTGTTTTTCATGTGTTAAGCCATACCATTGGAAGAGGAAATCAAATCAGAAGTGTGGGGATGTTAAAGGTGCATTCGATAATGAGTGTAATATTTTCATTTCTACACATTGGGTATTAGATACAACTTGTGCGGACCATATCTATATACAAATGAATGATCCATGTAAATATAGAAGGATTTCCAGAGGAGAGGTGGATCATAAAGCTTCTAATGGTGTGAGGCTGGCTGTATTGGCCATTGACAATTACCATCTCTCATTTCCAACTAAGATGATCTTGGTTTTACATAACTGTTATTATGTTCCTAATGTAACCAAGAACATAATTTCTATATCATGTTTAGATATGGAAGGATTTATTTTCATGTTTTTAAATAAGGGTTGTTTATTTTATATGAAAACGTATGTTATGGTATAGAGTATTTAAATAATGGTTTTTATATATTAAATTACAGAAACGAAGTGTTAGAAATTGATAACGAAAAAAACTTACATGACTCATACAACACTAAGTTGTGGCATCACCATCATGTCCATGTAAATGACAAGAACTTCAGAATGTTTTTCCAAGATATATTTTTAGACTCTACTAATCTAAAACTACTTAATAGCTGTCACTCTAGATTACAAGGTTAAATGACACAGACGCCTTTTGGTAGATAGGGTGAAAGGGACATATATCTTCTATGATTGGTGCACATGGATGTGTGTGGACCATTTCAAGTAGAAGCTACAGGGGGATATTCTTACATCATTACTTTTACTGATGATTTAAGTAGATATGGATATATCTACTTACAGTGGTATAAGTCAGAGTCCATGGGGAAATTTAAGGATTTCAAGAAGGACGTATAGAATCATCTTGTTAAGAAGATAAAGAAAATTCAATTTGATCATGGCGGATAATATTTGAACAACGATTTCATCAATCTTTTATAGGAGTATAGGATTCTATCTCCACACACTTTTCCTTATACACCAAAGTGTAATGGTGTTAGTGAAATGAATAACTACACCTTGATGGACATGGTGAGGTCGATGATGATTCATACAGATTCTCCACTATCCATTTAGGGGTATGCATGAGAAAATGAAGCATAATATTAAACTGAGTACCAACTAAGGTGGAAAATGGAATTCCCTCTGATGGAATATAAAGAGACCCATTTTTTTGGAACACACCTATTTGAAGATGTGATGCATTTGCTAAGGCCTTATAGGGTAACAAACTAACACCCTGGGGCACAAGGTGCATCTTTATAGGATATCCCAAGGAAATGAAATGAGATTATCTAAATAACCCTTTATAAATGAATGTGTCACTCACTAGAAAATCTGTATTTTTTGAGAGAGAGAACATCCTCAAAAATGATATAGGGATAAATATTGAATTCTAAAAAGATGATTCTCAAGATACACCAGATTTCGTAGATTAAAAATTTCAACTGGTCCCTCTGGAAGAGGTTTCAAAGAAACATGTACTACATATGAGAACAAGATAAGTAAGGGAACCAGAGAGATTTAGTTTCATAGTCACCAAGGATGGTGAATCATTAATTTTGAACAATGATGAACCTCTCTCCTACAAGGAATTAGTATATAGATCAGAAGCTGCATGTTGGCTAGAAGCTATAAATTATTAGATGGATTCCATGTATCAGAACCACATTTGGGTTTTGGTAGATGATCCATTTGATATAAAGCCTATTGAATGAAAATTTGTATTCAAGAGAATTATTGTTATGAAATTTCCAGTTAGAACCTTTAAAGCAAGGCTAGTGGATAAAGGATTTCAACAACTTCAAGGAATTGACTATGATGAAACATTATTTTCAGTATCCATGTTTAAATCCATAAGAATCATATTTTCCATATAAAAGTTCCATAACTACGAGAGTTGGAAAATTGATTCCAAAAAATCATTCCTTTATGGGAACATTTGGGAAGATGTCTATATAAAGCAACCATAAGTGTTTCTGACACCAGGTGAGTCCAAACAGATTTTCATGTTTCCTAAATCCATTTATGGATTAAAGAAAGCATCAAGGTCGTGGAACATTTGATTAGATGAAGCCATAAAAGAATTTGGTTTCATTAATAATGAATGTGATCCATGTATTTATAATAAGAATAATGGGAAAGCATTCTTTATTCTAGTAGTACATGTTGATGACATATTACTTATTGGAAATGATGCACCAGTCTTACAGTCAGTTTAGGATTTAATGATCTAGTGTTTATACATAAAGGGCTTAGGTGAAGAAACCTATATTCCAGGGATCAATATAATTCAGGATAGATCCAAGAGGATGATTTTACTAAAATTGGGTACATACATTGACAAGAAACTAATGATAATTAGTATGGAACAATACATGAAGGGATTGGTTCTAGTGTCACATGACCTACATTGTTCTAAGAGAATGTGTCCTCAAACATGAAAGGAGAAAGATAGGATGAGTAAGATCACGTACGCTTCGGATATAGGATCCATCATGTATTTCATGTTATGTACTAAGCATGATATTGCCTATACACTGATCATGGTTGGAAGATATCAAGAAGATCTAGGAGAATAAGATTGAGATACGTTTAAGACTATCCTTAAGTAAATAAGAAGAACTAAGGATATTATCCCAATATATGAAGGAGACGTGGAGCCTATCATTAGAAGGTATGTTGATGCTTGTTTTTAGATAGATCAGAATGATCTGATGGCTCAATAAGCATATGTTTTCTGCCTGAACTGTGCAGCTGTGAGTTGGAAGAGTTCAAGGTAGCCAGTTTTTGCGGATTCTAAATCAGAGTCTAAATATATAGTATCTTTTAATGTACCCAAGGAAGTTGTCTGGATTCGGATAATTATCTAGGATCTTGATGTGGTGCTCAGTAGTAAACATACTGTCATATTTTATTGTGATAATAATGCGGAATATTCTCTTTCAAAGGAACCAAGGTCCCATCAATGAACACATCACATTATCTGTAGGTATCACCTCTTGAGGGATTTCTATCAAAAAGGTGAATTTTTAGTGATCAGAGTGTCCATGAAAGATAATGTGGTGTAACCCATGATTAATATCATTTCTCAGAAGAAGCATGAATATCGTTTGAGAGATAGAGGTTTAAATGTTGTTAGCGATTAGCTCTAGTCAAAGTGTGTGTCTGTTGGAGTTAGTGTCCAAGAACAAACTATGTTTTAATTTATGAAAAACTAGTATGCATGGATTTGAATATTAATAAATACCATATCACATCTTGATTGTTCGTTTGTGCGACAATTCATGTGATAATGTTCTAAGGATAGTTGTTTCACCTAAGGATCATAGTGGATCCCTGCTACGATGAGAACCCAGAAGGTCCATAACACTATTCTGGAATATATGTTCTATGGACGGATAATGTTACTTGAGGAACACAAATAATGCAGGCTGTTAGGGTGAGGACTCATAAAACATGGAGGTACCTTATCATGGTGTGTTCCCTTGTTAATATCCTTGAGGATATTATGAGAATGAGACCCACCAATAGGAAACCCACATTTTATAGTGTCATTTGATGTTCCTATCTGCAGATGTGTATATTGGTCCATAGAAATTAAAATTATTATTAATGTGTATTAAAACTCACCCACTTAAAGGTATTGATGAAAATTGTTATGACACCCTATTCGTAGTGGGGTAAGATATGTTGAGTGTGACATGAGTAATACTGAATTAATAGTTAATGTGAGAAAAGATTTTTCCTTTCTATTCATATAATAGAAGTTCATATCCCAATCCATTTGATGAAATGATATAGCCTAAATAAATTTATTTCCATGGTGATTAATGGGAATGTTTAATTCCAGGATGTCAAAGAATGAATAATCAAGAACATGGGTAGATGGAACTAGAATGAAATCCTATTGATTCAAGATATCGAGACAAAAGGATTATATTATAAGGTAATTGTTCGTAGGAGGTGACACGTCATTGTAGCTTTAAAATAATTACCAATGTGTCAATTGGTGTGTTTATAAACACTAAACGAATACCTTAGGCAAGATCCTCTTAATTACACCGAGGGAGAGGCCTATAAGGTCACACACTATGTGTTTCCAAGTATCTCAGTTAAATATTTATTTAACAAGATGAATAAAGAAAATTTTCCAACTGTGGTTTAATAATTATTCAAGTATTCCAGGTCGTATTTATTTCGATAGTAGTTATTTGATAGAATATTTTTTGATATAAATAATATATTTATTAGTGATTAATGCAGTGAAATTTATATAATAAAAAAACATTCATTATTAATGTTCTAATAAATTTGGGGTAGGAAATAAATAAAATTGGAAAAAAGTAAATGCCATGTATATTAATATATAAACGACGTGTATTTTTTCTTGGGATTTTTGAGAAAAAAATATTATTTATTAAATTAAATAATATTAGGTGTAAATCATTAGATACATATGAAGTGATAATAATAGTAAACTTTTAATATTAGTCATGGAGTATTGCTACGAATTCAATTAAAAGAATAAATGATTTTGGGTAATTAAATAATTTTATTATTATAAGTAATAAAATACCAATTACATTATTCTCATTTGTCCTATACATTAATTGGGGTTGTTTACAATGGATCTGGAGAAAGCTCTGTAGTGAATAAATAATTCATTTCCTCTAGTAACAGACTCATGTTACAAGAGAGATCGTCTTCCACTGGATCAAGTGGAGCGCTTTTGAAGAGGCTCTAAAGGAGATCAATGGTAGACACTAAAAGTGATGTCTTCTCTAGGATAGAACCCAAAGATTCTTTCAACGACATCCAGATATACCTAGAGCACATGTGTATTTCCTCTAGAGGATGTTAACACATGGATTCTGTGATGATACGACAGATCACATCTGATCATGATCAGAAACATTAACAGTGAGATAATCACATCAATGTAATTATTTCGTTTTAATTAAATTAATTACAACCAACATATGATGATCATATATATTGTTTTGGGAAATCCCTCATTCCTTTTAGATTTGTGTTATATTCCCATGATCTGGTGTTTTATTATCATTAAAGATCTCAGAGTCATACTTTTAATGATAAATATAATGTTGGGTACACCCATCCATATGCTTCTACTACTCCTAAAACCTGCAATATATACTCACCAGTAGAAGAAAATGATTATGAATCAATAGAAGTATAGTTTCAAAATCCTTGATAATTAATACAGGATATGATGTGTCAGTTGGATAAAAATGATACATACATTAAGCATATAATTACAATAAATTGGAGGAATATTGAAATGAAATTTTGGATGTCGATAAAAATGTTCCACTAAAATTTCTTATTTAGAAGACATGGTTGGATTAGAGGTAAAACTACACAATATACTCTTAGACCTATATATTCCTCTTGAATATGAGGTTACAAAGGATTATTTTAGGGATGAGGTAATTATGGGAGATCAAAGTTATTTGTATGTATTATATAATTATTTAATATGACAATTCATGGAATCTCATATTCCCATATTTGGAAATGAATGATAAGTACAATTTACCCATATCTAGATATAGAATAAATATAAACCATTGATGTGGTGATATATTAAATATAGATTCAAAATATAAAATATCTATAATCTCTTATGAAAACAAACCTCTATAAGGCAAAATTAATAAAGTAACGGTGGATAGATTATCCATTAAAGACAGTAT
This sequence comes from Viscum album, assembly GCA_963277665.1. Taxonomy (NCBI): domain Eukaryota; kingdom Viridiplantae; phylum Streptophyta; class Magnoliopsida; order Santalales; family Viscaceae; genus Viscum; species Viscum album. The sequence goes on along the minus strand of OY728155.1, from coordinate 163,849,787 downwards.
TTTTTTAATTTATTTTGATGAAATCTATGTTATTTTGGTTTTCCCACTATAAACTATTGTTTTGTAATTAAATAATTTGTAAAACTATATTTTTTCCTAGAGATTGATTATGAGATCCAAGATAATTTTATTTAATAAATTGATATCCAGGAATTTTTCAAAAATTTAGTATAGGAAAATGAATAATATGTCATGAAAGGGGAAAAATATTATACATACTCGCTACGATAGTCTATAATTGTAAACATGTGAAATAATAGGAGGTAGTGGGAAATATTTACAATTTTTATATAGAGCTTAGTTAATTGGAGGAAATAGTTCTAACTAATATGATGAAGGGTTTTACTTGGATAAACATTAGAAGAATGAAATATGTTGGTTTCTAGGGTGAACCAAACATTCAATATATTAATATAATTTGTTAAAAAACTTTATATTCATTACATGTCACTCTAATACATAAAAAAATTGTAATGGTTAAATATTATTATAAATGTGTATATAGAAGTACCTATTATATTAATGACCTTAATAATATCCCATTATACTCATCACAAACAGTACCCTTATTTGCCATATCATATAGAAACCACTCTTCATATCACGAGGAAAATGATATATAGTAAATGGTGAGATAAGAATACCAATAATATTATACAATGAAAATAACACTTATCATTTATGTATAGAATGGGTTAAATTATTTGAGAGAATGGTGTTAAAATTTGAAAACCATACCCAGTAATTCATATACAATAATAATGATCCATTTCAAAATAATTTAAAAATGATAAGTTATAAGTCATAAATAAATCAGAGATCATTATCCATGAGATGATAGAATTATAATAATATCAAGACATAAAATAGTTTTATATACTATGTCATAATCATAATACTATAATTCTTATTTCCTAGCTACCCACTATGATATTTATCACATCTTTTCCATTTATAACCACATATGTACTTACTTTAGGCATGTTATAACCTCTCATGTACCATCTTTTAGGTATTTTATAACCTCACATACAATAATTGATATCATAAATATATAATAATTACTTTATAAATTTTTGGGGTTATAATGTACTCACCCTTCACGTTATAATAATTCATTAATATGTGTGTAACAAGATTGTGAATATTTTTATCATTTAATAATATCATAATCTGTGGAAAAGAAAATAATTTTCATCAATATTTAATAATTATTATAAATTACCATGCATGAAAATAATTAGGATGGTAAAATAGATTCATATCCCAATGTAATAATAGGGTTTTCATCAATTAATGTTATCATAGTGATAAATCAATTTAAAATATCACAGGATTTTAGGTGAGTAAAAAAACCTTCCCAGTTTGAAATCAATTATTAAAAATTAAATATTTTGAAAAATATTATATAATTAATTTTATTTTAAATGTAAAATTGAATATTTATAAGAAATATTCAAATCAAATAGTATTTATGAACATTTTAAAATTCATTCTTGTGGTGTATGTAAAAAATGATAATGTACATATCATTGGTAAAAACCCTCATTCAAAAATGAAAAAAAAAATCCGTTTTTAATAATGCCATTGAAAATAAAACATTGTTATAAATGTATTTATAGAATAATAAAGAATAATAAAAAAAATTATTGATTTAATTATAAATAGAATATGGTCATGGAAGATATTTGTTTCAGCCAAATAGAAAAAAATATATTAAGTTTTTATTAATAACATTCATTCATACTTTTGAGTTCATAGAGAAAAACAGTGAGTACAAAACTTGTGATTTCTCAAAATAACCATTGGAGAATAATGTAAATAATATTTATAAATGAAATATCAGTAACTTCATCATTAAAAATATATGCATAAACAATCTCAGTGAAAATGAGACTATAATGTGAAACATTTACATTAAATCCCACATTCTTCATAAGCACAATAACCTCTTGTTTAATAATATGAAATTTATTATATATATTTTCCAAAATCACATAAAAACAGATAATATCATATATTATAATATTATAATATTTTAAAAACTACTTTATTTATAATTACTCATATAGTATTTATTCATAAGGGTTAATTGTTTTTTTCATGTAGGATTCAGTTCATAGGTTCAAATCCTTATATATTGATCACAGATCCTGAAACTCCAAAATTATAGTAATTACATAAATATAATATATTTTTTAATGATTTTTATGGATCCCTTCTGACATGCCGATACATAAATCCTCATGTTTGCTACCTCTATCCCAGCATCCCCACTTTTTAATGGCGAGAAAATTCATCACATTCATTAGTGATGGCTTCTCAATGATTGAAATAGAATGATGTGGTGTTGTTTCATCATTCCAAGGATTGCTCCTTAGATATTGGTACCTTTTGGGGGCCTTCCACAATAAGTGAAGCCATGTTTTTTGAAAATAATTATTTGTCTCATCACATTAATGGACACTAGTTAATTACTCTTATTCTGTCTTAACACATTCATATGTATAGAGAAAATTGTTTGTTAAGAGAGTAGTCACATTGTGCATCTATTTGTTCATTGGTCACCTATGAGTCTTCCATGTCGGAGGGAATATAGTATGAGTCATGATAATTGAGAAATACAATGTATCACATTTCTATAATGATGTATTAAAAACAAGGGGCGTAAGTCATCCAATTATTTTTACATTATTCATCCCATGTTTTTTAGGTTATAGGTATGATGGGTCGGGGTACATGTTATCCTTCATATTGAGATATATCAGAATATATAGTTTATATGGATCACGGAACGAGTTTAACATTGTTAGGATATGGTACGGATGGATTATAAATCCCCTTGAGAAAGACCAATATGGATGGATCTAACACACCATTGAGGATGAACTGGGGTAGATGGATCTAATGTCCTTTGAAGGTTGAACTAGTATGGTTGAATCTAACATGGCGTAGAGGTGGGACCTAGATGGTTGTCTCTAACACCCCGTGGATATAGATATGGTATGGTTGGAACTAATTCCATGTGGATAAGAAGTTATGATGGTTGGATCTAGGGCCTCATTGTGGATGAACAAGGATGGATAGATCTAACACCACTTGGAGGCAAAACATTGATGGTTGGATCTAATTCTTCAACGAACCGAAACTATGAGGTCAATCCCTTGGAGAAACAACATATGTTAACAATGTCCTGGTTTGAACCTCAAAGAGGTGTTATATGTACACTGTTTATATGAAAAGTATAAAAACCCATGATGTTATATTATACTATTTAAGTTCATGAGATGGGATTGATCCATATAGTTTAATGTTTTGTGGAAAATAGTCTTGTGTCATGAAAGAAACATTGGTGAGGGATGTTGTGGGGATTACATGTAGAATATTCCATTCTCAAGAGATTTTATATTGGTTATAATTGTGTTTGGTTTATGTAGAATGCTTCGCATTAGCTAAATAGTCATCCCACATTGGGGAAAAGGTGTGGGGATTATGCATGGATTTCAGTGAGGTGTTGGGATTTCATAAAAAGGAGTGTATATGGGGGCTTTCGATGATAATCAGACATTATTAATCCTATTTATTTACCATAGAGTGAGGCTATAGTTTTACATCATGTAATGAGGGAATTTTTATGCATCCAAGCCTCATACTATTAAGATGTGTAACTATGTAGTTTTTCATCTTGCAGATCCAACATGGGGGTGGGGGATTACTCCCCACTCATATGAATTTTTTTTCCATATCCCATAATCCATTTGGTGGGGAATGACTTTGGAATTGACATGGTACAATGAAGGGATGATGGTTTCAAACAAGGTCCATGTTTCGGTCTAAATACTAAGAAGAAATCGGAATTATTTTACCTATGATGATAAGGGAATGATATGGAAGTAAATGAACTACAATTATAGGGTTCATCATAATAGGGGAGATGAATTTTCTTTTTGAATGACTGTAATGTTGTGCCCTAGAGGTTTACATAAGGTTTTGGATTTTCATGAAGGAGTTTCCTGAGTAAGGTGCTCTTGCACCTGGTAGGCTATATAGCCTAGAGGTGTTGGTGAACTAATGATTGGGATATTCAAACAAGGTGTGGCATGTGTAAAAATAAAGCCATTTACCAAATTATACATTAATTAGGAGAGGTTATCTAAAGAATACGTTACCATGGGTCATGTCAATTTTGAACAAACATGTGGCCTATCATGCAATATTATCTTCATTTGGTGTTCTGTCTTGTTCACTGATGTGAAAGATTGGGTATATGAGTAGTAGAGTGACATTTATACTTATATATTAAATTTTTACATTAGTGGGTGGAATTGTATTTCTAGGTGAAATATTAGTTTTGGGAATGTAATATTCTTGTAATCATAAGATATTTGTTTATTTTTCATTCATTTGGCACTGAAACTCATCCACACATGGAAACAATTCGATGTATCCTTTGTTGTGCAGGAAGACATATTTCATGGAAAAATCATATCATGCATGATACAATAATATATTTCATTAAAATTACTTCAAAATCCAATTTTACTAGGAAGAATGTGTGAAAACTATCCTCACATTTGGTGTATAAGAGGATTTCACAAGGAATAGAGTTCTTACATGCTGGTGTGGAATCTTCTATGTACAACTCTCATCGTTCCCAAAATTGTAATTTAGTGTACGATTCATTGTTAAATTACCCAAAAACTAACATCTTATAGACTCCAAAAGTATTTTGGTTTAAATAAATACCCCCCTTGGAATCCGAGATAGAATTGGACCATAAAATTTTTCTATGATAGAAACATTGATTAGAATAGAAAATTTCAATAGGTGTGAACCATACACACTATCCTAGTTTTCCAAGATGTTTAGGTTCCTCTAAATGGAGAAAAAGAGTGTCTACATGGGTTCTTGTGAGGGGCATTATCTATGTATCCTTCCTTGTAGTTTGTGGATGATGATGCATGCAGGATGAGGGTAGACCATTATGCTACCACCAACCATCGTCAATATTGGCCAATCGACGGAATGCGCTAGAAATTGGGTGGTAGAATGTCCTGATGGAAGCCTTTTTTTAGTATATTTAGTTGTTCAATCCTATGATAACAGTATTATACAAATAATTGTTTGGTGGGCTAAAAAAAGGTAAAATAAAATCATCTTAGGTAGCTTGATCTGGAGCTATAGTGGGGATGGAACAATGCATTTTTCCTCCCCCACCAATAAGAGGATATGTTTTCTAGAGAATACCATTGGGGAATATTAGGGGAACCCATGATTAGTTAAGCCAACCCAGGGAAGGATTCTAAGAATATTCCATGTAACATTCCATAACTATATTTTTATATTATATTCCTGTATATATGGGATGCTTGGAGGATGCTCTGAAGATCAACATAAACGTATGACCTATGGAAAAACCTAATCCAAGATAGAATAAAGTATCTTTACATTGAGACCTTATGGACCATGGAAAATGATATATTCTATCATTGTAAGATATATCTAATTACAATATAAACCTCTGAATTCCAATATGTTAGTATGTACCACCTTCCACTCTAGTGTGGGTGATGTTTTTCGATGAGCCAGGGTGGGAGGAGACACTACATCTTGAAGAATTTTCTATGGAGTAATAAACAAATGAGGCAACACTAGGTTCTAGTGATTAGGAGTATTGGGGATCAACCACCAATGTTGGGCTCCCCTGAAAGAGTAATGAAATTGTGGGCTTAGAGGATGACTCAGTCTAGTTTCTTGAGGTAATCCTTAAGTTAACTTCATCCCTTTATCCTTTAATTTCATTATCCAGAATCTATAACTGGAACTATTTTTTATATTATCATCATGGATATGTGCAAAGGGGTGCCTTATAGAGGGGATGAAGGTGCACCATTTTGTGTTGAACATTATCTAGCTCTTGTTCTCAAGGTCGAAGTGACTAGTGGGTCAATTGAGGAAGTTAGGGTCACAACATTGAGCCTCATGTCCTCCATGTCATCTATGGTGGACTACAACCTAACATTCTAATGGAAACTACCACTTCTAGGGATGCGATTAACATTGGGAAACTCATCATCAAAATCACCCTCCCTAATTGTAATAATATATTACAACTTACCTGGATTTTTTAGATATTCCATAGAGTTGTTACCTCAACATGTTTTTTTCTCCCTCATGCAGCACCTACTCAACCAATACAAGAGGTTTCGACATTTACCATTGTAGTACTGATCAATGTTGAAGGGTCTCATATTGTGTAAATTTAATGCAATGACTCAGGCGTTAAAATTTCCAATTTTAAACTCCTCAATGTCCTTCACTCTCACATGAGACATACTTTTACTATGATGGTCTGGTTGATGGGTGTAATACATTTCAAGAAGTTCTCAAATGATATATTATGAGGATATAACTATGTATAGAACATTCTTGGGACCTTCTCCGATGGCTAAACTGGTCCATGTGGAGATGGTTGTTCAATCTAATACGACCATTTTCATATGAGAAATGACTACTTCAATCACAACTGATGACACTGGTGGGGTGAATCTTAAGGCTAGTTGCTAATAAGCTACTGAATATGAGTTAGGCAAGGAAAAATCAACTCGTGATTTGGATCCCAGTGAGTTACAGAAAAATTAATTGGATTAACCTACTTCCACCATTTTTGTGTCATTCCCTTAGTATTACCATTCACCCCTAAAGACCAATAAAATTTTGAGTCTTTTTTGCTGAAGAATATCCAATATTCAAATGCATTAAATAGAGGAACATATAGTGATTCATTGCCCAAACCTGAGAACTGGACTTGGAGATTTGTATGGGGTCCCTCTTTAATTGGTTATGTAACATGAGATCTAGATGGGTAGATGCACGCAGTCTCTATGATCTAGTTTATGAATACTTTGTTGAGAGGTTGTGCAGTGGAATCAAACCTTTAAAGGTTATGTGGTTCCAAATGTGGTCTAACAACACTGAAACAATCCAAAAATTCAACAAGTAATCTCAACATCTAGAGGAGAAAATGAACATGCATGTATACATTTCCAATGATCATTAAGATTTTGTTAGCCAACATAGGGATCAACTAGAAAAGTATGGGAACAATATTAGGTAGGTGATAACTCAGATATCTTGGCTTCAGGATGAGTTTAACAAATTATAGACTATGGTTGATGAGCATCAACCTACATCAGATTAGATGGAAGTAGAGATCGATAATGTGAAGCACTCCTAGGAGTCCAAACACAATATATTGGAAGAGATACAATGATCAATTGGTGGAGAGGATTTATAGATAATTTCTTCAATGAATTTTAAGAGGCTCCATAATGTGTATGAGCCTAATAAATTTATAAAACATTTTTCATTTAAAATTCACATGGAAGAATGTGATTCCTTTTAATGCTCTTAATTATTTTATCTCAATCACCTTCATTAGAAAACCAATGATCCACAGCTATGTTCTTTGACTCGTGATCAGTTTTAGAAACAAGGGATGACCATATGAATGATAATTTAAATGAGATTTCCAAATTTTTATTGAACAATAATGGTATTCTATTTTTGACTAGTCACTTTGAGTGTTCGATCTGGGAGATGCTATTTCTGGATAAAATGTCTCTCCAAATAGCCCACTCTCTTTTCCAATGTACTTAGTACCTGAATCAGATAATTCATGGGGTTTTATATTCTACCTAAAAATGGGGATTGAGGATTGGGGATTCAAATGCGCAAAATATTGAAGTAAATGTTGGTTTAGTCCAGATATAGGAAAAACATTGACCATGTTTGAGACATAACATCCATGTCACATAGTATAAATGGGAAAAAATGATGGTTGACCATTGATCATGATGGAAACATGGAACTCACATCAAAATTCCATCCAAATTCCATTTGAGTGTCATCCTAGGATGGTAGGTGGTCCTATGAAATACACCATTTAGTTAGTGGGTCCCTTGAGATGTCAAGTAGGATGATGATCCAATTAAGGGGAACATAAACATGTAAATGAAGTGATGGAATATTCCACTAGATTCCAACACTCTTAAGATTATTCCACCATGGCATAGAGAACATCGGTGTAGGTGAATTTTTATGAAAAAAATGTCAAACCCAAATTCCAGTAGAACTTCATATTGCAAACCATGCGATGGCTGAAAATTTGAATGATGTGATAGACGACAGATAGTGGTTAAAATGGATTCTTGGGATAGATCATAAGATACACTTCTGTTTTACATCATGCAATGTGGATGACCGAAAAATAGTTAAACAAAATAAAGTGAGAATATTGGACATATGGTATTACATCATAATGCGAGGATGGGGTATCATACTGTTTAACATCATTTGATCAAGTCAGATCTCATAGTTGTACATCATGTGATTGAGACTAGATATGTAGGGTTTATGTAGCGAGCTGCTCCCCATTTCATCCTGATGTTAGGTCAATAGATAATCCCTTTTTCATTCCTTTTAGTAGAGTCATAGTTTAGAATCATAAAAAATTGATGTTGTGAATTGAGGTGATTGATACCTTTACATCCATGAGATTGGGGGAGAATGAGGATAACATGAAAAGAGACCCATCACTGAGAAAGTTAATGTAGTTAGGGTTTTATATAGTTTATATTCATTTTTCATGGACATGGACCATGGGTTTCATTTCAAGGTCATTAATCATGGATCAATGGGTGCTCTAAATGGATTTTTGTAGTGTATAATCAATTTGAATGAGGAATATAGAGGCCCATTACCACAGAACACAATCCTAGAGGCTTCACACAATGTTTAAAGTCATGATACATAGGCTTGAACTCTTAATTTAATGTCTTAGATGTCTTAGGGGACTCAAATTCCATATAATATCACATAAAACATCCCTAATAAAAGACACAAAAAATTTAAAGTCAATATTTATGGACATAGTCTTCTCTCCTAGTTTTATGACGTATAGTTTGGAAAATATAGTGTTGTAAAGTGTTTAATATAGCATGAAAGTTTATTATCCCAACATGAATAGAGACAATGAAGGACCATGTATCATTTAAAAGATAAATGGTTGGTTGAAAATAGAATAAGTCCGTGATTCTTGGACCATCGAGGAAATCTGTTTAATGTCGTGTTTCTTATAACTGTTTTGTCTTCATATATTTGTTATACAGGGAATCTAAAACATGTTTATAGGTAGTTTAATAGGATTCACTAATTATGTTAGTATTTCTAGTTATTATTTATTCATATTTCACTATAGGTACTTTAAATAGTTGAAGCCATATTTCTCTTGGCCTTTTGTGAGAAGTTTAATGTCATGTCGGAATGACAAAAATATTGTGTAGCTCATCCAAATGGGTACACACCCTACCAAGACACTAAAAACCCATACATTACATACATTGATATTACATCAATATTTAATAATGTTAACTATAATATATAATGAATACATGTGAGGGATATATAGGTATAGTGTCTTTAGAAACTAGGAAATTTAAACAACGTGGTCATAAAACAACTACATTGTATCCTGCTTATTTACTCATCACTAGACACATTTTTTGAAATAATTTACTTGATACCCTTATTCATGACCTAGGGAAAAGACACGTATGAAAGGGTGAGGTAAAATTCTCAGTAAGGGTGAACAAGGGAAATATCAATCATGTCACAATCATAAGACATAAGAACATAAAATTTGGAAGTCATATCCTGCATATCAAAGAACATGATATCATTTCATGGGATAAAAGCTCATAAGAATTAATGAAAATAATCCCAAAAGTAAAAACCAAAGACATGAAGTTTTTTTGAATATACATTAGCATAGAAAATCATTTCATATTAGTCAAGTCTCATTTCTATGAACATTATAGAAGAAAATCACCATTACTAAATCGTGTTTATTTTATATTCCATCCAGGTATTACTAAACCATCTTTACATTCCTTTCCATTCATGTCTTTCTACAGAGATATAAATCATTACCCAATCAATTGGAGGGAGATATATGACCCAAAAATCTCATAATGAAATAATTCATTCATATGCCACAAAAACATAAATCAGTCATCATAGCATAACCCAAAAAATAAAATGGGTTTTTAAACATCAATGCATCATAACATAATCCATATAAAATATCAATCCACTATTGACACAATACAATAATAGTAATAATAAAGATTGAAACAGTACCCTATTTAATTAGTGTCATCTTAGATGGAAAATAATTTTTATAAAACACTTCAAATTATTTCTTCAGGAAAATATCTATTTTTCATCAAAAACATATTATTTTTTAACAATTCCGTGCAATTTTAGAGGAAAATAATTTCTTTGAAAATAAACATGAATGTTTGTAAAGGATGGTTCAAGAAAATTATGCATTAGTATGACGTAAAATTATTATCATTCAATAGATTTTAAAAAAAACATTCTCCTCATACTTTTCCTTAAAAAGTCATGAATACCTCGTATCGAAAAATTCCAAAAGATTCCTTTCATACCATTTAACAAACATTTAACAATGGTTAAAATTGGATTTAAAAAATTATATAAAAATGAAAATGATATTACATATTTATGAAACTTGTTTTATGATGATAAATATACCCCATTAAATACTTAAGTATAAACAATCTCAAATAATAATGAGATTGTGGAGTTATCCCTTACATTAGGACTGATATCCTTCATATGTATCCAAACCTCTTATATAATGATTTAAATAATGTTATTGAATTAATAAATAATAATAATAATTTTTATGATGTTATATATGATTATATTATCATTTATTAGTTTTTAACATTTCATTGACACTCATTATTCGGATATTTACGACATTATGTTCTAATGCATGTTTTGTCAGATAAGATCATGTTCCACTTCTCTGGTTATATTCATATCATTTACATGGTGATATTAGTATAATATATATCATATTTATTCATTCCATTATTTCATATAATAATGGTTTAATGATTACCATGTAGAATGAATCGCCTTGCATTGTGGAGATGGTAGGCCGTATATACGCACAAGTGATGATATCATTAACTTAACAGTTAAATGGAATGGAATTGGAAGGTATATAAATTATATAGAATAATTATATTGTTATATTAATTATTAACATACATTATATCCACCACTATACCCATCAACATAATGTTATGTTGAATTAAAAATTACACCACAACGTGGAGACGGTAAGTCATACGTACGCATGCATGATGATATTGTTATTTGTAGGATGGATAAAAGGTAGTAAATGGTTTTTTAATAATTATAATAAATAATAAAAATTTATAATATACTATATTAATTTATTTTGTATGGAAACAACATAATATGATGAATTATAAGAATAAAGTAATTTTGAAAGGGGTGATAAAACAATTACCTCTTTTTCAGGTATTTCATTTTGATTTGCACAAAAGGACACCATAGGATGTCATTATGCCCAATGTGTGGAATTTACGATGATTACAGGATGTTGGTAGATCAAACTGGTAGTGTTTTTCTGATAAAAATGGTGTTATTAGTGCGATTAAATGAGAAACATATATTCCATTTTATAAGAGATGTGAGGAGAACCTTTGGAAAACAAAACTATTAAAAAAATATAAATTTATTCTTAAAATAAAATGTATTAAAATTAGATTATTTAGAAGCTAATATAAAGATGGGTGAAAAGTCTCTCAACCAATAAAATTTATACATTTTTTTCCTCTATTTAGACCTATACCTTTTATTTATCCTTATTTTATCTATTTAATTTTAATTTTTTTAATAACATTATATATATTTAATTGTTTCATATATTAACATATATGGTGTTAATTGACCATAAATGGATATTCAATGACATTTTTTAATGTTATAATTATAAATTACAAATTTTTTTATCATTTTTAAAAGATTGATAGAATTTAATAAAATGATATTTTTATAAAATATCAATAGTGTCAATTTTAACACTATTCTTATGATTTATTTTAAATAAAATACACACAGAAGATAAAATCAAACCAAAACATTTAATATACTCCAAAAATTTTATAATCTCTAATAAAATATATGTAAATCCTTGATTAATTAAAATTATATTTCTTTTAGTATTTTTAAAATAATTTTTTTTATTTCTATTAACCAAATATTTTTTGTGTCACTATTGTGTCATATTTGATGAATGTATATTCATTTATAAGAATTATAAATGAATTTATATGATGTAGGTAATTATTTTATATTTTCAAATTCTACCAAGAGCCAATGGTATCTCCTTCTTATCCATATATTAGAATTAATATACTTATATTAAAAGGGAGTGTGATATTTGGTCACATTCATTGATTTTAAAAAACTTATTGTCATATTCAAGGGAAAGAGGACATTAAGTGATTCTATTTAGATCCATAGATGATAATGGTCTAGTTTATTCCTCCATTAAAAATTTTACAGGTGTTAAGGTAACACTAAAATATCAATTTTATCCTTAATTAACCTATTTACCAATAATTACGGTAAAAAATTTTACAAAAGTTATTATTCATAATATCCCCAAAAATAAAAGTAACATGTTGTCAAAAATTAGACCCAATTATTCCACATATGGAATCCATTTTCTGAAATTAAAAACAAATATGCCTCATTATTTGAATTAAAATTAATCTCTTTGTCGGAAAGAGAGAACATGTTCTTAAAGATACAACATTGTAAAAGATTGATTTTTTTAAAATCTAAATTCATTCTAAAATTAATTGATATTAGATAAATTATATTAAATGATAAAAATATATTATATTATTACTTTAAAACCATACCATATTATAATTTTTTCATATAATATTTTGTGATTAAAAAAGTACTTTCACATAAAATTTAATGTATTTTTATTATTCATCAAAACATGAAAGATATTAAAAAAAATATCAAAAAGTAATCCAAAATAAAATTTTTATATCCCACATAAAAACAACATATTTATTTTGTCATCTAATAATAATTTATGTGTCAAAATATTCATTTAAATAGGGTCTTCCATTCAAAGGCGTACCATTACCTTTTCAAAATAGGTTTTTATACATCAAATAGGGTTTATTCAAACCCTATGACTAATATATCCAATGGATGAATATAAACAATATTTTATTAAGTATATAAAAAACACACACACACATATACATCTCATTAAATTCATTACCGAAATTAATTCACTCCAAAATAAAAATATCTATTTGATTTTTATTTTTAATAAATAATTCATTGCCAATAAATTAGCAATGCATTTTTATAAATTAGTTATACTTATTCCCACTAACCTAATGGCTAGGCTAGAACAGTAATATTATACTAAGGGTGTATCATTGTTTTTTTAAACTCATGATTGCATGCAATGAAATATACTAAAGAATAAAAATTATTTTAAGAAAATAATTCATAAAAACATAATTGTGTTATAAAGACACCTAATTCCGTTCATGTTATGACCTATGTGAGAAATAAGGATTGGATGGGAAATTTCCAAAAAAAGGACACTGGAAACAAGGGTATGTAGATGATAGTTTGAGATAGTTACAATGAAGCTGACCTATTTACTCAATGTAGACATATGCATGAAGGGGTAACACCAATGGTGTTGGAAGTCCAAAAAAATCCAGGGAGTTAGATAGGGGAATGTCGTGAATTATGAATTATAGATATAGGGAAATCGATTGGATTGGATTAATTCTTGACCATGTTTAAAACAAAATAAAACAACCACCCCATTCATGAATGGGCCATGAAAATGGAGGTTCAACTGTTGAATATCATCTTCATGAATATGGAAACAAAATTGAATATCATGTATCGTAATCAAGTTAGGAATCGTAACAGGGTTATAATTTGTAATCGATATTCCATGTCATGATGATCCGAGAAAACTAGATATGTATTGCACTTATGAAATCCATTACATTATTGTCATAACATCAATATCTAATAAATGTATTTCATACTATTTGTTTTATTATTTTAAACATACTTCTTTCTAACTAAAATGATGTCGTTGAGTTCATTACATATCAATCAAAATGATGTCTTGTATTCTGTTTTGTTTTGAAAATTGTAATGCTAGGATTCCAAGTACCTCTGAGTTTTTCCAAGAAATATGATCGTTGGAACCTAAAGCCTATAAATATGATTTCATTAAAACAAGAATAGATAAATTTTTCTAATATCTAGTTCTAGGGAATATTCTATGACATATCTCTTTCTTCATGCGAAAGCCTTGAAGATACAATAATTGAACATCTTATTTTTTGTTCTATTATTTTTATATGTGCTTTGTTTCAGATTTGTGAGACCAATCATTGTGGTAATGATCGACGTATTCCATGGATAAGAAGATGTGATTTCGATCATCATTTTGAGGGCCTTAAATTTCTTAAAAGGAAAAGGTGTCGATTACCTTTTTTATTGAGGACTTTTGGGGACAGGAAGACAACCATACTGATCTTTTTATCGGAATATTACCAAGGTGGTGGTAAGACATATTATCTAACGTATGTTAAAGGATACCCTTCTCTTTGGGGTAAAATAATTTTAATTATATTCCATTTCATTTTTATTTGCATTATAAATGAAATTGTATTGTTTCCCCGTTCTTTTCATATTATATTCAATTTTAATTGTTTAATTATGATTTTTATTTTACTATGAGATTCTATATGTTATATATTAGAATAATTTACATTTGTATTACTCTGATCATTGTATTCAATTGAAACACAATTGTTTTAAAATACTTGTAGAATTACATCATAGTATTTCCATCAGATCCAAGAACTTTATGATCTATTGTATTGATTATTAATTGTATTAGTTTACAACCTCATAAAAATAGTTTATTATTAAGTGTTTAAATAATTTTTTTAAACATAAAATTCACCCCCCCCCCCTCTTTAATTGTGCAATCTAATATACATATACATCTATATTTAGATCCAACATTTAGGGACGCCTTTGGATTTGAAGAATGAAGGGAATCAATATAGATAATTACTTTAATCATTTAAATGGAATGAGGAAATGTTCATGTGGTATTAAATAATCTATGTTTCATTCCACAACAAATCTGGTTATGCTAATGGGGAATATTGGATTGTAGAATTCAATCCCAGATTTTAAAAATAGTTTAGAGTCATATTTCATGGATCATAGGGCAACAATTAGTATATAGTCATAAAACTCAGACCATGATAGGTCCAAGGGGATAATGGGTTTAATGAGATTGTGTATGGGAAAAAATTCAATGTGTTTGGGAATAACTATGTATTCTACAAACAATGGAAAATAGATTACGATCATATTTCTTGAACTATGTGGGACTTTTTTCCAAGGATATTTGAATGGAATGGAAGAGGTAAAAGTTTACCTGATTAGATACATAGATAATCACATAAAACATACACACCCTAAGAAAAAATCAATATATTTTATGGTCATAATAATTTGAATATAATTGAGCCATGGGGATGAAGGGTTGTTGAATTTGTAGTTGGGCATAGAGATATGATATTTGGGCTTCTTTGTGTATCCCATAAGAATGTAAATCAATCCTCACATGGTTTTGGAATATCATTTGATAAGATACCAACACTGGTTGGGAAAATACATTATTCCTAGGGGATTTGAAGCTTCCCTTAGATAATATGAGGCATCCAAATATTGGGCCATGGGGGAGACCACAAGTTTTTTATGAGGCATCTTGATTTTGTATTGTGTATAATAATAGTTTAATGCCATGTGTAGAAGAGATTGTGTTTTGTAGTTTAATTTGATATATCTAGGACTATAAGGGTTTCTTACAGTTTAATTTCATAAAGCTCAGGAATTATGAAAACCTTTTATGTTCATGCTACGTGGATCGTATGGTGGAATATTATTTTATGATCTTAAAACTAAGACCATACTAGAATATTTAATGGTCATTTTTCATGGACTATAGGTTGTATTCCTAGTTTATTCTCATTAATCATATACCATATTGAGAATTTCTAATGTTTATACACGTAAGTTGGTGTCATGACAAAAACTAATGTGAATGGAGACCAAGGAGGCTAGACACCACTCACAATATTCATGATAATAATTGCATATAGTTAAATGTTGTGATACTTGGATTTGGGATTAATTTTTTAAGGTTGAAGAGTTTGTAACAACTGAATAGTTTTTCATTTTGTGATTATGACGTAGGCATTCATCGTAACGTTACATAACTCAGGCGATGGTTGTTTTGTAGTTTAACTTATTGCATCTTGATAGGACTAAAAGGGGCCTAGATACCCTGAGAAGGGGGTGAATCTGGGTATGGATATTCTATTTTAAAATTCTTTTTCCCCACTGGATATTGACCTCTATATTATAAGGGTCACTTTATTTGATCTTATGTTGTTAATGTTTATATCATTTTTTCCTTGTTTATCTGATAATGATTCTTTGGATGCAACACAGGAATGTAAGCAGGCAGATACAAAGATTTTTACTTGGTTCACCCTCACTGGGCTATGTCTAAGGAGCATACAACAGTGATGTGACGTTGTACCAAATCCACTAAAGATCACTAACAATTTAAAATGTTCATCATAGATCCCTCATATGCTGAGGATCACTACCTTTATAATGTTTAGGGACATCTCACAGATTTTCCAAGGGTCACTCCCTATGTCTCTCTTTCTAGATCACTGTTGGTGGAGAGGATCACCTTCTTCTTCTTCCTTTGCGTACTTGTAACACCCCAGGTAAATAAAGAATATGACATTTTCATATTTATCCATATTTGTGAATAAAATATTGATATGACTTTAAAGGGGACGCTATGCTCGATGGCGTACCCAACACACAACAACGAGTTTCTTCGGAATCTTACGTTGCACTCTAATAATAAATTTCAAATGTTAGTTAACATGTAGCCGTTGTAATGGAGGGAATGGATATAAATAACTAAAATATGATTATATATGTTTTTAAATGTTTATACATTTATCCAATAAAATATAATGGCTTAAAATAAGGAAAGAATTCAATTTTAGGCGTATATGCCCTAGTTTTCACTAAAGGTTCACTTATCACCTTTTGATGGCAAACCGTCATTAAATATAGTTTTGATCACTCTTATACATTCTATTGGACCAAATAAAACTCTTCTTGAGAATCGGGACATCAAAATTTACTTTGTGTAAATTTTTGGTATCTTTCTGATAAAGTTCATTTTTTAATGAATAGTGTAAAATGTTGTATTTTAAATTCAAAACCTCTTTTTAATCTAATTTATTTATATGATTAGATTATCTTTTTAATTGGTATTAATGTGTAATCTGAATATATTTTTACCATTTAATCCAATGGTGGTCATTGGAATCAATTTCACTTTGAAATTAGACTTAAACTGGTGCCAATCTTTTGATACTTATTGTTTTATAAAATCACGCTATTTGCGCTGACAGCAGAAATTAATTATTAAATTAATTAATGTGACTAATATGTTTTGAATTTTGTAAAACGGACATCATTTTTGAATTCGGAATATCAAATATAGCTTAGGGTGAATTTTTGGTAATTTTCTGAAAAACTTCAATTTTTGATGAATAGTGAAACCACAAAGTGGTACTTATAAAGACTGATTTTCCGTTTAAATGAGATTTTGCCAGCATTGTGTTTTTATTTTCAAAAATCCGACATACATGGTTTTCATTAAGAAGTAAAATGTGGTTCAATGAGATTATAATAATTTTTTGGTGAATAGTAACTTATTAAGTTCTTAATCGCGATTAGTGGTAATTAGTGTAGTTTAAGGTAAAAATGATATTATAAGGATGTGAAAACACCATGACACTTGTCTTACACCTATTGGGTGAGTCATGGCCGACCAATACAAGCCATGGGCCAACTTGGGGACCCCATGGAGCCACTTTAGTTGGAAAATGACAATAATAACTTTTTATTTAATGTAAAAGTAAAAATGACACAAACATAATATGTTTTACGAAAACAATTTTTACATGGGGTTACAAAGATCAGAGTTTTTATTATAAATAGTCATTGGAAAGCTAAAAAGATTTCCTACATCATAGTATTTGTTTTATAATTTTTAGACATTAAATAAATTATATTATTTATGACATAATAATGATGCGGTGATGACATCATTATTTAACGATTAAAATAAAATGGAAATATAATGTAATATCTATAAACTACACATGTCCAAAACTTATTGGATGGGTGGATTTAGAACCCTTATAACCTTATCCACGAATTATATCAATGTGGGACCTTTTAAAACCGAAACACATTTTCAAATAAAGTAATATTTCCTTACTTTCCAAAAGTGCCCCTCCTCTCCTCTTAAAAAGGCCCCCACCTCTACCTCTTTTCACACACTCATCAAGCCTTTGGCTCGGCCAACCCCTGCCCATTTACTATCTCCACATACGTCTCTTCATCCTAGAGGATTCCCTTTGGGCAGAATACTTTCAAAGGAAGCCTTTAGGCTCAAATCAAAAGGAGTTACACTTTTAAAGGTAATTCATTCTCTCATGTTCATTTGTTTTATTTTGCTTCTCCAACCCCCTAAACTCTTTTTATTTACTTCTTTTGTAACAAAAACAGTATCTTCAATATACTAGGATGTTTTTATATTATTTATTCGAGCTACACTCTCACACAACTACATCAAATGGTTAAAGAACATACGGTTTCCGTGGATGGCGAAATTATGCCTCCCGAAACGATGATTGTTCAATACTCTTTTAACACCTTCAAAGGTGGCCATCATGATGTCACTATTTTTATATATGATATATAATGTGTTTATGTTTTACTTATGCTTCTTTATTTTTCATTTGTGTCTTACCTTGATGGCTTCCATTATGGGTATACGCGATATCTTCATTTTAAGGAAGTGCGGACTACCGCCCCCTCAAAGTGATTTGATTCATTATATAACATATGTGGGACGTATAAAGGATGGAACTATGATATTATATATGATATTATACTGGAATTATAATATACCTTTATATCAGTATTATTACATTCTATAAAATATGAAATAGAAATGAAAGTAGCGTTCATGCGTACGTACGGCTTACCATCTCCATGAACGGTGCATTTCATTTCTTACCTCTAAATGATTATGTAATGTAATAAATGAATGCATGTACTGGATATATATGACATATATGATATATACATCATGAATACAATTCTGGATATAATAAACTTTTGGCCACACGAACAACATGTAATTGTAAGAAGATCACTATCGACTTAAGAACCAAATACCGACAAAATGAACATTATTAACTTGAATGATTACATAATGTTTATAACATGTCAATAATTGATATAAAAGGAATAATGAACTTGGAAAAGGTTCTTAAGGAAGTAGAAATTAACTCAAGTTTACTATTCAGGATATTAAAGAACGATCGAGTCAAGTCGGACCCGAGGTAAGGGATCTTACTCCTCTCTTTCTTTTTAAGTACACTCTTTTATGTCATTCATTTTAAAGCTCATATTTCTTGTTATTGGGATGATCTTTTATATTAATCCTACTGTAATTTTTATGTTCATGTGATGAGAGACCCTATTCTCTCTCATCAATCCATTTTGGAAGTTTTGATTGGCGCCGTTAGGCTGCCGAACTTTCGTAAGAGATCTAACTTCTCTCTTTCTTTTTAAGTACTCTCCTTTGTGTCACTTCTTTTAAGATCCTATTTGTAATGTTGGGGGATGTTCTTTTATATTCCTCTTGCTGTAAATTATATTATAATGTGATGAGATACCCTATTTTATCTCATCAATCCATATTCGGAAGTTTTATGTGGCGCCGTTAGGCTGCCGAGTTTTCGTGAGGGATTTTTCATCTCATTTTTATTCATGTGAGATTTATGCTACATTTGCCACAAATTCCATTGAGTGGTGTATGTACTGCCCATTATTCTACTCTTTGTGTAATATAATTTCGTTTATGAGTATTTACATCAATGACCTATTGTCTTTCTTTCATGGGGTGTATGTTTTGAAAGATACCCAAGTCGGTAAGGGAACCTTTCACCCTCCTCTTTTTTAAAAGAC
Organism: Viscum album; assembly: GCA_963277665.1. NCBI lineage: Eukaryota > Viridiplantae > Streptophyta > Magnoliopsida > Santalales > Viscaceae > Viscum > Viscum album. Next base: position 163,829,654 of record OY728155.1, on the reverse strand, counting down.
TTCTTTTATTGGGTCTTTTAATTTACATATTTTTATGTTGGGATATGTTCTCATACATCCTTATTGATCTAAATTTTATGTCCAAGTGATGAGATACACTTTTTATCTCTCATCAACTCATTTTGATGTGATGACGTTAGGCTGTCAAGGGAACATTTTAACCCAATTTCGATTTCTTTGGGTTCAACTTGTAGTCATTGAATATGTCATCCATTGAATATGTGTGAATGACCTTTTACTGTTTTACACTTAATATCCACTTATATTGAGTGTATATATATTTTTCACACATATTTTTTGAGATTTATTTGTCCTTAATTTAAGGATACCTTCTTTATAAGTGATTTCATCACATTTGACATTTCTATTGAGGGTTCATTGCTGTTATGCACCAATTCACTCTTATATGGTGTATATACTGTCCTTTGGAGTATTATATCATGAATCAATTTATTCTCATGATATTATAAAGTTCTGACTAAATGTTATTCCTCGATTATTGTATTCAAGTGTCTCTAATTTTGGTAAAACCCCCTTTAACCAATATATCGTTTTAAATGTTTTAATTATTTATTCTTATTAATATCCATGTTTTCAAAATGGTTTTAAGGATTTATTTATATAGATATTAATGGTTTAAAATGATAAAAGCTTCAAGGTGGTATGGGACACTTTGATTCAAAAATCTCTTTATTAAATGTTTTAAATGGTTTTGGAAATGGTTTCTTTTTTAATGGATTCATTATTTCAATATCCTAAAATGTTATATTGTGATTGAAATGTGGAAATGTTATGTTTCCTTTATTCATGTTTATGTGATACGATTATGTTATGGTTCTTGGGCATTGTTATGAAGAACGGTTGGTTCCGTGATAAACTAAGGGCGGGTGAGCCCGATATAGCTCTCCAATGCATTGGGTAACGCGAAGGAGTGAAACGTTAAGATTTCTCCGAAGATATTTAGGGAATATACTGTGATGGGTATTCCAAACGTAACCAAGAGGGTTACTCCCTACGTAAGAATGTTATGAATGCCTCAAGTTACCTTTATGTCTTATGTTTTCTATGATTTATTCATGATTTGATATGCCTATGTTTTATGGGTAAAGTATGATTTCATTCTTGTGTATATATGAACTCATGTTTCCTTTCCATATATTTTATAACCCTTACTGAGCTTTTTATGCTCATCCCAAGTTTTTGAAATGTTTTTCACAGGACAAGGGAAAGGTACATGATGTGATGATAGTGTCGAGGATGTGTCAAGAAAGAATCCATGTTTCATTTTAAATATGTTTCCGTCGATCGGAAGTATGAATAGTCTATTTTATGTAACCACTTTGTTTAAATGTGGAATATAATGCAAGTTTCATGATCTAATTCTCTAAAACTCTAAACCTGAAAAGATCCTCAATGTGTAATCTTGTAATAACTCAAGATTTAGTAAGGTTTAAGGCTGGGGCCTTATAGTTGGTATCAGAGGTCGGTTTAGACAACTTTAGGGATTAGGAGTTTTTGTGAGGCACATGATCAGTCCCTATAACTATTATTTCAGTTAAATCCTTGTTTTAAATTTTTTTTTCAGGTCAAGTAAAGTCGGTTACGAATTGAAGGAGGAGGATCTCAAACGACATTCCTATCTCTTCCTGATGACATGCTTGCAATAATTATTGCAAAGTCATCTTCGGATGATTGTGAAACTTTTTCTAGCATACAACTCACTTGCATGCATTTGTTTGAGATATCAAACACCTCCGCTATACCTCGTTATCATCGTGGATCATGGGTTGTTTTTAGAAAAATACTATTTTCACAATATTCTCATGTTTTCAAGAGAGGTAAATATTATCAAGGTATTTTCAAATATTTTACCTTATCACAAGAATTTGAAGCATATTATGATTTTCAAAATGGTGCTGAGGAAGGAGACCCTTGCGCAACCTATTTATATTTTCTTTTAAAATATAGTCTCACATCACATACTTATGGTATTTTAAAAGGACCAATGATAGAATGTTTCAACTCAATTTCAGTCCGACTATTTTTTAGAAATCATGTTTTATCAGATGTTTTGGAATTATATGTCATACATGATTATTTTCCAAAACTGTTTTTCTGTGAACACCCATATGACCCATGTTGCACGAGGTGTATTTGGATGGAGGAAGCAAATGATTTTAAAGGATCTATAAATCATTGTTGTAATGCATGGGACTTCTACCTACGTGAGCAAGATGACGATGAGACCGAGTGGACGCCATGATCAAGGTATGATGTTATTCATTTTGGGAATTGTTTTATTTTATCTTATGGTGGTGAAATAAGACTTCAAGAATTAAGGTGTTGAGATCATAATTAATTTGGAAGAAAATTAAAGGTATAAGGAAACTATTGAGTTTAAAACATGTTGGGGTTATTTTTGGAGTTTTATAAAAAGGACAACACGCAGACCGTGTGACAACCCGTCGCGTCGGACAAAGCTGCGGGAATCGAACCCACAAAAAAAAAGTGCAACTGGTATTTATCGCCTACCACTGGACTACGTGAAGTCCCTGGTTAGTTTGACTGATTCTTTCTAGTTATATGATTTTATGAATTAAGAGTAAGTTGATTTTGGGTTATTTATGAAAATGATTATCCTATCATGAAGGATATGTGATTAGGTTAATTACTTTTCAATACGAGACTTTAGGAGCAACTGATGTTGTTTGGAGATAAATGTTACGATTTAACTTGGAAGACTATGTGACTAAATCCTTCAAATATTTGGGTTTCGATCTTATATTGGTTTACTTTGAAGAATTTTATGGACAAATTATTTATCGGATGGTCCTCGTTGAACTTTGGGTTTTGTTGGACAAATTTTGGAGATTAAGAATAGATTTTCTTTTTATAAGGGGTTATCCTTTTCAGGAATTATCTGATCTTGTACTAGCCTTTTTGGTTTTGGTTTTGGTTAAAGTCTAAAGACATGGGATTTATATAGTTCTCTTTTGTGGATTATGTGATTCTCTAGAAGTTGATTATAGTACTCTTAATGTGAACAAGTCTTCCTAAATACTCGTCTTTTGGAGAAAATACGAGTTTGTGTAAAAGTTGAAAGTCAACATGATAAGTGATTATGTTTCCTTATGAATAAATTACTCAATAAAAAGAAACATAAAACAAAAATGTTGTCTATTAACTTTTCTTACTGGGGAATCGAATACCGTTTAACCCATCACAAGTTTGTGATTTTCTCATGGTTAACTTTCTCCTAAACATGTTTTTTATCACTCTCCATCAGAACATGACCCTATGTTTTCTCCTCCATGACCATGTTTTCATACTTGGAATCCTAGTATGGGTTAACTCGGGTGACCTCTGTGCTTATCTTTCTTTATTTTAAAGTGATTGTTTTACCGACTCTTGTTCCGATGTGGGACTTTCAAGGATGTTTCCAAGCTCAATTTTCAAAATTGCGAGGACGCAATTCCCAAAAGGGGGGAAGGATGTAACACCCCAGGTAAATAAAGAATATGACATTTTCATATTTATCCATATTTGTGAATAAAATATTGATATGACTTTAAAGGGGACGCTATGCTCGATGGCGTACCCAACACGCAACAACGAGTTTCTTCGGAATCTTACGTTGCACTCTAATAATAAATTTCAAATGTTAGTTAACATGTAGCCGTTGTAATGGCGGGAATGGATATAAATAACTAAAATATGATTATATATGTTTTTAAATGTTTATACATTTATCCAATAAAATATAATGGCTTAAAATAAGGAAAGAATTCAATTTTAGGCGTATATGCCCTAGTTTTCACTAAAGGTTCACTTATCACCTTTTGATGGCGAACCGTCATTAAATATAGTTTTGATCACTCTTATACATTCTATTGGACCAAATAAATCTCTTCTTGAGAATCGGGACATCAAAATTTACTTTGTGTAAATTTTTGGTATCTTTCTGATAAAGTTCATTTTTTTAATGAATAGTGTAAAATGTTGTATTTTAAATTCAAAACCTATTTTTAATCTAATTTATTTATATGATTAGATTATCTTTTGAATTGGTATTAATGTGTAATCTGAATATATTTTTACCATTTAATCCAATGGTGGTCATTGAAATCAATTTCACTTTGAAATTAGACTTAAACTGGTGCCAATCTTTTGATACTTATTGTTTTATAAAAACACGCTATTTGCGCTGACAGCGGGAATTAATTATTAAATTAATTAATGTGACTAATATGTTTTGAATTTTGTAAAACGGACTTCATTTTTGAATTCAGAATATCAAATATAGCTTAGGGTGAATTTTTGGTAATTTTCTGAAAAACTTCAATTTTTGATGAATAGTGAAACCACAAAGTGGTACTTATAAAGACTGATTTTCCGTTTAAATGAGATTTTGCCATCATTGTGTTTTGATTTTCAAAAATCCGACATACATGGTTGTCATTAAGAAGTAAAATGTGGTTCAATGAGATTATAATAATTTTTTGGTGAATAGTAACTTATTAAGTTCTTAATCGCGATCAGTGGTAATTAGTGTAGTTTAAGGTAAAAATGATATTATAAGGATGTGAAAACACCATGACACTTGTCTTACACCTATTGGGTGAGTCATGGTCGACCAAGACAAGCCATGGTCCAACTTGGGGACCCCATGGAGCCACTTTAGTTGGAAAATGACAATAATAACTTTTTATTTAATGTAAAAGTAAAAATGACACAAACATAATATGTTTTACGAAAACAATTTTTACATGGGGTTACAAAGATCAGAATTTTGATTATAAATAGTCATTGGAAAGCTAAAACGATTTCCTACATCATAGTAGTTTTTTTATAAATTTTAGACATTAAATAAATTAAATTATTTATGACATAATAATGATGCAGTGATGACATCATTATTTAACGATTAAAATAAAATGGAAATATAATGTAATATCTATGAACTACACATGTCCAAAACTTATTGGATGGGTGGATTTCGAACCCTTATAACCGTATCCACGAAATATATCAATTTGGGACCTTTTAAAACCGAAACACATTTTCAAATAAAGTATTATTTCCTTACTTTCCAAAAGTGCCCCTCCTCTCCTCTTATAAAAGGCCCCCACCTCTACCTCTTTTCACACACTCATCAAGCCTTTGGCTCGGCCAACCCCTGCCCATTTACACTCTCCACATCTCTCTCTTCATCATAGAGGATTCCCTTTGGGCAGAATACTTTCAAAGGAAGCCTTTAGGCTCAAATCAAAAGGAGTTACACTTTTAAAGGTAATTCATTCTCTCATGTTCATTTGTTTTATTTTGCTTCTCCAACCCCCTAAACTCTTTTTATTTACTTCTTTTGTAACAAAACAGTATCTTCAATATACTAGGATGTTGTTATATGATTTATTCAAGCTACACGCTCACACAAATACATCAAATGGTTAGAGAACATACGGTTTCCGTGGATGGCGAAATTATGCCTCCCGAAACGATGATTGTTCAATACTCTTTTAACACCTTCAAAGGTGGCCATTATGATGTCACTATTTTTATATATGATATATAATATGTTTATGTTTTACTTATGTTTCTTTATTTTTCATTTGTGTCTTACCTTGATGGCTTCCATTACGGGTATACGCGATATCTTCATTTTAAGGAAGTGCGGACTACCGCCCCCTCAAAGTGATTTGATTCGTTATATACCATATGTGGGACGTATAAAGGATGGAACTATGATATTATATATGATATTATACTGGAATTATAATATACCTTTATATCATTATTATTCCATTCTATAAAATATGAAATAGAAATGAAAGTAGCGTTCATGCGTACGTACGGCTTACCGTCTCCATGAACGGTGCATTTCATTTCTTACCTCTAAATGATTATGTAATGTAATAAATGCATGCATGTACTGGATTGTTTCGCACGGAATCCGGGGATGACCTCCTGGACGGGAGATTCAAACGTTCCGATCGGTTTCTAACGGGTTTGTTCGTAGAACCGGAAACATCCAATGATTCCACATCCGTTTGGACCTACTTTCCAAAGGCAGGCGCTCATTAGCTTGTGGACTAATGAGGCTTAGGAATTTGCATTGGTTGAGAGGATGGGAGGTCGGACTCATCACACCTTTTTGAGGGGAATTATTGTCTACTCCGGGGCTCTCTTTATAGATTTAAGTTATGTTCGTGAATCCTTATTACATTACCAAGTATAAAATGTGCTTTCCTTTAGTTTTAACAATCAATGATTAAATATGCAAGAAATTTAGAGAATCTTTTATATGTATTCGAGGTTCTTCATCAATAGAGAATCATCTATATCTGTTTAGAGATTCTTGGTCAATGGTATCCTTCAAAACATTTATAAAAAAGTCTCTTGGTCATTATGATGACCAGGCTGGTTTTAAAGCCACTCAGTGGGGCACTTGAAGTTTATCGTCATTCAAAAGGACAGGGATTATTTCAAAGTTGGGATCGAACCCATAAATGGGCTACCTACGTATCCTTTGTTTTGGAAAAGGAATCAGAACCCACATAGTTCGAGGAATGGGGTATGATGTTTATGATTGATGGCTCAAAGATGAATGTCATAATTACCTTTACACTCTAAGCTCACGTGAGTCATGCTCGGTGTGAGAAACAAGAGGTATTGGTAAAATTTAGACAATTGTGCCATAAAAGATGCAATCATAAGAATTTGTTTTGGGGCTTATGTATAGATGACTGCCCAGATAGATGAAGGTTTAGGATTCACTTTTAGGGAGAAAATCCAGGAACAGGGTCCATAAAGGTATATGTGCTTTATGGAGATTTGAATACTCTAATCTTGGGGCTTACTCCTAAGGAGGATGCCCAGGTTAGGAGGGGACTTATGATTGGGTTTTATTCCTGAAAAGGAAACCCAAATCAAAGGTAAATTAGGACTGGTTAAGAGAAATTTAAGAAACCTGGGGCTTACTCCTAAGGAGGATGCCCAAGGTTTATGACTGGGACTTATTCCTGAAAAGGAAGCCCAGGTTAGAGATTAAGGTTTGTGGCTTACTCCTGAGAAGGATGCCCACATTTGAGATTGGGGCTTACTCCTGAGGAAGATGCCCATATTTGAGATTGGGGCTTACTCCTGAAAAGGAAGCCCAAGATTATGACTGAGTCTTATTCCTGAAAAGGAGACCCAGGTTAGGGGACTTGGGGATTACTCCTGAAAAGGAAGCCCAAGTTTAGGAACTAAGGATTGGGGCTTAATCCTGAGGAAGATGCCCATATTTGATATTGGGGCTTACTCATGAAAAGGAAGCCCAAGTTTGGGAACTTTAAGAATTTGGGGCTTACTCTTGAGGAGGATGCCCAAATTAAAGGACTTATAACTAGGGATTATTCCTAAAAAGGAGACCCAGGTTAAGGATTCTCTCATCTTAAAGGATGAGGTTGAATGAATGAACTCTTCATATTTAGTGACTTAAGGATATTTAAATCACTAGGTTTTGAGAGATATTCCACAGAATTCCTTTCAGATAAGAAAGTCAAATCAAGAAATCATGCCATAAAATGGCATTGAAGAGTGTCTTGAAGACTGAATCTTGAAAAGGAAAGGTGTAATGGCTTAAGAGGGGTGACATGGGCAAGATGGGCACCCAAAAAAGGTAGGGGCGCGCAAGTCTTGAAAGGCGCGCAAGTCCTGCGGCGGCGTGCAAGTATTGGTCGCGCAAGTATACTTGCACGACATGAGGGGTACTTGCGCAATTCTCAATCGGAATTGAAATACTTGAGCGACTTCTTTTTAATCACTTTAGAATCCTCTTGAGGTTCTTCCAGAAAAGGGACGCGCAAGTTATATTGAAGGAAATAAGTCGGCGCGCAAGTGTTTGATAAGTTTCAACACTTAGGCCTTCCTTCTTCTCTTTAGATCTTCCGTTCTAGGTAAAAAATTACTTTAGAAGTGTTCCGGAAGCTTTGAGAAGAGACTTGGGCGTCAGGAGCTTCAATCCGAGTTTCTGAAAAAAAATCCTCTCGAATGGGGGGCCCACAGGGTCTATTTATAGGCAAAAGAAGACCCAGGGCGGTTACCAGGCGGTTACCAATTAGGTCGCGCAAGTCACCTGCGCAACCAAGGTAGCCGCGCAAGTATACTTGCGCGGTAGCGGTATAACTTGCGCGGTGGATGTGTTTTTGATCCTGTGTTCATGCCTTTGTCGATTTTTGATGTTTTCTTCAAAGGTTGAAATCACTTTGAGCTCAGATATTCCCTTTTCCGATCTTTAGATTCTGTGACGAAAGGAGCGTCAACAAAAGTACCCCCTCAGAGTTGGATCCGGAGAGAAATGAGGATTTGACTCTGAGGAAATAGAATCCCTCCAAAGGAAAAGGGCGGCGCGCAAGTGTTCAGTGCGCAGAGGGCGGCGCGCAAGTTTGCGTCGCGCAGGCCCTAAATGCTCTGGGTACGGCGCGCAGATAGGCCTCCGAGCCTATAAATACACGGCCTTACCTCCGTACAAGTATCCGTATTTCCGGACTTCATACCTTCTCGAGCTCTCGCTGCGCAGGTCACCTAAGCCGCGCAAGTCTGCTTTGTTTTCCTTGATGTCGCGCTCCTATAAAGGTATTCGTACTTGCGCGGTTTATACTTGCACGGAAAAAACTAGCGCGACACGTGAATACTTGCGCGCCATGTTTAGACTTGCACGCCTTAATGCCTTAGTCATTTTTCCAAATTGCTTAACAAAATTTATGAAAAATAAACCCATTTAAGAGTTAGTTTATTCATCTTTTGTGCAGATTCAGTGGTTCCCAAGGGAATTGGAACGGCTTATGAACTGGCTAGCAAGCGGATTGATGACATGATGAACATCATTGGCCATGATTACTATGACATCTGCGACAGCACTTTCCCAGATTTGGCTAAGTATTTGAAGAAATATCATCTTAACTTCCCACAGAGCATCTACTTGTCTCTATGTGGTCATGGTCACTTGCAAGGAGTCAATGTTCAAAATGCAAACAATTATACATCTGAAATGCAGCTGCGCTGCTACTCCTTCATTTCGGTTATGTTGTGCATTAAGAGCAACAACAATGGTGTGAACTTTCAAATTCTCCTTCCATACCATTTCCCTGCAGATATGAAAATGGAAAACCCATGGGCTGAAATGTTTTCCACTACCGGTTGGTGGAGAGAAGACAAACATGGTATTAGAGCAATATCTGAAAAGAGTACTCTCTCCAAATGGCTCTTTACTTCCAATGCTCCATTCTCAAATCCATGTATCCATCTTCCAAGTCTCTTGGACAGAAACTGAGTCACTGTTTGATCAGCAGAAAATTTTCTCAAACCGCACTCAAGAAAATCCTTTTACAACTTTTTCAAGAAGAGCTGGTATCACTGCATCTCTTTTTGTATCCAGTTGAATGAATGAATTCCAGGTGGTTGCTGATGAAGCTCGGGATGCCGTAAATCAAATGAAGTGTTATGTTGAAAGCCTTTTGTAATTCTTGAAAAAGAGGAGAGACTCCAATCTGTGGATGTCCTTCTAACTCTTGTGTATCAATGAAAAATACTTTTGTCTTCAATCATTTGTACCTGCATTCTTTCATTACCTGCTTCAATTTTTACTTAAGCCAATTGGCCTAGTAAGCATAGTTTGATTTTTACTAGGATTATTACAAATAATCCTAGAAACTTTGAAACTTTTAACTGCTCAATATTACCTAAATCATACAAAAATGTATATTTAGTGAGCTGGAACTTGACTTTTATTCAGAGTTCCTTTGTCTTTTGTGTGGGCAGTTTAAAGTCATGCACACTGGACATAAAAGGGCTAATGTTTAAGGTCGAAATAGCTTTGACCGAAATGGATTAAAAATGGATTCAATTCCTTGACAATTTATCTGAAAACATATTACCATACTCAAGTATGAGGGAAAAAATGTAAACTATGGCTTAAGAATATTTGAATCTGAGGAATGATATGAAAAAGAGCTAAAAAGGCATTAGAAGAAGTAGTTTCCAAGAATGAAGTTACTATTATTTAACAAAACCCGTTAGGGGGTTGAAATATGCAGGGCCACCTATGGGCATTGGCTGCATAGTCAAATAAAATAGCATCTTTTGGCTGACAAGTCTGTTATGTGGACTGTTTATGCAAGGCCACCTATGGGCACGTACTGCATAGTCAGGCAAAAGAACTCCCAGAAATTTACTTTCCTAGTGCTAAAAGCCAGTGAAAGTTTATGGAGATTCAAATTTTCTAAAGCATAGAGTTTGTTGTATGGAAAGAGGTACTTGAATATGGAGAAGATATTTCCAAACAAGAATATCGAAAAACTGGATGAATATCACTCCTACGAAGGTCTGACCCAAACGTAGGGAAGAAGAATAAACCATAGACTTGAATACTTTCAGATCATGAAAAAGGATATGGGACAAATATGTTAAGGATGGCTATTTTTTGCGGATCCCTACATACTGTCGTTTTAAGACAAATAAGGACAAAAAGAGGCATTCTTCCCAAGAATGAAGTTACTATTATTTAACAAAACCCGTTAGGGGGTTGAAATATGCAGGGCCACCTATGGGCATTGGATGCATGGTCAAATAAATAGCATCTTTCGGCTGACAAGTCTGTTATGTGGACTGTTTATGCAAGGCCACCTATGGGCACGTGCTGCATAGTCAGGCAAAAGAATTCTCAGAAGTTTGACATTTTTGTGACTAGAAGTCATGAAAAGGGTTATGTAGATCTGAAAATATTTAAGGTTAGGATTATAACACATAAAGATGGGTATTGTCCAATGTATATAGAGATACATAGGTCAATGAAAACCATAATCATGTTGTGGCTGGGTCCTGAATTGAAATTTGGACTTCACTATGTATCTCATAAGAATGAGAATCAAGCCATACGTAGTTCTTGAAATGCAGTTTAAGGTCGTGCAGGACGAAAGTATGAGTGATCTTAGTTTAGGGTCATAGAATTCGGACCATAATAATGAATACACAGTGCGTGTTTTCATGAAGACTTTTCAGCCAAGGGACTGAAAGTGAAATTTGGGGTTAGGCCCAAAAGACTTGGGACTGGATTCGAGGGACACTCGAATGTTCCTACATATCCCATAAGGATGGGAATCAAGTCCACGTAGTTCTAGAACTACCCTTTGTACAAATTTGGTTCGTACATGTGAAGGGTGAAAGGGGATTTTAGTGCAATGATGGTTTAACCTGAGATAAAAAATTTAGGCATTACCATGTATGCACGTAGTCTTTTTGAAATGAACCATGATTGAAAAATCAATGTCAATAATAGTTCTCTCTCAAGTGAGGAGATCAAAGAATATTGTAGTTTATTGTCGTACCGGACAAAAAGTGTTGTATAGTTTAACGTCATATAACAAGGACGAAAGTGAATCAATGTAAAGATATTGATTCCAGGGGCGGTTTCACAAATCAACATCATATGAGATGGTGGTGAACCGATGTGAAGAGATTGTTTTTTTTTTGGCTTGAACCCTGGGAGGTTGCCTACATACCCAGCCTGTAGGGCAAGGATCAAAGTCTGTGTAGTTCAATTAAAGAATGAATTAATGATCAAGTTGTTCTTGGGGACAACGATCTAATTAAAATGTTGTTGGGACTTACACATGGTTAGCGGCCCAAAGGGAGTGTTATGGTTGATGTTCACTCTAAGCTCACGTGAGTCATACTCGGTGTGAGAAACAAGAGGTAATAACAACCTTAACGATGTACAGTTTAATGTCATGTAGGACATAAAATAAAAGGGATTATGCAGTTTAAAGTCTTGCAGTTAGGACTATTGGTGCTGCACAGTTTAGTGTCATGTAGCAGGGACAAAATACAGTTTAATGTCATGTAGGACCTATCAAGGATTTTCTGTACAGTTTAACGTCATGTAGTTAGGACGATGGGGATAAAATAGTTTAACGTCATATTGGACGAAAGGGGGACTGTGCAGTTTAATGTCATGCCGTAAGGACAAAATAACACACCAGTTATGTCATGTTGGACGAAAGTGTGAATAGTTTAAGGTCATATGCATGGACCGTGGATGGTGCAGTTTAATGTCATGCTGGACCTTTGATGATTATATAGTTTAACGTCTTTCCGGACGTGAGGGACTTTTATACAGTTTAGCGTCATGTAGTTTAGGACGTCACAGTTTAGCGTCTTGCTGGACATAAGGGATCCGCAAATAGTTTATGGTCATATACATGGACCAGGGATGATGCAGTTTAAGGTCATATGAGACCATTGCTGTACAGTTTAAAGTCATGTAGCTAGGACTAAGGTGAACCAATATGAGGATATCAGTTCTGGGGACTTTTTTTTACAGTTTAATGTCATGCTGGACGATGAAAGTGCCACACAGTTTAATGTCATGTTGCTAGGACACAATACAGTTTAATGTCGTGTGGGACATACACAGTTTAGTGTCATGTAGGACGTATTAGTAACCAATGTGACAGTTTAACGTCATGTTGGATGATAAGGGAACTGACACAGTTTAACGTCATGCTGGACGATGAAAGTGCCACACAGTTTAATGTCATGTTGCTAGGACAAAAAATAAAATATAGTTTAATGTCATCTCGGACATATCATGGAACTTCTATACAGTTTAATGTCATGTAGATAGGACATAATACAGTTTAATGTCGTGTGGGACATAGTTGCAGTTTAAGGTCATACCGGACCATAGTTGCAGTTTAAGGTCATACCGGACCATAGTTGCAGTTTAAGGTCATACTGGACCATAGTTGCAGTTTAAGGTCATACCGGACCATAGTTGCAGTTTAAGGTCATACCGGACCATAGTTGTATGAACCAAATGTAAGAGTCTTGGTTCTGGGAACAATATTTTGTGTTTATACAAAATACTTCTTCAAAAATCTGGCATTAGTTGGAGTCGTGATGTGTTCTCCATCCATTGAGATCAGAGAATACGCTCCATTGGAGTAGACCTTATGTATTGAATAAGGTCCTTCCCATTTTGGTTCAAGCTTGGGAGGCTTCTTTCCTGGTATCATTGGTGTTCTGAGAACCAATACCAATTCTCCCTGAATGAACGAACGAAGACGAACTTTTTTGTTAAAAGCTCGTGCTATTCGATTCTGATATATTTCCAAGTGGTGCAAAGTGCACAATCTCTTCTCATCTAACTGTTCCAATTCATTCAACCGCTTTTGGGATTGCTCATCTGTTGATAACTGATCACAAATGGCTATTCTGAGTGAGGGCAATTGAACTTCAATTGGCAAGACTGCTTCTGTTCCATATACCAATGAATATGGAGTAGACCGCGTTGCATTGCGAGTGGTAGTCCGATAAGCCCATAAAGCATGATAGAGTTTATCAGGCCATGACCTCTTATCTTTATCCACCATCTTTTGCAGTATATTTGAAAGAGTCTTGTTAAAGGCCTCTATCTGGCCATTAGCCGCTGCATGATATCGAGATGAATGGTTGGACTTAATGTTGTATTCTTGATACAATTTCTTTATCTCAGAAGAACAGAAGTTGGTGCCGTTGTCCGTCAATATGGTATGAGGGACACCAAATCTAGTAATGATGTTAGACTTGATGAAGCTAACAATGCATTTAGAACTGACTTCTTTGAGAGGTACTGCCTCTGCCCATTTGGAAAAGAAATAAGTAGCAGTAAGAATGTACTTAAACTGCTTGGCTGTAGCTGAAGGGTAAGGTCCCACCACATCAATTCCCCATGTGGAAAATGGCCATGAGTATTTAGCGGTATGAAGCAACTCTGGAGGTTGATGAATGAAGTTGGCATATACTTGGCATGAATGACACTTCTTTGTGAAATTAACACAATCTTGTATCATTGAAGGCCAGAAGTATCCAAGCCTTCGAATTTGATCAGACAATCTATGTCCACACTGGTGGGCACCACAGACTCCTGCATGTACTTCTTTTATGACAGCCATTGTCTCTTCACCATCAATACATCTGAAGAGAACTCCATCAAAACCACGTTTGTTGAGAATTTTCTCGAGGTGGTTTGGACCATCATAAAGAGTAAAATTGACCACACGTCGCCGAATTTGTTCTTTCTCGGCTCTATCAGGTGGAAGTGTTCCATTTTGAAGGTATTCCTTGATAGGTGACATCCATCCTGTAGTATGACCATACGGTTCAGGAATGGGACTAATTTCATTAATTTCCTCTGTTCTGACTTGAACATAAGGTGAAATTGCACGACGGTGGGCAATACCGATGGTTGTCTCGTCCCGATTTAGATCTGCTAAAGCTGTGGCTATATTAGCCAGTGTATCAGCTTGAGCATTTTGTGATCTTGGGACATAAGAAAATGTCGGTTCTGAAGGGAATTCTGACATTAACTCTCTGACGTAATCATACAAAGGGATTAATTCTTCCTTTCTGATGGCATAATCCCCATTGACTTGTTTGATTACCAGGTCTGAATCACCTTTCACCTTTAAGTGATTCACTTGTGCTTGAAGCGCTAACTCCAAGCCTGTAATGAGAGCTTGGTATTCAGCTTCATTATTGGTACCACCTTCCCACAATAAAAAGGAATAAGGTAACACTGCCTTATCTGGAGAAATGAGCACAATTCCTAAACCAACTTTGTTGAATTTAGGATTTTCCATTTTCTTTCCTGTTGGACTTCTAGAAGCACCATCAAAATACATTTCCCATGTTTGAGGACTCTCTTGAATAGAGAAAACTTCCTCATCAGGGAGTTCGATATCTGAATACGTGTCTTCTACTGAAGGATGTTCAGCCAGGAAATCAGCCAGAGCTTGGCCCTTAATTGCCTTTTGAGACACATACTGAATGTCGAACTGCTGTAGAATAACCGCCCATCTTGCCAGACGTCCTGTAAGCATTGGACGACTAAGGATGAATTTGAGTGGATTATTACGAGATACCAATTGGACCTCGTGATGTTGCAGGTAGTGTCTCAGTTTCTGAACTGCAAAGATTAATGCTAGGCAGCACTTTTCAATACTTGAATACCGGGTTTCTGCTTCAAGCATAGTTCTACTGAGATAGTAGAGACTATTTTCATTCCCAGCATCATTCTTTTGAGCGAGAAAGGCACCTAATGATCGCTCTAAAGCTGTCACATAGAGGATAAGAGGCCTACCTTCAACAGGTGGCATGAGTACTGGTGGACTCAAGAGGTATTTCTTGAGAACATCAAATGCTTCTTGACATTCTTCAGTCCACTGGTAAGTGACTCCTTTCTTCAATAATTTGGTAAAGGGTAAACTTTTGCCTGCCAAATTGGCGATGAAACGCCGAATATAGGCTAAATGTCCTTGAAGTCCTCTTAATTCTTTCAAATTCTGAGGAGGTGACATACCAAGGATTGATTTGGTCTTCTCAGGATCGACTTCAATACCACGATGGCGTACAACAAAGCCGAGAAATTTTCCTGAGGTTACCCCAAAAGCACATTTTAAGGGGTTCATCTTCAAATTATGTTGTCGAAGCTTGTGGAATACGACTTCCAAATCAGCCAATTGATCAAAACGTTGTTTGGATTTAACCACCAGATCATCTACATAGCATTCAACAAATTTCCCTAGAAAATGTTTGAAGATACGATGCATGGCGCGTTGATATGTTGCACCTGCATTCTTTAAACCAAAGGGCATCACCCGGTAACAAAACACACCTTGAGGAGCTCTGAAGGTTGTATATTCCTCATCTTCTGGGGCCATTCGGATCTGATTATATCCAGAATATCCATCCATGAAAGAAAGTACTTCATAGCCAGCCGTCGCATCAATTAAGAGTTCTGTAATCGGAACTGGAAAATCATCTTTGGGACAATACTGATTAAGATCTCTAAAATCTATGCAAACCCTAATTTGTCCGTTCTTCTTCTTTACAGGGACAATACTATCCAACCACTTGGGATATTGAACTTCTCTGACGAAGTTAGCTTTGATAAGCTTATCCACTTCAGCCTCGATTTTGGAAGCATAGGTTGGGTGTGTTCTTCTCACGGCTTGCTTGAATCCTCGATGTTCTTTTGGAAAACCCAAATGATGGGTGGCAACATTAGGATCAAGGCCAGGCATCTCTGTATAATTCCAAGCAAAAATATCTTTATTTTGCTTTAGAAAAGAAATATACATCTCTTGTTCTTCAATGGTCATGGCCGCACTAATTAAAGTGGGGCGTGGATCTTTCTCTGTACCCAGATTTACTTCACTGAGTTCATCCACAGTGGTAGAGATACCCTCTTCAAATGCTGGAGGAGCATCTCTAAGATCTTCCTCTTCCTCTTCATCATGTGTTATTTCTTCCGTTTCTACTTGCAAAGTAGATGAAACAACGAAATTCTCATGATCATAAGAGATGTCAAAATTTTCACATTTTGAAGAAGAAACTTCCATTTCCGACCCTATTGATGAAAAAGGGTCTTCTTTGGGAAATAAAGAGGAGATAATGGGTTGAGAATCGACATCAATATTCACCTCTGGTGTTGCTATAACTTTCTCTTGCCTGATTAGCGAAGTATAGACTTGTTGGATTTCAGCCGACGAAATGAAAACGTCACCACTTATGCTTTCATCACTGCTTGGTAAGTTACCAATTTCTCCCATGTTGTCTGGCTCGATTGCCGTAATTGACATTATGGATCTTTCTATAAGAGTATTTTGATTTGGGCCTATTTTTTCAATTTGACTGATAGGTAACACATAATCTGTACTCACATGTGAAAATGGATTTATTGGAATTTTTTTCAAACCATATGGAGCATTAACTTTGGTAATTTCCTTCATTGTAGATTTTTCTCTTCCCTTCATGTGATAAAATTCCGCCTCAATGTATTGAGACTCACATGTCTTGAACGGGGCCTTATCACCATACAATGTTCCAACTTGACCATCGAAACAGTATTTGAGACATTGATGGTATGATGACGGAATAGCTGCATGCTGATGTAGCCAGGGTCTTCCAAGAAAGATATTGAAAGCTGAGTCTTGATCAACAATCATGAAATCCGAATTGGAAACAAGATCTCCAAACTGAGTTCTGAGCGTAACTTCTCCTAGTGGTTCTTGTTCATTTTTATAATATCCTTGCAACATCATGGTAGAAGGAGATAAATCAGATTCCGTGAGGCCCAATCGACGAAGTGTGCGAATGGGCATGAGGTTGACTCCTGAACCATTGTCAATAAAAGCTCTTCGAACATCTATACCATTGACTTTGCCAGATAAGTACAAATGTTTTATGTGCCCATGCACAACATCGTCTTCATCTTTATCAGTAAAAGATATCACTGCATGACATTCGGCAGGATTATTCTCTATGTGATAAATTTCAGCTGCAGCAATTTCAGCTTCAAACTCCTGAGGACTTGACAAAGCTTCGATGAGTGCTTCCCAAAGATCTCTTGATAGATTCAAAGCATCCAAAATTGATAATTTGGCTGGTACTTGGGCCAAGTGTTTCAATATATCATACTTTTGATCTAGAGGCCTGCGTTTCCCAATAGGAATATGCGGTTTAGCAGGTACCTTGGAAGCAGATGCTTTGGAAGCTGATGCATCTTGTATTGAAGTTGGCAACATCTTTGGTTTTGGAAAATTAGACTGATTAGATTCATTTACTTGCTGAGATAAAGAAGATGGAACCTTTAATCGATCTTCCAAAATAACTGTGCCGAAGCTGAGTTGTCCATTGGCAGAAGAACTTGCTTGTTCTTTTTGAGCTCGCAGAAGGGCTCTACCACGAGTTTCTGCTGCATATACAGTGCTAGCAGGGGTAGAATTAGAGTAGTGGCTTCGGAAAGATCCACGTCTTCCCCTATATCCTGAACCTCTAGAACCTCTTCGGATTCCCTTATTTGATACAGGGAATTCAGGCTCATCAAGACTGGAATATGGATCTGTTAATTGAATCATATTAACAGAACCAAAGATTAACTCTTCGTCTGATAAAGACTCTGCCTGGTTAGCCTGTTTAGGCTGTGCCGTTTGATGGGGCGGTGCCCGTGGCTTTGAAGTAGATGGCATGAAATCTGCCAGAGTCAAAGACAATTTAGGCTTTGATGCATACTCATCTTCTCCTGATTCCTCTTTCTTTTTTGAATTGCACTGCCCTTTTGAGGATTTGTCCTTTGATGGAGGCTTTAATGTAGCTTTTGTAGGAGACACAATTGGCTTCTTCAATTGTGTTCGCAAAATGGAATGGGTCCGATTGATTGTCTTTCTGACCATCCAATCATCATATTTTTTCGCAATTTTGCTTTTGACTTCCTGCCACTCGCCTCCTTCTTCTGGATCTGTAGCGGTAATACATGCTACATGAGCTGAAGAACCCTTCAATTTGACTTGTCCTAAGTCGACCATCTTTTGCAGGAGGTCTTTAAAGACAAAACACTCCTGGATGGGATGCCCCAACATTTGATGAAAGGGACAATAATTGGGACGGTCTTCATCTCCTTCCTTGTTTGGCCTCTTCGGCACTGGTAATTGAACCAAATTATTTTCCAAAGCTGAAATGAAGTAACCAGGAACTTGCTCACTTCGGAAAGAGTATTTTTTACTCTTCATATCCTCAAATTGTTTTCGTCATTGATCTTTTTGATCATTTGGACGAAACAGCCTTTGTTGTTGGCGTTCATGAGGTGGAGCCCTTCGAGAAGATGAAGGTTTTGAAGTAGAAATAGGTACAGGTGCCTGTTTAAGCATAACTGTAGCAGTTTCTGCTTTACCCATTCTTCTTCCTGGAGCTGATGGAATTACACGAGATTTAACCTTAGCCTGTATAAGGGAATCTTCAATCTGTTGAGCGATTGAAGTAAGGTCTCGAAACCCTCCTGTGTATTTCACAGGGATCAATGGCGTGCGTAATTCGTCACGCAAATTTGCCACACAGATTGGCAACAATTCCTCCTGAGGGAGTGATAAACTCAAGGAATATGTTAATCCCTTCCAACGAGCAATGAAATCAGAGACTCTTTCATTCTCCCTTTGCTTGCAGTTTGTAAGATCGAAAACTGTCGTTTTCAGCAAAGTTGAGCTAAACTGAAGAAGGAATTTTTGACGAAGATCCTCCCATCCGATGACTGATCGGGATTTCAAGCTTGTATACCAGACAAAAGCTGGTCCTTGCAAGGTTCGCACGAAGCATCTGAGTTTCACTGCTTCTTGCTGCTCTGGAGTTCCCATCATAGGATCACAACAAGATACGTAATGCGTCAAATGTTGTTCAGGGTCGCCTGATCCATTGAAAGTAGGGAAAATAGGGTTTCCAAAACTGGATGGAGGAGAAATTGAATCTACCCATTCAGGGTAAAATTTCTTTTCAGGTTGAACTTGCGCCCGTTTCCCTTCCATAGTTTCTAACCGAGCTGTTAATGACTCAATAGTAGTTATTAACTTTTGAGAAACGTCAGGTTGAACTTGGTTTTGGGTAGGTGCAATGAATGGAGTTTGGACAGATGTGGTGGTTGGTGCTACAACCGATGGTAGTGCTGCCAACCGTTGTTGCGTTTGACCCGTAGGATTAGACCTCTGTGGTTTTACTGATAAAGGAGGATATTCTTGATCCATCTCAGTAGTTACAACAAATTCCTTCGGCTGTCGGACTTCAGCATTCTTAAGAAGAAGACTACTCTGAAGTAGTTCTGCATTCAACCTTCTTAATTCTTTCATTTCTTCCTCCTGTTGTACAAACCTTTGCTCTAATGAGAGCGATTGACCTCCTTCAGAGGAAGGGTGAGAAGTAACCTGATTCTTACCTTTCCCCTTATTAGATCCTTTTCGGAGAGGGGGAAGTGGGTTACTTGAAGGAATACCCAGATTTTGGGTAAGCCTTTGATTACGTGTGCGCACACCTTCTTCATTTAGGTCTGTGTGCGCGACTTCTTGAGCAGGGACCTCTTCGTCTGATCCTTCTGATTGAGCCTCATCTGGTGAATCAGCAGCAATGACATTGATGACATTAATGGATGCATATTGCATGGAATCCTTTCTATCAGCATTTCTGTGATATTGTCTCCTTCTATGTCCATGATCAGACATGGCATTCCGTTGACTTGATCACTCAGGAATTTCTTGGAGAACCATCACTTGGAGAGAATCTCCTGACAGCTTGGCTCTTCGTTCCTCTTGAGGCTTATTCCCTAATCGAGAGAATACTGACTTTCTTTGAGGGAGGGATTGAGGATTTGAAAAAGTCCCCAGTCCGGTGGACTGGGGGTGTTCCTGCTGCTTTCGCTCAACTCCTCGAATCCCATTTGTTGACTTTGAGGGTTGGGTTAGAGAAGTCCCCAGTCTGGCAAGCTGGGGTGTCTCTTGACATGCTATGTCTGAGATCTTCTTGAAATCTCTCTTGATCTTGCGAATCTTAGTTCGGAAATTAGCTGGATGCATTAACATGTATCCACTTTTATCACCTGGTTCAACAGACCGTTGGATGATTTCCGAAACTTCTGTCATTTGATGACGCGTTTGCTCCAGACGAGAGGCTTGTGCAATATTCTCGCCTGCTTGATGTAGGAGCAATTCAACAACCTGTTCTCTATATACTTGATTTTGAGAGGAACTAGTTGAAGCTTGTTCTCGAGCAAGCTTTTGATTATGAACAAAGCCCATTGACTGTGGCCGGCCATGGGCAATAACATTGCATGAGACCATTTTCGGCGGGCTTTGCTGACCGGAAAGCACTGTGAAATGTAGTGCTCCGTGAACACCCCATCCTCTGATATGAACATTAGACGGAGCATTGGAAATTAACTGACGCAATCTTCTTAGTGCGCCAAGGCATGAACGTTGAAGGGTTCTCTGTTGCTTTTCAGCCTTCGGATACCGAGAGACTGATAGAGATGACAAATCAATCTGGCGTTGTAACCCTTCTATTATCTTAAGATGATTTTCATATTCATCGTAAGATAATATCTTCTTCTTTAATTGACAAAGAGTTTTCCATATATTGAGACGAATATCATGGATTCCATCATCCGTCAACATCTTTGGAATGTCGTATTGGGAATCAGCAAAAGGCCAAAACATGACTGGTACTTCACCTTTTGCCAGTTTTTTCCTCATGTTCAGCATTTCCTCTTTATCATTAAATGAAGATTCTTCTATCTGTTTTGACCAGAGTTGGTGTTTCCTTGTTGCTTCATTGGATTCAACAAGATTGGTAGAGATATCACTATTCATGCTGGAAGATGAATGACCCATGGATGGTTCAGAGAATAACCTGAACCCCAGGCTATCTTCTGATGGAGAAGGAGTTTCACCTGCCGATAGTAAAGCATCAGACATGACTGGTTTTACGTTTGCACGTGCCTCGAGATAGGAGGGATTTCTCGTCACTACATTGTCTTCTGAAGAATTTTCGAGACAACGTGAATCACTACTGCGGAGAGGACTTTCGCAGCGAAGTTCATCACCATGAGGAGGACCGTCATGATGGGTTACAGCAAAAGATGAAATCTCTTGCTCCTTGGCCTTCTGACCACACAGAGGGTTCCTGTGGCTCTCATCTGAAGAAAAAACTTCAAGATTGACCGAATTTTCATGAAGCAAGTCTTCATGAGGAAGTGTCTGTAGAAGACCTTAAAAATTAATGTTCCTGTTATTGGGAACTGAGGGAGTAGAATCTTGAATTCCGACAGATAAATGTTTGAGGGCTTCAAGAACTCCAGCATCGAGCAAGGCTTGGTTGCAGATTGGCCTTTGATCTCCTGACTGTGCTGGGCGGATCTTTTTCTTAGATGCCTTCTTTCTCGCTTAAGAAATCACTTGATGACGAAAGTGATTGCTCTGAGCAGGTGTATGTGCCTGATCAGGAAAGATGGTCAGGTTAGGCTGACAATCATCGCTCAAATCAAGTGTATGTGCCTGACTTGGTTGTCCGTATAATATGGGGGAGTATGCCCCATAACCCTCTTGGACTGGAACAGATGTGTGTGTCTGTTTCGGAGTGAATCGTTGATGTGTCACTCCATTGCTAGGGATAGATTTATGTGTCTGTCCCTGAGATGATGCTGAAGTTGTTATGATATCCTGGAAAGCATCCAGAATATGAGCAGGAATTTGCTTCTGCTCTTTCACTATTGATAAAATATGTTTGGTGACTTCAGCTGCTGGAACGGGGATATACGTCCATTCCGGGCTTGGAGTAGGTGTATGTGCCTGCTCCTGTCCTCCTTTTCCTGTCAGTGAATCCTGACAGTACTCAAGTGTGGAGGTAGAGAGTTTAGTCTGCCTCCTGTTTGTCGTCAGGACTTTCCGACTGACTTCTCCGTGCGCTACCAAACGAGACTGTTGGTAGGCTTGATTAGTATTAGCAGGTGTATGTGCCTGCTGTTTACACTTCGCCAAACGCGGTTGATGAGATCCATCATATGTAGTCAGACGAGCCTGCTGACTAACTGGTGATGTATAAGCATGTGTATGTTCCTGCCTACAGTACTCCGCCGGAATTGCCTGGCGGGATCGGCTTGATGCTGCCAGACGAGTCTACTGGACAGCGGAATTAAAACGGGCAGGTGTGTGTGCCTGCTCGTTGTTTGCCACCAAGTTAGGTTGGTGGACTTCTCCGGAGATGGCAGGGATGACAACCTGCCTATTGTTAACCGGATTCCATCTCTGGTGATTCATCTTGCCTTCTCGGGTTCGAGGAACCTGAGCTGAATGCCTGGAGACGGTACCCTCATCATGTTGAGGGCGCACTACCGCACGAGTCTGGCGGCGATTGTTGATGGGAGCCCTCGGGAAGGACTCCTGTCTTTTTGAATTAAGGCCCTGAGGGACCTGCTCATTCACTTCCTCAGAGTAAGGGAGTGAATGGAAATTGCGTTCCGGGGATAACGACCCGAAACGGTTGGAGACGGTAGTCAGCACCGCCTGCTTCTTGATTGCTGGTCGCCGTTGTCCGGACGACCAGGTAGAATTGTTAACTTGGAGGGCTTGACGAGCGGCCTCCAGAGTTGGGATAGTACCATTGCGACGGTACTCCTTAACCAGTGCATTAGAAACACAGCGTTGAAGACGCTGAGTTGGTGATGTCATCCTCAGAGCGGATGACGTTCCAGCAGGAGTAGCAGCATTGGTTTTCACAGCAGCAGACCTCACAGTAGAGGTGTTCACAGCAGCAGTATTCACATGGGTGAATTTAAGGAAAGCCATTTTTGCAGAAGATCTTGAGAAAAGAGTGCCTGTTCTATATAACAGACATAATCAAGATGAATCTGGCCACTGCATCTTTTGGATGAGCACATGTCAATGATTGATTTGTTGGCCCAAGGGGCCTAACAAATAAGAAAAAAATCATTTTAACTTGGTTAAGGATTCACGTCGGGTTCACCATTTTTGTTTCGCATGGAATCCGGGGATGACCTCCTGGACGGGAGATTCAAACGTTCCGATCGGTTTCTAACGGGTTTGTTCGTAGAACCGAAAACATCCAATGATTCCACATCCGTTTGGACCTACTTTCCAAAGGCAGGCGCTCATTAGCTTGTGGCATAATGAGGCTTAGGAATTTGCATTGGTCGAGAGGATGGGAGGTCGGACTCATCACACCTTTTTGAGGGGAATTATTGTCTACTCCGGGACTCTCTTTATAGATTTAAGTTATGTTCGTGAATCCTTATTACATTACCAAGTATAAAATGTGCTTTCCTTTAGTTTTAACAATCAATGATTAAATATTCAAGAAATTTAGAGAATCTTTTATATGTATTCGAGGTTCTTCATCAATAGAGAATCATCTATATCTGTTTAGAGATTCTTGGTCAATGGTATCCTTCAAAACATTTATAAAAAAGTCTCTTGGTCATTATGATGACCAGGCTGGTTTTAAAGCCACTCAGTGGGGCACTTGAAGTTTATCGTCATTCAGAAGGACAGGGATTATTTCAAAGTTGGGATCGAACCCATAAATGGGCTACCTACGTATCCTTTGTTTTGGAAAAGGAATCAGAACCCACGTAGTTTGAGGAATGGGGTATGATGTTTATGATTGATGGCTCAAAGATGAATGTCATAATTACCTTTACACTCTAAGCTCACGTGAGTCATGCTCGGTGTGAGAAACAAGAGGTATTGGTAAAATTTAGACAATTGTGCCATAAAAGATGCAATCATAAGAATTTGTTTTGGGGCTTATGTATAGATGACTGCCCAGATAGATGAAGGTTTAGGATTCACTTTTAGGGAGAAAATCCAGGAACAGGGTCCATAAAGGTATATGTGCTTTATGGAGATTTGAATACTCTAATCTTGGGGATTACTCCTAAGGAGGATGCCCAGGTTAGGAGGGGACTTATGATTGGGTTTTATTCCTGAAAAGGAAACCCAAATCAAAGGTAAATTAGGACTGGTTAAGAGAAATTTAAGAAACCTAGGGCTTACTCCTAAGGAGGATGCCCAAGGTTTATGACTGGGACTTATTCCTGAAAAGGAATCCCAGGTTAGAGATTAAGGTTTGTGGATTACTCCTGAGGAGGATGCCCACATTTGAGATTGGGGCTTACTCCTGAGGAAGATGCCCATATTTGAGATTGGGGCTTACTCCTAAAAAGGAAGCCCAAGATTATGACTGAGTCTTATTCTTGAAAAGGAGACCCAGGTTAGGGGACTTGGGGCTTACTCCTGAAAAGGAAGCCCAAGTTTAGGAATTAAGGATTGGGGCTTACTCCTGAGGAAGATGCCCATATTTGAGATTGGGGCTTATTCATGAAAAGGAAGCCCAAGTTTGGGAACTTTAAGAATTTGGGGCTTACTCTTGAGGAGGATGCCCAAATTAAAGGACTTATAACTGGGGATTATTCCTAAAAAGGAGACCCATGTTAAGGATTCTCTCATCTTAAAGGATGAGGTTGAATGAATGAACTCTCCATATTTAGTGACTTAAGGATATTTAAATCACTAGGTTTTGAGAGATATTCCACAGAATTCCTTTCAGATAAGAAAGTCAAATCAAGAAATCATGCCATGAAATGGCTTTGAAGAGTGTCTTGAAGACTGAATCTTGAAAAGGAAAGGTGTAATGGCTTAAGAGGGGTGACATGGGCAAGATGGGCACCCAAAAAAGTTAGGGGCGCGCAAGTCTTGAAAGGCGCGCAAGTCCTGCGGCGGCGCGCAAGTATTGGTCGCGCAAGTATACTTGCGCGACATGAGGGGTACTTGCGTGATTTTCAATCGGAATTGAAATACTTGAGCGACTTCTTTTTAATCACTTTAGAATCCTCTTGAGGTTCTTCCAGAAAAGGGACGCGCAAGTTATATTGAAGGAAATAAGTCGGCGCGCAAGTGTTTGATAAGTTTCAACACTTAGGCCTTCCTTCTTCTCTTTAGATCTTCCGTTCTAGGTAAAAAATTACCTTAGAAGTGTTCCGGAAGCTTTGAGAAGAGACTTGGGCGTCAGGAGCTTCAATCCGAGTTTCTGAAAAAAAATCCTCTCGAATGGGGGGCCCATAGGGTCTATTTATAGGCAAAAGAAGACCCAGGGCGGTTACCGGGCGGTTACCAATTAGGTCGCGCAAGTCACCTGCGCGACCAAGGTAGCCGCGCAAGTATACTTGCGCGGTAGTGGTATAACTTGCGCGGTGGATGTGTTTTTTATCCTGTGTTCATGCCTTTGTCGATTTTTGATGTTTTCTTCAAAGGTTGAAATCACTTTGAGCTTAGATATTCCCTTTTCCGATCTTTAGATTCTGTGATGAAAGGAGCGTCAACATGGATATATATGACATATATGATATATACATCATGAATACAATTCTGGATATAATAAACTTTTGGCCACATGAACAACATGTAATTGTAAGAAGTCCACTTTCGACTTAAGAACCAAATACCGACAAAATGAACATTATTAACTTGAATGATTACATAATGTTTATAACATGTCAATAATTGATATAAAAGGAATAATGAACTTGGAAAAGGTTCTTAAGGATGTATAAATTAACTCAAGTTTATTATTCAGGAGATTAATGAACGATCGAGTCAAGTCGGACCCGATGTAAGGGATCTTACTCCTCTCTTTTTAAGTACACTCTTTTATGTCATTCCTTTTAAAGCTCATCTTTCTTGTTATTGGGATGATATTTTATATTAATCCTACTGTAATTTTTATGTTCATGTGATGAGAGACCCTATTCTCTCTCATCAATCCATTTTGGAAGTTTTGATTGGCGCCGTTAGGCTGCCGAACTTTCGTAAGAGATCTAACTTCTCTCTTTCTTTTTAAGTACTCTCCTTTATGTCACTTCTTTTAAGCTCCTATTTGTAATGTTGGGGGATGTTCTTTTATATTCCTCTTGCTGTAAATTATATTGTAATGTGATGAGATACCCTATTTGATCTCATCAATCCATATTCGAAAGTTTTATGTGGCGTCGTTAGGCTGCCGAGTTTTAGTGAGGGATTTTTCATCTCATTTTTATTCCCGTGAGATTTATACTACATTTGCCACAAATTCCATTGAGTGGTGTATGTACTACCAATTATTCTACTCTTTGTGTAATATAATTTCGTTTATGAGTATTTAAATCAATGACCTATTGTCTTTCTTTCATGGGGTGTATGTTTTGAAAGATACCCAAGTCGGTAAGGGAACCTTTCACCCTCCTCTTTTTTAAAAGACTTCTTTTATTGGGTCTTTTAATTTACATATTTTTATGTTAGGATATGTTATCATACATCCTTATTGATGTAAATTTTATGTACAAGTGATGAGATACACTTTTTATCTCTCATCAACTCATTTTGATGTGATGTCGTTAGGCTGTCAAGGGAACATTTTAACCCAATTTCGATTTCTTTGGGTTCAACTTGTAGTCATTGAATATGTCATCCATTGAATATGTGTGAATGACCTTTTACTGTTTTACACTTAATATCCACTTATATTGAGTGTATATATATTTTTCACACATATTTTTTGAGATTTATTTGTCCTTAATTTAAGGATACCTTCTTTATAAGTGATTTCATCACATTTGACATTTCTATTGAGGGTTCATTGCTGTTATGCACCAATTCACTCTTATATGGTGTATATACTGTCCTTTGGAGTATTATATCATGAATCCATTTATTCTCATGATATTATAAAGTTCTGACTAAATGTTATTCCTCGATTATTGTATTCAAGTGTCTCTAATTTTGGTAAAACCCCCTTTAACCAATATATCGTTTTAAATGTTTTAATTATTTATTCTTATTAATATCCATGTTTTCAAAATGGTTTTAAGGATTTATTTATATGGATATTAATGGTTTAAAATGATAAAAGCTTCAAGGTGGTATGGGACACTTTGATTCAAAAATCTCTTTATTAAATGTTTTAAATGGTTTTGGAAATGGTTTCTTTTTGAATGGATTCATTATTTCAATATCCTAAAATCTTATATTGTGATTGAAATGTGTAAATGTTATGTTTCCTTTATTCATGTTTATGTGATACGATTATGTTATGGTTCTTGGGCATTGTTATGAAGAACGGGTGGTTCCGTGATAAACTAAGGGCGGGTGAGCCCGATATAGCTCTCCAATGCATTGGGTAACGCGAAGGAGTGAAACGTTAAGGTTTCTCCGAAGAGATTTAGGGAATATACTGTGATGGGTATTCCAAACATAACCAAGAGGGTTACTCCCTACGTAAGAATGTTATGAATGCCTCAAGTTACCTTTATGTCTTATGTTTTCTATGATTTATTCATGATTTGATATGACTATGTTTTATGGGTAAAGTATGATTTCATTCTTGTGTATATATGAACTCGTGTTTCCTTTCCATATATTTTATAACCCTTTCTGAGCTTTTTATGCTCATCCCAAGTTTTTGAAATGTTTTTCACAGGACAAGGGAAAGGTACATGATGTGATGATAGTGTCGAGGATGTGTCAAGAAAGAATCCATGTTTCATTTTAAATATGTTTCCGTTGATCGGAATAATTAATACTCTATTTTATGTAACCACTTTGTTTAAATGTGGAATATAATGCAAGTTTCATGATCTAATTCTCTAAAACTCTAAACCTGAAAAGATCCTCAATGTGTAATCTTGTAATAACTCAAGATTTAGTAAGGTTTAATGCTGGGGCCTTATAGTACTGCTCTGGAAAGGATCCACTCATAGTTTAAAGACTTGTACATCCATTCAATATGACAAATTAATGCATCCTACTCTGTATGTAGATCCTCTATTGATGTTTCACTTTCATCAACTAATGAATAAAACTTTACCATGGATGTACCGGGCTATATTATAACTTTTAGTGAAACCCTAGAATGACCAATTTTCATTCCTATGCCTGGAGCACTTCTCTAATACCTGGCACGCTTCTTGATGCCTGGCATTCTAGTGTCACCAAACTACTTGTGAGACACCCCATTCTTCAGCTCTTAACATGGGAAACTCAAATACATTTACGCCCAAACCAATATTGGTGTGCAACTATCAACTGGCACACAACCTATGAGTATCTTTATACTTGAACGACCAAACAACCACTTGCGCGACTAAACCAACTGCATGACTGGAGCTCTAATTTTCTCTATATTTTTAAATTCGTTAAAAATTAGGAGGGTTGGACCTCTATTTATTGGCATTTTGTACACCATGATCACCTGCATGAATATCTCCTCTCAGTGTGCACATCCAATCGCCCTAGTCTCCATCACCCTAGTCACTTGCGCGACCAAACAAAAACATGGGATTTCCACTTTCCATTTCCATATTTTGATGTTCTAATGTTGAAAAACATATTTTGCACAAGTTTCCAAGAATTGAAGACATTGTAACACAAGTCCCTTCATCGAGGTTCTTTAATCAATCAATGATTTTTAACAACATCACATAAACACAACATGTCACCATGAAAACCCCCTTTGTCAAAATATTTGTACATCATGGTCAGCATTATCAACAAACACAACACGGAGGCCCACTTTGCCAACAAAAATAATCACCTGAAAAATTCATCAATGATACCTTGATGGATTTTTTTCCCAACACATCTAGAATGATTGTTCTATTAAATTCATAATCATATAGAAATGATTATAAAAGATAATATTGAGAAATTTATAATGAGAATCTAAGTGTTGGTGGAGGGTGTGATCCACTCTCCTTCCATAGTGATCTAAGAATATTCAACATTGGAATATACCTTGTGAAAGATGTAAGTTCCAACCGAATTAGGATCTAACTATTGTGGCTTATTTCTAGGTATCATTGGTGTTCTGAGAACTAATTTTGTGTCACCCTGGAGGAAGGGGCAGAGATGAATCTTTTCGGTGAATGCTATCTTTATCATATTCTGGTGTCTCTCTAGATTATTCATGTCTTTTAGCCTATTTTATAGGTGGGATTCCATCTCACTTAGATAAACACTTTATATTCATTTAGGTGTCTTAGGATTAAATATTGTGGTCTAGAGAGGTGGAAAATTAACCTAGATGGGAATGCTTACCTCTTTTCAATACACTATGGTATAAGGGGGAACATGGGAGAAATTCTGAGTAAATTTACAATAGGCCATGAAGGATTTCGGAATATTTTCTAGCCATATCTTTTTATTCTATACTATCATCTTATGAATATTGTCAGAGAGGGTCTTGTTTGGAACCACAATTTTTCCATTTGTATGTTCATTGATGTTAAATGTTTGGTTGGACAGGATGATGTAAATTCTATCCAATGTAATTAATTTAGCTGGTATGAAGTTTGGTCCACCATCAATAGGAATGGTGTGAGGAAATATAAATTAGTGTGTTGAGGGAGATCACAAATTAGATTGTAGATTGGTCCTAGGTTTCCTTCAGGTGATCATATCTACCTTCTAGTAAACTAAATTGTTTTCA
Organism: Viscum album; assembly: GCA_963277665.1. NCBI lineage: Eukaryota > Viridiplantae > Streptophyta > Magnoliopsida > Santalales > Viscaceae > Viscum > Viscum album. The sequence goes on along the minus strand of OY728155.1, from coordinate 163,799,783 downwards.
ATTAGAATGAACCTACACTAGTGAAATGTTTTAGGTAGAAAATGGCATTCAACATCGATTCCCCATACTGGAATGGGACATGTATACATGCTTTTGTGGAAGGGCTATAGCGGTCACTTAAAAAATATTCAATATATCTGACACTCATATCACCTTTGGTCTATCATAAAATTGTTGGGAATGATAACATGCTAGAAGTAAAAAATCCCCCGAATGTGGTTGGTAAGTTTCAATCCTTCTCGTTGAGAACCACGGGACCAAACATGAAATTCCTACAAAAAATAAGGAATCACATTACCAGGGATGAAACAGAGGATAATTCCATCAAACACTCATATTTATATATTTTTATCTAGGTTATGCTCACTCTAGAAGGTGAAATATATTTCAAATAAGCAGATTCTCTCATGCTCAGCTAGATGTAGTGGGATAATTTCATGCTAGAGATTCTAGATGAAATAAGATATCCAATTAGTGGTTTCTTTAAATATGTGGAAACCAAAGGATTTGAATGTAGAATTTCATATAGACAACTAGTGTACATACTTCCTTTCAATGTCATCTAAAATGACAAGAGCGATGAACCTCTAATAAACCACATGAATGAACTGTTCATCCTTGTCCGGCTCTGTAAGAGAGGTTGTAGGTTTGGACATGGCATCAACTCAGAGATTATATTATTAAGGAACATAGTCCACATCTTACTGATAAGTGGTTTGGTCAATTTGCTAGTGTGTACGCTCTAGCAGGGGCATGTTTTCTAGATTTCTGACAATGTAGACACAATTAATATTTTTATCACTAATTCAAAGGTACCAATCACATGAAATTTTCGGACATAAATATTGTAACACCCGAGAATTTTGTGAGAAATATTTTGTTTTTATGTTATATAAATCATCAAAGGAATCTTTCACTACACACAACATTTTCTTGGCTTGCTTTACACGAAATCGCGACCTTCCTCGATCGCTTGCGTCGTACGCAATACCGAGTTTCACTAAACAACGATATGCTATTAAAATATTATTAAAACTAGCCGTTATGAATAGCAATAACAACTTTTTGAAATTTTATAAATTTTATTTTTCAAAATGGACTTCATTTTTGGATTCAGAATATCGAAATTAGCCTAGGGTGAAATTTTGGTATTTTTCTGAAAACTTTCAATTTTTGATGAATAGTGAAACATCTAAGTGGTAGTTAAAAAACTGAATTTTTCATAAAACATAATTTTACTGCTTCTGTGAGTGGAATTTCAAAAATCCGAGAGACATGGTTGATGTCAGTAAGTAAAATGTGGTTCAATGAGATGAAAATAATTTTTGGTGAATAGTAACTTTTTACTTTTTTTACCACGGTTAAAAGTAAATAGGGTAATTAAGGGTAATAATGTTATTAATATTACCATAACACATGTCATAATTCTATTGGATAAGTTTAATTCGACCAAAAACAACCTTAGGAATAAAATATGACCATTTTTCCCTACTTGGATTAGATTAGGACATTTATTATTAATTTATTTAAAGAAGGGTTAAAATAGTTAAAATCAAAGTTTAATAACTAAATAATTTTTAATATAGGTTTATACATAAGATAAATTCGACTATAAATATTTCATAGAAATCTAAAATGATTTCCTACATAATGGTATTTTATTTGTAATTTTTAGACATTAAATAAGTTAATTTATTTATGACATAAAGATGATGCAGTAATTATCTTAATAATGAAATATTGACATATTTGATGTTACAAATACCCAAATTAATGTATTTTGAGACTTTTTATGAATTAAAATAATTTTATAGGTTAATATGACATGTAATTATTGATTTAATTAACTTTATTCGAACTAATCATTCTGTTATGATTTTCACAACAATCAATTACTAAATAGTGTCAAAATTGACATAAAATAGTTTTTAAAACAAATATTATATTATTAATTGTTATTTTATTCCTAAAAATCTAAGGTTAAGACAACTGAATTTGATAAGGTTTTATATATTAATAATAAACAACTTGGGGTTCGTTTGGCTTCTTATAGTAAGTTTATTAACCTTATAGTATAAGAACACAAGAAGACACGGTAAAAGTAAAATTATTTAACTAAATATTAAATCTAAATGATAAGGTTAAAATAGGAACCTAAACTTGTCTAAATTCTATTGGATGAGAGGATTTTGACCTATCCCCACCTTAGTTTCGAAATAAATCAATTTGGAGATATTTAAAACCGAATTTTACTTTATAATAAAATAATATTTTTAGTTTTTCTAAAGGAGCCCCTCTCCTCCCTTATAAAAGGGCACCTCCTCCCCCTCTTCCTCACACCACTTTGAGCCTTCAAGCTCAGACAACCCCTGACAATTTCTCCTCTCCACTTCCATAGAAACATCCTAGTGTTCTTGGTCTTCTTCAAAGACCAATTTTAGTGCCCTAAAAGGAGATCTCAAAGAGGCGCTTCAAAGAAGAGGTAATGTCTATTACCAATTCTTTCAACTTTATTTCTTCTTCCACTTCTTCTTCTTTAGTTGTTTCACTATGAAGTAATAACATCAGTATCACTAATATACTGATATGTTATTATAAGTATGAAAAAACCCTATTTCACCATCTATCCATCCTACAGAATATGAAATCACCGCGCATGCGTACATACGGAATACCGTCTCCACGCCGTGGTGTAATCTATTTTCCACCACCACCTTACTTGGATGGATATAATGGTGTAAATAATGACTATATATTACTATTGTAAAGTGATATTGATTCTGAAATATTATACATACACTCCAATACAATTCCAAGATCATGGGAACGATATCATCACTCGTGCATACGTACGGAATACCATCTCCACGATGTGATGTGACTCATTCTACATGATCTTCATTGCATAATGATTATATAAATGAATTGAGTGAATAAATATGATATATATTACATGAATACCATTCTGGAAATGAGGTATCTATAACCTAAAAATAAGGATAATAATTTGTTCGACAAAACACGCATAATAACAAAAAGTAATAAACACCCGAGTAAACAAGTAGTAATGAAATATTACTAATAAGAAGCTGAGAATATGACCATATATGATATCATAAAAATAAGTATGATTCTGGAATAAGTTAATAACATTATTTAAATCATTATACAGGAGTTTCGGACACTTACGATGCAAATCGGACCTAAGGTAAGGAAAGTATCACAATCTCATTTTTATCCGATATTGTTTATACTTTGGTATTTACTGGGGTGTATTTTATCATATAATTCCATGTTTCCCCAATATTTAACATTATTTCCATCCACCTATAATTTTTTAAATCCAATTTTACCCTTTGGTGAGTTTTTAGTAAAAGATATGAAAGGAATTTTTTTTCGTTTTTCGTACAAGGTACTTTTTGACTTTTCTGAAAAATGTACGAGAAGAATGTTTTTTTAACTTATATGGAATGAATAGATTTTTAAAAAATTATTTCCAAGAATCTTCATTTACATGTTTTCAAGTTTATTTTTAATAAAATTCTTTTAGTTTAGAATTGTATGACATGTTAAGAAAGGAAAAGTGTTTTTGAAGTAGAAAGGATATTTTCTTCAAGAAGGGAGTTCAAGTGTTTTATCAAAATTATTTTCCATCTAAGATAATAATGGTTTCTATTTATATCCCTATTATTACATTGATTTGTTTATGTAGTGATGGAAATATTTTTATGAATCTTATATGAATTGTTTTATGATGTCATGATGTTTAAGAATCCCATTTTTATTACATGGGTTCTGCTATGATGTATGGTTTATGATTTTGTGGCACACATAAGAATGGTATAATTATGAGATGGGTTGGACCTATATCTCCCTACAATTCATTAGGTAAAGATTTTATATCTCATGAGATAGACATGGATGGAACAGCAGGTAAAACTGGTTCAGTGAAACAGGACTGAAACGAGGAGTGATCTCGGTTCAGAAATGGACTTTGTCCACTAATATAGTCTTGGCAATGAGTCTTGACTAATAAGAAATGATTCTCTATGATTATGTGTGTATGCCACAAAGTTTCATGTTTTATTTTATTATTATTGGGATTACATTTCACTACTATGATTTATCCCATGTTATGAAATTATGATCACTTTTGCAGGTTAAGATTTCCAAAAGTTATGTTCTTTTGTATATGATGTGATTGATATTTATTTTGTTTACCCTTACTTAGCATTTGAGCTCATCCTTTTGTATGTTTTATTTCCCCTGGTCAGGAAGAAGCTTATTAAGTAGGATATGCCAAAAAGGGACTCTATATATGATGAAATAAATGGGAGGCAAAGTAGATTCTTTATGAACCAGTTGTTTATGTTTCCCAGTTTCTAAAGACTCTATACCTATACGGTCCTTTCATGGTTTTGTTATATGTGGTAATAAGTGTGCTTCCTTTCGGAAGTAATGGCAATGTATGTAAATTATGGGTATTTATAGTTGGTATCAGAGGAAAAGGAGGTAGGAATGTATCTGATCCTTGGGAACTCTCACATGTGAGCGTTGGACAAAGCATGGCTCTCCGCCCAAGGGCTTCATGAGGAAATGGCTGCCACTGGGGATGGTGGTGTGTCCCGCCCAGGGGGTGTAGCCGCCCATGGAGTGCTCTGATAGGTATCAATTATAGTCCATTGGAAGTAATTCCAGACCTTTATAGTTGGTATCAGTGGAAAGGTATAGTCAACCTTTGGAAACTAGGATGTGAAAGCCTTAGTAAGAACCGTAAGGATAAGTCTAAGCATAGAACACAATCACAGTGTTTTAGAAATGGCCATGAATAACCTAGGATAAGACCTTAAGTGTGAAATTTTATTTTTGATTATGTGGTTTTCCTATTATAATTAGTGTTGCTCACACTATTCTTCTTGGGTTTTAGTCAATGGCTGGAACCTGAAGGAACCGTGTTAATGCGGAATGCGACGGGCAATGCAATGATTGTCCCCCTGAGCAACCAAATGTTATGGGAGCTGGAATGCAAAATCTTGTAGCCATGCTCACACAACTTTCTCAAGCTATGAATCATGCAGGACTTCCAAACGAGCAAAGGAAGGAGCAAAATTCTGTTGAATCCTTCATGAGGCAGCGTCCACCTTCATTCAGCGGGTCTACTGATCCATTAGTTGCTGAACAATGGATTAGTAATACTAAAAAGATATTTTCAGTTCTTCAATGTTCTGAACATGATAAATTCATCTTAGTAGTGTATCATTTTGAAGTTTATGCTGATCAATGGTGGAATCTAATCAAGAATATGAGGCAAAGAGATGAAATTGAGTCCATGGAATGGGATGAGTTCAAGAACTTATTTTTCGATAAGTACATCCCTCATATTCTCCGAACAAAGATGGAGAAGAAGTTTCTTGAACTAATGCAAAAGGATGATGAATTTGTTGGTACCTATGATGAAAATTTTACAAGACTTGCAAGGTACGCTTCTGGTATTATTATTCAACCTAGGAGTAAGATCGATTGATTCTTTAGTGGCTTAAAACCAAGTCATCGAAGGGCGTTATCCATAAGAGACTTCAATATCTATGAGGAAATCGTTCGATGTGCTCTCAAAGTCGAGATGGAGATTGGAGTAACCCATCAGTCATATGGGTTTGATAAGAAAAGGAAAATGGAATTCAAAGGAAAATCTAAAGAGCACACTAAAAAGAAGATGAGCTTTCCCTTATGCTCAAAGTGTGGAAAGAAACATGGAGGGAGTTGTATTAAAGGGATATGTAAATGTTTCAAATGTGGAAAGGAAGGTCATCGGGCATTTGAATGCCGTAATGATGGAAAGAATATGTATAAGGATGCAAACAAAGGAAGGGATACACAGAATGAACCTACTACAGTTAAATGATTCAAGTGCAAGGTGATGGGTCATTATGTAAATCAATGCCCAAATCCATGGGTTGATGATGATGGTCGACGTCAACAAACTCTTAAGGCTAAAGACAAAGGAAAGTCACATGCAATTTCTATCAGTGATGTGGAGTACGATAACGATGTGGTGAATGGTACCTTTTCCATCCACTCTAAAGTAGCAAGTGTTTTATTTGATTCTGGATCCACCCACTCTTTTATTTATGAAGAATTTTCTAAGGGTATCATTGTATTACCTCAACAATTAGATGTTGAGTTAGCTGTGACAACTCTTAATGGCACAAGAGTAGCATCAAAAGTTTATAATTCTTCTCCGATTGAAGTTTGTGGGAAAGTGCTTCCTACAAATCTTGTGATCCTTCCTATAGTGTGATTTGATGTGATTCTTGGCATGGATTGGATTTCTTTATATGGAGCTCATATCAATTACTAAAGAAGGGAAGTCACATTTCATATTCTAGATCAATCTATGATCGTCTATCGATGCAAGGATGAACATAACCTTCCAATGGAAATTTCTTCCATCTTATGGGTCTAGATTCCACTAAATGAAGGTAATTTATCTCAAATGGTTGGTGAGAAACTCATGATTAAGAATATTCCCATTTTATGGGAGTTTGACAATGTCTTTCCAGTGTAATTGTCGAGTCTTCCACCAAATCGTGAAGTTGAGTTTTCAATAGAACTCGTACTGGGTGCTTTACCTATTTCAACGACACCTTATAGAATGGCCCCAATTGAGTTGCAGGAATTGAAGAAGAAACTACAAGAAAATCTTGATAAGGGATTCATACGCCCTAGTGCGTCACCTTGGGGAGCACCTGTTCTGTTTGTTAAGAAGAATGATGGATCAATGAGACTCTGCATTGATTATCAAGAATGTAACAAGATCACTATCAAGAACAAATATCCTCTCCCACGCATTGATGACTTATTTGACCAACTACGTGGAGCTCAATACTTTTCCAAGATTGATCTTCGTTCAGGGTATCATCAATTAAGGGTCAAAAGGGAGGATATAACAAAGATGGATTTCCGTACAAGGTATGGACACTATGAATTTATAGTGATTCCATTTGGTCTTACTAATTCCCCTGTAATCTTCATGGATCTGATGAATAGAGTCTTTAGTGTCTATTTTGATCAGTTTGTGGTAGTCTTTATAGACGATATTCTGGTATATTCAAAGTGCAAGGAAGAACATTATGATCACTTGAGATTTATATTGATGACCCTAAGAAAGGATAAGCTTTATGAAAAATTTAAAAAGTGTGAATTTTGGCTTCAAAGAGTTTCATTTTTGGGTCACATAATCTCAACAGAGGGGAAATCTGTGGATCCAGCAAAAATAGAGGTTATCGAAAGATGGTCGAGACCAACAACAGTAACTGAGATCCGAAGTTTTCTTGGTTTGGCTGGATATTATCGACATTTTGTGCATGATTTTTCATGATTATCTAATCCACTCACCAAGTTGACTCGGAAAGGAGTTAAGTTTTTTTGGATGGAGGAATGTGAAGAGAATTTCAAGGATTTGAAAAGAAGGTTATCCAGTTCTCCTGTACTCACACTTCCTTGTAGTGGAGAAAGGTTTGTGATCTACAGTGATGAATCCAAGAAGGAATTGGGGTGTGTTCTTATGCAAAATGATATGGTGAAATCTTATGCCTCACGACAATTGAAAATACATGAGAAAAATTACCCAACTCATGATTTGGAGTTAGCTGCGGTAATCTTTGCATTAATGATTTGGAGGCATTATCTTTATGGAGAAAGGTGTGACATTTATACTGATCATAAAAGTTTAAAGTATATTTTCACACTAAAGGAGCAGAATATGCACCAAAGAAGATGGTTGGATCTGATTAAGGATTACGACTGTTCAATCCATTACCACCCTGGGAAAGAAAACAAGGTGGCAGATGCTTTAAGTCGACAAGACCATGCCAGTTTATCCATGATGAGGATCACAAAAGATCCAAAATTTATGGATTTACAAAGGATGGATCTTAGAATTATAATGAAAGGGGAAAATCGTATCTTTCACAAATGAATTTTCAACCATCTATACATGTAAAGATTAAAGAGGCACAGAAAGAATATGTAGAGTTACAAAAGAAGGTGAGAAATGTTCCTGAATTCAAACTTGATTGTGATGGGATAATAATTTTCCGGAATTGGGTTTGTGTTCCTCCCATCCCCGAATTAAAGAAGGAGTTGCTGGATGAGGCTCATAGTTCTTCATTATCCATTCATCCTGGAAGCACGAAGATGTATATGGACCTGAAAGAGTACTTCTAGTGGGATGACATGAAAAGAGATGTTGCTGAATATGTCTCTCGAGTCTTGGTTTGTCAGCAAGTTAAAGCCGAGAGACAGAAGTCTAAGGGGATGTTACAACCATTACCCATACCCGAATGGAAATGGTAAAACAGCACTATGTACTTTGTCATAGGACTTCCTAAAACATCCAAAGGCAATAATTCTATATGGGTCATAGTTGATCGTCTTACAAAGTCTGCACACTTCATTGCTATTAGAGAGTATTTCTCTCTAGATCACCTTGCCAGGATATATGTAAAGGAAGTGTTAAGATTGCATGGAGTACCACTTTCTATTATATCTGATCGGGATCCGAGGTTTACCTCAATGTTTTTGCGAAGTCTTCAGCATACTCTGGATACATAGTTGAGTTCCAGCACTGTTTATCGTCCTCAGACAGACGGCCAGTCTGAGAGGACGATTCAAAATCTAGAAGATATGTTGAGAGCTTGCTCTATGGATTTCAAAGGTGGTTGGGATCAACACCGACCTTTGGTGGAATTTTATTATAAAAATAGCTTTCACTCCAGTATTCATATGGCTCCTTATGAAGCTCTCTATGGAATGAAATGCAGGACTCCAACTTGATGGGATGAAGTTGGGGAAAGAAAGCTATTAGGACCTGATCTCGTTGATGAAATGGAAGAAAAGGTCAGATCTATTCAAAAACACATAAGAGCAGCTCAGAGTCGACAGAAACATTATTCCGAAAACCGAAGAAAAGACCTAGTGTTTGAAGTGGGTGATAAAGTGTTCTTACGAATATCTCCCTGGAAGACGATCATGAGATTTGGAAAGAAGGTGAAGTTGAGCCCAAGATATATCGGTCCTTTCGAAATACTGGATCGTGTTGGGAAGGTAGCTTACCGATTGGCACTTCCACCGAATCTCTCTCAAGTTCACGATGTGTTCCATGTATCTCTCCTGAGAAAGTACATACCAGGTCCTTCACATGTACTCGGCTCAGAAGTTGTACCGCTGGAGAAAGATCTTTCTTATGAAGAACAGCCGATAGAGATTCTGGATCATAGCAAAAAATTCCTACAAAACAAGGCCACTCGATTGGTGAAAGTTTTATGGAGGAACCACCACTTAGAAAAATCTACATGGGAGATTGAGGATACGATGAGGGAGAGGTACCCTCATCTGTTTGTTACAAAGTGACGAATTTCGAGGGCGAAATTCATTTTAAGGGGGGTAGAATGTAACACCCGAGACTTTTATGAGAAATATTTTGTTTTTATGTTATATAAATCAGCAAAGGAATCTTTCAATACACACAAAACATTCTTGTCTTTCTTTACACGAAATCGCGACCTTCCTCGATAGCTTGCGTCGTACGCAATACCGAGTTTCACTAAACAACAATATGCTATTAAAATATTATTAAAACTGGCCTTTATGAATAGTAATAACCACTTTTTGAAATTTTATAAATTTTATTTTTCAAAATGGACATCATTTTTGGATTTGGAATATCGAAATTAGCCTAGGGTAAAATTTTGGTATTTTTCTGAAAACATTCAATTTTTGATGAATAGTGAAACCACTAAGAGGTAGTTAAAAACCTGAATTTTTCATAAAACATAATTGTACTGCTTCTGCGAATGGAATTTCAAAAATCTGAGAGACACGGTTGATGTCAGTAAGTAAAATTTGGTTCAATGAGATGAAAATAATTTTTGGTGAATAGTAACTTTTTACTTTTTTTACCACGATTAAAAGTAAATAGGGTAATTAAGGGTAAAAATGTAATTATTATTACCCTAAAACATGTTCTAATTCTATTGGATAAGTGTAATTAGACCAAAAACAACCTTAGGAATAAAATATGACCATTTATGCCCACTTGGATTAGATTAGGACATTTATTATTAATTTATTTACAGAAGGGTTAAAATAGTTAAAATCAAAGTTTAATGACTAAATCATTTTTAATATTGGTTTATACATTAGATAAATTAGACTATAAATTTTTATTATAATGCTAAAAATATTTCCTACATAATAATTTTTTATTTGTAATTTTTAGACATTAAATAATTTAATTTATTTATGACACAAAGATGATGTAGTAATTATCTTATTAATGAAATATTGAAATAATAGATGTTATAAATACCAAAATGAATGTAATTTGAGACTTTTTATGAATTCCAATAATTTCCTATATTAATATGACATGTTATTATTTATTTAATTAACGTTTTTAGAACTAATCATTCTGTTATGATTTTCAAAAAAATCAATTACTAAATAGTGTCAAAATTGACATAAAATAGTTTTTTAAAACAATATTATATTATTAATTGTTATTTTATTCCTAAAAATATAAGGTTCGGAAAATGACTTAGATAAGGTTATATATATTAATTCTAAACAACTTATGGTTCGTTTGGCTGCTTATAGTAAGTTTATGAACCTTATAGTATAAGAACACAAGAAAACACGGTAAAAGTAAAATTATTTAACTTAATAATAAATCTAAATGCTAAGGTTACAATAGGAACCTAAACTTGTATATATTCTATTATATGAGAGGATTTCGACCCATCCCCACCTTAGCTTCGAAATAAATCAATTTGGAGCAATTTAAAACCGAATTTGACTTTATAATAAAATAATATTTTTAGTTTTTCCAAAGGAGCCCCTCTCCTCCCTTATAAAAGGGCACCTCCTCCCCCTCTTCCTCACACCTCTTTGAGCCATAAAGCTCGCCCAAACCATGACAATTTCTCCTCTCCACTTCCCTAGAAACATCCTACAGGTCCTGATCTTCTTCAAAGACCAATTTTAGTGCCCTAAAAGGAGATCTCAAAGAGGCGCTTCAAAGAAGAGGTAATGTCTGTTACCAATTCATTCAACTTTATTTCTTCTTCCACTTCTTCTTCTTTAGTTGTTTATTTTTAATTAATAACATCAGTATCACTCATATACTTATATGTTATTATAAGTATTAAACAAACCTATTTCACCATCTATCCATCCTACGGAAAATGAAATCACCGCGCGTGCGTACGTACGGAATACCTACTCCACACCGTGGTGTAATCTATTTTCCACCACCACCTTACATGGATGGGTATAATGGTGTAAATAATGACTATATAAGACTATTGTAAAATGATATTGATTCTGAAATAGTATACATACACTCCAATACAATTCCACGATCATGGGAACGATATCATCGCTCGTGCGTACGTACGGAATACCGTCTCCACGATGTGATGCGACTCATTCTACATGATCTTCATTGCATAATGATTATATAAATTAATTGAGTTAATAAATATGATATATATTAAACTAATAACATTCTATAAATGAGGTATCTATAACCTAAAAAGAATGATAAGAATTTATTCGACAAAACACGCATAAGAACCAAAAGTAATAAACACCCGAATAAACAAGTAGTAATGAAATATTACTAATAAGAAGCTACGAATATGATCGTATATGATATCATAAAAATAAAAATGATTCTGGAATAAGTCAAAAACATTATTTAAATCATTATACAAGAGGTTCGGACACTTACAAAGCAAATCAGACCTAAGGTAAGGAAAATATCACAATCTCATTTTTATCCGAGATTGTTTATACTTTGAAATTTACTGGGGTGTATTTTATCATCCACTTCCATGTTTTCTCAATATTTACTATTATTTCCGTCCACCTATAATTGATTAAATCCAATTTTACCCTTCGGTGAGTTTTTAGTTAATGGTATGAAAGGAATCATTCTTCGTTTTTCGTACGATGTACATTTTGACTTTTCCGACAAAAGTACGAGAAGAATGTTTTTTTAACATATATGACATGAATAGATTTTTAAAAAATTATTTCCAAGAAGCATCCTTTACATGTTTTCAAGTTTGTTTTTAATCAACTTATTTTAGTTTAGAATCATATGACATGTTAAGAAAGGAAAAGTGTTTTTGAAGTAGAAAGGATATTTTACTCAAGAAGGGAGTTCAAGTGTTTTATCAAAATTATTTTCCATCTAAGATAATAAAGGGTTCTGTTTCTATCCCCATTATTACATTGATTTGATTATGTTGTGATGGAATTATTTTTATGAATGTTATATTAATTGTTTTATGATGTCACGATGTTTAAGAATCCCATTTTTATTACATGGGTTATGCTATGATGTATGGTTTATGATTTTGTGGCACACATAAGAATGGTATCATTATGAGATGGGTGGGACCTATATCTCCCTCCAATGAATTGGGTAAAGATTTTATATCTCATGAGATAGACATGGATGGAACGGCAGGTTAAACTGGTTTAGTGAAACAGGACTGAAACAAGGAGTGAACTCGGTTCAGAAGTAGACTTTGTCCACTAAGATAGTCTTGGCAATGAGTCTTGGTTAATAAGAAATGAATCACTATGATTATGTGTGTATGCCACAAAGTTTCCTGTTTTATGTTATGATTATTGGGATTACATTTCACTACTATTATTTATCCGATGTTATGAAATTATGATCTCTTTTGCAGGTTAAGATTTCAAAATGTTATGTTCTTATGTATATGATGTGATTGACATTTCTTTTGATTACCCTTACTGAGCATTTGATCTCACCCATTTGTATGTTTTATTTCTCCAGGTCAGGAAGAAGGTTATTAAGTAGGAGAATCCAAAAAGGGACTCTAGATATGATGAAATAAATGGGAGGCAAAGTAGATGCTTTATGAACCAGTTGTTTATGTTTCCCAGTTTCTAAAGACTCTATACCTATACAGTCCTTTCCTGGTTTTGTTATATGTTGTAATAAGTGTGCTTAAATTATGAAGTAATGACAATGTATGTAAAATATGGGTTGTTATAAATATCAAGGTCCATCTCAAGACTTGTATTGGGAGCATAAAATTCCACCTTGTTGATGTTTCAGTATTATGATAGCATGAATGATTATTCTTATATAGCATGTGTTGGGGTGATGAAGAAGCTCATTAATCATACAATATTGATCTTGGGAACATTTATCCTTCTACCATTTGGGCTCTGAGGGGAAACATTGAAAATAATATTTGAGAATATCACATTTTGATCCACCTAGATGATAGACTCATGTTGGAAATTAAAATTCCTGAGGTAGTTCATCAGGGGCCAGAGGGTAATCCAAAAACAATGTTAATTTCTTCCCATTGATGAATTTCAATGGAATGAACCTGATGTCAAACTGTAGAAGGATCACCATCGAACCTTCCACTCATCCTGTTAACATGGGTTTATTCAGCATATATATCAGGACTATAGGATTCAACAATTATATCTCATGATGTTGCAGATAATGACGACCAGCGTGAGACAACACTTCTCAAAAGTGTATTACCAAACCACTATATAGAGATTCATGGAACAGAGATAATATAAACTATTCACTCTTCATGTGTTATTCTTCTAATAGAGAAGGGAATCATTGTACTATTATAGGTATTCCACATAAGGTAAAAAACTCTACCAAGAAATGGGTGGCATCAGAACTGTTGTTTATAGTAGATAATGATTTAATTCCAAAAAAAGGTATTCTAGATGTCCAAATTCCAGTGGTAGAATATGACTTTTTTTCATACTATAGAAGTGTATAAACTTTCTAGACATGTTTTTTAGGAATCAATATATGTAGTCTATTTGGGCATAGAGGCCTCAAGATAATGAAGTTTACTTAGAGGATGAATATATCTGAGGGACTTGATATTATCTAGTTTAAAATATCGATGCCTCTATGTCACATAACGAATCCACAAAACTACATATATGTAACCCCAAATGCACATTTCAAGGGTTTCATCTTCAAATGTTTTTACTAGAAAAAGATGATCAATTTCTCAAGGTCATTAAGATGGTTCTAACACTTATAGGATTTTACCACCATGTCATCCACGTAGCATTCCACCATCATCTTGTTGATTAATGTCAAGATGTGGTGCGTAGACTAGTGATATTTAGTTTCTATAATATTCATTCAAATTGGAATTACCTAATTTAAAAATTATCCTAACACTTTGATGATGGTTTTGGTCAACTCAACCTTGGGGGCCATCCAGATCCAATTTTATGAGGAATATACATCCAATATAAATGGGGCATGGAAGACAGTGGTAGAATCGATAAATAATTCTACCAATTGAAGTGAAAATTAATCCATTAGACATTAGTGAATGAGGTCTCTGAAGATGATACATACTCAAAAATTACCATTCTTCTTTCTGACTATAATGATTTTTTTGAGACACTTAAGGTACTATTGTTTCCTAACGAATTATGATTTTATCACATTATAAACATCGACCTCATCCATGGAACCATAAGAGGGGTTCATTTTCATCGGAGGAAATTTGAATCTACATTGAAATTATAGGAGACCAAGGCAGTGGATGAAGAACATATATTCTAGTCCTAGAATCTCCTCATAGTTCCCTTTGATCACATTTTATTTCTACATCAGGAAATCAACATAGTGGTGTTATTACTAGTGGGGCATAGCTTCATTGATTAGTGTCGACACCTGAGCCTTCTTATTAATAAAATTTACCAATATCATCTCATAAATGGTTGTGAAGAATTCTTTTTCGAATGAAGGAGGGGAATCTACCAAATCCACTTCATCCTTTGAGGGAGACTAATCATCATGAGTTTTGTCATCAAATACATCTAATTCCGGGGGTGTAATTTTTCTTACTTCAATGGATTCAAAATCTATATTAAGGTGTTAGTACTCTATCAAAACCACAAAGACAATGGATTTTAAGCCAATTCCATCATGACATGGACCAAGGGGCCCATACATGATGTCACTACAATGGTACTATGGGCAGATTCAAATAATTCAACCACGGTCTATGAAATTTATTAGATTTCCCTATAATGGAGACCATAAAGAAAATATCCTTATACCTCATATGAGTGGGTGCTTCTGGTACTACCTAGGAATGTTCCACATTAGTGTATGAGATTATATTTGGATTTTCTTTCCATTAAGTGATGTTTTGACCATTTTTCTTCTAAATAAAATAAAAACATCCCATGTTTTATGTTTTAGCCTCATGCTGATGAATCGAGAGAATGAAAGAAACATACAAGACTTCCCATGGTCTGGTTGTCATGGTTTTGTGGTCATCCTCATCGGTATGAACCTGATTCCCTCTATCTCATAATTTTCATCATTAAAATAGAGTGAATCATAGGGGTTAAATAGAGGAACATCACCTTGGAGTAACCCTACTTGACCATTAAGAGAATATTTTAGTGACTTTTGATGCAAGGAGGTGACTACCATTTATAGATGAAACCAAGGCTTATGTTTTAGTGCATTATAAGTGGTACACATTGAGACCACTACGAATTCAATAATTTCTATATATCCATATAATGGGTTCTTAAAATTATTTTCACCACATGGGCTCAACACAGTAATTTTATAACCATAAATATTTTGGTCGAATGAGTCATACGTTCTTCAGTTAGTTCCAACATGTGGAGTATCGGTGTTGGGATGATGAAAAGTCAAGAACTTGTTTCTCCTAGGTAGTGGTGTATTGCCACTCCATTTTACATTCCATGTTATGGAAATGTGGTCGATGTTCCCCTATATGATGGTTCTTTAATGCTCTATCGCTAGTGAAATGATGGATTGAAATTCCTATTTCCCAACCTCCTTTATCATAGTAGGTCACTATAGCAGCTACCTTTACTTTAAACTATAGAAGTTTATTCAAGATTTCTACAAGGTCCTTAGAAATTTATATTGATAGGAGGAGGTAATATAGCATCAAGATCCTTTCATATTTGTTGGTTAGGTTCTTCAACATGTAGTATATTTACACAAGGTTCATGTTTCTTTATTCAGGGGTCACTCTTTGTAAGGAGGCCCCATGTATGATTTCAGATGTACCGATAGGCTCTCTGAAGTTCTTGTAATATCCTTCTTCAACCCATATAAAACTCTTATAGCCACTTCCCACTTATTGAGTCATCAATCTACATATATATGGATGATCACAATTCAATCACAACTAAACTACCCAATCAGTTAACATGATCAACAGTTATGACACATCTAGAAGAGTAGGCAAGAAATAATGTTCCATCTAATCTCTATGAAATACATACTTCCTAATAGTGATTTAATTGATGGATCATCTTGATAACCATTCTTTTTTCTTTTCAAGGATTTTATTTACTCAACCTCCCATTCGACGGAGTAACCCATTTCTATTCAAGAGATTCACATGGTATTTCTCATCATTGGAAAATGAGAAGTAGTCCAAAAACTCAATGATTTTCATATATAAATACTAATTATCATAATTATATGGATTCTATAAGATTTGGTGGACCTTGGGGTGATTTCCAAATCTATAGTCATAAAATATCATATTGTGTGGGATTCCATTAGCACCGGCGGGGGACATTAACTTCATATACACTAATGGTGCCAAATACTCTAAGACCTTTTAGTATATAAAGGAGGTGAATATATAGTAGATAAAGAAGTAGAGGTAGCCTGAAATGGTTCATTAATACCTAATAAGTAATATCTTACACCATGTTCATGGGTAACTAATCTATGGAACAGTTAGTAGTTACACTTATTGGTTCTGGGGAAGGAATCTTTCTACCATTCCCACGAACCTTCATTGTTTCTTCCAAGCTCAGCGAAGATGTGTGAGACTTATTACAGAATGTTTCCCAACATGAATATAACACTATACAATTGTTCCAAGATCCTATCCATTAAGACATATCCACCCTTTATGTTATGTAAATGGATCTTTGGGTAAGGAAAATGATTAGGGCGGTTAGTGTGTTCAGTTTTCTAGGGCCTCTTGAACTCATGTCGTTTTAGAATCTCATACTCCAGGGAACTGAGGAAATAAATGGTGAAATATTAATCTTTGAATGAATAGGTATAATTCCTCCTATTTGATAAGGGAACACTAATAGTGTGATCTTGATGTGTGACTAGATCCTGATGAGAGGCTGGAACCATTTTCACATCAAGGCCGTTACACTTGGAGACATGAAATCTTTATACACTAAGAGAGGCTATTCATGGTATGGATTCAACACTCAACATGGATTTTATGGAAGATGGAACATTAATTATAGTGTCATTGGTGTGTCTACATATACTATGGTGGTAGTATCTAATTTGAAAGATCTTCTCGAAGAAGCTAAATGTGGTTTTGGGTGTGCCTACTTATCCTATTTAAATGATTCTTCTACATGATACTCCTAGTCATTAATATCCTGGAACCCACTTGGATATTATATCGTATGAGGTTAGGGACCATCTGAATCATAAAATTCCACACACACATCATTATCATCAACTCTTGAGTCAACAACATGTTGAGTGAGTACATGATTCTTTTCTACTAGGTTAAAAAATATATGATTATCTAACCATGAAGTTTCTTCAAAATTTTGTGGTATTTAATACTTGTATGGTTCATAGTGGATCTGAATTGGTAGAGGAACCACCTGCGATGGTCTTCCCAACTATTGATAGAAGATATTGGTAGGTGGCTTTACTAGACAAACAGTAGTCATTCCAATGTCTGGATGAATCGTCAGATCATGACATCGTTTTTATACTATAGCATACTATCATAGGCCCATACTATAACAGGATGTGGAAAAAATGAAACATTGGTCAGCTCAACCCCATTATTGGGGAACATATTGGGTTCCCAAAATATGAGGGTGCCCCATGTCATCAAACAATGTTATGTATGATTTTATCATCAGGTGGTAAAACCACCTATCATATCTTGGAAGTCTCTAGGTGAGTGGTGATAGTATCTATCACATCATCTTGGCGATTTTCCTTATCTTAATGGGGATTTTTGACCAACAAATCATAGATTGTCTCATCAAATTGGTAATAATATATAGTGACTCATTGAGTGTCACAATCTGGACCCTAAGGAGGGTGATCACATTTCATTAAAGGGTTCCCTTACTCATTCTTCATTCCCTTATCATATACTGCAACCACTTCTCTATCAAAATGTGTGGGATCACCCATCTCAACTAGTGGTAATTTTTTATTAAAAACATGGTGTATCTCTAAATGAGAAGAAGCATATATCCTCAGGTTACACTATTACCTAGGCATTGAAATTACATAAACTCCATGAGGAACATCTTGTTTCTACATGCTATGTGAGTAGGAAGGCCACTGTGGGCTAAACTACTATATTCAGTACAAACATTGTTAAATCTGCATATATTGCAGTTTTTTATCACTTTCAATGCTCTAACATGTAATAAATGTCTCAAATAGTTCCCTGAGGCTGAGGTCCTTCCTTTAATAGTAGTTCGAGACACCTTTATAAGGGTCTACCTCATTATTTATAGTCCTTGTAGAATGTTTTGGTTCATCTAACCCTAAATTGTAATCCCTTTCCTTAGAAAATTAGGATGATCCATGATTTTCATAACTATTCCTTGAATATGATTATCATTTTTTAGGCCATTGTAGGATAATGTTTAGGAGGATTGAAATGTTATTTCCATAACCCATAATCATTACATATGGAGATGCATCTTCTACTATTCAGTATAACACTATGAGGTTCTTCGTTCATCAATATTGGAGGGTTTTATGGGAGTCATTCTGATTAAGGAACTAAGCTATAATGAGTGATGCCAACCAAACCTTCGGTAATAATAATCAATATCATCATGTTTTCCCTACCATCTTGGAAAATCTAACTGATGTTAATATAGTTTGTGAGGAATTTCAAATATTTTCTGTCATAAACACTTGTCCTAGGACTCAGTAAGGGACTCGGGTTGTTGACATTCAGACATTAATTTGGAGAAAACACCACTAACAACTTATCATCATCCATAGTCTCTCAAAGGACCACTATCTAAGAAGAAGTTCCCTCTACATGTCCATCCCATGCATCCATAAACATTTGATGGGAGATACGTTGCAGCACTGAGGTAAATTAGTTGAGAGAATGGTTGTTCAGATGTTGGACCACAATTGAAATGATTTTTTCACTACACTCTAGGACATTTCTTCGATGTGTTACTAACCACATCATTACAACATTGTGGGATGGGGTGTTATCCACTTCCTCATATCCAATGGTGGTGGAAATCATCTTTGGCTCAATGGGATGCTCACCATCAGGGGAAGTCATCCCAATCCACATCATCTCACCTATCGATAATATAGTGATATAGGGGTTTTATACTGAAGGTGATGGGGATGGATAGAGCCTGAGCTATTGTAAGGGATCCCAAACATCCTACAACTTCATGTATTGATGTATGGATACGATGATCGTATTGATTTCACATTCTGAGATAGAGAATATAACATATGGGGACCCTTTTTTACATTCTAATAGTTATGGTGGAGGCACCATTATTGATTCATCTACGTACTTGGAATTAGATAGGTTAACAAGGTCGACGATGACTTGGATCTTCCCATAACTTCCCCCTTTATCAATTGACATTCTCCCTTCTACCCAGATGTTCTTTTTCAGGGAATGGTACCTATTTTTCATGGAGAATAACTCTATAATAGTTGGTGGTAATGTGGGGAGGACCTCCATGTTGGTTAGTTGGGATATGTAGAGGGACGTTATATCGACAATTAGCAGATCATGGAGGAACACCTTGTTGACTAGGGAATGATAGGGGAGGACCTCCACCTTTTTTGGTGTGGTAGCATGAAAGACCTCTGCTTGAGCTAGGAATGGCATGAGGAGGACATTCATGTAGGTTGTTTAAATATTGGGTAGTGCCTCTACTTGGGTTTTTTATATTGTTGGGATGAACAGATCACTAAAATTAACCACCCTTAGTTTCTACATAATGGATTTTGGTGGTGTAAATGATTGAAATAGTCAATACATCAGATATGTGAGGTTTCTGAGGTTTTGATCATAATCATGTAATGGACTGATCCCAACTCATCCTATTCAAGGATCAGTTAGAATGTTTTGGTGGTGTAAGGGGACATCAGATTTGTGGATGATAATTCCCCTTTATGGGTACTCTAGTGAGTTTGAATCTAATGATTTCATTTTGTGGTTCCGACTAGAACCGGCAGAGTAGATGTAAAGTCTACCTACTACTTGGCCTTAGGGACTGGTAGTTGCTGGCTCAAATTTGGTTTGGTGGGATCCATCATTGGTGGCTCCAAGGATGTGTTCTTATCATGGGGGACTATATCATCCTGTACCCCCTATTCATAGGGGGACATATCATAGGACCGTTTCATCAATTAACAAACAAGGTGATTTTATATTATAATGGAGAGTTATTTCATGTGGTGCGACACATGGAGGTCATGATGTTAGTGAGTTGTTGATGTCTACATGTCATGGTGGGTCATAAACATTTTGATAAAGACCCCCTAATACACTTGAAAACATACTATGGTGTCTATAAATAATTGTTGGATGATCTCTGATGGTGATATGGGGCAAGGGAGGCTGGTAGCTGTAGTCACAACAGATGTGTTGTTGGGTCAGAGGTGGAGTTTTTCATCATTTCTGCATTAATGAAACTCTTTCCCCAATGTGTGTTAGTGTTGGGAGGATGAGATCCAATATATAGGGTTCTCTAAAGTATGTGGGTTTATTTTTTAGTACACTTACATGCAAAGTGATGCCCAATTCGCCATTGTCAACAGATAATCTAAGGATGGTGAGGGATCTGCACTGACAATGATACAAATCAAGGATCCCAAAATTCTAACTTCACTAATTATCAGGTGAGTTTCATGTGGGGTACACCATTTTCTTGGTGGATCCTAGAACAAGATGTTTGAATCTGGTGATATTCTAATCTACTGTTGACCTATAAATTAAAACCCCCATGATTAAAAGATGATATTCACATCAGGTTAACCATTTCTATTTCTAACACTTTCATAGGGGCCCTACCTGCATGCTAAAACAAGAATTCATGTGATGGCTTCTTATAGTCCCACATGTCCATATTACTAATGTGGGATGATTTAATAAAATTCAATGGTGATTTATGCTCCTTGATTGAAATAGGATGATAGGATGTTGGTTCCTCCTAATATAGATTCCTCCTTGGAGATAGTTACCTAGTCTTAGAATTCCTCAGAGAGGTATCTTCAATTCATGGAAGGAATTCTCTTTTCCATATATTTGTGGAAAAATCTTAATTACACATCTTCTATCTTGAAACATTATTTTTGACTTTTTAGTAACCTTCGGTTATGAGAGTGGTCATGTGGGGAATTTCATGGAATGAATGAATTCTAAGAGCACATTTCACATATTAATATTTCTCTAATGATTGTATCTCATATGAGAATTATTAGTCCTAGAAACCAAGGAATACCATGTATTTAATGATTTAATTAACTCTAGGAACATAAATCATACAACTATTTTTACCTCAGGCATCACATGTTTTGCATGGGGTGAGTATGATGGGTATGGAGACATGATCTATGTCATGTAGAGATGGATTGGAATGTTGATTTGATATAGATCATATAATAGTTTTAACATAATTTGGTGATATTATAGATGGATAAAAATACCGCTTGATATGGATCCATGCTCATTGGATTTAATTCCCTGTATAGGCAGAATTGGGATAGTTGGATCAGATGCCCCATGGAGGAGGAAACCAAATGATTTCATGTAACACCCCATGGAGGCTGAAAAAGTATTGTTTGATTTAATTACCCATGTATGTGGAACTAAGATGGTTGGATATAACACCCCATGGAGGCAGAACCATGCTGGTTGGATATAGCACCTTGTGCAGGTATACCCAAATTGGTTGGATGTAATGCTCAGTGGAGGCAGAACCAGAATGGTTAGATCTAACACCATTTGGAGTCAGAACCAAGAGTTGTGTTCCTAGGAGGGAACATCATGATTTTTCCAAGGTTGGGATTGAACCTTTGGAAGGAATCAAATAAACCTATTTTAGAGAAAAATTATCAAAAAAGACATAGTTTGATGCATCAAATAAAGGTCGTTTGATGGGAATGGGCCTTGATGTTTAACATCATGTGGTAAGTAAAATTAGGTTGTGGATGGTGCATTGATGAAGGGTGTTTAGGTTCTTATGTGTGGATTATTCCCTTCAAGAAATGGTTTATCCTGGTCAGAATGGTGTGGGGATTGCATAGTGTGCTTTGTTTTGGATGAACAATCAATCCATGGTGGGGGATAAGGTATGGGGATTATGCATGGATGTCACCCATGTGATGGGGTTTCATCCTTAGGAGTGTGAAATTTCACATCCAATAATGATCATGCATGGGGAATCCTATGTTTTTCATTCATACTAATGCTACTATTTATAAGCAATGTGAAGTGGATGTTTTTGTACATTTTTACATTGAATGACTATGATATGGAACTAGGAAATTTTATTTCTTATCGATCAGATGTGGAGGAACTCACTCATTACTCATATGTATTACATGACCATAGAACATATGCCTTATGGGGTAGCTATAATTCTTTAATTCCATGTTACAATATTAGGAGGATTGGTCGCCCACAAGGTTCGTGTTATGGCCCCTCTAATATTAACCAACTGGGATTAAAATTACTATTATATGAAGAAAATGGTATGAAAATAGATGCACTAGAGGTATATGGGACATCATGTGAGGGATCATGATATTTTTTCATGCATGATTGGAAGTTTTGATGTTATATGTGAGAGGATAGTTTTTCCTTTAAGTGAAAGAGTTACATGAGTATGGTTATCTTTCACAAGGGCAAGCAACAAATCGAGATGATTAGGTTCACAACAGTTTGGAATGTTATCATGAGGTCATGATTGTGTGAAAGAAGATAATTTATGTGAATTTGACATTTATTCATATAGGTTAGTCGATTATCACTAGACCATGGTCCTGGTAAATTTTTGATCCACATGAGTCTTATCTTGAATAATTCGCTCTCTTGGGTGTTCCATCTTACATGTTGTTGCAGGAGAACAATTTTATAAATAGTACAATGATTCTTCATTTTTCAAGGATCCTCTACTATGATGGGATTATATATTCTATTTATAGAGGAAATGTTTGGTGTTGGGTATGAACAATTCTTAGTGTTGTAGGGGATTTAAAGGAATTTGTTTCCTTTCCCTTTTAAACCAAGTCCTGTAAGGCATCTAGATAGATGTCTCCCTTTCTATGCAACATGACATGTTTGGTGCACCTCTTATATAATTTTCTCTACCCAACTATCATTATCTAATTTTAAAATGAAATATTGTTTGAATCAAGTAAAAATTTTAAAAAAAAATCACCTATGGAATGTATTGTGTTTGCACTAATAATCGGGGATCTTGTACATAGTTGTGGAATCTTGCATGCACCCTTTCATCAATCAAGGAATTTCCATTTTGGGTGAGATGCATTTCCAAAAATTGAATGTTTGTGGCCTTAAAAAATATTTCAGCACAGGCATATATATTGAGTGAAAAAATGTTTTTAACTATCTATAAACGTTAGATATAGAAAAATAATTTAAATTGTTATGGGAAATTATGGTCTGTACATACGCATGAATGATATTTTAATTAAAACAATAATGAAAGATTGAAAATACTTTATTATTAAAGAATCAAAATTATATCATGATTATAAAATATATTTTTTAAATTCATTATTTATTTAATCAATATTAGTCAATAATTGAAAATGATTCATATTGCTATGTAGAGGCCATAGTCTATATGTACACATGATCAATACATTCATTTATTATTTGAAGGAATATAAGCATTTAAAGGTTATTTATTATTAAAAATAACATCTATGTATATTAATAATAGTGAATTCATCATGTGATTATTCATACATCAAATATATAAATACTTTAAGATGAAATAAAATAGAAATCGATGAGTTTTGATTTAAATATCTTATTTTAAGAGTCTTCCTTTGGATTACACCTCATTCCATGAATGATTGGACGTAGGTAGAGACAAGTGGATCTCAGATGAAGCAAAGGATGTTAAGATTATTTTTTCCATCTATTGGTGAACCTATGAGCTCAAAATTATGGAATAAGAGAGTGGATTAGAATCAATTTTGTATGTTTGGGAGGGGATACAAAATTAATAAATTAAAATATTAAAATATTATCTTGTTTTATTCTTATGATAATTTCTTCAAATAAAAAATAATTCTATTTTGGAATAATATTGGTTATCAATACATCTAAACAATTTGAATTTTAATATTTTTTGTGGCATTATTAACATAATATCTTAGTTTATCTCCCATGTCATTTCTTTTTAACAATAACTATATAAATATTTTTACTATTTTTACTATTTATTATGACTAAAAATTATATTGGACTCATTAACAAATCTATACATGCAGAATAAAAATTTTGAATACTTTTTAACAAATTAAATATATATATGTGTGTGGAATTATGTTGAAAATATTCCTCCAAATTGAAAAAAATCTAGTTTGTAGAAAAATTCACATTTAGGTATAAAATAAAATTTCTTCCCATACATTCAAGGAAAAAAGAATAAAAAGAATTTTGAAATATTTAAGTGAATATATAATATATAAATAAAATTTGAACCATTAAATAATAATGATATGTGTAATTTATTATGATGAAACATGTTATCCATATAAAAACTATTTTATAAAAATTAACTATGTTTACCTTTAAATGTCATTTTACTCATTCAAAATCATTAGATACCAAATTTAAGGAGTTTTATTTATACATTGACAATATATTTCATAAAAATAACTTTTTAATTGTGGTAAATATTTTTATATATAATAATACATATCATCATGAATTTTTTTTTAAAAATATGTTTATTTAGTAACTAATTTATTTAATTTAAAATAAATATTTAATTATTAGGAATTACTCAATAAATTTTAATTTAAGAATAATGTTATATATATATATCATATTTTTTAAAAAAATATTAAAACCCATGAATTATATGGTTATGTTATACTGTTTTACTGTATCAATTGTTCATTTACACTCACTGCCACTTGTAGTGTAATCTAGAAAATACTTCATGTTTATATCAAAATAAAAACATTAAAATTATTTGGGTGTAAAATTATACCCCCCATAAAATTATTTTATAACTTTAAATTTTTCTCATTGTAATAATTAAATGAATAAATATTTTATTTAGAAAATCATGGTGTTCCAATGTAATTTCTATGAAATTTTGACACATTCAGAGAACATGTACCAGGTGAGTAGTCTTATTCCATATAAAATTATCTATATGATCCAAGAACTCTACAAGTGATTCATAAATCAATATATAATGTGAAAAATTACCATATTTGTGTTCAGTACATATGAGGGATGAGGTATGTACTTCCTTAGGAGAGATACATGGAACCCGCCATGATCTTGGTAGAGGTTTTATGGGAGTGTCAAGAGATATAAAAGCATTCCATTATGATCAATAATATAGAAATGTACAATATATAAGAATCATATTTATCTTATATTAAAATATCATTTTTTTATTTCATGGATAAATTCATAAAAACACATTCATACTATATTTCTATTATAGATGTCACTGACGATTGTTAGCATAACACTTCTGTCGACCCCAAGTTACATTGATTAGTTGTTTAATGGATATAACCTTATCTCTTATTTTCCCACCTAAATCTGGTTCCAATATACTTTATTCTCCAAATTCATCGCAAAAAATTAGATTTATGAACCTCCTTCAAAATAGGACATCATAAGGACTCACCAGAATTCTCATGTGGAAGAAATTGTCATTAGAGAATTAAATAAGCAGGTTTTGCTGATCCCAACATCCATTAGAATCTAGAGAATATGATATTAAAATACTGAGAAGGGTTAGAATGGTTCTTTAAAACAAAAAAATATTCACCTGGATTTTGAGAAATGATTCAAATTGTATCAAAATCATTCTATATATTTCACCCAAACATCAAAGAAAACATTAGTTCTCGATCTTAAACAATAGAATGTATCATCCATGAAACCATAACACATAATTAATATATATATATAATAGAAATTTGATCAATAGATAAATATTAGCTGATAGAAATGGATTTTCCTAACATCATAATGTCATTGAATTTACCCAAAGGTATTATCTATTCAGGATATTTTGGGGAATCCTTTAATGAAATCCATGCTGAATATTTCAAATTTGAATTCATTTTTTTCAATGGTTGTAACATACCATCATATATATAAATATACATATACATATACACATATATATTTATCATAGCCTTAAAATTCTACCAAACTATAGTATAGAAAAAACTCTACAATATCTCCATTGATTTTGTCCTACCAGAATCCCTCTTTCAAATATCTATACATCATCATACTTTTATAATGAATAAACAATGATGGGATATAATATTATTGTAATAGCTAATTATTCATGACTTGTATTCATTGGACATTTATTGAGTTTTTTAGAATTATCATTTTATTACAGTAATGGTAGAACTAATGAACATTTCCCCCATTTTATTTTAATAATTTAATGTTCATTTTGTTCTTATTTAATAATAAAATTTAAATATGCATGAACACTATTTTGATTAATGTAATATATCTCCCATTAATTAATGTATTCAAGGTATGTCTATTTCAAATCCATAAATATTTGATCTTTTATGAATGCCATTATTGATATGCTATATTGATCTATTTGACTCAATGCATCAACTACACTGTTCACCTTTTCTTAAGTGCTAATGTACTGAGTTGTCATAATATGTAATTAACTCCATCTATATTCTCTCACAAAAAATCATTTATTTATAGGTTAATACATAATATTAAAAATTATGATCAATATATATTTAACAAATTTTCACATAATGACAATTCCACTTTAACATTAATTGAATGATTTTGACATCTAAATCAAATTCTTGAGTCATAGGATTTTCTCATTAACCTTTAATTGGGGTGACTCACATTATACCATAATGTTATTCATAAATGTAAAATATATGAACCACTTAATTAATGTGTCATTATAATTCAGATAACCCTCTACACTGTAGGGTGGTGAATGTATAGATACACTGATTGATGTTTATAATAGTACCTTGAAATAATATTCAAAATCATTATTCAAATATATAATTTCTCCATTTTGTGTAAAATTATTTATTTTATTTGATATCTATGACAAATATTTAAAAAATCATTGATAATATCCATCTAAACAAAATATGGATCACAGTGACTATGGTTTTATTTGGATAAAAATCAATAACATTTTTCTTTGATGGATATACTAATATAACTTATCTTGAGATTATATAACCAATAAATGAATAATTGTTTATCCAAAACACACCATTTATAAATTTTTCAAACAATATATTGTTCATTAGTTTCTTCTTTAAAATTCAAATTTTGTCTCGATTCTCTTAAATGTATTATAGAAACAAATATATCAGGTTAGTACCAAGGATCCATTACTCAGAAAAGTATTGTAGTAGTTAACTGACTAAAAGAATGTGTATTTTTACTAATGAAGGAATCAACAGACCATTTTTTCTCCAATGATCATTTAAAATCATATCATCATTCATCTCTTGAAAATATTTCATAAACATAACAAGGAGATTTTTCATTTTAGGTCCCATAACATTAAATTTCTCATTATGAAAATCACTGAACTGTGTTTGAGATTCTATGTTTATATTATTCATTATGGTTCCATTAATGGATAAAACAAAAAACCTTGTTTAGGAAATAATAATTATAATACCTCGTGATTTTATTGTATGACCCTTCTTAAATTTAATTTCATTAATATCATAGGCTTCAAACAACACTAAAACATAACCAAAAAATGATAAAAAATTAAATATCATTATTTTAAAATGAACTGTATATCCTATAAATGAAATTAATATAAATTAATAGTATTTTATATATTTTATATTATATCAAATGTTTTTACAAGAATGGACTCAATTTTAAAAATTAAAGGCTATATTTTTTTAAAAGAGATTTTCACACCATATAATTGTGAACATGTTATAAATTTAAGTATTCAATTTCATTGAAATGAATTGAAAAAAAACAAACATATATGGTTTTTATCGATAAGATATTTAGAGCCTAATAGAATTAACTTAATTTTGGGTGATAGTAATTTATCCCTTTGGAATAGTACTCTTACACTTATTAATAGTAATATGAACCTTATTAATAGTAAATGAGCCAAATGAATTTCATCCTAACCAATTAAAATACAAATAAAATTAAGGAATCTTTTAAATGATCGTATGTTATAATTATAACATTGTATAAGTAAGTGAATATTATAAAAATTAATAATTGTTGGTTTGTATTTTTGTCTGTAAATAATAATTCATTAAATTTTTATAAATAATAAAATGGGTTAAAATAAAATATACTCATAAATCAATATTTTTTTCTTGTGATTTTCATGTAATTTAATGAGATATTTGTTAAATTTTTAGAGTGTTATATAATTACATGTCATTTTGAAACAGTATTTTTTCAGTAAATAATAAATATAATTAAAAATTTATTTTCTTGTATTTAGAAAAATAATTTTCATAAAATGTAGTTTATTTTTTTAATTCTACATGTTGAAAAATTTTAAGGGTGAATTACTTTTATATTTTAATAAAATACTTAAATTTTTAGTGAATAGTGAAATACAATAATTTATGATAAATGCTAAAAACATGAAATACGGAGTCATAGATGATGTATGGGTTTAGTAGGGACCCTTGGTTCATACTAACATGAACTAATTACTATATTTAGTCACATGAACCAATAACATGGGTTTTCTTGAGAAAAATAATAAAATAATGAATGAAATAATGGGAAATCACCCCTCTCCTCCACTAGAAATACCACCGACACCCCATCTTCTCCTTACACTAATAAGGCTCAAATCATGAAACAATTTTATAAAATTATTCTTTCCTAGTATATAACCCATGTATAGGATCTCATGGTCTTACCAAAACACCAAAACTAATCCCCTTAATGAGGTTTTCAAGAAGAATTATTCAAGAGGTAAAATCATATTCTTTTTCATTTGTAATTTCATTCTGAGTTATTTTATTTTATTATTCTCTCCTACCCTTCCTGATCCAAATGAGAATGAAAACTCCATTATCATATATATACTAAATTGATATATTTTTAATGGAATACCCTTTCTTAATATAATTTCTCTCTCACTTTTATTTTAAAAACAAAAACATCGTGAGGGAGGTATGGATTTACAACCTTTGTGGATGATAGATTTTTTTTCTTCAGTTTTTTTTTAAGACTGGTAATGAAACAATATTTATGGTGAATGCAGAAAATAATATATGTATAAAAAATTTTATTATGTTCTTGAAGTATCATATTTACATAATATGAAATGATAAAATAAAATTATTTTATTATGATCAATAACCACAATAATAATGAAAATGGTTATCACTAAATTTACTATCTAATTATTAATCCTAAAATAATATAAACAAATGATATATATAATAAAATAAACTTTTTTACGTTCATTAAAAGAATATAATTTTAATTATTGATTATTATACCCATTTTACATGAACATTCATACTAAAATACATGTATGTCGATCGTAAAAACTAAAGAAAACAAACACTCTCGAGCAATAAAAATGTATCTTATAACTATTCAAAAAGGCCAAATATAATATTGATAAATTTTTAATAAATTAAATAATTTTAGACAAAGGTTATGATATAATTTATTTGTGTATTTAAGTTGATTATTCAGGTCATTAAGGTCTTGTTCAGTACATATTTAGACATAAAGTATGGCTTTTCTCAACTCATATTCATTTCCATGAGATATTCCTTTTTGGACACTAGTTCTTGTCATTGGTTTAAGTGTAATGACCTTTGATTTATAATATAATGAATTTATTTATTTTATTTTTATTCAATTTATAATTTTATTATTATTATATTTGTGTAATATGATTTTATTTATTACAATATTGTAAGGGATACTACCTGAACCCTCGTTTATCCTTCAGGTTACTTATTCTCCAACATTACTCAAATATAATCCTTCATTATTTTCTTATATATCTTAAAAATTCTACTTATATGTTTAAAAATGATATTTCCAGATCATGTAATTAATATTTTATGGTGATATACATGTTTTAAAAGGGTTCTCTTCTCAATTCTCCCTCTTAAACAAGTTCTATTGAAGGTAACTTCCCAATTTCTTAACCCTTTTCACATTCATGCCAAAATCAATCTGTAAACACTATTTTTTTTAAATCAATTATTTTTTCATGAAATAATATCTTTGATTATTTCTATATTTATGAAAACAAAAATTCCTTTCCACTTTAAATCTCTTCAATATTTTTCATAAACCACACTAACATGTTTTACATCTAATGTTTCTTGAGAACACTTTTTACTTGACTTCACTTCAGTGGACCGTCATTTATGAATAAAATATAATTTAAATTTCCTTAAAATTTCTCTTCTAGGATAGAAAAGTCTAAAAAACTATTTTATGACATTTAAAAATGATTTTCCAAAAAAAAAATCTCTCTATAGTAAAAAAGGGGTTTCCTTATCCCAAATTTACTAATATCAGACATATTCCTTGTTCACCACTATTTTCTTATGTGTGGTGTATATACGAAACTTTTATATTTTATAAAATTATATTAATATCATTATATTATATGTTTCATTTTATGTTAAAATTTTTGTTATTTAAATGTTATGAGGTGTTATGGTACACTTTGTAATGGTTAAAGATTATTTTCATCTCGACGTTTTCTATGATTTAATTAGAGTAATTTCATCTATGATACTTCAATGAGGTATGGGAAACTTTTGATTACCAAATAAAATTTTATATTACACATGTTAAATTTAGTGGACATGGTATGTGACATGTGGCGCCCACTACAACACCTAGATACATTGGTAAGCCAAATGATAAAAAACTGAAATGGATTTTTCTTAGACCTTAACCATTTATTTTCAGAAGTCTTGGCTGAGGCCTTGATGAATAGTTTATGATTTCTGGCATATGAATTTCCCCTTATTTATATTCTAAATTCATATTCATATGATTATTATACTACTAGAATATCTATGGTGAACTTTTATGTGATTATTTATAGGGAAATATTAATTCAGGTTTCATTTCTCCCATATTATTTTGAATATTAGGTTTTATGTATGTGTGTTATAATTTATTCATCATGCCTTATTTTTTATTTTATATATTCTACTTTACTTGTTACCATTAACGGGAATATGAAACTACCAATTCCATATGTTTATTGTCCATATAATTCCAAGAGTTATATTATGAATAACATATGGGGTTAATATAATAGTTTATATACGTTTATAATGGAATTTCTATATTTTTTTCATTAAATTTGTAACGTAATGTTCATGTATGCTATTTGGTTTCCAAAAAATATGAAACTATTTGGTCTATTGGTATGTGATTCCTTATAATCATAACAGTGTAATAAGGTAAGGCTCTAGCTATAGAAGTCTAGGGCTGGGGACTATACAATAATCATGGTAAGAATTAATATATTCGTAAGAATAATATATAGGATATCTAAATTATTAAAAATTATTTTCAGTCTACATGATAATAAGATTAAACTAGGTCATCCATGGTAATCATCTATTCAACTACATTATAATGGTTTATAAGAAATATGTGGGTCGTCCCAAGAATATCACCGTAATATTATCTTTCTAGGTGTGTGGTCGTAGGAGCACTCATGATGAATCAGTGATGATCGATTTAATACATAATATACACCATTCACTGATCTTATTCTGTGGTGAATTTAGGACACAAAAACATCTAGATTCTAGTTTTTACATTGGGATTTACATTTTATGAAAACCACACATCTATATTTAATATAATGTAAGATAGTCTACTATAAAGATATATAACCTAAGGGTTCTCCCTATGGATGTATCATTATAGTTTCCAAAAATAGGTAAAATGTTCAATAAATACCCACTAAAAAGACCCAAGCACTTCATACATTAATATAACATCTTATTAGATGACTATTAATTTATAAATAATTATTATCCATGAGAAAATTATAATGGTATTCTTTCCATGGTATAATGGATACATAAAAAACTGGTACATAAAATATCCAAATATTCTCAAACTATTTTTTCTCAAGTTACATAATTCATAGATATATCATACATCAAACCATTCATTTTATCTACCGAAACTGGAATCATAATAATGTGTGTGTTCATATGCTCATCAAGGGTAAAAATGGATATAAACATTATTATTTAATACGTAACATTGTATAAGTGTATGAACACATGATCTTAACATTTGGATACCATACCAAACAAATCATATATTATAATCATGACTCATGGAATAATGATTGGATGTTTAAAAGACACAAATCAAAAAGGATTCACTAAACATGATCCATTATAGAATAAAATTGGCATAAGATCATGAGATAAAATAGTTTCACAACATGTCCAATAACACTAATCTTTGAAATATTATTTCCATGATACCCACAGATCCATTAATTACTTGTTATGACTTTTCTAAACACTCATGTTCTAACTTTTGGAATCAGATAATATCAAATTTAGTTTTTTAAAGTCTTAAAATAACCACTCATATACCATTTGAGCCCATAAAAAAGAAATATTTAGTTAAATCATTGGAGGAATATAACATACATACCTATCATTTTATCAAAATTTAGTCAAATTAAATTCCAAAGATTATAAAAACAATTATTATTTCATCATGGCATAACCATTTGAAAAAAATGGATTCCATCAAGATTTCATCAACAATATCAATAAATATCCAATTAAAATATAAGGATAATATCATATAATGATATATCTAATGAATAATAAGTATCATAAATTGTCATAACCCATGAAGAATAAAACATAAAATAGAAGTGAAATATTTCATGTGGAAAATACAATTTTCATTCTAAAATCACTTATTCAAAATTTAAAAATTTAAAAAAAAGTAAGGAAATTTTTGTCATTGAAAGGAACCATGGAAACATGTAATGGTATCATTAAAATTAATTTTATTTATTACATTAGATAAATTTATTCTTGTATTTTACATTAAAAAATATATTTTATTCATAACTTTAGTAAAATAAACCTCTCTCGAAAAATGAAAATAAGATGAATTATAAACCAATTCATAGAAATTATTAAACTGTCAAAAATGAATTTTAAAAAATAATATTAAAATATTAAAAAAATTGATCAAAACATTTTATTTGATCCATAGACATGGAAGAGAAGATTCTTACCTAAATAGAAAAATGGTGTTAGTTTTCTATAAAACAATTTTGGACGTTTATTTCATTAGATAGATGAATATGAATGATGACATTTTTATTTCCTAAAATAACGATATGAAAATAAAATAAAACAACTTTATCAGATATTGATCATATAATATAATCATTATAAGTTGTTTTTTAGATAATCATGATATAAATGAGACTATAGGTTAAAACTCTTACCTCAAGTCAATCATTCTTCACAAGAACACTAACCACCTGTATATAGGGTTTATTTTTATAATAATTCAATAATAAATAAATATATATACTTAAAATACTATATATTATCCACTTATAATATTATATGTCCCATTTATAAGTAATTTCTTAATAAAATCATCATTTCAAGTAGCTAACTATTTCATTTTGGATGTGTGTTTCATTATGAAAGTTCTTGTCTATATAAATTGATCATGGTCACATAATCCAAAAATTTATAATAATTATAAAAATATAACAAATACTAATTATATGTATATTTATAAATATCTATGAATTTTAGGGAGAGAAAAATAAATTACACTGTTCATTGTGATGATAGACTTTACATATGCAAGAACAGTGTTTTTATTTTCTAAAAAAGATGAAAAGATAAATATATAATTTTTCATAATTAAAGAACCATGGTATTGTCATAAATAGAATATATTCTTTTATATAAATAATTATATAAATAAATGTGAGGTGCTGATGGAAAATTATTCATTCCACAAAGTGGAGGTAGTTGTCTACACGTACAGAAAAGCGATACATTAATTTATAAATTGATGAAATTAGGTGAAAAATGATGTTCTATATTATGAATAATATAAAAATATATATTTATGATACTGGGTTAATTATTTTATTTTCTATACAGTAGGTTTACATAATGTGGAATAAGAAATAAAATGGTAAGATATAATTAATGATTTATACTTCTTATTTGGGAGAACTCCATAAGAATACACCTTAAGTAGTGAATTATTGATCATAAGGGGAGACCATGGAATCAAGTAAAAACGTTAAGGTATCAGAGGATGTTTTGGGTCAGGGATTTTCTAATCAATAAGTATCAAAAATTGTGAATAACGGAGATTATGACGTTTGCCTTTATAAGTGATGGAGATGAAACACATGCAACAACAAAAATGATTAAAATAATATAATTTTACTTTCTAGTGAATGTATATAATAATTTAAAATAATTTTACGGTAGGATAATATAGGTTATAAATAATTACAATAATTAGGAATTATAAGTGTTTGTATAGAATTAATTCCCCAATATCTTAGTTATCCATGGAAAACCTATTTTGAATATAACCTTGGTAATTTATTTTTGTTTTTTGTGATAAATTATGACAATAAATGAATGCGAGTTGATGAATTTGTTTTTATAAATTATTATTCCAAATACTCATTACAATTTAGATAAATTAATTTCTATAAGTTTTAGAAATTTATTTTAAACAAGGCATGTGAAATAAAGTTAAAAGTTTTTTATACCAATGAATATTTATATGTAAAATTGAGTTTAATTTCATTCATTTATTAAGAAAAAAAAATCAATGAATGTAAAAATATTATAATAATATTATAATATATACATTTAGTTAAAATAATAAATAAAAATGGATATAATTAATGTTTTATGATAGTAATACATTGTTCACATGAAAATTATTTTATGAAAAATTACATGTTTTAAATATAAAACGAATAGTTTTTATTTATAAAAAATTATATAACTATTACACGTATATGTATTCATAAATTACATATAAATTTCATTAAAGTGGTTTATAATAGTGTTAAATACTTCTTTTTAAGATAATAATACATTACATTTAGAAACATTCATTTCTTCAGAAAATTTCCCTTTTATTAAATAAAATAAATTATTAAAAATTAATTGATTATTTCATAAGAATTAACGAATAAATTTGAATTTACTAATATATATATATATATATGATAATTGTTTAATCATATATATTCATTATAATCCAATATCTATGTTATAATGCAATAACATATCACAAATTCATTTATACTTTGGGTTATCTATAAAGAAAGCTATCAAAAAAATTATGTTTTTTATTGAAGGAAATTAATATAATTTATTTTAGTGTTAAAGTATCTATCTTTCGAACCAAAAACTACCTTAAATTAAGGGTAACCACTGGAATTTCCTAACTGAAGGAAGTATAAACCCAAAACTACTTGGTGGGGGTTGAAATACTCTTTTTCATTATCAATTTAATTTGGGGGTTCTTTATCATAAAATTTCATTTTTTTATATTTATTCAAAAATTATTAAAGTAGTTAAAGTTGAAAAGGGTTGAAATAAACATACACTATACAGAAACCTTTAGGTTTTATTTATCTACCAGCTGTTTAATTTTATTATCTATTGTTCATGTTATTTTATTATTATTATATTCATAATTAAGCTTCAACTATGGTAGTAATTTAACAACCTATTTTATCAGGTATGGGAATTTGGTCATAGGGGTGGTTGACCCATATTTGTTTTCATTATTTTTTTAGATGTGCTAGTATATGTCATTAGTTGGGACTCATGTTGCGGACCATGTATCTGGGCTAAATTTGAATTACAGTTCGATTATCAAAATATACAGAAGGGAACCATCTCATGATGTGTATTACATAAAATTATATTATAGGGATGGTTGAAAATCATGTTTTTATTAAGGGTGGTGTGTTGTGGTTAATGTTTATAAACAAAACTCACCCATTTAGTATATGATCAAAATATTGTGTTTATAGACGATCATGAAAAATTGGGTCCATTTCACTGTAAAGGGTACAATGTAAAGAATATTAAAACATTCCCTTGTAGTATTTTTACATGTATTTCTATCTATATAGATATTTTACCCCATCAAGGGTTGTTTTACATCCCAATATGACCCCAAGAAGAATATTCAGGCTTCTAAAGGATTTTATCAGTTCATAAGATGAATGGTCATCCATTAGGGACAGTATTGATAAAAAAATTTTGATGGTCCATATGGATCAGGAAAAATAGACCTTCTAGGTAAATTTTATGTTTTAATTAAATTATTTAATTGATGATTTAAATATGTAATTATCATTATTATGAACCAATAAATTAGGATTCCCCTCCTAATTTTATATCTATCAAATTATTATCTATTATAATGATGAATTTCAACGTTTAATCACTGTAAAAAAGTTTCATCTTTCATATGGATTCACCACTAGTAAGGCTATCTATATATGGGTGATTATTTCTTGTTTCCCTTACTATATCATTTTCCTCTTCTAGTTTCTCCCTGATGTAAAAGATATGAAATATTTCTTAATTTCATCTATTATAAGTAGTATAAATAAAGGATACTTGATGTTTTGATCTCAGTTATGTATAGGTAGGGGTTATTAAATATTTATTACTTTTTATGCATATTTAAACATCGTATAAAATGAGAGCTTTGGTAAGACCCTGAGATATTACATAAACTAGAATGAAATTATTGTCTAAATGGTACTTATGGATATTATTAAGGTTTTCCTAGTAATATACATGTGGTTATAGTCTTTGATTCATTGATTTGGTGTGATATAATAGTCATTAGACTTATTGATGATATGAGAAGCCTTATGTCTTTGGAATGAATAGAATTATCTACTTGTGGTTGGTGTGTTGTATGAATATGGTTATAGTTTTAGTGTATATGGATGTTTTGGGTCATTTTAATTAGCAATGGATGTTTGATTCTAATTAAAAATTATTTATTTATATCATGTCCCCTCTATATGGACACCATTCTTGGTTAGCAATGAAGAGGAATATGATGAACCTCAAAACCAACATAAAATATTCTTGGTTTGAAGACTAGAAAATAGGGAATATAAATCATAAATGGGGGATTCATTTATTTATTTATTTTTGAAAATTTAAGGAATAAGAGATATTATGATATTATATAATAAAAACAATTAATAAATTGATATAATATCATGTGTAACTAAAAATAACTAAGATTTTCCAAAAGAAATTAAGGGTAGTAAAAAAAATTATGACAACACATAAATGATTTCTCAAAGCTATTACAATGAATCAAGATCCCCAACCATCTTATTAAGATATATATAATAGTTTATATACTCATTTGGGGAGGATATAAGTATACATGGGTAAATCATCCGAGAAAAATCTTTCGAAAAAATTGAATATATCATACTAAATCATAGTGAATAAATCAAATCAAATCAACTCACCACCTAGTTCATTAAATATATTTCTTATCATAACTATGAATATATCATCACATAACGTATAAAAAACAAATATACATGGAAATAGAGACACACAAAGAGAGGAATATATATATATATATGGTACCCCACAACATGGTCCCTAATGGCGCTTCACATTCATTCCTCAACATCTCTAGTCATGTTTTCATCCATGACAGCAATAATCTTACCAAAATCTAGAAAACCAAATCAAATCTGTATACTTATCTCATATTTAAGCTGACATAGATCATTATAGCCCCATCATAATCAACTCATCTATAATACTGTATATGTTTATAATCCACAATATATCTTGTATCATGCATTATACCTTAAGCACATATTTCCCATGAATTAACACCCTTTGGAAATAATATTCACCATGACTGAATAAATGTATTGGATATAATAATAAGAAATTATCGTCTTCAAAAAAAGTTTTATAAAACCAATACCCATCAAATCACACATCAGTAAAACCCTTATAAATTTAGCATCAAAGCTCATGCAATACCAAATTATACACTAAAGCAACAGAAAGTTTGTGGGTGGGTAGAAGTTAGTCATCCACTACCTTTCGGACAAGGATAATGTGTAATATAGATCTCAAAAAAATATGACTATAATTTGAGAAACTAACTAAGGTGGTGAAGGATATGTAATTTTCCAATATTAATATTTTCTAACAGAAAACAATAAATATGAAAAACTACCTGTCCTTAGACCAAAATTGTAGTAATCATATCATATAACATTACATTCCAACAACTAATAATTATAATCATTATTCAACACAATCATTGAGATTAACATATTTATCTTTTTCCACATAGTAATTTGAAAAATTATTCATTCATTTACTAAAATATCAATTTACACATCATTTATTATTAAATCATTATATTATTTTTCAAACATTGTATTTTTACATAATCCTATATGATTTCATAAATCCTATAAATAAAAAAGATTCAGTAAACATACTAATAAATAATTAAATTCAAAAATCACATTCATTGAATTATATAATATACATCATTTCATGTATACAAACCCATATTATGAGGTAATTATTAATATGATTATCAATTCATAATCTCTAGTTATTATTAGAGTCATCCTATGATACTGCATCCAATAATTCATTTTTCATGAAAATAGACAAACAACATCATGTAGTTGGAAACAAAAACTATAAATCAAAATCTATTTAAAATAAATCCCCAAGAATCATGACATAATAAAAAACATATCCCACATCCTTCTAATTAGCAAGGGTCATCCTGGTTTCCATTACACACAAAACATTATATATCATAGTCACTAGTATCAAGCCATTACTAGAACAAAGGACACTCATCCCATGATTCATAAAATAGTCAATATATACTGGGTTCACAACAAAAATGTTCAATGGCCTACCATCAAAGAGTGTACATACATGGAAGTGAACTATATTTTCAGCATGATACACTCATGATAAATTTCAATTTATTAATACCATATAATTAAACCCTTTACTAGATATAAATATTCCCATTCAACCTAAATCAATTTTCATTATGGAAAACAATTTTAATTAATTTCAAGAGTTAAGAAATTAATTATTCATTGGTTTAGTAGAATAAAACCTATGAAAAGAATATATAAGTATCAATAAGTAAACAATAAAATTTTTTCATGCATAACATTAATGATTCATCAGCTTGATGCATGAATGGAAATCAATTTTTATTCCAATTCCATTAATCCTTAAATAATTTGGGCATTACATTTTTTGATCAAATTTTAAGAATAATAATCATAATAAATAAAAACAACATATAAAATAAGAATAGTGGTATATTAAGAATAAATAGAAAACATCAATAAATAAAAAATTACATGTGATAAAAAGAATAAAATTCCAATTCATTCCTCGATCATGGTATTAATAATGTTCTAGTTAACTCCATCACTACCCAAAGTGTTAAGTAATGATAATATTGAAATTTTATATAAAACAAAAAGGGTTGAAATGAATCACATACCTCATAAAAATTTCAACATTCTCTATGAATGACTAGAAATTTTTTTAAAACTCTCCTCCATTATCACTGTAATCTACCTTGAAAATGACCCATAACATAACACAATCTAATGTCACTCAATCTTCAATGCCTAAAATAAATAACTCCCTTCAGTGAACCTCTATAATAAATTAATATTCAATAACGATGAAAAGATAATAAGATATAATCCCTCGATTTAAAATGTGTTGATATGACAATACTTGGTTTTTAGACCCTGAAACGTTGTTTTTTGGGAGTTATGAGAGTGATTTGGGTTAGCTAGGGATTTCGAGAATCACTAAAAATTTAATAAAAGGGTATATTGAAACACTATTTATAGAAATCCCATAAGTACTCCACCATGGTGTAGTGACTCCTAATACACTAATGGTACCTCCAGTAAAAGAATGACCTTGTTTTCTATGTGTGAAAAATTATATATCTCCTAAAATATCTCAAGTGGTTTGATCACATTAAAAACCAGTTTACCATATCCATGACTATAATGATAGTGTTTTGGAAAGAATTACGGAATCTAGAAGTATATATTTTCATCCACTTCACTCTATAAACAATACCATAGCTTTTTCATCTATCAATGTCAATGGCCACATGATATCAATACACAACATGTGATTTACTCTTGCTTTTTACATCAGACCTCACCAAGACCTTATGTTCTAACACACCATAAACTATGGACATTTCCTACATTATCATTTCTCATAGGGAGACCTTGTTGAATACTACTCCCAATAACATGGTGTTCCAACAGCTAATTTTTCCAATATGGAGGATGCCTATGGAACATGATGATTCTGCACATTATATTGTTGGAATTTATGGGTTCTTGATTCAAATAACGAGAACCCCAATGAAAAAATCTCTCTGGAATAGACATTGTTTGGAACACTTAGTGATATTCTCACCAATGATATGGATGATGACTCAATGTTGGGGATATGTTATAAAAAAATATTATTACCCAATTTACCTCTTACACATATTAAGATCTATATTCTCTCATTCCTTTTATTTTCATTGTTCTTCCACATACACACGAAGACCGTATGATATTTTCAATATAAACTATTCAATAAGAAAAGATATTATTAGTGAACCAATAAAATAAAATATGATCACAAAACCCCATAGAGATAATCCTATGTGGCAAAAATAGGCAAGGTATTAATAGCATAGTGATTCTCTATTCATTTCCACACTTATAAAACTGTGTTATACTAATTTTGGATTGTAAATTTTAAATATAATTCAAAAATACACATTATTATTTATATAATAATGTAGCTTTGAACACTTAAAATTTTAAATTAAACTCTATTGATTATAACATTGTATATTAAGGTTTTTTAAAGACCACATGGTAATATTTTGGAAAAATGGGTCAATCATAGCAAGATACCAAGAACATTTTTGACTAAAATTCACACCCATGCTTATTAATTTGTTGAAATGGGAAGAACATTTTGGGTTGTATGGAATAATATGAGAGGTAAAGTTATCTATAAGAACAGAGGGATAGAATTGTATATAATACAAAGGATCACAATTAATGTATTTTGAGGCTCTAAATATTCCATCACTAGGTCTAATCATTACTATAAATACTATCATGGTCACTACAAAAATTTAGTCATATCCTGGTTTGTATCCCTAAAAATAATTCCAAATTTTCCATGGGGATAGTTTAGTGGTTGGTAATGTTGATAAAGTATTTTATAATGTGATATAATGTTGTATCCCATCCAGAATATATTGTTCAAGTTATTTTTTAAATTCATGGTTCCCCAATCAACCTTCAACAATGACGACAAGTTCACAACATGGGAACCCCATTTTCAAGTTCAACTAGAGGTAAATTTTCTACCTATATAGATATTTTATGGTTTATTATCTCAACCATAGTATTTCATGATTTCCATATCCTCATAAATATATGATGGATGAAGTTAAAGTTCCACTTCATCCTCCCCTTCATGTCAAACTAAACTGTGGGAAATTATTTCATGGGAAATACAAACATGATGTGGGAGTTTCTAAAAAACCTTTTCTATTAGATTACTGTATATTTTGGTTTGAAATTGTTATCTTAAATGTATTTTAACTTTTGTATGAATTTAATTGAAAGACATTTTATTTATTTATAGAGCAATGTGTAATTATAAGTGTGTGAGTTGTGTTGTTTTGATTAGATATTACAAGAATAAGCTACATCCACAAAAGAAGTTATTTTTTGCACATTAAAAAACATTAAATCATGATTATATTCTAAAATATTTTTAAAAGATTATTATTTCAATTGTTTTCCAATATGTATCATTTTAGTGGATTTTAGTGAACCAAGATCTTTCTTATCCAACAACAAAAGGATTACACCAATGAAAAACTAAGAACATGTAAATTTCAAGTGATGAAGTAATTATAATATATTCAAATACTTATTAAATAGTTTTTAAAACTTACTTTCATTATCAATTATAAAAAAAATTAATTAGAATGACTCACTTAGATATATTTTAAAACTACCCGTCCCATTTTACTACCTTTTTTAGAAATCTTTTTGAAAATTATAAATCTAACTCATTGATTCACCTTTTTAGATAATGTTTGTTAATCCCTATACTATATTAGTAATCTTATGAACATAATCAATTACATTTGTCAGAAAACTTTAGTCATATTTTGGAATTAATTTTTTGGAGTGCATATGTTTTCAATTTGAATTTTCTATAAGAACTTTTTGAATGATATATATATATATATATTTTCATTCACTCATCAGCTATTGAATATATGTGGTGTCATATAATCATTTTATTTATATAGTATATGCATGATTAATTCTGCTTTAAGTGAACTACTAATATTTGAGTCTTAAATAGAGAGGATACTATATCATTGTCTCTAAGATATAGTGTATGTGCATCATAAAGATATTTTACGTTAATGTTATATATATATATATATAAATGATTTCTTTGAAAAATTTCATTATACACAACACAGTGTATATAGAATAGTATTTTTGTGTTTCCACGAAATAAGTATAATGGTTTTACTAGAATTAAAACTAACTTTATAAGGAATAAAAATCACCTTTCAACATTCATTTTTCACATTTACCGATTCTATTTCATCCAAAATAATTCAAAATTCAAAAGTGCGAACCTTTTTCTGATAAAATTGTATTTTAAATTTATAAATTTAAGTAAAAGATAAAATCAAAATGTTATTTAATGATTTTAACATATGAAATATTTTTTGAGATGGGTTGAAATAATATATGTCTGTTTATAGCCAACGAGCCTGTAACCTAGTGGTACAGGCTCCTGCTTGGCATCCAAAAGACCCAGGATCGAATCTGGGTAGGGGAAAATTTCCCAGGTAATGTAGCTGTACTGTAGCAGGTACTGTTGCAGCGGTGGCACTGTAGCAGTGGCAGCACTGTAGCGGGGGAGGGACTGTAGCAGATACTATAGCAGTGGTGGTATTGTAGCAGGTATTGTAGCAGGTACTGTAGCAGCGTGGGTACTGTCGCATTACTATTCACCGAGGGGTCCTTTGGGCCATTTAAATGGGCTTTCATGCCTTGTATTCTGGCCACTTGGCCTTGGGCCTTCGGGCTATGTAATGGGTCTCCCTCTACCCAGTCTAAAGAGGTCTTTGCTTTCAAATAATAAATTGAGGCTTCGACCCCAACCTTTAAAATATATATATATATATGTCTGTTTATAAATGATTATTTGAAATAATGGTTAATTTTTTCTAATTGAAATTTGTTTTTAAATTTTATGGATTAAATAATTAACTTAAATGGTTATGGTACACCTAAACAGTGTATTTTTAATTAGTAGAAAAATCATTTAAATTATTTTAACAATAATAAAATTTACGTTTATTGATGGATTTAATGTTTTAATGAATATTATGGAAATATATTTCACATTACATATATTTTGACGTTTTATATTTGAATTAATGTTCAATCATGTTTCCTTCAAATTAAAATTAAATTAACAGGTCCATAAAATATAATTAATGGTCATTTATAATAAACAATAAATCATTAATTGCATTAAAATTCATAGATATCTTGTTATTGTTTATCATAATACTATATATATTAAACTATCAACCATTTACTATTTATGAGTGATTTTACATTTTATGGTAACATTATTAGACTTCAAAATTTAGAAAACACTAACTGTATAGTAATTTTAAAAAGTTTTAATGGCCATTAAACAAAGAGACGAAGATAATGATGTTACCAAACATGATAATGCGTTATGGAATGATAGTATTTAGTTGAATACAAATCATAAATTCTTATTATATCAAATTTTATCTATTTTAACATGAAATATAATTTTTATTAATTTAAAACAACAATTAAATCACATACTACCCCTTCCCTCTATTTTAAAAGGTAATGAAATCTCATTCATTATTCAGAAAGTTTGAGCCCTATATCATGACTGAAAAATATCCTAATATACTCTTATATTAATTAACCACATCATAGAGAATCTATTACTTCTAAAATTTTATCCACTTGATGATTATTATTTAATCTAATGAAAGGTTCTCGATGAAGTGGTATAACTCTTAACTATGAATTGTCAATATTATTTCTTTTTATACCTATGTTAAAATATATATTCAAATATAAAATTACCAATTTAGTGTATTAAATATTATATGTTATTATTATGATTAGGTGACAACTGTT
Source organism: Viscum album (assembly GCA_963277665.1). Taxonomy (NCBI): domain Eukaryota; kingdom Viridiplantae; phylum Streptophyta; class Magnoliopsida; order Santalales; family Viscaceae; genus Viscum; species Viscum album. The sequence goes on along the minus strand of OY728155.1, from coordinate 163,755,023 downwards.
ACCCGGCTTATTTTCATACATTGGAAAACAATAATGTCACTTGTGTGTTTGTTTTTACTAGCACCTTCCGGAGGCGATGTGATATATTTTCCTTTCCATTTTAGGAAGAATATAATAAAGATAAATTTTTTAAATATATTTAATATATATGATATAATAAATATTGTTTTTTTTATTTATTTTTTACATTTATTTCATTATTCTATTGAAATATAGAATCATTACTGGTTCATATGTACAAACTATAGTCTCCATGAAGTTATGTAATTCATTTTTCATTATCGCTTTATATTATTATTATATAATTCATTTTTCATAATCACTTTATATTAATAATTTTAAAAGAATTTTTTATGATTATATATGATACTCATGAAATTATTATATTGTTGAATATTATGGGATCATTATCAAGGTTTGTGGACCGAGACTGTCGAACCAAATCATGAATTAAAAATAAGTTATTCATCACCCAAAGAACTGATTTTAATAGTATATTATTAATAATTGGATGCTAAGATGGTGTATGTAAATAATATATTGTATGATTTAAATTATTATGGATCTAGAATATATTTATACTAAATCTATGTTGATTTAATATTTTTTTCAGGAATATACAAAGAAAAAATGGTACTTAAAGTAAGAAACTTATGTCTCAATCAAGTTGTATTCAATATTATTTGAAAATTGATTTTAATTTGGTAAATTCTATGATAATTGTATGAGAAATATATTATATATTCTTCGCCTATAGTTAATTTGGGATAACACATATTTTTTCTACATATTACTAACTAAAGGTACTCAATATATATGAAGAATATTATTATAAAAACCTGCATTGTTCTACTATTTACTCATAAATATTTTTCATCTGTATCCACATTTAAAATAAAACGTTTTTAGGAATGTGTTTTATTATTCTATAATGATTTTCCAAAGTAATTTTCAAACATAATTTACTATCATTAAAAATATTTATAAGGTATCTATCTATCATTTTCATAATGATGAACTTTTTAAATTTTACCTATAATGTGAATGAAATAACTATTATAATGTAAACAGAATGAATAAAATTTACTACATTCATGAACACTCAATTTTTTAATGATTACCATATAGTTTTCTATCATTCTTTAAGAAAAATGTTTTTCAATAACATTTTAGAACTATATAGGTTTTAAATATTATATTTCAAAATGAAAATTGTATTTTTGTTGATAAATATTCTAGGGATATTTTAATTAAATTTTCATCTACAATTATACCCTCAGATTTAAATATTATCTAATGGGGATATTATAAAAAGATACCATCCATTTTTTAAGACATGGAAATATGATTTTTATTATTTTATGGGTGGTCTTATAGGTATATATATCTCCAATGCATTGGTTAATGTTTTATCTCTCATGATATACTAATTTGATTCGAGTTTATGTGATGGATCCAGAATTAGAAAAATGTATCGATTCTTAATAAACTATTAGAAACATTTGGTGATGTTTAATCAATTATAGTAAATATTATATGATTTCTAATTTTTTTTGTTACAGGAAATAAGTGTTCATGCATGATCCACAATGGATTGATGCTCTCAATAGTTAACCATTACAAGTGATATTCTTACTATTCCCATTAGGGTGCCACTCTTTAATAATATTATTATGACATGAGATTATATTTCATTATTTATTTATAATTTTTCCCAAAATGATCCCCATATTTTTGGAACATAAATTTTTATTCCATAAATCATGATTTTGATCCATGATAGATTAGGTCTGTATTTTGTTAGTTATGTAACGCCCCGACCCCAGCTACCCAGAGTCGCTGCATTATTGTGTAACATTGGCATGATCACAAATGATCAAGTCTCAAAAGACTGATTAGTTTAGTAGCCTTGGAAACACTAGATACATTTATAAGTCATACATTACATCATAAAGTAAAAAAAACTACAACAACATCGTGTCTTCATATCCCCTCATATTATCCCTGCAGTTCATTCATAATATACTTCTTCACATCCTAGAAAAATTAAAACATTGGAAGGGGTGAGCTCAGATGCTCAGTATGGATAACAATATAGCAGAGGATTTTATAAATAACCATAAACATTTAAGGCAATGTATTACTAAAACAAAATCCCTTTAAACATGAACTTCAACATAATATGGAAAATGTAAAATGAGATAATGCCATTTACTTATTCACATGGATATTCTACTTGTCGAATAATCACATGCAATATCAATAACCACTTTCATAATGATGGAATGCATAATGACAGACTATCATAACCATGTAGCCAAGGCCTCGTGACAAGACTACAAATAATATTTTGTCAAGGCCTTGTGTCAAGACACTAGTTTGTCTTATGAGACCTACCGATGCATTGAGGAGCTATAGCGGGCTCCACCCATCACTTATTAAGTCCAATGCATTCCTCATATGAACAGGTTTAAACATATCATAAACCATAACATAATTGTATCACATAAAACATGTATAAAGGAAACATAAGATTTCCACACTTCAATCACAAGATATCAATACAACACATTGATATAATAAAAACTTAATCAAAACCATTTTCAATACCAAAATAAAATGAAATTGAAACATTGTATTTGTTTTTCATTTAAAAAAAAGTTATAGCTTATTGAGGAAGCCGAAACTCAAATAATAGTCACGGTGGTGGAGAAGTCGTTGTCACCGCATACATAAGAAAAAACATTCCTTTTGTTGTTTAGTAAAAATGCATCATATAAAAAGATTCCTTTTTAATAAAAGTAAAAGTCAAATGGGTTTATACACCGTATAAATGAAAGTTGTGTATAAAACAAAATATGCCTCAATGAAAGGAGATTGAGACAAAGTCCTTAAAAAGATCATTTTCAAAATAAAATAGATCTATTATGTGTATTCACTATAAGTACATGTAAATAATGTAAAAATACAAGATAGGACATAATAATATCACGACATAATTTGAAATTAGGAGATTATCCCAAAGAATGGAAATTGGGTTAAGAAATTACATTACCTCATGTCGGACTTGACTCGATCGTTCTTTAATCTCGTGAATAATAAACTAGAGTTAATTTATATTTTATTAAGAACCTTTTTCATGTTAATTATTCCTTTTATATCACTTATTACCATGTTATGAACATTATTTAATTATTTATGTTAATAACAGTCATTTTGTCGATCTTTGGTACTTGAGTCAAAAATATACTTCTTATAATTAGAAGTTGTTCATGTTATGAAATATCCATTATATCCAGAATTATATTCATGATGTAGATATCATATATAACATATATATCCAGTATATACATGCATTTATAATATTACATAACATTTAGAGGTAAGAAATGAAATGCACCGTTCATGCAGACGGTAAGTCGTATGTACGCATGAACGCTACTTTCATTTCAATTTAATATTTGAATGGAATAAAAAAAATTATATAAAGGTATATTATAATTCCAGTATAATATCATACATAATATCATTTACTCCATCCTTTATACATCACACATATGGCATTAACGATTCAAATCACTTTGAGGGGGTGGTAGTCCGCGCTTCCTAAAATGAAATTATCCCGTTTACCCATAATGGAAATCATAATGTTGTGCCATAAATGAAAAATACAGAAGCATAAGGAAAAAATAAAAATAATATATATCATATATAAAAATAGTGTCATCATAATGGCCACCATTAGAGGTGTTAAAAGAAGTTTGAACAATCATCATTTCGTGAGGCAGTAATTCGCCACCCACAGAAACAGTATGTTCTTTAACCATTAGACGAAGGTGTGTTGAAGTGTAAATAAAATCCTTATCATAACAACATCCTAGTATATTTTATATAATGGTGTTGTTATAAAAAAATGAATAAAAAGAGTTTAGGGGGTTGGAGAAGTAAAATAAAACAAAAGAACATAAATGAAGACATTACCTTAAAATCGGGTAACTCTATTTTGATTTGAGCCAAAAGCTTCCTTGGGAAGAATTATGCCCAAAGTGAGGATTCTAAGAGTAAGAGAGTGATGTTGGGAGAGTATTTGGGTAGAGTTTGGCCGAGCCAAAAGGCTTTGATGGTGTGAATAAGGTGGTAGTGGTGGGGGCCTTTTATAAGAGGAGAGGAGGGGCACTCTTGGAAAGTAATGAAATCATACTTTATTATATAATGAGTTTCGGATTTTAAAGGTCCTACACTTATATATTTCTAGTATAAGGTGATAAGGGTTCAAAATATACTCATCCAATAGGTTTTTGACTAGTGTAAGTCTTAGATTTTACATTATATTTTTATTTTATTTAAATTGTTAATTAATGAGGTAATCGCTACATCAACATGGTGTCAAAAATTATTTACTTTATTTAATGTCTAAAAATTATAAACAAACTATCATGATGTAGGAAATCGTTTTAAGCATTCTAATGAATATTTATACTAAGAAATATGACTTGTATAACCCCATTTAAAAATTATTTTAGTAAAACAACTCATTTTTGTGACATTTTTATTTTAACATTAAATAAAAGGTTTTTAATGTCATTTTCCTTCCAAAGTGGCTCAATGGGGTCCCCAAGTTGACCCATGGATTGTCTTGGTCGTACAAGACTCATCAAATAGGGGTAGGAGAAGTGTAAAGGTCATTTAATATTTTTATAATACCATTTTTACCTTAAATTTCACTAATTACCTTTAATCGCGATTAATTAAACTTAAAAGTTACTATTCACCAAAAAATTATTTTAATCCCATTGAACCACATTTTACATCCTAATGACAACCATGTATGTCGGATTTTTGAAAATCAAATCACATAAGTGGTAATGTTTCATTTAAACAGAACATCAGTTTTTTAACTACCACTTAGTGGTTTCACTATTCATAAAAAATTGAACTTTTTCAAAACAATGCCAAAATTTCACCCTAAGCTATAATTTATATTCTGAATTAAAAATTGATGTCTATTTTACAAAATTATAAACATATAAGTTTCATTAATTTATTTTATAATTAATTCCCATTGTCACAACAAATAGCGTATTTTTAATAAACAATATATATCAAAAGATTGACATTTGTTTATGTCCAATTTCCAAGTGAAATTTATTATAATGAACACCATTGGATAAAATTGTAAAAATATATTATAATTATACTTTAAAACCACTCAATAGTATAATTTATCACTATGAATTATTTTGATTAAAAAAGTTGTTTTTAAGTATCTTTCACTATTCATAGAAAATTAAAAGTTCTCAGAAAATTACAAAAAATTCAACTTAGGATAATTTCGATATTCCGAATACCAAAATGAAGTCCATTTTGAAATATAAAATTTATATAATTTCAAAAGGTGGTTATTACTATTCATAACTACTACATTGATTGGTCGCGGTGTGTTAGAATCTTGAACTTGCGTACAATGCAAGCTATTGCATTATTGAAAGAGAAGTGTATCGTGAATGCTTGGGGTGTTACATTCTCCCCTCCTTCAGTAAATTGCATCCTCGCAATTTGAAAATGTTCTTCGAAAATAAAAGTTTGAAAATAGAAAATACCTTTGTGGAAAAGCCACATCGTAAATAGGGTTAATAAGAATATTACATTAAAAGAAATAAAGAGAAGTACAAAGTTCACCCGAGATAGCCCATACTAGGATTCTATGAAAATATGGATATGGAGGAGAAACAAACCATCATGGTCTGATGGAGAGTTGTAGAAAACAGGATTAGGGGAAATTTAACCACAAGAAAATCACAAACTTGTGATTGGTTAAACGGTCCTTAAATCCCCAGTTGGAAAAGTTAACCGACAACTTTTTTGTTTTAAGTTACCTTTTATAAAGTTGAGGAATTTATTTAAGAGATTTTCTAAGAATGTAAGGAAATATAATTATTTGTCATGTAGGCTTTCATTCTTTAATAAATTTTTACCACGAACCCATCTTTCACTACAAATGGTAACAGAACTCAAAAATATTCTATTTATCCTAATTGTATAAGGTTCCAAATATTACCACATACCATTTAGATTAAGAAAACTTTTTTGTAATAAACAGGGACTTCCTGTAGGCTAGTGGTAGGTAATAAAGGCCTATCGCACTATGGTTGTGGGTTCGATTCCTGCAGCTGTGTCCGACGCGACGGGTTATCCCCAAACCTGCAGGTTGTCCTTTTCCTAAATCTATAGTATTATAATATTCCAAAAATAATCTTCAAAAATGTTTTAACCTTAAACAATATTATCCAAAGATCAACTTAATCCATTCCAACCTTTATAGTTATCCAAAATACCTTTTTCCAAACTTTCTCTAAAAGGTCCTTAAATTCCAAAATCAATTGTAACATCAGATTCCCCAGACAAATTAAAGTTTCTCTTTTTGTCACGTACTAAAAATATGATTACCTTCATTATATTAAAACCTTACTGAAACAAGTACTACAGTATAATCCTTATATATATCACATTATTATTAAAACCAGAATATAATCCTTTAGTCCAAAAGCACCAATACATTAATTATTCCCCTTCAACTGCAATAACAGCATAAGATTGTCCTTGATCCCTTGGCCTTTTCTGAGGTAAGTTTCCCTGATGCTTCGGACATTCATTTTCATAATGCCCCATTTCCCTACAATTGTAGCATTCAACATTGATAGCCTCTTTCATTACCTTGCAATCACGAGCCTGGTGACCTTTTTCTCCACATTTATAACAAACTCGCATTCCTTTTAGGAAAGTACCAGGGTGATTCTTCCCACAATTATCACATAATGTAAAATCCTTCTTTCCCTTTTTCCCTTTATCTGTCTCTTGTTCCACCATTCTATTCTTCTCTTTCTTTACTTTATTATCATAAGATTTAGAGAATTCCTTTTCTGTCTTGATAGCACATGAGACAATATCTTCGTATAACGAGAAGGATTGTGAGACTAAGGCTCGACGAAGAAACAATTTTAACCCATCAAAGAAACGATCAATCTTACTTCTTGGGTTACATATATAATCTAAAGCATGCCTCGCTAACCGTGTAATGTTAGACTCATACTTTGCGACATTCTCATCCCCCTTCTTCCTCAGGCTCAGAAATTGCCTTTCCATATCTTCCCTATGGTCACCAGGGAAGTATTTTTCTAAGAAAAGCTCTTTTAACTCCCTCCATTCCATAATTTATACTTCTTCATCTTCCTTTGTGTTTTGAATTAGTGACCACCATTGTTCGGCATCTCCAGTGAGGCGGTAAACTGCCATTATGACCTTCTTCCTTTCACTACTCTCCAAGGCGTGGAATATTTTCTCTAAGGAGTTTATCCATTTCTTAGGATTTGTACCCCCATTAAATGTTGGCGGTTGTTGCCTCATGAAGCGGTCTAACATTGATCCTCCACGTAGCGGATCAGTGTGCTCTATACGAGTAAGGTTATTATTCATAACCTGAGTGAGTTGTCCCAGTATGGTAATAAGTTGATCAGCACTAGTTGTATCTCCAGCACCATTATAATTATCATAAGCAGGAGGGAAATCCCTACATGGAGTGGGTGTATTGATACGGTTTACATTCCTTCCACTAGGCACCATTTCTAAACAATGGCATAAACTAGATTAGTTTATGAATCAAAATACATAATTCCATACTTTTAAAACACTTAACATAAATTGAACGATTTATGGATATAATCCATAATCATAAATATAAATTTTTTCTTTCAGAAATTATATACAAATAAACCCATCATAATGGTTTGTAAAGAAAATGAGAATTATCCTATGCATATCCCCCGGGAGTGTCGTAACCAAGAGTGCAACAATGCCCGTTGTCGTGCACCAGTTCCCGTTCGAGTCTATCTCAAAGCGGTGTTTTCGTGTTTTACCCCTAGGTACATATGTTCTAGAGCCGCCTCTACCTGCTCATATCGAGACAGGGATGTATTGCTTGAAAAACCCACAAAATATCTACAACAACAAAATTCTAGAAAGTTCTTCTATACTAATCCTCAAATTCTATCTTATGGCTATGCCCTCTAATCAGAGTTTATCTAAATCTAGCTTCCAAGGTTAGTATTAAACTACCTCTAATAACAACAATAACACCCCAACCCCAGCTACCCAGAGTCGGTGCATTATTGTGTAACATTGGCATGATCACAAATGATCAAGTCTCGAAAGACCGATTAGTTTAGTTGCCTTGGAAACACTAGATACATTAATAAATCGTACATTACATCATAAAGTAAAACAAATCTACAACAAAATCTTGTCTTCATATCCCCTCATACTATCCCTATAGGTCATTCATAATATACTTCTTCACATCCTGGAAAAATTAAAACATTGGAAGGGGTGAGCTCAGATGCTCAGTAAGGATAACAATATAGAGGAAGCTTTTATAAATAACCATAAACATTTAAGGAAATGTATAACTAAAACAAAATCCCTTTAAACATGAACATCAACATAATTTGGCAAAAGTAAAATTAGATAATTCCATTTACTTATTCACATGGATATTCTACTGGTCGAATAATCACATGCAGTATCAATAACCACTTTCATAATGATGGAATGCATAATGCCAGACTATCATAACCACGTAGCCAAGGCCTCATGCCAAGACTACAAATAATATTTTGTAAAGCCCTCGTGCCAAGACACTAGTTTGTCTCATGAGACCTACCGATGCATCGAGGAGCTATAGCGGGCTTCACCCCTCACTTATTAAGTCCTATTCATTCCTCATATGAACAGGTTTAAACATATCATAAACCATAACATAATTGTATCACATAAAACATGCATAAAGGAAACATAATATTTCCAAATTTGAATCACAAGATATCAATACAACACATTGATATAATAAAAACTTTATCAAAACCATTTTCAATACCAAAATTAATGAAAATTGAAACATTGTGAAATGCCTGGATCTGTTGTGATCGCTGAGAGGGGAGGGGTGAATCAGTGATAACTTTTTCTTTTTATGAATTGTTCCCTTTGGATTATCAATTAAACCTCTGCAACTGGTTAAAGCCTAGATCTACTCTTTTAGTGGTGCAGTAATAATGAGAGCACAGAACACAGAGATTTACAAGGTTCGGTACAAAGACCTACTCCTTGCCGTGTTGGTTACACCCCCCAACACGGATTCTTCACTATGCCAAAAGATGATTACACAGTAATTGGTTATACCCCCCAATTACAAGTCGGTTAAACCCCCCAACTCCACAGCATCATCTTCATCATGGCTCCACTTCACTTCTTCAAAGGTATTGTTCAAAACTTCAAGTAGCTTCAACAGTCTTCAAAAGATCTCGTTGGTCTTGCTCACCAAAAACCCAATCACTTAGAATGATTAGTTCTTTTGCATTCACACACTTAAGTGTGTACTCTTCTTCTCAAGGTTGGTCCTCTTCACTTGTCCACACACAAGGGATAAGCCTTGGCCTTCCACTTTGAACACCTACTGCCAGTAGAGAGTTCTTCTCTTCACTTGGCTCACACAAAGGTATGCCCTCGGGTTCTTCTCCACTTCTTCTCCATGCAAGGTTGCAAGAGTGCGGCCTCTACTGTCTTCAAATGTCGTGCAAGATGCACTGGCCGCAGGTGCGCAGGTGCTACTGCCGCGCAAGCACTCGGGTGTGCAAGGTGCAACACCGCGAGGCGTGCAAGCTACTCCTGCCGCGCAAGTATGCGGGCAAAGAGAGCTCCTTCCTGTCGCGCAAGGGAGACGCGCAGGGGACTTCTTCGGGGCCTCGAGTGGCTCCGGGATTCTCAGTCGCGCAAGAGGCTGCACAGAGGTACTTCGCGTAGCTCGGATGGCTTCGCAGGACTCTCGAGTTCTCAAAGGATCAGCAAGCTTTTAAGAGGGCTCGGGCTCTCTTTTTATAGGCAAAGGAATGAATGGAGTCCGCGGGATCCAATACTCGAATACCCGAAATCATTGGCGTTTTGAAAACTTCAAACGCGTTAAATATCTTCCGCGTATCTCGTTCTTCTTCTCTGTTTTAATGCGGGTTTTCCATTTTTCGGTTTCCTTCACGTGCATGCGACTTAGAACGCATGCATAGACTTCTGTTTAGGCCCATTCATGCAAAGTACGAACACCCGATGCCTCGGAAACTTCGTTTGCCTCGGCCTCGACCGAAATCATCATCTCATTGCATGCATGCATATTTTGAGGCATAAATATGTTCGTTATGGCCAGACGATAACAATGGTGGCTTTACTTCGATCAGCGGTGGCCGGGAGCTCGAAAACATCTCTCGGGATTCTCCTGGTTCGAACGGAGCTCGCGGGTGGCTTCAGGGTGGCTCGACGAAGGAGACGAGCCGGGAGCCGTCAGATCAAGAGTTTGAGATACATCGGACGGCCGGATTAAATCGCGGCGCGCGGCAGATGAGATGAGCGGCTGCTTCCTCGGGTGCGCGGGCTTCACCACCGCATGCCCTCGGGGGCTTATACACGGCCCCTGCCGCGCTCCTCCGGGCGTGCCCCAGGCGCCCATGCGGTGTCTTGGGTGCGCCCTGCCGCCCTGGCTCGCCCCACGGGTTCCCCCATGTGTGTGGTGCCTAGCGCCCATGCCTTGGGGTTGAACCCCCAAGGTGCCTTGGCTGGCCATATTTTTTGGCAAAGGATTGAGAGTACTTTGTATAAAAACAAAGTAACCACATACATAATGTGAAATGCCAAGAGCCACTCCTTCCTCTTCATTTCTCCTTCTTTCTCTGTTCTTCTTCATTAGAATTCCTCCAATTCCTCTTCAACATATATTCATCACTTAGGAATGGAAATTCTTGAAGGTTCTTCATCTTCAACCGAACTCCTGAATCAACATGAATTCTCCAATGTGCTTCATTGATCTAATCAGAGATCAAGTTGGATCACTTCCAATTCACATGCACTAAGAGTTAGTACATGGACTTCTTTAATCCACTTCATCCACTTAGAAGTTGTGGATGGATCTCGTTGCTTCTGCTCATGCATTTTCAATACAATGCATGGTCTTAAAACATTGTTGTGACTTTGTATCATCAGGATAAAAGTTCTTCGAACTTAAAGAGCAGCTCAACAATCGTCAGATTTAATGCTTCTGTAATCATCAATCTTCAAGATGTGCTTCATCAGATGGCACACCATGACAAGTTATTGACAACAAATGCAATTACTTCACTTGGGCACAACAATCTCCCCCTTTGTATTTGGTTGTCAATACTCCGAAGCACACTGAGAGAATGTCATGTGCCTGATGATTTCTCCTCCTTATTGGCCAACAAATGAAAAGGGATGAATGAAAGCCATACTCAGAGTATAGAGCTTCTGGAACCTGCACATCTTCAACTACCAATGCTCCCCCTCAGGGGATGCACTCATCTCCTTCAATTCCCTACATGTAAGTACAAGAATACAAAAATTTAGGGAATAAGGAGGGACCTTCTTCTTCCTCAAGTGAGAGTAGAAGGCTGAACATGAAGTTTCAGCCTCAATTCAACAAATCGTTCCGTAGGCATAGCTTTGGTGAAAATGTCTGCCACCTGATCTTGAGTAGGAATGTAGTCTAGCTTGATGTCTCCACTGGCGACCCTTTCTTTGATGAAATGATATTTTATATCAATGTGCTTGGATCTAGAGTGTTGGATAGGATTCTTAGACAACCCAATTGCACTTTGATTATCACATAAGATCCTCAATGGTTTTTCAGCTTTAATCCTCAAATCTCCTAGCTGCACCTGCATCCAAATCATTTGAGTACATGCATGTGTAGCGGCCACATACTCTACTTTAGCTGTGCTCAATGTTACAGAATTTTGTTTCTTGCTGTACCAGCTAACACATCCTTCTCCCAGAAAGAAGGTTCCACCAGATGTGGATCTTCTATCAGTGCAATCACCAGCCCAATCAGCATCTGTGAATCCCAACAACTGTATGTTTGCACTGTGTTTGTATAAGAGTCCATAGTTGAGGGTTCCTTTAACATATCTCAGGATTCTTTTGGCTGCAGTTAAATGAGATTCTTTTGGGTCACTTTGGAATCTGGCACACAAAGTCACTGCATATGCTATATCTGGCCTTGAAGCCGTGAGATAAAGTAGACTGCCAATAATTCTTCTGAACTCTTTTTGATCAACTTTGTTGCCTTCTTCATCCTTGCATAGCTTGGTTCCGACAGAAATGGGTGTGGAGACTTCCTTTGAACTTTCCATTCCAAACCTTTTCACTAAGTCCCTTGCGTACTTCTCTTGTGAAAGAAATATGGAGTTTTGTCTTTGTTCCACCTGAAATCCTAGAAAATATGTCATTTGACCAAGCATCGACATTTCAAAAGTTCTTTTCATCTGCTCAGCAAATTCTTCACATAGTCCTTCCTTGTTACCAGCAAAAATGATATCATCCACATAGATAATGACTATGAGGGTACCATTGGCCATTTCTCTAACATAGAAGTTACTGTCAACTGTTCCTTTGACAAATTTCATGTCTTTAAGACAACCATCCAATTTTGAGTACCAGGATCTAGGGGCCTTCTTCAATCCATACAAGGCTTTTCTCAATCTGCACACCATACTACCATCTTTGTCCAGCAAAAATCCCTCTGGTTGTTCAATATACACCTCTTCTTCAAGATCTCCATTCAGAAATGCAGATTTCACATCCATCTGATAGACCTTGTACTGCTTGTGTGTTGCAACTGCTAAGAACATTCTGATAGTTTCCAGTCTTGCAACTGGTGCAAAGGTTTCCTCAAAGTCGATTCCTTCCATTTGTGAATATCCTTTGTATACAAGTCTGGCCTTGTTTCTGGAAACTTCTCCCTTTTCATTGAGTTTGTTTCTAAACACCCACTTTGTCCCAATAACATTTTTATTTTTGGGCCTTGGCACAAGATCCCAAGTGGAGTTCTTTTCAATTTGATTGAGTTCCTCATGCATAGCTTGTATCCATTCCTCATGTACAACTGCTTCAGCCACTGTGTGAGGTTCAACTTGAGAAACCAGTGCAGTCTGATCTTCCAATCTCAATCTTCTTCTAGTTCTTACTGAGGACTATAGGTCTCCAAGGACATTTTCTGTGTCAACATGTTTCTTCAATTTGTTGTATCTGATTCTTCCATTTTCATTACCTTCATCTTCATCACTGGTATATTCAGAGTTGATCTCACAAGCAGTTGGTGTTGGCTCAGGTAATTCTGCATTCTTCTGTTCCAAGGCTGTGTCATTCTTTGAGTCATCATCATCCACAGTGTGTGGCTTGGTGTTGTTTTCAATTATTATTACATCACTGCAGTCAATCATTTTATTCAACCTCTTATTCCAGCATCTGTAGCCTTTTCCATCAGGTAGGTAACCCATAAAGATTCCTTCTTCAGATTTTTCTTCAAACTTTCCCAGATTGATGTTTTTAATCTTGATGATGTAGGGACTGCCAAAGACTTTGAAATATTTAACAGTTGGTTTTCTGTTAAACCACATTTCATAGGCTGTCGTTTGTGTTTCTGGTCTCAGGAGACATCTGTTCTGTATGTGTATAGCAGTGCATACTGCTTCTCTCTAGAAAAACTTAGAGATATCATGCTCAGCTAACATAGTCCTCCCCATTTCAACTATGCTTCGATTCTTTCGTTTAGCCACTCCATTCTGTTGTGGAGTATATGGTGTACTATATTGATGTTTGATTCCATGCTTGACCAGATAGCTTTCAAAGACATCACCGGTATATTCTTTTCCGTTGTCTGATCTTACTTTCTTGATGCGGAGCTCTAGTTCCTTCTCAGCCTGCCTTCTGAAATTCTTGAACATCGTGATTGCCTCTGACTTGTGTTTCATGAACATGACATTGGTCATCCGAGTGTAATCATCAATGAAGGTTATAAAATAGAAATCTCCTCTTGTAGACTTCTGTCTCATCGGTCCACATATGTCTGTATGGATGAGTTCAAGAGGCCTAGTAGACATGATATCAACTCCTTTGTGTGACCTATGGGTCAGTTTTCCCTTCTGACATGTGTCGCAGACTTCATCTCTTTCTCTCTTTAATTTGGGTAGATCTCGTACAACATTGTACTTCAGAATTTTACTCATACTCCTTTGACCAAGATGGACAAGTCTTCTATGCCAGAGGTTGTTTTCATCTTTAGAGCTAAGAAAACAAGAATTGATGGGATCACCAATTTGAAATAGATTTCCAGTGGTTCTTCTTCCTTAAGTGATTATTTTTCCATCCTTTGAGCTCTTGATGATGCATGAGTCCTTCTGGAACAACACCTCATGTCCATCATCACATAATTGACTTACACTCAGTAGGTTCTGCTTTAATCCTTCAACAAACAACACATCATAGGATTTTAGATTTGTTGTTGCAATCATAGCCTTTCCAACTCCCTTGATTTTCAGAGAACGATCATTTCCAAGCACCACGGTTCCTCCCTCATGACTTTCAATGTTGCTTAGAATTTTTTTATTACCAGTCATGTGGGATGAGCATCCACTATCAAGAATCCATGACTTGGTTTTACTGCTGGCTTTTAGAGCCACTTCAGCAAAGCATGTGATTTCATCATTGGTTTCTTGAATGTCTTTCCCTTTCATGTCTTTGACTTTTTGTTTAGGAAGAGTTGTCATACATTTATCATCTCTATGACCTTGTTGGTCACATCTTCCACAAGCTTCACTCAGGCAGTCAAATGTGTTCTGAGTTGGTGGTTTTGATGCTTTCTGCAAAACACTCTGGGTTTCAGGATGTCTCCCCCTTGACTCATGCCTCATGTTTGGACGAGACATGTTATACCAGCATGCATAGGCCTTATGTCCAAACACACCACAACACCAGCAGTAGCCTCTGAACCTTGACCTTCTTTGTTGATAAGAGTCATGTTGTAATTTTCTGTCCAAGATTTGAGTAGTCCTTCCTGAGGATTTCCTTTCTTCCATTGAAGATGATTTTACATAGGTTGGTTCATGCCATGTTTGTCTCAATTTTATCTTTGAACCTGCATTGTTAGAAATAACAGATGTATTTAGAGATTTACTTAGTGGTAAATTGACCTGCCTCTGAGCACCAGCATAAGATGATTATGCCTTGACCTCAACAGCCTTGTTGAAGTCTTCTCTCATCTTTGTCAAGCTATTATTTGCTTCAATCCACTTGGAATGTGTCACTGATTGCTCTTCTTCTTTGAGGTGAAGTTTCTCCTCAAGATCTTTTGCTATCTTGTCCAGCTCAGCTACCTTTAGTTTGTGTCTCTTGATTTCATCAATGTACATTGTCTCTTTCTTCATACATTCTTCCAACTCCTCAGTCATCCTTTTAGTTTCCTTTTGTAACAATCTCTTCTCTTTCTTGAGTTCAGTGTTCTGTTCAAGGCAAGCCACTAGTTCATCTTTCAATATGTGTTCGAGCTCTGTTCGTTAACTTTCATCATCTTCACTACTGCAGGTGTCAAACCCTTTTTCCACATGAGCCATAAAATTCGTTTCTTCTTCTGATTGACTGGCTGAAGTGAAGTCTGATTCTTCCTCTTTGCTTACATAGCTTCTTCTTTCACCAGGAACGATCCTTTTCTTTCTTGCACCAGATCTGTTTCCTTCTCTTGGGTATCTACTCCATTTCTTCTTTTGAGACTTATCATCTTCAATATCTGGAGTACTAGATCTTTTCTTAGGACAGTTAACAGCAAAGTGTCCGATGTTATTGCAATTGAAACATCTCGATGGTGATTTCCCTTTTCCCCTGAATTTAGTTTTTCCAAACCTTTTAGAAAAAAGAGAAATAATCGTGTTGAGATCTTCATCCTTTTCTTCATTGTCAGAATCACTTGATTCTAGGACTTCGTCATCTTTTATCTTGAGTTGTCTCATGGCCTCAAAAGCCATCTCATCCTTAATCTTCTTCTTGAATACTGGGATCTTCCTCATTTCATATGCAATGAGAATGTTGTGTAGTTCATCAAGAGAGAGATCATCTCTGTCTTCTAATGCTGAGACTTTGGGGTCAAACCTGTCAGGAAAATTTCTCATTAGTTTTTTAACAATAGTGGAGTCCTCCAACTTTTCTCCAAATCCCTGAATGTTACTGACAATTTCATTGACTCTTGTGAAATAATCATCAATATTTTCTTCTTCTCCCATCTTGACATCTTCAAACTTGCTTCTCCAAATTTGTAATTTGGCTTCCTTGACTTTCATGTTGCCTTCATAACTACTTTCCA
Organism: Viscum album; assembly: GCA_963277665.1. Taxonomy (NCBI): domain Eukaryota; kingdom Viridiplantae; phylum Streptophyta; class Magnoliopsida; order Santalales; family Viscaceae; genus Viscum; species Viscum album. The sequence goes on along the minus strand of OY728155.1, from coordinate 163,738,780 downwards.
ATTTGTCCCAAATTTCTTTCGCATTCTTGAGTCCCATGACTTTTGTGTATACCTTTTCTGAGAGTGACATAAGAATGGCATTTTGAGCTTTACCATCAACTTCCATATTTCTTTTCTCATCGAGTGTCATAGCAGCTTCATTAGCAAGAGGAGGGAGTCCAAATAAGGCTGCATCTCTAACATCAAGGCCGAGAGATAGAAGGTAGGGCAACATCTGATTCTTCCAGCTGTGATAATTCTTTCCATCGAATGTAGGGACACCCCTACTATTAACAGAATTTAGATTGTCCATTTTCTCAGAAGTAGATCCTAACAGAGGGAACCTCCCTCTGATACCACTTGAAATGCATGGATTGGTTGTGATCACTGAGAGGGGAGGGGTGAATCAGTGATAACTTTTTCTTTTTGTGAATTGTTCCCTTTGGATTATCAATTCAACCTCTGCAGCTGGTTAAAGCCTAGATCTACTCTTTTAGTGGTGCAGTAATAATGAGAGCACAGAACACAGAGATTTACAAGGTTCGGTACAAAGACCTACTCCTTGCCGTGTTGGTTACACCCCCCAACACGGATTCTTCACTATGCCAAAAGATGATTACACAGTAATTGGTTATACCCCCCAATTAAAGTCGGTTAAACCCCCCAACTCCACAGCATCATCTTCATCATGTCTCCACTTCACTTCTTCAAAGGTATTGTTCAAAACTTCAAGTAGCTTCAGCAGTCTTCAAAAGATCTTGTTGGTCTTGCTCACCAAAAACCCAATCACTTAGAATGATCAGTTCTTTTGCATTCACACACTTAAGTGTGTACTCTTCTTCTCAAGGTTGGTCTTCTTCACTTGTGCACACACAAGGGCTCAGCCTTGGCCTTCCACTTTGAACACCTACTGCCAGTAGAGAGTTCTTCTCTTCACTTGGCTCACACAAAGGTATGCCCTCGGGTTCTTCTCCACTTCTTCTCCATGCAAGGTTGCAAGAGTGCGGCCTCTACTGTCTTCAAATGCCGTGCAAGATGCACTGGCCGCGGGCGCGCAGGTGCTACTGCCGCGCAAGCACTCGGGTGTGCAAGGTGCAACACCGCGAGGCGTGCAAGCTACTCCTGCCGCGCAAGTATGCGGGCAGAGAGAGCTCCTTCCTGTCGCGCAAGGGAGACGCGCAGGGGACTTCTTCGGGGCCTCGAGTGGCTCCGGGATTCTCAGTCGCGCAAGAGGCTGCACAGAGGTACTTCGCGTAGCTCGGATGGCTTCGCAGGACTCTCGAGTTCTCAAAGGATCAGCAAGCTTTTAAGAGGGCTCGGGCTCTCTTTTTATAGGCAAAGGAATGAATGGAGTCCGCGGGATCCAATACTCGAATACCCGAAATCATCGGAGTTTTGAAAACTTCAAACATGTTAAATATCTTCCGCGTATCTCGTTCTTCGTCTCTGTTTTAATTCGGGTTTTCCATTTTTCGGTTTCCTTCACGTGCATGCGACTTAGAACGCATGCATGGACTTCTGTTTAGGCCCATTCATGCAAAGCACGAACACCCGATGCCTCGGAAACTTTGTTTGCCTCGGCCTCGACCGAAATCATCATCTCATTGCATGCATGCATATTTTGATGCATAAATGTGTTCGTTATGGCCAGACGATCACAATGCTGGCTTTACTTCGATCAGCGGTGGCCGGGAGCTCGAAAACATCTCTCGGGATGCTCCTGGTTCGAACGGAGCTCGCGGGTGGCTTCGGGGTGGCTCGACGAAAGAGACGAGCCGGGAGCCGTCGGATCAAGCGTTTGAGATACATCGGACGGCCGGATTAAATCGCGGTGTGTGGCAGATGAGATGAGCGGCTGCGATCCAACGCGCAATGAGACGGACGGCTCAGATCCGTCCCGGGTGAAATTTCCGCGTCCCACATCGAATCGGCGCGCTGTTTTTCCGCGCTTTATCACCCTAGCGCCGCCTCAACCCCTCAGTTGAACTTCTTCCTCCACGGTGCCGCCCCGCACAGTGTTCTCCCTGCGGGCGCGCTCTGCGCCCACTCTCTGCTCCCTGCGGGCGCGCTACTGGCGCCCACTATGCTTCCTCGGGTGCGCGGGCTTCACCACCGCGTGCCCTCGGGGGCTTATACACGGCCCCTGCCGCGCTCCTCCGGGCGTGCCCCAGGCGCCCATGCGGTGTCTTGGGTGCGCCCTACCGCCCTGGCTCGCCCCACGGATTCCCCCATGTGTGTGGTGCCTAGCGCCCATGCCTTGGGGTTGAACCCCCAAGGTGCCTTGGCTGGCCATATTTTTTGGCAACGGATTGAGAGTACCATGTATAAAAACAAAGTAACCACATACATAATGTGAAATGCCAAGAGCCACTCCTTCCTCTTCATTTCTCCTTCTTTCTCTCTTCTTCTTCATTAGAATTCCTCCAATTCCTCTTCAACATATATTCATCACTTAGGAATGGAAATTCTTGAAGGTTCTTCATCTTCAACCGAACTCCTGAATCAACATGAATTCTCCAATGTGCTTCATTGATCTAATCAGAGATCAAGTTGGATCACTTCCAATTCACATGCACTAAGAGTTAGTACATGGACTTCTTTAATCCACTTCATCCACTTAGAAGTTGTGGATGGATCTCGTTGCTTCTCCTCATGCATTTTCAATACAATGCATGGTCTTAAAACATTGTTGTGACTTTGTATCATCAGGATACAAGTTCTTCGAACTTAAAGAGCAGCTCGACAATCGTCAGATTTAATTCTTCTGTAATAATCAATCTTCAAGATGTGCTTCATCAGATGGCACACCATGACAAGTTATTGACAACAAATGCAATTACTTCACTTGGGCAGAACACATTGTATTTGTTTTTCATTTAAAAAAAATTATGGCTTATAGAGGAAGTCGAAACTCAAATAATAGTCACGGAAACGGAGAAGTCGTTGTCGCCGCATACATAAGAAAAAACATTCCTTTTGTCGTTTAGTAAAAACGCTTCGTATAAAAATATTCCTTTTGAATAAAAGTCAAAGTCAAAGGGGTTTATACAGAGTATAAATGAAAGTTGTGTATAAAACCAAATATGCCTCAATGAAAAGAGATTGAGACGAAGTCCGTACAATGATCATTTTTAAAATAAAATAGATCTATTATGTGTATTCACTATAAGTAAATGTAAATAAAGTACAAATACAAGATTGTACATAATAATATCTTGACATAATTTGAAAGTAGGAGATTAACCCAAAGAATGGAAATTGGGTTATGAAATTCCCTTACCTCGTGTCCGACTTGACTCGATCATTCTTTAATCTCCTGAATAATAAACTAGAGTTAATTTGTATTTTATTAAGAACCTTTTTCATATTAATTATACCTTTTATATCAATTATTACCATGTTATGAACATTATGTAATTATTTATGTTAATAAGAGTCGTTTTGTCGATCTTTGGTACTTGAGTCAAAAATATACTTCTTATAATTAGAAGTTGTTCATGTTGTGAAATATCCATTATATCCAGAATTATATTCATGATTTAGATATCATATATAACATATATATCCAGTATATACATGCATTTATAATATTACATAATATTTATAGGTAAGAAATGAAATGCATCGTTCATGGAGACGGTAAGCCGTACGTACGCATGAACGCTACTTTCATTTCTATTTAATATTTTAATGGAATGAAACATAATTATATAAAGTTATATTATAATTCTAGTATAATATCATATATAATATCATTTACTCCATCTTTTATACATCCCACATATGGCATTAACGATTCAAATCACTTTTAGGGGGCGGTAGTCCATGCTTCCTAGAATGAAATTATCGCGTTTACCCATAATGGAAATCATAAAGGTGTTCCATAAATGAAAAATACAGAAGCATAAGGAAAAAAATAAACATAATATATATCATATATAAAAATATTGTCATCATAATGGCCACTATGAGAGGTGTTAAAAGAATTTTGAACAATCATCATTTCGTGAGATAGTAATTCGCCACCCACAGAAAGAGTATGTTCTTTAACCATTAGATGAAGGTGTGTTGAAGTGTAAATCAAATACTTATCATACAAACATCCAATTATATTTTATATACATGTTTTTGTAAAAAACAAATGAATAAAAAGAGTTTAGTGGGTTGGAGAAGCAAAATAATACAAAAGAACATAAAAGAAGACATTACCTTAAAATCGGGTTACTCTTTTTTGATTTTAGCCAAAGGCTTCCTTGGGAAGAATTATGCCAAAAGTGAGGCTTCTAGGAGTAAGAGTGGGAATTTGGGAGAGTATTTGGGCAGAGTTTGGCTGAGCCAAAAGGCTTTGAAGGTGTGAATAATGTGGTAGTGGTGGGGGCCTTTTATAAGAGGAGAGGAGGGGCACTCTTGGAATGTAATGAAATGTTACTTTATTATATAATGCGTTTCGGATTTTAAAGGTCCCACACTTATATATTTATAGTATAAGGTGATAAGGGTTCTAAATATACTCATCTAATAGGTTTTTGACAAGTGTAAGTCTTAGATTTTACATTATCTTTTTATTTTATTTAAATCATTAATTAATGAGATAATCGCTGCATCATCAAGGTGTCATAAATAATTTAATTTATTTAATTTATAAAAATTATAAAACAAATATCATGATGTAGGAAATAGTTTTATATTTCTAATGAATATTTATAGTAAAAAATATGACCTGTATATCCCCATTTAAAAATTGTTTTAGTAAAACAACTCATGTTTGTGACATTTTTATTTTAACATTAAATAAAAAGTTTTTAATGTCCTTTTCCAACCAAAGTGGCTCCATGGGGTCCCCAAGATGAGCCATGGATTTTAGTGGTCTTCCATGACTCATACAATAGGGTTAGGACATGTTTAAAGGTCATTTCATATTTTTATAATACCATTTTTACCTTAAATTTCACTAATTACCTTTAATTGCGATTAATTAAACTTAAAATTTACTATTCACCAAATAATTATTTTAATCCCATTGAACCACATTTTACTTCCTAATGACAACCATGTATGTCGGATTTTTTAAAATCAAGTCACAGAAGTGGTAATGTTTCATTTAAACGAAAAATCAGTTTTTTAACTACCACATAGTGGTTTCACTATTCATAAAAAATTGAAGTTTTTCAGAACAATGCCAAAATTTCACCCTAAGCTATAATTGATATTCCGAATTCAAAATTGATGTCTATTTTACAAAATTACAAAAATATAAGTTGAATTAAGTAATTTTATAATTAATTTCCGCTGTCACAACAAATAGCGTGTTTTTAAGAAACAATGTATATCAGAAGATTGACAATTGTTTATATCCAATTTTAAAGTCAAATTAATTATAATGAACACCGTTGGATAAAATGGTAAAAATATATTCTAATTATACTTTAAAACCACTCAATATTATAATTTATCAATATAAATTATTTTGATTAAAAAAGTTGTTTTTAAGTATTTTTCACTATTCATAGAAAATTGGATGTTCTCAGAAAATTTTAAAAAATTCAACATAGGATAATTTCGATATTCTGAATACAAAAATGAGGTCCATTTTAAAATATAAAATTTATATAATTTTAAAAAGTGTGTATTACTATTCATAACTACTACTTTGATTGGTCACAGTGTGTTAAAATCTCAAACTTGCGTACAATGCAAGCTATTGCATTATTGAAAGAGAAGCGTACCGTGAAAGCTTGGGGTGTTACAAGTTATGATCATGAACTCAGACCATTATTGTATTTATTATTCTTACATATGATCATCGATTAAAATATCACATATTTCTCGTACTAGTCATATGAGTTCACTATTTTTTATATTTTCATCCCCCATGTTATGATGAATGGTTTTCTATTCGGTTTGTCAACAAAGATACAAATAAAGAGAAAAATTATTAGAGATGATAGAAAATGTAAAAAAATATTAATTTTTCATATTTAGTATCCAAATAAAATAATCCCTTAGGGTTAGAACACTTATCAAAATATTATGAATTAAATATTATTCTAATAGGATTTAATATTTATGTATGAATATCTAATATCACATTATTGGGAATTAGAGAAGTTTTTAGTCATTCTTTAGTGATTTGGATTATTGAACGTTGTATAAAGAAATGTTGTGATAACTATAAAAGTAAGAAGACATCATAATGATTTCATAGGATATATATTATGTGGTTTATAAATATGGATATTTATTCTCACACTATAATTTATGGTTTTAATAAATTGACACAACTAGAATACATCAAGCCAACAGAATATTTGATAGACAATGAAATGATTTTCCACATGAACATACAAAGAATATCTCAAAAGGAATATAAAACCCTATTTTTATTCTTGTATAAAATTTATAAACCATTAGACATGTCCATCTATATAATGATAAAAGGTGAAAAAATTAATATTTAGTATCTCATTATAAAACGTTAACCATAGTTTAGTTGGTCTTCTAATTTACTAGTCGATGAGGAATGGATATGCACTACTGTGAAAATATTTTCTACTATATAGTTCTCATAACATGAAAATTTTATAATATATTTTCATTGTTTTTAAGATGATTTTTCATATTAATACAATCTAATTAAAATTAAAATTTAATAAGAAAAAATTAATTCCATGGAATTTAATGAGATTAAGATTACATAAGTCTCTTTGTAACTCCATTATATTCTATATAATTAAATGGATAAGACAGTACTTAATCATAATAAATTTTATGAAAAATCTATTGGAACTTATGAGGAAACATTTTCCATATTGGAAAGGATTGTTCTTAGTTTAATCATTATCCCTAAAGAAATAATTTATTAATTTTTAAGTGTAAAAAAAATCTACCCTCTAATAGTTTTTAACTACTTTAATCAATAGTATCTATGTTGAAATCCATTAATTTTAACTCAACATTGATATGTAAATTGACTATTCACCCAATTCCCATAGGTTTTATAGGAAAGGGAAGATGGAATCTCATGAATACCCAAATAAATAACATGGTGGGATGAAAATCTAGCCATCTACATGCATGAATTTTAGGATGAAAAATCAATGGAATTAAATTGATTGAAATTGGAGGTTCTTTTAATATTAAATGGTGGTACATGAAGACCATGAAAATATAAAGTTGGTAAAGAATCTAGTTGACAAAATAGAAGAGTGGAGGAGTAACAATAATGAACCACCCATGGTCTAATGATAAAAATTTAAGGATTATGGGTTTTAAAACAACCTGTGGAAAGAATCATATAGATTTTGGTGGTGATCGACATCAAAAACCAATTATACTCAATGAAAAATATAAATATAATGGGATAAAGACCTATGATGTTGGTTAGAAGAATGTTTTGATGATAGTTACACTTATAATCCATTATAGAAAAACTAATTTATTATGTGATTATGTATCTTCCCAAAATGTTTTATATTTATTTGATTTTATAATGGCATCAAATTACCACATTAATTATTATATATTGATTTACAGATTAAAAACTCTAATGCTATAATGGTTTCACCTCATGTTTAAAGTAATCTCTGATCTATGGTTATGGGTCAATACTTCCTATAAACCTTTTTATTCTTCTCCTATATGTATTTAATGTGACTACTGTAATGGATTGGATTTCATAATATGAATCCACTATCAAATTAGGAGGAATAGAAGTTACATTTCATATTCCAAATGAACCCATGATCATTTATTTTCATGAGGATGAATTCAAACATCCAATTGAAATTACATCTATCTTGCATGTCTTAATTGATACAGACGTATTCTATTTCTCTCAAATAGTTAGGAAAAGTTAAACATTAAAGAAATGTATATTTTAAAAGATTTAATTGATGTCATTCTCGAATAATTTATTATTCTTCCTTTATATTTTGATGTTGGGTTTTTAATAAAAATCAAACCTGGTACTACAAAAATATTATATAGTCCTTGTAGAGTGATCCTAGTGAAGTTCTAGGATTTAGAGAAGATACTCTAGGAATATCATTATAGAAGATTTATATACCCAAATGCATCACCAGGAGGTGAACCTATTCATTATTTTGAGATTTAATATGGTTAAATGGGTCTTTTCATTCATTTTTATGAACATAAAAACATCACAATCCTGAAAGAATATTTCTTCCCTTTGTCGTTAATTTTTTAGATTAATTAATTAGAGATGAATAATTTTATAATATTGAAATTAATTATAGATATCATCAAATTAGGTTTATATAGGATAATTTAATGAAGAAACCCTTTTATATGAGGTATGTAAATTATGAATTTATATTAATTCCATTTGGACTTACATATAAACATTATTCATTTATATATTTAATGAATATAATCATTAGAGATTGCCTTTATCAGTTTTTAGTAGACTATATAATGATATTATTACATTTTCCAAGAGTAAATAATATAATGAGGATCTCTTGAATATTCTTCTAAAAACCCTATGGAAGAAAAACATTATGAAAAAATTAAAAAAATTAATATTTGAATTCATACGATTTTGTTATTGGGTCATTAAATATCAATGTCGGGTAATTCTATGGACTTTTCAATGATAGATGTCAGTGAGAAATGGATCATACCAAAAATCATTTCAATGATCCAGAAATTTCTTGGGTTGGTTGGATATTATTGATGATTTGTAAAATATTTAACATGACTATCTAATCTTCACTACATATTGTCTAATAAGTGGGTAAGGTTATTATTAAAACATGTATCTGAAGAGAATTTAATGTAATTGAAGCAAATTTTGGTTAGTGAAACAATTCTCACAATAACCCATAATGAAGAAGAGATTATAATTAATTATTATGAATCCATAAACATAGTATGATTTTTCCTTATAGAGAATGATATGGTGATAGAATATTTGTCACTCAAATTGAAAACACATGAGTGAAATTACCTGAATCATTATTTGGAGAAAAAATTAGAAATTTTTTAATTGAATACAATAAAGAATTATTAATGTGGTAAAAGTTATTCTATATATATAAATCATAATTCATTTAATAATATCTTCCTATATAAATAGTTAAATTTGTTTCATAGATGATTTTTAGAATTAAATAATTTTCATGACTCCACAATACATTTCCACCATATTATAGTGAACAAGGGAACATAGTTATTGAGTTGAAAGGACATTGCATGTTTTTCAAAGATAATTATTGAAAGAGGTCCAATACAGAAGTATTAGCAGAATATGGTACTTAAAATCTTAAAAATATAGTACATATCAAATCATCATTATATGAACGTAAAATTATCAATCCATTTGATGATTTTTGAGGAATGGAGGGAAGATTTACAACTATAGTGAAATGTACAGATTTTTTCTTTGTCCATCCATGATACTCATGAAATGATATGTTTTAGGAATAGAGTATGATCCCCATAAAATAAAATTTCAATATAGAAATATTATTTATATATCATGTTTTATTAATATCTATATATCTTGAATGCACAAATATTTATTGATATCTGGTTGTCTGTTTCATACCAGAAATTATAAATATTTTATTACAATATATGTTTCTCCATTCCTTGTATGTAATCAATTTAATAATTTGGGAAATAATTATATAGGGATTTATATCACAATTACCCATACCTGAATGGAAATGGAAAACAATTAACATGGAATTCAACATCTGAGACCCCTAAACCTTTAAATGAAAAAAGGATACTTGGGATGTATTCAATCGCCTTATAAAGTCAGAACCAATTATTTTAATCTTATGAGATTTCACTTTTGATCATCTTGTGAGGTTATTCATTAATTATGTGCTGAGATTTTATGAAGTAACAAATTTTATTTTATCTGATAACGATAAAAATTTTAACTAAACATTATAAGAATTTCTTTAATATGAATAGTACAATGAGTTTTTTTCATTAATGGTTATCATACTAAAACACAAGGTTATTCTGAGAGTAATATTAAAACCAAAGATGATATATTGTGATCATGTTATGTAGATTTCAATAGCTTTTGCGTTCAACACATTACTCAAGTGAGTTTTCATTGAAAAATATGATTCACTCAAATAATCATATATCTCTTCATGAATCCCTCTATATTAGGAAGTTCAAGAACACCATTATGCATGGATGGATTTGAACAAAAAATAAATTGAGATATATGATAGATAAGGGCATGAAATAATTTTCTATATCCATTCAACTATATCGAAGGGAAGCACTGATTCAATTGAAAAGATATTCTAAAAATGGTCATTGAGACTTAGAGATCAATTTCGGTGAAATCGTATTCCTATTAATATATCCATTGAATAATGTTATTAGGTTTAGAAATAATAAAATTTGATCACTCGATATATTGGTCCATTAGAAAATGATTTATATTTTTAGAATGGTACTATATAATTTTTAACTTCCATCTAATCTCTATCAATTTCACGATATATTTTATGTATCTCTCATGAGGAAGTACGTACATGATACTTCACATCTAACAAACTTAGAGGTCACAATTCTTCATAAGGACTTTTCTTATGATGAATTGATCATTGAGATTCTATATCATCGATATAATTTCATGTAAAATAAGACAATACCACTAGTCATTGTTTTTGTGGAAACTGTAAAATAAAGGATGCCACATGGGAACAATTAAATGTGATGAAACCATGATATCCTCAGTTTATTATATCAGAGTAATGAAATTTCTTGAGTGAAATAATGTTTCATTGAGCATAATGTAACACTAGAACATGTTATCATAGAGTAATCCATAATTAATGTTGATTTATTTAGTTTCTTTATATATATAAATCATTGAGTTTTAATGAACCGTGTTATAGTGTTGAAATGTTACCATTTAATGTGATATATATCGATGGCCTATTAAATTAGAGTGTATGAATATGATTTTATACATATATGAAATATATATAAATATATTACTCAATATAATTTAATAAATTAGTTATTTTTAGATAATAACTAAACTATTAGTAAAGTCATTTTATTCATCAAAAGTAATTTTCCTTCAAAATTAGTTTTTAGTGAATATTATAATTTATTAGTGGAACATTTATAAATATTATTTGATTTAAATTATAACTATATTTAAATAATCATATAAAAATTATATTATTTTTAGTTTTACATATTTTTCATAATATATTGATTTTCTATTGAATTGCGAAAAAATAATTTGTTTTATTGGAAACTACATTTTATTCCATGAATTTAGAAATCTTCATTTTTTTTCAAATAAATTTAGTGTAACAATAGTTATATTGTATTGTGAATAATTCAATTATATTCATTGGAATATATTTTATTTTTGAATTTAGTATATATACAAAATTATACTTTACAAACATGTTTCTGGAAAATTGATTAACAATGAATTTTCTAATTTTATCTCTATTTGATTTTTAAAAAATTTAAAAATTCAACCAAGAAAAATGAATTCTATATATGCAATATTGATTTCCAATTTAAGAGTATAGGTCCATTTTATTTATGTCCAATATGAATTATTTCCTTATAAAAGTTTTCTTAACATGATAAGGGTAAAATGGGTTATTTGGGTTAAAAAAATGTGATATGTCTAAAAATTAATTAATTTACTACAATTTTTTCAATGTAAGGGTATATTTGTTTCATATTAATTCAATCATTGAGAATATAAAACTCTTTCATTTTCATATTTATTTATACCATTATAGTATTTATGTAAATTATAATGTTAAAAAATTCACTTTATTGTATTTAATATCATTATTATATTTTTATGGGGATAAAAAACATATGTATGATTATAAATGGTTAATTGAAATATGAATGATTTTTTGTCATGTGATTTTATTATTATGTTTTAGTGGTGAAATAATTTTCAAAAATTTTAATGATAGAGAGTCATAGTGCTTGTGTGTGTAGTAGAAAGATCGTATCATTGATTTAAAAAATTATAATTATAATTTTATTTGAGTGAATAATAGTTTTCCATTAATTTATAATATTAATATTTCATAATTAATATTTTTAAAGGTCTATATTTTAATTACATATTTAGTGTGGTTTTCAATGTCAAAATAAAAATACATGTTTAAAAAATGACTTTAATGAAATATTATAATAAATAATATCTTATTAAATGATTTCAAATTCAAAATAATATTATATTCAGAAAATTGAATTTGGTATTTTCTAAAATATCAAACACTTTCCATTTTTGAGAGACTCTTCCATTTATGTTATCATTATTATCCTTAAACAAGTATAAAACTTTAATATTGTGGTTATTTGGAAAACAGTTTTTGGGGTTAAAATGAAGTGATTTATGGTAAAATAATAAAAGAAACATGTTAAAATGTTATTTGATAGGATTATTTTTGAATCATCATCATATTATTGTATAATTATAAAAATTTAGATCCATTTATCCATAAAAAAATTAATTAATTAAATTCATTATATGAATCCAAGAGTTCCCCTCATATAACTTATAAAAGAGACCCTCATATCCATCATAAATCACAATTTTTTATCCATATATATTTGTAAATACCTATCATAATATTTTCTTACATTTTTTAACAACATTATAGATCTTATAGTATTTCAAAATTACCATCCATTTAATCTATAAGGTGTAAGCAAAGGTGGGTTTCTCAACGAAGAGAAATAACTATTAACCAAACATTGTCAATTCTATTTATTATTTTACTTCCTTGAAACCTATTGTATGCATTGTAAAATAATTAATTTAGTATTAAAAATATAATACTTTTTAATTATGATGTAACAACCACTATAAACTGATTATCCATCTATTTTAAATTCATAACATCGCTCATGTGTACCAGTTGACAACCACCTCAATGAGGCAATGTTATTGATTTTTCATATTCAATTTACAAGGATCGTTATAAGGATAAGTTTAATAAATATATATGAAATATATTATATCATAATTATTCTTTAATATTGAATTACAATTAATCTTTCTCTCATTGCATCCATTGAGTAATTAAATCTTCACTCATGCATACTTAGAGACTATCAACTCCATGAAGTAATGTACTTCATTTTTAATCACATATTTTATGAATTGTTAAAAAGATTATAAAATTATAACTTATGATAATAATGAAATAATCAACTTTTTTGACATCATTGAACTATGATAAAATTATATTGAACATGACTTTAGAGATGAAACATGCGTGAAAATGAAAGTAGTTATCACTAGAAATAATGGTATTAATAACACATTATTAATAAATGGGTGATTTTATATTATAAGTAATGATTATATGATATAATATATTTTATTATTTTTATTTTAATTCAATTATAATAATTATATATTTTTTTATACACGTTTTTTAACACATATGAAAAATTTCTAGACTTGATGTAACTGATTACATCACAATTCCATTTTTTGAGATTATTTATTATCAAATTTACATTCAAATAATTATATTATATGTATATAATCGATAAAATTTGTTTTTTTTCCCAGATTTATCATAATGTAATTCATTTCTACATTTAATTTTAAACAATATATGTACTCAATAGAATGAAATATGGTTATTATGGAAAAGAAACTGTTTTTTACTATTTAGTCGGTAATCTTTTTCATCAATGTCTATGATTACATTAACTTTTTTTATATAATTTTTTTTATCATTTTCTAATTATTTTTAAAATTCTTATTCACTCATGTTTCACTATAGAAAAAATTTATAAGGAATCATCCAATCAATTTTCAAATATGTTAATTTTAAAATGATACATAAAATGTGAATATAATATTTGTTTTAATGTTTATGATAACAAAGCAATTTTCCCTATCACGGTTGATAATTGTTTTTATTATTCCCATATATGTTTCCATATCTCATTGGAAAAAATATTTCCTTAATAATCAATAAATATTTTTTTTAATATGTTATTTTGAAATGAAAATGGTATTTTCCTGAGGATATATACTATAGATATTTTAATATAATTTAATTTTTAGATTATATTATTTTAATCTATTTATTAATAACCGTTATCATCAACTGATATCATACATATTATTTTATTAATTATTTATCATTATGATCATGAGAGGATTATGAGACTTATTTATTTTGCATTGGTTATGCTATAATTATTTTATTAAATTTTAATGAAACCATTATTTTCATAGGATATGATATGATTCAAAGATTAATTTTTTATAAACCTGTGGAAGATATTTTTTTAATTTTTAATTATATAATTGTTGGTTTAAAAATTATATATTTATCCAATGTATTGGGTTTTTTTATTACATGAGATATTTATAAAATTTTAGTTGATGTGATTGATCCTCTATAAGAATAAATAGTGTGACTAATAAATAATAAGAAATAGATAGTGATTCTTGATCGGCTATTAGAATGCAGTGATAATTCCAAATCCATTACGATATGGGAAAATGTGTTGATGCATAATCCACTATGATTTTCTGGTGTTTGTAGATAACATTGACATATGAAATGGTTCATATGACAATTATAGAACCATAATTTGATGATATGATTGTGATAGGAAATTATATTTCATGATGGGTTGAGGGATTTTTCTAACTCTTATGATTCATATATTTTTAAATGATGAATTTTTATTACATGACCCCAGATTCTGATCGAAAAAATAATTTTTATGAATATTTTCTATTATGATTAAGAACATGTTCCATTATGTTTATCTCATTCTTGATTATGTGCTTTGATTCACATGTACCATATTTACCCCTACAGAAAATATGATAACATAATTTCCTATGTATACATTCTATGGGTTAGGATGAAATCTTATTTGTAAGTTGTGTAATGAGGGCTTCAAATTCTTATTAACACAATGAGAGATGATGTACATTGTACCTCAATAATGATTTTATGTATATAGTTTTCAATGAGAATATACCATTTTAGTTATAGTGAGGATAAAAATATCATAAATTAAATATTAATCTAATAAGATATAATATCTATAAATGAAAAATATTACATCACCTAATGAGTATCCTTTGAAGGAGAACATAACACATGTTGAGGCACTTATAGATGCCTCTTCTTCTAGATCTAAAATAGAATCTAAATAGAATTTTTATATCTTTGATGAATATAACCAATATCTAAATTAAATAAATTGAACTAATATTAATATCCAGCCTATATATATTCATGCACAAGTTAAATCAACACAAATCTAACTAAACTTTGGTCTGATTCACTTATTATTAAAAATTCGTTAACATTATGGAGAGGAACTACATAAGAATTTAAATGAATTTAATACCCTTTGTTTAAAATTAAGACATGAAAAAGTGGATAAGAACATTTATAACATATGGGCTTTTCATATTTTTTAGAAGAAAATAAAAAAGAAAATCTATAGTTTTATAACTCCCTAGTTAGAGCATGGGTGAACAAAAAATATCACTTTCTGGAAAATTATTTCACATACTATAAATCTATAACTATTTAAAATAAAATTTATATAATAAGAAAATATTCAGGAGATATAAATTATAAATATTATGAAATATTTAAAAATATATTATTAATTTTAACACAAAAAAATTGATCAAATTTTAATAAAATATATTTATGAATAATTAATTCTTAATGACCAATAATATGGTTTAATATGTTTTAGTTGTGGAACTAGTTAGTCGTAACCAATTTTTTTCAAGGACCCTCATTGATAACATGACACGTAATTGATAAAAAAATGTAGTTCATGGTCTAGTGTACCAATCCTAGATGTCCATGATGTGAAATTTCTTGAGTTTTTGAATAAGGTCAAAATGATGTTTGAATCTATAAGTACCTCTCTTAGAAAACATTTCCTTTCTGCTGGGAAATTTCAACCTTATATTATTATTCATCTATGTACCTGTGTTTTTTCCACCCATTAGTCATTATAAGTTCATTAAATGACAGAACCTTATTAGTGTTTTGAGGATATATTCTCATTCCTCCCCTATAGTTAAACCATTATATAGGAACATTACTATCCATAAATCCTTATATGGAAGGATAAATAAGACGATAAAGAAGGGGTATTATAGATAACATCAATTAAATTTGAACTACCTGAATATTGGGTTTTAACCCCATACCCTAATCAAAAATATTCATTCACCACAATGAAATTCCAATGCCCCCCATCAAAAATAGAGCCTAGCCTTGTTCACATGTAGAGATAAATGGATTTAAATGGTCTAAAATTCTAGAAAACCACCAAAGCACACACATAAGACCTACAATATTAGTTAGATCATATCATTGATATGTTGGGTGGAATTTGAAGTTAGGGGCTGGGTAAACTACTTTTTCATCTAATAGTCAATTATAGGGATATGAGAAATGTTAGTAACAACATAATTTCGACTGGTATGAAGATTAAAAGTCAAGTAAACTCTCTATTTTATTCATCCAATCCTGATCAAACCACTATTACAGTCATCCAAACATATCCAATGGAGGAAACAACTTATCTCTAGAGAATCCTCACAGATGGAAAGATAGTTTCACTTGACAAATCTCCATGAAACTCCATTAAAAATAAATTTCCCTTATATTACACACACCATGGAATCCAATGAAACCAATATATATAAAATTTTCATTTAAATTTTCATGAAAATCAAGAAGGAAAACATCCCCATGATTGATGTCACTGATCATATTCCAGGATAAAAAATGTTTCAAAAGGAGGTGTGTAAAAACTGAGAAGACATCTGGGTGTTGAAAAACTGGTATTTAGGTGGAATGAATAACTATTGATATAGCCATAAATTTTAACCAAATGTAAAGTTCATAGATCATTATTTATTCAATGAACCATAATAGAGTTTTTTCGATGCTATGCTTTATTTCGGTGCATTTATAAATATGGAGAACCAATCCATTATATAATTTTCGTGTGATGGTAAAAAAATTAAATTTCTTAAATAATCATAATATTCTAAAAACATAAGATGAAAAGATTAGTAGATAATACCATATTTTACTAGGGTGACTATTCATAAAAATCACTAAAACTATATTTAATCTTTGTAATGGAACATTATCAATTGTGTTTTATGGTGAAAATTCTCACTTCAACATCCTTTTCTACATGGAGAAATGCCTATAAGATAAATCCTCTTATTTAGATTAACATATTGATGTACTCCCATTCCCCAATGAAATTTATCTTCTTTCCCCTGATTCCCCATATGAATTTTAATCCTAGAATAAAATTCATGTAATGAACCATGCATTTTATTTTGTAGCGGTCTGTAAAAATATTATGCATGTTAATTAAATGATGATTTCTTATCAACTATGGACATAATGGGGATTGACGATTATAATTAGCTTTTAAAAAATACTTCTCATCTGAGTATCCTAGCATTTAGAAGATAGATGAAAACATATACACCATAATTTTACAATACCTCCCATCATTCTAAAATACCAATGATTTGGAACGAATACCACCTCATCAAAATTAAAAATACACATATCTTAGTAATAGAAAAAAATTATTTTCATTTATAGTTCACTACTTCCAATGTATCAATTAAATTGATTAACATTTTAAGGTAGTATAAATAATAAATGGGATGGAATCATTCAAAAATATATGGAATTATCCCCTTAATTTTTATGAAACATATATTTTTTAGTAATGAGGAAAAACTAGTGAGGTTGGAAAAACCACACTAAACACAAAAATCATTGATGTTATTACAAAAGATATAAGAAAATTATTGAATAATGGAATCGTTCACCCCAACTAAGATAACTAATAGTTTAGAAAAATGTTGAATGTTAATAAAAATAGTAGTCTTATGGTAATCAAAATGGAAACAAATCAATTTGTTCTATTTAAAGTTAAAAATAATGGTTGCGGTTGTAAAACATACTCCCAAATACACTAGAAAAACTATGAAATACAATTTTCCAGTGTGGTTCATTTCCCAAATGCTAATGTTGAAAGTTTGGAAATACCACTATTGTTTCCTTTATGTGTATTATGGATACATTCAGATCTATATTTCCCATGACTATTATGAAAATAAATCTATCACATTATCCAATGGAACATATTCATGTAGGAGGATTTTATTTGATCTAAACATGTCCTAAAGTGTTTTACAGTGATTTTCCTTAGTATTTTAATAGATTATTCTGATAAATGAAATGAAGTATTCATATACGATTTAACTGTATATGATTGTTCATTTGATAAATATTTTATTAGACTGTCCATATTTTTTTGAAAATGTTTTGGAAATAATATTATATTAAATTTTGATAAATTACCTTTCATGTTTCAAAAAGGGATAGTGGTTGGGCCAACCATTTCTTAGATAGTATACATGTTAATAAATAAATATTTATGTTATTTCTTCCTAACTATACATTGAATATTATTATTTTTATTTTTATTTTATAGGTAAAGAATAATTTATCATTTTTTATTCATGATATTAAATAGATTTCAACACTCTTATTCAGTTTACTAAAAAAGAAAATAATTTTTATTTTATGAGAACTATGTGGAATATTTTAAAAAATTAAAATAGAGTGCCATGTTCCACCACTTAAGACAACCAACTCAGTCATATTTAATATTTAATATCTCATGTGACAACTCTTACTATGTATTTGGGGAAGTCTTATAAATAATCTACCACTCATGCTCCATATTTCCTTGATTCTTCCATACACACATTTCCCCTTCGATAGAAAACTGCACCATGACAAGGAATAATTCTTTTTAACTATGTTTTCCCTGGATAAATTTTGTCTATAATTTTAGGATTAAATTAATTATGATGTCTGAATATGAATCTCTTCGAGATGTCCTTATGAAATAAAAATCCAAAGAACATCTCATTTTTTTAATCATACCCCTTAATGAAATTAAGTATGTAATTTTGGGTAAAAATAGTGAGAGAACATAATAGTTTAACATATCAATAATATTATTCAATAATTTTACATTCAATAATTCCCCTATATTACTATAAATAACTTATTTCAAGATGAGATTTTGTATTTAGTTCAATATGATATTACATATTATATATATATATTTAATTATTGGATATAATCTTTAAATATTTTTTGTCTCAATAAAAACAAATACGATCCTCTGAATAATTATTTTTCTTATTAAATTTTGTATGGCCCCTCTATATATTTATCATGAAGATATTAATTACTCTATACTATTATTCACAACAATGAGAATTAGTTCATACTTAGGATCTTTCACACTCTCTCATGCGGGGGAACTTTATTCCCTAATGAACTTTTCACTAGGTCCTCGATTATCGATAATTTAGTCCAACACTATTCTATGATGCCCTAATATTTTTCAGATCTTTTACTCTTTGTAAATTTATAGGGAATGCCTCTATATTAAATTAAATTAAAAAATGTCTCTTTTACTTTCCTGGCATATTTAGTGTTTTTAGAATTGAATTAATATGGAATCTTCTCAATTTAATGTAAAATGTATACATTTTTATTATAATATATTGGGTGTCAAAATAATTAGAGGATTGATCAAAATACATTGTTGATTGAAATTTATTAGTGGGATTCTTGTGGACTACTATTTTATATAGATATGGATTTCCTTGGTTCAATATCAGTTTATAAAATCCCATTATACAATAGAATTGTTAAATCACTTTTAAAAGTGTATAGGGATAATAACTATATTTTTACAATATATCACAATCAATGAATCATTCATGATTTTGTGTCAAATAAGGAATTTAAACTAATTATTAAATATATGGTTTAAGAAAACAAAAAGATTGGAGTCTTATACTTCATGATTCATTGAGGATACACTATAATGACTTCAAAAATACTAATAACATATCGTATTATTTTCATTTCTAAAAAAATATATCTCACTTATCTATAAATATGGATAATGGATCCTATTGGAAGATTAAAAAAACAATTATATACATTATAGTATAGGTCCTTAAAGGGAATTTGATATTTAGGAACTATAGAAAATATTTACATATTTTTATGATAAATCATAGATATATAATGGGGGAAGAAAACCTAAACATTAACATCTCTCCCTTCATCATCAATACTATATTTCTAAATATGTCATCCTTTTCAATTTAATAAAAAAGTTACACCAGGGTAAGCTGTATTCCAACCGCCTTTTCCAATATAATATAAATAATATATATAAATATTCTATTGTGTATGTTAAAATGAAGAAAATATTTTAAATATTCCCCACTAAGGGGAATCTCCAAAAGAACTGGTTTGAAATAATTTCTCAGTCACTATTAAAGGATCTCCACCCTCAAAAAGAGACCTATTACTGACACCCAATAATTTATATACTTTATCCCTATATTCTCTACTATTATAATGAGAATACTACATACTCTATTTTTGGGGGTGTGTATATTCTAGATATAATTAGTATTATCATCGCATTTCTTCTTTTTCAATTTTTAAATAATAAATTTTAATTTCACATTTTCCAAATTTCCTTTTTTTTTAATTTTCTTATTCTTTTTTTTCTATTTTTTTCTAATTGTATGGTATTTTTTATTCTATAATATCATTACCTTTCTCAATTAAATTTTGAAAAATCCTATTATATTACAATATAATTCTGGTATTTGGTGAGAAATCTGGATAGATTTTGGTTTTCATATTATTTTAAGATTAATATAAAAAAAATTCACTTATCGCATGTGAGTATGAGGGTATAATTAAAAGTAAGAGTGTGATTTTATGTGGAGGTTTTTTTCCCAATTATTTAAATCAGTATATCTCTATAAAACCATTGATATACTTTTAACTTTTTGTGATTTTTATGGGTTATTTATTTTATTTAAAATCTCTATACATCACTATACTCAACCAAGATGTGTGAATATCTATTACATATGTTATGGTATATGTAATATCGAATAAATATTGTTGTTATTTCTAAAATTATTTTTCCAAACATTTTATTCTTAACTAAAAAATTTCATCACATTACTATATAGAAATATTATTTATAACTACTTCTGTTAATTAAAAATGATTCAAAAAATTCAATAATTAACAATACTGTGAAAAAAATAAAACATTTTGGATTAAACCAAAATAATTTATTAAATATATGAATGCATAATTAAGTGTATTTTGAAAATATGATTATAATTGTCTGTTGAGAGGGTTTTTAAGAAAGAAGTAGTTATTCCAAAAAAAATTATGTTAATTTCTATTTACTAAATAGGAATAGGAACTATAATAATAAAAATGTATTTAAAAACAAATTTTAAGATTAAATGGAATTATTGACTTCAAAATTACATGTTATGAAAAATTTTATTTATGTCTTTGAATATTGATATAATAGATTTTATGATATAATCTTTTCCATTTTCACAAAGATTATCTCATTTGTGTAGTTTTCTTTTTTCTCACTATCCTATAATGAAATGAATTTTTAATGAAAGATAAATCATCACAATCTTGGGAATATCAAAAAATAATATTTTCTAAAATGTTATATTTTCATTTATTTTATATTTTTAGGAGTAGGGGTGTCATCAAATAGTGATTCACTATTTATTTACCCCTCATACCTCTATGTTAAACTAATTTCTTATTGTAAATTCCAAATATAATAGCTAATTCCACAACACATTTGGTTCAATTTCTTATTTTTGTCACTAATAAAATTGGAAATATCCAATTAATTATGATTAATTTATATGTAGAGGTGATTAGAAGGTACAATGATGAAATTTATTTATAATGGTTCCCACTGTACGAGATCCCAATGTCACATATGGAATAAAATATATACCAAGTAAAATCTATGAATCCAATGGGTCTGACATGTTGTGAATAGATGAAAAAGACTATAGGATGTTATTCTACAGAATAACAATGATCCCAATTCATCAATATAGATTCCATAAAATTCACCAATATTGGTCTTGAGGTCACTTATTTAATTCATCAACTTATCAATTTTTAGGTTACTAAATGATTCCAAATTTTTAGTAGGTATATTCATGATGTGCGAAATAGTATTTTTGTTTTTTCAAATTTATAATAATGGTATTCACAATACAAATTATATGAGATAATTATTATTGAATATTTTAGGTTACCATAAACACCATCCATAGTTCCTATAATTGGAACCATAGAAATCTTATTGATAGTTTTTACCTAGGGAAAATGTTCTTTCAATTTTGAGAGTTTATATTTTTTTTAAAAACCCATCTAGAGGTTCTGTAGTTCAATATCCTCATTGGGAGAACATGGATGAAGTCAGTGTTCCACATGAGCTTCATCCGCCTCTCACAGGCTATCTATTTAGTGGTTTATTTTTTAGAGGGATACATAATCCTAAAGAGGGTGTTTTTTATTAAAATTTAATTTTTTTTAAATATGGTTTCTAATAGATTTTTTGAATTATATTAACTGAATTTTAAGTATTTAATTAAAAAAAATTATTTCATAAATATTTAGTGTGTAATTATTAATGAATTATTTTTATATTCTAATTAGAAGACACATGAATAAATATCTTTCCAAAACAATTAATATTTACATCTTCTTTAGAAAACAATAATTTATGCCTATAGGTTGAAACATGACTACATGATTATTATGTCAAGGTTTTGTACTATTTGTGCCATTTAAATTTCTTTTTCAGTAACCAAAATCTTTTAAATCCTCATACAAAGGATTACATAACAAATATATAAAATAAGAATAAAAAACTATTTATGATAGTAATAATATAGAAATCATAAAATTCATAACATAAATTTATTAAAATCCTTATGCATTATTAATTTCAAATTACTTAAATACGATGATTTAAAATAAAATATAGTAATAAAAACCCTAATTTTATTTTTTTATCTTTGTTATAATTCGCACAATAAGATATGTAAATATCCTTGATATATAACCTAGTGTCTTCCTTGAAAACTAAAAATTTCAAATAATTATAAATTTGACAAGTCAAGATTACAGGTTTAGGTATATTTGTGAAACCTATATTTTTTATAGTCTTATAACTATTATTTTTTTCTTCAATAAAAATATAATCCTCCTAAAACATATGATGATTGTTGTAGTATCTACTGGATCTTCTACTTCCTTAATAAATTAAACATAATTATTAAATAAGTTTTTTTTAAAATATTCAATGTGGTGAGAATAATTTTTATAGTATATAGTCTATGTGTCCCTCATCCTTATTCTTCACTGAAAACTTGATTCTTTTTCCTATAAATAGAATAAAATACACATATACTTCATCATCTTATAATGTTTGATGAAAAATTATCCAATTTATCTTTTTCTTATTTTTCTTGTACTATCAAATATTCAAATTATCTTCCTCTCTTTTGGGAAAGACATAATGTTCTTCTTTATTCAGTGAAATGGGGACCCTAATGGATCTATTCTATAATATTGGATTCAATATGAAATATATGAATGATCATTATAGGGTCTCTAACTTTTCATCTTTGATACAATTAGTACATTTTCTACTGTATTTTTAGAAGATCATCAATATATATTTTCATTTGACAACTGATAATATATTATGGTAATAATAATATTAAATGTGAAATTAGTAACTTTTTTACTCTCCCCATCCTTTATTCTAAATTTTAAACGAATTTGTGAAAACATTTTTATAATTACTATATTTTTTAGTAATTAAAATCATCCATTATCATTGTAAACATCTATTTTTTAGATCCATATTTCTCTAATTAAAGTTATCTAGTAAACTATATCTTAACCATATAAAGATATGTTTTTAATATTTGGTACATTACTGATATATATAAATTTAATTCTCCCTCTCATTCATATCATTGAAAAACATAACTTCACCAAATTCAAGAATAAGAACACATTGATCATGATATTTTTTCAACTAATTCTCAACATAACAACATCATCAAACATAAATACCCCAAAGGATCTTGTAATATTTTCACTATTAATGTATTTAATACATAAGTACAATCATGGTTCCTAATTTAAATATAATTTTCATCCAATGTTAATCATACTCATTCATGCTTGGAGTTTCACTCAATGTATTTCTCTCAAGGTGTGTACTCACAAATTTTATTGTGAAAATAATTATCCGCACAACTAAATTCCTCATCTTCCCATTTAATATTTGACTCACATGCATTCATTAAAAACTTCAAAAATGTATTGATATTCTAAAATTCATATGAATATGTTCACACTCTCATTTATAATAGAAATTTTGATTGTTAAATACTTTTTTCCTTCAATATTCATGCATGCACATGAAGATGTGTGCATATTTCTGAAACTCACACTTTCTCATTTGACAAAATCATATGTATAATTCACCAAATTATACATGAAAAGAATTATCACATTACACCATAGTTAGAAGAACTTGTGGATATTAATTATGGAATAATGAGTATTGGTATCATAAAATTTTATCCCTAAAACTGTATTTTAAAACCTTTAATGGTAATTTAGGGAAGAATTTACCTCTCAACATGTTTATAGTTCATGCACTGAAATTATAAGAGTTTATTTTGCCGAAATTTATCTTTTAATTATAGAGAAAAAATTCATGTTATCTTTAAACTATAACATTCTTCCCCTTTCATCCCATGGAACAAAAATTTACTTAGTAAATCTCATATATCCAAAAAGATCTAGATTCACAAAAGATCTATGCATCGTCGGTTCTTATACACATGGAATAACACCATTGTTAATATCGTAGAAGGAGATCATATAAGATACATTTTTAAACAATGATATGTAGAGAAAATATTTAAACACATGGAATATACATTTTAGTCATGGAATATTTGTGTTCAAATCTATGAGTTCTTCAAGGAATATACAAAATCTCAAATAAATGAAAAGTTATACATTCATAGAATTTTCATACTCGAAATTATAATCATGGAGGATCCTCAAACTCATGTATGATAAGTGGAGGTTTATCACAAAACATTTGTGTTGATTCTAGTCTCATTTTCATTGAATCTTTAGTGTTGAGGTAAAAAGATGTAGATGATAACAAGGATCCATTGGACGGTGTTGATGTCCCAAATTTAATTACCATAGTTATTTTCTGGTATTTGTGAAAATTGGTATAGAATGTTCTTTTCCGTAGTCCCACATTTTAGATTCTTTATTCTTGGTGTTTCATAATAGAAAATCATTATTATTCGGTTGGATAGTAATGTATATCCACGTCGAATCTAGTCTACCACTAAACTAAAATTCTTTCCCCCAATGTTATGCTACAACCAATCCTATTAATCAAATGTGGAAGACATTATTTACTACCAAAATAATTGTGTATGATATCTACCTCTAGTATTCAAAAGAGTGGATTTTTTACCCATGTTGAGTTAGATCATGTATAATTGAGCTGGCCTCACACATATAGTTAAACCAGTAACTTAGGTAGCTCTTGTTAGGAAATGTTTTACAAAATACTTTAAAAAAATCATTTTAAAATTATCATTGGATATTCTAAACATTGATAACTAATATACTTTACCTCCTATTCATCATCCTTCAAAAATGATATCAATATATATTTTAAATTATAATCAAAGTATTTATAGAACTCATAAAATTTTGAAACCTTAAATTTGATGATATATCTTTAAGTATACATTAAAATATTATTATTGAAAACAATTTTTCAGGATCATATTTTTTTCATGAATGGATTCATTATCTAATCCTAATTATTGTATACACTCAAATTATTCTTCACCATATTGACATATATTTATGAGAAACACTACACATCTAAAGTGGGATCAACAATCTTTCCAATGTGTTGGTTGGAAACATATTCCAAATGGTATTTGAATATAACCAATCATTACCTTCTTTATCAAAATTTAAAATCACTACATTACCAATAATTGATAAGATGATTATTATAAATATGAGTATAGAATCAATTAATTCTTAAGAAATATTAAAATAATAAACATGCTTTATGTCTATATTATACATTCTTAGTGTTGAAAACTATATTACTTTATTTTCAAAACAAAAGAGTTGATAAAAAATTAAACATTATACTAAGAGATATGTGAACTCGTCAAACTTATTCATGGATGGTCCGTCTATTTTTTAGGATGATGACAAATATTACATTATAAAACAATTATTGAATAAATACACACAAAAATTCTACAATTATATAAAAAATAATAAAACAAATTTAAAAAAAATAGAAGGATTAAAATTCATGGTACTTATTTTTGAATTACATATTATTATGAGATTTATTAATAAAATTTTTACCCATTAAAGATAAAATATGTGATTAATTTCCTAGTACAAGAGGCATGAAAATTGTATATCGTTCATGACACTATCTTCA
Source organism: Viscum album (assembly GCA_963277665.1). NCBI lineage: Eukaryota > Viridiplantae > Streptophyta > Magnoliopsida > Santalales > Viscaceae > Viscum > Viscum album. The sequence continues at coordinate 163,712,275 of OY728155.1, read as the reverse complement.
AGGACATTCCCTATAAATCTAAATATTATAACATAAATAGTTATGGAAACGTATTCCTTATTAATCAGTTGTATCCCCCTCGTGGAGACTATTTTAATGATCATAATTATGATTTATCTCTTTAATGGAAGAATTATATGATTGTAAATGTAGATAATACTCAAAAATGGATATTACGTAATGTTGATATCTAGATATAATAATATCCACATGTTTAGAAGGGTTGATCATATTTAATACATGTTACATTGAAATCATTAATAAGAGGACAAAACATGATTGTAACATCATTTCTTTGTAAGTAATTATTGATACCCATCACCCTTTATTTGGTTTATCCCATGATATAATGCTTAAATATTAATTACAGTCATTTTAGTTATGAAAAAAAAGTTTTGTATTTTTATTTTTTAAAAAGGATCAGAATGTTGAGAAAAAAATCACAACCAAACCTATATTCTTTTTTATTCAAATTTTTCATTACATATAATTTTATTTTTGTTAACATGTACCTCTTCACTTATTCACCACTATTGTGTATATAGTTTTGTATTCTCATTATCCATCATGTTTAGTACATTATTTATTCTTCATAAGGACCCTTCAAATTCTATAAATATTGTTAAAAATGTTTTGAATTATGTCTATCATTTCTGAAAGTATAATCTAGGTTACCATTAACACTGGGTTTATATTTTCTTGAAAACGACTCCTGAAATTAGAAACATTCATATGGAATCTTGTATTTTCCTTTTCACATTAATATTATTGTGCTTCTTCCTATTAATTTTATTTCTCAATGTATATTGGCTAGATTCTTGGATAATTATTAGTGATATTTTACGCTTTCATGGATCAACCACATTTAATCATTTGAGTGTTATTATTTGTATAATAAAAATTATATTTTACACACTTCATATAATTATTTGACTTCTAACCTATCGAATAATCATTAATGTTTATTGGGATTGTAATCTAGGTATTCTAATAGAGATAATTATGAATCATATTTCACAAATAAAGAACTTAAGACATCAATTTCTCTTTATGATTATTATACCTATTGGATTTGATATATGCTGATATGAGTATGAACCACTATCGTGGAAAATGTTATAATATATATAACCGGTATTACTAATAATTCCAAATCAATTTTAATTCTAGCACCTTTTAAAATCCATGAATGTTTCATCCTCATCATTTATTAGACCCCCTTTGATATGGGCTTAATTTTACTATAATCAAAAATAATAAAATTAAATATAATTTAATATGTTGGAGACCCCATAATAATGCATAAACCATGTTCTATTCTAGTATACATTTCATTTTATGTATCTACAAGAAATACATTTTTGCGTCTTCTTTTCAACTGGTTGGGTTTTTGTTGGTGAACCAGCTTCCCCACTCATTACATTCCCCATAAATATGATTTTATTCGGACTTTATTTTCCATGACATCAAATTTATGAAAATTATTACGAAAATGTATACATGATACCTCTTACATTACAACTATTTGAAATATATCATCAAATGATTACATGATCATCACGGTAAATGATTGAAGGGTTTTATCATACAAATAATATATTGAGAACTATATAGATGAAATAATCTTTTTTATATTCTGTAAATACATAATCTATATCATTTCCAGATCATTCATTGTATCATATAATACATCATCTTATGAGTTTTAATTATGTATTCAGTCAAAATTACCCTATATTCACACTAATTATTCATACTTACAACTTCCACTACATGAATTAATGTCTTTACATGTAAAAAAATTCCATGACCCTTGATCTTATTGGATTTATTCTATAATTTTTTATTCATAACATCAATGTTATTTATAAAATAATATTCTAATTAGTGAACATTTTATTATAAATAATTAATTGATACATCATTTTATTATATTATAATATTACTCACTTTTTAAAATTTGGAGTAATTTTCATCAATGGTCACATTTGTTTCTTCCATGGATCTAAATTCTTGTACATATTTTTATACGAAAAAATTACATCCATTAAGGGATTCTGTAATTTATATAACTTCTCCTCAAGATGATTTACCAAATCCCATATTCATTCCAAAATATCATAGATAATAGAGAGTAGTACCTTGGGGAAACTAAGCATAATATCCTTTAATGAATCGGTTAAAATCTAAATCAAAAGTTAGCAGTCCTAGTACTTCTTGGATATTATTCATTATTTTTATTAGATTTTAAAAAAATATCCCCCTCACATGAATATATTGATCCAATTGAAATATAATGACTATAAAGCCCTTGTTGATAGACTAAACTAAATGGTATTATTCTTCCATGATATATCTACCTTTCGAGATATCATAGATTTTATATATTATTATTTCATCCTCATTACTAAAGTTGGTTTTCTTCATTAACATTATTTTTTATTTAGTTTTCATGTATAACATGATAATTTTATATATATATTTATACACTAAAAAAGATAAATATTCTACAAAACTACACATAATTATAAATTTGTCAAATATACTTTAAATACTAAATATGAGATTAATTATCAGAAATTATAATCCATTAGAGGTGAACAATTATTTGATCCAAATTTTTATGACAACATAAGGATGCAATCAACACTGAGATGGAGGGTTGAGTCGGTGTAGGGTAATTTCAATTAAAATTTGATAATTCTTTATATAAACCTATTGGACATATTAGGATCATCATTTTGATGTTCTCTTATAATTTCATTATTTTCATTCAATCATAAATCACACAATCCACTATAAAAAATCATTCCATTAAAAAACAGGCTAGGTATATCCTTGAAACCTATATTTTGAATATAGTAATCTATAATTTCATCATATTATATTTTCATATAGTTTTCTATTACACATTGAGACTATTATGGGTCTATTACCAAGGTCTTTGTGTTCCTCTCTTACTTAGATAATATTATGTAACAAACTTGTTTTGTTTTATGAACACAATGGTACACATAAATGTTACCAAATCATGTCTTAGTGACACAGCTACATTTATTGCACTAAATTCATGAACATACACCTTTTCAAAAAATTACACTACACAGACCTTTCTTCCTCTTGTGAACATTAAAAATACCATGGAAAATTCTTCTTCCCCTTGTTTTTAATATTCAAAAAATTATTTATTACGCGTATTTCCCTACACACAACTTCTTCCCCTTATTCATTCTCATGGAATGATAGAATAAACTAGAACTATTCTCTAATATTTCACACATTAGTATGCATATAAATGATCTGAGTAAGATCTCCATCATTTCTTATTTGTTAAAATCATAAAATATTTAAAAATATGTGTATTGGATTATCAACACTAATTCATTTTTAACATCATGAAATATATAGAAATAATAATAAAAATAATGAAAAATCATTAGTTTTTCCACTTTCTCCCTTCATAATTTGTTTAAATACAAGAGTTTAGAAATTATTTATTATTTTTTTATTTTTGGGGATGAAACATCATTTTTTATTATTAAAACAAATCAATGTCCTTTTTTAAATATTTAGAGGGTGACCCATTACATGGCCTGATGGCCGAGTGGGCATGTAGCCCATTACATAGCCCATAATCCCAATTTTTTTGGCTTGAGGACCATTTTTTGAATAGTAATGATACAGTACCGCCTGATATAATACCAATATAGTACCTTTCATTGCTACTATTTCACACCTATGCTATAGTATCATTTTGCTGCTACAGTACATGATGTTGCTACAATGCCTCTATTGCAATAGTACTGTTACAATAATGCTATATTAACTGTATCCAATTCATTTTGAATCCCCATTTTGTAGGCAGTATTACGAGGTACTTACCACTAATACAATCCCCATATACAAATTTTCTATTTCAAATACCATCATTTATGGTAACTCAAATCCTTCTAGATCATTGGTAAATCAACTTGACCAGATCTTCAGCCATAAGCCTCCATTTTATTCTCATAAAATATATTTCATAATTGTGTAAAAACTATATAATGATATGGTTTTTATCCTTATTTCATTAAAAAAATATTGAAATAACACACACCCTCTTATTTATATCATTCCACAAAAACTATTTGCCTAACTATGAGAATCATGATACATCCATCATGATATTTTGTTATTGAAACTAAGAATTGCTATATCTTTACACATAATTACCTAAAAGTAAATAGAATTATTATACTTGATCACATCATCAATAAATAACCATTTTCATACCTGTAAATTATATATATATATATATATTCCTTTGAAATAGACACCAAATATTCAATATCTTATTTTACACAAACCTATGAGTCCAAATGAGTTGTTATATAGTATAATATTATAATTTATTCTTTTATGCTGGGTGGAAATAGGTTTTATATTGTATCAGAGTTTTATATTACGTTTAATGTGAATTAAATTTGTATTAAATCTCTAGTTATGTAATTTTATACTTTAAAAATATTTTTTCCTTCCAAAATCTGTTTTATAGTATTTTTTTAAATAGAAAATACAATTAAGTTCTAAAAGTTTAAGAAATTATAATTGAATAAATTAATATAATTTTTTAAATCTTCATTTCAATATTACCCTAATTTTATTTTTATTGAAAATATAAATTTTATGTGAACAGTAAAAAATAATGAATTTTTTAAAACAATCATTATTTCATAAAATCATGTAATTTAAAAGTTTCATTATAGATCGTAAATATCATAAATTCCAATAAGTATCATTTAATTATAAATAATATATTTTTAAAATTATAACATCCACTATACTAGGTTTGGGTCTATATCTCGTTTTGGGTTTAAAGTGTAATTTTTCTATTATCTTTTTTTCTTTGTGTCTTTCCATTTTTAAATTCAGATTTTCCGTGTATTAAAATCGAATTTGGTATAATTGAATCAAAAATTGGAATGAGAGGGTACAAATTTGTCAATGAGTTCACTGTGATTTTTTTGTTTTTTTAATAGTAAATATCGAAAAATTTCAATACTATGGTCAAAACAAATATAGATTAATGGGGGTAGGAATTATACTAAAAAACTATGACTAATTTTTTTTTAAAAAATAGATATTTATAAATAATATTGGATATATATTTTCTTATAATATATCTTCCTACCTTTTAAATAAAACTAATTTCGATCCATATCTACTTATTAAATCATTAATATATTTTCATCCATTCAATAAATTCAAGTGTTTCATCTCACTCCCTCATAAAAGGACACCAACTCTACTTTATTACTCATCATTCATGATAATTATATCTAAACAAATAAAAATTAAAATTATTTACTAAAATACATCCCTTTGATCTATAGTTCATGATATAATAAAAATATTATCCCTAAAAGGCCTAAGGTGAAATCAAAAGGGGATCTCCAAAAAGAGTAGTTATAACTCTTAACCGAGTGTTTTCATTTAATTTCTCCATACCCTTCATTAAACTTTTTCATAAACCTAAATAAATAATTAAATAATTATATCACATATTTAGAGATGTAATTTTTTTAGTGTCACAACAATTATTTATCTTATTCTATATCAATTGAGAAACAAAGAAATTTTCATTCATACATGTTGATTACCACATCGTAAAGAAATATATTCGGTTTCGTATCACTATATATCCTGAATAGTTATTATAATTGATATAATTTTTATATATCACAATTATTATGTAATTATTATTTAATAATAATAATATATTTTCCACCTTCTTACCTTTCAATGCATTGGAAATCAATAGTGTCACTCATGCGTGCGTGTGGACTACGACCTCCATGAAACTTGTTGATTGGTTTTACATTTATATTATTTATACATGGTAATAATGTTATATTAAATAAATATAAATGATATTTATGATATAATAATGATTATTTAATGTTTAATTTTTATTTTTCATTTTTTTTTATCCGTATAAATGAGGAAACAACATCGATTTGTAAGTTCAAGCTACTATTTCCACAATGTGATGTAATTTTTTATTTATCATCACATTATATGAATAAATATAAAATTTTATTTTATTCAATAGTATAATTATTCAATGAATATTTTTAATATTATTAAATAATTATAATGATTAATGTATCAGAATCGCTGAATCAATACATGGGTGGAAAACAGACCAGTTTTTACTCAAATGTTCATTTTTCAAAAAACAATTTAAATAATAATAATTTTAAATTATAAAAGAATGTTAAAACGTAATCTATTTATTAATTTTTTTTAAAATATATTAATATTAAATATTTAAGTTTTTATATATAATATTTGAACACATATGAAGAATGATGATACTTGATGTAAGAGTTTATGTTATAATATCATTTCTTTTAGATATTATCTTTTCTAATTTTCAATTAGTTGAAATTTTATAGATCATATCCCATAATCCTTGTTTATTTTCATCACTAATATTTATTACATTAATTTAATGTAATAATACTATTTACTCTATTTGGTTCCAAAAATCACTTTAAAATATATTTTTAGAGGCTTTTCAACCTTATATCATTTTTTATAAAGAAATTTTCTATTCCATGTACATACTCATAAAACATATTTTATAGTATTTAATACCAATAAATGTAATTTTTAAACATGATAATTTTAAATGTATAATAATTTTTTTGTAAATTTTTTAAAAACATTGTTTGTGGAAACATTTCCCCAACTAGACATTTTTTTACTAAATTATGAAAACAATGGGAACTTTTGTGATGTGGTGACAGTTTTTAAAGTAGTCTTGAACCTTATTTTATTTGATTATTATTTTATAATATTACATGTTTTTTTTCAAAATAAATATCAATATTCTTGTTATGTTATGTTAAAATATCATTGAATGAAAATTATATTTTAATCATGTTTTCACGGAAATGATCAAATGTTCTTTAATTGTATTTCTTATAAATATTAGTATCCCTTATGTATTTTTATTATTCACTAGAGATATTGTATTATTATAACATCTATTTTATTTCTCTATATGGTTTATAAAAATTATTATTTCTGGATAATTATATAGAAACTCATTCTTTATAATCAGGTAGTTAAATTAGAATGATAAATTTATGAAGCCAATATCTTTTCCTTGTGGTATATTATCATTAAATACTGATATTTTTATGAAATATATTTCCATTACATCTATTAGTGTAAGGTAATATAATTAATGTTTTATTTTATTATGGCACACAAATGTAATTTTTTCATTGTATCATAAGAAAACGATGACTATATATGGGAGACAACTGGTTTTTTTGGGAAATTGTCTAATAAATTAATTTTCTGATTGAACCATGAAAATTTTAATGATGGAATGGGGAGTTAAATCAATCCTCTATGATAGTCTTATAAGTGATCCTCTAATAAAGAATAAAATTTCTTTCCATAGTTTTATTCCATAAGATTATGTCAAATGATTAATATATGTTCTCATGGATCATGGTTTATTATTTATTATTCCACATTCTTATAATATATGTGTATTATAATGAAATATAATTATATCCTGATATATGATTAAATATTATTTACTTATTGTGTTTTATTATCATATGTTAGGAGAATTTTCACATACAATTATTCATATCTTTTCTTTACTACTAATTGATATATTTTATGATCGATATTACTATGTATTTGAGCATATCCATTATTATTTTCCTTTAATAAGTGCAGAAATAATGAGTTTTTATGGTATATATATATATATATATGTTTACTATATGAGAAAATAATTATAGGAAATATTGGTGATAGTCTATAAAATAATATTATTATGTATTTGGTCTCCAAAAATGGTAAACCATTATATATTTTGGTCATGGATTATAATGATATATATTGAATATTTAATAAAAATTAATTTAATAAATTTTTAATACTTAATCGAGTCATTTTGATTTGTATCATACAATGGTGTAATTATTTTTATATGAGGATTACGAAACTCTTTTTAAAACCTTAGAGAAAACTCTTAGAATTTGATAACTAAATAAATATTTAGTAAAGTATTGATTATGTGGTTTTCCTATAAAATAAAATCATTTCTATATACTATAATATTGATACGACTGTTGTGTAGATTTACCTTGAGGAAAAAATTATGAATGGGGTTTATTGGTTGTTAAGTCAGGTTTCATAAGTGTATGGTGGGTGGGCCTATGACTATATACCAGACAAGAAACTTATTAGGGATATTCCTGATTTAATTAAAATTTTAAATATAAACCATTATAATAAATTTAAATAGATGATGACACTGAAAACCCTAGGTTAAACATAAGATGGAATGTGTAAAAAATTGTGCTTCCTGTTTTAGACAACTGATAGATGATTTTTTATAATATATAATTACTCACTGTGATTATTTTTTGTCACACTCGGTTTCTTTTTATTTTAAATATTGGATAAAATGATGATTAATTGTGTTAAAAACAAATGTGATGTTTAATTATGAAATCATCCTTTGGAGAAACCAAATGAAAGGTAATCTACGATGTGAAATTATGTGGTTATTCTCATCCAAAATATCATGATATAAATAGTATTATAAATCATGTTATAGGTCCATATATCAGAGGGAAGGAACAACTCACTATTAGAACTTTTATATAGAAAGCACCATATTCCATCATTGGTTCCTATAATCTCCTTATATCAATTAAATGCATTAGTTCTCTAGAAATTTATTCTCGATTATCCAAAACATGAAATATGATATTGTAATTATTTTTTTGCGTCTTTTGGAAGGTTAAGCAAAACAAAGTTTTTATCCTTATCAGGAATCTGAGAAAACAAGAAGAAATTGATTCCATGAAAATGGAATAAATTAGGATAGTATTTATTAGTAATTTTTTCCCCATAACTCTTCACAGAAAAATGGAAATGGAATTCTTCGTACTAAATTGTAAGAATGATGGATCCATTAATATAGATGATTAAAATTTCACTATATATCAATGGTATTATTATAGTTTCAAAATGATTTATAAAATAAAAGGTGAATGATTCATTAGGGGTTTGAAACCAAATATCATAGAGAATTTTCTACAAAACGCTTTGATAACACTCAAGAAATTATTTGATGTTCTCTAAATATAGAAATAGAAATTTGGGAATCTCTGTTTTTTAATTTTATTGGGTATAAAAAAGGGAATGATGTCATTTTTTGTAAATTAAAATAATATAACCCTTAAAGGAAATAAAATTATCCTTTTTACATTTTATATGTGCGGAAGGAAACAGTGTTGAAATATAATTATGGTGTCTGGTGGATGTTTTCTTTCTGGAAAATAAGTCTGTTGAGTGAATAAAAATAATGCTTATGTGAAGAATATTTCCTCCAAAAGGAATGAAAAAAGATCCAAAAAATCATCCACCCACACTCCAATGTTATAATTTCTTCGTGTCTATAAATTCTTAAAATCCATAAATGAAATAAATAGTTAATAATGATAATCATCATTAGAAACATCTTAATCTATGAGAAAATTTAAATTCTCTTTTGACAAAAACATCAATATTATGTTATATAAACAATATGATTAATTTTACTTATACAATACACTCTAGAATATTAAATTATTTAAATTATTCTTTATTTAGTAACAATTTTTTATCTGAATTACATTATAACGGTAGCATGTAATTATCTCACTGATTAGACATTGAGTTTTCAATAAAACCACTTAATGGTATAATGATATCATCTCATGTTTATATATATTCTCCAACTATAGTTTATAGAAGTATAATTCTTGTAATGAAAATAAATATTTATGTAGTAGAATTTTATATGATTCCATGAATGGGTTGGATATCATTATATAGAGACAATATCAATTTCTAAATAAGGGATATCTCATTTGATTTTCTGATTTATCCTATGATCATCCTTTTCGGGGAATGTATTAATATAGACATCCAATGGAATTTATTTCGATTTTATTGATATTAATTCTTATTCATGAGGGATATTAATCTCAATGATTACGTATACACCCAATATTAATGATAGGATTTTTTTACATGTGTTTTATCAATAGTTTCATAATATTCCCCTAAATTGTGAGGTTTAGTTTAAAATTAAACTCATTCATAGTATTTAAACCATATATAAGAATATATTTTAAATATTACTAATTTATTTTTCCGGATTTTATATGAAACGCTATGATAATATTGATAAGGGATTCATATTCCCTTGTGCATCACCATGGGTGGAACCATTTATTTTTGGTATAAAGTTGATGGTAGAATGAATTATTATATTGTTTTTTAGGACATAACAATATCACATTGAAGAAAAAGTATCCTCTAAACCAAATTGAAGAATTTTATGATCCAAATCACATAGTGGAAAGCATTTCCATGTTTGAAATTCATTTTATAAATCACCACTAAACGGTCAAGATGAATGACATATAAAATATAGTCATCCATATGAGGTGTGGTGTTTATGAATGTATATTGATTCCATTTATAATTACCAATTACCTTTTTATATTCACTAATTTAATGAATAGAGTATACAGGTATTCCTTAAATTAATTTTTTGGATTCCTTATAAATGAATTTATTATATAATATTAGAGAAATTAAGAGTTTTATTATCATTTGAATATTGTATCGAAGACCCTGATGAATGAGATATTTTATTATAAATTAATAATTTGTCAATTTTTGTTATATAAATTTTAATTCATGGTTCATATCATTAAACATTGGCTATATTGGTGGATTACATAGGGATAAATGCTCTTAATAAACAGCCCAGACCAGAAATCGTAACTAAGATCAGTAGTTTTCTAGCATTGGATTGATACTATATGTGTTTTTTATATTAAGTCTCATGTCTCTTTAATATAAAAACCATGTTGAATTTTAATTGAGCTAATTTAACTTTTACAAACGGATTTGGGGAAATTTTCATGGAGGAGGAATGAAATATGTTTAGTACACCAATTATTACACTACCCTATGGTGGTGAAGAGTTTGTAATATGTAATTATGTATTGCTAGAAAGAATGAGATTTGATCTAATGAAATATTTTATGGAGATGGAATATGCTAAATTATAGTTGAATATTAATGAGAAATATAACCTAAATCATTATTATAATATAAAATCAATAAATATTTTATTGATATTAAATATTATATATATTAATGGGGAAATATGTGACATATAAATTGAACATAAAATAATAATGTATATATTCACATATAAAAAATTAAATATGTACCAATGGATATGTATGATATTTATTAAATATTATGGCTAATTAATACACTACCACCTTGATAAGGTAAATAACGTGGTTAGTGGTCCAAGTTATAAATACAATTATAGTATTTATATGATGTTGATTAAGAGATATCTAATATTTATGTATTTGTAGAAGATTTACCTTGAAACCTTATGGAATTGGGAATGATCATATCATTTTCAGATGAACGTTTTACCATCCATCAATGGGATGATTAAATAAGTGTATAATAATGATTTGGAACTATAGGGGAAGGTGATAAATGTTTCATATCTCAACCATGATTTTTTTGGAATGATAAGGATCCGAAATTTATTATATTTCTCATTAATACCTAACATGAATAATATGTGTTTTGATGAAGGTCATATTCCATAATTCCCTTTTCATCCAAATTGTATATTGATTTATGGAGATATAAAAGAGTATTTATAATTTGATAACATATAATTGTTTATTTCAATGTTTTTATCTCAATATATTGTATTTTAGTAAGTAGTATTTAAGAGATAGAACTCATTTTGGATGTTAAAACCATTTCCCATACTAAATTGGAAATTAGAAAACAAAACAATGTATTTTTCCATAATAAACACTTAAATATCTAAAGGGGATATTTATATTTCAGTTGTAGTTAATCAAAATATGAAATACACACATTTTATAACAATTAGTGAAGAATTAATGCTTGATCATATTTCTGTGATATATCTTGAGGATTTTCTATAGTTTCACAACTTACCATATTCTGTAGTATTTAATTGGAATCCATGAATTACCTCAATATTCATGAAAATTAATAAACCATTAATGAATATATAGTTATTAGTTTACACCACATATCATCCTAAAAAATATTTTCAGTATAAGAGGACCATTCAAAATCAAGAGTACATTTTTTTACTTTTTTATATGTATTTTCAAAGTGGTTGGGATCCACAACTACCTTTGGTACAATTTTCATACAATAATTGTATTCACCTGAGCATTCATATGGATCTTTATGAAAACCTCTATTTAAGGATATGAAGAACTCAATCTTTTGGTGATGATGTTGGACAATGAAATTTTTTTAGACCTAATCAAGTTTATGAAATGAAGAGAGGGTTAGATTCATTCAAAATCATAGTAAGGAAACATATGGTCGACTTAAAATCTATGCAATCAATATTATGTGATATATAGAATTATATATCATATGAAAAAGCAATAAATTAAATTCTACCATTGAAAATAAAATTTGATATTTATAAATAAGTGAATGTGGATACATGGATATATCTTCCACTTCTATATTTTTTTGGATGAAGATGTTTTTTAATCAGTTATAACATCAAATAAACCACTATCAAATTCATAAAATCATACATGTATATTTTCAAAGAAGTGCATTACTGATCCTCCACATATACTAAAATTAAATCCATATTTCAAGAACATGATATTTACTAGTAATAAAAACTCTTTTAAATATTTTTCTAAATTGATAAGGTGTTATATAACAATGCTACCCACCTACTGAAATTTCATTAGATGAATAATGAATTCGATGAAGAAATGGTGGAGCATGAAAATGGGATGAGGAAGAAGTATCCATAATTTCTCTTTATCATAGTGATGAAATTTTAAGGGTTAAATATTTTTTAGGTATGTATAACATAGAACCCTAAGATTATATATATTTATATTCTTTGGATATACATATGAATTACTTGTTATCATGTTTTACACAAAACCTTGAGTCCATATAAGCAATGATGTAGCGTATTATGATAATTAATCAATTTTAATATTGATTATAAATTGTATTAATCACATTTTGAAAAGAATGTAAAATTTTTAAATCAAAAATAATAAGTAATCCATTATTATATTTTCCATGTTAGAGTGAAAACATATCTTTTACTCAAAATTAGGTTTTATTGAATTTTTTTGTGAATATAATATTTAATTTCTACCATGTTTATAAATTTTATGAGATAAAATTAATATATTCTTTTAAAATACCATGTCAATATTTTCATATGGTTTTATTTTGGCATTTTTTTGAAAATTATTGTTTTTAGGTGAATAGTGAAAATAGTTGATATTTGTAAAAATATCATTTCTTATCAATAAATCTATTCTTTTAAATGTCTTATTGTGTATTTAATTTGAAAATAACATACCTTATAAATACATTAGTTATATATGATCAAATTAATTACATTGGAATTATAATTATACCTAATTTTTGGAAAAATAAATTTTTAGGTTTTAAAATGCATTTGTTAAAATACAGATTTTTGTCGATTCATAAAGGTTTGTTGTTAAATTAAAATTTGCCACATAAACAAATTTAATTGGATAATTTCGAATAAATGACTATAGTAATTATAATTAAAACATTTAATTGAGTTCTAATTTAATTTTTAATGTAATAAGTAGTAACCATAGTAAAAAATTCAATAATATAGTAAAGGGTAAAATAAAATAACATGGGATTATAATAAAAAGATAAGGGGTAAATTAACAGAAAATAAAGTATAAATCATACTAGATCTTCATATATTAGTCAAAAATATTCTCCAATTTTAAATTAGTTTAATTACAAACCACGTAGATTTATAAAGATATGAATATATATTAATATTTAGAAAACTTCTATGTGTATCATCTCCCTACCATATAAAAGGACACTACTTGTTGTCTCTTACTTGAAATCAATGGTCTTTATATGTCAAATGTTTTCTTCCCATATTACTTAATAATATAACTCCCCATAATCTATAAGTCTTATTTTGAACAAAATACAAACCTTATAAGTTTTAAGGTGTAATTGATAAGATTTTGTAAAATGAAGAGTTATAACTCTTAACATGTCTTCTCATGAAAAACTTTATTCTTTTCAAACAATGATGATATAATAATATGAGTATCTACCATATAATTAGATATAATTGTGTTTATTATAAACATTTTCGAATTCCCTTCTCCAAAAAATTTGAAACAAAATCCTAATTCATGTGTAATTTTGAAGTATCACCTCACAATGTGATGTATTTCACTATCCATAACAATTATTTATGGTTCATAATTATGATGCATTAAATGATTATATTTTTTATTTAGGAATTTTTATTCTAAATTAATTATAAAATATTATATACCATCATAATATTAGCTTAATTAGGAAATGGTAATGTGGCTCATACTTAAGTGATGACTAACACCACCATGAAGTAATGCAATTCATTTTTTGGTTCACATGAAATAACAAGATATAATTAGTGATAAATTCATTTATATGGATATTTATAATTTATTCTTGGTTTTATATGAATGTGGATAGGGAGTTTTTAGGTGCACCAGGGCCCTTGGGTTGTGGTGGTGTATTTTGTACTCATGAGCCCATTATTAATGGTTGTTTCTATCACTATATTCGAAATGCTTCTTTTATCAAAGAAGAATTATGGTTGATGATTAAAAATGTTAAACATTCCGTTCAATATATCATGTGAAATATATGGTTGGAATGTAATTCTACTTATAATATTCATTTTTCAAAGAGTTGTTCTAATAATGTTCATTGGTGAATGATCCCATTATATAATTAATATCCCCTGTTAATTGATCTAATTGAATTTGATTTCATCCATTTAAACATGGATTTGAATTAAGTCGAGGATGCTCTATCAAATGAGGAAATTGAGGAGGAAATATCATGGTAGTATTTTAATATCATGGAATTTTTCACTAATTTTTTATTTGGATCCACCTAGAGTTTTTCGTTCTCATTTATGTAAACACTCATGTAATCCTACTCTCATTTTATTTTAATAAATTTTTCTAGGAATAGCATTTTCTTGGATTTTATGCATTTCAAATCACTACATGTAATGTAACATAGATACATTAATGAATATATATGATATTTATCGTAAATTATTGATTATAGAATGGTGAATTTTTATTCATCATACTTTTATTCCATTATTTGAAAAGTAGAAAAATCACTCATGTTTACATAGATATTAACATCTCGATGAGGTGATGTAATTAATTTTTCATAAATGGTTTATATAAATAATTCTAAAAGACTACTATATTAGTACATATTATTTTTATATCATTATTATTATTATGGATGTGATGAATCCATGGCCATGTGAAATGTACTAGAAACAACAATCCAAAACCTACGTGGAAAACAAACCCTTTATCCCATGAATTTTCATTTTAATGAAGAAAGAATTCATAAAATGTTAAATAAAAATTAAAATGTAATGATACATATTATGATTTTTATTAATATTTCTCATATATATATTTATAATAAATAATTATTTATTTCATAATATATTTGAACACATAGTAAAAAAGAATGCGAATTGAGTTAATGGTTTATGTTATAATATTATTTATTTTCATGATTGCCTATCCTAAATTCCCATTAATGGAAATTTTATGGATATTATCCTTTAAACCAAAATCAAAAATATTTTATTTTCCCAGGGATATTTATATAATATTTTTTTGTACCATGTTCCACTATTTGGTAATAAAAACAATCTATAAATAGTGTTTCATGAAATGTTCATTGTATTTCTTTTTTGGTTGATAATATTTTAATTCAATATCTAGTGTCATTAAAATTACATTAAAAAAGTTTTTCCTTATAATTTAAATTATTTTATAGGATAATTTTAATCACAATTTACTCTATATTCATAATTTTTAAAGTAATATTTTAGGAGGAACATTTTCAAAACAATTTGTTTCTGAATTTTATCAAAAAATCTAAAGTATTCTCTCTATTATCATATATAGTATAATTGGATTTTCTCATAGTAATTTTTTTTATTCTCTTTAAAACATTATTTAAAATATTCCATGTTTTTTACAATAAAATTAACTTTTCTAAAAAAGTTGTAATTTCAGTTATAATTTAACTAAAAAATAATATTTTTCACAAGTATTAAAATAATTGATATAATGATATTTATATATATATATATATATATATTAATATATAAACATCCATTAAGTATTTTTATGTTTCACTGGGGATATTATATCATGTCAAAATTTATTTCCTTTATGTATATGTCTTATGATGATGATTATTTAACGATGATTTTATGAAACCAATTTCATTCCCACAAGATAATTAATAAATGATAAAAACATTATAAAACCCATCTCTTTCCTATATGTTATGTGATGATTAAATGTTTATTAATATTTTTTATAATATATGGGTTATGATATAGATATATGATTAATTTTTTCTAACCATATGGATCATATAAATATATTGTTTTCATTATGAGACTAGTGGGATTGTAATTATATATCCTTAAAATGAATTGGGTAAAAATGGATATCTCATGAGATAATAAGGACTTAAATGATGAGTTAACTTAGTTAAATAATGGTACCTATCCAATAATATAGTATTCTTTGTGGACCTTAACTCTAGAAATGATGGAATAGTGTGTAAACCCAATTAACAATTGAAGTCTAAGTAGTGAACCATGACTTAGAAAATTATTTTTTATGATTAGGTGTAGGCTTAAAACATATTTATTTTACTATTGATATATTCTCATGGATTATGATTAATAATTTATCAATTTTCACAGTTAAGATATATTTTTTACCAAATTTTCATTCCATGATATTTGATTAATATTCTTTTACTTACTATGCATGATAATTTTCATTTATGGAAATTTATCATACCATTATGGTTATATTTATCTCACTTATGATCATAAATTGAAATCAATTATTTTTACCCTTAGTGAGAATCTAATATATCCCTTTCTAATTTATCATTTCCCTAGGTTATGATGAATGGTTTTATGTATCATATTTTTAATAAGTGGACTATGTGAGATAAAATTTTCAGGAGATGTTGGAGATCGTTCAAGAAATAAGTTTTTCATGTATCATGTATCAAATACACTAATATGTTAAATTTTGTTGGTGTCTAATGTTATGATTTGTATTCAATATTTATCTAAAATGATGTTATATATTTGGATGATATCCTCTGATCACCACTAAAGTAATCAAAGATTATCATTTAATAAAATCTGTGGATTTTGTTAATATAATATATTATATCATGGAGGTTCATGAATTGTATATCTATATAGGTGTGTCCTTATATATTTAATTGAGGAATATATTCATGGAATAACTTTATGTTTCATCAAAATATTTAACATTTGAACCATATTCATGAATGTGAAACTTTTTGGGCATCAGATTGACTAAAATGACTAGTGTGGTTGTTGAGATAACGTTATGTTAGTTGTATATTTTATGTCAATATGTTAATATAATAGATAATAATTATTGTTATGAATTATCTTGGATATTTAGTAGAAAAATATAATTTTTAATAATAATAATAAGATCCAATTAATTGTATCCAATAATATTATGTAAATTAATAATTTAATTAACAACCTATGAGAAGTGGTTTCATAATTTGAAAGGTTATTTCATTGTTTTTTATGAAAAATAAAAATATATATGTACAATTTTTGTGAATTTTTTTAGTGGTGGTAAATAATATTATTTATCTGTTTTCAGTGTAAATATTTATATTTCATAATGGTATTGATAATATAGGTTTTGAAAAATTTTCAACCCTATAACTAGCCAAGAAACATGTTTAGCTATTTGTAGGAGTCTATCCCAACCACATAGGAGCCAGATCATCTTGTCCACGTTTTAAGTGGTTATTGAGTATAGTGGAAATGCAGTAATTTCACTAGTTGGTAGGAATGTATGTATAACACAAGTTGTACTCTCTCATGTGTAGTGAATATTGCTTTGTGCGAGAAAACACGCTGATTAAGAGCATGTCTGGAATAGACCTTGATACTTGCATCTGGTCAATAAAAGGTATGAGATTTATTCATCAGTAAAACATGAGACAATGTATCTTTGATTTTGTAATGGGGTGTAGTAGGTACTATTCCAAAATTATAAAATATAATAAATTATTCCCCTTATATGAGTCATATTTTTTATGTCTAGTTATGGCATGTGATCATATTTTACCTCCCACATAAAAATCATTCTAACATTAATATTTGAGTTTTATTAGTAGGATATTCCATGGGTAACCTTGATAGGTCATCCATTAATAATAATATCTTCCATGAGCATAATTTCCCATATAAAACTTTTGTGAAGTTTCAAAAACGTTTTCGTGTGATTTCATGAACATTTATTAAAGAACACTAGGATTGGATCATGGAACATCCTTGATCAACTTAGATCATTCGTGAGATTAAGGAAAATTGATAGCTATAATTAATAAATTTGCAATCTAATGTGATGTCTTTATATGAGATAAACTACAAGGATCCCCAATGTCTATTAGTAGTCATCATTCATGGATTATCTTTTAAGATAGAGCTTACGTTATGAATGATTAGTAGTGAGTTAATTTTCCATCCTGGGTAAAAATGGAGTTGATTATAATAGTTTGAATATATTGTGTGATTGATGGTCTAATATTGATGCTATAAATGTGATTTGTATAAAAAACAAGGTTTATATTAATGTGGGTTTATTGTCCACACTATGAGAGGTATATACTAACCCACATTACCTTATGTGATTCATAAAATATGAATTTAGCGATAATGTTTACTGATATTGATACTCATAATTCATTCATGAAGATATTTTTCCCCTTCACATTTCAATGAACGTAGATACTACTCTATATTAAAATATTATTTAATGATTGAAGTTACAAAACTGAATGCTGAAGGGTGATATAAGGATACACAATTTTGGCTCCTTGTAAATGAATGAATATCATTGTCTTGAAAGAAAAACTCAATTTAATTATTTATTCTACAAGAAATTATGATCATAGATATATGAATTCGAGAACATTGATTCATGAATCACTACACAATTAGTACAACGTATCCAAATTTTTAAAAATAGAAACCTGAAAATTGCCATATATTGACTGAAACTACATGTGATCTCTAAATGGAAACCACCATACTACCTTATGCACATTGGTGACCATCACTCTTACCTATGATATTCCTTATAGATTCATCTTAAGGAATCTAAACCCTTACTAATTTAAAGGGAACTATATTAAAACAATTGGTCCATTACTAGTGACATGTGGAGCTAACATGAAATATGTGGTCATAATTATCATTTCATGGTAGTCATAGGATCCTGAGGTTTGTTAATGTCATAGGTAACTAGTTATATTCTCTCATGATGTGGCTATGTGTTTTGGGATAATTTTCACATAGTGTAATGAAACTAATGTAGTTTAAACCATTATTTATTTATAACATATTCAATAGATTCAGTGGGTTAGTTCGATGGATTCAACAAGTATTCTTAAATGAGGATATAATGTATGGGACTATGGTATCTTATTGGGTGATTAATATCATATCTTTGGATGGGGATTCCATCCATGAATCGGGTTTATGTTAGGGGTGATTAATTAGGCTATATCAGGGATGAAAATTCTCTATAACATAGTGTTCAATTTTTGGTTGATATAATGGTGAGTAAAATGGTTTTGATGTTCATGAACTATTTAATATGGTATGGGGATGTTTCATGATAGTTTTGGTGGTTATGAATGTTTTTATATGTCATGGATGGTATGTAATGTATTATTAGTTTTTCTAAGATTGATGATCAATGACCATATTTTTATTATATACTTTGTGTACTATATCCCACTCTAGACATAGCTAAAGCGAGTAAAAGGTTACTCCTGGTGGTTTGATATAGGGTCGGGTGGTTGAGTGGGTTTTATTCTTTTTGAATACACAAATATATGTTTGGTTATTATCTAGTGGAACTATTTGAATTGGGATACTATGTTCATAAAGACACCCTACATGATCTATATGTGAAATTAGTTAACATTATACCATATGGTGCAGGAAAGGGAAATGCCTAATGTTCGGATTGTACATTGTAGTAGTCTTGTCGACATACGACATGATGTAAATAGATGGTTCTAGATTGGGTGGATCCAAGGTGCTATATAGGGGTTTCCTTTTATATTGTTTGATATATTTATATATGATCCATCTATGGGTGATTTAGTTATCTCTTATGTCACATGTAAGAAATAATTATTTTTTATTAATGCCTAGTTTATATTCAAACATATTGAAATGAATATTTATTTATATTTATTATATAAAAAATTTTGCTTCCATTTTCATTATTTTTTGATTGTATAGTATCCCTATTATCACCTCTTAGACCAATAGTCCTGACCAATGACCATTAGGATTTAAGGATTCATTCTTGATAACTATAGGTCTCCCAATCAGTTTTGGATTAGGATATATTTTTTTGGAGTCCAAAAATATAATATAAGATATATTTTAGTTAAAATTATATTATGTGATTTGTTCTTTTTTCATGGTTTTATAGGTTTTTGTTTTACAAAATGTATCCCAACACATTCAGAATTAGTGGACCTTGGGTAAACACATTTTTTTGTGAGTAGATATCAAATGTACCCTCTGCAGCCCACATTATTGAGGGAAATGGTATTTTTATTTTTATTTTCATGTATATAGTTTATTTATTCTGTTTAGATAATTTTCAATTTAAATTTAATGATTTGGATATAATTATTTTGTCTTTGAGTGGAAATAAGTTGTACTAACATGTCCTAATATGAATTTAAGGTTAAAAATTCATCTGTATGCTTAATTTTGGTTCCAAATACGATTTTTTTGTTTATTTGGAAATGGGTTTAGATATTTAAATTTATAGTAACTACATATATAAGGCCCCAACCTTAAACATTACTTATTATTGAATTAAATGAATAATTCACATACATGATCTTTTTAGGTTTAGAGTTTTAGAGAATTGGGACGTAACTATTACATCTCAAAAGATTACAAAGTAGACACTTCTATGAAGTTTCCATAAGATAAAAACTCTAAAGAAGAAACTTGTCTAGTTCCATGTTTTAGGTAGCATGACGTTTCCTTGTTTCCATCCTTGGCCCTAATCCACATTAAGTCCTGTGAAAAACATTTCCAAAAAACTTGGGGTGAGCATAAAAAGCTCAGTAAGGGATACACAAAGAAGGAAAACTGTTAGTTTTTCAAAACAACATGTAAACCATGAATACTTTACCAAAGTAATACTTTTCACCTTTATGAAGTAGAAAAAACTCTTCACTGAATAAAAGACCATCACTTACCCTTTTGTAACCAAAAGATTACCATAAAACCCATATAAAGAACACATAACATATAAAGGTAACTTGGGACATAAGCATACTTAAATGGAGTTACCATACGGTCGACATCCACACATACTTAATGGAATATCCATACGGCCGACTTCCATACCCAATGCATTGGAGGTTATAACGTAACCACCCGTCCTGGTATTCACGGCACCACTCATCATATGGTTTATCGCGTAACAACCCGTAAAATGGCCAAGTACCATCATTACACATAAAATATTGAAAATATAAACATTTCAATAACAACATTTCATTTGCAATCAAAATAAGTAATTCCAAGATTTTGAATTAATCAATCCATATTCAAAAACCAATTAAAATAGATTTTTGAATCAAAGTGTCCCATACCACTTTGAAGCTTTTAATGGAATTACAATTTTGAAACATTAGTATAAGGCTCGGCCATAAACCTTACTTAATATTGAATTAAATAAATAATTCACATTTAGGTTCTTTTCAGGTTTAGAGTTTTAGAGAATTAGGACATAACTGTTACATCTCAAAAGATTACAAAGTAGACTAAGTTTCCATAAAATAAAAACTCATAAAAAGAAACATGTATAGTTCCATGTTTTAGATAGCATGAATTTCCCTTGCTCCCATCCTTGACCCTATTCCACATTATGTCCTATGAAAAACATTTCAAAAAAACTTTGGGTGAGCATAAAAAGCTCAGTAAGGGATACACAAAGAATGAAAACTGTTAGTTTTTCAAACATCAAGTAAACCGTGTATACTTTATCAAAGTAATACCTTCACCTTCATGAATTAGTAAAAATCTTCACTGAATAAAATATCATTACTTACCCTTTTGTAACCAAAGGATTACCATAAAACCCATATAAAGAACACATAACATATAAAGGTAACTTGGGACAAGAACATACTTAAGTGGAATAACCATACGGTCGACTTCCACACATATCACTTAATAGAATAGCCATATGGATGACATCCATACATACTTAATGGAATAGCCATACGGCCGACTTCCATATATACTTAATGGAATATTCATATGGCTGACTTCCATACCCAATGCATTGGAGGTTATAACGTAACCACTGGTTGTGGTATTCACGGCACCACCCGTCATATGGTTCATCACGTAACCACCCGTCAAATGTCCAAGTACCATTATAAAATCATAAGACATAAAAAATATAATGGAAAGAAAACATTTCAACACTTTGATCACAATATATCACTTAAATATATTGACATAACAAATCCATTATAAAACCCATTTTCAATACCAAAATACATAAAAGAGTATATGGTATTTATTTCATTTTAAAAACATCACGGTTTATTGAGGAAGCCAAAGACCAAATAATACTTGTGGCGGTGGAAAAGGTCATTGTCACCGCGTATGTTAAAAGAAACATTATTTTTTTCGTTTAGAAAAACTCTTCGTAGAAAAAAGTTCATTTTGTATAAAAGTAAAAGTAAAAGGGTTTTATACACTATATAAAAGATAGTTGTGTATAAAATGAAATATTCCTCAATGAAAGGAGATTGAGACGAAGTCCCTTACCTCGGGTCTGACTTGACTCGATCGTTCATTAACGTCCTGAATAATAAACTTGAGTTAATTTATACTTGCCTAATAACCTTTTTCAATCGTATTATTCCTTTTATATCACTTATTTCCATGTTATAAACATTATGTAATCATTAAGTTAATAATGTTTGTTTTGTCGATATTTGGTTCTTACGTCGAAAGTGGACTTCTTACAATTACATGTTGTTCGTGTGGTCAAAGGTTCTTTATATCCAGAATTCCATTCCTGATTTTGATATCATATATATCATATATATATAGCATATACATGTATTTATAATCATTTAGAGGTATGAAATGAAATGCACCGTTCATGGAGACGGTAAGCCATACGTACGCATGAATGCTACTTTCATTTCTATGTCATATTAATGGAATTAAAACTAAATGATAGATATGTATATTTTAATTCCAGAATTATATTAATCATTTAGATGTAACATACATCATATATATCCATTATATATATGTACTTATAAAAGTACATTACATTTGGAGATAAGAAATGAAATGCACCATTCATGGAGACGGTAAGTCGTACGTACGCGTGAACGCTACTTTCATTTCTATATCTTACTTTAATGGAAAGAAATAATAATGATATAAAGGTATATTATAATTCCAGTATGACATCATATATAATAACTTTTTATCCATGCTTTATATGTCCCACATATGGCATTCACGAATCAAATCACTTTGAGGGGGCGGTAGTCCGCACTTCCTAAAATGAAATTATCGTGTTTACCCATAATGGAAACCATAAAGGTATACCACAAATGAAAAATACATAAGCATAAGGAAAACATAAACATAATATATATCATATATAAATAGAGTGACATCTTAATGGCCACCATTAAATGTGTTTAAAAGAAGATTGAACAATCATCGTTTCGTGAGGCAGAAATTCGCCAACCACAGAAACAATATGTTCTTTAACCATTATATGTAGATGTGTGTAAGTGTAGCTCGAATTATTCTTATAACAACATCCTAGTATATTGAAGATACTGGAGTTTTTACAAATGAAATTAATAAATAGAGTTTATGGGGTTGGAGAAGCAAAATAAAACAAAAGAACACAAGTGAAGACATTACCTTAAAATCAGGTAACTCTCTTAGATTTGAGATGAAAGGCTTCCTTGGGAAGACTTATGCCCAATGTGAGGCTTCACGATGTAATAGAGGGATGTGGAGAGACAAAATGTGCAGGGGTTGGCCGTTCCAAAGGCTTTGTAAGTGTGTGTAAGGTGGTAGAGGTGGGGGCCTTTTATAAGAGGAGAGGAGGGGCACTCTTGGAAAGTAAGGAAATGATACTTTATTGTAGAATGAGTTTCGGATTTTAGTGGTCCCACATTGATGTGTTTCAAGGATAAGGTGATAAGGGTTCGAAATCCACCCATCCAATAGGTTTTGGACATGTGTAGGTATTAGATTTTACATTATCTTTCCATTTTATTTAAATCGTTAAATAATGAGGTAATCACTGCATCATTATGGTGTCATAAGTAATTTAATTTTTTTAATGTCTAAAAATTATCAAAAAAATAATTATGTAGGAAATATTATTATCTTTACAATTAATATTTATAGTCAAAATTCTGACTTCTATAACCCCATGTAAAAATTGTTTTAGTAAAACAACTCAGGTTTGTGTAATTTTTATTTTAACATTAAATAAAAAGATATTAATGTCATTTTCCATCTAAAGTGGGTCCATGGGGTCCCCAAGTTGACCCATGGATTTTATTGTTCG
This sequence comes from Viscum album, assembly GCA_963277665.1. Classification (NCBI taxonomy): domain Eukaryota; kingdom Viridiplantae; phylum Streptophyta; class Magnoliopsida; order Santalales; family Viscaceae; genus Viscum; species Viscum album. Next base: position 163,687,331 of record OY728155.1, on the reverse strand, counting down.
GCCAAGATACATCCAATAAGGGTAGGACATGTTTCAAGTTCATTTCATATTATTAAAACATTATTTTCACCTTAAACTACACTAATTACATCTAATCGCGATTAAAAACATAAAAGTTACTATTCCCCGAAAAATTATTTTAATCCCATTGAGCCACATTTTACTTCTTAATGACAACCATGTATGTTAGATTTTTGAAATTCAAAACACAGAAGTGGTAAAATTTCTTTTAAACAAAAAATCAGTTTTTATAAGTACCACTTAGTGGTTTCACTATTCATCAAAAATTGATGTTTTTCAGAAAAATACCAAAACATCACCCTAAGCTATATTTGATAATCTGAATTCAAAAATGAAGTCTATTTTACAAAATTAAAAACATATAAGTTGCATTAGTTAATTTAATAATGAATTCCTGCTGTCAGAGCAAATAGTGTGTTTTCTTGAAACAATAAGTATCAAAAGATTGACACTAGTTTATGTCCGATTTCAAAGTGAAATTAATTCCAATGACCACTATTGGATTTAATGGTAAAAATATATTCTAATTTCACTTTAAAACAAATTCAAATGATAATTTAATCATATAAATAAATTAGATTAAAAAGATGTTTTGAATTAAAATACAACATTTTTCGCTGTTCATTAAAAAATGAACTTTATCGGAAAAATACCAAAAAATTACACAAAGTAAATTTTGATGTCTCGATTCTAGAAAAGAGTTTTATTTGGTCCAATAGAATGTATAAAAGTGACCAAAACTATATTTAATGACGGTTCGCCATCAAAAGGCGATAAGTGAACCTTTAGTGAAAATTAGGGTATAAAAGCCTAAAATTGAATTCTTTTCATATTTTAAGCCTTTATATTTTATTGGATAAATGTAAAAACATTTAAAAACATATATAATAATATTTTAGTTATTTATATCCATTCCCGCCAATACAACAGCTCTGTGTTAACTACCATTTAAAATAATATTATTTTATTACTATTGTGCAACGTAAGATTTCAATGAAACTCTTTGTTGCAAATCAGGTACGCTATTGAACATAGCAACCCCTTTAAAGTAAAATTAATATTTAATTCGTAAATATTAATAAATATGAAAATTCATTATTCTTTATTTACCTGGGATGTTACATCCTTCCCCCCTTTTGGGAATTGTGTCCTCGCAATTTTATTCACTTATCAAAATAAGTGGGGGTATTTATCCCTCATAGCATTTTCAGATTCCCACGTTGCCTCTTCAACCATATGGTTTTTCCACAAAACCTTTAACTGGTGGATTACCTTATTTCGCAACACTTGCTCTCTTCGGTCAAGAATCTGGACTAGTTGTTCTTCATAAGAGAGATTCTCTTCCAACTGAACAACCTCTGGGCTCAAAACATGAGATGGATCTAGCATATACTTCCTCAACATCGAAACATGAAAAACATTGTGTACCTGAGATAAACTCGGAGGAAAAGCCACTCGGTAAGAAACTGATCCAACTTTCTCCATAATTTTATATGGTCCAATGAACCTTGGACTCATCTTTCCTTTCTTACCAAATCGCATCACACTTTTCCATGTAGAAACCTTGAGAAAAACATGATCACCTACATGGAAAGATAGATCCTTCCTCCGGTTATCCGCATAACTTTTCTGCCTGCTCTGAGATGTTCTCATGTGTTTCTGAATCAACTGAAAATTTTCTACCATCTCTTCTACCAATTCTGGTCCCATCAGCTTCCTTTCACCTACATCATCCCAAAAATCTGGAGTTCGACACCACTTCCCATATAATGCATCAAATGGTGCCATCTGTATACTGGAATGAAAACTGTTATTATATGATAACTCAACCAATGAAAGATGTTGGTCCCAAATTCCCTGATAATCCATAGAGAAAGCTCATAGCATATCCTCCAAGGTCTGAATTGTTCGCTCTGACTGCCCATTTGATTGCGGATGAAAATATGTACTAAAATTTAATTCAGTACCCATCAACTTCTGAAGGCCTTTCCAAAAGTTAGAAGTAAACCTGGGATCACGATCGAACACAATGGAGAGAGGAACTCCATGTAACCTAAATATCTCTTTAAGATACAAACAGTAAAGTTGATATAGGGAAAAAGTATCTCGTATAGCAAGGAAATGAGCAGATTTAGTCAAGCAATCAAAAATAAACCAGATTGCATTATTACCTCGAGATTTCCTCGGTAATCCCACAACAATGTCTGTGGATATGTTTTCCCATTTCCACTCAGGCACTGGTAGAGGCTGTAGCAAACCTTTCGGTAACTGCTGCTCTTCCTTAACCTGCTGACAAGTCAAACACTTCACAGTAAAATCATCAATATCCCTTTTCATTCCATCCCACCAGTAATACTCCCGCAGATCTCTGTACATCTTAGTACTGCCAGGATGAACTGAAAACGGGGAACTATGAGCCTCACATAACAGCTCATTCTTCAACTGTGAATCACAAAGCACACATAATCTCTTCCCAAACCTCAAAACAAAATCATTATCAATTTTGAATTCAGGAAACTTACCCTTCTGAACCAGCTCTACCTTTTTCTGTGACTCACTGTCTTCCCTCTGTGCTTGCTTAATTCTGTCTGATAGGGATGATCTCACTGATAACTGAAACAAAACAGAAGAACTTCCTACACCAACAACTTCCATTCCAAATCTCATCAAATCCTTAACCAAAGGATCACGTTCCAAATGCAACATTGTTAATTAAGCATTACTTTTTCGACTCAAAGCATCAGCCACTTTATTTGCTTTTCCCGGATGGTAATGAATTGTACAATCATAATCCTTGATTAATTCTATCCATCTACTCTGTCTCATTTTCAATTATTTCTGAGTGAATATATACTTTAAACTTTTTTTATCAGTATATATTTCACACTTTACTCCATACAAATGATGCCTCCAAATTTTTAAAGCAAAAACAACAGCAGCTAATTCCAAATCATGTGTAGGGTAATTTATCTCATGAGTTTTCAACTGACGTGAAGCATAAGAAATTACCTAATCATTCTGCATAAGGACACAGCCATTTCCCTTCAACAAAGCATCACTGTATATAAAAAATTCACCATTCCTGGAAGGATGTGCCAAAACTGGAGCATTCGCCAATCTTTTTTTCAACTCCGGAAAACAATCATCACATTCTTTTGTCCAGATAAACTTAACACCCTTCCGAGTTAGCTTAGTCATTGGACTAGATAACCGTGAAAACTTTTCAACAAACCTTCGGTAGTAACCTGCCAAACCAAGAAAACTACAGATCTCGGTTACATTTGTGGGTCTTGGACATTCTTCAACAACTTTTGTTTTAGCAGGATCAACAGTTATGCCATCTTTTGAAACAATGTGACCTAGGAAAGATATTTGTTGTAACCAAAACTCACACTTGCTGAATTTTCCATATAGTTTATTTTCTTTTAAGGTTTTCAAGATAACCCTTAAATGACTTTCATGCTCCTCTTTTCTTTTAGAAAACACGAAAATATCATCAATAAAAACAACTAACATTTTTCACCTGAGTCAACTGATCCATTACTACAACAATCTGTTTAGTTCTGATTCTGACCATCTTGGATACTGATTTGAAAGTTCATTTCCCTCTGTATGCCTTCCCAGAAAAGTTTTTCTGTTTCCTCTTTGAAAAACCATTCCTAACAGAGAAATATCTTATGTGAAGCAACATGGTAATATTTAAATGCCATATCATTTCAATCATACCATAAATTAACTTATAATTTAACACTTTTCTAACTCCTAAAGTTGTCTAAACCAACCTCTGATAACAACTATAAGGCCCCGACGTTAAAACTTACTTACTATTGAATTAAATGAATAGTTCACATTGAAGATCGTTTCAGGTTTAGAGTTTTTTAGAATTAGAACATAACTATTACATCTCAAAATATTACAAAGTAGACTATGTTTCCATAAAATAAAAACTCTTAAAAAGATACATTTCTAGTTACATGTTTTAGATAGCATGACTTTCCCTTGCTCCCATCCCTGACCCTATTACACATTATGTCCTGTGAAAAACATTTCAAAAAAACTTGGGGTGAGCATAAAAAGCTCAGTAAGGGATACACAAAGAATGAAAACTGTTAGTTTTTCAAACATCAAGTAAACCAGGTATACTTTATCAAAGTAATGCCTTCACCTTCCTGAAGTAGTAAAAACTCTTCACTGAATAAAATATCATTACTTACCCTTTTGTAACCAAAGGATTACCATAAAACCCATATAAAGAACACATAACATATAAAGGTAACTTAGGACATAAACATACTTAAGTTGAATAACCATACGGTCAACTTCCACACATATCACTTAATGGAATATCCATACGGCCGACTTCCATACATACTTAATGGAATATCTATACGGCCGACTTCCATACATACTTAATGGAATATCCATATGACCGACTACCATACCCAATGAATTGGAGGTTATAACGTAACCACCGGTCCTGGTATTCATGGCACCACCCATCATATGGTTTATCACGTAACCACCCGTCAAATGTCTAAGTACCATTATAAAATCATAAGACATAAAACAAATATAATGGAAAGAAAACATTTCAACACTTTGATCATAATATATCACTTAAATATGTTGACATAACAAATCCATTATAAAACCCATTTTCAATACCAAAATACATAAAAGAGTATATGGTATTTATTTCATTTTAAAAACATCACGGCTTGTTGAGGAAGGCAAAGAATAAATAATACTCGTGGCAGCGGAAAAGATCGTTGTCACCGCGTACGTTAAAAGAAATATTCCTTTTTGTCGTTTAGTAAAACGCTTCGTAAAAAAAGATTCCTTTTGTATAAAAGTAAAATTAAAAGGGTTTTATACACCATATAAATGATATTTGTGTAAAAAACGAAATATTCATCAATGAAAGGAGATTGAGACGAAGTCCCTTACCTCGGGTCCGACTTGACTCGATTGTGCTTTAAAGTCCTGAATAATAAACTTGAGTTAATTCATACTTGCTTAAGAACCTTTTTCAAGCTTGTTATTCCTTTTATATCACTTATTCATATGTTATAAACATTATGTAATCATTAAGTTAATAATGTTTGTTTTGTCGATATTTGGTTCTTAAGTCGAAAGTGGACTTCTTACAATTACATGTTGTTCGTGTGGTCAAAGGTTATTTATATCCAGAATGACATTCCTGATTTGGATATCATATATATCATATATATCTAGTATATACATGTATTTATAATATCACATAATCATTTAGATTTATGAAATGAAATGCACCGTTCATGGAGACGGTAAGCCGTACGTACGCATGAACGCTGCTTTCATTTCTATGTCATATTAATGGAATTAAAACTAAATGATAGATAGGTATATCTTAATTCCAGAATTATATTAATCATTTAGATGTAACATACATCATATATATCCATTATATATATGTACTTATAATAGTACATTACATTTGGAGATAAGAAATGAAATGCACCGTTCATGGAGACGTTAAGTCGTACGTACGCATGAACGCTACTTTCATTTCTATATCATACTTTAATGGAAAGAAATAATAATGATATAAAGGTATATTATAATTCCATTATAAAATCATATATAATAACTTTAAATCCATCCTTTATACGTCCCACATATGGTATTAACGAATCAAATCACTTTGAGGGGGTGGTAGTCCCCACTTCCTAAAATGAAATTATTGTGTTTACCCACAATGGAAACCATAAAGGTATACCACAAATGAAAAATACAGAAGCATAAGGAAAACATTAACATAATATATATCATATATAAATAAGGTTACATCTTAATGGCCACCATTAAAGGTGTTTAAAATAATATTTAACAATCATCGTTTCGTGAGGCAGAAATTCACCAACCACAGAAACAGTATGTTCTTTCACCATTAGATGTAGATCTGTGTAAGTGTAGCTAGAATTATTCTTATAACAACATCCTAGTATATTTAAGATACTTTAGTTGTTACAAAAAAAATGAATAAAAATAGTTTAGGGGTTGGAGAAGCAAAATAAAACAAAAAAACACAAGTTAATACATTACCTTATAATCGGGTAACTCTCTTAGATTTGAGCTCAAAGGCTTCCTTGGGAATACTTCTGCCCAATGTGAGGCTTCAAGGAGTAAGAGAGGGATGTGTAGAGACAAAATGGTCAGGGGTTGGCCGAGACAAAGGCTTTGGAAGTGTGGGTAAGGTTGTAGAGGTGAGGGCCTTTTATAAGAGGAGAGGAGGGGCACTCTTGGAAAGTAAGGAAATGTTACTTTATTGTAGAATGCGTTTGGGATTTTAATGGTCCCACATTGATTTTTTTCAAGGATAAGGTGATAAGGGTTCAAAATCCACCCATCCAATAGGTTTTGGACATGTTTAGGTCTTAGATTTTATATTATCTTTCCATTTTATTTAAATCGTTAAATAATGAGGTAATCACTTCATCATCATGGTGTCATAAATAATTTACTTTTTTTAATCTATAAAAATTATAAAAAAAGTATCATGAAGTAGTAAATCTTTTTAGCTTTCCAATTAATATTTATAGTCAAAATTCTGACTTGTATAACCCCATGTAAAAAGTGTTTTAGTAAAACAACTCATGTTTGTGACATTTTTATTTTAACATTAAATAAAAAGATATTAATGTTATTTTCCAACTAAAGTGGCTCTATGGGGTCCCTAAGTTGACCCATATATTGTATTGGTCGGCCATGACACATACAATAAGGGTAGGACATGTGTCAAGTTCATTTCATATTGTTAAAACATTATTTTTACCTTAAACTACACTAATTACCTCTAATCGCGATTAAAAACATAAAAGTTACTATTCACCAAGAAATTATTTTAATCCCATTGAACCACATTTTACTTCTTAATTACAACCATGTATGTCGGATTTTTGAAATTCAAAACACAGAAGTGGTAAAATTTCATTTAAACGAAAAATCAGTTTTTATAAGTACCACTTAGTGGTTTCACTATTCATCAAAAATTGAAGTTTTTCAGAAAAATACCAAAAATTCACCCTAAGCTATATTTGATATTTGGAATTAAAAAATGAAGTCTATTTTACAAAATTCAAAACATATAAGTTTCATTAATTAATTTAATAATTAATTACCGCTGTCAGAGCAAATAGCGTGTTTTCATGAAATAATAAGTATCAAAAGATTGACACTAGTTTAAGTCTGATTTCAAAGTGAAATTAATTCCAACAACCACTATTGGATTTAATGGTAAAAATATATTCTAATTTCACTTTAAAACCAATTCAAATGATAATCTAATCATATAAATAAATTAGATTAAAGAGAGGTTTTGAATTAAAATACAACATTTTTCACTGTTCTTTAAAAAAATGAACTTTATCAGAAAAATGCCAAAAAATTTACACTAAGTAACTTTTGATGTCCCGATTCAAAAAAATTGTTTTATTTGGTCCAATAGAATATATAAAGGTTACCAAAACTATATTTAATGACGGTTCACCATCAAAAGGTGATAAGTGAACCTTTAGTGAAAATTAGGATATAAAAGCCTAAAATTGAATTCTTTTCGTATTTTAAGCCTTTATCTTTTATTGGATAAATGTAAAAACATTTAAAAACATATATAATCATATTTTAGTTATTTATATCCATTCCCGCCTATACAATGGCTATGTGTTAACTACCATTTAAAATAATATTATTTTATTACTAGTGTGCAATGTAAGATCTCAATGAAACTCTTTGTTGCATATCAGGTACACTATCGAACATAGAAACCCCTTTAAAGTAATATTAATATTTAATTCGTAAATATTAATAAATATGAAAATTATTTATTATTTATTTACCTGGGATGTTACAATTAGAGTCCGTATAAATAAATACTGAAAACCATTTTGATAACATGGACATTAAAGAAACAGATTTAGAATAATGAATCTTTAAAACATTTAAAACGATATTTTTGCTAGAGATTTTTTAACAAAATAAGAGACACTTGAATAAAAAAAATTGTTGAATAACATTTTATCCGAACTTTATAATATCATGAGAATAAAGGGATTTATGATATAATATGCCAAAGGATAGTATACACACAATATAAGAGTGAATTGGTGCATAACAACAATGAAGTCTCAATGGAAATGTAAATTGAGATGAAATCCATTATAAAGATGGTATCCTTAAATTAAGGATAAATATATAACATAATTATGTGTGAGAAATATAAATACACCCAATATAAGTGGATATTAAGTATGAAACAATCAGAGGTCATTCACACATAATCTTGGAAAAACAAAACCAATGACATAGATATTTAACTCAATGAAATGAGATTGAGTTATGATTTCTCATACAAGTTCATAAGAATTTATCAATGAGATGATTAGGTGTAGAAATAGTATATCCACACAAAGGTTTGTGGAAATTTCAACATAGATATTCCACACATAATCTTGGCCAAATAAAATCAAGAAGTAGAGGTTTAACCCAAATAATTGAAAGTGGGTTAACAAATTCCCTTACAGAAATCTGGTAGCCTAATGGCGTCACTTTAAAATTCAACAAATGAGTTTATGAGAGAGAAAATGGTATCTCATCACTTGGACATAAAATTTACATAAATAAGGATATAAAAGAACATATCCCAAAATAATATTATGTGAAATAAAAGACATAACAAAAGAAGTCTTTTAAAAAGAGGAGGGTGAAAGGTCCCCTTACCGAGTTGGGTAACTTTCGAAACGTACACCCCGTGAAAGGAGGACAATACAACATTGATGTAAATACTCATAAATGAAAGTATATTACACAATGATTAAAACAATGGGCAGTACATACACCACTCAAAGGAAATTGTGGCAAATGTAGCATAAATCTCATGGGAATAAAAGTGAGATGAAAAATCTCTTACGAAAACTCGGCAGCCAAACGGCGCCACTTAAAACCTACAAAAAAGGATTGATGAGATCAAATAGGTTCTCTCATCATATTAACATAAAGTTTAAAGAAATATTAATATAAAATAACATCCCCCAACATAACAAAGAGGAGCTGAAAATAAGTGACATAAAGGAGAGTACTTAAAAAGAAAGAGAGATGTTAGATCTCTCACGAGAATTCGGAAGCCTAATGGCGCCACTCAAAGATTCCAAAATGGATTGATGAGAGAGAATAGGGTCTCTCATCATATGAACAATAAAAATTACAGTAATAGTAATATAAAATAACATCCCAATAACAAGAAATATGAGCTTTAAAAGGATTGACATAAAAGAGTGCACTTAAAAAGAAAGAGAGGAGTAGGATCCCTTACCTCAAGTCCGACTTGTCTTGTTCATTTCTTTATATTTCTGAATAATAAACATTGGTAATTTTATATTTGCCTAAGTACCTCCTTTAAAGATTATTATTCATTTCATATCACATATTATAATTTTATAATAATTGTTTAACAATGTTAGTTCATATCAGACGTTTTTGCCGATGTTTGGTACATGATTCAAAAATGAACTTGTTTGAAAAATGATTGCCCATGTAGTTATAAGTAAATAATTTCTAAAATAGTATTAATGATTAATAAATAATATATATCCAGTACATATTAATTTTATACTATTCCATATCATTTGGAGATAAAAAACGAAAAGCACCGTTCATGGAGACGGTAGGCCGTACGTATGCATGAACGCTACTTTCATTTTATTTTTGTCATGTTAATGGAATTAAAAATAAATGATATATATATATATATATATATTATAATTACAGTATAATATTTATATGTTATATAGGTCACATATGTTCATTAATTTCATTCTTTATACATTCCATGTATTGCATGTACGAGCCACATCACTTGAGGGGGCGGTAGTCCGCACTTATATGAAATTATCGCATTTACACAACATGAAAAGAATAAAGGTATGTTTTAAATATAAAATACAGAAGAATATTGTAAAAATAAATACCATATATATCATATATAAAATATAGTGACATCATAATGGCCACCTTTAAAGGTTTTAAAAAAATATTGAACAATCATCGTTTCATGAGGCAGAAAATCACCAACCACAGAAATAGTATGTTCTTTAACCATTAGATGAAGGTGTGTGTAAGTGTAGCTCGAATTCTTCTAATAAAAACATTCTATTATATTTAAGATACTGGATTTGTTACAAAAGAAATGAATAAAAAGAGTTTAGGGGGTTGGAGAAGCAAAATAGAACAAAAGAACACAAGTGAAGACATTACCTTAAAATCGGGTAACTCTTTTTGATTTGAGCTCAAAAGCTTCCTGGGGAAGCCTTCTGCCCAAAGTGAGGCTTAAAGGAGTAATATAGGGATGTGGAGAGAGAAAATGGGAATGGTTTGGCCAAGCCAAAGGCTTTGGAAGTGTGGGTAAGGTGGTAGAGCTGGGGGCCTTTTAAAAGAGGAGAGGAGGGGCACTCTTGAAAAGTAAGGAAATGTTACTTTATTTTAGAATGAGTTTCGGATTTTAATGGTCACACATTGATGTGTTTCGAGGGTAAGGTGATAAGGGTTCTAAATTAACCCATCCAATAGGTTTTGGACATGTTTAGGTCTTATCTTTTACATTATCTTTCCATTTTATTTAAATCGTTAAATAATGAGGTCATCGATGCATCATCATGATGTCATAAATAATTTAATTTATTTAATGTCTAAAAATTATTAAAAAAACTACTATGATGTGGGAAATATTTTTAGCTTTCCAATGACTATTTATAGTCAAAACTCTGACTAGTATAACCCCATTTAAAATTTTTTTTAGTAAAACAACTCATGTTTGTGTCATTTTAATTTTAACATTAAATAAAAAGGTATTTATGTCATTTTCCAACCAAAGTGGCTCCATGGGGTCCCCAAGTTGACCCATGGATTGTATTGGTCGGAAATGACTCATCTAATGAGGGTAGGACATGTTTCAAGGTCATTTCATATTATTAAAACATTATTTTTACCTTAAACTACACTAATTACCTCTAATCGCGATTAAAAACTTAATAAGTTACTATTCACCAAAAAAAATATTTTAATCCCATTGAACCACATTTTAATTTTTAATGAAAACCAAGTATGTAGTATTTTTGAAATTCATAACATAGTGGTGGTAAAATTTCATTTAAACGAAAAATCAGTTTTTTAACTACCACTTAGTGGTTTCACTATTCATCAAAAATTGAAGTTTTCCAGAAAAATACCAAAAATTCACCCTAAGATATATTTGATATTCTGAATTCAAAAATGATGTCTATTTTACAAAATTCAAAACATATATGTTTCATTAATTAATTTAATAATTAATTCCCACTGTCAAAACAAATAGCGTGTTTTTAAGAAACAATATCTATTAAAAGATTGACACTAGTTTAAGTCCAATTTCAAAGTGAAATTAATTCCAATGACCACTATTGGATTAAATGGTAAAAATATATTCTAATTTCACTTTAAAACCAATTCAAAAGATAATCAAATCATATAAATAAATTATATTAAAAATTGGTTTTGAATTAAAATACAACATTTTTCAATATTCATTAAAAAATGAACTTTATCGGAAAGATTCCAAAAATTTACACAAAGTAAATTTTGATGTCCCGATTCTACATAAGAATTTTATTTTGTCAAATATAACACATAAAATTGTCAAAAATTGGAGTTAAAAGAGGTTCTCCTTCAAAAGGCGGTTAATCGACCTTTTAAAGAATATTAGAATGTCTATGCTTAAAATTGGATTCATTTGAATTTTTAATCCTCTAACATTTATTGTAAAGAGTAAAAATATTTAACAAACATATATAATCATTTTGTAGTTAGTTCTGTTCATTCTCACCATTACAACGGCTATGCGTTAACTACTATTTAAAATAATATTATTTTATTATTAGACTGTATTATAAGATTCCCAAAAAACTCGTTGTTGCGTATTGGGTACGCCATCGAGCATAGCATCCCCTTTAAAGTAATTTTAATATTTTATTCAAAAATATGGATAAATAAAAAAATTTAATATTCTTTATTTACCTAGGGTGTTATATCCTTCCCACCTTTTGGGAATTGCGTCCTCGCAATTTTAAAATTGGGCTTAGAAACATCCTTGAAAGTCCCACATCGGAACAAGAGTCGGTAAAACAATCACATTAAAAGAATGAAAGAGAATTAAAAAGGTCACCCGAGTTATCTTATACTAGGATTACATGTAGGAAAACATGGATATGGAGGAGAAAACATAGGGTCATGTTATGAGGGAGAGTGATAGTAAACATGATTAGGAGAAAGTTAACCACAAGAAAATCACAAACTTGTGATGGGTTAAATGGTATTCGATTCCCTAGTAGAAAAAGTTAATAGACAACATTTTTCTTTTAAGTTACTTTTTATTGAGGAATTTATTCATAAGGAAACATAATAACTTATCATGTTGACTTTCAACTTTTATTATAATCCTTACACAAACTTATATTTTCTCCAAAAGATGAGTATTTAGGAAGACTTGTTCACATTAAGAGTACTATAATCAACTTCTAGAGAATCACCTAATCCAAAAAAGAGAACTATATACTTCCCATGTATTTAGACTTTAACCAAAACCAAAACCAAAAAGGTTAGTACAAGATCACATAATCCAGAAAAGGATAACCCTTTATAAAAAGAAAATCTATTCTTAATCTCCAAATTTTGTCCAAAAAAACCCAAAGTTCAATGAGGACCATTCGATAAACAATTTTTCCATAAAATTATTCAAAGTAAACCAAACTAAGATTGAAACCCAAATATTTGAAGGATTTAGTCACATATTCTTCCATGTTAAATCGTAACATTTATCTCCAAACAACATCAGTTGCTCTTAAAGTCTCGTATTGAAATGTAATTAACCTAATCACATATCCTCCATGATAGGTTAATAAATTTCCATAGATAACCCAAAATAAACTTACTCTTAATTCATAAAATCATCTAACTAAAAAGAATTAGTCAAACTAACCAGGGACTTTACGTAGTCCAGTGGTAGGCGATAAATACCAGTTGCACTTTGGTTGTGGGTTCGATTCCCGCAGCTTTGTCTAACACGACGGGTTGTCACACGGTCTGTGTGTTGTCCTTTTTCCAAAACTATATAACTCTTAAAACATTACCCAAAACGAGATAAAATATTCAGAAATAATCATAACATATTTTAACCTCAAGTTTAACTCATGCCTTTCACTTTCCATCATAACATATAGCAACCCATAATTACCTCAAAAGTGAGGATCATATAAACCCAAATGGTTCTTTATAACTATGTCCACAAATAAACAGATAACTATTAATTGAATAAAATTTTCATATATCAAACAACAGGGTTACACATACTATAAAAAGTCTTCTAATGTAACTCCATCATCAAAAGAGACTTAATACTCTTAATAATTTCACCATAACTCTTGAAGCCCTTATATGTAGACTTCTGACTCATTCAACGTTCTTCTTGATCCATTAGCTATGCATTTCCACCTTATTTCTTAATACCCAATTCTTGTAGATCAAATATCCTCATTATTTATAAATATCAATCCAAAGATTCTTCATTCTTTAATGATATGAAAATTAAATCATACCTTGAATCTAGATACTGTGATCTTTAGGATGTTCTCTTTCTCTTTCAGCATGATGTCGTACTTTCAAAAAGTAAACGTTCACTCCTCTTGTAATTTAACTTTTCGATAGAATTGGAAAATTTGAGATCTTGAAATCATATGAAAAAGATACCATGACCCATAAAATTGTTTCATAAAAGATTAGGTGATGGACAACTCAAACAATTTCTTGCAGGTGATTTGAATACTCAAGAAGCTATCAAAATCATTCGAACAGGCTTTTCCCATAATAGTGATGATCAAATCATCAGAGAGGGATAAGAATGTTGTGCAAGATATCTTTCCTTCCATCTTGACAATTGATCCTTAATCTGTCAAAAAGAATCAATATGTAAACATGATAGGAAAAAAATTATAATAATAAAAAAAGAATCCTTTATAGATAACAAAAAAACTTTTTTTATTACTCTAATCCATCAACCTCCTTATATCTCCATTGTTCAGGGTTTTGTTTATCAAATCGACCTATTTTACCATAACCCTCATGATGTTTCCACATATTAATATCCCTCTTTGTTATATGGGATCCTTTATCTACACCCAGATAACACCCTAACCTCTAAAGTTATCTAAACCTACCTTTGATACCAACTATAAGTCCCCATCCTTAAACATTACTTATTATTGAATTAAATGAATAATTAACATAGAGGATCTTTTCAGGTTTAGAGTTTTAGAGAATTGGGATGTAACTATTACATCTCAAAAGATTACAAAGTATACACTTATATAAAGTTTCCATAAGATGAAAACTCTTAAGAAGAAACTTGTCTAGTTCCATGTTTTAGGTAGCATGATGTTTCATTGTTTCCATCCTTGACCCTAATCCACATTAAGTCTTGTGAAGAACATTTCGAAAAAACATCGGGTGAGCATAAAAAGCTCAGTAAGGGATACACAAAGATGGAAAACTGTTAGTTTTTCAAAACAACATGTAAACCATGAATACTTTACCAAAGTAATACTTTTCACCTTTATGAAGTAGAAAAAACTATTCACTGAATAAAAGACCATTACTTACCCTTTTGTAACCAAAAGATTACCATAAAACCCATATAAAGAACACATAACATATAAAGGTAACTTGGGACATAAGCATACTTAAATGGAATAACCATACGGTCGACTTCCACACATACTTAATGGAATATCCATATGGCTGACCTCCATACCCAATGCATTGGATGTTATAACGTAACCACCCATCCTGGTATTCACGGCACCACCTGTTATATGGTTTATCACGTAACCACCCGTAAAATGTCCAAGTACCATCATTACACATAAAATATTGAAAATATAAACATTTCAATAACAACATTTCATTTTCAATCACAATAAGTAATTCCAAGATATTGAATTAATCAATCCATTTTCAAAAACCAATTAAAAGAGATTTTTGAATAAAAGTGTCCCATACCACTTTGAAGCTTTTAATTGAATTAAAATTTTAAAAAATTAGTGTCCATATAAATAAATAATGAAAACCATTTTGAGAACATGGACATCAAAGATACAGATTTAGAATAATGAATCTTTAAAACATTTAAAACGATATTTTTTCTAGAGTGTTTTTAACAAAATAAAAGACTCTTGAATACAAATAATTGCGGAATAACATTTAATCCAAACTTTATAATATCATGAGAATAAAGGGATTCATGATATAATATGCCAAAGGACATTATACACACCATATAAGAGTTAATTGGTGCATAACAACAATGAAGTCTCAATGGAAATGTAAATTGAGATGAAATCCATTATAAAGATGGTATCCTTAAATTAAGGATAAATCTATCACATAATTATGTGTGAGAAATATAAATACACCCAATATAAGTGGATATTAAGTGTGAAACAATCATAGGTCATTCACACATAATCTTGGAAAAACAAAACCAATGACATAGATATTTAACTTAATGAAATGAGATTGAGTTATGATTTCCCATACAAGTACGTAAGAATTTATAAATGAGATGATTAGGTGTAGAAATAGTATATCCACACAAAGGTTTGTGTAAATTACAACATAGAGATTCCACACATAATCTTGGCCAAATAAAATCAATAAGTAGAGGTTTAACCCAAAGAGTTGAAAGTGGGTTAAGAAATTCCCTTTTAGAAATCCGGTAGCCTTACGGCGTCACTTTAAAATTCAACAAATGAGTTGATGAGAGAGAAAATGGTATCTCATCCCTTGGACATAAAATTTACATAAATAAGGATATATAAGAACATATCCCAACATAATAGTATGTGAAATAAAAGACATAACAAAAGAAGTCTTTTAAAAAGAGGAGGGTGAAAGATCCCCTTACCGAGTTGGGTAACTTTCGAAACGTACACCCTGTGAAAGGAGGACAATTCAACATTGATGTAAATACTCATAAATGAAATTATATTACACAATGAGTAAAACAATGGGAATACATACACCACTCAAAATAAATTGTGGCAAATGTAGGATAAATATCACGGGAATAAAAGTGAGATGAAAAATCCCTTACGAAAACTCAGCAGCCTAACGACGCCACATAAAACCTACAAAAATGGATTGATGAGATCAAATAGGGTCTCTCATCATATTAAAATAAATTTTATAGAAATAGAAATATAAAATAACATCCCCCAACATAACAAATAGGAGCATAAAACAAGTGACATAAAGGAGAGTACTTAAAAAGAAAGAGAGAGGTTAGATCTCTCACGAAAATTTGGAAGCCTAACGGCGCCACTCAAAACTTCCAAAATGGATTGATGAGAGAGAATAGGGTCTCTCATCATATGAACAATAAAAATTACAGTAATATTAATATAAAAGAACATCCCAATAACAAGAAATATGAGCTTTAAAAGGAATGACATAAAAGAGTGTACTTAAAAGGAAAGAGAGGAGTAGGATCCCTTACCTCAAGTCCGACTTGTCTTGTTCGTTTCTTTATATTCCTGAATAATAAACATTGTTCAATTTATAGTTTCCTAAGGACCTCCTTTAAAGATTATTATTCAGTTCATATCACATATTATAATTTTATAATAATTGTTTAATAATGTTAGTTCATATCAGACGTTTTTGGCGATGTTTGGTACATGAGTCAAAAATGATCTTGTTTGAAAAATGACTGCCCATGTCGTTATAAGTAAAAAATTTCCAGAATAGAATTAATGATTAAAATATCATATATATCTATTAAATATTCATTTTATACTATTCCATATCATTTGGAGATAAAAAACGAAAAGCACCGTTCATGGAGACGGTAGGCCGTACGTATGCATGAACGCTACTTTCATTTTTTTTGTCATATTAATGGAATTAAAAATAAATGATATATATATATATATTATAATTCCAGTATAATATTTATATGTAATATAGGTCACATATTTTCATTAATATCATTCTTTATACATTCCATGTATTGCATGTACGAGTCACATCATTTGAGGGGTCGGTAGTCTGCACTTCCTCATATGAAATTATCGCATTTACACAACATGAAAAGAATAAAGGTATGTTTTAAATATAAAATACAGAATCATATAGTAAACATAAATACCATATATATCATATATAAAATACGGTGACATCATAATGGCCACATTTAAAGGTGTTAAAATAATATTGAACAATCATCATTTCGTGAGGCAGAAAATCACCAACCACAGAAATAGTATGTTCTTTAACCATTAGATGAAGGTGTGTGTAAGTGTAGCTCGAATTCATCTTATAAAAACATCCTATTATATTGGAGATACTGGATTTGTTACAAAATAAATGAATAAAAAGAGTTTAGGGGGTTGGAGAAGCAAAATAAAACAAAAGAACACAAGTGAAGACATTACCTTAAAATCGGGTAACTCTTTTTGATTTGAGCTCAAAGGCTTCCTGGGGAAGCCTTCTGCCCAAAGTGAGGCTTAAAGGAGTAATATAGGGATGTGGAGAGACAAAATGGGCATGTTTTGGCCGAGCCAAAGGCTTTGGAAGTGTGGGTAAGGTGGTAGAGCTGGGGGCCTTTTATAAGAGGAGAGGAGGGGCACTCTTGAAAAGTAAGGAAATGTTACTTTATTTTAGAATGAGTTTCGGATTTTAATGGTCCCACATTGATGTGTTTCGAGGATAAGGTGATAAGGGTTCTAAATTTACCCATACAATAGGTTTTGGACATGTTTAGGTCTTATCTTTTACATTATCTTTCCATTTTATTTAAATCGTTAAATAATGAGGTCATCGATGCATCCTCATGATGTCATAAATAATTTAATTTATTTAATGTTTAAAAATTATTAAAAAAACTAATATGATGTAGGAAATATTTTTATCTTTCAAATGACTATTTATAGTCAAAACTCTGACTATTATAACCCCATTTAAAAATGTTTTTAGTAAAACAACTCATGTTTGTGTCATTTTAATTTTAACATTAAATAAAAAGGTATTTATGTCATTTTCCAACCAAAGTGGCACCATGGGGTCCCCAGGTTGACCCATGGATTTTATTGGTCGGAAATGACTCATCCAATGATGGTAAGACATGTGTCTAGGTCATTTCATATTATTAAAAAATTATTTTTTACCTTAAACTACACTAATTACCTCTACTCACGATTAAAAACTTAATAAGTTACTATTCATCAAAAATTATTTTAATCCCATTGAACCAAATTTTACTTTTTAATGACAACCATGTATGTCGGATTTTTGAAATTCAAAATACATAGGTGTTAGAATTTCATTTAAAAGAAAAATCAGTTTTCTAAGTACCACTTAGTGGTTTCACTATTCATCAAAAATTAAAGTTTTCCAGAAAAATACCAAAACATCACCCTAAGCTATATTTTATATTCTAAATTCAAAAATGATGTCTATTTTAAAAAATTAAAAACATATAAGTTGCATTAATTAATTTAATAATTAATTCCCCTGTCAAAACAAATAGAGTGTTTTTAAGAAACAATATCTATTAAAAGATTGACACTAGTTTAAGTCCAATTTCAAAGTGCAATTAATTCCAAAGACCAATATTGGATTAAATGGTAAAAATATATTCTAATTTCACTTTAAAACCAATTCAAAAGATAATCTAATCATATAAATAAATTATATTAAAAAGTGGTTTTGAATTAAAATACAACATTTTTCATTATTCATTAAAAAATGAACTTTATCAGAAAGATTCCAAAAATTTACACAAAGTAAATTTTGATGTCCCAATTCTAAATAATAATTTTATTTTGTCAAATATAACACATAAAATTGTCAAAAATTGGATTTAAAAGAGGTTCGCCTTCAAACGGCGGTTAATCGACCTTTTAAAGAATATTAGAATGTCTACGCTTAAAATTGGATTCATTCGCATTTTTAATCCTATAACATTTATTGTAAAGAGTAAAAATATTTGAAAAACATATATAATCATTTTGTAGTTAGTTCTGTTCATTCCCGCCATTACAACGGCTAGGTGTTAACTACCATTTAAAATAATATTATTTTATTATTAGAGTGCATCGTAAGATTCCCAAGAAACTCGTTGTTGCGTATTGGGTACGCCATCGAGCATAGAATCCCCTTTAAAGTAATATTAATATTTTATTCACAAATATGGATAAATACAAAAATTTCTTATTCTTTATTTACCTGGGGTGTTACAACATATATGGTGTTTCCCAAATATATTCCTTCTGGAACTATACTCATCCATGCTTAGAATGTGATTCTTATTGTGATCAGATCTATGTATGATGATGTGTGTGTATTTTTTGGGGAACATAACTTTGAAAATAGTTAGGGGGGTTCATAATGATGGATAAAAATTATATTTGGATGTGGTAAATCTGGATTATGGGAGTGTGTGATGTGATAAATTTTAAAAAATCCCTATTTTATATATATGGACTATTATTTTTGTATTGATAATTGTATTTCACTTTATATTATATTATTCAATGAACATATCTGTTAAAGCATCCCGATGTAAGATATATGATCCCAAAAATTCATTCCCCAAATGTTTCCCCTAAAAAACTCATATGCGTGGTCTATTTTTAGAGGCTTTGAGGTTGGAAATTTAGCTATAATGGCTACAAGAGTTGGGGAAGCTAATTGAGAGTTAGTTTAGAGAAAACAAAGTGTGGTTTATATAAAGAATAGATCATCAATCTTGGTGAGTTAATCCATCAAAAAAATATATAAAATTTTATTTCAAATCAAAGAATACTCACATATTTTAAAGAGAGTATGCACTCTAGTAATATTCTAATATGATTAAGTTATAACATATGTTCTTTGATAGCCTTGAAATGATACCAAGGAAGAGGTTTAAACAATCTAAATATATTCTTAGGGAACCTATCCATTGATTGAAGATTTATATTTAATAGATAGTAAACATGATGGGAATACTTAATAAGAATTTAGGGAAATGATTTTCGATTAATTCATTATCAACACACCGATGGTGAACTGGGATTTTATTTTATCACATGGTGTATATAGAGTGGTAAATAATGTATAATGTTATAACGTCCATCCTAATTTTATTATTTTTATTTAAAAAATTATATATTAGTAACATTTTTCTTGTTATTTTAGTATAGACAAAATAATTCTTTTATCATTCATATCAATATCAGCAAATATAAATTTTTTCCGGAGGTAGTAAACCTATGACTGGTAGTCGTTCAGAAATTGATTGATGGTTGTATAATTTTCTATGTTGTGATGAGTGCGGAATAACTTATTGATGATCACAGTTTGTCGATATATGGATATAAAAATTCCAAAATGTGATTTTAGAGTAGGATATTCACATTTCCACCATGAATTAGTCCACTAATGGTGTGTTTTAGGTACAAGAATTGAAGCCATATTCAACCCTAGAGTGTTCGATCATTTAAAATGTGTCAAAATTTTGTGAAAATGTATTAATTTGTTTTTGTATTCCTGATTAACTCATAGTTATCTAGAAGTCAGGGATCACATAACACACAAACATCTGATGTAGGACCATGGGCATTGTTGAGAGAATGTAATCTAGAGTCATCTACAACCATTAGATATGGTAGCAGATAATATCCAAATAAATGAGGGTACTTCCCAATAGTGATGGTGACTACCCATGAAAGAATGGTATTGTGAATTATGTAATTGGTTTAGTAATACATGATTGAGTTTATTTTTAATGAGAGGTATGGGGATTATTTAACATTCATTGTCACATTGTAATCATGTATTTTCCCTTTGGTATCGTGGACATTAATTCATGGGGACTGTGTGACATCATAAGTAATGATAGAATAAGCCTTTTCCTAGATATTATATTTATTAATTAGATATTAATTTTACCTTAAAATTGATTCTACTTCCCATATCATACCTGACATTCAACAAAAAGTTTCTCTAAAATATTTCATATAATGCATGAAAGGGTTATATAGAAAAATAATATACTATTAATATGAGAGTTTTAAGTGGCAGATATCACCTACCGATTATATTGATGGGTATGTAAATTAATAAATATATTATATCTATAAATTTTTATACAAGTATTCAAAATTTATCAAATAGATTTTATAGTCATAATTTAAAAATAAATAATGTTTTACACCTAGAATCTATAATTTTTTTCTAAAATTAAATTTTATGACCTTATAATTGAATATGTATTCTAATAATAATATTAACACATTTATAGTTTTTATATTAAAAAATAAACATTATTTCAAAAATTTATATATCAATTTTTACTTTGGGTGTATATTTTGTCTTTTCTGATTACATTTATATTTTGATGCATAATGAATAATACCTAAATTTTAGAACAAAACAACATTTTTCTCAATTTATTTTTATAGAAAAATATTTTTATTAATTTTTTTAATGTATAATTGATCAAATTTATATTCTTTAAACAATTTATCTAACTTAAAATAATTTCACATTGAATTTAGATATAAAAATTGAGAAAACATTTTAGCATTTTACTTGATAGACATGCATTATCATCTTATCCATGGGATTAATTAAATATTAATTTCTTCCACTTATTTTATTAAAAAATTTAAAAAATTAATTATATATTTAGAATTAAAATAATTTATATTTTCTAGTAATGTGATCATATTTTTCTACCTTAAATATTACTTAAAGTAATTTAAATTGACTAAACCGGTTATGGTAATGAAATGGTTACTTAGTTGAAAAAATATAATATGAAGAGATTGAATGAAAAATAATGTTTTCCGAAACACATTGGATGAAAAATATTTTAACATATTACCTATTGGATATAATTGGGATCATTATTGGATACACATAATGTAAGGGAGCCCTCTCAATATTGTTTATCTTTTTATATTTACAAGATTGCCACTCCCCCTCAACTAAAAAAAGGCATTATGCCTCCTCATTTCATCACACCTATGAATCCCTTTTTTATCTTCCTACTCCAACCAATATAGTCTAAAAAAATCCATCTTTACATTATAGAGTTCAAAATTTGGCCATAAATTTTATCAATGAATCCCTTTGGTATAATCCAAAAGGAGTTACCAGAAATAGAGGTAACATATATCAACATGCATGTATAATTTAATTATTTATAAATATATTAAATTATTGTTCATAAATTAATATATAATAACATATATAACCTAAATGTAATTATGTGTTGTTATATAAAAGTTTTTACCTACTCCCTCACCCACATCCATCAAATGGGAAATGGAATCGGCGTTCCTGCGTACGATGAACTACCACATCATGAAATTATGTCGTTCATTTTTTACATTACCACCTCCTATGGTCGGGAATTTTTATGGAAAAATTTTTTATGTCATATATATTATATCAATTTTAACTTCATACTTATGAAAAGGTTATATAACACATTCTATCATGTTTTACATTTTGTGTAAATACGATAACATCGTTTGGGAACATGTGTAATACCGCCTCCTCAAAGATATGTGATACATTCTCACATTACATGGAAGTTATTAAGGATGGTTTTAATTAAAAATATGTCAAATACATAAAATAAATATGTCATTAATGACATTATTACCTTTTTGGAAATATAATATATCATTTTTTATATTTTCACACACTGAAAAAGTTATAACTTAATTCGTGGATGTGTGGATTGAAACCTCCTTGACACGATGTGATACCATTTAAATCACAATAATTATATATATAAGTATATATGTTTTATTAACATGGTATTCATTATATAATTATAATCCATAAGTTGTTGATTTTACATACATTCTTTCCATAATGATTGCGGGAAAATGGGAATGGCACTCATGCATATGTATGACCTACCATCTTCATGATTGTAATGTTGGTTTGTTTTTTATATCCACCTTTCGTGATAGGATTTACGAGTATAATTTATGCATAAATTATACAATTATATCCTGATTATTAATCTAGGGATGGTTATATAATGCCTTAGTCCATATTAGACCAACCAAAGTCGCTTTTAACACAAAAACCAAATATGGTCAAAAAAAACCCTACTTAAACATAATTGATTAATTTTATTGAAATGTTTTAATATTTGAAATAAAAATAATTATAAACTTCAATTATATGCTGAATCAATTAAATAACTAACATGTGTTTATTATTCCAGATGATAAGGACACATGTGGAAAGTCTAACTCGTGTTAAGGGACAGCATCCCTATCTCCTTCCATTGAGGCATTTCTTGATGATATTAATCTTTATTAATTTATTAGGTTTATATAAATCCACATTAACATTCCATAACCATATTTATTCAATTATAATATTTTTTATTTTCTTGTTAAATTTTATTCTTTCAAGGGGCTTATGATTTAAATGTTCTAAATAGAATGAGATGATTTATAAGTTTGATGATTTATCCTATCTTCCATTTAGGTATTCATGATATTTTTTTAATTATATATTTATAGTTATGTTAATTTGATTACCATGGAAATTTTAGGTCTATTTTTGTATTTGGATTCATCTAAAAGAATTCATTTTTTTAAAATAAATTAAAACCCATCGTTTCTTTTCTTGTTTATTTTTTATTTGAAAATGGGTTTGAATGTGGACGTATTATTTCAATATCTAAAACATTTTATTGTCATTGAAACTAAATTTCTAATTGTTAAATGTCAAATAAATAAGTATTTTATGTGGTATGATTATATAATGGAACATGGACATTTTATAAGTGGTTCTTTGATAAACCAATGATGTGAAGTTCCTTAACAATCCAAATATGGGTGGGTCTCTGAATGACCTCCAATGAATTTTGTGTGGAATTATTCCATATAGATTTTAAATTTATTAGAGTTACTTGTACAATATTTGACTTCATTATTATTATATTTATAATATTTAAATCTATAATAATTCATAATATATTATTAATTATTTTCTATACGTATTATGGGTTTATTGTAATATTTGGATTAGAAAAAGCAATGAAATGATATTACTTTCAAAGGAAGGTATTTACTATCTATTTATGGAGGAAACAATTAATTTATGAAAATGTTTTCTTCAGTTTCAATTTTTATCAATGGACTAACGATTCCCTTCTTCTATATCCCTTAAAAATCTTTTTATTTTCTTTCCATATTTTTTAATGTTTTTCAATGGAATTAAGGATGAGTAAGGGATTCAAAGAATTAATGTTGAATGTAAAGAAGTGTTTTATATAAGAGTTACATAATTATATTAAATTTTATATATTATTGTAAAAAAGGAAACTATTTGGATGTGTCCACTTTGTACATTAGGGATATATTATGTATGAGTTGTGGTATAATTATCTAAAATAATAAACCTAAAAATTTAATCAATGTGATAGAAATTGATATTTTTAAATCAACTCCCAATTGTGTAATGATTCAGGCTGGGGACTTATAGTTATTATCAATGGAAATTTTAAGATAAATTTAGGGTTTAGGGTAATATTCATAACTTTCCCTTGAGTAATTTTAATTAATGGTAAAGATATAATGATATAAATATTAATGATTTCAATGTTGCTTCATCTAATGTATGTATTTTCATAGTAGTTTTACAAAGAGGGAACATGAAATCTATAGTGGTAAGGCACCTATAAGAAAATATCCTTCCTAATCAAAATTCCACGAATTTTAAAATTGAAATATAATAGATTTCTGCAGTGAAGGCTTAGTTGACAAAAGCTATAAATGGTGCCCTTATCCATAAAAGATAAAAACTATATCTACCATAGAGGAACATGATTTAAGTGGATAATATTATGAGAAAACATCCCACATAATTATGAATATCCTATGGCCCTTTTCATGTTGATGGATGGACTAAATGTTTATAAATTTTATTCTATTCTATTGGTTCTTCTAATGATTAAAAGTTAACTCCAATAATTTATCAATTTATAGGTGAATATGATTAGTGGTGTTGAATTTTTAAAAATATAAGATAATGTGAAATGATTGAGGTGATTGATTCATATGAATTTAAGAATATTTTTCCTTAGAAATATATGATTAAACCTTTTGAATTAGGATGGAAAAAAAACTCTTAGATTTATTTATGGTTGAGTTTAGAGATTATATTTTGGTATATTCTATAAACTATTAAGAATATAAATGGAACATAAGGAAAATTTTTAAAACAGAAAAAAATTAAATATATGGAATGATGAGTGAGTGTAAATTTTGGTTGAAAAAAAACATTGTTTAGACATATTTCCTTTAAATATGGAATAACTATTGACTCTCCTAAAACAGATGTTATTTAAGAGTGACCAATACCATCCAATGTCAAAGAGATTTTTAGATTTCAAGGATCAGTGGGTTATTACCTACTCTTTATTGAAATAATTTATTATTTATCTACCCCAATAAACATGTTAACATGAATGAGATTTTGGTTTATCATACTGGAGAATGTGATAACATTTATCCGGAACTGAAATGAAGACTGCTCAATTCTCTTATTTTGGAATTGCCATCCAGAAATAGTGAAATATTCATCTATAATGATGCATTGTTGAAGGTACATGGTTATATACTTATGGATAATGAAATGTTAATTGCTTATGTTTAAATTATCTTATAACATATGTGTTGAATTACCCTATACATGATTAGGTATTCGCTGCTGTTTTTGGTTATTTAAAAATTCAGTTTAATCATTTCCTTGGAGTAATGTTTTAGAAATACACAAATATCAAATTATTAAAAAATATAATCACTGAAAAATAATCTATAACGATATGGTGAATATGGATATAAGTTCTCATCGAGTATGACTGCACGATTCATTATAATCTTGGAAAATAAAACAAGGTGGTCATTTATTTGAGTTGAAAATTTAATTATACATTCGCCATTAAATTTTTTTTTTCCATTTGTTAATAATTTGATGTATTTTTTCATAGAAGTAGTGGGTGGAGGGAAAAAATGTTTTGATTCAGGTTTCAGTTTAGTCAGCATTCTCAGAAATAATTAAGTGAGCTCATAGGTGGATTAATATTATCAAGATAAGGTAAAATATGTTAAGAATGGTATGTTTCATTATTTTAATATTTATGAAGAATTTGTTTTATAATATTTAAAAAATATTATGTGTTCCTTGTGATAAAAAATTGTAGAAAGATATATTGTCTGATTCCCATAGTAATTTATTTTATGTTCATATTTACAGGAATAAGATGTATAGATACCTTTAATAAGATTATTAGAGGGGTGGATTGAAAATAAAATATTTATGAATTTATCAAAGATTTTTTTACATTTTAACTGTTTAAAGTAGAATGATAGTCATCAAAGGGGATGATTCAACCATTTCTACTTCTGAAGTGTAAGTGAGAAAATATATCAATTACTTTTGTGGTGGAATTTCCTTGTATTTATCAAGGTGATAATGTAGTTTTGTGTGTTGTTAATTTACTAACTAAATATGCACATTTCCTTACCATTTGATATTGATTTTTTTATATTAGTATTATAAATTGTATTTATGGTCTTCGACCTTCACAATGGCTCACATGTACTCATGATCTCTACTAAAGAGTTCAGTGAGACCTCAGATCATCACATGTTGATGCTTTTATCCTGATTTAAAGGTTATCATCCCTCTGTCGATGCTTTTAATCGGTCCGTCATTTATTCAAATGATCTTTAGGAACTTGCAGTGTTGAGATTATTCTATTAGAGGCACCTGATGATTTGTTTCTCCTCGGAGGACGATCTGATCGCCGCCTGGTCTAGTTCCCCTTGTGCAATCAACGAATGCATCTTTTTTTCTTCTTCATTGGTCTATCGACCTCATCATGAATCACAAAGTTCCTTCATCTATGTTTTGGGTATACTTTTCGGATCTACCTCTCCCTTTCCCGAACCCCTCAATTATCAGAACGTTAGGAAATATGGTTGGAAGATATTTTTGATCTGATAGTCGGATGTCAGCAGTATGTCACCAAATATCTCTTTATGTATGGGTCTAGGATGATGTTTCCAAGGGCCCCATGGAGTGGCTGTGGATTTTAGTTGAAGAGTGTTTTTGTTAAAGAAAAGGGTTTTCTTTGAATCATGGCATCTGTTCTACCTGGGATGTCACAAGAGAGGAAACATGGTCTCTATGCATTGTTGTGGGTGAAAGTTTAGGCAAGATGAGATCAGTTCAACTGAGGGGAATTTGGTGCTGGCTGATACTATTTCAAACCAGAAGGTTTGGGTTTTTGATGGTAGGGATGAGCAAGAAGAGGTGTACGTGGTTGATCTGAATGTGGTGGAGTGCTCGAGGGTTCAAAAACTAGCCATGGTCATAAATCCAAGACCTAGTATGGATAATGTCTTCAAAATACTGTGGAGTTATTTGGCTAGTCACCCTCATAATAAGAACATGGCAGGGGGCCCTCAGGTTAGTGGAGTGGTTGATGGAATTTGGGACACATTCACTGCTCCAAATCAGGTTCTAGGGGAGTCTGTTAGAGCTGCTGGAGCTGATGGCCCAGCTTTTAGGGTGGAGGCACATCAAACTCTCGGCTCTTATGCAATGGCATTGTGGGATTGAAGTAGCATGGACTTCAAAAGGGTGTCTCATGGTGAGAATAAGTCGAAGGATGAACATGAGAGGGATAATATTTCACTTGGCAAATGAATGCCACTAGATACCAAGAAGGATACCAACTCGAGGTGTGGTCTATCCAAAATTTCCTTGAACAACTGTTTTGGGAGTTCGAACAATGAGGGAGAGTCTGAAGGATATTCCAAGGGTCCGTCTAAGGCTGATTATGAGGGTGACGAAACACTTTTTGATGATAATGGTTTGGGAGGGGTGGAAAAAGGCTTGCAAATCCATTACGGAATAAAATGAACAAAGATAACAGGGACCCATGGTGCTTCATTGTTTCTAGGAAGCCGAAATTGAAGGGGCACAAAGACTACTATTACCTTTCTAGACTGAGGGAGAGCTGGTCGGCCGAAAAAGACGGTAAACCCAAGGATCTCAAGTTCCAACCTATGGATGGAGTTGATGACCAGCAAGACTTGGTTTCTCAGTCTCATGAGAATGAATCCACACAAGATGGAGATCAGAATGAGGAGATGCACTTGAATATAATGGATGTGATAAAGTGGTGGAGGATGCTACATTCCTTTGTCCGTCAAGAGGCCAAGAACTGGGCCAATTGATAAGGTCGGTTCAAAGGGAGTGGAGGTACAAGTGGTTGAATCAGTCTCAGCTGCCAAGGTGGGCATAGAGGGGATTCATGGGGAGTCGGAAGGGGAGGCTGTGATCAGGGAATATCCATGGGAGTTTCTATTATAATCAGAGAATGAGATAGAAGAGAAGTTGGTAGCCATCTGTGCTTCTAGGATACCGAATGGATGTAAGCAAGATTGATTCTAGTTGGCATGATCGAGGAGCAAAGATAGTGGATTGGAAAACAACACCAAATCTTAGTCAGAGGGTTCAACAACAAGAAAATAGTTGAGGAGAATTTCTTGAGAGCCTCGAGTAAGATGGCCCCTCATTTTTAATACATTATAAATGATGACCATGACAAAAAGGTAACATTTATTTCCTAGAAATTGTTTATGGAAATTATGTCTAATGGGGTTAAACTAGTCGTTAATAATTTTGTAATTTGTTATAGTGTTTGACGGCTCTGTTGTACTAATTGGTTTCAAACTTCCTCCATAAAAGTGTCAACATTTTTTAATAGAAAATTATATTTTGATGGATGTACTTAAGAGAGATTTACATATTATATATATTGTCTCTATCTATTATATGAGACTATGATCCCAGGTTCACTTCCATTTTTTTAAATGACATCACAAGTCATTGGATACTGAATTAAATTTTTGTATATCACTTCATCCATAATAACATGAAATGAAATAAATTAAACATAAATATTATATTTCTCTATATAGAACAATGATGATAGACAATGTTACATGTAAGAAAAACTTTCCTTGATGGCTGATGTAACACCCAAGCCCTGATAAAGATAATGACATATTATTAAAATATTATTTTGATATCAGCTAGTCATTAAATTTGTAGTTATGAAAAGTTTTATGTATCATAGGAAAATCTATGGTTTACACAAATATACTATTAATTAGAAATGAATATGAAACCTTATTGAATATAAAGTAAAATGTTATTATTTGAATGCCCATAATGCTGGTTTATCCCATGATATTAAATTAATTAAAATTAGGGAGTGATATTTAAGTGATATATACTATATATTAGGTCAAATATATTTTATATTCATCCAATATATTTTATATTTATAGGATAAAAAGAATCCCTATTTTATGTATAAAATACTATATTTTTATTAAGGAACTTTTACAAAATTTTAATGGGTAACCTATATTAAATCTATTTTTTGATACTTTTATTGATTACATAAGTTGATATAAAATTCATATTTGAAAGAGATGCATAAAAATTAGATTAGGGTATTTTTTTTGTTTTTTCTATGAACATAAATGTTTTTAATGAATTGTAACAAATAAATAAATTTAATTCAAAAATAATTTTTCATAAAATATATTTACAGGAAATATTATATTATAAATTCGTTTTAATGTTTAATTGGAAAGTAGTTTTATCAATTAATAAAATTTATTTCATTGGAATCAATTTCAAATTGAAATTGATAATAAAAACACTATAAACCAATGGTTTTTTACATTAAAAACTCATTTGGTCATCCTGTCTATGGGATTAAATTAAAAATAATTTTTTCCAATTATATGATTTTAATTTTATAGAATAAAAATATTGAATCTTAATAATTTATAATGTCTCATAAGTTCAAATTTGTTTTTGACCTAAAATATTAGTGAATGTAATTAAAATTATTTACATCAATTAAGGGAAACTTTAGCTTAATAATGGATTAAACCTTAAATGTAGGGGCTTAAATGACCTACAAACATGTAAAAACCCAATTTTATAGACATATATCAGCAATAAAACTTACTTTATTTTGTTTTTATGGATTGGGAAAACATTATTTTGGTAAAAACATGGGTAAACCGAACATGTTTCAAAATATTTATGTGTGTTCTCTCCCTTCCATATAACCAGCCACCGCCTCTCCCTCTTCTCTAGACCTCTAAACCCCCTTAGGTTCACAAATTCTGCTCTAAATCCACTTCCCAGTATTCTTTCCTTAATCCATGAATCCTCACATTGGGAATAAATCATCTATGGAATCCCTTTGGGGAAAACAGAATGAAGATACCAAAAGAAGAGGTAGCATCCCTCCTCAAGCTTGTTTCTTTAATTTTCCATTATACAGGCCATCAACTCTTATTATTCCTTTTTTGTATAAAAACAATTTTCCTTAATATAACAATAGTTTTTAAGCTATGGGTTTGACCTACACTTACACATAATTCCATATAATGGTAATCTATCATATTGTTTACGTGTATGGTGAACTACAACATCATGAAATGATGATTGGTCGTTGTACATTTACTCCCCCTTATGATGGAAATCATTATAGAAACTCTATTTAAATTTGATAAATATGATATTTATAATTTATTTATACTTCTTTAGTTTTTTTATGACATAAGTTTATGCTTTTCATCTTGTGTAAATATGATAACTTTGTTTGGGGATGTGTGGAATGTATCCCCCTCAAAGGGATTTGATTTGTTCACAACCTACATTGAATGTATTAAGGATGTGTTTAGTGATGTTATATGATTAATATATGAAATTATAATGATAGTATAATGTTATTATATACATATTTAAATATATTTAACTTTTATTCTTTCCTTAAATATTATAATAAAATAGAAATAGCACTCAAGTATAAGTACGGCCTACCATCTCCATGGACGGCGTATTCTATTCCCATACTCTTATATATTATAGATCATTATAATAAAAATTTAATTTATATAAATTATATTTATATCATGGTTTACATTATGTAAAGAATGATATATGTTTAAGGACCAAATATATAAAAAATTTAGACACACGTGAAAAACAAAGCGAATACTACCCTAAGTAAAACCTTAAGAGAGAAATTTTAATAACATGGTGATATAGGGACATAATAAAACCATATATTTTATTATATATATACATATATATGTTTCTATTATATATTATTAATAATCTTATATTTATTATACATGAGCCTTGAATGAGTATGACGAGAGTCAAGACACAGCATAAGGGGATTTCATCACACTTTTTATTTTTATGAGATTAAATCCTTAATCACCACTAATTTAATTTATATTATGTGTTTAATGACCATGGATATATTATAAGAATATTATTATCGTATTTATGGGTATTTACATATATATTATATGATATATATATTATGGGGTATATGTTTTAAAAGATACCAAATCGGAAAGATAGGTTTTCATTATTTTTCATTCATTGAAAAATATGTTATGTTATACACCTTAATTATTATTATTTTTGTGTATTTTACCTGTTATATCATTAATATTATTCCTTTTATGATATTTTATGATTCATGAAATTTATCTTTCTTACTTGAGTATTATGATTTAGTGTTTCTAAATGATTATATGTATATTGAATCAACCTAATCATTTATCGATACTTTTTATGATTATGATTCCATTGATTAAATAATATGATACATAACTAAGGAATATAATTGATTTTCTTACCACATATATTTTAATTTTATATCCATGTAATGGTACTAATTTCCCAATCTATGATGCTTACGATAATTATTAATAAAATTATGCAAATGTGGTTATATCATTCCTTTCAGTCAAATATTTGTACACTTTCAAAACTGTGATTTCAAAAAATTAATTAAAATGGTTTAAATTTATCCTATAATGTTAAAGGACATTTTTACACCTGTTTTCCCTTTTAATTTTTTTATATATGTAATATTCATGTCATTTTCCAATAATGAAACGTTTCGGATCAACTAATGTAAAAAATAAATAATCAGCATGTACAAACATACCCAGTTTATTGACTACCATTTCATTGAATATTATATTATAATATTACAGATATATTTGTATTGAAATTTTCTTAATATTCAGGAAATCCATTTTATTTTATCTGTATTTTAATAATTTTTCTTTAAATGGTTATCAATGATTCCTTTAAAAGTTTTCGATGTAAAGTTTTTAAAGAAAAGTTTTACAACAATGTTTTATATTAAAAAAATTAATCATTTTAAAGAATTATTTATATGAATTGAAAATATTTTCAATGAAATTGTTTTAGAAAAATCAATCATATTTAATAAATTTTTATAAATAATGTATTTCAAACAATTTTTAAATTATAATTATATGTTTTCAAATATATTTTTTTTGAAAATTATTTCCAATCATTCTCTATATGTTTTTAATATTTTTTTAAAGATTTTTTTTTTCAAAAGGATTTGCAATTTAAGTATAATTTTTCAAATAAGAATGTATCATTTCATAAATAAACATTTTTAAAATATATTTTAAAATCAGTTTCCATAAAATATGATAGTCATTGATGTTTCTCATTCCCCACTAGGAAGTGATTCAAAGGTTCAATTCATATTTTTTCTATGAATGTTTTATGTTTTGAAGGAATGATGTTTATGAAACCCATTCCTCTTCTA
The DNA here is from genome assembly GCA_963277665.1 of Viscum album. Classification (NCBI taxonomy): domain Eukaryota; kingdom Viridiplantae; phylum Streptophyta; class Magnoliopsida; order Santalales; family Viscaceae; genus Viscum; species Viscum album. The sequence goes on along the minus strand of OY728155.1, from coordinate 163,654,459 downwards.
TGTGTTTTATACTTGTGAACCTCACTTCTTTTCATGGGTTAGTATTTGATGAAATGACCATGAAACAGATATTCTTCCATAGGTTAAGATATAATTTGATGTTTAATACACCCATTTAGTTCCCTAGGATTATGATATGACATTTATAAAACCCATATATTTTGTGTGGTCATGAAATGATGAATGTTTAATTAACTATTGGAATATGTATGGATAATTTTATAATGATATGGGTGGGACCAATATCTCCCCCAAATTAATTGGGTAATGAATTATATGTCATGGGAAAATTATTTGAATCATATTTATGGGATTGATCCACTGTGGAAAGATGTAGAAACATGATACATTATAAATAAAGGACTATGACTGGGGATGGTGGGGAATAACTCCTAGTAGGTGTACTCAAAATGATGTTGGAAGATATTAAAACTGATGCACAATGGTAATATGGGGAACATCAATCCCTTATGAGGAATTTATTATGATTGGGGATAGTGGTGTGTATCCCCCAGTATGTGTGGTTCACATGTAGTTTGTTGATGAGTTATTATAATGAGTCTTGCCTTATATAGAATGATATAACATGTATATGTATGCCAAAATTCAATGACTTATTCTGATGATATTATTTCAAGGATTTAATTCATTATTTCCATTTGATTCCTTTCATATAAACTATTAAGAGATTTTCTATTATTCATGTTTGTGATCATTGATATGTAAGGTATGATTTTATAATGTTATGATAACATTCTCATACCCCTATTCCCATTTTCATTCTTACATTTCTCTGTGTTTACCCTTACTGATAATGTAATCTCACCCCCTTTTTTTATTCCCCATGTGGTAAATATATATTAACTATGATGTGTCTAAGAAGGGTTCCAGTCATGAAGAACCTACTAGGAGGTAAGGTAGATTGATTTAGTAAAATTCCTTATGTTTCCATATTTCAAAATTCACCAGACTAATACAGTCTTTGGAAATCTAATTTTTTAACATTTAATGAATTCCAAAAAAATAATGTAATTTCTATATATTTTATGACTATGTTGTTATACATGAAACCTTCCCCACATAGTTTCTAATAATCTTGTGACCAACCTTTTCTTCTTATATCAACGGTTTCAGGCTCTAACGTGCCCTAGAGACCCCTAATAAACCCATGACAACAATGGTAATTTACATTAGGTTATTCATATAAATTTAGATAGAAACATTATGGAATGTAAAGGACTTTATACCATAAGAATGAACCATGTTCTTAAAGTTGGTGACCCTAACACTATTCTGTAATTATTTTATATCTTTTTGGTAAATTGAGAATATTAAGTAGGAATCGAATATTGGATCCATATATGAAATCCAATATACCCTTATAAGATAGTAATTTTTTTATTCATTATTATCTTTATGTTTTTGGGGTTCTTCACGATGAAAAATAAGTTCCTATGTTTCAATAAGATAATTAATAATAAATAAATAAAATAATGAGATTGAATATTTGGTGACTGAAAATCATATTATAAATTATATATTTATTCACATTTATAATTTATATTAAATAAATTCATTTATAATAGAAAAAATCATGAGTAAAAGTATAATTATTTTAATGATAGTGAAAAAAAATCTAAGCTATTAACTAGAGATTTTATATCTAATTTTGTATCATTTATTTGTTTTATTGAGTATTAAAATAATTAACAATTCAATTCCAATTTTTTCATGTATATAAATTAAATTAATGTCTTGAATACATGGGAAATGATTCTATGAATTTATTAAATCATAATTGATTGATTGTTAATGATTTGTTTCATCTATAATTGTTATAGATTCGGGTTTTATAATACACTATTATTTCTCCATAAATGTAATGGTTTCCATTATAATATGATATTGTTTCTATATATTGTTTTTTATTTATATAGTTATATGGTGAATTTTTACCAATTTATTTTAAATATTGTTGTGTGAAAAATAATTTTTATGTGATGAATGTTGTTTTATGATATTTATTTCTAAAATGGGTGGTTTATCTAATGGGTTATGGGAGGGTATCCATAATAGTTGTTACATGGAAATAACACATTGTTCAATTAAATATTTTAATCATTTGAAGAACAAATTTGGCATTTTTTATCTTATAATAAATTCTTAGGAGACTATCCTGATATATTGTTCACATTTTCTCTTATATATTTGCTAGGGTGGTTTATCTATAAGATGATTTTACTATTGAAATAACATAAAAGGATGATAATGAAATCATAAAAAAATACTTTATAATTAACTAATGAGGTTTCTCAACTCGACATGATATTTTTATACTAGGGATCAATATATGTTGGGCCCTTCTGGTGGTATAACTATTTCTTTTTTATTTTAAATTTATTTTCCTATAAGTATTATTTGGCAATGTTTTATTTTATATTTTATATATTATATAAATCATGATTTAAGTTGCATATAATCCATTTTTCTACATCATTCATATTGTGTTACATTAAAACATGAATTTAGTTAATTTGCATGACATTCACGTCAGTTTCATGATGAATTTATAGTATAGTATTATAGTATTGTGGTAAATCTGTTCTAAATTATTGACACTAAAATTTTGATTTCCATTAATATGAACATCAAAATTTTATTAACATTAATATTTCGGTATTATTTTATTCATGTATTTTTTATAGGGTTTTTGATATCATGTAGAGACTATAGGATGGATTTACAGTTACCCAGTCTTCTCATACATGGACATTACATCTTTTTAGATTAACAGTCATTACATTAAAAAAACCACCTCAAGATCATTATAGTTTATTTACTTTGGAAACATGGAAAATGAATCATATATATTCTTGAATTATATTCAATGTATCCTATAAATATCATCCCCATTAGTAATCTACGGTAAAAAATATCATAATAACTTGGGGAAAGGAAACATAAGAAAGGGAGACAGTAGATTCTCATTAATGGTAATTAAATGAGACATGTAATAATAACATAAACATAAGGGTATGAGAACATGAGGCTAATATTTGAATACCATAACCTGTATATCAATTATAATATTCATGAATCCATTAATTTTGAATCGATGTTTAAAAAACATGAATCATAATATAATCAAAGAACACATGTTATTCCATTAAAATATTAGAAGAAGTCATATATTTGTGGCACACACATCATTTTATAACAACGAGAACATGTATACATAGAAACAATTTCACACATTATGTCAATGAAATGAAATCATATTGTTATAAAAATTTATGGACATGAAACTAGTTTCATTAATATCATTATAGACATGAAATATAAGTCCAGTAATAAAATTGTGAACATGTAATCATGTTCACGCATAACATTTTCAACATTTAATCAGCTTAACACATAACATTATGAACATGTAATCAACTTCACACGTGACATTTTGAACATGCAATTAGGTTCAATAATAAAATTATAAACATGTAATTAGGTTCACACCTAAAATTATGAACATTCAATCATTCTCACACACAACATTGGGAACTTGTTATTAGGTTCACACATAACATTTATACTCTTGAGTTATACTTTGTTACCTAATACTTTGGATGTAGTTATTGGTCCCACTCATTTCATATGGAAATCATACATATATGATTCATAATATCATAAAAATAAATCATATCATAAACCATGAAATGAAATCAGAACCACAAACATGTTATTATATAAAAACCTATGGAAACGAGATAGGTTTATTAATCATTTTATTATAACAAACTTGTGAAAAGAGGTGTGTTTCATAAGTTTTCTATCATGGTTTAACCTGTGGAAGAGAATAGGGTTTTATAAAAATATTTTGATATTAAACATAAATATTTATATGAAACAATACAAATGTTTTCCTTTGAGAATATTCATATTAAATAATTAATTATATCAAATAATTTCATTTGATATGAATAAGGATTTTATATGATTGCGTGGATTATTTCTTATGGTAAATAACAAATCAATTAAACACAATGTTTAAATAATAAAATAAATCTAAAATAATTTTTTTTAAATAAAACTTATAAAGTATGATTTTAAAGTAATATATAATATTTCTTGAAGAAAATATCATTCTAATTTTGAAAAATTCTGTATAAAGTTTTTTTAAAATAATTTCCTTTTCAAATTTCCTTGAAAAAATATAAATGAACATTTTAAAACCACTTTAAAAAGAATTTAATGTAAAAAAAATTAAATTACTTTTCCTAGAAAATTATATTAATGGTTCAATTAAAGTCACTATTTATAAAATTTTTTAAAAACATTCATTTTGAATAAAATAGATTTATGACCGAAAAGAGAAATATAGTCTAATTGTTTTTAAAAAAAATATTAGTTGTCATAAGTACCAGTGTTGAAAAATTGTATCATTTCAAAATAATATAATGACTAAATAGAGGATATGAAAATTAAAGAAACTTATTTATATATATATCATAAAATATTATCATTGTAATCATAATCATAAAAAATCCTGATAAATAATGATATTAAAATATAAAATTTTTATCAATTTGGTAACCTTGAATCTTAATACACATGATGTCATAACATAAAATGAAACAAAAATATCATTATGATATATAAATTCATTATATAACATTTTAAAAGGTTTTTATATAAACCTCATGAAATAATATTGGTTTATATTATAACATTCATCTCAACAAAGGAAAACATTGACAAAAATCCTTTATTGATTTAGAAACATTTAAACTGTAACCCCATGAAAGGGAGATACTAAAATGGATATTAAAAAAGAAATATGTTTTATAATAAATATAAAAAAAAAACTTTTATAAGAATAATATAAATTACATATACGAAATAATAAGTGAATTTATGATTTCTTTCTAAAAAGTAAAAAAGAAGTAAGACGAAAATCCCTCACATTTAGTCTTGAATTCCTTCCTACATAATCAAAAATCATGTATAATTATTATTAATTTATTATTAAATTTTAAAAGAAAATTATTAATATATATCCAAGGATTTATTAATTTCATTATGTCATTATATTATGATTTATTAATAGTCACATGTTAATGTTATGTTTCGGGTCATAACCACATTGATTTTTTTGTATGTTTTGAATTTTTATTTCTTGTACCCATATATTGATCATGAGTATATAATATATAGAATTTAATACAAGATAAAAATATCATATATATTCATTATGTTTTTATTTAATATGAACCATAAACTTTAGTGATACGAAATGAAATAAACAATTTATGGACATGATAGGTCATACATATGCAAGAAAATTCTTTCCAATTTCATATCGTATTGAATAAAAGAATTTAAATGATATATAAATATATATATATATATATATATTATCATAATAGTGGCTCTATTATTTCATATATATCATGAATTTTTATGATTCCCATCCTTAATTCATTATATGTAGTGCATGACTCAATCACATTGCTTCATGGGGTGGTAGTATGGTGTAAACACCAACAATGTTATTGTATTCCCAAAAAATTAAAGGCCTGAATTTATGTGTCAATATATAATTATAGAATCCTAAATAAATCATAAATATCACATATATATATATATATATATAATATTATCTATATTTCCATTATTAATTACAACATTGAATTTGGTAATGGAAAATGAACCACATCAGTTATCAATGATGATTTTTAAACCATTTGATTGATGTATGTGTGGTTTCCGGTTGTACCATATTCATAAGAACTATAAGGCCCCAGCCTTAAACCTTACTTAATCTTGAGTTATTACAAGATTACACATTGAAGATCTTTTCAGGTTTAGAGTTTTAGAGAATTAGAACATAAAACTAGCATTAAATTCCACATATAAACAAAGTGGTTACATAAAGATAGTATTCATTTTTCCCATCAATGGAAACATATTTGAAATAAAACATGGATTCATTCTTGACACTTCCTTGAAACTATCATCATATCATGTACCATTCCCTTGACCTGTGAAAAACATTTCAAAAAAAACTTGGGATGAGCTTAAAAAGCTCAGTAAGGGATATAAAAATATATGGAAATGAAACATGGGTACATATATACATAAGAATGAAATCATACTTTACCCATAAATCATAAGCACTTTAACATACCTCATCAAATCATGAATAAATCATAGAAATCATAAGACATAAAGGTAACTTGAGGCATTCATAACATTCTTACGTAGGGAGTAACCCTCTTGGTTACGTTGGGAATACCCATCACAGTATATTCCCTAAATATCTTCGGAGAAACCTTAAAATTTCACTCCTTCGCGTTACCCAATGCATTGGAGAGCTATATCGGGCTCACCCGCCCTTAGTTTATCACGGAACCACCCGTCTTCATAATAATGCCCAAGAACCTCAACATAATCGTATCACATAAAACATGCATAAAGGAAACATAACATTTCCACCTTTCAATCACAAGATATCAATACAACACATTGATATAAAAATATTATGAAAACCATTTTCAATACCAAAATAAAAGAAAAGTAAAACATGGTATTTAATTTTTTTTAAAAGAAGGTATGGCTTGTAGTGGAAGCCGAAACTCAAATAATGGTCACAGCGGTGGAGAAGTCGTTGTCACCGCATACGTACGACAAAACATTCCCTTTTTTTATTTTGTAAAACGCATCGTACAAAAAATATTCATTTTGGATAAACGTAAAATTCAAAGGGGTTTATACATCGTATAAATGAAAGTTGTGTATAAAATAAAATATGCCTCAATGAAAGGAGATTGAGACGAAGTCCCATACCTCGGGTCTGACTTGACTCAATCGTTCTTTAATGTCCTGAATAATAAACTTGAGTTAATTTATAATTTCTTAAGAACCTTATTCATGTTCATTATTCCTTTTATATCAGTTATTTCCATGTCATGAACACTGTAATTATTTAAGTTAATAATGGTTGTTTTAACGATCATTGGTACTTGAGTCAAAATAAACCCTTTATAATTACAAGTTGTTCATGTATCCATTATATACAGAATTATAATCATGATGTATATATCATATATATCATATATATCCAGTTTATATGTGCATTTATAATATTACATAATCATTTAGAGGTAAGAAATGAAATGCACCGTTCATGGAGACAGTAAGTCATACGTACGCATGAACGCTACTTTCATTTCTATTTCGTAATTTTTATGAAATGGAATCATAATTATATAAAGATATATTATAATTCCAGTATAATAAAATATATAATACTATTAATTAATTCCTTTATACGTCCCACATATGTCATTAACAAAATCAAATCACTTTGAGGGGGCGGTAGTCCGCACTTCCTTAAATGAAGATATCGCGTTTACCCATAATGGAAACCATAAAGGTATGCCCAAAATGCAAAATACATAATCTTAAGGAAAACATAAACATATTATATATCATATATAAATATAGTGACATCTTAATGGCCACCTTTGATGGTGTTAAAGGAATGTTGAACAATCATCGTTTCGGGAGGCATAAATTCACCATCCACGGAAACAGTATGTTCTTTAACCATTAGATGTAGGTGTGTGTAAGTGTAGCTTGAATCCTTCTTATAACAACATAATATTATATTGAAGATACTGGAGTTGTTACAAAAGAAATAAATAAAAAGATTTTAGGGGGTTGTAGTAGCAAAATAAAACAAAAGGACTCAAGTGAAGACATTACCTTAAAATCGGGTAACTCCCTTTGGTTTGAGCTCAAAGGCTTCCTTGAAAAGAATTCTGCCCACAGTGAGGCTTCAAGGAGTAATATAGGGAAGTGGATAGACAAAATTAGTAGGGTTTGGCCAAGCCAAAGGCTTTGGAAGTGTGGGTAAGGAGGTAGATGTGGGGGCCTTTTATAAGAGGAGAGGAGGGGCACTCTTGGAAAGTAAAGAAATATTACTTTATTTGAAAATGCTTTTCTCATTTAAAAGGTCCCACATTGATAGCATATGTGGATAAGGTGATAAGGGTTCGAAATATACCCACCCAATAGGTTTTTGACATGTGTAGGTCATATATTTTACATTATCGTTTCATTTTATTTAAATCCTTTATTAATGAGGTAATCGCTACATCATTATGATGTCATAAATACTTTTATTTATTTAATGTCCAAAAATTATTAAAAAACTACTATGATGTAGGAAATCTTTGTATCTTTCTAATTAATATTTTTAGTCAAAAATATGACTTGTATAACCCCATTTTAAAATTGTTTTCGTAAAACATATTATGTTTGTGTCATTTTTACTTTTACATTAAATAAAAAGTTATTTATGTCATTTCCCAACCAAAGTGGCTCCATGGGGTCCCCAAGTTGACCCATGGATTTTCTTGGTCGACCATGACACATAAAATGAGAGTAGGACATGTGTCAAGCTCATCTCATACTATTAAAACATTATTTTTACCTTAAACAACACTAATTACCACTAATCGAGATTAAAAACTTAATAAGTTACTGTTCACCAAAAATTTATTTTAATCCCATTGGACCACATTTTACTTCTTAATGACAACCATGTATTTCGGATTATTGAAATTTAAAACAAAAAGGTGGAAAATTTTCATTTAAATGGAAAATCAGTTTTTATAAGTACCACTTAGTGGATTCACTATTCATCAAAAATTGATGTTTTTCAAAAAAAATACCAAAACTTCACCCGATGCTATATTTGATATTCTGAATTAAAAAATGATGTCTATTTTACAAAATTAAAATCATATAAGTTACATTAATTAATTTAATAATTAATTCCCGCTTTCATGACAAATAGCGGGTTTTTATGAAACAATAAGTATCAAAAGATTGACACCAGTTTAAGTCCAATTTCAAAGTGAAATTGATTCCAATGACCACCATTGGATTAAATGGTAAAAATATATTCTAATTTCACTTCAAACCCAATTCAAAAGATAATCTAATCATATAAATAAATTAGATTAAAAAGCAGTTTTGATGTAAAATTCAGTATTTTTCACTATTCATTAAAAAATGAACATTGTCAGAAAAATACCAAAAATTCACACAAAGTAAATTTTGATGTCCCAATAATAAAGAATAAGTTTATATTGACAAACATAGTTTATAAAATTGTCAAAAAATAGATTCAAAAATGGTTTGCCATCAAAAGGCAGTAAAACAATCTTTTAAAAATATTAGTGTATTCCATGCTTAAGATTGGATTTATTTTCATTTTAAGCCTATAAAACACTATCTAATTCATTAATAGACATAGATAAAAATATCTATTATTCATTACTTACTTGGGATGTTACATCCTTCCCCCCTTTAGAAAATTGCGTCCCCGCAATTTATTTACTTATCGAACAAATGGGGGTACTTATCCCTCATTGCATTTTCAGATTCTCATGTTGCCTCTTCAATCATGTGGTTTTTCCACAAAACCTTTACCTGATATATCACCTTATTCCATAACACTTGCTCCCTGTGGTCAAGAATCTGGACCGGTTGTTCCTCATATGATAGGTTCTCTTCCAGGTGAACTATCTCTGGACTCAAAACATGAGATGGATCTGGCATGTACTTCCTTAACATTGAAACATGAAAAACATTGTGTACCTGAGATAAACTCAGAGGTAAAGCCACTCGGTAAGCAACTGATCCAAATCACTCTAGAATTTCATATGGTCCAATGAACCTTGGACTCAGCTTTCCTTTCTTACCAAACCGCGTCACACTTTTCCATGGTGATACTTTGAGAAAAACATGATCACCTACCTCAAAAGAGAGATCCTTCCTCCTGTTGTCTGCATAACTCTTCTGCCTACTCTGAGCTGTTCTCATGTGTTTCTAAATCAGCTGAACTTTTTCTGCCATCTCTTCTACCAATTCTGGTCTCATCAACTTACTTTCACCCACTTCATCCCAGAAAGCTGGAGTTCGACACCGCTTCCCATATATCGCCTCAAATGGTGCCATATGTATACTGGAATGAAAACTGTTATTATATGAAAATTCAAACAAAGAAAGATGTTGGTCCCAACTTCCCTGATAATCCATCGAACAAGCTCGTAGCATATCCTCCAAGTTCTGAATTGTTCGTTCCGACTGCCCATCTGATTGAGGATGAAAAGCTGTACTAAAATTTAATTCAGTACACAACGACTTCTGAAGGCCTTTCCAAAAGTTAGAAGTGAACCTGGGATCACGGTCAGATATAATGGAGAGAGGAACTCCATGTATCCTGACTATATCTTTAAGATACAAACGGGAAAGTTGATCTAGGGAAAAATAATCTCGTATAGCAAGGAAATGAGCCGATTTGGTCAAGAGATCAACAATAACCCAGATAGCATTATTACCTCGAGATGTCTTCGGTAATCCCACAATAAAGTCCATGGATATATTCTCCCATTTCCACTCTGGAACTGGTAAAGGCTGAAGAATACCTTTCGGTAACTGCCGCTTTGCTTTAACCTGTTCACAAGTCAAACACTTCACAGTAAAATCAGCAATATCTCTTTTAATTCCATCCCAGCAGTAATACTTCCGAAGATCTCTATACATCTTAGTACTCCCTGGATGAACTGAAAACGGAGAACTATGAGATTCACATAACAAATCTCTCTTCAACTGTGAATCACAAGGCACGCACAATCTCTTCCCAAATCTCAAAACACAATCACTATCAATGTTGAATTCATGAAACTTACCTTTCTGAACCAGCTCTACCTTTTTCTGCAACTCATTGTCTTGTTTTTGTGCTTGCTTGATTCTGTCTGATAGAGAAGATTTCACTGATACCTGAAACAAAACAGAAGAACATCCTTCACCAACAACTTCTATTCCAAAGTTCATCAAATCCTTAACCAAAGGATCACGTTCCAAATGCAACATTGCTAATGAAGCATTACTTTTTCGACTCAAAGCATCAGCCGCCTTATTTGCTTTTTCCGGATGGTAATGAGTTGTACTATCAAAATCCTTGATTAATTCTAGAGATCTCCTCTGTCTCATGTTTAACTCTTTCTGAGTGAATATATACTTTAAACATTTGTGATCAGTATATATTTCACTCTTTACTCCATACAAATGATGCCTCCAAATTTTTAAAGCGAAAACAACAACACCTAATTCCAAATCATGTGTAGGGTAATTTACCTTATGAGTTTTCAACTATTTTGAAGCATAAGCAATTACATGATCATTCTGCATTAGGACACAACCATGTCCTTTCAATGAAGCATCACTGTAGATAACAAACTCCCCATTCCTAGAAGGTAGTGCCAAAACTGGAGCATTCACCAATCTTCTTTTCAACTCCTGAAAACAATCATCACATTCTTTTGTCCAGATAAACTTATCACCCTTCCGAGTTAGCTTAGTCATTAGACTAGATAATCGTGAAAAATTTCTAACAAAACATCGGTAATAGCCTTCCAAACCAAGGAAGCTACGAATCTCGGTTACATTTCTGGGTCTTGTCCATTCTTCCAAAACTTTTGTTTTTGCAGGATCAATAGTTATTCCATCTTTAGAAACAATATGACCAGGGAAAGAAATTTTTTGCAACCAAAACTCACACTTTCTGAATTTTTCATACAGTTTCTTTTCGTTTAAGGTTTTCAAGATAACCCTTAAATGTCTTTCATGATCTTCTTTAATTTTATAAAACACCAAAATATCATCAATGAAAACCACCACAAACTTATCCAAGAACTCATGGAAAATTCTATTCATTAAGTCCATGAATACAAAAGGTGCATTGGTTAGCCCAAAAGGCATTACTACAAATTCATAATGGCCATATCTTGTACGGAACGCAGTCTTTGGAATATCTTCCTCCTTTACCTTTAGCTGATGGTACCCCAATCTCAGGTTAATCTTTGAAAAAAACTGAGCTCCCTGGAGCTGATCAAACAAATCATCGATATGAGGCAAAGGATATTTGTTCTTAACAGTGATGTTATTCAAGGTTCTATAATCAATGAAAAGTCTCATAGAACCATCTTTCTTTTTAACAAATAAAACAGGAGCACCCCATGGTGATGTGCTAGGTCGAATGAAACATTTCTCTAATAAATCTTGCAATTGCTCCTTCAACTCTAAAAGTTCAATTTGAGCCATTCGATAAGGGGGTTTTGAAATTGGCTTAGCATCAGGAACTAAGTCAATAGTAAATTCAACTTCCTGATCTGGTATTATTCCAGGAAACTCATCAGGAAAAACATCAAGATACTCATTTACCATTGGCACATCATTAATCTGAAAATTTCCTTTGTTTTCAACAATCTGTGCAAGGTAACATTCATTTCCATCTTTTACAAGTTTCTCAGCCTCTTGATATGTTATCAACAGTAAGGGTTCATTCTTGTACAAAAACTGAAAGTCTTTCTGAAAAGAAACTTCTTTAGCTCTACAGTCAATCTTAGCATGGTAAATAGAGAGCCAATCCATACCCAAGATAACCTCAAACTCTACTAGAGGTAAAACAATAAGGTCCGCAAGTAGGTTCTTTCCACGGATTAGGATAGGAAGATTCTTATAAATTCTTTTTGCCTCAAAATTTCCCCCATGTGTTTTTACCACAAGTTCAAGAGTCATTTCTTGAGATGCTATTCCCATTTTATTAGAAAAGGTTTCAGAGATGAAAGAACGTGTAGACCCCGAATCAAACAACACACTGGCATAATCTGGAAAAACAAACAAAGTACCTGATACAACTTCATTTGGTGGCCCGACATCTGCTGAAGTAGTTGCAAAGGATTTCACCACCCCTTTCTGCTTGTATTCTAACTGCTTCCCATCACTCAAGATCTTTGTAGGACACTCATTTGAATAGTGACCCATCTCATTGCACTTATAACATTTCACTAACTATAAATAAAATTTGGTCTTACCATCACCCTGATCTTTTTCAGTGCAATCACGAGCCTTATGTCCCATCTTACCACATCGGTAGCACTTTCCAGAATTCAGAAGACATTCCCCAGCATGCCTTTTGCCACATTTATCACAAACTGGAAACTTAGTTTTCTTAACATCAGACTTTTTTGAAGAATTCTTACCTTTATCCTGCCACCTCATTTTCTTCTTCTGTTGGTTGTTATAGAACACTTGATCATCGGCAAACTCCATTTCCACCTTCTCAGCACATCAGACAAGCTTTTCATAACTTTTAAACTCACGAGAAGCTAATGCCCTTCGATATTCTGGCTTTAATCCTGAGTAAAAACGATTGATTTTACTATCAAGGTCTCGAATAAAATTTGGAGCATACCTTGCCAATCGAGTGAACCTTTCTTAATAGGCAGCCACTGAGTCTTCCTCTTGCCTCAATTCCAAGAATTGATTTTCCATCCTAAGTCGAATAGCCTTAGGAAAATACTTTTCAAGAAACATACCTTTGAATTCATCCCAGTCAAGAGCATCATTCTCATCAGCGTCCCTGATATTTTTAACCATCGAAAACCACTGATCTGCTTCACCCTCCAAACGGTAAATAGCAAGACTAACCTTTTGATTGTCTGAACAACCCATGACATCGAAAATCTTCTCCAGTGATTTAATCCACCCCTCAGCTAGCACAGGGTCAGATGATCCTCTAAATGATGGGGGATGTTGCCTCATGAAATGTTCCACCACTGACACGTTCCTCTGCAGTTGATCTAGCAGATCTCATGCATGGATACCACAACCATTTGTCGCTTGAGTCAACTGTGCCATTAATGCAACAAACTGTTCAGTTCCAATTCTGACCATCTCAGGATGCTGATTCGGAAGGTTATTTTCTTCTTGCATGCCTTCCTAGCACTGCTTCCCTGTTTCCTCTGCGGAAAACTATTCTGAACAAACATGTCTTAGATAAAGCAACATGGTAATCTTCAAATGCTATATCATTTCAAAAAATATATATTTTTGGATAATCATTTAATAGAATTCTAACTCCTAATGTTATCTAAACCGACCTCTGATACCAACAATAAGGCCCCAGCCTTAAACCTTACTTAATCTTGAGTTATTACAAGATTACACATTGAGGATCTTTTCAGATTTAGAGTTTTAGAGAATTAGAACATAAAACTTGCATTAAATTCCACATATAAACAAAGTGGTTACATAAAGATAGTATTCATTTTTCCCATCAGTGGAAACATATTTGAAATAAAACATGGATTCATTCTTGACACTTCCTTGACACTATCATCATATCATGTACCTTTCCCTTGACTAGTGAAAAAAATTTCAAAAAAACTTGGGATGAGCTTAAAAAGCTCAGTAAGGGATATACAAATATATGGAAAGGAAACATGGGTACATATATACATAAGAATGAAATCATATTTTACCCATAAAACATAAGCATTTTAACATACCTCATCAAATCATGAATAAATCATAGAAATCATAAGACATAAAGGTAACTTGAGGCATTCATAACATTCTTACATAGGGAGTAACCCTCTTGGTTACGTTTGGAATACCCATCAAAGTATATTCCCTAAATCTCTTCGGAGAAACCTTAATGTTTCACTCCTTCGCATTACCCAATGCATTGGAGAGCAATATCGGGCTCACCCGCCCTTAGTTTATCACGGAACCACCCGTCTTCATAATAATTCCCAAGAACCTCAACATAATCGTATCACATAAAACATGCATAAAAGAAACATAACATTTCCACCTTTCAATCACAAGATATCAATACAACACATTGATATAAAAACATTATGAAAACCATTTTCAATACCAAAATAAAGGAAAAGTAAAACATGTTATTTTTTTTAAAGAAGGTATGGCTTGTAGAGGAATCTGAAACTCAAATAATGGTCATGGCGGCGGAGAAGTTGTTGTCTCCGCATACGTACGACAAAAACATTCCCTTTTGTCATTTTGTAAAACGCTTCATATAAAAAAGATTCCTTTTGGATAAACGTAAAAGTAAAAGGGGATTATACACCGTATAAAATAAAGTTATGTATAAAATAAAATATTCCTCAATGAAGGGAGATTGAGACGAAGTCCCATACCTCGGGTCTGACTTGACTCGATCGTTCTTTAATGTCCTGAATAATAAACTTGAGTTAATTTATACTTTCTTAAGAACCTTTCTCAAGTTCATTATTCCTTTTATATCACTTATTTCCATGTCATGAACACTGTAATTATTTAAGTTAATAACGATCGTTCTAACGATCATTGGTACTTGAGTAAAAATAAACCCTTTATAATTACAAGTTGTTCATGTATCCATTATATCCAGAATTATAATCATGATGTATATATCATATATATCATATATATTCAGTATATACGTGCATTTATAATATTACATAATCATTTAGAGGTAAGAAATGAAATGCACCGTTCATGGAGACGGTAAGCCGTACGTACACATGAACGCTACTTTCATTTCTATTTAGTATTTTTTTTATGGAATGGAATCATAATTATATAAAGATATATTATAATTACAGTATAATATCATATATAATACCATTAATTAAATCCTTTATACGTCCCACATATGGCATTAACAAAATCAAATCACTTTGAGGGGGTGGTAGTCCGCACTTCTTTAAATGAAGATATCGCGTTTACCCATAATGGAAATCATAAAAGTATGCCCAAAATGAAAAATACAGAAGCTTAAGTAAAAACTAAACATATTATATATAATATATAAATATAGTGACATCTTAATGGCCACCTTTGAAGGTGTTAAAGGAATGTTGAACAATCATCATTTCGGGAGGCATAAATTCACCATCCACGGAAACAGTATGTTCTTTAACCATTAGATGTAGGTGTGTGTAAGTGTAGCTTCAATCCATCTTATAACAACATCTTAGTATATTTAATATACTGTATTTGTTACAAAAGAAATAAATAAAAAGAGTTTAGGGGGTTGGAGAAGCAAAATAAAACAAAAGGACTCAAGTGAAGACATTACCTTAAAATCGGGTAACTCCCTTTGGTTTGAGCTCAAAGGCTTCCTTGGGAAGACTTCTGCCCAAAGTTAGGCTTCAAGGAGTAATAGAGGGAAGTGTAGAGACAAAATGAGCAGGGGTTGGCTGATCCAAAGGCTTTGGAAGTGTGGGTAAGGAGGTAGAGGTGGGGTCCTTTTATAAGAGGAGAAGAGGGGCACTCTTGGAAAGTAAAGAAATATTACTTTATTTGAAAATGATTTTCGGATTTAAAAGGTCCCACATTGATATAATTCAAGGATATGGTGATAAGGGTTCTAAATATACCTACCCAATAGGTTTTGGACATGTGTAGGTCATAGAGTTTACATTATCTTTTCATTTTATTTAAATCCTTTATTAATGAGGTAATCGCTACATCATTATGATGTCATAAATACTTTTATTTATTTATTTTCCAAAAATTATAAAAAAACTATTATGATGTAGGAAATCGTTTTATCTTTCCAATTAATATTTATAGTCAAACATCGGACTTGTATAACCCCATTTAAAAATTGTTTTCGTAAAACATGTTATGTTTGTGTAATTT
This sequence comes from Viscum album, assembly GCA_963277665.1. Lineage (NCBI taxonomy): Eukaryota > Viridiplantae > Streptophyta > Magnoliopsida > Santalales > Viscaceae > Viscum > Viscum album. The sequence continues at coordinate 163,637,896 of OY728155.1, read as the reverse complement.
TTACATTTACATTAAATAAAAAGTTATTTATGTCATTTCCCAACCAAAGTGGCTCCATGGGGTACCCAAGTTTACCCATGGATTGTCTTGGTCGGCCATGAAACATCCAATGAGGGTAGGACATGTGTCAAGCTCATCTCATACTATTAAAACATTATTTTTACCTTAAACTACACAAATTACCACTAACCGCGATTAAAAACTTAATAAGTTACTATTCACCAAAAATTTATTTTAATCTCATTGGACCACATTTTACTTCTTAATGACAACCATGTATGTCGGATTTTTGAAATTCAAAACACAAAGGTGGAAAATTTTCATTTAAATGGAAAATCAGTTTTTATAAGTACCACTTAGTGGTTTCACTATTCATCAAAAATTGAAGTTTTTCAGAAAAATACCAAAACTTAACCTGAATCTATATTTGATATTCTGAATTCAAAAATGATGTCTATTTTACAAAATTAAAATCATATAAGTTACATTAATTAATTTAATAATTAATTCCCGTTGTCATGACAAATAGCGTGTTTTTATGAAACAATAAGTATCAAAAGATTGACACCAGTTTAAGTCCAATTTCAAAGTGAAATTGATTCCAATGACCACCATTGGATTAAATGGTAAAAATATATTCTAATTTAACTTCAAAAACAATTCAAAAGATAATTTAATCATATAAATAAATTAGATTAAAAAGCAGTTTTGATGTAAAATGCAGTATTTTTCACTATTCATTAAAAAATGAACACTGTCAGAAAAATACCAAAAATTCACACAAAGTAAATTTTGTTGTCCCAATAATAAAGAATAAGTTTATTTTGACAAACATAGTTTATAAAATTGTCAAAAAATAGATTCAAAAATGTTTTGCCATCAAAAGACAGTAAAACAATCTTTTAAAAATATTAGTGTATTCCATGCTTAAGATTGGATTTATTTTCATTTTAAGCCTCTAAAACACTATTTAATTCATTAATAGACATAGATAAAAATATCTATTATTCATTACTTACTTGGGATGTTACAAGAACATGTCAGTGTAAATATTATGAACATTTAATTATATAATCACTATATAAAAATAACTTAATTGGATCGATAAATAAATAAAACAATAACATTCATTGATGAATGGAAACACTTCTTCAGGTATCTGTTTTTTGGTTTTCACTATATGGTTTCATTGTATGTCTTTATAACCATGTTGTTTATTATAGAATGATATTATTGAGGATAATAACCAATTTGTCAAGATATTGGCAGAATCAATTTTTTTTACGGTGTGACGATATGGTGAGTGGTGGTGTCCTTTTATAAGGGAGTTTAGTTTCAATTTTTAATGTTTTTTAAATAGTTCATTACAACAAAAGAAATTAATTTTAACATGGATCCAATAACTGAGAAATCAATAACATAAAAGGTATATTTTCTAAATATGTCAATCAAATGGGTTTTGATAGGTTCTATATCATTTTTATACCCTATATTTTATGTTTACCACTGAGTAATATTATTTTTAGCTTAATAACTTTAAATAATTTGAATTTATTTAACTTCCCACATTGGTAAAAAATTGTTGTAAATTTTATAAATTATTAATTTTATGATAAAAATATGGAATAAATTTTTCAAAATTCAAATCTAAGAAGTGGTGGAAATTTACTCACAATTTATCCCACGGATGTGACGGGATAACATGTTTTTAATATGAAAACGTTTGAATGATTAAAAAAAATTATATCCAATCTCAATTTGAAATTTTTTAAAATTCCCTAAAATATGTTATTATATGTATAATTTAATTAATTCACCTTTAGAATTATCTTTAATTATTTATTAAATTTATTATTAAATTAAATATAAAGGTCAATTTTCAATTAAAATTCGGTATTTTTCACTATTCACAAAAAAATGAAACATTTCAGAAAATTCCCAAACATTCACACAATTTTAATTTTAATATTAATTTTAAAAAATGAAGTTTCTTTTCTCAAATTGTAACGCCCCGACCCCAGTTACCCAGAGTCAGTGCATTATTGCGTAACAATGACATGATCACAAAAGATCAAGTCTCGAAAGACCGATTAGTTTAGTAGCCTTGGAAACACTAGATACATTCATAAATGTTACATTACATCATAAAGTGAAAAAATAAAATAACAAGGTCTCCATAGTCCACACTCATATCCTCTTCTGAATATCCCTGAAGTTCATTCATAAAATACTTCTTCACATCCTGGAAATATTAAATCATTGAAAGGGGTGAGCTCATATGGTCAGTAAGGATAACAATATTGCGGAAGCTTTCATAAATAAACATTAACATTTAAGGAAATGTATAACTAAAACAAAAGCCTTTTTAAACATGAACTTCAGCATAATATTAAAAAAATTAAATTAAATAATTCTATTTACTTACTCACATGGATATTCTACTAGTCGAATAATCACATGCAATATCAATAACCACTTTCATAATGATAGAATGCATAATGCCAGACTATCATAACCACATAGCCAAGGCCTCGTGCCAAGACTACAAATAAGATTTTTTCAAGGCCTTGTTCCAAGACACTAGTTTGTCTAATGAGACCTACCGATGCATCGAGGAGCTATAGTGGGCCCCACTCGTCACTTATTAAGTCCAATGCATTCCTCATATGAACAGGTTTAAACATATCATAAACCATAAAATAATTGTATCACATAAAACATGCATAAAGTAAACATAAGATTTCCACACTTCAAACACAATATATCAATACAACACATTGATATAATAAAAACTTTATCAAAACCATTTTCAATACCAAAATAAAAGAAAAGTAAAACATGGTATTTATTTTTCTTTTAAAAAAAAGTTATGGCTTATAGAGGAAGTCGAAACTCAAATAATAGTCACGGCGGCGGAGAAGTCGTTGTCACCGCATACATAAGAAAAAACATTCATTTTTTCATTTAGTAAAAATGCTTCATATAAAAATATTCCTTTTGAATAAAAGTAAAATTCAAAGGGGGTTTATACACTATATAAATGAAAGTTGTGTATAAAACCAAATATGCCTCAATGAAAAGAGATTGAGACGAAATACATACAAAGATAATTTTTAAAATAAAATAGATATATTATGTGTATTTACTATAAGTACACATAATTAAAGTACAAATACAAGATAGGACATAATAATATCATGACATAATTTTAAAGTAGGAGCTTAACACAAAGAATGAAAATTGGGTTAAGAAATTCTATTACCTTGTGTCCGACTTGACTCGACCGTTCTTTAACCTCCTGAATAATAAACTAGAGTTAATATCTACTTGCATAAGAACCTTTTTCAAGTTCATTATCCCTTTTATATCACTTATTACAATGTTACGAAAATTATGTAGTCATTTAAGTTAATAACGGTCGTTTTGTCGATCTTTGGTACTTGAGTCAACAATAAACTTCTTATAATTACAAGTTTTTAATGTGGTAGAATATCCATTATCTCCAGAATTATATTCATGATGTATATATCATATATATCATATATATCCAGTATATACATTCATTTATAATATTACATAACATTTAGAGGTAAGAAATGAAATGTACCGTTCACGGAGACGGTAAGCCGTACGTACGCACGAATGCTACTTTCATTTCTATTTCATATTTAATGGAATGAAATTATAATTATATAATGGTATACTATAATTCCAGTATAATATCATGTATAATATCATTTACTCCATCCTTTATACATCCCACATATGGCATTAATGATTCAAATCACTTTGAGGGGGCGTTAGTCCGCACTTCCGAAAATGAAATTATCGCGTTTACCCATAATGGAAATCCTAAAGGTATGCCACAAATTAAAAATACAGAATCATAAGAAAACAAAATATAATATATATCATATATAAAAATAGTTTCATCATAATGGACACCATTAGAGGTGTTAAAAAAATATTGAACAATCATCGTTTTGTGAGGCAGAAAGTTTCCATCCACGGAAACAGTATGTTCTTTAACCATTAGATGTATGTGTGTGTATTTGTATCATGAAACCTTCTTATAAGAACATTCTAGTATATTGAGGATACTGGTTTTGTTACAAAAGAAATTAATAAAAAGAGTTTAGGGGGTTGGAGAAGCAAAATAAAACAAAATAACATAAGAGAAGACATTACCTTTAAATCGGGTAACTCTTTTTGATTTGAGCCAAAGGATTCCATGGGAAGCGTTCTGCCCAAAGTGAGTCTTCTAGAAGTAAGATAGGGAAGTTGGGAGAGTATTTGGGCAGAGTTTGGCCGAGCCAAAAGGCTTTGATGGTGTGAATAAGGTGGTATTGGTGGGGGCCTTTTATAAGAGGAGACGAGGGGCACTCTTGGAAAGTCATGAAATGTTACTTTATTATATAATGAGTTTCGGATTTTAATGTTCCCAAACATATATATTTCGAGGCTAAGGTGATAAGGGTTCGAAATATACTCATCAAATAGGTTTTTGACAAGTTTAAGTCTTAGATTTTACATTATCTTTTCATTTTATTTAAATCGTTAATTAATGATGTAATCGCTGCATCATCATGGGGTCATAAATAATTTAATTTATTTAATGTCTAAAAATTATTAAAAAAATATCATGATGTATGAAATAGTTTTAGCTTTCTAATAAATATTTATAGTAAAAAATATTACTTGTATAACCCCATTTAAAAATTGTTTTAGTAAAACAACTCATGTTTGTGACATGTTTATTTTAACATTAAATAAAACGTTTTTAATGTCATTTTCCTACCAAAGTGGCTCTATGGGGTCCCCAAGTTGACCCATGGATTTTCTTGGTCGGCCATGATTCATACAATAAGGGTACGAAAAGTATAATGGTATTTTCATATTTTTATAATATCATTTTTACCTTAAAATTTACTAATTACCTTTAATCGTAATTAATTAAACTTAAGAGTTACTATTCACCCAAAAAAATTTTAATCCCATTAAACAACATTTTACTTCTTAATGACAACCATTTATGTTGGATTTTTGAAAATCAAATCACAGAAGTGGTAATGTTTCATTTAAACGAAAAATCAGTTTTTTAACTACCACTTAGTGGTTTCACTATTCATCAAAAATTGATGTTTTTCAGAACAATTCCCAAATTTCACCCTAAGCTATAATTGATATTCTGAAATCAAAAATTATTTCTATTTTACAAAATTACAAACATATAAGACGCATTAATTAATTTTATAATTAATTCCCGCTGTCACAACAAATAGCGTGTTTTTAAGAATCAATATATGTCAAAAGATTGACAATCGTTTATGTCCAATTTCAAAGTGAAATTAATTATAATGACCACCATTGGATAAAATGGTAAAAATATATTCTAATTATACTTTAAAACCACTCAATAGTATAATTTATCACTATAAATTATATTGATTAAAAAAGTTTTTTTTAAGTATTTTTCACTAGTCATAAAAAAATTGGAAGTTCTCAGAAAAATACCAAAAATTCAAAATAGGCTAATTTTGACATTATAAATCCAAAAATGAAGTCCATTTTGAAATAAAATATATATAATTTAAAAAAGTGGGTATTACTATTTATAATGGCTATTTTGATTAGTCACGGTGTGTTAGAATCTCGAACTTGCGTACAATGCAAGCTATTGCATTATAGAAAGAGAAGTGTATCGTGGAAGCTTGGGGTGTTACATTCTACCCTCCTTCAATAAATTTTGTCCTCGCAATTTGAATTTTTTCTTCGAAAATGAATGGTTGAAAATAGAAAATACCTTTATGGAAAACCCACATCGGAAATAAGGTTAATAAAATTTAACCTTAATTAGAGGGAAATGGAAATGAGAAAGTCACCACCAAATTAGGGTTTCTGATAGGAGAACATTGGTGGAATTTATAGACACATAATTAGAGGAAAAACGTAAATATTTATAGGGGTTGATTGAGGTCATCAATCACAGACAAGTGTAAAATTTAGGGCCTCAAAGCTTTCAATCTATGGTGATTTAAAATATCATCTGTTCAACAAAACATAAGGTATTAGGATAACCCTTTTTTTAATATCCCTTTCCAAAAGTTTAAGAATTAATTTATTCATAGAATAAGAGAGAGGTATATATATATATATACTTGACAAGGAGAGTTTCAACCTTCATCTAATTTCTACCACAAAGTCATCTTTCCCTCAAAAAGATAATAGAACTCAAAAATATTATATTTACCCAAATCATACAAGGTTTCAAATATTAACACATACCATTTAGATTAGGAAAACTATTTTATAATAACCAGGGAAATCTTGTAGGCTATTGGTAGGTAATAAAGTCCTGTCACACTATAGCTGTGGGTTCGATTCCTACAGCTTTCTCTGACGCGACGGGTTATCCCCCGACCTACAGGTTGTCCTTTTCCTAAAACTATAGTATTATAATATTCCAAAAATAATATTCAGAAATGTTTTAACCTTAAACAATACTATCCAAGGTTTAACTTAATCCATTCCAACCTTTATAGTTATCCAAAATACTTCTGTCCAACTCACAGTCCAAATTTTATAAGGAAGGTAAACATAATGAATTTCCTTTTTCCCCATAACAACATTTGAACACCTTCATCATGTATTCTTTTAAAACACTGAAACATCCTGAATTACCATAAATCATTATTGATTACATTCATGACACCTTATTCCTTATAGAATACTAGATATACTCCTTCTATCAAAAAATGTATACAAATCATTAATCAGTTTCAAGGAAGTTAAGAATATGCAATATCATTTATCCAAATCAATCCTGTATTATTCCAAAATCACTATCTCAGTATCACAACCATATTATGGTTTATCTTTCTCTCAACCATATATTTTCCAAAAATCTATCCTGTTGTGGAGTCACTTTTCTTGGTTCCACACAATCTCAATTCCTTGATGAAATAGTACGACAGTACAATCCTTATATACTCTATAATTATTATAACCAGTACATCATTGATATAACACTCAAATGAAAAAAAATTCTTTAACAACAAAATAAGAACTCTAATCATTCCTCCTCATCTGCGGTAGTATCATAACTTGATTATTATCTAATAACATCATTTGGGGCATACTCTGATGATTTGGACATTGGTTTGCGTAGTGTCCCCACTCCTTACAGATGAAGCATTGTACATTTGAAACCTTTTTCTTACCCGTGCAGTCACGCACTTGGTGTCCTTTTTCTCAACACATATAACAAACTCTGATTCCCTTCAGGCAAGTTCCAAGGTGTTTCTTCCCACAATTACCACATATAGGAAAATTCTTATTTTCCCTCATCCCTTTATCCATCATTCTCTCTTCCATCGTTTTCTTCTCCTTCTTCCCTTCAAATCCATAAGACTCAGAGAATTCTTTACTTAGATTATTTACACATGATACTATTTCTTCATATGTTGAGAACACGTGGGAGACTATTTCCCTTCTAAATGTTGGCTTAATACCATGAAAGATATGATCCTTCTTACTCTTTGGATCATATGTATTGATGGAGTTCACATTCATTCTACTGGGCGCCATTTCTATAAAATGGCATAAAAAAGGTTAGTTTATGAATTGCAATGAATAATTCCAAACTTGTAAAATACTTAATTTAAATAGAACGGTTTATGGATATAATCCATAATCATAAAAAATGTTTTCTTTGAGGATGTATATTCTCATAAACCCTTCATAATGGTTTGTAAAAAAATGATAATTATCCTAAGCATATCCCTCGGGAGTGTCGTAACCAAGAGTGCAGCAAAGCCCATTTTCATGCACTAGTTCCCGTTCGAGTCTAGCTGAAAGCGGTGTTTTCGAGTTTTACCCCTAGGTACATCTGTGCCAGAGCTGCCTCTACCTGCTCGTATCAAGACAGGGATGTATTGCTCGGAAAACTCACAAAAATCTCTATAATACCAAAATTCTAGGAAGTTATTCTATACTAATTCTCAAAGTTTATCATTGGGCTATGTGCCCTAATCAGAGTTTATCTAAATCTAGCTTCCAAGGTTAGTAATAAACTTCTTTTGATACCAACTGTAACACCCCGACCCTAGTTACCCAGATTCGGTCCATTATTGCGTAACATTTGCATGATCACAAAAGATCAAGTCTCAAAAGACCGATTAGTTTAGTAGCCTTGGAAACACTAGATACATTTATAAATGTTACATTTCATCATAAAGTGAAAAACTACAAAAAAAAAGGTCTCCATAGTCCACAGTCATATCCTCTTCTGACTATCCCTTTCGGTCATTCATAAAATACTTCTTCAAATCCTGGAAAATATGAAATCATTGATAGGGGTGAGCTCAGATGCTCAGTAAGGATAAAAATATTGTGGAAGCTTTCATAAATAAACATTAACATTTAAGGAAATGTATAACTAAAACAAAAGACTTTTGAAACTTGAACTTCAGCATAATATGGCAAAAATAAAATTAAATAATGTCATTTACTAACTCACATGGATATTCTACTAGTCGAATAATCACATGCAATATCAATAACCACTTTCATAATGATGGAATGTATAATGCCAGACTATCATAACCATGTAGCCAAGGCCTCGTGCCAAGACTACAAATAAGATTTTGTCAAGGCCTCGTTCCAAGACACTAGTTTGTCTCATGAGACCTACCGATGCATTGAGGATCTATAGCGGTCTCCACCCGTCAATTATTAAGTCCAATGCATTCCTCATATGAACAGGTTTAAACATATCATAAACCATAACATAATTGTATCACATAAAACATGCATAAAGGAAACATAAGATTTCCACACTTCAATAACAAGATATAAATACAACACATTGATATAATAAAAACGTTATCAAAACCATTTTCAATAACATAATAAAACAAAAGTAAAACATGGTATTTATTTTTCTTTTAAAAAAAGTTATGGCTTATAGAGGAAGCCGAAACTCAAATAATAGTCACGGCGGCGGAGAAGTCGTTGTCGCCACATACGTAAGAAAAAACATTCCTTTTGTCATTTAGTAAAAACGCTTCGTATAAAAAGATTCCTTTTGAATAAAAGTAAAAGTCAAAGGGGGGGGGGGGGGTTATACACTGTATAAATGAAAGTTGTGTATAAAACCAAATATGCCTCAATAAAAGGAGATTGGGACGAAGTCCTTACAAATATCATTTTTAAAATAAAATAAATCTATTATGTGTATTTAATATAAGTACACATGAATAAAGTACAAATACAATATAGGACATAATAATATCATGACATAATTTGAAAGTAGGATATTAACCCAAAGAATGGAAATTGGGTTAAGAAATTCCCTTACATTGTGTCCGACTGACTCGACCATTCTTTAACCTCATGAATAATAAAATAGAGTTAATATCTACTTTCTTAAGAACCTTTTTCAAGTTCATTATCCCTTTTATATCACTTATTACAATGTTACGAAAATTATGTAGTCATTTAAGTTAATAACGGTCGTTTTGTCGATCTTTGGTACTTGAGTCAACAATAAACTTCTTATAATTACAAGTTGTTTCTGTGGTAGAATATCCATTATCTCCAGAATTATATTCATGATTTGTATATCATATATATCATATATATCCAGTATATAAATTCATTTATATTATTACATAACATTTAGAGGTAAGAAATGAAATGCACCGTTCATGGAGACGGTAAGCCGTACGTACGCATGAACGCTACTTTCATTTATATTTCATATTTAGTGGAATGAAATTATAATTTTATAAATGTATACTATAATTCTAGTATAATATCATGTATAATATCATTTACTCCATCCTTTATACATCCCACATATGGAATTAATGATTCAAATCACTTTCAGGAGGCAGTAGTCCGCACTTCCTAAAATGAAATTATCACGTTTACCCATAATGGAAATCGTAAAGGTATGCCATAAATGAAAAATAAAGAATCATAAGGAAAAAAATATAATATATATCTTATATAAAAATATTTTCATCATAATGGCCACCATGAGAGGTGTTAAAAGAAGATTGAACAATCATCGTTTCGTGAGGCAGAAATTTGCCATCCACAGAAACTGTATGTTCTTTAACCATTAGATATAGGTGTGTGTAAGTGTAGCTCAAAACATTATTATTACAACATCCTAGTTTACTGAGGATACTTGTGTTGTTATAAATGAAATTAATAAAAAGAGTTTAGGGTGTTGGAGAAGCAAAATAATACAAAATAAACTAAGAGAAGACATTACCTTAAAATCGGGTAACTCTTTTTGATTTGAGCCAAAGGCTTCCTTGGGAAGAGTTCTTACCAAAGTGAGGCATCTAGGAGTAAGAGAAGGAAGTTGGGAGAGTATTTGGGCAGAGTTTGTCAAAGCCAAATTGATTTGAAGGTGTGAATAAGGTGGTAGTGGTGGGGGCCTTTTATAAGAGGATACGAGGGGCACTCTTGGAAAGTCATGAAATGTTGCTTTATTATATAACGCGTTTAGGATTTTAAAGGTCCCACACTTATATATTTCTCGGATAAGGTGATAAGGGTTAGAAATATAATCATACAATAGGTTTTTGACAAGTGTATGTCTTAGATTTTACATTATCTTTTCATTTTATTTAAATCGTTAATTAATGAGGTAATCGGTGCATCATCATGGTGTCATAAATAATTTAATTTATGTAATGTCTAAAAATTATAAAAAAAATATCATGATATAGGAAATCGTTTTATCTTTCTAATTAGTATTTATAGTAAAACATATTACTTTTATAATCCCATTTAAAAATTGTTTTAGTAAAACAACTCATGTTTGTGACATTATTAGTTTAACATTAATTAAAAAGTTTATAATGTCGTTTTCCTACCAAAGTGGATCCATGGGGTCCCCAAGTTGACCCATAGATTGTCTTGGTCGTCCATGACTTATCAAATAAGGGTAGGACAAGTGTAATGGTATTTTCATATTTTTATAATATCATTTTTACCTTAAATATCACTAATTACCTTTAATCGCGATTAATTAAACTTAAAAGTTACTATTCACCAAAAAATTATTTTAATCTCATTGAACCATATTTTACTTCCTAATGACAACCATGTATGTCAGATTTTCGAAAATCAAATCACAGAAGTGGTAATGTTTCATTTAAACGAAAAATCAGTTTTTTAACTACCACTTGTGGTTTCACTGCTCATCAAAAATTGAAGTTTTTCAGAACAATGCCAAAATGTCACCCTAAGCTATAATTGATATTCTGAATTCAAAAATTATTTATATTTAACAAAATTCCAAACATATAAGTTACATTAATTAATTTTATATTTAATTCCCGTTGTCCCAACAAATAGCGTGTTTTTAATAAACAATATATATCAAAAGATTGACAATGGTTTATGTCCAATTTCAAAGTGAAATTAATTCTAATGACCACCATTGGATAAAATGGTAAAAACATATTCTAATTATACTTTAAAACCACTCAATATTATAATTTATCACTATAAATTATATTGATTAAAAAAGTTGTTTTTATGTATTTTTCATTATTTATAAAAAATTGGAAGTTCTCAGAAAAATACCCAAAATTCTACATAGGCTAATTTCGACATTCCGAATCCAAAAATGAAGTCAATTTTGAAATAAAATATATTTAATTTCAAAAAGTGGGTATTACAATTCATAATTTCTATTTTGATTAGTCGCGGTGTGTTAGAATCTCGAACTTGCGTACAATGCAAGCTATTGCATTATTGAAATAGAAGTGTATCGTGGAACCTCGGGGTGTTACACAAATAAAATTAATAAAAATTTTAAAATGTAATTTTATATTACGTGCACTAAGAAATATTAAATAATCATTTAGAGAAGATACTACTTTTATAAAAATCAATTTTATTTCTTTTTAAAAGAAAATATTTTATTCTTAATTAATAGATAACTAAGAACCATGCAAAAATTAAATATTTTAATTTTTTTAAAATCCTATTTTTTATCACTGTTCCAACATCTAGGTGATAACTTTCATATTAAATAACAATATTAAATGTATATTATAGTTAAATAAAACTTGATCTTGAGTATAACAAATGCAATCAATGTAACTTGGTATTGTTTATAACCAAATAAACTATTATTGTTTCATGTATAAAAATATTAACATTGTACTATGCATCTAACAAGTATAAATTTTTGTTTCCTATAAATTTAGTTTTACTTGGGGTAGCGTGCAACTGAAACCATCATGAAATTTTAATTTATTTGAAAAAAGTCATAAAAAATTGGGGTATTGCATTATACCCCCTTAAATTGAATTTCCCCCCTTAAAATTATTCTAGGTCATAAAAGTATTAATTCATGAAATTTATTTTCATATAAACCTAGATCATATAAATGAATACAACATATTCATTTAATATTCGAAAGATTAAAACATAAATATTACACAAAGTAACTAATATCTATGTTTCTACGTTGGATAACATATGTGGATTGTGATGATGTTCAAATGGGAGACAAATGTAAATAATTATAGATAGTAGTTTTGATCATTGATCATAATAAATTGGGATATCTAGAGTAATTTATTGATAATATAACAATAAATATATTATTATCTAAGAGAACATTTGATTCATCGGAAATAAAGGTATGAGCAAAAAAATTTCTTTTTAGGATCCTTTCCTAAATATGTTGAATTTTCATGAGAATATATAATTAAATGAATTCATTATATTTCATAATCACATTCTCACTATTGGGTTTTTCCTTGATCAATTTACACTTCATCTATTTCTCTATGAAACAGAGGTGGATTTTTTATTCCTAAAGAATGAACAGATTATAAGATCCATATATATAATGAAAATTAACTATGTATATCATTCATTATTATCAGTGAAAAATGGTTATTAGAGGTTATAAATAAATTTCAAATAATTATATGTTGAAATAATTAATTAAACTCTAAAACCACATTCTATGTTCATCATAAGGCATTTCCTAAATGGTTCGCCTTATCCCCCACTCTAAAAATTTAAAACCAAAACATGAGAAAGAATGTGACTAAACATCTCAAAAACAAATACTATTAATCACCCAAATATCATAAAAAAATCTTTTTGTCACATACCCTCCATGTGAATAGCTTCATCATGTATTCCCTTCAAACATGCCAATAACCTGAATTATGATAGAACCATAATGAAAAAAGAATTATTCATAATTCATAAAATAAAAAACAATTACTGACTATATTATATAGATACAATAATTGAGTTAAATCCATAAATTATATCATAATATAGTTTATCAACAAATCCTTTATCAGTTATAAGGTCAACGATATTGTCTAATTTACTTTATTAAAACCAATCATCACTTTATCCAAACTAAACACCATGCTATCAACATATGAAAGATATTTAGGAGAATATTCCCATAATATAAATATCACCTTACTATTAAATCAATTTCACATTCCCTCTTAGTCATTCAGATATTCATTCAAATCCATAATAAAAATCTTATACTGAAAAATCCTTATATGTTTTAAAGTTCTTAAATCCCAATCAAAAAATACTTCAATCAAACAAATTCCTTCTCAAAATATTAACTACTCTCCCTATTATTATTTCATAATAACTAATTCCTTTCATATTCCCTTCATAGTATCATTGTTATAATGTTAAAATATAATACTCAAAAGTCCTTCATAATTAACTTCATGAATATTCCATTTTAGAAATTGATTTGATAATGCCCATTCTCCTAAAACATGAAGCACTTGAGTGTAAGTGGTTAATTAGTTGGAGTCCTCTTCACCTCGTCTTCATTACCATACCCATTAATCACATTTCATCATTCTCATGATTTATGGCGTGAATTACCTTACTTAATAACCATATAGTTCCCTTCAACCTACTTCCTTGATGCATCTTTGCACAATTCATTCATATAGAAAACATAATATTCTTTCTCTTTGGTCACGACTAACTAAAATCTTAGTAAACAATATCCTTCCCTTTTTTGGTGAGTTCTACAGCTGTTTAAGGTGCTTATTGTTAAATAAATTACGTGATGAATGTTTGAAAACAATATCTTTCACTTCGCCCATTATCTCTTTTGGTGTACAGCAGAATATTTTTCATCACACTCATTGTTTATATAATTTCATATATTTCCTTCCATTGAATATAACCAAAAATCATAGCGTTAATAATACTAATCAGAGTATAAAACCACATTATCATGAAACACCACATATAAAATATCTAAATAATAACACATTCATATTTATTCCATGAAAACATATGTTTACCCAATGTTATTCATAGACATACTATTTTTAAATCCATCGTGCTGGTTTCGGAAGATTCTTTGAGTTTCCAAAGCTAATCATGTGTGACTGTTACACTAGGTGTGCAGCAAGTACCATTTTCTTCAACCTATTCCAAATCGAGTCAAGTTAAATATAGTGTTTTTGAAGTTGTTTCCCATATGTAAAACTTCTCCAAAGATACATCCACTTTTATTACCCAAAAAGGGACTTGTTTCAAGGAAACCACTATCTCTTTGCTTTACCAAAACTAAAATAAATTTCCCTATAAATTAACACATTCCTAGACTACTACTTAGATAAATCCCTAGACATATCCTTATAAACATACCATGGGACATAACTACTGTTTTATCATCCTTGTTTCAAATGGTACTAAACGATTTTATTGGTACAAAATATACCGACCAAGGATTCTCAAACCTGGATACTACATCTTTTTATATGAATATCCATTATATTACAAAAACATGCACCATTAGACCATAAAACAATACTACCTTTAGAATCATCAAAATATAATCCACTGAATTAGTGAATGATCTTCAGGTAATCACATAAATTTCATCCCCTTTACTACCCCTACTTAAATCCATTATACATATCCCAGAGAACAGGTACATAAGAATGGGTGATATTAGATGATCAATGTGATTAAATAAAGGAGGTGTGTAATAATAACATGATCATAAGTGTGTGATAATAGGAACCCAAAATTTGAATGTTGTACGCATCATATAAAAGATCATAATCATGAATCCAAGAATAAATATTTTCCATTTATTTATCATGATCCATAATATTGTCGAAAAACATGTTTTATGAGAGTATAAAATTGGCATAAGACATAGATTGTAGGTATTATACATCATCATATAACATTATGAACATGTATACATAGAATTAGGTTTTTTGATTCAGTTAGGAAATGAAATTTGGCCCTTGAATAAAAATACGAACATGTAACCAGGTCTAGAGATATCAATTTTTGCATGAGAGATGAGACCACACATAACATAGTGAACCTGTAATTAGGAACACATGTAACATTCTGAACATCTAATCATCTCACAATTAACATTGTGAGCATTAAATATGGTTCATGTATAATATTAAGAACATGTAATTAGGTTCACTAAAAACATTGTGAACATGTTATCAGGTTCACACATAAAATTGTGAATATGTAACCGATATCACACATAACATTGTCAACATTTAATTATTTTCATCCATAACAAATATTATCATATGTTATATTTCATTGCCCAATTCATTGGAGAGATATTTTTGTCCCGCCCATCCCACAATGAAATCATACATATGTGTTCCACAAGATCATAAAAATTAAGAATTTTATAACCCAGTTAATGGAATTTGTATCACAAACATGTCATTATTTCACATACTATGTAAAAGAGACAGCTTTCATAATCATTTTAATATATAATAACCTGTAAAAAGAAGTGTATATCATATTCTATTTTCCATGGTATAACTCATGGAATATAATATGGATTCATAAATAACTTTTAATCATAAACATTACCATTATAATAAATAATAAGGACGATTTCCTAGCTTAATATTTCTAGTAAATCATATTTTACATCAATGCTTTGAATCTCAAATAGAAAAGTATTTTGAATGATCACATTCAACATTTATTAGGGGAAATAAAATTTTTGTGAAAATATATTTTTAAATCATATTACATTTCCGAAATCCATTTCTTTAAAAAACATTGATAACATATAATGTTTGATTTCAAAATTATTTGAAACACACAATGAAAAAAATATCCTTTCTATTTTGAAAATCACTTTATTAATCATTTTGAAAGCATTTTTATTTTAAAATAACCTTGATAACTTATAAAGGGTCATTTGAAAACAAATTTTACAATTTTATAAAACAAAATGTATTTTAAAATATTTTTTCTTTGTGATGTTCATAAAACTAAATTTTAAAAACTAAGAAAATTATTAAAAGTCATTGTTTTTTAATAAAAAATAATTCTGAATTAAGAGAGAAATATGTGCAGATTATTGTTAAAAATAATTTCTTAATTATCATATGTACCAAACAATAGTGATATGTTAGCATTAATATTATATACAAAAAATAACCATTGGAGAATAAAATTCATGATAATGATTGAGATATAGATCATATCATTTTATCATTGGAAGCATAATCCAAAACTATCCTGATAATATATGGGACTATAAAATAAAATTATTACCAGTTTGGTAAACATGAATCATAATCCATATAAATACATCACATAAAATAAGACATAAAATAAAATGTGGAAATATAATTTCATGATGTTAAATTTAAAACGGTCTATATATGAACATCATTATAGAATATTGGTTCATATCATATCATACCTCTCAGAGAAGGATAATTGAGACAAAAATATTATAATAAATTTGAATATTTTGAACTGTAATCCTCTAAATGAGATTAACTAAATGTATATTTAAATAAAAATAATATTTAGTTTAATCATCATAATATAGATTCATGGAAATCATATACACCACATAGAAGAATGAATTAGTGAATATATCATGTGTCTCATAAAAGTATAAATTGTGGTGGAAGTCTCGTACCTTAAGGATTGAAATTTGTTTTGTCCCCACTCGCGTCGGGGCCCACTACTGGAAAGATGATCTTTCCCAACACTTCTATACCAACGGTTTGTAAAAACCGTTGGTATAGCTACCATTTCCCAACGGTTCACCAAAACCATTGGGAAAGCCATAGATTTCCCCACCTTTCCCAACGGTTTTGGTAAACCGTTGGGAAAGGGTCACTCTTTCCCAACGGTTCACCAAAACCATTGGGAAAGGGTGTGTTTTGAGCCTCTTTCCCAACGGTTCACCAAAACCATTGGGAAAGAGTGACCTTTCCCAACGGTTCACCAAAACCGTTGGGAAAGGGTGTGTTTTGAGCCTCTTTCCCAACAGTTTTGGTGAACCGTTGGGAAAGAGTGACCTTTCCCAACGGTTCACCAAAACCGTTGGGAAAAAACAGCCAAAAAACCAACCTTCGGTCTAACAAAACTCAGCCCACCCCTAACCTATCCCAACAGTTTTGAAAACTATTGGGATAGGTTCTTTAATTTTTTTCCAGACCTACTAACCGAGAACATTATATAAATCAAAATTTTAAATAATTATGATAATACATATATATATTTATGAAAGTATGTTTAAAAAAGTGATGTTAGCTTAGTGGTTAAGTCGTTTGATTATAAACGAGGGGTCCTGGGATCAAATCCCAGCGGATGTTTTATTTTTGGAATTTATATACCAACGGTTCCATTACCGTTGGTATAGATTTCATATTACCTATACCAACGGTTTTTGAAAAATCATTGGTATAGACCTATCCCAATGGCTTACTTGGCTACGGTTCTCCAAACCGTCGGTATAGGCTATACCAACGGTTTGGAGGCCTATACCAACGGTTCCAAACCGTTGGTAAAGGTTAGTTTTCTAGTAGTGGCCCTTTTTTTGGGCGAGATGGTCCCCTCAAGATAGGGCATTATATCCTTTCATGTGTTACGAAGGAGGTTCCATAGTTGAGTGATCTTGATAGTTTATTTAAGGGGGTTAAGTGCTTGACCAATTAACCCATGTTTGGAACGATGTAATAGGATAGTCTCCAATTGGTTTATCCGCGGAGCCATTAACAACAAATGTCCCTATTATCCATGATTCATGGACTTTTTTTCCAAAGGTAGGTGCACACCAGATGATTAGACCAACGAAACATAAGGAATATCATTTATCGAGAGGATGAGACTTCAGGTACGTCACACCATTTTTTGGGGAATGATTACCTATTCTAGGACTATCTTATAGATTTAAGCAATTTTCATATCTTCCTGAAGCCTTGGCTCATTCACAAGAATGTGTCCGCTGATTACATTTATGTTTCAATATTAATTAGAAATACGCATTGGTTAGGAATCAATTTTATGTATATTAGGTTCTATATTGGTGAATATATATTCATGTATCCATGGTTCTTCATCAATGTCAACCTTTTGAGGACACATTATGGATTATCTTGTCTTTCTACCTGAAAATGATGATTTAATACATATAATGTGGTGATATATAGTTAATCGTTTTTTGGGGGAGATGACTATTTTGATGTTGTGGTGGAACCCATAAAATGGGATTTCTACATATCCTTGTGAGGGCAATCAAAACCCACATAGTTTGGTTCCACTTATCTGGGCACATCACATTTATGGTCATCTGATGAGGATCCATCCATGATGTTTAACATCATGCTATAGGGACATTCGTGTGGATGGTTCCTAGTCAATCATTGGTGTGGGACTTATGCAGAAACAACCCAAGGTACCCAAAAATGGTGTTGTGTTTATGGTATAGGGTGACCCTTTCGAGAATAGGGCCTGAAAAATATTAGGGTTGGGTTTTGAACTTGAATATGTTTCCTACGTATCTTAGTTATTTTCGAATCAAATCCCTCATAGTTTGATATGATGGGGATTATTCCTAGAATATTCCCATAAATGATGCATTATTTGGGTCTAACATCGTCCTAAAAGGCCCTATTAGATCAGATTTGGAACATACACCGCAACGGAGGCCTTGACGAATTGGGGTTCATGATTGGTGTTAGCCATTAAAGAGGTTATCATTTGATCTCTAGACTTAGATATGTTTATTATGTATCCTAGTTACAGTGGGAATTAGAAGTTCCTTTGTTCATTTTCGAATGTGGATTGCATGAGTGTAGTTATCATCACTAACTACTAACCCACGTGAGTCATTATCTGTGTGAGAATCAAGAGGATATAAAAGATTCAACCAGGCATAGAAATTGTCTTCTCTGATTTATGGAAAAGGAGGAGGATGATAGTGGAAGAGGCTGGGGTGAGAGGACTACCTCATATGATCAACGGTTCTTACTCAAGGAGGGATTCCCATGAAATAGGTTGTGGTAAAGGGGAGGAATGTTGCTTCTCATCAATGTGAATTAAAAGTGTTATTTCGCTTTTATATCACTAAACCTTGACAAAGGGAAAATCCACTGATTACCCATGATACCTAGAACAGGGAGGTTCACATTGGTATCCCAAAGTTGGACCCCAGGTTACAATGAGAATGTAAACTTATAGGCATTCTGGAAGTCCGCACCTATTACTGGAATTTCCTACGTGACTATACATTCCATTTGTAATTAAACATAGAAGGGAGTGTTGATTCACTTGATGGTTTTATCATACGGGTTTTTTGGATTTGGTGGAGGCCTTGGCCTACTGCGGATATACTAGATCGTGGAGGGACTATGGATGACATGATTTGAATGGAAGGAACTGATCGGAGCTGGAGGGGGGAATTCGTGAGTATAGCCCCATCCACATACCATTTTCTCATGCTGCATGTGGTTCATTCCACATGGCATGTTGCTTTGCTGGTGAAGGGTTCGTCTGCATACCATTGCGGTATGTGGGCCAAAATTTTGCCCATGGAGTGTTTTTCTACATGGAACTAGATTCTTCCTGCGTAACACTTTGCTATATGTGGCCGAGCATTCCTCACATACCATTGTGGTACTCTAGGACGAGATTTATCCACATAATGTGATTGGACATGGGGTTGATTTACATCCATGTAGTGATTTGTTACATGGTGTAGGATTCCATCCGCATAAAACATTTCTCTGCTAGATGACTATCTAATGAAGGGAAATTGGTCTTGTGATTCACATGAAATTTATCCATGAAGGGATTCAGGTTATAACTCAACAAATTCTTATTATATTATCTTCATTCCGGGTACACGGTGATCTTTACCTGAAAGGAATTGTCAATGGAGTCTATCTTTAATGGAGCCCTTCTTCCTCCATGCCTTCAAGACTTTGAAACCTGTTCTTCTAAATTGTAAAAAATTCCTCCTCCTTCAGCCCCCATCATGTTCCTTTTATATAAGGGTAAAGCTTCTAGACATTTGGATCATACGTTACCTTTTTCGGAATCCATTGGGGAAACCCGACCCATAGGAGACTCCATCAATGGGGTCATCATACGTAGCGGCAAAAATCCCCACCTCATTCGTAAACCATTTCAGTTCATAGGATCCATTCCAAAGTGTCGTCTACAGGAGTGAATTTCTTTGCCTCCACTTTTCCAATGACTTTGTTCATTTTTTGAACTGGTCCTTCATTCATCGTCCTATGAACCATTTGGTTCATGGTTGCTTTGCTATCCCACAGATCGCCATTTTGAGTTGTGTTCCACGAACGGCTTTAGAATCACGACGCAATGCTTCCATTTAACGATTTGGGAATCTTCATCTTTCATCATCAAATACTTAGTCGAACTTATGGATTATTATTTATCAAATTTGTGGGAGTATTTTATTTCCCTCCAAATATTTGTTAGTATCCAAAAAATTCCCCACATATGAATGTGTTCTGATTGGGATAAAGAGTAGTCCTTTCTGGTATAGAAAGTGTTTCAATTTTGAATAGTTCATGACAAAATGGTGGAACCATATGGGGAAGAATACTCTATACAGTGGCCCAATTCATGTGTCCTTTGTCGGATTTCTCAATGAACGCTGCACTCTCGATTCTTACTCACTACCCTTGCTTCTGTAAACCATCTCCATGGAGGAATCTCTGAAGCGGTGACCCTGCTTGCGGTTTCCGACTGACGGCTTGCGGCTTACGATTGATGGCTCAAGAACCACGTTTTGCAGGCTTTGTTCGCGACCTCCCCCGGACGACCTGCGACCTCCGACCGACGGCCTGCGGTTTCCGAGGCGGTGACCCTGCTCGTGCTTTCCGACTGACGGCTTGCGAGTTTGGATCGAAGACCCAAGATTTGAGATCCTCATTTTGTGGGTTCCGTAGTGGCCTCCCCTGATGGCCTGCGGCTTCCGATCGACGACTCAAGGTTCCAGATCCATGATTTGTGGGTTCCGTTCGTGGCCCCCCCAGACGACCTGTGGCTTTCGACCCACGATTTCTGGGCTCTGTGCGAGCGACAGTGAACTGGCCGCACATGGTGCTGGTCACGCAGGGTTGGACATGCGGGGGTGGTCGCGCCGGGTCGGTCGCGCAGGGTGTTGGGCGCGCAGGGAGCTGGTCGTGTTGGGTTACTTGCGCAGGGTGCAGGGCGTGCATGCGGCAGCACACAGGTGCTGATCGATTAGGGCATTGGACATGCAGGGGGAAGTGCATAGGTGTTGGTCGCACGGGGATGAACGCACAATGGGCTGGACTCGCACTGGGTCTTTAGTGCGTTGGTGCTGTCCGCGTGGGCACCGGCTATGGGGGTCCTTGATCGTGTAGGGGCTAGTCTACGTTGAAGGGCTCGTGCGGAGAGCTGGTTCACTACTCTATTCTCTTTTGGTTTGTCTTCTACGGGTCAGCTCGCTCTCAGGGCTGGGTAAGCAAAGATTCAAGCTCACGCAGGTGTCTTGAGTGAGCAGGTGCAGTTCGCGAAGAGTTGGATCACGTAGGGTCTTGCGGGCGTAGGTTTGGTCGCGTAGGGATAGGTTGTCGAAGTTGTGGACCGTTCAGGGGGTGGTCCGCGTGGAAGGGCCGGTGCGGAGAGCTGATCTACTTGCGTGGCTTTGTGGAGGACTGTCACGCGAAGGATTAGGCACGTGTTGGTGGGCTGCGAAGGGGGAAATTTTTGTTCGCGTTGTGAAGTTTTGAACGCGAGAGTGGTGGATTAGTGAAGGGTGTGTTGGGGAGATTACATTGAGGTGGTGCTCTTTGTCTTCATGGAATCCGAATTGGTGAATCAGTGGAAGAACCTTTCGCTGACTAATAAAGAAAAAGTGTCGATTACCACCCGAAAAAATGAAGACATCTTCCTGTCACATCACATGTCGCTCCTTGTGGTTGGGAAATTTTTAGCCAAATGCTCATTCAATCAGGGGGCCCTAAAAAATACTCTGCAGAATTTATGGAGATTAGAGGATGGCTTTCCATTCGTGAAGTGGGAGATGGTGTTCTCGTTTTCGAATTTTTCAATAACAAAGATAAATAAAATGTGGTCAAAGGAAGACCATGGTCCTTCGATAACCAAATCATTATCATAGAGGACGTTACTGGCAGGGACGACATTTATAAAATTTAACTGACTTCCTTACCCTTCTGGATATGAATAAAAGGAATCTCATTTCATGGTAGAACAGAACATGTTATGCGGGTAACTGGAGAATGCATTGGAAAATTTCTAGAATGGGATCAATCTGATCCCATCCACTGGGGACTCGTGGTGAGGATTAGAGTCTTAGTCGATGTGACACAACCACTTATGAGGGGTCTGTTCTTATCAATTGAAGACTCAAATACCTAGATTTCCTTTGAATTCAAGAAACTCCCAATTTTTTGATTCTTATGTGGGTGAATTGGAAACTGTGAGAAAGTTTGTGATTTGAGGAAGGAGAATGAAAAAGGAACCATCATCTTGCAATACGGCCCAAGGATATGCACAAAAAATAGCAGGATTTGTAATGATTTCTGAGGCTAAAAAACAAAAGGATCGTGACAGACTTATGAAGGCCTTCTCCAAGAAAACTGAACCAGAACTCAATACTATCATCATGCTAGGACCACTGGATTTTTCAGGGGACGATCATGACGACCAGCGAGCGAAAGGAGGGTCTTCGTACAACACAATAAACGGGGCTAGAAATGGGGACAAGCATGGGAGTTAGAGTTCGGACCCGGCTGTTTCCCCAAGTTCGATCCCCACACCTATGAAAGATAGCGCCTCATCACCATTTGGACTGAGGCCAAAAGTTAAGGAACCACCTGACCCAGCTTCTGAACCCAGGCAATGTTGCATCAAATCAATAGAGTCTGCTACTGGGCCAGTGTCTGTTGATCAAGGGATCAACCTCATGGATGAAGCCAATGCGATTGGGATAAAGTCATTAGGTACCTTTACTCAACGGACATGGAAAAGGGAAAACTATGGAGACAAGAGTGGTGATATTACTAATGCAAAAGTCAGGGAATATGAAAGACATCTGGAAGATTGTAAAGGGACTGAACGCCTCCCAAAAAGGTGGAAAGCGGCAGGTGATGGAAAGTTCTCTGAAGTTTCAGAGTCGGAGGCGGGTATGTCCCAGCCCCACCTAGAGAAATGAAAATCATTTGTTGTAACTATTCGGGGCTTGGAAACCCATGAACGGTTCAGATGCTCCAACACCATTGTGCCCAAAGTCACCCCGATATGGTTTTTTTGTCTAAAACCATGTTGGATAACAAGGACAACAATTGCATCGCTCTAAAATGTGGGTTTCAGGGTTGCTTCCTGGTTCCCCACCAAGGCCACTCAGGGGGACTATGCCATCTTCAGAAGGACAATGTCGAATTCTCTCATACTCGGCGCATCATGTGGCTACATCCATCCATGAAAACCTCTCTCCACCCTGGACTTTTGTGGGTTTCTACGGATGGCCTTCACAAAACGATAAATGGAAATCATAGGAACTTCTCTATTCTTTACGACAAGGTATTACTGGCCCTATCCTCATTGGCGGAGATTTCAACGAGATCCTGTTAAAACATGAAAAACGCAGAGGAGCACGACGACCCTTTTCCTCGATGTCAGCCTTTTGTGATGCGATTTCTAGGGCAGACTTGGCTGATCTGGGCCATAAAGGCAGCCCCTTCACCTGGTTTTGGGGGAACACGAAAAACATACGCATTGCTGAGCATCTGGATAGATTTATGGGATCATCGGAATGGACTAATATCTTCAAGATGTTTAATATCGACCACATGGCGCCGAACTGTTCGGACCATTGTCCTATCGTGATCAATTTCTCTCATAGTTATCGCAACTCAAGATGCGGGAAACCCTTCCGGTTTGAAATATACTAGGACAAATACCGTGAGTGTGAAGATGTTATCTGATCGTGTTGGTAGGGTGGAAGTGAAGACATCAATCTTAACCTCATGCAGGTGGCTGCTAATATGAGATCATGGAGCAATAAATAATTTCACAAACCCGAATAGCTGCGTAACTCCCTTGAATGAAAACTCACTTACCTTCTTTCCCAACCCCCAACAGATGATATTCATTCCAAACTTTCTACTCTGCAAAGTGAACTGGATGAGTCTCTTCACATTAAATAAAGATTTTGGGCTATGCGTGCACGAGAAATCCACATCAATGAGGGGGATGCAAACACCCGATATTTTCACTAGAAGGCTTCTCCCAGGTGCCGCAAAAACAACATTTCGATTCTCACCCACCCTGATGGGGGAACTTTGTCCAACATCTAAGGTATCCATGATATTATTTCGTGTTATTTCCAAAAACTATACATTGTAGGAGATTCCATCTTATCGTCAGAGGTTGAGTCCTGCATCAAACATGTGATTACCGACGAGATGAACCTCCTGCTCACAAAAGATTTCACGAATGAGGAGATTCTTCAGGCCCTCAGACGAATCCACTCCACAAAAGCCCCCGATCCTGATGGCTTTCATGCAATCTTGTTTAAGAAATACTGGCACATTCTCGGCCCTGACATATGCACGCTAATGAAATGCATTTGGGCTGGGGATATTAACCTCTTCTCTATTAATGAGGCAATTCTCACCCTCATCCCAAAGATCAAGAAACCCCTTATGGCCTAGGACTTTAGGCCTATCAGTCTTTGTAACGTATCCTAAAATATTTTCTCAAAGATCTTGGTTAATCGTCTATTCACGTGGTCACCTGCTATTATCTCTGAAAATCAAAGTGCTTTCATATCAAAGAGGCTTATCACGGATAACGCCATCGTGGCCCATGAAGTGTTTCACTCTATGAAAACATGATCAGTTGAGAAAAGAGGCATTATGGCATGGAAACTGGATATGACTAAGGCCTATGATCGAGTGGAATGGCACTTTCTCCAGGCCGTCATGACAAAAATGGGTTTCTGCCTCAAATAGACAGATATGATCATGCAATGTGTTTCATCTGCCTCTTTTCAGATTAACATCAATGGTGGACCCACCCAAGTCTTTTCACCCACCTGTGGCCTCCTCTAGGGAGATCCCATTTCCCCCTATCTCTTCATCCTGGTTGTTGATGTCTTCTCTAACCTCATTTCCTTGGCCACGTAATCAAAAGGGATTCATGGGGAAAAGGATTGTCGGGCCAGCCCACCTGTCTCGCACCTCTTCTTTGCCGATGGCTACCTTTTTTCTCCAGAGTTACTCACAATGGATTCCTCGCTATCTTCTAGGTGATATACCTTTATGAGAAGTCTTTGGGACAAGCGATCAATCCGGTCAAGTTGGAAATCTCTTTCAGTTCTGGCATCCCACCGATCAAGAGATAAGATCTTTGTCTTACTATAGGCATTCAAATGGTTGACAAACACAACAAATACCTTTGGATTCCCACCATTGTTGGTCGCTCAAAAAATAAAATCTTCTCATCTACGATGGATAGAATCAAAAAACAAATCCAAGGTTGTACTCTGAAATTAATCTCTAAAGCGGGTAAGGAAACATTCATCAAAGTCGCGCTTCAGTCCGTCCCTAGCTATATTATGTCCCTATTTAAGCTTCCTGGCACGCTTGTTGACCATATCCACTACCACATCGCTAACTTCTGGCGGGGTAATAATAATGTCAAAAAGAAAATTCATTGGACTTCTTGGAAGACACTTTGCACCCCCAAAACTGGCGGTGGATTGGGATTTCGAGACCTCTGACTATTTAATTCTGTTCTTTTGGCTAAATAGGGGAGGTGACTCATGATTCATCCATCTTCTCTTTGTGCGTAGATTCTTCATGAAAAAAACTTTCCATAATCAGACTTCCAAAACTCCTCTCTTGGCCCCTGCCCCATCTTTCTATGGAGAATCCTTTGGGGATCACGAAATTTACTCAATAAAGGGTTGTACTGGAGGGTCAGGGATGGTATGAAAATTAATATTTGTACTGATCCTAGGCTGATTGAGAAATATGGCATGCAAGATACCTCCCCTGCCTTACCTGGCTATGATAACACCACTGTTTGATGCATGTTCGATGATCATGGTTCTGGGTGGTGTATGGATAAAATCAACGCATGGTTCAAAGAAAGGGATAGAAGGATCATTCCTAGCATCCCTTGTGGGAGGGATGCAGGGCCAGACTATCCCTTTTAGAGTAATGAATTCTCTGGATCTTATATGGTGAAGTCAATTTATAGGCTTGCTCTGAATACTCAAATAGAGGAAAGGGGAGGGCTCTGGAAAACCCTTTGGAATCTTATGGTCCCCCCAAAAATCCATTTTTTCTAGTGGCAGGTTTGCACATGTATTCTCCCCACCATCGACCTCCTCGCCTTCCGACATGTCATGAATGAATAGAAATGTCCCATCTACTCGGGTGATCTTGAATCCCCTCTTTATGTGATCACCCTGTGCCTAGGGGTGGAAGAGATCTGAACATTTTGGGGATTTGACCGGGATCTTATGCTGGTTTTGGCGCCGAACCTCCCGACACTGCTGATGTTGTGGTCGTCTTCTTTCACTACTGACAATGTTGCTTCATTATGTATCGTGTCATGTATTATCTGGGCGTGATCCAATGACATCACAATTAATCACACAGGAGAGCCCCCCAGGTTCTGGATTGAATGGGCTTCATCCTGGATTGAGGGGTGGAATCATGACTCTGACAGTCAGGGGCTCTCTGACACTCACACAGCTGCATTAAAATGGCACCCCCCAAAAGGGATCCTCAAGATCAATGTCGATACATCTCTCTCTATAGATGGATTTGTTGGAATTGGACTTGTGGCACGGGATTTTCATGGTAAAATCATTGCTTCCAAACATGATTCAAACCACACTCTATGGGATACCATTGTTTCTTAAGCCTTTGCTGTCCTAGTTGAGTTGAAGTTCATAAAAAATCTTCGCTGGGAAGCTATTCACATTGAATCTGATTTCCTCACCATCATCAATGCTATCAGGCTTACTAATGGCATATCCCATTCGTTTGGCCCCGTTATAAAGAACATCAAATCTCTCTATCAAAGCATCACAACCTGGTCATTCTCCTTCACTAAAAGGGGAGGAAATTAAGTATCCCATCACCTGAATTCTTTCAGCATGTCTGGCACGAGTCATCAATGGATTGATCACTTTCCATCTTTGTTGCATGACCTTGTAATTTCTGACCTTTGTGATTAATTTACTATCTTCCTTTATCAGAAACAATATGTTGTTTTCCCGTTCCTTAAATTGTCTATTCACTTTCCAATGCTTCGTCATCCAGTTCCTTGAGAACATCCATGAACTGTCAGTTCTCTATTAGTGCCTTCCACGAACCATTCTCGGGGCATCAGTATGAGAAATTATTTTTTTCCATGAATTTTTTGGAATAAACTTTGGCATTTTCTTTTATAGATACAATAATGGATCTTCCACAGGATGCTTATAATGTAACTACTAATTTGGTAGCTGATCCTCCCCTTAATTCTCCAAATGAAACTAGAAGAAGGTCAGTTATGGTTGAGAACATTGAAGAAAACCATCAATCTAGATTCATTGATCATGAACGTATTCTCATATATCACCTTTCATAAGAGATTATAGCTTACCTACTATCTAGTCTAAAACCACTTTATAAATTCAGTATCTAGGATGATGCCCCCTACCATAGGTTTACCATAGCATCTTTGTTATTTTCCTTGATACATATTGAGAGTACGACTAGTGGAACATTTCTACCATGGCAGAGACTGAAACTTTTTTGAGACAAGATGACATATTCATTCTTAATGGCTCATTGTTGACACAGAGAAATCAACTCCACCATGCCATATCTTTTTAACCAGTTTTTTACTATCCTTTCATCATCAATATTTCACAAAATGATCCTAGTGGTGGATGGAACTCAAAATGGGATCTACAATATAGAGGTTTATTTTCCCATGAATGGGCCTAGGCAATCGGGGTTCATCAAGACTATTTGGAATTCCTCAACCAACTAAAAAAGGTTAATCTGTATCAAGCCATGTGGGTTCCCTACTTCTCCATTTATTCCCCATGAGAGATACTAAATAAACTGATAATCCACTGGTGTTAATAAACCAATACTTTCCACATATCTCCTAGTGAAGTGGGAATTAGTCTTTTGGATATTTACCGGATCAGGGGAATTGTCATTCTTGAAATCATGTACGATGAATTATTACCAGCCTAAAATACATGGGAGGATGTAGAGAAGGTATCACTAATGTAAAGGGATTTGCTGATCTTGGTAGAAAAAATACTTGGTCGGCCTATATATGCTCAATCACTAATTTAATTTTTTCTCTATATAAGACAATTCTTGTAGGTGAATGAGCCAATGTTGTGGGTTTAGCTACGCTGAACCCATCTGACCCAACCATCATGGATCATTCTAAGATGTTACTATGCTAACCTCAAGATAGGTTGATACACCACTTAGGTATATGAGGTCTGGATAGACATATCTCTTGAACTCATATTTATAGGTTTCTTTTCTATGTTTCATGATGTTTATACTGGCGTTCAGGTTTTCTATCTATTGATGGTAGCCACACTGATAGAGGAGTGGCCCCTCAATTTATCCATTCCCACCCTTGCCTAGTTAATTTATTGATTTAGAAATAGGATTAGAGTCCTCTGTATCATCTCAGTGGGACATTTCAATTTTTTAATGGTTGGATAAAAGATCATTTTCTCTACTATGAGTATCAGCACACCAAGATAGTTCCTCATTCTAACTTCCATCTTAATTTACCTACTATTTATATTCTTCACCACAAATTTTTGAGTTTTGAAAACACAATGGAGTTATTGACAAATCATTATCTATTTTCTTTTGTGCCTTACCACATGCCTCAAATAGTAGAAGAAGATGTTGGGAGAAGTTTTTCAGATGTTTGTTCTTATGTTTTTGTTTTTCTAGATAGAATCATGACAACTCATATAGATATAATAACAACATAAGAACCCTATCATCATTATAGGTTTTCTAGACAATACGAGTGTCTGGAGTGAGTCTCATTATTCTTAGTTACCTTGGTCAAGAGGGAATCTAATCATGTAATCCATTGCCAAATATGGTTGATTATCTTGTGGGAGGACATTAGCATTCAAATATTTATCCCTCCTCGAGTATCCCTTACTCACTTTTTATTAGAGTAATAACGATAGTGGGTAGCTTGTTATTATGATGGTCCACATTCTTAACCTGTCTAATGGATGAAAATGCCCCTATCTAATTTCGAACCTATTTAAATTGTGTCAACTACACCAACTCCCTCCATTCTTATTTCATGAATTCACTTCATCCACCGCTGTATGCATTTAGAGGGAAGGTTCCCATGATTGGGTAAACCCACTTAGTATGGATCCATCTATCATGATGTCATTACCTAACTACATCCCTATTACAGTATATGAGAAAATCTAGAGTTCTAATGCCATTTAGATACACTGAGTTATATGGAAGCGGGTGTGGCTACATATCTATAATATTTCCTTCAAAAACCCTCTTCTAGAATATCCTAATGAGGAGGACAGGATTCAACACCTATTAATTGACTTGGGTTTAGTTGGCTTTGTCTACCGACACCTAAACCACCTCAAATATCATAATTTGTATCTCAAGTGGGATTTAACTGCTCATGAAAGAAACTTGGCATAGTTTGATGCCTCATATCATCAAGACAATTTCAGTTCATGATATTTATAATGAGCATCACCACATCATGACTAAGGAGGAAAACACATATGACCAACTAATTTACCAAACCAATGTTCTATGGGATTATGGGGCTCATTTGGCCACACTAATGGTGAAACTAACAACAAATGTTCCAATTTTGAAGCTATAAAATAGAAGGGGAGAGATCTAAAATCCATTATGAACGGAGAACGCCTGACAGTTGCAGCTGAAGATACACAAAGGAAACATTTGGAACAATATCTTTATGGCCCTTTTCATAAAATAATTGATCTACTAGAAAGTTCTAATCATGATTCATTGTAATTATTCATATTTACTTGTTCTATTGTTTCCTTCTATTTTTTCATAATGAGAAGACTCTGGATTGTTGATGTAATTCTATTTTCAATTAATGGCATGATAATCATACTCATTCCAATGAATCTATTTTATATTATTAGGCAATGTCAATCAATCTTGATTAAATAAATTAGGAACACATAATATCAACTATATGTCAATTATCATCACAATCCACGATAAGTAAAATAATAATTCCATGCACTACTTCTTTCCTGAGTCAATGGGCTCAGCGAGCGTAGTTTTATTATTTTTAGGGTTTTATGTAAATCCCTAAAAACCTTTGGACCTTTTTATTAACCTATATATTCCCAAAACCAATTTTATGTGGGCATAGCAGGTGTGAATTCACATTTTCGGAGGCCTACCTTTGTGGGTTTTTGACCAAACATGTTTTCTGTGTCATTCAGTTGTTGCTTAATATTTTTTTCTAAACTGTATGTAGTATAGGTTCAACGTTCTAGTACACAACATTTTTCCCGGGTTCCCCTTCCAGATTTTTTTGAGTTTCAAATCAATTTCATGGGTAGTTTAAATCATTGTAATCCAGACTATCATTAATGATATTTTGGTAAAACAAAATTTACAATGACTTGTGGGGCAAGGGCCCTAATGAGGTTTTATATACCAAGGATGTCCAAATACATTTTAGACATGGATGTTGGAATTTTCATGACCTTGGTTTTTTGGTTTCGGGGTATGGTATATGACCATGGGAATGGAATCCATGGTGGGTATGGAGATTGGAAAAGCCTCTGTTGATGATAAATTTTCCGTTGGTTGATAGGAACATTCTATGAGTCATCTTATGTAGAGCCATTGGAGAATTATGTGCATTATAAAACAATGGGGTCCATGGGACACTGGCCATCAGTTCTCGATGTCCAGGAAATTTTGTGGAAATTTGTATTTTCTTTGACTTTGTAAAACCATAGGGGGTGGCCTATTGGTGGAATGATGTCTGGATGTAATAATGAAATTTTTATCGGTATTTTTCTTGAAACCACTCCCACGTGAATTTGACTTGTGAAAAAAGATGGCTAAGGAATGATACCATTTAATAGTGTACAATCGGGACATCCAAGGCTCGTGATTTAATGTCATTTTACTCTGTCCATTGGGGTAAATGATTTTCCATTTTAACGGTATATTGACAATAAATGTTCCATTATCTCTAGAAATTAGAGGGGATAAAGTATGTAAACTATAATATGGGGGGTCTCCAAAAATAATTATTGATGTGTAATGTTAACGTGATAGAGGAACACAAGGATAGGAAAAGCGTCTCATAAAGACTAATTTTTCTTTGGTTCACAGGTCATTTTTTGGGAAACTTATGAAGATCCATTGGGACATTGTGTGCATAGTCAAAAAACCTATCTCTAGGACACTGACCTTCCATACCTGATGTCCATGGATGATTACGGGGATTTTGATATTTTCGGGCATAGATTATGGGTTATGAATAGGGGGTGTCTTAATAAAAATGGGGATTTTTAGGCAGAAATTTCCTAATAATGTGTAATGATGTCCTTTCCATACATTTATCACAAGGCTCCCTTATGCATGTCTGACCCATGAATGGGAACGAGGTAAATTTTTTATTTCATAGCTAGACTCAAGGTTGAAAAAGTGGGTACGCTAAACCAAACTGTGCAATACATTTGATTACCATATCATGTATATAGTTAGTTATACATGATTTATTCTTACCATTATTTTGTAGGGTTATTCTATGTCAACTATTATTAGTAAAGTCATAGATTAATTTTCATATAAAAAGGCTATAGAAAATCCCATGCTATAATGAGAAAATTGAGATACTATGAAATTAATCATAAATAAAGATTTTATGGTCTAGATGCTTAATAATTACTACACATAGTATATTTTTTACTATCATTTGGTTGGGGCTCAAAAGAATTTAAACTTCTTCTCATGATGTTTCCACATGGTGATCCATTTTAGTTACATCATGATGATAGGCCCACCAATTGAAACACCACATGTTTTGGGTGTCATTATATATTCTTATATATGTATATGTGGATTGTTCTCCTAAATTGAGACCATTAACAATATGCGCCCTTTGATTGTGTACTTTGAGGCAAGTCAAAAACCATGATAATGAAATCATGATGAGGTTGTTTGTGTTGGATGTTCCATTGGGGGTATGAAATTTGTTGAATGGTGAAGAATGTATTTGTATATTTCGGTATTAGGATGTTATATATCTCAGCCCTTGTTGATTATGATGGTAGTATCTTTATAAGACCATGGCCAAGGTAGTCGATGGTAAATTCATCCAGTAAGATCAACAAATAATAAACCAAGAAAATTTTGATAACCTATGTGTGTTTTAATTTTTATTATATATTAAATACAAATATATTATATTACACAGTATGTGTTCATATGTTGGTTGTTGTTTATATGACATTTCTTATCTCTTTTGGGTCATTAATGGGTTTATAGACTCTACTCATTGTCTATGTATTTTTTAACTGTTATAAAGATAAGGGCCTATAGGGTCACACACAATAATGTATTCAATAATCTACCCAATTCAATTTAATAGGTATATTGGACATGGTGGGAGCCTCTATAGGGTTACAGTATTTTCCAAGGTATCAACTAATAAAGAATAAAATAAATTAATTATTATTTACCTTTTGAATATTTAGATTGAATTTATGTAAATATACTTACATGTTAAGTTAATACAAGAAAATATTAATTGAACTAATATTATTTTAAAATTCAAGACTCGTTTAATATTATTTGGGATTTTCAGTCGAGCTAAATAACGTGTGATTATCATGTATATATCTTATATATATTATAGGTATGAGATAAAATAATAAATTTTATTGATGCATTTTAGTTTGTCATAATTTTTTATATAATGGATGTTATATTCGACGAGGGTCTGGGAACCCATCTATGTATTTTTCAATATCCATTATAAATAAATAGAGAGAGCATCAAGTTGATAACTATTCATGTCATGAAAACCATAGCCTCTCTCTCATCCTGCATTCTAGAAAGAGTCTCTCGATCCAGTAGCTCAGATCATAATGTCCCTCAAGCATCAAAGGAATATTGATTTGGTGATCATTGGGACATTGAAGATATCATCAAATTTTCACCCTAACTTCTAAAATTTGATGATCAGTGCTCTGATGGATTTTTGAAGCATGTGTGAGAAATCTACAAGGATCCTATTATAGTTCATTCAAGCAACAATCACCCACAACAAGTTTTTTTCGACCATGCCTTGAGATCTTTAATGGTATGTTTATAATTTTATTTTTTGTACTTTTATGTTATATGAGATATTTGGACAATGGTGGGGCTCTGATCATTGGGAATGAAAATATTTGTCATCCTTTTGATGTATATTTTAAAATCCATAGCCCACTAGCTTCGATTGTGGGACCCGATACCTTTAATTGGTATCAGTGGGATTGTATAAATCTATGATACTAGAAAAATTAAATTTCATTAAAATTGAGGAGAGGGTTTAAATTCGAGCCCATCGGTTCTGAATACGATATGATCTGAGGTCAAATGACAATGTTATTGATTTTTAATGAAATTTTATGAATTGTTTCAGTTTTTCACATGTATTAATTTTGAAGAATTATTTTATGAAAATATTTATCTATCGGATTCATAATAATACTAATAATAATTATTAAATTATAATTAAAATTATATAGAATAAACATTGGAAAATAATGAAAAATGGATGTGTGGAAAATTAATACAAAAGGGTGGGGTGGTATATTCCTTGAACATAAACAAAAAAATGGTTTTGACTTTAAAAAATAACACACAAGGGGGGGGGGGGTCCCCCCTGTTGGTTTCCAATCTTTTTCCTAGCTACCTACATAGTACTGCCGCCCCATCATCCCTCTTTCATCCTATAACTCCCCAGTGGCTTGTACTTTCTCCCCTTCCTCCTCCATCGGTGATTTGTAGGCAATGCACCCCATATTTCATGACATCCTCCTATTCATGGACTCTTCTGTTAGTTCCCTCTTATCAAGAAGCCTCCCCTCTCTCGGACCAGTCCTGATATGGCTGGATCCCTCCACAAAGACCAGTCTTATGAAATCCTCCTTACCCCCTAAGATGTTACCCATCAGGCAGCCATAGAAGATGGTCGTGCCACCAAACTCTTTCTCTCCATGTAGCCCTCACCGAAGGATGGTTCACCGAAATCACCTTCTTCCATAGATGGATCCCCTACATTGTTCAAGCCTTGCACACTCATCCTCCCTCTATTTTATTTACATCCTTCCTAGATATTGTACATCCCATGATTGTCAGCATATCCACTACACTCACCTACCACCCTGTGTCTCGCTCGCATTGTGGCCATGCCCCGTCAACTCTAATTGTAACGCCCCAACCCCAGTTACCCAGATTCGGTGCATTATTTTAATACATTGGCATGATTACAAGGAATCATGTCCCAAAGGACAAAACAGTTTAGTAGTCTTGGAAAATAGATTACATACATGAATGTTACATTACACTTTATAACATACAACACAACATAAATAATTCTTTATGAACGCCATTATTCACTTAGCTTAACCCTGCATATCAATCAAAATACACTTCTTGGAATCCTAGAAATAAATAAAACATATAAATGGGTGGGCTCAAATGATCAGTAAGGGTTAGAAATACAACAGAAAATAACATAAATATTAACCATGGTGAATAATTGAAATCGCATTCCTTTACCAATAATAAACATGAATAATATTATGAAAAGAATATGAGCTAAGTAAATAATTCCATAATAAAACATAATCATGGGTATTCTACTAGTATAATGACCACATAAACCATGATTATTATTTCCATAATGAGGGAATGTATAATTCCATACATTCTAAAATTTTTTGTCAATGCCTCATCCAAGACGTCTAAAAATAATTAAGGCCTCGACCAAAACCATAAATCAAATTGGGAAAAGGTCTCAGCCAATTCCAAGTCTAGTTCATCTCATGAGA
Organism: Viscum album; assembly: GCA_963277665.1. Classification (NCBI taxonomy): domain Eukaryota; kingdom Viridiplantae; phylum Streptophyta; class Magnoliopsida; order Santalales; family Viscaceae; genus Viscum; species Viscum album. Next base: position 163,602,429 of record OY728155.1, on the reverse strand, counting down.
CCTACTGATGCATCGAGTAGCTAAAGCGGGCTCCACCCGTCACTTACTATGTCCAATACATTCCTCATATGAAAATGTTGAAACATAACATAAACATTTGTATAAGAACTAGGATATGAAATGTCAATACTTTATCCATAAACCATGAATGGTATAAAAATAACTCATCCATAGTCAAACATATCACAAAACCTTCAATACAATATGGAAGTTTTGTATCATAATAAACCAACTTCAAAATAATATTAAAATCCATTAAAGAATTTGACATAGATGGAAATGATTTGTAAAACTCTTTTATTGAAATATCTCTTTTCATTAAAGCATTTAAAAGTCGCACAATTTAGAAAACAAGGCATTTAAAGACATTTTTTAATCAAAGTGTCCCATACCACTTTGAAAACTTTTAATGTAATTATTTTTTTAAAACTTTCATGTCCATTTAAATAAATCCTTAAAAACCATTTTGAAAACATGAACATTAATGAGAATTATTTCGAAGAATAAATATTTAATACATTTAAAATAATATTTTAGTAAAAATTCCCTTTAAATAATCTCTTTAAAAACTCTTTTATGAAGCATGGACATGGATAATAAATATGTCCCAGTAGATACTTATGTAAAAGTAACCTCGGTTAATAATGAGATTGTAAAATAAACCCTTACCAAATTGGTAACTTATGAATCATACACCCCATGAAAAAAGTATTATATAATGAATATGTAAATACACATAAATTAAATTTTATTACAGAAATAATACAATTATGGGTTGTACATACACCACACAAAAGTTATTAGTGGCAATATGGCATGAATCTCATGGGAATAAGCAGTGAGATGAAAACCCCTTACCTTTCACTTTTCTTTAGTCGAGGGTACATTTAAGATCATGTATGAAGAACGTCGTATCTTATTAAATTATACCAGAACCATATTAATATTTATGATATCATAATTTATTCATTTATGACTTCATACCACCCATTTAATAATAATTTCCATGTTAAATTAACATTTCGGGTAATAATCGCTTTCTTTATCGTACGTGTTTTAACTTGTTACTCTTGATTGTATCACTTAGATCATGATTTAAATACTTCAAGAATATAAAAAATTATTTATATATCCTATATATTTAGAATATTAATATTTATAATAGACATATATGAAATGGAAAACACGGTTTATGGAGACGGTAGTCCGTACGTACGCATAAACGTTGTTTCTGTTTTCATAACGTACTGAACAGAACTAAGTGAATAAAATATATGTAAGTAAATATATATATATAATTATATATATCTCTCAAGTAGATTTATTATGTCATATATTACAAAAATATTAGTAATATATTTTTTTATAATTGTCAATGAATGGTGAATGTGGAAACGAATCTCATCACGTCATGGAGACAGTAATCTGTACGTACACACGAGCGACAATAAAATTTCTTTAAAAGTGTTGAATTGTATGGTATATTAATTTTACAGAGACATTATCATGTTATTTTCATTATATATATACATATTACTCATCATTATATCCATCCAAATAAGAAAGTGTTGAATAACAAATTACACCATGGTGTGGAGACGGTAAGTCGTACGTACCCACACATGGTAACAATATCATTCATAAGATGGATAGAATAATGAATATAGTTGTGAAATATTTATAATAAAATCACAGTATATTCAAGATACTGTATTTATTATTTTATAATGGAAATAACAAAGAAATAAGAAGTTGAAGAAGAAAGGAACTTGAAAGAGGGTGGTGAAAACATTGCCTCTTCTTCGGGTTCTTCATTTTCATTTGATCAAAAGGGATCCTTAGGTTGGATTTATGATCAAACTAAGGACTCTTGGTTTAATTGAGATAATTTGAGAGGATAATTTGTCAGGTTTTATCCGAACCAAAAGAATTTTAAGGTATGAAGAATTGGTTTGAAGTGGTGTCCTTTTATAAGGGGGAGGAGGATCTCTTTAAGAAAAACATAAAGTATTAATTTATAATAAATTCATATTCGGTTTCTAATAGATCAAAAGAAGATTATTAAAAGTCTAAGTTGGTTATGGGTCGATATCCTATCATACAATAGATTTTAGACAGGTTTGGGTCACTATATTAACTTTATCTTTTTATTTAACTCTTAGTTAAATAGTTTGACATTTACCATGTCTCGTTTTATTTTTATATTATATAGTCAATAAACTTACTATAAACATCCAAAATACACCCAAGTGGTCAATTAATAATACACCTATCATTATATAAGTTCTTTGGCCGACCATTATATTTTTACGAATATAATATTAATTAATAATATAATATTAGTTTTAAAAACTCATTTTTGTCAATTTTAAAAATATTTAATAATTGATTTTTTTTTAAGTCTTAGAAAATTTATTAATTCGAAAAAAATTCATTTATGAAATAATAACATGTCATATTAACCAATAAAATACGTGGATGACATCCAAACTTTCAAATTATATTTATTTGATCATTTATGATACTAATTATTTGATTCTTTTAAAAATAAAGAAAATATTGCATCATTATTGTGTCATAAATAAATTTAATTATTAAATGTCAAAATATTATAAATAAAATACCATTATGTAGGAAATAATTTTATTTTTCTAATGAATATTTATACTCAAAAATATAACATATATAACACTATATAAAAATTGTTTTTCTAAAAGTTATATGCTTATGCCATTTTTGTATTTTCTTTAACATAGTTAATATAAAGTGTCATTATCACTTACAAGTAGCTCCATGGGGTCCCAAAAACGACCCAAATATTAACATGGTCGGACATGTATCAACCAATAGGGTTAGGTCATGGTTTAGAGTAATTTAGTATTATTATATTATTATTATTTTACCCTTATTTAACAAATTTACCGTTTAACCATTGAAAATAAAATATTTACCGAAGTATTTATTGAAAATGAGTAAAAATAAATGCTACCTATTTGTACAATTTGGACCTCCTAATTAAAAATATGGAATCTATTTTTCTAAATTCAAAACATAGAAGTGGCAGAAATTAATTTAAAATTAATTCTCGTTGTTAAAAGAAAAAACGTATTTTTAAGAGATAATAACTATCAAAAGATAGGAACTTGCTTATGTCAGATTTAAATTTGAAATTACATCCAATTACCAAAATTGTATTAAATGGTAAAAATATATTCTAAATATTCATTAAAACTACTTAAATTCATAATTTATCACTATTAATTATTTCGATTAAAAACGTTTTTTAATTAAAGGTAAGTAATTTTCACTATTCCTCAAAATATGAAAGTTATCAACAAAGTACCAAAAATTCACCCTAATATAAATTTGATATTCAAAATACAAAAATTAAGTCCATTTTGAAATATAAAATGTATAAAATTTCAAAAAGTGGGTATTACTATTCATAACGGCTAGTTTGATTTGTTGTGGTGTATGTTAGAACTCGAAGTTGCGTACAACACACGCTACTGTATTATTCAAAGAGAAGTGTACCATGGAAGCTTGGGGTGTTACATTATCTCCTCCTTCAATAAATTTCATCCTCACAATTTATGCTCATTATTGGAAACTTGGGGTTGACATTTCAAAATATCTTAGTTGAAATCCCACATCGAAAAATAGATTAACGAGGCCTCTATTTAAAATAAAGAGTGGTAAGTATGAAGGTTACCAGAAATAACACATAATAGGGTTCCATGTAAGAAAACCTGGATATGGAAGAGAAATATATCCATCAATATCTGATGGAGAGTGGTAGAGAAAATGGATATGAAAAGGCCAACAATCACAAATCCATAAATTTGTGATGATCTAAGGTACCATCTAGGACAAAGATTTTGTTCTAAGATCATTTTCTTAATGTTGAGGAATTTATTTATGAGACTAGATAAGATCATAAGGATATATACTTACTTTATAATAAGAGATTTATCCATTAATAAATTTCTACAACAAACTCATCTTTCACCCCAAAACATAATACAACTCAAAAAACTCTATTTATACTAATCATATAGGGTTCCAAATATAATGAATTTATAATTCACATATCATACCCTTTAAAAAAATAAACTACATTATACCATCCAGGAACTTCATATAGTCCAGTGGTAGGCGATAAATCCCAATCGCACTATAGTTGTGGGTTCGATTCCTGAAGTTTGTCAGACGCGACGGGTTGTCACACGGTCTGCGTGTTGTCCTTTTATAAAAAACCAAAAATAACCTTTCAAACATAATCCATTCCAACCATTAGACTTAACGAAAATAATTTTATCCAAACTCACAGTCCAAAAATTATAACGAAGTTAAACACAATGAATATCCTTTTTTCCATGTAATAACATGTGAACACCTTCATCATGTATTATTTTAAAACATGGTAACATACTGAATTACCATAAAACCTTATTGATTACATTCATACTCCCTTATTCATTATAGAATACTGGATATACTCCTTCTATCTAAACATGTTGTGAACTCTAACAATAAAAAATCATTAATCAGTTTCAAGGTAGTCATGAATATCCAATATAATTTATTCAAATGAACCATTTCTTATTCCATAATCACTACCACTTTATTGGGACCATATTAAGGATTACCTTTCCTTCAACCATGTATTTTACCAAAAGTGTTCCTAAGTCACTTTTCTTAGTACCATATAATCTCAAATCCTCAAAAAATTGTACTGTAGTACAATCCTTATTTATCTCCATAATTCATATAACCAGTATATTGTTGATACAACACTGAAATGAAATAATCCTATAATAAAAACAAAAGAACACTAGCCATTCTTCTTCATCTGAGGTAGTATCATAACTTGACTATTATCCAATGGAATCATTTGGGGCATACTCTGATGATTTGGACATTGGTTCACGTAGTGTCCCAACTCTTTACAAACAAAGCATTGTATATTTGAAACCTTTTTCTGACCCTTACAGTCAGGTACTTGGTGTCCTTTTTCTCAACACTTATAACAAACTCTCATTCCCTTCAGGAATGTTCCAGGGTGCTTCTTTCCATAGTTATCACATATGGGAAAATTCTTCTTCTCACTCTTACCTTTATCCATCTTTCTCTCTTCCGTCCTTTTCTTCTATTGCTTCCCTTCAAAGCCATATGACTCAGAGAATTCTTTACTTATATTATTAACACATGATACTATTTCTTCACATGATGAGAAAACATGAAAGACCATTTCCCTTCTAAATTCTGGCTTAATACCATGGAAGATATGATCCTTATTACTATTTGAATCATATGTATTGTTGGAGTTCACATTCCTTCTACTGGGTGCCATTTCTATACAATGGAATACACTAGTTCATTTTATGAATTGCAATGAATAATTCCAAACTTGTAAAATACCTAACGTAAATTGAACAGTTTATGGATATAATCCATAATCATAAAAAAGTATTCATTGAGTAAGTATATACTCATAATCCCTTCATAATGGTTTGTATAAAAAATGATAATTATCCTAAGAATATCCCCCGGGAGTGTCGTAACCAAGAGTGCAACAAGGCCTTTTGTCGTGCACCAGTTCCCCTTCGAGTCTACCTCAATGAAGTGATTTCAGGTTTTACCCCTAGGTACATCTGTGCTAGAGCCTCTTCTACCTGCTCGTATCCATATAGGGATGTATTGCTGGGAAAACTCACAAAATATCTACAATACCAAAATTCTAGGAAATTCTTCTATACTAATCCTCAAAGTATATCTTAGGGCTATGTTCTCTAATCAGAGTTTATCTAAATCTAGTTTCCAAGGTTATTTCAAAACTTTCTATGATACCAATTGTAATTCCCGGACCCTAGTTACCTAGAGTTGGTGCATTATTTTAATATTTTGGCATGATTACAAGGAATCATGTCCCAAAGGACCGATCGGTTTACCAGTCTTGGAAAATATATTACATACATGAATGTTACATTAAACTTTATAACATACAACACAACATAAATAATTCTTTATTAACTCCATTATTCCCTTAGATTAACCTTCTATATCAATCAAAATACACTCCTTGGAATCCTGGAAAAAAATAAAACATAGAAAGGGGTTTTCTCAAATGCAGAGTAAGGGTAAGAAATATAGCAAAAAATAATATAAATATATAGCATGGTGAGTAATTAAAACCGCATGCCTTTACCAATAATAAACATGAATACTATCATGGAAAGAATATGAGAAGAGTAAATAATTCCATAATAAAACATAATCATGGGTATTCTACTAGTCGAATGACCACATGAACCATCATTATTATTTCCATAATGAGGGAATGTATAATGCCAGACATTCTAAAAACAATTTTTCAATGCCTCGGCCAAGACATCTAAAAATGATTAACGCCTCGTCCAAAACCATAAATCAAATTTGGAAAAGGCCACAGCCAATTCCAAGTCTAGTTTTCTCATGAGACCTACTAATGCATCAAGGATCTATAGTGGGCTCCACCCGTCACTTACTATGTCCAATACATTCTTCATATGAAAAGGTTGAAAAATAACATAAAAATTTGTATATGAACTAGTATACGAAATGTTAATATTTTAACCATAAACCATTAATGGTATAAAAATAACACATCCACAGTCAAACATATCACAAAACCTTCAATACCATATGGAAGTTTTGTATCATAATAAATAAACTTCAAAACATGTTTAAAATCAATTAAAGAATTTGAAATAAATGGAAATTATTTGTAAAACTCTTTGATTGAAATATCCCTTTTCATGAAAACATTTAAAAGTCACAAAATTTAGAAGAGAATACATATAAAGACATTTTGGAATAAAAGTATCACATACCACTTTGAAACCTTTTAATGTAATTAACATTTTAAAATATTCATGTCCATTTAAATAAATCCTTAAAAACCATTTTGCAAACATGAAAATTAATGAGAATGATTTAGAAGAATAAATATTTAAAACATTTAAAATAATGTTTTAGTAAAAATTACCTTAAAAATAATATATTTGAAAACTCTTTTACGAAACATGTTCATGGATAATAAATATTTCCCAGTAGAAATGTACATAAAAACAACCTCAGATAATAATGAGACTGTAAAATAAACCCTTACCAATTTGGTAACTTACGAAACATACACCCCATGAAAGATGTATCATACAATGAACATGTAAATACACATAAATTAAAGTGCATAACACAAAGAATACAATTAGGGGCTGTACATACACTACAAAAAAGGTATTAGTGTAAATATGTCATGAATCTTACGGGAATAATGAATGAGATGAAAACCCCTTACCTTGCACATTCCTTTAGTCGAGGGTACGTTTAAAATCCTACAGGAAGACCGTAGTATGTTATTAAATTATACCAGAACCATATTAATATTTATGATATCATACTTTATTCATTTATGACTTTATACTAACTATTTAATAATAATTTCCATGTTAAATTAACATTTCAGGTAACAATTGCTTTCTTTATCGTACGTGTTTTAACTTGTTACTCTTGATTGAATCACATAGATCATGATTTAAATACTCCAGAAGATAAAACATGATTTATATATCATATATATTTAAAATATAAATATGTATAATAGACATATATATGAAATGGAAAACACGGTTTATGAAGACGGTAGTCCGTAGGTACACATAAACGTTGTTTCCGTTTTCATAACGTACTGAACAGAACTAAGTGAATAAAATATATGTAAGTAAATATAAATATAAATATATATATATATATATATCTAGTATCATTATTATTTCATATATTACAAACATATTAGTAATATATATTTTTATAATTGTCGATGAATGGTGAATGTGGAAACGAATCTCATCTTGTCGTGGAGACGATAATCCGTACGTACGCACGAGCGACAATATAATTTTCTTAAAGGTGTGGAATTGGATGTTATATTAATATTACAAAGACATTATCATGTTATTTTCATTATTTATATACATATTACTCATCATTATATCCATCCAAATAACAATGTTTTGAAACCAAAGTACACCACGGTGTGTAGACGGTAAGCCGTACACACGCACGCGTGGTGAAATTATCATTCATAAGATGGATAGAATAATGAATATAGTTGTGAAATATTTATAATAACATCACAATATATATAAGATACTGGATTGGTTATTTTAGAATGGAAATAACAAAGAAAGAAGAAGTGGAAGAAGAAAGGAACTTGAAAGATGGTTGTGAAAATATTTCCTCTTCTTCGAGTTCTTCCTTTTGAGTTGATCAAAAGGGATCCTTAAGTTGGATTTATGATCAAACAAAGGCCTCTAGGTTGAATTGAGTAAAGTTTAGAGGATAATTGGGACGTTTTTGTCTGAAAAAAGGCTTTTAAGGTATAAAGAATTGGTTAGAAGTGTTGTCCATTTATAAGGGGGGAGGAGGGTCTCTTTAAGAAAAACTTAAAGAATTAATTTATAATAAATGTATTTTCGGTTTCTAATGTATAAAAAGTGTATTATTCAAAGTATAATGTGGGGATGTGTCTAAATAATTTCATCCAATATATTTTAGACAGGTTTGTGTCACTATATTAGCTTTATCTTTTATTTAACTCTTAGTTAAATAGTTTGACATTTAACATGTCTCTTTGTATTTTTATATTATATAGTCAATAAATTTGCTATAAACTCCTAAAAGACCCCAAAGTGGTCCATTAATAATACAACTATCATTATAGAAGTTCTTTGTCTGATCATTAGATTTTTAAGAATATAATATCAATTAATAATATAGTATTTGTTTTAAAAACTCATTTATGTCAATTTTAAAAATATTTAATAATTGATTTTTGTTAAAGTCATAACAAATTTATTAATTAGATAAAACTTCATTTAAGAAATCCTAATATGTCATATTAACCAATATAATTCGTGTATGTCATCAAAACTTTCAAATTATATTTATTTGAACATTTATGATACTAATTATTTGATTCATTTATAAATAAGGAAAATACTGCATCATTATTGTGTCATAAATAAATTTAATTATTAAATGTCAAAAAATTATAAATAAACTACCATTATGTAGGAAATATTTTTATTTTTATAACAAATATTTATAGTCAAAAATATAACTTATATAACACTATGTATAAATTGGTTTTCTAAAAGATATATGCTTATGTAATTTTTGTATTTTCTTTAACATAATTAATATAAAGTGTCATTATCAATTACAAGTGGCTCCATGGGGTCCCAAAAACGACCGAAATATGCCCATGGTCGGACATGTATCAACAAATAGTGTAAGGGCACAGTTTAGGGTAATTTATTATTATTATAATATTATTTTTTTACCCTTATTTACCGATTTTACCCTTTAACCATGGTAAATAAAATATTTACCAAAGTAATTATTCAAAATGTCTAAAAATAAAAGTTACATATTTGCACAATTTTTTCCTCCTGATTATAAATATGGAATCCATTTTTCTATATTGAAAACACAAAAGTGGTATAAATTAATTTAAAATTAATTCTCGTTGTTTAAACAAAAAGCGTGTTTTTAAGTGATAATAACTATCAAAAGATAGGCACTTGCTTATGTCCGATTTAAATTTGAAATTATGCCCAATTACCAACATTGTATTAAATGGTAAAAAAATATTCTAAATATACTTTAAAACTACTGAAATTCATTATTTATTACTATTAATTATTTCGATTAAAAAAGTTGTTTTTAATTAAAATATTGTAATTTTCACTATTCCTCAAAATATGAAAGTTATCAGAAAAGTACAAAAAATTCACCCTAACTTAATTTTGATATTCCGAATCCAAAAATGAAGTCCATTTTGAATGATTAAATTTATAAAATTTCAAAAAGTGGGTATTAATATTCATAACAGATAGTTTGATTTGTTGTGGTGTGTGTTAGAACTCGAAGTTGCGTACAACACACAGTACTGTATTGTTCAAAGAGAAGCATACCGTGGAAGCTTGGGGTGTTACACTAATCCCCTAGGCTGAATCTTCTCTCGAGCTGATCCAATGGCGGAATCCCATCAATGTTTACCTAGATGCCTACATTCGGATGGACCGGTCTACTCGCATTCAAATGGGACTCCAAGACCCAATGTACCCCGCCCACCACCCTTCCCAATTCTAATCTATATAGATCAGTCCCAATTTATGTTCTTCCATACCATTTTGGGACTAGGATATGGCAGAGTTTGCCGACCCAGAATGGGTCCATATGGGTATTCCTAAACCAAAACATGAAAAAAGGTGTCATCCTAATCTACACAGGCCTCATGTGGAGTTTTGAGGCCCAGGGTGAATCAAATTAATAATTTTTTATAATTTAATTAATTAATAAAATTTTGATTCATGGGTCATAAATTATTTTAATAACTATGGTATATTAATTTATTTTTTGTAACTAAAATTATATTAATTTTGAACTGAAAATAAAAAAAAATATTTAAATTAAGAAATTCATCTAATTTAATTTAAAACTGTCACAGATTAATTAATTCAATTTAATATTTATCATGCGTTCTATTACATGACTATTGGTCTTGATAACCAACCCATTTATGTTTTCATTTATTTAGTTAATTATTTATTACATGTGTATGATGATTGTAATATGTATTTAATAAATTGATGGTCTACACATCATAATTATTTTCAATCAAAACCTAAAAGGGAATGCACACCCCATTTCTCCTAATGTACATTTATACCCTAAGTCCCCCATTCCTATGAGAGATTATTATTTCATATTGAATATGGATATGTATGTTGACCATGGCTCTACAATATGTGATGTCTACCCCGCCAAGATGTGGTAGTACACCAAGACATGACGTTGACCTTACCAAGATAAGCTGATACTCCAGATGAGAAGTGAACATACAGGACAGGGGTGAGCTCCATAAAGAGTCAAGCTAGGACTTAGGTATGATGCCCCTAGGTTATTTTATATTCTCAAGACCAGTTGTGTAGTAGTTTTACTTTTATAATTTATTTATTATTTTATTCATTTTATAACAGTAGTAAAAATTAAAATATAATAAATAATTAAATGAATAATGAAGCGAAATATGTTTTTATATTAATGTTCAGTTGTGAGAATGACACCATAGATGAGTAAGATTAATATAAATGGTCTACATTCATCGAGATAATAACATTAAAAATATTCAGTGTAATATTAATCCTTTTACCGCATTCCATCATTTACGTTTGAACAAAGCCAGGTGTTTGGAGTGCTCATAATTCTATAGATAAGAGTTCTTATTTCCACCGTTGAGTTCTTATGAATGTGGTGGGTTGACTTAACTAATGATTAAATAAAGAAGTATTCAAAGGTATTTTATTTAATTTTAGAGGTATCTTTTGAGAAAATAATGTTTATGATTTTAGTTGTTGGGACTTCACTCAACAGATCATTGAACCATGAGTTAATATGGTTGGCTAGTCAAACTCCTACCATGAAACCCTTCAGTAGTAGTGGTCAAATCTTGAAGACACTGAGGGGAGGATCATGGATCCTTTCCATCACAATACTCAAGAGACAAAGTATTCCCATTATTATAGATTGGGTTCTTAGAATTCGATAAAATAGTGGGACTCATTTTATGATATAATTAATCTGTAATGTAAAATCCAATATTAAACATAATAGTACTAATATTCTAGTGTTTTATTTTTGTAGATAATGGGAAGTAATATCAGAAGAAAAAATATGATAAATTATTGGAAAAGGTAATGTCCAAAATAGCACGAACATCCAAGTGGAGTACCGGTTCTTGAACAATTTACTTGTATATCATAAATTCAAGGTATTTGTATCCCAACCTATTAATAAACCTCAAGAATAAGGGGTGTAAATGTCTTACATGAGGCTCATGTATGAATAAAATAATCAGTATTCCATAATGTTGTCATTAATGTCCAATGTTAGTTGTGATCACCACATTATGAAATATTTAATAAGAACATATAGTATCATCTCTGAGATGTTTCCTAGGAGATGTTTATGTAATATATGAATGTAATATTGACACTACCATACATATATAGTGAAATATGAATTATGATCTTTCAAGACATCTCAGTATTACACCCGATTACCCTAGTTTCATTCCATGTAATCGAATGAACAAATTGGAATAAATGCATTATTACCTTTTTGGTAAGGTTCTCTAGGAAATAATAAAATTAAAAAAATATCATCTTTAGATATTATGATGAATAAATTATAAAGAAAGGGGAAAATCCAAATGAAAACTTATGCTAATGGCACATTTATTAGAGGAAAAACACTTCAAATTTCCAGGAAAATTATTCTTGTAGAACTTTTATTGAGTAAAACTAAAATAATTATTCTAATGTGACCTATGGGAATAAGGATACATTGTTAATTGTTGTAGAATTAATGATGTTCATGGTGTTTCTTACTCAATACATAGTTCAGTTATAGATGAATCGTAGGAAATATTTTTTGAACATAAACATTTAAGAATTGTTTACCCAGTTGTTGAAAGATAATTCATTGTATGGTAAAACTAAATGTATATGGCATGGATATAACTATTATGGTATTTTGTTTCAACATAACAAAAAGACATTGGTGTTTTTGAAATCCTTAGTTTGGTTAAATAAACTTTTAGAAATAATTTTATGTCACAAAATGTTTGGAATTATTTAAACTTGTAAGTGTGAACCATTGCAAGGGTAAGGTAGTGGTAAAGATAATTCATAAGATTACATTATGTTATAAAGTAATGTGATAATGAAGTATTAAAATTATCAAAGGATAAGAGTTAATTTGGATAAGCATGCCGAAGAATATCATGACCAAGAGTTTAACGGTCTTGATAATTTAGTGTCGAGTAATTCCTAAATTCAAATTACATTATTTACATCACAACATTGTAGCTAACAATTAGGATCAATGATTATTCTTACATGTTATCATTGATCAACATAATTAGCATGGAGCAATTATTAAATGAAAAGTTTATACAATAATGTTATGATGTAAGTAATATCAATGTTATAACATGAAGAGACATACATTATATTTCTAGATTTGAATTACAAATAATGTTTAATTCCTATAAATTATATGCAATCTATAGTGAAAAATGGATATCATATGAGCCAACGTGTGGTAAAAATCTATTATGTCATATAACATGTGTTTAGATGAAAAGAGTTTGTTAAGAGTCAAACAATCTTGCATCAAGGGAAACACATAATGCATTTAATTAATTGTCCCAACAGTTTCATATGATATTGTATAACTCCATAAGATAGAAGAGTGGTAGTCAATTGAAAAACTACATTTTTATATGATGGTACACACATCAATTAGATATAGTGGGAGTGTTATTGAATTCAGATTAGTCAATTCTATAGATGCATAAATGGTTGTAACAGTAATAACATCCACAAATGCATGTGGAATAGTAATTTTCCAAAGACATATATTACGTAGGAAGGTTAAAACCATGGTGATGGCTTTGAATTCACTACAGAAGATAATTTATTATTCAGTATTAATAATAATTCCTACAAGTAGTCAGTACATGGAATTTAACAAAAATAAACAATACCAATTAAAACTCCATAATTGATTCCATGTATCATATTATAAAGGGAATTATTATTTTTAATACTATGATGGGTAATAAAGTCAAATTGTACATTTATGGTATAAGAGTGGTACTAATAAGGCACAATTATTAATACCAAATCTGTAATCATAAATCCATTAGTATTTTACTTTTCATAGATAACGTCTAAGATCATTAAATTTTCCATTGTAGGTTATGGTAAAAATTCATGGAATGTGTTTATAAGATGAAACCAGAAAGGGTTAATGACACCATTTAATGCCAATAATGATTGCATGTTAGTGAAATCCAGTACATGATTAAAGTAACAAATAAGATCATAGAATATTCCTTTGTAATGAATCTTTTCCATATGTATACCAGAAGTTTGTGGGAGCACTATTGTATTACAAGTAAAATATTTTTAGAAACATATGGGAAAACACATTTTTGTCTTATATTTAGTTAAGACCATGTTAAAATAATTATCTTGTGATTAACTGGATGTACCAACCTATGTTCTAGGGAATATGATCTACTAAAGTATATCTAATGGTTGCTTGGATCTAGTCAATTTTATATATACTAGCATGGTATTAAAAATTAAAAGTGGAAAAGCTCAGGGGATTAATTATAACATATGATAAATGACATGATCACTCAAGGTTCACATGTTTGGGACATGTGAGGAGATTCATGTGGTGAGTTTAAATAGATATGCGTATGTAATATATAAACCATGTATGCGATAATATTTAAAAGAATTGATATTTCCATGATATAATTTATAGTAGGGAAGCATTGGTTAAATTCTGGCGTGTTTCAAGGGATGCATTCGGAACTTTCTAATTGTACTTCAGCAAGTACAAAAACAGTGTACCATATGAGTGGAGCAAAATGGATTCGAGTTATGGTGGGACAAAAAATATTATTCCTTTGATCAGTTATATCTAACTTCATAGGTATCCAAAAATGATGAGTGAGACACTTTTATATGAGCCAGTGGTTTCCATACATACAAATACTGAGTTTGTTGCATCTTTTGAGGCAGCTCAGAAGCAATTAAATGCAATGATTTGTTCTAGTACAGGGTATCACACCTTTTAAGTAATGCTTTATCATAATATAAATTATGATTTTATAACTTGTTAAGATGTCTATTGTTGACAGTGGAGTATATTAATATACTCTAGGTTTGCATCTATTAAGACATTTTACTCAAGGAGGTGATGTCACGTATAAAAGAATAGCCATGTGGAAAAACATCGAAGACTCGGTAGAGAAATCCATTACTCAGTAGAAAAATTATATTCATCATGTGAGTACCTAAAATGTATCTTTTTCATGTTGGATCTAGTGAATGTGGTAGTGTTGAAATAATTGGTTCCCTAGACCCAACTGTGTACTACTTTTGATTACCATATCATGTATATAGTCAGCTATACCTGTTTTGTTCTTACCATTATAGTGTAGAATTTTCTGCATCCACTATATAATGGTAATTTCAATGATTAATTCTCATATCAAAATATATAGTATCTCCCAGTCTATAATGAGAAACTCAAGATACTATGAAAATAATCATAAAAAAGGTTCTATAGTCTAGATGCATCATACTAACTGGACATAGTTGATGTTTTACTATCAGGTGCTGGGGTCTCATAAGCATTGAGGCTTCATCTAATGAATTTCTCAGTTGGTGATCTCTAGTAGTGAAATGATGAGAACAAACCCACCAATAGGAACACTACATGTTTTGGGTGTCATTATTTGTTCATATCTATTTACATGAGTATCAGTATCCTACTTGAGACCATAACCAATGACATCCACTTGATTTCATACTTTTATTCAAAGAAAAAAACATGATAATGAAATCATGTAAAGGTAGCTTCTGTTGGGTGTGTCATTGGTTGTGTGAAATTGGTTCAGTGGTCAAGAAATGATTTTGCGCTTCCATGTTTTGGAAAGTTATATATCTCAGACCATGTTGATTAAGTTGGTAGTACCATTGTCAAACATTGGCCAAGGCAATCAAGGGTAAATTTATCTAGTTATATCAACAATAATAAAGAAAAAAATGGGCAATGACATGAGTTTTCATCCTTTATTATTAGATATTAATGGCCAAGGGATTGTATTACTCAATATGTGTTCATCGGTTGGTTGTTATTGCTATGAAAATCAATATCTCTGTAGGGACCTTGACGCGTTACTAGACTCTACACTTGCTCTGTGGATTTTATTCACTACTATCGAGATATGGCCCAAGAGGGTCACACATTATAGTATATTCAAAAATCCTTCCTATTAAGTTGAATAGGTATATTGGACAAGGTGGGCCCCACCACGAGGACCCAGTGTTTTCCACGGTATTTATCACTACAGAAATTAAAAAAAATCATTATTATTCATGTTAAGAATAATTTGATTGAATTTATGAATATTTATACACAAGGTAAATAAATACAAAATATATATATAAATAGAGCGACTATTATTTTAATTTTCATGATTCATTTAATTTTATGTATGATTTTGAGTACAGTTAAATTGTTAAGGATTATCACGTAATATATTATATATATTATAGCAATGTGATAAAATAATAAATAATATTGATACTCTATAGTTTTTCATAATTATTTATTTTTTGAGTGTTATGTTACACAGTGGTCAGGGAACCCAACCAAATATTTTTAATCATCCACTATAAATAAGTGGAGAGGGGCACAAGCTGAGAACTATTAATGTTATGAAAACTAGAGCCTATTTGTCCTCTCATATTCTTGGGAGAGGGACTCTTGATCTAGGATATCGGATCAAGATCTCCCTGAAGCATCAATGGTATATTGATGTAGTGATTATTAGGACATCAAATATATCATAGGATAACCACTCCAGATCCTGGTTTTTGATGATCACTGCTCTTATGTATTTTTAATGTGTAGGTTCTGGGCGCAGCGGAAGCGCGTTGAAATGTTATCCCAAGTTTAATTTTAGTGTTAAACAACGTTCAATCCAAGATCCGTCACGATATAAAATGCTGAATCACCAGAATAGAATGAAGAACGAAAAGAAAAGAAGAGTCCTGGAACCCTTTAGGAGGATCATCATATGTTTATTATAATTAATTTAATTACTACATACGAATTACCTCGTTGGAATTCTTTCTTCGTTGATGTGTCTGGTCATGATTCGGTGATCCGTCGTTGCATCGTATAATCCAAGTGTGGGATTAATCTAGCGGTGATCCACATGTGTGTCACGTATCATCGGTTGTCGCTGAAGGGATCTCAGAGTGCTAGCGCGGAAGAACATTCTCTTGCGATGTCTGCCTTTGACCGCCTTGATCCGGTGGAGGATCTTGCTCTCGTAACTTGAGGGCGTTCTTGGTGGAAAGGGAATTCCCTCTTGGCTTGAGAGTATTTCCAAATCCGTTGTGCACAATAATGGCTCTACAATATTTTGGGGTTACGAGGATATTTATAATCATGTTTGAGGTTAATAGAGTTATGACAATAAATAAACACGTTACACGTTTTATTTATTTCATTAACTCTTATTGAAAATCCCCATGTTGAATTAATAATTCCTTGACATGTGCCCACACTGATTATAATAAATAGCATAAAACAATATTAAATCCTCAAAATCCCAACTGGAAAAACTACACGACGTGCAATAATTAATACATGGCGTGTACTTGTTTTCCATTAAACTACACGGCGTGTACTTTTATTTTTCATTTTTCTCTACCACATTTATTAGACCTTGAGTAATGACTATTTATTTCTTAAATAAATGTAACTGCATTACTTGCTAATAAATATATTATTTCATCCACAATATATTCTCTCAAATAAATAGTGTCAAAATAAATGCGATCAGACATCCTTGAATAATTATTAAACCACAGCCGGGAATAATATTTATTTAACTTGTTAAATTAATATTTAACTGAGATACATGGACACACTTAGTGTGTGACCCTCTAGGACTCTTTCTCAGTGGCATTAGGCTGAGCCTGCCTAAATTCCAAGGTTAGCATCTAGCAACACGCCAAGGCACCCATAGAGAAAGTAGTTAACGCCACAATGACGTTTCACCTCCTATGAATGCTCACCGTGTAATATAATCTCTTCATCTCGATATCTCCAATCAAGCGGGTTTCATGCTAGTGCCATCAACCCATGTACTTGATTATTCTTTCTTTGACTTCCTGGAATTGAACTTTCCCATACCTTACCATGGCCATGGATTTATTTAGGATATATCAATTCCATCAAAGGGCCTGAGATATCTACTTCCGTTATGGAACGGAAGGGGCAAATCCATTCTCGCATTATCTATTAATGTGGCATTAATCGTGACGCACCCAACGTATCCTACCTCGCTGCGAACAGTGTTTCGTCACAATTTTCGTCAATACATCTAAGTAAGTGAGTTGTAATACCCATTAATATTAATCTTAAAGTCTAAGGATCAATACACATGTCCGTAGATAGGAACAACCAATGACACTATAAAATGTGCATTTCCTTCTGGTGGGTCTCGTTCTCATAATATCCTCCTGGATATTACCAAGGGCGCACACCATGAGAAGGTGCTTCAAAGTTTTATGAGTCCCCACCCCTAATGACCTGTTTTATTTGTGTCCCTCAAATAATATCATCCAGCCATAGAACATACATTCAAGAACAATGTTATGGAACTTCCAGGTTCTCATCATAGCAGGGATCCGCTACGACCCTTTAATGCAACAGCAATCCTTAGAAAATTATCACATGACATGTCATGCAAAAGACAAATAAAGATGCGATATGGTTTTTATTTAATGAATGAAGTACATATTATTTGGTTCTAGACCACCAACTCCAACAAAATGAATGTGTGACTAATATAGAGGGGTCCTTCTATGGTTCTTTTAAGTGAATATCATCGATGATGATTTGATATCAACCACACCATTAGAATTATTATTATTTTATAGTTAAATTTGTGTTCTATTTTAATTTATATAACATCCTCTGATTGTACCAGGGATTAGATCATCAGAAAAAATAAGTTCCATCATCCTGTCGATGAATAATTTTAAATCCCTAGCCCTCAGGCTTCCATTTTATTCCCCGATACATTCACTCAAGATATAAGGTTTAGGTTTCACTACATCTCCTATGTCGATATGAATCATACCAGACATAGTACTCTTAGAATTATCCTTGTTCTGATCTAATTCGCATATAGGAATTATGTATTTTTACCTTATAGATGAGTTCACCCATGTGATTTGTCTCATACTGGACATCCCTATGTTGATTTATTTCATGAATAAGAACACACGGAAAATACTTTTTGATATATATGTACCCAATAGTAAACATTGGGAATCATCCATCATGAATCCTTAATTACATTTAACTAGGAAATTGATATAAAAATACCTGATTAACTGGAAGATAACTAGTTTGGGATGTCCTCACATAGACCAGACATGATTAGGATGAAAATGGTATACCATTAAAAAAATATTTTTTCAGATTAGGTGGAATGATGTTGGTCTTGAAATCCATTTGGTGTACGGAATTAGGAAAATCCTTTCATGAGGATGAATTATCCTTTAGTCAAAAAGCATTTTTTGGAAATCTATGTAGAGCCACCAGGGGATTGTTTTTATAATCAAATAAAGGTGTTCTTAAGAAATTGACCTTCCATTTTCAACTGTCATGGGTGTTTGTGAAGATCCAAAATCACCTAAGGCATTGTGTTTTATTGTTGGAAAGAATGTGTATGGTAATATTAAAAACATTTACGTTGTGATTATCTATATAATTGGGGAAACTCCCTCATAGATCTGATTCATATGTAAGGTAGGTCATTTTTTGAAGTCGTGCTAGGGTTTAATGGTCCATGTGTCCTCCAAATAAACTCTGTGTATAGGCCTAATCCATATATTGAGGGAGGGGATTTTTTTAGCCATATTTGTGATGCATTGTAGTTTAATGTCATATACATAGAACATTGGGCACCCCATTATGGGGAAAAAAACCATAAGGTGCCTTTAAGGTCCTTCTATCAACAACAACTATTGAGTATATATTTTCAATGGATCTTTGGGGAATCTCCTACCAAAATCCATAGTCCCACGTGAGCTATTCCATATGAGAGAGAAATTGGTAGAAATGGTTTTATTCACCATATAGGGACAATGTAATCGAGGAAGATATCATTTTATACTATGGGCGGTGTTTTTTAATTTATTATCGTACATCATGTAAATTTTATCACTCAATTTATCGTCGCACGTGGAAGAGGTGGATGTCATGGATCAAAATAGTTTTTTTCATGAAGTAAGGATGTGGGATGCAATGTTTAACATCATGTTTCTAGAATAATAATTTCATAGAAACCATTAGAAAATATGGGGTTAATCATCTCATGATATTCTAGAGTACCTCATACATGAGGGAGGGAGATAGTGTAATCAATAACACTAGGATCTCTTAGATCATGAGAAATGATGCTCAAGAGCTATTGGGAATTCTGATATAGGAAAATCCTCTCTTGAGGTTTAATATTAATTTAGTAGACATGCCTTTTTTTGTGGGAATCATATGCATAGCTGTTGTGGCATTGTGTCTATAGAAAAAAAATCATTCTTTTGGATGAAAGTCCATTTCTGATGGTCAGGGGCGATCAAGGGGATCCGATATTTTCGGGGTCATGGTTTTTGATAGAGGGAAAGAGGTATCTAGGTATAAAATAAATGTCATGTTTGTGATTATATGTGGTATCTGTAATCCTATACACAGATCTGACTCATATGTGGGGGCATCATCATAGACAAATCCTTTCTGTAGAAATCGTTTTTTGTACTGTCTTATATAGATCTCCATTTATGTGCAGAAGATTGGTGTGACGACCCAATGATTTTAAATGGAAATTACTTTCTCATAAGTATGTCATAAAATCACATGAAAACAAAACACAATGAACTACTAAGTGCTAAGTGACCTTTAAACATAAGTTTGTCACTTCTGTGTTTGGAATTTTGAAAATATGGCATACACGGTTGTAATCAGTAAGTTATTAGGAGTCCGATAAGGAAAACATAAAATTTGGTGAATAATAACCTACCCTAATGAATAGTAACATACCATTATGAATAGTGATATACCCTAATAAATATTAACCTCACCTATGATATTATAAAAATAATATTCAATTTGGAAGTACGATATACCTATATTTTATAATATGTTAATGAATATTTTAAAACTGGTTTTGATAAAAAATTATTATTTTCATTAAATATTAAAATAATCATATTTAGAAAATTATTTTTGAAATATGGACTTCATTTTTGGATTCTACATATCAAAAAATGAATAGGGTGAATTTCTGGGATTTTTATTAAATACTTGAATTTTTGATGAATAATAGAATCCGATAATTCACAATAAATGCTAAATAATGGATTAATTGAGTCATCGAGGATGTTATGCTAATGTAATCCCACTTGGTTTGGGATTATATGATAAAATCACTATTCACGTTCATAGAATACTCACTATTCCTTGTCTTGTGAACAATTAATAATTTAATGATTGTAATATTATGAAATCCCTCCTCTCCTTCACTATAAAACCCCCCTTCACTACCTCTTCTCTTCACTCCTCTCAAGACTTATGCTTTGCCATTATTCTGCCCAAATTTTTCCCCAACATCCTCCACCACGTCTAAAATATCCTAGCCTCTTAAAAATACCAAAACCTCTACCCTTAAGTGGTTCTTAAAGGAGGAAGTCTCAAGAGGTAAATTCCTCTTCCCAATGCCTTCTTTTCTTTTAAGTTCTTTTCTTTTATTTCTTTCCTCACCTCCCTTCACCATAATAGTATTATAAATCCAGTAACATACATGTACTGTAATGTTTTCATTCTAATGGTATATTTCATTATCTTCTCTCCTTTCCCCACCCTTTTATTCGAAAGAAATGAAAGCACTGTTTGAGATGTGAAAATTTAGCGCATTCAAGGACAACGGTTTATCAATTTATATTATTATCCTTAATTCAGGTCGTGAAACCATTTGAGTTATGGTTGAACCAGATTATTATATATTTAATATATACTATTTTTAGTTATTTATTCTTTTTGTAAAAAATGGTATTAATTTATAAAAACAAAACATGTTGTTTGTAATCAAACCCATTGATTAACAAAACCGGTTATCATTAAGTTTATATATATATATATATATATATATATATTAATTCGACTTCACTCTATGTAACCTAATTAAAATTAAAACCATGTAATATCTTGGATGTGCACTAAAGAATATAACTTCAATTATTGAAAAATACTTTCATCGTACATATAATCCAAACATGAATATAAGTGAACCGATCATTTAAACCCATGTTATCAAATGAGCCCAAATAATGAAATTTAAACTTATAACAAATCAAAATGGATTTGAATGAACTAAAAAGGGTTATAATAAATAAATTAAATATATAAGAGGTTTTATAATTATTAATTAATAAGCCTAAATTTTTTTATTCAGGTCTCTAATAACATGTGGAGAACACCAATGGATTTAATGTAAGGGACCCTCTCCTTTTCACTCTTAATCAAGATTGGTCTCTATGCTATGCCTTTTTGTGTAATACCAAGTGATGAGGTATATTTTCTCAAATCCCCCATACTTCCCTAATGTTTTATAAGTGATGAGAAACCCCTTATCTCCCTCATCAAGCCCTCTTAGTTCAACCTGATACTATGCCGATAAACCGTAATGGATTCTACCCGAACTTCCTTTATTCTTTCGGGTTGCTCTATCTTTTTTTTCCACCTGATACTATGTCGATAAACCATAATGGATTCTACCCAAACTTTCTTTATTCTTTCGGGTTTATCTATCTTTTTTTTCAAAATGTAGTTGTATTTAATTTTTATTTAAATCTTCTATATTCTGTTTATATACTCCATAATCATTTTCCAATATACATCTCTCATTCTCTTTCAGGGATATCCATGCTTTTAA
This sequence comes from Viscum album, assembly GCA_963277665.1. Taxonomy (NCBI): domain Eukaryota; kingdom Viridiplantae; phylum Streptophyta; class Magnoliopsida; order Santalales; family Viscaceae; genus Viscum; species Viscum album. Next base: position 163,579,724 of record OY728155.1, on the reverse strand, counting down.
GAAAATCCCTCCTTGATACTTCCTCATAAGCACACTCATTTAAAGGATCTTCCCGAACTTTTACCCAACATCTTATGCACTATATCCTCTATTATAAGACACCATTGTCTTTATTAAATCAGTATTTTTATTATGAAAACTTTCTTGGTTTAATTCTGGTTTTATATAAAATAACATACTCTTTACTATTTTAAAAGCTCTATAGTATTTTCCTTTAAATCGCACAAATATTTTTTGATGATAATGTTTCTATAATACATTTATTATATGTTGTCTCTTTTATTTGTTACCAACTACCATGTTATATGCCTATATTACCTTATTAACATCCATGTATGTTCTAATCCCTTTATTTTATGGACACATTCATGATACACTCATTGGTTATGCACTATGTCATGATTGTGGTACCCAATTCTCTCCATGGGTACCCTTATGTTTATGTATAGTTTATTGTATATTATTTTATATGAGGTAAGAATATTTATGTGGAAAGAATATTCATGAAAATGTTGAGATGGGTGTGCCCAAATAATGCTCCAATGCATTGGGTAATGTTAAGTCTCAAGAGATGCGATGTGAATTGGGATTGGCAGTTATCCTTGATCCGTACTGAAATGGGAAATAGGATTGGATGTTAGTCTTGACCCATATAATGAAATGTATTATGATTCTGCCACATTTATATGATTCCATGTTTATATGTTCCCATGATTATATGATATTATTTCATATGTTCCATGTTTTGGATATCAATATGTCATGCCTCATAACTCATGTTCTTAAGATGCATCCTTATGTTCATTCCCTTAATGGGATTTTCAGCTCATCCCTTTGTTCATGTGTTCCCTAGGGTACCCTATATAGATGTAAGGAATCAAAAAAAGTTAGACGATATTTATAGAGATTAAATAAAGAAGTGTTTTTAGCCCCATTTTTTATGTTATGTGTACCTAGTATTCCAAGATACTAGACTTAACGATCCTTGTCTTGTACTCTGATGATAAATTATTCTTAAAATCATGAAATGTTATATGTAAAAGGTTCAGGTAACTATAGTTGGTATTAGAGGATTGTATAGTTATTTTTGGAGATTAGGAATATAGCACCTTAGTGAGAACCTTAAGAATGAGACTAAGTATAACAAAACATTCTAGAATTTTGGTGAGTATTGAGTAAGTGGGTTTTCAAGTAAATAAATCCATGTATGGATATGATATGGTAGAGGCGGCTCTGGAATAGATGTATCTAGGGGTAAAACCCAAAAAGACTGCTTTGAGCTAGACTTGAACGGGAACACGTGCATGACAACAGACCTTGCTCTACTCTTGGTTATGAAACTTCGGGGGATATGATTCAGTATATTCATGAGCTTATAACAGAATGTTATTAAGGGGAAAAAAGAATCCCATAATAATATAAGTTAAGAAATAGATCGAGGATAACTTGGATATAAACCGAGGTAATCACAAGTCAAGAAATACTTCTTCTTTATAAGTTTATACATTTATGTTAAAAGTTTCCTTTTTATTCTCAATAGCTATGTATTCAAGACCACTAATTATACATTATTTTTCATAGTTAATGGCGGGAAATAAACGAACATGTTCCAATAACCAATGTGATAGGAAATGTGATGATTTCCCTAATGATATGCCTGATGTGATAGAAGAGGGTTCTCAAAATATCATGGTAGTACTTTATCAGCTGCCTCGAGTTATGAATAATAACTTGAATCAGGTAAAACATCCTCCTCCTACAAGGAAAGAGCATGTTGTCTTATAATCCTTCATGCAGAAAAGTCCTCCCATGTTTTGTAGGTCATCTGATCCCCTCCTCGCGGAACAATGGATTAACTCCATTGAAAATATTTTCTCGGTCCCCTAGTGCTCGAAATAAGTGAAAGTTGTACTGGAGATCTGTCGTTTTTATGGGGAAGCTGATCAGTGTTGGACACTAATCAAGAATACAAAGTCCCAAAATGAAATTGATTCCCTATATTTGGAGGAATTCAAGAATATGATTTTCAACAAATATTTTCTTTGAACCCTTCATCTCAAGATGGAAAGAGAGTTCCTCGGACTCAAGAAGAAGGAAGATGAGTCCATCGGGGCATATGAAGCGAAATTTACAAGGCATGCAATGTATAACTATGGATTTTTCATGAACACCGAAAGAAAGGTGGATCACATCTTTAGTGGAATGAAGCCGAGTCTAGGAAAAGCATTGGCGATTTGAGACTTTGACAGTTATAAGGATATTTTCCGTTGTTCCCTCAAGGTGGAAATGAAGATTGGAGAATCTGAGTGGTCTCGTGGGTCCAGTGACATGAATCTGAAAATGGAAAACAACTTGGGTGGATCATTAAACAAATCCCATGATGGAAATAAGACTCACTTTTCCTTTTGCAAAAATTGTGGAAAGAAGCATATTGGTGACTGTCTCAAGGGAACCAAGAATTACATAAAATGCGGAAATTCTGGTCATCTAGACAAGAACTACTAAAGGGATATGAAAAATCATGCTAATGTTGAAGAAGCAAGGAAGGTTCAGATCAACCCTCAGCCTACAGTGTACTGTTAAAAATTCAAGGAGATTGGGAATTATGTGAACAATTTCCCTAAACTGAGGGTTGTCGGAGGCAATCAACAACAACCTCCAAGGTAAAATGAAAGAGCTTATTCTATCAATACTGCTGAGGTGGAGCTGGAAAATGATGTGGTGATAGGTACGCTTGTTATTCATTGAAGAATAGCGAACATACAATTTGATTCTAGTTCTACGCAGTCATTCATATCTTGCAAGTTTAGTAGAACTATTCAAACACCACCTCAAAATTTGGGGGATATGTTATATGTGAGATTAGAGAATGGGGTAATTATTGCGTCCATGGTTTATAACTCCTCCCTGGTTAACGTTTGTGGACTGAACCTCCCATTAAATCTCATCATACATCCTTTAGTGGAGTTTGACGCAATATTGGGAATGGATTGGCTATCTGTGTACAATGCCAACATCAACTGTCTGGAAATGGAGATCACTTTTTACATCCCAAAGCATCCACCGATTCTTTACAAGTGTAAGGAGGAACATGAGTATCTTTTATAACCTTCGTCTCAAGTGTGGATATTTTTTCCTTATTACAAAACATATCTAGCTAAAATGATTGAGACAGAGGAGAGAATCATGATTGAAGACATGCCCATCATGAGGGATTACACTGATGTATTCCTTGAAGAGTTTCCCGGTCTTCCTTTTGACCGATAGGTGGAGTTCTCAATTGATCTTATCCCTAGATCTCTTCAAATATCAACAAAACCTTACAGAATGGCCACCGTATAGCTGGAAGAGCTGAAGAAGCAGTTATAAGAGAATATGGAGAAAGGTTTTATATGTCCGAGTGCTTCTCCATGGGGTGTTGCAGTCCACTTCGTCAAGAAGAATAATGGATCAATGTGCCTCTGCATTAATTATCATAAGCTCAATAAAATCACGATAAAGAAAAAGTATCCCCTTCCACGGATAGATGACTTGTTTGATCAGATTTGTGGGGATAGTTATTTCTCTAAGGTGGACCTTTGGTTAGGATATCACCAACTAAAGGTGAGGAAAGAAGATATTCCCAAGAATACCTTTCGAATGAGGTATGGACACTATGAGTTCATAATGATGCCCTTTGGACTCACTAATTCCCCAAATATTTTCATGGATTTAATGAATAGAGTGTATAGAGATTATCTCAACAAATTTGTGGTGGTCTTTATTGATGAGATTTTGATATACCCCAAGAGTAAGGAGGAACATGAGGTGCATTTGAAAACTATGATAAAGACTTTGTGAAGGGGGAATTTGTATGAAAAGTATAGTAAATGTGAGCTCTAGATGGAGAAAGTATCATTTTTGGGGCATGTTATCACTAGAAAAGGGATATCTATGGACCCTTCCCAGATAAAGGCAATTGAAGAGTGGCTGAGGCCAATTTCTGTAATGGATATCTGCAACTTTTTTGGTATAGTTGGGTATTATCAACGATTCATGAAGAACATTTCATGATTTTCAAACCCAACGACCAAGCTGACACAGAAGAGAGTAAAATTTATCTGGACACAGGGTTGTGAAGACTATTTCATGGAGTTGAAAAAGAGGCATATCACTGTGCCAGTACTCACACTTCATTCAAGTGGAGAACTCTTTGTGGTGTATAGTGATGCTTCTAACAAAGGCTTAGGCTGTGTGCTAATGAAAAATGTAATGTGATATCCTATACCCCAAAGCAGATGAAAATCCATGAGAAAAACTATCCTATGCATGATATGGAGTTAGCGGTTGTGATCTATGCGTTGAAAATCTGGTGGCATTATCTCTATGGAAAATAATATGAGATATATACTGCCCAAAAAAGACTCAAATATATATTCACATATAAAGAGCTTAATATCTGCCAGCGAAGATGGATAGATCTCATCAATGATTATGACTGCTCAATCCACTACCATCTTGGTAAGGCAAACAAGGTGGTCAATGCTCTAAGTAGGAAGAATCCTATATCTTTATCAATGATGAGAATTGAAAAGGATACGATCTTATTAGATTTGAAAAGGATGTACATGGGAATCATTAATGTAGGAACATCATCAATCCTTTCTCAAATGATTCCTCAACCATCCCCCTTCGAGAAAATAAATGTTTCTCAAAGAAACGATGTGAAAATTTAGAAAAGGGTGGAAGCTGTTAAAAATGTGATGTCCTCCGATTTCAAAATTGATGAGGAATGAGTTGTAAGATTTGGGACATGATTATGTGTGCCATCTGATCTAGAGATAAAGATGGAGCTATTGAATGATGCACACAGCTCGACCTTCTCTATCCACCCAGGGAGCACAATGATGTATCAAGATCTTTGAGAAAAATTTTTGTGGGACAATATGAAAAGGGAGATTATCGAATATACATCAAAGTGCCTTGTATGTCAGCAAGTGGAGGTTGAGAGACAAAATTCTAAGGGGATAATGCAACCACTACCCATACCGGCATGGAAGTGGGAGAACATTACCATGGACTTTGCCACTGGAATTCCAAAGACATCTTGAGAAATAAATTTTATATGGGTCGTTTTGGATCATCTTATGAAGACATCACACTTTATCGTGGTTTGAGAGGACTTCTCATTGGATAAACTTGCACGGATCAACATCAAATAAGTGGTAAGGCTGCATGAATTACCACTATCTATTGTATCTGATCGTGATCTAAGGTTCACCTAAATGTTCTCAAAAAGTCTCCATCATGCTCTATGCACTGAATTGAACTTCAGTACGACCTATCATCCTCAAACTAATGGAAAATATAAGCGAACTATTCATACACTGGAAGACATGTTGAGAGAGTGTTCTAGGGAATTCAAAGGAGGATGGTACCAACATCTTCCACTGGTTTAAATCTCCTACACAAATAGTTTCCAATCGAGCATCCGAATGGAACCATATAAAGACCTTTATGGGAAAAGGTGCCAAACATCGGGGTGTTGGGATGAAGTCAGTGAGCATAAGCTGCTATGACCTGAAATGGTCAAATAATGGCGGAGAAGGTGAAAACCATTCCGAAGCATATCAAGGCAGCACAAAGTCGACAGATGAGTTATGTAGATAACCGTCGATGATACCTTGAGTTCAAAGTCAGGGACATGGTATTTCTACGCATATCCACATGGAAGATGGTCACGAGGTTTGGGAAGGAAGGGATGTTAAGTCCCAGGCACATCGGCCTCTTTGAGATCCTTGATCGATTCGGAGTTGTGGCCTATCGACTGGCACTTCCACCTACCATGTTGAATGAACATGTTGTATTTCATGTATCCCTATTAAGGAAGTACATACCACACCCTTCACATGTACTCTCTTTAGAGGTGGTACAATTGGAGGATGATCTCTCTTATGAGGAGTAGCCAGTGAAGATCATGGATCATAGAGACAAAGTTCTACATAACAAGACTACTCATCTAGTCAACGTACTATGGAGAAACCATAAGTACGAAGAGGAAACATGGGAACTGGAGGAATTAGTGAAGGAAAATTACCCACACCTATTTTGGTTTAGAATGTAAAACAAAATTTTGAGGGAAAAATTTCATAAGGGGGACGAATGTAATAACTCAATGTTTCTCAATAGAAATTCCCTTCTCATAAGTATGTCATTAAATCACAAGAAAACACAACATAATGAACTACTAAGTTCTAAGTGACTTTAAAATACAAGTTTGTCACTTCTGTTTTTGAAATTTTGAAAATCTGACATACACGGTTGTAATTAGTAAGTTATTTGGAGTCCAATAAGGAAAACATAATTTTCGGTGAATAGTAACCTACCCTAAGGAATAGTAACATACACTTATGAATATTTATATACCCTAATGAATAGTAACCACAACTATGATAGTATAAAAATAAGTTTCAAGTTTGAAGTATGATATACCTATATTTTAGAATAAGTTAATGAATGTTTTAAAACTGGTTTTGATAATAAATTATTATTTTAATTAAACATTAAAAAAATCATTTTTAAATTTTTTTTTGAAAAATGGACTTCATTTTTGGATTCTAAACATCGAAAAATGGCTAAGGTGAATTTTTGGGATTTTTCTGAAATACTTGAGTTTTTTTATGAATAGTAGAATCCGATAATTCACAATAAATGATAAATAATGGATTAATTGAGTCATCGATGATGTTCTACTGATATAAGCCCACTTGGTTCGGGGTCAAATGATAAAATAACTATTATTGGTCATTAAATACTCACTATTCATTCTCTTGTGAAAAATTAATAAATTAATGATTATAATATTATGAAATCCCTCTTCTCCTCCACTATAAAAACCCCCCTTCACTCCCTCTTATATTCACTCCTCCCAAGCCTTGTGCCTTGCCTTTATTCTGCCCAAATCTCTCCCCAATATCCTCCCCCACGTCCAAAATCTATTAGCCTCTTTAAAATACCAAAACCTCTCTTTTTAATAGTTTCTCAAAGGAGGAATTCTCAAGAGGTAAATTCCCCTTCCCAATTCCTTCTTTTCTTTTAAGTTCTTTTCTTCTATTTCTTTCCTCACCTACCTTCACCAAAATAGTAAGATAAATATAGTAATATACATGTATTGGAATTTTTTCATTCTAATGGTTTATTTCATTATCTTCTCTCCATTCCCCACCCTTTAATTTGAAAGAATTGAAAGCACCGTTTGAGAAGTGCTAATTTAGCACATTCAAGGACAATGGTTTATCAATTTCTATTATTATCTTTAATTCTGGTAATTAAACCAATTGAGTTATGGTTGAACCAGATTATTATATATGTAATATATCCAATTTTTAGTTCTTTTTTTTGTACAACTGGTATTAAGTTTTAAAAACAAAACATGTTATTTGTAATCAAACCCATCAATTAACAAAAATAGTTATCATGAAGGTTATATATATATTAATTCGACTTCACTCTAAGTAACCTAATTAAAATTAAAACAATTTAATCTCATGGATTTTCAATAAATAATATTACTTCAATTCTGGAAAAACACTGCCATCTTACATATAATCCGAACTAGAATATAAGTGAACCGATCTTTTAAAGCCAAGTAAACAAACGAGCCCGAACAACGAAATTGAACCTTATAATGAATCAAAAAGGATTTGAATGAACTAAAAAGGGTTATAAAAATAAATTATATATAGATGAGGTTCTGGACTTATTAATTAATTATCCTAAATTTTTTTAGTCAGGTCTCTAATAACAAGTGGAGAACACCGATGGATTTAAGGTAAAGGACCCTCTCCTTTTCACTCTTAATCAAGATTGGTCTATATGCTATGCCTTTTTTGTGTCATACCAAGTGATGGGGTATATTTTATCACATCCCCCATACTTTCCTAATGTTATAAAAGTTATTATAAACCCATTATCTCTCTCATCAAGCCCTCTTAGCTCCACCCGATACTATGCCGATAAACCGTAATGGATTCTACCTGAACTACATTTATTCCTTCTAGTTGCTCTATCTTTTTTTTAAAATGTATTTTTATTTTATTTATATTTAAAACATATGCATTCTGTTTATATGCTCCATAATAATGTTCCAATATCCATCTCTCATTCTCTTTCGAGGATATACACGCTTTTATGCAAATCCCTCCTCGATACTTCTTAATAAGCACACTCATTTAAAGAAACTTCCTGAACTATTACCCAATATCATGTGTACTCTATCATCTATATTAAGACACCATTGTATTTATAGAATCAGTATTTTAATTATTAAAACCTTCTTGTTTCAATTCTGGTTTTATATAAAATAACATCCTCTTTGCTATTTTAAAATCCCTATATTATTTTCCATAAAACCGCACAAAAATGTTTTGATGCTAATGTTTCCAAAATACATTTATTATATGTTTTCACTTCTATTTGATACCACCTACCATGTTATATGCCTATATTACCTTAGAAAAGTCCATTTATGTTCTAATCCCCTTCATTCATGGTCACTTTCATGATACACTAATTGGTTGTACTCTATGTCATGATTGTGGTACCCAATTCTCTCCATGGGTACCCTTATGATTATGTATGGTTGATTATGTATGATTGTATATATGATAAGAATATATATGTGGAAATAATATTCATGAAAATATTGATATGGGTGCTCCCAGACAGCACACCAATTCACAATGTAAGGTTAAGTCTCATGATATATGATGTGAAATGGGATCAGCGGTTAGCCTTGACCCGTACTAAAATGGGAAACAGGATTGGCGGTTAGACTTGACCCATACTAACAAAAAATTTTATGATTATGACACATTTATATGATTACATTTTTATATTATCCCATTATTGTATGATATTATTTCATATGTTCCATGTTTTTGATATCAATATGTCATGCCTCTTAACTTTTCTGCTTAAGATGTATCCCTATGTTCATTCCCTTACTAGGATTTTCAGCTCATCCCTTTGTTCATGTGTTCCCCGAGGTACCCTATGCATATATAAGGGCTCAAAGGAATTTAGAATCTCTTTATGGAGATTAAATAACGAAGTGTTTTTCTTAGCCCCATGTTTTATGTTAAGTGTACCTAGTCTTCCAAGAAAATAGACTTAACGATCACTGGCTTGTACTCTGATGATTAATTATGGTTAAAATCATGAAATTTTATATATAAAAGGATCGAGTCGCTATAATTGGGGCCATTTATCTCTTTTTTCATTTTGTGAGGTTGGACACGAGATATGAGATTCAAGCATCACTATATATCATATGATAATGGGAATGAATCCATACATTGTAATATATGTTCAACGAAGTTTCACATCTTGAGGTAAGGACTTTTGGGTTTCTAATGTGGTGGGTAGGATCATATCATTCCTATTAAGGTCGTTCCACTAGGAACATGCGAACCCTACTACCGGTTGAGATGCTTGGACCATGTGGGGAACTCAATCGCAAAACCCTAAGCTCACGTGAGATATGCGTGATGTGAGAATCAAGGGGAAGAAGAGGTGTATTTAGCCACACAATGATAACATAACGAAGAGTGGGGATGTTTTACCCCCTTTTTTCTTTTGTTGAAGATGGGCTAGATTTGGAGGTTTGAGTGCCACTATGCCTCCTTATGGGGATGAGAATTGGATGTAGTTCAAGGAATTCCCACATGAGCTGTTCTGAACCATACATAGAGGGAATGTGTTTGGATAAAGACTAAAATAGGATGGGGAATCCGAGAATCATTACATATCCTACAAGGGATGGAATCAAGCCACACATTGTTCTTGAAATTGGTCACTCAATATAGGCTTGGTCCTTACATAGGGAAAGAGGAATTTTTTATATGGTGGCTAGACTATGATGTTGAATCTGGGCATCACTTTGTATGCTAAAAGAGCAGGAATCAAGACACAAGTACATATATAATTCCCAATGTTTTGGTCTGACCCATACGTAGGGGGGAAATACGGAGTCATTATTTTGAGGTGATTATCATATCATACGCATATTCCCTATATTTATTCAAGGGAAATTTGTACTACCATTCCCAAGATCACATGATCCAAGCGTGCCATGAAGAACATGGAATAGTGAAGATATAGAGGCAGTGGAGGCACATTGGAGGAATTTGTATCATATTGTGGATGCACCAAGGCTTAGGGTCAAGGTATCTCTATGAATCCTCTAAGGGAATGAATTAGGTCATACATAGTTCAATGAACTCTCCATGTGCCTGTCTGACCTATATTAAGGGTGAATGTTTTTGATAGAGTAGGGGCCAAGATGTGGAATATAGGCATCACTTTGTTTCCCACATGAGAAGAATCAAGAAACACATAGTTTTGAAAAAAAATCCATTTGTATCTGACTCTCACATAGGAAAAATGGAATTATTCCATTCTCTTGAATAGATATAACTCATATAAAATGAGTCATTATTCAAAACACAATGGTCACAATGTATTTTAATTTCATTCAGTGAGAAAACTAACTATATGTAATCTAGCATTGTACAACCTGGATGAATGTGGAACTATTAAGTATCAGGTCTTGTAGCTAAGAAAAAAATTATATGCCTACACAATGATTTTCATCATGATCCTAACATTGGTGAGTGTTTTAGAAAGATAACCATCCATCGAAGCTAGTGAATTTGATCCTTTAGAGTAGGACTTCTGTATTACGTATTCTCCTTCCCACTTTGGTTCAAAGTTTGATGGTTTATTCCTGATTTTCATCAGTGATCTAAGGACCAACACCAATTCTACTTTGAGAAGATCTCGAAGGTGTCATATTTTTGAAGGCCCATGAAATTCACTTTTGATAAACTTCTAAATGGTGAATGGTGTGTAATCTTTTGTCATATAATAAATCAAACACATGAATCCATTTTTTAGATTTATCTTCAATATATAGCTGATCACAAAAGGAAATAAAAAAATATTGTAGTTGGAATTTAATAGTTAGAACTGCTTTAATTTATATATCAATGATTAAGGCATTTATTAAGCAGTGGTATGGGTCATGGTCTATTATTCTCATAATGAAAGGAGGACCTTGTCCGGCCATAATTTATTTTAATTTTCTACCATCTTCTGGAATATATTTTATAGGGTCTTGTTGAAGGCTTCTATATTTCTATTTTCCACTGAATGGTAGCTAGAAAAATGGATGGCCATGATGTAATACACCATAATTAGCTTATCCAATTTGGCAGAGTAGAAATTGGTGTTGTTGGCCATCAATATTGTTTGAGGGACAAAATATATATGGATGATATTGGATTTCACAAAGCTAAAAAGGGTTCTATATCCATCCTCTTCGAGGTGTGCAGATTCTTTCCATTTGGAAAATTGGTCAGGTGCTATGAGAATAAAATTGAATTTCTTGGTCAAGGAGGGATGATAGGGTCCCATGACATCCATTCCCAATATGGAAAAAGGGAAAAAGTAATCATCTGGGTGAATTAACTCTGGGGGCTAGTGGTTTAAATTGATATGAACATGACTGGAATCGAACATGATTGTGAATGTGGAACAATCTTATATCCTATGTGCTAATAGTATCCAGGCCTTTGGAATTCATAGGACAGCTTGGATCCCAATTGATGTGCACTATAGGCTCTAACAGGAACACTATTCATGATGATAGTATTTTCCTCTCCATCAATTCATATGAGAATGATCTCGCAAAGACCCTTCTTGTAAGTGGCCTCTTTCTTATTGGTGCTATTGTACATAATGATGTATATTACCCATCTCTAGATTTGTTCCATTACCACCCTACCTGGTGGGAGTTCTCCCTCTTTAATGTAATAAACAATTGGAGTCATCCAACTGATGGTAGGACCATACAACTCAGAGATGGGATTGATGTCATTTATTTCTTCCATTGTGTTCCAGAAAAACAGTAAAACCATTAAATAGTGCAAAAAGATGACGATTGTTTCATTTTTATTTGGGTTGAACAGAGTTGTGGATGCACTCACTAATGAATTGTCCTACGCATTTTGTGATAGGGAGATATAAGTCAATATTAGCTCTGATGGGAACACTTAAATCAGTTATTAGACATAGTTCATAAAAGGGGTTAACTCATCTTTCATGATGGCATAGTAACCATTAAATTTCTTGATGATTTGTTATAAGTCACCTTTTATATTTAGGTGTTCATCCCATGCTTCAAGTGCATGATCTAGGTATTTGATGAGATCCTGATCCTCTGATTCATTTTTTTTTCATCCCTATGATACTAGGAATGATTAAGGCGACAACATATTTTATTGAGATTTGATTATGACTCTCAGTACATCATTGTTGAGCATGGTATTTTTCATTGTTTTCCATATCAAACATCTAGATGCACCGACAAAATTCATATCCCATGTTTGGAATTCCATATGAATAGAGAAAATTTATTCATCTGGTAATATGGAATTCAACAGGGTTATTTATTCCAAGGAGTATTCTTCAAGGAAATATTCTAATGGAGGGACTTTGACAGGTTTTTTGGTACAAAATGTATATCGAACTTTTGTAGGATGACCACCCATCATGACAGGAATCCATTCAACATTGGATGGTTAAGGATATACATGAGTGGGTTTCTACAAGAGACCGAATGGACCTCATACTATTATAGACAGTTCCTCAAATTTTGGATATTAAATATTCGATCAAGGAAGCTATTCTCGATATTTGAATATCAATCCTCAACATCGATCAATGTTCGGTTGAGATAATAACAGTTGTTATTACTGTTTGAATCATTCTTTTGCATGAGGAAGGTGCATAGTTACCATTCTTAGGTAGACATGTACAAAGTTTTATGTATTCATTCAGTATGTATCATTAGCACTATTAGAAGTTGAAGATATTTTTTGATATTGTCGAATGCTTACAAACAGTCACCACTCCATTTGTATACGACCCCCTTTTTAAACTACATGATTAAGGGAAAACATTTTCCTGCATGGTTGGCTATGAATCATTGAATATAGGAAACATTTCCTTGATTTACACTAATCACAGTGATGTTTTGATGAGGTGAAATGTTTAGGATAATTTTTGCCTTCTCAAGGCCGACCTCCATGCCATGATGAAGTATGATGAAGCCGAGGAATTTTTGGAGGTCACAATGAAATAGTATTTTAAGTGGAAGATTTTAGAACAAGGTTGCCACAATTTTTTAAAGATTATTTCCAGATCTGTCAGTTTTTATGAAGGTTGTCGTGATTTAACCACAAATTAATAAATGTATCATTCCATTAACATTCCTAGGAGGGTCTTGAATATAATATGCATGGCACATTTGTATTTGGTGCTAGCATTTTTTAACTCAAATCCCTCTACTATATAGTAGAATACTCCCAGGTGGAACTAAAGGTGGTCGATTCTTCATATTCTTAGGAAATTAAGAGTTTATTATACTAAATACCCATCCATGATGGAGAGATACTCATATCCATCTATTGAATCAATGAGAAATTCTATGATCATGACTAGGAAGTCATATTTCGGGCAGTCCAGATTGTGATCCCCAAAGTTGATGTAGACTTTGATATCTCTCTTCTTATTTTTAACAAGAACTATATTATCCAACAAAACAGAATATTGAACCTCCGAATAATTTTTCTCAAATAAGATTTTTGGCCCCAACCCCTATCTTGGAAGCATGTTTCAGGTGTGTCCTTTTTGAAGCCATCTTGTAGACACAGTGGTCTTCCAATAACCTTGGTGGAGAGTGGACACCATGGGATTAAGGGCTGGCATTTCCATATATTTCTAGGTGAAAATTATAAATTCTTATTTAGGAATGAGGTGTAGACCTCTTTCTCTACACAATACAAGGTTGTACTAATCAGAGTGGTTCATGGGTCTTCTTTGGTACCTAGTATAATCTCCATGAGTTCAGCAATGGTGGTAGAGGAACAGTCTTCAAATACTGGAGGGAAATCCCTAAGGGATTCTTCTTCCTCTTCTTTATCATATTCTTCCTAATAAACTTCTTCTTCTTATGGAGAAACAATTCTTAATATGAGCTCTCTATAGTTGAGAGACGAGTCACAATTTCTGGAATTTAGAGGCTAAGGTGAATTCTTATTCAAAAGATAGTGATGAACCATCTGGAGAGGACGGAGTGAGGGAATTATAATTTTATTCTTTATCTTCTTCCTTAAAGAGTGACGTAGGTATTATCTGGAGCATTGAGGATAGTTCAAGGTAATATATATCCGGGCATTCAACATTATTTTTTGGATATGTGGATTTGTCAACACTACCAGGATTGATAGCCCTTACCAAAATCATTAGGACTACTGAGTATAAATAAAATTTGGAAATTTTCTTTCAATTTGATTGATGGGTCATACATAATCCTCATAAATATTCTTGAAGGGGTCGACCGGAACAATTTACAATCCATTTGGGGAGGCGACCCAACTGATTCCATCAACTATGTTTCACATTCTTTTTGGATTGTAGAACCCTGCATCAATATTGTGTCAGTTGCATGAATCGAATGGGGATTTATCACCATATAATGTCCCATTATTTCCATTAATACAATATTGGAAGCACTGATGGTATGATAAGGGTATTTTCATGTGCTAATGTAGCCAGATACTTCCTAGAAGACCATTGAACGCTGTATTTTTTTGAACCACTAGATATTCTGAGTGGGCTATAATACCTCCTAGCCATATTTTGTGACGGATTTTGATTGATAGACTCTTCACACATTTGTCATATCCCATCAAATATTTGGTGTATGATGTAAAATAATATTCCCTATATCCCATCCAATGAATTTTCCACATTGGGAAGAAATTAAAATTGGAGTCGTTGTCAATGAAGACTCTGCTAGCATTTAAACCATTTATCCTACAAGACACATATTGTGGTTGGATGTTCGCATTCATGTTTGTTTCTTCATATTGATCCATGGAGGATATATCCAAATTGCATTACATGGGATTGGAATTCGTCTACTATACTTCTATTATGGATACATCATCTTTAATGTCTTGGGGACTCAGAAAAGATTCTATGGGTGCTTAACTAAGATATGTTGATACATTCAATGCCTCCAAGATTGACAACTTGGGTGGTACCCTATATTGCTCCTTTAGAATGTCATATTTTTAATCTAATGTATAGTTATTCCTTTCTCTGGGATGATCTTTCATAGGTTCTTTAGGAGCATGAGAATTTGATGATGAAGGGCCATCCCTTAGGATCGGAGCTGGGGAGGCTTCCATCCATTGTGGATCAGTTCGGGCAAGTCTACCGACAGACTAAGATAAATTATTCACATATTATTCTCCTAATGGATATTCCATAATGATTGTACCAAGTTGGATTCTTTAAAGCGTGGTAGAGTTTCCCTATTTATGTTGGGTCTTCTGAATGAATCCTTCATGGGAATATATATCATTGACAGTTTGAGTGAGGGTATGGCCACAAGCTTGATTTCTGCAATAGCTACATCTCCCTTAATATCCCTGGATCCTACAACCTCTTCTTAGGGCCTCCTGATTGGGTGTGGGGAACTCAGGTTTGTAACCATATTCTTCATCTGATAAAGATTCCATTATGTGGATGAAATTGATGGAGTCAAAAATAAATTCCTCATTTTATGATGACTCAGCCTCATCATCTGCCTCTAGTTGTTCTATTTGGTATGTTGATTATCGTTGTGCTATTTTGTGGGGTAGTGACTGTTGTGCCATTTCGTGGGATGGTGCCCAAATTTTTATATTTTTTGGCCTGAAATATGAGAGTTTCAAACCCATCATTGGCCTCGGTTCGGATTCATCTTCTTGATTTATGCCTTTTTGGTTGGAAAAATATTCAGGTGGTCAACCGTTGGAGGATTTGGGGGTTGAGGATGTCATTTATGTTGAATTAATAGATTTTGGGGGCACAATCATTTTCATCAACCATGTTTGGAGTATTCCATGTGCTCGGATGAACATATTCTGAGTCATCAAACTATCTAACTTATTTCTCCTTTTTCTAACATCATTTTTCCACTTTCCTTCTTTATCCTGATCAGTGGTAGAAACATTTACCACATGTATTGGTGGTGTTCCCATATTGACATTCCTAGAATCTATAATAATTATCATGAGATAATTAATGACAAAACATTACTGAATGATGTGACCAAGTATCTGATGTAAGGGAAAATAACATGGCACGTCATTGAGACCTATTTCATTAACCCTATTCCGGTATGGTAGCCAGATAAGGTAGAAATTCCAGGTAGCTACAAAGTAGCCATGGACTTGATCATCTCATAATGTGTAAATTTTATTATTATGTTCCTCTAATTGATTTTTAATGGTTTATCATCACTCATCATTGTGGGGTGGGGTGGATGTTGACATACAGGGGAACATCATGGTTCCGTGTGGGCCTTAGAGTTGGAAGAAATATAGTGGAGACTTAATAATAATAGAAGCCACTTCATCTCTTCTCATTCTTTTTTATGGGGTCCACGAGGCTACCCAAGACTTGAGATTTGTCTACAGTAAGGAAAATTATATTCTTTGGGTGATTGAGGTTAAATTCAGAAACCCAATTCTATCTTTCACCATAATGAGTGGTGTTCTCAACTCATCAAGAAGGATGTTGATGCACAAGGAAAGAATCTCATCATGGGGGAAGTTGGTTTAATGAGTTAGTCATACATTTCAATATGGAAATAAAATATAAAACCCTCTCATTTTCCAACTATTTATAGTTCATGTGGTCACCTAATATTATCTCCGTAAATGTTGAACTGAACTAAAACATTAACTGTCACTGAAGATCCTCCCATACTATTATTGAGTTTGTTGGAAAACAGGTGTTCCACACAAAGGCAGGTCCATTGAATGTATAAACGAACCATATGAGCTTCACTGACTTCTATTGTTCTGGGGATCCATTCATGATATCATTATAATATGTTTAATGCATCGATTTTTTTTCTGGGTCACCCAAACAATTGAACATTGGGAATATAGGTTTCTTAAAAAATTTTGGTCGTGAGACATTTCTCACCTAGTAAGTGTATAGTTTCAATTATAGTTTTTTCAGAGTGTGCCTCCCTTCCATGGATTCAAATCAATATACTAATAACTCCATGGTATTTATGATCTTTTTATGCATGTCATGTTAGAATTGATAATGGGTGGGTACAATAGTATAAATGATCAAGTTTTGTGTCTTTGTGGGTACATGAATTGGGTACCCTACTGGGGACATCCATTATAGATTTTCCTGGATCCGCTTTCAATATTTCTTCATTATAGAGAAATATTGTTATACTTATTTGATTGGAATCGAATTGGATTATGGTCATAATTCAATATTGGATGAGCATTTGGGACATGATTTATTTTCTTTGTTGATCCCTCATTCTAGAGGCAACTCTTTTGGGATTGTAAATTTAAAATTTTCCTGAGGAACAAGTCTATTCAGATGACTTTCCAGAAGAAGTTCAATAATGATTCACCTTATCTATTTAATTTACTCCCCTTTTTGATAAAATCTATCATAGATCATTGATTGAAAATTTTCATGAGGTGGATGAGGTGGGTTGTGTATGAATTTTCTCATATTATTGTAGATGTTTGTGATTTTAAAGGGATGTAATGATGTATTGGCTAAAGGAGTGCCCATGTTTAGGGTGGATCACTATTTCCAAGTACACACACCTTCATGCTCTGTGTGGATCGCATCTTCAAAGGAACCATATTCTTCTACATCCTCAATCATTTTTATCGTCTTTAGCGTTGTCTGTGGGATTGACATCCATGATTTTCGGCAATGCATACCGTATTAGGGGTGGTATACCATGTGATGAATGGTATGATTGCTTCTTGCATCCTAAGTTGGATCTTCTCCATTAATTTTGGGTTCATTTTACAGATACTCGATGAGGGGTAACTCAAATGGAATATTTAAAAGGGTTGTACATACATATCCTCTTTAAGGGAATTGAGTAATGAGGCATGACAGAAATCATAAGCTCTCTATTCATTATCGTCCCTATGCGGGAAAATAATGACTTATATCGGGTGAGTGGTTGAAGTAAAAATGCTCTGAGCCATGTGGGATGGGGATTCTCTTATTCCACTATTGATGTGTCTTGGCCTAGATTTTTTTTCCTTATAGGGAATGTTTTTCTTAAAAATTCCCCCATCTATATGGGAAGGGGTGTGTCCTATACTATGGTAGATGTTGCTTCTGTTGTCGCCTTCTTGATCTTAGGAATCCACATGAGGTTGTGAGATGAATATGGTGTCATATCCACATGTGAATTATTTGATTATAAGGACATGATTAGTGCTCAATGGTCAGCTTCCCTAAGGATATAATCATACTAAATGTTCTTTTTGGCCTAATTCAGGAGTATTTCGATGGATTTCACTCATTGGGGCAGACGCTTTTTTGTCATACTCAAGGTCGATTATTGTCAAGCATTCCACCTTTCATGAGTAGCATGTTCGTCAAAATTCAATCTTGAGATGCTAAACTTTCAAGATTTCACCTCCAGTGGGTTTTTCTAGACAGGACGTGTGGTGAAGTACAGAGCTCTATATTATCCCCAGCCGTAGATATGAACAGTAGATGGGGCATCATTGATTGGGAAACAAAACTTGTGCAGTACATGGTGGAATTCTAGTTCAAGGCATTTCTTTTTATGATGTTATTGGGGCCGCCATGTAGATATAGTGTCTTCTATGTCAATTTTCTGATGAAGCTCCCCATCAGATTATCATGGTCTTAATACCCATCATAGAGAAAAATTTTCACTTTCATCTGGCCAAGAGTGGTCCAGATCTTAAGATGAATATTGTGATTATATTCACTTAACAACTATCATGGAATGTTGAATACAGAAGTGGTTGTGGGCCATAAAATAACTGGTATGTCATCCTTCACTAGTTTTCTAGTCACTAGAAACATTTTTTGGGGTTCTTCCACAATGGATTCCTTGAATTTGTGTTCCCCACCAGGATGTTGTTTGATGATTTCATCTTGAGTAGCGAGGTCTATAGATATTTCATTGATGCATTGATGGTGTCTATGGGGCTTAGTAGATGATCATGTCCCTAGGATGTCTTCTAAATGATAAAGGATTTCTCTTGTCCTTAAAAAGGTTTCTATCATATCTTATCATGTCCTTCTAAGTGCCCCTGAATATGAGGGATTTCTCTTATTTGACATGTGTAGGTAAGACCTTCTTATTGTTAGGAGTTTTGACAACAGGCAGGTCTTTATTAGTGATGATGTGGTTTTGAAGGCTACCAACATAGATTAGTGTCCAACCACAGAGAGATTGTCAATGGTGTATTCGCTAGGGAGGACATTCTTTGTAGACTTGACTAAGGGTTGGACCTTCTTGTTGTTGGTTTTCATTGTTTTAGGACCTTTACAACCACTGAAATCATGGTGATGACAACCATCATGGCATGATATCCATCTATAGTAAGAATATCTTCAGTGTTCCTCCTAGGGAGGACCATCATGGTGCACTGTAGTGAGGTAAGGGACTTCTCGTTCCTTGATGTCACTATTGGGAGGGCCTTCACAATGAATACTATTGTGGTGAGGACTACCACCATAGCTTGATATCTAACTGTATGGAGAATATCAATAACATATACCATGGGGGAACACCAAGGCAGATGAAAGGAAGGGGAGGAAATTATTGATTTTTGAAATGTTGGTCAAGGGGAGGGCTACCATGAAACTGATCAAGAGATAAACTCTAGGGATTGATGATTTATTTACCATGATATAATCCCTCATTGGTGATTTAAAAATGACCTTCAAAGCCACTAGTAATAACAATGTACGGAGGAAATTATGAAATTCTACTATAATGTCCATAATTTAATAATGGACTGAGAAGAACACGAACCTATATTGATATATTTTTGATGGAATCAAGAACCCCATCATTTATTCTATCGGAACTATAAATGTGATCTTCATTTTCAAGCGGCCCTTGGCGCCTATCCTTCTTTGGTGCACCCTTGTGGGAAACTAGGGTCGCCTACTGTTGGTAAAATCATTCATATACAAGATCCTATTTGGTTGGATCCCACAATGTCTCGAGGATTTTCTGTAGAGTATCTTCAGTTCTGGTAGGTATATATTCCTGCATTGAAGCGGAAACCACGTTGGACTGGTGTACCCCAGTTGGAACTGGTATTTTTCCCTATGATATTTTCCTTGTATCAAAAAATATAGAATCCTTACCTCCTAGACTAGAGCATGGATGGATGTATGATCCGAAGTGACTATATTATTTTGTGTATGAATCACCTCACTCGGGGAGAGAGGGTCATGGTACTGACTCATTTTTTTCTGCTAATACATTGACGTCTTGATAGATCTGAAGGATATGACCTAAATAGACTTTTTTCCTCCATAATTTCCAATATTTGATGAGATTTATCTTTGCCTCGAATGGGTATAAATTCCCATTACGATGTTGGAGAAGGAAATTTTACATTCTCCACTCCTCCATGTATTTATAGTGTGTGATGGATGTTCTCCATTGTTAGGGAAGAAGAATGAGTCGTACCCTAACGTTTTGTTTAGATATGCCAACTACAATTGTTATATTCCATCGTATTTTACTAGTGCGATTCATAGTTGTGAGAAGGAATTTGAGTTAGCTTGTTTTATAGTATATTTGTATCATGGTCATGATATAATTACATGTGAATTATACTATGGTTATATTTTCAATCACAAACAATTTACTGGTGGGCTTCCGTGTGGTAGGCATGAATTTTACTCTGCATGTTTATTTCCACCATATTTGATAGGGGGTTCATACTCATTAGTAGGGAATTACGTCTGCCTTTGATTTGCACTATATTTCAGTGATTGGATTGGTTTGTGATAGTAGTTATTCATGCTTGCTGGTAGCTAGTTGATATCCTATCTAGATGACGGGGTTCTTGTGCATCGGCATGAATTTTTATTTGCCTATAATTTATTGATTTATTTATGTGGTGGGACAAGCATTAATCGGTCAGAATTTATGCATGCTTGTAATTTACCACTGTATATTCATGGTGGCATTCAAAAGAGGGTTTAGGATTGTGTACCTACCCATAGAATTATAACATGATAATATGGTCAATCTCCGCCTCATGAACCAGGTTGATGAATTGCTCTTATGTATATGCTCACTTCCCTCAGTGGGATGTGTGAGGGGCATGTTTCCATTTGATTTCAGCAAGTTCCCTCAGTGTGGTATCCTCCTCAAAAACAATGATACAATGTCACAAGTTGTTGGTTTTGGTGTCTTATGAATGGTGATCATGTGTAATACCCTTGAGTTGTTGGGCTTTAGTCACCAAAATGTACTACATATGCCTACATAAGATAAGGGACTTTATGGTTGTCACTTTCTAGGGATAGGCTCCTGAAACAGTTTTGGATGACATGTGGGGCCGTCCGGTTCTAGAGAACAGATCCCTGGTGGGTTAGAAGCTGGTGAGGCTTCATGGACTAAAGGGGCTTCCTTACTGCCTCTAGGGTGGGGAGGGAATAGTTCGGATGGTACCCATGGATCAACATATTTGGAAACTAATATTGAAGATGTTTGGTGGGTGACAGTGTCATGTTCATCATTGAGGACCTAGTTACATGTGCGGTTGTGAATACATGTGTCAGAGAAAAATATCCGGAATCCATTGGATTGATGGAAGATATGCATAATTCCTACAATATATAACATGCATAGTCAACAAAACCACATCAATGTAGAATATCTTGAACAACTGTATAATTGATGATCTATCTTGACCCACTTATTTTTTAATGCAAATGGGATTTTGGTGGGGTCACACCGCCACCTTGGTTTATCATTCATGTCGAGTTCACAAAATGTTTTTCGTCCTGATTCATGCCAGGACACTTTTTGGTGGATGATATGGTTCCACTGGTATGGGGGATTATATCCTTTTTTGTGTTACAAACGTGGTTCCCCAATTGAGTGGTCTCAATGATAGATTGGAGGAGGTTAAGTGTTTTTGAAATCTGCCCTCGTTGGGTAGATATCAACGAATGGTCTATAATTAATTGATACCCATTACTGGAAACATCCAACAAACCTTTTATCCACGATTCATGTTCCCTCTTTCAAGTGGAAGGTGCTCACAGGATGATTTGGCCAATGGCACTTGAGGACTCATATTGGTTGAGATGATGGGAATTCGATCTCATCAAAACATTTTAGGGGGAATAAATTCCTATTCTAGGGATTTCTTCTAAATTTATGAAATTTTTAAATATTTTTTAAACCTTGGTTTATTACCAAGCATGTGTCCATAGATTACCCCTATGATCCATGATTTATAAAAAACAGTTATTGGTTCAGAATAATTTTGCAAGAATCCAGTTTTTCACTCTTGTATGGATCCGCTAATATTTTGTCGAAATATTTAATTTATATATAATATAGATGCCTATTGAGTTAGCATAGGTTCAGAGGGTGTCTGGGGCTTGTATGGAGCTATGAAGACATCTTTTTGGGAAAACAGTCCATGTTTTACGGTTTGCGCACGGTTAGCACAGGGTTTTCCTAACTGTGTGGTAATTGTTTTTTTGGATAGTGAAACATCACAAGGTTGGCACATGGTTGTGTAGCCAAATAGTGTGAAAAATTCTTTTTCCCATGTTCATGAAAAACCATCTTACACGGTGTGCGCACGGTTTGACAACCCATGCGGACAAACCGTACATAGGCTAAAAACATGTGTAAAATGTCTGAAATTACCTTATTGATCTATCAAGCTGACTCCTTCCTCTCTAATACAATTCTATGCAGTATTGACCTAATTCTCTTTCAATTTTGGGGTTTTTTAAGATCAAATCTTGGAAACAACAGATCTTCTTCATTCGGATTCCGATCAAGCTTTTGTTCATTATGTAGGATGTGCAATGGTAATTACTCGAGTCCTCATTAGTATTTCTTCGTTTATTTCACTATCTACCTAGATATATCCATGTGAGTGTTTTTCACCTTTTCATATAACTACTCTGATCTAAGGAAAATAAAGGGATGATACCAAAGGAGGAGATTCGTACAACCCTAAGGTGGGTGGTCTATAACATATCCCTAAAGTTCGTTGTTTTTAGAATATTTAGGTGGGGCCCACCAGTTTCATTGGAAACCACTTATTAAATTAACATGTCATGATTAGAATCGTTAACATTGTATGGTTTTTCTCTTTCTAAATATGTAATTTGTTGTTCGGGGTTTCACCCACAACTCAATCTGCCTCATGTCGGATGTTATTCCATAATTGGGTTTTTAGTGTTTCGGTACATTTGGTCCAATTTTTTAGTGTTCCTTTACATGAACATTTCTATAGGTGATTGTTTTATCATGAATGGATTGTTTTTACTGAGAATTTCATAATGGAATGTACCATGTATTCTCACATGTTGACTCGCCTAAAGTAAGTGCTTCCAAATGATTATGAAATGTGAAATGTGAAATGGAAATTATACTAAGCATATAACCTAGCCTTATTTAATGAAATTGAATAAATATTATATGTGTGTATCATTCCTTCCATGATTATGTAAGTTAGAGGAGTAAACCTCTCTAATTGAATATGCCTTAATGGTTAACTAAGACTTGATTAATTGTTTACAATGCTACTTGTCCTATACACACAAATTAAAGGCAAGGCTTGGACCAATAAATAATTGGTTTCAATTATACATGACATATCCACACTAATGGAAGGAAATACATTAACCAAATTAATTCCGACATGATTACAATGTCATGTAAGAATGGACTGACACGAGCTCACCATGGATTCTGTGAGGAGAATACCTTGGGTCTCAGAAACCCCATTTCGATTCAAGGATACAGTTTTCATAGGATGATACCCACCTTGATTTTAGTTCATCTTTATTCCTTGGATACCTGGTATACTACCATTGCTTTCCTCTAATTATTATAGGATACATTGGATACACTCCTTGGATCCAGTATTGACTAGTAGGTGCCATGGTGAAAGCCTGTAGGGCCCTGTCTTTGTATAGCCTCGTTTTACTGTGGTCAATCACCTTGGAATTAGTATGCACCTTATTGTGGAATGCCTTGGATTAATCTCTTTGGATTTCACTCTTATTCCTTAGCTTGATTGAGATAATACTGAGTCATATTTATGTGAGTTTATGTTACCTTTGTTTTTACCCTAGAACTCCCTCACTGGATTTCATTACCCCTTTTCTTTGTTATGTATTATGACCTTCCCGTTCTTATAATATCAAGAAGTGATTTCAGTGTTGTCTATGTATCACGTGACCTATTAACATTAACTAGTAATTGATTAATTAATGAACTGGTTACATGTTCAGACACCATTTGAGGGATGAAGAAGGTACTTAGATATTTAGTTATAATGTACTGCTTGATTTACTTTATATATGCATGTCGAAACACTGCTATAATCCATTACACTGGCAGGATGATATTGAAACCATTGGAGGGGGCCCACTGAGATTTATCTCTCACCCTCTATGGGAACCGTTTGGTACCTGTAATAGTTTAAATGGTTTAAGGTGTCAACAAAGGGTTGAATGTAGCTTCTAATACTTGATTGTGTGTTGATAGGGTGGAGATTCATAGCATATGGTTGAGTTGGATAATGAGATTCATGGAGTATTAATGTTCTTGTTGAGAAATTTATGCTTATTTCTATGTGCCCATGCATTCCAGTTTTTGAGTGACATGCCATTACATCATCATTGTTCTAGTTGATACAATTATAGTTATTCTTATTTATCTATTGCATCAGCTTTCTTTTTCTAATTATTCATATTTATTCAACTATATACTATTCAGTTCTACCACTTCCTCTATGCTACACTCTAATAATGATTTAATAGTATTGTGACATGCCATTACATCATAGGTTGTTTCTATTTTTTATTTACTATTTGGAGAAATTATATTGGAGAATAGGAATTCTTGTGACATGGTCATAAGTTGTTCTTGGGCATCGTGAACCCATGTTCGGGGTAAAAGCCAAGTTACCCATAATGCAATTGCTGATATTTTTTCCCTACTACAATTTATATTATTTAACCATTCGTTGACTCACATGTTCTGTGGTTTTGTTGATTATTACTCTTTGGAAATTTATTTCATCCTTGGACCGATGATATTAGGGCATGGATTGTTGGTGAAAGCATCATTATAGGCACCTAGAATTCGCATGTCATGAATATTGCCACACCATATAGGTGTATTTCAATACTTTGGATTGCTTAATATGCATGTGATTGATGAGTGATGTTGTGATGGTTTCTTTTAAATGTATTAATTTGTATTTGATTTAGTTATTCCACATCTCAATTTAGGATATGTACAGGCCCTCATGTGTTTGGATGTGTATTTTACTGAGTCAGGCCATTATGCTATAAGTAAATGGCCGCCATTTCTGGTGATTGGTGTATGGGCGCTGATTCATCGATAAAGGTTATCCATTATAAATTAAATTGACAAATCTAAAATGAATTGGTTTTACATACTTATCATGTATTTTCATGTTTATGAAATGTAATGGATTGAACGTAAGATTAAACTACAAAATGACATGAAACGTATACTTCAGAACATACTGATGCATGATCGTCTAAGCAGGTAGTTTGGGTAGTATTACTTGGTCAGTGAGTTTACTTACAATCATCTTCCATTTGTGATGATATCTCCTTACTTCAATTATTTTCTAACATGTGTGCTTGGCATTTTTAGTCAAATTATGCCATGAT
Source organism: Viscum album (assembly GCA_963277665.1). Taxonomy (NCBI): domain Eukaryota; kingdom Viridiplantae; phylum Streptophyta; class Magnoliopsida; order Santalales; family Viscaceae; genus Viscum; species Viscum album. The sequence continues at coordinate 163,553,876 of OY728155.1, read as the reverse complement.
GTCCTCATATCGTTCACCAGGAGAGTGGTGACGACAATGCTCTAGACATGGTTGGTCATGAGCCACCAACATTACTTCTAGGTGTGGACCATGTGGAACAACCCATTCTACCTAATGTGCTAAATGATGCCTAGTTCTGTGATGTTTTCATAGGTATTATGCAGTCCATGATGGGTGATCCATGGGTCTCACCTATGATGGATGATCTAACACACAAGTTCTAGTTGCAACATCCTCCTACTTTTTTAGGGGATGATAGATCTCAGTCTATTGAATCTTTTATAGAGGTCAGGATATCTATATTTTAGCATATTGAATCGCCTAAAGAGTAGATAGTCATGGTTTCTACATACATGCTATGGGATTCGGCCAAGAGTTGTTCGAACGTCGTTACCCAAGACGGATGTCATCAGATCTTGTTATGGGTTGCCTTCCAGATTGTCTTCTATGATGATTTCCATCTGAAGTCATTGATCAATGACAGAGCCTGAGTGTTCATGCATGTCGAGAAGGTTTCTATTTTAGTTATGTAACATTCATCATGTTTCACTGATTTACAACACTTTGCACTTCCTCTGGACGATGTTGAGCTTTGGTGTGCCAGATGTTTTGAGGATGGTCTCCATTATGCCATCTGAAATCAGGTGACTATTTTTTACCTTCCAACCTTCTCTGCAATAGTTGATCATGCCCTTATCAGTCATCATAATATGATGTATGGAGTGAGTACTGGTTTTAAATGATCAGTGTCGCATCAGGACAGTAGTTCTTCTGGTGGAAAGAAACGTTCCCTTGAGGTTTATCATCATGGAAGAGGTTTCCAGAGTATCCTATTTGATAGCTTTGTAGTGTTTCATCAGGGTGGAAAACCATGGAATAAAAATCCCCAATGTGATAGAGACCCTATGGAGTGTTCGGCTTGTGGATGTATGGGTGATCTACTAAGCTTACGGAGGACTGCTACACCAGATTTCAGTGGAAAAGGATCATCTTTATCTCCACCTTCAGGAGCGATTTTTTGTGGCGTGTAAACAGGGGAGTTATTGTAGCACCGGCAGGTCTGAACGAGTAGGAGGTTGTGGCTATGGTAGTCTGATCCCTGATCACCAGTAGCGCCAACAAAGTAGTCAAGATCCTGGTAGTCCATCTGTTGCACAGGGTCGTCCAACCGGTCAGTCGCATTCCACATTGCCGATACCCATGGATTAGGATGTGGGACCATCTACAGTTCAAGGAACTATTATAATAGCATATACTATTGTATCTGATTTTTTTGATATAGGTTCTGCAAAATCTTTTATGTTTTATCTATCTTGGAATGTATTGGACTAGAGGTACAATATCACTATGGTGTAATGTCCCTTGATACACTGTTGGGAATATAGACAGAAGGCATACACTTGTGCAGGGACTATCCCCTTTAGGTTAGAAGTTACCCTTTCTAGTGGAATCTCTTTGTTCTAGAGATTTCAGGCTTCGATATCATTCTTAGGATGCACTAGCCAGTCCACTATCACACCTTTGTAGACTGTTTTCACCGTAAGGTTTCATATACAACACCATATGGAAGTAGTTATCTTTTGAAAGATTAGTGGGATGTCCAAGATGTGCGAGCAGGACCAAAGCATCACGAGCTAAGTGAAGTGACCGTTCAAATATAAAATAATTTCATGGAGGATTAGGGTTTTCTTCAAACTCATTTCTCTATAGTAGTTGATCGTTTAAGGTATGTCATTCCGAATATATTTTTGGGATTACCTCCTAATATAGAGGTAGAGTTTACAATTGATCTTGTTCGGGAGTAGCTCCAGTTTCCATTCCTCCCTACATGATGGAACCTACTAAGATTGAGGAGTTCATGCAGTAGATAGTGGACTTAGAGCCCAAAGGCTTTATACATCCTAGTACATCCTCTTGGGGTTCACCCATGTTTTTTTCCAAGGAGGGGGATGGAATCATATGTATACTCATAGATTACCAAAGGTTGAACCAACTTATGGTTAAGAACCAGAATCCACTTCCTCCATTAGATGATCTTTTTGAAAAGATTTGAGGAGAAAAGGTGTTCTCTAAGATCGACCCGAGTTCAGGTTATCATCAGGTTTGAGTCAGACCATCAGAAATACCTCATATAACATTCCATTGTAAGTACGGTCTATATGAGAATATTTTTATACCATTTAGTATTATAAATTCACTTATCGTTTTCATGGATTTGATGAATATGTTTTCCATTCCTATTTGGACTTTTTTTCGTGGTCTTTTTGGATGACATCTTGGTGTATTTGTGCACTCATAATGACCATTCCAACCATCATGATATCATTCTGAGAACACTGAGAGAGCTTAAAGTTTTTCCAAGAATGCTAAATGTGACATCTGGATCTACAAAGTCCACTTCATGGGTCGTATTATTTCAAAATATGGTGTATCTGTTGACCCTAAAAAGGTTAGTGCTGTGTTTTCCTGGGAGCAGCCCAAGAACCTGATTGATATCAAGTGTTTCTTAGGAATCGGTGGATATTACATGAATTTCATACAAGATTTCTCATTTCTTTCTTAACCTATTAATGGAATTACAATTAAGGCTGTTCATTTCATGTGGTCAGAAGCATACGAGAAAGACGTTCCAAAGCTGAAAGGGAGGCTCTCTCGGCACCTATTCAGATTCTTCCAGAACCATGTAAGTGTAATATTGTCTTCTGTGATGCATCATTCATTGTACTAGGAGCATTGTTGATGAGGAATAAAAATTCATTGCATATGGATCTCGGCAGTTGAGGACTCATGAGATAAATTACCCAACACAGGACCTCGAGCTAGCAGTAGTTTCCCATGTCGTATGGTGCTGGAGACACTATCTATTGGGGGAGCTTGTTGTGGTGTATACCGATCAAAAGAGACACAATTATATCTTTTCTTATATCTAAATGAACCTCATATAGATAATATGGGTTGAATATCCACAATCCTTTGATTTTGAGCTTGCATATTTGCCTAGAAAGAGAAATGTGGTTATAGATGGACTTAGTTAGAAAACTCAAACACATGCCGTACAGGAAGCGAGTGATGAACAAATGTTAATGGACCTCTTTTGTGAGATTCATCTAGATTTTCATGACAGTCATGAGTAGTGTTGCCTCTCAGCCTTAATAGTTACCACTTCCCTCTTTGAGAAGGTGAAGAGTAAGATGTATTAAAATCCTCAAGATTTGGTTCTCTATGAGAATATATGAGGAGATAACCCACCTCCATATTGGTTAGTGGAAAGAGATAACATCCATTGTCTACATAGACATATCTGGGTTTCTACAGATGTGAGAGATGAGTTGATGAAAAAGACCCATGATTCCTAGTGGGCAGTTCATTTAAGAATCTCCAAGATGTATTGAGATATACGATGCCAGTATTGGTGTCCTGGGATAAAACTTCATATTATAGGCTTCATCAGTATGTGTTCTACATGTCAGTAGGTGAAGGTATTGCACCAGAGATGTGTATTGTTGTTACAACCACATCCATTCCTGGAATGGAAATAAGAAGATATATCTATGGATTTCATAGTTGGATTACCTTAGCCACCATGGGGTTGTGATGCTATCTGGGTAGTCATTGACCGACAAACGAAATCATGCCACTTCAGTCCTATTTAGGATACTTTCTCAGTTAATGAATTGGGAAGACTGTATGTCTCTGAGATCATATGCCTACATGGTGTTCAATGTACTATCATTTCAGATAGGGATGCACATTTCATTTCATGATACTGGTAGGGTTTTACGAAAGCTATGGGAACTCAGGTGATTCTATGCACAACTTTTCACCTTCATACTGATGTACAATCAAAATAGAAAATATATATTTTGGAGGATATGCTGCGAGCATGCATCCTTGATTTCAGAGGTTGTTGGGAGAAGCATATCCCTCTTGTTGGGTTCGCCAATATTAATATTTTCCAAGAGACAATTCAGATGGAACATTTTTATCCCTTATCTGGTAGGCCAAGTTGTTCAACCTTGTGCTGGCTATAGGCTGGTGGGGAATTACTACTTGGTCCTCAACTTGATAAGGAGAATTTAGAAGATGTACAGTTGATCAGGAAGTGTATGACTACTGCTCAGTCTAGACAGAAATCTTTTATCGATAGCCATTGACGACCTCTTCACTTCAAGGTTGGGGATCATGTTTTTCTTTGGGTATCACCCCGGCTAGAGAATAGATGGTTATGGAAGAATGGAAATCTTTTTCCTCATTAGGTCAGGCCATTCGAGATTCTAGAGAGAGTCAGAAAGTATATTATTAGTTGCTACTACCTTAGAGGTGTCATTCCATGCACGACGTCTTTCACGTCTCACAGCTTCGCAATTATCATGCTAACCCATCTCATAACATTGATCTCGTGTATGTTGAGTAAGATGTTGATGATACCTTTGAGGAATATCCAGTACGCATCATTGACGAAAGCAGAAACACTCTCTGAGGAAAGTTAGTCCCCCTCATATTAGTGTTATGGCAGCATGGAAAAATACACGGAAAGACCTGGGAAAGGGAAGCCAATGTACTTGACCAATGCACATAGATGTTCTAAGAAAGTATTTCCTTACAATTGGAAGTAGAACTCGGGGGTGAGTTCTTTTATGGGGGAAGGACAACAAGAAACCAGTTTTTCACTAAGGAATGGATCCTTTAATTTTTCTTCTAAATCATTACTTTGGACATAATATAGATTCCTAATTAGTTAACATATGTTCTGAGGGTGTCAGGGGACTTTTTGAAGCTCAGAACACCTCTGTTTTGGAAAACAAGTGTAACACCCAAAAATTTTATAGTACGCTATTTCTTCAATGTAATTCAATAACTTGCACTACACACAACACTGAGTTCAAATGCACCATAACTTACCAAACATGTCGTTCAAAAGTAGATATGAACAGTATTAACTGAATTTTGAACTTTATACAATCCTTATAATTTTAGAATCCATATTATGAGTTTCTTGTACATAATGTAAGAATAAATTCATTTTTTACATATAAAAGTATTATTTTCCAAAAAATGCATTTTTACCACATTTTAATGGTGAACCCTTTTTAAACCCAATATTTGAAACTTTTATATAGTCAATTTGACAAAATTAACTTTTTTTAGATTCGGTACATAAGAATTTAGTTTCCATAAATTTTTTGTGTTTTTTTGATAACTTTCATATTTCGGTTAATAGTGAAAAATACTATATTTTAACTAAAAACAACATTTTTAATAAAAATAATTTATAGTGTTGAATTATAAATTTTAATGGGTTGGAAGTATAATTAGATTATATTAAATCCATTTATTCCAATGATTGTCATTGTAAGTAATTTCACTTTGAAATTGGAAATAAACAAGTGTCAATCTTTTGGTAGTTATTATTTCCTAAAAATACTCTTTTTAGTTTTGACAATGGGAATTAATATTAAATTAATAAATAAAATTTATATGTTTTTAATTTTGTAAAATAGACTTCATTTTTTCATTCGGAATATCAAAATATGCTTAGGGTGAATTTTTGGTATGTTTCTAAAAACTTTCAATTTTTGATGAATAGTGAAAAACAGTGCGTTATTTGTTAAAACCGACTTTTTATTTAAATAATTAGTTATTTTAATTTAATTTATTTTTTGGTCAAAATAGATACATAATAAATATATATGTTCAACATAATTTGTTGGAGTCATTATATAATAGGTTTAGATATATAAAATATTATCGAACTATTTACCCTCTTTTACCCACCTCCTAAGAGCATTTGCAAATTTGAATAAAACATAATTCTACCACTTTTGTGAATTTAATTTGAAGAATATGAGAGACATGGTTGATATCAGTAAGTAAAATTTCATTCAATAAGATAAAAATAAATTTTGCTGAATAGTAAATTTTGACTTTTATTTACCACAGTTAAAAGTAAATAGGGTAATTAAAGGTAAAAATGATATTATTATTACCCTAAAACATGTCCTAATTCTGTTGGATAATTGTAATTAGACTAAAAACAGTCTTAGTAATAAAATACGATCATTTATGTCTACTTAGATTAGATTAGGACATTTATTATTATTTAATTCAAAGAAGAGTTAAAATTGTTAAAATAAATGTTTAATAACTAAACCATTTTTAATATAGGGTTATATATAAGATAAATTAGACTAAAAATATTAATTAGAAAGATAAAAATATTTCCTATATAATGGAATTGTATTTATAATTTTTAGACATTATATAATTAAATTGAATTTATGACACAATGATGATGTGGTAATTACCTAATTAATGAAATATTAAAATAATTGATATTATAAATATTAAAATAATTGTAATTTAAGACTTTTTATGAATTATAACAATTTTATAGGTTAATATGATATGTTATGGTTGGTTAGATTAATTTTTTTTTGAAGTAACAATGCAGTTATGAATTTAGAAAGAACAAAATAACAAATAGTGTCAAAATTGACATAAAAGAGTTTTTAAAACAAATATTATATTATTAATTGATATTATATTCCGAAAAATCTATGGTTTGGTAAAACAACTTATATAATTATTGGTGTATAATTAATTAACCACTTGGGGTTCCCTTGGAAGTATATAGTAAGTTAATTAACCATATAATATAAAAATACAAAGCGACATGGTAAATGTCATACTATTTAACTAAGGGTTAAATCTAAAAGATAAGGTTAATATAGAGACCAAAACCTGTCTAAAACCTATTGGATGAGTGCTTTTCGACCCATAACCACCTTATATTGTAAATTATTCATTTTTAATCAATTATAAACCTAAAAGTATTTTATTATAAAAGTATATTTATAGTTTTTCCTAAGGTGCCCCTCACCCCTCTTATAAAAGGGCACTCCCCCTTCTCTCTAATTAACACCTTCAAAGCCATTTGGATCGGCCAAACTCTGCCCAAATACCCTTTCAACTATACTACCTTCATCTTAGATGCCTTACATTAGTCATAAATCTAATATTATGAGCCTTTTTGATCAAATCAAAAGGAAGAACCCGAAGAAGAGGTAAATATTCCATCACCTTTTTCAAGTTCCTTTCTTCTTCAACATCCTCTTTATTTGTTGTTTCCATTATAAAATCATAAATACAGTATATTATATATACTATTATGTTATTATAAATATGGTACAGCCATATTAATTATTCTATCTATCCGTTAAATGACATGTCACCATATGTGTGTACGTACGACTTTCCGTCTCCAGGTCGTGGTGTAGTTTTTTATTCAAACACTGATTCATTTGGATGGGAATAATACTGAGTATAAATGATGTAAATAATGAATATAACATGATATTGATTCTGTATATATTATATACCATGCAATTATTTATGATTTTAATATCAAAAAATGATATTTTCGCTCGTGCGTACGTATGGATTATCGTCTCCACGACGTGATGAGATTCATTTCCATGTTCACCATTCAATGATAATATGAAAATAAATATTATAAATAAGTATTTAATATATTAAATAATAATTATACTGGATATATATATATTTACATTTATCTCATTCAGTTACTTCTATTCAATACGATATGAAAACAGAAATAGCTTTTATGCGTACGTATGGCCTACCATCTCCATAAATGGTGTTTTCCATTTAATATATATATATATATATATTATACTTATTTATATTATGAATATATATTATATATAAATATTTTTTTACATTATTGAAGTATTTAAATCAAGATCTAATTGAAACAATCACGAATAACAAGATAAAACACATACGATTAGGGAAGCCATTATTACATGAAATGTTAATTTAACATGGAAATCATTATTAAATGGGTAGTATAAAGTCATAAATGAATCATGTGTGATATAATAAATATGAATATGGTTCTGTTATAATTTAGTAAAACACTATGGTAATTATACAAGAGGTTAAACATACGCTCAACCAATGTAAAGTGCAAGGTAAGGGTTAATTGCATAATCTCATTATTATCCGAGAATGTTTGTGTGTAAGTATTTTCTGGGACATGTTTTTTATCCATGTCAATGTTTCATAAAAGAAATTTAAAAATGATTCTTTTAAGGTAATCTTTAAGAAAAAAATCATTTTAAATGTTTTAGATATTTATTCTTCTAAATCATTCTCATTAATGTTCATATTTTCAAAATGGGTTTTAAAGATTTATTTATATAGCCATGAATGTTTTTAAAATGATAATTAATTTCAAAAGATTCAATGTGATATGGGAAACTTTGATTCAAAAAGTTCTTTAAATGTATCATTTTCTATATTGTGTGACTTTTAAATGTTTTCATGAAAAATGGATTATTTCTCTCAAAGAGTTTTACAAATAATTTTCATCTATGTCAACATCCTTTGATCAATTTTTTAAACTTGTTTGAAGTTGATTTATTGTGATACAAATATTCAATATATTATTGATGGTTTTGTGATATGTTTGACTATGGATTTGTTATTTTTATACCATTCATGGTTTATGTATAAAGTATTGACATTTCTTATGATAGGTTTAATATGAATGCCTATGTTATGTTTAAACCTTTTCATATGAGGAATGAATTGGACTTAGTAAGTGATGGGTGGAGCCCGTTATAGCTTCTTGAGGCATCGGTAGGTCTCATTAGACAAACTAGTGTCTTGGAACAAGGCCTTGACAAAACCTTATTTGTATTCTTGGCACAAGGCCTTAACTATGTGGTTATGAAGTCTGTCATTATGCATTCCATCATTATGAATGTGGCTATTGATATTATATATGATTATTCAACTAGTAGACTATGTAGGTGAATAATTAAATGGAATTATTTATTTTATCTTTTCTCTATTATGCTAATGTTTATGTTTAAAAGGATTTAGTTTTAGTCTTATACATTGCCTAAAATGCTTATGCTTATTTATGAAAGTTTCTACTATATTGTTATCCTTAGTGGGAACCTATGCTCACCCCTTTCTATGTTTTATTTTTAAGGATTCTAAGAAATGTTTTATGTTTGAGATGCAGGGTTATGCAAAGGGAATAATGGAATTCTCAAAGGATTATTTTTTTTTGTGTGTCATATGTTAGAAAGACTAATGTAACATTCATTTATGAAATATATTTTCCAAGACTGCTAAACTGACCGGTCATTCATGACATGATTCCTTGTAATCATGACAATGTATTAAAATAATGCAGTGACTCTGGAAATCTAGGGTCAGGGTGTTACAGTTGGTATCCGATTAGTTTTAGCAATAACCTTGAAAACTAGATTAGATAAACTATGATTAGAGATCATTACCCTAAGATAGATTTGAGGATTAGTATAGAATAACATCCTAGAATTTTGGTAACGTAGATATTTTGTGAGTTTTCCATGAAAATACATCCCTGTCTAGATACGAGCAGGTAGAGGTGGCTCTGTCACAGATGTAGGTAAGGGTAAAACCCAAAAACACTGCTTTGAGCTAGAATTGAACGAGATCTGGTGCACGACAATGGCCCTTTCTGCAATATTGGTTATGACACTCCCCAAAGATATGCTTAGGATAATTCACATTTTCATTAAAAGCCATTATGAAGTATTTAGGAGTAAATACTTCCACAAAGAAAACATTTTCATGATTATGGATTATATCTATAAAGTGTTCTATTTTTTATAGTTATTTTACAAGTTGGGAATTATTCTTTGCAATTTATAAACTGACCTAGTGTATGCCATTGTTTAGAAATGGCGCCCAGTATAAGGAATGGGAAATTCCACAATACGTATGATCCAAAGAGTAAGAAGGATCATATATTTCATGGTATTAAGCCAACATTTAGAAGTGAAATAGTCTCCCACGTATTCTCAACATATGAAGAAATCGTATCTTGTGTTAATTGGATAAGTAATGAATTCTATGTGTCCTATGGCTTTGAAGGGAAGTAAGAGAAGAAAAGGATGTTAGAGAGAAAGATGGAAAAAAGGAAAATGGGAAAGAAGGATTTTCCCATTTGTGATAACTGTGGAAAGAATCACCTTGGTAAATGACTGAAGGGAATAAGAGTTTGTGAAAAGTGTGGAGAAAAAGGACACCAAATAAGTGAATGTAAGGGTAAGAAAAAGGTTTCAAATGTACAATGCTTAATCTGTATGGAGTTTGGACACTATGCGAATCAATGTACAAGTCATCAGAGTATACCACAAATGATGCTATTGAATAATAATAATGTAATGATACTACTACTGATGAAGAGTAATCACTAGTGTTCTTATGTTGTTATTATAGAATTATTTCATTTGACTGTTTTATCAACAATATACTGGTTATATGAATTATAGAGATAAATAAGGATTGTAATGCAACACTATTTTATTGAGTATTGGATATTTTATGATTCTAATAAAAGTAACATACTACTAAGCTACACATTTTGGAAAATATATGGTTGAAGGAAAGGTAATCCTTCATAGGGACCTGATAATGAGGTAGTGATTTTTGAATAAGAAACGATTGATTTCTATATAATATATTGGATATTCTTGACTTCCTCTGAACTGATTAATATTTTGTTTATTTAATCATTGTTGAAATATTCAAAAATTTTGGATATAAGGAATATATCCTGTATTATATAAAGGAAAAGTGAGGAATAATGTAATCAATAAGGTTTTATGGTAATTCAGGGTGTTACTATGTTTTAAAATAATACATCATGAAGGTGTTCACATGTTATTACGTGGCAAAAAAAATCTTTATTGTGTTCAAAATCCTTATATATTTTGGACAATGACTTTGGATGAAAGTATTTTGGATAAGTATAATGGTTGGAATGGATTAAGTTTTAAATTGGATACTATTGTTAAGGTTATTTTTGGATTGTTAGAATGATGACATGCATAACGTCTGACAATCCGTCATGTCGGACAAAGCTGTGGGAATCGAACCCACTACCATCGTGTGATTGGGATTTATCACCTACCGATCGACTACGTGAAGTCCCTGGATTTATAATATAGTTTTCATTAAAGGGTATTATAGGTGAATTATAAATTCATTTTTTTGTAACCCTATACGATTAGGTGAAATAAAATATATTTCTTTCAATATTTTGGAGAGAAATATGAGTTTGTGGTAGGAATTAGTTGAAATATGACACTCGACTTGTCACGTATATATATATATATATATAATTTTTTTCCTATTATTCTATGGGAATATTAATTCTTAAACTTTATGGAAGGGATCATAAAACAAAAAATGTGTTATCATAATAACTTATGTTTTGTTGAACCGATGGTATTTTAAATCATCATACATTGATGGATTTGAGACCCTTAATTTTACACTTGTTTGTGATTGATGACCTCAATCTGTCCTAATAAATATTTACGTTTTCCACTAATAATGTGTCTCTAATTACAACAAATTTTTATTTAATCGAGCTCATAATTTTTTGATGACCCTATCCTTTCCATTTTCCTCTTATCAAGACTACATTTTATTAACCCAATTTTCTGATTTGGGTTTTCCCACCAAGGTATTTTCTATTTTCAACCTTTTATTTTCGAAGAAAATTTTCAAATTTCAACAACCAATTTATTGAATTAGGGAAGAATGCAACACCCCAAGATTTCATTGTACATTATTTCCTCAAGGTAATTCAATAACTTGCGCTACACGCAACACCAAGTTCATATTTGAAACTTTTATATATTCAATTTGACAAAATAAATATATTCATTAGAATTGGGACATAAGAATTTTGTTTTAATAAATATTTGTGTGTTTTTGATAACTTTCATATTTGGGTGAATAGTGAAAAATACTATATTTTAACAGAAAAAAACTTTTTGAATCAAAATAATTTATAGTGATTAATTATACATTTTAATTATTTGGAAGTATAATTAGATTATATTTTTACCATATAATCCAATTATGGGCATTTTAATTAATTTAACTTTGAAATTGGACATAAATAAGTGTCAATCCTTTGGTAGTTATTATTTCTTAAAAATACACTTTTTGATTTTGATAACGGGAGTTTATTTTAAATTAATAAATTCAATATATAGATTTTAATTTGGTAAAATAGACTTCATTTTTGAATTTGGAAAATCAAAATAAGCTTAGGGTGAATTATTGGTATGTTTCTGAAAACTTTCAATTTTTGATGAATAGTGAAAAACACTATGTTATTATTTAAAACAGACTTTTTATTCAAATAATTAGTTATTTTATATTAATTTATTTTTGGTCAAAATATATACATGATATTTATATATGTTCAATGTAATTAATTGGAGTCATTTTATAACAAGTTTAGATATATAAAATTTTATCGAACTATTTAGCGTCTTTTAACCAACTCCTAGGAGCATTTGCAAATTTGAATAAAACTTAATTTTACTACTTCTGTGAATTGAATTTCAAAAATCTGATAGACATGGTTTATATCAGTATGTAAAATTTGGTTCAATAAGATAAAAATAATTTCTTTTTGTGAATATTAACTTTTGACTTTTATTTACCACTGTTAAAAGTAAATAGGGTAATTAAAGGTAAAAATGATATTTTTGTTACCCAAACACGTGTCCTAATTCTATTGGATAAGTGTAATTCGACCTAAAAAAACCTTAGTAATAAAATATGATCCTTTAGGTCCACTTGGATTATATTATGACATTTATTATTATTTAATTCAAAGACGTTTTAAAAGTGTTAAAATAAAATCTTAATAACTAAACTATTTTTAATATAGAGTTATACATAAGATAAATTAGACTATAAATTTTTATTATAAATCTAAAAATCTTTCCTACATAATGATAATTTTAAAAAAAATTTACACAGTAAATAATTAAATTTATTTATGACACAATGATGATGCACTAATTACCTAATTAATGAAATATTAAAATAAATGATTTTATAAATATCCAAATAAATGTAATTTGAGACTTTTTATTAATTACAATAATTTTCTAGGTTAATATGACATGTTAGGGTTGGGTAGATGAAATTGTTTCGGTGTAATAATGCTGTTATAAATTTAGAAAAAACAAAATACCAAATAGTGTCAAAATTGACATAAAAGAGTTTTCAAAACTTATATTATATTATTAATTGATATTATATTCAAAAAAATAAATCGATAACCAAAAGACTTATACAATTATAGGTTTATCATTAATTAACTACTTGGGGTTCTCTTGTATGTATATAGTAAGTATATTAACCATATAACATAGAAATACAATGAGACGTGGTAAATGTCCAACTATTTAACTAAGAGTTAAATCTAAAAGATAAAGTTAATATAGAGACCCAAATGTTCGACCCATAACCACCATATCATTTAAATAATTCATTTTTGAGCCAATATAAACCTAAAAGTATATTATTATAAAATAATATTTCTAGCTTTTCCTAAGGTGCCCCTCACCCCTCTTATAAAAGGGCACTCCCCATTCTCTCTAATTCACACCATCAAATCCATTTGGCTCAGCCAAACTCTACCCCAATACCCTCTAAACTATCCTCCCTTCATCATAGAGGAATTATTTTAGTCAGAAAGCCATCCTAATGAGCCATTTTGACCAAATCTAAAGGAAGAACCCGAAAAAGAGGTAAATATTTCACCACCTCTTCCAAGTTCTTTTCTTCTTCCACTTCCTCTTTCTTTGTTATTTCCATTCTAAAATAATAATTCCAGTATCTTATATATACTGTGATGTTATTATAAATATTTTACAAATATATTTATAATTCTATATATCCTTTAAATGACATGTCACTATACGTGCGTGCGTATGGATTTCCGTCTCCATTTTGTGGTGTAGTTTGAAATTCAAACTCTTTATAATTTGGATGGGTATAATAATGAGCCTAAATGATGTAAATAATAAATATAACATTATAATGATTTTTTATATATGATATAATATCTAATTATGTTTTATTTTAATATCAAAAGAATGATATTGTCACTCATGCATACGTACATATTACCGTCTCCACGACACGATGAGATTCATTTCCACGTTCACCATTCAACGATGAATATAAAAATACATATTATGAATAATTATGTAATATATGAAATAATAATGTTACTGGAATATATATATATATATATATATATACATTTTTCTCATTCACTTACATCCATTCAATACGATATGAAAAAAGAAATAGCGTTTATGCGTACGTACGACCTGCCGTCTCCATAAATGGTGTTTTACATTACATATATAAATCTATTATACATATTTATAATATAAATATATATTATATATAAATTATGATTTATATTATGCAATTATTTAAATCATGATCTAAATGATATAATCAAGAATAACAGGTTAAAACACGCACGATAAAGAAAGCCATTATTGTCTGAAATGTTAATTTAACATGGATATTATTATTAAATGGGTAGTATAATGTCATAAATGAATCATGTATGATATAATAAATATTAATATGGTTATGAAATAATTTATTAACATACTATGGTCATTATATTGGAGGTTAAACGTACCCTCGACCAAAGGAAAGTGCAAGGTAAGGGTTAATTCCTCAATCTCATTATTAACTGAGATTGTTTATGTGTAAGTATTTTCTGGGACATATTTATTATCCCTATCAATGTTTCATAAAATAAATTTCAAAATGATTCATTTAAGTTACTCCTTAACTGAAAAATAATTTTAAATGTTTTAAATATTTATTCTTTTAAATCATTCTAATTAATGTCCGTGTTTTCAATATGGGTTTTAAGGATTTATTTATATAGACATGAATGTTTTTAAAATGATAATTCCTTTCAAAAATTTCAAAGTGTAATGGGACACATTGATTCAAAAATTTCTTTAAATTTATCATATTCAATATGGTGCGACTTTTAAATGTTTTCATGAAAAATGGATTATTTCTCTCAATGAGTTTTACAAATCATTTTCATATATGTCGACATCCTTTGCTGGATTTTTTAAACTTGTTTGAAGTTGATTTATTATGATAAAAATATTCCATATTTTATTTAAGGTTCTATGATACGTTTGAATGTGGATGTGTTATTTTTATTCTATTCATGGTTTATAGATATTGTATTGACATTTCGTATGTTTGTCTTAATATGGATGTTTTGTTATGTTTAAAACTTTTCATATTAGGAATGCATTGGACATAGTAAGTGATGGGTGGAGCCCGCTAAATCTCCTTGATGCATTGGTTGGTCCCATGAAACAAACTAGAGTCTTGGCTCAAGGCCTTGAAAAAATCTTATTTTTAGTCTTGGCACAAGGCCTTGACTATGTGGTTATGAAGTCTGGCATTCATTCCATCATTATGAAAGTGGCTATTGATATTGAATGTGATTATTAGACTAATAGAATATCCATGTGAAAAAGTAAATGGGGTAACACCCCAGGTAAATAAGGAATATTACATTTTCATATTTATCCATATTTGTGAATAAAATATTAATATGACTTTAAAGGGGACACTATGCTCGATGGCGTACCCAACACGCAACAACGAGTTTCTTGGGAATCTTACGTTGCACTCTAATAATAAAATAATATTATTTTAAATGGTAGTTAACATGTAGCTGTTGTAATGGAGGGAATGGATAGAAATAACTAAAATATGATTATATATGTTCTTAAACATTTTTACATTTATACAATAAAAGATAAAGGCTTAAAATACGGAAAGAATTCAATTTTAGACGTATATGCCCTAGTTTTCACTAAAGGTTCACTTATCACCTTTTGATGGAGAACCGTCATTAAATATAGTTTTGTTCACTCTTAAACATTCTTTTGGACCAAATAAAACTCTTATTAAGAATCGGGACATCAAAATTTACTTTGTGTAAATTTTTGGTATCTTTCCGATAAAGTTCATTTTTTTTAATGAATAGTGTAAAATGTTGTATTTTAATTCAAAACCACTTTTTAATCTAATTTATTTATATGATTAGATTATATTTTGAATTGGTTTTAAAGTGAAATTAGAAAATATTTTTACCATTAAATCCAATAGTGGTCGTTGGAATCAATTTCAATTTGAAATCAGACTTAAACTAGTGTTAATCTTTTGATACTTATTGTTTCATAAAATACGCTATTTGTCATGACAGCGGGAATTAATTATTAAATTAATAAATGTGACTTATATGTTTTGAATTTTGTAAAATGGACTTCATTTTTGAATTCGGAATATCAAATATAGCTTAGGGTGAATTTTTGGTAATTTTCTGAAAAACTTCAATTTTTGATGAATAGTGAAACCACTAAGTGGTAATCAAGCAAACTGATTTTTTAGTTAAATGAAAGTTTACCACTAATGTGTACTGAATTTTGAAAATCCGACATACATGGTTGTCATTAATAAGTAAAATGTGGTTCAATGAGATTAAAATAATTTTTTGGTGAATAGTAACTTATTAAGTTCTTAATCGCGATTAGTGGTAATTAGTGTAGTTTAAGGTATAAATAGTGCTTTAATAATATGAAATGACCTAGACACATGTCCCAAACTTATTGGTTGTGTCATGGCCGACCAAGACAAGCCATGGGTCAACTTGGGGACCCCATGGAGACACATTGGTTTGGAAATGACATAAATAACTTTTTATTAAATGTTAAAGTAAAAATGACACAAACAAGAGATGTTTTACGAAAACAATTTTTACATGGGGTTATAAAGATCAGATTTTTGATTATAAATAGTCATTGGAAAGATAAAAAGCTTTCCTACATCAGGGTATTTTTTTAGGATTTTTAGACATTAAAGAAATTAAATTATTTATGACATAATAATGATGCAGTGATGACATCATTATTTGACGATTTAAATAAAATGGAAAGATAATGTAAAATCTATGAACTACACATGTCCAAAACCAATTGGATGAGTGGATTTCGAACCCTTATCAACTTATCCACGAAGTATATCAATGTGGGACCTTTTAAAACCGAAACACATTTTCAAATAAAGTAATATTTCTTTACTTTCCAAAAGTGCCCCTCCTCTCCTCTTATAAAAGGCCCCCACCTCTACCTCATTTCACACACTCCTCAAGCCTTTGGCTCGGCCAAACCCTGACCATTTACTCTCTCCACATCCCTCTCCTCATCCTAGAGGATTCCCATTGGGCAGAATCCTTTCAAAGGAAGCCTTTAGGCTCAAATCAAAAGGAGTTACACTTTTAAAGGTAATTCATTCTCTCGTGTTCATTTGTTTTATTTTGCTTCTCCAACCCACTAAACTCTTTTTATTTACTTATTTTGTAACAACACCAGTATCTTAAATATACTAGGATGTTGTTATAAGATTTATTTGAGATACACTCTCACACAACTACATCAAATGGTTAAAGAACATACGGTTTCCGTGGATGGTGAAATTCTGCCTCCCGAAACGATGATTGTTCAATACTCATTTAACACCTTCAAAGGTGGCCATTATGATGTCACTATTTTTATATATGATATATAATATGTTTATGTTTTATTTATGCTTCTGTATTTTTCATTTTTGTCTTACCTTTATGGCTTCCATTATGGGTATACGCGATATCTTCATTTAAGGAAGTGCGGACTACCGCCCCCTCAAAGTGATTTGATTCGTTAAATACCATATGTGGGATGTATAAAGGATGGAAATATGATATTATATATGATATTATACTTGAATTATAATATACCTTTATATCATTATTATTCCATTCTATAAAATACGAAATAGAAATGAAAGTAGCGTTCATGTGTACGTACGGCTTACCGTCTCCATGAATGGTGCATTTCATTTCATACCTCTAAATGATTATGTAATGTTATAAATGCATGAATGTACTGGATATATATGAAATATATGATGAATACAATTCTTGATATAATAAACATTTGGCCACATGAACAACATGTAATTGTAAGAAGTCCACTTTCGACTTAAGAACCAAATATCGGCAAAACAAATATTATTAACTTAAATGATTACATAATGTTTATGACATGGTAATAAGTGGTATAAAAGTAATAATGAACTTGAAAAAGGTTCTTAAGGAATTAGAAATTAACTCAAGTTTATTATTCTGGAGATTAAAGAACGATCGAGTCAAGTCGGACCCGAGGTAAGGGATCCTACTCCTCTCTTTCTTTTTAAGTACACACCTTTATGTCATTCCTTTTAAAGCTCAGCTTTCTTATGATTGGGATGTTATTTTATGTTACTCCTACTTTAATTTTTATGTTCATGTGATGAGAGACCCTATTCTCTCTCATCAATCCATTTTGGAAGTTTTGAGTGGCGCCGTTAGGCTGCCGAATTTTCGTAAGAGATCTAACCTCTCTCTTTCTTTTGAAGTACTCTCCTTTGTGTCACTTCTTTTAAGCTCCTCTTTGCAATGTTGGGGGATTTTCTTTTATATTCCACTTGCTGTAAATTCTATTGTAATATGATGGGATACTCTATTTGATCTCATCAATCCATATTCGGAAGTTTTATGTGGCGCCGTTAGGCTGCCGAGTTTTCATAAGGGATTTTTCATCTCACTTTTATTCCCGTGAGATTTATGCTATATTTGCCACAAATTCCATTGAGTGGTGTATGTACTGCCCATTATTCTACTCTTTGTGTAATATACTTTCGTTTATGAGTATTTACATCAATGACCTATTGTCTTTCTTTCATGGGGTGTATGTTTTGAAAGATACCCAAGTCGGTAAGGGAACCTTTCACCCTCCTCTTTTTTAAAAGACTTCTTTTATTGGGTCTTTTAATTTACATATTTTTATGTTGGGATATGTTCTCATACATCCTTATTGATGTAAATTTTATGTCCAAGTGATGAGATACACTTTTTATCTCTCATCAACTCATTTTGATGTGATGCCGTTAGGCTGTCAAGGGAACTTTTTAACCCAATTTCGATTTCTTTGGGTTCAACTTGTAGTCATTGAATATGTCATCCATTGAATATGTGTGAATGACCTTTTATTGTTTTACACTTAATATCCACTTATATTGGGTGTATATATATTTTTCACACATATTTTTGAGATTTATTTGTCCTTAATTTAAGGATACCTTCTTTATAAGGGATTTCATCACATTTGACATTTCTATTGAGGGTTCATTGTTGTTATGCACCAATTCACTCTTATATGGTGTATATACTGTCCTTTGGAGTGTAATATCATGAATCCTTTTATTCTCATGATATTATAAAGTTCTGACTAAATGTTATTCCTCAATTATTGTATTCAAGTGTCTCTAATTTTGGTAAAACCCCTTTAACCAAAATATCATTTTAAATGTTTTAATTATTTGTTCTTATTAATATCCATGTCTTCAAAATGGTTTTAAGGATTTATTTATATGGATATTAATAGTTTAAAATGTTAAAAGCTTCAAGGTGGTATGGGACACTTTGATTCAAAAATCTCTTTATTAAATGTTTTAAATGGTTTTGGAAATGGTTTCTTTTGAATGGATTCATTATTTCAATATCCTAAAATGTTATATTGTGATTGAAATGTGGAAATGATATGTTTCCTTTATTCATGTTTATATGATACGATTATGTTATGGTTCTTGGGCATTGTTATGAAGAATGGGTGGTTCCGTGTTAAACTAAGGGCGGGTGAGCCCGATATAGCTCTCCAATGCATTGGGTAACGCGAAGGAGTGAAACGTTAAGGTTTCTCCGAAGAGATTTAGGGAATATACTGTGATGGGTATTCCAAACGTAACCAAGAGGGTTACTCCCTACGTAAGAATGTTATGAATGCCTCAAGTTACCTTTATGTCTTATGTTTTCTATGATTTATTCATGGTTTGATGAGGTATGTTAAAGTGCCTATGTTTTATGGGTAAAGTATGATTTCATTATTATGTATATATGAACTCATGTTTCCTTTCCATATTTTTATAACCCTTACTGAGCTTTTTATGCTCATCCCAAGTTTTTGAAATGTTTTTCACAGGTCAAGGGAAAGGTACATGATGTGATGATAGTGTCAAGGATGTGTCAAGAAAGAATCCATGTTATATTTTAAATATGTTTCCATTGATGGGAAGAATGAATACTATCTTTTATGTAACCACTTCGTTTAAATGTGGAATGTAATGAAAGTTTCATGATCTAATTCTCTAAAACTCTAAACCTGAAAAGATCCTCAATGTGTAATCTTGTAATAACTCAAGATTAAGTAAGGTTTAAGGCTGGGGCCTTATAGTTGGTATCAAAGGTCGGTTTAGATAACTTTAGAGGTTAGGGTATTCTTTAAGCATAATTGACAATTACCATAATGGTTAGGATTTCAGAAAGAGTCTTAGTTTTAGATAAAGTGAATGAGTAAGTATATCTTATTGTCTATCTTACTCATTAGTACATGATGGTTTTGTTGATGTACTCACACTGACCTTTTTGGTTTTAGTAAATGGCTGGATCTAGCAGGCACCAAAGTAACAGTGGATGTGAAGGGAACTGTGACAGTTTTTTTGAGAAAGCAACTGAATGATATGGGAGCTGCAATGAGAACTCTTTTGATTATCCTCAACCAACTATCTGGAGTCATGATTGACCACCTAAACCTTGGAGATTTCTCTAAGGCATCATATATGCAAGAAACAAATCCCTACGGAAATATAGGTAATAATCATAAAGGTAAGTGTGTTCAAAAACCTATGTGTCAAAGATGTGGAAAGAAACACCTAGGAAAATGTTTCAAAGGGACAGAAATATGCTATAGATGTGGAAATGAAGGTCATAAAGCAAGAACCTACCATCGAAAAAGGAAGCATCCAGTTGACTCGAGGAAAGGGAAGGAAGTTCTTTCGGAGGGATCAATTGAATGTTTTAAATGTGGTGTGCATGGTCATTATGCAAACACATGTCCTATGAAGAAGTTTCGTGAATGGGGTCACCAAGAGCATACCAATATTCGTTTACCAATACCTAATGCCATTCCGATTGAGGATGAAGAAACTGACAATGACCAATCAAAGGTATGTACTATTTCATGACTGTTGTTTTCTTATTTTGGAATCTTAGGATATGATTCATGATTTTGTTTATAGGAAAGAGGTATTTTGGAATAAGTTGGAAAGGAATGGATAATGGATCATGAAGAATGTTGAATGAGTAAGATGTCAACATATAAGGGCTTCAAGATTTAGGGTGAAATTCTTAAGAGTATTAAGTCTCTTTTGATGATGGGGTTACATTAGAAGACTTTTTATATTATGTGTAACCCTGATGTTTAATATAGGCAAATTTTATTCAAGTAATAGTTATCTTTTCTTTTGTGGACATAGTTATAAAGAACCATTTGGGTTTATATGATCCTTACTTTTGAGGTAATTATGGGTTACCATATGTTATGATTGAAGTGAAAGGCATGAGATAAAATTGAGGTTAAATTATGTTATGGTTATTTTTGATGATTTTATCCCTTTTTGGGTAATGATTTGAGAATTATATAGTTTTGGAAAAAGGACAACACGCAGACCGTGTGACAACCCGTCGCGTCGGACAATGGTGCGGGAATCGAACCCACAACCAAAGTGCAACTGGTATTTATCGCCTACCACTGGACTACGTGAAGTCCCTGGTTAGTTTGACTGATTCCTTTTAGTTATATGATTTTATTAATTAAGAGTAAGTTGATTTTGGAGGATATGTGATTAGGATAATTACTTTTCAATGTGAGAATTTAGGAGCAACTGATGTTGTTTGGAGATAAATGTTACGATTTAACTTGGAAGACTATGTGACTAAATCCTTCAAATATTTGGGTTTCAATCCTATATTGGTTTACTTTGAAGAATTTTATGGACAATTTGTTTATCGGATGGTCCTCGTTGAACTTTGGGTTTTGTTGGACAAATTTTGGAGATTAAGAATAGATTTTCTTTTTATAAGGGGTTATCCTTTTCTGGGTTATCTGATCTTGTACTAATCTTTTGGGTTTTGGTTTTGGTTAAAGTCTAAAGACATGGGAATTATGTAGTTTTTTTTTGGGTTAGGTGATTCTCTAGAAGTTGATCATAGTACTCTTAATGCAAACAAGTCTCCCTAAATAATCATCTTTTGGAAAAAATATGAGTTTGATTAAGGAATCTAGTAAAAGTAGAAAGTCAACATGATAAGTGATTATGTTTCCTTATGAATAAATTCCTCAATAAAAAGTAACTTAAAACAAAAATATTGTCTATTAACTTTTATTATTGGGGAATCGAATACCGTTTAACCCATCACATGTTTGTGATTTTCTCATTGTTAACTTTCTCCTAGACATGTTTACTATCACTCTCCCTCAAGAACATGACCCTATGTTTTCTCCTCCATGTCCATATTTTCATACTTAGAATCCTAGTATGGGTTAACTCGGGTGACCTCTGTGCTTATCTTTCTTTATTTTAAAGTGATTGTTTTACCGACTCTTGTTCTGATGTGGGACATTCAAGGATGTTTCCAAGCGCAATTTTAAAATTGCGAGGACGCAATTCCCAAAAGGGGGGAAGGATGTAACACCCCAGGTAAATAAGGAATATGACATTTTCATATTTATCCATATTTGTGAATAAAATATTAATATGACTTTAAAGGGGACGCTATGCTCGATGGCGTACCCAACACGCAACAACGAGTTTCTTGGGAATCTTACGTTGCACTCTAATAATAAAATAATATTATTTTAAATGGTAGTTAACATGTAGCCGTTGTAATGGCGGGAATGGATAGAAATAACTAAAATATGATTATATATGTTCTTAAATATTTTTGCATTTATACAATAAAAGATAAAGGCTTAAAATACGGAAAGAATTCAATTTTAGGCGTATATGCCCTAGTTTTCACTAAAGGTTCACTTATCACCTTTTGATGGAGAACCGTCATTAAATATAGTTTTGTTCACTCTTAAACATTCTTTTGGACCAAATAAAACTCTTATTAAGAATCGGGACATCAAAATTTACTTTGTGTAAATTTTTGATATCTTTCCGATAAAGTTCATTTTTTTAATGAACAGTGTAAAATGTTGTATTTTAATTCAAAAACACTTTTTAATCTAATTTATTTAAATGATTAGATTATATTTTGAATTGGTTTTAAAGTGAAATTAGAAAATATTTTTACCATTAAATCCAATAGTGGTCGTTGGAATCAATTTCACTTTGAAATCAGACTTAAACTAGTGTCAATCTTTTGATACTTATTGTTTCATAAAACACGCTATTTGTCATGACAACGGGAATTAATTATTAAATTAATAAATGTGACTTATATGTTTTGAATTTTGTAAAATGGACTTCATTTTTGAATTCGGAATATCAAATATAGCTTAGGGTGAATTTTTGGTAATTTTCTGAAAAACATCAATTTTTGATGAATAGTGAAACCACTAAGTGGTAATCAAGCAAACTGATTTTTTAGTTAAATGAAAGTTTACCACTAATGTGTACTGAATTTTGAAAATCCGACATACATGGTTGTCATTAAGAAGTAAAATTTGGTTCAATGAGATTAGAATAATTTTTTGGTGAATAGTAACTTATTAAGTTCTTAATCGCGATTAGTGGTAATTAGTGTAGTTTAAGGTATAAATAGTGCTTTAATAATATGAAATGACCTAGACACATGTCCCAACCTTATTGGTTGTGTCATGGCCGACCAAGACAAGTCATGGGTCAACTTGGGGACCCCATGGAGACACTTTGGTTTGGAAATGACATAAATAACTTTTTATTAAATGTTAAAGTAAAAATGACACAAACAAGAGATGTTTTACGAAAACAATTTTTACATGGGGTTATAAAGATCAGATTTTTGATTATAAATAGTCATTGGAAAGATAAAAAGGTTTCCTACATCATGGTATTTGTTTTATGATTTTTAGACATTAAATAAATTAAATTATTTATGACATAATAATGATGCAGCGATGACATCATTATTTGACGATTTAAATAAAATGGAAAGATAATGTAAAATCTATGAACTACACATGTCCAAAACCAATTGGATGAGTGGATTTCGAACCCTTATCACCTTATCCACGAATTATATCAATGTGGGACCTTTTAAAACCGAAACACATTTTCAAATAAAGTAATATTTCTTTACTTTCCAAAAGTGCCCCTCCTCTCCTCTTATAAAAGGCCCCCACCTCTACCTCATTTCACACACTCCTCAAGCCTTTGGCTCGGCCAACCCCTGCCCATTTACTCTCTCCACATCCCTCTCCTCATCCTAGAGGATTCCCTTTGGGAATAATCCTTTCAAAGGAAGCCATTATCCTCAAATCAAAAGGAGTTACACTTTTAAAGGTAATTCATTCTCTCGTGTTCATTTGTATTATTTTGCTTCTCCAACCCACTAAACTCTTTTTATTTACTTATTTTGTAACAACACCAGTATCTTAAATATACTATGATGTTGTTATAATATTTATTCGAGCTACACTCTCACACAACTACACCAAATGGTTAAAGAACATACGGTTTCCGTGGATGGTGAAATTCTGCCTCCCGAAACGATGATTGTTCAATACTCATTTAACACCTTCAAAGGTGGCCATTATGATGTCACTATTTTTATATATGATATATAATATGTTTATGTTTTATTTATGCTTCTGTATTTTTCATTTTTGTCTTACCTTTATGGATTCCATTATGGGTATACGCGATATCTTCATTTAAGGAAGTGCGGACTACCGCCCCCTCAAAGTGATTTGATTCGTTAAATACCATATGTGGGATGTATAAAGGATGGAAATATGATATTATATATGATATTATACTGGAATTATAAGATACCTTTATATCATTATTATTCCATTCTATAAAATACGAAATAGAAATGAAAGTAGCGTTCATGCGTACGTACGGCTTACCGTCTCCATGAACGGTGCATTTCATTTCTTACCTCTAAATGATTATGTAATGTTATAAATGCATGAATGTACTGGATATATATGAAATATATGATGAATACAATTCTGGATATAATAAACATTTGGCCACACGAACAAAATGTAATTGTAAGAAGTCCACTTTCGACTTAAGAACCAAATATCGGCAAAACAAATATTATTAACTTAAATGATTACATAATGTTTATGACATGGTAATAAGTTGTATAAAAGTAATAATGAACTTGAAAAAGGTTCTTAAGGAATTAGAAATTAACTCAAGTTTATTATTCAGGAGATTAAAGAACGATCGAGTCAAGTCGGACCCGAGGTAAGGGATCCTACTCCTCTCTTTCTTTTTAAGTACACACCTTTATGTCATTCCTTTTAAAGCTCATCTTTCTTATGATTGGGATGTTCTTTTATGTTACTCCTACTGTAATTTTTATGTTCATTTGATGAGAGACCCTATTCTCTCTCATCAATCCATTTTGGATGTTTTGAGTGGCGTCGTTAGGCTGCCGAATTTTCGTAAGAGATCTAACCTCTCTCTTTCTTTTTAAGTACTCTCCTTTGTGTCACTTCTTTTAAGCTCCTCTTTGCAATGTTGGGGGATTTTCTTTTATATTACACTTGCTGTAAATTCTATTGTAATATGATGGGATACTCTATTTGATCTCATCAATCCATATTCGGAAGTTTTATGTGGCGCCGTTAGGCTGCCGAGTTTTCGTAAGGGATCTTTCATCTCACTCTTATTCCCGTGAGATTTATGCTACATTTGCCACAAATTCCATTGAGTGGTGTATGTACTGCCCATTATTCTACTATTTTTGTAATATACTTTCGTTTATGAGTATTTACATCAATGACCTATTGTCTTTCTTTCATGGGGTGTATGTTTTGAAAGATACCCAAGTCGGTAAGGGAACCTTCCACCCTCCTCTTTTTTAAAAGACTTCTTTTATTGGGTCTTTTAATTTACATATTTTTAAGTTGGGATATGTTCTCATACATCCTTATTGATGTAAATTTTATGTCCAAGTGATGAGATACACTTTTTATCTCTCATCAACTCATTTTGATGTGATGTCGTTAGGCTGTCAAGGGAACTTTTTAACCCAATTTCGATTTCTTTGGGTTCAACTTGTAGTCATTGAATATGTCATCCATTGAATATGTGTGAATGAACTTTTATTGTTTTACACTTAATATCCACTTATATTGGGTGTATATATATTTTTCACACATATTTTTGAGATTTATTTGTCCTTAATTTAAGGATACCTTCTTTATAAGGGATTTCATCACATTTGACATTTCTATTGAGGGTTCATTGTTGTTATGCACCAATTCACTCTTATATGGTGTATATACTGTCCTTTGGAGTGTAATATCATGAATCCTTTTATTCTCATGATATTATAAAGTTCTGACTAAATGTTATTCCTCGATTATTGTATTCAAGTGTCTCTAATTTTGGTAAAACCCCTTTAACCAAAATATCATTTTAAATGTTTTAATTATTTGTTCTTATTAATATCCATGTTTTCAAAATGGTTTTAAGGATTTATTTATATGGATATTAATGGTTTAAAATGTTAAAAGCTTCAAGGTGGTATGGGACACTTTGATTCAAAAATCTCTTTATTAAATGTTTTAAATGGTTTTGGAAATGGTTTCTTTTGAATGGATTCATTATTTCAATATCCTAAAATGCTATATTGTGATTGAAATGTGGAAATGATATGTTTCCTTTATTCAGGTTTATATGATACGATTATGTTATGGTTCTTGGGCATTGTTATGAAGAACGGGTGGTTCCGTGATAAACTAAGGGTGGGTGAGCCCGATATAGCTCTCCAATGCATTGGGTAACGCGAAGGAGTGAAACGTTAAGGTTTCTCCGAAGAGATTTAGGGAATATACTGTGATGGGTATTCCAAACGTATCCAAGAGGGTTACTCCCTACGTAAGAATGTTATGAATGCCTCAAGTTACCTTTATATCTTATGTTTTCTATGATTTATTCATGGTTTGATGAGGTATGTTAAAGTGGCTATGTTTTATGGGTAAAGTATGATTTCATTATTATGTATATATGAACTCATGTTTCCTTTCCATATTTTTATAACCCTTACTGAGCTTTTTATGCTCATCCCAAGTTTTTGAAATGTTTTTCACAGGTCAAGGGAAAGGTACATGATGTGATGATATTGTCAAGGATGTGTCAAGAAAGAATCCATGTTATATTTTAAATATGTTTCCATTGATGGGAAGAATGAATACTGTCTTTTATGTAACCACTTCGTTTAAATGTGGAATGTAATGAAAGTTTCATGATCTAATTCTCTAAAACTCTAAACCTGAAAAGATCCTCAATGTGTAATCTTGTAATAACTCAAGATTAAGTAAGGTTTAAGGCTGGGGCCTTATAAATGGCATTATTTATTTTATCTTTTCCATATTATTCTGATGTTTAAGTATAAAAATCTTTGGTTTTAGTCTTATACATTGCCTTAAATGTTTAAGGTTATTTTTGAAAGTTTATGCTATATTGTTTACCTTACTGAGCCCCTAAGCTCACCCCTTTATATGTTTTATTTTTCCCAGGATTCCAAGAAGTGTTTTATATTTGAGATGCCGAGTTAAGCTTAGGGATCAATGGAATACTCAAAGGATTATTTTTGTGTGTGTTGTATGTTATAAAATATAATTTAACGTTCATGTATGTAATATATTTTCCAAGACTACTAAACTGATCCGTATTTCGGGACTTGATTCCTTGTAATCATGCCATTGTATTAAAATAATGCACCGACTTTGGGAATCTAGGGTCAGAGTGTTACTACTGGCCACATTTTACTATTTTCGCATGATTACACATGGTATTCATAACTATGTGGTTTGTTTTTTCGGATAGTGGCACCTCAAACAGATGGCGCACATCCATGCAGCCAAACCGTGCAAAAGACCATTTTTCCTAAGATTAGTCGGAACCATCTACAATGGTTTGTGCACGTCTTGAAAAACCATGCATACAAACCATTCACAAGCTAAGAATATTTGTAAAATTTCTAAAATTCCCTTACTGATCTATTAAGCCAACCCTTTCCTCCCTAATTTGAGTTTATGAGGGATTGACATTATTCACTCTCAATTTTGGGGTTTTTGAAGATCAAATATTTAAATCAAGAAATATTCTTCATCTAACATCTGATCGAGCATCCATTTGTCACGTTGGATGCACAATGGTAAGTACTCGAGTCCTCTTTATTTCTTCTTCTTCTCTTTCACTCTCGACTAAGTTATTTCCATGTGAGAATTTTTCACCTTTTCTTAGATCTACTATGATATGTGGAAAATAAAGATCCTATTTTGGAGGAGGATAGTCGTACAACCCTAATATGGGTGGTCTATAACTCATACCTCAAGTTTGTTGTTTTTGGGATGTTTGGGTGGGGCCCACTTGTTTCATTGGAAACAGTTTCATAAATTAACATGACATGATTATACTCGTTCGAATCATATGGTTATGGACTTTCCAAATATGTGATTAGTTGTTAGTGGTTTCACCAAAAACTCAATCCACCTCATGTTAGAGGTTATGCCATAAATGGGTTTTTAGTGTTTCAATACATTTGAGACACGTTTTTGTTATTCCATAACATGGCCATTCGAAATGTGAGCCTTTTATCAAAATTTTATTTTTATTAATGAGAATGGAATAATATAATGTACCATGTATGCTCACCCCTTGACTCAACTAAGGTTAGTTCTTCCAAATGATTATGAAATGTGAAATGTGAAATGTGAAATTGAATTTATACTAAGTATATAACTTGGTTTTATTTAAAAAAAATTGAATAGAGTTGTTAGGTCTGTAACACCCCATCCATGTTGATGGAAGTTACTGAAGTGAACCTATGTAATTTAATTTTCCCTAATGGTTTACTAAGACTTGATTAAATGGTTTCAACACAACTAGGCTTATCCACACCAATGGAAGACAAGGCTTGGACCAATAAATAAATGGTTTCAAATCCTCTTGACACATCCACTCTAATGGATGGAATGTCTTGACCTAAATGAATTATAACAATATTACAATATCACATATGAATTGAGTGAATCAATATCGCATAGGATTCTAAGAGGAAAAATCATTGGGTCTCAAATACCCCATTTTGATTGATGGATACTGTTTTCTTAGGTTTATACCCACCTAGATTCTCATTCTTGAATATTCTTGTATAAAAAATATACTACCATTGGATCACTTTCTTTATTACAGGACACCTCGAACACACTCCTTGGATCCCGCATTGACTAGCTGGTGCCATGGTGAAAGCACATAGGGACCTGTATTTTATTAGCCCCATTTTAACTTTGTCTATCACCTTAGACTCAGTAGGCACCTTATTGTTGAATAACTTGGATTGTGCTCTCTAGATTAAACTCTTACCCCATAGATAGAATCAGAATCTACTGTGTTAGCTATCTGTGAGTTTATGTTACCATTGTTTTTACTATGGAACTCCCTCACTAGATATCATTTTCTGGAAGCGTTGTTATGGCTTAGGACATTCACTACTTATACTACCACGAGGTGATGTTAGTGTTGGTTATTTTTCACAAGACCTGTTAACATTTAATGGTAATTGATTAATTAAGGAACTGGTTACATGTTCAGAGACCATCTAAGGGCTAAATAAGGTACATGTTTATTTAGATATATTGTACTACTGGCTTTACATTATATATACATTCTTTTACACTGCTATATTCTATTACACAGTTTGAATTTTATAGACACCGTTGGAGGTGGCCCACTGAGATTTATATCACAACCTCTCTGAGTGTTGTTTGGTACCAAAGAAGATTACATTATTGCAGGTATTGACAAAGGGAAACATGCAACTTCCAATACTTGATTGCATGCTGATAGGGTGGAGCTTGATATCAGATGACTGATTTAGATCTTCAGATTCTTGGAGTAGTCTTGTTTTCCTTTACCCGTGGAATATATTACGCTTATTATCTTGTATCAATGTTTTCTAGTTCTCTAGTGACATGAAATTACTTCATCATTATTATTGTTGATTCAATTATTGTTATTCTTGTTTATCTATTCCATTAGTTTACTTCCTATATTTATTCATATTACTTCCACTATTTACTATTCATTAACACATCTTCTATTATGCTACAATCTACTATTGAAATAATATTCTTCCTATAGACACACCTTAGGCCCTCGCTACTAGTTGACAAACTCTAATGTTTGGGAAGAATCACTTGATGCTATGTGGCCCACTGAGCTCGGGGCACTCGTTATGTGGCATCTGGGTTCGGGTCCTCACAAATTTTTAAATATCTAAGGTTCCATATTGGTGGAGACATATGAATGTATCAAAGGTTCTTCATACATGTCACCCTTTTGTATTTATTAGAGATTATTTGGGATTTTTTCAGGACAATGACAACTTAACCCATATGATGAGGTGCATTGGAGTTTATCATCATCCAGATAGGAAGAATATGGTTTTGATGTTGGGGTTGAACCCATAAGACTAGAATATTACATATCATCATGAGAGGATTTAGAGCACACATAGTTTGGTGCCACTTATATTGACACATCACCTTTTATGGTTCTGTGATGAGGAACCATCCATGTAGTTTAACATCATGTGCAATTGACATCTAGGATGAAGGTTCCTTGTTAATATTTGGTGTGGTACATATGCTGAGCTAGCCCATGGTACCCAGAAACATTGTAGTCATCAAGGTAAAGGGTGATCCTACAAGTATAATGCCCCATAAAACATTAGGACACGTTTTTGACCTGAGGGTGTCTTCTTAGATAACTAGTAATATAGAAATTAACTCTCTTGTAGTTCATTATGACGAGGCTTATGCAAATAAGTTTCCCATAAAGGAGGAATTATTTGGGGCTTACATGAGTGGAGAAGGGACATTTAAATCATATTTGGGACACACACTATAAAGGAGGTTGGGAAGAATTGGGGGTCATGATTGGGGATATCCTTTATGTAGGATACCCATTTGATCACATGCCTTAGATAGGTGTCCACTATATCCCAGTTATAGTGGGAATTAAATGTCTCGTAGTTCATTTTTGGAAGAGTGTTCCATGGGTGTTGGGATCACCACTAGCCTCTAAGCCCACGTTATTCATTCTTGGTGTGAGAAATAAGAGAATGTGAAAGATTCAACAAGCCACACAAATTCATTTCTATACATGATTAAAAGGGGGAGGATGATGGTGGAAGACGTATGAGTGAGAGAATAACCTCCTATTATCAAAGTGGCTTACTCCAAGAGGGTTTCCCTAGAAACTTTTTTTTGGGAAAGGGGAGTAATGTTGATTATCATCAAAAGAAAATGAAAGACCGATTATCCATGTGTATCTGTAACCCTCATCGATTGTAAAGGCCAATGATTACCCTTGATCCATAGAACAAAGAGGGTCACATTTTTATCCAATGGTTAGACCCCGGGATACCCTTGGAATGTATGCTTATACAAATTCTTGGGATCTATACTGTTATAGTAATTATTGACATGGCTCACATTAAAATTGGTATGTAAACTCAAAAGGGAATGTTGATTCACCTGATGGTTTTATCCTATGTGTTTTTTCACTTTGGAAGAAGCCTTGGCCTGATTCAGACACATTGGCTCCCGGGGGGACTATGGATGGCACGACAGGAATGGATGGAATTGATTAGATCTTGAGGGTTGAAAACCATAGAACACCACATCTCATATACCATTTTCCAATGAGGGATGGGGTTCCATCATCATATAGTGTTTTTATATAGGTGAAGGGGTTGTCCGCATAGCATAGTGGTATGCATACCTAAATTTGGGCCACGTAGAGTTTTTCTTCAGAGAACCAGGTTCCACCCACATTGTGGTTTGCTATGCGTCGAAGAGCATCACCTGTGAACCATTATGGTACATGGGTATGGGATCCAGATACATACCATGATGTTATGTGGGGTTGACTTTCAGCCACAAATTGATTTTCTATGTGGCATAAGGCTCAATATGCATAAAAAATTGATTTGTGGGATTCCGGTTTGATGAAGGGAAATTGGTTTTGCACTTCATGGGAAATTCATTCGCGATGGGAGTTCTGTTCATAGTCAAAAAATTATTATTATATTTTTTTCTTTCGTGGTATGCGGAAAGGTTTACCTACCTATAATTGTCAAAGGATCCCTCCTTTCATGGTGGTCTTCTTTAACAATGAATTAAAGAATCTAAAATCCATTCTTTTAATGTGTAAAAAATTAATTATTTTTCATTCCCCTGTGGAGTCATTTTATAGAAGGATGAAGGTGCATGATTGTTGGATCAGATGAAAACATTTGTGGAAGCCCACACGGGAGACCCTCCATGCAGATGACTCAGTTAGCGGGGTAGTTGAGTGTGGTGGTGAAAATATCTTCCTCTATCTCACAAATGAATTCATTTAGTTTTCAGGATCCATTTATGAGCGACTTATGTGGAGGTGAATTCATCTTCCTCCACTTCTCCATCGACCTCATTTTATTATAGAATTGGCATTGTCTTCTTTTTCCCACAAACCATTTGGTTCACGATTTATTTAGGATCCTGCGGAACACCAAGCAGAGTAGTGTTCAACAAAGTTCTTGAACTTTGTGGGACACTTCTTTCATCTTCTGATTTCTACTTCTTCAACATTTATCTTCAATTCTCCATTCAAACTTACATATTTTCTTTTACAATTTTTTGTAGTATTCTTTTCCATCCACAATGTTTTCAAGATCAAACAACATCTTTAATGCATGTTCATACAACATGTATATGTAATATAAGTTTATTATAAATCTATAAAAGAACCATTTTAATTTATATCCTTACATATTTTATTTTCTTATGACATTATATTTAGTTTTTATTGAAAATATCATATTGATGTTACATTTCATATTATCACTGATTGTTCATATATGTTTTGACCTAATATGTATGGTCTCCTTAAATTGATCATAATTTTAACCATGATATTAATATATTATATATTTATTTATATTAAATCATGAAATTTAGTTATATGTAACGAAATACACCATTCATGGAGACGGAGGGGTGTACGCATGGATGAACATTGTTTCCATTTTATTATCGTATTGATAGAATGAAGGTAAATCATATATATATACACATTATCATTATAGTATCATTATTATTTTATATATATCACATTTTGTTATTAATCTAACTATTAATATATTACTTGTAAATCATGAACAAATAACAACGCTTCGCAGGGCAGTAGTCAACCATATAGTGAAACAATGTTATCATATTCCCAAAAAATGGAATGACTGAAGGTATGTGTTATATATTAATTTTATAAGAAAAATATGAATCTTAAATATGATATATATCATATATAAATAACATTTCTAAAAATATTTTGATCCTTGTAATGTGGTATGTAAAAAATAAACTACATCAGTTCATGAGGTGGTAGTCTGAAAAACACTCGAATGATTATTTCATCACCCATTTGACGGAAGTGTGAAAAGTTTAAATCATTCCCTTAGAATAAAAAATTTAATCATTTATATTATATTGAGTTTATTATATAATTAATATATAAGAAATTTTTTAGGGGTTTGAAAAATAAATAATACAAAAACATTCACTGATGAATGCTACCACTTCTCTGGTATCCCCTTTTGGTTTTCCCCAATGGATCTACATGGTTGGATTTATAATATTATTATTATTAATAGGATTATATGAGATAGGATGATAATTAAATTGGGTAGGTATTATTTTATCTAATTTTATTTGACATTGTGAAGAGAGTAGGTGAGGGATGGATTTTATAAGGAAGGATAGTGGAAATTTTATATTTTTTTGAATGTATGAACTCCACCAATGTGTATTACAGGTCATGGTTATAGAAAAAATAAAAAACCATGATAAATGATGTTATAATGTAAAAATATATCCTAAAAATAGGTTTTTTGACCACTTTTGGATCATTTTTACAAATTATATAATTTTTTTAACTCCTAAGTAATCGTGTTTTACCTAAAATGTTTTATTTAATTTTAATTATTGTCACTAATATATATAGTAGTAAGTTAAGTTGTAATTATTAAACAATATATATTATTCTAATTCCAAATATTTAATAAATTTTTCAAAATTTTTCTCACATAAGTGGACGAATTTAATTTGAAATTAGTCACACATTCACGACGAGAATCACTGTTTTGAAGTAAATTAAGAGAACTAAATGATACTTATTTTATTAATAATATAAAGAGAACTAAATTCCATATGAAAACAATATGTTTTCATAATATGGTTAATCTTATTCATTCCATCCATTCCAGTTGATATGTGAAAAATAACATATAAAATAATAATATTAATGGTATATTGTAGTTTGGTATAACATGGCGTTGTATACAAATAAATCTATCAAATAAAATCAATATTATGTGTAGAACAATAAAAACATAATTATAGTGCACCATAAGATAAACTTACTGTTTCATATGGATAATGATAACATTGGTGTATCGTATGAAAAATGTTTAACCATTTGTAGAGTGCATAACAATATATCAAAGAATTTTAATAAATTTGAATAATATAATTATTAAAAAATGGGTTGTTACATGAGTCAATGATTTTTTTAAGATTATTTAATTTCTTATATTTTCATTATATAATTATATGGGTGTCATTTTTTTATGGTGTTATTTTCCTTTAAATTAAAATTAAATATTTATATTGAAAACATTAATTATATATTTAGTCCAGCTGTTTCACATGATTAAATTAATTAATTTTTTATTTTATAATGGCTAGTTCTGTAATATAATATTGTTTAGTTCATTCATGACCATGGTCATGAGTTTTTTTTTTAATTTTGAATTTGATTTTTTTAATAAGTATTGCTTTCTCCCAAATAATAACTGGTATATTATTTCATTTGTTACTATGGTCTTCAGTAATGTTTTACTTAAATATTTATCCTTTTATATTTTAAATAAATTTTATAAAAGAGTAGATTAGTTCATTTTAAGGGAAAATTTTCTACAAATAGTTAATAAATAAAAAATTTCCACTATTCAACATCCTATACAAATCATTGGATATTAATGAGGATTTTTGGTGGAATTTACAGTGAAAAATGGAGTAAAATTCAGTAGAATGTAAATTCAAATTATATCCAATCCATGGTATTAATTATACATAATTATATTTTATAGTAGATATAGTAACTGTTGAATTATGAGTTTTAAATATAATTTTTTTTATAAAATTATATAGTGAATGGATCTTGTAACCTTTGGGATTTATGGAAGTTATAAATTATTTTAAAATTTACTACTTGAAATATTGGATTTCCTTTTTTAATTTAAATTATCAATATTTTGGTGGGAGATTTAATTCTCGGGACACATGCTTCATGTATAGGTCCTTATAGATCATTAGAATATGTGTCTCTTATTATGATTGAATATATTTACATTTATTTATTAATTTTTAGATGATACATAAAAAATGACAATTAGTTTTCATTAATTACTATTTTCATTAAGAAATAATATATATTTCTGTTATTTGATTTTAAAAAGGTTAATAATTACATAAATATTGAACTACTCCAAATACTTTAATACCAGATTTGGTGATAAATTTTAATAGTAAAAACCAATTAGAACATTAATGAGTTCCATAATAATATAATTTGAGAATCTCATGGGTAGATTAATGGATCATAAAAAGATATATCTTCAGGATCCATAAGGTGAATCTTTGAAAATGAGAGTTTGAGACCATTAATTTGCATCCCGCATATATCCTCATACGACCCAACAATGCATTCAACTATACATATTATTTTTTTATCCCTGATCACCCACACCATACATGTATTTCTTTCAGCTAATGTATTCCAATGCTATCTTCCATTGTAGCTTCCCGACATTAGTTCATACCCACCACTAATATAAAACATAGTCACTAAGCACTAAAAATATGGGTGACCAGATACTAAATACTTAACCAATGAAATTCTAGTGGGTTTTATTATGATGTCACAAGGGTTATAAAGCTCTTAAATAGTAAATGTTTATTTATTAACAATCCAAAATAATAATAAATATACATGTATATATTACTTAGTTTTTTTTGAAATGAAATATGATTTGTCCATTTCCAACATTATATTGAAAATTATGGTTATATGATTAGAAATTTAGGGCATGTTATTATTTCATAAAACACATTTGTAATAATGTAAATGTTTTTAAATAACTATTGTAACGCCCCAACCCCAGCTACCCAGAGTCGGTGCATTACTTCGTAACATTGGCATGATCACAAAAGATCAAGTCTCAAAATACCGATTAGTTTAGTAGCCTTGGAAACACTAGATACATTCATAAGTCTTACATTACATCATAAAGTGAAAAACAAATAACAAAGTCTTCATAGTCCACACTCATATCCTCTTCTGACTATCCCTGCAGGCCATTCCTAAAATACTTCTTCACATCCTGGAAAATATTAAAACATTGAAAGGGGTGAGCTCAGATGCTTAGTAAGGATAACAATATAGCGGAATCTTTCATCAATAAACATAAAAATTTAAGGCAATGTATAACTAAAACAAAAGCCTTTTAAACATGAAACTTCAACATAATATGGCAAAAGTAAAATGAGATAATGCCATTCACTCCTTCACATAGATATTCTACTGGTCGAATAATCACATGAAATATCAATAACCACTTTCATAATGATGGAATACATAATTCCATACTATCATAACCACGTATCCAAGGCCTCGTGCCAAGACCACAAATAAGATTTTGTCAAGGCCTCGTGCCAAGACACTAGTTTGTCTCATGAGACCTGCCGATGCAATTTTTTTAGAAGATACTTACATTTAAAATTTCTCAAATATACTGCAGTGTTTTTCTGAAAACATTATGCAAGCTTCTGAAAACAAAATAACGAATTCTGAGACTGCTCGACTAATTACAGGCCATGATGGGTCCACTCCCAATCCCTTCCTGTCTACCACACTCGAGAGTCGGGTTTTCTGAAAACATTTTTAAGCTTGCGTTAAATACGTATACATTTGCACTGGATTTTCATATATTTGAGAGAAATATCTCTTTTTTGAAATCATATAAAAATCACATAATTATAAATGAAAACCTTTTGAATAAACGTAAAAGTCAAAGGGGTTTATACACCGTATAAAAGAAATTTGTGTATAAAACAAAATATGCCTCAATGAAAGGAGATTGAGACGAAGTCCTTACAAAGATCATTTTTAAAATAAAATAGATCTATTATGTGTATTCACTATATTTACACATAATGAAAGTACAAATACAATATAGGACATAATAATATCATGACATAATTTGAAAGTAAGAGATTAACCTAGAGATTGGAAATTGGGTTAAGAAATTCCCTTACCACGTGTCCGACTTGACTCAACCGTTCTTTAACCTCCTGAATAATAAACTAGAGTTAATATCTACATTATTAAGAAACATTTTCAATTTCATTATCCTTTTTATATCACTTATTACAATGTTATGAACATTATGTAATTATTTAAGTTAATAACAGTCGTTTTGTCGATCTTTGGTACTTGAGTCAACAATAAACTTCTTATAATTACAAGTTGTTCATGTGGTGAAATATCCATTATATCCAGAATTATATTCATGATGTAGATATCATATATATCATATATATCCAGTATATACATTTATCCATAATATTATGTAACATTTAGAGGTAAGAAATGAAATGCACCGTTCATGGAGACGGTAAGTCGTACGTACGCATGAACGCTACTTTCATTTCTATTTCATATTTAATGTAATGAAATCATAATGATATAAATGTATAATATAATTCCAGTATAATATATCATATAATATCATATACTCCACCATTTATACATCCCACATATGGTATTAACGATTCAAATCACTTTGAGGGGGCGGTAGTCCGCACTTCCTAAAATGAAAATATCGCGTTTACCCATAATGAAAACCATAAAGGTATGCCATAAATGAGAAATATAGAAGCATAAGGAAAAAATAAAAATAATATATATATTATATATGAAAATATTGTCATCAAAATGGCCACCATTAGAGGTGTTAAAAGAATATTGAACAATCATCATTTCGTGAGGCATTGTTTCGCCACCCACAGAAACAGTATGTTCTTTAACCATTAGATGAAGGTGTGTTTAAGTGTAAACCAAATACTTATCATGAAAACATCCTAGTATATTGTAGATACTGGTTTTGTTACAAAAGAAATGAATAAAAAGTGTTTATGGGGTTGGAGAAGAAAAATAAAACAAAACAACATTAGAGAAGACATTACCTCAAAATCGGGTAATTCTTTTTGATTTCAGCCAAAGGCTTCCTTGGTAAGAGTTCTACCCAACTTTCGGCTTCTAGGAGTAAGGGGGGGGGGGAAGTTGGGAGAGTATTTGGGAAGAGGTTGTCCGAGGCAAATGGCTTGAATGTGTGAATGAGGTGGTAGAGGTGGGGGCCTTTTATAAGAGTAGAGGAGGGGCACTCTTGGAAAGTAAGGAAAGTTTACATTATTATACAATGTTTTTCGGATTCTAAAGGTCCCACACTTATATAATTTGTGGATAAGGTGATAATGGTTCGAAATCTACCCATCCAATAGTCTTTGGACAAGTGTAAGCCTTGGATTGTACATTATCTTTTAATTTTATTAAAGTCGTTAAATAATGAGGTCATCAATGCATCATAATGATGTCATAAATAATTTAATTTATTTTATGTCCAAAAATTATAAAACAAATACTATGATGTAGGTAATCTTTCTAGCTTTCCAGTTACTATTTATAGTCAAAAAAGATGACTTGTATAACCCCATGTAAAAATTGTTTTAGTAAAACATTTCATGTTTGTGTCATTTTTTACTTTAACATTAAACAAAAGGTATTTATGTCATTTTCCAACTAAAGTGGCTCCATGGGGTCCCCAAGTTGACCCATGGATTGTCTTGGTCGGCCATGGCACATCCAATGAGGGTATGACATGTGTCAACCTCATCTCATATTATTAAAACATTATTTTTACCTTAAACTACACTAATTACCTCTAATCGTGATTAAGAACTTAAAAGTTACTATTCACCAAAAATTATTTTAATCTCATTGAACAACATTTTACTTCTTAATGAAAACCGTGTATGTCGGATTTTTGAAATTCAAAACACAGAAGTGGTAAAATTTCATTTAAACGAAAAATCAGTTTTTATAAGTACCACTTAGTGGTTTCACTATTCATCAAAAATTGATGTTTTTTAGAAAAATCCCAAAAATTCACCATAAGCTATATTTGATATTCCGATTTCAAAAATGAGGTCTATTTTAAAAAATTCCATACATATAAGTTGCATTAATTAATTTTATAATTAATTCCCGCTGTCACAACAAATAGCGTGTTTTTAAGAAACAATTTATATTGAAAGATTGACAATTGTTTATGTCCAATTTCAGTGTTAAATTAATTGTAATGACCACCATTGGATAAAATGGTAAAAATATATTATAATTATACTTTAAAACCACTAAATAGTATAATTTATCACTATAAATTATTTTTATTAAAAAAGTTGTTTTAAGTATTTTTCACTATTCATAAAAAATTGAAAGTTCTTAGAAAATTACAAAAAAACTCAACTTAGGATAATTTAAATATTCCGAATACAAAAATGATGTCCATTTTGAAATATAAAATTTATATAATTTCAAAAAGTGGGTATTACTATTCATAACGGCTACTTTGATTAGTTGCGGTGTGTTAGAACTCGATGTTGCGTACATTGCAAGCTATTGCATTATTGAATGAGAAGCGTATCGTGGAAGCTCGGGGTGTTACATTCTCCCCTCCTTCAATAAATTGTGTCCTCGCAATTTGAAATTTTTTCTTTGAAAATAAAAGGTTGAAAAGAGAAAATACCTTTGTGGAAAACCCACAGTAGAAATAAGATTAATAAAATTTAGCCTTAATAAGAGGGAAAGAGAAATGAAAAAGTCACCACCCAATTATGATCTCGATTAGGAGAACATTGGTGGCAATTAGATACATATAATTAGAGGAAAAACGTAAATATTTGTAGGGAGTGATTGAGGTCATCAATCATAATCAACTGTCAAATTGAGGGCCTCAAAGCCTTCAATCTATGTTGATTTAAAATATCATCAGTTCAAAAAGACATAAGGTATTAGGATAACACAATTTTTGTTTTAATATCCCTTTACTAAAGTTTAATAATTAATTTATTCATTGAATAAGAGATAGGTATATATATATTTATGCTTGACAATTAGAGTTTCAACCTTCAACTCATCTTTCACTCAAAAAGATAATAGAACTCAAAAATATTATAATTATCCTAATTGTATAAGGTTCCAAATGTTAACACATACCATTTAGATTAGTAAAATTATTTTGTAATAACCAGGGACTTCTTGTAGGCTAGTGGTAGGAAATAAAGGCATGTCGCACTATGGTTGTGGGTTCGATTCCTGCAGCTTTGTCCGACGTGACGGGTTATGCCCCACCCTGCATGTTTTCCTT
This sequence comes from Viscum album, assembly GCA_963277665.1. Taxonomy (NCBI): domain Eukaryota; kingdom Viridiplantae; phylum Streptophyta; class Magnoliopsida; order Santalales; family Viscaceae; genus Viscum; species Viscum album. The sequence goes on along the minus strand of OY728155.1, from coordinate 163,513,234 downwards.
TTCCTAAAACTATAGTATTATAATATTCCAAAAGTAATCTTCATAAATTTTTTAGCCTTAAACAATACTATCCAAAGATCAACTTAATCCACTCCAACCTTTATAGTTATCCAAAATACCTCTGTCCAGACTTTCTATAAAAGGTCTCTTAATTCCAAAATCAATTTATCAGATTCCCCAAACAAAGTAAAGTTTCTCTTATTGTCACATACTAAAAATATAATTACCTTCCTCATATTAAAACCTTACTGTAATCAACAAGTATTTCAGTACAATCCTTATATATATATCACATTATTCTAATAACCAGAATATAATCCATGAGTCCAAAAACACCAATACATTAGTTATTCTGCTTCAACTGTAGTAACAGCATAAGATTGTCCTTGATCCCTTGGCCTTTTTTGAGGTATGTTTCCCTGACGCTTAGGACATTCATTTGCATAATGCCCCATTTCCCTACAATTGAAGCATTCAACATTGATAGCCTCTTTCTTTCCCTTGCAATCACGCGCCTGGTGACCTTTTTCTCCACATTTATAACAAACTCCCATTCCTTTTAGGCAAGTACCAGGGTGATTCTTCCCACAATTATCACATAATGGAAAATCATTCTTTCCCTTTTTCCCTTTGTCTGTATCTTGTCCCACCATTCTCTTCTTCTCTTGCTTTACTTTGTTGTCATAAGACTTAGAGAATTCCTTTTCCGTCTTGATAGCACACGAGACTATATCTTTGTATGTTGAGAAAGATTGTGATACTAAAGCTCTACAGAGAAATGGTTTTAACCCATCAAAGAAACGATCAATCTTACTTCTCGGGTTACGTATATAATCTGCAGCATGCCTCGCTAACCTTGTAAAGTTAGCCTCATACTTTGCAACATTCTCATCCTCCTTCTGCTTCAGACTCAGAAATTTCCTTTCCATATCTGCTCGATGGTCATGTGGAAAGTATTTTTCTAAGAAAAGCTCTTTGAACTCTCTCCATTCCATACTTGATACTTCTTCACCTTCCTTTGTATTTTGAATGAATGACCACCATTGATCAGCATCTCCAGTGAGGCGGTAAACTGCTATGATAACCTTCTACCTTTCGCTACTCCCCAAGGCATGGAAAATTTTCTCTGAGGTGTTTATCCATTGCTCAGCTACTAATGGATTTGTACCCCCCATTAAATGTTGGTGGTTGTTTCCTCATGAAGCGGTCTAACATTGATCCTCCATGTTGCGGATCAGGGTGCTCCATACGAGTAAGGTTATTATTCATAACCTGAGTGAGTTGTCCCAGTATGGTAATAAGTTGATCAGCACCAGTTGTATCTCCAGCTCCACAATAATTATCTTGAGCAGGAGGGAAATCCCTACATGGAGTGCGTGCATTGATACGGTTTCCATTACTTCTACTAGGCACCATTTCTAAGCAATGGAATAAATTATATTAGTTTATGAATCAAATTGCATAATTCTATACTTGTAAGATACTTAACATAAATTGAACTATTTATGGATATAATCCATAAAAATGTTTTCTTTGAGGAAGTATATACTCATAACCCTTCATAGTGGTTTGTAAAGAAAATGAGAATTATCCAAAGCATATCCCCTGGAAGTGTCATAACCAAGAGTGCAGCAAGGCCCGTTGTCGTGCACCAGTTCCTGTTCGAGTCTAGATCAAAGCGGTGTTTTCGGGTTTTACCCCTAGGTACATCTGTGCCAGAGCCGCCTCTACCTGCTCGTATCCAGACAGGGATGTATTGTTCGGAAAACTCACAACATATCTACAATACCGAAATTCTAGGAAGTTCATCTATACTAATCCTCAATGTCTATCTTCGGGCTATGTGCTCTAATCAGAGTTTATCTAAATCTAGCTTCTATGGTTAGTACTAAACTGCCTCTGATACCAACTGTAACACCCCAACCCCAGCTACCCAGAGTCGGTGCATTACTTCGTAACATTGGCATGATCACAAAAGATCAAGTCTCGAAAGAACGATTAGTTTAGTAGCCTTGGAAACACTAGATACATTCATAAGTCTTACATTACATCATAAAGTGACAAACTAATAACAAAGTCTTCATAGTCCACACTCATATCCTCTTCTGACTATCCCTGCGGGCCATTCCTAAAATACTTCTTCACATCCTGGAAAATATTAAAACATTGAAAGGGGTGAGCTCAGATGCTCAGTAAGGATAACAATATAGCGGAAGCTTTCATCAATAAACATAAACATTTAAGGCAATGTATAACTAAAACAAAAGCCTTTTAAACATGAAACTTCAACATAATATGGAAAAAGTAAAATGAGATAATGCTATTCACTTCTTCACATGGATATTATACTGGTCGAGTAATCACATGCAATATCAATAACCACTTTCATAATGATGGAATGCATAATGCCAGACTATCATAACCACGTATCCAAGGCCTCGTACCAAGACCACAAATAAGATTTTGTCAAGGCCTCGTGCCAAGACACTAGTTTGTCTCATGAGACCTGCCGATGCAATTTTTTTAGAAGATACTTACATTTAAAATTGCTCAAATATACTGCAGTGTTTTTTTGAAAACATTATGCAGGATTCTGAAAACAAAATAACTAATTCTGAGACTGCTCGACTAATTACAGGCCATGGTGGGTCCACGCCCAATCCCTTCCTGTCTACTACACTCGAGAGTCGGGTTTTCTGAAAACGCTTTTAAGCTTGCGTTAAATACGTATACATTCGCACTGGATTTTCATATATTTGAGAGAAATATCTCTTTTTTTGAAATCATATAAAAATCACATAATTATAAATGAAAACCTTTTGAATAAACGTAAAAATCAAAGGGGTTTATACACCGTATAAAAGAAATTTGTGTATAAAACAAAATACGCCTCAATGAAAGGAGATTGAGATGAAGTCCTTACAAAGATCATTTTTAAAATAAAATAGATCTATTATGTGTATTCACTATATGTAAACATAAAGAAAGTACAAATACAATATAGGACATAATAATATCATGACATAATTTGAAAGTAGGAGATTAACCTAGAGATTGGAAATTGGGTTAAGAAATTCCCTTACCTCATGTACGACTTGACTCAACCGTTCTTTAACCTCATGAATAATAAACTAGAGTTAATATCTACCTTATTAAGAACCATTTTCAATTTCATTATCCTTTTTATATCACTTATTACAATGTTATGAACGTTATGTAATTAATTAAGTTAATAACGGTCGTTTTGTCGATCTTTGGTACTTGAGTCAACAATAAACTTCTTATAATTACAAGTTGTTCATGTGGTGAAATATCCATTATATCCAGAATTATATTCATGATGTAGATATCATATATATCATATATATCCAGTATATACATTCATTCATAATATTACGTAACATTTAGAGGTAAGAAATGAAATGCACCGTTCATGGAGACGGTAAGCCGTATGTACGCATGAACGCTACTTTCATTTCTATTTCATATTTAATGTAATGAAATCATAATGATATTAATGTATAATATAATTCTAGTATAATATAGCATATAATAACATTTACTCCATCCTTTATACATCCCACATATGGTATTAATGATTCAAATCACTTTGAGGGGGCGGTAGTCCGCACTTCCTAAAATGAAAATATCGCGTTTACCCATAATGGAAACCATAAAGGTATGCCATAAATGAGAAATACAGAAGCATAAGGAAAACATAAACATAATATATATATCATATATGAAAATAGTGTCATCAAAATGGCCACCATTAGAGGTGTTAAAAGAATCTTGAACAATCATCGTTTCGTGAGGCAGTATTTCGCCACCCACAGAAACAGTATGTTCTTTAACCACTAGATGAAGGTGTGTGTAAGTGTAAACAAAATCCTTATCATAAAAACATACTATTATATTGTAGATACTGGTGTTGTTACGAAGTAAATGAATAAAAAGTGTTTAGGGGGTTGGAGAAGAAAAATAAAACAAAACAACATTAGAGAAGACATTACCTCAAAATCGGGTAACTCTTTTTGATTTGAGCCAAAGGCTTCCTTGGGAAGAGTTCTGCCCAAAGTGAGGCTTCTAGGAGTAAGGGGGATGTTGGGAGAGTATTTGGGAAGATTTTGGCCGAGCCAAATGGCTTGAAAGTGTGAATGAGGTGGTAGAGGTGGGGGCCTTTTATAAGAGGAGAGGAGGGGCACTCTTGGAAAGTAAGGAAAGTTTACATTATTATACAATGATTTTCGGATTCTAAAGGTCCCACACTTATATAATTCGTTACTAAGGTGATAAGGGTTCTAAATCTACCCATAAAATAGTCTTTGGACAAGTGTAAGCCTTGGATTGTACATTATCTTTTCATTTTGTTAAAGTCATTAAATAATGAGGTCATCGCTGCATCATAATGCTGTCATAAATAATTTAATTTATTTAATGTCTAAAAATTATAAAAAAATACTATGATGTATGAAATCTTTTTATCTTTCCAATTACTATTCATAGTCAAAAATATGACTTGTATAACCCTATGTAAAAATTGTTTTAGTAAAACATTTCATGTTTGTGTCATTTTTTACTTTGACATTAAATAAAAGGCATTTATGTCATTTTCCAACTAAAGTGGCTCCTTGGGGTCCCCAAGATGACCCATGGATTGTCTTGGTCGGCCATGGCACATCCAATGAGGTTAGGACATGTGTCAAGCTAATATCATATTATTAAAACATTATTTTTACCTTAAACTACACTAATTACCTCTAATCGTGATTAAGAACTTAAAAGTTACTATTCACCAAAAATTATTTTAATCTCATTGAACCACATTTTACTTCTTAATGACAACCATGTATGTTGGATTTTTGAAATTCAAAACACATAAGTGGTAAAATTTCATTTAAACAAAAAATCAGTTTTTATAAGTACCACTTTGTGGTCTCACTATTCATCAAAAATTGATGTTTTTCAGAAAAATCCCAAAAATTCACCCTAAGCTATATTTGATATTCCGATTTCAAAAATGATGTCTATTTTACAAAATTCCAAACATATATGTTGCATTAGTTAATTTTATAATTAATTCCCACTGTCACAACAAATAGCGGGTTTTTAAGAAACAATTTATATCAAAAGATTGACAATTGTTTATGTCCAATTTCAATGTTAAATTAATTGTAATGACCACCATTGGATAAAATGGTAAAAATATATTATAATTATACTTTAAAACCACTAAATAGTATAATTTATCACTATAAATTATTTTGATTAAAAAAGTTGTTTTAAGTATTTTTCACTATTCATAAAAAATTGAAAGTTCTCAGAAAATTACAAAAAACTCAACTTAGGATAATTTCAACATTCCGAATACAAAAATGAAGTCCATTTTGAAATATAATATTTATATAATTTCAAAAAGTTGGTATTACTATTCATAACGGCTACTTTCATTAGTTGCGATGTGTTAGAACTCGATGTTGCGTACAATGCAAGCTGTTGCATTATTGAATGAGAAGCGTATCGTGGAAGCTCGAGGTGTTACAACTATAGTGAATGTCATTGAGGGTGATTCATTATAGTAATTTTAGTAATTAACTGGAAGTAAACATATTGGGAAATTAATTTTATACAATTAATTAAAAATATTTAATTAGCTGAATGCATGATTATAATTGATTTCTTATTATTATAGATAATATATATTAAATAGATGTTAAAAAATCTGTATATTATCACGATTTGACAATTTATTAAAAAATTATGTTTTTAAGGGAAATAATTTCATGAATTTTTGTATATGTAAATTTTATTTAATTATTTTTAATATATTAAAATAATTTTTTAAAATCATGTCAACTACGATCATAATATGATAGTTTTATAACATATTAATATATTATTCATGTATTAATTTTAAAATGTGTGTCTCTATACTCTTATATGAGTATGTTGATGATTTTTCCAGAATATTGAAATATCAATATAATGAGACACATTATAAGATTATTATTTAAGTATTCTTATTTTATTATGAAATTAATGGCTAATAGGTGTCATGTAAATTGGATAGATAAGGTTATTTCTATTGGATGTGGCTTATAATATTAATATAAATTGATGTGTTATTATATAATTGGTATTTATAATTTCAAATCTATCTATAATTGGATTAATCTATTTAAAAGGTAAGTAAATTTATTATTGATGTGTTAATCAGAAATAGATTATGTTGATTGATTGATCTCGTGTTATCATTAATTTATTTAGATTATTTACATTTTACAAAGGTTTAAGGAATGTGATATATATATATATAGATATATATATATATATATTATAACATGGATGTCTCTGATATGAATGATTCTAAATGGGGTGCTTCATTAAATAATTTTGTATATAATCAATAGTAAAAACAATTATTTATATATTATGTAATTGAAAAGATAATATGGTTGTAGTGTTTTTTTGGTTCCATATTGAAATGGTTATCAATCTATGATTTCTTCGCATAAATTAATATGGAGACATTATAATTAACAATAAATGTTTTAATTGTCTAACAATTAGAATGACATATTTATTAATTAAAATATATAGTGTGAAAGTATGAAGTGGAGGAATATGATATTTATAGGTAAATAATGATTTACATTATGAAAATGCTAAGTCTTGTTTGGGTGCATATATTTTAGCATATAAATAATTATGATGATACCCTAATGATATATATTTGACGTAAACATACTAAAATTTATTTTTTTAGAAAAGGTTATTCATGAATATAGAGTGTAGGGTAAATAGTTTTATAAAAATTAATAATATTATAGATCATTATTTATAAATTATACTTAAAAAATTAATTTTACTACTTTTATGAAGGAATGTCTTCATAGCTTTAGTGTAACGAAATAGTATAGGAATTTTTAAAACGAATTGACTCCTAGCATTGTTTACTCTAAGGGAAATATCAACAGTTTTACCTAATGGACTAAGTCCTATGAAATATTAAGAAGTTTAAAACTGTTGGTATGGAAGTCCACAGTGATCATATATATATATTATAATTGAATTAGTTAATTCTAAATAGATAGGTAAAATTGGATCAGCCCAACTTTTTGTGATGGGGAATGTGTCCATTCCCCCATATCCATTAATAGATTTTTGTATGTGGAAATCATAATTGAAGAATTTTCCCCATAGTTATTTCTATAAAAATATGATTTAATTTTTACTCAAACATCAAAATTCATGATTGGGTATAATATTATCATTGTCCGCGAAGATGGATAAAATGGTACATGTAAGTATAAGAATATTTCCCACTCATCGAAGAATAAAGATACCTAAAAAATATTTATTTTTCTAGTGATGTGGTGGGAAAACCTCCACCTTATAGTATGCCATGTAATTTGTTAATTAATGATGAGAATTTATCAAACATAAATAAATATAACTTTTTAATGAATTATAGAAAATTACTAACATTAACTATATCCTGGTATATAAAACCCTTATATCCTAGGTCATAGTTCATTTACCCTAATATGATTTAACTACTCATGGATCTTAATAGAACACTGATCTATAATTTGTTGTTTTTGTATGTTTGGATCTTATTTAGAATATGTGGGAATAATCTTCTTACATAGATCATACATATACAATAAAATATTTATTAGTGCTCCAACATCAGTGATGGAAATAACAAATAACATTATGATAATGAAGAAATTTAGTATCAAAACATTTGTATTACAAAGGAATATTCCACAATGTTGATGAAATAATTAAATATTCTATAACTCATTTTTCTTGTCAATATGTGTTTCCTTTATATATGAAAAATAGTTAATAATCTCATAATTTTTAGTGAATGAATGTGTAATTCAATTATATTCATAAGAAAAGTAATTTTCATGGACAATTTTTATAGTGTATACATAGAAATATTTTGTGGAAACCAAAATATTATGTGAATAAATCATTATTAATTTCAACTCACTAATATATTTATAAAAACATGATCATTATTCATGTGGATTTGTTCCACATATCTTTGAGATAGTTATTTTGAATCATCTCTAATAAATAAATCCTCGATGGGCCCTTCATCATATTGGAATCAATTGAATGTTTTGGAGTTATAAAGACAAAAAAATTATTTTAATGTGAATCATTTATGAGAATGTTTTTATTAAAAAAATTCATTAGGTATACATTAAATTTACATCTAAATTTATATGGATTCTTTCAAATTGGTTTTTTGTAGAAAGATATACAATATATAAAACATTCTTGGGATACTCTACATAAATATTTTATTTATTCCCTCCCTTTACCCATGTAAATATTTAACTAATTGTTTTTCACAACATAAAAATAGACGATATTTAATCTTAATCCTCTATTTTTCTTATGACCCACTCATTAACACAAACACCAAATCATTTTTTTGTGAAATTAGGTCATATTAATGTAATTTATTTCCTCTTCAAAATTGTCTATTTCCATGTAAAATTTAATCTATGGTGACCCACTATTTAGAAGATTAATTATATATGTCTCAAATACTCCTATTATTAAAAAACATTTTTTTTTTCACATGAACCAAATATTAATTGAATTATATAATATTATAGTGTATGTTTTTCAATTTTTATTATTCCAACATAATAAAATATTTGACCAATGATAACACACATCGTAAATGATTTGTTTATGTGTCTTGAAATTATTATTTCAGAATATAAAGTTTCAAATGAAAAAAATCCTTCATGGGATTCTAGAATCATATTTAACATGTAACTTCCATTGAAACATCCAATAATACATAATATTTGGTATAGTGTCACCACATTCAAAAAAAATCTCATCTTTGAAGATCATGTATAAGACAAACACATGATCCTTGAGTGAAATCCTTTACTTTGTTTCTAGAAATTTCTTGGGTCAACATCTTTTTCTAAGATACCAAAACAAATTGATTCAAGATACTCATCTTGGTTTATAAGATAATTCTAATTGATATCCTCTTATTGGTTTCTAAAAATCATTGATTCATGATCAACCTCATTATTTCCTCAAATTCATTGATTTGATATACTCTTCATGGTTTTCTAAAGTACCTTCATTAGATATCCTCTTATTAATTTCATTAAATTACATAAGTCAAGATAATTCTTTGGGTTTCCCAATAATACCTTCACTGGGATCATCCTTTAGAATAAATCAAAGAGGTCCAATTTATTATAATTCCGCCAAAAAACAATTTATAGGTAAATTTTTCCTTCTAGTACACTATACATAACATTATATATAGTAGAACCATTTAGGGATAAATAATAATAATTTTTATAATTTTTGTTGAAGATTCATGAACCTAAAAGGAACGAAGTTATTCCTGGTCTTATGATCTTAAAATGGGTAATCTACCTAGTTAAATTGCACAATACTACATGGGTTATCGTTTCATTCATAGGGATACATATGATAACAATTTCATAGGATTAAACGTGATTTAACAATACCCAAATCCATATTTTAATGGAGTTCAATGCCACAATAGATATTGGTAAATTTTGGATTTCATTCCGTTATAGCATTAGACTATGCTAAACAAAAAAAATTTCTAAAAATAGTGATAGTATATTTACCATGTACATTGTCTTCTAAAAGGCATTTCATCGATACAATAATATCAAAAAAGTGTAAAAAAATATTTTTTCTATAAAATATTTCATGGAAATGTATTAAGTATATAATGGAGTCATATATAAGGGGACATAACCCCCCATAGAATGATTCAACCACTATTCCTATCCTATGAAAAAATATTCCATTATTAATTCCCCAGGTAATTGAGAAGCCACTCACCTTTAAAAATTGAATGATTTATGTGACACTGAAAATAATAAAAATGGGTCTTTTAAAAAAGGAAATTATCAAATATAAAGGATTAATACCATCATGAATAATTTTTTTGTAAAATGATAACTGAGTCATTGATTCATGTAAATCTTGGGATTAATAAATTTTACAATTATATGAACATACAAATTTGATAATGTTATTAAACAGTGTAGTAATGATGGGAGTCTCCTTAAAACAATAGGGGTTCTCCTATGTGAACACTCTAATATTTTATAACTCCACATCGGTTATATTTCCAATGTGGGAAGGGTGGGAACACTAGGAAATTATTTAATAATAGATTCATTGGAGTACATAATGCATTATCTCACAATTATCATTTATAACATCCCAAGTAAGTAAAGAATATAACCTGTTCATATATATTATTATTTTTGAATTAATATTATTTTTACTTTAATGGGGATTCTTTGTCTGATAGCTTACACAACACGCAGAAACAGGTTTCTCCAAAATCATACGTTTCACACAACATTGAGTTATACCAAAATAATAAAATAATAATATAATTTTTAAATGGTGGTTAATGCCTATACATTATATTGCTGGGAATGAAAATGACTAACCATATTATGATTAAACATCTTTGTTAAATGTTTTTATAGTTACCCAATAAATTATTTAGGTATAAAATTAGAATGAATCCAATTTTATGCATAAATACTATAATATTTTTAAAAGGTAGTTTTACTACCTTTTGATGGAGTACCATTTTAAATATATTTTTTTCACTTTAATATGTTCTAATTTTAAAAATATTCCTTTTATTTTGAATTGGGAAATAAAAATTTACTTTGGGTAAATTTTTGGTAATTAACTGATAAAATTCATTTTTTAATGAATAGTTAAAAATACTACATTGTATGTCAAAACTGTATTTTCATATTATTTATTAATATGGTTATATTATATTTTTAATTGGTTTTAAAGTGTAATTAGATAATATTTTACTATATAATCCAATGTTGGTCATTGGTGGTAATTTTACTTTTAAATTGGACATAACTACATGTCAATCTTTTTGTAGTTTTTACTTCTTTAAATCACACTTTTTTGGTTTTGACAACGAGAATTAATTTTAAATTAATTGCTAAAAATTATGTGTTTTGAATTTGGAGAAATAGATTCTAAATTTGGAAATAGAAGGTCAAATAGTTTAAATATTTACCTTTAATATTTATACTTTATGAATAGTAACATCAGTAACTATTTCATTTATAATAGTTATAAGGTAAATCTTGTAAATAAGGGTAAAAAAATATTATAATAATTTTAAATTAATCTAAAACATTTATTAACCATTTTGGATGATCTATTTCCGACCCTGGGAATCCATGAGTTGATTTGAGGACCTCATGGAGCCATTTGTGTGTGAAAATGACATTGAATTACTTTTAATTTAATGTTAGGGAAAATATAACATAAATATATATCTATTAGTAAATGAATTTTTATATGGGGTTATATAAGTTATATTTTCTATTATAAACAGTAATTATAGAGATAAAAATATTTCATAAATCATGGTATTTTATTATTATATTTTTTTATATTAAATAAATATATTATTTTATGTCACAATGGTTATGTAGTTATTAAATTATTAATGAATGATTAAAATAAATGAGATTATAAATATTGAAATAAATTTATTTTTAAACTTTTAATGTCGTTAACTAATTTTCGTTATGATTATGAATTTTTATATTCAAATTAATGCAATATTTTGAAATAATAAATTTGATATGAATTTTGTTAAAGTCATGATATGAATAGTATATTAATTGAAATATATGAGTTTTTAAAACAAATATTAATTTATTAAATGCTATAATAGTCCTAAAAAACTACGATTTGTCCACATGACATATATATAGTTTAAAAGTTCATTAATTAACCTCTTTAGGTTATATTTTCATTTTATAGTAACTATAATAACCATATTGTATCAATTATAGCTGATATTGTATAACCTTGGAAAAATAAACAAGATCACATTATCAAAAGTTCATTAATTAACCACTTTAAAAGTTCATTAGTGACAACCATGCAAAAATAACAATTTTCAAATTATAACTGATATTGTATCACCATGAAAAATAAACAAGATCACATTATCAAAAGTTCATTAATTAACCACCTTAAAAGTTCATTAGTGACAACCATGCAAAAATAACAATTTTCAAATTATAACTAATATTGTATCACCTTGAAAAATTAAACAAGATCACATTATCAAATAACCTTATGAAAATAAAATAATAATACGATTTACTTTTCATAATGTCTATATTAATATTCATATTAATATTCATAATGGTGTGTTACTATTCATCAATAAACATGTTGGTTATATTAGTCACCAAATAACTTACTGATAAGAACCGTAGAAGACTATTTTATGAAATTAAAATCACAAAATCGACAAAATTATGATTGAAGATAATTCATAACTATCGACTTAAAATAAGGTCCCATGCATTTTAATTTATTTTTAAAACCATGGGGTGTTGAAGTCTCCCCAACTTCAAGAAATTGAGTCCACACAATTTTTTTATTTACTTATTAAGCAACCAAGGGAACCTTTCCCTCATATCATTTTCAGACTCCCATGTTTCTTCTTCAACCATGTGGTTTCTGCACAAAACCTTTACCTGGTGGATTACCTTTCTCCCCAAAAATTTGTATTTATGATCAAGAATTTGAATAGGTTTCTCCTCAGAATAAGGGTTCTCCTCCTGGTGAACCGCTTATGGGCTCAGGACTTGAGATGATATGGAACCTACTTTAACAACATAAAAACATAAAAACTATTATGTACCTGAGATAAAATTAGTGGAAATGCTAATTAGTAGGAGAATTTACCATCTTTATCTATGATTTTATGAGGTCCAATGAACTATGGACATATCTTTCCATTATTAAAAAAATACAAAACACTTTTACATGGTGATATCCTATAATAAACATGATCATCGTTCTCAAAAGAAAATTCTTTAATCCTATTTTCTTCATAACATTTCTACCCTATTTGAGTTTTCCTCATGTTTTATAGGATCATGTTCACTTTATCTACAACTTTCCATACTAATTCTGGTGTCATCAAATTTCTTTTTCCGACATCATCTCAAAAATATGGAGTACGAAAATACTTCACATACAATACTTCCATATGTTCCATACTTATACTGGAATGAAAAATTTTATTAGAAGAAAAATCAACTAAATAAATATGTTGATCACAAATTCTAGGGTAGTCCATTGAACTAGCTCTAAGAATATCCTACAATGTTTTAATTGTTCGTTCTTACTACCCATATGATTGAGGATTAAAAGATGTATTGAAATTGAATTATGTGCCCAATTAATTCTGATAGTCCTTCCAAATATTATAAGTGAACCAAGGATCCCGGTCAAATACAATGGAAAGAGGAACTCCATGTAACCTAAAAATGCCTTTGAGGTATAGTCGAGAATGTTGATCCAAATACATTGTATGTCGAGTAGGAATGAAATTTGTAGATTTAGTCAATCTGTAAACAATCACCAAAATCACATTATTACCTCTATAATTCTTTGGTAGTTCCATATCAATGTCCATAGATATATTTTCCCATTTCCACTCAAACACTAGTAAAGGTTGAATCATCCCATTTGGTAATTGTCGCTCTATTTTCACCTATTGGCATGTCAATCATTTCACAATAAATTTTGCAATATCTCTTTTCACACAATCCCACCAATAATACACATGATGGTCTCTTTACATCTTTGTGTTGCTATGATAAAGGTGTAAGTGAGAACTATGAGTTTCACCCAACAATTATTTCTTTAGATGAGAATCATAGTGCACAGACAATATTATTTCAAATCTGGAAACATAATCTTTATCAAGGTTAAATTCTAGGAAAATACCCATTTTAACCAATTCTTTATTTTTCTATAGCTCGCGATCTTCCTTCTACACATGATTAATTTTGTCTAATAACCATGACTACATTGAAACCTAAAACAAAACAGAGGCATTTCCTACGCCATCAACTTCTAAGAAAAAATTTATCAAATCATTAATCAATGGATCATGTTCCAAACATAACATGGTTAATGGTGCATGATGCTTTCAACTCAAGGAATCTGCCACATTGTATGCATTACCAGGTTGGTAATTTATTCTGCAATCAAAATCCTTTATAAGTACAAGATATCTTCTCTGCCTAACATTTAAATCCATTTTAGTTAACATATACATTAATCTTTTAAGGAGTGTATATATTTGACAATTGGATCTGTATAAATGATTCCACAAAATTATAAAAGAAAAATAAATCATTGTTGGTATTTCTAAATCATGTGTGGGATAATTTATCTCATGAGGTTTTAGTTGTTCTGAAGCATAAGAAAATAATTGATCATAATGCATCATAACACAACCAAGATCCTTCAATTAAGCCTCGTTGTAGATGAAAAATCACCATTTCTCTAAGTCTAAACCAAAACTCGAGCATTCATCAACATCTTCATCAGTTCCTGAAAAAAAATCAATTTCTTCTATTCAAATAAATTTAACCCCTTTTGTGTTAACATAGTTAGTGGGCTGGATAACCATGCAATGTTTTTAAAACAACATCGGTAATAAGCTACTAATATATGAAAACTATGAATTCATATAATATTTTTAGGTCTTGGGCATTCAAAAAAACACTTTTATGTAGGATCACCTATTATTCCACCTTTTTTAACAATTTTCCAATGGAAATAAATCTATTAGAACAAAAAATTACACACCTTCAATTTTCCATAGAGTTTATTTTTCTTTAAGGTTTTCCAAGAAACCATTAGATATTTTTCATGATCCACATTACTTTTAAAAAACACAAAAATTCATAAATAAACACAACTAAATAGTTATCCAAAAACTCATGAAATATTTGATTCATAAGATCCATGAATACTACAGGTGAATTAGTTAACATAAATGACATAACAACAAATTCATAATGCCCATATCTAGTAAGGAACATAGTCTTTAGGATATCTTCTTTCGTTTCTTTCAACTGATGGTACCCCGACCTCTGGTCAAACAAAAAAAAATTGTGATCCTTGGATCTGATCAAATATGTTCTCTATATAAGGAAAAAGTTACTTGTTTTTAATAGTGACATTTTTCAAGACTCAATAATCAATGAAAAGTATCATGTAACCATAAATTTTTAATTAAAAAACAGGGGAATCCTATCATGAAGTTCTTAGATGAATAAATACTTTATCAAGATACTCCTTCAGCTAATTTTATAATTAAATAATCTCCATTAGAGTTATTTGATAAGGGGGTTTTAAAATTTTATTATCCTCAAGAAATTAGTACATTGTGAAATCAACTTTTTGATCAGGTATAACATCGAGTCACTCATCTAAAAAAACATGATGATATTCATTTACCACTGGCACATCATTAATCTGAACAGTTCCCTTGTTTTCCACAATATGAGCAAGATAACATTCATTCCAATATTTTAATAGATTCTATACTTCTTGATATGTTTTCAATTCCATGGGTTCATTCTTGTAAAAAATAAAACTCTATTTGAAAAAAAATTCTTTAGCTCTATAATCAATCATAGCATGATAAACAGAAAGCCAATCCATACCAATAATGACATCAATCACTATTATAAAAAAACACATTTTTCAGGTAAATTCTTTCCATAAACCACAATAGAAAGATTCTTATTATTTATACTTACTATAATATTTCCCCTTGTGTTTTAACAACAAGATCATGTATCATTTGTTGATGATATATATCCAATTTACCAGAAAAATAATCATAAATAATGAAATGTGTAGACCACATATCAAACAAAACTCTCGAAAAATCTGTTTAAACTGACAGGGAACATGATAAAAATCCATTGGATGGCCTGTCATCTACTGATGTTGTCTCAAAGGATCTCACTACACCTTTCTGTTTATAGTCTGGCATCTTTTAAACATTAAGATCTCTCTTTGGGTATGAATTTTCATAATGTCTCTTCTCACTAAATTTAAATGACATTACAGATTTCTTTTTAGGATTAGTCTTCAGATTATTTTCATTATAATCTCGGGCCATATGTCCAAACATACCACATATAAAACACTTCCCAGTTTTGGTATGGAATACCCTATGGTTCTTTTTTCTACACTTTTCACAAACTAGAAACTGGTCATTCATGCCATAAAATTTCAATGATTGATTCTTACCCATCACTTTCCATCTGGACCTATTCTTATCCTTGTTTTCAAAGTGCATATGATCATCATAAAACTTCCATTCTACCCTCTCAGAATATAATAAAATTTTCACATAACTTTTGAACTAATGGGAATCCAATTCCATTTAATATATTAGAATCATTAAAAAGGAAAATTGACTGATTTTTAAATAAAGACACAAAATAAAATTTCAAGCATGCCTCACATGTTGGGTGAGGTTTTTTTCAGACACGACCACTGAATATTCTTCCTTATGATTGAATTAAAGTAATTCCTTCTCCATCGTATGTCAAACCTCTGTAGGAGTGTATTTTTCAAACAAAATAATTTTAAATTAAACCCACTCTATAACATCAATCACTTCTATATCCCTAATATTCATGAGCATTGACCACCACTTATATGATTCCCCTTCAAAATGATAAATGGAAAGAACTAACTATTTCTTATCTAAACTTTTAATAACATTGAATATCATTTCATTGATTTTAATATATCATTTGGCTACTTCTGGGTCAGAGTATCCACTAAAAGCATGAGGGTGTTGCCTCCTAAAATGTCTCATTATCAGTATGATCATTTGTGATAGCACATGTTATTCTATTTAATGTATTACACTTCCATTTATTTCCAAGGTCATATGATCCTTTACTATCACAAACTACATAGTTCAAATCTCTATCATTCTAGGATTCAGATTTTCGATGGATAATGTTCTTTTGGTGCCCTTATACTTCAACTTCCCTATTTGTTCTACGAATAACCATTCTGAAAAAATATATTATAGTCAAAGAAACATGTTAATATTTAGATTTTATTACATTTAAAATTAACGATAGAGTAAAAAATTATTTATGTTATTCTTTTTACACCATCTAAACCCCTATATTTAACTAAACCATACTTTGATACCAACTAAAAGGACTCGACCTCATTACATTACATAATCTTGAATTTTTTTCAAGAACTCACTTACATTCACATTGAGTATATTTTAATGTTTACATTTTAAGTGAATTAGGATATAATAAATAAATAACTTTACACATTTATACAGATTGGATAAAATAAAAATAGTTCCATTTATTCCAATATATAAAACTATTCAAATAAATCATATTTTCTTTAACAAATATTCATAAAATTTAACTTGGGAATCCTTCTTTGTCTTACACATCCTTATAAAATATAAAAATCATTTAAAAACATGGGATGAGAAAAAATGTCTCGTAAGGGATATAAATAAAAGGAATAAAACATTATTCAATTAATACTTCTAATCATATGTAAACATTTTCAAAAAGACATTCTTGTCACCCTTATATATTTCTTTGTGAAAAATGTCATTTCCATGATATTTCCAAAACACATAAGGAATATATATATATATATATATAACCATAAATGTATCTTGGGGGTGTTTAACTACATAATCATGTAACCCTCTCGTCTACCTTATTATTTCTACCCCTTATGACTACCTTACAATGTAACCCTAATGACCACCTTATTATGTAACCATTGTAGTTACACTTGGAGTAACCATACAAATGATCACCATAATAAACATAACAAATGAATTGAAGGGAGATATAGGTCCAACCATTCATCAAAAATAGTTCCCCAGAACTAGAACATAATCATAAAACATGAATAATTGCATAAAAACATTTCTTTTGAATTTAGTAAAACAAACATTTAAAATAGGATTTTAAAATGAAATCCCCCTACAAATATCATATATTTTTATAGAGTGTATGGAATATGAATATTCACTATAAATACACATAATTCAATATAATTTAAACATAATTTATCACACATAAAATTTTAATATCACATAAATAATGAAGTGGAAGGGTAACCCTATGAATGGAAATCCGGTTAAAAATACCCTTACCTCAGGTTATTCTTTATTAATACATGTATAAACCTTCTGTATAATGGTTAATAGAGATTTATTAGTATCTTAAAGAAATATATTAATGTTTATAAAACATTATATGATTATTTAATAACATCATTTTACCCTTTAATTATTACTATTTGTTCCTTCCATTGTTTTGGGTGCGTTCGTTACATGATTTCCATGGATGGTTTGTATTTGATTATCACTGTTTTATGGAAATGAATTTAAAAAAGTGGAATGAAATGGTATTCTTAAGTTTATAGAATATTAAATGATTCCAAAAATCATATTGGTTACGTGGTATGAGGATGATTCATTAGATAAATCTTTAGTGATATATGTTTAGATCATTTTGGCAGTTATTTGATAATCACTAGCTAGTTTCATTATATAACATAATATAATTTATATATGATAACTCTATAAAATTAAAGAAGATATATCTTACACATTAGAATATTTCAACCATTAAAATGGTTTTATAAATAGTTTTGAAGAATTTAATGAAAAATGAAAATACATCATCCATGATTTTGGTAAATCGGAACATTGTCGAGGGTGATTTTATTTTTTGAATAAGAGGGGGCTGTGAAGAAGTAAATTGATTAATATTTTCATAACCATGATAACATACAGTATAAGATTACATAGAATTCAAATATATTGGATAATGGGATGAGAATATAGTATAATAAAATAAAATAATTGAAGAGAAATCTCATGAAAATAAAAGAGGGTTTGACCTCTTGATCTATTATTCTTGAGATCCCCCTAAGGACCTTTTTTTTTTGCCTTTTGGTGAGTCAAAAAGTTCTTGGAAATTGGGAGGTGACATGGAAATATTATTTGGCTGAAAAATAAAAGTCTCAACGCTTGAGTTGTGTGATAGGAAGAGGGGATGAGGGTTTTATTTATAGTGGAGCAGAGGAGGGGTTTTACATTATTTAAATTATTAGTTTAATATTTGTTTCTCAATTCTTTGAATAGTCATCTTCCATGTCACCTGAAATAGTAATAAGTGTATGTGAGTTAAAAAATGGACATTTAAATCAACCATGACTCTAGAAAGAGGCACAAATTCATTTATTTATTATATATTGTAACTATCAATTTTCAATAATCACCAAAAATTCAAATATTTCTGAAAAATCAAAAAATCCCCCCTAACCATTTTTTCTCATAAAGAATACAAAAATAAACTCCTTTTTTGAAAATAAATTTCTAAATATTATTAATATAAATTTTAAATAAATTTCTATTTTATTCCAAAAGTAACAATTTTAAAAAATATAACGAATTTTATATCACCATGAAAAATTAATCAAGATCTCACTATCTTATAACCATAAGAAAATAAAATAATAATATGATTTTTTCTTCATAAGGGTCATATTACTATTCATATTAGTATTCATAAGGTTCTGTTACTTTTCATAAAATACAAGTTGGTTCTATCAGACTCCACATAACTTACTGATCACAATGGTAGATGGTTATTTTATAAAATTCAAATCACAGAAGTAGAAAAATAATGTTTAGAGGCTAGTTTTTAACTATCCACATAAAAAAAATTGATTAATTTAAATTTATTTTTAAAACCATAGGGTGTTACAATATCATAGGAGACTAATTGTTTGATGTATGTTGAATCCACATTAGGGGTCACTTTATCAACATTTTTTTATTAAATAGTCATCCTTTTTATGATTTTTTTCTCAAAATAGGTGGAAGCTATGGTGACATTGAAAAGAATTTCAAATTTTATGATTAAATTCACAAATAAATAATCATTTATAATTTTATAATTATGTGGTTTCACTTATTCTATCAGGAAACATGTTTCAAAAAAACAATATAAGTGTATTATTTGGTGATATAGAAAAATCAACAACACCACCACCCCTTATAACCTATTAAAATTTGGAAGTTGGAGCCATATAATTTATTTGTAAAAATAAATAATAGAGAATACCATAACCAAAAATATAAAAAATATATGTTAAAATTCTTCATGATGAACTATGAGAATATGATACTACCATCAAAACAAAAATATTTAAATCCACAATTTCTAATATATAATAAATCATGAAATTGTCTTGTTTATCATGATCACATTCATTTGGGATAGAGGAATAAAATGACATCGATTTAAGACATGAAGGGAAAATAAGCATATTCCAACTCAATGAACTTGTTGTTATAAAGGGATATATATATTATAATTCAATGATATATAGATAAAAGAAAAGAAACATACCATGGAATATGGACAATACAAATTCAAATAAAAATCACAGATTAAGTAAATTTATTAAACCCATGATTTAAATTATTTCATGATAAATTAGTGTATCATTTTTTGGAATATTTAAAATATATATTAAAAGATACCCACATCGAGTAATTTAAATACAAAGGGATTATGAACCATTATTAAAATTCACTAGAAAAATATTGAATCTACATTTTTTATAATAATCATAGGGGATATGTTCTCTCCCATATGTTCAACTACAATCATAATAGTATATTATGATTTAGTAAATATCTAATATACTATGGAAACCCAATTTCATTCATTAAAAACCAAGAATATTTTATTTTTTTATGATCAATATATTTATTTTATCACTATCTAAGAATATTTCAATTTCTTTGAGTCTCTACGAGAATATTAATGGGAATGTGAAATAATTCTGAAACCATAAATATTTATGGAAAAGAAATTTATATGAGTGTATTATGTGAAGTCATTCAAGGTGGGTAATAATATGTAAAATAATTATAATTATATCAAACTATGAAATGGTTAAATTTAACCACCACCATGTTTCTAACTCAACCAATTACATAAGCAAAAAAACCTTAAAAAATATACCCCTACTATGTTTCATTATTCATACTAAACCATTTGAAAAAATGTCAATGGGCCTATTAACCCCTTTTATATCATGTAAAGTGCATAACATTAATAATCATGACATATACAACTCCCATATTCATATCTCTATTTTCATTAAACATGTCATCCCAAAATATATGATCATTATTCCAAACGATTTATATAACCTTTTTAAAGAGGGAGTCACATTGCAGGAGTGTGATGATGAACTTCATAAATATATAATATTCTCATAGTTTAGTGGTGAGATAGTGACTCTTCTAGATCACATAACATCCTAGTACATGCAGTCACCCTATCTTACTATTTTACCATGGAATATGGGAAGAAGACACTACATAAAAATAACCTATTATATACATTGAATATGGTGAAGAGAAAACTGACTTCAATGAGATATATGCCTCTGTGGTATGGAATCTAAGAAGGTATTCTCTCTATTTTCATTAACCTTTGAAGGAACACCTTAGTTCGAATATGATTTTTAACATGAAATGATAAGTGCGTTCAGAGTATCACATAGGTTTTTGAGATAATTCTCCCTATGAATAGTATCCTTATAGTGAAATTTGAATAAATTTATTCACAATGGATTTCCATGAGACTCATTTATTGAGGGATTATGAAATTTTATATTCATAAATCAGTAATATTAATTCCATATATTTAGTAATCATTACCAACTCACACAAAACCATAATGTTATTTTAACATTTGGTTTCCTAGATATTTTTACCTCTTTTTAAGGGTCCACTATCATGAATGATTAAACACATGTTTTGTAACATCTTGAGGGAAAATATTTTAGATATTTCCACCACATGTATTCTCATTATTTAACCCGGGTCATTAACCTAGGATTAATTGACTCAAATATGATAATTGGATTCCATTCTTATTGTTCATATCCCTAAAAACACAATCATGTAAGGCCTCCCCCATAACATCCAAAGATACAAGATAAGATTGATTATTAAATATTTCACCCCTTTAATCAAATATTCATTTGATAATAAGTATTATTTCTTCCATTAGAGGACCTCATAGGTTATTCCTTCTAGATCTATATAAAACAGAGAGAGTTTTCATTATTGTGTTACCTTAATTATGAGATTATGTATAATGTGATGGTCAATGAATGTACTCAGAAATATATATTTTCTTCTAAGTTATCTCATAGGAAATATATATTCTACCTTAATATCTAATGGGACACTTTAGTCCAATCAACAAGAAATGCATATATGGGTATCAAACATAGTGTAAACTTATACTAATCCCAAATAGGTCATAGTCCTAACGATTATAGTCTTATATCCGATTATGAAACAAAAAAATGGGTAGATATAAACTATATCCCTTCTCCTTATATGTAAGACCAATCAATATAATCAATTATGATCTCATCCACATGTCCCCTATTAATGAATTATACATATACTGGAATCTATTCTTGTAAAAGAACCAACACTTTGTCAAAGGAATATATCCCCAATGATTATAAGAATATAATTTTTAGCTACCAATAATCTTAATAAGAGAAATAGGGATTAAAATGTATACTATCTACTCAGACACCTATTGTCATACATTTCATGATGTAAATTTATGTCAAATGCAATGTTAAACTGCATGAACGGGTCCATAAAATAACATAAAACTATGAAATTTTTACTATTTGAACACTTAATTTTATTATCTATGATAAATTGGGTACCACTATAGGGATAAATTCTCACATCCAATAAGAAATTGATGTTTAACCTTAATATTCACAACATAGTCCATGGATTTATGAACTTAAAATTCACTTCAATAGGTCACACTTCTAGGCCCATTAAAGGAACCACATTATCCCTTTAACGTAATCTTAAAAGGTAATATGTGACCCATTAAGAGGCATGAAAATACATGGATTAAAATTACAATTATATGTATATATAGGGATCAAAGATCATGGGATTGATCCCAACTTCACAAAACCCTCCACCACCATGGATGGAAGTATATTTATAATCACACATCTATACTACTTCAAATTAGATTATAATCACTAGTTAGTGATGGATATAAATCCAATTACACATAGATACATTCACATCGACAAATGGTTTTGATCGATAAAATTCATGAACCTAAAATTAGTAATATTTTTATAATGAATAATTCATAAACATTTCTAAAATCATTATGAGAGTCTTATAGTATTCATCAAATCACCTAAGGGATGATCTAACATCACATCCCCTTATCCAATGCACAACCCAATACATTGTTATATCCTAATTACCAAATTACTATTGAAAAAATGTCCACACTGACTCAAAATTAATTTTCATAGGGGTATTTTATGAATAAAATAGAAAACCTAATTTGAATATGTGCACATGAGCCTCATCCAGGTTGGTGAGGACTCCTTATGTGTGTCCAGGTGACTCGGGATCAAATCTAGGTGGAGGCTAGTTTTATAGGGGTAATGTAGCAGTATTGTAGTAGTATTGTAGCTGTACTATAGCGGCGACTGTAGTAGGGGTTGTGCAGTACTATAATGGGTACTGTAGCAGGTACTGTTTGGATTTGTAGATGGGAATATTCATTTGTTTAGGCCTTCAGGACACTGATTTATTCCCCGAGTCCATTAAGGCCTTCGGGCCACCCAAACGTTTGGGTCAGTAAGGCCTTTGGGCCACCTCAATGACTTTGGAACACCTTATGTGAAGATGTAGACCAGAAAACCTACAAGGAACAAGCTTCAGAAAGAGAGGGGGCATGGATATTTCACCATAGTAGAAGCTAAATAGATTACATGAATGAGAGGGTATGGCACCTACCATCGGGACAAGCCTGTTCATGCATAGGAAAACCTAGCCAAACAACCATGCAAAGGTGGAGAGCTGATTTCATGATGAAGATGATGGCGAGTAGCAGTTCCAAGTTGTTAGTCTGGGTTGTATGTAATTTTTGAATCCTATGGGAAATTAATTCCTCTAAGGCCTATGGGCCATGTATTTCATATGCGTACGAGCCTTGTAAGGGTTCCACCTCACCCCTTTAAAGGTATGTTATCAAAAATCAATAAAAAGGAAGTCCTTTATGCCATTAGATGAATTTGAATGTGGTACACATGAAAGAAATTTACTGACCATGAACATTTAATTGGGGTGTTTGTGTGCAATTTTTTAGATTTTTAGTTATTTTACCCTTCATAAAAAACCATAAATTAAAACAACAAAACTAAGAACAATGTAAAATGTCATCCAACAAGGAAAATATAGTAGTGGACACAATACATTTCAGGCCACTAAGAATAACCAGCAAGCATACCAAATATATTCCTTATCATACATGATGTTCAGGGAAATAGATCCAATATACACCCTCACAAACCCAATAACATTGTAACCAATTCAAAAATATCCTAGTGTGGGAATACAATATCACTATCTCCATCATGAATCTTGAGGCTTCATGTAAAATCCACATGTAGATAAATCCCAATGATTCATCCAATCAATTATTGGACGGAGAGAAAAATGGTGCCCAGATTCCAACCTCCATCCTTTTTGGGATCTTATTCCTAGAAAATAGAAATACTTTCTTCCAATATAATATTATTATATAAGAGGATTTTAACTACATCACTATTAATGTTCATGTTTTGTGCTAGTGGGATCCTATAAAATTCTCTCATCATCTGTATCACATGGGTCCAACTTATCATTAAAATTATTAGTAGGACCCCTCGTAAACATATATGTCAGTATTATATACCATGGATATCCAAATGGGGACTTAGTAAATGCTCTCATCATGGGTGATAGACCACCGAAACACCTGTACATTCTTGTATTCATGTTATCACTCAATCAAATGAAGTATATCAGAATATTCTAGTAGTAACAAAAAATTATATGTATATTAATATTCATTTCTATAATCAGACATTTTATTAGTCTCCTTCACTACAATTCCATGAGTTGTATTATATCCTTGATTCCACCAAAATTTATTTTCACTATTTTTCAAAGGTAATTGATTCCCTAAAGAAATCATATATTACAATTCCCATTAGTATATATATATATATATATCCCATACACATTTTCTCATAGATACCATGGAGTTGAAATATATCCCTACTCATATCAATACATGAGATGATTATCAACATATTATTATGGAAAGCACAAAGTAGGCCCATATTAATTCATAAACTCAAGAATATCACGGACATATTATAGTTGTAGTGATAGATAATACACATATTCCTCCTCACACTAAAGAATCATATCAACATATTATTGATACTAACCATCCATATTCCCATATTATTTCTCTCTACAACCCTCAAATTTGGTTTATCATATTATAGGGACAACCAAGGAGTTTGAATAAAGACCCACTACCATCCATAAATTCTGTTTCATATCCCATTAAAAACTATGGATCTTGAGAAATGCCATGTTACTAATATAATATACATTTGTAAGGACCATTGACATAATAAAATGGTGAATTTAGAGAATTCTCATATCACTTATCCCATCCATAGATAGGAATATCACTTTCTTATTCCAATTGAATCTGTAGAGTAATGCATTATTCCTATTCACATCAAAGAAACTCACAGACATATTCTGGTGGAAAATGAAATGTAGGATCGTATTACAACCATCATAAAATAATATCATCAACATATTGTAGTGGAAATTAAAGAGGGACCTTGTATTATTTCTCCCACTAACATACTTTGTTATCATCAATATGATCTCATGGAAACTACATAAGTTAAATCCTAAATGGGTTAACTATGAATAGTAACTGGTTTGAGGGTGTATACAAATATTGTGTGCCTCATAGTATACAATAGGATCTAGACTATTAGAAGTAGTCTAAGGTGTAACATTGCGAATAACATACACCCATAAAAGAAAAATCGTGACATAAAAATAAAAAATGAACTATAATAATAATAAACCGATGATACTGAAAAAAATAAATAGAAAATTATATAATGAATTGGATTGTGGCATATAAGTGTGTGACAAATGATCTCCCGCTAGGATGAACATATATATATATAAGATAATTTGATTAAAATATTAAATATTAATCTCTTTCACCAAACCCTAATCCATAATTCATCCCAGTCTCATGAATATATACATGAAATTTTATCAGATGATTAAATCCATATCCTCAACCCATTATATACCTGCAACTAGTGAGAGATATTCTTAGGTAACCAAGGGACATGGAGTCCCAATTAGGGTGGTATTTTTTCTCAGTATGTCACCACAACAATGTTCCTATACATAACTATCAAATGATTTTTATGGGGACATGGCATGCTAATATATATAACAAAACTAAATTTTTAACATAAATAAAAAACATTGTGGTACCTAAAATTATATAGTGATTCATGAGTCTGTTCATACCCTGTTAGAAAATGATGGATTGCCTATATGAATGTCAAATTATCATTCTATCCAATGTGATCACCTGTGTTATAACTCACCATGATATTATTTAGATAAAAATACAAATCCTTAATTTCTTCGGTATGTAATAGATAAAAAACTACGGTCATACTCACCATAGAAATCCATGGAATAAAATATTAGGAGCAAATTCACCATTTTAAACATTCTCAGTTACCAACTCTAATTCAGGGTTTCCAATAGTATTCAAATCGATGGGGATGATTTTCATCCACTAAACATGGATCCAATTAGTTTTTCAATTTTAACCCATGATGTGCATGGTGTCACTTCCCCTTCCCATGAACACTAGAGAAACCATGGGAAATCCCCTATCGATGGAAAATTTATCCATCCAATTAAGTGGTCACATCCCCTACCCAAAACCAACTCATCACATTAATAAGTTATCCATTCTCTCTAGATCTAGGTATCAAGGATCTATTACTAGTATATAGGTATAATTCCCAATGAATTAAACCACATTCACTTAATAGAAAAAACCCCAATATCTATAATCTCCATGAGAGTAACATTAAAAAAACTGATACATGAACAAGGAGAAATTATTTATCCATGGATCAAAGAAAATAAATAAATGCACACCCAGGGGAATCCATAATCTTTATATCCTTATAGATGTAATAATGTTACTACTTCAATTAAATTATGACCACTTCACAAGTTTCTTCCATTCAATTTATCTTTCAAAAACATTCATTTCCATTTTACTAATGTATTGATCAATCTTATTTCTTACATACAAGGTCCCCTAAACTATCCTTCTCTAGGGCCTCCATCAACTGTGGACCTACAATGTATCCCTTTGTAATCACCCAATTTAGAAACCATACATGAAGTCTTATGGTATGTTTAAAATAATATGGATAAGCCCATACCTAAGGTGTAAAACATCCCATGATGTGTCCCTGACCAAATCCAAGCCTTTATGGCCTCCCATAAATATATGATTTACCCTTGGGTTCCATGTTGACATCCATGATTTTGTATCTTTAGAATGTCACTACACTGTACACAATGGTTATTTAAAAGGATCCTATCTCTATATCTATTAATCTTAACTCATTTATTTCATTTAACTCATCTTCATTTAATTAAAACCCATATCGGGGGTTTATATCTTATAGGATGCAATTATTTTCAAAATTCTTTAGTTATCTATTTCCTAGTAATCACTAATGTTATGGGACCATATGGGACATGGATCATTCAGTAAACCCAATATATTTAATAAAAATAATTGATTTAATTTAATATATCTCACCAGCGGTGGTGCGACTACATGAATCAGATGGGAAACAAAAAAATCATAAATATCATAGGGTACATACAAGGGATCTATTAATGATCTAAACTGTTATAAATAAAATTCTCTTCTTTATTTAACTAAATGTATTATTCATTCAATAAAAAAAATGAAATTATTTTATTTTATTATATCCAATTGAATTTGAAAGACTATTAACCATCATTAACACTGGTTGTATTGTCATTTAATAGTGACAATATGATTAGTATAATATGATGTTTTAAAATATATAAATGACACAACAAATGAAGTGATGGCCTAAACAAGTAGGATCATACCCTAGGAATCACATTTATCAGAGATTTGTGAGGGAGGAAGAATCATTTGGACTTCCCCTTGACAACACCCAAGACAATATCAAACACCATCTGCATGAGATAAACTTTTTACAAGAGTTGATCTATCTTATTGTGGTCATGAACCAAAAAATATATATACACAGAACCACCACATGAATGTATCACCATCACGCACCTTATTCTTAGGGAGTTTTCTGTTCTGTTAAAGTGTTATGTATGAATACCATAGTAAATTTATTTTAAAAATTATAGTTTAAAGGATAATGAATATATTTTCATCTTATTAATATTACCTTAAATGAAGGAGGACGTCCTGGTGACTAAGGTGACAAGGGAAGATATTGATCAATTGATGATTAGATTTCTCTGAGTGGAAGTTATAGAGGAACAAGGGGAGCGGATTAACAAGCATGACTATATATTGGATAGAGGATTCAATAATGGGAAAATTAGAAATGAAGAGTACATGAATACCTGGGAATACCTAGCAACTTGTTATGAAGCACTTCTTGAAGATGATCCAGACTGCCAGGTAAAGTACTTTCTATGGAAACTGTCTAGGTAAATTGACTCCAATAGTCTAAATCTCGTGTTTAACAAGTCAGTAGTCTCTTTTGATGTTTGACCTACTGAACTTTGATGGTTCTCACTTCCCCCCTTAAAAGTGTTATAAAAATAAAAAATTAAATTTGGATGGGTAATATACAAATTCAACTAAGGAATTTATTTTGATGAATTAATTGGTTTTAAAAAATAACATATAATAAAATAATTATATATGTTAACTTTTATTAAATATAAATGATTGTATAATTCTTATGTTGTAAAAAGTAATTTATATAAGGGTTGTAAAACAGTTATTCTCAAATATACTATAATTTTTCATCATATATTATTATAATTTTAAAAGTGTGAATTAAAATATTTAATAAATTATTTACATAAAATCATTATTATTTATGGACAAAGAGCGTCGATATTTTCCAATGGTGATTTTTTCATAAATTTTAAAGATAATCAAATTTTCAGGTTAAAATTAAGTACCATATCAATATACCATTTGAATTATGGCATCAAAAGAATCCAAAAGTGATGTAATAAAAAATTTAATGGGTACCAAATATGAATTTTTGTTTTAAATTATAAATTATGTTATTTTATGTTTATTTGATTAATTTTTTAAATCCATTATAAATACACAAAAACATAAATATATTTTTTGGTTTTAAAATAATTTATTTATGGGTGAGTCTCACCTATACATAAACAAGAGAATTGTTTTATTATTTTAGGCCCATGGTATTATTAAATAATTATAACCACACCCAATTGGTGGATACCATTTTATGGTATGTGGTTTGGTTTATTTTATTATGCAGACACCAGAACCTAAATAATAAAAAATATCCACTAATTTCCTATATAAATCCACCAAATATTCCATTTAATTTCATTAAAACACCATAGGATACATCCATACCCTTCCCTACACTATTTATAATCCTCCCTCACAAAGAGCGCCTAGATTTTAAATAATCCTATACCATGAATTTGGAGTCACTCACTCAAGTGAGTGATCCTCAACCAAACTTCTTTATTCAAGTTTCTTTACCAACTTATGCCTTATATTTCCAATTAATCATGTTGTTATA
Organism: Viscum album; assembly: GCA_963277665.1. NCBI lineage: Eukaryota > Viridiplantae > Streptophyta > Magnoliopsida > Santalales > Viscaceae > Viscum > Viscum album. The sequence goes on along the minus strand of OY728155.1, from coordinate 163,483,468 downwards.
TGTGTTTCTAGGTACCCATTACATCCAATTTTATATATAAATTACTGTATGCCCACTTATCTCTCATCAACCCATTTAATTATTTTTTTTAAAATATGTTGTTATTAATTAAAAATTTCACTGCAATTTTTCCATGACATAAAAATTTTGTAGTGAATACCAAACCCATTTTCTATTAAGGGTGTTCACCTTTATACACATATACCTCCTTTATATGGGGATTGCATTTATTTATTCCAAACAAAGTGTTCATCCAATATAATGTGATGATAAATGATTCCATTTATAATGATATTTTTCACACACCAAAGCCGGAGAATTAAATGATGGTGATGGGTGTGCATATTTTTTTTGATTAAAATAGGTAACATTAATGACTAAAATCATCAGAGGTACATTTGAAAAGACATGAAGGGAAATTTCCCAGCCAGAGCTGGTTGGAGTCGAATGGTCCAGAGGTTGCTAGCTGATGGGACGTGGTGTTACCTTCCCTTTTAGTAAAGGAGAATGTGCAAAAGGAGAAGAGTTGGCAAAGTGAGAAAATTATCCTAATGATGATGCCAAATGACTGGAGCCCACCATCGTTGTGGTTAATAGCATTGATTACGGTAAGGCAGTCAGACTCAACAATGATATCACTCCATCCACAGTCCAAGGCAAGTGACATACTGGCTAGGAGGCCAAGAGAAACAACCCCATAATTTGGGAGAGATGTGTCCATGTTAATCATAAGAGTCCCTTCTGTGGGGGGATTCCAATGAGGGGGGAATGAGAGGGAAACACCAGGAATATAATTTCCATTGTGGTCTTTCCAGCCCTCAATCCAAGAGGTGGCCCGTTCAATCCAAAATTCGGAGGGTTTGTGAGCTTGATGAAAAACAACATCGTTGCACCAGACCCAAATAATCCATGCCAGAGTGCAATGTGAACATGAAGAAGCCATGGAAAGAGAGGAGCACCAACACGATAGAAGATCGGGAAGGTCAGAGGCCAATGCCATTGAAGCAGCAGAAGTCAGGCCCCATTTATCCCAAATTTTCTTAGCTCTCAGGCAATGAATGATGGCATGCATAGGAGTTTCTGGAATGTTCAGGTAGAAAGGGAAAAAGGAAATACTGGCCGTTTGTCGATATGCGAGGAGGCTCATGGTTGGGAGAGTACCCGTGTAGATGTGCAAACAAAATTGTTGTACTTTTGCAGGAACATTGAGCTTCCAAATCAAATTCCATGGTCTCTCATCCTGGCTGACCGAGTGGCTTCCAAGAGCCAGTTTGTAGCCGGACCTCACCGTGTAATCGCCCGAGATATCATTGATCCAGAAAAGCTAGCAAGGCCTGCATTAGGGACCTAGGGAATGCTATGGATAATTCTTTGATCCCTTTCATTAAACCGATCGTGGATTTTTTACAGACACCACCCCTGTCCCTGGTCAGAAAGGAGGCAGCTGACAGTGGTGTCTTCAAGACTTGGTTGGTTAGGTGATGTAGCCCGCATACCATCCTTATCGATAATCCAAGGATCAGTCCAGATATTTACCGATGAGCCAGACCCAATCCTCCAGCCTAGTCCTCTTTCCAAGAGCTTTTTTTCCCCCAAGACGCTTCTCCAGAAGAAGCTAGGATGGGGACCAAGAGAGGAAACCTGAATGTCCATGTGGGGAAAGTACCTAGCGAGGAGAACCGGTTCACAAAGAGATGAAGGACGGTTAAGAAGGGACCATTTTTCCTTGGCCAATAGTGAATAATTGAAGAGATGTAGATTCCAGAATCCCATCCCTCCCTCTGATTTGGGTTTGCATTGTTTCTCTTAGGCCATCCAGTGAGGTCGATTCCTTCCATCATTCTTCACCCACCAAAAATTTGATGTGCATGTGTGGATCTAGTCGAAGATGATTTTCGGGAACGTAAATAGGGACATAAAGTAGATAAGGATGGACGGGATGCCAGCTTTGATGAGATTCTCTTTTCCAGCTTTAGAAATTCTTTTAGGGGACCAGCCTAGAATTTTCTTCTCGATCATGTCCAAAAAAGATATGAAGATTTATTTTTTGGATCAGCCAATCACTATGGGAAGCCCAAGGAAATACTAGTGTTTCACAACCATATGGATACCAGAAGATGTGCATAGATCATACCTCTTAAAAATTGGCCCCCCATCACTAAAATAGATTACATATTTTCCATGATTGATAGATTGGCCAGACACCCTCTCATGCTATTGGATCTCATTGCTGATCACCCGACATTTGTTAATTGTAGCTCTGGAAAACAGGAGGCAGTCAACGGTGAAGAAACGATGTGACATTGGTGGGATAACATGGCAAACCTTTTCCCCATAAAATATATTTAGAGGATGCAGCCCTTGAAATAAGATTAGAAAACACATTAGCCACCATTATGAAGAGAAAAGGGGAGAGAGGATCTCCCTGGGGAAGGCCTCGAGAAGGGGTGAATCCTCTGGTGATCTCCCCATTGACCTTGATTTTGAAGGAGATGGTCGAGATGCAATCCATGACCATATCTATCCATTTAGCGCAAAAAACCATTTTCAGTATAACTACATGAATGAAGTGTCATTCCACTCTATCGTATGCCTTCGTCATGTCCTGTTTCTAGGCCATGTTTCTTCTTTTCGCGGTAGAGCGTGATTTCATAGAATGGAACACTTCATGGTCCACAATCACATTATCAGTGATCAGTCTCTTAGCCATGGAGGCACTCTGATTCTAAGAGATAATATTAGGAAGCCCAGGTCACTGTCGATTAACAAGGATCTTAGAGAAGATATTGTAAGAAAAATTGTAGAGGATGATATGTCTAAAATCAGAGATTGCCAGAGGATTCATGATTTGGGGGATGAGGACAAGGACAGTTTCACTGATGGCAGCAATTCTAGTATTCCGAGCCCAGATATTTTTTAACATGTTACAGATGTCGGGAATGATAATGTGTAAGTATTGTTTAAATAAAAGGGCGTGGAACCCATCCGGTCCCGATGCCTTAGTGGTATGAAGATGCTTTAGAGCCAGGCGTATCTTGTCATCTGTCACATCTTTGGTGAGCTGTCTATTGATCTCATCGGTGATCACAGGTCTGATAGATTTATCGACCTTGATTAATATGAAAGGGGTTCCTGCAGCAAAAACGTTCTAGAAATAGTTTGTCAAGGACTCATGGATACCATTGGTGTCAGATGCTTTGCTACCATCGGGTTGTAGGATGCAAGTAATAGAGTTTTTCATATGCCTAGATGAATCTTTCTGGTGAAAAAACAGGGTATTAGAATCCCCCTAATAATGTGGTTATCCTGCGCCCGCATAGCCCAGAAGTATTCCTTGACACGCAGGGCCATGTCCATCTCTCTTTGCACGGATCCAATCTTGGAGAGAATTCAGTTAGAAATGGTTTGTTTGATGAGGTTGTTCATCCTCTTTTCAAGGATACTACAGTGTCGGTCTGGGTGGTGGAATTTCTTATTTCTCTAAGACCTCAGATAAGATGCGACCAATTGGAGATTGAGGCAAACATCCACTTGAGTGCTTTTCCAGCTTGATCGGATCACCTCTTAGCATTCCTGATCTTTTGACCAAAGATCTCAAATTTGAAGGCTCTGATCAGTTGTCTATTTCATTCACCATGCATGTAATCAATGTAATTGGACAGTGGTCTGATTAGTTATGGGTTATGTGCCTGATATGAATCATGATGAACAGATTAATCCAATCAAAAGAGCCCAGAAATCTATCAAGACGATTAGTGATGCGGGTGCCTTCAGCATTGCGGCGAAACCAAGTAAAAGTATTACCCATGAACCCCAGATCGACCAGATCCTCCCTAGAGACCGCATCCTTGAAGTTTGACATCGAAGCTGAGGGTCGAATGATTTCACCCCTCTTTTCCTTATGGAACATAATCTCATTGAAATCTCCTTCGAAGAGGATAGGGCTCGGTAAGTCATGTCGCAGCTTGAACAAAAGATCCTAAGACTTCATCTTATCATTATGGGATGACCAGCCATAGAATCCCACAAAGGTCCAGGGTGGGTGAGAGTCGGATTGAATAGTCGCAGCCACATGGTGGGAGGAGGAAAATAAGATTTTTATGTCAATATTTTCCTTCCAATAGAGAGGCCCCTAGAATGGCCTTGTCTGGGCACTGGAAAGCAGCCTTGGAAGTCACACTTCTGAGCAATACCATTGGTGTCCTTTTTTCCAGTATGGTTTCAGACAGGAAAACCATATCAGGGAAACATTGAGTGCGATTGCATTAAAGCATGCAAACCGTTCATGGGTTGCCAAGCCCATGACAGTTCTAGAATAAATTAATCATTGCTCTAGGCGGGGCTGGGTCTCGCCCGCTGCCGCCTTTGGTTCCTCCGGACTTTTTGTTTTCCATCTTTTGGCGGGACTCCTCCCTAGGTGCCCTGTTTCATTATGGTTTTTCCTGACCCTGAGTTTAGGGTCTTCCATAGGACCATCACTATCTCCTCATTGTACCGTTTTCCACATTAGACGGGTAATAGAGGCCATTAATGGAGTCCCCATCATTCCATGGGCTTCCATTTTTAATATTCCTACTGCAGTCGATTGTGGGTCAGGGTCTGGATCTAGTAGTTCGATGTGCATCAGTATTGGATTTGAGCAGTGTATTGGTGGTTCTTTGTGCTTTGTCGCCAACCCTGTAGATATTTGATTCTTTTCCTTCAGGGGTTTGGATGAACTCCAGCATCTCTCTAAGTGGGAGGGCCAACATTAGGAAAATCCAATGGTCTTAGCATTTGGGATTTTTCAGGTATGGGTTCCGCCTGACTAGTATGTGCCAACGTGAGACGGTCATGGTCCTTTTGTTTTTCCATCTCAGGAATGACAACATATTTATTCGTTTTGACACGGAGCCAATGGGCATATTCGAGGATAATGTTACCTGATCCACTCTTTTTTTTTTGTGGTTCACATTCTTTCTAGATGGAAAAGGCGACCACATAAAAAGCAGAAGATTGGGCATTTCTCAAACTCGAATGATATCCAAGTGTTGGTATCTTCGATTTTCAGGAATATTCCCCTCATTAGTGGCTCCGACACTTCAATATCCACTTTGATCCAAACCTCAGGGACCCACAGTATTGTGTTTGAGCTATCCCAGTCAATAAAGTGACCTAAACTATCCCCGATTTCTCTCATGATTCATTCTATTCTGGCATGGAAGGAGATTCCTTTAATTGGTATCCAAAAGGGGGGATCGGGTTAAATTCACTTGCTGGATATCGTCCCCACCTTTGAATTCTTCCATGAGGAGGAGTTGATTATCAAAGGACCATGGTCTACCACGCATGATTTTGTCTCTATCTTTGTCGTTAAAGAATTCAAAAACATAGAGATTGGACCCTGCTTCCCAGATAGCCACTCCTGCTTCATGTTTCTAGATGTTCTGTAGAGTGTTTTTGAGAGGCCCCTGGTTTACCGATATTTTTTCCATGAACTTTACATCCACAAGCAGAGACATGTGCTTTTCCAAAAGTGTGTCTTCATTTCTCTATACCTCGATTGTCGCCTGTTCTTTGTCCGTCAGGGAAAACCTCTTCCATTGATTTACATGTTCCACATTGGTAGAACAGAACCTAAAGTTGATATTTCTATTCTTCTTAAAGTCTGGCACCCTTGTGGACCCCACGGCCTTGCAACCCTTTTTTAGGAGCTTGGTTGATGCTCTGAACAACACCCGGAGCGTAATGCCGATCTAGTCCGGCCACATACGAATCAAGGCCCGGTCCAACAAGGAGGTCGCTGGGCGGGATACTCCTTCGTGGCCTCCCTGCGCGGTCCACTCAGACAGGCACCACGGCCTACGTGCATGGCCATTCTCTTGAGAGGTCGCTCCCAAAAACAAAACCGCATAGCGTCACACACCAGACGTCGCAGAGAAACACCTTGCAGCTGAATCTTCGCAGCTTCGCAATACATCTAGTGCAACATGAAGGCATGTCACGGAACAGACTTGTTGCAACGAAAATGCCCACAAGTCCCCACCTACTTTACTACGCACACCAAGTCATCGCATATCAATACTCCATGGCAGCAACTTCTCGGATCAACACTCTGCGGTAGGAACTTCTTGGATCAACACCACGCGGAAGGAGATTCGCTGCAGGAGCTTCGTGGCATTCACAACGCGATCATTCAACATGGGGAAGCATCGCGGAGGGTGCCTTGCAAAACAAATCAATTTTTGGATTAACGTCCCACAACAAGAACTTTGCGATAGCCATTTCGCGCTTTCTCAACGTGGTGCATCATCATGGGAGGTGCTTCGCAGCAAACACATCGCGGCGCAACTCCACGAAGATGAGTGTTGGGGCGCAGCAGAGGTGCGTGGTACCTAAAACACACAAAAACAGGAGCAAACGGAGCAACACCAGAATTTTTAATGTGGTTCGGCAGATATGCCTACATCCACGGGAGAAGGAGATCTTCTCTATTCACGTCTCTCTGGTTCTCGACGGAGGATTACCAAAATTACAGCACACACCACACGTACACAGCAGAATTATCCCTTACAAACAATGGGATTTTCATCCCGTTTTATAGAGGAACCAAGTCCATCCCTCTCCTCCGGTTGTTGGAGGGTAGCTCATCTACCCTTGAGAAGTCCTCCCTCCGCCTGCTGCAGTCCACCAAGTTGGCTTCCCACCATGGAAGAAGCTGCACGTCTACGAAGTCGGCTGCCGATAGAAGTTTCTTCTCCCGCTGAAAAAAAATCCACAGATTGGGAGTGGCCCCCACAAATCTCCCCCTCACGACCAATTTGGGGTAGAAACCAGACCTGCATTCTCCTTGCAGGTGTTGAAAACTTCATCGGCAAATCGAACATGCTTCTTCACGCCAGATGACGCGACACTTACATCATCTTCACTCGATCTCGGGCTGACTGCGGTCTCCATCAAATGATACAACCCTTGAGACTCCTTCCCAGTAAGCTTCACTGCATCCCCACGTGAGACTTCCAAAACTCCACCTGCTATGGAAATCTTGAACCCTCTCGCATCGAGCCTACTCAATGATATCAAGTTCCGTCTCATCCTCGGAACGAATTTCACATCACCCAGTTTACGAACTCCTCCATCGGGCGTCTTCAATTTCACCGTCCCGACTCCTTGAACCTCGCATGTTGACCCATCACCAAGTCACACAGAGTCTCGCACCTGCTGAAAAGTATCAAATGTATCTCTCATCGTACATATGTGTGCTGAGCTCCCTGAATCCAGAACCCATCCTTCTTCCTTTGGATTTTGAGCCCGCTCGTTCTTCCTCTTTAGAAATCGGCATTCTCGTTTCATGTGCCCGAATCATTTGCAGTAATGACACTGCACTTCTCCCCATTCAATTCGCTCATCTGAGTGCAGGCTTCCCGTTGTCACACAGATTTCATCATCTACATATAATCCTGTGATGTTCACATCCTCCTCTTCAACATTCTTCTTCCCAGCAACGTACCGTTTGCGCTCTGGGCAGTCACTTTTATAGTGACCCTTCTTCTCGCACCAGAAACACGTGATTTCGCTCGGATCACGTCCCCTGGATTTTGGCCGCCATTCTTTACCTCCTGACTGTCGATGTCGGCTCCTCCCACGTTGATCATCTCGCATCTCCATGATCTGATCACCTGAATGCGTCATGGGTCTTCGAAATGCTTCTGAATCTTGAAGTGACACCATCACATCGTCCAGCTTCAATGTATCCTTCCCTACGAGCAATGCAGTCACAAGCCCATCAAATGAGCTTGGTAGTGATGACAAAAGCAAAAGTGCTTTGTCTTCCTCTTCAACCTTCACATCGAGCCCCAATAACTGCGTCAGGATCTTGTTGAATTCATTGGTATGATCCAACAAATTCGCTCCCTCGTCCATGCGCAATTGGTACAGTTTCTTCTTCAGGAACAACTTGTTGGTGAGCGACTTCACCATATATCGCTACTCCAACTTCTTCCAGATCTCATTCGGTGATGTCTAATCCAGCACCGAATACTTTACCTCATTCGCCAGACATAGCCGAATCGTGCTGACGACCCGCATCTCGAGCTCTTCCCAATCATTGGCACTGGTTGTCTCGGGCTTTTCTCCGATCAACGGTCTGATCAGGCCCTGCTTCACCAAAAGCTCCTTCACCGTGCTTTGCCACAAACTGAAATTGATTCGACCATCGAACTTCTCGATGTCAAATTTTGGTAGTGCTCAGCCACCAGCCATCGTCGTCGTCGCAAAACGCGATCACCACCGTCGATGTCGCACATCTTAATCACCACCTGATAGAGTGCATATTTTCAAAAACTAACCGTACGGATGTGTCCGGAACGGTCTAAATAGTCGGAATCGACTCCTGGATCGCCGAAATCGGACACCAATTGACTGAGATATGGTCAAAACACGTTCAACGGTCCAGATAGCTCGTTGGCATGACGCTGACGTGGCGCTGACGTGTCGCTGAAGTGGCACGCCGGAATATTGCCGGAATTGTTGCCGGCGGTGTGAACAGTACCGTCTTCTCCGGCACGGGGTTACTGTTCACCCGCGGGTTTGACCGAACTTTGACCGGCCATATCTCCTTCGTTTCAACTTCGTTTTCCTCGCCATTTACGCCGTTGGAATCGTCTCGTCGTCCTCTTCCCGAATCTGCTCTCGGAAAAATTTTCCGACCACTTTCAATTTTCCAGCCACCGGAAAATTTGACGTCACCTCGCCGGTTCACCTCTGTTCGCTCCGTCTCGCCTCTGATACCACTTGTTGGGGCACAGCGGAGGTGCGTGGTACCTCAAACACAGAAAAACAGGAGCAAACGGAGCAATACCAGAATTTTTAACGTGGTTCGGCAGATCTGCCTACATCCACGGGAGAAGGAGATCTTTTCTATTCACGTCTCTCCGGTTCTCGATGGAGGATTACCAAAATTACAGCACACACCACACGTACACAGCAGGATTATCCCTTACAAACAATGAGATTTTCATCCCGTTTTATAGAGGAACCAAGTCCATCCCTCTCCACCAGTTGTTGGAGGGTAGCTCATCTACCCTTGAGAAGTCCTCCCTCCACCTGCTGCAGTCCACCAAGTTGGCTGCCCACCATGGAAGAAGCAGCACGTCTACGAAGTCGGCTGCCGACAGAAGTTTCTTCTCCCGCTGAAAAAAACTCCATAGATTGGGAGTGGCCCCCACAACGAGGAACCAGCAACCGCCCCCAAAACACCTCATGTTGTCATGGAAGCAGGTAAGAAAGTGAAAAGTGGAAGATTTCCTCGAACTCTGGATTATGCCTCAGGATGCTGAGGGCCCGAAATCGAAATCTAAAAGGGGAATGGTGATTAGGGTTATGAAATCTTTGAAAACATGATGTTTTTCACGAGACAAGGTCGCTCGGATCTGTAATGAAGATGGGGTTTGAGATTTGGGATCTGGGGCCTCCCGCCCTTTCCCAGATCTGGCACCGATGTATTTTGACAGTGATGGAAAGGATTCCAAGACCCCAGGGGAGGATGGGTCTGCACCTGAAGGTGATTTCGAGCCAAGGAAGATGAAGCCCAATTCCCTTTAAAACACAAAACTCGGGGTCCAGTAACATGAGGAGAGAACCAGGGGAAATAGAACAAAGATTTCCCACCACAGAGGATAGGGGAGCGGCACAGAAAGGAAAAAAAACACGATCCATTGGACCGAAACTGAAAAGGGCAGTCAATCGCCGAACAGAAGTGGGTATCACGGGGAAAGAGGGAGTCACCATGAACCGAATGGACAAGGAGACTCGACCTAGGATGCCCTAGGAGCGAATACTCTCAAGCCGGAGAGACTCACTGATGGGTGTGCACATAATTATATATCACTCCATTGAATTGGTTTATGTTTGTTAACATGAGAATTCATGTTGTGTAATAGAGTAATATTGTTTACTTTATTGGATTTTTTACACTATAATATCATGGCGGTTTATCCTAGACATATATTTTGGATACATTTATTATGTAGTTTCCACATTTCGCGTGTTAGTATTATAATAAAACATCATGTCTCATTGTTCATATGTATGACTCATTCTATTATTATTCCCCACTGATATTCCTATTGACTAACATATATAACCTTATTCCATGTTTATTTCCTTACTTTTATTCATAGATTACCCATTTCATTTGTATTTACACAGGATATCCCATGCAGTTTTAAGTGCGATCATGTTATGGATGTTTTCGACTAAGATTATGATTTTTACTATTTTAAATATTAATCTAATTTGACTAATTCCAAATTAAATTTGAATTATTTATATTTTTTTGCATTTAGTGTATGTTTTTGTAATAAATCATTTATTAATGTGAAAAAAATTAATGGTTCGTTATAGTTGGTATCAATGGAAAAGTATAGTTTTTTTTGGATTAGGTTTCGAAAAATCTGGTGAAACACTCATGGAAAAGAAAAAGTATAAGAATAAATCTAATTTTTTTTGGGAAGTATAGATTATGTGGACTATCAAGATAATACATAAATGTTTGGCTACTTGAAGTGGACATTCATATGGCATAGATGTACCTAGGGCTAAAAATCCCCGACAAGGTGTAAGGGGCCTGACTCTGTGTTATATGCTACATGATAACGGGCCTTACTACACACATTTTTTGAATGTCCAAGGGAATGTTCTTTGGTATATTTATAATCTCATTACAAACCCTTATTAAAGTGATAAATATTCCCATAATATTATCATATATGAAGATAATCATGGATAACATGGACTGAAGAATACATATTCATAAGTTAAAGAAATTTAAGTAATTTATATGTTACTCTTTTAAGTCATTGGATTCATTTTTATGGGGTTAATATTTAAAAAATACTCTTCCATAATTTTCTCATTATTATAAGAAATGGAAAAATATATGAGTGATTAGTTAAAAAACCAATGTTATGAGAAATGTGATTAATGTACCCAATGAGATGTTTAACAAGATGGGAGCATGGATCATAGACTTGGGGTGAATACCCTCTCAACTAACACATGTTTTGAAAAGAAACCTATATCAATAAGAGTTCATAAATCCTCCTATGAATGAAAAGGCTACAATTGAGTCCATTATATGAAAAATGACTCTAAATTTCAATTGACCATCTAATCCCTTGATCATGGAAAAATTGATAACTCCATTGAGAATATATTCTTCATCCATTGTTTTTTGGGCAATATATGGTTCTACTGGATGTTTATAGTAGGAAAGGAGATGTTTATCATTGGTGGAAATTAATAAAAAATATAAATCCCGAGTTAGATATATAAGTGATGTGGGTTTAATAATTCATGAAAATGTTTTTTGATAAATATTTTCCTCATGCTATCTAAATGAAAATGGAATGGAATTTTCATTCCCTATAGTAGAAATATGATGAATCTATCATCATGTACACTAAAAAATTCACAAGGAATGAACAATACACTATTTGCTTTTTCCCTTTCCCTTGAATTCAAGATTAAACACAACCTTGATGGTCTATAGTCTATTATATGAATATCCCCCGAGGACGTGTCCTCGACTGTTTGGAGGAATGTTTTTTATGTGCCCGTAAAGTCGAAATTGTGATCAATGAATCTCAAGGGTGTCACAGGGATAGTAAGTGGAACATGGAATTTAATTCTGGAGGTTCAATGGAGAAATAAATAATTTCCATGAAGTTTTAGTATCCAATATATGGGATGTATGGAAAGAAGCACCTTAAAAATTACCTAAGGGGGGACGAGGAAATTCTTTAGGTGTGGGCTCAAAGGTAACCTATTTAGTTATTTCATACTAGAGAAACCTACTAATGGGATGGTGGAAAGGAATTCTCCAGTTAACCATCAATTAATTTTTTAGATCATCCACTAAAAAGAATTATGGCACTTTGAAAACCAATGCACTAATACAAGCATTTTTAGAGACAACCAATATCCTCCTATGCAGTAGGGGAAATAATTTTCCATCATAACCACCAATGAGGATCTCGACAATGAAGTGGTGATAAGTACTCTAATTATTCATTTATGAATATCGAACCCAACTTTTTTTTGGGATATATGCATTCCTTAACATCACAAAGGTTTATAATAACTATTCAAACTCCACATAAAATCCTGGAAGTAGAACTATCAGTGAAATTGTAAATGGGGTAATTATTTTATCCCAAGTATATAACTCCACCACAATGAAAGTTTGTGGGTTGGAATTCCCAGTGAACCATGTCATACTTCCTTTGGTGGAATTTGATGAAATTATAGGAATCTATTGGCTATCCCTATATAGAGCCCGAAAAAATTGTTATGAGAAGGAAAAGTCTCTCTGTATTGAGAATCAACCCCTGATTCTGTTCATGTGTAATGAAGTTGATGAATCTTCTTTAGCACCATGATCTCAAAAAATGATATTATTTCCCTATGAGTAAGCCTGTATAGATGAAATGTGTGAGTTTATTGGAATAACTATCCTCTACGACATGCCTATTTTGAGGGAATATATGGATTTGTTTTTCGGAGGAATTTCTTGGTCATCCTCCTAGATGAGAGGATGAATTTTCAATCTGTCTTCTATCGTGAGAGTTACCATTTTCTATGAATTCATGTAGAGTTTAGGTTATAGAAATTGAGGAGATGAAGAAACCACTACTGAAGAATCTATATAAATTGATAATATATTCATGTGCATGACCTTGGGGTGTACAATTCCCTTTCATCAATAAGAAGTATTGGTCTATGTGCCTTTTCATTTTTTATCATGAGCTCAATAACATCATGATAAAGAACAAGTAACTTATTCCCTAGATTTAGGACATATTCAATTAGATCTATGGAGCATAATACATCTCCATGGTGTATCTATGGTAATTATTTTAACAAACTATGGTGATGAAGGAGGATATTACCAAGGCTATTTTTCAAGTGAGGTATGAGAACATTGTGTTCATATTAATTCATTTCAATCTAACTAATTCTTAAGTATTCTTCATGGAATTTATGAATAGTATTTATAGATTAAATCAATAATATTTTGGTAGTATTTATAATTATATTCTAATATGCTCTAAAAAAATAATAGCATAATAACCATCTAGTAATAGTGCTAAATACCCTGATAAAGGAGAATATTTATGGAATTTATATAAAATGAGATTTATGTTGGATTGAATTATCATTAATAGACAAATCATCACAAGATTTATAATACATATGGACTCTTTAATAATAGAAGTAAATTAAGGATTTAAGTGGCCAACGTCTGGGATAGATATCGGTAGTTCCCTTGATTTATCTGTGTATTATCATTGATTTGTGAGAAATTTCACATGATTGTAAAACCCTCTAACCATGCTTACTCAAAATGTATTCATGTTTTATTGAATTTATTAATGTGAATGTAACTTCATGGGGTTGATAATGATTCTTATCAATGATCCATTTATAATACAACCCACAATTGGAGAGCTTTTTTTGGTGTTCAGTGATGCTATGAAGAAGGGGCTTCATAGATTGTTAATAAAAAATGAAAAATTCAAAGCCTAAGCTTAATGTTATTTGATCATTCAAAAATGAAATCTATTCATATGATCTGTAGTTGGATGTAGTGATCATCAATTTAAAAATATAGTGGCATTATCTATCTGGGGAGATGGTAAAAAAAATATATGGATGGCAAAATCATCATGTATATATTATCACAAAAAGAGATAAATATGTTCCAAAAAAAGATTGTTAGAGATAATCAAAGACTATGACTGCTACATTCACTACCATATTGAGATGATAATAATGTGGTGGATTCTCTAAGTAGAAAGGGTCTAGAAATTATATAATTGATTACAATTTAAGGGGATCCAATATTATTATATTTGAAATGAATGTATATGGGAATCATAATGGAAGGGATATAATCAATACTTTCACAAATTATTATATAAATATAAGGAAACAACCTTAAAATATTACATAATATTGAATGAAATAAATAATTCAAATTGAGGATCTTTTCATGTTTAGAGTTTTAGCCATAACTATTACATTACATCTCACTAATTACAGAGTAGACACTTTTGATCAGTTTCTATATTTTCATAAAATAAAAACTCATGAAAGAATGAGTAATGTCTATTTCCATGTTTTAGATAGCATGAATTTTCCATGATCCCATCCCTGACCATATTCATCTTTAGGTACTGGGAAAAACATTTCGAAACATGGGATGAGCATAAAAAATATCAACAAGGGTTGTAAAACAAAGAAATAAAACATTATTTCATCACTATATACATAACATAATCTCTTTAACATACCACATGATATAATAAAATTTATAAATCACACATAGAAAACGTAAATCAAAAAGGTAACTTGTGGCATCCAAATCACACATACATTGTAGCTATCACAGCTACATAGGGAGTTACATTTGGAATACCCATCACAATATATTCCCAGAATCTCTTAGTAGAAACATTCACGTTTACCTCCTTCATGTTACCCAATACATTGGAGTGCTATCTCAGGATCACCTAACCAAGGTTTATCATGGAACCACCCATATACGTAATCAATACCTAAGAACCATAACATATTCATAGGACACAAAACAAACATAAAAGAAAGATAACATTTACACATTTCAAACACAATATTTCATTTAAATATACTGACATAAAAAATCCATTATAAAAACCATTTTCAATAACAAAATACATAATAGAGTATATGGTATTTATTTTACTTTTAAAATAATTTTAGACTTGTTAAGAAAGCCAAAGATCAAATAATACTCACAGCGAAAGAAAGGTCATTATCACCACTTACGTTAAAATGAATCATTCCTTTTTTGTTTAGTAAAACTCTTTGTATAAAAAGATTCCATTTGAATGATATGAAAAGTAAAAGGTGTTTATACAGCTTATAAAAATAAAGCAATGTATTAAAACAAAATAGGCCATAGTGATAGGAGACTGAGATGAATTCCTTTACCTCGTGTCTGACTTGACCTGTTCGTTCTTTAATCTCCTGAATAATAAAATAAATTTAATTTATACTTTCTTAATAACCTTTTTCATTTTTATTATTCCTTTTATATCACATATTACCATGTTATAAACATTATTTAATCATTTAAGTTAGTAACGATCATTTTGTCGATATTTGGTACATGAGTCAAAAATGAACTTCTTATAATTACAAGATGTTCATGTGTTCAAGAGTCCATTATCTCCAAAATGATATTCATGATTTAGATATCATATATATCACATATATCCAGTATATATATTTATTTATAATATTACATAACATATAGAGGTAATAAATGAAATGCACCGTTCATGGAGACGGTAAGCCTTACGTACGCATGAACGCTACTTTCATTTCTATTTCATATTTAATGGAATGAAATAACAAAGATACATAGGTATATTATAATTCCAGTATAATATCATATATAATATACTTAATTCTATCCTTTCTACATCCCACATATGGCATTAACATGTCATATCACTTTGAGGTGGTGGTAGTCTGCACTTCCTGAAATGAAATTATCATGTTTACCCATAATGGAAACCATAAAGGTATTCTATATATGAAAAATAATGAAGAATAAAGAAAACATAAACATAATATATATCATATATAAATAAAGTTCCATATTAATGGCCAACATGAGAGGCAGTATAAGATAATTGAACAATCATTGTTTCGTGAGACATTAGTTTTCCATCAATAGAAAAAATAAGTTCTTTTCCCATTAGATGTAGCTGTGTGGAAGTGTAGTTCAAATCATTCTCATAAAAACATCCTAGTATATTGATAATATTTATGTTGTTATAAAATAAATTAATAAAAATATTTTAGGGGTTGGATAAGTGAAATAAAAGAATATAATTCCAGAGAAACCGTTACCTTTATTTTGGGTAACTCCCTTTGGTTTGAACCAAAAGGACTTCTTGAAGTGAATTTTTCCCTCGGTAAGGCTTCTAGGTTGAATAGATGATTTTTCATAGCTTATTTGTGTAGGTTTTGGATGAGAAAAAGGTTTTGAGATGTGTGAGAAATGGGTTAGAGATGATGGCTTTTTATAAGGGGGAGGAGGGGCTCTTTAGGAAAGTGTGAAAATATTATTTTATTATATAATTATTTTCGGTTTCTAAAGGTAAAAAACTAATTACAGTCGAAGATAAGATGACTCATGGTTGAAATAAAATCATCCAATAAAAATTGGATAGGTTTTGGATTTTTTTAAACTTTATAATATTATTTAATTAAATCATTTATTAATGTGGTAAACACAACATCATTGTTGTGTCATAAATAATTTTATTTATTTGATGTATAAAAATTATAAAACAGTTACCACGATGTTGGAAATCTGTTTAGCTTCCAATTTAATATATATAGTCAAAGATATAATATATATAACCCTATTTAAAAATTAATTTAATAAAAGATATTTGTTTTTGTCATTTTTGCCTTTAATTTATGTTAATTAAAATAAAGTGTCATTATCACTCTTAAGTGGCATCATGGGGTCTCCAAATCGACCCAAGAAAGACCATGGTCTCCCATGACTCATCAAATAAGGTTAGGAAAAGTATTAAGGTAATTTTATATTATTATAAAAAATTTTTACTTTAAATTACCCTATTAACCATTACCGTGGTAAATAAAAGTCAAAAGTTACTATTCACCAAAAATTAATTTCATATTATTAAACCAAATATTACTTAAAAATAAAATTCATTTATGTAGGATTTTAAAAATTCAATTCACAGAAGTGGTAAAATTTGATTTAAATGAAAAAGTCGGTTTTTTTAATTAATACTAAATGGTTTCACTATTCATAAAAAATTGATGTTTTCTGAAAAATACCAAAAATTTCGCCGAAGCTATATTTGATATTCCTAATTCAAAAATGATGTCAATTTTACCAAATTAAAAACATATAAGTTGGATTAATTAATTTAAAATTAATTCCCGTTGTCAACACAAAAGGCATGTT
Organism: Viscum album; assembly: GCA_963277665.1. Lineage (NCBI taxonomy): Eukaryota > Viridiplantae > Streptophyta > Magnoliopsida > Santalales > Viscaceae > Viscum > Viscum album. The sequence goes on along the minus strand of OY728155.1, from coordinate 163,466,433 downwards.
TTTAAGAAACATTAACTATCAAAAGATTGACACTTGTTTATGTCCAATTTCAAAGGGAAATTAATTAAAATTTACTAAATTGGATTAAATGGTAAAAATATCATCTAATTACAATTTAAAACCAATTAAAAAGAGATAATCTATCCATATAAATAAATTGCATTAAAATGCAATTTTGATTTAAAATAAAGTATTTTTCACTATTCATTAAAAATGGATTTTATCAGAAAAAAACAAAAATTTTACCCAAAGTGAGTTTTGATTTCCCTATAATTAAGAGAATTTTATTATTTAAAATAGAACATAAAAAAGTGACCAAACCTAGATTTAATGAGTTTTCTCGATCAAAAGGCTGTAAATCAACTTTTTAAAGTAAATTATGCTTAACATTAGATTCATTGACATTTTAAGCCCCTAATTTTTATGGGATAAATGTAGAAACATTTAACAAACATGTATAATCACTTTGTAGTTAGTTCTATTCATTCCTGCTAATACCACGACTATGCATTAACTACAATTTAAAATAATAATATTATATTGTTAGTGTGCAACGTAAGATTTCAATGAAACCCGTTATTGCATATCAGGTACCCCATTGAACATATCATCCCTTTTAAATTTAAATTAATATTTAATTCACAAAACATTAATTAAAAAAATTATTATTTCTTTATTTACCTGGGATGTTACATCCTTCCCCCATTTTGGAAATTTAGTCTTCACAATTTTATTCACTTATCAAATAAATGTGGGTATTTATCTCTCATAGAATTTTCAGATTCCCATGTTGCCTATTCAACCATATAGGTTTTCTAAATAACCATTATATGGTGAATTAGCTTATTACACAACACTTGCTCTCTATGGTCAAGAGTCTGTACTAGTTGTTCCTCATAAGATAGATTCTCTTCAAACTGAACTACCTCTGGACTTAAAACATGAGATGGATCCTGTAAATACTTTCTCAACATTGAAACCTGAAAAATATTTTGTAATTAGGACAAACATGGAGGTAATCTCACTCTGTACGAAACTGATCCATCTTTCTACAGGATTTCATAAGGTTCAATGAACCTCAGACTCATCTTTCACTTCTTACCAAAACGCGTCACACTTTTCCATGGAAAACGTTGAGAATGACATGATCACCTATATCAAAAGAAAGATCCTTCCTCCAGTTATCCACATAAATTTTCTGCCTACTCTGAGCTTTTATCATGTTCTTCTAAATCAAATTAACTTTTTATTCCATCTCTTCTACCTATTCTAGTACAATTGTCTTCCCTTCACTTACATCATCCCAAAAAGCTAGAGTTCTACACTTCTTTCCAGATAATGCCTCAAATGGAGCCAATTGTATACGGGAATGAAAACTATTATTATATGAAAATTCAACCAAAAAAATATGTTGGTCCCAACATCCCTAGTAATCTAGTGAACAAGCAGGTAGCTTATCCTCCATGGTCTGAATTGGCCATTCTGAATTTCCATCGCATTGTGGATGAAAAGCTATAAAAAAATTTAATTCAGTACACAATGAATTCTGAAGTCCATTCCAAAAGTATGAAGTAATCTTAGGATCATGATCAGATACAATAGAGAGGGTAACACTTGGAAACATGACTATCTCTTTAACATTCAACTGAGATAGTTGATCTAGAGACAAATTATCTCGAATAGGAAGGAAATGAGCAGATTTAGTCAGTCGATAAACAATAAACCCGATTGCATGATTACCTCGACATGTCTGTGGTAATTCCAAAATAAATTCCGTGGATATATTTTCCCTTTTCCTCGATGGAACCAGTAAAGACAGAAGCATCCCTTTCAGTAACTATCGCTCTGCTTTAACCTGATAACAAGTCAAACAATTCACATTAAAGTTAGCAATATCTCTTTTTATTCCATCCCACCAGTAATACTCCTAAAGATCTCTGTACATCATAGAATAACTAGGATGTACTGAAAACAGAGATATATGAGCTTCACATAACAACTCATTCTTCAATTTTGAATCACAAGGCATGCATAATCTCTTCCCAAATCTCAAAATACACTCACTCTCAATGTTAAAATCAGGAAACATACCCTTCTGAACCAACTCTACCTTTTTTTCAATTGATTTTCCTCCTTATGTTTTTTCAAAATTCTATCTGATAGAGATGATTTCACTGACACATTAAACAAAACAAAAAAATTCCTACACCAACAACTTCTATGCCAAAGTTCATCAAATCCAAAACCAAAGGATCTCATTCTAAACGTTGCATGGTAAATGAAGCATTATATTTTCGACTCAAAGCATCATCCAATTTATTTTCTTTTCCCTAATGGTAAAGGATCGTGCAATCATAATAATTGATTAATTCCAACCATCTCCTCTGTCTCATGTTCATCTATTTCTGAGTGAATATATACTTAAATCTATTTTTTTTAGTATATATTTATCATTTTACTCCATATATATGATGCCTCCAAATTTTAAAAGAAAAAACAAAAGCAGCTAATTCCAAATCATGTGTAGGGTAATTTAACTCAAGTGATTTCAACTAACGTGATGCATAAGAAATTACCATATCATTCTTCATAAGGACACAACCAAGTCCTTTAAATGAAGCATCACTGTAAATAAAAAACTCACCATTTCTAAAATTGAGTACTAAAACCGGATCATCCAATAATCTTCTTTTAAATTCCTAAAAACAATCATCAAATTATTTTTTCCAAAAAAACTTAACACCTTTTCAAGTTAACTAAGTCACTGGACTAGATGACCATGCAAAATTCTCAACAAACCTCTAGTAATAACCTGCCAAACCAAGAAAACTACAGATCTCGGTAATATTTGTGGGTCGTGGCCATTCTTCAATAACTTTTGTTTTAGCAATATCAACAATTATGCCATTTTTTGAAACAATGTTACCAAGGAAAGAAATTCTTTGTAAAAAAAACTCAAACTTTCTGAATTTACAAAACAATTTCTTTTCTTTTATGTTTTGTAAGACAACCCTTAAATAAATTTCATGGTTGTCTTTACTTTTAGAATAAATCAAAATATCATCAATGAACAGAACCAAAAACTTATCTATGAACTCATAGAAAATTATTTTCATAAGATCCATGAATATAATTGGGTCATTGGTTAACCCAAAAGGAATAACTACAAATTTATAATGGCCATATCTAGAATAAAACACGGTCTTTGGAATGTCTGCTTCCTTTACTTTCTGCTGATTGTACCTTAACCTCAAATCAATCTTTGAAAAATACTGAGCTCCCGGGAGATGATAAAAAAATCATCGATATGAGGAAAAGGATACTTGTTCTTAATAGTGATATTATTCAATTCTCTATAATCAATGAAAAGTATCATTGAACCATCATTCTTTTTAACAAACAAGATAGGAGCACCCCATGGTGATGTGATAGGTCGAATGGATACTTAATTTAATAACTCTTGTAATTTCTTATTTAACTCTAAAAGTTTGATTTAAGCCATTTGATGGGGAGTTTTGAAATTGGATTAGCATCAGAAACTAAGTCAATAGTAAATTCAACTTCATGATCAGGTGTAATACAAGAAAATCATCAGGAAAAACATAAATTTACTCATTTACCACTGGCACATCATTAATCTAAACAGTTCATTTGTTTTCAACAATATGTGCAAGGTAAAATTCATTTCCATATTTTACTAGTTTCTCAGCTTCCTGATATGTTATCAAAAGCAAGGGTTCATTCTTGTACACAAACTGAAAATCCTTCTGAAAAGAAACCTTTTAGCTCTTCAGTAAATATTATAATGATAAAAATAAAGCCAATCCATACTAAGAATAACATCAAACTCTAATAGAGGAAAACCAATAAGGTTTTCTGGTAGATTCTTTTCAAACACAGGGATAAGAATCTTCTTATAATTTCTATTTGTAACAACATTTCCCCCAGTTATTTTTACAATAAGATCGGGATTCATATCTTGATATGGAATTCCCAATTTAGTAAAAAAACTTCTAAAAAATGAAAAAATGTGTAGATCCTGAATCAAATTACACATTTCCTTAATCTGAACAAAAAAATAGTAAACCTGATAATACTTCATTCGATGGCCCAACATCTACTGATGTTGTTGAAAAGGATTTCACCACCCCATTCTTCTTGTAGTCTGGCTGCTTCACCTCAATTTATTTCTTTGTGGGACACTCATTTGCATAACGACCCATTTCATTGCACTTAAAATTTTTTACTGATTGTAAATCAGATTTTGTCTTACCATTACCATGATATTTTTTAGTTCAATTACAAGACTTATGTCCCATTTTACAAAAATCGATAGCAACTACCAGAATTCAAAAGACATTCTACATCATGATTTTTACCTCAATTTTCACAAAATGTAAACATAAGAATATTACTATTAGACTTTTTTGAAGAGTTCTTCCCTTTTTCATGCCACCTTGAGCTCTTATTCTATCATTTTTAAAAGAACACCTGATTATCAAAAAACTCCATTTCTACCTTCTCCACACATCGAATAGGGTTTTCATAACTTTTGAACTCATGAGAAGTTAAATCCATTCGATACGTTGGCTTTAATCTTGTGTAAAATGGTTTATTTTACTATCGAGATCTTATATGAAATTTGGATAATATGTTTCCAGTAGAGTAAATGTTTCTTCAAAAGAAGCAATGGAGTCATCCTCTAATCTTAATTTGAGGAAATGCATTTCTTTCCTAAGACGAACCACTTTAGGAAAAAAATTCTCAAGAAATATACCTCTGAATTCATCCCAGCCTGGAGCATAAATATCCCCATTATCCCTGATATTTTTCACTATCAACCACCACTGATCAACTTCACCTTAAAAACAGTAAATAGTGTGACTAACCTTTTGATGTTTTAAACACCCCATAACATCATAAATCTTATCTAGTTCTTTAATCCACCCTTTTGATAGTAGATGGTCAGATGATCCTCTGAATGATGGGGGATGTTGCCTCATGAAATGATCCACTACTGACATGTTCCTGTATGGTTGATCTGGGTTATCTTGTGCATGGATACCACCACCATTTATAGCCTGAGTCAACTATGCCATCACTGCAACAAACTGTTCATTTCCGATTCCGACCATCTCAGGTTGCTGATTTGGAAGGCTGTCTTCCTCCTGATTTCTTCCTATCATAGCTACCATGTTTCCTCTATGGAAAACCATTCTAAACACAGAAATTTCTTTGGAGAAGAAACATCTTAATCATTAAATGCTATATCATTTCAATATTAACATACATTACATTATGAATATTAATTTAATAATACCTTAACTCCTAAAGTTATCTAAACCTACCTGTAATACCAACTATAAGGACCCAGTCTTTAAACATTACATAATCTTGAATTAAATGAATAATTCACATTGAGGATATTTTCAGGTTTACGGTTTTAGAGAGTTAGGCCATAAATATTTCATTACATCTCAAGAATTACAGTATAGACACTTCTACACAGTTTCCATTTTTTTCACAAAATAAAAACTCTTGAAAAAAAGAGTCATGTCTAGTTCCATGTTTTGTACAACATGTCTTTTCATTCATCCCATCCTTCACTATATTCATCTTTAAGTCCTATGAAAATAATTTCAAAACATAGGATGAGCATAAAAAAAGCTCATCAAGGGTTATAAAACAATGGAAGAAAACCTTAGTTTATCATTACATACAAAACATAAGCTATTTAACATACCTCATTTAATAAAATGATTTATGAATCAAACATAGAAAACATAAATCCTAAAGGTGACTTGTTGCATCCATATCATACTTACATTGTATTTATCATAGTTATATAGGGAGTTACATTTGGAATACCCATCACAATATATTCCCTAAATCTCTTTGGAGAAACATTCATGTTTACCTATGTCACATTACCCAGGGCTTTTGAGAGCTATCTCGGGCTCACTCGCCCTAGGTTTATCATGGAACCACCTGAATACATAAACAATTTCCAAGAACCATAACATATTCATAACACATAAAACAAACATATAACAAGATCAAATTTTCATATTTCAATCACAATATATCATTCAAACATACTAGCATAAAAATACATTTTCAAAAAAAAATTCAATACCAAAATATGTAAAAGAGTATATGGTATTTATTTTCCATTTGAAAAACATTTTGTCTTGTTAAGGAAGAAAAATATCAAATAACACTTGATACGGCGAAAAGATTGTAGTCACCACTTTTGTTAAAAAGAAAAATTCCTTTTTTTTGTCGGTTTGTAAAATTATTCGAAGAAAAAGAATCCATTTGAATTAAATGAAAATTCAATGGATTTTATATAGTGTATAAAAGAAAGTTGTGTATTAAAAAAATAGGCCTAAATGAAAGGATATTGAGAGGAATTCCCATACCTCATGTCCGATTTGACCCGTTTTGTTCTTTAATCTCGTGAATAATAAATTAATGTTAATTTCTACATTCTTAAAATCATTTTTCATGTTTATTATTCCTTTTATATCACATATTACCATGTTATAAACATTATGTGATCATTTATGTTAATAATGATAATTTTTTCTATATTTGGTAATTGAGTCAAAAATGATCTTCTTATAATTACAAGTAGTCAATGTGGTCAAAAGTCCATTATATCCAGAATTATATTCATGATTTTGATATCTGATATATCATATATATCTAGTATATATATGTATTTATAATATTACATAACATTTATAATTAAGAAATGAAATTCACCGTTCATGGAGACGGTAAGCCAAACATACGCCGTAACTCTACTTTCATTTCAATTTCACATTTAATGGAATTAAAACATAATAATAGATAGGTATATTATAATTCCAGTATAATTTCATATATAATATCAATTAATACATTTTTTATTGGTCCCACATATGGAATTAATGAGTCATATCACTTTGAGGGATCAGTAGTCTGCACTTTGTAAAATAAAATTATCATGTTTTTCCATAATGGAAACTATAAAGTTATGCTATAAATGAAATATACAGAAGCATAGAGAAAACATAAACATAATATATGTCATATATATATATATATATATATTGTTCCATATTATTGTCCACCATGAGAGGAGGTATGAGATAATTGAACAATCATCATTTGGTGAGGTGTTAGTTTTCCATCCAAAGAAACAATATGGTCTTTACCCATTAGATGGAGTTTTGTGTAAGTGTAGTTTGGATAATTCTCATAAAAACATTCTAGTATATTTATAATAATGTTTTGGTTATAAAATAAAAGAATAAAAAAATTTTAGGGGTTGTATAAGTAAAATAAAATAAAAGAATTTAAGAGAAACTTTTGCCTTTAATTCGGGTAACTCTTTTTTGTTTGAACCAAAATAAATTCTTGATGTGCCTTCTGCCCTAGGTAAGGATTCCAGGTGGGAGAGAGAGATCATGAGAGATTATTTGGGTAGCTTTATAATGAGACAAGAGGGTTTAGAATTGGGAGAAAGGGTTAGAGGTGATGGATTTTTATAAGAGGGGAGGTGCTCTTTAGGAAAGTGTAAAAATATTATTTTATTATAAAATGTTTTTTGGTTTATAAAGGTACCAAACTAATTAAAGTCAAATCTAAGATGACTAATTATCAAAATAAAATCACCCAATAATAATTTTAAAGGTTTTTTATATTGTTTTAATCATTATAATAGTATTTATTTAAATCATTTATCAATGAAGTAAACACTGCATCATTATTATGTCATTAATAATTTTATGTATTTGATGTATAAAAATTATAAAACAAATTCCATGATGTAAATAATCATTTTATATTACAAAAAAAATATTTTTATTCTAAGAGATAATTTATATTACCCTATGTAAAAATTGATTTCCTAAATGATATTTGTTTATGTCATTTTTTCCTTTAATTAAAGTTAATTAAAATAAAGTGTCATTATCACTCTTAAGTGAGTCCATGGGGTCCCAAAATCCACCCAAGGAAGACCATGGTCAGAAATGACTAGTCAAATAAGGTTGGGACAAGTGTTAAAGTAATTCTATATTATTATAATATTGTGTTTACCTTGAATTACCCTGTTTATCTTTAACCACTGTAAATAAATGTCAAAAGTTTCTACTCACCAAATATTATTTTCATTTTATTGAACCATATTTTACTTACAAATAACGACCATGTATATCTAATTTTTGAAATTAAATTCACATAAGTGGTAAAATTTCATTTAATTGAAAAATTCATTATTTTTAACTACAACTCAGTGGTTTCACTATTCATCAAAAATTGATGTTTTCCAGAAAAATACCAAAAATTCAACCTATGCTATATTTTATATACTGAATTCAAAATGATTTCTATTTTAACAAATTTATAAAATATATTTTGGATTAATTATTTTAAAATTAATTACTGTTTCCCAAACAAAAGGCGCGTTTTTAATAAATATTTACTATCAAAAGATTGACACTTTTTTATGTCCAACTTCAAAGTGAAATTAATTCCAATGAACAACATTGGATTAAATGGTAAAATTTTAATCTAATTATACTTTATAACCTATTAAAGAGATAATATAATGATAGAAATAAATTATATTGAAAGTTAATTTTTAATTAAAATAGAGTATTTTCCACTTTTCATTAAAAAAATTAATTTTATCAGAGAAATACCAAAATTTTACCCAAAGTGAATTTTGATGTCCCGATTATGAAGAAGAATTTATTTTGTCAAATAGAACATATAAAAGTGATCAAAACTATATTTAAAGTGGTTTCTCCATTAATTGGTGGTAAATGAACCTTTTAATGTAAATTATTCTTAAAATTAGATTTATTCACATTTTAAGCCTCTATCTTTTATTGGATAAATGTAGAATCATTTACCAAACAAGTATAATCATATTGTAGTTAGTTGTTTTCATTAATTATAATACATCGTTTAGGCATTAATTCGAATTAAAAATAGTAATATTATATTGTTAGTGTCCAATGTAAGATTTCAAAGAAACCCATTGTTGCGTATTGGGTACGCCATCGAACATAGCAACCCCTTTAAATTAAAATTAATATTTAAATCAAAAAATATTATTTAAAATGAAAATGTATTATTTATTTATTAACTGTGGATATTACAATAACCGTCTCATTTAGAGAGTTTTAATGATGCTCAATGAAATGATGTCGGAATTCAGAACAAAGTGGAAACTATATGAAAATGTAAATCCTTAGATTTTAATGTTATTGAAGAAGGTTTTTTAATAGTTGGGTCAAGATTATGTGTACCATAAAATACAATATTAATGAAGGTTATATATGATGATTCACATAGAACAACCTTCTCTACCCACCTTGGAAACCCAAAGATGTACAAGGATCTCTGAGAACACTATTGATTAGACAATATGAATAAGGAGGTCATTGAATGTACATCAAAGTGACAGGTATGTTAGCATGAGAAGGATGAATAGAAATATCCTAGGGTATGATTAAAAAATTACTCATACGAATATAGAAATAGGAAAACATCACCATAGAATTTTTCATCCAAATTCAAAAGATATCCAAATGAAATAATTCTATAAGGGTTGTGGTGTATCAACTTATAAATACAACACATTTATTTTTGATTTGATAGTACTTATAGCTGGATCAATATGCTTAGACACACATAAGAGTGGTTGTATGGTATAATGGAGTACCAATATCAGTTGTATCTGATCAAGATCCATGATTCAAATATTTGTTCTCAAACAGTCTTCAATAAGATCTAAACACTTATATAAAGTTCAGTATTGCCTATCAACCTCAAACTAATGGCCAAAGTGAGCAGACTATTCAGATAGTGGAAGACACTATGTGAGCATATTTTATGGACATTAAAGGAAGATATGACAAATATATACCTCTATTTGAGTTATCATAAAACAACAACTTCCACTCATGAATCCAAATTACTCCCTTTGTATACCTTAATTGGGAGATTTGAAAATACCTTCTTGATTTGATGATATTGGGGAATGAAAACTTCTAGGTCCTAAAATGGTCGAACTAATGGTGGAAAAGGTTAAGACTATTCAACATAACATAAAGGATACCTAGAGTCTATAGCAGATATATGTTGAAGATGGTTGAAAAGGCATAGAGATTCATGTCGGATACAAAGTATTCCTCCACATATCTACATAGAATAATGTGATGAGATTTAGGAAGAATGGAAATATTATTCCAATATACAATGGACCCTTTGAGATCCATAATCTCATCGTTGCAGTGGCCTATGGAATTTCACTCCAACCTAACTTATCTCAAATACATGATCTATTCCATCTATCCATATTGAAGAATTACATAATAAACTCCTCACATGTACTCAATACAAAGGTGGAACCATTAGAGAATCACCTTTCTTATGAGGATAATCTAGTGAATTTATTAGATTGTAGAGAGAATGTTATAATAAATAAGGCAATGCACCTGTTCAATGTGTGGTGGAGAAACCAAATGTTTGAGTATAAGATGTGGGATCAACATGACCTCATGAAACATTATTACCCAAATATATTTCATTTTGGTAAAATAATATTTTCTGGATGAAATTTATTAAAGGGGAGATTGTGAAAACCCAAACTGTTAGGAATAAAAATCCCCTTTTGATTTAATTAAATGATTTATTATGGTTATCAAAAACACATGCACATATTTTTATATAAAATTTAAATTGAAATACCATTAATTATCATTAAATTTGATAATATACATGTTCAACAGTGATAACAAGATTAGTATAGATATAGTGTTTTAACAAATCCAATTGACACATAAAAAGGAAGTGATATCCTTAACCAGTAAGATCAAACCCTGTACATCCAATATAATAAATATTCCAAGGGATATAGAATTACAGGGATTTTCCCTAAAAAACTCCCATGCCATGATCCAACAACTTAATCATTAGAAAAGCCTTTTATGTTATAATATCCAGTTCCTTGAGATCATAACCAATACCATATATGCCAAACCACCACATGAAAGTCTCACTGTCACAAACCTTACACATAGAGAGTTTTCTAGTGTATTAATGTGATATGTATGAAGAACACAGTAAATATTTTATATACATTATTTTTTATAAGATAATAAATATATTTTCTTCCTATTATAGTTACTTTATATGTGATTTATATTTTGTACCATAAAATATACATAGTATTTTTTGGTAATATTCAAATTTAAATAAAGAATTTATTCTGATGAATTAATGGATTTTTGAAAAAAATAAAATTGTAATAAAAAATTATTATCAAATAATTGTTATTAAATATAAATAATCTTATAATATTTTTTCCTATCAAATGTAATTTTTCTAATGTTTATAAAACTGTTACTGTAAAACAATTGGAATTTCATAATAAATGTTGATTATTATTTTAAAAGTTAAAATTAAAAAATATAGTTAATTATTTAGATAAAATTCATAAATTTTTTTCAATCGATACATCAATATTATCAAATGGTGTATTGTTTATAATTTTTTTAGATAGTCAACTTTTCATGTAAAATTAGATAACTTGTAAATGTATCTTGTGTATTATGAAATCATAAAGGCCCAAAAGTGATGAAATAACTACTATACAGTGAATCCAATACCCAATACATGTATTTAACTTAATAAAATTTGATTTTTATTTAATTTTATTAAATTTATAAAGCCATTATGAATCATTCAAAAGAATTAATATATTTTAAGGTTTTAAAATCATTTTTATGAGTCTAACTCACCTCATCATAAGAAAGGTCATTATTTTATTAAATTATGAATTTTTACATATCAAATAATTAAAAACAATAAAATTTATAATATACAATGGGAAAATAACATTGGCATATTTTTTGGTTAATTTGCTATGTAGAGTCCAAAACCAAAATAATATAGAAATCAACCTCAATCCCAATATAAACCAACCCATTTTCCCATTAATCTTCAATAAAACTTTTGGGAGTACATACATAATCTCCACTCCACACTCTAGAGTCCGCATAATGTTCCACCAATCTCTTATGTAGCCCCTCTGAAGCATTTGGATTCACACACAAATGTAAGGGATCCTCACGTTCTCTTATATATTCAAGTTAACTTATAATCCTTTTACTTATATTTCTAATTACCTATATTGGGATATTTGATTATAATGTACCTTTTACTTCCCATTTTATTTCAAATTTTTTTGATATCCATTTTGCTTCAATCAACCCATTTTTGAATTTATTATGTGATTTTGTTTGGTTGCCGAATATTAACCTTGAAGTTTCCATACCAGAACAACTGTGTAGTGAATACTATATCCATTTCATATAAAGGGTGTTAATCTCAACACACAAATACATATCTAAATTTTTGATTAAATTTATTTATTTGACACTCCATGTTCACATAATAAAATATTACAATAAATGATTCCACCTATTATGATCTATGTGGAGCACTTAACAATGATAATGAATTGAATGTGATGGGCGAGCCCAAAATTATATAGCCCTACAATGCATTGGATAATGTTTAGTCTCATGAGAGTAAATATTTGGATAGGGGGTAAACCAAATTCCTTTATGAGACTTTTTCCTCAATTTTGTCTTCTCGGTTTATCCTTGAACTATGTATATGAATTAGTGTTTTATGTTGATTCCACATTTCTCATGTTTTAATTATCATTTTATATCCTGACACACTGTTAATTTTTATGATTCATATTATTTTTATTCCCTACTGGTATGACTATTTTCTAACATGTATCACTATATTCCATGTTTATTCCCCTAATGGTTTTTATATATTAACCCTTTCCTCTGTATGTACCAAGGTTATCCCATATTGTTTTATGTTTGAGCATGTCGGGGATTTTTTTAATAAATATAATATTTTTCCTATTTTAAATTGTTATGTAATGTACCTAATTACTAAAGACAATACAAATATCAGCAATCTAGGTTGTTTTACGTGTAATTTTATGGTATAAATTATGTATTAAAGTGAAATAATGATCATAGTTGTTATAGATTACCAACCTCAATTATGATGGTAATTCACTTTTTATGCAGAGTATCAAAACAAAGATCGAGTTCCTTCAAGACTGACAGACCATCTTCCTATATCAAAAGTTCCTAATTAGAGTTAGACAAGACATTATTAACCATAAAAATTTATAATTAATTTTTCCAATGATTCCAAAAAAATAATAATAACTTAATAAATTTATAGAATTATGAATAATACATAAAAATTCACTATGAAACTCCTCCATTCCAAACTCTTGAGAAACTACACATAGTGGGTCTATGACACACCCTCAATGTTTATCTATGTTAAATATCTAAATATTAGAACATGTTTACAGGGATATTTAATTAAATTTTGAATAAAATGCTTAAATGTTTCATATTGTTATGTAACTTTGTCAAAATATCTATGAAATATCACTAACATATTAAGATATGGCCTCCTATAAATTATTTGATTATAATCTTAACTATAAAAGAATGATCCCACCCTTCACTAGAATAATAGTATCAAAAACCTAACATATGTAAATAAAAATTATAGATTTTAGAGGAAAAATTAGAATAGAGATAAAAAGAGGGTGAATATGATGAAAAAGTCAAATAATTACGCCCAATATTAAAAAACATCAATGGGGACCAAAGGAAGGAGATAGAGTTCATCTAGAAAGGCATCACTCTAGAGGGAGGGGTGAAATAGTGGTTGAAGATTAAAATAATTAATGGGGAAATGACAAAAAATAAATTTAATATGAGCCACATGGTTTTCCTGTAGAGTTTAACAAATAGTATGATAACCATTTCCTAGGCACTATATAAGTACACAACCTTCACAAGGTTGTATCACATCGTTTACCAAACCATTTCCCAATAATGAAAATAAAATCTACCAAAATATATGAAATTTCATTGGTTTTTCTATATTCATGTATCAACTGTATTCAAATCCCAATTCCAAAGATAAGACCCTGTTTTTTCCTCTAAAACTTCTAAGGTAAACAATTAACTATTTCATATCCACACCAACCAGTACTGATCTCTACAATTTAAACTAAAATCCAACTCATAATAGAATTTTTTCATTTGTTTCTTAATTTGTACACACCAAACAAAGTATTCATGGTATAAAATCTCCAAAACATATAAAACTCAACTCAATTATACTAATATATTATAGAAAGTCAAAGGAATATATTGGACCTCAATATATATCAAAATAAATAACTCGTGAAAATTGATCACTTTTTTATAAATCCAAATCAGGTTTCTCAAAATGAACCACATACTAAACACCAAATTTAATTTCCCTTGTAATATTATCGACAGAAAAAAGGGAGGGGGTACCACAACACCCACCCCACCTTAATTCTTATTTATCTTGAGAAGCATCATAAATGTTTCAACCATATGTCTTAACCTACTCATGTTATCATATCACACTCATCTGAATATGTTCCACCATTAAATTCCAAACATTCCACCACTATATAACTCCAAGGAGAGTGTAAAGTATTCATTAAAACTGAATCCACCACTCATAAAAACCATTAGATAACCTATAAAGGGATCACCCATTCCCATATGATCCAAAACCACCATGATTTCATTAATAAACATACCATACAGATCATGGTTTTCCCCATGATATCCTCTACTCATATGGCCATTTTGAAAAATAATGATTGCCACAATTGTGAATCCCATTGTAAAACCATACTAATAATCAAACAACCGACTTCATCTTGAATTTCTCTCAATATATCCATTCTCATATGAAAACACTAGTAAAAAAAGTACTACTTCACATATATTATTCTAAACTAAATAATATTATTCTTTATTTCCCCTATATAGGGCCCAAATACAATGGCATATCCATGAATAGTTAAGACCAATTCTCTAAAAACATCCAATAAACTGTTATCCTCTACCGCATACGTGATATTTCCTCACCCAAAAATGATTCCATCCCCCATGAATGCATCTTACGATTAAAATAACCAGATATTTTGGGCCAATAAAATTTTTACCATCTTTAATAGCCTCATTCATATGAAACACTTAATTATGGAAACACCTAAAAAAATAAATCGTTAAATCTTAAATCTATATAATTATAATGTAAATAATTATATGACGTGATAATTATCAATTAAAATTATTAAATATGTTTATTTTATTTTATTAATATATTATAAATATTCATTTCGAATAACCATCTAAAAAGTGGGTATTTTATTTTAGTTAAGAAATTATAATTTTTCATAGTTAAACATTTTTTATGACATAAAAAATTAATATTTATAAATTAATATAGAAATTTTAAATTCTATTTAAATATATATGATATAAAGTTAAAAAACAAATAATGTTTAAAAATGTAATTTTTTAATTTAAGAACCATTATTATTCATTTTTGAATTAAATAAAAATTTATAAATTTTAGAATTGTAACATGTAATAACTGACTTAATATTTTGATTAATCATAAAAAAATTATTTCAGTATATTTTTTTGGGGGTTTTCTATTAATATTTCTTTTTAGTTGAAACGTTTAATAGATTATTTTACCAATAACATAAATTTTTTAAAATTATTAGTATATAAGTATGAATTATAAGTCAATAAAAAAAATTCTTTGATAAAATAATTATTTTAAAAGTGATTTTAAATTTTAAAAATTTCAGTTCTAATTCACAAACACATATATGAAATTTTAAAACATAATTTAAATTATTATAAAAACCAATTTCAATACATTAAACATTTCGTGTTTTAAAATTACTTTTTTATGAAATTTATAAAATTAATATTAAAATAAATTAAATATATTGAAGTATTATGTAAAAAATAATTAATAAGGAAAAATTTATTTTTAATCATAATGTATAAATTATTTTTGTAAATACTTGTTACCTAGATAAAAATCTAATGTTTTAAGTAGTGTTTGAGAAAGAAAGAATCACAAAAATAGTGTCTAAAATATAAAGGTAAATGGTTTTTTAGTACCTTATAAGCATTGTAAATTCAATTGTCTTTTAGTTTTTTTAATTTTAAAAAAATTTGTGACTTCCTACAATAAACAAACTTACTATATTTATAAACATTTTTACCTGTGTCACTTATCCTCACATCCCATCAAACCAAATCCCATATATTTTTCTTAAAAAATATAAAAAAACTCTCTACTATATTCATATCCACCATAAGGATGTTATTTTTTTCAATGGACCATCCCTTGAATGTTTAAACACGTTTATAAAGGGTATAATCTAATAAGTGAGGAATAAATTTCAAACCACTCCATTCATACATTTATTTCATTATCTGAACTTATTATTTTAAAAATGCCCTTAAAAAAATAAAATGTTGACATATTTATTTTTAATATACTAATATCTTATTAAAATTATGTTATAAAAATTAAACACCATTTATTTTTATATTAAATGAAATGAAAATTTAATTCATGAGTTAAAAAGACTACCATCTCCATAGTGAAACATGTTTTATTTTACACATCCACCTAAGAATGATGGTAGTGGTCAATAATATTATATATGTGTTTAATATGATCTAAAAAGTGTACATAAAAATGATAAAAAGTTTTAATCCTTTATCCCTTATATAGAAAATTTAATCATTATCCATACATACGTGTGGATTACCTTCTCCATGAATGGATTGGTTTTTGCTTTTTCATTTTATCACTGTATTACATTGTATTTTAGGATAGTATATCTAATTAAAAAATATGATTTTTATGAAATTATAATGTTTTTATAAAGAATAAAAATTTAACCTATTCAAAATATCATCAATAAAAAAATGTTTTGAATATACAACGTAAAAGATAATTCTATTTGAAAAATATATTATCATTAAAATAGGAAATAATTTCATATATGATATATATTTCTTTTAATTCCATACCATTTTTATATATATCACTAATAAATACTAAATAAGATCTTTATTCATGTTCTATAATTATATTTTAAATAAATCACTTTAAAATAATCCATTAGTTATGGTATTATCCGATTTGGGTTTTTTATCAGCTACTAGAACATTGAGAAAAATATATGACATGGAGGATTATATGAATTATATATTATGTAATATTTTATATAAATATGTAAATAGTTATCTTTTTTTAATGGTGATAATATAAAAATTTAACTTATTTGGTATGAAAACACTATCAATTCAATAGGAATAATAAAAAAAATTCATCGCCAAATTTATCATTAATGACCATAACTGGAACACATATAGAATGTAATTGTAAATTTATAAAAAAAAATTATAAATAAACAATCTATAGTATACATTATGATCTTGGAATTATGAATGTTTTTATATTATTGAAAAGTAATACTACTATGACAAACTACTTTAAAAGGACCATAATTACTCACACATGGTATCAAAAATTGATTATATCTAACAAATATACATAAAAAGGATAATAATAGATGAAGTGTAACAAAATTATATAAATGAATAATGTATTTAAATAGTTTATTATAATGGTTACCTTTGTTAAGTGGAAGGTTAGATTGTGATCGACTAATCCCACATTCAAGGTATGTGTTTCTATCTCAAATTTTCATTCCTTGAGACTTTTTTATTTTTATTCATAATATTTTAACTCGACTATTTTAGATATCACCATATAAAAATATTCAATTATTATCTTCAATTTTTACATGATATTTAATTTTTCATTAATTATCATATGTATTAAGGGGTTTATATACAAATGATTCAAATTTCATATGTGGTTCATTGCCTCAAATTATATTTCATGAGACATGTTTATCATTTCCCCCCATGATATCCTTAATATTGTGTTATTAAAACCTAATTATTATATTTTAACTTATTTATTTTATTTATGGGGTTCTAATATACCTATCATGTTATCTATTTAAATGGTTTTGGATTCTATGGATATTAATGTTTTGTGAGTTTTTCTGTTAATGGATATCCTTCAATTGAGTTATAATTATTCATCTTGAACTTATTCTTCCAAGATATCATTATTAAATTCTACAATTTATTTTATGGTACATCATATTCATATCTAGGGATATTGAATTTTTAATTCATATATTTTATATTTATGAATTCATTCCCAAAATTATTTCACTAGTGAGATAAGTTTTCATCGTCCTTAACAATGTTTCATCTAATTGTCCATATTTTAATTTCATTAAAAATATTTAATTTATAATTTTAAACATAATTTTTTTCTATCTCTTATGACCCTAATATCTCCCTTATAATATTTTAAAATCAATTTTTTTAACACATTTTAAAATGATGTGTTTCAATAATTCAATTTTAAACTATTGAAATGGTTTTCCACCCTTTTAAAAATTAAATAATTTATATTTAACTCCACATTTCATTGTGATATACAATATATATTTAAATATTTCTCCATTATTGAAAATTGTTTATAAAACGAAAATATTTGGACTTTTTCACCTTAATTTTTGTAAAACATTATTTATATATCAGGACTCAATTATTGAGTAATCCTTTTGAAATAAAAAACTTTCAAAATGTGATCACATATCATTTTTTACATTAATATTATTATCATGGATTCATTATTTTTTTTATTTTAAATATATACTGTAAACATTACTATAAAAAGTTAATTTTTGAAATGAACAAATATTCCTTCTCTTATGAAAATGTTAATTTATTTTTCTATTAATAAATATTTTATGAATTCCCTTACATTTACCTCTCTATATATAGACTATTATCCATGGATTTTATATTTCATGGACCACATAATGAATTTTCCTATTTTATTAAGGATATTTAATTTAATTTATTAATTATTTTCATCCTTGAGTCAATTTTTATGACACTATCTAAAAATGTTTTGAATCCCATTTTTCATTCTATTGGTTCATTATGATATAAAGAATGATTTACTTCACATTTCATGAATATGTATTAATGATTTCTTATTGGGGTCCTATATATCCATCCAATACTATTTTTTTGGTTTCATATCTCATGAGATATTGATATTTTTCATGTTTATTATTATGGATTAGTTATTCTAACAAGGTTATGTGTGGGTATTATTATGGTTAGGATATTCACATAAGGTTGTGTATGAGTATAATTTTGGTCTATATATGATCACAATGCTTTGTGTGGTTATAATTTTGATAAAGATATTCTTACAAGGTTGTGAGTATAAATACCCCAACTCCAATAACCTAGAGTTTGTGGTTATTTTTTGACATTACCAATAGATATAAGGTATCACATTTCAAATGATTTTTTTTAATATTCTTAGTGGACTATATATATTATTAAAGTTCACATCTATATGAAAGCATAAAATACACAATGTTTTTTCTTTGATAACTAAATTATTCCTTATATTGTATATATCCAAATTAAAAACACACTTCATGATATCCTTGAGAAAATAATGCATAAGAAATTGGGTAACATAGAAACTCTGTAAGCGCAAGTGTACAAATTTTTTTTCATTAATAAATACATTGATTAAAATGTTTTAATCATTCATATTTATAGTGGATTAATGTCCATGTTTGATCCATAGTGAGAATGTTCCCTAAATATATATTTTCAGGAAGCAGACAATAATAAACATTTGGATAAGGGGTCATTAAACCCGAAACATGTCAAAACTGAGTTCAAACATTCTCTTCAAAAAGGAAAATGAAAATATTTTCTGTAATTTATTTTTAATTTCAATATATCTAAATAAATTTTACATTTATTTTTGAATATTTTAAAATCAAAATAGGGTGCTTTGTTGGTGTAACCTGATCCATAACCCCTGAAAAAATGGTTGGATCTTTTGAAATTCCCTCTAATGGAGTGTATTGTTTATATTAATGTTTAACAACCTTGTTCTTATACATATATAAGCTATAATATTTTACACATCTAGAATGTTTGAAATTGGTCAATGATAAAAATTAAAAAAGGTTACATTCATTTCACATTAGAGAATAATTAGGACCTAAATAGAGCATGCATCATGGGAAATCCTTACATGAAACATGGGACAAAACGACCTTTTGATTGGGATATGATCCTCAATCCAATTAATCAGAATCTTTATATCAAAAAAATGGGTCATATTACAAGTATTTCCTACGGTGTTTTGGAATCCAATGATTATCAATGATTTATCCTCATGAATTAGAACTCATTTAAATATGGATCAATGTGGTCTCATGGGGTAACTGGTTAAAAGTGGATTTGTGCCTCTATTTTGAGAGGAATGAAACATCGTAGCGTATGATATATCCAATTTCAGAGTGATCAAAGAAACACACCTGGACATGAATAAAGATATTGGTATGATCTTTAAAAAATAAAAAAAACACTCCATTTAAGAAATAAATAAGACTTATAATATCCCTGTTGACACTGATAATATTAGATTGGTTAATAATGGTGGCAAATCATGATTCCGCTTCTCAAGTAATGCTACCATTAATCTTACTAGGGAACTAGCCAATGATATCAAAAACCTGTTTATTTCTTTTTATTATTATGAATTTCATACTTATGTATCTCATTTTGATGAAATTCATAAATAGTGGCCTTTAATAGATGAGAATTATACTGATCTAGTGGATGATATTACCAATGATGTTCCAAATCTGATGGAATCAAAGAATGTAGGGTGAATATAGACAATTTCCTACTGTATATTTCCAATATTTCTACACCACCTATTGCATCAGAGAAGGTCTAAAACATTTATGAAGTCAATCTATTATAGAACTATGGTTCCTCAACCAGTGAGGCACACACTACTTCCAAAAACTCAAAATTATCATTATAAAAACTGGATGATGGATCTTTTGTATAGGTTTCTCTAGTAAAACCTTCAAATATCAAATAAAATTCTTGAAATATAGATGATAATAGTAAAATTTATGAATTTTAAAACACTACCACTAATCAAAAAAGGGTGGATGGGATTAGAAGGTCATATAGATTAATGAAATTAACTATGAAAATAGATGGGAAATAATACCTTCATTGAACATAAAATTATTTCATTGGAATTGTCTGGGTCTGGCCATCTCTGGCTCTATTTTTTCTCTATTTGTCTTCATAAATTACCAAAAAACAATCATAATTGGATTAGATAAACATTAGAGGGTTTTCTCTAATAGATTTTATATTTTAAAAATTGGGGATTTTATTTATAGGAATGATTCACTCAGTCTTAGAAATCATGACTATATGGATTTCTACTCACTATAAAATTGAGAATCAACTTTTTTATATCATTAGTGAATAGATTGTAACATTATGATTCAAATAATAAGGGAAAATATTTTTCATATTTTTCCTATGAATTTAATATATATGATGACTGAAGATAATGATGGATGTAAATTGTATCATTATTTGAATATATTAATTATAATTATTTTTTATTTGATAATATCAACTCCAATATGAATTTAGATGGTAAGATATGATCTATTAATATTTTTGTTGTATAAAAAAAATTTGTTCTTAAATGACATTAGTAATATCATTGAAATTAATTTTCTTGAATAAAAACTTACTTGGTATGGGAAAGTGATTAACGAAATGCTTGCTAGTAAGATATATCGATATTTTCTAATGATATTTCTATGAATTTCTACAATTTTATTTATTATGATACATTGGAAAGACTTCATTTTGATCATCATACTACCATCGTGCATCTTAATGGTAGAGAAGATAAACTATACTTTCTATTTAGATTTAATAATACTTAGGTCCTCCATCTGGATTGTATACAGATTGTTAGTGATTTTTGGATATCATGTGACCCCATAGGAAATGTATTAGCATTTATTTTCAAATTAAAAAGAGATAAATAGGAGTTTCTAAGAGTAGATAATATAATAATTTTCTATCATGGCCATGTAAATTGACTCTTTTTATGCTAGAATATATATCATATTAGAATGGAGCACTTATTCTGATATTTTGATTAATATAGAAAATGATATTGATATTTCAACCAAGTAGACTCTTGTTAAATATCAAAAAATATATTCAAAAATTGTATGCCATTATCATGTTGTCAAATGATGGTTATAGGAAAAATGAAAATTTACCCTCTTAAAAAGGTAAAGAGTGTTAGCTAAAATCTTATCTTATTAAATATAGTAACCATGTAGTAGTTGATAGTAATGATATCTCTGATAATGTTATATCATTCAATGTGAATCTTTTTAATGGGAACACATGTAATTCTATGTTAATGGAAGAAATTATTTCCAAAATGCTGAATGAACTAGATAATTTATTATTGAACTCAAGACCATTGAACTTTGAAATTGAATATATATTTTTTGGATTAAAAAATATATGTTATCCTTATCCAAATAGTTTCACTAATTTTTTCATATTTCTTAAGATGGTGAATCATTTTTAGGGGTGATTAACTTAATTGTGTAGTAAAAAAATAATTTATGGGTTTAATTTTAAATATAGAGAATTCATGTAACAAAGACTCTTTCAGGCCGGTGGCTCTATTGAAAACCTTTTATAACATTACTATCAAAATCATTGATAATTGGTTGGTAATAATTAATATAAATAACATGGTATTAGTATGGTTTCATAAAAAAAGGATAATTCCGGATTTCTAAATTATGGCCTTAGAATTTTGGGATACATTATGAAGTCATAGTATGGGAAACATTTCTTTGAAGCGTTATATCCAAAAAATATGTTTTCATGATGAGTTGAAGATTCATTACCAAATTTCTTGTGGGTTTTGGTTTTGATGATAAATTTTTTCACTCTATTAAAAATATTATCATATCACCACACAACTTTATCCTTCTTAATGGTCCTATATATGGTAATTTGAAATGCTCTAGAGGGGTCAAAAAAGGAGACCAACTTTGAACTATTATTATTTCTATCAGATATGACTATCCTAGTATGATATTTCTTAACATGTTGGAGCATGTAAATTTGAAGACTATTTGGGTGGTAAGGGATTTTCTTAATGGATCACATATTCTCTATGATAATGATATTAAATTTGTTACTAAAATAGATAAATATAAAAAAAAATTCAAAATTTTTCCATTCACCGTTATAGTGTCTATTGATAGGTTATGAAGTTGAGTAAATCCACTGTTTTATTTGGAAAAAATATTGATTCCAGTATAAAAGTGGATAAGAATAATTACTATATAATCTAATAGGGTTATTTTCTAATAAACTATCTTGGCGTTACTCTATTTTGGGGAAGACCAATAAACAATTAGTTTAATAATATATTGGGATATGATAGAAGGATATTTTCTTTTTTGATAGTTAAATATATCTCAATAGTGGGAAGAGATTCAATGTGAAGAATACTATTATTTACATGTTTTTATATTACACTAAGTTTTATAAATCTCTGATAACATTTCTTAAAAATATAAAAACTATCCTAAATTTTATATCTAGAGTATCTCAATTATTTAATGAAATGTCTTCATCATTCCATGGAATCAATGTCATAAAACATAAGTTCTTGTGGCACATGGAATAGGAAAACATGATGGATTCAATCATTACCTACACGATCATTTTAAATTGAGGTTAATAATTTAAAAATATGAATCATTAGGAATTATCATAGTTACATTATCGAGATTGTTGAAATTGAGAAGCATGCATTATTTTGAATCATCGATTTCACTATCATTTAGAAATACTTTTCCAATATTTTTTAAATTCAAATTGGATAGTTCGAGTAAAATCTTATTTTAATATCAATTTTGAAACATGTAGAGTTATACAATTAGTTAATTTTATAAACCATGCTAATCAGTATTTTTATCTAATCACCTCAAGTAATGTCTAGATAAAAAATATGAAAAATCTACCAGAGGTGTCATGACTCGTCCCTCAGGGCCCGTATCATGACTACCCCAAGCCTTCCTTCCATAGGCCTGGGGCAGGCGACTAGCACCAAAGGCGTAATTCCCTAAAACTGGGAAGGAATTGCCTTTATAAATCATAAACACACACAACCAGAGTACAAGAAGAAGCAAACACTAAGTAAAAGTTGTATAACAAGTGTAATGAAAGTAATGGGGGCCCGAATACAAGCCCAAATGTAATGTAGAAATACAACTGAAAGAAAGTACAACTTAAAAGGGACAAATAGCTGAAAGGTGAAAGATGCTCCTGGATCGTCCTGCGTGGTTCCTACCTGATGGGTAGGTATAGATGGCCCCCAAAGAAATCCCCGTCCATCAGAATCCACCGGGTACCAATATGTCATAAGGTCCTCCTACAGGTACAATCTAGTTCTGATGCTCTCAGCATCCGTCAGTGATGTCCTTCGTCTACATCCAACACAACGAGATGCGGGCATAGCTCGTATAGGGGTGAGTATAACGATACTCATTAGGGACCCTGAGACCCTCAAAGTTTCACACAATCCAAAAAGGATAACCCAAAAAGTATGAAATCAATGGATAATGATTACTTAGGTATATTCCACTACATATACCTAAGTTATCAAGTAACCCAACTCAATCATGAGGAAAACACAAAGGGAATTGACTCAGCTCAACTATGTTTTTTCATTATCAAAAACAAGAATGCTGTAGAACTCCTCCTTTTTCAAGTACAGTGGGAATTTCACAACACTGAGGCACTTCTCACTAAATTTGTAATGCTAAGCTACTCCTCTTATCGAGTATCGTGGGTCTGCTGCCAACAACCAGGTGCTCTGTCCGCAATGGGTCTGCCGCCAAATACCGGGATCTCCCCATAATAGCCTACAGAGGTACTCCTCATGTCGAGTACCGCATGCCTTCTTCCAACTTCCAGACGCTCGTCTGCCATGGGTCTGCCGCCAACTACCAGGCACTCCCCACTGGGCTAGTCGAATCGGTCAAGCAGTCGTCAGGTCTGTCAGCTACTAGGTCTCCACATTCTGTCTGCTTGTCACTGGAAGGATCCTCTCCATGATCCACTAGGAAATACTCCAACTATCACAAAGATCCATGAATATTTATATCAAAGTTCCACCATGTCATAGGGTTCTTAACATCACAGACGGCGCGTCAATCGGATGCCCGGTCTGTGAGTTATTAGGAATTTTGTCTCATGGGCCTAGTTGGTTTTGTGTACGAATAAAACTTACTGTATGTCAAATATACCTCAAACTCCCATGGGGTATTCTCAAAGTGATGGCTTCATTCCAAGAATATCGGCGCCACTGACAGTTCGTCAAACAGAATCTCATATCCCAAGATATGGGCAAAAAGTTGAAATCAGGCTATAACGGGTCAGGGTCCCGGCTGACCAAGGCGGACTGACCCGACTCGACCCAATCTGAACCACAGTCTGACCCGGTCTGTGGGTCCGACCCGGTCTGAGGAAATGGGCAGGACCGAAGGGGGTGCCCCGGCCCGGCTGGCTGTGTCTCCCCGCCCGGCTGGCCCAGTGGTCCGGCCCGGCTGGCCATTTGGACTGGCCTGGCTTGTCGTGTGGCCCAACCCAGTTGGCTGGACATGTGGCCCGGATAGAGCACGCCGCGTGACTCGGTTTGCCAAGACGTGGGGGGGGGGGGGGGGGGTGCTGCACCCCCCCATTGTTCGTAACGGCCGCCGCATGGCGCCGGCCCCTGTAACTGTGGGACCCAAAGGGTCCCGCCTGTGTAGCACGAACCGGCATCAGGCTCAGCCAGCCACCCTCCCCTGTCAACCACGGCCATAGGCCTCTAGTCTTCTCCAGCTCGGTGCATCGGGGCCACACCCTTGCTCCCCCGCCGCGGTCCTGCACCACCAGCGTGGCGTGACGGCGTCGTGCCCCTCCGCCGAGGGCCACCTTGTCCACGGCCTCCTGCTGCCCTTCTTGGGGTGTGATGGCGCCATGCACCTCTACGGCGGCCCATCATGGTTGTGGCTCTCCTCCGCTTAGTGAGGCAGTGACGCACCCTCTTGGGGACCGGTCAGCCTTTGCGCTACCGGTTTCTTTCGCTGCCAGCCCGTCGCCAGCCGCCATTGTTCGTTGCGGTACATTCATCCATCGTCAACAAACAAGATCATCCAAAGGATGAAGGTCATCCATGTTGGTGCGGTCTGAACCCCCCATATTATGTTGATAACATTCGGCATAAAAAAAACCAAAAAATTAATGACATAGAACGGAAACAGAACAACTCAAATCCCCCTAGCTTGCATGATGATTGTTCATTGACAAAGTCACAGGAAAAGGCGACATCGTTTCATTGACTTCGAAAAAGAAGAAGGTGAGGATGGAGTCAGTGTTCTTCATGGGTGATGCTTCCCTTTCTTTCCCCAGTCAATGAAAGAAGAAGATGGTGTTCCTTGATCTTTGGTGGAAGGAGCGTTCTTCACATTCTTTGTTGAGAGGGCGATGTTCTCTCTAAAGTCCCACCCAAATGAATTTCCAACCAAATGAAATAATATCTCTGTCTATTATTTAATAGTTGGCTTGAATTTAGAAGAATTCAAAAGCTGAATTAATTAAACAAGGGGTTTCAAATAATTCTACGTGGGTTCGAACATTTAAAGTAATGGGGGAAGGTGGAGAGTTTAACAAAAATAAGTGGGAGGGTTAGAGTTATTCCAAAATTAATGGGGATTTAAAAGGGTTAAGAAGCTTGTGTGGTCCTCTCTAAATAAAATCCTCCCAAGGGAGGTTATGTGGGGGTGGACCCCACCACTAACCTCTCCTTGGAGGTTTAAACTGGAAAAAAAATAAAAGTAAGTTAAGTCTTAATTTAATTTAATTTTTTTTTAAAATTCCAAAAAACTATCTTCCACTCTCGTTGAAATGCAACTATGGTGAAGGTCTCACTAAGAAATTACTGACTCTGCGAGTTCAACGGTGTCCTCAGATTTCAGTTCCGAGCATCGGTTCAAAAGTTATAAAATCATGCTCACATGTTTACTGATAGTACCCAATAAAAACATTAGAAATTGATTCTGAGCACACCGGGCCTCGGAATCAAGCGTCGTCCGAATCTCTGGACTGATAAAAATATCATACATTTAAAAAAAATATCCACCAAATTTTTGTGTCTTTACATTCTCCACACCTTAGTGCTTTATGTCCTCGTAAGCTAAAACTCACACTAAGGGAACAAATGGGGGTAATGATCATGTATCTGAGCCTCCCGCTCCCATGTGCTCTCCTGGAGGTTCCCGTGATGCCAGCAAACGCGCACCTGAGGTAAAGACCATCCACGTAGGACCCACTCCTGTCTATCCTTAATCTCCACTAGAACCTCCATGAAATTCACCCCGTCATCGATGTCCATCTCCCCATGGTCAATGATGTGGGATGGGTCGTGCACGTATCTCCTCAACTAAGATACATGGAAGACATCGTGCACCTGGTGCATCTGAGTTGGAAGAGCCAAGTGGTATGCCACCTCTTCTAATCTGCTAAGGACCTAGAATGGTCTGATGAATCTCAGAGATAGCTTTTTGCCTCGGAAAAATCTCCATAGACCTCATCGAGGTGAGACCCGTAGGAAGATGTGGTCACTATCCTCAAAATCTAGAGGTCTATATATCCTACTATCATACGACTTATTCCTGCTCTGTGCATTCTTCATCTGCTCCAAGATGTTCTATACCTACTCCGTGATAGCTCGTACCATCTCTGGTCCCACTAGTGCTGACTCCCCTGGGTATGTCCAGTACATTGGTGATCTACATGGTCGGCCATATAAGGCCTCAAAATGTGCCATACCGATGGGGGAGTGATAGATATTGTTGTAGGAAAAGTCCACCAAAGGCAAGTGATCATCCCAACTGTGACTGAAGTCGAGGACGCATGCACGTAGCATGTCTTCGAGGGGTTTGATGGTCCTCTCAGTCTGACCATCCGTCAGAGGATAGAAGGCGGTGCTCAATCGAAGCTGGGTCCCGAAATCTTCCTACAACCCCTTCCATATTCGGGATGTAAATCATGCGTCAAAGTCAGAGAAAATAGAAAATGGTACTCCATGTAATCACACAATATCTTACATGTAGAGGCGTCCCACGCTCTCTACTGAGACCTTCTCTCTGATCGGTAGGAAGTGGGACGACATGGTGAGTCGGTCAACAATCACCCAAATCGAGTTGTGACACCTGGATGTACGTGGAACACCCATCATGAAGTCCATGGATATCGCATCCCACTTCCACTCTGGAAAAAATAAGGGCTGAACTAAGCCTACTGGTACCTATTCCTCTTCCTTCAATTTCTGACAAGTGAGGCATTGTGAGACAAACTCCGCTATTGCCTTCTTAATACCTGACCACCAGTGCTATCATAGAAGGTCCTGTAACATCTTCTCCACTACTGGATTTACCGCTAGAGGGGGAGTGTGGAACTCCCTCAAAACTTCCTCCTGAAGTGCAACTGGTACCATGGTATGTCTTTTGAAGAGTATGTTGTGATCCCCACCTTCAGAAAATTTATCAGGTGCCTGTCCTGTGGATATCTGAGAACGTCGCGTCTCACAGTCAGCGTCCCCATGATGCGCCTCCCTGAATTACTGAATAAGTGGGGGTGTGATTATAAGAGACCTAAGATAGGTTGTTCCTTCCGTATCCATCGAGGATATCTGTAAGGTAGCAAGCTGATCTGTCACCTCTCCTAGAAGCTGAATGCCAAATCTATTACTGAGAGCATCCACAACAACATTCCCTTTCCCTGGAGTATAGACTATCTCGAAGTCATAGTCCTGGATGAAGTCAATTCAATGCCACTATCTCTGGTTTATGTTTTTCTGAGAGAAGATATACATGAGACTCTTGTGATCAGAATACATGGTAAAAAATTCTCCCATCAGATAGTGCCACCACATCTTCAAGGCGAAGACCACTGCTGCTCACTCCAGGTCATGGGTAGCGTAGTTCTGCTCATGATGTCTCAACTGCCGAGAACCATAAGTGATCACTGCTTGCTCCTGCATTAGGACACACCCAATTCTAGTCCCTTATGCATCACAGTAGACTACGTACCCTATGACTTCCTCTGGAAGCGTCAAGATGGGGACACTAGTCAGCCTCCACCTATGCTCCTGAAAGCTCTGATGGAATCTCTCCGACCACACGAAGGGTTTCCCCTTCTTCGTCAATGCTGAATGTGGTGATGCGTCTCTACAGAAGTCTGGAATGAACCTCCAATAGTAGCCAATCAACCCCAGGAAACTCCGTACCTCCGTCACAATCCTGGGTGGCTCCCACAAAAGTACCACCTCGATCCTTGTTGGATCCACTGCAACTCCAGCCTCCGAGATAACGTGTCCCAAAAAGTGAACCTCTCGAATCCAAAACGGGCACTTCGAGAGCTTACGATAAATTTGGTTCTCTCAGAGTGTGTCTAGTACTACCTGAAAGTGGTAGGCATACTCCTCCTCAGTAGATGAGTATATCAGTTTGTCTTCGATAAAGACTACGAAAAAGCAATATAGGTAAGGCTGGAAGATCCTGTGCATGAGACACATGAACACTACTAGAGCATTGACTACATTAAAGGGCATAACCAAGAACTCATAGTGGCCATACTGACACCATAAAGTTATCTTATGCACATCCTCATCTAGAACTATTAGCTAGTGATAGCCTGATCTGAGGTCTATCTTCAAGAAACATCGTGATCGCTTGAGCTAATCAAAGAAGTCATCAATCCTTGGGAGTGGTTACTTGTTCTTTACGGTCACCTGGTTCAGGTGACGGTAGTCAACATAGAGCCGCAAGCTCCTGTCCACCTTCTTGGTGAATAGAATCGGGGATACCTAGGAAAAAACACAACGCCAGATGAATCCCTTTCCCTAAAAGTCCTCTTGCTGTACCTGTAGCTCACAAAACTCCGAGTGAGCCATCCGATACGCTGGAGTAGATATCGGTGTAGTCCCGGGGTACAAGTCAATATAGAAGTCCACCTCTCTATGACGAGTTATTACTGGAACATCATCAACGAAAACATCAGAGTACTGGTCCACCACTACAGGATATGTCATACTCTCCACATCAACTACTCTGAGGGTAAGGCAAGCCAACTAGTGAGTGATCGGCTGAACCATCCTTAGAGTAAGTCTGTCATGTGCTTCAAAGGTTCCCTTTTCATCGGTGATGGTGAACCTAGTCCCATCAGTGTGGACACACTACACTTTTCACCTAATAAATTCGATCTAATCATGGACTATAGATAACCAGTCCATACCCAAAATGACGTCGTAAGTCCTCGATGCCGCTACAAGGAGATCCTAGTCGAAGCTATCACCTCCTAGAGTATGCTCACACTGTTGGAACCAGTGTGTAATCATCGAATCAGCTCATCTAAGACTCCTTATCCATAGGGATCAAACCAATGTCTCCTTCGGAATCTCCGAGCTCCGAACGAGGGTAGTGGCGATGAAAGAGTGACTGGAACATGTGTCTATAAGAACTGTAGCTATGGTGAAGTAAA
The DNA here is from genome assembly GCA_963277665.1 of Viscum album. Classification (NCBI taxonomy): domain Eukaryota; kingdom Viridiplantae; phylum Streptophyta; class Magnoliopsida; order Santalales; family Viscaceae; genus Viscum; species Viscum album. Next base: position 163,435,870 of record OY728155.1, on the reverse strand, counting down.
CAAAGATCATACTTCGTATCATCTCCGGAGCGCCATGGTCGTATACCTTAGCTCCCTGAATATGTGATCTACCATGTCCACCTGCTCCTTGTGGTTAGGTTGTACTTCTTGGTGGTTGTGGCGGTAGCATATCGTATCGTCGTCCACAACCAGCTGTACATACAACTCCTCTGCCATGTCCGCCTCTGCACTGTAGATTGCCTCAATATAGGCTTTGCATATTCCTAGGAGGTCCCTCAATTGTCTGATCATCATTAGTATAGCAGGTTGGGTACTCATGAGCCATGTGACCAAGCCCGCCACACGAGTAACACTGCTCGCTCCTGGCATGTCTGGCTTTGTCTCCACTCTGGGTGCCCCGCACAACTGATCCTGAGTCTAGCAGTTGACAACCTGCGGGTCTAGTCCTCTTGGACCTCTGTGTGATCTTTTTAATGCCAGCAACAGAATAATCCACTACAAATTGATTAGTGGTGGGTCTCTCTGCTGGAGACTGCTCTGTAAGGAAACTCTCTACTAGGAGGGCTCGCTCCAATACCCCCATCTGCGTCGGGATGCTGTGGGAGATAAATGATGCTCTGATCTATCGCCTGAGTCCCTTCTCAAAGGTTTGGGCCCTGAAGAATGGGTACCATACCATATCAGTGGAGTAGCGCAAGAGGTCGGTGAACCTCACTGGGTAATGAGCTACACTCATGTTGCCCTACTATAGATGTAGCATCTCCTGTATCTTCACCGCTTGAAGGGCGGCTGGTACAAACTTTGCCCTGAAAAGGCTCTCAAAGTCTGTCTAGATTAAGGTCACCTCGTTGTGGACCTGAAGCATCAGGCTCCACCATCTGCCTACTACTTCCTGAAGAAGACTTTTAGCAAGGATCACCATGTAGTCTGCTGGTGACCCTACTAGCTTGAAAACACTCACCACAGCCTTCAGACAATCCTCAGCCACCTCTGGGTCTATATCGTCCTAGATCCTGGGTGGCCTCTTGCACTAGAACTCATGCAACACGCTCAAGAGGCGTGCATCGTCTGCTACTGTGGATGGTGGCATCAGTGGCCCAACGGTTGGTGGTACCGCTGGTGCCTCAACTGGAAAGGGGACCTACACCGATGCCTCATCACTCGGTGGGATGTCAGTACGTACAACTCTCAGGGCTCTAACTAGTCGTCTGTGGGTAGGCATCCTGAAAGAAACAGATGTGACACGGTCAAACGATTATACCTGATGAGCTGACCTTGTTTGAGCTGAAAAACTTTTGAAACACATACACAATCATTGTTTTCATGCACTATGCCGGAAACCAGTAGTCTAGGTCGTGTTGTAGGGATACGTCGGCTGCCGCACTATCACTGGACTCCCTGAACTGAAATCCACACTAGGTAGCCTTAATACTATTACTTCATAGAAAATAATGATAAGAGTCTTGAGTTCTGTAGTAGAATCGAATCCTCTGATAACAATTTTCCACGACCAGTCCCCCTGGACCCGTATCATGACTACCCCAAAGCCTTATTCCATAGGCCAGGGGCTGGTGACAAGCACTAAAGCCATAATTCCCTAAAACTGGGAAGGCATTGCCTTTATATATCGTAAACACAAACAACCAGAGTATAAGAAGAAGCAAACACTAAGTAAAAGCTGTACAACAAGTGTAATGAAATAAATGGGGGTCAGAATACAAGACCAACTATAATGTACAAATAAAACTAAAAGCATGTACAACTAAAAAGGGACAAACCGCTGAAAGGTGAAAGCAGCTCTTGGATCGTCCTCCAGGGTTCCTACCTGAAGGGTTGGTACATATGGCCTCCACAGCACTCCACATCTGTCAGACTCCACTATGTACAGATACGGCGTAAGGTCCTCCTCTGGGTACCATCTAGTCCTGGTGCTCTAGGCCTCTGTCAGCGTTGCCCGTCGTCTGCATCCAACACAACGAGGTGTGGACATAGCTTGTGCAGGGGTGAGTATAACGATACTCAGTAGGGACCCCAAGACCCTCAAGGTCTCACAAAATCCAACAAGTATAAACCAAAAAGTATTAAATAAATGGATAACCATTACTTAGATATATGCCCATACATATACCTATGTTATCAAGTAACCCATCTCAATCATGAGGAAAACACAAAGGGCATTGACTCAAGTCAGACTAGAATTTTTCATTATAAAAAACATGGATACTGGATAAATCCCCCTCTATAGAGTAAAGTGGGCCTATCATGACACCGAGTAGTTTCTCACTAACCTTGGACTGCTGAGGTACTCCTCCTGTCGGGTATCGCGGGTCTGCTGCCAACTACCAGGTCCTCCGTCCGCTGTGGGTCTGCCGCCAAATACCAGACGCTCCCCCTAATAGCATGAAGAGGTAATCCTCCTATCATATACTTCAGGTCTTCCACCAACTACCAGGCACTCCTACACTGTGGGTCTGCCGCCAACTACCAGGCGCTCCCCACTGGGCTAGTCGAATCAGTCAAACAGTCGTCAGATCTGTCAGCTACTGGGTCTTCGCACTCTGTTTGCTGGTCACTGAAAGGATCCACTCCACGAGCCACAAGGAAATACCCCAACTGTCATAAAGTGTCATGATGAATTATTTCAATGGGGTTCCATGTCATAGGGGTCTCAACGCAAAAGTCGGTGCGTTAAATAGACTCCCGGTCTGTGAGTTATTAGCCTTTTAATCCCTGGGGCCCGGTTGGTTTCGTGTACGAACCAACCTAACCATATCTCAAATATACCCCGAACTCCTGTGGGGGTATTCTCAATGGGATGAATTCATTAAAATAATATTGGTGATGCTGACGGTTCATTAAACGGATGCCCATAGCCGAAGATATGGGCTAAAAGGTGAAATCGGGCTATAGAGGGTCCGGGTCCGGTCCGACCCACTCGGACCGACCTGGCCTGACCCGGTCCGAACCGGGGGCTAACATAGTCCACGGGTCTGACTCGGTCAGAGGAAATGGGCAGTCCTGAAGGGGAAGACCCGGCTTGAGGGCGACCCGACCCGAAGGCGTGACCCAGCCCGGTTGGCTGGCCGTGTGGCCCGACCTGGCACGGCTGGCCGCGACTGGCTGGCCGCGTGGCCCGGTTGGGAACACTGCATGGCCTGGTGAGCCACGCCATGGAGGGGGGGGGGGGTGTCCCCCCATTGTTCATAACGGTCGGCCCAAGGCACCAACCCCTGTAGCTGCGGGACCCGAAGGGTCCCACCTGTGTAGGGTGCACCAACAGCCGGCTCAGCCGGCCATCCCCCCATGTCCACCTCGGCCATAGGCCATGGATATTCTCCTTTACGGCACAACAGTTCCACACCCCTGATATCCTGCCACAGCCCACCCTAGCTGCGGTCCTGCACTGCCGGTGTAGCATGATGGCGTCGCGCCCCTCCGCCATGGCCTGCCTTGGCCGAGACCTCCTGTTGCTCTCCGCGTGGCGCGATAGTGTTGCAACCCTCCGCTGCGACACTTCATGGATACGGCTCTCCTCCATGTAGTGAGGCGGTGCCGCGCCAGCTTGGCGACCTGGTGGCCATTGCACCGCCAGTTTCTTTTGCAGCTGGGCCGTCGCTGGCTGCCGTTGTTTACCGCAGTCTATTCCTCCGTTGTCAACAAACAACATCAACCAAAGGGGGAAGGTCAGCCATGTTGGTGCTGTTCGGACCCCCCATGTTATGTTGATAACATTTGTCATAATGAATACCAAAATATTAACGATGTAGAATGGAAACAGAACAACTCAGATCTCCCTACCTTGCTTGACGATTGTTCATTGATGAAGTCGCGGGAAAAGGTGTCGTCGTTTCGTTGATGTTGGGAAAGAAGAAGCTAAGGATGGTGTCAGTGTTCTTCGTGGGTGACACTTCCCTTTTCTTGCCCTGGTTGAAGAAGGAAGAAGATGGTGTTTGTCAATCTTCAGTGGAAGAATAGTTCTTCATGTTATTTGTTGAGAGGATGAAGTTCTCTCTCAAGTCCCACGAAAATGAATTGCCAACCAAATGAAATAATAGCTTTGAATATTATTTAATATTCGGCTTGAATTAAAAATAATTCCAACGTTGAATTAATTAAATGAGGGGGTTTAATTAATTCTAACTGGGTAGGAACATTTAAAGTAATTGGGGAAGGTGGAGAGTTTAACCAACATAAATTGGGGGTTAAAGGTGTTCCAAAATTAATGGGGAGTTAGAAGGGTTAAGAAACTTGTGTGGCCCCCACTAAATAAAATCCTCCCAAGGGAAGTTATGGACGAGTGACCCCCACCACTAACCTCCACTTACAGGTTTTAACCACCAAAAAAATAAAAATAAGTTAAGTCTTATTTTTATTTAATTTTATTTAAAAACCCCAAAAACTATCTTCAACTCTCATTAAAACAAATCTATGGCGAAGGTCTCACTAAGCAATTACTGATGTTGTGAGCTCAATGGTGTCCTCGGATTTCTATTCCAAGCACCGGTTCAAAATTTATAAAAACCCGCTTGCACATTTACTAAACGTACTAAAGAAAAACTTCCGAAATTGATTCTGGACACACCAGGCCTCACAGTCAAGCGCCGTCAGAATCCGCAGACTCGTAAAAATCCCATGAATTTAAGAAAAATCAATTTCCATGGAATTTTTGGTTCTTTATAAAAGGGTATAAAGAAGGTTGTGATGAATTACAATTTAATTATCCTAGTGGAAATTATGATATGGGAACTGGAAATTATTGGTATTATCGCATCAAATATATTTTATTTTAATCTCAAAACTATATTAGTTCATAGTTATATGAACATATTCAATAAAAATGTGTGTGAACCTATAAATTTGTGATAGACTATAGGATTGATTTTTTTATACTATTGGTTATTGATTATATTCAGTGAGTTGAAATCCATTTGGGATCTAGATTTATCCAATTCATTAACATATTGATGATTTAAATAATCTTTTTTATGCTATAATACAACGTCATAACATTGGATGATGATTTTTTACTTATTTAATATTTTCCTACTACAAGCTAATTCTATTTATTATTAGATTTTTTTGGATTCGACCATAATCATTATAAAAAAAATTCAAGAACATAATAAAAGTTTAATTTCAAAATTACTTCATGTTATCTACTCTATAGAAAAAATATACATAGAAAAACAATAATAAACAAATGGTATGCATTGGATTTAATCATAGTGCATGTCCAAGATGAAAATGGTATAAACAATATTCATTGTAAACAAATATTCCATGATTTTTATGGTTTAAATAATATTAATATTGATTGTAATTAAAATCATACTAAAAGAAAATTTTATGATTTATGAATTCACATTCCATTGTTTGGATCAAATGAATTAAGAATGTTACTTCATGATATAATGTTGGTCTTGTAGGATTTGGTGTAGTCATAAAAGATCCTAATTAGACCATTATTGGATATTTTTTGTCTATGTATATTGGAATCATCTCATGGTGTATATATTATTAGGTTGATCAATGTTGTTGAACTACAATGACAATGAGGATGGAGCAATTTATGGTTCGAATGTTTTTCTACCATCATTGTTTAGGCTGTTATAATTGGTAATATTAATTTATCATAGAATATGACATCCCAATTGATCAAATTCTTAGATTAACTCTCAATCAATAATGACATCATCACTCATGGTTTTTCATGAAGAAAACTATATTTTTTAACATCTTGAAAATAAAAGGTAAAATGAGAGAATCTTACCTAATCTTTTGTTCAACACAAGAAATGGACACCTCTCATTCATAGAGAACCTTCTAAAATCAAATATTTCATATTGTTGTAACATCACTTATATTTCAATGAAATCATTTTACTAGAAAAAAAATGTTCAATCGATATAAAAATAATAATAATATAATCACGTTTTATTTAAGACAAAACCATGAGAATAATATGTTTAGAAAAATTATATTCAAATGAATACATACAAAATAATATCATAATATTGAAAAATATCCCTTGAAATTATGACTAATATAATAGTAACATGGATATAAATAACTAATTAATAATGGATGAATGAATAATTCCAAACATTTAAAACATACCATCAAAACAATTCTAAAAATATTTTAATTATCTTGGTACAAACCCATTAAATTTGGACAACTACTTTTTCTCATGATATTGTTGATGCATCGAGGGGATATCAATAACCATGCCATGCACATCACGTACTAATTCAAATTAATTCATCATATTAATTATGATAAACATTATCGAAATATTAATTTTTAATAAATAACATATATATGAAATCTTAATACAAACCGTAATGAAATAAAAATAATCCTAAACCATCTAGTGAAATATAGTGAATAGTAGTAAAATTTTATATCCTCATTGAATGTGATCATGAACCATCCAAATAAATAATAGGGATGATATAAATATAGAATATCCCTAGTGTATCATAATTAAAATAAATTTTTAATGTTTTTAATATATATACAATATGAATATCATTAAAAACAACTTTAGGGAAAAAACAATTCTACATTGAAAATTGAATTTTTAAGAAAGTTAAGAAATGTTTTTTAATATAAATTTAATAAAATTAAAATATAAAAATATTTAATATAATAATTAAAAAATTAAATTGTCATGATGGTGGACAATTAAGTTCATGTTATTCAAATTAAAACAAATATTTCATTCCCATTCATTGTAAAAGACCGTGTAGAATTATTTGCGAAATGACATGACGATTAATATAATTTTTTTAAAAAAACTATTTTTTTTAAAAAAATGTAACAAATAATATATAAAATATGAGAAAAAAATTTATTTTTATAAAACACTTGATTTGATGAAATATTATTTTGGACTTAAGACGTAGATATAGTCAGATTTTCCAAAAACATTTTATCAATCAATTGATATACCAATGACTTGTAAACTAGTACTATTACTCGTTAATGTTCATGAATAACCATTGGAGAGTAAAATATATTGAGTTTTGGATATAGATAACATATAATTTCCTCATTTGTGACTTAAACATAAACAATCACGAATGATGATAAGATTGTGAAATAAACCCTTATAACATTGGTAACATCGTAATCATAAGCACAATAAAAGAAATAATATCAAGAAACACATTAAATTACAAGATAAGAAATTTAAAAATGATATATCATAAGAAAATTGGAAGTATATACACCGCACAATGAAATGAGTGGTTAATATGGCTTAGGTCTCACAAAAGTTAAAGTGATATGAGAACCCATTACTTCATGTTAAAATCCGTTTATATGTGTCAAAACCTCATATATAATAAATGTTGATTTTTTAATAATCTAATAAAATTTTATAATTATATATATCATACCACATATAATCCTCTTATAACAATTTACCACTATTTTGTTAGTAATATTTCATTATTTTCATTCTTTTAATTGTTATTTTCATTATATTCTCATGCTTATTTTTTCATGAATGTTCTAGTTATTGTTAATTTGATATATTTACATAATCTCTAGAATGATAATAATTTAATAAATATTATTTATTTTATATAGGTAAATCATTATCACCACTATTTAAAATCAAATGTAGAATATGTTTATCATCTCTTCATGGAGACGGTAGTCTATACATTCACATGAGTGGAAATACCATTCCCATAAATGGTCTAAGTGTAAAGAAGTCATTGATATATTAATTTTATAATATTTATATCTAGTCATATATATCCCATATATTCATTATACTGAAACTAATTACATTCCATGTGAATAATATCTAAAAAAACTAATCACATCACTTGTCCAGGTAGTAATCGACCATACCCACGAGCAATGATATTTTATTTTATATATAATATAAAGTAAAAAAGTTATATGTTATATTAAAACAATATGAGTATATTTATATAATAAAAATTATATATATACACTCAATATATCATTATTTACAAAAATTAAAAGTATTTATGGAAAATTATTTACATATGTTTGTGAGATGGTAGTTTTACATACACACGATTATTGATTTTATTTCCCATATTACGAAATTGTATAGGGATAAATTTTATTTCAAAAAAATAATTACAAATAATACTATTTGATACATTATTTTTTATATTGAATGTTTTAATATGTAATTTATGGTTGTAAAACAACAAAAAATGAATGATCATAGTGAATACAGTTACGTTATCTAAAGGAAACCACAATTGGAAAACTTCTCAAGGAACTCAGGGTTGGAATTTTGGGAAAAAAGAAGAGAAAGTGTTTTTGCTAGGGTTTTTCGGTAGGTATTAATCTTGTATGAGTATATCTAAATTTCGTTATAAGTGTTTACAAGTTATTGGATTGAGTTCCCTTTTATAGGTAAGGAGTGTCATTTTTGTAAATACCATAAACTATTTAATAATTGGAAGTCATTATAAACCAATGTTTCCCCAAAATTGATAATTTATGGGATTTTAAGATGGTATGGTTGAAAAAAAACCTAACAAGACATTTAATAACGCTTTTTTGACCATGTTAATCCTTAAATTCTATATTTCCTTACTTTTTAATTATTTTATATTCACTATTGAAAGAAATTAAACCCTCTTAGTTTACCCTTTATGAATTAAATATAATGATACATATTAGATAAATTTTACCCAATTAATATAAATATGAAATAAAATTTACCAAATACAACTTCTATGAGTTTGGAAAATTAATTTTAACACAATCATGTTTAATATAAAAAACCATTAATTAACATTACTCATGGTAATAATGTTTTTACTTATTTTTGGAAAATATAATCACCAAAAATTATAAAGTAGTCCAAAAAAAGAGATATTTTTGATATTTTTGAATATTTAAAAATAAATTTGTGTATGATAGTATTTTTAGCAATTTTAATTCATTAAATAAAATTTGATTTATAATTAAATATTATTGACATCAATTTTGACGTTATTCATTTAATTTGATTATATAAAATAACTAAAAAATGATGGAATGATAATATATTACATTATCAGCTTTATAACATGATATATTAATCTATAAATGTAGTGTAATATCATAATCTGTTCAATATACAATACAATTAATATTTTATGTATTATTTTTCATATATTATTTTTAATTAAATTATTAATATGGAAGTGTTTCTTATTAATATAAAGTAATTATATGATTAATAAAAATTAAAAAAAAGTTACCCTCAGTAACATAATTTTAATATTTGACAAATTATCGTCCATATTTATTTCATAACAATTTTTTTCTCTCTGTGAAAATAACATTTAAATTTAAAAGAAAGAGGATTACATTTTTTACTCTGTTCATTAATAAAATTATTATATAAGTATGTTTTGTGTAAAAATATCCCAAAAACACATAAATATAAAGTATATGGATAGAAATAGTCGCATAAAATATAAATTAGATAATTCATGTTTTCATTTTGACCATTTTTTTTATTTTAATTCCATGGTAAACTCATTTTTACATTAATCGTAGAAATTATATTTTTTTATTTTCACTAGTCATTATGGTCTAAAATCAAGTTGAAAATTTATTATAAAAAAAATTATTCTAATTGAATATTTGGAATCAATTTTATCAAACAAAATTTACAAAGTGGAAATATTTAAGTTATAATTAAACCTACAAATGTAATGAAAAAGATATATTATGAGGAGAAGACTCTCATATGTATAGGTAATTTTATATCAAAATTCAATAGAAAAATGAATCAAATGAACTATATTTTATTACATATAAAATAATTAAACTGTTTTTAATTTAAGAAAAGTTTTTATTCATAATGTTACCAATATATTATTTACACAAAAAAGGTTGTTTTCAGTAAAAACTAATACTATTCACTAGTATTTGAATAATGAAACTCTTTTAAATGGAATCCCAAAACATTTACCTCAAATAAATTCTTTCTAATTATTTTAGATATTATTCTAAATTTATCTAATAATGTATCAAAAATTTATAAAAATAAATTTTAAAATATGTTCAAAATATATGGTGAAACCTTCTTTCAGTAATATATTGTTTTCAAGAAAAATGTTATTTTCATTTAAATGTTTTTTATTTTTTTTATAATTAATATAAAAATATTGAAATTATTATATATATTTGTAAAAATATTATTTGCATAATTTTATATTAATATTAATATATAATTATTTAATGGTTAGTTTATAAATTTAATGTTAAAATTATAATATTTTTATTAAGTATCGATTTTTATTTTAGCTTGATATTATGTGCATCAAAAGCTATCAAAGAGAATAAACTTATTTATAAATAAATTTATCAAATAGTAAATGGGTGTAAAAGTATCTTCTTTTTTGATGTTATGTTTCATATATGTTATCAAACATGTTGATCTTCTTTTACAATCATATTTTGTTACATACTGCCCCCTAAAATAAATGTTGTCAGTGATTTTTAATCAGGATCATAGTAATTAAATGTTTCACACTTTAAAATACCTTTCTTGAAATCCAGAGTCAATATAATGGTTACAAAGGCATCCCATTGAAAAGATGAAAAAGGAGGTATGATGGTCATCTTGAAGATTCACATATTAAGGTCTATAAATAAGAGAATATGGGTGTGAAGTGTATATATTAATTTATAATTACATAATAATTCCCAAATAATGACTTGGAGATATAAATGTAATTGATCACATGATAACGATTGATCATTGGAATTTTGACATCCACAAATCTGTAAATATTTAATGAGTCAGAAGACCATTGATACATTAGATATAAAGGTTAAAGGATATAAATTTTATATAAGAACCTTTTCCAAAAGATAGGTTTTTTATTTACCATATACATGAGGCACATATGGAAATTTACATACATGTCAAGTATAATTTCATCTATTAATTATTTCTATGATTGTGTAATGTTATTCGAAATTATGAACATTCATGATTAACATTAAATCACTGAAGATGTAAAATTAACATTTAATAAATCATTATCTAAATAAAAGAATCAAGTTTCATCCCTCCAATCTCTAGATATTTTCAATGACGAAAATTTTTATAACATATTTTCCAATAATTTCCAATGTTCAACATAATTGATTCCATAAATAGTAAACCTTATGATTTGTCTATAATATGGATGAGAAATTTTAGAAGGAATGTCACTAAATCAAAATAATATTCCCCATGAAAATATAATGTTTCTCTTAATTTCACATTTCAATTATTTTATTATCTTTATAACTAAAAAAAATATTTAAAACATGCCGACTTCAAAAATTAAAGTCTCAATTTTTTCCAAAATATTCCATAAATCCATACATAAAGTGAACACTATCAAAGATAAAAAAAATAAAATCATTACCCAATGATTTCATTTTCATTAATTTCTCATAAAAGTATCATAATCATTATTATATCAAAATTGAGCATATAAAAATATTTATCTTCACTGAATAATATTTCTTAGAAATAAAATTTCATTGAGTCATGTTTCCTTGTCATTATTACCTTTCAATATATCCTCTAAAATACTTAATGAAAATGTATTATAGTAATGTAATTATAAATTTCATAATTCTTATAACCATAATATAAGTTATAAAAATACTCCTATAAAATAATTCTTGAGTCCAAATACATAGGATCTTCATTCATAATTTTCGATCACAGTAATTTCATACGTTTGGCCATGATTAATTAACGTCTTCTAAGGTATATTATCTTGAAAGTAGGGAAATTAATTTTCATATATACACATCAACATATAATTTAAAAACTGAACATGAAATGTTTTTTTTACAATTTAGCTCATGTACTTGATATACCTTATCTCCACACTTGATACAAACTCTAATTGCCATTAAACAAGTATGATGTTGTTTGTTTCCAAAATTATCACCTATGGGGAAAACCATTATTTCTATTCTTACCTACACAATTTTTTCTCCTTATTCCACTTCATATATTTATTCCCTTGTAAGAAAATATATATGGAATATTATTTATTCCTTTTGATTGAATATGAAAATATTTTCTCTTATGATGATAATGTTTGGGTGACTAGTTCTCGTCAAATGATTGGATTACTTCCATTAAGAAAATGATTATTATTATTCCATAGATTACGTGCATTGATATTGTTCACATTACTTCTGATAAGTTCCACACATAAATAGTGGTATATACTATATTACTTCAAAACATTATATATTATAATGTATAATCCCAAAACTATTTAAATGATTAACATAAATTGAAAAGTGTTATGGATGGCTATTTTGATGATCATAAACATGGTTTCTTTTGGGCAGTTTCCAAAATATTTTCAAATACATTATAATGGGTTGCAAGGAAAATTTAAATAATCTTATGAGTATACACTATGAATGTAAAAATATGTGGCTATTAAGTCCCATATTCATGTATAATAGAATTCTTGAGTTAATAATGATGTGAATTTTTCAGAGTTATTACCACTATGTCCACCTGTGCCAGAACCGCGTCCATTATTAGTATCTATAAAAGGGATATATTTCATTGAGAAAACACATAATATATACCATACCAAATTATAGGATGGTATTATATACTAATCATTAATTTTTATCATATCTTTATATTCCCTGATATATGATTTCATAAGCCTAGTTCCTATTGATTCTACTAAAATTACTATGATACCAACTATAATGTTTCCGCCTCTTGTACCATAGATCCGATGGTCATAATATTATATTTGCATGATATTGAAGATATAAAATCTTGAAGGACCTAATATTTTAGTATTGTTTCCTAAATTCCATACATGATTTATCAAAATTTTGAAAACATCAAATACATAGGGTGGGGTGTTGAGAAGTTAGTTATTATTTATAGTGAATCATTGTATATCAATCACACCAAAAATTATGAAATCATGAGAAAAATAATAAATAATAAATGGATGATATCATATGCTTATTTGGGGTATCCATACAACAGTAGCTATCCTGAATAAATAATAATGATCAATATAGTAAGGTAAATAATTAAAACAAAATTAATTTAAATGAATATCTAGAGAACAATATGGAAGGAATAAATGATTACTTAACAAAGAAATATAAAAAATCATATAATCATGAAATGTATCCTTGGATATTATAACTAATATAATAATCATATAGACATTAATAATTGATTCACAATGACTGAATGAATAATTTTGGACATTTAAAACATACTCTCATGGGATTTTCCAAATAATTTTAAATCTTTCGATAGAAACCCTTCTAATATGGCCAACTTATTTGTCACTAGAGACCCTATGTGTAACGGCCCGAAATTTTGAATAAATCTTATTTCCTAATTTTATGTGTTATTTTATTTTATTTTTATACTCAACAAAAATGTTTCATTTGATAACATCAGTATAATTAAAATGAGACCGTTGGGTTTTGACTGTTATATGTCCATTGGTCAATATGACCGTTGGAAACTAAACATTTTGTTTTTTGTCTCTAAATACAAGTAATCTTGGTTAATTATTATAGAAAGAAGATTCTATGGCCTCACCCAGTAGTCTTGGACAGATCGAAGCCCATCTAACAGAACTTGGGAAGGAGGTAGCACCACTGGGCTTTGCTCTGGACCAAACCCAAGATGAACTTCATCGTGTGAAGCTAGAACGGAATCGCCTTCGTGAGAAGTTCAACCTGATAGAAATTACTACTCGTACGATGTTGGCCGAGCCTCCCTCAGATTCTCTCACCTTAGCACACCTTACACTTAGGTCCTATGCTGGCGTGATAAGGGGCTATTTAAGGAGACCATAACTGCCTTGTGTAATCCCTTATTTTTTTAAAAAAATTGGTTTTCTTCTTATGATGAAGTTTATGAATTTTCAAATGACTGGATAAATATAGTATGCATATTTTTTATGAATTTTAGAGAAGGTTTATTTTAAAAATGTTTATATAAACCTTAAATAATTAAAAATGTGTAATGATTTTCAAAAAATGGTCTTCTACAATTATGTTCAGTCTGAAATTTAGAATCTAATAAGATCAACATGATTTTTTGATGAATAGTAAATTATGAATAGTAATTTTATGATTAGGATTAGTAATGTGTCCAAATGGATTTGTAATCTCACTTAAATAAAGCATTAATATAATCTAGGCACCTTGATTAAGTAATGTGATTCAATAAAATGGTTAAATAACGGTTTCATATATTATTATTCAAGTATTAGTTTTTTCAGGTGAATAGTGTTTTTTAAATAAAAATTTAATTAAAAATATTTAGAAAATTATTTTTATAAAATGGATTTCATTTTTGAACTCAGAGCATCGATATTATGTTATGGTAATTTTTCGGGATTTTTCTGAAAAAATGAATTTTTGGTGAATAGTATATTTATTTATCAATTAAATTAAACATATTTAAAAAATTATTTTTATAAAATGGAGTTCATTTTTTTAATCAGAGCATCAATATTTGGTTAAAGTGAAATTTTGGGATCTTTCTGAGAAAGTTGAATTTTTTAGTGAATAGTAAAAATACAGTTTTAGGGTTTCAGAATGTTTAATGACATCATAACTATGTCGTGATGATATCATGAAATATTTTAAGGGATGGCCGACCAAAGGTGATGAATTATTGTATGGGGGTCCCATGGTGACTGACATCATGGGAAATATCTTGGGAGAGCACATGGTTTTGAGAAAACCACTTGTGAGGTGTCCCTTGGCCATTAATGCATTGTCCCCTCACTTTCCCTATAAATACCAAGCCCTCCTCTCATCCATTTGACTCCAAAACCATCCTCAACAAATTTCTGGTCTCCTAACCTCCCTAGGAGTCCTTCCAAGGTGCCCCCATGCCCTCATGGTACAAACCATTGAGTTTTAAGAGTTACGTTTTAAGGTAAGGGATCCGACCTCTCTCTTTCTTTTCAAGTAATCTCTTTTATGTCATTCCTTTTATGCTCTATGTTCTTATGTTGGAGAATGTTATTTTATATTCATTATACTGTCCTATTTATGTTCATATGATGGTAGACCCCCTCTTACTCTCATCATTTCATTTTATGAAAGTTTAAGTGGCGCCGTTAGGCTGCCGAAATTTTTGTAACAGATTCTTTCACCCTTCTCATTTTCAAGTTATATTTTCTTGTCAAGTCTTTCAAGTTCCTTTTTATTATGTTGGGGAATGATCTCTATATCTATCATACTGATCTTTTATGATCAAATGATGAGATACCCCATTTGATCTCTTCAAATCAGTATTTTTATGTTTTAAGTGGCGCCGTTAGGCTGCCGAATTTTTAAGGGATTCTTTCACCCTTCTCATTTTCAAGATCTATTTTCATATCAAGTCTTTCATGTTCTTTTTTGTTATATTGGGGTATGATCTCTATATCTATCATAATGAACCCTTATGTTCATATGATGAGAGACCCTATTTTTATCTTTTCAATTCATTTTTGGTTCAAATTTAAGTGACGCCGTTAGGCTGCAGAATTTTTAAGGGATTCTTTCACCCTTCTCATTTTCAAGATCTATTTTCATATCATGTATTTCAAGTTCCTTTTGTTTTATGTTGGGGTATGATCTCTATATCTATCATACTGATCTTTTATGTTCATATGATGAGAGACCCTATTTTATCTCATCAATTCATTTTTTTTTTGAAGTTTGAGTGACGTCGTTGGGCTGCCGAATTTTCATAAGAGAAATATTATTTTTTGTCTTCCTTTCATGTTCTTAATTTCATATGGTATATCTTCAAATTTCATTACCATGTTCTCAAATCCTTTATATTCTGTCCCTCAACTGTTTTATGGGTCATTTATGAGTGTTTGACCCATGTTCCCTCTATTTTCAATGTTTTATAAAACCCTGAAACATAGCCGTTATGCTAGAAAATTTCCGTCTCAAAATGCATCTCTCTTTTTCTAAAATACTTTTATTTTATTAAGTGAATACTCAAATATCATTATTAAAAAGTTTTATTCACATATATACCCAAATGTTTCAATTTAAATTCTTGTTTTTACATACATGAGACCCACTCTCCCCTTTTGTGGGTTTAAAGTGACGTAAAGATCATGTCTTTAAAGCAGTTTTTAAAATGTTATGATTATGAAACGAAACCCATTTATTTTATTCTATATGGGCTATTTATGAAATGTTTGATGATGATATATGTGGATCACATGATAATAAAGGAAAATTTAAGGGTGCGCCATGATAGCGCTCCAATGCATTGGGTAATGATGTAACCACTAGAGATTATAATTTTCACGATACCTTGGTGAATAACCTTGGTAAATTTCAAATGACACCTTGGGGATAGAACTTGGTGATATTTTCATGATTGTCTATATAAAATGATGTATCCACATCTTCAAGATATGAAAAATGTTATTTTTATTATGATATGCCTCATGATTTCATTCTCATGCCTTAAAGTTCTTTTCATTACTTTATTGATGTATCTCAAGTTCACATGTAAAATGTTTCTTTTATTTCCATTACTGGGCCTTCTGCTCACCCTTTATTTTAATGTATGTCCCCAGGTTATGAGATGCAGTAATGAACCTAGGATGAACTTAAGGAGAAGCCTTTCAAGTGTTTAAGAATAATGTTTTATATTGTTTTCACGTATTAGGTTCCTGGTTTCCAAGACACTAAAACTTAAAGATCCTAAGTTTTGTGTAATGTAATGAGAGTTTATGTTATAAAAAGGTGGGATGTTATAGTTGGTATCAAAGTATGGTTTAGTTATTTGTTGAAATTATGATATGAAAACTTTAGGAATAATCCTATAGAAAGGTTTATATATAGGTAATCTTCCTAGTATTTTGGTGAGTATTGAGTAATGGGTTGCCAAGAAAATACATCCCTGTCTAGATACGAGCAGGTATAGGTGGCTCTGGGACAGATGTACATAGGTTTAAAACCCGAAAACACCGCTTTCAGCTAGACTCGAATGGGAACTGGTACATGAAAACGGGCCTTACTGCACTCTTGGTTTTGACACTCCCGGGGGATATGCTTTGGTAAATTCATAAGCTTAGTATGAACCATTATTAAAGGAATAAAGATAAAATAAAATAAATATTCACATAAGAATATATGATCATGGATAACCTAGATTGGAACCTTGGGTTCACAATTTAGGGTATACTATTCTTCTACAAGTTATCCATATATGATTTAAGTTCCTTTTCATGATTATTGGATAAGTATTTAAGCCCCTAATTATACTTTCTCTTCTTAGTTAATGGTGGGAAATGGAAGAACATGTCCCAAAAACCAATGTGATAGGAAATGCGACGATTATCGTATTAATATGATAGATATGATTAGGGGATTAAAAGATGATTATTATTTTGGAAGACCTTCACTATTTTGGGAACCCTATTTGATCAAGGTAAATAGATTACAATGGTATTTCCATTGAGGGGTAAAGGTTGAATTATATTTTGAAGAATCAATGAATTTAAGGTGAACTTATGGTATTATAGGTTACTTATGGAAATGATTAACCTATCTTGGGAAAATATGTTTAGGTTAGTTACTTTGGTTATAAGATGTTAGGAGAAGTTGATGTTGTTTGGAGATGAACGATAAAGTTTATCTTGGAAGACTATGTTATCAAGTACTTCTTGTATTTGGGTTTCAATCTTAGTTTTGTTTATTTTGAGGAATTTTAAGGACCGTTATTTATGGAATGGTCTAAGAAGAACTTTGGGTAGTACCATGGAACTTTGAAGATTTAAAAGTTGTTTCCAATCCTATGGGTTTATTTCTTTTTGAAGGGTTGTTTTACCTTACCATTTCTGTTTTTGGGATAATGTTTAAAGATAGAAGAAATAGATAGTTAATCTTTTGTGGATTATGTGATTCTCTAGAAGACGATTCTTTTGTTTTGATGAGACCAAGTAGTTTTGAATGCTCATAGTTTGGAGAAAAGATTAGTTTTGGGTAGATACTTATTATAGGATGAAACTCTACACGAAGGTAGGTATATTTTCTTATGTTTCTGTTCTACGTAGTAAATGAATTCCTCAAAATTATGAAAAGGAACGTAAAACAAAAACATTGTTGGTTTAAGTTTCCTACTAGGTAATCAAATACCGTTTACACACATCATAAGTTTGGGATTTTCTTATGGTAAACTTTCTCCTAATAATTTTTTATATCACACTCCCTCAGAACATGAACCTTTGTTTTCTCCTCCATGTCCATGTTTTCATATATGGAATCCAAGTGTGGGTTAACTCGGGTGACCTTTGTACTTCCCTTTATTTCTTTTAAAGTAATAGTTTTACTGAATCCTTTTCCGATGTGAGACTTTCAATGAAATTTCAAAATCCAATTTTAAAAATTGCGAGGACGCAATTTCCTAAGGGGGGAAGATTGTAACGACCTGAAATTTTGAATAAATCTTGTTTCCTAATTTTATGTGTTATTTTATTTTATTTTTATACTCAACAAAAATGTTTCAATTGATAACATGAGTATAAATAAAATGAGACCGTTGGGTTTTGACTGTTATATGACCATTGGTAAATATGACCATTGGAAACTAAACGTTTTGATTTTTGTCTCTAAATACAAGTAATCTTGGTTAACTATTATAGAAAGAAGATTTGATGGCCTCACCCAGTAGTCTTGGACCAATCGAAGCCCATCTAACAGAACTTGTGAAGGAGGTAGCACCACTTGGCTTTGCTCTGGACCAAACCCAAGTCGAACTGCATCGTGTGAAGCTAGAACGGAATCGCCTTCCTGAGAAGTTCAACCTGATAGAAATTACTACTCATGTGATGTTGTCCGAGCCTCCCTCATATTCTCTCAACTTAGCACACCTTACACTTAGGTCCTATGCTGGCGTGATAAGGGGATATTTAAGGAGACTGTAACTGCCTTGTGTAATCCCTTATTTTAAATAAAAATTGGGTTTTCTTCTTATGATGAAGTTTATGAATTTTCAAATGACCGGATAAATATAGTATGCATATTTTTTATGAATTTTAGAGAAAGTTTATTTTAAAAATGTTTATGTAAACCTTAAATAATTAAAAATCTGTAATGATTTTCAAAAAATGGTCTTCTACAATTATGTTCAGTATGAAATTTAGAGTCTAATAAGATCAACATGATTTTTTGATGAATAGTAAATTATGAATAGTAATTTTATGATTAGGATTAGTAATGTGTCCAAATGGATTAGTAATCTCACTTAAATAAAGCATTAATATAATATAGGCACCTTGATTAAGTAATGTGATACAATAAAATGGTTAAATAACGGTTTCATATATTATTATTCAAGTATTAGTTTTTTCGGGTGAATAGTGTTTTTTAATTAAAAATTTAATTAAAAATATTTAGAAAATTATTTTTATAAAATGGATTTCATTTTTGAACTCATAGCATCGATATTATGTTATGGTAATTTTTGGTGATTTTTCTGAAAAAATGATTTTTTGGTGAATAGTGTATTTATTTAAAAATTAAATTAAACATATTTACAAAATTATTTTTATAAAATGGAGTTCATTTTTTTAATCAGAGCATAAATATTTGGTTAAGGTGAAATTTTGGGATCTTTCTGAGAAAGTTGAATTTTTTAGTGAATAGTAAAAATACAGTTTTAGGGTTTTGGTATGTTTAATGACATCATAACAGTGTCATGATGATATCATGAGATATTTTAAGGGATGGTCGACCAAAGGTGATGAATTATTGTATGGGGAGCCCATGTGGCCTAACTTCAGTGGAAATATCTTGGGAGAGCACATGGTTTTGAGAAAACCACTTGTGAGGTGTCCCTTGGCCATTAATGCATTGTCCCCCCACTTTCCCTATAAATACCAAGCTCTCCTCTCATCCATTCGACTCCAAAACCATAATCAACTAAGTTCTGGTCTCCTTAACTCCCAAGAGTCCTTACAAAGTGCCCCCATGCCCTCAAGGTCCAAACCATTGAATTTTAAGAGTTACGTTTTAAGGTAAGGGATCCGACCTCTCTCTTTCTTTTCAAGTAATCTCTTTTATGTCATTCCTTTTATGCTCCATGTTCTTATGTTGGAGGATGTTATTTTATATTCCTTATACTGTCCTATTTATGTTCATATGATGAGAGACCCCATCTTACTCTCATCATTTCATTTTATGAAAGTTTATGTGGCACCGTTAGGCTCCCGAAATTTTTGTAACAGATTCTTTCACCCTTCTCATTTTCAAGTTCTATTTTCTTGTCAAGTCTTTCCAGTTCCTTTTTATTATTTTGGGGAATGATATCTATATCTATCATACTGATCTTTTATGATCATATGATGAGATACTCCATTTTATCTCTTCAATTCAGTATTTTTAAGTTTTAATTGGCGCCGTTAGGCTGCAGAATTTTTAAGGGATTCTTTCACCCTTCTCGTTTTCAAGATCTATTTTCATATCATGTATTTCAAGTTCCTTTTGTTTTATGTTGGAGTATGATCTCTATATCTATCATACTGATCTTTTATGTTCATATTATGAGAGACCCTATTTGATCTCGTCAATTCATATTTTTTTGAAGTTTGAGTGACGCCGTTGGGCTGCCGAATTTTCATAAGAGAAATATTATTTTTTGTCTTCCTTTCATGTTCTTAATTTCATATGGTATATCTTCAAATTTCATTACCATGTTCTCAAATCCTTTATATTCTATCCCTAAACTGTTTTATGGGCCATTTATGAGTGTTTGACCCATGTTCCCTCTCTTTTCAATGTTTTATAAAACCCTGAAACATAGCCGTTATGCTGCAAAATTTCCGTCTCAAAATGTATCTCTCTTTTTCTAAAGTACTTTTATTTTATTAAGTGAATACTCAAAGATCATTCTTCAAAAGGTTTATTCACATATATACCCAAATGTTTTAATTTAAATTCTGGTATTTACATACACGAGACTCGCTCTCCCCTTCCGTGGGTTTAAAGTGGCACAAAGATCATGTCTTTAATGTAGTTTTTAAAATGTTATGATTATGAAATGAAACCCATTTATTTTATGCTATATGGGCTATTTATGAAATGTTTGATGATTATATATGTGGATCACATGATAATAAAGGAAAATTTAAGGGTGCGCCATGATAGCGCTCCAATGCATTGGGTAATGATGTAACCACAAGAGATTACAATTTTCACGATACCTTGGTGAATAACCTTGGTAATTTTCAATGACACCTTGGGGATGGACCTTGGTGATATGTTCATGATTGTCTATATAAAATTATGTAGACACATCTTCAAGTTATGAAAAATGTTATTTTTATTATGATATGCCTCATGATTTCATTCTCATGCCTTAAAGTTCTTTTCATGACTTTATTGATGTATCTCAAGTTAACATGTAAAATGTTTCTCTTGTTTCCCTTACTGGGCCTTCTGCTCACCATTTATTTTGATGTATGTCCCCAGGTTATGAGATGCAGTAATGAACCTAGGATGAACTTAAGGAGAAGCCTTTAAAGTGTTTAAGAATAATGTTTTATGTTGTTTTCACGTATTATGTTCCTGGTTTCCAAGACACTAAAACTTAAAGATCCTCAGTTTTGTGTAATGTAATGAGAGTTTATGTTATAAAAAGGAGGGATGTTATAGTTGGTATCAAAGTATAGTTTAGTTATTTGTGGAAATTATGATATGAAAACTTTAGGAATAAGCCTATAGAAAATTTTATATATAGGTAATCTTCCTAGTATTTTGGTGAGTATTGAGTAATGGGTTGCCAAGAAAATACATCCCTGTCTAGATACGAGAAGGTATAGGTGGCTCTGGCACAGATGTACATAGGTTTAAAACCTGAAAACAGCGCTTTCAGCTAGACTCGAATGGGAACTGGTACATGAAAACGGGCCTTACTGTACTCTTGGTTTTGACACTCCCGGGGGATATGCTTTGGTAAATTCATAAGCTTAGTATGAACCATTATTAAAGGAACAAAGATAAAATAAAATAAATATTCACATAAGAATATATGATCATGGATAACCTAGATTGGAACCTATGGGTCACAATTTAGGGTATACTATTCTTCTACAAGTTATCCATATATGATTTAAGTTCCTTTTCATGATTATTGGATAAGTATTTAAGCCCCTAATTAGACTTTCTCTTCTTAGTTAATGGTGGGAAATGGAAGAACATGTCCCAACAACCAATGTGATAGGAAATGCGACGATTGTCGTATTAATATGACAGAGATGATTAGGGGATTAAAAGATGATTATTATTTTGGAATACGTTCACTATTTTGGGAACCCTATTTGATCAAGGTAAATAGATTACAATGGTATTTCCATTGAGGAGTAAAGGTTGAATTATATTTTGAAGAATCAATGAATTTAAGGTGAACTTATGGTATTATAGGTTACTTATGGAAATGATTAACCAATCTTGGGAAAATATGTTTAGGTCGGTTACTTTGGTTATAAGATGTTAGGAGAAGTTGATGTTGTTTGGAGATGAACGATAAAGTTTATCTTGGAAGACTATGTTATCAAGTCCTTCTTGTATTTGGGTTTCAATCTTAGTTTGGTTTATTTTGAGGAATTTTAAGGACCGTTATTTATGGAATGGTCTAAGATGAACTTTGGGTAGTACCATGGAACTTTGAAGATTTAAAAGTTGTTTCCAATCCTATGGGATTATTTCTTTTTGAAGAGTTGTTTTACCTTACCCTTTCTGTTTTTGGGATAATGTTTAAAGATAAAAGAAATAGATAGTTAATCTTTTGTGGATTATGTGATTCTCTAGAAGACGATTCTTTTGTTTTGATGAGACCAAGTAGTTTTGAATGCTCATAGTTTGGAGAAAAGATTAGTTTTGGGTAGATACTTATTATAGGATGAAACTCTACATGAAGGTAGGTATATTTCTTATGTTTCTGTTCTACGTAGTAAATGAATTCCTCAAAATTATGAAAAGGAACGTAAAACAAAAACATTGTTGGTTTACGTTTCCTACTAGGTAATCAAATACCATTTACACACATCATAAGTTTGGGATTTTCTTATGGTTAACTTTCTCCTAATAATGTTTTATATCACTCTCCCTCAGAACATGAACCTTTGTTTTCTCCTCCATGTCCATGTTTTCATATATGGAATCCTAGTGTGGGTTAACTCAGGTGACCTTTGTACTTCTCTTTATTTCTTTTAAAGTAATAGTTTTACTGAATCCTTTTCCGATGTGAGACTTTAATGAAATTTCAAAAGCCAATTTTAAAAATTACAAGGACGCAATTTCTTAAGGGGGGAAGATTGTAACGACCTGAAATTTTGAATAAATCTTGTTTCCTAATTTTATGTGTTATTTTATTTTATTTTTATACTCAACAAAAATGTTTCATTTGGTAGCATGAGTATAAATAAAATGAGACCGTTGGGTTTTAACTGTTATATGACCATTGGTAAATATGACCATTGGAAACCAAATGTTTTGATTTTTGTCTCTAAATACAAGTAATCTTGGTTAATTATTATAGAAAAAAGATTCGATGGCCTCACCCAGTAGTCTTGGACCGATCGAAGCCCATCTAACAGAACTTGTGAAGGAGGTAGCACCACTGGGCTTTGCTCTGGACCAAACCCAAGTCGAACTGCATCGTGTGAAGCTAGAACAGAATCGCCTTCATGAGAAGTTCAACCTGATAGAAATTACTACTCATGCGATGTTGTCCGAGCTTCCCTCATATTCTCTCAACTTATCACACCTTACACTTAGGTCCTATGCTGGCGTGATAAGGGGATATTTAAGGAGACTGTAACTGCCTTGTGTAATCCCTTATTTTAAATAAAAATTGGGTTTTCTTCTTATGATGAAGTTTATGAATTTTCAAATGACCGGATAAATATAGTATGCATATTTTTGATGAATTTTAGAGAAAGTTTATTTTAAAAATGTTTATGTAAACCTTAAATAATTAAAAATGTGTAATGATTTTCAAAAAATGGTCTTCTACAATTATGTTCATTATGAAATTTAGAGTCTAATAAGATCAACTTGATTTTTTTGATGAATAGTAAATTATGAATAGTAATTTTATGATTAGGATTAGTAATGTGTCCAAATGGATTAGTAATCTCACTTAAATAAAGCATTAATATAATCTAGGCACCTTGATTAAGTAATGTGATACAATAAAATGGTTAAATAACGGTTTCATATATTATTATTCAAGTATTAGTTTTTTCCGGTGAATAGTGTTTTTTAATTAAAAATTTAATTAAAAATATTTAGAAAATTATTTTTATAAAATGGATTTCATTTTTGAACTCATAGCATCGATATTATGTTATTGTAATTTTTGGGGATTTTTCTGAAAAAATGAATTTTCGGTGAATAGTGTATTTATTTAAAAATTAAATTAAACATATTTAAAAAATTGTTTTTATAAAATGGAGTTCATTTTTTTAATCAGAGCATCAATATTTGGTTAAGGTGAAATTTTGGGATCTTTCTGAGAAAGTTGAATTTTTTAGTGAATAGTAAAAATACAGTTTTAGGGTTTTGGTATGTTTAATGACATCATAACAGTGTCATGATGATATCATGAAATATTTTAAGGGATGGTCGACCAGAGGTGATGAATTATTGCATGGGGAGCCCATGTGGCCTAACTTCATGGGAAATATCTTGGGAGAGCACATGGTTTTGAGAAAACCACTTGTGAGGTGTCCCTTGGCCATTAATGCATTGTCCCCCCACTTTCCCTATAAATACCAAGCCCTCCACTCATCCATTCGACTCAAAAACCATCCTCAATGAAGTTCTGGTATCCTTACCTCCCAAGGAGTCCTTAAAAAGTGCCCCCATGCCCTCAAGGTCCAAACCATTGAGTTTTAAGAGTTACGTTTTAAGGTAAGGGATCCGACCTCTCTCTTTCTTTTCAAGTAATCTCTTTTATGTCATTCCTTTTATGCTTCATGTTCTTATGTTGGAGGATGTTATTTTATATTCCTTATACTGTCCTATTTATGTTCATATGATGAGAGACCCTATATTACTCTCATCATTTCATTTTATGAAAGTTTAAGTGGTGCCGTTAGGCTGCCGGAATTTTTGTAACAGATTCTTTCACCCTTCTCATTTTCAAGTTCTATTTTCTTGTCAAGTCATTCAAGTTCCTTTTTATTATTTTGGGGAATTATCTCTATATCTATCATACTGATATTTTATGATAATATGATGAGAGACCCCATTTAATCTCTTCAATTCAGTATTTTGAAGTTTTAATTGGCGCCGTTAGGCTGCCGAATTTTTAAGGGATTCTTTCACCCTTCTCGTTTTCAAGATCTATTTTCATATCAAGTCTTTCATGTTCCTTTTTGTTATATTGGGGTATAATCTCTATATCTATCATACTGAACCCTTATGTTCATATGATGAGAGACCCTATTTTTATCTTTTCAATTCATTTTTGGTTCAAGTTTAAGTGAGGCCTTTAGGCTGCCGAATTTTTAAGGGATTCTTTCACCCTTCTCATTTTCAAGATCTATTTTCATATCTTGTATTTCAAGTTCATTTTGTTTTATTTTGCGGTATGATATCTATATCTATCATAATGATATTTTATGTTCATATGATGAGATACCCTATTTGATCTCGTCAATTCATTTTTTTTGAAGTTTGAGTGACGTCGTTGGTCTGCCGAATTTTCATAAGAGAAATCTTATTTTTTGTCTTCCTTTCATGTTATTAATTTCATATAGTATATCTTTAAAATTTCATTACCATGTTCTCAAAGCCTTTATATTCTGTCCCTCTACTGTTTTATGGGTCATTTATGAGTGTTTGACCCATGTTTCCTCTCTTTTCAATGTTTTCTAAAACCCTGAAACATAGCCGTTATGCTGCAAAATTTCCGTCTCAAAATGTCTCTATCTTTTTCTAAAGTACTTTAATTTTATTAAGTGAATACTCAATGATCATTCTTAAAAAGGTTTATTCACATATATACGAAAATTTTTTAATTTAAATTTTGGGATTTACATACACGAGACCCGCTCTCCCCTTCTGTGGGTTTAAAGTGACGTAAAGATCATGTCTTTAAAGCAGTTTTTAAAATGTTATGATTATAAAACGAAACCCATTTATTTTATACTATATGGGTTATTTATGAAATGTTTTATGATGATATATGTGGGTCACATGATAATAAAGGCAAAATTAAGGGTGCTCCCTGATAGCGCTCCAATGCACTGGGTAATGATGTAACCACTAGAGATTACAATTTTCACGATACATTGGTGAATGACATTAGTAATTTTCAAATAACACCTTGGGGATGGACCTTGGTGATATGTTCATGATTGTCTATATTAAATGATGTAGCCACATCTTCAAGTTATGAAAAATGTTATTTTTATTATGATATGACTCATGATTTCATTATCATTCTTTAAAGTTCTTTTCATTACTTTATTTATGTATCTCATGTTCACATGTAAAATGTTTCTCTTGTTTTCCTTACTGGGCCTTCTGCTCACCCTTTCTTTTGATGTATGTCCCCAGGTTATGAGATGCAGTTATGAACCTACGATGAACTTAAGGAGAACCCTTTCAAGTGTTTAAGAAGAATGTTTTATGTTGTTTTCATGTATTATGTTCTTGGTTTCCAAGACACTAAAACATAAAGATCCACAGTTTTGTGTAATGTAATGAAAGTTTATGTTATAAAAAGGCGGGATGTTATACTATGATACATTGAGGGGATATCTATAAAAATTACCCACTAACAACATAGTTAATATAATTCCATATTCATATGAAAGGGTTTCAAATATAAAAAACATAATCCTTTTTATCAAAAATATAACATGTAAAATTTTAACACTTACATCAATTAAATAAACATAATCTTAAACAATCTAGAATAATATATTGAATAGTAATGAAATCATAGATCATCATTCAAACTAATAATTAACCATACAAATAAAGAAAACGAATTATATTAGAAAAAAATATCCGGAGTGGATATTTGGTAAATTAAAGTGTCAATTCCATTAATGAATACAAATAGCATAAAATTCCCTTAAATTGTTTTTGGGTAAAATAAGCATTTCACATGGGAAATGTTTTTTTAAATAGTCTACAAAATATTTTTAAACTACAGTTCTTTAAAAATAGCCATTTACATTTTTTAAAATAGTTTTTAAAATAATTACTAGTCATAATGGTAGAAAGAATTCATTAAGGTCATTTATATTAAAAGAGATTTTTCTTTCGAATTTTTTTCTAAAATACATACCAGAATTATTTTGAAATTAAATGAGAGTTCTATTGACAAGAATGTAAAATAAAAAAAAAATATTTTTTAAAAATGTTTTATACATTTTATTAGAAAAATGTAAAAAAACTGAAAACCATTTTAGAAAACATGGATTTTAAAAAATATATATTTTAGAATAAAGAGGGAAATAATGTTGGATATTCATAAAAAACATTTTTAGAATTATTTTAAGATATATTTTCTGGAAAAATAAAAATTTTAAAATAATAATGTTCATAAATAACGAAATTATATGAAAATATAATTATTTAAGATATAAATAACAAATAATTCACCCAATGGTGGATTAATAAAAAAATCTTGTATAATGACATGGTTGTAAAAATATCCATTACAATATCAACAATATCCAAATCATAATCCCTATGAATGAAATAAAATGACAAGAAATATTAAATAACATATATTATAATATATTAATGATATAAAATGTCAAAAGGGGTTTTTTTACACAACACAATGTAATAAGTTGATAATATGATGTATGTATTACAGAAGTAAAAGTGAGATGTGAAACCCTTACCTCAGGTATTCCTCCCATTATATGTGTGAAAACCTCCATTATAATAAATTGGGAGCTATTATACAAATATTAAGTAACCATAGTCATATATATATATATAATATTATATAATATCCTCCTAAATCATTTTATCACCCATTTGTTAATAATATGTCATTATTTTCATTGTTTCTGAGGTTAATTCTCAGGATTATTTTAAATTTAATATTATAGATATTTTAAATAGTAAATTGTTACATCATCCCATGAATTATATTAATATTATATTCATTTTTGTTACTCTATAAACCCATATTATCATTCTTGAAAATTTTACATAGGAATTGATTTAGATCGCTTGATGGAGATGATAAGTCATACGTACTCACGAGTGGTGATATCATTACCTTAAGTGGTGAAAGGGTTGGAAATTTTATGAAATGTTAATTTTAAATTTTTTTATCATTTAATATACATAGCATATAGTAATTTAATTTACCATTACTACTTTTCTTTTAAATCATAAATAAAAAATGAATTACATCCTTTCTAGTGGAGGAAGTCTCCCGTGTAGAGAAGAGATGTAATTGTATTTTAAAATGAATGTAAGTTAATATTTAATATGTAAACATTTATATAAAATAGATTAATTATATATTAATATATATATATATATATATATATTAAATCAATCATTAATTCCAACTATGAAGTATATTTATTGAAAACAAATTACATCTTTTCATGTGGTGGTCACCTGCATTCACACAATTTTCTATTTAGTTTCTCATTTAAAGGATGTGTAAATACAAAAATATTATATCAAAAACATTATTAAATAAAAATTTATTGGATCTCTAGGTGTTATTATATTATATTCTTTATTTAATAGTTAAATTTGGTTATATAAGAATGATAAAAAATGAGCTTAGTGAAGACAATTACAATCTAATGGAGAAGCTTCATTTGGATCTCCAATTAAGGACCATATGGGTTGGTCATTTCGAAAATGAAGAATATATATAATGTTTACATGGATAATTTTCAGGTATTTGGTATTGGGTTTACTAGAAAAATGTCTTGATATGAGAGAATAAGTTAAGAGGGTAAGTTCCCTTTTATAGTTGAGGTGGAGTGGCATTTTGGTAAATGCCCAAAATTATTCAATAAAGGGAAGTCCTCCCACAAAAAGTGGATCAAGATTTTTTAATTAAACCAGTGTAGTGATTATATGGTCTACACACACTACAAAAAAATAAAACATGTGTTTTTAAAAAATTCACATATGTTATTCTTAACATTTACTATTTTATTTTTTCACTATGGTAACTAGTCCTTTTTCAAAAAAGTAATTTATTCAATAAAAATAAAATAAAATGATCCTTATTATATAATATGTAAGTAATTAATCTATATATAAAATTAAATATAAAAAATTCCTAAGTGTGTTGAAAATTAATTTTTACACAAGATCATGTAATATGTAAAATAACACATTAACCTTAATCACGAAAATAATGTTTTCACACTATAGGGGTCAATATAATTACTATAAAATACCAATTGGTTCATTAATGTACCATATATGATATTTTTTAACATTTATATTCCACTTTATATATGTAATTATTTTTTATGAATTTTAAATTATTAAATCAAAATTCATTTTTTATAAAATATCATTATTGTAAATTTTGACATTATTCATTTAATTTTAACTTAAAAACTATATATAATGAATTAATTGGAATATATTTTTTTATAACCTGTATGAAATGATGTATATGTCTACAAAATATTAGAACACAATAATTTATTCAATTTATGATTCCTTTAGTGTTTTTAGTATTATTTATTACTTTTTTATTAATTAGATATTTTTTTGTTTGTGTTGCTTAAGTATTTAATGTAATTATATGATTACTAAAAATTAAAAATAAATTAATCCTATAAAATTATTTTCAATATTTATAAAATGATAATCCATATTAATATTCGTCATTAGTTTTTTCCTTCGGTGAACAATTACCTGTAATTTAAAAGAAAGATAATAAAATTTATTCTTTTTTACTTAGTTAAATTATTATACAGTTATCTTTCATTGGAATATAACCCAAAATTCATTAAAATATAATAACATTTAGATATTGTTTTAAAAAATAGCAAATATAAACTAGTTTTGTTCATTTTAATCCCCATCCTTTGAGTTTTACAGTACAGTAAATTCATATATTCTTCAAGCATTAAAATTAATTTTTACTCCTTTCACTATTACGTGTGGTAAAAAAATACATGATATATAATATTAATTATTAAAATTAAAAATATAAAATAAATATTATCAAATTAAACTCTCATAATTTGAAATATTTAATTTAGAATTAAAACTATAGATGTAAAGAATATGCATTATTTCAATCAAAAAACTCTCACAAGTATAGAATGTTTTAATATCATCATTCAATCTAAAATTGAATCAACAAACCTAAAATTTATATATAATAATATAATTGGAATAATTTTACCTTAAAAACAATTTTAAATAAAATTGAATCTTTTAAATGCTTTATATAAATAAATGGTTTTAAATAGAACCCAATATTTTCACTTTTCATCGAAAAAATAACCTTTCCGAAAAAAAATCCCAAAACATTTTCGAAATCTAATTTTTATATTATAATTCAATAAATGATTTTAATTTTATAGAATAAATTTTATGAAATTATTATGAGAACAATATTAACAATATTCTCAAGGCCCAATGAATTTACCTTTTAGAAAAATATAGATTTCTAAAATACATTAATTTTTATTTAAAATTATTTTTTATTTAAAATTTATAGGTATCCATTGAATTAATTTTATACATGTGTTAACCAAGGAATTATAATATTTTAGTTACTCATATTCATATAATCCGTTTTAATATCTATTTTATATTGTTTGTGTTTAAATAATTATATTTTTACCGTGTAATGTGTTTCAATTAAACTCGATGTTTTTTGATTCACAAGTGAGTTAAGTGATAGAATTTATTTAAAATAAAATATATCATATAATATTAAGGTGTTAAATTTTCGTCAAGTTTTTTTTGTTTTATATATTATTGTAAGAACCCAATTTTTATTCTTGAGGTACATGTTTCTTATTTTCTTCTTTGCTTAAGTGTTTTTGAGAAATTGAATAAAATGGGGAAAATACAAAATTTTGGATCTACATGCCGTGTATTATTCCAAACGCTGTGTACTTTAGCCGTGTGGGATGAGTACATAGATTGTGTAGCCATGTCGGTGACGAAGGGTGTAAAAACTGACTACACACCGTGAAGTGGGTATGTACATGATGTGTAGTCAGTCGGCTGGAAAATAGTAAGGCGGTGGAAGAAGCCGCCAGTCGGACGATAGTACACGCTGTGTACTCCAAATTCCCACGTTGTCTACTAATGTTGACAGATGAACAATTCCACACTGCCAAGAAGCTGCTGAAGGAACAGTTAAAAAAATGAAATGTAAACACCATGTAATTGAATGTACACACCGTGTAGTCTTTTTTTTTCTTAAGATGGGAAGTAGTATCCTCATTGGCAGGGGAGGCATTGGATGCGTTTTGGAGCTGGGAGAGGAGGCTAGATCTTTGAAGAGCTCCCGATCTCACGTCGGGAATCAGATTCTTCCACCATCGATCATGATTTCACCACACAGGTACGAGCTTCCTTCTCCTTTAGTGTTTCCTTACAATTCTTCCTATAAGGGATGTTATTTGAGTTTGAACAAGAATTATTTTACCTTAGATCTACGACGTTCTTGGACGTTTCAGAAGGCATTGTTTGGGTAGATTGATCACGGGTTATCGAGGTAGGTGGCTTTGTGTTTAATTTCCAACTGATGGGCATTTTTTGTACCATTGTGATTTTCACCCATGAATGGGGTATCGTATGGCTGAGACCTTGTTGAATTAAATACCTAGAATTGTTTTGGAAATTTAAATGTGATAATAAACTGTTGTTTGGGATTACTCCCTGGATCCAGGACAACCTCGGGGGTGGGTTCCTATATTTAGCTGTTTGTCCAGGATACTCGAGGGTATGCCTTTATAATAATGATTATAGAATTGACTTGATAGGAATTGCATTTGTATTGCACGTATATTGAAAGTTTACATATTAGTCATGGCTCGATTACTTGTTTAGCCAGAGGGTAGTGTTCTGATTAGCCTGTGGGCAATGTAGTACTTAACCTGTGGGAAACTTCTTCTGTGCCTGTGGGATGTTCTCTCTGTGCCTATGGGCGACACCTCGTACGCCTGTGGGAAATATTCGATATTCCTGTGGGATGATTCTTGTGTTTGGATTCTCTTTACCTGAGGGAAAGGGTTTACACGTCTGAGGACAATGGCTATTTTACTTAGAATATTCACTATGGTGATATCTTTAATTAAATGTTAATAAGAATAATAAAATGGAAATTCAACTGGTAAAGTTAGTTACTTTTGAGTACTGCTTAGTTTATTGCATTTTACAACTACATACTGTTGTTGCATATTTTCACATAGTTGGGCACGAGCTTTTGGTGGGTGCCTACTTGGATTTATTTCTCACACACTATTTGGGTCATGTATTCGGCCCAAATAGATTACGTTTCTGTAGGTGTGGATAAGGGCAAGGGACCCTATATAGGTACTTGTTTGTTGCTGGGAAGTAGGGGCATGGGACCGAGCTTGGGCTCGCGATTCCGCTAGATGTTCTGTTTTACTTTTCTATAATCATACTTCAGTTGTATTGTATTGCAGTGTTATATGTTTTGGCTATTTTATAAAATAGTGACATGATGCATTTTCATATATATATGACTGTTGGTCTCCTTGTTATTATTGGTTATCCATTTCTATTATAATTATTGTTTACCACTTCCGTTTGGTGTATGCTATTTATCTATTCTGTTGTGCTGCACTTTGAAAAATGAGGGCTTAGATTCCCCACTATCAAACCTGGTCCCTTGCTGCTATTAGGTAGCCTCTGGCGTTTGGGGAAATGCGCTTGAGGTCACGTGGAAAACCGGGTTCGGGTCACCCATTGAGTGACACTCGGAACCAAGATGTTACAAAGTGGTATCATAGGAATTCTTTTCTTTGACTAACTATTTGGAGCCTTATTTAGTGATAAGATGAGAATGGTAGTTGGTAATATGTTGTGCCTGGACGTAGCTAACCCGTGTATAGGGAAAAGCAAATTTACCTTGTGTTGCAATTTTTCTAATTTTTCAATTTTACAATTGAATTGATTTTCACCGAAGGATGTCACACTTGTATTGTGCTGTTTATATTTTATTCAAGGGTTTTATTTAGTTGAAACCCGATGAGATAAGGGTATTCCATCTCATGCATCATTAGGCACATGCTAGAAATCACATGTGATGCATAGTTTCCATGCCATGTAGGTGCATTAGAAATTGCTTGTTGTTGTGATATATGTTGTGCCAGTAAAAGCATGATGTTGTGATAGCTGCTTTGATAGATACCTACTGGATGATAGGGTATTATTGTGTGAGCTTGTTTATAGAATGGACACCAAACTTTGGTTTTTGGAGAGTATGGGCCCTCATTGACCGAAATTTGGTGGATCATTGACTGTTTATCTGGTTATAACACGTATAAGATTCTAAACATTGATTCACGAGGAGTATGGCCCCCCACAGATCATAATTTGGCACTTAGGTGTTGTTTATCAGTATTTTCTGGGTTCTGGAAAAGTTTCTGAGGCATACTGTCCAGAAACCCAGTATACACACCATGTAGTACCTTAAACACACCGTGTATGTTCTTCTAGTCGGGAAAAAAATAAAACATTTTTAGTAAACGCCGTGTAGTCCTTCCCGTGTCATATACCTTGTGGACAGGGACACGAGGAAGTAAAATGCTTGGGGCGAACACACCGTGTACCAGATGTACACGCCGTGTAGTGTTGACCCAGATTCCACCCGTGTAACTAACAAACATGGACGGAGGAGACCTTAAGACAAACATGTCGTGTCCACTATAGAACTCACCGTGTAGTTGATGTCGTGTATCCGGCCATGTAATGAACAACACGGGTCCGTGAAAATCATCTAGTACACGCCGTGAACCTGTGGAACACGCCGTGTTGTCGTGACCAATGAAAGATCATGTGGACCTGACCATGTGGCTGGGAAATGGGGTAGTTTACATGCCTGGTGCGGGTTTAAACACGCTGTGTAGTATCAAGACGAGTAGTCGTATATGTCACAAACGACATGGGAAGTTGGAAAATTACACCATACACACCGTATATATTAGATATACACCCTGTAGTTATGTTTAATGGTAGCCGTGTGGCTTGGCCATGTATAAGTACCTGGGCCGGGGAAGAGAATTCAGGTACATGCCGTGTAGTCAGTATATATGCCATTTAGTCTTGTTGTGCAATCATAAATTCCTTCTTCCCCCTGTTCCCCTTTTGGTTCCTTCGTTTTCAGTCTGTGATAATCTTGATCTAAGGTGTGCATTTGACCTTGTAGTGTCATGCCGTCGAGACGTTCACGCATTGTTTGCCAGGAGAGCGGAAATGAGTATACTCCGGAGATGGTGGGCCATGGGCTACTAGTTGATCCTCCAGTAGAGCTAGATGCCACTCCACCCGTAATACCGAACACAGGCGCAGAGGCGCAGTTCCATGAAGGATTTATACGGTTCATGAAGACCTTTTAGAGAGCACTGTCGGCTGCCACATCTATGGCCGAGCTGACTCGAATCTTCCAGTCGCTTCATCAACCTATGTTTTTAGGGGATGGTGGACCACAGGCTGTAGAGTTTTGGCTCGGGTCAATGCAGACTATTTTCGTGCACCTAGAGACGCCTCTAGGGTGGAGGGTCAAGCTTGCAACTTATATGCTGCATGATTCCTCCAAGAGGTGGTGGGATGTTACCGCCAAGTCAGAGCATCACAGAGGCATGGCATGGGAAGATTTCCAGACAGTCTTCTATGAATTCTTCTTCCCAGAGATGCTGAGGGCAGATCGATCTCAAAAGTTCATGAATCTGCAGCAAGGCGCTATGTCTATGAAGGATTATTCTTCTTGTTTCACTGAGCTTCAACATTTTTCATCCGTTATGGTGGGCGATG
Organism: Viscum album; assembly: GCA_963277665.1. Lineage (NCBI taxonomy): Eukaryota > Viridiplantae > Streptophyta > Magnoliopsida > Santalales > Viscaceae > Viscum > Viscum album. The sequence continues at coordinate 163,400,881 of OY728155.1, read as the reverse complement.
AGACGCTGAGAGCCAAAATCTTTGATGATGGTCTTCGATATGACATTCGAGCATTGGTGAATGTTTTCAGGTTGCCTTCAGTACATGATATTGTGAACTACAAACTGATTACAGAGAGGAACCAGCATGAAGCTAGTGGTGTGGGCCAGGGTGGTTCAACACCAATTTCTAGTACTATTTCTACTTGTAAGAAGAAGAGACATACAGACTTCTCTCAGGGTGGAAGTACTAGCCAGAAGAATGTTTCAGGTGGCCATGTCATGTCCTAACAGTGTGGTAAGGAGGTGCACGAGCGACTTCAGTGTCTACATGACCCAGTGGAATGTCGGGCTTGCAGAAGGATGTGTCATCTGCAGCACTTTTGAAGGGAGTTTCTACCAGTGGCTAGTGAGAGGGGTTTTGTGCAGACTCTGCGTGCGGGGCAGGACCAACTGCTTCTTACCAATCGAGGAACTGGAATACATCAGGGCGTGTAGGCAGGGATGGTGGATATAGTCATGGTAGCAAGACACCAGGATCTCAGAGCCAGTAGGGTGGGAATTCTCAGGGTAGCCAGGCTATGTCATAGGGCCACAACACTGGGCATGCATATGCAGTGTAATAGACCCAACATGAGTAGGATCTCGGACCTTCTACTATCAGTGGTACTATTCTACTAGCTTCTGTTTTATCTTCAGTACTTTTCGATATGGGTGCTACACATAGCTTTATATATGTACCCGTTGTGGAGAGCCTTGGGCTCAGTGTTTCTACTTCCTCTGATGTTATGCCTTTAGACACTCCGTTGGGAACTAGAACGGCTAGTGTGTGTCAGTGTAAGGAGTTCCCCCTTGAGGTTGGTGGGTGTCACTTCCTCTAGGACCTCTATGTCTTATAGATGACGATCTATGATGAAATTCTCAAGATGAAATGGTTGGTTCCCATTCGAGCCATTATGGATTGCTATCGTCGTAGGGTGAGTTTCACGTCACCAGAGGGCAGAGAGTTTCTATACAAGGGTGGGTGGGATGTTCAGGCAAGTCGAGCTGAACCAGGGCATCATGGGCAGGGTGGTATCATAGCCCAGATCGCGAGCTTATATCTGGATGACCAGGGGACTTGTCAGAAGGATTTCCCTCCAGTGGTTGATCATTTCAGGGATGTCTTCCCAGATGACTTTTCTGGTCTTCCTCCGGACCGTGAGGTGGATTCCTAAATTGAGCTTGTGCCAGGAGTAGCACCTGTGTCCATTCCTCCTTAGAGGATGGACACACCAGAGTTTCATGAGCTCAAGAGGTAGTTAGAGGAGTTACAGGAAAAGGGTTTCATCAGACCCAGTACATTTCTTTGGGGTTCGTCTATCCTCTTTGTGAAGAAGGTGGATGGTACCCTCAGACTCTGTGTGGTTTATTGGAAGCTGAACCAGTTGACGGTTAAGAACCAATATCCCTTGCCAAGGATTGATGATCTTTTTGATCAACTTCGTGGATCACGAGTGTTCTTGAAGATTGACTTGAGATCCGAATATCATAGGTAGCGCGTTAGACCATCTGATATACCACTCACAACTTTCAGGAGCAGGTATGGTCTATACGAGTATACGGTTATGCCGTTCGGACTCACAAATGTACCAACAGTTTTTATGGATCTGATAAATCGTGTGTTCCATCCTTATCTGGATTCTTTTGTGGTAGTATACGTAGACGATAACTTCGTCTACTCTCACACTCGACATGACCATCCCACCCATTTTGAGATCATATTCAGTAGACTGAGAGAGAATCAGCTATATTCTAAGCACTCAATGTGCCACTTTTGGATGGACTAGATACACTCCCTAGGTCATATCATCTCGGAGGCAGGAGTTGCAGTAGACCCATAGAAGGTGAGAGCAGTAGTTTCATGGGTGCATCCTAAGAACATGTTTGAAATAATGAGTTTCTTGGGGCTGGCTGGTTACTAAAGAAGCTTCATATAAGGACTTCTCCCACTTAGCAGTGTCATTGATGGATTTGACTAAGAAGGGTGTGAAGTTCGTTTGGTCAGAAGCCTGTGAGATAGCCTTCTAGGAGCTGAAGGGAAATTTGACATCAGCACCAATCATGATACTCCCAGAGCAGGGGAAGAGCTATACAGTTTTTTGTGATTCATCAGGTATTGGGCTAGGAGCTTTGTTGATGCAGGGCGATTGAGTAGTTGTGTACGGGTCTCGGCAGTTGAGGCCACATGAGAGGAATTACCCGACACATGATCTCGTGTTGGCTATATTTGTTCACGCGTTGTGCTATTGGAGACATTATCTCTTGGGAGAACATTTTATGGTGTTCAATGACCACAAAAGTCTCAATTACATCTTCACCCAATGTGACTTGAACCTGAGATAGTGAAGGTGGGTTAAATACCTTTAGTCCTTTGTTTTTGAGCTTGCCTATACACCTGGTAAAGGTAATGTAGTAGCTAATGCACTGAGCAGGAACACTCAGATACAGGCAGTACAGGAGGCCATTGGTGAATGGCAGCTTATGGATTTGTTCTATGAGATGAATTTAGAGGTGCACGACAGTCGGGGGTTGACCTATATTTCATCTTTAGCTATGACTTCTATCCTCCTAGATAGAGTGAGGATTAGATAGCTATATGATTCAGAAGGCCTAGTTCTACGGGAGTCGGTGACAATTGAGGACCCTTCTCCTGGTTGGATGATAGGTGATGATGAATTATTTCATTTCCACGGATAAGTGTGGGTTCCAGGGGATATACATGAGGAGCTAAAGCAGGAGTTTCATGCTTCAGCTTGGGCAGTTCATCCCGGGGTTTCCAAAATGTAATGAGACTTGAGATGTCAGTACTGGTGGCCGGTAATGAAGAGGGATGTATCTAGTTTTGTTATGAGGTGTTCCACCTATCAACAGGTGAAGGCAGAGCATCAGAGGTCATCCGGATTGTTACAACAGTTACCTATTCCAGAGTGGAAATGGGATGATGTCTAGATGGAATTCGTGACTGGATTGACGAGGTCTCTTCAAGGCAATGATTCCGTTTGGGTTGTTGTGGACAGACTCACAAAGGTAGATCATTTTTTTCCGATCAAGGAGACCTTCGGTGTTGACGAGCTCGGGATGTTGTATATCTGAGAGGTCATAAGTCTTCATGGGGTCCCCCGTTCTTTCATTTCAGATAGGGATTCCCATTTTACATCTTGTTACTAACAGAGTTTTCATAGGGCACTGGTTACAAAGGTGCTTCTAAGCATAGCTTACCACCCTCAGACAAATGGTCAGTCAGAGCATACGATACAGGTGCATGAGGGCATGCTGCGTACATGCATCCGAGACATTGGGGGCTCTTGGGAGAAGCATATACCCCTAGTATAGTTTTCCAATAATAATAGTTTTCAGGAAACTATTGAGATGGAACCTTATGAGGATTTATATGGTAGGCCCTGATGATCACCCTTGTGCTGGTTAGAGGCATGTGAGGCAGCTTTACTGGAACAACATCTCATGCAGGAGACTTCTGATCAGGTCTAGTTGATTCAGAAGTGGATGACTACCGCAAAGTCTCGTTAGAAATATTATACTGATCGCCGCAAATGTCTCTTAGAGTTTGTGGTAGGGGATTAGGTTTTCTTGAGTGTTTCACTAATGTTGGGACACAGTTGGATTAGGATACAAGGTAAAATTTCACTTAGGTATGTAGGGCCATTAGTGATTCTGGAGAGAGTTGGGCCGGTTGCCTGTCGGTTACAGTTCCCACAGAGGTACTGAGCCATGCATGACGTCTTCCATGTATCTCAGTTGTGCCTCTATCATTCAGACCCACCTCACATCTTTCAGTCTGAGGAGGTTGAGCTTGAGGTAGATGCATCCTTTGAAAAACAACTGATTTGTATCGTTGATAGGAGCACGAAGGTTCTCTGAGGTCAGCCAATTCCTCTCGTACGGGTGCTATGGAAGAATGGCTGAGTGCATGATGAAACCTATGAGCTAGAGACCGACATACGTTCTCAGTGGCCTGAGTTGTTCACGGACCTATCATCTCCACCCTTGGATGGGAAATTCGGGGACAAATTGCTTTAAGGGGGAATGTTTGTAAGAACCCAGTTCTTATTCTTGAGGTATGGGTTTCTTATTTTCTCCTTTCCTTATGTGTTTTTTAGAAAATGAAGAAAATGGAAAAAAAATCCTAAATTTTGGAACTACACACCGTATACTATTCCACACGCCGTGTACTTTGGCTGTGTTAGATGAGTAGACAGGGTGTGTAGCCATACCTGTGACGAAGGGTATAAAAACTGACTACACGCCATGTAGTGGGTATGTACACACCATGTATTCCATCAGCAGGTGAATAGTAAGGTAGTGGAAACAACCGCCAGCTGGACGACAGTACTCGCCGTGTACTCCGAATTCACACTCTGTGTACTCATGTCGACGGATGAACAGTGCCACACTGGCAAGATTCCTCCGAAGGAATAGTTAAAGAAATGAAATGTACACACCGTGTAGTCTGTTTTTTTCTTAAGATGGGAAGTAGTCTCCTCATTGGCAGAGGAGGTATTGGACGTGTTTTGGAGCCAAGAGAGGAGGTTGGGGCTTTGAAGAGCTCCCGATCGCACGTCGGGAATCAGATTCTTCCGACGTTGATCATGTTGGCACCACACAGGCAAAAGATTCCTTCTACTTGAGTGATTCTTTCCAATTCTTCCTCTAAGGGAAGTTATTTGAGGTTGAACGATAATTCTTTTACCTAATATCTATGACGTTCCTGGACATTTTAGAAGGCGTCGTTCGGATATATCAATCACTGGTGATCGAGGTAGGTGGATTAGTGTTTAATTTCCAACTAATGTGCGTTTTTTGTACTATTGTGATATGTGGCTATGAATAGGGTGTCGTATGGATAAGGCCTTGTTAAATTAAATACATAGAATTGTTTAGGTAATTTAAATGTGATAATAAACTTTTGTTTGGGATCACTGCTTGGATCCAGTACCACCCTGGGGGTGCGTTCCTCTGTTTAGCCATTTGGCTAGGATACCTGAGGGTATGCCTTTATAATAATGATTATATAATTTCCTTGAGAGGAATTGCATTTGTATTGCATGTATATTGCTTGTTTACACATTGGGCATGACCCGATTACTTGTTTAGCCTGAGGGAAGTGTTGTGATAGCTGGTGGGAAATGTATTACTTAGCCTGTGGGCAACTTCTTCCGTGCATATGGGCTGTTGACTCTGTGCCTATGAAAAACACCTCGTACGCCTGTGGGAAATATTCGATATGCCTATGGGAAGATTCCTTTGTTTGGATTCTATTTACCTTAGGGTAAGGTTTTACGTGTCTTAGGACACTGGGTGTTTTACTTAGAATATTCACTCTGGTGATATCCTGAATTGAATGTTAAGAATAATAATAAAATGGAAATTTAACTGGTAAAGTTAGTTAATTTTGAGTACTTCTTAGTTTATTTCATTTTACTACTACAAACTGTTGTTTCATATTTTCACACAGTTTGGCACATGCCTTTGGTGGGTGCCTACTGGGATTTATTTATCACACCCTATTTGGGTCATGTCTTCGGCCCAAATATATTACATTTCTGCAGGTGTGGATAAAGGAAAGGGACCCTATACAAGTACTTTATTGTTGATGGGAAGTAGAGAGGCATGGGACCGAGCTTGGGCTCACGATGCCACTGGATGTTCTGTTTTTCTTTTCTGTACTCATACATCAGTTTTATTGTATTACAGTGTTACATGTTTTGGCTGTTTTATAGAATAGTGGGATGCTACATTTTCATATATATATGACTGTTGGTTCATTTATTATTATCAATTATCTATTTATGTTATATTTATTTCTTACCGCTTCTATTTTTTATGCTATTTATCTATTCTGCTGCGCTGCACTTTGACAAATGAGGGCATAGTTTCCCCACTATCAGACCTGGGCCCTAGCTGCTAGTCGGCAGCCTCTGGCATTTGGGGAAATGTGCTTGAGGTCATGTGGTGAAACGAGTTCAGGGAACCCCTTAAGTGACACCTGGAACTGGGATGTTACAATTATCGAACAACATTTACATATTTTATAATCATATGATGTTACAATGTGTGGGTATAGTTGTGGTTATGTAATGGTCACGAAGGACTGTGTGAGTAATATTGAATTTAATATATTTTCACAATGTTTTTTGTAAAATTAATTTTGGTTTTGATATTCTTACAAGTCTATGTGTCGAAAGAATTGTTGTTAATATATGTCTAAGATGACATTTTTTTCTTATGATGGTGTTTGTTCTATACTCTTATTCATATTATTGAGCTTATGATATTATCTCATGGGTTATGGTTATGAATTAATGTTGTCACATACACTTAATTCATGTATTATATTATTCCATGGATTATTCAAGGGGTAATTACTTTTTATCTTTGATTGGTAGTGTATTAAATTAGTATATACCATTATTATACTCATATGCACATCTTACACTTACTTATGATATTTGATTGTTATTAATTAAGGTTTCTTTTTATGAGCACCTGAGATCCCCCTTTTTATGTTTGTATCCCCTAGGTTATGTAGATGATTGTAACATATAAGATAACTATAATAAATCTAATGTGGTTATATTTTGTAGAAGGGTTTATATTTTGTGTAAAATAAGTTCCCTATATAACAATACCTCAATTAAAATAAAACGTATATTCATTATAATTTGTGGTTTTTTTATAATTATTAATATTTATAATTTAGTAATTATATAAAATAAAGATTTACATATCTTGGTTTCTAATGGTCTATAAAAAACCATGATCTAGATATTTTTAAAATTAGTTTCTTTATATTAGGGTGATTAGGATTACATAATTTTAGTGAATACCGTTGGTATATGTCTAAGGGATATTTAATTGTATCAAATTACATCAAGATGTTTCTTAAAAGTATAGATCACATATTTTTTTGAGAAATAATATCTCAATTTAGAAACAACTCATGGATTCAGGGACTATAAAAAATATAAATATGGGAAATAACCCTTAATGGGTAATGTTATGTTCATAATCTATCACCACATATTGCATTACAAGGAGGCATATCTACAAACCTAGTCTGTTAGACCGAGGTGATATGATTTGTTCAATCATATTTTATTTATGAACTACTATAAATGAATTTTTTTCAAATTATCTTAAGTTATAAGGTTATGATGTACTGGATAATCTATAAAAACTTTTTGGTATAACTAAAATTATTATATGATGAAATGAATGTTTCACTTAAATATAAATATTTAGATTGAGTGTTCACATTCACATGATCATTTAATGAATTTAATTGATAAAAATTATGAGTTTTAGAATATTTTTTAAATAGGATCATGGAAATAAATCTGACATATGTATATATCTAGAAACCAATAATTCATATTACCGAATTAGGGGGTGTTTTTTAATTGGATGAGAATAATATTATGTTATTGTTATTATTGAGAGAGTTAGATTACCAATATTATATAATGTAGTTATATTGATACCGTAATAGAAATTAATTTTTAGTAATCTTATATATTTTCATTATTGAGTCATATTTATCGACGACATGCCCATGGAGGTGTTCTACAATAGAGAAGGGGGTAGAATCTGACAGGTTTTTGAAATTTGTTTGTTTGTTTTTAAATTAATATTTTTTGACCTATTTGGAACCCATACACTTGTGTGATTACTCAACTTATATTGAGTAATTTAAAAACAAACAACACAAGAACACAATAATTTTATACGGTTCGATCTAAGTATGATTATATTCTATATTACTATCAGTTAGACTCCCCAATTCTAGATTTTAAACTATAATCACATGTAGATACAACATACATTTATTTAATATCATAGAGTTCTGCATTTATTTCACATGTCCAACCAGATGAATAGTTTTACCCTACCTATTATAAAAATTATTTAAAAAACAGAAGATAGAACACAATTGAATATTAGTTGGTTCTTCAAAAATTGACGAAGATATTTTATTTTTATTCTTCAAGATAAATAAAATAGCATATTCTAACATTATAATGAACTTCACTGAACTAATTTATCATCAAATTTTTCCATTTACCTTATCATCAATATGTTCAATATGTAGATGTGAAATAATCATTATGTAAATTAAATATTTAACTCATAGCACATTTATGCGACACCATATTGTCTGCATGAAATTGTACAGATTTTTGAATTGATATGTTCACCATGAATAAAAAATATTCTTCTAAAAAAATATTCTCTAATACTAATCAATAACACATTTAAACTAGTGAATAAATAATAATTTGTATTATATAAATCCCAAGTTAATCAAGTAGTTATTATACAATAATTATGAAAAATGTGGTAATAAAATCATGTTATTCCAATTGTATGTTAATCAGAAAAAATATGCCCCTTCTATCCATAGAACATATGGGCCTCCACAAATCATTTTTTATTCCTATTATGTATGTTTCCATGGTCCACATAGAATTATCACCAAAAATAATCTTTTATCATCTATAGTTTTTTCCATATAACAAGCCTCTAGTCCAAAAATAATCATCATAAAATGTGAAATAGAATTTTTCACATACTTTAATACATTATTCCACCACATACTGATATTCTCACAAATCATTCATCTTAATAAATGAACTTTACAATAGTCTTCATAGAATTTTATGTTCAAATAGTTTATTCATCATCTAAAAATATTTCTTCGTAGTATAATGTCACAGGGTCAAACATTTATTCCCACATAACATTTAATTTTCTATATGAATTCTTATAATTTATCTCATTATCATTGGGGCATCACATTATACTGCATGTTCATCCACAAACTATATTTGTATGATACTCATCCCTATAATATTCTCCACATATCAAAAGGAAGTATTCTAATATTCTACTTTTACAGTTGATTTACCCCATAGTAGGATCCAAAAAATATGTAGTTTATATACAAATACCCATTAAAAAAGAAAATTTCATGGAGTCTTCTTCATCCACAAACTTATCTTCACGTAGAACTATTCATGATAGAATTCTATGAATACTATACTTATCATCTATATAGTATCATCATCCATATTAACTATATACTATAATTGTCATTGTCTTCCACATAGAAACCATTTCCCATGTATCTTTCTCATATGATAACTCTCACTACATAGAATTAATTTATATCCACATAGTTTATTCATTTTAACAATGAATTTTCATTAACATACCACCTTTGGAATGAATTTAAATGATTTCTGTAAAATCATACATTGCCACATTTCAGACTCTAAATTATAAGAGTTGATCTCACCAGGAGATTGATCCCATATGTGGTTCCTGGTTCTACCAACACTCATCCATATAAGTTTTATATATGGGAGGGTGGAAGAAGTTATGAAATTCAAATAAAATACAAAGGGAAATTAAATAGTGAAAATCAACATGATTGAATGATATACATTATATGTATATCTTCATAAATTGGTGAATATTACCCACATAGAATCTATCCCAGAAAGAATCCTACAAGTGGGTTCACTCTACATTATAATCTCATAACTAATTTCTACACATTCCATCTAGCTATTAGGGATCATAACTACTCTCACATGACACACACCACTAGCAATTTGGCATGAAGGCTTCTATCCCAACCTCTATAAACTCTTATCATATGTTATGAGGGCCCTATGAATGATCTTGTCATCTCATATGATTCTCTTACACAAATTGGGCACTATTATGGGTATTTACTTGACCCGCCCACTCTTTATACACAAGGAGGCCTCTGTGGAAGGCTCTTCCATGGGGGTTGATCCCTTGTGACCCACTAGGTATGTTTGATTGATAACCTTATGTGCATGTTTGGTTGGATCCCAATTTCTTGTAAAACACTTAGAATTATCATAATGAAAATACCACCTCACATAACCAAAAATAAATCCTCAAATAAAATTAAGGAAACCATTTTAATAGGTCCGCATATGTAGTATGTAATGTAGAAATTATTTTGAACCATTCTTCATTCATTAAAGATGATTTAAAAAACTATCAATGTTATGTATTGAGAATTTTTCAAGCCTGATATCCAATTACATTATATGAATAAATAATATAGCTTCTGGAATCAAAACATCATTCAAAATCACCAAGCACATTTCCACATAACATTGATAAAAAATGCAACGATTGTGGTTAAAAACATCCCCATTTGTATTTTTTGTCTGTGTCCCATCACATAACAATAAATATATGTGGAATATTTAATACCCTTAATGAAACTAAAATAAAAATCTTTTGTGGGGTCATCTCATCACATATTTTTTTCTCTTGAAAACCATCAATTATTTTAAAAATGAGGGATATCACATGATAATTTGAAAATAACTTTTAGTTAATCACCTCTAACAATACATGGGTGTACTAATTGTTGGAAATAAGAGATATATATCAATGGGTAAATAATATGTAAATTAATTAACCATGCTTGTGAAATATGGTTTAGAATAACTCAAAGGATATTTTTAAAGGACACGAAATATAAGATCATATACACAAATTACAATGATTAGGTGACCATTAATAATTACAACCATTTTTGAACATTCCATCAATCATGAATTAAAATTTAATAAATAAAATTTATAATGAGATTAGAATGCGACATGAATACTCAAACCACCTGAATTCTCCCCCTCGAGAGAGGCATTCACTTTTACCATCGTCGAATTAAATGAAATCCCTGATAAACAATACATATCCATGAATTTAATTATTTTTAACACAATAATTATAAAATAATTGTTAATAAGAAGATAAATATTGATTTAATTCATTTTAGAGGAGATTTATTAAAATTATTTTTTTACTAAACTCTATACATACTTCTCTTGACCATGATTTGTGAAAAATATCGGCAAACATATATTTTGTAGAATGGTGTTTTATTTTGATATATCCACATACCACCTTTTCGACAAAAACTGATACATTATATAAATATTCATGGTTATTGAATCATGTACTGGATTTTTCAAAAACCCAATATCACTTTTATTATCACAAGAAATTTTTAGTGGTCTCTCAGTCTCAGTTTTGGAATATACCAACTCCAGTAATATCCAAATAATCTTTTTTCATGCATGTGTTGTTGCAACATACCCAACCTAAAATATTATTATGTATAATGAATTATTATTCATTATATACCAACCAACATATACTTCTCTCAAAAATAAATTTCCACATAAATATGATATTTATTCTATACAATCAATTACATAATGAAGAATTGTAAAGCGCAGTCATTTTAAATCATAATCACGTCTGTATATAATCCCATAGTTTAGAGTTTCATTCGAAAATCTCAAAATTATATTAGTAGACAATAATAAATCCTATTTATGTTCTCTCTTAAATCTATAAAAAATAATAAATTCATATATAATATTTGTTCTTGATGCTTTAAATAAATAATCATGTCAATGAATATTTTGAGTTATTTTTAGTTAGAAACACTTCTTGATTTATATTTCTAAAATTTTGTTCCAACTAAAATCTATAATGTATATTTTGTTAAATTTTCCATTTAACTCATCTTTTAGTACTTCCTTAGGATAATATTCCTATTGTTAAAATATCGAATTTAGTTTTTCTTAATCTAACACATGAGAACATATTATATCTGACCAAGCATGGACATCACAATATTTATCTTCATTTTATCTGTGAATGAATTAAAAAAATTCATTTATCATTAATCAATATGATGACATCTACATACAAAACTACTATAGGAGTACCATTGGACATTTCTCTGACATAACTATAACTATAGAAATTTACTTTTAAAAAACATTTATCAATTAAAAACCATACAATTTTTATTACTAGGATTCATGGGCCTATTTAGACCATACAGAGAAGTCATAAATCATCATACTATGTTCCCATAATTTTCTATAAAAATCATCAAGGTTATCTATATTGATTTCTTTCACAATAATTCTTTATAGAATATGATATTTCAAATCTATATGATAATCATTATATCTTTTTTATACTGCTATTAAGAAGAACAATATAATAGTTTTTGGTATTGCTAATTATTTAAAAGATTAATCATGTTAATTTCCTTCCATTTTAGAATATCCTTTTCACTTGAGCCTAACATTGTTTCTTGATACATCACCTTTCACATTTAACTTGTTTCTATAAAACCCACATTGTCCCAAATTCAATTTTTTATTTTGGTATGAATGTAAGACCCCAAGTGGAGTTTGTTTCAGTTTGATCATATTCCTTATTGAATTCTTGTTTCCATTCAAATTTTGTTCTTATTTCACCACTATATGTTGTTTACTTTGATAAATAAGTGTAGTTTGACAATCAATTTACAATATTGTTATTTTTGAACATAATCCTTTTTATTTCCAAGGAAATTTTTATCATCAACATGTTTATTAAATTTCAATTACCATTTTATCTTATTTAATTGGGCTTTATCTTCATCACTAGTATGTTTAAAATCTATATAAAAAATGTTTTCCTCATTCTAATCAACATCATCATTATTGTCTTCCATTTTCATACCGATTTTTACTGAATCATCTGTATTTTTATCAACTGAGATATCTGATTTGTTATTGTTTTAAAAAAATTTGAAACCACTATAGTTTACTAATTTGTGAATTCAATTATTCCAAAATCTGTAGAAACTACAATTATATAAATAACCGATAATAATTCTTTCTTTATCCTTTTCATAAAATTTTACCACACTGATGTTATTGATAGTTATAATGTAAGGTATTTCAAAAACTCTGAGGTGTTTAACATTCGTTTTTTTCATATATCACATTCCATATAGTCTTTTTTTGTGTTTTTGATCTTATTATACATATGTTTTACATATGTATTTTAGTACATATATCTTCTCACCAGAGATACCTTGAGATGTTTTATTTAGATAACATATTCATGCCCATATCAACAAAACTTCATTTTATTCTTTGAACTACATGATTTTATTGTGGATGATATATTTTTCTATATTAATACTTGATTCCATGTTTTGAAAGATAATCATCGAATGCATCACATTTAAAATCATTAAAATTATCATATCACAGTTTTTTAATATAAAATAACATCTCGTTATCAGCTTTCCTTCTAATGTTTTTAACATTCTAAATTCCTATTACCTTATTTTCATAATCCTAATTATTGTAAAATGATAATTATCATAAATAAATATTTTCTAATAAAAATCATCTATAGTGATGTATTATCTCATTGGACAACACAAGTCAGTATGAATATGAGTAATGGGTATAGAAGAATTAATATCCACCGCTTTTGTGAACGTTGAGATAATTCCACATTTTGATAGGGTTAAAATATTTAATCCCTTACTCTATTTAGTTTGGGTAAATCTGTAAAAATAACTTACTTCAATATTTTACTTATAATACTATAACCAATACATCCAAGTCTTATATTCCAAATATATATTCATATTTATAACTCATGTATCAAGAATTGAAAGAATCAATTTTTGGAAATAGTTTACCATTATTTATTTTACATGAGTGATAATACTTCCATACATGGTTCTTTAGATGATTCCTGAATCATTTTTTGAAAAATAACTTATGTATATCATTAAAATGTTGGCTAAAGCGAAGAAAAATAAGCTCCATCCCTTCAAAAAATAACACATTATTGGACTTTATTTTTTAGATTCAATCTACTCTTTTCTGACTCGTTTGTTTTGCAAGGAAAAATCATTATAAAAGGATACTTCCCCTCCTTAATGAATTTACATTTTTCCTATAATATTTTCATCAGTAGTCGTGTGTGTTAAAAATCATCTTCTAGGATTATAGGACTTGTTTTTTCTCTAGAATTTAATATAAAATTAATCAAAATAAAAAAATTCATTGTTATTTTGTATCTATATTTATTTTCTCATCATTGGATGCTTTTTAGGGAGATTACTGACGAACATTTAGAAATAATTCCTCAATGATGACATTATCCTCATATTTATTCAAGAAATTAGAATTATATTTGAGTTGGAAGACTAGATGAAACTTCAATAACTTCATTCTTACTTTGAATACATTATCCACTTTTTTCAAAATAACCCCTGGTTCATGTCTCATATCTGGTAGGGATATGTTATATAAGCATAAATATTATTTTTTTGAAACACTCCACATCTCAAAATTAAAATCTAAACCATGATCTTTAAAACTGATAATAGCAATATATTAGTGATTGTTGGGGTATCCTTCCCGGTAAAAAAAGTTTCAACTTAGATGGAAGAAATATTATTGCAGAATTTCATTCTCTCTTTGAATTTAATTTTTTTCATACTAATCTTCATGATATATACTAATCTATAATTTATTTTTGGGATTATATTATTAGATTTTGTCGATTTATATTGAAATTCTTTATGTGTTATGTTATCCTACCTTTTAGACCCCTTTTTACATGTTTTTTATAATTCTACCTTGACCTCAAGAGCATTAATAAAATATTATCAAATACTTTTCATGATATTATATACTTTAAAAAATTTATAATTATTTTTTATTATTCTTATTCATTGACATAATATTTTCTTCAATGTCATTTACCACTATTTATACTTTAACAATTTTCAATTTCTGCCATTTTATTTCATAAATTTAATAAATATATTTACTGGTATATTCTTACTTTTCCATAGTTATCATTTATTTTTCATTTTACAATTGTGTCTTTTCTTTATTGATCTCTCTATTTTGATTAATATAATATTATAATTTATTTTTGAACAAGTTCTTTGGCCTTGTTCATTCACTTTCACCATCTTTACGATCGAAGGTGTTAAACCCTATATCCATATAGGCAATTAATTTAGTTTAATCTGCTAATTTTATTTTTGAGGATGAGTTAGAATCCTCTTCTGTTCTATCTAAACATATTATATTACTTTAAAAAAATTTGACATCTTTTATTTGTTGTTGTAGTTTTTTATTTCATACCCAATATCATTTTTTTGTTTCTCATCATCTATCATATGTTCCACATACTTCTATTTTTGAAAATATATAGTAAAATGTCTGATTTCATTTCAATTTGAGAAAATTTACAGTAATTTACATTTACACATAAACATTTCCTTCTTATGGATTTTTAAATATAGGTAAATTATTATATTATAATATTCATTTTAATTTTCATCATCAAGTTCAATATATTATAACATTTCATAATATCTAGTTTTGACCATTCTCATGGCCCCAATATCCATAAAATCATTGATCTTCTTCTTGAATATTGGGATCCTTCTCAATTAATAAGCTTTGAGTATTTCATGAAAAATTAAAAGAGTAAGATAATATCAATCTTCCAAATATGATACATTAGGATAAAAAATCTTAGGAAAATCAGTCCTCTATTTTATTACAACTCACGAATCCTCAAAATATTCTCCAAAACCAAAAATAACACAAAAAAAAATTAAATTTACACTTATGAATTAGTCATCACCAATTAATTCTTACCCCATTTTAATATATTCATATTTTCTCTCAGTAATTTTCATGTTTACCTCCATGACATTAACATTTTCGTTAAAACTAAATTCAAATTTATCCCAAATTTCCATGAAATTCTTGAGTCCCATAACCTTTTTGTAAAAAATAAATTAAAGAAAAATAAAAATGATATATTGAGAATTTTCATCAATTTTCACATTTCTATAATCAGTAAAAGCCATAAGATTATATTCAGTGATTGGTGGTAATCCTTGAGAAACTATTTCTATATGTTCAATTACAATAGATAGAGAATATGAAAAAAATAATATTTTCTCAACTATGAATGTTTTTTTCATTGAAATTCAGAAAACCACTACTGTTGATAGAATTCATATTAAACATTGTTAGTATATAGTGTATCATAATAGATGGATCCTTTTTTTAATACTAATTTATGTTCCTAGGGAGGTTTTTCACCATTGATAAAGTGAGTTGAATCAGTGGTGTCTTTTACAATTTTTTTCTTTTCAAATTAATCCATTTACACCTATTATGATTGGATCCACTCTTATGACTGATCAACATATATTTATTGAAGAAAATACTAAAACATGATATTTTTATGTGAATTAGTCCTGATATAAGCCTAATCCTTATTTTGATTTGTTATACTCCCTCATCATTGATTCTACACTATAATCCAAAGTGGTTACAACATTTATATCTTCAATATTATTGATCTCGTCTATGATTTCCAGAGTCACACTGAAATAATAGTTTCACACAACATATTGAAAAAACTAATATAAATATTATAAGAATGTTTACTTATGAATGTTGGATTATTTGTAATAATTGATGAGGAACTTCTCTTTTTAGCCTTCAAGAGAACAAAAATATCATATGATCACTTTTTGAGTAACATAATTTAACTTGTTCATCATCAAATGTTGAAATTTGAGTCCTCAACTATATGATTCTTATATAGTATTTTAAATAGTCATTATATACATAAAATAATTATCACATATAACATTTATTCTAGTGTATAATATATGTGAAATATTTTACTACACTAGAACAAGTATTTTCACTATGAGAAAAAGAAATATTATCAGAAAATATGATATACACTTCAGTTATCAGTAAATTATTCTAGAAATTATCCCAGTATATTGAAGAAAAAATAAATGGTTAGTAAATTAGTTAATAATTTAAAATTATTTATGTAGTTGTAATCAATTTAAAGCACTTCAATTATATAGTACACCCAATATCATGTTTGCTTTCTTCAAATCATTTATTGTCCTTAGAAAAGAACTTTTTTTCAATTCCAAATGATTACATGGTCCTAATATAATCTTGATCCAATTAATATTTTATCATATGAATTATTTTTTACTTATAAATATATCATATCCAAAAATAATCTTCATGAAATGATAAATAATTTATTTTTCATACTGTTATGGATGAGTCCATCGAAAACTAATATTATTAGAGAATGTTCTTCCAGCATCCATGAAATTAAAATAGTCTTCATAGAATGTTATGTAAATATATCGTATTTATCATTCACAAACTATTATTCTCTGTATGTGGTTATATGATTTCACTTCCATTCCCTCCAATAATTTCATTTTCTATGTGTATTTTTATAACTATTCTCATTCTTATTGGGTTTTCAATCGATACAATATGGACGTAATAAATGATCATCACATTACACTCAACCACATATTATTATTCATATACCGTATTGAATTCCACAAACATTATTCTTACATAGTTGACTTACAATGTAGAATCATCTGTGAACTTATAGTTCACATGGAAATCCACTTTATTGAAGAGGTTCTCATGGAATCTTATTCTTCCAAAAACTCATCCTCATATAGAACTACTCCTCATAGCATTATTTTAACATTGTAATTAATATCCATAGGGTATCTTTATATTTAGTCATTGCATACTATATCTCTCACTGTATTTTATAATTTACCTGATTTTTATGGAATCTATCATGCATTATAACACTCATTGTATAACAATTCCATCCAATGAACTGAAGGCCTTCAATTTTCATTGTTTTAATGATAATGCCCCATTTTAAGGGATGAAGGGGGTGAAAACCCGAAGACATCATAGACACAGAAGAGTACCCTCGAAGGATAGAAAGAATAAAAACCAGAAAGACATCACTGAATCGCTCCTCCCTCACATTCGAAAATGAATAAGCTCTCCACCATTTCAAGGATAATCAGAAAGCAAGAGTCATGTGTCTAGAACATGCCCGATCCGATGGCTGACACCATACCTTCTCAAATAACCAAATCCAAAAAAATCTCTGCAAAGATGATGTGCCAGCTCTGAAACCTCTTTTTTAGTCTATTCATGATGTCATCCGGATCACAAACTTCCCTCCTTCGAACAAAAAACCATTCAAGTAGATAAAAAATACCATGTTATGACACTAATTATCGGTTAAAAAGCACACAGGAGCTATCATCGTGCCGCACCGTCACAAACCTATGATCCCGAAGTCGAAATCGTGTTGGAGTCATCACCCAGCCATCACTAAGCCGTCACGAAATCAGAACCTTGGACACCATATCCATAGTTGATCCAAAGTCAATCTCGGATCCAACAGTGATCCAAGATCTGTTGGATATGCCACCGAGTGAGGTCGAGACGGCTGTTGCAGAGCCAAGGGCACCCAACGCCACCCGAGTGAAGCCATTTCCGATGAGGAAGACATCTGTCGTCGAGCTAGGAATTTATGAGATAATGTTGACCCGAGGATGAGGCAGATGGAACTGAACCATCTGAGCTAAGCTGAAAGAGGGGAGGAGGAGAAACGAAAGGAAACCCTAGGCGACACTGAAGGGAAGGTAGCCTCCCCTCAGAGGCTATAGATCCTCATTTTATAACAATTATTCCTAGAATCATATATTTTTCATTTTCACATACAATGTTCATCAACAGATCCCTTTCATAGAGAATTTATATGCATTGGGTAAATTGGTTCTTATATGAATTTTAGAAACCCAGTGATATGGGTTGATTTCTCTTGGTGATTGATCTCGTACAAAATACCTGATTCACCAAACCCTCATCCGTAGAAGGACCATACACGAGGGGGGGGGGGGGGGGCTGAAGAAGTTTAGAAAAACTAAATATACTCACCTAGATAAATCAAATGGTGCAGATCATCATGATTCATTGATCATTGTTATATGTGTATCATTATGAAGCAGTGAATAATACCAACATTGAATCTTTCCCCCAACATATTCTAAAATTCGATTCTATCCTACTTATAATTTAATCAGTGATTTTTAGTTTTTTGAGCTAGCTACAAGGGATCATCACTGGTCTCAAATCCCACACGACACCAATTCATTGGCCCATGGACCCCTAGCCAAAACACTACACGCCATTGGGAATGTGATATAAGGGTACTATGAATGGGTCTGTAAGGTCATATGAAACCCTTATACACAGGGGGGTGGGGGTTCATGTGGTACTTTACACATCCCACAACTCCTTATTCACCATGCAACCTCCAAAGAAGGATCTCTCAATGGGGATAGCCCCTTCGGTCTCCCTAATTACGATTGGGGGATATACTTGGGGCCTTGTTTTCAAGGGTCCCAATTTTATTGAAAGAACAATGAACTATATAAGTGGAAATACCAACCCATATAACCATATAATAATCCCTAAATAAAATGAAATAAAAAAATTTTCATGCTATTCATATGTAGTAAGAAATGGGAAGATTCTTCAATACATGACTATAATAATTTAATACCATATAAAAAATTGTCCATATTTCTTAAGGATAATTGTCCAAGCATGAAATCCAATACCATCAGATGGATCCATTATTATTATCTTAGAATCATCGATTCATTAAATCTCATCAAAATATATTGGCACAGCATTGAAAACAATAGAACACGTAGGGTCAATAATAAATGATATTCTTGTATATTCTACAACATATATAAATTATATTAAAAATAAAAGTAATTTGCTTTATTACTTATAATTTAATGGTTTGGAAACATATATTAAAATGGTATCAATAACCCAAAAAATTGATTTTATGAAATTTTTTATATTTTAGGATAACTATTGAAGAATCGATCTTTGAGGAATAAAACACTCATAGGATAAATATAAAATTTACTTTTTGGTATTTTATGATCAATTAATCTTGAGGAATTCAAATTGGAGAGTATTGATGGACTTGGAATTGATTATTGATTTAATAAAAAAAGGATCTGAGATATTTTTAGTGAATTTTATCACTCTTTTGGAATCATTATATGTATAGGCAACTGTACGACATTATGAGCTACTAGTTTCATATAGGTATTACTTTTTAGAGTAGTATATGATATTTATATAGTTTAATTACTCCACGATTTAAATTTATTTATAAAGGTTGTTTTAATAAATATATAAAATTATGGTATATAAATACTTGGGTAACTGATTTTATTGATGAATAATGTTTCTCGGGAAAGGATAAATAACTTGGTATAGCCAAAGGGAGTAAGGTAAATATCATAATAAAAGTTATATCCTGAATGATGGATTTGTTTTTATTACCATAATATAATGTCATCTTTGAGCAATAAGTAAAATTGTGATGATGTAATTTATTTAAGGGGTAGAATGTAATGACCTATTCATCAAATTAATATTATCTTCAATATATTCTACAACATGAAACACCAAACTAATGAAACAATTCACTAAAATTAACAGCAATATATTATAATTATATGAATAATATTTTTATCACTTGATAATATATTGTAAATTATTATTATTATTATGTTATTCAATATATATTTTAAAAATGATATCTTTAACGAACAATTTAAATAAAGAGGGTATATTATTTTTCATAAATAAATTAAAATTGATCAAAATTAAAAGTTTATTAAAATAGTTAACATATATATTGGCCAACTTATATATCTGTATTCATTTATTTATAAATAGATATATAAATAAATTAAAATTACAAGAATATTTAAAAAAGAGATTTCATTAATGAAAAATGTATTCTCTTTTAAGATCATTTAATTGATAATTCTATAATTTTAATTATTAAAAATATAAATTCATTTTAGGATTAAACATGTCAATTTTTTTTAATAATAGTTTTATATTTTAATAAAAATATGTTTTTGTATATTAAGAGTGAAAAATACCTTTTTTATAAATAACACGAATTTTATTTGATTATTATTCTCCAATAATGAATAATAAATTCAGGAAACATAATTTAATGATAAAATATGCATTTAATAAGTTAATTATATATTTTTAATTGTCTTTTATAAGTTAAAACCCCATATTTAAAAGTTTAAAACATTAGTTATATTTTTTCTAAATTTGGTAATAATATATTGAACATTACTTATTTTAAAATAACTCCATATCAAATTAAGAATATTACAATAATAACTTTGATTTTAAATTTATAATAACTTTGTCTTAATTACATACTTAAGACTAATTTTGTTTCAATAATAAATGATAAATTACATTGGTAAAATATAGATACCTCAGTAAAAATAAATCTGGTTATATGGGTTTTATCGACTGGGAAACACCACAAAAGTGTTTAAAAAATACATGGTAATAGGTTATTAAGGAATTTAACAACTTTATTACTTCCCATATCTATTTTTAACCTATTTTGAGAAGCATACCTTGATAGTGACAACAAAGT
This sequence comes from Viscum album, assembly GCA_963277665.1. Classification (NCBI taxonomy): domain Eukaryota; kingdom Viridiplantae; phylum Streptophyta; class Magnoliopsida; order Santalales; family Viscaceae; genus Viscum; species Viscum album. Next base: position 163,379,570 of record OY728155.1, on the reverse strand, counting down.
ATTAAAAAAATTCGGTATTTAGAAAAATTTCATCCCATTACACTAGATAAAGGGGATCCCCTCTCCTCACTTAAACTAACACCAAAACCCCCTTAGGTTTTTCATATACATTATGATAAATTATTATCTTCCTTAAATTTGTTATTTTATTCAAAAAATACCATATTTAAATGGATTGACCTATTTCACATGGAGGATAATCTATAATGTGAGGAAAAAATCTCTAATCCCTCTTTTATATCATCTATTTATTTATGTGGACTTATTCATCCTTAAATTTTATTACACAATCTTAAAATAAAAAATTTATTGAAATTATAATAATGTTATTCTATTATAATGATGTTATATGTATATACTATATTTCCCTTCTCTATAATGAAATAAAAAACTATCATTATTCATTTTACAGACTACACCCACTATATTGGAATGTGTTCTATTTTACACCAACACATTAAATTTATGATCCTAATGGGGAACTTAAAAAATAATTATAACATAAACAAAAAATTATTTTTTGAAATTATAAATCATATTACTCATTTTCCCCATTAAAAAAAATAAAACAAACATCAATGCATACATGTGGACTACCCCTCCATGAAATGGACGATTTTCATTTTTATTTATATCCATTCCTTACATGGAGGTTCATGAGAATATGATTAATTTTTAGATATTTCTTCTTTCAAATTATTGATGTTATAGATAAATAATTTGAAAACATATTAACTATAAAAACAATTGTTGTAAAATCAACTCTCCAAAAAGGGATTCTAAGAGAGAAAATATTAATTTTTTCATGACCAAAAGTAACTTTATAACAGATATAAAATTATTTTCATTCCATAAAATTGTAATATTTCATTTTAATTAAAACAAAATATGATAATAATGATTCTATTATATTGATATTACAACTTAAATACTATTTAAAAATCTATTAATTATGGTATATTTTTGTTTAGGTTACTTTTAATACAAACAAGAATAAAGAAATAAATTTATATCATGAATTACTTTGATAATTTAATTTCTATAAATATATTAAATAATTTTTTAAATAATATTTTAATTTTAATATAAAAATTTAACTCATTATTTAGGAAAACACCCTTTTTTGAAAATAACTATCAAAACAAGCCCATCACAAAATACATATTTATGGAATGTAAATAAAACACCCACATAATGAAAGATAAACATTAAATTATTATTAAACATCAATTCCAATATAATTTTTGAAATGGTAATTTCAAATGGAATGAAAAAAACACGTCTATCCCATAGTCAGTGGTTAGATTTTACATTGGATCCAGATACAAGTGATCACATCCCAAAGGACTAAATAGTTTAGTAGTTATGGAACAATAGATGTATAAATGGGGTTTCAATTGCAGTTTTAAACATAAAATACAATAATGGGAATTTAAAAATTATTGATCCTTAGACTCATTTAAATATTATTATACACACCCTATGGAAAGGAAGAAAATAAAGATGATCTCAAATACCCATTGATAGTTACGTAGTGTGGAAGATTTAGTGAATAAAAAAGGATTAATTAAAAAGGAATAATTACTATGGAGACTTAATTAATTAAACATAATAGAAATTTAATTAGTAAGTCTACATTCATGATTAGATATGGTATTATAAATATATACAGTTACATAACTAAATGAATATTCAATTTAATCAATATCATGAGATAAAATGAATCCATAGATAAACTTAATGAAATAATATGATGGATAATAATAATTGAATTATTAATGATTTAATTTTTTAATATTGGATTTCATGGTCATATAAATTATGATATTTACATTATCATTCCCTTTCACTAGATGATTTTAAACTATGGGTAAAATCAAATTTAATTATAGCTTATTGATTCACCTCATGAGGAAATCAATGTAGTTAGGGGATATATAATTCGAGGCCTCATCCATCAATACATGTCCAATGAATTTCTATTATATAAATTGATCAATTTAATTAATAAAAACATGATTTATTAATAAATATCACTATTTAGTACGAAATAAAAATATATCATGATTTTCTCGAGTCAATTAAATAACTGGCATATTCATACTGCATATGAAAACATTTTAAACTTTTTATGAATTAATGATATCCTTTATAAAAATAATAAGGATACATAAGATAACAAAAACATATAATAATCATAATAATTTTAATGTTTTAAAGAAACTTTAATATCTAAAAATAAAATTGAGAAATTGAATGTTAATACATTCCCGAGCCAAACAATTCATAAAACATCAAGAGAAATAATAAACATGGGATCAATAAAAAAAATATCCTTAGTATTGTATATTTATAATATAATTATTTTTTCACTCATTAATAGAAATACCATAAAAATAAAATCAAAATAATTCTTGAGGAAAATACACTATTCACATTGAAAATCAGTTTAAAAAAAATTCCCAAACATTAGGGAGAATATTTTAATAATGTAACCATGTATATTTATAAAGTAATCTTTAAACCAATAAGTGGTAATAAGGGTTAGACCGTTACCTTCATGCTAGGTACATTAAAATAATGATTCCATTCACATTTATTTTTGAAAATTACTATGTAGCATGGTTGGAAATTGGCAGGAAGAATCCTTTTAAAGTATTTTAAAAAAAAAACTGATAAAGATAAATTTAATAAATATATGTATTTTTTTGAATTTTTTATTAAACATTGATTTGGATGAAAATGGATTTTCTAATGAGGATAGAAATGAGATTAGATGTTATTCAAAACATTTTCCTAATACTAATATGATCCAAATGGATGAAAATTTTATAATTTAAATGAAAATTTGTTAATAAAATAGGGAGTAAAATTAAAATATTTCATCAATCAATTATATTATAATATATTTCAATGGAATTTCATGAATAATCAATTCATCTTACAAAATATATTGAAATAGAAATCAAATATCACATTGGAATCTATTGAATCGTAATTCTCATAATGGAAATAACATAAAAGTTAATGTTAAATACCATTTATATAAATAGATTCATGTAATAACATATAAAATTTTAATTATATCTCCATCATAAAATTTTATTGGTGTACAACATTACATGTGTCCTAAAAAAGATATTTTGATATGAGAAACCCTTATAATGATCATATGATGGATTAATTATTAATCAAATAATTGATAATTTGTATTAAATTTAAATCCAAATAGATAAAATAAGAATATAATATAATATAATATAATGTTATCACATGCATAATACAATGATATCAAACATAATAAATAAATAACATAAACAATTTAAAATAATTGAGTTATGTAATTCATTACAACTTGATAATTTTAAAATCAAATCCCATTTTGGTGAAATAATTAAAATTATAACATTAAAATACCATGATGTATAATGGATTAATGATATTACATATACAATGTATAATATATACATCAATGAAATTAAATTAGTGTAAAACATTAAAATGATCTTCAATGATGTCAACTAGAGACGAATACCCTTACTGTGGATCTAGACATTATTGAGTATTTACATTATCTCATATATATTAAAATTATATAAATAATTTGTGCTAAAAATAAACTATTATATGTCCAATAACTTTTATATAAACAATTAACTTCATTTATTATATATATATATTTAACTACATAATTAGTTATTTCCATGGCATGTGTTTTGAGGATGTGAGGTTCATAATTTCAAAGAGCATCATTATATTGACAATGGTGAAAGGGGTTAGTGTTCTGTCATATATAGAAAAATAATAATAATGGTATTAAAAATTCTATAAATTAAATATAATTTTATAACCTTCCTTCAAATATGATTATGAAAAATGACTTTCTTTACAATCGTGGATACAATGGGCCATATTTATTTCTATGTAATGCTTCCATTTTTTCATGACCCTAATGCTAAGTAGGTAATTATTATTTAATTTCTAAATAATGAAAATTATATCATAAATAAAATATAGTTTCTCTAAACAAACATACATATATAATCCTTTTAATTTGGTAACATGAAACATGAATCACATCGCTTCATAAGGCAACATTCTTCCATACACACGAAGGATGCTATTATTTTTTTTAATTGACCGAAAAATCAGAAAGTATATAACATATAAATTTTATAGATATATTAACATTTAATTTATTTCACATTAAAACAATAAATACAACATTATAAAATTCTTTGGTCTTAAATGATTGAAAACAAATTACATCTATTAGTGATGTGGTGGTCCTCCATACACACAAATGTGGGTTTCTTTTCCCATTTGATGGATGTGGAGATTGATTTAGGTTATGAAATAAAAATTATTAAATATTTATATATTTGAAATAATTAAAATATTATATGTTATTAAATGATTGAGATATTATGGAGGATGGATAAAGAATAAAAAAATTATTCTAACTTAAGAACGTTATAGCTTCTTCAAACATTCTCTTTTTGATAACAACTAATGCCTCCGGTGATTGTGTTTATGATCAAACTATGACCTCTAAGACATGGGGAGTAAAGTAAGAAAGGGATTATGGTATGAATTTATTGATCCAATTGTTCTTATAAGTGTTTAAAATATATTATAATTTTTTCATATTATAATGGAGTATTGCTGACATTTTTTTAAATAGACAAAACTATTCTATAATAGGAAGTCACTGTATGTCATGATCCATACAAGATACTCATGTGCCTTAAAATGTAAGATACCTATGACATGTCTTGAATGGTTTTACAGATTCCCAATGGTTGGAAACTAGTTCCATAAATAATATAATGAACAAGTTAGTTAGATTTTACCAAAAAATAGCAATAGACCAAAGATACAATTCAAAATGCTCAACACTCTCATTGGAAAATGTACCAGAATAATATCAGAAAATTATTTCCATGTGATAAATAATCAATATAAACAACACATTCCATGATAAATCTCAACTATAAACCCATAAAATATTTTTATCATATTGTCATGGATCTGCTCCATCACTCACGTTCATAAGTATGAAGACTATACACAACATCCAAGTGGGTTATTTCCTTTATTCAGACCTAGAATAATATAATCTATAAACGAACAATTTAAATGGTAGGGTGTGATATATAAACCCCATTATAATATATGAAATTATTCCCCAATCATTTCTAAAACAATTAAACAATTTATGGTTTCAATTTAAATAATAATATTCATTAAATTAAATTTACAAAATATTAACTAAAGTGTCTTTCAATTCTAAAAGATTGAAAATATATCAAAAATGAAATAAATGAACATTATATTTTAAAATTTGTTATAAATAATATGGGATGATTAAAATAGGTCTGAAAATCAATGTCATGTAATCATCAATTCAATTATTTCGTAAAAATATATAATTATCCTTTTGGAATGTTAGTTTCTGGTAATATGTTCCTCACACTACTCATATATGATCTTAGATAAATGTGTTCTCACATCCCATGAATCAGACTCTCAGGGATCAACTCCCCATTAGGAAACAAATATTGTCACAATATTCATATTTCAATGTTTTCATCATCAAAAATGTAATTTGGGATTAAATCATAGTGTTCTTGCAATAATTACTAACTAACCACTGAGGATAACATGTGATTCTTCTTATCTATCAATCAATCATGGGAAAAAATAATTTCATAATTGTTTAAAAATAAAATTTCCCAATTTTAGTTTTCAACATGAATTTATCATTTCAAAAATAACCTAGGATTTTGCAATTTCATTTTTTTTCAAATCATCATTCAATTTATTCCGTTTATCAGAATTTTAATGTTTTAAATCAATACATAAATTTTTCAAAAAAAATTCCAATACATTTAATTCCATTGAATTTTGGGGTTTTCAGAACATTTATATATTTTTCAAAATCATTCATCACTCATCTAAACTACTGGTTTTTAAATCTTTTGGAAAATCATTTTATATCAATCGATCAATTATAGGCCTCAATCGTTTGGAAATCATATAGAAGAACTTTTATTTAATTAAAGATAAAATCAACAACCATAATGGGAAAATTCCAATGAAGAATAAAGGAGAAGGGGACCAAAAAAGGTAATAATATATTAGAGTTATTAATATCAAATCTGGTTCCATTAAAAAACATGATATCGTAGCCCTTAGAATGATTTATAGAGTTGTAGAGAATAAATCCAATGTGAGGAAACTCAGTGATGAATAAAATCAAAAATGATATGTAGAGACCCGAAGCCTGACGTACATAGACTTTACATTACTTTTGCGGAATACTTAGTACATAATAAAAACACACACACACAAGGATCGTAACAGTTTAGTGTCTTTGGAAACTCGGAACATAATCTTCTAATCGTGGTGAAAGATCTTCAATATCTCCCATAAAGATCTTCCCCTTTTTTTTTACCTAAAACCTTTCTTTATATCCTGGGGAAAAGAAAACATAAAAGGGTGAGCTCAAATGCTCAGTAAGGGTATACAAAAGAAAAATCAATCACATCATATTCATAAGAACATATCTTTTGGAAATCTTAACCTGCAAAAGAGAGCATAATTTCATAACATGGGATAAATCATAGTAGTGAAATGAAATCACAATAATCATAACTTAAAACATGAACCTTTGTGGCATTCACACATAATCATAGAGAATCATTTCTTGTTAGTCAAGACTCATTGCCAAGACTATCTTAGTGGACAAAGTCCCTTTCTGAATCGAGTAACCCTCGTTTCAGTCCTGTTTCACTGAACCGGTATAACCTACCGTTCCAGCCCTGTCTATCTCATGAGATATAAAATCTTTACCCAATGCATTGGTGGGATATATAGGTCCCACCCATATTATAATGAATCCTTTCTTATGTGTGCCACATAATCATAAATCATACATCATCGCATAACACATGTAACAAAAAATGGGATCATAAAACAAACCATATAAGATAAAGGAATTCATAAGAATATTTCCATCACAACATAATCAAACCAATGTAATAATAGGGATAAAAACAAAACCCTTTTATTATCTTAGATGGAAAATAATTTTGATAAAATACTTGAACTACATTCTTGAGGAAAATATCCTTTCTACTTCAAAAACATTTTTCCTTTCTTAACATGTCATACAAATTTAAACTAAAAGAAGTTGATTAAAAATAAACTTGAAAACTTGTAAAGGAAGCTTCTTGGAAATAATGTTTTAAAAATCCATTCATGCCGTATAAGTTAAAAAAACATTCTTCTAGTACTTTTGTCGGAAAAGTTAAAAAGTATCTCGTACGAAAAAAAACGACAAAAGATTCCTTTCATATCCTTTACTAAAAACTCATCGAAGGGTAAAATTGGTTTTAAACAATTGTAGGTGGATGGAAATAATATTACATATTCATGAAACATGGATGTGGATGATAAAATACACCCCAGTAAATACTTACGAATAAACAATCTCGGATAAAAATGAGATTGTGATATTTCCCTTACCTTAGGTCCGACTTGCTTTGTAAGTGTCCGAACCTCCTGTATAATGATTTAAATCATGTTATTGACTTATTCCAGAATCATATTTATTGTTATTATATCATATATGGTCCACTTATGACTTTATATTACCCGTTCTTTTGTAAATTTATGTTAAAGAAGCGTTTTGGGTAAAATCGTCTCATTTGTCATTCGTGTTTTTAACTTGTAATTTTTTATATGATTACTTAGATCATGATTACTTAATTACAGAATATAAAACATGATTTATATATATATATTCAGAATATAAATATATAATAAATCAGTAAATGGAAAGAAATACACCGTTCATGGAGACGGTAGTCCGTACGTACGCATGAACGCTGTTTTCGTTTACTTATTGAATTGAATAGAATTAAGTAGATGACATACATATAAATATAAATAATTCCAGTATCATTATTATGTCATATATTTCATTAGAACTTATTATATATACTTTATAATCATTCATGAATGGTTAATCATTGAGAATGAATCTCATCGCGTCGTGGAGACGGTAGTCCGTACGTACGCACGAGCGATGATATCGTTCCCATGGTCGTGGAATTGTGTTGAAGTGTATGTATACTATTTCAGTATCAATATCACTTTATAATAATCATATATAGTTACTCATTAAACCATTATACCCATCCAATTAATGTGGTGGCGGAAAATAGATTACACCACGGCGTGGAGACGGTATTCCGTACGTACGCACGCGCGGTGATTTCCTTTTTTCCGTAGGATGGATAGATGGTGAAATAGAGTTGTTTCATACTTATAATAACATATCAGTATATGAGTGATACTGATGTTATTACTTCATAATGAAACAACCTAAGAAGAAGAAGTGGAAGAAGAAATAAAGATGAAAGAATTGGTAACGGTAATTACCTCTTCTTTGAAGCGCCTCTTTGAGACCTCCTCTTAGGGCACTAAAATTGGTCTTTGAGGAAGACCAAAACCTCTAGTATTATTCTAGGGAAGTGGAGAAGGGATTTTGGCAGAGGTTGGCCGAGCTTGAGTGCTCAAATTGGTGTGAGGAAAAGGGGGAGGAGGTACCCTTTTATAAGGGAGGAGAGGGGCACCTTAGGAATTCTTAAAAATATTAATTTATAATAAATCTAACCCCACTTAAAAACCTCCAAAAATGACTCATATTCGAAGATAGGGTTGTAATATCATCAACCAATCAAATTTAGACATGTTTTGATCTTATTTTAAACCTTATCATTTTGATTTATCCTTATTTAATCTATTTATGTTTATTTGTGGTAATAAAATTCTAAATTTTAAATTATAACAAATAATTACTTATTTGTTGTGAATTTTTCATAATTGTTTACTTTATAACATTATAGACCATATAAATATAAATTTATAATTTTTAAATATTTTTGTGATTTTTAAACAACTTTATAATATGTTATTTTTGTAAAATTACAATAGTGTCAATTTTGACACTATTCATTTATTTGAATTTAAATAAAATATATACAGAAGATATGTTCGAACTAAAAGCTTTAATATATTAATAAAAGGTCATATGTATCTATAAAATTACTGTATCACATTAAATAGTTCATATAATATTTATTTTATTATTTTTAAAACCATTTATTTGTTTTATCTCTTAATAAAATAATTACTACATCATTTTTGTATAATTATTTAATATACTTATTTGTTGTATAAAAATTTAAAATAAAATTATATGATGAAGATAAATATATTAACTTTCACAATAATACTTTTACTCGAATTTATCATCTTAAAATCACAATATTTAAATTTTTATATTTATTAAATTATGAAGGTGACAACTTTGGCATCATTTAAAATAAAATAATATAAGTGTCATAATCGCTTTTATAAGGCTCCAAATGGTCAAATATTCGACCATTGGATGATTATGGTTTACATTTACATGGACAATAAGTTTTGGTTAGGTATTTGTTCATTTTATGGTCACTAGTAGTTAAAAAAAACAATATTCTTTATTTTTCACTAGATAAACAATTTCTGCATCACTATTGTGTCATAATAAATGCTAATTATTTAATCCCTAAAAATTATAAATAAATTTATATGATGTAGATACTTTCATTAGCTTTCTGGAGACTATTCATGTTCGAAGTTTCATGAAGTTTATCACTAAATTAAAATTAATATACTTATAAACTTTAAGAGAGTGACATGTTGTCACTTTCTTTGGTTTTAATAATAATTAAGTTATTTTCATGGACAAATGTCCATTAAATGATTCTAATCTGACCCTTAGGTGATATGGGTCGACTTTTAGTCATCCAATAGGATTTTGACATTTGTTATGGTAATTTTAAAATATTATATTTACCCTTAATTACCCGATTTACCTTTAACTATGGTAAATAAAATTTACCGTAGTTACTATTCATAATTCCCAAAAATAAAAAGTAGCTTATTAACATAATTTGGACCCACTGATTCCAAATATGGAATCCATTTTTCCAAATTCAATACACAAAAGATGCATAAATTAAATTAAAATTAATCCCGTTGTCGAAAGAAAACGGGTTTTTCTTTAAAACATTGCAAAAGATTGAATTGATTTAACCTACGAATTCAAGGTAAAATCAATGCTAATGACATACATTATATTAAATGGTAAAAATATATTCTATTTATACTTTAAAACCATTCAATATTATAATTTAACCACATAAGATATTACGATGAAAAAAGTTGTTTTTAATTAAAATATAGCGTGTTTTTACTATTCATTAAAATATGAAAGTTATCGGAAAAAATATCAAAACATTATCTAATGTAAATTTTTATATCCTGATTCAAAAGAAGAATATTATTTTGTCAAATTGAACATATAAACATGTCAAAAACTATATTTAAAGTGGTTGCGCCATCAAAAGGCGGTAAAACTGCATTTTTTGAAAAATACTTATTTTACCTGAAAATTTTATTTTGTTCTTATACCATGTTCTAGAAATGTGTAAGATGAACAATAATGTTATAAAATTCAAAATTTAGTTAATACTATTCATAACGGCTAGTTCATGACAATATTATAATAATATAACATTGTTTATTAAAACCCGGTATTGCGTACAACACACGCTATCGAGGAAGGTCGTGATTGCGTGTAATGCAAGCCATGTCAGGGTTGCGTGTTGTGAAAGAATCCTTCGTTGTTTCGTATAACAGAATCCAACCATATTTCATTTATACATTTAATATATATATATATACTCAATGTTGCGTAGAATAACTATTATCAAAATTGTGTGTAACACGGTCAAAGAATAGGGTTGCATATACTGCAAGCTAATACGGTGTTGCGTATAGCGCAAGGTAATCTTGGTGTATAATACAACATAAGACATTAATGAAATTAAAATAATATTTTTCATAAAATCTCGGGGTGATACATTCTACCCCCCCTTAAAATGAATTTCGCCCTCAAAATTCGTCAGGGTTATAAATGGTTTACTATTTGAAAGTTTCTTTGATAGAAAACCACATCGTAAAAAGGAATACCAAAACTTGGCTTTAATAACTAAAGTATGAAATGTAACGATTACCCAAATAAACTAATCACTGGGTTTCCACATAGGTGAAAATATGGATATGGAAGAGAAATCTAACCATCATGTTCTGATGGAGAGTGGTAGAGAACATGGCTATGGAAAAGCCATTAATCACAAATCCATAAATTTGTGACGATCTAAGGTACCATCTGATTCATCAGGTATAAGAGAACTAGGACAACATTTTTGGTTTTCAAGATCATTTCCCTAAAGTTAAAGAATTTGAATTAGAATAAATACTTACTTTATTTTGGTACAATCTTGCTGTTGTTCGTGCCTTTAACAATTTCCACTTCATCTCTTAAATAAATGAAGTTGAATTTTTTATTCGTGAAGTGTTAGCAGATCATGTGATAGAATGACGGGTCATTCCATCTGTCTCAAACAAAAGGTTAGCAAAAAAGATTATATACATAAGTCGATCTATAGTGAGGTTAATCATATATGGTTCCTAAAATGGACTTATACATCATATGTCATATAGCTTAATATAATAAAACTAGTTTCTACTAAATAGGGACTTCCTGTAGGCCAGTGGTAGGCGATAAAGGCCAGTCGCACATCGGTTGTGGGTTCGATTCCCACAGCCTTGTCCGAAGCGATGGGATGTCGCCCGTCCTACAGGTTGTCCTTTTTCTAAAACTACGTTACTATAACATCCCATCAATAATATCGAAAATCTTCTATCCTTAAACAATACTAACTTATGTCCAACATAATCCAGTCTAATCTTTAGGCTTATACATAATACTGCAGTCCACACTCATAATATAGTGACAACGATTACCAGAGATTTAATACTGTCGTTGATCCCCACATATCATAAGATATGTCTTGTTGGTCACATTCCAAACATTCAAAGTCCTTAATCGTGTATTCTCTTGAATACCTTAGTGAAAACATGAGTGTAGTTAAAAGTTAACACTTTCCACATACCAAAATCCTCAAAATTCTATATACTCAAACCATGATATCACTTAGTCCTTATATCAATCATGAGCTCATGAATACTGTTAAATATCTCGTTTTCTCGTTTTCCCTTCATTATGCGCATATCATCTTATTTCCAAAAATATCTGAATAACCTTTCATGGATACTGGTAACATTAATCAGACAACAGTGTAACAATCCTTACATGTCTCTTTATTCTAAAGTACCATGAGATTACTTATACAACATTACACATGATAAACATGTAATCATTCCACTACATTCTTAAACCATTAACCGAGCTTCAACAATTCTTTCATCTCACATATCATTTGTAGTCTATTCATCATCATCCACATAAATACTACCCATACGGCCATACTGATTTCTTCATGAGTCTTTCCCTTAGGACATTGGTTTGCATAATGCCCATACATTCCACATTTAAAACACTTAACCATTTTTGATGTCGTAGCAATACCATTATCCTCATCCATGGTGTTAACGGAATATTTTCTTTTGCACTTACTTGCTTTGTGTCCTTCTTTTCCACACCCAAAGCATCTTCCAGTTCCCTTGAAACATTCTCCTTGATGCCTCTTCCCACATGATTTACATAGGGGAAATTGAACTTTCTTTCCTCTATGATCATCATGAAACTCCATCTTTCTCTTATTAGCCGAGTCAGGAAACTTACCAAATTTTACTTTATTGATCATATTATGAGATTGCTGATTCGGCATAATAATGATCTTTGGACTTCCAAATCCCATTTCATTTGGTTGCTCATGAAGAATATCATTCCATTGTCCATCATATCCTCCATTATCGTGAATCATCTTGTTTCCAGCCATTTTCTAAAACCCAAAATGAATAGTGTGAGAGGCAAAAATCATGCTAGGGAAAACAACATAATAAAGGGGGAGTACCTTCAATATCTAACATCTTAGGTTTAACTCTATGATCGTTAGCGTAGTTCTAGTACTATAACCTATACGTATACTTAACCTTAGGGACATCCCTAGACATACCTTAGAAATATCTCTAGGGATCTCACTAAAGTTCTCGCATCCTAGTTTCCAAAGGTTGACTAAACCTTTCCTCTGATACCAACTGTAGAGACCCGAAGCCTGACGTACATAGACTTTACATTACTTTTGCGGAATACTTAGTACATAATAAAAACACACACACACAAGGATCGTAACAGTTTAGTGTCTTTGGAAACTCGGAACATAATCTTCTAATCGTGGTGAAAGATCTTCAATATCTCCCATAAAGATCTTCCCCTTTTTTTTACCTAAAACCTTTCTTTATATCCTGGGGAAAAGAAAACATAAAAGGGTGAGCTCAAATGCTCAGTAAGGGTATACAAAAGAAAAATCAATCACATCATATTCATAAGAACATATCTTTTGGAAATCTTAACCTGCAAAAGAGAGCATAATTTCATAACATGGGATAAATCATAGTAGTGAAATGAAATCACAATAATCATAACTTAAAACATGAACCTTTGTGGCATTCACACATAATCATAGAGAATCATTTCTTGTTAGTCAAGACTCATTGCCAAGACTATCTTAGTGGACAAAGTCCCTTTCTGAATCGAGTAACCCTCGTTTCAGTCCTGTTTCACTGAACCGGTATAACCTACCGTTCCAGCCCTGTCTATCTCATGAGATATAAAATCTTTACCCAATGCATTGGAGGGAGATATAGGTCCCACCCATATTATAATGAATCCTTTCTTATGTGTGCCACATAATCATAAATCATACATCATCGCATAACACATGTAACAAAAAATGGGATCATAAAACAAACCATATAAGATAAAGGAATTCATAAGAATATTTCCATCACAACATAATCAAACCAATGTAATAATAGGGATAAAAACAGAACCCTTTTATTATCTTATATGGAAAATAATTTTGATAAAATACTTGAACTACATTCTTGAGGAAAATATCCTTTCTACTTCAAAAACATTTTTCCTTTCTTAACATGTCATACAAATTTAAACTAAAAGAAGTTGATTAAAAATAAACTTGAAAACTTGTAAAGGAAGCTTCTTGGAAATAATGTTTTAAAAATCCATTCATGCCGTATAAGTTAAAAAAACATTCTTCTAGTACTTTTGTCGGAAAAGTTAAAAAGTATCTCGTACGAAAAAAAAACGACAAAAGATTCCTTTCATATCCTTTACTAAAAACTCATCGAAGGGTAAAATTGGTTTTAAACAATTGTAGGTGGATGGAAATAATATTACATATTCATGAAACATGGATGTGGATGATAAAATACACCCCAGTAAATACTTACGAATAAACAATCTCGGATAAAAATGAGATTGTGATATTTCCCTTACCTTAGGTCCGACTTGCTTTGTAAGTGTCCGAACCTCCTGTATAATGATTTAAATCATGTTATTGACTTATTCCAGAATCATATTTATTGTTATTATATCATATATGGTCCACTTATGACTTTATATTACCGTTCTTTTGTAAATTTATGTTAAAGAAGCGTTTTGGGTAAAATCGTCTCATTTGTCGTTCGTGTTTTTAACTTGTAATTTTTTATATGATTACTTAGATCATGATTACTTAATTACAGAATATAAAACATGATTTATATATATATATTCAGAATATAAATATATAATAAATCAGTAAATGGAAAGAAATACACTGTTCATGGAGACGGTAGTCCGTACGTACGCATGAACGCTGTTTTCGTTTCCTTATTGAATTGAATGGAATTAAGTAGATGACATACATATAAATATAAATAATTCCAGTATCATTATTATGTCATATATTTCATTAGAACTTATTATATATACTTTATAATCATTCATGAATGGTTAATCATTGAGAATGAATCTCATCGCGTCGTGGAGACGGTAGTCCGTACGTACGCACGAGCGATGATATCGTTCCCATGGTCGTGGAATTGTGTTGAAGTGTATGTATACTATTTCAGTATCAATATCACTTTATAATAATCATATATAGTTACTCATTAAACCATTATACCCATCCAATTAATGTGGTGGCGGAAAATAGATTACACCACGGCGTGGAGACGGTATTCCGTACGTACGCACGCGCGGTGATTTCCTTTTTTCCATAGGATGGATAGATGGTGAAATAGGGTTGTTTCATACTTATAATAACATATCAGTATATGAGTGATACTAATGTTATTACTTCATAATGAAACAACCTAAGAAGAAGAAGTGGAAGAAGAAATAAAGATGAAAGAATTGGTATCGGTAATTACCTCTTCTTTGAAGCGCCTCTTTGAGACCTCCTCTTAGGGCACTAAAATTGGTCTTTGAGGAAGACCAGAACCTCTAGTATTATTCTAGGGAAGTGGAGAAGGGATTTTGGCAGAGGTTGGCCGAGATTGAGTGCTCAAATTGGTGTGAGGAGAAGGGGGAGGAGGTACCCTTTTATAAGGGAGGAGAGGGGCACCTTAGGAATTCTTAAAAATATTAATTTATAATAAATCTAACCCCACTTAAAAACCTCCAAAAATGACTCATATTCGAATATAGGGTTGTAATCTCATCAACCAATCAAATTTCGACATGTTTTGATCTTATTTTAAACCTTATCATTTTGATTTATCCTTATTTAATCTATTTAAGTTTATTTGTGGTAATAAAATTCTAAATTTTAAATTATAACAAATAATTACTTATTTGTTGTGAATTTTCCATAATTGTTTACTTTATAACATTATAGACCATATAAATATAAATTTATAATTTTTAAATATTTTTGTGATTTTTAAAAAACTTTATAATATGTTATTTTTGTAAAATAACAATAGTGTCAATTTTGACACTATTAATTTATTTGAATTTAAATAAAATATATACAGAAGATATGTTCGAACTAAAAGCTTTAATATATTAATAAAAGGTCATATGTATCTATAAAATTACTGTATCACATTAAATAGTTCATATAATATTTATTTTATTATTTTTAAAACCATTTATTTGTTTTATCTCTTAATAAAATAATTACTACATCATTTTTGTATAATTATTTAATATACTTATTTGTTGTATAAAAATTTAAAATAAAATTCTAAGATGAAGATAAATATATTACCTTTCACAATAATACTTTTACTCGAATTTATCATCTTAAAATCACAATATTTAAATTTTTATATTTATTAAATTATGAAGGTGACAACTTTGGCATCATTTAGAATAAAATAATATAAGTGTCATAATCGCTTTTATAAGGCTCCAAATGGTCAAATATTCGACCATTGGATGATTATGGTTTACATTTACATGGACAATAAGTTTTGGTTAGGTATTTGTTCATTTTATGGTCACTAGTAGTTAAAAAAACAATATTCTTTATTTTTCACTAGATAAACAATTTCTGCATCACTATTGTGTCATAATTAATGCTAATTATTTAATCCCTAAAAATTATAAATAAATTTATATGATGTAGATAATTTAATTAGCTTTCTGGAGACTATTCATGTTCGAAGTTTCATGAAGTTTATCACTAAATTAAAATTAATATACTTATAAACTTTAAGAGAGTGACATGTTGTCACTTTCTTTGGTTTTAATAATAATTAAGTTATTTTCATGGACAAATGTCCATTAAATGATTCTAATCCGACCCTTAGGTGATATGGGTCGACTTTTAGTCATCCAATAGGATTTTGACATTTGTTAGGGTAATTTTAAAATATTATATTTACCCTTAATTACCCGATTTACCTTTAACTATGGTAAATAAAATTTACCGTAGTTACTATTCATAATTCCCAAAAATAAAAAGTAGCTTATTAACATAATTTGGACCCACTGATTCCAAATATGGAATCCATTTTTCCAAATTCAATACACAAAAGATGCATAAATTAAATTAAAATTAATCCCGTTGTCGAAAGAAAACGGGTTTTTCTTTAAAACATTGCAAAAGATTGAATTGATTTAACCTACGAATTCAAGGTAAAATCAATGCTAATGACATACATTATATTAAATGGTAAAAATATATTCTATTTATACTTTAAAACCATTCAATATTATAATTTAACCACATAAGATATTACGATGAAAAAAGTTGTTTTTAATTAAAATATAGCGTGTTTTTACTATTCATTAAAATATGAAAGTTATCGGAAAAAATATCAAAACTTTATCTAATGTAAATTTTTATATCCTGATTCAAAAGAAGAATATTATTTTGTCAAATTGAACATATAAACATGTCAAAAACTATATTTAAAGTGGTTGCGCCATCAAAAGGCGGTAAAACTGCATTTTTTGAAAAATACTTATTTTACCTGAAAATTTTATTTTGTTCTTATACCATGTTCTAGAAATGTGTAAGATGAACAATAATGTTATAAAATTCAAAATTTAGTTAATACTATTCATAACGGCTAGTTCATGACAATATTATAATAATATAACATTGTTTATTAAAACCCGGTATTGCGTACAACACACGCTATCGAGGAAGGTCGTGATTGCGTGTAATACAAGCCAAGTCAGGGTTGCGTGTTGTGAAAGAATCCTTCGTTGTTTCGTATAACAGAATCCAACCATATTTCATTTATACATTTAATATATATATATATACTCAATGTTGCGTAGAATAACTATTATCAAAATTGTGTGTAACACGGTCCAAGAATAGGGTTGCGTATACTGCAAGCTAATACGGTGTTGCGTATAGCGCAAGGTAATCTTGGTGTAGAATACAACATAAGACATTAATGAAATTAAAAAAATATTTTTCATAAAATCTCGGGGTGTTACATGATATGCTTGAAAGGGGTGAAATCACTCCAAAATTTCTTGTAGTCTCCCAAATAAATGATAAAATATTATTCATGAAAATTATAATTTTTTTCATGATTTAACATAAAAAATATTTCACACATGATGATTTATTAACACGAAGACTTGATTTATTATTTGAAAATATAGAGTGGAATAACACTAAAAGAATAAACCACCATGTGTTAAGAACTAGGATCTCAATAATTTAAATTCCTGTAACAAATTCTTGTCTTATATATTATTTAAATTATCACAATGTTTCATGGTTTTGGTATAGTGATGGATTACCATAGTGAATTTTGTTGACGACGTGATACTTTCAAGGAGAAAAAACTTAGCTAAAACATGTTGAAAAAAACATTCAAACCCGTATAACTCAACCCTAACCTTAGTGGAAATACGCAAAATTCCTTAAAACATTTATAAATAGAATTAATCAATTAAAAAATATAGATCCCTTGAAATTTAGTTCAATTTCATAAAAAAATCTCTCCATCCTTAACATCATGAAACACACTATAATAGAAAAGGAAAAAAATAATATTCAACATGTACCTAAAATAAGTTAACAATATTTTACAACTCCCTAACATATGCGCATTGTTATTTAATAATAATATTATGAATATTCTATATATGGGATATGGGGACACTTATATATCATCAGTGAATCATGATCCCATGTCTCATGTGAATCAGAACCATGCTTACATTACACCAAGACGAAAGATATCATCTCCCCATGAACAACCGTTGTCTTAATATCAAGAATCCAAAATGGATTCATAGTCACAGATATATAATTCTCAACATTAATATCATCATATAGTAGATATAGAGAAGTATCTGAAAAATAATTTTGAAGATGCAGTACATGAAAAAGGTTATTGAATGAAGTCAAATATGGTGACATAGAAAAATGGTTGTCAAAGTTCATAACTCTCTCTATAATCACAAAAGGAACAACCAACCTCATCATAAGAATTTCATATTTGCTATGATGTCAGTGACCCAACTACGTAAAAAATCTCCAAAACACCTATTCACCAACAACATTCAACAAAATTTGTCAATGATGATTAGCATAGTATTTATTCCATTATTGAGCTATCAAATCCCTCTGATAAATCAACTGAATTATTATAATCATATATCTAACCAACTTGGTCGAACCAAGAAAATTTCACCAGTATCTGACCAACGTAATGGAGATCTGTATGGGAATTTTTTTAAGGCTTCAAAAGGTTATATTCTAATAGTGTGATGGTAATAGTTTTTGTTAGAAAAATATACAACTAACAAATGGGCATTAGGGTCTCTACTAAATTCAAGAACACATCCACATAGCATATCCTCACAGATATTTATAACCCATTATGTATGTCCATCCATCAGCCAGTTATTTTTTGTGCTTAGTTGTACCTAGGGTTACATGGCCTCATGGAGGCCCCAATAGAATGAACATGTTAAATGGTGATCCCTATCATATATTTTAGTATATATAACTCCATACTATAAAATATTATCCTAAACATAGAGACATCACATTTTTTCATCTTTTGATGTGTCCTGAATGTGCATAATGTAATACAATTTCTTCATCCTATCAATTAAAACCCATTTCTCATTCTTCCCTCAACAAATATATGGAAACCCAACCATTAAATCCATTAAAATTTCCTCCCACTTCCATTTAGGCACTAGAGGATACTGAGGAAAACATGTTATTCTATCATGCTTGAATTTGACGAGTTGGATTCACTACAAGAAATTTAAGGTACACCAACAGTTGAAACCCATTGGTATAGGGTTGAGAATCATTGGTATAAATTATACCAATGGTTTTAGAAAACGTAGCCTAGTAAGCCATGACAGTAGACATATACAAATTGTTTGAGATGAATCATTGGTATATGTGCAGAAATCTACTCTATACCATTGGTTTAATAAAACAATTGGTATAGAGTTCTCATAAAACACATATGCCAACGGTTTTAAAACCATTGGTATATCTTTTAATAGTCTTACATTCAACCCTATAACAAAGGTTTCAACCATTGGTGAACCGTTGGTAAAAAAATAAATACAAAACCTATTCCAACGGTTTAAAACCGTTTGTATAGGCTTTCCTGTACAATTCACACAGCTGCCTGCTTTGTGTGCTGCTGTGCTGCTGTGTGAATTGTACAGAAGTAAATGAAGAATAAAATACAATACATAATAATTATACATAATTAAAAACTGATAATTATAAGGATATA
The DNA here is from genome assembly GCA_963277665.1 of Viscum album. Taxonomy (NCBI): domain Eukaryota; kingdom Viridiplantae; phylum Streptophyta; class Magnoliopsida; order Santalales; family Viscaceae; genus Viscum; species Viscum album. Next base: position 163,359,395 of record OY728155.1, on the reverse strand, counting down.
TAATTTAATAATCAATTATGAATATAATACATTAAAAACCTAATACGTTATTATATGTGATACAAAATTAATAATACATAAAAAATTACAATTTTTGTAACACATACACGATTGAATTTAGAACTTAGATGATAATTACTCAAAATAAAGAAAATGAATAAATGAATTCAACCAAACACAAATATAATGTCCCTTGTTTTTGGGTGGGTGTCTTTGAACTTAGTGATGATGACAATGGGTGTGTATTAGTGAGCTTGTGTGACTTAGGCAATATAGTTGTCCTTGGCATATTAAATTTCATGTGTTTTAGAATAGGGGTAGGAGTTCCTCACATGAGAAGTGGATTGTGTGAGAATGGACCATAGATCGTTGTCCAAAAGTATCAACACAATATGAATATGTTTGGTTGGTTTTCTGTATGCCAATTGTTGTTACATAAAATGATATTCATTTTAAACAAAAGAGAGATAGTTAGAGTGATACCGGTCACACCATGCCTCAGATTGAGGTGGGGTTGACTATTACACATTACATATGACCCATGGATCATTGTCCAAAAGTATCAATTCAATATAAATGTGTTTGGTTGGTTTTCTGTATGCCTATTGTTTTTTTACTTAAAATGTTGTCCATTGAAAATAAAAGTGAGACACTATGAGTGGTACTGGTCACACTATGCCTCAGATTGAATCTTGGTTGACTTGTACACATCATAAATGACCCATAGGTTGTTGTGGTAGTGTATCAACACAATCCAAATATGTTTGGTAAGTTTTCCGTATGTCAGTTGTTTTTACATAAAATAGTGTCCATTTTAAACAAAGGGGAGAAACATTGAGTGGTACCAGCCACACCACACCTCAGATTGAAACGGGGTGACTCGTAGGCATCAAAAATTACTCATGTATCGTTTTAATAAAGTATCAACATAATCCAAATATGTTTGGTCTATTTTTCGTATGCCAGTTGTTGTTTTCACTTAAAATGATGTCCATTTTAAACAAAAGAGAGACATTTAGAGTTGTACCGGCCAAACTATGACTCGTATTGATGCACAGTTGACTCATACATGTCAAAAATTTCCTATGTATTGTTTTCCTATATTATCAATACAATCCGAAGGCATCTGGTTGGTTTTACGTATGCCGGTTGTTGTTTTCACATAAAATGTTGTCCATTTCAAGTAAAAGCGAGACACCTTGAGTGGTACCGACCACACTACACCTAATATTGATGTGGGGTTGAGTCGTACACGTCAAAAATGACCAATGGATCATTTTACAGATGTATCAACACAATCCAAATGTGTTTAGTTGGTTTTCCGTATGCCAATTGTGGTTTTCATTTAAAATGGTTATCATTTCAAATAAAATTTAGACACTTTGAGTGGTACCGGCCACACTGTGCCAAGGATTGAGGCAGGGTTGACTCATAAACGTCACATGTGACTAATGGATCGTTTTCCTAATGTATCGACACAATATGAATGCATTTGGTCAATTTTCTGTATGTCAGTTGTTGTTCTCACTTAAAATGATGCCCATTTTATACAAAAGAGAGACATTTAGAGTGGTACCGGCCACACCGTGCCTCAGATTGATGCGAGGTTGACTCGTACATGTCAAAAATGTCCTATGGATTGTTTCCATAAATTATCAACATAATAAAAATGTGTTTGGTCGGCTTTCTTAATGCCAGTTGTTGTTTTCACTTAAAATGATGTCCATTTTAAACAAAAGAGACACATTTAGAGTGGTACCGGCCACACCGCACCTCAGATTGATGTGGGGTTGACTTCTAAACATCAAAAATTTCCCATGGATCATGTTCCTAATGTATCAACACAATCCGAATATGTTTCATAGTTTTCCTTATTCTAATTGTTTTTACTTAAAACATTGTCCATTTTTTTTAAAAAAAGAGAGACACTTAGAGTGGAACTGGACACATCGTGCCTTAAATTGATGCAGGGTTGACTCGTACATGTCAAAAATTTCCCATGGATCATTGTCCAAAAATATCAACACAATCTAAATGTGTTTGGTTAGTTTTCCTTATGTCAGTTGTTGTTTTCACTTAAAATGTGGATCATTTCAAATAAAGGTGAAACACTTTGAATGGTACCGGCCACAATGTGCCTCAGATTGATGGGGGTGGACTCCTAAACGTCCCAAAAGTCCCATGGATCGTGGTCCTAAAGTATCAACACAATATGAATGTGTTTGGTTGGTTTTACGGATGCCAGTTGTTGTTTTCACTTAAAATGTTGCCCATTTCAAATAAAAGTGGGACACATTGAGTGGTACCGACCACACCACACCTCAGATTGAGGCAGGGTTGACTCGTACACCTCACATATGACTCATGGATCTTTTTTCAAAAGTATAAAAACAATATGAATATGTTTGGTCAGTTTTTTCTATGCCAGTTGTTGTTTTCACTTAAAATGATGTCCATTTTAAACAAAAAAGAGACATTTAGAGTGGTACCGGCCACACCGTGCCTCATATTGATGCGGGATTAACTCGTACATGTCATAAATTTCCCATGGATCATTGTCCTAAATTTTAAACACAATCTAAATGCGTTTGGTTGGTTTTCCATATGCCAGTTGTTGTTTTCACTAGAAATGTTGTCCATTTCAAATAAAAGTGAGACACTTTGAGTGGTACCGGCCAAACCATGCCTCAGATTGATGTGGGGTTGAGTTTTACACATCCCAAATTACCAATGGATAGTTTTACTAATGTATCAACACAATAAAAATGTGTTTGGTCAGTTTTCCATATTCTAGTTGTTGTTTTCATTTAAAATGTTGATTATTTCAAATAAAGGTGAGACACTTTTAGTGGTACCGGCCACACCGTGCCTCATATTTAAGAAAAGTTGACTCGTAAACGTCACATATGAATCATGGATAGTTTTACTAAAGTATCAACACAATATGAATGCCTTTGGATGGTTTTATGTATGCCAATTGTTGTTTTCACTTAAAATGATGTCCATTTTAAACAAAAGAGAGACATTTAGAGTCGTACCGGCCACACTGTTCCTCGGATTGATGTAGGGTTGACTCGTACATGTCAAAAATGTCCCATGGATCGTTGTAATAAACTATCAACCTAATCTGAATGTGTTTGGTTGGTTTTCCCTATTCTAGATGTTGTTTTCACTTAAAATGTCATCCATTTTCAACAAAAGATAGACATTTAGAGTGGTACGGGCCACACTGCGCCTCAGATTGATGCGGGGTTGACTCCTACATGTCAAAAATGTCCCATGGATCATTTTCCAAATGTATCAACCCAATCCGAATATGTTTGGTTGGGTTTCTATATTCCAGTTTTTTGTATATAAAACATTGTCCACTATAAACAAAAAAGAGACACTTAGAGTAGTACCGGACACACCGTGCCTCTGAATTATTCAAGGTTGACTCTTACATGTCACAAATCTCCCATGTATCATTTTTCTAAACTATCAGAAAAATACGAATGCATTTGGTTGGTTTTTTGTATGCCAGTTGTTGTTTTCACTTAAAATGTTGATCATTTCAAATAATGGTGAGACACTTTGAGTAGTACCGGCCACACCATTCCTCAGATTGATGCGGTGTTGACTTATACACATCAAAAATTTCACATGGATTTTTTTTCTAATGTATCAAAAGAATCTGAATAGATTTGGTCCATTTTCCATATGACAATTGTTGTTTTCACTTAAAATGTTGTCCATTTCAAATAAAAGTGAGACACTTTGAGTGGTTTTGGCTACACCGTGCCTCGTATTGAGGCAGGGTTGAGTCGTACACGTAACATATGACCCATTTATCATTTTACTAAAGTATCAAAACAATCAAAATAAGGTTGGTCAGTTTTCTGTATGCTTGTTGTTTTTACTTAAAAGGGTGTCAATTTTAATCAAAAGATAGACACTTTGAGTGATACCGGCCACACCATGCATCATATTGAGGAGAGGTTGACTCATTAACAGCACATATAACTCATGAATTGTTTTTCTAAAGTATCAACACATTCCTAAAGTGTTTGGTCAGTTTTCGGTATGCCAGTTAGGCAAATCGTGCAACAACAGTGATAATATCATTTACTAAAACTAAAGACATTTTGCAAGATGTGCATCCCCTGGGGCATGGTTAGGGAATATCATGAACATTGATTCTAATATATATCCCTATATGGTTGGTATATACCATGTGTGATGAGCTTAAATTTTTTAATTACCGTGAGGCATAGTGTTTTTCTAAGCCGGTCGGGGTTCCGAGCTCTGAACAAGCCCCATAAGCCCCCTAAACCATTATAACATCATTAGGCTTCCACATTTGGTCAAAAATAAAAAGTTATACTAAATTCAAAAATATCCATACCAGAGTGAAAAACCATGTTCTTATAGTCTTTCCATTCAAAGGAACTCATCCTGAAGTTCACCTTCAATGGGTGGTAAAAATTTATTTTAGAACAATTCTGTTCGGGGGGTTGTCTGGGGTCCAGGGGGGCTGTTGGGGGGCTGTCTGGGGGGCTGTCTGGGGGGCCATCTAGGGTCAAAGGAGGAGGTTGGGGGTGTCCATGGAGATTTATGGGGGTTGTCTGGGGTCTAGGGAGGACGGCAGGGGGTGGGGGCTGTCCTAGGGCTGCCTGGGGTCCAAGGGTGAGGGTGGGGGGGCTGTTCGGGAGGCTGTCTGGTGGGCTGTCCGTGGGGCTATCTGGGATCTAGGGAGGAGGGTGAGGGTCTGTTTGGGGACTGACAGGGGTTAAGGGTGGGGGTGGGGGCTGTTTTTGGGGCTATCTAGGGTCCAGGGCGGATGGTGGGGGTGTTGTCTGGGGCACTCTCCGGGGTCCATCCATGGAGCTGTCTGGGGGGCTGTCCGGGGTCTAGGGAGGAGGGTTGGGGGCTATGATGGGTGTTTTCAAGGTGTGATAGTCTTTGAATTATAAAAAAACATCCATATTAAATCAAAAAACAAATTTCATAAATATCTGTAAAAAATGTTGTGGATCAATCTTCCCCTGATCACCATCACCATCACCACTATCATTATCAACCGCATCCTCACTGCCATCTCTGTCCTCGTCATCATCCTCATCATCGTCTCCATGATCATCCTCGGTCTCATCCTCTCCCTCTCCCTGACCTTCATCCTCTCCCTCGATCACATCATCATTATTATCCCAAACATCTTCCTCTTCACCATCCTCTTCATCAACCGGAATGTCATTATATTGACCATCACTGGAACTGCCGCCTGGTGAAATGGATAATGCACCCATCAATTACATATATTTCTTACAAGTCACACTTGCTTCTGGTGGAAGTGATGATGATAAATATTTGATCAGTTTCATAAATTCTTTCTCCCATGTTTGAACCTATTCTTCCAACTCTGTGAACATTTTATCATACTTTCTTGCATGCCACTTGACCTGTTCGAACTCGATGGTACTAGAATTTATACCTGGAGGGAACCAATACCTCGTTGGGACTATATTCTTACCAGGTCAAAAGTGTACTCAACCAGAGTGCTCATCTCCCAAAACCTGATATAAATGATTGTGTGGCCCAAACTTTTTAGGCTCTTGGGCATCAAGGGCCTCTAAAGCTGCCTGTTAAAAATATTAATAGATTATTAAATTTCAAAATAGATATTAAAATTTTAAATAAACAAATTAAAACTTACAATATTTTCTCGTGTCGATTCATTAATTACAGTTCCTTTTTTTCCTTCTACTCGATCAAAACAATTTTCCTCGAGGGAGACGTCCTTCAATACTCAATTTGTGCTTCTATAATGAAATTAAAACATCATAAACTTCAAGTATAAACATATATTCAATATTCAATAAATCATATAATTCAAGTAGGAATCAATAAAAAGGGAAAGTCCTAAAAAAATTATAAACAACTATATCGTACCAGCTACCACTCATGATCTGACATAGTAGTGCACCTCAAAGTGTGGAGGTATTGGTTTGAATCAATGTTTTTTTGTTTTATTCAGAAGATTACTAAATAATGATTAATAATAAATATGATAATATTAATGAAAAATATGAAAACTATCATTTAAATACATCAAATGGGATTAATACCTTACATTTGGAAGTCGCCCAATGGGTAATCATTTGAAGATATTTCTCTATCAGGTAGTCATCCACGATAGGTACTATCACCAACTTCATGCCCACTCTATCACACCAGCCAACATACAACTCATGCTTATAATCTCCCCAAAGCTCTCCTAGCTCCATTAAACATGCTGGTCATGTACCCTCACCATTGGGGAAGTTAAACCTAAGCTGACACCCAATAGATTAATTCATATAAATAAAAAAAATACTACATTAAATACAATAGATTTTTTACCCATATTTTTTCCCATGCAATATCCTTGAATTCGTGTGGTAGATGTATCTCGGAGAGAGGGGTGTCTGGAATGATGTTGGAGTATTTGTCTAGCATAGCCAAAAAACCCTGACATTTCTGCCCATGTTTATCAATCATCTGTCCATCATCATTGTATTCAACCATCAACGGTGTCAGGCAGTTCAATACCGAACACAGGTGAGTACACCCACTCCCTTACCTCTGATCAGTAGATGAATATGTTATTAATGCAAAAAAAATATCTTTACAAGTTATAATAGAAATAAATTTTGGTATAAAAATTTGTTAAAGTTATATAAATATACATTTCTTAGTCGGATCAATGGGAGTCAGTGGATGAGTAGAAGCTAAATGAATATCATATATAACTGGAGTGTACCTCAGTGTACACTCCTCAGCCACATACTGTGTCAGAGAAGAAGTTGAAGAAGGTGGAATATAATATCTCATAGATAATGAACCAGAAGCAAAAGATGATGGCATAGACATCTAGCCAACTGGTAGTGTAAACATCAGAGGCATAAATATCCCATGATTCCCTAAAGACACACCAGGATCAAAATGGGTCATAGAAGATACGTATGTGTTAGGGGAATAGTCCAATCATGTATGACTAGTGGATCGTCTAACTATCTCACTATGAGCCCACATAGCACCGACTTTAGTACCGGGACCACCAAATGATCGTCTAAATCTGACACCACCAACCTCTGTACTGGGAGAAATATCAGGCTCCTTGTCGGATATCTCTCATCTAGGGGGTGGATTCTTAAAAAATGTTTAATACAAAAGTAAACACAAGAAATTATAAGATATTTAAATATATATATTTGAAGTAAAATACTCACAATAGGGATGAGTGGAGGAGCGCACATCTGTGTCATGCGATGATTATTTTCTGTCATCTTTTTCCACCGCATCTCTTCAATGGGTCTCATTTCCTGCAATGAAAACAAATATGGAAGTAATTATAAACAGATAACTAACGTGTAACCCCAAAAAATATAGAAAATCCATTCTGATAAAAAAACAAAAAGAAACAGAAGATTTAGGGTGGTTTGAAGGTAATTAATACGATATACACTCTGAATAATGTAGGTGAATCATGTAGGTCAGAACACCACTGTATGATTCTATATATTTCCCACCACAACTTCGGGTTCACAATCAACTATGAAAATTTAGCTATTGGAGTCATCATAAGTAATAAACGGATTGCTTTCAATTGTAGTTGGTATAGTGTCAACTTCATTATCACCATCATCAAAAACATGTCTAGGATTTACTTCAATAATTACACCAAATTTTGGATAATGATGATCTTTTACATAAAAAACTTGTTTCACCATTGATGCCAATAAATATGGTTCATTGGTTGCAAGAGTGCGAGTCATTTCCATAACTCAAAATCCAAAATCATCAATAAAGGTTCCTTGACTCATCATTGAATCAAACCATTGACATTTCATCATCGTGATTCGACCATGTGAGTAATAATCCAAAATTATTATTTTATCTATGACTCCATAATAAGCTATATTTTCAGAATGAGGTCTATTATCCGATGAACTGGCATAACAGTCTATTTTGGCAGTTAGCATACCACCATCATGATGTGTTCTCATGTTCATTGCTCGTTTAGTGATAATAAATTTGTATCCATTGATCACAAGTGATTAACAAGTACGAACCATGGTATTTAGTCCATAATCTAAAGCACTTATTTCCTCAGAAACAGATTCTGAAGGAAAACTTGATACCTGAAATATAAACAAATAGTAAAAATAATTAAATATTATTTTTATTTAGTTATTACAAAAATATTTTTACCTTCAATTTCAACCAAGCAGGAAACCCTTTGCTATGAAAAGTCTCTTTCTACCACCAAGATAAAGAACGATGCATTCTATATATCAATTATTTATGTTCCCTATAGATAAAAATAATAATAGTTTAACAAATATTTAAAATTACAAGAGATAAGATAAGGGATACTTGTACAATTTACGTACTTGATATACTCATCGAACAAATCACAATTGAATAACAATATGTGATATTCCATCTCTCGTTCTTCAAGGATTAATGTCATCAATTTATATGATCCCAGAATTCCTCATGTCTGAGGAATTGATGGAAAACTAGGTTCAATTCACTCATACTCTTCTTCTTCATTTCTCATTGGTCTGTTTATTCTCGTAGTAAGATCAGACAAATACATTGAGCATAAATCCATACATTCGGGAGCCATGTAACCATTCACCATAGAACCTTTGGGATAATTACTATTTCAAACATATGATTTCAATGTGTACATGATTCTTTTAGTTTGATACATCCAACAAAAAGCAACGGGTCTTCCAAGTAATATTTTGGTCAGAAGATGGATAGTAAGTTACAACATGAATGTAAAAAATGATGGAGGGAATATTTTCTCTAACTCACACAAAATTAATGGTGTCTCTACCAATAGATTTAGCAAGAAGGATTCTGACAACTTCATAGCACAAAGATCTCTAAACAAATATCACAACTGAATAACTGAGACTCTTAAATTATTGTACAAGAGATGATGGATTGCTATTGGAATCAACTCATGAAAAAGGATGTGGTAATCATGAGCCTTCAAATATTTCATCATCAACTCCTTTCTGTTGACCCATTTGGATATATTTCTTGAATAGCCGTCAGGAACTTTAATAGTCTCTAGCACTTCCAGAAATTTATTTTTTAGCAGGTGTCATCACATAAGAAGCACATGGAACATTCCATTTATTTTCACAAATATAGACAGGATGCAATTATGGTCTGATCCCCTAATCTACCATGTCACATCGAGACCATAAATCATCTTTTGTCTTCCCCTTGAAATTTAGTAGAATCAAAAGTAACATTTCACATATATTCTTTTCAATGTGCATTACGTCTAAGAAATGATGTAACAAGTTGGTTGACCAATACGAAAACTCAAAGAATATTATCTTCTTATACTAATTATAACATGTATCATTGGGAACATTTTTTCCTATTTATAGATTTTATTACACCCTTCCCAAATGAATAATTGAAATCTTTCAATTCATTAAGCACATCAGTTGTAGATATATGCTAAGGTGGATCATCAGTCTCCATGGTATTGTCAAATCTTTGACGATTCTTTCTATATGGATGGTTCATTCTCAAGAATCATCGATGTGCCATGAAACAAAATCTACAACTATATTTCAACCTTCTTGATTGATTATTCTTCACACAAATAGAACATGACAATTTTACTTTTTTTCTCCATCCAGAGATCATTGCATAAGCATGAAAATCATTGATTGTACACATAAGCGCATCACGCATCTGAAATATGTCTTTCGAACCTACATCATATGTAGGCACACCCACATCCCAAAGAAGTTTCAACTCTTTTATTAATAGTTGAATGTATACATCTATATCATTACCAAGATCAGAAGGCCTAGATATCAGTATACTCAAGAAAGTGTAAGGATTTTTCATACACAACCATGGTGGAAGGTTATAAATGTGTATGAAAACTGGCCATGTGCTGTGCGAAGTAAGAATATTCCCAAATGGATTAAAAGCATCACATGAAATACCCAGTCTCACATTATGCATGTCGGCTATAACTTTAGGATATCTAGCATCAAATCTCTACCATGAAAATCCATCTATAGGGTGAACCAACTCTTCATTATTCTTTTTTCTATCGGTGTCATGCCATTGCATTTTTACTGATATTTCATCAGACATGAAAAGGTTCTGTATTTTTGGGATAAATTAAAAGTGCCAAATTACTTTTTTTGGCACACGAGATGATGTTCCATCATTTTTTGGCTTCCATCAGGAGGTTCCACATTTGATACAATTATTTCATTCAGTAGTTTCCTCACAAAATAAGCTGCAATCATTCGGGCAAGCATGAATTTTTTTTGAATCCAAGTTCATCAAATAATTTCCATGCCCTATAGTTTTTTTTGATGGAATATATGAATCATCTAGAATAAAGGCCTTCAAGAAGATAAGAATGAAATCGATTGCAGTATTTGAAATCCCATACAAAGATTTCCCATGAAACAATCGAATTAAAAATTCCAACTTTTTCATTTTACCACATTGCCAATATACTGGAGTCATTGCAACATCATTCAATTATTTCACCCTTTCAACATCATCATTTTCATTGGATGCATCATGTGTGCTTATATCAAAATATTTTTGGATGGATATCCTTTCCTTTTCATGATGGAAAATAAATGGAAACCGATCATATATCAAACTCTCCAATTCAGTCCTATCATTTGGATCATCAAAATTTTGAGATTCCATTTTCTATGTATTGTGATACCACATATAATAGTTTGTTTGGAAACCATAATTGTTTATATGATAACTAACTACTTCAAAACTCAACCAAGGTCTTTGAACACAATTAAAATTTGGGAAGTGTATGTGACCACTATCTGAATTGTTGTCAAATGAAAAATATAAAAAGCTGTTCAAATTATTTTGAAAATCGGTTGAAATCCGATCAGTTTTGTACATCCAACTTCTAACCATTCTATAAAAAATTTTCAATAATTCAATTCAAAGAAATTCAATAATATTGAAGTTCAATCAAAAAAATATTTTGGTAAATGAAAATTTTGTACTTTATATAAAAGCATAACTGAAACATTACACTATATGAGAATCATATTAAGAAACACAACGAAATACAATGTATATTAGAAAATAAGATGCATAATTTCTAGTTCATATATTCAAGGATTTCCCAGTAAGATATTGGAAGTGGATCAGGTAATTCATAATCCTTACGGGTCTTTTTGGGAGTACGTGAGTTTTATACTTTAACTTCTTCAGGGGGATTAGGATGAGGAGTAGGATGAGGATCACACCAAAAGTATTTATGTCCTCATCATGTTTCACCTTAACCATGGATTAAAGGATCCTAGGTTTGGGGCCATAGATCATAGGTTGGTAGGGTCTATTCATTGAATCATGTCCCAATTTATTTTGGAGAGGGACCTTCAATACTTATTGGAATGGATTTGATTAGAAACACCTATAAAATGATATCCATGAACTGTGACATCACAAACTCGGATGTCACTCATTAGTGACCCGAACCCAGATGGCCACATGGCCTCAAACACATCTACCAAAATTCTAAATGTTATTGACTGATAGTGACAACCTTTAGTGTGTCTGGGGGAGACTATTCCCTCATAACCTAAGTTTCACAATTTTAATATTATCAGTTAAAAAGTGGAATAAAGATAACAATGGAAAAATATTGGAAATGGATGAAAATAACCAAATCAGTAATACCAACTAATAACATTATCATAAACCGAATGATGGTATTGTATGTCATGTATCAAAAAGAAAAACATTGTTACAACTAGTATGAAGTAGTGCTATACAAGAGGCTAAATAAGTTCCAAAATTCGACCTAGCTACTGGAGCTACAACCGAATCATCTGCTACATGCTCCATCCTATGCCAGGTGAGTAGTAATGCATATGTAAAATGGTTATTCCCCTTAACTAAATATATAATCATGTATTTTATCTGGGTACCGAATGACATCTTGAAGAATTTGTGAGATACAATTCATGTAGGTGACTACCGAGAGGTCTATAACTATCCAGTCTATTTTTATAACATTTTAATATAATGATATTATAAATTAATGCGAAAAATAAAAAATTTAAATGGGTTTTCTATGGTTCCAGATAAAAAATCAAAAAAGATTTTCTATGAATTAGTTTTGTGATGATGGAAGAAGTACTACATTGGAGAAGGAGAGGTCCCACTGAGAGTTACCTTTGTAGATAATTTATTCTTAAAGAACATTGGATTGTATGGTTAAGTAATTAATTTTTCTTCATATAGTGGTAATATACATGAAGCTGTAATATTCGGAGCATTGAGATTAAAAAAATAACTATGAATCTTTAAAATTAGAACACAAGAAAGAGACCATGCCCTTGTAAATGTATATGTGTAATGAAAACATTAATTGGACAATGTCTACATTGATGTAGTGATTTGAGTACCCAATTCATGAAGGGAGTGGTAAATCAAAAAAGTTTCCAAACTCCCTAGAAAAAGGTAAAAATGCCGTGATGATTTTAAATAGTAAAATAAATGGAGAAATGTTGCGATTGAAAGGATATCTTTAGCTAATATGAGAAGATGTTGAAGGAGTCTAACCTAAATGCGGGGGTTGCAGCTAATTGGATGGAAGAGGTTCACCTGGGTGGGCGCTTCTGGGATTCGGGAATGTTCTTCTAGAAATAGGGCACTATTGGGAGTCGGGGGGCTCTATTTGAGCGAATTTGGGTGGGGGGGGGGGGTTCTCAACAGTTATTAAAAACTATTGGGAAAAGAATAGATTTCCCAACGGTTATTAAACACTGTTGGTAAAAGCATGGATTTCCCAATTGTTTCTTCAAACCATTTTTAAATCCTTCCCTAACCACACCTTTACCAATTGTTTATTAAAACCGTTAGTAATGGACATCTATACAAACAGTTCAAAATAACTGTTGGTATAGAACTGTTGGGAAATCTAGCCTTTCTAGTAGTGCTTGTATAAAATGAGAAAAATGGTTTTCATTCCCCATCTCATATATGAAAACTAGAAATAATGTTTCATATCAAATAACAACTTCATGGTTCTAGGGTGAACCTCTCACTAAGAAATATTTAAATCTTCCATTACAACCTTTCTCATAGGAAATGGCACAAAAAAATAGTTCCACTAATTTTTCAAACACAATGAATAGAAAAAAAAACTAACCAGTGGTCTCCTCAAAATATAGAGGTACATTAATGAAATAAAATTCTTCATCAAACAGATTATCCTAAATAGTCTTCTTGATAAGGGAGGTGTTCAACTACATGCTTTAAAAAAACCTCAAACTCATTCTCCCAGATTCCCAATAATAATTGAGCGAAGTGAGACATTATTTTACAATAATTTAATGATTATTTAATGGCATGAGTCAGATTGTTTCAATTACAAAGAATATATATTCACATTACACATTCTAAGGACATATGAAATGATAGAATAAAAAGTCTAGAGGTACACCAACCGACACCAATATCAGTGGTTCATATTTTTCATAGAGAAGATATAAATCAAGTAATTATGACCATAAATATGGTAAATGCACCATCAAAAAGGAAATTCCATGCACTCTTAAGAGAATTCATCATATTTAGGATATCAATATTGTAGAATGGATAAATATTCTTATATTTTCTAAGCTATCTTGCTCAAAATACTACAATGTAATCACCTTGTATATGGGAAACACCCAAGTCCCGTCCAAATTAAAAACAAAATACCTCATAGCCCTTCATGCCCACTATAAGAGTCAACACCGATGTTGATGTAAAAATAAATTTCATATCTATAAAATAACTCATATATTTCTCATCCCAAACTATAGTTTCTATTTTCTAAATGAGACTCATCATTGACGATGCCATATTTGAGAAATAAATGTTCAGTTTCTAGTAAAATATTAATTATTCGTAAAAATGATTGATCTTGAAAAAATAACATAGCTTCTACCATTTCATAACTAATTTCAAATTCACATGATAAGATAACACACAATATTGCATTACCATGTTTCACATGAAAATCAATTCTCGAATACAAAAATAAAATTTTGAAAGAATCACATACGTCGACGATTTATCAATGTTTATAGAGCTCGTCTCAAATGATGGAATTGGTCCTCCTCTACCTTAGGGTATACTAGGATTTCAACCAAAAATATCACCATGAATAAGTCACAAAACTCATGAAATATCCAATTAATCAAATCCATAAACACTATAATAGAATTAGATAAAAAAATGAAATTAAAAAACACACATAATGGACAAACCTAATCTTAAAGGCTATCTTCTGAATGTAATATTCTCTTATTCCCAACTGGTGATAGTTATATAAAATATAAATCATTGTTAAACACTTATCCTCATTTTTCTATCCAAATAGATCATCAATATGTGGTAAATGATGCATAAACATCACCATAAATAGATTTAATTTCTTATAATCAACTGAGAGGAAATGTTTCCCACCATTTTTCATCATAAATAGAGTAGGTGACACCCATAATGACAAACTTGGGATTATAAAACCGTTTTTATTGTTAATTATTAAACTATGATTTCAAAAAAATTTATCTCCAATTGATCCATTTTTTAATAAGTAATGTACAATAGCTGGGTCCAAGTATAAGAAATCAATAGAATAAAACAGCTCTATTACCAAATGAAATCAAAAGAACTGAGAATGATAAATTTCACAAACTTAACAACAGCCTGAGGAAGATCATCAAGTAAATATTCCAACCCAAATTCAAATGTAATCACTAATATTAACCTACCCATATATATATAAAAAATTCCATATCTACGCATCCTTGGGTCTCATTATCCCGGAAAGAATCATCACACACAATTGGGTGTAGTATTGGAAGTCCACCAAAGGTAACAAACATTATGGGACATATGAGAAATCATCTAATTGATACTAATATTGTTGTCAACTACTTTAATTCAAAGAACCCAATATCTCTCATTAATCTCAATCATTTATAATGGGAAAACACATGTTTGATACCGATGACCCTACCCTCTCATCAACCAGAGGGGCATGGTCATATCCATTACATATTAAAAATTCTCTATTCAAATATTCAAAAATTTCATAAAATAGGTCTATTTATATGATTAATACTCACAAGTATAAAATAATGAATTCAATAATGATAATATAATATTGAGTTTACCTCTCAAAGTCTCTATAACAACATCCACTTCCTCTAGATACCCTTCCACTGCATGAATAATATTCTTTTTAGTATTCTTCTGGCTGATGTTCCAAATTCAAAAAATCATATGATTCCAAAAAAGTATGTTTTGGTGTTGGTGGTACCATAAAACTAAAAAGATTATGAAATAAATGGTAGAACATCTACATGAGTTCTAAGAGATGACACAATAATAGATATTAGGTTACTCATGGAAACCCCATTTTGAGTGTCAAACATTTCCACATAGAAATATAGTTTACATGCATATTTTAGGAACAATACAATTTTTGGATGATTCCTACTATATAAAACCACCATGAGACTCATCAAACATTCTATGTAATATAAAAGAACTCAAAGAACTATAACATATAGAATAATGATCTCCTATAAACATTTTCATACCAGCAGGTATATGCTTATCCATCAACACACTGTCCATCACATCATAAGAAGAAGATAGAATTAGAAATAAAAACTATTATCAGATAGTTGGTAAAAGATCCATATCTATCTGTCAAAGCCTTATCCACTCATTGGATACAAACCTAGGTGTAAACTAATCATAATCAAAAAAATTGAACACTTAATACATCTTGGTCCTATCACACTATAAAATGTTGAATTATCTATGTATTTTTCCAAGACAATCACTTAAAGATAGAAATGATTAGTGAAAGTAACTCTAATGTCATTCCACTCATACCCAAAATGTTTCCTCACCATCAAAATTGAATCAAACCATACTCTTATTGTCCCATCAATAATAAAGGATTAAAATTTCACCTTTATATATATTATATGGTTCAAGAACCCAAAAAGTTGTTTAATAATTTTCAATTAATCCTATACCTCTAGAGGATAATTTGAGACTTGAAAATAAAGGGGATTCTGATGAAGAAACTCGGGATCATGATGTATAGATTCATCACATTGAGGATCCATAATATGAGATATAATAGGAATACATGTTTGTGCCTATCCTAAGGCTTGGATAGCGTGAAACACTATCGATGAAAGATTTGGGTCAACTAGAGGATTACCGTTTTGTGGTTCACCAACAACCTCTTCCTACAACCTATTAAAAAATATTTTGAAAGGATTCATTATACAGATCATCAAAATAATACAATAAAATCATCTTTATTTATAAATAGATCATCATATCAAACAACAGTCACACAAATATAAATTACATCACATAGAATTAAAGTATGATTTTTCCACACACTAAGATCCAAATTATGGAGAAGTCTAGAAAATAGACAAAACAATTTCTAAATACACTTTTCTCCAACACCAACGGTTACTTAAGGGTCATTACAATGAATGTTTTCCAGCAATTGTCTCGTAATTACCTCTTAAAAACCATTAATCCTACCTCTTACCTAGAGGTTCTATATAGACACCCTATATTTTCTTACATTAAAATTACATCATTTCAATGATAAATATTATAATAGTGTAAACAAAGTAGTATCTATATGTTTAGTGTCACAGTGAATGTAGGGCCATACACAAATTTTACATAAAAAAATTTCAACATTAATTTAATTTCTTCATCTCAAGATTCTTATTGGACTTGGTGTTCTTCTTAGTATAATTAGTCACCTAGGAATCTATATATATGAAAGGGTGATCTAAAATCCCTATAAGAGGATAGATAAGAACCTTAATAAAAATAACATGTGATGAGAATAATCATCATTATAACATAAGAATAATATCATCATCATAATCATGAGAGGAATATTTAGATAAAGGCATATTATAAGGAATCATAAATAAGAAAAACATATCTTAGTGGTCAATTAACACTCAATGTTATGAAAATATCAATCATCATCATCATGCCTAAAATATGTTCATAATCATTATATCTTTAATGTAAAAACAATATAGCATCATATTAATGCATATTTCACCTTATTTGAAGAGATACATCACATTTCCCATTAAATTGGAAAACTAATTTTGGGTTCACCCATCACAACATAAAATTTACATAATCATGCATTCCATGTAGAATGTATAATAATCATATCCATAAAAAACCATGGAATGAAATGATACTCATAAAAATTCCAGTCAAGAATTAACAATGGGGCTCAAAAAAGATAAATAGAAAAATATTCATGATATAAGATTAATCAATCTTTGAAAGCCAAATTTAAAAATAAATATGTAATATTTATATAATGTTAAATGAATATCCATAGTGAATGTTTTTAGAAATAAGTAAAACCTAATGAAATTGATTTGAGTATGAGAATATTGTTACCTTTTTTCGAACACTTTCTTCAAATTAACATCCATGTTAATCAAATTAGATTAATTAATTATTAATTAAATAATAATTTTATACATGAATTTGATTTATTATAAATTTTTTAGGTTCATTTATTTCAAGTTTTATTATTTATAGTGTTCAATTTCATCATTCAAGAGTATTTTTTTCATCATTTTTAGGATCAGTTCACTTGTATATATGTATGGAAGTTCATGTAAAATGAGGATTATTTTATATAATTGTGATTATTTTTTATTAATGAACATAAATTAGATTAAATTTTCTTATATATCTTTTTTATTTATTATGAGGATGATTCATCACACAAAAAATTAAAGTAAATCTTTTAGATTAATTAGATGGTTTTTGATCATCATTAACCAGTTTCATTTTATTATTTAATATTATGTATATATGTTAGTTCATGAACATAAAAATGGGGATGAAATAAATTTTACAATCATTTTAAACCATAATATTTGTTTTATTACCATCCATAATAGTGTTAAATGAAAATGAAAACATATCATCTTTAAAGGTGATAAATTAACTCCTCACGGATGATGTTTTCCTATTTTGATTAAAAGGTTTAGTAGAATAGGATTAATGATGAATTATTCTGTTAACATAGTTAAATTAGTGTATATATAATATAATGGAGTTATCATTCATTTTGGATAAGAATATGTGACCATCAAATATGAAAATAAAATAAAGTTATATGAAATTAAAAGAAACTTAATAAGGGTTTTTCCTCGTGAATTATCCTATTTGTGAACAAGAATATGGAATTTTTTTGGTATGTTTTTCAGATAAAAGGCTCCTAGACTTAGTGGAGAGTCATGGTAATATGATTTGGCATAAATTGGACAAGATTCATGGTGTTTTATTTGTGAACAAAAGAGGTGGTTATAGTGGTATTTATAGGGGAGGAGAGGGGTGTTTTGGATTATTTTATTCATTAGTTATTTGTATTGGCTCATTACTATCAATAGCTTAAACCTTATAACATTGTATATTGAAATAATAATGGAGTGATCATGATTACGATCCAGCATCAACCATAAATTATCTGTTACTTAATAATTCTTTAATTTTATAAATATCATAAATTATCATACTTCACTCTTCACAACAAATCCAACCATTTTATAAAACGTACAAAAATTTCACCATAAACATATTTACATGTGTAGAATTCAAAATAAAATCCATTTAATGAATAAAATATTTATATGAGAATGTTTTCTTTTAATTGAAGTCATCATTTCCATGGAAAATACCGATTTAACAATTATAACTGATTTTATAAAACATTGAAAAATTAGTTAAGGTTTCATAAAATTAACATAAAATTTTAAGATAGAAAATTTTTAATTTGTTAATCTATTTTATTAAAAAAATATTTTTTAAACATTATTTTAATTTATAAAATTGAATAAAATATTTATTTTTTATATAGATACCAGCATTTAATTAATAATGTTTGAAAAATTCATTACATATACTATGATGTAATCGTACCATTTTATCATTCATAAAATATAAAAAAATATATATTCATATATTAGTATACTATTCTATTACTTAGATTAATATTCCTAATGGTCACATTACTATTCAAAAGAATAAGTCATTATTCCATTTGTATATGTTCCTTCACTTCTATAAATACCACATAATTATTTCATTGTTTATAAAGATTTTATTGTGTTCTCCATTTGATTTTATGTGATTTATACTATATGGAATAATTATAAGAAGGGATTATCCATAGATAATATTATGGGAAATTACATTTTTCCCCTTATGAAATTTTCCCTTAATATTTTATTTTACAAACTAAGGGGAAAAAGGTGAGGGTATTTGTCAATTATTATATCCTACAATTCACATATTTCCTATTTGTACTTTTGGTTCCTCTATAGTTCTTTGTATAGGTGTGTAGTCTTATTTTGTAGAAGATTTTATCAACATTCCAAGATCTTTACTGGCTGCACAACATAAGAGAGATAATTTTTTAAATATACAACCTTTAGATTCATTAAATGTGTTGGATCTATTATATACATAATCAATAGGGATACATTTAATACATTGTGAACTTGAGACATGGTAGCTATATATACTACTCAATAATCCATAACTCTTACATGATCAAAAATCTTGAAGGGGTAGATGTATCGCAGATTCACCTATCATTTCCTCCAAAATATCATTATCCTCTACCCTGGAGATATGTGGTGGATACAATGTCTCAAACCTCATTCTATTGGTCTTGTTAATGATTATCTGCATATTTATTATAAGGACATTGGATGACATTCAAGTACTACTGAATGGGTTTCAACTTATCAACCATTTATTTGGACATTTTAGGTCCTATATGATTACATTCATTAAATTAATCGCAACATGATAGTGTTACACTTCTTTTCTAATAAAGGCCTTCATACGGAGAAATTTGAATGCTCGAGTGGTAAGTGTTTTTTGAGAGAAAATAGATAGAGGTAGATTCCTGTCCCATCCTCCACTGAAGTTCATAGAACATTCTTTAAACATGTCTACTAATTTATAAATAGTCCATTTATATTGGACAATAATGTTAGGGTAATATAATGTATGGTATCTCAACATACTTTTTAGATCATGTTAGAGACTCTTCCAGAACATGGAGGTGAATCATGGATCTTTATCGGATAAAATCAAGCGGGGTAATTCATGTACCCTAACTACTTCTATGATGTATATCCATGCATGTTGATCTAGGGGGAAGTACTATCAAGCTTCTATAAATTTATCTATCATTGTAATATGGTCCATAATGACGTATATAAATTTTTTTCCTCTATATGTATTCCAATTATAGTGAAGAAGTCCATGGGGATGTTTTCCAATTTCTGTGCTAGTATGGGTTATGGTTTCATCAACCCTTTAGAATATTTACTTTCATCATTCACTTACTGAAATAGCAGGGACTACGATTTACACTTAATGATCTTTTTAATCATATTGTCCCACCATTAGTACTCATAGAGATCTCAATAAATCATTATGGTCCATAATTTAATAGAGAGGGATGAGATATATATGTTATTAAGAATCACTTTTAGTATTTCTGGATTGGATAGTACACATAGCCATGACCCAAATCTCCTGATTCTTTCTTCATACATTTTTAACTCTTTGTATTTTACAATTCTAATTGCTTCTAATTTTTTTTGAATCCCCCCATCTTTTCTTTTAACATCATTTATTTTCTATATGAGGTATGGTTGATATATAATTGGAGAAAGGGATGATTATGTTTTATACATGGTGATTCCCATTTCCATCCATGGGGAGTCTATGAATATTGGATCCTTCTCAATTCTCATAATTGATAACTATATTATATCCTTTTTACATTTATCATCCTCCCCGTTATTATATTTACTAAGATGGCAATGGACTCAAGAATTTAAAATACATGATGAGATTTATAAATATTTGCTACCACATATTAAGCTCTTTATATGTGAATATATATTTTAGGAACCTATGAATAGTATATATTTCACCATTCTCTCACAGGATATAATTCCTCCGTATATTAAACACAAATATTACAACCTCTAACTCTAGATCATGAATATGATAGTTTTTCTCTTGAATTTTCAACTGCCTTGAGGTGTAGGTTATCAATTTATGATTTCTCATTAGTACATAGCCTAATAAATTCTTTGAATAATTTATTATAAAACAATATGTTCCATGTATATCGGTAGTATGAGTAATGAGGAGTTAATAAGCCTATTCATTCACTCGTTGAAGAATTATTCACATTCACTAGTCCAGAAAAATTATTCTCCATTTTGTGTCATATATTTTAGTATATTTTACAATTGTAATAATTTCTCCATAAATCATATATAATAACTATATAGACCTAGGAATCTAAAAATATCCATTAAATATTTCGTCATGCGCCGCTCTTCGATTTCCTTTTTCTTGGAAGGCCCATAAATAGTCCATTTTTAGTGATTACATTCGCTAAGAATGATTCTTCCCCCATTCAGAATAGATATTTACTTTAGATTTCATAATGTTTCTTCATTAGTAATGTACTTAGATCATTATTCAAAATCTCCCCTTGTTCTCATTTCCCTTGGAGAATATCATAATATCATCAATAAAGAGTACCAGAAATTTGATTTGGTAATCTCTAAAGGATACATTTAATAAGTCCTTAAATATTGTAGTAGAATTACTAAGTCTAAAGGGAATCACTATAAAATCATAGTGTTCATACCTTTTTTTAAAAAAAAATCTTGGGAATATATTCCTTACTCACCATTAATAGGTGATATCCTAACTGAAGATCCACATTAAAGAAATAAATGGTCCAACATAGTTGATTGAATAATTAATATATCCAGGGAAGGTGATACATTTTTGTTAGATTTATTTTTTTAAGCTCACAATAATCAATGCAGATGCACATTGATCCATCAGTCTTACATGATGAAGAGGACTAATCCACCTCATAGTGAAGTACTCAAGAAAATAAAACCATTTTCTATATTCTCTTGTAATTGGTTTTCAAATTCCTCCAACACATTGTTCACCATTCTCTAAGGAGTATTGATATAGGTAGAGACCCATGAATAAGTTCAACTGAAAACTTAACCACTTAATCAGGAGGAATATGGGTCAATTCTTCATGGAACACATCAATGTAGTCCCTCAAAATAGGCATGCCTTAGATCACGATTATCTCCTTTGTGTCAATAATTTGAGCTAAATATTTTTAATCATAAGGAAATTATTTCCACAATTGATATTATGATTATAAATGAGATTAATTATAATAGTTACACTTATACATAACTAGAGGATTCCTAGGAATGTGAAGAGTGGTCTCCAATTCCCAACAATTGATGTTGTATTTTCATAATGATAGCCAATCCATGCCCAATATTGCATCATTCTCTAACAAAAGAAGTAAGAAAAGATTTTTTGAGTGGTTTTGTCCACAAACATTAATTGTGGAGGAGTTATATACATTGGATGAAATAATATCCTTCTTTTATGTTCTCAAAAATAAATCAACCTCTATATTTTGAGGCGGTGTTTTAATTATTCTACTATACATTTATGATATGAAAGAATGCTTATAACTATGATATAGTGGTATGTTTACTATTCTAGAATGTATAAATAGAATACCTATCACCACATCATTATCAGGGTCCACCTCTATATTAGTGATGGCCTAATCTGTCCCTTTCCCCTAGGGATTTGGGGATGCTAACGCTGAGTGCCCTCAACGACTCAAGGTTTTGTTCGTTGTATTGCATAGTTTCATTGTTCCCAACAATGGAAGTATTTAACCATAGGTGGTGATATCCTTTCCTCCACCTCATTTTCTAGTTTCATCATGTCTCTTCAACATTAATGAGCTTGGTGGCCTTCTCTCCCACACTTGAAACATTTCTGCATCCCTTTGATGCAATTCCCACAATGTTTTTTCCCGTATTTGCAAAATGTGAGTGGTTAAGTTTTTTTCCACATTTTTCATTAGATCCCCATCTTGAAACTCTATATTTCATTTATTATCTCCACAGCTGTGGTACCATTCTTCAAACCCCATCTCTGCATTGAGAGCATATCTAATAACTTCTTTATAATATCCAATGTCTAAAATTTCCAGAGCCTTTTGATTGTATGGTTTTAAACCACTAAAGAATATATCTATTTTTCAATCATTGTTTATAATAAATCATGAGGCTTAACTTGAAATAATGTTGAGATTTTCATTGTAAGAAATGATAGATTCACCATTTTATTGCTTCAGATCATAAAATTATCCCCTAATCTTTTTATGAAAATATTGAGGGAAATACATATTATAAAACATTTTATTAATGTCTTCCCACTAAATCTCATTACTGTCATCTTTAATCATGGTTTTTTAATCTACACCAAAAATTTATTAGCCTCAAAATATAAATTATAATCAACTAGATTCCCCTTATCCATCTCAGAATTGTGAATCACATAAAAGATCATCTCCAATAAGTTGACCTGCTATTCCATAACTAATGGATGTAATGATAAAATAAATGCCAGTGGTCATTGATGCATAAATGAATCAGTATCAAGTTACTCCAACTTACATGAAGGAGGGAATTCCACATTATTCAGGTAATTGTTCCTAGTCTGAAACAGTTGGCTAAGAATCACTATTAAATTTTGACCTCCACCTCGCAAGGCATTGTGGTTTTCTTACAAGGATTCACTGCATTATCCTTTACCCACATATTTCATGGTTTCTCCTGGTTCCCACAATTTACTAAAATTTAAGTGGTTTGAACAAAACATAATTCAAAAAATTATGATTTAATAATTTATACCTTTCTTAAATTAACTCTATGGCAATATCTTGTGGGATACCTGTGTATAGAATTTATCTAAAACATAGCATCTTGGGTGCTTTCATATACTTTTCAATAATTAGTTATTTGAAATACTAATACCCAAATAAGCAAAACGATGATCTAATACCAAATATCAAGACCTTTTTTCTTATATTACTATTACCTTAGTTTAACGATAAAAAATTTAATAATGTTCCAAATCTAGGATCCAGTGGTTTACTTTCTTAGAGATATTAAGATCATCACAACTTTTAAATAATAAATTATCCATATTTATTTAATTCTTTTCTCCATATCTTCTTATTGTCCCTTATGTTCTCTTTATTATGATTAGTCTCTAAAAGGTATAAATCAATAAAATGTGTGAGAGAATAAAATAAAAAAAGGATAAATTATAAAATGAATCAATATAAAATAGGGTGAGTATAATCATCATATTTGTAACATAATCATATAGTCATCTTCACAATCATTCTAGGTATATTTAGATAAATTTATAGAAGATGGAAATGAAAAAATGAAAAAGAATATCTTAGTGGGGAAATAACACACATAGATGTGGAAAAATCTAGAATCATCTTCATTCATAACATTTGTTCATAATAAAAACAACAACATTGTGAATCAATATAGCATCATTTTCAAACATATTTCACCTTATCTCTTGAGATACATCACATTACCAAATTTAGTGGAGTGCTATATAATTTCATTTTCACCTATCATATCATACAATATAAATAATCATGCAATACCTGAAGAACATATATCAATAATATCTGAAAAATAACCCATGCAAATGAAAGGGATTTATATGAATTTCATTCATGATGTAACATTTGAGTTAACAATAGATAAATGTAATAACACATTTTATATAAGATTCATCAATATTGAGTGAATAAAAAACAATATGAAGATATGTAAAAGTCTTATTCTGAGAAAGAATAGTTCTTTTCAAAAAATCATTATATTTTTCATAAAACCATGTTAGATACATGTATTTCATAGAAAAAAAGGGATGAATAAATAAATTATATTAATGGAAAATTAAATGAATATCCATCATAAAATTATTATGAAGGATTGAAACCCAATGTAATAGGAGTTGGGTTTGAGAATACCCTTACGATATGTATGAATTCATTATTTAATTTAATTTACTATATTATCAAATCTGATTCCTTATTAAATGTATCAAAAATCACATATACATGTATTTTAATGCTTCCTTCACATTAATATACTAGATAATGAAATTAGATTATTTAATATGTGAATAAAAACCACATATATATTTATTTTATTCATTATAATTTTATTATGTTAGTTAATGGAAAATTTTATGAGTTATACTATTAAATTTCATCGTTCATAAGTGTTTTTTTCAGGGTTATCATGATCAGTTCACTTGTATAAATGTATGGATGTTCGTGTCAAATGAGGAAAATTTTATAGAATTGAGATTATATTTTATTAATGAAATTTAAAAAGTAAAATGATCTTATATATAATTTTTTATATGGTATTATGATGAATTATTAGATCAAATGTTATGGATAATCATTTAGATTAATATGGCGGTTTTTCAATTATCATGAATAACTTTTGTTTTATTATTCAATGTTATTTATATATATATTAGCTCAAGAACATAAAAATTGTTATAAAAAAAATTTCAATCATTTTCAGTCATTATAATGGTTTTATGACCTGCCTTGTTGGTGGTAGAATAAAAATGAAAACCATTCATCCTTGAAGGCAATAAATTAACACCCCATGGGTGATGTTTTCACTTTTTATTCAACAAGAAAATGTATGAGTATTGATGATAAATTAGTCCAATAACAAAAAAATGATAGTATATATAATATATGGGAGTTATGATACCACTTAGATTAGGGTAGGTGGGGAAAGAATAATAAATGAAAATAAATTGAAAGTAAATTAAAAAATGAAAGAAGGATTTACCTCTTGGGTTCCCCTCCTTGAGAACCTCATTCGAGTAATTGGAATTGGTATTCTATTGAGGCCAAAGGCTCCAAGACATGTGGAATGTCTTGGTAATCATAATGAGTAGAAATTGGGCACACTTCTAAGCTTCAGATTTGTGAGGATTAGAGGTGGTTAAGGGTCATTTTTATAGGGGAGGAGAGAGTGTTTCTTGATTATTTAATGCATTAGTTTATTATTTAGGTTCGAGAATACAAATAGTTTAAAACATATCACTAAATATATTAAAATAATGAATGAGAGTTCTATACTATGTACTTATATCTTCAATACATTATTTATGACTACATAATTCATGACATGGTTAAATACCATAAATTACAGTATTTTCACTATTAACCAAAACTTCAACTATATTTGAAAAATAAAAAAATCACCCTAACCATTTTTTATTTATATTTCAAAAATGAATTCTAATTTCTGAAATTAGTATTCTATATATGCTAAATTAAATTTTAAAATAAATTAATAGCTTAAATGGGAAATACCAATTTTATAAATATAAATGCTTTTATGACACTTTGAAAAATAATTTACAGTCTAATAAAATAATCTTATAATTATAAAATATATTAATTTATGAATCAATTTTAAGAAAATAAATTTTCTTTTAAATAATTATATTAAATATAAAATTGAAAGTAAACATTTTTGTTTTATAAAAATACAAATACTTAAATAATAATTTTAAAAATATTTATTTACATATACTATGATATTATTATATCATTTTATCATCTATAATATTCATAAATTTTATTAATATATTCATAGATGATATTACTATAATATTAGCTGGATTAAAATTCCTAATGGTCACATTACAGTTCCAAATTTCAAGTTATTATTCAATCATTATAGGTTCCGTACCATCTAGAAATAAGTATGATTTTATTTATTCATCCTTTATAATTTTTTTTATTTTGATATCTATGTTATATTATATTATTTATATTGTATGGAATAATTACAAGATGGGAGATTCCTTTGGTAAAATTTGGGGTTGTTATAGGATACAAAATTCATATTGACATCAAAGAAATATGCAGAACCAGAACCCTTGATAACAATTTATCATGAACTAGCCCAAATACCATAGTACATTGATTCCCAATCCGGCTCTGAAATTGCACAAAGGGTGATCTCAATACCAATAGGTTATAGAATATAAAATGGAATCATATAATTAAAAAAAGATATCATTTCCCCACAAAAATCTCAAATACAATATATTCATGTCAGTATGTTCTACACTCTAAATGGATAATTTACTAGAATATAAAGGAAAAAATATTAACCTAATGATACATCATAAAAAAATGAATTTATTACATGAGAAATATAAAATATGAAACCATGAATCAAGTAGATCCTCTATCAATATGGATCCCATGTATTAGAAACATCCACCACCTCCATGAGGCACTTCTTCTTTTCTCAGACCTGTGATGTGATGTGAAGGAAAAGGTAGGTTGTGATATATAAATACTTGTTGTTTATTACATAGTGTTCAATAAGAAATTCTACAATAATAATAATAAATATACATTGATTTTAAATAAAATGAATCATGGAATAAAATTTACATATTTTCAGAAAAACATGATTTCATTTCAAATATTTAGAAGTTATATAGAATCCGACTTAAATGAACATTTTATATAATAAATAAAATAAAGAAGTCTGGATGAATAGAAATGTTCTCGAAATCAATAGAATTTAATCATTAAATAACTTATATCATGGAACCATGTATGAATCCAAAGTTATGGTAGTGTTGTGTAACAATATCCTCACACTTCTCGTTAGTGTCTTCAACTGAAATTGTGAACATGTCTCATGGCTCAGGACATGAGAAGTCAACTCTCCATCAGGGAAAAAATCATGATAAAGTTTCTTTTCGTCATTTTCTCTTAGTAAATATTGTTTTTCGGAGTTATATCTTATTTTTATTGTCCTATTTACACACTAAATTCATATTATGTCATGTTCTTTAGTTAATCGATCAAACAATTAGGGAAATTTCATTCACTTTAGATCTGTGTAACAATAAAATTTTCTAATTTTAGTTTTTAACATGTATTTCACATTTCAAAATAAAAAAATTAGTATTTCATAAATTCTGAATTTCCTAATAATATATTAATTTAATCCATCTATTTGAACTAGGATTATTTTAATGAAGCCATCATTTTATCTAAAATCCACCATAAAATTTCAATTCCAAAATAATGTGGGAGGGGCTGAATTTTTTTTTGTGTTTTTCAGAATAATTCATCAATAATATCATTTTAGGTATTATAAATCATGTAAAACTCAGTTCATATAAATCATAAAATTAATGGTTTCAGTTATTGGTAATAATAACACGGATCCACCTACCTTCAATTAGTGATCAAATAAATACCCTCTATAAGAAAATGACAGTAAATAATGAAGATGAAGGAGAAGAAAAAATAAATTTCAAATAAGAAACATTAGGATAAAAATTTTATTCTATTTTAATACATGATATGATACAACTTCTATAGAGGGATATTGGAGAGTAATAGAATACCAGTGTAAGGTAGATCAATAGAGATCAAGTGATAAACTGCGTTGTCCAGAGGTTAATAATCACCCAAAAATATCATGGATTCACCCAATGTATCAAGATAATATTATTCATTAGAAATGAAATATTTTTAAGGAATTTATATATAAAAACTTTCTTGGCTGAAGTAATTCATTATGTGAATCATGGATTCATAATGTGAATATCTCAAGTGGTGTATACTACAAAACATCATCACCTTGGTTTAAAAATAACCTTATCCAAATCATTTAGAATACTAAAAATGATTCAAAATATTTATATAATTCACACAATAAAACTCATTCCAGGATTATAAAATAAAAAAAAATTATTGTGTGAGTTAATTTCACAATTTAAAACATTCTGGAACATTATCCATCACCATAACATGCTTAAAAAACATAGAAATGCCTCCAACACAACCCAAACCCTAAAGGACATCCTATAAATCCATTGAATCCTTTATAACATCTATATAATAATTATAAAGATTCATCTAAAAACTTAGTTCATTTTCTATGATAAATTCTCTCCAATCATGAGAGGCATGAAACACACCCAAACAAAAATGAAAATCAAAAGAAGAGTCAAGATGAACCTAAATGATAGCAACAATATCTTACACTATCAATCTATGGTATTAAAAATTTGGAAACAAAGAATTAGATGAAATATAAGGATGATACACACCCTTAACATTCAAAACAATGGTGTTTTAATCTTTTTATTTTATTTACCTTTTTAGTTTACCCTCCTCGAAAATCTGTTTTATCATTGACCATGGAAACATATTTTTAGTCTTTTTAATATTAATTATGATATAAAACATAGTAATCCATTTTATGTTTTATAAATAATTATAATACTAAATATTTAACAAATTTTATCATATTTAATTCATGTATGTAGAAAAATTTAATTTGAAATAAAACCCGTAGATGTGTTGAAAATTGATTTTTAATGAAATGAATTT
Organism: Viscum album; assembly: GCA_963277665.1. NCBI lineage: Eukaryota > Viridiplantae > Streptophyta > Magnoliopsida > Santalales > Viscaceae > Viscum > Viscum album. The sequence continues at coordinate 163,329,868 of OY728155.1, read as the reverse complement.
TTCAAAAATAAGGTGTTCTTATATTAACTATATTACTAGTAATAATTATGAAGGGGACGTAAATTAATATATTCGATATATAATTCAAAATTTCCATTTCAATACGTCATCAATAAATATTTTTTTATTTATTCATAATGGGGTAACATAATGCACATAATGAGTTTTTAGAAAAATGTGTTCTTAATTCTAAAAATAATCCTATATAAAAATTAGAATAAATATTACTCAAATGTCATTAAATATTTTAAATATAACAAATTTTTTTATTACCATTATTCCAAATTTAAATAATAATTTTAATTTTAATTTTCTTAATTTATTGAAAGGAAATAATAGTTCAACAAAAAAGATGTGTTTTTTGTCAATTCATTGATAATATCACTTTTCAGAATATAAAAAAATTTCATTCTATGATAAATTCTATATCATTATTTGAAATACTTATTTCGTTTTACACAATAAATTCTATATTATTTTAAAAAATTATTTATATTATTTCCTCACAGTGGAAATTTAAATTAATTTTTAGGGAAACAAATTTTTGATGAGTAAATTGAATTTACAAAAATATGATTGATTGTAATCAATAAATTATATTTATTAATACTTATCAATATATTTCATAATTTTTTGAATCATATACAAATTCAATAGTTCATTTTCTAGGTTACAATTGTGGTATTTTAATTATATATTTCACATGTCATTTATGCTCAGTGTAGTATGACATATACGCTATAGAACATAATGTTATTATATTAATGTATACAATTTTCATGTACAAAATGATATCAAATAATTTAAAATAAGTTCATATTATTTAATATATTTTTATTTTATATTCTCTCCACATATCACAATTCTCATCATTGTACTTAAAAATTTTACATGGAAATCAAGTGTATCAAATTTGAAAATTATTTTTTTGAGAAACCATACAATAAACGGGGTAAACAAAAAGTTTCCCTAATAAGAGAGAAAGGGATGTGTGATTGTAATCTAGAATAACACAAAACTATGTTTCCAAGTAAGATAAAATTTGCAGGATGTGGAAATATGGACATAGAAGAAAATTGAAAATGATTGTGGAAAGGGATATATATTATTGATCATAAAAAAGTGAATGATCAAGGGATAGTTAATGAGATCAAAACATTAAATTTTTGTTAATTTAGAAGTCCATTTTATTGATCTGATATGATGGCAATTGGATAATTGTTTCTTAGGATACATTTCCAAAATTTGAGGAATAATTTTACTCTCTAAAATTATAAGGAAATATAACTACTTGATATCATTATTTTTTATAAGAATAATTTCATCCTTTGGTTGTTCTTTGATCAATTTCCCATTCTTCTCTCACTATAAAGAATGAATATCCAAAATAAATATTTATACAAGAAATACTAAAATTTAAAATAATGGGATCAGAAAAACTATAAATGTGTGGATTGAATTTCCTTCTATTTCAATATAATTACAAAAATAATAATTGATTTCATAAGATAATATAATTAATCCATATATAATCATCTAAAGTGACACCCAATGTTAAAATTAATAATTATTTTTCAAACTGTTAAATTAAAAATAATTTCATATTAACGAGTACATAATGTTGTCCAGTGGCTTGTGTTGAACCCCTATCACCCATTGGTTGTTTGTTAAAGACCCACAACCTCACTATATATGATAGGTTGTCACCCAATATGTTGGTTATCTGTTTTCTAAAAATATATTAACATAATTCCTATATCTTTCGCAAATTTTGATGATCAATAATTAATAAAACATCAATTATAATATAAACCATAAAGGTAAAAATGTCCTATATTATAATTTACAAACAATATAAATGAATTATTCTTTAAATTAATTAATCATATACTAGACCAATGGGGTTTATGTACTTTAATATCTATGAATATATCTTTAATACTAATAGAATTTCATCTCATAAAACAAAAAAAATGAATTTATAACATTAAACTTATGATTGATCTTAAAATCATATTCACAAGATTATATTCATAATTTGGGATTTAATATTATATGGATACCTGTATATTTAGAAATCAAAAAAATACAATGATGTTTAATAACACTTGTAACTATTTTTTTATTAACATACATCTATAATTTATCTCCTAATTTCCAATAAATAAATACTTCAACCCTTTTAATTCAAAATATGAAATTCTTTAGTCTAAGAGGTTACCTTAAAAATAGTGAATTAACATGGATCATTATTTAGTTCCCGACATTCAAGATATTGAACAGTAAATGAATTCCTAAGATGAACATTATTTCACTCCACTGAACTCCTCAGTTTTTCTTAGTAATAAAATAAAATATTACCATATTTTTCACACATAAATAATTTTATTATTCGTTTGAGTCATTAATCTCAATGTACCATTATATATTTCTAAAATTATGGAAATATATCCCTTTTTCTTTCATGGTATCCATGACTCAATATATCATTGGACTTCACCATTCTATTTTTTTCTCATTATTATGTTTGTTATATTGTAGATTATTAATCATATATAATGATTACTGATTAAGAACACTCATGATATCTTTCACTATATTAATCATCCCTTTTTGTTTCTCATAATCACCACACATTCAATAATATTCAATTTTTACTTGATTTTTTCATATTCTAACCATTGAAAAAATTGTAATTCATAGTGAGAGAAATAATTATCATATTGGTTAAACCATATAATCATTTCTAGGATATATAAAGCATGTAACCTTATTTTGAATATTTTACACTATAGGTTTAACCTAGTTCATTAATTTTCATTATCTATTCAAATCCTTTCTGATGGTTCATAATGGAAATAAGAATTATCTTCATCACATCTACATGGGAGTTTCATTCTTGGTGCATTGTAAGGCCCATTTTAATGCACCAGGTGAAGATCAATTCAAATACTAGTGTACCCTTTTTAGTGTTATACCCCTGAGTACAATAATACCAAAACCAATTCTATAATAAGTGTTCACATATGGATATATTTCTATTAAAACTATATAATATCTTCCTTAACAAAACAATAGGATACTCATCTATATCTACACTAAAATAATTTTATAAGTTTATTTTTATGTATTAATGATTTACTAAATCTTGTTTGCAAGGTTTACTAAAATTTCATGGATACTGTAATAACCATGATTTTCCTTAGGACTATACATTTTGAAAATCCAGTGTGGAGGTGTTCTAAGAGGTTTCAATGGATCATTTCATGAGTTTTCTAGATTTCACGTTTTTCGATCAGCATATTAGTGCACCGGTATATCAATAGGTAATCATCTCAGTGTGTCATCATGTCAGTGTATCGTCATCAGTGATTTAAGGGTATCAGAATCATTTAGTCAGGGGTATCATCGTCGGTGACTGTGGGGCATAGACATCGGTGAGTCAAGGGCATCGATGTCAACAGGTCGATGCATTGGTAGGTCATCGTATTTGTAGGACAATTTTTCAGTAGGATGTTGCATCGGTAGGTACATTTCGGTAGGCCACATTGGTATCTCACCCATCAGTGGCTCAGCATCGATGGATTATTGTCATTAACAGACCCATCAATGACTCATTTCCAAATTGTTTTCCATTTTTTCCATTTTTTTCTAGTTTTGACCCTATCACCTATTTTTTTTATTTAATGTTAATCTATCAACTCCCAATCACTTTCTAGTCTATCTCAACTATTTCAAAGTGGAATTATAAAATCTCAATTAATTATAATGTTTGAAACATCCAAGATGCATGGACAAAACACAATATGAACTTTAAGAACATCAAAATGGTATCCCTGATTTTAGGACCCGACCTCTTCTTAATCCTAGATCCTCTATTCCTTCTTCTATTTCATTATTCATGGTGCTCTAAGAGGCTTCCTCCCGAGACAAGTTATGTACCCATGCCAGATACCTTCCTCCTCATCCTTATAATTCTTCCTACGAGTCATGACATCACCTGTTCTTAGTGCAATAAGGAAATTCAATCTTCGATCATCTAAGTAAGGAACTTCTTTTTTATCTCTTTAATTTTACATCATCTGTAGTGGGTATATTAATGATTCCTTTTATAGAATGGTTGGGTATTCATCTTGAAATGAGAATTCAAATTTAATATGATCAAAAGATAACTTGCGTAAATAAAATGATGGGAATGGTGTGGCATGATGTTTGATTGCATGTTTTATTTGTTATATTTAATTCATATAAGGATTTTTGTGGTTGAATTCCATCTGGAAATAATGACTGTTGGTGGTCTTTTCTTGCACACCAGTGATATTCGATCCTTCTTTTAGTTAAGTGAAAAGTTTCAGTAACATGAAAACTATTTAATCGTGTAAACATGATTAAATAAAGAGATAATGGGATCAAACCTATTCTGTGATCTCCCTGATTAAATTCAAGTGTAAATTAAAGAACCCCCCCCCCCTATTATTTAAATTTGAATTATTTTGGTTGATGGCTGTGGTTATGTGTTGTGTATTCAGGTCTTGGTTCAGTGGGCTAAGTATGTGGTGTAGTACATGAAGGGTGTGTTGGTGTCTCAGCCTGAGAGATTGATTCATTTGTAGAATGAATGAAACCTTAGGTAGTGGGGTTGACCTTTATTTGTTGGTATCTCAGTATGCGAGTTTGATTGATTGTGGAATGGATTAACATGTTGGAATCTAAACTATCTTTATGTTATTTTGTGGTCACAAAGTGACGTCGAGCAGTGAGACTGTGGTCTGGTTGTGGACTTGTTATGCAGTGAGACTACATTGGGTATTTTTTTGGGTAACGAGGTTATAGGGCAAGGTTGTGAGAGAAATAATGGGCGGTATTACTTTGAATCATTATAGTGGTAGAGTAGTTGAATAGAGATATGCAGTGGGACTGCAAGTCTAATTTTGGTGTAGTTGTAGAGTGTAAATGTTGTTTGGTTTTGCTAGTTTATTGGTGTGGTCATGGTTTTTAGTTACCCGATATTTAAAGAATATGTTTATGTGAATCCCCTTAAAAAATTAAATGGAAATAAAAAAGGGGGTTGGGTTTATGTTTGGATGTGGTTGTTGTATGGTTGTGCGTATAGGAGTAAAAACTAATGTGGGGATGGTGTGGGCATGATGTCTATTCATATGAATCCCATATTTTGGGGATGAATTTTTTTGACCTATATATATATGGTAGTTACTTGTGAATTTTTTTTACCTATATTTATATTGTAGTTACTTTTGATTTATATTTTCCCCCGCCCTTCTTAATCACCATATTCCAAACACCTCCATTTCATGGAGGTGTATTTCCTAACATCCTAGTGGGTGGATGGATGGCTGGTTAATTATTCTCTTCCTAGAAGCCTCTTTTGGATGTTGTCACTTGGGTGTATCCATGCAAGATGTAATTCCATGAGGGTTACTATAGTGCAATATTATTTGGGAAAAGGTTTGTTTTTTATGAGAGTAATAGGTTTTTTCAGGCAAGGTAATTTTCCCAAGTATCATCGAGATGAGGCCCATGTGTCTTTGGGCATGGCAGTGGTTGTTCTGGCCTAGTTGTCTTTGGATGTGGCTATGGTAGTTGTGCCCTAGGTGTCTACAGGCATGGTTGAGTGTCATTTTAGGCCTAGTTGTGTTTGGGCAGTTTGCGATAGTGGGCCCACATGTTGGTAGAGTGGCCGCATCAAGATATTAGATCATTTCGAATGATCAGTTAACTGGTGAGAAAGTGGTGTGTGGAGTACCCAAATGTCAAAGTGATTAAGTTATTATTTTCTTAACCTCTTTTACTTGGGTGAGTGTGCCTTGGTGAGGTTGGTCCGGTTAGTATTCCTTGGTAGGTGCATGATGCTCTACTCTTTTCTCATAGGGGAATTAGTGTGTTCTCTCATTTGTGCACAAGAATATTTAGTTTCCCTACCGAGTATACTTGTATGCTCACCCTACGTATCTAAAACTATTTTTAGGTTTCCTGGAGGACTTCGTGGACCATAATGAACTTTACTAGATTAGGCATCAGGATAGTTTTTGTTGTTGTTTAGTTTATTTTATTTGGTTAATTAATTTTGATTTTTTTTCTTATTTTGAATCAGTTTTACTTCTAGACAAGTTTCGTGCCATCCAGCGACAAACTCTAGGAAAGTGCAATGGAAGAGTCTAAGACATGGAGATGGAGAGCTGGATCGAGGAGCTAGTGATCACTTTCAGCTTGATCTGAGATCCTATAGAGTATTGTGTTCCTATGGTGGAGACCTATATGTGAGGAGTGGCGTATCAATGGTGGAGTCTTTACCTTGGGGAGAGGTAGGAAACTAAAGTTTCATAGGCAGACTGAGAGAAGGAGTTCTGAACAAAATTCCATTTTTCCATGATGAAGGACAAACAGAGGAAGGAGTTTTCTCCCTTATACAAGAGATTATGTCATTAAGGGAGTTGGCAATCATCAATAAGGATCTCCTTAGTTTTTCTCGGGGTCTCTTTTTGGATGAGGGGTAATGTGAAAGACGATTGTCAGAGGCACTCTGAAATTCTCTTTAGTATGATTTCAATACTTTTACTCTACTGATGTACCTAGAGGTTAAAAAAAGGATGAAGTACTAGATATGATGCACATGCTAGGTTGTGTTACTTGAGAACAGAGACAATTATTTCCACCCAAGGTAATGGTCATCAATAATAGGACTTCAGCGTCAGAGCCTTCGAGGTTTCAGCTAGTAGGGAGTCGAACTCAACAGTTCCAGTTCTGATCTCTCAGTCCTCACCCTTTCTCTACCGGCCTAAATCCAAGTTTCATTATATGTGGCTACAATGGAAATATTTAGAATCAGTTCCATATCCAAGTGCAGTACATTGGGGGTGGGGAGGTTCTGCGCTAACCTCAGTAGAAGCAGTTTCCAGCCAGGCCCTTCCAGATGAAGGGGCAGAGGGCTGCCGCTCCACCGAGGTCAGATGGTGTCAGAGGAGTCCGACCTCATGGAACTCCTTAGGGACCTCCACCAGGGTTTTGGTGGGGAGTTTATCGACAACTAAGTGGTTAGAGGGGTTGAGAGTGGTTAGTTTCAAGCCCCAAAGGTCTGATTTCTAAAAGTGTCATATGTTTTCTAGTGTTTGATCAATCTCTTTAGTAATCAGGCATTTTTTATATTTGATTTTGCAGATTCACACTCATTTTTTGAATCCAGTCTAGGACATTCCTTGGGTCTAGACATGGAAATACTTTCCATGCCCTTGATTTTGATTACACCAGTTGGAGGTCAGACCAGCCTGATTAATATTTTTGGAGAATATAGACTGATGTTTGGGTTACATCATTCAAGTGGGGATCTTCTTCTACAACAAATTGATCCACACGATTTCATCCAATGAATCAACTAGTTGTTTCTGTGCACACTATTATCAACTGTTTCCAAATAAGGGCCATGTTATCACATATGGGTGGTCGGCGTTTAGCTATCTTTGGTGAGGGGAGTCTCTAGGAGGGAAACATCCGTGTGGAGACCCTCCTTTCCTTGTAAGTCGTTCTGTCAGTGGAATCAGTGGGCTCAGAGATGGTGAATGTTATGGGGATGGTCATTGAGTTCATGGAATTTTTCCCTAAAGATGTTGTGAATCTACCCTCTCGACGTGATGTTGAGTTTGGCATAGTCTTACAACCTGATGCTCATCCGATTTCAATGGTTCCCTATCGAATGTTTCCTTTTCAAATGTGGCAGCTGCAGATTCAGGTTGATGACTAGATGAAGAAGGGTTTAATATGACTATGTGTGTCTCCATGGGGTGCTCAAGTCTTGTTTGCAATGAACGCAGATGGGGGTCTCAGACTGTGTATAGATTACCAAAGACTGAATCAGGTCACGGTCAAGAAGTGTTACCCCTTCATAAGGAATGATGACATTTTTGATGAGTTTAAGGGATAAGGATGGTTCTCTATGATTAACCTATTATCTAGATATGACTAGTTGAGGTTGAAAGAGGGGGAAATCTTGAAGACTGATTCCATGTGTAGGTATGGGCACATTGTGTTCATGGTCTTGTCGTTCGTCGTTACAAATGCACCAGTTATGTTCATGGGGATCATGAAATGTGTTTTCTATGAGTATCTGGACTAGTTTTTTGTCATGTTCATCGACTAAATCCTGATCTAATCAAGATCATATGAGGGTCCTTTAGATTCTTTATGGACAGTTTTGTTGGTCCATCGACACCACCAAATCTACAGGATGTTGTCCAAGTGAGTGTTATGGACATGAGAGTTGCACTTCCTTCGACACGGGGTGTCCCAGCAGGGAATGCAAGTGGACTCATCGAAGGCCTAAGCAATTTTTTCTTGGGTCGCACCCAAGAACATGGTATAGTTTTGTAGTTTAATGGGTTTGGTATGTTACAATCGGAAGATTGTCCCCAACTTATCAAGGGTTGTGGCTTCATTGATAGCTTCAACCAGAAAGGAACTATCATTCATATAGAGTGAGCAGTGCTAGACAACATTTAGTTATCTGAAAGGGAAGCTGGATAGTTCCCCAGTTCTAAGGTTTCTAGAGGAGAGGGTGACATTTTATGTTTTCTATGATGCTTCTAGTCTAGGATTGGGGGTGTGATGATGTAGTAGCAGGTAGTGATCTATTTAGGATGTAGTCAGTTAATCCATCATGAATGTAATGATTCCACCCATGACCTGGAACATGAATCATTTGTGTTTATGTTTAATTTTTGGTTGAATTACCTCATCATGGAATGCTTATTTATCTTCACAGATCACCAAAGAAAGAGGTATATATTCTCCCAACGAGCCTTGAATTTTCAGAAATAGAGGTGGATAGAGTCTCTTTAAGATTATGACATTGAGATCTATTACACCTCAGAAAGAAGGAATGTGGTGGTTAATTCTCTAATCAAGAAGTCACAGAAGGATATAGTTTGGGAGTCTGCAGCTGCTAGGAAGGCCATGGAGGAGTTGGTTATTTCATATGTGAGAAAGGGAGTGGAGGATGATATATGTTGTCTATTTAAAGTAATAGTGTTGTATTCCTTGGTAATGTAGGTGGATGTGTCTCAGTGGGGAGACATCGAGGTTGAAGTGGTTCCTGATTGTGTTAGCTAGGGTAATGATTCAGACGGATGGTTGAAGGATAGTCAGAATCAGATTATGTTCTGTGGGAACTTTTTTCTCCTGGTGGCGATGCGTAAGGATGTTCTCGGTGAGTTCCATATCCCACCCTTTTTGGTAAATCCAGGAGACTCCAAGATGTATCAGTGATTAAGAGGTCATTTTTGGTGCCTCGATGTGAAGTTGGAAGTGGCGGAGTTTGGGGTAAGGTGTGTCGTGTCTCAGTAGGTGAAGGTGGAACACCATCTTCCTGTCAGTCTTTTACAGCCCTTGGAAATTCTCGAGTGGAAGTGGGGTGACATATCAATTTATTTCATCACAAAAATACCCAGGTATAATGGAGTTTTTGATTCCATCTGGGTAGTGGTGTAATGATTAATGAAATCATCTCACTTCGTTGCGGATTAGTAGACAAGCGCAGTGGATTCCCAGGCATAGAGGTACGTTGGTGAAGTTGTAGGGTGGCCTGGAGTTCCAAGATGAATCATTTCAAAATGGGATACATGCTTTAAATCATGATCCTGGAAGGGATTATAGTGTATGTTTGTTACCCAGCTATTCCTTGGCACTGCTTTCCACCCACATACGAATGGGCCTATAGAGAGGATCATCCAGGGGGTGGAGGATATGCTACGAGCATGTGTTCTAGACATCAGAGTATCGTGGGTTTGACACTTTCCCCTTGTGAATTTCTCCAACAATAATAGCTATCACTCTACCATTGGAATGGCACCGTTTGAAGCCTTGTATAGAAGACCATGTCGTTCGACCATTTTCTGGATAGAGGTTGAGAAGGTAGGTGTTCTTGGCCCAAAGTTGATGCAGTTTACGATGTAAAAGGTTTAGTCTCTATATGAAATGGTGAAGGCTTCTTAGCATCGGCAGAAGTCCTATGCAGATCACAGGAGGAGACCCTTGGAGTGAGGTTTTTGGACCAAATTTTCATAAAAGTATCCACTTGTTGTGGACAGTATAGGTTTGGCAGGGGAGTAAGCTTTCGCCCAAGTTCATGGGACCTTTCTAGGTGTTGGGATAAGTTAGAAATGTGGAATATTAGGTGGCATTACCATAATGGTGGGAATGTATCCACAATGTATTTCATATTTCTTAGCTCATTCGATATCTACGTGATTACTCCCATAACCTAGACTGGGGAGAGTTGGATATCGAGGGTGATGTGACATTCATGGAACGACAAGTGAGAATTGAGGATTGAAAGGAGATGGTGATTTGTGTGAGGACCATTCCCATTGTTATTTTGTTATGGAGGAATTTTGGCCTCAAGGAGAGTACCTGGTAATGGGAGGCACTAATTCATTTTAAAGTATTGAATTCTATTTTAAATATTGATCCTGTTTTTTCTTTGTTCCTTGCTTATGAAAAAATGTTAGACCTCACTTTCTGTATGATATTTTGTTTCCAAATTCTTTGTGTTTTTGTTAAAAGTAAATCATGTGGAGAGGATAGAACATGATCTCTAATCAAAAACATTAATTTGGATGTTATTAAACCTATGTTGGAGAGTCAATTCTTCCCAAAGTGGATAGTATCTTGACAAGGAGGAAGGATCATCCTAATCAATGTATGTGGATGGTGTGACTTTTGGTGTCTATGTGGTTAATTAAGGGAGAAAAGAGGTAGTGTTTCTATAGTTTTTCTTCAAGAATATGTTAAGGGGTTGTCCTTGGAAGATGAGGTTTTTGCTCCATCTTTTGAACAACACAAGGTGGTTTACTCCTAAGAGGTATCTTAAGGGATGGTTGTTCGGACCACATTTATTCTCATTTATTTTTGAAATTCATAAGGATAGTATTAGTTTTAGGGACATCTGACTTAATTACCTATATTTTCTGTAGGACCTTCTTTTGTGAAAATCTAGTGTTGAGGTGTTCTGGGGGGTTTTAATGGATCATTCCCAGAGTTTCCTAGATTTTCATTTTTTAATTGGTATGCCAGTGTATTGGCATGTTAGTGTGTCATCGTGTCATTACATCGGCACATCAGTGCATCAGAATGTCCTTTCATCAGTAATAGTTGGTTAGGGGAATCAATATTAGTGAGTTAGGGCTGTTGAAATTGGTGAGTTCGGGGCATCAGCATCAGTGAGTCAGGGGAGTCAGTGTCGGTAGGTTGATACATCAGTAGGTCAGGGCAACGGTAGTTTGAGGCATCAGTAGCTTAGGTAATCAGTAGGTTGAGGCATCGATAGCTCTAAGTCAGTATGTATTTTTGGTAGCTCACCCATCAGTGGATCAGCGTTGGTGGCTCAGTGTCGGTGACTCACCCATCAGTGACTCATTTTTAGTTTTTTTTTCAGTTTTTCCCAGTTGTTCCAATTTCTCCCATGTTAAGTGTTTTTATCCGTTTAATGTTAATCGTTCATCTCACAGCCATCCTCTGGTCTATATACACCTTTTCCTTAGGGAAATTTTAAATATAAATTAATTACAATGTCTAAAAACTCCAAGATGCATGGAAAAAACATGAACCTACTTTTATGTACTCTAAAATGGTCTTCTTGATATTAGGATTTGTCCTATTCTTAAGCCGAGATCCAATATTTTTTATTTCATTTCATTTTCTTATGGAGTTCCTAGAGGATCCCTCCCCAGACGAGTCCTGCAACCATGATGGAGCCCTTGCCCATCATCCTTGGAGTTCTTCATGTGAGTCATGCTATCCCCTATTTTCTGTGTAAGAATGAAATTTGATCCCTGATCACCCATGTATGGATCTTCTTTTGCTTCTACTTAATTGTACACTATGATGGATGAGTATATTAATGATTCCATTAAAGGAATGGTTGGATACTCTTATTGAAACTAGAATTTAATATAATCAAAAGATAACTTGTGTAAATAAAATGATGGAAGGGTGTAGCTTGATGTTTGATTGCCTATTTTATATGATATTTTTGACTCTTTTATGGATTTTTGTGGGTGCCTGACTTCTGAAAATCATGACCATTGGTGTTCTTTTCTTTCACACCAGTGATACTCTATCACTCTTTTGGTGATTTGTTAAACTGAAGTAACATGAAAACTGTCTAATCATGTACACTTGGTTAAATAAATAGATGTCCCATGATCGAACCTATTTGGTGCTCACCCTGAGTGTATTCATGTATAAATCGTAGACCCCCCCCCCCCACCATCATTTAAATTTGAATGTGTTTGGTTTATGGTTGTGGTGATGTGTTGTGTGTTCTGGTGTGGGTGTAATGGGCTTGGTATGTGTGGTTGTAAATGAAGTGTTTGTTGGTGTATCAATTTGAGAGATTGATTGATTGTGGAAGGGATAAACTTGTAGGCAATGGGATTGAACTTTTTGGGTTGGTATCTCAGTCTGAGTGTTTTATTGATTACAGGATTGATGTACTTTTTGGTAGCTGAACTTCCTTTATGTTGTGTTGGGGTCAAAAATCGGCATTGAGTAGTAAGGTTCTGGTGTGGTTGTGGACTCATTATGTAGTGGGAACTCATTGGGTATTTGATTGGTAATAGGGTATGTAGGACTATTCTGTTATAAGAGGAATGGGAAGTATTAATTTTTAGCATGATAGTTGATAGTTATTTAATGGGGATGTGTTGTGGGATGACAAGTCCAGTTTTGGTGTTGTTGGGCAGTTGGACTGTAGTTTGGTTTTTTTCATTTCATGGTGTGGTTACAGTTGATATTTTATTGGTAGTGACATAATAATTTCATGTGAATCCCATTAAATAAATAAATGGAAATTGAACAAAAAATGGTGTTGGGTTTATGCTTGGAACTGGTTGTTTTACGGTTGTCCTTGTAGGAGCAGCAGCAAAAGTGGTGCTGGTGTGGGCTTCATGTGTGTTTTTCTAAAACCCGTAGGGTGGGGTTGAGTGTTTGTTTATATATATATATATATATTGTAGTTCCTTGTGATTTCTATATACACCCCACCCTTTTTGAGAACCATGTTCTGAACACCTCTATTTCATTGGGGATGGTGTCTTTCCTAACAACCTGGTAGAATAATGGATGACTGGTTAGTGATTTTCTTCCTTGCACCCTTATCCAGATCTTGTCGCTTGGGTGTATCCACGTATTTTTTACTGTCTTGAGGCTTAATATAGCCTATGATTATTCATGGAAGGGTTTTTTTGGATGAGGGTAATAAGTTTTTGCTGGATAGGTTTGTTTTCCCAAGTATCATCGGGATGAGTCCCATGTGTCTTCGAGCGTGGGTGTGGTTGTTCTACCCCAGGTTTCGTCAGGCGTGGTAGTGGTTGGTGTGTCCCTAGTATCAGTGGGTGTGGTTGAGAGTTGGTTGAGGCCCAAGTGTGTGTGGGAAGGTCTCAGAAGTGGGACTAAATATGGGAATAATGGCAGCATCGAGATGTTAGATCATTAAAATTGTGTAATTAACTAGTGGGAAAGTGTTGTGTGAGGTACCCAAAAGTTGATGTGCCTATATTATTACTTTATGTGACTTTAGTTACATGGTTGACTATTCCTTGGTAAGGTAGGGATGGTTAGTATTCTATGGTAGGTGATTTTATTTTCACATATGGGTATTATTGTGTTCCCTCACTTATGCATGAGTAGCTTTACGTTCCTACTGAGTATACTTGTTTGATCACCCTACATATATAAAACCGTTTTCAGGATTCTAGGATAACATCGATGACCATGTTGAACCTTACTAGATCCGGTGTCTTGATAGTTTTTGTTGCTTTCTAGTTTCATTTCTTTGGTAAATTACTTTGGAGTTTTCTCTTACTTTGTATCATTTTTACTTCTAAATATGCATGTAGAAATTTATTCATGGCTTTACTTTTACATTTATTTTTTTGGTGTTTTTGGGATTTTCCATCTTATCTTCTGATCTTCTTCTATAAAAGGGCGATGCCTTCTATTTATGTGAGATTTTATACACTTGGTTATAGTCACTACTATAGGGGCTACTAAAGGCGGGACTCAGGGGTCATTATCTCTCCTTCACCATGAGAAAGGTCGGGTGGACACTTTTTCATCCCTATCCTCATCATGGAGAAGGGGGGTCATGATAGATACCCATAATAAAAGCCCATACCCTAGTATCCTAGAGTAAATTTTTCATTATTACATTAGTTTTAGAGAAAATATATCACATCCCAAAATATTGAATTGTTTAGATGTCTTGGAAAACAAGATCCACACTAGAGTCTTGAATTACATTTGAAAACATGGAATAAAACATTATGAATGTAAAATAATATGCACCCTTTAACTCATTTAATGATTCCTTTTACCTATTATGGGGAATTTAAATAAAATAATGTCGACCGGAGCTGCTTATTGAGAATTATCATATCTAGAAGCTATCCAGAATATGTAAAGAATAATCATTAATGCTTAATTAATATCGAAAGGTAGATACCTAAAAACACATTACATTTAATCAATAACGTGATTATCAAAATTAGATACTGAATAATCAAAATAGAAAGGTTAATAACTGATCACACATGTCGTTAAATCTATAACTTGATCCCAAAAATTATTCTTGGATAATATCAATGCAATAATTTCATTGATAAAAATAACCAATTACTTAATAAAGTAATAACATAATATCAGTCACCACGATCACATACATCATGATATAAAATCCATCACAACATTACACATGATATTTTTAAACTGTGGGTAAAAATCCATTTAGTTCTAGTATATGGATCCACCTAATGAGACTATTGATTAATTGTGGGGCAATATAATTATGGGCCCACTCATCAGTTCATTTCTAAAAAATTCCTTATATATCATATGAGCCATTGAATTAATGATTAGTATGCATTATCAATAAATACCCTTAATGAGTTGAGAATATGGATGTATAATGATTATATGTAGTCAATTAACTAACATGTATAATAAAATACATACATAAAAATGGTATATGTTTAATGAAATTATTAAATCCATGATACCAATATTATCAATTATTTTAGGGAAATAAACAATATAAAGATCACAAGAAAGAAAATGTTTAAATGGATGGTTAATGACTCTAATAATAAGCTAAAATGTGAATGTCAATATTTTCCCTCTTCAAACTAATCATAAACTATCGAATGAAGGAATATGGATTTTATAAATACAATATATCCCTTGATCATTACTAGTTAAATATAGGGTTGTTTTGATTGATGAAAAGAAATACCAAAATATAACATTAATAAACTCTTAGGAAAATACCCTTTTCAAATTGAAAATAACATTTAAAAATAAATATTTCTATAATGATAGGGAAAATATTTACATGAATAAAATATTATAAACATGTCAATGAATCTTTGAAACGATGAGTTTTCATTATGACTAGAATGTTCCTTTAATGTTGAGTACATTAGAATAAATCTTCCTTTCACATTTGGTAAGAAATGTAAATAGTATATTGTTTCCAAAAGTATGGAAGATAACATTATAAATATTTATTAAAATTATTTATAAAATTTACATTAAATAATAATAGATAAATATTATTTAAAAATACTTTTTTAGAAAACATTGATTTGAATGAATATTTACTTTCGATTGAATAGTGAAATAAAATCATAATTTATTTAAAAATCTCAATAAATATATATAACAAATAGATTAAAATGGTTCATTTTAATGAAAACAAAATGAATAATCCAAGGGTAATAAATCAAAATGGGTATATTAGGAAATGATCAAATAATTTCCTTTAATGTAAATTTAAACATAATAAATCCTGATTACAATGAAATTGAATCATAAATATATTATCACTAAGGTAACTTTCGAATTTTAGGATCCGTGATAGTAATGAAATAAATTGAAATAATAAATATCTTTATCATAAAAATATTCATGATATAACATATATACTGCTCTATAACAACACCATATAAAATAAATAGGTGTATGACAAAACATGTATCCAAATTAAGACAACTTGAGAAGAGTAACCCTTAAAATGAACATATGTTGAGGTGATAATTAATAATTGACTATAATATGTGTGTAAAATGTAAATACACATAAAAACTATAAATAATAAATAATATAATAAATAATCATTAAACACCTGATCGTAGAATATCATAGAAAATGAATATGTTATATAACCCAATGAAAAGAAATTCATATATAAGTTTTTTTACCACTTAGTGACTTTCGTATCAAAGAACCTTGGATGAAATATTACAAATTGAAACATAAAATACAATGAATCATGAATAATTCATGATATTTAATATAAAATTGTAATTAGAAAACCCATATTAAATAAATTAGGTTTATTACATTAAAATATTCCACAATAAAATAAAACTGGGACAAAGTCCATTATCACGATTCTACAATTTGTCGTGTCTATGATTTATCTTTCATATAATAACATTATATCAAATATTTTTTTTGTAAAAAAACTTTCCATATTTCAATACCTTATACTCCATCCATTTAATTAATTTCTCATAATAATTAATTTAATTTATTTCTCAATTATGTCCATGGCGGGGGTTTTGCGGATATTAGGTTCATAATTTCACAATAGCATAAGTAGGTTGATAGTGGTAAAATGTGCCATTATAACATAATCTCAAAAATAGTAATCATGAAGTAATTTTAATTTTAGTATGTCAATTATTATTTTAAAACAAACTTTTTAGTATGGTTTTCAAATACTAACCATGTTACAATTGCTGAGATGGTAGGTTATACGTATGTGTTAGTAACAGGTCCAATTGTCAATGAAAATAATAAAAAAAAGGTGATTGTTATTTTATATTTTAATAAGTATATTTATTTGATAAATATAATATTTTTTATATAATTAAATTACATATATCTACTATGACATTCATTAATGAAAAATAGAAATCATATTTCATCATGTGGTGGTAGTATGTCATACACATGAACGACATTATCATTTTTCAATGGATGGAACGGTATGAAAGTATAAGATATAATGAAATTAAATAATGATTAATATTAAATTAATATAATATATAAACATTATGTAATTCACTATAAACATCTTTGAGAGCCTATAAGGGAAGACGATTTATATCAATTCAATAGGCAGTAGTCTGTCACACACAAGAAAGATAGTTTTTTTTAACATTTAATAGAAGTGGGGATTGATTTTGGATATGAGATTAACAAAATGACATCCCAAAATATGTTAGATATTTCTCCCTTACATGGTAATAATTTTTAAGGTTTTAATGGGGTGTAATAAAAAATAAAACAAATAATTATGGTTAAGACCTTTATATCTTCATCAAATAACCTCTTTAGGATTATACCAAAAGCCTCCATATATTGTCTTTCGGACCCAAACAAGGCATCCTGGTCATGAGGGGGATTAAAAAATTATTATTTTATTTATTTTGGGAAAGAAATTTTATTATATATGTTTATAGTATGGTAGCAGGGTGACCTTTTATAAGGGAATAGGTGTTGAATTCATGTAAATAACCAAAACTGTTCAATAATTGGATATCACTCTCAAAAAACATTCCTCAAAATTTTAAAACTAAACATTTTTATGGGATTTCAGGCTTATAGAAACCTATATAATTAGAAATAATAATGTCTTAATAATGTTACATTTTTATCACTTTAGTTTAACACCCCCTAGAAGAATGTTTTCAAAAGTAGAAATTGTAACAAAATTTTAATGATTTCACTGTTAATTATGACGAAAAAGTTCAAAATATTATATAATAATAATTACATTGATTCAAAATATTTAATTAATCTAATAAAAGTTTTTTAACATATTTGGAATAATATAATTTAAAATAAATCATTTAGACGTGTCCAACAATAGGTTTTGAGGAAATTTATTTCTTAACCATAATAATAACTTATATTACTTATATTACTAGTAATAATCATGTGATGAATTTAAATTAATATATTTAAATATATAACTTATAAGTTTCTTTTAAATAATTATCATGGTATAATATTTTTATTAACTAAAATTGAGGAACATTTTACATATAACAAACATTATTCAGAAAAATGTTTATTAAGCCTAAAAAACATATATCAAAATAAAGTACAATGATGATTAAAATTAAATTAGTTATATTAAATAAAAATAAAAACAATTTAAAATTTAAAATAAAATTAAAATAATAATTGGTATTTTTAATTATGTTGTTTAATGAAATGAAATGACAGTTTTAGAAAAAGTTATATTTTTTACTATTCACTGAAAAATAACTCTTTTTAGAAATATCCAAAAAATTCACCCTATCATAATTTGAAAATTATTATTTAAAAATTGGATTTTGTTTTAGAAAATATATTTTTCTGACTTTTTGAAAATTATTTTATTTTATTTTATCACATAAAGTTGTAAAATTCATTTTTTACATGAAAATATTGTTTGAAATATAAATTGAATTTACTATAATTTGTGTTATTGTTATAAATAAAATTAATGTATTAAGACCTCAATATATATTTCATAATTTGTTTACTCTTATTCAAAACTATGAATTAAAAGGATGGGTCTCATAGATCGTATAAGCACGATGTTGTATGTCATATGCACTACCAAACATAATGTTAAAATTTTAAAATCTCAAGGTTTGTTATATATAATAATATCAAATATATTTAAAAAATCATAATGTTTCAAACATTTGGGTGTTATAATGATCTTTGTGATTAAAATGAACAACAATTCGTTTAGTATAAACAAGTTCGAGAAAATTTAGATTAATCACTCAGGATATCCAAAATTGATAATTACTAACTAATATCAATTGAGAGAATAATTATAACAGTTTGTTTATAAAAGTCTATAAACATGAATGAGGTTTATAATAAGTGGTTAAAATTTTTATGTTTCTTGTAAAGGAAGTTATTTTGTGATCAACTCAACAGAATTTCTAGGTAAGCGTTTATTATCCCAAATATTCACTCTTTGATGTTTTTTTCATATTGTAATCCTTTTTATATTTGGAATTATGTATATGAAATCACTTTAATATTTTTTTCATTATCATATAATTTTAAATTATATATGATTTCTCATTCAAAATCACAACCTTCAATGTGTTTTGATTCAATGTATTTTAAAATATAAGAGGTTTATTCGTTCAAATTTAATGTCAGGAGACATATTTCTTATTGTACACTATTATATCATTAATATACTATGATTACTAAATAATTAATATATATTATTAATAATCATAATATTAATTATATTTTAAGAGAGATATCATGTTCTCTTTTTAAATGTATTTCATTTCTAAATATACAAAATTTAGTATGCATTTTTTGCTATCTCCACTCCCTTTGTTGAGTTATAATGATTTTTCTTTAACTTAATCGTTAAATATTGGTTTATCATTCTCTAATAGTTTATGTAATCCAATATTATCTTAATCAATGGGAAAAATGAAATTATAATCCCAAACTTCTAATTTGATGAATTGTTTTCTCAAAAGTATATTATTATTGAGAATAGTTCTCATCCACCATAACTAATGGATTATCTTAATAGTATATATTCAATTTTAATATAAATTTAATAATTTAAATTTTTTAACATAATTATAGTTATATATTAGGATCCACATATTTCCCTTATCCAATTATAATAATAATAAATTGTAAAAATATTTTTAATATGGGATTTCAAAAAATGCATTTCAAAATATTAAAAAGGTTTTCAATCCTTTAAAAATATTTTTTTTATCTTCCAGTCTCAAATTTTAATTAATATGTTATTTTATTTTTTATTTTCACATTATTAAAGATTCATTATATAAGTAAACGATTTCCAATTTATTCAAATGTAATTTTTAATGAATTATTATTTTTTCAATGCTCCTTTATTGATGTTTCTTTATAAAAGTAAACTTTTTCAAAATGATTCCACTTATTCATTTTAAAGAATTGATGTTAATTTCAAAGCATAATTATTAATATTTATTCCAAATTATTATTTTTATAATACCCTTTAAAAAATAATTTTTAAAATGATCCATAAGTTCCCTTTTTTTGAGATTTTACAAAAAAATTCTAAAATCATCATTTATGGATTCACTTAAAATTTTCAAATTATCAATAATTAAATCATTTCCATGGAGGATTTTATTCATGAAATATAGATAAAATTTAACTTAGTAGATACACTTTCCGTGTGGCATTGTAAAGAAATGTACTTTATGAAGCACAATGTTCTTGCCTTAGAATTGGGATCACATGTGTATGGAAGGTACTTCGTGAAGCATGAGTTCATTGCAATGTCCTGAGTTCTTTTAGGGATCTCCTTCCTCAGTGATAGACCATGGTCTTTACAAAGGGAATCCCTATACGAAGATGGGTTTCATATAAGCCAAGGGAATGGAATTTCACAATGCTCAAATACCTTGAAGAGGTCATTTTTATCAATTATTTACATATAATAGGGTTATTTGTGATTATAGAGAAGATAAGGTGAATGGTCCGGGTATTTATCATTATAGTCTTAAGGAAGACAAGTATTTATAGGTGAGGGGTGGAGAAAAGCTTTGATAGAGCACAGTGAAGCCACTTACGCTTCGCCCTCAGAGGCATATTATGTCATGCAATTCATAACTGCAAAGTTGGTCGTCATCTCATCCATGACGTAGAGGCTTACTTCCTTCCCACTGTGGAGATCACATATGATTCCGTCAATTTCCATGTAACAGTAGAGGCGATCATCATCCCTCTAAGGTATAAATACTTCCATCAATTTCATCATAATCACAGAGTCTTCCATCACATTCATCTAGGGTGACCACATAGGGGGCCTCACCTTCATAAGGGCCACAATGATGAGGGGCTTCATGAAGGTTGTTCGGGGCGCATCCTCTTTTGGTGTTGGTGTGGTCTTTGCTTATTTTATCCATGCATGCATTTTAACACCAACCAGAACCTTATTATGTGTTCACAAAGTTATTCATGGACCTTGTTGCATGTCCATATGTTTAAGCATGAACGTCATTACATGATTAGAATGTTATGCATGAACCTAACTAAATGTTTACAAATTTATGCATGGACATGGATTCATGTCCATAAGGTTATGAGTAAACCAGATTATACATTCATAATGTTATTCAAGGACCTAGTTCTATATTATTAAGTTGATGCAGGGCCCTGATATCATGTCCTTAACATAATGAGTGAACCTATTAATACTTATACATTTTCACAATATTAAAAACCAATTTTAGTTCCACAAACTCAATTAATTATTCTATTTTTATGAATTCATTAATTATTCTCTTAATTATTATATGATCTAGGTCTTACGAATGGAAAATCAATATTATGATCTCCAATATGTAGGGTATGCTATCCAAATATTATGCTCAATTTCTATACCATTTTGTTCCTATTATTCTTACGCATTTACTTTAGTTACCATCACTGAGAATCTGAGCTCACCCCTTTCTTATGTTTTCTTTACCCAGGTAATGAATAATGGTTTTAGGTAGAAGTACTAATATGGAAATTGTTACAGGGGATTTCGAGGATATTTCACCAGGATAGATGTTTTGGTTTCCATGTTTCTAGAGAAACTAAACTATTACGGTCCTCGAGAGTGTATTTTTTTAATATCCTGAGTATTCATCTAAAATGAATTAATATACATGTATTCTAATCCTGGTATTATATATTAACATCTTATAAAAAGAATATGTTCCTCACATAAGTAGTATTTCGACACATATATAAAAATATTCATTTTTATGTGAAAGGAGCTTGTAAGAAAATGGATACCCAAAAAGATTGCATAATCTTCACAGCAAGAAGATTACTTCAAATACAGCTTAAAATGATTATCATCTTGGTAAGAAATGTTGATCACCCTTGGTTCCTCAAATGGGTTTTGGGGTGCATAGAAAAATGTTTTATAATAACATTTTTAGCCTCTTTTTATCATTGATTAAACTATCAAATTCCCACAACATATGATCCAACCTCATCAGCCTAGTTTTTTCATCCTTCTTAGATAGATGGTACTTAAGGGTTGAATGTAAATTTAAACTAATCACAAATGACCTTATCAAGTACTATTTGTTAAAATGAATAGTAACCAATTCCTTTTTAATGGTGGAATAATTCCTTTTATAATTATCTAGAATCATCCTATCGTAATAAATTTCATTAAACCTATTATCCATCCTCTAAAAAAGAACTATTATTTTTAAATCACTAGAATCACACATTAATTAAAATGGATACATTCAGTCTATAATGGTGATTAATACTGAAGTAGTATGTTTCTGCTTATGCAATATGAAGCAATCTAGGCATTCCTCCTAAAAATGGTGTTTCCTTAACAAGAGGAGACGAGAGTGGACTTATGATCTCAGAATCCTCATTAAGGAACCTCTTATAAAATCCAACATCAGCAAATAATCTTCTAAATCCATTTACATTATTATGTGGGGGAAGATATTGGATAACCTCAATCATGTAATTATCGACCTTCTATCCCTTCTTAGAGACCTTGTTTACCAAAAAAATCTTTCACCAGAATTAAATTGATATTTTTACGAATTTAAAATAATATTTTTTCAGGCTATCATTACAAAACTGTTTCTATATTTTGAAGGTAATTTTTATTTTTCCTTCCCACAATTAAAAAGAAATCCATGTTCAATTAAATAATAATATCATTAATTTTTTATAAAATTGGAATCATGAATCTATTACAGGTGGCTAGATCACCATATAATTCAATTGGAATTTGAAAGTAGGAAATTGTGATAAATGGAAAAGTGACGGTGGTCTTCTCTTGAACTTAGGAGAAATAGAAATATTGTTTTACCCAAATAATCTACATTAAAATACAAATAATCACTGCCCGCTAACCACTACAGAACTTCATCCAATGGTGGAATGGGTAAAAATCCTTCTATATTGGATCATTATTCTTTGATATTCGATACAAACCCTACATTTGTTCATAGTTCTTTTTTGAATTTTCTCATTCATTTAATTTATTGCCATAGTCACTCCACTCCTTTTAGGGAATACCTAGACACAAAAAACCAAAGGACTATCATAAATAACAAAGATTATCACTACATCAACTAGCTTGGTCACTTCCTCTATGGAAAAATCATTCTTCATATGGTTAAGTCTCTTTCGGGATTCCACCCTTGGCCTATAAAAAGGCTCCATGGGAATTGTATTCCGGGAAAATTATGTTCTTATACTCATTATATCATCAATTGAGTATCCTATAATAAACTTACACATTATAAGAACACTAAGTATAACTTAATCATATATTTTT
Organism: Viscum album; assembly: GCA_963277665.1. Lineage (NCBI taxonomy): Eukaryota > Viridiplantae > Streptophyta > Magnoliopsida > Santalales > Viscaceae > Viscum > Viscum album. The sequence continues at coordinate 163,306,452 of OY728155.1, read as the reverse complement.
TTATAGTTTGGATGAAATTTTCACTCGTAATGTAGATAACTCACCTAAAAATTAATATTTCAACTATACTGCTAGGGACTAGAGTTCCAGATTCGGTGGTGTTGTGATTCAAGTATGCCAATTAGGGCTTCGTGGCCCAAGGCTGTTATGCCACATCTTAATTATAGTGGTGAAGAAAAAATAATATTCATCATAATTTTTTCATATAAAATTTACCTCGTATTCATAATATTCTTGTGGGGTTAGGAAGTTTTCTATAGAAAACTCATCTAGTTGTTATATTAACTCCCCATCAAAATCATCTAAATTATCATTTTACTTACTAAAACTAATTCCCATAAGGGTTTAGTATGGAACTATGTTGCACCATTATTGTCTTAAAGTGTCCTCAAAACATCATCCTCCTCCTTGTTAATCGATTATGAAGCTCATAAAATATGATCTATATGATAGATTTGGTCATCAGAGGGTTCATTAATTTTTTTTAAAAAAGGAATTCCACTTTTGTGATCACCATGTTCAAAAAATAACTTCCCTTAGAAACAATTTATCACTAATCTCCATGTGTCTAGAAAGGGCCAACAAAGAATGATAGGTACCATATACCCACACACCATATATAGAATCATCCAAGCATATTGAAAAAATATTTTCCCTAATCTAAAAAACAATACATCTAACCAAACAATTGTTTGTGTGATTTACTAATCAAAAGTGGTAACACAAAATTGGTGGGATGGGGATCTCCTAATAAAATGTGTTGGAACAATGAAATAGGAATTAAATTAATACCCAATACATGACCACATAGAAAAATGATATGTTCACCTTAATATCCTAAGGTGAAACTGGTAAAAAATCTCCCTAGGTCTTTATGATTTGGAGGTATTATAGTCTATAAAACAATACTACCCTATTTTGTGATACTATAAGTCAAAAAGTATTCCAGTAACATATTTTTTATATTATTATCTTGGAGAACTATAGGTAATATGGTCTTTAAATATTGACTTCTAGGAATGGAATTTTAATGTTTCATTTTTAAACGACATTGAGAAACTTCAATATTTTAGAGTCGCAGTTTCCTATTTTATTATTTTTTTATATGGAATTATTGAAGAAAAATTCCTAAAAACCATAGGTGTCAATTCACTTAAATCTTCATGTTTTTTAATTCCCTTAATAGTTTTTTTGAATCTATTTTCTTGTTGTTTTTCAGTTGTTGTAGAAGGGGTTAAATTATTTCATGTGTTGTTTTCTAAATTTACGTATTTAACATTTTATAAAATTGGATATATGGATTCATATTATTTTCCTTTATTATAAATATGGAGAACCTTACTAGAATCTTATTGTGATTGGAAAACACTTCTGTTGGTTACATCCATGTATGTTTCTCTATGGTTCTCTTTAGTTGTACTTGGTATCATACTCTTATCTCTACTACTAACATATTTAGTCAAATACCCCATTTGAAATTACATATTTTTCATTTATGAATCAATTTCAACTTAATAAAAATAAATTTTCATTATCTTTTAATAAAAAATACCTATTAACTATTGAACATACCTCTTACTTAATCCTGTAAGTTATGTGATTTAGGTTTTTGTAAGGGTTGAAACAACTATCTAGATGATTGTTTGAAACTAGGATGTGTAATATGTTTAAGGACTCCATGCTCCCACCAAGAAATATTTTGGTGGGTTATATCCCCATTATTATATGTGTTCCAAAATAGTTCATCCTTATGACGAGTCCTAGGATTATATACCACAAAATTGGGATTTTCATGATATTGGGAAGGACTTAAAAATTGGGATAGTAATACTATAGTTGACCAAACATGACATAGTGGTGGAATTCCCCCAAAAGAGTGTTTTGATTGTTATCACTGAAAACTGTAGCAGCTCGTGCCACTGCTTTTGGAACAATATTGGGTTCATTCCACCATAATTCTTCTTCTGATATACTAATTGTGTTTTTTTGTGATAATTTATTAAAAATATGTTTCTATTCCTTTATAGTTCTATCTGTGAAAAATGAACCAACAGATTGGTCGACCATCATTTGATCTTAATGGGTGAGACTATTTTTGAAAGTGTCTATGTTGAATTGGGGAGTTAATTGGGGTTGCTAAAATTTTCAAATTAAACCACAAAATCTATCCCTCCATTAATGGAATAGTTCAGCCTCATCTTGCATGAAACCTATTATATTGTGTCTGATTTTATAGGTCCTTATCCAAGGGTATTGCATCATTGTTAAAGCATTATAAACATGATCCTATATGAGAAATATTTACACCTCCAAATGTTGGAACATTGTCCTTGCATTTCCCATAATGAAAAAATGGGAAAGTATTATTTTTTTTTCTTCCTAATTCTATCCTCTCAGTAGAGGCTACTATGCAGTAATGTAAAATTCCCAAATGAAGTAATGAGAGTCTTATCTAGAAAATATATTAAAATTAGGTATCCAAAAAACATGTATTATTTTATTTAATAGTTTCTAAACATTGGTGGGAGCCAAATGAATGATGGACTATTATTGAAATCATGAAAGCTTATGTTCACAAACTATGTCTCTCAATCGTCTCATTATCAGGTTGGTTTCATTTCTTAGTGGTTTATTAATAATTTTTTTGATTCTAATTCGCCTTATTATCATTAGGTAAGTATTATAATGAAGATAATTACAAAATCTATAAAAAAATTAACATGATGGATGTTGGAATGGTGTTCAAGTAGGTATTATAATGAAGATTATTGTAGATGTGAATGTGGGAGGAATAAGGTAATGAGAGGAAAGAGAGGGTAGAGTGGAATAGTGGGTATGTGAGATATCAATTTATTAATTAGTGATAATTTGAAAATCCAGTTTTTATAATGATTTTCCATTTTTTCATTCAATTAAATTAAGACACATTGATATATTTTAAGATGGATAACCTGATTTGGAATTAGGTAAACATGTGACCAAATTGCTTCTAACCATTCTGAACTACAGATTATACTGGATTACAAAATGGAACAAATACATTTTCACTGAATTCAAAATTTCAGTTAAACACTGTGTGAAACTCTCTCTTGAGCTTAAATTACTTTTCAGTGAATTACTTAGATTAAATATATTTTTTTACTTTAGAAATATTGATACCAGTACTCACTCAAATAGATGTTTATAAGAAAAATTAATGTTGAAAAGTTATTAGAGAGAAGAATCCATTTATAAAAATTCATGAACAAAGTAAAATATATCAAACAGACCATCCTAATCCCCTATTAGTGTTTACATAAATTTAATGGATGTATTAATAATTAAAATAAATTAGAATTATAATTCACATATAAAATATATAGATAAATGGTGGGGGTAGATCATCTTCATCCCCTAACTAGAGTTTTTTAACTCTCAGTAACTCCTGATGTCTCGATTATCTCCCTATTCAATATCCTTCCTCCAGTGTGTACCCCCAGCTAATTGTATATGTGGCTCTAAGATCTAATTTCTCTTCCACTATTATTCTATTAAAATATATTTTTTATTACAATTCATGCTTTAATATCATAGTCATGACTATGCAAGAAACTACAGGGCTTCCACGTGGCATGCTTCCCATAATATTTCATTTTCACATAATAACTGAAACCATGTTCACTATAAAAGAATGTCCACCTTATCAAAACATTGTTCAATGTAGAAACCACAATCAAAGTCTTGTATTATCTCCATACATATGGAATAATGGTCATGGTCACTGGTTCAGGCTGATCATACATTCTTTCTTTAATTTAATTACCATAGTTTTGAGGACCTCTAATAATAAAGCGATATTTAATGTTGAATGAACGTTTCACTCCACATAAATTATTTTATTTACAGAAGAATTTATCTTTAAAATGATGATTTGATTAGTGTGGGAATATTGAAAACCATTTGTGATTTCTCATGTTGTCAGTTACGATGTAACCAGTATTCCAACAAAACCAATTGAGTTTACAAATCCTAATCAGAATATAGCTTGTTAATGATGAAAAAGAATTGATTGATGTATGTGATTTCCCATGTAGACTATTTTCAAATACCCAATTTTCTAACATATACATTTTTATTGGATTATAAGAATTCTCAAGCAGCCACTTGGATTCATACAGATAAACCCCTTCACAAATATGATCTTCCCACATATCTAATTGCATATACATTACATAATCCAATGGCAGAACTGAATCCCTATATAGTGGTCTAACTCACATAATTTATTGGTCATCATTATAGTATATTTTATCTAGGATTATCATGCCAAAAAACTCAAAGAACCAGGTGCCATATGGACTGTGTTTCATAGAGGATGATGATCTTCTACCTAATCCTACTGACTTCCGGATCGACAACCATGAAATGTGTTATTCGTGATAAAACCTATACATTTAAATATTAAAAAAAACAGTACCAGGAATCAATGGGAAGAGTATAACCATGATTCCATAAGAAATTTTCCCATGGAATCTTGACCCATAGATCGGTTCGAGGTGCAGTGCATTGAGCGATAACTTTGGAATTTAAGCTAGGAAACATGGGTTGATACATCTGATGCAGCGAATGTAAATTAATTGACCCACATAGGAATCTGTTGGTTCTGTAGTCCTATTTGTATAGGTTATTCAATGAAAGTGTAGACAAAAATCCCTACACCCTCATTAGCAATAGTATATCTTTCAAAACCATCAATGGAATAAATATGGATTTAATTCTAGTGATTTTCTATAGAAAAGTTATGGGGATGCTTTAGGTTTGTTTTTGGTCTTCTATAAATGAGATTATACCATTCCTTTAACTTTGTGTAACACCCCAAGATTTTATGAAAAATATTCTTTTTAATTTCATTAATGTCTTGTGTTGTACGCTACACCAAAAGGAGCTTTCACAACACTCATCATTGACTTGCCTTGCATTACACGCAATCGCGACCTTCCTCGATAGTGTGTGTAGTACGCAATACCGAGTTTCACTAAACAACGATATGCTATTAAAATATTATTAAAACTAGCCGTTATGAATAGTAAAAACCACTTTTTGAAATTTTGTAAATTTTATTTTTCAAAGTGGACTTCATTTTTTGATTCGGAATATCGAAATTAGCTTAGGGTGAAATTTTGGTACTTTTCGAATAACTTTCATATTCTGATGAATAGTGAAAATTACTAAATTTTAATTAAAAACAAATTTTTTAATTGAAATAATTAATAGTGATAAATTATTAATTTGAGTGGTTTTAAAGTATATTTAGAATATATTTTTACAATTTAATACAATGTTGTTCATTGGATGTAATTTCACATTTAAACCAGACATAAACAAGTGTCAATTTTTTGATAGTTATTATCTCTTAAGAACACACTATTTGTTTTGACGACGGGAATTAATTTTTTAAATTAATTAATACAACTAATATGTTTTTAATTTGGTAAAATATACATCATTTTTGAGTTCATAGTATCAAATATAGCTTAGGCCTAATTTTTGGTATTTTTATGGAAACTTTCATTTTTTTGATGAATAGTGAAACCACAAAGTGGTAGTTAAAAAACTGAATTTTTTCATAAAACATAATTTTACGGCTTCTGTGAGTCGAATTTCAAAAATCCAAGAGGCACGGATGAGTTCAGTAAGTAAAATTTGGTTCAATGAGATGAAAATAATTTTTGGTGAATAGTAACTTTTTACTTTTTTTTACCACGGTTAAAAGTAAATAGGGTAGTTATGGGTAAAAATGATATTATTATAACCCTAACACATGTCCTAATTCTATTGGATAAGTGTAATTCGACCAAAAACAACCTTAGGAATAACATATGACCATTTAGGCCCACTTGGATTAGATTGGGACATTTATTATTAATTTATTTAAAGAAGGGTTAAAATAGTTAAAATCAATGTTTAATAAGTAAATCATTTGTAATATAGGGTTATACATAAGATAAAATCGACTATAAATATTCATTAGAAAGTTAAAATTATTTCCTACATAATTATATTTTATTTTTAATTTTTAGACATTAAATAATTTAATTTATTTATGTCACAAAGATGATGAAGTAATTATCTTATTAATACAGTATTGACATAATTGATGTTATAAATACCCAAATAAATGTAATTTGAGACTTTTTATGAATTCCACTAATTTTCTAGGTTAATATGACATGTTATTATTGATTTAATTATCTTTGTTCGAACTAATCATTCTGTTATAAGTTTAACAAAAATGAATTACTAAATAGTGTCAAAATTGACATAAAATAGTTTTTAAAACAAATACAATATTATTAATTGTAATTTTATTCCTCAAAATCTACGGTTCAGACAAATGACATAGATAAGGATATATATATTAATAATAAACAACTTGGGGTTATTTTGGATTGTTATAGTATGTTTATTAACCTTATAGTGTAAGAACACAAGAAGACAGGGTAAAAGTAAAATTATTTAACTTAATGTTAAATCTAAATGATAAGGTTAAAATAGGAACCTAAACTTGTCTAAATTCTATAGGATGAAATTATTTCGACCCATACCCACCTTAGATTCGAAAGAAATCAATTTTAAGCTATTTAAAACCGAATTTGTCTTTATAATAAAATAATATTTTTAGTTATTCCAAAGGTACCCCTCTCCTCCCTTATAAAAGGGCACCTCCTCCCTCTCTTCATAACACCACTTTGATCCTTCAAGATCGGAAAACCCTGCCAATTTCTTCTCTCCACTTCCCTAGGGAAATCCTAGAGGTCCTGGTATTCTTCAATGACCAATTTTAGTTCCCTAAAAGGAGGTCTCAAAGAAGCGCTTCAAAGAAGAGGTAATGCCCGTTACAGATTCTTTCATCATTATTTCTTCTTCCACTTCTTATTCTTTAGTTGTTTCATCATGAAGTAATAAAATCAGTATCACTAATATACTGATATGTTATTATAAGTATGAAACAACCCTATTTCACCATCTATCCATCCTACGGAAAATGAAATCACCGCGCGTGCGTACGTACGGAATACCGTCTCCACACCATGGTGTAATCTATTTTCCACCACCACCTTACTTGGATGGGTACAATGTTGTAAATAATAACTATATATTATTATTTTAAAGTGATATTTATTCTGAAATAGTATACATACACTCCAATATAGTCCCACAATCATGAGAACGATATCATCGCTCGTGCGTACGTACGGACTACAGTCTCCACGACGCGCTGAGATTCATTCTCCACGTTAACCAATAATGAATTATTATAAAGTATATATAATAAGTAATCATGAAATATATGACATAATAATGATACTGTATTTATGTGTATATATATGTATGCCATCTACTTAATTCCATTCAACTCAATAAGGAAATGAAAACAACATTCATGCGTACGTACGACCTACCGTCTCCATGAACTGTGTATTTCTATCAATTTACTGATTTATTATATATATGTATATTCTGAATATATATTATATATAAATCATGTTATATATTCTGGAATTAAATAATCATGATCTAAGTAATCATATTAATAATTACAAGTCAAAACACGGACGACAAATGAAACAATTTAACCCAAAACGCTCTTTAACATGGAATTTACAAAAGAACACGTAATATAAAGTCATAAGTGAATCATATATGATATCATAACAATGAGTATGATTCTGGAATAAGTAAATGACATTATTTAAATCATTATACAGGAGGTTTGGACACTTACGAAGCAAATCGGACCTAAGGTAAGTGAAAATATCACAATCTCATTTTATCCGAGATTGTTTATACTTTGGTATTTACTGGTGTGTATTTTATCATCCACATCCATGTTTCCTCAATATGTAATATTATTTCCATCCACCTACAATTGTTTAAATCCAATTTTACCCTTAGATGAGTTTTTAGTAAAAGATATGAAAGGAATCTTTTGTCGTTTTTCGTACGAGGTACTTTTTGACTTTTCCGACAAAAGTACGAGAAGAATGGTTTGTTTTAACTTATACGACATGAATGGATTTTTAAAAAATTATTTCCAAGAAGCTTCCTTTACATGTTTTCAAGTAAACTTCTTCTAGTTTAGAATTGTATGACATGTTAAGAAAGGAAAATGTTTTTGAAGTAGAAAGGATATTTTCCTCAATAATGGATTTCAAGTGTTTTATCAAAATTATTTTCCATCTAAGATAATATAGGGTTATGTTTTTATCCCTATTATTAATTTGATTTGATTATGTTGTGATGGAGTTATTTTCCTTTATCTTATATGAATTGTTTTATGATGTCATGTTGTTTAAGAATACCATTTTTATTACATGGGTTATGCAATGATGTATGATTTAAGATTTTGTGGCACACATAAGAATTGTATCATTATGAGATGGGTGGGACCTATATCTCCCTCCAATGCATTGGGTGAAGATTTTATATCTCATGAGATAGACATGGCTGGAACGGCAGGTTAAACCGGTTCAGTGAAATAGGACTGAAACGAGGAGTGAACTCGGTTCAGAAATGGACTTTGTCCACTAAGATAGTCTTGGAAATGAGTCTTGACTAATAAGAAATGATTCTCTATGATTATGTGTGTACGCCACAAAGTTTCATGTTTTAAGTTATTATTATTGGGATTACATTTCACTACTATGATTTATCCTATGTTATGATATTATGATCTCTTTTGCAGGATTAAGATTTCCAAAATGTTATGGTCTTATGAATATGATGTGATTGATATTTCTTTTGTTTACCCTTACTGAGAATTTGAGCCCACCCTTTTATGTTTTCTTTTCCCCAGGATATAAAGAAAGGGTTTAGGTAAAAAAATGAAGATCTTTATGGGAGATGTTGAAGATCTTTCCCCATGATTAAAAGATTATATTCCTAGTTTCAAAAGACACTAAACTATTTAGGTCCTTGTGTGTGTGTTTTTTTTATGTACTACGTATTCCACAAAAGTAATGTAATGTCCATGTACGTCAAGATTCAGGTCTCTACAGTTGATATCAGAGGAAAGGTTTAGTCAACCATTGGAAACTAGGATGCGAAAATGTTAGTGAGATCACTAGAGATATTTCTAAGGTATGTCTAGGGATGTCCCTATAGATAAGTATACGTATTGGATATAGTCCTAGAACTATGGTAACAATATTAAAATTTAACCTAAAATGTTAGATATTAAGGGTGCTCCCCCTTTACTATGTTGTTTTCCCTAGAATGATTTTTCCTCTCACACTATTCTTTTTGGGTTTTAGAAAATGGCTGGAAACAGGAAGATTCATGATAATGGAGGATATGACGGACAATGGAATGATATTCTTCATGAGAAACCAAATGAAACAGGATTTGGAAGTCCAAAAAACGTTATTATGCCTAATCAGAAATCTCATAATAGGATCAATAATCTAACTTTGGTAAGTTTCTCGACTCAGATAATAAGAGAAAGATGGAGTTTCATGATGATCATAGAGGAAAGAAAGTTCAATTTCCCTCATGTAAATCATGTGGGAAGAGGCATCGAGGAGATTGTTTCAAGGTAACTGGAAGATGCTTTGGGTGTGGAAAAGAAGGACCCAAAGCCAGTATGTGAAAAAGAAAAGGTTCAGTTAACACCATGGATGAGGATAATGGTATTGCTACGATATCAACAATGGTTAAATGTTTTAAATGTCGAATGTACAGGCATTATGCAAACCAATGCCCTAAGGGAATGTCTCATGAAGAGAATCAGTACAGCTGTATGGGTAGTATTTATGTTGATGATGATGAAGATTCTACAAATGATATGTGAGATGAAAGAATTGTTGAAGCTCGGTCAATGGTTTAATAAGGTAGTGGAATGATTACATGTTTATCAAGTGTAATTTTGTATAAGTAATCTCATGGTACTATGGAATAAAGAGACATCTAATGATTGTTACACTGTTGTCTTTCCTTGAGTTTTGAAAGTGTATGATTAATGGTACCAGTATCCATTAATAGTTATTCAGATATTTTTGGAATATAGATGATATGCGCATAATGAAGGGATAAGGAGAAAATTAAATTTTTGATAGTATTCATGAGCTCATGACAGATATAAGGAGAAGGTTATATCATGGTTTGAGTATATAGAATTTTTGGATTTTGGTATGTGGAACGAGTTAACCTTTGACAGCATTTATGTTTTCACAAAGGTTTAATGGGTATTCATTTTTCAAGAGAATACATGATTAAGGTATTCACATGATTGGAATGTGACCAACAAGATATATGGGGGATAAATGATGGTATTCACATGCTTTGTTGATGACATTTCAAGTAATCATTTTCTTTATACTATGAGCTTGGACCGAAGTATTTTAGATAAGCCTAAAGATTGGAATGGATTATGTTGGACATAAGTTAGTATTGCTTAAGGATTGAACTTTTTTTCGATTTTATTTATGGGATGTTATAGTAATATAGTTTTAGAAAAAGGACAACCTGCAGGACGGGCGACAACCCATCGCGTCGGACAAGGCTGTGGGAATCGAACCCACAACCGAAGTGCGACTAGCCTTTATCGCCTACCACTAGCCTACAGGAAGTCCCTGTTTAGTAGAAACTAGTTTTATTATATTAAGCAGTATGATATATGATGTATAAGTCCATTTTAAGAACCATATATGATTAATCTCACTATAGATGGACTTATGTATTTTTTGATAACTTTTTTAACCTTTTGTTTGAGACAGATGGAATTCCCCATCATTCTATCACATGATCTGCTAACACATCACGAATGACAAATTCAACTTCATTTCTTTAAGAGATGAAGTGGAAATTTTCCAAAGAACGACCAACGGTGAGACTATACCGAAATCACGAAAGTATTTCTTCTAATTCTTATTTCATCAACTTTAGGGAAACGATCTTGAAAACCATAAATGTTATCCTAGTGCTCTTATATATGATGATTCAGATGGTACCTTAGATCGTTACAAATTTATGGCTTTGTGATTGCTGGCTTTTCCATAGCCATGTTCTCTACCACTCTCCATCAGAACATGATGGTTAGATTTCTCTTCCATATCCATATTTTCACCTATGTGGAAACCCAATGATTAGTTTATTTGGGTAACCATTACATTTCATACTTTTGTTTTTAAATATTGGTTTTGGTATTCCTTTTTTCGATGTGGGTTTCTATCAAAGAAACTTTCGAATAGTAAACTGTTTATAACCCAACGAATTTCGAGGGTGAAATTCATTTTAAGGGGGGGTAGATTGTAACACCCTGAGATTTTATGAAAAATATTATTTTTAATTTCATTAATGTCTTGTTTTGTACGCTACACTAAAAGGAGCTTGCACAACACGCATCCTTGACTTGCCGTGCATTACACGCAATCATGACCTTCCTCGATAGCGTGTGTAGTACGCAATACCGAGTTTCACTAAACAAAGATATGCTATTAAAATATTATTAAAACTAGCCATTATGAATAGTAATAACCAATTTTTGAAATTTGGTAAATTTTATTTTTCAAAATGGACTTCATTTTTGGATTCGGAATATCGAAATTAGCTTAGGGTGAAATTTTGGTACTTTTCGATTAACTTTCATATTCTGATGAATAGTGAAAATTACTAAATTTTAATTAAAAACAACATTTTTAATTGAAATAATTAATAGTGATAAATTATTAATTTGAGTGGTTTTAAAGTATATTTAGAATATATTTTTACAATTTAATACAATTTTTTTCATTGGATGTAATTTCACATTTAAACCAGTCATAAACAAGTGTCAATTTTTAGATAGTTATTATCTCTTAAGAACACGCTATTTGTTTTGACGACGGGAATTGATTTTTAAATAAATTAATGCAAATGATATGTTTTGAATTTGGTAAAATATACATCATTTTTTTGTTCATAATATCAAATATAGCTTAGGCCTAATTTTTGGTATTTTTCTGGAAACTTTCATTTTTTTTGATGAATAGTGAAACCACTAAGTGGTAGTTAAAATACTGAATTTTTTCATAAAACTTAATTTTACCGCTTCTGTGAGTGGAATTTTAAAAATCCGAGAGACACAGTTGCTGTCAATAAGTAAAATGTGGTTCAATGAGATGAAAATAATTTTTGGTGAATAGTAACTTTTGAATTTTTTTACCACGGTTAAAAGTAAATACGGTAATTAAGGGTAAAAATGATATTATTATTATCCTAACACATGTCATAATTCTATTGGATAAGTTTAATTCGACCAAAAACAACCTTAGGAATAAAATATGACCATTTAGGACCACTTGGATTAGATTGGGACATTTATTATTACTTTATTTAATGAAGGGTTAAAATAGTTAAAATCAATGTTTAATAAGTAAATCATTTGTAATATAGGGTTATACATAAGATAAATTTGACTATAAAAATTCATTAGAAAGATAAAATGATTTCATACATAATTATATTTTATTTGTAATTTTTAGACATTAAATAATTTAATTTATTTATGACACAAAGATGATGCAGTAATTATCTTATTAATAAAATATTGACATAATTGATGTTATAAATACCCAAATAAATGTAATTTGAGACTTTTTATGAATTCCACTACTTTTCTAGGTTAATATTACATGTTAGTATTGATTTAATTAACTTTGTTTGAACTAATCATTCTGTTATTAATTTAACAAAAATAAATTACTAAATAGTGTCAAAATTGACATAAAATAGTTTTAAAAACAAATACTATATTATTAATTGTTATTTTATTCCTAAAAATCTAAGGTTCCGCCAAATGACTAAGATAAAGATATATATATTAATAATAAATAACTTGGGGTTCGTTGGGCTTGTTATAGTAAGTTTATTAACCTTATAGTTTAAGAACACAAGAAGACACGGTAAAAGTAAAATTATTTAACTTAATGATAAATCTAAATGATAAGTTTAAAATAGGAACCTAAACATGTCTAAATTATATTGGATGAGAGGATTTCGAACCATCCCCACCTTATCTTTGAAATAAATCAATTTGGAGCTATCTAAAACCGAATTTGGCTTTATAATAAAATAATATTTTTTGTTATTCCAAAGGTGCCCCTCTCCTCCCTTATAAAAGGGCACCTCCTCCCTCTCTTCCTCACACCATTTTGAGCCTTAAATCTCGGAAAACACCTGATAATTTCTTCTCTCCACTTCCCTAGAGAAATCCTAGTGGTCCTGGTATTCTTAAAAGACCAATTTTAGTGCCCTAAAAGGAGGTCTCAAAGAAGCGCTTCAAAGAAGAGGTAATGCCTGTTACTAATTATTTCATCTTTATTTCTTCTTCCACTTATTCTTCATTAGTTTTTTCATCATGAAGTAATAACGTCAGTATCACTAATATACTGATATGTTATAATAAGTATGAAACAACCCTATTTCACCATCTATCCATCCTACGGAAAATGAAATCACCGCGCGTGCGTACGTACGGAATACCGTCTCCACGCCGTGGTGTAATCTATTTTCCACCACCACCTTACTTGGACGGGTATAATGGTGTAAATAATAACTATAAATGATTATTTTAATGTGATATTGGTTCTGAAATAGTATACATACACTCCAACACAGTCCCACGATCATGAGAAGGATATCATCGCTCGTGCGTACGTACGGACTACCGTCTCCACGATGCGATGAGATCCATTCTCCACGTTAACCAATAATGAATGATTATAAAGTATATATAATAAGTAATCATGAAATATATGACATAATAATGATACTGGATTTATGTGTATATATATGTATGTCATCTACTTAATTCCATTCAACTCATTAAGGAAACGAAAACAGCGTTCATGCGTACGTATGGCCTACCATCTCCATGAACGGTGTATTTCTTTCCATTTACGGATTTATTATATATATGCATATTCTGAATATATATTATTTATAAATCATGTTTTATATTCTGGAATTAAGTAATCATGATCTAAGTAATCATATGAATAATTACAAGTCAAAACACAGACGACAAATGAAACAATTTTACCCAAAACGCTCTTTAACATGGAATTTTCAAAAGAACGGGTAATATAAAGTCATAAGTGAGTCATATATGATATCATAACAATGTGTATGATTCTGGAATAAGTCAATGACATTATTTAAATCATTATACAGGAGGTTCGGACACTTACGAAGCAAATCAGACCTAAAGTAAGGGAAAATATCACAATCTCATTTTATCCGAGATTGTTTATACTTTGGTATTTACTGGTGTGTATTTTATCATCCACATCCATATTTCCACAATATGTAATATTATTTCCATCCACCTACAATTGTTTAAATCCAATTTTACCCTTCGGTGAAATTTTAGTAAAAGATATGAAAGGAATCTTTTGTCATTTTTCATACGAGGTACTTTTTGACTTTTCCGACAAAAGTAAGAGAAGAATGGTTTTTTAACTTATACGGCATGAATGGATTTTTAAAACATTATTTCGAAGAAGCTTACTTTACATGTTTCCAAGTCAACTTATTTTAGTTTAGAATCGTATGACATGTTAATATAGGAAAATATTTTTGAAGTAGAAAGGATATTTTCTTCAAGAATGGATTTCAAGTGTTTTATCAAAATTATTTTCCATATAAGATAATAGAGGGTTCTGTTTCAATCCCTATTATTACTTTGATTTGATTTTTCTGTGATGGAATTATTTTCCTTTATCTTATATGAGTTGTTTTATGATGTCATGTTGTTTAAGAATCCCATTTTTATTACATGGGTTATGCAATGATGTATGATTTATGATTTTGTGGAACACATAAGAATAGTATCATTATTAGATGGGTGGGACCTATATCTCCCTCCAATGCATTGGGTAAAGATTTTATATCTCATGAGATAGACATGGCTGGAATGACAGTTTAAACCGGTTCAGTGAAACATGACTGAAACGAGGAGTGAACTCGGTTTAGAAATGGACTTTGTCCACTAAGATAGTCTTGGCAATGAGTCTTGACTAATAAGAAATGATTCTCTATGATTATGTGTGTACGCCACAATGTTTCAGATTTTAAGTTATGATTATTGGGATTACATTTCACTACTATGATTTATCCCATGTTATGATATTATGATATCTTTTGCAGGATTAAGATTACCAAAATGTTATGTTCTTATGAATATGATGTGATTGATATTTTTTTTTTGTTTACCCTTACTGAGAATTTGAGCTCACCCTTTTTTGTTTTCATTTCCCCAGGATATAAGGAAAGGTTTAAGGTAAAAAAATGAAGATCTTTATGGGAGATGTTGAAGATCTTTCACCACGATTAGAAGATTATATTCTGAGTTTCGAAAGACACTAAAATATTACGGTCCTTGTGTGTGTGTTTTTGTTATGTACTAAGTATTCGGCAAAAGTAATGTAATGTCCATATACGTCAAGCTTCGGGTCTCTACAGTTGGTATCAGAGGAAAGGTTTAGTCAACCTTTGGAAAATAGGATGCGAAAATGTTAGTGAGATCCCTAGAGATATTTCTAAGGTATGTCTAGGGATGTCCCTAAGGATAAGTATACGTATAGGATATAGTCCTAAAACTACGATAACGATATTTGAATTTAACCTAAGATGTTAGATATTGAGGGTGCTTCCCCTTTACTATGTTGTTTTCCCTAGCATGATTTTTGCCTCTCACACTATTCTTTTTTTGGGTTTTAGAAAATGGCTGGAAACATGAAGATTCATGATAATGGAGGATATGACGGACAATGGAATGATATTCTTCATGAGAAACCTAATGAAATGGGATTTCGAAGTCCAAAAATCATTATTATGCCTAATCAGCAATCTCATAATATGATCAATAATCTCAACTTTGGTAAGTTTCCCTACTCAGATAATAAGAGAAAGATGGTGTTTCATGATGATCATAGAGGAAAGAAAGATCAATTTCCCTCATGTAAATCATGTCGGAAGAGGCATTGAGGAGATTGTTTAAAGGGAACTGGAAGATGCTTTGGGTGTGGAAAAGAAGGACACAAAGCCAGTAAGTACAAAGGAAAAGGTTCAGTTAACACCATGGATGAGGATAATGGTATTGCTACGACATCAACAATGGTTATATGTTTTAAATGTGGAATGTACAGGCATTATGCAAACCAATGCCCTAAGGGAAAGTCTCATGAAGAGAATCAAAACGGTCGTATGGGTAGTATTTATGTTGATGATGAAGAAGAGACTACAAATTATATGTGAGATGAAAGAATTGTTGAAGCTCGATCAATGGTTTAAGAAGGTAGTGGAATGAATACATGTTTATCAAGTGTAATGTTATATAAGTAATCTCATGGTACTATGGAATAAAGAGAAATCTAAGGATTGTTACACTGTTGTCTTTCCTTGAGTTTTGAAAGTGTATGATTAATGGTACCAGTATCCATTAAAGGTTATTCAGATATTTTTGTAATATAGATGATATGCTCATAATGAAGGGATAAGGAGAAAATTAAATGTTTGATAGTATTCATGAGCTCATGACTGATATAAGGAGAAGGTTATATCATGGTTTGAGTATATAGAATTTTTGGATTTTGGTATGTGGAAAGAGTTAACGTTTGACAGCATTCATGTATTCACTAAGGTTTAATGGGTATTCATTTTTCAAGAGAATACATGATTAAGGTATTCACATGATTGGAATGCGACCAACAAGATATATGGGGGATAAATAATGGTATTCACATGCTTGGTTGATGACATTTCAAGTAATCATTTTCTTTATACTATGAGCTTAGACTGAAGTATTTTAGATAAGCCTAAACATTGGAATGGATTATGTTGGACATAAGTTAGTATTGTTTAAGGATAGAACTTTTTTTGATATTATTTATGGGATGTTATAGTAATATAGTTTTAGAAAAAGGACAACCTGCAGGACGAGCGACAACCCATCGCGTCGGACAAGGCCGTGGGAATCAAACCCACAACCGAAGTGCGACTAGACTTTATCTCCTACCACTGGCCTATAGGAAGTCCCTGTTTAGTAGAAACTAGTTTTATTATATTATAGAGTATGATATATTAAGTATAAGTCCATTTTAGGAACCATATATGATTAATATTACTATAGATGGACTTATGTATTTTTTGATAAATTTTACAACCTTTTGTTTGAGACAGATGCAATGACCCATCATTCTATTACATGATCCGCTAACACATCACGAATGAAAAATTCAACTTCATTTCTTTAAGAGATGAAGTGGAAACTATCCAAAGAACGACCAACAGTGAGACTATACCGAAATCACGAAAGTATTTTTTCTAATTATAATTTCATCATCTTTAGGAAATTGATCTTGAAAACCATAAATGTTGTCCTAGTGCTCTTATATCTGATGAATCAGATGGTACCTTAGATGTGGGTTTTGGTATTCTTTTTTACGATGTGGGTTTCTATCAAATAAACTTTCTAATAGTAAACCGTTTATAACCCGACGAATTTCGAGGGCGAAATTCATTTTAAGGGGGGTAGAATGTAACACCCTGAGATTTTATGAAAAATATTATTTCTAATTTCATCAATGTCTTGTTTTTTATGCTACACCAAAAGGAGATTGCACAACACGCATCCTTGACTTTCCTTGCATTACACGCAATCGTGACCTTCCTCGATAGCGTGTGTAGTACGCAATACAGAGTTTCACTAAACAACGATATGCTATTAAAATATTGTTAAAACTAGCCGTTATGAATAGAAATAACCACTTTTTGAAAATTTGTAAATTTTATTTTTCAAAATGGACTTCATTTTTGGATTTGGAATATCGAAATTAGCTTAGGATGAAATTTTGGTACTTTTCGAATAACTTTCATATTCTGATGAATAGTGAAAATTTCTAAATTTTAATTAAAAACAACTTTTTTAATTGAAATAATTAATAGTGATAAATTATTAATTTGAATTGTTTTAAAGTATATTTAGAATATATTTTTACAATTTTATAAAATTTTGTTCATTGGATGTAATTTCACATTTAAACCAGACACAAACAAGTGTCAATTTTTTTATAGTTATTATCTCTTAAGAACACGCTATTTGTTTTGACGACGAGAATTAATTTTTAAATAAATTAATGCAACTGATATGTTTTGAATTTGGTAAAATAGACATCATTTTTGAGTTCATAATATCAAATATAGCTTAGGCCTAATTTTTGGTATTTTTCTCGAAACTTTCATTTTTTTGATGAATAGTGAAACCACTAAGTGGTCGTTAAAATACTGAATTTTTCCATAAAACTTAATTTTACCGCTTCTGTGAGTGGAATTTCAAAAATCCGAGAAACACGGTTGATGTCAGTAAGTAAAATGTGGTTCAATGAGATGAAAATAATTTTTGGTGAATAGTAAATTTTTACTTTTTTTTACCGCGGTTTAAATTAAATAGGGTAATTAAGGGTAAAAATGATATTATTATTACCCTAACACATGCCCTAATTCTATTGGATAAGTTTAATTCGACCAAAAACAACCTTAGGAATAACATATGACCATTTAGGCCCACTTGGATTAGATTGGGACATTTATTATTAATTTATTTAAAGAAGGGTTAAAATAGTTAAAATCAATGTTTAATAAGTAAATCATTTGTAATATAGGGTTATACATAAGATAAATTCGACTATAAATATTCATTAGAAAGATAAAACGATTTCCAACATAATTATAGTTTATTTGTAATTTTTAGACATTAAATTATTTAATTTATTTATGACACAAAGATGATGCAGTAATTATCTTATTAATAAAATATTGACATAATTGATGTTATAAATACCCAAATAAATGTAATTTTAGACTTTTTATGAATTACACTAATTTTTTTGGATAATATGACATGTTAGTATTGATTTAATTAACTTTTTTCGAACTAATCATTCTGTTATTAGTTTAGAAAAAATCAATTACTAAATAGTGTCAAAATTGACATAAAATAGTTTTTAAAACAAATACTATATTATTAATTGTTATTTTATTCCTAAAAATATAAGGTTCGGCCAAATGACTAAGATACAGATATATATATTAATAATAAACAACTTGGGGTTCATTTGGATTGTTATAGTATGTTTATTAACCATATAGTGTAAGAACACAAGAAGACAGAAGTAAAATTATTTAACTTAATGTTAAATCTAAATGATAAGGTTAAAATAGGAACCTAAACTTGTATAAACTCTATTGTATGAGAGGCTTTCGACCCATCCCCACCTTATCTTTGAAATAAATCAATTTGGAGCTATTGAAAACCGAATTTGGCTTTATAATAAACTAATATTTTTAGTTATTCCAAAGGTGCCCCTCTCCTCCCTTATAAAAGGGCACCTCCTTCCTCTCTTCCTCTCACCACTTTGAGCCTTCAAGCTCGACCAACCCCTGACAATTTCTTCTCTCCACTTCCCTAGAGACATCCTAGGGGTCCTGGTATTCTTCAAAGACCAATTTTATTTCCCTAAAAGGAGTTCTCAAAGAAGCACTTCAAAGAAGAGGTAATTCCCGTTACCGATTATTTCGTCTTTATTTCTTCTTCCACTTATTCTTCTTTAGTTGTTTCATCATGAAGTAATAACATCAGTATCACTCATATAATGATATGTTATTATAAGTATGAAACAACCCTATTTCACCATCTATCCATCCTACGAAAAATGAAATCACCGCGCGTGCGTACGTACGGAATACCATCTCCACGCCGTGGTGTAATCTATTTTCCACCACCACCTTACTTGGATGGGTATAATGGTGTAAATAATAACTATATATGATTATTTTAAATTGATATTGATTCTGAAATAGTATACGTACACTCCAATACAGTCCCATGATCATGAGAACAATATCATCGCTCGTGCGTACGTACGGACTACCGTCTCCACGACGCGATGAGATTCATTCTCCACGTTAACCAATAATCAATGATTATAAAGTATATATAATAAGTAATCATGAAATATATGACATAATAATGATACTGGATTTATTTTTATATATATTTATTTCATCTACTTAATTCCATTCAACTCAATAAGGAAACAAAAACAGCGTTCATGCGTACGTACGGCCTACCGTCTCCATGAACGGTGTATTTCTTTCCATTTAATGATTTATTATAAATATGTATATTCTGAATATATATTATATATAAATATTGTTTTATATTATATAATTAAGTAATCATTATATATGTAATCATATGAATAATTACAATTCAAAACATGGACGACAAATGAAACAATTTTACCCAAAACGCTCTTTAACATGGAATTTACAAAAGAACAGGTAATATAAAGTAATAAGTGAATAATATATGAAATCATAACAATGAGTATGATTCCGTAATATGTCAATGACATTATTTAAATCATTATACAGGAGGTTCAGACACTTACGAAGCAAATTGGACCTAAGGTAAAGGAAAATATCACAATCTCATTTTATCCGAGATTGTTTGTACTTTGGTATTTACTGGTGTCTATTTTATCATCCACATCCATGTTTCCTCAATTTTTAATATTATTTCATTCCACCTACAATTTTTTAAATCCAATTTTACCCTTCGGTGAGTTTTTAGTAAAATATATGAAAGGAATCTTTTGTCGTTTTTCGTACGAGGTAATTTTTGACTTTTCCGGCAAAAGTACGAGAAGAATGGTTTTTTAACTTATACGGCATGAATCGATTTTTAAAACATTATTTCCAAGAGGCTTCCTTTACATGTTTTCAAGTAAACTTCTTTGTGTTTAGAATTTTATGACATGTTAAGAAAGGAAAATGTCTTTGAAGTAGAAAGGTTATTTTCCTCAAGATTGGATTTCAAGTGTTTTTATCAAAATTATTTTCCATCTAAGATAATATAGGGTTATGTTTATATTACTATTATTACTTTGATGTGATTATGTTGTGATGGAATTATTTTCCTTTATCTTATATGAATTGTTTTATGATGTCATGTTGTTTAAGAATCCCATTTTTATTACATGGGTTATGCAATGATGTCTGATTTATGATTTTGTGGAACACATAAGAATGGTATCATTATGAGATGGGTGGAACCTATATCTCCCTCCAATGAATTGGGTAAAGATTTTATATCTCATGAGATAGACATGGCTGGAACGGCAGGTTAAACCAGTTCAGTGAAACAGGACTGAAACGAGGAGTGAACTCGGTTCAAAAATGGACATTGTCCACTAAGATAGTCTTGGCAATGAGTCTTGACTAATAAGAAATGATTCTTTATGATTATGTGTGTATGCCACAAAGTTTCATGTTTTAAGTTATGATTATTGGGATTACATTTCACTACTATGATTTATCCCACATTATGATATTATGATCTCTTTTGCCGGATTATGATTTCCAAATTGTTATGTTCTTATGAAAATGATGTGATTGATATTTCTTTTGTTTACCCTTACTGAGAATTTTAGCTCACCCTTTTATGTTTTCTTCTCCCCAGGATATAAAGAAGGGTTTTAGGTAAAAAAAGGAAGATCTTTATGGGAGATGTTGAAGATCTTTCACCACGATTAGAAGATTATATTCTGGGTTTCCAAAGACACTAAACTACTATGGTCCTTGTGTGTGTGTTTTTGTTATGTACTAAGTATTCCGCAAAAGTAATGTAATGTCCATGTACGTCAAGCTTCGGGTCTCTACAGTTGGTATCAGAGGAAAGGTTTAGTCAACCTTTGGAAACTAGGATGCGAAAATGTTAGTGAGATCCCTAGAGATATTTCTAAGGTATGTTTAGGGATGTCCCTAAGGATAAGTATACGTATAGGATATAGTCCTAGAACTATGGTAACGATATTAGAATTTAACCTAAGATGTTAGATATTGAAGGTGCTCCCCCTTTACTATGTTGTTTTCTCTTGCATGATTTTTGCCTCTCACACTATTCTTTTTGGGTTTTAGAAAATGGCTGGAAACAAGAAGATTCATGATAATGGAGGATATAACGGACAATGGAATGATATTCATCATGAGAAACCAAATGAAATTGGATTTGGAAGTCCAAACATCGTTATTATGCCTAATCAGCAATCTCATAATATGATCAATAATCTCAACTTTGGTTTGTTTCCCGACTCAGATAATAAGAGAAAGATGGAGTTTCATGATGATCATAGAGGAAAAAGAGTTCAATTTCCCTCATGTAAATCATGTGGGAAGAGGCATCGAGGATATTGTTTCAAGGGATCTGGAAGATGCTTTGGGTGTGGAAAAGAAGGACACAAATCCAGTAACTGCAAATGAAAAGGTTCAGTTAACACCATGGATGAGGATAATGGTATTGCTACGACATCAAAAATGGTTAAATGTTTTAAATGTGGAATGTACAGGCATTATGAAAACCAATTCCCTAAGGGAAAATCTCATGAAGAGAATCAGTACGGCTGTATGGGTAGTATTTATGTTGATGATGATGAAGAGACTACAAATGATATGTGAGATGAAAGAATTGTTGAAGCTCGATCAATGGTTTAAGAAGGTAGTGGAATGATTACATGTTTATCAAGTGTAATGTTGTATAAGTAATCTCATGGTAGTATGGAATAAAGAGACATCTAAGGATTGTTACACTGTAGTCTTTCCTTGAGTTTTGAAAGTGTAAGATTAATGGTACCAGTATCCATTAAAGGTTATTCCGATATTTTTTGAATATATATGATATGAGCATAATGAAGGGATAAGGAGAAAATTAAATGTTTCATAGTATTCATGAGCTCATGACTGATATAAGGAGAAGGTTATATCATGGTTTGAGTATATAGAATTTTTGGATTTTGGTATGTGGAAAGAGTTAACTTTTGACAACATTCATGTTTTCACTAAGATTTAATGGGTATTCATTTTTCAAGAGAATACATGATTAAGGTATTCACATGATTGGAATGTGACCAACAAGATATATGGGGGATAAATGATGGTATTCACATGCTTGGTTGATGACATTTCAAGTAATCATTTTCTTTATACTATGAGCTTGGACCGAAGTATTTTAGATAATCCTAAAGATTGGAATGGATTATGTTGGACATAAGTTAGTATTGTTTAAGGATAGAACTTTTTTTGATATTATTGATGGTATTTTATAGTAATATAGTTTTAGAAAAAGGATAACCTGTAGGACGGGCGATAGCCCATCGCATCGGACAAGGCCATGGGAATCGAACCCACAACCGAAGTGAGACTGGCCTTTATCGCCTACCACTGGCCTACAAGAAGTCTTTGTTTAGTAGAAACTAGTTTTATTATATTAAGCATTATGATATATGAAGTATAAGTCCATTTTAGGAACCATATATGATTAATCTCACTATAGATTGACTTATGTATTTTTTGATAACTTTTCTGTCCTTTTGTTTGAGACAGATGAAATGACCCATCATTCTATCAAATGATCTGATAACACATCACGAATGACAAATTAAACTTCATTTCTTTAAGAGATGAAGTGGAAACTTTCCAAAGAACGACCAACGGTGAGACTATACCGAAATCACGAAATTATTTCTTCTAATTACAATTTCATCAACTTTAGGGAAAAGATATTGAAAACCATAAATGTTGTCCTAGTGCTCTTATATCTGATGAATCAAATGGTACCTTAGATCGTCACAAATTTATGGCTTTGTGATTGATGGATTTTCCATAGCCATATTCTCTATCACTCTCCATCAGAACATGATGGTTAGATTTCTCTTCCATATCCATATTTTCACCTATGTGGAAACCCAGTGATTATTTTATTTGGGTAACCGTTACGTTTCATACTTTTGTTTTTAAAGATTGGTTTTGGTATTCCTTTTTACAATGTGGGTTTCTATCAAAGAAACTTTCTAATAGTAAACCGTTTATAACCTGACGAATTTTGAGGGCGAAATTCATTTTAAGGGGGGTAGAATGTAACACCCTGAGATTTTATGAAAAATATTCTTTTTAATTTCATTAATGTCTTGTTTTGTATGCTACACCAAAAGGAGCTTGCACAACATGCATCCTTGACTTGCCTTGAATTACACGCAATCACTACCTTCCCCGATAGCGTGTGTAGTACGCAATACCGAGTTTCACTAAACAACGATATGCTATTAAAATATTATTAAAACTTTCCGTTATGAATAGTAATAACCACTTTTTGAAATTTTTTAAATTTTATTTTTCAAAATGGACTTCATTATTGGATTTGGTATATCAAAACTTTCTTAGGGTGAAATTTTGGTAGTTATCAAATAACTTTCATATTCTGATAAATATTGAAAATTACAAAATTCTAATTAAAAACAACTTTTTTAATTGAAATAATTAATAGTGATAAATTATTAATTTCGGCGGTTTTAAAGTATATTTAGAATATATTTTTACAATTTAATAAAATGTTGTTCACTGGATGTAATTTCACATTTAAACCAGACATAAACAAGTGTCAATCCTTTGATAGTTATTATCTCTTAAGAACACGCTATTTGTTTTGAGGACGGGAATTAATTTTTAAATTAATTAATGCAACTGATATATTTTGAATTTGGTAAAATAGACACCATTTTTGAGTTCATAATATCAAATATATCTTAGGCCTAATTTTTGGTATTTTTCTGGAAACTATCATTTTTTGATGAATAGTGAAACCACTAAGTGGTAGTTAAAAAACTGAATTTTTTCATAAAACTTATTTTGATCGCTTCTGTGAGTGGAATTTCAAAAATCCTAGAGACACGGTTGATATCAGTAAGTAAAATGTGGTTCAATGAGATGAAAATAATTTATGGTGAATAGTAACTTTTTACTTTTTTTATCACGGTTAAAAGTAAATAGGGTAATTAAGGGTAAAAATGATATTATTATTACCCTAACACATGTCTTAATTCTATTGGATAAATGCAATTCGACCAAAAACAACCTTAAAAATAACATATGACCATTTAGGACCACTTGGATTAGATTGGGACATTTATTATTAATTTATTTAAAGAAGGGTTAAAATAGTTAAAATCAATGTTTAATAAGTAAATCATTTGTACTATAGGGTTATACATAAGATAAATTTGACTATAAATATTCATTAGAAAGATAAAAATATTTCCTACATAATTATATTTTATTTGTAATTTTTAGACATTAAATACTTTAATTTATTTATGACATAAAGATGATGCAGTAATTATCTTATTAACAAAATATTGACATAAGTGATGTTATAAATACCCAAATAAATGTAATTTGAGACTTGTTATGAATTAAAATAATTTTCTAGGTTAATATGACATGTTATTATTGATTTAATTAAGCTTTTTCTGACTAATCATTCTGTTATTATTTTAACAAAAATCAATTACTAAATAGTGTCAAAATTCACATAAAATAGTTTTTAAAACAAACACAATATTATTAAATGTTATATTATTCCTAAAAATCTAAGGTTTAGAAAATGACTTAGATAAGGATATATATATATATTAATAATAAACAACTTGGTGTTCTTTTGGCTTGTTATAGAATGTTTATTAACCTTATAGTTTAAGAGCACAAGAAGACATGGTAAAAGTAAAATTATTTAACTTAATGATAATCTAAATGATAAGGTTAAAAAAGGAACCTAAACTTGTCTAAATTCTATTGGATGAGAGGAGTTCGACCCATCCCCACCTTAGCTTCGAAATAAATCAATTTGGAGCTATTTAAAACCGAATTTGGCTTTATAATAAAATAATAGTTTTAGTTATTCCAAAGGTGCCCCTCTCCTCCCTTATAAAAGGGCACCTCCTCCCTCTCTTCCTCACACCACTTTTGAACCTTCATGCTCGGAAAAACCCTGCCAATTGCTTCTCTCAACTTCCCTAGAGACATCCTAGAGGTCCTGGTATTCTTCAAAGACCAATTTTAGTGCCCTAAAAGGAGGTCTCAAAGAAGAGCTTCAAAGAAGAGGTAATGCCCGTTACCGATTCTTTCATCTTAATTTTTTCTTCCACTTCTTCTTCTTTAGTTGTTTCATCATGAAGTAATAACATAAGTATCATTAATATACTGATATGTTATTATAAGTATGAAACAACCCTATTTCACCATCTATCCATCCTACGGAAAATGAAATCATCGCGCGTGCGTACGTACGGAATATCGTCTCCATGTCGTGGTGTAATCTATTTTCCACCACCACCTTACTTGGATGGGTATAATGGTGTAAATAATAACTATATATGATTATGTTAAAGTGATATTGATTCTGAAATAGTATACATACACTCCAATATAGTCCCACGATCATGAGAAAGATATCATCGCTCGTGCGTACGTACGGACTACCGTCTCCACGACGCGATGATATTCATCCTCCACGTTAACCAATAATGAATGATTATAAAGTATATATAATATGTAATCAGGAAATATATGACATAATAATGATACTGGATTTATGTGTATATATAAGTATGTCATCTACTTAATTCTATTCAACTCAATAAGGAAACGAAAACACCGTTCATGCGTACGTACGACCTACCGTCTCCATGAACGATGTATTTCATTCCATTTACTAATTTATTATATATATGTATATTATGAATATATATTATATATAAATCATGTTTTATATTCTGGAATTAAGTAATCATGATCTAAGTAATCATATTAATAATTACAAGTCAAAACACGGATGACAAATGAAACAATTTTACCCAAAATGCTCTTTAACATGGAATTTCCAAAAGAATGGGTAATATAAAGTCATAAGTGAATCATATATGATATCATAACAATGAGTATGATTGTGGAATAAGTCAATGACATTATTTAAATCATAATACAGGAGGTTCAGACACTTACGAAGTAAATCGGACCTAAGGTAAGGGAAAATATCACAATCTCATTTTATCCAAGATTGTTTATACTTTGGTATTTACTGGTGTGTATTTTATCATCCAAATCCATGTTTCCTCAATATGTAATATTATTTCCATCCACCTACAATTGTTTAAATCCAATTTTACCCTTCGGTGAATTTTTAGTAAAAGATATGAAAGGAATCTTTTGTCGTTTTTCGTACAAGGTACTTTATGACTTTTCCGACAAAAGTACGAGAAGAATGATTTTTTAAACTTATACAGCATGAATGGATTTTTAAAACATTATTTCCAAGAAGCTTACTTTACATGTTTTCAAGTCAACTTCTTTTAGTTTAGAACTGTATGACATGTAAAGAAAGGAAAATGTTTTTGAAGTAGAAAGGATATTTTCCTCAAGAATGGATTTTAAGTGTTTTATCAAAATTATTTTCCATCTAAGATAATATAGGGTTCTGTTTCTATCCCTATTATTACTTTGATTTGATTATGTTGTGATGGAATTATTTTCCTTTATCTTATATGAATAGTTTTATGATGACATGTTGTTTAACATTCCCATTTTTATTACATGGGTTATGCTATGATGTATGATTTATGATTTTGTAGCACACACAAGAATGGTAACATTATGAGATGGGTGGGACCTATATCTACCTCCAATGCATTGGGTAATGATTTTATATCTCATGAGATAGACATGGTTGTAATGGCAGGTTAAACGGGTTCAGTGAAACAGGACTGAAATGAGGAGTGAACTCAGTTCAGAAATGGACTTTGTCCACTAAGATAGTCTTGGCAATGAGTCTTGACAAATAAGAAATGATTCTCTATGATTATGTGTGTACGCCACAAAGTTTCATGTTTTAAGTTATGATTATTGGGATTACATTTCACTACTATGATTTATCACATGTTATGACATTATGATCTCTTTTTCAGGATTAAGATTTCCAAAATGTTATGTTCTTATGAATATGATGTGATTGATATTTGTTTTGTTTACCCTTACTGAGAATTTGAGCCCACCCTTTTATGTTTTCTTTTCCCCAGGATATAAAGAAAGGTTTTAGGTAAAAACAAGGAAGATATTTATGGGAGATGTTGAAGATCTTTCACCATGATTAGAAGATTATATTCCGAGTTTCCAAAGACACTAAACTATTACG
Source organism: Viscum album (assembly GCA_963277665.1). Lineage (NCBI taxonomy): Eukaryota > Viridiplantae > Streptophyta > Magnoliopsida > Santalales > Viscaceae > Viscum > Viscum album. The sequence continues at coordinate 163,278,353 of OY728155.1, read as the reverse complement.
GTCCTTGTGTGTGTGTTTTTGTTATGTACTAAGTATTCCGAAAAAGTAATGTAATGTCCATGTACGTCAAGATTCAGGTCTCTACAATTGGTATCAGAGGAAAGGTTTAGTCAACATTTAGAAACTAGGATGCGAAAATGTTAGTGAGATCCCTAGAGATATTTCTAAGGTATGTCTAGGGATGTCGCTAAGGATAGGTATATGTATAGGATATAGTCCTAAAACTACGGTAACGATATTAGAATTTAACCTAAGATGTTAGATATTGAGGGTACTCCCCATTTACTTTGTTGTCTTCCCTTGCATGATTTTTTCCTCTCACACTATTCATTTTGGGTTTTAGAAAATGGTTGTAAATAGGAAGATTCATGATAATGGAGGATATGATGGACAATGGAATGATATTCTTCATGAGAAACCAAATGAAACGGGATTTAGAAGTCCAAACATCGTTATTATGCCTAATAAGCAATATCATAATATGATCAATAATCTCAACTTTGGTATGTTTACCGACTCAGATAATAAGAGAAAGATGGAGTTTCATGATGATCATAGAGGAAATAAAGTTCAATTACCCTCATGTAAATCATGTGGGAAGAGGCATCGAGGAGATTGTTTCAAGGGAACTGGAAGATGCTTTGGGTGTGGAAAAGAAGGACACAAAGCCATTAAGTGAAAATGAAAAGGTTCAGTTAACACCATTGATGAGGATAATGGTATTGCTACGACATCAACAATGGTTAAATTTTTTAAATGTGGAATGTACAGGCATTATGCAAACCAATGCCCTAAAAGAAAGTCTCATGAAGAGAATCAGTACGACCGTATGGGTAGTATTTCTGTTGATGATGATGAAGAGACTACAAATGATATGTGAGATGAAAGAATTGTTGAAGCTCGGTCAATGGTTTAAGAAGGCAGTGGAATGATTACATGTTTATCAAGTGTAATGTTGTATAAGTAATCTCATGGTACTATGGAATAAAGAGACATCTAAGGATTGTTACACTGATGTCTTTCCATGAGTTTTTAAAGTGTATGATTAATGGTACCAGTATCCATTAAACGTTATTCTGATATTTTTGGAATATAGATGATATGCGCATAATGAAGGGATAAGGGGAAAATTAAATGTTTGATAGTATTCATGAGCTCATGACTGATATAAGGAGAAGGTTATATAATGGTTTGAGTATATAGAATTTTTGGATTTTGGTATGTGGAAAGAGTTAACTTTTGACAGCATTTATGTTTTCACTAAGGTTTAATGGGTATTCATTTTTCAAGAGAATACATGATTAAGGTATTCACATGATTGGAATGTGACCAACAAGATATATGGGGGATAAATGATGGTATTCACATGCTTGGTTGATGACATTTCAAGTAATCATTTTCTTTATACTATGAGCTTGGACCGAAGTATTTTAGATAAGCCTAAAGATTGGAATGGATTATGTTGGACATAAGTTAGTATTGTTTAAGGATAGAACTTTTTTTCGATATTATTCATGAGATGTTATAGTAATATAGTTTTAGAAAAAGGACAACCTGCAGGATGGGCGACAGCCCATTGTGTCGGACAAGGTCGTGGGAATCGAACCCACAACCGAAGTGTGACTGGCCTTTATCTCCTACCACTGGCCTACAAGAAGCCCTTGTTTAGTAGAAACTAGTATTATTATATTAAGCAGTATGATATATGAAGTATAATCCCATTTTAGGAACCATATATGATTAATCTCACTATAGATAGACTTATGTATTTTTTGATTACTTTTCTAACCTTTTGTTTGAGACAGATGGAATGACCCATCATTCTATCACATGATCTGCTAACACATCACGAATGACAAATTAAACTTCATTTCTTGAAGAGATGAAGTGGAAACTGTCCAAAGAACGACCAACGGTGAGACTATACCGAAATCACGAAAGTATTTCTTCTAATTCCAATTTCATCAACTTTAGGGAAACAATCTTGAAAACGATAAATGTTGTCCTAGTGATATTATATCTGATTAATCAGATGGTACCTTAGATTATCACAAATTTATGGCTTTGTGATTGCTGGCTTTTCCATAGCCATGTTCTCTACCACTCTCCATCAGAACATGATGGTTAGATTTCTCTTCCATATCCATATTTTCACCTATGTGGAAACCCAATGATTAGTTTATTTGGGTAACCGTTACGTTTTATACTTTTGTTTTTAGAGATTGTTTTTTGTATTCCTCTTTACGATGTGGGTTTCTATCAAAGAAACTTTCGAATAGTAAACCATTTATAACCCGACGAATTTCGAGGGCGAAATTCATTTTAAGGGGGGTAGAATGTAACACCCCAAGATTTTATGAAAAATATACTTTTGAATTCCATTAATGTCTTGTTTTGTACGCTACACCAAAAGGAGCTTGCACAATACGCATCCTTGACTTGCCTTGCATTACACGCAATCACGACCTTCCTCGATAGTGTGTGTAGTACGCAATACCGAGTTTCACTAAACAACGATATGCTATTAAAATATTATTAAAAATAGTTGTTATGAATAGTAATAACCACTTTTTGAAATTTTGTAAATTTAATTTTTCAAAATGGACTTCATTTTTTGGATTCGGAATATCGAAATTAACTTAGGGTGAAATTTTGGTACTTTTCGAATAACTTTCAAATTCTGAGGAATTGTGAAAATTACTAAATTTAAATTAAAAACCACTTTTTTAATTAAAATAATTAATAGTGATAAATAATTAATTTGAGTGGTTTTAAAGTATATTTAGAATATATTTTTATAATTTAATACAATGTTGTTCATTGGATGTAATTTCACATTTAAACCAGATATAAACAAGTATCAATCTTTTGATAGTTATTATCTTTTAAGAACACGCTATTTGTTTTGACGATGGGAATTAATTTTTAAATTAATTAATACAAATGATATGTTTTGAATTTGGTAAAATAGACATCATTTTTGAGTTCATAATATCAAATATATCTTAGGCCTATTTTTTGGTATTTTTCTGGAAACTTTCATTTTTTTGATGAATAGTGAAACCACTAAGTGGTAGTTAAAAAACTGAATTTTTTCATAAAACATAATTTTACCCCATCTGTGAGTGGAATTTCAAAAATTTGAGAGACACAGTTGATGCCAGTAAGTAAAATGTCGTTCAATGAGATGAAAATAATTTTTGGTGAATAGTAACTTTTTACTTTTTTTACCACGGTTAAAAGTAAATAGGGTAATTAAGGGTAAAAATAATATTATTATTACCCTAACACTTGTCCTAATTCTATTGGATAAGTTTAATTAGACCAAAAACAACCTTAGTAATAAAATATGACCATTTAGGCCCACTTGGATTAGATTGGGACATTTATTATTAATTTATTTAAAGAAGGGTTAAAATAGTTAAAATCAATGTTTAATAAGTAAATCATTTGTAATATAGGGTTATACATAAGATAAATTCGACTATAAATATTCCTTAGAAAGATAAAAATATTTCCTACATAATGATATTGTATTTGTAATTTTTAGACATTAAATTATTTAATTTATTTATGACACAAAGATGATGCAGTAATTATCTTATTAATAAAATATTGACATAATTGATGTTATAAATACCCAAATAAATGTAATTTGAGACTTTTTATGAATTAAAATAATTTTATAGGTTAATATGACATGTTAGTATTGATTTAATTAACTTTTTTCGAACTAATAATTCTATTAGAAGTTTAACAAAAATCAATTACTAAATAGTGTTAAAATTGACATAAAATAGTTTATAAAACAAATACTATATTATTTATTGTTAGTTTATTCCTAAAAATCTATGGTTCGACAAAATGACTTAGATAAGGTTATATATATTAATAATAAACAACTTGGGGTTCTTTTGTCTTGTTATAGTATGTTAATTATCCTTATATTGTAAGAACACAAGAAGACAGGGTAAAAGTAAAATTATTTAACTTAATGTTAAATCTAAATGATAAGGTTAAAATAGGAACCTAAACTTGTCTAAATTCTATTGTATGAGATTATTTCGACTCATCCCCACCTTAGATTCGAAATAAATCAATTTGGATCTATTTAAAACCGAATTTGGCTTTATAATAAAATAATATTATTAGTTATTCCAAAGGTTCCCCTCTCCTCCCTTATAAAAGGGCACCTCCTCCCTCTCTTTCTCACACCACTTTGAGCCTTCAAGATCGGCCAACCCCTGACAAGTTCTTCTCTCCACTTCCCTAAAGACATCCTATAGGTCCTGGTCTTTTTCAAGGACCAATTTTAGTGCCCTAAAAGGTGGTCTCAAAGAAGCGCTTCAAAAAAGAGGTAATGCCCGTTACCGATTCTTTGATCTTTATTTCTTCTTCCACTTCTTCTTCTTTAGTTATTTCATCATGAAGTAATAACATCAGTATCACTCATACAATGATATGTTATTATAAGTATGAAACAACCCTATTTCACCATCTATCCATCCTACGGAAAATGAAATCACCGCGCGTGCGTACGTACGGAATACCGTATCTACGCCGTGGTGTAATCTATTTTCCACCACCACCTTATGTGGATGGGTATAATGGTGTAAATAATAACTATATATAATTATTTTAAAGTGATATTGATTCTGAAATAGTATACATACACTCCAATACAGTCCCACAATCATGAGAACGATATCATCGCTCGTGCGTACGTACAGACTACCGTCTCCACGACGCGATGAGATTCATTCTCCACGTTAAACAATATTGAATGATTATAAAGTATATATAATAATTAATAATGAAATATATGACATAATAATGATACTGGATTTATGTGTATATATATGTATTTCATCTACTTAATTCCATTCAACTCAATAAGGAAACGAAAACAACGTTCATGCGTACGTACGGCCCACCGTCTCCATGAACGGTGTATTTCTTTCCATTTACTGATTTATTATATATCTGCATATTCTGAATATATATTATATATAAATCATGTTCTATATTCTGGAATTATGTATTCATGATCTAAGTAATCATATGAATAATTACAAGTCAAAACACGGACGACAAATGAAACAATTTTACCCAAAACGCTCTTTAACATGGAAATTACAAAAGAACGGGTAATATAAAGTCATAAGTGAACCATATATGATATCATAACAATGAGTAAGATTCTGGAATAAGTCAATGACATTATTTAAATCATTATACAGGATGTTCGGACACTTACGAAGCAAATTAGACCTATGGTGAGGGAAAATATCACAATTTCATTTTATTCGAGATTGTTTATACTTTGGTATTTACTGGGGTGTATTTTATCATCCACATCCATGTTTCCTCAATATGTAATATTATTTCCATCCACATACAATTGTTGAAATCCAATTTTACCCTTCGGTGAGTTTTTAGTAAAAGATATGAAAGGAATCTTTTGTCGTTTTTCATATGAGGTACTTTTTGACTTTTCCGACAAAAGTAAGAGAATAATGTTTTTTTAACTTATACGGCATGAATGAATTTTTAAAACATTATTTCCAAGAAGATTCCTCTACATGTTTTGAATCCAACTTCTTTTAGTTTAGAATTGTATGACATGTTAAGAAAGGAAAATGTTTTTGAAGTAGAAAGTATATTTTCCTCAAGAATGGATTTCAAGTGTTTTATCAAAATTATTTTCCATCTAAGACAATATAGGGTTCTGTTTCTATCCCTATTATTGCTTTTATTTGATTATGTTGTGATGGAATTATTTTCCTTTATCTTTTATGAATTGTTTTATGATGTCATGGTGTTTAAGAATCCCATTTTTATTACATGGGTTATGCAATGATGTATGATTTATGATTTTGTGGCACACATAAGAATGGTATCATTATGAGATGGGTGGGACCTATATCTCCCTCCAATGAATTGGGTAAAGATTTTATACCTCATGAGATAGACATGGATAGAATGGAAGGTTAAACCAGTTCAGGGAAACATGACTGAAACGAGGAGTGAACTCAGTTCAGAAATGGGCTTTGTCCACTAAGATAGTCTTGGAAATGAGTCTTGACTAATAAGAAATGATTCTCTATGATTATGTGTGTATGCTACAAAGTTTAATGTTTTATGTTATGATCATTAGGATTACATTTCACTACTATGATTTATCCCATGTTATGATATTATGATCTCTTTTGCAGGATTAAGATTTCCAAAATGTTATGTTCTTGTGAATATGATGTGATTGATATTTCTTTTGTTTACCCTTACTGAGCATTTGAGCTCACCGTTTTATGTTTTCTTTTCCCCAGGATATAAAGAAAGGTTTTAGGTAAAAAAAGGAAGATCTTTATTGGAGATGTTGAAGGTCTTTCACCACGATTAGAAGATTATATTCTGAGTTTCCAAAGGCACTAAACTATTACGGTCCTTGTGTGTGTGTTTTTGTTATGTACTAAGTATTCCGCATAAGTAATGTAATGTCCATGTACGTCATGCTTCGGGTATCTACACTTTGTACATGGAAAATAGATTTTATTTTCATTAAAGATCAAAAATAAGCACATGAGGTAGTTCATAAGTGAATCACCCTGAATCAATACTCGAAAACGCTCAAACATTAAAAATAAGTAAATTTGGTAGTAAAAAACCGTGAGAATGAAACTGTCAATTTTCTATACATTAAATTATTATTATTTTTTTGAATAATTAAACACTAATAAAACATTAAATAAATCAAAATAATTGTTTAAAAATGTAATAAAAATGGGGCCAAATCACCCCCAAATGTAAATGTTTATACCAAAATCACCAACACTTATGGTGATTTATGCATCAAAACCCATGAGTATTTATTCCTATGATATATTCCTTGTATCAACTCACATTCATCGATGTCAAGGCTGAGAATGTAAACATTCTATTTATAACCACAACATCTATGGAACCACTATGTCTATTTCCCATATTTAATAGCACATCTCATGCATCAATAAAAATCATGAAATATCTATCCTAGATTCTGTATATATGAAACTCAAATGTTTTTGATAACCCTCATTACAGTTACCCTCATATATATTAGTCCATATATTCCACTTGAATCACTTAACCTGATCCATATTTCAAAACCACTAGGCTCTACCACTTAACTAATAGCTCACATCTCAGGTAGTTCTTTACTCTTAAGAAATACATATTCATTCCTATCTCATGTTTCACATGAAATCACCCATGTTAAACTACCAATTTGGGGGGTTTATAAATCCATCTCACGAATCAATCTCTAAATAAACAATGACTGGGTAATAAATTCCCATAAAATGCACATAATAGACTATTTTATTGATAATCCATAATCTGAGTATGATACTTACAATGTCTCTACCCTATTTAAATAAATTTTGAATATACATTAAAAAGTGTCAGTTAATTATATTTACATTCCATGTTATATGAGAAATCACCATAAGGTTTTTATTTGACATTTATGGAACCCAAACCATTTAATTTTTAAAACTTCTTTCAATGATAAATTCCACTAACATGCATTGATCATGAGGGAAACTAGTTCCTATAAAGATATTATTAAGGTCTCTACGCATCCCATACATCAAACCTCTAAAAATATACCATCATTAAGAGTCTCCCAATTTATCGAAACAACATTCCAACAAAATGAAACTATACTATAGTATAACTAGGAAGAATTCAAGAAAAATGATATATGGAAAACATCACATAGGTTATCAATTACACATTAAATAGTCGAACCTATCATCAGGGATAACAATAACAAGAACAAACACTTATGTCATGTGAATACTATGGGAAAAATCAGATTCACGAACATTACTATATTTCTAGGATGAAATAAACCAAAATATAATAACTCATAAAGAATAAATCTCAAACCCCATTTTCATTATACTCATGAAAATCAATTAACCATTACTCTTTAAATGAATAATATTAATCCCAAGAACCTAGTAACATATAATTACAATCTAGAATGGTGTTTGTGATGAAGAAGTTCAATATCAATCAGAACCCCAAACACATTCATACATCACCTATCTACCATCCCCAAAAATATTATAACAAAATTAAAACACTTTAAAATAATAGGGTATTGGTAATATATAATGATATGATTCCTCTTTGTTAGAACATACCTGTATTTAAAATGAATAGTAAAAATATTGTGGGTGACATGCCCTCGTGTGCGCCTCCCCATACACTAGAAGATGTCAACCAATGGAAGAAGTCTATGATGTAATCATTGAGAGACTACAACCATACCAATGTATAAGTAACATAAAAAATAACCAATGACCACCATTAATAAATATTATTGAATAAAATAACAAATAAATATAACATGTTATAATGGAATTGAATGAATCATGAAATTATATGAAAACTAAATTCTTACTAAGCTAATCGCATATACAAGATAAACAATAAATAAAACATAGAGGTTATATCATAACTATACCATGATCATCACCTTATCCTTTTTTCTAGACCTTCTGGTTTTATATAATGGATTGATCAAATCTGAAGATTCAAAAAAAAATTACCTAAAATCTTTGAGAGGTATAATCAAGTACCAAACTACCATTATCACCCTGACATGGGGTTAATATATCTCAGTAGAGGAAATGTTACATGGATTCCATCATAATCAGTAAATTTGGATCATGTTAATTTTATATGCTTAGGTAAATATATAAATAACATATTAAACATAATTATATAAATTGTTATTGACCCATGGATTCTACAGTGAAACTGAATCCCAATTATACCTTGTTCAAATGGTACCAATGTTTCTGTATGAATTTTGTTTAATCATACGAACAAATTTAGTCACCCAGGCTCAGTGTCATCATGGTGTAAATGTCATTTATACATAGGGTATAATGCACACAAGTATTCATGATATAAATAACATTTTTATCTCTCACCTTTGTATATATTTAATAAAAACCAGGGGGTTGACTCACACTAATATATAATTTAAATATCTCTCTCTTAATCAAAAGAGTTAATAGTATGCAAATCTATAAGGGGGTTTACTCCTCTACCTATGGATCTATGGAGTATATACAATTCATCCTATGTTTTCTCTGTTATTTTATTTCCATCCCATGAATCCAATATACACATGAGGACAACCTAGATACACTACACATTTACTATTTTGTGTTTACCACAACATGGAACCTACCAAGATTCCCCAAGTCATAGAACAGATTAGACACTATTCCTAGAATCCAATGTTCAAATTCAAATCATAGGTCCAAGCCAATCACATATGGGAACAACATTATTTTAAGTGTACCCAATCATATCTAATCATTCATGGCCTCTCTGGTCTTAATGTTTCTCCCTTATGTTCTAAGGTGATAGATAATGATATGCATATCTATCCCATCACCATGACATACATATGGAAAATCACTAAGTCGCCTATTTTATATCCTTTAATCCTCACACATTTATATACTTCAATTATCTCTTATTTAATTCATACCCCTTCAAGGTCTTTATATCTCACGAGACTCCTTTTTTACATCGATCATTCATCCATCAATGGTTAGAGAATTACTAACTACATTGGGTAATAAGATACCTTGAACATTTATTCTACACCTTATATTTAATAAAAATATCTAATAAAATTTAATATCTATAATTAGTTGTGGTAATGAAGCATACTTCAAATGATGCACACAATCATTCATATATACCATAGTTCACAAATAGTGACCATTATGCTCTATTCTGAAGCCACATCCATTTTATGTAAGGCCTAGAAACATTAACTAAACTCCACAAAGGAAGACTATCTATAACCAATTATAATAAGGCTTCAACTCATGGTACACAAAACATAATTAATCATAAGAATTTATAATCAATTAGTATGATTATTTTGCAAATTTATAATCAATTAATCTATGTATATTCCAATATTATTCATCCTATATATGAGTTAGGGAAAATCCTCATCATAACCGAATGATTCAACCATTAGTTAGTTGAATTATTTTATAAACCATAATCGGAAATAAAAAAAGGGAAAATGATGAAGGAAGATAGTGAACAATATACAATGAATCTTAACAAAGATGCTAAATAATCACACCCATAACTACCGAAATTAAAATGTGACAAAAGGAAGGAGAGGGAGGTCACCTAGCTTGCTGATAAATTATAAGGATAAGGATAACTATGGGAATTTAGTTTATAATATTAATGGGTATGTTGTAAAAAAACTTTTAATGGGACATATATTTTAGCTGCAAGGTTTTTGAAGCTGTTAATTAAATTTGTGGTAGGAAATACCAATGAAGACACCCTAAAAATGGTCAGGATTGATGATTTACCCAATAACACCCCAACTATAAATATCATCCTTGAATTGGTAAAAAAAATCACAACGGTTTTTTGAACCATGATCAAACAGTGCATTTAGTCGGATACCCATGCTAAACCCACATTATTTCCACTAAAACACCAATCCCTTTCCATGAACTATTCACTAACAGTGGATACTTGTCATACTCTAAAAAAATATGGAAAAAGTCCTCATGCTCATGGTTAATTAAAGTTTTTTCACAAAAAAATGGAACAAAACCAAGAACTCTATATATAAAATCTATAAAATCATCTAAAATTTTACATTAGGCTCCAGATAGTTAACCAATATCCCCAAAAACCACTATGACCTCAACCACGTCCAAAAACAACAACATGTGAATAACAAACTCCTGAATTTTCATTATGAATCACATTGATCAAAATAATCCTTACACCAAAAACCAAATTGAAATTTCATTAGAATATTATCAAATAAAAAATGAATGAGGTATTACATAGGATTCACCAAGGAGGGATCCCACTCAATATGGTCACCTCCCACACTACTTGATGCTAATATGGTTTGATGTTATAACATTGTTTACCTGATCATGATTTGTAGGATGGAGATCTTATCATGGGAGATATTAAATCAATGAACAAGTTTATGACCCCACAAATACTCGTATTCTAGAGACTCTACTTCATATTTCGATAGTAGACTATTAATCTATCGACTTCTAATTGAATAGAGAATAATTTTATGGATTTTTTGGTATTTTATGTGGTTCCTAGATTAGAAACTCAAGTATTCCTCTCTATAGTACCCAACTAAAACATCTTCCTTCTGCTAATATGAAGAATGGTCCCCATAATCATCATTATAATACCTATTATGAAGGTCCTACCCATAGTATAAATACCAATCATAAAGTAGTTCCACCACATTAAAATTCTTCAAAAAACAATAAACACTTAGTCCCTCCACATTATGACCATGAAATAAACATTGGAGGTCCTCCTGATAGTATACATTGAATCGTCCCTCCCTATTATGAGATAAATAGCCAATATTGAGGTCTTATCCATTGTAGAAATTTAGAAATTAGTGACCATATTGGATCTATCTATGTTTCTCATTATGAATAACCTTCTTGAGATGATTAGTTTTTTCAACATGATGGCCCTCACCAGGAAGAATCTACCATGATATTGAAAACATACTAAGAGTAATTTAGATATAAGTGCCACCTACAGCACTATCCTCATCACGAAATGATGATATGTCATCTGTAACATCCCAAGTAAGTAATTAATAATATATATTTTTATCTATGTCTATTTATGAATTAGATAGTGTTTTGAGGCTTAAAATGAGAATAAATACAATCTTAAGAATGGAATACACTAATATTTTTAAAAGATTGTTTTACTCCCTTTTGATGGAAAACCATTTTTAAATCCAAATTTTGACAATTTTATAAGCTCTATTTGTCAAAATATACTTATTATATATTATTGGGACATTGAAATTTACAATGGATAATTTTTTGGTATTTTTTTGACAATGTTCATTTTTTAATGAATAGTGAAAAATACTGCATTTTACATCAAACTGCTTTTTCATCTAATTTAATTATATGGTTAGATTATCTTTTTAATTGGTTTTTAAGATTAAATAGAATATATTTTTACCATTTAATCCAATGGTGGTCATTGGGATTAATTTCACCTTGGAATTGGGCATAAACAAGTGCCAAACGTTTCATAGATATTGTTTCAAAAAAACCCGCTATTTGTTTTGACAACAGGAATTATTTCTAAATTAATTATTGCAATTTATATGTTTGGAAATTGGTAAAATGGATTCCATATTTGGAACCAGAATGTCCAAATTATTTAATTAAGAATATTTTGTTTTTGGACATTATGAATAGTAACGACGGTAATTATCTTTAATTATCTTGATTAATTAGTAATCGGGTAGTTAAGGATAATAAAATAATATCATAATAATACCAAATGACCCCAAACAGTGTCCTAATGCTACTAGTTGTCTCATGGACGACCATGGGATTCCTTGTGCCAATCTTGGGGACCCCATGGAATCACTTTTGTGTGAACGTGAATTTTTATATTTTTATTTTTAAAGAAAGTAAATATAACAATGAATGTATCACCTGAGTAATTTTTTTTAATATTGTCTACTTAAATGAAATTTTAGACTATAAATATTCATTGGAAAGGTAAAAAAATTTCCTAAATCATAGAAGTTTTTTCATAATTTTTATACATTACATAAATTAAATTATTTATGATATCATGATGATGCAACGATTACCTCATTATTTAACGATTTAAATAAAATGAAACGATAATGTACTATATAAGACATACACATGTCAAAAACCTATTAGATGAGTATATTGGGAACCCTTATCACCATATCCTCGAAATACATCAATTTGGGACCTTTAAAATCCGAAACTCATTTGAAAATAAAGTAACGTTTTGTAACTTTCCAAGAGTGCCCCTTTTCTCCTTTTATAAAAGGTGCCCACCTCTACCTCCTTACCCACAACTCTCAAACCTTTGTATCGGCCAACCCCTACTCATTGTGTCTCTCAACATCCGTCTATTACTCCTTGAAGCCTCACTTTGGGCAGAATTCTTCCCAAGGAAGCCTTTGAGCTCAAATCAAAAAGAGTTACCCGTTTTAAAGGTAGTGTTTTCTCTTGTGTTCTTATGTTTTATTTTGCTTCTCCAACCTGATAAACTCTTTTTATTCCTTTATTTTGTAACAACACCAGTATCTTAAATATAATAGGATGTTTTTATAAGATGTATTCGAGCCACACTTACACACACCTACATCTAATTTTCAAAAAACATACTGTTTCTGTGGATGGCGAATTTCTGCCTCACAAAACGATGATTGTTGAACACTCATATAACACCTTAAAAGGTGGCCATTAAGATGTCACAATATTTATATATGATATATAATATGTTTATGTTTTACTTAATCTTATGTATTTTTCATTTATGGCATACCTTTATGGTTTCCATTATGGGTAAACGCGATATCTTCATTTTAGGAAGTTTGAACTACCGCCCCCTCAAAGTTATTTGATTCATTAATACCATATGTGGTACGTATAAAGGATAGATTTAATGATATTCTATATGATACCATAATGGAATTATAATACTATTATGTGTCATTATGTTTTAATTCCATTAAAGTATGATATAGAAATTAAAGTAGCACTCATGCTTACGTACGGCTTACCGTCTCCATGAACGGTGCATTTCATTTCTTATCCCCAAATGTAATGTACTATTATAAGCACATATATATAATGGATATATATGATGTATGATGAATATAATTCTGGAATTAAAATGTACATATCTCTCATTTATTTTTAATTCCATTAATATGACATAGAAATGAAAGTAGCGTTCATGCGTACGTACAGCTTACCGTCTCCGTGAACGGTGCATTTTATTTTTACCTCTAAATGATTATGTATTATTATAAATTCATGTATATATTGGATATATATAATATATTTGACATCTACATCATGAATATCATTCTTGAGATAATATATATTTGACTACGTGAACAACCTGTAAATATAAGAAGTTCACTTTTGACTCAAGTACGAAATATCGACAAAACGACCGTTATTAACTTAAATAATTACATAGTTTTCATGAAATGGTAATGAGTGATATAAAAAGGAATAATGAACTTGAAAAAGGTTCTTATGCAAGTAGAAATTAACACAAGTTTATTATTCAGGATGTTAAAGAACGATTAAGTCAAGTCGGACACGAGGTAAGGGAACTTCTTAACCCAATTTCCATTCTTTGGGTTAATCTCCTACTTTCAAATTATGTCATGATATTATTATGTACTATCTTGTATTTGTACTTTATTTATAGTGAATACACATAAAATAAATATTTTATTTAAAAATGATCTTTGTATGGGACTTCGTCTTAATCTCCTTTCATTGAGGCATATTTTGTATTATACACAACCTTCTTTTATATGGTGTATAAAACCCTTTGACTTTTACGTTTATCCAAAAGGAATCATTTTTATATGAAGCGTTTTAATAAATGACAAAAGGGAATGTTTTTGTCGTACATATGCGGAAACAACGACTTCCCCTCCACCGTGACTATTCTTTGAGTTTCGGCTTCCTCTACAAGCCATACATTTTTTTAAAAGAAAAAATAAATACCATGTTTTACTTTTCTTTTATTTTGGTATTAAAAATGGTTTTCATAATGTTTTTATATCAATGTTTTGTATTGATATGTTGTTATTGAAAGGTGGAAATGTTATGTTTCCATTATGCATGTTTAATGTGATACGATTATGTTGTGGTTCTTGGGAATTATTACGAAGATGGGTGGTTTCATGATAAACTAATGGAGGCTGAGCCTGATATAGCTCTCTAATGCATTGGGTAACACGAAGGAGTTAAACGTTAAGGTTTCACCGAATATATTTAGGGAATATACTGTGATGGTTATTCCAAACGTAACCAAGAGGGTTAATCCCTACGTAAGAATGTTATGAATGCCTCATGTTACATTTATGTCTTATGATTTATAGGATTTATTCATGATTTGATGAGGTATGTTAAAGTGCCTATGTTTTATGGGTAAAGTATGATTTCATTCTTATGTATATATGAATTCATGTTTCCTTTCCATATTTTTATAACCCTTACTGAGCTTTTTATGCTCATCCCATGTTTTTGAAATGATTTTCATAGGTCAAGGGAAAGGTACACGATGTGATGATAGTGTCAAGGAAGTGTCAAGAAAGAATCCATGTTTTATTTTAAATATGTTTCCATTGATTGGAAAAATGAATACTATCTTTTATGTAACCACTTTGTTTAAATGTTGAATATAATAGATGTTTTATGATCTAATTCTCTAAAAATCTAAACCTGAAAAGATCCTCAATGTGTCATCTTGTAATAACTCAAGATTAAGTAAAATTTAAGGCTGGGGCCTTATAGTTGTTATCTGAGGTCGGTTTAGATAACTTTATGAATTAGAATTCTATTAAATGATTATCCAAAAATATTTTTGTTGAAATTATATAGCATTAAATGATTACCAAGTTGCTTCCCCTAAGATATTTTTGTGTTAAGAATGTTTTTTCGTAGAGGAAACAGAACAACTTTTCTGGGAAGGAATACCGAGGGAAATGACCTTTCAAATCAATATCATGACATGGTCAGAATCAGAACTAAACAGTTTGTTATAGTGATGGCTCAATTGACTCAGGTGAAAAATGTTGGTTGTTTTTATTGATGATATTTGGTATTTTATAAAAGTAAAGATGAGCATGAAAGTCATTTAAGGGTTATTTTTCAAACCTTAAAAGAAAAATAAATTGTATGGGAAATTCATCATGTGTGAGTTTTGGTTGCAACAAATTTCTTTCCTTGGTCACATTGTTTCTAAAGATGGAATAACTGTTGATCTTGCAAAAATAGAAGTTGTTAAAGAATGGAAAAGATCCAGAAATATAACCGAGATCCGTAGTTGTCATGGCTTGGAAGGTTACTACCGAAGGTTTGTAAGAAAGTTTTAACGTTTATCTAGTCCAATGACTAAGCTAACTCGGAAGGGTGTTAAGTTTATCTGGAAAAAATAATGTGATGATTGTTTTCAAGAGTTGAAAAAGAAGATTGGTGAATGATATAGTTTTGGCACTTCCTTCCAGGAATGGTGAGTTTGTTATATACAGTGATTCTTTGTTGAAGGGACTTGGTTGTGTTCTTATGCAAAATGATTAGGTAATTGCATATGCTTCACGTCAGTTGAAAACTCATGAGTTAAATTACCCTACACATGATTTGGAATTAGCTGCTGTTGTTTTTGCTTTAAAAATTTGGAGGCATCATTTGTATAGAGTAAAGTGTGAAATATATACTAATCAAAAAAGTTTAAAGTATATATTCACTCAGATAGAATTGAACATGAGACAGAGGAGATGGATAGAATGAATCAAGGATTATGATTGTACAATTCATTACCATCCGGGAAAATCAAATAAAGTGGCTGATGCTTTGAGTCGAAAATGTAATGCTTCATTAACAATGTTGCGTTTGGAACATGATCCTTTGGTTAAGGATTTGATGAAAATTGGCATAGAAGTTGTTGGTGCAGGATGTCCTTCAGTTTTGTTTCAGGTATCAGTGAAATCTTCTCTATCAGACAAAATCAAGCAAGCACAGAAGCAAGACAGTGAGTTGCAGAAACAGGTAGAGCTGTTTCAGAAGGGTATGTTTCCTGAATTCAACATTGATAATGATTGTGTTTTGAGATTTCGGAAGATATTATGTGTGCCTTGTGATTCACAGTTGAAGAGAGAGTTGTTATGTGAAGCTCATAGTTCTCCATTTTCAGTTCATCCTGGAAGTATTAAGATGTAAAGAGATCTGTGAGAGTATTACTGGTGGGAAGGGATGAAAAGAGATATTGCTGATTTTACTATGAAGTGTTTGACTTGTCAGCAGGTTAAAGCAGAGTGGCAGTTACCGAAAGGGATGCTTCAGCCTTTACTAGTTCCAGAGTGGAAATGGGAGAATATATCCATGGACTTCATTGTGGGATTGCCGAAGACACCTCGAGGTAATAATGCAATCTGGGTTATTGTTGATCACTTGACTAAATCTGCTCATTTCCTTGCTACACGAGATACGTTTTCCCTAGATCAACATTCCCATCTGTATCTTAAAGAGATTTTTAGGTTACATGGAGTTCCTCTCTCCATTGTATCTGATTGTGATCCTAGGTTTACTTCTAACATTTGGAGAGGCCTTCAGAAGTCATTGGGTACTGAATTAAATTTTAGTACATCTTTTCATCCTCAATCAGACGGGCAGTCAGAACGAACGATCCAGACTTTGGAGGATATGCTAGGTGCTTGTTCGATGGATAATCAGGGAAGTTGGGACCAACATCTTTCTTTGGTTGAGTTTTCTTATAATAACAGTTTTCATTCCAGTATATAGATGGCACCATTTGAGGCGTTATATGGGAAGCGGTGTCGAACTCCAGCTTTCTGGGATGAAGTGGGTGAAAGGAAGATGATGGAACCAGAATTGGTATAAGAGTTGGCAGAAAAAGTTTAGCTGATACAGAAACACATGAGAACAGCTCAGAGCAGGCAGATGAGTTATGCAGATAACAGGAGGAAGGATCTATCTTTCATGGTAGGTGATCATGTTTTTCTGAAAGTATCACCATGGAAAAGTTTGGTGCAATTTCATAAGAAAGGAAAGCTGAGTCCAAGGTTCATTAGACCATATGAAATTCTGGAGAGAGTTGGATCAGTTTCTTACTGAGTGGCTTTACCTCCGAGTTTATCTCAGGTACACAATGTTTTTCATGTTTTGATGTTGAGAAAGTATATGCCAGATCCATCTCATTTTTTGAGTCTAGAGGTAGTTCAGTTGGAAGAGAATCTATCTTATGAGGAAAAATCGGTCAAGATTTTTTACCACAGGGAGCAAGTGTTGGGGAATAAGGTGATTTACCCGGTAAATGTATTGTGGGAAAACCATATGGTTGAAGAGGCAACATGGGAATCTGAAAATGCTATGAGGGATAAATAACCCCACTTATTAGTTAAGTAAATAAATTTCGGGGATGCAATTTTCTAAAGGGGGGAAGTATGTAACATCCCAAGTAAGTCATGAATAATAGATATTTTTGTCTATGTCTATTTATGAATTAGATAGTGTTTAGAGGCTTAATATGAGAATAAATCCAATCTTAAGCATGGAATACACTAATATTTTTAAAAGATTGTTTTACTGCCTTTTGATGGAAAAAAATTTTTAAATCAAACTTTTAACAATTTTATAAGCTATATTTGTCAAAATAAACTTGTTATATATGATCGGGGCATTGAAATTTACAATGGATAATTTTTTGGTATTTTTCTGACAATGTTCATTTTTTAATGAATAGTGAAAAATACTGCATTTTACAATAGAAATGCTTTTTAATCTAATTGAATTATATGGTTATATTATCTTTTTAATTGGTTTTCAAGTTTAAATAGAATATATTTTTACCATGTAATCCAATGGTGGTCATTGGGATTAATTTCACTTTGTAATTGGGCATAAACAAGTGCCAATCTTTTCATAGATATTGCTTCTAAAAACCCTCTATTTCTTTTGACAATGAGAATTATTTTTAAATTAATTATTGCAATTTATATGTTTGGAATTTGGTAAAATGGATTCCATATTTAGAATCAGAAGGTCCTAATTATGTAATTAAGACCCTTTTGTTTTTGGAAATTATGAATAGTAACGACGGTAATTATCTTTAATTATCTTGATTAATTAGTAATCGGGTAGTTTAGGATAATAAAATAATATAATAATAATAAAAAATGACACCAAAATGTATCCTAATGCTACTGGTTGTCTCATGGCCGACCATGGGATGCCTTGTGCCAATCTTGGGGACCCCATGGATTCACTTTTGTGTGAAAGTGACTTTTTATCTTTTTATTTTTAATGAAAGTAAATATATCAAAGAATGTATCACCTGAGTAGAAATTTTTTAATTTTGTATAAATAAATGATATTTTGGACTATAAATATTCATTGGGAAGGTAAAAAGATTTCTGATATCATAGTATTTTTTTCACAATATTTAGACATTATATAAATTAAATTATTTATGACATCATGATGATGCAGCGATTACCTCATTATTTAACGATTTAAATAAAATGAAAAGATAATGTAAAATCTAAGACCTACACTTGTCAAAAACCTATTGGATGAGCATATTTAGAACCCTTATCATCGTATCCTCGAAATACATTAATGTGGGACCTTTAAAATCCGAAACTCATTTGAAAATAAAGTAACATTTTGTAACATTCCAAGAGTGCCCCTCCTCTCCTCTTATAAAAGGCCTCCACCTCTACCTCCTTACCCACACCTCTCAAGCATTTGTCTCGGCCAAACCCTGATCATTTTGTCTCTCCACATCTCTATCTTACTCTTTGAAGCCTTACTTTGAGAATAAGTCTTCCCAAGGAAGCATTTGAGCTTAAATTGAAAAGATTTACCCGTTTTAAAGGTAGTGTTTTCTCTTGTGTTCTTATGTTTTATTTTGCTTCTCCAACCCTCTAAACTCTTTCTATTACTTTATTTTGTAACAAAAACAGTATCTTCAATATAATAGGATTTTGTTATAAGATGGATTCGAGCTACACATACACACACCTACATCTAATGGTTAAAGAACATACTGTTTCTGTGGATGGTGAATTTCTGCCTCACGAAACGATGATTGTTCAACACTCATATAACACCTTAAAAGGTGGCCATTAAGATGTCAATATATTTATATAAGATATATAATATGTTTATGTCTTACTTAATCTTCTGTATTTTTCATTTATGGCATACCTTTATGGTTTCTATTATGGGTAAACGTGATATCTTCATTTTAGGAAGTGCGGACTGCCGCCCCCTCAAAGTGATTTGATTCGTTAATACCATATGTGGTACGTATAAAGGATAGATTTAATGATATTATATATGATACCATACTGGAATTATAATAATATTATGTATCATTACATTTTAATTCCATTAAATTATTATATAGAAATGAAAGTATCATTCATGCGTACGTACTGCTTACCGTCTCCATGAACGGTGCATTTCATTTGTTATCCCCAAATGTAATGTACTATTATAAGTACATATATATAAATGATATATATGATGTATGATGAATATAATTCTGGAATTAAAATATACATATCTCTCATTTAGTTTTAATTCCATTAATATGACATAGAAATGAAATTAGCGTTCATGCGTACGTACGGCTTACCGTCTCCATGAACGGTGCATTTCATTTATTACCTCTAAATGATTATGTATTATTATAAATTCTTGTATATATTTGATATATATGATATATATGGCATCTACATCATGTATATAATTCTTGAGATAATGGATATTTCACTATGTGAACAATTTGTAAATATATGAAGTTCACTTTTGACTCAAGTACCAAATATCGACAAAACGACCGTTATTAACTTAAATAATTACATAGTGTTCATGACATAGTAATATGTGATATAAAAAGGAATAATGTACTTGAAAAAGGTTCTTAAGCAAGTAGAAATTAACTCAAGTTTATTATTCAGGATGTTAAAGAATGATCGAGTCAATTCGGACCCGAGGTAAGGGAACTTCTTAACCCAACTTCTATTCTTTAGGTTAATCTCCTACTTTCAAATTATGTCATGATATTATTATGTCATATCTTGTATTTGTACTTTATTTATAGTGAATACACATAAACGATCTATTTTATTTAAAAAATGATCTTTGTATGGGACTTCATCTCAATATCCTTTCATTGAGGCATATTTTGTTTTATACACAACCTTCTTTTATACGGTGTATAAACCCCTTTGACTTTTACGTTTATCCAAAAGAAATATTTTTTATTCAAAGCATTTTACTA
This sequence comes from Viscum album, assembly GCA_963277665.1. Taxonomy (NCBI): domain Eukaryota; kingdom Viridiplantae; phylum Streptophyta; class Magnoliopsida; order Santalales; family Viscaceae; genus Viscum; species Viscum album. The sequence goes on along the minus strand of OY728155.1, from coordinate 163,257,404 downwards.
AATGAAAAAAGGGAATTTCTTTGTCATATGTATGTGGCGACAACGACTTCTACACCGTCGTGACTATTATTTGAGTTTCAGCTTCCTCTACAGGCCATACATTTTTTTAAAAGCAAAAATAAATACCATGTTTTACTTTTCTTTTATTTTGGTATCAAAAATGGTTTTCACAATGTTTTTATATCAATGTGTTGTATTTATATCTTGTTATTGAAAGGTGGAAATGTTATATTTCCTTTATGCATGTTTTATGTGATACGATTATGTTGTGATTCATGGGCATTATTATGAAGACGGGTGGTTCTGTGATAAACTAAGTACAGGTGAGCCCGATATAGCTCACCAATGCATTGGGTAACGTGAAGGAGTTAAACGTTAAGGTTTCTACGAATAGATTTAGGGAATATATTGTGATGGGTATTCCAAACGTAACCAAGAGGGTAACTCCGTACGTGAGAATGTTATGAATGCCTCAAGTTACCTTTATGTCTTATGATTTCTATTATTTATTCATGATTTTATGAGGTATGTTAAAGTGCCTATGTTTTATGGGTAAAGTATGATTTCATTCTTATGTATATATGGACTCATGTTTCCTTTTCGTTTTTTTATAACCCTTACTATGCTTTTTATGCTCATCCAAAGTTTTTGAAATGATTTTCACAGGTCAAGGGAAAGGTACATGATGTGATGATAGTGTCAAGGATGTGTCAAGAAAGAATCCATGTTTTATTTTAAATATGTTTCCATTGATGGGAAAAATGAATACTATCTTTTATGTAACCACTTTGTTTAAATGTGGAATATAATGAAAGTTTTATGATCTAATTCTCTAAAAATCTAAACCCGAAAAGATCATCAATGTGTAATCTTGTAATAACTCAATATTAAGTAAGGTTTAAGGCTGGGACATTATATCATCCAAGTCAAAAAATATTTGGAACCGATATATACCATTTTTCCTCTCCTAGTATTCTTACCCTTTTAGGTTTCTTAGGAGAGTTCAAATCATTCTACTCGTCATTGAAAGGAATTCTAGAAGTATCCCTTATGGTCATATTAGGTCATGGAGACCATTAAGGAGGGGGAAGAAAATTCCATGGTCAGGTGAGAAAATCTTGTGAATCAATGAATCCATACCATGATTTTTTCATAAAACCCTTCCTTATATGACCTTAACAAGTTGTTTAAAATGGATTAAATACATTACCTATGACATGCCATATTGCTGAATCACCACTATCTTAGGATTGTGTAATTCTCTTATAGAGATAATTTAAATCATCTAAAAATGCTTAATCAACTTTATCATAATTTATAATAGGATATGTTTTATTATCCTATAACCTTATTTTTATGAATTAGTTGAATTACTCTAACATCCACCAGTATTAGTATGATGTATCTCTACCAGATAATCAATGACACTGAATTGATTTTTCTCTTATTGTTTGGGGTGAATATGGAGCTTTTCCTTTCACCCTACTCACTAACGACCAAGTTATTTTGGGGAAGGAGGCATGTAATATCATTACTGCGGGCCAATTTTATATCCCTAGGTCCACTTACGTTAAATGGTATGTCTATAGAAGTCATGTAATTCCTGATTCCCAAAAATGTTACACCTGATAGGATTAATCCATTAACAAACTCCTACACCAGTATTCCAACAAAGAGAAACATGCAACCTATTTGGAGAAATAAGTGATTATAACTATAGAGAAATCATTAAAATTGATTATTTATCTCTCTAAAAAAGTTCTTATTTTACATCGTTGGTAAATAGAGGCATCTCTGGTTAATATTGTCCAAATAGTAACAACCTCTTCAATATTATAGGAATAACCCCATCGTATTAGGTTGGATTGTTTTTACAACCACCACCTCTCCTAGACTTGTAATAATAATACCATATTTAGAATAATATTGTAGTAGAGAAGAATACACCATATCCCATTATGTTGATGGAATTTATATCTTCCCCTACTATAAGGTAGTTATTTTTTATTAGGTTGGGAGGAACATCATATAAAATATCCTTGGGGATTCTATAACTTTTTGATCCATATATCTCATTGGAAGAATGATAAATGAAAGACACCAGAGACCCCATTGGAACACCATCTATGTAAAATATTAAATAGAGACACAAGGAGAAAAGGGTAAGCCTCTAAGGGTTTGTAAGACAAAAAATCACCAAGATGGTAGATATTAAGGGGGAATATGAATTTTCCAATGATGGATTTTCAATGGGGGAAATCCACATACTTATTTGAAATATATTAGGATATGATACTATCTACATAACTGACATCACTGAATAAAAGTGGTTCTAAGACATTAGATAAAATATATCACGACACTGACATCGAATAATTAGATTTGGAGGCATCAATTTCAAAGTCGGTCTTTATAAATATTAATGTCCAAGGTGTGTATATACCATATCATATGAAGACTTGGGATAAAGAATGTGTGATAAAAATTAGAATAGTGTTCTCTCAATGATCATTTACAAAGGATAAAGGGAAAGTAATGGCTAGATCCCACATTCAATGTAAAAATCTAATGTCACTATACATTTTACATAAAAAATATCATATTCCATAATATTAGATAACACTAATCCCAATGTAAACTTTCTAAAATATATTAGAATGAAATTATTTATATAGACATTAAAAAAAACATTTTTAAACACTTATATCTATTAACTTTAGAATAAGTATAATTATTAGTTGTTAATATTTTAGAAGGTTGTTTTCAAAAAAATTCCCTTTATGTTGTATTTTATTCGAAAACCAAAATATAGTAAATCAAAGAATTTAAATTTAATCAAATAAAATTTATTTTTGTTTTTCTCTCATTAAAATTTACTTGTTATGAATTTTAAAAGTATTTTTAATCACTCAATTTTAGTCAAAACAATCGTGATTTTAGAAATTTATAATTTCCCTAATATTAGCACCATTTAATCATAAACTAGAGGACTAAAAACATTTTAAATTAGCCAAAATATTAAATCAAATAATAAAATTATTCATTTTTAATTATTTATTTTACATTTAAAACATATTCCAAACATTTTTATATCTATAATAAAATGTTACATTAATATTAAAAAATTGTTTTTGGTCTTCTAATTAAATCATATATTTTCAAGGTGGGGTTCAGTTTTGGAATTCCTTGAAATTATCATAAAATTTATTTAATTCATATTAAATAAATTTTATTAATTAAAATAAATAAAAATGATAATTTATCATATATATTATTTTAATAATATAATAATGTACTTTTCCAAAAAACACTTTTACAATTTTATGTATTTTTGTTTTAAAGTTATCATTACATACATGTAGAAATTTTATATTACAAAATTTATTTGAAAATTAGAATTTAGATGATTCCAAATAGTTAATTAATTAAATATTAGTTTATTTCAATAAAATTAATTAGTAATGTTAATAATTAATTACCATTGTAAAACAAATAAGTCTAAATTGAGTTCACCCTAGTGTTAAAGTCCAAAATTGTGAAAAATCATGCCTTAAAATGATTGCTTTATATTTTTATCATCCAATAAAATTTTCTCCACCATCAATTTTTAGCCTTTTTTCTTTTAATATTTAAATGAAATCATTGAAAAATTTAATGACTTTTTGAAATGTACCCATACCGTGACTTATAGTAGGATAAAACTTCCACCATTCAATGATACACTTCCAATTGAAATTAATCCTTGAAACTATTCCATTTTAATCTCTCTAGAACTAACTATCACGAAAATAATCCCCTATATATTCATTATAAAATTAATCCCTTCAATTTCAATGATACTTCCATGGAAAGACAATGTCATTTATATAAGTTTTATTAATTTTTTATTGTCTTTTCTTAATCTTACAATTCCTAATATCTGCTCACCATAAAAATATAAATAATTAAGTATCAAAATTTGAAATATAACTTTTTTTATTAATTTTTCCTTTGTTTATTAATTTCCATCCACTTATAAGGATAAAGGGACATCAATCATGCAAGTTCACAGACTACATCTTCCATGAAAAATCAGTTTTTGAAATTTTTCATAATTTCTTCCATAATTATTAAACATTGTTCAAAATAAAAAAAAATTAATAATATTATCATTTTTATTTGATATAATTATATCATGTTATAATAATATCATTTTTATCCATTCCCACCAGTCGAGTTATTTTTTGTTTGTGTTTGTGTGGGTTTGACCACCTACTTGAATTAATTATATAATACTCTATCCAAGGACACTATAGGAACTTAAATCCTAATATTAACAAATTTTACCATGATATTAAATATTTTTTTTGGGTTTTGGGAGATTTACATTATAATTTTAATGAATTTTTAAAATACAATATTTTATTACTAGGATTACCAAAATAATCTGGTATAGATTCAATTTTAATTAAAAAAGAAAAAAATATATTAAATAAATAGAATATGAGGATAAATTGATTATATTGAATTAAATATATAAGAATAATGAAAATTCGATGATACCTAACAAATAATTTTTTTTATTTAGTAAGTTAATTAGATGTTCAAAATGAATCTTGAACAAAGTGTGGGTTATGTCTCAAAACAACCTTCATTGAGACACAAAATATATTATAGACCTCGTTTTTCAATGATGTTGTTACATAAAAATAGGATATTTAATTTGATGTATTATCCTAATTCGTGATATTTTAACATCAACTTCATTCTCTATTTCATTTTGGTTTTTAATTATATTATTGTATAAGTTTTAATGGGTTTGTCTCAATTCCTATTCTTAGAGACAAGTTCAAATTTTAGGAACTAACTTCATATTTCTATGATATATATATTATAGAAGAACATTTTCTTTCAAAATAAATGATTAAATTTAATATATTTCAAAAACCATTTTATTATCAATCTTATAATGTAATTTTATTTAAAATTTACTATAACATTAATGGGGTTTATTTTAAATATTTTATTTTGAAATGTTTCGTGACTTCACTTTAATAATTCAAAAATTATATTTAAAATTTATTTCAAAATAATTTTATAAGGTAATATTTTTCAAATATAATATAAAAAATATCTAACAAGTCACTGTAAATGGAAAATGGAAAAAAACTATTATAGTTATTCGAATTTTAAATTTAATTATTGTTATTGCATAACATTTACATTTAATGTGTAGGGGAGATTAAAATATATTATTTCATGTTTTCATTATAACATAAACGTTTTTGAATGTTTAATCATATCCAAAATCAATTATTTGGTATGGAATTGTATATTTATATTTTTTAAAAATATAAAACATCATATTTTTGGAGATATGATTTAATATCATATTAATTTCAAAGAATTTTATAGGGAAAAAAATTATCATTTTATATTTCAGGTATTTTATCTAGTATTTTATATAATAATATTTTTCTAATGGAATTATTCTTTTATGCGTGAAATATTTCTTCTATGCATATTATCAATCAATGATTTGTCATATTTTCATTCTATATTTCTCATTTTATCCCATATATGTTATATAATCCTGAGTTTATTTACAAGAAATTGTTGGTTTATTCCTAAATAAAAATATTCATACATATATAATCACATATATATGTATACATAATAAAATTAATTTATTAATTTATTATTACATTTTTTAAAAAAAAATATTACAAAAAAATCCAATTATAAATGGAAATATCAAAATATTTTATAAAAAATTAGTTCTTATACTTTTTATTAATAATGAGGATATGATGAGTGAACCCAAACAACGAAGATTGTTTGGCCCTACTTAGAATTAAATGTTCCAAATGGAATTAATGTTTTTTCTAGGATTTTGGGGTGTTCTCTATTAATATCACTAGATTATTTAAAAAAGAAATGTTTCCAAATATTTCAAGGGTATTAATATTTTTTAAAAAAAAATTATTTTCTATTCGTGTAATTATTGTTTTAATAAAAATTATCTTCCATGGTGATTACATGAGAAAATTTCTTATTTATTTGTTTTATTTTTTAAAAACTATATATTAATTTTTTTAAAAAGGGAAAGGCATAATTTTATTTTTATATAATGTTTCATTTTAAATATAGTCTTAATGTTTGATGAAATTATATTTAAATGAAATTTTCAGTATTTGTTCATAAATTTGAAAATTCAGTTTCTAAATCACATTAAAAACTTATATTATCATTTTTTTTTAAAAAATCATCAATATATTTAGTTTTTTTATGATTTTTTGTGAAATAAAGGTATTGAATGCATGGAATTTAGATGAAATAAAGATTTATATGTCCTTGAAGTATTTAGGTCAAAAAAATCTAAGTAAATTATATTGTGAATTTTTATGTTTTACTTAATCCAAAAAAGTCCAGAACTACATGATCCTCAGAAACTATGTTTTTTATAAATCATAATATTTTATTAAGAATATATATATATTGTTTTTTAAAATTTAATTCCGGAGAATGGGTATGCGGAGTCATAATTATTGTCAAAAGAAATATTTAATTAATTTTGTATATTAGTTTAGTGGCTTATGATATTATGGTATGATAACCTTATTGAAAACCCACGATATGGAAATATGTATAGGATGACATCCTAATATATTAGTAGTTCTTCAAGTAAGTGTGTTTCCAAGACTAATATCCCAGAATGGATACATGAAAGTGGATGAGGCTATGGCAAAAATTCACCAATGGGTAACCACCCCTAAAAAAATTCATTATAAGTTGACTTATTTATCACCTTGATAAATGATGAATGGGCCTAACACTACAGAGATGGATAGTAACTCTATTTGGATACTATTTATGAATACTTTATTTTATATCTATTTATTTCTTTTATTTGTGTTTGAGTTTTATATTAAATTATTAATGTTCAGTATCATGGGGGTATTAATTTATTATGTATTCATATATAGGATTGACATTAGGAGAAATATGAATCAAAACGTTTGAATTGAGTAACAAATAAGCTCTTTGCACCGAGCCATGAAGTGGAACAAATTGATAAAAAATGATGAATAATTATAGATTTATCATTGAGGCAAATAGACAATGAAAACCATTGAATGGATATATTTTTTTATATAATATAATCACCATAGGTTCTATATGTATTAAACTGTCGAATATGGTCATAATGGTTTTTATGGTGCTGGAAGACAACTTTACACATTGTTTATTTAATACAAGTCTTAGAAATTTACATGGTTAGAACTATTTACATGTTGTTAAGATAAGTACAACCTCGAAGAGTGATACTCACTTGTTTCATGTCATGAAAAATGCATGTCACATAGAGAAACATCAATATAATTTTTTGTAGAGTTATATAAGATGTGAAGTATGTCGTGAATGTCTAGAGGCCCAATGATTAAATGTTGTGCAATATTTACCTAAAGTGTGTGTGTCATAAAAATAGAGAAATGATTAATTTCATTGTATCATTGGCACAATTTTTTCATAATGACACAAACATCATCTTAATATTTATATTGACCGAGGAAATACAATTGAATACCAAGGGGATTATAAATAAGATGTTTATCCAAGAAATATTCATTCCATTACAGGTATGGATATCTTCAACTATAGAGAGGCTACCATAGGGTTTCCCCTACAATTTATTATAGATATGATTATGTTTTTATTTCTATTCCTTAATGTAATGTTGATTTATTTATATTTTAATTAAAACTTCTTTATATTATTCATTATCCTTATCAATCATTCATCTTTTTATTAATTTGTTGTTATTTATATTTCCATGTTATATGTTAATTTATTTTTCATTATTTCAATTGTGGATTTCCATTTTTTTCATATTTTAATAGTTTTAAGAACCCTGAAATTCATTTTCTAAGCTTCACTCCATTCATTAATCTATGGATAATTCGATTAAGGTTATGGGTTAGTAGTAGGGTTGTTATTAATCATGATTAATATATAAATAAACCCTTTCTAACCATAGGGATAGAAAATAGGTTGAAAAAAGAGGTTCATAAAATTGTTTTTCATAATTTTTACCATGGGAAGAGAAATTTAAAGCACTTGAACTAATTGTAGTTGAGAAGAATGATGACCATTACCATGTTACACATTCTGCATAGATGCTAAGACTATTTAAACCATGTTGTTAGCTATAGCCTGACCATTTTATAGTTTTAAAATATGTAGATCCAAATATTTTTACGTAAATCAATTGAGGACCCTTTAACTCCATCACAACCAATGTCATAGGACTGTCCCATGAAGTATATAGGACTATCCATTTGGTAAACCTAGAAATTGAACATGATTACTTCTTTCCATTATTTATTCATTTCATTATTTTCCATTTAATTAGCTTAATACTTTTAATTTAAATTAGAGTTACCCAACCTTTTTCCAAGAACTGTTCATTACATTCCCCACTATTTGTGGTTTCAACCCCATATATTCTCTTTACCATGCCTTTATAGTTAGTTTCATTTAGTATAAAATAAAATTAGATATATAGAAGATACAATATTCCGTCATGATTACCCAAAACGATGCTATTTCTAGGGAGTATTATAGAATTCCAGACAACTCGAGAATATTTTCTTTGGTTAGAGAGTTTTTGTATAATATTTATGTTTATTTATTCCATATTGGTTTTTTGTTTTAAAATTTTATTTTTTTACTATTATATTATGATTATGGTTATGTGGGTGTTATGCAAGATAGAATATATGCCACATAAATATTATTCCATTCCACCATTAGAGTATAATGAATTTTAGGAATATTTGACCACATGTGAAGTATTAAATAAATTAGGTTGGTCATGTTCGGTAAAAAGCTACACTGATTTATATTCTTTTGAATATGTGATATTCCTACATCATCTGATGAGTGGAACATACTCTCAACCCTTTATAGTAGACCCCAATTTTCAATACTACCTAGGGTATTCCTTGGAAGATAAGTAAAACCATGGGGATATAGTAATATAGCTACTTAAATGGTATACTAAAGTGATGTGAATATAGATGGACTATCAGGAGGCCCAAATAAATGAGAATGGGTGAATTGAATACTACCCTTGATCAAATCATTTATAATTTTAATCCTCCTATTAGTATCCTACCAATAGTTTCTAATGTATATATATGTTTGATTGAATATGAATAATATGAAGAGATGGAGGAATTAATAGGTGTTTATACAAAAAAACCTCAAGAAATGTATATTCAAGAAGATTATCCCTTCCAAAAATATCACAAGAATAATATAGATTAATGAATATCCACACTACTTACAATGTATATTACCATGATGGGTAAGTACATGGATAGTCAAAAATCCCAACTCAATGAACAAAGTGATTTAATTAATCACCATTATTATGATGTTTTTGAATTTTAATTCACAAGTAAAAAACATACTATTAAAATATAATTCAGGTATAGGTAGGTTTGAAGACAATGAAGAGGAAGTGGTAGAGGATGCCAACACTACATAAACAATAAAGGAATAAACATCAGAGATATACAATGATGAACAATACCAAAAGAGTGTTTATATAACTGAAAAAGATAAACCTATAGAACTAAAAAAAAGTATCAGAATATAATATATCGCTTCTATTAATAAAAACAAAATAATAACAATAATAATTCCTTTTTCATCATCGATAAGTAGAGGAAATAAATATTATAGAAATTTATTATTGGATGGTTGAATATAAAAAAGATATGGTAATTGAATATTGAATAATTTACGATGATGTGGAATAATAAATAGACTAAAATGGAGCGTAAAAGCTGAAGGAAAAGAATATTGATCAGTCATGCATCTACATAACTGGTATTCTCAAAACAAAGGATGAATGAGACTCACTACCAAAATTTCTAGAAGAATAAGAGAACGCAAAGACTCCAACATTAGATGTTATTCTATAATTTGAACCTACTAAAGGAAAGAAAATTTATTTACTGGAGAAATCAAATAAAAAATCCAGTAAAATCTTTATTTGTCTTTATTTATGTCAAATTTATCAATTATTTTCATCCCTCCATTAGTACTAGTTAAGGAAAACCAATGGAGGAGGAGGAAAAGAACCTCCAAAATTCACATCAAATCCATTCATGTTTAACTATAAGATGGTTATATTTTGAAAATTTTCTAATCTTATAAAAAAGGTAAAGGTTAGTCTAATAGACCATAAAAATGAAGAGATAGTGAGAGGAAACCTAGAATATTTTATTGACTTCAAGGGCTCAGATTTATTTTATTTTTTTATCTTAAATATATCTATAGTTGTATAAACTCCTTACATTTTTGAGATCTTTTTTTTTAATTTAATGTAATTTTAGTATTAGTTTTTTATTTTTTATGCCATAGAAGCAAGAAATATTAAGCAACTGAAGTGTTTTACATAAGTCAAATTCAAACGGTGTGACTAATTCACATTGTGAGATCACATTTCACAACATTAACCTATTTTAGAAAAAACATAATAAATTATTTTAAATGTTTCATTGGAATTGAAGTAAAATTCCTAATTGTTTATATTTTTAAATCCATATTTTTTTTCCACAAAGATTGAAAATGGTAGAAAATAAAATTAATTGATTTTTTTGCATACTGAATTGAACGAAATTCACCCCAAAAAAATAAATAATTATTGGTCTTGTACTCACCAATGTAGGAGTCATTAGCACTATGGAGAATTATTTTTTTCATATTTGAATATTTCTTATATAAATATAAAATTTGTAAAAATTTAAAAATTAAAATTTTAAAGTAACTTTCTAACATCAATTTTGAGTTCCATTAAAATCAATGCTCGTATAAAGGAATGTTTTTTATGTTGATTTTTATATGAATACATTGTTTAAACTAATTATTTATTTTCATGAAAAGTTTTAATTGACATATATTCTATTTCGATTCACATGAGTATTTGGGACAAAATATTTCCAATTTTACTAGAAATATTTCTTGAGTGAAACTTTAGGCAGGTGAACCTACTAGAATATGAATTGTTTACTTTTTATAATCAATGACTAAAGAATCACTTTTAAAATAACTGAGGAATTTTATTAATGTTTATATTTTCCTAAGATCCATGTATACATTGATATGTTTTTCTAAAAAAAATACATAGATTATCTTTTTATGATTTATCCATGTTATAGGACATTATTTACATTCCGACCCATTATTTTTTATTGTCAATGATATTCAATTGATCGAGTTTAGGGGAGGGGTTGTTAATGTTGTAAATGGTATATTGTTATTCGGATGGGACTGTAGTATGTTTCTATGGAAATTTAGGTGAAGTTTCATTATTTTTCCCTTAAATTTAAATTTTTATCCTTATTTTTGTTAGAAAATATAAAAAAGAAAATAAAAAACAAAAAAGGGTTGTTTTTTGAGTCATATAAAAAATAACCATTGTCTGACATATGTTCTAAAAATCATATATGGGTATGTGGGGATGTGAGACTTGTCCTTGGTAATCCTCTATAAAAATGTAAAGAATGAGGTTTAAGTTATGAGAATAAAAAATATCCATTACTAAACTAGTATTATTTATCATATGTTCTTAATTGGTTGATGTGACGTTTAATCCAATCATTAGTTTAAAAAAAGCGGGATAAAATAAAAATATAACAATGACGTATGGTCATTTTATATTTTTAATATCAAATATTTGAAGTTATTATTTTCCTTTTTGGTGGTGTTTGAGGGGGAATTATATTTTTTAAGGATCATATCATTGAGTTCTTCTTTCGAATATCATGAATTATACATTAGAGTTTAGCCTCCTACTTGAGTCTTACATAATTTACAACTTTTTTACCTACATTTCCTCATCCATATAGTCATTAGACCCTTATTGTAAACCCCTCATGATTAATTTTGATTTTTTTATTTATGGGGAAGAGAAAATAGGATCAATAGAATCCTATTCTTAGGATCATGTATTTGAGGAATGATCAAAATTCCATTAAATGTTTTCACGGAGTGATGATTGAAAAAAGTAATGGTGTGGTAAATGATAAAGGGAATGGGTGTTGATGAAAAGTTCAAATATATGGGTGAAAGGGGAAAATGTATTTAATTTCAAATTATAAATGAATCAAAATTTTATACTATTTATTGGTTATGTTTTGCGATTTTCAAATATTCAATGGGAACATTTTTTTATGAGAATAATAATTTGATGATTTTATTGTTCATCCTTGGATCCAATGTGTTTCAATGATGATCTTTTTCTCAAGGATGAGAAAATATTTGAGTGTTGGGGTATTTGAATAATTTCTTTTATATCTATTTATTTATGTGATTTTATATTTTTTCAAGTTGCATATAAATTAATTAATGTAGAGTCCCATTGTGTATATTGATGTATTGTGTATTCTAAAATAATATTGAAATTTGGGGATATATGAAGGAATATGTGCCAATTGTGGAAAAACGTGGATGTTCACACCTATAAGATATTTAACTTTTTGAAGATTTATCAATATCTTTTTAAATTAATAATTTTCCATGTTTTGAGTATATACTTATTGTGGTTTACCTTGGTGATCTTTTAGGTGCCATTAACAAATTTTAGATGGGTTTTGGGCAGTGTGTTGTTAGTGCATGGTATGGTGAAACTGTATTCATACCCCATCAAACTGTGAAACTCATAATAGGGAGTTATCTATTTATTGGTGTATGGTTTATAAACATTTTCACCCTCTTTTTATAAACCATGAACCCCTAAGAAGAGGATCATTGTTTGGAAGCATGATTTTCAAAACTGTGTGCCCCATAATGTGAAACCATCCATAGGGAAATTAATCCCCTAAAACAATTATTTAAAATTACTGGTCCCCTGGAGTTTTACCATCATTAACCCTTTATTGAACTATGATGTGTTTTCTTGTTTTAGGGGGTTTTTAGAGGATTTCAGGGCCCTATGAACCCCATTCTTGACAAATCAAATATCAAATCGAAGGATATACTCCTCTCATGGTATGGAATCTCTTCCCACATTTTTTCCTCTCTCCCTCATGTATCTTCTTCTAAATCAAGTGGAATTTTTTATTAACCATTGGTAATGGTTTAGACCATGGCTGTGATAGATCTGATTCAATTTGATCTTTGATCTAGGTTTTTGATCTAGATCACATTCTTTGTTCTAGAATTAAATGTTTCGGTCAAAATTGTGGATTTTCAGTTTGGAAAATGCTTATCAAGGATATTGAGATAGGTGCACTAAATTGTTAATAACATTGTCTTTATTTTAATTATGTGAATAGAATAGTGAAATATAAATTCCATTATTTGGAAATCGCATCATTAATAAGATTAATTAATTAGATAGTTAATTAATGGAATGATATAATTATGAAATTGATGGGATGTTGGGATAATGAATTTGGTAAATTAATTTTCTTGTGTAATTTGTTATGTTTTGTGATATAGAATGGATTAATGATTAAATTTAAGGTATTTTTTGCATAACCATGAAGGGTTAATGGTCTATAACATTAAATTTTCATAAAGGTTTTTATGGTGAATTTTTCATATTATTCCATGTTATTAAAGTGACGAATCATGATTGTATTAATAAGTTGAAATCATGTACCATGATTGGAAGTGTTAATAAAATGGATAATGATTATTACCCTTGAAAAGGTATATATATCTGATATATGTTATTGGATTATAAATAGGTTGTCGAATAGAGACTGATGATTCAAATTCCCACAGGATACAAGACAATAAATTATATCACCAAATTCATACCTTCGAATATTACTATATGTAATAATGAATGATGCTCCAAATACACATGAGGTGTTGGATAGGGACTAATACTCTAAATACCCAAGGGATCTTGGATATGACATTCAACTATTATGAGATTTTTATTGGACTATGTTCAAATTTTTCATAATGTGAAGTGGATTAAAATGTATAATAAAATCCATTTTTATAATTATTTTTGTTTACTTATGATAGATGGTCAAGACTCTGGCATGGTCTGAATGAGGTATTGATGTTTCAGGTGTCATCATGAACCTAGTTAATAGATGTGTTAAATTATAAAATAATTAAAATTAATAAAAGTTCACTCTAAAATACTTTATATGTTTACAAAAATAAAAATTATTTTATTTATTGTATATTACTTTAGATGCTATTATTGGTGGCCTATATAGTTGTACTCATACCCTACTGAGTCTTCCTTATTAGTAATAGAGTAAACATCATGTTTTCCAGACATGATAAGTTAAGGATCCCAATGATAGATAGCTGAGTTGGGATGGAACATGTATAATAAAACCAAACCTAAATTCAGGGACCACTATGCAGTTTTTGTGCTTCCTTAAATTTGTTTCACATTTTACTATTGACAGATATATTACATAAAAAATATCAACTAATTGAGTTTTGATATTGTATTTCTTGTTTTGGTCATCATGTGATACTCAAATTAATCTGGTTATTGGTTATTTCATTTGGTAATTATTTACTAATTTCTATTGTTTTCATACTTTTAAAGAGGCAATAGTCTCCCCATGAAATATATTAGACCTTCTCTTCTAGTTGGAAGCCTTTAGAATTTGGGGAGGTGCACATAAGGTCATGTTTTCAACTATCTTAGGGAACCAACATGTGGCGCCTGGATCGAGACCTCAAAATGTGGTATCAAATGAGTTCTCATTTCATTTCATTCCTCTGATTATTTCGGAGAAGTAGAAAGGATACTTGGATGTGTTAAGAATTAGTTAAAATATTGTTCATGGGAGTATCTAGACCATGTGTAGGGGTAAAATACAAGTACCCAATGTGGGATTATTTTTATTGATGTGTACTTTTAGAGGTGGTTTTTATATCACCTCAAGTGATGCACCTATGGGGTGATTTGTTTATTGTTTATGAGATTTTCATAGAATTGAATTATGGCCTTGTATAGTATTATAGTTGAGTATGCATGCATCATCCTAGTCACTCTTTAGTTCTTGTAAGATGTATCATTTTTTGGCATGCATGAAAATGTAGGTTCTGGGAATGCTGTTTATTTTGAATTGGTTTTTGAATCAAGTGAAATTGAAAGGAAAATGATGGCTAATATGAATTGAGAATTTTATACTGATGAAAAATGTTGAAAATGGGTGTATAATGAGAAATTTGGTTAATGAGAATGTTTTTTACCTCTGTTAACCATTTCCTAAATGGCAGATCATTAAGGGTAGTGACAGCGCCTCATTTTTTACCTTGTGGAAGGTTAGGGGGAATATTTTTTCCTCTTATGTGAATGCCCTTAAATGTATTGATAATATTGTAATGGTTCCTAACACCGTGTTTGGAATTGTTGATTTAAGCTGCCATAATGGCCCTTGTTAAGAGGATGATTGGAAGATATGGATTGAAATTAAGAACTAACAGTGGATGTTGAGGCTCTGATAGTTCTAGGTGAAGATGATAGAGAGAAGTTTTATGATGAAGTTACACTCTTTTTAGAATTTATGGAAAGTGGTCCAATTCAAATACTGAATATTTTGTATGACATAACAATGGATTTTCAGTTGAGGTGTGTTGTAAATTTCACTAGAGAGGGTAGACCTGAGGTAGCTGAGTTCTAGAATTAGTCTACTCATATGATTCATGACCACATAGAGACTCATGTTGAGGAAAGATTCAAACATTCATTATATATGATTTGAGTATTTGTGATACATTGGTGGAACATCCAGAATTATAATGGATTGTTGGAAGCACATTGTATGTAAGGAAATCCAAGAGAAGTTGTATCTGATGTTTTAACAAAAGATAATGAGATAATATAGGGAAGCATAGTTTATGACATTGAACCAAACAAGTATGACAATTATTGACTATAATGGTTGATTTTACTACTTTTAGAACATTTCTCTAACACTGGAAGGGGATGAACGAACAGTA
Source organism: Viscum album (assembly GCA_963277665.1). NCBI lineage: Eukaryota > Viridiplantae > Streptophyta > Magnoliopsida > Santalales > Viscaceae > Viscum > Viscum album. The sequence continues at coordinate 163,241,423 of OY728155.1, read as the reverse complement.
ACACTCTATTTTTTTGGATGGGATTATATTTGAGCTTATATCACAAGTTAAAATATTTTAGTTAAAGATGATTTTGGGTGTATAGGGTTAGGCACTCATATCTGATTAGAACCTAATTAAGGCTTTACGTAGAGGATAATTAGTTTCTACTGGATGATAATATTGTACGACTTCCTAGTTTTGAAAGTGTTTTTATGAGAATGTGGAACATGGAAGTGGAAAGAAGAGTGGCATGGGGAGGGATTACATACCCAAGATCTTATCTATATTATCCTCCTCTAGTGGAGCATGTTAGGTAACATTCATATGAATTGTCCCCAACCACTAGTAGAGTGATATTATTCTGGTAGGATGGGACATCTACAGTGGTTATTCAAGAACCCATGGAAGATTGGTAGTTATGGAGGAGCTAGACAGAATCATAGTGTTGGGATGGGGTCTTATACCTTATATTTGTTTTGAAGTTAGAGTTCTATTAGGCATAGAGGTCTAGGCAGCATATGACATACTTTTTTGGATTGATAAACAATATCAGTATAGTGGTGCATCTCAGGGACTAAAAATATAACATATGGATGAGGGTAAGGACACTTGCATGTATTTTAGCCTATATATGTGGATAGAAAAGCTAGTCCATCGATACATATAGGTAGAAATCTTATATATTCTATGATTTCAAGTTACATGTTGGATATTGGTGCCTCTCGTTACATTATATCTATAGAACTTGTGAACTTCTTGTGTCTAACAGTGGATTTTTTGAGTGGGGTGATAAAACTCAATTCAATATTTGGGATATATTCAAGTTACTTATTTTTTATAAGGGGTGTTCTATTATGGTTGGGGAGTATCTTTTCTATGGATTGATTACATTTCTAATATGTCAGTCTTAGACTTGATTTAGTGTATGTAATTATTGGTAGAAAACAAATCGATATTTATTTTTACTACATATAGTGACAATTACATCACCTTAGGTAAAAAAGTATATAAATCATGGAGAGTGGGATATCTAGGAAGGCTATACAGGGATAGTTCATCAGCAATTGGGGAAGCTCACCATCGAGGTTGTATGTCTATTGTTGGATGATGGGGCTATGAAGCAAGATGTCATACCACCCCTAGTGTACTGGTTTCAAGACATGTTTTTTGATGACTTATTAGGGACTCCAGGTATGAAATATAGAGAATTTACTATTTATATCATCATGATGGTTGAGGTAGTTTCTATTCCACAATACAGACTGGAATCAACATATATTCAAGAGCACAAGAATCAACTTTAATTATTTGTGGATAAAAATATTATCCATTCGATTACATCGCATTGGTGTTCTCTAAAATAATTTCCAATAAAGGCTGACATGAATTTTCTCATATAGATAGATTATTGAAAGTTAAACAGTGTGAAATAGATGATTCGGTATCCACTTATACATATTGACAATATCATTGATCATTTATGATTATTTTCTATATTATATAATATTGAAATTCGATTGGGGTATCATTAGTTTAGTGTTTCTCCATATGATAAAATAGAGACTAATTTCATAAGTAGGTATAACCTTTATCAGTTCTTAATGATGTCGTTCAAGATGATTAATGCACCATCAATGTTTATGGCCTTGATGAACCATATCATCCACCCATACATGGATTAGTTTTGTTGTAGTGGTTGTGTATGAATACTAGGTGTACTCCAAGACTCATGATTACTATTCCCAATATCATTAAATTTACTAGATTACAGTGAGAAAGAATTGACTATACCACAAGCTATCAAATTTTCAATTCTAGATTGAAAGGGTATACTTTATGGGTCACATCATCTATGAATATGGTGGGTTAGTGATCTGCTATAATGCTTATAACGTGGTTTCATGGGAGCAGTCTAAGAATTATTTGATCTCCATAAATTATTGGGATTAGTAGAATAATATATGAGGTTCAACTAGGAATTTTACTACTTCAACCCACATCTTTTTGGACTAATAAATATGTTGGTGAAATTTTAATGGTCTGAATCATGTGAGAATACTTTCCCTATGTTGATGGAGTGGTTGAATATTGCCTTGATCATGATGCTATAAGAGATATGCAATAAGTAAAAAAGTTTGTTGAAAAATTTAGGATTAGTATTAGAGTAGGTTTGATGCAGGGAGATCGATTTATGGAATATGTGTCCTAGAAGTTGAGGCTACATGAACAAAATTCCCTAACACATGAACTCAAGTGTGTCGTATTTATTTATGACATAAAGTGTTTGAGGAACTATATGTCTGGTGAAAAGTTTAATGTATATATTGATCAAAATAGCTTAACCTATATATTTTCATAAATTCATTTTATTCTATGGAAATAGAGTTGGGAAGAGTATATACAGTCATTCGATTATGAACTATCTTATATAGCTGCAAAGGGAAATAGAGTTCTTGATTATTTGACTAGGGAAACATAAATTCCAGCAGTGGGGGAGTCATGATCTGAGTAAAAGATAATGGATTTTTCAGATGAGATCCATGTCATGGTTATAGAGGGCCTAGATAAGGTGAACCTTATATCATTCCCAGTGGATTTTACACTTTGGATTTTGATCTGGGAAATATATTATTTGGATCTAAAATTTCTTTTCTTGATGGAATTCCATGATGGTGGGGAGTTAACATTGGATTAAAATATTGACGAGGATTAGATCATCTATGTCCATATCTCTGTAGTTGTTCCTATGTGTATGCATGAGGTCTTCATGCACAATTTTCATTCCATGAAGTGGAAAGTATATATAGCATTGAAAAAAAATTAATCATGACTTCCAACAATAGTATTGGTGAATGATCCTGAGAAAGAATATAGTAGGGATTATGATATGATTCTACACATGTCTATATGTCACAACCAAGAATCCACAACTAGGTGGTTTTATACATCCATTTCCCATTCATGAATAGACGTTGGACAACATTAACACATACTTTAAGGTGGTTTTAATGATGAAACCTCATAAGAATGAAAATATAATGGTGGTTATGGACTGACTGATGAAAGTATTTCATTTTGTTCTTATACAAGGATATTTCTCAGTGGTTCAGTTAGGAGACATGAAAATTAGGGAGATATTCTATCTTCACGGGGTTCCATGGATTATATATTTAGACACCGAATTACATTTTTATTAATTCTTCTATTAAAAAAGTTAGGAGGATCTCTTTACATGGTTGATTCTGACTATGGATTTCCACCCAAAAATAGATGGATAGTCAAAGCGTACTATTTAAGTACATCCGGATATGCTGCAGGTGTGTTTTCAAGACATTTTTTTGGGTCCGGGGAGAATCAATCATAACTAATGTTTTATTTTATAAAAATAGTTATCAAAAGATTATTCAGATTAAACCATATGTGGAACTTTATAGAAGTCCATGTAGATCACATCTATGTTGGATGGATGTAGGTGAGTTAGAGTTTTTGGGATGTAGTTTCATACAATAGAAATTATATAAAATTAAAATGTTTTGGAAATATATGGCTATGGTTCAGAGTAGACATAATTTATAATCTGATATAAGATTTCAACCCCTTAAGTTTACAGTCAGGGTTCATTTATTCCTTAATGTGTCTCCTATGTTGTATTGTTATGGGATTCAAAGGTAAAAAAATTTATTCCAAACATAGTAATAAAATTTGAGGTAGTGGAAATAATCAGGTTAGTGGTGTACAGAATGGATCTTCCACATTGTTATACTAATATTCATGATGTTATTTTTGTATTAAGAATTCATCAGTATCACCCCAACACTTCCCAAGTGATTGATGTAGATGATTTTAAACATGAGACCAATGCATCCTTGGAGGGGAATCAGATATGTGTTCTGGATCAATATGAGAACATTTTATGAGGAAATACCATTCCAATAGTTCATGTATTATAAATAATTTGGATTATTTAGGAGGAAAATTTAGTGATAGAAAAGGATATTTAGGCTTAGTTACTAATTATTCATTCCTCAGAATCATGGAGATACATGGGAGATTAGCTCAAGGATGAACTATTATAAGGTCGAGAGATTATAAGATCTCAACATTTTCTAGAACTATCTAAAACTCATTTTCATGTACTATTTATCATTTTATTATGTATATATTTTTGGGGTTTTACCTTGGCGACATTTTAGGTACGATTGAACATATTGTTGAGGGGTTTTTGGGAGTGTACTATAGCCACAAGGTTTTCCCAAACCATACGCCTGACCCCAGAAAAACATGAAACCATGGATAGTCGGTTATAGCACATTTGGTTCATAGTTTATCAGACCAGGTTCCCTCTTAGTATAAGCTATTCACCCCTATGTGGAGGTGCACTGTTATGTTTCACATATTGGCCAACCGAATGACCCAACCCAAGAAACCGTGTACGTAAAAATTAATCCCCTAAAATTATTTTCAAATTCTAGAGACCCATGATGTTAACTCTCATTCACCCCCACTATAACTATGAAGATTTATCTTATTTTTGTAGGTTTTAAAGTGAATTACAAGGCCCTGTGAACTGATTTCTTAAGGAATCAATGATTGGACTGATGAATAAGCACCTCTTTAGGTAAAATATCCTCTACCTTGTGGTATCCCCTAACTATAGTCTTTTTTTATGGATCAAGATGAGTGTTTCATTACACATTTGTGATGTTTTAGTTCAATGTTTTGATATATATAAATCTATTTGATCTTGGATTTTTTTTAATCATGATTTCATTATTTTTTATGCAATTAAACATTCCACTCTAAATTGGGGGTTTTCTAATTTTGAGAAATGTTATCAACAATTTTGGGGAAGGTGGTATAAACTGTACATCCCATAACCTTGTTTAAAGTTGTTTTTATGAAATTTGGAAATAGAAATTTTCATGTTTGGAAATCACATTTGGAATGTATTAATTAATTGGTAAATTAATTAATGGAATGATATGATTTTGAAATTTATGGGATAATGGGATTATGAATTTTAACAATTAACTAGAATATTTAATTATTTAATTTTATATATATGGAGTTGATTATTAATGGGAATAATGTTGTGGTTGGAATAACCTTGATGGATTAATGGTTTATATGATTAAATGATGATAAATGGTTTAATGGTTAATTGTTCATTTTATTCTGTGTTATTTAAGTGATGAATCATCATTGTATTGATATATTCAAATGGTATACCATGATTTGAAGTGTTAATTAAATGATTAATTATTATCAAAGTTGATAAATATGATATTTGTGATATATGTTATTGTTTAATAAATGAGGTGTGGGATAGTGATAGGTGCTCTAAATACCCATGGGGTTTCACACATGAAATTCTACACCAAAATGCATGAATGTGAATATTATTTTATAGGATGGGAACTAATTCACAAAATACCAATGAGGTGTGGGAGAGGGGCCAAGACTCCAAATATGCATAGTGTTATAGACATGATTTTTTACACCCATGAGATTAGAATTATACAATGGTTCCAAATTAGCATGATATTAAATGTAATTAAATGGATAATAAAAGGCCATGTTAAAATGATTTCTGTTTTCCTATGAGGTGTGGTTTAGTCTCTAGCTTGGTAGTGGATATGGTACTGATGATTCTTGTGTCATTGTGAAACCTGGTAATTTTATGGTTAGTTTATGAAATACATAATTTGATATGTTTTTACATAATTGTTCTTTTTTATTTATACAAATTCATACACTATTATTGATTGTATATTTCTTTAGACGTCATTTATGTGTTTCTAATAGTCTTTACTCATACCCTACTTGGGATTCCTGATCAGTACCTAAATTGACATCATTTTTGTATTATATGATAAGGGAAATATACCTATTCTATATGGATGAATTGGGAAGGAGCATTGATTAGGGAACATAAAATGCATTCTGGATCCACATGGGAGGATTTTTCTGTCTTTTTTTGGTTTTACATTTTATAATTTTCATGGATATGGAATGACATATCCACTACTTTTGTTTGGATATTGTATTTTTTATTTCTTCATTATGTGATACTAGTTTTTCTCTAGTTATTGGTTATGTCATTTGGTTATTATATATTTACATTTGATTTTTTATTCATTGATGAATATGAATTGTTTCCCCGTGTTATATATTAGACCCTCAATACTATAAAGTAACCTATAAAATATATGGAATGTTGACTAATTCTATGTGGTGAACTAGATTAGGAAACTGGCTTGTGGCACCCAAGTCGAGATGTTACAACGATGTTCCAATAACCAAGAGGGAACACCAATAGAAAATGATGGAGAATTTAAAATTGATGATTTAAGCGAAGAGGCCAAGAAATCCATTGAATGAATATTTACCTTTATATTGGTTGATCACAGGATGTTCCAACGGTATAAAAATGATAAACCAAGAATAATCAATGCATTAGGTAATGGAAGATGAGTTTACACATTGCTTAATCATTACACGACATTGAAATTTGGAAGGCACAAACTATTTACATCATGTAAAGTGAATAAGTATCTTTCATAGTGATAATCAAATGTGTCATGTAATAAAACATGTTTGTCACACCATGACACATCCTTAAAATATTTTGAAAGTTACGAATGACGTGTAGCATGCCATAAAGGTTTAAAGGCCTAAGAATTACATTTCATTTAATCTTTACACAACATTTTATTGTTCTAAATAGATGAAAATACTGATTTTAAATATATTATTTATGGAAAATTTTAATAATGACCTGAATGGACATTAAAACTTAAATTTACCCATAGAATCCCATTAATGGCCTAGAGGGTTATTCATAAGGTGTCTGATAATGAGATACGCATTCCATTCCTGTTGTGGAGAGAATCAATTACCATCACACTATCATAGTGTTCCAAACTATCATTATTCATATATTGGTTTCTGTTTTTCTTTTCTTTACATAATTTAATGTTTAATGCATTCTAGTTTAAGTAAAAAAAATTATTCATTCCCCTTCTCAATCACTCACTTGTTTCTTCATTCTTCATTATTTCATTGTTCAAGTTAGTTGTTAAATGATTTTTAATTGTTTTAATTTTTTTATTTCACTGTTTGGAATCAATCAAAATTTATATCAAGATTAAAATAAGTTTCATTAATTTAATATGATTTTCTATGTGGATCTAATCCTTTTAGGGTTTGGGGTCGAGAGTAGGGGTGTTCTTAATCACGGTGAATCTATAAATCAATCCCTTGTTACCCTAGGGAAATTAATTAGGTTAAAAACAAATACTATATTAAATGAATATACTGGTGATAAAAGTTAGTTATATGGGAGAATAGTAGAATACTTCAATGATAATCAAGAAGAAACACTTGTGATATTATTCATTTGTGAAATTTTTCTAATATTTTCAATGATAGGGAATATAATGTTAAATAATTTAATTGAATTAGAAATAAAGATTAATATTATGTAGATTTATTATATAGTCAAATAGAAAATAAAGGAAATAAATTTATATCACAATAGTGAAAAATAGTGTCTACCTATAAAAGAAAAAATAAATTAATGCCTTAGAACATGGAATAAATATATAGAAATCTCCAGTGAATATTTTCTCAAATTGAAATTTAATAACTGGAACAATAATATTTGATAATTAGTGTCTAGAATAATTTTTTTGAAGATATGAGATTAGGTATACATGAATTGTAAAAATTCTTAGTTTCTATCAAAACAACATTGTGGTTGAAGTTAAGAAACTCACTGAGAAAAACATTTCTACATTAACAGTAACTCTAATGAAATTTCAAACAAAAACCATTATAATTATTATTCTATTTTCGATGAAAATATAAACATTGTATTATATTATTTCCTAGAAATATCACCCTTGGATTTTATTATTATATTCTTTAATCAATGAAAAGTAATATTTCATTAAACAAATAGATCAATTTTGTAATGTAGTAGACGATAATATTTTATATGTAACAACATTAAAGAAAAAGGTGTTAAATACCCAAGTATAAGTGTTGTTGTGAAATTATTGGTTACCCCATGTGGATGTTTCACATGAATTTTTACCATATTTAGTTTCTAGAGGTAGCGTAAAATCTATGAGGTACCACCAGAATGCTAATAAAATCCTACCATGGAATGAAATGCTTGAAAATCACATTGGGTACAACATGCTTAAGATAAATTGTAATGTACTAGTTTCATATATTGAAATAATTTTATAAATTTAATGGATTTAAAAATTTCAATATGGTTGAATGGTAAATTAGAAGGAGGAAATGGCACAAACATATTATTTGAATATATATCTAATAAATGTTAAAAATTTATAAAAATTAATATACTCAAAGGCCCATATAAAATTATAATGAAATTTGAGACACACACACACACACACATATATATATATATATATAATTTATGAAAAAAAACAAATAATTTTAATATAATAATTAATAATAATACACACAGTGATATAATATTTTTGAAAAAAATGTTTTGCAGATATAGAGGATTTGAGACCTAAAAAATAATGCATATAAAGAAACAATCCATAGATTATAAAATATAATAAACATAAAAATTGAAAGAAAATTAATATATATTATGAAATTATGAATCAAATATTATATTATATTTTATAAATAGGTTAATTGTTATAAAATATAAAAAAACATTGTTGGGATTATATTATATAATGCAATGTGTTTTGGATATAATACAGATTATATAATAATTAAATAAACATTATAATGCAAGGATTATATTCATATTAAAAAATAGGTTATTATAAACATAGATAAAAAGGTATAAAAATTTAAATGAACAATTCCATGATTATAGAATATAGTAAACATAAACATTATATATCATAATTGACTTATTATAATACATATATTATAATTACCAATTACTCTCACTATTATTCTATATATCAAGAAATAAAAAAAGTAACTGTATATTAATATACACCAATAATATAGTTAGAAAAAAATATTATGATGATGATGATGATAAAATAAACAATAAAGATTAATATTCAATTTTTAAAAAAAAACTATAAAAATATTTGGAATCTGGACAGAACCATAGAATGAATAATCATACAGAGAAGAAAGAATATTTATATTTACAGTGTTCTAGAGAGGACATGTCATGTAGATAGAATCCTAGTATTATAATAATAAGGGTTTTAAAATTATATTGGTTTCATGTGATTTATAATGGAATTGAAGAGAAAAATCAACCGATAAAAATTATTATCACTAGAGGCTATAATTCAAGAATCAATTCAAAATCAACATAAGAAATAGACAATCTATCAAAATAATTTTTTTAGGGAAACCAAAAAATATAATCATCAACCATGATAATATATGCGACAAGAGATGACTATAGATACCTAAAAAATGGAATAAATCAAAGATATATCACATGTAGCGGATAATTATGGATGGGTATTGATGTTTCTATAAATATAATATTATATTCCATTGGAATCTAATAAATGATGGGTTTGGTATTTTTTCTGATGGAAACAAGACTACATTCGCAAGAAAGAATGTTCTTTAAATGAGTCAACCCAACTTTTCAAAAAAAAACTATAATGGTACATCATGAAAATTATTTTGAAATTAATATTAAAAACCTAATTTTCTACATTGGTTTCTAGAAAATTGATGTTGAAATTTACATTAGTGAAAATTTCAACTTGGTTATTTAAAAACCAACATGATAATCTAAAATTTCAATGAATTTTTCAATGTAATCGACATTGGAATTCTTCTTAGTATTAATTTCATATTGGTTGTTTTATAACTGATATGATAAAAATGTCAAAATAATAATAATTTTTAATTGTTTCATTATAATAATTGTCTTTCATGACACAATATATTAAGAATTTTTATAAAAATGTGCAAGAATGTTATCCTTTATGGGCTCCAAATCCAATGATGACTTTCATATTTCTTACCCCTATAATGAGAGTATATGAAGTACCTCAAAAATATGGTTTACATCAGATGATGTGCTATGATATAGTTTGATCAACTCCATCTAATTTATGTACCCCATCACTAATTATAAATAAAAATATGGATTGTATTTTACCAACAAAAATAAATGAATTTAAAATGGAAAAATATGTTGGATAAGATGAATTCTTTATAGACCTTGATGTTCATTTATTATTTCTCATGAAGTCATGTTCAAGATAAAAAAATGTGATTAATACAAATATCTCAATACTGATGTATATATAGTCTAAAATACACATGGATCATTCATAATTTATCATACTAGAATACCAACTATTGTCCATTATGTTTTATTTCCATAATCAAGCTATATAGAATCTGTTTCATCCCTACACATAGATCACAAATAGTTCCCTACAATTTAACAAAAGTGAAGGGGACAATGATATAATAATCATTGGCATTGATTCTCCAAGGTGGGGATCAATATCAACATTGTTTTTTAGGATGTTTTCTTAGATGCACAAAATTTTGAAGCATTAATGTCATTTTGGATAGGTTTCCATTTTGAATTCCCATCACCTATCAAAGTATCTAAAGTAATCATTTATTAAGGATCCCTCAAGGACATAATAGTTCAATAAAAATGTTATTTCTATAGTGATTTATCTCATAGATACTTGATCTATAAAATTGTTATAACCCAATACACTTTGAGAGGGGTGAATTGGGGTTTGAAATATTTCATTATTGACACAAGATCTTGTAAGAACTGGTTAAACCAACCATATATATTCACACATCCATCACAATTAAAAATTTAAAAAAAAACTAGACACAATAACTTTACATTGTTCCCCGTTATGGTAGAATCTAAGGATCAAACACTCTCATTTGTGCTAATTTTCTGTAACCAAATTCTTTTTGTCAGTTTAATGCATACAAAATTTCATCCATGATCACTAAATACTGATATCACCTCCTTATGATAAATATTCAGTAAATAGCATATTTTCACAGTTGAAAAACTTCTGTCAAATCCTCCTTAAAAATCATAATATGGGTGTCTTGGAAGTTTTTCAATATATAGGTTTCTTCCCTATAATCGAGAATGTGTACATGGTTATGAATCATCAATGACATAATATAATACTCTAATTTAGTCCTAAATATCAAGAATATCACCTATAAATAAGCACTTACAGTCATTCTGATAAAATATCCACTGTAAGAAATCATTTCCCAAATTATTTTATTCATGAAATTACTTCATGGTATACCCCTTTATGAACTAAATCATAATAGAGTCTCTCCTAAAACACTTCATGGTTCAATTCATAAGAAACTAATATATGGTATAGTTATTCATAAAATTCGTCAGGGTATTGTTGTTCATGAATTACATCATTGTATTGTGCATCATAGACTACTTTATAGTATTGTACACTGTGAAGTAATTCATAGTGTTATTCTTTATAAACCTCTTTGACCTTATATTACATTTAATTTCTATAACAATACTTAATGAATTAATTATCGGGTACATAGAATAAATTACCCCTAGAATGCATGAAAATTCATAGATTATAAAAATTATCTTCACATTAATTTTGTTTGTGAAAAATGAGATATCACCTCAGAAAAATCATAAAAGACCCCAAAATTGTGTTCATCTTATCAGTTCGATGATATTATGTTTACATAATTATTCAACTATTTTTATCAAAAATATATTTGTTTTTCGTACATATAAGGAAATATATGAGATTTACCCATTATAATAATTTTCTTCTTTGATAAATTTTGAGGATTCACATAAATTTTTTCCTTTTGGTTAAAAAATAATTCCACTAATCAGTAGAAACCATTAATCATAATATTTTTTCATTGAAATATATCTCATTAATAAACTAAAATTAAAACGTATCCATCTTGTTCACTTAATTGATATGTGAAAAATAAACCTTTTCACCACTATTATATCCCATTTTTTTTCTAAAGAAATACCTTTACTCTAAAAGAATAGGAAACTACAAAATTAATCTTTTTTGTAATGACCCAATTATTTCCATTGTCTTGAGGACACAACGAATCATTACATGGACTTAAGAGACACCCCAAAGATGACAAAGGCATGAAATAAATGATGAAGGGATTCATATAAAAGTGTTTTTGATTTGCCCTTTATGAAAAGAACCATTAACCCAACAAGTCGTAACCAGACACCTCACTTTATGATGCATGAATAAAATCCATACAATAAAAATACATTGTTCATATAAAAACAATCCAAAGTGTTAAAAATCATAAGACCAAAAAAAAAATTCAGATAGAGGAAGAACAACTACTCTTTCCAATAAGACCACATGAGTCCATTCTCCACATGTTCTGAGCTCCACAATCACCAAACATTCTAAGTATCATGAGGTGGTGCTAAAAATGTGTGATACATTACCTTTTACAATGTCCTAAATGAAAGAATCTGTAAAATCACCCATGTTCCAAAGGATGGATGATTATAAAAATCAGTAGCTTTTCCCCAATTACTTTTCGACACACTCTTCTGGGATGGAAAATTTATCCATATTAATATTAAATCATTTATATAAAATAATTCTCAAAAACAGTTTAAAACACTATAATAATGAAGTTTCAATTCCAATTGTAACCAAATGAAAACAAGTGATCATTAAACCAGTTTCTATAATGTTATACTTTATTAAAAACTATAATATGATGAATTATAACCAATTATAATTTATCATTTTGGAATACCCCAACCATGGTTCATAGCACACACCCATGCATGATTTGTTCAATAGTTCTATACTAATGAGAATTCTCCCATCTTATCACCTTATATTCTAATGAAAAATTCCCTTGATACAGGTTTATGAACCTTGTAACCAATTTATGCTTGTCCATTATTCATGGGAACATCGAACATGTTCTCATATAATTCCATGTATTCTAAACCATTTCAAATCACCAATACAAACTATTTAAAAAAAACTAAATTTTTTATTGAAACCCAAAGAACAACCCTAATTTAAGGTAGAACATTCATTTCAATAAAAAATTATTTTATTGAAAATTTATATTTCAAACTATGTTCCACAATTCCAAAAAAATCGTATTTGAAAATATCTATTTTAAAATTAAGAACACAATAACATTATTCAAATACCCATTTTTTCAGATTTCCCTAATTTTCAAAACCATCACTAGGAAAGGGTTTCCAAAAACTACTAGACATAAAAATTAAGACAAATTAAACAAAAAATATTCACTTTGAAATCATTACATTCAGTTATACTAAGTGGAATGAGAGATAATCCACCTACCATAAGGTTTTGGTGAAAACAGACAATGGTCAAATAATGGTCTATAAACCTAGTTGATTCTCCACAAAAATGTCCATATATCCCATATCATATCACAAAAAAGACCAAATAACATTATATTTGGAATCCACCATCTTATATATACCAAAATATTAGTATATTTGAGAAATAAAGAGAATGGAATATGTATATCAATGTAGATATAAAAAATGCGATGAAAACGAAGAATGAACATCACTTAGCAAGAGTATCTGGATTTTAAATTCCAGGTTAAGTCTCTGGATCGGTTCTTATACACTTGGAATAGGTTCCCCATCCATTAATGGAGGAAAATATCCAATTATAACCATTTAAGAAAAAAATAGCTTTTAGGATTAAAAAATGAGTAAGATACTAAAAAAATATCCTACCTTTTCTATATGCACAGTTCGGAAAACCATGACCTAACCATGCGTTTGAAACTATCCCAAAACAGAATTTGTACATGGTTTATCCTAGGTCCTATACATGGTTTATACAAACTATTCACCACCCCTTTGGCCCCAATAAATTCTTAAATGTTTACCCCACTCTCCCATCCTGCATCCTTACAATTTATAAGCATAAAAAAATCAAGAAACAGATACATACCTCAAATCGGAGGGTAATAAATTCTCCCCACCATTGGGATTTCTATTAATGAAATTTATAATACCATAAAATCCTCTAAATTGATTCATCCATTTCTCTTTCATTTCCTTCTCGCATTCCCATGTATCTTCTCGAATCTTACCATGCTTCTATAAAACCCACATAGACAGATGTGTTTACCATGTATGACATTCTATTTCCAATATATAATTCAAACATGGATATAAACCAATAATGAAATTGGATATAGGTCAATGTGATCCCATATTATCACATGCTCATGATTAGGTTGATACATTTTTAACTGAGATACATGAAACACATTGTGCACCGAACTGAACTATGGGGGAAATGCCAACCGATATGCCACCTCTACAACATATTGAAGTATATAAAAAGTTCCAATATATCAAGGGTATAACATTACCTACATCCCAAAAATATGATGTGCAATCCTTGGAGAGATCCTGATGAACACATGATCATGCATTATGAACAAGAACAACCTTCGGTGATGATCCACTAAAAATTTCTAATGAATCTGATGCGTCTCCATCCTATTTCTGATAAACTGAATCATCTCTATTGTTTATTGGTCAAGGCTGGTCCCAAAAATTGATGTCTCACATCTTTCCACCGAACACAGTGGAAAATGACTGAGACACCCATACAATGCTTCCAATAGAGAAACTTGTATCGAGGCATAATAGCAGTTATTATTCAAGAACTACACCAAGGGTATATTCTCTTCCCCTGAGCTACCAAAATCCATTACAGAAGCCCGTAACATGAATTCAAACATTTGTATCATACTTTCAGATTGAAGATCTATATGAGGATGATATCATATACACATAGTCATCTGAGTCCCAATGGATTTCAATGTGGATTTATAGAAACAAGATGTGAACATTGGTTCTCTGTCTCAGGCGATCGAAACTGGTATGCCATGCCTCTCTACAACTTCTTGAATATAGATTTTGGATAGATCCTACATTGTATGAGTTTCAAGAATAGGGAAGAAATGGGCCGACTTGGTAAGCTATTCCACTATCATCCATGTGTAATAGTGTTTCCGAACGGTTCTAGGGATACATGTAACAAAATCCATATCTATCTACTACCATTTCCATAATGAGATAGGTAAGAACTACAATATAACTTCTAGTCTATGATGAACTTAATTAACGTTCTGACATGTTAATAACTTTTAGACGAACTCATCCACTTTAATTTTCCTTATGCTCCACTAAAATTGCACCTTTGATGCCCTACACGTCTTTTATACTCTCAGATGTACAGCCTATATCTAACTGTGGTATGCATGAAGAAGTTTCTCCCAAAAATCCACAGGTAAAACAATCTGATCATGGAACTACAAAGAGAACTCCCATAAAGTTTCCATACTTAAATGGTCTCACCACCATTGGGTTTTGAACTCTTAACTAGGAATTCTGCATCAGATGTTTATGCCTCTGTAACTATTCATAATAAATTAGGAACCACTACAACTGAAAATAAAACTACCACATCACCTCAGTCTTCAAATTCCACCTATATTTCAGCTAGCACTGATATCAACTGCAATTCATTTGAATCATCCCTTTCTAACTGAGTGTATTAGTTTCTTCTTAATGAATCAGCCATTGAATTACCTTTTCCTGATGTATAAATCATGTAAAATTTAAACATTTATAAATATTATATCCCTCAAAGTTTACTCATATTTAGATATCATTGTGTGAAAATATTTTCATTCTCTTATGAGCAGTGAGCCCAAAACATTTCACACCAAAGAGATAGTGACGCCATGTATTCAAATCATGAACAATTGATGCTAACTCTAATTCAAGTTTTTTCTAGTTCTTATAATGAACTCTCAACTGCATTAACCCAAATTAAACCACATGGTCTCCTTGCATGAGAACATAACCCAACCCTGATCCTGAAGCATCACAACACACCACATATTCCTATACTGATTTTGGGAAAATCAAGATTAGAGTCGATGTGAGATGAAAATTCAACCCCTGGAAAGATATATCGAATTCCTCAATCCATTGGAATGGATTATTCTTCTTTGTCAAGGTTTTCATTGGTGAATCAAGCTATGAAAAGTCATAAACAAACCATTTGTAATAACTAGATAGACCAAGAAAACATTATACCTCAAATACATTATGTTTTGGTTTCTAAGAGATAACAACTTCTATATTTTTTGGATCCAACTAATTTTTTTTAATAAATAGCATTTCATTGAATATAGACATCTTGTATCCAACAGTTACACATAGACAATATGGAATACAAATTATGGTCTTTCAAGATTCCCAATTGTATTTCCATGTGTTTCTCATGCTAAGACCTTGTCCTTGAATACTTTAATATATCATCAAAAAACACAACAATTAAAGAATCTAGATATTTATGAAATTTCTGATTCATAAATTCCATATATACCTTCAATTCATTCATAAGACCAAAATTCATGACTACATATTCATAGTGGACATATATTCTTCTGAAATATGACTTTAGAATATCTTTCTTCCAAACTCACAATTTATGGTATCCTGATCAAATGTCAATTTTTGAGAACCAATAATCTCCCCCTAATTGATCAAATAGATCATCTATTCTTGTTATTGAATACTTATTCTTCATTAAAACCTAGTTAGAATTTCGATAATCCACACATAGTCATAGAGTTCCATCCACTTTATTCACAAACATGACTGGTGTTTCCCAAGGAGTTGTACTTGCCTGAATAAATCCTATGTTTCCACCTCTTCCAACAACACATTTAGTTCCCATAACCCTATTGGTTTCATCCTATAAGAAAAAAATGTAAATAGGACTAGTCCCTAGGAGGATATAAATCCTAAACTCCACCTCCCTTATAGGTGGTAATCTTAATAAGTTCTTGGGAATGTCATTTTAAAATTAATCCAAAACCATTAGAAAAATATTTTCTTCAGCATCTTCCATTGATTCCAAATTTAATGCTACTAACTAGTAAGAGAACATCACCACTATTTTTGTCAACAAGAACATTTCACCATTCTTTACAACACCCTCTCCTCTGATGAGTTGATTGATGCAGTCCTCAGTCATGAAACTCACTTTCCTTCTATAATAGTCGATGTGAGCCTTAAATGTTATCAATCATTAAATAAATATGATTACATCATATACATCCATCTCCAATTCGGAGAGGTCCCACATCCACTCAACACTATCAAATGACATAGAATAGGATTTACACATGATGGATTCACATTCAATTTCACTAAGAGGAGTTTGAAGTTTTATCACAGTAGGAATCATCTCATGATTTAAGAATTGCACGTGAAAAATATGAGAATAAATGATGGAATGAGGTGCATTAATATCAAAAAACACATTCATAAGGGTAGAGTTGAAAAGAATCATAACTCTCACCATAGATGGACTAACATGATCATCTAAAATCATCTTCTCAGCTGCATATAATTGCTTCATTGCTGCCCTATACTCTTTGTTTTCTTAAAGATATTTCCCTTGTTAAATAGTCAGGGTATTCTGAGAATCACCATATCTATCTATTACCTTCTAGATAGACAGATTCTCTAGACCTTATCTTGTTGAATAATATGATGATTTCCACACCAGATATGTGTCTCGAGCACCAAAACTCAAAGCATTGTGAAAATAGCACTGGAGATGCCCTATATTCTTAAAATTATTTAATGCTCTAGGTTGTTTCTTGCACTCTATCTCTATGTTGTCAAGCAAACCACATTGGAAACATCATTATATGTTCATGTGTGGATGAGTAAGGTTCATTAATCTAGCTATCTAATTATGAGTTCCACTCCCACCATGGAAATAGGTTTCCCTCTTTCATTTTCTCCCAAAATTCGATTTCCCACTATTTCCTATAGGTATCATCATAATTCCTCCTCCCATAAATCCTAATATATCCCGATTAGAAAAATTCTCTATATTCACCATCTTTGTATAATTTTTAATACATATTATCAAATTCTTTGAGATAAAATATTACCATATCCCTGATTTGATGATGCCTACCTTCATGGACTCCCACACTACAACATTGGGTGAAAATTGCACTAAATGCATGAATTTAGCTGGATACTCGGTGACAAAGAGATATTTCAGCTTCATACTAATTACTTTTTTCATCCAATGGATACTGAATGTGTGAGGATAGATTTTGTTTTAAAAAAACAAATTCTTCAAAACCCTCCCATGTATGTCCTTGATTCCATTTATCATGCAATAATTATTCCCACCACTAGATGTAAAATCCTTGAAAGTATAAATGGACAACTTGACTTTGAGATCCATCAGTGTGATGAAGAATTCAACGATATGATTCATCCTATTAAGTTTCACATCCACCATTTAAGGTTTTGAGTCACCCATAAAGATGGTGGATTTTGCTTCATGAATTGGATGGTATGATACAAATTCCTTGGATGATCACCCCATTTCACTATATCCGAAACAAGAAATGCTTGGACTATACTCTGAAACAACTCTTGGTTCATATGTGGCTCAGGTGTAACCCTATTCTATGTAGCTTATTCTGGTTGGTGCCGATGACGCCTACAAGGTTCCATTTTCAAAACAAACAGCATACTCCGTAAGTCACACTCCCTAGCAATAGATGGGTTTGCATTTCAAATTCTACCACATCAACTATCAAAACATTTTATTCCAAAAATAAATGTCTCCACATTCATAAATTTTTCAAAAATATTATTCTTTCTTTTGAAAATCAAGCCATTATGGAAATACACAAAGTAACTTCTTTTAAAAATATTTTATTAGGGAAAAAATTCATCATTTTTCAAAAATTTACACCTTAAATAAAATCATAAATCAGTACTCCAAATGAAATATGTAATACTAGTGTAAAGTCATTACTCTAAAATGTATTTTATGCTCATATCATTGGCTATACCCATGACAAAGAGATTCCAAGATACAATAAGTGTATCCAAAACACTAATGTAATCAACTCTCTAGTAACATACGGTTTTTTATAAATGAGTTAAATATGTCCTTTTTGTTATAAATTTCAAGTTAATACACTCTTAATCTTCTCTATGATCACCACCCAAGGAATAGACATAAAAACATTTCAAATCCATGTCCAAGAAAACTAAAGGCTACTTATTAAGAAAGGACTAAAGAAGATGCTACCATTTTTTTGATCCACTTATTCCCATTGTCTTAAGGACACAACAAATTATTACACTCTCTTAAGAGACATCCTCAAGATTCCAAGGGCTAGAAATAAATTTCAATGTGCTCCAAATACAAGTCGGGGTTGCTTTAACCTTTAATAATAAAAACACTAACCAAACAATCCATAACAAAACACCTCACTATATGATGCATGAATAAAATCAAGACAAAAAACCAATATTATTCATATAAAAAACACTCAAAAGTTTGAAATAATGGAAGACCAAACAACTATCAAAGAAAAATATTGAAGAAAAACTAATGATTCTAAGAAGACCACAAGACTCCTTAATCCACAAGCTCCATCCTCCACAACCATCGAAAAACCCAAGTATCACGAGGTGGTGCTAAAAACATGTGATACTTTAACATTTCCCATGTCCCAGAAGATATCATCTATAAAATAACCTATGTTACAAATCATGGTTGAGTATAATATTTAGTAGTTTTTCCAAAATTACTTACCTACTCACTCCACTAGGATAGAACTATTAGCCACATTAATATAAAACCATTTATATAAAAAAATTTATAACATAATAATAAAAAAGTTCTCAAACCAATTGTAACCAAATGAAAATAAGTGCTCATTAAACCTATTTACAGAAAGTAATACATCCATAAGAAGAAACAAAATGAAGCATTAAAATCAATTCTAACTTACCATTTTTTCATACCCAACCCATGGTACACAACACATACTAATGCATGATTTATTCGATAGTTCCATAATTATGAATAGTCTCTCGTCTAATCACCTTGTGTCCTAATTATACATTCCCTAGATACAAGGTCACATAACTTTTACACCAATGGTACACATCCCATATTGATGGTTCTATTGAAAATGATCTCATATATCTCCATGAATGCCAAACCATTTCAAATCACCATAACAAATTGTTTCAATAAAAATACAAATATATTGAAAATCAATGAAAACACTACTGAAATACTACCTATAACAATGCATCTATACCAATGGTTTATACATACCATTGGTATAGATCCCCTTTCCCAACGATTTTTCCAAAACTGTTGGGAAATGGTACTTTTACACCAATTATTCCAATAGTATTGGAAAACCGTTAGAAAAAGTGTTCCCTTTCCTAAAGGTTTTTTCCAAAACCGTTAGGAAAGAATACTTTGAGGCCCCTTTTCCCAATATGTTTCCAAAAATTTTGGGAAATGTTCCACTTTTCCCAACAGTTTTATTGAAAAAGAATTGGAAAAAGTTACTTTAAGGCCAATATTCCTAACAGTTTTCCACAACTGTTGGGAAAGGGACCAATTTTCCCAACGTTTTGTGAAAACCATTACGAAAGGGTACATTGAGGCCACTTTACCCAAGGGGTTTCTGAAATCATTGGAAAAGGGGCCACTTTTCCCAATAGGAGTTCCAAAACAATTGGGAAACTGTACTTTAAGGCCACATTTCCCAACAGATTTCCCAAAAAAATGTAAAGGGTCTACATTACCCAAAGGATTTGAAAAACTATTGGGAAAGGTTACATTGAGACCACTTTTCCAAATAGTTTGGAAAAACCATTTGGAAAGGTTGGGTACATATCCCAACGGTTCTCAAAACTAGTGGGAAAGGCTCATCCCGATGGGTTTGAGAACTGTTGGGATATGTGCCCTTATTTTTTAAGAGTATATTTATCGAATATCATCAAATAAATCTATATATAAATTTAATATATATATATATATATCCAAATATATTCAAAAATGATATTATTGGAAAATGGTAAATAATTTATATATAATGTAGGGGTTATTGGTTCAACCCTCTTCTAGAATGTTTTTTTATATATACCTATCCTAACTGTTTGGGAAAACCATTGGGAAAGACATATCCCATCAGTTTGGAAAACTGTTTGCATAGACCTATACCAATGGTTTTCAAAATGTTGGGATAGGTCATTCCCAAAAATTTTCTCCAAACCATTGGGATATGAATTTCCCTTTACCAAATCTCCCAACGGCTTCCCAAACCGTTGGTATAGGCTATACCAATGGTTTGGGGAACTCTACTAGCAGTTCCAAAAAATCGGTATAGGAAAATATTCCATTAGTGAAACTAATTTCCATGATTCCCTTACATTTCAATAAAACATTCCCTTTTATTCAAAATACTGTATTTTCTATATTTCCCAAATTTTCAAAACCATCAAAACCACAACCAATTAAACACAAAATAAACTATTTAAAATCATATAAAATAGTTATATTGAGTATAATCAATAAATAATCCTCATTCCTCTATGGTTTTATTGAAAACCGATAATAAATGAAGACCACTCTAGAAACTAGGTTGATTCTCCACAAAAAACGGACATAGATCCCTTTTCATATCACTTACACTAATAAATATCATCATATTTTTCATCCACCATCTTAGAGCTACCCATAACATGTGTAGATATGAGAAAAAAAGAGAGGAGGAGAAGTAGATATAAAGAAACGAGACAATCACAAACAATAACATCAATTACTATGAGAATAGTGAATTTAAATTCCATGGGAAGTCTCGTGATCCGATTGTAAAAACATAAGAGAGGTTCCCCAAAATTCAATGGAGAGAAATATCTAATATAGGACTTTAGGAGAAAAAAAAAGTTTGTATGAGCAAAAACTAGAAAGGTCCAAAAAAAGATCTTAGTTTTTTTCCTATGCACTGTTAGCTTGCACAGTTTGAAAAACCATTCACTAACTGTGCCTTTTCCACTATCCCAAAACAATATGTTAGAATGATTTCTCCTAGGATATCTTCACATTTTAGAAAAACCATGAACCGATTGTGTACCACTTCGTTTCCCACCAAAACACCTTTAAATGTTACTAAACTATCCCATCCTCCACTCTTTCACTTTATAATCATAAAATGCATCAATTAATGGTCACATACAAGAAAACAGATGTATAACATCATTCACAATATTTTATTTTCAGCACTAACTCTGTAAATATGTTTCAACCACCCAATACATATTTTAAAATGAATTATCTATATAGGAACATCATTTGATCTTTAAATACCCCCATTAATGATAAATTATATCCTGATTATGGATTGATGACAATCATACATCCAAATCTACCTCAGTTCACCTTTTTACAATATTCACCCATTTTATGTTGTTAATAATCCAATGTGAAATTCACTTCCACCAACATTTAGGTAAATTTAGAAGAAAAATATATATTTTCCATTAATATATATATTCATGAGCTATTCTTGGTGTAGGAAATACCGGTTCATGGTAATATCACATTGCTTATATATTCTACGTATCATAAAGATATTTGAAAACCCATTACCTATTCATTTCACCTCTGACTATCATACCATGTACTCACCCTTGATAACAAAATCACATCACTAAAACCACATTTCAGCAAACAAAAACACTCAAATATTCCTTCATTATTTATTTCCACTATCATCACGGTTATTATCTATGTTTGATAACAAATATAAAGAGAAATAACCAAATAAAGTCATAAAACAAAATATAAAAATAATATTCATGTGGGGATATAATAAATTTAGGTCCTTCTCAAGCTAGGGAAGGAGGATGAACATAAAGGTTCATCCAAAGTTTCTTGAATGTTGATGTGGCCAATGAATTATTCATGATGTATTCAACATGTTCATTAGTCCCAACATGCTCCAATTTAGTTATTACCCACTCATAATTTCTTTTGATAAAATGGTATATTATATTAATATGTTTGGTATGAAAATTTTGAACATGGTTTCTCATGATCTCAGTTATCAATATAGGGTATTTAATTTTTCCATAAATTCACTCTATATAAGGATTCATCCATATTAGGAGAGTCAATTACATGATTACTGTGATATGTTATTATAATTTCATACTCATAAAAGTTAATTTCAATTATTTTCTTAAGGATCCATTAGGACACCACATCACAATCCCAATATACATTAGTAAATATTGAAAATTCATAATCCATTTCTATAAATAAAATAAAAATTGAGAGTACCCTATATGTACATCAAAATATGTTATACTCTTATCAGATTCTATTTATGTTTTAGTAATTTTGAAATAATCTCCAAATATTGTTTCAAAAATAATATTTGGTTATTAAATGTCATATATAAAAATTTTCCAATTATCACGTTCAAATGGTTAGATCTATTTATTTACCACAATCATGCTTATGAATCACCATTCTAGTTATAATTCGAGTTGACATTAGTTTGGAATCATTACTATTAAAAAACTCCATCCACTCACTCGTTTATAAAGAATTATAGATAAATGTATATACATTTTTCTGAATCTCTTGAAGCCCTACAAAATAAGCGACTCTTATGTCATTGACATGTTAAATTATGATCTCATTATAACAGAAAACATTTCCACATTATTCTACATTTTTTTTGAAAATATGATTTCATCCACATAACAGAGAACTAATAATTAGACATATAAGGATTTATTAATATATAATATATTATAAAAATCATCAAATTTAAATATCAACTACATTATATATGATAAATTGTAGGAATACCATACTCAAGGTACTAATTTTAACCATATAGGGACATCTTTAATTTTCAGACCATAGTTTTACCATTTTCAATATATAGTCCCACTAATTTTTCAATATAAAACTATACCATTATAAAAACATTAATAAATGATATATTTATATCCTTCTTGTACATTTTGGATACATAGTTAATCCCATTTTCCATGAAGAGAAAAATCAACTCAAGTTAATCCACTAGAGAAAAAAAGCTATCAAAATCAACCCCTTAAATTTCTAAAAATACTTTACATGCCTATTGCACAATATTTTGGATCAAATTGTCATGTTCATTTAATTAATTCATAAAGAAAAACCCTTTCAAATCACATTGTGATATCTTTTTTTCATGATATATTAACAAGTTAAATAATATGGATTAGATCTAATTTATCATTTATGTCCCTTAAAAGTGATTCAAGTTTCACATCATCTCTAAGTTATGTCGTTTTCAACATCAATAATATAGAGGCATGTTATACATTACTCATCATTCATTTTATATTTTTTTATATCTATCTATAATTAATTTAGATGGGTCAAAATCGATTCTCTAGTTTTTCTTCTATAGTGCATACTACTCTATCTAACTATTGTATCCCCCTCGAATTTATCCTCGAAATCATCATCATTTAAGGATCCCTGTACAAAATTAGAGTGTTCAAAAAATTATTTGTATTATTAATAGAATTCATCATGATAAGATTTTATAAATATTTTCCTATATTTATCTTCAATGACTTTTTCATCATTACTTTTAATAAATTTATTCAGCCTTTTTAATATCATTTATAGGACTCAATCTTCATCTAGTAGCCTAAAAATACTCATTCTTATGGTTAATCTCTATAATTTCTAGGATTTATATCTTTATTATGGATATAAAATCTATAAACAATGTCTCCAAAATGTTTTGTAAAGGGTTTATATCCATGTCACAATTCATTAGGTACAATATTTTCCACTTCTGCTCTGCTGTACATAGTTTTGAGTATACACCACAACCTGAAATGCCTCCTTTGAATAATAAGAAGAGACAATATAATCTTTGTGAAATTTTTTCACCATATTTTTCAATAATATATTACAATATTTAACCACACACTCTATTTTGGAGTTCTCAGCAATGATACCGCATGATTCATATCTTTTTTTATGTTTTTTTTCCATTTAAAGACATGTATTTTCTATCCCATTTTTCAAATGTAATATTTTAGTGAAGTGTCCAGTGTCATTATAAAATTTCATTCAAAACCAATTTGTAAAATCCAATAATTATTAATTTCTATAAATCTATATAAAACATGTCATTCTATTATAACTGAAACACCTCATTATTTTACTATATATTTTCCCTCTAAATAAATAGTGTGTTGAATAACATGTTTCACAAGAAACATTGACCTAAAACAAAACGTAGTAAATTTTTTGATATAAAATATTACAATACATGATAAAAATAAATAAATTATGAAAATTAAATATGAAATTCCTTTAAGAAAACTTCCAGTATAATTAAAATATATGTAAATAAAATAATAATAATTATGTATTCCTTTTCTATTGAGTTTTCCATGATGATCATAAATTTTATTGAAACAACAAAAAATAACGATATGAATGAAAAAAATAAAATACATGTTGAGAGATAATTAAATTAATTGGATGAATTATTCTAATATTTTTTAAAAGATTTATATATAATTATGTATGACTATTATATATAAGTTTTTGGGAATATAGAAGTCAAATATATGGTTTCTAAAAATATGGTCATTGGATACAAGGTCATTCGGTCTGTGCATATCTAATTTGAATAATGAAATTTTTGTATATTTTAGTAACATGTTGAATATAATTTAATTAAATGAAATATAATAATAAATTTAAATACTTTTTATAATAATATCTTTTGATGCATTATATATTATTATTAATGAATAATTTTCAATAAATAAAAAATTCAAAAAAATAATTATACACAATTCAATTGAAAATATTTTACAGTTAAATTATTAATAATTATTTTTATTATGATGTGGTTATATTTATTTATTTTAAGAATTTTATATTTTTTCAATGAGTTGGTTTTTTATTTATTGTGTAGTTTTATCATAAGAAATTAAATTGATCAATTTTAAATGATATGTCAGCTTTATTGTTTAGTTAATAAAAATATATATTAACACTCTATAAATTGTGATTTGATTTGAAATATAATTAAGAACACATAAGATATAAATATTTTTATTTCCATAAAAAAATTATTTATATAATTTATTTTTTCATTTAAAATTTAAATTTATCATATTTAAAAATGGATTTACATTAAACAGATTCAAAAAATTGAATTGTTATTTGAAATTTATGGAAGGGGTTTAATTTAATTATTATACATAAAAACAATGTTATATATTTCAAAATATACTTAACGAAGTAAATATAAGATGAGTTGAAATGAGAATAATGTAAGTTGTAAAGACATAAAATATTATAATATGATATCTCAAAAAGTGTGGATAAGTGATTTCCCAAACAAAATCTCCCTACCAACATCATTGTACACATTTTTTCTAACTTTCTTCTGCTTAGTCATCTCTTTTACTTTAATGACTTAAGATTTTTAAAATTGGAACTCAAAACAATCTTATACTTGGACCCCTTATATACCCCTTCCAAACCACTAAATCTCTTCAATTATCCCTTGAATCATATACCATTTAAAATCTTCCAAATCTTTCTTAGAATGTATTTAAATTCTAGTTCCATGAATTAGTCATAAATCCTTTATACCAAAGGAATCTGCATTGAAATGGGGAAAATCCATCCTGTCAGTATTTATGTTCCTCGTTAACAATTTCTATTACATTTTCATATCCCTTCTTTATAAATATTATTTTCCATCTTAGTTATAATATCTCACAATACTTATATGAAAATATCCATTAAGAATATATATTTTTTTCATATAATTCAATGTAGATAATAAGAATTAATGTCATCATATCAATAATTATGAACACAATTTGTTTATTGATATATTTCATTCTATTAGATGCATTTTCATTAAATATTGCATGTATAGAAGATTTATCTAAAAATAATTTATATTACATATATAAAAATAATATAATAAAATTAATTATATTTTTTTTGGATATATCATGTGATGATTAGATTAGGATTATTTTTTGATTTACTATGAATAATGAAAGGTACTATTTTTAGCAAAGTTATTAATTTTGTGATATTTTTTGTATGATAAGAATAATTTGAAAATTTATTAGAATTTATAAATTAATTGTGGGGTATGTTTTATTCATTATAAAATATTATTATTGAACATATACTTATCATTTTTTGAGTTATGTAATATATTGCCATAATAAATTTTTTTTGTCTTTACATTAAATTAAATATTATGCTTTTAAAAGTATATATTTTTTAAATAATAAAATCATTTGAAATTAACAACTTTTTTTATTAAAATCAAAAGAAATTCATATGCTTATACCCATCATATATTTTATGCTTAAGATATACTTTTTCTAACAAACTATTTATTTCAGGTTATGTTCCCTAATAATATTATTAACTTTTTTAACATATAAAAAATTAATATGTGATTGTTAATTAAATATTTGAAATATTTATGTTCATATTTTTAAATAATTAAATTTTAATCCTATACATTATAATGATTTACGAAGAGTGAAAGTGGAGATACCATGATTAGATATAATTTGGGTAAATGTTTTTTAATATATTGAAATGGTTAAAACCTATAAATAAAATGTTTCTTATTAAATGATGGAGGATGAATGACGATATCACCTAATAAATTCCATTTTTGGACACATTTGGAGTATTTTCCATTCAAATTTGGAAGACAATTATTGAAAATTAAATATATTTTAAATTAATTACCATACTAATAAAAGTATCTCACATTATCCCCATTTCACTAACCATTACAATCCATTATAAGAACAACAAAGCTTCCCTAGTATCTCATAAGTACCCTCACTAATTTTGTGAGCCTCGTTATCACCCAAATATGAATCCAATGAAACAATATTGGTTACCCAAGGCAGAACTTCCAAGGGATTGGTAACACTCTTAACCTAAATTTCTAGTCATTTTATTATTCAAATACTATATTGTACAATCTATCTATGGATGTATTATAACACCATAATTGTTTCAATTATAAAATATCATTATAATAATGGAATATTGATTTTATAATTTTCATAGAAATCATTGGTTAAAATGTTACCATCGGCATGCATATTTGCAGACTACCGCCTCCATGAATGAACTTCTAAACTTTCACTCACCACCATAAATAGACTATTAAAAATACTTAGTTAATTAACTAATATTATATTTATAACATTATAGTATTTATTTAATGAAAATTGTTTGATGTCATACCTCCCATCCCATTCAATGAAAATTGAATGTGTCGTCTATGCCCATGTGCAAACTACTCCATCCATGAAGCGACATGTTTTGTTTCCCATGAAAAATAACATGGTTGAATTTGAAAATTTATAATATAAAAATTGATATTTGGAAACTATTTATATTCAAAAAAAATTCTACATTATAAATTTTTGATTATCCAAAAATGGATGTAGTAAATTTATCCTGCTTAAATCAACATATCAAAGATGCCTACTTAATTTTGGTCTATTTCAAGATAACCTTAGATATTGTAAAAGTTTTCTTTTAATGAAATAGTAATAGACAAAAACCACCACTATTATTGATATCAATGTGTATTTTTATGAATCTTTTAACCACAGTCAGAAAACAAAAATTTTTATAAATAAATTAACCGTACAACCCCTAGTATCCAACATAGGTGGAAAAATATTTAAAATAAATAAATATAGATAAAAAATGTACATTAGAAACTAAAATATTGATGAATAAGGTTCTTTTATATGTATTGTATAAAATTAATTTAATTATTCAATACTTTATGAGTAAGTGGTGAAAAAATATGGACACATGAAAATTGATCCTCTGTACCACCCTTGTTAAATATTGATTACATGTTCTGATTTTATTTTTCACTATTTTAAAATCAAATTATCATGAAAATATTTTTATTGATATATTTCATATAAATATATCACTATTTAAATATCCTTCATATTATTATGGTTATAATTTTTTCCCTTCAAAATTATCATATTAAAGTGAATTTGATTTAAGGGGACATTCCAATTTCTTACATCATGCCAAGAATCATCTCCATCCAACATTTTATAACCACAATTAACTTATAAAACATATTAATATATCTTTCATAACCTTTTGGGTTTAATTTTAATATTTATGAAAATGAATAATCTATTTTCTTCCTTAAAAACATTGTTTACTTATTTCGTAAAGGATCACCAAATTTGTTCACTTTTATTCATACATCTCAAGATCCTTATCAATTATAATCTACATTGAAATTTAATATCAAAAACCTATGTATCTTTTCAATAATGAAATTATAAAACTATACAAATCGTTTATTGGAAATCTTTATGATTTATCCTTTAGTTTCCCCTTGAAACATATTTTGGAATCCCACTTGCTTATAATGTGTTTAATCATTCTTATAATTTCTATGGTGATTCATTTCCTAATTTTGAATGAATAAATATTTCTTTCATTATATTATTGGTTTTCCTGAAATTACATATCCCTTCAATGAATTGATTAAATATTTATATCCCATGAGATGATACGTAAGGTATTGTGGAGTAAACATAATTCACCAAGGGACGTTGTCCTCTTTATTATAATGGTCTTGTGATTTCTACTTGACATAGGTTTTTTATGTAATATATTCTGTTATTATAATGAATTAAATTTGTCTATGATATTATGATATCATTTCCTTAATCCATGTTTTTGTGATTATGATCATCCTCTTTAAGGTATCATATTATCCTCTTACATGTCATGTTTTTCATTATTTCTATGTTTATTCCTTTATTGGTATTTATATATCACATTATTATGTACCACTTTTCCCCAGGGCATCCTACATTGTTTTAGAATATATATGGGAGTTATAACATTATGTGGTCTTTAAAATAGTAATTTTTTTTTATTTTTAATACAACTTATTTATTTTTCTAATCATACAAAGACACTATACCTATAGATCAATTAGTTTTATTGGTTTGAAACCTATTTGGGAAATTATAAAATCATATCCATTTAATGTTTTGATCTCTATGATTGGTATCAGATAATGTTATAATTTTTGTTGTTGTTTTAAATGAAAAAATTATTAAAAATAGTAGTGATCAGGATATGTATATGATAACATCCTAAAATTTTGGAAAATATTTCTATATGAGTTTTTATGGGAAGGGACATCACCAGATAGATACTAAATGTGGATATAGGCTCTAAGATAGATTTATATATGAGTAATACCACCAATATAAGAGTTAATTGTGGATTAAATAAGTCAACACCTACTTCATGATGATGATGCAAAAATTAACACTAGTTGTCACCCTCAAACGTTATATGATTTGGATAATTTATATGCTCTTTAGAAAAAAATTATAAATGTTTTGAATATACATTGTTAGATAAAAATAGTTATATAAGTTATTCTTATAATTTTATTACCATTCACAATGTAGATTGAAACATATAAGTTCATATTAGAGGTTATTAACAACATTTATGATTTACTTATGCATTGTTTCTAGTTTATCTTTTAGAAAAATATTTTTGAAAGTATTCTCAACCCTAACAATCCTTCATTCTAAAAAACGGTTATACATTGGGGGTATCGCGTAAGAGTCAAGTGAAATGGATAATTTTAGGAATCCCCTAATTAAATGCCTAAAATATTGGGACAAGGAAAAGGGAACCTCATATAAGAACTCACATAAGTGAATCATGTTATGAATAATTAAATAAATTATTTATAATTTCATTTGATAGAGAAAGTTATCATTCGTTAATTTATGTGAAATAGACCACCATCTTTTTGGGGAAATTCTCATCCTATAATTTCTTGATAATGGAGTAACTAAATTCTAAAGACATTTTCCATCCTTTAGTTCTATGAGAATGATATGTTAATCATATCAATTTACCTCCTTGAGGGATAAGTGGATCAGTGGTGGACACTGATTATGAATACAAATCCCATAGAGGATGTAAATGTTATGGAATTGAATGAATTTTACTAGATATGTATCAAAAAATACATTCATCACACTCTTAATCTTAAAATATAATAGAAATTACATTAAATTATGTAAAATAAATATGCATTATTCTGGTAATATGTGGATAACATCTCAATTATTGAATAGTATGGCTTTGTACATATCATTATAATTTAATGTAAGATAAACCCATCTTTAGAAGGATTCACCTGACTCTTTGGAGAGATCTAAAAATAATTAACATTGACAATAATATAAAATATTTTTATGTCAACTAAATATTGATATGTAAGTGGGGGATTCTTAATGGTCTTACGGGAATAGATATAATAAAGTGAGAATGTATTTTTTACTCTAAGGTATCAGTGGATGAAACTCATGGAATTTTGAATTTCCAACATTACCCATGTATAATGTGTTGAAATTAAGATATTAGATAATATCTCTAGGGGATGATGAAATGTTTCATGTTTGAGAGGAAATATATAAAGAAAAAACATGTAAAAGTCAAATGTCAAATTCCAGTAATATGATTTAAGAAATTAATATCCATATAAATTCTCATCATTTTGTATAATGTTCCAACGAAAAGAAATATAGACCATATGATAATAATTTCCGATAACTATGAAATGTCAAGGATAACCTGTAACAACAACCCATAAGTCAAGAGTGAAACGGTGGGCTTATGATATCACTACTGCTGAGGAGGACCAAGAAATCATCATGGTGATAGGAATTTCAATTTTTTAATCAATAATAGTGAATATTCTTTTGGATTATGGTTATAGGAATTATTTCATTTCATCTCAGTTTAGTAAAACAATTAAAACACTACCACAAATTATGGATGTTGTATTATTATTATATATATAAAATGTTTAAATAATTACATCCCTTTTATATATATCCTATATAGTAAATATATATATGATGAATATTTATAAAAACCTTGTCATACTCCAAATAGTATAATTCAAATCTATACATGCACTGCACTTACTATCATTATATAAATCCCACACCAACTATCAGAAGAAGGAAATAACATTCTATATCCTGATTCATCCTCTAATTCTATACATGTGTAAAATGGAAGATCAATATCCATTAGAATATTCGTCACTAGTATAGATATTCATTCCTTGAATGTAATCATATATACCTAAAATGATAGAAATAAACAGGAGGACCCCACTCAAATCCATTCCCAATATAGAGAAATAAATCGATATATTGCATGACGTTTTTCATAATCTCATTCCTAATTGAGAGATTGAGTTCTTTGTTGAATTTTTATCTGGATCTATACAGATATCTAGTACTCCTTAGAGAATTAAACCGAATGAAATGAAACAACAAATGATGAAACCACATAAGAATCTACACAATGGATTAATTCACCTAACTTCTTCACCATGGGGTTCCCCTATTCCCCTTTTCATGTGTACTAATTCGACTATGTGTTTATAGATTTATTATTATGACAATAACATTATCCTAATAAATCCCAATTAACCCCTAAAAAAATTCTATTTAATTCAGTTATCTAGAGAATAATACTTATGTAAATTATAACTTCTATTTTAATATCATAATTAAATGTCCTTGAAGAATGATATTACCAAGGATATCATTAATATAATTTATAGGGACTATGAAATTATTTTCATACTATTTTCACTCTTGAAAGCTCCAAAAACCTTCATCAACATAATCAATTGTTTTTTTGGATATTACGTTGAAATATTTTTGGTAGTATTTATAAACGTTATTCTGACATATATCAAAATCATTGATGACCATGTTTATAAATTGAGTACATTATAATTACATTTTAGAAGATTATTTTATATGAAATATATAATAAATAATAGTTCTAGATGGATAAATTAGAATTCTTGGGGAATATTATCACAAGTGGTCATCCTGGGGTTCCTCAAAGATTAAAGATATTAAGGAATTCCCAAGACCAATATCTATTGTAGAAATCATTAATTTCCTAAAATTACCATGATACTATCAGGTTTTTGTGATAAATTACTCAATATTATCAAACTCACAATCCAATCCTACTCATATGGGATAAAATAAATTATTAATAGATGAATGTAAAGAGTGATTCATATATAATAATAAAATTATAACCACTAAACCAATACATACACTACCAAAAAGTGGGGAAATGTTTTTTATTTGTAATTATAATTCATAATAATGTTTATGATTTTTGCTAATTCAAATTGAATGTGTGGTAGCATATGACACATGCTATTGAAATGTGAACGAAAACAACTATCTAACACAATATATGCCATTCCTTTTTGAAATCACTACATTGATGATATGGAGATATTATATCTATGAAGTGAACTGTGATATATATAAAAAATATGATATCCTAAAATATATATTAACATAGAAGGAGTTTAATATTCATTAATGAATATGGTTACTATTAATTAGGGTTTACGATATTTCAATCCACTTTCATATAGGGAGTAAAATAAGGTGGAATGTTTTATAAGTGTAATAGATCATGAAAACTTATAAACTATGATGTTTGAGAAGGATATAATAATCTTGGACAAGTAAAGGATGGATATGGGGATCATGAAATAAGAAACATCATCCTACATTTATCATATGATATCTCATCCATCACCATTGGGAAATATTAAGAAATATCAAAGGGGTGATTTAATCATAAAAAATATGGTGGATTGTACAAGGAATGTAAAACACTATATGTTTTTTATTTATGATGTAGTTTTGTGAGATCCTCGAATAAACAACGAATACCCTCATATCTAGAGATGAAAAATGATATGTTGAATTAATATTATAGCAAAGCATCATCCTTTCAGTCAATAAATGTGAATATATAAATAGATATATGAGAAAACCATTGGATTGAGAATATGATGAAGGAGATTGAGGAATATAAATAAAATCTCTTGGTGTGTCATAAAGTGAAGGATGAGAGGGAAAAATTTAAAAGGATTATGAAAACATTTCCCATAAATACATGGAAGTGGGAAACTTAACTAGGTATTTTTCATAGGTCCTCCAATGATATCAAAGGGGAAAAATTATATATGGGTTACTATGGGAAATTTTACTATGAATTCTCTCTATATTTCCCTTCTTGTTGACTTTTCACTCAATCCCATTTCAATTAAATATATTCGAGATTTGGTAAGGATGTATGGAATTCCACTACCAATTTTACCTATTTTAGATTTAACATTCCCCATTATTTTTTCGATGATTCTTCTCCATGCTCTAAAAAAACGAAAACTTTAGTATAGCTAATAACCCTCACAATGATGTACAATCGAAGTAAACATTCCAAAAACATAAGGATTTGTTGAGATTTTACTCTATATGATTAAAGTGAGGTTAGGGAAAACATATTTCATTGGTTGAGTTATACTAAAATAAACCAATAATTTATTGAAATGGCCCCAAATGATTCCCTCAGTTGGAAAGGATGTAGAAAACATGTGTGATGGGATGAATCAAAATAATTTATATATCTTGAACCTGAGATAGTTGAAGAAATGGAAGAAAATTTCCAGACTATTCAGTAAAAAATTAATGTAACACAATATTGATTGATGACTTATGATGACAAACATCGATGATATATATATATATATTACGGTAAGTATGCAATTTCATTACATATCATTATGCAAGAGATCCATGAGTCATGGGAAGATGGGGATGTTAATTCAAAGATACATTGTCCCCATTAAGATTTAAATTTCCATCAATGTAGTGGAATAACAACAAATACTTCATCGAATCATATCTAATGTACATGATATTTTATATTTATCACTCTTGAGATAGTAAATAACAGATCTCTCACATTTACTGGATCCAGATGTGGTGTAGTTCTGCATGATCATTTTTTTAGGGGAATCTAGTAGAGGTATTCTATAATAGAGAAAAAGTTATATCCAATAATAACTCAACTTCTTATGGTACTATGGTGAACCCATAATCTTGAAGATGCAACATGGGAACCTAAAGAGGCATTGGAACATATATACCCACATTATTTATACCCTAGATTATGGAATACATTTTTATGGAAGAAATTAATTTAGGGGTGATGAATGATACAACCATGAAATTATATATTGTAAACTCCCTCATGGATATATTTTTTGGGTCATATAATGTAATATAGATGATAAGAACGAGAATCACATTAACATAAATTCATAAAAAATAAGCTTGAATATATATTTAATTCATAAAAATTATTTTTCTAAAAAATAGTTTTATTGTGTTTTATTATATTATTTTTAAAACTAATAATTATCACTTGAATAAATTTAAAAAAGTAATTGGATTCAAATTTTGTAATCATTATATGAATATGATCTTAGTATAAATTTTTTAGTTATGATAAATATTGAAAAGAGATGTTTTTAGTTGAAATGTAGATTTTTATGATATTATCATATGGTAAGCTTAACATGGAAATTTATAAACATTTAAGATGAATTTGTGGAATAAATGTTTTGAATTATAAAATATTTGGTTAATATTAGATATCCAGATATTATAATTTTTTTACATAATTTGTAACACCCAGAATTCAAAAATAAGAACTTTATATATAATATTTTATGAGACACAGATCACTGAGATTAATCAAAAAATGAAATATATTTACTTACCTTAAATCTCTTTGATATATTACAAAAAATGAACATCCATGTGTAAATTCTCTGTAATATGTTATATTGTTATAACTTGTCCTATAAAAACCTGGCCCACATGACCCGCTAATATAGTAGAAGAATGTCCCTCCACAACCCCATAAAAAACACATAGGGGTAAAAATAACCAAAAACCATACCCAGAAGTGAAAATGTAATTTCTAATAAGGAAAAACTAAAATTGAATTCCATTTAAAATATAGTTTTATTCAAACACCCAATCATATCCATGAAGATGTGAAAAGAAATATAAATAATTTAAATTAAAATGTTGATTAAAATACATGAATTTTATAATATATGTGGAATAAAAATAGTGCAATATAAGAAACCAATATTAAAAGAAAAAAATACACAGACACCCAGAAAATATATCTCAACCAGAAAACAACTAGAATAGAAATATTTAGAGAAACTATACCCATATCTGTTAGCCAGAACATAATTCATGGTCAAGGAACCAGAGTATCCCAACGATCCAAAAATTACACTTACAACCTATACATCATCTTCAAAAGAAATGAAAACTGTAGGAAAATCCACTGAATGTGTGAGTATATATATACTCAATAAGATACACTAAAACTTCTTGAGAGAGTAATAGAAGTCATGATAAAACATAAAGGTCAATCTAAAGAAATAGGGGAATAAAACCAAATGACACAGACATATACATACACAAATAATAAACTAATATGAGATATAAATGAGATCTCCATATCTTAGATCATCTCAACATGATGAGTCTAACTGCTGCTTTAGTGGTCCATCATTGATAACCAACAATTCGCTTGTCTGAAAAATTAACCATGTTAAAGAACCACACCTCACCAATGCACCACACCATAGAGGGTGAACAATCTCCAAATATAAGATCCATTCCTTAGTGGAACATGGGGATGAAACTTTGTAGATATATAGAAGACCCACATACTAGTGTGTTAGGGGGGTTCCATTCAAAATAAATGTAGACCCATGCCTTAGTGCATCTGGGGGATCCACTCAGTATATAGAGGTCACATTCCTAAGAACTCTAGGGGTGTTCCACTCAGTAGATAGAGGAATAACATATTAGTTTGTTTGGCGTGTTCCACTAAAAATAATAGAGGAAAATTTACCTAGTGTTTCAAGAGGTTCAACTCAATTATTATAGGATCCATGAATGAGACCTTCTAGGGGTTCGACTCAGAAGAGTGTAAGGATTATAAGGACCCACACCTTGATATAAGAATGTGGATTCCAACCTATGTCTCTTTCTTATGATCCTTAGTGATCATTTATATTATCAAGAGTATCCTAATGAATGTTTCACACTCATAAAATCATGCATCATATCAAATACGTCACTCTGAAATATACCATTGAGTTTAACGTAGAACAACACTGCAGATCATTTTATCATTGGAAAATAAATATGTGTCCAATAGAATGAGAGAAAAGAGAAAAATGTTCATTGGAATACTACATAGTTTATAAAAAGGGTCACATTTCATGTGACATCAACTAGTCTACTTGTCATTTAATCTCTAGTACATGGATTACTGGCCATGTAGTTCGATATGGTGTGTAATGGAACTATATTTCAAGTCTTTTCACACTAAGATTAACTTGTTTTCTCTTATCTATACCTATGTCATTTTTTTCTTATTTATATACAATGTCATGTAACTAGATTTGCCCAAGTCTAGGTTCTTATCCTTATTAAAGCCCATGTTGTCAGGCCAAATTATTGTCTAATGTCGTGTCTATTCTCATGTACTACCAGTGTATGAAATATGCTTCTAGAAATAAGTTAGATGTCATGTGGGCATCCCACACTAATTTTGACCCATATCTCCCCTAAAAACCCCTATCTGCTGTATCCAAGGAACTACATGATGTATGTTTATCCTATAATAGGTCATGTAGTTGAGATTTATAATAAAATATAGATATGTAATTTCGATACTATATTAACTAATCCCTCCAAAAAAGTTGCCGTGTAAAAAAATTTGATTCAAATCAATTCATTTTGTTGATTCCAGACCAATGGTTGTTGGAAATCAAAATACATATAACTTTATGAATATATTTCAAGAATTCTTCTCTACCTCATGTCGGCTGTTTCCTCTCCCGGTCCCATATCTATGAAATACTAGTTTTATTCCATCCTGAAACATCTTATAATAATTGATCTAATCATTTTGTGAACTCCCACTATGAATTCTTGGTTTTGACCGTTTACAAAACCATCCATCAATGTAAAATTTTGGCATCATAGCCTAATTGCTATGAATATGAAGAACATGTGATGGAATGACATAAAAAAATCGATACATCAAATATTGTTCAAGAATTCATGGTCACTATTCATTGATCAAGGATAATCTTTTTTAGAAACATGTATTAGTCAAGAATAAATTGACTAAGAAATTTAATTTTATAGTTTTCCTCAAGAAAAGAACCATATTACAAACACATCAAACAATAGTAGATTAGAAGATGTACTATATTTTAATTAAGTGAAGAATCTGTAATTGATGATCCATACCTTGATAATGGTTTGATATTTTGTGAATAATGTGTTCACCAATGATGAGTATTTTCAGTTATGTTTGATGTCTACCAATAATCATTCAACTACTCATATATCATTGTCTGATCATGACCCCCCAACATAGACTGTTGAGACCTTCTCCCAACGATCCCATCATAATGGAGTAGACACTTGATATTTTTCATAACTTGATATTTGTAGAGGGAGATAGTTTTTATGTATTAAATGATATAATTTTGCTAATTATTTATTTAATCAACTAAATGTACCCATTAACATCTTCCTCATCCATGCATCTATTGAAAAATAACATTACATCATGGATAGGGTTAACCCCGCATTTTGGATTCAATCGTGATTATAGATTTTCATTCCATGGATCCAGTCCTGATATATTACATTTCTTCTAAAAAAAATGCATTAATGGGATATAAAATATATTTAATATTTTAATAAAATAACTTTATGGGCTCCCCATGGCTCAGATTCCCATGTCATCTTAGTGCCTATCCCTAAACAATTTTATTAATAAAATTCAATGTATTACAAGGTAAAAAATAGAGTACCTAAATATGAATTGAAATGGAGGTTGTTATTATTAATATCTATAATTTGAATGTTATGATTTTCTATTGACTATAAATAAAATAAGAAACATTTAATTGAAAAATAATGTTTTTTCTGATAAACCTGTTTTTTAGAATGAATTTTAGTTTCTCATTGCACACATTTTTAAAAATACTTTTTACTCATTTTATAAATTTATTTGATAAAATAAAAAAATTGAAATCATAAAAATAATATTATCCTAACATATTTTTTTATTTTCTAAAATGCTTCATTTTTTGATGAATAGTAAATTTTAATGATTTTTCATTAAAAACCATATCTCTATTTAAATAATTCACAAGATGAAAATAAATTTTAAATTTTTATATGTAAATCTGATCAATTACATGTAAAATTTAACTATTTAATCGTATTTTAATCAATTTCATATATAATTTTAATATGAAAACTTTTCATACTTATGGGAATTTTTTGTTTAAACCTCGCTTTATTATCATGTCTCTGGGTATAATTTTAAATTGGATTATAGTACTTATTTTCATTGAATTTTGAAAAAATGACTCCAAATTTGGAAACATTAATTGTTATATTTTATAATAATTAAAAATTAATTATTTACCAAAATTATTTGGGAAACCATTAAAAATTATTATCATGATTAATGAATAAAATGGGTTCAATAGGGTTAAATAATAAGATAAGGGTTGAAATGACCTAAATACTTGTCAGAATCCAATTATACATCCATATTTTGACATTAACCTATCCCAAATTCAATAATATGGTTATTTGTTAGAATTTACTATGTGAATGACTTTATCATCTTACACTCTTTTGAGATCTTCTGAGTAATTTTCATGAAGGTGTCATTTCCCCACTTAATAAAGTGTACTCACTCACCTAACATAGTCAACCCACTCATGCCATATATTTTTTATAAAACATGGAACAATACCTCCCAAAAATCATCAGGAAAGTTATAGATATTATGGTTCTCCCAAAACACTTACCCTAGTGTCCTTTATAGATGAACAAAATGAGGTTTTTCTAAGAGAAAGTAGAGGTCTTCACTCTTGTCATTCTTTTTCTTTGTTCTTTTAGAACATTCAATTATGCATTAACACATCAAATATAATAAAAACACTTTTTACCATATATTGATATGTTATTAATTTGATGAAATAATATTGAACAATATCCCTCTTGTTCAAGTTGAAAAAAATTATATCACTCATGTGTACGACGGACTACCGCCACACGAAAAGATGTTAGTTGTTTTCTATCAATTAATCACTTGTATAGTTATAATTATGGAAACAATAGATATATATGATTAATATGATCTAATATACATTATTTATTGTTTATATAATACACACATCCTTTTCCTTTCATTCCTTAATAGAGTGATATCGGTGCTCATTCGTACGTATGACCAACTTTCTCAACATAAGAATGTGAAAAAATATCCATGTCAAAAAATTATAAATAGTTCCCAAAATGTGTCTAGAGAGTAAATATGAAATTTTTATCATTAATTTAATTATATAGATGAATTATATATGTCATTTTCACTTGAACCAGAACTTTCTTGACAAATTATGCTTGAGAAAACCAGGAATATAACACTCAAAACAATGAAAACAAAGAAAAATATTTAACATACATTTGGTTAAATGATACAATAATATCATATATGATTTTACAAATATTAATATGGTTATGTAAGAAATTAATAATATTCTCAAAACCATTACACATGAGGTTTAAGAATTTTCAACTAAGAGGACACATGAGGTAAGGGACTTTGTCCCAATTTCCATTCATAGAAGAATATTTAATTGTTAAACAAACAATTTCAATTTTTTTGTGTATATAATGCCACATGGACATGATATATTAGGATTTAATAATAATTCTTGGTATTTTTATTTTGTATTTGAATTATTTCATCAAGGGTTATTTGCCATAAAATATACCAAGTGGAAAATAATTTTATATCTCAATTTCACATCATTGGGTTATATAAATTATTCATTTTCATTGATATTATAAGATTATTTTTGTAATTAATTTTCACTATATTATGTTATAAATATAATTGTTTTATGTGTATTTACATTTGATACACACAAACTATTCATTGGGTAATTCCCACTTCAATGTTATAATCCTTGTATTGGTTTAATTCCTAATATCATTTTAATCTGGGTTATTTATTCCTCAATTAATTTTAAAAGAAATAAATTAATAATATAATAACAAACCCATTTAATTTTATTTTAATCTAATTATTATTTAAAATTTCACGTAATTTTTCTATTTCTCCACACATTGGTACATAATTTTATTGATAATGTGGTTTTATGAAAGTAAGACATTATATATATCTTCGATTGAAGATACTTTTTTATCAAAACCCTGATTTTATACAATTTTATTCTATTTTTTAACTATTTTGAAATATCAATTAAATAATAATCTACTAATTTTAAAAATATAATTTTTTCTGAATGGAATGCTAATGCCATTTTTAATCTAATTATAGTCTGGATTTTATAGAAAAATGTAAAAGGAATTATTGTTTTAGTGTGTATGGTATGAATGGATTATCTTATAGTCATCAAAATTGTATATTTTAATTATTTTTTATAAGTTTAAATGGTTTATTAAAATTAAATTATTTTCAAAATGTTTTATGAAAATTTATTTTAAAAAATTTGATTATCAAATTAAAATTTCTATGTTCCAAAATAACGTTTTAAAAGATATTTTCCAGAAATTTTATTCACAAACAACAACAATACATATTATACTTATGCTCCACTAAGGATATGTTGTAGTTATGCCATCATTATTCATTAAATGAATAGATAATGTTCATTTTTACTAAATAAGATATCAAAATTCACATTCATGATTCTTTTTGTTTTCATTAACATTCCCTATATATATTTACTTTAATGTGATAATTGGATATTTAATTTACCATAATTATCAATATTATACATCATAGTTTTGATTATTTTTTAAATCTTGCATCATTTTTAAATATTATATTCTTCAATGAATGTTAATTTTTTATCTAGGGAAATATTGATAAATCCATATTAATTACTCAATACAAATATTTTTTAATATGGAACACTATTCATGAATTAAAGTAACTATTCAATATATTACTGATTCATTGATCAAGAATTTATGGGTGCGGAAATTTTTTTACCTCCCATCAACGATTAAGAATATTCAAGATGTGAATTAGTAAGATAATATTAAGTGTGGTTATACCTATAGTGTTAAACATTCTTTTGAAAGGTATTGATGGTAGAGGTATCATGATGTCCAATAATTAAGCATTTACATAAATAACCATTTAGTTGTTATTATCCATGTGAATTTCAAAATGATATTTTTTTTAGGTGTATCTAATTCTTAGCCATTGAATAAATTGATTTTTTCCCTTTTATTTACCTTAACATATTGGATACTATTTATCTATAATGTATGACCAATTATATACCCTTTCATTTTGATTAGTGTCTATGAGAGAGTTATATTGCTATTATTTCATGATACATTTCATGCATAGTTTATTGATTAGATAGAATGTGTGTTCAGTAATATAGATTTCCAAATTTATTACACTTACTGATTCATGATAGCTTCTACATTACATAACTACTATTGAGTATTTTATCTCACCCATTCCTTTTTTCCTTTCCCATAAATCTATTAAGTGTACTAGTATTGATCTGAATGTTTATTCTATGGAGAATAATGATATTCTTGAAAAGAAATATGTTGTAATTTTTGTCTTAAAAATAATATGGTAATCATTTATTCTTGTAGATTACAAAGAATACAAAACTATTCAGTCTTTCAGGATTTGATTCCTTGTATCATATAATAATTTTGTAAAGTGGACACTGGCTCTGGGATACTGGGGTGGATGTCATTACATAATTAATATTTAATCCTAATAAAAAATTGATTTAACATTACATTGAATTAAATATTAATATGAAGAAAATTAAATTTTATATTTTCATAATTGACATAAAAATTTATTTATAATAAAATGAACAAATGATTCTCTTTTATAAATTAATTCATTGATCATTTTATCCAAAATTAAATTTTTTTATCATAAACATTGATTTTTTAATGAAGTGTTTTATGAAATTTTTGGGCACTAATTCCAAAAAATAATTTCTATAGCTCATAGAAATTTTTTATTATAAATATATTATTACATTTAAAATAAGTAAGATCAAATTATTAAATAATTTTAATTAAATGTTTTTTCATTAAAATTAGTTATCGAGGGTCAAAGTGAGTTACTGTAGTTAGTGAAAATTCTGGTAAAAGTAGTTTAACATAGTGAATAGGATAAAACAATATGAAAAAATGTATAACATTATATGTTGGAAGGAGTATCAACCATATCTATTTACACAGTCTATTAGTTTCTATCTGAGGAGTTGTTTTCCTTGAATATTTTAATGGAACTACTGAAAATTAATGATATTTTATAATAATGACACTCCCTTTATATATAAAGGGATATCACACCGCACTAATTTATAAACCCATTAAAAATCATTCACACAACAAAAAATCTACCGTATTATCTTTTCCACACCCTCTGCATTATTTCAATACTTTTTTCTAACAAAAATACTAACCTTAAAGAGTTACACAGGGGATAAATTCTGAGGGAGATGCCATACTCGGAACCTAACCTTTCTAGTTAATTTCTTCTTATACACCCCTAATGTACCACCTATCCACGAAGGTATAATAACAACCATTTTTATTATGTATAAGTGTTATTATACTATTGGAATAAAAAAATTACACCTTCTTCCAATAAGAAAGAGAAAAATGAAAGTGTCGTCATGTGTATGTTCCAATTACCACTTCCATGGACAAAATGTTGATTTGTTTCTCACAAACTTAAATAAAAGTTTCCAAAATGTTATTTTATTAAATAATATAATTTTCGTAACATTATAATTATTGTTAAATAATAAATATTTTATTTTTAACCCCACCCACCCCACCGACTATAACGACCCAAAATTTTGTCAATGGAAATTTCCTTCTTATAATAATTTTATGTTGTATAAATAAAATACATCACATAAATAACATGATAAGAATATTATTATTAGAAATTAATAATGAA
The DNA here is from genome assembly GCA_963277665.1 of Viscum album. Lineage (NCBI taxonomy): Eukaryota > Viridiplantae > Streptophyta > Magnoliopsida > Santalales > Viscaceae > Viscum > Viscum album. The sequence goes on along the minus strand of OY728155.1, from coordinate 163,197,387 downwards.
ATAAGTTATTTTAATATAAATTATAGAACCCATACTGATGGAACAGTAACCGGACTATTGGAATGTTAATACGGCCAATAGAAATAGTAATATGTGCTGCAGAACTGTAAACTCACCTATGAAAGTATAAATTAAATTTAGGTAACTTATTCATAAAAATATGATATATGTATTTCATTGTTGTTTTGGATCGGTTCGAAATGTTCAACAGTTCCATATCCGACGACACAAGGACCTACATTCCAAAGGCAGGCGTTCGCTGGGAGATTTGGCCAGTGACACTTAAGAACTTACATTTGTCAATAGGATGGGAAGTCAGGCTAATCACACCCATTTAGGGGGGGGGATTATTTCCTGTTTTGGGACTCTCTTATAGATTTACGATGTATTCATATGTTCGTGAATCTTTGGTTTATACCCAAGCATAGTATCCATGGATTACTCCTAGTTGGAAATGGTCAACTAGACGCAGGGGTTTATAATCAGTTATGCCTGAGGTTTATGATCCGTCGTTGGATTAATGACCCCGAGGATTCTGGACTCACTGAGATGACACTAGTTTGAAGCCTCTTAACCACTCACTCTGGAGTTTATTGTCATCCAGGGGGGACAGATAACGACTTGATCATTTTAATCGAACCCCTGATACGGGATTTCTACGTATCCCCATGAGAGGAATTAGAACCCTCGTAGTTTGGAAATATAGTTTAACTTCATTTAGGACGAAGGATAAATCGATGTGAAGGGGGTAAGAATGGCCGATTGCTGGGTTTGAACCTTGTGGAGTTTTTCTACATAGCATTCCTTAACATAGGTCGAAGTCCTTGTAGTTCACACTAGAGTGTCAGTGAACCGATGTGAAGGTGGACCCGGGGGTCCGATGGTGAACGGTCTTGAACCTCTTAGAGGCTTCCAATGTACCCTTCATTAGAGACAGAGATCAAAGTCCATGTAGTTAGAACCGGAGTGAGGCTTACGCTCTGAGGTATCCCGGGGTAATAGATTGGGGCTTACACTCTGAGGAGGCCCATAAGAGGATTCCATGGTCGATGCCTACTCTAAGCCCACGCGAGTCATGCTCGGTGTGAGAAACAAGAGGAAGCATGGACCAGACGATCATGTCGCAAAAGGTTCATCCATGGGAAGTGGAGTGGGTCTTATACATTGAGAGCCCAAAAAGTTGGGGCTTACTCCAAGATGGATGCCCATGGTGACAAAGTGCAGAAGGAGAGGGACTTGGCCCCAAATAAGGACATAACAACACCCTTCCCCACTACGCCCATCCTTGGTCATGGCCATGGGGAAGTACGAAGGTGAATGGGGGATTCCTTATGATGAGTAGTCCTCCATGCCCTGGAGTGGGGAGAAGTTCCCCAGTCCTAGCAAGTGGAGAGGCAGAAAGGGGACTCCTGGGCTCGGACTCTGCATTACAGTAGGAATTTGACCCCAAGAATGCTTATGGAATCCGCTCAAGGGCCGGAGAAACCCATTTTCCCTCGCTTACCGTGGGTATGTTAACTCAAAACGGAGCGATGATGTGCCTAAAGGTTACATAACATGGGTCTGGTGGCTTTGTTGGAGGCCTCGGCTCGGGGCCGATGAATGGACCAATGAGGGGGTTGCAGAGGATCAGGCCAAATTGGAAGGATTTTATCTGGCCCGGGGAATGTGAACTCTGAAGGATCTGGAGGGCCACACAAGTGTATGAGTGGTGTATCCCTTCACGTAGGGAAGTGATACGTGGCTGGAAAGGCCATCCGCAAACCAGGGTGGTCCACAGACTGATGGAAATTCCATGAACCGGAGTGCTTCACGGCTTGGTGGGAATCCCATGAAATAGGGTGCTTCGCGGCTTCGGGTTCGTCCTGCGTACCAAGTTGTTACGTGGATGGGTCCATGCAAGCAGCAGTGGCCGAGGGTGACGTCGGTCGGGGGTTCTTTGATTAGGGCTTCACCCACGTAGGAGGGTGGTATGCGGTGCGACATGTCAGAAAAGGGGCATAAAATCCCTGGTCCGCAGGGAGTACATCTGCGGAGGGGCCATGGTTCGTGGTCTTCTTTTCTTTGTTATTTAAAGTTTTCGATTCACCAAGTTGTTATGCGTTTTCGGTTCCTTATTAATTTTCTTCTAGTTTCATACCTATTTTAGTTCATGAACTATAACGTCACTGTTTTTGAAATCCTAAGCTATTACCTTCCAAATCCTTCCACCAGAATCTGATCGATCTCTAAAATTGTCTCTTTCTCTCCCCCTAGAACTGCTTTTTTAGAGAAGGGAAAGAGATTTATTTGTGGTCATACAACACCTTTTGCGGAGGCCCATGATCAGAAACCCGGTTTATGGATTACTTGGTCAATCCGCAACTTGCGGGGGGCATTGAATTCATCTCCCCCACGAACCATACTAACTCAGGGAGTGCTTTTTGGCCATGCAGGGTTCTGCCTCCATTCCGCGAATGACAGTGGATGCGGTCTGGGTCGGTCGACACGGTTCGTGGATGGGGAAGTTCGTGATGGTGAACCGGGTTAGCACCCATCCTGCATCCCGCCCGCAGAGAGCTTTCGCCTCCATTCTGTGAACGACAGCGGTCCGCGGAGGGGGGTGCTTTGTGGAACTAGTCGTGGACATTTATCATTGGACCAGTCTACGGACCGGTTTGGCTTGTGACCTACTTTGATTATTCTCCAAACTTTTCCCTAATTCTTTGGGGGAAATTGGGTATAATCACCTTTGGATTAAAGAGGATTCTCATTTTTCCTTTGCAAATTTTTCAAGACCCTACAAATTCCCCCCATCGGAATGGGGTCTGATCGGAACAAAGAGGAGGCCATTATGATTTAGAGTGGTCCTGAAACTCGGATGGTTTGCGGTAGGGGAGCGGACTAGGTTGGGGACCACACCTATAAATACAATGGTCCATCCTTTGTTCTTTACCAAATTCTTTGCGAAACCAAAGCACTCTCGCTTTTTGTCTCTGCATGCTCGTTCCTTCGTGAAACCCCTCATCTGCAATACATCTTCTACTTCCACGAACCATTCCACATTCGCGGTTACCTTCACCCATGGACCAATATCCCAGCCACGAACTAACAATTTTAATTTATTAAAAAGTATGTCACGACGGGCCACGTAGGAACTCACTCCGCGGTTTTGATGGTCTGTGGTCTGAAACATTTTGGATTATGCAAATTTTTTAAGTCTTATGAATCTAATTATTTAATCTCAGGATTAAGATTCCGCGGAGCAACCTATTTCGCGGTTTTCTGGCCAATGCTCTGTAGGCTAGAGTACCGAGTACCTATTCCACGTACATTTATTTCATGGGATGCAGTCATTGTGAACCACATTTTGAGGCTTGCTTGCAGTCCTCATCATGACGGATTATTGACTCCTTCCCCATATTCCTGGTATTTGTTTCTAGATTTTATTATTCCGGACTAACCATTTTCCTAGTTTTCTTAATTTATGGAGAAAATATGGTTCCCCCTCATCATTCACCCAGGTCTGCTACTAAGCCTCTCTCGATTGGCGATCAACGCCTGAAAGAGATGGTCAGCTCTGTTAAGGATGGAATCTGCCACTCCCCACCGTGCTCCTTCCTTGTCGATCGACTCTCCGAGTCATAGCGGGAGTACCCCTTTTATAATAGAATTCCTACCTACAAGTTTGGTTTACTATCTGATACGTCGATTCTGGTACCATCTGGTGACAATAATCCTGCAGCATGGATATTTACTAGCACTATCCCTCGATCTGTGATATTCGCTATAGGGTGGACTTCTGTAAGGGATACAGCTGCCAGATCTGTGTTGAATCACCTTCCTATGTACCCAATAGAAGAAAAACGTCTACTGGATAGGACAATTCATTGTTAACGTATCATTTCCCGCAATTCTATGGTAAACAACCAGCATGGCTGGTCAGCAGCGTAGAGACCCGTATCTTGACGTACATGGACATTACATTACATTTGCGGAATACTTAGTACATAACAAAAACACACACTAAAGGATCGTAATAGTTTAGTGTCTTTGGAAACTCGGAACGTAATCTTCTAATCGTGGTGAAAGTTCTTCAATATCTCCCATAAAGGTCATCCTTTTTTTTACCTAAAACCTTTCTTTATATCCTGGGGAAAAGAAAACATAAAAGGGTGAGCTCAAATGCTCAGTAAGGGTAAACAAAAGAAATATCAATCACATCATATATATAAGAACATAGCTTTTGGAAATCATAACCTGCAAAAAGCTCATAATATCATAACATGGGATAAATCATAGAAGTGAAATTTAATCCTAATAATCATAACTTAAAACATGAAACTTTGTGGCATACACACATAATCATAGAGAATCATTTCTTGTTAGTCAAGACTCAATTCCAAGACTATCTTAGTGGACAAAGTCCCTTTCTGAATCGAGTAACCCTCGTTTCAGTCCTGTTTCACTGAACCGGTATAACCTACCATTTCAGCCATGTCTATCTCATGAGATATAAAATCTTTACCCAATGCATTGGAGGGAGATATAGGTCCCACCCATCTTATAATGAATCCTTTCTTATGTGTGCCACATAATCATAAACCATACATCATAGTGTAACCCATGTAATAAAAATGGAATTCTTAAACAACATGACATCATAAAACAATTCATATAAGATAAAGGAATTCATAAAAATATTTCCATCACAACATAATCAAATCCATGTAATAATAGGGATAAAAACAGAACCCTTTATCATCTTAGATGGAAAATAATTTTGATAAAACACTTGAACTTCATTCTTGAGGAAAATATCCTTTCTTCTTCAAAAACATTTTTCCTTTCATAACATGTCATACGACTTTAAAATAAAAGAAGTTGATTAAAAATAAACTTGAAAACTTGTAAAGGAATATTCTTTGAAATAATGTTTTAAAAATCCATTCATTTCGTATAAGTTAAAAAAAACATTCTTCGTACTTTTGTCGGAAAAGTCAAAAAGTACCTCGTACGGAAAAACGACAAAAGATTCCTTTCATATTCTTTACTAAAAACTCACCGAAGGGTAAAATTGGATTTAAACCATTGCAAGTGGATGGAAACAATATTACATATTGAGGGAACATGTATGTGGATGATAAAATACACCCCAGTAAATACTTACGAATAAACAATCTCGGATAAAAATGAGATTGTGATATTTCCCTTACCTTATGTCCGACTTGCTTTGTAAGTGTCCGAACCTCCTGTATAATGATTTAAATCATGTTATTGACTTATTACAGAACCATATTCATTGTTATTATATCATATATGGTTCACTTATTACATTATATTACCCGTTCTTTTGTAAATTCCATGTTAAAGAAGCGTTTTGGGTAAAATCGTTTCATTTATCGTAGGTGTTTTCACTTGTTGTTCTTGACATCATTATTACTTATATCATGATTTAATTACTTCCAGAATATAAAATATGATTTATATATCATATATATTCAGTATATATATATATATATAATAGGTAGATAAATAAAATGGAAAACACAGTTCATGGAGACGGTAGTCCGTACGTACGCATGAACGCTGTTTTCCTTTCCTTATTGTCTTGAAATGGAAGTAAGTAGATGACATACATATATATATATATATACATAAATCCAGTAGCTTTATAATGTCATATATTTCATTATTATTTCTTATATATACTTTATAATCATTCTTAAATGGTTAACATGGAGAATGAATCTCATCGAGTCGTGGAGACGGTAGTCCGTACGTACGCACGAGCGATGATATCATTTCCATAAATATTGAACTGAATTGGAGTGGATTATACAATATATCAGAATCAATATGATGTGGTAATAACTATGTATAGTTATTCTTTACACCATTATACCCATCCATGTAAGGTGGTGGTGGAAAATAGATTACACCACGGCGTGGAGACGGTATTCCGTACGTACGCACGCGCGGTAATTTCTTTTTCCGTATGATGGATAGATGGTGAAATAGGGTTGTTTCATACTTATAATAACATATCAGTATATGAGTGATACTGATGTTATTACTTCATAATGAAACAACCTAAGAAGAAGAAGTGGAAGAAGAAATAAAGATGAAAGAATTGGTAACGGTAATTACCTCTTCTTTGAAGTGCCTCTTTGAGACCTCCTCTTAGGGCACTAGAATTGGTCTTTGAGGAAGACCAGAACCTCTAGAATGTTGCTAGGAAAGTGGAGAAGGGATTTTGGCAGGGGTTGGCCGGGCTTGAGTGCTCAAATTGGTGTGAGGAGGAGGGGGAGGAGGTGCCCTTTTATAAGGGAGGAGAGGGGCACCTTAGGAATATCTCAAAATATTATTTTATATTAAAGTCAAAATCGGTTTATAATGGTTCCAAAGGGTCTTATTTCGAAGCTAAAGTGGGGATGGGTCGAACTCCTATCAACCAATAAGATTTAGACAAGTTTAGGGTATTATTTTAACCTTATCAATTATATTTAACTCTAAGTTAAATAATTTAACTTCTACCGTGTCTTTTTGTTTTCTTACACTATATGGTTAATACACTTACTATAACATGCCAAACGAACCCCAAATTGTTTATTATTAATATATATATCCTTATCTAAGTCATTTGGCCAAACTTTAGATTTTTAGGAATAAAATAACAATTAATAATATAATATTTGATTTACATACTATTTTGTGTCAATTTTGACACTATTTGATATATGATTTTTTTGAAAGTCATAACAGAATTAAATGTTCGAACCAAGTTGATTAAATCAACATTAATATATCATAGTAACCTATAAAATTAGTGGAATTCATAAAAAATCTCAAATTACATTTATTTTGGTGTTTATAACATCAATTATGTCAATATTTTATTAATAAGATAATTACTGCATCATCGTTGTGTCATAAATAAATTAACTTATTTGATGTCTAAAAATTACAAATAAAATACCATCATGTAGGAAATCTTTTTAGCTTTCTAATGAATATTTACAATCGAATTTATCTTATGTATAACCCCATATTAAAAATGATTTACTTATTAAACTTTGATTTTAACTATTTTAACCTTTCTTTAAATAAATTAATAATAAATGTCCTAATCTAATCCAAGTGGGCCTAAATGGTCATATTTTATTCCTAAGTTTGTTTTTGGTCGAATTACACTTGTCCAATAGAATTAGGACATGTGTTAGGGTAATATTAATATCATATTTACCCTTAGTTACCCTATTTACTATTAACCACGGTAAAAAAAAGTAAAAAGTTACTATTCACCAAAAAATTATTTTCATCTCATTGAACCACATTTTAGTCCTTGATATTAACCGTGTCTGTCGGATTTTCGAAATTCTATTCACAGAAGCGGTAAAATTAAGTTTTATGCAAAATTCATTTTTTTTAACCTACCACTTAGTAGTTTCACTATTCATCAAAAATTGATGTTTTTCAGAACAATGCCAAAATTTCATCCTAAGCTATATTTCATATTCCGAATTCAAAAATGAAATCTATTTTACCAAATTCATAACATAGAAGTTGCATTAATTAATTTTATAATTAAATCCCGCTGTTAAAATAAATAGCGTGTTTTTAGGAAACAATATATATCAAAAGATTGACACTTGATTATGTCTGGTTTAAATGTGAAATTACAACCAATGACCAACATTGTATTAAATTGTAAAAATATATTCCAAATATACTTTAAAACCACTCAAATTAATAATTTATCACTATTAATTATTTCGATTAAAAAAGTTGTTTTTAATTATAATTTAGTAGTTTTCACTATTCATCAGAATGTGAAAGTTATCCGAAAAGTACCAAAATTTCACCTTAGGCTAAATTTGATACTCCGAATCCAAGAATGAAGTTCATTTTGAAAAATAAGATTTACAGAATTTTAAAAAGTGGTTATTACTATTCATAACGGCTAGTTTTAATAATATTTTAATAGCATATCATTGTTTCGTGAAACTCAGTATTACGTACCACACACGCTATCGAGGAAGGTTGCGATTGCGTGTAATGCAAGGCAAGTCAAGGATGCGTGTTGTGCAAGCTCCTTTTGGTGTAGCGTACAACACAAGACATTAATAAAATTAAAAAAAAATATTTTTTATAAAATCTGGGGCTGTTACATTCTACCCCCCTTAAAATGAATTTCTCCCTCGAAATTCGTCGGGGTTATAAATGGTTTACTATTCGAAAGTTTCTTTAATAGAAACCCACATCGTAAAAAGGAATACCAAAACTTGGCTTTAATAACTAAAGTATGAAATGTAACGATTACCCAAATAAACTAATCACTGGGTTTCCACATAGGTGAAAATATGGATATGGAAGAGAAATCTAACCATCATGTTCTGATGGAGAGTGGTAGAGAACATGGCTATGGAAAAGCCAGTAATCACAAATCCATATATTTGTGATGATATAAGGTATCATCTGATTAATCAGGTATAAGATCACTAGGACAACATTTTTGGTTTTCAAGATCATTTCCCCTAAAGTTGAAAATTTGAATTAGAATAAATACTTACTTTATTTTGGTACAATCTCACTGTTGTTCGTGCCTTGAACAATTTCCACTTCATCTCTTAAATAAATGAAGTTGAATTTGTTATTCGTGAAGTGTTAGCAGATCATGTGATAGAATGACGGGTCATTCCATCTGTCTCAAACAAAAGGTTAGCAAAAATTATATGCATAAATCGATCTATAGTGAGATTAATCATATATGGTTCCTAAAATGGACTTATACTTCATATATCATACTGCTTAATATAATAAAACTAGTTTCTACTAAACAGGGACTTCCTGTAGGTCAGTGGTAGGCGATAAAGGCCAGTCGCACTTCGGTTGTGGGTTCGATTCCTACAGCCTTGTCCGAAGCGATGGGCTGTCGCCCGTCCTGCAGGTTGTCCTTTTTCTAAAACTACGTTACTATAACATCCCATCAATAATATCGAAAATCTTCTATCCTTAAACAATACTAACTTATGTCCAACATAATCCAGTCTAATCTTTAGGCTTATACATAATATTGCAGTCCACTCCCATAATATAGTGACAACGATTACCAGAGATTTAATACTGTCGTTGATCCCCACATATCATAAGATATGTCTTGTTGGTCACATTCCAAACATTCAAAGTCCTTAATCGTGTATTCTCTTGAATACCTTAGTGAAAACATGAGTGCAGTTAAAATTTAACACCTTCCACATGCCAAAATCCTCAAAATTCTATATACTCAAACCATGATATCACTTAGTCCTTATATCAATCATGAGCTCATGAATACAATCAAACATTTAATTTTCTCCTTATCCCTTCATTATGTGCATATCATCTACATTCCAAAAATATCTGAATAACCTTTCATGGATACTGGTAATATTAATCAGACAACAGTGTAACAATCCTTACATGTCTCTTTATTCTAAAGTACCATGATATTACTTATACAACATTACACATGATAAACATGTAATCATTCCACTACATTCTTAAACCATTGACTGTGCTTCAACAATTCTTTCATCTCACATATCATTTGTAGTCTCTTCATCATCATCCACATAAATACTTCCCATACGACCATACTGATTATCTTCATGAGACTTTCCCTTAGGGAATTGGTTTGCATAATGCCCGCACATTCCACATTTAAAACATTTAACCATTGTTGAGGTCGTAGCAATACCATTATCATCATCCATGTTGTTAACTGAACCTTTTCCTTTGCATTTACTTGCTTTGTGTCCTTCTTTTCCACACCCAAAGCATCTTCCAGTTCCTTTGAAACATTCTCCTTGATGCCTCTTCCCACATGATTTACATAGGGGAAATTGAACTTTCTTACCTCTATGATCATCATGGAACTCCATCTTTCTCTTATTAGTCGAGTCAGGAAACTTAACAAATTTTACTTTATTGATCATGTTGTGAGATTGCTGATTCGGCATAATAATGATGTTTGGACATCCAAATCCCATTTCATTGGGTTTCTCATGAAGAATATCATTCCAGTGTCCATCATATCCTCCATTATTGTGAATCATCTTGTTTCCAGCCATTTTCTAAAACCCAAAAAGAATAGTGTGAGAGGCAAAAATCATGTTAGGGAAAACAACATAATAAAGGGGGAGTACCTTCAATATCCAACATCTTATGTTTAATTCTATGATCGTTAGCGTAATTCTATTACTATAACCTATACGTATACTTATCCCTAGGGACATCCCTAGACATACCTTAGAAATATCTCTAGGGATTTCACTAACGTTTTCGCATCCTAGTTTCCAAAGGTTGACTAAACCTTTCCTCTGATACCAACTGTAGAGACCCGTATCTTGACGTACATGGACATTACATTACATTTGCGGAATACTTAGTACATAACAAAAACACACACTAAAGGATCGTAATAGTTTAGTGTCTTTGGAAACTCGGAACGTAATCTTCTAATCGTGGTGAAAGTTCTTCAATATCTCCCATAAAGGTCATCCTTTTTTTTTTACCTAAAACCTTTCTTTATATCCTGGGGAAAAGAAAACATAAAAGGGTGAGCTCAAATGCTCAGTAAGGGTAAACAAAAGAAATATCAATCACATCATATATATAAGAACATAGCTTTTGGAAATCATAACCTGCAAAAAGCTCATAATATCATAACATGGGATAAATCATATAAGTGAAATGTAATACCAATAATCATAACATAAAACATGAAACTTTGTGGCATACACACATAATCATATAGAATCATTTCTTGTTAGTCAAGACTCAATGCCAAGACTATCTTAGTGGACAAAGTCCCTTTCTGAATCGAGTAACCCTCGTTTCAGTCCTGTTTCACTGAACCGGTATAACCTACCATTTCAGCCATGTCTATCTCATGAGATATAAAATCTTTACCCAATGCATTGGAGGGAGATATAGGTCCCACCCATCTTATAATGAATCCTTTCTTATGTGTGCCACATAATCATAAACCATACATCATAGTGTAACCCATGTAATAAAAATGGAATTCTTAAACAACATGACATCATAAAACAATTCATATAAGATAAAGGAATTCATAAAAATATTTCCATCACAACATAATCAAATCCATGTAATAATAGGGATAAAAACAGAACCCTTTATCATCTTAGATGGAAAATAATTTTGATAAAACACTTGAACTTCATTCTTGAGGAAAATATCCTTTCTTCTTCAAAAACATTTTTCCTTTCATAACATGTCATACGACTTTAAAATAAAAGAAGTTGATTAAAAATAAACTTGAAAACTTGTAAAGGAATATTCTTTGAAATAATGTTTTAAAAATCCATTCATGTCGTATAAGTTAAAAAAACATTCTTCGTACTTTTGTCGGAAAAGTCAAAAAGTACCTCGTACGGAAAAACGACAAAAGATTCCTTTCATATTCTTTACTAAAAACTCACCGAAGGGTAAAATTGGATTTAAACCATTTCAAGTGGATGGAAACAATATTACATATTGAGGGAACATGTATGTGGATGATAAAATACACCCCAGTAAATACTTACGAATAAACAATCTCGGATAAAAATGAGATTGTGATATTTCCCTTACCTTATGTCCGACTTGCTTTGTAAGTGTCCGAACCTCCTGTATAATGATTTAAATCATGTTATTGACTTATTCCAGAATCATATTCATTGTTATTATATCATATATGGTTCACTTATGACATTATATTACCCGTTCTTTTGTAAATTCCATGTTAAAGAAGCGTTTTGGGTAAAATCGTTTCATTTATCGTAGGTGTTTTCACTTGTTGTTCTTGACATCATTATTACTTATATCATGATTTACTTACTTCCAGAATATAAAATATGATTTATATATCATATATATTCAGTATATATATATATAATAGGTAGATAAATAAAATGGAAAACACCGTTCATGGAGACGGTAGTCCGTACGTACGCATGAACGCTGTTTTCCTTTCCTTATTGTCTTGAAATGGAAGTAAGTAGATGACATACATATATATATATATACATAAATCCAGTAGCTTTATAATGTCATATATTTCATTATTATTTCTTATATATACTTTATAATCATTCTTAAATGGTTAACATGGAGAATGAATCTCATCGCGTCGTGGAGACGGTAGTCCGTACGTACGCACGAGCGATGATATCATTTCCATAAATATTGAACTGAATTGGAGTGGATTATACAATATATCAGAATCAATATGATGTTTTAATAACTATGTATAGTTATTCTTTACACCATTATACCCATCCATGTAAGGTGGTGGTGGAAAATAGATTACACCACGGCGTGGAGACGGTATTCCGTACGTACGCACGCGCGGTGATTTCTTTTTCCGTATGATGGATAGATGGTGAAATAGGGTTGTTTCATACTTATAATAACATATCAGTATATGAGTGATACTGATGTTATTACTTCATAATGAAACAACCTAAGAAGAAGAAGTGGAAGAAGAAATAAAGATGAAAGAATTGGTAACGGTAATTACCTCTTCTTTGAAGTGCCTCTTTGAGACCTCCTCTTAGGGCACTAGAATTGGTCTTTGAGGAAGACCAGAACCTCTAGGATGTTTCTAGGGAAGTGGAGAAGGGATTTTGGCAGGGGTTGGCCGAGCTTGAGTGCTCAAATTGGTGTGAGGAGGAGGGGGAGGAGGTGCCCTTTTATAAGGGAGGAGAGGGGCACCTTAGGAATATCTCAAAATATTATTTTATATTAAAGTCAAAATCGGTTTATAATGGTTCCAAAGGGTCTTATTTCGAAGCTAAAGTGGGGATGGGTCGCAATCCTATCAACCAATAAGATTTAGACAAGTTTAGGGTATTATTTTAACCTTATCAATTATATTTAACTCTAAGTTAAATAATTTAACTTTTACCGTGTCTTTTTGTTTTCTTACACTATATGGTTAATACACTTACTATAACATGCCAAACGAACCCCAAATTGTTTATTATTAATATATATATCCTTATCTAAGTAATTTGGCCGAACTTTAGATTTTTAGGAATAAAATAACAATTAATAATATAATATTTGATTTAAAAACTATTTTGTGTCAATTTTGACACTATTTGATATATGATTTTTTTGAAAGTCATAACAGAATTAAATGTTCGAACCAAGTTGATTAAATCAACATTAATATATCATAGTAACCTAGAAAATTAGTGGAATTCATAAAAATTCTCAAATTACATTTATTTTGGTGTTTATAACATCAATTATGTCAATATTTTATTAATAAGATAATTACTGCATCATCGTTGTGTCATAAATAAATTAACTTATTTGATGTCTAAAAATTACAAATAAAATACCATCATGTAGGAAACCTGTTTAGCTTTCTAATGAATATTTACAATCGAATTTATCTTATGTATAACCCCATATTAAAAATGATTTACTTATTAAACTTTGATTTTAACTATTTTAACCTTTCTTTAAATAAATTAATAATAAATATCCTAATCTAATCCAAGTGGGCCTAAATGGTCATATTTTATTCCTAAGTTTATTTTTGGTCGAATTACACTTGTCCAATAGAATTAGGACATGTGTTAGGGTAATATTAATATCATATTTACCCTTAGTTACCCTATTTACTATTAACCACGGTAAAAAAAAGTAAAAAGTTACTATTCACCAAAAAATTATTTTCATCTCATTGAACCACATTTTAGTCCTTGATATTAACCATGTCTGTCGGATTTTCAAAATTCTATTCACAGAAGCGGTAAAATTAAGTTTTATGCAAAATTCAGTTTTTTTAACCTACCACTTAGTAGTTTCACTATTCATCAAAAATTGATGTTTTTCAGAACAATGCCAAAATTTCATCCTAAGCTATATTTCATATTCCGAATTCAAAAATGAAATCTATTTTACCAAATTCATAACATAGAAGTTGCATTAATTAATTTTATAATTAAATCCCGCTGTTAAAATAAATAGCGTGTTTTTAGGAAACAATATATATCAAAAGATTGACACTTGATTATGTCTGGTTTAAATGTGAAATTACAACCAATGACCAACATTGTATTAAATTGTAAAAATATATTCCAAATATACTTTAAAACCACTCAAATTAATAATTTATCACTATTAATTATTTCGATTAAAAAAGTTGTTTTTAATTATAATTTAGTAGTTTTCACTATTCATCAGAATGTGAAAGTTATCCGAAAAGTACCAAAATTTCACCTTAGGCTAAATTTGATACTCTGAATCCAAGAATGAAGTTCATTTTGAAAAATAAGATTTACAGAATTTTAAAAAGTGGTTATTACTATTCATAACGGCTAGTTTTAATAATATTTTAATAGCATATCATTGTTTCATGAAACTCAGTATTACGTACCACACACGCTATCGAGGAAGGTTGCGATTGCGTGTAATGCAAGGCAAGTCAAGGATGCGTGTTGTGCAAGCTCCTTTTGGTGTAGCGTACAACACAAGACATTAATAAAATTAAAAAAATATTTTTTATAAAATCTGGGGCTGTTACAAGCAGACCGGGACCTTCGGCCCGGAGGGGAATTTATGTCATTGGTCTAGGGGTGGCCCTTCTAGGTTTGCCAGACCTGTGCAGAGTTTGAGACAAAATTGCGAGCCGTAGGATTATAGGAGGCTTCCTGGGTGTCCCAAACCTACACCATCAGCCTCAAGCCCTTTCCAGGAAACTTATGAGCCGTTGGAGTATGGACACCAACACATTCCACCTAGTCCATTGTGAGGTGGGAATTAGTCTTTGGGACGTATTCCAGATTTCAGAGGTCCCTATCATTGGGGGTATGTATGAAGAATTTCTGCTCCCCTCTTCTATGTGGGATGATGAAGAGATGACTCCCCCCTTGGTGAAGTAGCTTATTTACCAGGCCCAAAAGCATTCAAAGGATACATCTATGAAACTGCTTATCCTATATCGTTAATGGGTCAAGGATTTTTCAAGAGAGAGAAATTCCATGGCTCTCCCACATAGGCCCACGACCTACCCTACGATGGAGTCCCGAAGGCAGAGGGGTAGCTACTGGATGATCCTATAAGAAGGCCAGTTTAACGACTGGGGCTGGGAGCTTGTTCCAGATGTTGATCTGTTGCTTCATCTGGCAGTATTTCTGGCCATGTTCTTGAGTGGATGGTTATTCCCCGTATGCAAGACTGGTTGCGTGTGGGTCTTTACATTTGTCCTGGCAGCACACCTGGCTACCAGAAACATCATCAACTTGGTCGTCCCAGTATTGGACAAGATTTATCAGCTGGTTAGCAATATTTTTGATGGGAGCCAGCCAAACCGGGTAGCCGGCTCTTACAAAATTATATGGGGATGGTTGGGAGCACATATCAAGAACAGCTACACCTTCATCAACCCTATTCAGATTTAGGATACTGTATTCTATCCATACATGCAAATGATCGGTGGGGTCATGCCCGAAGAGTGGGTGACACAAGCAAAGGATGGAAAACAGACGGTTCATAATATGCATCTGCTATCGAGTCGGATCTCGAGTCATGATCATTTCAATTTATGACCATATCCCTCCCCAACTGGTGCAATTAGGAACACCATATTAGAGGAGTTTAGCAAGCGGGGCTACCTCTTTTCCCTCCTAGAGGGCATTCTGGCGGCTCGTATCGGTGGTGAACTGATCTGTGAGGGGTACATGCCTTGCCGATTCAGACGCCAATTTGGCTGCGCCCAGGCACTGTGTCCTCCCGCACTCAATGGCACCCGCAAGAACCTCCATATAATGGTGTCCAGGAAACTCTGGTTAATGTTTACTCAGGAAGATACTGGTTGCTGGGTTATGACTTCTACGCCTGCAGACTCAATTCCTTTCTTGTCCAAGATCTATACTGTATTTTGGGTGCTGTCGTACTTGAATGGCCAGCTAGGGCTATGGCTTCCCAGTGTCTCTAGTCCTAAACCATCAAAGGGGAAGAGGAATCGAAAGGGGGATAATGTTTCAACCAGGCCGGGTAAGGTTCTTCACTACCCCATTGGTCCTGTTCTTCCGGGGAAGATCCTAATGGACATAGGTGTATCCTCTCATTCCCTTGAAGCTGCCTAGAGAGAGTTGGTTGTTCTCGTGGAAGATTCCTTCCCGATGGCCTGACATCAATGGGATGAATTAAAAGGTCAGTCATCCTTTCGCAATCAGTACCCATGTTCTGTATGGCAGTATCTCCAGAAATCAGAAGCGGCATTTGATGAGCTGGGCTACATATTTTCCCCTTTTGAAATTATTTATGATGCAGACCTGGAGAGGGACAAGCGATATCTTTGGGACCTCGAGGCTTATGTTCATGCACACCGGGGTTATGCAGTGTCGACTCATCGAGTCGAGGCTATGTTTCGATTGGGGACTGACGAGGAGGAGGAAGAGAGTGATCACTCTTCAGGGGGTGTTGATCTCGGTGGTTCCCCCACTGCGGCTGAGGCAAGGTAATTCCCCCCCCCCCCCCCGCCTATGAGGAGCCACCCACAAGTAGCCCCAGAGAGTTCGAGGGCGGCAGTGAGATCCAGAAAACAAACACGGTCGTTGGTGCCCCCACCAGCCCCTGGCGCTGCCCACCATTATCAAGACGATTCCCCCCAGTTGGTCATTCCTGTTACAGCTACATTTTTGGATGCTTGGATGATTTGGGATAACCTAAGGGTCAGCAACTTGGATGAGATGGTTTGAGCGTTACTCCAAATGGGCCCTCCCGAGCTTCTGGGTATTGGGACGATCTTCTCTTCGCCCCACTTGCTGTTGGAAGAGGATTTGGACTAAATAGTCACCTTGTTGAAGGAGATGGACGCATATGTTCATTCACTCTAGAACCGGCTTTACAGGTCTACCTGGGTGTCCTTGATGATAAGACATCCTAAATCTTCCGGTCCTGAAGAATAGGTAGTCATGTTACTCCATTCCGGCTTTACTCTTCCTCTCATGTGAAGATTCTAAAGTTTCATCCCATTATAAAGGGTGTCGAGGAATCCCAGGGGGCAATCCCTTCCCCGGAGTATAGTCTCAGTGGGACCGTAGTAGGAGAACATGTTCTTTCGGCTACAGGGATCATCGAGGAGGGGTCTCTTGGCATAGCTGAGCTCATGGAAGCGACCATTGCGGACCCAGCTAGGATCTTTCCTCTTCCAGCTCCTTTCATCACCCTGAGCGAAGAACTGTCCCTTGGGAAAATCCAAAGACGTCATCAGGTGTCCCTTTTATAGGAATGGATCAGACAGGGGACATCGGGTAATCATGACTTACTGTTTCTTCGATTACCAACTCATATATTCTGATTCTGCTAGTTATTAACTGGTTTTGGTGCATGGTGTAGGGCCACTCAGAGACCTAGTCGTGGCTACCCAAGCGGTCGTACCATCTACCCCTTATCACCTGAGGGGTCACCTGCAACCACTCTTGAGCATGAAGAAATGGCGGGCCCTGCTGAAGGGGCTAGTGATATAGACTCTTTACTCCTGCCTTCATCAGTTAGAGATACATCAGAGGGGGAACAGCTGGAAGTCGAGGCTCCTACTGACCATGCAGATGTTATAATTATGGGGGAGGATGGGGCGCCCATGCCTACCGAAGAGGCACCAAATCAGACATGGCCAGCTGCCTCAAACCCAATGGATCCCGTGACAATAGAGGAGGAGCCTGCCATCAAGCCAGTTGTCGAAAACACAGATCGGGACTTTATTTTCTTCACTAGGGGAGTGATTTCCCCGAGCTTGATCTCCGTAGCCGACGGCTTGGGACTCCCTTGTCTCTTGAGGACACAATGTCTTCCTCGAGTGGTCGCGGTGGCGCTGAGCTTGAGGTTACCGACGCATTGATGATCTGGGGTATGTTTCTAAATATTTTTCCACTGACTCTTTCCACATCCCTTCTACTATTAGGGATATTTATCTGTATTATCGACACTCAAGCTTTAGGATCATGACCTTTGGCATTGGTGACTGTGCTTTTGGATCTGATCGTGCCTGTGACCACAATCGCCGGGGTCGAAGTTGCCGCGGTGCCAGAGTTTGTGGGTGAAGTCGTGTCGCGTCCCTCCTTGGTGACATTCATCCCTATATATGTATCATTATCCTGGAGTGACTTCGAGTCTGATCAACAAGTCCTCTCCGGTCTTCGACCTGCTCGCAAAAGGGCTTGGGATAAAATTTGGAAACTAATTTCTCAGACACCATTGGCCGAGATGTCAACCAAATTACCGAGGTTGCACAATATTTTTATGTTGCTGGGGTTTGAAAGCTTTGACTACCACGGTATTTATGAAATAGTCAAGTGGGCGGTCGCTGACTGGGAAAGACTAGGTGGTTTGGAATCTCGCCTCTCTGTTGCTCAATCTGAATCCTATCTTTCCGCGACCCGACAGCTTTACCCAATAGAGGCTCATGATCATGTCGGTGTAGTTTTGAGACTCTAGGGAGAAGTCATTGAGCATCGTTCTCGAATGCAGGGCTGAGGAATGACATACAGCGGCTGCAGTAGGAAGAAACTCAGGTCACTGTCAAAATTGAAGAAGGGGAGCTGCAGATAGAGGAGGAAATGAGGGCGAGCTCGAAGGCGGCCCAGGAGGCAGAAGCGTTGCAGGCTGGTGCAGAAGCTGAGACAACCTTACTGAAGAATCCCTATCATACAATCAAGGATTATTATCAGTTCCTGATATAGCTTTGTGAATCTGCTGAAAACCTCTTGTAATAACATTTCATGCCAAAGGAGGCTCCATATTGTGGATGCCTTTCTTACCAACTTTGTTATGGAACAAAGAAATGTTTTCCTCATCTCTCTTATCACCTTCTCTTGTAATTGGAATTATTTGGCTTGATTGCCACATATGCTAATTTACCAAACATAGAATAATCAGAGTTCAGGACAATTGATAAAAACGAGCTCTATCTTTTGCCTGGATCATGGGATACAGCGAACATAGTTTGACTGTTGCTAGGGTTTTATAGAAAAACCCCACAAACTTTTCTACTTTTTATTTTAATACTGTAATTTTCCCTAGGCCCATTTGGTATGGACGCAGCGGTTATGGCCCGACTTTTTCTTAGGTCTCCCTTTTCGGGATTTCGGCCTAACAGGCTTTTCCCCACTTTTTGTGAGCGATTTAAAGTCCCACCGACAAGTCTATCATTACTGATGTTTTAGGTCGAACAACTTTGACCAGGAATGGTGGGGAGAGGGTCCCAATGAGGTTTGGTTGATTAAAAGATGTCTTAATATCCTCCAGACGCATGTGGGTGGAACATGTTTAGATTTGAATGACATGCAGGGCATGTGTCAAGTCATGGGAGTTGTATCGGGTTACAGAGGTAGGAATAGAATCACCTAAGGAAATCTTCCCTTTGGTAGATGGTCCAGTGGCTATCAATATGCAGATTCACTGAGGTCATGTGTATGCATATTCGTCCAAAGGTGTCCTTAAGTCAATGACTCCATTTTGGATGGCCCAAGGACTTCATGGATGTCCGGATTATGGAAACCACCATGGGTAGCTTGGAGAGTTATGAAAACCACCAGGGGTGTCTTGGAAAGGGTATGTGACATCTGAAAAGGGTTTGAGGACATCTGTATTAATCAGGAGTGTGGAAGCAAGTTTCATGTCCTAAGCATTTCTCTAGCGTAATGGATGGTTGGAGCTTGGCGCAGTTTAATGTCATGCAGTTGGGACATCATTTAGAATGGAATGGCTTCTCCTGGTTTTTGGTAATCTTGTCAGAGACGTTCTGCCATATTCAGTCAGGGTTGTGAAAAAGTTTGGTAAACTATAGCTCAGAGGGTTTTCGAATCCCAAGATGGACATGGGGGCTCAAAGGCGAAGAGGCATACAGAGAGAAGCATTTCCTAAAGAAATATTGCATTTGGTAAATGAGCCGTGGGAGATCAATATGCAGAGCCGCTGAGGGTCTGGGATGCATAGTAATGCAAAGGTGTCCTTGGGTCAATGATTACATTCTCCCGATAACCAGGAAACTTCAAGGAAGTTTGTGATTCGGGACCCCCAGTGGTGGTTTATGACAGTTCGGCTCTTTCGGAGTACAAATTATGGTTTATGAGGAGAGGGTGCCTGGATACGAGAGAAACATAAAGGCTAAATTTCCCAATAATGGTTGAAGTCATTCCTTCCCACACTGCTGTGAGACAGTGGTTTGTGAAGGTTTGACCCGTGCATTGGGGGATAGAGAAAAGCCTTCGTTCCTTACTGATCCCATGACAGGTTTGATCATGCAATTTAACATCATGCGGTAAAGATGACTTCTGTGAAATTTAACATCATTCGTTAAGGATGATTAGTATTATTAAAGAATTTTGTGCAGTTTAACATCATTCATCGAGGATGGGGGGGCATTTTTAAACCAGTGAAAATGCTCGTAGTTGGAGGAGTTTCCTTGGACGTATAATGCTTGGTCTTTGTAGCTTTATTCCAAGCGGCCAAGATATTCCGTGCAGTTTAACTTCATGCCGTAAGGCTGTAGTTACAAAGTTTGACCTCAATTAGAATGTAACTAGGCCTAAACATCTCGACATGCCTCAGATTTGGAGGGGGGTTGATTGGTGTAAATCGTGGTTCTGGGTCTTCATGGATTAGGAGAAATGATTTGGGGGCTCTGAGGCCGGTAAGCGTATGGAGCTTGGAAGAGTATAACCTGAGGATGTCTTGCCTTTGGTAGATGGGCCAGGGGCTATCAATATGAAGAGCCATTGAGGGAATGGTGAGAATAGTCATGCAAAGGTTTCCATGGGTCGATAGCTTTCCACTTCCGATGGCCGTGAATGGTTATGAGGATCCTCGATTGTCCAGGCCACAAAGTCTATCATTTGGTAAGAAAATATCTAGACATGTCGGGTATATTTGGCCCTAGTTGCTCTTAAAGCTTAGAGAGCTCACTGCACAGATTTATCATGCATGCGGGGATGTAGCTTCACTCCATGCAGTTTAACGTCATGTGTTAAGGATGAAGTAATACATGTTTAGCAGTCATAGAGCTCGGACCATTGGGTGACTATTGCTGTAGTCACTCAAAGGATAATTGAGTTAACATGCACTGATATACTCCGAACTAAGTGGGGGATAGAGGTTGTAAACAGTAACTCTGAGGTTTTCAGGATTATGATATGTGGTGTGGGGTCTCTAGGGCTGGTAAGCGTACAGAGCTAGGAAGAGTACAACCCGATGAAATATTTCCTTTGGTAGACGGGCCATGGGAGATCAATATACAGAGCTGCTGAGGGAATGGTATGAATATTTATGAAAATTGGTCCCCGGGTTAATGACATTTTACTTCCAATGGCCATGAATGATTATGAAAATATGAGATTGCTCACAGTATAGAGTACAACATTTGAGGATAATGGTGCCCGAGCATACAAGAAACATCTTCACGACAATTATCATGTTGAGTCAAGGTAGCCTAGCCCTGGCTTGATGTATGTAGATGCAGGTCATCTTGTGAACCACGGGTCGATACATAGACTAACCGTGTAGGGATACCACAGAAACATTTGGATGTGAGAAAGGGGATGAGCTTGTAAACCACTACTCCATAAATTTCTGGATCGGGAGATATGATATGTGGGCTTTGAGGTCGGTAAGCGTACATAGCTAGGAAGAGTATCGCTTGAAGAAATCATACCTTTGGTAGATAGACCAGGGGTTACCAATATGCAGATCCGCTAAGGGAATGGTATGCATAGTCATGCAATGGTGTCCACGGATTGATAACATTCCACTTCTGATGGCCATGAATGGTTATGAAGATCCATAATTATCCGGTTCTTGAAGTCTGATGTATGGAGGGGATGAATCCAAATACACAAGGAGTATATCCATTTCGTTTCTCCATATATCTTGGGTGGGTCATGATGAAGTCCGTTCATTTTAAATGTCATGCGATGAAGACGAAGTTCGTGCAGTTTAATGTCATGCGGGGATGATGAAGTTTGTGCAGTTTAACGTCATCCGGTAAGGACGAGGAAGACACGCTGTACAGGTCTGGTCTATACAAGGGGGAGTGGGAATTTTGATTACTTCTTTTCCCTGCAGTTTAACATCGTGCGGTCGGGACGAGGAAGACACCCCGTGTAAGTCTGGTCCATACATGAGGGGAAAGGGCATTTAAAATTTCATTTGGGGAAGACTGGGCCAGGGTGAGGGACCCTGGCATCACTACATATCCTGCAAGGGCAAGAATCAAGCATCACATAGTTATTTGAAGTTTGTGTAATTTAACGTCTTGCGGTAAGGACGAGGAATACACCCTGTGCAGGGTTGTTCCATACATGGGTTGAGAGGGAATTTTTAACTTTTATTTGGGGATGTCTAAGCCAAGGTGAGGGACCCTTGTGTTACTATGTATCCTGCAAGGGCAGGAATCAAGGCTTACATAGTTCTTTGAAATAATTACACCCCGTGGAGGGCTAATCCGTACATGGGGTAAGAGGAACTTTTTAAAGTTTATTCCATTTGGGAGCAACTGGCCCAGGATAGGGGATCCTAGCGTCGCTATGTATCATGCGAGGGAAGGAATCAAGCCATACAAAGTTCTCTTAAAGAAGTACACCCCGTGCAGGTCTGGACCATACATAGGAAAGAGGCGATTTTTTTTAAATCTTCTTATCCATGTAGTTTAGCGTCGTGCAGTAAGGACGAAGGATACGCCCCATGCAGGTCTGGACCTAGACTAGGGAAAGGGAATTTTTAAATCTTCTTATCCGGGGGTGGCTGGTCCAGGATGGGGTACCCCAGCGTCGCTACGTATCCAGCGAGGGCAGTAATCAAGCCATACGTAGTTCTCCAAAATCAATGTAGTTTAATTTCATGCGGTGAGGATGAAATACTCTTAGTTTAAGGTCATAGAGTTTGGACAATTGGGTGCTTGGACGTTTAACGTCATTCAGCTCAGACAATAACTACTTTTAGTTATGCCAGTGAGGAAGGAATGCTCTTTGTTTAGGGACATAGAGTTCGGACCTTTGGGTGCATGGTAGTTTAACAGCATGCAGCTCGGATGATAACTGCTTTTAGTTATTATGTAAAATACTTCTTCAGGAATCTTACATTTATAGGAGCGGTGGTGAACTGCCCATCCATGATGATCAGGGCATATGCTCTGTTGGATTAGACCTTGTATACAACATATGGCCCCTCCCACTTGGGCTCTAGCTTTGGAGATTTCATTCTAGTTATCATTGGGTTTCGGAGGACCAACACCAACTCTCTTTCTAAGAAAGACCGAAGACGAAAACTTTTATTGAAGGCTCGTGCAATCCAGTTGTGGTATACTTCTAGATGATGTAAAGTGTGTAACCGCTTCTTGTTTAGCTATTCCAATTCACTTATCCACTTTTCTAATTGCTCATCTTTGGATAAGTGATCACAAACACCCACATGGAGTGAGGGAAATTGGATCTCAATGGGAAGAACTACTTCTGTTCCATATACTAATGAGTACGGAGTTGCCAGAGTAGCGGTGCAGATTGTGGTTCGGTAAGCCCACAATGTATGGAGGTGTTTATCTTTCCATGACTTCTTGTATTTGTCCACCATTTTTTGGAGAATGTTGGAAATGATCTTGTTGAAAGCCTCTATCTGTCTGTTGGCCACTGAATGGTAGCCGGATGAGTGGTTAGACTTGATACTGTATTCTTAGTATAGTTTCTCCATTTCAAAAAACCTATATTTGGTGTCGTTATCCGTCAGTATGGTATGAGGGACACGAAATCTGGTGATGATATTGGTTTTTAAAAAGCTGACAATGCTTCTTTCCCCAACATTCTTAAGGGGTACAACTTTTTCCCATTTGGATAAGAAGTTGGTTGCCATAAAGATATACTTCATTTGTTTGGCTGTGGCAGGAGGATATGGTCCCACGACGTCCATCCCCCAAATGGAAAATGGATAGGAGTACTTAGCATGATGAAGTAACTCTGAGGGTTGGTGTATGGAGTTTGCATGAATTTGGCATGAGTGGCATTTTGCGTTATAGTGATCCAATATCATGCCACGGTAGGCCAATAATACCCAAGCCTTCAAACCTGATGAGAATGCTTTGACTCCGGATGATGTGCCCCACATACTCTGGCATGCACTTCAGTCATGACGGTAGTGGTTTCTTCTCCATCAATGCATCAGAGGAGGATTCTGTCGAGGCCTCGTTTGTAGAGGACCTCCTGCTGACCCACGCCGCCATATAAGACGAAGTTGATTGCCCTTCTCCGTATTTTCTCTCATTCAGCCCTGTCTTATGGAAGTTCTCCCTGTTGAAGGTATTTTGCAATGGGGGTCATCCAGCTGGTGGCGGGAGCATATGGCTCTGGGACAGGACTGACTTCGTTGATTTCTTCTGTCTTGGCCTAATAAAATGGCACGACCATTCAATGATGAGGAATGCTAATAACTGTGTTATCCCTGTCTGGGTCAGCCAGGGCTGTGGCCGCATTGGCTAATGGATCGGCCTGGTCATTCTGAGATCGGGGAATATAGGTCAATGTCGGTTCTGTGGAGAATTCCCCCATTAACCCTTGGACATGGTCAAACAGGGGAATCAACTCCTCTTTTTTGATATCATATTCACCATTGACTTACTTAATGGCTAGTTCCATGTCACCTTTGACCTTAAGCTCTTGTCCTCATGCCTGGAGTGTGAGCTCTAGGACTGCAATAAGGGCTTGGTATTCAGCTTCATTTTTCATACATCCTTCTGATAGGAGGAAGGAATATGGAAAGAATTCCTTTTCTGGGGACATGAGTTTTATCCCCAATCCCACCTTGTTAAATTTGGGATCTTCCATCCTCTTTCCGGTTGGGATTCGGGAGGTTCCATCGAAGAACATTTCCAATGCTGGGAACTCCTCTTGAACTGAGAAGATGTCTTCATCAGGTAGCTCGGCGTCCAGTGTAGTGGTCCCTGTTGAAGGGTACTCCACCAGAAAATTTGCTAATGCCTGGCCCTTGACGACTTTATGAGGCACCAACCAGATGTCAAACTATTGCAGTATGACTACCCATCGGGATAGACGACCAGTCAGCATCGGGTGGCTGAGAATATACTTGAGCGGGTTACTATGCGAGACCAAATGGACTTCATGATGATACAGATAATGTTACAAATTTTGAACTGTGAAGACCATGGCCAAACAACTCTTCTCGATGTTTGAGTATCGAGTCCCAGCATCAATCATGGTTTGGCTGAGGTAATAGAGATTGTTTTCACTACCGGAATCATTTTTCTACGTCAGGAAGGCTCCCAGAGACCGCTCTAAGGCCGTCATGTATAGGATGAGGGTTCATCCTTCAATTGGGGGAATGAGCACCGGTGGGATTAAGAGATACTTCTTTAGGATGTCGAACGCCTCTTGGAAGTCATATGTCCATTTGTACATGACTCCCTTATTCATTAATCTGGTAAAGGGAAAAAAATTTCCTTCCAAGTTGGCTATGAATCACCTGATGTAGGCCAGGTTCCCTTGGAATGCTCTCAACTCGGGGATATTGCGGGGGGGGTGTGGGTGGGTGGAAGGCCTAGGATATCGTTTGCCTTTTCATCATCGACTTCGATGCCACGATGGCGTACGATGAAGCCATGAAATTACCTTGTGGTAACATCGAAGGCACATTTCAAGCGATTCATCTTTAGGCTATGCTGCTAAAGATTGTTGAAGACTGTCTGAAGGTCTGACACATTATCTGAGCGCTTCCTGGACTTAACCACCAAGTAATCCACGTAGCATTCAACGAATCTCCCTAAGAATGGTTTAAAGATATGATGCATGGCACGATGATATGTGGTTCCAGCATTCTTGAGACCAAAGGGCATAACCCTGTAACAAAATATTCCTTGTGGGGCCCTGAAGGAAGTGCCTTCTTCATCTTCCTGGGCCATCATGATTTTATAATACCCAGAATAGTCATCCATGAAGGATAGAACCTCATACCCAACCGTTTCATTGATTAATAATTCGGTGACTGGGACCGGGAAATCATCTTTCGGACAATGCCGATTGAGATCTCTAAAATCAATGCAAAAGTGGATTTGTCCATTCTTTTTCTTGACGGGGACGATATTGGCCAACCAGATAGGGTATAGGACCTCCCGAATGAAGCCTATTTTAATGAACTTATCGACTTCAGCCTATATTTTGTCAGTATGTGAGGGGTGTGTCCTTCTGGCGCTCAGTTTATAGACCCAGTGGTCTTCTAGAGGACCTAGGTGATGTGTCGCCACTTCCGGATCGAGTCTTGGCATTTCTGTGTTATTCCAGGAAAAGAAATCTTTGTGTTGATTCAGAAAGTATGTGTATACCTCATGCTCCTCTAAAGGCATGGCTTCACTAAAGAGAGTGGGCCTCAGGTCTTCCTCAGTACCCAGGTTTATTTCCCTGAGCTCGTCCACTGTGGTGGAGATACCTTCCTCAAATATGGGAGGTGCATTCCTGAGATCTTCCTCCTCCTCTTCTCCAAAATCCTAATCTTCATGACCTAACGATGGGAGAGCTCCTATCATGGGTTCATGGGAATCCAGAGGCAAGGCATTGCGAGCATCCTCGCTCAAGTATTCTCCCTCAGATTGAGGGTTGGCGGACGTTCCCACATTTTCACACTCAGCCGTTATGCCTGAAGTCATTAGGACAGCTGAGTGTGTGTCCGGACCTGAACCCCTACACTCAATATGGATGATGGGCAGTACGTAGTCTTTGCCAAGCTACCTGAGGGGGTCATCATGAACCATTTACAGGCCATTTGGAGAAGGGATCCAGTATACACCATCGATCGAAGGCAACTTCTTCTTTTTCTCATAAAACCCGACCTCAATGTAGTGTGACTCAGAGAGCTCGAAAGGGGCCTTATCGGTGTGCAATGTCCCACTCTTCCCATTGATGCAGTACATAATACACTGGTGGTAGGATGAGGGAACGACCATGTACTTATGGATCCATAACCTTCCCAGTAGGGCATTGAATGTTGTGTTCTGCTGAATAACCAGGAATTCCGAATAGGCCACAGGGTCGCCAAAATAGGTCTTTAGCTTAATTTCCCCCATTGGATTCTACTCACTCTTATCGTAACCTAGAAGATTTGTGGCCAAGGGTATTAAATCACCCTCACTGTAGCCCAACATATGGATTGTCTGTAGGGGAAGGAGGTTAACTCCAAATCCATTTTCAATAAAGACTTTACAGATCTCAATATCATCTAGCGTACCAGACACATATAGTGGTTTTATGTGTCCTTGGATGATGGAATCTTCATCCAGATCAGTGAAGGAAATCACTACATCGTATTTAGGTGAGCCAGTCTCCGTTCGGTAAATATCGGCGGCAACTACCTTGGCTGGGAACTCCTGGGGCTGAGCAAGGATTCTATTAGTGCCTCCCTGAGGTTGGCTGACAAACTCAGGGTATCCAGGATTGTCATCTTGGTTGGTACTAATGCCAACTGCTTAAGGATTTCGTATTTCTGTTCTAGTGGCCGATGCTTCACTATTGGTGGTAGAGTCCTAGCAGGCAGCTTGGGAGTTGGAATATGTGACGAGGAGGGGCCGACCATGGGGTCGGATGTCAACGGTGTCCCCACGTTTTGGGGGTTCATCTCAGTCGGTCTGTTTGTGCGCACTAGGCAGCTAGGCACTTGATCCTCCTCTGATGGGTACCACAAAATGATAGGGGAAGAGTGGCCGCTTTTGGAGGTGGAGGGATATTCTTTCTCTTATTGAGTCCATTGAAGGGCTTTCCCAGGGGTTTCTGCGATATTAAGGGTTTGTGCCTGGGTAAAACCATAGGGTTTGTTTCGGCCATGACTAAGAATTCCTCGGTATCCCCTACCTCTTCGATTCCTCATCTCGACCCCTTGCATCGGTAACTCAGGTTCATAACCATAGCCTTTGTCAGGGAACGATTCCATTAGATGGATGACGTTGATGGAACCAAAAATTGGGTCCTCATCCTCTGACAGATCAACCTATTCAGTTGTCCCTGATGGTGTCGTTTGGTGGGTCAGTGCCCGTGGCGCCAAGTTTGAGGGCAAAAAATTTGACAGTGTCGGGGCTAACATTGTCCTCGTTATGGATTGATCCTCTTGCTCTTGTCTTCTCGCTTCTCGATTACGCCTGGATGGCCAGCTCGAGGATGGTTGTGAGGCTGATATTGTCGGTTGTGCGGCATCAGGGGCTGTTGGTGGTAGCACCGGCTGCTGTAATTGAGCTTGAAGTATGCCCTGGGCTCAGTTGACAGTATTCTAAGTCATCCAGTTGACAAATTTATATCCCTTCTTGCTGGTGACTTTCTGCCACCCCTCCCCTTTGTCAGAGTCGGTGGTAGAAATATATCTCACATGTGCTATGGGTGGTCCCAGCTCGACCTGCCCAGATTCTACCTTCCTTTGCAAGAGGTCTTTGAAGATGAATCATTCTCGAATATTGTGCCCCAACATTCAATGGTAGGGACCGTAATCTGGCCTGTCTTCATAGATGACTTCTTCAGGTTTCCTTGGATCTGGTAGGCGGAGCCAGTTGCAATTCATGGCCTTGATGAATTAGTCACGGGCCTGGTCTTCTCGGAACAAGTTTACTTTTTGTCTTCATTCCTCGAACTGGTTAAACTTCTATCCTCTTTGGTTTTCCCACTTTGGCGGAGGCGGCTGCTGATATATAGGGGGCCCTTGACGATTTTCTAGAGGCCTAGGCAGTGGAGCAGGCACAGGGGCTGTCTTGAGCGTGACAGAGGACACTTCATCTCTAACTGTTCTCTTTGTCAGAGCCTGTGAGGCTATTAGGGATTTCATATTGGTCCGCTGCAGGGAGTCCTCAATTCTCTGGGCAATGGCCGAGAGATGGCGGAAGCCAGTGGTGCACTCCACTAGTATGAGCAGTGTTCACAACTCATCTCAAAGATTATTGATGCATATGGAAAGCAACTTGTCTTGAGGCATTGTCCTGTTCAGGGAGTAGGTCAGAAATTTCCAACTAGCGATTAAATCTGAGACCCTCTCGTTCCCCCTCTTCTTGCAGTTCATGAGTTCACTGACTGTTGTTTTAGGTAGTGTTGAGCGGTAGTGGAATAGGAACTGCTACCGAAATTCTTCCCAACTTTTTATTGACTGGGCTGGCAGACTCGTATACCAGACGAAGGCAGGTCCTTGCAAGGTCCGTACGAAGGATCTGAGTTTCACTGGTTCTTGTTGTTCTGTAGTTCCCATCATAGGGTCACAATAAGACATGTAGTGCATAAAATGTTGTTTCGGGTCGCCTGATCCATTGAAGATAAGGAATACAGGGCTCCCAAAATTGGGTGGAGGTGGTGTGCTGCTCACCCAATCTAGGTAAGGTTTCTGCTCTGGCTATATCGGAGCGCGTCGACCTTCTATTGCTTCCAATCAAGCTGTCAGTGCCTCGATGGTGTTGGTGAGACCCTGGTTTACATCCTGTTGGGTCTGGTCCTGGGCAGGTTTAGCCCGAGGCATTACATAAGGAGCCAGCTCGGTTGGTACCAGGGGTGCATGTGCTATTTGTGACACCATCAGAGGGTTCAGACATACTCTGTCTGGTTGCTTCTTGAGTGGAGGGAAGTCTTGGTATTCATTCGGATCCACATTTAGGTAGTTGGATGGGCCGGGCGACTCGTTGGGCAGGAGCCCTAACCGTGCTTTGTTTTCCAGGGCAAACCTTGTTCTTTGAGGTGTACTTACTTGGAGTGCATTGTGTGGCTACTCTTGGGAGGCACTTTCAATAAGATGGTTCCTCTGGATTAGCTCGGCATTAAGCTACCTCAATTCTTTCATTTCCTCTTCCTGTCGAGCGAACCTCTCTTCTAGCGTGAGCAGCTTGTTCTTATCGAGAGAGGAGGGAGGGTTAAGGGCTACAGGTCCTTTATTATTATCCTCATTTGAATCTCATAGGGTCAGCAATGGAAGGCTAGATGAAGGGGCGGCCATATTTAGGGTGGCCCTCTGGTTCCGGGTGTGCACACCTTGTGGTTCATTGTGAGTCAAAGCCTGACCGGAACCATCGTCTCCCGATCCATCTCGATTTGCATCGTCTTCGGCGTTACTCATGGGGTTAGCCTCTATGGCATTAATGTATGCATATCGTGGGGTGGAGAAGATGTCATCTTCCAAATAGGAAGAGGATCTCCCGTGTCTTTTACTGGTCTTCCCACTTCTATCTCGGTATTTCTTTTGGGCTCCTTGACGAACGGTGACGTGGAGAGTTCTTTGATGTAAACATACGGTACACCTCCCTCTTGAAGCAGATGATGATTCAAAGGATGAGATAGGGCAGGAACCTCCTCTTTTAACTATCCTCCCTAGGCGAGAATACTTATTCTCGTGGGGGCGGTTGTTTTTGAGGAGGTAAAAATGCCCCCATCTCTGAGTGCTGGGGTTGGCTCCATTACTTGGACGTTGAGTCTCTTCCCATTTTTATTGGTCGTATGGGGGAATTTGTTGTTAAAAATTCCCCCAGCCCTATAGGCTGGGATTGACCCTGGATTACGGTAGTGGCTACTACAATTGCTACCTGCCTGATCATGCGTGACCCCATTCGAGGGTGAACTGGGTTTGGTGCCGAGTTCTCTTGTGAATCAATCCACTCTGGGGAGGCAGGAAATGACCGCTGATTGGCCTCTCTTAGGCGAGAGGCCTATTGTATGCTCTCAGTGGCCTGATTTAGGAGTTCTTGAATGGCTCGTTCCAGCCAGATGTGACGCTTCTGGGACTTATTCAAGTCCTGACTCTGTTGGGTGTGTTGCCTTTCGTGAATAGGGAGACCACTCAATTACTATCTTGATGTGATGACATTGCAAGACACCAGGTCGAACTGGTTCTTTTGGTCAGGGAATAGAGTGAAATGCAGAGCTCCATGTTCCCCGCATCCCCTGATTTGGACTCCCATCGGAGCGTCATCGATGAGGTGGCGCAGCTGGTGCAGCGCATGGAGGCAGGCCATCTCCATGTTTCCTTTACGCCTCTTGGGTCACTGTTGCCACGCCGAAGAAATAGCATCCAAGTTGATGTGACACAGGATGTCTTCTATTGTCTTGGTGTGGTCTATATACTCCGTGTAGGGTAAGAAGCATGATTTCAACCGGTGGAGGGTTTTCCATATATTGGAGTGGATGTCGTGCATGCATTCTTCCAACAACTCTCTAGGTACGTCGAATTGAGAGGTGGTCGGGCGCCAAAACATAACTGGAATATCATCTCTCACTAGTCGTTTCCTCAGGTGCAACATGTCGGCTTACTCCTCCTCTAGTGATTCATCTACCTAGTTAGCCAAACTGAGATGCTCACTGATAGTGTGGTCGGAGGTAGTGGGGCTGGTAGTTGTTGAATTATCATATGGGAAATTCTGAGGTGCTTCAAAAGATGAACATGGCCCCGTACCATCTCTTGATCGAAGAAGGGTATCGTTGGTGACTAGCAGGGAATCTTACATTCTTGATCCCATTATTTTGAATGCCTCGTCATACTAGGCCTTTTTCGTGCTTGATTCGGTAGTGGGAGGACCTTCCTGTCTATATGATATGTCATTGCAAGGAGGACCTTCGCAATGGAGGCCGTAATGGCAAGGAATACCATTACTACATGACGCATCACTGTATAGAGGACTATTTCAGTGCAAACCCTGGGGAGGAGCTCCGTGGCATGTCACAACAAGGGTAGGACCTTTTGGCTATGTAGTGTTGTTATAAGGAGGGTCTTCGAAACAAATTCCATCATTGTGACGATGACCATCATGGTTTGACGTTCGATGTGCATCTTGGGGAGGACCTTCAAGACACACTACGATAATGAGAGGACCTCCTTGTTGCCTAGGGCCACTGCGGGGAGGACCTTTGCAATGGCGGAGAAGGTAGTGAGAACTACCATCAAAACTGCTGCAATGGCGAGGAATACCATTACAGTTGCCGTAGAGAGAATATCTGCGGGGTACACCCTGAGGAGGGCCTTCAGAATGTACCGCAATGAGGGGAGGTCCTTCTCGTTGCTTGATGTCTCTACGGGGAGGACCTCCGTTATCAGGGTGGTGAGGACTACCACTGTGATATGATTCCCGGATGCGTGGAGTGTCGTTGCAACATAACCCCTGGGGAGGACTTTCAGGGCAGGCCACGACAAGGGGAGGGCCTCCACAGTTGTGACTATGATAGAGAGGACTACTATCATAATCTATGGTCCCACTGCACGGAGAGTGCTTGTAGTGTATACCACAGGGAGGACCTTCAGGGTGGACCACATCAAGTGGAGGGCCTTTTTTCTCCTCAATATTCTAGTCAATTGGAGGGTTTCCATGAGTCGCATCAAAAGAGGAGCTCTCGTGATCGACTGTTATATGCCCGCGGGGGAGGCCCATGCGGGTGCTCTAGGGAGGACCTTCAGAGCTGCTGGTAGCGACATTGTGGGGAGGACCTTCACAACTACTACTGCCACTCCCATAATATGGTAATGGGTGGGTAGGGTTCTGAGCCTTTTATATGCGCTTAGCGGCATAGGGAACCCAAGCTTCCTATAGAGCAGAGTCATGAACCCGCCCTTTATTTTCCGGCTGCCTTCAGCGCGTTCAGGGCACTTTCCTGCGGGCAACGGGGCCATATGCTATTGACAATAGCCTTCACCTTTGGGTCCCTATCTAATTGGGTCCCGAGATGTTTCCAGGATATGTCGACGAACATCTTGACTTTTAGCAGGGATATATGCCTACTCTGGAGCATCTACCATGATGGACTGGTGTCCCCCAGTTGGAAAGAGTGAAGATGCTCGATCCGGTTTCCCTTGCGTCGTTGAATATTGTTGGAGACCCTCCTGGGAGGAAGCAGGGATGTAGATCTACTTAGAGGCGGCTATCTCATCTCTTAGATGAGTCTCCTCAATTGGGGAGACCGGCTCACGGGCCTGAGTCCTTGTTGTTGCTGCTGATGCAATTACATTCATGAATGTCTGCAAAGATAAGATCTGGGATCAATGCATACTCCTCCATTATTGACAGGATATGCATAGAGACATCTTTGTCTGGAATGGATATAAAGGCCCATTCCGCTATCAGAGTAAGAATATCTTGATTCGATCCTCCGGTAGTCGGTGGGTACTGAAAATTATCCTGTGTCAGGGCAGGTGAACAAATATGCCCCTGGGCTGGGATATGTCGGTTTATCTCTCTGTTTTCCACCACATCGGGTAGGCGAACATTACTTGCATCCACATGGAGCTGGCCCTGCATATTTTTGTTTCCCACCATATCGAGTCAGTGGCCTTTGTTGGCTGAGAGACATTCCAGCCTATTAATTACCTCCACATCTGGATGGTAGGCTTTGTTGATCTCTAATACATCGGTATAGTAGGCGTCAAGAGTATCTGCTAGGAGATGGTCCTACAGGAGATGGGTTGCAACTACATTGGGTGGGTAGGATTCATTACCCTGTGCAGGGATAGGTGCCTGCCGGATAGGTACCATCCTGCGTGAGCGACGGGCTTGATGGAGCCCAGTGGGGATGCGTGTTTACTCATATGATGCTTCCATGTCTAACTTGTGGTCATTGGAGGAGCGAACATTTGTATGTGCCTGTTCATGATACGTCTCTGTGACTGGGCAACGAAGCTCTTCCTCAGGGACAAGTGTGATGACTAGTCCCAAGTTGTATGTTTTCCACCATCGTCAGGCAGTCCGCGGTGCCGGAGCTCAGGGAGCGTGGGCCTGGATCCTCGGTGCGACATCCTCCTTATCGTTAGTAAGTTGAGTCACAGTGTGACCATGATGACGTCTGCCAGTGGGGGCCTTGGAGCGGAACCCCTGTTCAGCGGGGATGAAGTCCTCAGTGTCGACCTCATTTGCCTCCCTAAGATAAGGGACGTAAGCGTTGTCCCATTCCAGGGATAGACTCCCGAAATGGTTTGAGACGACAACAGGTACCGTCTGGATCTACTTTTGAAGCCACTACTGGGTGGGCCAATGACGGGTCCTGGCAGATTGGAGGGCATGCATGGCCGCCTCCACCGTCGGGAGAGTACCGTTCACGTTGTACTCTCGGATCAATACATCCGAGACCTAGCGTTGAAGATGCGGGTTAGGTGATGGGGTCCTCTGTTGGCGAAGAAGTCTGGTCATTGCGTTGTTGGAAGCATGTGCCTATGAGTTCCTTCATGATGCCATTGGATCAAAGGGAGTTCTGTGTGGTACCTATATAATATTTTAACAAGTACAAACAACAAACCTGTCAAAGCAGCATCTCATGACCCCATGCGTAGTTAATGACCTTTCTTGGCCCTTCTTGTTAGTATAAAGGAGGAACATGATGGGATTAGGTTAAACCCGTCACTCTTGGTTAAAGATTCACGTCAGGTTCACCATTTTTATTTTTGATCAGTTCGAAAATCCCAATGGTTCTATATCCGACAACATGTGGAACTGCCTTCCAAAGGCAGGTGTTCACTAGGCGATTTGGCCAGCGACACTTAAGAACTCAAATTGGTTGAGAGGATGGGATGTCAGGCTCATCGCAGACTTTTAGGGGAAATTATTTCATGTTCCGGAACTCTATTATAGATTTAAGATGTATTCATATGTTCGTAAATCCTTGGTTTATACCCATGCATAATATCCACGATTACTCCTGGTTGGCAATGGTCAGCTGGACGTAAGGGTTCAAAATCATTTATGCCCGAGGTTTACCATCCCTCGTTGGATTAATGACCCGAGGAGTCTGTACTCACTGAGACGACACTAGTTTGAAGCCTCGTAACTAGGCACTTCAGAGTTTATTGTCATCTAAGGGGACAGATAATGACTTGAGTGTTTGGATTGAAGCCGTGATATGGGCTTCCTATGTATCCCCATGAGAGTAATCTGAACCCTCGTAGTTTGGAAATACAGTTTAACGTCACGCGGGTCGAAGGATGAAACGATGTGAAGGGGGTCAGAACGGTTGATTTTTGGGATTGAACCTCATGGAAGTTTCCTACATACAATGCATTAACATGGATCAAAGTCCTCGTAGTTATCACTTGAGTGTCGGTGAACCGACCTGAAGGTGGACCCGAGGGTCTGATGGTGATTGATCTTGAACCTCTTGGAGGCTTCCTACATACCCTTCCTAGGAGATAGGGATCAAAGACCACTTAGTTTGAACCGGTGTGGGTCTTACTCTTTGAGGCAGCCCAGGGTAATGGATTGGGGCTTACACTCTGAGGAGGTCCATAAGAGTATGTCATGGTCGATGCCTACTCTAAGCCCACGCGAGTCATGATCGGTGTGAGAAACAAGAGGCAGTAGGGACCAGACGATCACGTCATGAGAGGTTCGTCCGTGGGAAGTGGAGTGGGGCTTACGCATTGAGCAGCCCAAAAAGTCGGGGCTTACTCCAAGATGGATGCCCATGGTGACAAAGCGCAGTAGAAGAGAGACTTGGACCCAAAGAATGACGGAACAACACCCGTCCCCATTACTCCCTTCCTTTTTCATGGCCATGGGGAAGTACGGAGGTGCATCGGGGATTCCTTCTGATGGGTAGTCCGCCATGCCCCGAAGAGGGGAGAAGTGCCCCAGTCCTAACAAGTGGAGGAGAAAAAGGGGACTCCTGGGCTCGGACTTCGCATTACCGTGGGAGTGTGCACCCATGAATGATTCTGGAATCCTCTCTAGGGCCACAACAACCACTTTGCCCTCGCTTACCTTGGATATGTGAACTCAAAATGGCACGCTGATGTACCTGAAGGTTACATCACATAGGTCCAATGGATTTGGTGGAGGCCTCGGCTTAGGGCCAATTAATGGGTCAATGAGGGAGTTGTGGAGGATCATGCCAGATTTGAATGATTTTATCTGGCCCGAGGAATGGGAACTCTGAAGGATCTGGTGGGCCAAACAGGTGTATGAGTGGTGGTGCCATTCATGTAGGGAGGTGCTACATTGCTGGAAAGGCCATCCGCGAACCAGGGTGGTCCATAGACTGATGGGCATTCCGCAAACCGGAGTGGTTCGCAGCTTGGTGGGTATCCCATGAACCAGGGTGGTTCGCGGCTTTGGGTTCGGCCCGCGTACTAGGTTGGTACGTGGAGGGGTCTATGTGAGCAGCGACGGTCGTGGGTGACATTGGTTGGGGTTCATCGGTTGGGGCTTGTCCCGCATAGGAGGGTGTTATGTGGTGCGACGGATCGGAAAAAGGGCATAAGCTCCCTGGTCCGTTGGGAGTACATAAACAGAGGGTTCATGGTTCATGGTCTTCTTTTCTTTGTTATTTTATGTTCTCGGTTCACCAAGTTGTTATGCGTTTTCGGTTCCTTATTAATTTTCTTCCAGTTTAATACCTGTTCGGGTTCGCGAATTGGAACTTTGCTGTTTGCAAAATCCTAGGCTCCTTCCTTCTAAATCCTTCCACCCGAATCTGATCAATCTCCATAATTGCCTCTTTCTTTCTTCTCCATCGATATCCTTTTATAGAGTGGAGAAAGAGATGTATCTATGGTCATGCATCACATTTTTTGGAGGCCCATGATCGTAAACCTGGTTTACGGATGAATTGGTCAATCCGTAACTCGCAGGGGGCATTGAACACATCTCCCCCGCGAACCATACTAACTCGAATAGTGCTTCGCGGCTGTGCAGGGTACTGCCTTCATTCCACGAATGACAGTGGATGCGGTCCGGGTCGGTCGAAGCAGTTCGCTGCTGGGGCAGTTTGTAATGGTGAACCAGGTTGGCGCTCGTCCTTCGTCGCGCCCACAGAGGGCTTCCGCCTCCATTCCGTGAACGACAATGGTCCGTGGAAGGGGGTGCTACGCGGAACCGGTCGTGCACCATTATCATTGGACCGGTCTGTAGACCGGTTCGGCTTGTGCCATCCTTTGAGTATTCTCCACACTTTTCACCAATTCTTTGGGGGAAATTGGTTAGAATCTCCCTTATGTTAAAGGGGATTCTCATTCTTCCATTATGGATTTTTCAAGACCCTACAATGGTATATGTAACTAATTTGTTTATAAAAGAGAAACTAATTGTCTTTATTTTTATAAAACTTTATTTTTTTTTTAAATTATAATTAATATAATTATTTTAAAGAAACTTTATTTTTATAAAATTGATTCTAAAATTAATATTTCTCATTCTTATAATTATAAGAAACTTTTTAGAGATATTAGTTATTTGTTTAATGTTTCATATAATCAGTTATGATATTAAAAAAAGTTTTTTTGAAAAAAATATTATTTTATTATCAAATTAAATTTATCATATTTAGAAAATTATCCATATATAGGAGATTTAATTTATGAACTATACATGCTTAAAAGTTATTAGGGTTAATTTTTCAGATTGTTCCAAATAGTTTATGTTTTTTAATATTGAAAATTCGATAATTTGTGGTATTTAACATTTTATAAAAAATATTTGAATTTTTTAGTAATTGATGGTCTAAGATCATCATTTTGAACTAATAAGAACGTGTTTCTATACATAGTCACAATAACAAACATTATTGATAGTCTATATACATAATAATAAACAGGTTGTTAAAATAATCAAAAAACACCCCTCTCTACCACTATAAATTCCACCCCTCACCACCACTTCCCCTCAAACCTTATAACATATGGATCGTGATTCTATTATACCCAATTACTCGATAAATTATCTTACCAACATACTGGTTTTTATGGTCAAACAAAAATACAAATTCCATGTTTATTTAGGCTGTTCTCAAGGAGATGATATTCAAGAGATAAATGCCACGTTTTTCCATTTAATTTCATTTTTTCATATCTTCTTCTCACCTACCCTATACATTGTTTCATGATAACTCCAATATAATAAATATATTAGAATTTTATTTTTTATACAATATCCATAATCAAATATCTACTCATCTCCATTTTTACTAAAAGTGAAAACATTGTCCCTTAGGAGTTGATTCACTGCCTTCGTGGACACAGAGTTTTCATTTTTAAATAATTCCTTCATGGATGGTCAAAAAAACAATGTATATTGTTAACAAATATAACATGTGTTTTAAAAATTAATTAATTTTCTTTGAACCATCATATAAAGATATTTTTAAATAAAACGTTAGTTGTTCATTATAGTCATAATAACTGCCAAAATAAACTAATCACTTATGGTTAACATTTTATCTAATGAATTATTGTCATGTATGAAAACAAATGTGGGACCATATAAAATTATGGAAATATTTTAATACCACTTATTCCCAATTCTTTAATTTTTCTTTCACTATACAAGAAATACCATAACTTTACCCAAGTGAACCGATCAAAAAATCATGGAACGAATACTCCCAGAACAACAAATTTAAACATTATTACTCATAAAAATGACAATTAATGAAATTAATAAATTAATATATATATATATATTGAATATATTCTTAGTTAATTCATTTATAGATCTAACATTATTATCTAGGATATGGAGTTCATGTGAAAAACACTTCTAGGCATAAGGTAATGGGATTCTCTCTGAACCACTATTTTTTATTTGGGTTACGCTTTCCCTCTGTTTACCCAGATTTAGTTATTAATTACTGTTATGTAATAAAACTAAATTATCTATGTATGTTCCTAACAAATATATCTACTTCAATTAGTCTTTCTTTGATTGGAAATACATGTTTTATAAGGATCCCTCTTCAATTCCACTTTATAAGAAAGCCTAATAAAATCTAATTTCCCCATTTCATAGCTGTTTTCACGCATAATAGATAATCTCTTTGAATCCACCATTATTATTATGAAACCAAAAATTCAAACATGAAAACAATCTATGTTCAATTATGATTTTATATGAATAATTATACATTTTTCCCCTTTTAATATTCTTTAATTTTCTCCCTTAAACTATACTATTATGTATCATCTATATAGTTTCACAAAAACTTTTTTACATGTTTTCACTTCAATTAGAAACCAGTAATTAGAATAGTTTCCCATTTTACCTTATTAATGTCTAATATTGATTTAATTCCAATATTTCATGGAAACAATTATGATATTCTATTTTATTATTCCTTATAAAAGGATTGTGATTCCCATTTCCTTCCATAGGCAACCTGTATGTTTATTCCTTATGTTTGATTCTTCATGAAACTCGTTATAATGACCTGACCTTAAAACATTACATAATATTGAATTAAATGAATAATTCACATTAAGTATCTTTTCAGGTTTAGAGTTTTAGAGAATTAGAACATAATTTATTACGTCTCAAAAGATTACAAAGTAGACACTTCTACTCAGTTTCCATTTTTCTTCTTAAAACAAGAACTATTGAAAAACATTCGTGTCTACTTCCATGTTTAAGACAACATAACATTTCATTGATCCAGTCCTTGACCCTATTCCCCATTATTTCATATGAAAAACATTTCAATAACTTGGGATGAGCATAAAAATCTTAGTAAAGGATACACAAAAAAGGAAAACTGTTAGTTTTTCAAAACAACAAGTAAACCATGAATATTTTAACATATGTAATAATTTTAACCATTATGAATTAGTATATACTCTTCACTGAATAAAAGATCACAACATATCATTTTGTCACCAAAATATTACCATAAAACCCATATAGAGAACATATAAATGTAACTTGGGATATAAACATACTTAAATGGAATAACCATACGGTCGACTTCCACACATATCACTAAATGGAATTGCCATACGACCAAATTCCATAGCTAATGCATTGGAGGTTATAACACAACCACCCGTCCTAGTTTATCATGGCACCACCTGTTATTTGGTTTATCACATAACCACCTATAAAATTTCCAAGTACCATTATAAAATCATATCACATAAAACATATATAAAGGAAAGAAAACATTTCCACATTTCAATAAAAATATATATCACATAAATATATTGACATAAAAAACCCATTATCAAATCCATTTTCAATACCAAAATACATAAAAGAGTATATGGTATTTATTTTCCTTGAAACAAATCATTACGGCATGTTATGGAAGCTAAAGAACAAATAATACTTACGGTGGCGGAAAGGATGTTGTCACCCCATACGTAAAAAGAAACATCCTGTTTTGTCATTTAGTAAAACGCTTCATAGAAAAATATTCCCTTTGAAAAGTCAAGGGTGTTTATACAGTGTATAAAAGAATGTAATAATGTGACCAAAACTAGATTTAAATAGGGTTCACCATTAAAAGGTGGTAAATCGACCTTTTACTGTTAACCATTAATTATTTTCATCTTATTGAAAAAAAAATTTCTTACTAATAATAACCATGTATTTCTAAGTTTTGAAATTCAATTAACAGAAGTGGAAAAATTTCATTTAAATTAAAAATTAAGTCTTTTAACTACTACTAAGTGGTTTCACTATTTATCAAAAAACGATGTTTTCAGAAAAATTCCAAAACATCAGCCTATGATATATTTGATATTACAATTTCAAAAAATGATGTCTATTTTACCAAATTCGAAACATAGAGGTTTCATTAATTAATTTAAAATTATTTCCCATTGTTAAAACAAATAGCGTGTTTTTAAGAAACAATAACTATCAAAATATTGACACTTGTTTATGTCCAAATTCATTGTCAAATTAATTCTAATTACAAAATTTTGATTAAATGGAAAAAATAAATTCTAATTACACTTTAAAACCAATTAAAAATATAATCTATCCATATAAGTAAATTAGATTAAAAGGGTCTTTTGAATTAAAATACAATATTTTTCACTATTCATTAAAAAATAAACTTTATCAGAAAAATACAAAAAATTTACACAAAGTAAATTTTGATGTCTCCATTCTAAAGAAGGATTTTATTTGGTCAAATAGAATGTAATAATGTGACCATAACTAGATTTAAATAGGGTTCACCATTAAAAGATGTTAAATTGACCATTTAATGTTAATTTTGCTAAAAATTAGATTCATTCACATTTTAAGCCTCTAAATTTTATTGGATTAAAGTAAATACATTTAAAAAACATGTAAATCATATTGTAGTTAGTTTTGTTCATTCTTCCAATACAATGTCTAGGAGTTAACTATCATTTAAAATAATAATATTATATTATTAGTGTGCATCGTAATATTTCAAAGAAACTCATTGTTGCGTATCAGGTATGCTATTGAACATAGCAACCCCTTTAAAGTAAACTTAATATTTTATTCAAAAACATTAATAAATATGAAAATATCTTATTCATCATTTACCTGGGATGTTACATCCTTCCCCCTTTTGGAAATTGGGTCCTCACAATTTTTATTCACATATCAAAATAAGTGGGTGTATTTATCCCTCATAGCATTTTCAGATACCCACGTTGCCTCTTCAACCATATGGTTTTTCCACAAAACCTTTACCAAGTGAATTACCTATTTCCACAAAACTTTCTCTCTATGGTCAAGAATCTAGACTGGTTATTCTTCATAAGAGAGATTCTCTTCAAACTGAACTACCTCTGGACTCAAAACATTATATGGATCAGCCATATTCTTTCTCAACATCGAAACATGAAAAACATTATGTACCTAGGATAACCATGGAGGTAAAGCCACTCTATACAAAATTTATCCAACATTCTCCATAATTTCATAAGGTCTAATGAACCTCGGGATCAACTTTCCCTTCTAACCAAAATGCATCACACTTTTCCATGGACAAACCTTGAGAAAGACATGATCACCTACCTTAAAAGAGAGATCCTTACTCTGATTATCTGCATAACTTTTCTGTCTGCTCTAAGTTATTCTCATGTGCTTCTGAATCAACTAAACTTTCTATGCCATCTATTCTACCAATTCTGGTCCCATCAGCTTCTTTTCACCTACTTCATCCCAAAAAGTTGGATTTCGACAACGCTTTTTATATAATGCCTCAAATAGATCCATCTCTATACTAGAATGAAAACAATTATTATAATAAAATTCAACCAAAGAAAGATGTTGGTCTTAACATCCCTGGTTATATAGGGAACACACACATTGCATAACCTCTAAGGTCTAAATTGTTCATTCTGACTGCCCATCTAGTTAAGGATGAAAAGATGTACTAAAATTTAATTCAGTACCCAACGACTTATGAAGGCCTTTCCAAAAGATAGAAGTAAACACGAGATCACGATCAGATACAAGGGAGAGGGGAACTCCATGCAACCAAATTATCTCTTTAACATAAAACCGAGCAAGTTTATCTAGAGACAGAGTACATCGAATAGGAAGGAAATGAGCATATTTAGTCAATCGATCAACTATAACCCAGATTTCATTATTACCTCAAGATGTCTTCAGTAATCCCACATCAATGTCTAGGGATATATTTTTCCATTTCCACTCTGGCACCAATAAAGGCTGAAGCATCCCTTTCGGTAACTATCGCTCTGCTTTAACCTGCTGATAAGTCAAACAAATCATAGTAGAATAAAAAATATCTATTTTCATTCCATCCCAGCAGTAATACTCCTGAAGATCTCTGTACATATTAGTACTACCAGGATGAACTGAAAACAGAGAACTATGAGCTTCGCATAACAACTAATTCTTGAACTGAGAATCACAAGGCACACATAATCTTTTTCCAAATCTCAAAACAAAATCATTATGACTGTTAAATTCAGGAAACATACCCTTATGAACCAACTCTACCTTTTTCTATAACTCATTATCTTCCTTCTGTGCTTGCTTAATTCTGTTTGATAGAGATCATTTCACTGACACCTGAAACAATACAAAATAATTTCCTACACCAACAACTTCTATGCCAAATTTCTTCAAATCAAAAACCAAAGGATCTCATTCCAAACATAGCGTACTAAATGAGACATTAATTTTTCGACTCAAAGTATCAGCCACTTTATTTTCTTTTCCCAGATTTTAATGGATTATGCAATCATAATCCTTTATTAATTCTAGCCATCTCCTCTGTCTCATGTTCAATTATTTCTGAGTGAATTTATACTTTAAACATTTTGGTCAGTATATATTTTACATTTTACTCCACACAAATGATTCCTCAAAATGTTTAGAGCAAAAAAAATAGTAGCTAATTCCAAATCATGTGTAGGGTAATTTAACTCATGTGGTTTCAAATGATGTAAAGCATAAGTAATTAATTGATCATTCTGCATTAGAACACAACCAAGTCCTTTCAAAGAAGCATCTCTGTAGATAGCAAACCCACCATTTCTAGATGGCAGTTCCAAAACTGGAGCATTCACTAATCTTCATTTCAATTCATGAAAACAATCATCACATTCTTTCATACAAATAAACTTAACACCTTTTCGAGTTAACATGGTCATTGGTATAGA
Source organism: Viscum album (assembly GCA_963277665.1). Taxonomy (NCBI): domain Eukaryota; kingdom Viridiplantae; phylum Streptophyta; class Magnoliopsida; order Santalales; family Viscaceae; genus Viscum; species Viscum album. The sequence goes on along the minus strand of OY728155.1, from coordinate 163,154,040 downwards.
TAACCATGCAAAATTTTCAACAAAACACTAGTAATAACCTTTCAAACCAAGAAAACAATGGATCTCGGATATATTTGTGTGTCATGACCATTCTTCAACAACTTTTGTTTTAGTAGGATTAATAGTTATGACATTTTTTGAAACAATGTGACCATGGAATGAAATTTGTTGTAACTAAAACTCACACTTGCTGAATTTACCATAAAGTTTCTTTTCTTTTAATGTTTGCAATATGACCCTTAAATGACTTTTATGATCCTCTTTACTTTTTTAATAAACCAATAATATCATCAATGAACACAACAACAAACTTATCCAAGAATGCATGGAAAATACAATTCATATGATCCATGAATACAGCAGGTGCATTGGTTAACCCAAAATTCATAACTAAAAATTCATAATTTCCATATCTAGTACGAAACACGGTCTTTGGATTGTCTACTTCCTTTAAATTCAACTGATGGTACCCTGACCTCAAATCAATCTTCGAAAAAAACTGAGCTCCCTAGAGTTGATCAAAAAAGTCATTTATATGTGGCAAAGGATACTTGTTCTTAACAGTGATGTTATTTAATGCTCTATAATCAATGAAAAGTATCATTGAACCATATTTCTTTTTAACAGACATGATAGGAGAACCCCATGGTGATGTGCTAGGTCAAGTGAAACATTAATCTAATAACTCCTGAAATTGATTCTTTAACTCTAAAATTTCAATTTGTAGAATTTGATAAATGAGTTTTGAAATTGTCTTAGCATCAAGAACTAAGTCAACAGTAAATTGAACTTCCCGATCCTGTATAATACTAGGCAACTCATTTGGAAAATCATCAAGGTACTCATTTACCACTATCACATCATTAATCTGAACAGTTCCTTTATTTTCAACAATATGTGCATGGTAATATTCATTTCTGTCTTTAACTAGTTTCTCATCTTCCTGATATTTTATCAAAAGCAAGGGTTCCTTCTTGTAGACAAACTATAAATATTTTTGAAATGAAACCTCTTTAGCCCTGCAGTCAATCTTAGCATGATAAACAGACAGTCAATCCATGCCCAAAATAACATCAATCTCTATTAGAATCAAAACAAAGATGTTTACAGGTAGATTATTTCCGCACAGAAGGATAGAATGGTTCTTATAATTTATTTTTGTCTAAACATTTCCTCTAGGTGTTTTTACCATAAGTTCTATATTAATATCTTGAGATGGAATTCCTAGTTTAATAGAAAACTTCTTAGAAATGAAATATTGGGTAGAACATGAATAAAACTAACAGTGTACTAGATACTACTTCATTTAATGGCCCAACATTTGTTGATGTAGTTGCAAAGGATTTCACCACCCCATTCTACTTATAGTCTAGTTGCTTTCCATCGGTTGATTTCTTCGCTGGATGCTAATTTTCATAATGAACCATTTCATTACACTGAAAACATCTTACTGATGGCTTTTCATTGCCCGCTAGATCATCTTCTTTATAGTTAAGAGAAATATGACCAGACTTACCACACCAGTAGCCATTTCCAAACATTGATAAACATTCTCCAGGATGCTTTTTACCACACTTCTCACAAGTTAGATATTTAATTTTCTTACACCCAGGCTTCTTTGATAAATTCTTTCCCTTTGCCTGCCAACTGGACTTCTTATTCTGTTGTTTGTCAAAGAACACATGATCATCGGCAAACTCCATTTCCACCTTCTCCGCACATTGAACAAGTTTTTCATAACTTTTGAACTCATGAGAGGATAATGCTCTTTGATATCATGGCTTCAGTACTAAGTAAAATATATTTCTCTTACTATTATGATCTCGAATGAAATTTGGTGCATACCATGCCAGTCGAGTGAACTTTTCTTCATAAACAGCCACTGAGTCATCCTCCTGCCTTAATTCCATGAATTTTTCTTCAATCCTACCATGAAAAAACATACGAAAATATTTCTCAAGAAACATACATTTGAATTCATCCTAATCAAGAGCATAAATCTCCTCACTATCCCTTATATTTTTCACCATTGACCACCATTGATCAGCTTCACATTCAAAAAGGTAAACAAAAAGAATAACCTTTTGATTTTCTGAACATCCAATATCATTGAAAATAATTTATAGTTCTTTAATACACCCTTCAGTTAGCACAGGGTCAGATGATACTCTGAATGATGGGGGATGTTTTCACATTAAATTATTCACTACTGACATGTTACTATGTGGTTGATCTAGATGATCTTGTGCATGGATACCACCACCATTTATAGCCTGAGTCAAATGCTCCATCACTACAACAAACTGTTCAGTTCCGATTCCGACCATCTTAGGTTTCTGATTTGGAATGTTGTCTTCATCCTAATGTCGTCCCAACATAGCTGGCATGTTTCCTCTGCAGAAAACCATTCTGTACAAAGAAATATCATTGGCAAAGAAACAAGGTAATCTATAAATGATATATGATTTCAATATTAACATAAATTACATTATGGATATTAATTTAACAATACCCTAACTCCTAAAGTTATCTAAACCAACCTATGATACCAACTATAAGAACCTAGACTTAAAACATTACATAATCTTGAATTAAAGGAATAATTCACGTTAAGGATCTTTTCAGGATTAGAGTTTTAGAGGATTTGGACATAACTTATTAAATCTCAAAAGATTACAAAGTAGACACTTCTACATAGTTTTCATTTTTCTTCATAAAACATGAACTCTTGGAAAAAAGTCATGTCTAGTTCCATTTTTATGATAGAATGACTTTTCCTTGATCACATTCTTGATCCTATTCCCCATTATGTCCTGTGAAAAACATTTCAAAAACATGGGATGAGCATAAAAAGCTCAGTAAGGGATACACAAAGGAGGAAAACTATTAGTTTTTCAAAGTAACAAGTAAGCCATGAATACTTTAACATAAGTAATACTTTTCACCTTTATCAATTAGTAAATACTCTTCACGGAATCAAAGATCACTACTTACCCTTTTGTAACCAAACTATTACTATAAATCCCATATAGAGAACATATAAAGGTAACTTGGGACATAAACATACTTATATGGAATAACCATACAGTAGCCTTCCACACATATCACAAAATGGAATAGCCATACGACTGACTTTCATACCCAATGCATTGTAGGTTATAATGTAACCACCCATCCAAGTTTATCATGGCACCACCTATCATTGGTTTATCACGTAACCAGCCATCTAATGTCCAAGTACCATTATAAAATCATAACACATACAACATATATGAAGGAAAGAAAAAATTTCCACATTTCAATCACAATATATTACTTAATTATATTGACATAAAAAATCCATTATAAAAACCATTTTCAATACCAAAATACATAAAAGAGTATATGGTATTTATTTTCCTTGAAAAAAACATTACATCTTGTTATGGAACACAAATAACAAATAATATTCGTGGCAGTGGAAAGGTCGTTGTCACCACTTACGTTAAAAGAAACATCCCTTTTTGTCATTTAGTGAATCACTTTGTAGAAAAATATTCCCTTAGAAAATTCAAGGGTGTTTATACAGCGTATAAAAGAAATTCGTGTATTAAAACAAAATATGCCTCAATGAATGGAGATTGAGACGAAGTCCCTTACCTCGTGTCCGACTTGGCCCGTTCGTTCTTTAATCTCATGAATAATAAACTAAATTTAATTTATAATTTCTCAAGAACCTTTTTCATGGTTATTGTTCCTTTTATATCATTAATTACTATGTTATAAACATTATGTAATCATGTAAGTTAATAACATTTGTTTTGTTGATATTTGGTACATGAGTAAAAAATGAACACCTAATATTTACAAGTTGTCCATGTGGTCAAAATTTCATTATATATAGAATGATATTCATGATTTAGATATCATATATATCATATATATCTAGTATATAAATGTATTTATAATATTACGTAGCGTTTTGGGGATAATAAATGAAATGCACCGTTCATGGAGACGGTAAGTCGTACGTTTGCATGAATGCAACTTTCATTTCTATTTCGTACATTAATCAAATTAAAACATAATGATACATAGTTATATTATAATTCTTGTATAAAATCATACATTATATCATTAACTCTACCCTATATTTGTCCCACATATGGCATTAACGAGTCATATCACTTTGAGGGGGCGGTAGTCCACACTTTCTCAAATGAAATTATCTCATTAACCCATAATGGAAACCATAAAGGTATTCTATAAAAGGAAAATAAAGTACAATAAAGAAAAAAATAATCATAAAAAATATCTTATATAAAAATAGTGCCATCATAATGGCCACCATGAGTGGCAGTAGGATATAATAAAACAATCATCATTTTGTGAGGCGTTAGTTTTCCATCCACAAAAACAGTATGTTTTTCGCCCATTAGATGGAGGTGAGTGTAAGTTTAGTTCGAATAATTCTCATAAAAACATCCTGTTATATTGAGGATACTGATGATGTTATAATAGAAAGTAATAAAAAGAGTTTAGGGGTTGGAGAAGTAAAATAAAACAAAATAAAACAATATAATTTAAGAGAAACTGTTACCTTTAATTTGGGTAACTCACGTTGGTTTGAACCAAAATGGTTTGTTGAAGTGACTTATGTAGAAGGTAAGGCATATAGGAGGAGGATAGGGATGTAGAGAGCTTAATTGGGAAGAGTTTGGATGAGCCTAAAGGCTTGAGAGGTGTGAGGAATTGGTTAGAAGTGAGGGATTTTTATAAGGGGGAGGAGGGGGTCTTTAGGAAAGTATGAAAATATAATTTTATTATATAATGATATTCAATTTCTAAAGGTCCAAAAAACATTAGAGATAAATATAGGATGACTCATGGTCGAATTAAAATTAGACAATAATAATTTGAAAGGTTATGGATGTTATTTTTATATTTAGAATCTTATTTTTTTAAACAATTTATTAATAAGGTGAACACTGCATCATTATTGTGTCATAAATAATTTAATTTACTCGATGTCTAAAAAAACATGATATAGGAAATATTTTTTTCTTTCCAATTAATATTTATAGTCAAAAAGATATCTCATATAACACAATATAAAAATAAATTTACAAAGAGATATTTGTTTTTGTCATTTTTTTCTATACATTAAATTAATTAATTAAAAATGTCATTATCATTCATATGTGGGTCCATGGGGTCCCAAAAACCAGACCCAAGATTCCCATGGTCGGCCATTACTCATCCAATAAGGTTAGTACAAGTGTTAATGTAATTTTGAATTATTATAATATTCTTTTTACCTTGATTACCCTATTTACCTTTAACGCGGTAAATAAAAAGTCACAAGTTTCTATTCATAAAAATTTATTTTCATCTTATTGAACCACATTTTACGTACTAATTACAACCATGTATGTTGGATTTTTGAAATTCAATTCACATAATAAGTAAAATTTCATTTAAATAAAAAATTCAGTCTTTTAACTACTACTAAGTGGGTTTACTATTCATCAAAAATTGATGATTTTCAAAAAAATACCAAAAATTCAGCCTAAGCTATATTTGATATTCTGAATTAAAAAATGATTTTAATTTTACCAAATTATAAACATAGAATTTTCATTAATTAATTTAAAATTAATTCCCATTGTTAAAACAAATAGCGTGTTTTTATGAAATAATAACTATCAAAAGATTGACACTTGTTTTTGTCAAAATTCAAAGTGAAATTAATTCCAATCACCAAGATTGGATTAAATTGTAAAAATAAATTCTAATTAAACATTAAAACCATTTAAACAGATAATCTAACCATATAAATAAATTATATTTAAAGGCACTTTTGAATTAAAATGCCATATTTTTCACTATTCATTAAAAAATAATCTTTCTCTGAAAAATACAAAAAATTTACAAAAAGTAAATTTTGATGTCCCCATTCTAAATAAGGATTATTTTGTCCAAATAGAATGTATTAAAGTGACAAAAACTATATTTAAATAGGTTTCTCCATTAAAAGGTTGTAAATCGACCTTTTAATGTAAATTATGCCTAAAATTAGATTCATTCACATTTTAAGCATCTAACTTTTATTGGATAAAAGTAAATACATTTAACAAAAATGTATAATCATATTATAGTTTTTTGTTCAATCCCTCCAATACAACATCTAGGAGTTAACTATAATTTAAAATAAGAATCTTATATTATTAGTGTGCAACGTATTATTTCAAAGAAACCCTTTGTTGCGTCTTGGGTACACTATTGAACATAGCAACCCCTTTAAATTAAAATTAATATTTAATTCACAAATATTAATAAATATAAAAATCTCTTATTCTTCATTTACCTGGGATGTTACACACACATATGCATGAACATGTTATTATGTGTTACCCCATATATATCTTCAATGCATTGGGTAATGTTTAGTACCATGATGGGTTTAGTTAGTTTAGGGAGAAAATTTAATTCCATTATGGGACTTTGTAAATAATGTGATATTGTCCTGGAAGTTAGCCTTGAATCATGTTTATTTCATATTGTTTGTTGCTAGCACATTCCTCTATTTCAATGATTTCATGATCCCATATTTTACATGTTTTGATTCTATATTACTATTCTTGTCCAATTCCTTTTCATTTGTTCAAATATTTCCTTTAAACACACGTTTTATTCTTCATTACAATGTATATTCTCTTACTAGTATTTTTAAATAACCCTCTTATTCGTTTAATCCGTTTGTTATTCTATGAAGATGTAAGAGATCGGTTCTTGTTAGGATCTAATTATTGGTTTTAAATAAAATATGTCTTTATTTTTATTTAATTCATTCTAATTATGCAGATAATATTCTAAATACAAGACTTTATGATCCTAATATTGTATTTGATGGTTAATTATTTTAAAAATCATGTAATAGTATTGGTAAATGGCTTGGGTCTCTATATGTGGTATGAGTGGAATGATCTATTTATTTTAGAATATTAGGACCACAAAATGTGAGTGAGAACCCATGTATAAATCTATCACCATGGATAACCTATATTGAAACACATGGAATCACAAGATATGATATAATTTTCATTTATAAGTTTATACTTATATGTACAAATATTACTTTATATATTCTTAATACTATAAGTAATCAATGCCCATAATTTTATATATGTTTCATCATTTATGTAAAGATATAGGATAAACCATTCCAATAATCAATATGATCATAAATGTATTAATTTTCCAATCTAAATTAAATATTACATAGAACCAGGACCTATGAAATTAATGAAATTACTTGCACAACTTGATCATGTTATGAATAATAACATGAATTGTGTGAAACTCCATAATTCTCTTAAGAAATATAATGTTTCAATTTATTCTTTTATGTGATAATGAAATCTAGTCTTTAGTATATATTTTGATCTTATTATCACATAATAATGGATTAAATCCATTGAGAAGATATTATTAGTCCTTCAGTGTTCTGAAGAGGAGAACACCATGCGGTCGGTATATTGTTTTGATAGGGAACCTAATCAGTGGTGTACACTGATCAAGGACACAATTTCTAGGGATAAAATTTATTCCATGTAATTTTAATCAATTAGGAAAATATTTTTGAATAAAAACATTCCCAGAAAAACATGTCATAATATAGAAATGTAGTTCCTCAGACAAGAGTAAAAGGAGAACAGTTCTATCAAGGGATACTTGGAATACATTAGATGTCCTGCATAATACACCTTTTTCCTTTTTATGAACACTAAAATCATTGTGGATCACTTATTTAGAAAACTAATACTCAGTCTATGAAAATAATCAGTGATTCGATACTTTTATTACAATGAGGAGTTTATGTGTTGTGCCCTTATAGTGAAAATAGATATTGGAGACTCTTAGTGGTCTCATGGGACCAGAGATAAAAAGATAAAACTTGATTTTAATATGAGATGATAAATATAAAAGTCCCATTATTGAAATAAAACCCGACATACTACATGTCAAAATTATGGAAATAAGCTTCTTAGAAACTAACTTAGGGGAACCGGGAGATGATTCAACTGTAGAAGATAGGGTCATCTGGATAATTTATTCCAAAGGGATTAAAATAATCCATGTAATTTGGAAGAATAATGGAAGGTTCCTACCAACACTAATACTTTTGTGCAGTGTTTAAACTACAAGGAAGATGATAATTATGTGAGCCAATTCCATATTCTATATATTTTATGAGGAAATCAACAATAAACACCAATGCAACATGAAGGGGCATATACTATCACTACTACTAAGGAGGAGACTGAAAATGATGTGGTGAATGGTACAATATTTATTCATTCATGAGTAGTTAATGTACTATTTTATTCTAGTTCTAGACATTCATTCATATCATGTATGTTTATAAGAAATATTCAATCACAACCTAAAAATATAATAGTGGAGTTATTTATGAGAATAATGAATGGAGAAATTACAATATCATATCTATAGAATGAATCTCTGGTTAATGGTTGTGGATTGGACTTCCTATAAAATCATTTCATACATCATTCAGTATTGTTTGATTTAATATTGGCCTATATTGGATATCATTGTATAATTGAGACATGTTATTTTGAGAGTGGTAGTTCACTCTTCACATCCTGAGGTAACATGCAATTTTATACAAGTATTATGAAGACGATTAACCTCCTTCAGAATCAACATCTCAATTGTGGATATTATATCCTTATGAGAAATAATTTCTATCTAAAATTATAGTGATAAAAGGGTAGAATTTTTCATAAAAAAATTCCCATTATGAGGGACTACACTAATGTTTTCCCTCAATAATTGCATTGTCTTCCTCATAAATGATAGGTTGATTAATCAATTGAACTTATTCTTGTATCTCTTCCTATATCAATGAAATTTTATATGATGTCCACCATTGAGTTGGATTAATTGAACAAGAAATTACAAGATAATTTAGATAATACATGAAAACACCAGAGTGATTTGCCATGTGATGATCCCTTCATATTTGTCAAGAGGGATGGATCAATGCATCTATAAAATGATTATTGTGAGATAAAAAATCATTATAAATAAAAATCATCCCCTTATATAGATATATTACTTGTTCGTTCAAATACATGGGGTCATGTATTTCCCTATGTTGGTCTTTTGATCAGGATATAAACAATTAAAGGTAAAGAAAAAAGATATTCCCAAGATTGCCTTTTGAGTGAGGTATGGACAATATTGTATCATTATAATTCTCTTTGGACCAAAAAAAATTCTCCATAACTTTTCATGGAAATAATTAATAGAGTCATTATATATTACCTTTAAAAATGTTTTGTAGTCTTTATTGATGATATTCTTATATGATTCAAATTAAAGGAGGGGTATTGGAATAACGTGTTACACACATTGCAAAGAGATAAACTATATGAATAGCACAATAAATGTGGGTTCTGGATGAAGTGAGAATCATTATAATGGGATGTTATCCACATTAAATAAATATTTTTAGATTCTTCTAAAACAAAATAAATTTAGTAGTGGACCATACTATCATCTGTAAAGGAGATTCTCATTTTCCTTGGTGTCACTATGTATTATGGATGATTTATAAATAACATATATTATTTTTCAAACCCACTAAAAATGATTACATGGAAGGGAGTGATGTCTTTCTGGTCTAAGGAAGGGGAATACTACTTCACATTGTTGAAATAGAGGCTTATAAATGCACCAGTAATCACACTAATAATAATCAGGGAACTATTTATGGTATATATCAATGCATAAAATAAGCGAATAGGTTTTGTACTTATGAAAAATGATAATGTTCTATTATACGCCCAAGGTAGTTGAAATTATATTAGAATAACTATCCCATGCATGATCCAGAGTTAGCATTTGTAATCATCACATTGAAAATATGGAACAATTATCTATATGTGGAGAAGTGTGAGACATATATTAATCATAAAACCTTCAAATATATATATAACATATAAGGCGATTAATATTTAATAGTGAATATGGTTATAGATCATTATGGATTATGAATACTCAATGCACTACCATCATGGTAGAGAAAATAATGTGGCATATGCTCTAAGAAGACAGGATCCTCAATATTTATCAATGATGATAATTTAGAGGGATCAACATTCTGAAACATGCAAATGATAAACATGGGAATTATTATGGAATGTACATCATCAATCCTTTCTCAAATTATTTCTTAACAATACCTTATGTTAAAAATAATAGATGATCAACCAAATTATGAGGATATTTAGAAAAAGGTGGAAGCTATTAGAAATTGGAAATACTCAACGATAAGAATTGGTGAGAAAGGAGACATAATATTTGGGTAATGTTTATGTATACCATCCAATCTAGAGATAAAAATTGATGTTTTGAATGATTAACTTAGCTCAATATTCTCTATTCAATCTTGGAGTAAAAAATGTATCAAGAAATATAAGAGAACTAATGGTGGGAAATTGTAAAGAAGGATAATACTTAACATACAACAAAGTTAATAGAATGATAGCATATCATGAACAAAAGGAACAACTCTAAGGGTATGATGCAACCATTACCCCTACCAACATGGGAATGGGATAGCCTCTACATAGAATTTGTCACTAGACATCCAACGAAATCGATAGAAAATAATACTATATGGTTTATTGTGGATCATCATACAATAAAAGATCACTTTAATTCTATTCAAGATGAATTATCACTTGATCAAATTTGATGGATAAAATTCAGGAAGTGGAGTGGATATATGTATTACCACTATCAATTGTATAAGATCGCTATCTAAGATTTACATCAACGTTTTGGAAAAGTATCTGACATTCTCTAAACACTGAGTTGAACATTAGTACGATTTATCATCCTGAAACTGAATCTTATTCTAAAAAGAAAATCCTAAGACTGTAAGACTTGTTGGGATATTGTTATATATACTTTAAGGGGGATGAGACTAACATCATCCTCTTTTCGAATTCTCTTTCAAAAATATTTTAAGATATATCATCCAAATGGATCAATATTAATCCATTTATGGGAAAATATGAAGACACCTACATATTGTGATGATGTCATTGAACATGAGATATTAGGGAATGAAATGGATGAAGAATTTGTAGAAAAGGTGAACACCATTTAGCAACACATCATAGTAGCCCTAAATTGATAGAATAGTTTTGTAGATAATCATCGAGGAGACATATTGATGGATGTTAGAGGAATGGTATACATCTACATATCTCTATGGAATAGTGTTATATGATTTAGGATGAAAATAGTGATCTGTCACTAGTACATCATCCACTCCGAGATTCTTGAACATGTTAGTGTTGTGGCCTATAATTTAGAACTTACACCAACCATATCTGATGTACATGATGTATTCCACATTTCCCTTATAATGAAGTACATATTAGATCCCTCACAATTACTGAATTCATATTTTGAATCACTAAAAAATGATATCTCTCATGAGGACCATCTTGTGAATATATTGGAAAATATATTTAAAGTTATATGCACCAATAATACTCATGTCTTCAATTTATCAGGGTGGAACTATACGTATGAAGAAGAAACATGGGAACAATACAAACAGATGAAGGAGAAGTACCCTCAAATGTTTTCACCTTAGTTGTAAAATAAAAATTTTAGGGTAAAAATTCATAAGGATGAAAAATTTTATCCGCAAAGAATTTTATAAATAGAATTTCACTTCTTATAATTATTTTATATATAAAAAGACACACACATCAAATATAGAACATAATAAAAATAATATTCCCACATATTATGTGTGAAATATGTTTTATTTATATGAATTGAGGAATCCATGCGGATAGAATAGTAACCTGGACATTGGAATATTAATTTTACTATTAGGAATAGTAATCCGAAAAATGAAATAACAACCACACTGATATATTTATAAATAAAATTTAGGTGACTTATAAATTAAAACATTATATATTTATATCATGTTAAAGGTAATAAATGTTTTAAAATTTTTAAATTAAGTGTTCATTTTTTGGTAAAACGTAAATTTTTAATGACAAATATATAAATAAAATAATTATTTAAATGAAAATTTATTATCATAAAATATGTTAATAAATTAATTTTTTTTCTTATGATTATATGCTAATTTTATGAGACCTTAGATATTTTTACAATGTGTCAAAAAATGTTTTATAATAAGGTTTTTTTGAAGAAATGGTTATATTCACAAAAAATTAATTTTTTCAAATTTAAAAAATTATTATCATAAAATAGATCCATTATTAAAATCTTCAGAATAAAAACATTTTATGGTGATTTTATTCTATTTTTCTTTAATAGTTTAATTTTTAGGGAATAGTGAAATACGATTATTTATGGAATTTATAATTTCAATAAGAATACTTGAATTTTTTAGTCATTCATAATGTAAGAAACCATTATTTTGAAAACATATGCACTAGTTAACGTGTGTATTCATAATAATCAACAATATTGATAGTCTTGATCCATAATAATAAATAACTGAATTAAATAATAAGAAACAGCCCTCCCCTCCCTCTAAAAAAACCTCTCCTAACCACATATTATCCTCACAACATCTAAGATTTCAATCTTGATTATATTTTACCAAATTCTACTCTTATTCCTCTTCCTAATGTCTTGGTCTTTCTAGTGTCACCAGAAGAAAAATTCCATGTTCTTTGAGGTTGTTCTAGAGGATAAGATATTCAAGTGGTAAATTCATTCACATTTCTTTATTAATTTCACTTCTTTTCATAGCCTACACTCACCTCCCTTATACATAGTGGCATAAAAATTAAATTATCATTAATATAATTAAATATTATTATGATAAGGGAATATTAATCATGAAATATTTCCCCCCCCCCATTTATTTTAAAAATGAAAACATCATCTGTGATGTGTTGATTCACCGCCTAAATGGATGGATGATTTTTTTCAATACTTCCTTAATGAATTGTAATAGAACCATTTATAGGGTTAAACCATATTATAATATGTTCACTGAATCTAAATTTTATATAACCATTATATAATCATATTTTTAAATAAAATGTCCCCAGTTCACGATAGTCATAAAAAACGCTAAGTAAAACAAATCATTTTTCATCAATGTTTTATATAATTATTAATTATCATATAAAAAATTATTTGGGACCATTTAAAATTATTAAATTATATTAATACCATATCATCCCACATTTTGATTTTTTCTTCTTCCATTTTACATGAACTCCAATAATTATACATAATGGAACTAATCATAAAATAAAGAAATGAACACTCTTGGAACAACGAAATTAAATAGTATAACTTATTTGGATCATCATAAATGAACATATTAAAATTATAATAAATAAAAAATATATTTTTAAAATGTTCAGAAATAATTTATTAATGGATATAATATAATTATCCATGATATTGAATTCAATTTCAGAACACTTTCAGACATAAGTTAAGGGAATCTCACTAAACCTCCTTTTTTCATTTAGGTTATGATTTCTCTCTCCTTTCCCCAATTTAATTATTAATAATTATTATGTAATACTTATTAATTATTTTTTTATGTTCCAAATGTATGTAACTATATCAATTCATTGTTATTTTTTGGGAAAATACATTCTTTATAAGTTTTATTCCTTAATTCCTCCAAACAAGCAAGCCCAATTGATGGGAACATCCCCAATTCTTACCCATGTTCAATTACATTCCATAATCAGTTTTAATCCTTCATTATTTATCTAAAATAAATCATTATATAATGAGACACTATCTGGGTTCAATTATTGTTTTAAACAAACTATTATTCTCTTTCTCCTCATTAAATATTCTTTAATAGTATTCCATAACCAGCACTAAATTGGCTCATTTATAATGTTTCGTAAACATTATTTTTACATATTATCACTTTATGTGGACATTATTAATCATGATCTATTCCTATTTTAATTATAAATGTCCATATATTATTTAAATCCATTCATTCATTGACACCATTATGATATTCCCTTTTTTATGCCCAATGACATGATTACAATACTCATTTCATTTTGTGGGTATCCCTTATATTTATTCCTTACATTTTAATATACATGTGGAATACATATTCATGAACATGTTATGATGTGTGAACCATGATAGAGAACTAATGCATTAGGTAATGCATAGTCATATGAGATATCATGTTGGGATAGGGAGTGAAACTAATCCCTTTATGGGATTTTTTCCACCATGTGATATAGTTTTCATAGTTATCATTGAGTCATTTTTAATTCAAGTGTACTTTTCTTCCACACTCATATGTTTCCATGATTTCATGATCACAAGTTCTTCATGTTATACCTCCATATGTTTTTTATGACATTACTTTTTTATGTCATCATGTTATGCCTTATAAATCTTGTGATATCAATTATTCAAATATTTATTCCCCTATAGGGATTTTTTTGAATACCATTCTTCATGAATTCCCCAAGTTATCCTATGAATATGTATGTCCTAAATAGAATTCAGGAGTTCATTATGGACTTTAAATAAAAGACCACTTTATTTTGGATCAATGCTTATTAATTATTAAACTAATCTTCAAATGACATTGTCCTTTCTGATCCATTGAATGTATTTGATGGTAAATTATTCATAACATAATGTAATAATTTGTTTAAAATTCTAGGGTCTCTATACCCTCCAACCCCTGCAATTTCATTTAAAATGAATTGGTCTACTGTTCATACATGTAGACTACCACCTCTATGAGTTGACATGTTTTTCTTTTAACCTCCTATCTTGACTATCATGAAATATAAATTTACTATGTAAAAATTTATTTTTACCACATTTAAATTAATTAATATTAATAATGGGTATTTTATATGTGTAATTGATATTAAATGAATTTATTAAGCTTAACAATCTTAAATTGAACAATCATGTAACATTTCTTTTTTTCTATTTTGGGATAAACATTTAAACTATATTAGTATTTAATATTTGTGTTAATAATAAAAATAAACCTTTATTATATTGAATATGATAATGTTATTTTACAAAACATTTGAACATGGTCAACAAAATAAATGTGTCATAAGAAAATTTATCGAACAACACCAAGTATCTAACATAAGAAATTAAAATATATAATACCAATGAAAATTATAATAGATGGACCTCATGAAATTAAATATAGTTAAAAATATTATTAGGTAGGTATTTAATAATATTAATTTAATTATTAAAGAATGTAATCAGAACTTCATAGGGAATATGTACCAAAGATAAGGGATCTTCCATGCTACCCTTATTATTTGTTGATTAAACAATCTCTTTCTTTTTCTTCATTTTACACAATATAATTACCAAATAATCCTTTTATATTTGTATATATATCCATTATATATATCCCTAGTTAAATAAGGATTTCCTAGAAAGTGTTATTCTAGTTTTAGGCTAGATTAAAAAAATAAAACTATAATGTAATGATAATTTAAGTGATCATTCCTATTTATTTTCTCATGTCATGAATCACACCAATTAATTTTTTTAAACCGCAAATAGAATCTTCAGAACTACACATAAGTTAAGAAGATAATTATTTGTTCAATTATAACTTGTATAAAAACTCACATTCCCTATAAAGTTCATTTACATATTTCATAAAACATCAACCAAGTAGATAATTTTCATTCTTATTTTATTATAAGTCTCTTCAATTTTATATTATAAAATTCCACATTAAAGACCAATACAACATTTTGAATTATTAAAGTTAAAATTAATTAAATTCTTGCTTATTTTTAGAATCCTTATTATTTATCTTTCAGTTATGCGTTGATTTAGAACTATGAAACCAACATAATTGAGTGGGGATTGATATTTCATATGATTTATATATGTTTTATTTTCCACATTTATCATGAATATAGATGATTTTAATTATGTTAATGGTATTCACAGAATTATATATCCATCCAATTCATTTGGTGAAGCATTAAATATCATGATATTCTATTTATGTGATTAGTGAGGGAATCTAATCCACTAAGGGATTTTTTCTTTCTTATGATGTTGGTCTTGGGAGTGACACTTTGATTATGTTTGTAATGTAATTTATTAATTTGTTACCAAATATTCCATGATTTCATGATATTATGGCTTAATTTCCATAAACTATTATTCTATGATTATTATTATTCTCTCTCTTATATCATTTTATGCCTCTTTACTCTCAGGATCTTCTTTAATAACATGTTTATTCAATTACTAGTTTTTTAGATTATAATTTTCCATATTTATTTTCCCTAGGTTATCCAATGTATTTTTGAAATATCTATTAGTTTTCTAAAATCAATATAGAGTTTTAAATTATAAAGGTTCTTGAATATTTATGATTATGTGTTTAAAAGTCTAATCTTATAAAGATAGTAGACCTATAGATGTTTGGTTAGTATTAGGTAGAACTATATATGAAATGTTATGAAATATTGTATGTTTACATCATGGGACAAAATATTAATGATTTTATATTATCATAATTATGATTCTGAGTAAATTATACCACTATTATATATCTCAAAACAATTACAATTCACTAGTGTAGAAAGATCTTATTTTGGTTTCTTCATCCAGATACATGAAAAACATTATAAAAACATCATCATATTCACTATGATTAAGTACCATGACATTAATGATTCTAGTATATGATATATAATATTAATATATATTGTAATTATTTTTTAATGTGTGAATGAAAAATTAATTATCTATATTAATAATATATTTTTTATTTCTAAATTACATGAAATGTTCCATAAAAGATTCTATTTTCATGAAACATACCAATAATTTATATTAAATACATGTGGTATAAAAAATAATTAAAAAAATGACTCATAAACCTTGAACAATTTATTAATGATGAGGTTTGTATGAATTAACCAGAATCCACATCTCTATTATAAAACTAGTTTGAAACAATAAATATTAAAAACATCTGATGGTCAAAATAAACAATAAATAACTAATATCTGTATATTAAATGAGTATAATTGAGGAGTATAAAAGATAATATTCTTTTTGAAAGGTCAAAAATAATATATTAATGTTATTATAATTTATATTGTGTAGGTTAAGTATCCTTTTTGGAAGGCAGGAGTAATGATATGGGTTTCTCTTCAAATATTATTTTGAATTCATGATTGTATATATTTAAACATCCTTATAGTTAAATTATATTTTATTTACTCTAATAGAAATAAATTTTATTATTTAAGGTATTTTCTAGTATTTTTTTCAATATACATTCCTATTTTTTGTAATATACCCAATGTGATTCGTGAAATAAAACTGATCATTTATCTTATATTTAGTCGATAATATTTCTACACCCAACTAATATTATTTATATTAGTTTTTGGATGATCTTATCTCTATTATATTATTGATTATGATATTATTTTAGTGAACATGAAATTATTTATGTAATTAATCTTATGTCACATTTTTGGTATGGTTTCCCCCCATTATTGACTCTCTTTTAAAAAGTGTAAAACATTTTTCCTTTTTAAACACCTTTCAAATAAAGTCCTCGTATAAATTTAATTAAAAATTAATATTGTATTTCGTTCTCTTCATTATAATAGTTTAATATCACAATATATTTTCCCATTATTTTGTGAATTTTTTATTTTAAAATAGAATTTACCAATGGAAAATGATATTTTATCTTGTTTGTAATAAAATTTTCTAACATTCATATAAAATGGTTTTTCATCAATTTTATTATAATTTAATGTATTTTATAATTAATTGGTGATTTTATCTTATGATATGATCCACCTTAAATCATTTGATGGATTATGGGTATATTTGCTGGTTGAATTTTTGAAACTCATTTATCATCAAATGTTAATTAAGCTATAATTAAATTATGAATGTTTTTCTATTATTATGTAACATATATGTCTGTTTATATTTATATGGGAAGTGTTTATTTTGTTATACTCTGTTGAATTGGGTAATTATTTATAACTCATGATATTATAATGTGGAAATTTTTTATCTCCCAAGTAGACTATGTTAATGGGGTGTATGTTGTTAGCACACGACCACTATATTATGTAACTATAGTCATCATAGTTCATTTTGATATGAAGGTAATAGTTTTTTTCCATGATATACATAATTATTATAATTATTTGTGTTTTTTTCTCCTTATTTTGTTATACAATGTACATATTTTATTCTCTTAGCACTCATAATTATTGAGTAATGTTTCAATAATATTATGACTTATGTATAATATTAGGATAAAATCCTTATTCAATGAATCATGTTTTATGATATTTGATATATAAGTTAAGATTATTTATGTTATGTCCATGAACACTAAATATGATCTCAAATGAAATGATCATATTATGATCACATATGATCTTTAATTGATATATCTAATATTTACCCTTACTGAGAAATAGAGTACACCCTTCCATATTATTCCATTACCTATGTCATGAAGAAGTGTATTATTTATGATGTTTATAGAAATTAAATCATGTAACAAGACTATTTATTTAAGACCATGAATATTTTTTTAAATTTTTGTTATGTATGTAATCTCAAAAGAATATGAACAACTTGGTTCTAGGGTTTTATTTTTTTAGATGTAATGAATTTTTTTGTAAAATGATTTAATATAAATGTAATTTTGGATTAAACTACCTTAGTTTGTAAAAAAGTGTTATTTAGTTATTTTTTATTGTAATGTATACAATATTATGACAGAACCTTACATAAACAATATTGGAACCAAAATATTTTTTATGATGAACCTAAAATGTAATAGGATACAATTAAGGTGTTATAATATAGGAAATCATTGGATTCGTATTCATTATCATATATGTTCATAGTCTAATTACTTTATCTTGATACTCACACATTACTTTTTAATTTTACTCAATGGATATAACTAGGAGGAATCAATTTAATAATGAGTTTGATGGAAAATGGGGTTATTTTCCTAATGATTGACGAAATTGGATGGGAGATGTATAATAAAATATATTTCCCCTCACACATATTTTTCAATCCATGACTAATTTTTTGAATCATGTTAAACTCTATACAATAAAAATAAAGGAAAACATTTACAATGACTATTGAATAAAAAAACTACCATACTAAATTAGTTGTTCTTCAATATAAATTATTCCTAACAAATAGATCAACTAAACTGAAAAGATATTTTCTATTCTCATGATCAGAGCATGAAAATGACTATTTAGTTTTTTATTACGCGGTAGTTTGCGTTATTCAATGGTAGATTCTCATTGATTTTATAAAGAATGTGGATGAATTTGCAACATATAATGAGACAATTTTTAAAATTTATTTTTCAATAAATATTTTTATGAGCACTTCGCATTAAAGCTGATAGGAATTCCACAAGATAAAACAAACTGAGCAAGAATCCATTGGTACCAATGAAGAATATTCCATCACAATGGATAATTATAATTCTCTTTTCATCATTGAACATAAATAAAAAAATCATCCATTTATTTTTTAACATTATGATATTTTATGTTTAATTTATTTTTAAAAACATTTTTTCTCAATTATAAATTTAAATATAAGAAAACTATACTCTAAATAAACTATAATATAGTACAATTTTATTAACTCACCATTAAATTATGATGTATGAATGTGAATAACTAAATTACAAAATTATATGATTTACACATGTATAGAATAAATTAATTGGTTTTTAATTGATTTGAAATGAAATTTAAAATCATATAAAATTAAAATAAATATTTTTATGGGAAAAAATTGTAGGCAATGTGTTTTTATCTTTATTATAATGGTATAGAGCTTAATTTAGTACCCAATGTACCAAAAATTTACTAATAAAAAAAAAAGAAATTCTAGGTGATTACATGAATTACAATGAGTTTTTTAACAACAAGAGAATTAGTGAATAGATAGATACACAACGTGACTAGAAAAATCTCTATACCATTCTTGAGAGGACATAAATAGTTCATAATGAATTGATTACTAATGATTTATAATTTAACATATACAACTCCATAAGAATAATCGATTAGTTTTCCCCCAATTCCCAGGTCATCAATGGAATGATCTGGAAAATATGATAGCCTACACTCATCCATGTGCGGTCGTCACTTAAAAAATATCCAATCCACTATGTCTTAGAAATCTGATGGACCAAAAAAACCATCACCATAGGGAAATTATGAAGCTACGAAGCTCCCAAAATCACAAGATTCTGGTCATGTTCTATCAAATAGATCACTATATTAGGTAAAAGTGCCAATAAAATGGACTACATCAATTATCATAGGGATTTAGAAAACTACATAGAAGTTCTTATATATTTCTACCAACATATTCAGGCCATAAGATACTCTAAACTCACAATTCCAAGTAATGTACCTAGATTTTCTAGATTCATAAATTCATTGATAGTCATGTGTTCTAGATTTGTAACAACACAATTCAATGAAATATTATTCTTGATAATTAACATAGCAGTCTATTAATCAAGATTTAAGCTCATCATTCAGCAAGTTGTAGTGGAATCTTCAGTATTTGGAGATCAAATAACATCTAGGTCAGCCATTATATGAACACAAACCATTGTGATCATATCAATAATTTAATATTCTTCATAAGTGAGAAATTATCATCTTGTAGACCAGTTTAATTGGGATATATTCTGTTAAAAAAATAACAACGTATGTTCTCCTCATGCAACAAGAGAGAGTCTAATTGACTAGAACATGAATACTCATTGAATCTCATAAACAAATATGGAAAAAAAATAGGAACCAATGTTGTACAAGATCTATAGATAGTGCCTTCAGAGTAGACATTTGAAATAATCATACAGACCAGTAGGCATGGGATAAAAATATTACGTATTCAATATAATATTTATTATTATTCATATATTATTTTCAAGCATGGGATAAAAATAAATACTATTTTATTCTTAAACCTACATTTTTTTCAAAGAAGATGTTATTCATTTATTGTGAAATTATTTTAAAATTAATTTTTAAAACATTTAAATACATAATTTAAAATAATTAACATCATTTTTAAAATCAACATTTGAAAATTATAAAAGACATAATTTTATTGAATCTTTTAAAAATATTAATTTTTTTGAGTGGTGAAAATACTGATTATTTTTAAAATTTTCTTTTTATTTAATGAATTTAAACTTTTACATTTCATTTTAAAATTGTTTTAAAATGAAACTAAGTCTAATTATTCTTTTATTAAAAATATTTACTTTATTTAAGTTAATTTAATTTCAACTTTTTATATAAATTCGTATTATACTTAAGAAAACTTTTTCAGTAGAACATTGATTGTAATTATGTTTTTGGGTTAATCTTAAATTTAATTAAACCACATATGTGAATTAAAATTATTAAAATCGATTAATATTAAGAATTAGTATAATAATTTAAATTTAGTATGTTTGACCAAAAAAATTTATCTTAAAAAATAGAAATAACTATAAAACATGTTACTATGGTTAAGGCTAAAATAGGTTTATTGGGGGGTTAATCTAGATAAATAAGGGTTAAAATTACCTAAAAATGTGAATAAATTCTCTTTTGAAACCATATATCAATCCAATATATTCTAAAATTCTATAATCTTCCCTTTTCTATCCTTTTTATTGAATAATACATTTATATATTTTTTTTTCAAAATTTCTAAATGGGTCATCTTGCCTGCTTATAAAATGACCCCACCTCTCATGTCCAATCAATAAATCTAGATCAAATTGGTTTTTACAGTCCATAACCAAAGTCCCTTCTTACATATTCTCCACATCCTAGAGTCCGTATTTTGATCATTAAAATATCCTAAAAAGGAATCATCTATAAACATATTATGGTTTTCTAAAAAATATGTATAGTTCTTGACCCCATATTATACTTTTATTTAATATTCAACAATATGAATATCATATAAAACTATCTTTAAATAATAAAACCAATACCTCTCACATAAATATATCTGATAATTATAATGAATCAACTTATATACATCTCTTCTACTATATTATGAGAAATGAAATTTTTGTTGTTTGTACAATATACTAACACCATAAGAACCAATGTAACTCATTATCAATCACCACGTCTCATTGTACAACATCAAAAAACCCAAGATGGAATATTATATTCAATAGTGTGTATGGAAGAGAACACCATGCACATAAAGGAATATAATATCCCAATATTTATAATTTATTTAATATTTTAATAAATTGTAATATATTTTATATCTTGAATTGAACGTGACACTGAGTTTTCATACTTTTCATGCAACAACGATCTTTTTACTAGCTTGCATTACGCCTATGACCATGTTTTACAAAAAAAAAATATAAATATATTATTATTTAATATACTAAGATATAAAATATCCATTAATAATATTTTTAAATAACTTATGAACATATATCCTTTAAAAATATATAAAACTAATTCATTTTTTATAAATTATTAATAAATAAATGTAGGAACCATTTAAAAATAAAAAGAATATTTTTATAAAAACTATTTTTTTCCCTCAAAGATGAGTTAGCTTAATATATTAAAATAATTACAATTAGTAAATTATATTAATGAAATATTTATATTATATATTAAAAAAAGAGTTTTTTATATTAATATAATAGATTTTTTAAGCCTTAGATAGAAAAAATCCCCACATTTCTCATAAAAACCTATATTTTTATTAAGACACTTTTAACACCTTTTAATGGAAAACCTATTTTAAATCCAATTTTGGCACATTTATAAATATTATTTGTCAGAATAAACTTAATAAATAGAAATATATAAAGGATGGTTCCAATTTTGGATGATTTCAATCACATGGTACATGAAATGTATAAATGATGGTTTCAATTAGACATATATGAAATAAACAGAATATATATTACATTAATTTCATATCAAATTTTCTAAAATATAATATTTATCATTTTCTTTATTACCAATTCACATAAGTAGAAAATGATAAAGTCATTCATGGGTGTGTAGACTACCACCTCGTCGACATGATCTGATTCGTTTTACATCACATGAATTTAATATATAAGTATATAATATTAAAAAATTATATTTATGATAATATTTTAAAGCTATAGGGTCACTTAACTTCTTTCAGTAATGATCCTTGAAAACTGGAATGTTATTCATTTGTACGTACAACATACCGTCTAAATGGTCGTAATGATGGTTCATTTTTCATATCCATATTTAATGGTTTTTTTAAAAGTATAATTGTTGTATAAGTATAATAATGCTTTCATGATTAATATTCTTGATTTTTTATATAATCACAACTTTGACTATAGTGGGCCTACAAATGTTTTTTGTTCACATAAACTAAATACGGTGAAAACACATGACGTAATCTTAGTTTTGTAATTTGTTGTATAAAACATGGTAATGAGTGAAATATAAGTTATGATAAAAATTAAAACATTTCCATAGAAAGTATATAAGTTATCATATGTTTTTAATTTATGAATATAAAGATACACGGGACAAATCAGATGCAAGGTAAGGGATTTTCATCTCACTTTTTACTTCTATGAGATAAATGTCATATTCACAACATACATCTTTTATGTGGTGTGTATACTATCAATTTTTATATATTATACCATGAATTATTTTATATTAATGGTATTTAATGCTTATTTTTAATATTATTCTTTCATGAGGCTTAGTATTTAAAATTATTCAAACGGCCATGGGAAATATTATAATGATTAAAGATCATATTCCTCAAGAATTATTTTAATGATATTTCTATGGTATTAAATTACTAATAATTATATGACTATTGTTCAATAAATCCTTTAATTTTATTCGCCTCTGGTTATTCAAGACCATTCTCATGTAATATTAATATATTTCCACACTTTGGTACTCACAATGTTTAGGAAAATGTTTTTAATAAAAAATACATCATTTATACTTTTAGTCAGAGAACATGTTTTCTTATAAAACCAATGTGTTCTAAAATGGTTTAAAAAAAACTAAACAATAAAAATGATTTATTAAATGAATTTTTGTCATTTTTTATTTTAAAAATATTTTTAGTGGAATATTCTTCTCTCCATCTAAATAAGTAATTTTTCTAACCTTTTTTCCATGCACAAGGAAGGTTCTTTTGACCTTATAAAACATATATAAAATTACCCACTATAATTTATTCATAGATTCCATTCCATATTTAAAAGAATACTTTTTAATGAATTTTTTTTCAAAAATTTTTTTCATTGAAATGATTTTTCATAAGGTTTTTTCTAACATAAATGATATGTTCTTCTAGAATGTTTTCAAAATATTTTTTATGTTATTTTTATTCATCCATGACAAAAACATTTTATTTATACTATACATGGGTTATTTTTATTAATAACATAATATAACTCTATCTAGATGGTTTAGGATTGATTTTTCCAAGGATATAATTCACATTAACTTCATTGATTCCCTTTAATACACATAAAATATTCAATTTTCTAATATAATTTGACTTTAAATATCCCCCAAATATCCTCAACATTTTTCTTGGATATGATTATTTCATTATTAGTATACCATTTTTCATATGGTATTTACTTAAAATTTTATTTTATAATTTGGGGAATTATTGATATATTCTTATCATTTATTTGTTACATATATTAAATAATAAAGGTTTTTTCTTCCAATTATTCGAAATGATGAATGATTAGGACTATAAAGAAAAAGTTTGGGGATGATTTAAATAATTAACTAATTTTTAGGGAATTGTTAGTATATTCCCCTCAATATATCAGTAGTATCATGATCTAATATTAGTTGGACACAAATCCATTGATATTTCCCATGAATAATATACGAGTTTCTACTCACATTTTTAAACAATTCAATTGATAGATCATGACCAGAGAAGTTTTTTCCTACCTTAGACATGACATATAATAATTTAGAATTTCATTAATTTAGATTCTATTATTTTTCATACATGAGATCTTGGATTGACATATCTATGGATAAATTTCATTTTTAGTTTATTGATTAAATGGAATGTGTTTCAGTTTCTTATCTTTCTATATTGATTTTTCCATAACTAGTATGTTGAGTGTGATATGTATTCATTTATTAACATGATATATTGAGTACTATGATTGATTCATTATAGATTTCATCATCCATTTACGTTACTAAGTATTTTATCTCTGCCTTATTATGTACCCTTGATGAAGGAACCCAATAAGTATGAATGATATGAAAGGGAACACAAGATAAAATAAAGTTATCATCCTCAAAGTTATTTCTAACAAAAGTATTTTGTAATTAGTGTATTTTTAGTATAATACTCATTTATGTACAAAGTATAACAATACTACTAAACTCTTAGGTTATTTAAAATATGATTTAAATGTATCTTATTCAAATTTAATGGATATAAAACATCAGATCTGAACCTTTAGTGTTTTAGATGCTATAGTTGATATCACATCCAGTTTAAAATCAATATTGGTAACTAAATTTAAGGGAAAATATTTTTGTGAACATAGAACAAATGTAAAATTTGAGGATATGTCTAGAATAACATCCTAAAATTTCAAATAGATAGAGATTTAGTAATTGTCCATTAAATACATAACTTTCTGTATACAACATTTGGACATGGTTTTGAAATATATGTTCATAGGAGTAACAACTCTGACACATTGCATTAGCCTTAACACGACATAACCTAGAAGATGACGATATTCCTTTATACACACTATGTTTAACACTCTCTGGGGATATGATTGAGATACAACACATTTTCCATACAAGACATTATGAGTTAGTTAAATAGATATTGATGATGATTGACCAAAAATAAACATTATATCAAGGATGGTCATGTGATTAAATAAAATGGATTAAGTTTTTATGTATTTGGGTTGTACAAGAAAGATTAATCAACAGACTATTTAAGGGTAAATCTTATTTGAAGGATTTCCATAATATAAATTTCGGAAATTATAATAATATGGTTTTATAAAAGGATAACATGTATGTCAGGTGAGAACCATTTGAGTCCCCCAAGGATTCAGGTCCTAGACTAATGACCAAAATACGGTAAGGGTTTAAGGAAAACCACTAACCTACAAAATGTATTGGTTAATATTTCATTGTTTTATGTTAAATAATATGAAAAATAAAAGTAAGAATGAACCTATAGTGTTTATTTTTAGGCTTAGAGATTATTGTGTTCAACATACTCACCTTAGAGAATACTTAGAGACAAATAGATAGACTTTTCACTATTTTTTTGTCCCTATGGTCGGTTAAATTTTTATTATAGTGCTTCAGGCATCAAAGTTGTTTTTTGGATACCAATTTCATAATGTAATGGTTGAAATGTAAATTTTTTATTGAAATTTCAAAGGATAATATTTTTAAATAGAAATATGTTAAGTATATATGTTTTCTTATATAATTACATAGAAAAATAAGTACTCAAATGTGTAAAAATGGTCAAAAAATGTTTTTATAATACATAGTGTTTTGTTGGAAAAATGATCTTTTAAATTAATGAAGATTTATGCATTTTAATCCCAAATAATTATATGGATAATTCAATTGTTTTTTTATTGAGAACCTCAATCAGTCCCTATAAATATTTATCCATTTCCTCCAAGTATGATTCTCTATATTACACTAATGTTCTCCTACTAAGAGACCCAATTATATATTACTCCATGTAACCTTTTTAATTGCCATCATATATTTTAAAGATTATTTCATACAAATCATTCTAACAATATAGTATTTCAACATATATAGTATCAAAAAATATATTAGCAAGGTCAATTTAAAATTTTATGTATGTAATTTAATTCAGGTATAGAGAATTAAATTCCCCAAATATCTAAAGTATAAAAATTGTATTCAATAACATGTATGACACAAAAAATCAAACATGTATTTGAATATAATATCCTGATAATTTATAATATATTTAATATTTAAATGAAGTCAATATATTTGTCTATTGCAATGAACGTTACTTTATGTTAACATATGTCACATTCCAAAAAGCGGTTTTTAGTGACTTGAAATACGCGCAATACATAGTCTTATGAAACAATAATATATTATTTATATTATTTTATTTTATATAATAAGATATAAACTAGTCGTTATTAAATTAATTAAATTATCTATGAAAATATATGGTTTACAAAAATATAAAACTAATTTATTGGTTACAAATTAATTATAAACAAATGTAATAACCAATTGAATCTAAAATAGAATATTTTTACAGAAAACTTTTTTTATAGTCCAATGTTGTTTTATCCTAATAAATTAAATTAATTATAATTATTGAATTATAATAATTATATATATATATATATATATATATATATATATTATTTTCAATAAATGATTTTTAATATCAATCCAATAGATTTTATTTGCCTAATATAGTATGAAACAAAATATTTCCCCTTAAACATAAATTTTTATTAACCCACTATTACCACCATTCACTGGGGAACATATTTTAAACCAATGTCTTTAACCTTTTATATGTATTTTATGTGAAAAAAAACATAATATTGTTAATAAAAACATAATAATTAAGTTAGGGCTATTTTTTGGATTTTTTTCTTTGATGTTACAATTTTCAATGTATAGTGAAAAACCAAATTTTAACTCAAAACAAATTCTTCAGCTAATTTACTTAAGGATAAATTATATTTTTAATTGGTTTTAACGTTTAATTCAATTAAATTTTTATTTATTAATCTAGTTTACATTGTTAGAATAAATTTCACCGTGAAATTCAATATAAAAAATAGCCAATATCTGAATGTTTTTACATTAAAAATCCATATTTTAGTCTCATCTACGGAGTTCAAATTAAATTAATTTCAACCACTTTTATGATTGTAATTTTTAGAAATGGATACCATATTTGGGATTAGAATAATTTTTAATTT
Organism: Viscum album; assembly: GCA_963277665.1. Classification (NCBI taxonomy): domain Eukaryota; kingdom Viridiplantae; phylum Streptophyta; class Magnoliopsida; order Santalales; family Viscaceae; genus Viscum; species Viscum album. The sequence goes on along the minus strand of OY728155.1, from coordinate 163,125,905 downwards.
CTAATAAGTTTATTATAGTCTTTTACCCATAATATTTGTAAATTTAATTAAAATTATTTATAACGATTATGGTGAAATTATGAAATTAAGGGAATAACAATTATACATAAGGGATATAAAGTCATATAAAAATGCAAAAAAAGAAATTAAATTTGTATATATAGATACCATCATCTCTTGAATAAAATTTGGACCATTATTTCATCCACATTTAATTTTAAAGTTGTTGATAGAATTCCATTCCCAATATTTTCAAGAGTGTCACCCCTCATCCACTATAAAAGGCCTCATATTTCTTATATCCTCACACATATCAAGACACTAAAGATAAACCAATATTACAGAATGTTACCTTAATTAGGAATGTTTTTTTCCAACACTCTATGTTCCCTTTTTGGTGTAGACTCTTTTGAGGTTGCTTTCAGGATTTTCTATAGGCTGTAAGGGAATTGCATCCCATGTAACTATGTTACACACCATTTAATTGGTTTTTGGGTGGATTTCATGATAACATTTCACACTATAAAAGGATTCATGATGTGAATAGTTTTTTCACATTGTGAATGATTTAAATAATGTATTTTTAATCCAAGTTAAAAAATTTCTCATCATACATAAGCACCATGGATTTCACAATGTGTAAAAGAATTACGTATTATGTAATATCCTAAGAATGGAATTTTAGGGAACCATTGGGGTATTTAGTGAAAATATAGAAAAATTTTCACTCATTATCTCTACTAAAGGAACATCCGGAGTGATTGTTTTAAACACTATTCCATCTCGATCGATCAGTTCGGCATTCGATCCTCATTGTGGTTGTGGTGTATCTTTTTGAGTGAGTGATCATTGAACTTCTTCATTGCCATTGATCGCATTAAAACCCTTTGGTTGCCTCATAATATCTATTTATCTGAATTGGTGGTTTTTCTTATCTTTACCAATGATCCATTTTATGATCTCAATCCTAAGGTCCTTCCCTTATCCGTTGTCATGCAAAAAGTGTTCATTGTTGATAAATGTGGTGTTTCCTCTTCTCATCTGACCTTCTTTCTCAATTAGATCAATCCTAATATGCGTGTGTTGGATTTTAGGGTCTCTATTAGCACTATTGGTTTTCTTCATTTGTGATTCCCATTTCCAGCATGTGTGGCCTGAGTTTCGAGGTAGGTGGTTCTAACTCTAGCCTATGTTGATGAACTTTATTTTTCGTACATTATAAATTGAAATTTACGTGGAAATGGAAAGATTTTTTTGGAGGGTTGAAAATATTTTTGGAAGAATAATGATTTTCCCTAGATGTAGATAAATGTAATTATTGTTGGCGTTTTTAGAGAATTGAAATGGAATTGATAAATGGTTTAGTAATGGTCTTCAATGCATTCGAATGAATTGAGAAAATGAGAACAAGGGTTACCATGGGTACTTAACTTGAAGAGATATCATGAGGCCCTTGTCAATGTTTTTTGAATATTAAGAGGATATCTCATGGGGTATTCCTCTGTTTCCTAAGCACATTGTTCTAGGGGACTTATATTGACAATTTGTTGGGGAGGGTTACTATTTGGGTATTTCATTGCTTCTTAGGCATGTGTTATATGAATCAGATAGTGCACTATATTGATTTTGGTATTACTATTATTCTAGTCTATCTTATAGTGACCCATGGTGCTGATAACAGTTATTTTGTTTTGTATTGGTTGAATTTTTATTTTTATCCATGATATGCATGTTTATTGTTGTGAAAGATGATATAAAAAATATTATTTTAAATTTATATACCTATTATTGTTTTTAGAACTATGATAAAGGGAAAATGTTTTCCATGTTTTTTATAAAAATGATATTCTTCTTATTGTTCTATGTCTTATTTAAGATGATAATACAAGAATTATTATACATATAGTTTTTATGGAACACATGGGTGGTATCCTATTGATCATGTCATCTCACACCCTAAGCACCACTTTGGTGGTGTATAGACCTTTGTGTGTCTTCTATAATAGAGAAAAGAAATCAATTTTAGGGAGGTAGTGAGGTTTCCTGTCAGCTGAGTCTGGTAGTTATTAAATATATAGTGGGAGTTCATTCATGACATCACATAAAAAAGCGGTTTGGTTCTTGTACATTGCAGTTGGGCTTATCCTATAGTGATTTGGACACTTTTATAGTTGCTTTGTTTTTTATATTTTATTATGGTAATGGAATGTATTTATTAAACCTAAATTGTATATTTATTTTCTCGGTCAATAAATGACATGTGTTTGTAAAGGTAGGGAGAAATTGGTCCCTCCGGTTTTTTTTTCATTGCCTGAGTTCTTTTCATCAGGCCATGGAGATCAGGAATGACCTTCGGTTATGTGGAAGATCATATAAGGTTCCATTTTTAGGATAATTGAATCCAGTTCGTTATAAAATGGTATGAAATGGGGTATTTCCCCAAGATTCATTATCTTGGCATGTCTGTTTGAGTGAATATAGGATTTTAGGAACATGAGAGATATGTTGTGACACATGCCTGGCCAAATCTTGTTATGGAGAGACTAAAGTTTCAATTGGATTATTGAGATATGTGTCTCCATTGATGGGTTTTTTAAATAAATGTTTATGATTTAAGGATTTATTTTTTACACTGATATTTTTACAATTGTTTCATCGTTCTTATGTTTTGGCATGTAGTATTATTCCTCTGATACATCTTCCACGAGTTCCTTAGGAGGGTTTAATTGATTCTCTAAAGGGAATCGGCCAATATATTATAATATCATCAGGACTATATTATGGAATGATTGTGTTGTAGATCAGGATATTTCACAAGTTTATATTGTTGTTGTTGAGGTACATCCAGGAGCTAGAAGAGAGAGAGAGATCGGTCACAAGAATTCTTGTGCAAGAAGCCACTATCCTTGAAAAGGATGAATCAACCTCAAGTGGTGGAGGAATGGCATGTATATTAAAGATAAAATATTATAATTTTTGGAGACACCTAATAATATCATATTGATGTTTGAATCATTCAAGCTTGGGGATTATGATAAGTGATGGTGGGATTCTATGGCCCAGGCAGATAAATGTGTTGACATATGTTGGAAGGGTTTGAAAACACTATTCTTCCTACAACATTTCCCAGATTACCTAATGTTGTATAAGTAAATGGAATTATTTTCTAAGTAGAAGGGGTCATGCTTGTTGTCAACATACACTAATCGGTTTACTAAGCTCATCTATTTTTCATCAGACATACTGAAGAATGACCAGTTTAAGGCTCATAAGTACCAATAGGGTTTGTAACTGTATATCAAATCCCATAAGGTTATGTTAAATATTTCTTCCAATGGAGAGATAGTATAATTATATAGGATAGAAGAGATGAATATGGTACTAAATTTTGGATTTTATACCTGTTATATTCCATCAATTGTTAGCTTTAGTTAATCACATGGGAGATAGGATCATCGTTGGAGTGATGGAGTTGGGTCTTAGTAGTGAGCCTCCTCTTCCCCATTTTCTATATCTATAAGTGTTCCTATGACATTATATATGTGTTAAATTGTATTATAGACTATTCATTCTTATCTTATGCTCATGAATACCTGCAATATAAGTGGAAGGGTTGGTCATTTATAGTGCTTCTTTCCGTATATAACTATGCCTAATTATGGACAGGGTTCTTCGATTCAAAAGGCTACAACGTTGATGTTAGAAGCTTTAAAGCCTAAATGGATATGTCCAAAGTCCATATGAGTTATGAACATTCAAGCAGTAAATGAGTGTTTAGTGGAATATTATGTAGGTTTAGAAAAAGTGAGAGTTACTATCTTAATTGTATCTTTAGTAGCAATTTCTTTATTTGATACTAGTGCCTCCCACACATTTATATATTCATGTTTTCTTAATATTCTTAAATAAACAATATAACATATTCCCATTGTAATTTAGTTAGAGACAAATATTGGTAAGTTAAACGAGTAGGGGTTTCAATGTCCTTTATGTTCATTAACTATAGCTAACACAGATTTGGTATGGGATTTTCCCATTCATGATATCGATCTGTGTGATGTCATCATCAGTTTGGATTGGATTTTTAAAATTTGATATGAGGTTTATTTTTATCATTAGTGTGTTTAATTTTTTGTTGTTGATGGGAGATCTTGTTTGTTTCAAGTGGAGTGGGACCCAAGGTCTATTCATGTAGGACCTTCCCGCCCAGAGCACAGAAGTTTTATTGAGTTCTGTTGGATTTATCACTATAAATGTTCTTCTATTTATTATCTTCCCATTTTTTTCAGGAATCTTTGGGGCTTTCCCTAATAACTTATCCATTATTCCTCTAAAGATATAGAGAGAGGTACAATTTACTATTGACCAGATTCTAGGTATGTAGCTGATAATGATACATTCTTATCATATGGAACAATCAATGATGAAATAGATCAAGATTCAGTTGGCTAACATATTAAAAAACTGCTTTCCCACGTTTTTCACATTGGGGTGGCCCTGTGATATTTTCCAAGAAGGTAGATGGTTCACATCAGTTTTGTGTAGACTATCAGATTATGAAACATATAATGGATGAGAAGAATATCATTTTCCTCATGGGGATGGTTTCTTTGATGATTTAAAGGAAGAATAGTGGTTTTTATAGATTGATCTTTGGTCGGGTTAGCATCAAATCCGAGTTTGGGTGTATAATATAATGAAGATATCTTTTAGGATGAGGTCTGGCCATTATGAGTATCATGTTATGTCATTTTTTTTACTAACTCACCTTTATTTTTTATTTTTTTTGATGAATTACATATTCCATAAATATATTGACACTTTTGTGGTTGTGTTCGTGGACTATATTCTCTATTCCTCTAAATTTGAGCATGATCATGAGCACTATCCGAGTTTAGTTATGAAAATTCCGAGAGGTCAGTGTTTGTTTGAAAATATTACATAATATATTTTATGTATTCAAGAAGTGATGTTATTAGTTAACATGACTAATAAACATAACTTATCAGTTGATCTAGAGAATGTGAAGGTTTTCTAGTCATGGAAGGAACCATAAAATGACTTTGGAGATACAGATCTTCCTTGGATTTCTTGGATACTACTGAAAGTCTATTAAGGGCTTCTTTAAGATGGAATTACCTTTGAATCCTCCTACCAAGAATGAAGTGAAATTCACATAGTATATGATGATTTGGTGGTCTTTTTGTGAACTCAAATGACATCTTACATTGGATCATATTCTAATCATACTTGAGCCCGATAGGGGGTACATGGTGTTTTGTGTTGCTTGTGGTGATGGTTTTGGTTGTGTTCTTGTGAAGGATGATCATGTGGTATCTTACAAATCCCGCTAGCTTCAACCTCATGAGAAGAACCATGCCACCCCCAAATTAGAGATTTTTATAGTTGTGCATGTACTTAAATATCGGTGACACTATCTCTTTGGAGAGAGGTCCATGGTCTTTTCTGATCATATATTTCTGAGATATATCTTTCCATATAATGACTTGAATCTCAAACAGTGAAGATGTGTAGAATACCATCATATATTCAACATCAATATTCAGTACACCTAGGGGAAGGGGAATGTCATTGAAGATGACCATTGTTGGAATATACCATTATAGGCTGTTCTAGAATCCAAGGAGGAGTGGAACCTTATAGGGATTTTAGATAGTTACACCTAAATGATAAGGTAGTTGTATCAGGTATGTTTCTGACTGAATTTTATTTATTTTCATCTCTCCTGGATTCTATAAAAATTTTGGAAGTCCTTTATGGTGGGAAGACCATTTTTGGTTTCTCCCTCTCAATACATGAAGTAAGTTGTCTTCCCTGAATCTACAAAAAGTTTAGTCATGTTTAATTGTCATAGCTCTTCATGGACCATCCATGTAGATGCTATGATAATGTATTATGATATTAGTTGATGATTATGATGGCTGTGTATGAAGCATGACATTGCCGATTTTTTTTCTCGTTGTTACACCTGCCAACAAATAAAGGTATATAACTTGAAACCCAATAGTTTTATTCAACCTCTTCTGGTGTCTTTTTGTATGTTGGTTGAGTTATCCATGGTTGTTTTGGTGGATTACCATGGAATCTCTAAGTTAAAAAATGTTATATATGGATTATTTTATCATTTTATGAAGTCTACTTAGTTCATTCCAATCAAGGATACAAATAAAATTAAAGAGAATGGTACTAAGTATGTGTATGAGATTGTGTGGTTACATGGGAGTACTTATGATATTTTTTTAGTTAGGGATCCAAGGGTTACATTGAGGTTCTATAAGTGTATCCAAGAAAAAATGGGAAATCAATCCCACTTTAAATAAAACTTACCATCCAAAAATAGACATCTAAATACGGTGTTTAATTTAGATCATGGAAGATATGATTCATGTTTCTGTCTTGAAAATTAGTAGATCATGGGAAATGAATTCGGACTAGTTGTGTTTGATTATGAAAACAATTATCATTCATCAGTCAGAATGGGTCTCTTTGAGTAATTTTATGATAACCTATAATGATTATATCATTATTAATCTATGGTGGAATAATTATCTTCAATTGGCCCAAGTTTGTTTTAGGTGACATCTATGAAGATTTGGGATGTACATCAACATCTGGTCACATCCAATAGTATACAGAAATCATATGTGGATCAACTATATAGTCCTTTTGATTTTTCCATTGGTGACTAGGATTTTAGGAAAGTCTCTCATCAGTTTGGTCACTATTGTATTGAAAAAGAGGGAATGTTGGCATTGAGATATGTTAGATCATTTGATGTCGCTATGAAGCTTGGAAATGTTTCTTATCAGTTAGCATTTCTTGTTCAACTTACATGTATTCATGATTTTTTCCACATATCTCATCTTAGGAAGCACCATCTTTAACCTTCTTTGATTCTGTGTTGGGAATAAATATAGTTAAATCCAAATGTTTTTTTAGAGAAACTAGTCAAGATCATTGACTCTTGACTAAAAGTATTCTATATGAAGTCAATTTAGTTGGTTAATTTACTATGAAAACACTGATCAAATTATCACAAGACATTGAAACATGATTCATTTATTAAGTAGTAGTAGACTCACCTATTTCCATGTTTTATATCTTCTAAATGACTTTTTTGGGATGGAAAGTCTTGATGGAAGGGAGTTTGTTATACCCATTTACCTTGATCTGGTATGTTTTTCCCACTCCTGAGGTTCCCATTTTTTTTGGTGCCTTTATAATTTAATATATTGATTTTTTTAGTCTTTAAGCCAATTTAACAGCATATAACTAGGTTATACACCATGTAATTGGTTGATATGTGTATTCCATGTGAATATTTTATGTTATGAAAGGTTACACCATGTGAAGATCTGTTTCACATTGTGAATGATTTTGATAATGTATGTTTTATCTGGGGTGACATATTTCTTACCGTACTTAAATACAATGGATTTTATGAAGTGTAATGGAATTACATGTTGATGAATTCCCCATGCATAGATTTTTAGGGAACCATTCAGGTATTCAGTTACCATTTGGCCATTGTTTCTCCCTTACTCTCATCTGAAGGTTCCTCTCTGGCAATATTTTGATGCACCATTTCATCTGGATCGATCCATTCAGAATTTTATCATCATTGTGGTTGTGGTAAATCTCTCTAGGTGAGTGATCATTCTTCTCCTTTGTTTCTGTTGACCACAGTAACACCCTTGGGTTGTGTCATCTGATCTATTAATCTAAATTTTCCTTTCATCTTATCTTCCTCTAATATCTGTTGTACAATCTCATTTCAGAGGTTATTCCCATGTTGTATGTGGTTCAACATGAGTTCATTATTAAGTTATATTGTGTTTCATCATCTCCACCCACCCTATATCTCAATTGGATCAATACTATATTGTGTGGGTTGGATTATAGGGTCTCTATTGGCATTTTATAGTTTTTTCATTTGTGAATCCCATTGTCCTCCTGTGCGTCCTATGTTTTGAGGTAGGTGGTTCCATATCTAGAAATTGTGGGTGAATCTTATTGTTCCCTCTTTATAAATTTCATAATACATGGAATTGGAATGACTGATTTTAGTGTATTGAATTTCTTTAAGGAATAATGGTTTTTTCTAGTTTGATGATAAATGGAAAGAAATGGGGTATTTTAAAATCATCAGAATGCGTTTGTGAAACGGATTTCAAATAATTGAAATGAATTGTGAAAATAAGCACATAGGTTATATTGGGTACATCGGAGGATTAATGTCTATCTTGATTCCATACTCTATGTTTTGTGATTATCAATAGATTTTCACTTGGGGATTTCCATTGTTTTCCTGCATTGTTGTCCTAGGGGATAAATATTGATATTGGGGGGGGGGGTTCTCATGTGGAATTCCATTACATACTAGCCTTGATTTATATAAACCATATTGTGCTCATGATTGATTATTATACGACTAGTATGTTATTATAACTTAAAGAGATCCTTTGTGATGAAAACCCTTATTATGTTTTTTATTTCATGGATTTATTATTTTAGCCTTGATATGAATGTTTATGCCTGTGAAAGATAATATGGAAAACGTTATTTGAAATTTATATACATAATTTTTTAATTATGACTATTTTAAACGGGAAATGTTAAACATATTTTCTATAAAATGGCCTTACTTCTTATCATGACATTTTTTAATAAAAATGATCATATATGGTTTTTTATATGACAACATTTTATGGAACACCTGGGTGGGATAGTATTAACAATTTTAGGTCACACCATATGAACATCCCCATTGGTTAGAATTCATTTTTATGCATTCAATTGCAGGGAAAGGATATAAAACTAAGTGAGGTGGTGAGGTTTTGTGTCAGATGGGTTAAGGCTGCTGGTGGGGAGATGGTGGGAGGTCATCCATGCCACCATAGGGAGTTGTTGTTTGGTTCTAGTCCATTATATTTAGACTTTTCCTTTAGAGTTTTAGAATCTTCAATAGTTGTTTCATTTTAGTTGTATTATTATTTCTGTGTAATTTCATTATTATAATTCCATTGTTTCTTTATTTTATGTTTTTATATATTTTATGTGTTTGTAATGGTTTTCTGAAAATCATTCCCTATGGTTTTTTTATATTCTTACATGCTTGTCGCCATCTTGTGGGGGTCGGGAACACCCTTTAGTTATATGCCGGATGAGGGTGGGATCCAGTTTTGAGGGTAACCCGAGTCTGTTAATTATAACCTATATATAATATATATTCTAAAAATTCCCCCTAATCTTAAAATCATCTCCTTGGGTAGAAGTCCGTCCAATAAATCTCTTTAGTGCTAACCAAAAAGGTGTTTCCCAAAGAAGAGGAAACATATTTTCTCAAGCAATTTAGTTTTCTTCCTTTTCTTACAACCCCATATATTCTTATTCCATGATTATATAACAAAGCTTCTATTTTCAATATACAATGATTCTTTTATGATAATAATTCTACCTATAGTCACACACACTTCAATCTAATGGGTACTGAACACATTATTAATGTGTACAACGAACTACCGTCTCACGAATCGATGATTGTTCACTATTACTTTATCACCTCTCATGGCTAAAAATAACGATGGAGAATATGATTATATATTTTATATATGATATTCTTGTTATTTATTTATTCTTTTTTTATTCCATTATAACTCATAACCTTATACTTTCTATTTTATGTAAATATGATTCCATCGTTTTTGGAAGTGCGGAATATTTCCTCTTAAAAGCGATGTGATTTAGCCACATTACATATGTAATGTATAAAGGATGGCTTTAATTAAAAAATGTGACATAAGTTGAACCAATATTATATTAATGAAATAATTACTTCTCTATAAATATGATATATATCATTTTTTATTACCCATTAAAATAGATAAAAAGTGATAATGTCTACCACCTCCTCGACAAGAAGTAATCCTTTTACATCACAATAATTCTATATATAAGTAAATGTGAATAACTAACATGTTTTTTATTATCATTATGGAATTATATAGTGTTACTTACCTTCCTTTCCAAATGATCATTAAAAAATGGGATCATTACTCATGCACATGTATGACCTACCTTCTCTATGATTGTAATGTTGTTTCGTTTTTCATATCCATATTTACTAACTAGTTTTAAAAGAAATTTTTTTATAAATTAAATAATTATGTCATGCTTATTATTCTGGAGATGTTAAATAATGACCCCTTTCAAAATATTTTTCCTAAAAAATTTGTTTTTGAAAACATTATCCGAATTTGGTCCAAACACTTAATGTATACTAATTTAATTAAGTAGTTCTATAAAACATGGTAATAAGTGAAATTTAATTCAAAATAGACATTAAAAAAGGTTGTCAACAATTATGTAAATAACATATGTTTTTTATTTGGTAATTTAAATGCACACTATAAAAATCTTATTCAATTTAAGGGATTTTTATCTAACTTTTTACTTAATCAAGATAAAGTTGAGATTCACTACTTACAACCTTTGTGTGGTAAATCTACTATCCATTTTGATATATAATTTCATGATTTTTTTACCTTAATTATAATTAATGATATCATTTACAGTTATTCCTTCATGATTTATATTATTTAAAGTGATTCAAAGAGGTATGAGACACTTTGGAATGTTTAAAGATCATTTTCCTTAAGAATACATTTAATAATCTTTCAATAGTATTTGATTCAAGGCAATTATATTCCCAATATTCATTATAACCTTCCATTTGATTCTATTATTGTTATCTATGACCATTATCATGTAAAAGTACAATTTTTACACTCTTTAGTGCTCAATGTGTTTTAGGAAATGTTTTTAAGAAAAATGACATTTTCTCTCTCTTCATTTGGAGAAGGTGCTTTCTTCTAAGAACCCTATTTCCTAAACAGTTTTTCAAAAATGTTTTTAACCTTAAATAAATTAATTTTTAAATAAATTATTAACCGTTTTTTCTCTTAATTTTTTTAAAGGAATCTTATTATCTCATTCAAAAGAAGGAATTTTTCTATCCTTTTTACCAAGAAAAATAATGTTATTTTTACCTCATATGACATGTACAGAATTACCCGCTGTCATATCATAGAATATTCCATTACAAGTTTTAAAGATTAATATATACATATTTTTTTATGTTATTTTAAAATAAATTATTTTCAAAGAAATGATAATTTCGACAATAATGTTTGAGAATAAATTTTATAGTATTTATACTCACTAACAATAACCATTAATTTATACTCTACTTGGGATATTTTGTATTGATACCAACCTTATTCTTTCTCTATATGATTTATGATTTATTTTTTAAAGGATAATATTCAACTTAAATTTCTTGTTTCATTTTAGTCCCCTTGAAATATTTAATTTATTATGATCATTTGACATTTAATTTCCCCTTAATATCCACATCATTTTTCATGGATATTAATATTTCCAAAACTGTATATTGTTTTTCATATAGTGTTTACTTTGAATATTATTTGATTATTTGGGAAAATATTTATATATCTATATCCTTTAATCAATAATGATATTGTATAAGGAACATTATTTATTTCAATTATTTGATATGAGTATTTCTTAAGACCATAAAAACACATATTGGGGACCATTTATAAAATTTTATATGCGTTGGGGAGTGGTTAATGTAATACCCTTACTAAATAAGTAGTCTCATGAGATGGAAATAGTTGGTTAAAAACCCTTAGAGTTTCCCTCCAAGATTAATATATGGGTTTCTACCAATAGTTTTATGTTTTCATGATGATAGATCTTGATAATAGAGGATTTAATTTTCCTTGTACCTGGTATCTTGTAATAAAAAACTTCCTATAGTTAGTATTATCTATTATTCATCCATGGGATCATGAGTTGAGATATATATGGATACATTTCAATTTAATTTCACTAATTAAATGTCATGTGTTTTTGTTTATTACAATTCTATATGAATTTTCTGATCTTGTTATTTGAATAGCATATGTTTTTATTTATTACCTTGTAATATTGACTATTCCCATTCATTTAGTATTGCTTCCAATGTACTTTACCCTAACTAAGAATTTTTTCCCCATAATATTATTAATCTTTTCCCCAAGAATCTGTTAAGTATGAATGATATGAAAGGATTTCGTTGATATAAAATATTTATTAACCTCAATGTTATTTAGAATAAAAATTATGATGTAATTAATATATACATTTATAATATAAGACAAATATATGTATCTGGTTTATAAAGACTATTAAAATAATAAAACATTTAGGGAGTTATGTACATAAATCATATTCCATTTTAATTAATAGGAGACACCGTCTCCTGGACTCCAGTGGTAGGTTTTCTACAGTTGGCATCAGATTAAGTTTAGTAGAAAACTAGTGAACTATGTTTAGGAAAATTTAATATGTAGAACATATACTTAAGGTATAATTTCATGATAAATATAGAAAATATACTAAATATTTTTTTAGATGGAGATTATGTAGTCTTCCATGAAACACATCTATGTCTTGATCCTATAAGTAGATGTCGTTCTGGCATAGATGTACCTAGTAGTAAGAAATATGATAAGTTGAATTAGGCATGACTTTTTATAACCTGGTTTATGACAACGATCCTTATTGTACGCCTGATTTGACACTCTCAGGGGATATTCTTAGGATAATTGAAATTTTCTTTAAAACCCATTCTAAATGATTTAAATTCATTGTGATAATTGATGACAATGGTAAAACCATAAACCTAGGAATGACCTATAGTGATATAAAATAGTTGAAGTATTTATGTGTTGGGGTTTCGTTGAAATCCATAGTTAAAATTATATTTAGTGATGAAACTAAATTCAAGGATATTTGTCATATTAATTTTGTGAATAATAATAATATGGCTTTAGATAAGGATAACCTATATATCAGGTAACACCAAATCAAGCTCGATAAGTCCAAAGGTCTTAATCCCATGACTAAATGATGATAAGGGTCTCACACTTACAATTCACCTACACAATGTCCTTGTTAATAGGTCCTTTTTTAGATAAAAAATTAAAAATAATTATAAATGATGAACCTCTAGTGTTTATTTTTAGGTAAAGATATTCATTTCTTAACCATTTTTAATTTGGAGAATAATAAGAGACAAATAATTAGACTGGTCACTATTTTTTGGGACTTACAATCTGTTAAGTGTTTATTCTAGTGCTTCATGTATCGAAGATAATGTTTTGATAAATATTCCTTGATGTAATGGAAGAAATGGAAATTGACCCAAGAACAACCAAATGAAAAAATATTCAAATAGAAGTATGTTATTTTTGTATGTTCCCTAATATACTTAGGGTATTAAAATATTACTCAATGTTAGGAAAATAGTCAAAATAAATGATTCCCTAATTCTATAATTTTTTTTCTACCGATGGTCTCTTAAATCATTGAAGATTTACTTTTTTTTCAAATATTTCTATTGATTATTCAATTTTTTTCATTGATGAACTCAATCAATCCTTGTAAATATTTATAAACTTCCTCCAAGTACCCATATCTAATTTTTATTAGTGTTCTTCTACTTTAATACATAGTTATATATTTTTTTATGTGACCTTTATACATACCATTTTCTCTTTTATAGAGGATTTATTATGAACCCGTATCATGATTTGGGGTTTAAATATTAGAAACATCAAACAATCTAATACCAAATTCATTTTTAAATTTTGGGGACATAATTTAATTATGGTATGGAGAATTTAACTCCCTGATGATATTAATTATAAATATTGAATATGATAGAATTTATGGCCTGCAACACAAAGAGAAAAAGGTAATTTAATAAAATAAAATTTACAATATATTTAATAATTAAGAAATAAATATTTTTTATATAATTAAATTCACATGACACTGAGTTAGCATACGTTACATGCAACAAGGATTTTTTCAGTGCATTTTATTACAGGAAAGACAATGTTTTACTAAACAATAATATTTTATTATAATATTATTATATAATATAATAAGAAATAAACTATTAGTTATAAATATTTTTATCTAACATATGAAAGAATCTTTTTTACGGATGTAGAAAACTAATTAATTGGTTATAGATTAATAATAAATGAATATAATAAACAATTGAATATAAAAATAATATACATATAGAAAATTATTTTTATTCCCCAATGTTGCTTTATCCTAATCAACTAAATTAATTAAAATCATTCAATGAAATTAATATTATATATATATATATATTCAATTGAATATTTTTTAAATTAATATAATATATTTTATAAGAATAATATAGGAACAAACCACATATTTTGCATTAAACCTGATATTTTTATTAAAGCACATTTTCCACCTTTTATTGAAGAACATATTTGAAAACAAATTTTTGTGACTTATAAAAATAATATTTTTTTTAAATAAAAATAATTTTTAAAATATAAACAAACAATTTAGTTTAGAGTTAATTTTTTTTACTTTTGTGAAATTTCATTTTTTTTAATGAATAGTGGAAAATTTGGAATTTTAAGTCAAACTACTTTTTCAACTATTTTATTTATACAGATAAATTATATTTTGAAATTGTTTTAAATTTTAATTATATTTTTTTAAAAAATAATTAAATTAATTTTATTTGAGTCAATTTCAATTTTATATTGGATATAAAAATATAGCAACTTTTTGATTATTTTTATTTTAAAAACCAGTATTGTCGTCCAGATTATGGGATTAAATTTAAATTAATTTCTTCCACATATGTGATCCGAATTTTTGAAAATGGATTAATTATTTGTAATTATAATAATTTATAATATCTAATAAGGTCATAATATTTTTTTACAAAAAAAATATTATTGATAGTGATTAAAATTATTTTCAACGATAAAGGTGAAATTATGCTTACCAAGGTACTAATCCTTAATCTTAAGAGAAAAATAACCTATAACCATTTCCAAAAGCTAATGGATCACCATATTTTGACCATTTAATCTTTTTTATCCAATGAGAACTATTATGGGATCAACATTCAATACAAGAAACGTGGATGTAATTCCATTTCAAAAATTTACAAGAGTGTCACTCCTCATCCACAATAAAATTGCATGCCATCCTCCCACTTCCTCACACATTTCAAGAAAATTTGGATGAACAAGGATCTACCCAAATACCTCATCAAATACCTCCCCTAATCATAAAATCCTCCACTTTGTCATAAATCCATCCAAATATTTCTGTTTGTGCAAACTAAAAGGAGTTATCCAAAGATGATGTAACATTGTTCTTCAAACTCCATAGTTTTATTCCATTACTTCACCCCCTATAATATATAATTTAATGATTATATAAAATCAAGTATCATAAATATAAATTTACTTTTTTATGATAATATTTATACCTACACTAAAATTCACTTTCATCTAGTGGGTGACAAACATATTATTTATGTGTATGGTGAACTAACACCTCACAAAATGATGATTGTTCATTTTTCCATTACCAACATTCGTTGTAAATAATTATGATGGAAAATATATTTATAAAAATATATATGATATTTAATATTTCTGATTATGATATAATTATCTTATAACACATACAATTATATATTTCATTTTATGTTAATATGATAACATTATTTATGGAGGTGTGGACTACCACCTCTTAAAAGTGATTGGATTCCATCACACGATACATGGAATGTATAAATTAAGGTCATAATTTAATAAAATTGAAAAAAAAAATATTCTATTTGATATTAATTAAATAATTAAAAATCTATAAATATAATATATATAATTTTTTTATTACTCATTCAAACACTTAAAAAGAGATAACGTCGCTCATGGGTGTGTGGACTACAACCTCCTCAACAAACTGTGATTGATTTTACATCGTATAAATTTAATATATTGGTATATATGATTAAATAACATGGTATTTATTATCATTATCTAATGATATAGTTTTACTTAGCTTCTTTCCATAATAATCGTTAAAAAACATGAACATTTCTCATTGTATGTATTGTCTACCATCTCCATGATTGTAATTTTGGTTCATTTTTCAAAATCATATTTAATTACTGGGTTTTAAAGTATAATTGATGTATAAATATAATAAATATTTCATTATTATTATTATTTATATTTTATATAATGACCCATTTTCCCATATTTGACCTAAAAAAGTTGTTTGTCAACACATATACCAAATTTTTTCAAATCACCAGATGTCAACTTAATTGATTAAGTAGTTGTATAAAAATGTGTAATAAGTAAAATATAACATATGATACACATGATAAATCTTATAATTCAATTAAATAATTAACATAAGTTTGTAATTCTGGAATATAAAGACACACCATAAAAACTGGATGCAAGGTGAGGTATTTTCAACTCCCTTCATACATATGTGAGATAAATGAAATATTAACTACATACCTTGTTTGTGCGGTGTATATACATAAGTTTTGATTTATTATATAATTAATTATTTTATCTTCATGTTATTTATATATTTCATTTAATTTTATTCATTCATGATGCTTATAATATAAACTCATTCACAATGTGGTATGGGACACTTTGGAATGTTTAATGATACTTTTTGTCAAGAATAATTTTACTGATCATTAAATGGTATTCCATTCATGGAAATTATATGAACATTGTTTAATAAAACATTTATTTTTTCTTTCCCAATTTTTAATCAACACCTTTATCAAGTAATAGTAATATCTTTCCACTCATAAATACTAAATTTTTTTAATAAAATGTTTTAAAAAACTAAGATCAATTATATATTTAATCAGAGAACAGTTTTTCTTTTAAAATAACAATTGTCTAAATGTTTTTAAATGTTTTATTAACCTTTAAAAAACAATTTATTAATGAAATACTTACCCTTAGTTTCTTTTAAAAATATTTTCAATGAAATCTTATTGCCTCTTTAAAAATAAGGAATATTTCAATCCTTTTCACCATGAAAAATGATTTTTTACCACATAGAAATTGTATCGAATTACCCACCATAGTTTATTTAAGGCTTCAAATTTAGGTTTACAAGGTTTCATTTTAATAAAAAAAATTAACATGTGATTATCAAAGTAATGGTTTTTGAATATGCTATTTTAGAAAAAGAATATTTTCCTCAATAGTGTTTTTATAATATCTTTTTATATTATTTCTACTAATAAATGAAATCACCCATTCATTTTTAATTTTTATGGGATACATTGTATTGATTTGATACTTAATCTCTCTATGGATGGTTTTTTATTGACTATCCCATGGATAGAATTCACAATCACTTCCTTGATTCCCTTTTTTCCCATGAAATATTTAATTTCCTAGTATCACATGACATTTTATTTCCCCTAAATATCAACAACATTTTTAATGTTGAAAATTATTTCATAATCCATATAATTGTTTTATGGTGTTTACATTTAATGTTATTTTATCATTTGGGGAAATATTGATAAATCTGTTTCTTTTATTAAATACCTATATTTGATATGCCACGTTATTTACATCATTTATTTGATGTGGGGAATGATTATGATATGAAAGAAATGGGTTGGGAACCATTTAAGTAATTCTATACAAGTAGGGGTCTAATTAATTACTCCCTTAGATACATTAGTAGCTTCATGAGGTGGAATTTTTTGGCGAAAAAATCCTTCTAGTTTGTTTCCAAGAATAATAGATTGGTTTCTACCCAATGTTTTAAACTATCTAGTGGATATATCTTACATATATAGGATTAAAGTTTCCTTTGACATGACATCCAATAATTAAGAATTTCCCTCATTTATATTAAGTTAATATTCATCCATGATATCATACATTGACATACTTATGGATATAATTCATTATTAGTTCATTATTTTAATGGCACATGTTTTAGTATCATACCTTTCCATATTTATCCTTATCAAGTTATTTGAATGGAATATATTTAAATTTATTAACTTTTTATATTCGATATTATCATTGAATTATTATTTCTTATGTTGTACATTACCCTTAATGAGAATTTGAGCTCACCATTATTAGGTTTCCTTTCCTCATGAATCAAAGAAGTACGAAAGATATGAAAGTATAAAGTAGATTGAATAAAGTAATTATCTTCAAGGTAATTTAGAAAGAAAATGTTAAAATTATTGTATTAATTTTTAATGTAAGTCAAATGTATGTATCTATTTACCAATACTAATAACATCTTCGATCCTTCGGGAAGTGATTTAATTTTAATTTATGCTAGTGTAATTGATAGTATAAATCGGCACCGGGCCATCTAGGTTCAGGTCTCTACACTTGTGACTCGATATAATTATGGATTTAATGTATATAAAATATATTTAATCTATAATTATACTTCGATAACTGATAAATCACATAGATATTCTCACATTCCAATATTTTTTAAAACGATAATGTTTACCTTGTGCATGTGTGGACTACCACATCCACAAAAGGATATAATTCATTTTCCATTTTAATTTTAAATAAATGGTAAGAAGGATTGATTTAGTTATGTTATAGGAATTATTTTAAATATTAATTATTCATCAATGGTGAATTATCATTTACCATCATTTTGTTCCATCTGTCGGAAAACTAAAACAACATTTATGTGTTCATACTACCTACCATCTCCAAGAATGGTGTAGTTCATTTTGTTTATCTATATTATAAATATTACAATAAATATATATATTAATAATATATATGATATTAATATCATTTTAAAAATATGGGAGATGATTTAACCATGATCAATGTCAAAGGACCAAAACAACCCAATAGAAACAAAATTGAAAAATAAAATAGTTATCACACAAAACAACTATCTTAATAATGAATTTTTAATAAATAGGTGGGAAAGGTTATAAGTAAATAATATATGGTATGATATATATAATAATTATTCAAGGTTAAATTTATAATGATCCTATATTTATTATACATGGGGAGTGAACATGTACAAAGGAACTTCCACTTAAGGTAAGGGTCTATGGTCTCAAATTGTTTTCATTAATCAACATGTTTAATTATACTCCTATGTTCTTTTATAAGATTATTATGGAGCCCATTATAAATATAATATAATTAATCTCTATATTTTAATTATATTTATGGTTTTATATTATTTTATTCTTTCATGGGTCTTACGATTCTGAATGTTACCCAAGTCGTATAGGTATTATGATACAATCTCGTAATCTATGATGATTTTTTATAATTATGCTTATGAGGATTTAATATCTTTACCAAACACTCAATAATAGCATTAATGTTATTTGGTTGTAGTTTTTTCTTATAATACATATTATCATTTCATTTTATATTTATTATGTATTCAAGATACCTAATTTTTTCCTGCAAATTGTCATTATTTATTTTTTTGAACAAAAATATATTCAATTCAATATCCATGTTTTCTAAAACAATCATTAATAGTTTTAATCTTTTATAATTATTTTTTATGTATTTTTTTATATTCTTAAAATTTCAAAAAATAGATCAAAAGTAATCTTCCATTCACATTCTTAATGTGTTACTTCTTAAATTTTATAGAATACGTAAATGGAATATTTATTTTCACAGATACTTCATGATAAAATTTTTAAATTTCATGACCTATCATTTATTTAATGATTCTATTACTTATTTCTAAGTTTATTTTCAAATAAATAATCTTCATTGATATTGGTAAATGATTTAGATTTAAATTATGTTTTCAATAAAGAATAATGTATTTTCCTCAAGTAACAAGTGTCCTTTAAAAAAATCATCTAAGATAAAATCATTTAATATATATTAATATCAACTAGGGATATGAATCTATTATACCATATTTATTCATTGACCTTATTTTTTGTAATTATGATTGAAAGATGCTTATGACCCCCATTTTTTTATAGGTTATGTCATAGTGAAATGATTATAAAGCCCATTTATTCTCTATGGTTATCATACGATGAATGTATTATTATACTATATTACATATATAGGTATAATATTAATTATATAATTTTTGGTCCCATAATTATATATCTAAAAAATGAATTGGTTATAGATAGATATCTCATGAGAGAAAAAGGACATGAATGGAGATTCATCCCAGTTCAGTAATGGGGTATGTCTACTACAATTGTCTTGGGAGTTGACCTTGACTACTATGTTTTTTGGAGTAGAACCAATACACTGTGATATTATCATCATTAAACCTTGAAATTAAGGTAATTTTTTTTCTATGTTTATTCCACAACAGTATGTGTTATTCCAATGATATTCCATCATGGATCATTTTATCTAATACCTTTATGATTCATGGAATGTGTACTACAATAATTTATTCTATAACTCATGATTATGATCTATGGTATATATGGTATGGATTCCAAATGTTATGTTCATGTAATTATACACTCATTGTCAAATTAATTTTTTTGATAACTAACACTTTGATTTTTTACCTTTATTCAGAATCCAACATCATCCTTTTTTTAATTTTTATTTCACCATGTTATAAATAACTATATTATATATGATATTTATAAGAAGGGTAATTATTTTGAATATCATAGTTTGAGATGTTGTTGTTCTATTATAAATTTGTGTTTTATGTACGCAGAATTCAAAAGGAATTAAAAATATATGATTCATGTATGGATCATTATGATACTATAATTAAATTTATCAATTAAGACATGATATATGAGTATAAAATGATTGGTCCACTATATTTAGTATCCGAATAAGGATCAGTAACCTTCAGAAATTAGGATGAAAATAATGTTTTAGGAAATAATTCAAAATTCCAATGCATTGGATAATATCATGTATATCTGAATGGATTATGAATAGAAATACATACTTGTCAGGATAGTATATTTGGATGTGATTTTTTAATTGAGTAATATAGTCTTAATAACTCTGAAAAGTGTTAGTCGAGTATATATTATCCATCATTCTATTGAATGGTAAGTGTTACCATATTGTGCACAAGGTTTGATACTATATGGGATATTCATGTGTAAATTCCCATTTTATTTACAAACCAAAAAAATATATTTGAATTGATTCTAATAATGAATGACCTAGGTAAAACAAAAGGTTTCATATAAGGAAAATAAGGATTCATGATTTAAACATCTTATTAATGATTTTCTTGATTATGTGTATTTCCACTATGATTATTATTTCCCAACTATTATTTTGTGTTTAACCAAATTTATTTTACTTGATGTAATCTTGTTAATACATAATTTGATGAATAGTGAAATTATTTTATTACAATTAATTCAAATGTTAATGGATCTAGTAATAAAAATCCCATTACTAAGATTTCAAAACATTCTAAAACAATGAATTATGGTGAGAATTAATGTGTAAAAATGGATTTAACAACATTATCTTGAGTATTTAATTAGGAAAATTCCAACTTCTTTTAGTGGTTCCATTGAGCCAATAAACACAAATCTATAGATTAGTATCAGTGAAAATGTATTTTTTCCTCTAATTTATGAAACATGAAAAATAAATTTTGGTTATATATTTTTCGTATGGTGAAGAAGATCATTGGTGGACTCTTAGAAAGAATATGAGGTAACTATTATAATTTGATCCTATATAGTGGGATAAATTTATGAGCTTATTATTCAATTATTAGTTACCTTTTATTTTTTTATATAAATTGAGAAGGAATTCATTGAGCTAAGAAAGATGGATGATGATTTTTTTCGTACCTATAAGAAATATTTTACAATACATGTGATGTGAAAATATGATATACCAATTGTGAAAGATCATTCACATAATGAACATCATTTATAAATCTTGTACTGTAGATACATAGTGTTATGGAACAATACTATTCATGTAGTTAAAGTAATTGGGAAAATCATAAATTTGAAGAAGCTATGTGGGATCAAAACGATGTGATAAGGGAGATATATCACCATTTTTCATATGAGATAAAATTAATTTCTATTTATAAACTTCTTTATGGGGGGTTAGATTATAACCCCCTTGTATTTTATGATATATTAATTTTAAATCACTCTAATCTCTTCAATATCTTGAAATACATGTAACCTGTAGACTAAATGAACTGTAATAAAATATACCATTATGACCTAGACATTAAACTTGTTGGTATGAGTTTAACTAAATAAAAAATTAAAAGTATATGTCTTACAGAGGAATCAAATAATATTTTTGGATAAAAATGTTTTAGAAATTAAAATTAAAATAATTTTAAATTAAAAGATATGTTTTCCCAGAAAAATGACTTTATGCGTGAAATATGTTTTTATCATAAAAATATAAATTAAATAGTATTGGAAAGAAATTTCTATCTGAACTTTATTTTATATAATCTATTATTTTTTATCAATCATATACTATTTTTTCAATGCATGGGATAAGAATAAATTTAGTTTTATAATTAGAAACTGTATTTTTCTAAAAACAAATTTTCATCCCATTTTCTGCACATATTTTAAAAAAGAAAATTTTCTAATTTTAAAAAATTTGTATAGAAAAATAACGTTAAATTTTAATTCAACATTTAATAATTATTTTATAGTGAATTTTTTGGTAATTTACTGAAAATATTAAATTTTCATTGAATAATACAAAGTATTTATTTTTAAAATAATTATGTTTAAATTTAAACAATTTTAAAAATGATAAATTGTATTAAAATTTATTTAAAATAAATTTTTTTGTAATATATTATTATTAATAAAAGTTATGTTATTTTAATCAATTTCATGTTGATGTTTTTTATAAAAACATTTGATATATAAGAAAAAAAATTATTCAGAAAACATCATTTTGTCCTGTTAGTGGGATTCATTTTAAAATCAATTATACCACTTATGTTAATATAACTTGGTAATTTAGATTCCATATTTATATTAAGAATAATATGTATTATATAATTGTCTCCACTTAATTTTTTTCATAATTAACAGTAAAAACGGTTAAAATTTCATACAATAGTAAAGGTTGAAATTGGTTTACCAAGGGTTAAACTAGAGAGATAATAGTTAGAAACACCTAAAAATTGCATAAATTAAATAATTTATCCATATTAAACTAATATATAATATACTAATTATTAATGGTTTTGTTCTGGTCAATTTTTTGGAAATATTTTGTTAATATATTTTATTCATTTCAATTCAATATAATCCCTCTCCACCACTTGTAAACAGAAACCTCCTCTCCTTTCTTCTAAATATATCAAGAGAAATATTTATGTTCTTATTGATGAATAAAAATCACCCATTTATTCCATTATCATAACTTAGATCACATTCTTTTATTTAAAAACTAACATAAGAATCCATTGGTTATAAACATAAAGAGGTTGTCTGAAGAATAGGTATAGTTTTTAACCATGCGTTTTGGTTTTATTTATTCTTCCAACTCTTTAAAATATTTTTAAAATATTATTAAATAATAACACCAATATCTTTAATAAAAAAATATATTATTATAATAATTTAGTTACCTATATTTATCACCCCTTCTATCAAATAAGAAACAAAAGCGTTAATCATGTGTATGATAGAATACAACATTGCAAATCGATGTAACTAAATTTCAATCAAAGCATCTCACGGTGGTATATAATGATTGTTTTCAGTTATATATATTATATGAATGCAATAATAATACTTAGTGAATTATAATATCAATTATATCACATTACCTTCCCATCCATTTGAAAATGATAATTTCATTTGTGTCTGCGTGTGGACTACCACCTCCACGAAGTGATGTTATTCATTTTTCATTTACATTTTACATATATTGTAATAAGGATTAATTAAATGAATATATATTATTTATATTATATAAAAATTACACTATAAAATTTAATTATTAATTAACATTATTTTGTTTCATCTGTTGAAAAATAAAATTACGGTTCATGCATAGGTATAACTTATCGTCTCCATGAACTGTCTAATTAAATTGTCCAACTATATATTTTATTGATTTTTGTAAATAGATTTATAATAAATATATATCATTATTATATCATTATTAACAACCTATAGATGATAGAATACATATCAATTTAAAAAGACCATAACTACTGATCCAGATCATATAGGAAAAATGAAGCTGTAATCACAAAAACAGTGATTTTACTAAAGTATTTTAAAACAAAATGAGGTAAAATTTTATATTTAAATCACGTTTGTTTTGAAATATATTTGTATAGTTATTTTATATTTATTATAAAGTATTATCGAACATTTTATAAAATAATCAAACATGAGTTAATGGTTTATTATCTCAACATTTCATATTTGAGTCATATATTATGGTATGTACTCATATTCATTTAGGAGGGGTATATGCAGAATATTTGAAATTTAATATCATGAATATATATATATTAATCATATAGAGTTTTTTTATTTTATTATTTCCTTTTTAATATGATTTATAATGTCACCAATTCAGATAGGGTTTTATGTTATAATATTATCGTTTATTGGGATTGTTTATGCTTTTGATTATTATTATTTTGATTTTTATTCTAGTGAATAAATTTCATGACCTAACATAGTATAATATCAAAAATTTCATCTATACTAGTTATTGTTGTACAATTAATTCATTCCCTACACTTTCCCTTCATTAATTACTTAAGAAACTGAAAACATGTTTGTAATGAACACTGACATTATTTATCCCTTCGGTCAAAAATCATTTCTCATTCAAACCAATCAATTATAAAAATTTCATAATATTTATTTTAATATTCCCAAATGATTTTTTCAAGTCATTTTTATCCTTGTATGAATGTTTTTTAAATTTTCTAAAAGGAATCTTCTACTCATTTTTCGAATAAGGAACATTTCTATTTTTACCAAAAATGTGAATAGAATAATTATTTTCACATATAAAACTATCATCATTAGTTTCCAATTATTTAAATATTTATTTATACTTTTTTGGAAATTTTTTATCAAAAAAATATTTTTTTAGTATTTTGGATATTTTTAGATTTTAAATAATGTATTTCAGATTGAAAAATCTATTTTCCTCATGAATTATTCCATGTGATATTTTAAAACAAAATCAATATACGATGATATAGATTTATGTTTTTTAATAATTAATAGGGATATGATACAATGATATCATCTTCATTATTTATATATATGGTTTATTATTATTATGGTACAATATTTATGAAACCCTTTTCTTTTCCAGCATTATTCCATTATGATATGTTGAATATTTTTTGATATTGGGGTGAATATATGTGTGATCTACATTATGGGATGGGTGGGTCTATAATTATATATCCATTTAATGTAATAGGTAATGATGGATATCTCATTAGAAAAATTGGATTGAAATGGGTTGTGAACCTAGTTTAGGGAGGGATATTATCCAATATGATAGTTTTGAAAGTGAACCATGACTACAAAGATTTTTTGGAATGGGATCCCAATCCACTATAATATTCTCAGAGGATGAAATTAATACTAGGAATATAATTGTATATAATATTATCTATAAAACAAACATATGTCTTTTACCAATGTTATTCTTTGATATCTCATGTCCATCTATCACTTTATGATTCATGCCATATGAAGATCCATGATATATTAAATGATTAAAGTATATGATTTATGATATATGGGTTATGGTTAAAAAATGTTATACCAACATTGTCATTCCCCTACGATTAGGTTCTGTTTAACAAATTAGTTATATCTTAGTTGTTTAACCATATTAAGCACCATATGTAATGACACATACCTTACTATCTGAGAGACGGTGGTTAACATATTACATTAGAACTAGAAACAAGAAATATAATCCAAAAGTTACAATTATTTTAGTAGTCACTACAATATATATACCTAATTGAAATTCATATTAAAATTTCAAACAAAAAATAAACAAATTTTTTCTTCGATAACTATTTTATTGCCAATAGAATTACCATTCATGTCGACCATAAATCACTTCATTGTATCATCAATAAACAAAAATAAAAATAAAAATGGTTATCTATGAAGCTTAGTAGGGGTATCTATGTTGATAATTATATCTAAAATAAATAATATTTATCAATATATAAAGTAAAATAACTAAAAAATATGCCATTTAGACAATAACTTGAGCATAATATGGAAGAGATATAATAAATCCACATACACATTCACATGAGAATGAAATGTATCCAGAGATATCATAAAAAATCAAATAGTCACATATTATTCAATAAATCTTATATCAAATTGAGTTAATTAAAAATGTGATACATATGAAAAATATCACCAAGGCCTCGTGCCAAGACATTTATACCATCACTTCCCCATTCCAAGACATATTACAATAATGGGTAAGTCGTTGATCAATAGACAAGATAATTTGTCTCATGAGACATATTGATGCATTAAGGGGATATATAATTATGGGCCCCACCCATAAATTAAGAAGTAGAATTCATTTCTCATATATAAGGGGTGAAACATAATAAATATAAATATTCTTATTTAAAAAAACTTACATATGATATGTGAGTACATTCCCCGGTCAATAATCATATTCATAAACCATTGAGATTTTTATGGATAATGTTACAAAAATAGTACATCCCCTGTAAAATTGATCATAAACCCTCAGTATAAAGTTTTACTATTTTTTCAATAAAACATATCCCCCTGTAGTATAAATAAATAAGGATATTTTCATTTTGTAATAACAATACCATAAAAAATACATTGAAACATTCTTGATGAAAATAATTTTTTATCTTGGAAAATCACATTTTAAAAAATCTAGAATATTAAAAAATACATTTTCTTTGTAAATAACTTTTTAAATGTGCATGAAATATTAAATTTAATCAGTGTTCATGGTAGAGGGAAATTTTTTACATGTTGAGTATGTTAAAAAAATATTCCTATTATATTTTTGGTAAAAAGTCGTACAGTTCATTTTTTGGAAATATTATTGGATTTTTAATTTTAATAAGTTTTATGAAAATTAAATGCTGGGTAAAAATTTCTTTAAAATATCATGTGGGAGTTTTTTATAACATTTTCTAAGTCTTGTTTAGAAAACATTAACTTGAAAAAGAAAAAGATTTTTGACTGAAATGATAATTAAAGAAACATTTTATTAAAATGATTATATCAATCATTTTATGTTCCAAATTAGAGGAAAATATAAGTATTAAATTAAAAAACTTGAATAAAAATGGTAAAATAAAATATATTTGGTTTACTATATAAATATCAATCAATTCCCCCAATGTATTTTTAAATACAATGATTCTCGAGTAATGATGAGATAGCAAAATAAACCCCTACAACTTTGGTAACCTTCCAATCATAATCCACATAAATGAACTAACTTAAAATGATAATCTACATAACCTAATGATAATATTTTTCATGATATGTGATATAAATGTGGACTTATATACACTAGAGAAAATTAATAATTGATTATTATCTAATTTTTCTTACTGACATAAAAGTTATTTGATAAACCCTTAACTAATGTTATATTCCAATTAAACATGTCTATACCTCATGTATAATAAAAGTATATATTTATCATACATATATTTCATAACATTATTCCTTTGAATAATTCCATATATTTTTTACTTAAAACCATTTATCATCATTTTATTAACAATTCATAAACAACATCAATGATTTGGGTGATAATTGATTATTTCTTTAATTGTATTTTGGTATGAAAGTTTCAATGCATGTATACTGATTATTGTTTCATCATATAAAAAATTTTAATCAAGATTTAAATAGCATATATATTGATTATATATTTTTTTATTCATCCATCAAATTTATATTTTGTAAAATGAGTTACACTATTTATTTAGATGATAAGTTATATGTATGCTTGAACATGATTTACATTATTCCTCAATAGATATAAAAAATAATGATATATAACAATTAACCCTCAAATAATAGTTATTATATCATAGATATCAATCTATTTAAAGAATCAATCCTTATTACTATCAAAGTAAAATGTGTAAGAAAAACAAATCATAGTAGTTCATGTGGCGGTAGTCAGCACTATACAAGAGAAACATCATTGTATTCTGACGAGATGGAATGTAATAAGGTAGATAAGATATCCTATTTTTTGAATTATTTTTAGATAATATACATATTATATATTATGTGACTTTATCCATATTTTCTTCTATGTAAATCATAAGTGAAAAATGAATCACATTGCTTTGTAAAGTTATAGTCCATCGTACACACATTTGACAATATCTCATCCCCCATGAAATAGAAATATAAAATATATATCTGATATTATAATTACATAATTATATGAATTTCATAAATATAATATAAATTTGATAAATCCATCATTTTATCTATCCATTAAAAGTGATGATGGAAAACAAATTACATCAGTTCGTTAGGTGATAGTCAGTAGTAGACATGATCAACAGTTTCGTTTCCCACATGAAAAAAGAAGGATACATATATAGGTAATATGATTAATTTAGTGAATTTAAATTATATGGTAGATAAACTATTAATTATATTAGAATCATTTAATAATATTTGAAGGGTGTGGAGGAAGAAATAATATTTCAAATTACTATTTAATAAAATCACCTTTTATTCGGGAAACATATTTAGGTTTGCACCAAATGTCATACTATGATGGAATTATGATAAAACCAAGTAAAAAATGATGTTAGTAGATAATTAAGGAAGGTATTTGTTCAGGGGTCAAATAAACCAATGTATTTTAGAAGTGTGGTGAGCAGAGAACGATGGGTGGAATATTTTAGTGTGGGAGAGGTCACACACGGAATGTTTTAAAAAATAAATGTGTACTCATATTTTTCACATGAAACTAGGCCCAAAAATAAATCATTCATGAACCCTAGAGTTGATAAGGTTGAAATACTTCTAGAAAATTTTATTTGGATATATATAAGTTTATTTGTAATGCTTTTCTTCTCAGTAAAACAATATAGCAACACTGCTACAAAATAAGTCTTTTAATGTTGATGGCCTTTTTCACTACTATAAAAAATCACTGATAAAGGAAACCTTTATAAGTGGTAAAACAAGCATTAAAAATTGTAACCGTTTGTCAGTTCTTTTTTATTGCTGATTAAAGGCACCCTTTTTCAATGATTTATATTTAACACTAATAATGAGTACACTTAATCAGTGCTTTATTATAAATACTCATAAAGGAATACTTCATCAGTGATTTTTTAGTGATGGTTAAGGTCTAACTAAAATGAAATAATTTAAAAATTCATTTTATTAAAAAAATATCAAACATTTTATTAATTAAATAATCATTGAGAAATTTGAATAAATGCATTATAATATATATAAAATATAAATACTAATAATTAGAATATATGAAGTATATATTTATATATATGAAAAATGAAAATTAAAAAAATGAAAATTAGGAAAATAAAAAGTAAAAATAAGTAAATTGAGAACAATATTAAGAATTTTATTAAGTAAATAATTATTAAAAATATTATTAAGTAGTATATATCTAATATTTTGAAATATATAAACATATACAAATATGATTTATATAATTAAATATAATTATTCTTTTCATTAAACAGTCATATATGTCTCGAATAACGGTGTTAATTAAAAATTAATATGAATTGAAAATACTAACTAATTGCATCGAGTAATGGACATAATTAAATTTTGTTTGATTTTTTCAATTTAATATATATCAAACGTGTTCAATTGATATCACATTTAATAAATTGATGAATTTTTTAAGATATATATATATATTTACAATGTTTTAATATTTTAAATATTTATCCATCTTTATACCAATATATATGAATATTTCATTCAAAATTTATATGTAATTAATAAAAATTATCTGTTTTTCCAATATTGTAAAGTGTACTCATGTTCAATTTATTCAACATCACTGTTATATTATATGCACGTATTTATGATTAAATATTCATTAATAATGTTAAAATTAATTTTTTATTGTTTTTAAATTAAATATATTTAAATGTACATGTACTATATTTCTGCATTTACATATTTATAATTATAAATAAATATATATGATTTTTATAAGAATTATTTATATAATTATATATAAATACTTATATATATCTAAATAATAAATAAATATATTATAATTTTATTTAAATAATGGTTATACATACAATATTTATATTTTTTTATATCTATTATATATATATATATAATAATACAAATATTATTTCATCAAAAACTATTTATATCATTATAAATAAATATATATATATTTAAAAAATATAAAATTAAAAAAAATATTTAAATAAAGAATATAATTATTATATTTATATTTATATATATATTAAATATTTATAATTATATAATTATATTTCCAAAATTTTTCTTTTTAATTATAATTATATATACTTTATCAGTTCTTAAGTAATAAGCACTGTTAAAAAAAATTTATCGTGCCTTCTTTTGCACCAATAATGATGGATTCTATCAACGTTTTATAGTGATGTTAAATATCTATCTTTTAATGTGAAAAATAGAACTAACAATATGCCTTTTATCATCACTAATTACATCAATGCTGAAAAGATAGATCTTTAGTAGTGCTTTTTTGGAAGGGTTGATAAAAGTGTCCCAATCAATTTCAAAACCATAACATGTCATGAACTTGTTGGGATAACCCAAGAATTCTGTATAAGAGAACCTCTGTTGGTGCTCATACATGGATAATTAAAGATTGAATCAAGGCTCCAATCATTGTTCGAACAATTCCAAGACTCAAATTCATGGATCAAATTATTCAAGGGTCGGAAAAGTCAGAGATCAATCATAATTCCATCTCTAATTTATCTCAAATAGATGGATTTCATTACATTCTCTTGGGGGACTAGTGGTGTAAATCATCAATGGTTCATGTCATAGTGGAGGCTGTTTTGAATCTCTGTGTGTTTTGAGTTAGCTATTTTGGATATTTGTCCATGGGGATTGTCCATTTTCATTATTGGATTTTTTAGAGTGTGAAACATATATACAATGAACCTTCCCATCTTGATAGAGGATAATGTGTATGGGATACATATTTACAAGGTTTGTTGTATTTTTCTCCATTCATTTTTATATATCTTATTGATGTGTATTATTTATATATTCCAACATATTTATGAACCTCCCTATAATATTATGGTTGGGTTACTATATATTAGATGTCATTCATTGAATCCATTATATTGGTAGATTTGATGGGTTGACCTCCCTAGAATCCATGGGTTAAGATGGTGTGGTTAAATAAGATCCCATGAGTCTTGAGATATTTTAAAATATTTGATATACCATTTATATTAAATGTAATAATTAAATAGGTTGTTACATCACTTGATCAAATAAATATAATAATTCTTAACAATATTCTATATATTATAATTTATTTTTAAGTATTAATCACTTTAAATATATATGCACTAGCTCCACCCCTAATAATACCTTATTACCATCTATATATAAGAAAATAACTATTTTTATTTTTTATTTTTTTTATCAATATAGTTTTATATATTATAGTTTATTGAATAAGAGTTTATTATTCTTGTTTATCATATTTTTGTTTCTAATTAATCCTTAACTTCCTATATTATATTTTCCTTTTTTTATGGGATTTAATAATGAAGTGATGAATGCCAAAAAATAGTTACTATTGAAATTTTTTGATTGAGACTCTTCTTACATCTCTTTTATAAGAAAATTTCATCCCCATTAGTTTCATCTCCCAAGTAGTTATTTCATTTTAAGGATTGGTACTCATCCCCCATATATTTTTTTCTTATAATACTTGGAGAAATAGTCCCAAATGGATGACTTGTCGTTATAATATTTTAATAAATATAGGTGCATGTCTATAAGACATTATGGATGTGTATCAAACAATAAAATTCAATGATATATGTGCAAGAGATGATCTGATTAGCATAAAAGATGTCTATAACTTCCACCATTGAATGAATTTAGATTCTAACACCTACCATAGTGGAGTAATTCTTTTCATAATTCATTTATCCATTTTCATCAAGGAAAACCAAAATCATTTGAAAAAACCAAATGATGGGTTTTCTTTATTAGAATTATCTATAATATTCACATTTGATAATGAATATATTATGTTTCTTTATTTAATATACAAATTAAAAATATTTTGAAAAAAAAAGATAGATATGAATCATAAATGGATGCACGCTAATATTTTAATTAAATAGTTTGAATATAGAGTTATGATTTCATTAGGTTTTTAATAGAGCATGCATACAACCCTTATCCAATCCATTATCAATGTTAACTTTGTTTTTATTAAATAAAAATTATTCTAGAATAATTGTAATAAAATTTTATTATTTATGTAATAGATCAGAGATATTAATGAAGGAATACACATAGATAAAATTGATCATGCACACTAACTGGGATGATACTATAGTTATGGAACATTCGATATGAATACTAGTGAAAATTATGAGGAATATCTCATGAATGAACTCAAAATCACAATTGAAGATGAAATTTCGGATTGAATAAAGTTGTTTTGAAATATTAAATTACAATGACAATAGACCATTGTATAATGGTTGTACTAATACTATACAGAGTCAGTTATATTGAAGTTATATAATATTAATGTTAGTAACGAATTTAGTGACACTTGGTTTACAGAACTACTTGGTCTCCTAAATAATATGCTAAAATAAGAAAATGAACTATCATGTCAAACACATTATACTAAAATAATTATACGGTCAACTAGTATTATATTTAAAATATATATACTTGTATAATTTAATTCATATTGTTTCACAATGACCATGAATTAATCATAAAATTTCCTAAGTTTTGCACCTATTAATATAAGAAAATGAATAAATTCATTCAAAATTTGTAAGGTACTTTCCTGTCATTCCATGATTTAAAAGACTATATGAATATCAGGAAACTGAGAGATAATTGACAAGGTATGTGGATACAAGAATGAATTATGGGATTCTTCTTTATTCAGAAGATTATCCTAAGTGGAAAAAATTGATTATGAGTATATTGAATTTGGAAAGGATCCTAGAAACATTCATTTTTCATTATCTATAGATATAATAAATCCATTTGGTGTAAAGAGTAGTACTCATAGTACATAGCCCATCATGTTGGAAAATTATAACTTGCTTCCATGGTTATGCATAATTTATAAATACATTATTTTTTTTGTGCTTATATGTGATCTAAAATCTGTAATGATATTGATGTTTATTTGGATTAATTTAACTATGATATGAAATTTATATAGGACAAAGATGTTACAATGTATGATGCTTAGAGAACTGAATAATTCACATCAAGTCCCATGTTTTATGGGATGATAAATAACTTCACCATTATATAAATTTATCAAGATATAACATTAAATTAATCTTAGGGTGTCCCATTTTTTAAAAATACACACATTGATTTCAGTTGAAACATTTCTCGAAGACTATGCTTTTTGAACATCTGAAATTGTTTCCTCGATCGCATAAATACCCATCATAGATGAAAATATTTGATGGGAATATCAAACAAGGGAAAACACTATACATGTGGATTTTTTTTTTGATTTTGGGTGATCTATCAATATTTCATTCATTTATATAGTTCTGAAATTTATCAATTTCCTTCATGTTCCCTATACTCCCATTGAATGAAGAAAAATGACACCATATTTCTTCAATCACGGATCTAATATTGAAGTTTTCATATTAAATTCATTTTCCATATAATTAATGTACTATTTTAAATTTATGTTTAAATGTATTTATTTTTAGTATCTCTTACATTATTACTTTTTTCTAATACATGTGAGTTGTTTTGTTCGAGTTGGGAAAGTATGTCAATATTTTATTCATTTATGAAATTTTCATATTTATCAATTTCCTTCATGTTCCATCCACTACCTTAGTGGTATGAGAAACAGTACTACCTCATCTCATTCACAAAGGTAAACTTGATGCTTTCACAGATAAATCACCTTCCATATAATTAATGTATTTTTTTCATATTTATTTTTAATTTATTATTTTTAGTATTACACGCATAAGAATTGTTTTATTATAATGTTTTATTATTTTGTTTTTGTGGGGATATTCTATCCATATTTCATGTATTTCTGTAGTTTTGACATTTATCACTTTCCTTTAGGTTCCCTTCACTGCCTTTATGGGAATAGAAACAATGTTGTCTCTTCTCAATCATAGAGGTTGTCATGATGTTTGCATAGAAATATCATTTCTCAAATAATTAAAGAATTGTTTTGTATTTATGTTTAATATATTTATTTTAGTATTACTCATAGAAGATTTTTTTTTCTTATATAGGTAGATTATTTTGTTTGGGTTTGGGTGGTCTGTCCATCTTTCATAAAATTCCACACCAAAACATCCACATAATACTTCTACCTTGTATCTTTTTTACCCCTTAAGTGTTGAAATTTTTCACTTTCGTCAAATTCCCACCATTACTCATCAAAGTGGTAATCTGAATGTTTTTAATGTAAAATTATTCCCATATAAATAATTTATTATTTCATATTTATTAATTTTTTTTATTTATATTATTACTCATATAATAACTTGTTTCTTATAAACGTGGATTCTTTTTTTCGATGTGAGATGGTTTGTTTAAATTAATAACATTTCATAGATGTTCGTAGTTGATAAAACATTCTCATTATTGAAAAAAAGAGAGTATAAGAAGCTCATTTGAGATCTGTACAAATCAACTTCCCCTCAATCTAACGAAGGGTGCGACTAATATGACTCCCTATGTTTATTTTTATTTAACATTGACATCAATTTTAGAAAAGATGATTATTGAATTTCTCAAAACCAAGAAAATGAATTACTATTGTTTAGATACATTAGTAAAACAATCAATAAGTCATTTGTAATGTGTAGTAATTAGACTCACCTCAATCTGATATATGATAATCGTGGATTGACTCAATGTTTCCATTATATTTTTAAATCCAAAATTTTAGTTCGAAATGTTTCACCCACTAAAAATGAAGAAAATGATATTGGATATTACTAATAATTTTAGACTTCTATTAATAACTTATTTTTTGACATGTAAGACTAGTCCCACATCAAACTGACACATTATCTGATCGCTTTGAATCAAATTGTTCATTTCATGTTTAAAATAACATTTTAGTAAAAAAAAGGAAATGTGACTTACGGTGTGACCAGTATTACCCTATGTGTTTCATTACATGAAATATAAATCAATTGTAGTAAAAAGGAAAAATGAAATACTCAATTTAGTGAAAACTCATTTACACTACATTGATACATTAAGACACTGATCCATGAGTTGTTTGAGACAAAAAAGAGTCATCCTCACCACAATATATTGCACAATGTTCCCAATATGATTCAAAGTATCAGTTATCTACTTAAAATCAAATATTTATTTCAAAAAATTTCACTCACTTAATACTTAAAAAACATTCAAATATTAGCATGATAATTTAGAACAACTATTCATAATTCCTTTTTCACGTGTATGAATTAGTCAGACATAAAACCAAGACATGATGTGATCAGTGTGAGTCAATGTGTGTGTTTCTAATTTAAAATTATATTGTAGTACAAAAAGACTTGTGAAGTACTCAAAACTAAGAAAAAACATTCAAATTTTTCTAATTCATTCAGAAAAAAATCCATAAGTCATTTAAGACATGTATGTATCAGCCTCACCTCAATATGACATAGAACCTGACTATTATGATTCCAAGTGCATATTTTTATTAAAGATTGACATCAATTTTAGTTAGAAAAATATGACCTACTGAAAATGAAAAAAAATGAATTTGTATTGTTTTTGTACGTTAGAAAATCGTTCCATAAGTCATTTTCTACTTGTATGAATTTTCCACACCTCAATCTGATACACGATGTTCCTGGTATGGCCCAATGTGTCAATTATGAGATTAAAATCAACATTTTAGTTCAAAAAGTTTCAATCACATAAAACTAGAGAAAATATTCTGGTATTGTATTGATAATTTAGGAAAAATAATGAAAATCTATTTTTTGATGTGTAATAATCAGTATCATTTCAATCTGAGACAATATATGATTAGTAGCAGTCAAATTGTTTATTTCCACTTTAAAATTAAATTTCAGAAGAAAAAAAATATATGCACAAAAAAATAAGAAAACACATTTTAATTGATATAATACATTAATAAAACAATCCAAAATTCATTTTATACATGTTGGAACCATCCTTATCTCAATGAGCTCAATAGTGGGACTGGTATGATTCGAATAGGATATTTTTATATAAAATTGACATCAATTTTAGCAGAAAGGAGAACTTCCCAACTCAAAACCGATAGAAAGAATTCAAATTGTTCTGATACATTAGAAAGATATCCCACAAGTCATTTGAGACATGATGGAATTAGACAAATGACAATATAATGCATGATTTTCTCATTATAACAAAAAGTGTCTTTTACTAGTTTAAAATTTATATTTTAGTTTAAAAAGTGTCACTCTAGGAAAATAGATAAACATGAAATTATTTTATTGATTATATAGAATTTTTTTTTAAAATCATTTTTAAAAGGTAATAATCTACCTCACATCATCCTGATGCATAATTTTATCAATATCTATCAAAATGCGTGTTTTTAGTTTAAAATAAAATGTTGTAAAAAAGATAATTGACATATTCTAAACTGATAAAATGTATTAGGATTTTTCTAATACATTAAGAAAATGATACATAATTTATTTATGATATATTGGAATCATTTACACCTCAATATGACACACAGTGTTATCGATATGACTTTAAGTATGTATTTTTTCTTAAAATTGACATTAATTTTATTTTAAAAAGGAAAACCAGCCTTGTCAAAACCACAAAAAAACATTTGGATTATTTTGATACATTAAGAAAAAAATTGATTAGTAGTTTTTAATGTGTTGGTTCATACTCACCTAAATATGATACATGATGTTCCTAGTATGACACAATGTTCCTGTTGTCATTTTAAAATCCAGATTTTAGTTCAAAAATCCTCACTCTTTAAAAATAGATAAAACACACTTAGATTTCCATGATAATTTTGGACAACAATTTATAAGTCATATGGGATGTTTAATAAATAGTCTCCCAATAAACTCAGACAGAATGTGTCCAATATGAGTCAAATTGTGCGTTTCTATTTTAAAATATAATTTTTGTAAAAAATAAAAGTTATTTACTCAAACCTAATTAAACACATTTAGATTATTTTGATACTATAATAAAAGGATCCAAAAGTCATTTGAGACATTTTTGAATCAGTTCCACCTTAATTTGATGTATGATGTGTCTGGTATAACTATATGTTTGTATTTTAATGAAACATCCACATCTAATTTAGTAAAAATAATACCTTATATTAATTTATTTATTTATATAAATTGTAAAATAATAATTTTTTTCTTATATAAGAGTGTTATTTTTGATGAGTAGGGGTTGTTTGTTCAAAAATACCATGATTCAGGGTCATGATCAAAAGGAAATGTAATTTTTTTTTTGTATTGTATGTTATAAGCATTAAATAATTAATTTTTATAAATCAATGATTAAAATTTCTATAATGTATTTTTTTCTTTCTTTTTGTGTTGAAAATTATCTTTCATTTAAATTCTATAATCGTACTTGATTTTTTTGATATCTTATGTGTTTTTGGTGTTGTAGTGTTCTATTGAAGAAAATTTCATTAGTGTTGGAATGTGTTGTTACAACAAACTATAGTATGGACCTTTATAAATGATTTTAAAATCATGGATAATAGAACCATTTTTCAGCGCATCTCTAAGAACTGATAATGGAATACAATATCTGTGCAAAATAAAAGCACTGTTAAATGTGGTCCTTTATCTTTACTTTTTTTTAGCACGGATAATTGACCCCATTTTTATTATTTCTTTTTACTAATAAATGAAATTTTTTTTCAATCTCACCCCAGTATTTAGTGCTTCTCTAGAGCCATAAAAGGCCACATATAGATCTATTAAAGTCAAATTTTGTAGTAGTGTAAACCCATTTTCACCATAAATTTGGTAATTAATTTTAGTTTTTTTCCAAATTAATTTTTATAAAAAATTAATTGAAACTTATTAGATGGTATTCATTATGATGATTCTCAATATGTAATTCATTTTAAAAAATTAAACTCATATATGTTTTAGAATATAATTTAAAACTAAACCCACAAACATGTGGAAAATTTTTTATCAAGAAATGAATATTTCTGTAACAAGAATGTAATATAACATCTATTTGAATGGTAACCATAATTTAATTAATTTCAATACATATTTAAATATATTTAATAAATAAATTTAATTTTAGTCAATACACTTTAGTATTTATTTTTAATATATAAAATGGTGAAGCATTATGCACAATAGAATATATTTTAGAAAAAAAATTAATACCTAAAAAAACATATATTAAAATTCAGTAAATAGATTTTTAAATAGAACCCAGGGCTCTTGGGTAGGGGTGTGGTCTTTAGGGCCCATGATGATTCTGTTAAAGGATGATTCCTCAGCTCTTCTGCCATGGCGAGTTCCCTTGAGGTGGAGATTCTTGGGATCATTCATGAAGTCACATTTGAAAAATGAAAGGTTGGACCAATATCTGGTTGGAAAGTGACTCTTCTACCACTGTAAATGCCATAAAAATGGTGAAATTCCTGTATCTTGGAGGCTTGCACCAAAGTGGATGGACTGCATGAAGACACTTCGGAACCTCAACTTCATCATCACAAATGATTATCAAAAGGAAAAAATACTTGTGGGTGGTCTAGTGAACATGGAGGTTGGTGAACCTGTTACCTGATATGATACCCTTCATGTGGCCCTTCTACCAATTTATGAGGATAATTGTAATAATATCCCATATTTTCCTCTCTTGTAAATTTCTTATATTTTTTAAATAATTTCCTCGTCATTTTGGTTGAGGGACCTTTTAAAATAAAATCTATTTAATGAAAAATCAATATTTTATGAAAAATAAAAATATTTCACCTTAAAATAATGTCAATTATATGATTTCAAATGTGATTATAATTTAAATAAATTTTCATTCATATCCAAAAAATTAATTATAATATTTTCTATCAAAAAGTAATAAATATAATTTTTGAAAAAAAAAATTTAGAATAAAATAACATCATTAAAAGTTTACTACACCTTTATTATGATTTTATTAATAAATTTCTATTTTGTAAAATATTTTTAAATATTTCATCAAATATTTAATCTTATTCATACCCACTGATTTAATGTCTCTATTATAACAATCATGTTTAAATAACATATTTCATGAATCGTTTATGATCTGTGTTGTGTGTCATTTATACCCTAAAGAATGATGATAATTTTTTAAAATATCAGGGATGTATATACGAAAATATATATGATAAATTATATTTATTTAAAATAAAAATACTTTAAAATAAAACTATGTTACATCCATTTAAAATTATATTCGAAAAAAAATATAATTTTGTTCTTAATATGAGATATCAAATATGATAATATCATTATCAACATAAAACCATAACGAAAACATGCATAATTCCATAAGTAAAATATCATATTTCTAAATATATTACATTACTCCAAAAATTCTATAAACTCCAAAAAATACAAAATAAAACATTAAATCACGCTTTAATATCAATGAAACCAATATTATCCCATAAACTAGCAATTATCATTTTTATCTCAATATAGAGTAAATATTAATTGTTATCTTCCATTAATTACAAGTTTTACACAAGTATCAACATTCAACTGAATCACTTTTATTAGTTGTAGTCAACCCATGATTTCAAATATTTAAATAAGTACTACATCATTACAATCCTTATATGATAATATCATCAATATAATAGTTTTACAATATATTTCTTGAATACAAATACACAAAAACATTAATCATTCCACTTTAGCTGTATCAATAGCATAAATGTTACATTTATCAGTTAACATATTCTAAGGTATATTAAATAAGAACTTGGGTAATTGGTTGGAATAATGCCTCATCTCTTTATAACTGAATCATTGTACATTGAGTGAATCTCCAATACCAATAAATTTAAAATCAATATTTCCTTTTTCACTACACTTGTACAAAACTACATTTCATTTTAGGAATATTGAAATTTGTTTCATTCCACATGTATC
This sequence comes from Viscum album, assembly GCA_963277665.1. NCBI lineage: Eukaryota > Viridiplantae > Streptophyta > Magnoliopsida > Santalales > Viscaceae > Viscum > Viscum album. The sequence continues at coordinate 163,085,534 of OY728155.1, read as the reverse complement.
ACAGGTGGGTAAAAAAATCATTCCCTTCTTCTCCAAAACAATTTATCACTATCCCCCCTTCTTAATATTCTTCCCTTATTATCCATTTGACTTGGATAATTCATTCACTATCTTCTTAGAACAGGATAGTTTATAATCATATAATGAGAATTCATTGGAGAATAGTTCTCTTTAATGGATTTTCTTAAGACCATTAATGAAATGGTCAGTATTTAGCTTTGGAATTTTTAAATGGTGAGAAACATGACTTGATATACTTATAAATAGGGATTTATACTAATTAATATTTTTCTTTTTATTTTTTCTTATACAGGAGAACTATCTTTTCATGTCCTCTTGTTTCTCGTGAGGAAAATATTTTTCCATGAATACTAACTTGAAACGATTCTATTATATGATTTCAATTTCTTCTTTATCCATATTATTTTGAATTATTGACCTATATTTATCTATATGTCTTGAGATACATTAATGTTCCATAAAAACCTTCCCCCATTTATTTCATCCCAATGTGAGAAATAACATCTCTATGTAACTTATGCATTTCTCTACAAATAATATTATTCGTGTACCATTGAATGATGTTATTTTGTGATGTAAAGAGTATAAATTTTTTACACCCCATGGTAGATCATTATGATGCTATATACGGGAATGTTAATTTATCATAACCTAATTAAACTACCCCAATATGGTTATAATTTGATCTGTTATAGATATATCTCATTATCCAACATCATTATAATGCATATGAGGGAAATCCATACAGGGAGTATGTGTACTAATACAGTTCTCAATAAATTATTAATAGAAAATTTCTATACAATGGTATACACTATATTATTCCATAACATTAGGAAACATAAAATATATTACCAAAAGTAGTAAAATATATGTTATAAATTAAATTTTTTATGCATATATAATCTAATAATCATAAAAAATGTTTCATGGGGAATTTTTTGAAATCATAAAATATTTTCAAATCCATTATATGGATTTATACTCTCAATGTGAATTATCTGAAACAAATCCTATAGTAGGGTCAAGAAAGGTGTTTAGTAAAATCTATTTTCATTATCCATGTAATGCTTGTGTCGATACTAACTTTCCATTTTAGAGTTATTAACCCTATCCCTATTTATTCAAGATCATGATTTACTTATAGTATCCACTCATGGATTTATTTCTAATTAATCCACACTATATAAATGAAACAAATGAATTATGATGTTATCATATAAATATACTTTTTCTCAAAGTAAATCATGGGGTTTTGTTCTCTCATATATTCTTTCAAAATATAGTTCACGTGGTTTCAATTCAAATTTCATTGATATCAATAATAAACACCTAAAACCTTGTATACTTGATCCGGTGGTAAAATTATTACATTTATACAAGATATAAGCTATTTCATCCTATTTGGCCGAATTTATTACTAATCATGGTAAACCATATTTATAAAACATATTAATATTCCAATTAAAAAAATATTCAAAAACGTTTCATTGAGAAATCCATAATTACCCTTAGTATATCCCAATATATCAATCGTAATGAACTTCTTGGTATCATGTGGAAAATAAATAATTATAAAGGGGTAAGCTCATATTCTATGAAGGGGAATTTATACAACATAATTTATCAATAATAAATTATCTTATTCAATAAGAAATAGAGAATAATTAAAATTGGTTCTATTAAAAAAGTTACATTAGCATAATATCTCAAAATAAATTGTGATAAAATAATTCCGTATACAAAATCACATGATCCCGAAACCTATCCATGGATATCATATCCAATAAAATAGTTTAATGGAAATAAATAAATAACCTCAAATTATTGAATACATAATGGTGGACATATAAAAAATCATCGAGGCATCATTCCAAGACATCAATAACATCATGGCCTCATTCCATGAAATCATATATAATTGGGTAAAACTTGATCCAATACCCATGATAGTTTGTATCATGTTACAACCAAGTGAGTTGAGGGAATATGTAATTATATTCCCTACACATCAAATAATAAGTCTAAATCATTCCTAATCTAATAGTGGTTAATCATATTCAACATTAAAGGTGTATTAAAAAAACTAACATGTGTAATATTAATGCGTACCCTAATTAGTTAACATAATCATAAAATATTTATAATAGTATAAATAGTGGTGTAAAAATAGTAAATCCCCATTTAAATTTATTATAAAAATCAATTAAATGGATAAGTATGCTATCAATATAATATATCCCTATTGGAGTGTGACTAAAATAAAGGATTGTTGTCATTAATAAATAGAAATACCATAAAAAATATATTAAATTCATGCCTGATGAATAAATACATTTCAATTTGAAAATAAATATTAAAGAATAAAAATACCAATAATATAACTAAAAATAATTTCCAATAATAAAAACATCTAAAAATGTAAATGAATATTAAAAGCAATTAGTGTTCATGACTGGGGAAATTACATATATGTCATGTATTTTAAAACAAGGATTCCATTCATAATTTTTTTAAAAAGAAAAAATTACCATGTCCCAAAAATGAAAAAATACTGCATTAATTGTTTTTAAAAATAGAATAATGGTTAAAATTAAATTAATTAATCATTTTAAAAAAATGTAAATATTTTAAAAATCATATTTAGGAACCATGTACATGAATGATATATAGAGTTCTGAACAAAAAGAAAAATAATTTGGGGTTTTCATAAAATAATTATCTCCATCATTTTTAGTACCAAAGAGATTAAAATAGTATCATCAGTCAATATAATCCTTAATAACTATATCAAAAGAAATATATTATTTTTAAGATATAAATATCAAATAATTTTTCCAATAGAGGCTTAAACATAAACAATCTCAAATAATGATGAGGTTCTTAAATCAATGCTTACCACATTGGTAACACTTAAATCATAAGCCCCGTGAAATAAATAACATCAAATGAAACTTAAAATACCATAAACATAAATATATCATGTTATTTAATATAAAACTGGTAGTATATACACTACACAAAAAGAATAAGTGGTTGGTATGGAATATGTCTCCTTGATGTAAAAGTGACTGGAGAAACCCTTACCTCTAGTATGATTTCCTTAATAAATTTATATACTTACTAAAAAACAATTAATAATTTATAATATATATATTTCAGACCCTTACACATAAATATATTTCCATATATTATTCACTTTTGACCTTTTGTCATCTATTTATTAACCATTCTTTATTAAAATCAATGTTCCAGGTGATAACTGCATCGTTTGTCACTTATATTTTATTTGGTAGTTTTGGGAATTATATGTATATTTTGGTTGTATAATTTCAATAATTTTAATAATTATTTACATTTAATATATATGAACTATATTAATATTTAGATTCCTCCATAAAATTTATATACTAAAAAATGTTTTACACCGTTCATGGGGACGATATGCCATATTAATGCATGAATGATGTATTAAATTTTCATCTATGGATTAAATAAAATAATATTATATAATGCGTAACACTTTTATAATATTATTTATATCGTATTAATCTTATATATGCAATCAATATATCATTATCTCTATCTAGGTGAAAAGAAAATGAATACCACAAGACATCGGTTCGTGAGGCGGTAGTCCACCATCCACAAGAGTGACATTATTTTATTATAATAGCCTAGAATTTAAAAAGTGAGAAATAATATTATATTTACATAAGGTTTTTTAGTTCATTAATATCACATATATTCTCTAAATATATCTTTATCATCATCAATTTATTGTGTAAGTGAAAAATTAATCGCGTCACTTCATTAGGCGGTAGCCCAGCGTACACACGAGCAACATCATCTTATCCACCACAAAATAGAAACTAAGAAGGTATATATATGATATAATAAATAAAAAAGTATATTAATTTCATAAATATGATATAAAAATCTTAAATACACCATTATATCATGTATTGAATGGTGGTGATTGAAAACAAATAAAATCGGTATGTAAGGCGGTAGTCCTCCGTAAACATGAATAACGGTTCCATTTACCACATGATGGAAGTAGATGTTGAAAAGGGTCATTAAATTAACATAACAAAATCTAAATATATGATAAATTATTTTTATATTATTTCATTTTGATTGAATAATTTTTTGGAGGTGGAAGAAGAAATAAAAAATATTCTTGTATATAAACGTTATCTCTTCTTCATACAACATCATTTTTTTAAAAAAAATACCTCATATTTAGGATTAATCATTAATATAAGGCCTATATGATGTCTTTATAGGAGTAAGGATGTTATTTGGGTTGTTCATGGATGAACCTAATAGTTTTTTAAGTGTAAATAAGAAATGAGAATGAGGGCCTTTTATAAATTGGGCAGTGGACACATATGGAATTGTGGAAACGAATAAAGCATACCCATGTTTCTTACATGAAACAAGAATCCAAATTTGGTCATTAAAAGTCATTAGAGATTATAAGGACAAAATAAGGCCTTACAAGTCTCTTTTTACATGTTTCAGGTAATTTTATCTCTTATCTTCTTCATTTAACCATTGTAATCCACTTTTCACCTTAACTATGGTAATAATTTTTTTTCATTTTCACTATTCATATTGGTATGAAATTATTTTCACCAAAATAGATAATATTAATTATTCTTATTCAAAATATTTTATATTTTTTTATAAATTCATCTCATAGAAGCTCGTTAATTTAATTTAAAATTTAACCTGTGAACCTATCGAATAAAACATATTTTGAAGAAAAGTATTTTTAAAGTAATAGAAGATCTTTTAATAACCTTAAGAAAAGTATAAATAATGAAATATTTCTCATTTAATATATATATTTGTGGTTTTTAAATATCATTTAAAAAACTATTTATTTGGTTCTATTTTATTTAGTTTAAATAGAGAATCATTACGCGCATTATAAGACCTATCTAGAAAAAAATGTTTTAAAGTGTAAAAATAAAATTTTATTTAAATAAATAATAATTATGATTTTAATTTACTACAATTAATTAAATAAAACTATTTAATTATTATGTTACTGTAAAATAATAACAGAATTTGAAAATTGGATAACTTTTTAAAATAAATTATAATCTCTCAAAACATATTCATTTTATACTATTTGATGAAAAATATTTGATTTGTGAAAAATTTAATAATTTATCCCACTTTTAGTATAAATATGAAGATATAAAAGATAAAATTCATCTTATAAAATAATATTTCTAAAAGATCCAACAAAATAATATTAATATTTTTTCGAAAAAAATTTTAAAAGACAGAAACTGTAAACAGTTCAGATTACAACAAATTTAAATTTAGTTGTTTTTTACATAAATAAATCACTCAGGGGGTCATCTTCTGGAGGAGGTGGAGGAGCCGAAGGATCTGGGGGAGGAATCTCTATCCCTAAACTATGATCCAGATGACGCATGTACTCCATCCGCTCGTGATACTACTGCTGCCATCAATGCATCTCTTCCTCGTGTTGCTGCTGCTGCTGCCATCGACACATCTCCTCCACGTGTTGCTGCTACTGCTGCTGCTGCGGCTGACATATCTCCTCTTGCTGCTTCTGCAAACTCTCTATAAGGTCATTCTGAGCTCAGAACTGGTCCTGATACTGTAAGCCAGAAGATTATGCCTCTCCACGAGCTCCTCTCGAGCTAGATGCTGACATCGTAGAAGTACAATAATAAGAACCAAGAGTCAAATGAGAGTTGATACCAACTACTCGGCCCTTCTCAAAGCCATACTAAGTCACCTGCATCCATGCCACCTCGTTGATATAGTGGGCACTGGTCTGATCAGTCACCTCGTCCTGACCCTCAGCCTTTGTCTGATAAGTTGCAGCCTCATATGACTCCTTCAATTCCAATTTGAAATTAAAATTGTAAAAATATTATATGTAGTTAATTGTCACACTTGGAAAATAAGACTAACCATAATTTTACGATGGAGATCACCTCTAATCAATCCAGTGGTTGGATAATTGTACATCCTCTGATAAACATCATACTCTGTAATATCGGTATGCTCGACTGCTTATATGAATATAAAATACACTATTTATATTTGAAGTTATAAAAAATATTTAAATAAAGATACTTACCAGATGCTCTCTATGCGTACTGAATGTACGACTACCAGATCGATGTGTCACCTCCTGTCTCTACCAGTTCTACCGACCCAATGAAGACCTCCTCTAAAATCCACCACCCAACCAGTGTGCACATAATCCATCCCAATCCAGAGGTGAAATGTATTCTGGTCGGTGGGCTCTATAAGACTCATAAAATACAATTTCTCTACCTTCTTAATGTCTGTCTTTCTCAGATTTTGCAAAAACTGACGCAAACTCTCACGCATAGACACCTCCCATGCTGCATGGATATCGTCACACATGCTATCCTCGATGGGATACAATAATTCCTATAAATAATTTATAATATCATGTTATTAATAAAATAAATTTAAAATAAATATTATTTATTTACATACATACCAATGATTGTACATGTTGAGCTGCACATCAACGAGAATATGTTCCCATGTGGTCCATGGCTGAGAAAAATAATTTTGCAATATAGCGTTCCCCTGTCTAACAGCTACATGCACAAAACTGTGATAAAAGAATAAATAATAAAACAATTAGTATATATATAAATAAATTAATGAAATCCAACTAAAATATATAGGTTATCATACCTCTGTGTGCGTGGATCAAAGCCAATACGTGGACGTTGCTCGGGGATAGGGTCAAGAATCATTAGTCACGCAAGACTGAGCCACTCCACGTACCTCATGAACCACCAGTAGGCTGAGGGTCAGATGATCCAATATCCCCCTCATCCAAAGGTATCTCAGCCTCCTCTAACTCAAGCAATGGATCAGAGTCCATATGAAACACAAAATGATTGTTGTTTGTAGATAGTTGAAAATAAATATTATATATATATATTACTTATGATCATAACCAGCATTTAACAATTCCAATGTTCTCCTTCATCATCATATTCATATCTAACAATGACAATGTCTTCATATTCCTCCTCGGCGTCATCAATATCTATATGAGTTTCACTTTCATCATCCCTTGTCATTTCAATTTCATTTGTAACACCATTAACATCTTCGTCACCATGGACCCTTAATTTTGGGGTTTCCTCGTCGATATTCATGTTTCTTTGTAATAAATATGGATTTTGAGTAGTCTCTTGAAAAATTTCAAATTTTTACACTTCAGCGGAACCACATTCATTTTGAGTAAATTGATTTTCCCATGATTTCATTTTTATTATCCTCCACCAATCACCCAGGTCTCTTGATGTAGCACAATACTTTGTGCGGTAAATTGGATGTGCCTATAGAGCCAATAAAAATAGTTTATTTGCTGCAAGAAGAATTTTATATTTAATACCGACGATTCCATGAGTTGGATGAACACACAAACCACTCTCAGTATCCAACCACTGACATTTAAAAATCGTTATGTAATTTTTTCAAAGATAACATAGCTCAATAATTTCATCCCAAATGCCGTAAAAGTCAACTTAAGTTTATCAATGATGTGATCCTCTCAAAAAAAACTCCATTGTTCATAGTTTATTTTGATACCCCATATGCATGTGTATGAAATCGAAAACCATTCACCACATATTCATTATAAGATTTAACCATTTTGGATGGTGGGTTACTCAATATAAACAGTCGCTTATCAATTTTATCAGCATGTTGAGACACCCGAAAAATTTTAAAACAATTATCAATATAATAAATAGTAAACTGAATTGATATTAAACCATCAATAATTTATGTTCCCAGCTTTTTCAACCATTGAGAAAAGTATTTTTGTCTGCGTTCTTCAAGAGTAGCTACTGTAATTTGTGGACCATGTTTTTTTATATGATTATCATGTAACCTATAAATATAATATGTTTACATACTATAATAGAAATTATAGAAAAAGTGATAGAAGCACTCACAGTACAAATGTTGTTATTTCTTCACAGTTGAGCAGTACATATGTATGAGCTCTGTGATGTTCATCATCTGAAATCCATTATTCTTGAATTCCACCGAAGCCAAGATTTTACTGATTAAAAAATGATAAATTATTGTCCATTTCATCATTAAAATTTACCTCATTCCATCCCATACGGTTTTGTTTTGATGTATATTCAGATTCAAAATAGTGAGAGCAGAAAAAATCAATTTCCTCTTCCAAATAAGCTTAAGCAATTGAGCCTCCAACTAATGCTTTGTTATGTACTTTTTTCATCAATTTTTGCATGCATCTCTCAAATGGGTACATCCATCGAAACTCTACTGGACCTCCGCATTTAGCTTCATGTGGAAAATGTAATATCATATGTTCCATTGAGTCAAAGAAATAGGGTGGAAATATTTTTTCTAGTTTACATATAATTATAGCAACATATTCTTCAAGTTTTCCTAGAACATCGTAGTTAGTCTTCGCTGCACAAATCTATTGAAAAAATATGATTTGTCTGTTATCGAATCCATAATAATAGAATTTAACAAACCGCTGAATCCAATCAGTATAAGACTTTCCATTAAAACATGACAATCATGCCTTTTAAATCCAGTATTATGACCATTCTTAACACATCTGCCCAAATTAGAAGCATAGCCATCTGGAAGTCTCAAATATGCAATTCACTGACTAAATAATAAATGACTCTCTTTGGATAGTGTATAAGCTGATTTTGGCTTCATTAACCTCTGTGATATGATATTTTCAAATAGTTCAAGTTCTGGTTACCTGTAAATTTGGGAAAGATCTAATCGTGCTTTTACAGTATCATTGGTCTTACCTGGTGTATCCAAAACTGATTGAAATAAATTATCAAAATAGTTCTATTCAATGTACATGACATCCATCACGTGGAAGACCAACAAATCAGACCAATATAGGAGATCCAGAAAATGATTTGTTTTATCCAATTATGTTCGTTCCGAAAGCCATGAATTTTCTATTGGTTTACTGTTGGCCCAAATGTGATGGGAGGAAATGAAAATACAACAGATTTTAACTCTATACCTGATATCATTTTTGGAGGATCATCCCTTTTAATTGTTCCTTTTTTGAAATGATATTTGTTCCATCGAAAAGGATGATCGGTGGGAATATATCTGCGATGGCAGTCAAAATTAAAAGGTTTTTTTCATTGACGAGCATAAAAGATTTATTATCTTTCATACAGTAAAGACATGATTTCGGACTATGTGTACTCCAGCCAGATAACATGTCATATACTGGAATGTCACTAATCATCCACATCAATGCATCTTTTAATGTGAAATATTATTTCGTAGAAACATCATATGTATAAAAACCATTACTCCATAATTCATTTAACTCATCAATCAATGGTTTCAAATAAACATCAAATTTTTTTTTGGATGTCCTGTGATTAATAAGGTCAAAAATAAATAGGGCTCCCTCATCAACATCCATGGAGGTAGATTGTATAGAGTTATAAAGATAGGGAATCATGAATACTGACTACCATAAGAACCAGACAGACAGAAACCGTCAGTAGAAATACCCAATCGCACGTTTCAGCTTCTAAAGAAAAAGACGGATGCAGATGATCCAAATATTTCCATGAATCGCCATCAGATGGATGATTCAAGATTTTACTGGTTGAAATATTGGTTTTGTGACATGACATCATTGACACTATGTTATGAGACATAAATAAACATCACAGCCTGGGTGTAAGGGGGAAATATCTAAACTGTTTTACAGGAATCGATCTAGACTTCCTTGGTTGAGCTTCATTATACCTCGATTGTCCACATGTTGGATAACAATCCAATGACTCATGTTTACCAGAATATAATATGCAATCATTTTCACATTCATGAATCTTCCGATAACTAAGGCCTGGATTACAAACCAACCTCTTTCTCTCATAGTAATTTGCAGGAAACACATATCCTTCTGGTAATAGTGTTTTTATCAAAGAAAATATCTGATCAAAATAGTTGTTTGACATTGCATTATCTGATTTAATAGCTATATATTTTGTAGCCTATTATAATTTTCATATCTTATAACCAGTATATATTGCATCCTTAGTAGACCTCATCAACTCATAAAACTCAGATGGTGCCATCTCAGGAGTTAAATCAACATCATTGTGAGTTTCAGTTTCTTGAACAGATGGACTTGCAACATCATGTACTAAATTTGGAACTATGATAGATCTAGAATCAAGTTATTAGTATCTTCTCTAGAACTGCATTCACTATGTTGATACTAAAGAACATAATTGGGTTGAAAACCAAACTTCAAGAGATGTCCCCAAAACTTGTCAAATGTGTCAAACATTCTCAGAGAACATTTTTTACAAGGACACTTAATTGTTCCTTCTGAAACATATTATGCTTTTGATTATGCAAATGCTAATAAATCTTTAACACCCTCAATATATACAGGATTTAAACCAAAACCATTTGGATTTCTGGGCTGATTTATCCGAGTGCGATCATATAATAATGACTGATGTCAACATCCTTATTCCATATATTTCTACAAAATATAAAATCATAACTATTTTTTAATAATTTGAAATTATAAAAATACTATCTGGAAAAAGAAGATAAATACATTCTACTACTTGTTAATAATTACTATTAATTAAAGGCGACACAATTTCCAGTGGATTGATGGCTACTCTTTTGTCTGGCGGCTCATTTACTTGCATCTTTCTCACACTAAAATCATAATGAAGAATCTGGTCAGAGGTACGCATATTCATCCATGTATGCACAAGAATGAATATAGGTATCTCCGACCAGATTCTTCATTGTGATTTTAATGTGAGAAAGATGCCAGTAAATGAGTTGTCCGACTAAAGAGCCCCCTTTTCGTCGATGAATCATCTTCTTCCAACTGTCACCGCTTAAAAACATTATAAAAATATGATCCCATGAATGCATATCCCATCTCGTGTGTACAAGATTGAATATGCCTATGTAGCAACAAATTTTTCATATTGTTTTGAGTCGGTGACAGTTGAATGGAGAAAAGTAACAGAGCAAAAGGAGTGTCGTCAATCCACTAGAAATTGTGCTAGGTTCTTCGAAATTATTAAAATTTATTATGATTTCTTTCTAACTATTCCTAACTAATTATTACTAATTATTATTATTTATTTATAATTATTACTAATTTAGAAATACTTAGCAATACTTATAAAAATGAAAACTGCTTTCATAATGAAAGGAAATTTGGTAATCATCATTGTGGAGATGATTACAAATTTTCCCTTCATTATCCAAGCAGTTTTTGTTTACTAATTATAATTATATATAATTATTACTAATAAAAAAATTATATTATCGATATTTATGAAAAACAAAATTAATATTATTAAAATAATAAAAAAATTTATAAAATATTAAAATTATCAATATTCACAACATGATTTGCTCTATTCTTAACATGTTCAAATCTCAAAGGGTCACCAATTGTCAGGTCATGCGTAATAAAACGTTTGTGTCAACCATGTCCAATGTAAACTCTATAATTTTTCTTGCATGGTTGATCACCTCTCGAGTAGTGTTACAATAGGACAACCAAAGTAATGTCGTTCTCTTCTCTTAGAATCGTCTCACTCCCTTTACATATATCATTCTTCCTTATAAATTTAAGGGGGAATCAGTATCATTCCATTAAATTTTCAAGTAATAATGGTCTATGTAAAGGGTTATGTGAGATAATTCTTATAGATGAGAAGGGCATGAATTAGGTTGTCCTATTGCAACCCTACTTGCATGGTGATCAACCAAGCAAGGACTTTTATATCTAATTATATCTAATTATTACCAATTATGACTAATTATTTCTAATTATTACTAATTATGAATAATTATTACTAATTATGACTAACTATGACTAATTATGACTAATTATGATGAATTATGACTAATTATGACTAATTAAAACTAATTATTTCTAATTATTACTAATTATTACTATTATTTCTAATTATATCTAATTATATCTAATTATATCTAATTATATCTAATTATATCTAATTATTACTAATTATATCTAATTATATCTAATTATATCTAACTATTACTAATTATATCTAATTATGACTAATTATTACTAATTATACCTAATTATTACTAAATATATCTAATTATATATAATTAATTTAATTAAATTTAATTATTACTACTTATTACTAATTATTATTAATTATTATTAATTATATATATTTATATCTAATTATATCTAATTAGTACAGTTTATTTCTAATTATTGCTAATTATTAGTATTTATATGTAATTATTATTTATTATTAGTTATTTATACTAGTTATTGCATATTATTTCTAATTATTTTAAATTATTATTAATTATTGCTAATTAATACTAATTATTGCTAAATATTACTAATCATTGCTAAATATTAATAATGATTAGTATTTATTCCTAATTATTACTAATTATTCCTATTTATATCTAATTATTACTATTTATTACTAACTATTACTATTTGTTACTAACTATTACTATTTATTACTATGTATTACAATTTATTAATATTTATTACAATTTATTACTAATTGTTACTAATTATTACTAATTATTACATTTTATTACTAATTATTACAATTTATTCCTATTTATTACTAATTATTCCTAATTATTGCTAACTATTCCTAATTATTGCAAATTATTCCTAATTATTGCAAATTATTGCTATTTATTTTTAATTATTGCTAATTAGTTCAAATTATTCCAAATTATTCCTAATTATTGTCAATTATTACAATTTATTCTTATTTGTTTCTATTTATTGCTAATTATTGCTTATTATTGCTAATGATTCCTAATTATTAGTATTTATTAGTAATTATTACAAATTTTTTGTATTTATTAGTAATTATTACTAATTATAAGTAATTATTGCTAATAATTGCTAATTATTGCTAATTATTCCTAATTATTGCTAATTATTACTAATTATTACTAAATATTAATAATTATTAGTATTTATTCCTAATTATTAGTAAATATTACTAATAATTAGTATTTATTCCTAATTATTAATAATTATTCATATTTAATACTAATTCTTTGTAATTATTACAAATTATTCCTAATTATTACTAATTATTCCTATTTATTAATATTTATTACTATTTATTACTAATTATTGTTAATTATTGCAAAATATTGCTAATTATTCCAAATTATTGCTATTTATTGCTATTTATTTCTATTTACTGTAAATTATTAATATATATTTCTAATTATTGCTAATTTTTTCTAATTTCTGCTAATTATTCCTAATTATTGCTATTTATTACTAATTATTAGTATTTATTTTTAGTTATTACTAATTTTTAGTATTTATTACTAATTATTAAAATTTATTACTAATTATTACAATTTATAATTAGTTATTACAATTTATTATTAATTATTACAATTTATTACTAATTATTATCAATTATTGCTAATTATTACTAATTATTGCTAATTATTACAAATTATTGCTAATTATATATAATTATTGCTAATTATTCCAAATTATTTCTAATTATTACTAATTATTAATAAGTATTACTAATTATTAGTAAGTATTTCTAATTATTAGTAAGTATTACTAATTATAATTATTTATTCTTAATTATTCGTAATTATTCCTAATTATAACTAATTATTCATAATTTTTACAAATTATCCCTAATTATTAATATTTATTTCTATTTATTACTAATTATTTCTATTTATTGGTAATTATTGCTATTTATTTCTATTTATTGCTAATTATTTCTAATTATTCCAAATTATTTCTAATTATTGCTATTTATTTCTATTTATTGCTATTTATTTCTAATTATTCCTAATTATTACTAATTATTACTAATTATTAGTATTTATTAGTAATTATTAGTATTTCAAACAATTTATTACAATTTATTATTAAGTATTACAATTTATTACTAACTATTATAATTTATTACTAATTATTATTAATTATTCCTAATTATTATTAATTATTCCAAATTATTACTAATTATTCTTAATTGTTACTAATTATTGCTATTTATTACTAATTATTTCTATTTTTACTATTTAATTCTATTTATTACTAATTATTGCTATATATTGCTAATTATTGCTAATTCTTCCTAATTATTGCTAATTATTCCTAAATATTGCTAATTATTCCTAATTATTGCTAATTATTGCTAATTATAGCTATTTATTTCTAATTATTTCTAATTATTACTAATTATTTCTAATTATTTATATTTATTATTATTTATTGCTAATTATTAGTAATTATTCATCATTATTAGCATTTATTAGTATTTATTATTAATTATTACAATTTATTACTAATTTTTACAATTTATTACTAATTATTTTTAATTATTGTTATTTATTGATATTTATTACTAATTATTGCTAGTTATTGCTAATTATTGCTAATTATTCCTAATTGTTGCTAATTATTCCTAATTATTCCTAATTATTACTAATTATTAATATTTATTCCTATTTATTCCTAATTATATCTAATTATTCCTAATTATTACTAATTATTCCTATGTATTACTATTTATTGGTATTTATTACCAATTATTAATAATTACTAAAATTAATTATATACATTACTAATTATTGTTAATAATTAATAATTAATACTAATTATTAAAAATTAATACAAAAAATTTCAAGTTATTAGTTCAAATAAATAGTAATGACAAAACAATATAAATTTATTTTAATTACAACTAATCAACAAAAAAATTAACATAAAAAATGAAATAAATAATAAATTAAAAAAACATAAATGCATTTAAGACTGATTTTCTATTGATGCAGACGGCTTCACAACTTCTTCGTGAACAAAAAAATCAACTTAGAAAAATTCTCTCTAAAATCAGAGTTTAGAGAGAAATATGATCTAAAATTTGAGAGGAATGAGAGGAAAAACAGATAGTGGTATATATAGGTTAGATGATTTGCGACGGGATTATTTGCGACGGGATACCCATCGCAAATATTATCTTTTACGACAGGACTCGTCCCAAATACCTACACTCGCATTAATTACTGTCGGCGGTTAAAAAGTTATTTGCGACGGGACCAGTCGCAAATAGTCCCTGCCGACACACCTTTTGCGACGCGACGATATCCCGTCGCAAAAGGCTATAAACCGCCACCAGTTATTTGCAACGGTGGGATCTCACCGTCGCAAATAACCTTCGCGCGGTTTGGTGCGCTATCTGCGCCAAACTATTTGCGACGGGATAAGAAATCTCGTCGCAAATAGTTGGTTATTTGCGACGGGTCGTTACCCCCGTCGCAAATAACCTCTTGGACAGACGTTTTGCGACGGGATTTATTCCCGTCACAAAAGCCCTTTTTCTCGTAGTGTACTGATGCATCGCGGAGCTATAAGGGGCACCACCCGTCACATACTAAGTCCAATACATTCCTCATACAAAACGGTTGAAACATAACATAAACATTTATATTAAAACTACAATACAAAATGTCAATATTTTATCCGTAAACCATGAATGGTATAAAAATAACACATCCATAGTCAAACATATCACAAAAGTTTCAATACAATATATTAGATTTTTATCATAATAAATCAACTTCAAGCAAGTTTAAAATCCATAAATAGATTTTGACATAGATGAAAATGATTTGGAAAACTCTTTGAAAGAAATATCCATTTTTCATTAAAACATTTAAATGTCAAACAATTTAGAAAGGAGGACATTTAATGACATTTTTGAATCAAAGTGTCCCATACCACTTTGAAACTTTTGAAAGGAATTAACATTTTCAAAACATTCACGTCCATATAAATAAATACTTAAAAACCATTTTAAAAACATGGATATTAATGAGAATGATTTAGAAGAATAAATATTTAAAACATTTAAAATGATGTTTTAGTAAAATGTCCCTTAAAAAGAATCCCTTTGAAAACTCTTTTTATGAAACATGGACAAAGATAATAAATATGTCACAGTAGATACATACATAAAAGCAACCTCAAATAATATTGAGATTGTGAAATTAACCCTTATATTGCACTTTTCCTTGGTCTATGGGTCGTTTACCTCCTATATAATAGTTAAATCATTGTTATTAAATTATACAAGATTCATATACATAATTATAATATCATATATGATCTTCTAATAATGCTTTGTTAATGATATTTTAGTATTATCGTCATTTCAGGTGTTAACGGATTCATTTTCCTTTATATTCTTTCTTACGTAAGTAATGTTTGATATGGATAGGATGTATCTTATTCATATTAAGAATGATATTAAGTCTTTAAACATTATTTTTAATCATCATGTGAAAATTATTCTTGAATTGATACGATGAGGAATGAATCTCATCGTGTTTGTGGAGACGGTAATCTGTACGTACGCACGAGCGACAATTTCATTCTTTTGATATGAAAATAATATATAATTGGATGTTATATCATATATACATAATCATTATCATGTTATATTTATTATTTATATCAATTATACATCATTATTATACCAATCCAAATAATAATGTATTGAATAACAACTACACCATGACGTGGAGACTGTAAGTCGTAAGTACACATGTATGGTGACATGTCTGTGGATTGATAGAATAATGAATATGGTTATACCATATTTATAATAACATCACAATATATATAAGATACTGGAGTTATTATTTTAGAATGGAAACAACCAAGAAAGAGGAAGTTGAAGAAGAAAGAAACTTGAAAGAGGTGATGAAATATTTACCTCTTCTTCGGGTTCTTCCTTTTGATTTGATCAAAATGGGTCCTTAAGATGGCTTTCTGACTAAAGGAAGGCCTCTAGGATGAAGGGACGAGGTTTGGGAGTATATTTTTTCTGGGGTTGGCAGAGCCTAATGGCTTTGAAGGTGTGAATTTGAGATAAGTGAGAGTGCCCTTTTATAGGAGGGGTGAGGGGCACCTTAGGAATAGATTGAAATGTTATTTTATAATAAAATCATTTTTGGATTCTAATGGATCCAAAATGAATTATTTAAACTATAAGGCAGGTATGGGTCAAAAACAACTCAACCGATAGGTTTTAGACTGGTTTGGGTCACCATAATAACCTTATCTTCTAGATTTAACTCTTAGTTAAATAGTTTGACATTAACAATGTCTCTTTGTATTTTTATATTATATGGTTAATAAACATACAATAAACTTCCAAAAAAAACTCAAGTGGTTCACTAATGACATATATATTATTATTTAAGACCTTTGGTCGAGCCTTATATTTTTAGGAATAGAATATCAATTAATAATATAATTTTTGTTTTTAAAAACTCTTTTATGTCAATTTCGACACTGTTTTCTATTTTGTTTTTCTAATTCATAACAGCATTATTACCTCAAACAAAATTCATTTAATCAACCCTAACATGTCATAGTAACCTATAAAATTAGTTCAATTCATAAAAATTCTCGAATTACATTTATTTGGATATTTATAATATCTATTATTTTAATATTTCATCAATAAGGTAATTACTAAGTCATCATTGTGTCATAAAATTTTTTTATTATTTAATGTATAAAAAATATAAATAAAATAAAATTATTTAGGAAATAGTTTTATCTTTATAATGAATATTTATAGTAGAAATTGTGACTTATATAACCCCATGTAAAAATTGATTTACTAAAAGATATTTGTTTATGTCATTTTTGCCTTTACTTTAAGTTAATTAAAATAAAGTGTCATTATCATTCATAAGTGGCTCCATGTGATCCCAAAATCGACCCAAAGATTTCCATGGTCATCCATGGCTCATCCAATAAGGTTAGGACAAGTGTGGAGGAAATTGTTTACTATTATAATATTCTTTTTTACCTTGAATTACCCTATTTACCATTAACCGCGGTAAATAAAAGTCAAACGTTACTATTCACAAAAAAATTATTTTCATCTTATTGAACCAAATTTTACTTACTTAGGTTAACTGTGTCTCTCCTATTTTTTAAATTCAACTCATAGAAATGGTAAAATTATGTTTTATTCAAATTTTCAAATTCTCCCAGGAGGTGGGCAAAAGACAGTAAAAAGTTCAATAAACTTTTTATATATATAAACTTATTATAAAATGAATCCAATAAATTATGTGGAACTTATATAGGTATTATTTATCTATTTTGACCTAAAATAAATTTAAATAAAATAAATAATTATTTAAATAAAAAGTATGTTTTAACCAATAACTCAATGTTTTTCACTATTCATAAAAAATTGAAGGTTTACAGAAAAATACCAAAATTTCACGCTAAGCTAATTTTGATATTATGAATTCAAAAATTTAGTATATTTTACCGAATTCAAAACATAGAAGTTTCATTTATTAATTTAAAATTAATTCCCATTGTCAAAACCAAAAAGCGTGTTTTTAAGAAATTATAACTAACAAAAGATTGATACTTGTTTATGTTCAATTTCAAAGTGAAATTATATCCAATGAATAAAATTGGATTAAATGGTAACAATATAATCTATTTATAATTCAAAACCCTTAAAATTTATAATTTAGCAATACAAATTATTTTGTTTAAAAAATTTGTTTTTAGTTAAAATATGGTATTTTTCACTATTTACCCAAATACGAATGTTATCAGAAAAACAACAAATATTTGTTGAAACTAAATTCATATGTCCCGATTCTAAAAAATAAGTTTATTTTGTCAAATTTAATATATAAATGTTTTAAATATTAGATTGAAAAAGGGTTCGCCATTAAAAGGCAGTAAAATTTCATTTTTTTTTAAAAATACGTCTTTTATCTAAAAAATGAATTTGTTCTTACATTATGTCTAAGAAACACATAATATGTATTTTAAAATTAAAATTATTATATAAAGTTCAAAATTCAGTTAATATTATTCATAACCGCTTTTGAACGGATAGTTTGGTAAGTCGGGGTGTTCATGAACTTGGTGTTGCGCGTAGTGAAAGTTATTGAATTACTTTGAAGAAATAAAGTATTAAGAAATCATTGGGAGTTACACCTAGGATCAACCATAAACTCCACCATCCTTAATCATAGTTCTTAGATTCACTCACATTCATGTCAGGTCGATCAAAATAGACCAGTACAAGGATATTGTCATTGTCATTTTTTCTTTTCATTATATCTAGATCAGTGTGGATGACATTAGTTTTGACGTAAATTTGTATTGATTCATGTTATTATAGGATATATAGAAATTTCAATATTATCAATCTGATTTTCTGTCATCAGTTTTATCCCTTTTAAGCCCTTTATCCATCCTATTATCTATGTCCTCATTAACAAATGTGTTGTTTTCCTCTATGGTTTCTTCATTGAAATACCAATAATTTTTTTGAAGCATCTAAATATGTGCAAAATACCCTTCCATAGAGGACATAATCATATCAAATTAATCTACATAACACCTAATACAATGATGCATGAGTATAGACTTCATGGAATTTATCCTCATAAAAATACCATAAATAGGATGAAATCTATGCCCATATTAGATGATGATAAATGCGTGAAATATAGTCTAATGAGGATGTCCTATAATTTAATAGTGCAAAATACCTAATATGTCCTCTTTTTTTCCTCATTAATGCTAGATCACATTATGGGTTCTTGATATAGTTTTTTAATTCATAAGACGATAATATGATAAAATGAAAGAATCTAGAAATTAAATACTAGTGATTGGGATTCCTATATTTACATGATTTTTCTAAAACTAGGAATGCACTATTTCACTTTTGGTAGAAAAAATATCTCATCTATATTGTACTTCTAAATAGAATCTTATAGTTTTGATCATTCAGAATAATAGAAAAATTCCCTAATAAAAACTACATGTGGATTTAATATTTTTATTTCTAGAAACATAGTTTTGGCAATATTATTTATCTTTTTCCCAACCAAAAAAATCAATCATAAAAAAATCCATCCTATATTATGGCCTCTCTATTAATCTTAATTATTTTTATAGTAGATTCTATGTTTGTAGGATGTTTCACTGAAAAAAAAAGTGTTTGGATTTACTCATGTCAGCTTTGGATACATATTTATGTATGATCTATATATTTCTTATATGGATAGTATTCATTATACACTCCCACTCCCTCGTTAACATTTAATAATATCATGACCATGTTTATTCAGGATTGAACTATTACGATCACTTTTTAATGTCCCCTTCTCATATACCACACATAATACCTTGAATTTTTGAATCACTATAAAACAATCACATTTATTGGTTATGAGAACATTTGAACTCTAAATGAATAATTATTCATGGTAAAAATATATGTGAATAGAAATATATCATTCCAACTAGAGGTATATTTAATCTAAAGGGGAAGTTACACTAAACCCATATATCCTTAACAACACTTTAGTGGAACACATAACTAAAATTTGGTTATTGGTCACCATTGAAATTCTTGTTTCATATCATTAGTTTTTGATTCAAATACCTAATGTTATGATTTACATAATTGATATTCATTTTTCAAAGGTGTTAGGGAACTCCTAGATCTAGAGAGCCATTTGGGATGTGACACCCTGTAACAACTATTATAGGCACTATGTACTTATACCTCATCAAATCTTTCTAATGATATATATAATTATAGATTCTCTCTCATTCATGGAATGTCAATTACTCCCTTATATCATATATAAATCCTCAACCTCATTTTATTTTTCAAGGTAGTATGCATACAAAAATCACAAAAACAATGCTATGTACTATGATTATAAACTATGTGTACCTCCCCACATGGTTGTCTATACATGTGTACGGCTCTCTAGTCATATTGTCTCAACCATTCCCCTGATTATTGGAAGGATGCAATATCATCTTGTCAAATCCATCTAACATTAAATATGATTTTTTTGCAATACGAATGAAATTAAACATCCAGGGGAAAGAGAAATGAAACTCACTAGATTGAATCCCTTTAAATTGAATCCTAGTTAAAAGTGATACATTAAATCATTTGAAAAAAACACACATGGAAAAGGAAAATTTGATGAATTGGATGAATGTAAATGGTAGAAAACATCTTAAGATGAAAACCAACATAGGTAAAAAAAGAAAATAATAATTTACTAACCAATAAATCATTCCCCATTTAGTAATTAAGAAACTTTTATTTCAAAAATACTATAAAAAGATATAATCAATTACAGAACACAATTCGACCCTATAAAAATTCTACTTCTACTAACATTTTCCACTTACTGAAGAAAGTGATTGAAATTCGTTATGATCATTGAATATATTTGTTCAAAAAATATATGAAAAATTCATGGATGTATAATTTTAGCATACTTAATCAGTTTTGTAAAAATGAATCATCATTTGTAAATCCCCTTTATGATTTTTATTAAGATAATTTTGTTACTTAAATCATATTTGAATGGACTACCATTTCTTACATTGATGTTAACTATGGAATAATATTCAGTCTATCTATATCCTTTAGAAATTTAATTTCATGGGGGAGGAGAAATATCATATGTGATCTATATATCCTTACCATAAAATTACTGTAAGTGTTTTACTATATTCAGACAGAATATATATGTCCAATTGAAAAAGCCTGTTGTGAAACCAAGTTTCGATGTCCTTTATGTCATATACTTTCTCGGTTATATGGTTTTTCTATATGTGTTAACACATTCATCCAAACTAAATCAATCAAGGGGTATATTTTGAAAATTTTAGGGATTTTTTTATACAACACCATTGTCTCCAATATTTCAAAATTAGGATTTAATTGTTTCATTATCAATAAATGTTCGAGTGGATTTACTATTTATGATATTTAACAATTAATATATTGTTTATTATTAGGAATTTATAGTTTAGGTTACATATGAGTTAGATAATTAACAATAGTTTGATAGAAAACATTTTCATTCACTAATAGAAGTCAGATAATCCATAGGACGGGTACTTTTTATAGTTATATAAAATGTACAATGGGGGGAAAATATAAGAATATCTTGTTGTTTGAACTCATTATATCAAAGAATGTTTTATCAGAGGAACAAATTTATTAGTATAGATTTTATTTCCTAGAATTTTTTGTCTCAATTAGTAGGTGAATATATTTGATGCACACAACCAATTTTTGATTCCTATACTCAATGGTCTAATCTTCGATGACCACTTATAAAAATTATTCCACCCCTTCCAATGTTATTAGAATATTTTGGAATTTATTTTTTCTATGTTTCCACTATATAATTTGTCCAAAATTCCCTCACTTTCTATTGGGCTTGTTGTTAAGTATCCTACACTATATAACTCACAACATGGTTTTTGTTTTTTAATGAGTGGAGGTATTTCCATTGATTCAACAATTTCTCTAGAATGACTAAAACCTGTTTAAAAATAGAATTATATTTATTACAATAAAATACATCTATGAAAACCCCAATTTCTTTCATATATCTATTAACTTTATCATTGATAACATTTAAATGTGATTTAATGATGATTCCATGAACATTATTCTATTCTAATCTAAGAATCATCCAATTTTCATTAGAAATATTAGGACTCATGTATTAGAAATTTACTATTATGAATATATTCATATGAAAATAATACAATGTTGAAGGATACTTTCTAACTAATGCTATGAGTGGATAAGATTTTTTGGTAACTAACCCTTAATTAGTTATATGAAATAACTCATTGGAAATAGCATCCACCAATGGATCACTTGCTATCGAGGTGACATGATCAAATGTAGTGATGTAACAAATATTTTGTGTTTATATTGTTGTTTCAACAACCACATCAATGTAAGGATAATATGAAACAAATAATTCCACATTCTATTTGGGAAACATTCCATGAGTCCTCCCTAATTCAGGAATTTATTCCACAATACTCCTAGGTAAAATGCACTTTGAATAAAACAGTATATTAACTAACTAGACCCTATTCCCAAGCACAAAATTTGGGTATCTCTCTATCCATTTTTGAGCATTATCCTAATATATGATGGTTTGATTTATAATATAATACAATGGATCATCATTTTGTGTTCCTTCATATTAAAGAATAAAAAAAATAAGCACATGAAATAAGTGTGTTTTTTGACAATAGTCTCAGTGAAAAGTAATAAGAAAAGTCATTATAGACACTTGAACATGCTTGTGAACCTATATAAGGGATAAGGATCATAGATATTCAGTTAATCCACATAATATACTAGAACACTATATTAGAAATATATGGTAAAAAATTAACCATTGTATGTATTACTTCAATTATAAATAACCTTTATATCATGTTAATCATAAAAAAAAGAAGGAATGTGCAAGATTTATTAAAACATAACAGATCTCATTGGAACATAGATAAATTTGTCAAATTATAATATTATTGAGTTGTTTGGTAAAATCTATAGAATGGGAAATGGTAATGGTATTATGATACTTTTAACACCTAAAGCATTATTACACCCATCTATAAGGGACCTGGAATGGGTCGTTGATACAATATGGTAAGATACCTTGTTTTATGTGTCATAGAATGTGGTAAAACTAGGCATGTACATTAACTAATTGATTGATTATTTTTCCATATACTTATGGGACCACAATCAATTAGTAACTAACACAATCTACATAGTGGGTATCCCTAATAAGGAAGATCCACCCACACTAGAACATTGGAATATACCGCAGTATTATGATCTTTAGGCCAAGCATGAATTTTTTCATCTTTCCGCATAGTTCACTAGCCACATCTTTGGGGATACCAATATAAACCTTCAATATTTTTGGCTTTTCGAGAAGGAATTCACGAAGATTCCTAACTCTTTTCCCAACCCCATTACATTATAGGAAGATATCCACCCAATCAATAAAATGTATAAATACGAGAGGGTGAGTCCCCCTCTTGATATTCTCTCTATATTAACTCGTATGTTTCATTATAGGGGTTGGGTTTTTATATATTTCTCTAGAAATTTGAAGTGGGGATTAATTCATCATAATTCCCCAATGGATAGGGATTCCCCATAATTTTTAGATACCTACTTGGATGATTCCTACCTAACTATGTGTTACATGATTTTTTTGCACTTGAACACCAGTGACTAAATAATTCTATGAGATATTTTATATGATACATCTTGAATATTTATATCCACAATTGTTGTTGTATATACATCATTGAAAATTGTTAGCTAAAAATTTTGCATATTTATTGAAACCAAAATTCCAAAACCCATTAATCCTAAAATCTATAATAAGGATAAAAATGCATTTTAAACATCACCCACCTCTAGGATCATTCAAAAAATATAATAAATTTATTCAAACAACCTTTTGTAATGAGTTTTTTATTCATTAGTAGGTTATCCAGAATATCTTAGAAATATTTTAGGATATAATAACTTCAATAATGTGTCACTAAGAGGAGATATTCATTACAAAAATGTCCATGTGAATGCAGTGAACGGAAGATGAAAACCATACAGATTTTATATTATGATCAGGTGTGGTAATTAAAAAATTTTAACGAATCATTAATTTAAATATGGTTAACATTTTAGATAATAGTTAATCATGAATCTGTAGTTTGAGAAGAATCATTAATGCCTCGTTCTGAGATATGAAGGGATATCGTGGATCATCCCTTGTATTCCATTTGGAAAAGACTGTCATTTGAATCAAATTAATTGATTTAGGAATAAGATTTGTTCCAAAAGTTATTATTAATTTAGATGGAAATATATGGAATGTAATTAAAATATTATAAAGAGTGCGATGAATAGAAAGTGGAAAACTGATAAGTTATAAGTTTCTTAGAAGAATAATGTGAATCACTTAGTGAATAAAAACTATGTTATTAAGAATACGTCTCATAACTTTTATATAAAGGTAAATAGATTTTAGAATGAATATATGGATAAATCACAATGTTTTTGTTAAGATTTAATATTTATGAGAGATTCATCCCCAAAAGGGTTCATTTTTGGAAGCCAATAATTTCCACTATGGTGGGTCACTTTGCAGCATCTTAGAATTAATTCCATGAAACATCTTGGATTCATTGTGGTGGGATTCAACTTAGTAGATTCCTTGAATCCATACTTCATGTACACCAAACATAATCATGGTCTCTTAGCATCTTCCCATGGTTCGGAATCAATTTTTGTGTGTGTTATGAAATCCTTCCAGAATGCATGATTTTCTCACTTTATGGTTGTGATGAGGTGAGTCGTCACAAATACATAACTCTACAAAGAACCTGAAAAACATATATTAAATAATTTTCGTACAAATTTATCATAAGGAACAACCTGTAAATACCCCCAATAAAAATATATCTGAGGGTGTAGAAAATAGACATCAATTAGTTTTCATCTTCTATAACAAGAACTATAAGAGATAAATTGATTGGATTTATTTCCATGACCGATTTAAAACAAACCTTAGGATGGTTATTTGTATAAAACCAGGAAAATAAAGGTGGAGGAGCATCACGTAAATATTTTTTTTTTGTAATTTATAAATAGTAAAAATCTCTTCATGGTCACCAATATAAAGACCTTTGTAAAGTACTCTAAGAGGACTGTTCCATGGAGGGGTATTCAAATAATCCTTTCACAACATGGGGTCCTTAAATAGAATGGCTTTATAAATCATTACCCACTCTCATAAAATCCTTATATAATATGAAAATTTGGATTTCTAAATAATATTCTAGATTTTTAATAATGGACTACGTTAGTAAAATATTTGACCTACAATTATTCAATTTACTAAGAAAGTCTATTATTGCTATTTGGGTATATTCTATAGTCCTTATTCATAATTGGACATATAACAAGTTATAATTTATCTTGAACTAGTCTAGGACCCCCATAAAATGTTCACATAAGATATCCTGCAACACGATCGATTGAAATTTACAATCCCCATGGTATGGAAACTCAAACTAATGAATCAAATATTAACCCGTGTGAATGATTTTTTGTAAATATTAAATTAAAATATAGTATTTACCCTTATAAAATTGTAATAAAAAATAGTAAATTGAAGGTATATGTATTAGAGGAAATATTATAATTTCAAAATTAAATTATAGAAATGATCCATATTTAATAATACAACATGAAACATAATATAGTACATGATAAAAAATCGGTATAATAGAAGAAAACATTTCTAATATAATAAAGATAAAACGATATAACAGATAACCAAAAATACCTAACACATTTCTTATGTGACCTGCATGTCAACATCCACATACCACCATGAATCCAATGAGATAAAAGCTAAACTAGAACCTAAATAAAAAACTAGAATATAATATCCACATATAGAAAACCTAGTAGGTATGAAAGAGAAACCATAACCCATGCATTACCTTTACATAAATGATCCATGTTGTGATATATTAAAATATTGTTTTTTCAATATGTTTTTATATTTTATTTTTTTTAAATGTCATTATGTTTACATATTCCCTTAAAATAGTTCCATTATAATACGTTAAGGGTTGAAACATTTTTTCATAGATAATCCTCTAGTGATTTAATAAATAAAGTACCAAAACATTTGTAATCAATTAGTCATCAACTAACATTAATTATAATATGAATGTGAAGGTATAAAGAATAAAAAATAATTATAATAACATTAGTAGCAACAATAGGGTAATGGAAATTGAAAATATAAAAATATCTAAAATTGCAATAAATAAAGTAATGTAAACAATATAAATAGTTAACTACCAATGATCATTGAAATATATATGAAATAATGTAATAAAACTTACTAAACATGATTTTTCTTATTAACAGAAATAATATAATATAATTTCTATAACACATGTTAATAACATACCTATACTAACTAACAAAAAAACTCACAAAGCATGGGTATATCCATACTAAGGGCCACTAACAATACTATGATCCTAAACCAGTAAAACATGTGTTCTTGAAAATCCTCAAGACACAATGGCTTTTACATGATATATAAAGAATAATGCTTATATGTTTCAATATAAAAACATAACGATATAAAAATAAACACACATACATATCTAGTTACATGATGTTTGAACCATAAAAAATCCTCACACTTGATCCCACATCCATGTAAACTACCCCTTGTTTATCCAGAAAAAATATAGAAACCCTTTCATATATCTTGAACAATTTCATTCCCTTAAAACAAACTATGTGGAGGGGTAGGATCTAAGGGTGGGATTTCATCAAATGACCTCTTTTTATAAATAACAACTAGGCCTTAAAATCATTTTTTACAAATAAAACCTTTTTTAGTAGAACTATGCACACCCTTTAAATATAATGAGAGTAATTACAATCATATTTTAAAAAAATGTTTTTTAAAACATAAATTTCATCTGTTAGAAATATTTAATATTTTAATCAATAATTAGGTATGTAAGGTTCATATAATATGGAATGATTTTTTCATTTAGTAAAAATTGTAAAAAAAATATTTTTTCCCAAATAAAACAGAAAACAATTAATAATTCCATTCAATATTAAAAAAATGAATTTATCAATTTGATCAATCATGTTTAAAGAATTCAAAGGACAAATACATATTTAAAACACCTCAAATTGAAGGGAAAATAGATAGATCGTTGAATATGATATGAACAAAACCCATAAGATAATTGAAACACACTAAAAATGAATTGATATAAGGAACACAGTGAAATCATCACCCATGGGTTCATATATAGAAAACAAAATATGGGTATAATATAAAATAAAAAATAACAATGAATGCATAAGGGTAAAATAAAGGATCAATGAACATATCCTTGAAATAATGACTTTAATCGAGGATGAAGACAAATGTAATGAACTTGGGAGATAGAAAAAATAAATTGGAGGCGTGGTAAGAGTTTTAGTCATTAAGGGAAGAGGAGAATGAAGTATTAGGGATTATAAATCTTGTATGTTTATAAAGGAAAATCTAATATTTGTCTGTTCTATTAGGTTGTATTTTTTACTCAAATAAATTACCATATTATTTTCCAACTATGAGTCATCCACTGGAAACATCTAGGAACCTATAGATTTTGTATATATTCATAGGAAAATTGTGTGTCAACCATGAAAATATGATCATATAAAAAATAGTCCCTTTCATAGTTTTCCCATGGTTTCCCTAACTCATGTTCAAGATATTCCCCATAAAACCCCACATGGAATTTCAATTCTAAATGGTATACCCTAGCTATTTTAAACCTATACATACTAACCATCTACATTAAAAAATTAACTAGGGAGGCCCTAAAAAATGGTAACCCACATTGTCTCAATTAATCATTTCACCTCAGGACACCTATAAAATGGTTGTTGGAATGTTTGATAATGTATATAGTGAAAAAACAAGAAAACCCAATTATATGAAAAAAGAACTACAATATTTAAAAATAAAATGAGTTAAACCATAAACAAAATATAAGATAAAAAACAAAATGTAAAAACATGGTTTGGCAGGGATAATTCATCTGACTATAAGGTTTTTTCTTGTATAAAGATTCATCCTATTTATTTAATCATTCAAAATGAAAATATTTAACACCTCAATAGAAATTGATTCTTAAATCCAAGGAACACCAAGACCACCAATTTGAAAAATCCCAATATACCAATGGAAATGAGCTACACTCATATGTAGACTAACATCTAAAGTAATGATATAATAATAATTTTTAATATTTATTAAAATTTATGAATTATATAGTAATTTTAAATAGAAATTGTTGATATTTTCAATAAATTACACAATAAACAATAATCATTTTCTTAAACATACTACATTTCACGCTAACCTATGTTAAACCAAATAATAATATACTATTAGTATTAATATTTTTTAGTATGGAAGATATCACCAAGATGTTTTATTATAATGAATGAATATGAATAACTATTTTATGTTTACACATGTTTATAATTTTTTTAAATTCCTCCTAAATGTTTCATATTCATAAGATAAGAAAAAAAATCCATTTTTATACACAAAAAACCTAATTTTTTCTTTTAAAAATCAGTTTTATCACCATTTAGTGTCACATCTATTTTAAAAATACATTTTTACAATTTTATAATCTCAAGAAAACGAAATAAAATTATTTTTTTGAAATAATAAAATTAAAATTTACTTTGGGTTAATTTTTGGTAATTTTCTGAGAAGTTTCATATTTTGATGAATAGTAAAAACAATGATTTTTAATTGAAAACTGAATTTCTGTATAATTTATTTATAAACAGATATTATATTATTTATTTATTTTAAAATATTATTGTATAATCATTATATCATTCCAAAAAATGTAGATAATTGGAATAAATTTAACTATAAAATCTCATGTTTTTTAACCTAACTAAAATACGATTGTTTTTTAATTTTTTGTTTACTGGAGGGGTCCGTTTTAAAACTAGAACTCAAAAAGAGAATAAGAGAGTTTAATCACCCCTTTGTGATTGTTTTGGGTGTGGTTGATGGCCCTAGAAGTTTTCTGTGTGGCTTGAGGAGTTTCAGGAGTGTCGATCCCATAAAGGTCATATTTTATGAAGCTGCTGGGGGCATACGATTTCGATGAAACCATTCGGCCGACAACAAGTAACCATGACAACCTATTTAAGGTTGATGGGGGTGTATTTATTCATATTCTAATCATGGTTTTACAAACCATGGGGGTGTGTCTTAGAGGTAGTATACATTGCACAATTTGAACTCGGTTTGCAAAACCATGCAGGTTAAACTGTGCTGACTGATGTTTTTAAAGAATTAAATTAAATTAAAATGAAATTAAAATAAACTTAAAACACTAAAGCCTCAACACACTTTCCGCATATGCAAACGATGTGACCTAGGGTGGTTCCCCCTTCTCAGTACACTCGACCCCCTCTCCTTGATCCCTCACGGATCATCGTATCCAGCCAACTGCTTCAGGATTTGTGTCTGAATTGTGATGATAAGTCTTCTTATCCCTTATACTGTCCTTTTCCAAACAATATTAGGCCTCCCCATAATCCTACACATCTCAACCAATCATACGGTTTTAGGCTAATTTCATTTTAAAATTACCTTCGATGTTAGGATGTCTAGATGATGTCTCGGGGCTTGGTGATACTTGTTCCAGAAACCGCCACCGAAGGCAACACAGTTTTTATCATTGAAATATTTTATTTTCATCTCAGATGAGTATTTCTCCTTTCTTCATTACTTGTCTCCTTATAAATTTTTTTCATTACTAGTTTTAATTTTCATATTAATTATCTTGTAGTGCATTGAACATTGCCTTGTGGTTTCAAGTTGTCAGGTCTAAGGTGACTCGCCTGTAAGTTCATAGGTATGTAAATATATATGTGGGTTATAACGACCCATACTTTACATACATTGTTAATACTTCAAAATTGAAGCACACTTATTACAACATATGACAAAACCACAAAGGACCGTATAGGTATAGTGTCTTTAAAAACTGGGAAACATAAACAACTGGTTCATAAATCTTCTACAGTGTCTCCCATTTATTTCATCATATCTAGGGTCCCTTTTAGCATATTCTACTTAATATCCATATTCCTGACCTGGGGAAAAGAAAACATAAAAGGGTGAGCTCAAATGCTCATCAAGGGAAAATAAAGGAAATAAAAATCATATCATATCTTTTTGAAAATCATAACCTGCAAAAGAGATCATAATATCTTAACATGGAATAAATCATAGAAGTGAAAATGAGATCCCCGTAATCATAACATGAAACTTGAAACTTTGTGGCATGCACACATAATCATGGAACATCATTTCTTGTTAGTCATGACTCATTGCCAAGACTATCTTAGTGGACAGAGTCCCTTTCTGAACCGAGTCACCCTCGTTCCAGTCCTGTTTCACTGAACCGGTATAACCTACCGTTCCAGCCATGTCTATCTCATGAGATATAAAATCTTTACCCAATGCATTGGAGGGAGATATAGGTCCCACCCATCTTATAATGAATCCTTTGTTATGTGTGCCACATAATCATAAATCATACATCATCGCATAACACATGTAGCAAAAATGGGATTCTTGAAACATCATGACATCATAAAACAAATCATATAAGGTAAATGACTTCATAAAAATAATTCCCTCACAACATAATCAAATCAATGTAATAATAGGGATAAAAACAGAACCCTTTATTATCTTATATGGAAAATAATTTTGATAAAACACTTGAACTCCATTCTTGAGGAAAATATCCTTTCTACTTCAAAAACACTTTTCATTTCTTATCATGTCATACAATTTTAAACTAAAAGAAGTTAATTAAAAATAAATTTGAAAACTTGTAAAGGAAGCTTATTGGAAATAATGTTTTAAAAATCCATTCATGCCGTATAAGTTAAAAAAACATTCTTCGTACTTTTGTTAGAAAAGTCAAAAAGTACCTCGTACGAAAAATGACAAAAGATTCCTTTCATATCTTTTACTAAAAACTCACCAAAGGGTAAAATTGGATATAAACTATTGTATAAGGATATAAATATTACATATTGAGGAAACATGGATGTGGATGATAAAATACACCCCAGTAAATTTCAAAGTATAAACAATCTCAGATAAAAATGAGATTGTGATATTTTCCCTTACCTTAGGTCCGATTTGCTTTGTACGTGTCTGAAGCTCCTGTATAATGGTTTAAATAATGTTATTGACTTATTCCAGAATCATACATATTGATATGATATCATATATGGTCATATTCTTAGCTTCTTGTTAGTAATATATCATTGTTACTTGTTACTCGGGTCCTTATTGCCTTTTGTTCTTATGCGTGTTTTTCCGAATAAATTCTTATTCTTCTTTTAAGGTTATAGATACCTTATATCCAGAATGGTATTAGTGTAACATATATCATATTTATTCATTAAATTCATTTATATAATTACTATGTAATGATGATCATGTAGAACGAGTCACATCACATCGTGGAGACGGTATTCTGTACGTACGCACGAGTGATGATATCGTTCCTATGATCGTGGAACTGTATTGGAGTATATATATTATTTGAGTATCAATATTACTTTATAATAATAATAAATAGTTACTCATTACACCATTATACCCATCCTTGTAAGGTGATGGTGGAAAATAGATTACACCACGGCGTGGAGACGGTATTCCGTACGTACGCACGCGCGGTGATTTCATTTTTCCGTAGGATGGATAGAAGGTGAATTAGGTTTGTTTCATATTTATAATAACATATCAGTATGTAAGTAATACTGATGTTATTACTTTATCATGAAACAACTGAAGAAGAAGAAGTTGAAGAAGAAAGAAATTGAAAAGATCGGTAATGGATATTACCTCTTCTTTGGAATGCCTCTTTGAATCCTCCACTTAGGGAATTAAGATTGGTCTTTGAAGAAGTCCAGGACCTCTAGGATTATTCTATGTAAGTGGAGAGGAGAAAATGGAAGGGGTTGGCCGAGCTTGAGTGCTCAAATTGGTGTGAGGAGGAGGGGGAGGAGGTTCCCTTTTATAAGGGAGGAGAGGGGCACCTTAGGAATATCTCAAAATATTATTTTATATTAAAGTCAAAATCGTTTTATAATGGTTCCAAAGGGTCTTATTTAGAAGCTAAAGTGGGGATGGGTCAAAATACTATCAACCAATATTATTTAGACAAGTTTAGGGTATTATTTTAACCTTATCAATTAGATTTAACTCTAAGTTAAATAATTTAACTTTTACCGTGTCTTTTTGTTTTCTTTCACTATATGGTTAATACACTTACTATAACATGCCAAACGAACCCCAAATTGTTTATTATTAATATATATATCCTTATCAAAGTCATTTGGACGAACCATAGATTTTTAGGAATAAAATAACAATTAGTAATATAATATTTGATTTAAAAACTATTTTGTGTCAATTTTGACACTATTTGATATATGATTTTTGTGAAAGTCATAACAGAATTATATGTTCGAACCAAGTTAAATAAATAAACACTAATATATCATAGTAACCTAAAAAATTAGTGGAATTCATAAAAAGTCTCAAATTACATTTATTTTGGTGTTTATAGCATCAATTATGTCAATATTTCATTAATAAGATAATTACTGCATCATCATTGTGTCATAAATAAATTTTATTTTTCAATGTCTAAAAATTTCAAATGAAATACCATTAAGTAGTAAATCTTTTTAGATTTCTAATGAATATTTATAGTCGAATTTATCTTATGTATAACCCCATATTAAAAATGATTTACTTATTAAACTTTGATTTTAACTATTTTAACCCTTCTTTAAATAAATTAATAATAAATGTCCTAATCTAACCCAAGTGGGGCTGAATGGTCATATTTTATTCCTAAGTTTGTTTTTGGTCGAATTAAACTTATCCAATAGAATTAGGACATGTGTTAGGGTAATAGTTATATCATTTTTACCCTTAGTTACCCTATTTACTATTAACCGCGGTAAAAAAAGTAAAAAGTTACTATTCACCAAAAAATTATTTTTATCTCATTGAACCACATTTTACTTACTGAAATCAACCGTATCTGTCGGATTTTCGAAATTCCATTCACAGAAGCGGTAAAATTTAGTTTTATGCAAAAATTCAGTTTTTAACCTACCACTTAGTGGTTTCACTATTCATCAAAAATTGAAAGTTTTCAGAAAAATACCAAAATTTCACCCTAGCCTAATTTCGGTATTCCGAATCCAAAAATGAAGTCTATTTTGAAAAATAAAATTTATAAAATTTCAAAAAGTGGTTATTACTATTCATAATGGCTAGTTTTAATAATATTTTAATAGCATATCGTTGTTTAGTGAAACTCGGTATTGCGTACGACGCAAGCTATCGAGAAAGGTCGTGATTGCGTGTAAAGTAAGCCAAGCAACTGTGTAGTGAATGATTCCTTTGATGATATATAAAAACAAAATATTACTCATAAAAATCTCGGGTGTTACATTCTACCCCCCTTAAAAAGAATTTCGCCCTCGAAATTCGTCACTTTGTAACAAACAGATGAGGATACTTCTCCCTCATCATATCCTCAAGCTCCCATGTAGCTTCTTCAAGTTGATGGTTCCTCCATACAACTTTCACCAAGCGAGTGGTCTTGTTTCGTAGGACTTTTTCGCTACGATCCAGAATCTCTATCGGCTGTTCTTCATAAGAAAGATCTTGCTCCAGCGGTACAACTTCTGAGCTGAGTACATGTAAAGGATCTGGTATGTACTTTCTTAGGAGAGATACATGGAACACATCGTGAACTTGAGAGAGATTCGGTGGAAGCGCCAATCGATAAGCTACCTTCCCAACACGATCCAGTATTTCGAAAGGACCGATATATCTAGGGCTCAACTTCCCCTTCTTTCCAAATCTCATAACCCTCTTCTAGGGAGATATTCATAAGAACACTTTATCACCCACTTCAAACTCTAGGTCTTTTCTTCAGTTGTCGGCATAACTTTTCTGTCGACTCTGAGCTGCTCTTATGTGTTGTTGAATAGATCTGACCTTTTCTGCCATTTCACCAATGAGATCAGATCCTAATAGCTTTCTTTCCCCAGCTTCATCCCAGCAAGTTGGAGTCCTGCATTTCTTTCCATAGAGAGCTTCATAAGGAGCCATCTGAATACTGGAGTGAAAGCTATTATTATAAGAAAATTCCACCAAAGGTAGGTGTTGATCCCAACCTCCTTTGAAATCCATAGAGCAAGCTCTCAACATATCTTCTAGGGTTTGAATTGTTCTCTCAGACTGACCGTCTGTCTGGGGATGATAAGCAGTGCTGAAACTCAACTCTGTATCCAGAGTATGCTGAAGAATTCGCCAGAACTTCGAGGTAAATCTCGGATCCCGATCAGATATAATAGAAAGCGGTACTCCATGCAATCTTACCACTTCCTTTACATATATCCTGGCAAGCTGATCTAGAGAGAAATCCTCTCTAATAGCAATGAAGTGTGCAGAATTTGTAAGATGATCAACTATGACCCAAATAGCATTATTGCCTTTAGATGTTTTAGGAAGTCCTGTGACAAAGTCCATTGTGATGTTTTCCCATTTCCATTCGGGTATGGGTAATGGTTGTAACATCCCCTTATACTTCTGTCTCTCAGCTTTAACTTGTTGACAAACCAAGCATCGAGAGACATATTCAGCAACATCTCTTTTCATGCCATCCCACCAGAAGTACTCTTTCAGGTCCCTATACATCTTCGTGCTTCCAGGATGAATAGAGAATGATGAACTATGAGCCTCATCCAGCAGCTCCTTCTTTAATTCGGGGATGGGAGGAACACAAACCCGATATCTGAACTTTATTATCCCATCACAATCAAGGTTGAATTCAGGAACATTTCTCACCTTCTTTTGTAACTCGACATCTTCTTTCTGTGCCTCTTTAATCTTCACATGTATAGATGGTTGAACATTCATTTGAGAAAGATAAGATTTTTCCCCTTCCATTATAATTCCAAGATCCATCCTTTGTAAATCCATAAATATTGGATCTTTTGTGATCCTCATCATGGATAAACTAGCATGGTCTTGTCGACTTAATGCATTTGCCACCTTGTTTGCTTTCCCAGGGTGGTAATGGATTGAGCAGTCATAATCCTTAATCAGCTCCAACCATCTTCTTTGACGCATATTCAACTCCTTTTGTGTGAAAATATACTTTAAACTTTTATGATTAGTATAAATATCACACCTTTCACCATAAAGGTAATGCCTCCAAATCTTTAATGCAAAGATTACCACATCCAACTCCAAATCATGTGTTGGGTAATTTTGCTCATGGATTTTCAACTATCATGAGGCATAAGCTATCACCATATCATTTTGCATAAGAATACACCCCAATCCCTTCTTGGATGCATCACTATAGATCACAAACCTTTCTCCACTACAAGGCAATGTGAGCAC
Source organism: Viscum album (assembly GCA_963277665.1). Taxonomy (NCBI): domain Eukaryota; kingdom Viridiplantae; phylum Streptophyta; class Magnoliopsida; order Santalales; family Viscaceae; genus Viscum; species Viscum album. The sequence goes on along the minus strand of OY728155.1, from coordinate 163,049,414 downwards.
AGGTGCACTGGATAACCTTCTTTTCAACTCCTTGAAATTATCTTCACATTCCTATGTCCAGACAAACTTAACTCCTTTCCGAGTCAACTTGGTGAGTGGATTAGATAATCGTGAAAAAATCTTTTACAAAACGTCGATAATATCCAGCCAAACCAAGAAAACTTCGGATCTCATTTACTATTGTTGGTCTTGACCATCTTTCGATAACCTTTGTTTTTGCTGGATCCACAGATATCCCCTCTTTTGAGATTATGTGACCCAAAAATGCAACTTTTTGAAGCCAAAATTCACACTTGGTAAATTTGGCATAAAGCTTCTCCTTTCTCAGGGTCTTCAATATAATTCTCAAGTGATCTTCATGCTCTTCCTTGCTCTTTGAATAGACAAGAATATCATCTATAAAGACTACCACAAATTGATCAAGATAGTCTCTAAAGACTCTATTCATTAGATCCATGAAGATAGCAGGGGCATTAGTAAGACCAAATGGCATCACTATAAATTCATAGTGTCCATACCTTGTACGGAAAGCCGTCTTTGGTATATCCTCCCTTTTGACCCTTAATTGATGATACCCTGAACGAAGATCAATCTTGGAAAAGTATTGAGCTCCGCGTAGTTGGTCAAATAAGTCATCAATGCGTGGGAGAGGATATTTGTTCTTGATAGTGATCTTGTTAAGTTCTCGATAATCAATGCAGAGTCTCATTGATCCATCTTTCTTCTTAACAAATAGAACAGGTGCTCCTCAAGGTGACGCACTAGGGCGTATGAATCCCTTATCAAGATTCTCTTGGAGTTGCTTCTTCAATTCCTGCAACTCAATTGGGGCCATTCTATAAGGTGTCTTTGAAATTGGCAAAGCACCCGGTACGAGTTCTATTGAAAACACAACTTCACGATTTGGTGGAAGTCCCGGTAATTCCTCCGGAAAGACATCATCAAACTCCCGTACAATGTTCATATTCTTAATCATGAGTTTCTCACCAACCATTTGAGATAAATAACCTTCATTTAGTGGAATCAATACCCATAAGATGGAAGAAATTTCCACTGGAAGGTTATGTTCATCCTTGCATTGATAGACGATCGTAGATTGATCTGGAATATGAAATGTGACTTCCCTTCTTTGGCAATTGATATGAGCTCCATGTAGAGAAAGCCAATCCATGCCAAGAATCACATCAAATTCCACTAAAGGAAGGATCACAATATTTACAGGAATCACTTTCCCACAAACTTTGATCGGAGAAGAATTATAAACTTTTGATGCGACTATTGTTCCATTAGGTGTTGTCACAGCTAACTCAACATCTAATTGTTGAGGTAGTACGGTGATACCCTTAGAAAATTTTTCAGAAATAAAAGAGTGGGTGGATCCAGAATCAAATAAAACATTTGCTACTTTAGAGTGGATGGTAAGTGTACCTTTCACCACTTCGTTATCGTACTCCACATCGCTGATAGAAATTGCATGTGACTTTCCTTTGTATTTAGCCTTAAGATTTTGTTGACGTCGACCATCATCATCAACCCTTGGATTTGGGCATTGATTGGCATAATGCCCCATCTCCTTGCACTTGAAACATTGAAGTGTAGTAGGTTCATTCTGTGTATCCCTTCCTTTGTTTGCATCATTAGACATCCTCTTCCCATTATCGCGGCATTCAAATGCCCGATGACCTTCCTTTCCACATTTAAAACATTTACTTGTCCCTTTAAGACAACTCCCTCCATGTTTCCTTCCACACTTTGAGCATAAGGGAAAGCTCATCTTCTTTTCAGTGTGCTCTTTAGATTTTCCTTTGAATTCCATCTTCCTCTTCTTATCAAACCCATGTGACTGATGGGTTACTCCAATCTCCATCTCGACTTTGAGAGGACATCGAACGATTTCCTCGTAGCTATTGAAGTCCCTTATGGCTAACGCCCTTCGAAGACTTGGTTTTAAGCCACTAAAGAATCGATCGATCTTACTCTCAGGTTGGATAATAACACCAGAAGCGTACCTTGCAAGTCTTGTAAAATTTGCTTCATAGGTACCAACAGATTCATCATCCCTTTGCTTCAGTTCAAGAAACTCTTTCTCCATCTTTGTTCGGAGAATACGAGGGAAGTACTTATTGAAAAATAAGTTCTTGAACTCGTCCCATTCCATAGACTCAATTTCATCCCTTTGCCTCATATTCTTAATAAGATTCCACCATTGATCAGCATCTCCTTCCAAATGATACACTGCTAGGATGACTTTATCATGTTCAGATCATTAAAGAACTGAAAATATCTTTTCAGTAGTACTGATCCATTGTTCAGCAACTAATGGATCAGTACACCCACTTAAAGAAGGTGGACGCTGCCTCATGAAGGATTCAACAGAATGTTGCTCCTTCCTTTGCTCGTTTGGAAGTCCTGCATGATTCATATCTTGAGAAAGTTGTGTGAGCATGGCTACAAGATTTTGCATTCCAGCTCCCATATCATTTGGTTGCTCAAGGGGACAATCATTGCATTGCCCATCGCATTCCGCATTAACACGGTTCCTTCGGGTTCTAGCCATTGACTAAAACCAAGAAGAATAGTGTGAGCAACACTAATTATAATAGGAAAACCACATAATTCAAGAATAAAATTTGCATGCTTAAGGTCTTATCCTAGGTTATTCACGGCCATTTCTAAAACACCAAGATTGTGTTCTATGCTTAGACGTATCCCTAGGGTTCTTACTAAGGCTTTCACATCCTAGTTTCCAAAGGTTGACTATACCTTTCCTCTAATACCAACTATAACGACTCATACTTTACATACATTGTTAATACTTCAAAATTGAAGCACACTTATTACAACATATGACAAAACCACAAAGGACCGTATAGGTATAGTGTCTTTAGAAACTGGGAAACATAAATAACTGGTTCATAAATATTCTACAGTGTCTCCCATTTATTTCATCATATCTAGGGTCCCTTTTAGAATATTCTACTTAATATCCATCTTCCTGGCCTGGGGAAAAGAAAACATAAAAGGGTGAGCTCAAATGCTCAGCAAGGGCAAATAAAGGAAATAAAAATCATATCATATCTTTTTGAAAATCATAACCTGCAAAAGAGATCATAATATCTTAACATGGAATAAATCATAGAAGTGAAAATGAGATCCCCATAATCATAACATGAAACTTGAAACTTTGTGGCATGCACACATAATCATGGAACATCATTTCTTGTTAGTCATGACTCATTTCCAAGACTATCTTAGTGGACAGAGTCCCTTTCTGAACCGAGTCACCCTCGTTCCAGTCCTGTTTCACTGAACCGGTATAACCTACCGTTCCAGCCATGTATATCTCATGAGATATAAAATCTTTACCCAATGCATTGGAGGGAGATATAGGTCCCACCCATCTTATAATGAATCCTTTCTTATGTGTGCCACATAATCATAAATCATACATCATCGCATAACACATGTAACAAAAATGGGAATCTTAAAACATCATGACATCATAAAACAAATAATATAAGGTAAATGACTTCATAAAAATAATTCCCTCACAACATAATCAAATCAATGTAATAATAGGGATAAAAACAGAACTCTTTATTATCTTATATGGAAAATAATTTTGATAAAACACTTGAACTCCATTCTTGAGGAAAATATCCTTTCTACTTCAAAAAAACTTTTCATTTCTTAACATGTCATACAATTTTAAACTAAAAGAATTTAATTAAAAATAAATTTGAAAACTTGTAAAGGAAGCTTATTGGAAATAATGTTTTAAAAATCCATTCATGCCGTATAAGTTAAAAAACATTCTTCGTACTTTTGTCGGAAAAGTCAAAAAGTACCTCGTATGAAAAATGACAAAAGATTCCTTTTATATCTTTTACTAAAAACTCACCAAAGGGTAAAATTGGATATAAACTATTGTATAAGGATATAAATATTACATATTGAGGAAACATGGATGTGGATGATAAAATACACCCCAGTAAATTTCAAAGTATAAACAATCTCGGATAAAAATGAGATTGTGATATTTTCCCTTACCTTAGGTCCGATTTGCTTTGTACGTGTCCGAAGCTCCTATATAATGGTTTAAATAATGTTATTGACTTATTCAAGAATCATAAATATTGATATGATATCATATATGGTCATATTCTTAGCTTCTTGTTAGTAATATTTCATTGTTACTTGTTACTCGGGTCCTTATTGCCTTTTGTTCTTATGCGTGTTTTGCCGAATAAATTCTTATTCTTATTTTAAGGTTATAGATACCTTATATCCAGAATGGTATTAGTGTAACATATATCATATTTATTCATTAAATGCATTTATATAATTACTATGTAATGATGATCATGTAGAATGAGTCACATCACATCGTGGAGACGGTATTCCGTACGTACGCACGAGTGATGATATTGTTCCTATGATCGTGGAACTGTATTGGAGTATATATATTATTTCAGTATCAATAATACTTTATAATAATCATAAATATTTACTCATTACACAATTATACCCATCCTTGTAAGGTGATGGTGGAAAATAGATTACACCACGGCGTGGAGACGGTATTCCGTACGTACGCACGCGCGGTGATTTCATTTTTCCGTAGGATGGATAGAAGGTGAATTAGGGTTGTTTCATATTTATAATAACATATCAGTATGTAATTAATACTGATGTTATTACTTTATAATTAAACAACTAAATAAGAAGAAGTTGAAGAAGAAAGAAATTGAAAAGATCGGTAATGGATATTACCTCTTCTTTGGAACGCCTCTTTGAATCCTCCACTTAGGGAACTAAGATTGGTCTTTGAAGAAGACCAGGACCTCTAGGATTATTCTAGGGAAGTGGAGAGGAGAAATGACAGGGGTTGGCCGAGCTTGAGTGCTCAAATTGGTGTGAGGAGGAGGGGAGGAGGTGCCCTTTTATAAGGGAGGAGAGGGGCACCTTAGGAATATCTCAAAATATTATTTTATGTTAAAGTCAAAATCGGTTTATAATGGTTCCAAAGGGTCTTATTTCGAAGCTAAAGTGGGGATGGGTCGAAATCCTATCAACCAATAGGATTTAGACCAGTTTAGGTTATTATTTTAACCTTATCAATTAGATTTAACTCTAAGTTAAATAATTTAACTTTTACCGTGTCTTTTTGTTTTCTTTCACTATATGGTTAATACACTTACTATAACATGCCAAACGAACCCCAAATTGTTTATTATTAATATATATATCCTTATCTAAGTCTATTGGCCGAACCTTAGATTTTTAGGAATAAAATAACAATTAGTAATATAATATTTGATTTAAAAACTATTTTGTGTCAATTTTGACACTATTTGATATATGATTTTTGTGAACGTCATAAAAGAATTATATGTTCGAACCAAGTTGATTAAATCAACACTAATATATCATAGTAACCTATAAAGTTAGTGGAATTCATAAAAAGTTTCAAATTACATTTATTTTGGTGTTTATAATATCAATTATGTCAATATTTCATTAATAAGATAATTACTTCATCATCATTGTGTCATAAATAAATTTAATTTTTTAATGTCTAAAAATTACAAATAAAATACCATTATGTAGGAAATCTTTTTATCTTTCTAATTAATATTTATAGTAGAATTTATCTTATGTATAACCCCATATTAAAAATGATTTACTTATTAAACTTTGATTTTAACTATTTTAACCCTTCTTTAAATAAATTAATAATAAATGTCCTAATCTAACCCAAGTGGGCCTAAATGGTCATATTGTATTCCTAAGATTGTTTTTGGTCGAATTAAACTTATCCAATAGAATTAGGACATGTGTTAGGGTAATAGTAATATCATTTTTACCCTTAGTTACCCTATTTACTATTAACCGCGGTAAAAAAAGTAAAAAGTTACTATTCACCAAAAAATTATTTTTATCTCATTGAACCAAATTTTACTTACTGAAATCAACCGTGTCTGTCGAATTTTCGAAATTCCATTCACAGAAGCAGTAAAATTAAGTTTTATGCAAAAATTCAGTTTTTAACCTACCACTTAGTGGTTTCACTATTCATCAAAAATTGAAAGTTTTCAGAAAAATACCAAAATTTCACCCTAGGCTAATTTCGGTATTCTGAATCCAAAAATGAAGTCCATTTTGAAAAATAAAATTTATAAAATTTCCAAAAGTGGTTATTACTATTCATAACGGCTAGTTTTAATAATATTTTAATAGCATATCGTTGTTTAGTGAAACTCGGTATTGCGTACGACGCAAGCTATCGAGAAAGGTCGTGATTGCGTGTAAAGTAAGCCAAGCAAGTGTGTAGTGAAAGATTCCTTTGTTGATATATAAAAACAAAATATTACTCATAAAAATCTCGGGTGTTACATGGGTTCCCCCCATTACATGTATAATCATTCATGGATGTGATTATACATGTACGAGGCTAGGTGTTTCCATTTATATATATATATATATAAATGCATGTGTGGGTGATTTGCGACTGACTTTTTCATATAAACATATATGTGAGGATCCTGTTTCACATGCCCATGGCCATGTAGGTTTGTGATTTGTGGTTAGTTTTCATCGCATGTATGTGAATTTGTGTATGATAAGTGGGGTAGTAGCGGCCTTTAGTTAGAAACCACCATGAGTTGTAGCGGATGGCATGGTTTCCCTTGAGGTAGGTCCCATTTCCAAACCCTTAAAATTTTCAACGTATAAATTAATTTCATAATGTACGGTTGATAGACTTTAATTAATGAAGTGATGTTTTTGGATTAAATGTGTATTAAATCAGAAATTAGCATGTTCATTATTTGAATGTTAAACATATTAAACAATTTTTTGATAAATAATATCATGGTTTCTTAATAAAACCTTTCAATCGAGGTTCATTGTCTCCAAGATAAAAGCAGTGATTTGGCATTTATGATTTATTGTCTTGTTTTATGGGTCTTTATAATAACCTTGATTCTTCATTGAAATATATAATTCTTAGGTAATGGACCTAATGGAATTAGTAAAACAGAGTAAAAATTTTAAATAATTAAATGGACAAGGCATTGCCGAAGTGCTTGGCCCCATTTCAAATTGTATTTATCCATGTGTGACATCTTCAATAATTTTTGTTTACAATTTTGACACATTTATTAAACCATTTGGGTGTTCCATGGCTTCAAATTTATAAGGTCATTATTTCCTATATTAAATGGATTGTTTATGAATTTTGAATTTCATAATATCCCTTAACATGTATGCTCACCACTTGACCCACCGAAGGTTAGTGTTTCAATTTTATTATTAAACATGTAATGGAAATTGGAAAGCATACTAGTATATGATGTATCCATATTAAAATTAACTAAATAATAGGTTTCATGTCCCTAGCACCCCTTACCATGTTAATGGAAGTTATTAAAATGAACCTTTACTATTGAAATTTCCTTAAATGGATTAAATAAATGGTTTCAATGCTAGTTGACCTTTCCACACTATTCAAAGGAAAGTCCGGAACAAATATATAAATGGTTTCAATGCTACTTGACCATTCCACACTAATGGAAGGCAAGGCTGGAACCAAAATAAAATATTCCATGACATTATTATTAAATTGGAATGGCCTAACTCGAGCTTGTCTTGGAATCTAATCATAGAATACCTTGAGCACTCGAGGACCCAATTCTGAATTCAAGGATGTAGTCTTTTTTGTTTGAATCCCATCATGATCCTGATCCTTTGCCTTTCAAGGATTCCTGGTATGACACCGTAGGATCCCTTACACATTATCATAGGATTCCTTGGTACACTCCTTGGATCCGACATGAAAAATAGGTGGCATGGTTAAATCTCATAACGGCCTATCATTACTTAGCCAAATTTTACCTTATATTAAATCCTTATAATTAGTATGCTTCTCATTGTGGAATTTCATGGACTATTATCCTTTTATTATACACTTACCCCATTACTAGACTTAGATACTACCGAGTTAGTGACCCCTAAGGTTGATGCTTTTTATAGATGTTCAATATTTATACTACCATAATTTGATGTAAATAATGGATATGCCTCATGTGAATTATTAATATAAAATTGTAATAACAGTATTAATGAACTTGTTACATGTTAAAATACTAGTCGAGGGATGAAATAAGTACTCAGGTATTTAGTTTCTGGTACTGTTTACTTAACTTTTGCATGATTTCACCCTAATTAATTTATATCACATTTTTGGGATTGGGCTAGACATCAGTGGTGTCAGTCTAATGAGATAAATATCTCACACCATACTGGGGCCACCATTTCACTAGGGTACCAAGCTAAAGCTTGGGATACTCAATGAGATCACCCATGGGGATTTTTTGTCTTTTATTTTTGTACTGTATTGAAAAGAATGTTATACTATTTACTATATTCAAACATGTACAAATACTAGGTCATGCATTCACCTATTATATAAATTTTCATTTGTTAAATTTTTAAATTATATCTAAATTTTCATCCGATTCTTAATCAGTTGTGAATTACTACTTCTGTTGTTGATTATTATTTACTTGGTTATACTATTGTGAAACATTGATAAGCAGGTATAGTATCCCCAATGACTCTCCTTACACCCTCTCTACTAGTTGGTAGCCTCAAACATATGGGGAGATTCTCTATAAGTCATGTGACCCCCTAGTTTGGCCCCCACCTTAGAGGTGAGCTGGGTCGGGATTTTACAAAGTGTTATCAGAGATTTTTTTCCCTTTTGTCTTACCATTTTGGATTGGTAGATATAAGACTAAGAATGTATCAGTGATTTGTTAACAGCCATGCTTGGTAATAATTGCCCCATGTATGGGAAATGACCAAGTGGCATGGGATATGAATGATTTTTATGTTTTTCGAAGTTACGGTTGATATGATTTCACCATTGGTCACTGGTGTATTTTATACTATTCATTGACTTTGGAATTTAGAAATTTCATGGGCCTGATTTGGTAAACAAGTTTCATTACATGCATCATTTTAGGCCCTTATAAATTCACATGCCCTATATATCTTCCTTGCCATGTAGTTAAATTATTTGGTTTTCTACTAAGTATTATTATGTGCTTTATTGATATGTCATCCTTGGATTTATGCTTGGTTATGTAATATATTAGCTTGAATTATATGATTACTTCTTGTTATAGCATACTATTGTTATTAAATTTACATGCTTAGATTTATTCCTGGTTATGTAATACATTAGCATGCCTTCTGTGCTTACTACTTCTTATATCATAAACTATGATTAAAATTCCAAGCTTTCTTGATTTCATGTTATTGTTTTGTGTTACCTTCTTGTAGTGACATGCCATCATACATTGATATATGTAAATTATTGCATGGGCTACGTGTTTTGGTTGTGCTTATAGAGGGAGGAAGTTTTTAGTTTTCAGGTGTATGAGTTCCTTATAGCTAGTAAAAAGTATCCCACATAATTTAACCATTGTAAAAATGATTCAAAAATAAATTTCTAAAGTAAGTTGGTTTTGACTAAAAGTTTCCAAATTCCAAACTGTAATGTGTTTGGGTACTTTGTAGATAGGTACATTTCCACCCATATAATTTTTATTTTTTGGTTTGATCACATAAAATTATTATTTGATATTTGTATTGATGGGGATCCAATTGTTAATCAATGATGTGTATGGGAGCTTCAATAATTGGGAAATGGAAACCCATATTAAATGTGATGGCATGACGCCTTGTGAAATTACTAGAAATGTTAATGTGTTTTGAATTAGATCTGAAATCAAATAGTAAGATTTCAATAATGCAATTAGAACCATATAGGTCAGTTGGGGAATGTTTTTATGAGACGACCAGTTGGGTGTTTGAACACTAATAATTAGTGTTATTTCTATTGGGTTGCATTCTATGTAACCCAGGTTAGTTAAAATGGGACCCCCGAAGGTCTTCTTATGTACTTAAAGAAATTTATTTTGATAAATTTCCAAAATTATTATGGATGTAAATAAATTTTATAATTTTTTAAAGGTGGGGGGGGGGGTTATAAAACATTCATGTTTTTCCAATGGGGAGTTGGTTAATAATCGTGTACCTTGTGATTTTTTGGAAAAGGGGTACTTGATGTTTTGATTAAATCATTAATACTTAAATATTGAATGAGATTAAATATATAGGGCTTGAAAATTGAACATGGAGTGGTTTCCTCTATGAAAGACCTTCGTGTAAGGTCGGGTTGAGTTTCTACTTGTCTATTACATGGAACGGAAGCCCGATCATTTTTTATGGGCATTATTTCTTTTAGAAATAACTTATATAATTAGATTTTAAGCCTATTGTTTTCTGTTATATTCAACTCATGTTAGGGTCAACATTTGTGCTTCAAATAAAGGCTATCCCAAAGTTGGATTCACCCTTAGAGCTTTTTTTCCTTGCTTATTTCGTGAGAATTCCTATCTTTTGGTGTTTTTTGGGTGGCGTTGTCCCCTGTTGGAATTTTAGTTTTAATTTGACACCCTTGTTGAGATGGGTGGTGATGTTTTTATATACTTCATCATGGTATTGGGAATCAGGTAGTGCTCTTATTCAACAGATTATGCATGCATCAGGAATGGTTGGATGATTGTTGGTCGGTTGAAACTCTATATTTCTTTGTAATGGAAGACTGGTTATGGTATTGTCTAAGTTGATAGTCGTATGATGCAATGTTACTCTAGAATATTCTTCTTGTAAAATTTATTATGTATCACACCATCTCTAAGTAGAGTTACTTGGGCATCAATGAATCAACTCGTCCCAATGCTCTGGATGGATTTCGAAAATCACGGGTGTTTTAAAACACCAACCTCATTTCATTGACATTCCTTATATATTTTTATGTGGTGATCGTAATATGAAAAGTTTCACGGGATCATTTAATTTTTATAATCTAGCATGATTTTGAGAGATTAGTTTTCTTACATTTTGGTAAAAACACTACTAAGGTTAGTAGAGTCATGTTGAACCTGATAAATGCATCCTTCAATGAAGAAGGATCACAAACTAATAGGACTATTCAAAAATGGTTGGGTTATCTTGAATTCCTTTGAGGATTGCTGGTGTTGTTTTATGTCGATTCTTTCTCAGCATCACAAATTTGATCTAGTTCACTGGGTGTGAAATCTCAAGTAAACACCATTTTTTGGGATGAGTTTCAGTGTAGTGTTTAAATAAGAAAAAATGCCTTTGGGTGGTAAATTCATGTGTTCGGGTATTGATGATTCATCAGTAGTTGAAGTCGATCTTCTTTTTTGAAGTTGACCAGTGGTGGTTTTACCATTCTTCTTTCCAGTAGTCAGTTGTGTTAGCTGATACTATTTAATTATATTATTGTACTATTCTTAAGATACAAGCAAGTCCCATATCTTGATGTCATCCTTGATGCACAAAGAGAGTGTCTGTCTTAAGCCACACAAAATCTTTAAAATATATTGATCTTGTTGGGTGATATTTGTCAGTGTTACAAGAAATATCGTGGGACATATCAAGGATTGGTAAGTCATGAGTGATTCTTGGGTTCCCATGTAAGAACGCCTTGGTCTGACTCACAGACTCCAGTGGTTCTTTTTTTTCATATTTCCACCTAAGCTGGACATCTTTGAGATACATCGGCCATGTGGATATAATCATTCCCTCTTCCTTTAGTTCAATGTGTTAGGTTTTAAGGAGCCATTTTGAAGCACGTTTCCAAGTGAAGGCATGTGTGGATTCTAGGTCATATGTGTCTTTGTAAAAATCATGTGTGACTAGTTTTGACTAATTTGATCAAGATTTTACCATTACTTTTTAATGAAAAAATTCCAACACCATCGTAAGAAAACTCAGTGTTGTTCCTTGTAAGGCAATTTCAATAGTGGAGGCATTGTGGCTAGGGTTTCACCCCTTCTTTAAGTTAAGACAAATTGTTGGGTGAACCATCAATAAAATGTCTATATATATGATGACATGATATTGTCTCTATCTAAATGGGATCATGTAATATTATTTTCCATATTTATGTTGATCCTTGAGCATTGTCTCGGGTTGTAAAGGATGAAGTGTAGAATGTATAGGAAGTGCTTAAGGTGGACTGGGCATTTGGATCACAATTCAACTATTTGAACAAAACATCATGACCCTTGTACGTAGGGTGATGTTTACATTGTTCTTAAATGATTCTTGGGGATGAGAAGTTTTTAAGGTTGCTATATTGTAAAATCCCATGTTTTTAACAAGACTAAAATAAGAAGGTTTTTTAACTTTTTCGTTTGATGGTGGGGTCAGTTTTAAAAGCGGACCATGGAATGATATCCAGAGAGTTATATCACTCCTAATTGATTTTTTGGTTTTGTCAAATGTATGGAGAAGTTTCTTGAGTGTCTTGAAGAGTTTTGAAAGAACGAGACCCAGAATTTTCTTGTTTTAAGAATCTTTAGAGAGTGCACGATTTGGATGAAACTATGCGATCCACTTTAGGTAACCGTGCTAACTTATTTAAAGTGGTTAGTGGATTCACATAGAGGATGTACACAATTTTCTAAACCATTTTCCTAGACCATATGGGGTGTGTCTTGGAGGTAGTAGACACTGAAAAATTTGTGCACAGTTTTCCAAACCATGCAAGCCAAACTACGATGAAAGGTGTGTTTACAATTTTAAATTAAATTAAAACAAAAATAAAACAAACTTAAAACCCAAAAGACATACCCCTACTTCCTCATACCCACACAATGAACCCCAAGGGGTTCCCCATTCAAAACTCTCTTGATTCCCTCTCACCGCTCCCTCTCCAATTGTCAGATCCATCCAACTTCCACATGATTCTTGTTCGAATCATAATTGTCAGCCTTTATCTCCATTATCCTCTAATTTTCTTGAAAAGATTCATCATCCCAATCACCATATACACTTATTCAAAACCTAGGGTTTAGGTATAAGGTCATTTTCCATTTTCCTTTGATGTATGTTCATGCAGATGATCTCTTAGGACATGTTGATGCTTGTTCCAGCAACCGTCGTTGAAGGCGATGCAGTTCACCTCATCTCATTCGGCTGGTTTCATCTAGGGTGAGTATTTATCCTTGATTCAATGTTTCACACCCCAGAAATTAAATTTTTTACTAGTTCTATGGTTCATATTAATTATCTTGATGTGTGTTGAACACTGCCTTGTGGTTTGGAGTCACCGAGTCTAGGGTTAATCCCCTATGTGTGCATAGGTAAGTAAATATATATATATATGTTGGTTCCACCGTTACATGTATAATCATTTATAGAAGATATTATAAACATATCTAGATAGTTTTTCCCATGTATATGTATAAAAAATCATGTGTAGATGAGTGGTGTCTGACATATTCAGATAAGTATATATGTGGGAATCCCCTTGAACATGTTAATGGTCGTACGAGTATGTGCATTGGGGATAGGTGTCCTTGCATGTATTTGAAGTCATTTATGCTTAGAAGTATATTATAAAACATTATTTAGAATGTTTAAATATCCATAGTTGATGTCTTGGTTCCACCCTATGTTAAGGCCCATTTCCAATACCTTAATGTTCATAAATTCATAAATGAATTTCCTACTGCACTGTTGTTAGACTTAAATTCATGTAGAGAAGTATTATGATTAAATGTTTTTTAAATGATAATTTATAATCTTCATAATTTGTATGTTAAACGTTTTAAATTATTTTTCAATACACAATATCATGTTTTCTTAATAAAACCCCTCAATTGAGGTTCACTATCATCAAGATAAAAGTAGTGATTATGCTTTCATACTTTCTTGGTTTGTTTTATTGGTTTTTATTATAGCCTTGATGTTTCAATAAAATATGGCGTGCTTTTTAAATAGACCTAATGTAATTAGAAAAATAGATTTACCTTTATAAATAATTAATTGACCAAGGAACCACCTATGTAATTGGCCGAGTTTCAAATTGGATATATCATTGTGTGATGTTTTCCATAATTTTTTTAGTGTCTTGACACATTCGGTCCATCATTTGGGTGTGCCTTGGCATGACCTTTATAAGGGTAATCTTTCCTAAGCTAAATGGATTTTTTTAAAAAACATTATTTCATAATGGAACTTACCATGATTGATCACCACTTGTCCCACCTAAGGTATGTGTTTCAATTTGATTATTAAAAGTGTAATGTAAATTTGCAACCATACTAGTATACGACTTAGCAATATTAAATTTAATTGAATAATAGGTTTCATGTATATAATACCCATTACCCTGTTCATGGAAGGTAGAGAAATGATCCCTGACTATTGAAAATTCCTTATATGGTTTAAATAAAATATTGCAATGCTAGTTGACCTTTTCACAGTAATGGAAGGAAAGGCTTGAACTAATAAATAAATGGTTGCAATGAAACTTGACATTCCACACTAATGGAAGTAAATGCTTGAACTAATAAATAAATGGATGCAATGATACTTGAATTTTACACACTAATAGGAGGCAAGTATTGAACCAAAATAGAATTATACAAGAATTTATTACTAAATATGAAAGTCCTGACTGGAGCTTGTCTTGGATTCTAATTGGAGAATGCCTTGATCACTCGAGGACACAATTCTGAATTCACAGATGTGTCCTGATACGCTTGAAACCAAAAAATATTACTATATCTTGTCTATATTGGATTTAACGTATGACACTCCAAGATACCATAAAAATTATTATAGGATTCCTCGTATACATTCCTTGGATCCAACATGGAATTTAGGATCCATTGATAAAGCCCATAAGGCCAAATCTTTTCTTTGCCCCATTTTACATTGGATGAACTTCTTGGACTCTATATCCATCTCATTGAGTAATTCCTTGGACTACACCAGAAGGATTACACACTTACCCCTCTTCTCAACTCATATACTACTATGTTACTGACCCCTGAGGTCTGTCCTACTTTGGGAATTTCACTATTTATATTATCACGAGGTGATGTTAGTGCTGGCTATGCCTCATGTGACTTATTAATATAAAATGGTATTTAGATAATTAATGAGCTGTTTACATGTACAAATACCAGTCGAGGGATGAATCAAGAACTTTGGTATTCAGTTTATCATACTTTTTACTTTTCGTATTCATTCTTGCACCTTGATTTATTTATCTCACACTATGGATATTGTGCCCGACACTAGTGTTTCCAACCTACTGAAATTTATATCTCACACCCTACTTGGATCACGATTGCACCAATTTACATGAGTAGATCATTTTTTTCATAGGACGATGGTCTATGTTTGGTTGATGTATTTTTTGTACCTAGAGTTAGGTTCAATGGACCAAGGTAGAGCTTGAGATTCTAAAGGAGATCACATGTGGGGCTTTTCTATCATTTTTATTTGAAACGTTTTGAAAATCATGTTGTACTATTGACTATTTTCAAACATTTATAAATGACATGTCATGCATTAATCTATTGTATAAATAATATTTTTCCACTTTTTCAGTTATATCAGATTTTTCATCTGCTGCTTAGTCTTTTATGTATTACTTTTTCCATTGTTGATTGTTATTTACTTTTTTATACTACGGTGATCCTTTGAAAAGAGGGTATAGTCTACCCACTAACTATCCTTAAACCCTCAAGACTAGTCAAAAGACTCTGGAATATAGGGATACGTTCATGAGGTCATGTTACTCAATAGTTTGGACACCATCTTAGAGGTGAGCTGAGATGGTATGTTAAATTAGTAGTGCAATTATATATATGTAAACAAAGAAAACATTTGAACTAATAAACTTTTAAAACCCATTTTTTCATCGTGTTTGTATGATTAAATTTATATTAAATTCTACCAATTTTTTGATTTAAATTTTATAAAATTGATTCCAAATTTTGAATGATCCAAATACATAATTTATAATAAGTTCAACATTGTTTTTTACCAGTAAGATTAGTGAATGTGATCAAAATTAATTACATCAATTGAGTTGAAAACAAGATTACATAGTGGTTAAGAATTAATATTTATGTATACAATGAGACCTAAACATTTCCAATGATCATTAAATGTCCCTTTATCTAACCACCCATTAATGGATATATTTTTTATATAATCCTATTTGTAGGTAAAAACATAGTGAGTACACAATTATTTTCAAAAATTCTAATTATGTCATCTCAATCCACTATAAAAAGTCACTCACACTCCCCAATTTATTAACACCTATAAATCCATTTAGATAATCCAAAAACTAAAGAAAATAAACTCCCAATATCCCTCCCATCAACCTATAAACCTTACTTTGGGAATAAAGTAATCAAATTTCTCTCTTTGGTGTAAACCCAAATGAGTTACCCAAAAAGGAAGTAATATTCTTCAATGATCACTTTTGTTGCATTTCTTTCACAAACTATTAAATTATTATTATTACATGATAATATAATAAATTAGGTATCATAAATATACTGATATTTTATTTATATTAATTGTTCTATGTACACCTACACACACTTTCATCAAATTAGTAATGAAATTACTGTTCATGTATACGGAGGACAACCACCTCATGGAATGATGTCTTTCGTTATTTCATTTAAATCCTCCCAAGGTTAGGTATTATGATGAAAAAACTATTTTAATATGATATATATAAATATATAAATATATTTTTATGATTTCATCATACTTTGGGAGTTGTTATATACACATACCTTCATGATTTCCATTTATTAGAAATATGATTACATCATTTATGGACGTGTGGACTACTCCATCCTCAAAGTGTTGTGATATGTTCACACATAAAATTGAATATATTAAGAATAAATTTAATTATGAATTTGGGACATACAAAACATATATATTATATTCAAAAAAATCATTACCTTTCTATAAAAATAACATATAATTTCCATTATTACCCTCTTCACACACTAAAAAAGTGATAATGTTATTCATAGACATGTAAAGTACCACCTCTTTAATGCGATGTGATACTTTTTACATCACAAAAATTATATATATAATTAAATATGATTAAATTAAAAATTATTTATGAAATAATTATTATTATTTTAATAACAATGTTACTTACCTTCTCTTCATATGTATTATTGAGAAGTTGGATTGTTACTACTACGTACGTATGACCTACTATATCAATGATTATAAAATTGCTTCATTTTTCATAACCATCATTTATATTTGGTTTTAAAATAATTATTTTTCTATAAATATGATAATTATTTTTTTATTACTATTCTATAAATGTTTATATGGTGGCCTCTTATACCTTAGTCAAACAACCAATGTCATTTTTGACACATAAACTGAATTAGATCAAAACACCCTATGTAAACTTAATTATTTATGCAATTGTGTAAATAATTATAATAAATGAAATAAAATTAATAATATCGATGTAAATGGTTCTGAAGAAAGAAAATAATTTACATAATTTTATTATTCATGAAGATAAAGGCAATCATGACACATTAGAGTCAAGGTAATGGTATTCATCTTAACATCCCTTAATTTTAGAATATTTTGATATTATACACCCAAAATCTCTTATAAGGATCTTATAAATCCTCTTTTACATTATATATTTGTATTATAACTATTACCAGGTTATTTAATGTTTTTTAAATATTGTTATTTTGTGGTTCTTATGATTTAAATGTTTAAAGTGTTATGAAATGCAATGAATTTTTAATGTTATAATTTATTCCACTATGTCAATATCAATTTTATCATTTTACCTATTTATATACATGTATATAAAATAATTTTAAAGGTAATGTTATTCCTATTTTTATATTTGTATTCCTCTACAAGGATTCATGTTTTTATAATAAAAATAAAACCATATTTATCTTTTCTGACTATTTTCTTATTGATAAAGGATTTTTTAATTCAATAACAAGAAACTATTTCTTATGAGTGAAAATGAAATACTATGAGGGAAATGTTAAAATAGAATTATTTTATGTATTATGATTGTATAATGAAATTTATAAATTATGCAGTTGATTACATGATAATCCTATGATAGGTGGTTCCATGATAAACCAATGATAGGTGGGTCCATGATAGTCCTACAATTAATTTGGTATGAAATTAGGTTGTATGGCTATTAAATTTTTTAGTGTGAAATGTATGGAATTCTGTAGCTTGTTTATTCTATTTATAAGAGTGATAGGTATAATGTTTTTCCATTAAAAAAATAAGTTTTATTTATGATCTATATAGTTTTATGGTAATATTATGATCACAAATAAATGTATGAAATGAGATTATTATCAAAGGTAAGTATTCACTACTTCTTAGGGCGAAAATTATTACTTTATGATAATGTTTTCATGGGTTTTCATCTTTTTATAAGAACAGTTTTATTTCTATATGTATCTCTTACTGATCATTTTGTTCTAATCCCACATTATTAAATGTTTTTTAGGAGATATAATAATGGTTAAGGGAAAGGAAGGAGTCGAGTTAAATTTTTTGGAGAAGCTACATTAAAGAAAACACTAATTATTTTAAAAATTTTATGTTATAAAAACAACCAATACAAATTTGAAGTGTCCATTTTTTATATTATGGATTCTTATATATGATTTGTGGTATAACTATATGATACTATATAACTTAAAAGATCCTCAATGTGAATAAAATAAATTTCATTACTAAAACTCGATAAAAATCTATGATAAAGGTTGGGTCCTTATAGTTTATATTAAAGGAAATGTATAGTTAAAATTAGAGTTTATGTAAATATTACCAATGAAATATGAAATATTTCACACTATGGTTGATTTTAATTAAAAATTAATTTCAATATTTCAATGTTTATTCATCAAATACATGTTTTCTCGGAATGGGTTTCCATAGAGAAAAAAGGAACTAATATTGGGAAGACACCAATAAGAAAATATCTTTCTGAATCCACACTGATATATGGTTGGAATTGGAACTGAGTAGTTTTTTGTTGTGATGGATAAGTTAACACAACCTATAAATGGTAGTGGGTTCCATGAAAGATATATACTATATCTACCACATACACACATAATTATAGTGTATAAATTAATGTGAAAACATCCCCCATAATTCAGAGGAGCATATGACCCTATGATAGCTGAAAGAAGAATTAAATCCATAATAAAAGATAGATGATGTCATGGTTTGTTCAAATTAACAAAATTTATCTCTTTCAATTTATCATTTTGAAGTTGAAGCTTACTAGTGGTGGTTAATGGTGAATAATATCAGCGAAAGTGAATAGATTGATTCCTTGGAATGAGAAGAATTTGAAAATATTTTCATTAAGAAATATTTTCCAAAGGATGTTTGGATTATGATAGAAAACAATACATGGAATTGAGATAATACAAGGAATATTTAGTAAATTATTATAACATAAATCACTTGATTGGTGAGATACATACCAAATTTTATCAATGACATTGAATGTAAGATAAATTTTTTTTACTCAGAATTAATGACATGATATCAAAGTTCATTGAATTTTTATGAGATCAATCTCTACTGAAAAACATTTTTTATTCACTAAGAAGGTAAAAATTTAGTATTCAAATGATCATGTATCCCATTATTTTAATAAAAAAATAAGAGTTCAGTTTTCCTGAAATGGAAAAAAATCAGCAAAGTAGTTAGAATGTTTTGTGGTAAGAAAACCATATTCCAATATTTTGAGAAGTATGGTAAAATTAATTGAGGATGATTTCATTTCACTTCAGGTAAGTTCTTATGATGTGGTAAGATTGTTCATATAGATCATGGACACATGGAATATCATTTGAATATTAATTAAAATATAGTGGTAAGATGTATTATTTGTAATGAGTTATGCGATTATTTAAATGTGTGTCTGAAGTTGATTATCATAGGTGGAAATCATCAAGATCAAAAGAAAATGGGTGCAGAAAAAATTATATTGTTTTGGTTGATATTTGTCCATAAAATTTAGTGGTGATAAGTCTATTATTATTTTATTAGAATTATTCCAATACTCTATTTGATTTTGGCTCTTCTTATTCTTTTATTTATGAGAACTTTTCTATAAAATTAGAAATATCACCTCATGAAATTAAGATAAGAGATTTCTGTAAAAACTTTATTTGAGAGTATTATAGAATCTTATATTTATAATAATTTTCTAATTATCATTTTTGTGATGGTATTTATTATTAATATTGGTCAATAATTCATAGTGGAGGTTTATATCATTGTGGGTATGAATTTCATTTCAATTTTTCATGATCAAATATATTGTAAAGATAATAAAGTTTTATTCAATGACTTCATACCATTTAAAAAATACCAATATGATTAAAAATTTAATAAAGTTATAAATGAATGTTATCTTTTTCATGTATTTTAATTGAATGAAATAGTTAAAATTAGTGGCATCCCAGTAGTAAATGATTTTAAATTTATTTTCTTGAATGTTTTTGTGGTGTAGTTCCTAATCATGAAGTTGTATTTACTATTTATGTAGTGCATGATTCTAATCCTATTTCTAAACAAACTTATCCAATGAATCATTTATAACATCTGGAATAAAAAACTGACTGAAATAATTGCTTGATAAAGGTTTCATTCGGCCTATAACTTCACCAGAAGGTTCTCCAAATTTATTTTTGAAAAATAAACATTTTTAACTGAGACATTGCATTGATTATAGATCCTTCAATAAAATACATATTAAGAATAAGTATCCTTTGACTCATATCAATGATTTTATTGATCTTCTCTACGAAGCATGATGTTTCTCAATGATTTATCTGAGGTTTGTGTGACATTAGATTAATGTGAATAGGGATTACATTCTAATGATAGAATTTTAGATGTGATATCAGAATTACGTGTATGTAGTTCTGCCCTTCGGGTTATCTAATGAAACTTTTGTATTTATGAAACTTATGAATAACGTCTTCCATCCATTTTAAGATCAAATTTTAATTGTGTTTATAAATTATATTTTGGTATATTCAGAAATACACGAGGAACTTCAAATACACTTCATTATTATTATTTCACAATCCATATAAGAAAATAACAAATATGAAAAGTTGAGTAAGAGGTAATTTTTGTAGAAATTTTGTCAGAAATATTATTTCTAAGGATTTCATAACTATTTATCCTTCTAAAAAAAGTTTTTAAGGAGTTAAATGGACCTACCAATGTCATAGTGATTCATATATTTCTTGGATTAACGGGTTATTACTGATACTTTGTTGAAATCATTTATTTTCTATATATACCAATAACTTTTTTAACACTAAAATCAGTAAGGTTTATCTGCATAAGAGAATGTGTTGTTTTTTTCCATAACTAAAATGATGATTGATCAATTCCATACATGTGTTCCTTCCCACTGAAAATGGATATTTCTTAATCTATAATGATGATTTGTAAAAATGAATTGATTTTTGTCCTAAAAACGGCTAAAAAGTAAATTTTATTGACCTTATATTAGTTTAAAACACATGAATTAGATTACCATACACGTGATTTGGAATTATATTTTGTTTTTAGCATTAAACTATTGTATGAATCAATCGTATAGAGTTATATGTGAAATATATATTGATAAAAAATGTTGGAAATATATATTCACCTAGAAAGATTTGAACATGAGAAAAAGAATACATAAGGAACTAAAAAATGGTTTTGATTTCATGATTAATTATTATCCTGGAAAAGAAAACAATGGGCTATATTCTTTTAGTCAAAAAATTATTAGTACATTAACCATGTCACATTTATAATATTACCCATTAATTTATTATTTGATGATTTTTTCCTAGATGTTTTTGATTCTGGTACATCCACTATTTGGTTTCAGGTTTTCGTGTAATCGAATTTTTCTTAAATACTTAAGATGGATCAGAAGGTGGAAAAATGTTTGTAAGAAAAGGAATAATCCATCAATACTGTTAAGTCACCTAACTTTAATATTTATGAGGAAGGTGTTTTAAAATTTGTAAAAACTGATTATGGGTGCCCTTTGATTTTTGGTTGAGGAAAGATTTGCTGATTGATGTAAATATTTCCTTATTTTCCATTTATTTAGGAGAACTAGTATGAATTGATACCTTTGGGAGAAATACCGGTGGGATAGAATGAAATGATATATTTTTCACTTTACCATCAATTTTCTAACTTGTAAAAATGATAATGTATAGCTATAGTTACCGATGGGGATTCTTCATCCTTTTCCAATGATGGAATCATTTTGGGAAAATATATCATTATATTTTGTGATACTATTTCCAAATACATATCAAGGTAATAAAGAGATTTTCATTATTGTTTATCGATTAACAAAATATACACATTTCATTCCCATTCGAGATACAATTTCTCTATATCATCTTTGTAGACATTATTTAAAGGATATTTTTAGGTTACATAGTGTTCTACTCCCATTGTATTATACCATGCTCTTAGGTTAACATCAAAATTTAAAAAAGGAGTTCATAAATCATTGTCCAACTAAATAGATTTCATTTGATATTTTCATCCTCAATATTATGGATAGTCTTAGTAGATGATTTAGGCCATTAAAGATATGATGGGTTCTTTATCATAGACTACCATGATAGTTGGGATAGAAATATCTCATTAGTTTAGTTTTCTTATAACAATGGTTTTCATTGCATTATACATGTGGTAACTTCTAAGGCTTTATATGGAAAGATTTATTGAATAACAGCTTTTTGGTATGATGTATGTGAAAGAAAGGTGATGGGACTATATTTGTTAAAGGAAATGGTAGAGAAAGTACACCAAATTCAACAACACATTAGAATAGTTCAATGTGGGAGGAAAATTTATATGGATAACTAGAGAAAATATCTATCATTTGCGATAGGTGATAATGTATTTTTTTATTCTTCTCCATCTGAAATTTTGGTTCATTTTGGTAATAATGGAATATGATTTAATTATTTATTAGACCTAATTAAATCTTAGAAAACGTTGGATCATTTTACTACCGAGTGGATATACCTACATGTTTATCCTAGGTACACAACATATTTCTTATTTCAATGTTAATTATTTAATAGGTATATCTCAGGTTCTGAGGCGTAAAGTAGTTCAAATATAAGAGAATGTTTCTTATGAGTAAAAAACTGTTAAATTTATTGACCATAGAGAGAAAGTGTTATATAATTAGGTTATTAATCAGTTTATGGTTTTATAGAAAACCTATATGGTTGTAGAGGCATCATGGGAATCTATAAATTCAAGGAGGGAAAATATCCCAACTTAATTGATAAGTGAATAAAATTTTGGGGACGCAATTTCCAAAAAGGAGGAAGGATATACCATCCCATGTAATGATATAAAAATCCATTTTCATATTTATCATTACATATTAATTATATATTAATTTCAAATTAAAAATTAATCTATTTCAAATAGCATACATGACATGAAATTGTTGGTTATTTTCAAAATCTTATGTAGAACACAAGATTGAGTTATAAAAAACTATAATATACTATTACTATTTTTATTTTTTATTTTTTATATATCAATGAGATGTCTTATTAGTGATATTGAATAGGAAAAACTATATGATGTTTACAGATGTTTATAAATTTTATTTACATTCTTTAATATATTTTATAGTCATAACATATTAATAAATCCTACTTTATGCTTTATATATTTACTTTTACTATAAAAGAAATTTTATTTTATTTTAATGAAACACCTATTTTAAAACTAAATTTTAAATATTTTATATGTTTTATATGAGAAATCAATCTTCATTATTTAAATAGGATTATGAAAATTAAATTTGGAAATTTTTTTTGTATTTTTCACAAAAGTATCATATTTTGATGAATACTGAAAAACATTGATTATTAATTGAAAATCACATTTTTTTATAACATATTTATATAGTTAAATTATTTTTTTACATGTTTTTAATTTATAATTAAGAATATTTTATATTATTTGATCCAATTTATTTCATTCATATCCATTTCATATTTAAATTGTATATAAAAACATAGAAAACTTTGGAAAATACTAACTTTAAATACATTGTTTGTCTTCTTGTATATGTGATTAATTTTAAACTAATTTCAAAAAATTATTTTATTCGAATTTTTATAAACATTATCCTTATTTTTAGTCGTCATAATTTATACATTATAATAAGTTAATCTTAGTTTTTAACCAATAATATTATTGAATGTGGTTAAAATTAATTTGAGTTATTAAGGTAAAAATAATATTACATTATGGATAAACTACTACAATAAGGTACAAAAAATGAACCAACATTTTTACAAAACTAATATTTTATAGACCAAAACCCTTAATGAATAAAATTTGGTTTGTTATGAAAACATATTGGTAGGTATAAATGTTGGGAACATATAATTCTTTTAAAATATTCTATGTATGTCCTCTCCCTACACAATAAAATGGCACTCAGACTCCCTCATTTCCTAAAACCTATAAATATCATTCGGCACCTCCAGACCCCTAAAAAATAATATATAAATATCCATCCCCTAAACATATAATAATATCTTTGGGTATATATCAATCGAAGTAATTTCTTTTGTTTAAACTCAAAGGTGTTTACCAAAAAAATTGTAACATTCTTCAATGATCACTTTTATTGTTTTATATATAAAAAAATTCAATTATTATTATTCCATGATTATATATATGTTTTTATTATCTTTATACTAATAAGTGTTCATGATATTTCTTTATGACACATATAAATAATTCCATAATATGTGTCACAAAATTATAGTTTTTTGTGTATGGAAAACTACCGCATCATGAAACAATGCCATTTATTTTCCCTTTACCAACTCTCATGGTTGTGAATTATGATAGAAAAGATGTTTAAATATGATATATATATATATATATGATATTTATGATTTCCCCATACTTATGTAATATTTTTATTGACACACCTTCATGATTTAAATTATATGGGAATACGATAACATTGTTTGTGGACGTGTGGACTACTACCTCCTCATATCGATGTGATACATTCACACCTAACATGGAATGTATTGAGGATGGGTTTAATTTATAATATGTGACATAAATTAAATATATATATTATTCATGACATAATTTACATTATTTAAATATTATATATCATATTTTATTTCCCTTTACAGATATTATAAAATTGATTACGTCCTTCGTGGATGTGTAAAATAAATCCTCATCGATGCGGTGTGATTACAATAACATCGTAATAATTTGATATATAATTATATATGATTAAATAAAATTTTATTTAAGATATAATTATGATGATGGAATGTTAAATGTTACTTAACTTCTTTTCATAATGATCATTTATAAATGAGAACGTCACACATGCATACGTATGACCTACCCACTTAATGATTGTAATGTTGGTTAATTTTTCATAACTATCATTCAAAATTGGTGTTAACTATATTATAGATATGTAAAATTTATACATATACCATGATTATTATTCTTTACATATTTATGTAGTGACCAATATGGTCTCAGTCCACCAACCAAAGTCAATTTTGATACATAAATCTAATAGTGTCAACAAACCTAACATAATATTAATAGTTCAATTAGGTTTAAACCACATTGGAATAAGTGAAATTAAACTTATGATAAACATTAAAATTGTTCTAAAGAAATTAATAAGTAACATAAGTGTATTATTGAGGATGATAAATACACTCGGGACAAGTTGGACTCAATTTAAGGTATTTCAACTCCATATCCTTCCATTGAGGAAAATTTTGATGTTATATACCCAAATTATTTTATAATGTATATATAAAGACCCTTATAAATTCAATATCAATATTTCATATATTTTAATGTTTATTTTTATGTTTTTATGTGTAGTTATTTCATTGGGATATTATTTAAATGTTCAGTGTGGTATGAGATGCTTTGACTGTTTAATGATTTAATCCTTTCTTTAATGTTAATATTCCTATTATTATATTATGATTTATTTATATGTATATAGAAGGATTATAATGGAAATTTTATGCCAATTTTATATTTTTTTTCCTCTATAATCTTTCATGTTTTTAAATAAAAATAATTCTATTATTTCCTTTTCTTGGTATTTTGTTATTTAAAATGTGTTTTGAAAATGGATTGATTATTTAAATTACATGAAATTTTTTCTTATGAGTGAAAATGAAATATTATGAGTGAAATTTTGAAATCTTAATTATTTTATGTGTAATGATTATAAGATGGTTCTTGGAAATTTTAAGGTTTTTTACGTGATAAACCTATGATGGGAGGTCCCATGATAAACAAATTATGGGTGGCTCTGTGATATCCCTTTAATGCATTAGGTATAGATTCCAATAATCTTGGTATTCCATTTATAAGATTGACATGTGTGGAAGTCGACCAAATTTCTATTCCATTTATAAGAGTGAAAAGTATAGAAATTTCCTAGGATAAAAATATTTTATATCTATCCTTACTATAGGTTATACGATAATCTTATGATTTAAAAAAATCTTATGAGATGAGATTATTTCAAAATGAAAGTACATACTATATATTAAGGGTGAAATTAATTCCATTACGATAATGTTTTCATCAGTTTTCATTTTTTCATGTGACTAATGTTTTTCCTTCATTTTGTATCCCTTTTTGAGATTTTGGTTTATATATTAGGGTTTTAATTTTTTTTAGAGGATTTAAGAATTGGTATGGGAAGGTAAAGATTCATGTTAAATGTCTTGTATATTTTTTGTGAATAAGAATCTTTCTTTATTTTAAAAGTATTATATATTATGGGGAAAATGAATAATAATTAGAATTGTCCACTTAATATTTTATGGTTTTGTTATGTATGATTTATGGATTAATTATTGAAAACTCTACACATGAAATGAACCCCACTATGATAGAAATAAATTTCTTGACTAAAACTAAAGAAAAGTTTTTTGTTTTAAGGCTGGGTCCTTATATATATAACGAATTAATCTCTCAAAAAACTGTAAAGGTGACAAATAATATCTAGCTACTCAATTATCAAGGTAGGAACCCGCATGACCTCTAAGATAAAACTACATTGAGATTCAAAATATGTCTTACTAGGGTTGTCTCCCTAAAAATATAAATTAAACTAAAACATAAACACTTCTATGAAATAAAAATGTAACAAATTATTAATTAAAATATAAGACCCACCACAACCCTATCAAACAATATAACATAATTAAACAAAATAGAAAACATGAGCAATGATAATTATAATTTAAATTTTCAGTAAGATGGAACACTCTACCACCAAGGATAAAAAAAAATTATTTAGATGAAATAGCATAAAAAAAATTGAGAAACATTATAGATACCAAATAATACCAAAAAATCCACCTAATGAATTTGAGGTTTCACTGGTTGAGCTATGAAATATTTTGAAGGGGAAGATCTGGCTCTACCACCATCCTTTACAAAACATATACAGATGTTCAAAATAGAAAAAATTGATAATTAATTATATAATTATAACATAAAGGACTATTATAACATGTATACTTACACTGATGGAGAATTACTATTGGACCCAGAAGTTAAGTTGATGTTTATATACTAGAAAAACTTATGATACCAACACTTGAATTCTTATACATAAGACAAGTCCACTTTACATTACTAGTACTCCCTTCGCCAACCTCAGGAATACATTATGTACCATGAACCTCAAGATCTCCTTCTATAATTGATTCAATAAAACATATTACCTCACCACATCCACATTTGAGGTTAAAATGAACTACATCACCCTTAAATAATGATCGGAATGAAAGAAGCTTTTGAAATACTAATCCATTAGGGAATATTCCTTGGGACACATTAGAAGATAAGAGAAAAGTTATATGAAATAGAGAAAATAATATAACCCTAATCAGTCACCCAATTGAAGACCCTACAAATCAATTTCCATAGAAAACATTACGACGTCATAGAATAATCCTTGAATTAATAAAGCATGAAAATATTCCAAAGAGTGGTCCACTAGTATCTCAGTAAAAATGAAAATCCTCCCCCACTTCCTTCTTAGAAATTATAGTATAATGGTTTGGAATTTTACCTTTAGATACCCAAAAATATCATGAATAGAAAGATCAACTTGATATTTTTTAACAACTCTTAACTTTCAAAGGGATATGGCTTACAATAAAATAAATAATAATTCATATTCAGTAACCCTAGAATAAATTATTTATAGGATAATTAATGATAATGTTCACTTCTAGAAGATACCATTTATCATTCCCCTATAAATATATTACATAATTATGGAGGGCACATAAAATAACAAGGAAAATACACAAATAAATTATACATTAATCAAAATCAAAATATACCCATCAAAAAGTAAAAATAAACATAAATATAACATTAAAAAAATAAATCACAAAAAGATAAATTAAATTTAAAATATTTTCATTCCTACTATTTACAAAAGCTCGTTTCCCTAATTTTGAATCATTAAACATTCGTTGAAAATAATTTTAAATACTTCAAATATTAAATAATTAAAACAAATTATTTATTTAAAAATACATATTTTATTATAATTCACCATATAAAATATATTTTCAATTCTAAAAATTCACATTTTACATATAAAAAATTATTTCAATCATGATACATCATTATGTACATAAATTCTAATATTTTTCATCATAATTATACAAATAAATTTTTCATATACATAATCTATTTGACATCATTTTATGACAAAATCATTGTTAATATCAAAACATACTATCCCCATTTACAAATAGGAATCATTATTTAAAATATCACTTTACTACATGAAAATATTTTTACAAAACACATAGTATAAAAATTCATATTATAGGGGCAATAATCCATCTATGAAATGACCACAAATTTTGGTAGACCTTTACACAGTTTTATAGTTAATACAGAGAGTTATATTAAAAAATTCACTTATTCAATACATGTTTTTCTAGACCCTGTGAACTGAACTTGTTTCACTTGTAAAAATAACATTATTATTATAAATAACTTTAGAATCCTTTAATTAATACATGTATCATCAATATAATTTAGATAACTATCAATAGAGAGTCAAAAATATCATAATTAATTGAATAAAAATGTAAAATTGAATAGTTAAAACCCATCATCCATAGATAACATGAGGCTTATAATGAGAAAGAGATCATGCGGCTCTCTCTAAAGCATCCTATAATGTAATGAAAAAATTTTCACTAACAAAAAATTAATTACTAAATAAAATTTTAATTTTTAAACATAGGGCCCTTAAAAACATTGTCTTTGATACCATTTTTATGAAATATCCTAGGAAACCCCTGATGCAGGCACACCAACCATTATGTGACATACCTAATGGGGGTTCTAGATACCCATAGTTTATTTATTGGTTCTAGGGAATCCGATATAATCTCATAAGAATTAGTTTGGCCAAAAAATTAACTAAAACAAATCATTATCCCCGCATAAATCATTAATGGAAACTCTATACAATAGAGGTCCCTGTGCAAGAAGACAGAGAAGAATTTAAAAATAAAAAACAAATAAAGGATATAAAATAAATAAAAACTAAACTTAATAATATATATATAACTAAAATAGAATTTGTTTTGAGTTTGGATTATGTGGGTGATATAGGAAATTTAAAAAACTAAAAGAAAAAAAATAAAAAACATGATTCAATCTCTGGTTGAGTTGGTGATCGCCATCTAGCCTCAATGAAACCATTGTAGCATGGTGATAAAATTTGGTCAAAAAACAAATCCTAAAACTATTAGATGATAAGGAGTAAGAACCCTATTGGTATTCCCAAAAAAATACCCCCATGTATTATAGTTAAATAAATTGCCCATGTTATATTAGTTTGAAATAATGTGAAAATATATATGTTTTCTAATATTAGTTTTAAAAATCAATTATAGATTTTTTACCTTTACGTTTAAAGTGAATCATTTATAAAACATGTATAGATAACCAATATAGAGATAGAGGGACCTTTAGATATTATATTCAACAAAAATTTTAAAATATTTTAAAATATTTAATTATATTTTACCTTCCAAGAAAAAGTAATACAAAGGAATCAATAAGTAATTGTAATAATAATAATAATAATAATAAAATATTAAGGGAAATTAGTAATAGGAAATATTTTTATATCATAGTAATGGATGAAATGTGACCACGATAAGATACCTAGTAGGAATTATAATGGGAATAACTATGTTATGGGAGAAAATATGGAACATTCTAAAACATGATTCATCATATATGCATGCCCAATGAAATCTATTCACATTAAAACTTTATCAAACCTTAACTAGCAAAAATAAGGCTTCAATTCTCAAAGAAACTAATAACCTTTCAATGGACCACTGACCATTTCATGATCCTATAATAGTTGGAATGGGTTATCATATATTATAAAAGTGGCACTGGGATTGCTATTAATTATATAAAATGGAGGGGAGGTGTTTGAATAATAAAAAATTTTGTTATAAATATAAGTTTACAAACACATATAATAACATAATGAAGGTGATATGAACTATTTTGGATATAATATACTATGATAGGGGTGAATAATGATAATCACTTTTTCACCAATTTTTTTTTAAAAAATTTAACCCATTTGACCTGTTAGGATCTGGGTTATCTTATTCAATTTTTATTATTATATGAATGTATTTGGAACAAGTAAAGGATATCAAAAAATTATTTTTAAAATTTATCTACTCAATATGATTACTTAGTCTATAGCATGGTATGGAAATAATAAAATACCAAAAAAACACAAGAATATAATCTTTTTATGTGGTTATAGAAATAATAGATTACCATTTCACATTCATTGAACTATATTCATTTTAGGGACACTGTTTAAAATTATCAGATGGTTCTATATACTACCTCTAAATAAAAACATCACCTATTGAGCTTCTTTGTAACACGATGAAATTGTTTCACTCGTTGAGGCTTATGATTGACTTTATTGTGCCACTTTGTTCTTCCACATTGTTCTTCTACATATTTTTACTGGAAAATTAGCAGCATGAAACTCTTCATCTTCCTTGCAGTAAAAAAATTAATGTTTCTCATCTTTCATTATCTGAATCTATTAACAATAATATGAATATGTTGTTTATTGATAAACTCAAAAATTATTCTTTTATAAAAAATTTTATTAAAAAATATTATTTATTCCACCAACTATTCTTATCTTCTCTTATCTATAATCATAAATCTCTTTTATGATTATCAAATTAATAAAAGATCTTATCTGATAAGAATAATCACAGTTATATCTACATCGATAACAATGATATGAATGTTTAGTAGATTGACTTTGTGGATCATTATAAAAAATGTCAATAATTTTTATTGAATTAGTTATTCTCTATTCATCATGACTCCATAAATCATTATGAAATGGAATCATAATTTATATTCAATATTATTTCACCAACCCAAATTAATAATAACTCATATATGAAAACTTATGATATTATAATCTTTTTTTGTCTCATATTCACTACACAAAATTCATAGAATATTTCATTTGTATTTACCAATATTTACAGGTCTTCTGAAACCCTCAAACAAATATAAACCAAATGAATATTTTATGTAATTTTTATAAAAGTCATTTCCTTCTATTTGGGCTATCCTAAATGTGTATCCTATCACAAGTAAAACTGAATTCACATGTTCATGAAAGATTTTATGTTGTCTTGTTGCATTAGCATACCTTTATGAAAAGATGTATTGGAATTTGTTATATTCAAAAATATCATTTTACACATTCTAATATATTTATTATTTGTAGAAACAATGTACTATATAAAAAATTTGTGTGTTATTAAGAACATACTTCTTAATCCAACAGTATGTTCAAATTCTTCCTATTATATGAAATCCATGAATTTATTATGGAACTATCCTCTACTAAGACCTTGAGTATTCTTTATACATATAGGGGTATGGAGTTCTTCATCAAAGAAACCTGATTATTTGAAGATATTTATACAAGGATCATAGTGAGAGTGATTTAAATAATCATTGGTTAATGAAAAAATTCACCATGCTTCACTTAGAGTGTGAAACACAATATGAAGGCATACTATTCTTATTCTTTGCATAATTTTTTTTGTGAATCTCCCCACTTCTTGTAGCCTAGGTGGCTTCCTGAAATATTTTTCATTTGGAGATTGTCAATTTTTATGAAAAATGTGATAACTCATATAAATCATGAGAACAAAAAAAAATTCTCTTTTCTAGTGAGTCAATATTTTTTGGCAGTATCAAAACCTTTCTCTTCTAAGATTTACAAACTCAAATCCTACAAAACATGCCCTATAAATCCATATATTTTAATTCCTAAAAATATCTACATTCACCCTATTCACACATTGGTTATTTGACACTGATATTCATAGAGGTCTTTCTTATGAGTGTTCATATTGGAAATCCTCCCTTGTAAGGGTTAAAATAATCATGCTCCACTATGTATTATAATCATGAACTCATCCATCCATATAAGGACTTCTAAAAATATGATTTTCATTTCATAGTATTGTGATCACTACCTTATGACATAAACCAAAGACTTTGATTTCATGCATGGACCTAGTTTTATCAACCTTGTATCAATCCTTCATCAGGGTCATGGATGATGGAAATATTATTATTCGTCAAAAACTACAGCAGTCATCGACCATTGGATATGATCAGTGAAGAAAACAATCACTCAGAGCTCAATGTTGATCCGATAGATAGGTCGAACTATCACAATTGATTGAATTCGATGGCATATGTTATGTATATAATTTTAATTATGGATAAATAGTTAACACATGTACCCATCGGAGATAATACATTCATACATCTAAGAAAAACATTATAATCCTCAGAATTCCATAAAGTGCCCCAGCCAATAGTGTGTTTCAAACCTGGACACAACTTCACACACACCGTAAACGGGATGCACCTCTCATGGACTATCCCACCTGGGCACACCCTAGGTTCCATCCTCACTGCCCATAAATATACTTGTTTACATCATGTCAGAGATATTATTCCCATTACTACATTTATGGATGGATGTACAGGTGTACTTCCTCCCACATAGTCAACCTAAGGGTCACACATGTGTGGTTGAGGTGTTCCCTGGTTGGATGTAAGATGGTTGGATCTATTTTTTCATTAAAAAAACTATCTCTATGTAAAGTATAAAAAATTTTAAATACAAATCCCTACAATTCTCTTGAATTGGACTTCCAATATTCGTCATGAAAATGAATATTTTAATTCCCTATATAATAAACACATCAAATAATAATATATTTTAAGGAATTATTTTTTAATTTAAACACAATTTTTTAATGAAAATAATATTTTAATGATATTCAAATGACCTCCTTGAGAAATAATAAATTTTTAGGGTCTTTTATGTTATATTATTCAATTTTTTGACTAAAAATTCAAATTAACTCTCTAAAATGAAATCACCCTTTATCACACCTTTGTTTTTTTGTAAATAATGTTTTGTGAAAAAGAACATAGTGACACATGTATTTTAAACATAAGTTTAGTTCAAGAATAATAAAATTTATAAATTTGAATTCATCAATAGAACATAATTAATATCATAATACATCAGTATCTTTATATTCAAACATTCATCTATGTTATATTCACGTTGACATCTTGCTTTAATATTTTAGATTCTTCCCTTATAGAAACATATTTCTTCCTAACAATTTCAATATATTGACATAAATGAAATATTAATATTTTATAAAACACTGTAAAAAATATATAGCAACCATTAAAAAAATATAACTCATACAAAAATTGGGTACTTCAATTTCCCCATGTTTATTTGTTTTGAAAAACCTCATGGGTTTTCTTCCAATGAATGTGTCAATATGTGAATCTATCCCCTTTACTTTTACAAAATTTCATTTCACATTCTATCCCTATTATTGATAGGAAATATAGAGTTAATGATCAATGGTTATTAATTCATACATAAGATATGGTCCATCAATTATTTCACTCAATGTCTATACAATACAGGCCCGATGTAGAAACTATGAGTATTTTAGTTAGACAACAAAGATACACATATATAATTGATCATGATACCTCGTGAAATAGGATCTCATATAATTTTATTCATGGGTTTCTCAATTATATTCTAGGATGAAGATACTAAATGTGATATGATTCCTTAAATGAAAAATCAAATTGAAATCCCTACACTATATTAAAAAAACAAATAAAAACATTCATGTTCAACAAGAAAGATAAGTGGCATCAAGGAACTTCCATTCATTCACATATATTATGTAATTGGTTAATTAAATTAATCCCCCTTTGTAATATGTTTATTATTTTTTATAATAAGGTATGATACATTAAGAAACCCATACCTTTTAAAACAACATTATATTTAATCAATATCTGGAATAATTAGATTTTATATAGATTAAAAGGATTATGGACACAACATCGTCCTTCATCATTTGACTCCACTTTGAGAGAAACACTACTAAACATACTAATATGTGTACATATCTTTAATTATAGATATAAATATATTCTAATGTTGATAATACAGTTGAATGGATCTTCAACTTGGAACTGTATTTGTTGGAAAACCTCTATAACTTCTTAAGGGATCATATTCTACAGCACTTGTTCAACATGATACCAAATATAAGATCAATTAAATATTTTATCTTATGTAACCTTGATATAAAGGAAATGATATAAAATTTTTATTACTCATCAAAGACGATCCTCTATAATAGTTTTATTTTATTACCGATTCATGAATCAATCATTGATGAAAAAATATTTAGCATTTATGTCTAGAATTCACGCTAGTAACTATTTATCATGTTCTCCTTGATAACGTGTTACAAATTGTATGACCAAAATTATATACACATATAATTTACAACAAGACTAAGTTAATAAGGTGGATCCTCCCGGTTTCTGAACGTGAATAGTAAGGATGATACAGTTTTCTCTTCCAATTTTCTCTCAACCATGTTTCGCCATTTCATCATTTCTTGAAGCTTTCATATCTAAAATTATAATCATATTTATATTTAGGAATCATGGATATATTCATCTTCTACTAAGAATTTTGTGGAGACTCTATTTTCTTGATACCCTTTATGAATTATGAATTTATAATCCTCTTAAAAACTACTTCTTATTATGGAATAATCCTTAAATATCCTTTTCAAATATTTACATCTTTATTGTATATCTTTAAAAAATATTATTTAATACATGAGGAATATTTTTCTATAACATATCATTGATGTTAATATTATACATTTTGACGTTTTTATTTTTCATTTTCACTAACCCTTGACTTGGAATCTTCTATTTTCATTATTATTTCCAAATCTCATGAACATATAACTAACATGACATTATGAACATTGGAAGAACGTTTAGATCATCAACATGACATCATATGACTATCATAAATATTAAAAACCCTTTGGCTGGTACAAAGTTTCTCATTTTATTGTATTAAAAATCAAATTTCATCTCAACTCACTTTCATGGAATCTTATTGGGAGATTTTTTTTCAATATTATTCACCATATATCCAACGGTTTCATATTCATTATAAACCATTGTTTATGGTATTATATTTTTAGAATATATAGATACATGTGGATATTATAATGTTTATTATTTTGAACAGTTCTATTGAATACATCATTGATATTTTCAATTTTTCCATAACGGTTTTCATTAAATTGTTTTTTCTAAACTTGTGGATGTTTCATCATCTTTTGATTTCTATCCCATGAAATGGAATTCCATTTTAATTTTATATTTAAAATATTATGCTAACATTATGATACAAAATTCAAAAATATACTATAGAAAAATCATTTTCCCACAAACCAAGATCATTTTATTTCATTTGTATGAAGTATTTAGTTCATTTTAATTTCTTGTTGCACTCTTTATGGGGGAAAATCTCCCAAAATATTTTTCCAATACACGGTTTTTCTAAACTATTTCTTTTTTGACATAACATTTACTATCAATACATTTTTATGTTATGTTTTTCAACATTAATTATTATAGGTAATATATTTATAGACATTATTACAGGATAGTTTGGATAATACCTCCTTATTTATAGTTAATTAAGATAGATCATCGAAAACAGTGATGATATTCTTATCACAATATAAGGGTATTTTATCATTATAATCGCCCAGTCATCATTGAGTATCTTTATCAACTATCTCCATCTTTTTTAATTTCTTAATATGTGTCTTCTCAATTATTTTCAACTAAACATCCAATTCTAGAACATTTCATAAAGAGTTTGATTTACTGATCTTCAATCATAATCATATTATCTTCATAATACTATATACTTTTAGCTTCCACATCATGTAAGTTATCTTTTTTTCCTTACATAGAGTCATGTTCCATGATCTTATTGGGTTGTACATCCAATTTCAAATCAATAAATCAATGTTATTTTTATCTTTTATTTACGTTCATGGATATCATATACCTTATAATTATTGACTGTAATATTTTCACCAATGTCATTAATCCATTTTATGAAACATATTTCAGTGTCTATCATTGTTTCCCAAAGGATCCAACCAATCTATAAGATTAAAAAAACTCACCTTTCAATTTAATGCCAAATCCAAAGAGTAAAATTATTCTTCTATCTAGGTGATATCTTCCTGTAAATATTGAATGAATCCAAAAAATATAGAATATATCTATTAGAATATAATACAGAATATCTCATAAACTATCAAATCATGTATCTTTAGTTGTATATTGATCACCATCACCACTTACACTAGAATATTATTCATTAGTATAGTATGTAAAATATTTTTCTCAAACCTCATGATCACATACCAATCATGATTAACTTGAGGAAATAATGTTTTACTTCCAATTAATGGAAACATTTTCCACATACTCTTTACATTATATGCTTGATATTTCTTCACTATTGGAAAATAATAGAGAAACTAATATTTATTATCCTTTTAAAAAGAGATATATCTTCTTAAACATTCCTTTCTAATTATTTATCATGTTCATCATGGTCTTAGTAGATATATATTTATCTATGTGGTAAATAAATCATCCCTAAGACTGAACATACTTTTAAAAAGAATAAATAAGACAAAATAATCAATTGTGAATGAATGAATAGTTTGGAATTCAATATAGCTGAACTTTGTCTTTGATAATAATTTAGAGAACCACATTGGGATATTTTAAACACTCAATGGTAGTGAATCAGTTATGGTTTAATTATTATAAATTATATGTTTTCACCTTTTTATATCATAGAATTGATAGGATATTGATTATCTTTTTCTACTTTCCTTATAAAATGTATGTATATGAATGAAATAAATGATAACAAAATATTTTTTTACCAGGTTCACTACTCAATATGTGTAGCTAGTCCTTTTCATGGGTTACAAATAATCCAATACCATAAAACCATTTGAAAAAAATACTTTTTTGTCATTACATCATGTAGGTAATATCCATTCTCTTGTATTGAAATATATTCAATTAACTGGTCTTGTTTTAGGGCTCCTAGCTAGTTCTTTATACTTTCTATGAACATAGTATTGAGTTGTTGAGTTTCTTTATTACACAGATAAATCCTTTCACATGTTGATACTTCTTATGGATATCATTTTACTTTTTATTCTTCCAATTTTTTAATATTAACCTTTTCACTAGAATGGTATTGGGAAAGAAACTCTACTTATTTTATATATTATACAACTAAAAGGATTTATTCTTTCATCTTTAAAATTTTGTCATAATAAGAAAATATTATTTGGAAAGATAATCTATTAATTATTATATAAAACTACAATTAAAAAATTATTACCTATCCACTAAATCTTATTATATTCATCTTGATATAATAACAAATTTCCTTTATATTAATAAAAAACCATCTCAGCTTAGCATCATTGAAATTATTTTTCCATCAATCACAATGATAATAATTTGTTGTAATAAAATTTTCTAAAGCATTATCGATAAAAAATATCAAATATTGTTACCATATGGTTCTTCTATTTCCTTCATGATTCTTTAAATATTTTATTCAACTCATTCATACTATACTTTATATATTATATCCCCAACCCAATTTAGGAAAAATCGAATATTCTTTGAATTGGTGTCTAGTTCACTACACACAATTCAAAGTATATTTCATTTGAACTTATCAAGATTCATGTATTTTTAATAATATGAATGAGTATTCTCATAAGATAACACACATATATTCCTCGTTATTAATTAATGTTATTTTTTATAAATCTCTTTTCAAATTGTTTTGGTTATCTCAAATGTTTATCCCATAAAATATGCATGACTGTTCACATGTGCATACAAAAATGCATGATATCACTCAGCTTTCACATTTTACAATGATAAACTGTAATAGTGTTTATTATATTTGGTTGGTTCTTCAGGCATAGTGTAATTTGTTTGTTCCTATTTTCAATAGTGTTCTATACGAAATATATTGTGTGATTAATCTCTTCTTTCTTGCACATAATTATATGTGAGAAATTCTTCTTCTCCCAAAACAATGTAATAATTGTGGAACTATACTTCATAAAACAGTTTAGTGTTCATTTAATATAAATAAGAAAATTATTCTTCATCATGTAACCAATATTTTCTACATATGTATCTTTTCAAATCATTGTAAGATTGAGTTAATCAAAGACAAGCCCATGGAAAATCTTATCAGGTTGAATTTTAAGTGTGAATCAAAACATGAAGTCTCAGGGTTCTTATTCTTCTTAAATTATAGTCACAATCTCTCCCATTTTGGGGTGTCCTAGGTGTCCCACTAAAAATGTTGTTTCCTATAGATTCTATATTTTTATGAATAAGAGAACACTAATATAAATAACAAGATTTAAAAATATACGAATAGATTAGTGCATTAATATGTCTATGTTGTAAAGATACCCTGTACCATAGAGATTTACTGACTCCGGTATTAGAAAAAAGGTCTTGTAACCCAATATATATAAATTCTAGAATATCCTAGAATTCACAGTCATCAAAAGTTGGTTATGTCATGATGATATTAATACTTTTATTTATCACATAAGTTTATGTAAAAAATCCTCACATGCATGCTGTATAATCCTCAAGATTCAGGATATTAAATAACCAAAGACTCATTAATGTGAATATGGACTTCAAATACCACATTTTTCATTCATAAGTAGTGTGATTTTCTAATTATAACATGAATAAAAAAATTTTAATGCATTCACAGCCTTTGTTCGACCAGCCATTTTTTGATCCTTTTGCATGGTCAATGAATATGGATATAGTATTGTTCACAAAACACTAGAGTCTCCATGAACCACTAGATATAAATGGTAATGAAAAACATTAGAATGATTTAGAATATAATACATGTGGCAGATAAATTGGCCACAATTTGTTGAATCATATGGAATGTGTTATTTCAATAATTTTAATGATGGATAAGAAGTGACACCTCCCTATCCCACAATGAGCATTCATTCAATTAACCAATCCTTAATAAAAATATTTAGTGCCATAAATACCATTAGTTGGAACCGAGGTCAGCACTCGGAAACACCTTCACACACTCCCTACATGGGTCCCACCTGTAACATCCCAGGTAAATAAAGAATAAAGAATTTTCATATTTATTAATATTTACGAATTAAATATTAATTTTAAATAAAAGGGGTTTCTACGTTCGATAGCGTACTCGATACGCAACGATGAGTTTCTTTGAAAACTTACGTTGCACACAAGTAATAAAATAATATTATTTTAAATGTTAGTTAAAAATTAGTCGTTGTACTGAAGGTAATGGATAGAAATAACTAAAATATTATTATATATGTTTTTAAATGTTTTTACATTTATCCAATAAAAGATAAAGGCTTAAAATACGGAAAGAATTCAATTTTAGGCGTATATGCCCTAGTTTTCACTAAAGGTTCACTTATCACCTTTTGACGGCGAAACGTCATTAAATATTGTTTTGATCACTCTTTTACATTTTTTTTGACCAAATATAACTCTTCTTTAGAATCGGGACATCAAAATTTACTTTGTGTAAATTTTTGGTACTTTTCTGATAAAGTTCATTTTTTTAATGAATAGTGTAAAGTGTTGTATTTTAATTCAAAACCTCTTTTTATTCTAATTTATTAATATGATTAGATTATATTTTGAATTGGTTTTAAAGTGAAATTAGAATATATTTTTACCATTTAATCCAATGGTGGTCATTGGAATCAATTTCACTTTGAAATTGGACTTGAACTAGTGTCAATCTTTTGATACTTATCGTTTCATAAAAACACGCTATTTGCTCTGACAGCGGGAATTAATTATTAAATTAAATAATGTGACTAATATGTTTTGAATTTTGTAAAACAGACTTCATTTTTGAATTCGGAATATCAAATATAGCTTAGGGTGAATTTTTGGTAATTTTCTGAAAAACTTCAATTTTTGATGAATAGTGAAACCACTAAGTGGTAATCAAGCAAACTGATTTTTCAGTTAAATGAAAGTTTACCACTAATGTGTATTGAATTTTGAAAATCCGACATACATGGTTTTCATTAAGAAGTAAAATGTGGTTCAATGATATTATAATAGTTTTTTGGTGAATAGTAACTTTTTTCATTAATCGCGATTAGAGGTAATTAGTGTAGTTTAAGGTAAAAATGATATTATAAGAATGTGAAAACACCATGACACTTATTCTACACCTATTGGGTGAGTCATGGCCGACCAAGACAAGCCATGGGCCAACTTTGGGACCCCATGGAGCCACTTTAGTTGGAAAATGACAATAATATATTTTTATTTAATGTTAAAATTAAATTGACACAAACATGAGTTGTTTTACTAAAACAATTTTTAAGTAGGGTTACACAAGTCCAAATTTTAATTATAAATATTCATTTGAAAACTAAAAAGATTTCCTACATCATAGTAATTTTGTTATAATTTTTAGACATTAAATAAAATAAATTATTTATGACATAATAATGATGCAGCGATGACATCATTATTTGACGATTTAAATAAAATGGAAAGATAATGAAAAATCTAAAACCTACACATGGACAAAACCAATTGGATGAGTGGATTTCGAAGCCTTATCACCTTATCCACGAATTCTATCAATGTGGGACCTTTTAAAACCGAAACACATTTTCAAATAAAGTAATATCTCTTTACTTTCCAAAAGTGCCCCTCCTCTCCTCTTATAAAAGGCCCCCACCTCTACCTCATTTCACACACTTCTCAAGCCTTTGGCTCGGCCAACCCCTGCCCAATTACTCTCTCCACATCCCTCTCCTCATCCTAGAGGATTAACTTTGGGCAGAATCCTTTCAAAGGAAGCCTTTAGGCTCAAATCAAAAGGGAGTTACACTTTTAAAGGTAATTCATTCTCTCTTGTTCATTTGTTTTATTTTGCTTCTCCAACCCTCTAAACTCTTTTTATTTACTTCTTTTGTAACAACACCAGTATATTCAATATACTAGGATGTTGTTATAAGATTTATTCAAGCCACACTCTCACACAACTACATCAAATGGTTAAAGAACATACGGTTTCCGTGGATGGCGAAATTCTGCCTCTCGAAACGATGATTGTTCAATACTCATTTAACACCTTCAAAGGTGGCCATTATGATGTCACTATTTTTATATATGATATATAATATGTTTATGTTTTCTTTAAGCTTCTGTACTTTTCATTTTTGGCATACCTTTATGGTTTCCATTATGGGTAAACACGATATCTTCATTTAAGGAAGTGCGGACTACCGCCCCCTAAAAGTGATGTGATTCGTTAATGCCATATGTGGGACGTGTAAAGGATGGATTTAAAGTTATTATATATGATGTTATACTGGAATTATAATATACCTCTATATCATTATTATTTCTTTCCATTAAAGTATGAGATAGAAATGAAAGTAGCGTTCATGCGTACGTACGGCTTACCGTCTCCATGAACGGTGCCTTTCATTTCTTATCCCCAAATGTAATGTACTATTAAAAGTACATGTATATAATGGATATATATAATTAATAGTATATGTAAATGATGAATATAATTCTGGAATTAAAATATACATACCTCTCATTTAGTTTTAATTCCATTAATATGACAAAGAAATGAAAGTAGCGTTCATGCGTACGTACGGCTTACCGTCTCCATGAACGGTGCATTTCATTTATTACCTCTAAATGATTATGTAATATTATAAATACATGTATATGCTGGATATATATTATATATATGATATCCAAATCAGGAATTTCATTCTGGATATAAAGAACTTTTGACCACACGAACAACATGTAATTGTAAGAAGTCCACTTTCGACTTAAGAACCAAATATTGACAAAACAAACATTATTAACTTAAATGGTTACATAATGTTTATAACATGGCAATAAGTGATATAAAAGGAATAATGAACTTTAAAAAGGTTCTTAATCAAGTATAAATTAACTCAAGTTTATTATTCAGGACGTTAAAGAACGATCGAGTCAAGTCGGACCCGAGGTAAGGGACTTCGTCTCAATCTCCTTTCATTGAGGCATATTTTATTTTATAAACAACTTTCTTTTATACGGTGTATAAAACCCTTTGACTTTTACTTTTATACAAAAGGAATCTTTTTCTACGAAGCGTTTTACAAAACGACAAAAAGGAATGTTTCTTTTAACGTACGCGGCGATAACGACCTTTTCCGCCGCCGCGAGTATTATTTGGTCTTTGGCTTTCTCAACAAGCCGTAATGTTTTTTAAAATAAAATAAATACC
Source organism: Viscum album (assembly GCA_963277665.1). NCBI lineage: Eukaryota > Viridiplantae > Streptophyta > Magnoliopsida > Santalales > Viscaceae > Viscum > Viscum album. Next base: position 163,006,414 of record OY728155.1, on the reverse strand, counting down.
ATATACTCTTTTATGTATTTTGGTATTGAAAATGGTTTTGAAAAAGGATTCTATTATGTCAATATATTTATGATATATTGTGATTAAAATGTGGAAATGTTATCATTCCTTTATATTGGTTTTATGTTTTATGATTTTATATTGGTACTTGGACATTTAACGGGTGGTTACGTTATAAACCATATGACGGGTGGTGCCGTGAATACCAGGACGGGTGGTTATGTTATAACCTCCAATGCATTGGGTATGGAAGTCGGCCGTATGGCTATTCCATTAAGTAAGTATGGAAGTCGGCCGTATGGCTATTCCATTAAGTATGTATGGAAATTGGCCGTATGGCTATTCCATTAAGTGATATGTGTGGAAGTCAACCGTATGGTTATTCCACTTAAGTATGTTTATGTCCCAAGTTACCTTTATATATTCTATGTGTTCTTTATATGGGTTTTATGGTAATCCTTTGGTTACAAAAAGGTAAGTAATGATACTTTGTTCAGTGAAGAGTTTTTGTTACTTTATAAAGGTGAAAAGTATTACTTTGATAAAGTATACATGGTTTACTTGTTGTTTTGATAAACTAACAATTTTCATTCTTTGTGTATCCCTTACTGAGCTTTTTGTGCTCACCCCAAGTTTTTTTGAAATGTTTTTCACAGGACTTAATGTGGAATAGGGTTAAGGATGGGATCAAGGGAAAGTCATGCTTTATAATGCATGGAATTAGACATGTTTCTTTTTAAGAGTTTTTTTTATTTATTTTATGGAAACTTAGTAAAAGTGTCTACTTTGTAATCCTTTGAGATGTAATAGTTATGTTCTAATTCTCTAAAACTCTAAACCTGAAAAGATCCTCAACGTGAATTATTCCTTTAATTCAATATTAAGTAAGGTTTAAGGCACGGGGCCTTATAGTTGGTATCAGAGGTCGGTTTAGACAACTTTAGAAGTTAGAAAATTGTTAAATTATAAGTTAATTTATGATATGATTGAAATGATATAGCATTTACAGATTACCATGTTGCTTCGCCTAAGATATTTTTGTGTTCAGAATGGTTTTCCGCAGAGGAAACAAAGCAGCTATGTTGGGAAGACATCAGGAGGAAGATAACCTTCCAAATCAGCAACCTGAGATGGTCGGAATCGGAACTGAACAGTTTGTTGCAGTGATGGCACAGTTGACTCAGGCTATAAATGGTGGTGGTATCCATGCACGAGATCAGCCAGATCAACCGCAGAAGAACATGTCAGTGGTGGAACATTTCATGAGGCAACATCCCCCATCATTCAGAGGATCATCTGACCATGTGCAAGCTGAAGGGTGGATTAAAGCACTGGAGAAAATTTTTGATGTCATGGGGTGTTCAGAACATAAAAAGGTTAGTCTTGCTATTTACCGTTTTGAAGGAGAAGCTGATCAGTGGTGGTCGATGGTGAAAAATATAAGGGATAGTGATGATATTGAGGATCTTCACTAGGATGAATTCAAAGGTATGTTTCTTGAGAAATATTTTCCTAAGGTGGTTCGTCTTAGGATGGAAAAACAGTTCTTAGAATTGAGGCAGGAGGATGATTCAGTGGCTGCTTATGAAGAAAAGTTCACTCGATTGGCAAGGTATGCTCCAAACTTCATACGAGATCTTGATAGTAAAATAAACCGTTTTTACTCAGGGTTAAAGCCAAAGTATCGAAGGTCTTTAGCATCTCGTGAATTCAAAAGTTATGAAAAACTTGTTCGATGTGCAGAGAAGGTGGAAATGGAGTTTGCCGATGATCAGGTGTTCTATGACAAACAACAGAATAAGAGGTCAAGTTGGCAGGCAATGGGGAAGAATTCATCAAAGAAGCAAGGAGGTAAGAAAACCAAATATCCATCCTGTGAGAAGTGTGGTAAAATGCATCCTGGAGAATGTTTATCCAAGTCTGGTAAGTGATTTTGGTGTGGTAAGTCTGGTCATATTGCTCGTAACTGTAAGGAAGATGATCAAGCAGGAAATGAAAAGCCAAAGGTAAGATGTTATAAGTGCAATGAGACGGGTCACTATGCAAATGAGTGTCCGACAAAGAGCTTGAGTGATGGGAAGCAGTTAGACTACAAGCAGAAAGGGGTGGTGAAATCCTTTGCAACAACTTCAGCAGATGTTGGGCCATCGAATGAAGTGGTATCGGCTCCAGGGAGCTCAGTTTTTTTTCAAAGATTGACTTGAGGTCGGGGTACCATCAGTTGAAAGTAAAAGAAGAAGACGTTCTGAAGACTGCGTTCCGTACTAGATATGGCCATTATGGATTTTTAGTTATGCCTTTTGGGTTAACCAATGCACCTGCTATATTCATGGACCTTATGAATAAAATTTTCCATGAGTTCTTGGATAAGTTTGTGTTTTGAGGTTTGGGAAGAGGTTATGTGTGCTTTGTGATTCACAGTTGAAGAATGAGTTGTTATGTGAGGCTCATAGTTCCCCGTTTTCAGTTCATCCTGGCAGTACTAAGATGTACAGAGATCTGCGGGAGTATTACTGGTGGGATGGAATGAAAATAGATATTGCTGATTTTACTGTGAAGTGTTTGACATGTCAACAGGTTAAAGCAGAGCGGCAGTTACCGAAAGGGATGCTTCAGCCTTTACCAATTCCAGAGTGGAAATGGGAGAATATATCCATGGACTTTGTTGTTGGATTACCGAAGAAATCTCGAGGTAATAATGCAATCTGGGTTATTGTTGATCGCTTGACCAAATCTGCTCATTTCCTTTCTATACGAGATACTTTCTCTCTAGATCAACTTTCCCGTTTGTATCTTCAAAAGATAGTCAGGTTACATGGAGTTCCTCTCTCCATTGTATCGGACCGTAATCCCAGGTTCACATCTAACTTTTGGAAAGGCCTTCAGAAGTCGTTGGGTACTGAATTAAATTTTAGTACCTCTTTTCATCCTCAATCAGATGGGCAGTCAGAACGAACAATTCAGACATTGGAGGATATGCTACGAGCTTGTTCGATGGATTATCAGGGAAGATGGGACCAACATCTTTCTTTGGTTGAATTTTATTATAATAACAGTTTTCATTCCAGTATACAGATGGCACCATTTGAGGCATTATATGGGAAGCGGTGTCGAACTCCAGCTTTTTGGGATGAAGTGGGTGAAAGGAAGTTGATGGGACCAGAATTGGTAGAAGAGATGACAGAAAAAGTTCTGCTGATTCAGAAAACACATGAGAATAGCTCAGAGCAGGCAGAAGAGTTATGTGGATAACCGGAGGAAGGATCTATCTTTCGAGGTAGGTGATCATGTTTTTCTCAAGATTACTCAATGGAAAAGTGTGATGAGATTTGGTAAGAAAGGAAAGCTGAGTCCAAGGTTTATGGACCATATGAAATTCTGGAGAAAGTTGGATCAGTTGCATACCGGGTGGCTTTACCTCCGAGTTTATCTCAGGTACATGATGTTTTTCATGTTTCAATGTTGAGAAAGTATATGCCAGATCCATCTCATGTTTTGAGTCCAGAGGTAGTTCAGCTAGAAGAGAACCTATCTTATGAGGAACAACCGGTCCAGATTCTTAACCACAGGGAGCAGGTGTTACGAAATAAGGTGATTCATCAGGTAAAGGTTTTGTGGAAAAACCACATGATTGAAGAGGCAACGTGGGAATCTGAAAATTCTATGAGGGATAAATACCCCCCACTTATTTTGATAAGTGAATAAAATTGCGAGGATGCAATTCCCAAAAGGGGGGAAGGATGTAACATCCCAGGTAAATATAGAATAAAGAATTTTCATATTTATTAATATTTACGAATTAAATATTAATTTTAATTAAAAGGGGTTTCTACGTTCGATAGCGTACTCGATACGCAACGATGAGTTTCTTTGAAAACTTACGTTGCACACAAGTAATAAAATAATATTATTTTAAATATTAGTTAACAAGTAGCCGTTGTACTGGCGGGAATGGATAGAAATAACTAAAATATGATTATATATGTTTTTAAATTTTTTTACATTTATCCAATAAAAGATAAAGGCTTAAAATACGGAAATAATTCAATTTTAGGCTTATATGCCCTAGTTTTCACTAAAGGTTCACTTATCACCTTTTGATGGCGAACCGTCATTAAATATAGTTTTGATCACTCTTTTACATTCTTTTTGACCAAATATAACTCTTTTTTAGAATCGGGACATCAAAATTTACTTTGTGTAAATTTTTGGTACTTTTCTGATAAAGTTCATTTTTTTAATGAATAATGTAAAGTGTTGTATTTTAATTCAAAACCTCTTTTTATTCTAATTTATTAATATGATTAGATTATATTTTGAATTGGTTTTAAAGTGAAATTAGAATATATTTTTACCATTTAATCCAATGGTGGTCATTGGAATCAATTTCACTTTGAAATTGGACTTAAACTAGTGTCAATCTTTTGATACTTATCGTTTCATAAAAACACGCTATTTGCTCTGACAGCGGGAATTAATTATTAAATTAAATAATGTGACTAATATGTTTTGAATTTTGTAAAACGGACTTCATTTTTGAATTCGGAATATCAAATATAGCTTAGGGTGAATTTTTGGTAATTTTCTGAAAAAATTCAATTTTTGATGAATAGTGAAACCACTAAGTGGTAATCAAGCAAACTGATTTTTCAGTTAAATGAAAGTTTACCACTAATGTGTATTGAATTTTGAAAATCCGACATACATGGTTTTCATTAATAAGTAAAATGTGTTTCAATGAGATTATAATAATTTTTTGTTGAATAGTAACTTTTTTCATTAATCGCGATTAGAGGTAATTAGTGTAGTTTAAGGTAGAAATGATATTATAAGAATGTGAAAACACCATGAAACTTGTCCTACACCTATTGGGTGAGTCATGGCCGACCAAGACAAGCCATGGGCCAACTTTGGGACCCCATGGAGCCACTTTAGTTGGAAAATGACAATAATATATTTTTATTTAATGTTAAAATTAAATTGACACAAACATGAGTTGTTTTACTAAAACAATTTTTAAGTAGGGTTACACAAGTCCGAATTTTAATTATAAATAGTCATTGGAAATCTAAAACGATTTCTTACATCATAGTAATTTTTTATAATTTTTAGACATTAAACAAAATAAATTATTTATGACATAATAATGATGCAGCGATGACATCATTATTTGACGATTTAAATAAAATGGAAAGATAATGAAACATCTAAAACCTACACATGGACAAAACCAATTGGATGAGTGGATTTCGAAGCCTTATCACCTTATCCGCGAATTCTATCAATTTGGGACCTTTTAAAACCGAAACACATTTTCAAATAAAGTAATATCTCTTTACTTTCCAAAAGTGCCCCTCCTCTCCTCTTATAAAAGGCCCCCACCTCTACCTCATTTCACACACTTCTCAAGCCTTTGGCTCGGCCAACCCCTGCCCAATTACTCTCTCCACATCCCTATCCTCATCCTAGAGGATTCCCTTTGGGCAGAATCCTTTCAAAGGAAGCCTTTAGGCTCAAATCAAAAGGGAGTTACACTTTTAAAGGTAATTCATTCTCTCTTGTTCATTTGTTTTATTTTGCTTCTCCAACCCTCTAAACTCTTTTTATTTACTTCTTTTGTAACAACAACATTATCTTCAATATACTAGGATGTTGTTATAAGATTTATTCAAGCCACACTCTTACACAACTACATCAAATTGTTAAAGAACATACGGTTTCCGTGGATGGCGAAATTCTGCCTCCCGAAACGATGATTGTTCAATACTCATTTAACACCTTCAAAGGTGGCCATTATGATGTCACTATTTTTATATATGATATATAATATGTTTATGTTTTCTTTAAGCTTCTGTATTTTTCATTTTTGTCATACCTTTATGGTTTCCATTATGGGTAAACACGATATCTTCATTTAAGGAAGTGCGGACTACCGCCCCCTAAAAGTGATGTGATTCGTTAATGCCATATGTGGGACGTGTAAAGGATGGATTTAAAGTTATTATATATGATGTTATACTGGAATTATAATATACCTCTATATCATTATTATTTCTTTCCATTAAAGTATGAGATAGAAATGAAAGTAGCGTTCATGCGTACGTACGGCTTACCGTCTCCATGAACGGTGCCTTTCATTTCTTATCCCCAAATGTAATGTACTATTAAAATTACATGTATATAATGGATATATATAATGAATAGTATATGTAAATGATGAATATAATTCTGGAATTAAAATATACATACCTCTCATTTAGTTTTAATTCCATTAATATGACAAAGAAATGAAAGTAGCGTTCATGCGTACGTACGGCTTACTGTCTCCATGAACGGTGCATTTCATTTATTACCTCTAAATGATTATGTAAAATTATAAAAACATGAATATGCTGGATATATATGATATATATGATATCAAAATCAGGAATTTCATTCTGGATATAAAGAACTTTTGACCACACGAACAACATGTAATTGTAAGAAGTCCACTTTCGACTTAAGAACCAAATATTGACAAAACAAACATTATTAACTTAAATGGTTACATAATGTTTATAACTTGGCAATAAGTGATATAAAAGGAATAATGAACTTTAAAAAGGTTCTTAATCAAGTATAAATTAACTCAAGTTTATTATTCAGGACGTTAAAGAACGATCGAGTCAAGTCGGACCCGAGGTAAGGGATTTCGTCTCAATCTCCTTTCATTGAGGCATATTTTATTTTATACACAACTTTCTTTTATATGGTGTATAAAACCCTTTGACTTTTACTTTTATACAAAAGGAATCTTTTTCTACGAAGCGTTTTACAAAACGACAAAAAGGAATGTTTCTTTTAACGTACGCGGCGACAACGACCTTTTCCGCCGCCGCGAGTATTATTTGGTCTTTGGCTTTCTCAACAAGCCGTAATGTTTTTTAAAATAAAATAAATACCATATACTCTTTTATGTATTTTGGTATTGAAAATGGTTTTGAAAAAGGATTCTATTATGTGAATATATTTATGATATATTGTGATTAAAATGTGGAAATGTTATCATTCCTTTATATTGGTTTTATGTTTTATGATTTTATATTGGTACTTGGACATTTAACGGGTGGTTACGTTATAAACTGTATGACGGGTGGTGCCGTGAATACCAGGACGGGTGGTTACGTTATAACCTCCAATGCATTGGGTATGGAAGTCGGCCGTATGGCTATTTTATTAAGTATGTATGGAAGTCGGCCGTATGGCTATTCCATTAAGTATGTATGGAAATTGGCCGTATGGCTATTCCATTAAGTGATATGTGTGGAAGTCAACCGTATGGTTATTCCACTTAAGTATGTTTATGTCCCAAGTTACCTTTATATATTCTATGTGTTCTTTATATGGGTTTTATGGTAATCCTTTGGTTACAAAAAGGTAAGTAATGATACTTTGTTCAGTGAAGAGTTTTTGTTACTTCATAAAGGTGAAAAGTATTACTTTGATAAAGTATACATGGTTTACTTGTTGTTTTGATAAACTAACAATTTTCATTCTTTGTGTATCCCTTACTGAGCTTTTTGTGCTCACCCCAAGTTTTTTTGAAATGTTTTTCACAGGACTTAATGTGGAATAGGGTCAAGGATGGGATCAAGGGAAAGTCATGCTTTATAAAACATGGAATTAGACATGTTTCTTTTTAAGAGTTTTTTTTATTTATTTTATGGAAACTTAGTAAAAGTGTCTACTTTGTAATCCTTTGAGATGTAATAGTTATGTTCTAATTCTCTAAAACTCTAAACCTGAAAAGATCCTCAACGTGAATTATTCCTTTAATTCAATATTAAGTAAGGTTTAAGGCATGGGGCCTTATACCACCAATCCTATGTCATCCCACCCATGTTCTCCTTGCAATATATTCATACCCTACCTACCATGGATGGATATCTAGGTTTAATTATTCGGTTGAAGTTTACATATGGGATCCCACATGTCTGTTTATAGTTGTCCCCGATTTTCTAACAGATGGTTGGCTCTATTTTTCATTATTATATATAAACTATATATATGTGAAATATGAGAAATTTTTAATAAAAATAAAAACCATAATCTCAGATTAATCTTCAAAAATTATTCATGCAAATGAATACTTGAAATCTTTTAAAAAAAACACATACAACCAAAACAATATTGTATAACCTTAATTTTAATTCCAACTTTTACATCATTATGGAAAATATAATTTTTCATCACTACAAGTAATCTTCATTAAAATTTATATTTTCATGCCCATCAAATTGTATTCTCATAAAATAAATAATTTCATTGGTTTTTTCATTTCTTATTGTCTTAATTTTGGAATATAAATTCCAAATCACTCTTCAATATAAAATAATCCATCTTCAAATACTCATTATTGTAAACTATTTTTCATTTAAAATTATGTAGTGACACAAGTACTCTTAAAATCATATTTTTCAGCAATTTTTACTATTATAAACTCAAAATCATAAATAAAGATTCCTTAGGATAATAAGACATGAGTATCATCCTTTTCATCTATTCATCTAGGATATATAATCATTTATTTGAGGATTAAATATCACAGATGGTTCTCTTCAAAAAAATTTAATTCTTTCTAACATATTAAACATATTAACATCAGTTAAGACATTCTATTTCATTAACCTCTATTTATAATCAATAACAAAAATTAACAACAAATTCAACTCAGACACAATGTGTTATGTTTAGATGGTTTCATAAATAATGCCCCAACCTTAAACACTTTTCCATGTTAATAACCCATTTTAATTAATAATAATAAAGTAATTAATTTCCAATACTAAATATTATTTTATTAAATTATTACATGCTATGATATGGTCATGTTCAAAGGGTGTGTTTTAAGTTAGATTACATTGTTTAATGGCACCATGGATTTAAGGATATTATTCAAAGTCAGAACCTTTCAAAAAAGAACCAAGGAAACCATTTAAAATAAATATAAATTTTAAAAACCCATTAGATAATAAAAAAATTATTTTAGAAATAAAAATTCATTTATAAATTTAATTTAGGAATTTCATCATGAATTTTCTATTAATGACTATGTAAATAGATTTTTGACAACCAAAAGAAGGGATAACATTTATATTTCATTCAAAATAAAGTGATGTCCAAATTTTATTTAAAACCAAAACTCAATACATCTAAAAATATAATTTGATATCAAAGGGATAATTTATACAAGAAAAAATCATGGTTCAAAAATTGAATCGAAAATTACTTGGAAGTCTACATCAAATTAAAATTGATATTTTAGAACATTTAATGGGAGTTGATCACAATTAGATTGAATATTAACGCATCATAAAAACGAATAAACACTTTTCATAAGGTAAAATACTAACCCTTGGGTTCAACTAGGGAAGAATAAAACATTAGAAGATGATAAAAATAATGAAAAGGAAAGTACAAGGGAGGGTAAAAGATAATGGAACAAACCCTTTTTGAATCATCTTCAAGAAATGAAGATGTCATTTCAAATCACTATGGGAGGGATGGAAATTAAAGGGAATGAGGTTCAAGGGTTGAGGCATTGAGGGAATGAAGAAAAGAGGATTATGGCGTAAAAAAATGAGTAAATATATAATGATAAATTCAAACTATTTATTTTATAAAAAATATTCGTGGTTGGGCCAAATAGTTTAACAAACATTACTCCAATTATGCATCCTTCACTAGATAAAAATTCACAACTTGGTCACATGGTTAAGAATATTATTCTCCATCTATAAAAAATGGCCTTGCTAAAAAATACATTCCCTTTTTTGTTTTACTCTTGGATTCTCCTAAACACGAATAATCTTTTCACTAGACAATTCCCATGGAATGGTTACTATATTTGATATCCCTATAGATAGTTTTTACCCATGTACCCTAACCTTCATATTTAAAAATTTAAATAAGGAAGCCCTATATATGGGTAATCTAAACAGTTTCACATAAAAAATGCACACTAAACTATATACCTCAAGAGGCATATTGTAAGGTCATACATGTTAATTGAAAAACATTGTAGTGTCCTTTTAACTAGACTAATAAATAAAAGAAGTTTTCTAGAATTTGAAATGAAATCAAAATAATTTGTCCAAAATCTCAATGATAGGATAAAAATAATAAAAATAAATAAATAGGAAAAAAGAATTATTGTGTGAAACAATTGAACCAAATAGCCCCACTAGAATTGAGTCACCATGGTTAAAATCCATTTTACAATGGAATAATTCATACCCGTTTGACATACATGATTCGGTGGTGTATTCCAAATTTCTCCCTCCAATCATATATTCCTAGGATTATAGGGATTAGGTCACCCATTAATGGACCTCCGCAGGTTTCCATACCATACATATAGGACCCTTAGGGAGTTAAAAATCATTTAATCTAATGATAATGAGATTCCATGTCCTGAAGTGGTTAATTAAAGCTCATTCATCTCAAGAAGCACATCCTAGGTACCCCATATCATCCACCATGTCATCTATATAATCTAATATGACTCTTTGGTCCACATAAAAAGACAAAACTATGTGGTTCTCTAATTTATTTTAATCCTAAACTCTTCCTCAACAGAAAATATTCCCCATGACTCTAGTATTCCATCCTTATCTAGAAAATAACAAGAAATTTATTTTTGTACTATATTGGATAATTTCTTAGGTGTAATCCCCAATCATATACTCATTGATCATCTTTGAAGGTTCTGGGAGTAGTGAAAGCACGTTGATGGGTGCACCCAACTTTAATTTTATATTTAACAATGATCAATCTAAGATCTATCAGGATATTAAAACGTCATATCTTATGAATAGAATTATGAAATAAAAGGAAATAAGGTAGTCCCTGAACCATAGAGTGGATCATCATTATAATTAATTTAATTAAAATACAATAATTACCTTGATGGAATTATAAATTTTTTGATTTTTCTGATCATGATCCAATGTGATGTAACATCGTTTCATAGAATCCCAAGTGTAGGCTTCCTCTAGAGGTGATCCACACGTGCTCTAGGTATCTCTGGACATTACCGAAGTGATCTACGGGTTCTGGCGTGGAAGAGCATTTTCTATTAATGTCCGCCTATGTTCGTCTTGAGATATTCTCCCATAGTGCTCTCCTTGATCTAGTGGAGGAGGATATCTCTCATAGGGTGAGAGTTTTCATCGAGGAAAAATCATAATCGCTTATCTTGAAAGCTTTTCAAATCCGTTGTGCAAAACAACAATGAATGGATACCTTAATGAGAAAAATGTAATTGGGAAATATAATACTTATAATAATAAAACTAATTAATTACCCAAAAGCATTTATTCATTTCATTTAGTTTTAAGTAATACCCCATGCCAAATAATAAAATTCTACTATTATTATTATCACTTGACATGCACCCATAGAATTTCTCCTAAAATTATTAAATTTAAAAAGTAATATTATTTCTCACAAATCCCCAGATAAAATACACAACCTGTATTTAATAATATAGACTACATGTACTTTTTTTCATTTTTTATTATTTCCTACACCACATTTATCAAACCTTGAATAATGACTATTTATTTCTTAAATAATTATCACTGCATTATTCTCTAATAAATATATTACTTCACCAACAATATATTCTATAGAATAACTACTATCGAAATAAAATAGATCAGGTGTCCATGAATAATTATTAAACCAAAATCAGGAATAATAATTATTCAACATGTTATATTAATATGTAACTGAGATACTTGGACATACATAATGTGTAAAACTCTAGGCCTCTTTCTCAATGGCATTTGGAGGAGCCTGCTTAAAATCCATGTTTAGTGTCTAGCAACACGACAAGGCACCCATAGAGAAATAAGTAAATGTCGCAATGACATGTCACCTCCTATAAACGCTTACCATTTAATATAATCCCTTTGCCACGACATCTCGAATCAACTGGGTTTCATGTTAGTGCTATCAACCCATTTTCTCGATTATTAATTATTTTAATTTATGGAATTTAACTCTCCCATTCGTCACCATGGCCATGGATTTATTTAGGCTATATCAATTCCATCAAAGAGCATGATATATCTTCTTCTGTTATGGAAGAGAGTGGAAAAATCCTTTCTTTCATTATCTATTAATGATGTATTACTCATGACGCACCAAACATATCCTACCTCACTGTGAACAGTGTGTCGCCATAGTTTTCTTCAATACATCAAGGTGTGTGACTCCTAATACCCATTAATAATAATATTAATGTATAAGGTCCAATACACATGTCCAATGACAGAAACATCCAATGAAACTATTAAATGTGGATTTTCTACTGTTGGGTGTCATTATCATAAAATCTTCTTAGATATTACCAAAGGCGCACACTATAAGAAGGTGCCTCAATGTTTCATGAGTGCTCACCCCTAATGAAATGTATTATTTATTTCCCTAAAATAACATCATCTGGATAAAGAACATATATTCATAAACAGTTTTTTGGCACTTTTGGGTTCTCATCATAGCAGGAATCTGTTATGACACTTTGGTGAAATAGATATCCTTAGTACATTATCGCATGTATTTTCACATAGAAGAAAAATCTCAATGTGGTACGGTATTTATTAATGAATAAAGTAAAAAAAATTCTTCTAGGAAACAAACTTTAATAGACTCCCACTTGGACTAGAGCCAACTGGTAACCACCTTTAACATGATAGCTCTCACCTGATATACATGCTTCAAATGAGATAGTCCTTTAGCCATGGGGTCCACCACGATCTCTTCCACAAACACTCTGCTCACTGAAACATCACTCCTTTGATAGAAATATCTCAAGAGGTTATACATCTCGAATATTTGTTTTTTCAATTTATGTGACCTTTTTTGTTTTGCAGGATCCACCACTTTAGAATTATAACAATACAATGTGATATGGTCTCTTCTTATAGGCACCACGTCAAGCACCTGGACAATGTTCTTAATCCAAACGGCTACCTTGGTAGCATCAAATACTATTGTATATTAGAAATCTACTATAAATCAGTGATAAATATATTCTTTTAACTCTTTCGGCCCAAAACCACTTCGTTGAGATAGAAAACATATCCTAATTGCAACTTCATATCATTCAGATCAGTTTGAAAACTAGCATCAGCATACCCTCTGATGACAAGCTGATCATCTCCTCTATACACAAGGAATATATGCTTAGTTTATTTCAGATACATATGGATGGTCTTAACAGCAGTCCAATGTTGTTCTCTTCGATCTACATGATATCTACCTAGCATGCTCAGTGCATAGGCAACATCAATACTGGTACATAATATGGCATACATGATAGATCCTATAGAAAAAGCATATAGGATCTAACTTATCATATCTTTCTCCTGTTACATTTTTGGACACATTTTCTAAGAAAGATGTAGGCCATGTTTCACTGGAACCAATCCTCCATTGGATTGTTCCATACTAAATCGCTTTAGTATTTGGTCAATGTATAGACCTTGACATAGTCCAAGAAGCCTCTTGGATATTTCATTTATGATCATGATACCTATAATGTAGGCTTCTTTTCCTATTTCCTTCATAGTAAAACAAATGTTAAACTAGTCCTTAACTCACTGTAAGACTGGTATATTATCTCCAATAAGTAATATATCGTCAACATTTACTAATAGGATAATCATCAAATTACCATTAAACCATCTATAAAAACATGGATCACATTCATTATTAATGAAAACAAATTCATTTATGGATTCATCAAATCGAATGTTCCATGAACTGGATGAATTCTTTAATCCATAACTGGATTTTTTAAAACATTAAAACCTATTTGGCTTTACCTGGTGTCACAAACCCTTATGGTTCTGCCATATAGACATGTTGATGAAGATTCATGTTATTGAATGTTGTTTTGACATCCATCTACCAAATCTCATAGACATGGTTAGCTGCTATTGAAAGTATGATTCTTTTGGATTTAAACATGGAAACTAGTTAGAAGGTTTCATCATTGTCAATTCATTGATGTTATCTAAATCCTTTAGCCACTAACCTTGTTTTATAGGATCAAACATGAACTTCTATGTCTAGCTTTCTCTTGAATTCCCATATCCATCCAACGTTCTCTATATCAAATGGATCATAGACTAGAACCCAAACATTGTTCTGATACTTGGAATCTATATCAGAATTCATAGCTTCAAGCCAACTTGCATCTTCTAAGCTCTCTACATCTTCCTTATAGGATAGTGGTCATCATTGTACAACAATAATAATTCACCATCCTTGGTGACTAGGAAACCATATCTCGCTGGTTCTCGTACCTCTCTTGAGATCTTATGTAGTACATGTGTTTCTGGAACCACGTCCATGGGGACCTGTAGAAATTGTTCATGTACCAACTCCTATGTATCTTGAGCATCATCTTCATTGAAGACAATATTTCTCCCACTATAATTTTTGAGGATGTTCTCCTTCTTAAGAAAGGCAGATTGTATAGTGACAATCACATTCTTGTCTGAAGGGTCATATAAGTAATATGCTTTTGTTTCATTGAGATATCCTATAAAGATACTCCTTGTTCCCCTAGGTTCTAGTTTGTTTCCCAAGAAGACATTAAGAAGCAACTAATATTCCCATACACATGTGTATGACAAAATGGGTTTATTTCCATTCCATAAATATAAGGTAATTCCATTATCAACCTTAGATTGTACTCAGTTTAATGTGAATGATGCAGTTTGTAATGAATATCCCTAAAAGTACAATAGAAGATAAATATGAATCGTCATTGATCTAACCATGTCCAACAAGGTGCAGTTCCTCCTTTCAATAACACCATTCCACTATGGTGTATAACGAGGAGTGAGTTGATATAGAATCATAGACTCTAGTAAATTTTCGATTAAGTCTTGGTTGAAATATTCTCCACCTCAATCCGACTCATGTTTCATAATCTTCTGACCAAGCTGATTCTCCACTTCATTATTAAATTCCTTAAATTTATCTATGTACTCTGATATATACCTCATGACGAGATATATCCATATCTACTGAAATCATCAGTAAAATTAATGATGTAAGAATATCCACCTCTGGCTTCTAAAAGAAATGGTACACACACATCTATGTGCATCAATCATAGAAGCAATGTGGACCTTTTAATCTATTCACCAAAAGGTGTTTTGGTAATTTTACGTTGTAAACAAGAGTGATAAATGTGAAGTGATTTTAGCTTAGTAGATTCTAAATATCCATATTGGTATAGTTTTTTCAAGCGCTTTTCATTTACATGACCAAGATTGTGATGCCACAACTTCATGTTGTATGAGTCATTTTAATTTGTTCATTATTGATTTCCAACACACAATTTATATAATTTAATACATACAAACCATTATTTAAATGCATCATACAATAAAATAAATTGTTCTTATAAATGAATCAATCCTTATTTCCAAATATGAAAATAAATCCATCCATATCCAAAAAAGATACATAAATTATGTTATTGGTAACACTAGGCACATAATAAGAGTTATGTAAAACCAAAATCATCCCAGTTGGCAATGAGAGATGGTAATCTCTATTGACTAATGATGCTAGCCTTGTTTCATTGGAAACTCAAAGATGCACCTCTCCTCTGGAAATCATTCTAAATAAGCTTGGTTCATACATTATAATACATATGTGAGCCCCAAAATCTGTATCCAATAAACAATGTGTAGAAATGGAAATATTGAACTCAATAACGAACATACTTTTAGCATCCCCATGGTTCTAGGTGCATTTATTCTTCCATTGTTCTGACTTTCCATATGAAAAAATACCACCTCCCATTACTTATCCTGCCTTTAGATCTTCCCCTTCTTAGAGGGAAGATGCTTGGGGGATTCAGACCATTTATAAATCCTTGGATCCTTTTCATTGTCCTTCATTTTCTTATTCACCATAAGGAATCTGGGTTTGTCATGCCCCATGTCCTTATCTACTTGTAAAATCAATGTCAAAAGTTTTGATAGACTCTTCCCATTGGCCCTCATGTTTTAGTTGATGATATATCTAGAGATGGTATTGGGAAGTGATGATAGGATGAGATCTATACGCAACTCATTTGGGAACATATTCCCTAACATTACCAAGCGTTCAATGTAGCCAATCATATTGACTACATGAAGCCCATCTGGCAGAGAATTTCCAAGCTTAACTGTGAACAAAGCTTTGGAGATTTCATATCTCTCCTTTCTCACCTTCTGTTTATTGAGATACTTAAGATGAGACATCAGGCTATACGCATCCATGTTTTCAGGTTATTTCATATAGAGATACATTTCCTCATGAATGGCCTCATTTTCAAGTGCAACTAGAAGAGGCTTTTCCAGCACATACAATTTCCTTTCATGGTGAATGATTAAGCGTAAACGCCTCTACCACTCCTGGAAATTATTGCTAGTGAGAAGTTTTTTCTTCTTTATTATGGTTCACAATGATATGTTTTATGAAAAATTTATTTCTGTTTCTAAACATTTTGATGAGAAAATATTTAGTAATTTATCAAGATAAAACTAAGATAAATAAATAAATTAATGATTATCAGCCTCCCACTATTTAAATAAAATGAAATATCCCTAACCATTGACTTCATTATATTATGTTTCCTCATTATTATAGTGGAATGGATCCAAATTTTCCTCAGTCTTACCCCAACTAGGGTTGTTCAAGAAACATGAAGTGTTTTAAGTAGTCATTCCAAATTCCAACCGCATTAACTCGTAGCCCTTTCATCTGCTAAGTATACTCCCCAATTCTAAAATCCATTTATTTTGTATTTCCTCAACCTTTTCCTCTTGGTCACACCAAGTTCTATTGTGGAATTCAACCCTTGTTGTGAACCATGTCAATATAATGCAGAAAAATGAAATATAATTCCTCAATAAATTGAATAACCCCAACTAGGGTTGGTCAAGCACATTGAACTATGGTTTGATTCTAACTAATATTATAGAAGTCTATAATGACTTAATATATCTTTGAGTTATTTTATCCTTATATAAAAATTTCCATATTTTATCTTTCTTACATTCATTTTAATAATAATTGGGATATAAATATGTTATTAACCATATCTAATATAATATTTACGCATAATCTGGTCATATTTTAGTTCCATCTTGCATTCTTGTTTATTTATTTAATTGTGTGAATGTGACAACACACCCACAATAAATAAACAATGCAACTGACAAACAGAAAATAAATTTCATGTTCATGATCAAGTTCTATTAGTTAGTTTATCTATAGGTTTATATAAAAACTCAAGACCTAGGTGAGAAAACACCTTGAAACTTTTGGGTTCTTATTTATACTTTTACACCTGTCCACCTTTGTATCTCCTTCGGTTTGTTTCACCTCGGCTCCTAACATGAACTTCTTCCACTAGCTTTGGAATTTCATCCATTAAATATGATTTTATCTCACACATAGGTGAGGGGTAAAAGGGGGTTTTACTAAAATAAAACAAGGGCATAAAATCCCTACATAATAATGAGGAGAGTGCTCACATTCCAAAAAAATAATTTAAATAAATAAACTAAAAGGAACTATCAACATACAAAGGGTCCTGGTCTAAATAATGATCATCCATAAATGTAATGATATTTACGCATAAATAAAACTATAATTAAATTGTTTAATAATTTTTTTTAAGATAAGTCATCCTCAAATCAATTTATTATCTTTAATAAATCCGTAATTTTATCTTAAACCCTTTTGTGAATTTCATTTAGATTCTCATCCACCATAATTTTAAACCAATAAATTCATTTAAAATTATCTTTATACATTACATGTACCTTGGAGGAAACCTGGTGAATTAATGCTCATAACTACCCAATGTGTATAAATGAACATTATGCAGATGTTAAATTAAATAGATATATATATATATATATAATCTATCATGTTTTGTGCCTCATATTTATGCCTATACCATGGTACACATCCAATTGTTTAGTATAATATAATAAAAATTGTTAATAAATTTGAGAAATTTCGATGAGCACATATCATCTTGTTCTTACTACACGGTGTGTACTATCGTTCAACGTTTATCCGGTGTACACTCTCGGGGATACGACATGTAGATATAAATCAGAAATAATCAGAGTACATGACCTAGCTAGCAAGACCCATGCTATGAACTATCTATGTTACACATTCTCTAGCCGAAAAATCCATATATGGGGTACAAGGTCCAACCCTAATCAAAAGAGACTACATGTCTTGTCATATGTGCCGCAAGACGTATAATCCGGAGACTCCATGCCTCACGTTCCTAGTCAACACAAGGAGTAATTTAAGACTTAGATAAAATCCAACTCATAGTTTGGTTTGGCAGACCAACCCTAGTGCATTGAACCCAGACAACATGACGTGTACTACAAAATACATGTCATGTGTTCTGGTGTTGTACATACAGGAACCTTTGGCATCTCTAGATGAGATACTCTATTTTATTTTAATCAAAATTAAAATAAAAATATAGTTTTTCTATGGTGAACAAGAAAATAAAGAGGAGTAATAAATCTTGAGATTTGGATATAGAGAATGATTAACATGAATTGAAATAACTAAAGTATTAAATGTGTAAATCATCAATGAATAACAAAATAATTATAATCAACGATATGACCGCTCTGATACCACTTGTAGGTTTCGGGCATAGCGAAAGTGCATGGATGTGTATACCCAACTTTAATTTTAGAGTTAACAATGATCAATATGAGATCCTTCATGATAATAAAACTCCGAATAATTAAAATAGAACGATGAATGAAAAGGAAAGAGGGAAGTATTGGATCCATAGAGTGGATCATCATATATTGGTTATAATTAATTTAATTAAAAGAAAAGAATTAGCTTGATGTAATTCTCTCTCAATTGATGATTCTTGTCACGATCCAATGTGATCCATCGTTTCATCTTATAATCCATCTGTAGGATTCCTCTAGCATTGATCCACAAGTGCTTCACATAACTCTTGACATCGACAAAGAGATCATTGGGTGCTGGTGTGGATGATCCGTCACATGCGATGTCCATTTTCGATTGCCTTGAGAGAGGCTTCCAAAGTGCTCTCCTTGATCCGGTGGAGGAGGATATCACTCGTAAAATGAGAGTGTTCTTGGAGGAAAAATAATTCTTTCTTAGATTGATTCTTTTTCAGTTACATTGTGAAAAACCACAAACAATGGATAGCTTAATGAGAATAATGTAACTGGGATTTATAATACATTGAATAATAAAATGAATTAATTTCCGAAATGCATTTATTCATTTCATTTAATTCATAGTAATAAACCATGCTTAATAATAACATTCGACTATTAGTATGGTCACTTGACATGAACCCATCAAATTATACCTAATATTTTTAAATTAAATAAATAATATTATTTCTCACAAATCCCCATAAAAAATGCATGGTGTGTATTTATTAATATACAAGGCGTGTATTTTTGTTTTTCCCCTTTTCATTATTTCCTCCACCACATTTCTTAGTCCTTGACTATGGACTATTCAGTTCTTAAATAAATATCACCACCTTACTCTCTAATAAATATATTATTTCGCCCACTAGTTATTCTATCGAATAACTAGTGTCAAAATAAATGTTATCAGGAATCCTTGAATAATTATTAAACCATAATCGGGAATAATAATTTTTCAACTTGTTATATTAATATTTAACTAAGATACTTTGACACACATAGTTTGTGACCATCTTGGCCTATTTCTCAGTGGCATTAGGAAAATACTACTTAATGTCGAATGTTAGCATCTAGGAAAATGCCAAGGATCCCGTAGAGAAAGAATTTAGAGCCATAATAATGTGTCACCTCGTACGAACACTTACCATGTAATATAATCTCTTTGTCTTGATATATCAAATCAAGTGGGTTTCATGATAGTTCCATAAACCCATGTAAGATAGTTATAATACCCCTTAATAATAATCTTAATGTCTACCGACCAACACACACATTTATAGATAGCAGCATCCAATGACATTATGAAATGTGGATTTCGTACAGGCGGGTCTTTTTCACATAATATCCTCCTAGATATTACCAGGGGAACACACCATGAGAATGTGCCTCGATGTTATAGATGACCTCACCCAAATTGGAATGTATTATTTGTGTCCCTAAAATAACATCATCGGTCATAGAACATATATTCAAGAATAGTGTTATGGCACTTCTCGGTTCACATCATAACAGCGATCCGCTATGACCCATTGTTGAAACGGATATCCTTAGGACATTATAACATTTATTGTAATGTAATAGAACAATAAATATGAGATAAAGTATTTATTAATGAATAAAGTACAAATTAGTTGGTTATAGGACACCTACTCCAACAATATCATCTTCGTGATCCCCATAAATTACCCATACATATATGGGACTCCAATTTAGTGTAAGCATAAACTATTCATCTATAAACCATATCCCATTCGAGTAAAATAATATCTTATCCATTAAATTTACCAACAACTCAGTTGTGACCGAATGATCTCCCCCAGCATAATCCCGATACAACCTTATTTTATTTACCCCATTCATGATAGAATAATCCTTTTCACATGATTTTAAACATCATTGAATCAACATCACATATGATCAAAAATATTGAAACACAAAAAATGTGGTATTTCATTCAAGTTTACTAAAATATGTCGTAATACTATCTGATATTCAATCCATACATCGTAATAGTGTTTGTTCCTTTCCATAATAGAAACATCATAGTTTCTACACACAGGAAATTAAAAGGCACTCAATAGTTCATGGATGCATAGCCTATAAATGCACTACATTGGTCCCTATCACATTAACATAAAAGAAAAACTGTGTAAAATTATGTTTCATTGATGTATGTGAGTTATGATTTTGATTATAATATTGCAGATAAATCCCATAAAATTATCATAATCCAAAGTACAAAATATCCACCGCCTCCCTGGATATTGATAAATTCAATAGAAACAAGATATTTTTCTTTAAACCACTGTATAATCACTAAAAAATGATATCATAACATATGATACATATATATGTATATATATTCACATTTATGTATTGATTTTATTGATTGCTTTTATATTGGTAATGATTAGTGTTTTTATTATTGAAAATAATCTTTATACATATCTTACATATTTATAATGGGTATATAAGAAGAATAAAACCCATTGAGGTATCATGAATCCTCACATCCTAACACCAAAAAATTACCTAATCTTTCACAAGTATTTCCTAGTGATCTCCAATCATTGGAAAGTGGTTATACACTAAATTGAAGTGAGCAGGATGAGAGAATTTTTGAAAATAACTATCATGGGTTTTTGGCCTTTATCTTCCTCTAATAATTTTTTTCTTTTCATCATCCTAAATTTATCAAATTTTTTTATTTGATTCCATTTTTTAAATTTTTAATAAAAACAAAAATATTAAAAAAAATATCAAGTGGAAATGATTTTTTATTTTCTACTATCATTTTTATTTTTCATAAAAACATATCACTGGGATTATTTTCCAGAACCTGTAATGTTTTTTATATTATTATATCATATTTATTTATTAAACAATATAATTATTAAAATATGTTAAAAATGGCATTATCTTTAATGGTTTTGAGTCATTATAATATATTTTTTATTCTTTTCAATGCACCACTATGATATATTTAATTTATACATGTTCTTATTTGATATGAAATGAAATTTCACCATTATATACATTTATTATTTATCATGATGTTTATAGGTTTTTTATATCAATGGTTTTTTTCTTTATAATTTTATATCTGTGATTATAACAATACCTTGAAATAAAATTTTACCAATTTCATAATCACATCCTCCATTACTTCACATTTTTGTATCATTTTTCGATAAAAACTTTTTTATTTCAGTACTTTTTAAATTTATTTATTCAATTCAAAAATTTAAAAAGCATCATAGATGGATGAAATTTATTTTTTTCTATCAAGTCACTCATTTATTTCCCAAAACTATAATAACTAATAGTAATAGAAATGAAAAAGGCATAGGTAAGTCAACTATGGAGGTATGTTCTCTTAAAATATAGTTGAGTATTTTTTATTTTTTGATATTAACACCAAACTGTTATTATTATTAATTTTTTATAGAATTACATTTACTAACTTTTTATAAAGTTTAATTTGATAAAGTGGCATGGAAAATGGGATGTTAATATAAATTTTTTAAGGAATCCTTGAATTATAAATATTGTACATAAAAACATATTTTTTAAATATTCTCTATGAATTGAAGAGTTATTTGGTATTTTTTTCACTTCCATTTTTAATGTTTTTACCTTTATTTTATGATTATATTAAATAATTCAAACCAATAAAACTTATTATTCAACCATTTAATTTTCAATTTTTTATCCCTTCTCTTCCTATTATTTTCCTATATATATATCCTCAGTTTGAAAATATGATTCTATCTCACTTCTAATCCTTAAAATTAATGCCATTATTTCCTCATGTATAGATTTTTTTTACCAATTTTTCTACTATATTTCAACTACGAGATCTATTTTGAGAGTTAACCAAGGTGAATCATGATATTTCAAATGATTTCTTATTTGTTATTAAGAAACATATCATGATTTTATATATAAATTTTGGGAAAAATAAATTATTTTAAAATACTAACATCTAATTAGGTTTTTATCCTTAGAAATGTGGTTTTGTTTTTTATTATTATTTATAATAAAATTTCATCAAATATGAAACTATTAAATTAAAAGAATTTATTTCTTAAAAATAATCTTATTGATAGCCTAATAGTATTTTAACCATTCATTACCATAGTCCAATTCATACAAAAATTAGTTATAGTGAATATAAAAAACCATTTTATCAATTTAAATGGTCTATAATTACATTTTATGTCATTACACTTATACTAATAACATTATAGTATCCATTAATGGGTGAATATCATTTTTTTGTGGGAAATAAATATATTTCAACTAAAATTAATTTCTTGATAACTCATATAGGGATAGTTCAATTATCCTTTTCATCAAATTTTCAACCATAAGATCATCAATTGGTACATGAGAACTAGGAAATTAGAGAACAAAAACTTGTTTGTAATTCATCTAATAGGTTAACTCCTAGAATCTTACACATTGTTAATTATCCCTTCAATATCTCCCAACATTGGTTTGACTATTCTCCATAAAATTATGTAGACTTTGGAAATTCATTTAATATTTTTTTGGAATTTTATGGGTTGAAATTTTTTTCTAGGAAATTTTACCCCAAGATACATCATGTTGTGATGAATTTTATGTGGTAGTCACTTGATCTGATTAATTTATTAGTTTGTATGGGAAAATAGAAATTATCTTATCCTAATAGAATAATTTTTTACTACATTTTTGTTGGTGTTGAAATCCATGATCAAAATAGATGGACAAAGATAGAAAACATTACCAAATGGCCAGCCTCACAAAGCTCTATGCAAAGCCCAAACATCACCATGAATGACACAAAACCAATAGAAGTGTATCCTTTATGACTTCCATGGAGTAGTGATGGATTCCTCTATGAGTCCGACATGCACGATGATAGCCATGGAGTAATGATGGAAGGCTCTAAGATTACGACGATGTCGCCTCCAATGACAAGGAATCCTTTTCACCACATCACAACCTCAGAGCATAGCGATACCCAGTTCTAAAAAATAGGTGGCACACCACACTACCATTACGATCCATACCCTGACCATTCACCTTTTTAGTTCCAATTTTATAAAGCACCCTTTACTCCACCAACCAGAAAGGAAATTTCCTCATCTAATGTTTCCAAGTATTGATAAAATGCTTTTACATTGTTCTAATTTCCTCCTACTTTGTGTGGGGATTCCCTTTAGGAATCACTATGTCCATTGCGAAGGTAGAAATCTATTTTTGAAACTTAGGACTTCGTGGGGCATTCAGGACTTTCGAAGAACCCTCCAAGAACATGAAAACTCCATGCCTTGGATGGGTCATCATGCTTAATGAAGATCTTTCCTCCATGGAGACCCCTTTTTCCCTACTTTTTAAAGTACCCTTCTTCAGAAATCCACATCTCTTTGTGAACCATCGGGTCTTCATAATGCCGATATTGGAAAGGCTTTCTACATCACGAACCCCTCTACCATACAACCCACCATGCCTATACAAAGTGATTTCAAGGTCCCCTCAAGAAGTGTATCATGTTGTTTTTCCTAACTTATGCTTATTAACATAGGCACGCTAATGGTTATTGCTTCCATACGAAGCCATGTTGACATGGACCCCTCAATTTTCCACTCCTCCATATCACTCGCACCAAGAATATCTTGTTCCATCCCTCTCTTGAGTGAGGGTTAGTATATGTTATGTAAGTCCAAGGGATGAGGAGTGAGTCCTCATTGTCCATGCTATAGGATGTTAAAATACCAAGAACCCACATCATAAACAAATACCATTAAACTTTGAGTCTCTACATTTGTGGTAGCCCCAATTAGATTAGAGAGAGGATGGTACCAAGAGCCTTTCTCTTCCTACCTTTTCAATCCACCTAAAATTTCCCTCTGGGATTTATCACCATGTTCGCCTTGGCCAATTTCCACATAAACCCGAAAACCCACCATGATAAGGTGTCTCGTGTATGATTTACATGGTGAAATATATTCCTCGTACATCGGAAATCCTTCTTGGATCACTTTTCATACATAATCCCCACACCATTAATCGTGGTTTCACCTCTTGTGACGTGATCACCAGGTATTTCACTGCCTCTTGTTTATCACAATGAGTATGATTCCCATGGGTTTAGAGAAATCCTCGACCATGACACCCTCTTGGGATTCTAACCATTTGTAGGCCTTATGCCCCTCCTAATGAAATATGTGTACTTTGATCCCTTTCATCTAAACAAGTTTTATAGGAATCCTCCCCATGGTTCAATCACATTACACATCATTCATCTGCCCCAAACAATTCACATCGGTTCACCTTCATCCCACATGATTTCTAAATGTATTTCCCCATTCCAACTATGTAGGTTTTGATAACTTTAAGGTACATAGGATTCCTCTTTGAGGATCAATCCCAAACAATAGAGAACCATGGTTCTTCCCATATTTGGGGAGCACCTTTCTTAATCATCCCATTATAGAGTCTAGATCATCCCTATAAATACAATTTTTTCAATTTTGGGGAAACGTATCTCAGGTCCACCTCTCCGGGGTGTTTTGATCCATCCATAGTTCACTAGCCCTTCATAATCCCCACACTTCCCCACACTTCTCATATAAATATTGTACCTCTTGAAATGGGCTAATAACCATGTATAATCCCCAACAAGGCTTCAGGTTGACGTCCTTTGTGTACATCCTAATTCTTTTCCTCCATTCTGAACTACATGGATTTTGATTCCCAAGAACAAGGATACATAGGAAGCCTTTCTGAGGTTTAAGCCCAAAACCTTCATCTTCACATCGGATCCATTTCATTCATTCCATCCAATTCCCCTCATTCTCCATCATTCATCCTAATTCTCACCTAAGATGCCATATCCCAGTGAGAACATTTCATCATCTTTGGGAATATAACCATGTGTAAGCCCCAAACCACCCTATCAAGCTATATGGGTTTTCATACATATATTCTAGACAGGTTATGTAGGAAACCTCCTTGAGGTTCAATCCCAGCCAATGGTAAACCTTGGTGACCCCTCTATGGGACACATATTCTCTATGATCCTCCCTTTCTGGTGCATAGATTACCCTTCAAGGTTTGAAACCATATTTTCACAAGAAAACCCATCATAGGTTCATAATCATTGTGAATTATGATGCAACAATCAAATAAGCTTTCACGGTGCTCCCTCCTTGCGATGTACCAATATGAACCACAATCATCGGTGTTGTTATTAGTCTGATATATCTTTAATGGATGATATGTCTGCGGAATACCCCATGTTAAGCATGGGAAGCCAAAGAAAACCTCAGATACATGTGTCTAACATAATATTCTACGCCATTGATGTGGGAAGTCTAGGGTTTATAAGCCCCTAATAATCTCTCTGAAGAGGAGAAATACTGGTGTTTTAGTATTCCAGCATGAGGACATGTCACAGATTCCTCATCGTGATCACCATCCTAACTGAAGGTTGCTTCCCCGAATCGACCCTTTGGAATGCCATGGAAGAAGTAGCATAATTAACCGGATCCCATAAAGAGATGGAGTTAGGATTGGGATTCACGAACAACGTATTAATCTTTAAGGGATACCCAGACATGGAAATGAGTTCCGGGGAAGAATCCATGGAAGGAGGAACCAAAATCCCATCAACCCGTTTAGAATAAGAAGAAAACACTGTTGAAGAGGTGAGGGATGCCTCCCACCTTTAGAATGAGGGAATTTGGGGTATAATGTGAACATTCAGTAATCGTTGATCATGATTAATGATGTGGCACACCCTAGGGAAAGCATTGGAAATATTAATTTTGAACCTGACATGAATATTTTCTCCTACGACCAAGTGGATTGGTAGCATTTGACACATTATTAGATGATAATATCACTTGTTTCAAACATTTGGGGCCAGGTCCCCTCCATGAAAATCATTGGTATAGTGTGAACATCACCAAAATATGGGGCCATTTATAATTGTTCAATCCTGTCTGTGGCATTTTTAGCATGGATCACCCTCTCCAAATATAAAATAATGAACGACACTACAACATTGGGAATTTTTTACATAATATTTATAATAATGGCTCAATCTTTTTTCTTTTCAAAACCCAAGGTGCATATATGGAAATCCAATCGCCTCCCACACACAGACTCAGGGGTAGGGGCAACACAAATGCGTAATTTTCTCATAGTTGTGTCTCCTCTATGATATAAGAAACTACTATAGATTCACGGCACCCATGCCCCGTCTCACCTTAAAAGATTATCCACTGGACTGTTATTGACACTCTAATCTAGTAGTATGAACTAAATGGGGTCATCCTGATAAGGAACACAAACTACGAATATTTGGAGGCTTCTATGCCCCTCCATCACCACTTCCCCAAGGGCAATGTAGGGAGACCATGCTCCCCACTCAAAAATCTAACTAAATAGGGATTCTATCCTCAGAATTTTCATATGGATTATTCCACAACACTAATAATTTGAGGTATGTCAGGGTCCGTTTGGAAATGAATGCCTAGCAGGAGCCACCAGGGAGGGATCCCATTGGGCCCCTTCAATGCCACTAGCTACTAGTTCTCTAGGATGAGAATCAGTTCATTTTCATCATCACCCCAGTAGCTCAGGTCCGAATAACAGGACTTCTATGTTGGGTATAGTCGTTGGAATATGCCCATCAGGGGGATTCATCTTCTACATATTCCACACATTCCACCACTAACGCCTTGTACCAGTCCCCTGATATTGTAGATAAAGGCCACATTCAAGGAAGACTAGGATCGTGACCCCATCTACCTCATTGTTAAGCTAGGTTGACTCTTTCGATATCTAGTATGACCATCAGTCGTGTGTCATCCTTTGGAAATGGGATCCAGAAAGGAGGTCGTCGCCATTCAATTGTCATCCAGAGTAAAGGTCCTCATTATCTCATTGACACCAAACATGGAGTTCCTACCCTCATTTGTGATTCAAGGTGTGGATATTTCACCCTTATTTTAGACTATCAATGTGAAGGCCCTCCTAACGTCATCACTTGCTCCAATGAAGCCCCTCCATTCTTTGAAATCTATCCAAGTGGTGGTCCTCCTTGCTTCATGGATGGTCAAGACAGAAGTCCTCCCTAGTTTTAGCTCTATAAGTGTGAGGGACCTCCTCATGCTACCATAGAAATCCAACAAAAAGGTCCTCTACCTATTCACACCAGCTCCAACAGAGGCCCTTCGTGTTCCGTAACTCCTAACAGTGGAGGTCCTCCATGTGGATCCATGAACCGACATGAAGGTCCCCCCATGTCTTGTTCAGCATATTACTAGGTTCTCCTAACACCCTAGAAAAGGAAAGCAGATTTCATCCCCCCTCCAACAACAACAGATTTGAAGATCCTTCTCATGTTACAATAGGATCACGTGGTGGTCCCCCCCCCCACCCTAGTTCCAACCCGCACGGAGGTCCTCCCTATGTCAAAGATCTCTCTTTCCCCCATGAACTGCACCATGGTAGGAGGGAGAACCGTCTTCATCAAAGAAACCATCTTACAATGATCTTGGTCATGGCCATCCATATTTGATTTTCATATTATGAAGTGGAATACAACTCGATGATGGATCATTCACCCCGATCCTCTGTATCAGGGACTGGGGCAGGAACCCAGCATGTGAGATTAATTATCCCAGAAATCAAGATGCACAAGAACCTTGAATCCCTCCATAGATATATGCAGAAGGAGGTAGATTACACTCACTTCTAGGGTCTTGGTATGTATTCCTACATAAAATCACCAGACTGACCCTCTACCTCAACAAAAGGTCACGAGGAGCTTTTTTGGTTGTTGGAAAATTATGGACACCAGCCGAGCTCACAACTAGCATTAAAAACCCTTGAACTAGAAACAACGATTGATATCCCATTATTTATGGATATGGTGATGCTATCAGTACCATCTATGAGGGAAAAACCAGTTTATAATGGATTGTTATCTTGCATAGCATTCTCTGCACCGGTATGTCCATCACTACAACGGTGCATACAATTTCCATTATAGGTCCCTTATCCCATGGCAGTCGAGGAACGGATAAACCAAGAGCTATATATTTATCCTCAGTCGAGAAGATTGTGGGAAAATCTTGAAGAATATTAGTTCGATGGGTTTTTCTGGCATATCTCAACATTAGAAATCGGTGCTCTGGAGTCCCTTACTAAGGATGAAGTCATGTGTTGCCACCCGACTATTAGGTTGATGCATTTCTGCCACTGAAACCACAAGCTGGTTTTCCCGAATAGCCGCTAGATTCATGATGACATCATCTAACACTGTCATATGGTTGACCTGTCTTCTATTACCCTCAGTCAGTACCCTTCATTTACATCTTATCAACAAAAATTCCAGTAACAATGCATTCAATGATTCATTATTGTTTGAAGGATTATTTTTTGGGCATCCCCACACCTTCAGATCTATAGCCGGGGCAATATGCATCTATCCACTTTTTCTTGATTCTCTGATAGTCAGATCTATTGGGTGACATCAAGGATATTACCCTCAAAATTTTTGATAATTAATATGTTTGAGCTCCCATAGATTGAAACTGAGATGGGACTCATTGAGGGGAACCTATCCCCTAGGGAAGTACCGGCTCTGTTGGATCTTTCGAGCATTAACACTCATCGGTAAGGACACCTTGTTGTTCCCAATGACTAATAGCATCTCAGTTAAGACCCCAACAAGGTAAAATGACACCCTATAACTATCAGGCATTCTGAATTTTCTGGCTCAGTGAACATGATGGAAGATGATCCCAAGAAGGATTCATTACACTAGAAGATCGCGAAACAGGAATTGACCATTTACGAATTCATTGTCACTGATTCTACCCAAAGCCATCTAGACTATGTAAATCCTCATTATGACCTCAACCATCTTAAACTGGTGTATAAGGGTCAGCCACTAATTCGCCCTGGTGAGTTTCCTCCCATTGATCCCGACAACCTTATTTATCTAGATAGGGTAGAGGCTGGAGGCTACGGTAAGTGACCACGGTGTGTGTCGCCAAATCTTCCTGAGCTACATGAGTACAGTCCTCGGTCCTCTCTTTATTTTATTCCTATGGATACTTGGCGTGTCAATACTCTAGTCGTTCTTCGGGTTGTTCGATTGGCCACTATAGGAGTCGGTGGGTCTGATTATCAAGTGGAAGATCCCACCAACATACTTGTCGTATGGAATCCTCACCATGATAGAAATCCCCCTTTAGTTGATCAAATGACTACTCTCATTTCCAACCTATATTCTCCTGAGATTCGACATGTAGTTATTCTCCCTTATGTTAATCCATATATAACATGGGTAGACAATATACCAGTGCCTTGAGATTTTGGAAATCCTACCATACCCTCTTAAATGGGATGGGAAACCTACTGCAGTATCTAGCCAACTTCATCTACAAGTTTGAACCCATTCTTGGGACTTCTTTATAGTAGGAAGACACCAACCTCTAGTGGTTCATATAGACACTGGAAGGGAATGTGTTCATATGTTATATCTAGTTACCCTCTAGCTTCATAGAGGGGGGGTGATCACTATAGTTAATTCTTCTATTATTTTAGTTACACCTATAGGAAGAACTGTATAGCCTCATTAAGTGAATTTAAATGCCAGACGAGTGAGTTGTAGTATTTTTCACCTAGTAGAAGGAACACAAATATTCACTCAACATGCCACTAACTCAAGAGAAGTACCTAATGATGTCCATGAAGAATGTGAAAAATGAATTTTTACCCTCCCTCATCACTCAGAATTCACTTAGTGGGTTCAGAAACTTTTCGAAAACGGCCCAGTGCCTAGATTAAGCATTACAACAAGATAAGATGGAACATAGGTTTCCCCCCACCACACCTGAAAGGAGAGCCTCCAAGGGTGAGATAGAAGTTGTTACACAAGTATAGGCCCCCAGGCCACTAGAATTGTTACAAGAATATCCATTTACACAAACTCACCAATAAAAGTATCAGGAGGCCCAGTCTCTGGGTCATCACTTCCCACCTCATAATCAGTTGGTACCACTCCATCAACCACTACCACCTAGGCAAGACAATCAGTTTATGCCTCCTATTTTTTATTTACCCCCTCTTTAGGGAAAGGATCCTAGAGTACCATTACTAGATAGGAGAAACCATACCTACTCCTTTAATGAGTCTCATGTCCCCGGTTATTTTTGAGCACTCTGTATTTTGGAAGCACAAGAATACCAGCATGCAGAAAGCCCAATAAGGCTGACCTAATTAATCACCCCCACTATTTCCCCTATCATTGGTTCCTTTTACATATCCTCAGGAAGTTTTATGTGGTCAATTACTATCTCTAGTACCAGGTAGACAACAACATAGTCAGACTAGGGTCATCCACGAAACATGTGGCATGTGGTTCCTCAAAGGAAGATAGTGATAGTGGGGAACATTAGAGCAGACCTCCAGCCATGCGTCTTAGAATTACGATGTGTAGATTTCACTCAAGGTTGTCGCTGGTTCTAATAAGATCATACATGACCTAATATATCATATTGAGCTTTCTAAATCTATCATTCACCTCTCACTATTGCTTCAATTCCCCCTTCTCAGTCTTCTCCCTCCTAGAAAAGATTGCGCTAATAATGAAATGGATAGAAAATTCTCCCATCGGTGCTATAGTTTCCCCAAATTCTCGATGACTTCAGGCCCCTGGAGATGGGGATTACCCCCAAAATTCGACCAATAATGAAGTATTCTTCAAGTGATTATCATAAGTGCATATTACTAAATACCATTGAGCTAGTAGACCCTTACATAGTTTATGATGACATGGAACTCTGAACAGCTCGTCCTAATTTCCCCAGTTGATGCCAATTTCAATGGAACCATGGATATGTTAATCGGCTGAATGCCCAAGCAAGAACTTTCATCTAGGTTGTGTATGCCACTAAGAATAGAGATAAGGCTCATCGTTGATCTCAGCATGTGTGGTCTGTTCATCATATCTACTCAAATTCACCCCACCACTATTTGTACTACTCAATTAGGCAGAGCCATCACAACCACTCTATGATCAGATGCGTTCAGCAATGGAAATACCTCGATCATCTAACAATCAGACAGTATTAATTTTGTGTGGTTTGACTAGTGAGTAGCGAAATATCCCTAGAACCAACCAAAATCCACTGGTTCGACCAGTAGTACCAATCATACCTCCTCTAGGAGATCAAATTTTTATTTGCATTAATGTGAACATTGTATGAAAGTATGATGTACTTAAGCACCTTCACATCATTCATTTTAAGATCAAAATTTTTTAGGATCTCTATCTATCCAAATATGTTCATGAATCCCTTGAAGATGATTTGAGAATCCCCCTTAAGTTTGAAACAAAGGTGGAAGCAACAAATTCCTTCCATGCTGGGGAAGTTGAGTGTACAAAATGTGTGGCCATCATCTCATTCTCAGGAGTGGATGAAGGTTATCATGTTCAGGGGAAAATATTCTAGTTATATATCACCATATAGTGTAATGGCATGGAGGTCTTCCGCTTAATTGTTGTCTGGGACTATCTGATGCAGATCTAAATCCCTCTAACTAGAAGTTCTAAGGTTATGATAGGAATAAACAAACACCAATGGAAAAAATATTCTTGAAGACCCAATTCTGTGGCCTGATTACCAAAACATTGTTCCAAATCATCTTTCATGAAACCTTCTACAATGCATTAATGTGTTGACCCCAAATCCATCTGCAGGCATCATTCCCCTCTTCGTATCACCAATACCTGAAGTACACTATTAATGGCTGAGTCGGTGAACACAAATGTGATGTGTCTCCCTTTTATTCTTATGAAGATCACTACTTATGTACTGACTATTAAAAGATCAAGGACATGCATGTTCAAGATAATGAGGATGAGGCCTCTCCTACTATGGATGATCCGTGGATAGACTTGGATTCCACCATCATCTTCCCAATTCACAGATTAGAGGCCATGACCCTATACATGGTAAATTTCATTGTAATCTCTGGAAAGAGAGGGAACCACATCCCAATACATAAGAAATTCCATAATATCACTTTGTAATCCTACATGAATTAGGCACAGGAAATAGCAGGGCCCCTTACCCCTTGAAGGTATCGAGATGTTTGCCACATGGAAATGGAAATATGACGAAATTTCTTGTTTCGTCATTCTGGGTTGAACTACTCTGGGAAACCTGGAAGTATTACTTTGATATTATCATGTTTATATTATTAGGTAAAATTCCTGACAAAATTATATTAAGAGCCTTTGTTTCTATGGTTTCAGCAGTATAAGAGTCTCCTAAAAAATATTCCACTACTGCACAAGCTGGAACCAACATTCCATCAGGGTCAACCAATCTAGAACTGCACCCTCTTACCGATGATACTCTAACCATGGATGGTGAAGAGGAAACCACTCCTACATTCAAGGAAGGCATCTCTACCACTTTCGATGAGTTAGTTTAATTGAATCTCGATACAGAGAGAGACCTGATACTGACACTTATTAGCACATCCATTCTAGTGGATGAAAAAAAGTACTATGTGGATTTCCTAAAGTAGAATTGGGATGTATTTTCTTGGAGTTGTGAATAGATTTCCGAACTAGATCCTCGTTTCATTGTCCACCATCTTAAACTCCTAATAAGTCATCGTGGGTTCAAACATCCTCCCAAACAGATCAACCCTTCACCCAACACTATGGTTGAGGTCGATGTTGATATGGCCATCAAAGAAAAATTTGTTAAGGATGTCCTGTATCCCATGAGGTTGGATAATATCCTTCCAGCTATGAAGATGAATGGTCAAATCAGAGTCTTCATTGAAATCATAGATATCAACATCCACTATGCGAAGGAAGATTTTCTCGTTCCTATGACAGAGTTGTTGATCGAATCCACTGTCAGATTCCAGGCTCTCTCTTTTATCGATGGGTTTTATAGATACAATTAGATCATGATGGCCCCATGAATGAGGAGTCCACTGATTTGAGAGCACCACAATTTAACTTTTGTTACTAGTTAATGCCTTTATGTTTAAAGAATGTTGGAAAAACTTATAATCATGCAATGCACTACAAATTCAATCTGATCCACATGATGCTAGTGGAATTCTACAAGGATGATTTGGTGGTAAAAATCATTCAGCATTAGAACCATCTAAAATATCTTGATAAAGTGTTCTGATTCCTCTACTCTCACCATCAGAAGATAAAACCCTTGAAGTGTGCCTTTGAGCTAACATCTGGAATGTTTCTCAGATTTTTCATTAGATACAAAAGCATTGAGATTGATCTATTGAGGATCAAAGCTATTAGTCAATGCCTCCTATGAGAATCCTATGAGAGCAATGAGGCATCAATGTCCACTTAGACTACATATACAGATTCATTGTGAATCTAGCCAAAAAGTGTAATCTATTTTCCAAACATATGAAGAAAGATTTCGTCTTAAAATGAGATGAATAATTCAAGACAGGTTTTGAGTATATTAACATGTATCTTCTCTATCCTCTAGTTCTAATGAAACCCATTTTTGGATAACCGCTGGTCCTTTATGTGATAGAACTGGAATGGTCCCTCAGTGGCTATAAGGAACCAGCCTTAAACATTACATAATATTGAATTAAATGAATAATTCACATTGAGGATATTTTTAGGTTTAGAGATTTAGAGAATTAGGATATAACTATTACATAATAACATGAATATTTCATGTAGACACCACTACTCAGTATCCATTTTTTCAATAAAATAATAACTTTTAAAAAGAAACATGTCTAGTTCTTTGTTTTAGATAACATGACTTTTCCATGATCCCATCCTTGACCCAATTCATTTTTAAGTCCTGTGGAAAACATTTAAAAAACATGGAAGCGCCATAAAATGCTGAGTAAGTGTTATAAAATAAGGAAAGGAAACATTAACCCATCAATAAATACAAATCAATGAAACCAATACTTTTCAATCATATCATAAATTACAAAATCATAATTTTTATGAACAACACACAGAAATCATAAATCATAAAGGTAACTTATGGAATTCATAACATACTTACATTGTAGCTATCATAGCTACCTAGGGAGTCACATTTGGAATACCCATCACATTATATTCCCTAAATATCTTTGGAGAAACATTCACGTTTACCTTCGTTACGTTTCCCAATGCATTGGAGAGCTATGTCGGGCTCACCCGCCCTAGGTTTATCATGGAACCACCAGTATAAGTAAACAATGGCCAATAACCATAACATATTCATAACAAATAACCCAATCATAAAGGAAAGATAACATTTTATCTTTGTAATCACAATATATCATTTCAAGATATTGACATAATCAAGGCATTATCAAACCATTTTTAAAACCATTTAAATCATTTAATAAAAAAATTGAATCAAAGTGTCCCACACCACATTGAAGATTTTAAATGAATTATCATTTGAAAACATTAATGTTCATATAAATAAATCCTTTAACCCATTTTTAAAACATGTACATTAATGAAAATGATTTAGAAGAATAAATCTTTAAAACATTTAAAATGATATTTTAGTTAAAGTGTTTTTAACAAAATGAGAGACTCTTGAATACAAATAATTGAGGAATAACATTAAATAAGAACATTATAATATCATGAGAATAAATTGATTCATGATATAATATGCCAAAGGATAGTATATACACTATATAAGAGTGAATTGGTGTATAACAACAATGAAGTCTTAATGGAATGTAAATTGAGACGAAATACATTATAAAAACTGTATCCTTAGATTAAGGATAAATCAATTACATAATAATGTGTGAAAAATATAAATACACTCAATATGATTGGGTATTCAGTTTAAATCAATCAGAGAACATTCACACATATTCTTTTTATGGCAAAACCAATGACTTGTATGTTTAACTCAATGAATGGAAATTGAGTTAAAATTACTCTTATCAAGTTCATATCGATGACTTGAGAATTTATAAATGGAGTGATTATGTGTATCAAAAGTATATCCACACAACGGGGAGTAGAAATTACAACATAAATAAATAAACAATTATTCCACACATAATCACAGCATGAAATAATTAAGAATTAGAATATTAACCTAGGGAATGAAAATTGGGTAAAAAAGATCCCTTTATATATTAGGTAAATTAGGAAACATACACCCCATGAAAGAAGGAAGATGTAAACACCCATAAATCAATGTATAATACACCAAGAATACAATCATGTTCAGTACATAGAAAAAAAAAGGAAAATAGTGGCAATATATCATGAATCACATGGGAATAAAATGTGAGATGAAAACTCCTTTCCATGTCGTAATCAATTGAGTCGTCTGACCAAAAGTTAATAACCATTAAATAAATCACAGAATACCATGAATATAAAAGTAATCATGATAATATATATCAAATTTCATTACACAATACACTGCATGCAATAAATTAGTGGAGAATAATGGAAATCTCATGGAATTACAAGTGAGATAAGAAATCTCTTACCTCATGTCCGACTTGACTAGTTTGTTCCTTATTTTTCCTGAATAATAAACTAAAGTTAATTTAAACATGATTAAGAAACTGTTTCAAGTGTATTAACCTTTTTATATCACTTATTACCATGTTATAAAGTTCATACAATCATTTATGTTAATAATGGTCATTTGGCCAATATTTGGTACTTGAGTAAAAAATGAACACCTTTTAATTACAAGTTGTTCATGTGGTAAGATATCCACTATCTTTACACTCATATTAATGATTAGATATCATATATATCATATATATATATATATATATATATATATATATATTATACATTTATTTATAATATTACATAACATTTGGAGGTAAGAAATGAAATGCATCGTTCATGGAGAGGGTAAGTCGTACGTACGCATGAACGCTACTTTTATTTCTATTTCTTATTTTAATGGAATTAAAACATAATGATACATAGGTATATTATAATTCCAGTATAATATCATATATAATATCATTAAATCTATACTTTATACATCCCACATATGGAATTAATGAGTCATATCACTTTGAGGGGGCGGTAGTCCACACTTACTCAAATGCAATTATCGCGTTTACACATGATGGAAACAAAAAAGGTATGATATAGAAGAAAAATATAGAAGAATAAATAAAAAATAAAAATAATATATATCATATATAAATATTGTTTCATCATAATGGAAACCATGAGAGGTGGTATGAGATAACTGAACAATCATTTTCTTGTGAGGCGTTAGTTTTCCATCCACAGAAAGAGAATGTTCTTGACCCATTAGATGGAGGTGTGCGTAAGTTTAGTTTGAATACATCCCATAAAAACATCCTAGTATATTTAGGATACTGGTTTTCTTATAAATGAAATTAATAAAAAGATTTTAGGGTTTGGAGAAGTAAAATAAAACAAAATAAAACAAAAGAATTTAAGAGAAACTATTACCTTTAATTTTTGTAACTTCCTTTGGTTTGAACCAAACAGAATTCTTGAAGTTCCTTCTGCATAAGGTAAGGCTTCTAGGTGGAGTAGAGGGATGTATGGATACTAATTGGGCAGAGGTTGGATGAGCCAAAATGCTTGATAGGTGTGTGTAATTGGTTAGAAATGGTATTCTTTTATAAGGTGGAGAAGGGGCCCTTTAGGAAAGTGTGAAAATATTATTTTATTATATAATGATATTCAGTTTCTAAAAGTCCAAAAATCATTAGAGTAAAAGATAAGATGACTCATGGTAGAGATAAAATCATCCAAAAAAATTGGACAGATTTTGATTGTAATTTTTATATTTATAATATTATTTAATTAAACGACGTTTTAATGAGGTAAACACATCATCGTTATTGTGTCATAAATATTTAATTTATTCAATGTCTAAAAATTATAAAACAAATACTATGATGTAGGAAATATTTCTGGATTTTCAATGAATATTTATAGTTGAAACAATAACTTATATAACACCATGTATAAAGTAATTTACAAAGAGATATTTGTTTATGTCATTTTTTACTTTACTTTAAATTAATTAATCTAAAGTGTCATTATCAATCATAAGTGGCTCTATGGGGTCCCAAAATCTACCAAAATATGACCATGGTCGGAAATTTCGCATACAATAAGGTTGGGACAAGTGTTATGTTAATTTTGAATTATTATAATATTCTTTTTACCTTGAATTAACTTATTTACCTTTAATCGCTGTAAATAAAAGTCAAAAGATATGATTCACCAAAAATTATTTTCATCTTATTGAACGAAATTTTACTTCTTGATATTAACTGTGTCTCTTGTATTTTTAAAATTAAACATATAGAAGCGGTAAAATTTCATTTAAATAAAAAAGTCAGCATTTTAACTACTACTAAGTGGTTTCATTATTCATAAAAAATTTAGGTTTTTCAGAAAATACCAAAACTAAAACCTAAGATATAATTGATATTCTGAATTAAAAAATGATGTCTATTTTACCAAATTATAAACATTGAAGTTGAATTAATTAATTTAAAATTAATTCCCATTGTTAAAATACATACCATGTTTTTAAGAAACAATAACTATCAAAAGATTGACAGGTGTTTATGTCCAAATTCAAAGTGAACTTAATTCAAATGACCAACATTGGATTAAATAGTAGAAATATATTCTAATAACACTTTTAAAAAAATTAAAAAGATAATCTATCCATATAAATAAATTATATTAAAACGCAGTATTGAATTAAAATACAATATTTTTCACTATTCATTAAAAAATAAACTTTATCGGAAAAATAACAAAAATTTACACAAAGTAAATTTTGATGTCCCCATTCTGAAGAAGAATTTTATTTGGTCAAATAGAATATATTAATGTGACCAAAACTAAATTTAAATAGGGTTCTCCATTAAAATGCGGTAAATCAACCTTTTAATGTAAATTATGCTTAAAATTAGGTTATTCAAATTTTAAGCCTCTAGATTTTATTGGATAAAAGTAAATAAATTTAACAAACATATATAATCATATTATATTTAGATTTCTTCATTCCCTCCAATACAATCTCTAGGAGTTAACTACCATTTAAAATAATTATATTATATTATTAATGTGCAATGTAATATTTCAAAGAAACTCGTTGTTGCATATTAGGTACGCTATTGAACATAGCAACCCATTTAAAGTAATATTAATATTTAATTCACAAATATTAATAAATACGAAATGTTTATTATTATTTATTTTCCTAGGATGTTACATCCTTCCCCCCTTTTGGGAATTGCGTCCTTACAATTTTAAAACTAGGTTTGGAAACATTATTAAAAGTCCCACATCAGAAAAGAGTCTATAAAACTATCACTTTAAAAGAAATAAAGAAAAGTAAAATGGTCACCTGAGATAACCCATACTAGGATTCCTTATAGGAAAACATGGATATGGAATAGAGAACAAACGGTCAAGTTTTTATGGTGAGTGATAGAAAACATGATTATGAGAAATTTGACCACCAAAAAATCACAAACTTATGATGTGTTAAATGGTTTTTGATTAACCAGTATGAAAAGTAAACCAAAGAAGATTTTGTTTTATAATCCTTTTCATAATTTGGATGAACTCATTTGCTACATAGAATAAGAACATAAGGAAATGTCCTTACCTTGAAGTCGAGTTTCATCCTTTAATATGTTTCTACAAAAAACTAATATTTTCTCCAAACAAAGAGCATTCAAAAAGACTTGGTCACATAAAAAACACAAGAATCATATTCTTGAGAATCACAAAATCCAAAAAAGAAGAACTATATATTTCCCTTGTCTTTAGAAATCAAC
Organism: Viscum album; assembly: GCA_963277665.1. NCBI lineage: Eukaryota > Viridiplantae > Streptophyta > Magnoliopsida > Santalales > Viscaceae > Viscum > Viscum album. Next base: position 162,966,737 of record OY728155.1, on the reverse strand, counting down.
TAAAACCAAAATGGTTAGTGTGAGATCAGATAATTCCCAAAAGGATAATCTTTTACAAAAAGAAAAACTACTCTTAATCTCCAAATTTTTTAAAGCAATACCCAAAGTTCAACCAAGACCATTCAATAAACAACTATCCATAATATTCTTCCAAAGTAATCCAAACTATGGTTGAAACCAAAATCTTATAAGGATTTAATTACATAGTATTCCAAGATAAATCTTCTCATTTATCTCCAAATAACATCAATTACTCATAAAATATCATATTGAAAAGTAATTAACCTAATCACATATTCTCCATGATAGGTAAATCAGTTTCATTAATAAACCAAATAATCATATGTCTACAATAAAAACATAGATTCTTCCAAACTAAAATTTCAACCATTAGTCCACAATTGAAATCACATAGTATTCTATCTTCTTTAGGCACATAGTGTTTCCTCAAAAGAGATAATTTATTCCACAATAACCTTTATAACTTAATAAATAAATCATTTATTTATATTATGTATATCCATTTGATGAAACATAAGTTCAAAAAATAAACTTATTCTTATTCAATAAAAACATTTTACTGAAATAATAAGTTATAATAACCAGGGAATTCAAGTAGACTTGTGGTAGGTGATGTGACCTTGTTGCCCTTCATTTGTGGGTTCGATTCCTATGGCCTTACCAGATGCGACGGGTTGTCACCCATCATACGGGTTGTCTTTTTATAAAACTCAAAATTAACCCTAACATGTTTTAACCCCAATGGTTTCCTTATACCTCTCATTTTCATTGAAATTCCTTATGATCTCAATATCTTAATTCTTGAAGTCTTATTTCACCACCACATGATAAATTAAAATGATCCCCAAAATGATGAACATCATACCTTGATCATGATTTCCATTTGGTTTCATCGTTATCTTATACACATAAGTAGATGGTCCATGCATTGCAAAAATGATTTAGAGATCATTAAAAATAATTTTCTTCCCCCATTCAAATACACCTTCTACAACCTGGGTCATATGGGTGTTCATAGAAAAACACTTTTGAAAAATAATCATGTATGATGTATAATTTCAAAACATCTAATAAAACATGATTTCTATAAAATAGTTGGGCTGAATTAGAGTTTAAACATTCAATTAATTGTCTTTTTAAAATACCATATGTATGTTCTGAGAGACTATATTGTAAAATCAAATATAAATAGGTTGTGCAAGGGTCTCCTTCTTTGGAACAATTTTTAAAATCATAATATGCTTCAAAATCTTGTGATAAGGTAAAATATTTTTAATTTCCATGATAATATTTACATTTCTTGAAAATATGTGAATATTGGGAAAATAGGATTTGTCTAAATAAAACCCATGATCCATGATGATAACGAGGTATGGTGGAGGTGTTTGATATCTCAAACAACTTCTTGCAAGTGAGTTGTATGTTATAAAAAGTTTCACAGTCATCCGAACTTGACTTTACAATAATTATTGCAACCATGTCATCAGGAAGAGATAGGAATGTCATTTTGGATGCTCCTCCTTCCATTTGTAACTGACTTTCCTTGATCTGAAAAATATATAAAACAAGGATTTAACTGAAATAATAGACATAGGGACTAACCATGTGTCTAATGAAAAATCCTAATCCCTAAAGTTGTCAAAACCAACCTCTTATAACAACTATAAAGACCTGGCCATAATCATTATATAATATTGAATTAAATGAAAAATTAACATTGAGGATCTTTTTAGGTTTAGAGTTTTAGATAATTAGTACATAACTATAACATAAAAACATGAATATTTCATGTAGACAGTACTACTCACTATCCATTTTTTCATAAAATAAACAATCTTAAAAAGAAACATGTATAGTTCAATGTTTTAGACAACATGACTTTTCCATGATCCCATCCTTGACCCTATTCATCTTTAAGTCCTGTGGAATACATTTCAAAAACATGGGATGAGCCTAAAAGGTTCAGTAAGGGTTATAAAAGAAGGTATAGATATATTAACCCATCAATAAAAACAAATCTATGAAACCAAAACTTTTCAATCATAACATACCTTACGAAATCATACAATTTATGAATAACACACAGAAATCATTAATCATAAAGGTAACTTATGGAATTCAGAACATACATACATTGTAGTTATCACAGCTAAATATGGACTCACATTTGAAATACCCATCACAGTATATTCCCTCAATCTCTTAGGATAAGAATTCACATTTACCTCTATCACATTACCCAATGCATTGGAGGGCTATCTCGGGCTCACTCACCCTAGTTTTATCACAGAACCAACCATATATGTAAATAATGCCCAATAACGATAAAATATTCATAACACATAAACAAATCACAAAGGAAAGATAAAATTTCCACTTTGCAATAAAAATATATCATTTCACGATATTGATACAATCAAGGCTTTATCACACCATTTTCAAAACTATTTAAAACATTTAACAAAGAAATATTTTAATCAATGTGTCCAATACCACTTTGAAGCTTTTAAATTAATTATCATTTGAAAAAATTATTGTCCATATAAATAAATCCTTAAAACCATTTTTAAAACATGTACATTAATGATAAATATTTAGAAGAATAAATCCTTAAAACATTTAAAACAATATTTTAGTTAATGAGTTTTTAACAAAATGAGAGACTATTGAATAAAAATAATTGAGGAATAATATTATATCAGAACATTATAATATCATGAGAATAAAGGGATTCATGATATAATATGCCAAAGGATAGTATATACACCATATAAGAGTGAATTGTTTCATAACAACAATGAAGTCTCAATGGAATGTAAATTGAGACGAAATCCATTATAAAAACGGTATCCTTAGATTAAAGATAAATCAATTACATAATAATGAGTGAAATATATAAAGAAACTCAATATGTTTGGGTATTAAGTGTAAATAAATCAGATAACATTCACACATATTCTTTTTAAGACAAAATCAATTACTTGGATGTTTAACTCAATAAATGTAAATGGAGTTAAAATTACTCTTATCATGTTCATATCGATGACTTGAGAATTTTTCAATGGATTGATTATGTGTATCAAAAGTATATCCACACAAAGGGGAGTCTAAATTACAACATAAATAAATAAAAAAATATTCCACACATAATCATAGCATGACATAATTAAGAATTAGAAGATTAACCCAATGAATAGAAATTGGGTTTAAAAAGTTCACTTTACCGATTTGGTAACTTACAAAACATACACCCCATGAAAGAAGGAAGATGTAAAAAACCATAAATAAACATATATTACACATATAATACAATCATGGGTAGTACATACACCACACAAAACGAAAATAGTGACAATATAGCATGAATCTCACGGGAATAAAAAGTGAGATGAAAACTCTTTACCATGTCATAATCAATTGAGTTGTATGACCAAAAGTTAATAATCATTAAATTAATCACATAATACCATGAATATAAATATAATCATGATAATATATATCATATGTTAGTATTAAATACACCACATTCAATAAATTAGTGTCGAACAATGGAAATCTCATGGAATTAAAAGTGTAATAAGAAATCTCTTACTTCGTGTCCAACATGACTCGTTTGTTCCTTGCTTTTCCTGAATAGTAAACTAAAGTTAATTTATACTTTATTAAAATCATTTTTCAAATTTATTATTCTTTTTATATCACTTATTACCGATTTATAAACAATATGAAATCATTCAAGTTAATAATGTTCGTTTTGTCGATATTTGGTACTTGAGTAAAAAATGAACACCTTATAATTACAAGTTATTCATGTGGTAAGATATCCATTATCTAAAAAATGATATTAATGATTTAGATATCATATATATCATACATATCTAGTATATAAATGTATTTATAATATTACATAACATTTGGATGTAAGAAAATAAATGCCCAGTTCATGGAGACAGTAAGTCGTAAGTACGCATGAATGCTACTTTCATTCCTGTTTCTTATTTTAATGGAATTAATACATAATGATACATTGGTATATAAAATTTCCAGTATAATTTCATATATAATATCATTAACTCGATCCTTTATACATCTCACATATGGAATTAATGAGTCATATCACTTTGAGGGGCGGTAGTCTGCACTTCCTCAAATGAAATTATCCTGTTTACCCATAATGGAAACCATAAAAGTATGCTATAAAAGAATAATACAGAAGCATAAATAAAACATAAACATAATATATATAATATATAAATATAGTGTAATCTTAATGGCCACTATGAGAGGAGTTAGGAGATAATCGAACAATTATCATCTCGTGAGGCGTTAGTTTTCCAACCACAGAAACAGTATGTTCTTCACCCATTAGATGGAGGTGTGTGTAAGTGTAGTTATAATCCTTATAATTACAAAATAATAGTATATTTAGGATACTGGTGTTGTTATAAAATAATTTAATAAAAAGATTTTAGGGGTTTTAGAAGTAAAATAATACAAAATAAAACAAAATATTTTAAGAGACATTGTTACCTTTAATTTGGGTAACTTCCTTTGGTTTGAACCAAAAGGAATTTTTTAAGCACCTTATGCCTAAGGTAAGGATTTTAGGTGGAGGAGAGGGATGTAGGGAGCTTAATTGAGAATATTTTGGATGACCCAATAGTCTTGAGAGGTGTGTGTAATTGGTTAGAAATGGTCTCCTTTTATAAGGGGGAGGAGGGGCACTTTTGGAAAGTGTGAAAATATTATTTTATTATATAATTATATTCGGTTTCTAAAGGACCAAAAAATATTTGAGTCAAAGTTAAGACGACTCATGGTCTAATTAAAATCATCCAATAATAATTGGAAAGATTTTTGATGTTATTTTATATTTATAACTTATTTAATTAAATTATTTATTAATGAGGTAAACACTGCATCATTATTTTGTCATAAATAATTTAATTTATTTTATGTATAAAAATTATAAAAAAATTCCATTATGTTGTAAATATTTTTATATTTCTAATGAATATTTATAGTTGAAAAATAACTTATATAACACCATGTAAAAATTAATTTACAATGAGATATTTGTTTATGTATTTTTTGCCTTTACTTTAAATTAATTAATTTAAAGTGTCATTATCATTCATAAGTGGCTTCATGGGGTCCCAAAAGTAACCCGAAGATGACCATGGTCATCCATTACTCATCCAATAAGTTTATAACAAGCTTTAAGATAAGTTTGAATTAATATAATGTTATTTTTACCTTGAATCACATAATTTACATTTAACCGTGGTAAATAAAAGTCAAAAGTTACTATTCACCAAAAATTATTTTCATCTTATTGAACAACATTTTAGTTATTGATATTAACCATGTCTTTATGATTTTTGAAATTCAACTCATAGAAGGGGTAAAACTTCATTTAAATGAATAAGTCGGTTTTTTAACTACTACTAAGTTGTTTCACTATTCATCAAAAATTGATGTTTTTTAGAAAAATAAAAAAATTCAGCCTAGGATATAATTGATATTATGAATAAAAAAATGATATCTATTTTACCAAATTCTAAACATATAAGTTTCATTAATTAATTTAAAATTAAATACACGTTGTTAAAACAAATAGCGTGTTTTTAAGAAATAATAATTATCAAAAGATTGACACTTGTTTATGTCCAAATTGAAAGTGAAATTAATTCCAACAACAAACATTGGATTAAATGGTAAAAATATATTATATTTAAACTTTCAAACCAATTAAAAAGATAATCTAAACATATAAATAAATTAGATTAAAACACAGTTTTGAATTAAAATACTATATTTGTCACTATTGATTAAGAAATTAACATTATCGGAAAAATACCAAAAATTTACACAAATTAAATTTTGATGTCCCCATTATAAAGAAGAATTTTATTTGGTCAAATAGAATGTATTAAAGTTACCAACCCTATATTTAAAGAGGTTTCTCCATTAAAAGGAAGTAAATCGACCTTTTAATGTAAATTATGCTAAAAATTAGATTATTCACATTTTAAGCCTCTAACTTTTATTGGATAAAAGTAAATACATATGAAAAACATTTATAATAATATTGTAGTTAGTTTTTTTCATTCATTCCAATACAATGTCTAGGAGTTAACTACCATTTAAAATAATAATATTATATCATTAATGTGCAACGTAAGATTTAAAAAGAAACTCATTGTTGCGTATCAGGTACGCTATCGAACATAGAAACCAATTTAAAGTAAAATTAATATTTAATTCACAATTATTAATAAATATGAAATATATCTTATTCTTTATTTACCTGGGAGGTTACATCCTTCCCCCCTTTTGGAAATTTCATCCTCACAATTTTAAAACTTGGTTTGGAAACTTCATTAAAAGCCCCGCATCAAAAATGAGTCAGTAAAACTATCACTTTAAAAGAAAGAATGAAAAGTACAATGGTCACCCGAGATAACCCGTACTAGGATTCCTTGTAAAAAAACATGGATATAGAAGAGAGAAAAAATGGTCATGTTCAGATGGAGACTGATAGAAAACACTATTAAGAGAACGTTGACCACCAGAAAATCACAAACTTATGATCTGTTAAACGGTCTTTGATTACCCAGTAGGAAACGTAAACCAACATAGTTTTTGTTTTACATTACTTTTCATAATATTTAGGAATTCATTTACTACAAAAAATAAGAACATAAGGAAATATACATACCTTAAAGTAGAGTTTCATCCTTTAATAAGTTTCTACCAAAAACTAATCTTTTCTCCTAAAAAAGATCATTCAAAAAGACATGGTCACATCAAAAGCACAAGAATAATCTTCTTGAGGATCACATAATCCAGAAAAGAAGAACTATATATTACCCTTGTATTTAGACATCAACTAAAACCAAAATGGTTAGTGTGAGATCAGATAATACCCAAAAGGATAATATTTTAAAAAAATAAAAACGTCTCTTAATATCCAAAAAATTTTAAACAAAATCCAAAGTTCAACCAAGACCATTAAATAAACAATTGTCCATAAAATTTTTTAAAAGTAATCCAAACTAAGATTGAAACCCAAATATCATAAGGATTTAATTATATAGTCTTCCAGTATAAATCTTATCATTTATCTCCAAATAACATCAGTTACTCATTAAATCTCATATTGAAAAGTAATTAACATTATCACATATTCTCTATGATAGGTATATCAGTTTCACAAAAAACCAAATAATCATATGTCCATAATAAAAACATAGATTATTCCAAACTAAAATTTCAACCATTATTCCACAACTGAAATACCATATTATTCTATATTCCATAGGCATATAGTGTTTCTTCAAAAGAGATAACATCTTCCACAAAAACCATTATCACTTAATCACTAAATCTTTTTTCTATACTAAGTATATCCATTTGATAAAACCTAAGTTCAAAAATCAACTTATTCTTGTTCCATAAAAATATTTTAATAAAATAATAAGTCATACTAACCAAGGATTTCATGTAGTCTTGTGGTAGGTGATGCACCCTTGTCGCCCTTTGGTTGTGGGTTCGATTCCTACGGTCGTACCAGATGCGACGGGTTGTCACCCATCCTACAGGTTGTCCTTTTTATAAAACAAAAAAATAACCCTAACATGTTTTATCCTCAATAGTTTCCTTATATATCTCATTTTAATCCAAATTAATTATGATTTCAACATCTTAATTCTTGAAGTCTTATTTCACCACCATATGATTAAATAAAACAATCCCCAAAATGAAGAACATCATACCTTGATCATGGAGTCCATTTGGTTTCATCGTCATCTTGTTCACGTATATAGAAGGTCCATGCATTGAAAATATTATTTTGAGATCCTTCAAAATCATTTGCATCCTCCATCCAAATACAGCTTGTAAAACATTGGTCATATGGGTGTTCACAAAAAAATAGTTTTGGAAAATAATCATGTATGACATATAATTTCCAAACATCTGATAAAACATGATTTCTAAAAAATAGTCTGACCGAATTAGTGTTTAAAATTTCAATTAATGGTCCTTATAAAATACCATAGTATTTGATGAGAGACGATATTGTAAAATCAAATATAAATAGGTTGCACAAGGGTCTCCTTCTTCAGCACCATTTTTAAAATCATAATATGCTCTAAAATATTTTAATAATGTAAAATATTTGAAAATTCCTTGATAATATTTACCTTTCATGAATATATGATAATACTGTGAAAATAGGATTTTTCTAAATACAACCCATGATCTATGTTGATAACAAGTTATGGTGGTGGTGTTTGATATCTCAAACAACTGCTGGCAAGTGAGTTGTATGCAAGGAAAATTTTCACAATCATCTGAATATGACTTTGCAATACTTATTGCAAGCATGTCATCAGAAAGAGATAGGAATGTCATTTGAGATCCTCCTCCATCCATTTGTAACTGAACTTCCATGATCTAAAAAATCTATAAAACAAGTATTCAACTGAAACAATAGACATAGGGACTAACCATGTGTCTAACAAAACTTATAATCCCTAAAGTTGTCTAAATTGACCTCTGATACCAACTATAAGGACTCGGCCTTTAACATTACATAATATTGAAATAAATGAATAATTCACATTAAGGATCTTTTCAAGTTTAGAGTTTTAGAGAAAGTCCATAACTATTACATAACAACTTGAATATTTCATGTAGACACTACTACTCAGTATTCACTTTTTCATAAAATAAAAAATCATAAAAAGAAACATGTATAGTTCCATGTTTTAGACAACATGACTTTTCCTGGATCCCATCATTGACACTATTCATATTTAAGTCTCGTGGAAAACATTTAAAAAACTTGGGATGAGCATAAAAAGCTCAGTAAGGGTTATAAAATAAGGAAAGGAAACATTAACCGATCAATAAATACAAATCAATGAAACCAATATTTTTCAATCATAACATACCTTACGAAATCATACGATTTTTGAATAACACATAGAAATCATAAATCATAAATTTAACTTATAGAATTCATATCATACGTACTTTGTCGCTATCAAACCTACATAGGGAGTCAAATTTTAAATACCCATCAAAATATATTCCCTAAATCTTTTAGGAGAAACATTCATGTTTACCTCTGTCACGTTACCCAATACGTTGGAGAGCTATATCGGGCTCACCCGCCCTAGTTTTATCATGGAACCACCCATATAGGTAAACAATTCCAAATAAACATAACATATTCATAACACATAAACCAAGCATAAATAAAAGATAACATGTCCACTTTGCAATAACAATATATAATTTCAAGATATTGACTTAATAAAAGCTTTATAAAACCATTTTCGAAACCATTTAAAACATTAAATAAATAAATTTTTGAATCAAAGTGTCCCATACCACTTTTATGCTTCTAAATGAATTATAATTTGAAAACATTAATGTCCATATAAATAAATCCTTAAAACCATTTTTAAACCATGTACAGTAATGATAAATATTTAGAAGAATAAATCCTTAAAACATTTAAAACTATATTTTTGTTAGAGTTTTTAACAAAATGAGAGACTCTTAAAAAAAATTGAGGAATAACATTAAATAAGAACTTTCTAATATCATGAGAATAAAGGGATTCATGATATAATATTCCAAATGATAGTATATAAACCATATAAGAGTGAATTGGGGCATAAAAACATTGAAGTCTCAATGGAATGTAAATTGAGACAAATCCCTTATAAAAATTGTATCCTTAGATTAAGGATAAATCAATTACATAATAATGTGTGAAAAATATAAATAGACTCAATATTATTGGGAATTCAGTGTAAATCAATCATAGAATATTTAAACATATTATTTTTAAGACAAAACCAATGACTTGGATGTTTAACTCAATGACTGGAAATTGAGTTAAAATTACTCTTATATTGTTCATATCGATGACTTGAGAATTTATAAATGGAGTAATTAGGTGTATATAAAGTATATACAGACAAAGGGGAGTGGAAATTATAACATAAATGAATAAAAAATGATTCCACGCATAATCATAGCTTGACATAATTAAGAATTAGAAGATTAACCCAAGGAATGGAAATTGGGTTAAAAAGTTCCCTTTACCAATTTAGTAACTTACGAAAAATACACCCCAAGAAAGAAGGTATATGTAAACACCCATAAATCAAAGGAAAGATAAAATTTCCACATTCCAATCAAAATATATCATTTCAAGATATTGACATAAGTAAGGCTTTATCAAACCATTTTCAAAACCATTTAAAATGTTTAATAAAAAATATTTGAATCAAAGTGTATCATACCACATTTAAGATTTTAAAAGAATTATCATTTGAAAACATTAATGTGCATATAAATAAATCTATAAAACTATTTTTAAAAAATGTACATTAATGATAAATATTTAGAAGAATAAATCCTTAAAACATTTAAAACTATATTTTAGTTAAAGAGTTTTTAACAAAATGAGAAACACTTGAATACAAATAATTGAGGAATAACATTAAATTAGAACATTATAATATCATGAGAATAAAAGGTATTCATGACATAATATTCCAAAGGATAGTATATATAGCATATAAGAGTGAATTGTTTCATAAAAATAAAGTAGTCTCAATGGAATGTAAATTGAGATGAAATCCCATATAAAAATTGTATCGTTAGATTAAGGATAAATCAATTACATAATAATGTGTTAAAAATATAAATACACTCAATATGATTGGTTATTCAATGTAAATAAATCAGAAAACATTCACACATATTATTTTTAATACAAAACCAATTACTTGTATGTTTGACTCAATGAATGGAAATTGAGTAAAAATTACTCTTATCAAGTTCATATCGATGGCTTGGGAATTTATCAATGAAGTGATTTTGTGTATAAAAATTATATCCACACAAAGGGGAGTGAAAATTACAACATAAGTAAATAAACAATGATTCCACACATAATCATATCATGGCATAATTAAGAATTAGAAGATTAACCCAAGGAATGGAAATTGGGTTAAAAAGTTCACTTTACCGATTTGGTAACTTATGAAACATGCACCCCATGAAAGAAAAAAGATGTAAACACCCCTAAATCAAAGTATATTACAAAAATAATACAATCTTGGGCAGTATATACACCACACAAAAAGAAAAAATTGGAAATATATCATGAATCTAATGGGAATAAAAAGTGAGATTAAAACTCTTTTCCATGTCATAATCAATCGAGTCGTATGAGAAAAAGTTAATAACCATTAAATGAAAAATATAATACCATGAATATAAGAATAATCATGATAATATATATCAAATTTTAGTACAAAATACACCACATGCAATAAATTAGTGGCGAGTAGTTGAAATCTCGTGGAAATAAAAGTGAGATAAAAAATCCCTTACCTCATGCTTGACTTGACTCGTTTCTTCCTTGTCTTCCTGAATAAAAAACTAAAGTTAATTTCTACTTGATTAATAACATTTTCCAAGTTTATTATCCTTCTATATTAGTTATTATCATGTTATAAACATTATGCAATCATTTGTGTTAATAATGGTCATTTGGTCGATATTTTGTACTTGAGTAAAAAATAAACACCTTAAAATTACAAGTTGTTCAAGTGGTAAGATATCCATTATCATAAAAATGATATTAATGACTTAGATATCATATATATTATATATATCCAGTATATAAATGTATTTATAATAGTATATAACATTTGGAAGTAAGAAATGAAATGCACCGTTCATGGAGACGGTAAGTTGTACATACGCATGAAAGCTACATTCATTTCTATTTCTTTTTTTAATGGAATTAAAACATAGTGATAGGTAGGTATATTATAATTCCAGTATAATATCATATATAATATCATTAACTTTATCCTTTATACATCCCACATATGGCATTAATGAGTCATATCACTTTGAGGGGCGGTAGTCCGTACTTCCTCAAATGAAATTATCACGTTTACCCATAATGGAAACCATTAAGGTATGATATAAAAGAAAAATACAAAATAATAAAGAAAAAAACATAATATATATCATATATAAATATTGTGTCATCTTAATGGACACCATGACTGGCGGTAGGAGATAATCGAACAATCATCGTTTCGTGAGGCTTTAGTTTTCCATCCACAGAAACTGTATGTTATTCACCAATTAGATGGAGGTTTGGGTAGGTGTAGTTCGAATAATTCTCATAACAACATCCAAGTATATTGAGGATACTGGATTTTTTAAAATAATGGATTAAAAATTGTTTAGGTGTTGGAGAAGTAAAATAAAACAAAAATAAAACCAAAGAATTTAAGAGAAACCGTTACCTTTAATTTGGGTAACTTCCTTTGGTTTGAACCAAAAAAAATTATTTAAGTGCTTTCTAAATAAGGTAAGGCTCCTAAGTAGAGGAGTGGGATGTAGGGAGCTTAATTGGTCAGAATTTGGATGATCCAATAGGTTTGAGAGGTGTGTGGAATTGGTTAGAAATGGTCTCCATTTATAAGGGGGGGAGGGGCTCTTTAGGAAAGTGTGAAAATATTATTTTATTATATACTGATATTAATTTTATAAATGTCTAAAAAATAATTTGAGTCTAAGATAATATGAATCACAGTCAAAATAAAATAAGCCAATAAGAATTGGACAGGTTTTTGATGTTATTTTATATTTATAATCTTATTTAATTAAATGATTTATTAATGAGGTAGACACTGCATCATTATTGTGTCATATATAATTTAATTTATTTGATGTATAAAAATTATAAAAAAATACCATGATGTAGGAAATATTATTATATTTCCAATAAATATTTATAGTCAAAAAAATAACTTATATAACACCATGTAAAAATTAATTTACAAAGAGATATCTGTTTTTGTAATTTTTGTCATTACATTAAATTAATTAATCTAAAGTGTCATTATCATTCATAAGTGGATCCACAGGGTCTCAAAATCGACCCAAGGATGCCCATGGTCAGCCATTACTCATACAATAAGGTTAGGAAAAGTGTTAAGGAAATTTTGAATTATTATAATATTATTTTTACCTTAAATTAATTTATATACATTTAACCGCGGTAAACAAAAGTCAAAAGTTACTATTCACCAAAAATTATTTTCATCTTATTGATCCATATTTTACTTCATGGTATTAACCGTGTCTCTAGTATTTTTGAAATTCAACTCACAGAAGTGGTAAAATATCATTTAAATGAAAAAGTCTGTTTTTTACTACTACTAAGTGGTTTAACTATTCATAAAAATTGAAGTTTTTCACAAAAATACCAATAATTCAGCCTAAGATAAAATTGATATTCTGAATTAAAAAAAGATTTCTATTTTACCAAATTCTAAACATAGAAGTTTCATTAATTAATTTAAAATTAATTCTTGTGGTTAAAACAAATACCGTGGTTTTAAGAATCAATAACTATCAAAATATTGACACTTGTTTATGTCCAAATTTAATGTGAAATTAATTCCAATGACCAATATTGGATTAAATGGTAAACATATATTATAATTACACATTAAAACTAATTAAAAAGATAATATAACCATATAAATAAATTATATTAAAATGCAGTATTGAATTAAAATACAATATTTTTCACTATTCATTAAAAAATAAACTTTTTCGGGAAAGTACCAAAAAGTTACACAAAGTAAATTTTGATTCCCCCATTCTAAAGAATAATTTTATTTGGTCAAATAGAATGTATTAAAGGGACAAAAACTATATTTAAATAGGGCTCTCTATTAAAAGGCATTAAATCGACCTTTTAATATAAATTATGCTTAAAATTAGATTATTCACATTTTAAGCCTCTAACTTTTATTGGATAAAAGTAAATACTTTAAACAAACATGTATAATCATATTTTAGTTAGTAGTTCTCATTCCCGTCAATACAATGGCTAAGAGTTAACTACCATTTAAAATAATAATATTATATTATTAATGTGAAATGTTAGATTTCAAAAAAACTTGTTGTTGTGTATCAGGTACGCTATCAAACATAGCTACCCATTTAAAGTAAAATTAATATTTAATTCACAAATATTAATAAATATGAAATATGTCTTATTCTTTATTTATCTAGGATGTTATAATGGCCATCATTCCTAGAAGATCAATTACAGGATGTAGAATAGTTTATATTATCTACATCGCATACTCCACTACAAAGAGACCAGATATTACTCCATCAAGAAGAGATACCTCATGTTGGTATTTACGGTGAAGAAGATGTTGCACTATATCCAGCATCACAAGATTAAACTACTATCCTGTGTGAATCTGCTAAAGTATATTCTGAATCAACCTATGATGATTTGACATCAATCTTAGTGGGTAGTGATCCTTTAGTAGTTCGATGTCATGTTCATCCCACATAAATCTTTCAATGGTCAGGTGCTGGTAGATTTTCTAACTTCCCATCTATCCCTTACAAATTAGTATCTAGATCTTGACATTACAGATGATTCCATTCTATTAGTGGATCAATCCATTCCATGTTGGCAGATGAATTATGATGGAGCCTCATGGAGCTCAAATGGAAAGAGAATCAATGACCCTAGACTCAATAGTGTAGGTTTGGGTATCATATTCATCACACCTATGCAAGTTGTCTACCCCTACACACTCATGTTGTTAGAAGGCTGCACCAACAACGAGGCAGAGTATTTGGCCCTCATCATTGGTCTTGAGATAGTCCTTGAGATTGACATTCCCCACCTACATGTAAAAGGGTAATTTAAGCTGGTCATCATGAAGATCAATGGCGACTATGTCATTAGGAAGCTGGAACACCTGGTCGTCTTAGGATACACTCGCAAGCTGATAACCCGTTTCCCTTATCTACTAGAGGTCACCCATGTCACTCGGCCACAGAATGGTCAAGATGATTCCTTTACCACCCTTTTGGTTTCTCTCATGGAGGCCAACCGTGATGATCTGATTATCCATGTGGTGAACCAAAGAGTCATCTTTCCCTTCAGTTTAGATGATGATTATAACCAACAGGTAATCCATCTTACAACTAATGCATCCATTTCAAGATCTCCAAAGCCCCCATCCATAGAAGAAGAAACCCTTAATTAGATGAATCTATTTTTTGAGTACCCCCATCAATGTCATCTCCCAACCGAAAGAGCTAAAGGTTAGTGAATCAGTCGGTGTGCAGAATAGTTCACCCTTTAGAGTGGTTCCATCCTTAAGAATAACCTCTAAAATTATATCCTCAATGGGGTTCTTCTACATTTAATTCCAAGAGAAAAGATTCCCTATGTTATATAGGATGTCCATCTGGTTCCTATGTATCTCATCATGCCAAACAAAAACTCCCTAATAAGATCTGAAGGTTCAGATACTTATTTCCCACCTGGTCTAGGACTGTATTGAGTTCTCTAAGTGGTGTCATGCGTTCCAGATCGATGCCAAATTTGAGCATCTTCTACCAGATCTCTTCTATACTAAAAAATATTCAAGGAACTTTTCATTATTTGGACTCAATATCAAGGGAACATATCCCCCAACAACAGCCCGCAAGTGTAGGATTATCCTAACATCCAAGTATTATTTTTCTTATTGAGCAGAAGATATAATGAAAATGAAATTCAATGCATGTTCCATCATTGAGTTTGTGTTCTCCAACATTATCCACTGATTTGGATCCCCCATTACATTCTCATTGATAAAGACACCAATTTTTTATCATCTGATCTAATGAAACTATATGCCATGTACAATATCTAGTCTAACCACACATCACTCTATCATGAAAAAGGAAATAGACAAATCCAGGCATTCGATAAGAGCCTCTCCAGCATTTTTTAGAAAATGGGTGAAAAAATAAGAAAAGTTGTCTAGAAATATCCCCAATGCTCTCTGGGCTTACCATCAAAGGAATCACAATTCCACCAAGGTGACCCCATATTCCCTGGTGTATGGAATAGGGGATGTCCTACCCATCGTGATCCAATTTTCGTCACTCCACACTATGGTCTACGATCAACAGATGTCAAAAAAGATCTCCAATGTCTGTCTAGATTAAAAAATTTCACTCAATGGGAATAGGATTCAGACCTTGAAAAACCTATAGAGAAACTAAAATAATATATCCAGATCATTCAATAAGAATGTTCTTTTTCCCACCTTATTCCATGTTAGTGTGGTATTGTTCCTATGGGCTTCGATGATACCCGGTAGGAAGCCACCAATATTGGATCCCAAAATGGGAGGGACCCTACATTATTCATATGGCTCACTGCAATTGTGCATACTCTTTTTTCACTATGGATGGTGAGTGAGTTACTCCTCCAATGAATGCTAATTCATCAAGTAGTACTTCGTGTGAGTGAGCTCTCATATTCTTCATGTATGATGATAAACTGCAAACTATAAATACAATACCTCTTGCTCTGAGCTCTATGACCTTAAAAAATGATCTTCCTTGTGCTTTCCGCAAGATGTTAAACTGAACATCATGTTGAGAACATTATTTTCCTTGATTCCTTCCCTTGCATTTTAAGTAGGAACACCCATACATTTTTTCATAACATTCTAGCCTTGGGTTCTTCAACCCTTTATCACATCCCATTATCCTAAGTTATCTCGTATATTTTCTAATGGTGTGGATTGTGGAAAACTGTTTTCCTTATTCTCATCAGGATATTTTTTCCACACCTTATAGATTACCTATTAAGGAATCTCCCACATCATTAGCACATGAAGTTAAACTTCACAAAATTTCTAGAACTACATGTGGCTTGATTCCTACCCTTGCGGGATCCGTATGAACACATAAACATTTTGTCTTTAGGTCAATACCCATATACCACAAATAATTCTATATATTTTTTGCCTTTTGGATTTTGTTCTCTCCATGAATGGACATGGTGTGGTGTCGAATTATTTTTGTCCTCATTCACATTGGGTTTGCAATAACTGAATTATGACTCCATTTTGATCGCACATTCTCAATCTAAAATCATATACGTACCACATGAAATTAAAATACAATGCATTTCAAGAGCAATGTATGGATTAATTCAATCCCACAATGGATATGTAGGAATACTCCGATGTTCTGTTCTTGGGTCTTTCCCTTGGTCTCTCAACTTTTCCAGGCCCTCTATCCTTACCACATGGTCCTTATTCTATGACCTTAAAATAAGATCTCATCTCTCCAAAATGACAATAAACAACTTTGTCCTATATGAAAGACATTAAATTTCATTGAATATATGGTCCCTTTCACATGACCAAAAAATGAAAGTGACCCGTTTTTCATGCATGGAAATAAACTGCATGTTATCCAGTGTTGACTCCTTATGGACTAAGTCATCTCTTGTGAGGGCATGGCATGGTCTGGACTTCTTCTATCCTCATTCGCATCAGGTTTGTTTTCTAAAGCTATCTGCATCCCCTTTGGGATATTATTTCCACTTAATGTCATGGTTGTATGACCATAAAATGTGTCTCAATATACTTCCTCACCACATGTCATTAAAATGAACGACATTTCTAGAAGTACATGTGACTTGAATCCTACCCATAAAGAATACATAGGAACTCACAAACATTTGTCTTTGGGTCA
Organism: Viscum album; assembly: GCA_963277665.1. Classification (NCBI taxonomy): domain Eukaryota; kingdom Viridiplantae; phylum Streptophyta; class Magnoliopsida; order Santalales; family Viscaceae; genus Viscum; species Viscum album. Next base: position 162,949,079 of record OY728155.1, on the reverse strand, counting down.
ATCCCCATGTATATCCACCTATTTTTCCTCTTTCCTCAACTCAGCCTCTCAAGTCACTAGCCCTTAATTTGATTACCCTATCTAGTTTTTCTCATTAACATGCTCAAATGTTCCCTAGTATGAGACTTAGAGTGTTTGGTTATATATAGACATTATCTCATTCCTCCACCACCATTTGTGTGACCATTGATTGGGTCTTCATAATCATTCATTTCTAAAAGGAACCCCAAATGGAATGGATGCCTGACCTTAAGAATCACCTACCATTTTGGGCCTATGTCGTGGAAGATCTCAAATGACAGTGAGATAGGTTCTGCCCACTTTTCAAATATGGTCAGTGGCTGAACCTCAGTTTTTTTTCCTATCTCAGGCTACACTATATAGACATTGTGTTTCAAATATGATCAACATCTATTCTTAATCACTACTACACTCCTATTGTTTCCAAAATATTGGAATCAGAATTAAAATTCCTTATCACATTCTTATGTATAGAGGGAACATCGATAATCTCAGTGCCATATATTTGTTTACTATTATGTGTTGAGTGGGAGGACCATTGTAATGGGGTTTCCTTTCACTCCACACCTCTGTTCCCCTATAGTGTGCTTCATTGTTTAGAAAAGGCTTTTCCCACCCATGTTTCTCGCACCGAAAATGGACCACATGGGCTTATGGTTCCTTGATAAGGCTTATACTCACATAGAAGAGGCTCATAACTTCTGTTCTGAACTTTATGGTTGTAAAATAAGAGTTCAGTTCCCAATGTTCGAGCATCATGACATTAACCTATGCACATGTTCTCTTAGGAATTCGTTATGAGGTGCTTATTTCTTTGGTCCTCTCTTTTTTTAGGATTATACTTAGAGTTGCATTACATATTTTGTATTTAGAACTCTCAAACCTATGGACCAATCCTAATGACATTAAACTATGTCCAGGCCCCCAAGGTCTAATGCAGTGTGGATATCTTTGGTCTTTATTCACATTGGTTTACATTCTAAAATCGTGTTTTGTGTTTCCTCCCAGGGAAGTTCTTTCACACTTTATGAACAATATGTCCATAAACTATGATCAATAGTATCCATGTTGTCCTAATGTTAAACTATGTAAAAACCTCAATTATCTTTATTTTGGTGGAGATTTCCCCCTTTTGTGATGGCCCCTTGCCACATATACATTCCAAAACTATTTATTTCTTGATTCCTACCCTCACAAGATACATAGTGATGTCTGAAAACATTCTCCCCAGGCCCATCCATAGAGTCTCCCATTCACCCATTTTAGCACCTCTCGGCAAAAAAAATCCATTGAGAGTGTGTGGGGTGTGATGCATTCTTGTAATGTCCTCATTAATGTCAGTTTTGTCTTAGCGCACCCTTCATTTCAACCATGTCCCAGCCACATGAAAATAAATTATGAGATGAAATCATACATACTATATGACATTAAACTACAGGGGTTTGTCTCGTGAACATGACCTTAAAATGGGAACATATGGTCCACACTCAATGAACATAAACAGAGAGCTTCAGTTCTTAGTGACATGACCTTTAAACTACTTGTAGTGCTCCTCAAGAGCCTGATCCTGGAGGGTGGGTTTGATTTTTCCTAAGATGTTCACATCAGTATACTTGAATTCACATTAGTGTAGGGCCTGGAGCATTGGTTTCCATATAGAAATTTTCCCAGCTTCACCTCAATGCTTCATATATCCCTTTATTTGGTTCATTATCATCTATCTTGTCCAAAATGACCTCCAAATTGTATGGATTCTCAGCCTTCAGACTCACCTTCAATTTTGGGCCAATGTCTTAGAGGATCTTTAATCACACCTTGAGACAGGTTCTTCTCGTGTTTCAAATATAGTTAGTGGTTTACCCTCAATTATTGGTCCCATTTCAAGCTTTAATATATGGATACTACATTCTGAATATGTTCAATTGGAATTCTACCTCATTATGACACCCCCCATTGAGCCCCAAATATTTGGTTCTATGATTCACGTTTTTCTCCCCTTTTCATGTTCTTGTGGAGTTTAAACACCCATGGTGTTGTCTCTTCACACATTCATGTGTGTCAAATAGGAATGCGAGTAGTTAAATTCTCCCACCAGATGCATTATTTCCCATATCCTACAACCTTAAACTAAAACTCTTTTCATCCAATAAATACAACATTAATCTACAATGTGCAATCCATCAAGACATTAAAAATTTACATCCTTACCATATGATGTAAAAATTCATAGGTCAGTCATGTCATATGACCTTAAACTGCGACACCATCATCCTAGACTCATGACTAAAAAGGGAACCAAATTTTGGTGTTCTCGCATAAGAGGATAATAAATTTTGTACTGGTTATCCACCATGATTCGTTTCAAGAATTATGTTCATCTTGATTCCCCACCTTCTGGGATACAAAGAAACACCCATATACTTCAAATTTTGGTCCAAACCCAGGTTCATTATTGTTAATGGCCCCCAAGCCCCAATTATGGTCTAAATACTATAACCATGGACTAGTAGACTCATAGTAATATGTGGTGTGAAGTTCGATGGTAGGTATCCTTGGCCTTCATTCATGACAGGTTTTTCCCCTACCACACCACATATGCCTCTTTTCTATCTATTCCTTGATATTTGTATTGTGTGCATTCCTCCCTTGGATCATTCAAGTTTGATTAATTTCTTTAATTATATGAAAACACTATGGGGATAGACATTATAGTCTATGTAATAGGATGTTAAATTGTTAACCAAGGTCCATGTAGTATGTCCTTCAACTATGTGCAACATCCTCATTAGATTTCATTAAACTAATCCATGCATCGTCCACACTGCATGACATTAACCTATGTACATATCATCTTCACATATGAGGAATTTTTTGTCCTTGCAATAGAGATCATATCTAGGAGTAGGTTTGACCCTTGTTCAGATTGATAGGTCCAACCAACATGCATTTGTCATGGAAGAATGATTTTAAGACTTTTAGACTTCATTTGAACAGCCCATCACTTCATCTCAACATTTTTCATGCACTTTACGTAGAATCTCATCCTCTTTCACATATGAGGGAACCACCTAATTGTATGGGTGCTCAAGCTCCTGGTTCACCTACCGTCTGGGGCCAACATTCTAGAAAACATCGAATGACACGTCCACTATGGCCACATTTTTTTAATATGAAAAATGGTTGTAACTTGTCTGTGTTCCCCCATTTTAGGCTAATATAATATGAATATTGTGATTCCATTTTTGTTAGCAGTTATTCTTAATCCTCATTCCAAGACCACTATGATTGAAATTTTGGATATCACGATTCACACATCTCATTCCCCTTTTTTGGGTTGATTCTAATTCTATTATAATTATATCTCTAAGGTTATAAAATTTGATGGGAATGAGATTTGGATATTCTGAGAATGATTTTCTCTAGTCATATCCCTTTTATCTCATAGTCTAAATGCCCTGGGTGTTTGGACAGACCACAAGTATTGTATTATTAGTCAACACTCTCATATTCATGAATGATTATGTGGTCTATCCTTGTTTCTCACACCAGATATGACCCATGTAATATTAATTATTGATTATTATTTGTTCGACAATGTGATTGAGATGCATTGATTAAGGTTACAAATATTTCCATTCACACGGTTTAAAAAAGAAAGAAAGTAGGAATTTTTTTATGTTTGAAAAAAATAACCCCTATGGATTGGCCTCTTCAATGGTGTGACATAGTTCCTCCAAACATTGGCATGTGGCACCAAGGATTTGATATAACCACCTAAGAATAATTCCTTCATTATTGGTCATGGGGATAAGTACATCCACTCTGATCCACATTCGACCTTACTCATCTTGGATATTGGTGACATTGTTATATGTTCACCTCAACTTCTCTTCGAATTATACTAAATGAAATCGTAATTGTGATATGAGTTTTGATTTGGTGTTGATTAAGGAAGATCATTCCTTCAAATGTGTTTCTAGGCATTATATATCCAGTTAATATTCATATAGATTTTGTATTTTGGAAGGCTTATTCCATTGGTAGGCCAAACTAAAATCATGGTCACTCTCCCATACTTTATCAGTAATGTAATCATAGATGAGCATGTGTAATCTGTGTGTAACCAGCCCTCCAGTGAATACTTCATACATCAAAAAATGATTTTCAACCATCCATATTATCCATTCTGCATGTGGGATGACTTCGATAAAGCACTTGATTAGTTTCCATGACTGGCGATAGACAACCCAACTATCCTCTATATAAAAATTGTTTTTCATCCAACTCATCTAGGTCAGCAGGTTCATATTCGGGGAACACCTCCAGAAGTTCGATAGTAGGATCATCCTATGGAATTTCATCAGGTATATAGGGATCTAGGTCATATGGTTGATCATCATTGATTCATTTTACCTCGATGATTTTAGGCTCTGCCCCACCAGTGGTTCCACCCACAACAGATATTATCGTGGCCTACTCAGCTCAGGTGTCCAGATATATATTAATCAGTGTTCCCCTCATGGATGGAGCATTGGTCCCTCTGGCCATCCTCACTAGCGGCACAACAACCGTGTGAAGAACTATTCTAAAAAAGACAATGTCAGTTGTACTGGCCTGATGTGAAAATAATTCTAAATCTACATGAAGGGAACTTACAAAGATAGAGTATTCGATCACATCCCTGGGTCATTATAGTTGGAAGCCCATGATAAAGCCCCATATAAATGGTTTGGAACTCCACAGATTCTAGGATGGACACCTTGGATACCACAGCTTCATTGGAACATGTCCTCATCATCATCCTAGACACGGGCCCTAGAGCCTCAGCTTTTATCATACAAAAAGGGAGGGTTTCTATTTGGGGATATCCTATACATAAAAAATGTCAGACGAAAAAAACTATGTGATATGAGTAAGATAATTGCACAATGAAATGTCTTAGAGATTAGCTAAATATTTATAGTGAAATCCTCTATATCTGAGGCCACTACATCACATTCCTCTAGGGTAATCCCATTTTAAGAATCATCTCCCCAATACTCCTTCATTCCCTTAAGTAGAGTGAATCCCTCTACCATATCCATAGCTGACATTTGTGGTGGCGACATGCAGTTGAGAAGCACATTGACCATATATATCATTAGATGTGGGGTTCCCTAAGAATTCACAATGTCTTCCAGCTCTTCCACATATCCCTCCCCCTCCGCCTAAGAGACCAGAAATATGGCCTTAGCATATCCAATTTCAGGAAGGTCCAATTCAAACGGTTCAAGATGGTCTTGCATCTGTGAAGAAATAATTAATTGCCTATTAATGTTCTAGTTTTTCAAGGCCTTCATATATATAACATCTTCTAGAATTTTCATGCAGTGTAGTCACTTAATAATAGCATGGGAAGGTCTCCTGCAGAACCCACTTGATGGCCTCCATTCCTCCCAGTTCTATTAGTTAGGACCACTGGGTCTACTTTTACCACTTTCCTTCCACTTCCACCATATGCAGGCCTTGAAATTATTGAACTTATTAATAATTCACTACCGTGATGTGAATCATACATACCACATTGATGTGTTATTTCCATTTTTTGACCCCAACTTCAGGTTTGAGGAAGCACCCTATTGTAAACTCGGGTAGTCCTTAGATTATCATATCTCCCATGTAGGCTACATCTCAACACTTCGAATACTCCTAAAGTATCCCCTAAGTAGTAGTTGGTATAAGAAGATAATTTTTCATATTTACTTCCTATCGTGTGAGCACGAGCCACATTTTCCTCATTACACATAGGTGATCACTATGGCACACTCCTAACTATACCTTTTTGGTTAACTTCTCCAGGCATTGTACTTTCCTCACAAATATATGCAAGGTATATGGCTCACAGATAGATTCACAATATAACCATGCCACTAGAACTCATCCTTAGACATCCTTGAGATATGACTTATAATCCTTAGTCCCTTGACCATCGTCATAAAATAATCCAATTGTTAGTTGGAAATCGATGGATTTTCAATTCGTTCACCCTCTAGATTTTGTTCCTTGTCACTAGTAAATTTACCCAGATTGGGAAGCTTCCCACTGCATTCAGAATGGCCAGAAGAAATTTGGACCTAGATGAAATAGGGTTGATATATTCATAAACCCTAATATTTTCTAATATCCATCCATATAGAATGTAGAATGGTCCACATACCTATTTTGGATTCTTCCCCTCAATAACATTCCACAACATCTTGTAAAGTTTCCCCAACACCAGGATCCCAAGGTTGACACGCATCCCCTAGCCAACATGGATGCTAAGATAAATGTGCTCCGTCATGCACCCATATGGGTATCCATGACCTGTAGCATCCATCTGCAAATGAGTTCAGATATAAACCCAACCAACTTGAACACTGGTTGTCAGTCAGTGTTGACATTATACCCCCATAGAATCCACTGAATATCTTCCAAGTAACACAAAAAAGAAACTTCGTTTCTAGGTTGGGAACCCCTTGGATGGGTGAGGGCCTCATTAGTAGTTTCTTGGTTGCCTTCGCTCCCTCAAAATTATTCTATAAGGGGAAATTCTGAAAATTTCTGAACCACGGTTTAAAGAGGATGTCCCTCACATATTGCAGATCATCACCCCTCAGCAGATCTATCAAAGTCTTTTCTAGGTGCTACATCTACGTTGTATCCTCCCATGTGTTATATAAGGGGAGGAACTCATCATACATAACCCTTAAGATAGAAATCCCTACAATATGGTAGAGGTCCCATAGGTTGATTATATCCTCCCCGTGATGAAAATGGAATGTATTAGTCCTCGATGACAACCTACTCAACAACTCTGACATCATTTGTTTCGATTGGTAGATTTGTGAATTGAGAAGCCCACATAGCCTCATACATTCCTACCCACCTCAAATCTACCCAAAATGAATTGAAAAATGTGTATTCCAAGTAGTCCCATGCCCATTAATTTGTTAAATGTCCACCCTAGAACATGCCCATGTAATCAGTCCACCCTTTCATCAGGTTACCTAAACTTTCATTGAAAATTGTTTGGTATTATGGTAGAGATAACATTGGTTTTAAGTATTTCCCATCATCATTTTTAACATGTTTTTATAGGTAGTCAATAGTGATGTGTGTATAATCCTTCCAGGCATGGACATATATAGGCATGAACCACTTATAATGGCATGGCGTTCCCCTGAACCAAAGTTGGTTCCTCTCTATTGCCTTTTGGGGATTAATACATCATCAGATTGTCCAAAGATGTACTATAGAAATCTATTTAATAGGGAGTATTCCTTATGCCATTCCATCTACATATACACCAAAGACTCATGATCAGAGTGACTTCACACACATTCTCCAAGATTTGGATTCTTCAAAAACATCTTCCCATCAAGCACCATCTGTATGAACCACCTGAGGAGCTTCTGGATTGGCCATTTGTTTCAAGAATTTGGTGTTATTTCTTCTTTATTTGTGGAGTAAACTCAGGGATTATGTTTATGAAGAATGAATCATGGATCACAAGATCATAGAGAATCAAAATACTTGGTGCATTTAATAGATAAATGTAGGATCATGATGCATCAGTTCACTGAATAGAATTCATGGATCATGGATCCGTAGACATTGTTTTCAAAGAGAACTCATGGGGGTTCTAGTGCTTGATGATTCAATAACTCAAGTACGTGTTCGCAGAGACAGATGTAGATAATGGCAGGACTCTCATTTTGAATTTATATGTTGCAGATCTCTGAACATTACGACACCCTTAGTCGTGTTGTGATGATCTCCCTACAAGCTTTGTGTGACATGATCGTGATCCTTCTTTATGAGAAACTGTTTTTGGTGATCTACCATCACAATCCAATTTCATTTTCTCCTAGGCTTCCATTCTATGGGGAGATGATTTGGCCTCGAACATTGTTTAAAAATTAATCAACAAAGATGAAAAAATCACCAAATTGGTTGCCTCACAAAGCTCTAGTGAGAATCCCCATCCTCACCATGTACAGTTAGAATCCATAAGTAAGGGATCTTTTTCCACCACCGCGGAGGAGTGATGGAGGCCTTCACAAGTCCTACATGCACCATGACGTCTGTAGAGTAATGAAGGAAGGATCTGGGATTATGATGGATCCTCCTATGATCGAAAAGCGTCCTTTTCTCTATAGTGCACCCTCTAAGCATATTGATACACAGTGCCTATATATAGGCATCTCACCCCCCCAATAACCATCATTAACCTAGAATTTCACCTTCTATGCTCTAATTTTGTGAATCACCCTTCTCTTCATGAAGTATTAAGGAACATGCATCACTCAATGTGTCTGAACATTAGGAACCTCCTTTAAATTTTTTATATTTCACCCTTTCTCATGCGGGGATGCCCTTCGTGAAGCCCTTCGACAATCACAATGGTAGGAGTCCCTTTTTGGTACTTTGGACTTTATAGATCAATCAGCCTTCCTGAATAACCATACAAGCACATGTAAATTCCATGTCTTGGATGGGTTATCATGATTTGTGAAAATCCTTCCTTCAAGGAGACCATTTTTTTACATGCTCCATGAAAAACATTTCATTTTGAAGCCCCTAATATTCATGATGCACTAGATCATTGCATATCCCTTCATTTTAAGGCTTCCTAATTTTAAAACCCCTCTCCAATGTTACCCTCCATGCTTGTATGAAGTTATTGAAAGGTCCCCCTAGTTTTTTTTCATATTTTGGTTCCATATATTATACTTATTCACATAGGCACTATAACGGATATTTTTTCCTTTTATATCCATGATAAATTGGACCCCTCTATTGAACCCTCCTCCACCTCACCCGTGTCTGACATTACTTATGTGCTCCCTCCCTTGTGTGTGGGTAGGTATATGTTATATAACTCCAAGGGATGAGGAGTGATTCTTCATCATCTGAGCAGTAGGACATTAAAATACCAAACACCATCACTCCCAACACAAAATGGTAAACTATGAGTTTTTGCATGTGTGATATGCTCGAGTGGATTAGATAGAGGATGAGGTCAGGAGAATTTCACATCCACCTTTTCAATACACCTTCTCTTTCCTGATGGTCGTTGTCACCATGTTCTCCTTGGGATGTATCCTCATAATCCCATCACCCACATTTATAGGGTGTCCATGGTATGATTGACATAGATCCACATCCTCCTCATACATCATACATCGACCTTGTGTAACTATCCACGTGTAAGCCCCACACGATTCATCGTGGTCAGAACTCTTATGACGTGATCATGTAGTCTACTGGTGCCTCTTCTTTCTCACAATATGAATGACTCACTTGTGCTTAGAGACGTTAATGACCATGAAATACCATTTGGGCCGCAAACCATGCATAATCCATATGCCCCTCCTGATAAAAATGTGGACTTTGATCTTTATCTTCTAAGCTAGTTATGTAGGAATCCTTCCAAAGGATCAAACCCATCACCCACCATTAATCTATACTAACCACTTCATGTCAGTTCAAATTTACCACATTATGTTCATGTGTAAGAGCCCATTCCAACCAACATGATTATTGATCTGATTCCGGTACGGAGGACACCTCTCTGAGGTTCAATCCAAACCAACAGTAAACCATGGTGCTTCCCCTTTTTGGGGTCCACCATCCCTGATATTCCCTTTATATTGCCTAGATCCACCATCTAGATGGAACATTTTCCCCTTTTGGGACAAATCTCTCAGATCCAGCTCCCTGGGGTGTTTTTATCCATCAATGGGCCTCTAACCATGCATAATCCCATGCACTTACCCAAACTCCTCAAACTATGATTTTTCATCTTACGATAGGATTCTAACCATGTGTAATCCCTAGAATGTCTCAGAGTCACTTTTATTTGTGCACATCCCAATTATTTTCCTCCGTTATGAACTACATGGACTTTGATTCACATCCACCTGAATGCATAGGATGCCTCCCTGAGGTTCAATCCCCAAACCATCATTTTCATGTCGATTCGATTTCATTAACTCCATCCACATCAACCAATTCTCTATTATCCATTTTAATTGTTACATGGGAACCACCTCCTGGTGAGATCATTCCATCCTTTTCAGGAAGCCAAACATGTGTATACCCTGAACTCCCCTCCCAAAATACATGGATTTTGATCCTTGTCTTTTAGATCAGGTACATATAAATCCTCCCTAAGGTTCAATCATAGCCAATGGTAAACCATGGTATCCCAATCCATGAGACCCATATTTTTTCTAATCTACTATTCATGGTGTCTTGATTATACTTCATGGTGTGAATCCGTCACTTCATGAGACACACCATCCTGAGTCCGTCCTCATTGAGCATTTTGGTCTATCCATCTGGTAAACCATCTAATTGATCCCTCTTATAGATGTACCCATCCGATCCATTATCATTGGTTTTCTGATGAGTTTGTTCTATCTCCATTAGATGTTAAACTCATGGAATACCCCGTTTTAATGATGGGAAGCAGAGGAAAACCTCATAGACATGCCTCTGGCATAAGATACCCTAAAATCAAAATGGGAAGCCTTAGTTTTCTACACCCTTGAGAATCCAAATAATGAGGAAGAATACATGGGTTCTTGTTTTTTAGCATCGAGACATTCCAGATATGCCTTAATGTGATTACTCTTTTAACTGAAGGTTTCTTCCCTGAATTGACCATTTTTAATGTCATGGTAGAAGAACCGTAATTAACTTGTGTCCAAAAAGAGATGGTACCAAGAATGCATTTCCCGAATAACAACTTAATCTATAAGGGAGACCCAGATTAGGAAAAGGGTTCCATGGAGGCAACCATGGAATGAGAAATAATCATCACATAATCTTGTTTTGATCAAGGTTAAAACACCACTGAAGAGGTGATGGATACTACCCGCCTTTGGAAAGTAATAATACAGGGTACAATGTGAACTATTAGCCAACATATATCATGACACGTGACAAGTTGTACCCTAGAAAAACTGTCAGAGAATAGTTTATTTCAAATATTCACATATCATCTTTAAATATAAGAGTTTTCCATGAGGATATTTATGATAGAATATATGATTTTTTTAAATTATTTGATTGATATAGAGGGTACTATGGTTTATCTAAAATATTTATTTTAAATTTGTGATCAGTGTTATTATGTAGCTTCCACATCAATTGATAATGAACAATATTTATGGACAATCATATCTTCTTTAGCTATTGATATTTAATGTGGTGGTACAAGATTATGTACATTTCCATTAAGAGTGGGTTATGTCTAGGTATATTGTGTCATTTTTTTCTAATCACCAATGATTAAAAGATTATCCTTCATCAATGGGATAAAATAGTAGTTGTTCACAGGATTTATCTAGTCTTTATCGGGTGATGGGAGTATTTTTCATTCCCCTATCATGAACATTGAGATAAAAAAACAACCCAAAATTAAAATAAGTAAAAAATAAAAATTAAAAGAGTCCATAATAGTTTTGATCGAATAAATTTTCAATTATATCATTAATATTTTAGATTAAGTATTGATAAATATTCCAAAAACATTATTTCCATATGGGTATCATCATCCCTTGATCATATCAATGTTTTGAAATCCCATTGGATGAGACTGAAGATCCCTTCATGATTAGAGGAATTTGGTTATTTTTTTGTTTAATAAAGTCTTTAATAAAATGAATTAACTATGAAAATAGTGATAGTTGATACAAATGGAGACATTTTCCTTATATGGAATTTATCTTATACCGAAAGTAGGAGAGCTTTAATAAACAACCTTTTTCCGATATTATGGATTTTAAATCGCCTTCACAATTTATGTATGTTATTAATGTCAACTTATGGTAATATAATCATGTGTATTGAATCTTATTTCATGTTTTATTTATTATAAAAATATCATGGATTTCATAGAATCTATTTTAAGCTGATATGGATTAAAAATAATCATGAAATATTGAAGAGAACCTATCATTTTGGTGGTAAATTCAGAAATTGGTGTTTTGATTTTATAAAATAACCTCTGTTGATTTTAGATGTGACAACTATTTTAGTTTCCATCATAGTTCTTCATGATTAGAGATATTATTTGGACAAAGGTTAAATTTCAATTGTAGAAGGTGTTATCTCATAGACATCTAGTTGTTGTCAATGGGGAAACCAAAATAGGGGTTTTGAATGTTGTGGTGAACTATGGAAATGATCATATATTGATTTGGTTAGGTACCTAGGTTTCCATCATAAATACTCAATCTATATATGGATAGCCCCCAAAAAATTTCATGTTATATTCCACTTCAAAATTAATAATATCCTAAGTAAAATGGATTGTAGAATAATGGTCATTGTGCCTATAAAATTTCATTGAGAGATGAGACATCCAAGCCGAAGAACAACATTGGATAAAACATAGTGAACCTAGGATTTAGAAATAGTTGATTTGGTAGACCATTTAGAGATAAATAAATGAATTGTTGAGTGTTTTCATTTGATTTCATATCAAATATGACCCTATGTAATTGGGATAGTGGAAAAACATATAAGATAAAATTTTGGATTTGGATGACACTAATGCCAAAACAGTAATTATGGAGGCCAGCACACCAAGGTGATTCCTTGGATATAAATAAATTGTGAGTCTCATATTTTCATATATATTATTAAAAAGAGATGAATCCTTATGATATTTGGCCACAAATTCTATGGATAATTTGGTTCGGACTAAGGAAAATAATTCAGGTACACTCATGATCCAAATTCCAAAGCCACGTGAACTCACATGAAGTAAATGTTAGTGATTATTTTTATTTCTTATAATCGTAGTCCCTTGACATATCCCTACTATTCTTATAATATTTATTGATAATAAAATTGAATTTTTTACAGTGAGATCACAACCATTTCTCCCTAGAGATTAACCACTTGATATCATGACTTGGTAAACCATGTATTCTACCTTCTTACATATTTGTCATTTCTCTACATATATATCATCAAACAATTATCACTATTAAGATACAATCATAGTAACTAATGTAGAATAGTGTTTTAATTTCGATTTTTTGTTCTCAATCACCACTTATTTGGACCCCTTACCACCCCATTATACGAAAAAACTCTTGGGATTATCAACTATTGCCAGAGAATTATTATAGTGGTTCTAAGGTGAATTTTCATATTGACATTTGTTTTGGTATGTTTCTAATACCATTTTCGAAATAAAATATATACATACTAATAAAAACATCAAAAAGTATTTTAATTTTTAATGTAAATGACTATATATAGAGAGAGAGAGTATCGATATATATCTTCAATATATTGGCATAGATGTTTGTAACACCCTGAGATTTTATGAAAAATATTCTTTTTAATTTTATTAATGTCTTGTGTTGTACGCTACACCAAAAGGAGCTTGCAAAACACGCATCCTTGACTTGCCTTGCATTACACGCAATCGCGACCTTCCTCGATAGCGTGTGTAGTACGCAATACCGAGTTTCACTAAACAACGATATGCTATTAAAATATTATTAAAACTAGTCGTTATGAATAGTAATAACCACCTTTTAAAATTTTAGAAATTTTAGCTCTCAAAATGGACTTCATTTTTGGATATGGAGTATCGAATTTAGCCTAAGGTGAAATTTTGGTACTTTTCGGATAACTTTCATATTCTGATGAATAGTGAAAATTACTAAATTATAATTAAAAACAACTTTTTTAATCAAAATAATTAATAGTGATAATTTATTAATTTGAGTGGTTTTAAAGTATATTTAGAATATATTTTTACAATTTAATACAATGTTGGTCATTGGATGTAATTTCACATTTAAACCAGACATAAACAAGTGTCAATCTTTTTATAGATATTGTTTCTTAAAAACACGCTATTTGGTTTAACAGCGGGATTTATTTATAAAATTAATTAATGCAACTTCTATGTTATGAATTTGGTAAAATAGACTACATTTTTGAATTTGGAATATGAAATATAGCTTAGGATGAAATTTTGGCATTGTTCTGAAAAACATCAATTTTTGATGAATAGTGAAACTACTAAGTGGTAGTTAAAAAAAACTGAATTTTTCATAAAACTTAATTTTACCGCTTTGGTGAATGGAATTTCAAAAATCCGAGAGACACGGTTGATTTCAGTAAGTAAAATGTGGTTCAATGAGATGAAAATAATTTTTGGTGAATAGTAACTTTTTACTTTTATTTACCACGGTTAAAAGTAAATAGGGTAATTAAGGGTAACAATGATATTAATATTACCCTAACACATGTCCTAATCCTATTGGACAAGTGTATCTCGACCAAAAACAACCTTAAGTGTAAAATATTATCATTTAGGCCCACTTGGATTAGATTAGGACATTTATTATTATTTAATTCAAAGAAGAGTTAAAAGAGTTAAAATCAAAGTTTATTTACTAAAACATTTTTAATATAGGGTTATATATAAGATAAATTCAATTGTAAATATTCATTAGAACGATACAACGATTTCCTACATAATAATATTTTATTTGTAATTTTTAGAGATCAAATAATTTAATTTATTTATGACACAAAGATGATGCTGTAATTATCTTATTAATGAAATATTGACATAATTGATGTTATAAATATAAAAATAAATTTAATTTGATACTTTTTATGAATTCCACTAATTTTCTAGGTTACTATGATATATTATTGTGGATTTAATCAACTTGTTTCGAACATATAATTCTATTATGACTTTCACAAAAATCATATATCAAATAGTGTCAAAATTGACACTAAATAGTTTTTAAATCAAATATTATATTATTAATTGTTATTTTATTCCTAAAGATCTAAGGTTCGGCCAAATGACTTAGATAAGGATATATATATTAATAATAAACAATTTGGGGTTCGTTTGGCTTGTTATAGTAAATGTATTAACCATATAGTGAAAGAAAACAAAAAGACACGGTAAAAGTTAAATTATTTAACTTAGAGTTAAATCTAATTGATAAGGTTAAAATAATACCCTAAACTTGTCTAAATCCTATTGGTTGATAGGATTTCGACCCATCCCCACTTTAGCTTCGAAATAAGACCCTTTGGAACCATTATAAACCGATTTTGACTTTAATATAAAATAATATTTTGAGATATTCCTAAGGTGCCCCTCTCCTCCCTTATAAAAGGGCACCTCCTCCCCCTCCTCCTCACACCAATTTGAGCACTCAAGCTCGGCCAACCCCTGCCAAAATCCCTTCTCCACTTCCCTAGAATAATCCTACAGGTCCTGGTCTTCTTCAAAGACCAATCTTAGTTCCCTAAGTGAAGGATTAAAAGAGGCGTTTCAAAGAAGAGGTAATATCCATTACCGATCTTTTCAATTTCTTTCTTCTTCAACTTCTTCTTCTTTAGTTGTTTCATGATAAAGTAATAACATCAGTATTACTTACATACTGATATGTTATTATAAATATGAAACAACTCTAATTAACCTTCTATCCATCCTACGGAAAAAGGAAATCATCGCGCGTGCGTACGTACGGAATACCGTCTCCACGCCGTGGTGTAATCTATTTTCCGCCACCACATTAATTGGATGGGTATAATGGATTAATGAGTAACTATATATGATTATTATAAAGTGATATTGATACTGAAATATTATACATACACTTCAACGCAATTCCACGACCATGGGAACGATATCATCGCTCGTGCGTACGTACGGACTACCGTCTCCACGACGCGATGAGATTCATTCTCAATGATTAACCATTCATGAATGATTATAAAGTATATATAATAAGTTATAATGAAATATATGACATAATAATTATACTGGAATTATTTATATTTATATGTATGTCATCTACTTAATTCCATTCAATTCCATAAGGAAACGAAAACAGCGTTCATGCGTACGTACAGACTACCGTCTCCATGAACAGTGTATTTCTTTCCATTTACTGATTTATTATATATGTATATTCTGAATATATATATATAAATCATGTTTTATATTCTGGAATTAAGTAATCATGATCTAAGTAATCATATGAATAATTACAAGTTAAAAACACGAACGACAAATGAGACGATTTTACCCAAAACGCTACTTTAACTTGAATTTACAAAAGAACGGGTAATATAAAGTCATAAGTGGACCATATATGATATAATAACAATGAATATGATTCTGGAATAAGTCAATAACATGATTTAAATCATTATACAGGAGGTTGGGACACTTACAAAGCAAGTCAGACCTAAGGTAAGGGAAATATCACAATCTCATTTTTATCCGAGATTGTTTATTCGTAAGTATTTACTGGGGTGTATTTTATCATCCACATCCATGTTCCCTCAATATGTAATATTATTTCCATCCACTTACAATAGTTTAAATCCAATTTTACCCTTCGGTGAGTTTTTAGTAAAGAATATGAAAGGAATCTTTTGTCGTTTTTTCATACGAGGTACTTTTTGACTTTTCCGACAAAGGTACGAAGAATGTTTTTTTAACTTATATGGCATGAATGGATTTTTAAAAACATTATTTTCACGAAGCTTCCTTTATAAGTTTTCAAGTTTATTTTTAATCAACTTCTTTTAGTTTATAATTGTATGACATGTTAAGAAAAGAAAAGTGTTTTTGAAGAAGAAAGGATATTTTCCTCAAGAATAGAGTTCAAGTGTTTTATCAAAATTATTTTCCATATAAGATAATATAGGGTTCTGTTTTTTATCCCTATTAATACATTGATTTGATTATGTTTTGAGGGAATTATTTTTATGAAGTCATTTACCTTATATGATTTGTTTTATGATGTCATGATGTTTCAAGAATCCCATTTTTGTTACATGTGTTATGCGATGATGTATGATTTATGATTATGAGGCACACATAAGAAAGGATTCATTATAAGATGGGTGGGACCTATATATCCCTCCAATTCATTGGGTAAAGATTTCATATCTCATGAGATAGACATGGCTAGAATGGTAGGTTATACCGGTTCAGTGAAACAGGACTGAAACGAGGGTGACTCGATTCAGAAAGGGACTTTGTCCACTAAGATAGTCTTGGCAATGAGTCATGACTAACAAGAAATGATTCTCTATGATTATGTGTGTATGCCACAAAGTTTCATGTTTTAAGTTATGCTTATTGGGATTTCATTTCACTACTATGATTTATCCCATGTTATGAAATTATGCTCTCTTTTGCAGGTTAAGATTTCCAAAAGTTATGTTCTTATGAATATGATGTGATTGATTTTTCTTTTTGTTTACCCTTACTGAGCATTTGAGATCACCCTTTTATGTTTTCTTTTCCCTAGGATATAAAGAAAGGTTTTAGGTAAAAAAAGGGAAGATTTTTATGGGAGATATTGAAGATCTTTCACCACGATTAGAAGATTACGTTCCGAGTTTCCAAAGACACTAAACTATTACGATCCTTGTGTGTGTGTTTTTTTTATGTACTAAGTATTCCGAAAAAGTAATGTAATGTCCATGTAAGTCAAGCTTCGGGTCTCTACAGTTGGTATCAGAGGAAATTTTTAGTCAACCTTTGGAAACTAGGATGCGAAAACGTTAGTGAGATCCCTAGAGATATTTCTAAGGTATGTCTTTGGATGTCCCTAAGGTTAAGTATACGTGTAGGTTATAGTACTAGAACTACGCTAACGATTATAGAATTAAACCTTAGATGTTAGATATTGAAGGTACTCCCCATTTATTATGTTGTTTTCCCTAGCATGATTTTTTCCTCTCACACTATTCTTTTTGGGTTTTAGACGATGGCTGGAACCCGAAGGAACCGTGTTGATCAATGCAATGGACAATGCAATGATTGTCCTCCTGAACAAACAAATGTTATGGGAGATGGAGTGAAAAATCTTATTGCTATACTTACAGAGGCTATGAATCATTATGGACTTCCAAATGAGCAGAGAAGGGAACAATATTCTATTGAGTCCTTCATGAGGCAACGTCCACCTTCTTTCAGTGGGTATTCTGATCCACTTGTTGCTGAACAATGGATCAGTACCACCGAAAAGATATTTTCAGTTCTTCAATGTTCTGAACATGATAAAGTCATCTTAGCAGTATATCGTTTGGAAGGTGAAGCTGATCAATGGTGAAATCTTATCAAGAATACGAGGCAAAGAGATGAAATTGAGTCCATGGAATGGGACGAGTTCAAGAACTTGTTTTTCAGTAAGTACTTCCCTCGTATTCTTCGAACAAACATGGAAAAGGAGTTTCTTGAGCTGAAGCAGAAGGATGATGAATCTGTAGGTATATACGAAGCAAATTTTACAAGACTTGCAAGGTATGCATCTGGCATTATCATCCAACCTGAAAGTAAAGTTGATCGATTTTTCAGTGGCTTAAAACCAAGTCTTCGAAGGGCATTAGCTATAAGAGACTTCAGTAGCTATGAAGAAATTGTGCGTTGTGCTATCAAGGTAGAAATGGAAGTTGGTGTTACATATCCATCTCATGGTTTTGACAAGAAACGAAAGATGGTGTTCAAGGAGAAATCTCAGAATAATGGTGAAAAGAAGATGATTGTTTCCTTATGCACAAAGTGTGGAAAGAAGCATGGTGGAGATTGTCTTAAAGGGACTATAAAATGTTTTAAGTGTGGAAAAGAAGTTCATCGAGCAGCTGAGTGTCGATGTAATGGAAAAAGGGTTTCTAATGATGTGAATAAAGA
Organism: Viscum album; assembly: GCA_963277665.1. Lineage (NCBI taxonomy): Eukaryota > Viridiplantae > Streptophyta > Magnoliopsida > Santalales > Viscaceae > Viscum > Viscum album. The sequence goes on along the minus strand of OY728155.1, from coordinate 162,930,319 downwards.
AAACACTGCAGAGAACGCACCACCAACACTTCAATGCTTCAAGTGCAAGGAAATGGGGCATTATGCTAATAAATGCCCTAATCCAAGGGTTAGTAATGATCAACATGAGCAACCACTGAAGGCAAAGGACAAAGGGAAGTCACATGCGATCACCATTGGTGATGTTGAATATGATAACGATGTGGTGGAATGATTAAGTGTTTATGTAATGGGATTCCAAAATAATGTTGTATCATAATGTATTGGAATATTTATGTATTGGTCTAATGTGGTATTCAAAGTAATTGATATATTTTTGGAAATAAGATGATATGCGCATAATGAAGGGAAAACGAGAAAAGGAAATGTTTAACAGTATTCATGAGCTCATGATTGATATAAGGACTAAGTGATATCATGGTTTGAGTATATAGAATTTTGAGGATTTTGGTATGTGTAAAGTGTTAACTTTTAACTGCATTCATGTTTTCACTAAGGTATTCAAGAGAATACATGATTAAGGACTTTGAATGTGACCAACAAAACATATCTTATGATATATGCGGATCGACGATGGTTTTAAATCTCTGGTAATCATTTTCACTATGTTATGAGAGTGGACTGCAGTATTATGGATAAGCCTGAAGATTGGAATGGATTATGTTGGATATAAGTTATTATTGTTTAAGGATAGAAGTTTTTTTTCGATATTATTGATGGGATGTTATAGTAATATAGTTTTAGAAAAAGGACAACCTTCAGGACGGGCGATAGCCCATCGCGTCGGACAAGGCTGTAGGAATCGAACCCACAACTGAAGTGCGACTGGCCTTTATCGCCTACCACTGGCCTACAGGAAGTCCCTGTTTAGTAGAAACTAGTTTTATTATATTAAGAAGTATGATATATGAAGTATAAGTCCATTTTAGGAACCATATATGATTAATCTCACTATAGATCGACTTATGTATATAAATTTTTCTAACCTTTTGAGACAGATGGAATGACCCGTCATTCTATCACATGATCTGCTAACACTTCACAAATAACAAATTCAACTTCATTTGTTTAAGAGATGAAGTAGAAATTGTTCAAGGCATGAACAACGGTGAGATTGTACCAAAATAAAGTTAGTATTTATTCTAATTCAAACTCTTCAACTTTAGGGAAACGATCTTGAAAACAAAAAATGTTGTCCTAGTGCCCTTATATCCGATGAATCAGATGGTACCCTAGATCGTCACAAATTTATGGCTTTGTGATTTCTGGATTTTCCATAGCCATGTTCTCTACCACTCTCCATCAGAACATGATGGTTAGATTTCTCTTCCATATCCATATTTTTACCTATGTGGAAACCCATCGATTAGTTTATTTGGGTAACCGTTACGTTTCATACATTCATTTTTAAAGATTGGTTTTGGTATTCCTTTTTACGATGTGGGTTTCTATTAAAGAAACTTTCGAATAGTAAACCATTTATAACCCCGACGAATTTCGAGGGCGAAATTCATTTTAAGGGGGGTAGAATGTAACACCCTGAGATTTTATGAAAAATATTCTTTTTAATTTTATTAATGTCTTGTGTTGTATGCTACACCAAAAGGAGCTTGCACAACACGCATCCTTGACATGCCTTGCATTACACGCAATCGCGACCTTCCTCGATAGCGTGTGTAGTACGCAATACCGAGTTTCACTAAACAACGATATGCTATTAAAATATTATTAAAACTAGCTGTTATGAATAGTAATAACCACCTTTTAAAATTTTAGAAATTTTAGCTCTCAAAATGGACTTCATTTTTGGATTCGGAGTATTGAATTTAGCCTAAGGTGAAATTTTGGTACTTTTCGGATAACTGTCATATTCTGATGAATAGTGAAAATTACTAAATTATAATTAAAAACAACTTTTTTAATCAAAATAATTAATAGTGATAAATTATTAATTTGAGTGGTTTTAAAGTATATTTAGAATATATTTTTACAATTTAATACAATGTTGGTCATTGGATGTAATTTCACATTTAAACCAGACATAAACAAGTGTCAATCTTTTGATAGATATTGTTTCTTAAAAACACGCTATTTGTTTTAACAGCGGGATTTATTTATAAAATTAATTAATGCAACTTCTATGTTATGAATTTGGTAAAATAGACTTCATTTTTTGAATTTGGAATATGAAATATAGCTTAGGATGAAATTTTGGCATTGTTCTGAAAAACATCAATTTTTTATGAATAGTGAAACTACTAAGTGGTAGTTAAAAAAAACTGAATTTTTCCTAAAACTTAATTTTACCGCTTCGGTGAATGTAATTTCAAAATTCCGAGAGACACGGTTGATGTCAGTAAGTAAAATGTGGTTCAATGAGATGAAAATAATTTTTGGTGAATAGTATCTTTTTACTTTTATTTACCACGGTTAAAAGTAAATAGGGTAATTAAGGGTAACAATGATATTAATATTACCCTAACACATGTCCTAATCCTATTGGACAAGTGTATCTCGACCAAAAACAACCTTAAGTGTAAAATATTATCATTTAGGCCCACTTGGATTAGATTAGGACATTTATTATTATTTAATTCAAAGAAGAGTTAAAAGAGTTAAAATCAGAGTTTATTTACTAAAACATTTTTAATATATGATTATACATAAGATAAATTCAATTGTAAATATTCATTAGAAAGATAAAACTATTTCCTACATAATGATATTTTATTTGTAATTTTTAGAGATCAAATAAGTTAATTTATTTATGACACAAAGATGATGCTGTAATTATCTTATTAATGAAATATTGACATAATTGATGTTATAAATACCAAAATAAATTTAATTTGAGACATTTTATGAATTACACTAATTTTCTCGGTTACTATGATATATTAGTGTATATTTAATCAACTTGGTTCGAACATATAATTCTATTATGACTTTCACAAAAATCATATATCAAATAGTGTCAAAATTGACACTAAATAGTTTTTAAATCAAATATTATATTATTAATTGTTATTATATTCCTAAAAATCTAAGGTTCGGCCAAATGACTTAGATAAGGATATATATATTAATAATCAACAATTTGGGGTTCGTTTGGCATGTTATAGTAAGTGTATTAACCATATAGTGAAAGAAAACAAAAAGACACGGTAAAAGTTAAATTATTTAACTTAGAGTTAAATCTAATTGATAAGGTTAAAATAACACCCTAAACTTGTCTAAATCCTATTGGTTGATAGTATTTCGACCCATCCCCACTTTATCTTCGAAATAAGACCCTTTGGAACCATTATAAACCGATTTTGACTTTAATATAAAATAATATTTTGAGATATTCCTAAGGTGCCCCTCTCCTCCCTTATAAAAGGGCACCTCCTCCCCCTCCTCCTCACACCAATTTGAGCACTCAAGCTCGGCCAAACCCTGCCAAAATCCCTTCTCCACTTCCCTAGAATAATCCTAGAGGTCCTGGTCTTCTTCAAAGACCAAGCTTAGTTCCCTAAGTGAAGGATTCAAAGAGGCGTTTCAAAGAAGAGGTAATATCCATTACCGATCTTTTCAATTTCTTTCTTCTTCAACTTCTTCTTTTTTAGTTGTTTCATGATAAAGTAATAAAATCAGTATTACTTACATACTGATATGTTTTTATAAATATGAAACAAATCTAATTAACCTTCTATCCATCCTACGGAAAAAGGAAATCACCGCGCGTGCGTACGTACGGAATACCGTCTCCACGCCGTGGTGTAATCTATTTTCCGCCACCACATTAATTGGATGGGTATAATGGTTTAATGAGTAACTATATATGATTATTATAAAGTGATATTGATACTGAAATATTATACATACACTTTAACGCAATTCCACGACCATGGGAACAATATCATCGCTCGTGCGTACGTACGGACTACCCTCTCCACGACGCGATGAGATTCATTCTCAATGATTAACCATTCATGAATTATTATAAAGTATATATAATAAGTACTAATGAAATATATGACATAATAATTATACTGAAATTATTTATATTTATATGTATGTCATCTACTTAATTCCATTCAATTCAATAAGGAAACGAAAACAGCGTTCATGCATACGTACGGACTACCGTCTCCATGAACGGTGTATTTCTTTCCATTTACTGATTTATTATATATGTATATTCTGAATATATATATATAAATCATGTTTTATATTCTCGAATTAATTAATCATGATCTAAGTAATCATATGAATAATTACAAGTTAAAAACACGAACGACAAATGAGACGATTTTACCCAAAACGCTACTTTAACATGAATTTACAAAAGAACGGGTAATATAAAGTCATAAGTGGACCATATATGATATAATAACAATGAATATAATTCCGGAATAAGCCAATAACATGATTTAAATCATTATACAGGAGGTTGGGACACTTACAAAGCAAGTCAGACCTAAGGTAAGGGAAATATCACAATCTCATTTTTATCCGAGATTGTTTATTCATAAGTATTTACTGGGGTGTATTTTATCATCCACATCCATGTTCCCTCAATATGTAATATTATTTCCATCCACTTACAATATTTTAAATCCAATTTTACCCTTCGGTGAGTTTTTAGTAAAGAATATGAAAGGAATCTTTTGTCGTTTTTTCGTACGAGGTACTTTTTGACTTTTCCGACAAAGGTACGAAGAATGTTTTTTTTAACTTATATGGCATGAATGGATTTTTAAAAACATTATTTCCAAGAAGCTTCCTTTATAAGTTTTCAAGTTTATTTTTAATCAACTTCTTTTAGTTTATAATTTTATGACATGTTAAGAAAAGAAAAGTGTTTTTGAAGAAGAAAGGATATTTTCCTCAAGAATAGAGTTCAAGTGTTTTATCCAAATTATTTTCCTCTCTAAGATAATATAGGGTTCTGTTTTTTATCCCTATTATTACATTTATTTGATTATGTTTTGAGGGAATTATTTTTATGAAGTCATTTACCTTATATGATTTGTTTTATGATGTCATGATGTTTCAAGAATCCCATTTTTGTTACATGTGTTATGCGATGATGTATGATTTATGATTATGTGGAACACATAAGAAAGGATTCATTATAAGATGGGTGGGACCTATATCTCCCTCCAATGCATTGGGTAAAGATTTCATATATCATGAGATAGACATGGCTGGAATGGTAGGTTATACCGGTTCAGTGAAACAGGACTGAAACGAGGGTGACTCGATTCAGAAAGGGACTTTGTCCACTAAGATAGTCTTGGCAATGCGTCATGACTAACAAGAAATGATTCTCTATGATTATGTGTGTATGCCACAAAGTTTCATGTTTTAAGTTATGCTTATTGGGATTTCATTTCACTACTATGATTTATCCCATGTTATGAAATTATGCTCTCTTTTGCAGGTTAAGATTTCCAAAAGTTATGTTCTTATGAATATGATGTGATTGATTTTTCTTTTTGTTTACCCTTACTGAGCATTTGAGCTCACCCTTTTATGTTTTATTTTCCCCAGGATATAAAGGAAGGTTTTAGGTAAAAAAATGGAAGATCTTTATGGGAGATATTGAAGATCTTTCACCACGATTAGAAGATTACGTTCCGAGTTTCCAAAGACACTAAACTATTACGATCCTTGTGTGTGTGTTTTTTTATGTACTAAGTATTCCGCAAAAGTAATGTAATGTCCATGTAAGTCAAGCTTCGGGTCTCTACAATGTTCATGAAATCACCTAGAAGTTTTATATTATTTTAAAATATGGGGTAAAATATAAATTACTTCATAGTATTAATATTGAAGTTAATGTTATATCATGGAGAAGGTTATAGTCATCCCACTAATTGAAGGATTTAATAAGAGTTATGGGAATAAATTCCCCAAATATAGTATGTAAGAAAATCCATGATATCAATGAGGGAGAAAATAATGTGAATGAGTCCTCATTGAAAAATTTTGGGATATAATTGGGAAAAAATAAATGGTAATATATAAAAAAATGGATGTGTTCTTCATTTTGAAGAAGTGGATTTTTTTCTGTATTTTAATCTCTTGAGAATGTTTTTAGTAATCAACTGTATGAGAGAAATTAATGACAATACACCTTGATAAATATTTCCTGAATATTTTTTCCTTATAGGATCAAGACATGGATGAGTATAAAATCAATAAATTCAATGACATATTGATTACTTATGATATTACGGGGAAAAAAACCAAGTGAAGGATAACAAAATATTGGGTGTGAATGGATTTCCAATCTTAAAAATGCTCAAAACATCATGATCCTTAGAAGTGTCATGAGGAAAAAACAAATTTAATAAATTATTCCTTGGATTTTAGTGCACATGTCTAATTATTTATAAAAGGCATGAAATGAATAGAAAGATAAATGTATGGTTATGATTCATTTTTTAAAGTTTATGGGAGTCTAAAATATGGGATCATATTATAATCATTTTAATAGAAAGAAATAAGATCAATGAGGAGGTATTAGATCCAGGTGATTCCTTGATTTACTCCCAATTTTGGCCATGCCATCAAAAATAGTATTAGATTATCGATAAACATGTGTGTTGATTTAGTTGAGATCGATAAGTGAACGGGTTCATTCCATACAATGAGTAGTAATCGTCAATGAAATATGAATAATTCCATCCCAAATTGTTTGCATGATGGTTGTCAAGATGCTTTCAATCTAGAGGTTTTTCTAACCAAAGAGCATGGAAAAGGTAATGGAATAATTTAATCTCATTATCTAAGCTTTATGGGAGGTGGCAAAGCTACAACTACCCCTAAAGCAACCAAGGATCTGACTGAGATAGTTCCTAAATATATTACCACATCCTACAGGGCCTAGATTGCCTTTGGAGGTGCCATCAATATTAATTTTGATCCATCTAGGAATAGGAGCTCACCAGAACACCTCCAGTGTGTAGATAGGTTGATAGAAATTTTCATTAATCTGAAGACATCATAAGATTCCAACATCATGCACAGTGTTTTACAATTCCTTTCAAGTGCTTCAATTAAAGAAATATTAGATAGATTTTTTCTAATTTCACCTAATAAGGGAAAAAATAAGTTGGATGGTGGAAAATCAAAAATATAATCAATATTAAACAATATAGATACTGGTCATAGTGGTGGAAAATATTCAAATGGTGAAAAAAATGGTAATAATACTAGAAATAATATCTTTCTTTCAAGGAATGATGCCATGTCTGGTAATGATGACTGCGAAAGAGTGAAATTTTATTTAGAGGAAGAAGGTAAAATAACCTTCTTACCCAAATGAAAATAGCCCAATTTTTCCATATGTGATTATTAAGGGATTAGAAAATAATAATAGAGGGTTCATGAGGAAAAATAGAATTTCATGTAACTAAGGATTGAGAATTTGGTGTTATCGAAGGAAAATAATTAAATTGTGGGAGAAAAGATGATTTTGAAATATGATATTTATTTTTTGAGAAAAGCTATTGATGTAATACAATGGTATTTATAAAATTATAGAGGAGGTCACATGATTGATAGTAGATTACAATGAAATAATTTAAGATCAAGATAATGTTCTCGATATTGTTACTAGGATAATCCTTACAAAAAATGAGCAAGTTATATAACTATTTAAAAGGATTTTTGATACTATAAAATACTCAAGGTTCCCTAGCTCAGTGTTTCAAAATTTTAACAATGAAGTTGTTGGGAAAAAATCTCTCAAAGTAACGTTGCAGTATTTTTGGGTTGATAGTGTTTGTTGACAAAACAGGTTTCCATGAAAAAATTTTCGAGTTCCAAAGAAGTTTTTGACAATTAATGTTGAAAAAAGAATGATGACAATGGAAAGGATAATCTGGAGGCGGTACAAAAGATCAGTACAAGGTGGCATCATTTTCCAGTGTTTTACAAATTTTTGGGGTCCAAAATTTGGAGGTTGGTGAGCATCACGAAAAGTGGATTTCCATGAAGATCATATTTTAATATGGAAAAGGCATGAATTTCACGAAGAAAACCTTCATGGTTTGGATTTCTCATTGACCATAAGAATGGAGGGAGTGATTCTTCGCGATTATGACAAGCTTCGCGGTGATGAATGGAATTATAAGGGAGCTTCTCGGTGAAGGCGCGAAGGAATTGACGAGATGATTTCTGTTTACGACGAGCTCCACGATCGGAAAATTTCTGTGGTGCTTCGTGATTTTGAGAGAATTCCGGCGGGAACTTCAGTGCTTCGCGATTTGAGCTAATGTGGCGTTAACCTGCATGGAAAGTTGGAGGGTTGGTGGAATTGCCTATAAATAGAGGTCGACCCCCTTGAGAGAATTAGAGAGAATTTTCAGAGAAGATCTTTTGCTCTCATTTTACGAAGGTGGTTCACGTAGCCAATGTGCTTCGCGAAAGAGGAGCATCGCAGTGACTATTGTAGCTCCACAAAAGTTGCGAGCTCTGCATTGGCTCAGTGACCTTCACGAGGGACGCTGCTCTATGACAGCTTGAGCTTTGCGAGAGTACTTCATGATAGTGCTTCGCAAGAGTGCTTCACGAAAAGGCAGGAGCTTCGCAAAGGCTTGTTTGAGATTTGTGAAATTGGGAGCCTCGCAAAGTACGGTGCTTTGCAAAGGTGTTTCCAAAAAGAATTTCACAGTGTTTAAGAGGTAAAGAGGTATTCATAAGTGGATGAAATTTGGACTTCAGTAGAGCATCTATCAACAGTTGAGGATGAATTCATTAGTGATAATGAAGAGACCTACAAGTCTATAAACTGTGAGTGGAACCCTTCCAGAGCAGTGAGAAAAGGAAGAGGAAGAAGGTGATCCTCTCCACCGGCAGTAGCCCAGAGAGAGAGAAACAGGGAGTGACCCTTGGGAAAGTAGTGAGGTAACCCTAAACCTTGTAAAGGTAGTGAGCTTAGGACAGAGTGACTGTTCCCGAACCATTGTATCCTCATCTAGTGAGGAATAGTGTAATTTGGTATGACCGGGAACTTATCGGCATATTATCCTTGGGCGTAGCCCATTGAGGGTGAACCAAGTAAAAATCTCGGTATCTACATGCTTTCTTCCCTGCATTAAATTCAAAGCATCATCGACATATAAAGAAGAAATGAAGTGATCATAATAAACACACAAGTGCAAACAAATTGACCCTTGTAATAAAGAGGTCAAGATCCAGTGGGCCAGAAAGAACTTTGAAAAAGAATATTAATACCCTGATTCACCCCCCCCCCCCCCCCATCTCAGGGTATATAGGCCCATATTGGTCCTAACAATTGGTATCAGAGGGAAGGTTGCTGTTATCATATTTGTTTCTCTGACTTGGTGGAGTCGATCTGTGTGGTTAAAGAATCAATCTGTTCTAATCTCGGTGTTCCATGACAAAGGGAAAAACATCAAAGAAGAAGCAGAATGCTGGTGGAATTACCCACTGTGGAAGTGTCAATTGAAAGAGTGTGATTCAGTTAAAGGAATCATGTAGTGAACAAAAAAATGATTTGGATGAATCACACTATGAAAATACTTACTCATTCAATGATGCTGATGGATTGAGTGAAGAACCTGATTTTCCAAGTGATGTTGGAACCACTGATGATGTAGAAACACCAAGAAGTCAAAAAGTAGATTTTGTCAACATGACAAACGAAGTGGACCGAAATTTGGATGAAGAAGTAAAATATAAAGATATCTGGATCAAAGTATTGGAGATTGAGTTCATCAAGATAAGAGGATTAAATCAAAGGCTTATTGATGTGGCTACTGACCTAAAGGAGAAGAATAATTCTCAAAGTCATGAACTGCAAAAGATGGCTAAAATGAATGGAAAACAAAAGGCTGGTGATTATGAATAGGATCAAAAGGCATATGAAGTTCAGAATCTTAAATCTAGAAATGATGATCTAGCAACACAGTTGTCTGAAGAAGTACATAAGAATCAAAGGCTTCAACAAAAGAATGAATTTGTCTCTAAATCTGTTTCTGAGGAAAAATTGAAAGTAGTGGAGCAAGGTGACATGGTAGAAAATCTCACATAAGAACTGGAAAATGAGATGAGTTGTGGAAATAATCTCATAAGAGAACTCAATTCCCAAATTGTATCAAGGGATATGAAGATTCAAAAGTTGGAAGAAGAGATAGAATCAGTGAAGAAGGAAGTGGAGAAATCCAATGATAACAGAAAGCCCAAAATGAAGGATGCCTTACAATTACTATTTGATTATCCATCGATAGGTGATGATGAAATGAAAAGAAAATTTTCTATTTCTGAACAGAGGTAAGAAAAACATTTCTCAGCTCAAAGACTATATAGCCTGGGAACAACTGGTATCAGATTTCATGAATTCCCTCCTATACAAGAAACAAAGAGAGATGTGAACAGTTCTGGATGTGAATGAAATCCTATAGGTGCTGGAGATAGGCCTAAGAGGACAGTTGCGAAAAGTAGTGATGACATGTGCTATTTCTGCGGGATTCATGGACACACATCAAGCTTCTATTTAGAGGCTCTGGAATACATTTCAGGTTGTGAAAATAGAAAATTTGATAAAAGTGAGAATAAGATGAAGCATCATGTGAAATCTGAGAGAAGAGTCTCTCAGAGGAAAGCATTCATAAGATGCTATTACTGTGGAAGAATGGGACACACCATGAATATGTGTCAGGAATCTCAGGAGCTCAATGTCAGAGTAAGAACCCAAGAAGATTCAACATATTGGGTAAGAGATGATAAAATGAGGTATTCCTTTAATAGAAGATGTTTTATATGTTCTAATCAAGGACATTTGGTAAGAAATTGCAGCAAGAACAATTCAAGAAAGGAAAATTAGCCCCGAAAGAGAATACTAAATCCAGTGATTCATAAAGATAAGTCTTATATTGGGAGAGAAAGTAGAAAGTTGGAGAATAGTCTTAGAGCCTCAGGGGAATCACATGGAGGTGAACAAATGGTGTATATGTCACCTCCTCTGTCACACTCACAACCGCCCCCAAGAAAGAACATGAACAAATCTGGAAGAAAAAGGGAGGAAACTCTACAGCTGTGAGTAAGAAGAATATATGGTTTGTGGATGACCTAACACCAATGAAAAATAGGGTGATAACTCAAAAATATGATAAAAGAAATATAAATAAAGGATGCATTGAAAAAGCTATATGTCATGTGCCACCACAAGAAGAGGAGGAAAGAGGAAGATCCCTACAATGGAAGAAAGAGTAAGTAATGATTATGAGAAAAGATATTCCAACTCAGAGAAGGAATCAAGGGAAAAGGAATTTTGGTGGAACATCAAAGATGGGATATGTACTAGTGGGTTTAAGCCCTGAGTGGTGAGAAAATCCAAGCCTGCAGAATCTACATATCAGAAAAAGGATTAGCATGTGGGTTATGAATGCTTAGTCATATGGCCAGAGTAGTTGAAGTTGGCTAGGCAGATAGAAGAAGCAAAGAAAGAGTGTGATGCTCTGTAAAAAAGAATCAAAGGGTTGACCCTTCAGGATCAACCACTATCCTCATCTTAAGGATTCTAGAATAAACCCCTCTCCATTTTTATATAAATGCTATTAACTGATGATTCATGTGTTTCAGGTTATAGGGAGATATGATCCAAGGGAAAGTGGCATCTAAATATGCAAAGTGGAGAACTGATATGCTCCAGAGTTTTTATTGATTCAAATCAGGTACCAAATTTGAAGAAGAAAGGGAGAAACAAAGCACAATAGGAAGTGATTGCCTTGTTATCTTTATCTCTTGTTTCCTACACCGAGTTCCAACTCAGTAGGCTTAGAGATTCTGTTAATGGCTCAATGATGAGTTCTAGATAATAAAATATGCATGAGGATAAGAATGATTATGGGTCTATAAAGTTGGGTCTAACAACTGGAAGAGTTTCATAACATTGGGGGAGCATTCAATAACAGAATCAGATGCAAGAGCCATCAAAGAAATAATTGGATGACTCAGATCAGGAATTCCCTATCGAGGGAAGAAAGAAACACAGGGAGAAGCCGTAATAATCATACATCTCATGCTAATCTTTTTTTATCTAACAATGTGGTATCAGCTGACTGCTTTCAGGATACCAAGAATCTGTGAGGGAAAATCAAAGGTTTTTCAACAAAAATATGAGAGAAGAAGTTCAAAAAAATGACATCATTGAACAATGACATAGTGAAAACTTTTCAGTTGAAAAAAATGAAGCCACCAAAAAATTAATCGGTGAGAAATTTCCTGATTAATGTGTTGTGGAAGAAAGAAAAAAAGGGGGAGCATAAGTGATTGATGCTGATTCAGAAAAGAATTTGACATGGGAGATTGTTTCGAGGTTAGCAGATAAAAATGTCATTGGGACTAAATGGATCTTTCGCAATAAGATGAAAGAAGATGGCACAGTGATTCGAAACAAAGCATGAATGGTGTGCAAAGCATACTCCCAAAGAGTGGGTAGTGATGTTGATGAGACATTTTCACAGGTTGCAAGGCTGTAGACAATCAGATTATTCATATCCATTACAGTGCAAAGAAACATCAATGTGTTCCTGATGGATGTCATGTCTGCAATTCTAAATGGGTTTCTAGAAGAAGGGGTGTACATTGAGCAGCCAGATGGTTTTATCATTCATGAGGATGAGAACAAAGTTTGCAGGCTGAAGAAGGAATTATATTGGCTGAAATAATCACCAAGAGCATGGTAATGAAGGCCATATCATTATTTGAAGAAGTTTGGTTTTCAGCGTGGGGGATTTGATTACAATCTTTATTTCAACAACAACAGTAATCAAAGGATGATGAGTCTGTTCTAGGAAGAAGACATAATATTTGGGAGATCATATGATGCATAGTGGGTAAAATCTTCTGAATTCAAGAAACATGAGTTCCAAATGTCTATGATTAGGGAGCTGGTGTTTTTCCTTGGTTTACAGGTTACACAAGGCAGGAATGACACATTCATTTATCAATCCAAATATGCCAAGGAGGTTTTGAAATGATTTGGAATGGAAAATTACAAGGAGATAAAGACTCTGGTTGCTACCCAGATAAAGTTATCAAAAGATGATAATGGAAAGGCTGTTAATATCACAGAATAGAGGCAGATTATTGGGAGTATACTGTACCTGACAGCGATGAGACCTGATATTGTTTTTGACACATGCCAAGCAGCGAGATATCAGAGTAATCCAAAGCAAAGCCACATGCTTGTAGTGAAAATAATACTTTGGTATATCCAGGGCATAGTGGATTTAGGCTTGACATATACTGATAAATCTCAGACAGAGTTATTGGGATATACTAATGCTGACTGGGCCGGTTCAGCAAATGATAGAAAAGCAATGTCAGGTGGTGCATTCTATCTTGGTGGATTGTGTATTTATTAGCTAAGCAAGAGGAAAGATTGCATTTCGTTGAGCACTGCGGAAGCAGAGTATGTTGCGTCCACTCAAGCATGCACACAGTTATTGTGGATGAAGCAGCAGCTTGAAGATATGGGAGTTAAAGTGAAGTCTCCGATCAGAATCTAGTGTGATAACTAAAGTGCTATAGATCTTATAAAAAATCATGTCCATCACTCAAGGACAAAGCACATTGAGATGAAATATCATTTTATCAAGGATAAAGTTGAGCATGAACTTGTGATGTTGGAGTATGTGCCTACAGAGCAACAGGTTGCAGACATTCTGACAAAGGCCTTACCCAAGGAAGCATTTGAGATGCATCGACTTGCTCTAAGAGTTCAGTCGACTCCCCGCACTTAAAAGAGTGTGGATGTGGAATCCCCTCACCCTCTCCCAGAGGTATGATGTGTTTTTCCCTAATGTGATGATTTGTTCTCTACTATGTTACAGACTGCAAAGGAGTGACCTTTGGGTTCGTTGACAAAGGGGGAGAAAATAGTGATTGTTTAAGGGGGAGACAATGTGTAGATTTGATAAATCATGAATGATATGGGTAGAAGCTAACAGGTGGAGCAGCCAGATAGGGGGAGTGCAATGAGATAGGGGAGTTTTTTAAATCTTATGATGCTAGAAGTGATCGATCAAAGATTAGATATTACGACAGCTGAGGATCGTGATAAAAGCAGAATAGTGAGTTTGGAATGGTGAGAGAAGGTGTCCACCTATCACCAATTGGTATTAGTATGGTTCAACAATTGGTATCAATTTTATAATTGGTATTAGTTTGTAATCGACAATTGGTGTCTAACATGAAGTGATTCATTGATGAACTTCTCACACTACTCTTGTTTATCACGTCGAGCATTACTCGTGTGGGCTTAGAGTACGTGTTAAGTGATTCCTTGAACGCTATCAGACTCACAAGAGGCGAATGGTGGTAGCGGCTGGAAGGAGATTCTGAGAGATATCAAAGTGCAGAAAATCATTCATAGAAGAGTTATGAACAGTTGTTAACAAACCCAAAGGGGGAGATTGTTGGGAAAAAATCCCTCAAGGTAACATTGCAGTATTTTTGGGTTGATTGTGTTTGTTGAAAAAGCAGGTTTCCATGAAGAAATTGTCGAGTTCCAAAGAAGTTGTTGACAATTAAAGTTGACAAAAGAACTATGAAAAAGGAAAAGAAAATCTGGAGGTGAAACAAAAAATAAGTACAAGGTGGCTCCATTTTCGAGTGTTTTCCAAATTTTTGGGGTCCAAAATTTGGCGGTTGGTGAGCATCGCTAAAATTGGATTTCCATGAAGATCATATTCTAATATGGAAAAGGCATGAATGTCACGAAGAAAAGCTTCATGGGTTGGATTTTGTGAAGACCAGAAGAATAGAGGCGGTGATTCATCGCGATTACGACAAGCTTTGCGAACGATAGAGGCTGAAGCGCATCACGGCGGTGAAGGGCTTTGCGAAGGAGTTTCGCTGTGATGAAGGGAATTGTGAGGGATCTTCGTGGCGAAGGAGCGAAGGAATTGACGGGATGCTCCACGTTTACGACGAGCTCCGCGATCGGAAAATTGTCGTGGTGCTTCGCAATTTTGAGAGAATTCCGGCGAGAACTTCAGAGCTTTGCGATTTGAGCTGACATGGCATTGACTTCGCCTGGAAAGTTGGAGAGTCGGTGGAATTGCCTATAAAAAGAGTTCGACCCCCTTGAGCGAAGTAGAGAGAATTTTCAGAGAATATCTTTTTCTCTCATTTTGCGAATGTGGTTCACGTAGCCAGTGTGCTTCGCGAAAGATGAGCTCCCCGGTGTCTATTATAGCTCCACGAAAGTTGCGAGCTCCATGTTAGCTCAGTGAGTTTCACGAGGGATGCCGCTCTGCGACGTCTTGATCTTCGCAAGAGTTCTTCGTGAAATGGCAGGAGCTTCGCAAAGGCTTGTTTGAGCTTTGTGAAATTGGGAGCCTCACGAAGTAGGGTGCTTTGCGAAGGAGTTTCCAAAAGGAATTTCCCAGTGTTTAAGAGGCAAAGAGGTATTCATCAATGGTTGAAATTTGGACTTCAATAGTGCATCTATCAATAGTTTCGGATGCATTAATTAGTGATAATGAAGAGACTTACAAGTCTATAAACTGTGAGTGGATTCTTTCCAGATCAGTGAGCAAAGGAAAAGGAAGAAGGTGATCCTCTCCATCGGCAGTGAGCCAGAGAGAGAGAAACAGGGAGTGACCCTTGGGAAAGCAGTGAGCTAACCCTAAACCTTGCAAAGGCAGTGACCCTGGGACAGAGTGACTATTCCCGAACCATTGTATCCACATCTAGTGAAGAATAGTGGAATTTGGTATGACCGGCAACTTTTCGGTGTATGCTCCTTGGACGTAGCCCATTGAGGGTGAACCAAGTAAAAATCTCGGTGTCTACATGCTTGTTTCCCTGCATTAAATTCAAAGCATCATCTACATATAAAGAAGAAATGAAGTGATCATAATAAACACACAAGTGCAAACAAAGTGACCGTTATATTAAAGAGGTCAAGATCCAGTGGGCCAGAGAGATCTTTGAAAAAGAATATCCATACCCTGATTCACCCCCCCCCCCCTCAGGGTATATAGGCCCATATTGGTCCTAACAAAAGTCACTAAAGGATAAAAAATAGTAGATATGGTTTTTTCCACTAATTAGTTATGTGATTATTCAATGGTTGATAAATCTATATTAATAGACACAAAATCATGATACATAAGTGGTCACATGAGTTCTTGTAATAAAAATAAGGTAATTTCATCACCTAAGAATGTGAAAAAACTCATTGATAAATATCATTATTTGTTCATGAAATTATATAATAAATGAATTATTAGAGAAGAATAAAACAATGGGATTGTCTTAGAGAAAGGATATGGAGATGGACGTATCTCTTAACTATTGGAAACAAAAAAATTCCATATATCAAATCAAAAGATACAATAATGATAATATTTTAAATAATTATTTTATATTTCATCATATTTAATATATAAAAATTAATTTTTTCTATGAATTCTATGTGCCGCACCATGAGATTTTATTATTTTTATTTTTAAACAAATTTAATTCCATTGATAGCTTGTGATACATTCAACTCTTAGTTTAAATGAATTTTTATATAGTATCGTATTATAATTTTGTAATTAAAATATAAAATATTAATAATAATAATAAATAAATAATATGTTTTAAACATGTATAAAATAAATTCAATAGTTAGCAATTGATTGGATATGAAAAAAACCATCAGTTGAACATAAAATAAATGTTGGTAGGAAAAACAATTTTTATGTGTGCAGTGTATTTTTATATTTATAATTTAAATTAATAACTATTTGAAAATATTTAAGTGATGTTGATTTCTTATATATTCCACCAAATGTTTTTTTAATTCATCTAATATTTTTTCTAGGCATGAGACAATAATAAATCCATTTTTTTACTTCAAAACATATTTTAAAAAATGCTTTCCTCTTGATTTTGACTCATTTTGAAATTAATTTTAAATATTTTAGATAATATATTTGAAAATATACAATTAATATTTGAAATAAAAACTTCAAAATTATCTTAGATGTGATTTTTTTATATTTTTTTAAAGATATTATATTGTCAATGAATATTGAAAAATATTGATTTTTATTAACAATTTTTTTTCAATTTGAGAATTTTAAATGTTATATGTGTCGTTCAAATAGATTTTAAATTAATTTTAGTTAAATTGTATTTTTATTAATCTAATTTAATATATTTTAATGATATTTTTTGAATTATGATATAAAAACATAATATAGTTAATAAGACAGATTTTATAGAACCCCTCATGTCGTCACATTAGTGGGTTTATTTTTCTATTGTATTACTCCACTTCTATAAATTTATATTTGTAAGATGGATTGGAAATTCGTTTATTATAATAATTAGTAATAATTAATAATATATACATAAATTTTTGTTATATTTAATATGAAAATCAATAAAAACATGTCACTATTGTAAAGGCTAAAATAGTTTTACCGAGGGTTAAACAAAATAGATATGTGTAAAAATGGCCTAAAAAATAATAAATTTTATATTATTGAAATATTACAATGATATATTATGCTATATTGGGTAATGGTCTACATTGGATCCATTTTGTTTGAATAATACATAAATTTGTTTTATAATTTTTAAAAAATACTAAATGGGTTCTCTCACCCACTATTAAAAGTAGACACCTATCATATCTTATAAAAACATCATGAGCCATTTGGGTCTATAAATTACTTAAGAAAACAATTCCATACATCCAAACCCATGTATTATAGTTACTATTTGGATCATAAATCCATACTTGTTTGGCTTTAGGTATAAACCTAAAGAGATTGTATGAAGAAGAGGTATAGTTCTTACCCATGATTTTCATTTTATTTCTACATACACATACTTATAATATGATTAATTTTTTTTGAAATGATAAAACCAATTTATCTCATAGAATTCATTTTTTTAAATTTTATGTGATATTATATATCCATATCCTCTTCCATAAAATGGGAAACAAAATAATCAATCGTTAGTACAAATGAATACCAACTAGCAAGTCAATGTGATTTTTTATTCTGTTACCACCTCCCAAGTCAAGATATAATGTTTGATTTAATGTATATATTTTAAATTTGTTTGATTATTATTATCCTTTATTTATAATATCTCATCTACCGTATCACCTTCCAATCTGTTGAAAAATGATAATGTCACTTGTGTGTACGTGTGGACTACCACCTCCACAAAGAGATGTGATTCATTTTCAATTCTATTTTACATTTATTTTAATAAGTATATATTTAATTTATATATATATGATATATATGATATATTTGTTATTCATAAAGGTGAATTATAACAACCCTTCTTTCTTTTGATCTGTCAAAAAATAAAAAACACTTTCATGCGTACATACAATCTAACGTCTCTAGGAATAGTGAAATTCATTATTCTATCTATAAATTATATGGATAAATATAGGAAAAAATATAATTAGTATATAATATATTTATATCATGATTAATTTCTGGATGTGTTGGAACCATAATCAATGTAAATGGAACAAATTACTTAACCAAAACAATAATGAAAAAAAGTAGTTATCACCCAAAACAGTTATTTTAATAATTAATTGTTAATAAATTGGTGAAAATGGATATAATTAATGATATATGTTATTATATATATGATTAGGGTTATTTAATATATTTAAAATAAATCAATATTTATATTACATGAGGTTTGAACAGATATGAAAGATGTCAGATCTGATGTGGGGTTTTATGTTATAATACCATTTTTATAGGAATTCTTTATGATTATGTTTTAAAGATAGTATTACATGATCTATATATCAATAGTATCATGAATATTATTTTAATTTGGTTATTTTTTATACAAAATGTTTCTATTCATTTTTTATTCTTTATTTACTCACGATACCAAAAAAAAATTTAATGAAAATTGACTTTATTTATCCCTTATGATGAAAACCCATTTTCTTCCTCATATTTGTTCTCTAAAACCATTTTGAAGAATTTTTTCAATATTATGAAATAAATTTTCAAATGAAATTTTTCCCATGTTTTAATTTTAAAAAGTGGTTTTAAAATAAATACTTTTAATTTTATGATTGAAGTATATTTTATTTTTTATAAAAAATATAAACAGACTCGTTGTTTTAATATATATCGTATGAATAGATTTGTCCACCATAATTAAAATAAAATTATTTGAATATTACCATATATATTTCAATGTTTATTTTTAGTAAATAATTTTTAAATGTATTTAGGAAATTTTCTAATTTATAATAAACTATTTCAATTAATAAGGATATTTTCCTCAATAAATGTTCAATGTGATCTTTTAAAAGAAGTATATATATATGATAAAATAATATAAATTTAATAATCTTTACAAGGATAACTATTCAATGATTCCATCCATATATTTTCTCAATATTGTTTATCATTATGATGACATTATGTTTATGAAATCGTTTTTTCATGGGTTATTCCACAACAAAATACTTATAAAACCCATTTCTTTTTATTGGTTATGATATTAGGAATATTTTATGATATCATTAATCCTATATATATATTAATTTCCTTATGTGGGTGGTCCTAGAATTATATAATCGTACAATTTGTTTTGTAAAGATGCATTGGTACTGAGATAAATATTACTAGAATGGGGAGTGAGCCCTGTTTAGTAAGGAACATTATTCCTATGATATTATTGAGGGTAAACCTTGATTACTACGGCAGTTTGGGGAGTGATACAAATACACTATTATAGTCTTCTATATAAAACATGAAAACTATGGAAATGATTTTTATGCTTATGTGTATACAGAAACCATATGTCGTATCCCAATTTTATGCTCTCATGGCTCATGTTGACTGGTCCATTTATGATTCATATCACACAAAATTTCCTGAATTATTCTATTATTAAATATTATGATCTATAATATATTGGGTATGCTTTGAAAATGATATTTTCATATTCTCATAACCTTATGTGCAAGTTATGTTTACGTAATAATTCATTTCTCCCTTGTTTACCCATAATAATCATCAGAGCTTGACATTTCTTATTATTACATTTAATAGGTTCTGAAGAAATGTATTACATATGATATGTATAAGAAGATTTATAGTTATGATTATTTTAATTGTATATTATGTAGTTCACATATGAACCAATTATTTAATATTCCATGATTCTGAAAATACATAACCTATATGATTATGGAATGGATTATAATATTATGTAATGAATATTCCTATTATAAGATGTCATATTTATGATTGAAATGTATGGGTCTCTATAGTTAGTATCAGAGAAAGGTTTATATAACCATTGGAAACTATAATGATAAAAAAATTGAGAACCCTTAGGATAATCATATGTGTGTGAGATTATCCTAAGTTAGGGAAAAAGGGAGTGTGATTTTTCTAAAAAAATATTCCCTATAAGGATAATACAAGTGAGCATGGTTTTTATATAGATGTTTATAATGGAAATATCTTATAAAAAAGTTGGTCGAGTATTCATCATCAATCATTCTGGTGAACAGTGAGTTCGCTTTACTACACACCTTGTCTGACACTCCTAGGGAATATTATTTGGCTAATTATCATCATGATGGATATGAATAGATATTGATAAATAATAACCAAATTAAAACATATTGTGTCATATATTGAACATATGGTATCTTGTTCTTGACATCCTATATATTATTTCTCTTAATTATATAGTTTTTCACTATTATAATTGTTTCCCACGCTTTTCTTTATTGTTTTAGTCATTTTATAGAACCCAAATGAACCACGATAATGCTTAATGTGATGGAAAATTCAATTATTGTATCCATAAGAAACCAAATTTAATTATAGATGCAATAAAAATATCATTTATAAGAATACATAACATTATTTATCTATGAATCATGTTGATTTTACAAACTATTAGTGGTGTGAAGATCATTCTATTGAGTCCTTTTTAAGGTAACGTCCACCTTATTTTAGTGGGACAAATGATCCAACCGTTATTGAAAATTGGATCAGAACCATTGAAAATATAGTTTCCATTCTATAGTATTCATATCATTGAAAAAATATTTTTTTCTAACTACCATTTGGAAGGATAAAATGGTTAATAGTGTACTGATACCAATAATATGAGTGTTTCTGATGCTTGTTCGCTAAGGAGCACATTGTTGTGCCTTGTGTTGGGACTCTCACTGATGATCATGTTGTTTAACCACATTCTGTCTTTCCAAATCTAGGTAACATCCCTCACCTTCATGAGGGTTGTTTTTTCTTTGATTGAAAAGGATGCTAGTATGTCGGTTTCTACTTCTGTGGATTTCTCCTTGGAAGTTTTCACCTAGTCCGAGTCTCCCTTAAGATTAAGACATTGTTCGTGAAACTCTTCTCGATACCATATCATTATGGACTTCATATGATTATAGTAGTACTGTCTAGACATTCTAAGGGGTCATATCAGGGAAGCAAGCTCTGGTTATGGGAGTTGTGATGTTGGGTATTGCTGGCATTTCAGGATAGTAAAGCACTAGTAGCCATGGATTTTACCTAACGAGAGGGTCTCTTCAGGGTAAAAAACCCTGGGGAATCTCACGTCGAATGCTGGGAATTATATCCCAGAGGCATATCCCCAAGGGTTTCCTCAGCTTCCCATGTTTAACATGGGGTATTCAATTATTTTAATGTCTTGAGAAGACAAATCATACTAATCAGAACACTGATTAGAGTGGACCATATAGGTTTGTCCATAAAAGGGAGCACTATAAAATTTTACCAGATGGATGGGTCGGAACACCCGATAGGGAAAAACACACGATGGTGGGTCCCAAAAAGGGGGAGGTTTCAAAATTTCAAGCTTAGTCTGGACACCACAAAAGGAATATCATTGAAATTTATGGGCCCACACAAAGGGACACCATGGTTTTCCATTGGATGGGATTTAACCTTTCATGGGATTCCTACATTCCTTGTTCAGAAGGAATGAATCAAAACCCACGTAGTTCAAGTGGGTGAGGAATGAATTATGGGTGTACACAAAGCAAAATGACTCAATGATATGTTGGGGCATACACATGTTTAGGTACTCAGGTTATATATTGAGCGTTGAAGTGAATTTGAATTTCTCATTTTTAGCTTCCCGAATGGATGGAGGGATTTCATTAGGATGTGGTGGCTCATGAGAATGGATGCATGGATGGGGGCCTGAAGGATATAGATCCAGCGGGTTAAGGCGTGATATTCCTGAGACACAAATGATCAATGAAGATACCATGATGGAACATGAGATATGGGATTGGATATCTGGGAAGCTTCATATGTACCGTTATCAAAAATAAAGAACATCAATGTCCACATAGTTTCGATAACGGGCATAAAATCAGAGTTTACACAGAGTAAAACAACATAGAGACATGCTTGGGGATTATTCATCATTAGAAACCCATCACAATATGGGAACTATTGGTTTTAAGAGTGTTGAATTTGGGGGGGGGGGTTGCACAGTTAGTATCCTAGGAGAATTGGATAGGTATTCGGGGTGTACCCATGGATAATGACCTGAAAAAGTGGATCAAATCACCCTAGGGAGGTAGATCCGAGTGATGTGTCCCAAGAAGGGAAGACATCACATCCAGAGGGTACACCGCTAGAGGGAGAACCATAGTTTTCCACTGGTTAAGATTGAACCTCGAAGAGGCTTCCCGCATTCCTAAAAGGGATCAAACCCCATCTAGTTAATGATGGGGAATATAGTTTGACATCATGTGGGAGAAAGAGTGAACTGACATAAAATGGTCAAGACAAAGGGGTAATGAGATTGGACCTCTGAGAGACTTCCGACGTACCCTTCTTAGAAGTCAAAGAACATAGACCGCGTATTTTTGGATGGGGAATATTATTTAATGTCAAGTAATGTGAATAGTGAACCTACATGATATGGTTGGGAGAAAGGGATAATGGTCTTGGACCTCAGAGTGGCTTCCCACATACCCTTCATGGAAGGTAGAGATCAAATCTCATGTAGTTCATCGGAGAAGGGATTGGGGCATACATATGGTTAGGGGACTAAAGAGGATGTCTTGGTCGATTCTTACTCTAAGCCCATACGAGTCATTCTATTTGTGAGAAACAAGAGGCATCTATAGACATAATCATCACATCTCGAATAGTGTATCCATGGGGAGTAGAATAGGACTTACACACGGCTAGAGGCCCAAATAGGAAATAGGGACCTAAGAGTGTTTTGCAGCCCATGTAATGGAATATTGGGACTTAATCCCATAGGAATGCCTGAGTGGGAGTCCAGATGTACGACGAGGATATGGCCATTGTACATGGAGCACCCTATCAAGGAGTGTTAGGGCTTACACAAGTGATTACTAAGGTGCAATTGGTGATGAAGTGCAGTGGGTGAGTAGGAGTGAGAGGGTACAGGTACCCATCCCCTTCAAGGTCCTCTTAGGATTTCCACTCATGCGGCGATCACGTTTTAACATCGTATGCTCAGAACATGGATTCTAGGAAGTTTAAAGTCCTACAACTCGAATGATGAGGACTTCATCCCCACCCCTATGACTTATATAACTTGTGTACTTTAACCCTTGGGGAAGGGAATGAACCAACAATTCAAAAGATTAATGTGGTTGTGGAGTTATCTATTAAGCATTACAAATTAGAGTGGCTATGCATAGAAGCAATAGACATTAGCATGCCTATCTGAAGAAGCATGGGGAAAGGAAACGAAACATTAAGCACCACTCAAGTGACCATGATATCACTACTCACTTTCCTGGTGGGTCACACAAAAGAGGGGTTTGCGAAGCAGAAGGCCTCACAGAGAGGGGCTTTGCAAAGCTCTAGTGCCTCACAAAGTGAAGGGGCTTCACGAAAGAGGATTCATCAACAAGAATAGTTTCCGAGACTAGGCATTGAGTCTATAGGTACATGAAGGGTTCGTTGTGAAGACTGAGTGATTTGAGAAGTTATGATTAGCCAAGGGGGAATCCCACCTTCATTATGCCCAAAATAATTGATGAAGGAAATCCCCATTTGAAGAGGAGGTAAAATAGAGTAACGGGAAAGTGGATTCTCAATGATCATATACCTCATATGGTTCATTTTCTTGATGGTTTGTAGATAAAATAGTGGTTTGAAAATTCAGAGCATGAATGGTGAATGCTCAGGGTGTTGATTCTTTAGAGTTGGGTAGGATTTATATTTATTGGTACTTTTCATTTCTATGTTATGGGGAGGTACTGCAAATAAAACCAAATTTCACTATCAAAGGCAGATCAGTCAAGTTCCTCAAACTAATAGAGGATTCTTTCACTGCCTTTGTAGTGGTTGTGGAGGCTCAAGTCATGTTTCTTGAACTCATGAGTGAATTCTTCAGTACCTTTTCTACAGTCATGTAGGATCCAGTCAAGTTCCTCAGACTCCCAAAGGATTTAGTTACTATCCTTGTAGTGGACATGGAGAATCTTACTGGGTGGCTTTTCAGTTTCCACGAAACATGATATCTTTGTGAAGGTGCTTTGCAATGCAGGAGGTATTTATGAAGGTGCTTTATGATGGATATACTTTTACAATTATTTTATTTCCCTTTCCCAATTTATTCCAAGGAATGGAATTGTTGCACCAAAAAACTCCCCCTCATAATGGGATTCGTAGAGAGAATGACTGTAGGATTCTGAGGGTATGTTATTGAAATTTAGGTAGATCACAAAGGGGAGTTGTGGAGGGGGAAGGCAGAACACAAGTAGAGAATGTCACGAATCTCACCATGGCCAAGTATACTACGAATCCTAGGAGGTCACTTCTAAAAAAATAGTATGCGAGGACCCTTCTTTTGACTATATATATCCTCGCAGTACTTTTCCTAATCCCTCTATTCATGAAGATCCGCACTCCATGAACATGATTTGAAAACTGAGCTTTACAGATCAGGGCTCTGTGAACGCTTCTTAGCAATGTGGTGCAATGGGATCCCTTGTTTCTCTATGCTATGAAGGGATTCCATAGGCTCTATGACTATGAACTATGAGAATGGTATTCATGACAAAGATCTATGATCGTTCTTTGTGATTAAGCTATGCGTTCCCGATTGGAAAATAGAAAAGAAAAACTTAAAATGTCTGAAAATATAATGGCCTACCAAAAAACATCTCGGGAGGTCCTTGAGGATTCCACTCAAAAGGATGAGATGAAAAATAATCTCGAGATTGAAGAATATGTGTGATGCCACTCGGATCATGACTCCCTAAAAGAGATTCCAACAGAATGGTAATAGAACTACATACTCTAAAAAATACCTCCACTATAAGACTTTAGTCTAAGGGATGAAGTTCTCATCCCTAGTGAAATTAGGGATGAAACGTCTTACTGGTTCATGAGCACACCATGTCGCACCAGTGGTTTAGCACTATCTATTCCCATAAATAGGAATACCAAATGAATGTAATCAACAACCATATGCATAATCACATCAGTAATGTCGTTGAAAAAGTGTTGCTTCCAGAGGTTTCTCCCCCAAAGTACCACACCATGCTCAAGGAAGGCTTAGGCAACCCAGATAAGGGGTGGACTAATTATTGGAACCTATGCTAGGGTGGAAACTTTACAGATGACTAGGCCTAGTCCTATTGTGTCTATATATCCAATGATGAATTCTTGGTAGAGATGACGTGGGTGGGCCTATGTGATGTTTTTTGGGATTCCCAATTTTTTATCTACTAGATGAAACATATGATGTTGGAGTAGCTGAGTAGGTGATCATTGGGGACCAATACATTCCCTCTCCATGATAGGGAGGTCAACATCATTCTATAGTAACACCATCAGTTCTCACGAATTCCCATTCTATGTAAAATGTACGAAGAGTTCCTTACATCAGAGAACACATGGGAAGATTTTGAGCGGATTCCTCAGTTGGAAAAGGTGTTGATGAACTTGGTATCAGGCGATGAAAAATAGTCAGTGAGGGACATCCATTTGAAGTTGTTGTTTAGAATATTCCAAATATTCCCACCATCACAAGTCATTGAAGGGATATGGCTCCTAATAATCTACCAATATGGCCTCCCACTATTCCAAAGGGAACCTAGTATAGTAAAAAATTATTACATGTAAATATTAGAGGAATGAAAATGGATGTTTTTGGGGTACAATACCAACACTGAGTAGAAACCAATGGTTAGGTTGGATGGATTTTTCAATTCTATTATTTCTAGATGGATGTTTCTAGTTAGTGATAGGAATATAGGCATGTATGTAAGAGCATTAATTATTTTTTTCACACTTCTGGTGGGGCAACACATCAACCTTGTGATCTCAGTGCTGGAAAAAGTTTTACAAGGTGTTGTCGAACATCGTTGAGGGGGGGAATCCATAGAGGGTATGCAGAACACTCAAAATTTTGTATGGTTGGATAGAGGAACACATGAATGTATACAAATATCAAAAAACTATTTCTCCTCCTAGGTCAGACTTCTGATCTACCATCGTAAATGCAGGGGGGGAGCTTTCTGACCAAGATGAACACACCACTAGCACTAAGTAGGGTTTGCAAGGAAGATGAATTCAACTTCCATCCATTTATTATATTGGATGGGGTATTCAATGATGATGGGTAGGGAAACTGAGGACTATCGTTCCAATCTCATGGCCTTCTTAGGTAGCATTCTGGTATCATGGGTTGACTGTGATCCCATCATCTTGCCATATATCTCCCACTACATTACGTTGAAGTTCTTGTGTATGTATAGACTGAATTCAAAAGTCTACCTTGGGGTACTTCATTAGGATAGTCTATTCATGATAAAGAAGATGTTGATTATGTTTATGTGGGAGGATGAGAAAACGAGGAGTGAGGTCCCTCTCCCAACTATCATTTATGGGTTGGTCAAGGTGTACATAACGATCTGGGAAGTAGCCTACCTAGGGAAGAAGTTGTAGCAAGTAACTTTTCATGTTGATGAAGGGGTGTCTCCTCAACATCGAGTCCTGGGTGGGAAAATAGAAAGAACATGTCATGGTGGTGGGGATATGATATTGAAAAGGAAAATAATTCTAGTGCCTATATAGGGCGAGAGACAAGTGGTAGTGGTGGACCCAATGATCCTAGATGAGAAGAGATAGTAGGAAGGAAGGCCACCATATGGGCTCTGAGGGATATCCACTCATGCTCCTGGGAAGTGGTTGTGGCAAAAATAAATTCCGGGGGATGTTTTTTCTCCAAGGTATGAGAGACATGGGATATCAACAGGAAATTTATCAATCCCTCCAAAATGTGGGGCCATATTAACAATCTCAGTATATATTTTTTAGAGATCAGCCATTCCAAGGGATGTTTTTTGATGTCTCAGGTGGAAGGGGAATAATATGTTTCCAAGATGGAAGCTTTTGTACATTTATAGGGAAACCTATTACCAATGACGTATCAGGTGAATGTGATGCTCATTCAACCATCCCTGC
The DNA here is from genome assembly GCA_963277665.1 of Viscum album. NCBI lineage: Eukaryota > Viridiplantae > Streptophyta > Magnoliopsida > Santalales > Viscaceae > Viscum > Viscum album. The sequence goes on along the minus strand of OY728155.1, from coordinate 162,902,852 downwards.
CACAACTATCTACTACTGAGTTGATGGAATATTTCCCTTTACCTATAAAATAATAGGATTCCTGCTGTGGAGAAGAGGATAATTGGGGAAGCCCTTTTGAGGAAGGTGATGTTGTGACCATAGAGTTGGAAGATTTTTTTTAGAATCTTTTGGTAAACTCCAAACCATTATGCTATGGAACTTACTCAGGTTATCCAGTATTTATCAACAATCATTTTTTCCTATACAAGAGTACCTTATATTATAAACATATTCCCTCATGAAGGTGGACGTAGATTCAGTATGTATGATTGGGTTGACAGTGAGTGAAAAATCCAGTAGGTCTACAATAACTAGGGTGACTCTTCCAGAATCTTCAGAGCTTCCAACCATATACAGGGGCCACGTATTAGGGTTCTGACTACAGTAGCTCAAGTGAGAGATCAATTATTTGATCTCTTTGAGTCCTCTCCCTCACAGAATCCATAACTGTATTCCATGATCCATTACAACTGATATTTTTGTATTTCTTTATGAAAATTTAATAAAATGGTGTGGGCCATAATGTGGAGGATGGTTGGGGCTCCTGGTGCTCCTCTCTTGAGGGGAACACTAATAATCATGGAACTGGATGCACAACTAAACAAATCATGGAAGATGGGTCCATGGTTAGGGTGACTGGTGAGATGGATCCAAAAAATGTTGAGGTGTTATTAGTGATTTAAATTAATCAAATGATAATGAACTCAGTATATCTGACATGACACCATAGGAATATCTTGATGCTGAACTTTTGGAAGTGTTCCCAGAATATATACATACTGACCCAAAGGAGTGGGATCAGACCACTTTTGATGAAGTGAATAGCAAGGATGTCAACCACTAGTCATGGAAACTGAGTAATCTTTACAACAAAGACATCCCCTCAAGTAGAGTTGGGGAACCAGATGGGTTGAATTCATTCCCAGCTGTGCCAAATATGCGCGTGAGGAGTTGATTTTTGATGCCCTAATATTCCCATTTTAGATTACCTTGTAGAGAAGGTGTGGAAAATTGATAATTACCTTGGTGTTTGATGGCGGTGGTGGAAGGAAATAAATATCTAAAAAATTTAGGATGCTGATCAAGAATTGCATCATTTGACGATGTAGGTGAATGAACACTTTGCTTTCATCAACACACAATAAGAAAACATATCATGATTGAAGGAAAAATTGGTAGAGGCTAAGGAGAAGATTAGGCAAGCATCCTAAGAGTTGGTTAACATCCATGTTGGTGAGGATTAGGCATGTATCAGGGTTGATGAACATTGGTCTGTAGCCAGTGAGGATGAGATGGAGCTTAGCAGGTGACATGAAATCTTGGATGCCACAAGCTAGAGAGTGGTAAAGACAAGACGGTCCATTAAAGAGGTCAACCCATCTATTAGGGGGACAATCCATGGGGTCACAATTTTGATGAACATACAAACATACAATCATTGTTGCTTGCATAATTTGGTTGTGTGCATGAGTCTCATCATCTACTTTAATTACTGCATCTCAATCGTATTTGTAAGATAACCAACAATCAATCCCTATGCTCGTGTGGGTCATGCATGGTGTGAGAATCAACGGATGACCATGCTATTATTCAACTAGAATATGAGAGTTTCAACCAATCACCATACATTCGGGGTCAGAATGACCACTCGGAGTTTCCGGGAGGAAATAGGGGGTCAAGTTTTAAGAGTAGAATTCTCAAAATAGTCAAACTGTCCTTTCCCAACATGTTTTAGTGTTAGAGAAATATAATTCCATTGGAATTTGGAATAAATCCAAATTAAGGGGAATGGAATGTGTGAATCATGATACCCAAAATTCAGAATTTAGTGAGGATGGCAGGATGCATGAGGATAACTACTGACCATGTGCATATCACAGCATCCACATTGTATTAGACCAAAATGGAGACAAAAAAAGGGTCAATCCATTGAATGAATTTGAAACAAGGGTCCCAATCTTTAAGTGTTGTCTGATAACATCTAGAATGTTAGAGAAGAACAGTAGGCAAGCCATGCGGCTAAGAATACATATTTTTGGGGATGTTCCTTCGGACGTGGAATAGGATAAGGATCCGAAATAAAAGCCCTAAAAACATGGAAGTGCGGTTATGAGTTGTTCAAATAAACTCCAACACTCTTTAAACTACATCAATATGATGAAAGAAGATTGGGTGGGTGTGTCATCCTAAATCAATATCAACCATATGTTCATACAAGACCTCTTTGATGAGGACCTAGAATACCTTGATGTTTTACATCATGAAAATGATGATTATAAACACACAATTTTAATGTCATACACTGAGGATGATGTATAAATTTTTTTAGAATCATATATCAAGGATATTAGACAACTTTTATGGTCATATTTCTTGGACCCTTGCCAATATTTTTAATGTCATGTAACACAGACTCGGGGGTCCTAATATAGGTTCATAGTGTTTGGGTAATAATGAGGGGAAAAGAGCTACAAGAGTGAATGATCTCGTGGTTGTGCCCAAGGTGAGGGGCCTGGGCATCCCTACATATCCAGTGAGGACATGAATCTTGCTAAATATAGATCTTGAATCACAACGTGGTTAGAAAAGAACACTGGTGAGAGTAATACTCTCTAGTGAGGAAACTCATGCATCCCACAATTATCAGGGGGAATCCTGAACTTATCTAGGGTGGGCCACAGTCTAAAGTCATCTGTTGAAGGATATGGGCACCCCAAAGGAGAGATATATGGTGCAGGAAATATACCTAACATGAATGAGTAAAAAAGAAGTTCACACCACACCACACACTCCTAAAAGGGGGCAACAGGGAAAAGGCCAGAAAGATGGAAGTGGTTCCTGCAGAAGCTGAGATGAATAATAAATTTGTCACTAAATATATCATGAGAATGGTAATCAAGCCACATGTAGTTATTGAATATGATATAGTATATGGCTAATACCAAAATTATTGATACCCTCTTAGCCGAGGAAAAATTTCATTATTACACAATTTACTGTCATGCGAACTAGGAAATTGGAAATCATAGTTTAAAGGTCATAAACTTCAGATCGTGTGCGGTGGAGATGTGTAGTAGCCTCATGATGGGACCTAATGCGAATAATGAAAAAGGAATTCCACTCTGAACATTACATTTCCTTTGAAGAAAACCCAACCCAAGATGGGGTGAAAAGGGCATGACATTACAGTTTGTTCTAGTGGTAAAATAACTAGCCATCACTATGTATCTCACAAGGGTGAGAATCAAGCCACACATAATAACATAATGTGGCATCGTAGAGGGACAATTCCAAAGGGGGGATGTCTACTAGAATGAAAACCACATAAGATAGGTAGTTTATCAGTATATAGTCTAGATATAAATGCCATATTTTAACATCATATGGAAAGGATGTAGGAGATCTGAGTTTCTGATCTTGGAGCTCAGACCACAGGGATGTGTGGTTTTTCCATGAAGGCACGATCCTTACCCTGATCACCAATCCAATGTGATCCACACTTGGTATGGGAAACAAGGGCAGAGAATATATTTACAACATAGGGAAGAATATGGTAGAGAGTAAAGGTTAGGGCTTATGGATAACCCGCCACAATGGTTCGTCCTCTCAATGTGAAAAGGTGCACGTAAAAATAACACCAAGGGGGTCAAAGCACCATTTGAACATGGTGAAATGGATAGGGATTTGAACCATGAAAAAAATATTTATGGTATAATTGAGTTGGGTTAATGATGGAGGATAAATGTGACTGTATTCAAAGAACAATATCTATATCACGTGACATGGGATGGGAACAAACTTGTGAGGGATAACTGCAGACAATATTCACGTCACAAGACATGTTTCATATGTCATTCAGGATCATTCAGGATGTTGGCCCAAAATAGTTGGAAATTCATAAGGCTGATCATCCTTACCGCCCGAGGGTCCTTTCATATGTGAGAGATGATTGACACCCAAGGAATGGGATGTATGAGGCATGGAAATGGAATTAGAGTATTTCTTTATATAATTATGCACTCTAGGTCATAAACCAATGTGCATCTAATAATTTTAATGAGGTGGGGTATAGGTCAAAGGGATCAACAAGGGGCATATGAATTGAGGAAATGAGCATAAAAAAGTGGTAAAATGGGATGGTGAACCCGAGGCTAGACCCAAGGCGAAATGATCGGGAGTTATGATGTATCCCATAAGGATGGGAATCAAACCACACATAGTTCTAGATATGCCATGCAATTTAAAATCATATGGTAAGTACATAGATGAAAGGAATGTATCCAAATGGGAATGACTATGGTGTGGAAAAAATATCCCAATGCAAATAAGGACCAAGAAGTCCTGATCTCGTTGTTTCGCACGTCAAATTATATTTTTATTTTAACAAGAATTTCTACAGTATAGCAGCTACCCTAAGTCATCTCATGATGGAGCCTTAGATCATTAATTCAAAAATGAGGTTCTGATTATGAAAGTAAGATATGGGAATGAGGTTTTCTAAAACATGGGTTTTTACAATTAAAAATATAAATTAAAAATATATTTCTATGTGAGAGAAACTTGTTTGAGAAATTCTGATTAACCGGGGTACGTGTCCCTTGATACTCAATCTATCATTGTTCTCAATGGAAAGGGAAGGATCATTCATTAATTGATTTTATACACACTAAAACTAGTAATGGTATGTGAGTTCTTACTAGGTTACCACCTAATTTTTATTGATTGATGATACTAATTACAGGTGACCGATCAGAAATAATAAAATAACATCGATGTAAGAACCGAGCTCAATCAGGGAATCACATTTACAATGCAATGAGATGTGCTAACCTGGGTCTATATCACAAATTTTCCTCAACAAAAAAATGAATAATAGTGGTTTATACCTTTTTTATTTAATCAAACGCTACCATCCATAATCATAACCCTGCAAGATAAGAGGTGAGAGAAGATGCGACCACACTCAAATCATCAGAATATCCTATTTATGCATGCAAGAAAGATGATTCTTGATCCCTTGATTTGTATTATTTCATACTAGACTAAACAACAAATTAATGGTGTAAGATGAATAATAATAGATTAAATACTTGTAAATTCAATTACCTTCCCATTGTTACAAGCATCGTGCTTAGGATTACAACAAATAACACCCCCAAATTGATCACTAAGAATCTTATAAGTACATGATGAATAATAGGGAGATAATGGATTCATAATGATCTCTAATTCAACTCACCCTTACCTATGGTCATTACACATGGGAGAATGAGGGTGAGGAGTGATTTATGGACAATTACATCAATATGCCCAGAAATATTGGTCAAGTATCAAAGATCTAGGTTACTATTCAAGGAATAATTTTTACTATATATTTATTCAGATGGTTGGCTAAAAAATGCGTGAAATTCAATTTCAATTTGGATTAGAGTAGGGCCTTCTAGTCAGCTATCCATGGGAGGTGGACTCAGACCAACTGGATCTTTGAGGCCCGAGTTATGGCCCAAATACAAATGGGTGGTCCAATCTATCCCACTAGAATTTCTTTAACATTGTGGGCCTATTTTGGGCCTCCAAATGGACTAATTGGGATCCATGATATTCCAGATAAATTTATCCCACATTTTTTGCATTCATATATTGATTTTTAGCCCAATTGGATGCACATAATATCAAAAATAAATATTAATTTCCACATGCATGCTTGAGCTCTCACGCATTTTGGCCCATTTTGCTTGAATTCCATCACAGGCTCTCCAAATAACCTCCTCCTACAATGTAAACACCAGAACAAGTTAAATATCACAATTAAATAAATATTATAATTAATTCAATGAATCAAACATGATGTGAAATGTATTATAATATTTGGATTATTCATTAAAAAACCTGTTTAAAACAGCAGTGTATGGGTGTAATTTAATAGTGAATCACTGTGAGATTATTCCCCATAACACAACATGAACTCCCAATAGGAGACTTAGGAAAAGGGGACGAAAGAAGCGTATTTTGGCAATAGGTCATGCAATTTAACGTCATGCAATATTATGGGGTACATACCTTTTATGGTCAAATAGAAAGGACCATGATTTCTTTTCATTTTAAAGCCTTTAAAGCCTGAAAAAATAGTTTCATGTTGTGTAGGATGGGTGAGATATTACATTAAGGTCATAGAACCTGGACCAGAGGATTCAGATGAAATGGACCAAAAGGTAGAGTAACTTAGGGCTAACCCCAAATATGTAATTTTAGTGTGTTCATATGTTTCCCATAAAGATGGAAATCAAGTCATACGTAGTTCTAAATATGTCGTGCAGTTTAACGTCATGCGGTAAGGATGAAGATGAAAGGGAAAATCACATAGGGGGGAGTATATGGAACAAATATCATGAAAACAATGTGAATAAAGTAAAATGACATCCACATGCCACACCATGTAATCTCATTACAATCATGGTCAAGGGGCTGAATAAAAGAGACAATTTTCCGATCCTGAGCTGGACCTGGGGACAAGATGCTCAGGTGTTCCTATGTATCCTGTGGGGAGGAATAAAGCCACCCATTTTTGTATAATTATGTGTAGTTTAACATCATATGGTAAGGATGGAGAAGGAATGGATTTACTTCTAATGTAGTTTCATGGTGAGGCTGTTACAAACTCGACGTGAATGGGGACAAAAGCCCAGAGCACACCACAAGATTACAAAAGGAATCTTAGGTCATATGGTGAAAAAATGGGAACATATTGCTAGAACAAAAGACAAAACATCTGGGTATTCCTATGTATCCCATAGGGATAGTAATCAAGTCATATGTAGTTACTAAATTTTGTGTAGTTTAACATCATACGATAAGTGTGCATACAGAAGAATGAGGTTCTAAAGGGAATGTACATGGGATAATAAAGCATACCTAGTTAGAATGAGGATAAGAGAAGTCCTCACTAAACTACGCATAATACCATGAGGGAACCTCAGGATTAGGGGCCCACAAACATCAAGAGACCTAGGCTAGACCTAATGACAAAATTTCTGAGCATTCTTACATATCACATAAGGATGGTATTCAAGACACACATATTTCTTGAAATTTTGTGCCATTTGATGTCATGCGAAAAGAATGAGAGGATATCCTTGACGTGGGGAATGTGACATGGTATTTGTAAGCTTGACGTGAATGGGGACAGATTTCCACATCACACCACATGCTCCGAAGATACTTTGGCCAAGAGGCCTGAAAGAAGGAATAATATTCAGTACTTAGGGATAAAACCGAAGATGAAATGTTTGGGTGCTCATACGTATCCTATAAGGATGGGAATAAACCTACATGTAGTTCATGGAATTTCATGAAGTTTAATTTCATGTGGTAAGGATGAGGGAGATAATATTTTATGTTCATAGAGCTCATACTATACATGGCTTGTTTAATTTCCTGCCAGTGGGATAGAAGAAAAGAAAAAGATGAATCACTACGACTGATATTTGGGATACCATGGGGATGGAGATAATGATAGAGGATAATGTCCCCCATGTTTACAAAATTGTATACACATCATGTGATCTAGAATGGGGACAAACAATTTTTCATCAACCACTGATCATATTCTAAACATGATACTTGTATAGAATTGTCGTTTGAGATCCTGTTGGATGATGGCCCAAAACGATAGGTGAGTAAAGGAGGATCGAGACCAGGTTGCTAGTGGGTCATTTTATTTGTGAAGGATGATGAAGATAAAAATTAAAGGACACGTGAATCATGGAGAAACCCATGTAGTTTATTTTCATGTAGTAAGGATTAGAGAAATCATAGTTAATCTTGTAGGGTTCAGACCATGAGGTATGTTAAATTCTTGCAGTTTATTATCATGAAGGACGAAAGGGATCTTAGTTTAAGGTAGTAGAGCATGGAACAATTGTATTTTATCATCATGAAGAATGAAAGGGACCAATCGGGAAAAGAACCTCTTAAGAAATTTGGTATTGTTGGGAGGATTAATATGATCAACATCTATGGTGAACAAAGAGAATTCTTTGTTAGGGTAAAACATGTGAATGATATAAGGTCCCTCCCATTTGGGTTCCAACAATGGTGTCTTCCTACTTGGAATCATTTCTATTATCAGGGCCAATACTATGTCACATTGAAATAAGGAAGGAATAATAACATTATTGTTGAATTCTCTAGCTATCTTGTTCTAGTGCCTCTCCAGATTCTTAAGGCATGAAGCTTGTTCTGATCGAGAGCATACACTTTAGACAGATGTACTTTCACAACCTTATCTTATGTCTGCTGATCATAGAGGGTCATACAGAGTGATGATAACTGAATATTTATGTGCATATCTGGCTATGTTCCATACACTAGGGAATATAGAGTAACCTGGGTAGAATTAAAAGTCATATTCTAGTAACCCATAGAGTGTTAAATAGATTTTTTGGCCAACTCTTCTTGTTCTGACCAACCATCATATGAAAGATGTTAGAGAAGGTTTTTTTTAACACCATAATCTTCCCATTTTCTAGTGCATGGATAAAATAGTTATTATTATAACAGATATTGTAATTAGCATAAAATTTCTTCAGCTCAGATAAATTAGTGTTTGTACCATTATCCTTGAGGAAGGCATGAGGGAATCTGAATTTTTGGACGATATTTGAGCTCAAGAAGTCGACAATGGAATGAGCCTTGAATTCCTAGAGAGGAAATAACTCTTCCCACATGAAAAATAAATCTGTAGCAGTCATGATGAACTTTCACTAGTGAGATGTTGCTGGTGGATATCATCCCACCACATCAAGCCCATAGACCAAAAAGGCCAAAATTTCTTGCTGGTATGGAGACACTATGGAAGATAATGCACAAAATTACCATGGATCTGGAAGGAATTCCAACTTTCAGTGAACATGAAACAGTAAAGGATCAATGTGGGTAAGATGTAGCCCAGTCTCCAGATCTCATGAGGGAGTTTTGCTCCTTCCTGTTGATCTCAATAAGAACAGTCATGATCTTCTGGAATATAAAAGAGAATCTCATCTCCATAAATGCAATATAGGAGAATCCCACCAAAACCATTTTTTTAGAGGATCTTCCTACGATTGGGACCAATTTGGAGGGTGAACTTCACTGCACGCTGATGGACTCACTCATGTTCATATCGGTATTTTATGATATTACAATGATGTAGATACTAAATAAAGGTATTTCTCCAACCATGGGCCACTTCCACTATAGTAGGGGTATCTAGGGGTCCTTATATGGATGCACTGGTGGTGAGATGACTTAACTACTGGATATCATAATCATCTAGAGTGATGGGAACACTTAGTCTTCGATGAACCACATGAATAATCAAATGTAATGACCCATAAATTTCAAGGGAAATTTTCTTTCTCAATTTTCTTGGGGATTTTAGGAGTACACAGTTCTTGCGGGCACCTAATTCTGAGGCTCGGTGTGCCCGAAATCATTTTCTGAAGTTTAGCTTGGGTACGTTCAGTGAAAGGACAAGCGGGTTTTCCAAACATTTGAACCAGTGCTCGGAATCGAAATCTAAGGCCACCGATGAAACTGCAGCGCTGGTAATTACTTAGGAACACATTTTCTGGAGTTGTGTTTGCTTGGGTGAGTTTATTAAATAAATGGGTTAACTAAAGAATGAAATAAAAATTTGTGCTACAATTTTTATTTTCTATTCTAAGTAGTTTTAACCTATGAATGTATGTTGGAGTTGGTACCACTACATCCTAACTCCACTTGGTAGGATATTAGTGAAGTGGCGCCCACACGAGCCCCACCCCTTCAATTCCATTAAACCTCCCTCTTGCAATTTATTGTGTAACACAGCCCCCACCCCCCCAAATTAATGACATGTCAACTCTCGCAATTAATTGGATTATAAAATTCTATTCAATTAATTTAATTAATTGAATGAGATATTTTTAAATTCAAATTAATGTTGGCATGTGTGTGTGAATAAAATAAGACACGATCTTATTTTATTTTTTGGGGATTCGTTGTGTGGAAGAGAGGGGAGAACTCTTTCCGTCTGGAAGGACATCTCCTTCCTTGTTGAAGAACGTGAAGAACGTCTGAGCACCAAGGAGAGATGACGTGCCGATATCTCCCTTCTCTGCAACCGGTGTGGGATGACATCCTCTTCTTGGACGCTTGCCAACGCCGTCAACAAACCACCCTCGCGACGCCATTTTCTATGACAATCTTCTTTCGACAACTTCTTTGAGTTAGGAGTTTTCAGTTCAAATTTAATGGATTAAATTTGTGCCATATTTGTTGAATTTGTTTTATGTTAATTTGGGCCGTCTGTTATCAATTTAACGGGAGGAGGTCAGACTGCTCGAATAGGGTCGATCCTCCTCCCCCTTGTTGTTGTATTCGTTGCGGCTCGAATGAAGGCGGCATGGTGCAAAGGCACCGCGCGGAAACAAGGAAGAACGCAGCGAAGAGGCACGGCGCCGTTGCATCACGCCGTTGTGGCCGAAAGAGGCTGCAGCCGGATGGGGGCTATAGCGGACAAGCGCGGTGCCATCGCACCGCGCCGGAGCATCACGAAGGGCCACGGCCGGGGCGGGCCACGGCGGAGGGGTGCGGCGCCGTCGCGCCGCCCCAGTCGGACCAAGGTCATGGCCTTTGGCCGCGGCAGAGCACGGGAGGGCGGCCGGAGCCACCAGCAGTAATGACTAGCCAGATCCTTAAATTTGGGGGTTTGAACCCCCGGTCAACGCAGCGTAGCGGACCCCCTGCGGGTCCGCCGTCCGAATCGAAGGGGGTGGCGGTTCTTCCCCTTCCGTGCTCACACGGCACGTGTTGCCCTCGACCGGCCAGGCCGGGCCGCGCCCTTGATGGGCCGGACCCGGACCTGGGTCGGGTCGACCCAGTTCGGGCTGACCCAGGGGGTCTCGGACCGGGTCGGTCTGGGCCCAGAACCCCCTAAAAATGGACAGGTTCATTCAAACACCTGTAACATGTGCTACAGACATCCAATCGACGCACCGTCAGTTGTGATACGATCCTTGTATTGAGGAGGTCGTTTCTATATATTATACTCAATGTTTTGGAGTATCTGGGGTATGGCAGGGTTGGTTCAAACACGAAACAAACCGGGCCCTTAGAGCAGAAATGCCTATAACTTCATCTTCGGACTTGCGATTGATGTTCTGTCGACATTTTTGGTTTCCTCTTAGTGAGAAGGAACTTTTGGCTTACTCCACTCGATGTTTGGATGATGTTGTAGTATGGTCAGGTTGGTTTTGACTTAAAAACCAACCAGGCCCCTAGGACAAAAAAGCCAATAACTCTCAGACCGGGCGTCCGATTGACGCGCCGTCTGTCGCGTTGAGTTCTATCTGATGAGATGAAACTTTGGGATACATCAAATCCAGACTACGTGTTAGTTGATGTATCGACACCCTTGGCTCGTGGAGCGGACCCTCCCAGAATCGAGCATGATGTGTGCAGGAAACCTAGAGCTGGCTGCGACTACGATGATGATGACGACTGTACTAAAATCCTTCGTGGGTTTGGCAGCGATGAAGAAGGCACTGAAATCCTCCATGGGTTCGGCAGCGACGATGATCATATTGAAATCTTCTGTGGGTTCGACGATGATGACTACTGTTCTTGTATCCTATGTGGGTCTGGCAGTACTATTGTTCTTGTATCCTACATGGGTCTGACAGTATTTGACTCTGTACTTGTATCCTACGTGGGTCCGGCAGAGTAGCTGGTCTGGCATCCTTTGTGGGTATGACAGCTTAGCTGGTCTTGTATCCTGCGTGGGTCCGACAGCTTAGATGAATCAGTGGCTACATCTGATCATCTCTATCATCTTACGAAGAAGTATACTTGTGTGAGCTGAGTGTTGACATTCAATCATTATCTTTGATATGATTGACTTTCTATCCAAAGTGGATTGGGTTTTGTTATCCTGTGTGGATTGGTTGTGCTATCCTACATGGACTAGATTGAACTTGGGCTCAGATGTTGGAGCTGAACTAAAATTGATGACTTAGGTATATGTATGGTCATATGCCTAAGTAGTGTTGGCTGTTACTTCATGATTGTATCTTTCCTTTGTGGATTATCCTTTGTGGATTCTTGGAGACCTTTGGGGGTCTCGGGGTCCCTACTGAGTAGCGTATACTCACCCCAGAACGGGCTATGCCCGCACTATATTGTGTTGGATGCAGACGACAGACAGCGCTGATCATGGTTGAGGCTTGTGGAGCAAGTCGGTACCTGGAGGTGGACCACTGGCTGGGACGTACACGAAGTGGACGGATGGACCCGAGGAGCAGAGGAGGAGGCTATCTGTACCCACCCTTCAGGTGGGATTTCCAGTTGACAGCTTGGTGCTACTGGTTTACTTTTTAGTTGTTGTACATTCTGTTCAGTTGTACTATACTTTAGTTGGGTTTATATTCTGGCCCATTTACTTTCCAGCACTTAGAGTTGTACCCAGTTTACTTAGTGTTTACTTCATCTTGTTTACTCTATGGTGTTTGTTTACTTTATAAAGGCAATGCCTTCCCTTTTTATCAGGATTTATACCATTGGTGCTAGTCTCCAGCCTCTGGCCTAAGGATGGCGGGCTTGGGGTAGTCACAACATGGGTCCCAAGGACGGGTCGTGACAAATTGGTATCAGAGGAGTTCAGTTCTACCACAGAACTCAAGACTCTGATCTTTATTCTATGTGAAGCAATAGTGTTAAGGGTATTGAGTGTAGTTATCAGTTCAGGGAGTCCAGTTTTGTTGCGGCGACCGACGTATCCAAACACAAGGACCCTGACTACTGATTTCCAACTCAGTGCATGAAAACATTGACTGCATGTGTGTTTCAAAAGTTTCCTTTGTGATTACTTTATGTTAGCTCACCAGGTATACTCTATTGACCGTGGCACACCTGTTTCATTTCAGGATGGCCCCACGAGGGCATCCAGCTAGGGTTCCGAGCTTTTTGTGAGACGAAATCCCACCGAGTGATGAGGCCTCGGTACATGGCCCTTTTACAGCGGAGGCACCGACGGTACCTCTACCCACCGATCCACCAATGCCACCAGCCCCAACCTTTGAGAGTGCACATCGCCTTAGTGCACTTCATGAGTTTCAACATCAGAGACCGCCCCGGTTTCACAGGGAGACAGACCCTCAGGCAGCCGAGGATTGGCTGGAGGCTGTAGTTCAAGTTTTCAGGTTATTGGGGACACAAGCTGACCTCATGGTGATCCTTATAGCGAGCCTCCTGCAAGCAGCAGTAGGCAGATGGTGGAGCCTGATGTTCCAGGTTCACAACGAGGAATATCTCCTTTGGTCGGACTTTGAGAGACTCTTCCGATCAGAGTTCATCCCTGGCACCCTCTGTGCGGTGCACATTCAGGAGCTACTACAGATGTGGTAGGGCTCATGACTGTAGCCCAGTACTCTGTGAGATTTACCGTTCTCTCGCGCTATTCCACGGACACGGTACGAGACCCATTCTTCCGGGCCTAGACCTTCGAGTAGAGACTGAGGTATGAGATCAGGGAATCAATGATCTCCCTCAGCATTCTGACGTAGGCAGGAGTACTGGAGAGAGCCCTTCTCATAGAGTGCTTCTTGCTAAGCCTACACCAACAGCGAGACCTACCGCAGGCTGGCACGTAGCAGAGTCTTCTACAGCTGGCTGTCGACTGACGTCACATGGATCCAGGAGGACCAGACCAGTAGGTGGACGACCTCAAGACACTGGCTCGGAGGTGCAGGGAACATGGCATAGAGCCAGCCTACTGAGGAGCAGACAGTGCTATGCATGCGGCGGGCAGGGCCACATGGCTCATGACTGCCCGACCTGCCATGCAGAGGAGCAGCAGACGGTTGAATGACCACCTAGGCAGAGGCATAGGGTTGACCGTGGTGGTCCATAGGGAGCAGACAGATGAGGCAGAGGAGCTGGCCGAGCAACAGGTGGTGGGAAACGCTTTGAGGCTCTACCACCACCACCACCACCAAGAGGTCCACCCTAACCACCAAGAGCTGGCGGATAGAGGCGGGATCAGCTTCAGGTAGCGGAGTCCTACGACTAGGGTGCGCCAGATATGATTCAAGGTAATATCTGTTTCTACTCCACCCTTTCTAAAGTTTTTATAGACACAGGAGTGAGTCATTGTTTCATTACTGCTACCCTTGTTCAGAGCTCAGAGATTCCGACTGAGCCATTGGCTCGATCCTTACCGCTAAAGACTGATACGAGAGCAGACTCGATGATTATGCACTGGTTACGGCAGTGTGAGATTACTCTAGGAGGTGAGAGCTTCGGCTGGGATATTCTTGTAGCGGCGTCAAGGCCTTACGACGCCATCTTGGGCATGGATTGGTTATCTATAGTCCATTCTCAGATTGACCGTATTAGGCGCAAGGTGTGGTGTGTCTGCACCAATGAGAGCAGGTTCACCTTCACCGGCGAGAAGGGAGCCTTTACAGCATAGGATGGACTCACATAGATGAGAGGATAGCTGATCAATCATCAGTTGGCTACCCTCATCCTAAGAGCAGTTGACGTGCGTAGTTCGTGTTTTCCTGTAGTGGTGGATCAGTATGCAGATGTTTTTCCTGATGACGTTCCAGGACTACCTTCTCATAGAGAGGTAGACTTTATATTGACATGTACCCCGAGACAGCCCCGATATCCACTCCAGCATATTGAATGGCTCCCACTGAGCATCGAGAGATAGGGGTACAGCTGGAGGACTTGCAAATCAAGGGATTCATCCAAACCAGTGTTTCACCCTGGGTTTCCCCGATTTTGTTCTCCAAGAAGGTGGACTGGAGCTTGCGACTATGTGTCGATTTTCGTCGCCTGAACTAGGTGACCATGAGGAACAAGTATCCTCTACTGAGGATTGACGACCTCTTCGGTCAGCTCAAGGGATCACGGTGGTTCTCGAAGATAGGCCTCAGGTCAGGCTATCATCAGCTCAGAGTTCGGGACGAGGATGTGCAGAAGACGGCCTTCAGATGTCGGTATGGCCACTATGAGTTCTTGGTTATGAATTTTGGTGAAACCAATGCTCTAGAAGTGTTAATGAGTCTCATGAATAGGATCTTTCAGACATACCTTGATCGATTTGTCGTGGTCTTGATTGAAGACATTTTGATATACTCGACCACTGACGAGGAGCATGCCTACCACTTGCTGGTTGTACTGGACACACTCCGAGAGCACTAACTTTATGGTAATCTCTCAAAGTGTCATTTATGGATACGTGAGTTCCACTTCTTAGGACACATCATCTATGAGGCGAGAGTTGCAGTGGATCCTGCGATGATCGAGGTTGTGCTAGTTTGGGAGCCACCCAAGAGAATGACGGAGGTATGAAGTTTCCTAGGTTTGGATGGATACTATTGGAGGCTCGTGGCAGACTTCTCCAGAGTTGTGGCACCACTTTCAGCTTTGAAGAAGAATGGGAAACCCTTCATGTGGTAAGATATATGTCTGCAGAGCTTCTAGGAGCTCAGACAGAGATTGACCAGCGCACCTATCTTGATGCTATTGGAGGAGGGAGTAGGGTACGTAGTATACGATGATGCATTAGGGACAATACTCGGATGTGTCCGGATACAGGAGTGGGCAGTGATCACCTATTGATCACGACAGTTGAGGCAACATGAGAAGAACTATGCTACCCAGGACTTGGAGTTAGCAGCAGTGGTCTTCGCTCTGAAGATGTGGGTACACTATCTGATGGGAGAGTGCTTTACAGTCTACTCTAACCACCAGAGTCTCAGGTACATCTTCTCACAGACGGACCTGAACCTGAGACAGCGGTGATGGATCGAGTTCCTCCAGGACTATGACTTTGAGATAGTCTATACTCTGGGAAAGGGGAATGTAGTAGTTGATGCTCTCAGCAGGAGGACGTGCATTCAGCTACTTGGGGAGGTGACAGAGCAGCTAGCCACTTTGCAGATATCCTTCATGGATAGAGATGGAGAAACCTTTCTTCAGTCACTCACAGTCACTCCTCCACTACTGCATCGGGTCAGAGAGGCACAGCTTGGGGACACTGACTGTGAGACGCGATGTGCACAGATTTCGACAGGACAGGAACCTGATGGTTTTTCCATGGGAGGAGAGCACGTCATCCTTTTCAGAGGACGTACAATGGTACCAGCTGCATTACAGGAGGAGGTACTGAGAGAGTTTCACACTTCCTCTTTAGTGGTACATCCAGGAGTGGTGAAGATGTACCAGGATCTCAGACGACAGGACTGGTGGCCGGGTATGAAGAAGGTTGTGGTAGAGTTCGTTTCTCGATGCCTTACCTGTCAGCAGGTGAAGGCGGAGCACCAGGTACCAGCAGTCTTGGTACAGCCCTTGGAGGTCCCTGAGTGGAAGTGGGATGGGATATCAATGGATTTCGTGATAGCACTTCCACGTACTTCAAGAGGTCACAACTATATTTGGGCGATTGTCGACCGACTCACCAAGTCAGCCCACTTCTTACCCATCAGTGAGCAGGGATCAGTAGAGAGCTTGGGACGTCTCTATGTTCAGGAGATTTTATGGCTTCATGGTGTGCCATCATCTATCATCTCTGATCGAGATGTTCACTTTACTTCCTGGCTTTGGAAGGGGTTGCAGGAGGCATTCGGGACATAGCTATGTCTGAGCACCGCCTTTCACCCACTGACAGACGGTCAGACGGAGATGACCATTCAGAATCTCGAGGACATGCTCTGTGCATGTTTCCTCGACATTGGTCATAGCTGGGAGGATCACCGACCCTTGGTGGATTTTGCGTAAAACAACAGCTACCACTCCACCAACGGGATGGCACCGTACGAGGCATTGTACGACCGACCTTGCAGATCACCTCTGTGCTGGACAGACCCTGGGGAGTCAGCACTTGTGGGACCAGAGGTAGTCCAAGCCATGACAGAGAAGGTCCAGGTCATCCTAGAGTGGATGAGGATAGCTCAGAGCTGACAGAAGTCTTATGCTGACAGGAGGCGGAGACCAATAGAGTTCGAGGATGGAGACCACGTCTTCTTGAGGGTCTCACCTCGATGTGGATTACAGAGATTTTTCCGGGGTGGAAAGTTATCTCCGTGCTTCATCGTACCATTCCAGGTTCTCAGCAGGATAGGCGAGGTGGCTTATCGCCTAGCTCTACCACCTCAGTTGCACCGGGTTCACGGCGTCTTCCACGTATCTTAGTTGAGAAGATACGTGCACGACCCGATGCATATCACGACAATGGGGTGCTGGACATTGATGATGGGGTGACTTTTGCAGAGGTCCTGGTGGAGATCGAGGATCGACAAGAGCGGGTCATACGTGGGTGGTCGATTCATATAGTGTGCATCAAATGGAAGCACGGGAACCTCTAGGAGAGCACTTGGGAGCGGGAGGCTCAGATGCATGCTCAGTACCCTCATTTGTTCCCCTAGTTTGTGTTGTATCTTTACAGGGATGTAAATCCTTGAGGTGGGAGTAATGTAAAAACCCATAAATTTCAAGGGAAATTTTTTTTCTTAAATTTATTTGGTATTTTATGAGTACGCAGTTTCTGACGACACCTGATTCTGAGGCCCGGTGTTCCCGGAATCATTTTTTGAAGTTTAGCTCGGGTACATTCAATGAACGGATGAGCGGGTTTTTTTAAATTTTGAACCGATGCTCAGAATCGAAATCCGAGGGCACCAATGAAACCACAGTGTCGGTAATTGCTTAGGAACACCTTTTCAGGAGTTGCGTTTGATCCGGTGAGGTTATTAAATAAATGGGTTAACTAAAGAATGAAATAAAATTTGTGTTACAATTTTTATTTTCTATTCTATGTTGTTTTAACCTGTGCATGGATGTTGTAGTGGGGCCCACTACATCCTAACTGCACTTGGTAGGATATTAGTGAAGTGGGGACCAAACGATCCCCACCCATTCAATTCCATTAATCCTCCATCTTGCAATTTGTTGTGTAACACACCCGCTACCCTAAATTAATGAGATGTGAACTCTCGCAATTAATTGGATTGTTAAATGAAATTCAATTAATTTAATTAATTGAATGATATATTTTGAATTTAAAATTAATGTTGGCATGTGTGTGTGTGAATAAAATAAGACAAGATCTTATTTTTATATTGGGGATTTGTTGTGTGGATGAGAGGGGATAACTCTTGCGGTCTTGAAGGACAAATCCTTCTTCGTTGAAGAATGCGAAGAACGCCGGAGCACCAAGGGGAGACGACGTGCCGATCTCTCCCTTCTCTGAAACCGGTGCGGGATGACATCCTCTTGTTGGATTCTCGCCAAAGCCATCAACGAACCACCCTCATGACGCCATTTTCCACGACAATCTTCTTTCGATGACTTCTTTGAGGTAAGGGTTTTAAGTTCAAATTTAATGGATTAAATTTGTTCCTTGTTCGTCAAAGTTGTTTTATGTTAATTTGGGCTTCCTGTTATCAATTTAACTGGAGGAGGTCAGACCGCCTAAACACAGCTGGTCCTCCTCTCCCTTGTTGTTGTATTCGTTGGGGCTCGAACGAAGGAAGCGCGGTGCAAAGGCACCGTGTGGAAACAAGGAGGAACACAACGAAAAAGCGTTGCGCCGTCGCTCCGCGCCGTTGAGGCCGAAAGAGGCCGCGGCTGGAGTAGGGACGCAAAGGAGCGTGGCACCATCGCGCCCCACCGGAGCATCACGAAGGTCCACGGTCGGGACGGGCCGCGGCGGAGGGGCGTGGTGTCGTCGCGCTGCGCCGGTCGGACCAAGGCTGTGGCCTTTGGCCGCGACGGAGCAGGGGAGGGCGGCTGAAGCCGCCGTCCATCGGTGCTTAGGAGGCGGGATCGGCTGGTCCCGTGCGGCACACTGGACGGCCATTACGGCCAGCCAGATCAGGAAAACAGGGGGTTTGAACCCCTGGTCAACGCAGCAGGGGGGACCCCCCGTGGGTCCGTTGTCCGGTTCGAAGGGGGTGGCGGTTCCCCCCTTCCACCCTCGCTGGGCCGGGCTGCGCCACGCCCTGATGGGAAAAACCCGGACTCGGGTCGGGTCGACTCTGTTCGGGCCGACCCAGGGGGTCTCGTGTCGGGTCGGTCCGGGCCCAAAACCCCCTAAAAACGGACAGGTTCATTCAAACACACGTAACATGGGCTAAACACCTCCGATCGACGCACCGTCAGTTGCGATACGATCTTTGGATCGAGAAGGTCGTTTTGATATATTACACTCAAGGTTTTGGATAAACTTGGGTACAGCCGGGTTGGTTCGATCATGAAACCAATCGGGCCCTTGGAGCGGAAACACCTATAACTTGAGCTCCGGACGTCTGATTGATGTGTCGTCGACATTGTTTGTTTCGTCTTAGTGATACGGAACTTTTAGCTTACACCAATTGAGGTTTGGATGCAGTTGGAGTATGGTCGGGTTGGTTTTGACTTAAAAACCAACTGGGCCCCTGGGACAGAAAAGCCAATAACTCTTAGACCGGGCGTCCGATTGACGCGCCGTCTGTCGCGTTGAGTTCCTTTTGTCGAGACGGAAATTTGGGATACATCATCTCTGGACTATGTGTTAGTTAATGTATCGACCCCCTTGGCTCATGGAGTGGACCCTCCCAGAATCAAGAATGCTGTGTGCGGGAACCCTAGAGATGGCTGCGACTGCGACGACGATGGCGACTGTACAGAAATCCTCTCTAGGTTTGGCAGTGACAACGACTACACTGAAATCATCTGTGGGTTCGGCAACGACGATGACCATACTGAAATCCTCTGTGGGTTTGACGGAAATGACTACTTTTCTTGTATCCTATGTGGGTCTGACAGTACTACTGTTCTTGTATCCTACGTGGGTCCGACAATATTTGACTCTGTACTTGTATCCTACATGGGTCTGGTAGAGTAGCTGGTCTTGCATACTTTGTGGGTCTAACAGCATAGCTATTCTTGTATCCTACGTGGGTCTGACAGCTTAGATGAATTAGTGGATACATCTGATCATATCTATCGTCTTACGAAGAAGTATACCTGTGTGAGATGAGTTTTGACTTTCAATAATTATCTTAGATATGATTGACTTGCTATCCTATGTGGATTGGTTTGTGTTATCCTGTGCGGATTGGTTGTGATATCCTGTGTGGACTAGATCAAATTTGGGCTCGGATGTTGGACACGAACTGGAATTGATGACTTAAGTATATGTATGGGCATATGCCTATGTAGTGTTGGTTGTTACTTCGTGATTGTATCTTTCCTTTGTGGATTATCCTTTGTGGATTCTGGGAGACCTTCAGGGGTCTCAGGGTCCCTACTGAGTAGCATATACTCACCCCTGCACAGGCTATCCCCACACTACATTATGTTGGATGCAGACGACGGAGAATGCTGATCGTGGTTGTGGCTTGTGGAGCAATTCGGTACCTAGAGGCGGACCACTGGGTGGGATGTACATGGAGCGGACGGCCTGACCCAAGGAGATGAGGATGAGGCTATCTATACCCACCTTTTAGGTGGGATTTCTAGTGGATGTCTCGGCATTGCTTCTTTACTTTTTAGTTGTTGTACTTTCTGTTCATTTGTACTTTACATCAGTTGGGTTTGTATTCTGGCCCATTTACTTTCCAGCACTTACAGTTGTACCCAGTTTACTTAGTGTTTACATCAGCTTTTTTACTCTGTGGTGTTTGTTTACATTATAAAGGCAATTCCTTCCCTTTTTATCGGGTTTTATGCTTTTGGTGCTAGTCGCTAGCCCCTGCCCTAAGAAAGGAGGGCTTGGGGTAGTCATAGCACGGGTCCCGAGGACAAGTCGTCACATCAAATCCTCCTAGTTAGGCAGTACAATCGATGTTTCATGGGGGGCTAAGTCATCGACTCAATTATTTTGCGACTGAGGGACAATAGTAATGTATATACACGAATGGAACTGAGCTATAAGCTGGGGAGTGCACACTAATAGTGGAGATCACTCTAGATTACATACAACATAGTCACTGTTGACCTTCTTGATGACCAGTTTTGAGTACCCTTTCACATGTTGGTGGGGAACATAAATCTCAAGAGCCAACTCAAGACCAGTGATGAGGGCTTGATACTTGGCCTCATTATTGGTGTAACTTTCTAACAACCAGAACAAATTGGGTAGGGTAGACTGTGATGTTGTGGTGAAGATGATACCTAATTCCACTCTGTTAAGCTTGTGATCATTAGGTATTCTGCTGGTATGACATCACAAAGTGTCGTCGAAGTGCATCTTCCAACATTGAACAACTTTTTCCAATGAGAGGATTGCCTCATCTTGGAAATCAGGGTCTATATACAACTCTACAGGGGCTGGATGGGAAGAAAGGAAGTCTACCAGTGCATGACCCTTGATATATTTCCAAAGGATAGACCTAATGTAAAACTGTTAAAGGATCACCGCCCACTGAGTTAGATGGGTAGTCAATATGGGTCAGTTAAGAATGTAATTTAGTGTATCCACACGGGACACTAAAAATATCTCTTGGCACTGCAAGTAATTTCATAACTTCTACACCGTGAATACCTTCCCAATGTAGCTCTTCTCAATAGAGGAATATCTTGTATCTGTATCAAGGAGCATGTAGCTAAGTTAGAATAAATTGTTCTATGTCCCATCATTATTCATCTGGGTGAGAAGGTCACTGAGAGATCTTTCCAGGTCAATCTAATAATGGACTAGCAGTTCTCTAGAGACAGGCAGCATCAGAACTAGAGTCTCAAAAAGGTAACACATGATCTCATCAAAATCATCCTTACACTCTTCATCCCACTAGTAGTCAAAAAAAAATTCATCATCCTAGAAAAGAGATTACACTTTCTCACCAGATTTTCAATGAATTTGTGTATGTAGGCTATTTGGCCTTGAAAGCCTCAGAGCACTTAATATTTTTTCAGAGGTGACATCTGGTTAACAACCCTGATCATATCTGGATCGATCATGATACTTCTATATTTGATGACGATGGTGAAAAACTTTCTAGAGGTAACCCTGATAGAACATATCAAGGGGTTCATCATCAAGTGATAGGAGATGAGGAAGATGAATAATTTCTTAAGATCTATAATATTCTCCTGGCTCTATTGAGATTTTACCACTAAGTCTCCATGTCACATTCCAACAACTTCTAGGGAATCAGCTTGAATATGATGTGCATGGCATGCTAGTAGGTGGTTCTTGCATACATTAGACCAAAAGAAACTACATAGTAGTATAAGGTACCTTGTGGTTCGGTAAAGGTATTGAACTCTTTATCCTTAGGCGACATTAAGATTTGATTTAATTTGTAATAACCATCCATAAATAAGGGTTCTTGGAACCAGTGGTAGCGTTAATTAAAAGCTCTATCACCAGAAGATGAAAATCATCATTCACACATTGATTATTGAGATCCAAAAAGTTGATATAGACTATGATATGTCTATTCTTCTTCCTGACAGTCACAATGTTCTTTAACCAACGTGGGTATTGAACTTCCTTGAAAATTTTGACTTTAATGAGCTTATCAACCTTGACCTTGACCATGGAACCCTGAGAAGAGTGCATAATTTTCAGAGGTTGTTTGAACCCGTGTTGGTTCATCAGGAGATCAGGGTGGTGGATAGTGACCTGATGATCTAGTCATATCATCTTTCCATAGCTCATGGTGAAGACCTCATGATGATACTTTAGGAAGACAACATATAGTTTCTGCTCCTCTGTTGGCATAACTACACTGATCATTATCGGTCTCAGTTCTATCTTTATACTGAGGTTCACCTGTACCAACGCATCAATGGTTATAAGGACACCTTCCTCAAATTTGGGAGTTGAATAATCCAAAACCTCTTTATTATCTATGGTGATATGATCATTAGAAGGGGGAAATCATTTTAAATTGGCTGACCCAGACTGAATGTTGGTGCTGGCCTAAGTGGACGTTGAATCTTTATTGGGGGACCCCTACATTGTTGAAACAATAGAGACGAAAGATGTAGATACAAATATATTAGGCCTTCAGTCCAACATTCCACATATGATAATATCAAATCTACAGTATTGTGTTGGCATGAGTCAGTTCAACCTATTCAGGCTGAACTAGCATGTATGTCCTATTGTTGTTTCCTTGGGAAAAACATCCTGATATATTATAAGGGTATGAGGATCCTGAATCACCTAAGATTTATTTGTGTATGAGTACGAAGTAATATTCTAGAATTCCTTATACAAGGGAATTCACTTTTCACTTTTCCTAGAGATGACAAAGTAGTGTCTCATGTATAGGGTTGTGGCATCTAATCGGTGAACTGGGTGAATGTAGGCATCATCCCTGTCTTTCCATGGGTTATCCACAATGGTAGTATGATCATCTTCGTTTAATTGAACCTGTTTTTCCTTACTCCGGTAGTAGTCAACGTCCAGGTAGAGGTCTTTATAATAGGAAAAGGGATTCACATCACCATGGATTATCCCACTCAACCTTTAAAGGAGTAAATGAGGCATTGTTGATATGAGGAGGGGACTGCTCCATGTTGATGGAGCAAGGTCCAACCCATTAGTTCATTATATGTGGTGTATTAAGATACCTCCATGAACATTGTTCTAGAAACCAGGCCACTAAATTGTGTATTCAAGCATATTTTTCCAACATGTGACTTCTCTGTTCTTTCATAACAATGAATCTTCAGGTCATAGGGAATCTGATCTGTTTCAGAAATATCCAGCATGTGAACTGTTTTGGATAAGATATGACTGATACTAGAACCCATGTCTATAATACATAAATGGAATTCGATGCTATTGACCTGGCTAGTGATGTAAATTGGTTGTATATCCCCATGTATGGGAGAATCTTTGTCTTCTTTTGAGAATGAGATGATGGCCTGTCATCCTTCCAGTTCGAATACCTCACCATGGAAGTCTTTTATGGCTTCTACCTATATTTCAAACTAAAGGGGGATTCATAAATCCTCTGTAAGTGAATCAACTATATCTACTAATAGTAATAGAGACTCAATGATTAAGAGCCTTACATGAATTCTAGAAAGGTTATTGAGGGAATCATACATCCCTGGGAGGATCACACTTCTTTGGATATGAGGTTTCTCCATGGAAGAAGGCATGGTAGGCATTTGTGGTTGAATCGGAGGATTTTGGCTGGTTTTATGGATTTACCACTACTCATCTGTTGAACCATACAAGGAATCAATTGGATGATGGCCAGATGGCTGAGGATTTTCCCACACTCAACTAGTCTGATCATATCATGGTCATGGAAAGCCTTCTGGGTCAAGTAATATGAACGGTGGTGGGGGAGAATCTGACAAAACTGGATGAGAAGGTTGTGCATGCTGAGCTTTACTCTAGACCTACTTTCTAGTTTTGGTGGCCTGCATGGATTGGTTGGAAGAACTGGCCTAAAAATTCTAGCAATTTTTATACCCACAACTCCATTGACACTGAAGCCGACATGGTACGTTAGGAGGTTCTTCCTAGTACTCTTCATTTTTAGGAATCGTGTAGGGGTTTACCAATTTGAGGGTATTCTCTAAGACATACTCCTAATCATTAACTAAGGAACCCTCCATTAATGGGTGGATCCTAGGAGAAATCCCATTCTCAAGGGGAATATAGTTGCTGAGAGTACATGATATATTTGACATAGGTGGAGGGATTCTATCTCCCATACGATATCAGTTCCTACCTTTCTGGGATATGGAATGCTGAAATGTTATGGTAGAAGTAGTACCTAGGGGTAGCATAGTAACTTCATAAGGTTCG
This sequence comes from Viscum album, assembly GCA_963277665.1. Taxonomy (NCBI): domain Eukaryota; kingdom Viridiplantae; phylum Streptophyta; class Magnoliopsida; order Santalales; family Viscaceae; genus Viscum; species Viscum album. Next base: position 162,878,044 of record OY728155.1, on the reverse strand, counting down.
GGTTGATTAAAATGGACAAATATAATACCATGGGCCTGAGAAACTACCTTGTCTACTATGTGGTTTTCATGCATTTGAGACCTGTGATGAGAGACCTACTTCCATTTACTCTCTTTTTCACTACCAAGCATTGAAAACACACATTCCCCCAATGTCGGGGCTATAACCAATCTAACTATGTTGTTATCAACTTTTTCCATGAGCTAGTATTTAAAAACATAACACTACTTGAGAGTCTTTCCAAGGAACAGGTGATAGGGTCTGTAATTGGAAAGATCAGTGAGATATGCATCCTTCGGCATCCTGTATTCTAGAAACTACACGATTTCATGATCCTGGGCACCCAAAACGTAGTTGGGGATTTAGGCCTCATTGAATGGGTAGGTATGATTTATATGATATAGGATAGGGGCTTTAGGGAGATTAGAATTGATGAGGGGTTGGTGGAGCTTGATGATGAGGTTGAACCAGATTGTCTCACCTAGGTAGGGGTGGTGTGTTATAAGGAGATGTCTGTTAATTTTATGCCAGAGGCTGAGTTTGTGGTGATAAGCCTCAGCGTGGCTGTGTAGGTGGCTATGCTAGTAAAAATCCTATCATTACAGGGGCCTTAATCTATGTAACTATAATTGTATTGGACTTGGTGACTCTTCATGAAGTTGCTGCAGGAGGCAATGAGTGTGCCTAATTTCCTTGCTCTAAATAATCTTCTAGGTATTGAGCCTTATCTGAGAAATCCCAAAATCCACCTGGGAACTTATGAGTTATGAAAGATGGAACCAGTTTAGCCTTCATATTTTCTATGAACATCATTAGCAGCTGTTCCTGAGTCAACGACACATCGAGTGAATATGTGAGGCCCTTCCACCCGGTGAAAAATATTTCACCTCGCTCATCAAGCCTTTGCATGCACTTTAAGAAGTTGAAAAAACTAGTCTTGAAGGTGGTGGAACTGAAATAATATAAAAACTGCCTGGGGATATCCTTCTAACTAGATACAGAACTAATGGGTAACTAGTTGTACCAGACAAATTCAGGCCCTTCTAGTGTCTATATGAACCACCAAAACTTAGCGGCTTTTTATTGGGTGGGACCTCCCAGCATTGGTTAACACATTGAATTAATGTGGTCCAGATTCTCTAACAGATCACCAATCCCATTAAAAGGGGATAAGGTAGGATTTCCAAAACCCATTGGTTATGTCATATCATCCAGTCATGTGGGATATGATTTTCTATCTTGTGGGATCCCCACATGTTGGGTTTCAAGAGCCTCAAGCTAGGCAATGAGAATATCCATTGGATCCTCTTAATGAGGATTCTTAACTACCAATGTGATGGTAGTTTCATCATTATGGTAAGCTAGCTGAGTGGATCATGGAGTGGCTAGTGGAATGTCTTTGGGCCACTAGAGGAACCTACGGAGCGGCCGGTGGAACCATTGGAGTTGCTAGTGGAACCTAATTTGGATCATGAGGACGGTTTATTGTGTAGCTCATGTGGATTTGGTGATGCATACTGGGGTCTATTTCCATAGAAATAGGCCTCTGCCCTATCTAGATGGGAAGGGTTATCAAGATCACCTGGGGAAAATTCGCCGTGAGGGGAGGGGGGAGGGGGAGTTGTACTTGTGCCTTCGACCCTAGTGGAAGATGGTTGGGATCATACTGGGGATATCTGTAATTCATACACCATTCCATAACATTCTTAGAAAAGATCTTGTTGACGATCCTTCTTCGTTCTACGAGCTATTGGTAGAGCGTGACCTTTTTGGGATCTTATTCCATCTTTTTCACTAATCCAGATGGATTATTTGGATAAACAGTTCCACTGTACACTTTACACATTCTAGGGTCTCGAAAAAAAGTCAATGACATGTTGGGCTCTTTCAGACCATGTTTTTACCTTTGTTGGAATGTGTGGACACCTGTAGGGTCTACCATGTGTTGTGCATCCCTAGTGGGCTATTAATCTTCTCCAGTCCTTGTGCTGGTTCCCCCTTATGGGTATATCTCAAGAACAACCATGTTTGCTGTGATGATTTCTGAAGGAGTATCCTTGATATCAATGGGTGAACTAGGATGGAGTAGGATATGTCTAAAATTCAGGGCATCATACATCACCATTCAATGTCTCTGTACATGTGGGGAAACCTCATTAATAACTCTACAAAGAACATTTAAGCTATGAACGCATTGTTGCTAGGGGGTCTGATGATAACCGGGAAATGAAGGGTGCTGAGTAATAGTGAGGGAATACAAGTAAACATGGAGGCACCATGGGACAATGTTGTTGATGTGGTCTTGAATTTTTTGGTAAGCTGACCATCGATGATAGAGACAGAAATTCATTGTCCACATAGTTCGATGGAAGCATGCAACCTCATCCTTGGAAAGGGACTCTGGAATATTGAATATTATCGTTGAAATTGGATAGAACATATCCAAAAGATGGTCCGCTGTGAGAATGTCCCATAAACATTTCAACTCAGACATGGGATATGGCCCTTGGTTAACCCGTTCATCAACTGGGGGTGGTTGAGGAACAGGTAACAGCACTGACACAGACCATTGTAGTGATACACTGGTCGATGGAGAGTAAAGTGCAAGAGTTAAAAATCCACTACATCTTAGGCTATCTTCCATAGAATGCACTGACTGTATCACCAAATCTCTATAGGATGGTTAACTATCCACTGCTTCCTATATGGATGTAGTGTTTGTTTGTGATGGGTCATGATGGTGCTCATCGTCGGTCAGTCCCCAAAACCTTTCTATGTGATCTCATGTCGAACTAGAGAATGATACTAGTAATGAAAGAGAGGATTTCATTTTTATACCCTAGGAAGGAGCCAAATCTTCATCCTCATATATGTATAAGCCGATGGATTTTGGGATTTTGTTCATCTCACTTCATAAGAATAAAATGATGATTCATTTAGTTCTTTCCCCAAACCTGGATATAGAGGGTCGGGGTGAGGGTTCAATCACTGAGTCACACTTTGCTACAGAGTCTAAAAATAATATGGGATTGATCATGATTTGAGGCTTCTCAGGGTTCTTCCTCTAGGAGTGATTACCCAACATCGAACACCGGGATGGTTCTTCAGAGCATGGTAGATATTCAACATGGTGAGGACCCTTGATGTGATAAGATGAGGTCTAAAGGGCACCCAATCAGATTCTGAATATAACATGGGGATGAAATCTACATTTTGGAATGCTAAAGCTGGGGGGCTCCACTAAAGTAGGTGATTATGTGAGGAAGAACTTCACATTGATTGACAAAAATATGGGGAGAACATCCATACCTGAAACCATGGGCACAAGGAGGACCATTGTGCGAGATGTCAACATGATGGGGAAGAACTCCACTTAGACCATTGATGGTATCATGAGGAGTACCTCCATACTAAATAAAAGAGTGGCGAGAACCTACAATCTTATTAGAGATGGTACTGGGAGGACCTCCATACTAAATTTCATCACCACGGGTCATCCCACCATGGATGCTTCCTGCATTGGTGACCAAAAAAGTTGACCCAACCTACTCAGGCAATGAATGGGATCTCAATATCGATTGTGAATAGTGGTTACCATGATTTTGTAGTAACATGGAGATGATAACACATATTAGGGGTGGATCGGGCCACTAAATCTGTAGAAGATGATTCTCCATGTTGGGAATCATCTTGAGCATGTGTCTGATGTTGATGTGAGGTCATCCGAGCTAGGGATAGTTGTGCAGGGGTATGGACCATCTTATCCTCGATCTGCGAGACTGGATTATGGGGATGATGTGGCCTAGTTTCTATCCTTATTGATGTTTCCTTGGCTGAAGTGGCAACTGGGATAACTCAGACATTCCTTAATTCATTGGCATAAGGAAGTGAGTCATAAGGTTGTTTCAGGGATAGGTTCCTAAAATTATTAGAGATCAGTGTGGGGAGAATTTTCTTCCTATGTGGACCTTGGGGGTGGCAGAGTTGGAGAGGAACAAAAGCCTCCAACTCTTGATCTACCATATCCATCATCTCAACGAATCTTTCATGTTCGTACTATTGAACAGGTGTATCGATTAACCTCATTTGAATAAATGCGAAGGGTGAGATAGGGTGTGGGTTCCCATTAGATGTGGTTGTATGAGTCATCACAGAAGAGGCGAACCAATATGAGATTGACACATTTTTATTGCTCCGGCCCCTATGTAAGTGGGTAGAAGGTGATCATCTTCCTATCATGGTTTCTTGGGTACTACAAAGTAGAAAGATTCATCCATCATTATAGATATTAGTAAAGTGGTTCTTTGTTCCCCAGTGTCGTTCAATATTCCTTGGATGGATACAAGGATCCACGCTCCCAACGTTGCATATTAGGATGCCCAACAATTTACTACTCTAAATCCTAGTGACTTTCATGCCATGCCCATTATATTCGTCAATGTACCCAGTGCCAGATAATGAGATCTGGTGATGCACTCATCTATTGATGCCCAAAATTCTACTAATCTCCATATTGAGAGGATAAAATTTACATCAGGCTTACCATTTTTTTATGATACTTTTCCTCTGGGGTGTGCTAGGTCATGCCATGTGTTCGGATGCTCACTAATAGTCACATTATATCCCTGACTTCCATCAATGAAAAGGTGGGTGACATCCATCAACTTTCTGAGGGATATTGACTCCTTGATTGAATTAGGAAAGTGGGATGTCGGTTCCTCCTTCTCTGGATTCCTCCTTGGAATTCATCACCTATTCTGCGTCTCCCTTTTGATTAAGAAATTATTCTCAAAACACATACCAGTTCCATATCCTTGTGGACACTGATTGATTTCACCGCTTTTGTCTTGAAATTCCAAGGGGTCAACTCAAGGAAGCAACCTTTAGTCAGTGGAATAGTCCCATTGGGGATCGCTGGCATGTATGTATTCTAGAATATGAGTACACACTGACTTTCAATTACGATAGGGCTTCTTGAAGGGGCAAAATTCCAATGATTCCATATTGAATGTGTGGAATAATATTATATATTAATATCTCTAAGGTTTTCCTCAAATTCCCATGTTTCATATGTTGTATTCCATGAGTTTAACATTTATCCAAGATAGATCAGACATATCATAATATTGATGGGAGTGTACCATATACATAATTATAGAAGAGGGATCACATATAATTTTTACTGGATGGATAGGTTTGAATGCCTGATAAGGCTAGACTAAGGAAAGTGTGTCCCACAAAGGGAAAGGTTTCACATAGTGTAGGATGAACTAGACACCGGAAAGGGTGGATTATAGAGGATGATGGGTCCACGCAAAGGGGAAACTAATGGGTTACCATTGGTTGGGATTGATCCTTGAAGAGTCTTCCTACATACACTATTTATAAGTTAGGGATCAAAACTCAGATTTTTAAAATGGGTTGGGCATGAAATTGTGGTGTACACAAAGGAAAACAACTCGAATATATGCTGGGGATTATGCATGGTCATATTCCCAGGTGATACAAAGTGTGATGAGGTGAATGGGGATTAACATGGTTAGAACCTCGAATAGATTGTGTGGTTTCAATATGATATGGTGGCTCATGATAATGGGCAGATAGATAGGGCCTCGAAAGAAATTAAACCTGTGGGTTAATGCATCGTCTTCCTAGGAAACAAACTCTTTGAGGATAGACTCGGATGGAACATGGGAGATAGGATTGGACCTCAGGGAAGATTTATGCATACCTTTCTCCAAAGGGAAAGATCAAAGTCCACATAGTTCCTATATGGGATAAGGAATCAGAGTATAAAAAAGTGGAAAAAAAACTGAAGACATGATTGGGGCTTACACACGGTTAGCTTCTCTTCACAATAGGGGAACTCTTGGATAGAGTAGTATGGATTGATTATGGGGGACATATTCATGGTCAGCTACCCGGATGAATGGGAAATGTAGTCCTGGTGTATACAAAGGACTAAGACCCAAATGGATGGATGAAAAAATCTCAGGGAGGTGGATCTGAGTGATGTATCCCAAAAAGGTAAAACATCACATCAAGAATGTACGTCCCAAGGAGGGAGAACCAGCGTTTACCATTAGTTAGTATGGAACCACAAAGTTGATTCATACATACCCGAATGGAATCCAAACCCACTTAGTTCAGGATGGGGAACAGAGTTTAACCTCATATTATATAAAGAGTGAATTGACATGAAACAGTAGGGAAAATGGGATAATGGGCTCAGTCCTCATAGAGGCTTCTTATATAACCATCATGGAAGAAATAGATCAATGCCCAAATAGTGTAGGATGGGGAATAATGCATAATATCACGTGGTATGAAAAGTGAATCGACTTGAAATGGCATGGGTAAAGGGAAAATGGGCATGTACCTTAGAGAGTCTTTCTACGTACCCTACTAGGAAAGAAGAGATCCAAGTCCATGTCATATGGTAGATTGGGGATTTGGTTTAAACTTGGTTATCAATACAATGAGGATTTCAAGGTTGATTCTTACTCTACACCTATATGAGTCAAGCTCAGTCTGATAACCAAGTGGCAGAGATAGACTTTATGTTCACATTGCGAAAGGCGAGTCAGTGAGGAGTATAACGGGGCTTACACACGACTAGTTTCCCAAAGAAGAAATAGGGGCATATATGTGGTAGGAGGTCCACAGAATGGAAGATTGGTACTTAATCTAGGAGGGAGTCATATGTAGGTGTCATGATGGAAAAGAATGACATGGACATCATAGATGGAGCAACCAATCAAGATTTGTCGAGGTTTACACAAGGTATTCCTGATTCGCACCTGGAGACAAATTCCTGTAGGATAGTATGAATGAGACGGAACTGGTACCCATCCCCTTAAAGGTCCATTCGATCTTGTCAGTTGAGAAGTTATCATAGTTTAATATCATCTATTGAGGACATGGATGATTGTAATTTTAGTGTCCTACAGCTCGGATGATCATGACTATATCCTTGCCCCTAGGACTTACATAACAGGTGTACTTTAACCCTTAGTGAAGGGAAGGAACCCAAAAATCCATGGATTAATGGAGGTGTGGAGTGATCAATTTCAGGATCCACATTTGCATGGCTATGAAAATAAGAAATAGCCATTAGTGTGCCTATGCAAAGAAGCATGAGGCAGGGTAACACAACATGGAACACCACTCAGGGGGGACCATGAAATCACTACATAATTTCCTGGAAGATCACATGGAAGAGGGGTTAACAAAGAAGAAGTCCTCGAAGAGATGGGCTTCACAATTCTCCGGTGCTTCAGGAAGTGATGGGGATTCGTGAATGATGGTTCTTCACAATTTATAGTGACCTAGGATAGGTATGAATTCTATATGTTTTTGAAGGATTCTTCATGAAGACTAATTGATTTGTGATGTTTTGAGTACACAAAGGGGTATCCTTCCTTTGCAATGGAAAAAAGTATAACAACACTCCTCTTTATTTCACACTTAAACATAAAAGCTTCACTTGATAGAACATATATGATCGAGAGGTATAGTGTATTTGGGGATTAGGAACATTACATAAAAATTTAAAACCTGAAATACACATCTTTATTGAAAACTTATTTTACCAAACCACATACATTCCTCTGTACATAGAATTGCATGTGATAACCTGAGGACATGCATAAGAGAATGGCGATCTATATAGCCCAGTAATGGATTAAACAAGTCATGACATGAAGAATATAGGACATGTTATGCAACAAGAATATCAAAGGGTCATAAGAGGTACATGAACATAAAGGCATGATATAGCATGATTATCATAATATGGGAATGTGGTATCAACATTTAACCTGATATTAGCATGAGCCAAGGCTCACTAGACATAGAGCCTCATAAAAACTCATTTCACATGAATTAGCATGACTAAACCCTCATTTCACTTGATGTATCAGGATTCTAATGTTTACCCAATACATTGCTGTACTAATAGGGTGCACCCTTCTTAATCATTTCATTTCATGCATAAGTGTGACACATGGATCATATAACATAGATTCATTTTAAATCATCCTTTATTCCATGATAAAGAAAAAAAGAAATTCATACATGAAAATGTACAATCAATAACTAAATTTTCAGGAAGGTGAATACCCTTGATAGGGAAATGGGCATGGTATTCACTGCACAATTACTTTGGATTGGAAAATCGAGGTGCGATTTCGGTAGCATAATGGTGTGACATAAGAATTCATAAAAATGGTTGATGAGAGAAAGAAAGGGGTGTCTCATAATATTTAAATGAAATGGATAGTAAGGGGGTCATATAGATACATGTCCCAACATATGTAATGGAATTTAGATTCACAGTACAAAATAATTTCTTGAATGTAAATGTGGAGAGATAAATCTCGTACTGAATTTCAGCATGGTAAAAGGTGAACATGGGCAGTATTAATGAGAGATAAATGGGTATCTCATCATTCAAACGTATCTATTGTAGTATGGTTGAGGTTTTTTATGACACCCAAACATTTTTAATTGAAAATTAAAGGTCATAACTATAAAAAGAATTTTGGACAAAAATGAGAAAGGAAGAAATCCCTTACTTGAAAGTGTGACCCCGAAGGCTTGGGAGAGGCATTAGAGAGGCTTCTTGGGAGCTTGGGGCGATTTGGGAGGATTATATAGAGAGGAGGACATAGTTTGGTTGAGATCCAATGGATTTCAGTGAATGAGAAGTGGGAGCATGGGTGGGTTTATATAGGAAAAGAGAGGTAATTCATTATTATTTATGTTTTGGACACCACACATTAAACTAATCAAAACCACAAACCAACCCATGGTTTTTGCCCATATTTGTTTCCAAAGAGATGTGGAGGAAATTATTTCATTAGGCTAATGGTCAAACTTCTTAAAATATAAGGCCTTCTTATGTGGAGGTGAGTCACACTCTCAAGGAAATCAATTTAGATAGTTCAAATGTTTTATATGTCTTGGAGGGTCCACTAAATCATTGTAAAATAAATAAAAAAAATTAAATCAAATTATTTTACTATAAAAAAATATATTGGACGAAAATGTAATTTATTGTATTTTATTACATAACTATTAGGTTATTATGACTTCATTAAATTAATTATATATTAAGACGATATTTAATTTTACCAAAATATTCAACTATCTCAGAAAATTATTATAAATTCACTATTTTATATTTTTAATGTTCTGATTCCAAAATATAATATTCAATTTATTTAAATAATTTTTTAAATATTTTAATTTTTTACTTTTAAAATAAAAACTAGTAATTATAAAAAATTTATGGGTTTTGATAAAAAATGGATTTCAAACATTAATAAAAACAAAAATGGTATTAATAATACTACACAATAATTTATATTTAATAAAAATTAATTTAGTAATAATATATTATTAAAATATTATTTAATTCAAAAATCCATTAATTCATCAAAATATATTTCTTAATTGAATATTAACTACAAATACTATTTTTTCTTTAAAAACTATTTACAAAGTAACAATAATAAAATGAATGTACATTCTCTATACAAAAATAATGTACATAATCACAGTGCTAGGGTATTATTACATAATCCCTTATAAAAATTTCATATGACCTATGGGTAAGGTGTTCGATGGTGATATACTTTTCGGGTGGCTCAGGTAACATTGCTTGGGTGGTAATCTCTATCAACTTCCACTTCTCCCATAGGTGGTTCTGTTTGAGCTTAACATGTTGAAAATTGGGTTGGACTTTGTAAATAGTGAATCCCAGGGATACCACCTCCTTTCCGATCTCCATCAAATGTGCTTCTAATGGAGAAATTCTATAGGATGACGCAATAACTTCCTTTGCCTATGTAAATTGGATTTGTTAAAGACCTATATTTATACTAATAATATTATCATTGGTCAACGACTATATTAGAAATGGTAAAAATTCTTATAGGTATTTTGAAATAAAAAATAATAAATCCAAATATGTTCATATATTATATACCCATTTTACATAATTACACTTTTAATTAGAACAAGAGGAATTTTCATTAAAAAAATATTGGGTCATTATAATATTCCTCCCTTAAAAAATTTAGCCCTCGAAATTTCCTTTTCCAACACTAAAACAGATGTAGGTAACTCTAATTCATTAAATCCTTTGATTCCCATGTTTCTTCTTCAAACTTGTGGTTTTTCCACAACACGTTAATGGTAGAATTGTCTTATTTCATAGAACTTTTTCCCTATGATATTATATCATCACCGACTTCTCTTCATAGGTGAGGTCATTCTCCAATGGTACCACCTTAGGATTCTGTACATGTAGTGGGCTAGGTATTTAATTACTTAAGAGTGATACATACAATACATCTTGTACATGAGATTGTTTTGGTGGGAGTGCTAGTATGTAGGCCACCACTCCAATGTGATCAAGGATCTCAAAAATGCCAATGTACCTTAGAATAACCTTTCCCTTATTCCAAAATCTAATAAATCTCTTCTATAGTGATATGCAGAGGAATACCATGTCTCCGACATGAAACTCTAGGTATCGTCGACGATTATCAGCATAACTCTTTCGTCAACTCTGACCAAAATTAATGTCCTGCGGAATTTTCTTAACCTTATCCACAATTTCATCAACCATTTATGGACATTAGAGTTATCTACCCCCAGCATCATCCCATCATGCTGATGTTCTACCCCTCTCCCCTTAAACGGATTCATAAGGATCCTTTTGGATGCTTGAGTGGAAACCGTTATTGTAAAAGAACTCGACTAGAGAATGATTTTGATCTCATCCTTCTTTAAACACCATTGAGGATGATCTCAACATATCCTCATGTGTTTGGATAGTCCACTCAGATTGGAGATCAGTTTGAGGATGATAAGCCGTACTAATGATTAGCTAAGTATTCATATCATGTTGAAGACTCTTCCAATAATAATAAGAGAATCTTCGGTCTTGATTTGATACTATCAATAGTGGTACTCTATGTAGCCTTACCACATCTCTAATTTTTATCTTTTATTATTATTCCAAAGATAAATCCTCTCAAATTTCAATGAAGTGTTCAGTCTTTATAAGATGATCCACAAAAATCCAAATAACAGTGTTTCCTTTGGATGTCTTCATAAGTCTGGTGACAATATCCATGGTGATGTTGTCAGATTACCATAATGGTATGGGTAATAGTTGCATCATCTCCTTAAAATTCTACCTCTTAGATTTAATTTTCAGATATACCAAGCACATTGATGTATACTCAACAATCTCCTTCATCATATTATGACATCAATAATTCTCTATGAGATCTCGATACATCATTATTTTTCTTGGTTGAATGGATAAATTCAAACAATGTGTATCATCCAAGATTTCGTTGTTTAACTCTATACATGATAGAACACATAGTCTTGTCCCAAATCTCACAATTCCATCTTAATTAACATTGAAATCTAATGATTTCATTTTTCTAATAGTTTCAACTTCCTTTTGAATTCCCAAATAATTATTTTGAGCATCCTTTAACCTATCGAAAAGAGAATATTGAGCAATAATTTGTGAAAGGGTTGATGATATTCCCTTCTTTATGATTGCCATGTCCATATTCATAAAATATAAGAATACTGGACCCTTCCCAATTCTTATCAACTATAAAATCACTGGTTCAATTCTATTTAGATGATACACCACCTTGTTCTCTTTCCCAAGGCGGTAATTGATTGAGATGTCGTAGTCTTTTATCATCTCTAACCATCTTAGTTGGCACATGTTCAACTCTTTCTATATGGATATATACTTGCGGCTTTTGTGGTCCGTATATATTTCTAACTTCTCCCTAAATAGGTAATGCCGAAAAATTTTAAAGTGAAGATTAGTGCAACCTACTCCATATCAAGTGTTGTTTATTTTTTCTCATGAACATTCAATTTCCTTGAAGAATTGGCAATGAATTTCTCATTTTTCATCAACACATAGCCTATTCCCTTCTTTAAAGCATCACTAAATACCACCAAAAAGTTCTCCACTTATGGGTAGTGTGAGAACAGGCATAGTGATAATCCTCTTTTTAACTCTACAAAGCTATATTCACATTCATAACACCATGCATACTTGAATCCTTTCAGATTTATCTTGGTAAGAGGGTTTTTCAATTGGGAGAAATTTCTTACAAATCGGTGATAATATCCATCTAACCCCAAGAAGCTGTGGATATCTGTAACCGATGTTGGCCCCATCCATCCCTCTATTGCATTTATCTGTGATGGATCCATAGATATCCCATTGTTTGTGAAGATATTTCCAAATAATGTGACCTCTTTAAACCAAAAATCACATATGATTTACTTTTCATAGAGGTTATCTTTTCACAATGTCACTAATATAGTGCTTAGATGCTCCTCATGGTCCTCCTTTTTTTGCCTATATTAGAATATTTTCTATAAAGGCAACCACAACCTTTTCTAGTTAATCTATAAAGAATATATTCATCATTTCCATGAAGATTTCTAGAACAATATTGAGTCCCAAATTAATTACTGTGATTTCATAGTGCCCGTACCTTGAAAAGTTTTCTTGGGGATATCCTCTTTCTTCACACTTACATGGTAATATCCCGACCACAAATCCAACATAAAGAACTATTATTATACTTGCAGTAGATAGTACAAGTCATCAATTTATGGTAGATGATACTTGTTCTTTATCATGATTTTTTTGAGCCCACAATAATCAATGCAAAGGTGCATTGAACCATCCTTCTTCTGGATGAAGAAGACTGGTGCACCCCATTGTGAATCACTCTGTCATATAAACCCTTTATCCAAATTATACTATAATTGTTTCTTCATCTCCTCATGATCTATAGATGCCATTTTATATGGATTCTTGGATATTGGAAACACCCTAAGTATAATATCAATAGAGAATTCAACATCTGTTCTAGGAGGAAGACCAACAAATTCCTTGGGAAACACTTCAGTGAATTACCTAACAATAGGAATTCCTTCAGGGATGGTTTCTTCCTTAGACTCATTCATCTGATCCAGATACAAATTCTCATAGTGTATTAATATCCATTCTTGAATTTATGGTGCTAAAGAAGATTCATCCTCCTCCTTGAACTTGTACAGAATCGGGGGTCGATTTTCTATATAGAGAGTGATTTCTCTCTCATGTCAATTTATATTGGCTCTATATGAGGAAAGACAATCCATGCCGAGAATTGCATCAAATTCCACCAAAATCCGTATGAAGAGGTTCACCATGAATTTCAATCCACAAATTATTATAGGGGAGGAGTTATATTCCTGGGATGAAATGATTTCCCCATTTTCCATCCTCATCGACATATTTACTTCCATGATTTGTTGTGGTGTTGGGATTTTTCTACTTAACATCTGGGATATAAAAGAATGCATAGAACCGGAATCAAAAAGTACTATCACTATTCTTGAATGAATAACTAGTGTACTAGTCACCAATTCATTGATGGGGTTAAATTCGGTGGAAGTGATAGAAAATTTTCACTCATGTTGCCTTGGAGGTTTTTAGTTTCCTCCGAAAAATATTATCTTTGGGGACTGGTTTACAAAGTGCCCTGGTTTTTTGCATTTGAAGAAATGAAAAATTTGTTGAGGGTCTAACAGAGCGTTATTGTCCTTGGTCGTAGCCACATATTTTTCTTTTCGGTAGTTAATGGACAGGTGCCCTTCTCTTATACACCTAAATCATTTCCTCATCCTCTTCAAGCAATTTATGAGGTTCTTTTTTCCACACATTTGGAAATTGGGGGCTTAATTTTCATAGCATCTTTGGATTTATTTATCAAAATGACATAATTTAAGTCCATCGTACACTTCTTATCCCCATGATACCCCTGATATTCTATGATCTGCATTTCTTCTTTGGGGCACATCAGACAATTTTTTCATAGCTCTCGATGTCCTACACCTCTATAGAATTTTTTAGGATAGGTTTAATCCCACCAATGAAGCGGTTAACCTTGTATTTGAGAGTAACAAAAATTTTGGATGTATATCATGCAAACACTATGAAAATTTCCACATAGTGTTTGATGGATTCATCATCTTTTTTCTTGAGGTCAAAGAAGTCCATTTCCATCTTAAATTCGAGGGTGCGACGAAAATATTTATCAAAAAAAATTCATGGAATAGTTCCATTCCAACTCCTCGATCTCCTCTTCAGGCCTTGTATTTTTGATCAATTTCCACTATTGATCAGCTTCACCCTCCATGAGATAAGTATCAAGAAGTACCTTATCATGTTTAGAACATTGAAGGGTGGAGAAGATCTTATCAATGGAGTTGATCTATTGTTTAGTGGTTGGATCAGATGATCCATTAAAAGTAGGAGGCCTTTGTCTTATGAATCTCTCGATTGTGACTTGTTTATTCTTGGGGGGTGAATGTTCCTCTTCACCCATGTTTTAATTAAAAATATTTATTTAAATGAAAGAGTATTGAGACAATGTTCTCAATTCCCACTCCCATTGGATTGGGAATCTCATGAGAACAGTCATCACATTGATCTTCACATCAACTGTTATCCCATGTTCACCTATTACCAGCCATTGTCTAGAATAAAACCTATGTTAGGGGTAACACATAAAGGGTAATATGAATACAAAAACCGATGAATTATAAATTACTATTATTTCCTTAACATGTGAACCTATGGGATTCAATCAATGTTATCCATGATATACTTCACAAAATATTTTCTTAGGGGAATTTTTTCCATTAATAATGGTTCATACAAAGAGCATTAATTTAGAAAAGCATATCCCATGAGAGTTTCGTAACCAATACTATAGCAAGGCCTGTTGTCGTGCACCATTTCCTATTCTTGTCTACCTCAAAGTGGTGTTTTCTATTCTTACCCCTAGATACATTTATACTAGAGCTACATATGCTTGCACGTATCCTGATAGGGATGTATTTTCGTGATAAACCACTTACACATTACTCACCAAAATTTACGATAGTTTTATTACAGTTATTCTTATACCTAAGTCTTTCTCTAGGGTTTCTTAATCCGAATCCCAAAATTAACTAAACCTATCGTCTGATACAAATTATAACAACCCTTCTCTGTATTCCACACATAAACATAAATCCTTCAGTTGATAAAATAATTAATTTTTAGAGGTCTTATGTCTTTGGGTGTTAGGAACATTACAACATTACAAAAAAAATTAAATATACTTCCTTATTGAAATATTCTATTACATGACCACACACATTCCTTCGTACTTAGAATTGCCTGTGATAACCTGGGGACATACAGAAGAAAAAGGTGAGCTATAAATCCCATTAAGGGAGTAAAAAGGCTTAAGATAAAGAATAAATTAGATGTTAGGAAATTGGAATATCAATTTAGCATAATAGATACATGAACATAAAGGCATGATATAGCATGATTACCAAAACATTGGAATGTGGGATCAACATTTAACATGATATTAGCATTAGCCAAGGCTAATTTCATATGGAGAATGAGTAAACCCTCACTACACATGAATTAACATTAATAAAACCACATTAAACATGACGTATCATGATACTAATCATTACCTAATGCATTGGAGCGCTATTGAGGATCACCCTTGATAATCATTCCATTTCATACATAAGTGTGCCACATGGATCATATAATATGGATTCATTAGACATCGTCATTTATTCCACGATATTATGAAATGTAATTCATACATGAAACTATTTAATCATATAAAAATCTTCATGAAGGTGAATACGCTTGATAGAGAAATGGGCAATGAATTCTCTGTGCAATGTCTTTGGCTTGGAAAATCGTGGTGCAATTTCAGTAGTATGATGACATGACATAAGAATTCGTAAAAGTGTTTGATGAGAGTGAAAGGGGTGTCTCTTGAAATTTACATGAAATGGATAGTACAGGGTTCATATAGATTCATGTACTAACATATGTAATGGAATTTAGATTCAAAATATAAAATAATTGCTTGAATGTAAATGAGGAGAGAGAAATACCTTACCAAATTTCGGGATGGTAATAGGGGTACATGGGAGGCATTAATTAGAGAGAATAGGGTCTCTAATCATTCAAAACTATGGATTGAATAATGTTAGAGGCGTTAAATCATTTCCCAACATTTTTAATTGAAAATAAAAGGGCATAAAACCATTAATAAACTTGGGAAAAAATTATAAAGGAAGAAATCCCTTACTTGGATGTTTGATCTCAAAGGCTTGGGAGAAGGTTGAGAGAGGATTATTTGGAGATTAGGGAGCCTTTGGAGGATTCTAGAGAGAGGAAGGAATATGTTGGTCAATCTCCAAAGGCTTTTAGGGATTGGTAAGTAGAATATTGGGTCGGTTTATTTATAGAAAGAGAGGGAATTGTTTATTAAATAGGTTTTGGACACCACCCATTAAACTAATCAAAAGAACAAACCAACCCATGGATTTTTCCCACGGTGTTTCCCAAAAGTGATCTAAAGAAATTATATTGTTTGTTTCATGGAATAAATCTTTAAAATACTATGCTTTCTTATGTGGAGGTGAGTCACACTATCAAGGAAAACAATTTAAAAAGATAAAATGTTTTATAATTCTTGGAGGGTCCAATAATTATTTGTAAAATAACAAAAAAAAATATAAAATCACATTAATTTAATGGTAAAAAATATATTCTCTGATCATATCATTTATAGTATTTTTTTACATCACTATTGGGTTATTATGATGTCATAAAACACATTATATATTTAAATGGTATTTAATTTTTACCCAAAAAAATCGATTATCTCAGAAATTTATGAAAAATTCACCATTGGATAATTTTGAAGTCTGGATTCAAACAATAATATTCATTTTATCTAAATAATTTTTCAAAATTTGTGTGTTTATAATAATAAAATAAAAACTGATATTTATAAAAATATATGGGTTTTGAAAAAAATGGGTTTCAAACCTTAATAAAAATTAAAATTTTATTCATTAAATGTATACAATCATTTATATTTCATAAAACGTAATTTAGTAATAATATTTTATTAAAATATTATTTAATTCACAAATCCATTAATTTATAAAAATTTATTTCTCTATTTAATATTAAATAAAAATACATTTTTTCTTTAAATACTATTTACAAATTAAAAATAATAAAATGAATGTATATTCTCTAAACAAAACTAATGTATATAATTATAGTGTTATAATAATGTTATATAACACCCACATATGACTTAAGGGTAAGGTGTGCGTTGGTGACAGACTCTTGGGGTGGCTGAGATAACATTTCCCGGGTGGTAATATCTATCAACATCCACTTCTCCAGTAGGAAGTTCCATTTGATCTTAAAATATTGAATCTCAGTAAGGGCTTGGTAAAGAGTGAGTCCTAGTGATGCCACCTCCATTATAAGCTCTAAAAAATGAGCTTCGTGTGGAGAAATTCTACTGGTTGTGGCCAACACTTTCTTTATCTGAGTAAATTGGATTTGTTACAGCCCTATATTTATACTAATAATTTGATCACTGTTCAATAAATATATTATCAATGGTAAAAATTATTAATGGTAATTAAAAATCCAAAATAATAAAACCAAAGAAGTTGATATGTTATATAACCATTTTAAATAATAAAACATTTAATTAGACCAAAAGGAATTTTCATTAATAAATTTTTGTTCATTACAAAAATTCTTCATGAAGAGAATCCCCATTTGAAGAAGAGGTAAAATGGATCAAAGGGAATGAGGGTTTACAATGATAATATTCCTTGGATTGTTATTTTTGTTGATGTTTCATAGAGAACCGGATGCTTCATGAATTGAGAGCATGGAAGACAAAAGGTCAGGGTGTCGATCATTGGGATTGGGGGTGTGTCACATATTTATAGGCACTGGGCATTGTTGTGTTCTAGTGATGAACTCCAAATAAAATCACATTTCATCATTAGACTCATATTAGTCAAGTTCCTTGGACTCACGAAGGATTCCTTAACTACCTTTTTAGTAGTCATTGAGGCTCTAGTCAAGTTCCTTGGACTCACGATGGTTTCTGTCACAACCCTTATAGTGGTCGCAGAGGCTCCTGTCAAGTTCCTTAAACTCATGAAGGCTTCTGTAAATGCCTTTGTTGTGGCCATAGAGAATCCTTTCATAAGGCTTTACGGTGGTCGCAATGTAAGATATCATTATGAAGGTGCTTCATGATGCATGAGGACTTTGGGAAGGTGCTTTGTGATGCATACAGTTTTACAATTATTTTCGTGCCCTTTCTCGATTTATTGCAAGGCACAAAATTTTTGTACCATCAATGAGTAAATATGAAGAAATTGACTCCAGGGATTAGGATGAGTTTAATTTTTTTTAATATGTTCCTTACTCTAGTTAATAGAAAAAAACTTGGTATATTATTACATATAAAAAATAATAAGGGTGATCAATCTTGTGTTTCCAATGATTCAAATTTTACAAGACATTTGAGTTATGATTATGGTTTTATCATCCAACCAGAATTTTAGGTTGTTTGATACATGAGTTTATTAAAAATATGTCCCTAAATGGAATTGTCCATAAGGGACTTTAGTAACTATGAATAAATCATTTTCTGTGATATGAACGTGGAGAGGTGTAACGACCCAGACATTCATTAATTGAAATTCATCTTGATCTAATTAAATGTTATGTTAAATGTTTATAAAAATGTTATCTTATTTGGTATTATGTTACGAAGTCTGATCGTTGCTAATATATCCATTGAACAGTGATCACATTATAAGTATAAATATATGGCTTTAACAAATCCAATTTACTCAGACAAAAGAAGTGATGGCCTCATCCAGTACATGTGCCCCATACGAATCCCATTTGTCAGAGCTTGGAAAGGAGGTGGCATCATTGGGCTTCGCTCTTGACCAATCCCAATCCGAGCTTTTATATTTTAAGCTTGAGCGGGACTGCCTATGAGTGAAATGGAAGTTGATAGAGGTTACCACCCGAGCAATGTTATCCGAGCCACCCCAAGAGTCAGTCACCATCGCGCACCTTACTCTTCGGTCTTATGCGGTTTTTATTAGGGGTTATGTAACATGACCTTATCACTGGGGTTATGTACATTATATTTGTATATAATAATTAATATACTTTCATTTCATTATTTTTTACCTTGTAAATAGTTTTTAAATCAAAAATATTTTTTTAGTTAATATTAATCTCAAAAATATAATTTGATGAATTAATGGATTTTTGAATTAAATAAAATTTTAATAAAATATTATAATTATTATTAAATTAATTTTTATTAAATCTAAATGATCTTATAATTTTATGAATGCAATCGTAATTTTTTATAAGGTTTGATATGCATTTTTTCAAAACCTGTGAATTTTCGATAAATGTCAGTTTTTATTTTAAGTGGAAATTAACATATTTAAAAATTATTTAGATAAAATAAATATTATTTCTGGAATCATGACGTCGAAATTATCCAATGGTGAATTTTTCATAATTTTCTGAGACAGTCAAATTTTTGGTTAATAATTAAATACCATTTAAATATATAATGTGTTTTATGACATCATAATGACACAATAGAGATGTAATAATATACTATAATCTTTATGTTCGGCCAACATAAGTTTTAGCATTTAAATAATGTGATTTTGGGTATGTTTTAACTATTCTAAAAAGCATTAATGGACCCTTCAAGACTTATTAAACATCTTGTCTTTCTAAATTCTTTTCCTTGGGAGTGTGACTGACCTCCACTTAAGAAACTCAAATATTTTAAGAATTTAGGACTTTGGCCTTATAAAATATTGTTTTCCACTTCCCTTTTCCAAAAACTATGGTCAAAAACCGTGTGATGGTTGGTGGTTTGCATTAGTTTAATGTGAGGTGTCTGAAACCTAAATAATAAAGCATTCCCTCAACTTTCCTATATAAACCCACCCAAGATCCCAATTACTCCTCACTCAAAGCCTTTTTAGTTCATCCTACCTCTGCCCTCCTCTCTCTAGAATCCTACCAAGGTGACCCAATCTCCCAAGAAGCCTATCGCAAGCCTCTCTCAGGCCTTTGGAGGCACACTTCCATGTAAGGGTTTTGTTTCGTCATTTCTTATTATTGTTTTCAATATTCTTTTAATCATTATGGCCGTTTAAATTAAATTTTAAATGTTGGGGTATAGGTTCTCACTGGCCCCATACTACCCTCTTTATGTTTGAATGATGGGAGACCCCTTTCTCTCTCTCATTAAATTCCTCCCATGTACACTGTTTACTATGCCGAAATTCGAAAAGAAATTTCTCTCTCTTCATTTACATTCAAGCAATTCATTTGTATCATGAATATAAATTCCATTAAATTTGTTTGTACATGTATCTATATGACCCACTTATGATCCATGGCATATAAATATGATGAGATACCTATTTCTCTTTCAGTAACCATTTTTATGAGTTCTTATGTCACGTCGTTATGCTACCGAAATTGCACCGCGCTTTTCCAAGCCAAAGTCATTGTGGAGTGAATACCATGACCATTTCAATATCAAGTGTATTCACCTTTATACACTTTTACATATTGTTTAAATTGTTTCATGTATATATGAAACATTATATTATTTTGGAATAAATTATTATGTGGAATGATTCAGTGTTTTATGATCCATGTGGCACACTTATGCATGAAATGAAATGTTTTTGAAGGGTGCACCCTGATAGTGCTTAAATGCATTGGGTAAATTATAGTATCATGATAAATCATTTGAAATCGGTGTTTAATCATTCTAATTCATGTGAAACGAGGTTATACTCGTGCTTCTTGTGCAATGAGGATTTACTCATGCTCCATTTGCAATGAGCCTTGGCTCATGCTAATTCCACGTTAAGTGTTGTTGCCACATTTACATGTTATGATTATCATGCTTTATCAAGCCTTTATGTTTATGCTTCTCTTGTGTAGTATTGATATGCCTATTATCTAACATATATTGCAATCCTTATTATATTCTATGATTATTCCCTTACCGGGATTTATAGATCACCTTTTTTTATGCATGTCCTCAGGTTATCCCATTTAATGATAAGTAAGAGGGAATGTAATGGTCATGTAAAAGACGTTTTCAATAAAGATGTTGTATTTCATGTTTTTAGTTATTATGTAATGATCTGATACCCCAATGAAACTAGTCCTCTTGATCATCTATGTTGTATCAAGTGATGTTTGTGTAATAAATTTTGTTTAATTGTGTAATAAAAGATCAGGGTTGTCATTTTTAGTATCAGAGGACATGGTTAGTTTTTTGGGGATTAGGATAAGAAAACCCTAGTGAATATTTAGAGACATCACTAAGTATAATAAAACATCCCTATGTTTTGGTTAGTATTGAGTAAGTTGTTTATCAATCAAATGCATCCATGACTGGATATGAGCAGGTAGAGGTGGCTCTAGCACAGATGTATCCTAGGGGTAAAACCTGGAAAAAACACATTGAGCTAGACTCGAAAGAGAACCGGTGCACGACAATGGGCCTTGTTTCACACTTTTTTGCGACACTCCCAGGTGATATGCTTTGGTAAATTCAAAAACATAGTATGAACCATTATTAAGGGACAAAAAACACCCTAAGAATATATGATAGAAAGTAGATCATGGATAACATAGACTAAAGTCAATAGATTTAGCTGTTAAGGAAAGAAAATTTATTTATAAGTCATTAGTTTTGTCCTTGGATTAACCTTTATGTTTTATCCATAACTTTCCTTTTATTCCATCCAGTGGTCGGTAATAGGAGGACTCAGGCTAACAATCGATGTGAAGATCAATGTGATGAATGTACTAATGAGATGAACAATCCAATGGGAGTGGGAATCGTGAACTTTCTTATGGTTCTCACTCAGCTAACTCAAGCTTTGAATAGAAACATGGGTCAATATAAACGTTGAAACCCCCCCCCCCCCATGAAAGAATAAGTTTCTATCGATAGCTTCATGAGACAAAATCCTCCTACTTTTAATGGATCATCTGATCCCTCAATCACTGAACAATGGATCAACTCCATTGAAAAGATCTTCTCCATCCTTCAATGTTTTGAACAAGAGAAGGTTATCCTTGTTGCATATTATATGGAGGGTGAAGCTGATCAATGGTGGATGTTGATAAAAAACACAAATCTTGAGGAGGAGATCGAGGCGTTGGAATGGAAGGATTTCCGGATGTTTTTTTTGATAAATATTTTCCATGCACCCACCGCCTTAAGATGGAAAGGGACTTCCTTGCCCTCAAGAAAAAATACGATGAATCTGTTGGAGCGTACGAGGAAAACTTCACAAGGCTTTCACGATATGCTTTCAGCATTTTCATTAATCCTGAATACAAGGTTGACCACTTCTTTGGTGGGATGAAACCTAGCCTCCAGAAAGCGATGGAGATCCGTGACTTCGACAGCTATGAGGAAATTGTATGATGTTCCCTCAAGGTTGAAATGGAGATCAAGGAATCTCAAGGGTATCATGGGGATAAGAAGTATAAGGTGGAATTCAATACTAGTGGTCTGATGGATAAATCCAACGGTGCTATGATGTTCCAGCACCCCACTTTCCAATTGTGCGGAAAGAAGCAACCAGGAAATTGCTTGAAGGGGACGAGGAAATATTTCAGTTGTGGAAGAGAAGGCCACCTAGCTGTTAACTGTCAGCAAGAAAGTATTGTGGCTACGATAGAGGATAGGATTTCTCTATTTGAACCTCAACGCGTGGTTCATTTCTACAACAGCAAAGAACCAGGGCATCTTAAAAATTAGTTCCCTAAGAAAAGGGTTTTAGAAGGCAACCAACAACCTCCAAGGAAGAAAGTGTGAGCTTTTTCCATCACTACTGTTGAAGTGAACTCCGATAATGAAGTGGTGATAGGTACGCTAGTTATTCATTCAAGAATAGTGAACATGATTTTTGATTCAGGTTCTATGAATTTTTTTATATCTCGAAAGTTTAGTAGAATAATCCTAGAACCGCCACAAATCATGGATGTGAAGATTTCAGTGAGTACGAAAAATGGGGCAGTCATTGCATCCCATGAATATAACTCCTCCCATGTCAGATTCGGTGGATTAAACTTCCCAGCGAACCTCATCATACTCCTTCTAGTGGAATTTGATTCAATTATCAACATTGATTTTATTTCCTTATATAGAGCCAACATAAATTGTTGTGAGAGGGATATCACTCTCCATGTGGAGAATAGACCCCCGATTATTTACAGGTGGAAGGAAGAAGATTAATCTACTTTAGCACCATCATCTCAAGCGTGGATATTACTGCCCTATGAGCATGCATATATGACTCAGATGATTGATTCTAAGGAGGAAATCATCCTAGAGGACATGAATATTTTTAGGGAATTCACTGATGTGTTTCCTGATAAATTACCCAGTCTTCCTCCTAGAATAGATGTTTCATTCTCAATTGATCTTATACCTAGGTTATTTCCAATATCCAAGACTCCGTATAGAATGGTTGTTGTAGAGAATGAGGAGATGAAGAAACAACTATAAGAGAATATGGATAAAGTACTTATATGCCCAAGTGATTCACCATGGGGTGCACTTGTCCTCTTCATCAAGAAAAAAGATGGATCAATGCACCTTTGCATCGATTATCGTGAGCTTCACAAAATCACAATAAAGAACAAGTATCCTCTAACACTAATAGATGACTTGTTCGATCAACTGTGTGGAGCACAATAATTTTCCAAGGGGGATTTACGGTCAAGATATTATCGAGTAAGGGTGAATAAGGAAGATATCTCCAAGACTGCTTTTCGTACAAGATACGGGCACTATGAATTCATAATAATGCCTTTCGGACTCACCAATGCTCCAACAATATTCATGGACTTGATGAATAGAGTATTTATTGATTACATAGACCAATTTGTGATAGTATTTATAGATGATATTCTAATATTTTCCAAAACCAAGGTCGATCATGAGATGAATTTACGAACTGTACTAGAGACCATGCAGAAGGAGATGCTCTATGTAAAGTACAACAAGTGTGAGTTCTAGGTGAAGGTGGTCTCATTATTGGACCATATCATCATAAGAAATTTGGTATTTGTGGATCCCTCTAAAAGAGATGCAGTTGAGGGATGGCTGAGGCCATCATTGGTAACAGATATCCGTATTTTTTGGGGTTAGTAAGATATTAGTGGTGATTTGTGAGAAATTTCTCATGATTGTCCAACCCTCTTACCATGATAAATCGGAAGGGAGTAAAGTTTTATTGGAGTGATGAATGAAAATAAAGCAACAATGAGTTAAAAATGAGGCTTATCACTACACCTGTGCTCACTTTACCCACAAGTGGAGAACTTTTTGTGGTATTCAGTGATTCTTCAAAGAAGGGCATTGGATGTGTGTTGATGAGAATGACAAAGTCATTTCTTATTATTGAATGAAATTGAAGGTTCATGAGAAGAATTATCCAACACATGATATGGAGTTGGCTGCGGTGATCTTTTCTTTAAAAATATGGAGACATTATCTATTTTGGGAGAAGTGTGAAATATATACAGACCAAAAAATCCTCAAGTATATATTCACATAGAAAGAGTTGAACTTGCGCCAATGAAGATGGTTAGAGCTGATCAAAGACTCTGACTGATCAATCCATTACCACACTGGGAAAGTGAAAATGGTGGCAGATTCTCTAATAGAATGGACCCAGTGATTATATCCTTGATGTGAATTTTAAAGGATCCAATCTTTTTTGATTTTATATAGATGGACATGGGAACTATAATGAAAGAAATATCATCAATCCTTTCACAAATGATCGCTCAACCATATCTTTTGGAAAGTTTAAAGGATTCTCAAAAGGATGATGTGGGTATTTAAAAGAAAATAGAAGCTATATGAAAAGGTAAATCCATAGAGTTCAATGTTAATGAAGATGGAATGGTGATATTTGGGAAAAGAATATGTGGTCCATCATGTTTGGATCTGAGGAAGGAAATTTTGGATGATACACATTGTTCAAACATCTCTATTCACCCAAGAAACACAAAGATGTATTGAGATCTCCATGAGCATTATTGGTGGGATAACATGAAGAAGGAGATCACAGAATACACATCAAAGTGACTGGTTTGTCAGTAAGTGAAGGCTGAGAGACAAAAGTCTAAAAGGATAATGCAATCATTGACCATACCAGAATAGAAATGGGAGAACATTACCATAGACTTTGTCACCGGACTTTCGAAGACATCCAAAAGAAATAATGTTATCTGGGTTGTTGCCGATCATCTTACAACGTATGCACACATCATTATTATTTGGGATTATTTCTCATTGGATCAACTAGAACATATATATATCAAGGAATTGGTAAATCTGAATGGAGTACCACTATCTATTATGTCTAATCGAGATCCAAGATTCACCTTTAATTTTGGAAGAGTCTTCAACATGCTCTGAATATTGAACTAAACTTCAGTATGGCATATCATCTTCAAAGCGATGTCCAATCCGAGTAGACTATCCAAACACTTGAGGACATGTTGAGAGCATTCTCAATGGACTTTAAAGGAGGATGGGATCAACATATTCCTCTGGTTGAGTTATCTTATAAAAATCGTTTCCCACCAAGCATCCAAATGGCACCATATGAAGCCCTTTATGGGAAAAGGTGTAGAACACAGGCGTGTTTGGATGAGGTTGGTGAGCTTAAGCTACATGGACCAAAAATGGTCAATGAAAATGGTGGAGAAGCTGAAAACCATTTATCAGCATATCAAGGTAGCCCAGACTTGACATAAGAGTTATGCAGATAATTGTCAACGGGACCTTGAGTTTAAAGTCGGTGACAAGGTATTTCTACGCATATCTCTATAGAAGAAGGTCATGAGGTTTTGAAATAAAGGGGAGTTAATTCCAAGGTACATGAGACCCTTCGAGATTATTTATCATGTCGGGGCTGTGGCCTATCGACTAGCACTTCCACCTACCGTGGCCAAGGTAGATGATGTCGTTCATGTATCCCTATTAAGGAAGTATATACCGCACCCTTTACATGTACTCTCTTTAGAAGTGGTACAGTTAGAGGATGATCTTTATTATGAGGAGAAACCAGTAAAGATCATAGACCGTAGATAAAAAGTCATCTGAAATAAGACAATGCCCCTCGTAAAGGTGTTGTGGAGAAACCACATATTTGAATAAGAGACGTGGGAATCGGAGGAAATGATGAAACTGAGTTACCCACATCATTTTTAGTGTGGGAAAAGGAAATTTCATGGGATAAATTTCTTAATGGGTGATGATTATAACGACCAAAACATTCATTAATGGAAATAACTATTGATCTAATTAAATGTATCTTTATGTAAAATGTTTATATAAAATGGAAAATTATTTGGTTTTATGTTAATAATTGTGACTGTTTCTAATATAGTTTCTGAACTGTGATCACATGATTAGTATAAATATAGGGGTTTAACAAATACAATTTACTTAGACAAAGGAAGCGATGACCTCATCCAGTAGAGGTGACCCATACGAAGCCCATTTGTAAGAGCTCATAAAGGAGTTGGAGTCATTGGAATTCTATCTTGACCAAGCCCAAGCCGAGCTTGAATATGTTAAGCTTGAGAGGGACTACCTACGAGAGTAATGGAAGTTGATAGAGATTACCACCCGAGCAATGTTTCCGAGCCACCCCAAGAGTCTTCCACCATAGTACACCATACTCTTCGGTCTTATGTGGGTTCTATAATGGGTTATGTAAGAATACCTTAGCACTAGGGTTATGTACATTATTTTTGTATATAATAATTAATATACTTTCATTTTATTATTGTTACCTTGTAAATAGTTTTTAAAGCACAAATAGTGTTCTTAGTTAATAATCAACTAAGAAATCTATTTCGATGAATTAATATAATTTTTAATTAAATAATATTTTAATCAAATATTATAATTATTATTAAATTATTTTTTATTAAATATAAATGATCATATAATTTTACTAATGCAATCGTAATTTTTATTAAGTTTTGAAATCCATTTTTGTCAAAAACCCATGAATTTTTGATAAATGTCATTTTTAATTTTAAAAGTAAAATTTAAAATATTAAAATAATTATTTAGATAAAGTAAATATTATTTCTGGAATCATTACATCGAAATTATCCAACGATGAAATTTTCATAATTTTTTGATACAGTCAAATTTTTTGGTAAAAATTAAATACTGTTTAAATATATAATGTATTTTATGATATCATAATGAGCCAATAGTGAAGAAATAAAATACTATAAGCATTATGTTCAGAAAATATATGTTTTAATATTAAAATAATTTAATTTTGGGTTTTTTTGAATTATTTTACAATGAATTAAAGGACCCTTCAAGACTTATTAATCATATTGTCTTTTTAAATTGTTTTCCTTGGGTGTTTGACTCACCAGCACATAAGCAACCCCATTATTTTAAGAAGTTCAGACATAGGCTTTTTAAAATAATTTCTCCACTTCCCTTTTTCAAAACCCATGGGTAAAGACCATGGGATGGTTTTTAGTTTGGATTTGATTAATGTGAGGTGTCCCAAACCTAAATAATAAAGAATTTCCTCACCTTTCCTATCTAAACACACCCTTACTCCCAATTCCGCCTCTATCAAAGACTTTAGTGTTCTTCCAACCTCTACCATAATCTCTCTATAATCCTACCAAGGTTCCCTAATCTCCCAAGATGCCTCTCTCAAGCCTCTCTCAGGCCTTTGGAAGCACACTTCCAAGTAAGGGTAATTTTTTCTTCCTTTATCATTTTTTCCAATATTCTTTAAATTGTTATGCCCTTTTAATTTCAATTAAAAATTTTGGGGTTTGGCTCGGCACCTCCCCCATACTGCCCTATTTTTTGTTTGAATGATGGGAGACCCCTTTCTCTCTCATTAAATTCCTCCCATGTACACCTGTTACTATGCTTAAATTCCGAAAGGAATTTCTCTCTCCTCATTTACATTCAAGAAACTCATTTGGATCATTAATTTAAATTCCATTTCATTTTTTGGGACATGTATATATAAGACCCAATTACTGTCCATGTCATTTAAATATGAATAAACACCCCTTTCCCTCTCATCAACCATTTTTATGAGTTATCATGTCACGCCGTTATGCTGCCGAAATTGCACTGCGCCTTTCCAAGCCAAAGTCATTGTATGGTGAATACCACACCCATATATCTATCAAGGATATTCAAAAATATGAACATTTACTTATTGTTAAAATTGTTTAATATATGTATTACACATTATTTTATCGTGGAAAAAATTATTATGTGAAATGATTCAATTTTTTATGATCCATGTGGCACACTTATGAATGAAATGAAATGTTTAAGAATGGTGCGCCCTGATAGCATTTCAATGCATTGGGTAAAGTACCGTATCATGATACATCATGTGAAATGGGTGTTTACACACGCTAATTCAGGTGCAACGAGGGTTTACTCGTGCTTTATGTGCATTGAGGATTTACTCATGCTCCACGTGCAATGAGCCTTAGCTCATACTAATTCCATATTAACTGTTGTTTCCACATTTCCATGTTATGATTATAATGATTTATCATGCCTTTATATTTATGCTGATCTTGTGCTCTATTGATATTCCTATTTTCTAACATGTATTTTATTCCTCATGTTATTCCATGATTATTCCCTTACTGAGCATTATAGCTCACCCTTTTCTTATGCATGTCCTCAGGTTATCGCATGTAATGATAAGTACGAGGGAATGTAGTGGTCATGTAAAGGATGTTTTCAATAAAGATGTTGCATTTCATGTTTTATGTTGTAATGTAATGATCCTAATACCCAAATACACTATAACTCTCGATCATCTATACTGTATCAAGTGAAGTTTATGTAATAAATTATTTTTAATTTTGTAATAAAAGATCACGGTTTTCATAGTAGGTATATTGGAGTTAACCATCAATCTCATGGTTTTGATAATAATATAATGATGTAATTGAATTGAAATTCTAAAAACCATAGAGATGAAAAAATAATCCTTCCTTTACTCATGATTTTTGGATAGAAATATAGTGTAAATTATAATAAGGGGATTGGTAAATTTTTTATTTGAGGAAAATGAGGTTATCATGAAATAAAATGAATAAGTGATGGGACTAAGATAGATAATGAAGTCAATTGAGAGATATATCCATGCAGTGGACCACACACACTCTAGTGTTTCAAATTCAAGGGGTAAAAGAACTATTCTGCCCAATTATCAGATATGAAAGGTAATGATGATGATCAACTTCAATAACCTCAAAATCTAAGAGATAAAGGGAAATATTATACGATCACTACATCTTATGAGTTTTATGATAATGAAATGGTTGAAGGTAAACATACTAAAAACTATAGAACTAAAATATCATATTTGACTCTAGATTTAACCAATCTTTTATATCTAAATTTTTTTTTAATGGTATCAATATGAAAACCCATAAATTAGATGTTGAAATAACATTGAAACCTTATAATGGTGTTACGATCAAATTTAAAGTTTATGATTATTATATAATTTAAATTTTTTTGTGATCTACATCCATCAAATCTTTTTATTATCAATTTGGGGGATTTTTTTGGAATCATTCACATGTATTGGATTTCCCTAAATAAAATCCACTTCATCTTCCAATGAATAGTAGTCAATTTTTATATTTCAAAGAAACCAATGGTTTTATTCTGTTGTGAAAATAACTATGAGCACCTAATGGAAATCACATAAATTATATGAGTAATTACTTATAAACAATAGGGGGTATTTATCATATGGTTATGGAAATAATTATTATAGATAATAAAACTATTTTTAAGGAGTGTTTTGATGTATTCTAGTAATAGTTTCTTAGTTATATAGAAAACCATGTAGTTGAGTTATCAATAGAACTCTTACCCAGTGTTAAATGAATTTTAATGAATCCCAATAGAATAGCCTTGAATGAGTTGTATAAATTGATGAAGAAACAATAGGAGAGTCTTAAAAATGGATTTATTGGGCCATGTGTGTCACCTTAGAGTGCACCAGTTCATTTTTAAAGAATAAATATGGATCAATATGACTCTATATTGATTAACAAGAACCTAACTAGATGACTTTTTAGAAAAAGTATCCTTACCCCATTTTGATAATTTATAACATTCACTCTACACAGCTCAATAACTTTCCAAAATTTATCTTAATTTTTTAATATGTTACTGATGGGTATAGAATGAGTATATACTCAATTAAAAATTCCATAAAAGGTATGGGTACTATGAATTTATAGTAATATTATTTTGTCTTAATAATTCCATTTATATCTTAATGGATTTAATGAATATTGTATTTATATATTAACTTGATCTATTTGTGGTAGCCATTATAAAATATATTATTTTTCTTTCAAAGAGAAAGGAAGATCCATAAGATCTTGTTGGTTTTTATAAGGAACCAAGGGAAGGATAATTTTTATATAAAATTTATAAATTGTGATTTTTTCTACAAAAATAATAATTTTTGTGTCATATGATATCAATAGAGGGTATATTGGATGATCCATTTTGACAATGGACTATGAAAACCATTGTGACCTAGATCTATGATTTTATGGATATTTTAGGATATTTTCAATTTATTTAGGAACCTATCAGCACAACCCAATCCACCCGCCAGGATAAATAATAAGTTATCCATGATTCTTTGGGAATATGAATATGAAGAAAATTTTAAGGTATGGATGTGAAGGTTAGTCGGTGAACCTATTCTTATCCTACTATGTTGTGGATGATGGGTTTAAATCTATTTTTATTCATTGAATAATGGAATGGGATGTTCTCTCATGAATAATTATATAGTTATTGACTATTCCTCATTAAAAGTTCTCCTTCACATGAAAAATTACCCAACCCATGATTTGGAGTTAGATGTTCTAATATTCTAACTAAATAAATGAAACCATTATTGTTATTTGATAATGTGTTATATATTAACTAATTATAAACTTTTATAGTGTATATTTACTCATAAGGATCTGAATATGTTCCAAAGATGAGGGTTGGAGTTGATTAAATATTATGAATGCACAATACAATGCCACCATTGGAAATTCAATATGGTGGATGATAATTTTGTGTGATAATATTAGACTATAATATCATTTATTAGGATAAAAAATATATAATATTTATGATTTTTCATGGAATGGATGCTGAAATCTTAAATTAGTGGAAGAAATATTATCTTCTTCAAATGTGTGTTCGACCATCTATCCATGCGAGGATAAAGTATTTACAAAATGAATTTGTGGAACTGTAAAAAAAGGTTAGAAATGTTCATGATTTCAAATTGATTATAATGTAATGATATTTTTTACAAACCATATATGTGATATGTCCATTATAGTTTCTAATAAGGATCTATTATAAGAGGATCATTGTTCTTCATTCTATATTCATCTTGGATGTATGAAAATATATAATGATATGAAAGAGTATTTCTGCTAGGATGGTATGAAGAGAGATAATGATGAGTATTTGAATTTTTTCTTCACAAGCCCGCATGTTAAGGATGATATTAATTATTCGAGGTGGGTGTTACAACCATTACCCACACTATAATTAAAAAAGAAAGACTCACCATGGAAATTATCAGTAGACTCCCAAAAAAACTAAAGGCCATACATCTATTTAGGTTATAATTAGTCGCATTTGAATGTCAGCACACATTATATCTATTATATAAGATTTATCTTTTGATTAGAATAACAATATTTACATTAAGGATACTGAAACGTTACATAATTTACACCAATATATTATATTTTATTTGCGTCTAATGTTAATCTCATTATTCTAGTGAATTATACAGTAGGCTATGGATACACAGATGTGTTTTAGTAATTCTTACTATCCTCATGTATATAGTAAGTATGAGAGAACTTATCAAACCCTGCCGCAAAGCACTCGAGGCCGTACCTCTCCACGAACAGCCTGACGTTCACGAGCTCGCCGCGAAGCAACCGCCGCCCCTTCGCGCCGCGTGAGTTCTGCTTCGTAGCTCCCCTTTCCTATAAATACTAGGTTCCCCCTGATCCCAAAAAAAGAGGGAAAATCCGAATTTTTGGCTTCTCAACTGCCGAATCATGAAGCACCCTTCGCCCTGGGAATCATGAGCTCCGCGATGTACTTATACATCGCATGACGCCTTCACTTTGTCTCATTTTGAGCCCCTCTTCCGAGAGAGATGCCCTTCGCGAAGCTCAAGGGCATTCACAAAGGAGGGGATTCCCAAGGGAGCCTGGGCAGTCGCGGAGCGTTTATGCTTCGTGAAACACCCATCCAGTACTAGTGATCCCCATGCTAAGGCTGGATCGCTACACATCGCGAAGCACACTACTTTGCAGTACCTTGCTTCGCGAGGCACCTCCTCTTCATGAGGCAGTGCTCCGCGAACACTATTCCACTTCGCGAAGCACTCTCCACTCACACCTCTGCCCCATGCCAAGGCCAAGCCACCCCACTTCGTGAAGCACACTCCTCTGATTGGTAATTACTCTTCCCGTGCGACCCTCCAGGTTTGCACGATGTGATTTCAAAGTCCCACATACAACATCACCCATAGCGTTGCTTCGCCTAATGGTTCTTCGCATAGCCACGCTAGCGGCTATCGCTTCTTCAGATAGCCATGATAACATGGACCGCTCGATGGTTCGCTCTATGACCCCCCTTGACCACGGCCTTATTGGTACCTTCCCACCCCAAGGAGCAATGGGTTCCTGTCATATAAGTCATAGGGGTGCAGAGTGAACCCACTTCGTCCGAGCTGCAGGACGTTAAACTGCCAAGCCCCTCATCCTCAACACATGACATTAAACTGTGATCAGGCCCTGTGCTTCGCACGTAGGTTCCCCCCAGCTCGGACATTTTTTACGCCACCCGTCTCCACAGAGACGGGGTCACCCCCTCCACAAGGGATTATATCCTCCTTCTCGGAGTATCGTATGTCCATGGGAGAAGGGAAACCACCTTGGTGTAAGCCCCTAGCTGCTCTTGCGAAAGGTAGCACCCATGCACCTCCATACTTCCCCACTGCCAGGCCAGTGGAGGGCGCGATAGGGAATGAGGCACCTCCCATCATTGGTCCCAAACCCCTCTCTCGCTGCGCTTTGCTGCACTTTGGGCCTCCATCCTAGAGTAAGTCCCAGCACCATGGGCCGCCTAACACGTAATCCCCTCTTCGCTTCTCACGGATGCACCCTTTGCTACGTGATCGTATGGTCCATGCTGCCTCTTCTTTCTCACACTGAGCATGACTCACGTGGGCTTAGAGTGAGCATCGGCCATGGGAATACCTTCATCCAGCATGAAATTAAACTGTGTGCCCTCGTCCAGCATGACGTTAAACTGTATGCCTTTGTCCCGCATGACTTTAAACTGCACACCCCTTTGAACTACGAGGTCTTTGATCCATGTCACGACATGGTACATAGGAAGCCTCCACGAGGTTCAAGCCCACACGTCATTTATTCATGTCATGTTCCACCTTCGTCCAGTATGACTTTAAACTACATTCCAGTCTGACGGCAAGCCGTTGATACAACCCGAACTATGAGGTCTTTGATCCATGTCAAGACATGGTACATAGGAAGCCTCCCTGAGGTTCATGCCCATATCCCATCAGACCAAGGTCCCTTCCTCATGTCGGTTTACCGACACCCACCCTCCAAACTACGTGGAATTTGATCCATGTCAAGGCACGGTACGTAGGAAGCCTTCACGAGGTTCAAGCCCACCACTAGTGGACCCCTGGGTCTACTTTCACGTCGGTTCACCGATGAAACCCTTTCAACTATGAGGTCTTTGATCCATGTCAAGTCATGGTACGTAGGAAGCCTCCCCGAGGTTCAAGCCCATCTCTCATTGGACCAAGGTCCACCTTCACGTCGGTTCGCTGACGACATCCATCATTTGAACTATGATGACTTTGATCCATGTCACGACATGGTACGTAGGAAGTCTCCACGAAGTTCAAGCCCACCCATCGTTTATTCATGTGAGGGTTCATCTTCATAACGCACGACGTTAAAATGCATTCCAGTCCAGCGGCAAGTCGTTGTGACCAACCTGAACTATGTGGTCATTGATCTCTGCTAAGGCATGGTACGTAGGAAGCCTCCACGAGGTCCAAGCCCGCCACCACTAGGACCCCCCTGGTCCTCCTCATTCACGTCGGCCTTCCGGCGTCCAACCTGAACTACGTGGTCTTTGATCCATGTCAAGGCATGGAACGTAGTAGGCCTCCCAGAGGATCAAGCCCACCACCTGTTGGTCATCTCGACCATATTCACGTCAGGTCACCAGCACCTCGGCATCCTAGTGTGTAAGCCCCACATCATCTGGACCAAGGTCCACCTTCACGTCGGTTCGCCGATGAAGCCCCTTTGAACTACGAGGTCTTTGATCCATGTCAAGGCGTGGTACATAGGAATCCTTCACGAGGTTCAAGCCCACCACCAGTGGACCCCCAGGTTCACCTTCACATTGGTTCGCTGACGACATCCATCGGACCAAGGTCCACCTTCACGTCGGTCCACCGGCACCATCCCGAACTACGCAGACTTTGATTCCATGCCACGGGGATACGTAGGAGGTCTTTTCGAGACTCAAGCCCAACTTTACTATCACCCTTGCGATGGTCCTGTTTCATTCCCCCTCCCATTCATTAAACTCTCCATCACCCATCTTGATTGTCACCCGGAATACCATATCCAGGCGAGATCATACCATTCCACTCCACTTCGCAGCCGCCCATGGGCGGGTCCCGGTATTGACACCTCTTCAAGGGAAATTCTGTAATCTGATCCATTCTAGCTAATGCTCTGATCAGGCTGATCCGTCTCCACTGGACATTAAACCTGTGACATACCCTGCGTTAAACAAAGGAAGCTAAGGAAAACCTCAGATATATTTCTATGGCATATAATTACCCGCGCTCGATGTGGGATGCCTCGGGATTCCACGCCTTTGAGAAGCCCCATGTCAAGGGACAAAAGACAGACACACCAGTTCCCCAACATACAGACACGCTACTGATGCATCGACATGACTACTCCTCCGAATGAAGGTCGTTGTGCTGACCGAACCCTTTGGAATGTCCCGACAGAAGCAGTGTAATTAAATGGCGTCCATGGAAACATGGAACTGGGAAGAGTTTCACGAACAATGTATTAAATCTATGAGGGAGACCCGGACTAGGTGACATGTTCTGAGGAGGAATCCACAGAAGGAAGAACCGACATCCCATCATCCCTTCTCTATCAAGGAGAAGACATCCCTGAATAAGGAGCGAATGCCACCCGCCTTTGGAAAGTGGGAATGTGGGGCAACAATGCAGCACGCCCTCCTTTGCAGACGGACGGATGCACGCGTGCCCCGACGAAAGCGTCGGAAACAGAAATGGTGAACCCGACGTGAAATTATACTCCTCAATGTGGATATTAGTAGCATTCGAGACACCAATAGATTGACGTGTCACCGGATCCAGATATACGACATCGGGTTCCACCAAGAAAATGGCGGGCATGGTGTGAAACTCACCAGAAATTGGGGCACTAGAACGTGGGGAATTCCGTTCTGCAACGTGTTGGCATGGATCCTTCTTACAGACATGGATAATGGAATGATGTTGGGGCACTGGTTGTCAATCCTTTTCCTCGTAGTGCTGATGAGTTGATCTCTCCGTTTCTCAGGAACCAGGTTGCTGCTATGGAGACGCGATGACCGCCTGCTCGCCTACGAAGGGGCAGGGGCAATACAGGCATAACCGCCCCGTGTGGCTCCATTGCCGCCATAGTGGCCTCTACATCCATGAATACGGGGCGCCCACGTCCCCTTTCCCCATCAGAGGTCATACAGCAAAGGGTGATCAGCAGCCTTGTACGTATGTATGAGGAGGAAGGGGTCATCCCAACTCGGGATATGGCCCGCCTGGACCTGGAGGCATCCAGGCCCCACCATCAACGCCGCCCTAACAGGCTGCGCAGGGAAACCCTGCTCCCCACCCCAACGTTCAAGCATTTCCGGAGCCTATCCCCGAAACTCCTCGAAGACTCCTCACCTTATGATTATGAGATGGGTGATGTTTGGCTCGGCCTGCTCAGAGTCCCAAGTCAGGGGCTCCAAGAAAGGGCTCCTACTCGGATGCATCATCACCGCCGACCGGCTTACTAGATGAGCAGGTAGGCTACGCCCCTGCACCACCTGCGCCAGCCCGTCCGACCCGACGTCAGCACCGGGCCTGAGCTGAGGACGCTCGTCAAGGTGCGTCGACATCAACATCTATTGTGGCCTAAGACACCACTGACGTACATCATGGAGTTCCTGCATACACTGAGCAGGGGCACTTCATCACCCGACCGGGATCGAGGCCTCAGCCGCCCCATGGGCAGGCTGGGTTGACTCTCGGGGTCACAGGCCCGAGCTATGATTGCCGCGAACCAATCCGTGGTAACGTCACTCCATACAAAGTTCCTCTCCGTACCACCATTCCACAGAGCATGGGCTTTCCCCACTCTGAAGTTCATCACAGAGGTATGCCTCATGCTACCCCCATCCCGATGGAATACCTTCCCCACTACAGTGACGCTCGGCGTGAGAACCTCTCCCACGCCCACTATACAGGGTATGGAGTCCCCCCTCCTGCTCCCGACCGCCGATATGAAGGCACTGTCCATCCAGTATTTCTCCAACATGGGGGTCCTCCCTACACCCTCTCTGAAACTGGCGAAGGTCCTCCTTGCCGCGGCAACTTGAGGAGCAAAGGTCAGCCTCGCTCCGCCCGCACCGTCCATGGAGGTCCTCCCCATGTAACCTTCGACATTTGCCCCGGTGCCCCTCGCACCACG
The DNA here is from genome assembly GCA_963277665.1 of Viscum album. Classification (NCBI taxonomy): domain Eukaryota; kingdom Viridiplantae; phylum Streptophyta; class Magnoliopsida; order Santalales; family Viscaceae; genus Viscum; species Viscum album. Next base: position 162,841,074 of record OY728155.1, on the reverse strand, counting down.
GCCACCTCGAGCGGGGGTCCTCTCCACCACGGCGCTAGCGCCGCCCCAATACTACATATTGTGAATCAACCTTGTCCCGAAGAGCCACCCTAGGGTAGAAGAGAGGGTCATCACCGCCACAGGAAGAATCATGGGGGGGGGGGAGGGGGTGGAGATCAAACCGGCTCATTTCTCGGATTCTGAAGCGGAATGCGACTCAGCGATGGAACCTTCTCCCTGCTCCTCCACATCAAGGACTGGGGCAGGAACCAGGCACGTCAGCCTCATTCTCCCGGAATGTGAGGTCCACCAGATTCCCACCTCTCTCCGCAGGTACATCCAAGAGGAAGAAATCATGGAAATTCCGCAGGTCCCGACCATGCAATCACCACCATTGTCACCAGAAGTGCCCTCTACCTCTACCAGAGATCACCGAGAGCTATTTTGGGGACCAACGGCGGTAGATCAATGACATGACCTATCAACGGAAACCATAACTCCTACGCCTGAAGCTGTGGATATCATCCCATCGTATCGTGATATCATGGTCAGGTCACCTCACTCTTCAGAGGATAGCCTGAAATTCGGTGGTCAGTCAGCTCATTCATCGTATTCTCCACCGCCAAGTTTACTGTCCCAGCGGTCTGCCTCGGTACTGCTACCAGTCCCTCAGCCACCCCGGTTGACGAGTGGGGCAATATAGGGCCAGACCCCGAGTCCAAACCCAGGATATTCTGGAGCATTCTCGCAGTAGATCACTTTTCGGAGACGTTCTGGCCGACGACGGCGCCTAACTTTCGTGCAACAGAGTCCCTTACCCCAGAAGAAGTGGGGTGCTTTTTCTGAACCCTATGGGCGACACACTTCCACCTTCGTTATGGGCGGGTCATGTACCCCAGATGTCGAGAGCAATTTGAAGAAATCGGCGAGCAATGCCGCCTGATTGATTTGGCCGCACTCCCTATGGCCCAGCACCCTGAGTCACCAGGCCGTCAGAGCACCCTTCAATGGAAATGTGTTCAGAGATTCAAAGTACTCCAGGGAAGCTACCCCCATGTGCAAGTCCATGGCTGTGGACACTATGCTTCTCTCCTCTTCAGCCCTTTCTGATAACAACCCGATTCGTTATGCAACATTGAGGACATGACCTCGAGAGGGGAAGTGGTCCACATGGCTGACGTAGTGGACAAGGAAGACGAGCATGAATTTCTCGATGGAGACTTACCCTCTGAGGGCGTAACGCCACTACTGGACCCATCAGGGTGGGTTACCTGTCAACAGAGGAACATTCTAGGCCTCCATGTACCCACCAAGTCACTAGTACTCAGTTGAAATGCCGGTAAGGGTAAGGAGAATGTCGGAACTGTCAAGCACTCCGGCCCGTCCACACTTGTACAGAAGATGGACGAAGATCCCGAGAAGGCCACGTTACGCCAGCAACTTGCTGAGCAGAAGAGGCTGGTTGACGAACTCTTGGCCGAGCACGCTGCAGAGCGGTGACCCGACTATGGTAATCCCAAGCTGGGGTAGCAGGGGCAGGAACAATTTCCCCCCGGTGAGACGCCTTCGGGCAACCCCGATCAGGCTACTTCCGCAGACCGGGCAGAAGCCGGAACTTACGGGAAGAGGGCACGATACGTCTCGCCAAACCCTCCTGAACGATGGGGAAATCTGCAGAATCCAGTCCAGGTTCCCCCAGTCACCCCACAGGCCGTTCCTCCAGTCGCTCCATGAGACGCCGAAGCCATCTACCGTGTCGAAGAACTCAGAATCGCACTTGTGATTAGGGATCCCCTTCAAGACAGGGACCCCCACCCGGATGATCTTATAGCGGCACTCATCACCCGCCTCGAAGCGTTGGAAACACGGCAGGTGGCAGTCCCACCGGATGGAAAGCCATATCCCGCATGGGTGGATGATATGCTCGCACCCCAGGGTTTTGGGAATCCCACTTTCTCACCCTTCAATGGGACAGCGGACCCTCCACAGCATTTGGCCCACTTTTCTTCCTGGTGTGGCCCTATGATGGGGACTCCGGCCCAGCAAGAAGCCGGCAAGCTCTGATGTTTCGTGCAAACATTAGAAGGTCCCGTATTCGTTTGGTATATCCAGCTCCCTATCGGATCAGTGACCAGTTGGGAGGATCTCCGCCGGTATTACCTATACCAGTTCAGCTCCACCACGCAAAAGACTGGCATTTCAGACCTCTTCCAGTGTAAGCAAAGGCCTGATGAGCGAGTCGCAGATTTCATCGCCCGGTGGAAGGGACTTACATACTCCCTAGATATGCCACTGACTTAGGAGAAATTACTGACGATGTCTGTAGGGAACGTTAAAACAGAGCTTTTACCTTCCCTAATTACCCAAAACTACCCTTGAGGGTTTCGGGATTTCTCAAATAAGGCTCAGCGCCTTGAGGAGGCTCTGCAACAGGCTAGTCAGGCACGTTCGTTGCCCCCTATGATCCCATCCAGGAGGACTGCCAAAGCCAAACCCGCCACGGTGGCCTAAATAGAAGCCCCCAGGTAGCTGGAATTACTGCCAGCGGCACCAGCCCTGTAACCCCGCAGAGGTCCTCCACCTCAAGCGCAGGCTCCTGCCCAGCAGCGACCGCCTCAGAACTGACAAGTTCCCCCGCGCAATGTGCCACCCCCACCTAGGCGAGATGATTAGGCACCGCCTCCTCAGCAGGCCCCTCCCTCCCCTCGTCAGGGCCAGGCCCCCTATCCAGAAATAAGGCACCAGACTTATTCGTTCAATGAAAATCAGGTCCTTGGCTACATTCGAAGTGCTCTAGAGTAAGGGATTGTGCGCCTTCCTGAGTGAAAAAGGCCGGTAGAGGCGAATCTCACCGATCACCCCAATTATTATCATTATCATTGGATTTTGGGGCACACCCTCCAGAAATGCTATGTGTTTAAATACTGGATTCAAGACCAGGTCAACAAAAACATAGTCAGGTTGGGCCCGGCACCAACACAAGTAGCAGGTGTCTTTGTAGGGTCAGAGATTGGTAGTGACAGTGAAGGTGAGTGGCAGTAGGTTCCCAGACGTGGGTCACAAAAATACGACGACTGTACGGCTCGAAAAACCGTCTCCCACACCCATGGTATCATTCGGGCACACCTAAAGCAGCCAGAACCTTCATAAGAAGTAGTCAGTACCTCGGCATCGCCTACACAGTCGACCTCTTCCCAAAAGGGCAAGCATCGACGACGCAAGAAGAAACAACGCGCTCCGCCAGTTCCATCTTCATCCCACACTCTTGGGGACATTATGCCCCCAAAAATGGGGATTCCTACCAGAATCCGCATGATATTGGATGACTCGTCGAGCGACAGCAAGGGGTACGCTTCGGTTAACACCGTAGAGCTGGTAAATCCCTATATGACCCCCGATGAGGGTGAACGCCAGGCGAACCCCCCCTAACATTTCTAGCCGACGTCAACGTCGGCAAAACCACAACCAAGCTGGTCATCGAGGTACATCAGCGGGCACTTTCATTCAGGCTGTGCACACGACTGAAACCAGACAGCAGGCTCAGTACAGAGCTCAACACACACAGTCCCATCTGACGCCCTCAGCTCCACCTCCACCGCTGTTTGTGCTACTAGATCAGGCAGGGCTGCCTCATTCGCACCATAGTCAGTCTGGCCCAGCTAAGGGCCAGTATCTGTTATCCGATCCTGGTCCGGCAACTACTCTCCAGGCTTCAACTAGTAGGCAACGGGATATGCCCAACACTAGCAAACCGCCGGTTCAACCGGCAGGACCCGTTATGCCTCCAACTGCCGAACAACCTCTTGTAAGCTGAGGTTCGCACTTGGCACGAAAGTATGATGTCTTGAAGCACCTAGCCGGCATTCCAGCAAGGATTTCTATCCTTGAGGCCCTTCAGCTATCGTCTGAAATGCGCGAAGCACTTGCCGAGGACCTAAGTAGCCCCCTCCAGTTTGAGACAGAGGTGGCCACCGAAGAAGCCTTCCATGCCGAGGCAATTGAGAATGCCGAATTTCAGGCAGTTATCTTGTTCTCCGGAGAAGATGAGGACCCTATTATACAGGGGAATATTTGCCCGTTGTACATCACTGGCCACTTCAATGGTGTGGAAGTCCACTGCTGCCTCGTTGACACAGGTTCTAGAATCAACCTAATTCTGACTTGGACACTGCAAAAGTTGTGTATATTTGAAGATGATTTAAATCCCTCTGACCTCAGAATCTAGGGATATGACAGGACCGAGCAAACCCTAGTCGGCAAGATCCGCCTGAAGACTCAGTTCGGTGGCTTAATTGCAAGCACCGAGTTCATGGTCGTCTCTCAGGACACCACCTATAACACATTGATGGGTAGGCCATGGCTGCATCTGCACGCAACAGTCCCTTCGTTGTATCACCAGTTCCTCAAATACTCCCTCAATGGTCGAGTAGGCATGCTATAAGGAGATTCATCTCCTTTCACCTTTTGCAAGGCCTACTATCTGGATGCTGATTATTAAAAGAGTAAGGATAAGAAAATCCTAGTAAGTGAGGATGAACCAGCCCTGGTCACAAGTGATCCCTGGGAAAGCATGGATAACGCCTACATCCTCCCAATCCACCGATTGGAGGCCACGAACCCTGACATGGGGCAATGTTTTGTCATTTCAAGTATGAAAGGAAAGCATGTTCCCATGTCCAAGCGACAACAGAAAATCACCTCGTACTCCTAAACCAACCAGGCTCAGGTGATCCCGTAGCCTCTTACCCCTGTGCGGTACTGGGATGTCAAGCTTATGACAACGGCAGTATGTCAAACATGTCTCTTCCGCCGGGCTGGAATCAACTGACTCAGGCCGACGCATCACCACTGCATTGATATCATCAAATGTGGCCCCTTAGGCTGAAGACTAGATGGGATAGGGTTGACTTCCTTCATTGCTACGGTCTCAATGGAGAGTGAGCCTCCTGATATGATGACAACTGATGCCCAAGCCGGCACCAGCTGCCCCTCAGGCTTTGATAGCCCAGGAGTCTCTCCCATTGCGGGAAATCCCCCCATGGGTTGAAAGGAAGACCTAGAGGATGCTCCCCCCGCCTTTGAGGAAGGCATCTCTACCACATTTGATGAACTGGTACAAGTGAACCTTGGTAGTGAGGGAGATCCGAGACCCACATTGATCAGTGCATCCATGTCCCCCGAGGAGCAGCGACAGTAAGTAGACTTTCTCAAACAACACTGTGACGTGTTTGCCTGTAGTTACGGTGAGATGCTAGGACTAGATCCTCAAATAGTCATTCACCGTCTGGGCCTCCCGGCAAACCATCGTGGGTTTAAGCAGCCTCCCAGGAAGATGCACCCTTCTCATGGTGCTATGGTTGAGGCCGAAGTTGACAAGCATATCAAAGCCAACTTCGTTAAAGAAGTCCAGTACCCCAAGTGGCTTGCCAACATTGTGCCAGTCAGGAAGAACAATGGGCAGATCAGGGTATGCATCGACTTCCGCGACCTCAATCGCCACTGCCCAAAGGATGACTTCCTCCTCCCGGTGACTGAGTTATTGATTGATGCCATGGCTGGGTTCCAAGCTCTCTCTTTCATGGATGGGTATTCCGGGTACAACCAGATCTGGATGGCCCCTAAGGACGAGGAGTCCACTGCCTTCAGGGCTCCCCAAGGTATTTTTGTCTACCAGGTTATGCCCTTTGGCTTGAAAAATGCAGGTTCCACTTATCATAGGGCCATTCATCACATATTTATGCCAATTCTCGGGACGCTGGTGGAATGCTATGTAGATGACCTAGTGGTCAAATCATTCCAGCTCCAGGACCATCTCAAAGACATTGAGAAAGTGTTGGGTTTCCTCCGTTCCCGTCACCTGAAGATGAACCCATTGAAGTGTGCCTTCGGGGTCACCTCTGGGAAGTTTCTTGTCTTTTTTTAGATACCGAGGCATTGAAATCAACCCAGATAAGATCAAGGCCATCATGCAAATGCCTCCCCCGAGCAATATTCGAGAACTTCGAGGTCTCCAAGGCCACTTAGCCTATATACGCTGATTCATCATGAATCTGGATGGCAAGTGTAAGCCCTTTTCCCGGCTCATGAAGAAAGGTGCCACTTACGAATGGGATGAAGAGTGTCGGACCGCCTTCGAGGAAATCAAGCAATATCTGCTACAACCTCCGGTTTTGATTCCACCTATTTCCGGAAAGCCTCTGGTCCTTTACATGACTGCCCTAGAATGGTCCCTCGGTGCACTTCTCGCCCAGAAGAATAATGAGGGTACTGAGAACAGTCTCTACTATCTCAGTCACATGCTTCTCGATACGGAGGTCAGATACTCCCCTATTGAAAAGAGCTACCTTCGCTCTTCTTTTCCATACAGAAGTTGTGGCATTACCTGCAGCACCATGAGGTACAATTGGTCTCTCGGGTAGACCCACTAAAGTACATCCTGAACTGCCCCATGTTGACCGGCTGAATAGCACGGTGGGCAGTGATTCTCCAGCAGTTTGATATTAGGTTCGTACCTCAGAAGGCCATTAAGGGACATGCATTGGAAAACTTTTTAGCCTCCCACCCAACCTCCACAGATCAGTCCTTGGACATGGATTTTCCTGATGAGGTGATCCTTACAGTCGATCATGTCATCCCATGTTGGAAAATGCACTTCGACAGTGCCTCCCAGAGCCCCACTGGTAGGAGGCTCAATGATCCTATGCTCAACAGAGCGGGCCTGGGTATCGTCTTCCTTACCCCGGTGCAAGCCGTCCTACCATACTCATTCCTGTTGTCATAAGGCTGTACCAACAACGAGGCAGAGTACCAGGCTCTCATCACCGACCTCGTGTCGGCCCTTGAGATCGACGTGCCCCATCTACATGTGAAAGGAGATTCCGAGCTGGTAATCAAGTAGGTCAATGGCGATTATGTCGTTAGGAAGCCGGAGCTTGTGCCATTGCTGGAGTGCACCCTCCAGCTAATGGCCCCGTTCCCCTCTCGGCCAGAGGTCACCCATGTCCCTCAGTCATAGAACAGTCGAGCAGACACTTCGGCCGGCCTAGTTACATCTCTCGCGGAACCCAAGCAAAATGATTTGATCATACATGTGGCACACCAGAGAGTCATCTCCCCTGTCACCCAAGAGGAAAATGATGGCCTGCGGGTAAGTCATCTCACCGTCGGGTCCTCTACGTCAGGGGTCCCAGGTTCGTTGAACATAGTGGTTGAAGTCACACCCAACTGGAGGGCACCTTTTGTCGAGTATCTCCAAAATGGTTGCCTCCCAAACGATCGGGCCGAGCGCGAGCGAATCCGACATCGCGCACTGCAATTTTCCCTCCAGAGTGGTCCCAGACTTGAGCAGATCCTCTATAAGCAGAGCTTCGATGGCGTTCTCCTCTATTGCATTCAAGGAGTGTAGATTACTCAAGTTATGCAGGAGGTCCACTCTAGTTCCTGTGGTGCCCATCAAGCCCCGGCTGAAGCTGTCCCATCAAATCCGGAGGTTGGGGTATTTCTGGCCCTCTATGATCCACGATTGTATCGGGTATGCCAAGAGATGCCAAGCATGCCAAGTACACACAAAATTACTGCATTGCCTGCCGGAGCCTCTCCACCCCACCAAGTACTCTTGGCCATTTGCGGTATGGGAACTTGATGTAGTGGGACCATATCCACCAGAAACAGCTCGCCAGTGTAGGTTCACCCCGACTGCTACAGATTTCTTTTCCAAGTGGACAGAGGCAGTTCCACTCAAAGAGGTCAAGGCCCGTTCCATCATCGACTTTGTGAGCTCCAATATTATCCACCGTTTCGGGGTCCCTCATGCTGTCCTCACTGATAATGGCACTAACTTCCGAGTGGCTCAGCTGAAGAAATTGTACACCTAGTACGAAATCCGTTCGAACCATACCTCCCGCTATCACGTGCAGGCAAACAGACATATAGAGGAGTTCAACGAAACCCACTCTAACATTCTTCAGAAGATGGTTGGTCAGAACAAGGAAATTTGGCCGGACAAGCTCCCCAACACCCTCTGGGTTTATTGGAAAACGACTCGCAACTCTACCCAGGTGACCCCATATTCCCTGGTGTATGGGGCTTAGGTCGTCCTACCCATTGAGATCCAGCTGCCATCGTTAAGCACTGCAGTCTATGACCAGAAGGCGCCAAATGAGGTGGCTGAAATCCATCTAGATGAATTAGAAGCACTGGACGAGAACTGGCTTCGTGCCCTGCATAATCTGGAAAGGCATCAGAATAAGATAGCAAGGGCCTTTAACAAGAAGGTTCTCCTCCGTTCTTTTCTACAGGGTGACCTAGTGTTGTCCATTCGAGCGCCAATGATCTCTGGTAGGAAACCGCCCAAGCTAGAACCCAAATGGGAAGGGCCTTACGTCATCCACAAGGTTTACCCCAACGGAGCATACTCCTTGGTGACCATGAATGGAGAGCGTGTGACTCCTCCCACCAACACCAAGTTCCTCATGAAGTACTTTGCCTAAGTCCACATTATCCCGCACGACATTAAACTGCATCATTGTCCTACATGACGTTAAACTATTCATCTTCGTCCATCATGACGTTAAACTGATCATCATGGTCCTGCATGACCTTAAACTGCATCGTTGTCCTGCAGGATGATAAACTGAAAAATGGTCTGAGCTCTATGACCCTAAACTAAGATCTCACCCCATCCTTACTACAAGACATTAAACTGCAAGCCAGTCAGGCCTTCCTGACCAAGGCTCAACCTCAGGCCCCTTGGCCTCCTCGGGTCCCGGCCCCCCGTCCTTACAGCAAGACGTTAAACTGCAAGCCAGTTAGGCCTTCCTGACCGAGGCTCAGTCTCAGGCCCCTGGGCCTCTGCGGGCCCCGACCCCCCATCCTTACTACAAGACGTTAAACTGCAAGCCAGTAAGGCCTTCCTGACAGAGGCTCAGCCTCAAGCCCCTTGGCCTCCTCGGGCCCACGTCCCCCCTCCTTACTGCAAGATGTTAAACTGCAATCCAGTCAGGCCTTCCTGACCGAGGCTCAGCCTCAGGCCCCTTGGCCTCCTCAGGCCCCCAGCCCTCGTCCATACTGCAAGACATTAAATTACAAGCCAGTCAGGCCTTCCTGATCGAGGCTCAGCCTTAGGCCCCTTGGCCTCCTCAGGGCCCTGGCCCCCATCCTTACTACAAGACATTAAACTGGAAGCCATTCAGGCCTTCCTGACAAAGGCTCAGCCTCCGGTCCCTTGGCCTCCTCGGGCCCCCGACCCCCCGTCCTTACTTCAAGACGTTAAACTGCAAGCCAGTCAGGCCTTGCTAACTAATGCGCAACCTTGGGCCCCTTGGCCTTCATCGACTCGGACTCTACTATGGGATTTTACGGTGTTGTGTGGGATTACATCCTCATTCACATCGGGTTACCCACCGTACCGTACATATACCCAGTTGAGACAGATTTCTCATCCAGAACAACATTGAACTGCGCTTCAAGAATAATGTGTGTCTTGATTCCCATCTTAATGAGATACGTAGGAATGCCCGGATGCCTCGTCTTGAGCCCAGCCCCAAGCTCTTCTCTCCCACTATCGCCCTTGGGAATGGTTTCCTTGGAGGATCCTTGCATAGTGAGGAGTAGGCTCTCTTAGCCCCGCTCATACAAGGATTGTAAGGGTTGCACCATGTGACCACTCCTGTTATTCTATCCTCCCATATCCTCACGGCAAGACGTTAAACTGCATGGCCTTCAAGAACTACGTATGGCTTGATTCCCATCCTAAGGGGATACATAGGAACGCTCGGACATTTCTTCCGTTGGCCCTGACCAAAAGCCAAAATCCTCCCCTCGGGTCATGAAATATGGCAGGGTGCACAATGTTTCCCCAACTCACGTCGAACAAGCCTCGACCCGGCTGCACATCCCCCCTTGAGATGTTCTCCTCTTTCGTGTATGGATACAGCTATACTTCACCCAGTCCTTGAATGGGATTCCATCATCTTTCACACCCGGAGGGACCCCCAAGAATAGCCTGGATACTACGCCCAAGGGCTCCACTACCGACACGGGCCAACACCCCCGGGGGTTTCCAAGCAACAAGCTGATACAAGTCCCGTGTTGCGAGTTTGGTCAACGGTCGATGCTCATTTGTTGCGCCCATATCGAGTCACCATATGGAGGCTGTGTTTCGAACATGGTCAACAGTGTCCTAGATCTTCAGGTCCTCACCGAGATGTCCCAAACATCGAGTGCAATGATTCGTTCTGCCCCATCCTGAAGTGACAAACTTCCCTTCAGATGGTGCCGGCAGTTGGGCCCACGACCCCGACTCTCATATAAAGGAGTGTACGATGTGGTGTTGGAATATGTCCTCATTCACGGTGGGATCATGTACCATGCCGTACACTTCCCCTCATGAGGCCCAGGCTTATGCCTCTCGGCCTTTTTTGGCCCCACGACCCTTGTCCTCACTGCAAGACATTAAACTGCAAACTAGTCAGGCCATCCTGACCAAGGCTCAACCTCATGCCCATTGGCCTTTTCGGGACCCATCACCCAACTTCTTACGCAGAGTGTATGGGGTGGTACGTGGTTATTCCCTCCTCCACGTTGGGTTGTCCGTCGTGCTGTACACTTCCCTTTCCTTTTCCTGGGGGTATCTTACTCCCTCACCACGTCCCGCATGACGTTAAACTGCATCTAGAGAACTATGTGTGGATTGATTCCCATCATTATGGGATACGTATGACCACCCAAATGACTAAGCTTCGGGTCCAGCCCCATCTCTTGGGAATCTCTATCCCATCTCGGCTCCTTGGACTACCCTTCCTCCACAAGGGGTGTATATGGTGTGGTATGGGATTATGTCCTCATTCAAGTCAGTCCTGTAATGACCACGCCATGTACCTCTCCCTCCCGAGCTATTTCGTCACCGCTTTTCAGCGGTTCACCAATGTGCCTGATGGTACTCTGGTTTATTACCTGGAATGCCAAACTTTACTTGGACACGTCCGCACCCACTTTCCAGGCATTGTGTATCCCTACATCAGGGCTTCCATCATCTTTCACACCCGGAAAGACCCCCAAGAATGGCATGGATACTACGCCCAAGGGCTCTCCTACCGTTATAGGCCAACGCCCCTGAGTGTTTCAGACAAAAAATTGATAAAATCCTGCATTGCGAATATGGTCAGCGGTCGATGCTCGTTTGTTGTTCCCACTTCAGGCTAACGTGATATAGAGACTGCATTTCTGCCATGGTTAATGTTTATGCTCCCTCGCCACGCCAACCCCGTTAATCCCAAAATGTCGTTTACATGATTCACATCCTTCTCCATTCTCATCATGTCTAGGTGGAGTTTCGAAACTTGTGGTACTATTCCACCGTGCACGTCTGCGCGTAAGGGGAACAAAGTTGTGTCAAATGCGTATTTCAAGGATCTTCACTGACTCCCCCTAGTTGGATGTTTCGGGTATTGCGATAAGGATCTTCCCCCCTTGTTTCCCACACCAAGTTTTGCTCACGTGGTCTTAGGGATCGAGACGAGGTCTGCACTTACTTGGAAAGGTGCCATCCAACCATGGTTCGAGCTCTAAAGACCATAAACTAAGATCTCCCTAGAACTACATCTGGTTTGATTCCAATCCTCATGGGGTACATAGGAATGCCAAGACCTCCTGTCTTTGGGTCCAGCTTGAGTTCAACGTCATGCCTTCGGGACCCTGACTACGGGACTGTGTGGTGTGATTTGGGCTCCAAGTCCTCATCAACATCATTTATGTCGCACGACACCATACACATTCACCTCCTAGCATCGTCTCTGCTACATCTGTGTTGCATGACGTTAAAATGCATGCTTGGTCCTATCATACGACCCTAAAACTGTGACATTATTGTCCTAGCCGCACGACGAAAAACGACACTACATTGTGATGACCTCGTTGTAGAGGACATCACGTTGGGTATTGGTCACGTGTCATGCCATTTGTCAACGCCTATCACGGCTTGATTATTGTGGTGACACAAGGTAATTCTTCCCTAGGCTTGTTGCTTCACAAAAAAAACCACTCACCTTAAAGGACAAACAAGATTTATCAAATTTCGCTTCTTTTAGTGCAAGGGCCACACCCGCACTCCCCTTTTTCCCTGGCACTGGTACCTTACCATGCCACCTTTAAGAACTACATGAGGCTTGATTCTCATCCTTATGAGATACATAGGAGCTCCCAGGAACTTCCCCATAGACCCAGCACAACCTTCGTGTTTGGTCCCTCGACTCGAGCATTTCCCCAGAGAACACATAGTAAGTAGGGCCTAGGTCCTCATTCACGTCTGGTTTTGTAATCGCCTTGCCATGTGTCCCCTACTCCCCTTACCCATTCATGGACCAAGTTATAAGACCATAAACTAAGACTCTCTCAAGAACTACTTGAGACTTAATTCTCATACTTATGAGATACGTAGGTTCGCCTGGGCATTTCCCCGTGGGCCCAACCCAACTCTCGTATCCGGTCTGTCGACCTAAAACAATCCGAGAAGCACATGGTAGTCGGAACCCCGGTTCTCATCCACGTCGGCTTTTCATAAATACCTGTCACGTGCCTCCTGTGCTTCCTCTTACCCATGGTCCAAATTTTATGACCCTAAACTAAGATCTCCCTATGGGAAAAGACTATGCTCCCTCTATCTAATACGTCTCGTTGTCGTATTCAGATGTGTTTTGACAAAGATCCCGAAGTGTGGGATTTTCATGGGGACATTCCCCCCGTCCCATGACCAAGCTTCATGAGCTCACTATTTGGATCCTCATCCTCTTCCACATCCAAAAGGGCCCTCGGACGACATGGATACTAGGCTTAAGGGCTCTCCATAGATGCTGTACCTAAGGGCCCTCTAATCGTTTCAGGCCAACGTACCTACGAATCTTTGACATCATTTGCGACATGGTCCCATGTTTCAAACATGGTCAACGGTAAACCCTAATTTGTTTGTCCCCATTCTAGGCTAACACGATATGGATGCTGTTTTTCTGCCATGGTTGATAGTTATCCTCTATCGTCATGCCGCCATCATTGTGATCCAAATCTCCAGCGCCATGATTCACACATTTCCACTTCCTCATGTTCAAGTGGAATCCATCATACTCGTCTCTTTCTCTTCGTGCATCTAGGTGTGACACATGATTTGTTAGTGTCATTGGGCTGGTATTCAATGAGCGTCAATTTTTCATAACCTTCCCCTTTCTGTGTCGGAAAATTCCCACCACTACTTCTTGTTTCCCACACCGTGCAAGACTCACGTGGGCTTAGTAGTTTTGGTAGGATGTGTACCAACGCGGCCAGGCTTCTTATTGTCCCTCATGACATTAAACTGCACTTTCATAACTACGTATGGCTTGATTACCTTCCTCATGGGGTACGTAGGAACGCCCGACCACTCTGCTTCGGGCCCAGCCTAATCCTCAATCTTGGTCCCTCGACCTGGAGAGTTTCTTCCGGGGGTATGTGGAGTGATTCAGACTCCAAGTCCTCATTCACATCGGTTTCATAACTACCACACCATATGCTCCCTGGGCTCTTCTATTTCACTCCATGTCCTATCGTATGACGTTAAACTGCAGGAGTCCATATGTCCTCAACGCATGACACTAAACTGTGGTTCTACCCTGAACAAGTTCAAGATGCCCCATGTTAATCATGGGATGCACTAGAGCCTCTGCCAGAGAGGATTTATCCTGTCAGTGTTGGTCTATGACTACACTATACTTTCAAAACTATGTGCGGCTTGATTACCATCCTCATGGGATACTTAGGGACACCCTGGTATTTTTTCTAGGGCTCATCCCATAGGAATCATTGATCATATCCTTCCCCTTTTCGGCCCCCCTGGCCGGACCCCTCGCTAGAGAGACCCTGTCCCAAAGAAGGAAGGATCCATAACCAAACCGACACACCCATCTGGCGTGTTCCCGCCACGGTGATGTAATTACATGAGTGTTGGATTCTGTTCGGACAAACCATCACTCCATATTCCACACTTTGCGTACCCTGTTTTCGGACCCTCGTACCCTTCCATGTCTGAAGGCACCCCCTAACGGCCTGGTCTCATGCCACATCGTCTCACCTACCGTCCTAGGCGAACATCTCGGAAGACTGGTCATGTTTGGAATAACCCCCTAATAGTATAGATGCTCGACCTAGGGTCCACCAACAGTCCTGGGTCAATGTCTTGAAAGATTGACCGACAACATTTGTGACATGGTCCCGTGCTTCGAACATGGTCAACGGTCGATACTCATTTTTGTCCCCATTTTAGGCTAACGCAGTAAGGATACTGCTTCTCCTCTATGGTTAATGGCTGTCCTTTATTGTCGTGCCATCCTCACAGTGCTCCGAATATTGGGCATCATAATTCATGCTTCCCGTTTCCGTATATTCGGACCGATTTCAGTGCCCCTCGTGTTGCACCGTTCGTGTATGAGGGCACGCTAAAGAAACGGTAATTCGGTTTTTTTGAGAAATTTCTTCTCCAGGCAAGCTTCACCCATCTTTCAGAAATCCGGACTCTTAATCCAAATCCCAGATGCCCGGAGCTTGGTCTCCACTCCTATGTTAGGTGGGATGAGAAGGAAACTATCTCCTGTTTCTCACATTGGGCATGACCCGCATGAGCTTGGGGAATTATCAATGAACGTCCCGCAAACATTTTAGAGATGAAACGAACCGATTCAAACAATGGAAATCGTGCATGCTACAGAATTCAAAACAAAGAAGGAAGAAATTGAAGTGCGAAAGTACCGATAAATGTTTTTTAGTTTGTTACAGTACCCGGGGGTCAACTCCCCCCATGGACGGGTTGCCACGTCAAAAGAGCGTTGCAACTCCACCACCCTTCGGCTTGTGGCATCCAAGACTTGTTGCGGATGACTCATCTCCCGCTCCTCCTCAACAGCGGCAGGGCACAGCTCATCAGCCTTGGCTCTGGCCCTCTCTATCCCAGCCTGAATGGCAGCCATCTTTCCAGAAGCCTGCCTCATATGCTCCTCTGCCTCTGATAGCTGAGCCTTCAACCATGAGATCAGCTCATATTGTGCATTAAGAGATTCTGAGTGCTCATCCGCCTGGGCATGCAACTGTTGGACCTCGCTTTCAGCTTCCTGGAGCTAATTTATGTTTGTCGCCTTCCTCTGCTGCTAGCCCACGTTGTGTCCACAATCATGCTCCCGGATCTTCTCAGCCATAAGATCTCGGGCGAGCGCGTGAGGACGTTGGCCATCCACTCCCCCAGTGCATAGTTCACGTAACCGTGAGTGAAGTCTATACATTTCGCCCAGCCAGAGCACTTGGGGTGTCCTTGATGAAGCACATGATTAGCTTCCGCGACCGGCGGCAGACTATGTTGTTGTCTTCCTCATCGGAGGCCGTTTCGTCCCAGTCTGCGCAATTGGCAGGCTCGTACACAGGATACACCCGTAGGAAGCCCTCGGCAGGATCTGCATCTGGGGTTGAATTCGGCATGACATCTGGCGTTGAAGAAGGCGCGATAGGACTACGACCAACCGGTCGATCCTCTTCATCGGTTTACACCTCAATGACCTCGGGCACGACCCTGCTAGTGGTCCCGCCAGTGATGATGTGTGTTGTAGCTTGTGGAGATGGGGGGACTATCGCCACCATCACCGGTATTCCCCTAGGAAGGATGCCACCAGACATCCTGACTAGCCTTGCTGCAGCAGCCCACGCCAGTCGGAGAACTGTACGACATAGAGGGACATAAACGTTAATTGGAACCATCTACATGTGACAACAATGAATCCAGTAGAGGAAACTTATGGAGATCGATCTCCTTGTGCTGATCTTGAGTCGATGCTGACGGGACCCCGAGGCGTGGCCCTCCGTATACTGTTGGAAGGTCTGGAGATTCCGGAGGGGCCACATCGGGTGCTCTGGTCCCACGAGATGCGGAACTAGATGCAGCCAGAGGCGTGGGTTCTAAAGGTACTGCATCATCACTTTCCAAGGGGAGAGAAGGAGGCATGCGAAAAAGTTCCACCTGCATGGCTCAAACATCGGTGAGAAGTCCATAATGGTCCAAGAACGGACCATGAGGAATGAAGTTCAGAATGCTACCTCAAGAGCCTCTGTGAAATCTCCGGAGTCTGAGCCTTGATCTCCGACCTTGCCCTCCTCCAACGGGCTCCCTCCTCTGGCCTCATCCTCCCGAGAGGAGTCCCATGATTCTTCCAGCAGGGAGAAGAGCTCCCTCAGATCGGCAAATGACAACTATGGGGGGACTATTCGATCCAGCAGTACCCTCACCCGGTCTGTCATTGGGCGAGGGACACCATTGGAACGTAATCCACCAGCTCATCCATGTATTGCTCTGCCTCCGCCGAAGATGCCATGAAACCAGCCTGGACTGGGCCTATGCCTGATAACTCCATCCTGAGATGATTCAAGTGGGCCCATATCTCGGGTGGACTGAGGAATTTCCGGTTGACATCCCAAATGTCCCAGGCCTCCGATAAGATGGAATCCTCTGCCATGTCAGTATGATGCAGCCACTTCCTTGGAGCCTGAGTGGATATCCTACGAAATCCCCTTTGTGGTCGCCCCTCCAGATGGCCCTGATCTTCCAGAGTCATCGGATCCTCCACTGCTGCCACACCCTCGGCCAGTGCGGGTCTCGCCGCCACGGCAGCCCCGCCACCGCGAGAAGCCCTTGCTGCCCTCCGACCCCGACCTCGGGATAGAGGAGGCCCATTGTCACCAACGCGAATAGTCGGCTACTTCAGCATCTCCCCTGGGTAAGCAGCCTCCCAAATAATGGCATACTCCCTCACCAATCTGAAAGTGGCGGTGCATGGAGGCAATGTGATTCGCATTTTTTCGTCTTCCTGCGTGAACATGAGTCACAACTGCCTCATCACACACGGGTGCTTCTCATGATGTACCTCCTAGTAGACCTGCGGGGTTAGCCGCTGGAGGCACCGAAACTACCTCGCAAATCGATTTGGGGTGTACGGCTTACAGAGCGGCTCACGATCCACTCGTGCCACCAAAACTCCACCTCGAAAGTCCAGGAGGTAAGCCCGGTGCTCTTCCGTTCCCCGCCTGTCGTCAGTGAGTATCCCCGTCAGCAATGGGAAGGGGTGGAAATTAAACTCATCCGCCCTCCGCACTCGGTTCAGCACTGTCGGCACAGTTAATTTGAACGGGAAGCTTCCGGCCGTATTCAGGATGGAGGGCCAGAATTTTGATCCCAACGGCAAGATAGGGTTTGGATATTCATAGATCACCCTGATGTGTACCACAAACCACCCATACAGGAGGTGGAAGGGCCCGCATGTCCTTGGCGGCTCTTTTCCCTCGCTAATGTGCCGCATCATCCTATACAGCTTGGCGAGCATGGGAATCCCCAAATTGACCCGCTACCCCATGGCAAGCATGGACGCCATGATAAACGATCTGGGTTGCACCCCCCATGCTGGTATCCCTCACCAGTAGGATCAAACCACAAATGAGAGCTGCAATGAATTCCGCCAGCCTGACTATCGGCTGTTGTTCATTGCTGACACTGAAACCCCAAGTCTTCCACTGGCTTTCCTCCAAGACCCGCTAATACAAGTGATCCTTACCCCATTGGGCCGCCCTTGGACAAGTTTGAGGCCTCAGAGGGAACTCTCGATTTTCTGGGAAATTCAGGAAGCGCTTAAACCACTTATTAATGTGGACATCCCTCACTGCCTCCTTTTCCTCTCCAGGAACGAGTGCCATTAGTGCCAACGCCAGTCACAGAATTTTCTCTGTATCCTCCCACGCGCTCATGATGGAAAGGAACTCATCATACATGGCCCCCAAGATTGGATCCCCTGAAATCTGGTAGACATCCAATAGGCTGATGCCCACCTCCCCGTGGTGCAGGTGAAAAATATTGTTCCTAGACGACCATCTGCCCAGTAATTCCGACATCAGTTGTTTTGGTTGGTAAATGTGGAATTGGGAGGCCCATGCCGCCTCATATAAACCCACCCTTCTCATCTCGACCCCAAACTCCTCGCATGAGGCTCCTGCCCAGTAGGCCCAGGCCCAGTCATCAGTAAAGTTTCCGCCCTGGCGTAGGTCCCACTCATCGGACCACCCCTTCTTCGGATCCTGCAACGCTGCCTTCAGCATGGTATGGTACAGAGGATGGGATGTCTCCGGTTGTAATGTCTTCCCATCAATATTGTTCACATGGTTGTAGAGACAGTTGGCGGTGATAGGTGTGAAGTCCTCCCGTGCATGACCATCGGCCGCCCTGAACCATTAGTGCTGACATGTCGTGCTCCTAAACCAGCAAGTTGGTTCGTCCCTATTCGCCTCAGGGATGAAGACGTCATCCCTCAGCCTGAAGCCATACAAGGGCAGTTTCTTGCACTGCGGATAGTTCTTATGACCCTCCAATAGCAGTTACGTCAAAAAGGTATAGTCGGAGTGGCTTCGGACCATCTCCCCAAGGCCCAGACAGTTGGCAATCTCATCCCTCTAGGCGGCGTCAGCAATCACCCCTAACACAACTTCTCGATGGGCCATTTCGGTTCCGACACTCAGAAAAGAATTTTTTAGAAAGGATCGCGAAGCTGGGTCGTGAATCCGGCTCACGAATATCTCTCACGAAGATTTGTTGCAAAACCAAGCCGTGGAGTCGGACCTAGGCCAACAAACAGGAGTTTGCTTGGCACGGACGTGGAGTCGGAGACCCGCGGTTTGCCGCGAAGCTCGATTCGCGGAGAGCAGGCGCGGAGTATACGGAGTTTCGCAAAATCGAGAACGCAAAAGGGAAAGAAAGTCACATGAAGAAAAAATAGGTCGGCCCCCTATTTATAGGCGGCGACCCCGGAGCTTCACGGCGCGCCCCGCCCGTGCAGAGCATCGCGGCGCGTCCGGATCCCGGGGCCGCGATTAGCACTGCGGGCCCTGTTCGCGAAGTCGAATCGCGGACCACTAACAATTTTGGCAATTTTCTCTCAGACTTCGACCCTACATCCCTCCGCGGCTCCAAGTCAAAGTGGGGGGCATTTGTTGGCGCCAAAATATTGCACGAATGGAAGGAGCGAAAAAGAAGCCTCGCACGCTGCCCCGCGAAGCACCGACGTGAAGCACCCCCAGGCATAGTGGTACCGCGAAGCAACGGAGGCAGTACCTCTCCGTGAACGGCCTGACTTTCGCAAG
This sequence comes from Viscum album, assembly GCA_963277665.1. Lineage (NCBI taxonomy): Eukaryota > Viridiplantae > Streptophyta > Magnoliopsida > Santalales > Viscaceae > Viscum > Viscum album. The sequence goes on along the minus strand of OY728155.1, from coordinate 162,821,910 downwards.
CCCGTCGTGAAGCACCAGAGGAGGTACCTCTCCGCGAACAGCCTGACGTTCACGAGCCCGCTGCGAACCACCCGAGGCGGTAACTCTATGCGAACAGCCTGACGTTCGCGAGCCCGTCGTGAAGCACCGGAGGTGGTACCTCTCCGCGAATGGCCTGACGTTTGTGAGCCTGTCGTGAAGCACCGGAGGCGGTACCTCTCTGTGAATGGCCAGACGTTCGTGAGCCCGCCGTGAAGCACCTAAGGCGGTACCTCTCCACGAATGACCTTCCGTTCGCAAGCCTGCCGCGAAGCACTCGAGGTCGTACCTCTCCACGAACAGCCTGACGTTCGCGAGCCCGCCGCGAAGCAACCGCCGCCCCTTCGCGCCGCGTGAGTTCTGCTTCGTAGCTCCCCTTTCCTATAAATACTAGGTTCCCCCTGATCCCAAAAAAAGATGGAAAATCCGAATTTTTGGCTTCTCAACTGCCGAATCATGAAGCACCCTTCACCCTGGGAATCATGAGCTCCACGATGTACTTATACATCGCGTGACGCCTTCACTTTGTCTCATTTTGAGCCCCTCTTCCGAGAGGGATGCCCTTCGCGAAGCTCAAGGGCATTCATGAAGGAGGGGATTCCCAAGGGAGCCTGGGCAGCCGCGGAGTGTTTATGCTTTGTGAAACACCCATCCAGTACTAGTGATCCCCATGCTAAGGCCGGATCGCTACACATCGCGAAGCACACTACTTCGCAGTACCTTGCTTCACAAGGCACCTCCTCTTCATGAGGCAGTGCTCCGCGAACACTATTCCACTTCGCGAAGCACTCTCCACTCACACCTCTGCCCCATGCCAAGGCCAAGCCACCCCACTTCGTGAAGCACACTCCTCTGGTTGGTAATTACTCTTCCCGTGCGACCCTCCAGGTTTGCACGATGTGATTTCAAAGTCCCACATACAACATCACCCGTAGCGTTGCTTCGACTAATGGTTCTTCGCATAGGCACGCTAGCGGCTATCGCTTCTTCACATAGCCATGCTAATGTGGACCGATCGATGGTTCGCTCTATGACCCCCCTTGACCACGGCCTTATTGGTACCTTCCCACCCCAAGGAGCAAAGGGTGTCGGTCATATAAGTCATAGGGGTGCAGAGTGAACCCACTTCGTCCGAGCTGCAGGACGTTAAACTGCCAAGACCCTCATCCTCAACACATGACATTAAACTGTGATCCGGCCCTGTGCTTCGCACGTAGGTTCCCCCCAGCTCGGACATTTTTTACGCCACCCGTCTCCACAGAGACGGGGTCACCCCCTCCACAAGAGATTATATCCTCCTTCTCGGAGTATCGTATGTCCATGGGAGAAGGGAAACCACCTTGGTGTAAGCCCCTAGCTACTCTTGCGAAAGGTAGCACCCATGCACCTCCATACTTCCCCACTGCCAGGCCAGTGGAGGGCGCGATAGGGAATGAGGCACCTCCCATCATTGGTCCCAAACCCCTCTCTCGCTGCGCTTTGCTGCACTTTGGGCCTCCATCCTAGAGTAAGTCCCAGCACCATGGGCCGCCTAACACGTAATCCCCTCTTCGCTTCTCAAGGATGCACCCTTTGCGACGTGATCGTCTGGTCCATGCTGCCTCTTCTTTCTCACACTGAGCATGACTCACGTGGGCTTAGAGTGAGCATCGGCCATGGGAATACCTTCGTCCAGCATGAAATTAAACTGTGTGCCCTCGTCCAGCATGACGTTAAACTGTATGCCTTTGTCCCGCATGACTTTAAACTGCACACCCCTTTGAACTATGAGGTCTTTGATCCATGTCACGACATGGTACATAGGAAGCCTCCACGAGGTTCAAGCCCACACGTCATTTATTCATGTCATGTTCCACCTTCGTCCAGTATGACTTTAAACTACATTCCAGTCTGACGGCAAGTCGTTGATACAACCCGAACTATTTGGTCTTTGATCCATGTCAAGACATGGTACGTAGGAAGCCTCCCTGAGGTTCATGCCCATATCCCATCGGACCAAGGTCCCTTCCTCACGTCGGTTTACCGACACCCACCCTCCAAACTACGTGGAATTTGATCCATGTCAAGGCACGGTACGTAGGAAGCCTTCATGAGGTTCAAGCCCACCACTAGTGGACCCCTGGGTCTACTTTCACGTCGGTTCACCAATGAAACCCTTTCAACTATGAGGTCTTTGATCCATGTCAATTCATGGTACGTAGGAAGCCTCCCCGAGGTTTAAGCCCATCTCTCATTGGACCAAGGTCCACCTTCACGTCGGTTCACTGATGACATCCATCAATTGAACTATGATGACTTTGATCCATGTCATGACATGGTGCGTAGGAAGTCTCCACGAAGTTCAAGCCCACCCATTGTTTATTCATGTGAGGGTTCATCTTCATCACGCACGACGTTAAAATGCATTCCAGTCCAGCGGCAAGTCGTTGTGACCAACCTGAACTATGTGGTCTTTGATCTATGCTAAGGCATGGTACGTAGGAAGCCTCCACGAGGTCCAAGCCCGCCACCACTAGGACCCCCCTGGTCCTCCTCATTCACGTCGGCCTTCCGGCATCCAACCTGAACTACGTGGTCTTTGATCCATGTCAAGGCATGGAACATAGGAGGCCTCCAAGAGGATCAAGCCCACCACCTGTTGGTCATCTCGACCATATTCACGTCAGGTCACCAGCACCTAGGCATCCTAGTGTGTAAGCCCCACATCATCTAGACCAAGTTCCACATTCACGTCGGTTCGCTGACGAAGCCCATTTGAACTATGAGGTCTTTGATCCATGTCAAGGCGTGGTACGTAGGAAGCCTTCATGAGGTTCAAGCCCACCACCAGTGGACCCCTGGGTTCACCTTCACGTTGGTTCGCTGACGACATCCATCAGACCAAGTTCCACCTTCACGTCGGTCCACCGGCACCATCCTGAACTATGAAGACATTGATTCCCTACCACGGGGATATGTAGGAGGTCTTTTCGAGACTCAAGCCCAAATTTACTGTCTCCCTTGAGATGGTCCCATTTCATTCCCCCTCCACTTCATTCAACTCTCCATCACCCATCCTGATTCTCACCCGGACTACCATATCCCGGCGAGATCATACCATTCTGCTCCTCTTTGCAGCTGCCCATGGGCTGGTCCTGGTATCGGCACCCCTTCAAGGGAAATTCCTCAATCCAATCCATTCCAGCTAATTCTCTGATCGGGCTGATCCGTCTCCGCTGGATGTTAAACCTGCGGCATACCCTGCGTTAAACACAGGAAGCTGAGGAAACCCTCAGATATATGTCTATGGCATATAATTCCATGCGCTCGATGTGGGATGCCCTAGGCTTCCACGCCCTCGAGAAGCCCCATGACAAGGGACAAAAGACAGACACGCCAGTTACCCAGCATACAGACACGCTACTGATGCCTCGACGTGACTACTCCCCTGATTGAAGGTTGCCGCCCTGACCGGACCCTTTGGAATGTCCCGGCAGACGTAGTGTAATTAACCGGCATCTATGGAAACATGGCACTCAGTAGAGTTTCAGGAACAACGTATTAAATCTATGAGGGATACCCAGACTAGGTGATGAGTTCGGAGGAGGAATCCACAGAAGGAAGAACCAACATCCCATCATCCCGTTTAGATCAAGGAGCAGATGTCCCTGAATAAGGAGTAAATACCGCCCACCTTTGGAAAGCAAGAATGCGGGGCAACAATGCAGCGCGTCCTCCTCCACAGACGGACGGATGCACGCGCGCCCCGGAAAAAGCGTCGGAAACAAGAACATTAAATAAAAAAACATGGAAAATGAAAGTTTCATCAGAACCAATAAACATTAGCCATGTGATATCAATATCAATCATTAGATACATTAGAAACCCATAGAAAGAATAGATTACACATAATTGTATACTGGGATAAATGTAACACACATGTGCTCTACTTCCATACATGTCATTCCTACAAATTGAATATCCATACATACAACCATCATAACAAATTCATTGGAGGGTTATCACAAACCCACCACTTGTTGGTTAATCAAAGAACCACTCATCAATGGATTATAATAGAACAAACTATCATCATTTTATCATGTAACCAACCATAAAATTTCTAAGTAAAATAAGACAAAAAAGAGTTAATTTCAAAAAACGTTATAGGTACCACCCTTGTCCCATTCATATATTGATTAACATGTGGAAAAGAAATGTATACCATAACAATCAATTTAGAACATTATTAGCCTATATAAAAGAAATTTATTCCACAATAATACCATTAAAACATTATTAACCCATGTAAAAGAACAGGGATAAATAAAAATATTTTTAAACATGATTAAACCATGTAAAAGAAAATGGTTCTGTAACAATCTCTTTGAAACCTGATTAACCCATGGAAGAGAAATGGGTTCCATAACAATATCATTGAAACAATGTTTAACCATGTAAAAAAATAATGGGTATAGAATCAATGCAATATATTCCCAGTGGGCGATACATAACAATAAGCATGTTTTACTTAGATTAATGTAAATTCCATTAAAATAACATTAGAAACATTCATGATGAATGTAACCATAAAACCTTCCAATGTGTCCCATACATCATTAAAACATTTAAACCATGATCCCCATGAAGGAATAACATTAAATAAAACATATAGTATCATGATAATAAGTATATTAATGATATATCATTTTGAAGGGAAAGTATATACACCTCATAAAGGAAGATAGGTTTGTGATATAAAAAACCTCTCAACGAAATATTTTGGACAAAAGGTTATTACCACATTGGTAACATTTAAACTGTAACTCAAAGCAAGAAATATTATCTAATGGATATGTAAATACCCATAATTTCACTAAAATTGATCATAAAATACATTAATGGAAATTTTATACACCACATAACAAAAATAAGTGTTGAATATGAAATAAGTCTCAAAGAAATAAATTTGAGACTACAAATCCCCATGCAACTGTAGTAAAATTAGTATCGGAAGCTTCCAAAATAATAATAATCAAATGAAACATTTAAATACTAATAATTTAAAAATAATTAATGATATAATATATAAAAATGGGTAGTATATCCACCAAAAAAAGAAGTAAGTGGTGATTGTGATATTTATCTCACAGATGTAAAGAAGTGAGTTTGAAATCCATTACAATGATAATATCATTGGGAAGAGAATAAATGATTGAAATAATAATGTATGGAAAATTTTAATCCAAAAAATAAAGTTTTAACTAAATTATAATAAAATATATGTTTATTATTAAATTATTTTATTCATAACATAACCAGTGAAATAATTGTTTAACCCAAGGAATTTATATTGAGTTAATAACTCCTTTACCTATAGTCTCATTTTTCATGTATGTCCTCTATCTTAATGACAAACAAACATATGTTAATTATTAAATTTCTTCAGAAGTTTTTTTAATATTGTTATTATTTTTATATTTACTGTAAAAAGTTTTTATAAAATTACATAATCAATAATGTTTAAGCCATATGTTTTGATGATATTCGGCATATGTGTCAAAACTAGCTTTGATCGGATGACTAGGGTCAATGAGGTAATTATTCAAAAATACCCAGAATAATAAACATGAAATAATTATCAAATTTTGAAATAAATTATACTTGTAAAATATTACCATAAATAGAATAATGAAAAATTAACAAATGTTATGATCATGGAGACTACAGGTCATACGTACGATTAAGTAACATTATCATTTTTAAACATCATTATATAAATAAGATATATATTATTATCTTTAAATAATTACCATTATATCATATATAGTATGTTATTTAATTATATATACAATAGGTATAAATATTTTTATGTGTTGATGAAAAATGATGAATCATGTCACTTTGAGGAGGTGGTAGTCCACACATTCACGAACAAAGTTATCACTTTATCAGTTTGTGAAATGGAATAAAGAAAATTATTTGTTATATATAAATATAGATAATTATTAAATTAATCTCATAATTAAGTCATTTATATCATATATGTATATTAAACTCATCCTTAATACATTACATGTAACGGGTTAATGTATAAACTCTCCTTTTTGAGGCATTGGTCCATACGTCCACCAACGATGTTATTATATTCCCAAAAAATGGAAAGAATGAAGTTGTGTGTTAGATAATAAAAAAGGTGTAATAAATTATAAATATTATATATATATTTATACATCATATAAAAACATTGTTTCTATCATAATTCCGAAACACAACATGTGGTAAAAGAAAAAATGAATGACATCATTTCGTGAGGTCGTTGTTCACCATACACAAGAATGGTGATGTCATTACCCATTTCATGGAAGTTTGTGGAGATATTGGTTTAACCATTAACATATAAAAATATTATTTTATTTAGGATAAAAATTTTATTATATAATCATTTAATAATAACAACTGAAGTGGTGTAAAAATAAATAATATAAAAGTGATTATTGATGAATGTTACCTATTTTTGGGTAACGCCTTTTGGTTTGAATAAAATAATGAAAAAAGTTATATAAAATAGTATATATGATCTAATATCATCCATAAAATGGGTTTTAAATATGCTTCTAGGAAATTTTTCCACTTATGATTTATGTTTAACCACTATGTAATCTCATTTTTACCTTAATCATTGTAATTAATTTTAATTACTTTCACAAACTATTTTAGTAAATAAATTAATTATAACTTATTATCAATTATAAATTATTATAATATTTAATCAATTTTCCAAAATTACAATCACAGTTTTTTCAAAAATTTATTCAACATTAATCCCAAATACGAGACGACAAAGTGGGGTTATAAAGAGAAAAGTTCAAAATTGTGAAATATTTTTATATCCAATTTCATTGTGAAATTCATTAAAATGACCTAAATTGGGTTAAATGATATAAACTATATTGAATTATACATTAAAATAGTTATTAATATAATTTATCACTATCTATTTTTTATATGAAATAATAGTTTTCCATTAAAATTCTATGTTATTCACTAGTCATAAAAATATGAATGTCCTCAGTAAAATACAAAAAATCACTATATGTAAATTTTTATATTATTATTTCAAAATTAATTTTATTTTTTCAAATAAAAATAATGAAAGTGTCAATATGTTGTTTAAAACAAGTCTTCCAATAAAAGGTAGTAAAGATTCCATTTAAAAATATACATATTTTTATACTTCGAATTGGATTTATTCTTATCATAAACAAATAAAACATATTGGATGAATTTCAAAACTTTTTATTAAATATATAACATATAAATTTAATTATTATATTTCACTAATATTTTTTAATTTGATTTATTATCATAAAACATAATTCATGTCATAAAAATATTTTTTCATAAAAACGAATCCTTTATATTCAATTGATATTTATTTTAATTTACAATTAATTAGTAATAAGTTAATTAATTTGATAATCATTTGAAAAGTATAATTTCATAATTTGAATAATTTCATTCATTCCCACCATTCAAATGGATAGGTGATAACTATCTTGTTAAATATGTATATTAGCCATGTAGTGTTTTCCAATAAGGCTCATGCTTTTGTGTAACATAATTCATCAATGGACATTGATGTTGTGTTAAAATACAGATACAATTGGTTTTGTTTGTAATGAAATCTAAACAATGTATTTTATGTGAAGTAATATATTAAATAATTTAAATTAATTTTAATGAATATATTTCCTAAAATCATGGCATGTTAGAGGCGTACTTGATTTTATGTCCACCTATGAAACATGGAGAGTCACACTACGTTCATAGAGAAGGATGTGAGGGATTTCATTCCAACCTATACAACATGGGTTTCCAACTATGGGTGTGGAGGGGACTATGGTGGAGTGCAAATAGAAGATGTATTCCAATGAAAAATTGCCTACAAAAAAAGACTATTGGTTTGGATCTTATTGTGATAAATGAAAAAAAATCCAAGCCTCTATTACCATGATGTTTTTCAACCCATTTCGTATTTTAAGTTAGAACATTAATAAAATGTTCTAGGAAATTTATTGATATTAGTGGAAGTTCTAACCAATTTATTTTTGTAGTTTTGGTCACTTTTTATGGGATTAATCTTCATCCTTTCACTTACATAGAGGGAATAGATATTGAATATATGATAAAAAAGATAATATAATTTAGGAAAAAATGTGATAAAAAGAAACTAATAGTAGTGTTTAGAAAATTCCAGATCTATCATGAAAGTAAGAAGATGATTCTATATTTCCTCTATAAATAAAAGGTCTAATATTGAGATTACCCAATAGTTCAATTTTTATCCCCCAAACCCATGTAATCCCAATGTCAGTGTATACTACCATAAAATTAGAATGATTACATGTAATAAAAACATGAAGTAATGATCATTTTAGTAGACTTTGTAAACAATATACACAAATGAGACTTACATTTCATTTTAAATACACAAATTAAAAAATAATTGGGTTTTAAAGTATAAATTTATTATATTTAGAATATACTTATATATCTCTTTCTTTAAACCATATAATCTATGGAAAGGAAAAAAATAAGGGTGGCCTCAAATTCCCAATAAGGGTTAATTACATCATAAAAAATTATAAATGAATGGGAATACCCAATATTGAATGTAAACTAATTGGGCATAAATTCCATGTAATCAATAAACTGATAGGGAATGAGTGAAAAATACGAAATATTAAATAATTGAACACACATTACATGTAATAAATACACTTATAGGAAGTTAATAAACAATAGGTAATGTAAATAACAAAATAAGATTTCCATTTATTTAATAAACTATGATTCAAATGAATCCATATGTACTTTCATTGGGAAAATATCATGGATAATAATGAAAACTAAATCCTAATGAAATAAAATATTAATTGTTGGATGTCATGTTTCCTAGTTTCATCACACCATTACTATTATGATCTATACTCAAGATAGTTTAAAACATACTTGTTAAACAACCATATGATTCATTTCAAGAACTTTCAAAAGACATTATTTTCATGATATATCAACCATGTAGTTTAAAACATCTTAGAAACAAACAAGAAGGTTTTTTAACCAAATGATTTCAACTCATGAGACTACAGATGCATCGAGGGGATCTCATTAACTAGTCCCCAACCTATGTATTTCGGGTTGAAGACATTCCTCATATATTGAATAATAAATTACATTAACAACATGCCTTACCATAATATATATGTATTGTGTAAAATATGTGGACATATCAGTATATCTCCATTCAATCATATAACATTCAATTTAAACAATGTATATTGAAATTTTATATTGTTTAAAACATAAAAATAACCATGATAAATGATATGGATAATTAGAGAAATTTTAATATACAATGATCATATAAAATTGTATATTTCAATAAGACATAAAAAATGAATCAAATATGTGAATTTGGATACAATACATGAAAAAATAAATCATAAAAAATCTAGAGAATGAATAGGGATGTTTTTGAGACAACATATCCCAAGTGGAGTATATAGAATTGTTTTTTGTCTTCAATGAATATAAATACTATAAAAAGATCATTAAAACATGCATTAGGAAAATATCCTTTTCATTTTAAAAATATTGAAAATTCAATTTCATTTAAAATCACTTTTAAAAACATATGATTTAAAAATATCCTTTAAAAATTTCATTGTTAACTTCAAATAAATATCATCAAAAAATTTCATACATGTCATATAAGGTAAAATTAACATTCATTTTACATAATAAAAAGACCATAAAAGTTTATTTTTTGTAAAAAATAAGAATTTTTCATTGAAAAAAAAAATTAAAAGACAAACATGGTCAAAATTTCAATAATAATCAATTTTTTAAATTATCAAATCATATTTAAAAAAAATATTAATAAAATATTAGAGAGAGAAAATATTTTTGACTGAAGATAAAAATGAAGTCATGTTCTCTTTAATACCTCTTATAAAAAATTTTAAGTAGAAAAATAGTGTGAAAATGGTATTATTACTTGAAAAATATCATGAATAACCAAAGCATAACAAATGAAAGGGTTTACTAAACAACAATCAAATAATTTCATTTTATATAAATTAATGTGTAAATAATGTTTAATAAAACATATTGTAAAGGAAACTGTTGAAAAGACTATAACGTTTTTGTGAGAACAATCAATTAATTGATTATGAATTTTTAATATAAATCCACATTATAATAGGAGAAATATAAAAAATGATAACAAAAATTTATTAAACACATATTCTTATAAAATTAACAACAAAAATGATGTAATATATTTTAATTAAAAGGAATCTAGTTATGAAATTCTTTTCCACTTAGTTACATTTAATTCAAATCCTCTTAAATAAATAAAAAACAAAATTAAAACACAAAATTTCATGAAGAATTCTGTATTAGAGTTATTCCATGTTAAATGTAATTATATAGAAGATAAAAAAATTATATTCATAACTACAATTAAGCCATAATAGAATGTAAATTGAGAAAAAGTCTTTTTCCTTGTGTAAGAACCTCGATTTTTACAAAGTTATGTATCCATAAAATTTAAGTCTATTTTTTACATTGAAACTAATATATACATTTAATGACTTATCGATGGTACTATATTTTTTTGGGGATAGTTCAGATCCCAAAACTCGTCTTTTGGGTAAAAATGGGTTTGTTGCATGATTAGAGGAAATCGTGTGGGTAGGCCACATTGTCGGATCTGACCGTGCAGATGGTCTATGTTATTGGGTAGAGCCATATTGTATGATTGGAACTTGGTTTCCCTAACCATATGGCCTAAACATAAAATAAAACCATTGCTTTACATATTCGTGCAGGGTTTGTTCATGGTTTGGAAACTCATGAAGACAAACTGTGTAGAGGATATATTTTGGGACCTTTTTCCATTTTCCCTTAATGATCTAATTTAACCTCCATCGTACTCCTATACGATATTCCAGCGGGATGATGTCATTTTTATCACTATTTGGATCTTTTTTAAGTATTTATGTAGAGATAAAAAGATATCCATCAATCGAGATATGTTTGAGCTTCTGTTCAACATTTTAGATGTGCATTGGTAAGTACTGGATTCGCTTTTAGTTTTCCTTCATCTCCCTTACTCTCAACCTATTTATCAAGGATTGAAAATTATGACCTTTTTCTCTGATGTAAAACATTATAATCTGAATTAGAGGCTAATATAGGATGATGAGATTCATAAAATCTTATGGTTGGTGTTCTATAACTCATCCCTCAAGTCCATTGATTTTGGAATTATCATGCGGGCCCCACCTATTTCACCAAGTGTTGTTTATTGAATTTTTAGGCCATGATTATATTCATTTTAATAATATGGTTTTCCTATCCCCAAATATGTTACTAGTTGATAGTGGTAACACCCACAACTCCATCCATCCCATATAGTATGCTTTTCCATAATTTTTGTCATTGTGTTTTGACATGTTTCAGTCATCGTTCGGGTGTGCCTTTGAAATTAAATTTATAATGATAAGCTTTTCTATATTAAATAGAATGATTTTAATTTTTAATTGAATAATGGTCTATACCATGTATTCTCACCACTTCATTCACCTAAGTCAAGTGATTAAATTTGATAATTAAATGTGAAATGGACATTGTAAAGTATACTAAGTATATGAATTAGCATTTTTTAAATGTAATTGAATAATTATTCAACCCAATATTTAAAAATTGCATTGAAAATTAGGTTCCATGGTTAAATTCCATCGATCCCAATCATTTATTAGCTGCATTTTACCTTTTATAGACTCCTTGGGCTCTGTAAGAACCTTATTATTGAATTACCTTGGCTATTCTCCTTGGATTACAGTCTTACCCTTAGTCAAGCTATAATAATTTTTTAGGTGGTGACCCTTGTGCTCTATGTTTCCTTGGTTATTAAATTGAAGCTTTATTATTAAATATAATTATAGTTTTCCTTATTACATCATGGAACCTTCACTATTTCTAACTTGTGACTTATTTATAAACTACTAATATTCAAATAATGATTTGGTTTCATGATCAAACACCAACCGAGGGCTATAGCAGGTACATGGGAGCTTAGTTACATTGTAATTCTTATGTTATATATATTATTCCACACTGTTTCATTTCCATTACATGAGAATTATATTATAGACACCATCGTTGGTGGCCTACTGAAATTTATCTCACATCCTATTCCGGTGTCGTTTAGTACCCGAGGAAGATTACATGAATGGGAAAATTGATAAATGGAAGCATACGACTTCAAACACTTGATTGATAAATGTGTTTTGGTGGAGATGGTAGCAGATGACTGTGTTGCAGCTCGAGATGCTTGGGGTAGTTTATTTATTTTCTTTTTTATTTTGGTTTTTCATGTATTCTACATACATTGTATCCATCTATTACAACATATTAGATACATGGTATATCATCATCAGTGGCCGTATGTTATTCCATTTGATTCAGTTGTTGTTATCCTCATATATTTCTACTATTTCTTCTTTTCAAATATATTGATTCCACTATTTACATCAGTTTATATTTATCCAATGCGATAAACTTTTTTAATGGGGGCATAGTCTCTCCCAAGACAAACCCTATACCCTCACCACTTACTGTCAACCACTTATGTTTGGGGAGATGAGAATGAAGCCATGTGAAACACCAGGCTCTATTCACCAATCTCTATGTCATCCAGGCATGATACATTACAAAGTTGTATTGGAGTAGTATTCCTTTCTTTATTTACTATCTATAGACAATATATTCGAGATTAAGAACATTGTGGGAATTAGTCATAAGTAATTCACGGGATTCATGAAACAAAGTTTTAGGTAAAATCTAAGCTACCCTAAAATATAGTTTTTTTACAATTTTTCCTATTACCATTGATATCATCTCACCATTGGGTGATTCTCATGTGGTGTTGAGGTTATAATTATTTATTTTTTGAGGATTTTTGCATCCTTGGCCCAATGATATGTGGGAAAGGGTAATTTTGACATACATCATTATAGCCACTAATAATTCACATGAAACACATTTTCCATGTCATTTAAGTTATGTTCACAATCAACATTTCTTGATATTCTTGTGATTATTGGAATATGTTGATATAGTTAGCTTATTATTGTGTTACACTTTGTCGCAATTGACAAATTTCCTTTCTATATTCAAGAGGTTTAGGGGACCTCATTAGTTGGGATGAGTAATTTTCCATGTCAATCCATTATATTATTAATAAATTATGGGTTTTATGAGTGATAGGTGTGTGAGAATTGATTCAAAGGGAATGAATATCCATTATAAATAAAACCACAACATCTAAAATTAAATGTTTTAATATCCTTATCCTACCATGTCATGTTTAGTAAAGGTAAGGAAGTGAACATGGAAATTAAATGTAAAATTAAATGAGACATACAACTGGGAACTTACTAATACCTAGTCTTCTATATTGGTGATTTGGGATAGTATACCTTTGGTAGTGAACCCTTTACTGAATTTTTCTTCTATTTCTGTTTCTATCCACTAGCTTATTGATTTTTCTAAGGTATTTAGTTGGAATCAGTGATGCAAAACTGGACCAAGTAGGTCAGTTGGGGCCTATTTATTTTGATACGACCCGTTATGGGTGTTTATGAACTTTTTAGGTAAAGTAACGACAAATTTTTTTCATTTCTGATGTAGTCAGGTTGTCTTGAGCGGACCCTCATAGGTCACCTTAACCGTTTAAAAGAATTTATCGGAAAATATTCCATATTATATCGGGATCTTAAAAAATTATTACTGTTTAAAAGGTTGTTCTTTTACGACAATCAAGTTATGCCTTGGAGCATTGGTAAAATCAAGTACGAGTGCTTGTGTTTAAAATTTGTTCATGAGTTTCTTCTTAAATATTTTAAATGATTATATGTAGAATTTTAATAAGTGTAATATCATTAAAAACAAAACCTGTATGCAGTTACCTTGGATAAAATTTCTTTTTAGTTTCCCTAGAACAGAAATGTGAGCATTTTCTAGAGCCCTTACCCTTATTATAAATTACTTAAATAATATTATTTTGAGCCCGATGCCATCCTTTTAGAGTAAACAAGTGATAGGTTAGATGATTTTGATTCGTAATGGGATAGTCATGATAAGTAGCACCCTTAAAGCTAAAATTCCTTTCTTAATGATGTTAGTTTCAGACATTTGGTGTTGTTCGGGTGTCATTGTAGATAGAAGGACTATTACCATATAAATGATACCATTTTTTGGATTTGTGGTCATGGAATAATTGAACCTTGTTATAGGTTTGATCGTTCGATAAATCCTTGTTTCAACATGTTAGACATGCTGAGGGCATGGTCGGGAAATTTTTAGGTCTCGTTACAATTTCTTATCCCTCAGTAATGGGGGACATGGAATACCATTATCCAGGTTAAAGGTCATATGGGACAGCATGAATGATGGTTAAAGAACTTGTATGAACAAATTAATACTCTAATATATAGTGTGGATAGTCCATGGATAGTATCATGTAGTTGTCTTGCTTCTAGAACCTCAGTTTAGTATTCTTTCATGTACACAATAACTATCGAGTTGTAAAATAATTCAACAAACCAGTTAAGTGTGGTAAAATCATTGAGCCTTTTGTTATTGAGTTCATTATCATGCCATCTATATATTATAATGACTTGGGTATTAAAGGATATAGTTTCATCCTAATTATTATGATAAAATTCAAGAGACTCAAGTGTTTTGACATGTCGGTAAATTTCATTTTGACTTTCCAGAAAAATTCTTTATCTTCTATAAGCATGACTCAAATGAGTATCACATTTTTAGTTTATATGAGTTTGATTGAGAATGCTTATGAGTAGCTATATTGTGTCTTATTTCTATGACTATGACACTCATGAGGTGGTAAAATCACATCAGTTTTGGTAAATACATTCCCTTCAAATTAGATAGATCACATATTAAGAAGAAATTTAGGAAATAGTTGGTTTTTCTTGAATAACCATGATGAATTTAGGATTGAATCACATCAGTTCTTGCTTAGTGGTATTTCTTTTAAATTTTTGGTTTTATATTAAACATTTTTTATACATTTTTGGTATTGGACAGACATCAGTTTTCTAGCTTGAGTGATCACGATATGCCTTGGGTAATAAAGGATTGTGATCGGGTTGTAATAGTACAATGGCATGTGAATCCAATATTCTTTCAATGAAATTCATCATTCGGTTATTCGTATTATATTCATGAAAATATTGAAAACTTATTAGTGTAATAATATTCATGACATGAGAATGTCCTCTATCTCAACATCATCCATGATGAGTGTCAGTCTTACATAGATCTAATGTTTTAAATTTGTTGGGCTAGTTTGTGATATCTCTAAGAGTTGATCACTGGATGAATGATTTTTTATGAGGCATATTTAGCCTTGAGTGATATGTTGGTTCATAAGGGGGAACACCATAGACTAACTCATGGACACCAGCCACTTTCATCTAATGTGGCAGTCGGGTGAATGCTGTTATAGGCTCAGTCAATGATCTTACCTGGATGTTTTGGCTTGTACAAATGGCTCCCTTATAACTTGGAGTATGGAAAACCGATGGATTGATTCTTGGACACCTTTTTAATGAATTTTAGATTACCTGGTATTGTTTTTAGGGATGAAAGTGATGTCAAAAATATGTGATTATTCTAGTGGCATGGATCTGTGTTACACCTTCTTCATGCTAATGGATTAATGTTTAAATGGATAGATGTTGGTTGGCCAAGGAACATCAATAGATGTCACTTATGGTCTTCGGTGGAAATGTTTGGGAAAATAATTTAGATTCCTTGGAAGAAGGAATTGTGGTTTAGTTTGAAATGCGTCAGCTGTCTAAGATGGGTACCTTTGAGGATGTACAACCAGAGGTTGTATGATTATAGTTCTTTTTGTTTAATGTATATGGTAAGTGAAGGAACATTTTTGGTCTCATCGTCTGGTGGAGGAATGTGAATTTATGATCATTGGGACTTTTATGGAAAGCCAAATCCACATGGTTATTGATGTGAGCGGGTAATCAACGATTAATTTGTTATAGGAACTGCATGAAAAGTGATGCTAGAATTCTTATAGGCATGATTTGTAATAAAATTCTTATAAGGTAGATATAGTGGTTTGTAATTTCCCACTTTTTGTGATAAAAAAATTGTGCTGGGGAGCACCATATTCTAGCTTTTTAACCAAACTATGATGTGATCATGTATTTAGATAAACGGGATTTCCAGTATTGGTGTCTAGGTATAAAAAGGTATGTAGCTAGGTTTATCATGAGGTGTTCAACTTGCCAGTAGGTGAAGGTGGAGCACAAGTGGCAAGCTAGGATTTTACTATAGTAACCCATTATTGAGTGTAAATATAATGATGTTGTGATATATTTCATGACTATTTTAACAAGGTCACTGTAACGGTAGTGATGCTATATGGGTTGTTTTAAACTGAATAATGAAATTAGCCTGCATAATTTGTATTTGGGAGACTTTATCCATTGATGACCAGGGAAGACAATATGTTTGTGAGATAATCTGACCACATGGGGTCACTAAAACTATCATTTTTGAGAGGGATTCTTGTTTCATGTTATAGTTTTGATAGGGAATCAAGAAATATATGGGTACACAGGTTCTTAAAAGAACAATTATACACCACCAGACTGATGGACAATGAGAACAAAAAATACAGGTTTTAGAGGGCTTGATCTGATCATGTGTCTTTGATTTGGTTGGTTCTTGGGAGAAGCATATCCCTCTTATCAAGTTCCTCTATAATAATATATTTCAATTGAAATTTTAGATGCATTTATTTTACACCTTATATGGTAGGCCCTACCATTCACCCCTTTACTAGAGAGAGGTAGGTGAGTTAGCACTACTACGTCCTCATATCATATAGGAGACTTCAAAGAAGTTTTATCTAATCAGGTTGAATATGACTACTTCTCAGTCTATGCATTAACATTAAGTAAATCATCACTGAAGAACTCTAGATTTTGAGTTCAAGGAACATGTTTTTGTTTGGGTATTTCCCAAGCTGGGGAACAGATGATTACATAATAAAATAAAGTTATCTCCTTGTTTTGTAAGACCATTTGAGATTATAGAGAGAGTCGGGCCAGTATCCCATTAGTTTCTACTACCTGAGAGATTCTATGACATGCATGATGTCGTCCATGCTTCAAATCTTTTACAATATCATTCTGACCCGTCTCTTATCTTTTATCCTGATGATGTTCAGTTACATTTTGATGCTACCTATGTGGAGTATCTAGTATTAATCTTTGACCGGAGCATGAAGACACTACAAGGCTGGTCCTTCCCTCTAGTACATGTTCTATAATAGAAAAACCTCACACATGAGTAGACATTATAGAGGGAGGCCAACAAACATTCCTAGTGTCTAGAGTTGTTCTCAAATATTGTTTCACCACCATTGGAAGTTGAACTCGGGGACGAGGTCTTTTATGGGGGGAAGGCAGCAAGAACATAGTTTTCAGTCAGATTTATATCCTTTAAATTTTATCCTAATTATTTATTTTAGACCTAATATAGATCCCTAGTGTGTTAGTGAAGTTTCCAAGGGTTCCTAGTGATTTTGTAGAGCCTAGAAACAAATTTTTGGGAAATTTAGGCATGTGAGACAGTTAGTGGAAACTATGTGGGTATGATTCACTATTAGTTCTAACTATGTGGATGGTCTGCATTTTCAATTTGTGCCATCTTGCATGGTCAACACATTGTTTCTCTAGCATTACGACCTAACTTTATAGTACACCCCTTTCACAAGGAACTGATGGATGGTCTTGAAAACCGTGCAGAGAAACCATGCACATGATAAATTCTGGGTAATTTTATCTTTTTTCCCCTTGATGATTCAATTTGATCTCTTCCTTCCTCCTATATGATTTTTAGAGGGTTGAACTCCATTTTCTCTCTTTTTATAGCTTGTTGAATGACTATCTTTGGGATCAAATGATCTTGTTAATTCAGAATTTGTTTGAGCTTCATTTTATCTTGTTGGATGTGAAAAAGTAAGTACTTGAGTACTTTTTAACCATTTTTCATCTGTCTTTATATCAACCTAGTTATCATGGTGTTAGTGTTATTACATTTTTTATCAAATCTACTCCATTTAGAGCAATATTATAAGCTAATACTAGACAAAGAGAGTCGTACAAGCCTATGGTAGTTGGTCTAAAACTCATCCCTCAAGTTCATTGGTTTTGAAATTTTCATGTGGCGCCCACCGATTTCATCGGCTATAGTTTATTAAATTTATATGTATTTATTATAATCGTTATAGCAGTATGGTTATGTTCTTTCCAAATATGTGATTATTTTTACTGGTTATTCCCATCACTCCTTCCATCCCATGTAGGATTATTTGCCATACTTTTTATTTTAGGGTTTTGATATGTTTATGTTGTCATTAATGTGTAACTTAGCATGACCTTTCTATGGGTAATATTTTAGATATTAAATATATTTATTTAAATTGAGAATTTAATATTGGTATGAAACATATATGATAAAAACTTGACCTACCAAAGGAATGTTCATTAATTTGATAGTTAAATTTTAAAATTACATTGGTAAGTATTCTTATAATATGACTTGGCATTTTAAAATTTAGTTGAATAATAGGATTCATGTATGGAGAACACCTTTCATGGTTAATGGAAGTTAGAGGATTGAACCTTGATTTAGGAAAATTTCATAAATGAATGGTTTTATTCTACATGGGCTTGTAACACTAATGAAAGGAATGACTTGAACCAAATAGACTTTTGATTAATTAAAACATGATTAAATAGGTTCAGGATCAATTAGCCTTATCAAACTAATGAAAGAAAATCACTTGAACTTTATGAAATATTATATTAAATAATTATTAAAAGGGATTGGACTGACTCTAGATCTCCTTGGATTCAAAAGTGAATGCCTAGAGCACTTTGGAACCCCATTCTTATTTAGCGATATGGATTTCTTTGGTTGAGACCAACCCGGATAATGATCCTTGTCTTTCATTGGATACCCAATATCACACAAAATGATCTATTCAAAAAATAATAATGGATTCCTCGAATAAAATCCTTAGATCCATCAATGATAAATAGGTCACATGGTTAAAGCCCATCAGGCCCAGTCAATTCATAGCCCCGTCTTACTTTAGATGAACTCCTTGGACACATTAGGCATCTTATTATGGAATTCCTTGGAATATGATCATTTGATTAAACTCTTACCTTTATCTAGGCTGTATCAATTACTATGTTGGTGACACTTGAATTCAATGTTTTCCTATTCAATACCTTATAACTTCATTATTAAATATCAATACATGTGTAACACCCTGAGCTTCCATGATACGCTTCTCATTCAATAATGCAATAGCTTGCATTGTACGCAACTTCGAGTTATAAAACACCGCGACTAATCAAAGTAGCCGTTATGAATAGTAATAACCACTTTTTAAAATTATAGAAATTTTATATTTCAAAATTGACTTCATTTTTTGATTTGGAATATCGAAATTAGCCTATGTTGAATTTTGGGTATTTTTCTGAGAACTTCTAATTTTTTATGAATAGTGAAAAATACTTAAAGACAACTTTTTTAATCAAAACAATTTATAGTGATAAATTATACTATTTAGTGGTTTTAAAGTATAATTAGAATATATTATTACCATTTTATCCAATGGTGGTCATTAGAATTAATTTAACATTGAAATTGGACATAAACAATTGCCAATCTTTTGATATAAATTGTTTCTTAAAAACACGCTATCTATCGTGACAGCGGGAATTAATTATAAAATTAATAAATGCAACTTATATTTTTATAATTTTCTAAAATAGACATCATTTTTGAATTCGGAATATCAATTATAGCTTAGGGTGAAATTTTGGCATTGTTCTGAAAAACTTCAATTTTTGATGAATAGTGAAACCACTAAATGGTAGTTAAATAACTGATTTTTCGTTTAAATGAAATATTACCACTTCTGTGTTTTGATTTTCAAAAATCTGACATACATGGTTGTAATTAAGAAGTAAAATGTGGTTCAATGAGATTAAAATAATTTTTGGTGAATAGTATCTTTTAAGTTCTTAATCGCGATTAGAGGTAATTAGTGTAGTTTAAGGTAAAAATAATGTTTTAATAATATGAGATGAGCTTGACACATGTCCTACCCTCATTGGATGTGCCATGGCCGACCAAGACAATCCATGGGTCAACTTGGGGAACCCATGGAGCCACTTTAGTTGGAAAATGACATAAATACCTTTTATTTAATGTTAAAGTAAAAAATGACACAAACATGAAATGTTTTACTAAAACAATATTTACATGGGGTTATAAAAGTCATATTTTTGACTATAAATAGTCATTGGAAAGATAAATAGATTTCCTACATCATAGTATTTTTTTTATAATTTTTAGACATTAAATAAATTAAATTATTTATGACATCATTATGATGTAGTGATGACCTCATTATTTAACGATTTTAATAAAATGAAAATATAATGTAAAATTTAAGGCTTACACTTGTCAAAAGACTATTGGATGGGTATATTTAGAACCCTTATCACCTTAGCCTCGAATTATATAAGTGTGGGACCTTTATAATCCGAAAAGCATTGTATAATAATGTAAACTGTCCTTACTTTCCAAGAGTGCCCCTCCTCTCCACTTATAAAAGGCCCCCACCTCTACCACCTCATTCACACTTTCAAGCCATTTGGCTCGGCCAACCTCTGCCCAAATACTCTCCCAACTTCCCTACCTTACTCCTAGAAGCCTCACTTTGGGCATAATTCTTCCAAAGGAAGCCTTTCGCTCAAATCAAAAGAGTTACCCGATTTTAAGGTAATGTCTTCTGTTATGTTATTTTGTTTTATTTTGCTTCTCCAAACCCATAAACTCTTTTTATTCATTTATTTTGTAACAACACCAGTATCCTAAATATACTAAGATGTTGTTATAAGAAGGATTCGAGCTACACTTACACACACCTACATCTAATGGTTAAAGAACATACGGTTTCTGTGGATGGTGAATTTCTGCCTCACGAAACGATGATTGTTCAACACTCATAAAACACCTTCAAAGGTGGCCATTAAGATGTCACTATATTTATATATGATATATAATATGTTTATGTTTTCCTTATGCTTCTGTATTTCTCATTTATGGCATAATTTATGATTTCCATTATGGGTAAACGCGATAATTTCATTTTAGGAAGTGCGGACTACCGCCCCCTCAAAGTGATTTGAATCATTAATACCATATGTGGGATGTATAAAGGATGAAGTAAATGGTATTATATGCTATATTATACTGGAATTATATTATACATTTATATCATTATGATTTCATTAAATTAAATATGAAATAGAAATGAAAGTAGCGTTCATGCGTACGTATGGCTTACCGTCTTCATGAACGGTGCATTTCATTTCTTACCTCTAAATGTTATGTAATATTATAAATGAATGTATGTACTGGATATATATTATTTATATGATATCTACATCATGAATATAATTCTGGATATAATAGATATTTCACCACATGAAAAACTTGTAATTATAAGAAGTTTATTATTGACTCAAGTACCAAAGATCGACAAAACGACCGTTATTAACTTAAATAATTACATAATGTTCATAACATTGTAATAAGTGATATAAAAAGGATAATGAAATTGAAAATGGTTCTTAATAAGGTAGATATTAACTCTAGTTTATTATTCAGGAGGTTAAAGAACGGTTGAGTCAAGTCCGACACGAGGTAAGGGAATTTCTTAACCCAATTTCCATTCTTTGGGTTAATCTCCTTCTTTAAAATTATGTCATGATATTATTATGTACTATTTTGTATTTTTACGTTCTTTATGTGTACCTATAGTGAATACACATAATAGATCTATTTTATTTTAAAAATGATCTTTTTAAGGACTTCTTCTAAATCTCCTTTCATTGAGGCATATTTGGTTTTATACACAATTTTTTTTTATATGGTGTATAAACCCCTTTAACTTTTACGTTTATTCAAAAGGAATCTTTTTTATATGAAGCATTTTACTAAACGACAAAAATGGAATGTTTTTCTTTCTGTACTTATGCGGCGACAACAACTTCTCCGCCGCTGTGACCATTATTTGAGTTTCGGCTTCCTCTCCAAGCCATCATTTTTTTAATGAAAAATAAATAAAAAGTTTTAACTTTCTTTTATTTTGGTATTGAAAATGGTTTTGAAAGCGTTTTTATTATATCAATGTGCTGTATTGATATCTTGTGATTGAAATGTGGAAGTGTTATGTTTCCTTTATGCATGTTTTATGCGATACGATTATGTTATGGTTTATGATATGTTTAAACCTATTCATATGAGGAATGCATTGGACTTAACAAGTGACAGGTGGCGCCCGCTATAGCTCCTCGATGCATCGGTAGGTCTCATGAGACAACTAGACGTGGAATTGGCCGAGGCCCTTTCCCAATTTGATTTTTGATTTTGGCCGAGGCCTTAATCATTTTAGACATCTTGGCCGAGGCCTTGACAAAATGTTTCAGAATGACTGGCATTATGCATTCCATCATTATGAAAGTGGTTATTGATATTTCATGTGATTATTCGACCAGTAGAATATCCATGTGAATAAGTAAATGGCATTATCTCATTTTACTTTTGCCATATTATGTTGACGTTCATGTTTAAAAGGCTTTTTTTTAGTTATACATTGCCTTAAATGTTGATGTTTATTTATGAAAGCTTCCGCAATATTGTTATCCTTACTGAGCATCTGAGCTCACCCCTTTCAATGTTTTCATATTTTCCAGGATGTGAAGAAGTATTTTATGAATGACCTGCAGGGATTGTCAGAAGAGGATATGAGTGTGGTCTATGGAGACTTTGTTATTAATTTTTCACTTTATGATGTAATGTAAGACTTATGAATGTATCTAGTGTTTCCAAGGCTACTAAACTAATCGGTCTTTCGAGACTTGATATTTTGTGATCATGCCAATGTTACGAAGTAATGCACCGACTCTGGGTAGCTGGGGTCGGGGCGCTACAGTTGGTATCAGAGGCAGTTTAGTACTAACCTTGGAAGCTATATTTAGATAAACTCTGATTAGAGCACATATCCCAAAGATAGACTTTGAGGATTAGTATAGAAGAACTTCCTAGAATTTTGGTATTATAGAATGTTATGAGTTTTCCGAGCAATACATCCATGTCTGGATACGAGCAGGTAGAGGCGGCTCTGGCACAGATGTACCTAGGGGTAAAACCCGAAAACACCGCTTTGAGCTAGACTCGAACGGGAACTAGTGCACGACAACGGGCCTTGCTGCACTCTTGGTTACGACACTCCCAGGGGATATGCTTAGGATAATTCTCATTTTCTTTACAAACCACTATGAAGGGTTATGAGTATATACTTCCTCAATGAAAAAAATTTCTTTTTATGATTATGGATTATATCCATAAATAGTTCAATTTATGTAAAGTGTTTTACAAATATGGAATTATTTATTTTATTTCATAAACTAATCTAGTTTATGCCATTGTTTAGAAATGGCGCCTAGTGGAAGGAATGGAAACCGTATCAATGCACGCACTCCGTGTAGGGATTTCCCTCCTGCTCAAGATAATTATTGTGGATCTGGAGATACAACTGGTGCTGATCAACTTATTATCATACTGGGACAACTCACTCAGGTTATGAATAATAACCTTACTCGTATGGAGCACCCTGATTCGCAACGTGGAGGATCAATGTTATACCGCTTCATGAGGCAACAACCACCAACATTTAATGGGGGTACAAATCCGTTACTAGCTGAGCAATGGATAAACTCTTTAGAGAAAATATTCCACGCCTTGGGGAGTAGCGAAAGGGAGAAGGTTATCATGGCAGTTTACCGCCTCACTGGAGATGCCGATCAAAGGTGGTCATTGATTCAAAATACAAAGGAAGATGATGAAGTATCGAATATGGAATGGAGGGAGTTCAAATAGATTTTCCTAGAAAAATACTATCCTCGTGACCATCGAGCAGATATGGAAAGACAATTTTTGAGTCTGAGACAAAAAGAGGATGAGAATGTCGCAAAGTATGAGGCCAACTTTACAAGGTTAGCGAGGCATGCTGCAGATTATATACGAAACCCAAGAAGTAAGATTGATCATTTCTTTGATGGGTTAAAACCATTTCTCCGTCGAGCATTAGTCTCACAAACCTTCTCATCATACGAAGATATTGTCTCATGTGCTATCAAGACAGAAAAGGAATTCTCTAAGTCTTATGACAACAAAGTAAAGCAAGAGAAGAAGAGAACAGTGGAACAAGAGATAGATAAAGGGAAAAAGGGAAAGAAGGATTTTCCATTATGTGATAATTGTGGGAAGAATCACCCTGGTACTTGCCTAAAAGGAATGGGAGTTTGTTACAAATGTGGAGAAAAAGGTCACCAGGCTCGTGATTGTAAGGGAAAGAAACAGGGTATCAATGTTGAATGCTACAATTGTAGAAAAATGGGTCATTATGCAAATGAATGTCCTAAGAGTCAGGGAAACTTACCTCAAAAAAGGCCAAGGGATCAAGGCCAATCTTATGTTGTGACTACAGTTGAAGCGGAATAATTAATGTATTGGTGCTTTTGGACTCATGGTTTATATTCTGGTTATTAGAATAACGTGATATATATATAAGGATCGTACTGCAGTACTGTTTGATTTCAGTAAGCTTTTAATATGATGAAGGTAATTATCTTATTATTATGTGACAAAAAGAGAAACTTTACTTTGTTTGGAGAATCTGATAAATTGATTTTGGAATTAAGAGACCTTTTAGAGAAAGTCTGGACAGAGGTATTTTGGATAACTATAAAGGTTGCAGTGGATTAAGTTGATCTTTGGATAGTATTGTTTATGGTTAAAAAAAATTATGAAGATTATTTTTGGAATATTATAATACTATAGTTTTAGGAAAAGGACAACCTGCAGGGTGGGGCATAACCCGTCGTGTCGGACAAAGCTGCAGGAATCGAACCCACAACCATAGTACGACAGGACTTTATTTCCTACCACTAGCCTATAGGAAGTCCCTGGTTATTACAATATAATTTTACTAATCTAAATGGTATGTGTTAACATTTGGAACCTTATACAATTAGGATAAATAGAATATTTTTAAGTTCTATTATCTTTTTGAGTGAAAGATGAGTTGAAGGTTGAAACTCTAATTGTCAAGCATAAATATATATATACCTATATCTTATTCAATGAATAAATTAATTATTAATCTTTACTAAAGGGATATTAAAACAAAAAAAATGTGTTATCCTAATACCTTATGTCTTATTGAACTGATGATATTTTAAATCAACATAGATTAAAGGCTTTGAGGCCCTCAATTTGACAGTTGATTTTGATTGATGGCCACAATCACTCCCTATATATATTTACGTTTTCCCCCAATTATATGTCTCTAATTGCCACCAATTTTCTCCTTATGGAGATCATAATTTGGTGGTGACTTTCTTATTTCCATTTCCCTCTTACTAAGGCTAAATTTTATTAACCTTATTTCCGATGTGGGTTTTCCACAAAGGTATTTTCTATTTTCACCCTTTTATTTTCAAAGAAAAATATCAAATTGAGAGGACGCAATTTATTGAAGGAGGGGAGAATGTAACACCCCGAGCTTCCATGATACGCTTCTCATTCAATAATGCAATAGCTTGCATTGTACACAACTTCGAGTTCTAAAACACCGCGACTAATCAAAGTAGCCGTTATGAATAGTAATAACCACTTTTTAAAATTATAGAAATTTTATATTTCAAAATGGACTTCATTTTTGGATTCGGAATATCGAAATTAGCCTATGTTGAATTTTGGGTATTTTTCTGAGAACTTCTAATTTTTTATGAATAGTGAAAAATACTTAAAAACAACTTTTTTAATAAAAATAATTTATATTGATAAATTATACTATTTAGTGTTTTTAAAATATAATTATAATATATTTTTACCATTTTATCCAATGGTGGTCATTAGAATTAATTTAACATTGAAATTGGACATAAACAATTGCCAATCTTTTGATATAAATTGTTTCTTAAAAACATGCTATCTGTCGTGACAGCGAGAATTAATTATAAAATTAATTAATGCAACTTATATGTTAGGAATTTTTTAAAATAGAAATCATTTTTGAATTCGGAATATCAATTATAGCTTAGGGTAAAATTTTGGCATTGTTCTGAAAAACTTCAATTTTTGATGAATAGTGAAACCACTAAGTGGTAGTTAAATAACTGATTTTTCGTTTAAATGAAATATTACCACTTCTTTGTTTTGATTTTCAAAAATCCGACATACATGGTTGTCATTAAGAAGTAAAATGTGGTTCAGTGAGATTAAAATAATTTTTGGTGAATAGTAACTTTTAAGTTCTTAATCGCGATTAGAGGTAATTAGTGTAGTTTAAGGTAAAAATAATGTTTTAAAAATATGAGATGAGCTTGACACATGTCCTACCCTCATTGGATGTGACATGTCCGACCAAGACAATCCATGGGTCAACTTGGGGACCCCATGGAGCCACTTTAGTTGGAAAATGACAAAAATACCTTTTATTTAATGTTAATGTAAAAAATGACACAAACATGATATGTTTTACTAAAACAATTTTTACATGGGGTTATACAAGTCATATTTATGACTATAAATAGTCATTGGAAAGATAAAGAGATTTCCTACATCATAGTAGTTTTTTTATAATTTTTAGACATTAAATAAATTAAATTATTTATGACATCATTATGATGCAGTGATGACCTCATTATTTAACGATTTTAATAAAATGAAACTATAATGTAAAATCCAAGGATTACACTTGTCCAAAGACTATTGTATGGGTATATTTTGAACCCTTATCACCTTAGACTCTAATAATATAAGTGTGGGACCTTTACAATCCGAAAAGAATTGTATAATAATGTAAACTTTCCTTACATTCCAAGAGTGCCCCTCCTCTCCACTTATAAAAGGCCCCCACCTCTACCACCTCATTCACACATTCAAGCCATTTGGCTCGGCCAAAATCTGCCCAAATACTCTCCCAACTTCCCTAACTCACTCCTAGAAGCCTCACTTTGGGCAGAATTCTTCCCAAGGAATCCTTTGGCTCAAATCAAAAGATTTACCCGATTCTAAGGTAATGTCTTCTCTTATGTTATTTTGTTTTATTTTGCTTCTCCAACCCCATAAACTCTTTTTATTAATTTCTTTTGTAACAACACCAGTATACTAAATATACTAGGATGTTGTTATAATAAGTATTCGAGCTACACTTACACACACCTACATCTAATGGTTAAAAAACATACGGTTTCTGTGGATGGCGAATTTCTGCCTCACGAAACGATGATTGTTCAACACTCATAAAACACCTTCAAAGGTGGACATTAAGATGTCACTATATTTATATATGATATATAATATGTTTATGTTTTCCTTATGTTTCTTTATTTCTCATTTATGTCATACTTTATGATTTCCATTATGGGTAAACGTGATAATTTCATTTTAGGAAGTGCGGACTACCGCCCCCTCAAAGTGATTTGAATCGTTAATACCATATGTGGGATGTATAAAGGATGAAGTAAATGGTATTATATGCTATATTATACCGGAATTATATTATAAATTTATATCATTATGATTTTATTCCATTAAATAAGAAATAGAAATGAAAGTAGCGTTCATGTGTACGTACGGCTTACCGTCTTCATGAACGGTGCATTTCATTTCTTACCTCTAAATGTTGTATAATATTATAAATCAATGTATATACTAGATATATATGATTTATATGATATCTAAATCATGAATATTATTCTATATATAATGGATATTTCACCACATGAACAACTTGTAATTATTAGAAGTTTATTATTGACTCAAGTACCAAAGATCGACAAAACGACCGTTATTAACTTAAATAATTACATAATGTTCATAACATTGTAATAAGTGATATAAAAAGGATAATGAAATTGAAAATGGTTCTTAATAAGGTAGATATTAACTCTAGTTTATTATTCAGGAGGTTAAAGAACGGTTGAGTCAAGTCGGACACGAGGTAAGGGAATTTCTTAACCCAACTTCCATTCTTTGGGTTAATCTCCTACTTTAAAATTATGTCATGATATTATTATGTCCTATTTTGTATTTTTACGTTCTTTATGTGTACCTATAGTGAATACACATAATAGATCTATTTTATTTTAAAAATGATCTTTTTAAGGACTTCGTCTCAGTCTCCTTTCATTGAGGCATATTTGGTTTTATACACAATTTTCTTTTATACGGTGTATAAACCCCTTTGACTTTTACGTTTATTCAAAAGGAATATTTTTTATACGAAGCATTTTACTAAACGAAAAAAAGGGAATGTTTTTCTTTCCGTACATATGCGGTGACAATGACTTCTCCGCCGCCGTGAACATTATTTGAGTTTTGGCTTCCTCTACAAGCCATCATTTTTTTAATGAAAAATAAATGCAAAGTTTTAACTTTCTTTTATTTTGGTATTGAAAATGGTTTTGAAAGCATTTTTATTATATCAATGTGTTGTATTGATAGCTTGTGATTGAAATGTGGAAATTTTATGTTTCCTTTATGCATGTTTTATGTGATACGATTATGTTATGGTTTCTGATATGTTTAAACCTATTCATATGAGTAATGCATTGGACTTAACAAGTGACGGGTGGAGCCTGCTATAGCTCCTCGATGCATCGGTAGGTCTCATGAGACAACTAGACGTGGAATTGGCTGAGGACCTTTCCCAATTTGATTTGTGATTTTGGCCGAGGCCTTAATAATTTTAGACGTCTTGGCCGAGGCCTTGACAAAATGTTTCAGAATGTCTGGCATTATGAATTCCATCATTATGAAAGTGGTTATTGATATTGCATGTGATTATTCGACCAGTAGAATATCCATGTGAATAAGTAAATGGCATTATCTCATTTTACTTTTGCCATATTATGCTGAATTTCATGTTTAAAAGGCTTTTGTTTTAGTTATACATTTCTTAAAATGTTGATGTTTATTTATGAAATCTTCCGCAATATTGTTATCCTTACTGAGCATCTGAGCTCACCCCTTTCAATGTTTTAATATTTTCCAGGATGTGAAGAAGTATTTTATGAATGACCTGCAGGGATTGTCAGAAGAGGATATGAGTGTGGTCTATGGAGACTTTGTTATTAGTTTTTCAGTTTATGATGTAATGTAAGACTTATGAATGTATCTAGTGTTTCCAAGGCTACTAAACTAATCGGTCTTTCGAGACTTGATCTTTTGTGATCATGCCAATGTTACGAAGTAATGCACTGACTCTGGGTAGCTGGGGTCGGGGCACTACAACATGTTTCCATGTTACATATTGAAACCATCACTATTGCTGACATGTGACATATTTATAAACATGTATTAATTAAATAATTATTTTTTATATGTTTAGGAATGAGTGGTGTCCTGAAATGGGTACTTTGGTATTTAATTACATTTTAACTCTTATGTGATACACATGACGGCACACTACAACATTTCCTTTACATGATCCAGATGTTATAGACACCATT
The DNA here is from genome assembly GCA_963277665.1 of Viscum album. Lineage (NCBI taxonomy): Eukaryota > Viridiplantae > Streptophyta > Magnoliopsida > Santalales > Viscaceae > Viscum > Viscum album. Next base: position 162,792,112 of record OY728155.1, on the reverse strand, counting down.
GGTAATGGTGCACTAAGATATATCTCGCATCAACTATAGGTGTCGTCTAGTCCCTCAGGGAGATTACATGAATGAATGTTTTATAATAGGTATCATACATATTTTAACAATATATTTTTTAGTATTTTAGGATTGAGTTGGTAGCATACTACCAAGTTTTACCTTGGGATGCTTGGAATAGTTTATATTTTTTTCAACTTTGGAGTTTTCAGGTATTATCATTACCTTATATCGTAGTTTTAATACTTAATAGTTATATGGAATATAATCACCAGTTTTTTATGTTATTCTAGTGGATTATGTTATTTTTATCCATGACTATTTCTATTGTGTCTTTTTTTTACTTATATTACCTTCACTATTTACCTCGGTTTATATTTATCCATTATGCTACAGTTTGGTAATGAGGGAATAGTCTCTTCATAGACACACCCTATGCCCTCACTAGTAGTCTGCATCCTTTGGAAATTGGGGAGATGCGGTTGAGTCCATCGGGGCCACCGGGATTGGGTCACCTATCTATGTGGCATCTTGGTCCGTGACTTCACACCATTGTTTCATTTTTAGTGCTCCTAATTTTACCTCTTGTATAATTATTTTAATCATGTTATTAAAAAATAAATGAATCATAATCATATTTATAACATTATATAATATCTTATTATGCTAACATATTGTGAATTTTTCAATAATCATTCACTATTCTCACTATTTCTAGTGTTAACTACCTATTTTTTCTAGTCTGTTTTAACATTTTATTTTTTTTTCTATTACATAGATCATTATTTCATAATATATATATCATCAACAATGATATTAATATTATATATATTCATTATATATGTATTTAACAATCCATAGTGTTTGGGGATAGGAAATGAAATACACCATTCATTGAGACGGTAGGTCTTACGTATGCATGAATGTTGGTTCAATTTTTATATCATATTAAAAGATATAGACGAAAATGAAATATTTATGTTTTCATAAAAATATAATATTTATTTTATATATGTACCATATTTTTAAAAGAACTATCCTTAGTAAATTCTATGTGTAGGGTGAAAAAATCGGATCGCTTCTACAAACGATGTTATCATATTACCAAAAAAATGGAAAGAATGAAGAAATATGTTATAAAAAAATTTCAGAATCAGATAGAAATTATAAATATAAAATATAAAATATATATAAACTATAAATACATAATTATGGAAAACCCTTAGATGTGGTAATGGAATAATGAAAAATATTTGTTTGTGAGGTTGTAGTCATCCAAACACACGAACAATGATCGTATATCCAATTTGATGGGAGTGTGTGTTAGAGTAGGTCAGAACCATGACATAAATAAATATCCTTTTATTTAATATACTAAAAAAAAATTATTATAATTATATAAGAATTACTTGATATGTGGAGAAATAAACTAAACAAAATTTCTTATTAATGAACATTAACACTATTTAGGGTCACCCCTTTTGGTTTATACGAAAATTCCTCCATGGATGTATTTATGACCATAGAGAGGCATATAGGATGATGGGATAGACGTTGGATGTTTATTTAAGTAGGGTCTAGATGATAAAAATGGCATTATAGATATGAATATTTGGGAGGGGTGAGTGACTTCTTATAGTGGGGATGGAGTATAATTCTTGTAAATTGTTGAAAGGGGGAATTACACCAATGTTTTCTCCATGTCAATTAGATCCAGTAAAGAAATAAATATAGAAAATATATTATATGGTTTGAATATGTCAATATAATAGTATATTTACATGTTAATGTGTCATTTGGGCCCATATGATTAAGTATTAGTACCTTATTAAGCTAGTTTTTCACTTAATCACTGTAATTTCTTTTAAATTATTTCACAAATATTTTGGGTAAAAACTACATTTAAATTATATTAAATTATAAATTATAATGAATAAATATGTTTAATAAATTTCGCCACATTAAAATTATATAATTTAAATAAATTAATTTAAAATTAATCTCATAGAAGAGACCACAAAGTGGGATTTTGAGGAGACAATGTTCCAAAGTGTGAATTGTTTTAATATCCCATTTGGTTTGTTAAATTGATTCTAAAGACCTAAATCTGAATAATAAATGTATATGTTATCTAATTAATCATTAAAGATAATTTAAAATATAATTTAGCACTATAAATTATTTAAAGGAAATGTACTTTGTCAATAAAAGTTTTTATTTTCATTTTTCATTTGAAAATGTAACTTCCCAATAAGATACCAAAAATCGACCCCAGACTAATTTTAAAATTTAAAATTAAATAATTAAGTTTATTTTTTCAATTATAATTTATAAATTTGGAAAACAATATTTTTAAAAATACGTGCTCTATTAAAGGGTGATAATACTAACATTATCAAAATATAGATTTTATACATAATATTGGGTTTCTAGTTATCATATTCATGTCAATTATATTGGATTCATATAAAACTAATTTTATTTAATATATAATGTATATATTTGAACAAAATAATTTAACAATACAAATTAATTTTATTTTTTAGGATAAAACATGATTCCGACAAAAAAACATTTCATTTATATTCAATTGGTTTATTATTCTTTTCTAATTAATTTGAAAATAAAGAAATAATTTTATATTTTTCTAAACCATATATTTTTATATGTTATTAAAGCCTATTCTTAATTTATAAATAAATGTACATGATTCATCTTAATATATAATTGAAATATATTTTAATAAAATATTGTCGTTTGGTTAAATTTGATCTCTTGTGTAATGTAAGCAATCAATGAAACTCATTGTTTAATGCAAAAAAAGATAAATTAGGGTTTTGTTCATGGAAATATATATCATATATTTAATTTATTTAATACAATATGTTAATTTTAATTTCTGGTTTTCTTATATTCCCTTCAGAACTTGGTGTTTTGTTTAATTCACGCTATCAAATTCCATGTTCTTACATTAGAATTTTTTGGTGCTATATTCCCGCCACATTAATTAAATTTAATCCTCACAATTTAAATGTATATTTAGTAATATAATGTCTTATATATGAAAATTCCTTTTCTAAATTCCTCACATATTAAAAGAGTTTATATAAAATCCTTTTAATAAAATGAAATGATATGTAAAAAGGTTACATGGAATAACATATAAAAAGTTTCTACATAAAATAACCTTAGGGGAAAGTGAAAATATAAACTTGGAGGGAATGTGTAATTAATTATAGTGTTTCATTGAGGTAATTGATCTAAAACATTTAATTATAAATGCATTTATGAGGTCCCCAGGGCCATAAATTTTGGATGATTTCAAAGACAATATATTCCAAAAATATTAAGTTATTTGGATAAATTTTTTAAATATTTATTCTAATACTGAGTAATTATTTGACTGCCTTAGAATATAAGGAAATATATTTCAATTTTTTTTTTAAAATCATCCTTTATTTGTGATTTGATCAGATAAAAATACATCCATTACTACAATAAACTGATATTAAGAAATTAAGTTTGATGCATACAACACTAAAATACCATTTTAATGGATCATAAGATCCATAAAACAAGACTTTATTTTTTCCCCTAAATATTCTCCAAAACCAATATATATAATATCAAAATATATACACAAAGAAAGTAATATTATGGTATCATCATTAATATTTATTTTTTAAAATGTTTGACAACAAAAAAATTCATATTAACTAGGACATTATGTAGGTCAGTGGTTGGCATTAAACCCATATCATCCTTCGGTTCTGGGATCAAGTTATATAGACATTGTGGATATGATGGGTTGTCACCTGCCATACAGGTTTTCATTTTAATAAACTATATTAACATAATTCCTATAATGTTTCAAAAATCTATGATAGTTATCCTTGAAATGAAATTAATCATTAAATAACCTTTTTATTATGGTTTTCAATACGACATTTTTTTACAAAGTCTAAAAATAATATATTTATATATACCCTATTGTTTATAAATAACATTAAACTTATAAATATCAAATATTAATACATTATTCCTCAAATAATTTTTCAATAAAAATTTTACTAAACTATTGAGGTCTATTTTTATAAAGTTCGCCTCAAATATCTTTAATCTAATTAGACTCCCATTACATTAAATAAAGAAAATATTTAAGACATTTAACATATGATCAATCAAAACATCATAATTATTTTATTGTATATTTATAGATTATATTAACGAAGAAAAATTTGTTTCTATGTTAATCCTAAAATTCTATCATAGTGATATATTCCCAATGCAATGTATTAGTAAATATTTTTACCAAGGTCGCTATTAATCTTTATCTAATACCAACTATTGTGCCCCAACCCAATAAGCCAAGAGATAATGTCTAATATAATTAAATTGGAATCACTATAAGGAATAAAATCCAAAATGATAGAATAGTTTACTATTCTCGATAAACAACATACATACTTGATTCTTAAATTACATTTGGAATACACAAATTACAACATTTGTTTTAGAGGATTCCTTTATTTCATCTATCATATCATTGTATATATTTCTTAGTAAGCTTTTTGGAATCCTGGGGAAAGGAAAAATAATATTGGTGAGATCAAATGCTCAATAAGGGTTATATACAGTGGAACATATAATTTATCAATGTGAATATTCAATATTTCAAGTTAAATAACTGAACACACATGCCATGTAATCAATAAACTAAAAGGGGGTGTGTGAACAATTTGAAATGGTAAATAATTGAACATACATTTCATAAAATCAATAAACATTTAGGGAGTGCGTAAACCATATGTCATGGTTAATAACTAAACACACATTCCATTGAATCAATAAAAAGTGAATTAAATCCATCCATATATTTTTATATATTATAAATTTCATGTATAATAATGATAACTAAATACATATTGTAGGAAATACTTAATTATTTGATGTCATGTTTCCTAACCACATAATAAAATTACCATAATGATTTATCCTCAAGATAGTTTAAAATATATTAGGTAAAAAAACCATTTGATTTGTTTCAAGAACATTTATGAGACACTAATGTCATGATCTATCCAAAAAAATAGATTAAAACTTATTGGAAGCAAACACGAAGTGTTTATCTCTATTTGATTTCATCTATTGATATTACCAATGAATCACGGGTCTTGCCTAAACTAGAACCAAACCCGTGTAGTGAATGTCTGAAGCACTCGAAATATATCTAATAATAGATTTAATTAAAAACATTCCTTAACATCAAATATTTGTATTGAGTAAAAGATAAGGATTTACCAATATTTCCCCAGCCAATAAAATTTCATTCATTGTAAACACAATATGTAGAAATGATATATTGTTTAAATAATAATAAAATCCATGATAAATGATATAGTTATCCAGATGAATTTTAATGTATAATGATCTATGGAAGATGATTATATCAAGGTGACTATAAATATGAATAAAGGTAGTGAATGTCAATCATTTCCTTAGCCAAGTAAATGATAAACCATATAGAGTAAAAATTAGTATGGTATCATTACAACATATACCAAACTTTATTATAAATAAATTATTGTGTTTTTAATTGAAATGAGAAATTATTAAAAGATCTTTAAACTATTATTTAGGAATATATCCTATTCATTTTGAAATTTATTTTGAAAATTATTCTTAATTTAGAATTAATTTTAAAAAGGTATTAATTAAATATATATTTGAAAAGCATTCCTTGGAAACTTCAATTAAATGCCTATTGGTACTTCTAAACTTGCGGTATAAAGTAAAAATACTTTCCTTTTACATGTTAAAAAGGCCAGAAAAGTTCCATGTTCAGAAAGCGACAAAAATTTTAATTTTAATTTTTTTTAAAGAGAAAGGGGTAAAATCTTCATAAAAATATCATTTTTAAAAGGTATAATGTTTTTATAAACCATGGTTTTGAGAGAAAATTTATTTTTTATTGAAGAGATATGTAATGCAAGGTTTTTGTAAAAAAATATTCTAAAACATTTAAAGTAGAAAAGAGTTGAAAATGGTACTATTAACCAAAAATGATCGTAAATAACTAGAGTAGAATAAAATTATAGGGTTTATTAAATAATGATCAAATATTTTCCATTAATGGAAATTCACGTGTAAATAATCGTTAATAAAATTAGATTGTGACGTAAACCTTTTAAAAGACCATATCATTAAAGTGATAACCAATCAAAGAATAGATTATGTGTGTTATATATAAATCTACATAAAAAATGTAAATAAAAAATCAGATAACAAAAAATTATTAAACACATAATCATAAAATTTTGAAAATAGTGATGAAGTAATACTTTCAAATGAAAGGAAATTAGAATGAAATTATTTACCACTGAGTAACTTTTTATTGAAATCCACTTGAATGAAATAATTCACATTAAAAATTAAAATACCATGAAAAATTAATTATTCATGACATTTCACATCAAAGTGAAGTATATACACCATATAATATAAATTATGTAGATAAAACAATTTAGTATCAAGGAAATGTAAATTAAGATGAAATCACTTACCTTGTGTTTCCATTTTTGTGATTCTATATTAAGATAATATCTAAAGGTTTTGTGCATCTTATTAATTTATTATATAATCGTACTCATATTTATTTTATTATATATTATCTTCCAATAATATCTTATTACTAGTTTTCTAATAATAATTCATTATTTTCATTATTCTTTGTGTAAATTCTCATGTTTTTCGAGTATTCTTTAACTTGTTATTTTTTCTTATTAATTTGATTAAGATTTAATAATCACTAGAATAAGAAAAAATGAATTAAATAATATATATATTAATTATATTTTTATTTATTTTAATCTATAAATTTTAGAGATAGGAAATCAAATACAACATTCATGGAGACGGTAGGTCGTGTGTATGCATGAAAATTGTATCCATTTTATTACTATATTAAAATAATGAAATGTATATGACATATTGATATTTTATATTTAATGTATAATATTTCATCCATAAATTTTAAATATATTTATTAAAACTATCCTTAATACATTCCATGTATAGCATTAACGAATCATATCTCTTTACAGAGGCGGTAGTCCACACATCTACAAACGATGTTATTGTATTCCCACAAAAATGGAAAGCATAAATTTTTGTGTTATAAAATAATTAAAAAAAGAATAAATAAATTATAAGTATCAGAAATATAATACATAAATTGTAAATAAATACTTACTCCAAACCTTGAAATGTTGTCATGGAAGATCAAACGACATAAGTTCATGAGGCGGTAGTTAGCCATACACATGAATGACGATTGTGTATCCCATTTGATGGATGTCTGTATGATTGTCGGTCATAAAATTTATATAACAACATATTTGTATAATTAATATAATGAGGTTTTTATAGATTAAATATATAAGAATAAATTAATTGTGGGAGAATGAAACAAAGGGAAATTTCTCATTAAAGAACATTAACTCCTTTTTAGGTAACTCAATTTGGTTTATAACAAAAGACCTTCGATAATTGATTTATGATAAAATTTAGGATTATAATATTAGGGAATGGATTTTTTTATCTTATTTGGGTTTTTTATATAAATGTATATATGGTTGTGAATAAGTTATAGGGGTTACTTATTTTTTATAGCGGAGGAGTGGAATTCTTGTATATTGTTGAAATATGGAATTACTCACCCATTTTTTTCATATAAAGTGTATTTAATAAATAATCCAATTAGATCAAAGAGATTATATGTCTTAATTATGTCCATAAAATATTTTTTTACATGTGTATAGGAAATGTAACGCCCCGACCCAAGATTCTCAGAGTCGGTGCATTATTTTAATACATTAGCATTATTACAAGGAATCAAGTCCCAAAAGACCAATCAGTTTAGCAGTCTTGGAAAATAGATTGTATACATGAACATTATGTTCCACTTTCTAACATATAATACAAAAATATAGTTATTTTATAATTCCATTATTCCCATTAGATAACCCTAATTATCAATCATAATACACCTCTTGGAATCCTGGGAAAATAAAACACAAGAAAGGGGTGAGCTCAGATGCCCAGTAAGGGTAAATAATTTAGCGGAAGCTATAAACTTTTAAGGAAAGATGTGTTATAAAAATAACAACATATTTAAACATAAAAATGAACATAATATGAAAAAATAAATCAAGAATTACCATATAAACATGCACATTGATATTCTACTAGTCGAATAATCACATGTAATAACTAATTTCAGAATGACGGAATGCCTAACGCCGGACAACATTACCACATAGTCAAGGCCTTGGGACAAGACTACAAATAAAGTTTTTGTCAAGGCCTTGTTCTAAGACACTATTTTCTCTAATGAGACCCACCGATGCATCAAGGAGCTATAGAGGGCTCCACCCGTCAAATACTAAGTCCACTGCATTCCTCATATGAAAAGGTTGAAACATAACATAAATATTCGTATTAAAACTAGCATAATAAATGTACGTACATTAACCATAAACCTTGAATGGTATAAAAATAGAACATACACAGTCAAACATATCATAACTCATTAAATACAACATGTAAGATTATATTATAATAAATCAACCTCAATCAAAAATAATATCGAGTAAAGGATACTGACATGGTTGAAAATGATGAGTAAAATATTTTGAGGGAAATATCATTTTTGTAAAATCATTTAAAAGTCACAAATTTATTAAGGAATTAATTTAAATGAGATTTTTCAATCAAAGATTCCCATACCACTTTGAAACTTTTTAAAAGAATTATCATTTCAAAACATTCATGTCCATATAAATAAATCCTTAAAATCATTTTGAAAACATGGACATTAATTAAAAATATTTTAAAATTTAAATCATTAAAACATTTAAAATTCTGATATTGATAAATATTACCTTTCACAAATCCATAAAATACTCATTTTGAAATCATTTTTATGAAAAATGGTCATGGATGATAAAAATTTCCCAGTAAATACTTACACATAAACAATCTCGGATAATAATGATATTGAGGAATTAACCCTCACCATGAAATTTCGATTAGTAAAGGGTATGTTTAACCTTCTATATGACAATTTTAGTATGTTATTAAATTATACCAGAACCATATTAATATTTATGATATCATACATGATTCATTTATCACATTAAACTTCCCATTTGATAATAATTTCCATGTTAAATTAACATTTCGGGTAACAATTGCTTTCTTTATCGTACACATTTTAACATGTTACTCTTGATTGTATCACTTAGATAATGAGTTAAATACCTCAAAAATAAAAAAAACGATTTATATATCATATATATTTATAATATAAATATGTATAATAGACATATATATTAAATTAAAAACATAGTTTATGGAGACGGTAGTCCGTGCGTAGGCATAAATATTGTTTCCGTTTTCATATCTTATTGAACAGAACTAAGTGAATAAGATATATGTAAGTAAACACACACACAAACATATATATATATATATATATATATATTATCATTATTATTTCATATATTACATACTTATTAGAAATATAAATTTTTTAATCATTGATGAATAGTGAACGTGGAAATGAATCTCATCGCGTCGTGGAGACGGTAATCTGTACGTATGCATGAGCGACAATATCATTTCCTTAAAAGTGTGGAATTGGATGGTATATTAATTTTACAGAGACATTAGCATTTTAGTTTCATTATTTATATACATATCACTCATCCTTATATCCATACTAATAACATAGTGTTGAATAACAAATTACACCACGGCGTGGAGACAGTAAGTCTTACATACGCACACATGGTGTCATTATCATTCATAAGAAGGATAGAATAATTAATATAGTTGTGCCATATTTATAATAACATCACAGTATATATAAGATACTAGAGTTATTATTTTATAATGAAAACAACAAATAATGTGTAAGTGGAAGAATAAGATAACTTGAAAGAGGGTGGTGAAATCATTAACTCTTATTCGGGTTCTTTGTTTTGATTTGATCAAAAGGGCTCTTTAGGATGGCTTTCTAACCAATGGAACGCCTCTAGGATGAATTTAGGATAGTTGGGAGGATATTTGGGAAGGGTTTGGCCGAGCCAAATGGATTTGTAGGTGTTAATTTGAGAGAAGGGAAAGTGCCCTTTTATAAGAGGGGTGAGGGTCACTTTAGGGAAAGATTAATGTATTAATTTATTATACAATCATATTTGATTTATAATGGTTCCAATTGAATTTTTTTCATGAATTAGGTGGTTATGGGTCAAAATACACTCAATCAATAGGTTTAAGACATGTTTAGATTTCCACTTTAACCTTATCTTTTAGATTTAACTCTTAGTTAAATAGTTTAACTTTTACCATGTCTTCTTGTATTCTTACTCAATATAGTTAATAAACATAATATAAACATCCAAGAGAACCTCAAGTGGATTTTTAATGGAATATATAATTTTATTTATGCCCTTTTTCCGAACCTAACATTTTTAGGAATTTTATATCAACCAATAATATAGTATTGGTTTTAAATATTAATTTATTTCAATTTTGACACTATTTGGTATTTTGTTTTTTTTAAAGTCATAACAACTTTATTACTTCGAAAACAATACATTAAATCATCCCTAACATGTCATATTCACCTAGAAAATTCATGGAGTACATAAAAACTTTGAAATTATATTTATTTTAATATTTATAATACCATTTATTTGATTCCTTCATTAATAAGGCAATTACTGCATCATCATTGTGACATTAATAAATTTAAATTTTTAATCTCTAAAAATTATATATAAAATACCATTATTTAGGATATAGTTTTAGATTTATAATGAATATTTTTAGTTGAATGTATCTTATGTATAACCCTATATTAAAAATTGTTTGGTTATTAAACATTGATTTTAACTTTTTTAACACTTCTTTAAATTAAATAATAATAAATGTCTTAAACTAATCCAAGTGGACCTAAAATGTAATATTTTATTCCTAAGGTTGTTTTTGGTCATATTACACTTATCCAATAGAATTAGTCCATGTGTTAGGGTAATAATAATATCATTGTTACCCTTAATTACCCTATTTACTTTTAACCGTGGTAAATGAAAGTAAAAAGTTACTATTCACCAAAAATTATTTTTATCTTATTAAACCAAATTTTACTCCGTGATATTTACCATGTCTCTCATATTTTCAAAATTCAACTCACAAATGTGGTAAAATTATGTTTTATGTGAATTTAAAAATTCTCATAGGAGGTGGGTAAAAGACATTGAAAAGTTCAATAAAATTTTTATATATCTAAAATTATTATAAACTGACTCCAATGAATTAAATTGAACTTATATAGGTATTATGCATATATTTTGACCTAAAATAAATTTAAATAAAATAAATAATTTTTTAAATAAAAATTCAGTTTTAAACTATAACTCAGTGTTTTTCAGTATTCATCAAAAATTAAAAGTTTTCATAAAATTACCAAAAATTCACTCGAAGCTAATTTTGATATTCCGAATTCAATAATGAAGTATATTTTAACAAATTCAAAAAAAAGAAGATGAATTTTATAGTTTAAAATTAATTTCCGCTGTCACAACCAAAAGGCGTATTTTTAAGAAATAATAACTATGAAAAGTTTGACAGTTGTTTATGTCCAATTTCCAGGTGAAATTACTTACAATGACCAGAATTGTATTAAATGGTAAAAATATAATATATTTATACTTCCAAACCATTAAAATTTATAATTTAACATTATAAAGTGTTTTGATTAAAATAGTTCTTTTCAGTTAAAATATAGTATTTTTCATTATTCACCCAAATATGAAAGTTATCAGAAAAACACTAAAAATTTATTGAAACAAAATTATTATGTCCTGATTCTAAATAATAAGTTTATTTTGTCAAATTGAATATATAAAAATTTCAAATATTTGATTTAAAAAGGATTCACCATTAAAAGGTAGTAAAGTAATATATTTTGAAAAATACTACATTTATCTAAAAAACTGAATTAGTACATAAATTATGTCTAAGAAACTCATAATATGGATTCCAAATTTATAAGGATTATATAAAGTTCAATATTCAGTTAATACTATTCATAACCACTTTTGAACAGCTAGTTTGGTATGTCGTGGTGTGCTTGATCTCAGTGTTGCATGTAGTGCAAGTTATTGAATTCTTTTGAAGAAATAACATAATATGAAATCATGGGGTGTTATATTCTTCATTCCTTCAATAAATTACATCCTCGTATTTTGAAAATTTTCTTTGAAAAACAAAGGTTGAAAATAAAAAATACCTTTGTGGTAAAACCCACATCAGAAATTGGGTTAATAAAATTTATTCTTAATAAGAGTAAAAAAATTATATATATATATATATATATACTTGACAAGTAGAGTTTCATCCTTAAACTAATTCCTACCACAAACTCATCTTTCACTCCCAATGATTTAAAAAATATATCTATCCTAATCTTATAGGGTTCAAAAAATAATGAATTTATAATTCATTTATCTTACTATTTAAAAAAAGATAAATTCTATAAAACAGTACATCACGTAGTCCAGTCATAGGTTATGCACCCTTGTCACTCTTTGGTTGCGGGTTCAAGTCGCATGGACTTGCCGAATACAACTAGTAGTCTACCTACCTCTAGGTTGTCCTTTTTATAACAATCCAAAAATAACCTTAACAATAGCATCCAATTTCAAACTTAATCCATTCTAACCTTTAGACTTATCCAAAATACTTATATCCAAACTCTCTGTCCAAAATTTATAAGGAAGTTAAACACAATAAAGATCCTTTTTTTCCAGGTAATAACATGTGAATGCCTTCATCATGTATTCTTTTAGAACACAGCAACATCTTGAATTACCATAAAACCTTATTGATTATATTCATGATCCCATATTCCTTATAGAATACTAGATATACTCCTATTCAAAAATGCTGGAAACTCCAAAAATGATGGAATATACAAATCATTAATCAGTTTCATGGAAGTCAAGAATATCCAACATAATTTTTCCAAATCAACCATCTCTTATTCCAAAAGTACTACCTCATTATCAGGAACATATTAAGGATTACCTTTCCTTCAAACATGTATTTTCTGAAAATTGAATCTTACTATTAAGTCACTTTTCTTAGAACCACATAATCTTAAATCCTCAATAAAATAGTACTACAGTACAATCCTTATTTATCTCCATAATTCATATAACCATTATATTGTTGATACAACACTCAAATGAAATAATTCTATATTGACAACATAAGGACACTAGTCATTCCTCTTCACATGAGGTTGTACCATAACCTGAGTATTATCCAATAACATCATTTAAGGTATACTCTGATGACTGGATCATTGATTCGCGTAGTGTCCAAACGACTTGCATATGAAGCATTGTCCATTTGAAATTTTTTATTACCCTTGGAATCACTTACATGGTGTCCTTTTTCTCTACACATATGACATAATCTCATTCCCTTCAATAATTTACCATGGTGATTCATTCCACAGTTATCACATATAGAAAAATCCTTCTTTCCCTCTTCCCAATATCCATGTTTCTCCATCCCATCCTTTTCTTATCTTGCTTCCCTTCAAAGGTATAAGACTCAGAGAATTGTTTACTTATCTTATTAACACATTATACTATTTCTTCATATGTTGAGAATACATGGGAGACTATTTCTCCTATAAATGTAAGCTTAATAATATGAATGATATGATCCTTCTTACTCTTTGGATCATACGTATTACTGGTGGTCACATGCCTTCTATTGGGTGCCATTTCTATATAATGGCATACACTAGGTCCATTTATGAATCACAATTCATAATTCCAAACATGAAAAATACCTAATGTAAATTAAACAGTTTATGGATATAATACATAATCATAAAATTATTTTTCTTTGAGGACGTATATACTCATAAACCCTTTATAGTGGTTTGTAAAGAAAACTAGATTTATCCTAAGCATATCCCTCGGAAGTGTCGTAACCAAGAGTGCAGCAAGGCCCATTGTTGTGCACCAGTTCCCATTCGATTCTATCTCAAAGCAGTGTTTTCGGGTTTTACCCCTTGGTACATTTGTGCCAGAGCCACCTCCCCCTACTCGTATCCAGATAGGGATATATTTTCTTGAGAAAACTCAAAAATTCATTACATTACCAAAATTCTAGGAAGTTCTTCTATACTAATTTTCAAAGTCTATCTTATGGTAATGTGAACTAATCATAGTTTATCTAAATCTAGTTTCCAAGGTTATTGATAAACTTCTTCTGATACCAACTGTAACACCCCGACCCGAGATTCCCAGATTTGGTGTAATATTTTAATACAATGGCATGATTACAAGGAATCATGTCCCAAAAGACTGATCAGTTTAGCAGTCTTGGAAAATAATTTCATACATGAACATTACATTACACTTTCTAACATACATTACAAAAAAATAGTTCTTTGAGAACACCATTATTGCATTTAGATTAACCCTGAATATCAATCATAATACACTTCTTGGAATGCTGGGAAAATAAAACATAAGAAAGGGGTGAGCTTATATGCCCAGTAAGGGTAAATAATTTAGGTGAATCTATAAAATTTTAAGGCAAGATGTGTGATAAAAACAACAAACTTTTTATAAATAAACTTGAACATAATATGAAAAAATAAATCAAAAATTACCATCTAAACATGCACATTGATATTCTACTAGTCGAATAATCACATGTAATAACTAATTTCATAATGAGGGAATTCTTAATTCCGGACATCATTACCACATAGTCAAGACCTTGTGCCAGGAATACAATAAAATATTTGTCAAGGCCTTGTTCCGAGACACTACTTTGTCTAATGAGACCTACTGATTCATCAAGGAGCTATAGCGAGCTCCACTTGTCACTTACTAAGTCAACTGGATTCCTCATATGATAATGTTGAAAATAACATAAATATTCGTACTAAAACTAGCATACGAAATGTCATTACATTAACCATAAACCATGAATGGTATAAAAATAGAACATCCAAATTCAAACATATCATTACTCATTCAATACAACATGGAATATTTTATTATAATAAATCAACCTCAATCAAAAATAATATCCAGTAAAGGATGCTGACATTATTGAAAATGATGAGTAAAACATTTTGAGAGAAATATCATTTTTTAAATCATTTAAAAGTCACACATTTATAAAGGAATTAATTTAAAAGAGTTTTTTGAATAAAATTTTCCCATACCAATTTGAAACATTTGAATATAATTATCATTTCAAAACATTCATGTCCATATAAATAAACCCTTAAAATCATTTTGAATACAAGTACATTAATTAAAAAGATTTAGAAAGATAAATCTTTAAAACATTTAAAATTATGATCTTGATAAAGACTAACTTTCACAAATCCATAAAATATTAATTTTGAAATCATTTTTTTTGAAAATGGACACGTATGATTAAAATGTCCTAGTATGTACTTACACATAAACAATCTCGGATAATAATGAGATTGAGGAATTAACCCTTACCTTGAACTATCCTTTATTCAAGGGTATGTTTAACCTCTTGTATGAAGATCATAGTATGTTATTAAATTATACCAGAACCATATTAATATTTATGATATCATACATGATTCATTTATGACTTTATACTACCCATTTAATAATAATTTCAATGTTAAATTAACATTTTGGGTAATAATCATTTTCTTTATCGTACGTGTTTTAACTTGTTACTCTTGATTGTATCACTTAGATCAAGATTTAAATACATACAGATTATAAAACATGATTTATATATCATATATATTTAGAATATAAATATGTATAATAGACATATATATGAAATGAAAAACACCGTTTATGGAGACGGTAGTCCGTACGTACGCATAAATGATGTTTCTGTTTTCATATCGTATTGAATGGAACTAAGTGAATAAGATATATGTAAGTACACACACACACACACACATAAACATATATATATATATATATCAAGTATCATTATTATGTCATATATTACATACTTATTAGTAATATATATTTTTATAATCATCGGTGAATGGTGAACGTGGAAATGAATCTCATCGCGTCGTGGAGACGGTAATCCGTACGTACACACAAGAGACAATATAATTTCCTTAAAGGTGTTGAATTGGATGGTATATTAATTTTACAGAGACAGTAGCATGCTATTTGAATTATTTATAGACATATCACTCATCATTATATCC
The DNA here is from genome assembly GCA_963277665.1 of Viscum album. Classification (NCBI taxonomy): domain Eukaryota; kingdom Viridiplantae; phylum Streptophyta; class Magnoliopsida; order Santalales; family Viscaceae; genus Viscum; species Viscum album. The sequence continues at coordinate 162,775,788 of OY728155.1, read as the reverse complement.
CTCCAAATAACATAGTGTTGAATAAAAAATTACACCACGACGTGGAGACGGTAAGCCGTACGTACGCACACATGGTGACATTATCATTGATAAGATGGATAGAATAATAAATATATTTGTGACATATTTATAATAATATCATAGTATATAGAATATACTGGAGTTATTATTGTATAATTGAAACCACGAAGAAAGATTAAGTGGAAGAATAAGAGAACTTGAAATAGGCTGGTGAAATCATTACCTCTTCTTTGGGTTCTTCCTTTTGATTTAATCAAAAGGGCTCTTTAGGATGGATTTATGAATAAAATAAGGCCTCTAGTATGAAGTTAGGATAATTGGTAGGATATTTGGATAGGGTTTGGCCGAGCCAAATGGCTTTGTAGGTGCTAATTTGGGAGAAGGGGAAGTGCCCTTTTATAAGGGGTGAGGATCACTTTAGGAAAGGATTAAAGTATTAATTTTTTATACAATCATATTCAATTTAAAATGGTTAAAAATTAATTTATTTGGATTCTTAAGTGGTTATGGGTCTAAATCCACTCAACCAGTAGGTTTTAAACAAGTTTAGGTTGCCATTTTAATCTTATCTTTTAGATTTAACTCTTAGTTAAATAGTTTATCTTTTACCGCGTCGTCTTATATTCTTACTCTATATGGTTAATAAACATACTATAAACATTAAAAAGAACCTAAAGTTGCTCATTAATGATGTATATAATATTATTTAAGCCCTTTGGCCGAACCTTACATTTTTAGTAATTTTATATCAACCAATAATATTGTATTTGTTTTAAATATTAATTTATGTCAATTTTGACAGTAATTGGTATTCTGTTTTTGTGAAAGTCATAAAAACATGATTACTTTGAATAAGATAATTTAATCATCCCTAACATTTAAAATTCACCTATAAAATTCGTTGATTTCATAAAAACTTTGAAATTATATTAATTTTAATATTTATAATACCATTTATTTGATTCTTTCATTAATAAGGTAATTACTGCATCATCAGTGTTTCATTAATAAATTTAATTATTTAATATATAAAAATTATAAATAATATTCCATTATTTGTAAAATCATTTTATCTTTCTAATGAATATTTATGTCACGACCCGTCCTTGGGGCCCGTGCCGTGACTACCCAAGCCTGCCTTCCACAGGCCTGGGGCAGTCGACTAGAACTCAAGGCGTAAATCCCTATGAAAAGGTAAGGCATTGCCTTTATAAAGTAAAGAAACACCACAGAGTACGCATGATGAGTAAACACTAAGTAAACTGAGTACAAAAGTAAGTGTTGTAAAGTAAATGAGCCAGAATACAAACCCAAATGAAAGTAAAGTACAACTGAAATGAAAGTACATCACGTGAAAAGTAAAGCAGTGAGTATGAGCCGTCCTCTAGGAATCCCACCTGAAGGGTGGGTACAGATAGTCTCCTCTGCTCCTTGGCTCCGGTAGTCCGCTCCGTGTACGTCTCGTCCAGTGATCCACCTTCAGGTACCGTCCGGCTCCACGAGCTCTCACCTCGATCAGTGTTGTCTGTCGTCTGCATCCAACACAACGTAGTGCGGGCATAGCCCGTGCAGGGGTGAGTATACTCTACTCAGTAGGGACCCCGAGACCCCCGAAGGTCTCCCAGAATCCACGAAGGATAAACCACAAAGGAAATATACAATCACGAACTAAAAACTAACTCTACTTAGGTATATTCCCATACATATACCTGAGTCATCAATTCCATCTCGTCTCCAACACACGAGCCCAAGTACAATCCAGTCCACACAAGAAAACATAACCCATTCCACAAAAGAATTCACAACCCAATCCACACAGGAAAGTACAACCAAATACACATAAGAAAGCACAACAATCATATCGATGATGTTGATTGGAAGTTATGACTCAGCTCACACAGGTATACATCTTCGTAAGACAATAGAGATGATAAGATGTAGCCACTAATTCATCTAAGCTGTCGGACCCACATAGGATACAAGACCAGGTAAGCTGTCGAACCCACAAAGGATACAAGACCAGCTACTCTACCGGACCCACATAGGATACATGTACAGAGTCAAGTACTTCCGGGCCCACATAGGATACAAGAACAGTAGTGAATTACTACCGGACCCACATAGGATACATGAATAGTAGTAAACACCTTCGAACCCATGGAGGATTCTAGTACGGTCATCGTCAATGCCGAACTCACGGAGGATCCCAGTACAGTTGTCATCATCGTCGCAGTCGCAGCCAGCTCCAGGGTTCCCACCCACAACATGCTCGATTCCGGGAGGGTCCGCTCCATGAGCCAAGGGGTTCGATACATCAACTAACACGAAGTCCGGAGGTGATGTATCCCAAAGTTTTGTCTCATCGAAATAAGCACAACGTGACAGACGGCTCATCAATCAGACGCTCGGTCTGAAAGTTATTGGCCTTTTCATCCGAGGGGCCCGATTGGTTTTTAAGTCAAAACCAATCCGACCATACTCCAACTGTGTCCAAACCTCGAGTGGAGTAAGCCAAAAGAACCATCTCACTAAGAGGAAACCAACAAAGTCGATGACACATCAATCGGATGTCCAGAGCTCATGTAATAATTGTTTCAGCTCCGAGGGCCTGGTTGGTTTCGTGTTAGAAACAACCCGACCGTACCCAAAGTTCTCCGAAACCCTGAGTTCAATATAGTGAAACGATCATCTCGATCCAAGGATCGCTATGCAACTAACTGTGCATCGTTCGGAGGTCCCCATCGCATGTTATGGGCATTTGAACGGATCAGTCCCGAAACATGGGGTTTGGGCCCGGTCCGACCCGGCCCAATACCCCCTGGGTCGGCCCAGCCCAGCTGGCGCGGCATGGCTTGGTGCAGGGGTCCGGCCCCGCTCAGGCGGCCCGGACCAGTGGGGGCGGTCCGCCCCAGCGCGGCCGGTCCGGCTCAGCGCGGGCGGTCCGGCCCGGTGTGGGCGCGGATGGGGGGGGGGTGCTGCCACCCTCGTTTTGAAACGGCGCCCCCACGTGGAGGGGTCCACCCCTATCTGTCACCGAAGGTTACATCCCCCGGACTTCCCAAATGGCCGACCATGTTGGCCGGCCTGTGTGCCGCCGCGGGACCCTCGCGGGTCCCGCCTTCCAAAGCACCAGCGGCCGGCTGAGTTCGTCCGCCCTCCCCTGCACTGCCGCGGCCTTAGGCCGCGGCCCTTGTCCGACCAGCGCGGTGCGGCGTGATGGCGCCTCACTCCTCCGCTACGGCATAGCTCTGGTCGCAGCCTCTTTCAGCTTCAACGGCGTGGTGCGATGGCACCGCGCTCCTTCGCTGCCGCCCGCACCGGCCGTTGTTCCCCTCGTTCCCACACGGTGTCATTACATCGTGTCGCCTCCGTTCCAAACCACAATGATTTCCAACAACAAAGAGGGAGGAGGTTCATCTGTGTTCATGCGGTCTGACCTCCTCCTGTTATATTGATGACAAGCGTCCAAGAAAAAAATGAAGAACATTAAATAGTAAATCTTGAACGATGAACAACCCCTACCTCAAAGTAGTTCACAGAAGCTTGCATCTCGGGGATGATTTCAGCGTCGGCATTGACGTACGTCCATGGAGGGGATGACGTCTCACACCTGCTACAGAGAGGAGAAGAACAACATGTTGATCTCTCTTTGTGGTGACATCGTTCTTCGTCTAGGTCTTGACGTTCTTCAACGAGAAAGATGGAGATCTCCAAGACATAGAGTATTCTCTCCAGAAACATAACACAACAAGCTTCGAACAAAATAAAATAAGACTCCTCTTATTTTATTTCTCAAGCCATGCATTTCAAAAACTCCAAGATTCAAAAATTGAATTCACCTCATTTAATTAATCTCGACATGTCAAAATTAAATGTAGTGTTTCATAATTAAAGAGGGGGTTTAGAGGATTTAGGGAGTTATGGGGAAAAGAAAAGGTGGGGGCTCGTGTGGGCCCCACCACACATTTAATCCACTCATGGGAAGGTAACAACTAGTGGGTCCCACTCAAACTCCCACACCTAGGTTCTAACACTAGGAAAAGAGAAATAAAATTCTTAACTCAATTTTATTTCACTCACACTTAAACCAAAATTTTAAAAAAATCTTCCTGAGAAAACACAACTCCAGTAAAGGTCATCTTAAGAAATTACTGGCACTATGGTTTAATCAGTGCCCTCAGATATCGATTCCGAGCACCAGTTCAAATGTTAGAAAAACCAGCTCATTCGTTCACTAAACGTACCTGAGCTAAACTTCAAAAATTGATTCCGGGCACACCGGGCCTCAGAATCAGGTGCCTTCTGAAACTACGTACTCGTAAAATCCAAAAGACATTATGAAAAAATTTTCCTTGAAATTTACGGGTCTTTAAATTACTCCAATCTCAGGTATTTACATCCCCGTAAAGATACATAAAAAATTAGGGAAACAAATGAGGGTACTAAGCATGCATCTGAGCCTCTCGCTCCCAAGTGCTCTCCTGGAGGTTCTCGTGCTACCACCTAATGCGCACTAGAGGAATCGTCCTCCCATGTAGGACCTTCTCCTGTCGATCCTCGATCTCCATCAAGACCTCCACAAAAATCACCCCATCATCGATGTCTGGCTCCCCATGGTCGATGATATGCATTGGGTCGTGCACGTATCTCCTCAGCTGAGATATGTGGAATACGTCGTGCACCTGGTGAAACTGAGGTGGTAGAGCCAGGCGATAAGCCACCTCACCTATCCTTCTGAGAACCTGGAATGGTCCAATAAAGCATGGAGATAACTTTCCACCCCAGTGAAATCTCCGTAATCCATGTTGAGGTGACACCTGTAAGAAAAGGTGGTCGCCATCCTCGAACTCTAGTGGTATCTTCCTCGTGTCAGCATAAGACTTCTATCAACTCTGAGTTGTTCTCATCTGCTCTTAGATGACCTGGACCTTTTCTGTCATGGCATGGACCATCTCTGGTCCCACAAGTACTGACTCCCCAGGGTCTGTCCAGCATAGAGATGATCTGCAAGGTCGGTCGTACACTGCCTCGTATGGTTCCATCCCGATGGTGGAGTGGTAGCTGTTGTTGTACGCAAACTCCACCAAGGGTAGGTTATCCTCCCAGCCACGACCAAAGTCTAGGACACATGCACGAAGCATTTCCTCGAGTGTCTGAATGGTCCTCTCTGTCTGACTATTCTTATGAGGGTGAAAGGCGGTGATTAGGCGAAGCTGTGTCCCGAATACCTTCTACAACCCCTTCCAAACCTGGGAAGTAAAGCGAGCGTCATGATCGGAGATGATAGATGATGGCACACCATGAAGTCGTACGATATCCTCAACATAGAGGCGTCCCAAGCTCTCCACTGATCCCTGATTTCTGATGGGTATGATGTGGGATGACTTGGTGAGTCGGTCGACGATCACCCCAATGGAGTCGTGTCCTCTGGAAGTACGTGGAAGTTCAGTCACAAAATCCATAGATATCTCGTGCGACTTCCACTCCGGGACCTCCAAGGGTTGTACCAAGCCTGCTGGTACCTGGTGCTCCACCTTCACCTACTGGCAGGTGAGACATCGAGAAACAAACTCTGTCACATCCTTTCTCATACCCGGCCACCAGTGCTGTTGTCTGAGATCTTGGTACATCTTCGCTACTCCTGGATGTACTGCTAATGGGGAAGTGTGAAACTCTCTCATCACCTCCTCCTGTAAAAAATCTGGTACCATGGTACGTCCTCTGAAAAGGATGATGTGCTCTCCCCCTATAGAGAATCCATTAGGTGCATATCCTGAGGAAATCTGTGCATGGCGCGTCTCACAGTCAACATCCCCACGTTGTGCCTCTCTGACCAGCTGAAGAAGTGGAGGAGTGACTGTGAGTGACTGAAGAAAGGATGATCCATATCTATCCCTGAAGGATATCTGCAAAGCGGTTAGCTGCTCTATCGGCTCTCCAAGTAGCTGAATGCCCATCCTCCTGCTGAGAGCATCAGCTACTACATTTCCCTTTCCAGTAGTATTGAATATCTCAAAGTCATAGTCCTGGAGGAACTCGAGACATCGTTGTTGTCTCAGGTTTAGCTCCTTCTATGAGAAGATGTACTTGAGACACTGGTGGTCAGAATAGACTATAAAGCGCTCGCCCATCAGATAGGGTCGCCACATCTTCAGGGCGAACAACACTGCTGCTATCTCCAGGTCATGGGTAGCGTAGTTCTGCTCATGACTCCTCAACTGTCATGATCCATAGGTGATCACTGCCCGCTCCTACATCAGGACTCACCCGAGTCCGGTCCCTGATGCATCACAGTAGACTACGTACCTTACTCCCTCCTCCGGTAGCCTCAAGATAGGTGTGCTGGTCAATATCTATCTCAGCTCCTGGAAGCTCTCCTAATATCTATCAATCCACACGAAGGTTTTTCCCTTATTCTTCAAAGATGAATGCGGTGCTGAATCTCTGGAAAAGTTTGGAACAAATCTCTGGTAGTACCCAGCCAAACCTAGGAAACTTCGCACCTCTGTCACGCTCTTGGGTGGCTCCCAAGCTAGCACTGCCTCGATCTTCGCAGGATCCACTGCAAATCCCACCTCAGAGATGACGTGTCCCAAGAAGTGGACATCACGTATCCAGAACTGACACTTTGATAGCTTACCATAAAGGTGGTGCTCTCGAAGTGTGTCCAGTACAACCCACAATTAGTTGGCATGCTCCTCCTTAGATGTTGAGTAAATCAATATGTCATTGATGAAGACCACGACAAATCAATTGAGGTAAGGCTGGAAGATACAGTTCATGAGACTCATGAACACTGTTGGATCATTGGTTATGCCGAAAGGCATAACCAAGAACTCATAGTCGCCATACCGACATCTGAAAGCCGTCTTCTGCATATCCTCGTCTCAAACTCTGAGCTGATGATAGCATAACCTAAGAACTATCTTCGAGAACCACCATAATCCCTTAAGCTAATCGAAGAGTTCATCAATCCTTGGATGTGGAAACTTGTTCTTCACAGTCACCTTATTCGGGTGATGGTAATCAACACACAGTCGCAAGCTGCCATCTGCCTTCTTGGCGAACAAAACTGAGGAAGCCTAGGGTGAAACACTGGGTCAAATGAATCCCTTGCCCTGCAAGTCCTCCAGCTGTACCTGGAGCTCTCGAAGCTCAGTGGGAGCCATCCGATATGATGGAGCAGATATTGAGGTTGTCTCGTGGTACATGTCAATATAGAATTTTACCACTCTTCTAGGAGGTAGTCCTGGGACGTCATCAGGAAAAACGTTCGCATACCGATCCACTACTACAGGAAAACTCGGACTCTGGACGTCAACTGCTCCTAGGATGAGGCTAGCCAACTGATTAGTGATCGGTTGTCCTCTCCTCTGTGTGAGTCCATCCTGCTCTGCAAAGGCTCCCTTCTCGCCGGTGAAGTTGAACCTGCTCCCATCGATGCGAACACACCACACCTTGTGCCTTATACAGTCTATCTAAGCATGGACTGCAGATAACTAATCAATTTCCAAGATGAAATCGTAAGGACTTGACGCCGCAACAAGAAGATCTCAGCCGAAGCTCTCACCTCCTAGAGTAAGCTCACACTGCCGGCACTAGTGCGTAATCGTCGAGTCTGCTCCCGTAGGAGTCTCTAGTCGTAAGGATCGAGCCAACGGCTTCGTCATAAACTCTGAGATCTGAAAAAGGGCAGCAACAATGAAATAATGACTCGCTCCTATGTCTATAAGATCTATAGAAAGGGTGGAGTAGAAACAGATAGTGCCTCGAATCAACTCTGGTGTGTCGTGGTTGTAGGCCTCCACTGCCTGAGCTGTTCCTAGCTCTGTCTGACATCTCCCTATGGTCAGGGAGGACCTCCTGGTGGTGGTGGTGGTAGAGCCTCAAAGAGTCTCCCACCAATTGCTGCTTGGCTAGCTCCTATGCCTCGTCCGCCTACACCCTGCGGACCTCCGCGGTCAAACCTCTTCCTTTGCATGGGTGGTCCCTCAACTGTCTGCTACTCCTCTGCATGGAGGGTCAGGCAGTCATAAGTCATGTGGCCCTATTCGCCGCATGAATAGCACTGTATGCTCCTCGTAAGGCTGGCTCTATGCCGTGTGCCCCGCATCTCTGAGCCAGTATCCTGAGGTCGTCTGCCTGATGGTTTGGTCCTCTTGGACCCCTATGACATCCACCGACTGCCAGCTTTAGAAGACTCCGCTAGATTCCACACTGCGGTAGGTCTCGCTGCTGGTGTAGGCTCATCAAGAAAGATCTCCACAAGAAGGGCTTGCTCCAGTACTCCTACTTATGTTGGAATGCTAAGGGAGATCATCGATGCCCTGATCTTATGCCTCAGTCCTTGCTCGAAGGTCCAGCCCCGGAAGAATGGGTCACGTACCATGTCTGTGGAATAGCGTGAGAGATCGGTAAATCTTGCAGAGTACTAGGCTACCATCATGCTTCCCTGCTGCAGCTATAGTAACTCCTGAATGCACACCACCCAGAGGGTGGCTGGAACGAACTCCGAGTGGAAGAGGCTCTCTAAGTCCGACCAAAGGAGAGATGCCTCGACGTGAACCTGGAGCATCAGACTCCACCATCTACCTGCTGTCGTGTGCAGGAGACTCACTACAAGGATCACCATGAAGTCTACTGGTGTCCCTACTAACCTGAAAACTCAAATAACAGCCTCCACCAAATCCTTGACAGCCTGAGGGTCAGTCTCCCTGTGAAACCCTTGCTGTCTCCGATCTGAAACTCATGCAGTGCACTAAGGTGATGTGCACTCTCAACAGATGGGGCGGGTGGCATTGGTGGCTCGGTGGGTAGAGGTACCACCGGTGCCTCCGCTGTAATAGGGCCCTGCACTGAGGCCTCATCACTCGGTGGGATGTCATCTCACACAAAGCTCGGAACCCTTGCTGGCTGCCATTGTGGGTCCATCCAGAAAATTGACAGGTGCGCCACGGTCAATACAATATACTTGATTAGCTGACACAAAGTAATCACAAAGAAAACTTTTGAAACACACATGCAATCAATGTTTTCGTTCATTGAGTCGGAAATCAGAAGTCAGGGTCCTGGTGTATGAATATGTCAGCCGCCGCACAAACACTGGACTACCTGGACAGATAACCACACTCAATAACCTTAACACTATTGTTCCACATATAAGAAAGGTCAGAGTCCCGAGTTCTATGGTAGAAACGAACCTCCCTCTGATACCAATTTGTCACGACCCATCCTTAGGGCCCGTGACATGATTACCCCAAGCCCGCCTTCCATAGGCCAGGAGCTAGCGACTAGCACCCAAGGCGTAAAGCTCGATGAAAAGGGAAGGAATTTCGTTTATAAATTAAACAAACACCACAAAGTATGCAAGCTGCGTAAACACTAAGTAAACTGAGTACAAAAGTAAGTGTTTTAATGTAAATGGGCCAGAATACAAACCGAACTGAAAGTAAAGTACAACTGAAATGAAAGTACAACAACTGAAAAGTAAATCAGCGAGACCGAGCCATCCTCTGGGAATCTCACATGAAGGGTGGGTATAGATAGTCTCCACTACTCCTTGACTTCGGTTGTCTGCTCCGTGTACATCCCATCCAGTGATCCAACTCCAGGTACCGTCCAGCTCCACGAGCTCCCCCCTCGATCAGTGTTGTCCGTCATCTGCATCCAACTCAACATAGTGCAAGCATAGCCCATGCATGGGTGAGTATACGCTAAGTATTAGGGACCCCGAGACCCCCGAAGGTCTCCTAGAATCCACGAAGGATAAACCACAAAGGAAACATACAATCCCGAAGTAACAACCAACTCTATTTAGGTATATGCCCATACATATACCAATGTCATAAATTCCATCTCGACTTCAGCACACGAGCCCAAGTACAATCCAGTTCACACAGGAAAACATAACCCATTCCACATAGGAATTCACAACCCAATCCACTCAGGAAAGTACAACCAAATCCACATAGTTAATCACAACAATCATATCGATGATGTTGATTATAAGTTAAGACTCAGCTCACATAGGTATACTTCTTCGTAATATGGTAGAGATGATCAGATGTAGCCACTGATTCATCTAATCTGTCGGACCCACATAGGATACAAGACCAGCTAAGCTCACGAACACACAAAGGATACAAGACCAGCTACTCTGCCGGACCCACATAGGATACAAGTACAGAGTCAAGTACTGTAGGACCCACATAGGACACAAGAATAGTAGTCAAGTACTACCGGACCAACATAGGATACAAGAATAGTAGTCATCTTTGTCAAACCAACGGAGAATTCTAGTAAGGTCGTTGTCGTTGCCAAACCCACGGAGGATCCCAGTATAGTCGTCATCTTCGTCGTAGTCGCAGCCAGCTCTAGGGTTCCCGCACACAGCATGATCGATTATGAGAGGGTCCGCTCCACGAGCCAAGGGGGTTGATACATAAACTGACAAAAATTAAAGAGTTAATGTATCCCAAAGTTCCGCCTCTTCGAAAGGAACCCAACGCGACAGTCAGCGCGTCAATCGGACGCTCGGTCTGAGAGTTATTGGCTTTTTTGTCCCTGGGGCCCGGTTGATTTTTAAGTCAAAACCAACCCGAACATACTCCAACTACATCCAAACCTTGAGCAGAGTAAGAAAAAAAGAACCATCTCACTAAGAGGAAACCAAAAAAGTAGATGGAACGTCAATCGGACATCCGAAGCTCATGTTATAAGTGTTTCAGCTCTGAGGGCCCGGTTGGTTTCGTGTTCGAACCAACCCGGCCATACCCAAAGTTCTTCAAAACCCTGAGTGTAATATACTGAAACGACCTTCTCGATCGAAGGATCACTACGCAACTGACGTTGAGTTTTTCGGAGGTCCGCAACCCAAGTTATGTGCATTTGAACGGATCTGTCCGGAAACTGGGGGTTTGGGCCCGGTCCAACCCGGCCCAATACCCCTTGGGTCGGCCCGAACTGGGTCAACTGGACTCGAGTCTGGGTCCGGTCCGTTAGGGCGCGGCCCGGCCCGGTGCGAGGGTCTGGCCCCGCGTGGGCGGTCTGGCCCGGCGCAGGCGGTCCGGCCCGCCGTGGGTGGTGTGGCCCGGTGCGGGCGCCTGCGCGCTGAGTGGACGCGGAAGGGGGGGGGGTGCTGCCCCCCTCATTTTGAAACGGTGACCCCCATGTAGAGGGGCCCACCCCTGTCTGCCGTCGGTGGTTACATCCCGAGGACTTCTCAAACGGCCGGTCGGTGTGCCACCACGGGACCCTCGCGGGTCCTGCCTTCCAAAGTGTCGGCGGCCGGCTGAGTCTGGCCGCCCTCCCCTACACCGCCGCGACCCTTGTCCAACCGGGGAGGCATGACGGCACTGCGCCTCTCCACCGCGGCCCACCCCGGATGCGGCCTCCTGGTGCTCCAGTGCGGCGCGACGGCGCGGTGCTCCTCCGCCGTGGCCTAGTTCCGGCTGCGACCTCTTTCTGCTTCAACGGAGCGGCGCGACGGCGCCGCGGCCTGCACCGGCCACAGTTCCCTCGTTCCCGTGTGGTTCCGTTGCACTGTTCCACCTCCATTCCAAAACCCAATGAAGTCCAAAAACAAAATTGGAGGAGGGTCGGACATGTTCGTGTGGTCCAACCTCCTCCCGTTATATTGATAACAAGTGTCCAAGAAAAAAACAATGAACGTCAAATAGTAATTCTTGAACGATGAACAACCCCTACCTCAAAGTAGTTTGAAGAAGCTTGAGTCGTGGGGATGAATTAGACATCGGTGTTGATGTACGTCCAAGGAGGGGATGACGTCTCACACCGGCTGCAGAGAGGAGAAGAACAACACGTCTATCACTCTTTGCGGTGACGATGTTCTTCGTCGAGGTCTTGACATTCTTCAATGAGAATGATGGTGATCTCCATGAATTAGAGTATTTTCTCCAGAAACATAAAACAACAAGCTTCCAACAAAATAAAATAAGACTCCTCTTATTTTTTTTCTCAAGCCATGCATTTCAAAAACTCCATGATTCATAAATTGAATTCACCTCATTTAATTAATCTCGACTTGTCAAAATTAAATGGAGTGTTTCATAATTAAAGAGGGGGTTTAGAGGAGTTAGGTAGTTATGGGGAAAAAGAAAAGGTGGGGGCTCACATGGGCCCCAATCCACCTTTAATCCACTCATGGGAAGTTAACAACCAGTGGGTCCCACTCCAACTCCCACACCTAGGTTCTATCACATGGAAAATAGTAATAAAATTCTTAACGCAATTTTATTTCACTCACACTTAAACCGCAATTTTAATCAACTCTCCCTGAGAACACTCAACTATAGTAAAAGTAATCTTAAGAAATTACCAGTGCTGCGGTTTCATCGGTGCTCTTGGATTTTAATTCCGAGCACCGGTTCAAAAGTTATAAAAACCCGCTCCTTCGTTCACTGAACGTACCTGATCTAAACTTCGGAAATTGATTCCGGGCACACCGGGCCTTGGAATCAGGTGCCGTCAAAAACTGTGTACTCGTAAAATCAGAGAGAAATTAAGAAACAATTTTCATTGAAATTTATATGTCATTTCAATTTATAGTCCAATTTATCTTATGTATAACCATATATTAAAAATGGTTTAGTTATTAAACATTGATTTTAACTCTTTTAACTCTTCTTTAAATTAAATAATAATAAATGTCTTAATCTAATCCAAGTGGACCTAAAATGTCATATTATATTCCTAAGGTTGTTTTTGGTCGAATTACACTTATCCAGTAGAATTAAGCCTTGTGTTATGGTAATAATAATATCATTTTTACCCTTAATTACCATATTTATTTTTAATTGTGGTAAATAAAAGTAAAAAGTTACTATCCACCAAAAATTATTTTTATCTTATTGAACCACATTTTACTCCTTGATATTAAACATGACTCTTGGATTTTCAAAATTCAACTCACAGAAGTGGTAAAATTAAGTTTTATGTGAATTTACAAATTCTCCTAGGAGGTGGGTAAAAGACAGTGAAAAGTTTAATAAATTTTTTAAATATCTAAAATTATTATAAGCTGACTTCAATGAATTACATTGAACATATATAGGTAATATGTATCTATTTTGACCTAAAATAAATTTTAATAAAATAAATAATTATTTAAATAAAAATTTGGTTTTAAACTATTACTCAGTGTTTTTTAATATTCATCAAAGATTAAACGTTTTCAGAAAAATACCAAAAATTCACCCTTAGATAATTCTGATTTTCCAAATTCAATAATTTAGTCTTTTTAAGCCAATTCAAAATATAAAAGTCTCATTTGTTAATTTAAAATTAATTCCCGTTGTCAAAACCAAAATGCGTATTTTTTCGAAATAATAACTATCAAAATATTGACAATTGTTTATGTCCAATTTCAAAGTGAAATTACATACAATGACCAGAATTGGATTAAATGGTAAAAATATAATCTGTTTATAATTCCAAACCATTAAAATGTATAATTTAAAACTATAAATTTTTTTGATTAAAAAAGTTTTTTTTTGTTAAAATATAGTATTTTTCACTATTCACCCAAATATGAAAATTATTAGAAAAACACCAAAACATTATTGAAAATAAATTCTTATGTCCTGATTCTAATGAAGAAGTTTATTTTTTCAAATTGAATATATAAATTTTACAAATATTGTGTAACACTCCAATCTTCCACAGTACGTTTCCCTTTGAATAATGCAATTGTTTGCATTGTACGCGACTTTGAGATTCTAACACACCACAACCAATCAATCTTGCTGTTATGAATAGTAATAACAACTTTATGAAATTGTATACATTTTATCTTTCAAAATGGACTTCATTTTTGGATTCGGATTATCGAAATTAGCTTAGGGTGAATTATTGGTACTTTTCTGATAACTTTTATATTTTGATGAATAGTGAAAATTACTAAATTTTAACTAAAAACAACTTATTTAATTGAAATAATTAATAGTGATAAATTATTAATTTTAGTGTGATTAAAGTATATTTAGAATATATTTTTACCATTTAATACAATGTTTGTCATTGGACATAATTACACATTTAATCCAGAAATAAACAAGTGTCAATCTTTTGATAGTTATTATTTTTTAAAAACACGCTTTTTGTTTTGACAGTGGGAATTAATTTTAAATTTATTTCTGCCACTTCTGTGTTTTGAATTTGTAAAAAATGATTCCATATTTGGAATCATGATTTCCAAATTGTAAAAATATGTAACACATATTTTTAGACATTTTGATTAATTGCTTCGATAAATATTTTATTTACCATGGTTAAAGGGTGAATCCGCTAAATAAGGGTAAAAAATATTATTATTATAATAATAAATTAACTTAAAACATTTCCTAACCTTATTGGTTGATACATGTCCGACCATGGAAATATTTGGGTTGATTTTGGGACCCCATGGATCCTCTTGTAATTGATAATGACACTTTATATTAATTAAGTTAAAGTAAATACAAAAATGACATAAGCATATATCTTTTAGTAGAACAATTATTATATAGGGTTATATATGTTATATTTTAGACTATAAATATTAATTAGAAAGATAAATATATTTCCTACATAATTTTATCTTATTTATAATTTTTGACATATAATAATTAAATTTTTTTATGAACAATAATGATGCAGTATTTTCCTTAATAATAAAAGAATCATATTATTGGTATTATAAAAGATAAAATAAATATAATTTGAACTTTTTGGTGACATCCGGGAATATTATTGGTTAATATTAAATTTTAGGATTTCTTAAATGAATTTTTTTCTAATTAATAAAGTTTTTAAGACTTTAAAAAAAATCAATTATTGAATAGTGTCAAAATTGACATAAATGAGTTTTTAAAACAAGTATTGTATTATTAATTGATAATCTATTCCTAAAAATCTGAGGTTCAGCCAAAGAACTTATATCATGATATTTGTATCATTAATGGAAAACTTGGGGGTCACTTGGATGTATATAGTTTGTTTATTAACTATATAATATAAAAATATAAAGTGACATGGTAAATGTCAACCTACTTAACAAAGAGTAAAAACTAAAAGATAAGGTAAATATAATGACCCAAACCTACCTAAAATCTATTTATTGAAATAATTTAGACCCAACCCCACCTTAAACTAGGAATAATATACTTTGGAGCCATTAGAGACCAAATGTGAATTTATTATAAATTAATAATTTAAGTTTTCCCTAAAAAGTCCCTCCTAACCCATATAAAAGTACACCACTTCTAACCAATTTGTCACACCTTTAATGTATTTTGGCTTAGCAAACCCCTACCTAACTACTCTCTCAACATCCCTCACTTCAACCTATATGCATTAGTTTTATCAGAAAGGCAACCTAAGGAGCACTTTTGATCAAATCAAAAGGAAGAACCCGAAGAAGAGGTAATGTTTTCACCCCCACTTTTCAAGTTCCTTTCTTCTTCAACTTATTCTTTATTTGTTATTTCCTTTCTAAAATAATAACTCCAATATCTTCTATATACTGTGATGTTATTATAAATATGATACAACCATATTCAATATTCTATCCATCCTTTGAATGACATGTCACCATACATGCGTACGTACAGCTTACCGTCTCCATGTCGTGGTGTAATTGTTATTCAAAACATTATTATTTGGATGAGTATAATAATGATGTGTAATACATGTAAATAATAAATACAAAATGATAATTATTCTGTATATATTATATACCATCCAATTATATATTATTTTACTATAAAAAGAATGATATTGTCGCTCGTGCGTATGTACGGATTACCGTCTCCACGAACGCGATGAGATTCATTCCCCATCATATCCATTCAAGAATAAATTTAATTTTACATTTAAAAATAATGATTAGAGATACGATATTATTATGGATATGAATAATATACATCCCATCCATAACAAATATGGCTCCCATAACAAATAATATAAAGGAAAACAAATCCGTTAATACCCGAAATGACGATAATACTAAGATATTATTAACAAATAAATGATAAAAATCATATATGACATCAGATTAATGTATATTATTCTTGTATAATTCAATAAAAATTATTTCACCATTATAAAAGAGGTTAAACTACCCTCTACCATGGGAAAAGTACAATGTAAGGGGTTTCTTATCTCACTTTTAATTCCGTGAGATTTCCATTGTTCACCACTTATTTATTGCATGTGGTGTGTGTACTGCCCATGTTTGTATAAATTGTGTGATATAATTTTATTCATGGATATTTACATCATCATTGTATGATCGTTTGTTCATGAGTTTATGTTTCGTAAGTTACCAAATCGGTAATGGAATTTGAAATATCAATTTCCACACATTCGGCTTTACACATACTTCATTGGTTATTTTACTCCAAGATTATGTGTGGAATCACAATTCATTTACTTATGTCATAATTTCCAATCCCCATTCTGTGGATATACTTTTGATACACATAATCACTCCATTGATAAATTCTCAAGTCATCGGTATGAACTTGGTAAGAGAAATTTTTACTCAATCTCCATTTGTTGAGTTAAACATCCAATTCATTCATGTTGTTTTCACAAGAATATGTGTGAATGTCCTTTGATTGTTTTACATTGAATATCCAATCATATTAAGTGTATTTATATTTTTCACACATAATTATGTCGCTGATTTATCCTTAACCTAAGGATACGTCCTTTATGATAGATTTCATCTCAATTCACATTCTATTGAGACTCCTATGTTGTAATACACCAAATCCCTTTTATATGGTGTATATAATGTACTTTAACATAGTATATCATGAATATATTTATTCTCATGATATTAAAAAAAATTATTACCAAAATTATTTGTATTCAAGTGTCTCTTTTTTGGTTATGAACTCTTACTAAAATATAATTTTAAAATGTTTTAATGATTTATTATTCTAAATCATTCTCATTAATGTCCATCTTTTAAAAATGGTTTTATTGATTTATTTAAATCGACAATAAAGTTCTCAAATCAAAATTTATTTTAAAAGTTTCAAAGTGGTATGGGACACTTTGATTCAAAAATATATTTTAAATGGCTTCTTGACAGATAGTGTGACTTTTAAATGTTTTCAAGAAAAAGGGGGATATTTCTCTCAATAGTTTGATGATTATTTAAATCTATGTCAATATCCTTCATTACTATCGATTGAGGTTAATATGATAAAATAGAATCTTCCATATTGTATCGAATGAGTTATGATTGACTGTGGATGTAATATTTTTATACCATTCATGGTTTATGGAGAAAGTATTGACATTTCGTATGGTAGTTTTAATACGAATATTTATGTTATGTTTAAACCTATTCATATGGGAAATGCATTGGACAT
Organism: Viscum album; assembly: GCA_963277665.1. Lineage (NCBI taxonomy): Eukaryota > Viridiplantae > Streptophyta > Magnoliopsida > Santalales > Viscaceae > Viscum > Viscum album. Next base: position 162,758,386 of record OY728155.1, on the reverse strand, counting down.
AGTAAGTGACGAGTGCAGCCCGCTATAGCTCCTCGATGCATCGGTAGGTCTGATGAGAAAAACTAGTGTCTTGGTACAAGGCCTTGACAAAATCTTATTTGTAGTCTTGGCACGAGGCCTTGACTATGTGGTTATGATAGTCTGGCATTATTAATTCTATCATTATGAAAGTGGTTATTATTATTGAGTGTGATTATTCAACTAGTAGAATATCCATGTGAATATGTTAATGGATTTCTTTCATTTTTTTTTCCATATTATGCTGATGATCAAGTTTAAAAGGCTTTTGTTTTAGTTATAAATTGCCTTAAATGTTTATGCATATTTAGAAAAGTATCTGCTATATTCTTATCCTTACTGGGCATTTGAGCTCACCCCTTTATATGTTTTATTTTTCCTAGGATGTGAAGAAGTTAGTTATGAGTTACTTGCAGGCATAATCTAGGAAGCTTGGATGTTTCCAATGGAAGAATTTAGTGTTATTTTTTTTCAAGTTGTAATGTTGACCTTATGAATGTATCTAGTATTTCCCAGGCTACTAAACTGATCGTTCTTTCAGGACATGATTTCCTTGTATCATCCCAATGTTATGTAATAATGTACCGACTCTGGGTAACTGCGGTTGGGGCGTTACATATTGTATTTAAAAAGGGTTCACTATTAAAAGGCGGTAAATGTATATTTTTTTAAAAATACTTCTTTTATTTGAAAAAATGAATTAGTTCTTACATTATGTCTAAGAAACTCATAATATGGATTCTAAATTTATAAGGATTATATAAAGTTTAAAATTCAGTTAATACTATTCATAACTGCTTTTGAATGGCTAGTTTGGTTAGTTGTGGTGCGATTGAACATAGTGTTACGTGTAGTGCATGTTATTGAATTATTTTGAATAAATAACTTAATATGAATTCTTGGGTTGTTACAGGAAAGTTTGGTCCTTATTTTTATGTTTAGTCCCTTGATAATCAACTCTTTTTCTTTAATTACTATAATATATTTTAAATGATTTCACTAATATTTTTGGTCAAAAATTAAGTTTAAATTATTATAAATTATAAATTTTATTATTAAAAATATTAAATACACTCTATAACATTCTAGTCATCAATGTGGAAGAAACTGTTTAAAAATTAATACATCGTAGAGGACAATAATGATGGGTTTTAAAGTGAAAATTTTAAAAATATTAAAATGTTATTTTATAGAATGTCAATATAAAATTTATTCCAGTGACACAAATTGGATTAATAGATATATATTTAATATATTTTCACTTAAAACCCAACATAAATACAATTTTTCCTTATAAATTATTTAAATGGTAATGCGGTTTTCAATTATTATTCAATATTTGAAACAATTCATCAAAAAATAAATCCTCTAAAAAAATACCAAAAATTCACCCTAACATAAATTTGAAATTAAAATTTCAAAATTTAATTTTAGTTTTTCATATAAAATATATCAATGTTTCAAAATTTTGTTTGTAAATAGGTTCTCCATTAAAAGGTGGTAAAACTGTCTTTAGAAAAAATATAGCTTTCCATGAGTCTTACTGACTTTGTTCTTATGTTATGCATATCAAATATGTTTTCTAATTGTAAAATCTATTTGATTAAATATATGACGTATATAATTTCTAAATATAATTTACTAAGAGTAGTTAATTTACATTATTAAGATAAATCCCATTTATGGCCATAATGAAATTTCCTTTATTTTCAATTGGTTTTAATATTCATTCAAATTAATTGGTAACCAATAACTTCATTTTATATTGGAGTAAACCAAATATTTCCATAAGTTAGTTAATCCTATTCATAACCATTAATCTAAGAGATAATTGTTATTTTATTATATTAAATAATATTATTATAATAGTATTATATTGTTTGGTAAAACTATGTCTTGAATGTAGCTAAAGATATTGAAGAAAGTCATTGTTGTGGGTAACACAAGCTAAATCAGTGTCACATACATTTGAATCTATACCATATATTTAATTTATTTATTATAATAAGTTTATCATAAATCATAATGATATTATATACCCCTCTACACTTGTTTTTCTGGGCCATACATACTATCGAACATTGTTTTTTACACAAACATTTTAGGGTGTTTCATTCTTCCAACCTTAATTAAATTACATCCTCGAAATTTAAACTCTTTGTTAGTAATCTAGGACTTTATATTTGAAATTTTAATTTTAGAAAACCCCACTTCAAAAAATTTATTATATAATATCACCTTAATAAGAGAGAATGACATGTACAAAGTTCACATGGAATAACATGAAACTAGGTTTCTATGTAAGAGATCATTGTTTTCAAGTGAAAATATAGGCTTTGAAGAAATTAATAAAAAAATTGGGTATTATTGTGGTCATTGATGAAAAAGAATTATATATGGAAATTTGAGGGATTTAAATCCATAAATCTATGATTATTTAAAATACCATAGTTCTATGAAAATTAATGTATTAGGATAATAATTATTAGATCATTTTCTTAATTTTGAGTATTTAGTTTAATACCTATGAATATAAGGAAATATATTATATTTCATAATCATAATTTTCAACCTTTTATGTTCTTTGATCAGTTTACAATTCATCCATTACATCAATAAATGGATATCAAGAAATTAACTTTGATAACGGAACAAATAAAATAAGCTTTTAATAGATCATATGATCCATCAAATAAGTCTTTTGATTTCTCTATAACTATTTTGCAAAACCAATATAGTTAATAACTTAATAAATAAAAAAAATATAATATTATTGGTTCATAGTTAATATTTATTCATCAAATTGTTTAACAAAAAACAATTACATAGTATCAAATACATTGTGTAGGATAGTGGTTGGTATTAAACATTTATCATTATTTGGTTGTGGGTTTCAGACCTATACCCTTGCGGGATATTATGGGTTTTTACTCGGCATAAAAGTTTTACTTTTTATAAAAAATATTAATTTAATTCATATAATGTTTCCAAAATGTAAGATGGATATACATGAAATGTAATTAATTATTAAATAAACATTTTGCTGTGATTTTCAAAACAAACTTGTTTTTTTACAAATTATAACAATAATATTTGAATATAAGCACAAATGTTTATCATTATCTTCAAACTTATTTCTATAAAATTTAAAGGTATTATTTATAAAATAACATTTCTAGTAAAACATTTACAAAACTAATTGGTTCTATTGTCATCAATTTCTACCAAAAAATTCCTTAATCCTTATAGACTATCATTATATTAATACTAACATGAAATAGTTAAGACATAGAAATTATGATCAAACATAATATGATAATCCCATGATATTATCCATAACTCATATCTTAATAAATTCATATTTGATTCTATGATAATCCTTAATGTTTATATAAGGGATATATTAACTAATCTATGTATTCCAAAATCTAGTTCCTAATGATTTTATGAAATATCCTTTAATTACAACTATAGTGACCTACCCCTAGTGAACCCAGAGCTGATATCTACTACCAATACATTGGCATGATTAAAAGGAATCAAATCCCGATGAACCAATCAATTTATTAGTATTAGTAATGATGAAACATACATGATTCTTACATTACATTTGGAATAGAAAATTACAACATATTTTTTTTCAAAGATTATTTTATTCCATCTATTATATCCTTGTATATATTTGGTAATAAACATCACAGAATCTTACGGAAATGGAAATAAATATTAGTGAGTTGAAATTCCTAGTAAGGGTTAAGTAAAGTGGAAAAAATTATGAATAAATGAGAATAATCAATATCAAATGGTAACTAATTGAACACACATGCCATGTAATCAATGAACTGGTAAGAAGTAGGTACTAATATTGGAAAGGTGAATATATATACAGACATTCCATGCAATCAATGAATTGGGAGGGAGTGAATAAACAATATATGAAGGTAAATAACTGATCACCCATGCCCTTTAACCAATAATATGAGAATGAAATGCATCCACATATTTTTTCTAAGTGAATATAACATGTATAATAATGAAAGCTAAAAAATAAATGAAGATATTAAGAATTAGAAATCATGTTTTTTAAAGAAAATGATACCTTTATCTTTATGATATATCCTCCAGATTGTATAAAACTTACCACCTAGGAAACCATCTAATTCATGTGAGGACTAATCACAATACATTACTATCAAGATCCCTCCACCAGATAGTTTAAATCAATGTGTAAAAAATCATGAAGGTTTTCTCACAAATTTATTTAATCTAATGAAATTACCGATGCATTGAGGGGATTTCATTTACTAGTCCCCAACCGGTGAAGTTCAAGTCTAAATCAATCCTCTTATATCAAATAACTGATTTAATAAACAATGTGCCTTACCATCAAATATTAATATTGAGTAAAACATATGGATTTATCAATATTCCTCTGATAAATCAAATAAAATTCATTGTAAATTAAATATTTAGAAATGATATATATATTATACAACAAACCAATCCATAATAGATTATTTTCATAACCAGTTGAAATTTAATGTACAATAATCATATAAAGGTGAGTATTTCAAGGGGTCGTGAAATATGAATCAATGAAGTGAATGAAAACACTATCCTCTGATAAATAAATTATTAACTAAATAGAGAAATAATATGTATTGTATCAATACAACACATACTAAGTGAAGTATAAATAAATTCTTTTTGTCATCAATGAATAAAAATGATATAAAAATATAGATAATAAATTATTGAAAACAATATCATTTTCATTTTGTAAAAAAATTTGAAAATTAATTTCCTATTAAAATAATTTCAAAAAACTTTTTTTGTTAAAATATCATTGAATAATTAAAAATTATTATTTAAATAAATTCTATCAGGTAATTCTGTATATTCCCTACAATGTAAAAAGAACATTCCTTTTGCATGAGAAAAAGATAAGAAAAGTTTATTGTTTAGAAAGATAAAATAAGATTCCTTTTGAAACACTTATAACATAAAAAGTGTGTTAAAATATCATTAATAAATCATTTTTAAAAGGTAAAAAATATTTTTGAAAACATTTTTATAAAACATGGGTTTTGGGAAGAAATGGACTTCTTACCAAGGTGAGAAATGAAGTCGGGTTTTATGAAAAATATATTCTAAAACATTTTAAATTGAAATGTTTGGGAAAATAGTAATATTAATTGAAATTTATCATTAATAACTATATTATAAAAAAATTAAAGGTTTTGTTACACAATAATCAAATAATTTCCTTTAATTGGAATTCATGTGTAAACAATATCGAATAAAATGGGATGGTGATGTAAACCCTTGAAAAAAACATAAGATTGATGGAGAATAAATAAATTATTATATTATTATATTCATATTTAAATCTTTGTAAAACATTAATTATGACAATAAATAAAAAAAATTGACTAAACACATAATTTTAGAATACTATCTATAATATGGAAGCAATATAAGAAAATGAAAAGGATTTGAGTTATGAAATTCTTTAACACATGGTACCATTTTATTCAAATCCCATTAAATTTAATAATTTAAAACTAAAATTAAAATTCCATTTATAATTATTTATTCATGATATTACAATTAATTGGTAGTATATAAATTATATAAAATAATGTAGGTTCATAGAAATAATTCAGTCTTAATCAAAATGTAAATTGAAATGAAATCAACTACCATGTGTTTCCTATTGGGTGATCTTCATTTACAATAATTTATAATTGCTTTAATCTTGTTACTAATGTATAAAAGAACCATACTCACATTTATAATCTTATAGATGACCATATTATAATAATATATTACTTGTTTGTTAATAATCATTCATTATTTTCACTATTTATTGTGTAAATTTCTTAATTTTCAATGTATGTTTTGAATTGTGATTTTGGTTCCTATTACATTGGTCATTATTTAATCACTTACAGAATGTAAAACATGAAGTAAATATTATATATATTTATTATATATGTATTTAGATTAATTAAAAAAATTTGGAGATAGGAAATGAAATATGTATTTCATGGAGATGGTAGTCCAGATGTACGCATGAACATTTTTTCCATACTATTTTCATATTAAAAGAATGAAAAGTAAATGATATATTTCTATTTTATATTTATATTATCATATTTATTGCATATATGTCACATATATTTATTAAAAATATATAAATTGGGCTAATATAAGTATAATGTATCTAATTTAACATTAAAAAAAATTCCAAACATCTTTTAAACATATAAATTATTTAAATGGAAAATCTTTTTTCAATTAAAATTCAATAATTTTCACTATTCATCAAGAAATGAATCTTTTTATAAAAATACCAAAATATCACCTATAACTAAATTTGATGTTCCACTTTCAAAAATTATTTCTATTTTATCAGATAAAATTTATAAAATTTCCAACAAATGAATTTTAATATAGGCACGTTATGAAAAGGTGGTAAACCTACATTCATAAAAGTATATCTTTCTATGGGTAATGTTGGGTTCATTTTTATTTTCTTCCTACCAAATCTATTGGATAAATTTCAAAAGTATTTTATTGAATATAAAATGTATATATTTCATCAATTTTTTACTGATATTATTTAATTAATCTTAATTGGAATAAAAGTTCATGATCATTTAAAGATTTACATTATATTCAATTGGTTATTGTTTTAATTTCAAATTAGTTGGTAAATAATGAATTCATTTTATATTTTTGTAAAATTCATTTTTTCATAACATAGTTAGTAAAATTCATAACCAAAAAATTAATGGCTATGTAATATTTGATTATGTTAAATAAGTAAAATTTTAAATTTATATATTAGTTTCGTAACATTCGATCTACTGTGTATTGTATGATATCGAAGAAAATCATTGTTTCATGTAAAAAATTCTGACTCATTTTTGTGTGCATTAAAATCTATATTATATATTTAATATATCTTATATACTAAGTGTATTGTGAAGTCTTGGAATATTATATTCACTCGTGCACTTGGTTTTGTGTAACATACACACTATCAAATACAATGCTCTTACATTAGAATTCAGAGGCATTAGACAATTTCCCTCTAGGATTTTAATGAAAATATATAAAAGAATATATAGTATAAATTGTGTATATTTATACCATAATTTCTTAGAGAATAAGGTCACATCATGAGTAATGAGTTCCATAGTGTATGAGAATAGTGATATTTGAAAATTTTCATGGTTGTGAACTAGGATGGTCAATGAGGCTATTCAAAACATGGTAAGTATTCTTAAGAGTTATTTTATTATGATTATGAACAAGAAATGTTTTCTTAATGTTATTTGTATGTATCCCAATGTATGTGAAAAAAGTGAACCGATCTATGTCATTTACTACATAATTCTCTCTAGATAGAAAAAGATGGTGATATAATTATTCATCACATTTATAAAAAATGTTCTAAAATCATGGATTATAATAAAATAAAATTATTCCCCCATTTTCCTCATTTAATTTACCATGGTAAATAACCAAATCATTTTAGGGTGATAATTGTGCTCTTGTACCAAGTCAACAAATTCTTCATTTTAGTGGCCCTGAATCATAATAATGTGAAAGTGAGAGATGATATCACACTTGAATACATTAGTAGTATGCTTCCATTCCACCACATATTCATGAATAACCCACCTAATATAACACCCGAGTAATTCTTGTAATATTTTTCACTTAAATAGACACATAAAATGTACTTTTAATTAATGTAATGAATAAAATGGTACAAAAACGTCCCATCAAACTACAAAGTCTGTAATACTAAACCTATATCTATCATCATCAACAAAAAAGGAAAACTTATAATAGATATGATAAGTGATATGGTATAGCCCATTCCTTTGGGGTCTTCTATGAGTTGAAACCCAATGAAAAGAATGAGGGTAAGAGGATAAAGGAATGTAAAAATTTGAATCATCTTTGTAGGTAGAAGACATATAAATTATATATGGTTGTTTAAATTTTTTTGGATAAGGTTATCAAATTATACTTAATAGGACAATTGAAAAGATTCTTTGAGGTCCTTTTAAAATAAAATGACAGCAAATAAAACTAAAAATAATTTTTATTATTATATATATATATATAATAAATGTGTATGTGTTTTTGTTATGAATAATTGAAAAAAGGGGATCTATCTAAATACATATAATTATTCAAAATATTAATGGATATTTATGATCTATAATGATAATTTTAAATTTTTTTTCTTTAAAATTATATACTTTTCAAGTGTAATGGGGTTTCGCCTATCCAGAATGTAATTCTAGTTCATTTTGTGAAAAATATTATAGTTTGTAAAGAAATTGAATTTTTAAATATTATCATTATCTATTATAATATAAGAATATTATTAATGTACATATGAGTTTATGGAACACATAACATTATTTTGTAACAAAATATTTTATTAATTATAAGTTCATTTTAAAAATTAAAATAAATTACCCTTGTTGCAATAGAAAATACATACTTAAATATAAGTACATAAATCATCTTATATGAAATAATAGATAATATATGGTATATATATATATTTGATAATTAAATGAAACATTACACAGTGAATATTATAAATTTATAACTACCCAAAACGAATGATATTGGGGAAAAAATATAATTATTTAATATACAATTAATATTATAATTTATAAACAAAAAATAATAATAATGTGTTTTTCTTTAATTTCTTACATAGATAATAATGAGTTTTAAAATAGTATGATTTTATATATGCTTTCATATAATCTATAATGGTGGATAAGTATTCATATATATATATAAAATAATAATTATAATACAATATGATAATTGAAAATACCAAAAGTGGGAAATGGTTTTTCGGTTCCTTGTTTTGGTCAAAACTGATGGGCTACCCCCTCCCCCACTCCCATTGTTGTTTTTTTCACCTGGAGAAAATTTGACTCTTGAACATCACTATAAAGACTCAAAATCTTCATTCCACTAAAGGATGTCAATATTCATCTACTTTGTGGAATGGTAATCTCATTACTCAGGATAGTCACATGTGGACAAAGACGACACACCATTTTTCATCCCCTTCCTACATGCTGTAGTTAGTCAACTTGAAACTAACACTGGAGACCTTCATCATTATCATGGAATCATCCTCCCATGAATTATAGGACACAGAGGTTACTAATATCTTTGACATGTAGATGACTATTAAAAGTATTTGGGCTTTTATATACTCTAAATTAGGGTATCCACATTACGAAACATGAAATTGGTTAATATTTTTAGGTAATGTAGGGATTTCATTTTAGGTATCAAATCTCCCAATCACACTATTTTTCTGTATGAACGATTATTTTTCTAGATGTAGGATATCTATATATATATAAGAAACTTTGGTTTTTATTTTGATAAGAATTAAAATGGGTGTGGATTCCTCAAATAATTCTACTATGGTTTAGTATTTGAGATTTTCATTGTAAACCCTTTGTTTAGTTTTTGGTTGTTAATAGAGATAAATTTTGAGACCATTACATGATATGATAAATATGTGTAAGTGATTTAATGGTAAGGGAAATATTTTCCAATCAATTGTTTTTCAAACATTTACTACTGAGAAGTTATACTTAAAAAATGTTTTGTGTGAGCAATATAATTAAAAATTTAATTTGTTCAAATTTTTTAGATATTAATTATCCATTTTATTTAATAATTATTTCACGACTACTAAATTGTTTTTAAATATAATTTTATGATAGTAGTGGAGTTTATTTCGTAAAATATTTTCAAATAATTCAAATTTTTTCCACATTTCAAGTATTCTGTGTAAAATTAATTTACCCAAATAGTAGTATTTATTACAATATTTCTAAATTAAATTTTAAGTTATATTTTAATGATTGTATGGAAAAAATTTTCTTCTTAATATATTTATTTGTATATTTTTTTACAAATATATTTAATTTGAAAACCTTTTATATGTAATGAAATTTCATTGGGACAAATCACCCAAATTGATTCATTTGTTTATGCATTTTATATACTATAGGTCAATTTTTATTAGTCAATTATCGATATTTAACTATTGAATATTTTAAATAATATTGAATAATATATCTATTATATAAAGGGAAATAATGATACAGATACACTTACATGTTTTTTTATTACTGAATATAAAATTTCTATGCACGAAATTGTTTTACTTCACTGGTATTGTTTAATGGTGTTTTAAATTTGATTAATTGTAAGGGGACTACTTTTCAAGAAGTTGTTTCATTTCAAACATCTTACTGTAAAGTTTTTTTATTTTATAAATACTTACCTGTAATGGATTTTGAAGAAAAACATTCTTAAATGAATTCAATGGGTTTTTATTTATATATTTTATATAATGAATTGTTTTAGTAGATATGTGATATTTATTTGAAGACATTTTAAATAATTTGAAATTATTCCCTTATGATAAAAATATAAATTTTATTTAAACAATCCTTAAATATCTACAACAGGTTCTAAATTTAATATTCAATATGTATATATTTTTTAGTTTATCATAATGGTAATTATAAATTTTTTTTATTGTTTTATAATTTAAAGGGAGTGATTTTGATATTTTGTACTCAACAATTCAAATTGGTTTTATATTTAAAATTTTAACATAATTTTTTTTGGTCCATGAGATTTTTTTTCTTGAAATTATTTTGAACGTTTAAATAACCTTACGTTGTCACTGAAATAAAATAAGGGTTGTTATTATATTTTTAAAATTGTTATTTTGACAATTATATTTGTCAATGTATGTGTATGTAAATATATATCATGAAATACTAAAAAATATGTCTTCTTATGGACATTAGTTTATAAAAATTAATTTCATTATTAGAAGATCTTAATTGGCCTTCTAAAAGATCACGTGATGTTATAAAATTTTAAAAATTACAGTTCATGTTGAAATCCTTTTATTTTCAAACAATTATATATATATATATATATATGATATTTGATTTTATTTTTCTAAACAAGTACATATATAACTAAAAAAATTAAATTTTAAGATAAAAATATTCTTAATTTACCTCATAAGATATATGTATATAAAAGTAAGTACATATAAATGAAATGATGAATTTTTTTAAATATTTATATATATAGTTAGGTAAGTAAATGTGTGTATATAACTATATAATTTTCTTGTGAAATTGTTTTTTGGGATATCTATAAACATATTTATGAAAATGAAATTCATATTTATTCCAATATCTACAAATATATATATATATAAAGATATATATATATATATAAGTATATGTATATTTTTATGAAAAACTATTATATACATACAAATATGTACATGAAGGTATAATTACCTATTTATTTTTATTAAAATATAGTTTTATAATGATACACGTATAATCAAGAATGTTCATTTTATGAAATAGTTTTCAACGATCATGTTTTAAAACAATATCAATGGTCCTTTTGTTGAAGAATATAAGTTATAATGTTTTAAATTCAAAATATTCAAAATGGAATATTATGTGGATGATTATAGGGGATTGGGAATGACCCAAAATCCCTTATATTACTTTTTTTCAATCATGTGATGGGTGTGGACAGATTTTTATAGTGCTCTAATGCATTTGGAAATGTTATGAAATCTTGACATGTCTTGTATGGTGTGTGGGGTGTGGGGTTATCCCAAGCACACTATGGGAATAGAGAGTGAACCTAATATATCATTGTACTACATTCATTATGTTATGTTGTCTCGATAGTGAACCAATAATTCATGTTATGATCCATGGTTCCTTTGAAAATTAAATTTTAATGTTTATAAGTTTTCAAGTGAACTAAATTTTACTTTATGAATGAACAAAATGTAATTTTAAAATTTTGTATATACATATTGAAATACTTTTAGCTAATATGTTTATTCCTTAAGACTTCATTATTGGTATTTATATTATGTTTTACTTCTTATATTTTTTTGAAAAATCTTATTCGGTTTCCATATTATTTGAGAACCCCCTTAATGAGATTTTTGATACTCACCCTTTGTTTTCTACATCTATTATCGTAATTAAAAAGGCTATGTAGAATCATGTGAGTGGTTAAGGTCCCTTTCCGATGATTAGCCCTTGTAAAGCATAATAGTTCTTTCCTTGTCCATTATTTTATGAAAGATTTAATTAGAATTTATGTGATCTATCCTGAATCTCTAAAACTCTAAACTATTCTGATCAGGGGTAGAAAATTAATTAATTAATTATATATATATATATATATAAATTAAATAGTTTTCTGAGTTTTCATAGTTGGTATCAATGTTTAGGTTTAAACAATATAGTACGTCAGGATATAGAGAAACCCATTGAACCTTTAGGGTCCTTTTGTTTATTTTTTAAGGAGTAATACATCTTTAGACAAGGAGTCCTTTTAATACAACATGTTTTTCTTATCTAAGGGGTAAGTAATGATATGTTATGTTTCGTCAAAAGGATAAAAGATTGTTTCTAGATTGAAGGAGAGAAACCTCACACAACACTATTGTATTTTCCTAAGAACATACTTTCAATAATTATTGTAAAGTTAAACATGTATAGTTTTGAAACATTTTCCAAAATTCATATTTTATACATAAAACATTATTACATATAAAAAACCTCCACCATATCATTGAATCACTGGGTATAATGGCTCACCTACAATCAAATCATAAGATCCTAACTCTTCCACATTTCTTACTAGTTGAGGTACCACCTGTGTGTTTTCAAATATTTCACCTTATCAAGATATTAGGATTGATTTTTTGGTTTTAGAATCAATATAGAGGAGCGATAAATCCTAGAAGCCTATATATATATAGTATTTGCTTCCATCCATTTTGGAAACATAAGAAATATATTATAGGAACCACATTTCTAAGACTTCAAAGCTGAATCCATCAAGATATTTTCTAAAAACCAAGTTGATGCTGATGTTTTAAAACTATATTTTTGGAAAAACTACTTTGAAAAATTGGATCATATTTTCCATTAGTATGATCTGATATTTTAAAAATGTTCTTCCACTAATGATGTTAAGGAAATTGAAAATGGACTGCTATAATGTTTTATTATGTGAACTCTAACTCTTGGTGATCAATAGTACAATGTGAATTGGGGAATTTTTAATGAAAGAATGTAGGAAACCCTGAAACCAAGATTAAAATTCATTTTATTCATTATTTGTATGATATTATCAAATTGAAAGGATGAAATTTTTTAAAGTGATATAATGTAATACCACAATAATTGGTACTTAAATTTACTCTAAAATAGATAAAAAATGTAATATTATTTGAAGTTATAAATTAAAAATGGTACAAAAATGCCTCCTTAGACTAAGAAGGTGGTAATACTAAACCAATAACTAATATCAACGCAATAAATGAAAACTTATAACAAACATGATAATTTTAATTTAATTTCGATGTCATTGGGATCTTCTATGAGTAGAAACCCAGCGAATGGGATGTGGGTAATATCATAATAGAAAATAAAAATAATCATCATCTATGTGGGTAAAGGACCTGAAAATTTGATAATCATGGGGAAAACCAATGTTGGTTATGTTCATGAATTTATTCAAAATATCATCATTGAAAGTATCTGTTGTGGTCTTTTTAAAATAAAATGATATTATATTAAACAAAATAATAAATCTTATGCTTATATATATATATATATATATATATATATATATCTTTGTGTGTGTGTGTTTATATCATGACTAATTAAAAAAGTGATATATATAATTACACATATATTTAACATGTTTATGGATATTTAAGATATATTATGAAAATATAAATTTATTTGTTCAAAATTATATAATTTTCAAGTGTGATGGGATTTTTCCCACATGAAATGAAATTCAAATTTTTTTTGAAAACTTTAATAGTTTTTAAGGAAATATTATTTTTAAATATTAATTTTATATCTCATAAATTATAATATTAATTATGTATATAATAGCTTATGGAGAAAATATCATTCTTTGGTAAAACAATGTTATATTAATTTTAAGATCATTTTATAAATTAAAATAAATTACATTTGTTGCAATATAAAATATGTACTTAAATAAAAGTACATCCATAGTCTTACATGGAAAATAAGATTATAATATATATATATATATATTTAAAATAAAATGACATATAACATTGTGAATCTTATAAATTTTATAATACCCATAAAAATATATTAGATAAAATATATAATTATAAAATATATAATATTATTAATATAATTATTTGAAAATAATAATAATAAGAAATATTGATGTTTTTTTATTTTATTTTTATGTTGAAAATTATTAGTTTTAAAATAGTATACATTTATATAAATTTTATTAGTAACAATAATGATGGATAAATATGAATATATATATATATATATGAAATAATAATTATAATATAAAATAAAAGTTGACAATATCATAAGGGGGAAAGAGTTTCTGGGTTCCTTGTTTCGGTCGAAGCGAACAAGCCCCCCCCACCCCGACTCCCTCCGTTAGCTTCTTTAGTTTGAGGAGATGTGACTCTAGAGCTTTTCCAGCAACACTTGATATCATTGCTCCACTAAAGGTTGTCGAGATTCTTCTGGTGTGTCGAATAGGAATCACATGACTCGGGATGGTCACATGAAGAGGAAGTCAACACAAGCTTTTTCATCCCCTTCCTACATTGGGAAGTTATTTTACCTGGAATTAACACTAGGGACCATCGTGATGCCCATGGAATCATTCTCCCATGAATCACAAGACACAATGGTGACTTGGATCTCAGGGATATGGATGATTCTTATGGGTATTTCAGTTTTCTATTCTTTGATTTAGGGTATTCATGTTATGAAACATTCCATAGATTAATAATTTATGGTAATTTAGAGATTTCATGTCACGTATAAAATATAATTTTCACATAGTCATTTTGTATAAAAAATAGTTTTTGTGTCATATAACTGTATATTAGCTCCCATTGATGGGGCATTGAAAGGAAAAAATGGATGTGGCTTCCTCGAACAGCTCTTCCATGGTTTAGTTTTTCATATTAGCATTTAAGACCCATTGAGTAGTTTTTTTCTATTAAGAAGTACTAATCATGGGACCCACCCATGATAAGAGAAATCAGTGGAATTGATTTAATGTTAAGGGAACTATTTTTCAACAAATTATTTCATTTGAATATTTTACTACCAAGATGATTTATTTAACAACATCTTATTCATGGGGAATCTTCTTCAAATAAATTAAGTAGTTACCATGTTTTAGATGTACACTCCCATTTTTTCATATAACTATTTCCTAATTATTATATTATTTTGAATTATATATTTATTCTATTAAGTAATTCTATTCTATAAAAATATGTTCAAATAATTCAAATGGTTTCTGTGTTTCAGGTATTCTATGTCAAATTGTCTTAGTTGATTAGTAATATTTCTTTCATGATTGCTCAAATAAT
Source organism: Viscum album (assembly GCA_963277665.1). Taxonomy (NCBI): domain Eukaryota; kingdom Viridiplantae; phylum Streptophyta; class Magnoliopsida; order Santalales; family Viscaceae; genus Viscum; species Viscum album. Next base: position 162,742,824 of record OY728155.1, on the reverse strand, counting down.
TTTTATATTTTATTTTCATGTTGTTAAGTGAACCATTTTTTATATATTTATTTATTTTCAAACTTTTCTTATGAATATAGTAAATTTGAAATCTTTTTCTGTGTAATGGGATTTCTTTTTGAAAAATCCCGAAAAATGGTTTTATTTGTTTCAATATTTTTAATACTATACATGAATTTGATTTATTCTATTACTAATATTTATCTCATGATTGTTCTAAATAAAATTGAATTATATCTCTATGATATAAAAGGAAATTATGTTACAACTATGCCTAAATGGTTTATTCTTTTTATGAATTTTTTTATTTTATTCGAAATAAATTTAGTTCATCAGTTTTATTTAATGTTGTCTTTAATTGTTATTTTTATATTAAGGTAACCATTTTTACATTGTTTTTTCATTTAAAACTTCTTTTTACCAAGATTTTTAATTCATAAAAATTTATATGTAAGGGAATTTTTACAAAAAAACCTACTTAAATGCTGCTTGTGGTTTCTAAGATTCAGATTTTATATGTAATTATTTTTATTAGATTAGTGATACTTATATTTGGATTGTTTATATAATTTGAAATTATGTCGTTATGATAGAAATATCATTTTTTTAAACTTTTATAAAATATCTAGATTTATTTCTAAATTTATGATTCTATATAAAAAATTGCTTTAGTTTATTAGTATGGTATTTATAATGGTGTTTTGATTGTTTTATAATATAAAGGGGTTAATTTTGACATTATTCTTTAACCATTCATATATGATTTACTTTTACAATATTATACATAAAATTATTTGGTCCATGGGATTAATTTTCTTTAAATTATTTGGAATGTTTATTGAATATTAATTGGGAACCTAGAAGAGGGTAAGGTTATTATATTTTTACAAATGTTGTTTTGATTATAATGTTGAAAATGTTTATAAATATACATAAATATTTGAGTCATTATGTATTATAAATCATATTTACCATTGTAATTTTCTTCAAAAAAATAATTTTAAATCTTATAGGATCCTAATTAGATGTCAAAAAGTGAAAGTAAAGTAATCAAAATTTTAAAATAAATGTTTAAGTTAAAATCATTTATTTTCATTAAATTATATATAAAAATATGTTATTTCATATGAAAACATTTTTAAAAATGTATGTATATATAAATATATAAATCTAAATGTATTCAATTTTTTGGGAAACATATTTTTAATTGACATAATTTCATATAGGTATATAAAAGTAATTATATATATATATATATATATATATCAATTCATGAACAACAATATTATTCATAATATTTATATATATGTATGTTAATAAATGTATATATATATACATGTTCCATTTTTATGTGAAAGAATATTTTTGGGATACCAATATACATGTGTTTGAACATAAAATTAGGTTTTATTCAAATATCCAAACACATATATAAAAAAATGTACATCTATATGTATAAATAAAATATTATGAAAAATGTTATATAAAAATAAATATATACATGAATGTATAGTTATATATGTATTTTAATGTGAAAGTACTTTTATCATGATACATGTAGAGACAAGAATGACTATTTTATAAAATAGATTTAAATTCTAATGTTTTAAAAAAACTACATGGTTATTATGATAAAAATTATAAGTTATAATGTTTTTAATTCCATTTAGTTTCACTATTATATAATGTGAATGAATGATGGGGATTGGGAGTAAACCCAAAACGCTTATGGGAATTTTTCCTAATCAGATGATGTGTGCTTTCATAATTATATAGTGCTCCAATGTTTTATATAAATTTTTAATATCTTCAGTTGTCTTATATGCTGTGTGGGAGGGTTAAGCCTATGTAAACAACTAAATTATAGAGTGAAAATAATATTTCATAAGACTGAATCCATTATATTATGTTGTATCAGGAGTGAATTTATAATTTATGTTATGATTCAAAGTTCTTTTAATAATTAATTATTAATGTTTATAAGTATTCTTTTGAAATCACTATTATTTTTTGAATGAAAAACGTGGAATTTACAAATGTTATATATATATATATATATTGAAATCATTTTAGATAGTTTTTTTATTTATTTTCATTTCTTTGAACATTCTAATATGTGTTACTTTTTTTGTTGAAATGAAAAAAATTGTTTTGTTTCTTCATGTTTAGAAAAACCCCTCACAGATATTATTGTTTCTCACACTATGTTTTCAAGACAACAACTCATTGGGAATAAGGAAACATAGAACCATGTGAGTGGTAGAGGTCACTTTTTGATGATTAAATCTTGTAAATCATAAAAATAGTTTTTTATCTTTTATATTATGAAACTTGTAACCATAATTACTCTGATGTTTCTAGGATCACTAAAAATAAAAACCCCTCTGATCTCAGGTTGGTAATTAATAAATTAATTACACATATATATGGAATAGGTTTATGTGATGTCATATTTGGTATTCGAGATAGGGGTTAGACATATTTAGAGGTTGGGATATAGAGAAAAACATTGAACAATCACGAGACTTTCAAATGTATTTTTAAGGAATAATAAATCATTAATCATCGAGTCCCTTAATATCACATATTTTATTTTATAAGGGGAAACTTAAAATCTATTATTTTTAATTAATGGGATAAATGACTTTATTTAGGTGGAATAGGAGGAACCTCACAAAACCCTCTGGTCCCTTCTCAAGTATATACATGCACTAATTATTTTGAATGAAATCTGGCATAGTTTATAGATATTTTACAGCATTCAACTTTCCTGAAAAAAGAAGTACAAAATATCTATCACCTCCCTTATACCATGTAATCATCAGCCATCATGCCTCACCTATTATAAAATCTTAATCTCCCAACCCTTTCACCTTTCTCTCCAAGGTATGTTCTATTAGGTCATTTTAAGATATTTCACCTTCTTTGGAGAGTATGATGCATTGTTAAATTTAAGAATAGCTAATAAGGAGGGAAAAATCTGAGCACACTATAAACATCTAGTCTCATATTCAAGTGTTTTTGGAATATTTGGTGATATATTAGATGAACCACATTTCAAAAATTTCTAATCTGACTATGTCAAACTATTTTATGACAAGTTTTCTCAAGATGATTTTTTAAAACAATATGCTTGGTACAATTATACTAAAAAAGTGCATATTTTTCTCCATCACTATAATCTGAGTTGTACAAACATTGTATAGACTAAGGAAGTGGAGTAATTGTAAAATGAATTGAGTTATTGTTGTACTATGTGGACCCTCAGCCATTGTGATCAACATGACAATGATAACTAGGGAATTCTTAATGATTAGAGTTAAGCAACCCTAAAAGCAATGTTAATATTTTTTTCTTCTTACTGTGTATGACATAATAAAATTGTGATGTTGAATTTTTTTTACAGGAGTATAATGTAAATACCCAGTAATTCTTATATAATTTTCTTCTTAAATAGATATAATTTTTTTTATTTTAAGAAATACATTAAAATGATACATGAACAAATCATTGGACTAAAAATTTGGTAATACTGCACCTATAAGTATCATCATCAACAAAAAAGGAAAACATATAATAAATTTGATCACTATAATGTCATACCCTGTGTCATTGGTATCTTCCAGGAGTTGAAACCCAATAACGAGGCTGATGGTATGATTAAAAAAGAATGTTAAAATTTGCATCTTATTTCATGGTAGAGGACATACAAATTTGATAATCTTAGTTAATTTTTTTGATTACGGTTATGAATTTTTATATAATATGACTGTTGAAAATATTCAGTGAGGTCTTTTTAAAATAAATTGATACAAAATAAGAATAAAAATAATTTTTATTCATATATATATATATATGTGAGTGTGTGTGTGTGTGTGTGTGTCTGTATATATGTGTTTATGTTGTGACTAGTTGACAACAGGCTAACAATATAAAAACATATAGTTATTTAAAATATTAATATATATTTAAGATCTACCCCCCATGAAATTAAATTTCATATTATATTTTGAATAATAAACCAGTTTTAAGGAAATATTATTTTTAAACATTACCTTTATATATAATATAATTATAATAATGTGCATATGAGTTTATGCAAAAACAATATTATTTTTTAAAAAAATATTATATTAATTATGAGATCATATTATAAATTATAATAAATTACATTTTTTAAAATTTAAAATGCAGACTTAAATATGAGTACATCAAACGGCTTACTTGAAAAAATGATAATATATAGTGTAAATATATAAATATATATATATATATATATATTGAAAATTAAATGACACATTACATTCAAAATATTATAAAGTTTTAAATAACCATAAAAATATATTGAAGGAAAAATATAATTATATAATATACAAGATTAGGAATATTATTATTTTAAACTAAAATAACAATTAATAGTAATGTGTCATTCTTTTATTTTTAATGGTGAAAATTATTAGCTATAAATTAATATAATAATATTTATTCCTGCTTAAATAGATATTGAATGATAAATATTTATAAATATATGAAATAATAATTATAAGATAAAATGATAATTAAAAACATCAAAAGGTGTAAAGAGTTTCCTAGATCTTTGTTTCGATAATAACTAATGGGATCATCCCCACCACTCTAACTATCATCTTCTTCAGTAAGAAGAGTTTGGAATCTCAATATTTTCCAGAAATAATAGAAATTTGAACTCCACTAAGGTATATATGAATTCATTCAGTGTGTGGAATAGGAATCCTATGACTCAGGATGGCCACATGCAGACAAATCCAACACACCTATTTTCATCCCCTTTCTAATATCGATTATCGATCAACCTGAAACTCACACTAGTGATGCTCATAGTTCTCATTGAATCATTCTATAATGAATCTAATGACACAATGGTGACTCAGATCATTGGGATTTGAAAAAATCCTAAATGTATTTTGGGTTTTGTACTCTATGAATTTGGGTATCCATGTTATGAAACATTAAAGAGCTTAATATTTTAAGGAAATGTAAGGATTTCATGTTAGTTATAAAATATTATGTTTACACTATTTTTTTGTTTGAAAATGGTTTTCTTGGTGTCAAATATCTATATATGAGACCTTATGGTTTTGTAATTAAAATGAACAAAGTGTCAGTGGCTTCCTTGAGTAATTCAATTGGGGTTTAGTTTTACATCTTTGATTGGAAGACACTTTCAGTAGTTTTTGTATATTAGTAATGATAAATATTTTGACTATTCCATTATAGGGGCAACCTATGGTGGTGATTTTATGATTAGGGAACAAATTTTCATGAAATTTTTCCTTTCAAATTTTACTACAAATATGTTTTACATCAAAAAAATATTATGTCTTTTTAATATTATTAAAACATATCAATTAATTCTTGTTCTTCAGATGTTACAGATCCATTTTCCTTAATAATTATTTCATATCTGTAAGATAATTATGAATTATAATTCTATGATAGTTTGTGATGTTATTTTGTAAAATACGTTTAAATGATTTAATGGGTTTCTACATTTCATGTATTCTATGTCAAATTGTTTTAGTTAATTAGGAAAATTTATTTCTTGATTCCTCAAATAATATTTAATTTATATTTTCATAATCGTAAGGTAACCTTTTTTATTCATTTATTTCATTGTATATTTTTCCAATTAAGATGATTAATTTTATAACCATTTATATGTAATGACATTTCATTAGGAAAAATATATCAAACAATTCTATTGGTTTCTACAATTTAAATATTGTCTATAAATTTTCATTATTAAATTACCAGTATTTGTACCTTTATTGTTTTAAATAATTTTGTATTATATCTCTATTATATAAATAGAAAGTCTGTTTTGACTATGAATAAATGTGGGAATATTTTTCTAAATTTGAGATTATTATTCTAAAAAATGTATTAGTTTACCGATATTTTTTAATGGTGTGTTTAATTATTAATTTTATTATTAGGGAACTGTTTTTCAAGTGGGTTTTCATTTCAGACTTCTTACTATCAAGATGTTTTATTTCAAAAATATTTATGTGTAGTGGAAATTTAATTAAAAACCAACATAAATTCATTGAGTAGTTTATGAGATTTTGATTTTATATATAAAACTGTTTCTATATAATAGTTTTATTTATTTCATGATTGATTTAATAATTTAAAACTACATCTCTATGATATAAAGAGAACGTTTATTAAAACTATGAATAGATATCTAGATGTTTTTCTATATTTAATATTCTCTAGGAAAAACTGTTTTAGTTCATCAAAAAGCTATTTATAATGGTGTTTTGATATTTTTTTATGTTGGTAAAGTGATCATTTTTATATTCTTCCTCATAAATTCAAATTGGGATTTATTTTCAAATTTTATACATAAATTGCATTGTTCAATGAGAGTTATTTTGTGGAAATAATTTTGAATGTTTAAGGAACATCAATTAGGAACAAAAAAATAAGTTTTGTAATTATATTTTCAAAATTGTTTTCCTTATAATTATGATGAAAATTTATGTGCATACATGTATAAATCATTAAAAATAAAAAATCATGTCTTCCCATTTGATTATCTATATAAAATTTATTTTAATGCCTAAAAGACACTAACTAGACCTCTAAAAGTGAAAAAAAAATCTATTCAAATTTTCAAAATTTTTGTTTATGATAAATTCATTTCATTTTCAAATAATTATATATAAAAATATTTTATTCCATACAATGGAATTTTTTTAATCATATATATATATATTTCTATGTAATGTCAATTTTAAGAGGAACAAATTTTTAATTTAAATCATTAGATATATGTATACAAAAGTTAGTATATATATAGTAATTAATATAAATCTATTTTATTCATAATATTTATATATACACGTATAAAAAAATGTATGCATATGTGTATTTTTTATGTTAAAGGTTTTTTATGATATTTATACACATGTGTATGAACATAAAATATTGACTTATTCCAATATCTCTCTATATATACTAATGAATATATATTGGTATATGTATCTCTTTATGAAAAACTATTATATACATAAAAATATGTACATCAAGGTATAATTAAATATTTATTTTAATGGAAAACTACTTTTATCATGAGAAAAGTATAATCAATAATTTTTTTATTATGAAACAGTTTACAAAGATAATGGTTTAAATAAAAATCCATGGTCCTTATGATAAAAAATATAAGTTATATTGTTTTTAATTCCAAAGTGTTTCACTTGGATATTATGAGAATTAAGGTAGGTGATTGGGAGTAAACCCAAAACCCTTATCGGACATTTTTCAAATCATGTGATGGGTGTGATCGGAATTATATTGTGCTCTAATGCATTCGGTAATGATTTAATCTATTGAGATATATTGTATGGTGTGTGGAATAGTTTATCCTAAGAATACTATGGGGTTAGGGAGTGAACCAAATCCATCATGGGACTACGATCATCATGTTAGGTTTCTTGGGAGCGAACTTATAATTCATGTTAGGATCCAAGGTTCCTTTCAAAATTAATTATTATTGTTTATAAGATTTCAACTGAAATCACTTTTATTTTATGAATGAAAGAAGTGTAATTTAAAAATGTTATATACAAATTGAAATCATTTTAGATAAAATGTTTAATCCTTATGGCTGTACTATTTAATCTTTTAATATTTTTTACTTCTAATGTTGAATAGAGAAACTTTTTTGGTTTTCACATGTTTTGAAAACCCCGTTACTGAGTTATTTGTCACTCACCTTCTTTTTTTAAAATATGTTTTCATAGAGCATAAGGACACATAGAATCATGTGAGTTGTCGAGGTCCCTTTTATATGTTTAACTCTTAAAGAATAAAAATATTTTTCTTGATCGTTTTTTTATGAATGTTGTAATTAGAATTTCAATGATATATCTAGAATCTCTAAAACTCTAAATCCTTACAATCTTAGAGTATAAATTAATAAATTAATTATTAATATATATATATAATGAAACTAGTTTTCGGGTCATCATACCTAATCTGAAAATTAAAGGGTGTGGTGAATATGGAGTACTACATTTCACCACGATCACTATATAGAAAGGTTCATCAATGAAATAATCATGTAATGTTATCTCTTTATTCTAGGTATTATTCCATAGGTATAACTATTCTAGTTGAATTATCCAATGATGTACCACTATTCCTAGATATAAAAAATACACTACTCACTGAGAAATATTTCATAGCCACTCTTACATATGGCTTACAAGAAGGTGGAACAGGCCTCCTTCTTGAATTAATAAAACCGTACAACCATATATCAACCCTTGATAGTATGAAATTATCTCCCTGTGAAGAATCTATGTAAAACACATGCTAGAATATATGTTTTAAAATAAAATATGGATGTGATAATGGATTAAATTGTGGTATTACAAGATACACCTCACCCTACAGTGAGGGGGAGTTTTTACTTCCAGCTCCATGCATAGAGTCCTCAAATCTATATTGAAGAATGTATATCACGGTGGTAGGGAAAAACCCACCCTATCGCCCATGTACATTGAAATTATTCACTCCCCCTTATCAAATAAAATTGATATTTTTCATAATAGAAACTATTTTATACAAATCAATCTCACTATGTTATCCATTCCCTTCGTCAAGAGTGCGCTAAGTGAGGGTCATTGAGGACTCCCTGAAGATCATCTTCTATAATCCTTTTATATGGGATTATTAAGGAGAGAGAGTGAATCCTAAGAAAATTTATAAATAAAAAATACATTCCATGAAATCAGATATAAAAGTGGATTCATGTTTTTCTTTAGATACATATTTATAGGGCGATGAATCTCTTTTGTACTATGATGTAGATAAAAAATGAGTTTCCACTATGTGATTCTAATTATGAAATTTTTTGATGTGATACCTATAGATAACATAATTTATTACACTCAAATATATTTATACTAAATCTATTTGAAATGATTTTCATGCCAGAACATAGAAATAACGTGTGTGTACATATCATCAGAATAACTCATATAAATGGTTAGATCTTTTAAAAAATAAATTTCCTCTCACACGATAATATATAAAAAAAGATGAAGGTAAATAATTTGAATTATTCTATCCACTAAAAAAATATTTCAATCCTCTATCCACTAAATAGAATAAATTATAATACAAAGACTTAAATAAGATGATGTGGCATAATGATTAATTACATAATGTAATTATATCTACTAAGTGAAACCCCTTGACCAGGGCCAATATATCTCAATTAATGATACCCCTTAACAAGTGGGAACCACTCAATAATTTCAGGGGAAATCCAGTAATATGGCCAAACTGAGCCCCATACATCTAGATTATCAGACCTTCATTTTCATAAACTATAAATAATATCCACCCATATAGCTGAAACCACCAACATTTCAAGAAATCAACCTCATGATAAATTATGTTGGATATAAAAAAACATAATCAAGAAAACCCTATCAGATTCAACCAACTATCTCTAAATGAGTGTTATCTTAGAGAATTATTCATCCAAAAATTAGTTACTCCATAAATCAATTTCCATTTAAATGGAATCCATGAGGGGTTACATGTGAAAACTAATCTAGGGAGGAACCATACTCATAATGGATGGATATAACTCTTCCCCCACCACCCTTTTAAAATACTGCATTGTTGAAATTAAATAATTTGTAAAACATGAAACAATATATGATGCACTTTTCTTATATATGTTTCCCTTGTATGGGAACCAGTAGAATCATGAGGTACTAAAACATTCATGCTTTATAAAAACCTAATAAATACTATTATAATGTCCCACATTTTTAAGAATGGTAATCTAGGTTTGATCATGGAGCATCCATGTAAATTTATACAATGTCGCAGTGTTTATTATATAAATATTACTCATGTAATGAGGTATTGGAGTTTGTTTATGGATTTAGTATTGAATTGTCATGAAAATATATTAGTCATAGAATTTGGGAGCATTCTATGTGTGGGATATGATTTTGGGTGATAATTTCGGTAATTTATATGTTTGGAAAAATTATGAATGAATTATGGGATTTTTAGGAAATGAAATGGGTATTTAGTCATAGAATATTACTACTATTTTTTAGGGTTTAACAAGAAGTGGTAACATACAAAAGTTTCTTAAAAAATGTGATCACTATCATAAATAAGAAAAAACATATAATAATTAAGAATAATTTTATATGTAATTGTTTGATATTGGTATTGTTTTTTAAATTCCTTATTATACTAAATGGTCGTTGAAGATGATATATAATGGTCATTTGGGGATCCTTTTGATTTATAAAGGTGAGAGAGTTCGAACAAACATTATAGTAGATATCTAAGAGTTTTTTGTGACCATAAATAAGTGATTGCGACCTTACAAAAACCTATAATTGAAGGGTTTTTCTATATTTTTATAAAATTAATAAAATGATTTAATAAATGGGGAATTATATTTTTAAAGATGAATTCTGTATTTTTGGAAAAAATATATTGGTTACATACAATAATAATAAGATTTTCACCTCTTTAATTCTATGTGAGTTCATCTCCAATTCTTACTAGATATTCAAATGGGCTAAATTAGGGATTTTTATTAGATAGGTTTTTCTTCCCTAGAGAATTTATTCTTTACTTATATCATAATTTATATATATTTATTAGGTATAACACAAAATATGAATTTTAATGATTATTATATTTCTTTTAGCTGAATGTAAATCAGTAAATATTCTTTCATGATTGGATTCTTTCTAGCTATATTTTGGAGTTTCCATAATTTTTCCATTTTTACATATATGACATATATTTTTTGATAAATGAAAATGTGTAGTTTTATTTATATGGTATTTTTAATGCAACCAAACACAGGTTTCGTAATACATAAAAGATATATGAGGGATGTCTCATATAGATATTAAATAGTGTAACCTAGTATAGCTTGGTTGGTTAATTATAGAGTTTCATAGAAATGTTGTTGTATTTTATACATTACAATTATCATTATGTGGATGTTCTTGACCATTACCATGGTGTAAATTGAGGTTCACTAAGTTTAATCATTAGGTTTTTGTGATTACTACTAATTTTGGGGTTGGTGCGGATTGGGTTATATATATATATTTCATATACTTTGAGTGGGTTTTGGCCACTTTTCATTGTACATATCCTTTAAATTTTGTGAATTATAGGGAAGGTAGGCTTGAATATTGTAATAGTGGATGTATAGTCTACAGTTGGAAATTTTTTTGGTGTGTGGGAGAATTATATAGGTTTTGAATACTCACATTGTATGTCTAATATGGTGGTAATATAGTTTCAATTGGTATGATTATTGGTTATAGGACAGTGTGTGATGATAAATGAGATGAAATTGGTGGGATGTTTGAGGGTGCTTTTAGTACGATTGAATTTGGATGTATCATTTCACTATTAAACTATCTATAGTAGGTATGGTATCTCTCCAATCCTGTTGTGTGTGAGTGTGGCAGGTTAGGTGTTGTGTGTTGGTTATTTTTTATTATTTATTGTTTACACTATAATATGTATAGATACAATCTTGGGATTTCATTGTGTATGAAATGCTATGTTTATAATATCACCCTCCAAGGGCCCTCTATGGATCATGAAGGAATTATGTATTATGTTATAGGTAAGGTTAATGAAACTTACTTAGAATCATAGTGGAGTTGAAGGTGTTGTAGTGAATGGGATAAATGTTATGGTTTTTAAAAGTGTTAGGTGGTTTCTCGATGTCATACTAGTGATATATGTTCAGTAAATGTATATATATATGACCATCTTATAAGAAACTTAATTAACTATTTTATGACTATAATGTAAATATAGTTCTTTACTTTTGATATCACATATATATGTCATAATTTTTTTTATTTTGTACAGTTCTTCTGTTATTATTGTGTTATGTTTAATTTTTGATTCTATAGGGTATATTATCCCCTCCCTCACCCCATAAACCCCAGTTTCTATATTGTAGAATTTATTTTATGAGTAGAAATTCATATGGTCAAATTTTTCATTGATCTAGTTAATAAAGGGTTAGATGGTTTGGGATATTATACTGTGGTATTAGAGAAAGGTGGTTAAAAAGTGTTTTTTAAAAGATAATTGTTTTTATTCACATTGTGGTAGACTAGAGACATGGGAATGTGTCGATACATTGAATACATAAATTTTTGTGTGTTTGGAACATGTATGGATTTAATTCCATATACCATGGAAATTTAGGGTCTCTGTTTTGGTTTTCATGGTTATATTTGAGATGATTTATTTGGATTAAATGGTATTTGATGTTATTGATCTAAATTTTGGATTTTTAGCACTGAGAGGAATGAGGTGCTACTCATTACCATTATAAGAAAGTGGGTAACATATGAAAGTTTTATTATGCATGTGATTTTAATTTTGGTTTTAGAATAAAAAGATATTTTCCTTTTAAAGTGTCATAATAAACCAATATGATTTCATTTTTGATATTGCTTCTAGGGGGAATTATTCTCAAAAAATTTGAATGTTTGGTTCATATTATGAATATGTATGTGAATCCTACATGACTATAGTGTGTGTTAATTTAATCTAGAATGGGGATTTGAATATGTGAGGTTAGATGGTATAGGAAATCTGAGTAGTAGGGAATTTCAAAGGATAGTGTGTCACACTTCTTGTTATAGATTTCCCTATTTGTGATATCTGTAATGTTATATCTATATTTTGCATTGTAATTGTAGTGTTGATTAATTTTACCAAGATAATCTTTGTTTTATCCTCATAAGGGTTGATAAAAGGTACTACTAAGGAACATATTGGATGATTACCTTGTCTGGTACTATGAGTTTGGGTCACAAGTACAGTATCTAAGGTAATTTGGAAGACTGAAGTGGATGAGAGAGTTAGGAGAGTGGTTGTATGAGAATACAATGAACTAACTGGTCTAAAATATATAGGGTATTATTTAGGTACCTCAAGGAAATAATCCATTAATTTAACAAACTATGATTTTATGACACAGTTCTATTTTAAATAAATTTTATTTCTTTGATAGTTTACACTACAGACAAAACTGATTTTAAAACAACTGTGATGTACTATTGAAATATTTTTATTTATTATTAAGGATATCACCTTGATGATGGATTGGAGATTATGAATTGGAATAAATAAATTATTATAAAATTATCATATATGAATAAATAAAATTAAATCATTTCTTTAAAATTTGTTGTAAAATGAAATAATAAAATTGAAAATAAAATAAAAGTTTTTTTGAAAAAATATTTTTATGCATGCAATATTTTTTTATCTCAATAAGTTAAAATAATAATTTTTTTTGAATAATTGTAATTATTTTTATGTAATAAATATTTAATAAAATGTTTTAATATTCATTTGATATTTTGTTAAATAAATAAATAAGAATAAATCGTGTTTTATATTTAAAATTTATTATTATAATAACTAGTTTTCTCCATGTTTAGTAAGCATAATGTTTAAATTATTTTCATATGAAAAGATATATTATATCCTAAGATATGGATTCCATATTTTAAATTAGGTGGGTCATATTTGGTAAATAATATAATTTTATTTTTGGTCAATATGAATAGTAACTATTGTAAAATTGATCATCTCAGTAAATAGAAAATTAAAAAAATAGGATAAAAATAAGTGATAAAGGGAATAATATTTCATCATAATTATTATTAAATTATGGAAATTCTATGTTTATCACCATAATATATTGATTTATATTTTAATACATTCAATTCCATAAAAATTACCTATATAATATTTGAAGTAATGAAAAATTTAAAATGTCACCCTAATACTTTTAAAATATATATAATATGTCTACATAGGGAGAAAAATAAGTTTTGAATGAATATATAAAACATTATTGACCATAATGAAATTATTTTCGTGATTGATTTTTTTATTAATTTTATGTAATTATATAATTAAATTAATTTTTCTTGAAACATTTATCCAATGTTTCTTAAATAAATAGAAAAATAAAATCATTAATTTTTCAAATATTATATATTGAATAGTATAAAAGATATGTTGTGCATAAATAATTTTATAGATTATTATGAACCATTAGTGTTTTGTTAAACGATTGGATTCAAATTTTAACTTTTTATTTATATCTTCAATGTCAAATCAAGTGAGTAGTGTCCATATTTACATTAATGGTATGTTATCAATATAATATAATATTAAATAAATTTAAAAATATAACAAGAAAAAATTGGTTAATAGGGATATTATATGCTCTATTATTTAATCCCTTTTCAATTATTGATCCAATTATCTATATATAAGTGAAATTATAACCTCCATATAATTAAAAATATGTTACCATGGTTAAGGTTAAAATACAATGCTATGGGGCTAAACCAAATGATAAGGTGTAATATACCACTTACAGCCACCAAAATTTAATTTTTTTAATTAAATTTCAACCCCATACTAACTTATCATTGAATTTCGATCCATTTGGGATTTTTTTATATATAATGATTTTATTTAATTTTATTATAATAAGAAATACCCAGGATTCCTCTCTCCACAATTAAAAAGGGCACCCCTTCTTTCTCATCTTCACACTAAATTGAGTATTCTAAATCTACCAAACACTAAAACGTTCTCATATAAACTCCCATATCCAGGTTATATAGATGATGTTATCCTAAAAATAACAACTCTATGTCCTTAAAGTGATGTTCTTAAAGATTTATTTTAATGAATAAGTAATTGCCTTAACCGGTCAATTAATTTTTTAATTATATTTTACCTCTTATAAATAATTATATTATAAATTAAATAATGACTTAAATATTCCCAATATACTTAAATGTTTTTATAACTATTAAAATAAATTTATTCACACAATTTTCTATCAAAGGATATGTAAATGTGTTTCTTTTGAATATGTACAGCTTATCATCTCCACATAGCAATACAATTCATTTTCCATGACCCTTTTATAAAGATGGTTATTAGAATTGTTTTAATTTATTATATTATATTTTTTAAATAATTAATCATTTGAAATGATAATATCATTTATAACTTCAGACCATACAAGCTGTTATAAAATTAATACATCACTTGTGCGTACAAGTTGACTACCACATCCCCAATGTGATTTAAATAATTTTAAATCTCTAATTTAAATGGATTTTGATAAGGATGGTTATGATTAATATATATGATATATATGATATTATAATTATTCTACATTCATGAATACACACGACCTACTATATCCATGAATGATGTAATTAAATTTTCAATCATTAACATTTATGGATGACTCCATATATATATATAATTAATAAATATGATATTTATATCACTATTAAAATTCAATTAATTATATCACCATGATCAATGTTCAAGGACCAAGACTTCCAAGATAAATCATTTTTGAGAAATGAAATAGTTACCACCAAAAATTATAATCTTACTAAAAATTATTAATAAAAAAATGATTATATTTCACAAAAAAATAACACCTGGTATGATAAAAATTATTATGAATTTGGAATAAATTTATAATAAATATCCATTTATTTTATAGGAGACTATAACATGAATGAGTAATGGTGGGACATGAGGTAAGGTATTTATGTTTCAATCCAATATTTAATGGGATTTTTTATACATGAATTACCATTGTGGGAATTGTTTGATCCTCACTTCAATAACCCATTTTATTTTCTTCTAGAGTGGTTTTTTTTTCAATAATAAATGTATTTAATTCATTTTGCACACATCAATTAGTCATGAGATCGAATGAATATTTTTGGAGAAAATTGTACATTTTTTATTATTCAGTTTAAGAATCCTTTTCTTTGATATCTATATTTTTCAAAAATTGTCTCATGATTTATTAAATATTACCATATTATTTTAGATTCATTTTTATCCCTTATTTAATTTAAAAAAAGGCCTAAAATGAGTCTTATTTTTATTTTTTTATAATGTACTTTTTAACATTTTACAATAGTTTGAAAGAAATGTTTTCTTTCAACTTATAAAATAAGAATTATATTACACACTAGTATGATTACTTTATTCATTTAATCTTACTTTACAATTTTCTAGGTTTCTAATAAAAAAACATTCTCCATAATATTTAGTAATTTGTCTAATATAAATAAGTGATTTCAATATGAAACTGTATTTTTCAAAAGAAATTTTATTGTTATTTCATTAATTTACTTACAATATATGATAATATACTTTTATTTTAATTATATTTTACTAGATATATCATCCAATAACAAATTACTTATTCTTTATCTTGCTATTTTATGTTATGATGATAATATTATTATGAATCTAATTTATTTTCAATGGATCATCATATGATTAATGCATGAAATGTTTATGAAACTTGTTATATTTGTATGTGTTATGATATGTTAGGATAAATAAGAATTTATGATCATCTATAACACATAACTATGTTTTTAATAATGTTATATGTTGACCCAAAATTATATATACCACCTATACATTGGGTAAATTTTTATGTCACATGTGATAACAATTGGAAACCGTCAATGTGCTTCATCCATTATGATAGAAAGTTGAATTTTCTTGATCCATTATGTGAAATACGTTGATGTGCTTGATCCACTATAGAAGAAAAGTGATGATATAGAGACCCAAAACTTTTAAAAATATTATTACTTGATTTTAAGATTAATTAAACATAAAATACAAACCAAGGATCCTAAAGTTTAATATCCTTGGAAGATTGGTACATAATTAGAAAAAATGAAACCTAAATAAATGAATATTTTATTTTAAAAGTATAATGAGTTTCTAACTAATATTGAATATTTAAATCTATATAGGATGACCTGGGTAATACCTGAACATTGGGATAATCTAAAACTCTTATAATTGAAATAAACATTCGAATAAAGAATAACACATGATATAGAAGGAAAAAATAATTATATAAAAATTTATGGAACAATATTAAGAATATGGAATCACAAAATATTGAACATGAGATCATGTAATCATGGATATATAGGAATTTGGTAGAGATATATTACATGACACAAACATGATTCAAGGCTATCTTTCAAGACAATATCAAATGGTGGACAATTCCCCATAAAGGAATTATGATTACTCCCTATCCCTACATAACGTCTAATGAGACTAAAATTACACAATTCACTGTATAACTATTTGGGTGAACCGATTATATCATTTTAACACATATATGCATTTCTAGAAGAATCGAACATATGGAATAAATCAAACAGTTACCCAAGAAAAGAAATAGGTATCATATTTGTGTCCAAAGGCATAAAAAATTGGTGTATCATAAAGGATACATGAAATAATATATTTAAATAATATATGAAAATTAAAAAGGGATAATAGGAATATATAATGATAAATAAAATCTAATATAAGTGAAAACATGTAAAAAGGGTTATTAAGAAACTTTATAAATGAGCCACTTTCGTTCAGTTTAAGGGAAAATTTTATAGTCTTTAAAGAGGACACATCCATTATTGTTTGCATAAAGAATTAACTAAGATAGTTTTTCTTGGTAAAAATATTTAGTTTAGAATGTTATTATTGTTCTAAAATGGAATATTGAGTGTACATGAAAATGGTTATGAAATTTAGAAGTTCCCTTTAACCGAGTTTGCTAATCTGGAAAATATTTGAAAGCGGGACATATAAAACATGTATATCCATTTAAAAGAAGGACGCATTGATCTATATAAATATTTTTTCAACATAATAATATAATATATGAGTATTAAATAATAATACTTAAGAATTATATTGGGTAAAGAGATAGAAAGTGTAACACGAATGATAATGATGGTTTTATTAGGGACTCTATGTAATGTATGTTTCATATAGTATATCCCATAATTTTATAAAGGGAAATTTTCATTGATAAAATTTTGGTTTATTACATTATTCCCCCTTTACAAAATTTCATTTTAAATAATAAGGTGAAGATATTTGAAGGTACTTCCCCTTCATTGATTATATGGTTCCATATCGCATCATATCATAATGAGCTCCAAAAATTGGTTTCATGGATGCGCCCATAAGGGGCTCCGCGTAGGGTTTCCCCCCGCCGCCGCCTAATTCCTCTCCCCCGGTGTGGCTCGGCTCCCCTTCGATGCTTCTGCCGGCGGGTTCGTGGTATGCGGTCTCTCCCGTGGCGGCGGACTCTTGAACTTCATGGTGATATCACTATTTGCTTTCCTTCTTCTTGCCCAAAGTTGGATAGGTCTTCGTTGGCATGGTGACAGTCCAAAGTTCGAGTTCTCCGCTACTATGGTGAGAATGGTGCCTTGGTTCCATGTTGTCTGGTTGTGTTGGGCAGATCTGGTTGCCGTGTGCAGGCATAAAGGCGGTGGTGGGATTGCGTTTCAGGTTTATTGTGGTTTTTCTTGATCTCCATCTGTGATTTTTTGTTTCTTGCTGGGCGATTTGAATGTGATGTTAGTTGTGGTTTGGATTTGATTTCGTGTTCTACGGTGGGTTTGCTTCAGCGTTGTGGCTGCGTCATGGTCTTCACGACTAATTTTGATTTTTTATGGTTTTTGGTGATTCTGTCAAGGGTGGTGCATGGAGGATTTATCGACTTTTGTACGTTTTTGCAGTATGGACGGAGGAGCTGCAATTTGTGGAGGTTTCATCGCAGACCTGATTTAGGTATTTTTTGGTCAATTGTGTTTGTTTGCATTGAAACGGTGAAGTTTTTTTCCGAACACACTGAATTGGTTGAATGTAGTTCATGTTCCTACTGGATTTGGTGTTCCTGACAAGGTTTTTGGTTTTTGTTTCTGTGTTATGCCTCTGTTCAATGAACTGGAGGTGCTAATGGAGGGGGGTTTAGTCTGCTGTGGGTGTTTCGGTGACTGCTTTCGTTCTCCGGTGACCTACAAGGATGGCGATGTACCTGCAAGGATGGTGATGTGTGATGATGGGCTCACGGCTCGAGGTGCAGCACGTGGTGTATGGAGGATCGTGGTTGGATCGGATTTTGAATTTGAATTTGGCTGATTTCAGTATTACTGTTTCCGGTTTCCATCGGCATGGGGTATCAGATCCCACAAACCGGCTATGGAAAATGAAAAAAAAAGATTGCAGGCCCATATGACATATTAATTATTATGATTCCCCCACAACACTCTAGAAAAATGAGTTTTCTTTTTGCGAAGAACTTTCCCGATATGGTCCATATTTTTATCAGCTTCACTTCAAATGATAGGTCATCATCCATTTGTACAAACACTAGATTTATTATATGTGGTGGGTGATGTATGTACTTCCTCAGTAGAGATACATTAAAGACATCATTACATGAACCGTGTTTTATGTATGTACAAGTAGATGAACCGCCACTCAAATCCAATTAAGGATCTCAAATGGAACAATAAACCTTGGGCTGAGCTTCCCTTTCTTTGAAAAATTCAAGCCTCTATTCAATGTTGATATTCAATGGAAGACATTTTCTCCAACTTCAAACTCTAAATCCTTTCAACGATTGTCATCATAGATCTTATATCTACTATGAGTAGCATTGATTTTTATTGAATGTCTAGAAACTTTTTTGTTATCTCTTTTATAAGATAAGGTTTAAGAGGCTTTGGTTCTCCAACATCATCCCAACAGGTTGAGGTTCTACATCACTTCCCATATAGAGCTTCATATGAAGCCAATTGAATAATCAAGTGGAAACTATTTTTGTATGTGAACATACCCTAGGGGATATGTTGTCCCCATCCACCTCTAAATTATAATGACAATAATCTTAGTATATCCGTGAGAATATGAACATCACTTATAGATTGGCCAACAGTTTTGGTGTGATAGGTCGTGCTTAAATTCAATTCAATACAAAAATAATATTGAAGACTTATGAAGAATTTATATGTAAAATTTTGATCATAGGAACATACGGTCAAAATAGGTATCCCATGTAGCATCACAACTTCTTTCACACAGATCTTGGAACGTTTTTCCAGAAGGAATTATTCAAGAATAGCAATGAAGTGGGCAGTCTTGGTGACTTGATTCACACAACCCATATTGAATTGTTTCAATTGGATGTTTTGGGGAGACCAATAACAAATTATATCTTGACATTCACCCATTTCCATGTGGGTATAGTTAGTGGTTTCATCGTCAGTTTGGACTTCTATAACATTGCTTAAACTTTTTGATATACTAGACACCTTCATATGTACTCCGCAGTCTCCTTTTATATATTTCTCACTAGAAGTATTCTTAAATATCATGGTACATATTAGTACTAATAAGATGGACAAGGAATGATGAAATATGTGGATTTTCAAGTAGCACATTATTTAGTTCTTATGATGAAGGGATTAAAAGCATTGTTCCAAACTGAATCACACCATTTTTATCGATGTGGAACTCATGTAGCTTCCCATTAATAATTTCATTAACCTTCTTTTCTATCTCCATATCATCCATTCGTACCACTAAAATTTCTCTTAGATAGATGTTTATGAAATCAGTTAGTAACAGTATGATATATTCCATAATGTTATGATTTCTATATTCATATTTTTCATTTCAGTGAATATTGGGTAATTCTAAACCTGCATTCTACATAGAGTAACATTTTCTATTCTTCTATGATAATCAACGACCTTATTTTCCATTCCATGATGATAGTGAATAGATAAGACATAATCTATTATTAGATCTAACCATAACCTTTAACGCATTTTGATATCATTTTGTGTTAACATATACATTAAACTCCTATGATCAGTATATATGTCATACTTCTCACCATGGAGGTTGTGTTGCCAGATTTTCAAGGAAAAATTAGTAACTTCTAGCTCCAGATTATGCATCAGGTAGTTATTCTCATTTATCTTAAACTCTCATTAAGCATAAACAATAACTTCATTATTCTTCATAATTATACAATCGTAGACATTCTTTTAATCATATCTATATATCAAAAAACCTTCTCCACTAATTGGTAGTGTGAGAATGGGTTCCCTAATAAGCCTATTATTAAGCTCCTTAAAGAATTCCCTAAATTATTTCATCCAAAAATGAATTATACCTTTTCATGTCAACATAGTTATATGGCTAGTATATCATCAAAAATTCCTCACAAAACATGTTAGCCCCTATATAATCATGAAAACTACGGATCTCTATTATAGATGTTGGTGTCGACCACTGTTCAATTACAATTATTTTTTAAGGATCCACATATATTTCTTTTCGGAAGATAACATGACTGACAGTGATATTTCCTTCATCTATATCTCAAATTTAAAATACATTTCATATTTTTTCTCCCTATGAAAAGTATATAGCATAAAATTCAAATGCTCGTTCTGCTCCTCCTTACTCATGGAGATTATCATAATAAAATATAAAAAGAGTTTCATTATTCATTAGAGGTAATTTATAAAGACTATATTCATTAATTATATGAATATTGTAGGATCATTAGTATGTCTGAAAGGCATAAATAGGAACTCATATATTGTATACCTCATTAGAATGGAATTCATGGGAATTAATTTGTTCCTCGCTTTTAATTAGTGATTTCCAAACTAAAGGTATGCATTATAGAACTAAGTATACCCATGTAACTGATCAAAAAATTCATCTATCCATGGAAAATGATATTTTTCATTATCATAAATTTTGTGAGCTCTTTATAATCAATGTATATGCACGTTTATCCATCCTTTTTCTAGAAAACGGGAATTAGATCACTGCTTGATTAAGCGATCAGGCATATGAAACCATTGTAAAAATTATATTATAACTTCTTATTCAGTTCCTCTAACTTAATGGTGTCCATTATATATGTATTCATTGATATTAGAAGAGATAAAAGAATATTTTCAATTGATAAGTCAACTACCCATTCAGAAAAAAGACCAAAGCAATCAGCAGGGAACATGTCAATGTAGTCCCTTACAATGTCTATGTCTTCGAGTATGATCATATCCTTTTTCCTAATAATTTTATCTAGATATTCATTTCACAAGTGAATAATATCCTCAATTTAGATTATAATTATAAAGGATATTCATCATCATCATTACACTAGTAAACAATTAGTGGATTCCTCAGGATGTGAAGAGTTAACTCTATTTCCCAAAAGTTGATTTTGGATTCATATTAAGATTTCCAATACATTCCAAATATAAAATCAAACTCTACCAAAAGAATTAATAAAAGATTATATTGGTGGTTTAATCCACAAACATTAACTTAGGAGGATTTATATACATTGGATGAAATTTTTTCCCCAATTGATGTTCTCAAAGATAAATCAATGTCCATATTTTGCAGTGTTTTTTGAAGAGTTATACATAATATGCATGATATTAAAGAATCCAAATAACAAGAATACAATACTTTTTTTGATATTAATGAATGAACAACCATCATACATGTCACCTCATCATTTTATGTCTTTTCCTTAGTAGTACTGATTTCATTTTCCCTTCTATGCTTCCTTGGAAGTTATTGCAGAAGGTTGTCTCTGAAAAAAAAATTATTAAGTTGAGTATTTATATGGGCCATTCATTCCTCTTCCACATTTGTGGTATTATCAAAATCTATTTGTAAAGAATTATCTTAATGCCCCTCGCTTCCACATTTAAACCATCATCACATTCCCCTTACATAGTTTCAATGACCCTTCTTCCCACACTTTTGACACATAGAATTTTGGGATTTCTTCCCATCATGATATTTATCATTAAATACTCCCATATTAAACACCATTTTCTTATCTTTATTTTCATGTCTATGGGACCAATGAGAGTCACATATCTAAATCTTAACTTTACGAGAACATCATAGAATTTACTCATTGTTGTCAAAGTCTAGAATCACCAACTCCTTTCATAGATTCATCATTAGTAAGATAAAAAAGAAATACACTTTACTTTTAGTGTTCATGACCAATACATAGGCATATCAAAAAAAATTCTTGTGATGTTTTCCTTATATGACCCGATAGACTCATCTTCTATTTTTCTTCAGTATTAGGAACTCAATTTTCATCTTAAAATATATATTTCGAGGAAAATATTTGTTGATAAATATTTCCTTGAATTATTCCCATTCCATTGATTTTATTTCCACCTTTGATAGTGTTTTTTTATCAATTTTCAACAATGATATACCTCTCCATCAATATTATAAACATTCACCACAACATTCTCTTATAATAAGATCATAAGGACATATAATATCTTCTTAATTGATTTTATCTATTGTTTCGCAGTAAATGTATTGGAAGATCTACTAAAGATAAGTGTACTTTTCCAGATAAAGGATTCGACTACAAATTTATCTCTCTTAAAGGAGTGAGTGTATTACTCAATATTTAATATATTATTCATAACTTGATCAATGTGTTCTAGTACTCTAATAATGTTTAGATATCCTATTCCCTTCCTATTTTATATTTCATTAGGGAAATCATTACATTTCCAATCGCATTGATTATTGGCAAGGGTTCTTCTATTTACCTCCATTGACAAATAAAAAGAAATATAATTATGGGGTTCTTGAATACATAAAAAATAATCATATAAATGGAAACATTAAACATAGAAGGTAAAATATGTAAATGATAATTAAATCATAACATTTTATTTTACATGTTTCAATCTAGGTTATCCATGGTGATAAAATTATCCCATGGGTTCATAATAAAATCTTCTAGTCCTAATCACCAAAATTAACTAGACTATGATCTAATACAAACTATATAGATTATAACATTTTAAACATGTTATAACATGATTTTAATCATAAGTAACATTAAAATAAAATTCATGTATTGTAAGTTCTATTTTCTTTGAAATATTCTGTACATAATTAGAAAACAAGAAACCAAAATAATGACCAATTTTAATTAACGAAATAATGAGATCCTAAAATCATTTTAACTTTTACATCTTCATAGTACAACCTGGGGAATACATGAACAATGGGATGTGATAAAATTCCCAGTAAAGGAATGAAAATTGGAATAATGACAAACACATGAGTTAGAAGGCATAACATAATGACATAAAAATAAATGGAACATTAATAAACATTTGGAAAAATAACACATAGATCAAGGGATCATGTAATCATGGCTACATAGGAATGTTGAAGAAATATATAATATGAGATAAATATGAGTTTAGGATAACATCCAAGAATATATCACATGGATGACATTGTCCAATTAAGAAATTAGGTTCACTCCATATCCCAACATGACATCACCTGAGACTAAATATTACCCAATGCATTGAAGTGATATCTCAGTCCACCCATCATAACATTTTCATGCATATGGCTTCCACAAGAAAAATCAAACATAAGGATTAAACATAAGGGTTACCCTTTGAAATAAATTGATATCATATTGATGTCATAAGAAATAAAAAACATGTGTATCATAATGGAGTCTATGAAATAGTGGATACAATCATAAATGGAAATTAATAATGGAAAATAGGAATATATTATGATATATAATATCCAACTAATTTGAAATGAGGTAAAAAAAGAGACATTAAAGCGAATCCCTTAAAGCGACATTAAAGCGATATTATGATATATACTATCCAATTAGTGTGATTTTAGGGAAAATATTAAAACGACATTAAAGAGGATAAATGAAAAATTGTTTACATAAAACCAAAAATTAACTAAGATAGTTTTTAAATATAAAAGTATTAATTTTCTAAATATAAATTTGTATAAAATAGTGTGGAGTGAACATGAAAATGGGTAGGAAACTGTGAATTTTCCTTTAATTGGGCTAACTGATCGGGAAGAATTGAGAAGAAAAACTTATAAAACATGTATATCCACATTAAATAAAGACCAATTTTGATTGGTAAATATATTTGGAATATTCATATAGTATATATGATGATTAAATTATGATAACTAAGAATTACATTTTGGTGAAGAGAGAGAAAGTGTAATGTATAGGAAAAATGTATATTTAAAGTGAATCCCTTACCTTATGTTCGAGATTTTTTTACACTAGCACTTAATGTTCTATATAACAAAATTAGATCAATTAATTACTTAATTAAAAACCTACTATAAATTTATCTGATTTATTATAATTTGATTACATTCATTTATGGAAACTTTGATGTGGTATAGTGTTCAATTTCATCATTCTAGGAGTTTTAGTTCCATGGTTTATAGAATATTTCCTTGATTATAAATATGGATTTATTTTAAAATGGTAATAACTTATTCAGAAGTGAAATTATATATTATTAATGGAATTACAGAAGGTAAATTGTTCCCTACACTATTTTTTTATATGTTTTGTTGGTGATTCATTTTACAAACTGCAAATCAAATCGTTTTCCTTTATTTTTTCTATTTTTAAAACCATCACAATCTCTTATCAGTTTTATTTAATGTTATGTTTATGAACTAGTTCAAGAAAATTTAATAAGTCTTATTATAGATATTGTATTATTTTTTTACCATAAAAATGGTTTTATTACAATCCTTGATGGAGGTAATGAAAAAGGAAAACTCATTATCCATGAATATGGTGAATCAACACATCAAG
The DNA here is from genome assembly GCA_963277665.1 of Viscum album. Taxonomy (NCBI): domain Eukaryota; kingdom Viridiplantae; phylum Streptophyta; class Magnoliopsida; order Santalales; family Viscaceae; genus Viscum; species Viscum album. The sequence continues at coordinate 162,717,149 of OY728155.1, read as the reverse complement.
GAAGATACTTTCATTTATAGAAAAAAAGAGGTTAAGATATTTAATTATGTATATTTAATTAATAAAATAATATTCTAATAGAGTTATGATAGTTGAGTTATCATTTAAATTTGGATATAGGAGGTGAGGAGAGCCAATGAAAAGAAAATAAATTAACAGAGAATGAAGGAGTATTTTTCAAATTGTATTTCTTCTCATTGACAACCATCTTAAGGCACTTGGGTTTGATTTTTTTTATTGATACCAGAAGCTCTAGGACATGGGGAAGAGTCATGGGAAATGAATAAAATCGAATTTATACGAGATAAAATTCTCATTAGATCTGAGTAGAATATGTGGTGAGGAGTGGTATTTATAGTGGTAGGAGAGGAGTATTTTTTTATATTCATTATCTTATTATTTTCCCCCAAAACTATAAATTGTGTTGATTATTATCAAAAATATTTTAACTAATGAAGGAAATTTAATGATTATAGTTCATACATCTTTAATACATCAACCATGACTCAAAAATTCTTGTATTTAAGTTATATAGTAATTTATCATATTTCATTATTTACTAAAAATTCTACTATATTAAAAATTTCAAAAAAAAAATATCCTCATGAATTTTGTAAAGTTGTAATTCCTAAAGGGAAAAGTGTTTCTGAATTTTTTTCCCAATATAAAGTCATTGTTTTTTAATTAAAATAATCATTTATTCGAAAAATTAATGATTTTGAAATTATAACTGATTTTAGAAAAAATTGAAAAATATATAAGGTCCCATAAAATAATATTATAATTATAAAACTACCAAATATTAATTTTGGACCATATTTTAAGAAAATAAAATTCTTTTAAAATAAATATATTATTTATCATTTTTTAAATAAATTTGAATGTTTCAAAAAAAATACCAACACATAATTTATCATTTATAAAACATTTATTTACTTATACTATAATATAATTATATAAAATATTCATTTATAAGATGCCTATGTTTTTTAAATTCTTTCATAGCTGAGGTTACTATTATAACGTCTAGACATCTATTCATAGTGGTCAAATTACAATTCCAACAAATATATCATTGTTCCATTGATATAGGTTCATTGATTTCTATAACTACCATTTATTTCATTATTAATTTTTTAGAATGGCGTTTTTATTAGGTTTTATATTTAGTGTATGTGTTTTATACTACATAAAATAATTAAATGAAGTGATATATTCATTTAAAAAAATTTAGGTCATTGTAGACGAGGCCAAGTCTGTTATTATTTGATGGTTTTTTAATTATCCTTGACATATTAAATGGTTTTTATACCTATGATGGTACCACAATTTTGGGACATGAAATTATGATTCATGATTGATTTGTGATTATATATTACTCTTATGAACTATATATATTGAAATGATAGAGCTTTATGACATGAATCTTGTTTTTGATCTTTGAAAGATTAGGTGTGATCATTGTAAATTAGGATCATGGTCACATATCATTATTCTTATCTTTTCCTTTTAAATGATCCTCAATTTATATATCCCTTATTTAACATTACTTATAATCTAATCTCACCATTTCTTATATTTATTTTCCCTATCATATGAGGAATGGTGTTATGTATTTTATGTCTATATAGATAATGTAATTGGATGATCTTTATGAGAGATGTTTAGGACTATTCATTAGAATATTTTTTAAATAGTACAAAATACAATAAACCTTACATGTATTCAGGCATGTAATGTAATTAATATTGATCTAAAAATATGTATATTTTTGTATTAAAATCATGGGTAACTATGCTAGGTATCTGAGGATGTGTTTAATCAATGTTTAGAGATTATGATTATAAAACCTTTTTGAAACCCCTAAAAATAATTCTACGTATAGGATAAATGTATAATATTTTTGTAATGACATTGTATATCTATGTTACAACCAAATGTCTCATAGATTTAGAAGAATGAGTCATGATTTTGGAATCCAATGAATTATAATTTTGTATCATACGGTAGCTCACTGAGATTATTAGATAAAGATTATTACACTTTTCTTTTTTGGTTTCATTCAATGGAATGAACCAAAAGACATCATGATATCAAATAATGTGATAAAAAATTCAATTATGTTCCACCTAAAAAACAATTGGTGTGGGAGATGGAATGAAGAATCCGGTTTCAATGATCACATAACATTCTAAATCTATGTATCATTTTATGATTTAAAATGTGAAAATTTGGGATCAATGTATTATTGATTCATTCATGAGGCAACGCCCACCTTTATTTAGTTGGTCATCAGATCCACTAATTTCTAACTGAGGGATCAACACCATTGAGAAAATATTTTCCCTTTTCCAGTGCTCAGAACATGAAAAATGAGCCTCATTCTTTTATCATCTAGATGTAAAATAATATCAATGGCGGAATGTAATAAAAAAATTTATATAAGAGGAAGAACATAAATCCTTATAATGAGATATTATTAAGAGGATATTTTTTGTATGTACATTACTCAAATTCTATGTAATAAAAAAGAAAATTAATTCATTGGGAAGAAGAAAAAATATAATGAATCCATTTGTATCAATGAAGAAAACATTAAAATAATTTCATGTAAAACATTGGGATTAATCATTATCATATAAAGATAAATTGATCTATTGTTTTGTCGCTTAAAATAATGTCTCCAACAAGATTTATCTATAATATACTTTAATAGCTATGATGATATTATTTGATGTGATCTCACTACAAGATTGGAAATTATCGATTCCCATCATTCCTGGGGTTTTGAAAAGAAATATAATATTGAGTCTCCTGAGAACTCTCCTAAATCACATGGTGGATATAAATTATAGTATTCAATATGTTGTAAATTTTTAAAGAAACATCATGTTAAAAGGTTAAATAGAACTTGGAGGATCCATAAATGTGGAAATGTGGGTCATAAATCCTATGAATATCAAATTGGGAAGAATATTCTAGTTAATGAAATATTAGAAAACAAGTCACAAACAATTAAACCAACCACACTCCAATTTTTAAATTGACATGAATAATTACATTATCCTAACCATTGTTAGAATTGATGTTTTTTAATTATTATCATTAAAAACCTTGGACGTTCAAACACAAACTAAAATCTCAAGTTATCTTGACTGTTGAATTGGGGTCTGAGAACGATTTGATGAAATGTACACTTATAATCGACTCTAAAAAAGATAATTTTGTTTTTAATTTTGATGTTACCCACTATTTAATATCTGAGGAATTTAAAAAGTGTATTAAATTTATATCACAATGATTATATATTGGTTTAGTAGTGAAATATCTTAATGGTGTGATGGTCACATCTCATGTCTATTGTTTCTCTATCATTGATTTATTTTTTGAAATTGTAGCCTAATAATCATAAGACTCTGCCATTATTTGATTTACATTCGATTCTATACATGTATTAGTTTTCTTTATATGGATTTTATATAAATTGATGTGAATGGGAAGTCACATATTTCCCAAATAAACCAATGTTAACTTATTTGTGTGAGGATGAATACAAAACTCATGTGGGTCTTAATTTTTATTGATGAATACTATTTATATCATATGTTTAGGGAGAAATTCAATATCTAAGATATGCCATTTTTTGGGAGTTTTGTATGTCTTTGCTGAATAGTTTCCTAGTATTCCTCCAATTCATGAATTTGAGTTTTTAATAAAACTCATAACTAGTTATAAACCTATTTAAAAGACACCAAATATAATGGACCTAATCGAGTTGTTGTAATTAAAGAGTAAAATCGTGGAGAATTTCAACAAGTGATTCATTTGGGAATGGACATCATTCTGTGGTACACTTATGATTTTTGTTTTTAAAAATTATGGATCAATGAGAACCTTCATTTCTTATAAAAAAAACACAATAAGATCACTATTATAAACTTATATCGTCTACCTTCTATTAATGCAATGTTTTATCAACTCTATGGAGATAAATTAACTTTTATGATTGACCATTATTCTGGGTATTTTCAATTAAGGTAAAAGAAAGAATATAATCAAAAAACCATTAAATACAAGGTATAAACACTATTAATTTTTTATGATTCCATTTTATTTTTAGAAATTCCCCTTATACCATCAAAGATTTAGTTAATAGAGTCTTTAGAGATTACCTGTACATGCTTCTGGTAGTCTTCATAGATGATATTATTATACATTTGAAGAGAAATGAATAACACAACGAACATTTGATAATTGTTTTTATGATATTGTAGAAGGAATATTAGTATCAAAAAATTCCCAACTATTAATTTTATAATCAGAAAGAATCATTATTGGGTCATTCATTCTCTAGTGAGGGTATATCAGTGGATTCCTCACTGACGAATGCTATTGAGCAATGGACTAAACCAAACATAGTAACTGTGATCTTTAGTTTTCTTGGGATGGATATATAATACTAACACATACTGTTAGATTTTAATTGGCTATCTAATCTTCTCACCATGTTTACATTGAATAGAGTTATCTTCCTTTAGATAGAATAATGTCAATAGAACTTTAAGGAGATAAATAGTATTTTGGTCAGTGCACCTATTCTATAACTACCTTGTAATAGAAAAGGTTATTGATCAATATTTATGCAACAAAGATAAGATTGGGATGTGTCCTAATGTAGAATGATATGTTGATATATTGTCCCTCATTCTAATTGACGATTCAAGGGTAAAATATAAGACAATGATTGGTATCTGGAAGTGTTAATTTTTTGTTGCAGAAATGTAGAGTTTATATTTATAGATACCCAAATATCTCATAAAAATATAATACTTTTTTAGATTAATATTCATTAAATTACACAAGAACATGCCTCTAGGTCATAAAGGAATAATAACTTTAGAAATTTTGAAAATTAAAAAATTATTTCATAAGTTAACTATATAATATCTCACTATGTTATTCATAACTAGAACCCCGATGATAATATCATAAATAAAACTAGTCATCATAACCCGACGAAAAGGACATACGATAGGTTGATCTCAGATGAACAATAATAAAAAAAGTGGAGTTATCAACATGCATTGAATATAAGGGTTTCATAACATGAGAATAATATTTAAAACCATACACTACATATTATAGATCATAAAATTGTTTAATGGAATAAATAAGAGTAGTTCATAAGAAATAAATCATAATTGAATCAATAAAAAATATATACGAGAATATTACATAGGAATGAGAAATAAATTTTGGGTATACAGATATGCATAGAAAATAATTTACATAGTAGTTATAGTCATTTTTCTAAGACTATCATAATGGAATGCATTGACTCCCCAATACATCATAGTAGTCAAGTTTAACTATGAAGGATATTATAGTGGATAGAGTGGCTTATTGGATTATATTCAAACCCCATTCATGACCATTTTATCACAAAACATACCCATATTTACCAAATGCATTGGATGAGGATATATGTGTCATACTTCACATAATTAAAAACCTACAAACATGTTCCATAAAAAATAAAACAATCATCATATCAAAACCCAAGACAAGAAATAGGTATCATAAATAGTCCATTCTAACATAATTTCTAGAAAATTAATAGGTTTCATAACCATTTACTAATTTCATCATAGTGTAACCCATGTTGTAATTAATTTTGATTCATATTCATTTTATCATGGTATAACCAGTGGAATAGAAATGTGTTTCTTAAAAATAATATCAACATAAAAATAAACCATTCAGTGAAATATTGTGAAAGTAATCCTTGTATCATATCCCTATAAAATCATAATGTAAAATGATGTTAAAATATATGGAAAATAATTAAAAAAATAACATGGAATATTTTTAGAGGAAAATAGCCTTTCAACATTCAAAAAAAAACATTTTAAGACTTAAAACATTTTCAAAATCGTTTTCTTTGAAAATAAAATTCAAAACATATAATGTAATCTTTAGAAATAATTTCAAAAAATTTAATGGGAAATATCCGTCTGACTTTGAAAAATAATTTAAGCATGAAAATTTTTAAAATTTATTTTCATTGAAAACAACTTTTGAAATTTCTTAAAGTATTAAAATATAATTTAAAACATTTTTGTTGACATAATTATTTCTAAATTAAAAAAATATAAACATAAAGAATTTTAAAAATAAATTTATTCGAAAATAAAATATCAAAACTTATAAAGGAATCTTTAATGGAAATTATGTCCAAAATGTTGGAAATCCTTCTCATGTCATACATACTAAGACAATGATTTCCTTCAATTTGTTTCAAAAATCCAAATGATGTTTTCTTAAAAATGAAATTATAATTATAATAGAAAAATGAAAAACTCAAAAATCAGTTTAAATTTTATTAATAAATCTAAATTATAATGGAAAACAAATTGAAAACCATTTTTAGAAAACATTGATATGTTGTAAAAAATGGATTTCAACCGAAGGGATAAATAGTTAGGATTTCATTACAAATATTCGTTTGGAATAATTTTTAAATAAATGGAGTAAATTGAAAGAAAAAATTTATTCCAATGAAAAAACTAGAAGATAAGAACTTTCATTTGTTTCTTGGGAGATTATTCATTTTATTTCATCATCAGAAGAATAAATATAAAAAGTCTTGATAAATAGTGAGAGTTTATCATAAAACCCATGACACATTAGTAAATTGAAATCATATGAACCATGAAAGAGGGATACTAAAATGGATATATAAATCAAAATAATTATCAAGAGAATCATCATAAAATATAATCCTGGGTAGTATACACACCAATAAAATAAAAACATGGTGAATATATCTTGTGTCTCATCGAAAATAAAAGTGAGAGGAAATCCATTACCACATGTAATATTTTGAATCATATTCCTCAATAAATAATAACATAATATTAAACATTAAATATAATTAACATTAGAAAAATCATGATATATCTTTTCCAAGGAGTAGTAAATACACCTCAAAAATATATGAGTGGTGAATATTGTATAGGTCTCCTAGAAATAAAAGAGAGACTAGAAATCCCTTACCTTAAGTCTTGACTTCCTTCATACACATTTAAAACTCTTGTATAATTTATATATGTTTATTATTCAACTATTATAGAACCATTATTATATATAACAAACCCTACATGATTTACTTATGAACTTTTATTATCCATTTATTAACAATTCCATGATAAAGTCATGTTTTGGGAAATAAGAACACTGTTTCCAATTTATGTTTTTTTTGTTATTTTTTGGTCATATTATTTTGATCATGGTTATATAATCTACATAATGTTAACCATGAAATAAATATAATATATATTCTTAACATATGTATTTATAGTAATCCATAAAAGTTAGATATAGAAAATGAAATACACCATTCATTAAGATGGTACGCCATTCATAAACATGGATGATATTTCCAATTTATATAAAGATAGAAATAAATAAAATTAATTGATATATTATCATTCCAATTCATTTTATTTTCATATATATAACCTATTTTCATTAAAAAAAATTTATAACCTTCAATGTAAATTGTGAATGAATCACATCACTTTGCAAGGTGGTAGTCCATTGTACATAGGAACAACATTATCGAATTTCCACAGAATGGAAAGGAGTAACATATATATTATACAATATGTAAAAAAATATAATAAAATTAGAAATATTATATATTCAATTCAAACCCATTATTTATCCCTCCATGAGAGGTAGTTATTTAATAAAGAATAACATTAGTTCACTAGGTGGTATTATGTTCTAAAAATAATGATTTTGTTTCAAATTTAATGGAATAGGATATGAATATAGGTTATGTTTTTAAAACAATAATATCTATGTGTATAATATTAAATAGGTTTGTTATATCTAAATAATATAAAAATATTTGATGGAGGTGGAAGAAGAAATAATATATAAACACTTATGGATAAACATTACTTATCCTTTGTGAAACATCCTACGGTTTTCACAAAATTGTTGGATTCATGATAAAACTAAGGATAATTTGAAAATAGGTGGTATTTAATTAGGGTATTTGGATTGGAATTTTCTGAACTAAATGGGTTTTCAGGTGTGAAGATGATAGGGGAGGGGTGGCCTTTTTTATGTGGTGGAGATGATGAACATGGTAAATTTGAAAAGAATAAAGTGTACCAATATTTTTATTATCAATTATTTTTTTAAAATTATAGGTGATGGGGTTGAAATGTGACTATAAAATGGGTTTATAAAATGTTTTGGGTCATTTATGACCCTAATCAGTTTCGTCTAACCACTTTTATACCCATTTTTACACAAATCATGGTAAATATTTTTTTACAATTTTTAATGTTCATTATGGTGAAAAATTAATCCAAAATTAGTATATAAATTATTTTATTAATATTAAAAATACTGATTCTATTTTTCCATGTTATACTCAAAATGGGGTTGAATTTTATTTAAACTTAAACTCATATATGCGATGAGAAAGAAGGGTTTCATAGAGAAAATGGTCAAATGCTTAAAAACATAATATGAAATTCAATATGAAATGAATTATAATGATATAAATTGGATTAATAAAAATATCAATGAAGTGAGGTTACTTTTAAAAACATTATTAAACAAAAAAATACAGTTAAAAATTCATTATGTAAAAATGAAGTTCTCAGTAAAAATGGGTATTTTTCACTATTCATCCAAAAACATGTCTTTTAAAAACCCCAAAAAACCACCCAAATATAATTATGGAATTATATCATATAAAAGGTAGTTTATTTTATTAAATTAATTATCTAAAAGTTATAAAATTAATTTTATTTATATTTACACAAAATAATAAGCATTGTTTTGGGAAAATTAAATTTACAAAACATATTAAGACATTATCGAAAATTTAGTAATTAATGTAAATTTCTTTTATTTATATAAAAATATTATACTAGATATTTAAAATGTAGGTATTTATATTAATTCCACCATTTTTCATGACCATTTAATAAGAGTTAATTTTAAACAATAATATTAATAGTTCATCATAGTTTGCTAAAACTCTATGTTACATATAACACAATATATCAAATAAATTTAATTTATTTAAAACATTTTAATACAAGAAACCCATTTTTGATACATTATAAAACCCATAAAAATAAAATTTCTCTCAAAATTAATCATTCTGATACAAAAAAAGTTAAGATACTTCTTCCTCATCTTTTCCTCAGGATCCTACATAGATTCTTTAAACATGTGGTTTCACCAATACAATTTGACCTGGTGAGTCATATTGTTTCATGAAACATTATTTTTATGATCAATTATCCCCAAATTTAATTACATATAAGAAAAAAAATTATAGTTCTATGAACTACAAGTTCGGTAATTGTGATGGGTCAGGTACGGACATCCCCATGAGAGATAAATGGAACACATCAGGAAGTTAATAGAGGTTTGGTGGAGGCCCCATTTGATAGGATACTATCCCAACATGAGAATAAATTGTAAATATACCAATATACCTAGTTTTTAGATTTCCCATACATCTAAATCTCATTACCTTATTCCTTGATGAAATTAATAATAACACTTTTTCACAAACATCAAATCCAAAATCAAACAGAAGATTGTCAGCCAAATTGTATGGGTATGTGGTACTGACCTTATGTGATGCATAATTTATCTAATATTCTATTCCATTTTTTCATCTATATGAGATTACAATAGCTTTATTTCTCTAACCTCACTCCATCATGTTGGATCTCTACACATTATTACAAACTGGGATTCATTAGGAGTCATCTGAATGATCGATTGAAAGCTATTTTTGTATAAAATCATGACTATAGGAAGGTGTTGAAACCAAACACCTTAAACTTTTAGAGAAAAGGATCATAATATATCCTATTTTGTTTTAATTATTATCTCATACTGAATACATATCATACATTGACACATAGTACTGAAACTTATCTCTATATAAATATCTTGCTATAGAATTCATGAGAACATCGAAGTAAACCTCATATCCTGGCCAGATAAAATTCAATGTAGTACTCCATGAAACCTTTCCACTTTCATAATTTATATCCTATAATGTTGATCCAAATGATATATTCTAGGATAGTGATAAATTGTGATCAATTTGTAAGGAAGTCATCTATAACCCAGATAACATTATCCCTGTTTGATGTTCTCGGGAGTCTAATAAATATAATCCATGGTGATGTTTTCATATTTCCATTTTAGAATATGAAATTGATGTTATAACCCCATGGACATTTTTCTCTCAAACATACCTTGATAATTAAGATCATTGATATATCTCTTCATTCCATCCCAATAATAATACTATTTATAATCTATATACATATTCACGCTTCATGGATGAATAGATAATGCAGAACTATGTGTTTCCTATAGAAACTCCTTTAAATATAGTATAGAAGAATTACAAACATAAATCCTAAACATTATAATTCATTCACAATAAAGCTTAAACTCTAAAAAGTTTATATAATTTTCCTCTAGATCTAAATCTTCATCTAGTGGATCTTTAAAATTAACTTGGATATATGTTTTAACATTCAATTCAGAAAGATAATATTTCTTACCTTCCTTCAATATTTTGATATCCATCCTTTGGAAAACCAAAAATACAAAATCTTATGTGATCTCAAACATGGATAATATATCTTTATCCTTTAAAATCAAATCATTGGTCAACTTATTCTCTATCCCATAATAGTACTTTATTGAGAAATCATAATAATTAATTATCTCTAACCATATAATTTGTTTAATAATCAAATATTCTATGTGAATATATATTTTAAACTATTTTTATTGGTATATATATCAAAATTTTCTTGATAAATATAATTCCTCTATATCATTAATTAAAAATCACCATATCGAACTCCAAATCATTATTTGGGTAATGTTTTATAGGAGCCATTAAATTTCATGATGTGTAAGCTATAACCAAATCCTTCTACATAATAATGCATCCCAATCTATTCTTGGAGGAGTCATTATTTATTAAAAACCATTATCCATAGTCAGGTAATTTAAGAACATGTTTTCTAACTATTCTGCTTTACAGTTCCTTGAAATTTTCCCTGCATTCATCTATTAGGAGAAATATAGATCCCTTTAGATTTAACAAGGTAATCAGATTAAATATTAGTGATCAATTCCAAAAAAGCATTGATAACATCTAGATTAACCGATAAAACCATGGATCTCAGTCATTATTATTGGTCTGTGCTAACATTTAATAGCCTCCTACTTTTATAGATCAACTAATATACCTTCTCTTGAGATTATATAACCGAAAAATTGTTCATTTTGATTGAAAAATTCATATTTGGAAAATTTTGAATATAATATCACCTTTAATTGGTTATTTAGTACCATTATCAATTGAACTTCTAGATATTCATTTCTCCTTGAATATATAATAATATTATCTACACATACTACCAAAAACTAATCGTGGTTATCACTAAAGACTATATTAATTAAATCCATATAGATAAAAGGGGCATTAGTAAGACTGAATGGAATCACTATGTATTCGTATTGTACACACTTTTTATGTAATGATTACTTCCATATATCATCCTTCTTGACCATCAATTTATGATATCTATAAGGAAGTTCAATCTTTGAAAAGTATTGATCTCTATATAATATATGAAATAGGCCATTAATATGAGGTAGAGGATACTTATTCTTGAACTTTTCCTTGTTAATCTCCCAATACTCATTGAATATTCCCAGAGGTCCATCATTCCTTTTAACAAAAATATTTGCTGCACCCTATGATGATGCACTTGGTAGAATGAATCCCTTCTAAATAATCTTCCAGAGATTCTTATTCAATTCCTACAACTCAATTGACGCCTTCCTATAGGGATTCTATGAAAATTTCATGAAACCAGGTATGAGTTTTATCGAGAACTCAATTTAGTGGTTTATTGGAAGGTTATTATTCTCTTCTAGAAACAAATAATAAAATCCAAGCCCAATAATAATATCATTGTTGTTGAATTTCTCCCAAAACATCAGGGATAAACAATCCTCTTATATAGGAATCAAAACACATTCAATGGATGTGATTTCCATTGGAATGTAATATTTTTTGTCAAACTAATAGATGGTCATAGGTTGGTTCATAATAACAAATGTGGCCTGACTTCCTTAGTACTTACTGTGGGATTTATTTAGAGAAATAAAATTCATTCATAAGATAACATTGAATTCAACTAGAGGATGAATGAAATGATTTTTATGAAGTAAATTCTCATAAAATTCAACCCAATATAAATCATAAAAATTTTATTCAATCATCATACCATTAAGGGGTTTCACTGTAAATTATGTATATATTAATATTTTCATAATCATAAACCCCTTAAAAAATTATTTATATATGATTGAATGGGTAGATCCATAATCAAATAATAAAATATATGTATAATAATTGATGGTAAGAATACATTCACCATGTCATTATCACACCCCTCATCACAAACACCCAATCCATATTTTTTGTATTTACTTCTGACACAATTAAGGGGTTGTTGCGAACACTAAAAAGTTGAAATAATTGAAGTGGTGTGACTATTTATAGGAATGAATAGGTTTACTCCTTAGGGAGTTCATGAAATGTATATAAACACATGGCCATAAAAGTGTTATAAATTGAGATGTTGGATTAAAGATCATTGTATGTATGATATCATTAGTTTATCTTAAATATTAATAAGTTAAATGATTCTAAAACTTATAAATTTGATAAAACTATGATATATTAATACTAAGTAAGTGTTTAAATAGAAATATACATTTAGTATGTATAATGATTCACATGGGGTTTGGAGAATTAATATTTATGAATAAAAGTTAGGGATTGATATATATATATATTACAAAAAGTAATCATCATTATTAACCGTTAGAGTTTGGAAGTAGTAATCATAATTCCTATACTCTTAGAATTTGAAATACTATAATGTTTTCGGATCATGCTATGCATGTTTTCCTTTATTTTCATTAATAGCTAACTCTTCTCATGACTTCAATATTCGATTAATATATGAACTTCCTTTCTTATTTTAAAACATTTACTAGTCCCCTAAAGATAATTTCCTCAATATTTCTTTATACACATCAAGCATGAATGTATGGTCATCTTATTCACTCTATTGTATTTAGAGATTCTTTTTAACTACACCTTCTTTTTCTTATAAAAACTAAGACATTTATGGGTAACTTCTATCTCTATTTTTTCTTTCATAGAAGATAAAATTATTTCATCATAGCTAATAATGTCCCGTATAGATAATTACCATTGAAGACGTGATTTTAAGTGACTAAATAATATACCAGGATTGCATTTATGATGAATGATAATTCTTGAATCGTATGTCACCTATATTTTAAAAGTTTTCTAATAAGTATCAATTGAAATATTATCCTTCTAAATTATATCATAAAATTACCTCCCTATTTTTTCAAGAATATGAGGGGGTAATTATTAAATAATGAAATCATAATGTCAAACCTCACTATGGAGTAAATTTCACCACATTCTGATGCATTATGGATAGGATATGACCATTGATATACTTCAACTTTAAAGTGAGAGATAGAAAAATTGAATTTTTCATTTTCCAAAAACATGATACTTGAAAATATCATTTCAGTCGTACATATCATTTTATTAGAAACATCTAAATCAGAAAAAACACAATAATAATGTGGATGCTTCCTTATGATGTATTTAGAATAACAATTTTTTCTCATTTTTCTCATTTTAATGATAATTATGATTTATTGCTTGACAATGTTGGGTGAGCATAGCAATGATTTTTTCCATTCAATCTCCCATGAAATTTGGATGATCAGGAGGAAATTAATTTCATTTTCCACCACATGCAACATTAAATTGGTTTCTAAAGGATCCATCAATTTAACAGAAAAAAAAACATATTATAACAAACCATAATCATATTGGAGAACCACATAATCATGAAAAATCATTCTATGTTTCCAATATAATGAAACCTTATAGTTAACTTATGAAACCATATTTTTATCACTTATAATTTATATTAATAATCTATTTAAATCATTCATCATGGTTAAAAACTATATTTATAATTTTAAAATAATATCCACTAGGAGTGTCAAACCATGTGTACAACGAGGCCAGTTATCATGCAGCAAATTATGACTGAGTCCAGATTAATGCCACCATTTCACCATTATCACCCCTAGGTACATAAGTTCAAGAGAAACATCCACATTTAGTTTCTATAAAGAGATGTAATTTCTGTAAACCTATATGTTGTATCATTTAAAAAAATTCCTTGCCATTGAATAACACATTATCACATCCTTATACTTATCCTTTAGGATCTTATTAATTTTATCTCATCAAAGTTTCATATGTTTAACTAATCCTATCCAATCAATGAAACTATAATGACCAAAAAAATTTATATATGTAAAAAATTATTTTTAGATGAATATTCATTATTTTACCCAAATATTAACAAGAGGATCATAAAGCTATTATGCCTTCGGAATCTTGGAAACATAATCGATTGGTACATAAGTGATTATATCATCTTCCACTATATTATTCATAAATAAAAACCATCTTAGACATATGATTCATAATATATTTCATCATAACATGTTGAAAGTAAACATAATAAACATTAAGTTTATTATATCAGAATTGTTAAATAAGAGAGAGATAAAAAATGTATCATTAATGGTATTAGTAAATAAGAATAACATCTAATAAAATGGTGTGCATTCCATAGATCATAAATGTGTTTCATGGAATAAATGTTGCATTTTCATATGACATGAATTGTAATGTAATCTATGAACATGAAATATGAGAACATACCATTGGAATAAATAAATAGTTTTTTAATACACATAAGAATTGAAAATAATTTCTCTAGTATTTCGAGGCTCATTTCCAAGACTATAATAATGGAATGGGTTCACTATCAAAACTATTAAAGTAGTCACGGTTTAATCCCAAGACTATCCTAGTGTACATAGTCCCATACTGAAATTGGTTCACTACCCATTATATTCTTGTTCATCTAATCATATATTAATATTTAGCTAATAATTTTTAGGGAGATATAGGTCCCACTAATCACATACATATGTCTTCCAAAATATAATAAAATATTTAACATTTGAGAACCCAAGAAAAGGAATATTTTTTTTTCAAAAATTTCATCATAAAAAATCCTTTGGAAAATAAAGAGGTTTTATAACCAATACATCATTTCCTCAAAAAATAACCCTTTAAAGAAGAAGCAGGTTTCATAAGAATTTCATCATATCATAAACTATGTATGATAAATGGGTTTCATAAATATCTCTTAATCATATAAATAAACCATGAATTGATAGAATGATATTGGTATAATTGGATCATATCCCATGTAAATAATAAGAAACATCATATCATTTCATCTAAAATTAATTATAGTTTTAAAGACCCCTAAGGACATTTCTAGTGGAAAATACCCTTTCAACATTGAATTGTTTTTCTAAAATATAAATCATTTTTCACTAATTTTCTTAGAAAATAAAAATTAAACATATAAAGGTATCATTAAAAATAATTTAAAAATATTTTTGAGGTTATTAAAAATTACACATTAAATGTTTTTTTAAAAAATTAAAACATTTTAAAAGTTTTTTTCAATGAAAATATCTTTTAAAAATTATAAAGGAATTTTTAAAATAATTCATCAAATTTATGAAGTTAATATTCCTTCCACATTGAGAATTTATTTAAGAATACATAAACCTTTTTAAAACTAATTTCATTGAATATTCCATTTGAAAACAGATAAATGAAGCTTCAAAATAGATAATGGTATTGACGATGCCTATTAGGGTCATGTCGTACATGTTTAAACCATGATTTCATTCAGCTTTTCAATGAAAGAAAAAATGAGACTTCTTTATAAAAATTTCATGAACAATACAATTAAAAAAAATTAATATTTAAACATAAGTTAAAAAATAGTTAATAAATCCTATGGGGAAAATCAAAACAATTATGAAAACATATTTTGAAAACATGAATATTGATGAGAAGGGATTTTTGATCAAAGAGATAAATAAGGTCAGTATTATTTTCAAATTTTGAGTACATAAAGAGTGGAAAATGGAGGTAAGAAATGTATTACTAAGATATAAAAATTGGATAAAAATTTAATTTATTTTCTTGACAGATAAATCATAATATTCTATCATAAAAATCAAAAATATAAACAATTCCATAAAATGATGAGATTATATCATAAAACCATTATCACTTTAGTAACATTGAATCATGAACCCCATGAAAGATATATAATATAATGGATATAAAAGTATGAAATAATTTTTCGGAGAATAATTAAAATATAAATTCATGGAAATTATATACACCACATAAAAGAAAGAGGTGGTGAATACGATTTGTGTCTCCTATAAAATAAAAGTGAGGCTAAAATCGGTTTCCCTACTATTAATCACTTAAATAATAATCCCCAGTAAATAATAACATTAAATAACATTAAATATCCTTAATTTATGTATAATCATGATATATCATGTCAAATATATAGTATATACTCCACAAAATGGAGACGTGTGGTGAATATGGAATATGTCTCCTAAAAATAAAAGAGAGACTAGAAATATATTACATTTAGTATTGAATTTTTTTCATGGACTCAAAAATATTTTATAATAATTATAATTTCATTATTAATATATTTCGTAATCATAAATATATATATCATACCATGTATTATTTACTTATTAACATTTATTATTTCTGTATTAAGAATTCCATGTTAAAGTCAAATTTTAGGGAGTAACAACTTTGTTCTTTGTGTTTTTATTTTTATATGTTGTGTATTAGGTAATATTACATTTATTAGTATTAAATAATATAAATTATATTAAAAATGATATAAATATAATATAAATTCAGTATATATATATATATTAATCCATAAAACACATATATAGAAAATGAAATACACCGTTCGTGGAGGCGGGTAGTCATACATATTCTTGAATGTTGTTTCGATTTTATAAATAGATTGGAGTAAAGAGAGGTAAATAATAATTTAAAATGATAGGGTCATTTTTATTTCATATATATTAAATTTTTTTATTAAAATCATTCTTATTACATTACATGTAATGTGTGAATGAATCGCATCACTCCACGAGGCAGGTAGTCCTTCGTAGACACGAAAAATGACATCTCATTACAATAAAATAGAAAGATAAAATTTATATATGATAGAGTCATTTAAAAGGTATGAAAATATCATATATATCATATATTACAATTTAATACAACATTATTTTCTTTCATGAGAGGTGGTGATGAAAAATGAATAACAATAGTTAGAGGGGAGGTAGTCTTCCATACACTAGAATAATCATATCGTATAACATTTCATGGAATAAGAGATGAATATTTTTTGTTCCATAGACATAATTGTTTCTAAATATATTTGAGAAAATATTTTTATTATATCAACATAATGTAAGAATATTTTAATGAGGTGGAATAAAAAATAAAATATAAATTCTCATTGGAGAACAATACAATTGTTTTTTGGTTAATGTCTGTTTATTTGAACTAAAAGACATACTAGGTTGGATTTATGAAAAAAATAAGTATTATTGGACAAAAATATGGAATTAAAGAGTGATCTTGATTTTTAATTAGAAAAAAATGGGCTTGGATGTATGAAGAGGAGAGGATAGAGGTGGACTTTTATAAGTAGGAGAGAGTACACACTATGTATTTTCATAAGAAATAATGTGTAACCACATTTTTTATATTATAAAGAACTATAAAAGGGATCATTACTTAAAAATAGAGGTGACAATGTCAAATAATGTGCTTCCAATAGATGTTGGACATGTTTGGATCACTATTTATATAACATATTATTAGATTAATTTAGGTATATTTCATCCTTATTTTTGTTTTCCACTTTATTTGGTTGAGTTTTTATCCTTTCAAGGATAGATTGTGTTTTCATTGGGAAATAAACTAAACAATATGGTTTTATCTATTTTTTTAATTAAGGGAGTATGTATATAAATGTGAAAATAGATTAACATGATGTCCTTGGGGTCCAAGTATACCTAAGGACATTATCTAAATGTTTCTATAGAATATTTCATGTCTGAATATTCACATCATGAACTAGATACATGATGTGAAACCTTTTCTATACTATTGTCATGAACTTGTAAAATGGATTTAAATTCAAAATCCCTTCAAACTGGTTCATGTCGTAGAACATTTGATCAGTTTTTAAAACTGAGGTGACTACTTTTTTAGTGTATATGTATTTATTGGATTTCAAATTGTGAGCATGGGATTCACATTGTGAAATGTGAATGGCCTATTGGTTCTTATATTCTACACATATTATTATTTTTACTTAAACATTAGGGATCCTCTCTTGATACCTAGAATGGTTTTGGGGATCCTGGATCCTTCCTAGTCGTTACATTCAATGATTGATCATCATTATGTTTTTGTTTTATCTCTCTATGTAATTGATATTTTTTACTTATTCATTTTCATTTGTCACATAAGTGTCTTTGTGCTACATTTTATGGATTTTTTTTGTTGTGGCGATGATTCTTCTTTATCCTTTCTAGACTCAATGTGTGATCTATTGGATCAAAATAGATGTGAGATGGCACAAATATAATTGGGGAATTGAATTTTATATTTAAAATTTTCAATAAAAACCTTTAATGAAGGTTAATAGTTTAATACAAAATAAAAAAAAATTACCAACGGCTATTATAAGACAAAACAAACAATATGACTGAATCTCAATACGATAAAACTTTTTTGATACCACGGGTTATGAAACAATTGTATTCAGATTGAATACAAATATTAGAGTAATATATAGTGTAAATTATTCAACCATATTGCATAAATAATCGATACATAAAATTGTAATATGTAATTAAAACAATTACAAAAAATAAAAATAGAAATAAAAAATAATAGGATTATATATCATTTACAATAAGCAGTGGAAAAGTAATAGTTTTTACAAATTTTATATCCCAAGTTTAGTGTATCCTTTCACCTTAGATAATAGGTATGTCTCACCAACACTGGTAATCCCTCGATATTATTATAGGAATGACCGTCTAGCTATCCCCATTGTCCTCGATTTTATAGGTAATTAGAACCTCTATCTTTCAAACACCTGAAAGCCACTGATACGAAGATATGTTTCACCATAGCCTATCCCCAACAGCCCCCGATCGTTATCACTTGATCAGGTGAAAAAATAAAAAAATATGATATTTAAATATAAAATCTATGAATGAGACATTCATGTTTTATAATTTCATAGATTTCGCATGAAGAAAAGAGAAGTCACAAGATCTCTCTCTTGAACATGGAAGTATATAAAGTTTTTCATGTTTTTTATCTACTTAAAATGACCTCATATTTATAGACCATAGGTTCCAATGGTCATATTTTTTCCAACGGTCATATTTCTCCAGAAAAATCAGAGGGATTTGGACACCATGAATTGTAAAGGTCATATTGAAACGGAAAAAACCACATCATTTGGATTAGTTTATAAAAAGCACCAAAAAATCATTTTGGTTACAAAAAAATATATATGAAAATGATAACATGAGTATGATTGATATAAAACATTTGTGTTGATAAAATAATGAAAATATGAATGAGGTAGGTGTAACATGTGTATGATTAATGTTATTGTTAGTATGAATATATTGAAAAATATTGATATGATACAAAGTGAATATGATGCATAATGTGAGTATGATAAATAGAGTGGGTAGGATGAACAATGTGAGTATGATGAATAGAGTTAATAGGATATACAGAGTCGGTATTATAGAAATAGGCAGTACGATATAATGAGTCAGTATGTTAGACATAATGAGATTTTTGATTTCCAAAATAAGAGATATTAAAGTCAAAAGATAACTTTTAACATAACAATCTCCCCATTTTTGAAATAACAAAACACCAATTTAACCTACAATGAAATACCTATATCCCCCTAAGAGTGGGTATGATGAAAAAAGTGATAATGATGAGCAGAGTCAGTATGATAGGCATAGTCAGTACAACAGACAGAGTTAGTATGAAAAACAGTGTTAGTATGATAGGAAAAAAGAGACTTGTGATTTCCAAAACATGTCATAAAAGTGAAAATATAACTTTTGACTTAACATGGTATTCCATTGTAGTCATACCAATATGTTAGTTGTGGTGTGGTGTGTGATTTCGTTGAGTTGTGTATAGTTTAATGATCTCTGTAGACATTTTATATTTCTAAATTGATTCTAATAATTAAAGAATTATCATTGGGAATCATTTTTATATTTTCATTCTTATGTGTTGGTGGATATTACTATGGGCATGGGTGAATTCAGTTTGAGGTAGGTGGATGCTCTGATAGACTGTGTTGGAGTAACCACATATTATCTTGTTTTTAATAATTGTATTATAAATGAAATGGCATGAATTGTTCATTTTTTTTGTCTGTGGAATCATGTTTTGGTGAAAAGACTGTCTTCCCTTTGTTTTGGTAAAATGAAAATGTATTTTCAAATCATTGAGAAATTTATTTATCAAATTTTTTCCATATAATTTTTTTGATGAAAAGGTTTGGAAAATTTAGCACATGGAAAGCCTTCATTTCTTAGATGGAAGTTGTAGAAATATGCCTCATCCATGGACACTATAAAGGGTTTCAATCATGGGTTGTTTCTCTAAACCCTAAAATTATTGTTATAGGAACACTTTAGACTTATTTGGAGGCTTTCTTGTTGGGTTTCTCCTATTATATATAGATTCAATGTGTTTATCTAGAGACTAGATGCACATGATTGTCTATTTTTTCATGTGATTGTTCTTTATAACATCCCTAGTAGTGATCCTTGGAGTTACTTACAAATTCTAGTTTTTTTCTGATTTGTTTTTTATATGATGTGTCATATATTATTTTAATACTTTTATTTATGTAATATTTTTCAAAACTGTTTTCCCTAGATTAGTTGTAAATGTCGAAAAATATGATTTATTCACAATTATTTTGATATATATCCACTTTAACTAATTATCATTCTTTATATTCATTAAACATTATTGTATTATAAATTTTTTTGAAGATAATTTTTATATAACACCTCTGTTGGATCCTAATAATCCTATTTAGATTAAACACTACACACCCAATCAATGGTGTGTATAACTTATTAGTTATTTTGATGAATAGAATATAAAGGAACAAAAGTGAGGATGTGAGGTTTCATCCAACTATTATTGGGTAGCTGAAATTGATATGGTTTGTGTTTTCTGATTCAATATCAAGGAGTAGCTATTTTAGGTTTAGTTTTTCCTTATTGTGGGACATATATATGGGATATTATTTATCTAATTATGAGTTGTAGAGCTTCCACTATTTCCATTTTTATATGAAATATATTTCTCATTTCACGCTTTTTATTTTTTTCATTCCATTTTGTGTGTGTGTGTTTGTATTATGTTTTATCTTTAGGTTGTGCAAAATTATTCTGCCAATTTTTTTGATTTCCTAGAACAATTCTTCATCTTATGGGGATCTGGAATTCCATTAGGATATGAGATGGGTTGGGTTGGGTACCAACATGTTAGGGTATCTGGGCTAGTTCTTCACATTTTTTTATCAAAATAAATATAATCAATATTTTGGAATGTTGGTAGACATGATATAGGATTGTTGGGACTTGAGAGGTAGTATGTAGTTAGTGCATGTACAACTCTTTCTATGAAAAGTTCGATGTTATCATGGGATGATGGGATGCATGTCTATTTTATTGAGTTCATGATCATAGTTATTGATTTTTTTGTTTTTTCTTGTTTCAATAATGATTTTTTTGTTTTATGGTCATTTCTTCTATTTAGGTGTGTAGTTGTATACCTCTATGATATATTACAAGAGTTCATCAAGAGGGGGAAGTGGATGCTCCTCGATGTAATTTTCATCTAGGTCATAATATTATTGACATTATCACATAGTTAACTTATGTTATAGATACAATTGTACCATGGGTTAATAATTTGGATGATGAGTTACGGTCAGAAGCTAGAGGAGAAAATAATCGATTCGGGGAATTATTATACGATAATCCACCATCTATTAAGGGTATGAGTGATCCCATAGAGGTGGAAGACTAGACGGAGAATATTGGTCATATATTCAAAGTCTTGGATACAACTAAGAATACCAAGGCAATGTGTGTGTATTTAGATTCTAAGTTCCTAATAAGAAATGGTGGGATTCAATGGTACATGTGGATATACTCATGAGCATAGATTAGGATGGTTCCAAGATCTACTTCTTTGAACAATTTTTTTCTGAAGTAACTAATGATATAGATGTCTGTAGAGTTCCCCTCCTTAATGTATGGAGAGTATTCGATGTCATATTACACTAATAGATTTGTATAGCTGGGTTTCATTTCAATGGAGGTAGTAAATAACGACCAACTGGAGGGTTATTAGTATTTTTATGTTTTGAAATTGGATATAATTCCATAATTATTTAGGCTGAATCTTTCTACCTCTGTGATGATTGATGATGAGGATATGATGGTAGTTATATATATAATAGGAAATGAAGGTTATTATTCCCCTTATTTTCCAACCAAGGGTAGATTTAGTGGCATGCATGGGATGGAGAAGAAGTGGGATGATAATCATAATATTTATGGGGGTGGATCCTGGTAGATGACCTCTACTAAACATTCATTTATATCTATTATTGTTCCCTTGAATTGTTATCATTGATGAAGGTAGGGCATAACTCATGTTCTTATACCACATATGTAAATATGTGAAAAAGTTATAGAATCTATGGCCATCTAAATCATTTATGTTATTCTATATCTATGTCTCATTATCATCATGGATCGTTAGATCCAGTGTATATAGTGGTGTTTTAATATTCTTTAATTATATTGTGATCAAGCCACACCCTTTATGAGTGGTGCACATTCATGTAGTGGATGAGTTTTTATCAGAGATAGATGAGGGTACAGTGATACTGAGAAGTACTATCTTTATTTTACCTTCAGTGGTGACTTATTTATTTGATACAGGCCCCTCTATTTTATTTATACCTTCCTAATTTGTTGATATATGTAAAAATTCAATGGAACTCATTCCCATTGTTATGGTTCTTCCATGTCATTTATATCAGCAGTTTTAGGGTTCTTCTAGTTCATTGATGATAAATAATGTGGAGCAATTCAATGATTTCCTCATTCTTGATATAGATATGATTGATGTAAACATATATGTGTATTAGAATACCTCTAATCATGATAATATTGTTTTTTATCAACGGGGTATGGAATTCCATTCATCTAATTAGAGACCTCAGGTGATTCATGGAGAGTGGGATCCAAGGTCAAGTCATGCAAGACCTTCCCACCCAGTTCTCAAAAGTTATTTTCTATTTTGTTTCAGTTGATCTAAAAGAATTTTTTTATAAATATCCCCTTGGTTTTGAGGGCTGTTACCAATGTTTTCCAAAATAATTTCTCTTGTATTCCACAAGAAAGTTAGGATGAGTAAATGATAAATATGGTTCTACTTATACATCAAGTTTTGATATCCCCTAATAATATAGAGCCAGTAAAGATGAATGAGATATGGATTTAGTTGGATGATCAGATTATGAATGGATTTGGACACCATAGTGTTTCACCATGGTCATCCTACGTGTTCTTTTATAGGATGTTTGATGGTTCATTTGAATTATGTGTGTATTTTCAGATGTTAAATAGGGTAACTATCAAGAATAATTATCGTTTTCCCCATGTGGGTGATTGTTTGATCAGTTATATGTAATATTTCTTTTAGAATATCAATCATTGTCCTGTTATTATTGGATAAAAGTTTGGTAGTATTTTATACCAAGTAATGCTTTTAAGATATGTTATATCCTTTAATATTATCATTTCATCTCAGTTATCTAACTAAATATCTATTATTTTTCATGGATTTAATGAATTAGATATTCCTTTAGTATCTAAAAACTCATATATTAGTTTGCGTGGATTATATTTTTTTTCTTGATTTGTGCACGATTATGAGAACCATTTTATTTCGGTTCTCGAAACCCCAATGAGTCACCGTTTGTATGGATGTATTTTATAATATATTTTCATGTTCAAAGAACTATTGTTCTTAGGGAACATGATTTATGAATGTCTCTTATTAGTTGATACTGAGAATGTCGACACTATAATGTCATGGGAAGAGCCATCGAACATATTTGGGATTTGAATCATACTTGGTCTTTCTTAATACAATCGATGGTTTTACAAGGATTTCATGAATTTGGAATCACCTTTGGATGCTCTTACTAATAAAGGGGTAAAATTCAGAAGGGATTCAATGTTTATGTCTTCATTCGATGAACTAAACTGCATTATGACATCAACTTGTATTCTGATCTTACCTAATCTTGGTAAGGGTTATGTATTTTTAATGCATTTTTTGCTATTTTAGGTTGTTTGATTATATTGGATGATCATGTGATGGACTCTAGATCCCACCATATTGTATCATTTAATAAGAATTGTACCAATAATTATTTGAATATTTTCATAGTAAATTATGTGCTTAGATATTTTCAGAACTACATTTTTATAAGGAGGTTCATAGTCTTCTCTGAACATAAGAGTCTTAGAAATATATTTTCTCAAAATTACATGAATATAATATAGAGTTGGTGGGTGGAATGCCTTTAAATTTTGGACTTCATCATCAACCAAATCCAAAGGAAGTGGAATGTCATTGTATATTCTATTTGTTACATAGTACCATCAAGTGATACTCTAGAATCAATGGAGTTGAGTAACTTTATGGGGATCTTCACTTATTCTCACATAGATAATATATAAGATGTTTCAGGTATAGTTTTGTCCAGTGTTAAATGATCATCATCACACGTTTAGTCTATTCTATAAGATTAGTAGAAGAATTGTGAATTCAAGGGAATTTTTGAAACCCTATATGGAGGGGATATCATTTCTCATTTTTTCCACTATAAAAATGGTATTAATTATTTTGGGGATCATTTTTTCATCCCATAATCTTAGTAGATATCTTTTTTTTTAATATAATTTTTATTCATGGGATATTCATATAGGCACTATGATGAAGTTTTATATTATGTGATATTGATTCTGCTTGATATGTATTATCAGGGAATATCAGATTATGTTCCCCACTATTAAACCTTCCAATAGATAAAGTTCAAATGTCTAAATCCTTATAGATTTCTATATACTCTTCTTGAATTATTTTGGAAATGGTGCATGGTTTCTATGAACTTTGTTTTGGGTTACCACATACTTTCGGAGAGAGGAATGCTATCAGATGGTAATTTATATATTGAAAAAGTCAGTCCAATTCATTATTATCAAGGAAAAACATAATGTTGAAAACTAGGGTAAGATGTATATGAAATAGGATTTGAGTTTATATGGTGTTTTATATTCTATTGTTTCTATAATTGATCCTAGTTTTACCTCACAGTTCTAAAAGAGTCTCCATGAGATGATGTGGACTCTGATCAGGTTGAGTATAACTTTCCATCCACATTAAAATAATCCGATAAAGAATTATATTCAAATCAATGAGGATATGATCTATTTCTAAATCATTCATTTTTTGGGATCATGGGAGATCCAACAGTGACTTGTTGGGTTTGTTTATAACAATAGTTATCCGTATTAATTTTTAATGGATCCCTATGATAATTTTTATTTTCACCCATGTCGGTAACCTATTTGTTGGGATGAGGTGGGAGAACCCTCTTAGGTATGATCATGTTTCATTCAGGAGATGTTTTTGAGGCATCAGGATATATATTGGAAACTGGTTATAACTCAAATTTGAAATAAATCATATGTGGATCATCGGTTTCATCCTTTGTAGTTTTCTATTGTGGCCAGGATTTTTAATTTTTTTTTGATTAGGTCATCATCATCTGGGAATATAGGGAATATTTCCATTGAGATATGATATACCATTTTTTGCTACTAAGAGGCTTGGTTTGGTTTCATATTAGTTGGATTATCTACTTCAGTTTAGGGGTATTTGTGATGTTTTCCATGTATCGTATTTCATGATGCACTATCCTGATCCATATCATGTTATATGTTTTTATGAAATCATGTTGAAAGTAAATGATTATATTATTGAGTTAAAAGTGGAGATCATTGATTATTTTTGTGAAAGTCATTCTTGGGAAGATTGTTCCATTGGTTATTGTATATTGAACTCATGGATCATATTCTCATGAGACATGGGAGGGTGATTCGTCAATGTGGGATTACTGGGATCAATATTATACATACACCCTTATTCTACATGACTTCTCATTGATATAAATTATCATAGTGGTAGAGTTTGCAACATATTGTTACATTATTTCAAGCATATCTCATATTTCATTTCATTTCCCTCCATGTTTGGATGTGTTTTTGTCCTTTGATGGAAGGAAAAGATATTCTAGGGAAGGTGAGCTAAATTTTTGTGTTGTATTGTTTTGGAATTAATGGTTTTGAGTATACATATAAATGAAAAAACATTAAGTTGAAGTCATTTTGCTTTCGTCTTGGACCAGAGGAATGTTCTAAATTATCTTAAAGAATCTTCCTTGGGGTAATTTTCTTTTCATGAACTAGTTAAACAATGTGAACCCTTTTCCGGGATAATGTTTTGGAATAACACAAAGCGTTAAAATATTACACATCATGAAGTTCCTCCACATCAAGAAATTCTCTATGGGTATTTTCATAAGAAAGGAGACTCCTTTTCAATATATATTATTCACATGGGTTGTATTTCTTTAACACAACATTCATGATTTCAAATGAACATGACATGTTTGATTTTATATTTTACACATTTGATTCTTTTTTGATCGATATTCAGGATCCCATTTCAAAACCATGGATATCTCCCACAAAATTATTTCTATCTATGATCCTTCCAAACCATTTTGTTTCATAATTAATGTTCCTTGTGGTTTTGTTTTATCTCTTTCGGTAAGTGATGTTTCTTCTTCATCATTATTTTTTGTCACAATAACACTATTACACTATGTTTTCTGATATATTTGTCTTATGGTGATGAATTATCTTTATCCTTTCAAGACCTGTTGTGAATGATTTATCTAGAGGCTAACCATTGTGTTGGTTACGGTTTGGCATGAATGTTCTTTGAGGTGTATATTTTTTTATCTTCTCTTCCAAATTTTCCCTTGTTTAATTGATTTAGAGATGTTAGGATTTATTGTGTCGGATTTTTAATTGACTTTTTCTTACTTCATGTTTGTGGATCCCACAATATGTGTGTTGACTTGGGTTTGAGGTAGGTAGCCAGATATCTTTATTTTTTGGATGAACCTTGAATACAAAAAATTTAATGAAATATATTATAAATTAATAGGTAATATTTATTTATTTGTGCCTATGGAAATGCATTTATATTAAAATAGTTTTATCCATTTTTGTTCAAAGGAATAGATATTTTAAAATCATTGTGAAATTCAGTTATAATATGGTTTTAAAAGAATTTTTTTTAATAAATGGTTTTAGAAATGATACACATGGAAGGCCTTGGGTAATTACATGGAATTTGAAGTAATATAAATCACCTATGGATACCATCTAGGGGTTCACTCATGGGGTGTTCTACTTCTCTATAAGCTTGTTGTTCTACGAACTTATTTGAATTGATGAGATGTTTACTTATTGGTGTGTTTCCTTGATCTTTAGATTTCATGAATATATCTAGGGACATTATTTCCATGGATGTATATATTAGAGGTATGTATGTTTTAGATAGGTTTTTTATAGTGATATTTGGCACAATTTACCTATGCTTTTGTCTTTACTTCTTTTGATTTTGTATGATATGTGATACATGCTTTGCCTAATTTGATGTATATAATTTTCATTTAAATTATTTTACCTGGATTATATGGAAATGTGGATAAAAGAGATTTAAACATATTCATTTTCATAAAAAAACTATTTAACCAATTATCATGGATTATTTTGTTTAATTTTTTCATTTTTTTGGTTTTAGTATATAGTCTTGTTATGGAACACCATGGTGGGATACTACTGAGCCTATGTAGCTCACACCATCTGCACCCCTTCAGTTGTTTATATACCTTGGTATATAGTTCATTTCAAGGATATAAATGGAACCATAATGAGGTTGAAAGGATATGGTCATCTTTTTCTAGGTAGTTGGTGGTTAGATGGTGGGAGTTGTCCACACTATCACCTAAAGTAGTTGTTTTGATTTTAGTTCCCCTTTGTTTTTGGAATTTTACTTTGGAGATTGTTTATCGAAATTTATGTTTTACTGCTTATTTTTTTTCCTTTTTTATATGACATTTATTTCTTTTGGTACTCTTTCATTTTTTCTTCCTACCGTATATATATATATATATATATATATATATATATTATATTCTTTAGGTCAGGAAAAATCATTTCCTCTGGTTTTTATTGATGCCCGAGTGCTAGTCACTGATACATAGGGATCTAGAGACACATTTAAGCATGTTATGGGTTTGGTTGAGTTCTATTTTGTGACAATATCTTGTTTTTTTCATCATATGTAAGAATTAAATTTTTTATTGTCACCCATATTAAACCTATTTTTTCCATAACTATAGTAAATAATTTTTACTATTTTTAATATACATAGGGGTCAAAAATTAAGAACATATTATTTGATAATAGAAATTATAATGAATTGAAATAGGGAATATATTTTTTTAAATTCAACTTACATTAGTGGAAGAATTAAATTTAAAACTATACCAACACATGCGATAAGAAAGTGGGATTTCACTGAAAAAATGTTCTAAAGATTAAAAAGATTAATACTAATATTAAATATGATATTAATAACAATGATGAATAGTGGATTAATATATATATAGATATTAAAAAAATTTACTTTTAAATTAATTTTGAAACAAATAAACCCTATAATATATTTAATCAAAAAGCTAATTTTAAATAAAAATATTTATTCATAACTATTCATCAAAAAATTATTATTTTTAGGAAAAAAATAGCAAACATTGATAATATTGAAATTTTTATTTAAAAACTACATTATTTTATCAATTTAATTTTATTAAACTATTAGAATGATTATTATTGTCCACAAAAATAACTAAATAAAAGTTTTTGAGAGAATATTAATTCTAAATATATAAATATATTACTGAAAATTATCTACATTTTTATCAATATATTTTATTTTTATAAAACCACTATAATTATTATTTAAATTTCAATTATTTTTATTATTGTCACCATGTTTAATTTCCATGTAATAAAATTCATTTTCTAAAAATAATATTAATAGTTTTTCAAGGTTCATTAATACCTAGTGTGGCATGTAGCATAGGATATTGAAGAAATTTAATTAAATAAGTTTATAATAATTCATAAAAAACTCATGGTTTTAAAATAATTATGGAGAACATTGTTATATATATACATATCATAAAATAACAAAGTATATATTCACATAGAGAGAGTTCAATATGCACCAAACAAGATGGTTGTATATGGTTAAAGATATTGACTACTCAATACATTACCACCTAGGGAAGGTGAACTAGATGGATGATGCTCTATATCAAAAAGACCATTATTGTTAGTCTATAAAGAGTATTAAAAAAGATCCAATAAATTTCATAATTTAAGAAGATGGAACATGAAATCATGAGGAAGGGGGAAAGATATTATGTTTCTCAAATGAATGTTCACCCATCAATCCTTGTGAGTATTAAATAGGAATATAATGAAGTTGTGATGATATATAAGATAGTGAAAAATATTCTTGAACTCATCCTAGCTGTTTATAAAAAAGGAATAACATAATAATATATCATCTCCTAGAGTATGGTCACACTATCATGGAAATTAATTGATATTTGGGTAACCTCTAGAACGAGTCTCCAAGATCATGGGTCGAACCAAGGGATCAACTGGAATCATCATTTCTCAAGCCATATAAGTGGTATGAAAATAGTGTCTCACACCCATGTTTATAAATATTGTAGCTAATGTATAGAATACACATATCATACATATTATAATATTAGGATCATCAAGGTATTAGTATTTTACCTTATACAACTGTCCTCATCCCAGACCACCAGCTCCTTGGGTCTGGTGTGGACAACCTGGGTTATAGTGACAATAGTAGTGTATTACTTCAACCTCCAGGTACTCTACCCAATCCTTTATTGTACCTTCTGACAAATTCACCTCCCTGATCCAACCACCATATCTATCTAGGTATTAATTCATCCATTTCTTTTTCTATTGTGGAGTGGGTTATAAAATCATGATTATAATGTCCCCATCCATCATAAGAAAAGAACAACCACTCTCTAGGGTGACTCGGTCCATCCTTGGAGTATTAAATCTCCAATAGTATATCTTGGGACACTCTCTTAAATCACCACATGGGATAATATCCCTAATAATATCATCAGCCACTAGATTCTAAGGTCATAGATTCTATGTGCCAAATAAAATCACTGTTCTTTATCATCTACTATGCTAATAAATAACATGTTATATTTAAACTTTTTCAGAAATTAAAAATGGTTACCTCGCCAAATTTATATAATGGAACATCATCCCTAACTTATTTACACCACATTGATCCTTTTATCTCAAAACAATATTTGAAAATCTATTATAAATTTTCGTAGACATGTTATAGTGGTTCTGGTTTCCCTAAAATACTAACCATAGAGCCATTTAGAGAATATCTAAAGGAATTATTTCAGTGAAGTGGTAATTTTTTTTATTGATAAAATTATTTTATACACTTATTTCCCTCCTATAAATACGTTGTATTTATCATAATATAAAAACTTTAGTATCCTCAATACTATGAAATTTTATTACGATTTTCATAACACCATTAAACACCCTCATTATCATAAATCAGTAAGTGAATGTATTGCTCATGCATATGTACAGTTTACTGTCTCAACGGAGAGACACAATTAATTTTTAATTAAATGTTTTTATGGATGGTTATTATAATGGTATTAATATTTTTAGTAATATTTATTTAATTATTATACTTATTTAATGACAATATCATTTTTAACTGCTTACCATCCAAACCATTAGGACACGATAACGTCGGTTGAGTGTACATCTGTACTACCACGTTCACAAAGTGATGTGTTTTTTAATTTAAATTTTTCACCAATAGTAATGCGGATTAATTTGATGAATATCTATAATATAATAAAAATCATGGAATGATGAATTAATATTTACATTTCTTTCATTCCAACTACTGAAAAAATGAAAATAGTTTTCTTCTCTACATATGAAATGCCATATCTATGAATATTGTAATTAATATTTTCATATATAAATGTTATTGATATATCTAAATATTTGTATAATGAATATATATTTAATTTATATCATAATTATTATTATGGAGTTTATTTAAGTAAAATTATTATAAAAGGACTTGATTTACTGAACTCAAATACTGAAGATAAATGAAATGTTTATATCCTATAAATTTTTATTATTAAGGAATTATTGATAAAAGGGGTTTCAAACATTTATAGGGTGATAATAAAAAATTAATCTATTTTAAAATTATCATAATGTTAAATTTATGATAATGGAATTTGGTGTGAATTCAATGTAATGGGAAATCAGTACAACGGTTTTATATCACAATTTCATTGTTTGTAGGGATTGATTATCAATATTCCTTATATAATGAAATTTTATGATTATACCCTCAAGATACTCATGAATTATATTTTCGTATTTTTATTTAGTGAAATAAATGTTGTAATTTCATTATACTAACCTTATGTAGTAAACTGACTGAAAATATGTTTTTCAGGAAAATAGAATTCACTTATCTCTTAAGTGGAGAAACAATTTTCCTCCATATACATGTATTTAAAAACATAATGAATTATTTTTCGATTATCCTTCTATTTTATTTAAATTTATATTACGCTTTTTTACGTTTTTAAAACAATTTTCAAGGAATTTGTTTTCCATTTTCCAAATGAGGTACTTTGTGACTATTCTGATAAAAGTGTGGAACAAATGTTTCGTTATAATTTGTGGAATGAATAGATTTTCCCACTATCATGAATAATTTTTTAATTGAAGACTAATATACAAGTTTACAACTATATTTTCAAATAATAAATTTTCCACAATTTTTTCATAGTTTTTTATGTGATTTAAAAATAGAAATATTGTTTTTCTAAAAAAAAATTAAATGATGATTGAATGGTATTTATATTAATCAAAGACAAAAAACATTCTTTTCACATATAATTTATTGGGTATATGATCCAATAATACCATCATTATTCATTATCAAGAAGATTTATGTTTATGATAATAAAATTTTTTGTGCAAATTGTTTCCCTTCCATGGGTTATTCTATGATAAAAGGTTTATGTTTCCCATTTATATTAATGGGTTCTAATATGATGACTGATTTATGATCATATAGAACACATATATAATGATTTAACTTATGTGACATGTGGGACCTATAACTCCCTCCAATGTATTGGGTAAAGATTGATATCTCCTAAGATAAATAGTATTGGAAGGGGGGTAACTCAGTTCACTACAAGACTATGCCCACTATGATAGATTTGGGAGTATCCCTCGAATACTATGATTATTTGAAGAGTGAAATAATTATACTATGATAACCTTGAAAATGATCATTGAATACTAAGGAAGTTATCTTCAATGCTTTTTTGGATTCCATAAATCAGTTTCTTATACCTATGATATGATTTTTGATAAATGCTCTTTCATTACATTATGATTTATTTATTATAAACTAATAAGATTTATGTCATGACTCAAGAATATGATCTATGATATGATGGTGGGGTTTTTAAATATTAGGTTCAAGGTATTATACCTTTTTTATTGTCATATTCATTTATTATAATTAATATATCCATTAGTTACCGATAATCAGCATGTGAACTCAACTATTTTTTAGGTTTCCTTTCCCCAGTATAGAATGAAAGTATTAAGAATTATATGTCTATGATGGGTTCTAGTTGTTAAGATCTAAGTGTGAATCGATGTAGAACAATTTCCAACTAGTTTTATTTGTTTCTATATTTCCAATGATACAAGACCTATATGATTCAACATAGGATTGTTATGTTATGAAAATAATATTCATATATTTGTATGTAATATCTATATAGGAAAATTATGGGTTACTATTGTATATATAGAATAAATGTTTAGTTAACCTTTGGAAAATATGATGAAAAAACATTAATAATAACCCTTGGGATATATATACATATACTATGATATACTAATGTTTTGTTAATGACCATGAATCACCTATGTTAAAATTATGGTTTGATTAAAGGAGGTTTCACAATTTAGACATTGAATAAATTATTTTTCATGATTTTGTGGATTCCCACTATGATTATTGTTGCACAATCTATGATTTTTTGTTTCAGTCAATTGTTGTATCATAAAAGGACATGATAATGTGGAATGTGATAGAAAATAAAATTATTATCCTCATGATCAACTAAATCATATGATAAATGGAATAATAAATATTATTTCTATATAAATAAAAAATCTCCATCTTTGAATCATGTAGCCACGCTGAAAAATAAAACTAGGAAAGAAAATTATGTTGAGACAACCAGAAGTATACAACATTCTTTCACTATGTCCAATAATCGACTAGTAGTAGAGAAATTGATCAGTACAATTGAAAATATATATTTTTTCATCAGTGTTTACAACATTAGAATGTCATTTCGTCCATTTATCATTTGGAATTTAAAGCATAACATTAGTGGTATTTTATCAATAAAACAAGAGAATAAGATTATTTGGAATCTATAGAGTGTGATGAATTGAAAACATTATATTTTAACAATTATTCTACCCATATAATTTCATGAGAATAGAGAAAACAAATCCTTAATTTAAAGTAAAAGGATTATGAATCGGTTTGAACATATGTGGTAAATTTCTCAAGACTTGCGATGTACACTTGTGATATTATCATTAAACCTAAAAGTAATGTTCATTACATATTTTTGGATTATAAAAATGTCTTTGAATTATGTTATCAATAAGGCACTTCAATATCAATGAATAAATTGAACAGTTTTATCTTATAAGCAAATTTTTATTGAAATTACCAAACAATATTATAGTTTTGATAAGAAAATAAAAATTTAATTCAAATTAAATTCTAAAAAACATATAGAAAAGTATATGAGTATTTTAATATCATTGAACTATGGATTGAAATATTGAGAAATTGCCTAAAGGGAACTGGTAAAAGTTTAAATTGTGAAGAGTAATGTCATCAACCAATTGAATGATGAAATGGTGGGAAGAAATTATCTAATTATTCAAATAGTAAGAAATATCTATAGAATTAACCATCAACACTCTAG
Source organism: Viscum album (assembly GCA_963277665.1). NCBI lineage: Eukaryota > Viridiplantae > Streptophyta > Magnoliopsida > Santalales > Viscaceae > Viscum > Viscum album. Next base: position 162,682,470 of record OY728155.1, on the reverse strand, counting down.
GGTTTCAAATACAAGAATTATGGGAATTATGATATCAAGACCAAAAACCAATGGTTAATGATGTTCATCAATGTCAAAAACCTATTAATCCTAGATATATTGAGAAATATCATGTAATCAGTATTTTTGATGAGGGGTATGATAACGATGTGGTGAAAGGTATAGTTACCATCCATCTACAACTTCAAATGTATTATTTCATTCTGAATCTGAAAATTAATTTATATCTAAATTAATTTCTAATTGTATCAATGTGCTCCATAAAAACTGTATGTTTGTTCATAAACACCAATCATCATATGATAATCACACCTTCTTCTTCTTCTATTGATGATTGTAGGAATATGAGTCCTAAAAATATTTTCATTCTTCCACCAAATGAATTTGATTTAATTTTGGGAATGGATTGGCTAAAATTACATGAATCCAAAATAAATTTCCATTGATGGAAATTTATGTTTTATATTATGTACCGACCTATAATATTCTATCAGTGTGAATAAAAAATTAATTCTAAGGGAAATCATGTCTATCATATGGTCCATGATTCATATAAAAATTTGGTTTTTTCTCAAATAGTTGGCGATAAACACAAAACCAATTATATTTCTGTTGTCCTAGAGTTTATTCGTGTCTTTTAAGAGGTGTTTCACAATCTTCCATCATAACATTGATTTTTAAATTTTACCCATACAATATTCTACACATATTTACAAGAAATCATATAGAAAGGCCCCGGTTGAGATGTTAGAATTGAAGAATAAACCATAAGATAATTTTGACGAGGGATTCATCCATCCAAGTGGTTCACCATGTAGTTCTCCACTTATGATTATTAAAAATAAAATATGGATAACTGAATCTCAATATTAATTATCATGAGAATAAAAATAACCAAAAATAGCACAAGTGTCATCTACCCTATATTGATCACTTTTGGATCAACTTCATGGAGCTTAATAATTTTCTATGATTTTTCCTCATTGTAGAAATCATCAATTAAGGGTTAATAATGAGGATATACCCAAGAATGATTTCCATAAAAGGTATACACACTATGAATTTCAAGTGATTCAATTTGGTCTTGATAATTCCCCCTCTATCATAATGTATTAAATGAATGGTGTCTTTTGTGATTACCTTCATCATTTTGTGGAATTATTTATAGGTGATATTCTTATTTATTCAAAGTGAAAGTAAAATCAATAATATCATATAATAATTGTGTTGAAGACCCTAAGTAAGGTTAATATTTATGAAACAATTACAGAGTTTGAATTTTTGGTATTGAAACATTCATTCATGTGTTATATAATCTCATGTGAGGGTATATCATTAGACCCTCCAAAGACATGTGTTATTGAACATTGGATTAGACCAACCACTGTGACTGTGGTCCAAAATGTTTTTGGGTATAGAATGATATTATTGGATCTTCGTGGAAACTATTTCAATAATATCAAATCCACTCTTCATGTTAACAAAAAAGGGATCAAAGTTACTTTAGATGGTTGAATGTGAGGAATGTTTTATGGAACTGAAGAGAGGTATAGTCAATGAACATATTCACACAGTACCTTATAGTGAAGAATAGTTTCTAATCTATTGTGATAGAATAATAATGGAATTAAGATGCATCCTCATGGATAATGATATGGTTATAGAATATTCCTCATTACAATGGATAGTACATGAGAGAAATTACCCAACTCTTGATTTTTAGAAAACTGATGTAATTTCTGAATAAATGTTTTTAAGGCATTACCTATTTTGAGGACAGTGTGAAATATATACTGTTAAAAAAATATTATATTATATTTTTACTCAAAAAGTGATAAACATGTAAAAGATAATATTTAGTGAGATGATTAATTATTATAATTTCATTGTACATTGTCACCCTTAGAAAAAGAACAAGGCAGAATCTTCTTTATGTTGAACAGATCGTGCAAGATTATCTGTGATGAGGATTTAAAAAGATCCAATATTAATGGATTTTTCGAAGGATAGTGCTATAAACCATAATGAAGGGGAGAAATATTATTTGGATAAAATGATTTTTCATATATCTTTAATAATGATAAATAAATAGGAACAATATGAATATGAAGACCTGCAATGGAAGGTAAGAAATGTTACTGATTCAAACTATGATCATGATGGAACAATTAGTTTCAAGAACTATGTTTGTGTCTCTTGGTAGGAATAGATGATGGAAGATGATCATAGTTATTAATTCTCTATATATCCAAGGACTATAAATATATATAAATATTTAAATTAATATTTCTATTGGGGTGACATAAAGAGAGATATTTCAAAAAAATATCTCAGTGCATCATATGTTATTAATTTATGTATATGGTATAAAATTCAAATTTAATGTTTTAACCCTTACCCATACAATAATGTAAGTGGGAATACATCACCACTAATTTTTTCATCAGACTCCCCAAAAAATAAAAAGGGAATAGTTATATTTTTATTGAATTCAACCACCTTATGATGTAATCATACATCATTTCCAGTAGAGAATATTTCTCTCTTGTTTGACCTTTTCATTTATATATTCATTAAGTGATAAAATTTGATGGTTTACAACTATAAATTGTATCTTATTAGGATATGAAGTTTACCTCACTATTTTGTAAAATTAATCGGTAGGATCTGAATTAAAAGTTAATTTTTAGAAATTATAATTATTCCTAGATATATAGTTATTCAAAGAGGTCCTTTCAAAATATATAAGACATGTTAATAGCCTGTTATATAGATTTAAAATGTGATTGTGATAAAAACATTGCTTTGGATTAATTTTCCTAAAAAATATATTTTGCTCTAGTATTCAAATTGGTCCTTATGGAGCCCTCTATAATAATAATTGAAAAAAAACCAATATGCTAGAATGAAGGAGGAGAAGAGGATTTATTAGGACTTGTATTGGATGAGGAATTGGAAGAGAAGATTGGAGATATTCAATATCACATAAGAAATGTTCAAAGTTGAAAAAAAAGATATAATGAAAATCATTATAAATATCTTGAGTTTGAAGATATTGGTATGGTATTTCTATGAATATCTCCCTAGAAGGGGGTGATGAGATTTGGAGATTTGGGAATGTTAATACCTAAAAATATTGACCCTTTTTGATATTAATGATTATATCAAGACCATACCTTATTTATTGGTGCTCACATCAAATCTATTTGAAGCTCGTGATCTCTTCCATATATTTATATTGAGGATATAAATTATCAATAATTGACATTTAATAAACATAAATGTTAATCCATAGGAAAAATATATTTTTTATGATGAAAATTTGGTCGAGATTCTATATTGAACATAGAATGTTCTTTGAAAAAATCTCCCTACTTGGTAAAATTTTCATGGTGAAAATACCAATTTGAGGATGCTTCATGGGAAAATGAGGATATAATAAGGAATAATTATCATCATCTATTTGTATCAGAGTAATGAATGTTATGGGATAAATTTATTTTAAGGGGGTAGATTATTCCACCTGAAAATTCTTATTAAAAATTTCTCTTTAAATAATATTATTTCTATTATAAAGTATGTTACATTCATCCTCATCTTTATAAGAACATTGTAACATTTATTTTACATTGAATTGGAAAGTATTAATTTTATTAAATAAATGATGAATAATATATGGTCTACACATCAATAATATTAATTCATTAGTTATAGATTAATTACTATTGAAACTAAAAATCATTTTAAAACAATGGTGATGTTTTTTCTGATAAAATAATTTCTCTGTGAAATGTATTTTTATCCTAGTAAATCGATTATATAAATATTGGTAAATAATTTTACTTAATTTTATTTATTTAATCTTATATCACAATATTTTCTATGAATAGGATAAGAATAAATCTTGTTTTTTTCTTAAAAATGTATTTTCCCTAAAAAATTATTTTCTTCATTTTTCAAAATTTAATTAATGATAAATTCTTACAATTCTAGGTATTGAGAGATAAAAAATTAAATTTAATATTTATAATAATAAGTATTTACTTTGGTAAAATGGTATATTTTATTTCTCTCGTTATTAATAGTCACTATGGTAAAATTTATCAAATAGGTAATGGATAAATCAAGATAATCGTGATTAAAAATATGTTATAAAGCCATGATTTTTAATCATAGTTTTTTTGGATGATGGTAATTCTATGCCAATAAAATTATCCTCAAATTTTATTTTTTAGTGGAAACTTGTCTATGAAGATTACATACATGTTTATTTAATCACAAAATGTTGCAAAATATAAATCTATTTGTTTTTAATATCTATTACATGTTCACAAATAGAAAAATTTTGTTATGAATGATTATTAATATTAAAATTTTCATAATGAAATTATTTTTATAAAATGAACTTATTGATAAATTTCTGGTATTCTATATGTACCATAAATATTTAGAAAAATCAAAGAGAGTTTTTGTCCAATTAACTGAAAAAGTAAATAAATGATTTCTAAAATTTTACAAGTGGCATAATTTTGGTAATATATGATGTCATACAACTTTTATATGTGTATGTGAAATATTATTTTTGTGTTAAAATATTATATTATAATTAAAACTTCTTCTTTATGTCTTTTAAATAAAATTAAATTAATAGTGTCAAAATTGACACTAATGATAATCCACCAAAATAATATTTTATTATATTTTTTCAAAATAATAAAAAATATTTAAATAATAGATGTTGGTTATTATATATTATAAATTTTATAAATATACCAATTATGGTTTATTTTTCACATTAAAATTAAAAAATACAACCTTTAATATTGGGAAATTTTTTACCATTAATATAATTAGAATTTATTAACTAAGGGTATGTGAACATGATAAGGTATAAAATAGCACCAAAACATATATAAATTCTATAGTATTATGGTTTTAAAACCATATACATCCTAATAATTTAATATATATCAATTTTTAGTAATTTATCTTTTGAATGAATTTATAATAATTTGACCTTTTTTTAAATTCCAAAATTGCCAACCTCAATTATAAAAGGGAACCTCCTCTATCACATTTTAAAATAACATTGAGAATTATATATTGAATTTATTATTATAATTTCTCTTCAATAAATACCTATATACATTATAGAGGTTTTGGTATTCCATTAATTCCAAACCTATAGCCATTTAGAGGATATCAAAATGAGTTATTTCAAAGAGGAAATTGCCTTAACTAGTCACTTTATTTTCTACTGTTCTTTAACATCTCTAAATTAATGTTATTTAAAATAAAATAAAATAAAAAGAATCCTAAAAACTCATATATTTAATTATTATTATGAAGGTACCATTATACACCCTATTTCTCATCAAATGCAAGTGAAGGCTCAATTGTGTGTACATATAGTTTACCATTTCCATGTAGCGATACATTTTATTTTTCATAAAAATATATTATGAATTGTAATTATGAAGGTTTAAATATTTATATATTATATTTATAAAATAATTTTACTTCTGAAATAATAATATCATTTATATATACTTTCCTTCAAATCTTTTGTAAAACAATAATGTCACTCAGGAATCTTTGTGGACTACCATGTCTACAAACATTGTGATTCCATTTCAATTTAATTTTTACTTGGATAGAAATAATGATTGGTATAAGAAATATATGATATATATATATATATATAAATATAGTTATTTGAAAATCATAAATTACTATTTAACTTTATTTAATTCCATCGGGCTAAAAATGAAAACCGCATTCTTGCGCATGTATGGCCAACCGTCTCTATTAAAAGTGTCATTATTTTTTGTATCTCTAATTTTTATGGATTAATCTAAATATGTATAAAATTAATATATATTACATTAAATATCATAATTAATATTGTGGATATAATTTTACAAATATATGTACACAAGGACAGATACTACAAACAGAATATTCTAATGATAAATAAAATAGTTAACTCCAAAAAGTAATGATTTTAATAAGTAATTATTGATATGAGGTTGTTTTAAAATGTTATAAATGGATAATATATAATTTTATAAGTATTAAAATGACTTTTTTCAGGAATTAAAATAAATTAAAATTTATCATATAGGTGTTTAGATTGCTTTTGAAGTATGGAAAGCTCAAGGTAATAGGTTTTCATCTCATTCTTATTTCTGTAGGGAACAATACTTATAAACCACTTGTTTCATTTGTTTATTGTATATAATTCACATGAAAGTATTACTTGATTCTTAACCAAAAAATTATGAGATGTAAATATCAATATATGTTTTTTTATTCCTAATTTTTATGATTCAAATGTTTCAAAAGTAGAAATGGGATTCATATTTCAATCTCAATATTTAAATGGATTAATTAAGATTATGATTACAATGAGAAAATTTATGATCTATCTCTAAAGAAAAAAATGGATTTTATTTTAATCTGGTTGATTCGAAATACATGTTTTTCTTTCATTTTCATCACATAATTTACTCGAGAGAATAAAATTATGTTTTAAGGATAATCAACATTATTTATGTCTCCGGTCTAAAAAACATTACTTCTATATCCATATTTTATATAAATATTTAAATAAGTTTTTTAATATTATCCTATTATTTTATAAATTCAATTTCACCCTTGACTGAAATTTTAAAATACATATGAATGAAATCATATTTTCATTTTGAAATGCGTTACTTTGTGATTGTTCTCTCAAAATTATGAAAGAATGTTTTTAAACATATACAAAATTAATGAACATTCCTACTCCCATAAATAATTTTTATTTGATGTTTTCTTTATAATAATAAATTTTTGTTTTGAAATAAAATATATTAATTCATATTTGGGATATTTTTTTAAAAATATTTTATTTAAAAATTGAAATATGATTTACTGAAAAAAAATTGATGGTATTTTGTGGTATTTTTGTTTATCAATGGAAAAAATATTCGATTTTAGATGTGACTTACTATGAATATGATCCAAGGATACAATCCCTAATATTTATATAGATGGATTTTTAATATGATGAAATGATTTTTTTTAAACTCGTTTCATTTCATGGGTTTGGATATAATGATATTTTTGATGTTGGGGAAAATATTTATTTTATTTTAGTTACGTAGTTGGTGTGACCTATATCAACCTCTAATTAATTGGCTAATAATTGATATCTCATGAGATAAATGGGACTAGATTTAGGAATATACCCATTTCAATAAGGGACTTTGTCCACTATGACATACTTGGGAGTGGACCTTGACTGCTATGATGATTTGAGATGTGAACTCATTCCACTATGATAGTTACCAAAAATAGTGTTACTACTTATTAAATTATTATCCCTTCTTATGTTTATATAGCAATTCCATGTCTTATTACAATGTTATGATCTAATGGAACTATTTATTTTACTACTATATGATTCATGTATTATATAAAACCAATCCTTATACCCTGAATTAGGATTTTGATCTATCATATCCATGGTATGTTTATTAAATGTTAATCTCGTGTTTTCATACCCTTTTTACCATGGTATAATTATATGATCATTGATATCTCCCATATTTAACCATAGAAAGATAATGAGATCACCCTTTTCTTATGATTCCTTTCCCATGATTTGAAGAAATATATTATGTATGATACATCTAAAAAGGGTGATAATTATGAAAAAATATGTGGGATATGATTTTGATATTTTATAAACTAGTTTTTTATTTTTTTTATGGGTCTAACTATACTAAAACTAATCAATTTTAGCATGGATCAAAATTTTATACAAAAAATATTCATCTAGTAAAAATAAATATGTATGTATGAAAATTATGGTTTTATATAGTTGGTATTATATAATGGATTATATAAACTATGGAAAATAGAAAGAGAAAAATATTAGTATTAACCCATGGGATCAGTCTGTGTGTGGTATAAAATCTTAATGTTTTATTAGTTATCATAAGTGAACTGGGTAAAACGTATCGTTTTTTAGAATAAGTTAATGGTGTTTAGACATAATATAAATAATTTTGATGATTATAGGGTTCTATACTATGATAATGTTTCCAAATAATATGGTTTTTGTTTGTAGTTATTCCCTAAAACTGAAAGAAATCATATTAATGCTCAATGAGATGGAAAATAAAATTATTTTCCTCCTGATAAAAGAAAATTTGTGAGAAATGGAATGAAAAATATTGTTTCTATTCTCACAAAAATCAATAATTCTATGAATCATGCTAAGAATACAAATGAGTAATAGTGTGAATTATGTTTTATTGAGACTACCACACGATAACATCCACCTTTTTTAGCGGTCCAACTGATCCACTAGTCATTTACAAATGGTTTTGTACCATAGAAAATATATTTTATATTATTCAATGTTGGAAATAATAGAATTTGTTTTGGAAGTATATCATTTGGAAGGAGAAAATGATATGTAATGGAATCATATCCTGATTATTTATTCTTTGTATGATCTATATCAAAATAAACAATTGAATTTTATTCTCTTATGTGTTTTTCGTGAAATTATGTGTTTCTATTTCTTTTTTCCCACCTTATGTTCTCAAAAGACTAAAAATATAATTCTATGGAAAAATTGATTGTATTTCTCTCTTAGATTGAATAATAATTTTCTTATATATACTTTTTTTCTATAGGACATTGATGAATTTTTTTAACAACTATTACTTGATTTTCAATGTCATTTTTAACAATGTTTTACTTATTAAAAAATGATATGAAAGTAATATTTCATTTTATTTTCCAAATGAGTAATTCTGTGACATTTCCAAAAAATTAAAGAATGAATGTTTTTTTAACTTATATAGTGTTAATATTTTTCGCTATCATCAAGACTAATTTTTTACTCGAAGAGTCATTCACAAGTTTACAAGGGTATTCACAAAGAAATAATTTTCATTTATAATTAAATATTTTTTTTAATTAATGTATTTCATAATGGAAAAGTTAATTTCTTTAAGAATGTTATAATATAAATTTAATGTTATTTCTATTCATTAAAGATAACAACCCATTATTTAATATATTATTTATTGAGGATATTATCTATGGATATCATCCTAATTCATTATATAGATTCTCTATATTTATGAATAAAAGATTTTTATGATACCCACTACTTTTCCACATGTTATCATGTGATGAAATTATAATATTTTTTATAAAATCCATTTCATTACCATTGGTTATAATATGATCAATGTTTTATGAAAACCATTTCTTTTCTTAGGTTATGATCTGATGAATTATTTATGATCTTATAGAAGACATAGTTCTGATATTCATTATGTGATTGGTGGGACCTAAATCTCTATTTAATGCATTTGAAAAATATTGGTATCTCATGAGATTATTTGGACTTAAATGGGGATTAAATTCAATTTTATATGGGGCATTATCCATTCTGATAGACTTGGTAGTGACATTGACTACTAGGATAGTTTAGGATATGAACACATTCCACTATGATGGCTTTATAAATAAACCTTGACTAATAATCATCAACCATATAGATCTTTATAACTATAACCCTTAATATAAATATAATAAATTAAACTAATCTCAAAAAAGTAGGAAATGAAACATAATAAAAGGATTGATATGATTCTTATTATGAATAAACTAGGGAGATATCAATGATTAAATAATCATAACATGAAAAAAAATCGTATGAGAGCATGAGATTAACATTTTAATCCCATTCCCTTTATACCATAGATAAAAATGATGAGTCATGGAACAAATATTAGCATTATAAAAGAAAATAATAATAAATTAATTAATGAACATGAGCCATTAGATCATAAAATTGGCATAATACATTTATTTGTTCCATACACATTATCATAGAAAATAATTTCTCTAGAAGTCTATGATTATTTCCATGTCTATCATAATGGAACATGTTCATTCCACAATCCATCATAGTATTCAAAGATTGCTCCCAAGTCTATCATTATAGAATAATTCCCTTACTAAACTGGATTCACACCAAATTTCATTTATGTTTATCTTAGAAGATAACAATATATACCCAATTTATTGGATGGATATATATGTACCACCCATAACATAATGGAAATAGTACATGTTTTCTCCACGTTATCATTAATCATTAATCATATCAGAACCCATGAAATGAGATGAGTTACATAATCATTTCATTATAGTATAACCTATAGAGAATAAATGGGTTTTAATAGATTTTTATCTTTTCATAAAAGTATATATAATGGAAAAGAAACCTGATTCTTAAACATATTCACATCTTAAACATACACCATCCATAAAATGAATAATTATGGTATCATTTAATCAAAAACCTAGTAAATCCAAAATGAAATCAGGGTTTTTTTGATTTTATGGATAAATGTACCACTAAAATAACATTAAAACATTCTTGAGGAAAATGAAATTTCCATTTTGAAATCACATAATATAAAAACTATCAAATTATAAAGTAAAATAGTGTCATTCAAAAGAACCTGAAAAATTGTAAAATAGTCTTAAAAAAATATTAATCATGATAGTGAAAATAATAATTCCATCTATATGAGATTAAAAACATTCCTTCCATATTTTTTTTCCGAAAACTGACAAAGTACATCATTTGGAAAATGACAAGAAGATTCCTAAAACAATTTATAAAAAGTAAAACATGGGAAAATATGACATTATAAAATTTTAATATAATAGTTATAATCTTTATTAAAACATTATTAGAAAACATAGATATGGAATAAAATGGTTCTTCTACTGAAAAGAGAAATAAAGTGTATTTTTATTAAAAATATATATTTAGTCCATTACTAAATAATGTAAAAAAAATAATGGAAAACTCTTATTTTCAATAAATAAGAAAATTTTAATACAATTATTGGGTATCCTGAGAGGTATATGATAATTTTTCATTATCGAAGGCATAGTTATAATCAATCCCAATAAATAATGATATTATGACTTTTAAAACTAACCTTGAGTTTACCTAACATTAAAAACACTCAATTCTCTCATATTATAAATTTAAATGTTATATAAATTCTATAGTAGTTTCTATTTCATAGTTATACTATCATTTATTATGCCTTTATGACATTTAAACAAGACCTTTTTATCACTAATTCAATATTAAAATTTTCATTTTTAGGTGTTAATTGTTTCGTCTATCGTGATTTTTTTTTCATTGGTTATGAATGTTGAAAATTTAGTTTGGTTAAATTATATTAATATAATTAATAATGATATTAATATCATATTTATTAATTAAATAAATATTTATATTTTCCATAAAATTTATACTGAAAAATGAATTACATAATTCAGGGAAATGGTATGTCATATGTATACATGAATGTTGTTTTCATTTTTTAGCTAGTGGAAGAAAATAGGTTAAATAATAATTTACTTTCATATAATCATTATTATATCACATATATCATATATATTAAATAAATTATTCCCTATTACCATCAAATGAAAATATAATTGAAAAATGGATCACATCGCTTCGTGGTGGTGGTGGTCCACATATATTCTCATCCAACATTGTATTTTCTATACGGATTGTATTGAAATAGATAATATCTGATATTATGATTTATGAAGTATAATTGTGTCAAAATAAAATTTATAAATATTAAACCCCTATTACATCCCATCAAAAAATATTTGTGATGAAAAATTAATTGTATCACTGCTTGGTGATGGTTAGTCATACACATGAACGAGCGATACATTAACTTATCATTTGATAAAAATGAGGTTTATATTAGTTCTTTTATAGTCAAAATATCATTTCAAAACATTTAATGTAATAATGATATTATTTTTCAATAAATAACATAGATTTAGAGGAGGTAAGGAATAATCGAAAAGAAATTGATTGATTAAGGAGATTTCCACATCTTTGAAATGAAACCTTTAGATTAACTCTAATGTGGACAGGGGTTAGTCTTCATGGAAGGCCAGAACCTATAGAATGTGTACAATTAATTTCAAAAGGGATATTTTCAGATATTTTTGGAGATATAAGGCTCAATTTGGTATGAATAAGTGATGAAAGAGGTGACCATATAATTGAACTGAGGGAAACATTTTGAATTTCTCAAAAGACTATATTATAACCAGTTAATTATAAAGAACAATTGACTCTAAATGATTAGGGATTCAAATAAAATTTTAGATAGGGTTTTAGTCCCATAAAATAATAGAATTTATAATTGTTTTTGTGTTATTTAAAAACGTTTCCATTTTGATTATCCCTTAGTTACCCAATTTATATTATAACTATAGTAAGAATTCGTTCAATATTATTGGTTGTAACTTTTACATATATGGTTAAAATTTTCCCATAAATGGCCAATTTATGAAATTTGAACAATGTTATATCCAACTTTCCAAATTTATTTATTTATATGATTTTTAAATAATTTAAGAAAATATTATATTTCTAAAATATCATTTTTCAAATTCTGACACCATTACATTAATTTGACATCAAATATATAAGTATAAAGGTTGAATTTGAATGAAACATTTTAAAACAACAATACTATGTCATATTAACTTATGATGTTCTTATGAAACAAAAAAGTAAACAAATTATATTACTTTAATTATTTTTAAAATCAGTTATTTCATTTTTTTATTTTTTAAATAATTTTTTTTGGATTTGTGGGAATAATTAAGGTAATTATATAATACCTATAAATTATAAATAAATTACCAACCAAAATAATATTACATTTTAAAAAATTTAATATTATGATTAAATTTTAATTAGTTTTTTCCTCACTGTAAAAAGTAATGGTTATTTACATCTAAGAGAGTGAGAGTTTGCAACTTTCTTTTATTTTAATATTATATTAATTATTTTCCTAGAAATGTGTCTATTAAACTATCTAGTTTACTAAATTATATGACAAGAGTCAAATTTCATTCCTATAATAATAATTTGGATGAAAAACTATAGCCCTACAATATATTTTTAATTTTGGTTTACTTGATTTACCCTTTACTGAGGTGATACATATTAACACAGTTAGTATTAATGTTGACCAAATGTTAATGGGGCCTATTTACCAAATTTGGACCTTTTAATTCTAAATATTTAATTAATTTAATATAATTAAATACCTATAAATGGTAGAAATTATTTTTAAATTAAGTTAAAAAATGAATCAAAAAAATATTTTTATAAATAATACATTTTAACTATAAATATAGATTTTGTATTATCGAATGATTAAAAAAATTAATTTTTTACAAAATTATATCAAGTAGTATTATATAAATTATATGAAATAATTCACCAAAAGTGATTAATTTAATATATTAATATAAAAATACATTTCACGTGTGAAAATAATTTTTCAGAAAATACAACACTTTTATTTTTAAATATTTGTTTATTTTTTGTGCTAATAATTTGATAACTAATGAATTATTATTTTTTTAAAAAAATTAAACTTATATTTTTTATAATTTTGTTATTACTATTAAAACCTTCTAGTCCAATGTCTTTATGATAAATTACACTTATTATTCTTATGTCACTCATCGAAACATGCTATTTCATGTAAAACAAGCTATCAGGGAAATAAAATTATTTATAGTGGAATAATTCATAATAATATAGGGGTGTCACATTATACAACCCTTAAAATGAATTTATCCTTATAAATATTTTACTTTGATAGAAACAGATGATGTTAATTATTCCTCATCACATCCTCATGTTCTCGCTTAGCATCCTCAAATTCATGGTTTCTGCACAAAACTTTTACTAGGTGAGTTGTCATCATTCATAGAAAATTATCTCAACCATGAACAATCACTATAATTTTTCTTCATAATAAATATCAACCTCCACAATTATTACCCCTAACATTAATACATGTGAAGGATTATGTATATACTTCTTTATGAGTGATTGGTAGAACACATCAGTAACTCAAGAGATTTATCGTGGAAGCACCAGTCAATAAGATATTGAACAGATACGATCAGTAATTTCAAAAGGACTTATATACCTTGGGATTATCATCCCCTTAATTCAAAATCTAATCACACTTTTATATGGAGATATTCATAGGAATTCCTTATCAATAACTTTAAACTCACGATATTTCAAATGATTGACAGAAAATCATATTTTTTGACTCTAAAATATCTCATTTGATGTTTAATAGAACTAACTATCTATAATAATTCTCTATCCAGATTTGGTCATAATATCATTTTACTCAAATTCATTCCATCATGTTGGACTTTCTAACTTCCTACCATAGTAGTATTCATAAGAATACATCTGAATGCTGGAGTGAAATATATTATTTTAATAAATTTCCACCAAAGGAAGATCTTGACCCAAATCATAGTTTAATCCCATAAACTATTCTCTCAACAAGTAATATATAGTTTTGATGGCCCTCTTAGATGAACTATCTATCTACGGTTTATTTGTAGTATGGGAACATAACTTTGTATCCATATCCTACTAAAAACTTCTCAAAAACATTGATGTGAACTTTAGATCATGATGTAATACAATTGATAGTGGTACATCCTGAAATATTACCACTTAATGTATTACTGAGTAATATGATCAGTAGATAAATATTATATAATAGAAATAATATTTTTATACTTTATAAGGAGATTGAGTGAAATACGAATAACATTATTCCCTTCATATGTTTTTAGAGTATGATGAAAAAATACATGGTAAATTTTCCCATTTCCATTCTTAATAGGAAAATGTTGTAACACCACATTGTACTTCAATCTCTAAAATATAACTTACTAACATAATAAGCCCCAAGAAACATAATTTTCAGTATCAATTTTCATTCCTCCCCACTAGAAATAATCTTTAAATTCTCAAAACATCATCTTAATTATATAATGAATACAGAATAATACACTATGAGAATAATCCATTATCTACCTTTTAATATCTGGTAAAAAGTGAGACATTACAGGTTCCTAAACCTTATTATTCCACCACATTCTAGATTTATCTTAGGAACATTTCCCACATTCTGTTATATCTATACATCCTCTTAAAGTGCCTATTTAATCATCACATGAATAGCTGGTTGAAAACTCATTTGATAATGAAAAGCTTTCTCACCTTCCTTCAATATTTCAATACCCAAACATTGAAATTCCAAAAATATTGGATCTTTTTTTATCCTCTTCATGGATAATATAGCATGATATTTCTGACTCAAAACATTTTCCACCTTATTTGGTTTCATGTGATTGTAATTTATTAAATAGTTATAATAGTTAATATTCACAAATAATCTTATTTGGTTCCTGTATATCTATTTTTAAAGAAAATATACTTAAAAATTTTGTAATAACTATATCTATCACAAATTCATTCATAGAGATAATAACTTAATATCCATAATAAAAAATTACCACAGGTTAATCTAAATCAAGAGTTGTCTAATTTTTCTCATTGAACATCAATTTTATTGAGGAACAATATATAACAATAATTTTATTCTTGATTATGAATCTAAGTCCCTGATCTAATATATCATTGTTGATTTCAAACACTTCTCCGTTGTAGGGTAGTGTAAACACAGATTTTATGAATAGTCATCAATTCAGTTATATAAAATATTCCTCATATATATATATATATATATATATATATATAATAGAACATTAATCCCTTCTGAGTTAACTTGGTGAGTTGATTCAATAACCATGAAAATTATCTAAAAATCAAAAATAATATCCATCCAAACTAAGAATAATATGGATATCATTTAAAATGGTTTTATGGTCCAATTTTAATAACATTTTTTCTTTTAAGAGACTCAAGATATACCCTCATATGATATTATTTTACCCAATATCTGATCATTACATAATTAAAATTAAGACATTGTAAATATTCCATAAAATTTATCCTTCCTCTGGGTCTTCAGTAAAATTCCAATGTAGCCTTCATGCTTTTCCTTTCACTTTGAATATATGAGAATGAAATCTATAAATACCCCCAAAAGAAATTCAAGTAATTCTTGAAATAATTAATTTATTAAACCCATTAATATCTTATAGAAATTAGAAATATAAAATGGACTAACTATATATTCAATGTGTCCATATCTTTTATATAATTCATTGTTTGTGTATATATTCCATATTAACCATCAATTGATGATATCCCGAAAAATGATCAAACATTGAAATGTACTAATCTCTATGAATTTCACTAAATGAGCCATCAATATGGGGTATAATATACTAATTCTTGATATTTATCTTATTATGTTCCATATAATCACTACTACAAACACGACCTTTATCAGCGCTAAAATGGCATTTATCAGCGCCAGAAAAGCGCTGATAAAGCCATCGTAGATACGGGGGGGGGGGGTCCCCTTTATCAGTGCTTCCTTTATCAGCGCTTTCATTTTAGCGCTGATAAAGGACCATTTTATCAGCGCTTTTAAAAAAGCTCTGATAAAAGTAAAAAAAAATTAAAAAAAAATTAAAAAAAAATCTTTAAAAAAATAAAAAAATACTGCGAATCGGGTGGGCTTTTATAGCGCTTGCGCCCCCCATATTACAGTGCTTTTCTGCCCCTATACAGCACCCCACACACCCCCTTCACCCTTTAACAGTGCTTTCTGCTATATTCCCTCATGCGCGCGCGCCCCTGCCTCCCTCATGATTTGAACTCGAGACCTCCCCGCTGCGCGCCTAAGCCTTTACCACTACTCTATTTTGATTTGTCTTCCAATTCATGATATATATATATATATATTTAGTTATATTTATTCGTATAGTAATATATATCTATGTTAATATATATATATATATATAGTTATTAGATTATAATATATATATATATAGTTATATTATAATATATATATAGTTATATTATAATATATATAGTTATATTATAATATATATATATATAGTTATATTAATATATATATAGTAATATTAATATATATATAGTGATATTAATATATATCTATATCTATATATATATATAGTTATATTTATTCGTATAGTAATATATATTTATATTAATATATATATAGTTATATTAACATATATATAGTTATATGAATATATATATATATATATAGTTATATTAATATATATATTTATAGTAATACTAATATATATATGTAGTTATATTAATATATATATAGTTATTAGATTAATATATATATAGTTAGATTAATATATATATAGTTAGATTAATATATATATAGTTAGATTAATATAAAGGTATATAAATATTCATATATTGGTATTTTAAATAAAATTTATATTAGTTATTATTTAGATAAAGATAATATATTTTATATGTAAATATGTTTAATTATTTATTTAAAAAATTTAATTTTTAGGTGCGAATATATAAAAAATATGTACATATAGTTATATATTTGATTATAAATAGCAGTTCATTATGAAAAAGGATGAAATTTCAAAGACATAATATCAATATGAATGTAATACCTTAGAATAAATTCAGTCCCCGCCGAAAAAATCCAATAATACCCCCCTAAACTAGTTTGAAAATCCACAAAATGTTAAAAAATCTGGGTACCCCGACAAAAAACTCAGTTTTAGAGGCCTTCTGGGCCACTTTTGGCCTCGAAAAATGCTTGACCGGGGCATCCCCAGTTATAGAGACGTAGAGCTTGTCGCAGGCTTCGATTTGATATGTGGTAGAGCTCAAACGAACACCCGGATCAAAAGTTATGGCCGTTTGAAGTTTGAGTTGCGTTTTCAACATATTTTGGATCTTTTTTTAATTTTTTTTAACTTTTTTAGTCCTCAAATTGTTATTAAATGACTATTACTCCATAATGATTATAAAATTATTAATTAAAAATATTTTTTTTAATTTTTTAAGAAGTCATGTTCACTAAATATCTTATATATTAAGTATAATAAGTGTAAATGTACATTTATACTTATCTAAAATTTATTTAAAAATTATATATTATATTTATATAACCATATAACTATATTTATATATTAATATATTATTATATTTTAAATTTTATTTTTTGAAGCCGACCATTTATCAGTGCTTTTAAAAAAAGCACTAATAAAGCCCCCCCCCCCCTTTATCAGCGCTACTAAACAAGCACTGATAAAGGGGGGTGCTGTGAAAAACTGTTTTTGTGGTAGAGAATCATTGCATTGTCATATTGAAATATCTTTATTATTACCAAACATAATAGGAGAAACCCATGGTGACACACTTTTCCAAATTAATTCCTTATCAAGATTCTCCTAGATATTATTCTATAATTCATGAAACGCATTCAGAGACCATATATGTGGGTTCCTAAAAAAATTTTCATTACCATGTATATGTTCTATTGAAAAATAAACTTCACAATTTGGTGGAAGACAATGAAACACTTCCCGAATGAAATCACTAAAATCGCACATAATAAGGATAGCGTAAATATTGAGTTTCGCAACATCTATCTATGTTGAACGTTACATTTTTGTATGAATCCTGAACTATATGATGGACATAGTTTCCTTAATAAGATTGTTTTTAATCAAATTAAAATAAGATCACACGTGAGTTTGGAATATTAAACATAAATTCCATTACATAGAAATTGGTGTGGTCTTTATTTAATGAAATCTTATATAGGACCCAAATTTCATCAAATTCAACTAGACGAATAATGATATGATTATAACAAAAGACATTCCTACTAACATCAACCGAAGAACAATCAATGACCTCATATGTGATCAGCATACACTCTGGGGTTTTTAATTCTTACTCAATATCTAATTTTTTGAGTTGTTAATGTGATACCCTTTGAAAAGTATTTATATATAAAATAGTGGGTATTTATAGAATCGAATATGAAATTAGAAATTCTAGATTGTATAGTAAGTATACCATTGACAAAATATTTATATTACTTATCATCATAAATATTGTTACCCTGAGTTTCCCCTTTTCCTCAAGGATTAAGAGGTTGTTGATTTTGATCATCATCATTAACCTTCAAATTTTGCCACTGATTATCATAATTCTCACACTCCATAAATTTAAAACACTAGGTAATGGTTGGTTAATTGGGTATATATTCATTTTTTATTTTCATCATTAGATATCATCTTCCCATTACATCAGAAGTTGATTTCCCAAAGACCTTTCATTCCATAAAAAATTTTTACCAGTTCTGTTAAAATAATTCTCCCATGTTTCTTTCTATACATCAAGAATAAAGAAGGATTTTTATTCCTAGATATATTTTTTATAATTTCCATTCAATTATATTTTATTGTTCTATTAATGACCATTTCATTGATAGGTAACACAAATATCCATATCCACCTTGAGAGAACATCAAACAATTTCTTCATAGTTTTGGAAGTAACTTATAGATACCACCCTTTAAATAACTTATTTAAAATAATAAATAATTTACCATCCAAAAATTCATATTATATTATAATAAAAAAATCGTAACTCACATGTTTTGTAAAATTTACCTCATAAAACCAATATAATCATCATCCTTCATTATTAACTCCGGAATTTGGTCCCCTTTTCATATGAAGAATATTGGAAAATTGATTATTGGAAAATAATTATTAAATTTTTTTTCCACTCCATTGATTCAATTTATTATTTTTCATTCATGTTTTGTGATAAAAATTCCAACACTGATATTCTTCACATTCCAAATTATAAACATCCAGAAAATATTTCTCAATTTCTGCACACTAAAGAATAGAAAATATCTTATCAATTATAATAATATATTTCTTAGAAGGTAGTGTATATATTGATCCAATAAGATTGATTAGATGTTTACATATTATGGAATCAAGATTACATACTTCCCTCCTCCTCTCAATTACAATCTATGATTTATTCATATCTTGCAAAATTTGTTTGAGAATAGAAACACCATTTTTCATTCCAACTCCCATAACATTTGGTTTATAAGGGTTACTATCTCTGCATTGCCGATCACATTCATCAGTAACCTGATACCTTCAGGATACATACAATAAATAAGACCAAAAATAATAGTGTAAGGATTAATAATGATTGTAGGAAACCAAATAATCATGAGAAAATATAGGATTTCAAAATCTTGTAACTTTCTCCAATTACCCAATATGTTTATCCATGGCTATTCATGATCGTTACCAAAACATTATGATTTTATTCAATAATTAGACTTATCCCTTGGGTTGTTATTAATTTTTTCTCACCCTAGTTTTTAAAGGATAGTTGAACCGTTATATGATGCTAACAATAGAAAGTCATACATTTCATGTGTATATATTACATCAAAATATATGAGTATTATTTACAAAACATAATGACCCACTCCATATTATTATTTATCGAGTATATTTTGGAAAATTGAATCATAAAAAAATGGTATATAATATTTATACATCATCTCCCACTTATATATTTATAACTAGAAACCTTATTTGACTTATCATATATAATAACATTCTTCATAACCAAGGGAATGGAAACAAAATTGAAGGGTCATCTTAGATTCTTAGTAATGGGAATTATGGGAGATATTGTGGATAATATATACACAAGATAAGAAAAAAAGAATAATAATATGAGATTAACATTTTAAAACCATCCCCGATATATAAAAGATCACAATCTTGAGTCTTGGAAAAAATCAGTGCAGTTTATAAGGCGATAATCGTAAAGGAATGTAAGTAAATGAACAATGAAATATTATGTTATGTATAATACATTGATATGTGAAATACACATAAGTATATAAAATTATATCCATATATTTCCATGATTATTTCCAATGATTTCACAGTGGAATGTGTTCACTCCCCAAACCATCATAGTATCCAATGCTCACTCCCATGACTATCATAATTTACATAGTCCAATACTTCATATGGTTCACTCTTCATTACATTCCAGTTTGTCTCATGAAATGTCAATATTTAACCAATTATTTAGATGTATATATTGTTCCCACTCATCATATAATTAAAATCATACATATTTGATCCACATGATTATAAAACATTCGTCATATCATAACCCATGAAAAGAAATGGATTTAAAAAAATTCATCTTTAGATAACCCATGGAAAACAAATGGGTTAAATAAACCAAAATTCATCATAAAAATAAAACATTTAGAGAAAGAATATTGATGGTATAATTAGATATTCTCCCATGTAAATTTTAGTTTAACTAATGTTTTTGAGTCTCTGATGAATATAAAAACAATTAATTGTTCATTAAATAATATGAGTGTAAAATAACATTTACATATTAATACCACATAAAAAAATGTAACATATAAGGGAAATATGTTTTTTTAAATATCATATTAAAACATTAAAGGGATATTATAAGAAACAAATACTCAAGATGGATGTAAAATCTTCTAATATCGTACTTGTTAAAAAAACAATCCCTCCATACTTTTATCAGAATAGTCACAAAGTACCCTGATTGGAAAATTGAAAGAATATTTATTTAAAACAATTTTATATAAATAAAAACATAGGTAAAAACGAACATAATAAATATTATCCAAATAGTAAAAATTTCTTCAAAACCTTTCTATAAAACATGAATATGAACAAAGATGTTTTTTGACCACAAAGATAAATGAAATATATTTTGATTTAAAAAATATTTTTTTGTATCTGTAATATATAAGGTGTGGAAAATTAAAGTAAAACATGTAATTTCAATAAATAATCCAAAGATAAGATAATCTATGAGTATCATGAGAGGTATAACATAATATTTCATAAATAGAGGCATAGTCATAATCAATCCCAAAAAATAATGAGATTGGGATATAAACCCCTTACGTCAAGTTTTACATTCATTAAAATTACATCATCCTACAATAAAATAAATTTAAATTTTTTAATTATAAGATCATATATTATCTGTTTATAAATTATTAACTCCCCCTCTTATCGTTAATCGCTTATTATAATCACCAATTTGAGAGTTAATTGATTCATTTATGAGTTTTTCTTCATAGTTGTTTTTATTCGTGTATATTTTTCATTGTTAAATTATGTAATAAATACTAATCATAGTATTCATATATAATATATTCATTATATATATAGAGTCATCAATAATATTTAGATTTAGGAAAATGAATTACAACGTTGATGGAGATGGTAGGACGTACGCACGCATGACTGTTGTCTTCATTTTTTGAAAGATGGAATGACTGAAAAGTAAATATTATTTAATAATTATGGGATAATTATTAAAAATTATATATTTCACATGAATTCATAAATTCATCTGTATTATAATCTGCATAAAATGTAGATGAAAAATGAATCACATCTCTTCATGGAGATGGTCGTC
Organism: Viscum album; assembly: GCA_963277665.1. NCBI lineage: Eukaryota > Viridiplantae > Streptophyta > Magnoliopsida > Santalales > Viscaceae > Viscum > Viscum album. The sequence continues at coordinate 162,660,035 of OY728155.1, read as the reverse complement.
CACACATATGCATGAACAACATTTTAATTTACCAATGGATTTGATTGTTAGAATTTCGACACGATATTATCATTAAGAAAAAATAATTTTTTCATAAATTTCATATATAAATATTAATCCTATCATAATACACATACACTAAATATAATGATGAAAAATAAATTTTATCGCCATGTGGAAATGGTAAGTAATAAGTACGTATGAGGGATACATTCAATTATCATTTGTCGGGAAGGATGGTATATAATGTATTTTTCTAAATAATTTTTTTAAAACATATTTAGCATAATTATTTTATTTTTTTCAATTTATACCATATATTTGAAGGAGTTAAAGAATAATAGAAAAGAAGGTGATTTGTTAAGGTGATTACCTCTTCATTGAAATGATTCCCAAAGATGTCATCTAAAGGGCTCTAAAGATGCACATTTTGGGAATATTAGAACCTCTAGAATTATTTTTGGTAGTCGGGAAGAGAAATTTTCATAGTTTGATTAATATATAAGGCTCACTGTGGTGTAAATAAGAGGGTAAGTAGGTTCCCTTCTACAATTGACGTGAGGGGGACCTTTGGGATTTCGAAAAAGATTGAATTATTTTAAATTAATTATCTATATTCAAGAATCCAAATGAATATAGATTTGATGATAAGGTCTTATATGTTTTTAATCTCCTCAACCAATATAATTTATACATTCTTTAGTTTTGTTGTAAACAATATCATTTTTATTAACCCATAGTTAACCAATTTTAATTTTAACTACGATAACAACCTTTTCAATATTAAATCCTGTAATTATAACTTATATGGTAAAAATTTGAATATAAATAGCCAATTCATGAAACTTTATAAAAGGCCATATCCACATTATCTTATTTAATGTTTTTTATTATTTTTAAATAATTTAATGAAATATTATTTTGATAAAATATCACCCTTGTCAAATTTGACACTATTCATTAAATTTGACTTAATAGACATAAATACTGAACTGAAATGAGAATATAATATTTTGAAAAATAATAAGACTCTATAGTAACTTATAAAATTCATGCAATACTGGAAAATACCCAAATAATATCATGTTTTTTTTATTTCCAAATCATTTATAATTTTTTTTTCATTAATTGATTAAATATTGATTTAAAAATGTGTATTCATTTAATGTAATTATATTATAACTAAAAATTAAAAATAAATTGATATAATTAGTACGTGTTAATTATTAAGAATATTAATATTAATATCATTTCCTTACCAATTTTTTATCTATGTTAGCACATAAAGGATATTTGAACATAGAAAGCAACATTTTTAATTATTATTTCATTTAAATAATATATATATAATTTTCATGAAAAAGTGTCCATTAAAATAGTAAATCAGTGTTAAGGTTATAATTAATATAACACAATAAGAATTATTAAGAAAAATCATGGCCTTATCAAATATTTTCGATAAAAATTAACCATATTTACCCTTTACTAAGTTTAAATTTTTTAACATATTGACTATTCATATTAACAAAAAATGATTGGGACCTATTTAAAACGTTTTAACCTTTTAATTATAAATATTTTATTAATTTTATTAAATTAAATACTTATAAATTGAAGAAATTAATTTTAATTTAGCTGCACATAATGAAAAAAACACTGCCTTTTAGGAAAACACATTTTTAGCACAGTACTAGATATTTTTTATTATATTCTTTGAAAAAAATTTGAATTTTTATAAAAATTGATAAATTAAATAAAATAGATCATTGATTAAAATAACTCAATAATAGGTAATAACATTATATGTTAATATAATAATACACTGCGCCTATAAAACAATTTTTATAAAAAAACACTTTTATTTTCAAATAATTTTTCCTTTTTAATTATAATTATTTAATAACTACGAAAATGATTTTATTGAATTGGGACCATATATTTTTCATAATTTATTGATTTAAATGCATATCCTCCAAACCATCATTATGGAAATAATGAACAGATAGCATTTTGAGAATATTTCGTGGTTCATCTAAGCACATTAATTCATTTAATAGATGTTATCAATGGAATAAAATTATTTAAATAGAGATATTTCATAAAAATATTAAGGTGTTACAAAAAAAGAAACAAGATCATGGTTTTTTTATTTGACAAGTAAATGAGAAAAATTGATTTCTAACATGGTGTTATTGTGAATGATCTATATATCAAGTATTAGAGTGATTAAAAAAATGTTTGTCCTCAAATATGTTGATGAAATTATTTTTCTTAGATAAAAATAACTGTAGCATAAGATTTATAAATAATATATTAGTTTTTAGTTAAAAATGTTTATTATTAGAGAGTTTATTTTTTTCTATTCTTTATAGTGATACACGAGAGGCATTGTAAATTATTCTGTAAAATATGCAAGGTAATAGTGTCTTATGAACTTAAAACTAATAATATCATATACATTATCCACTATTGTCAAGATGAAAGGTAATTGAGTAATACCAATGGAAACCACTCACTATTAGGGAATATAATATTATATTATGTCAAATGGAAGACAAATTTTGGTTTTTTACAATATGAAACCTCATAATATGAGTTATTAGTATAAGAATATGAAGATTGTGGTATTCTAGAAAATAAAAGTATATAAAAATTTAGAAATTTATTCTATCATATAGGATTATATATTTTATGGTTGAGAAAGAATCATGATATCATTTTATTAGGAATTATATAAGATAAATAGATTATATTCTCTCCATATTGAAAAAATATTTTGTGGATGATGTTAATTTTTTTTGATATATGAGTTAATGTGAATTCCCTAATCAAGAACAACTATGAAAATTCAAGTTTTATCAATATGAGAAATAATATCATCAATCATCCATATAAAAATATCGGTGAAATAATGTATTACTTAATAATTGATGAATATGAACACGAGTTAGTGAATTTAGAGTTTTTCCATCCAAATAACAAGTCACAGATACCGAGATAAAGTCTTCACTTAAGGAGTTGTTTGAGATGAGTCTGATGGATCTCAGATTCCAGTCAACCCCAAACACATTTATATTGTATTCATGGATCCTATAATCCCCATGGTATCGTATATAATTTCCTTATTTTCTAATAATTTTTCTTTTACTCTTTTATCCCATAAATAAGTGACTATTGGGTTCATTAAAAAAGGGGGACATAAAGTTCATGAAAATAGGGTGATTCCTCAAACCAACTGATGGGGTGATTATGTTTGATAAATTGGATAGATATTCATTATTAAATTATAGGTAATGATTAATATAGGCAAAATAATGTGATCTTATAATGTTTTTCAAAAATCAAGTGAATTCTATGAGGGTGTTTTTATTGATGTTTTTAAACATCAATTACAAACATGGAATATTAATAGAGATATTTATTGATATTATTTAAATTTTAATCAAGTTTCTAAAATCAATAATGTTTCATGTGGGATCAGATTATGTTTTAATTGAGTCCATGATCACAAACTAATGATTTATAGGGTGAATGGTGTGTGATGAATTAAATATATAATATTCATTCAAAAAATTTCTTATATAGGTTGATTTATTATAAACTCAAATTGGGATATTCTTAGAAGAAATCCTTAAATTTTATGGGAATCTATTTAATGAAAATGCTTATTGGAAATATTCCAATACAAATGGGATTGTGATGTGTTCTTGAGAATATGATAAGTTGATGTATTTAGTGTTTTTTTATGATTTCTATAAAATTTTGGTGTCATCATAGAAGGTTCAAAAAATCAAGAAAATGAATAAATATAATTCATGATTTAAGAGATTATAATGTAATGGTTGTGGAAATGAATTTTTTCATGAAATAATATTAATTTCACAATGAAATATCTATTTCATGAAGGAATGATATTCAAAAAGGAAATATTTTACTCTTTGAAGGCAGAATAGTAATTTTTAATACTGATTAAATCACTTTTGAGAGAGAGGCATAGATTTTCATCATCCATGAATGGAAAAACTTATTTGACGTAAGAAAGAGATATTATTAAATGTTTTTTTATGATAAGGGAGAAATTGAAAATTTTTTGTATATTTTTATATATTTTTTCCTGTATTAAGTATCCTAATCACTTTCCATAGAAAAGTATATTGAATTCGAGATAATATTTGAGTAATGAAATAAATAAATTTGAATGAAATTTGATTTTTAAAGTAATTACAAAGAAATAATAGTTCATGAAGATCTTATGAATTGAGTAGTAGTTCATAATGTTCTTATATAGTAATAAAATTCACTATGAAATCACATAAGGGGTAGTTTATGAAGGAGTTATCCAGAAAGGAGACTTTGGTCAAGGTGTTTATCATAAAGGAATTATATAGTTAATATTATGATAAATTAGATCTTACATAGTGGTTAGTTATTGTATAGATAATATTACATAGAAAAGGGGAGTTTATCTTATTGAATAAAAATGAGTTTCATAACACACAACAATCATTGTAAACCAATTCTTTACTAATTTTGATTATCAAATTATTTTTTAGAGGTATAGTGAATTTACATTAGTTGTGATACTAGTGAGTTATCATATCTAATTGGTTCTAACGAGAGGGAAAATGAGTCCACACAAAAAATTATAAATATATCATCTGTGTCGTGATTATGGAATTTTGGAACATTTTCATTGTATTCTTCTAAGATTATACTCAGAAAAATTAACTGTCGAAAAATTTATTGTGTCCTATATTATTTTCGTTACCACTTCATAATTATTGTAAGTGAGGGAGGGGTTCCAACAAAAAATGGAATAAGATCATCGGTGGGGTTCATCTAAATAAATTAACATTCCCTTATTCAACCCCCACCCCTCAGGTATATAACTTTACTATGACTAAAATAATCCATCTCAAATTTCCCTTTGAATGAACCATATATGTGTAGAGATTCATTACCAAGAATTGTGTATGTATTTATTCCTATCATCATAGGATATGTAGTCAGGCCCATATTTCTCATCTTAAGTTAACCAAAAATATCATTCTCATTTAATCCCAAATTTTGTCCTAACTATGGAGTTCTCCACATTCACTTTGGGTTTCATTTAATGGCCCCTACACAATGAAAAAATAATTTGTTTTCTAAGAACGACATCATTCTTGATTATTGTTATATTATGATCCATAGTTAAATCCAAAATACATATCTTATATTGAGTTTCATAACTCATCAAAATCAAACCCTTATGCTATCTTGGTATACATGTTTACACAATTCATGTGGTGTTTTATCTATGGGTTCAAAACAAATATGAAGTTGTTTAATTTTTTCAAATGAGAAAAATCAGAGAAATCGCCTACATAAATTTTCATTTTCATAAAACCTAATACTATATATAATTTGAGTCCTCATTCTATAAAATTAAACCTTATGACTAATGTAACATCCTGAAAGGCCTTAAACAGCTTTGAGTTATCCATCCTATATAGTGTGATTTCCCTACAGGAACTTGAAATCCCTATAAGGGTATTCTACATTTGGTTTATATCGATAAACCTAAACAATGATAATATGTAAACATTATTTAAAATCAATGTAATACCAAATTCCCTATGGTGGTTAGTAAACACCATATCGTAAAATATCAGACAATTCAAACTATAAAGTGACTCTATGTTATATTTTATTTAATATATAAATGATTTATTTTTTTTAATTTTCTAAACGAATTATATTTCTTGAATTCATAATATTATAATTATCCATGAATGAATTTTTTGAGCTTTTTATAAAATGTATAATTTTTATTCAAAAAATATGGTTTTCACAAAACTGTTAATTTATATGATTTTACCATTATTTAATAATGACCTAAATATTGAAAAATTATTTTCAAATTATAAAATATGAAATTAAAGAATACCAATATGCATTTTAATGTATTATTTGAACTTATAAATCCTATGTCTAATATTTTATAGAACTAATTAAAATGTTACATTAGGGAAAACTATTTTTGATTCTTTCAATGGATTATGTATATTCAAGGAATTATTGGTTTAATATTTAAATTAAAGCATAATAATATATAATATTTTTATAAAAAATCAATTCATGTCATTTAAATCAGTATCCTAATTTATTTTATCTTATATATAAATTTAAAGCATAAAAAAGTTATTTTTTTGAAACCATTTTTGAGATTATGTGTGTTTATTTTTAAAATTTAAATTTCAAAAAATTAGAAATTTAATTTGATTAAATTACTATGAAATTTTGAATTATAAATATAAAATTTGGTAAAAGGTTCAATATTAGTATTTTATCAATAAAATTTATTTCTATCATTAAAAATTAATTTCCTTGGTAAATGTAAATTTGGGCAAAAGTTAAAACTTTTAATGGAAACATCATAAAACACTAAAAGTTTTCATAAAATGGAATTTTTAAGATAATTGTTTATTCAAAATCATTATCACCTCTATTTCTTCCATTTGGTTCCATTAACCCTTGAACTGTGTCAATGCATTTTTAAAAATGTAAGTTTTACTCACAAAACTACCCTTCCATCCACTATTAAAAGGTAAATACTCCCACCACTTCAAAAATATCATATCATTAGAATTTAACCTTTAAAATCAATAATTTTTCTAATCCTATAACCCTATCTCAGGCTCAAAAATATTCTATTAACAATTATATAGAAAAAGGACTTCATTTCTAAGTAGTCTTCTAAAGAAAAATTCAAATCCCTAATATGATTATTATCATCTACTTTTATTTTCTTATTCATTATATTCATTAAGATTTATTATATTATAAAACTCTAATGATATAAGTATCAATTACATTCATTAATTTTATTATATTAACTATATTATCATTGTTTATTCATCTGACCCATCCATAAAAGGAAAAAAGTTTCACTCATTTATATGTGCGGACTACATACAACACAAGAAACCAAATTAAGTTTTCATCAAAGTTAATAATTTATGATTCTAGAGATGCATTTAATGATAAATATAGTATTTATGATATAATTATGGTCCTTTTATGAAAATAATTAGATCATATACTAATGTTATTGTAAAATAACAAACATTGTTACCTCAATCCTTTAGAATAAAAATGCTAAGTGGAAAAAGTTTTATTCAAATTATGTAATATTTTTTATTAATTAATTATTCATATAATTACATTGAAATTATGATATATAAAAATAATAAAAACTGAATAAGTTAAATATTATTATGGTACATCTATATTAAAGAACTACCTCATAATCATTCATTAAATCTGGGTATGATAATGTTTTTTCTATATAACTACCTTCATGAAAAATAATATAAAATTATTTTTTGAATGAATATGGGAAAAATTATGATTATTATATAATATAAATTTTTAGATAATGATTTTTTCTGAATTTGGATTTTTTATATCAATATTTTATTGTTCAATTAAGAAAATACACCTTCATCATCAAGAATCACTGAAAATTTCTTCTCATCGATTTCATCTTCATAAATGAAGAATAAAATACTAAAGAAATGAGTTTTAAACATCATTATTAGTTATAAATTTTTCATTATAGTAACATTAGTAAACTATAAATTTTTTAATTTATAATAAGTTTGAATATAGACACTGATATTATTAAATTAATATAAATAATCAAAACTATAATCACCAAATGCATAGAATATGTATAATTAAAATTAATATATCCTATTTTTTATGTATATAATTGAAAATGGATATTAATAATTTTCTAAATTTAGTTATTGTTATATATTGTTATGTTATATAAGATTTTACGTTATGTTTTTGGATGTTTGTATAAGAGGTGAGGGTTTTCTATCTCTAATTCTTCTCCTTGAGACATGTCAGGTATTATGTATTGAATTTATTTTATGTGGTGAATATAATACCTAATTGAGATTTTATATAATGAAATTACATTGCTCAAGGTAGTTTAATTTTATTTAGAATACCTATATTTCAATTGGGTTTTGATTCAATTTTTATGTGATCCATATGTGGGGTTTCTCCATCTCAATTTTTATTCTTAGGCGGTCATGTTATATTCACCCAATATTTTATTTGATGTGGTGCATTAATTTACATCAAATAATTTTTTCCTTACTAATCATGAAATTTTAGGCATTTAAAATTCAATATTTTTATCAATCTCACATTTTAATTTGATTAAATATTAACCAAAACTATTATAAATCAAAATATTTACCATATTGGAAAACCCATAAAAAAAATTTGTACAGAAAAATTGTTTTTCATGTCCTAGATAATACAACCATATATATATACTAGCTATTATAATTGGTTGTGTCATAGAATCACCAAGACTTAATCAACTCAAAAAGGGTTGGATTATCATTGACACAATAAAAACCATAATACATGAAGAGTGGGACTTAGGAAGCACACATGGAGAGACACTCGTGGGGGTATTCATTAAAATATTCACTTGATATTTATTAACCATAATGAAGAGTTTTCGTTTATCATTACCTTTTTCTCGTACTAATAAAAACTATTGGACCAATAACTTTCTTTCATGGATAACCAATCATGTTGAAAGTACCCTCTCCGGTATATTCCATTGATAAGGGAACATCATATTTCATTAAAGATAACACATGATTACTATGTTGATTAAGGGATGTTATCCTGGAAATCCATACTATTATATTCAATCGGTAAGTATTTGATTTCCATGTTTCTCATTATATAGATGGTCATTTTTTTATTCATCCAAAGGTTACTTAATTGATGGTATGAAAGGTATTGACAACTCTTATAGTGAATGAATTAAACATAATCATGTGATGGGTGGGGCCTAGAATTATATAGCCCCTTATTTCATAGATACATCTCATGAGACAAAACATGTTTGGTTTTGTTGTATATATATTCCCATAATTTGATAGTGTCTTGAAAAAATCCTTAGCGTCATGTTCTAATGTCATGAATTACACATTCCATCTATATGATATCATTGTTTCGGTTATCCATATTTTCATTTATTTTTTTGAATATAACATGCCTCATTTTCAATATATAATGACTTTCGGTAATTAATATATTTCTTAGATACCAATTAATCAGTTTTTACATTATAATAGATTTCACGTTATGTTAATCTATATGGAGAATCTATGCTCAACATTATTTTCATTATATTCACTAGGAAACATAAATGTTTATTCTGTTTAATTTTCAAGTAAACTATCAAAGGGATAATAATGTTCCCACAATTTTCTCATGTTGTATATTATATTTTTAAAATATAATGTATATATGTGTCTATTACTCCAAGACTACCATGTTTTCAAACAATATTGGAAATATTTCTTTTCTATACCAATAAGGTAAAATAATTTTCTTCTCTGAGATTCTGCGGTTCCTTATATTGCAGTTGGTATCATAGGGAGTTTACAGGGGACCTTGGGGACAAGATTTATAGGAACCTATTAAAATGAAAACAATTATACGATGAAACTTCATGATTTCTTTAGAATTCTATATATATCCTAAAATTAATTTTATTTTACAATTTAATATCATAAGATATTATTTTCATGACATTACATAAATATGGTGAATAACTGGTGTAAATATAATAATATCAACACTCATATTCAATATAATGATTTTCCCCCTAAAAAATAAAATAAAGATGGATTTGAAGCAAATTATATCACAACCAAATTTAGAATGTAAACCCAGTATATGAATAAAAATAACTCAATCATAGAGGGTCCTTACGATCCAAAACAAGGTTTATCTATGCTTGACCCTATAATGAAATACAAACCACTAATATTTAGTGGAACTATTAATGCAATGATAATTTATTAGTGTATCAAGTCCCCAATGAATGTATTTATCTCTTTGCGATATGGTGGAAAGAAAAAAGTTATAACAGTTTTTTATCACTTAATAGTAGATGCACACCAATGGTAGTAGATAATTCATAACACTAAAGAAAAATTTGAAATAAATTTCATGAAATATGGAACATTGATGGAGGTATTAAATGAAAAATACTTTCCTCATGAACCATGTTTTGAAATGGAAATAGTGTTCCTCAATCATTAAAAACGATGAGAAAATGTCACTAAGTATAAGGGTAAAATTTCATAGTTATTTAGCCATATTTTTTATTATGTTTTTAGAATCGAAAGAAATATTTTTAATTTATATGATGGTTTAATATAGAGCCTTTGAATAGAGTTACCTCTCAGAACTTTTCTTCAAATGAGGATATAGTTTCAAACACCATTAAGACAGAAAATGAGTTCTCCATGATGTATGTATTCATGGGAATTAAAGAGAATAAGAAATTATATGAACATATTGAAAAAAATAGTGACAAAAAAGGATAAAAATAAGGTTGACATTTATCACATTTCATAAATGTGGGAAGAAACACCTTAGGTCTTATAGGATGGATACATGATTTTTTTTCAGGTTCATAGAAAAATTTCATGAAGATCATGAATAAAATGGAAAGGTGTAATATATTGTTTTTCATTTATTTAGCTATTTAGAGAATTGAAATTATCCCAACCAATTCCCTAGAAATGTAATTATCCCATATATGATTAAGATAAGAGGAAAATGCATTTGCGATTACCACAGCTTATGAAGAAATACCTCGTTATGTGGTTCAAGGTACATTAATTTTATCCTAAAATTATGTTAATGTTTTATTTTATTTCATATATTCACACTTTTATTTCTCCCATGTTTTCCGAAAACACTAGATATTTTCCAAGTACCCTAGTAAGGTAGTTTTCAATTAAGATATAAAGTGTAAATTTTATTAAAAAAATCTATGTCAGGAAGTACCCATTATAATTCATGGATTCAAAATATTTGAAAATTGGGTTATCATACAGATTTTGGACTTTGATATGATCCTTTTTATTGATTATTTTTCCAAATATAATTAAAAAATTTATGTCACAGAGAAGGATATTATGATTCATGAATGTGAGGTGTATTTTCTAATCTTTAAACGGGAAACACTTTCATTTAAATAATATTTGGATCCTCCCTGAATATCCCTCCTAAATTAAATTACAGGAATATAGGATGATCAATCATGATACATGGATGAGGAAAATATAATAACACTATAAGATATACCTATGGTAAACATATTATTTATTTTTTTTAATAATAATTACGTGTCTTCCAACTAATATATGATGTTAATTTATCTATTTAAATCATTCAAAATGAAATGAATATATCTAAAACACCCTACATAATATATGCAATGTAGTTTTAAAAAAACATCACGATTTATGCGATAAGGAATTTACTCTCCCCAAGGGTTTCTCCATGAGGATCGCCTACTTTATTCATGAAAATTAAAGAGGTTTCTATGAGACTGTGCTTTAATTATAAGAAGATATATGGTATTAATATAAATAATAAGTATCTTACAAAATGAATTGGTGATTTATTTGATAATGCTTAAGGAACCACAAATTTTGCAAAATAAATCCTCACCCTAGTTTTCATCACCTAAGTGTTAATAAGAATGATATACCTATCATGGAATTTTGAATAATGTATGGAAATTATGAGTTCATGGAAATTCTTTTAGATTAAATAATGAACCTTCTATATTAATATATTAGATGAATAGAGTAATTAAATATTATAATAATACAATTTTATGGTATTCAATGATGGTATCATGATATACTCTAAGAGCTGTGATGATCATTTGATCCATCTCCAAATAATTTTGGAGTCCCTTTTTGAAAATGAAATATATATGGAATATAGTATGTTTAAATTTTAACTCAATAATGTTTCACTAATTATCCATATTCATCCCAAATATAGAATATATTTTGGACCAATAAATACAAAGGTATTTAGTGAATATTACACACTAATTAACATAATTGTGATATAATGTTTTCTTGGGTTAATAGGTTATTATTGGAATTCTGTTCAAGATTTTTACCTGTTATTCAACCCATTAACGAAAATAACTTGTAAAAGGGTTGAAATTAATATTAACAGGGGATTTTGATGAATTAATTAACGAGAAGAATAAAGATACTTATTAATGTACTATTTTTGGCTCTAACATCAGGTAAAAAATGTTTTTTTATAGTGTTGTATCAAAGAGAGTACATGGTTATTCCCTTATCCACAATTATTTAGTGACTTATTATGAATAATTTAAATTAAAAATACATGAATATAACTATCTAACTCATTCCTTAAGCTACTTTATATAATCAATGCATTGAAATTACATACACACTACCTCAATGGAAAAACTATGAAATTTATATGGACCATGGGAGTTTGAGGTATATATTCTATTAGAATTAACAAAACATGAAGTAAATAATTTTTTTGTAAATACTCACAGTCTATGATTTATTGATATTATACCACCATGTGAAGGAAAATATGGTGGATGATTTATTTTATAGAAGGTACCATTGATTTATGTACATGACAAGTATGAAATAATATGTATCTTTTTTAAGGATGGAGTCCGCAGCACTGAACCTATCGAACCCGACGGAAGTGAAAAACCCTAATATTCAAGTCAAATCCTTTGCAGATGTGGTTGCTGGAAGATCCGTTGATGATGTTCCTCAGAAGGCTGATGCTTCAGAGCTCAAAATCTCGCCCATGCTCTTTCGGTATAGAGGGCAGGATGTGATTTCCTTCTCAGAAACTGAGGTAAGGTCTCTTGCCGAGGATTTGCGCTTTAACCTCATTGGCAAATTCACGAATCGAAAGCCTTATCTGAAATACCTTCGTTCTGCGCTTGAATCAATGGGATTTTCGGGTTTCAACTTAGGACTCCTTAATTCTACAAATATAATCTTTAGATTCCAGACTGAAGCTGAATATTATAGATTATGGGTCCATAGATCATGGTTTTTTGGTGGTTGTTTTATGAATGTTTTAAAATGGGATCCAGAGTTTGATCCGCACATTGAATCGTTGGTTGTGCCAATCTGGTTGGGTTTTCCCGAACTACCATTGCACCTCTTTAATCAAAATGCATTGTTTCCTATTTCTAAGCTCATTGGTAATCCATTGAGACTTGATTTTGCCACAAAGTCACTTTCTAGGCCTTCAATTGAAAGAATTTGTGTTTAAGTGGATGTTTCAAAACACTTGCCTTCACATATTTGGATTCAGAGTGGTAAACTTGGTTTCTATCAGGAGATTCTATATGAGAGATTGCCTGACTATTTCCATAACTGTCTCAGGCTTGGCCATCCCTGTAATTTCTATAGCAAGAATCAGGGCTGTCAGAAGGTTAAAAAACCCACCTGGGTTGAAAAAGGTCATAAGGCTCTAGTTGATCAAAAAGTTTGCGCGAGTAGATTGGATCATGCTCATAATTCTAAAAATCAACTTTCAGATTTTACTAATGTGGTTATTGAAAATGCGATTAGTCCCTCTAGGATTGAACCTATTGGATCCCAGCACTCTAGTGCTTCTAAGAAAACTGAACCTCAGATTCCCCTTCCCCTTCAAGAACAAAAGGATATCGCTGTACCTAACAAAAATTCAGGGGAAGAGGATCATGATGTATTAGACTCCAATGTTGAGGAAGCTGACAAATCTGTTCAGATAGAAGAATCTTTCTTAAGTAATATGGCTAAAAAAGGTAAAAACCTTTGGTAGATGAGGATGGCTACATCACTCCACATCCAAGAAAACCTAGAAGACGGAAATACTACTCAAACATAGAACGTACCATTGTTACTAGATCAGTGGACATCTCTAAAGCTGAGCAAGTAGAAAATTCCCAGGAGAAACCTCAAGTTGAGACTCCAAAATAAGAACCTGCTAATGATCCTCAGGATAAGCCTCAAGAATAACTTTCTAGTACTGTTCTGTATTACTTATCACCACTTTTTGATGAACATGATCTTCAAGAGTGGATCAAGCATATGGATAGGCAACAGCAGATTGCTCAGCAAGAGCTTCAAGAAGGTAAGATTTCAAAGGAGCAATATATTTATATTAAAAGATCCATCTCCATTGAAAAATCAAGGATGAACAGCAAATCAAATTGAATCTGACCTGTTTGATGATTTTGTCTTGATTAGCCCTGTTTTAGAGTTTTCTGTCCCATTGTCCTGGGCTTCTTTATACTGGTTTGCTGCTGAGCTATTTGGGTGATATTATATTCTTTCTTGGAACCAGTTCTGATCTGGTCAGTGGTATTCTGATTGATTATGAGATGAGGCTTTTGGATCAACTCAGTGCAGATCTCAGTCATTTCGATTCAGGATCCTATCATGCTTTCTTATTTATCTTCTTGTTTGGTAGCTGTTTTTATTTGGAGTTCTCTATCTGATTTGCCTTCAAAGAGATCACCTTACTTTTATGGGAGGCTCCCAGTTTTTTTGTTTTTTTGATGAAGAGATCAGTATGATATGGAACACCTTGAAATATGTATGTAATGTGAACATGCTGAATCATTAGGAAGCGCTTGGGTGATGGATTAGAGTCTCAAATGGAAGTAACACTGTTGTGCTCATATAATGAGCAGTTAAACTAGATGCTTTTTGGAAGGACATTTATTTGGTTGATTTCTAGCATGATGTCTCGTATTGGAGGCTGCTGTCCTGGTTGTCTTCAAGTTTTTACACTATGTTCTGCTTGTGTTTTACCAGTCTCATGATGATATTGAAGCATTGGTGGAGGACAAGTTCTATGGTTTTTTTCTGGCTGGATACATTTTTTTCTTTGGTACAATTGAATTCCTTTATCATGTACCCCGGATTACTCCCTGCTGGTGTAAGTTCATTACACCTCGAATTTGTAACACATCTTATTTTGATTTTAATAAATTCTTTTTGGGGCATGGATTGGGACACCAGTTCATGTCACCACTTCTCAAAAAAATGTACATGACAAGTTTTAATAAGGATCCTATATAAATAGACTTACCAATGATTGATATAGTGAATTTAATGAAAAGGTAGCTATCATTTGACTCAATATAAATTTAAAAAAAACATACCAGAATATATATAAATATTTCCATATAGTATGATGATAACTAATATAGTAATGTTATAACATTGAATGATAGGAAGTTTATAAACATAATCTATTGAGATGAAGTTTTGATGTTTGGGTACACTTTATGAGTTTCACCCACACCAGAGCTGAAAGGAGAACTACTAGATTTTGTATATAGATAAATTGTTTTTATAAACCCTAGAATAATAATGATGTATTTGGATTTGAGAGATCATGTTTGGTGGGATGGTATGAAATGGGAAATTTAAGACATTGTATCCAATTTTTTAGTCTTCAAGTTGGTAAAAGTATAATTATAACATCCAAAGGGAGTCATGAAACCTCTTCCAATACCAATTATAGGTGGGAAATATTATAATGGAAACTATCTTACAACTCCTAGTGAATACAATGAATAATGAAGTTATATAGTTCATAATTAATCAAATTACTAAGTGTACTCATTTTTTTTAGCTTTAAGAGAAGATCTATACATTGAGAACCATTTTCAACTCTATATAAAAGAAACAGTAATTCTTAATGGGTCTCCAATATCGATTGAATCTGATCATGAAACTCAGTTCACATTGATATTCATAAGGATTTTTTAAAGGGATCTTACCACTAAGATACAATTAAGAACTTCCTATCATGGACACTCTAATGGGGAGTCAGAAAGGACACTCCAAATTATCGAATACAAGTGGGAATCATGTTATATTCAATTATATTGCATATGGGATATGTATCTACATTTGGTGGAGTTTTCATACAATAATAACTTCCATTCAAGAATCCAGATAGAACCATATGATGTATTATATAGGAAGAGTTCTCAAACTCATACCTATTGGGAAAAAAGATGGAGACAAAATTTTACTTGGCCCATATCTTGTATAGAAGCTTACAATTAATTTAAATACCATTTACAATCATATATGATAATCCCATATATTAAAAATGATCTAGATGATATTCAATGGAAAAATATGGAATTTTAACTATGTGATAATGTATTATCGAAGGATTCTCTATGGAATTGAGTTATAATATTTAGTAAAAATTTGAATTTATTCGCTAGATACCTTGGTAATTTTAATCTAATTGAATGAATTAGATTTGTAGCTTACAGATTAGCTATGACTAGAAATTTCTCTAAATTAGATGATGTATTGCATTTTATTAATAATTGAAATAAATTCCATGATCCAAAGCATGTTATAAAATATAAGGGAATCTATTTTGATCTTGATTATTCATATAATGAGGATCTTGTCTAAAATTTTCACAAAAAAGAGAAAGTATTTTAGAACTGGACAACACGATTGGTGAATGTATTTTGGAGAAATCAAAAACTAGAAGATCAAACCGAGGTTCCTATAAATTAAATGAGTAATGAATATAAACATTTTTCAATAGTTGATATATACCAAAATTTTAATGTTGAAATAATTTAAGGGTCATGAATATTAATACTCGAGTTCCTGCTATAGTGGGTAACACCATATCATAAATGATCACATAATGTGCACTCTACAGAGCATTCATTCAAGATTTTTTTTAAAATAAAAATTTTATAATTTGATATTGACCAAATTAACATCACTTTATAATTCATAAGAATAAAATATCTTAGTATGAATTTTTAATCTTTTTTTAAATCGTCAGTTTATTTGAATATACTATGTTTAGAAAAGATGAAATTTGTATAACATTATTATTATATAATAATGACCTAGACGTTTAAAACCTATTCATGTAATTAAATATAAATTTATGTGAGAAAGATTTTCATTTTAAAATATTATTTTAATTTAAAAAACATATGACCAATATTTTAATGATCTAATAGAAATATTATATTAATAAAAATAATTATTTTCTGTCTCTTATTTGAATCATGTATTTTTAAGGGAGATTCAATTTTGTCTTTCCATTATATTCTTCTACCCTAAGGTTAATATAAAATAGAATAAATTTATGACATTATAATTAGTAAAAATGATAGTTTTACCTTATATATAATTATAATGATTAAAAAAATATTTTTCTTAAAATTTATTTTTACATGATTAAGTGTGAATGAATTTAAAATTTATATTTCTAACATTAAATAATTTTACTTGATAACATTATACTCAAATTTGAAATCATAAGAATCAAATTATGCAACTAGGTAAATATTAATTTGTTTCATTAAAATTGAATTCTATGTTTAAACATTAATTACCAATGTAAAAGTAAATTATAGAAAAAGATACAAAGTTAAAATAAAAAACATAAAATAGTAAAATTATTCTAAAAAAGGTGTTATTTATTTTAATTTATACTTAAACATACTATCCCCTACTAATTTCCATTTTTTTCATTGACTCTTGAATAATATCTTTACATTGTTGAAATTGTAAGGTTTACACACAATACTACCCTTTCCTCCACTTATAAAAGGGTAATACTCCCAGCACTTAAATAATCACTTATCCTTCTACTTTATCCTTTAATAAAATCCATTTTGATACTCATATAACCTTTTCCAATAGTAAAAATATTCAGGTATCCATTAATTAGAATAAGGCCTTCCTTTCTAAGGAGGCTTCTAAGGAAAATTCAAGTCCATGTCATGTGTATTATCCTCTAATTATATATTATCATAATTATATAATTTTAATTTTATTCCAATCACACAAAAATAAGGACATTTTATCATTATAATACATTAAAATTACAATATTATGGTTATTATCATTATTTATTCGTCTATCTCATCAATTATAAAAAATTAAATCATTATTCGTGTGTATGTGTGGGGATTGATGCCACTATGATAAATAAAATTAATTTTTCATCACCATTCATAACTGATGGTTTATATATTGGATTTAATGATAAAATATGATTTTAATGATATAATTTATGTTCTTTTATGAAAAATTATTGAGCCTATCAATGGAATGATCAATAAACATTCATTGTTAATTCAATACATTAAAATAAGTTTTCTATGTGGAAAATAATTTTATCAGATTATATAATATTATTATATACATTAATTCTTCATATACATCATTTAGAATATGAAATAGGATCATGGATACAAGCCTGATCATTCTTAAAATTTATTGATAAGGAAATGTGGTGGTTGAATTTTTAGCATCTAAAGAATCATAGAGGGACCAACTCATTATTTTTTCAAGCCCGAGGTCTTTCCCCCCTAAGGGTACCAAATTTTTTGGGTGGATACTTCAGGTATCCATTATTTCATACACCCTTATTTTTTTTCTTATAGTATTTTTGGCCTTATTTTATTTTATAATAAAAAAAGTCTCTTGTGGTGGTAAAAACCACATCATAGCCATTCATTAAATCTTGGTATATTCATGTTTGGGTTGGTTTAACTGCCGACCTAAACAATAAAATTAATATATATCATGAATGGATATTTGAACTTAAGTACATGTATATTATAATTTAAATGATTAAATAATTATTTTTCTAATATAGTTACGTTATAACAATATTTATTTCTACAATTATGAAAACACCCTTTGATCTTCATGAATAATTGAACATGCTTATTATAGATTACATCTTCAAAGATAAAACTAAAAAATCATGAAAGGAATTTAACTCATAAAAAATAATTATTAAAAATAACTAAAACTAAATTTAATGTCCAAATAATGATTAAATTTTTATTAAGAATGAATATAGACACTAATTTTATGAAACTAGTATAAATAATCAAAACTATAATCAACAAATCTAGAAAATATATAGAATTCATATAGTGAATGACTATTTATAAATAGTATAATGGAGAATGGATATGTGAAAGGTTTATAATTTTGTTATTAACATATATTTATTTTTGATATATTTTTTTAATGTAATTTCAGTAAATTTAGAAAAACATGTAAAGGTTTACTATCTCAAATTCCTCACATTCAGACATGTTTGGTATTGTGCACCTAATTTCCATTATTTAGTATATATACTACCTATTTGATATTTTATGTCATGAAATTAACATATATTAATTTTATTTTAGGATCACTTTCAATCCATATCTTACACGGGGATTTGATTGAACTAATACTCAATCAATATGTGAGGTTTTTTCTTCTCAAATTTCATTCTTGGGACTCATGTTATATTCACTACCTACATTCTTTTTTATGGTACATAGATTTCCATGGAAGACTATTTTATATAGTAGACATGAAATTAAATGGATTTAAAATTATATATGTTTATCCCTCTCTCATATTTTTTTGATTCATGAGTTACTAAAAATGTTCGAAAACTCATGTTTTCCATGTTTGAAAAATCGTCCTACGTTTTGGTGAAATAAATGACTATGTAATTTTCTATAAAATATATCCATTTCAATATATTGTAATTTGTATATGGTTAGGGAAGATATGAACTTAAAGGTAATCATCCTAAAATATTTCAGTTGATCACTGGCTTAATCATCCCCTATATTCATAATGAGTGGGCCTGAGACTATACAGTTGGAGAGACACTCTTGAGAGATATGATTTTAAATATTAATCCTCCCTTTAGGAACCATGATGAAAGATTTTTTATACCATTTCCTTGGTCTCTAAAAAATGAAAACTATATTCCCTAATTAATATCTTCTATTGACAACCAAGCACACAGAAAGTTACCATTCCACATTATTTATTTGATAAGTTTAATTTATGTTTCTTTGATAATACCATAAATATTCTAATATGATTAATATATGTTCTAATTGGTATTAAAATTATTGTGTTTAATTGTAATGTTTTTTATTTCCAAATTTATCATTATATTTATAGCCTTGTTTTTATTAAACTATAGGTTCCTTAGGGAATAGTTTTAATGGTCTTGATAACTCTTATGGGGAATGAATTTTACTTAAATGGTTGAAAAGTGGTTCATGGAGTTATATTGCAACACGAATCATCGACACGTAGAATGTAAAAATATTGGTTTGGCTTTGGTGTACATATAATTACATATCTATATAGTGTCTTAGAACAAGGATTTGAATAAATGTTTTGATGCTCAATATTATAAATTCCATAAGTACAGGATCAATGATTATATTTATCCAGGTTTCCATTTATTTTCAATGTTATAGGATTACTTCAGTTTTAATTAATAATTACTTCGTTTTATTTATTTACTCCTTTAGTATCACATATTTCATATTTATGTTATCATAGATTCCATTTGATGATAATCATTTCAGAGCATATGAATCCACCATTATGTTTTTCGTTTCCCCATGAAACTTATAGGAGATATATGTGTAATATTTAAGAACATGATTAATGGGTTAATGATGTTATCGCAATATCTTCATGACCTACATTATGTTTTAAAATCTAATATATGTTAATTTCTATACTTTCAATATTACTATATTGTTTTATCTTATAAGAAAAATTTTATTCTATAATAGTAATATAATATAACTATAGGCTCTATGTTTCTAGGGTCTGGGATGCTACAATTATATCCTAGATTTTTGTACCACTTTATATAAGTTGTGAATTTTCTTCTAGTTCCTGGTATTGGGATTTGATAATTACAAATATCCACAACACATGGGTTACATATTTTGAGTTAAACAATATAAGAGCTATTTTTGTCTTGATTCTTTTTATTTGAACATACATAGTGATATCTCTGATCACCTATCTCAAATCATGCCACAAAATTATCTTTCATCAAAATATTATTATTTTTTGTACATTAATCCTTTACATTGAATAATCTACTCTAACAAGATTCTTCAATTTGGGAAAATTCCCTCAAGGTATCATTGAATCATTATTGAGGTGATTGTGTTTGTTGACAAAGTGGTCATCAATGATCAGTTTGTTGACAAAGGGGGTTTTCATAGAGATTTTTTGAGTTCAAGAGTTGTTAGTGATAATTCATGTTTCCAAATAACCAAGAAAAAGAAATAGATGATCTAGAGGTGGTAAAAAAATAGAATATATAAGGTGGTTCCATTTTCTATTTTTTACTAAATTTTTGGGCCTCAAAATCCAAAAATGGAGAAAGGTTTTTTTGAAAAATAAAGTTACACAAATGATTAAAGGTGGTTTGGTAACATGCGCATGACATATTTTGGGGACATCATGTTGAAATATGGAAAAGGCATGAAGTTTTGTAATGATTTTGAAATATGTGAGAAAGAATATTTTTCGTGAAAGAAACATGTGCGCCCCATAGAACTTTGAATGGTTTTTGGAACGCATGGAGGGAATCTAGTAAGACGCGGTAAAATATTCATTAAGTGGTAGATGAACCATAGAAATAAAAGTTGAACCCCCATTATTTTATGTATATCATGTCATAGATAGAATACAAGCTTGGTATCATGCAATAATTTCTTTCAAAGGATGTTGTGTGAAAGATTTTGAGTTGCATGCAAGCTATCATAGTTGCACGTAATATTTTAGTTGCGCATAAGATTAGAGTTGTACACAAGGGGTGTTTATTGAAAAAAGTGGAATCTTACATAAAAGGAATTAATTTTGTTCTTAATATGATGTAAGTGTTGTGTGAAAGATTTTTTATTTCCCAGTAATACTATGTTAATGTTGTATTCTTCAGTGGAGAAAGTGGGGCATCAATATAGTATCTACATACTGTGGAGGATGAATTCATTAGAGATAATGAAGTGACCTAATAGTCTATAATATATAAGTGGATATTATGAAAAATAAGTGAGCACGCATCACATGAGAGAGGAGTGAGCTTTCAGTTTGTGAATGGTTATAAACCACGAGGGACAATGAGTCGGCTGTGAACTTGTAAACTGATGTGTGCTTATAGTGGATTTGGTACATTGGCACATTGTTGGTGTATGCTTCTTGGACATAACACAATGAGGGTGAACCAAGTAAAATTGTCATGTCATGTACAATATTTAATATTTATAATACTATGAAATAGGACAGAGAGAGAATAATCTTTTGTCTAATAATGAAACAAGATAAAAATGGGTAGTTGTTTTAATTTGTCATACCCTGATTCACCCCCAACTCAGAGTATCATTACTAGTGAACCTAGTTCTTGGAAATTGTATATATAATCCCAATACTCATTTCTGAACAAAAACTATATAGATACTTTTAGTTTTTACCTTTATTCATAATTAAAATGATCATTCTAAAAATGTTGTGTGGATTGATACATGTTATTTCATGATACAAAAAGCCATCCAGATTTCATATCTTGGTCCCACCTAAATATCACATCAAATCCAAAACCCTTCTACTGTTATATGATATCTACATTATTTCCATGTCAACCTATATTTGAATATAATCAAGGTAGAATCATATTTTACAAGAATAATGTGTTTCATGATTACTATTATTAAATGATATATTGAAATATCTGGACAATTTATTTTAGACCCATCCATAAATCTTCATATATTTCAATACCACTTAAATATTCAATAGTGGCCCATACTTGGTTAGTCATACACTATGGATTCTGAAAATTTATTTTTGAATATTATCTTCCCATATTCTAAGCTTTATACTCTAAATATATGAACCACTATAATGATTTCATTGAAATGGGAATTGAATTTATTCGAATCTTGAATGAAATTGTTTCTTTGTAATGATATACATGCCACCTTATATGAACATCTAATAAGAGGAATGTTTCATCCTAAGTATAAGATCCTCTGACCTTATATCCCTTTATAATATTTCAATTCTCCCATTGTTCAAATTTTCTATGTGTACATCCTTAGTATGCTTGTTCAATTTCATCAATATACAACACAAGTACGTGAGGTTATGATGTGTTTCATTTTCATTACTTCCTCAAAGGTGTTGGGAGACTCTAGGGTTTTAAGACTCATTTTTATATTCACATTAAACTATTATAAAATTTTATAGGAAATATGACTTTAAATCATGTGAACCCATTCATGAGATTTTATATACTAGTATCTTCATTTATTTTAGTTTTTCCTTTCCCTTTTTATATCAACTATATCACACATTGATTAATTTTTTACATCATTTAAACACTGGTAACTATTATCAAATTTGTTGGACCTTAACATCCCTCAAAAAATAACACAACTTTCATGACATTAAATAACCAATGGAAATAGACATAGTGCCCTCCATGTTGACACCAGTAATGGGGCCTAGGAAAAAGTTAATCCTTTGATCTCTAGTGACGTGCATTGCATAAACTAAGTAAAAATCATGTGTTTATGAATGTAATAAGCAAAAACATGTCAATATAACACCATCCAAAGAAGGTCTTATTGAAAATATTAATTCATTCCCATTAATCATTTTCCCATATATGACTTATGCAAAATCTAGGATGAATATAATACAGACATAAAGCTTATAAGGTCCATTATTTAGCCCTAAAAAAATCTTAATTTTTTATATAGGTTCATAGTCCTATGAAAACTTAAAATCTCCATAATACCTATAACATATATAGGTTTTAATTATTTAGGAAAAACACATGTAGGTGTGGTCACAACTTACTTCATCCCTTTTGAGAATTGATATTATCCTTAATAACCCCTTTATAATATTCATCATATTGACTCATTCACCTCTACTATATCCAAATAGGATAGTATTTTCTTATTTATAGGGTTAATGTGTTTCTATATTTTCTTTTCCTATATCTTACTATTTTTAAATTATTAAGAGGTAACTAAATTTCAAATTTGTTTGTCTCATAGATTCGCATCGGCTTACAGTGATGGTATATGTGCCCACATACCTTTCTTTAATATATTATTTTGATGATATCAGTTTGGAAAATAATTAATTGGTTAATACATATCATCACTGGCTAGAGTGTTTATTGGTCATAATATACCTAATTCGACCCCATAAAATGTTAAAGGGAATTTAATTGTCGTGATATTTCACTTATAGGTTTTTATATTGTCATGGACTAATTATTAAGAATTATAAGGTAAAAATAAATTAGTAATGATTCAAAAAATAATATTTATTCAATTATTGAGATAGAAAGAGAGAACATTGAAAATAATTAGTATCTATATCCTTATCTCATATAATGAAAAGGGGTAAAATAATGGGAATGCTATTATAAGGAATGCTCAATGGAATCAGGAAATTGGGTATTCGCTTTCTCTATGTCATTGATATATTAGGGTAGCTCAGATAATGTTGTTTCTTTGGTCCCATTTTCAATCATTATTACCTCTTACCTTTCTATAGTATACATACCCACCATGTTCACTTACTCTACTATATTTTTATGATCTTCTTCTAATTTCTCATTTGTATAAATATCATGGGGAATTCCTCCCACAAAGTCCCTTCCCTCCATGTATTCATTTAAATGACTCAATTCCACGAAAGGGTAATGAAAATATCACTGAATCTCAAGGATTTAGAGACTCGGGTAATGTGATTTTAATTATTCTATATATGGGGTCAATTACAACACTCTATTCAAATATTATTCAATGTTGATTTACTTACTTACAATATGTATCACCTATAAATTGAACAAAATATATTATAGGATCATGAACACATTGAAAATCATGTGTAATGTTTTTCATATACTCATAATGGGGGTTTTTTAGAACATATTTCTTATTTCATTCACCACATGCTATTTTTATGTATGTAATATATCATTTGAATATTGATATGAGTAAGAACCACCCAGGGAGAAACATGTGTACTATATGATTAGTTCACATAGTGAGATAATTTTCCCATCACCACATGATATTTGTAGAACTAGAATATCATTAGTCTCTATGAGCTTTAGATACTAGGCACTGAGAGAGTTTTATCCTCACCTTTTCCCCTCAACTTGTGATGGTGATAATGTATTTTACGATCAGTATCAAATTTAATAAATGAAATTATAGATACATACAGATTCTTACCATTGTGTGGTATTATTCAAAAATACATTCATCACCTAGTGGTGTCACCTAAACAGCCTTTTCAGTTGCAGCCACATAATCTTTAATAAATAAAATTTCTTCCATAATTTTCTTCCGGTCATTTGGAACCATGGTAATTTCCATGAATCCTTCTGTAACAGAACCAATTGATTGTTTGTGATATCAATTTTTTGGGGGAGAGGTATTTTGATTGAGTGAACATTCTATGAGGCATTTATGATTCATTTTTAAGGAGTCCATCATGTCTAATATTTCCAACTAATGGGTCACTTATTGTTGAACCAATAGGGGAATAATATTCCTAATCTCATTTTAGTGAATTAAGTTATATATGTTTTCATCATGAAATTATGTATTATCCTAAAGAATAAAAATCATGAAAGGTGTGAGGATATACAAGTATACTTAAGAAATGAATAATTAGGTACATATATTTTCTTGTTTAGGAAAATAAACTCAACCTATGAAGAATAAGTATCAATTTTTGGTAATATATTGTCCACCATGGTCAAGTATTCAACAACCATAATGATCCATGTTAGGAGATAAAAAATATATAGTGTGTAATAATACATAGTATTTAACATGGTGGTTATACTTTTATCATCCCCTTATTCACCAGTATATGTTGTCAGAATGGCCCTTATTGTTATCCCATATTCCATTAGTTCTTATTGTTCAATATTAAAAGATAGGGGTACCTTGTGCGAATATATGTTTTCATCATATAGGATCATACCATAAATTTCCATCAATGAAAAGTGGGATTCTATAACCAAAATAATGTTATATAATCATTTGAATAATTAAATAAGGATGATCTCGATGACCAAAAACATATTTCACTATTTTGATTTTTTTTGTAAAATATTATAGTACATCATTGATTCATTATCACATATTAAGGGTTATCTATGTCATCCTCTAGTAGATATGGTCTAAAAAATAAGTTTTTATAGAGTGTTACCTTCCCTCCACATCCAACAACATTATGCAATCAAAATAGGGATCCCCTTTCCTCAGAGTGATTGATATGTTATCCGATAAATGTTTCCATCTCATAATTGCATGAAATATTTAAAATATTCTATTATAATACATTCCAATGACCATTTAGGTTTATTGTTTTATATAATTAGTGGAAAATATTAACTAAAAAAACAATGTTGTTTTCAAGTAATAGAAATGTTTTACTACATATAAAAAACTTATTAATTCATGATAAGTCATAAAAAATAACCATAAATTCTCTAAACAATATACTCTTCTAGACACATAATACTTATTAAATTTTTCATAACCTAGGTTAGTGGAAACAAATTAAAGTGTTCATATCAGATGGTCAATATGGGTAATCATAAGTGATAACACTAGTATATCATCAGTGAGTACAAGATGGGAATATAGGAATAATCAGGATACATAAGAGAGTCTTATCCGATAAATCATTGATCATAAATCATCATATAAATCATGAAATAACAAATGAAAATATCATGTAATTTTCACATATCAAAGAGGAAAAACATTAATACCCTTGCATCTCTGTATAAAACAAAAATCCTTAATCATTGAAGCATGACCTAAAAGGGGGTTATATAATAGAAAATATGCGCATACAAGAAATGTAACATAGACTATGATAAATAGAAACATTGGATGGATGATATTTTATAAACATAATAAACCATTGCATAAAACATGTATTGAAAAATCCTTTCCAAATAAACTCATTATATAAATTCATTAAAATTGTGATGTAACTCATCATGCACACAACTTTGTGAATAAACACATTATGTCCATGCCTTACTATCTCTGGAGATATCAAATGAATGAAAAGCATTGAGGGTGATATAGGACCCCACCCATTATCATACATATACATTAGTTCTATTTAAAATGAATAAATCATCTTATCAAAAAGATCTCATAGAATGAAAAGGGGTCTTGTACCCATTACTGGTGGACTACTATAAGCGAAAAATCTATAATTTTATTAACAATCATAGCATGGTATAACCATGGAAAATATAGGGGTATCCAAATATATTCATTAACATTCTAGGAAAACATACATCAATCAATATAGTAGCGTATATGATATTTTCACCATATAGAAAAATGGATTATGGTTATGTTAATAATTTCCACACTAAATTGATTTATGGAATCCAAGTAAGAACTCGTTAGGAAATTGAAAGAAATATATTTTTTTATAGAAAATAAATTTAAATAAATGTCTTTAAAATTTATTGATATGGAAGGATAAAGGAAGTAATGAATTTCCAAGAGATTAATCCCCCAAATAGTATAAGTTAATTTTGATCATAATTCATGAAAGCAAACTTCCATGGAAATTAATATTTTAGATATGAAGAAGAAAATGTAATTTAATACACAAAAGAGTTTTTAGAAAATATAATTAACTTTTTCATGAAAAAAAAAATTTAGTGGTCAATTTCAAAAGATATTTTTTAAAAGGTGTTGTAAAAAATTAAACATTTATCCTTAAACATAATACACAATAATACATCCTCAGAAAATAAAAAATTGTATTTCATGTAAATGTGGTGTCAAAAATAAAAAATTATCATCAAAAGAAAACTAATTAAATTATATTTATTAAAATTTACATAATAAAAATGAATAATAAATCGTCATTTTGAAAAGTGTAAAATTGATAAGTGAAGGTTATATGAAAGAACATATAACTGGGTTTCCATGTATAAAGTCAAACATTCAAATGAATGAAAATATGGACTAGGAAAGGAACCATCATTAGAGATGATAAAAATTATTATCCAAAAATTATATAGTTTTTTGAAATTTTTTAAGGTAAAATATTTTAAATAAAATTTATCCATACTCTATATCTGAAGATAATGTATATGTAAATAAAATATTATGGATGAAAAAATCAATCATATAAAAACATGTTCGTGAATAAACAATATAACTCAATGAATGCAGTTGTGTTAACAAAAATCATTATCACATGTATATCTTTTGAATCCAAGGATTTTTAATGTAAGGACACGATATGGATGTTAAAACCACTTAATTAAAAAATATGATAAAATAAATTAATTAGGTAGTAATAAACCCATATTAAAAATATTTTGGTGTAGAATAAGAAATATGTCTCATGAAATTAAATTTGAGAAAAAACACACATTACCTTAATTCCCAACATCAACAAAATAACATAAATCTCATGTTAAATTAAAAAAACAATCATAATTTACCATTTAATAAATTTATTCATAACTATAACAACATATAAAAATTATTTAAAATTATTACCTTTATTTATATTAGTCATTTTTTATCTAATTACAATATCAGGCTTGAGTAATATTGATCATTTGGAACTTGTTTTGTAATAAGGAAATTGTTTTTTGTTTTAATAAAAAAGTATATCATTATGATAACATAAAACATAAAATAATTTACTATATATATATATATATTTAAAATTTTATAATTTTATTATATGTTTTTTTTGGTTATCATCCTTAAAGATGAAATTAGTGATGGGAATGTTTCAATTATTTTTCATGAATAGATGTTAATATCTTTGTTAATGAGTTTAATATTTATTTTACTATTAAAAATCAATATTTTAGATCAATATTATATATTATTAGTAATAAAATGATCTTATTAATCTATGTTATTATTTTATATAAATATTTATGTAGGAAGTTAGACCAACCCAGGAATGAACATTTCTTAATTAATGGATTATTATGATGTGATTTAGATGTAATATCCTAATTATAGAGGCATAATGAAATTTTTTATCTTTTATTAATTTTATAAATTTGAATTTTATGTAATTAGAAGACTGTGTGATGGATATGAATCTATTACATTGTATGAATACTTTTTCCACTCAGTACACTTATTTTAGACTGTTGGATTTACAATGATCATTTGTTTCTCATGTTATTAATAGTTCATACAATTTTTATTTATAGAACACTAATAACATCAAAAAATAATATTTATCCAAAAATGGTATACACATTACCATTCATGAATTTTAGTAATGAAAAATGGAATACAACATTTCATAGATGTTGTAGTTCACATATATACATCGATCATGATATTAATTTAAATATAACTGGAGAAATGAATAATATGGTTTATTGTTTTAAAATATAATATTTTTAAAAATATAATAATTATATATTAAATAAAAATTTAGGACCTTACATATATGGTGTTCAATATAAATTAAACATGATGCTTTTTGGAGGTGGTAGTCTGCACATAAAGACGAATGCCATTTTTGTTTTCCTCATTTGAAAAAGTGGAAGGTGGTTATTTTTTTCCTAAGATATAAAAATTAATTAATATAGTATAAATATATAATATATCATATAATTTTGGTGGAAATATATTTAAAATTTAAACATAGAAGAAAATAAAAATAGGGATATTTTTTACTTTGGTAGAGAACCTTAAGATCCCCTTAGAGGATTCCTCGGAAAGGGTGGACATAGACAAATATATTTTATTCAAAAGCATTAATAAGTGAATGATTATTTTATATATAGTCAAAATGGGTAGTATTTGGGGTTTGGATTAGTTTTATGTACCCCATAAACCTACATAAAAAATGGGTGTTCAAAAACTATGGGGCGCAGGGCTACAATAGTACTGTAGCGCACTGTAGCAGCTGCGGCACTGTAGCAACGCCAGGCACTGTAGCGGCGGCAAGTCACTATAGCGGCATCCAGGTATTGTACGGTACTGTAGTGGGTGGGTACTATAGAAATACTATTCACAGAATGGGCTTTAGCCTAAAATTTTGTGCCTACGGGCCATGTAATGAGCTATATTCCCACTGGGCCTTCAGGCAATGTAATGGGTCTCCCTCTACGTAGTTAAGAAGAGGTATTTTCATTGATTTAATAATAAATGAGGCATCAACCCTAACCTTTTAGAAAAATTCACAATGGGTAGTTTTTCAAGACGAAATTGAAATTTGGGAGTGGTCTTGTTGGGGTGGTGGGAGGCCCCATTAACAAGTGTTTAGGATGGAATTTTGGTAATTATTTCATCATAATTCAAAGAGAGAGTATGTTTCACCTCTAAAGAAGAAGTAATAAAGGAAAGTAATGGTTTTGAGATTTTTTTAAAGGCAGACCATTAACACTCATTTAGATATATTTTTCAATCATTTCAAGCCTCTTACCCATTTATTTAACCTTTTTAACCCTTTCACTTTTACCGTAGTAACATCATTTTACTGAAGTATAAATTTTTTTAGGACAAAAAAAATGTTCATTGTTAAATAAGAAGGAAATTCAAATTCAATTTTTAATTTCATTTTATTAGATTCAATTTTATTAAAGTGATCAAAATTAATTTTAAAACAATAATTGTATAAAGTATTAAAAACTGTATCTGAGAATGCTTTAAATTATATTGCAAAATATAAAAAATTAGTTTGGAAAATAAAATATATTAAAAAATATCAATATTTCTTAAAATATACATGATTTTTTTTAAAAATAGTCATTTTTTGAATATTCTACTCATACTTATATACTAATAATGCCACAATAGTCTTTGTATTCAAAAAATAGTTTTTTAACTATTCACCTAAAATTTAATATTTTAAGAAACATTCAAAAAGAAATTATCCAAGAATAATATTTTCATTATAAATCCAAAAATGAAGTTAATTTTGTAATATAAAAATTTTAAAATATAATAATTTAATATTTAAATGTAAATATAATCATAAATAATTTCATAGGATAATAATACTTTTAAATTCTAATATTACTTATTCTTTTTTCCTATCAATTAATTATTAGATTGGTTTTGATAAATTAATCATATCAATAAAATATCATTCTATTTTATATTTATATTCCTAATATAATGAAAAAATAAAAAAATTTACAAAAACATATAATTTGTTAATAGTAAAATAATCCTGTTAATTTTATCAATGTGTTAGTAAATAAAAGTTTTTCATTAAAATTGAAACTTTTGAAATGTATAAATTATATGTGATAAATAAAATATTGCCATAATTTTTTTATCATCCTAATTTATAGTTACATAACTCAACATGATCATTGTTTATGATCTAAGAATAATGTAATCTCTAGTGGACGTCAATGGTGATAATTCAACTAGCATGGTTCTTGTAGAAATTTTATCATTTCAAAACTTCTCTCACATTTTATTTTCCCATATCAAAATTATTAGTTTTCATATTGAATTTTTATATGGAATCCCCTTATGTATAATTTTCATTCCATGCTAAGAAAACTATGCTTAAATTTGGATGTTTCCACTACATGATGATATTTATTTCCTTTTATTAATATATTTCATAATATAGTTACTTCATTTTATTCCCAAAAATTTAACGTCTATATAATAACATAAAATTATATTTTAATGTATCATGGTTTTTTAGATCATTTTCAAGCGTATAAAATTCAGTTAAATAAATATTTTTAAGGAAAATACATAGTGAACTTTTCCTTCATTACATTCTAACCCAATTAAAAAATGTGCATCCACACAATTTTAATTATTCATAAATACTGAAATAGTTTATGGTGTTTGTAAAATATAAATTACTCTTGATTTAATTTATAATGAGTTTCACCCATATTTTCATTTGTATGAAAAGTAAACACATATATTCCCTCATTATTGGAATAGAACTAATGTTATGTTTTTATTTAACAATTTCTGCTAAATACCATAATATAATATGTGTAATTTATTTATTAGGGGTTTATAGACACCTTTAATAGGTGGTTTTGTATTTATTTTTGGATCTTATTCTCCTATCATTGAATTCATCATGGATTCTGTGTTAAGAGATCCAATATATGCCTAATATCATATCAAAGTTTACTAAAACAAGCACATATGATTTTATAGGAACCACATTCCAATAAACATATTTTATAAAGAAGTTATATACTTGAGATACAATAGTTTTACCATTATAAATTTTAATTGTTAACTTATCATCTTTTCATCAAGGTTTTAAATTTCATGGTCTTAGAAAACATTTAGGGTAAACAATAGTAGGATGGAAATGATAAAAATACGACACTAATTGTTCTTGAGTAGATGATTAGTGTTCCTCACTCCATATAATTTTCAAAATCCACATATGTTGATGTGGTTGTATAGTATTTCCCTTATCTTAATATATTTCAGGGCCTATTATCCTATTTATCCCTTGTATTAGGGAATTAACCTCGATATTACCCAAGTTACCTATATTTAATACATTTTATAATTAGTGGTACCTCTAGGAAAACACTATTTCATTTCACCAGATCCACTAAATGATTCTATATTTTTTTATAATTTTTTTCCTTGTGTCCACCATTACCACACATAAAACATCTTCCAAATCCTTTTAGGAAACCCCCTTGGTGATTATTAGAATATATTTCACATTATTTAAATTTAATATACTTTCCTATTTCATCATCATCACCTATGAAACCATGAGACTGCATCCATCACTTATTTGGTGTGCTTTGAACTAAACTAAGTTCATGTTGTTAACATTATTCATGAATGATGATCTATAATAATAAAAATATTTATCACTCCATTTCTTATCTCATTAGGTTTATTATTTTTAAATTATCTAAAATTTTACTATAGGTTATTATTAACATAGTTCCTTAAGGATACAATTATCAATAAAACAAATAGGATTTATTAAATATTGATGAACAATTAACACTATAATGGAATTATTTTAAGAGAATTATATGACACATTCAACATAAAATTTCATACACATTGTATTATTAAATTACATTTTAGATCAAAATAAATCTCTTATGATCCAATCTATAATTTTTTAGTTCTAGTTATCTCATATTCTTGAAACTAATTCCATAACAAAATAAATCATTCATAATGTCTTGTAATTATATTGTAATTAGAAAAATTAAATCCTTTGAAAGTTGTTATCTAAGTGTGAGTTCTTTGTCCCACACATCATATATAAGTGTGAAGATATAATTGATACTCAGCCATCCTTTTTATGGTAGTTACCCCTTTGTGAGTTTTTTCTATAGCCACATCTACTTAATATTATTTATACATGGATGAATTTTCAATAATAACTACAAAATATAATCATTACCAAAACCTTAGGATATTATCCTATATTTTGAATTATCCAATGTACATATACCTAGGGGTTTCACTCAATGTATTTTCTCCTAATACCTAAAATATTTGATATTATCTCAACTAACCTATATGGTTATCTATAGATTTGAAATTCTGATCAAACATAACTTATCAACCCTTAAATTATCCACATCTAACATTATAAACTCTAATGTAATCTAAACCTTTCTCTCAAATCAAATATGATATCCTACAAAAATGTATGTATTATAATTTCATGTCATAGAGAAGATATTTTATTATAATAAATTCCCATGATCTTTTAGGTTTAATAATTTAGAGGACTAGGAAATAATATTAATTTTAAAACATGTATTTTATAAAATTCACAAACATTAGTTCCAATATATTGGGCATTGATTATTCTATAAAAATTATTTTACATCTCTAATAAATTATTCACATAATATATTAATCTAGAAACATCATATGAATTACATTTCTTCATATCCTCGGGAAATATAATCATTATAAGTGGGTTATATTAGATAAACTATGATGGTAATCGTAAGAGGTTACAATCAAAGACCATAAATGATAATTATATTGGAATGTTTTTATAATTAAGATATATAAGATATTTATATGGAAAAATATGAAATCATAAATAATGGAATATGGAATAGAATAAAATAAAAAATTTTGATGGAATTGACTCAAATCATATATGAACAAAAATAATATCCATGTTTAGAAGAAAAAAAGAACAATCCCAATTATAGGATCATAACATGAAAGTAATGAATATATTAGATATGAAACAAAACATGTAATATATAATATCATGAAAATAACAACAACATAGAAATATTTAACAATCATAAATAATGGAAAACTTTCAAGAAAACTAATTAATCCCATAAATTTGTGGAAACAAATCATTCACATTAAAATTTTAGTGAACTCATTATGCTCATAACATTGTAAATAAACTAATTATATTCATGACTTAATATCCCATCATATATAAGACATAACAAATGAATTTGAGGGATATATAAGACCCCACCCTTCATCATCCATACATATGAGTTCCACATGAAATCAGCCATTCATCATATCATATAGAATCTATAGATAGAAATTGGGGTTAATATCCTTTTCAAATGGAATCATGTATGGAAAATATTCCATTTCCAATTAATAATTGTAAAATCATATACCCAGGTATAATAAATGGCTATCAGAATATATGATATAAATTTATAAGAAAATAACCTTTAACAAGGATCATATATCATATGGTATTTATACCATCTAGATAAAGGGTATACAGTTAAGTCAATAACTTCCTATACTAATCAATGTATGGAATCTAGGTTTTAGGGACCTATTCCATATAGAAAATTAAAAGGATTTTGAAATAGTGGTCTTATATCTTTTCATTCATTAAAATTTAATTCAACCTCTCGAAATTTTAATGTTCTAAATCTGCTCAATATTATTTCATAGACCTCACCTCATTTTTATTTTATAAATGAATGATGTTAGCACAAAATATATATAAGGTTCTTCCTAAAAGCCTACTCCATTACATGTCACATATCCCCCCAACATATATTCTCTAATATAATCAAAAATTATATACATATTGTGATAGTAATATCTTGTAAACTTGTATTCCACTAGGTTCCCTTCCACAATTTTATCCCAAAAATTAATCAACTCTATTCCCACAACATCCATAAGACATCATAATAGAATTTATTTGTTTAATAATTATCAATTTAGGAAATTTATATCTCCCCTCATGGGATTCCTCAATGAATCATGGAAATACGATCTTTGTCTTCTAGTAGATGAATTAATAGATCTTCATGTGTTGTGTATTAAAGGACATTAGTGGAAACTAATAGTGATTGACACTATGGTTCTCAGAACTCACTCAGACAAAGAATTATATGTTTTTGGGAAAAAATCCCTCAACATATCATTAAATCATTTTTGAGGTGATTGCGTTTGTTGACAAAGTGGACATCTGTGTTGTGATTGTTGAAAAAGAAAACAATGACATACAAATTTGTTGACAAAGGGGATCTCATTGTGGAATTTTGAGTTCCATAGTTGTGGTTAATGATCAATGCTTGATTCAAGAACATGGACAATGTAATGGATGATCTGGAGGTAGTATAAAAAGAACAGATACAAGGTGGCGCCGTTTTCCAGTGTTTTCCAAATTTTTGGGCCTGAAAATCAACAAATTAAGACAAGTGGTTTTTTGAAAAGGGACTTGTGAACCGTGTACTTGATGGCTTGAAAACTTTCACGCCATATGTTTTTCAAGATCATATCATCAAAATATGTCAAAGAGATAAGGGTTGACTTGCGTGTCGTCGTGCAGGGTGTTCAAAATGCCTATAAATACCGGACCACCCCTCCTCATTTTCAATGGAGTTCAACACTACGAAAAATCAAAGCTCCCGTCGTGCAGGTGTGCTGGTCACACAAGTGGTAGAGGGTCGCACAAGTGGGACTTGCGTGCCTGATTTGAAGAAGCACGATTATTGTTAGTTGCACACCAATATTGGTTTGGAGTTGCAGAAGCTTGTGTCACTCAAGTTTCTAAGGTGGACTTGCGCACCAGTTGTGACATTGGAACAGATACTTTCTCACTGTATTAGACTTGCATGCCATGTAAGGTTGATTCCCCGGAAGTGTTTTCGAGCTGTGTGGAAGCTGGATGTTTGACCGATACCTTTAGTGCAAAGAGATTTTCATCTATGGGTCAAAGTTGGATTTCAAAAGATCATCCACATATAACAGAGGATGAATTTATTAGTGATAATGAAGAGACCTAAAAGACTATAAACAGTGAGTGGATCCTTCCGAGAGCAGTGATAAAAGGAATAAGAAAAAGGTGATCCTCTCCACCGGCAGTGAGCCAGAGATAGAGAAACAGGTAGTGACCCTTGGGAAAGCAGTGAGCTAACCCTAAACCTTGTAAAGGCTGTGAGTCTGGGAAAGAGGGACTGTGCCTGAACCATGTAATCCACAGCTAGTGAAGTTTAGTGGAATTTGGTAAGACCGACAACCTATCGGTGTATGCTCCTTGGACGTAGCCCTTACCGGTGAACCAAGTAAAAATTTTTGTGTCCTCTGCTTGCTTTAATTTCTGTTTATATTGTGCAACATGAAATAGAGAGAAGAGTGTATTTCTTAATAGTGAAATAAGATCTGAACGGGCATTAATTTTAAATTATTTATACCCTAATTCACCCCCCTCTCCACGTATTCAACCTTCTGAACCTAAAAATTGGTATCAAAGGGAAAGGTTGATATTTTTATTCTCTCAATATAGGTCACTATTCATAAAGTTATTTAGATCTTTGGCGGATTTAATTTTCAGATATGTAAGAATCTAATGAAACACTATTTCCAATCCTTGGGAATGGATGTGTTTTCAGCAGCTATGAATGGTATCACAACTGATATTAATAGTGGTGCATTATCAGAAGCTGAGCATAGAGATTTGGATGCTGATTCCAATGCAATCAATGCCTTAGGGGGAGACCTTTCCAATACCATATATACAAAGGTCATGTCATGGAAAAGGTCACATGCCATCTGGGAAAATATTTTGAATATATATGAAGGGGATTCAATGGTCATAGAGGCAAAGCTGCAAGTGTTGTGGAACAAGTATAAAGATCTAAGAATGAACCCGAATTAGTCTATTGATACATTCTTTGATAGGGTAAATATTGTGGTAGAAGACATACGAGTTCTTGGTGAAATTATCAATGGCATAAAAATTATGAAGCACATCTTGAGAAAACATCCACCTCGGTTCAATCTGAATGTTTCGGTTTTGGAAGATAAAGACTCGAAAGAATTAACATTGGATAACTTTCACATCACTCTTATTAAATATGAAATGAGAAATGATAATAACGATGCTTTAGAAAATGGATAATACAAAGAGGTGGCATTTAAGGCCATGAAGAAGCTCACCATTTAAGATTATTAGGAGAAAGAAGAGACAGACGAGGTAATGTCATTCCTCTCTTCAAACATTAAAAGAGGAAAAGGAAAGTTCAAAGGGAAACTTCCTATTTCATGCTTTAGATGTGGAAAGGTTGGACATCTCGTAGCAAGATTCCCCAAAAAGTTTTAGGAAGAAAATGATTAAGATGATGTTGAAATTCCCAAGAAAAAATCTTCAGCCTATATGAAGGGGAAGAAGCAGTTCAAGATAAATTTCTTCAAGAAGAAGAATCTTATTTCATAAGAAATTGATAGTTCAGATGAGTCTGGGGTTGAAGAGGTTGAGGAGATTGAAAACAACAAGGATCTTGGATAAAATGCTATGGTGGCGGTCATCGGAAGTTCTCATGAAAAGGAAGTAACTGACACTGGAGAAGAAGTAGAAGAAGTTGAATGAAGAGTTGATATGGAAGCCAAATTGAAAGAAACTCTTGAAGAGATAGATGTTTGGAGAGCCAAAATGAAAAAAGCCAATAAATTGGTTCGTGATGCCAAACTCTATATGAAACAACAAGATGAAGAAAAGTCTGAGTTAATAAAAGAAATTGAAAATCTCAAGTTATCAACACTAGAGAACTCAGAATCAGTTAGTGAGTACAAGCTCACGATTGCAGAATAGAAAAAGGAGATCGATGGCTTGAACAGAAGAATGAAATATCACATCGAGCATATCGAAGAGCTTGAAAAATAAGTTGTTGGTCTGAGGAGAAAAGTTAAAGACCAGGAAAACCCCTTGATTCCCAGTACATTCTTGGGAAAACAGGTCAGCCCAAAAACTGAAAAGATGAAGGAGGAGCCTAGTAGTTCAGCAGGAATGAAGCAATAATTGAGCTCAAATGTTAAGGCCGAACTAGGGCTTGATCAGAAGCAAAAATCTGTGGCAATTAAAGTTAGACCACAAGCTCCTGTCTTGAGATTGACGGTTGATTTGGGCACAAAGAAGAATCAGAATATTCAGAGATCCCAAGGGGAAACTCGTAGTGCTGAAGTAACATAAAGGAATGCACCTTATATCAGGTGTTATTTTTTTGGAAATATGGGACATTCATAGTATGTGTGTTCCATAACCAAAAGGTACCAATGGAAAAATAACAGAGGTGGCATCCAAATATAGAACAATTTTCCAGAACATATTTCAAAGGACACTGTTTTTGGTGTGGAGGTTTTGGGCACATGGTTAGGTACTGCGGTTCGACCATTCAGAGAAATGTGCCAAAGTAGAATCAAAATGTTCGGATGTAGCAGATCAATAAACTGACAGATGAGTTAAAATTTCAGAGTATATTTGAGGCTTTTTAAGATGTAGCTAGTCCATCATACTTTGAGAAAGAACAGAAGCCTCAATCCATGCCGAGTGTGAAGGAAAAAGTGTGGACTAAGAAGAAGAAAAATGAGAAGGCCGTGGTGGAAGAGATTTCCCTTAAAGCATCAGATCGCTCTAGTGTCTGGATCCTTGATAGTGGTTGCACATCTCACGTGACGGGTAATAAGGATCTTTTTACAGGTATAAAATATGAAAAAGAAGGAGTTGTCAAATTTGGAAACGATGAAGGCCTGAAGATTTTTGGATTAGGTAAAGCCATGTTTGGGGGCAAAGAAATGAGACGTGCTGATGTCTTAGTAGTAGAGGGTCTTAGTCATAACTTACTCAGTGTTAGTCAACTATGTGACTCTGGGAATTCTATCTGATTTACCAAGATGATGTGTGTTGTCAAATGAAAAGATGGAGTAGTTGTTCTGTAGGGAAAAAGGGCATAGGGAAATCTTTACCTTATAGGTAGGAAAGAAGATACGTACCTTTTATCCAGAGAGGAAGAAAACCACCTGTGGCCTAAGTGACTTGGTAATCTATGCCACCCATCTATAGAAGATCTGGTAAAGTATGATGATGATAGAGACCTTCCCAAACTATCGCATGATCTCACTCATATGTGTGATACTTTCCAACAAGGGAAGATCATCAGAAATACATACATGCCAAAGGAACAAAAATCAACTAGAGTGCTCGAATTGGTGCATGCGGATGTATGTATACCTATCACACCACGAGCTATAAATGGGAAAAGGTACTATGTTATTTTCATCGATGATTATAGAATAATGGCCTAGGTATTTGTCGATACCCATAAGACAGAGGTGTTGAGCTGCATAAAGCAGTATTGGAGGGAATCAAAAAGGATGCTTGGGAAGAAAATTCAGAAGTTTCGTACTGATAACAGAACATAATTCACAAAAAGTCAAGATAAATATTATCTCAACAAACATGAAATAAGAAATCATGTTTTATCAGTGATAACTCCCCAACAGAATGGAGTTGTTGAGAGGAGAAATAAGATCATCAACAATATGGCCAGAACGATGCTTATTGAAAAGGACCTACTAGAGAAATTTTGGAAGGAAACCGTTTTGATACCGGTTTGTATTTCAAACAGGTCTCTGTGGTGTCTAAAAGAAGGGAAGACTTTGTATGAAATGTGGTACTGAAATAAGCCGATGTTGAAATATTTTCGAATCTTTGGAAGTAATTGTTTCATATTCAATAAAGAAATTACAGGAAGTTTGAGTCACAAGGAGATGAGGGGATATTCCTTAGATACTCAGGGAAATGCAAAGAATATAAATGCTTCAACAAATGGCTGGGAAAAATTATTGAGGGAAATGATGTCACTATAGTTTAAAATGAACAGAATAATCAACGACCCAGTGAACATTTTCTACATGAAAGTTATGATGAGATAAGCAACACAGGGGGAACAAAAGTAGCAGAGGCTGACTCAGAAGAAGATACTGATGATGATCAAGAAAGTGTCAAGTCTGTGTCTGTGAGGAAGCCAAATTTTCGAGCTAAAATTGATAGGCAGAATATCATTGGTGATCAGGAAGCTCTAGTTCAGACTCGAAGAATGAAATCATTACAGCAAACATCATTTTTATCTCAGGTGGAGCCAAAAAAAATTTCCGATGCAGCTGATGATGAAAACTGGGTTCAAGCTATGAATGAATAGCTTGATCAGATTGAGAAGAACGAGACACGAGATATTGTTTCGAGGATAGAAAACAAGAATGTCATCGGGACTAAATGGGTCTATTCCAACAAGATGAATGAAGATGGCAGAGTGATTCTGAAAAAAGCACGGCTAGTGTTCAAGGGATACTCCCAGATAGAGGGAATATATTTTAATGATACATTTGCACCAGTTGCAAGGATGGAGAAAATTAAACTATTTTGGGCCATATCAGTGCAATGAAAGTTCAAAGTGTTCCAAATGGATTTCAAATCCTCATTCTTGAATGGTGTTTTTGAAGAGGAGGTTTATATTGAGCAGCCAGATTGATTTCTCATTCATAAGGATGAGAACAAAGTTTACAGGCTGAAGAAGGCGTTGTATGAGCTGAAACAAGCACCAAGAGCATGGTACTCAAGGCTTGATTAGTACTTTAAGAAGCTTGGTTTCTAGCATGGGGTAGTTGATTACAATTTCTATTTCAGCAAAAATATTAATCAAAGGATGATGGTGTTTGTTTATGTCGATGACATAATATTTTGCGGATCAGATGAAGCTCAGGGAAGACAATTTTACGAATTCATGAAATATGAGTTTGAAATGTCAATGATTGGAGAGATAAAGGTTTTCCTTGGTCTACATGTGACACAAGGAAGGAATGGAACATTCATTTCTCAGTCAAAATATGCCATGGAGGTTTTAAGAAGGTTTGGCATGGAGAATTCCAAGTATATGAAGACTCTGGTTGCTACCCGGATGAAATTATCAAAAGATGAGGATGGAAAGGCAGTTAATATAATAGAACACAGAAAAATTATTAGAATTTTGTTGTACTTGACTACGACAAGGCCTGATATTGTTTTCACTACATGTCAGGCAGCGAGATATCAGAACAGTCCCAAGGAAAGCCACATGATTATATTGAAAAGAATACTTCAGTATATACAGGGAACAGTGGATTTTGCCTTGACATATACTAACAAATCTCAAA
Source organism: Viscum album (assembly GCA_963277665.1). Classification (NCBI taxonomy): domain Eukaryota; kingdom Viridiplantae; phylum Streptophyta; class Magnoliopsida; order Santalales; family Viscaceae; genus Viscum; species Viscum album. The sequence goes on along the minus strand of OY728155.1, from coordinate 162,618,820 downwards.
CAGAGTTATTGGGATACACTGATGCAGATTGTGACGGATCAAAAAATGACAAAAAATCAACGTCATGAGGTACATTATATCTTGGTGTATTGTGTATTTCTTGGCTAAGAAAGAAGCAAGATTTCATTTCATTGAGCATCGTAGAAGCTAAGCATATTGCGGCCACTCAAGATTGCACACAGTTATTATGGATGAAGCAGTAGCTTGAAGATATGGGAGATGAAGTGAATTCTCCGATTGGAATCTAATGTGATAACTCAAGTGCCATAAATCTTAGCAAAAATCACATCCATCACTCAAGTGCAAAGCACATTGAGATCAAATATCATTTCATCAAGTAGAAGTCTGAGTAGGGAATCATGAAGTTGGAGTATGTGCCTACAGAGCTATAGGTTGCATACATTCGGACAAAGACCTTACCCAAGGATGCTTTTTAGAGTCATCGACTGGCTCTGGGAGTTCAGTCGACTCCCCTCACTTGAAAGAGTGTGGATGTGGAAACCCCCTCTCCCCGAGGTATGATGTGTTTTTCCCTGTTGTGCTGATATGTGTTCTCTACTCTGTTACAGACTACAAAGGAGTATCTTTTGGGTTCGTTGAAAAAGGGGGAGAAAATAGTGTTTGTTCAAGGGGGATACAATGTGTCTATTTGAAAAATCATGACAGATAATGGGAGAAGCAGACATGTGGATAAACCAGATATGGGGATTTGAAGGAGAAGACATATAGGGGGAGATTACTAAATCTGACGATGCTAGAAGTGATCTATCAAAGAATATATATCACGATAGCTGAGTATTGTGATAAAAGAAGATGAGTGGTGTTGGAAGAATATTTACAAAAATTGGTATCAGTTTGGTGAAAATTGGTATCAGTTTGGTTTCAACAATTGGTGTAAGAGATGAAGTGATTCATTGATGAAAATTTTATTTACTCTTGATTCTCACGCCGAGCATTTCTCATATGGGCTTATAGTATGTGTTGAGTAAATCCTTGATTTCTATCAGTACCGAAAAAATTGAATGGTAGCTGAAGAATTAACAATGAATCTTTTTATGAAAGAGCTGTCAATAAAACCAAAGAGGGGGATTGTTGGGCACAAATTCCTCAAGGTATCATTGAATCATTTTTGAGGTGATTGTGTTTGTTGAAAAAGTGGATATCTGTGTTGTGACTGTTGACAAAGAGAACAATGACATACAAATTTGTTGATAAAGGGGATCTCATGGAGGCATGTTGAGCTTAAGATTTCTGGTTAATGATCAATGTTTGATTCAAGAACATCTACAAAGTAATAGATGATTCAGAGGTGGTACAAAAAGAACAAATACAAGGTGGCACCGTTTTCCAGAGTTTGTGAAATTTTTGGGCCAGAAAATCGATAAATGAAGAAAAGTGGTTTTTGGAAAAGGGACATGTGCGCCATGTACTTTATGGATTGAAAACATGCGCGCCATATCTTTTTCAAGATTAGATCATCAAAATATGGCAAAGGGATAAGGGTTGACTTGCGCGCCATTGAGCAGGGTGTTCAAAATGCCTATTAATACTGGACCACCCCTCCTCATTTTCAATTGAGATCAACACTTTGAAAAATCAGAGCTCTCGTCATGCAGGTGTGGTGGTCGCGCAAGTGGTGGTGGGTCGCGCAAGTGGGACTTGCGTACCTAATTTGAAGAAGAGCAGTTGTTGTTATTTGTGCGCAAATATTGGTTTGGGCGTAAATAGAAGTGATATGCGCAAGTTTGGAGTTGCAGAAACGTGTGTCGTGCAAGTGTCTAGGGTGGACTTGTGCTCCAGTTGTGACTTGTGTGCCAATACTTGCGCACTGTATTAGACTTGTGCGCCATGTAAGGTAGATTCACCGATAGTGTTTTCAGGTTGTGTGGAAGCTGGATGTTTGCTTGATACTTTAAATGAAAAAAGAGGTTCATATATGGGTGAAAGATTGATTTCAACAGAACATCCACATACAACAGATGATGCATTCATTAGTGGTAATGAAGATACCTAACTGTCTACAAACTGTGAGTGGATCCTTTTCAGAGCAGTGAGCAAAGGAAGAGGATAAAGGTGATCCTCTCCACCTGCAGTGAGCTAGAGAGAGGGAGAAATAGGGAGTGACCCTTTGGAAAGTAGTGAGCTGACCCTAAACCTTGTAAAGGCAGTGAGACTGGGACAGAGTGATTGTTCCTGAACCTTATAATCCACAGCTTGTGAAGTTTAGTGGAATTGGGTATGACCGAAAACCTGTCGGAATATGCACCTTGGATGTAGCCCTTAGCGGTGAACAAATTAAAAATTGTTGTGTCCTGTGCTTGATTTAATTTCTGGTTATATTGTGCAACATGAAAGAGTGAGAAGAGTGTTTTTCATAATAGTGAAACAAGATCAGAACGGGCATTAGTTTTAAATTAGTTATACCCTGATTAACCCCCCCCCCCCCTCTCAGGGTATTCAGCCTTGTGGAACTAACAATTAGTATCAGAGGGAAATGTTGATATTTGTTCTTAACTCAATGGAGGTCACTAATAATAAAGGGATTCCGATCTTCGACGGATGTAATTTTTAGATATGGAAGAATCTAATGCAACACTATTTCTGATCATTCGAAATATATGTGTTTTTAGCATCTATTCATGGTATCACATATGATAGTAATAGTGGTACATTATCAGAAGATGAGCATAGAGAGTTGGATGTTGATTCCAAAGCAATCAATGCCTTAGGGGGAGCCCTTTCCAATCCCATCTATACAATGGTTATGTCATTCAAAATTTCACATTCCATGTGGTAAAATCTTTTGAATATATATGAAGGGGATTCAAAGGTAAGAGAGGCAAAGCTGCAAGTGTTGTAGAACAAGTATGAAGATCTGAGAATGAACCCGAATGAGTCTGTTGATAAATTATTTAACAAGGTAAATGTTGTGTTAGACGACATGCATGGTCTTGGGGAAATTATCGAAGACATAAAAATTTTGAAGCGAATCTTGAGAAAACATTCACCTCGGCTCAATCCGAAAGTTTTGGTTTTGGATGATAAAGACCTAAAAGAATTAACTTTGGATAACCTGCACAGCAGTCTTGTTGCATATGAAATGAGAAATGATGATAACGATGCTGTGGAAAAGGGGAAATCCAAAGAGGTGGCATTTATGTCCATGAAGAAGCTCAACATTGAAGATTCTCAGGATGAAGAAGAGACATATGAGATAATGTCATTCCTCTCCTCAAACCTTCAATGAGGAAAAGGAAAGTTCAAAGGAAAGCTTCCTATTGCATGCTTTAGATATGGAAAAATTGGACTTCTCGCAGAAAGATTCCCCAAGAAGTTTCAAGAAGAATATGATTGTGATGATGTTTAAATTACCAAGAAAATTTTTTCAGCCTATGCGAAAGGGAAGAAGCAGTTCAAGAGAAATTTCATCAAGAATAATAATCATATTTCACAAGAAATTGATAGTTCAGATGAGTCTGAGGTTGAAGAGGTTATGGATATTGAAAACTGCAAGGATCGTGGAGAAAATTCTATGGTGGCGGTTGTCGGCAGTTCTAATGAAAAGGAAGAAACTGACGCTAGAGAAGAAGAAAAAGAAGTTGAAGGAAGAGTTGATGTGGAAGTAGAATGAAAGCAGATCTTGAAGAGATAGACGTTGGAGATCCAAAACAAAGAAATCTAATAAAATGATTCGGGATGCCAAACTCTATATGAAACAACAGGATGAAAAATAGTCTAAGTTAATAGAATAAATTGAAAAACTCAAGTTATCAACACTAGAGAACACAGAATAAGTTAGTGAGTACAAGCACACGATTGAAGAACAGAAAAGGGAGATCGATGGATTGAATAGAAGAGTGAAAGATCATGTCGAGCGTATCAAAGAGCTTGAAAAAGAATTTGTTGGACTGTTGAGAAAAGTTAAAGACCAGGAAAATCCCTTGATTCCCAGTACATTCTTGGGAAAACAGGTCTGTCCAAAAACTGAAAAGATGAAAGAGGAGCCTAGTAGTTCAGCAGAAATGAAGTAGTAATTGAGCTCAAACGTTAAGGCTGATTCAGGGCTTGATCAGAAGCAAAAAGTTTGTGGCTATTGAAGTCAGACTGCAAGCTCTCATCCCAAGATTGAAGGTTGATTTAGGCACAAAGCAGAATTAGAATATTTAGAGATCCCAAAGGGAAACTCGTAGTGCTGAAGTAACAAAAAGGAATGCACCACATATCAGGTGTTATTTTTGTGGAAAGATGTTACATTCACAGTATGTGTGTTCCATAGCCAAAAGATACCAAAGGGAATAAGAAATGAGGTGGCATCCAAACAGAGAACGGTTTTCCAGATCATATTTCTAAGGACACTATTTTTGGTGCGGAGGTTTTGGGGACATGGCTAGGTATTACACTTCGAACATTCAGAGAAATGTGCCAAAGAAGAATCAAAATGTTCACAAGAATCAGATCAATAAACTGACAGGTGAGTTAAAAATGCAGAATAGATTTGCGGCTTTTCAAGATATAGTTGTTCCATCATACTCTGAGAATGAACAGAAGCCTCAATCCATGCCGAGTGTGATGGAAAAAGTATGGACCAAGAAGAATAAAAATGAGAAGGCTGTGGTGGAAGATATTTCTCTTAAAACATCAGATCGCTCTGGTGTGTGGATCCTTGATAGTGGTTGCACATCTCACATGATGGGTAACAAGGATCTTGTTACAAGTATAAAATATGACAAAGAAGGAGTTTTCAAATTTGGAAAAGATGAAGTCCTGAAGATTGTTGGCTCAGGGAAAGCCATGTTTGGGGGAAAAGAAATGAGACATGATGATTTCTTGTTAGTACAGGGTCTTATTCATAAATTGCTCAGTGTCAGTCAATTTTGTGACTCTAGGAATTCTATCTGATTTACTCAGAAGATGTTTGTTTTGAAAGGAAAAGATGGAGCAGTTGATCTATAGGGAAAAAGGACAATGGGAAATCTTTACCTTATAGGTAGGCAAGATGATACATGACTTTTATCCTGAGAGGAAGAAAACTAGCTATGGAATAAGCAACTTGGTCATCTATGCCACCATCTATGGAAGATCTGGTAAAGCGTGATGCTGCTAGAGACCTTCCCAAACTATCGCGTGATCACACTCATACGTGTGATCCTTTACAATATAGGAAGATCATAAGAAAGACATATAGGCCAAAGGAACAAAAATCAACTTGAGTACTCGAATTAGTGCATGCGGATGTATGTGGACCTATCTCACCAAGAGCTCTAAATGGGAAAATGTACTATGTTATTTTCATCAATGATTATAGCAGAATGGCCTAGGTATTTTCCACTACCCATAAGACAGAGGTGTTCAGTTGCATAAAGTAGTATAGGAATGAATCAGAAAGGATTCTTGGGTAGAAAATTCAGAAGTTTTGTAGTGATAATGGAACAGAATTCTCAAACAGTCAAGTTGAAGACTATCTCAAGAAACACGAAATAATGCATCAAGTTTCCTCAGTGAAAGCTCCCCAACATAATGGAGTGGTTGAGAGAAGAAATCAGATAATGAACAATATGGCCAGAAGGATGCTTATTGAAAAGGACCTACCACATAAATTTTGGAAGGAAGCTATTTTGACATCGGTTTTTATTTCGAACAGGTCTCTGTTGTGTCCGAAGGAAGGGAAGACTCCGTATGAAATGTGGTATGGAACGAAGACAATGTTGAAATATTTTCTAATCTTTGGAAGTAAGTGTTTCATTCTCAACAAATAAAATCACAGGAAGTTTGAATCCAGAGGAGATGAGGGGATATTTCTTGTCTACTCAGGGAAAAGAAAATCATATAAATGATTCAACAAAAGGCTGGGAAAAATTCTTCCGAACAATGATGTCACTATAGTTGAAAATGAACAGAATACTCAATGACCTAGTGAATAGTTTATAGATGAAAGTGACGATGAGATAAGCAACACAGGGGGAGCAGAAGTGGCAGAGGCTGACTCAGAAGAAGATACTGATGATGAACAAAAAAGTTTCAAGTTTGTGTCTGTGAGGAAGCCAAAAAGTCGAGCTGAATTTGACAGGTAGAATATCATTGGTGATCAGGCAGCTCTAGTTCAGACTCAAAAAATGAAATCATTACATCCAACATCATTGTTATCTCAGGTGGAGCCGAAATGTTTTTCTGATGCAACTGACGATGAAAATTGGGTTCAGGCTATGAATGAAGAGCATGAACATATTGAGAATAACCAGACATGGGAGATCGTTTCAAGGCCAGTAAACAAGAATGTCATCGGGACTAAATGGGTCTATCACATCAAGATGAATGAATATGACACTGTGATTCAGAACAAATCATGGCTAGTGTGCAAGGGATACTCCCAGATATAGGGAATAGATGTTGATGAGACATTTTCACCAGTTGCAAGGCTGGAGACAATCAGACTATTTTTGTCCATAGTAGTGCAAAGAAAGTTCAAAGTGTTCCAAATAGATGTCAAATCTACATTCGTGGATGGTGTTTTGGAAGAGGAGGTGTATATTGTGCAGCCAGATGGTTTTCACATTCATGAGGATGAGAACAAATTTTACAGTCTGAAGAAGGAGTTATATGGGCTGAAATAAGCACCAAGAGCATGGTACTTAAGGCTTGATCAGTACTTAAAGAAGCTTGGTTTCCAGCGTGGGGGATTTGATTAAAATCTCTATTTCATCAACAATAGTAATCAAAGGATGATGGTGTTAGTTTATGTCAGTGACATAATATTTGGTGGATCAGATGAAGCTTAGTGTATACAATTTTCCAAATTCATGAAATATGAGTATGAAATGTCAATGATTGGCGAGATAACATCTTTCCTTGGTCTATAAGTGACACAACGAAGGAATGGAACATTCATTTCTCAATCCAAATATGCAAAGGATGTTTTAAGAAGGTTTGGAATGGAGAATTCCAAGGAGATGAATACTCTGGTTGCTACCCGGATGAAATGATCAAAAGATGAGGATGGAATGGCAGTTAATATCACAGAATACAAGAAAATTATTGGTAGTTTGTTGTACTTGATCGCAACAAGGCCTTATATTGTTTTCGCCACATGCCAAGCAGTGAGATATCAGCTCAATGCCAAGGAATGCCACATTATTACAGTGAAAAGAATACTTCGGTATATCCAGGGCACAGTGGATTTCATCTTGACATATACTGAAAAATCTCAAACAGATTTATTGGGATACACTGATGCAGATTGGGACGGATCAGAAGATGACAGAAAATCAACATCAGGAGGTTCGTTCTATCTTGGTTTATTGTGTATTTCTTGGCTAATAAAGAAGCAAGATTTCATTTCATTGAGCACCACAGAAGCTGGGTATATTTCGGCCACTCAAGCTTGCACACAGCTGTTGTGGATGATGCAGCAGCTTGAAGATATGGTAGTTGAAGTGAAGTCTCTGATCGGAATCCAATGTGATAACTCAAGTGTCATAAATCTTAGAAAAAATCATTTCCATCACTCAAGGACAAAGCACATTGAGATCAAATATCATTTCATCAAGGAGACGGTTGAGGAGGGAATGGTGAAGTTGGAGTATGTGCCTACAGAGCTACAGTTTGCAGACATACTGATAAAGGCCTTACCCAAGGATGCTTTTGAGAGGCATCGACTGGCTCTGGAAGTTCAGTCGACTCCCTGCACTTGAAAGAGTGTGGATGTGGAAACCCCCTCTCCCCGAGATATGATGTGTTTTTCTCTACTGTGCTGATATGTGTTCTCTACTCTATTACAGACTGCAAAAAAGTGTCCTTTGGGATCGTTGACAAAGGGGGAGAAAATAGTGTTTGTTCAAGGGGGAGATAGTGTGGCTATTTGAAAAATCATGACAGATAAGGGGAGAATCTAATAGGTGGAGCAGCCAGATATGGGGAGTTGAAGGAGAAGATAGATAGGGGGAGATTTCTAAATATAATGATGCTAGAAGTGATCGATCAAAGAATAGATATCATGACAGCTGAGGATTGTGATAAAAGCATATGAGGGGTGTTAGAAGAATATTTCCAAAAATTGGTATCAGTTTGGTGAAAATTGGTATCAGTTTGGTGTAAAAAATGGGTGTAAGAGATGAAGTGATTCATTGATGAACTTTTCATTTACTCTTGTTTCTCACTCCGAGAATTGCTAATGTGGGATTATAGTATGTATTGAGTAAATCCTTGATCGCTATCAGAATCGCAAAAGGCGAATTGTAGATAAAGAATTAATGATGTATCTTTTTATGGAAGAGTTGTCAAAAAACCCAAAGGGGGACATTGTTGGGCACAAATCTCGCAAGGTATCATTGAATAATTTTTTAGGTGATTGTGTTTGTTGACAAAGTGGACATCTGTTTTGTGACTGTTGACAAAGCAAACAATGAAATTCAAATTTTTTAAAAAAGGGGATCTCATGGTGGCATGTTGAGTTCAAGAGATGTGGTTAACGATCGATGTTTGATTCAAGAACTTCGACAAAGGAATGGATGATATGGAGCGGTAAAAAACGAACATATACAAGGTGGCGCCGTTTTCCAGTGTTTGCCAAATTTTTGGGCCTGAAAATCGACAAATGAAGAAATGTGGTTTTTGTCCAAGGGACTTGTTCACTGTGTACTTGATGGCTTGAAAACTTGTACGCCATATTTTTTTCAAGATCAGATCATCAAAATATGGAAAAGGGATAATTTTTGACTTGCACGCCATCACGTAGGGTGCTCAAAATGCATATAAATACCAGACAACCCGTCATCATTTTCAATGGAGTTCAACATTTTGAAAAATCTGAGCTCCTGTCGCGCAAGTGTGGTGGTCGCGCAAGTGGTAGTGGGTCATGCAAGTGAGACTTGTACGCCTGATTTTAAGATGCGTGGTTGTTGTTAGTTGTGCGCCAATATTGGTTTAGTCGTAAAGATAAGTGAGTCACGCATATTTGGAGTTGCAGAAGTGTGTCGCGCAAGTGTCTAAGGTCGACTTGCGTGCCAGCTGTGACTTTCATGCTGATACTTGCACACCGGGTTAGACTTGCGTGACAAGTAAGGTAGATTCCCCGGTAGTGTTTTTGGGCTGCGTGGAAGCTGGATGATTGCCCGATACCTTCAGTGCAAAGAGAGGTTCATCTACAGGTGAAAGTTGGATTTCAATAGAGCATCCAAAAACAACAGAGGATGTATTCATTAGTGATAATGAAGAGACCTACAAGTCTATAAACTATGAGTGGATCCTTTTCAGAGTAATGAGGAAAGGAGGAGGAAGAAGGTGATCCTCTCCGCCGGCAGTGAGCCAGAGAGGCAGAAACATGGAGTGACCCTTAGTAAAGCTGTGAGCTAACCATAAACCTTATAAAGGCAGTGAGCCTAGGACAGAGTGACTGTGCGTGAAACTTGTGTTCCATAGCTTGTGAATTTTAGTGGAATTTGGTGCGACCGACAACCTGTCAGTGTATGCTCCATGGATGTAGCCCATAGTGGTGAACCAAGTAAAAATTGGTGTGTCCTGTGCTTTCTTTAATTTCTGTTTATATTGTGCTACATGAAAGAGAGAGAAGGGTGTTTTTCTTAACATTGAAACAAGATCAGAACGAGCATTAATTTTAAATTAGTCATACCCTGATTCACCCCCCTATTAGGGTATTCAGCCTTGTGGACGAAACATATGTGTCCCTATTCTACACACTTAGTCAACAATTCTTATTCTCTATAGTATTGTTTATAAATTTTATAATATTGTATTTCATCAATGATTGGGAGAATCATACTCTCAGAACTCTAAAAATGTTCTCAAGTCTCATACATAACCTTATTTCATCACCTGCCTCAATTTATACACAAAACAATATCATGCATATAAATAAATAATATTTATTTTTATCAGAAAAATTTTCTTCTCTTCATTATTAATTCAGAAAATGATTTTAAATTATGTACTCATTAATTCTCTATATTAATTCATGTTTAATGTATGAGAATTGTTAATCGTCTAATTATTATTTAATCATGACACAAGCATGAAGGTAGTATGCCATTAAAGGATGAGATTAACTGTATCATCACATTTAAATACCCAAAAGACAATGTATTTATTCTTCAATAATTCATGAGATATTAATATGAAATCTGATCCTCATTTAAATTTCTAATGTTCCTGGGGTATCTTCATTTTTCAGATAGTTAAATAGATAATTATACTCATAAATCAATCATCATGGTAACATTCATGTCTATCTAATTCATTCAATATGCATGATAAATAAGCACGTTATTTTTTTCTTCATTATGTAGGATCACATGAAATTAATATATAATTAATAACAAGTATGTGGAAGATAATTATTGATCTACATGGAATTATGAATATCAATGTATGTCCATCAGTATCGTGCATTGCATTTATAATTTTAAGATTTTTCTGTGATCTATATCATTCAATTATTATGAAATGAAGAAGAAAGATATCATATCAAACATTATTATGGATGATTTAGCATCTCTCTCATTCAATTTGTATACATGCATACAATACTGCATGGATGAATGGGTATTTATAAACAAACCCAATAACTATTTTGAATCCTCCTGGATAATCTATGTTCCTAACTGAACCCCATGGAATCTCTTTTTTTCATCATAAATAATAGTTTAGAACATTACTTTAAGGTAGTTTCATAACTGACCATGTGGATTATTTATTTTCAATGAAAAACCAAAATGCATTATGTTGAAATGATTGCGGTAGCTCCATTTTACATGTGGTAGCTTCATCTGTCATGAGGATTCTCATGGTTGGTCAAGTTGATGCATGGCCATCTTCACGAGGTAGTTCATCTCGAGATTGTGTTCAATATAATTAACTAAGAGAACATTTCCATTCATCATGTGGTCACTTGAATCTAATGGTATCATTAAGGCTATATATATGATAGGTTTTCTTATCATGCCTATCTAAATGAAGTCCATGTAAGAATCATGTTGGTTTTTTCAAGTGGTCGGTACAAATTAATCATTTTGTTGATCTTTAACTATTAATTGTTTTGGTTTAGTGACTATGGTGACATCTTAAGGAGGTCAATCCATATTACTCAAGTGATCACTCTTTAATTAATTATGTTTTAGATTTGAAGATTATCGTTTGTTTGGTCCTAATAGATCAATAATAGATTATGATATGTTCGAAATATAAGGTCATGGTAGGTTGAATATGAATATTGGTGACATGTGGAACACCTTATTTAAGTCTAAGTGTTTTTAATGGGTAGTAATAGTTGCATGTAATAAGAGTCCTACATAGAAGTTACCTCATATGGGCACTATGTAGGATTCCAAAAATGAATTTTCTTTTATCTAGGGTCCACATAATAAGTATCTATTTTCCCCTTACCACTCAAAAGACATATAATCAATGAAAGGGTCATAAATTTACACACACACAGGCCTCCATGCGTCGCACCTCCCCACACTAACCCACATTCACCCACTTGTGTTTCTATAAGTGTGCCTTTACATGTTACTATGAAGTCTATCTTCTTCCAATAGGATCCTCCATACCAAATAGATCAATCAACAAAATTATTCCCATGTGTGGTTAATGACATCTTTAATATGTCTGTATGATCTATCCCATGAGCTTGATAGGGGTGGAATTTTTTTACTAAACTCATACGAATATAGATATACAATTTTTCATATAATTCTAATTCTATCACAAATTACTTCATAGATAGATATAAATACATTCAGGGTATTAAATTTATCTTCACTTCTTAATTAATGTATATAATTTATTAAAAGACACAATAAAAACATGTTATTAAATATAACAAACAATTAATAATTGTCATATATAAATTGCCACATTATAAAAAACATCTTTACATGAATTATTCAAGCTTAAACAACCACAATATTTTTTTTCTACATAACATGTTAGTAGATTAATAATATTATTTTTATACAAGGATTCATTATCATGTATGAAATAAAATTACTTTTTCAGAATCCATAACAATCCTCCAAGAATCAATAACACCTTTACTGAACACATATTCTGCTATTTCAAAAATGCAATACTCACCTGGGAACTTCAATCTCACACATTAAATGTTTATGAAATTCCACAAATAATCAATACCAATAGGTTTGGTCAAATGGATTCATTATTATCCCCCTTATTGAATGTAAATGTAATGATAAATGTAGTTCAATGTGATGGTTTTATCATATATTCTTTTTTCCTTTCAAGGAACTCTTATTCTATTCCCTATTCTCCTTAAATAAGGATGATACAAAATGGTTCACTTAATATATATCCTTCATTTGGTCAACTATAACACTACGTGTGTTGTCCTAGTGTATAAAAGAAGTGGGTTATAACTATGGTTGTCTGTAATATCCCTAAGGTACCATTAATATTATACCATTCTTTATATTTTACTGTTTTTAAAATTTTTGTGGATTAAAACATGATTTTCAAAAAATATGTTATATCCTTCACACATATCATCAGAAACAATTAAATGGTTCATGTGGTAACCGTGTAACATACCCTTTTTAATATTGTTTGTTATCTCACAATCCTAAAATAGATTTGAAATAATTAAAAGTAAGTATTGAATGTGAAATGGGAAAACCTTATTCTAGATATTACATAGAGATTCCATCAAATTCCTGATTACATTTAATACATTAATCTGATAGTCTAATTCCACCCCCATCTCACTGATTAATATATCTTCTCATCATAGTAATTGATAAACTCAACGAGAAATAATTTTTATCTTTGACCTAGTAGTGAAAACATAAAACTTATCTTTCAAATCCTTGCATGTTACATCGAAATATACAAAATAAAAGGAAATAAATAGTTTCTTCCTTGAGTCATAGAAACAAAATTAAATTTTATGGATTCCTATTAATGTGGGATATTCTATTCAGCTAATCTCATCATAGTAATTTTTCTTCACACCCTTCTTATTATTTTATGTCTCATCAGTTTGATTATCTTATGTATTCCCTTGAACGAGTTCTTTATAAGAAATATATTCCTCCAACTCATCCATTAAAATCATTGAATTTTAGTTGTGGATAATTTATCCTCAATTTTTACATTATCCTTAGAATCCACTTGGTTTCATTTTTCCTCAACTCATTTTTTATCTTATATAATTTTCTTATCAAATTTTAATAGTTTTTGTAGCATTATTATACACACTTTCCTAACATTATATATATTATTACATCCTTTATGTTACTTAACACTATTTATATTTTGAGATATATTCCCTTTTTAAGAAAAAAGAGACATATATTTATAACCTTTTTATGAATACTTTTTCCTTCTACACATCTGAAGGGCATTTCCCACATATATCTTTCAAATCATTAAATTTATTATATATATATATATATTTAGTGTAGATATAATTATTGGTTATATTATATGATAGTTTTCATCAAATTATCCTCAAACCCACAGTTATTTCCTCTTTTTAGGTTGTGACATATTGAACCCACAAGAATTTCAATGTGTACATTATTACCACAATACCTGAAAAAACCCTTGAGACATTAATAATATAGATCAGTTTCATATTTTTACATATTTTAGATTTTTTTCATACTTAAATCTAATATTTTTTATATTAAGGTTATTGGTTATATTAGAACATATCTTCTTTCCTATTATGTCGAATATTTCTTTTCATTATTCTTAGTTCAAACCCCATTTCTTTTGTTTTTATCACATTATCTACTAGAGTCAAGATATTTGTATTTAATATGTGTATGTGTAGATTTATTTATTTTTTAATCATTCTTCTCACAATTTTGAGAAGACTACCTTTTTACCTCATCTCATTTATTTAAGCCTTCTCTGTATAAGTATAACTCAGGAAGAACTATGATAAATATTGAATGTGTCTCACATTGTTCTTCTACCATTATAATAAATTTTTCATCCACCTAAAATACTATTTTTTTCTAGATCATAATTCTTTAATTTTTTTCTTCATTATCTAGGTCATATAGGTTACCTGCCTTGCATCCAAATCCTTTTATCTTCAACTGCATTATTTTTATTAAAATCATTATTTTTAGTGGACAACTTATTATTCACTTTCTAAAAAAATTTCTTTTCATTATTGAGTTTCATAATCTACTACAGAAATTATTCAAACTTCTATTTTAGTATCAAATCAATCCAGAACATATCATACCCACCATTATCAGTACTTGATAAATTAAGTCAATTTTCACATTTAGAGAAGAAGTTGACTGCATATCCTGTTGGAAAAAAATATTTTAAATATTCCTTTTTTTCTATTTAATTTATCTCAATATATTTTAATAAGTCTTCTTATTTTTATTCTTATTCAATTTTTTCCATCCTCATCCTCCTAATATGATTATGATTCTCAAATTTTATTCATTGTAAAAACATACAATATGAACAAGACCACCAAAATTATAACATCTTATAAACATGTTATATTTTCCTTCTTATTTTTCCCTTTCAAATATTTTTTATAAAAGATCTATGATTTAGATGAGATATTCATCAACATCCCCGTTATCTGAATTTATTGATTCATCATTAAGTTCATGTTTAACTTTCCCTTTTCACATGGAATCAAATTCTATTTCATCTCTGGATTTCTTTTTAAATGATTGAACCTTCCTCATTATATATTCTATTATGAAGTTGTAATGTTCAACCAAGTTTACTTCATTTATATCCTCCAAATATCAAACCATTGGATGAAATCTATCAAGGATATTTTTAAAAATATTAATCCTAATAATTGAGTCCCCCATAATCTCACTAAATCATTAATTATTTCTAACTATTTAATTTATTCTATTGAAATAATAATTTATATTCTCAAACTCATCCATTTTTATGCCTTCAATTCTACTCCACCAAATATTTTATTTTGATTCCTTGATGTTCATTTTATCACCATAGTTGCTTCTCAATTTTTCAAAAATTTATTAGGTTGTTTGAGGACACATGAATCTGGTATAGAATTTCTATGATAGCTATATAATGATGAAATTATATTCTTTTCCATATATATCAATATTCATCTTATCAGAATGAATCATTGGATAATCTTTAAATATAGGTGGAAAACCTATAATAACAGTATATCAGACTTCAATGTTGAGTCAAAGGAGATGGGGAATCATCATATTCCTCATAATGTAGTAGTTTATAATATTTTATGTTTGAAATACATATCTATTCAAAAATAATAATACATTATTTCTGAAGATAAATTATTCCTAGATCATTAGAGGGAACATGGATCAGATAAAACTTGTAGATCCCCAAACCTGATATACTGCATAAAGGTGTGGTGAATTAGTGTTATTCTATTTATAAATTTTGTATCTTTTAATTAAACCTCTCGGTCATTTTAGGGTTCTCAATCAACTAAATATTATCTAATTTTCCTGACCATATGTGTAGAAAATAACTGAATGATTAATGTAGATGTTATATTTATGGTTTTTCTAGAAAGCACACTCCTTTCAATATAGGTTACCCTCTAACATGTATTTTCCACTATCTTCATCATTTTTTTGATACCAAGGACTATTAAGTTATATCAACACATATTCCATTGATTTTACTTAAATAATTTCCTTCCCACGTAGAATCCACTATATTATCATTAGTTCTAGAATCCAAATAAATAGAATTAAATTCGTCAAATATGAACTAGTGAAGAAAGATCATAATAAACTATTTGGTTGTTTCTTCCCCAACTTGAAATATGATCTTCATCCATGTAGTAATGGATCCATATATTTACAAGTATAACTCCTACAAGAATATTGATATCAACCAAAAATGGGTAGAACAACATTTCCCAAAACTCACTCTGTTCTAGAATGATTTGAGTCCTTCATCTGAATACTCAAGCAGTATTTATTCTTTTATAATTTATTTTTAATCAGATTTATAATCTTCTCCTTTTTCAATTATTTAGATTATCAGGATCTCAAAGTTCATAAAATACTCTAATGGATATAACATAACTTTTTTTACCACCTGAATCAATATATATTCCAAATATATCATGTGTATAAATGTACATTAATTATAATGATTGAAATCATGTGTTTTTACTCATTATTAATATGGAAAATGAAACTTAATTATATCCTTGTTGACTATGAATATTAATTCATAGTTAATATTTGATAATTAATCATCATCAAATGTTTCATGAATCCTAATACATGCATCATGATATTCAATCATTAAACGCACTTGTTAATTACATAGTCACATTTATCTACCCAAAAGACTATGGATCAATTTTTTAATAATTCATATGATATTAATATATAAACCCTTACTCATTTAATTTTATGATGGACATGGGTTATCAACCATCTTCACATAGTTAGACAGATAATTTTATCCCATAAACTAAACTACATGGAAACATTCATGTCTCTTAAATGCATTAATCATGCATGACACAAATTCAAATTTTTTATTTACTTCCTACTATAGATTCATATGAAATTAATATATATTTTATAACATGTACATGGTATATTTTTAATGCACATGCAAGGAATCGGGAATATCATTGAATTTCAATCTATATCATGCATCAAGTTTCTCTTATGGTTATTTGTTTCAACTATAGTGTTTTATTTTCACAACATGAAGGGGTGATCTCTTATGCTATACATGATGATGGATGATTACAAATATATCACAATTTTTTTCATTAATTTCTAATAAGTTTGATTTATGAATATTTATTTATAAATTTAACCATTCACTATCTACAAACTCTTGAGTCATCTATGTTTCATAATAGAACATCTTAGATTTACTATTCTCATATCATTTTTTCAGTAAGGAATATTTCCTTATTACAGTGTTTTAACCCACCAATTGGATCATTTTTAGCTGATGAAACTACATTATATGGTATACTGATAATCACATGGTATCTCCATTGATCATTTAATGGATTCATATACAGTGAGGATGCTCCTGGTAGTTATAGATTTCATGTGGCCTTCAACATATATTAGTTGATCTCAGTCTTATAGTCTGTCCAATTAACTCCTAGAAGCATCTCATTATTTTTGTTGTCATTTGAATCTCATGGTAGCTCAAAGTCTCTTTATGTGGTAAGTTATACTTCTATTCCTCACTTAATGTAGTGGATGAAACAACCAGATTTTGTTTTTCTTGTGGTCAATCTATATTACTCATGCCATCGATATTAACCTATTCATGTTGTTAGTTCAACAATTGCGGCGACTTCATCATGTGTTCATTCCATATTACTCAGGTGGTAGATATTAAATGAATCATTCAGTAAATTTGAATATGATCATGAAGCTATTCAATAGGTAACCATGCTCCATGAAGATATACAATAAATATCGGTGCACAATAGGATAAATATGGTTCCCAGTGATATGCATTTCTCCCATATTCAATACTTTTTAAAAATATAGAGTAATATTTCTACATATTTTGACTACCAAATAAAATTTTCATTATTCTAGGTTCTATATATGATTACCACATTAATTCTCCCTTCATTTGAGTGCGACATAATAAGTATTTATGTTACCATTGGCCACTCAAAATATAGGGAATTGGGAAACAGCTTCCGAATATAATCACACACACACCTCCAGGGGTTGCACCTCCTTGTACATTTCCACTGGAACCCTATTCACACCTATGATTTAACCCATACCGTTTAATATGCATGTTATCTACCTCCACTATGCTTCTCCATACTACCTAATTCTAGCAATTTTTGTTTCCTCCAACATGTTTGAGCACAAATCCTATGTGTATGTGTGACTTGTCACATTGTCTTGCTAGGGGAGGGCCAATTATTTAGTAAAATCTTATAAATAGGGATTGAAAATTATTCATATAATTACCATTCCACCTCAAATTTCTTCATAAAGAAATATAGTTTTTATGTTATGGTCTTTAATTTGACATATAATTTTCATTTATGTATAAAATGTTTTACCAAACATAATAATAATAGTTCTCTATATATAAACAATGGTTTATCAATCATCATATATAAATTTCCACTTTGTCTTGAACATATCTACAAGTTTTAATCAATCTATCACATCCTCATAAATTAATTTCCATGGAATATGGATGTAGCTCAATCATTTAATGGAATTATATGAGGTCTTTATCAAGAATGGCATCCAATTCCATTTCAAGAATCTATACCAATCCTCTAACCAACACCACAAACTTAACTAAACAAATATTTAAGCATATAAAAAATTAAATACTTACCTAACGACCTTTTAGGTGAACCTCTATTAATCAATGTATGGAAATATATACTATTCATAGAGGAAAAAATTTTAATAAAAAATAACGAAAATTTTAATGATTTTTAAAGAAACATGTTGTAATGGATTTCCATGATCTTAATCCACAATAATAATATTATAGAATTTTTATAATAATTAAATATATGAAAAATAAATGGAAATAAATCATTTGATATGAAAATAAAAATGGAACTGAATCCATAAAAGTGTTTTTAGAAAAAAAATTATGATTTTTATAAAATAATTAGTTACAAGTCTATTTTGAAAGATATTTTTTGAAATGGTAATTTGACAAATTTTGAAATCATATATCATTAAAAATAATCCCCAATAATATATTAATTAATATATATATATATAATTGTAATTTCACCCAAATAAGGAGTCAAAGATAAAACAAATTCTCATGGATGAAAACCCATTGAAAATATCATTATTTAATCCCACACCAGAAAAAGGGAAAATAAATATTATTTTTAAAAATAGGAAATGATAAATATGAATGTTACATAAAATAACAAAAAAATTTGTTTCTATTTATAATTTATAATAATGATATGATTGAAAATATGGATAAGTATTGTAAATTTTCATTAAAGATTATGTGTGTTATTATCAACATTGATATACTTTTTGGGAAAGAAATTTTTTCAAGGTAAAATATTTTAATTAAAATTACGTATTCTACCAGTGAAGAATATAAACTAACATAAAATAACATGATGGTGTGGAAGAAAAAAAATTGTAAGAGGGAAGTTTTGGATGAATAATTGTGACTCAATGAGGGGACCTGAGTTAAAAAAAACCCTTACGTCATTCATGATTTTTGAATTAAACGAATCTTTAAGAGAGAACATGATATAAATAATAAAACTCTATGAATTATAATAATAATCTAAAATAAATAGTTATTCATTATTCACAAATAATTAAATTATCATCATGTACAAAAAATAATATTTCTCAATAAACTAAATTTGAGACAAAAACTCCCTTACATTAATTTATAACGTCCAATAAAGTAATTGAATCTATTGAATAAAAATACAACTATCATATTATTCTAGATTATAACATTATTTATATCTATAACATATTTTTTGAAACATATTTCTGAAACGTGGGATGAAATATTTTAGAAGAGAACCTCAAGTATGATAGGGATAAGAGGATTCCCTAGAATAATTAAAGGATCTTTCCCATGTCATCCTAAATACACACCCCTGAACATTAAAAGTCTCATGAACCCCCCTATGTGGAACTGAAAGGTAGGGCACATCTTCACCAAGCACCTTTGACTCATACCTTCACCATAGACATGTGTGTAAAACCTCAATCTATTATTATTTAATATTTTCAAATGTATAGGATCTTATGGATCATCATTTTCATAATAAGAAAATCGTAAACAACAAAAAAGAATTGGTCACACATCCCCTTCACCTAGGGCCTCCAAAGAACCTCACCATTTATAACCCAATAAAATAAGTAATTGAGGGCTGTTTTGGGTTCAATTTCTCTCCATTTTCTAAAATAGAATACACCCGTAAGAAGAAACATTTCCCCCATAGTGGAAAACCACCTGCATGGAGGCCTCTTCCCTAATAAGGGACCCATGAAAGACCCAAATAGGGACACTTGAGAATACTCTTGGTTTATAGAATAAATCATTGTTTATTTTTTTTAAAGTAGATCCATTTACCAAGCTATATCCATCTTTGTTCTGGCCAAACCTCAATGAAAATCACCTCCAACTCTTTTTAGGCCCTATGCGAAGAAACTTTTCTCCCCAATACAAGTCTTACATTATCCTTCCTTAAATAAATCTATTAATCCATCAATTGGATGTATCCCCTTCCTTTAAATTTGTCATATGTATAATGGGAACTTGAATCCTAAACTAAACTGACGACACTTTTAAAACCATGGTTAGAGGCACACCAGTGTGTCTGTTGTTTGGATATTCATTTCTTTGGTCAGTGTTGTCACACACTTTTCCTACCTGACGTGTATGGTCCTTGGGGTGCATATGGGTATAAATTACTTCATTATTGAGGACACTGAACCAATGATAAATGTCAGAGATCTTCTGGCCTCTGATATGGGGCTAGGACCATGTCTATCCTTTGTCATCTCTAACAAATGAGGCCTCCGATTCCTAGTGGTGAGGGTGAGGATAACTCTTGAATTTTTCTATTAATGTGGAATGAGATAATCTTATCTTCCCTAGAAACTAATACTTGTGAATCCCTTCAAAGAGTAAGACCCTATCCATCATTATTGGTCATCTCCTCTTTCATTCCACCCACCTTCTCTATTCTCTTTGGCTGAATTCAGATGTGTAGTCAAATGTGACTATCCGGGATATAATGACAAGAGGGGATGGGATCCTCAAATCCCCATATTCATATCATGGCACCCTACCCTCTTCCACTATCAAGAGAAACATGGTGAGGTTTCCAGAATATTCCACTTCCTCTTGTTTCTCACATCTATGATTGACTTGTGTTCTCGTTGAAGTTATATATAATCATTACATATGCACGATCATATTCTTGCTTTGGAAGAGAATATTCTTCTGTATCTTTATATCACCTTCCATTTGAGGGCCTCCATAATCATGGGTCCTCAAATACATGTATCAAAAATTGGGAATCCTTCCGGGAATATAATACTAGAATTTATTGAAATATGATAAACTCTTTATCCCCTTATCCTTCCAAGGTCATAGTCGGATAGATCATCATATGTGACTACACTAGTTACAAAAATAAAACATGGGATGTCTACATTCAATTCCATTTCACATACCATGTGGTCTAAAGCATTTATCAACATGTAGACAAATCATATTGTGTGGTCTTGTAGATCTATCACTTCTACTTATTTTCATACCAATAATGACTCATGTGAACAAAAAGGTTGGAAATGACCAAAAAATCTATACAATCCCAATCCATTTGAGAATTATTCAATGTGTTATCCCCAACCAATAATGGGTATCCTAAATGGTGTAAGACACAACCATGTCAACATTTAACCTCTTGGAAACCTTCAATTTTGTGTATTCCTGAAAACAAACCTTCTTTGTCATCAACCCAATTGAAATCCCCAACCTATAATGGGAATCCACCTTAGGAATAAGCCCCATGTAAACCTCAAAAATCACTTCAGGGAATCCACATTTGAAAAAACCCAAACTCAATCTTATCATAGGGCCATACTCCCCTATGAGACAATCCTCTATAGATCCATCATAAGTGTATTTCCTCACAACTAAACTATGTGGGCTTTGATTCCCATCTAAATGGTATATGTAAGATGAATCCCATAGTTCTAAACCCAACACCACAAATTCACCCTTATTATCATTGGACCACATTCCTGGTAGATCCTTATTCAACCAGGGAATCAATATCTCTTCTATGTTCCATTAGGCGCTTCAGTATAATCCCATATTAGTATTTTACTTAGAACATATCTACAAGATGTAGTTGATGCATAACCTTAAAATGTATGGTTTGGAACTTATCACATGAACTTAAAGAATATATTGTGTCCCATTAGGTGACACTAAACTATATGGGATATGATTACCTTCACAAGGATATGTTGGAAACCCATCTTATGAGTCTAATACCAATAATAAGAAAACTCTCATCTCACTAGAGGATGATACACTGTAGAGTGCCCCATTGTGTGGCTCAAAAATAAAATCATAATAATAAAGAGAAAATAATATCTAATGAGTACATAATAGTGTAAAACTTATGGTTAACCTTGAATAATGATATATATATATATATCCATCGATAAAGAACTTCGAATACATACATATGACTGAAAATATCGTACATGCCAGTAATTTATTGTTAATTGAATGGTGATTCATGTAATTCTTGGGAATCAATAAAGGGTTCCTGAACATATCTTAAATTTACAAGAGAGTCCAAAAATAAGAAAAAATTACCCCTTAAAGGGTGTGATTAACCTGTCCCCCCATCCTCTCGACTAATGAGAGTCTTATGTATCATCGACCAAGTACCCTAACAAGCACTGGCCTTTGGAACGAAGTTATATGATTGATCATGGGTAAAGAAACATTTGTGTTTTCATGCCCTACTAACCAAACCCAGTAGAATCCATTTGAAAATAGTGGGCTTGACATGACTGAATGTAAAAAATTCAACCCCAAGAATAAATACTTTAGTGCTTAAATTTATTCAAAAAATAATATGGTGAACATGATGTAAATCCTTATGTACGAATATTATTTCACCCACCTGTCCATGCACATTGAAACAAAAAATAAATAAGTCCCAAAGAATTATAATCAATCTTGTGTGTGTTCATTTAATAAGATTTTAATTTGATGGGTTTTCTTATTGGCCTTTTCACCTATATTTCAAGAACATCCAACATGATCTACCCTTAATAAAATAAGATTAGGAACACCACTAACAGATGTATTTCCTGGATACCGTTCATGTTGGGTCCTCATATTAGACAAAGGCATCATCACCAAACTTGTGTCTTCAACACAAGGTTTTTAATTCACTGGTCTAGGAATAAAGTCAGTTTGGTTCCATCTCGAACCTCGAGGTCATCCGATTGGATGTCCTAAACACAAAGTTGAACAACTCATCTAATAATTGTTAGACTGTGGTCTTGAATCATACAGAACCTAACAACATGTCCAACTATTTTTAGATATTATCACCTAAACAGAAGAAACATTACCTCTTTTAACATATGGTGGTGGAAAATTATTCCAAAAGAAGCGTCATCCATAAGGCATAGGGGGCTGTACAAGGGGATCATAATATAAATCATCCATGCCAACATCATGCAGGAATGAACCCTTCACATGATGAGGGTGAATTCCTCATCAGTTTGTCCTAGTCCATCTAAACACAAGAATGTAAGATGACACTATGAGGGAGGAACATTTTCGAAAGGTAGCAGGGCCAGACCTATGCCCACTCAGTGGAATCCCACCAATATTTTTTTTTAGAAAACTATGACTTGTCACATATACCAACCATTGAAAATTGAGATGGCCAGTAGACTCACCTAGGAGGATCCATGGAATCCCGTCGTTCAACATCATAAGCACAATGTGTGAAAGATTTTGCACCTACCTACACCAACCAATCCTTACATTACACTAAGATGGAATCATCACATGAATAATTTAGACCAAATCTAGTGAAAAAACATGAGTAGATGCACACACCTTCCCACACATCTCAAACCCATTAGCAGTTTTATCTTGAAGAACCTGGAGAATTTGTCTAGAGAGTCTATGAAACAAATAAATTATGGAAACAAATCTCTTCCCCTATACCTGATTACTATCAGTATCTCCTATAAGAAAACATGGGATAGTAGTAGGTACATACCTCTTCATCAGACATGTAATGGGAATATATCCCAATTCCAATCGCAAAATTCACTACTAATATCTTGGAAATAGTGGAGGGGTAGAAGTAAATAATTGATCACTTCTTAAAGACCTTCCATTATATCATAACAAAGAAAATAGTAGTTATTGAGGAATATAGATATAACTCCATCTCCAAAAATGGGGTGGCTCATTAGCATGTCACCCCAAAGAAGACACACACCACAAATCCCGTAAAGGATGGTCATGGGGAAAATCCCATATGATATACAAACAACTGGATTTGGAACATACACCCATTCCAATAGGGGTAATAGATTTATTCTAATGGCCACTCTAAGGTAGAAAAAAACAACTACCAAATTTCAAGAATACTCTCAGAAAATTATATTATATATATGTGAGCTAGTCAATAAATATTTTATACCTAAAAATCACATTCCATATTTGTTGTCCCAAATATCTTACAGAAAGGAATCAAAAAATAATACTCAACATAGGTTACAGGAAAAGAAGATTTTTTTCCTTGATGCTACTCTACTTAATGATGAAGTTATTGAAGCCCTCAAAAATTAATCTTTGGAAGCTTATGATCACACTTTTTTATTACTGAGTAACATATCAAGTATTAGTAATTTTAAAGGTCCTCCATGGACAGGTCACTATGAACCCATGATCCATGATCATAATATTATTGATCTTAAGAACCCACATCCCAATGAGAGTATTGGAATACCAGCACATTGGAATAATATCAAACATCAATGTGGTCTTTCCCCTATTGTAATCCAAAATGGTAGTCCTTCCCATGATAGCATTTTCTATGAATGTTCTCTCCATAGTAGTGTTCAACATCACAAAACAGTCCTCCCCTAAGACATTTAATGAATAGAAATTCATCCTACCATGAGGCACTTGGAATACTAAATCATTTCATGTATTATGCCTTTCCATTAATTAGTGAAATTATTCCTTTGTTGAAAGACTACCTAATGCGATTGTAATTCTATGAACCACCCATGGATCATAGTCCCTACATTGTGATAGAGTAATTCCTTCCAATTTTTTTATTTATGATAAAATAAATGTTAAGAGTCTACTTTGGTTGAAACAGTTTGAGGAACCTCTAGAAAAAATGAAAAATTCATGATAAACATGAGGAAACAGCTGGCTAAAGATAACATACTAGTCATGTTATGTTATTTATCCACAACTCATTATACCAATCCATATGAATTTTCTGATTATTGTTTTCTCAACATCCACCTCAACATAGGGAACACTATTCATCACTTAAAAGAATAGGTATTACCCAATTATGGGTATCAAATCCACATCACGTTAATAAAATGGATGTTACACCAAATTTACTTTCCAACTCTCCTAGTTTCATGTCATAGAAAACTGGGAAAACATCAAGGGTCCCTTCAGTACACATGCCTCAACAGCTTAAAACAATTATGTCATCTGATTACATATTCCCCATCCTGTGTTCATATCACAACATGGGGTTAACACCAAGTGTCACATTTCACCACGCTCCCCTGGTAGCAATACACTCTGAAGATGTCATCTGGAAATCTCATATATTAAGGATAGATTTTAAAAACATAATCAATTCACAACTGATGATATTAAAAAAAGTGGACCCAAATAAATATCACTAACTTTGTTCGATAACAATGAAATCTATTGAAATACATTCACATCATGTATCTACAAATATCAATCCGGCCTCATGTTTAAGAAAATTCAGTCTTCCAATAGCCAAAATTTCATAGATAGTGTTATGGTATTTGGAAGAAAGTGGATCATGTTAATCACAAATGATTCGCATGAATCATGTTTGATATTTTTTCCTAAAATCATATAGGTGTCTACAATAGTAGAATCCCAAAAATCATTGATCAACCACAACCCCTAAGGATGGGGAATTTTTTTTAACATGGCCTTTAAAGTTAAAAGAACTAGATTAAATCATTTTGAATGTGGATTGAGAACAACCCTAGCCCTCTGGGATAGAGGGTTATTATTTCAATAACCCCCCTAGTGGAAGTCAACATTCTTCAAAATGGTTGGAATGATGCATAATGAATCTCCAAATTTAATTTTATCTTGTGATTCAGTGTCATCATTAGGGAAATTCAGAAACAAATTGTATAGTTATTCCCCCATGGAATTCCATCCCCCAAATTATTCCTGGAGAACCATAAAATGGGTGAATATTTCCTTGTGGTGGGTGTAGAAAAATTAGTTCTCTCAAGGACACTGATAAAGGGTTTTTTTCATGACACATCAGTGAATATCATTAATAGTACCCTTGTGGACCTTGAAAAACCTGAGCCCAATTTAGGGAAGGAGTCACTGGAGGAATTTTAGATTCACAATACGGTGCACACTAGAATATAGAATGAGGTTTGTGTACATGAAATCATAGACGTTACCTAACTATGGAAATTTACTTAATAATCATACTATTGCTTCAAATTATTTTCACTAAAGAAAAGGGTAAATTTAAGATTACACCTCACCTAACTTCTTAAACGGATGAACCCCTTTCACATGAGGAAATAGTTTATCATTAATGGGAAGAGATGAAAAAACTTATAATTCTGTATGAAAAACTACTCTATGTAAGTATTCTGATGGTATTATTTTTAAAAATAGAGCCTCAATTCTCACTCCCAATGAGAACACCTCAATAAAGAGGGTTCACTATAGCAACAGAAAAAGATCCACAACATCAGCTCAATATAAGATAAAAAAACTAAAATATTTGGATCCCAAAGTGGTAGATTATGAGTTTCCCCAATTATGTATATAGCCAAAATACATCTACGCATGACCATGCAAGTCTGCCCATATAGGCTATCCATGGAAGGTATCGGTAGTGCCACCACAAATGGCCCTACTGGATGCTACCTCTTTTCATGCTCCTCCTTGGCCAGAAAATCCTCAAGGTCTAATGACTACTATTTATTTTATAATGGATATATTAGAATCTATATCGAAACATTGTACATTGATATAACCAAATGAGATGCCTTTCCCTAGATGGTTTGATAGGAATCTTACACTACCAAACATTGGTAATTCTATATTTAAAAATTTTAAGGGACTGGGGGACCCATAGAAACACGTGACACATGTTGTGTCCTTCTACGATCTCATCATGGATACCCCGAAATAACAAGAGGTATTAAAAATTTGGTTCTTCATGTAGTCACTATCGGGACCAACTTTTGAATGGTATACTAGTTCACCATCATATTCAATTATTGAGTGGGTAGATCCATGTAGGAAGTTTCTTTTCAAACTATGATTGATATTATAGAACACAATAGTACCCAACATTTAAGAAATAAAATTTAATGATAATGAGAGGATCTTATATTTCATTTATTTTTGAAAAGGGATTACATACTACATAAACCTATAACTTCATCTAGATGACTTGTTTTCCCATATGTATAATGAAACATCATAATCATTTGAGAACACCACTCATCCTTGTAAAAAACAAAGGAGGGTTTTAGGACCTCTCCTTGATTTCTCAAATAGTGTAAGAATCCATCACATAGAACAAATAGAGGTATAAGTTAATTCCATCTGATCAAGGAAATGGAATGGGGGAATTTAGAGGTTGACAATGTTACACTCAAGCAAGCCCATGAACCCACTCCAACTCCAAACCCCATATCATATCATGTGATTACGCTACCTAAGATTCAAAAACAATGGAAAAATCATCAGGATGATAAAAGGGCATAGATTTTAAAACTATTTGATGACATTAATTATTAATGTTATTCAGTATGAAGTGATCAAGCTCTTGGTTACTTCATTTGATCATTAGAGATAATCCTAATCATGTTTCGAAACCCAATAATCCAAGAAAACATGGACGAGTGTATCTACCAAACTATTTCCCCTACTGTCAAGAATTGGGGAAATGATCTAGGAATTTTTACATTTTTTATTGAATCCTACAGAAGATGGTGGACTCTAGGAAATTAAATATAGTCATTCCAGATGCTCAAGTAGCATGTGTTTTTTCATTAAACCAGAAGAGGAGAAGGAATTGAAGGATGATAAAAGAAAGGGTACAAAGAACTTTAGTGACTAAATTTCCATACATATGATCCAATAGACTCATAATATCCACTAATAATAGTTGAAACAAATCAAATATTACCTGAACCACTTCTATTATGACACAGGTGACTCCTTCGATGTCATTGTCCCCTGAAGGCTAGACTTCCAAAAAGAGATATATCCAGAAGAGCAAGAAGAAAAACTAGAAATATGTGCATGTTCCTAGGATAATTTTTACTTTTAAATTTAATGGACTTCATTCCATTTGTCCCAGAAGTAGAGGAACTGTCACACTCAATGGTACAATAAGAGTCGATTCTTTAAACATAATCATTATTAAATGAGAAGTTAATATTCTGTTACATTAATGTTATTCACTTAATTGATTCCATATTAGATGATGAGTGTGAATAAGGAACTAAACATCCAATATTCAATTGTTGAATTGGTGGAAGAGTTCATCATATTTGAGGATAGTGGGTAATATGTGGTCGTTCATTGAGTTACTAGTCTTACTTCATTTCTACGTGTCCATCTACATTACCAGAACTCATTTAGAGAGCTCCTAAATGAGCTCAAAAGGGTAAAATAAGTTCCCACACACATAAGAGTGTCTACCATAACATGGTTATCCTTGAATATAATCTAGATGATTTTTCATTGATTAATAATCCTTGGAATGTAGGCAGACCTAGTTGACCTCATCCACTAAGAATATAAACACTTTAGATTTTATTCTAATTGTTTATCCATCCACATATATTTATTCAATTGCTAAATAACCTTTAAAAAGTGCATCCCCATTCTTATAAGTCCAAACCATTAGACTGAAAATATTACATTTTGAAGTAATTATACCTGGATATGACCATATTGTCAATCATGGATGCTCTGAGTATATCAAAAGACCTCTAGGAAGCACTTGTATAGGCTTTGTCAAACCCCCAAGTGTTTGAGGTTTATGTTTTTGTTGTCGATGTATATCATGCAGAGAATGATCTTGTAGAAATAAACATGATCATATCATTCATGGATCATGATGAATATTTCATCATACATAGTCATTTACTACCTTTGTATGTATCTAGAATGATAAACTACATTCATATTTGATGATCCTTCATTGAAAAATGGTCGGGTGTCAACCTCATATGGGTCTGAACACTTTTTCAACTACTATAGGATTCGACAATTAACATTTATCCACATTCACTATTATACTATAGGGTTATAAGAGGACTGATAAAACCCCCATTGAGTGATAAAATTCCAGACTCATTTAGGGAATGTCGTGTTTGAATCATAATTCTTGTTTGTTCTGTAGGATATGTCCTTCAACGTTCAGATGGAAAGTTCTTGGTTATATCACCATGCATATATTACATAGTCATACCACCATTGCTTCAAATACTGTATCTAATGATGAATTGGGAAATTTCATGTTGATAAAACCCTATTTTAATCATGTGAATCATAATACATTGATGCAGTATTATAAAGGATGAATAGGAAACAATCCATGACTAATGATGTTTTTTGAATCAATGAACTAAAAGTTATAGAGATGATTATAGTTAATAATTTTAAGAATATCATAGAATATTACAATCAGATGATAAATAAAAATGAATATGTGGTTCTGAATTTTATCACATATCTAGTGACTTTGGTTATATCATTTGTGGCAACTAAACTTGTAAACACTGGAGAAGTGGTCAACTCTTCGAGTAGTAATGAATGCCCAGATGAAAATTATATCATTCCATCCCATGTTCTTAAACAAATACAAATTTCATTATCTAGTCTAGAAGTGTTTATCAAATTACTAAAACAAAATGTAATTGCACATTCTCTATCCCTTATCTCCCATTCAGATCCTCAAATGGGACATGCGACATTAGTCGGGTTGAAAGTAGTTGTTTCACATTCTAAATGTAAAGATGTTGACTCCACCCCTAACAATAAGAAACATGATTCATGACCTACTTCTCATAATGAATAGGAATAGATAATTCATGAAGAAAATTAAGTGAAGTAAGACCTTAGGGATTTCCCTCCAGCATTTTTGGAAGGTGTCTCAACTAATATTAATGAACTCAGTTAAATAAAATCTAAGTATAGTTGAAGTTACATGGCCAAAATTGAACTGATTTCCCATGACTTCCAATAAAAAAGAATTATGTACCTCCTTCATGAAGTAACACCAGAATTTATTTTCCTTGAATCATAAATAGATTTCAACACTATATCTTGAGGTGGTCACCCATTACATATGCTTTATAGAAGCATGCTAGGGATGTAAAGAGATGGAAAAAAGTACACACCTGACTTATGCCTAATTATTTTACTAATGATGATAAAATATTCAAGGAAGAATTATTTCGTGAATTTCAGTATCTAAAGATTCAGGCCAATATCATCCTAGTAGAGAAAAGAAATAGAAAAATTAGGTCATGTATCGACATCAGAGATCTCAACTGGAACTATCTGAAAGAGGATTCCACAATTCAAATCACAAAGTTATTAATTGATGAAATAACTATTTATCAAGAAATATCCTTCATGGAGGAATATTTTAGGTACAACCAAATTTTGATGGCTCTAGAATATGAAGAATTCACGACCATTAGGGACGCCTATGAAGTATTTCTCTATCAGGTAATTCAGTTTTCATTATTAATTTCATTTTTACATACCAACAATCAATGAATCATTTCTTCAAACCCTTCCCAAGGATGTTTGTTGAATTCTACATTGATTATAAAGTGGTTATATCCATATATAGTTCTGACCATATTTTTTATCTTGATACCATCTCCTACAATATACTACACCATAGTTTGAAGAAGAACCCACTAAAATTTGGTTTCTGGGTAACCTTGGGAAATATTCTCATCTTCATTGTTCACCATTAAGGCATCAAACATGACCCACATATAAAACAATGCTATCCTTACCTTTTCACCACCTCAAAACCATAATGATACATGATGAATTCATATACACTTAGAAAAAATCTTTCTATTCATCAGAAAACATGTAAGAAAACTATTTCACATCATCAAATTGATGAATAAAGTTGTTACATATCAGTGGACTAATAAAAGTCATGAATAATTTTAAATCCTCATGAAATATCTCTTGAGTCCACCAATATTGATTCCACATGTTGAGGAAAATCCACTCATCATATATTTTAAGTCCTTGGAGAAATCATTATGTTCTTTTCCAATAAAAATAACAACAAAAGGAATAAAAATATCCTTTATTATCTCAGTTAAACCATGCTCGATGTTGAGACTCATTATTCAGATATCAAGAATTGTAATTGGGTGTTAGTCGTTGTAGTTTAGAAACAGAACCACTACACACAACATCACGAGTTCTATTAGGTCTCTCATAATAACTCGCTAAAATATATCCTCAATAATCCTAGGATTATAAGACATTGGGAATAGTGTAAAGGTATCCTATAGTAGTTTGAAATGAAATCCATGCCTCTGGAAGTAGTGAAAGGCCAATCCATGGTAGATTTTATTGTAGAACAACCTTCTTCAAAAATAAAAACATTAGATACCAATTTTTCAAATGAAGATATATTTTCAATTCATGATTTCCCTCAAATATGGAAAATTTATTTTTATGTTTCCTCTAGAATCCCAATAGGTGTAAGAATAGAAGACCAAAATATTAAGAATGTTAGGTTGGGATTTGTACTCATCTCTCTAGAATAAAATTTTTTCCTAAATCCTTCATGTTGTTATAAGGTTGTAATAACAATGAGGTGGAATATCATTCCCTCGTTTTAGGCCTTGAACTATAACTCCCAATATTAGTGGACCATCTAGAGTTGGAAGGAAATTCAGATATGGTAATCAAATATATTTACAAGCACTATACTATTATAAAGGAATAGGTAATTACCTAGCTTGATTATGTCTGATTATTAATGGATGAATTCTCTTCAAATTCAACATTGACTTACTTACCATAATAGAAAAATGATCAGGAATATGCATTGGAAAATTTAGCTACAATATTGGAAGATGAAGACTATGATTAAATGGTAATCATAATTTTTCATTTCTGAATGGTAACAACCATTATCATGTAAGAATAGAAGGGACCATGAAATTAACCCTATAATGACCCAACTTTTATTAGTGAAAATTATCGTTGATCTAATTAAATTTATTATTTTGTAAAATGGTTATATAAAATATGAACATCCCTGGTTTTATGTCTGTGGATTTCAAAATACCATTTTTAATTATTACATATGCTAATATAGTTATTGAACTATGATATCTTGTTTTGTATAAATATAGGGCTTTAACAAATCCAATTTACTCAGACAAAGGAAGTGATGGCCTCATCCAGAAGAATTACTCCATAGAAAGGCCATTTTTTGGAGCTCGTAAAGGAGGTGGAATCACTGCGTTTTTCTCTTGACCAAGCCCAATCTGAGCATCAACAGGTTATGATTGAACGAAACTGCCTATGGGGGTAGTGGAAGTTAATAGAGATTAGCACTCGAGCGATGTCATATGATCCTCCCCAAGAGTATGTCACCATCACACACCTTAAACCTAGGACTTATGTGGGTGTTATAAGTTGTTTTGAACCAAGACCACAACACTATGATTATGTGAATAATGTTTCTATAGAATAAAGTATTTAAATTCATTTTATTATTATTACTTTGTAAATATTTTCTAAAGCACAAATAGTTTTTTTAGTTAATATTCTATTAAAAATGTTATTTAATGAATTAATAGATTTTTTAATTAAATAATATTTTAATAAAATATTATTAACAAATTTCATTTTATTATATATAAATGTCCATATAATTTTTTTGAATACAATTTTAATTTTTATTAATTTTTGAAATATGTTTTTTCATAACCCATGAATTTTCGATAAATGTTGGTTTTTAATTTAAAAGTGAAAATTAAAATATTTAGAAAATTATATACATATAATGAATATTAATTTTTGAATCAAGACTTTGAAATTATCTGATGAAGAATTTTTCGTAATTTTTCGAGATAGTAGAATTTTCGGGTAAATATTAAATACCATTAAAAAATATAATGTGTTTATGACATAATAATGACTCCATAGTGATATAATAAAATAATATAAAAGGTATTTTCATAAAATATATTTTTTTATCTTTAAAAAATGTGAATTTATATTTTTTTATTAATTTAATGGTGCCTTAGTGGACCCTCCCAGAATAATAAAATATTTTTACTTTTTGAATTTATTTCCTTGACAGTGTGACTCACCCCCAGATAAGAAAGTTTAATATTTTAATAATTTCAGACATTTTCCATATAAAATAATTATTTCCAATACCCTATGGAAAATCCATTGGCAAAAACAATGGGTTAGTTTGTGATTTTGATTAGTTTAATGTTTATGGCCCAAATACAAAAAAAATAAAGAATTCCCTCTCTATTCCTATATAAACCCACCAAGATACAACTTCACTTCACTCAAAAATCATTGA
Source organism: Viscum album (assembly GCA_963277665.1). Lineage (NCBI taxonomy): Eukaryota > Viridiplantae > Streptophyta > Magnoliopsida > Santalales > Viscaceae > Viscum > Viscum album. The sequence goes on along the minus strand of OY728155.1, from coordinate 162,585,432 downwards.
TCTTGTACCTACCCTTCACTACTCTATATATTGTCCTCCCAAGGGGCACAAATCTCTCATGAAGCCTCTATAAATCCCCTCCCAAGCCATTGGGGTCACACATCAAAGCAAGGGATTTCTTCCTCTATCATTTTTTGTCCAAGTTTATTTTTGTTTCTATACCCTTGTCTTTTCAATTAAAAATGATGGGGTATGATTTCACACCTAACCTATACTTCTCTCCTTATGTTTTAATGATGATATTACCCTTTATATCTCATTAATTCTCCCCATGTACACCCATTACCATGCCGAAATTCTATAAGGTATTTCTCTCTCCTCATTTAAATTCAAGCAATTCTTTTGTTTTATGAATATAAATATCATAAATATGTTGATACATGTATATATATGACCCCCATACTGTTAATTTCATGTATATATTATTAAAAACCCCTTTATTTCACATAAACCAATTTAATGAATTCTTATGTCACACGGTAATGTTGTTGAAGTTGCACTGCGATTTTCTAAGCCAAAGTCATTGTGTAGTGAATATCGTGGCCATTTCTCAATCAAGGGAATTCACCCTCATTCACATTTACTTATTTATTATATAGTTTCATGTATAAATTAAAAATTAATTTATCATAGAATAAATGATGATGTTTTATGAATCCATATTATGTGATCCATGTAGCACACTTATGGATGATATGAAATTATTAAGAAGGGTAGGCCCTAATAGCTCTCCAATGCATTGGGTAAAGAATGGTATCATGATAAGTCAAGTGAAATGAGGTTTTAATCATTCTAATTCATGTTAAATTATGGTTTACTCAATATCCATGTGAAATTAGCATTTTCTCATGCAATATCATGTTAAATGTTGTTTCCATATTTTTGTGTTATGATAATCATATAATATCATACCTTTATTTTTCATGTTTCTCTTATTTTCTATTGATATGCCTATTACCTAACATTTATTATATTCATCATGTTATTCCTTTTTTACTCCCTTACTAGTCTTTATAGCTCACCCTTTTTTTGAATGTCTTCAGTTTAATCCATGCAATGCTAAGTACGAAGGAATGTGTGTTGTCATGTAAAAGTGGTTTTCAATAAAGAAGTTTATTTCATGTTTTAAGTTGTTATGTAATAATCATAAGCCCCAAATACACTAGACATCTCTATATTAGATGTTTTATAGTGTGTATATTTTATGTAATAAATTATTTTTAGGTGTGAAATAAAGATAAGGTTTGTTAAAGTTGGTATCTAAGGATAGGATTAGTTATTTTTGCGATTATGATTAGAAAATAATAGTGAAAGCCTTAGGTATATGACTATGTATAATAAAAACATCCCTAAATTTTGGTGAGTATTGAGTAAGTATTTTATGATGAAAATAAATCCCTATCTGGATACGAGCAGGTAGAGTTGGCTCAAGCATAGATGTTTCTATGGGTAAAACCAGAAAACACCGCTTTGGGCGAGGCTCGAACAATAACTACTACACGACAACAATCCATGCTTCACTCTGGTTATGACACTCCTGGGGGATATGATTTGCTAAATTCATAAGCATAGGAAGAACTATTGTTATGGGAATAAAATGATACCCCTAATAATATATGATGGGATGTAGATCATGGATAACATAGATTGAAGCCCCTAAATTCATAAGATGAGGAAATAAAAGTAATTTATAAGTCATATATTATTGTTATTGGATTAAACATTACGTGTTACCCTTAAATTTAATTTTATTCCATCCAATTACTAGTAATAGGTGGACTTGGGATTACAACCAATTCAATGATCAATGTGATGACTGTTCTAAAGGGATGCCCAATCAGATGGGAGTGGTAATCGAAAACTTCTTCACGATACTATCTCAGTTAAATCTAGTATTGAATAGAACCATGGTTCAAGAGTAACATTCAACTCCCCTAATAAAGAAAAACTTGCAATCGAGAGCTTCATGAGACAAAGTCCTCATACTTTTAATGGATCATCTGATTCCTTAATTGTCAAACAATTAATAATCTCTTTTGAAAATATCTTAACAATCCCTCAATGTTCTGAACAAGAGAAGTTTCATCTATTTTCTTATCATATGGTGGTTGATGTTTATAAATAGTGGAAAATGATCAAAAATATGAAGCCTAAGGAGTATATTGAGGCATTGGAATGGAAGGATTTCCAAAAAAAATGTTTTTTTGATCAATATTTTCCTCACACCCTCCAACATACAATGGAAAGGGACTTCGTTTCCCTCGTGAAAAAATGACAAATCCATCAGAGAGTATGGGGAAATCTTCAAATTTCATGCACGATATGACTCTAGAACTTTCGTTAACCCTGAATGCAAGGTTACCTCTTTTGTGGTGGGATAAAATATAACTTATGGAAAGCCCTATCAATACATGACTTCGAGAGCTATGAAACAATTTTCTGTTGTTCCCTCAATTTCTAAATGATGATCGGGAAATATCAAGGGTATAATGGGGATAATAATCTTAAGGTGGAATTTAATTTTGGTGGTCCAATGGATAAATATAATGGTGCTAAGAAAATATAGCACCCCACTTGACAAAGGTGCTGAAAGAAGCCCCTCATAAATTGCTTGAAGGGGGCGAGGAAAGGCTTTATGTGTAGAATATAAGGGAAATTGGACATTAACATCTGACAATAAAAACTCATTGCTACGACAATAGAGAGAAATGATTCATTCAATCCTGAACAGGTTGTTCATTACTTCAACTACAATGAACCAGGGCTCTTTGAAAACCAGTTCCCTAAGTAAAGGGTTTTCGGAGGAAACCAGCTACCTCCATAGAAGCAATGGAGATAATTCTCCATCAATACCACTGACATGAATCCCAAAATGAAGTGGTGATAGGTAAGCTAGTTGTTCATTCAATAATAGAAATTTTAATTTGGTATTCTCATTCTATACTTTATTTTATATCCTAAATTATTAGTAGAAAAATCCCAACACCACCACATATCATGTAAGTAATGTGTCGGTGACAATAGAAAATGTGGAAATCCTCGAATACCTTGAATATAACTCCTCCCCTATCATAATTTGTGGATTTAAATTCCTGGTGAACCTCATTAAACTCCTTTTTGAATTTGATGCAATTCTTGGCATGGATTGTCTTTCATTATATAGAGCCAACAAAAAATTTCCAGGAGATGGAAATCAATATCTATATGGAGAATCGATCCCTGATTTTGTACAAGTTAAAGGAGGGGGATGAGTCTTCTATAGAACCATCATCTCAAGCCTGGATATCACTAGCCTATGAGAATTCGTATCTTTCTCAAATGATTTATTCTGAGGGGGAAACAATCCTTGAAGATATACCTATTGTGAGGGAATTCTCTGAACTATGTTTGAGGAATTTTTTAGTCTTCCTCCTAGAAGTGATATTGAATTATAAATTTCTCTTATACCTAGGGTGTTTCCAATATCCAAGACTCTGTATTTAATGGATACTGTGGAGCATAAGGATTTTAAGAAACAAGTACTAGAGAATCTGGATAAATGGTTTATACGCCCAAGCGCTTCACCATGGGGTACACAAATCCTCTTCGTCAAGAAGAAGTATGGGTCAATAAACATTTTCATCGATTATCGTGAGCTCAAAAACATCATGATAAAGAAAACTTTTCCTATATGATGAATTAATGACTTATTCAATCAGCTATATAGAACACAATACTTATCTAAGGAGGATTTATAGTTGGGATATTACCAAGTAAGGGTTAAGAAGGAGGACAGCCCCAAGACTACTTTTCGAACAAGATATCGGTACTATAAATTAACAGTAATTCTTATTGGTCTCACTAATGCTCCAACAATAGTCATGGACCTGATGAATATAGTCTTTAGAGATTACATAAACATATTTTGGTATTCATTATAGACTATATTCTAATATACTAAAAATCCAAGGAGGATCTTGAGGAGTATCTTAGAACTGTACTAGAGACCATGTGAAAGGAGAAGCTCTAATAAATGTAAAAAAATTGTGAGTTTTGGTTGAAGGAGGTCTCATTATTAGGTCATATCATCACAATAAATGGAATATTTGTGGATCCCTCTAAGACAACTACAATTAAGAGATGGATGAGGCCAACATAGGTAAAAGTTATTTGTAGCTTCCTTGGGTTATATGGATATTATTTTCGATTTGAGAGACATTTTTCACTATTATCTAATACTCTTACCATGATAACTCAGAAGGGAGTAATGTTTTCTTGGAGTGATGAATGTGAAGATAGATTCATGGATTTATAGTGAGTCTTATCAATGTTCTCATGCTCACACTACCCACAAGGGGAGAACTTTTGTGGGATTAAGTGATTCTTAGAAGAAGGGAATGGGTTGTGTGTTGATGAAGAATGAAAAATTTATTACCTATGCTTCAAGGAAATTGAAATTTTAGGAGAAAATTTATAAAACACAAAATTTGGAGTTGGCTACAGCAATATTCACTTTAATAATTTGGTGGCATTGCCTCTTTTAAGGAGAAGTGTGAAATATAAACAGATCACTAAAGCCTCAAGAATATATTCACATAGAATGTGTTTAATATGTTCCAATGAAGATTGCTAGAGCTGATAAAATACATTGATTAGTCATTCCATTACCACCCTGGGAAATGAACAAGGTGGAGGATGCTCTAAGTAGAAAGGACCTATAAATTCTATCATTGATGGGAATTGAAAAGGATATAATATAATTTGATGAAGATGAATATGGACATGGGAATTATAAAGTAGGGAACATCATCAATCCTTTCACAAATGATTTATCTACCGTATCTTTTTTATAGGTCAACGTTTGATCAAAATAATGATGTATAAATTCATAATATTGTGGAAACCATCAAAAAAGGTAAATCCTCATAGTTCAATGTCAATATAGAAGTATTTGATTGATTTGGTTAAGGACAACGTGTTCCATCAAATTCTCAGTTAAAGTAGGAACTTTTGGATGATGCGCATAGTTCAAATTTCTCCATTCACCCAAGAAAAAAATGATATATCGAGATATCCAAGATATTTACTGGTGGGGTAACATGAATAAAGAGATCTCTGAGTATACATAAAAGTGATTCGTATGTCAGCAAGTAAAGGTTGAGAGGAAAACATCTAAGCGGATGATGCAACCATTACCCTACCAGTATAGAAATGGGAGAACATCACCATGGACACTATCACCAAACATCTGAAGACATCCAAAGGAAACTATTCTATCTTGGTAGTTGTGTATTTTCCTATAAATACATCACAGTTCATTACAATTTGAGAGGATTTCCCATTGGATCAATTGGAAGATATATATATCAGAGAAGTGGTAATGCTTCATGGAGTACCACCATCTATTGTAACCAATCGAGATCCATGAGTCACCTATATGTTCTAGAAGATTCTTTAACATGATTTGAATAGTGAGATGAACTTCAGTACGACTTATCATCCTAAAATCGATGGCCAATCTGAGTGGGCAATCCAAACACATGAGGACATGTTGAGAGATTTCTCACTGGATTTTAAAGGAGGATGGGATCGACAACTTCCTCTAGGTGAGTTTTCTTACAAAAACATTTTCCAGTCAATAATTCAAATGGCTATTTATAAATCCTTTTATGGGAAGAGGTGCAGAACACCAACATGTTGGGATGAATTGTTGGAGAAAAAACATCTAGGTCCAGAAATGGTCCGAGAAATGGTGGAGATGTTTAAGACCATCCAGCAGCACATTAAAGCTGCTCTGAGTAGATAAAATAGCTATGATGATAATCATTGATGAGATCAAGAATTTGATGTCGAAGAGATGGAATTCCTCTGAATATCATCGTGAAGTATTTATGATATTATGGAAGAAGGGAAAGCTTATACTAGGGTACATTGACCATATTGAGATCCTTGATCACATTGGAGGAGTAGCCTATCAACTAGTACTCCCACCAAACCTATCTCTAGTTCATGATGTATTCCATGTATCACTCATGAGGAAGTACATACTTGATCAATCACATGTACACTATCTAGAGGTGGTACCATTGGAGAAAAAAATATCATATTATGATAATCCATTGAATATCATAGATTGTAGAGAAATAGTTCTACGAAATAATAAAATTACCCTCTTAAAAGTGTTGTGGTGAAACCACTTGTTTGAAGAAGAAATGTTGGAACTGAATGATGTGATGAGTAAGAGTTACATAAATCTTCTTTAGTATGGGAAAAGAATATTATCAAAGTGAAATTTCTTAAGGGGGAATATTGTAAAGACCCAAACATTTATTAATGAAAATTTCTATTAATCTAATTAAATTTCATATTATGTAAAATTGTTATATAAAATATAAACTTCCTTGGTTTACGTTTTTGGATTTCAAAATACCGTTAATAATTTTTATCATTTCTAATATAGCCATTTAACACTGAACACATTATAATTATAAATATATGGCTTTAACAAATCCATGTTACTCAGACAAAAGAAGCGGGGGCCTCATCCAGTAGAATTTATCAATACAATGCCCATTTTTCGGAGCTCGAAAATGAGGTGGCATCATTGGGCTTCCCTCATGACCAATCCCAAGCTGAGCTTCAACATGTTAAGCTTGAATGGACACTTCTATGGGAGTAGTGGAAGTTAATAGAGATTACCTCCTAAGCGAGGTTATCTAAGCCTACCCAAAAACCTATATCCATCACACACCTTACCCTTATGTCTTATACATGTGTTATAATGGGTTATTTAACAAGAACCTATCACTATGATTATGTGAATTATTTTTTTATAGGATAAAGAATATACATTCATTTTATTATTTTTAAATTGTAAATAGTTTTTAATGAAAAAATTGTATTTTAAGTTAATATTCCAATAAGAAATATATTTTGATGAGTTAACGGATTTTACAATTAAATAATATTTTAATAAAATATTATTAATAAATTATATTTTAATAAATATAAATGATCGTATAATTTTTATGCATACAATTGTAATTTCTATTAAGGTTTGAAAGCTATTTTTTTCAAAACCCATGAAATTTTGATAAATGTCTGATTTTATTTTAAATATTAATATATCCTTATTTGGAAAATTATTTAAATAAAATTAATATTATTTTTGGAATCAAGAAATCTAAATTATCCAACCATAATTTTTTTATAATTTTTTGATAAGTCGAATTTTTGGGTAAAAATTAAATACCATTTAAAAATATATAATGTGTTTTATGAAATCATAATGACACAATAATGCTATAAAAAATAATATGAAATGTTTTTTTTGCCAATATATGTTTTAACTCTAAAAAATGTTATTTTAGATTTTATTGGTTATTTATATGGTGCCTTAGTGGACCCTCAAACACTTACAAAACATTTTAAAAAGATAAAATGATTTTTTGAGAGTGTGACTCACCTCCATATAAGTAAGCCTAAAATTTTAATACATTTATCCATTTTCCACACAAAAATATTTTTTCCACTCCCCTTTGTGAAAAGCCGTGGGAAAAACCATCGGTTTGTCTGCATTTTTTATTAGTTCAATTTGCAGTGTCCAAAACCAAAATAATAATGTATTCCTTTTCTTTTCCTATTTAATGCCACCAAGGATCCCACTAATCTTCACAAAAAAACATTGAAGCATGTACCTACCCTTCCCCCATCTCTCTAAAATCATCTCATGGTGCCCCGAGTTCCCAATAAGCCTCTCTCAAGCCCCTCTTAAGCCTTTTGGATCACACTTCCAAGTAACGGATTTCTTTCTCTCTCATTTTTTTGTCAAAGTTTATTTATGTTGCTATAGAATTATATATTCAAATATAAATTTTGGGGTATGATTTCTCACCTACCATATACTTACCTCCTTATATTTGAATGATGAGAGACCCCTTTCTCTCTCATTAATGCCTCCCAAGTACACCTATTACCAGGACGAAATTCCGTATGGGATTTCTCTCTCCTCATTTACATTCAAGAAATTATTTTGTTTTAGGAATCTAAATTACATTAAATATGTTGTAACATGTATCTATATAATCCTTTTGCATTCCATTTCATGTATATATAATTATACACCATTTTTTTAATCATAAACCATTTTAAGGAATTCTTATGTCACGTCATTATTCTGCCTAAATTGCACCACAATTTTCTAAGACAAAGTCATTTTATAGTGAATACCATGCCAATTTATCTATCAAGGATATTCACCTTTATTCAGATTTATTTATTGATAATATATTTTCATGTATGAATTCAATATTTTTAATAATGGAATAAATGATGATATTTTATGAATGCATGTTATTTGATACATGTGAACACTTATGCATGAAATGAAATAATTAAGAATGGTGCTCCATAATATCACTCTAATACATTAGGCAAATATTGGTATCCTAATACATCAAGTTAAATAAAGGTTTACTCATTCTAATTCAAGTGAAATGAGGGTTTACTTATGCTCCATATACAATGAGCCTCCGATCATGCTAATATCATGTAAAATGTTGTTTCGTCATTTACATGTTAGGATAATCATATTATACCATGCCTTTATGTTCATATTTCTCTTATGATCCATTGATATTACAATTTCCTAATATGTACTATATTCTTCGTGTTATGTATTTTTTACTCCCTTATATTGATATATAGCTCACCCTTTTTTATTAATGTCCTCAGGTTATCCCGTGCAATGATATGTATGAAGGAATGTGTGTGGTCATGTAATATATGTATTCAATAAATATGTGAGTTTCATGTTTGATGTTTTTATGTAATGTTCCTAAGTCCCAAAGACACTAGACCTATCAATCTTCTATTTTGTATCTTGTGAAGATTTTGTGTAATAAATTATGTTTATGTGAGAAATAATGATAAGGGTTGTTATAAATCCTACCATTGATCCATATGGTCCTACTACTAGTTGGATAACCCCCATCATGTACTAACTCCAAAATATAGTAATTCCAATAGACATAGAAAGGAAAGAGAAAATATGACACTAAGAAACCAACATCTCTCCTGATGGTTGTTTAGATCACTAGGAATTCCACAATAAATTAATCATTGATGGAGTCCTTCTTAGATGTATTGATGTATAGGGAACCATTGTTTTCTTGAAAGAAAAAATGTGGGATCATGCGGTTTCTACTAGACATAGTTCAGTATTTCCAATCAAATACAAAGGATTGTGTTTCATTTTCCCACTAGGACACAATATTGAAACTAATAAACCCAAAAATTTCATTCCACCCAAGTGAATTCCATCTACATATATCAAACCCCAATGTAGCTACATATAAAAAAATATTCCTAAAAATATTTCAAATGTGGAATAGACTTTTAGGGCCCTACTGTCCTCCCACATCTAATCAATTCAAATACATACTAATTGCAACTAATTTCTACTCCAAATGGGATAAGGTAGTACTCCTCAAATAAGTTGGGTCTAAAAGTATTTTCATCTTATTAATGTATAACATCATTATAGTATTTGGTGTCCCTCATACAATAATGATGCAAAATTGCTCAAATATCTATTCTGATGAGGTAGAAAAGCTATATCATGAATATATCATCAATTCCAACCACTCATCCTGTAATTATAAAGTGGATAATGGATAGATAGTGGACTCTAATAAGACTGTATCAAATATACTCTCAACTAGAGTAGATAAGGATACAAATTCATATCCTGATAAGCACTTTCATGGCTTTTGGGACCACCAAACCACAACTTTTAGCACCACATACTCAACAATGTACTCACATGTATACATAATAGAGGAGGTCATTCCAATTGATGTCCAATTTTGGTTACTCGACATTTCTATCAATGATCATTTATCCAGAGATGATAAATACTACAAATAATTTGATTAATTAGATAAACATGATGAGAAATTATTATATAAATTGAATCACATAGAGGTCCATAAAAATCAGATTGAACGTTTTTTTAACAAGAAGGTCCACCTCCACTCATTCCTTTAAGGAGAACTCGTATCAGTCTTCAGGCCTCTAATGATACTTTGAAAGAAGCCTCCAAATCACAATCCAATGTTGGATGGATCATATTCCATATGGATATTCTACTCTATCAGAGCCTATTCCATGGCCATGATGGATGGAGAGATTATTATAGACCCTACCAATGCATGGTTCCTAATGTAATATTTCATGGAATTCCACCAAACTCATCCTAGAAGCCAGAGATTAAAATTCACAATGACTTATTGTCCATGTTGGAAGAATCTATACTTTGAAACATGAAATCTTAACCGTATTAATCTACATGTTATACATCTCACCTATATGAAATTATACAACATACTCGATCTTTGTCACATGACCTTAAAAAATGTGAAATATTTTCCATGTCAAAATACGATAAACTACACAAAATCAACATCCATGTCATGAGATGTCAAACATTATGAATATATATTTTCTATTTGTCATAAAACTACATTGATCATTTTCATGTTGTGAGATGTAAAACTGTATGAAATTCTAATATGTGCGTCAGCGGGTCACATTTCATGGTGTCAGTCATCTTCCACACCCTCATTCCAAAACTACATATGGAATGATCATTACCTCAAAGAGATACATAGTATTTCTAGGACAAATATCTTGGTCCCATCCATAATTAACAAAAATCTCAAATTCCCATTGACCTATGTCAAAAGAAAGTTTATGTGGGGAACTATTTTCAAGAAAAATATGTGGATTTATTCCTACCATTATAGGATATGTTGTGACACCTAGACCTCTAATATCAGGACTTGATGAAATACTACTTCCCTTTCATGTTGGGAGACCCACATTCTCACTATAATGAATTATACTACATGGTTAATGTTCTCGTCTCATTAACATAAATTAAATAATCCCATAAAAACTATGTGTGGTTTGATTCTCATTACAATGAGATATGTAGTGATGTTAAAATCTATAAACATGGGCCCAGTTTCAACACAATAAGATGAATTCCCCCACCCTATATATGGGTTAAAAATTAACATAGATCCTTTCAAGAACAATGTGTGGATTGATTCTCATTCAAATGAGATACGTAGATATTCTTGGATCTTATAACCTATCCCAACAACCATATTATTGAAATTCCCTTATCCTTAATGTGAATTGATTTTTTTGTGGTGGAAGAAAATTTTCCACTATTAGATTATCATAATTATAATAGCACACGTGGGATAGTATTTTTGGTGAAAACATTCCATATATAAGTAAGTAATATTAATTTTCATTAGGTTTTTAATGGATGTGGCCACCAGTCCTTAAAACATAGACTACATATCTTTATCATATGACATTAAACTGCATGGGTACTTTAAGAACTAAGTAATTCTTTATTCTTGTTCCTATGAATATGTAGTGACGCCTGGATTTAACATCCTAGTCCAAGAAAATACGTGAAATTCCCCCACTCTCCTATGTACGATTCAGATAAATATAAGTTGATTCAATATGGTGTCTCACCCTATTTGTGAGACTGTATTAAAGAAACCAATTTTTTCTACATTTAAATCCAATATGTGTGGGGAATTTCATCAAGAAATATGTTTAGATTGATTGTTCCTCCAAAAGATACATAGTGATGCCTGGGTCTTATCACCTAGTCCTGAAAAAAAATCCTTTTTCATGTCGAGTCACCTTCATCCTTACCACATGACATTAAATCATATGTCTAATGACCTTAATGTATGACCTCAAATTTCATGGGTCACCTGAGAACTACATGTAGCCTGAATCTCATTCAAATGAGATTCATAGTCCATCCCGGTCTTATTTCCAACTCCTAACCATGGTCTAAATAAAAATTACCCCTCCCCTACATTCAAAAAAGACGTACGTATGAGCTGTTAAATTGGGTTCCCTTATTCGGGGGTCCACCATAGAAAAGAAGATGTATGCTCTTATACATGATTCAAGTCTATTAATGTTACTATAAACATCATGAAAAATAATAGTCCAAGTTCTTCCTTTATTTTGGGATAAATCCTCACCATACATCATACTCAAAATCTGGGGGAGTTTTGGATCTTCATAATATTTCCCTAGCTACCAATGAAAAATTGTATGATACCTAAGGAATCCTTTATCTGACTATGAAGTAAAACTCCCATGTTATTTTTTCATATGTTTCCCACATCATGGGTATATCATCAATGGGATTAGACAATTAGAATATGTGGTAACATTCACTAGTTGTCTTTTCATAATTTCACCCACAATACAGGTTTTTCAACTAGTGGTACGTTCATCCCTAGGAGACACAATTATATCTCTATGAGCCCTCATGAAATCATAGAGGGGCCCACCAATCGGGCATGGTCCACATTCATCCCTCATATACTTGTCCCATGTATCAAATCCCAATATGATAACCCCAAAGAATGTGGATTTCAATTTCCTCCCTCATGTCTGAAGTATGACAGAACAACCTTGGTCTGATAAGGCTCATACTACTCATCATTTCTAAAACACTATGGAAGAAGTAGTATGAACAAAAATTGTAGGCACCATATATCCAACTTTGGGTGAAGACCTATGTTGTAAAGATATTCCCCCATTCTTGGAAAATTTTGACATGAAATACTCCTTCCGTATTAATGAACTTTTATTCAACAATCTAGACACAATATCTGGGGAATTAGGAATCTTCATAAACATCCTTTGGATTGTGAAATAGAATGTATGAATTATTGAAATAACCTTTTCCTGAATAAGTTGTAACATGCTCCAAATTTATTTTTCTAAGTCATCCATATAATAGAACTGTTAGCTAGAGGATGAAATTCATTGACTATATAGTAACATGCCCCAGATATCATTGTATAGATTTTCCGACAAAATAGATTTGTAAACGACCAATAATTTCATCATTAGGAGAGATCTCCTCTATCACCATAATACTTTCCCCCATAAAACTCTCTGTATTTAAATACCCCTCGACTGTAACATACGACCTTTTCCATCATATCTAAATAGGAAAAAACATTCCTAGACATATAATAATAGGAGAATCATCAATCATTCATTCATGGATAAAGATCATAAAGTGTTTCCCATATTTTCATTTTTTATGAAAATAAACTACATAAAATCCCATCCTAGTTGTAAGATGTTAAACTACATCGAAAATTCTATATAATAAGGCATTAAATTATATGGTCCATATCCTAATCCCATGATAATAAACTACACAATTCTTCTACCATTTTCTTGAAAGAGGCCTTCCCCATGACATCGTTCACATCACAAAATTTCTCATCCTTTACGGGACCCAAATCCATGTAGGAGAATTTTTCCCATTTCTATAAAATGCCAAAATAGATACTACCTTCATTCTCAGAAAATGTTTCTTGATTATACCACCCTTCGTTATCATTTTAATTACAAATCTTTACGAACTCCCTAAAAATGGGTACTAGAATTTCAGAATTCATAAGGATCCCATTTTTTTGACTTTCTAGCTACTCAATCGGATTGGATTTGAAAAATTCCATCAAATAAAAGGAATTTCATCCCAAGGATTCAACTATTTGACTATGCAATAATACACCCTAGTTGGATTTTCATAATCTCATCAATACATGGGTTTGTTATATTGCGGAATATTTTTCCTCAGAAGATAACTCCTCTATTCCAATAAAACATTATAATATTCTTATAGAACCCACTGTGAAAACATGTTTCACATGCACTCTTCACATATTTTACTCATATCTTATTTTAGATTAGTGATCTAGTAAACCATGGCCCAAAATTATTCATCATGTATTTGAAGATTATAGGAACATTCTTGGCCCAAAAGCCTTGTTTCATTCATCATTTCAAAACATATGGTCAAATTTGTTCGATATAAAGGAACAATCACATTATTATGATTTTCATAAATTTAAAATACCAATGAAAGAAGACAAAATACTCACCAGGGTGAAAAGTCATGAAGGTAACTCTAGATGAATGTTGTGTCTCATCTTGTTGGACCAAAAAATTATGATGTTTAGGAAAAATCTAGCAATAAAAAGAAATAAGAATAAAACTATTTTAGTAGAAATCCCACTATGGGAATCCTATGAAAGATTGAAGTCCCACCCACTATGTATTCATTATAATGGACTTAAGAAAATTTAGGTCAATGAATCAAATTACTCAAAGTATGTAAGGTTTTCCATAATACTATAGCAACTCATTAACTATGATCACTAGGTCCCATGGATTATAAAAAAATTAAAGATCTCCATCACCTTATAACTATAATAATATGGAAATGATGGATAATAAAATGAGTCATTTTAAATGTTATATTACAATAAAAATAAGGATATGAATTCATGAACTAGTTTTTGGAAACAAAAAAATCGTTTTCATTTATATTTCAAAGAGTAGTGGAACTTCTGCGTGTTGAATCCTCTTAGAATATTTTCCTCAACATTGGATTAGATAAGTTCAATTGTAGAACAATAATTTTCCACATATTTTAAGAACTCATCCAATTGTGTATTAGCAACTTATTTAGCATTATAGAGGATCTATTTCTCTACATCAACAGAATCTATTCATTGTTCCAAGGCCCCTATCAAGGATTGGTGGAGATGGACTATATCTTCCGACACAAAATTTAATTCTTATTGAAGGTCATAAATTTAGAGTGGTTTCTTATCATATTTATCTTGATACTCCTCCATCTTTTTGGAATCAATGATATCATCTTGGAACACAAAAACCCTAGTCCTTTTAAACTGTTATGCTAACTATCCCTTAACATGCTGCGATATTCCCTCTTCATTGATTTATCAAATGATCAACTTCACTGCTTTATTGATCTCATGGTATTCAAATAATCCATATCTAATCATTCCAATATTGAAAAAAATGATTATTTCATGATGGATGTTCATCAAGATGTGTCTTCTTATTTATCTTCCATATGTCCCACTAGGCAATGTAAGGAATGGTGAAAAGAGCCTCTTGAATCTCCTAATCTGACAGAAAGTCTCTCTCCGAGGGAGACATGTATTCTGGTAATAGTTCACTCAATGTTTCACCTCGTTATTCTCCATAAAAATATCTTTAATTTATCCTACAAATTTTCACTGAACTAGAACAGACACCCTACTTGATCTTTACCACCAAAGTCGATGAAACATAATAGCATGTGACACCTCTCATCAAAATCTGCAGGTCAATAAACAACAAAGGTAGTTGAACTAGTAATGTGGTTAATAAAACATAACCATTGTTGGATAAACTATTAGTATTGATACCTAACTAGTACACTTAGTTTAGATTCATAGAGAAAGGACCTCCTGAAAAGGAGCATCATCTCGAGTTTTCTTAGGAACTGGGATAAGGGGATCTTAGTAACCTCCCATATAATATTTTCAAGCTATCACTTCTTCAGTAGTTGAAGTATGATGGACTAGGACACCCTCTTCATGCTGGTATTTCGCAACATTCTCAATCAAAAAAATTGTACAGGTCAAAATATTATATATGTAATAAATGAAAATGAGACAGGTATTACATGGTAAAAATGAAAGAAGTGATAAATCACATTCATCCAATACCCTATTATATTCCTCAAATTCCTTTAGATATACAGGGATATTAATGAAAATAAAACTATCCTCATGTTTTGTTAATTCACCTATTAATTAATTACACATTCCCCCACATCTCAAAATATCCTCCCCACTAGGGGTATCCGATACATGATGCTTAGAGTCCAATATGGCTTCAAATTTGAATCCCATTGATTACTTCTCAACAAGAAAAAAATTGTTATGACCAGTGGAGTTAATTTCAGCATTAACACCTTCATCATAACATTTGATATCCCAATATTTCCCTTTAGATAAAAAAATGGGACCAACATTTATTGTAACATGGTCCTTCAATATAGGCAATGGATCTCAAATATCAAAAGAAAATAAATGTTTGAAACAACACATGACAACTTTTGGTGTCCATATAACATTACCACATCCCTCACCCCTATCTCTATAATCAAGGTAAGACACAAATTCATATCTGGAAACATCATGCTTCATGAGGATGGACTCATCAGCATGAGTTTGTGCCTCCTCCAATGTTCCACATAGATCCTTGAATGACCAATGCAGAATCCATTCACTAAAAACCCTGATGCAGATTCTATAAAATGAAATCATGGCAAAAATTGTATATCTAGGAACTCATTTGACAAAATTACCGCACAAAAATTTACGGTGGTGCATACATTGGGACAATTATGTCTTCCTCTTTATCTTCCACTCTCATGACAATGAGGGGTCCATATTAGTCCTATTAGTAATAGAAACATGAGGTTGTAGTTGGGGATTTCCTCCTAAAATTTCATTAACAAGAATCCTAGGATTCTAGGGCAGTTTTAGAGGATCTAATGGGACTCTTACACAACCACGATGTACTTTATTATTGTCCCATACTGTGGAAAATTAATCTCATTTTCAACTCGTTGTAATTATTCTTCATCGTCTTCTTCTTCATCCCCTATCAATTTTAATAAATATCCCCATGAAATTAACAATGGTGGATAGTGGAGTAAAAGACAATGTAGGAGAAAAATGTACACTATCAGGGTTATGATATCCATCCCATTCCACTTAGGTGTGTCCATATACCCCCAAACGTTTTCCAAAATCCAACATATCATATACTGAAATTTTGGTTTGGAGGTGATCATCATCTGTGCATATCAACATCTCTAACTCTTGTATATATTCTTCCACCTTGGAGTAATTTTTATCAGGATGAATAGTGGAATGATTTCATATTTCTCCCATCTCTGGGATGCATACCCCTTCTATGAAAAAAAACCCCTTGCATCTCTAATTTCACTATATAGTTTCATCCATGGTAGGAATTCAAAGGGTCACACATAATTTGCCTCTAATGTGTCATGTTGAGAGGAGTATATAGAACCATTGGACATGGAAGCTTTTCAGGCCTCTCTTATCTCACAAAAGAAAAGTTGATTGGAATATTAGACTCCTACGAATAATGAATAATGGACCTCCATAGATTAGAGGTTACATTTTTTTCAAACCTGGACTACTCATTCATCTTTTCATGAGATCGCCTTGAATACTTTGCAGCTTCTTCATCACCACCATTGGACTTAACCATTCAACTGTGCAAGCCATGACCAGAAGTTTTCATGAACACGACCGGGTATGTTCCTTTTATAACTACCACTTGAAGTTAAGAAGATATCCACAAACTGAAATACCCATCCTCCAACCATATTGATGCATCTGATGGAGGTAGCAAGATGGGAATTTTTGAAACCTCCATGATCGTCATGATCTAGATATTTTGGGACACTATCATGTGTTTCTCGAACATAAAATGTGAGGTAGTAAATATTCTATACTATTTTAGATGTTTAAACTAAAGGGTAGATTGATATTGAGGGTAGGCCGTATAGTTGATCTCACTGTTAATTCGTTCTTCTTGTAAATATTCTCAGAATTAGATAATGTATTCCCCCTATTCATCATTAACCATTTGGTTATTATTGAATGACCTGGTTGATTGACCACCAAATGGGAAGAATTTTAAATATCCCAATACATTCTATAGAGTCATGAAATTTTCCTAGTTCAGGCTCATAGGTTCAATAATAGAAAAAGCCTAAACAAATTGGATAAATCAGTCAACACGGACATTAACTAAACTCATCATAGCATAAGAATAGATGTATTCTACATTCCAACCCTATACAAATTAAACAACCCTACCAATGAAAATGGGGCCTTCCTGTTGTATGCATGTAGCAGAAAACCATAAATTATTTCTAGTATATGGGTGCCCAACCCAATATGGAACCCTACTTCTAATTTTTCTATTATAAAAAATGTCCCCTGTCCCGCACCACAGTTGGATTTTTGGACTAGAAGGAAGTAGATACTCATCAAAAAATTTGGGATTCTGGCCATATGGGTCTTGGTAAAAATGTTTGGTTTTAATTTGTAACCCCAATGGATATAATATCCATTTCCTAGTATAGTCTAGGATATTCCAAGGGAACACTGATTCTATAAAGTAGTGAATCCTATAGGGGACTAGAAAGTGGGACATTCACAACATGTGTTGAGTAAATTCATGATCTATGTTCTCATATGTAAGTCGCCCTTTGTGTGAAGATCTTTAATATTCAATTAATGATCCACCTTAAAATGATCATGCGCCAAGGGAAGTGCCCTTTCAGCATTCTCCCACTTTTCTTTAGTTGAATAAACTCATTACAGAAATCCCATAGAATAGGGGATCTAGAAATCTAGTAGAAAACCCACAATCTAAAACCCACTTCACCATGCATTAGAAAGATGGAATTTATTTTATGTTTTCACTAATTTAACATCTCATGAATAATTTTTTTGTACTTGTAGATATATGTTTTCTATTCCAAAATATCTATGTGAATATTGATTTTATATAGATCATTTTTTAATTCCAAACAAGTATATAACACCCAGTACACCCACATCTAATTAGGGCATACATTTCCTCTATAGTGGAAATCCCAACCCCCCTTCTTACCTTGTGAATAGTATGTCTTTGAAGGACAAAAAGTTGATTCATTATAGTTCGGATTAGACTCTTCTATATTAGGATTCAGATTCAGGAACAAAAACAATGATTTAGGAAAGGGGTAGTTGGGATCAAACCTTTCTTAATGTAGACACCCTTTAAGGATATGATAGTTATAGGAAAATTGTTTTGCTTTACAAACCAATTCTTTGGGAAATAACTCTAAGACATCGGGCTGAGGGTGTCCCTCGGAAGTTAATGACCATACATGGGAATATAGTAAAATTGGAGATATATTTTCAGATACTTTGTCAAATGAATTTAAAAATATTGAAAAGTAGATTAGATCTTTTCATTGTAATCTATGCTGGCATTTTTAAACATTTCTGAGTCACGTACCAAAGTTTCCTTGCAAAAAGCCTTCGGGGAAGCCGTAGAAAAAATGAAATTAGACATCAATATTTTTAATTAGTTCAATATCTAAACAAATAATGATTAAATTAAATTTATAAAAGGAAGTCCCTTTGCATAGTCCCCTCAATCAGGTCCCTTTCCCAAGCCCCTTAGTCTGGTCCCTCATGCATGCCCCTGAAAAGGTCCTTCACATATTTCCCTTAACCATATTTCTCGATGACGGATCCTCTACAAGATTGTTCTATGTAGAATAGTTGTGGAAGTTTCTATACAATAGGAGAGACTATTATGATAGGATAATTGTGCCACAACAAGGTGAATAACCTGTGTGACCAGAGAAAGTGGTTGAATGCATATAATGGAAGAAATTGAATAAGGGTTTAGTAGTATTTATTGACATTGTAGGCCTACATGTGGAGCCTATACACTAGGCATGCACTACGAACATGCGGACTAGATATGTAGAGTATGCATATAACTCCGACCTATATTGTTCCCTATATGGACAACCAGCACCACCTTCATAATATTTTCCACATTCTACCTTATAAATAGATACATCTATTTGATTGGATCCAATCCTGAGCAGGTGGATTTTATTGACACATTGATTTGTTATGTGGGATTAAACAATTAAGAGGATCAACTCAAGTATGTTATAGAGATAAAGAAACCAAAAAAATAAAATGAACTTACCTAATATAGATTGTGTGCACACCCTTGTGCAACATAAGGCTCGCACAGCCCGCAAATTGGCATTGAAAGGAAGGCCAAAACTTCAAAAATAACATATACATGGTACCAAAGCCATGGACCTATATTGGATACCTCCTTCTACCAGGGTTCCATATTTACCTATAAATAGAACCCCATATAACCTCATTTTAAAAAATAGAAAACTTGAAGAATCCTTGAAGATCTGGTTATGTGAACCCTTCCCCTAGGCCTCCAAAACCCCTTAGGTTGCCCTCTGCAACCCAATAAAATAGAGTATTAATGTGGATATAGGGATAAGATTTTCTCCATTGTCTGATTCACAAGACACCTACAAGGGTAACATTTTAGAGACCCAAATCTTGACATACATTGACATTACATTACTTTTGCGGTATACTTAGTACATAAAAAACACACACACACAAGGATCGTAATAGTTTAGTGTCTTTGGAAACTCCAAATATAATCTTCTAATCCTGGTGAAATATCTTGAACATCTCCCATAAAGATCTTCCTTTTTTATACCTAAAACCTTTCTTTATATCCTGGGGAAAAGAAAACATAAAATGGTGAGCTCAAATGCTCAGTAAGGGTAAACAAAAGAAATATCAATCACATCATATACATAAGAACATAACTTTTGGAAATCTTAACCTGCAAAAGAGAGCATAATTTCATAACATGAGATAAATCATAGTAGTGAAATGGAATCCCAATAATCATAACTTAAAACATGAAACTTAGCGGCATACACACATAATCATAGAGAATCATATCTTATTAGTCAAGACTCATTTCCAAGACTATCTTAGTGGACAAAGTCCATTTCTGAACCGAGTCACCCTCGTTTCATTCCTGTTTTACTAAACCGGTATAACCTACCGTTCCAGTCATGTCTATCTCATGAGATATAAAATCATTACCCAATGCATTGGAGGGAGATATAGGTCCCACCCATCTAATAATGATACCATTATTATGTGTGCCACAAAATCATAAATCATACATCATTGCATAACCCATGTAGTAAAAATGGGATTCTTAAACAACATGACATCATAAAACAAATCATATAAGATAAAGGAATTCATAAAAATATTTCCATTATAACATAATCAAATCCATGTAATAATAGGGATAGAAACAAAACCCTATATTATCTTAGATGGAAAATAATTTTGATAAAACACTTGAACTCCATTCTTGAGGAAAATATCATTTCTGCTTCCAAAACACTTTTCCTTTCTTAAAATGTCGTAAAATTCTAAACTAAAAGAAGTTGATTAAAAATAAACTTGAAAACTTGTAAAGGAAGCTTCTTGGAAATAATGTTTTAAAAATCCATTCATGCCGTATAAGTTAAAAAACATTCTTCGTACTTTTGTCGGAAAAGTCAAAAAGTACCTCGTACGAAAAACGACAAAAGATTCATTTCATATTCATTACTAAAACTCATAGAAGGGTAAAATTGGATTTAAACAATTGTAGGTGGATGGAAATAATATTACATATTCAGGAAACATGGATGTGGATGATAAAATACACCCCAGTAAATACTAAAGTATGAACAATCTCGGATAAAAATGAGATTGTGATATTTCCCTTACCTTAGGTCCGACTTGCTTTGTAAGTGTCCGAACCTCCTGTATAATGATTTAAATCATGTTATTGACTTATTCCAGAATCATATTCATTGTTATTATATCATATATGGTCCACTTATGACTTTATATTACCCGTTCTTTTGTAAATTCATGTTAAAGTAGCGTTTTGGGTAAAATCGTCTCATTTGTCGTTCGTGTTTTTAACTTGTAATTATTAATATGATTACTTGGATCATGATTACTTATATCCAGAATGTAAAACATGATTTATATATAATATATATTCAGAATATATATATATATATAATATATCGATAAATGGAATGAAATACACCGTTCATGCAGACGGTAGTCCGTACGTACGCATGAACGTTGTTTTCGTTTCCTTATTGAATTGAATGGAATTAAGTAGATGACATACATATAAATATACATAAATCCAGTATCATTATTATTTCATATATTTCATTAGTACTTATTATATATACTTTATAATCATTCATGAATGGTTAATCATTGAGAATGAATCTCATCGCGTCGTGGAGACGGTAGTCCGTACGTACGCACGAGCGATGATATCGTTCCCATGGTCATGGAATTGTGTTGAAGTGTATGTATACTATTTCAGTATCAATATCAATTTATAATAATCATATATAGTTACTCATAACACCATTATACCCATCCAATTAAGGTGGTGGCGGAAAATAGATTACACCACGGTGTGGAGACGGTATTCCGTACGTACGCACGCGCGGTGATTTCCTTTTTCCGTAGGATGGATAGATGGTTAATTAGAGTTGTTTCATATTTATAATAACATTTTAGTATATAATAAATACTTATGTAATTACTTTATCATGAAACAAATAAAGAAGAAGAAGTTGAAGAAGAAAGAAATTGAAAAAGATCGGTAATGGATATTACCTCTTTTTGACGCGCCTTCACTTAACCTCCGCTTAAAGAACTAAGGATGGTCTTTGAAGAAGACCAGGACCTCTAGAATGATACTAGGGAAGTGGAGAAGAGATTTTGGTAGGGTTTGGACGAGCTTGAATGCTCAAATTTGTGTGAGGAGGAGAGGGAGGAGGTGCCCTTTTATAAAGGAGGAGAGGGGCATCTTAGGAAAATCTCAAAATATTATTTTATATTAAGGTCAAATTCGGTTTATAATGGTTCCAAATGGACTTATTTCGAAGCTAAAGTGGGTATGGGTCGAAATCCTCTCATAAAATAGGATTTATACAAGTTTAGGTTATTATTTTAACCTTATCAATTAGATTTAACTCTAAGTTAAATAATTTAACTTTTACCGTGTCTTTTTGTTTTCTTACACTATATGGTTAATAAACTTACTATATCAAGCCAAAAGAACCCCAAGTTGTTTATTATTAATATATCTATCTTTATCTAAGTAATTTGGCCGAACCTTAGATTTTTATAAATTAAATAACAATTAATAATATAATATTTGTTTTAAAAACTAATTTATGTCAATTTTGACACTATTTGGTACATGATTTTTATGAAATTTCTAACAGAATGATAAGTTCGAAACAAGTTACTTAAATAAACAATAACATCTCATATTAACCTACAAAATTAGTTTAAGTCATAAAAAGGCTCAAATTACATTTATTTGGGCATTTATAACATCAATTATGTTAATATTTTCTTAAAAAGGTAATTACTGCATCATCATTGTGTCATAAATAATTTACATTATTTAAAGTATAAAAATTACAAATAAAATACCATTATGTAGGAAAGCTTTTTAGATTTCTAATGAATATTTATAGTTGAAATTATATTATGTATAACCCTATATTAAAAATGTTTTAGTAAATAAACTTTGATTTTAACTCTTTTAACTCTTCTTTGAATTAAATAATAATAAATGTCCTAATCTAATCCAAGTGGGCCTAAATGATAATACTTTACACTTAAGGTTGTTTTTGGTCGAGATACACTTGTCCAATAGGATTAGGACATGTGTTAGGGTAATATTAATATCATTTTTACCCTTTATTACCCTATTTACTTTTCATCGTGGTAAATAAAAGTAAAAAGTTACTATTCACCAAAAATTATTTTCATCTCATTGAACCATATTTTACTTACTGACATCAACCGTGTCTCTCGTATTTTTGAAATTCCATTCACAGAAGTGGTAAAATTAAGATTTATGAAAAAATTAATTTTTTTAACTACCACTTAGTAGTTTCACTATTCATCAAAAATTGAAGTTTTTCATAAAAATGCCAAAATTTCACCCTAAGCTATAATTGGTATTCCTAATTCAAAAATGATTTATATTTTACAAAATTCCCAAAATATAAGTTGCATTAATTAATTTTATAATTAATTTCCGCTGTCACAACAAATAGCGTGTTTTTAAGAGATAATAACTATCAAAAGATTAACACTTGTTTATATCTGGTGTAAATGTGAAATTACATCCAATGACCAACATTTTATTGAATTGTAAAAATATATTCTAAATATACTTTAAAACCACTCAAATTAATAATTTATCACTATAAATTATTTTGATTAAAAAAGTTGTTTTTAATTAAAATTTAGTAATTTTCACTATTCATCAGAAAATGAAAGTTATCCGAAAAGTACCAAAATTTCACCCTAAGCTAATTTCGATATTACGAATCCAAAAATAAAGTCCATTTTGAAAAATAAAATTTACAAAATTTCAAAAAGTGGTTATTACTATTCATAACAGCTAGTTTTAATAATATTTTAATAGCATATCGTTGTTTAGTGAAACTCGGTATTGCGTACTACACACGCTATCAAGGAAGGTCATGATTGCATGTAATGAAAGGTAAGTCAAGGATGCGTGTTGTGCAAGCTATTTTTGGTGTAGCGTACAACACAAGACATTAATGAAATTAAAAAGAATTTTTTTCATAAAATCTCTGGGTGTTACATTCTACCCCCCTTAAAATGAATTCCGTCCTCGAAATTCGTCGGGGTTATAAATGGTTTACTATTCTAAAGTTTATTTAATCGAAACCCACATCGTAAAAAGGAATACCAAAACCAATCTTTAAAAACAAAAGTATGAAATGTAACGGTTACCCAAATAAACTAATCACTGGGTTTCCACATAGGTGAAAATATGGATATGGAAGAGAAATCTAACCATCATGTTCTGATGGAGAGTTGTAGAGAACATGGCTATGGAAAAGCCAACAATCACAAAGCCATAAATTTGTGACGATCTAAGGTACCATCTGATTCATCAGATATAAGAGTACTAGGACAACATTTTTGGTTTTCAAGATCATTTCCCTAAAGTTGATGAAATTGGAATTAGAAGAAATACTTTCGTGATTTTGGTATAGTCTCACCGTTTGTCGTTCTTTGGACGATTTCCACTTCATCTCTTGAAGTTGAATTCATCATTCGTGTTGTGTTAGCAGATCATGTGATAGAATGATGGGTCATTCCATCTGTCTCAAATAAAAGGTTCGAAAAGTTATCAAAAAATACATAAGTCCATCTATAGTGAGATTAATCATATATAGTTCCTAAAATGGACTTATACTTCTTATATCATACTGCTTAATATAATAAAACTAGTTTCTACTAAACAGGGACTTCATGTAGGCCAGTGGTAGGCGATAAAGGCCAGTCGCACTTTGGTTGTGGGTTCGATTCCCACAGCCTTGTCCGACGCGATGGGCTGTCGCCCGTCCTGCAGGTTGTCCTTTTTCTAAAACTAAATTACTATAACATCCCATCAATAATTTCAAAAAAAAGTTCTATCCTTAAAAAATACTAACTTATGTCCAACATAATCCATTCCAATCTTTAGGCTTATCTAAAATACTTCGGTCCACTCTCATAACATAGTGAAAACGATTACCAGAGATTTAATACCATCGTTGATCCCCATATATCATAAGATATGTTTTGTTGGTCACATTCCAAACATTCAAAGTCCTTAATCATGTATTCTCTTGAATACCCATTGAACCTTAGTGAAAA
This sequence comes from Viscum album, assembly GCA_963277665.1. Lineage (NCBI taxonomy): Eukaryota > Viridiplantae > Streptophyta > Magnoliopsida > Santalales > Viscaceae > Viscum > Viscum album. The sequence goes on along the minus strand of OY728155.1, from coordinate 162,560,071 downwards.
CATGAATGCAGTTAAAAGTTAACACCTTCCACATACCAAAATCCTCAAAATTCTATATACTCAAACCATGATATCACTTAGTCCTTATATCAATCATGAGCTCATGAATACTATCAAATATTTCATTTTCTTGTTTTTCCTTCATTATGCGCATATCATTCTTTTTCCAAAAATATCTCAATCACTTTCCATGGTTACTGGTACCATAAAATTATTGAAAACCACAATAGACCAATACATAAGTATTCCAATATTCCATGATACTATATACAACACTATTTTGGAATCCCATTACATAAACACTTAATCATTCCTCCACATCGTTGTCATATTCAATATCGCCAATAGTGATCGCATGTGACTTCCCTTTTTCCTTTTCCTTAAGCAGTTGCTCATGTTGATCATCACTAACCCTTGGATTAGGGCATTTATTGGCATAATGTCCCATCTCCTTGCACTTGAAACATTGAAGTGTTGGTGGTGTGTTCTCTGCATTCTTTTCTTTATTCACATCATTAGAAACCCTTTTTCCATTACTTCGACACTTAGCTGCTCGATGACCTTCTTTTCCACACTTAAAACATTTTCTAGTCCCTTTAAGACAATCTCCACCATGCTTCTTTCCACACTTTGTGCATAAGGAAACATTCATCTTCTTTTCACCATTATTTTGAGATTTCTCCTTGAACTCCATCTTTCGTTTCTTGTCAAAACCATGAGATGGATATGTAACACCAACTTCCATTTCCACCTTGATAGCACAACGCACAATTTCTTCATAGCTACTGACGTCTCTTATATCTAATTCCCTTAGAAGACTTGGTTTTAAGCCACTGAAAAATCGATCAACTTTACTTTCAGGTTGGATGATAATGCCAGATGCATACCTTGCAAGTCTTGTAAAATTCGCTTCGTATATACTAACAGATTCATCATCCTTCTGATTCAGCTCAAGAAACTCCTTTTCCATATTTGTTCGAATAATACGAGGGAAGTACTTACTGAAAAACATGTTCTTGAACTCGTACCATTCCATGGACTCAATTTCATCTCTTGGACTCGTATTCTTGATAAGATTACACCATTGATCAGCTTCACCTTCCAAACGATATACTGCTTAGATGACTTTATCATGCTCAGAACATTGAAGAACTGAAAATATCTTTTCAGTGGTTCTGATCCATTGTTCATCAACAAGTGGATCGGAAGACCCACTGAAAGAAGGTGGACGTTTCCTCATGAAGGACTCAATAGAATATTGTTCCCTTCTCTGCTCATTTGGAAGCCCAGAATGATTCATAGCTTGTGTAAGTATAGCAATAAGATTTTGCACTCCATCTCCCATAACATTTGTTTGTTCAGGAGGACAATCATTGCATTTTCCATTACAGTGATCAACACGGATCCTTCGGGTTTCAGCCATCGTCTAAAACCCAAAAAGAATAGTGTGAGAGGCAAAAATTATGCTAGGGAAAACAACATAATAAAGGGGGAGTATCTTCAATGTCTAACATCTTAGGTTAAATTCTATGATCACTACTGTAGTTCTAGGACTGTATCCTATACGTATACTTATCCTTAGGGACATCCCTAGACATACCTTAGAAATATCTCTAGGGATCTCACTAACGTTTTCACATCCTAGTTTCCAAAGGTTGACTAAACCTTTCCTCTGATACCAACTATAGAGACCCAAAGCTTGACGTACATTGACATTACATTACTTTTGCGGAATACTTAGTACATAACAAAAACACACACACAAGGATCGTAATAGTTTAGTGTCTTTGGAAACTCAGAATATAATCTTCTAATCCTAGTGAAATATCTTGAACATCTCCCATAAAGATCTTCATTTTTTTATACCTAAAACCTTTCTTTATATCCTGGGGAAAAGAAAACATAAAAGGGTGAGCTCAAATGCTCAGTAAGGGTAAACAAAAGAAATATCAATCACATCATATACATAAGAAAATAACTTTTGGAAATCTTAACCTGCAAAAGAGAGCATAATTTCATAACATGAGATAAATCATAGTAGTGAAATGGAATCCCAATAATAATAACTTAATACATGAAACTTAGTATCATACACACATAATCATAGAGAATCATATCTTATTAGTCAAGACTCATTTCCAAGACTATCTTAGTGGACAAAGTCCATTTCTGAACCGAGTCACCCTCGTTTCAGTCCTGTTTTACTGAACCGGTATAACCTACCGTTCCAATCATGTCTATCTCATGGGATATAAAATCATTACCCAATGCATTGGAGGGAGATATAGGTCCCACCCATCTCATAATGATACCATTATTATGTGTGCCACAAAATCATAAATCATACATCATTGCATAACCCATGTAGTAAAAATGGGATTCTTAAACAACATGACATCATAAAACAATTCATATAAGATAAAGGAATTCATAAAAATATTTTCATCACAACATAATCAAATCCATGAAATAATAGGGATAGAAACAAAACCCTATATTATCTTAGATGGAAAATAATTTTGATAAAACACTTGAACTCCATTCTTGAGGAAAATATCATTTCTGCTTCAAAAACACTTTTCCTTTCTTAACATGTCGTACAATTCTAAACTAAAAGAAGTTTATTAAAAATAAACCTGAAAACTTGTAAAGGAAGCTTCTTGGAAATAATGTTTTAAAAATCCATTCTTGCCGTATAAGTTAAAAAAACATTCTTCATACTTTTGTCGGAAAAGTCAAAAAGTACCTCGTACGAAAAACGACAAAAGATTCCTTTCATATTCATTACTAAAACTCATAGAAGGGTAAAATTGGATTTAAAAAATTGTAGGTGGATGGAAATAATATTACATATTCAGGAAACATGTATGTGGATGATAAAATATACCCCAGTAAATACTAAAGTATAAACAATCTCGGATAAAAATGAGATTGTGATATTTCCCTTACCTTAGGTCCGACTTGCTTTGTAAGTGTCCGAACCTCCTGTATAATGATTTAAATCATGTTATTGACTTATTCCAGAATCATACTCATTGTTATTATATCATATATGGTCCACTTATGACTTTATATTACCTGTTCTTTTGTAAATTCATGTTAAAGTAGCGTTTTGGGTAAAATCGTCTCATTTGTCGTTCGTGTTTTTAACTTGTAATTATTAATATGATTACTTGGATCATGATTAATTATATCCAAAATGTAAAACATGATTTATATATAATATATATTCAGAATATATATATATATATATATAATATATCTATAAATGGAATGAAATACACCGTTCATGGAGACGGTTGTCCGTACGTACGCATGAACGTTGTTTTCGTTTCCTTTTTGAATTGAATGGAATTAAGTAGATGACATACGTTTAAATATACATAAATACAGTATCATTATTATGTCATATATTTAATTAGTAATTATTATATATACTTTATAATCATTCAGGAATGGTTAATCATTGAGAATGAATCACATCGCGTCGTGGAGACGGTAGTCCGTACGTTTGCACGAGCGATGATATCGTTCCCATGGTCGTGGAATTGTGTTGAAGTGTATGTATACTATTTCAGTATCAATATCACTTTATAATAATCATATATAGTTACTCATTACACCATTATACCCATCCAATTAAGGTGGTGGCGGAAAATAGATTACACCACGGCGTGGAGACGGTATTCCGTACGTACGCACGCGCGGTGATTTCCTTTTTCCGTAGGATGGATAGAAGGTTAGTTAGAGTTGTTTCATATTTATAATAACATATTAGTATATAAGAAATACTGATGTTATTAATTTATCATGAAACAAATAAGGAAGTATAATTTGAAGAAGAAAGAAATTGAAAAAGATCGGTAATGGATATTACCTCTTTTTGACGCGCCTTCACTTAACCTCCACTTAAAGAACTAAGGATGGTATTTGAAGAAGACCAGGACCTCTAGGATGATACTAGGGAAGTGGAGAAGAGATTTTGTCAGGGTTTGGCCGAGCTTGAATGCTCAAATTTGTGTGAGGAGGAGAGGGAGGAGGTGCCCTTTTATAAAGGAGGAGATGGGCATCTTAGGAAAATCTCAAAATATTATTTTATATTAAGGTCAAATTCGGTTTATAATGGTTCCAAATGGTCTTATTTCGAAGCTAAAGTGGGGATGGGTCTAAAGCCTCTCATCTAATAGGATTTAGACAAGTTTAGGTTATTATTTTAACCTTATCAATTAGATTTAACTCTAAGTTAAATAATTTAACTTTTACCGTGTCTTTTTGTTTTCTTACACTATATGGTTAATAAACTTACTATATCAAGCCAAACGAACCCCAAGTTGTTTATTATTAATATATCTATCCTTATATAAGTCATTTGGCCGAACCTTAGATTTTTAGGAATTAAATAACAATTAATAATATAATATTTGTTTTAAAAACTAATTTATGTCAATTTTGACACTATTTGGTACATGATTTTTATGAAATTTCTAACAGAATGATAAGTTCGAACCAAGTTACTTATATCAACAATAACATCTCATATTAACCTAGAAAATTAGTGTAAGTCATAAAAAGTCTCAAATTACATTTATTTGGGCATTTATAACATCAATTATGTTAATATTTTCTTAAAAAGGTAATTACTGCATCATCGTTGTGTCATAAATAAATTAAATTATTTAAAGTATAAAAATTACAAATAAAATACCATTATGTAGGACATCTTTTTAGCTTTATAATGATTATTTATAGTTGAAATTATATTATGTATAACCCTATGTTAAAAATGTTTTAGTAAATAAACATTGATTTTAACTCTTTTAACTCTTCTTTGAATTAAATAATAATAAATGTCCTAATCTAATCCAAGTGGGCCTAAATGATAATACTTTACACTTAAGGTTGTTTTTGGTTGAGATACACTAGTCCAATAGGATTAGGACATTTGTTAGGGTAATATTAATATCATTTTGACCCTTAATTACCCTATTTACTTTTAACTGTGGTAAATAAAAGAAAAAAGTTACTTTTCACCAAAAATTATTTTCATCTCATTGAACCACATTTTACTTACTGACATCAACTGTGTCTCTCGGATTTTTTAAATTCCATTCACAGAAGTGGTAAAATTAAGATTTATGAAAAAATTAATTTTTTTTAACTACCACTAAGTAGTTTCACTATTCATCAAAAATTGAAGTTTTTCAGAAAAATGCCAAAATTTCACCCTAAGCAATAATTGATATTCCGAATTCAAAAATGATTTATATTTTACAAAATTCCCAACATATAAGTTGCATTAATTAATTTTATAATTAATTTCCTCTGTCACAACAAATAGCGTGTTTTTAAGAGATAATAACTTTCAAAAGATTAACACTTTTTTATGTCTAGTGTAAATGTGAAATTACATCCAACGACCAACATTGTATTGAATTGTTAAAATATATTCTAAATATACTTTAAAACCACTCAAATTAATAATTTATCACTATAAATTATTTTTATTTAAAATGTTGTTTTTAATTAAAATTTAGTAATTTTCACTATTCATCAGAAAATGAAAGTTATCCGAAAAGTACCAAAATTTCACCCTAAGCTAATTTCGATATTACGAATCCAAAAATAAAGTCCATTTTGAAAAATAAAATTTAAAAAATTTCAAAAAGTGTTTATTACTATTTATAACGGCTAGTTTTAATAATATTTTAATAGCATATCGTTGTTTAGTGAAACTCGGTATTGCGTACTACACACGCTATCAAGGAAGGTCGCGATTGCGTGTAATGAAAGGCAAGTCAAGGATGCGTGTTGTGCAAGCTCCTTTTGGTGTAGCGTACAACACAATACATTATTGATATTAAAAAGAATATTTTTCATAAAATCTCGGGGTGTTACAAAAATTTTCCCCCTTGGTGGAAAACTACTTTTGTGAAGGCCCCTTCTATAATGATGGACGTACATGAGGCCCATCCTGGGACCTCTAAAGAGAACTTTGGTTCCTAAGATAAAACCTCCACCAATTATTTTTTCCATGTGTTCCATTTCACAAGGCATATCAAACTCATGAAAGTCAACCCCCTACAAAAAGAACATCAATGTACCCCAAGGCCCTGTACAGAGCACATTTTCCTGCAAATCCAGGACCTTTGTGAGCATCCCTCAAGCCCTCTTCCATGACACTTGTGGAATGTATCATCTTCTTTTGAATTGCTCATTTGAAGGGGAAAAATTTAAACCTCCACCGAAGCCTCCAGATGTCAAACCCCATCATATAATTCACACCAATGTGTCTCATGTTGGTATATGCAATCCTTCTGTTAGAGGTGTCCACCAATTGTCACACTTGATCAGTAGGGTCTTATGGGTTCATGTGGGTATGCCTTCCTTCAATAATGAGTAACTCAACCCTAGGGGTCATGTTAAAGATCTCCCAGTCTAGGATGTGAGGTATAGGACATGTACTTACATTTTCATCTCTAAGAACTAATGCCTTTGGTTCCAGGAGGGGTGGGTGAGGATCCTGCTAGCTTTTCCCCATGGAATGAGATACTTATCTCTTTACTATGAAGTAAAACTAGGGAATCCATAATTTTATAAGCCCATATCCATTCCTATAGGACTTATCTATATTTATTCATTCCTCTTATCCATGCCCCTGGGATATATTGTGATGGGTACTCAGACATAACTTTCCTAGATACCATCATGTGAGCAAAGGGAAACATCACATCCCCTTCTTCTTATCTCATCGCTCATCCCTCATCCAATAGTGGGAGAAGGATTGTGATTTTTTGAATCATCTGGTTCATCATATTTCTTATATTCATGCATGAATCATGTGGGATTGTATTTTAGCTATGATCCTGACATCTAAATGAACAGATGCATGCTTTGGTAGAGAATCTTCTTCTGAATCATTCTCAAACCATCATTTAGAAGACATACATATGAATGGGTTCTCAAAGACATATTTATAAATAAGGGTATAACTCCTAGAGTAATCCCCGAGTATTTATAGTAATAGGAATAACTATTTCTCACCTTCACCCACTCGGGTCATAGTAAGATAGATCGTCAGATCTGACCATCCCAACTACAAAAATAATAGAGAAGACTGGTACACCCAAAGCCCTTTATCATTCCTTTTTGGATCTAGCATTCATTCACCAGCATTTAAAGAAGAATTTTTTATCTTCATGATCTTCAAAATTCTTTTATTTCCCATAGTGATCACGAATCATGTGGACTTAGAGGTTGGAAATGATCATGACATATTCACAATCCACAATCACTAGGGAATCATTCTAAGTGTAAGCCCCAACCATATCACCATACAACCTCAGGGCATTCTTCTTATATTGTATGACCACAAACCCGACATTTTTGGAATCATAACAACTTTTATCCCCAAATAGTTATGAGCATATTCCTTATATATAAGCCCCAAAAGAACCTCCCAAATCAATTTAGGGTGTCCTACATAGAAGTAAACACAACCTCAATCCTCTCAATGGTCCATAATAACCTATGATTCAATACTTCATAGGGACTCAATATGTGTAAGTCCTCACAATTAAGCTACGTGGGATTTTATTTCCATACAAATGGGATATGCAGGAATCCAACCTATGTTCCAAACCCAATAAACCAAATTAACCATAATTATCTCAAGACCACGGTTCTAGTTCAGTCTTATTCACCCATGGACTCTATATCCCTTCCATGTTCCTTAGGATGTATTTTCATAATTCTGACACCAAAAGTTGAATAGGAACCTCCCACCTAAACATCCTTATCACATGGAATTAAATTTCATGGTTTAGTCCTTATCACAAAACCTTAAAATTTATGATGTGTCCCATTAATTTGTGCTGAACTACATGGGTTTTGAATCTTTATTCAAGCATATATAGGAAAACCATATTATGTGTCTGATCCCAACATCAAAAAAACTCACATCTCTCTATATAATGATACACTCTAGGGAAGCCCACTATTTTTCTCAAAACCATCATCATAATAATAACAACAAAGAATCTCTAATCAGTACTTAAGAGGGTACTATTGATGGAGAAACCTGAATACATAGAGATATATCAATAGATAAAGAACCTTGGATACATATAGATTATTCTAAATCATTTACTTCCTAATAATTTGATTACAATTAAAGGGTGATTTAGTTCAAACTTGGGAATCAACGAATGATTCTTAAACATATCTTAGATCTATATCCCTGATGTGCGTATGCCATTAAAATGATGGACCATGAGTGATCATAGATATTAAACTACTGGGTGATTTCTAACTCTACAAACAAAACTAAATGGAAGATGTTAAAAAATAGTGATCATGACATGAATGATTATAAAAAATTAAACACCATGTAATCAATCGTCATGCACCTTATTTTCATCATTAAAACTCTTGTAAAAAACATTTATAATTATTCTCTTCATGTATATCAGTTAGATATAATTTATTTTCAATATCATTTATGATTATTTTTTATTATTTTGAACTAGTCTTATACTTGTAGTGATGTTATTTATATTTCACCCAGAGTAAATAATTATTCAATAATACATGGTCCTAGAATTAATTTTTTATATTTTTTTATAATTTTATTATTTCATTCAACGTCCATTTTTATTAAAACTATTAAATATTAAATTGATGTTGAGTTTGATTTAATGATTTTTAAGGAACATATATTGGAATCATAATTAATGAGTTTGGTATTGATATTAACATTCTAGAACAACAATACAATCATTATTAAATTATTTAAATCATATATTGTCTTTAACAATATTCTAATAATAATCTATGATATTATATTGTATCATTGTTGGAGTATGTTTTTAGATCTACCCAAATATGAATATTCCATAATTAATGGTTTATTCAGAAATGATTTGTTAGTAAAATCACTACTAAAGATTAATTGTGGTTTTTTGGTTTTATTAAATTGATTCATTTAAATTTTAGAGAATTAGAAGAATTGGTAAAAAATACAAAACTATTACATTGTATTAATAATTTATTTTTCCATTTAGTACACTAGTTTTTTTAGAATTTACAAAAAAACATTTTTTTCTAATATTATAAATAGGTTTTCTAGTGTTTCATTAAAAAATACTAATGATTTTATAAACATAATATTTATTCATTAAACATAATCTTATGACCATCCTTGAAAATTGGGGATGGAAAATGAAATACACCATTCCGAGGAGGTAGTAGTGTAAGAACTCGATTCCAAAATACACAAAGCCAGTGCCTTAAAACATGATGTGTACTTTTTTTACAAAAAACAAGCATTGATATTTTACACATCATGTCCCATATAGAGGATAGTTGCAGATTAGGTTCTAGCAAACCAACCACATCTGACATGCTTCTTCAGCTAAAAATGATACCTGAAAAAAATTATTCAAAAAACGTGGGGTGAGCATACGAATGCCCAGTAAGGGGTTTTAAAATAAAATAATATACCCATTATAACTTTGGAAAACATTATTTTAAAAATTTTAATAAAACATTTTATTAAAGAATAGTGAAACACATGCATCATGACATAGCATTTCGTCTAAGAATTATAAGGGTTCATTTCATAGAGTGCTGACAGAGTTATAAGGGAGAACAATTCCATTATAATTAGGATCTTTCATAAAAATAAGTACTAGATATTTTAAAAATGTATACCATTAAAATATGCATGTGAAAATTTTATAACTAAGAATAATAAATGATCAGAGTTGTGCATAATAATAAATTTAATTTCTTCCATTACTAACTATAAGTCATAACTGGCTAATGAATTCCCAGAGTGCAGAATAAACTTCATGCCATAATCATTTACTTATTCTGGTATTCATAAGTAATGGATCTTAACCATGGATATTTTAGTAGTCGAATATCCAATTGGTTAATTTATTATCATAAATATAATGAGGGAATGTATAATGCGGGACAATATAACCATAACGTCAAGGCCTTGTTCCATGACCGTAAATAATCATTTTGTCAAGGCCTTGTTCCAAGACTGTAGTATGTCTCATGAGACCTACCAATGCACCGAGGGGCTGTAGCGGGCCCCACCAGACACTTACTATGACCAATACATTCCTCATATTCCAGGTAAGGTCGAATGTTAAAAGTGTCCCATACCACTTAGAATGTTTAATTTCTTATTTCATATTATTCAAAGTCACGAACCACCTTGGATAATGTAATTCATAATTCCATAAACAGTCATAAGAGTTTTAATTACATTTTTTAGCACTTACATATATTCTTTGAATCATGCATATATGTGTTAAGTACAATACTATCAATTGTATGATTATGTCATTGAATGGTAAGTATGATAAGAATATTATATAATATGTGATGACAACTAATGTACTAAAATAAATACATATTTCTTCACATACAATGATAACCATAAATTATAATCCTTATTAATCAATGCATATTGGAATTTCATTTGGATTTACGATTAATTAAATGTTAAAAAAATATTTCATGTGGGGTATTAAACTAATAGATGCTCAAACATTTATTACATATTTGCTTTTGTATAACACATCACAAGGGTATACATAATGTTAAAAATAGAAAGCATGAAACTCAACCATAACTAATACCATTTAATATATATGAATATAAGTGATTCATACACATGTATGTAAGAGTAGAAAACCCGAAATATTATACTCATGAATTCTCCATAAATACTAAACGCATAAATTGTATAATATTTTGGAGTATCCAAAATTAGGTTTCAGTGTTGCGTAAATCTGTTTATACACAAGGGTATATATAAAGTGTTTTATATAAAAATCACTCATACATCGAAAACAACATGTTTTATTTTTTCCTAGCAATCTTTGGAAAACAATTCTAAATAAAAATGAGGATCAAAGTTCATATATATACACATATATTCACAAAACCAAAAATATATTATGCCTTAAAGAGTTTAAACCAAAAATCTAATGACACCCATAAGACTTAAATATATTTGAAACATCATTTAATAAGAGTCCCTAAATTTTAAATCATAAAGTGAAATCTAAATGGTTTATTTATCAAAAGAACATGTATATATATATATATTCCTTTGTAAAAAAATATAACATACATGTATAAACTAGTATACATACGAGTCTTATATAGAAATTAATTTTCACTTACATGTTTATCAAAAACCAAAAATATATCATTGAAGTTAAATGTTTCAAGTTCTAACACTAGTCTAATAAGAGTGTTAAATAAATAGTATAATTATATATGACTGTGTATGTGTATATATAAGATTTTTAAATCATTTTTTAATGAATCATAGATGCTTTTAACCCATTTGAAATTTTAGATAATGAAAGGTGTATAAAATGAAAATTGTTCCATTAATTATATATTTTATGCAATACATTTATACATTTCTTATAAAACTGAACATATAATTTTTCCTATATATAATTATATATACATATACACATATAGATCCTCTACATCACACAACCTTGTATGTTATGGGGTTAAGATCATCATGTAGGGTAAAGTTTTCCCTACAAGAAGGAAATGGGTAGGTCACACTCTAAATAGTATATACATATAAAAAAATAACCTTATATATACAAAGTACATAAACAATTTTTTCATGTGTAATATAATCCCTCATGTTCATAATACTAGTTAAACCCAAAATCTAGAAGTCCTAGAATAAGGCATAAGAAATTTTTTTATCTAAACCATAAGGATATATATATATATTTATATGAGTATACATATATATGTATATGAATTCAATGCAACCAAACAAGACAACATATTCCCTTACTTATTTTAAGGAGGAGGTGAGACTTGGGAATTCGTCGAAGGAGGCCCAATTGGAGCATAGGATGTGGAACAACTGAGCGGTTCATGGGATGCAAAATATTGTTTATAAAAAATAATATCCATAAATTATAAAGAATATTTTAATGCTAATGCTGGAAAACCAAGGCCTACTCTGTATATTAAATGACTGAGGGTTATTCGGTCTTATAGAAAATTAGATAATGGTGGCCTCAGAAGGTGATGGGAGGAGTCACGGGTGTGGAAAAAAAGAGTAAAGGAATAGTAAGTGGCTATTGGCCAAACACACCCTGGAGGAAGAAGATGGTGTTGCGGGGAGAAAATATGGAAAAAGAGTGGATGATAGAGATTAGCTAAGGGATGATCTAGAGGTGGAGGTGAGTCTGTGGATTTTAAAAGATATAGACGATCCAGATATGAGGAGGTGATGATCAGACAACTATAGTGTGACACGATGATTTAATAACGGAAGAATAATCCAAATTAGATCATGTGTAATCTGATAGCTCAGGATGACGTGGTGTTTTAAAATTACTTTGACGGCTGAGATTAGATCATTGATGGATCAGAAGACACACAAAAAATGCTGAGGATATCCACAACTACTGAGGATCGATAGTCGGAGTGGTCCAATGTTTCAGATCACGTGCGGCATGATCCAACATCCTGGATTCGATTCTGGCTGAATTTCTTTATCCCACATCGAAATGGAAAGAGCCTCTGTGTATTCTTTATATATCCGGGAATCCAAGAATATGCTTAGAATACTCCCTCCCCCTCCTAGAATAGCCTCGTACTGGGTTTTGTGGGTACCCTCTCCGCCCACCCCTACCGTCGTACCTCCCCACGCGATGGCATGCTCTAGTTCCATTTTGCGTGCTAAAAGTGCACGTACACACACCCATTGGCCATCTTGTGCTGACACTAAAGGCTAGGCTCGACCACCTTTCCCGTCCTACCTCCTTCGGCCTGGCTAGAGGTCTGGACAGTGTGGGTATATTTTTTTTATAAAAACCAACTCTCTAAATTAACTATAAAATCAAAGAAAAATAAATATAATCCTTTTAACTATATAGAAAATATCTTAATTTTTTTAAAGCATGATTTTCATTTTAATGTTTTGATGATTAAAGTATATAAATCAAATTATAATTTTTCTTAACTAAGAGTATTACTAAATGTATTTATAAACTTCTTTTCAAATTCACAAATAAAAATAATATCTCCCTTGGTATTTCCCTTTAAAACACAAGAGTTTTACATTAAATCCTTATTTCATTTATTCTTTAAATATTTAAGGAAGACTATCAATTAAAGAAATTTTTAAATGATATTACTTAAAATACTGAAAAAATATCAATATTTCTGAATATATTGAAAAAGAAAAGCTAGAATTCCTAATGGTTATAATTATAACTGTTAGAGATGATTTGGTCACTTAAAGATGTAATTATCAAATTTAGGACTTATAAAACCATGCATTAGGTTGTTCCAAGTTTAAGAAAACTTGATGAAGATGGTACTTATCATACCACTGATGCTGAGTACATCAATCGTGGTTCTGGTCATGATGTTTTTCATTATAACTGACTCAAATGATCTTCTCTATTTACTGCATCTCATTATTGCATTAGGTGGCCTTCTAGTGGCTCTGATATGGATTTTAGTAGGTATATTTGGTTAGTTTTATCAATATAACCATTTCTCTGTTCATTGAATAAACTATGTATTGTGTTCATTTCCAAGTGATGTTCAGATAACATGAAAATTAAACATAATTATTCCATAATATTATTATTACATTGGAAATATGTTTTTTCACATCACATTATTCCCCCATACATAAAATTGTGTCCTAGAAAATCATTTCATATAACAATACCAAAAAAATTATATCACATACATCACATCATCCTCCATTGTGGAGGATCCTCAAGTGTGGCCAGATGAATAAAAAAATTGGGGTTCAATTCTTCTGCTTCCCTATACCAAACACACCTTGGATAGTATGGGTCAAACTCATTAATTTTACACTCAAGAATCCAGAGGGAGGATCGAATAGAAGAAAGATTAGAGATGTCAAAATGGAAAAACTCTCTAAGAACTCATCAGACTCTTTCTTGTCTATGAATGTAAATGTCGTAGATGTGGTCATGAAAACTGAGGCTAAAAAATTGGTGCATATAGGTTTCTTGAAGGTTCCCTTTCATGGAAGCCTCTTGAAACTGTTCCCTGGCTGTGAAGTTTTGAGATAGTTTGAAGCATAAGAAAATACCTTCATGGTACATTCACCTTCTCCTATACTCAGTGAGTTGGATATTGACTATGCGGTGGTAAACATAGGAATTACCTTGGAAGGAGTGGATAATTTTTGGACTGTTCTGTACCCCGTAATGATTTTTTTATGTTCTTCGCAGGTCTGTGAAGGGAAGGTATTCATCCACATAGGTTCCAACCATGATGTTCTCTAGTATTTTAATGGGGAGAGCTAAGATATGGTTTTGTCCTTCAATTTGATAATAATTTTTTTCATGAAATTCCAATCAGTGAAACTCATCCAATTGCACAAACACTAAAAAAAGTAGGAGGAAGAAGAAACATAAAGTTGTATTTTCATAAAACAACCATTACACTACACCCAGGACTAATGGTTTCCCTAGTTACCTATTACATGAATACACAGAATAGTTTCGACACTCTCGATCTATATAAACCAAATGAAACCTGAGTAGTCTGGGTCAATCTTTTGGATACACTTACGGTGTCTCCAGAGTTAAACATGAGCATTGTAAATCCAAGAGACATCATATTGTACTTGATATCTTTACAAAGAGAGGAAAGACTAAATTTCATGGATTTCAATGTCTATTACTTGAATATAATGGACATAAGATAGGATTTGGCACATATATGATAAGCAGAGTTCACACGCTACTGCCGCTTTTGGGAAGCCATGACATACTAGATGCCTTCTACTATGGTGAAGCATCCAAAAAACCTTCTCGGTACATCCCCCGACGTGCATAAGATTAATATTGTATTTTCATCATAAGGAGGTAGTCTAAACCCAATCCTCGGTGGAGTTGAAGTACACAGGGGGAATTTTGCACGTCATAGAGGTGTTTGCATGTCATAAGAATGTTTTCATAGATTACAAAGTTGTCGTGGTTAGCTATGGAAACTATGGTTCATAGAGCCTCGATAGGAAGAGACAAAATACTGGTATTTTCTTTTTTCATATGAAAATTAAGAAAATATCATATGTAGTGATGCTTACGTAAATGTTTTCATTATACAGTTCTAGGTTACCAGAGATATCTGAACTGAATCTCTGATACTAACTGTATAACCTGACTTCAGAATACCCAATGATGATGCCTTAAATCATGTTGTATAATTTTTTCAAAAAAAAGAAGAATTGATATTTTACGCATCATGCCCCATATAGAGGATCGTTACGGTTCATGTTCTGGGAAACCAGCTACTTTTGAGATTTTCATTGGCTAAAAACTGATACCTGAAAAATTTTATTCAAAAAACCTAGGGTGAGCATACGAATGCCCAGTTAGGGGTTTTAAAATAACATTATAAAGTAATTATAACTTTTGAAAACATTAATTTAATATTTCCCATAAAACAGTTTCGTAAAGATTTATGAAACACATGAATCACTACATATGATTTAGTCTAATGATCATAAGGTAACATTTCATGGAGTGCTGACGGAGTTATAAGGAAAGACAATTCAATTATAAGTAGTCTCATACAAAATAATATGTAAAATATATTCTAAATAAGTATGGCATGTGAATATGCAAGTGAAAAATTAATAACTAAGAGTAATAAATGATCTGAGTGGAACATAATAATAACTTCAATTTCATTCATTACTAACTGTAAGCCATACCTGGCTAAGGAATTCCATGTGTTCTAAATAAACTCCATGACATAAGCATTTACATTTTCTAATACACATAAGTACCAACTCTTAACCATGGATATTCAACTAGACAAATATCCACTTGTTTAATTAATTATCATAAATATAATGAGGGAATGTATAATTCAAGACAATATAATGTCATGGCCTTGTACCAAGACCATAAATAATAATTCTGTCAAGGCCCTGGGCCAAGACCTTAGTTTGAATCACGGACCCACTTATGCACCAAGGGGATGTAGCGGGCCCCACACAACACTTACTATGTCCAATACATTTCTCATATGCCATGTAAGGTCATATGTTCAAAGTGTCCCATAACACCTTGAACATTTATTTTTTCATTTTATATTATTCAAAGTGTCCCATACCACCATGGATAATCTAATTCATAATTCCATAAATGTTCATAATAGTTTTAATTACTATATTTAGAATTTACATATATCTTGTGAATAGAGCATATAAGTGTTAATTATAAAGCAATCAACTGCATGACTATGTCACTGAAAGGTATGTATGATGAGCAGATTATAGAATATGTGATGACAACTAAGGTACTTAAAAACATACATGTTTTGTCACATTCAATTGTAACCTTAAATTCTAAAACATATTATTCAATAATATTGGAATTTCATTTGAATGAAAAATTAATTAAAATATAAAACAAATATTTCATGGGGGTTATTAAATTCACAGATGCTCAAACAATTATTACTGATATGATTTTGTATAATACATCACAACGGCATACAAATTAGTAAAAATTGAAAAAATGAAACTCAACCATAACTGATATCATTTACTATATATGAAAATAAGTGATTCATAGAAATTTGTAGGTTTAGAAAACACCAAATATTATACTCATGAATTCTCTATAAATACTAAATGCATAAAAAGTATATTATTTTGGAGTATCCAAAATTAGGGTTTAGTGTTGCATAAATCTATTTATACACAAGGGTGTATACAAAGAGATGTGTATAAAAACCACTCATACATCGAAAACAACATGTTTTATTCTTTATTAGATGTCCTTGAAAAAAATTCCAAATTAAATTGTGGATCGAAGTTCATATATTTACACATATATTCACAAAAAAAATACATTATGCATTAAAGGGTTTAAACCAAAAAACTAATGACACCCATATGACTTCAATATGTTGGACAAATCATTTAAAAAGAGACCCTAAATTTTAAATAAAAAATAGAAATTTAAAATTGTTTTATTAAACAAATGTATATTTATATTCTTTTATAAACATATATAACATACATTTAGAACTGTGTATACATAAGGGTCTTACACCAAAATTAATTGTCACTTATATGTTTATCAAGAAAATAAATTAATCATTGATATTCAATGTTGAAAGTCTTAAAACTGGTCCAATAAGAGAGTTTGAAAAACAATACTAGAAATATGATCTATTCCAAAAGTTTTGAACAAACCTTTGGTATATTTCACTAATTTGGACCTATACCAATGGTTTGGACAAAACCGTTGGTATAGGTCCATTATAGAGACCCTATACCAATAGTTTGGCTTAACTGTTGGTATAGGTCCCAAAATCAATGAACCTATACCAACGTTTCTCAAAACCATTGGTATCGGTACATGTATTTTTAATGGAATCTTCTTACAGCGGACATTAGTAAATCATAATTTTAAATACTTATGATAATACATATATATATTTATGAAATTATGTTCACAAAAGCATGGTAGGTTAGTGGTTAGGACATTAAATTACAAATGGAAGGTGCTGGGATCAAAACCAACTGGATGATTATTTTATGAATAACATATACCAATGGTTTATGGAACTGTTGGTATAGATTTTCATATTACTTATACCAACAGTTTTCAAAACCGTTGTTATAAGTCTATACCAACGGTTTTCCCAAAACCATTGGAATAGACATATCCTCACGACGTACTTGGAAATGGTTCTCCAAACTGTTGGTATAGCCCATACCAACGGTTTGGAGACCTATAACAAGGGTCCATACCCATTGGTATATGGTATTTTTCCAGTAGTGAAACCATATAATTATATATTACCACGTATGTGTATATAAAGGATTCTTAAATCATTGTTTAATGACACTTTCATGCTCTTAACCCATTTGGAATATTTGTTAACCAAATGTTTATAAAATGAAAATCATTCCATTAATTATAAAAGTTTTTTTATGAAATACATTTATATATTTCTTATAAAACCGTATAAACAATTTTTCATATATATAATTATATATACTTATACACATATAGAACCCCGACTTCACCTGCACACTTGTATGTTAAGGGGTCAAGATCATCATGTGGGGTAATGTTCTCACCATTAGGAGAAAATGAGTAGGTCACACTCTTAACCGTATATATATATATACCAATAAACCTATATATAAAAAGTACATAAATAATTTTTTCATGTGTAATATAATCCATATAGTTCATAATACTGCTTAAACCCAAAATCCAGAAGACATAGAATCAGGTATAAGAGAAAATTTTATCTAAAAAATTAGGTTATATATATAATTATATGAATATATATATATATATATATGTACATCTCTTCAATGCAATAAAACAAGGCAACATATTCCCTTGTTTTTAGGAGGAGGAGACAATCAAGAATATGTCGAATGAGGCTTGCTGGAAGCTTAAGAGGAGGAACAACCGAGGGGTTCTTGGGATTCAATGGATTGTTTATAAACTATTATATGCATACAATATAATGAATTTTTTAATTATACTACTTAAAAAATGAGGCATACTCGTCATATTAAATGACTGGGGGTGAGTCGGTCTTGTGGAAGATGAGAGCACGGAGGCCTTAGACGGTGATGGGAGGAGTAACTAGAGTGGAAAATAAGAAAAAAGGAAGAGTAGGAGGCTACTATTCCAACACATGTGGGATGGATAAGAAGGAATTGTTGGGTGAAAATCCAGAAAAATAGTTGACGACGGAGATTAGTCGAGGGAAGATCCAGCGGCGGATATGATTTTGCAAATTCTAAAAGAGATGGATGGTCTAGATATGAGGAGGAGATGATCAGACAACTATGGTGGAACAAGGAGATATAAAAATGACCAAACGTTCTAGATTATATCATGTGTGATCTGGCAGGTCATGATGACACGGTGTTTTAAACTGACTCGTATAGACATGATTAGATCCATGATGGATCAGACAGCGCACAAAAAAAGGCAGAGGATATCTGTGGCTGTTGAGGATCGATAGTCGGATGAATCCAACTGTTTAAATAGCGTGCGGTTTGATCCAACAACCTGGATTCAATCCTTGATGATTTTTATTATACCACATCGAAACGGAGATAGCATTTGTGAATTCTTTATAATCCTGAGACTCTGAGCATATGCTCAGAATACTCCCTCCCCCTCCGAATACTTCCCTGTACTAGGTTCTATGGGTGTGCTCTGCGCCCACCCCTGTCATTGTTCTGCCCCAAACGGTGGCACGCTCTGGTTCCCTTATGCAGGCTTCATGTGTGTGCAGACACACCCATTGGCTGCCCATGAATGAGGCTGAAGGCTAGGCTTGATCCCATTGCGTGTGCTACCTTTGTCGGTCTGGCTATAGGTTTGGACCATGTGGGTATATATGTTTTATAAAAACTAACTCATAAAATTGACTATAAAATCACAGAAAAATAAATACATTCATTTTAACTATATTGAGAATATATTAAATTTTATAAAATATGATTTTAATTTTAATCTTTGGAAGATTAATGTACATACATACAATTATACTTTTTCTTAAGAAAGACTGTTACTGAAAGTATTTATCAACCTGTTTGCAAATTCTGAAATAAAATTCATACCTCCCTTGGTATTTCCCTTTAAAACACCAGATTTGGACTTTAAATACTTAATACACTTATCCTTTCAAAATTTAAGGAAGATATTCAATTAAAAACATTTTTAAAAGATATTACTTAAAATACTTGTAAAATATCAATATTTCGGAAGACATTGAAATAGAAAAACTAGAATTCCCAACTGCTATAATTATTCCTTTTAGAGATGCTTCAGTCACATAAAGACGTAACACTTGAATTTATTCCCTATAAAACCATGCATTAGGGTGTACCATGTTTAAGAAAATTTGATGAAGACGGTGTATATCATCCCATTGATGCCCAATACAACTGTCATGGGTTTGGTCGTGATGTTTTTCATTATATCTGACTAAAATGATCTTCTCTATTTACCGGGTCTTGTTGTTGTGTTAGATGCCATTACAGTGTCTTTGATTGAGATTTTAGTAGTT
Organism: Viscum album; assembly: GCA_963277665.1. Classification (NCBI taxonomy): domain Eukaryota; kingdom Viridiplantae; phylum Streptophyta; class Magnoliopsida; order Santalales; family Viscaceae; genus Viscum; species Viscum album. The sequence continues at coordinate 162,539,950 of OY728155.1, read as the reverse complement.
ATTTTTGGTTAGTTGGAGAAACTTAACCATTTCAGTGTTCATAAAATAAAAGGACAATTGTGTTTATTTCCAAGTGTTGTTCGGATAGCATTAAAATTAAACATAATTAAACCATTATATTATTATTAAATGAGAAATAAGTTTTGGGGCATCACATTATTCCCCCTAAAAATACTTTCATCCTCGCAATTCATTTCCTATAACCATGCTAAAAAAATTCTCTGGCGTTCTTCACTGCATCCTCCATCGTGGAGGATCCTCAGGTATGGAAAGATGAATACCCAAATTGGTGTTCAATTATTCCACTTACCTAGCCCAGACACTCCATAAACAATATGGGTTAAACTCATGCATTCACACATGAGATTCCAGATGGAGACACCAATGGTAGAATGTTTAGAGATGTCTGTATAGGAAAACTTTGTAAGAACTCGTCGGACAGTCTCTTGTCTGAGAATGTCAATGTCATAGACATGGTCATTCAAAATGAGGGTTAGGATTTGGTGCTTAAAGGTTGTGTGAAGGTTCCCTTAAAAGGTATCCTCTTGAAACCTTGTCTAGCTATGATGTTTTGAGATAATGTGAATCATAGGAAAAGACCTTCATGGTACTTTCCCCTTTGCCTATACTCAGCGAGTTGTACATTGGCTATGTGGTGGTAAACATAAGAATACCCTTGGTAAGAGTAGAGAATATCTAGACTATTCAATACCCCGTAAAGATATTTTCATGTTCTCAACTGGTTTGCGAAGGAAAGGTTTTCTTCCGCATAGGTTTTGACCATAATGGCCTCTAGTACTTCAACAGGAAGAGATAAGATATGGGTTTTCTCTTCCATCTGAAAATAAATTTTTTTCATTAAAGTCCAATCAGTGAAACTTATCCAAAAGAACAAACAATAAAAAAAGTAAGAGGAAGAAGGAACATCAACTTTTATTTTCATAAAACAACTGGTATACTACATCAAGGAATAATGGTCTCCCCAATTTCCAGTTACATGAATCCCCAAAACAGTTTCATAACTCTCGATCTCCTTTAACCAAATGAAACTTGAGCAGTCTTGTTCAATCTCGTCAGTACACTAATGGTGTCTCCGGAGTGATACATAAGGGGTGTAAAGCTTAGAGACATTTGTTTGTACACTATGTCTATAGAAAGAGCGGAAGGCCTCAATTTCAAGGATTTCAAATTCCTTTACATGACCATAATGTCCATAGGACAGGATATGGGACATATATGCTTCGTGGAGGTCACCCACTGCAGCTTCTTTTTGAAATCCTTGAGGGTGTGATTCCCTATACTATGGTGAAGCATCCAAAAATCCCTTCAATGTACTTTCTGTAACACCCCAAGCTTCCACGGTACTCTTCCTTTTGAATAATATAGTAGCGTGTGTTGTACGCAACTTCGGGTTCTAACACACACACCACAACCAATCAAACTAACCGTTATGGATAGTAATACCCACTTTTTGTAATTTTATAAATTTTATCTCTCAAAATTGACTTTATTTTTGGATTTGGAATATCTAAATTAGCCTAGGGTAAAATTTTGGAACTTTTCGGATAACATTTATATTTTGATGAATATTGTAAATTACTAAATTTTAATTAAAAACAACTTTTTTAATCAAAAAAATTAATGGTGATAAATTATGAATTTAAGTGGTTTTAAAGTATATTTAGAATATATTTTTACCACTTAAGAAAATTTTGGTCATTGAACATAATTTCACAATTAAACCAGACATAAACAAGTATCAATCTTTTGATAGTTATTATATCTTGAAAACACGCTTTTTGTTTTGACAACGGGAATTCATTTTAAATTAATTTCTTCCACTTCTGTGTTTTGAATTTGGAAAAATGGATTCCATATTTGGAATCATAATGTCCAAATTGTGTAAATAGGTAACTTTTATTTTTAGACATTTTGAATAATGACTTCGGTAAATATTTTATTTACCATGGTTAAAGGGTAAATCCAGTAAATAAGTGTTAAAAAATAATATTATAATAATATTAAATTACCCTAAAACGTGTCCTAACCTTATTTTTGGATACATTTCCGACAATGGTCATCTTTGGGTCCATTTTGAGACCCCATGGAGCCACATGTAGGTGATAGGGACACTTTATTTTTATTAAAATAAACACAAAAATGACATAAGTATTTATCTTTTAGAAAAACAATTTTTACATAGAGTTATATATGTTGGATTTTCCACTATATATATTAATTAGAAAGATAAAAATATTTCCTACATAATGGTATTTTATTTATAATTTTTAGACAGTTAATAATTATTATTATTTATGACACAATAATGATGCAGTATTTTCCTTATCAATGAAAGAATCAAAAAATTGGTATTATAAATGTTAAAATTAATACAACTTGAACGTTTTGATGACATCCATGAATTTTATTGATTAATATGACATTATAGTATTTCATAAATGAATTTGGTTCGAATTATTAATGTTTTTAAGACTTTAACAAAAATCAATTATTGAATAGTGTCAAAATTGACATAAAAGAGTTTTTAAAACAAATATTATATTATTAATTGATATTAAATTCATAACAATTTATGGTTCGGTCAAGAGACTTATATCATGATAGGTTTTTCATTAATGGACCACTTGGTAGTCTCTTGGATGTATATTGTATTTTTATTGACAATATAATATAAAAATACAAAGAGACATTGTAAGAGTGAAAGTAATTAACTAAGATTTAATACTTAATGATAAGGTTAATATTGTAACCCAAACCTATCTAAATCCTATTGGTAGAGTGGATATCGACCTATACCCACCTTAACCTTTATGTAATCCACTTTGGAGCCATTATAAACAGAATATGAATTTATTAAAAAATAATATTTCTAGCTTCTCCAAAGGTGCCCCTCACCCCTCTTATAAAAGGGAACTCCCCCTTCTCACTAATTCACACATTCAAAGCCTTTTGGATTGGCCAACCACTTCCCAAATAATCTATCAACTTCACTAAATTCATCCTAGAGGCCTTACATTAGACATAAAGCCAACATGTGGAGCCCTTTTGATCAATTTAAAAGGAAGAACCCGAAGAAGAGGTAATGATTTCACCACCCTTTTTCAAGTTCCTTTCTTCTTCAACTTCTTGTTTCTGTGTTATTACCATTATAAAATAATAAATCAACTGTATTATATATACTTTTATGTTATTATAAACATGGTATGACCATATTTCAGTATTATATCCATCCTTTGAATTACATGTCACCATACGTGTGTACGTACAGCTTACCGTCTCCACGTTGTGGTGTAATTGTTATTCAAAACATTATTATTTGGATGGGTATAATAATGATGTGTAATTCATGTAAATAATAAATATAACATGATAATTATTTTTTATATATGATGTACCATCCAATTAAATATTATCAAAATAATGATATTGTCTCTCGTGTGTACGTACGGACTACCATCTCCACGAACGTGATGAGATTCATTCTCCATCGTATCCATTCAATACTAATTTTAATTTAATGATTAAAAATAATATTTAAGTACTTGATATCATTATGGATATGAATAATATACAACCTATCCATAACAAACCTGGATTACAAAACAAAACATATAAAATAAAATGAGTAAGTTAACAACCAAAATAACGATAATACTAAGATATTATTAACAAATCAATGTTAAAAGATCATATATGATATCATATTAATGTATATTATTCTTTTATAATTTAATAAAAATTATTTCACCATTATACAGGAGTTTAACCTACCCCTATCCCAGGAAAAGTACAAGGTAAGGGTTTATTTCACAATCTCTTCATTATCCGAGGTTTTTTATACATAATAATCTACTGGGGCTTCTTTAGCATCCACATACATGTTTCTTAAAAATGTATTTAATTACATTTTTACTATTTAATAGAATATGGGTTAATGTAATTTATACCCTTGTTTGAATTTTATAAGAAGTTTATAAAGGAATCTTTCCGTCGTTTTCCAAACAAGGTCCTTTTTAACCTTTTCGACAGAATTAAGGTATGAATGCCTTTTTTTAACTTATACGGTAGGTGCAGCTATTTTCCACCGTTATAAAATCTTAAAAGCTTCGCTTACAAGCTTATAATAAAATTTTCAAAGTAAATGTTTTATTTTATTATTATTTGACTTTTAACTGATTTCAAAAAAAGAGATATTTCTCTCAAATAGTTTTGATTTCATCTATGTCAACATCCTTTGTTAGATTTTACGCTTATTTGAAGTTGATTTATTATGATACAAAACATCCATATTTTATTGAAGGTTTTGTTATTTTTTGGCTGTGGATATGTTATTTTTATACCATTCATGGTTTATAGAGAAAGTATTGACATTTCATATGCTCGTTTTAATATGAATTTTTATGTTATGTTTAAACCTGTTCATATGAGGAATGCATTGGACTTAATATGTGATGGGTGGAGCCCTCTATAGCTCCTCGATTCATCGGTAGGTCTCATGAGAAAAACTAGTGTCATGGAACAAGGCCTTGAAAAAATATTATTTGTAGTCTTGGCACGAGGCCTTGACTATGTGGTTATGATAGTCTGGCATTATGCATTCCATCATTATGAAAGTGGTTATTGATATTGCATGTGATTATTCGATTAGTAGAATATCCATGTGAATAAGTAATGGCATTATTTCATTTTATTTCTGACATATTATTTTGAAGTTAAAGTTTAAAAGGCTTTTGTTTTAGTAATACATTTCTCTAATGTTTATTCTTAATTATGAATGTTTCCGCTATATTTTTATCCTTACTGGGAATTTGAGCTCACCCCTTTCAATGTTTTATTTTTCCAGGATGTGAAGAAGTATTTTATGAGTGACCTGCAAGGATAATATAAGGTTTTATGAGTTTGGAGTCAAGATTTTGTTGTGGTTTTCAATTTATGATGTAATGTAATCTGTATGAATATATCTAGTGTTTTCAAGACTACTAAACTAATCGGTCTATCGAGACATGATCTTTCATGTGATCATGCCAATGTTATGTAATAATGCACCGACTCTGGGTAACTAGGGTCTGGGCATTACAGTTGTTATCAGAGGAAGTTTAGTACAAACCTTGGAAGCTAGATTTAGATAAACTCTGATTAGAGTACATAGATTTAAGATGGAATTTGAGGATTAGTATAGAAGAACTTCCTAGAATTTTGGTATTGTAGAGATTTTGTGAGTTTTCTGAGCAATACATCCCTGTATGGATACTAGTAGGTAGAGGTAAATCTGGCACATATGTACCTAGGGGTAAAACCCGAAAACACCACTTTGAGCCTGACTCGAACGGGAACTGGTGCACGACAACTGGTCTTGCTGCAATCTTGGTTACGACACTCCCAAGGGATATGCTTCGGATAACTCTCATTTTCTTTACAAATCATTACAAGGGGTTTATGAGTATATACGTCCTCAAAGAAAACATTTTTTATGATTATGGATTATATCCATAAATAGTTCAATTTATGTTAAGTGTTTTATAAGTATGGAATTATATATTTTGATTCATAAACTGATCTAGTTTATGCCATTATTTAGAAATGGCTCTTAGTGGAAGAAATGGAAACTGTATCAATGCACGCACTCCAAGTGGGGATTTCCCTCCTGCTCAAGATAATTATAGTGGAGCTGGTGATGCAACCGGTGCAGATCAACTAATCACCATACTGGGACAACTCACTCAGGTTATGAATAAAAACCTTACCCATATGGAGCACCCTGATCCACAGTGTGGAGGATCAATGTTAGATTGCTTCATGAGGAAGCAACCACCAACATTCAGTGGGAGTACAAATCCATTAGTAGCTGAGCAATGGATAAGTTCCCTAGAGAAAATATTTCAGGCTTTGGGGATTAGTGAAAGGGAAAAAGATATCCTGGCAGTTTACCACCTCACCGGAGATGCTGATCAATGGTGGCCATTGATTCAAAACACGAAGGAAGATGATGAAGTATCAAATATGCAATGGAGGGATTTCAAAGATCTGTTTTTAGAAAAATACTTTCCTCGTGACCATCGAGCAGATATGGAAAAGCAATTTCTAAGTCTGAGGCAAAAGGAGGATGAGAATGTCGCAACGTATGAGGCTAACTTTATGAGGTTAGCAAGGTATGCTGGAGATTATATACATAACCCAGGAAAAAATATTGTTCGTTTCTATGATGGGTTAATAACATTTCTCCGTTGATCATTAGTCTCATAATCATTCTCGTCGTATGAAGACATTATCTCATGTGCTATAAAGAATGAAAAGGAATTCTCTAAGTCTTATGACTTTAATGTAAAGCAAGAGAATAAGAGATATGTCAATCAATCTGGGAATGGAAATAAAGGGAAGAAAGGAAAAGTTGAATATCCATCCTGTAGTAAATGTGGGAAGAAACACCCTGGTACTTGCTTAAAAAGAATGGGAGTCTGTAACCAGTATGGTGAAAAAGGCCACCAATATCGTGATTGAAAGGGGAAGAAAGATGCAACCGATGTCCAATGCTACAATTGTAGGGAGATGGGACATTATGAAAATGAATTTCCTAAATTTCAGGGGAAATTACCTCAGAAAATTCCAAGGGATCAAGACCAAGCTTATACAATCACTACTACTGAGGTAGAAGCTCTGAAAGACGTGGTGGCAGGTAATTTAATGATTTCATCACGTTTAACAATTGCAATATTTGATTCTGGATCATCGCATTGTTTCATATCTTCCCAATTTGATAAGAAAATTAGATATTTCCAATTTTATTTAACATGGGAGTTGTCAGTTAAAACTCTTAAGGGAAGTATCATTGCAACAAAGTTTTTTGAATCAGTCCCCATTAGATCACATAAATGTTCTTTATCCGCTGATCTCATCATCATACCTATGATTGAGTTTGATATAATCCTCAGTGTGGATTGGCTTTCGGACCATGATGAAAAGATTTATTATAAGAAGAAGTAGGTTATGATTTTTGATGATGATGATGATAAGGAACACCATATCTTTAGAGCAGAATCGTCACCACCTAATTCTTATCTAGATCCACCCCTAGTAGCTCAACTAAATTCAATTATTGGGGAGGAAGAGAATGAAATGATTGACGGTGAGGAAAGTAATGATCAAATAGAGGATGTACCTATTGTTAAAGAATATGTAGATGTGTTTCTAGAAGATTTACCTAGACATCCTCTAGAACGGGAAGTTGAGTTTTCCATTGATTTAATTCCTGGATCAAGGCCTATATAGAATACCCCTTATAGAATGGCCACTATGGAATTAGTTGAACTAAAGAAACAACTAGAGGAATTTATTAATAAGGGATTTATTCTCCCTATTGTTTCTCCATGGGAATCCCCTGTCCCTTTTGTTAATAAGAAAGATGGATCTATGAGGTTGTGCATTGACTACAGGGAGATCAATGCTATAACAATAAAGAACAAGTATCCCCTACCTCGCATTGATGATTTATTTGACCAACTACATGGAGCTCAAAACTTTTCAAAGATTGAACTTCGATCTGGATACCATTAGTTGTGTGTGAAGAAGGAAACCATTTTGAAGACAGCATTTCAAACAAGGTACGGGCATTACGAGCATACAGTAATGCCTTTTGGATTGACTAATTCACCCTCTGATTTTAGTGATCAAATGAATAGAGTTTTCAAGAAATATCTTGATGTCTTTGTAGTGGTATTTATTGATGATATCTTGTTATACTCCAAAAGCTACAAAGACCATGAAAATCACTTGCGCATTATATTGAATACTCTTAGAAGACATGAATTATATGGGAAGTTTAGCAAGTGTGAATTATGGCTTCAAGGGATTTCTTTTTTTGGACATATTTTCTCTACGGATGGAATTTATGTTGATCCTTCTAAGACCAAGGCAATCCAAGAATGGACAGAACCAATGAGAATAACTAAGGTACACAGTTTTATTGGTTTGGCAGGTTATTATTGACGTTTCGTCCAGAATTTTGCCTGATTGGCTAACCCTTTAACGAAGCTCACATGTAAAGGGGTTAAATTTGTTTGGACAAAAGAGTGTGAATAATATTTCGAAGAGATGAATAGAAGATTATTCAATGCTCCTATATTGACTCTACCATCAGGGAATGATGGGTTCGTTATTTATAGTGGTGCATCGAAGAAAGGACTTGGTTGTGTCCTTATTCAAAATGATAAGTTTATTGCCAATGCATCACGCAAGTTGAAAATTCATGAGAAAAAATATCCTACTCAAGATCTCAAGTTATCAGCTGTGATCTTTGCTTTGAAGATATGGAGACACTACCTCTATAGTGAAAAATGTGAGATTTATACTGATCACAAGAGTTTGAAGTATATTTTCTCACAAAAAGAACTCAATATGAGGAAAGGGATATGGCTTGAACAACTCAAGGATTATGATTTCATGATACACTACCACCCCGACAAAGCAAACAAGGTGGAATATTCTTTGAGCAGAACAGATTGTGGAGTTTTGAACATGATGAGAATTGAAAGGGAACCTATTTTTATGGATCTAGTAATGTTGTATATGGGAATCACCATGGAAGGTGAAATATCAATTCTTTTTCAAATTTTTGCCAAACCATCTTTACTAGAAAGGATAATGAGTTCTCAGACCGATAATGAATAATTTAAAAAGAAGATAAAAGATGTGAATGATGGGGGATGGAGAGACATTGTGTATGAAGAAGGAATTTTGAAATTCGGGAATAGACTTTGTGTTCCTGATATACCTGATCTAAAAAGGGAATTGATGGACGATGCTCATAGTTCCAATTTCTCTATACACCCTGGGAGCACCAAAATGTATTGAGATTTAAAGGAACATTTTTGGTGGGATAACATGAAGAGTGAGATTGCTGATTTTGTGTCAAGGTGTATGGTTTGTCAACAAGTGAAAGCTGGAAGGCAACAGCCTAGAGGAGTCATGCAACCTCTTCCAATACCTGAGTGGAAACGGGATAATATCACGATGGACATTGTCATTGGACTACCAAGGACTCCTAGAAGGAATGATGCAATATGGTTTATTGTTGATCGTCTTACCAAGTCAGTACATTTTTATGCTATAAGAGAAGATCTACCACTGGAACATCTAGCAAGGCAATATATTAATGAAGTGGGTGTCTTTATGGAGTACCCCTATCGGTTGTTTCTGATCGTGATCCCCGTTTTACTTTAGGATTCTGGAAGAGTCTTCGGAAAGCCCTAGATACTAAACTTCGTTTGTGTACTGCCTACCACCCTAAAATAGATGGACAACCAGAACAGACTATTCAAACCTTAGAAGACATGTTTAGATCATGCTCTCTTGAATTTCAGGGTATGTGGGATCAATATTTACCTCTGGTAGAATTATCCTATAACTATAGCTTCCATTAGAGTATTCAGATGGCACCATATAAAGCGTTATACTGAAAGAGACGTTTCACACCAACCTGTTGGGATGACTTTGGTGAAAGAAAACTTGTTGGCCCAGAACTGGTGGAGGAAACGGTGGAAAAAGTGAAGGTAATCCAAAACCACATCAAAGCTACTTAAAGTAGGCAGAAGAGCTATGCTGACAACCGAAGAAAGGATTTGGAATTTTAGGTGGGAGATCATGTTTTCTTGAAGGTATCTCCATGGAAGGGAGTTATACGTTTTGGCAAAAAAGTTAAATTGAGTCCCAGGTACATCGGTCCTTTCGAAATTCTAGAACGAATTGGGGCTGTAGCTTACCATTTGTCAATGCCGCTAAATCTCTTCAAAGTTCACGATGTGTTCCACGTATCACTATTGAGAAAATACATGCCTGACCCAACGCATGTACTCACCTATGAGGAATTAGAACTGGAACCCGATCTGCCTTATTGTGAAGAGCTCATCAGAATTCTTGATACGAGAGAACAAGTGCTGAGAAACCGGACGACTCGTCTTGTAAAAGTTCTATGGAGAAACCATAAAATGGAAGAGGCAATGTGGTAACCCGAGGAACTTATGATGATGAACCACCCGAGTCATTTTATGCAGTAATATTCTAAAAATTATGAGTATGAAATTATTTGAAGGAGGGGAGAATGTAACACCCCAAGCTTCCACAGTATGCTTCTCTTTGAATAATACAGTAGTGTGTATTGTACGCAACTTCGAGTTCTAACACACACACCACAACCAATCATACTAGCCGTTACGAATAGTAATACCCACGTTTTGAAATTTTATAAATTTTATCTCTCAAAATTGACTTCATTTTTGGATTCAGAATATCGAAATTATCCTATGGTAAAATTTTGGAACTTTTCGGATATCATTTATATTTTGATAAATAGTGAAAATTACTAAATTTTAATTAAAAACACGTTTTTAATAGAAATAATTAATAGTGATAAATTATTAATTTGGGTGGTTTTAAAGTATATTTATAATATATTTTTACCATTTAATATAATTTTGGTCATTGGACATAATTTCACAATTAAACTGGACATAAACAAGTATCAATCTTTTGATAGTTATTATATCTTAAAAACACGCTTTTTTGTTTTGACAGCGGGAATTAATTCTAAATTAATTTCTGCCACTACTGTATTTTGAATTTGAAAAAATGGATTCCATATTTGGAATCAGGATGTCCAAATTGTGTAAATAGGTAACTTTTATTTTTAGACATTTTGAATAATTACTTCGGTAAATATTTTATTTACCATGGTTAAAGCGTAAATCCAGTAAATAAGGGTTAACAAAAAATATTATAATAATACTAAATTACCCTAAAACGTGTCCTAACCTTATTGGTGGATACATGTCTGACTATGGCCATCTTTTGGTCAATTTTCGGACCCCATGGAGCCACTTGTAGGTGATAGGGACACTTTATTTTAATTAAGTTAAAATAAACACAAAAATGACATAAGCATATATCTTTTAGAAAAAACTATTTTTTACATAGGGTTATATATGTTGTATTTTCGACTATATATATTCATTAGAAAGATAAAAATATTTCCTACATAATGGTAATTTATTTATATTTTTTAGATAGTTATTAATTAATATTATTTATGACACAATAATGATGCAATATTTTCTTTATTAATGAAAGAATCAAATAATTGGTAATATAAATGTTAGCATTAATATAATTTGAATTTTTTGATGAAATCCATGAATTTTAATGCCTAATATGACATTATATTATTACATAAATTAATTTGGTTTGAATTAATAATGTTGTTAAGACTTTAACAAAAATCAATTATTGAATAGTGTCAAAATTAACATAAAAGGGTTTTTAATACAAATATTATATTATTAATTGATATTAAATTTTAAAAAATATAAGGTTCGGCCAAGTGACTTATATCATGATATTTGTATCTTTAATGGACCACTTGGGAGTCTCTTGAATGTATATAGTATGTTTATTAACCATATAATATAAAAATATAAAGAGACATTGTAAAAGTGAAACTAATTAACTAAGAGGTAATACTTAAAGATAAGGTTAATATAGTAACCCAAAACTGTCTAAATACTATTTGTTGAGTGGTTTTAGACTTATCCCCACCATAACCTTTAAATAATCCACTTTGGAGAAATTAAAAACTGAATATGAATTTATTATAAAATAATATTTCTAGCTTTTCCAAAGGTGCCCCTCACCCCTCTTATAAAAGGACATATCCCCTCTCACTAATTTACACATTCAAAGCCTTTTGGCTCGTCCAAACCCTACCCTAATACTCTCTAAAATTCCCTCAATTCATCATAGAGGCCTTCCTTTAGTCATAAAGCCAACCTAAAAAGCCCTTTTGATCAAATCAAAAGGAAGAACCCGAAGAAGAGGTAATGATTTCATCACCCTTTTTCAAGTTCCTTTCTTCTTCCACTTATTCTTTCTTTGTTATTACCATTCTAAAATAATAACTCTAGTATATTATATATACATTGATGTTATTATAAACATGGTACAACCATATTTCAGTATTCTATCCATCCTTTGAATGACATGTCACCATACGTGTGTACGTACGGCTTACCATCTCCACGTCGTGATGTAATTGTTATTCAAAACATTATTATTTGGATGGGTATAATAATGATGTTTAATTCATGTAAATAATAAATATAACATGATAATTATTCTATATATATGATATACCATCCATTTAAATATTATAAAAAGAATGATATTGTCGCTCGTGCATACGTACGGACTACAGTCTCCACGAACGTGATGAGATTCATTCTCCATCGAATCCATTCAAGACTAATTCTCATTTAATGATTAAAAATAATCTTTAAGGACTTGATATCATTATGGATGCGAATAAGATACAACCTATCCATAACAAACATGGCTTACGTAATAAAACATATAAAATAAAATGAGTAAGTTAACACCTGAAACAATGATATTACTAAGTTATTATTAACAAATCAATGTTAAAAGATCATATATGATATCATATTAATGTATATAATTCTTGTATAATTTAATAACAATTATTTCACCATTATACAGGAGGTTAAACTACCCCCAACCAATGAAATTTACAAGGTAAGGGTTTATTTCGCAATCTCTTCATTATCCGAGGTTGTTTATACGTAATAATCTACTGGGACTTCTTTACCATCCACATCAATGTTTCTTAACAATTTATTTCAAAACATTTTTACTATTTAATAGAATATGGGTTAAAGTCATTTATACCCTTTTTTGAATTTATAATAAGTTTAAAAATGAATCTTTCTATCATTTTCCAAACAAGGCCCTTTTTAACTTTTTCGACAAAATTAAGGTAAGAATGTATTTTTTAACTTATACGGCAGGTGCAGCTATTTTCCGCCGTTATAACATCATTGAAACTTACCTTATAAGATTATAAAAAAAATTCAAAGTAAATGTGTTATTTTATAATTATGTGACTTTTAAATGATTAAAAAACATATATTTCCCTCAAATAGTTTTGATTTCATCTATGTCAACATCCTTTGTTAGATTTTAAGCTTATTTGAAGTTGATTTATTATGATAAAAACTTCTATATTGTATTGAAGGTTTTTTTATTTTTTTGACTGTGGATATGTTATATTTATACCATTCATGGTTTATGGAGAAATTATTGACATTTCGTATGCTATTTTTAATATGAATGTTTATGTTATGTTTAAGCCTGTTCATATGAGGAATGCATTGGACTTAATATGTGACGGGTGGAGCCCGCTATAGCTCCTCGATGCATCGGTAGGTCTAATGAGACAAACAAGTGTCTTCGCACAAGGCCTTGACAAAATATTATTAGTAGTCTTTCCACGAGGCCTTGGATATGTGGTTATGATAGTCTGGAATTATGCATTCCATCATTATAAAAGTGGTTATTGATATTTCATATGATTATTCGGTTAGTAGAATATCCATGTGAATAAGTAAAGGAAATTATTTCATTTTATTTCTTTCATATTTTGTTGAAGTTCAGGTTTAAAAGGCTTTTTTTAGTTATACACTTCTTTAATGATTATTTTTATTTATGAAAGTTTCCGCTATATTTTTATCCTTGTTGGGCATTTGAGCTCACCCCTTCAATGTTTTATTTTTTTACAGGATGTGAAGAAGTATTTTATGAATGACCTGTAGGGATAGTATAAGGGGTTATGAGTGTGGAGTCAAGATGTTGTTGTAGTTTTCAATTTATGATGTAATGTAAACTTTATGAATCTATCTAGTGTTTCAAATACTGCTAAACTAATCGATCATTCGAGACTTGATCTTTCGTGTGATCATGCCAATGTTATGTAATAATGCACCGACGCTGGGTAACTGGGGTCGGGGTGTTACACTTTCACTGATGTTCATAGGATTGATATTGGCTTTTAATCATAAAGAGGTAGTCTAAACCCACTCCTCGGTGGAGTTGAAGTACATGGGGATAATTTGACACGTTAGAGAGGTGTTTTCATGTTATACAAATGTGTGGATAGTTTACAGAGATCTCATGGATGGATATGAAAAATATGGTTCCTAGAGCCTTAATAGGATGTGAAAAAGACCAGTATTTCGTTTTTCCATATGAAAATTAAGAAAACATCACACTTAGTAATTCTTAAGTATGTTTTTTCTTTTTTCAGTTATGGTTTTCCAATGTTATTTGAACCGAACCTCTGATACCAATTATACTAACCAACACCAAAATACCAGAATTTGGTGCCATAAAACATGATGTGTAATTTTTTTTACAAAAAAACATGTATTTATATTTTACACATCGTGTCCCATACATAAGATTGTTATGGTTCAGGTTCTGGGAAACTAGTTACTTCTTACCTACTTCTTCAGATAACAACTGATACCAGATTTATTTTCAAAAAAAATTGGGTGAGCATAAGAATGACCAGTATGGGGTTTTAAAATAACATAATATACCAATTATAACATTTGAAAACAATATTTTAAAATTTCCCAAAAAATAATATCTTAAGGAATACTGAAACACATGCATAATGACATAGCATTTAGTCTCAGAATTATAAGGGAACATATCATGGAGTGTTGATAAAGTTATAAGGAAGAAAAATTCAATTATAAGCAAGATCATTAAGAAAAATAAGTAAAAGATATTCTAAATAAGTATTTCATGTGAATATGAAAGTGAATAACTAATAACTAAGAGTAATAAATGATCAGAGTTGCACATAATAATAACTTCAACTTCTTTCATTACTAACTATAATCCATAAGTAACTAACAAATTCTCTGATTGCTGAATAAACAACATACCATAAGCATTTACTTCTTCTGATACTCATAAGTGATGGCTCTTAACCATAGATATTATACTAGTTAAATATCCACTTGGTTAATTAATTATCATAAACATAATGAGGGAATGTATAATGCGGGACAATATAACCATAATTTCAAGAACTTGTTCCAAGACAATAAATAATCATTTTGTCAAGGCCTTGTTCCAAGATCGTTGTTTGCCTCTTGAGACCAACCGATGCACTGAGGGGCTGTAGCGGGCACCACCCAACACTTACTAAGACCAACACATTCCTCAAATGCCATGTAAGGTCGTATGTTCAAAGTGTCCTATACCACATTGAAAATTTAATTTCTCATTAATTATTATTTAGTGTCCCATACCACCTTGGATAATATAATTCATAGTTCTATAAAAGGATATAAGAGTTTTAATTACATTCTTTAGGATTTAAATATATTTTGTGAATGGGGAATTTATGTGTTACATACAAAACAATCAACTGCATGACTATGTCATTGAATGGTAAGTATGATAAGAAGACTGTGGAATTCAGGATGACAACTAATGTACTAAATGAAATACAGGTTTTGACACATATAATGATAACCTTAAATTCTAAACCTTATTAATAAATACATATTTGAATTTCATCCAGATGCATAATTAATTAAAAGATAAACCAAATATTTCATATGGATTATTAAAATCACAGATTCTCAAACATTTATTACCGATACACTTTTGTATAACACTTCATAAGGGTATACAAAATGTTAAAAATGGAAAGCATGAAACTCAACCATAACTAATACTATTTATTATATGTGAAAATAAGAGATTCATACACATGTATATAAAAGTAAAAAACCCCAAATATTATACTCATGAATTCTCCATAAATACTAAACGCAGCAAAAGTATAAAATTTCGAGTATCCAAAATTAGGGTTTAGTGCTAAGTAAATTTTTTATAGAAAAGGGTGTATATAAAGAGTTGTATATAAAAACCACCCATACCTCGAAAAAAACTTGTTTTATTATTTCATAGAAATCCTTAAAAAAATTCTAAATAAAATTGAGGTTCAAAGTTCATATGTATACACATATATTCACAAAACCGAAAATACATTATTCATTAAAAGGTTTGAACCAAAACTATAATGACACCCAGATGAATTAAATATTTTGGACACATAATTTAACAAGAGTCCCTAAATTATAAATCATAAAATGAAATTTAAAAAGGATTATTTTTTAAACAAACTTATATATATATATATATAAATATATATATTCTTATGTAATAATATATAACATACATGTATAACTGAGTATTCATAAGGGTGTTACACCAAAATTATTTTTCACTTACATGTTTATCAAAAACATAAAATAATCATTGAAGGTCAATGTTGAAAGTATTAAAACCAGTCCAATAGGTGAGTTAAATAAACCATTAAATTATATATGACTATGTAAATTTATATAAAGGATTCCTAAATCATTTTTTAATGACACTTGCATGATTTTAACCCATTAGGAATATTAGTTAATCAAAGGTGTATCAATTCAAATTGTGCCACAAATGATAGAATTTGGTTTATGAAATACATTTATACATTTCATATAAAATCATACAATTTTTTCTATATATAATTATATATACTTATACACATATAGAACCTCGACAGCACACACACCCTTTCATGTTAATCGGTTAAGATCATCATGTAGGGTAAAGGTCTCACCGTTAAAAGGAAATGGGTATGTTACACACTTAACTCTATATACATATATACAAAAACTGTATATATACAAAGTACATAAATAATATTTTCATGTGTAATATAATCCTTCAGGTCCATAATACTGCTTAAACCCAAATTTTAAAAGACCTAGAATCGGGCATTAAGGAAAATTTTATCTAAACTATAAGGTTATATATATATATATATTTATATGATCATACATATATATGTATAGGCCTTCAATAAAATAAAGTAGGACAACATATTTCCTTACCTATTTTGAGGAGGAGAAGAGAATCGGGAATTTGTTGAAGGATGCTTGCCAGAAGCTTAGGAAGAGGAACAACCGAGGGGTTCTTGGGACACAATGGAATGTTTATAAACTATAATATGCATAGAATATAAAGAATATTTTAATTATAGTACTGGGAAACCAAGGCCTACATGGTATATTAAATGATCGAGGGTGAGTTTATCTTATGAAAGATGAGAGAAATGTTGCCTCAGACGGTGATGGGTGGAGTTATGGATGTGGAAAACAAGATAAAAGGAAGTGTAGGAGGCTATTGGTACAATGCATGTGGGAGGGAGAAGATGGTGTTAAGGGGAGAAAATCTAGAAAAATAGTGGAAGATGGAGATTATCCGAAGGAAGATCCAGCGGTGGAGGTGAGCCCGATGAATTTAAAAGAGATGGACGGTCCATATCTGAGGAGGAGATGATCAGACGACTATGGTGTAAAATGAAGAGTTTAAAATGGAAAAATGTTCCAGATTAGATTGTGGTTGATCTGACAGCTCAGGATGGCATGGTGTGTTAAAAATAATCGGACGACCAAGATTAGATCTGTGATGGATCGGATGGTGCACAAAAAAAGTGCAGTATATCCACGAATGTTGAGGACAGATAGCTGGACTGATCCAATAATTCAGATAGCGTGTGGTATGATCCAACGGCCTGGATTCGATCCTGGCCAATTTTTTTATCCCACGTCAAAATAGAGGGAGCCTCCACAAATTATGTATTAGCACAAGACTCCAATAATATTCTTAGAATACTCCCTCCCCCATCCCGATACAACCCCATACCGGGATAAGCGGGCGGGCTCTCCACCCACCCATGCCATCATTCCGCCCTATATAGTGGCACGCTCTGGTTCCCTTATGTGTGCTTCATGATCATGCACACACACCCCTTATTCATTGTACTAAGTCTGAAGGCTAGGCTCGAACACCTAGCATGTTCTACCTCCTTTTTCTTGGCTAGAGGGCTGGCCCTTGTGGGTATATTTTTTAAAAAATACTAACTCTCACAATTAACTATAAAATCATAGAAAAAAATATTTTCATTTTAAATATATAGGAAATATCTAAAATTTTATAAAACATGGTATTCATTTTTAACATTGGAATATTAAATTATACAAATCAAATTATATTTTCTCTTAACTAAGAGTGTTACTAAAAGTATTTATAAATATGTTTTTAAATTCAGAAATAAAAATCGTACCTCTATTGGTAATTCCCTTTAAAACACTAGAGTTGGAAATTAAATCCTTAATACATTTATCCTTTAAAAATTTAAGGAATATTTTCAATTAAAAACATGTTTAAAAGTCATTACATAAAATATAAAAAAAATTCAAAATTTCTGAATGCTTGGAAATAGAAAAACAATAATTCCCAACAGCTATAATTATAGCCATTATAGATGCTTTGGCCACATAAAGAGGTAATGGTCGAATTGTGGCCTTATAAAACCATGCATTAGGCCGTTCCAAGATCAAGATGATTTGACGATGATGGTTCTTATCATCCCACTAATGGTCAATACTGTTTTCATGGTTCTAACCATGATGTTTCTTATTCTAACAGACCCAAAAGATCTTCTCTATTTACTGGGTCTCGTTGTTCCATTAAGTGGCCTCCCAATTGATCTAATAGGGATTTTAGTAGGTATTTTTGGTTAGTTGTGTAAATGTAACCATTTCAGTGTTCATTGAATAAAGCAACTTCTGTGTCTATTTCCATGTGTTGTTCGGATAACATGAAAATTAAAGATAATTAAACCATAACATTATTTTTACACGAAAAATAGGTTTTGGGGCGTCACATTATTGCCCCTACAAATAATTGTGTCCTCACAATTCATTTCATATAACCATGCTAAAAAAATTATCTGACGTACTATACCACATCCTCCATCATGGAGGATCCTCGGGTGTGGCCAGCTGAATACACAAATTGGTGATCAATTCTTCAACTTCCCTGGCCCAGACACACCATGGACAGTATGGGTTAAACTCATGCATTGCACACTTTGGCATCTAAAGGGAGGCTCAAATGGTAGAATTTTCAGAGATGTCTGAATGAAATAACTCTCTAAGAACTCCTCAGAATGTCTGTTGTCTGAAAATGTCAATGTCGTAGACATGGTCCTAAAAAATGGAGGCTCAGGATTTGGTTCATATTGGTTGTGTGAAGGTTCCATTCTAATGAAGCCTCTTGAAACCTTTCCCTAACTAGGGAGATATGAGATAGAGTGAAGCATAGGAAAAGACCATAATGGTACTTTCCCCTTTTCCTATACTCAGTGAGTTGGACTATGGCTATGCGGTGGTTAACATAGGAATTCCCATGGTCAGAGTGGAGAATGTCTGGTCTGTTTGATACCCCGTAAAGATGTTTTCATATTCTTAGAAGATTTTCAAATTGAATTAATTCTTCATTGCATGTTTTGATTATAATGACCTCTTGTACTTCAATGGGAAAATATAAGATATGGGTTTGTCCTTCCAGATGAAAATAAAATTTTTTCATGAAATTCCAATCAATTAAACTCATCCGAAAGCACAAACACTAAAAAAAGTATGAGGAAGAAGAAACAACAACATGTATTTTCATAAAACAACCAGTACACTACACCCAGAACTAAATGTTTCCTGAGTTATCAGTTACCTAAATCCCAAAAACATTTTCCATACTCTCTATCTCCCTCAACCAAATGCAACCTGAGTAGTCTGGTTCAATATCATGGGTACACTTATGTTGTCTCTAGAGTGATACATAAGAGGTGTAAATCCTAGATACATCATTTTGTACTTGATGTTTGTATAAAAAGTGTAAGGCCACAATTTCAAGGATTTCAAAGTCCATTATTTGACCATAATTTCCATAGAATATGATTTGGCACATATATTATATACATAGGACACTCGTTGTTTCCACTTTTGGAAAGCAATGAGGAACGATATGCCTTTTTCTACGGTGATGTGTCCAAAAATACCCTCAAATCACATTCCCTGTCTTGCATAGAATTGAAATTTGATTTTCATCATAATGAGGTATTCTAAACTATCTCCTTAGGGGAGTTGAAGTACACAGGTCGAATTTGTCATGTCATAGAGGTGTTTGAATGTAAAACGAATGTGTGCATTGTTTACAATGTTTTTTTGGCTGGATATGGAAACTATGGTTTTTAGAGCCTCAATAGGATGAGACAAAATACTGGTATTTTCATTTTCTATCTAAAAATTAAGGAAACATCATACTTAGTAATGCACAACTAAATTTTTTCTTTGTTTAGTTCTGGTTTTCCAGAGTTATCTGAACCGAACCTTTGATACCAACTCTTAGAACCCGACTCCAGAATACCCAAAGTCGGTTCCTTAACACATGATGTGTAATTTTTATTAAAACAATAATTGATATATAACATATCATGACCCATAAAGAGGATCGTTATGGTTCAGGTTATGGGAAACCAATTACTTCTGACATGCTTCTTCAGCTAAAAACAAATACCTAAAAAAAATTATTCAAAAAACGTAGAGTGAGCATATGAATTCACAGTAAGGGGTTTGAAAATAACAAAATATACCAATTATAACTTTTGAAAACATTATTTTAAAATTTCCCATAAAATAATTTCTTAAGAAATACTGAAACACATGAATTAGGATATAGCTTTTAGTCTAAGAATCATAAGGGAACATTTCATGGAGTGTTGACAGAGTTGTAAGGAAGCAAAATTCAATTATATGCACGCTTATTCATAATAATAAGTAAAATATATTATAAATAAGTATGGCATGTGAATACAGATGTGAAAAAATAATAACTAAGAGTAATAAATGATCATAATTTCGCATAATAAAAACATCAATTTCATTCATTACTACCTGTAATCCATAGCTGGCTAATGAATTCCCTGAGTGGTGAATAAACGTCATTCTATAAGAATTTACTTCTTATGATACACATAAGTACTAGCTCTTAACCATGGATATTCTACTAGTATAATATCCAATTGATTAATTAATTATCATAAACATAATGAGGGAATGTATAATGCAGGACAATATAACTATAAAATCAAGGCCTAGTGTGAAGACCACAAATTATCATTTTGTGAAGGCCTTGTCCCAGTATCGTAGTTTGTCTCATAAGACCTACTGATGCACCAAGGGGCTATAGAGGGACCCACCCGACATGTACTATATCTAATATATTCCTCATATGTCAAATTAGTTCGTATGTTCAAAGTGTTCCAAACAACTTTGAACATTTAATTTATCATTTCATATTATTTGAAGTGTCGCATACCACCATGGATAATATAATTCATAATTCCATAAATTTTCATAATAGTTTTAATTACATTAATTATCATTTAAATATATTTAGTGAATCGTGCATATATGTGTCGATTAAAAAAACTATCAACTACAAGACTATGTCATTGAATTGTATGTATGATAAGAAGATTATGGAATATGTGAATACAAATAATGTATGGAAAGAAATACTTGTTTTGTCACATACAATGATAACCTTAAATTCTATACCATATTAATCAATACATATTTTAATTTCTTTTTGATGAAAAATTAATTATTAGATAAACCAAATATTTAATGTGGGGTATTAAAATCATAGATGCTCGAACAATTATTACTGATTGCTTCTGTATAACACATAACAAGGGTATAAATAATGCTAAAAATGGAAATCATGAAACTCAACCATAACTAATAACATTTCATATATATATGAAAATATGTGATTCATAATCATGTATGTAAAAGTAGAAACTCCCAAATATTATACTCATAAATTCTCCATAAGTACTAAACGCATCAAAAGTATAATATTTTGGAGTATCCAAAATTAGGGTTTAGTGTTGCGTAAATTTATTTACACAAAATAGTGTATATAGAGAGTTGTATATAATAACCACTCATACTTCGAAAACAACATGTATTATTCTTTATTAGCAATACTTGAAAATAATTCTAAATACAACTGAGGATCAAAGTTCATATGTATACACATACGAAACCAAAAATACATTATGCATTTAAGGGTTTAAACCAAAAATCTAATGACACCCATATGACTTAAATATTTTTGGACACATCATTTTATAATGATCCCAAAATTTTAAATCAAAATGTGAAATTTTAATGGATTATTTATTAAACAAACATATATATATTCTTATATAAACATATATAACTTATATGAACAACCGAGTATACATAAGGGTCTTACACCAAAATTAATTGTCACATACATGTTTATAAAAAATATATATTAATCATTGAAGTTCATTGTTGCATGTTATAAAACTAGTCCAATAGGTGATTTCAATAAACCATATAATTATATATGACCGTGTATGTGAATATAATGTATTCTTAAATAGTTTTTTAATGAATGTTTCATGATTTAAACCCATTAGAAATATTAGTTAACCAAAGGTGTATAAAATACAAATCATACCATAAATTATAAATGTTTGTTTATGAAATAAATTTATACATTTCTTATAAAACCATATATACAATTTTTCCAATATATAATTATATATACTTATAAACATATAGAGCCTCGATATCACACATACCCTTGCATGTTAAGGGGTTGAGATCATCATTTAGGGTAAAGGTCTCGCCATTAGGAGGAAATGGTTAGGTCTAAATCTTAATCGTATATACATATATGCAAATAACCTTATATATAGAAGGTACAGAAATAAGTTATTCATGTGTAATATAATCCCTCTTGTTCAAAATACTACATAAATGCAAAATCCATAAGACCTAGAATTGGGCATAAGAGAAACTTTTATCTAATATACAAGGTTATATATATATATATATATATATGAGTATGCCTATATATGTATATTCTTTCAATGAAACAAAACATAATAATATATTCCTTTACATGTTTTGAAAAGGAGGAGAGAGTTAGGAATTTGTCGATGGAGGCTAGCTGAAAGCTTAAGAGGAGGAAAACCCAAGGGATTCTGGGCATGCAATGAATTTTTTATAATCTATAATATGCTAAAAATATAAATAATATTTTATTGCTACTACTGAAAAAATGAGGTGTACTTAGTATTTTAAATGACTAAGGGTGATTCTGGCTTGTGTAAGATGAGAGCAAGGAGGCCTCAGACGATGATGGGAGGAGTTACGAGTATAGAAAACAAGAAAAAAATAATATAAGGAGGCTACTGGTCCAACGCACATGGGATGAAGAAGAATGTGTTGTGGGAGAATATCTTGAAAAAGAGTGGATGGATGGGATTAGTCAAGATAAGATACAATTGTGGAGGGGATTCTGTAGATTTCACATGAGATGAAAAATCCAGATCTGTGAAAGAGATGATTATATGGCTATGGTGCAACGCAAAGATTTAAAAACAGATGAATGGTCCAGATTAGATCATGTGTGATCCGATGGATCAGGATGACAAGGTCTTTTAAAAAGAGTCGAACGACTGAGATTAGATCTGTGATGGATCAAATGACACAGACAAAAGTGGAGGACATTCGTGGCTACAGAGGACCGATAGTAGGATAAATCCAACAGTCTAGATCACGCTGGGCATGTTCAAATTGCCTAGATTCGATCTTGGCTGATTTTCTATGTCCCACATCGAAACGGAGGGAGCCTCTATGGCTTTATCATAAGCCTGGGACTCCGAGCATATGATCAGAATACTCCATTTCCCCTCTCGGTACCACCAGTACCAGGTTCTGTGGGCCCACTTTGCGCACACTCGTGTCATCGTGCCTCCCGACATGGTGGCGTGCTTTGGTTCCCTTGGGAATGCTTCATGTGTGTGCACACACACCCACTGGCCGACCTCTGCTAAGGCTAAAGGCTAGGCTCATCCACCTAGTGTATGTTTCCTCCTTCAGCCTGGCTAGAGGGATGGCCCTCATGGGTATTTTTTTTATAAAAATCAACTCTCAAAATTTACTATAAAATCAAAGAAAAATAAATATATATAATTTTTAACTATATAGAAAATATCTTAAGTTTTATATAATATGATTTTAGTTTAATAATTGGAAGATTAAAGTACAAAAATCAAATTATACTTTTCCTTCACTAAGAGTATTACTAAAAGTACTTATAAACATGTATTGAAATTCAGAATTAAAAATCATACTTCCCTTTGTATTTCCCTTTAAAACACGAGTGTTGGACATTAAATCCTTAATACATTTACCCGTTCTAAATTTATTGAAGTCTTTCAAGTAAAAACATTTTTATATGATATTACATAAAATTAACAAAAACTATAAATATTTCTGAATACTTTGAAATAAAAAATCGACAATTCCCAACGGCTATAATTATAGCTGTTACATATTCTTCGGTTACATAAAGAAGTAATGGTCAAATTTAGGAATTATAAAACCATGAATTAGGGTGTTCCATGTTCAAAATGATTTGACGAATATGGTGCTTATCATCCCTCTGATTCTTAGTACAACTTTCGTGGTTCTGGTCGTGATGTTTTGCATTATAACTTACTCGAAGTATCTTCTATATTTACCAGGTCTCATTGTTGCATTAGGTGTCCCCCCAGTGGATATTATAGGGCTTTTAATAGGTATTTTTGATTAGTTGCAACAATGATACCATTTCAGTGTTCATCGAATAAAAGAGGTTTTGTGTTCATTTCCATGTTTTGTTCAAATAGCAAGAAAATTAATCAGAATTAATCCATAATATTATTATTACATGATAAATATGTGTAGGGGCCTCACATGTAGTCTGCATGTATACATGGGTCAGTATTTCATTTTCTAAATAACATTATATATTTTTAATATGATTTTTAATTATAGAATCTAAATATTGTTATAAATATCATAATTATTTACTCAATTACCAATTAGAACCAACCATGTTAGGTGGCCAAGATAAATGAAACATGATTCTCTATGGATATTGTATTCTGCATATACATGAGAATGTATTTTTATTTTTCCCAATGAAAAAAATAAAGTGATTTATGGTTATTACCAAAATATAATTAAAATTATTATTACATAAATAATAAATTCAAAATTTAATATTGGAAACTTATATTTTAATGGGAGAATCAAAATGATACAATGTTCTTATAATGTTAGTAATTATGTTGACAAATTTGAGATTCATTTGGAGGATTTCTTATAGAGGGTGTAATTATTCCAAACATTTGTGTCTAAAATCAGAAGTAAGAGAAACTGTAAAATAGGGGAAGGGTAAATGATATAGATTTAAGAGTAAATAGAAATTCAGGACTGATCTTGCAGGGGAGGTGATGGGTCCCTTTTATAACTGGTGTGAATGGTATTATTATTATTATTTCATCTTAATAGAAAGAGAACATAGGATTCACAAGTCAATAAGAATAATAAATGTAAATTAATAGAGTTTTGATAAGGTTTGGTTAGGGCGCACCTTATATACTCAATTGGAAAGATGTTTTAATAAGTTATGACTTTTAACACATTGGTTAACCATTTCTACGACTATAGATTTTAACAAAATAAGTAGTTTTGGCCTAAGTAATTCATTTTTTATTTATAAAAATAAAATGGTACATATTAAATTAAATACAATTCCTAATTAAAAATTTTGAAAACATTTTATTATATTTTCCTTATACAAGTAATTAAAATTAATTTTTAAATAATAAATTTATAATGTATTAAATTAGTTTTAGAGAATTCTATAAATTAAGTTGTAAAATTTAAAACATAGTATTTTAAATTTAAAAAAATTATAATTTTAAAATTTCTATTATAAAATAAATATTTTCTATAGAAATTGGTTTTAGACATTTATATGTCAGTATTTTATTCTAATAATTTTATAATGTACATGGATATCATAAAATTGATATTATATGCTATTAATATAAAAATAATAATTTCATAAAAATTCCATAAATTTATCCTAAAATAATATTGATATTAAAGTTACCAAAATGAATTTAATTTCATTAAATTAAAATTCTAAAATTTTAGATTTTAACTTTTAAATATAAATTCCATGAAAAATGATTTCACAGGAAAATGTAATTTTAAAATTTTATCTATTATTATTTTTATTTACTATTAATAAATAATTTGATAGGTTTTGATAAACTATTCATATAAAAAAAATATTTTCCATTACATATATAGAGATATTATTAAAATAAATAATATAAAAATATAATTTTATAAAAAAATACATTTTTATGAGTAAAGTGATATTTTTAATTTTATCAAATGTTTAATAAACCTTCATTTTCATTAAAAGTAAAAAATATGAAATTTAAAAAACTTATGTGATTAATAACATGTTAACTTAATACGTAAATGACTGTATCATCTTAATTTCTAGTTACATAAACTCTTAAAATATCTACATAATATATAAAAATAAGGTATGATCTGGTGGCAGTAGAGGGTGGTGATTACACTAACATGGATCTTATATTGATTTACATAATCATTAACATATCTTTCATTTTATTTTTTTTTCTTATCATAATTTTGAGATTTCATATTGATATTTTCGTTGGGAAAATCCTAGTGAATCTACCTCCTTTACATCCTTATACAAATGAGCTTCATAAGGGAGTTTTCAGCCAACTGATTCCATTTCATCAATTTTTCTTCATGAATTTCACAATATGGTTACTTACATTTATAATAGAAAACTTAAGAGATATATTATAATAATAATAAAAAATTTCATATATCACAATTTAATTTTAGTTTGGTGATACATTTATAACAATCTGTTAGCATGATATTTATTTGTGGAAAATAAATAGAGAAATTTCATATTATTATAAACGGCCAAACAAAAGTACACATAGGGGTTCGACTCACTATATATTTTGGGGAACAAATGAATTTTTCTCCATATATATCATTTAAAATGATAAATAGAGTTAAATATACAAAATAAATATAATAATACGGATAATATCTTTAACCAATATTTTTATATATCTTTGGTTTGAGGAGGTGATCTCATTCCTTGATATTACATTAATTAATTTCCCCTTTAGTTCTTAGATGATCTTTATAATCCTACACCAGTCTCATATTGGGGATATTATAATCTATATCCTATAATAGAATATCTAACACTCTATTGTACATTCCTGTATTATTGGGATTTCTTTTGATGATAATTTCTTGGGGATCCTTCTAGTTTTCTGGTAGGGGAATATGGACATCTCTATGGATGGTAATCCATTGTCCCAATACATCAATAAATAAAGGGAATATATTCCAAAATTTTATATAATCTTTGTGTATATAATATAAGGAGGTTTGATTAGGCTCTCCTCCATACCTCAAATACCATTAAATTTACTTTTAATTTAGAGGCTTTTCTGGACTAATATCTTCAACTAGAATAACATTTTATCTTCATTGATGGTAACACAATGGATATACCTCATTGTCTAATAGATCATTAATTCAGAGCATTTGAGGGGTCAATGAATTGGGTTAATATAAAATCTTGGGAAAGTTATTAGTCATGGAATTATTATGAGACCTCTAGGTAACATGTTTCCCTTTCACATGGTCTAAAAAATAATTGGCCATGGGAATACCACTCTTAACCATGTTGTGGGGGTATGATCAAATAAAAAATTATGTTTATCTTTTTTTCAACCTAATATATGTATTAGAGGAGTAAAACATAAAATATATTGAAAATTATTTTTTCCCATCATCGCCCATATTATTCATGTTGAGGCAATCCATGTCTGACGAAGATATATAATACTTTATTTTATATGAATATTCGAGAAATGTGATTATAATTCACCCACTCGAACCTATAGGTTGAATGTCTTTAGTTATTGATAAATAACCAAATTATTTTATAAATATTATTCAATATAAAGAAAATTCACATAAGGAACCATTTTAAGAATATCATACTTAATATTCTTCTTCATTACTGAGGGATTAATAACATAAAAAAGATGAGCATAAATGATAAAATATGGTGTAAATGATAAGTAAGAATGGAATATCAAAAGTAAGAATAATATAACCTGATGTTATGAGAACATAACCTAGGTTCATTAATGTAAATGAAGGGAATAATACCCAATTAAAAAAGGACTATAAGTAATGAATCATGATATAAGGATTCGATCACAGTATAAAACATAGGCTATCATTTTGTGGAAAGATACATCCATAAATATGAGTTGTCATGACTTGGTTATATTATGATAAACAATAATCTGGTATAGAAATAAACATTTAAATCAAAATTCTATCAATGATAAAAATTTGGACGTCCATATCACAATTTACTAGGCCTACCACCTACACATAACATATTTTATTTAAGCTAATGAGTCATGTCCAAAAAAAATTTGTTCCTAGGATAGTGAAATATGCCTCATCTAATTATCATAGGATTTAAAACATTACCTAATTAATTAAAGGGTTATATAAGACCACACCATTAAATAATGATAAAATATAAACATTAATTCCACAATAAATTGAAAATATTCCAAATTTGAGTTCAACTTAATTATCCTAGGAGAGAGAATGTGTTACATAATGATTTCTCAAAAACAAGATCATTAAATATCTGGAGGAAGATGATGGATGGTGTTTTAAAGTTATATTACAAATTGTTTTCAAAAATAATTAATTTATATTAACATATTTGAAAAATATCTTCATAATATCAGTAGAAAATTTATTTAAAAAGAATGAAGAAATTTTTTACTTTTGTGTAACAATTGTTTAAAATAAAATATGTCATAAAATAAAATGGATAATAATTACTTTTGGAAAACCATTTATTATTATAAATTAATATTCATAAATGATAATATATATAATTGTAAAAAAATATTATCATGTAAAAATGAGTTTTAAAATATATCATTTTCCATAGTTTTCAAATATGGTCAAAGATAATAATGGAAGGCCTGTGAAAAAATAAATGAATCTAATCATTTTATTATTTGGTATAGAATTTCAAGGAAAATAAAAAAGGACTTTATCGAATAATTAAAGTATAAATATAATTATATAGATAAAAATATAATGTTTATTGTCTTAGAGAAAGACTATTCATGACTAAATTAAGAGACAATGTCACATCTATTTTCTGGAATTTTTTATTGAATTATCATCCAATGTAATTTGAAATGGTAAGAATATGACACACTCCTATCGTGGGGCATGGTAGAAAACAATTATATTTGTTCAAGTGCAGCATAGTGGCTGACCAGGGTCATCTCTCTTGAAGAGCCGTTCAGTTTGGTTCACATACTTTATATAATTCAACTACTCTATCTCTTTATGTGGGTTTTTTTATAAAATGAAAGTGATAACAAGGTTTTTGTGTTTTTTATATGAAAAATATAAACTATAATGTAATGAAAAATGAATGAGTTAATGAATAAATAACATGTTTTGGGGGTTTATCCTCTCATTTCTGAGAGTGATAGATCACCATGGTGGATGGATTGGAGCGAGAGAGGGATAGAGAGATATGAGAGAGAGAAGAGGAATAAATAATTTATAATTATTGTTAAAATATTAAGAGTAATATTATTATTACTTATTATTATTATTAATTAGGAAAATAGTTTTCGAAAAATGGGTGAGAAAGAAAGTAAAATAATTTGAAATTAAAATTGAGATATTATAAATAATGATAATAATAATAATAATAATAATTTTTAATTATTAATTGTATTATTATTATTATAGAAGAAATTAAATGGTAGAAATAAAAACAATTCATGGATTAATTGAGAATAAATTAACATTATAATTTAAATCAAAATTAAAATGAAACTAAAATGAAAATAAAATAAAAGGAATAAATGAGGGGGGGAAGAGAGGGGCAGCAGCGGCCCGTGCCTCAGTCGGATCCCTCCTTGGATGTGAGTGTTGAGCTGATGATTTGGGAAAGAGGCAAAGGGCTCATTTAATGGCCATAATTGTTTTTAGTGAATGTTCTCACGTTGTTGGACTATTAAATGGCTGATTCATGTGTGGACCCCTTCTTAAAAGTTATTCATAAATGTGTTATCTATTCTCCCCAAAACTTCTAATATAATAAAATCAAAAAAATTCAAAGTGAAATCAAAATATAAAAAATCTACATAATATATGAATTTAATTTCCCATTTTTCAAAGAATCAAATAATTCATTTATTTTACTTTTCCCATTTGAAATTTTATGGAACTTCCCGTTTCATTCATTATAGCTCTTTGATTAATTGTTATTAAACATGTCATTTCATGATTTACCTCACTTTTGATTATTTTCTCTCATCACTCATGATAAAATTCAAGTAGAGTTACTGCTCATATCATGAAACCATGCACATTATCCATGGTCTTTTAAATGAACTACTTTCTCCACTTTTTAAAGACAAAAGACACATAAAATCATGGGGACATCCAATAAAGGTTCAAATGACCCTGAGGATCAAGGTTTGTATGATTTTATGATTTAAAAAATAAGGCTAAAGGAGGAGGCTGATCTCCTAAGTACAATGGATGATTTCAAAATTAAAAGTGTAGTGAAATTATCCCCTTCAATGTAACAACACCCACTTCTGAAAACTCAAAGAAAATGTTATGATAAAGTAATAATAATGAATGATTTGTGCACCCTCGTTAATTTTTTTGTACTTTTTTCTTTTTAAACATTTATGATAATATAAAACCTCACATCCATCACTTAACCACATAAGATCATAAGATCATTGGTCTAGAAAATGGTGTTTTTTTCTCCCAAATCCCAACCCATTTTTCTATTTTTTGGATCTTTTTTTCATTTTATTCATTTTTCTTCAATTCAAGAGGGGAAAACAATAGATTATAATGTATGATTTTACAACCTTTTACAATTTCCACAAGAACACCCCCACACATCTTCCTTACAATGTGTATTATCCCGTCCACCATGATTCCCTTTACCCCCACACTTCAACTTGAAAATATCATTAAAATACCAAGAGTAGGGTAAGATTGGATAAATATGGCTTAAAACATGGCTCACCCCTATAAAGATCATTTATGGTCTCTATGAGCTAAAAACATATTTATGTAAAGGTTGTCTTTTAAGGAAAATTATATTTTCAAAGGGTGCATCAATCATTTTAAATATTTTTTTTCACAATCAAATATTTGACAAGTTTCAATACAACGTTGATTGGTTACATGTCCCAATATAACTCAATAAATATACTCAAGAATAAATAGGAAGTACTGGGTCTAGAAATCCTCTCAGGAATGAAAAAATAACATTGAACAAGCACTCATGGAATGACTAATAATAAAAAATCAATTCAAATGAACTTCCGAAATTCAAAGCATGAAATACGGTAGGGAAATTTCATTTACATAACTCAATTAATTTCTTCCAATCATGGGTCATTATTTCAATATCCATACTTCATTTTAAAAATTCAATTATTCTTTTCAATCATTTAATAATATCAAAATTGAAATATAAAACATATATTCCCAGGATTCTTTAAAAACTCATGTCGACTATATAATTTAAGTAAATAATAATTCACGTGTGGGCATGAAATTTTATCTTTAAAGCTAAAAAATGTTTTTGTAAAAAAATGTAGAGAGTTTAAAATATGAAACACTAAAAGTGAACTCCATTTTTCTATGAAACATAGTCATTCTCCTTCACTGTATGGGGCTTCCTTCCACTATTATGAACCTATTAAAGATGAAAAAAACTCAATTAATATCAAGGATCATGTTATAGAAGCTCAAACATATATAAGGGGTGGGATGCCGGATGCAACACATCTATGAAAATAAATTGACATCTAATTTCCTAAAAATAAATTAATGATAAATCTTGGTGCACTCCCCCAAGTGGGCCCTAAATGTTTACTGCCTCCAGGGGAAGTACAAGCTGTTATCTAATGTCATATGCTGGATGAATCTTCTTTTATTTGAACCACCACATGTGGATTTTCCCATATTGTGCTTCATCCTTGTTCTAGAGGAATGATCCATGGATAGATTACAAAATATCCTCCCCCTTCACAATGAGGTATATATTGAATGGAGGGGGTAGGATGAAGTATGAATCATCCTCTATCTTGGTTTATACTTGAAAGACCTCTTTTTCTTTGTCTAGAGTTTCCTCGAGGTATGCTTCATCAAAAGAATAGTTAATGTTAATGTGAGAGTGTAATTCTATTTGAATAAAATTATGACATGACATATCAAGATCAGATTTCTCACAATAAATGTATGTATCTTGTGGCATGGTTTCATTAAGAATAGCCACTGGAATCTCCTCATGATCTTCATTAAGAAAATATTCAACTTGTCCAGGGAGATTTGAATGTTCCTCAGCTGGTGCACATCTAGGTTCTTCTTCATACTCCAAGTCACAGTAGAGATTCTATGATTCTGTATAATCAACATCAAAAAAATTTATGTATAATTTTTATTCTATAAAATTATAATAGAGAGAATCAAATAATAGTTCAACTCCCTAAGTCGGTCCAACTTCAATCATTCCCTCAGTGGTAAGTTCCTTTTAGTGTACACTCTCTGACGATGAAGGTAGGTAGTCGGGATATACCATCATGACTACAAATTCCACCACATGGGTGGTTTCTTTCTTCGGTGGTGTTGGAACTTCTACATTGTATTGTATGGGGAGATCAGGAAATTCCACAAAATTAATCATGAACTCATCCAATCTTTGTTGATCTTCAACTTGTGTATTAGTAGGCAAGTCTTCCTCTTGTGCCACCTCAAGTTCGTGATCCTGATTAGGGTTTGTTTTCCTTATTAATTCATGTACATAGTCAAATTCTCTTTCATCTTTACTCATTAGTTTTTCAATGCTTTCTCTATGTTCTTTCACCAGATCTGTTCTAAAATATTATTCATCTTCTTGTTTTTGTTCCACCTGTGAGTAATTTTCAGTCGATGCAAAATAATAATCATTTAAATTCATCATGGAATGCATTTTTTATTTTTAATTTTATAAAAATAAATGAAATTTATCTAAGATGTGAAAATAGAAATAGTAAATGAATAACTGATTGGCTCCTTGGAAACT
This sequence comes from Viscum album, assembly GCA_963277665.1. NCBI lineage: Eukaryota > Viridiplantae > Streptophyta > Magnoliopsida > Santalales > Viscaceae > Viscum > Viscum album. Next base: position 162,506,998 of record OY728155.1, on the reverse strand, counting down.
GTGCCAGTTTTGACACACGCCTATCGCGAGGGATGGAAAAAAACAATTATATTTTTCCTGTGCAACATAGTGGCTAAATAGGGTTGTCTCTCTTGAGGAGCCTTTCAGTGTGGTTAACTTACGTTATCTAATTCACTTATTCCATCACTTTCTGTGGGTTTGTTTATTAAATGAAAGTGATAACAATGTTTTGGTATTTTTTGATATGAAAAATATAAACTATCATGCAATGAAAAATGAATGAGTAAATGAATAATGAACATGGTTTTGGGGTTTAGTCTTAGGTTAAATAATTATTCTCTATTATATGTTGATTTCTATTTGATAATAAAAACTTCAAATCTCACATATGAATCACTACTCTTTTCTAGAATAGAAATAGTTTAAGTTACATGTCATTGGGGGAAATCACCCAATCAGGGAAATTTTCTTAACCCATGCATGATACTCAAATTTACCACAAACTTAAAATAAAATTTAAAGAGAATTAAAGAACACCTTGACCTCCCCCCAGGCCAAGACTCGGGGTTAGCCTCTCATTTCTGAGTGTAAGAGATCTCAATGGTGGATGGATTAGAGAGAGAGATATATATAGAGATAAGAGAGAGAGAAAAGTGGAATAAATAATTTATAATTATTGTTAAAATAATAATAATAATAATAATAATAATAATAATACATATTATTATTAATAATTAAGAAAATAGTTTTTGAAAAAGGAGAGAGAAAGAATGTAAAATAATTTGAAATTAAGATTGAGATATTATAAATAATAATAATAATAATAATAGTTTTTTATAACAATAATTATTATTACTATTATAGAAGAAATTAAATGGTGGTAACCAAAATAAAAATCCATGGATTAATTGAAAAGAAATTAACATTAAAATTTACATTTAAATTAAAATAAAACTAAAATGAAAATAAAATAAAAGGGTGAAATGAGGGGGGAAGAGAGGAGAAGTAGTGGATCATGCCCCTGTGGGATCCCTCTTTAGCTGTGGGTGTCGAGGTGATGATTTGGGAAGGAGGAAAGGGCCTCCTTTTATAAGCATAATTTTGTTTTCCTGAAGGCTTGCACGTTTTTGGATGATTAAATGGCTGATTCACGTGTTGAAAATGTTTTCAATGTTTTTCATAAATGATTTTTTCATTCACCCGAAATGTTTCAAGTCATTTGAACACCGGATGAATGGGTTGTGAATTGTTTAATGGTGGTTTCTTTTTATAGACGAAGCTTCCAAAAAAGTTCCTCCAAAATTATAACATTCGATAGCAACATTAATGACTTCCAAACTCCCTCAAATTTATTTAAGAACAGTCCCTATCTATCCTTGTGCTATCCCATGTGGAATCACCTAAATTGGATGTGTTTAGCTGAGTTGTGGTTCTGTTATAGGGGTAGGTTCCACACAGTCTGCTAATAAACATCATAAACATCATTGATTTTTTAATCCCTTTAAATGGCTGAATCAGCTCCTGGTCCACAAGAAAATTTTAAAGGAAATAAAATAAAGATTATAAAAAATAATATTCACTAAATTTGCAATTATATTTTAAAATTAATGACCAAAATACCCATATTATAAAAATCTATAAAAAAATACAGAATTAAGCACTTTTCACAATTTTGACCATTTTCATTTGATAATACAAATTGCCCTATATTTTAATAAAACAATAAAATACATGGGTTTTATCATTGAAAAAAAAATTAAATAAATCCTCATTATTTGATAAAAATATGCATGTTGATTTTATCTATCAGAAGACAGGAAATACCTTGAAATAACCTAAGGAGAATAAAATATATAGGATTTTAGAGGGAAAAATATTCAATTTTACTAGAAATAAATTTAAATATAAATAATTTCATATTCAATGTCAAATTTGATAGAAAAAGCCTTAACTTTAATCCTGACTTCCGCAAAACTGCTTAAACCTCTTTAATGAATCAATCTTGATACTGGTTTATTAGAAATAAATGATTTAGTCATCCTTATTAGAACCAAAATATGATAAATTTCTAATAAGGATTTAATAGAGGTAAAATTGATAGTGATTAAAGATATAAATGAAGTAAAAGAGATGTTTGGGTAAGGTAGAGGAGGTTTCCCTTTATATTAGAATTTTGAGTGAAATTCACACAAATATCCATTAATTAATGCATAAATTAATCATTTTAAGAGAAAATTAAATAAAAAGTGAAAAACTAATGGATTTAAATAATTCATCTCCCCATTTAAAAAATTTATTTATAAATATTCAAGATATGTTAATCTGTTACCACTTAAACAACCGTTTTTAACTCATGTTAGCTCGATTATGGAAACTAAATTTTTATGTTGATAACATGTTTTTAGGCCTAAAAATAAAAAATTATATTTTTATCTAATTTATATATAATTACTAAAAATATAAACTTCATATAATAAAAAATATAATAAATTTATTTTAAAAATTAACTTTTCATTGAAAAGAATATATATATAGAAAAAACTATTTTTTTAGAAATATAAATTCAAAGGCATTATGTGTTTCTAATCCAATTTTATATCAATTAATACTTTCAAATTGATAATTTATTTCTTTATAATTTGAAAAATTAAATTATATTCATCCTTTAAAACTGATCAATTTATTTTAATAAGATAAAAAAATTAAAAATAGGTAATTAAAACAAATATCCCTTTTTAATTTCAAATGATTGTAATCCCATCCCCTTAAAATTATTTATGTATCTTCTAAAATTTAAATTAAAACAATACATAGGAATTAATTTTATTTTTTTTATAAATACAAAAAATATTTACTTACTAAAAATAATATGTAATGTATAAAAATATATTTTTTAAATAAATTATTTTAATTAAATTACACCAATTTATTTCATTGTGCAATTTTGTATTATTTATGAAATATATTATTTGAAACGTTTGACTAAAAATTACAAGACACAAGTATACCTATTGAATACTTTCATACCCAACATCAATATTTCGAATGACCATGTAACCAACTACCATATTTTCAATGATCATAAATATAAAAAAAATATTTCATTTCTATATATATCAATACTAAGATAACTAAAATCAATAACCCTATTTATTAACTTGTCACTCAATCTGCAAAAGATTAGATATGTATATCCTCAAATGTGATACATGGAACACATTGTGAACTTGGGAGAGGTTTTGTTGATGTTAAATATGAAAAGATGCCATATCTACATTATTGAGGATTTTGAATAGACTAATAAATCCAAGAATCAACATTACCCTTTGTCTAGAATCTCATAACCCTAATCCATGTTGATTTTTGATTGAATAAATTTCCACCAACTTCAAACTCTAAAGATCAGAAATAATTATCAATGTTACTCTTATGTTTACATTGTAATATTTTAATGCATCACTGAATGAATTGAATCTTCCATTTTATATCATGATAAATATATCATCCCATTATCTTATTCTCTCTAACATCATCCCATCATTTTTGATTTGTGAGCTGCTTCCCATAAAAATCATCATATAGATTTATTGGAATACTATAATGAAATATGTTGTTATATGAGAACCCTACCAGGAGAATATGTTAATCCAACCAACTTTTAAAGTCTATTAAATATGATATCAGTATATCTTATAGAGTTTTAATTTTTCTATTAGATTGATCATCAGATTGAGGACGATAAAAAATATTGAAACTCAACTCTATATCTAATACTTATTAAATTCCCCTCTAGATTATTAAGGAAAACAAAAAATATAGGTTAAATATATTTTTTTGTGGTAATATTTGTTGCATTTCCCCTTAAATTATAAATATATTACCATCTTGATCGACCGAGATATATTCATGAATATAAATAAAATAAACTAATTTTTTTAGTGATCAACCATGAACCAAATTTAATATGAACATTTATAAGTCTTAAAAAGACCTATAATTAAATCCATGGTGATATTATTCAATTTTCAAATAGGTATGGGTAGTGATAAAATCATCCCATTTGAAAAATATTATTCTATATTGACTTTATAGATTAGAATATTTTAATATTTGTACTCTACAATGTATCTGTTTATGTTCTCCCCCCAAATACACTTTTTTAGATCCTTATATATCTTTGTGCTTCCATGATTGATAGTGAATTATGAGCAATGTCAAAATATTTACTTCCTTACTTTTTATTTATTGTTATTCAATTCACAAATATTATAATTACGTTATTGTAAAATTTTAACTCTGTAATATTCCATACCTTCTATTGTAGCTTAGTGCACTCCTTTTGTACCGCCTTGATCTTCACACAAATGTGTGGATGAGAATTAATTTGGTAAATATAGTATTTCTACCCTTATAAGAGTTCCATCCTTGAAATTACATCAGTATTTTATCCATTTCAATCCTCATGATGAATAAGGTAAAATTATACTTCCTACATAAAGTGTAATCAACCTTGATTTCCTTCCAAGGGTGAGAACATATTTAATAGTAATAGTTTTCCATTAACTAAAAAAATCTCAATTGTTATATGTTTAAATAATCCTATGTGAATATATACATTAAGAACTTTTTATCTCTATATATTTCACACTTTTAACCATATATATCATGCCTTCATGTCTTTATTAAAAATATTACTATTTCCCTCTCCTAATCATGTGTCAAGTAATTTGTTTCTTGAAAATATTATTGGTGTGAGGAATAAACATCCACTAAGCCATTTTTAATGAGAAGAATCCAAATTTCTTATTTAATTCAACATTATATATCATAAAAAAAACATCTCAACCGCTATTTAATATTTATATTAGTGTTGTGGCTATCCTTTCTTTGAGATCTTTGAATATTTCATCACAATATTCTATTTAGTGTAACTGGACTCCCATACATGTAAATATACTTGGGGGATTATGGAGTCATGAGATGTTTCTCACCAATTATCATTGGTGCATATCTAATCCAAAAAAACTATGGATTTCTATTATAATTGTTGGTCTTGGAAAATAGTTAACCCCCTATTTTTCATGGATCTATATATATACCCTCTATTATGAATACATAAATAAAGAATGATACTTTTAATATTAATAATTTAAAATTACTAAATTTTGAATACAATTTAGAATTTACCATGTTTTAAAGAATAATATTCAAATAATATTATTTATATTCTTTAATCTAGTAATATATGATAACATCAACTGTAAATACAACAAAAAATTGATCTTCATACTCTCTAAAGTCTCTATTAATAAAGCCCGTGAAGCTATTGTAGAATTTTTATGTATGAATGGAATCAATATGAATTTATAGTATCCATGAATTTTAGAAAAATAGATATTTGATATATCCTCCCTTTTGACATTTAATTGTTTTTATCCAGATCTAAATTTAGTTTTTGAGAAGTATTTTACTTCTCAAAGATGACGGAATGAGTCATTATTACTATGTAGAGCATACTTGTTCTCTATCTTGATCTTTTTAACTTCATTAAAATTAATGTAGAGACACATGAATACATAATTATACTTAATAGAAAGAAATAATTTATCCCATATTTAAGCATATGTGTATATAAAACCCTTTTCCGGATTCTATTTTTATTTATTATTTAATTAATCCAATTCAGTTTAGGTAATTCTATATGGTTGCTTTTGTTTGGGAATATAATTAGTTATGAGTTATATTCAATAATAATCCTCAAAATATAGTTAAATTCCATGAAACTACTGTATAAATACTTTTACATTTTCTCACACAATAATAATATCATGAATTGTCATTTACCCTAACATTTAAGCTAAACATACTTCATGATTGACTATTAAAATAATCATTATGAAATTAATTTCCATATGTAGTACGCGATCATCCTTTCATTATATATGATCATATACTAATTATGAATATTAAATATGACATCATTATCCATAAACCTAATATAGGGTATATATATATATCTAATACATTCTGAAAACAATATAAAATTATACTAAACAAAAAAAATAATATTTATATTAAGAACATTCCCCCAAATTCTATAGTATTTGGGTTATAGTGTTGGGATACCATTGTCATACCTCTAGAATATCTCACTGATTATTCAATATATATACAATGAATTTATTTCTTTACCTTAGAAAACATTTTAAATATAAAATACTTGATAAAACTAGAATCAATAATGAAATTTGATGTTCTATAGTAGATGATGAGTGAACATTTCATGACTTCATTTTAATGAACCACTTCATCAGTTGTTTTTGCATAATATTTCCCTTTCTTATTTTACTTGAGAGGTTTTTGACATCAATTTTCATCATTGACCATTTATTGTGTTTATTTGATAGCATAATTACTTCTCTCTTTAATATTGAATCACTATAGCTTGGATAGAGTATTAGTTTGATATTTATTTTCATTCATATCATTAGTTCTCCCCTTTATATCCCATCATGATTCATATTCTTGATGGTATTCTCTTTAGTACATAAAATATTTTCTTATCCCTTTGAGGAAGTCTCCCTACTTCATGCTATATATTTTGTATGTTTTGATATGAATCATCAGTCCACTGTGGGTTTTATCATAATAGTTTCTAAATAGACCTGTTTTCATATTCTTCCCATTGAAACAACAATAATAATTTGAGCATTAAATTTCCATTTCCACCTTGAGATCTCATATATTAATATCTTTATAGCTACCTTGGTCTCTTATATATAATTCATTCATGAAAACTTTTTGAGTCATTGAATAAATTGTATATTTTTGTTTTAGTGTCAATGATAAAACTAAAAGTGTATCTTGTATGTATTTTGATGTTTAATTAATACATACTAATAGATTCATCCCCATTTTCTCATATTTGGGAATTATCACTCAATATTAGTGTGAATAATTTGGTGAAAATTATTTTTTGCACAAATGTAATAACCTAAGATTTTAAATATATACGTTTCATAGAAATAAAAAACATGAACTATTTAGTTGCTTGTTCTCATGAAAACTCATGTTTAAATAAACTGTATTATAGTGTAATATTATAACATATCAATTATAACGGTAGGTATGCATATTTTTAACCAAATAATGATACAGGGTAATGCTTAATAAATTTTTACTCAAACTTCATTAAATCCATTTTATGATTCAGGAATGTATTTTCATTAAAAATGTATTTTATTACATTTGGGGTGTGGACATTATAACTAATCACTGCCATTTATAAAAAAATATTTTATCAAATTAATATCATTTTTTAAATAATCGTGTTAATATTTTCTAAAGGTAAATTTTTGTAATTTTTTGGAATTTATTTTTTATGTCAATTGTGAAAAATACTAATTTTTGTAAAACTATTAAATTTTCATTAAATAAAGTAATTTAAAAGTATTATTATGTTATTAATTTGATCATAAATTAATATAAGCGTTATTTAATTATAAATAATCTAATAAATTTTATTATATTCATATATATTATTTATTTTTTAGGTTCATTTATTTTGTTTAAAAATATGTTTCTCTGAAAACCCTTTTTCATCACATTTTACGGGATCATTCTTAAAAATAAATATAAAATTTATATGAATTTAATTTTTTAATATTAAAGGTATATTTTTAATCCCCACATATAAATTTTTTAATGATCCATTTTCATATTTGGACACTATAAATAGTGACCTAGTTAAAAATTAAATATTATATTCACAGTTAAAATGGTTTACCAGATGATTAAACCAAAAATAAAAGGGTTTAAATAACATAAAATTTGTAGAAATTATACTAGATATCTTTATTTAAATACAGTATATTCCTGAATTTATACATTAATAATTTGGAGACAAATTTATTGAGTAATATATTAATATATTTAAATGTTTTGAAACATTTTAAGTGTGTCTTATCCCTCCCTTGTAATATGACACAATATATCCTCTCTCACTCAAAATTCATGAGATTTAAATTTCATTGAATCCATACCAAAATTCATTTCCAACATCCCTAAAAATTATCTATAAGTTATTGTTTGATAAAAATACGAACCATATATATATTATGGGGTATGACAATGGTGGTTGTCCAAAGAAATGATATAATTCTTAACAGTGCGTTTTAATTTTATTTCTTCTTAGAACTCTTTTAATTACTTTATATAGATAATGATATAATAAAATCCATATATAAAATATACTAATTTATTATTATTTTTATTTTTATTTTTATTTCACAACATTTATTCGTCCCATTCTCCACCGAATGATAAATAAAATCATTATTCATCCATACGTGTAGACTACAGTCACATGGACCGATGCATTTTTATATACATCACCATATTTGATGTTTTATTATTATGATGTATTTAATTATTACATATCATTTTTTAAATAGTTATTTATTTTTAATTATATTATCTTATTTTAATTCATACTTTTCCATTTCTTGGAAAATGATAATCTCTTTTGTGTGATTATGTAGACTACAACCTCTACAAAGCGACGTGTTTATCTTTTCATTTAAAAATTTCATGGATGGTAATATTAGTAAATTTAGTAAATATATAAGGTATTTATTCAAAAATTATAATAAAATAAATTATAGTTATAATTTGACATTTTTCATTCCATTTATCAAAAATTTGAAACATCGCTCATGCACACGTATGGACTACCATCTCCATTAAGTGATGTAATTTTTTATCACCACGTTATATGAATAATTATAATATTTTATTTAATAAATAAATATTATATTGAAATATTATTATTAGTCTATATGTTATGAAACCATTTCCAATGTGTGATTACCCAACCCATTAAACCAAAACATGCATGGAAAACATTATACTTTTCACCAGAAGGATTATTTAAATGAATAATTTTTTAATAAAAGTGTAATTTGTATATATAAATGATTGATAAGTTGTAAATTTTGTATATATATGGATCTAGAATATGTGTATAAATAATATATTTTTATTCTACACTATATTTTAATGTCTATCAAGAAAGAAATCAATTAAGGAAGTTGTTTCTGTTACAATCTCACTTCTTTTCAGGAATCCGTATGCTAAATTTCCATTAAGGGAAATTATATAGATCTTACCCTTTAATATCAATATATTAAATTTTATTATGTTTATTTTTGGAATTTTCTATTTATTTTTTCTAATTTACTCTACTCGTTACTTAAAAAATAGAGAAAATGTTTTTAAAGAAAATTTGACATTATTTTCTTATTGTGGATCAATATTTTCTTCCATGTCTGTGCTTTCAAAAATTATTTTATCATAGTTTTAAACTATACATGAATTTGTTTAAAAATTTAATTTTAATCACCTTTAGACGTATTTATAAATATTAAAAATAAATATTTTTTTGAGAGATGTCTTCGGAAAAAATTTGTTTTAATCATTTTACGAACGTATAAAATGAATATTCTCTTTTAATATATACATTATGTACGGATTTTCCCACTATCATGAAATTTCATTTATCTAAATATTTTTTACATTTTTACATTTTTATTTTCATAGAAAATAATTTTATCAATATTGTAGAAACATTCAATTAATGTTTTATCAAAAGAAAATGATATTTTTATCATGTTTTTATATAAAGTTTCAAATGATCTTTCTTCTATATTTTTCATCTATGAAAATATCCTTTAAGTATTGGTATAATTTTATAGGGATATTATCTTATTATTAAATATATATTAATTCTCTATAGAGATAGTTAAGATTATTATTTAGGAATTCATCTATGAAACATGTTTCTTTTCCATATTTTTCTTAATTTATAATGAACACTTTATGAAGCCTATTTATTTTACATGGGCTATCCTATGACTAAATGAGGGAATTATTATGAAAATTATTTCAGTTCCATGTGTTATGATATAATGGCATTATAAATAATTTATTATCCTATGGAATACATATTTATGGTTTTCAATATGAGATGGTGGGACTAGAATTATACAAGCCTCTAATTCATTGGGTATATTTATTACCTCATGAGATAATAATGTGTGGAATGGTGTGTAAACAATTTTTAGTATGGGAATCTGTCCAATTAGATATTTATGGATGTAAACCTTGACTGAGAGTATAATGGAGTACATACAATGACCAATCTATTATAAAATTATTTTCAATGGTCCATGACTCAATAAATGATTTCCTATACTTATATGAATGCCAAAAATTAGTTTCTTATGTCTATGATATGTTATTATTGCTAATGGTTTATTATTTATTACTCCTTATAATTAAGTCATATGTAAATATTTATGAAAATTATTTATATCCTTACTAATGATTAATTATCATTGAATGATTTTTTATTATTACAATAAGTTATTACCATTTTATCATACCAATATACATAATATTTTCTCACTTACGATCCCGGATTAATTTAATTTAAATTTACCCATAATGAAAATTTAAGGTTAGCCCTTCTTATGTTTCATTTCCCCCAATTATGAAGAATGTTGTAAAATATTGTATGTCTAAGATGTGTACTACGCGAGAACAACATTTTGGGTTATTTTGTAGATTATTCATGAAATTAGATTATAATATATCTAGTCTTTAATGACATAAAACCATTATTGATCCACGACATTTCTTATTAAATTATTTATTTAATATTTATATAAAATGATTTAATAAATATTAATTAAATTCCCCTGTCATATAAATTGGTATTAAATAATAATTAAGTTATTTCTATAGATTTGGATTAGTGAACTTTATTTAATATCCTTGGGAAAAATCTACATATCAGATAACAATCTGAATCATTGGTACAGTAAATACTCTGTGGGTTTCCTAAGAAATACTTCCATATATGGATAGTAGTTTTGACATGGTTTCATCATACGTTCAATGAAGGGTAAAAACATTGAAATGGATAGATTAGGTAGTAACTCAATTGTTAGTAATGCATAAGGTGATTCCATAAAATGGAACACATTTATAGGCAGTACCATGGATATGCATGTCTAAATTCACATTTTATTTATGAATAACTATAATGGATTAGAATAGATAATAATAATTATTGAAATTTTTTTGACCTATGGTGTCATTTATTGAAACAATTTTTTGTTATTTGGATATATTATAAATTATTTTTCATGATTACATGATTACTCATTTTGATTATTGTTTCTCAGACAATGATTTTTTTGGGTTTTAGTTAATGGGTAGAATAAGGAAGAATTGTGTAAAAAATATTATGGCCAATAAATTGACCATACACATGGAAAACTAAAGAGATAGGAGATATGGTGAAAATCAATGTAGTCATTCTCGCCCAAATATATTAGTATATGAAATGTAATATGGATCATCATGAACATACGAAATGAAAACATATGGAACAACTCGCTATTGAGTCTTTTATGGGAAAATGAGCACATTCATTCAGTGGTACCTCTCATCCACGTGTGGATGAGAATTGGATCAATGATATAAAATGTTATTCTTTATTCTCTTATTCTAGGACCATGAAAAGGTCATTTTAGACACGTATTTTTTGGATGATGAAGCTAATAAATTATGGTATCTTATCAAGGATACGATTCAAGGGGAATTAATTTACTCTATAGAATGGGAAGTGTTTAATGATGTACTTTTTCAATTCGTATTTTCCCTAATTACTTAACATGAAAATGGAAATTTAATTAAATGAACTAAATTAGATGTATGATGAATCCATTAGTACCTATGAGGAAAATTTCAACATATTTTCAAGGAATTATTCATGTTTTATCATCGATCCTGAAAACATTATAAACTAATTATTTAGTAGCTTAAGGAAAAGTCTCTAAAGTTCATTAGTTATAAGTAAATTTAATAGACACAAATAAATAATTTGATGTGATCTAACACAATAAATAGAAATTGGGGACTCTCAGTGCTATCAGTGTTTTAGAAAAAATAATGATATAAGTTTGAGGAAATTCTAAGTGTAAAACCCATAGAGGAATGAAAATTAATCTTTATTCATGTTAGTATAGTGGAAGGAAGCATGGGGGAGGTTGTATTATCGGGATTGGTAAATTGATTATGTTTTTAAAAGAAGATAATCAATGAAGATAATGTCTCGGTGGTGTGAAGAATCCAACTAATGGAATGAATAATGAAAAGGCTCATCCAAATGTTCCACCCACAACATAATTATATAATTGAAAATATTTTAAACATTACACAAATCAGTGCATAAATATTATGCTTAATGAGGAAATTTTAAATCAAACCCCTATTAATCCAAGAGATAATGGGAAATATCATTTGATTACAAATAGTAATGTGTGTCACAGTAATGAAGTTGTGAAAGGTAAAATTGAAATCCACTCTAGGACAAATTTTTAAATTTTTATTACAAATCATCCTCAGATAGATGGGAAGAATAAGTTGAAAATTAAAACCCTAGAGGATATATTGATATCCGATTGCATGGATTTAAAATGAGTATCAAGAACAAAATCTTCCACTCGAATAATTTTACTACAATAATATCATTAACTTGAGAATTCAGATAGACCATTATAAATACCCATATAGATATAAGTAAAAAAATATGACATGCTATGATGATGTAGGAGAAAAAAAATAAACTGAAACTAGATATATCTATGGATGTGAAAAAGAATATTAGATCCCATCAACAACACGTCATGTCATCATAGAGTTGGTACAACTATTTTTCCAAATCATTGGTGAGATCTAGAATTCCATGTTGTTCAAAATGTATTCCTGTAAATTTCTATATTGAATATGAATATAATATTTATAAATAAAGGAATGTGGATCCCTAAATGTGTAACCCCTTTAAAAAAATTATCAGATCTAATTGCTTCTTATAACTTCGTACTTCAATTGAACCTCTCTTGGGTTTATGATGTATTCAAAAAATCCCTTTTCATGATGTACATACCTGGTAAATCAAATTTACTAAACTAAAAATCCATTTAATTGGAACTTGATATTTCTTATAAATAACAATTATAAAATATATTTCATCATATATATAATGTGTTATGTAATAAGGAAATATATCTTGTTAAATTTATATTAAGAAATCAAAAATTCTATGAAGCTAGATTAGAAATTGAGGATTTGATGATGTAGAAGAATCCTATGTTGTTTAAATTAGAGTGACATAATTTGGAGGGAATTTTACTTTTAAGAAGTTTATAATCTAAAAACATAATATTATATATATATTTCTTTAAAATAAACTGGAAGTATACTATATATTATTTTACATACAACCATGATTCTAAATGAACAGTGAAAAAGAATATTATTATAAATATCCCATTAGAATGGAAATTATCAATTGGATTATAAACCTTATGAAATTTATTTATAAAGGATAAATAAAAAATTAATATGTTTTAAATCTTAGTTAATGACATTTTACTAATAAAAAAATATTTTCTTCAAATATTTGTTTTATTGGTTTTGTGCTCATACATTATAATTAATTTCTACCATATTTAGAAATTATATTTTAATAATTGAATATAATTGTTAAAATAATCATGTCAAAATTATATTATGCTAAATTCATGGTGTTCATTTTTTATGAATCACTTTTCAATTAAATTATTTTTCTCTGAATATTGTTCCATAGTGTTATAACCTAAAGTCTATCAAAAAGAGGACTCTCATATGTACTGAATTTGTAAGTTCACAATTAAAAATATAACTAACATAAAACAATTTAAATAATTTCAATCTAATTTTGACTGTGAAAAACATGTAAGATAATTTATATTGTAATGAAAATAAAAAAACAAATAAAATTAAATAAAATCAACAAAGAAGTTTGCAAATAAAAACTGTTGCACTCGGGGGTTCATAGTGATGTTATCATTACTATTCAAAATGTAATCCTTATTATTCTAATAAATGAAAATATCAAGACATGTAAAAATTAAAAATATAATTTGAATTATATTACCATTCAATGATACCTATTTATGTAGGATTAATCTCTTCCATATCAATATTAAAACCAAACTCCACCATTATAACGACTTTGATACTTAAGAGAAATAAAACATGTGAACAAGGTAGAAGAAGATAGTAGCAATGAATGTGGGAGAATACACACCAAAATCATTTTAACCATTATTTATATCTTAGAATAAAACATGATAAATAAATAAATCACAAATAACTCAAACACTATAACATTCACCCTAAAATAATAGCAAGGTTTAGTTATCCACAAACAAAGAGATAAAGAAATAGTGGAGTGTGAAATAGAATATAAAAAATCAATGAAATGAAGATAATAATAAGAGAGACCAAATAATATATATTAAAAACATAAATAACCTTTATAGTGTTGAAACATCGCCTTATCCCCCTAAAAATGGCTATATTTTCGAATGGTAAAGGCAATATAAATATAAAATGAGAAGGGTGAATAATTTTCACTCCAAAAGCATTCTCACAAATATTGTTCATGGTATTCATAATAAATAGCCCAATTTAAAAATATTTTTTCTATAATGTTTTCATCTGTTTCTTTCTCATGTTTTGGAAAAATATCATATTGATGGAACACCGTATGTAGGGGTTATAGAAGATTTACTCCATAAAAAAATTATGGTCGAGTGACTATTCGAATTCCAATAATTCAACAACCCATAAATATATTTCCATAAATGTGGCTAACTCATGTGAGTCCAAATATAATTTACTAATTCCATGGCCATTAATATATTTTCATGACAAATTTCACCACAATTGGGCAACAATATTTTGGATATAGGTCCATCTAAAATATTCTTTAGATTATTTAACATATTTTTGAGACATAGATTGTAAGATATTTTATGCCCAAAAGTTGATGGATTGAATATTAGATCTTGTTTAATGAAATAAATCCCAAAATTAATTAATTCATAAAACATTAATTTCACATATTAAATTAGAGTAGAAAACGTTATGTTAGAAATATTAATGTAAATAAAAATATTTTAATATCCAAAATTTTGTCATTTTTTTCTATTAAGATGAAATTACTACTAAAACCTAAAATTGTGATAATTTTCAATAAAATTATAATATTTTGCAATTAAAAATATTGAATATTAGTATAATTTTTTTCAAATTATTATATTCATCACACCTCCACACATAACCATTAGAAATCTTCGAAATCATCAAATATTAAAATCAAAATCTATTCAACAATCAAAAATTAGAATACAACCATGATAGTTTATAGAACATGATTTAATCAAGTATTATATATTTATAAAAATATCATTCATTTTCATCTCTAAAATTTTTATTTTTTCAAATTCATAAATACATCCATAGACCAATCAGAACCTTCTTGACATTGAATTTGATGTTATTTTTCACTCGAGAAAAAATAAATTCCATATTCTGCTCATACATGGAAAATTCATGTATCATCATATGTTTGTGAAAATTATCATTCCTCTATATTATAATACATTAAAATATTTTCAATCATGAGTTCTGTTTTATGCGATTTCCAATAGCTAAAGATGGGTGGGTAAAATTAAATAATCATTTATGGATTAAAAGTGATGCTTAACTCTTAATTATAATGCATTAAAATTCTGCTGAAAACATATGATATTCCCCACTAAATTACCCAAATAAATATTTAACACAACAACACACTTTTTTTATATGGTACAAGATTCATCAAGTGATTTCAATGAATAAATTTATATATATTCTCCCTTGTATTTTTATTTTTATTTTTATTTTAATTTTTTTCATGGATGATGAGATAAATTTAAAGATATTGAACAAAATATAATTCATAACCTTGTTATGTTAGAGTAACATATATCAAATAATTAATCAAAATAAATTGTTAATGACCATCTCTATTTTTTATTTTTTATTTTTTCTATTTTTTGAAGTAGAGATGAATTATAAAATAAAGCACAATGTAATAATAAGTCAATACCAATTATCTATATCTCTCTCTCCAAGTAAAAAACAATGAAACACACCTTATAATATAAATATATGAAACAGATCCTAAATAAGATACATGAATGGCCCTTCCTCGATAACGAAACATGAAATATACATTTAAAAATATTGAGAGTATAGATAGGTAGGGAAAATGAAATTTTAATGTGGCCTAAACCATTATGGATATTAATAGATTATAATAGTTTTAATGGGTTTATGTTATGGTTGGAATCCAGTTAAAATTTTTCTAGCTAATAAAATCCCTTAGTCATATAAAAAAATTCCACGAACACAAAATCTATAAATGAGAAAACCCATATGTTCTCATTCCAATATAAAATCTTTTTTTCTCAAAAATAAATTTTTTGTGTTTTCAATAATATGTAAAATTAATTAAAAATTTCTAAACAGACTGGAAAAATATTTTGACTCAGGGTTTTAAACAAATTTATTCCAAAAAATCTGTAAAAATAAAAAAAAAATATAATCAATTTCCTAAAAAACATTTACCATATCAACAATCATTTAAAATAATTTTTTTAAAAAAACCATGTAAAATCTATCAAAAAAATTAAATTATTATAAAATTATATGAATCATTAATAAATATAATTGTTACTAAAAATATGGAAATCAAGAAAAAAACATAAATAACTAAGCATTCTTACACACCCACACACTTAGATTTAGATACCTCTCATTATAGATCCACAAAAAAAATGTAGTAAGAAAACAAGGATTGGAAATATATATCTTGACATTATTTTCTAATTAGAATATTGAGTTGAGCTGCAAGAAACATCCATTTCGGACCAAATGATACATAATAAAACATAATATAAAAAATAATGAAATAGAATGAGAAAGGGAAAGGATGATAGAATTAGGTTTCTAACCCCATGTGAGAGCACTATGTTTTCTACCCCAAGTATAGAAGTTATAGTTGGTTATACCCAATATTAATGTTGATAGGTTTTCATGATTAGATTCTACTCAAAAATAATTCTTATACGACTCATTACCTTATACTATTCATTTGAGAACCCATGGATTGAGTAAATTGGTACATCTACCTTTTCAATGTGGTACAACTTGGATGATGGGGGGAAGAATGAATAAAGGATCCAATTCTTCTTCATGCACAGCTTCATTGTCCTTTTTTAATCCAGGGCCTACTTAAATTCCAATATGTTATAAATTCCATCACAGGGAATGTAAAAAACAATTAATTCGAATAATTGTAGAGCATGATTACTTAACAAAGAAATATTCCCTTTATAGTAAATCATTTTAAACATTGATCTCTTTAGTGATATACACTATGAATTTTATCCAAATTTTTTCTTATTAGTATTATTATTAAGAAAGAGAGAGATATAAAGGAGATTAAATTACGTTTTCATTGATGGGTTTATCCTTACATTTTTAGCATCAAATAAATTTCACCATTGTTCTTCCATATCATATTGATCTCTCATAATCGTATCAGTTATCACAAAAACTTCAAAACCATATTCAAAAAATATCCATGTATAGATAATTGGATTTTTTAATATTCATATTCATATCCTCATTGGGTTCGTGAACATTAAATATGGGTGGAATAATCTTGAATTATTATAATTCAATTTCATTTTTTTATTTTTCCATCCTTTGGACTCTATATTCTTGAATGATCATGGAAATGTTTTTCAATTGTTTTTAAGAACATATATTTTTATAATATTTTATTCACCTTGTATCATTTATAATCCACCCTTAATAAAACTTTATCCCTCAGATAATTATAAAAAGAATCACTAAAATAATCCATATTAAGCTTATGAAGTAAAAAATATCCAATAAAAAGCTTTTTTTATTTTTTTATTATTATTTTTTTTTGAAAATCAGTGTATGTGTGCTATTTTCATCCCTAGAAACTACTCCAAATTGGTGATTTTTTTGGGAAAAATGATAAATAAAATTCTTTTCTACATAAGACTGAACTATAGTGTCACAACTTTGGGTAGACCACAAAGAGTCCCTCATATGAAGTAAAGTTTTACTTTTTATTAAAAATATAACAAATATAATACTATAAAATGAATATAGATTGGTTTTTGATAAAGGAAAATTATATAATATAATATTTGTATATATGGTAATTAAAAAATTAAACAAAAAATAAAAATCAATAAAAATACATAATGAAGTTTTCAGAAGAAATTTGTTTCTCTCATGGGTTCATAGTGATGCAATCATCTATAGTGAATATATATTTCTCATTATTTGAAAGAATGTAGAGATAAATACATGTCCCACTACAACCTCTCATTTAAATGGTATTACACTAAAATAATAAAAATTCATAGAGGTTTAATCTATTATACATAAATATCTTAGGAAAACTCCCATTTTTAATGACTTAGATGCTAAAGAGAATGAAAACAAAAAAAAGAGGATGAAGAAGATAGTAGTAGAGAAGGTGGGGTGACCACTCACCACAATAAAATTAAGAAATATGTAAATATCTTAATAAAACATAAAAAACAATTAAATAAATTTACTCAAATACCACCACATCCCCCTAAAACAATAGGGAGGTTTATTTCTACACAACTATGGGTACCAAAAAAACATGGTAGGGGAACCAGAAAATAGAAAACCAAAGAAAAGATTAGAAAAATAACTGAAATAAGATAATATATATTTAATTAATAAATAAATTTGAAATAAAATAAATTCCACCTTATCCACATAAAAAATGGATGTCATTTTGAATGAGAGCAGAGGTACAAATTATTATGGGGAAGGGTGAATAATTTTCACTCCTAAAAACACCTCTGTGAGTTTGTACATGAAAGGAAACGTAAATGGAATAATTTGGAAATTGTTTATTCTAAAAATATATTTATATATATCTTTTGTTTCTTCCCAATAAATATAAGAATTATGTTCTATATAATGAAGTATTTAAGGAATATTTTCTACATAACTTCATTGTGGTATAGTGACTATTCTAATTCTAAAAAATCAACTTCCCATGAATTTATGAAATTTAATTGAGGTCCAATCATCCATGACCATAGTTAATGAAATTTTTAACCAGAATCTTATCTATTAAAATGTATAATATCACCTTTATTTGGATTTTCCTAATTAATATATATTCCCATCGTTTAAATTCTCCAGATTTGTGCACAAATTTTGATGCCCAAATTGTGAGATGGTTTTGGGCAATAGATTGTTGGATTTAGTTTTTTCTATAGTTGAATAAAATTAATCAATAAATTTATTTAATCCTAAAAAATTAAATTTCATAATTTAAAATTGTATAGAAAAATGTATCATTGCAATACTAAATTAAATAAAGAAAAAGGTTAAAATCCAAAATGTTGTTGATTTAGCGATTATGCTAAAATCATTATTAAAACCAAATAATATGAGAATTTATAATAAAATAACACTATTATGGGATCAAAACATATAATTAATGTATAAAGGATTATAAAATATTATAATAATAATTAATATTTTTGTGTTTTATTGAAAATATTTATTTTTATACTGAATAGTGAAAATTTAATAACATTTTAAAAACAATATCTTTTCATTAAAACAAGTAAAATAAAAGTGTCAATATGTTATTAATTTGATAATAAATGTACCATAAGAATAATTTAATTTTATATAATAAATATGATTACATAGTAATAGGAATTATACATGATTTTGTTATATGTTTTTTTATGGGTTTAACAAATCATTTTTCTAAAACAATTCCATTTCATTTTGCAGTTTTGTTTTTAGATAAAAATTTTCCAATTATATAAATCATATTTTTTATAAATTAAATACATATTTGTAATCATAATTTCAAAATTTGGAAATGATCCCATTTTCTTATTTTTTTTATTATGAATAGTTGCCAACATAGAAAATCAAATCTACAATAACGGTTAAAATCGATTAATGGGGGTGAAACTTAAATAATCAGGGATAAAATTACAAAAAAACAATTATATATAATAATGGGTATCCATATTATGATATTACATCCTTATACCATTGATTTTAGTCTAATTTTGGGTTCAAAGTAATGATTAAGATATTAATATATTTATATCTTTTGAAAAGGACCAAGTGTGTCCTCTCCCTCCTTTATAAATGGACACCACTTATAATCTCTTCCTCATACTAAAGTATCCTCCTATATCTACCAATACATACCAAAAACCGTTATAAATATACCTCATCATGATCTAGTGGTCCTATTTTGACCAAAATACCATCCTTATAAGGCTTAAGGTGTGTGTCAAATTAATTTATTGAAAGAATATGTATAGCTCTTAATTGAGTGTTTTCATTATATTTATTCTTATACCATATTCAATTCTGTTATAACCATGAAGATATAATAGAATATGTACCAAAAATATAGTAATATTTTATTATTTTAATTTAATAACTACTATTTATCCCATTCTCTATTAAATGGGAAATTAAAGCATCGTTCGTGCATGCATGGGGACTACCGCTTCATGGAGAAATGTTTTTTAATTTCCATAACCATAATATGTGGTTGGTTATTATGATTTATTTAATTGTTAAATATTATATTTATGGAATAATTATTATTATGGAATTATAATATATTATCCACCTTCTTACCATTTATCTGTTGGAAGCCAATAATTATAATTTGCATACGTGTGGACTACCATGATCACGAGGCGATGTTAGTCACCCTTCATTTTTCACATTACAAGGATGGTAATATAAAAATATTTAATAAATATATATAAATATATGATATTATATTTATTGTGTAATGATGAATTATTATTTTCCTTTATTTGATTGCATCTATTGAAAAGTGGAAACATCACTCATGCATACATACGAACTACCATCTCTAGAGAGTGATGTAATTCATATTTCATCACCAAATTATATAAATAATTTTCAAAGTTTAAATTAAAATAAAATATGATATTAATATAATTTCTATTATTTATTATATGATGAAACCATGACTAAGGTGTAATTAATAGAACCATTTAACAAAAACAAGCAATGAAAAGGGACAATATTTTACTTGATTGTTCATTTTAATGAATAAATTGTTGAAAATGGATAATTGGAAATTATAAATGAATTTTTCATTATAATTTATATATTTATATAGTTTTTTAATATATCTATAATAAATATATATTTATATGATAGGATTATATAATATTTATGAATCATTATGGGACTTGAGTCAAGGGTTTATGTTACAATTTCATTTCATATCGAGATTATCTATAAAAAAGTTACATTATCGGAAATTATATGGGACTTATCCTTTAACCCCATATATTTTCTTCTCCTCTGGTTATTCCAAAAAAATTTACTTATTAAGACAATTTAACTACCTTTGGTACTTAAAAATACTGATATAATATATTTTTTTAAAAAATTTACCTTATTTTATTCTTGGTCAATAAAATTATTTTTAAATGTTCTTACACTTCAAAATTGTTTTATGGAAGATTTACATATAATTTAAATGTTCAAAATTTAATATTACTTTCAATTATTTATTTACAAAATAATAATAATTTTTTCAACTACTTTTTTTGAATAAGTTGTTTTTTTACTTTTTATAAAATTATGAAAGTAATTTTCTCTTTTAATGTATAGGGTATGAAATTATTTTCAGGACATCATTACCAATATATTTTTTAAGATTCGTTTTTTTATTTATCAGGGATACTTTAAAATAAAATAACTTTCTCAATAATTTTGTATTTTTTTTGTTAAAATTATCTCAAAATAAAACAATATTATTTGCATGTTTTCAATAAAAATGTTTGGATTAATATTTAATGATATTCTTCATCTATACTAACAACCATTAGGGATTGTTGTGCTTTTCTATGGATATTATATTATGATAGAATCCATTTTCTTTCATTGGATGTATTATGATGATAATGATTAAAGAAGGATTCTATGAAACCTATTTTTTTACCATGGGTTAATTAAGTTATAATGAAACCAGTTTCACTTACATGGGTCATACTATGATGAAATGATGAAATGTTTATGAATATTGTTTTCCTTTCCATGTGTATGATATGATGATCTGATAAAAAAATTAGGATCTTGTGGCATACATGTTTATGGTTATCATTAGGTTACAGTCGGGATAAGAATTATATATCTCTCCAATGAATTAGGTTAATATGGATACCACATTAGATAATAATGATTGAAATAAGGAGTGAATCCATTTTATGTCATGACTCTATCCAATAAAGAGGTCATTGGATTGAACCATGACTATGAAAATTATGAAATACCGAGTGAACCCAATCCACTATAATATTCGTTAATGTTATCCTTGAGTAATGAATTTATTTTATATTATTATTTTTAGGCTAAAAATTTAAGTCTTATACCTAGGATATATTCTCATATTTCATTATTGATTATTGATTATTCTTCACACTTGTCACTTGTGTCTTTTTTATGAAAAATAATTAAGTCATTATTTGGGATTTATGATATTTTATTGACTAAGAATCGTTATCCAATATTATGATCATTTTCTTAAACCCTTATTCTTATCTTATACCCACTTGTGATCATTTATTCATATCACTTATGTTTACACGTTCTAATAACATGACCTCACAATTTCTTATGCTCCCTTACCCTATTTTATAATGGAATGTTTTAAGTGGGTTATGCCATTGAAGTGTACTATGTGATAAGAAATTTTGGGAGATATTGTATTTATTTCGTTATGTAATATGATTATGAATATTGTCTCTAAATACACCAAACCATTATGGTTGTAGGACTTGTATTATATTTATATTTGATGAATATTCATCTAAAATTATGTAATATATATATATTCATCAAGTCATCTAAAAAATACATTCTTAAACTCACACCATTACATGATGTTGATTACTATATCCAAAATTGTATTCTTAATGAGTGCCTATCATAGATCTACTTTATCTTCAAGAAAAAATATCTAAAACCACCTTTTCATACTCTAATATCTAGAGAACAAAAAAATATTTTCTACTATGTTGACACACTACATAGTAATTAGTGGATTGAAATACCCACTAATGGAAGGTGGATGTTTCAACATTAAGGCAAAGAAATATTGTTTCTTATCTAGAGTATTTGGGAGATTATAATGATTGATTTTATTGTTTATATATTGGGATATTTTGGTGATAAAAGACACAATAGGTTTTCCTCCATATCATATAATATTTTTTTGTTTATTTGGTTAGTCATTACAATTTCCCTCACACTCATTATTTACTTGATTCCTCTAAATTATATCTATTGTATAAAACCAAAAAGGATATTATGAGTATAAAATAATAATATCCAAAGAAATAAATCATTTTATATGTAAACTAAATCCTAATAAAACAAAATTGTTACACCTTCATTTCATCCAACGTCATTTTTGGTTCATCTAATATAATTTTTGGTACAACATAGGTTTTTAGGTTATATCATTTGATAAACAATCTCAAGTTAGCCTGATTGGTCACATAATATGGCCCAATACAAGACCTCAACTGTTCATCCTTATATTGTTTAGGCTTCAAAAAATAAGAGAGATGACAATTGATATAGTGTGGAGATTATAACCTCTTGATCGTGAAAAATATTTTGTGTAAGTAAACAAGGAAAAAAGGGATAACATCATAGTAAGAAAAATAAATAACTCGAATCAACATCATTCTATAATAAATGGAAGGAGTAATATAGTTATAAAAACATAAATTATACAATTCATACAATATTTGCCACCCAATTGTTGTACAACATATAAAAAATAAACAAAATGGAAATAAATTCCTTAAGATCTTCTTCCAAGAACAATCTAAACCACCTATCCAGACTTGAAAAATATTGAGTCGTAGCCCCACAATCATGAGACTGTACCTGAGAAGAACCACTCTATCAAGAAACACTAAACATCACACCTATTCACTATAAAACATGTGATCCATCCTAAATATAGACATCATGTCTGCAATGTACACTGAAGAGCACATATAGAGCATGAAAAAAAACATCCCTATGCCACCGCTAATAGTGAAGCTATAATATAATGTCATAAAACATGCAAGAACACATGATATTCCTAGTACAGTTGAAGACAAATAATATTGGGAATTATATAAGTAAAAAATGTAGATAAATAAAAGTATACAACCTCTAAATATAGAATGAAACCAAAGGTAAATCTAGCCCCACTATGGACCACGTTAGATGATTTATCGCAATAAGCCAACCCTAACACACATCATCAGGAATTTTCTACAGATCTGTATAGGATCTCAAACAATTTAAAAACAAAATGAACAAAAGAATTTTTCCCAATGTATAACCATAGGCATTCATGAAAACAATGTGCATCTATCATGATCTATGAGTCCAATGGAATGATCATAAATGGAAAAATATGTCCACATAACATGTTTAAGAAACTCTTGTGTCTATGATGTCTTATAGAAGAAATATTTCTCCATGATGGACCCAACAGATACACTAACCTATGGTATCTATACCCATGGACCCAATTAAAACTCAAGGCTAATGCCCATTCTAAGATATCCTAAGGGTCTCACCCAAAAACCAAGTCCTAATAAAAGACATAAACAAACACCATAACTAATTCACACTAGAAAATGGGTCTATCTTACTCTCAACCCCATAATAAAAATAGTATAACATGTAATGTCAATCAAATCTCAGTAAAAAACTAATAGTGCCTCATCAATCCCCTATAACTTTGCATATAAATTTACAGCATGATATCATCATGACCCACTACTGGGAAAAAAATCTTGGATCCCACAGAACCATGGGTTAGAGTATAAAGAACAATATTTCTTGGGACTCCACTGCTGCATTAATGCTCTCAAAAAATACCCATCAAGTGATCCACCACTATTCCAAAGGCCACTATAAGAGTCTGATTACCTATGAGTGGTTCCTATATCTCATCCAAAAACTCAATAAACTCATGAAATTATAAACATACCCAAGAATCCCATAGTGGCCTCTAATTAATCCTTCACTAATAACATTCCTTCAAGGGTATCCAAATAAAAAATAATTCCTATATGGGAGTTCTCGAATTTAATTATGACCACATCAATAATAAGATCCTAAAAAGTGTCTTATCTCAATCGAAACCTCTAAAAAGATCCCATGAAATAAAAACGTTAGTCGTCCATCCCAGAAACCATCCCATCCTTAGGTATTACCTCACCGAAAATGATATCTAAATAAACACCCTTCCACAAGAGCATTAAAGACATATTACTACATAATCCAAAGATCACTTGATTAGAAACAACCACAAAAGGTCATCAAAATGGGTCTCTCATACCCATCTCAACATCAAGATGTAAACCAACCGTAACCATCATCCCAATACATCTACCCATCTTGAAGGATTCAATATATCTAATCCTCAAACATAGTATCTAAACCAAAACTTCTTTAACCTTGAGAATATATTCTAAATACCCAATTATAATTCATTATATCCTTGGAGATACAAACTAATCACACCATCTGGCATATACATAAATGATCTTCAAGTAGATCGTCAATGTACTCTTAATCCATGTTCATCACCAATCCCACAACCCTCACCCGGGCCTCACAATTCACACCCCAACCTACATGGGGATTTTGAATCCAATCCTTGATGATATCCCAATGTGGATATATCGAAACAAAAGACCATCCAAACACCCTCTAAACACTAAATGGATACCACCATCTTTATTTATATAAAAAACATTGAATGGGACCCACTTACATCAAATTATGTGTCTATGGTGAAAACCAAGAAGAATGGACTATGGTCGAAAATTTGTATAGTGTGTATAGAGTACACAACATATGCCCCCAAATGTCAACACTGTACATTTTACAAAGTCCTCATGGCCTTTAATTTTCATATGTTCATGGTGTGTTCACTCAGTATACATCGCCTTCCGTGCTCGGTGTACCTATCTGTGTACCTCATCACTACTCAATATAGAATTTGTTTGAATACCCTCTGTATATTGAACATAAATGGATTTTCTTCTACATGGGGTACCTATTCATGTTCCCTATATAGGGTATAACCACACACCCTACATAGACAAAATCTATTTATTGTACATGGCCTCTAGTTGTGTAAATTACATAACCATGTTCCTCGACATGGGGTCTTTGGTTTTTCCATGGCCCCACCCCAATTCACCGCTAAATGAAATGCACTCAGTGTACATCGTATGTACTCTCAAAACATTTTCATACCAAATTTAAAGAACACATGTTATCAATTCTATAAACAACATGTTTTTACCTGGGGTTTCCCAAACAGATAGCCCCAAAAAGGCTTAAATTACATGATGACTTCTAACACCCATAGATCGACCATATAGATGTCCCTGTAAACCAATACAAACTATTTAAAACATAAAATATAGTTTATATAGACTTTTATATAAAAACATAAACATATTCCTACAACCATGAACAAACTATTAAATATTATAAAAAAATGCACCACGCATCCTAGGAGCCTGTATCCACCTCTATATCAGCTCCTAAGGTAGTGCCTCCTCCTCCTTTTATATCATCCATCCCTCCCCTTCTCTAGTAAAAAGGCATTTAAGAGGTATATCATGAAGTGTGTGTGATAAAATACAATGGATAAGTGAATGGAATGAAATGAAAAATAAAAAATGTAGAAAAAGAAAAGGTAAAGAAAAGGGGCATGAGCCTGAGAATGGAACTTGTGATGGGTTTATAACTTAACAAGGAAAAACCTTCATTTAAAACTCACCCACAATGATGGAATCATAATATGACACTCAATTTAAAATATACCATATAAAAAACATGAATTGATAAATAATAATTTAATTAAATAAATATTTAATATTCTGTGAAAAAATTAATGAGTTGTATTTCCACCAAAATATTTTCATAGGGTATACACCTTATCATGATACCAAAAGAGTAGTCATAAAAATCATTCGACATCATTTTATTGGGGAATTTACTATTTTCCCCTAACAATCAAAAAAGAACAAAAATTAAAATTTTTCCTGATTTTGTAAAACCTGTGATGACTCATGGAATCTAAAAATCCCCAAAAATAAATGTTTCCCTCCCCTAATAAGCCTTAATGGTCAACTAGTATCCATGATCTTTCT
Source organism: Viscum album (assembly GCA_963277665.1). Taxonomy (NCBI): domain Eukaryota; kingdom Viridiplantae; phylum Streptophyta; class Magnoliopsida; order Santalales; family Viscaceae; genus Viscum; species Viscum album. The sequence continues at coordinate 162,479,741 of OY728155.1, read as the reverse complement.
CTAAGAATTGGTGTAGCTGACACTATCTCAACATTCCAATGACATGTATTACAATTCCTTCAAATCTCTCCCAATGTGAGGTAGATTCAATAATGAATGATCTAATGATACCCAACATAAGAGTATCCTTATCATCAAACCACTATCTAAATGAAAAAAAACATCACTCATTCAACATCTATCACCAAACACAATGGATAAAAGTGTGCAAACCACTCAGACATGAGCGCCAGCATGGAAATTTCCACAACTAACACTCTACCCTAGATCACTAATTAAATAAACCTCCATTCTCAACAAACAACTGAAAATGAGTCTTATGACATCCAATGTACTATGGTAGAATAACCTCCATAAGAGTTTCTTTAAACCTCTACCAAACTCACAATAGGACTCATGATCTAATTATCTCAATCTTGAAAAGGCTAAGATAATTTGCCCAAAACCATGGATCATGCTCCACACTACGGTTGGTTCCAACATATTAAGAACCCTTGGAATTTCTATTCAAAATTGAGGCATTTCTATAATACAAATATAAAACACAAAACCACCCTCCACATGAATATTGATCCAAATACGTAATAACTCAACCACACCACTAATATGCCACAAAAAGAGTAACAAAAATGAATAAAGCTAGGTTCCCAATGAAACCTACCCTCCTAATCCATCCATGAGAGTGGGATAAATCTAAGTTCTCTGATTCATAAACACTAAGAATCCTCAATCCAATCCACACCCAAGTGAATGTATACCTCTATGGTGCCACCAAGGATAAACAACCATGCCTGCCCAAGCTAGTAGTGATACCAAACACACGGTCCCCAACATAAGAATCAATAGAGAAAATTTGGAAAGAACATCTCCCTCCTATGAAACTCGAACATATGACATTAGAGTAACCACCAAATCATGGATACAAAATCTTGATCCAAACATATATTTGTCATCATTTCCCTCATAGATTCACCAATGGAGTAGTCAAAGCCCACACCAACCCCCAAGGGTTTCCATGCATCTCATGATGATGTGATTGCATCTCTTTAACCAATGAGCATCATATGATGAGATTCACATGGGATTTCATTCGAAGAAAATATATATGTGGTTCAGTTGTGTATAATTCCACCAAAAAGTTATATGTGATACACTATATAAGTTTTTGAAGACACATTAAATAAACAAACCTCTATTGTTATTAAATTCACACGTAGATATGAATCTCTCGTGTGAATAATATGTTCCCAAAATTATATATGATCATTAGAATCTTTCCCACACACCAAGTGTCAAAAATAAGAATAAAAAATGAAACCAAAAACATAAGTGCATCACACAAGGTGAAACCAGACAGTCATAAAATAGAATGCAATAAAAACAATCACATGACATTAAAATATGAAATTAATATTAGAAAATGTTTTGTAACACGCCAATCCAAAATCCATCAAAATATCTAAACAATTCCTAAACCACATATCTACCAAATCCCCAAATAATAAAACCATTCAAATATAATAACATTTTATTACAATCTAGTATAGTTCAACCAGATAGGTCACTTGGTTTGGCCAACCACTAGGCCTCTAGCATGCATCCCCATACGTCTGAGGCTACTAACTAACATAGATGGTCTGAAAAATATAGTGGGTATACTATACCATCTGATCATAATAAAATAAAATAATAAGATTCCAAATTATACACAAGGATAAACAACAGAGTATGGAAAATAAATAAACTAAAAAAATAGAATGCTATTATTAATGGAATATGGAATATAGTCATATATAATCAAAGAATGTAAGACATCAAATATCTATTTTTCCTCTGGTATGTCCACAAATATAATATTAAAAAAATTATCTAAACAAAAAATCAAGAATTATGTTTCCATGCACATTATTGTAGTTGGTTTCCCACCCTGAAACATAACATCAGGCTTGTATTAGAGACCTACATAGAATATATATAGGATGTCTAGATGCAATAGACTTTGTTCCAAACCCTAGGGAATAACCATAGGAATCCATGAATGAAACACTCATATAATAGGCCTGAGAAATCCAATGCCATGATCTTAACAGGAAAAAATCTCCGGTCTACTTGTATGAGAAACTTTCATGTCCTAGAATTATTTTGAAAAACCGAGCTCTAACATAGACATGATAGATACAGCTACCTATGAGATCTATCTTGATTGACCCAATAGATACACTTCCCTATAGGCTTTATACATGAATCTAGGTGAATACAAAAAATATAGTATATATTCTTTTTAGCAATAGTTTATAATCAATTAAAGGAGGTGAAATCATCTAGAACACCCATTATCTCCTTAATCCCATCTAACAACATCCATCAACATAGGAGATAACCAGAAAAAAAAATTCAATCCCAATTCCCCACCCATGATATCCTAAGGTAATCCTTCTAAAACCAAGTCATGTGTAGATATTCCCTCAACCACCTCCTCTAATATCCACTAGAACATGGGTTAATATAACTCTCGAACCCATTATCAAAATACATGATCTAGAAAAAAATTGTTCAACTCTTGGCCAACATTCAATGATTCATATCTTGGTCCCCTGGATCACATTATCTAAACATACACCATATGATCACATAGACCCACTTCCCATTTAAAAAACATTAATATCCCTTGATCCCTAAGTTAATATAATAAAGAAACAAACTACTATGGTCTCCCCTGATGCACCCAAGCTCACGAGCAGTGCCTATCAGACAATACATACCAATACCAAAGTACACAGAAAGATAAGAACACACTATGAGGGGTTCCTTTATCTCATTAAAGAATATTTAACACTTCATATGATAAACATCCCCAATAAGAACTTAGAAGCTTTTAAACAATCCTTAATCAACAACACGCCAACAAGGGAATCCAAAATCATAAGAAAACATCCTAGGCTGTTGCCAACGGTCATCATGACCACTTCATTATCAAGACTATACATGTTCTCCTTATCTCAAATGAATCCTTTTATAAAATCACAAACAAGAAAAATATGATTTGTGATTCCTATTAAATAACCCATCCTTGAGTGAAAAATCTCATAAAAGTTCATTTAAATCAACACAATGCCTCATGGGAAAAATGAATAACCAACTATGAAGCCCACTAGTCACTTGATTATAATCCACCACATAAGGTATCCAAATATGTCCCATAAGACCTTAACAACATAAAAAAAGATAGTCGTAACCATCATCTCATAACTTCAACCTACCCTAAAGGCTCTAATAGCATTGATAATAAATAATGGGATCTAAACCAAAAATTATCTATCCTTGAACAACTGGTCTTTATAACTAGGTGTATTAGAAGAACACCTCAGATATACTACTCTATCATTCCTTCTAGGATCCAACCAAAAGAACCCTAAACCAATCGACATTGAATACTCAATTCAGGCCAATCACCATGCTCAAAACCCTCACTCAGGCTTCACATCTCAAAACCCAACCCACAGGAGGATTCTGAATCCATTACTCAAGGAAATCCTCTTGTTGAACTCTATTAGTCCAAAACATCATCCAAAAATCCTCAAAACAATGAAAGGATATATCCATCATGAGTTATATGAAAACAAATCCTCAAAATGAACTCCTCTTATGCCCAATTCTAACACTAGGGTAAAATACATGTAAAAATCATCAAGGAAAGATATATACACTACATATACATTGGGAACATGAAATATACTCCCGAAGGTTCTCCCTAGCTAGGTTTCATAGGAAACATAAATTTTACTTTTCCTAAGTAAATATTGTGTTCACCCTGTATATGGTGTGTAATATAAATAGTGTATATATCTATATACCTTATCCAAAAAAGGCATGTAAAATTCCTAACTACACATTATGTACCGAACACACATGGTGTGTAACCCACATGGGTTACCTATCCATGTAACCTACATGGGGTCTATTGAATTACCTTAAATATCCACTAGTTGTGTACTGCACGATTTCTCTAAACGTGTATATTACATGACCATGTTACTTGACATGGGATTTTGTTCATGCCCCGACCACACCCCTAATCCACCACTACACATTGTGTACTCTTATTTAATAGAATATACTCTCAAAATATCATCTTAACCAGACAACAAGAATACACAGTTTGGGTTCTTTAATCTACATGTGTTGTACATGGGTTTTCCAAAACATAAGACATAAAAATACCTTGAAACAACGGATTTAAACCAAAAAACCAATAGATCGACCCACAAAAGGTCCTGGAAAACCCACAAAAGGATTAAAAACATAAAAATAACTATGGTATGGGAATTTATAAAAATAAAATAAGAATTTCCCAAACACTAAGTGGAAACCAAAGAAAATTTCACCAAAATTATGCCACACATCCTCTGTGCCATGATCTACATCTATAGAATCTCCCTGAGTGTCACCTCTTCTATATATTTTTTATTATCACCCTATCACTATCTCATTTGAATACCATGAAGGGGTTAGTCCCCATATTCATTCATGAAAATATAGTGGAGAATAGAAAATAAAAAAATAAATAATATAATGGGGGAAAAGAAAAATAAAACAAAAGGAGATCCGGCCCAGCATTAGAGCATGTGATGGATTTATACCTACCATAGGAAAACCCCTAATTACATACTCATCCACTAAGATAGAATCTCCATATAATGCACCATTGTAATATATGTCAGGAAACAGTCACACATGGATACATTAATGTCTAAATAATTAAATATTAAATGTTCCATGAAAATTTGAATGACTTGAATTTCCACCAAACTCATGTCCTAGGGTAAAAATCATATTCCCAGATAAAAAGGGTGGTCAGAATAATTATCAAATATCATCTCATAATATGATTTAAAAATTTTCCTGGGAAACACATCCAATAATAAAAATTAAAATTTATCCTGATTTTCCACAACCCATGATGACATGAGGCATCACATATACATTCATTCTAAATAATTTTATCCCCAATAAATATAAAACACACTCTTATAAAAACTATTGATTTAAAAGTAAAATTTATATACATGTTATTAAAATTAATTGAATATTCCTTAAATTTCAAAATAATTAACACAAGAAAATCAATAGGTTTAGGGTCTTTTGATATTCAATAAATAAAGAAATTATTTTACAGACATTCTTTAATATCTCCTACAAATACTCTTTACATATGATACACTTATATACATGTAAAAAATAATATTCATCTTTAAAATTTTGATAATTGAAATAAGAAAGGGGTTATCTTTGAATCTTAGTACATGTAAGCATGAAGGATAAAATTCATTGTTCATAACTGATCATAAGATAAGCATGTGGATATGAGAACATCATCAAGTTTCATTAACATAACATAATGAATTCATACCTAATTATTGATGGATCATAATCCATGAATGAGTGAATAATTATTTGAGAATAACATAAGACATGGTCCATGAGGTTATGGAAACATACATTAACAAATATGAGTTACCATGACTTGGGTATATTGCATATAATAAGAATGTGGTAAAAATACGACCATACAAATCATAACTTATATCAATTATATCCGCATATAAATTCACATATTAATTGACTAGTCTATCGACATACTAATAATAATGATTAATTAGGGTAACCATGTAATTCCCCATTATTATAATATTTATTTCCTTTAAATAAACATAGTGCATATAACTTTCTCCACATTCAATACTTAACTAAAATGACTAATAAAATATTAGATAAATATCATTAAGAATATAATAATAATACATCCTATATTAGAAAAATATATTACTCCACAAAAAAGACTATCATTTAGAGGATAAATAATTAACTTGATTTAATACTGAATGGTATTATTTTTTCTCAATTTTTTGTAAAGTATTGTATATTTTATACAAATAAATAAAATTAAAATAAAATAAAATATTATTATATAGAAACTAATATATTGACATTATTTAAATTATAAATTGAAAGTAAAAATAATTAATAACACCTAATAACATCATTTTTAATAAACATATATTTTATTTATATATTTTATTTTTATTTTAGAACTATATCTAAAAATTTTAAAAATTTTATTTTCTTAAATTAAATTTGTTATTGAATTTATAATATAAAATTTTTCTTATGATTTAGTTTTTGGATTTTTTTTAAATTTTTTATTTTGGAATGAATAGGAAAAAATATATTTTTCACAAGTACTGTAACTGTTAAGAGTTTATCATTGTATAAGAAGAACACATTCATTACCAAACTAGTATTAAACAATGCCATTACAAATTTTTTATTAAACAAAAAGTTGAAGCTAAAAAATTTTGATGATGAAAATAAAATATTTTAAATACTATATTTATAATTAATTATCATCATTGAATCTTATAAAAAGGATATGGGTATTAAAAATATTTTGGGATAGTTTATTAATATGGTTATTTTTTTTATTCAAGGTTAGAGAAAGTTAATCTACATGGGATTATAGACAAGGGTGTTTTTGTTAACTCTAACCCCTTTTATTTGAGTTATAATGTTGCATATTTAACATCTTATTTATATACATGGTTTATCCCACCCTATTATTTTATATTGTACTTTATATTTTTATTTTTTGATAATGAACACATTTGATTCGAATCGTCCTAAATTAATTTCTTCCCCAAAAAACTGTGGCATTGTTAATAATAATTCTTATTCTCTTTAATGATGATATTTGTTTCCATTTCTATATTTTTCCTTCCAACCAATGTTATCCTTTATATTTGAAAACATAATCATGTGTTATCTCATGTGATCTTTATATTTCCCCTCTCTACATTTCAAAATAATTCATTATTATCCATTTTTATGATTTGGATTTTAATAGAAGTACATTAAATATTTTAGAAAATTTATTCCATGTTCATTTATTATATTTTCTACTCCAAATTTCTCAGAGATAGACATTATTTAATTTTCATGGTACCATTTATGAATTTTTTTTAAACAAAAAAAAATCAAAATCTTTTTATTCACAATTTTATAATAATTTTTGGAAGTTACATATAACATTTTAATTCTAAAATAATGTAAAATATATTTTTCAAAATATATTTTTATGGTTTTTCATTATAATGCATTCATTTCAGTTATGACCATTTTTTCCAATAAATATTTATCTACATGTTTATAAAGGGTCTTTCTAAACAAACATAATTTACAATTATTTTAAAATTCAAATTGTTATTAACACTTAGTTTTCAATGTGATTTACCCAATGGTATTAAAATGTTAATTTTTAAAAATGTTAACATAATTAATGTTCATTATGCTACACATGGTATATGTTCTCACACAAAAATTTCCCTCATTTATCTAGATGGATTATGAAATTTCTTATGCAAGTTTTCATATAAATTACTTGTTTCCACTAATTAACTATGTTATGTTTAAAAGATGAATATATTAATGTTCTATTGAAACATAAATTCATAGATGATTATTATTGATGTGTGGGCTCTCATATATCCCTATAATTCATTGGATGAAGTTTTATATCTTGTGATCTCAAAAAGGGTAAATTGGTAATAATCTAATCCCAAGATGGTTCCATGCTTATTTTCCCAATCCTAATTAGGTTTATGGGTAGTATCCCAAGCCCACCTTTGTACACAGTTTTCCAGTCCCATCCCAGTTGGGTACATTGGTTATTATTCAAATCCTATAACAGTATATGGGTAGTATACCAAACCCAATAAGGTATACAAGTTGTTATTAAAAGCTTACATGGGTGAACGTGTTATTATTCCACGCCTAATAGGGTACATGTGTTGTAAATGCAAGACCAAGACTGTATCCGAGATGTTATTCCGAGACCAAGAGGGTGAAAAACATTTTATCCCAAACCCATTATGTGATCTGAATCAAGTTGAAATGCCTACTGTAATATGTTATGGTTTCCTTTTCATTATCATATGAAAGATTTATATGTTATGTACTTATGTTATTCTACCATGCCAGATGTTTATTTTTTTTAATTTTTTCTCTATTATTCCATGGAATAAGTTTGTTCATTTGAGTCTATAAGTCATTATCTTATTCCATTTAAACAATTAAAATTATTATAAATTCTTTTTTATAATATAATTCTCTCATGATAATGTTTTTTCATATACATATGATCTTAATATTGATTATATGTTGGTGAGTTTTTACCTTCTTGAGTGTTTGATGCCACCCCTTACTTATGTTTCCATTCCACAAATTATGAATACGTGTATTAATAATTATGAATAAAAAATCATGTCTATTGTGGATTGCTTGTGGGTAAATTCTTACAAGTATCCAAAGAATATGATTCTTATATAACTGATCCTCAAAGTCATTAAATCTTCTATTTTTGGTATTGTGACTATTTTTAAGATGTATTATCAACTTATGGGAGTAATGAAAACTTAATATATCTTTAGCATGGTTTTTATAAAAGCCAGTGTTCATATAATGTTTTTTGAGAAATAAATCTATGAGTTATGGTCTGGGGTACCTCAGTTCATATGAGATCAGGATTTGGTTATTTTTTGAATTATATTATTTATTCTATGAATTAAAAATATATATTTTTTTTGAAAACTCTATGAATAAATATAAGTGTAAAATTGTTTCAGAAAAGTATATATTATGTTATTTTTTTAGTAATTAAATCCATTTTGAGATAACTAAATGTTGATTATGTTGTGGAATAGATTCACATAGGAGTTGTCATCCTGAAACAGGGATTATTGAGCATCATATCATTCTTTACATGGTGCATGATGAGTGAGCCTAAAACCACATACTTGGATAGAAACTCCTAGGGGATATTTTTTCAAATTTCCATTCTCTTTAGGAACCATAATAAAGGACTTAAGTACATATTTATAGTTGTTTAGAAAACCTAATAAAAATACTGCCATAAAAAACCTAGGATTAAATGGTTGATCCAATTAAATCATATTTTAACTGAAAGTATCATATGATTAATTAAGGTTTCATAGGATAGGAGCTCTTTGGTTTTTATTTTTATATCCATATGATAATTGGTCATATTTTATTAATTTTTTTATATCCATTTCTGTTATATTAAGTGGTTGGTAAATATGATCCTGAAAATGAAGTTGTGAAAGGTATTCCTCTATAAATTCATAACACTTATAGATAAATAAAGATTAATATTTATAAAAAATGGATGAGAATCTCAATATATGACTATTATAAAAGGGTATATCAATTATATCGTATTATACAAGAGAGTGAGTTAAAAATTATATCTTTTTTCATTCCCATATATATTTTCTACTACTGATATAAATTAATATTGTGATGATGAAATTTATTTAATGGAGAGAATGTAATTCCTCATGATTGTACTATATATTTTCTTATAAATAAACATTATATTTATAGCTTTCTCTACATGCAACACCAAACTAAACTAACCCTTGAAAGACTGGTTGAATATTATTAATAAAATTGTATAAATAATTAAAACAAAAAAATATTTGACTCGACTAAAATAAAATATAATTAAAAGACAAATAATTAATCTCTTTTATTAATAAATTATATTTTTCTTTTTCAAATAACAATTTTTCATTGTATTATATTTTCTACTAATAATTTAAATTGAAAAATTATAAAATATTACTATATAGGAAAAAAATGTTTTTTAATTAGTCAAATTATAAAATGATATGGAATAAATCTACGAATACTTTAAGATATTATTTTTTATGAAAAACTATTTTCCTTTATATTTTATATTTTCAATTAAAAAATAAAATTTTCAAATTTTCAAATATTAATTTTAAAATTTGGAGTTCATTTATTTTATTCATAACCTAAATACTATCTAATTATAGTTTTCTTTTATTTTTATTTTAATAGATTATTTCTATTCAAATAGTGAAAAATAAAATTTTTAATAATACTATAAATGTTACGCCTTTATTAATATATAATAAAAAATATAATTTTATAAAAAAAATTATTTAATCATGGATAAATTTGAAGAAAAAAATTACTCGTTTTAAAATAATATAATGAATTGAGGAAACCCATGTTTATGATTTTTAAACATAATTGATATTTACATTAATAAAAACATATTTTTTCAACTTCATTTTAATTAAGTATCCACATGGTAGAATTATAATTTTTTCCTACATATAAAGACACATAAAAAAATTTAATAATAATCCAATTAATTTTAAACAAATCAACAATATTGATAATTTTATCATAATAATAAATTTTAAAGATTAAAATACATTTTTCCTCATAATGGATTTTGCATGTTATGTGTGATAATATTAAAAATTATTTTTATCAGAATTAGAAATAGTATTTTAAACGATTATAACATATTGGGAATAATTTTTCTTAATTTATTAACAAGTCCAATTTGAATTTTAGGCATTATAAGTAAATTAATTAGGTACAAATTAGTTACCATTGTATGAACAAAAAACCATAAAAGTGAAATATCTATGTATATATACTTAAAAAATATAAAAAACATGTGTGAAGACATATTTATGAGTACTGATAAATCTTATTCCTTCCACCACTCCATTATTATCCATTATTAGAACCAATTCATCAATTAATAGTTAATTTCCTTTTTATTGTTACTAAAAATAACAATCTCTTTCCCAATAAAAGGATCTACCAACAACCCACGTATCCTCACACACAAATCCTATTATATTCCACATAAATCATCTAAAATGAATACCCAAAACATATATACAAATATGAGAAGTTTTATTATTCAAAATATATGAAAAATCAAATCTTTAATAGATTTTACAAAAGTGATCTTTTTTAAAGAAAGGAAAAAATCCCAACTACTCATATTTCATATTGTTTCCATTACGTATTCTTATACCTAATAAAAATATAATCTAATAATGATGAAATAATGAAATAATTACCATAATTATAATACTATTATAATATTTATTTTATACTCAATTTCCACCTTCCTCTCAACAATTCAAAAAATTAAAATGTAGATATTGTTGCGTGTAGACTACTGCCACCATAAGAGATGTGATCCATTTTTCACAACTACCTTACATGGATAGTTTAAATGAGGTATTTAATGAATATATATTATCAATATATCTTTATTATGATTATAAATCTATAAACCAATCTGATTATTCCTATCATTCTAAGAAATGAACATATCGCCCATGCGTATGTGTAGATTTCAACTTCCATGAAAGTGATATATTATTTTCATCTAGTAATTTGTAATGTATAAAAATCACTTAAAATATGATCAAATTCCTTAAAACCAACTCAATAATATAAATAAAATTATCTAATAATGATATTATTCAAAAATAATCATTTTCCTAACCTTCCTCACTCGTTGATTGTAGCTTGTTATTTTTTGGGTTAGGTTAACCACCTGTAAGTAAAATTTTATATATCTCTATGATATAATATTTTGGAAGCATAACTGGTATTGTTATTAGTCATTAACTAGAAACTAATATTTTTCATATATTACTAGAAATATTATATTCATATATAACTTATTTTTATTATACCACCCTTTTTATTAACATTTACAGAAAAAACCGCATCAATAACTTCATCATCACAAACCATAACTTAAGTGATTATGATATGAAATTATAAAATCATAATTAGTTTGAAAAAATATGTTTAATTACTTATATTTATATTGGAATTATAAACTTTGAATCAAAAAATAATTATCAACACCATCATTAAAAAAATATTATTATGCAAATTATATATTTTAATAACATCTCATTATTATAAATAAATATAAATAAGTAATATATTTATAAAAAATTATTGTAAATTATTTTTGTATAAGTTTTTACATATTATTAAGGTTATAGAATAATATATTATGATATTTATTGTTTTTATACCGGATTATAGATAATTTTCACCTAAGTATGATTAATGTTAACATTTTTCTATTAACTTAAACCTCCTTTCATTGAGTTATAATTTCTCAAATTGAACATATTACATCTATTATTATTTTCTTCCAAACTATTATAGTATAGTTTCCGTTCATTTAATCTCTTTATAAAATTTTACTTTTGATTCAAATCATCATCCTCGATTAATTTATTCCCCATAAAAGTATGAAATTGTTTAGAATAATTACAAATCTCATTAATGATGATTTTAATCACATTTTCATATTTTCCATTCTTCCAAATGTTATTATATATTTAGAAACCTAATTATTTTTTTTCTCATATGAAGTTAATTATTTCCATAAATCTATTTCAATTTGTTTTTAAAAATAAAAAAAAAATTTCTTTCCATGATCAATTATTTTATCTTCCACACTAAATTTCTCTGAAATAATATTTATGACTTTTCCAAATATCCATTATTGAAGGTAAATATTTTAAAAACTAAAATTTTCTCAAAAATTCAAATCACTTTATTAAAAAATAATTTCGAAAATGATTAATAAAATCGTCATTTATAATAATGCTAAAAATATTTTACAAAAAATCACTTTTTAATGATTATATATATGAACGTATTATTTTTAATTATGAATATTATTTTAAAAGAATTTACCTTCTCATATAAATTTGTTTTCTAAGAAAAATACATTTTAATGATTTAAAAAATAAAAATGGTTATTTCATATTATTTTTCGGTGTTATTAACATAGTGAAATTGAAAATTCATTTTCCATATATGAAAATATCATTATTTCTCCTTATATTACATTGGGCATATATTCTTATACCAATATCCAACAAATTTTTTGATTGAAATAAGGAATGTTTTTGGTATTTCATAAAAAAACTCATCTCATTTCCACTAGTTAATTAAGTGATTTTTGAAATATGAATTTTTTCTTATTATTTTGGAACACAAATTAATAGGTTATTATTATTGGCTGGTGTGGTCCAATACCACCCTAAAATACATTGTTTGAAGTTCTATATCTTAGGATATAAAATAGGGTAGGTGGGTAATAATCCCAACAATAAAAGGGTACATGGGTTGTTCACCCAAGACTATGATGGTAAATAGGTAGTAGCCCAAGCCCAAGAAGATAGACAACTTGTTATCCCCATACCAAGATGGTACATGGGATACTATCCATATAAAAATATGGTATGTTGGTTGTTATTAAATTCCTAAGAAATTATGTAGATTTATATCTACTCCCCAACCGGGTACATTAGTAGTAGAAACACCCTAAGATACTCTATAATTTTCTAGCCATAGATCAAGAGGGTATATTGGGTTTTATCCAAATCCAAAGAGATTACATGAGTTTTATTCCCAATCCAACTATGTGATCAGAAGTGGGTAGTTATGATTTCTCTAATAGGTTGGTGATTCCCATAATTTTAGTTATGTTATATTTATATGATATATTCTTATGTTATGCTACTATGGATCATGATTTTAGTTTTGAAATTTCTACACTCGTATAATATGGAATAGGTTTATTTAATTAAGACTACATGTCATTCTATTTTTACTTATGGATAAATCATATTATTCTATAATCTTTTTAATAATATATTTCTCTCATTATCATTTATTCCCAAATGATTATGATATGACACTTGTTGACATATTGATTAGTTTTACCATATTGAATGTTTGAACTGACCCCTTCCTTATGTTCTCACTCTCGGGGTAATAAATATATGAATAACTTATGTAGAGTATAAAAGGTTAATTATGGGGATATGATCACATGTATCGTACAATAAGTTTCCAATGTACTCGGTCCCCAAATACATTAAACCTTATTTTCATAGGATTTTGAATATTTTTAAGATATAATATTATATTATAGAAATGATTTAAAATGAATATATTTTTATATTTTCATATATAAAAAAAATCAAAGAACTTTTTTTAAGAAGTAAATCCCGGAATGTGGGTTTTAGAATCCTTAAATGTCATGTGTCCCATAACATTTTGGATTTCATAGAACCACTTATGTATAATCCAATTCTAATAGGATATGAAATATTTCCCAATTCATTTGAGAAATATACCAAAACCACCCATCACATGATGATAAAATGTAAATATTAATTCTACATGAACATGAAAACATTCATACTTCTATCACATGTTGATTTACTTCTTAGTAAAAAACCATTTCCATAATGATTTCTAAAAAACATGGTTATGTGTTATCTAATTAAAGAAGGGGGTCAGTTTCCTAAATAAATATTCCAAATATTGAGTAATAAAAATTAATTTTTTTTAGAATAATTGAAAATAAAATCATAATATCATTAGAAAATTATTTGAAAAATAAGAATAAATATACATTCCTTGTTGATAATATTAATTACAAATAAATATTTTATAATACAAGGGGGATAAGGATTACTTTTGGAAAATAATGAATTCATGTAAAGAAATATTAATAAATAGAAAATTGATATAATTATAGAAAATGTGTTCTTTTGGAAATCATTGAAAAAAGAGATTCATATCACACAATTTTAAATAAGGTCAAGGATAATAAAAAAGGCCCAGTTAAAAAAACCATAAATTTTATTAATTTGTATAAAAATTAATGTCTGATAGAAAATTTAATAAATACAATAATTAATTATAGAAAATTTTATGTCTATCAAATAATATCATCATTATGTACATGGAGTAAATATTCCCCTCAAAAATATAAGTTACGGTCAATTCCAATTACATGAATATTTTTTTTGAATTGTCAACAAATTAATGGTAAATGATAATAATAAATCAAAATCCATAAAATAGCTAGGGTAGAAGCATATATGTTGGGTTCTGGGGATAAATTATATTTAATTTCACCAGATTAGAATTAATTCGTAATGAATTTTATATTCAATTTAATGTTGGAAATGAAAAAAGTTACATTTACTCACACCTTCCATGGAATTTCATTAACATCATCGATGAATTTTATCCTTATTGATATCGGTTTTTTTATAATGAATGATTTTGGATTCCTACTTCGAACCAGAAGATGCATCCCATTAATAAAAGATTTTTAAAAGCAAATTGGGAATAGATTAAAGATATAACCTAAGGTAATGACCAGTTTAGGAGACATAGAGGAGGATTCCTTTTATGGATTTTTTAGTGGAATTTATAAAAGTATTCATTTCATAATGTATATGGTTTTAATTTAGAAAGGAATGTCTATACAATGGGAAAAAACAATAAATTTGGGCCAATAATCCACTCATAAACAGAATTATAGATAATATTTCATTATATTTTAAGCCTTTACCACATAGTTTAACATTTTTTTCTCATTTTATTTTTAACATTGTTACTTGATTTTTATGTTGGTAACTTATTTTTATGGATAAAAATTAAATATACCTTGTTTAAAAATTTTGATTTTATAATTAAATTTAAAATATCCATTTAATCATATTCACTTTATAAAAAATATAAATTAATCTTTTAATTGAAATTATATTATATAAAGAAATAATTGATTTTATAAATACATACTTAAACATTAAGGGTTCTTAATATTATTTAAAATAAAATAATAATAATATAAGTGATAATATATTTTATTAAAAACTAAGGCACTAAAATGTATTTGTTATTTAGTCATTATAAATTTAATATATTAATATTTAAATATAACACACTTTAAACATTATAATTTGGGGAAAAAATTCTTTTAACACTAAATTATTTTAATCACATCCCATTCAAGTTAATTATTTGTCTTTAAAACATTAAATTTTATCAATGCATAGGTATTATAATACTTATTTTAATTTATTACATTACTTTAATATTAATATTAATTTGCAATATTGGAAATATATTTGTTTAAAAATGTATACTCTGCATTATATTTATAATTTAATCATTATAAATTGAATATATTAATATTAAAATAGAAAACAATTTAAACATCATTATTTTAGAAAAATCAATTTTAAAAATAAATTATTTTAATCACATCCCATTAAAGTAAATTATTTGTCTATTAAACATTAAATTTTAACAATACATATGTATTATAATCATTCTTCTAATTTAATATATATATCAAATCATTCGATAATAATAATAATAATATGTAATGAATAAAAATATATTTTTATAATAAAATATTTTAACCAAATATTATATCTATATTTCATTTTACAATTATTTATTCTTTATAAATGATATTAATTAAAATATAAAAAAACAATACATAAATTCAATATAACTCGTAGGTATAATAATACCTGTCTTTTAATGTCTCTGAAATTCCATGTAATTGTTTTTTATTATATGGAAATATTTTGAGACCAGACCCTAAGACAACGTGAGATTCTAATGACCAGAGGGCCCAAAATGAACCATTGAAAAATGTTATGCTTTTAATAGCGTTCCTGAATGTTTCTCCTAAAAAATTGTAATAACTCTAAAATGGGTGCCTGGATCAAATATTTGAGGGTACCATTGCATTCAATATGGCATTTTTTTGTTAGGGGTGACTTATTTTTATTCAGCACATGTCTATAGTGATAAAAACATAAAATGGGATAACTATAAATAAAATTATTAAGTAAAATTATTTTATTTTTCAAATGATTAAAACTCACAAACGGTGACTCGGATTGAAAATATGAGACCACTATTCGGCTCGTGAGGGTATGATTTCCTAAAGAAAATACTAACATTGGATGATGCGGGCCAACAATGGAAGTTAGTTTATGGCCATAAATAAAATAATTAAGTAAAAATTATTTTATTGTCAAATCATTGTAACACCTAAATGGTAACTCGGATAGGAAATCTTAGAGTACCGTTGAGTTGGTGAGGGGAAGTTTTCCTTAAGAGGATCCTAAACTTTCCTATCACAGGTTGATGGTGAATGTTAATTTTTTTAACTATTTTTAAGGATTACTTTAATAAACATGTGAGAGGGTTTTTTGTGACTTTTAAACTGGTGCTCAGATCAAAATTATGAGGGAATCATTGAATTAAGAACATCAGGATTCAAATATAATGGACCTGACCTCAACCAGCATGGGTCAATATAAAAAGTTATCTTTCAAACATTTTAAACAACAAGATAAAAATAAAATAAACTTGTTTCTTTTAATTTATTGAATGTTCAAATCATTGAAGGTCAATGGTTTTCCAACCAAGAGAGGCTGAATACATTGTTTCATTAAGTGAAACTAGGTAACGATGTGGTGACACAACATAACAGAAATACAATGACACGTTTCTCTAGTAATGATATAATTTGTTGGGGAATCAAATATGGAATTCCAATGATGCACCTACAGTAAAATTCCTCTCTAGTGACGAACAACAAATATCGGTGGTGTTCCAATGACGTTAACAGACCCTAAAGAATGGAACCGGAATGAGAAAAATGCCAATGGAACATGAAACCCAGGGGATGGACTAATTTAATGGCGAACACCTTAGAGTTAGGGGATTGTTTTTTGTTTTATGTTTCCCAATTCTTCATTCTAAACGACTAACACAGATAAACTGATGAACAGGTTGATATGTGGATCGCTCATTCTTGTATGAGGGTATATCTGTTGGGGTTTTTCACAAGGAATATTTGATAAAATTGTGATAGAACATCAAATCCTTATGCTGGGTTTTTCTAAACCAATAACACAAAGGGCGTGGACCGACACGAACATGGAACGAGCAGCTTCACATTGTGTATTTTTGGGCATATTTCTTGGATGCATCCTAAAAATAGTGGCAATGATTATTTGAGGTCTTATAAGGGATGATGGATTACACTGGAGGTCGTAGGTGAAAGAGGTGAAAAGAACGGACCACAATAGTTGAGATGGTGGTCTGAGGAAAATCCCACACATGGTGGCCTACGGTGGTGGTCGGAGGCAGGGGAGGCACGCTGGAGGGAGAAACACGACCGACTCTGTAACACCCCAGGTAAATAAAGAATATTACATTTTCATATTTATCCATATTTGTGAATAAAATATTAATATGACTTTAAAGGGGATGCTATGCTCGATGGCGTACCCAACACGCAACAACGAGTTTCTTGGGAATCTTACGTTGCACTCTAATAATAAAATAATATTATTTTAAATGGTAGCTAACATGTAGTCATTGTATTGGCGAGAATGGATAGAAATAACTAAAATATGATTATATATGTTTTAAAATGTTTTTACATTATCCAATAAAAGATAAAGGCTTAAAATACGGAAAGAATTCAATTTTAGGCGTATATGCCCTAGTTTTCACTAAAGGTTCACTTATCGCCTTTTAATGGCGAACCGTCATTAAATATAGTTTTGTTTACTCTTATATATTCTATTGGACCAAATAAAACTATTCTTAAGAATTGGGACATCAAAATTTACTTTGTGTAAATTTTTGGTATCTTTCCGTTAAAGTTCATTTTTTAATGAATAGTGTAAAATGTTGTATTTTAATTCAAAACCTCTTTTTAATCTAATTTATTTATATGATTAGATTATATTATGAATTGGTTTTAAAGTGAAATTAGAATATATTTTTACCATTAAATCCAATAGTGGTTGTTGGAATTAATTTCACTTTGAAATCAGACTTAAACTATTGTCAATCTTTTGATACTTATTGTTTCATAAAAACACGCTATTTGATCTGACAGCGGGAATTAATTATTAAATTAATTAATGTGACTTATATGTTTTGAATTTTGTAAAATAGACTTCACTTTTGAATTCAGAGTATCAAATATAGCTTAGGGTGAATTTTTGGGATTTTTCTGAAAAACTTCAATTTTTGATAAATAGTGAAACCACTAAGTGGTACATATACAAACTGATTTTTCTGTTTAAATGAAATTTTTCCATCTTTGTGTTTTGAATTTCAAAAATCCGACATACATGGTTGTCATTAAGAAGTAAAATGTGGTTCAATGGGATAAAAATAATTTTTTGGTGAATAGTAACTTATTAAGTTTTTAATCGCGATTAGAGGTAATTAATGTAGTTTATGGTAAGAATAATGTTTTAATAAAATCAAATGACCTAGACACATGTCCTACCATCATTGGATGTGTCATGGCCGACCAAGAAAATCCATGGGTCAACTTGGGGACCCCATGCACCCACTTTGGTTGGAAAATGACATAAATATCTTTTTATTTAATGTTAAAGTAAAAATGACACAAACATGAGATGTTTTACTAAAACATTTTTTACATGGGGTTATACAAGTCATATTTTTGAATATAAATGGTCATTGGAAAGCTAAAAATATTTCCTACATCATATTATTTTTTTATAATTTTTATACATTAAATTAAATTAAATTATTTATGACATCATAATGATGCAGCGATGACCTCATTATTTAACGATTTAAATAAAATGGAAATATAATGTAATATCTAAGACCTAAACATGTCCAAAACCTATTAGATGAGTGGATTTCGTACCCTTATCACCTTAGCCTCGAAATACATCAATTTGGGACCTTTAAAACCGAAACTCTTTTGAAAATAAAGTAACATTTTGTAACTTTACTAGAGTGCCCCTCCTCTCCTCTTATAAAAGGCCCCCACCTCTACCTCCTTACCCACACTCCCAAATCCTTTGGCTCGGCCAACCCCTGCCCATATTGTCTCTCCACTTCCCTCTATTACTCCTTTAAGCCTCACGTTGGGCAGAAGTCTTCCCAAGGAAGCCTTTGAGCTCAAACCAAATGGAGTTACCCGATTTTAAGGTAATGTCTTCACTTGTGTCCTTTTGTTTTATTTTGCTTCTCCAACTCCCTAAACTCTTTTTATTCATTTATTTTGTAACAAATACAGTATCTTCAATATACTAGGATGTTTTTATAAGAATGATTCTAGCTACACTTACACAAACCAACATCTAATGGTTAAAGAACATACTGTTTCCGTGGATGACGAATTTCTGCCTCCCGAAACGATGATTGTTCAACATTCTTCTAACACCTTCAAAGGTGGCCATTAATATGACACTATATTTATATATGACATCTAATATGTTTATGTTTTACTTAATCTTCTGTATTTTTCATTTATGGCGTACCTTTATGGTTTCCATTATGGGTAAACACGATATCTTCATTTAAGGAAGTGCGGACTACTGCCCCCTCAAAGTGATTTGATTCGTTAATACCATATGTGGTAAGTATAAAGGATATATTTAATGATATTATATATGATACCATACTGTAATTAAAATTCTATTATGTATCATTATGTTTTAATTCCATTAAATATGAAATAGAAATGGAAGTAGCGTTCATGCGTACGTACGGCTTACCGTCTCCATGAACTGTACATTTCATTTCTTATCTCAAAATGTTATGTAATATTATAAGTACATATATATAATGGATATATATGTAATATATTACATATAAATTATGGATATCATTCTGGAATTATAACATATATATATCTCTCTCATTTTGTTTTAATTCCATTAATATGACAAAAAATGAAAGTAGTGTTCATGCGTACGTACGACCTACCGTCTCCATGAACGGTGCTATTTGTTTTTTATCTCCAAATGATATGGAATAGTATAAAATGAATATTTACTGGATATATATTTGATATTTTAATCATTAATACTATTCTAGAAATTATTTACTTATAACTACATGGGAAATTTGTTTTCCAACAAGTTCATTTTTGACTATGTACAAAACATCGGCAAAAACGTCTGATATGAACTAACATTATTAAACAATTATTATAACATTATAATATATGATATGAACTGAAAAATAATGTCTAAAATAGGTACTTAGGAAATTATTAATTGATCAAAGTTTATTATTCAGGAATATAAAGAAACGAACAAGACAAGTTGGACTTGAGGTAAGGGATCCTACTCCACTCTTTCTTTTTAAGTACACTATTTTATGTCATTCCTTTTAAAGCTCATCTTCCTTGTTATTGGGATGTTATTTTATATTAATATTTCTGTAATTTTTATGTTCATGTGATGAGAGACCCTATTTTTTCTCATCAAGCCATTTTGGATGTTTTGAGTGGCACCGTTAGGCTGCCAAATTTCCGTAAGAGATCTAACCTCTCTCTTTCTTTTTAAGTACTCTCCTTTATGTCACTTCTTTTAAGCTCCTCTTTTTTTTGTTGGGGGATGTTATTTTATATTCCTCTTTCTATAAACTTTATGTTAATATTATGAGATACCCTATTTGATCTCATCAATCCATTTTTGGATGTTTTAAGTGGCGTCGTTAGGCTGCCGAGTTTTCGTAAGGTATTTTTCATCTCACTTTTATTCCTGTGAGATTTATGATACATTTGCCACAATTTCATTTGAGTGGTGTATGTACTGCCCATTATTTTACTCATTGTGTAATATACTTTCATTCATGAGTATTTACATCAATGTTGTATTGTCTTTCTTTCACGGGGTGCATGTCTCGAAAGATACCCATGTCGGTAAGGGAACCTTTCACCCTCCTCTTTTTAAAAGACTTCTTTTGTTATGTCTTTTAATTCACATACTATTATGTTGGGATATGTTCTTCTATATCCTTATTTATTTAAATTTTATGTCCATGTGGTGAGATTCCCTTTTTATCTCTCATCAACTCATTTTCTGAATTTTGTAGTGACATCGTTAGGCTATCAAATTTTTGAAAGGGGACTTCTTAACCCAAATTTGATTCTTTGGGATAAACCTGTACTCCTTGAATATGTCGTTCTATGAATATGTGTGAATAACCTCTTATTGTTTTACACTTAATATCCACTTATATTTCGTGTATTCTTTTGTCACACATAATTATGTAATTGATTTATCCTTAATCCAAGGATACCGTCTTTGTATGGGACTTCGTCTCAATCTCCATTCATTGAGGCATATATTGTTTTATACACAAATTTCTTTTATACGGTGTATAAACCCCTTTGACATTTATGTTATTCAAAATGAATTTTTTTTATACGAAGCGTTTACTAAACGACAAAAGGGAATGTTTTGTCATACGTATGTGACGACAACGACTTCTCCGCCGCCATGACCATTATTTGAGTTTTTGATTAATTCTTAAAAGAAAAATAAATACCATGTTTTAAATTTCATTTATTTTGGTATTAAAAATTGTTTTCATAATGTTTTTATATCAATGTGTTGTATTGATAACTTGTGATTGAAAGGTGGAAATGTTATGTTTCATTTATGCATGTTTTATGTGATACGATTATGTTATGGTTCTTGGGCATTGTTATGAAGACGGGTGGTTCCGTGATAAACTAAGGGCGGGTGAGCCCGATATAGCTCTCCAATGCATTGGGTAACGCAAAGGAGTGAGACGTTAAGATTTATCCGAAGAGATTTAGGGAATATACTGTGGTGGGTATTCCAAACGTAACCAAGAGGGTTACTCCCTACGTAAGAATGTTATGAATGCCTCAAGTTACCTTTTATGTCTTATGATTTATATGATTTATTCATGATTTGATGAGGTATGTTAAAGTGCCTATGTTTTATGGGTAAAGTATGATTTCATTCTTATATATATATGAACTCATGTTTCCTTTCAATATTTTTATAACCCTTACTGAGCCTTTTATGCTCATCCCAAGTTTTTGAAATGATTTTAACAGGTCAAGGGAAAAGTACATGACGGGATGATAGTGTCAAGTATGTGTCAAGAAAGAATCCATGTTTTATTTTAAATATGTTTCCGTTGATGTGAAGAATGAATATTGTATTTTATGTAACCACTTTGTTTAAATGTGGAATGTAATGCATGTTTCATAATCTAATTCTCTAAAACACTAAACCTGAAAAGATCATCAATGTATAATCTTTTAATAACTCAAGATTATGTAAGGTTTTAATCTGGGTCCTTATAGTTGGTATCAAAGGTCGGTTTAGATAACTTTAGAGGTTAGGGTATTCTTTAAGCATAAGTGGCATTACCATAATGGTTAGGATTTCAGAAAGAGTCCTAGTTTTAGATAAAGTGAATGAGTAAGTATATCTTAGTGTTTATCTTCCTCATTAGTACATGATGGTTTTTTGATATACTCACACTGACATTTTTGGTTTTAGTAAATGGCTGGATCTAGCAGGCACCAAAGTAACAGTGGATGTGAATGAAACTGTGAATGTTTTTTGAGAAAGCAACTGAATGATATGGGAGCTGCAATGAGAACTCTTGTGATTATCCTCAACCAACTATCTGGAATCATGATTGACCACCTAAACCTTGGTGATTTCTCTAAGGCATCATATATGCGAGAAAAAAATCCCTATGGATGTACAGGTAATAATCATATAGGTACGTGTGTTCAAAAACCTATGTGTCAATGATGTGGAAAGAAACACCTAGGAAAATGTTTCAAAGAGACATAAATATTCTATAGATGTGGAAATGAAGGTCATAAAGCAAGAACCTGCCATGGAAAAAGGAAGCATCCAGTTGACTCAAGAAAAGGGAAAGAAGTTCTTTCTGAGGGTTCAATTGAATGTTTTAAATGTGGTGTGCATGGTCATTATGCAAACACATGTCCTATGAAGAAGTTTCGTGAATGGGATCACCAAGAGCGTACAAATGTTCGTTTACCAATACCTAATGCCATTCCGATTGAGGATGAGGAAACTGACAATAACCAATCAAAGGTATGTATTATTTCATGACTATTGTTTTCCTATTTTGGAATCTTAGGATATGATTCATGATTTTGTTTGTAGGAAAGAGGTATTTCGGAATAAGTTGGAAAGGAATGGTTAATGGATCATGAATAATGTTGAATGAGTAAGATGTCAACATATAAGGGCTTCAAGAGTTATGGTGAAATTCTTAAGAGTATTAAGTCTATTTTGATAATGGGGTTACATTAGAAGAATTTTTATATTATGTGTAACCCTGATGTTTAATATATGCAAATTTTATTCAAGGAATAGTTATCTTTTCTTTTGTGGACATAGTTATAAAGAACCATTTGGGTTTATATGATCCTTACTTTTGAGTTAATTATGGGTTACTATATGTTATGATTGAAGTGAAAAGCATGATATAAAATTGAGGTTAAATTATGTTATGGTTATTTTTGATGAGTTTATCCCTTTTGGGGAATGATTTGAGAATTATATAGTTTTGGAAAAAGGACAACACGCAGACCATGTGACTACCCGTTGCGTCGGACAAAGCTGCGGGAATCGAACCCACAACTAAAGTGTGACTGGTATTTATCGCCTACCACTGGACTACGTGAAGTCCCTGGTTAGTTTGACTGATTCTTTTTAGTTATATGATTTTATGAATTAAGAGTAAGTTTATTTTCGGTTATTTATGAAAATGATTAACCTATCATGGAGGATATGAGATTAGGTTAATTACTTTTAAATACGAGACTTTAGGAGAAACTGATGTTGTTTGGAGATAAATGTTACGATTTAACTTGGAAGACTATGTGACTAAATACTTAAATATTTTGGTTTCAATCTTAGATTG
Source organism: Viscum album (assembly GCA_963277665.1). Taxonomy (NCBI): domain Eukaryota; kingdom Viridiplantae; phylum Streptophyta; class Magnoliopsida; order Santalales; family Viscaceae; genus Viscum; species Viscum album. The sequence goes on along the minus strand of OY728155.1, from coordinate 162,455,225 downwards.
TTTTACTTTGATGAATTTTATGGACAAATTGTTTATCGGATGGTCCTTGTTGAACTTTGGGTTTTGTTGGACAAATTTTGGAGATTAAGCATAGATTTTCTTTTTAAAGGGTTATCCTTTTCTGGATTATCTGACCTTGTACTAACCTTTTTGGTTTTGGTTTTGGTTAAAGCCTAAAGACATGGGAATTATATAGTTCTCTTTGGTGGATTAGGTGATTCTCTAGAAGTTGATTATAGTACTCTTAATGCGAACAAGTCTCCCTAAATACTCGTCTTTTGGAAAAAATATGAGTTTGATTAAGGAATCTAGTAAATGTTGAAAGTCAACATGATAAGTGATTATGTTTCCTTATGAATAAATTCCTCAATAAAAAGTAACTTAAAACAAATATGTTGTCTATTAACTTTTCCTACTGGGGAATTGAATACCGTTTAACCCATCAAAAGTTTGTGATTTTCTTATAGTTAACTTTCTCTTAGATATGTTTACTATCACTCTCCCTCAGGAACATGAACCTTTGCTTTTTCTTCATGTCCATGTTTTTCTACATGGAATCCTAGTATGGGTTAACTTGGGTGACCTCTGTACTTATATTCCTTTATTTTAAAGTGATTTTTTTACCGACTCTTGTTCTGATGTGGGACTTTGAAGGATGTTTCCAAGCTCAATTTTAAAAATTGCGACGACGCAATTCTCAAAAGGGGAGAAGGATGTAACACCCCAGGTAAATAAAGAATATGACATTTTCATATTTATCCATATTTGTGAATAAAATATTAATATGACTTTAATGGGGACGTTATGCTCGATGGCGTACCCAACACGCAATAACGAGTTTCATGGGAATCTTACGTTGCACTCTAATAATAAAATAATATTATTTTAAATGGTAGTTAACATGTAGCCATTTTATTGGCGGGAATGGATATAAATAATTAATATATGATTATATATGTTTTAAAATGTTTTTAAATTTATCCAATAAAAGATAAAGGCTTAAAATACGGAAAGAATTCAATTTTAGGCGTATATGCCCGTGTTTTCACTAAAGGTTCACTTATCGCCTTTTGATGGCGAACCGTCATTAAATATATTTTTGTTCACTCTTATACATTCTATTGGACCAAATAGAACTCTTCTTAATAATTGGGACATCAAAATTTACTTTGTGTAAATTTTTGGTATCTTTCCGATAAAGTTCATTTTTTTAATGAATAGTGTAAAATGTTGTATTTCAATTCAAAACCTCTTTTTAATCTAATTTATTTATCTGATTATATTATATTTTGAATTGGTTTTAAAGTGAAATTAGAATATATTTTTACCATTAAATACAATAGTTGTCATTGGAATTAATTTCACTTTGAAATCAGACTTAAACTAGTGCCAATCTTTTTATACTTATTGTTTCATAAAAACACGCTATTTTCTCGGACAGCGGTAATTAATTATTAAATTAATTAATGTGACTTATATGTATTGAATTTTTTAAAATAGACTTCATTTTTGAATTCAGAATATCAAATATATCTTAGGGTGAATTTTTGGGATTTTTCGGAAAAACTTAAATTTTTGATGAATAGTGAAACCACTAAGTGGTACTTATAAAAACTGATTTTTCCATTTAAATGAAATTTTACCATCTTTGTGTTTTGAATTTCAAAAATCCGACATACATGGTTGTAATTAAGATGTAAAATGTGGTTCAATGGGATAAAAATAATTTTTTGGTGAAAAGTAACTTATTGAGTTTTTAATCGCAATTAGAGGTAATTAGTGTAGTTTATGGTAAGAATAATGTTTTAATAAAATTAAATGACCTATACACATGTCCTACACTCATTTGATGTGTCATGGCCGACCAATACAATCCATGGGTCAACTTGGGGACCCCATGGAGCCACTTTGGTTGGAAAATGACATAAATATCTTTTTATTTAATGTTAAAGTAAAAAATGACACAAACATGATATGTTTTACTAAAAAATATTTTACATGGGGTTATACAAGTCATATTTTTGACTATAAATAGTCATTGGAAAGATAAAAAGAGTTCCCACATCATAGTATTTTTTAAAAAAAATTAGACATTAAATAAATTAAATTATTTATGACATCATGATGATGCAGCGATGACCTCATTATTTAACGATTTAAATAAAATTGAATGATAATGTAATATCTAAGCCCTACACATGTCCAAAACCTATTGGATGAGTTGATTTCTAACCCTTGTCACATTATCCTAGAAATACATCAATTTGGGGCCTTTAAAATCCGAAACGCTTTTGAAAATAAAGTATCATTTTGTAACTTTACAAGAGTCCCCCTCCTCTCCTCTTATAAAAGGCCCCCAACTCTACCTCCTTACCCACACTCCCAAAGCCTTTGGCTCGGCCAACCCCTGCCCATTTTATCTCTCCACTTCCCTATATTACTCCTTGAATCCTCACTTTGGGCATAAGTCTTCCCAAGGAAGCCTTTGAGCTCAAACCAAAGGGAGTTACCCGATTTTAAGGTAATGTCTTCACTTGTGTCCTTTTGTTTTATTTTGCTTCTCCAACCCCCTAAACTCTTTTTATTCATTTATTTTGTAACAAATACAGTATCCTAAATATACTAGGATGTTGTTGTAATAAGTATTCGAGCTACACTTACACACACCTACATCTAATGGTTAAAGAACATACTGTTTCTGTGGATGGTGAATTTCTGCCTCCCGAAATGATGATTGTTCAACATTCTTCTAACACCTTCAAAGGTGGCCATTAAGATGAAACTATATTTATATATGATATCTAATATGTTTATGTTTTACTTAAGCTTCTGTATTCTTCATTTATGGTGTACCTTTATGGTTTCCATTATGGGTAAACGTGATATCTTCATTTAAGGAAGTGCGGACTACCGCCCCCTCAAAGTGATTTGATTCGTTAATATCATTTGTGGTATGTATAAAGGATATATTTAATGATATTATATATGATACCACAGTGGAATTAAAATAATATTATGTATCATTATGTTTTAATTCCATTAAATATGAAATAGAAATGGAAGTAGCGTTCATGCGTATGTACGGCTTACCATCTCCATGAACGGTACATTTCATTTCTTATCTCAAAATGTTATGTAATATAATAAGTACATATATATAATGGATATATATGTAATATTTTACATCTAAATTATGGATATCATTCTGGAATTATAACACACATATATATCTCTCTCATTTCTTTTTAATTCCATTAATATGACAAAAAATGAAAGTAGCGTTCATGCGTACGTACGGCCTACCGTCTCCATGAACGGTGCTTTTCGTTTTTTATCTCCAAATGATATGGAATAGTATAAAATGAATATTTACTAGATATATATGATATTTTAATCATTAATACTATTCTGTAAATTATTTACTTATAACTACATGGGCAATTTTTTTTCAAACAAGTTCATTTTTGACTCATGTACCAAACATCGGCAAAGACGTCTGATATGAACTAACATTATTAAACAATTATTATAACATTATAATATGTGATATTAACTGAATAATAATCTCTAAAGAAGGTACTTAGGCAATTATTAATTGACCAAAGTTTATTATTTAGGAATATAAAGAAATGAACAAGACAAGTTGGACGTGAGGTATGGGATCCTACTCCACTCTTTCTTTTTAAGTACACTCTTTTATGTCATTCCTTTTAAAGCTCATCTTTCTTGTTATTGGGATATTATTTTATATTAATCTTACTGTAATTTTTATGTTCATGTGATGATAGACTCTATTCTCTCTTATCAAGCCATTTTGGAAGTTTTGAGTGGTGCCGTTAGGCTGCCAAATTTTCGTAAGAGATCTAACCTCTCTCTTCCTTTTTAAGTACTCTCCTTTATGTCACTTCTTTTAATCTCCTATTTTTTATGTTGGGGGATGTTATATTATATTCATCTTTCTATAAACATTAATTTAATATGATGAGATACCCTATTTGATCTCATCAATCCATTTTTGGAAGTTTTAAGTGGCGCCGTTAGGCTGCCGAGTTTTCGTAAGGTATTTTTCATCTCACTTTTATTCCCGTGAGATTTATGATACATTTTCCACAATTTCCTTTGATTGGTGTATGTACTGACCATTATTTTACTCATTGTGTAATATAATTTCATTCATGAGTATTTACATCAATGTTGTATTGTCTTTCTTTCACGGGGTGCATGTCTCGAAAGATACCCATGTCGGTAAGGGAACCTTTCACCCTCCTCTTCTTAAAAGACTTCTTTTGTTATGTCTTTTAATTAACATACTATTATGTTGGGATATGTTCTTCTATATCCTTATTGATTTAAATTTTATGTCCATGTGATGAGATACCCTTTTTATCTCTCATCAACTCATTTTCTGAATTTTGTAGTGACGCCGTTAGGCTGTCAAATTTTTGCAAGGGGACTTCTTAACCCAAATTTGATTCTTTGGGATAAACCTGTACTCCTTGAATATGTCATTCTATGAATATGTGTGAATAACCTCTGATTGTTTTACACTTAATATCCACTTATATTTCGTGTATTCATTAGTCACACATAATTATGTAATTGATTTATCCTTAATCCAAGGATATCGTCTTTGTATGGGACTTCGTCTCAATCTCCATTCATTGAGGCATATTTTGTTTTATACACCACTTTCTTTTATACGGTGTATAAACCCCTTTGACTTTTACGTTATTCAGAAGGAATTTTTTTTACACGAAGCGTTTACTAAACGACAAAAGGGAATGTTTTGTCATACGTATGCAGCGACAACGACTTCTCCACCGCCATGACCATTATTTGAGTTTCGGCTTCCTCTACAAGCCATACCTTCTTCTTAAAAGAAAATAAATACAATGTTTTACATTTCATTTATTTTGATATTGAAAATGGTTTTCATAATTTTTATATATCAATGTGTTGTATTAATATCTTGTGATTGAAAGGTAGAAATGTTATGTTTCCTTTATGCATGTTTTATGTGATACAATTATGTTATGGTTCTTGGGCATTGTTATGAAGACGGGTGGTTCCGTGATAAACTAAGGGCGGGTGAGCCCGATATATCTCTCCAATTCATTGGGTAATGTGAAGGAGTGAAACGTTAAGGTTTCTCCAAATAGATTTAGGGAATATACTGTGGTGGGTATTCCAAACGTAACCAAGAGGGTTACTCCCTACGTAAGAATGTTATGAATGCCTCAAGTTACCTTTTATGTCCTATGATTTCTATGATTTATTCATGATCTGATGAGGTATGTTAAAGTGCCTATGTTTTATGGGTAAAGTATGGTTTCATTCTTATGTATATATGAACTCATTTTTCCTTTCCATATTTTTATAACCCTTACTGAGCCTTTTATTCTCATCCCAAGTTTTTGAAATGTTTTTCACAGGTCAAGGGAAAGGTACATGATGGGATGATATTGTCAAGGATGTGTCAAGAAAGAATCGATGTTTTATTTTAAATATATTTCCGTTGATGGGAAGAATGAATACTATCTTTTATGTAACTACTTTGTTTAAATGTGGAATGCAATGCAAGTTTCATGATCTAATTCTCTAAAACTCTAAACCTGAAAAGATCCTCAATGTGTAATCTTGTAATAACTCAAGATTAAGTAAGGTTTAAGGCTGGGGCCTTATAGACTCAGTTAGCAATGAGGTAGCTGGGGTAGCCATTCGGTCCAGCATCTTGTAAAGGGTTGTAGACCCAAATCCACATTGGTGGAGCATCCCACAGAAATGGGCCACAACATTGCATGGCATGTGGTCCTCAGAACATGTGCAGAACCCAGGTAGCTGGGTATGACCGGTCGTGTGACATGCCCCAGACGTGATACACATCCAGGTAGAAGGGAACTGGTCCTCCTATGTTAGACTGGGCAAGAGAATGGGCTATAACCGTTCCAAGCTAGGGGACCTTCCCCCTATGGGCTGGGCCGAATGATATCGGGTCACCAGGAGACCCGACGGAATGGACCCCTGATCGAACCAGGTCTGGTATAGCGAGGCCCAATGGGCCTGGCCCACTGGCCAGACTATACCAGGAAAACCCAGACCCAAACCTGGTTGGTTTCATTCAGTTAAACTAAAATATGACTTATGGGGCCCTCGGTCCGGGTTGGTCAGGTCGGTCCATCTGGGCCTAGACACAATCATCCCTTGTTTACTAAAACACCCATATCATTCCATGTGAGCATCTGTTTGATGATCCTTTTTCAGAATTTGAACCCTCGCAATGAGGTGGATATTTTGGAATAATATATGGAGGATTTCATGGATGTAGAGATTCACCAAATGGCTCGAGGAGCGGTTATCCCGGAATCAAGCGCACTACATGCGGAAACCCTACAGTTGGCTAAGAACATAAAATTGATGACAAGAGAACCTATGATGATAAGATACTATGGCCTAGTGGGAAACATCTGTTGTGCGACTCGACACACTCATGGTGAGGATTAGCTCCGTGTGAATCAGCAGACCCACGATACTCGATAGAAAGAGTACCTCAGCATGTCCAAGGTTGGAAGCGACATCTTGGTGACCCGGTATGCCCAGGGTGGGGAGTTGATTTTTTTGAACCAATATTACCATGGTACGCATTAGGGATGACCACCAAATAATTTCAAGGATAGTGTGAAGAGGCTTTGGTGTGACCCAGTAGGCCAGCTATACTCATTTAGAAGGAGTAATCTATCATCCCAATGTGTTTAATGAAATGACTGATAGTCCTACTTTCCATTCAATTGATTATATCTGGTGTGAGATGTCTTGCCTCATATTTTTCCATGTGGATTTATTTATGGTATTTCCTTGTCATTTTGGGGTCCCTAATGATTATTTTTTTACTCACCCCTACACGGGTTTCACGCGCACATGTTGTGTTTAGTGCAGACGACCAATGACTTTTTGGAGAAATTGGTGTCCTAGGACCTGGTGGTGCCTAGTGAGACCAGAAAGGTGGGGCATACATTCTATGGATTCTAGCAGCTACTCTACATTTACCCATCAGGTGGGGTTTTTAGCATACGACTTTAATAGATTCCATTTAATTTCTTATTTTAAGTTCACCTTTTCTTGGTTTTGTGTTCTATCCCATTTGACCCACATATTTTTACTTTTACTTAGTGGTTCTTTGTTGCATGCATGTTTATCATTCCAGATATGGGGCATGGTTGTGTATGTGTGCATACAGGTACTCAGAAAAATACCTCCCACATGCAAGATAACACCTTCGGGGCTAGTCACCAACCATTGACCTTCGAGATACGAATATGGGTATCTCATGGTATGGGCCTAGGGGGATTGGTTGTGAAGAATTGGTATCAAAGTTTTTCGGTTCTATCGAAATAACTAAGAGTCTGTAAATTTGGATGAGGCAATAGTGTTATGTGTTTCATGTGGGTCTTTCAGGCCTAGGAGTTTAGTGTTGGTGTAGTGGTTGACGTATCCATACACCAGATCCTTGAATTGTTTTTCAAACCCAGTACATGAAAAAACTAGTTTCATGCATCTTTTAATGTTTTTTCTTGAGATATTTTAGTTATAGACTTCTCAACATGTATAAAATATTGATCATGGTTCATCTTGATTCTAATTCTAGATTTCTCCATGTAGACAGTTAGCCAGGATTCCAATGTGTGACCATGAGGATGGTCTACAGAGTGATAAGGCATTGAAACATGGATCGTGGCATGAGATGGTACCATCAGGCGGTGTCCCAACGATACCACTACTCATTGGTTAGAATTTACTATTATCACTTCTTGTATAGGACACTTGTAGGCTCAGTTCATTATGCGAGTTTCAGTGATAGAGACCCCTCAGGTTCCAAGACGATCCCGACACACATGTAGCTAAGGAAAGTCCTAAGGTATTGACTAATTTTTCCATCTATCCAGGGCATCATATGAGTAGATGGTGGTCCTAGAAGTGATCCTTTTACATGGATCAATAGGGCGATGGTAGGGTATAGATTATCTAATCTTATGATGAGGTGATTTTTCCCAAGACAGAGCTTGAGAACCCTTCTTAGAGAAAGGGATATTTACATAAAATCTAGGGGTATGTATGCCAAGAGCTTCTATAGGGAAACATGTCTTTATGTGACTATTACTTGTGGCATGCCAACTTTTCCAGTTACTCAATGAATACGATACAACCAGTTCTTCAGGGATCGGAGCCTTGAGAAAGGTGAGTTTAGGGACATCTGAGATAGTGTTATTACTTTTTTTATTCCTACTTCTACTAGGGTGCTAGATCAATCCTTTGTGGTATGATGTTCTTTGTATGAGCATATAAAGCTGGTGGATGTTAACAGTGGACAAGAAAGTAGTCGATTTCAGTCTCAGATACATGGACGTGTGAGACGTTCTGAGAAGAGGTCCCAAAGTTGGTGATCTACAACATATGGCTCATATGGTGAGTCTATTCTTCCTAGGAAGAGGTATTTCGTTTCAAAAGATGGTAGGGGATACCTCGCTAGGGATTGTACAACTCGTCCTGCGGACAGGGAAGTGGTGGATGCTCCATCGGGGTAGAGGAAGTGACAGGAATAGATGAATCTATAGGGTAGAAGATGTGGAAGAGGAGGTAGGAGAGAAGCATGATGTGGTATACATTTAGACATGTTACATCCACCACCCTAACTTTGTCCACACCAAGCTCAGGTAGTTAGAGTACAAGGGAAGATAGTAGATACATGCAGTCAAAGAGTGTGACCCAAGGAATCTAGGAATGATTCGAGGTATGATCTATGTCTACTACTAGCAGTTGTATTAATAGGCATTGGCTATAATCATTCATTGTTGTCACGAATATTGTTCAAGACCTATAGTATCCGGTTAAACTGTAAAATTGATCCTTACATATAGAAATACCTATGGGAGGATACTCGACAATCACACTTATGTTGATGGTGTGATCTGACCCTTTAGGTAAGAGTTTCTGTTGTATCCTCTTGGTTTCAGCATCGAGGCCTTAGTATTTTAGTTTGGGTATGGACTTTTCATCCACAGTTCATTCATACATTGAATTTTGTTTTGCAGAATGTTATGGTATATCGGTAATGTTGGAATGGGGTTTTACTTGGTTGGAGAAAAAGGAAACACAGGAAGCACAGGATAAACTCATGCCTAAGAGGGTGCACATGATCACCCTTGAGTCAAAAAATTGTACCTTTGTGGGAGTGGATGTTTTGAGTTTCAGTTCCCAACAGTAGTGGAGGAGTGCTCGAACATCCTTTCCAAAGATGTTTCAAGGATTACATCCCCGTAGGGTGGGGGAATTCTACGTCATTCTACACCCTGGGATGGCACTAATATCAGCATCATTATATCAGATAGATTTCATAGAGATTCAAAAGTATGGGGTGTAGGTGTGGGTCTTTTAGAGTAAGGGCTTAGTAAGACCCATTTTATAGGTTATGTGTGGGTTATTGGAACTTTAACCAAGTGTCCAAGGAGAACGGGTAACCACTACCAGAGGGTTGATGGTTACATCAATCAGTTAAAATGGGTAACCTTTCTTGTGGATGGAAATGTTCTAAATAGATTTTCAGCTTTTGAGACTGAGGCGATGGATGGAGTTCCTCTAGGACTATGACTTAAAATTAGTCTATGCTCTTTGCATGGGAAACACGTTATAGGATGCTCTTAGTAGGATAACTAGTTCACAGGGACTAAATGAGGCCTCAGAGTAGTTTGGCTTGATTCAAATATCCTTTGGGTTGGTGAGGAGACTTGTTTTCTTAAGTCAATGGCTGTTTTTTCTCCTCCCATATATTGATTCATGTAGTTTCAACTTAAAGATGCTAGCTGTGATACCCAACTTGCTCAATTATCCTTAGGACAGGCACCTGAAAGGATTTCGATACATGGAGAACACATCATCGTTTTCAAAGGGCGCACAATATTTCCAATGGATTTGAGAGAGGATATTAGGAGGGAGTTACATACCTCCCATTTGAAGGTACACCCTAGAGTGGTGAAGATGTAATAGGATCTCCAACGTCTGTACTGGTGTCCAAGGATGAAGAAAACAGTGGCTGAGTTTGTTTCAAGATACCATCTGGGTGATTATAGACCGACCCACCATGTCGACCCACTTCCTACCCATTAGAGAGTATAGTTTAGTAGAGGGATTTGGATTTCACTATGTTTAGAAGATTGTTCCATTCCATAGAGTCCCTTTTATGATTCTCTCAGATCGTGATGCACAACATACATCCCTTTTGTGGAAGAGATTGCTGGAGGCATTTGGGACTCAGCTATGCTAGAGCATAACCTATAACCCACAAACTGATCTCCATATGGAGCAGACCATACAGGACATGGAGGATATTCTTCATGATTAAGTACTTGATTTTGGTCATAGTTAAGAGGACCACCTTCCAATGGTAGTGTTTTCGTACAACAACATTTGTCACTCCACCATTGGATAATAACCTTTCAATGGTTGGTACGAGCGGCTTGGCAGATCATCTCAATGCTAGACAGACCGTGGGGAGTCTATTCTCATGGGTCTAGAATTGGAATGGGATACAACTAATAATATACATATAATTGAAGAGCATATGAGGACTACACAAAAACATATAAGAATCGTATGAATAGAGAAGATATATTCCCTTGGAGTTCGAGGAAGTAGATCGTGTTTTCCTTCAAGTATCACCCCGATGGGGATTGTGTAGATTTGGTCGGGGCCACATGTTATCTCTGAAGTTCATCAGGCCTTTTCAAATTCTGAGAAATATAGGTGAGGGGGAGAACCATCTTTCTCTCCGCCCATAGATACATCGGGTGCATGATGTTTTTCATGTGTCATAGCTAATGAGGCAGATACATTATCCATCGCACGTTATCAATTTGTGTTAGATGAAAATTGACAATGGGCTGAAATTTTCAGAATTCCTAGTGGAGATAGTGGATTGACATGAGTGGGTACTTCAGGGATGTTTTATTTCCCTAATGCATGTTCGATGGTAGCACTAGAATCTCCAGGATAGCACATGGGAGCGGGAGGCTCAGATATGTGCTCAATTCCCCCATTTTTTTTGTTTGGCTTTATTTTAGCACACAAGGACGTGATGCCAAAAAATGGGAGAGTAATATAATTTCTCAGAAATTCTATGTATTTTTTATTATGTGGAATTATTTTAAGAACAAGAGCTGAGATAGTGTGCAATTTCGGGTCTCGGTCTTCCCAAAATGATCTGTCAAAAAATTTTATTCTTGAAATATTGTTTTTAAGCGATTTTCCTAAAAAAGTGGAATAACTATTAAACTGGTGTCTATATAAAAAATATAGGGGCACTGTTTCATTCTGGATAGCATGTTTAGCATAAGGGAAACTTATTTTTAACTAGTGTTGGCCATCATTGAGAAAACCCAAAAATGACATAACCATAAATTAAATAATTAAATAAAATTAATTTATTTTTCAAATCCTTATAAATCATGAATGGTAACCCAGTTTGAAATCCAAGAGCGCAGTTGAGCTCGTGAGGGTATGAATTTTGTAGAAAGATCCTAAAATTGGACAACGGGGGCTAAAAGAGGATGTTAGATTTTGTCTGTAAATAAAATTATTTAGTAACAATTATTTAAATTTCAAATCCTTAAAACTCGTAAATGGTAACTCAGATTGAAAATATGAGAGTACCATTGAGATTGTGAAGGCGTGTTATCTATAAGAGAAGCCTAAACTCGACTATTGTGGTTCGAGGGAAAAAGTTAAATTTTTGAATTATTTTTAGGGTTTATTTAAAGAAACGTGCGAGGTGGGTTTTCTAACTTTTAAACAGGCGTTCAGATGTAAAATCGGTGTGCACCCTCGAATTCTGAACATCTAGATTTGCCTAGAATGGACCTAACCTTGACCGGTGCAGGTTGAGGGAAAAATTAATTTCTTTTACTTTCTAATAAAATGTTAAAATAAAATAAACGTATTTATTTTATCTGTCTAAAATTTTAAATCGTTGCAGCTCATCTGTTTTCCAACCAAGTGATGCTAAATGTGTTGTTTCATTAAATGAAATAGTGTAACGATGTGGTGAAAAAACATAATAGAAATGATGTGATTTTTTTCTCTATTAATGAGATAACACATTGTGGAATCAAATATGGAATTCTTCTAATAGTCTTATGAAGGAAATCCTCTCCAACGACGATCGATAAACATTGGTGAAGTTCTAGTGACTTCGATGTAGATCCCTCATTCTTGCGGGAGGGTACATCTCTTGAGGGTTTTCACTGAGATTATTTTATTAAATTGTAATTAAACATCAAATCATTATCCCTTGTTTTTATAAACCTCTAACATGGAGATGGCGGGCCGACACAAACAAGGCCCAAGCCCCTCCACGTTGTGTGTTTTTGTGAATTCTTTGTGGCTGCATCCTTGAAGTGGCAGTGTGAAGTAATCAATGCCATAGTAGAAAATATTTAATCCCCTAGAGGCCATAGGTGCAAGAGGTGGGAAAAACTGTCCACCGGAGCAAACATTGTGGTCTAGAGAAGAGCCCGCCAACATGCCGATGATGGTGGCAGCACCGATGACAAGTGTTAGTGGCCCACAGTGGCGGACATGGTAAGGTTGCAGCATGCCATGACGGCATTCTATAGGGAGCACTGAAGCCAGCTCGGGCCACAACGAGGTATCAGGGGTCATCGGTTGGGCCGACAGCTGGCGGAGGGATGCAGCCCCTCCGCTGTGTTGGTGGATCAGCCCACTACCATGGGTCGTGGATTCTTACAGTAAGAGGTTCCCTAACTGTATTTGGAACCCTGGTGGATGGGTTCGAATGACCACATGTGTAACACCCTGATAGTTTATGAGAAGTATTTTTTTTTGTCTTATGTTATACGCAACATCAAAGGAATCTTTCACTACACACAACACTATTTTGGCTTTATTTACACGCAATGATGACCTTCCACAATAGCATGTGTTGTACGCAATACTGAGTTTCACTAAACAATGATATGCTATTAAAATATTATATAAACCAGCTGTTATGAATAGTAATACCCACTTTTTGAAATTTATAAATTTTATCTTTAAAAATGGAATTCATTTTTTGATTTGGAATATCAAAGTTAGCCTAGGGTGGAATTTTGGTATTTTTCTGAAAACTTTCAATTTTTTATGAATAGTGAAAACACGTGGATACTATTTAAAAACCGACATTTTATTTAAATAATTATTTATTTTATTTAAATTTATTTTAGGCCAAAATTGATACATAATACATATATAAGTTCAATATAATTCATTGCAGTCATTTTATAATTATATATATATATAAAAATTTATTGAACTTTTCACCGTCTTTTACCCACCTCCTAGGAGAATTTGCAAATGTACATAAAACTTAATTTTACTGCTTCTGTGAGTTGAATTTTGAAAATCTCAGATACACGATTAATATCAAGGAGGAAAATGTGGTTCAATAAGATAAAAATAATTTTTGGTGAATAGTAACTTTTTACTTTTATTTACCACAGTTAAAAGTAAATAGGGTAATTAAGGGTAAAAATGATATTATTATTACCCTAACACATGTCCTAAATCTATTGGATAAGTTTAATTAGACCAAAAATAACCTTAGTAATAAAATATGACCATTTTGGTCCATTTGGATTAGATTAGGACACTTATTATTATTTTATTTAAAGAATAGTTAAAAGAGTTAAAATCAAAGTTTAATAACTAAAAACATTTTTAATATAGGGTTATACATTAGATAAATTCGACTCTAAATATTTATTAGAAATATAAAATGATTTCCTACATAATGGTATTTTATTAATAATTTTTAGACATTAAATTTTTTAATTTATTTTTGACACAATGATGATGCAGTAATTACCTTATTAATGATATATTAACATAATTGATGTTATAAATAACCAAATAAATGTAATTTGAGACTTTTTATTAATAACACTAATTATATAGGTTAATATGACATGTTAGTATTGATTTAATTAACTGTTTTCGAAATAATCATGCTGTTATGAGTTTCAAAAAAAAATTACCAAATAGTGTCAAAATCGACATAAAATAGTTTTTAAAACAAATATTATATTATTAATTGTTATTTTACTCATAAAAAATCTTAGGTTCGTCCAAATGACTTAGAAAAGGTTATATATATTAATAATGAACCACTTGTGGTTCTTTGGTCTTGTTATAGTATGTTTATTAACCATATAGTTTAAGAAAACAAGAAGACACAATAAAAGTAAAATTATTTAACTTAGAGTTAAATATACATTATAAGGTTAAAATAGTAACCTAAACTTGTATAAAGCCTATTGGTTGAGAGGATTTCGACCAATCCCCACATTATCTTCTAAATAAATCAATTTGGAGCTATTAAAAACTGAATATGGATTTATTATAAAATAATATTTTAAGTTTTTTCGAAGGAGCCCATTTCCTCCCTTATAAAAGGGAACCTCCTCCCTATCCTCTTTACAAAATTGAGTGCTTTCAAACTCAGAAAAACCCTTCCCATTTCCCTTCTCAAATTCCCTAGAAACATACTAAAGGTCCTGGTTTTCTTCAAAGTCCAATTTTGGTGCCCTAAGAGGAGGTTTCAAAGAGGCGTGTCGAAGAAGAGGTAACATCCGTTACTGATTATTTCAAATTTATTTCTTCTTCTACTTACTCTTATTTAGTTTTTTCATTATGAACTAATAACATAATTATCACTCATATACTGATATATTATTATAATTATGAAACAACCTTATTTCACCTTCTATCTATCCTACGGAAAATGAAATCCGTGCGCGTACGTACGTACGGAATTCCATCTCCACGCCGTGGTGTAATCTGTTTTCCACCACCACCTTACTTGGACGATTATAATGGTGTAAATAATAACTATATATGATTATTATAACATGATACTAATTTTGAGACATTTCATCTTACACTCCAATACCATTCAACAGTTCTGGGAATGATATCACCGCTCGTGCGTATGTACGACCTACCGTCTCCACAATGTGATGCGACTCGTTCTACATGATATTAATCAAATAATGATTATATAAATGAATTGAATGAATAAATATGATATATATTAAGCTAGAAAAATTCTGTAAATAAGGTATCTATAACCTAAAAAGATGAATATGAATTTATTTGACAAGACATGCATAAGAACATAAAGTAATGAACACCCAAATAACAAGTAATAATGAAATATTACTAATAAAAAGCTAAGAATATGAACATAAATGTTATCATAACAATGATTATGATTTTTTAATAATTCAATGACATTATTTAAATCATTATATAGGAGGTTCAGACATGGAAAAAGTATATCAGACCTAAGTTATGGGAAAATCTCACAATCTCATTTTTATCCGAGATTGTTTATACTTCAGAATTTACTGGGGAATATTTATCATCCACATTCTTGTTTCCTCAATATGTAATATTATTTATATCCACCTACAATATTTTAAATACAATTTTACCTATTGGTGAATTTTTTTTAAAAGATATGAATGGAATCTTTTGTCATTTTCAATACAAGATACTTTTTGACTTTTTTCATCCAAAGTACGAGAAGAATGTTTTTTTAACTTATATGGCATGAATGGATTTTTAGGATTTCATAGAACATTATTTCCATGATGATTCATTTACAAGTTTTCAAGTGTATTTTTAATCAACTTATTTTAGTTTAAAATTGTATGACATGTTATGAAAGGAAAATGTTTTTGAGGTAGAAAGGATATTTTCTTCAAGAATGGAGTTCAAGCGTTTTATCAAAATTATTTTCCTTCTAAGATAATATAGGGTTCTGTTTTTATCCCTATTTTTACATTGATTTGATTATGTTATGATGGATTATTTTTATGATGTCCTTTTATTTTATATGGATTCTGTTATGATGGAATGATCCTTAAGAATCCCATTGTTATTACATGGGTTATGCTATGATGTATGATTTAGGATTTTGTGGCACACATAAGAATGGTTTAATTCTGATATGGTTGGGACCTATATCTCCCTCCAATGCATTGGGTAAAGATTTATATCTCATGAGATAGACATGTATGGAACGTCAAGTTAATCCAGTTCAGTGATACAGGACTGGAACGAGGAGTGAAATCGGTTCAGTAATGGACATTGTCCGCTATGATGGTCTTGGAAATGAGCCATGACTAATATGAAATGATTTTCTATGATTATGTGTGTATGCCATAAAGTTTCATGTTTTAAGTTATGATTATTGTTATTACATTTCACTACTATGATTTATCCCATGTTATGATATTATGATCTCTTTTGTAGGTTACGATTTTCAAAATGTTATGTTTCTATGAATTTGATATGATTGATATTTCTTTTTTTCACCCTTACTGATCATTTGAGCTCACCCTCTTGTATGTTTTATTTTCCCCAGGTCAGGAAGAAGGGTATTATGTAGGACATGCCAAAAGGGACTCTAGATATAATGAAATAAACAGGAGACAATTTATGAAGCAGTTGTTTATGTTTCCCAGTTTCTAAAGACACTATACTTATACGTTCCTATCATGGTTTTGTTATATATTGTAACAAGTATGCTTCAATTCTAATGTAATGACCATGTTTGTGAAGTATGGGTCATTATAGTTGGTATCAGAGGAAAGGTATAGTCAACCCTTAGAAACTAGGATTTGAAAGCCTTAGTAAGAACCCTAAGGATATGTCTAAGAATAGAAAACAATCATAGTGTTTTAGAAATGTCCATGAACAACATATGATAAGACCTAAAGTGTAAAATTTTATTCTTGATTATGAGTTTTTCCTATTATGATTATTGTTTCTCACACTATGATTTTTGGTTTTAGTCAATGGATGGAACCCGAAGGAACCGTGTTAATGCTGACTGTGACGGGAAATGCAATGATTTTTCCCCTGAGAAACCAAACATTATGGGAGATGGAATGAAAAATCTTTTAGCCATGCTCAAAAAACTTTCTCAAGCTATGAATCATACAGGAATTCCAAATGAGCAATGGAAAGAGAAACATTCTGTTGAATCCTTCATGAGGCAGCATCCACCTTCATTTAGTGGGTCTTCTAATCCATTAGTGGCTGAAAAATGGATTAGTACCACTGAAAAGATATTTTCAGTTCTCCAATGTTCTGAGCATGATAAAGTCATCTTAGCAGTATATCGTTTGGAAGGTGAAGCTGATCAATGGTGGAATCTTATTAAGAATACGAGGCAAAGGGATGAAATTGAGTCCATGAAATGGGACGAGTTCAAGAACATATTTTTCAATAATTACTTCCCTCTTATTCTTCAAATAATGATGGAGAATGATTTTCTTCAACTGAAGTAAAATGATAATTAATCTGTTGGTACCTACGAAACAAATTTTATAACACTTGCAAGGTACGCTTATGGAATTATTATCCAACCTGAGAGTAAAATTGATTGATTATTTAGTGAATTAAAACCAAGTCTTTGAAGGTCGTTAGCCATAAGGGACATCAATAGCTATTAGGAAATTGTTCTATGTGCTCTCATGGTTGAGATGGATATTGGCGTAAACCATCAGTCATATGGGTTTGATAAGAAGAGGAAAATGGAATTCAATGAGAAATCTAAAGACCACACTGAAAAGAATATGAGTTTTCCCTTATGCTCAAAGTGTGGAAAGAAACATGGAGGGAATTGTCTTAAGGGGACAAGTAAATGTTCTAAGTGTGGAAAATAAGGTCATCGGGCAGTTGAATTTCGAAATAATGGGAAGAAGATGTCTAATGATGCGAACAAAGAAAGGGATACATAGAATGAACCTCCTATACTTCAATGTTTCAAGTGCAAGGAAATGAGGCATTATGCCAATCAATTCCCTAATCTGATGGGTTTTTATGATGATCCACGTCAACGAACTCTTATGGCCATAGACAAAGTAAAGTCACATGCAATTACTATTGGTGATGTGGAGTACGATAACAAAGTGGTGAAAGGTACACTTACCATCCACTCTAAAGTAGCAAATGTTTTATTTGATTCTGGATCCACCCACTCTTTTATTTTTGAAGACTTTTCTAAGGTTATTGTTGTACTACCTCAACAATTAGATGTTGAGTTAGATGTGAAAACTCTTAATGGCATAATAGTCGCATCAAAAGATTACAATTCTTCTCCGATTGAAGTTTGTGGGAAAGTGCTTCATGAAAATCTTGTGATCCTTCCTATAGTGTAAATAGATGTGATTCTTGGCATATATTGGCTTTCTTTACACAGAGCTCATATCAATTTCCAAATAAGGGAAATCATATTTAATATTCCCAATCAATCTACTATCATCTATCGATGCAAGGAGGAATATAACATTCCAGTGGAAATTTATTCCTTCTTATGGGTCTTGATTCCAATAAATTAAGGTTTTTTTATCCCCAATGATTGGAGATAAAATCATGATTAATAATATACCCATTGTACGTGATTTTGATGATTTATTTCTGGAGGAATTTCCAGGTCTTCCACCAAATCGTGAAGTTGAGTTTTCAATAGAACTCATACCGGATGCTATGACCATTTCAAAGACACCTTATAGAATGACCCCAATTGAGTTGCTGGAATTGAAGAAGAAACTCCAAGAGAATCTTGATAAGGGATTCATACTCCCTAGTGAATCACCTTAGGGAGCACCTATTCTGTTCGTTAAGAAGTAATATGAATCAATGAGACTCTGCATTGATTATCGAGAACATAACAAGATCACTATCAAGAACAAATATCCTCTCCCATGCATTGATGACTTATTTGACCAAATATGTGGAGCTAAATACTTTTCCAAGATTGATCTTCGTTCATGGTATCATCAATTAAGGGTCAAAATGGAGGATATACCAAAGACGGCTTTCCGTACAAGGTATAGACATTATGAATATATAGTGATTCCATTTGGTCGTATTAATGCCCTTGCTATCTTCATGGATCTAATGAATAGAGTAATTAGAGACTATCTTTATCAGTTTGTGGTAGTCTTTATAGATTATACTCTTGCCTATTCAAAGAGTGAGGAAGAACATGACGATAACTTGAGAATTGTATTAAAGACCCTAAGAAATGGGAATCTTTATGAAAAATATACCAAGTGTGAATTTTGGCTTCAAGAAGTTCTATTTTTAGGTCACATAATCACAAAAAGGGGATATTTATGGATCCAACCAAAACAGAGGTTATCAAAAGATGGTCGAGACCAACAATAGTAACCAAGATCCAAAGTTTTCTTGGTTTGGATGGATATTATCGGTGTTTTGTGAAATATTTTTCACGATTATCTAATCCACTCACCAGGTTGACTCGAAAAGGAGTTAAGTTCGTGTGGACGGAGGAGTGTGAATAGAATTTCAAGGAGTTGAAAAGAAGTTTATCTAGTGAACCAGTGCTCACACTACCTTGTAGTGGACAAATGTTTGTGGTATAAAGTGATGCATCCAAGAAGGGATTGGGGTTTTTTTCATTCAAAATGATATGGTGATAGCTTATGCCTCATGACAGTTGAAAATCCATGAGAAAAATTACCCAACTCATGAATTGGGGTTAGTTGTGGTAATATTTTCATTAAAGATTTGGAGGCATTATCTTTATGGTGAAAGGTATGATATTTATACTGATCATAAAAGTTTAAAGTATATTTTCACACAAAAGGAGCTGAATATGCGCCAAAGAAGATGGTTGGAGTTTATTATGGACTATGATTCCTCAATTCATTATCACCCTGGGAAAGCAAACAAGGTGGCAGACGCATTAAGTCAACAAGACCATGCCAGCTTATCCATGATGAGGATCACAAAAGATCCAATATTTATGGATTTACAAAGGATGGATCTTGGAATTATAATGGAAGGGGGGAAATCTTATCTTTATCAAATTAATTTTCAACCATCTATACATGTGAAGAATAAATAGGCATAAAAATAAGATGTAGAGTTACAAAAGATGGTGAGAAATGTTCCTGAATTCAGCCTTGATTGTGATGGGATAATAAGGTTCAGGAATCAGGTTTGTGTTCCTCCCATCCATGAATTAAAGAACGAGCTACGGGATGAGGCTCATAGTTCTTCATTCTCTATTCATCCTGGAAGCACGAAAATGTATAGGTACTTTAAAGAGTACTTCTGGTGGGATGGAATGAAAATAGATGTGGTGGAATATGTCTCTCGATGCTTGGTTTGTCAGCAAGTCAAAGCTAAGAGACAAAACTCTAAGAAGATGTTACAACCATTACCCATACCTGAATGGAAATGGGAAACATCACTATGGACATTGTCACTGAATTTCCTAAAACTTCCAAAGGCAATAATGCTATATGGGTTATAGTTGATCGTCTTATGAAGTCATCACACTTCATTGCTATTAGAGAAGATTTCTCTCTGGATCAGCTTGCCAGGATATATGTGATGGAAGTGGTAAGATTTCATGGAGTACCACTTTCCATTATATCTGATCAGATCTGAGGATTACCTCGATGTTCTGGCGAAGTCTTCAGCATACTTTAGATACAAAGTTGAGTTTCAGCACTTCTTATCATCCTCAGACAAACAGTCAGTTTGAGAGAACAATTCAAACTCTAGAAGATTTGTTAAGAGCTTTCTATATATATTTAAAATGTCGTTGGGATCAACTCCTACCTTGGGTGGAATTTTCTTATATTAATAGCTTTCACTCTAGTATTCAGATGGCTCCTTATGAAGTTGTCTATAGAAAGAAATGCAGGACTCCAACATGTTGGGACGATGTTGGGGAAAGAATACTATTATGACCTGATCTTGTCGATGAGATGGCTGAAAAGGACAGATCTATTCAAAAACATATAAGAGCAGCTCAGTGTCGACAAAAAAGTTATTCTGACAACCGAAGAAAAGACCTAGAGTTTTAAGTGGGTTATAAAGTGTTCTTACGAATATCTCCTTGGAAGAGAGTAATGAGATTTGGAAAAAAGGGAAAGTTTTTCCATAGGAATATCGTTCCTTTCGAAATACTAAATCGTGTTGGGAAGGTAGCTTACCAATTGGCTCTTCCACTGAATCTATCTCAAGTTCACGATGTGTTCCATGTATCTCTCTTGAGAAAGTAGATACCCGATCCTTCACATGTACTAAGCTAAGAAGTTGTATCGCTGGTGCAAGATCTATCTTATGAAGAACAACTGATAGAAATTCTGGATTATAGCGAAAAAGTACTACGGAACAAGACCTATCACTTGGTGAAATTTTTATGGAGGGACCACCAGTTAGAAGAAACTACATGGGAGCTTGAAGATATGATTAGGGATAGGTATCCTCATCTATTTTTTACGAAGTGATGAATTTCGAGGAAAAAATTCATTTTAAGGGGGGTAGAATGTTACACCCTGATAGTTTATGAGAAGTATATTTTTAATGTCTTATGTTATACGCAACATCAAAGGAATCTTTCACTACACACAACACTATCTTGGCCTTCTTTACACGCAATATCGTCCTTCCACGATAATGTGTGTTGTACGCAATACCGAGTTTCACTAAACAACGATATGCTATTAAAATATTATATAAATTGGCCGTTATGAATAGTAATATCTACTTTTTGAAATTTTATAAATTTAATCTTTCAAAATGGACTTCAATTTTGGATTCAGAATATCGAAATTAGCCTGGGGTGAAATTTTGGTATTTTTCTGAAAACATTCAATTTTTGATGAATAGTGAAAACATTGGGTTACTATTTAAAAACTGACTTTTAATTTAAATAATTACTTATTTTATTTTAATTTATTTTAGGTCAAAATTGATACATAATACCTATATAATTTCAATGTAATTCATTGGATTCATGTTATCATAATTTTAGATATATATATATAATTTTATGGAACTTTTAACCGTCATTTACCCATCTCCTAGGAAAATTTGAAAATGTACATAAAACATAATTTTACCACTTATATGAGTTGAATTTTTAAAATCCAAGAGGCACGGTCAATGTCAAGGAGTAAAATGTTGTTCAATAAGATAAAAATAATTTTTGGTGAATAGTAACGTTTTACTTTTATTTACCGCGGTTAAAAGTAAATAGGGTAATTAAGGGTAAAAATGATATTATTATTACCTTAACACATGTCATAATTATATCGAATAAGTTTGATTCAACCAAAAATAACCTTAGGAATAAAATATGACCATTTAGGTCCGTTTGGATTAGATTAGGACACTTATTATTATTTTATTTAAAGAAGAGTTAAAAGAGTTAAAATCATTGGTTAATAACTAAAAACATTTTTAATATAGGGTTATAAATAAGATATGTTCAACTATAAGTATTCATTAGAATGTTAAAAAGATTTCCTACAAAATTATATTTTATTTATAATTTTTAAACATTAAATAAATTAATTTATGTTTGACACAATGATGATGCAGTAATTACCTGATTAATGAAATATTAACATAATTGTTGTTATAAATACCCAAATAAATGTAATTTGAGATTTTTTATGAATCACACTAATTTTATAGGTTAATATTACATGTTAGTATTGATTTAATTTACCGTTTTGAAACTAATCATGATTTTATGAGTTTCACAAAAATCAATTACCAAATAGTATCAAAATTGACATATAATAGTTTTTAAAACAAATATTATATTATTAATTGTTATTTTATTCCTAAAAATATACGGTTCGGAAAATTTAGTTATATTGGGTTATATATATTAATAATGAACCACTTGGGTTTCGTTTGGCTTGTTATAGTATGTTTATTAACTATATAGATTAATAAAAAAGAAGACATAGTAAAAGCTAAATTATTTATCTTAGAGTTAAATCTAAATGATAAGGTTACAATAGTAACCTAAAATTGTCTAAAGACTATTTTTTGAGAGGATTTAGACACATCCCCACCTTGGGTTCGAAATAAATCAATTTGGAGCTATTAAAAATTGAATATGACTTTATTATAAAATAATATTTTAAGTTTTTTCAAAGGTGCCCCTCTCCTCCCTTATAAAAGAGAACCTCCTCCCTCTCTTATTTAAACAATTTAGAGCCTTCATTCTTGGCCAACCCATGACCATTTCCCTTCTCAACTTCCCTAGAAACATACTAGAGGTTCTGGTCTTCTTCAAAGACCAATTTTAGTGCCCTAAGAAGATTTTTCAAAGAGGCGTGTCGAAGAAGAGGTAATATATGTTACCGATTATTTCAAATTTATTTATTCTTATACTTCCTCTTAATTAGTTTTTTAATTATGTAGTAATAACATTAGTATCACTAATATACTAATATGTTATTATAAATATGAAACATCCCTATTTCACCTTCTATCCTTCCTACGGAAAATGAAATCACCGCGCGTGCGTACGTACAGAATATCGTCTCCACGCCGTGGTGTAATCTGTTTTCCACCACCACCTTATTTGGATGTGTATAATGGTGTAAATAATAACTATATATGATTATTATAACATGACACTAATTATGAGACATTCCATCTTACACTCCAATACCATTCAATAGTTATGGAAATGATATCATTGCTCGTGCGTACATACAGCCTACCGTCTCCACGATGTGATGTGACTCATTCTACATGATATTAATTGAATAATGATTATATAAATAAATTAAATGAATAAATATGATATATATTACTCTAATAACATTCTGTAAATAAGGTATCCATAACCTAAAAAGAGGAATAAGAATTTATTCGACAAGACATGCATAAGAACATAAGGCAATGAACACCCGAATAACAACTAACAATGAAATATTACAAATAAGAAGCTAAGAATATGACCATATATGATATCATAACAATGATTATGATTCTGGATTAAGTCAATGACATTATTTAAATCATTATACAGGAGGTTTGGACACGTACAAAGCATATCAGACTTAAGGTAATGGAAAATCTCACAATCTCATTTTTATACGAGATTGTTTATACATCAGAATTTAATGGGGAATATTTATCATCCAAATCCATGTTTCCTCAATAATTAATATTATTTCTATCCTCCTAAAATTTTTTAAATCCGATTTTACCTATTGGTGAATTTTTAGTAAAAGATATGAAGGGAATCTTCTGTCGTTTTCAATACGAGATACTTTTTGACTTTTTCGGCCAAAGTAAAAGAAGAATGTTTTTTTAACTTATACTACATGAATGGATATTTATGATTTCATAGAACATTATTTACATGAATCATCCTTTACATGTTTTCATTTTGATTTTTAATCAACTTCTTTTAGTTTAAAATTGTATGACATGTTAAGAAAGGAAAAATGTTTTTGAAGTAGAAATGATATTTTCCTCAAGAATGGAGTTCAAGCATTTTATCAAAATTATTTTCCATCTATGATAATATAGGGATCTGATTTTATCCTTATTTTTACATTGATTTGATTATGTTATCATGGATTATTTTTATGATGTCCTTTTATTTTATATGGATTATGTTATGATGGCACGATGCTTTTGAATCCCATTTTTATTACATGGGTTATTCTCTGATGTATGATTTATGATTTTGTGGAACACATAGTAATGGTTTCATTATGAGGTGGGTGGGACCTATATCTCCCTCCAATAAATTGGGTAAAGATTTATATCTCATGAGATAGACATGGTTGGAATGGTAGGTTAATCCTGTTCAGTGATACAGGACTGGAATGAGGAGTGAACTCGGTTCAGTAATGGGCTTTGTCCACTATGATGGTCTTGGAAATTAGCCTTGACTAATATGAAATTATATTCTTAGATTATGTGTGTATGGAACAAAGTTTCATGTTTTATGTTATAATTATTAGGATTACATTTCACTACTATGATTTATCCCATGTTATGATATTATGATCTATTTTTGCAGGTTATGATTTTCAGAATGTTATGTTCTTATGAATATGATATGATTGATATTTCTTTTGTTTACCGTTATTGAGAATTTGAGCTCACCCTTTTGTATGTTTTCTTTTCCCCAGGTCAGGAAGAAGGGTATTAATTAGGACATTCCAAAAGGGACTCTAGATATTATGAAATAAACAGCAGACAATTTACAAACAAGTTGTTTATGTTTCCCAGTTTCGAAAGACACTATACCTATACGGTCCTATCATGGTTTTGTTATATGTTGTAATAAGTATGCTTCAATTCTGAAGTAATAACCATGTATGTAAATTATGGGTCATTATAATGTGATGTGCCCCGAACATGCTACACGTTCGGGCTGATGGGATTCGGTCTTCCTATGGAGGACTAGGCAAGGCAGTGGGCCAGACTTATGCCCAGCGGGTATGACCCATCCCTAGCATGCCAAACCCACGCCAAGGGGAAATGACCCACGCACAGCAGGCATGACCCGCACCCAGCAAGCATGACCAACGCCTAGTGGGCAGTATAGAAACAGCTTGTTGGGCAACCCAGGGGGCTGGACCCTCGGCCGAACTGGGCCACGACCAGTGAGGCCCAATATCCCTTGTTCACTGGCAGGCCAGACTCGGCCGACCCAGACCCAAAACTAGTTTTGTTGGGTCAGTTGGAACAAAAAGGGTATGTGGGGCCCCCTATCTTGTTTAGTTAGGCGGTCAAATCGGGACGGACTGGGCCCAGATGAAACTGGCCTCTGTTTTCCAAAACGCCAATCTCTTTCAAACCGAGCATCTGTTTGATGATCTGTTTGTGGCATTGGTACACTCCTGACATTGAATATTTTGTGGAATACTCTATGAAGGATTTAATAGATGTTGAAATTTCAAGAATGTCTTCAGAAGAGGTTCTCCTAGAATAAAGAACACTACATGCGAAAAACCTACTATTGGATAAGACATGAAATCTGCTGACAAGAGACCCTATATGGATCAGATAATATGGCTCAGTGGGAAGAAGCTTCTATGTAACCTGGAAGGTCCATAGTGGGGATGGACTCAATGAGACCCGAAAGACCCACGATACTTGACAAGTGGAGTACCTCATAAATGCCAAGGTAGGAAGTGGCTTCTGTGGGACCTGATATGCCAACAGTTGGGAGAGGCTTCTGTGTGACCCAGCATACACATGGTAGTCATCAAGGTTGAGTACCACAATAGTTCATGTTTAGTGGGAAGCAGTTTCGGTGTGACCCGATAGGTCCACTGTACTCATTGAGTAGGAGTTCATCTATAGCCCATGGTGTTCTGTAAAATGACTGATGGTACAAATTTCTATACTCTATATTATACATGGTGTGAGATTTCTTTCATTGTTGTTTTACTTGGGGATTTATTTTTTGTTTTTCCTTATTTTTTTGGGGTCCCTACTGAGTATTTTGTTACTCACCTCTACACAGGTTTCTCCTGCACGTGTTTTGTCCGGTATAGATGACTGATGACTTGGCAGAGAACATGGTGTCCTAGGACCAGGTGGTTCCCAGTGAGACCTGGAAGGTGGGGTGTAATTTTTATGGCTTCTAGCAGCTACTCTATAATTACCCATAAGGTGGGATTTCATTGAATGGCTTTCATAGTTTCCTTTTACTTTCCTATTTTTAGTTCATCTTTTGTTGGGTTTGTATTCTGGCCTATTTGTCCTATAGTTTTTACAATTACTCAGTGGTTGTTTAGTGGCATACATGGTTATATTTCCATATATGAGATGTTCTTTTGTGTTCATGCTTATATGTACTCGCAAAAATGCCTCCAACTTGCAGGTTGACGCCTCCGCCGCTAGTCACCAACCCCTGGCCTTTGGAGGCGGGAATGGGGTATGTCACGACATGGGCACTGGCGGAAAGGTTATGACACAACTATCATATATCTAGTGACAATATTTCCAATTATTATATACCCAAAAACCATATTTCTAAATTACATATATATAAAAACCATATTTCGTTTCTATATATAGCCTCAAATAGATCATTATAATCATTCATCCTATTTATTTACTTCTCTCTTAGTAGGTCTATTAAAATTCGAATTCATTTCCTAATTTCTATAGTTGCAATCTGGGTTATGATATTCAAGGAAAACATCCTAATAAAGGTTTCATGTTGTTTTATATTTTATTTACTTTTGGTTTTATCCCGTATATAATTTTCTTAGTTATGTTTCATATTTTATTTACATAACATATTAATATTTGTCTAACATGGTAATATTTTTTCTAAATAAAATGTATTTGTGGTTTATTCTAGTTCATTATTGTTTTGGAAAAAAGTTATTCAACATAATAATTATTTAAGGTATAAAATAAAAGGTAAAATCATCAGGATTTACACACACCACCATCAAATAATTCTCAATCATGAATTCTATTAGTGGTTCCACTAATTTATTCTAAAATACTCATCATTGATATATGAATTTATACATTTGATAGGCCTCATAAATAATGTCACAATCGATTTTGGCCACTATGATGCATTCCCTTATAGATACTTTGAATGGCCACATATCATAGCAATCATGGACATATTCCATAATTATTCTAGTAGAGTGATCAATATATGGGAAAAAGATGAACTTGGAGTGCAGACATGGGAGATTCAAACCATTTTCATCTTTGACTGATAATTTATTAACACAATAAATATCTTAGATGAATGAACTGCACATATATTTTAGAATTTGAACCTATACATAGATCTCATATGTATTTATGTATTTAAATATTTAACCCAAATAGACTAGAAATGGTCTATAGATTCCAAACGGTGACATCCCATTATATTCATAAAGCATACATTGATAAATCATAGCCAACACCAGTACTTTCAAATGGATGGGCCTCCCCATTACCAACCTAAACACCATCATGAAATTTCTCATCCATACACTCATGTGTAATTCATATACCTGAAGTATATTTCAACTAATCAATATAGTGAAGAATCTATAAATTCAAACATAAGGATGGATTTATAGAAGAACATAATACCACATCTTCTTATACTGGCTGCTTTTTAATTTATGAATTTACGTTCCAAAGGCCCATCTTATACATATAGGGTTATCATGTTGATTATTTAAAGTTTATCCTACCACCCCATGGGACCAATAATATCCTCATCCATTTTTTTGAATTTATATTTTGTCTATAAGAGGGGATATTTACCCATAAAATTGATTTATTCTCTAATTAATTCATGATCCTATGGAAACAGTCATTTATAATATTCTGGCATGGAATTTTTGGGAAAACTCATCATACATGTCCCACAGGATGTGTGATGTAAAATAATTATACATATCCCAAGGACTGATTCCTACAACCTCATATTCCAAGTAAAATTCATTCAGCTATTGAAACTAATAGACGATCAGTTTGAAATAATTTCATCACACTTATATTTGTTTGTGTGTGTGTGTTTGGGTGATCTAAATGTCATCATAGATCACTTACACCATTAAATTATTCTCAAAATCGCTGAACATGGATCAAAACGAATATTACTACATTCATTCAGGATTTACATTATCTCTAATTCATTATTCTCAAACCTTATTCTATCCTGAAGGATTATTGGTTACTGAATGATGTAAAATGGAGGAATAAAATTATGTTTTTAACTCAGGTATATATGAATGTTTTTTTGAAGTATTATTATAATGTTTTTGTATATATGCGATTCTTGTCTCCCCATCATTGATATTTTATCTCCTTGATGATATATTCTATCTGAACAAACTAGCATACTTAGAAAACCAATACACTGAAATATTTTCACCTAATCTCAAGATATTGAAATTATTTAGAATTATTTTACCATATAATTAGAGTAATTCTGATTTCAGGATCCTCTTATGGTGCACTCTCAAGACATGTAGGATATCCAATACATGTGTTCCACAAGATATATCTTTTCCTTGTCTGATATCATGGATTAAAATTTTAATAGAGGTGGATTCTTTAGTATTTGTAATGGTGTTGGAAGTATGATCCATTTTCAATAAATTAATGATTCATCCATTTTACATTAATAAATAAATAAATAAATAAAAATCAATATACATGTAATGATTATTTAACCTTGTTGAATATTGAATAAAAAAATCAACAAGGGAAAAAATTATCTTAGGTTCCTTCATTCTGCCCCCCTCACCTGGGTTAATTTTCTGAAACCCCTTTTTTCATATCTAGTTTATTAAAGGTACTGGTTCACTAATATCATATATTATATGTCCAAGCATACTAATGCTAGAGAAAATTAAATAGTAGTTCCAAATGTCTCCAGAGATGGGATGTTAAAATTTGAAAAAATAGATATCATGATCTTCACATTTTGATCAACTCATATGATGTGCGAAGAGATAGGGGCCCACTCATATTCATAGTGGTGATGATGCATCATGATCCTATACAATAATATAAATAATATGCTTATAAGAGTTACATATCAAGCCCTTGTCCTCAATATGATATTTCAGTCTCTTCTTTAAATACACCTTCATTCCCTAATCATGATTCACCTTCGATTTTGATCCTTGTAATTCTAAATAGCATTGATTATAATGTGTTAGTTGTTTGAGTTGAGGTTTTTTAAATCAAAAGATTCATTGCACCCATGACCATATATGGAAATTTGGTCCCTTAATATTCTCTAAGTAACCTTCAATATGTTGTTCATTATATTAACTAAGTCTCTATGACTTAACCCACTATTTTAAATCCATATCATGTGACACATTTATGACTGTGCCCACATATTTAAATCCCTCATGTGGTCCTCATTCTCACCAAAACCATCTTTAATTAAGTACAACTTACTAGGGTGTGATATGTATTTAACTCCAGGCCCAAAACTCTTTTTTCTATGAATAGGACCCAAGACTCCCATACAAAAAAGGAGGTGTGAGAAGGAGATTTCAACAACCTAAGATCTAAATTTTGTGAAATGTATCACTTTTTGGGTTCCCAAGTTTCATAACACTTTTTTAGGTGAAAGAAATTACCAAAACATAAGTAAAAGTATTAGGAGATTGGGGTAATTGCATCATATGAAGGATTTGACACTGACAATTCTTAAAAGGACACATCTCATGAGTTCATTCAGGAATATGTTGATAGATCCCAAAATAGGTAACTACACATATATGTAATTTTGGAGGTCCCATATTAGGGTTCGACATGCCCAATTAATCCCTGAGATCCCATACACTGATGACACTCACCAAAGTCATCATAGAGGTCCCATACTAAGGCTTCATGCACCCATGTCATTCAAAATATCCCATATAATTGTGACACATGACTAGATCATCATAGAGAACCCATAATAGGGCACCACAGACCTATTTAATCTTGATGATTCTATAATATGGAAAAATAATCCATGGTTATCCCAATGGTGTTATAATTCAGCATCGCTTTCATAGCATATCCTAGAAATATTAATCTATGGAAACTCATCTGCCAAGCCTCTAGACTAGGGTGATAATTATCCAAAGATTTTGTACTATTGTGATGCTTCAACCAGATTTTCACAACTAGGAACCACTTCACCTATATTCCATTCCACATTTCCACTTAATTCAAGCCTCATACCTAGGTTCAATTGTTCCATGTTACCATACCAGGACTCGAATTCACCCAAGTCCCATACTTGGGCGTTTTTCCCTTAAGTATTTCACTTTTGGCTCTTACCAACCCAATACTCCTCTATGTCTTCATAAGATACACGACTAGG
Source organism: Viscum album (assembly GCA_963277665.1). Classification (NCBI taxonomy): domain Eukaryota; kingdom Viridiplantae; phylum Streptophyta; class Magnoliopsida; order Santalales; family Viscaceae; genus Viscum; species Viscum album. The sequence continues at coordinate 162,424,495 of OY728155.1, read as the reverse complement.
TTGCTCACACAAAATTGATCCCCGTTAACATGTATTCTATTAATAATCGATATTCCATGGTTTACCTCTCAAATATATAGGACCCTTAGAGTTTTTACAATCATGTATTCCCTTGATAACGAGGTTCCATGTAGTTGGGATAGCAATTAATCATTTATTTCCTCAATATTTGTATCTTGGGTATCCCATATACATCATCATTTAATCCATAAAGAACTTAGTTGGCCTCTTTGGTCTACTCTGTGTTCCATACATACCATGAGACTCTAATTCAGTGCAATCCAAAACTTATCCTCGCTATCCCATGCCCCTTGTGTGTCAATTCTTCCAACCATTCAAAATTATAAAAAAATTGAAGGTGGGAACAAATATGATCCCCCTATAAGATTTAATCAACAAAAGTATCCTCAATGATGATCTCATCCTTATAACCCATTATTTATGCCTAATTATCAGGGAATGTCTACAATTTGTAAGAAATAAACACACACTCTCTTGGTTGTGATAACAATAAATATGATTGAACATAAAGGAATGATCATGTGTAGGCCCCACCCCAAAAAATACTTATCACCATTATAAAATTAATCACCATTATATGAAATTAAACAATATTAAAGATAGTTTATTTTCTATTCTGTTGAACTAAAATGAATAATTCATGGATTAAACTCCCTAAAAATATACTTAATTATTCATGGTCCCTTAAACATAAAATTAATATCTATTTTCCATATCAATTGACCATAAATGGTACAACTTTTAGAATTAGTTAGAATCAAAATATGTCGCTTCTAATTACCATTATAGGGATTTTTAGAAAGCCCCTATCATTCTCTTAATTCAAACTTCACAACTCTTACCACCTCATTGGATAATGAAAATTCAATGCTCCTCAGATGTGTTGATTAAAACAATAGATTAAATAGACACTATTAATAGAATGATAGAGAACCTATAATACAAACCAATGTTCAAATCGATTCATGATTTGGGTTGATCTCTTAAAAGTTTAATCATTTTTAATATTATCACAATAAAGTATTCATTCGTATATCTTTAATTTTTAAGTGAGTCTTTGAATAGGCATAAAAACTCTTGGAGGGTTATTCCAACCACTGATCCCCCAGACCAATGCACGACCTAAAGTGCCACCGATTGTTGATGCTCATTTTCATCACATTGTCTAAAAGAATGGAAAGGGAAATGCCATAGCACAAATTGATTCATCCCTTGAAGAAAACATCAAAAATAGACAATGGCATGAACAAGGCTTCAAATGAACAGGGGTCACGCAAGTTTCATCACTATCGCGCAAGTATAAATGTGTTCCACCTAATGGTCGCGCAAGTGACTTGCACGCCCTAAAGGATATCTGCCCGGGGTTTTCTCCAGCCTATAAACAGACCCTGTGGGCCCCCCATTTGGGGAGGAATTCTTCCAGAATTCCCAGACACAGCTCTGAACGCCCAAGTCTCTTCTTCAGGTCTTCCAAACTCTTCTAAGGTAATTCTTTACCTAGAATGGAAGGTCTGAACAGGAAGAGTAAGGTATAAGTGTTAGAATTCACTAACACTTGCGCACCTAAGTGTTTTACCCGTAAGGAAAATGAACACACTTGTGTTCCACCCTACTTCTTCATCAGAACTGGCATGCCATCTTCTGGAAAGCCTCTAGGGATAATACCTAGTGTTTGAGCCAAGTCTCGCCCAAGTATTACTCAATGAATAAAAATCGCGCAAGTACCCATGTGTCGCCCAGGTATAACTATGCGACCAGGACTTGTGCGCCCACGCAGTACCTACACGCCTAAGAGGAAATGTGTGCCCCTACCTTTTTGGGTGCCTTTCCTGCCCACTTCACCCCTCTTATGTCATTCCACTTCTCATATCCATGATTCAGTATTCAAGACACTCTTCAAATCCATTTATGGAATGATTTCTTGATTTGGCTTCCTTATCTGAAAGGAACTTCAGGGAACATCTCTCAAAATCTAGTTATTTATAGATCTTTATGTCACTAAAGATTGAGATTTCATTCATTCCACCTCATCCTTTAAGATGAGAGAATCCTTAACCTGGGCCTCCTTTTCAGGAATAATCCCCATTCATAAATCTCAAATATGGGCTTCCTTTTTAGGAGTAAGTCCCAGTCTCAAATATGGGCTTCCTTTCTAGGATTAATCCCTAGATCCCCTAACCTGGGCCTCCTTTTCATGAGTAAGCCACAGTATCAAATATGGGAATCCTCCTCAGGAGTAAGCCCCAACCATAATTCTCTTAACTTGGGCCTCCTTTTCAAAAGTAAGCCCCAGTCTCAAATATTAGCATCCTCTATAGGAGTAAGCCCCAAGTCCCTTAATTTTTCAAGTCCCTTAAATTGGTCCTCCTTTTTAAGAGTAAGCCCTAGTATTAATTTCTTTTAAACAGTTCTAATTTACTTTTGATTTGGGGCTTCTTTCTCAGGTGTAAAACCCAATCATAAGTCCACTCATAACTTGGGCATCTTCTGTAGGAGTAAGCCCCAAGATTAGAGTATCCAAATCTCCATAAATTACATATACCTTTATGGAACATGTTCCTGGATTTATTCCCTGAAATAAATCTTAATCCTCATCTATTTTTGGGCAGTCATACATACATCATCCCCAAATCATTTCTTATGATTGCATATTTCATGGCACAAATTGTCTGATTTTGCTAATACCTCTTGTTTCTCACGCCGAGCATGAGACACTTGAGCTTAGAGTGTAAAAGTAATTATGAAATATTTCATTGAGCCATCAATCATAAACATCATACTACCTTATTCGAACTACATGGGTTCTAATTCCTTTTTCAAAACAAAGGATACGTAGGTATCGCATCAATGGGTACGATCCCAATTCTGAAATAATACATGTCCTCCTGAATGACAATAAACTTCAAGTGCCCCACTAAATTGCTTTAAAACCAGTATAGTTATCATAATGACCAAGAGAATTTTATGTATTTTAAGGATACCATCAACTATGAATCTCTAACAAATACAGATGATTCTTTATCGATGAAGAACCTCGAATACATATAAAAGATTCTCTGAATTTCTTAAATATCAATCATTGATTGTCAGACTAAAGGAAATCTCATTTTATACGTGGTAATGTAATAAGGATTGACGAACATAACTTAAATCTATAAAGAGAGTCCTGGAGTAGACAATAATTCCCCTCAAAAAGGTGTGATGAGTCCGACCTCCCATCCTCTAGACCAATGCAAATTCCTAAGCCTCATCAGTTCACAACTAATGAGCGCCTACCTTTGGAAAGTATGTCCAAATGGATATGGAATCATTGGATGTTTCTGGTTCTATGAACAAAACCGTTATAAACTGAGTGGAATGTTTGAACCTTCAATCAATGAGGTCATCCCCGATTCCAAAGGGAAACAAAAAAATGGTGAACCTGACGTGAATCCTTAACCAAGTTAATATAATGTTTTGCTTATTTGTTAGGCCCCTATTTAAAACTCAATGAGAGGGCCAACAAAATAATCGTTGACATATGTACTCATCCAAAAGATGAAGTGGTTGAATTTATCTTGATTACGTCTGTTACATCAAACATGCACTCTTTTTCAAGATTTTCTGCATTTTAAGAAATGGATTCTCTCAAGTTCACACCTATGAATACCACTACTATGAATACCACTGCTGAAAATGCCACTACTGCTACTCCTGCTGGAACGTTATCTACTCTGAGGATGACATCACCTACTCAGCGTCTTCAACGCTGGGTATCAAATGCGCTGGTTAAGGCGTATCGTCAACACGGTACCATTCCAACTCTGGAGGCTGCTCGACAAGCCCTCCCATTGAACAATTCAACCTGGTCATCCAGATAACGACGATCAGCGATCAAGAAACAGGTGTTGCTAACTACCATCTCCAACTGTTCCGGGTCATTATCCCCGGAACACAATCACCATTCACTCCCATATTCTGGGGAGGTGAATGAGAAGGTCCCTCAGGGCCTTAATTCAATGAAGCAGGAGTCCTTCCTGAGGGCTCCTATCAATAATTGTCACTAGAATCGTGGGGCAATATGCCCTCAAAATGATGAGGGTACCGACTCCAGGCGTTTGGCTCAGGTTCCTCCAACCCGAGCAGGAAAGATGAACCGCCAAAGGCGGAATCCGGTCAACAGTGAGCAGGTTCTCATCTCTGTCATCTCCAGAGAAGTCCACCAACCTAACTTGGTGGAAAACAACGAGCGGGAACATACACCTTCCTGTTTTAATTCTGCTATCCAGCAGACTCGTTTGGCAGCATCACATTAATCCCGCCAGGCAATTCTGGCGGAGTACTATAGGCAGGAACATACACCTGTTTATACATCAATAGCTAGTTAGCAGGCTTGTATGACTACATATGATGGAGCTCATCAACCACATTCGACGAAGTGCAATCATCAGGCACATACATCTGCTAGTATTAATCAAGCCTACCAACAGTCTTTCTTAGTAGCACACAGAGAATTCAGTCGGAAAGCTTCGGCGACAAACAGGAGGCAGACTCAACTCTCTGCCCCCACACTTGAGTACTGTCAGGATTCACTGATAGGAAAAGGAGGATAGGAGAAGGCACATACACCTACTCCAAGCACGGAATGGACGTATATCCCCGTTTCGGTAGCTGAAGTCACCAGGCATATTTTATCAATGGTGAAAGAGCAGAAGAAAATCCTTGCTCATATTCTAGATGCTTGCCAGGATATTATAACAGCTTCAACAGCATCTCAGGGAAAGACACATAAATCTATCCCTACGGAGTGACACATCAATAGTTCAATTCGAAACAGACACACACATTTGTTTCAGTCCAAGAGGGTTGAGGGGCATACTCCCCCATATCATACGGACAACCAAGTCAGGCACATACACCTGATTTGAGTGGAGATCGTCAGCCTTACCTGGCCATCTTTCCTAATTAGGAACATACACCTTCTCAGAGCAGCCACTTTTGTCAACAAGTGGTTTCCAAGGCTAGTTAGAAGGATTCTAATAAGAAGACCCACCCATCACAGTCAGGAGATCAAGAGCCAATCTGTAATAAGTCCTTGCACAATGTTGGAGTTCTTGAAGCCCTCAGACAGTTATCTGTTGGAATTCAAGATTCTACTCCCTCATTTCCCAATAGTGGGAACGTTAATTCCGAAGTACTTCAATATACAATTCCTCATGATGTCTTGCTTCATGACAATTCGGTCGATCTTGAAGTTTCATCTTTAGATGAGAGCCACAGGAACCCTCCATGTTGTTAGAAGACTAAGGATAAAGAGATCTCATCTTTTGCTGTAATCCATCATGGTGGTCCTCCCCATGATGATGAATTTCGCTGTGAAAGTCCTCTCCACTATAGTGATGCACATTGCCCGTAAAATGCTCTAGTGGACAATGTAGTGCCGAGAAAGCCCTCTTATCTTGAGGCACTTGCAAATGCGAAACCATTCATGTTTGATGCTTCATCTCTAGCTGGTAAAATACTTTCTCAATATGAAGATAGCCCAGGGTGTAGGTCATTCACCAAACCACCCCTAAGTCATGCATCTTCTAGTTTGATCAGTGATTTCACTACCAATATTGTTGAATCCGATGAAGCAATAAGGAAGAACCAACTCTGGTCAAATCAGGTAGAAGAATCTTCATTGAATGATAAAGGGGAAATACTGAACATGAGAAAACAACTAGCAAAAGGTGAAGTGCCTGTTATGTTTTGGCCTCTGGATGACTCTCAGTATGACATTCCAGAGATGTTAACAGAAGATGATATTCATGATATTCGTCTCAACATATGGAAAACTCTTTGTCAGTTGAAAAAAGAAATTATTATCTTATGATGAATATGAAAATCATCTTAAGATAATAGAAGGGTTACAACGTCAGATTGATTTGGCATCTCTATCAGTCTCTCGATATCCGAAGGCTGAAAAGCAGCAGAGAGCCCTTCAGCGTTCATGCCTTGGCGCACTAAGAAGATTGCGCAAGATAATTGCCAATGCCCCATCTGGTATTCATGTTAGAGGATGGGGCGTTCATGGAGCACTAAATTTCACGGTGCTCTCCAGTCAGCAAAGCCCACCGAAAATGGTCTCATGCAACATTATTTCCCATGGCCGGCCATATTCAATGGGATTTGTCTGTAATCAAAATATTTCCCAAGAACAGGCCTCAACTAGTTCCTCTCAAAATAAAAAATACAGAGAATGAGTTATTGAATTACTCATGCATCAAGAAAACGAGAATATTGAATAGGCCTCTCGTATGGAGCAAGCACATCATCAAGTGACAAAAGTGTCAAAAATCATCCAACGGTCATTTGAGCCGGGTGATAAAAGTGGATAAAAGTTGATGCATCCAGCTAATTTCTGGACTAAGGTCCACAAGATCAGGAGAGCTTTTAAGAAAGTCTCAGACATAGGATGTCAAGAGCCACCCCAGCTTGCCAGACTGGGGACTCTTTTAAACCAACCCTCGGAATCAACAAATAGGATTCGAGGAGTTGAGCGTGAACAGCAGGAACAGCCCCAATCCACCGAAATAGGGACTTTTTCAAATCATCAATCCCCTCCTCAGATAAAGTCAGTCTTTTCTCGATTGGGTAAGAAGACTCAAGAGGAAAGAAGAGTCAAATTATCATGAGATTCTCTCCAAATTATGGTTCTTCAAGAAGTTCCTGAGGGATTGAATCAACAAAAGGCAATGTCTCATCAAAGACACGGACGAAGACAATATCAAAGAAATTCTGATAGAAGGGATGTTATGTGTTATGCATCAAACAATGTCATCAATGTCGTTGTTGCTGATCCACAAGATGAGGCTCACATAGGGGACTCATATGAAGAGGTTCCTGCTCATGAAGTTGTACACACAAACACAAATGAAGAAGGTGTTTATACACGAAATCAAAGGTTTACCCAGAATCTCGGTGTTCCTTCAAATAACCCACTTCCCCCTCTCCGAAATGGATTAAACAAGAGGAAGGGAAAGAGTCGGGATATATATCCTTCCTCTAGATAAGGCCAATCACTCTCACTAGAGAAATGATTTGTGCAACAAGAGGAAGAAATGAAGGAATTAAGGAGGATGAATGCAGAACTACATCAGGGTAGTCTTACTCCTAAGCATGCTAGGGTCAGTCAGCCAAGGGAGTTTTTTGTAGCTACTGAGATGGAACAAGAATATCCTCCTTTAACAGTACACCCTCACAGGTCTAATCCTATGGGTCAAGTGCAACAACAATTGGTAGTGCTACCATCAGTTGCAGTACCAGCTGCCATACCTTTCGAGACTCCAGTCATTGCACCTACCCAAGTCCAAGTTGAACCAGATGTTTCTCAAAAGTTAATAACTACCATTCAGTCATTAACATCTCGGTTAGAGATTATGGAAGGGAAGTGTGTGCATGTTCAACCGGAAAAGAAAGCTTACCCTGAATGGGTAGATTCAATCTCTCCCCCATCAAATTTTATGAATCCTGTCTTCCCTATTTTCAATTGATCAGGCGACACTGAACAGCATTTGATGTATTACGTGTCTTGTTTCTATCCTATGATGGGTACTCCAGAGCAGCAAGAAGTAGTGAAACTCAGATGCTTCATGCGAACCTTGCAATGACCATCCTTTGTCTGGTACACAAGCTTGAAGTACAGGACAATTACCGGATGGGAAGATCTCCGTCAACTATTTCTTATTCAATTCAGCTCAACTTTGCCAAAGACAATAGTTTTCAATCATACAAACTGTAAGCAAAGGGATAATGAAAGAGTCTCTGATTTCATTACTCACTGGAAGGGATTAACATATTCCCTGAGCTTAGCACTCCCTCAAGAGGAACTGTTGCCAATATGTGTGGAAAATCTGCATGACGAATTATGCACACAACTGATCCCTATGAAATACACAGGAGGGTTTCGAGACCTTACTTCAATATCTCATAAAATTGAAGATTCTCTTATACAGATTAAGGCTAAATCTCGTGTAATTCCATCATCTCCAGGAAATAGAATGGGTAAAGTATAAACTACTACAGTTATGCTTAAACAAGCACCTGTACCTACTTCTACCTCAAAACATTCATCTTTTCGAAGGGCTCCACCTCGTGGCCGCCAACAATAATGGTCGTTTCGTCAAGACAATCAAAAATATCAAAGACGAAAACAATTTGAGGATCTGAAGAGAAAAACATACTCTTTCCAAAATGAACAGGTTCCTAGTTACTTCATTTCGACCCTAGAGAATAATTTGGTTCTACTGCCAAAGCCCAAGATGCCAAACAAGGAAGGAGTTGAAGACCGTGACAATTATTTCCCCTTTCATCAAATCTTGGGGAATCCCATCCAGGAGTGTTTTGTCTTCAACAACCTCCTGAAAAAGATGTTCGACTCGGGATAAGTCAAACTGAAAGGCTATTTAGCCCAGGTAGCATGCATCACTACTACAGTTCTAGAGGAGGAAGGCAAGTAGCAAGAAGTCAAAAGAAAAAATCCACACAAATATGATGATTGGATGATCAGAAAGACGATCAACCGAACTCATGCTATTTTGTGAATGCAATTGAAGAAACCAATTGTACCTTCTACCATGAATTCTGCAGGAAAACCCTCTTCATCAGAGGGAAAGTCCTCAAAAGGGCGGCATAATTCCATGAAAGAGAAAGAATCAGAAGAAGATGATTATGTGTCAAAGCCTAAGTTGTCATTGACTCTAGAGGACTTGATGCCATCTACTTCAAATCAACGGGCACCACCCCACCAAACAGCACAGCCTAAATTGGCTAGTCAGGCAGAATCCTCATCAGATAAAGAGTTGATTTTTGATTCTATTAATATGATTCAATTAACATATCCATATCCCAGTTGCAGTTTCGATTTCGATGAGCCTGAATTCCCTGTATCAAATAGAGGAATCAGAGGAAGTTCCAGAGGCTCAGGATACAGGGGAAGACATTGATCTTTTAGAAGTCACTATTCCAATTCTACCCCTGTTAGAACTGTGTACGCAACAGAAAATCGTGGTAGAGCCCTTCAACGAGCTCAGCAAGAACAAGCAAGTTCTTCCACCAATAGCAAATTCAGTCTTGGCACAATTATTTTGGAAGACCGGTTGAAGGTTTTATCTTCTTCCTCTCAGCAACTAAATCGGTCTAATTGGTCTAATCTTCCTAAGCTAGGAGTATTACCAACTCCTATCCCGTTATAAGATGCATCAAATTCCAAAGCATAAAATTCCAAGGCACCTGTTAAACCACATGTTCATGTTGGGAAATGTAGAACTCTGGATCAAAATTATGATGTATTGAAACACTTGTCCCATGTACCAGACAAGTTATCAATTATGGATGCTTTAAATCAGTCAAAAGATCTTATGGAGGCACTTATCGAGGCTTTGTCAAGTCCTCAGGAGTTTGAAACTGAAATTGCTCCAGTTGAAGTCTATCACATAGAGAATAATCCTGCAAAATTCCAGACAATAATATCTTTTACTGATGAAGATGAAGATGATGTTGTGCATGGGCATATTAGACCTTTGTACTTATCTGGAACGGTCAATGGCATAGAAGTCCAAAGAGCTTTCATTGATAATGGTTCAGGAGTCAACCTCAAGACCATTCGTACACTTCGTCGATTGGGCCTCATGGAATATGATTTATCTCCATCTACCATGATGTTACAAGGATATGAAAAAAATGAACAAGAACCACTGGGCAAAGTTACAATCAAAACTCAGTTTGGAGATCCTGTATCCAATTCAGATTTCATGGTTGTTGATCAAGACTTAGCCTTTAACATCCTTCTTGGAAGACCCTGGATACATCAACATGCGGCTATCCCTTCATCATACAATCAATGTCTCAAATATTGTTTCAATGGTCGTGTTGGGACATTGTATGGTGATAAGGCCCCATTCAAGACATGTGAGTCTCAATACATTGAGGCAGAATTCTATCACATGAAGGGAAGGGAGAAATCCACAACAAAAGAGATTTCCAAAATTAATGCTCCATATGATTTGGAAGATATTCCAGTAAATCCATTTTCACATGTGAGTATAGATTATGTGTTGCCTATCTGTCAAATTGAAAGGATATACCCAAATCAAAATACTCTTATGCAAAGATCCATAATGTCAATTACGACAATCAAGCCAGACAACATTGGATAAATTGGTGATTCTCCAAGCAGTGATTAAAGCCCAAATGGCGATGTCTACATTTCATCTACTGAAATCCAACAAGTCTATACTTTGCCAATTAGGCCATAATAAGTTATAGAAACATCATAGGTGAGAAATGATGTCAATTATCAATCCATCATCTCCTCTTCATTACCCAAAGAAGACCCTTCATCATCAATCGGGTCGGAAATGGAAGCTTCTTCTTCAAGATGTGAAAATTTTGACATCTCTTCTGATCATGAAAATTCTGCTTTATCATCTTCTATGCAAGTAGAAATGGAAGAAATAACACATGATGAAGAAGAAGAGGAAGATATCAGAGATGCTCCTCCAGCATTTGAAGAGGGTATCTCTACCACCGTGGATGAACTCATAGAAATAAATCTGGGTAAAAAAGAAGATCCATGCCCCACTTTAATCAGTGCGGCCATGACTCTTGAAGAGTAAGAGATGTATATTTCTTTTCTAAAGAAAAATTGAGATATATTTTCTTGGAACTATACAAGAATGTCTGGGCTTGATCCTGATGTTGCTACTCATCATTTGGGTTTACCAGAAGAACATCGAGGATTTAAGAAAGCCGTGAGAAGAACACACCCAACTTATGCTTCCAAAATTGAATCTGAAGTGGATAAGCTTATCAAATATAACTTCGTCAGAGAAGTTAAATATCCCAATTGGTTGGCTAATATTGTCTCTGGAAAGAAAAAGAATAGACAAATTAGATTTTTCATCTATTTCAGATATCATAATCAGCATTGTCCTAAGGATGATTTCCCAGTTACGATTATAGAACATTCAATTGATGCAACAGCTGGCTATGAAGCACTTTACTTCATGGATGGATATTCTGAATATAATCAAATTCGAATGGCCCCGGAAGATGAGGAATCCATAGCCTTCAGAGCCCCTCAGGGTGTGTTTTGCTACCGGGTAATGCCCTTTGGCTTAAAGAATATGGGCGCTAGATATCAGCGTACCATGCATCGTGTCTTCAAACCCTTTCTAGGGAGGTTTGTTGAATTATATGTAGATGATTTGGTGGTTAAATACAAACAACGTTCAAATCACTTGTCTGATTTGGAAGTCATATTCTGCAAGCTTTGACAACATAATTTGAAGAAGAACCCCTTAAAATGTGCTTTTCGGGTAACCTCAGGAAAATTTCTCGGCTTTGTTGTATGCCATTGTGGTATTGAAGTCGATCCTGAGAAGACAAAGTCAAACCTTGGTATGTCACCTATTCGAAATTTGAAATAATTATGAGGACTTCAAGGAAACTTAGCCTATATTCGGCATTTCATCTCCAATTTGGCTGGAAAAAGTTTACCCTTCATCAAATTTATGAAGAAGGGAGTCACTTATCAGTGGACTGAAGAATGTCAAGAAGCATTCGATATTCTCAAGAAATACCTCTTGAGTCCACCGGTACTCATGCCACCTGTTGAAGGAAGACCACTTATCCTCTATGTAACAGCTCCAGGGCGATCATTGGGTGCATTTCTTGCTCAGAAAAATGATGTTGGGAATGAAAACAGCCTCTACTACCTCAGTCGGACTATGCTTGAAACCGAAACCTGGTATTCAAGTATTGAGAAGTGTTGCCTGGAATTAATCTTGGAAGTTCAGAAGTTGAGACACTACTTGCAACATCATGAGGTCCAATTGGTATCTCGCAATAACCCGCTCAAATTCATCCTTCGTCATCCAATGCTTACAGGACATCTGGCAAGGTGAGCAGTTATTTTGCAGCAATTTGATATTCAGTATGTGTCTCAAAAGGCAATAAAGGGCCAAGCTCTGGATGATTTTCTAGTTGAACACCCTTCAGTGGAAGACACATCTTCAGATATTGAACACCCTGATGAGGAAATATTCTCTATTCAAGAAATTCCTCAAGCATGGGAAATGTATTTTGATGGTGCTTCTAGAAGTCCAACTGGGAGGAAAATGGAAAATCCTAAATTCAATAAAGTTGGCTTAGGAATTGTTCTCATTTCTCTAGAAAAGGCGGTGTTACCTTATTCCTTCTTATTGTGGGAAGGTGGTACCAATAATGAAGTATAATACCAAGCTCTCATCATAGGCTTTGAATTGGCGCTTCAAGCACAAGTGAATCACTTAATGGTGAAAGGTGATTCAGACCTGGTAATCCAACAAGTCAATGGGGATTATTCCATCAGAAAATAATAACTAATCCCTTTGTATTATTACGTCAGATTGTTAATGGTGGAATTCCATCCAGAACCAACATTTTCTTATGTCCTGTGATCATAAAATGCTCAATCAGATGCACTGGATAATATAGTAACAGCTCTGGAAGATCCAAATCAGGATGAGAAAACCATCACTATTGCCCACTGTCGTGCAATTTCACCTTATGTTCGAATCAGAACAGAGGAAATTAATGAAATTTGTCCCATTCCTGAACCATATTTTCATATTATAAAATGGATGTCACTTATCAGGGAATACCTTCAAAATGGAACACTTCCACCTGATAGAGCTGAGAAAGAACAAATCCGACGACATGTGGTCAATTTTACTCTTTATGATAGCCCAGATCACCTAGAGAAAATTTTCTACAAACGTGGTTTTGATGGAGTTATCTTCAGATTAATTAATGGTGAAGATACAATGGATATCATGAATGAAGTGCATGCAAGAGTCTGTGGTGCCCACCAGTCTGGACATAGACTGTCTGATCAGATTCGAAGGTTTGGATACTTTTGGCCCTAAATGATATAATATTGTGTTGATTTCACAAAGAAGTGTCATTGATGCCAAGTACATGCCAACTTCATTCATCAACCTCCAGAGTTTCTTCAAACAGCTAAATACTCATGGCCATTTGCCACATGGGGAATGGATGTGGTGGGACCTTACCCTTCATCTACGGCCAAGCAGTTTAATTATATTCTTACTACTACTGATTTCTTTTCCAAATGGTTAGAGTCAATAACTCTCAAGGAAGTCATTTCTAAGTGCATTATTAGCTTCATCAAGTCTAACATCATTACCAGATTTGGTGTCCCTAATACCATATTGACGGACAATGGAACTAACTCCTTTTCATCCGAGGTGAAGAAATTGTATCAAGAATACAACATCAAATCCAACCATTCATCTCGGTGCCATGCAGTGGCCAATGGCCAGATAAAATCTTTCAATAAGACTCTGTCAAATATACTACAAAAGATGGTGGATAACGATAAGAAATCATGGCCTGATAAAATCTTTCATGCTTTATGGGCTTATCGGACTACCACCGCACTGCAACTCGGTCAACTCCATATTCATTGGAATATGGAACGGAAGCAGTCTTGATAAATGAAGTTCATCTACCCTCGCTCATAGTTTCCATTTGTGATCAATCATATACAGATGAACAATCCCAAAAGCGATTGAATGAATTGGAACAGTTAGAGGAGAAATGATTGTGCACTTTTCACCACTTAGATGTCTATCACAATCGAATAGCACGAGCTTTTAACAAAAATGTTCGTCTTCGTTCATTCACTCAGGGAGAATTGGTATCAGTTCTCAGAACTCCAATTATACCAGGAAATAAACCTCCCAAGCTTGAGCCAAAATGGGAAGGACCTTACTCAATACATAGGGTCTACTCAAATGAATCTTATTCATTAATCTCGAGGGATGGAGAACTCATCACTACACCAACCAATGCCAGATTTTTGAAGAATTTTTTTGTATAAACACAAAATATATCATCCATGGTCTGGTATGACCTTAAACTACATCACCGTCCAGCAAGACGTTAAACTGCATCATCAACGGTCCATGCATATGACCATAAACTATTTTCACATACGTCCAACATGACGTTAAACTGTGTCGCCTTTATCGTCCTTGCTATATGACGTTAAAATATACAGCAACGGTCCATACATATGACCTTAAACTATTTTTATTCCTTTCGTCTGACATGAAATTAAATAGTGACGTCCTAACTACATGATGCTAAACTATACAGAAGTCCCTTACGTCCAGCATGACATTAAAATGCACCATCCATGGTCTATGCATATGACCTTAAACTATTCGCACTTTCGTCCAACATGACCCTAAACTATATCGTCCCTTTTTCATCCAACATGACGTTAAACTGTGAAAACATCCCTTACGTCCAGCATGATGTTAAACAGCATCATCAATGGTCCATACATATTACCTCAAACTATTTGTGTTACTTTCATCCAACATGACGTTAAACTATGAAAGAAGTCCCTAATACGTCCAACATGACATTAAATGGTGTATTCTTTTGTCCTTACTCCATGAAATTAAACTGCACAGTCGTCTTTTTGTCCAACATGCCGTTAAATTGTGTTGTCTCCATAATCCTAACTACATGACGCTAAACTGTACAGAATGTCCTTTGATACGTCCTACATGACATTAAACTGTACTTTGTCCCTGCTACAGGACACTAAACTGTGCAGCACCAATAGTCCTAACTACAAGACTTCAAACTTCATAGTCCCTTTATATGTCCTAGATGACATTAAACTGTGCATCGTTAAGGTTGTTGTTACCTCTTGTTTCTCACATCGAGTATGACTCACGTGAGCTTAGAGAAAACCTCACCCATAACACTCTCTCTGGGCTAATAACCATGTGTAAGTCCCAGCAAATTTTTTTTTAGGTCTTTATCCCCAACAACAACTAGATCATTAATTCATTACATAATTGAACTACGCAGACTTTGATCCTTTCCATCCAAGATGTTTTACGTAGGAAACCTCCCAAGGTTCAATGCCAAAACCAATCTCTTCACATCGGTTCGCCTCCATCTCATACGATGTTGATTCGTGAAACCGCCACTAGAATCAATATCTTTACATTGATTCACTTTCATCCTTGCTATACGATGTTAAACTATACCGTACTGTTTTGTCCAGTATGAAAATAAAATACAAATATTCTTTGATACCCTCACCTGATAGGGAACCATTATTTTAATTGATTTTTCCATCATGTTTCATTTCAAAGACTATGTGCATACATGGCAATGCCCAAACCTTTTATCTTGGGCTAAACCATCATTGCACTAAAGTCCCTTTTCACCCTTCACATGTATAAACAGAATTTGTATAGAGGGTATTTCTAGAACTACGTGGGCTTGATTACCATCCTTATGGGATACGTAGGAACATTCGAGTGTCCCTCAAATCTAGCCCCAAGTCTTTTGGGCCTAGCCCCAAATTCCACTTTGAGTCCCTTGGTTGAAACGTCCCCATGAAAACACACACTGTGTATTTCTTATAATGGTCCAAGCTCTATGACCCTAAACTATGATCTCTAATACTTTTGTCCCACACGATGTTAAACTGCAGTTTAATAACTACGTATTGCTTGATTCCCATCCTTATGAGATACGTAGTGAAGTCAAACATTTCAATTCAGGACCCAGCCATAACATGATTATGGTTAGC
Organism: Viscum album; assembly: GCA_963277665.1. Lineage (NCBI taxonomy): Eukaryota > Viridiplantae > Streptophyta > Magnoliopsida > Santalales > Viscaceae > Viscum > Viscum album. Next base: position 162,408,828 of record OY728155.1, on the reverse strand, counting down.
ATTGATCAGTGTATCTCTGTATACATTGGACAATACCCATATTTATGTGTGATAATCCTATCCTTACATATTTTCAGATCTTCATAACCCTTTTCTTGACTTTTATTCACAAAAATGTCAAATTTCGGAGAGTTCTATTACCTGACTATGCAGTACGTGCCCTTAGGTGGCCTTGCATAAACAGTATCCATAACATATTTTTCATCCAAAAGATACTATTATCTGACTATGCAGCCAATGCCCTTAGGTGGCCCTACATAATTCAACCCCCTAACATGTTTGTCGGATACCGATAACTTCATTTTTAGGAAGAAACCCTCTTTTGTCCTTATTGGTCTTAAATGATAGTATGTAGGGATCTGCAAAAAAAACCATCCTTAACATATTTTTCCCATATCCTTTTTGAGGATCTGAAAGTATTCAAGTCTATGGTTTATATTCTCCTTCCCTACGTTTGGGTCAGACCTTCGTAGGAGTGATATCCATCTAGTTCTCTGATAATCTTGTTTGGAAATATCTTCTACATATTCAAGTACCTCTTTCCATACAGCAAACTCTATACTTTGGAAAATTTGAATCTCCATAAACATTCATTGTATTTTTAGCACTAGGAAAGTAAAATTCTGAGAGTTCGTTTGCCTCATTATGCAGCACGTGCCCTTAGGCAGCCTTGCATAAACAGTCTACATAACAGACTTGTTAGCCAAAAGATGCTATTTTTTTGACTATGCAGCCAATGCCCTTAGGTGGCCCTGCATAATTCAACCCCCTAACCGGTTTGTTAAATAATAGTAACTTCATTCTTGGAAACTACTTCTTCTGATTCCTTTTAGCTCTTTTTCATATCATTCCTCAGATTCAAATATTCTTAAGAAATAGTTTACATATTTTCTCTCATACTTGAGTATGGTAATATGTTTTCAGATAAATTTTCAAATAATTGAGTTAATTCTAATTCATTCGTTCAAAGATATTTCGACCTTAAACATTAGCCTCTTTATGTCCAACGTGCACGACTTTAAACTGTCCACAAAAGACCAAGTAACTTTGAATAAAAGTAAATTTCTAGCACACTAAACATACATTTTGTATGATTTAGGTAATATTAAGCAATTAAAAGATTCAAAGTTTGTAGGGTTATTTATAATAATCCTAGTAAAAATCAAACAATGCTTACTAGGCCCATCGGCATAGGTAAAATTTAAAGCATGTAGCAAAAGAATGCAGGTACAAATAATTGAATTTGAAAGTGTTTTTCATTGATACACATGAGATAGAAGGACATCCATAGACTGGAGTCTCTTCTCTTTTTAATGAATCACAAAAGGCTTTTAACATAACTCTTCATTTGATTTACGGCATCCCGAGATTTATCAGCAACCACCTGAAATTCATTCATTCAACTGGATACAATAAGAGATGCAGTGATACAAGCTCTTCTTGGAACAATTGTAAAAGTATGTTCTCAAGTGCGGTTTTAGAAACATTTATGCTGATCAAAATATGACTCTGTTTCTGTCCAAGAGTCTTGGAAGATGGATACATGGATTTGCGAATGGATCATTGGAAGTAAAGATCCATTTGGAGAGAGTACTATTTTTAGATATTGCTCTAAGTCCATGTCTGTCTTCTCTCCACCAACCGGTAGTGAAAAACAATTCAGCACATGGGTTTTCCATTTTCATATCTGCAAGGAAATGATATGGAGGAAAAATTTGAAAGTTCACACTAATGTTGTTCCTCTTAATGCACAGCATAGCCGAAATAGAGGGGTAGCAGTGCAGCAGCATCTTAGGTGTATAGTTATTTGCATCTGGAATATTGACTCCTTGCAGATGACCATGACCATACAGAGACCGGTAGATTCTTTGTGGGAAATTAAGATGATATTTCTTCATGTACATAGCCAAATCTGGGAGAGTGTTGTCGCAAATATCATAGTAATCATGGCCAACAATGATCATCATGTCATCAATCCACTTGCTAGCCAGTTCATCAGCCGTTCTGATTCTCATGAGAGCCATTGAATCTGCACAAAAGTTGAAAAAACTAACTCTTAAATGGATTTATTTTTCATAAAATTTGTGAAGTAATTCAGAAAAATAGAAAAGGCATTAAGGCGCACAAGTGTAAACATGGCGCGCAAGTGTTAGTGTGTCACGCTAGTTTTTGACGCGCAAGTCTAAACACCTCTACAGCAGTGCGACATCAAAGAAATAGCAAAAAACAGAGCAACCTGTGCAGCGAAGGCCACTTGCGCGGCGAGAGCTCGAAAGTTTGAAATCCGGATGCTTTGTACGGAAATGGGGCCACATATTTATAGGCCACATCCGTACCCTGTGCGTCGAAGTCTGTCCAGCTGCAAGTTGCAAGTCATACCTTGCGCGCCACAGCCTGTGCGCCATACACTTGCGTGCCACCTTTCCTTTAGTTTTATTCCTTTCCTCAGAGTTACATCCTCATTTCTTTCGGATCCAACTCTGAGGGAGGACTTTTGTTGACGCTCCTTTTCATCACATTGTCTAAATAAATGGAAAGGGAAATTCCTTAGCACAATTTGATTCATCCTTTGAAGAAAACATTAAAAATCGACAATGGAATGAACAAGGCTACAAATTCACAAGGGTTGCACAATTTCCATCACTATCGCGCAAGTATACTTGCGCGCCACCTAATGGTCGTGAAAGTGACTTGCACGCCCTAAAGGATAACTGTCCGGGGTTTTCTCCAACCTATAAATAGATCCTTTGGGCCCCCCATTTGGGGAGGAATTTTTCCAGAATTCACAGACAGTGCTCTGAACGCCCAAGTCTCTTCATCAGGTCTTCCAAACTCTTCTAAGGTAATTCTTTACCTAGAATGGAAGGTCTAAAAAGGAGGAGTAAGGTCTAGGTGTTAGAATTCACTAACACTTGTGCGCCTATGTGTTTTACCCTTAAGAGAAATTAACACACTTTCATGCCGCCCTACTTCATCATCATAACTTGCGCGCCATTTTCTGGAATTCCTCTAGGGATAATACCAAGGGTTTGAGCCAAGTCTCGCCCAAGTATTACTCAATGACTGAAAATCATGCAAGTACCCATGTGTCGCGCAGGTATACCTGCGTGACCAGTACTTGTGTGCCCACGCAGTACCTGCACGCCTATCAGGACTTGCGCACCCCTACCTTTTTGGGTGCCTTTCCTGGCCACTTCACCCCTCTTATGCCATTCCACTTCTCCTATTCAAGATTTTGTCTTCAAGACACTCTTCAAAGCCATTTATGGCATGATTTCTTGATTTGGGTTCCCTATATGAAAGGAACTCCGTGGAACATCTCTCAAAATCTAGTGATTTATAGATCTTCATGTCACTAATGATTGAGACTTCATTCATTAAACCTTATCCTTTATGATGAGAGAATCCTTAACCTATGCCTCCTTTTCATAAATAATCCCCGGTCAAAAATCTCAAATATGGGATTCCTTTTCAAGAGTAAGCCTCAATCTCAAATATGGGCTTCCTTTTCAGGAGTAAGCCCCAATCTCAAATATGGGCTTCCTTTTCAGGAGTAATTCCCAATATCAAATATGGGCTTCCTTTTCAAAAGTAAGCCCCTGATACCCTAACCTGGGCCTCCTTTTCAGGAGTATGCGCCAGTCTCAAATATGGGCATCCTCCTTAGGAGTAATCCCTAACCATAATTCTCTTAACTTGGGCCTCCATTATAAGAGTAAACCCCAGTCTCAAATATGGGCATCCTCCTCAGGAGTAAGCCTCAAGTCCCTTAATTTTTCAAGTACCTAAAACTGGGCCTCCTTTTCAGGAGTAAGACCCAGTCTTAATTTCTCTTAACCAGTTCTAATTTACTTTTGATTTGGGGCTTCTTTATTAGGAGTAAAACCCAACCATAAGTCCACTCCTAACTTGGGAATATTCTTTAGGAGTAAGCCCCAAGATTAGAGTATCCAAATCTCAATAATGTACATATACCTTTATGGACCCTGGTCCTGGATTTCTTCCTTGAAGTAAAGCTTAATCCTCATCTATTTTTGAGCAGTCATACATACATCATCCCCACATCATTTTTTATGATTGCATCTTTCATGGAAAAAATTGTCTGATTTTGCTAATACCTCTTGTTTCTCACACCGAACATGACTCACGTGATCTTAAAGTATAAAAGTAATTATGATATATTTCTTTAAGCCATCATCATAAACATCATACTCCCTTTTTCGAACTATGTGGGTTTTGATTCCTTTTTCAAAACAAAGGATACGTCGGTAGCCCATCAATGGGTACAATCCCAATTCTGAAATAATCCATGTTCTCCTGAATGAAAATAAACCTCAAGTGCCCCACTGAGTGGCTTTAAAACCAGTATGGTCATCATAATGACCAAGAGACATTTATGTATTTTAAGGATACCATCAACTAATAATCTCTAACAAATATAGATGATTCTTCATTAATGAAGAACCTCGAATACATATAAAAGATTCTCTGAATTTCTTACATATCAATTATTGATTGTCAGACTAATGGAAAGATCATTTTATACTTGGTAATGTAATAAGGATTCACGAACATAACGTAAATCTATAAAGAGAGTACCAGAGTAGATAATAATTCCCCTCAAAAAGGTGTGACGAGTCCGACCTCCCATCCTCTCGACCAATGAAAATTCATAAGCCTCATCAGTTCACAAATAATGAGCACCTACCTTTGGAAACTAGGTCCAAATGGATATGGAATCATTGGATGTTTCCGGTTCTACGAACAAACCCGTTAGAAACCGATTAGAATGTTTGAACCTTCAATCAACGAGGTCATCCCCGATTCCAGAGGGAAACACCTGTATATCCTAGAAATTAAATTTCTCTAGATGGTATATTATTATTAACTATAAACATGCAGGATCAATGGTGTTTTGGAGAAATTTATTTACTAAAAAAGAGTTATATGTAGGAAATACAATTAATTAACATTTTAACAGATGATTTTTGTTATGTAAAGGGGTTTGAATATTTGATTCCATAATGTAATACAATCTCAAAATGATTTATAAGTATCATCCTTACTCAAATTATCTTTCTTAATATATGTTACTCACTAAATTATTTTAATGGTTGTTCATTATAAATTGTTATAAATATGTGTGGAAATAATTTCATAGAGATGTAAGGAATTTAGAGAAACCCCAAAAGTGAAGAAAATATATGGTTGATCTAGTAGTCTATAATATAATATAAGATTATATAGGATATTCTATATGATTTTTATATACTTTTTAATTAGTTTATTAACATAAAATTTTTTAAGTTATATAAAATTAAAACACTATATTATCATTTTTTCAGGTTAGATGAATATCATATGTAAATTAAAATAATTATTACCCTCTCAAATAATGATATTCATTTATCCATAGAATATGATCATCATGAAGAATTTTTGGATTTTCTATAATGATAAGTCTATAATGAGTATGATTTAGTATAAAAATATGATATATTCCCATGAGGTATAAATGGATTTTAATACACTGAATGACCCGATAAATATATACAACATGAAATTTCATACACTATTTTTTGTATACAAGAGTATAATGTTTAATATTTCAATTTACACATACCTAAGATTATATAGATGCATAGAAGGTGAAATTTTATTCTTGGAAACCATTATTATTAAATATTTTAGGCTTATCTATTATGGGGGTTGTTTTGTATGATTTTGATCATGTCATTGGTTAGATCATAAATAAGATGATAACATTCCTATTGTATGTGTAAGAGTTGGTGTCCTGGATCAAAAAATTTGTACTTTTATTACAAGGATATTTAATGTATTTAAATATTAAGCATCTTATAACATATTGTTCATTGTTCTGCATGACAATGATATAATAATATCCTTGAGTATTTGTTTCATTGATAAGGTCATGGAAGTTCCCTGATATGATAATAACCTTGAAATGCTATAAAAATATTCGTAAATATCGTTCTATGGTTGGATGACGTACTATGATGAGACACATAGAATGCAGACCACCAGGTTTGAGTACTCGTAAGCAGATGAGACTACCTTTCTTAAAGATCACACTTGTTAATATCCAAAATATGTGATTATGATAACAAAATCACCATTATAAATTCCTCATGTGCTGGTGTCATCAGATATTTATATCTACGAGTGTGTGTAATGATCTTTAAACTTTAATATTACAATTAATTAGTTTCATGACTCAGGCACATTGATTTACAAACAAAAACCAACATGCAGATAGGTGGTGGGAAGTAGGGTATGTTGTGTGTGTCATGAGTGGCATGTTAATAATGGATAAGTTGAGGAAGGATTCACCCATTCTATTTATGAAAGTTGATATGTCGACCCTTTGATTTAAATAGAACCGTTGCACGAAATTCCATGTCCACGGTGTAACGACATGTTTATTGCAGGCAGTCAAAGTATAATGTATCAAGCATAAAATTTTATGATACTATCATGAAACTTTCTTAATGAGATATTGAAAAAAAATGGATTATATTACACCATGATTGTTCTTATATGGGTGTCATTGTTATGAATTTACATTATTTATCTTTGGTTCCTTAACTGGTTTCTAGACAATAATCTTGGACTTTAGGCAAGCCCTCCTAATGTTAATGATAATGAATCCTAAAGATTAGCATAATATGTTTTTTTGGTGGTCTCAGTTAAATTCAATTTGAATTTAATTAATGAAACAAATATTAATTTCAAGGCCTTAGAATAATTTTATTCATGTTAAAATGACCGCTTAATTCAAATATATTATATTTAACTATTTTATTGAAAATTTAATAAATATTTATTCACTACATTGTAAATAAAATATTTATTTAAGAGAATAAATTATTTATTTTTTGGGGAGTTTAATAAATAGAAGTGGAGTTAGAGTGTCCAAGTCTGGTTTGGTAGAAAAATAATTATTTTCAAGATGGTAAATAATTATTAAACTAGTTGGAACAGTTTAAAATAATAATGACTCTTCTATTGTTTTGTGACATGTATTATTATTTATAATTCTATTTTCCACAAGTTGGCGCACCATAAATAATGTCGTGGAATTATTATTGTGAGCATAGGTTTTCTCTAATTTCATGAATGTATTTAATTACTATTATGCAATTAAATATTTTAAATCAAGTTTTATGAATATAAAATGACATGTACATCTATTGTTCCACATAGAACACACCACACAAATGGTGAATTGAGAATTGTTGAGCCAAAAAATTTCTCTCATGAATCATATTCTCCCTTCTCCCATGAATTAAAGACATTCTTCAAAACCAAAGAACAAGAGATCAAGAAAAACTGACGCAAGAAATCGCTTCACCGTACTGTCACCTGGAGAACAAGTGTTGTCGATCAGAGGTTATCAAAGAACATGTGGATCACCACTATAGGTATTATGTTTTGGATCCTCACAAACATAATGAGAAAATCTAGAAGGGTTATTCCGAATGATTAACATCATCAACGAAGAATTTACTAAAGAAATAGGTATCCTATTCTTTATGAAATTAATTAAATTAATTCTAAACATGATGTGCAAGATACTCTCTAAATGTTTTGGGCCTCTTACCTCTTTATATAAATCATTGATTCTATTCCATGGAGACTATCATTCATCATTGTATTGATCTTAGAAGAAGCATTGATCATGGTAAAAAGGATAGTTGGGTGTCAGACCAACCATGCTTCCACAACTTCGGGAACCTTCCAGTGATAATAGTGATGTTACATCATAGTTTATAATTATTTAAATATGTCATTGATTATTTACGCATCTAATAACTTAGTTATTTAAATTTAAGTTAATCAATATGCAAATCTGAATATCAAGATATGTTCCCCCTCATCTGGTTCTCGTTAACCTTACAAAAATGATCTTTTTAATTAATTGTTATAAAAATAAAACAGAAAATCTCATCCAGAGGGGCCCAAGGTTCCTGTCCATACAACACTAGAACACATGAAGTGTATTAAGATGTACATGCCATGTAGCTAGAGTTCAATGCAATGGGTCTGATCTGCCAAACCAACCTGGGTCATTCGAGTTTTTCTAATTCCTAAAGAATCTATGTATTGACCAGGAATAGATCACATGCATTTTCAAAATTACACACCATGTGGCCCACTTTAAATGATGAGTAGTCCCTATCGGGTTCGGGTTGGACTATGTACCATGTACACGGCATGCCCGGATGGAGACCGTGTAACGAGGAACTACATGGTGTGTGACCCACAGGACATGTCAAATACTCCAATGATTTTTGAAGTACACTCACACACCATTTCCCTAAGCGTGTACTTCCAATGGACGATGAAAATAGTATACGCGGCGTATTTGGAACTACATGCCATGTACTCATCCAAATAACACAAATTTATTAAAATTTATTATTTTATTATACAAACTCTTAAGACATATACCATCTTGTGGTAATAAAGGTGAGGCACAACATGTGATAGTTGTTATATATGTATGTGTTTAATTTGACATCTCTGTAATTTTTATTTCTACTCATTAGGTAATTATGAATAGGAATTCAACAGGTTTCCTCCACGGTAAACGTTATGTACAAATATAATTTTAAATGAATCTATTTTTTTAAAATTATGATGGATGATAATCTCAATGAAATTCAAAAAAGAGTTTAAGATAAAAGGATTTATTTAATAAAGATGATAATTAATTTATTTGAGTGTGATTTATCTTAAACTAGAACAATTAAAGAATTGCATGCTAGTTTTATTTAAGCATAAATATCTTTGCATGTATGAATGATCATGAGCTAGACCAAAACATTTTTATGTGGATGGTTTCTTTTAAATTATTTATATTAATTTAATTAGTTGGTCGGTGAGCCTTCTCCTCATTAATATGTCGGGCCTACATTCCAAATTATTTTTTATATAAAACCCCTTTTTACCCCTCACCTACATGAGAGTTAAAAAAAGGAATATGTAATGGATGTAACACTTATGCTAGTGGAGGCAGTTCATGATGAACCCGAAATGAAACAAATCCTAGCAGATACAAAGGTGTAAAGGTGGAAAGATATAAACAAGAACCCAAAATGTTCAAGCAGTTTCTCCCCTAGGCCCGGGTTAGTTTATTAGCTACTAGATATCCTAACAATTTGAGAAGATCGTGAACATCCCATTTAATTTATTTTATTTCTTTTAGTTTCATAGTTTATCATTATGGATGTGTTTCCACGATCACATAATTAATGAATTAAATAAGCATGCAGGATGGAACTAAAATAAACTAGAATTATGCATAAATACTATTAAGGCATGGTTATTCATATAAGTAAGTTCCACTTAATATTAAAAAGAATGTGATAATTATAATAATAAATTCACGCATAAGAGATAAAAATACCTCAAATAAAATACTATGTCGGACCAAGCCTTCTGAAACATGATTAAGGGAAAGACTCAATAAAAAATGTGTTTTACCCACCCTTGTTGGTACCCTTAACATTATAAATGAAGCCCTTATAAAAGTTTTCTGTTTGACTTTTCCATATTACATTAAGACTAGTAGCCCTTTCTAGACATGTTGTAATATTGGAGGCAAGAGTTTTAGAAATCGAAAAGTTGTGATTTTATGATTGGGGAGTCCAATCAAAATATCAAGGATATGAAATCTTGAAGTTGGAAAATACATGCCCACCTACATACCTTCTAATAGATTTGCCAACACTTATTAGGGTTATATGAAGGGGAATATGGATCATTGCCACTAGAATTTCATGGAAACTAGAAATTCTGAGTTCAATGTTGAGGGCCATTGGGACTTGATAAAATAGTGGTAGACTTAATAAAAATTAATTATTTTTCATAATATGTAATCAAGAATGTACTAATGGTATGATCTTTTAATGGTAGAATAAAAATGAAAATATATTCAATGATATTATCCCTATGATCAATTCTAGATAAAGGCAATATCCTCACTAGTATTAACTCCCAGGAATGGTTTAGATGCCTTCAGGTTATCCTACTCCATCAACATATGTCTTACATGCTAGAGTCATGATTATTTGATCCACATTCCAATCAGGAAAGTGATGAGGATTTCCTAGTCTATGGGAAATATATGAATGATGCAGTCGATATTCAATGATTAATGCTATAATTAATGTCTAGGGAGATCATAAAGTCTCATGAAAACATTGATGATTATACCATGCTCAAGATCATCTTTGGTCATTACATAGAGAGATAATGATAAGAAAGGTGTGAGATATCTAAGTCACTCTTTCTGTGTAAGCTAGGAAAAGGTGCCCCACCTGGGTCTCATGTAGTCATGCTCATTGGCTACATTGAGTTCCTAGGGGTTATAGGGTTCAAACTCTCCATTGAATTGGGAACTGATGTCATAACATCATCACTCCCTCAGATATTCTCTAAATTTTTTGTCAATTTCAATAGGAATAATATTAAGATGTCTCTATCGGATCTTTTTATCCTCATTCTCCAAGTGGACAAATATATGAAGCATGAAAAGCATTATGTACTTATGGTGAATAAATGGAAAGGGAACATGAAGAGATTTATGCCCAATATTTCTTCATGGCCTTCCATGAAATGGAATATTAATGGGGATTCAAAGGAATATGAGGTTGTTTGTTTTTCATGTTGCAAGAATGGCCACTGGAAGAAGAATTCCACCCTGCCTAAGAAGAAAGGGGAAGCTTCAGGTGCATTATATATCAATTGAAATCTATATATTTCTAAAAATTGGATATTAGATAAAGCTTGTGGTGCTTACATATGTATCCAAATATAAGAACCCAGTATATTCAAGAAGATTTAATGTGGGTAGGTAGATCTATGAGCAGCCAACAGAGCCAGACTTGCTGTTGTAGCTGTTGGGGACTACCACCTCACATTTCGAACTGTGATGATCATGGTGTTAAATGGTCGTTATTATGTATCATATTTTACTAAAAAAATTGTTTTTGTATCCAGATTATATACATATGGATCTGTTTTCATGTTTAAAAATGATTTTTTTCATTTACAAATATATCATTTGTTTGGGTAGGGAACATTTATAGAACAGTCTTTACATGATGGATTACACAAACCAAGTAATGACAATAAATAACAATGATATTTCACACGAATCATACAACACCCAACATTAGCATCACCGGTTAGGTAATGTAAATGAGAAACACTTGATAATGGTAGATCAAGATTGATATCTAGATTTTTTTCAATCTAAAACATCTTAGCGTATGTCATGCATGTTTAAAATGAAAAAAAAGACCAAATCCTCATTTAGTAGGAAAGATGAAATGGCTAAAGAACTTCTTGAATTGGCTTATATCGAAATGTGTGTACCATTTCCAATTTATGCAAGGAGAGGGTACTCATACTTCATAATGTTTATTGATCATTTTAGTAGATATGGATATATACAATTAATGAGGTATAAGTTGGTTTCTTTTGATAAGTCCATAGAATAAAAAAATGAATTTGAGAACCATCTTGGTAAGAATATTAATAAACACTACTCAGACCGAGGTGGAGAATATCTTAATAAAGACCTCCTTTATTACTTAAGTGAGTTTGGGATCCTATCCCAACTTACTCCTTTATACACACCCAGGGGAATGGTGTGAGTGAAAGGAGAAACGGCACCCTGTTGGACATAGTGAGGTCAATGTTGATTCATTGCGAGTCTTCCATTATCCTTTTGGGGATATGTGTTACAAATACTGGCACACTTACTAAACCAAGTACCAAATAATTCCATAAATGGTATTCAATACAACATATAGAGTGGAAGAAAAGCCATGTTATCTAATTTACATGTGTGGGGTAGAGAAGAATTTGTTAATGCCTCTTCAGTTAACAAACTCACTCCCCGAGGCACAAAGGGTACCTTTATAAGATACCTCCAAGGAAACAAGGGTATATTATTTATACATCTCCTAAGATAAAAAATGATATAGTGGAAAGACATTCCAAAATATCTTGAGAGTGAGAGCATCTATAAAAGAGGTGGTGAGAGCGAGATTTCCTGAATGGACCAAAGGACTTCTTTTTTATTTTATTATGTATAATCAACCTTTTAAGGGTTGAAGGGGAACTCATAAATGACCCGTAGGCTGAAAGCACAAGGCTTGATGACCCTAAATACATGACCGAAAGGCCTAGAGAAATACCATGTACAATACATGACCCGTACGCCCAGCCCACTGGAACTGCCCCTCTCCAACTTCTGCATCATTGATCACCTAGCTTCCCACCTTGCATTTTTTGATCATCTAACATTGAAACATAAAAAGCAACATGGTGCCTGGTCCCGATGGCAGCTTCCATAACCTCTCATTCTTCCAATCCGGTTATCTTTGCTTCTAGAGGATGCTACTCTTGTTGAAATTATCCTCTTATGGGGAATGTTCTGTGTGAACTGGGCTACTCCATGGTTTAGGCGGCTCAAAGGCCTTGTGGCTTGAGACACAAGTACTGTGTAGGAGTACAAGAGAGGTTAGAGAACCGGAATAGTACAGTTTTCATGTTACCCAATATGGTGACTCATTATTAGTTAATAATAATGATCCTCTAACCTATAAGGAATCAGTATGTGGAATAGATGTTGCTAAATTGAATGAAGCAACGAGTTATAAAATGGATTAAATGTACCAAAACCAAGTCTGAATTTTGGTAGAATTTTTGGTTGATGTAATGTTTGTTGTTTGAAAATGGGTATTCAAGAAGAACCTAGACATAGAAGTAAAAGTCAGTACCTATATGGCATGACTAGTTGAAAAAGTGTTTAAACAATTTCAATGAATTGACTAAGATGAAACCTTTTAACCAGTTGCAATAATAAAACCCGTCATAATTATACTTTCTATTGCATCTGACCCTGACTATAAGACTTGGGAAATGGATGTCAAAACAACCTTCCTTAAATAATACCTTCAGGTTGATGTCTACATGACACTACCTGAACTGTCAAAGGATTCCAATAAGGTATGCAAGTTGCAAAAATCCTTTTATTGATTAAAGAAAGCATCCAGATAATGGAACATTAATTTTGATGAAGACATAAAATAATTTGGTTTTATCAAGAATGAATATGATCCTTGTGTCTATAAACGATTTAGAGGGAGTGTTGTCATATTTCTAATAGTATATTTTGATGATATATTACTAATTGGAAATGAGATACCATTCTTACAATATGTTAAGGTATGGATGAATGAATGATTCTCTATGAGGGACATGGGTGAGGCATTATATATTCTTTGGATCAAGATCCATCATGATCAATCCAAGAGATTGTTATGCCTATGTCAAAGTACATACATTAATAAGATTCTAAATAAATTTAGTTCGCAACAATCCTATAGGGTATTGTTTCTAGAAACACATGGTATTCAGCTTTCTAAGAAAATGTTTCCTCAGAAACATGAGGGGAGAAATGTAATGGAATGGAATCCATACACATCATTGATTGGGTCAGTCATGCATTCCATCTTTTTACTATGATGGATTTTGCCTATGCATTGAGTGTGGTAGGAATATATTATGTTGACCTATGTGCCCATCATTGGATGGATGTCAAGAATATCCTAAAGTATCAAAGGGGTACTAAGGATGTGTTCCTATTTAATGGAGGAGATTAAGAATTAGTCATAAAATGATTTTTAGATTCTAGTTTCTAGACTAAGCAAGATGTCCTGAAGTCGCAAACAGGATACATATTAACATTGAATAGAGGTGCAGTAAGACAGAGGACCTCAAAGAAGAGTGTGGTCAAAGATTCTATAGTATATTTCTAGTATATCATATCACCTAAGGTAGCTAATGAATATGTTTGGATGTGAAGCATCATCTAGGAACTGGATGTGATATCTAGCAGTAAAGATCCCATCATATTGTACTGTGATAATATTACAATGGTGGTAGACCCCTTGACTAATTCCTTGTCTTAGCAGAATCATGATAACCATGTGTGGTCTAGCGGACTGAAAGTAACATGCAGTTGGATCTAGTCCAAGGGGGAGTTTGTAAGATTGGTGTCCTCAAAGAAATCGGTTGTACTTTGATTACAAGGATATTTAATATATTTAATTATGAAATTTCTTATTACATATTATTAATTGTTCTACATGGTTGTGATATAATACTGTCCTAGAGTATTTGTTGAATTGATAAGGTCATAGAAATTCCCCTCTATGATGAGATCCTTGAAATGCATTAAAAATATTCTTAAATATAGTTCTAAGGTTGGATGGAATACTATGTTGGGACACATAGCATGAATACAGTTAGGTGTGAGCACACATAAAAAAATGGGACTTCCTCTCATGATGTTTGTACTTGGTAATCTATATGACATGAGATTATGAGAACGTACCTGCCATTTGGAATTCAGCATGTTTTGGTGTCATCGGATATTTCTATCTGCGAGCGTGTGTAATGATCCTTAGACTATAATATTATCATTAATACATTTCATGGCTCGTTCACTTTGATTTACAAACACAAACAGTCACACAGATAGTTGGTGGGATGTACGGTACATTGGGTGAATCACGAGTGGCATGTTATTAATAGATATGTCAAGGAAGGATTTCCCCATCCATTTATGGAAGCTGATATCTCGACCCATTGATTGAAATAGAACCATCACACGAAATTCCATGGCCATGGTGTAACCAAGAATTTATTTCAAGTATTCAAAGAATGACGTATCAAGCATAAAAGTTAATTAAACTATTATGAAACCATCTAGATGATATATTTTGAAAAAAGGATTATATTATACAGTGATCATTCGTATGTGGATGTCATTGTTATGACATTATGTTCTTTCTCTTGGGTTACTTGACCCATTTCTAGATAGTACTCTGGGACTTTAGGTAGGCCCGCCTAATGCCAAAGAGAACTAATCCTAGAGAGTCACACACTATGTGTTTTTTGTGGTCTCGATTAAATTATATTTGAATTCAATTAATGAAATAAATATTATTATCAAGAACTTAGTATAATTATATTCCTGTTAAAATAATCACATAAATTAAATAAAATATATTTATATATTTTATTAAAAATTTAAATAGAATTAATTTACTAGTTTGTAAATAAAATATTTATTTAATAGAATAAAATATTTATTTATTTTGGTGTTCAATAAATGAAATTGAATTCGAGTAGACCATGGCTGGTCAGATAGTAAAATAATTATTTGAAAGATGGTAAATAATTATTTAAATAGTTGTCACAAGTTAAAATAATAACGACGTTGCTATTATTTTGTCATGCGGAATCTTATTTGTAATTCTGTTTTTTCAGAAGTTGTCACACCAAAAATAATGACACATTATTATTATTATGAGTATGGTATTTCTCTAAGTTCAAGAATGTATTTAATTTCTGTTATGAAATTAAATATTTTAACTTAAGGTCCATGCATATAAATATACAAGTATGTCTATTGTTCCATAGATAACACACCACACGCTTGGTGAATTGAGAATTGTTGAGCCAAACAATCTGTCTCTTGAATCGTGTTCATCCCCGTCTCATGAACAAAAGAAGTTCTTCAAAACTGATCAACAAGTGGCAAGAAAGACTGACGCAATACACTCACTTCACTGCGCTAGCACCTGGAGAATGAGTGGTTTCGATCGAATTCCATCAAAGCACGTGCGGGTCACCGTTAGAGGGATTCTGGTTTAGATCCTCGTAAACACAATGAGACAATCTAGAACAGTCATTCCGAACCATCAACACCATAAATGAAGATAGTACTCGAGAACCAGGAACCTTTTCATTATGAAATTAATTAAATTAATTATAAAAATGATGTGCAAGATCCTATCTAATGTTTTCAGGCATCTTCCCTCTTTATCTAAATCTTTGATTTTATTCTGTGGAGACTATCATTCATCGTCGTATTGATCCTAGAATAATCATTGGTCAAGGTAAAAATTAAAGTTGGGTGCCGAACCAACTACGCTTCTACTACACCCAGAACCTTTAGTATAATCAGTATGACATATAATACCTTGTTAGATATATCCTAGGATGTGCACATATATACCTATATAAGATATATTAGGTTATTTTATATTTTATTATTATTATTTCTGGTTCTTATCCAAAATGGTGAATAAATATTTAATCATTCATTAACATGGTATGTCTATATTTGGAGATTAGATAAATTATGAGTATCTAGATGTGATTTACATACTTCATGTGTTATGGTGACATGATTAATTAGAAAAGGTAATAATATTAAAAATTATTACTTACATGTGATGTGTTTTGTGTAAATAGTTATAAAGATATATATTCTTGATGTAGATCACAGTAAATCCCTTTGATGATTTAGTATCACTAATTCTTTTCTAGTGGATAGTATTTTATTACAATTATGGATTCATGAATTCATAATTGTTTCCAAGGATATAAATTCCCATAGAGTCACACCTTTTGGTCATTTCAATTAAGATATTATCTATGAATTATAGAGAGCTTCTTGAAAAGTGTTTTGGAGGATATATGAATGGTATTCAAGATTGACTTCCAAATGTTTTTAAACATGAAATAATAAGTTCTGAAAAAGAAAGACATCTTATAGAAATATATTTTTGATAATAATAATAAAAACATTGTTTTATATATGGTTTCATGAGTTATTAGATATGATGTCCCATAATGTAAAAGTGTACTATATATATGATGCTTTTAGTTAAATGTGAGATTAATTTACTTATTCACTAAAATTCATACCACAAAAAATTAGTTTAAAAAATCATTTTCTATCATCATGTAAACTATTGTTTAGTGAGAGCCACTATGTCATGCTGGTTATGCATGAGAATTATAATATTGTATGATAAAGCTTGATTCAATGTCCATATTCTATTCTAGTAATTATACTCTATTTCAATAGTCATACGATTATGATATTAAGGAGTTTAAAATTAAATATATTCATTTAAATGATAAAACATTTATGGGGATCAAGTTTAATTTTATAAATATTTGTAACACTATGAGAGAATTATGAAATTTTTCATAAATGAAGGTCAATTTTTTGAGGATATTTGGGGCATATATTAGTTGTTTTAACAACATTAATGAGTTTATAATCATTACAACTCATCATAGATCAAATTATAAAGCTATTATTTATTTTAAAACATTAAATAAAGTTATACTATATTGTTGTATTGAGAATGATCATTCTCATGTATCATGTGATATTGATAATTTGTGAATACCTTTAGATGAAAGATTATTTCATATACTTATTATTGATATCAACAATAATCTTGTGAAAAAACATTAATTGGTCAGATCAGCGGGTGAAAAGTATATCATTCTTGTTCTTTGTTTTTATTCCTTAAAAATACATAAATATTATCTAGACAAAATAAGGTTTTGTATTTTTTCTTTCACTATATTTATAATATTATAGATTCCTATAAACCCCAACACATGTATGGGGGATTATAAACAAAATATTTACGATTCCATAAAACATAGTGAAGGATCAAGATAATACGACAAGACAAAACATGATTAAACAAAATAATATTTATGAGTCAAGATAACCACAGTTATTGAAAAAATAAATCATTTCAAATTTTTTGATTAGCTTGTGAAAAAGGATAATATTAATTATTTAATATTGATTATTCATGTTCTTTACAATTTTTAAATATTAGTATTAATGAATTTTAAAATATAAATAACGATTCTTTTGACTGTGTCAATACATTATTAATGTGCATTAATACTTGGCACATTTTTCAACATTTTGTAAAACACCCATTATTTATCATTTTAAATTTAAATTTTTGGATCATTTAACCAATTTATGGGCAATATTTTCATTATAGAAGAAACTGATTTTGGACCTTCAATACAAAACATTATATGTGATGTGAAATGTATATTGGTCAACTAAAATGAATATTTCATCCCTGAAAATAATTCAATGAGGCATAAAATTATATTTTGGATATAGGAAATAATAAATAAAATTTCAACCAATTTTTTAGATCTATTAATGATATTTAATGGTTATCCATGTGTCTTAAGAAAAAAATTCGGGGCAGATTTTATAGCCCAAAATAATAGCATGTTGTTTTCAAAATGACTTAAATAATATAAATCCAACTAGGATTCATGTTTACAATATGTTATATGATATAATGAGATGTATTTTCTTATTATACTACCACAAAAATTTAACCATCTAGATGGTAGTTTTATATGGGATCCATATTGCACCAATTATAGTTTAAGGGATTGAAAGTACACTTTTCAAAAACATTCCATAATCATATGCCAACCATAACCAAGTTATAACACTTGGAATGGAGTGATATTGAGTTATGGATAAAATACATACTATTTTAGGTCGTGATAGTGATGAAATTGGACAAAAATTGTTGTTTGTATTATAATTTTATTCAATTATCTATTCATTATAAGTGATGTTTCATCAATTTTTTGTTGTTCTAATACACTCAATAATCCTAAATAATTTTTTTATTATCTTATTTTTTACATCTTAAACTATTCATATATTTTAATAAATGTTTGAATTTATTCACACCAAAATGTGTAAAATTCATCACACAGTGATGTAGTTTAATTTATTTTCTTTTTTTATTTCTTTAATTCATTAATTTTGTGTAATTTATCATCATAAATTAAAATCTTGACATATATGGAGGGATAAAAAAATTATGTTTTTTTTCAAAAAGAAGTTAAATTGGATGGTATTGAATATTATTTCCTATTCCACACGTTTTTAATCATTTCCTTGATTTTCAATTTTTTTTCAATTATTTTTTTCTTCCTCATTCTTATTGATTTTCAAAGCCATGCATTTCTTGTGCTAATTGAATTATATATATTATAATCCTCATTAAAATTATCTTATTGAAGTATAGGTAACTAAAATAAGATATGTATAGGTACAAAACTATTAACCGATGATAGAAATATTGATTTCATTGACTGAATCCATATCAACCATAATAAATAGAAATAAGTTAAAAAATAATTCATCTTACATACCCCTAAAAATAACATTGAATTTACACATTCTCCATAATTGTGTTCACATAGATATATCTGAATTTTAAGTACAAAATTCAAATAAAACTCATTTTATATCTACATTATAGATAAATTAATATATTGAATCTATGTTTCGTTAGGTTATCTATTAGGTCTCTAAGGATTTTATTAACATAGTTTTTCTATAACAAACCACTTCATCATGTTAGGTATATTTATGTGATCAAAATTTTAGCATCATTTTAAGGAACCCTAGAAAGTGAAATTACACACTATGATTATATTCTAACCCCATTTCTCTTCCCTCACACCCCTTTCCATTAAATTTACCCCTTTCTATACTTATGTGTATACCCACCTATATTTGTGATAATTAATACAAACAATTTAGGGTAGATAATAACATATTTGGGGATCCAGGTGAACCAAATATCTTTATTCATTTATATTCTAATAATACTAAAACATTAGATCCAAAAAATTATTTTACTCTCATATATGTTATTCCATGAAATCAAATCAAAATCCCAAGTGCAACTGAAATTGAAATCCAAGTTAGGTCACTCCTAAATTTGGGGGTGTGGTAGATAAAACCATGAATGGATACTTCACACCTACCTAGACGAATGAATCCTATTTTATTTGAAATCCATCCCTAATAAATTCCAACTACATCCTTAAGACACATTTTCTAACCCATATTACAACTTATAATGGGATTAAGTTAGAGATATCTTACCTACATATTATGGATTTAATGACATTATTTAGACCAAGTTTCCAAAAAAATTCCACTTAAGATAAGTCTCTTTCCTTATTCCGGCAATTATTGATCCAGGAATTGGTTAAAAAATTCGAGACCAACATACACCCCTTCATATGACCAATTACAAATAGATTTCTAAAAAAATAATTCCATCACCAATAAAACCATTTAACACAAATAGGGAATTCATAACATAGTTTAAAATGGAGATTCATTTCATAAAACATTTTAAATGTTTAATGATAACATAATAATAGTTCCACTATAATGTTTATCACCATCAACAATGCGATATTTAATTTTAATGAAAATTCACTTTTAGGGGTTATGTGAAAACCTTCACAAAATGACACCATCACCCCTCCCCCCACAAACCCGTTCCACAATGCATCAAATAACTTAAGATATAAAAAATCTATTAAATGTGAGAATAAGTATATTGCAAGATTTATACCTATATTTACTATGAAGGGTATATAACATAATTTTTTAATCTTCCTTGATATAGTCTTCGTGGTGATAAGATAACTTGTCCTCATTTGAATAAACTCTTTCATATATATTTTATTCTATTAAATCGTCTTGTAGGAATGTTTTCTTTCTTGTTGAACCACCCCCTTTCGCTCATCATTGGTGTGAACTAGTAGAACTCCCACAACTATTCTATGGGCATATTCATGGGAGGCCTAAATCATAATGTCCTCCTCCAATATTTCTTCTTCTGAGTGTATAATTAAATCTTGTTTCATTTCATTATTTGAAAACTCTCCCTTCCTTGTCTTGTGTTTACACTTTTTGGAATACCTTGTCTCTAGTTTCTTGGAAACAATGTGTATTCCTTCATTCTTTTGGATGTCCTCTCTGTAGTCAATTTACAACTCCATGAGTCAAAGTTTAATTTATTTACATTTTTTTTCTCTTGTAGAGACTTCCTCTATTGTGTATTTACTCTTTATAATCTCATAAAATAAGACTATCACTATCATCATTTGAAACTATCTCATATGACCTTTTCTCTTTATAGGAGTTCTCTTCTTGCTCTAGGACTCTTTTCTCCACTTTCTATTCGTCAATTTCCATTCCTACAAATATATTACCAAATATAATGTGGTCAATAGTTTTAATAAGAATATACATATTCGCTTTAATAAACCCATGCCCCTAAACATCAATTATTCCATGCATTTACAACATCTTATTACTATAGCTAGATGGATCACACTCACATAACTCGTGAATCTGAGGAGGAACAGAAGCAAGTTTAGCCAACTTTATATATGATGAAGAGAATGATTTACTATTGTTACTATCCAAAGAAATCTCCCCGTTCCACCTAGAGTTATCATGATCCTTCCTTGTCGAGTTACTGTATCCAAAATAGTGCTTTAAAGGATAAAAAAATGTACAAAACCTTTGGTTGAGGATTCATTTTTGGAAGCTCTTTCTGGATGATAGGAACGTGTCCCATATTGATGTTTCCCTACTGTTCCACCTCATGGTCTTTGCACATTGAAACAACATCAGAGCTGTTTAGTACAATCTCCATCAATACCTTTAAATGTTTCTTCGATCCCAAAGTGTATTCTTGATGGGAAACTAGATATTTTCAATAAATTATTTTCCTACTACTTCATGAATCCTATCCAAGACACTTAAATAGAAACCAAAATGAGACCCAAGACTCATAGAAAAGCAGTTGAGTCCATCACATCTTAACATAAATCTCAATGTTAATAGAATCCATTATGTATTTGAAAATGTAAACTTCGACCCAGATCCTCTTAGAATCTTGATGACATATTGCATGGGTATGATGAACTAATCATAGGTAATGGCCAATTAGATTTCCAATCAACCAATGAATTACTAGATTCTGGAATGGCAGTTGATGTCCAAGGCAGAATATCCAAATAACTATGAATGGGGGATCTCACATCATGTCAAAATGAACAGTCCATGAAAAGAGTGAAAATAGTGAACCTAAAATTATAAGAGGAGAATTCCCTAATGTAGAAATTAAGTCATCTGCCATTGAGATTCAGATTCAAAAATGCCTTGGGTAAAAAATCTCCACAAGCAGAAAATCTTGTAGCTTCCAAAAATCAAAAACTACTATGTCAATGAAGTTAATGAAAGTTCATCTTTAATCGAATATTTCCACTATTGAAATATCCAACAATGAAGAGGTGTTCATGAACTCTATAGAAGAAATCTGAAATATACGAACCCCATCCATGGATGAATGGACTTTGGGAGAAACATATATAGGAGGTAAAGTGGGGATATGAGAGGGATATATAAATGAAGTGAAACTATATGTAAGAGTAAAGGAATAAGGATGTGGGGTATCCCCCTCCATCTATAAATTTCTAATGGGGGAGGTGAATGCACACCCATAACCTAAGTCATCTGAGAGATAGCATAGAGGGGAGTTGATATCTCTCAAAAACAAGGTCTAACATACTAGAATAAGTTGTAATAATATATATATTGTTAGGGGTAGGAAACAAAAAAAATAGTTGACAATATTTTTAATGGAAGAATTCAAATAAAAATAGTTATGAGTATCTGGAAGGTATTACTAAAAAATCACAACCCAGGGATACATGCCCTATTTTGATAAGAATCCCAATTAAGGTATGAAGAAAATTTTTACTCAATAAGATAGCCTTAGGGATAAACATATAGTCCACACTAGGAATGTAAAGGGTATTGATCTTAGTAAAGTCCATTAAAATCATTATGTCAACCTTATTTATATAACTTATAACAAAAATGTCCATAAGACATAAAATTTCCAAAAGATTCCTTTCATAAAATATTTTCATCTCTAAATGCCACTAGAAGAGGTTAATGATCTAAATTTTTAAAAAGCATAGTACCAAAAAAATTCAATACAAGGTATTCTGACCATTTATATTTCTATTGTAAATTTCATCATTGTTCAAGTCATCCATAATGACCAAACACCTGCCATCCTAAAAGTTTCTAAACCATAACCAGTTTCAATGCAAAGCAATCAAATTCTAACATGAACCTCTACAATTCCAATAACTATTTTGATAGAGTAAATGTCATCTTAGGTTAAACCAATTATTTTATACCCTTATATAATATTTTACTCTCCCATTACTTGTGAATATATGTAATAAATTGGGTAAATAAAATATAAAGTTTCATTATCAAAAGTTGATTTCAAAACCATTAAATCTAGTTAGTTACACATGCCCACGTAGATTATCCCCTCTTCAGCCATACTGTTAGAATCCTAAATCACACAATCCTCTCTATAATTTCATAAAACATTGATTTGTTGATATGTGTGAGAGATATTGGAAACCATATTCCCTGTATTCCAAAACAATATAAAGCTTATACATATAAATATAATTCAAAAGAACCACCCTGACAATATGGTAAATCTGTATATAATATAGAGGAACCACCACCATCTATATAAATCTAACACTCTACTCCATTATCTCAACAAATTAAAGGATTATGAAAATTAATGTTGAATAGTTCATTAACAATAATATTCTCTCGTGTTCAGATCAATGTTTGTCTTTAGGATAAAATCTAAACCATACCTACATACTGAATGTACATTAAATAATTGTTTAATTTTAAAAAAATGTTTTCTCAATGAAAACTGAGTAACACAGTTTAGGAAATCATTCATCTTATTGTAAATTCCCCTAATATCCATAAATCAATATTGAACAATGATTGAAAAAGTTTTAAATGCCTTATATGATCTAACAAATAGTTTTATCCTTATTAATTTGTTTTCTATTATAAATTCGATCTTGAGTTGATCAAACCCAAATATTTCACTCATAAACTCATGAATCATAGTGTTTGGGTTCCTAAGGGAATGTTAAAAAATGTTAAAGTAAAAGTTGATAACTTTATCTACCTTGATAACTCCATTATCCAAAAAAATATCCAAACCTAAATAATAGGTAAAAACCTCTTATCATCCTTGGTCATACCTTTGGATAAAAAATCTACTCAGTCATTCGAGTTGGTAATGGACACATGACCACAACCTTTGGGAATATGAGTCACAATCTGAGTATTTATTTTGATTTCATGAAAATTTGGTATTATTAGGTATTTAATTAAGTGAATCTAATTGGTTATTTTGAAATTTTACCCAAGTAACATCATGGAATTGTAAAAGGGTGTTTAATTTAAAAATATATCAATTTATTCTGTTCAACTGAGGTAATTGTTTCTCATTTTTATGAATATATTTCATATATAACATATAATTATTTTTTATGACTAATAATTAGAATAAAATTTTAAACAATACAAAAAATTGAGTTTATAACCTTTCCCCACACATATCGAACTATTGCAGTAGCTATAACCTATATTATAATAGAAAACATTTTGTATTTATTTCTTGAAAAAAATGGGTTTAATACAAATTATCAATATGCTTGTAGAATTTTCAACCAACCCAATCTCAAATTAATGGCCTTTTCTAACTAACTCAAATACACATTCTTATAGGAAAACCAACGCCTTTTTGGTTAATTCTGCGTCTCTTGATTCCAAACAATGTATAATTCTTCTATAATTCATGATAGATCTTAATAAATCAATTATATAGACCTTATTTAATATTCATAGGATTAGACAAATCATATATACTTATAGGAATATTCTCTTTTCAGGTCAAAAAACATTTCTTTAACATCTATAGACATATAATCATAATATTATTCATATGTTGTGATTGTAACTCCTTAAGTTGTTGAATGTGGGTATTATTTTCCATGTTCTTATGAGGGTGCAGGTAGGAACAATTATTGTGGTTCCTAACAAGGCTATAATTATTTCTGAAAACTAATGTATATGATGATATTATACCCATTAGGGTGGGTATTAAATTGATACAATGAATCAAATATGGGATGTTTTACTCAAGTGATAAGAAATATCATTTCAATTTACTATCATTCATCATTTCCTTGAGTTAGGGGTTTGACATGAGTTACACTTCTTCTTATATGGGTATTTGGTAACATAAAATTATATTTTCTTATAATATTAATGGAAATAAACCTTAAACTGTCCATTTCACACTTCTTCCATCAATATCATTCTCTTCAGGTTATGAAATGATCATTCAACCTTCTAGTGGTGGATGATGGGAATATTCTCTAAAATGGGGGGGGGTTGAATAAAAATATTTTTAAAATAAGTTTATATATTTGGGGAGATATTTTAGCATTTCCTAAGAAATGTAAATTTGTTTTTTTCTATATTTTATGTTAGTAATGTAATATAAAATTGGGATAAATTTCATTATGTGGTAATAGAACGACTCTTCACTCGGAATCATGTCCCTTGTCAAGGTATCAAGGTTTATTAATCCATAGTAGATATTAGTGACCATCATCATACTCTAAATATTGTCAAATATGTGATATAATTCATATTGTAATATGTATTCTATATAAGGTTCTTTAAAAACATTAAATCCATGGAATGAACCCTTTATTATATACTTGTAAAAGATGTTCCTTTTGTATGGATAGAAATTCAGGACTAATAATTCTCTACACTCAAAGTCATATCTAACCTCTATACCCATCATTAAAGATTATAATTATAGAAATATGTTCAAAATATTGTCTTATGTACGTGAATTTTTTGAGTAAAATACGGATTCATTAAAAACAAAGATTAGCGGAAGTACAAGCGCGAAGCCATGACAAAAAGTTGTCAAGCTAGAGCTAGTTGTCATCAAGAGGGCCAGAGGCCGCTAGCTAATGGGAATCATTGTTCCCTTCACTTCTGATGAAGGAGAAGGTTCAGGATATGAATCATTGATGGGGAGAGTGGATTTTCCTGATGAGGGGGCCAAAAAAATTGAAGGTCATCATCATTGAGGTTGATGGAATTGATAAGAGTGAGACAGTCTGACTCAAGGTGGATTTTTTCCCATACACGATTTTTGGAAAACATCAACCCAGCATGGATGGCAGTGGCTTCAGCTACAACGGACTCCCAAAGAGCTTGATGGGATTCATGTTTGGCTGTAATGATTTGACCAAATGATCCTAGGCCAGCAGACCAAGGCCGACAAGACCATCCTTGGGGAGAGACGCATCCACATTAATCTTAAGGATCCCTTTCAGTGGCAGAAACCAATGGGAAGAAGGGGAAAGGGATCCAAAGGGCTTCTGTTGTCCAGAGTGATGGTGCCAACACTCAATCTAGGGTGATTCCTGTTCAATCTAGAAATCGGGAGGCTTGATGACATGGTTGAACACAACATCATTACAACAAACCCAAATGATCCAGGCCATGATGCAAAGTGAGCCCGCATTGGTCGGTGAAGAGGAAGTGTACCAACGCATCAGGATAGAGGGGAGGTCTGAGGCTAAATACAGTGAATTATCCATGAATGAGCCCCATTTGTTCCAAATCTCATTTCCCCCCAGACATTGGATGATAGCATGGAGGGGAGATTCAGGGATGTTCGGGCAGAACATGTCACTTGAAAAATGTCAAAAGGCGAGGAGGTTCATGGTTGGGAGGATGCCCAAGCACACATGCCATCATAAGTGGGGGATTTTTGGGGGGACGTTGAGCTTCCATAGTGATTTCCATGGCCCGCTTCCCTTTTTTCTGACTGAGTACAAAGAGTGAGCTAATAGCCGGATTTCACCGTATAGGCTCTCGAGATGTCATTGTTCTAGAAGAGGTGGTCATGGACTGTATCTAGAACATAGGGGATAAAATGGATAATCCTTTTGTCTCTTTCATTGAACCAATAGTGAAGATTTTACATGTGCCACCCAATCCCATGACTAGAATAAAGGCACCAAACGGTGGCACATTCGAGACCCAGTTTGGCTGTGGATGATGCATGCATTCCATCCTTATCAATCAGCCAAGGATCCGTCCAGATATTAACATATGAACCATTCACAATCCTGCAACCCATCCCTCTAAACAGAAGGCTTCAGGAACCCCAAATACTTCTGCAGAGGAAGCTGGGTCAGGGACCAAGAGAGGAATCCGGGAAATAAGCACGGAGAACTCGTTCATAGAGAGAGTATGGGTGGTTAAAAAGGTGTCATCCTTGCTTTTCCAACAATGCATCATTAACATGAAAGAGGTCCCGAAAACCCATTCCTCCATCATATTTTGGCTGGCAGAGACTTTTCCAGGTGATCCAGTGGGTTTTATTCCTTCCTTTGTTTTGTCCCCATTAGAAGTTTGTTGTGCGTGAGTGGATCCGGTTGACAACAGCAGCATGTATCCTAAACAGAGACATAAAGTAGCTGGAATTAGATTGTAGGGAATCCTTTATGAGGGTTTCCTTGTCAGCTTTGGAAATTCTTTTTGGGGTACATCTTTGGATTTTTTTCTCTATCCTATCAAGAAATGATGTGAAAATTTATTTTTTGGATCGGCCAATCACTGTGGGTAGCCCGCGGTACTTCACATGCTTGTCAGCCATATCAATGCCTCAAATGGCACAAATATCTTCTCTTTTGGAAAGTGGTACCCCAGAGGTAAAGGAGACTTCCGACTTGCCATGATTGATTGTTTGCCCAGAGGCCCTCTCAAACTGTTGGATCACATGGCCTATAGCGAGGCACAAATTATGGGTTGCTCTGGAGAAATGAAGGCAATAATTGGAAAAAAAATGTGTGAAATCAGTGGGCTTGCACGACAGACCTTTGACCCATGAATTGAATGAGAGGAAGCTGCCTTGGACATGAGGTTAGAAAAAACATAAACCACCAGGATAAAAATAAAGGGGTAATGAGGGTCTCCCTGGAGAAGGCCTTAGGTTGGGTAGAATCCACGAGTGAGCACCCCATTGACATTAATTAGGAAGGATACAGACGAGACACAATGCATGATCGTCTCTATCCATTTAGAGCAGAAGCCCATATTCAACATCACGAATATGAGGAAATGTCATTCCTCTTTATCGTAGGCCTTGGTCATGTCCAGTTTTGACGCCATGGTTCCTATTTTCACAGTGGAGCATGTTTTCATAGAGTGGAACACTTTAAGGGCCACAATGGAATTATCAGTAATCAGTCTCTTAGCCACGAAAGCACATTGATTTTCCAAGATGATATCAGGAAACCATGAACGCACCCAATTAACAAGGATCATTGAAAAGATCTTGTAAGATAAATTGTAGAGACTGATAGGTATAAAATCAGGGACCACAATGGGTTTCTTGATTTTGGGGATGAGGATGAGGATAGTTTCGTTAATGTCAGAAAGGCTTGATTTCCCAGCCAAGATCATCTTAATCAGATTCTGATGTCAGGACCAATAATGTGCCAATATTGTTTGTAGAAGAGGGAATGGAAGTCATTCGGGCTCGGTCACTTATTAGGGTGGATATGTTTAAGGGCCAGATGAATCTTGTCATCCATCACATGTTTTGAAAGTTGACTATTAATTTCTTCGGTGATCACAGGTCTGATGCAGTCCTCCACTTCAGTAGAGATGTTAAGACTTCCTGCAGAAAAGAGATTCTGAAAATAACGGGAGATAGCATCTTCGATTTGATCGTTGTCGTATGCTTTGGTACCATCCGGGTGCGAGATGCAAGAGATAATTTTTTTTCCAGTGCCTAGCTAAGGCTTTAAGATGAAAATAGTGGGTGTTAGCATCCCCTTCTTTAATATGGGTATCACGTGCCCGCATAGCCTAGAAGCTTTCCTTGATTCGCAGGGCTGCATCCAGATCCCTTTGAATGGCACTGATTTTGGAAATATTGCAATTAGATGGGAGTTGGTTGAGAAGTTTGAATAGTTTTTTTCTATGAAATAATAGTGCATGTCAGGTTGACAGAATTTGTTATTGCTTCACATCTTCCGATCAGATGCTATCTATTGGAGATTGGACCCAATGTATGATTTTACACTCTTCTAGGATGATCAGATAACATCTTCTCATTCGTGTTCTTTAGACCAGAAGCATTTAAATCTGAAGGGTCTCTTTACTTTGTTGTTGCGGTCTCCTTGGGTGCATTCAAAAACAATCGGACAGTGGTCCGAGAAATTGAGTGGCAGGTGCTCAATGTGAAACATTCTGAAAACATTCAGCCAATCCGCTGAGCCCAGAAATCTGTCAAGGTGCTCCGCAATACCGGTTTCGTCAATATTGCCCTGAAACCAAGTGAATGGATTACCCGTGAATCCCACATCGACCAGATCCGCCCTAGTAATTGCATCCTTAAAGTCAGACATCGACGAGGAGGGTTGAAGAGATCAACCAATTTTTTCCTTCTGATAAAATGTCTCATTAAATACTCCTCCAAAGAGAAAAGGTCTTGGAATATCACGTCGCAGATTGCAAAGCAGATCCCACGACTTCCACTTCTCAGTGTGGGATATCCAGGCATAGAAACCCACAAAGGTCCACGGTGGGGTTTGGGCATCATGAATAGCCACCACCACATGGCATGAGGAGAATGATAAGATCCAAACATCAACATTCTCCTTCCATAGGTGACAGAGACCCACTGAGTGGCCTTGTCGGGGATCCGGGAGGCAGCCCTGGAAGCCTCATTTCAATGCAAGGCTAGTGGTGTCCTTGTTTTCCAATATGGTTTCAGACAGGAAAACCATATCAGGGCAACTTTGAGTGCAATGGCGCTGGAGCATTCGAACCGTTCATGGGTTTTCAAGCCCACGGCAGTTTCAACATAAAATGATCATTGCTCTAGGTATGGCTGGGACATACCCGCCTCCACCTTTTATTCCTTGGGGATCAGTTTTTCACCCACCGATTTCCATCTTTTGGGATTTTTTTAGCTGAAGTACTCATTTAAATTCATCGTTTCAACTCCCTAGATTTTGGATTAACTACTTTTCCTTCTCTGTTATCAAAGTGCGCCCTTTTCCATGTTCGATGACTAACAGGACCTTATGTCGTTAATCTTGTCATCCTAGAGTCACCTTGTAGAACGATGCCTGACGTGGCCAATTTTGGATCAGGGTCGGGATCTGGTGGTTCAGTGCACATTTGCTTTGGGTCAAAGCTTTGTTCTGGTGGGTTCTTTGGTTTTGTAAATGGCTCTGTTGATGTTGGGAAAGTGTCTTTTAGGGGGGTAGAACCTGTTCCTGGTTTGATGTCTTTCTTCTTCATTCGATTCTTCTAACAATCCTCATTATTGCAAGTGGTGATTATGTTCTGAGAAGGTATACTTACTTCCCGCTGGAAAATTGGACTGTCTTCAGGGAACTCTAGAGGTCCAAGTATGATGACTTTAGTATGTTTAGTTTCTGCCCACCTCATGTAACTCATCGTGAGATGGTCACAATCCTTTTGTTTTTCCGCCTAAGGGATATAGGCAATTTTTGTCGTTTTGGCTCGTAGACAGGGACCATATTGTAAAATTATATTACCTGATTCGTTCCTTTTCTTTACATCACATGTTCTCTCCAGATGGCCAACACACCCACAGAAGAATAAGAAAATTGGGAGTTTCTCAAACTCGAATGAGATCCAAATGTCAGCGTCATCGAACTTCAAAAACATGCCCCTCATCAGAGGCTCTGAAACATCAACCCTGGCTTTAATCCGAACCACGTGTCCCCATTTGATCGGGTCCGAACGGTCCCACTCAAGAAATTGTCCAATGCGATCACCAATTTCTCTCAGAACCCATTTTGTTCTCCCATGAAATGGGATTCCTTTAATACATATCCAGAAGGGGGATTTGGTAAGATTAATGTGCTAGATATCATCCCCACCATTAAATTCATCCATGAGGAGGAGTTGGTTATCAAAGGACCACGACCTCCCTTTGAGGATTTTATCTCTATCTTTGTCATTAAAGAACTCAAAAACTAGGAGATTGTTTCCCACTTCCCAGATGGCCTCTCCCGCTTCCATTTTCCATAAATTCCGAAGAGTGTTTTTTTGGGCCTCCTGGTTGACTGTGATTTTTCCACAAATCTTCTGACAACCAATAGTGACATTCATTTTTCTAGAAGCGTATCATCATTTCTTCGAGCCTCAATCAATGCTTTTTCTTTGTCCGTCAAGGACATGTTATTCCATTGGTACAGTAAACCTTGTTCCATGGTGCGGGTCACGTTGATTCTGATTTTCAGTTCTGCTCCAAGGATCAGCGACCGGTATGTCCACACGCACCCTATGACAATGACACACCATCCAAGCCTAGCCCAAGGTCCCTTTTGTCCTGTTGTGGCCCAAAAGACCTCCATCCAAGCGTGGACCGAAAGTCACCACGTTGCAATCTTCAATCGCAGCCAGAGTAACGTGACCTGTCTTCGCGACGAGGCTTCGCGAAAACGCCTCTCGCGACCAGCCCTTCGCGAAGCAGGAGAAGACGGCCTCTCGAACAGGACCTTTCGTGATCCTGATTCCTCCCCTCACTGACTGTCTATGATTGAATTCCGTGGCTCAACAGGTTAGTGGCCGTGAAAAAATGTGCGACCAGACCTTCACGAATCAGGGTTCACACCACGCCGGTGGATCTGCACCTGTGTCTCTACAGATCTGGCCATAAAACCACTAGCATGCGCAGGTTCAAGAGACAAACTTGAACACTGGCATCAAGACCCTATGAGTTTTGTGGATCTGATTTCCGACATGGCTGTGCTAGATTTGTTTCGATGGATCAATTTCAAAATCGTAAAAGGGATGTGGATCTGGTTTCCGATGTGCCATATCTGGTTTGCTGTAGGATAGGTCTTTGACAAAATTGATTCGGTGAAGCAAGAATGAAGAAAATATTCTCTTTGAAGCCATAAATCATATGTCGTTTCCCCTTTCCCTCTGCATTTTAGGCACTAGGGTATCGAGTTCAGGCTCGAGCTCAGACCTAAGGTTTCAGAATCAGGGTCCACCGCGACACCAAGGTTCTGGATGCCGATGAAGCCAGTTGACGTCGGGTCCACGGTTGTTGGGTCGAAAGGTGGAAGAGGGGTCCATAGCCGAAGCGTGGTATTCTGAGGAGGGCGATGACAGTCCTTCCCACTCAGCCACACGCCGCCGCGGTCCGAACCGGAGGCACAAACGCAAACCTTAGGAGTTCCCCAGAGAGAAAAGAGATATATTTGAAAAAATGTAACAAAACACCATTTATCATTGCTTATAAAAAAGATTAATTAAATTATTAACAAATAAACTACACAAACACTCAGAAATAATTTTTTGATGTTTTTTTTAACATATATAATTATAGGTCATGTCTCATAGGGTCCCAAGTCACTATTTTTCTGATCATTATCCATTTAATTACCTTTTATAAAAAAGGTATGTTATGGATAAATTAATTTGGTTGGTCCTTTTCATACAAGAATTTGAAAATAGAATTAAGGAAAAAAGGGTATTGAAAATATAGTAGTTGGTCATTTTTCAGAGACATAATTTAAGGATAATTCAACCCATATTTTTCTATCTAAAGTTTTTACTAGAATGAACCTCTATTCTATGAGTTATTTCTTTTGGTTTTAGAATATATCAAAATAATATGATATCGGTGTCATTCCAAAATCCATAGGGACTTAAGCTAAGAGGAAATTAATTCCATATTTCAAAAACTCTTTATTTTATAATCCATACTTTTATATGTCTTTCCATGTTTTGGTCAATAGATTATGTAATCTAGAATCTGATAAAGAGATTATTCTCATGTTTTTTCAAGGAGAGGCTTGTGTAGGATAAATATACACAAATAAGACCACTATAAAGGTTCTATATAGTGGTTTATGGGAAAAAATATATCAATAACCTAGATCTAGTGATTAATATATTAAATGTTTATGAAAAAACATATCTTAAAATAGGGGACCAATCAATTAATAATTTTTTGGAGACCTGATAAATAAATGATTTATATATTACATATGAAAAATAATACATAACTTGAAAAACCTTACTGAATCCTTAAAAATCATTCATTAAATCCTTCATCATATCCTAGGGAAAGGAATGCATAGTAATGGGTGGGATAAAATTCCCAATAATGGAAATAATATAATTGAAGATATCATGATTAGATAAGTAATTATCAATATGATGAAGTGGATAATCCCAACATATTACATTTAATTAAAAATGTAATCTTTAGAATGTAACCATGAAAAGTATACTTGTAACAATCACAAGGATAATAATAATAACAAATGTCATAATGAAGGAAATGCATAATTTTGAACATTAATGATATTATTGGGAAGGCCTTTTCCAATACATAATGAACCCTATAGTCAAGGCATTACCCACAACACATTCATTGAATGGGTAGGTATAAACCAATTAACCAACTATTGTGGCCACATATTTTGTCTCATGAGGCCTGTTGATGCATCGAGTGTATTTATATAACATAGTCCCACCCAATATAAAAATGATTCTAATGAATTCCACATATATTTAATTAAAAATATAATCAATATGATATTTCAATAAATAAATATCCATATTGATGCAATAATACAAAAATTAAATATTTCCACAGTAACTGATATATTTTTCTTAATAAGATTCCTTTAACAAACATTGTACATCGAAATGGTTTATGGTTAAGATAATATAAAATTAAGAGAAATGAGAACTAACACATACCTGATACATATATACATTATGTAAATTAAGGGGGAAAATAATGTCCAATACATAATGGGGAGTGAATGAGAAAACGATCACAAGAAAGTAAATAAATCCAACAAAGGTAAAATAAATAATTTAGTTTCGGAAGATATAATAACATAAATGCATCAAAAAATATTCTTTGAAATAATAGAAATCCTTTTTGAAATTTAGAGAGTAAAATATAAGCAGTACATTAAAAATAAATTTCCTGATTATTTTGTAAACCCTTTATAAAAAAATTTATAAATCACATCCAAATTTATTCTCAACCTTTTTGAAAAATATTCTTTTTTTTTCTAAAATAAAGCTAAATATTCAATGAATTATGGGGAAAGTATTTTCATTAAAAATACTATAAAACTTATATTATGAATGTGGTAGTGAATAATGTTTATATATGTAGGATAATTTGTTTACTTATAATTTGTTAAAAAGAACATTCTTTTCAAAATTTTGTAGTAAGTAAATAATGAATTGTTTAAAAAACATTAAAAAACATATTTTAAAACTATATAAATAAATTAAAAGTTTGTCAAAAAATAACTTTACCAATCATTTAAAATTTAGAAAAAACATCTAATAAAAATCTATAGAGTATTGATATATTATTTAATGATTTCTGACCTAAAAAATAAATAAGGTCTCTATTTCTTATAAAAAATGATTTTAGAATTTTAGTCTCAAATGGAGGAAACGTTTGAAGAAAAATTGGGGAAAATATAATAAATAGATAAAAAATATGGGGTTTAATATATAAATAGTAAATAATTCATTCAATGTAAATTTAAACATGGACTGTCACAAATAATAGTGAGATTCTAAAAAACCATTAGGGATTTAATAATATTTGAGTCAAAGATCCATAAAATGTTAATCCTAAATTGAATCTTTAAATACCCAGAATAAAATTTAATCCAAGATAAAATTTGTTATGTTTCTAGGATATACTTCATATAGAAGAAATTTGGCGCAAAATATATAATATGTCACAAGGGGTCTGAATTGAGATGAAAAAACCCATACCTTGGATTCTTTCTTTGTTGTATGCATTATATGTAATGCCCCGACCCCAGTTACCCAGAGTCGGTGCATTATTACATAACATTAGAATGATCTCAATAGATCATGTCTCGAAAGGAAAATTATTTTAGTATCCTTGGAATCACTAGATACATTACATCAGAAAATGAAAACTACAACAACATCTTGATTCCATAGACCACACTCATATCCCCACATACTATCCCTATAGATCATTTATAAAATACTTCTTCATATCCTGGGAAAAATAAAACAAAGAAAGGGGAGAGCTCAGATTCCTAGTAATGATAACAATATAGTGGAATCTTTCATAAATAAGCATAAACATTTAAGGCAATGTATAACTAAAACAAGTGCCTTTTAAAGTTGAACTTAGGCATAATATTGAAGAGATAAATGAGATAATTCAATTTACTTATTCACATTGATATTCTAATAATCGAATAATCACATTCAATATCAATAACCACTTTCATAATGATGGAATGCATAATGCCAGACTATTATAACCACATAGTCAAGGCCTTGTGCCAAGGATACAAATAAGATTTTTTCAAGGCTTTGTGATAAGACCCTAGTTTGTCTCATGAGACCTACCGATGCATCGAGGAGATATAGTGGGCTCCACCTATCACTTACTATGTCTAATGCATTCCTCATATGAACATGTTTAAACATAACATAAACATTCATATTAAAACTAGCATAATAAATGTCAATACTTTATCCATAAACCATGAATGGAATAAAAATAACACATCCAAATTCGAACATATCACAAAACCTTCAATACAATTTTGATGTTTCGTATCATAATAAATCAACTTCAAATAATCTTAAAATCCATCAAAGGGTATTGACATTGATGAAATCAAAACTATTTGAGAGAAATATCTCATTTTTTTTAAATCATTTCAAATTCACATAATTAAAAAAGGAAATAATTAATTGGAAAATATTATTATATTCTTGTAAGGGAATCTTCGAAAATTTTATAACGGTGGAAAATAGTCGCACACACCATATAAAAAAGGACATTCTTACCTTAATTCTGTCGAAAAGGTTAAAAAGGACCTTATTTGGAAGATGACGGAAAGATTCATTTATAAACATCGTAAAAAAGGTCAACAAAGGTATAAATGACTTTAACCCATTTTCTGTAAAATATTAAGAATGATTTAAAATACATTTTTAGGAAACATGGATGTAGATGATAAAGAGGTCCCAGTAGATAATTACGTATAAACAACCATGGATAATGAAGAGATTGTGAAAAAACTCTTACCATGTAATTTTCCCTGGTCAAGGTTAGATTAACCTCCTATATAATGGTTAAATAATAGTTATTAAATTATACAATAATCATATATATTAATATGATATCATATTTGATCTTTTAACATTTCTTTGTTAATAATATCTTAGTATTATCATTTTTTCGGGTGTTAACTTACTCATTTTCTTTTATATGTTTTGTAATAGAAGTCGTGTTTGTAATAGATAGGCTGTATATTTTTCATATCCAGAATGATATCAAGTCCTTAAACATTATTTTTAATCATCAAATGAGAATTAGACTTGAATGGACACGATAGCGAATGAATCTCATCGCGTTCGTGGAGACGGTAGTCTGTACGTACGCACGAGTGAAAATATCATTATTTTTGTTTTAAAATAATATATTATTGGATGTTATATCATATATAAAGAATAATTATAATGTTATATTTATTATTTAATTAAATTACACATCATTATCATACCCATCCAAATAATATTGTTTTGAATAACAATTACACCGCGACGTGGAGACGGTAAGTCGTACGTACACACATATGGTGACATGTCATTAAAAGGATGGATAGAATACTGAATATGGTTGTACCATATTTATAATAACATCACAGTATATTGAAGATATTGGAGTTGTTATTTTATAATGGAAATAACAAAGAAAGAAGAAGTGGAAGAAGAAAGGAACTAGAAAGAGGGTGGTGAAAACATTACATCTTCTTCGGGTTCTTCCTTTTGATTTTATCCAAAGGGATCCATAGGTTGGCTTTCTGATCAAACAGAGGCCTCTAGGTTGTAGGTAATATAGTTTAGAGGGTATTTGGGTAGTGTATGTCCGTTCTAAATGGCTTTTAAGATGTTAATTATAGAGAAGGGGGAGTACCCTTTTATAAGAGGGGTGAGGGGCACCTTTGGAAAAGCTATAAATATTGTTTTAATATAAATTCATATTCGGTTTCTAATAGCTCCAAAGTGGATTATTTAAAGGTTAAGGTGTGTATGGGTCGCAAACCACTCAACCAATTGGTTTTAGATAGGTTTGGGTCACTATTTTAACTTTATCCTTTTGATGTAACTCTTAGTTAAATAGTTTGACATTTACCACATCTCTTTGTATTTTTATATTATATAGTTAATAAACATACTATATACTTACAATAGACCTCCAAGTGGTCCATTAATGATACACTTATCATTATATAGGTCCTTTTACCTAACCTTAGATTTTTAGGAATAGAATATCAATTAATAATGTAATATTTGTTTAAAAAACTCCTTTTTGTCAATTTTGATACTATTTAATAATTGATTTTTGTTAAAGTTGTAACAAATTTATTAATTCTAAACCATTTTATTTAAGTAATACTAACATGTCATATTAACCAATAAAATTTTTGGATGTCATCAAAACATTCAAATTATATTTATTTTAACTTTTATAATAAAAATTATTTGATTCTTTCATTAATAAGGAAAATACTGCATCATTATTGTGTCATAAATAAATTTAATTATTCAATGTCTAAAAATTATAAATAAAATCCCATTATGTAGGAAATATTTTTATATTTTTAATTAATACTTATAGTCGAAAATATATCATAAATAAACCTATTTAAAAATTGTTTTGATAAAAGATATATGCTTATGTCATTTTTGTATTTACATTAACTTAATTAATACAAAGTGTCATTATCACTTACATGTGGCTCCATGGGGTCCCAATATTGACCCAAAGATGCCCATGGTTAGAAATGTATCAACCAATAGGGTTTGGACATGTTTTAGGGTAATTTCATATTATTATAATATTATTTATATACCCTTATTTACCTGATTAACCCTTTAACCATTATAAATAAAATATTTACCGAAGTAATTATTCAAAATGTATAAAAATAACAGTTACCTATTTATACAATTTGGACTTCCTGATTATAAATATGGAAATCATTTTTCTTTATTCAAAACTCATAAGTGGCAGAAATAAATTTAAAATTAATTCCCGTTGTCAAAACAAAAGGCGTGTTTTTAAAAAATAATAACTATCAAAAGATTGACACTTTCTTATGTCCAGTTTAAATGTGAAATTATGTCCAATGACCAAAATTGAATTAAACTATAAAATTATAATATAATTATAATTTAAAACCACTCATATTCATAACTTATGACTATTAATTATTTTGATTTAAAAAATTGTTTTTAATTCAAATTTAGTAATTTTTATTATACATAAAAATATGAAAGTTATCAGAAAAGTACCGAAAAATCACTCTAAGCTAATCTCGATATTCCAAATCCAAAAATAAAGTCCAATTTGAATAATAAAATTTATAAAATTTCAAAAAGTGGGTATTACTATTCATAACAGCTACATTGATTGGTTGTGGTGTGTGTTAGAACTCGAAGTTGCGCACAACACACGCTACTTTATTATTCAAAGAGAAGCATATCGTGGAAGCTTGGGGTGTTACATTCTCCCCTCCTGCAAATAATTTCATCCTCAAAATTTCTAGAATACTACCGCATGAAAATACTCGGGTCATTCTTCATCATAAGTTTCTCAGGTTCCCACATTGCCTCTTCCATCTTATGGTTTCTCCATCGAACTTTTACTAGACGAGTCATCTGGTTTCTCAACAATTGTTCTCTAGTATCCAGAATCCTGATGGGCTCTTTGAAATAAGAAAGATCGGGTTCCAGATCTACTTCCCCATAGGTGAGTACATGCATTGGGTCAGGCATGTATTTTCTCAACAGTGATACGTGGAACACATCGTGAACTTTGAAAAGACTTGGCAGTATTGCCAAACGGTAAGATACAACCCCAATTGGTTCTAGAATTTCGAAAGGTCCTGTGTACCTAGGACTCAATTTACCCTTCTTACTGAAATGTATAACACCCTTCCATGGATATACCTTCACGAAAACATGATCTCCTACCTAAAATCCCAAATCCTTCCTTCGGTTGTCAGCATAGCTCTTCTGCCTACTTTGAGATGCTTTGATGTGGTTTTGGATTACCTTCTTATTTTCCATTGTTTTCTCAACATGTTTTGGGCCTACATGTTTTCTTTCACCAATATCATCCCAACAGGTTGGTGTGCGACATCTCTTTCCATATAACGCTTCATATGGTGCCATCTGAATACTTGAATGGAAGCTATTGTTATAGCAGAATTCTACCAGAGGTGAATATTGATCCTACATACCCTAGATGTCAAGTGAGAAAGATATCAACATGTCTTATAAAGTTCTAATAGTCCATTCTGATTGTCCATCAGTTTGGGGGTGGTAGGAAGTGCTCAAATGAAGTTCATTATATAGGTCTTTTTGAAGACTTTTTCAAAATCTTGAAGTAAAATGGGGATCAAGATTATAAACAATCGATAAGGGTACTCTATGAAGTCTCACAACTTCATTAATATATAGTCTTGCTAGACATTCAAGTGGTAAATATTCTCTTATAGCAAGAAAATGTGCTGACTTGGTAAGACGATCAATAATGACCCATATTGCATCCTTCCTTCTAGTAGTCTTTGGGAGCCCCATGTCAATGTTCATTGTAATATTATCCCATATCCACTCAGGTATAGGAAGAGGTTGCTTGAATCCTCCAGGCTGTTGCCTTCCAGCTTTCACTTGTTGACAAACCATACATCTTGACACAAAATCTGCAATCTCCCTCTTCATATTGTCCAACCAAAAATGTTCCTTCAAATATCTATACATTTTGGTGCTCCCAGGGTGTATAGAGAAATTGGAACTATGAGAATCATCCAACAATTCCCTTTTTAGATCAGATATATCGAGAACACAAAGTCTCTTCCCAAATTTCATAATTCCTTCTTCATACACAAAGTCACTCAATCTCCCATCATTCAGAGCTTTAATCTTATTTTGAAATTATTCATCATCGGTTTGAGAACTCTTAAACCTTTCTATTAAAGATGGTTTGGAAACAATTTGAAAAAGTATCGATGTTTCACCTTCCATGGTTATTACCATATCCGACTTTACTAAAGCCATGAAAATTGGATCCCTTTCAACTCTAATTTTGTTCAAAACTCCATGATCCTTTCTGATCAAAGCATCTGCCAACTTATTTTCTTTCTTAGGGTGGTAGTGTATCGTGCAATCATAATCCTTGAGTAGTTCAAGCAATCGCCTTTTCCCAACTTTGAGTTCTTTCTGTGAGAAAATATACTTCAAACGCTTGTGATCGGTATATATATCACATTTGTAACCATAGAGATAATATCTCCATATCTTCATAGAAATGATAACTACATCTAACTCAAGATAATGAGTAGGATAGTTTTGCTCATAAATTTTCAGCTGTCGTGATGCATAGGCAATAACCCTATCATTTTTCATAAGGACACAACCAAGTAATTTCTTTGAAGCATCACTATAAATAACAAACCCATCATTCCTCGATTGTAGAGTCAATATAAGAACATTGACTAATCATCCCTCTAGTTATTCAATACATTCTTCACCCTATTTTGTCCAAATAAATTAAAACCCTTTACGTGTGAGCTTCTTTAATGGGTTAGCCAATCGGGAAAAATTCTAGACGAAACACTGATAATAACCTGCTAAACCAATAAAACTGTGTACCTTAGTTATACTCATCGGTGCTGGCCATTATTCGATTGCCTTGGTCTGAGAAGGATCAATGGAAATTCCATCCTTAGAGAAAATATGTCCAATAAAAGAAATCTCATGAAGCCAGAATTCACACGTGCTAAACATCCCATATAATTCAAGTCTTCTATGAGCCTTCAGGATAATGTGCAAGTGATTTTCATGATCTTTGTAGCTTTTGGAGTATACCAATAAATCATCGATAAATACCACTAAAAAGTCATCAAGATATTCCTTGAAAACTCTGTTCATTAGATCCATGAAATTATTGGGTGCATTAGTCATCCCAAAAGGCATTATTGTAAACTCGTAATGTCTGTACCTAGTTCAAAATGATGTCTTCGGAATGTCTTCCATATTCACACTCAACTGATGGTATCCAGATCGAAGGAAAAACTTTGAAAAGTATTGAGCTCCATGCATTTGGTCAAATAAATCATCAATGCGAGGTATGTGATACTTGTTCTTTACTGTTGTAGAATTGATTCCCCTGTAGTCGATACGTAACCTTGTAGATACATCTTTCTTCTTTACAAAAAGGACTGGGGCTCCCCATGGAGAAACACTAGGGAAAATAAATCTCTTATTACTCAATTCCTCTAGTTG
The DNA here is from genome assembly GCA_963277665.1 of Viscum album. Classification (NCBI taxonomy): domain Eukaryota; kingdom Viridiplantae; phylum Streptophyta; class Magnoliopsida; order Santalales; family Viscaceae; genus Viscum; species Viscum album. Next base: position 162,367,715 of record OY728155.1, on the reverse strand, counting down.
TTTCTTTAGTTCACCAAATTTCACAGGGGCCATTCTATAAGGGGTCTTTGATATTGTCCTTGAACTAGGAATTAAATCAATAGAAAACTCAATTTCTCGTTCTGGAGGATGTCCAGGTAAATCTTTTGAATACACATCTATATATTCTTTCACAATAGGTATATCCTCTATTTTAACACACCTTTCCTCACCCACAGTTATCACATATGAAAAAATTCTTCTTTTCCCTCTTCCCTTTATCCATCTTTCTCTCTTCCATCCTTTTCTTCTCTTATTTCCCTTCAAATCCATAGGACCTAGATAATTCATTACTTGTCTTATTAACACATGACACTATTTATTCATATGTTGAGAATACACGGCAGACTATTTACCTTCTAAATACTGGCTTAATACCGTGAAAGATATGATCTTTCTTACTCTTTGGATTGCACATATTTTTGGAGTTCACATTCCTTCTACTGGGCACCATTTATATACAATGGAATACACTAGGTAAGTTTATGAATTGCAATGAATAATTCCAAACTTGTAAACTACTAACGTAAATTGAACAGTTTTTGGATATAATCATTAATCATAAAAATGTTTTCTTTTAGGAAGTATATACTCATAAAGTCTTCATAATGGTTTGTAAAGAAAATGATAATTATCCTAAGTATATCCCCCAGGAGTGTTGTAACCAAAAGTGCATCAAAGCCAGTTGTCATGCACCAGTTCCCATTCGAGTCTAGCTCAAAGCGGTGTTTTCCGGTTTTACCTTTAGGTACATCTATGGCAGAGCCGCCTCTACCTACTCGTATCCAAATACAGATGTATTGCTCAGAAAACTCAAAAAATCTCTACATTTCCAAAATTCTAGGAAGTTCGTCTATAATAATTCTCAATGTATATCTTAGGGTAACATTCTCTAATCATAGTTTATCTAAATAAAGCTTCCAAGGTTTGTACTAAATATTCTCTGATACCAACTGTAACACGCCAACCCCAATTACCCAGAGTTGGTGCATTATTACATAACATTGGACTGATCACAAAATATCATGTCTCGAAAGACCGATTAGTTTAGTAGCCTTGGAATCACTAGATACATTCATAAATTTTACATTACATCATAAAAAGAAAAACTAAAACAACATCTTATCTCCATAGACCACACTCATATCCCGGCATACTATCCCTACAGGTCATTCCTAAAATAATTTTTCACATCTTGGTAAAAATAAAACATATAAATGGCTGAGCTCAAATGGATAGTAAGTATAATAATATAGCGGAAACATTCATAAATAAGCATAAACATTTAAGGAAATGTATAACTAAAACAAAAGACTTTTAAACTGAAACTTAAACATAATATGATATAAATAAAATGAAATAATTCCATTTAATTATTCACATGGAAATTCTATTAATCGAATAATCATAAGAAATATCAATAACCACTTTCATAATGATGTAATGCATAATGCCAGACCATCATAACCACATAGTCAAGGCCTCGTGCTATGACTACAAATAAGATTTTGTCAAATCCTTGTGCGAAGACAATAGTTTGTCTCTTGAGACCTACCAATGCATCGAGGAGATATATCGGGCTCCATCAGTCACTTACTAATTCTTATGCAGTCCTTATATGAACAGGTTTAAACATAACATAAACATTTGTATTAAAACTAGCATATGAAATGTCAATACTTTATCCATAAACCATGAATGGTATAAAAATAACATATCCACATTCAAAAATATCACCAAACCATCAATACAATATGGAAGTTTTGAATCATAATAAATCAACTTCAAAGAATCTTAAAATCATCAAAGGCTGCTGACATAGATGAAATCAAAACTATTTGACAGGAATATCTATTTTTTTAAATCCTTTAAAGGTCACATAATTATAAAATGAAGCATTTAATTTAATAATATTATTATAAGTTTGTAAATTAAGCTTCGATGATTTGTTAACGGTGGAAAATAGCCGCACCCTCCATATAAAAAAAGACATTCTTTCCTTAATTCTTCCAAAAAGGTTAAAAAGGCCTTTTTTGGAAAATGAAAAAATGATTCCTTTATAAACATATTAAAAAAAGTCAAACAAGGGTATAAATTACTTTAACCCATAGTCTTTAAAATAGTAATAATTATTTGAAATACATTTTTACGAAACATGGATGTGGATGATAAAGAGGTCCCAGTAGATAATTATGTATAAACAACCTCAAATAACGAAGAGATTGTGAAATAAAACCATACCTTATAATTTTCCATGGTTGAGGGTAGTTTAACCTCCTTTATAATGGTGAAATAATTTTTATTAAATTATACATGAATAATATACATTAATATGATATCATATATGATCTTTTAACATTACTTTGTTTATAATATCTTAATATTATCATCGTTTCGGGTGTTAACTTACTCATTTTCTTTTATGTGTTTTGTTACATAATTTGTGTTTGTTATGGATAGGTTGTATCTTATTCATCACCAGAATGATATAATGTCCTTAAACATTATTTTTAATCATCAAATGAGAATTAGACTTGAATGGACACGATGGGGGAATGAATCTCATCGTGTTCATGGAGACGGTAGTCCGTACGTACGCATGAGCGACAATATTATTTATTGGTATTAAAATAATATATAATTGGATTGTATATCATATATACAGAATAATTATAATTTTATATTTATTATTTAATTCAACTACACATCATTATCATACCCATCCAGATAATAATTTTTTGAATAAAAATTACACCACAACGTGGAGATGGTAAGCCGTACGTACGCACGTATGGTGACATGTCATTCAAAAGATGGATATAATACTGAATATGGTTGTACCATATTTAGAATAACATCATATTATATAGAAGATACTGGAGTTAATATTTTATAATTTAAATAACAATGAAAACAGAAGTGAAAGAAGAAAGGAACTAGAAAGAGGGTTGTGAAAACATTACCTCTTCTTCGGGTTCTTCCGTCTGATTTGATCAAAAGGGCTCTTTAAGTTGGTGTTATGATAAAAATAATGCCTCTAGGTTGAAGGGATGATAGTTGAGAGGGTATTTGGGCAGAGTTTGGCCAATACAAATGTACTTGAAGATGTGAATTAGAGAGAAGGGGGAGTGCCCTTTTATAAGAGGGGTGAGGGGAACCTTTGGAAAAGCTAGAAATATTATTTTAATATAAATTCATATTCGGTTTCTAATCGCTAAAAAGTATATTATCTAATGTGTAAGGTGGGGATAGGTCAAAAACCACTCAACCAATAGGTTTTATATTGGTTTCGGTCACTATATTAACTTTATCATTTTGATTTAACTCTTAGTAAAATTGTTTGACCTTTACCATGTCTCTTTGTATTTTTATATTATATAGTTAATAAACTTACTATATACTTCCAAGAGACCCCAAATTGGTTTATTAGTGATACAACTATCATTATATAAGTCATTTGGAGAAGTCTTATATTTTTAAGAAAATAATATCAATTAATAATATAATATTTGTTTTTAAAACTCTATTATGTCAATTTTGACACAATTTAATAATTGATTTTTTTAAGTATTAAAAACATTATTAATTAGAACCAAATTCATTTAAGTAATCCTAAAATGTTATAGTAACCAATAAAATTTGTTTATGTCATAAAAACTTTCAGATAATATTTATTTTATCATTTATAATACCAATTATTTGAATCTTTCATTAATAAGAAAAATACTACATCATTATTGTGTCATAAATAAATTTAATTATTAAAGGTCTGAAAATTATAAATAAAATCCCATTCTATAGTAAATCATTTTATCTTTCTAATTAATACTTATAGTTTCAAATATAACATATATAACCCTATGTAAAAATTGTTTTTCGAAACGATATATGCTTATGTCATTTTTGTATTTACATTAACTTAATTAATATAAAGTTTCATTATCACTTACAAGTGGCTCCATGGGGTCCCAAAATCGACCCAAAGATTCTGATGGTCGGACCTGTGTCAACCAATAGGGTTAGGACATGTTTTAGGGTAATATATAATATTATAATATAAATTTTGTACACTTATTTACAGGATTTACCCTTTAACCATGGTAAATAAAATATTTACCGATGTAATTATTCAAAATGTCTAAAAATAAAAGATACCTATTTAAACAATTTGGATCTCCTAATTCTAAATATGGAATCCATTTTTCTAAACTCAACACACATATGTGGAAGAAATTAATTTAAAATTAATTCCCTTTGTCAAAACAAAAAGCGTGTTTTTAACAAATAATAACCATCAAAAGATTGACACTTTCTTATGTTCAGTTTAAATGTAAAATTATGTCCAGTGACCAACATTTGATTAAATGGTAAAAATATAATCTAATTATTTTTTAAAACCACTCAAATTCATAATTTATCCCTATTAATTATTTTGATTAAAAAAGTTATTTTTAATTAAAATTTAGTAATTTTCACTATTCATCAAAATATGAAAGTTATCAGAAAAGTAACAAAAATTCACACTATGCAAATCTCGATAATCTGAATCCAAAAATATAGTCCAATTTGAATAATAAAATTTATAAAATTTCAAAAAGTGGTTTTTACTATTCATAATGGCTACTTTGATTGGTTGTGGTGTGTGTTAGAACTCGAAGTTGCATACAACAGTTGCTATTGTATTATTCAAAGAGAAGAGTACAATGGAATCTTAGGGTGTTACATTATAACCTCATCAATAATCAATTTAAATATATGAAATAATTTTTGATGAACCTTTTTCAACAATATTATAATTTTAAGGGCCTTTAATTGTCATGTGTCATCCATTCATTTACTAGTTCTTTCTTATGTCTGTCACTTAATGTTGTTTGGTTAATTTCATAAAAATTAATTTTGTTTATTGACCATGATTAATAGTGTAATAAAATGGTTAATTTACTTAATTTTTTTTAAAAATGTAATTAATTATATTATTATTCATTATATATAACTTTATAATCATCCATATGTGGTGGTAGTAGAAAAATTGATCACATCACTTCATGTTGTGGTAGTCCAAACATATGAACCAGAAATGTTATCATTTTCCATTGGATAATAGGAAAAGAATGTAGGTGATATATTTTATATAACAATTTATAATTATATCATAATTATAATATATTGATATACACATTTTTTATATATTTATATTCATCCATGTGAGCCGATCATGGAAAATGATACACATCGCTTGTTGGTGGTGGTAGTTCACACGTACACATGGGTGATGTTTTCATTTTATATAGGATCGAATGGAAATAATTTTTTTTTGTTTCATTGACATAAAAACATATAAATTTGTTAAATTACTTGACTTATATATTTCAATATGTTTATTGAATATTTTATGGGGTTTTTGGAGAATAGAACTTTATAAATCTTATATAGAATATATACATTTTCTTTTGGTGCCCTACTTTATCTTACACCTTAAGAATTCTTGAAGAGGTATATTAATAAGGCCATAACCACTAGGTTGAGAAAAATAATGTTTTTAATTTTTTTATATATTTTTTATTCTATGTGTATGAAGAAGTGTGTTGAAAGGGGATATGATGTGGAGTTTTTTATGTTTGGCCAGTGCAAATCTTGTAAATACATGAAATATAATATATAATATGTGTTTGGATCCTTAAAAATACCTAAAAAAATACACATATTTTTATTTAATGAGTATAATGATTAAATAAATTCAAAATATAAATTTAAGACCATTTTAGGTTTCATTTTGAACATTATCTATTAGTTTAACACCAACATTAACCCCTTTAACATTAACTGTGTTAATATTTTTCTCAATATATAAAAAAATGGAATTAATTTTAAAAATAATATGTATAATGTAAATGGATGGTTTATGATATTATATATATTTTTCCATAAAATATAATGAATATTTTATTTTTAGTATTTTATAATGAATTAAACATAATTTTCAACAGTTAAATACTATTTGTTGTCATTTACAGTACTATTCACTAAATCATACATTAATGACCTCAAGATAAAAATTTAATTCTAATATAAACACATTAACCAATAATTAAAATCCATAATTATCTATAAAATCCATGTGATATCATAATTCACCTAAAAATTATTGCTTCTATTGTTTTTAAAATCATTAACCTTGTTTTTCTACTATATACTTAAGTGTTGGATCATCAATGCATTAAACTTCAATGTACATAAACCATAACTAAAAAATAAAAATAAATCCAAATCATAATTATATAATATTAATAATAAATTTTAAAATTCATATTCATTCATATATCCTTTTTTCTATATACATAGCATAACAACATAACAAGTGAGAGGGAGTGGCATTTTTTTATTACTCATTACTATAAATAATATAAATGTCATAATGAAAAGAATGTGGCCAAATATGTCCATATATTTTATGTTATAATGATTAGGGACAAAATATAAACATAAAATTATATTAAATTAGGTTATCGAGTTATTTTTGAACTTTATATACTAATTTCACCTTTGATTAACCCATTTTCCCCATTATGTAGAGATAAACGTTTATTATTGTTTCAATTTATTATGAATTAAAATTAAAAGTGTTGTATTAAGGAATTTGAATATGAGGACTCCAAATATGGAATCCATTTTACATAATTCAATTTAATTAATTATTAATAACTAATTTTAATAAAAATATGTGAAACAACAAAAAAATAATTTCTATGAAAATACACATTTTTTGTATAAAAATGATTTTATAAAAAATCATATATAATGTAAATTTTTATTGAATTATATGAATTTTTCTAAAAACATTAAAATTATATTAATTTAAAAAAATACACAATTGGATGAAAATTTTAAATAATTCAACTCATGAAAATAAATTACAGTTTTTGAAAAATCTGTTTTTTTATTATTCACCAAAAAATCATACTTTTTATAAAAACCATAAGCCTTACCTTAATAATATTTTAATACTATAATTTGTAAAATTTATAGATTTTAACAAATAAATATTTTCATATTGGTTGAAATTAGTCATAATAGACATGCACAAAAATGAAATAAAAACCATTTTTAATGAAAACAATATTTTTGAAGTAAAAGATGAATTTATACTCATTCATTATCTAGTAATTACCAGTAAGAGAATAATAATTTATTTTATTAAATATGATATCTATAAATTTCATTAAATTAATTAATTTATTATTTTTCATATAATATATTTAAAAAAATTACATTGTACATATAAATTAATTTTATACAAAAAAATATCTTCTTCAATTTTATATGATCTTATTAAAAATTGAGTTCATATTTAATAGTAATTATTCAAAACATCTATAATAGGGATAACATTTCAAAATATATTTCATATGTTGGTTATACCTAATTCTACCATCCAATTAAATGGCTTGGTTATAATATTCATATAATAATATTTTAATAGTATTGTGTGGTTCTTTATGTTTGGTGTTGTGTGAATCATTAGATATAGTACTCATAAACTATAATCTAGGATTGATATATTATCCCCTCTATAAATAAATTACATCCTTACAATTTTATCTCTTTATTAGCATATAATGACATATATTATATTATTAAATGAATTTTAATCTCTATGTATGGAATATGAAACTTATTATTTCATAAATAAGTATTTCTTAAACAAAATGTGTTCCTTTTTCAGACTTTTAACAGTGATTGTTTATTCTATAAGCATACCATGATATTTTAGATTTATATTCCACATAAAATTTGATATCATTATAATACATTCCTCGAAAAATAATAACAAAATATTCTTACATGATTTCATTCCTCAATTTTCCTTCGATTTTTTATATATATACGATATATCTCATATTCAAATGATTATATAATAAGATTAACTTTTTATTTCTGAATCACTAAAATATAATTTTAATATATCATGTTATCCATTAAAGGATAGGGATTTTAATGGTATGAAATATTTTTTGATATTTTGATCAACTCGTTTATATGGATTTACATAAATGAAAAGTTTTTATTATGACTAAGAACATACTATTAAGTAATTTAAAGAAAAAAATGAAGGAATATTCTTCAAAATCACAGTAATAACACCAATGGTTCAATGATAATCATTAAATAAATAAAATCTATTCCGAATATTCTAGACTAGATTTGAATAAATAATTATACTACATTCACACAAATTTAATATAATTAAAACTAATTAAAACACATTATAACCCTAAAGGTTATATACAGTGGTAAGGTTCTTCCTTGTCCTAGAAACGTTAGTAAATATTCCGTCCTTGTAGGCAACAATACTAAAAATTAATATTTATGATCCCAATAATTACATGTGATAAATTTATGACAAAACTTCTTTCTTATTGGATTTCCATGAATGATTCAAACATGATTCTAAAACTCTTCATATATTTTATAAAATAAATTGATAACATCAGTAAAAAATAATTAAATTATCATGGTAATATTTGATTCTTAGGGAATTATTTTGAATAGTACCCAATCTTCTTATAATGGAAACACAAAATATCATTTATATCTCTATTTCCCCATCAGTTATGAGAAAGATAGATATTATTTTCACACTTATGAAAAACTATAATTCACATTATGTGTAGGTACCTTGATACCAGTAACCTAGAGAAGGTGTTTTACATCATGACATCGTCATAAGTTATAAGGATTCACATCCGGATAGACCAAATAGTTTTGTAGTCTTGGTATAAAATATATATACTTTATTTTCATATTATATTTGAATTTACAAAATAAAACATATGTACTTCCAAGAATCATATTTTTCCTCTATAACATCCTTCCATATAAATCACAGTACACTTTATAGATACCTAGGAAAGAAATAAAAATAAGGGTGAGATCAAATTCTTAGAAAGGGTTTTGTATGGAAGAAGATATCATTAATCACATACCAAAATCCTCATGGAAAGGTAAATAACTAAAAACACATCAAATTTAAATAAATTTACTATCATGATATGAAAGGGAATAATAAATCTTTAATGGTAAATAACTAAACACCCATGCCATTTAAATGAAATTACTGTCATAAATAGATAAGGAATAATCAATATGGGAATGTAAATAACATAATGAAAATTACATTTAATAAAATAGCTGAAAATAAAATGAATCCAGATATAATATTATGGGGAAAATATCATGGATAATAATAATAACTAAATTATTAAGTAAGGAAATCCTAATTATTGGATTTCATGTTCATAAGACATGATACCTCTACCGTCAAGACCATTTGCAAGATTGTTTTAAAAAAATAGGTAGAAAACTATTTAATGATAGATTAATGATTCTCCTCATTTGACTACTAATGAATTTGTGGGATATATAATTTTGGGGCCAACCTATCACTCCATGTCCAAATAATTCATCATATATCAAATAATCAATTTAATTCACAAACAACATACCTTATCATCAAATATATGTCTTGAGTAAAGATGAAGAATTTATCAATATTTCCCTGGATAAATAAATAAAATTTATTGTATAAAAAATTATTTAAAAATAATATCTAGTTTAATAAATATACATATCTATGATAAATAATAAAAATATTTAGGATAAATTAAATTTACAAAAATCGTATGAAAGTGAGTATTTCAAGGAAACATTAATGAATGAAATAGAAATAAAAAATTCTAATTTAAATACTTTACTTGGTTAAAATTGATCACAAACCATCTATACAATGAATAAGGATGGTATCAATACAAAAAAAATACCATGTTGAGTAAGAATATAATATTATTTATCTTCATTGATGTATAAATATTCCATGAAAATACCAATTTATACATTCTTAAGGAAAATAACTTTCTAACATTGAAAATTACATTTTAAGACTAAAATTAAATAAACAATTTGAAAATATTTTTATTTGAAAATAGCATTTAAATCATATAAAATAATCATCAAAAAAATATTTTTCAAGAAGGTTGTAAATTCAGTTCATGTTGTATATGTTAAAAAATATTTGTTTCACTTTTTTTAATAAACTTTAAATGGTACATGTTTGGAAAACGATACAAAAATTCCATTGAATTTTTTTATAAAAATTAAAAATTGATAAAATTTTCTTTCATAAATAATTTTTGATTGGGGCAAAACATTTATGAAATAATTTTTATAAAACATGAGTTTTGATAAAAATTATTTCTCACAGAAGAATGAAATAATGTCAGAATTTCATAAATACATTTTATCAATAATTTTAAGAACCAAGGAGTGGAAATGACACTATTAATTACATAATTTCCTTAATAAACATAGTTAAATAAAATATATTTATTTCAATAAAAAAATTTCAAATAATTCCCCCATGGGATACATAAAAATAAAAACTGTTTAGTAATGATTAGATTGTGAAATAATCCCTTACCACTTTTGTAGCTTCTAAATCAGCAGTCCCCTGAAAAATGACATAAAATGAAACATTAAATACCATGAATACAAATAGGTTCCTTATATAAAAATGGTAATTATATACACAAAAACAATGGTAGTAATTGGTGAATATGGAATATGCCTCATGAAAGTAAAAGTGAGAGGAAAACCCTTAAAATAATCACGTTGTCGAAGTTAAAATTAATCAATGATTCCATTATGTATATAAATTTAAAATCCACATAAAAAATTATAAATACATAATTATTTAATTAAAATTCATAAAACACATAATCTTAAAATGTCAAAGATGATTAAAAAATAATATAACCCAATGAAATGAAATTGAGTTATTAAATTATTTACTCTTTGGTAACAATAATGTGAAATAAAAATGGATGAAATAATTAAAATTTAAACATAAAATACCATGAATAACTATGTAAACATTATATTACATATTAAATAGAAATTAATTAAGTGAAATAATATAAATTTGCTGTATAACATTACAATATGCCTCAGTGAAGGGGAATTGAGATGTAGTCTCTTACATTAAGCCTGAATCAACTCATATTTTCATTATCTTCTTAAATAATAAAATTATGTTAATAATAATAAACTTTTTAAATATTATTATTGCTTTTATTTCACTTATTACAATGTTATATATAATTACATTATCAATTAAGTTTATATTGTGTGCTTCAGTGATACTTGACATATGTGTCAAAAATGATTTCGGTAGGCTGAATATTGGTATAAGAGGTACTTATTTGAAAATATACAGAATAATAATAATGAAATAATTATAATATTTATACATAAATAATAATTTTACAACCAATAATAATGTTTTGGTTTGATAAATAAAGTGTGTTATAATTATGAAGATAATAGTTCATTCATATTCTTGCGTAACAATTCCATTTTTTTAGTGATATTTATCAAAAGTAGGCAAGAAATATTTTTTAGTAAAATAATTATAATATTATAATAAATAACATAATATTTCATTAAATATTCTTATATATATCATACATGTGTTGTGGTGAAGAAAAGAGAGTCACATCACTTCCTGAAGGTGATAGCCCATGCTTACACAAATGACATTATCAAATCTTAGTGAGTGAAATGGGATAAAAAATGCTATCTTTTCATTTATGACTGATAAAAATTTCATAATTATTACAATTGTATAATTTACATCACATATATTTATTACTTTTTTTTATTAACTTTCATGTAAAGCATTAGTGTAAAATGATTCACTTTACTTCGTGAGGCAGTAGTTTGTCGTACACATGAGTGCCATTATTATGTCTCCTATAAAAAGGAATCTAAAAAAAGACATATATGATAAATTTACTCTTTTTGAATAATTAAGTTAGAAAATATCATATATATACTATATAATGTTTATCATACCCAACCATTATTGGTATTTATGGATAACGTGTAACATCCTTTCCTGAGGTGGTAATCTATCATACACATAAGCAAATTTATTATTTCCCATTTGAGAGAATATGATATGGATATAGGTAATAAAATAAAATAATAAAATATCAATATGTAGGGTATAAATTTATTATAAAAGAAAAAAAATTAAAATTTTATATTGTTTTAAGAGGAAATAAAACCCAACCACATAGTTATGAACTTAACCTCTTCTCATACCACCTCTTGAGGATTTTACCTAACGTATTCATTGAATGGATTTTGGAAAAAAAACATTATATTAGAGGGTATGTAATATGAGAATTTATTTGGATTGGTATTTTGTAACCCAAAAGGGTATTATGTTTTGAATAAATGAGAAATGGGGTGGGCTTTTATAAGTGATGTGAGTGGACACATGTAATTTTTGAAAATAAAAAATAGTATATCCATGTTTTATAAATGAAAAAGGAAACAATACATTATACTAAGTAATTAAACATGATATGTTTTAAATATTTCCATAAAATTTATTTTAGGAATGGTTTTATGTCTTTTTAGTTCTTATCATTTTATTTGAATTCGAAGGTAAAAGCATTTTTACCTCAACCGTAGTAATTAATTTTTTCAATTATCACTATTAATTATACTAAAAAATTAATTTAAACTCATTATAATATATATATTATTATAATTAAAAATATTTAATACATTTTTACTAATTCCATTCATATAAGTTTCAAAATATAATTTAAAATTAATCCCTACACATGAAGAGAAATCGAGTTTTCAAAGAGAAAATGTTCAAAAGTTTACAAAGTTTTTAGGTGGAAATTGAATATTAAAAAAATTACAATGGATAAAGGAGGTTAATATATATATATATATATATAATTGAACTATTTTTTAATTGAAATAAATAAAAATTTAATTTAACCTTGTTATGTATTTAACTAAAAAATGAAATTTTCAATAGAAAATGTATTTTTCACTATTCATCAATAAATGAAACATTTTAGAGAAATAAAAACAATAACCATAGTATAATTTTTTATTATAATTTAAAATCTGAAATTTATTTTTAGAAGTAAAATTTATATGAGTTTTGTAAAACTAATTTAAAATTATTTTGTTAATGTGAAACTGAACCACATTATAAAACTATACAGTTTAAAAAAACATTTTTTTAATGATTCTTATTCTAATTATAATAAAAATATAACTATAGTTTTTATAATTTAGTTATTAAAATTCATCCACTCAAATTTAATCAATAATTTACAATGGTATACAATATTATGGTTCTTTTAGACTAGTGGTTTCATGTTTAACAATCCATCAAAGAGAATAAATTTGAATAAATATATTTTATGAGTTTTTTATGCTTAGTTTTGCATGTCCTATACACTATTGAATTCAATGTTATTGTTTAAATATTCTAGGTTTTTATATTCTCCCCCCATAAATAAATTTATTTTATAAATTTTTATTTTAATCTTAGGAAATAAGGATTTGATATTTGAAAAGTACATTTTTGAAAAAACCCACATCATTAGAGGCTTAATAAAACATCCTCATGGTAACAGAGAACAGTAAATATAAAGGTCCTATATAATAACTATTGCATTAGATTCTAAGTATGATAACATTGGTGAAATGTTCATATATAGACACAAAATAAAATATTAAATAATTATAGACAATGATAGATAAAATTGATCACAAGAAAGTGAATGATCAATGGAATGTTAAGGACCTCAAAACTGTAAATCTATAATGATTTAAAATACTATTTGATTTATTGGATATGAATATAATAGGATAAAAAAATCAAGATCCTTTTAAGAGTACTGTGGTGCTATTTTACTGTCTAATAATTTAAGAAAATACACTAACTAAATATATTTTATTTCATAAGAATAATGTCATCATTTGGTTATGATTTGATCAAATTCTAATTCAACACTTACTCCAACAAATGAATATCCAAAAATGATTTTTTTCTTGGATGACTAAAAATCACTTCCAACATATTGTTAGATCCATAAAATTATGAAAATAGTTTCCATTTACCTCTAGCTATTTCAAAAAACTAATATAGCTAGAAAAAGTTATGGAATATAATTCATTAATATATAGACGTAAAAAGTATTAGCATTGATTCATTATTAATATTTTTGTTATTTCCAATTAGTATCTAGACCCCTGATAGGGGGTATGAATTAGTGGTTCCTTTTTATTTTTTTAAGAAATTTTATTAACTCCTTTAGAAACCTTTTGTCACCTCTGAAACATTTTTTCATTATGATCCAATAAAATATAACTCTAAAACTACCATATCATATTAAATATATATATAATAACATGAACATGATATTTAAAAGGATTGGTACAATGACCTACACCTTTTTATATTGGAAAGTCGCACAAAAATAAATTTAATTACCTTCTTCATTCTAGAATTAAAAGGCACAATAAGGAAAGAATTATATAACATTGTAAATAACGTTTCTGCTATAGTTGGTTATACCCCCCAACAATCATTTTTGTATCCAATTTACCATAGTATGTTAGACATCCCAAAACAATTCATTTCAATAACTGTAATAATCTACTACTACAATTATCACCTTTATTCATTTCTAATCCAGTTCTTGAATGTTATTCACTTCCTCTACATGTAAGATGGAATGAATTCATCTTTTTTAAATATTCAAGGACTTTATCAATACTCATAAGAAAATGTTGATCATGAAACTTTTTCAAAATCTTCAACAAATCTTAATATATATAAACTCAATATTTCTAGATTTTCTATCTCGAAAACATTCTTAGAAAAAGTCTATTCATCTAGAATTTGTCTGGTAACTTTAGTCTAATTGCCTCAATTCAGTTTGTCTCCATCCAATTATACTTATTCCATTATTATATAAATTGAGTAGAAACTCAATAAGAAACACACAATTGCTTCAACTGATGGAACTTCATTAGATAGAACTCTCTCTTATGGATGTTGATATTGTAGGTTCTAGGCGCAGTGGAAGTGCGTTGGTGGGTTTTCCCAACTTTAATTTTAGCATTAAACACCATTCAAACTGAGATCCATCATGATATAAAATGCTGGATCTCTGAAATAGAACAAAGAATGAAAAAAAATCGGAAATCCCAGAACCATAGAGATAGGATCATCATATGTTGGTTATAATTAATTTAATTAATTCCCAAGAATTACCTTGGTGGAATTCTTCCATCATTGATGTCTTCGGTCATGATCCTATGATCCATCATTGTATCATATAATCGATGTGTAGGATTCCTCTAGCGGTGATCCACATGTGTTGCACGTATCATCGGATGTCTCCAAAGGGATATTCGGGTGCTAGCGCAGAAGAACCTTCGCTTGCGATGTCCGCCTTCAATTGCCTTGGTCTCTCGGTCTTGAGAGAGTTCATGGAGGAAGTAGTTCTTTTAGCCTTGAAAGAATTCTCCAGAACTGTTCTGCACAACAATTTATAGGAAAAGTGTTGGGGTTGTGAGGATATTTATAATTGGGTTTGAGGTTATAGAGTTATGAAAATAAATAAACGTGTTTTATTTATTTCATTAACTCTTATTGAAACCCCCATGTCGAATTATTAATTCCTTGACATGCACCCATGATGATTATAATAAATATCATTTAATAAAACAATATTATATCCTCAAAATCCTGACTGGAAAACTACACGACGTGTAATCAGTAATACACCGCGTGTACTCATTTTCCACAAAACTACACGGTGTGTTTATTTAATATACACAACGTGTACTTTATTTTCCATTTTTCTTTATCTTCTCCTCCACATTTATTAGACCTTGAGTAATGGATATTTATTTCTTAAATAAATGTAACTGTATTACTCACTAATAAATATATTTTTTCACCCACAATATATTCTCTTGAATAACTAGTGTTGAAATAAATGCAATCAGGAATCCTTAAATAATTCTTAAACCACAATTGGGAATAATCCTTATTTGACTTGTTAAATTAATATTTAACTGAGATACATGGAAACACTTAGTGTGTGACCCTATAGGCTCCTTTCTAAGTGGCATTAGGAGGAGTCTACCTAAAGTCCAAGGTTATCATCTAGCAAGATGCCAAGGAACCCATAGAGAAAGAAGTTAAAGACGTAATGACTTGTCACCTCCTACGAACATTTACCGTGTAATATAATCCCTTTGTCTCGATATCTCTAATCAAGCGGGTTGCATGCTAGTGCCATCAACCCTTGTGCTCAATTATTCATTGTTTTAATTTCTAGAATTAAAGCTGCCAATACCTTACCATGGCCATGGATTTATTTAGGCTATATCAATTCCATCATAAATGGGCCTGAGATATCTACTTCCACTGTGGAACGGAATGGAGAAATCTATTCTCGCATTATCTATCAATGAAGTATTACTCGTTACACACCCAACGTATCCTACCTCGCTGTGAATAGTGTGTCGTCACATTTTTCCTCAATACATCTAAGTGCGTGAGTTGTAATACGCATTAATAATAATCTTAATGTCTAAGGACAAACACACATGTCCGCAGATAGTAACATCCAATGACACTATGAAATGTGGATTTCCTACTGGCAGGTATCGTTCTCATAATATCCTCCTGGATATTACCAAGGGTGCACACCATGAGATGGTGCCTCAATGTTTTATGAGTCCTTACCCCTAATGGCTTGTATTATTTGTGTCCCTCAAATAATATCATCCAGCCATAGAACATATATTCAAGAACAGTGTTATGGCACTTCCAGGTTCTCATCATAGCTGGGATCTTCTATGACCCTTTAATGCAACAGCTATCCTTAGGAAATTATCACATGCATTGTCACAAAAAAGAACAATCAAGATGTGATAAGGATTTTATTAATGAATAAAGTGTAAAGTAGTTTCTTCTAGGCTACCAACTCCAACAGATATGAAAGATGAGCTCCGATGGTAGTTTCTCTGAGGGACTCACTATGATGGATCTTGGTTTTTTGGAACATGGTCTAACCAAAGTTCATAGGATTTAATCTACTTTAGTTGAAATAATGAACCTATAAAAAAATCTAAGAGGATCAGATTTTTGTGTATGTGAATAGTTTCATGTATGAATGTAGTATACTGTTAATTTATAGGCATCTCATAACAATAGAGGCAAGAAAACCATTTCTTCTTCCATATCAGTTTTTTTCATATTTCCAAATTTCATGTTCATTTGAGCTTCATATATGACTACTTAAACTCTTTTTGACACATTATGGAGCTTTTAGAAATCTTCTTTATTTTTCTAAAAAATTCAGAGGTCTTTTAATTTTTAAAAATTTTTGGAGTATGATCATCTGATTCTAATTATTCCATTAGTTTTAAACTATGGATTTGTTTCTATCTCATTCTCAGTCTGATTTACATTCATACAAAAAAATATTCCAATGGAATTGATAAGGGAAATATCTTCTGATGGATTTGAACTTCACTACATTGAATTTTTCATCATTTTCTCTTAACTCAATTAAAGCATACTCAGTAATCACATTTCTCTTGACCCACTGAATAAAAAATAAAATTACTTATTTCTATGATTCTATAGTTCAATCAAAAAAGGTTGACTACATTGATTAAACATTATTAGACTTTGGTCACCTTAAACCACTCTAGAGCAACCCAAAATCACTCACAATTTCTATTGATTTCTCATTAAGATAGAACTCTTCAAACATTTTCTCATACCGATTGAATGATTATGAATTAAAAAATGATATATATCTATGTCTATACTAATCCAAATGAATATGCTTCATTCAACATGGTTCATATGATTTTCTTCACCCAAGGATTTTTTAGTTTCAAACATTGTCTCATAAACTTGTGAAAACTTCATGTCTTCATGATCAGTATCTATGTCACACCTATTGACCAGTCTATATTGTACATCTGATGTATCCGTGTCAGGATATCATTACATTATTTGTCTCTTCTATAATAAGAACTTTTGTCTACCTATGATAAATCTCTTCAACAAATTCCTTAATGATACAATCAATTTTGGAAATGATTCAGTTTCAGAATCACCTCTGATAGATCAGTGGCATAATATGTATGAGGGACTAGGTTTGAAAAAACTTCTTTCACTCAGATTCTCTACAACTAATGATTATCACACCAGTGTGAATTAATCAGAACTCATCTTCTATGTTATCCATCTTGTATAATGACTCTGTTGAGAATTATGAAACATTTAATGATCTATAAAGCATCATAATGTTAACATATACCTAAAACCAAGTTAGATCAAATGTGTTGGGTGTTTTTTTATATAAAAGTGTTTTCTTCTAATTTTTAATCTGATTCTAAACATCTTCTACATATTTTTTATTATTCTTATAGGATTTTACAAAAATAAATCACCACTTATTTCTAATATTAATCAGGTTTAATCTATTGAAAAAAAACCCAAAACACAACATTCTCTTAACAATATCCCTATTTTTAGTTTTGGTAAAAAACACACAACAATTTTCACAAAAAAATCTCTTAATGTGTTTCTTATCCACCTATTTTTTCTCAACTTTCATACTTATTGTCCTTAATGAAAATCAATTTCAAAGTGGCCACTCATGGAACTTGAAAATTTTCTTCTTCATTTCAATGTATGGAAATTCATGTTCATGAGAACATAAGTATCACATGAGTTTCCTAACAAAGAGCCTTTTACTAAAGAAATATAAATCTATGTTGGAGAACCCATTTTTGAATAAAATAGTGAATATTCAATGTTATCTATGTTGTTTATAACAAAACATTAAAATAATAAATTCTCATGTCTCCTTCAACATTCTCACATCAATAGAAATCTTGAAAATATTTGTTAAGATAAAAACCACCTGCACACATCTCCGCGAAAATTCCATAAAGATCAAATGTATTTGAATATCTTTAAAAATTCATATTTTCAAACATCATAAGTCTCTTTAGAAATAATATTAAGAGACTCATTCATCATCTTCCTTATTTTGACTCCTTCAATACCCTACAAGTTAGTACAAATAAAAATATATTTTGGGAATAAGGAGGTACCTGAATAAATTCATAGAAGCGACATTTGGACTGATAATCTTTTATAAGTTTTGAAATTTTTATCATTTTCTTGTATTTTCATTGGATTTATTTTTGTCCTTTTATTCATCCATCTATTATTTATTATCAAGTTTCTTTTCATCTGTGAAATATTTAGATGAAGCTGTAAAGTCCTCTTAATTTTTTTTACCTTTTTTTATAATTTGTTTATAAAAACATCTCCATGCCTTTATCATATTCTAAAAAATAGGAAACAAATTTTTTTTATCATGATAATATTTCTCACAACTCTTATATCAATTTTTAATCTTCAAATCATATTTTGTTGATATATTTTTATTATCATTATTCTCCACTTTAGATACATTTTCCTCCCCTTTTTCTTAATCTAATTGTATTTCTCCTTCTTACATTTTAACCATGGGAACATGTTATGAAATAATTACTAAGACCTCATTATTTTCAACATTATAATTTTTTCTTTTCTCAAAATTCTTAATGTACTAATATTTATTCAATTTTTCATTTGAATTGGTTAAGGATTCAACATTCTTCCCCATCAGAGTCTTATTTTTTGGAATAGAAAATGTTTTACGAAAATTTATTTTCCTTTATCATCAATACTCTCCCTAGATTTAAACATGCTTTCTGGTGTAGACATGTTTTACCAACATGTAAAAGCATTGTGTTCGAAAATTAAACAACATCAATAGTGACCTATGAATATTGACATTTTGAATTGATAGTATAACTATACATAACATTTTTGTTTATGTTTCATCAAAAATCATGGACCACTTTTCTCAGGTTGATACTTTCCAGATTAATTCATATCTATCTTAGTAAAAGTATATTTATTATAAATCTACTTTTTAAACACTTTTTCTCAGCATAATTTGATGTTTCACCTTTAACCACAACAACATCTATGACGTATTCTCTCACCTTATCTCACATTGTGTTATAATGTGTAACAATTGTGTTTATAAAAATTACTCAACTTTTTATGAAAAACTATCTTTGAAGATAATTATAATCATCTAGTATTCATCTATATTTATCTTGTTTTTTTACTTTCATCGACATGTAAATATTAAATCATGTTGATATATTTATTTATTGTTTTTTTCCATTCATAAATTTTCAGTTTTTTAAAGCTCACAAATATTCATTTTATAGGATCTGATAAAATTGAGATTTTCACCACTTTATTGATCTAATATTCATTTTTAATATTTATTTATTTGATATATTTCATCAAATTTATTATGTCTTTCTTGGACTAGGTATTCTAGTAAAATGATTTTTTTCATATTCTCCTTAAAAATATATTCCATTTCTATTATTTATGTATAATCAACATCAAAACATGAATAATTACTTCCATTTTGAAATTGTGTGATGAAGTTGACATATGGATCAAATTCATCACCAAATTAATAAAAGCCCTTATTTCTTCTACTCAAATAACATTTCTTCTTCTTATCATAAGGAAATAATTTTTTATTTTTCATTCACTTCAATTTATGAGATTTCTTATTATATTATTTAGGCTCATAATCATTCATATTCATCCTTTGATTTTTTTTTGAAAAATGCAATTTCCCTTCACAATTCAAACACTTGAGAGATTTTTTATTTTTCCCTTACACCTTCCCTAGTGGTATCTTATATAATAAAGGGTAACAATTCTATTGAAATATTTAACATCTTCTTTGACATTTGAATTACTCAATTATTCATCAACTTCTCTATATTTTTTCCCTTTTATAAGTATTTAATGGATATTTAATTATCATCTCAGTTCATGAAAACATTTTTTCCCTCATCTCATATGCCATGAGAATAATATAAATTTCCTCCAGATATAAGTCTCCATGATCTTATAAATATGAAAAAATGAAATAAAATCTATTTAGAAATTATCTCATCATATTCTTAATAATAGTCAAATCATTCAAGTTCTCACCAAATATTTTGATGTTACACATAATCTCATTTACCCATGTAAACTAATCACCAGTACATTTGTTATCATTCATTTTAAAATATTCAAATCTACATCTCTATATTATTATGTTGTATTATTTAACTTTCCCATTTATTTCACAATTAGTCCTCAACTTATCTCACATCTGATTAGTTATTGTAATCCTCATAATATTTGAATGAAAATTTTTAGTAAGATCCATCCAAAAATCATTCGGATATTTTCTATTAGCTTCTAAACGCATCTTATATGCAATTTTTTAATAACTAATTTGAAAGGAGGAAATCCAACTATTGATGCATCTCTAACTATAAGTATGAGAAATAGAAGATTGGGCAATGTCTTATTATTCTAACTATGATAATTATTTTCATAATAAATAACTCATATATTTTTCATTTACTTGAAATCATCCATTGATACCAATTATTGTTCAATATTAGGATCGATACCACTAAGATGGCGGTGAATTAGTGGTTTCATTTTCTTTTTATAAAAATGTTTTTAACTACATTAGAATCATTTTATAACCTCTAAATAGTGTCAGATTTATGATCCACTCAAATATAACAATCAACCTCACCTTCCATAATAAAAAATATAAATAATAAGAAACACATGATATTTAAATGGTTCGATAAAAATACCTTCTCCTTGCCATGTTGGATTGTCCCACCAACATGGATTAATTTACATTCTTTTAAAAATTATTAAACAGTTTAACAACTTAGTAGACAAATTTTATGTAGTATTTGGTTATACCCCACCCCCATATATCCTTTTCAAGTAAACCTTCCCATATTACTTATACACCCATTCAGAAATGCCTTTTAGAAACCGGTAAAAATCTACAACTACAAGTTTCTCATTTCTTCTTTTTTAGTCCACATCAGAG
Organism: Viscum album; assembly: GCA_963277665.1. Taxonomy (NCBI): domain Eukaryota; kingdom Viridiplantae; phylum Streptophyta; class Magnoliopsida; order Santalales; family Viscaceae; genus Viscum; species Viscum album. Next base: position 162,345,783 of record OY728155.1, on the reverse strand, counting down.
AATTATTTACTTTATAAAAAAGTAATATTGATCAAATTCACCTATGTACAACCTTCATGTAATTTAAAAATAATCTTATGAAATTTTTTATCTTGAAACTTACTATCCACCATCAACAAATCTGAATATGCTCAAACTCAATTATTCTATAAATTCTATCTAGAAACCAGAATTAGAAAAAATCATTTTGATCAGCCTTTGTATGGTAACCTCAGTTTGATGGTCTTCATCTGATTCTACACCATCCCATTCTTCTTATCCATTTTTTCATAAATTTATTATAATTCTGATAAAAAACTAACAGTTGATTCATATGAAGTAACTCTATCTAATGGAACTTTCTCTAAAGGATATTGTTGTTGTGGACTCACACTGATGGGAGTCTCTCTAGTGGACTCGATTTGATGGATATTAGTCCAATGGAAATTGATCCATGAAACATAATTCTATGGACCTCAATCAACTTAAACTAATTTATATTGAAACAACTCATCCTATCAAAAATGTTTATGAGCATAAACATTCAATGCATGTGAATAGTTACAAGTACGAATGTGTTGTGCTGTCTATTTAAAGTCGTATTAGATTAATAAATATAGAAAACCCAATTCTTCCTTATACTCAACTAAATTTTCATATCATTTAATTCCATGTTCATTTGGGATTTATCTTTCACTACATGAAACCTTCTAAGAACTTGTGGGAGCTTCTTGAATTTTCATGATTCTTTGAGAAAATAATATTCCTTCTAATGTACACATAACTCTATAGTATGATCATTTGAGTCTGATCAATCCTTATTTTGTAAATCCAATTAATTTTTCTATATTAGTCTCATTCAGATGGACATTCTTTCAAAAAAATGATCGGGTAGATTTTCTTATGAAAAGGTCATTTGATGGATCTGTACATCACCACATCAAATTCTAATTCTTTTTCTATTAACTCAGTTGAATAAAATTCAATCATCATTTTCATATTGATCCACTAAATTAAACCAAAAAAAATTATTAATTTCTCTAATACTCTGGGTAAATCGAAAATGATTGACTAAATTAATGAATCTTCTTTAGACTTTTTCACCTTTAACAACTCTGGAGAAACTCAAACATTTCTCATATTTTAAATTACTTCCTAATTAAAATATTACTCTTCACACATTTTCTCATACTTATTGAGTTATTGTAATTTATAAAATTTACTCCCATTATTTTTATGCTTTGGTAAATGGATAAGAGTCATTAATTCAGTTCTATAAAATGTTCTTCACCAAATGATTTATTAGTTCCAATCACCGTCTGTTGAACTGGTTCTTACTTCCTATCTATTGAATCAATATCTATGTCATATAGATGGACCAGTATATATTTTTCATTTGATCTATCAGTGTTAGTATTGCATTTGATGCATCTATTCCTACAAAAAAACAACTTGGTTCTACCAATAATATAACTTTTCATCTGATGCCTTAATGATACCAACAATTTTGAAATTTAATCAGTGTTATAATCTCCTATGATGGATCAGTATCACACTATGTCTAAGGGACTTTTCTCATTAGAAAATTATTTTACATATATTCTTTGAAAATAAGGATTCTCAAACAAATGATCTATGATAAGAACCTCTCTTCCACATTATATTTCTTCTATATGACTTCATCAAGGTAAATGAATATTTGAATGATGAGAAAAGAATCATCAGATTAAAATGTACTGGAAACTATGTCTGATCATCTAGGTTGGTAATTTTGTATCTAGAACTGTGTTTCGATTTCATTTTTCAAATGATTATCTATGTCTGATCCATCTTCCAAGCCAGTATAATATATTTTTTTAGAATCCAAATATCCACTTATTCTTATAATTAAACACATTGACTCTATTAATAAAAAATATAAAAAAACACAACCTGTGTATAAAAATGTAACTATAAAGTAGTTTAACTAAAACAAATTTCATGTTTTCCAGAACATCACACAGTCTAGTGGTAGGTGTTAAATGCTTATAGTCTTTCACTTTGGGGTCCATGCCCCATGAACATCTCTATATGCAACATGTTTTGCTTTATCAAAAAATATATTTATATAATTTATATATCATTCTTAAGTTGTGATGAACAATAATTACAAAAACATCAAAGATAAGACAAATCATACTGTTTACCAATATATTAAATCTAAATTCCAAAATATAAAGGCATTATTCCTCAAATAAAATATTCATATACTAATCAAATGGGTTATATTTCGATACTTTTTCTAAAAACATACTTAATAACATTATACTCCCATTATGTAAAACATAAAAGTGGTGTTTAATAATTTTAATTTATGATAGATATTAAACACATAAACACATGATTGTATCCATAACTATTATATTAATTAAGACATATAGGCTTTTGAATTTGAACAGAATCCTCAGATGTCTCATGAATCTTAAAACCAAAATACTGATGGTAGAAATACTTATATAATTTAATTAATGATTTTAAATACATAAATGCATTGAAAATTTTATTTAAACATAGGTCATTTCATGGTATATAGGCAAAAATTTTTAATGGGTAATTGAATCTAATAATTTTTGTGTTATCGACATTTAAAATAATGAACTATAAATGGATCCCTATAATGAGATTTATCTCCTTCCGTCATACACATCATTATTCATCAGAAATTCACTCTCTTATTCCATTATTTTCCACAGATAAATCATTCTACCATAACTTTGAGATAACTTTATGTGTTCCTTTTTTCATATTTTCCGCTTAGTGTAAATTAATCCTTCATTATTCCATGGTCTCTACCACTCAAGCTCTTAAGAAACTCCATACTTCTATTATCTTTTCTATCTGAGAGATTTTTCAGGTGTAGGTTTTCAATCATAATTCAAGATAACTAATAAGTAATAATCATGATATCTTTCACTCCTATCATCATACTATTTGGTTTATTATACTCACCTTATTTTCCTTCATGTCAAATTTAAACAAAATTGTTTTAGGTTTTAAACATCAAATAAAATAAAAAAGAATATTGTTAGAAACAAAAAACATAGTGGATTTTTTTTTAATAATTTATATAATGTTTAAATCGTGACACCTTATTTTAAAAATAATAAACCTTATGTTTAAATAATTTCATTCATTATCATCATCTATTTGAATCGTTCAAAATTGATTGTAAAAAAATATGAATTATCTAAATCATATCCCTTAGGAGTGTCAAACATGGTGTGGATTAAGGATCTTTATCATGTAATAGTTAATAACCAGTTCAATACCAATGCTCCCATTTTTGATTTATTACAAATATGTACATGTTTTTAGACACCAAATCTAATTAGAGTATCCAAATAGGTAATTATTTCAAGTAAAAACCGTATTATCTTTCATAGAAAATCATTTGGTTGTTCTTATATACTTATCCTCAATGTTTATCTTAGAGATATTATCTATAATCTATGTTTTTGAAATATTTTTCCCAAGTATTCTGCAAAATATATCTATGAAACCAATTTAATAGAAATCGACACCATTAACCTATAGCTAATGTCTTACTTTATTACATTGTAATAGGATACGAGGAATCATATCTTGAAGTTTCAGATGATTTATTAATCTTTTCAAAACTACATACATACATGATGCCTATATAAAATTCAAATACAAAATTTACAATGTATTTTTTTGAAGAATATAATTATTCCACCAATCATATCCTTGCATATAAATCACAGTACACTTCATGGATTTCTAGGAATATAAATAAAATAATATTAAGGTCAAATTATCAGTAAAGGTTATATATAATAGAATATATCATAAATCAACAAGCATAATAAACATAGAATGAAAAATAAATGAAAACACATTACATTTTACTAAATTAACTATCATGATATGATCTGGACTAATTAATTTGGGAAGGTAAATAAATGAATAAATATTACATTTAAATTCCTTGATTATCATAAATATATAATGCATAATAAATATGGATATCTAAATAACTAAAAATACATTCATTTAATGAATAATTAATAATTAAAAATATCTATAGAAATTATTATTTTTAAAATATCATGGATAATAATAATAATAACATATTTCTAAATTATGAAAATGATTAATTATTAGATTTAATTTTGTGAGGAACCTGATACCTCTACCATCAACACCTTTTACTAGATGGTTAAAACCCATATGATGAAACCCATTTAATGCTAGATTATTGATTCACCTCATGAGACTAATAATGCATCGAGGGGATATATAATTTTTGGCCCCACACATCACAAAATTTCGCAAAATTTTTTATATATCAAATAATTAATTTAATTTATGAACGATGTTCATTAATATCAAATATTTATACTATGTAAAGAATATATATTTATCAATATTTCCCATAAAAAATTAACATTCAATATAAAAAAATATGTATAAATGATAAATGATTTAAGAAATAAAATAATCAATGATAAATAATATGTATATTTAGGGAAATTTAATATTAAATGATCATAAGAAAGTGAATATTTCAAGGTAAAGTTAAGGACCATAAAAATTAACCAAGAAACTGAATTTCAATAATTTACTTGACAAAATTGGTTATAAACCATAAATAGATTGAATAATTATGGTATCAATACTACATATCCCCAATATACCATTTGTAGTGTGATTTTTTGTTTTATTGATGAATATAAATTCCATTAAAAGATACTTTAATATTTTCTTGAGGAATGTAACCGATTAACAATGAAAATAAACATTTAAAACAAACATTTCCCAAATAAATTTGAAAATAATTTCATTTAAAAATAACTTTTGAATCCTATAAAGAAAAAATTGAAAAAATTTATCATCAATGATGGTTGGAAATTCTATTCATGTCATACATGTTAAAACCAGTATTCCTTTTACTTTTTTTTTTGATAAAATCAAACCATGTATTTTTTTGAAAATAACATGACGATTCATTTCATGAAAATTATAAAGAGTAAAAAATGATAAAAATTTGTTAGTAAATAATTTTTAAAATGTTAAAAACATATATCAAACTATTTTTACCAAACATTGGTTTTGGTGAAAAAGTAATAATGATAGAATAGAGAAATAAAGTGGTATTTTCTTAGAAATAATTACTCAATAATTTTATGTACCAAAGAAATAATAATTTCTACTATTAATTTAAAGATTTTAGGAATCACCAAAGGTAATGAATCTTGAATTATTTTATGATATAAATAAGAACTTTTCCCCCAATGGAGTCGTAGTCCTAAAAAATCTTGAGTACCTATGAGATTGTGAAATAAAATCACACCACTTTAGTAACATTTAAATCGTATTACCCATTAAATGAATGACATAAAATAAAACATTAAATACACTAAAGATAAATATTTTCTTCAGATAACATATTAGAGGGGAAGTATATACACTATAAAAATGAGATAAGTGATCAATATAGAAAATGTCACGTGAAAGTAAAAGTTAGACGGGAAACCTTGACAATGAGAATAACATTGAATTGATAAATAATGAATTAATAGAGTATGTGCGTAAACTATAATTACACCTAAAAAAGATTAAACCCAATATAATATAATTAAAATTCATCACATCCATAATACTATAATGTCAAAGATGACAAATATGTATTGTAACCAAATAAAATTAAATTGACTTTTGAAATTATTTACCACTTGGTAAATTTTAATTAATATCAACTTTGATGAATAATTAAATTTGAAACATTAAATAACATGAGATTTTATGAAATCATTATATTACATATAAAATTTATAGTACATAAACCATATAAATAAAATTAGGTTTGTAACATTATTTTATTCTTCAGTGAAGGGAAATTGATACGAAGTCCCCTACCATGAGCCTGACTCATCACAAGAATTATTTATATTACAAAATAATAAAATTATGTGAATTATATACTTCATTACTATTTTTTTATTTTTTTATTAATTTTATTTCACTTATTACCTTGTTATATAAAATTTCATAATGAATTATGTTTGCATATATTGTTTCGATAATATGCGTCTAATGCATCCAAACTGGAATTAGTATATTGACTATTGGTCTAAAAGGTCATCATTTAAACCTATATAGAATAAAAATAATTAAGTAATTTTAATATTTGGGAATAAATTATTATTTTAATAAAAATTTTGAATGATGGCTTTGATAAAAAAAAGTACATTACGTTCGTGGAGGCTTTAGGTCGTACATACACATTAGTAACATTTCTATTTTTTGACCAATAACTATGGAATGGGGGTATGTAGTTTTTTATCCATAAATAATTATCACTATTTGATAAGTAAAAATTTAATTCAGTAATTTTTCTTATATATGTCATCCATGTTGTTTGGTGATGAAAAGAGAGTCACAACACTTTGTGAAGGTGGTAGTCCATGTACACATGAATAACAATATCATCTTTCAGTGAGTGAAAGAGGAGGAATGAAAATGTGATATTATCATATAATAATGATAAATATGTCACTATTATCATAATTATTTCATTTATATCACATATATTTATTAAATTTATCCTTATAACCTACCAGGTGAAACATTGGTGAAAACAAATTACATTGCTTTCTGATGTTGTAGTCCATCTTACATAGGAGCGACATTATCGTATCCACTATAGAGTGGAATTTAAAAAAACAATTATATAAAATATGAAGTTCATTTGGAAAATTATTTTATAAATATCATATACATAATTTTTATCAATAATAATATCGTACCATTAGTGGTTTTGATGGAAAATTCCACACATCGGTTCACGAGGCAATAGTCTATTGAACACACAAGTGACATTATGATTTCAAATTTGAGGAATAGGATATGTATATAGGTCATGAAATTAAAATAATAACATATATTTATATGGTTGATAATTTTTATATAATACAATCATAATATAATAAAATTTTATTTATTTGCAATAAGAAATTTAACAAAAATGCATAGTAAGGAATTTTACCTCTTCTCGGACCACCTCATTAGGATTATACCAAATGTTTTTCTATATTTTATTTCTTAAAAATCCATGTATTTTATGATGATTTTATTTCTGTTTATATGTTTTTTGGGTAGGTATTGGAAAAAATAGTTATACAGTGTGAATAAAAGAGGAGTAGGGGCATCCTTTCATAAGTGTGGTGAGTGGAACGCTTGTAATTCATGAGAAGAAAATGTTGAACCCATGTTTTTTCACATAAAAAATGGTAAAAATTTAATAATATAGAGTTTTCGAAATTATAAGGTATAAATATGGCCATAATATATATTTTATAAAAAATTTAGGTCATTTTAACCCTTATATTTTTAGTTTAACCTCTGGTAAACCCTTTTTTTCCTCAACTGTGTTAATTATTATTTTTTTGTTTTTACCATCCATTATGGTACAAATTTAATTTCAAATTATTTTAAAATATAAATTATTCTTATTCAAAATTTGGAATCCATTTTTCTGAACATCATTCAAATCATATACACATTTTAATTGATAATTAATATTGTAGACGCGATGAGACAGTGGGTCTTCAAATAGAAAGCATTAAAAAATATACACTATTTCAATATTAAAATTAAATATTAAAAATATTCCAATATAATAAATTTTATTTACATATATATAATATGAAAAATGTTACTTTAGATCAAATTTAAAATATAATATAACCTTGATTATTATTTAATTTAAAAGGATGTTTCAAAAAATGAAACTTTTATGAAAAATTCCAAAACATCGCCCTAGGATAATATTGATATTATGATTTAGAAAAATTACAATTTTATCTAATTTTCTAATGGTATCAAAAATTAATTTTATATTATTTCTTCAAATCATTAGTATCCCATCTTTTAGAGAAAAAAACTTTTTTGAAAATGAATCTTTTTTTAAATGATTCTAATTATAGTTATAAACAATAGATAATTAAATTTTTTAGAATTTAATTATTACTATTCACACACAAGAATTTTATTTCTAGATTATAATTTTATACTAGATTACATTTAATTTTGACTCAGGTTTTCATGTTCTGTGAGCTATCCAAGAGATTAAATTTAATAAATATAATTCATGGTTTGTATACTCATAGTTTTTCATGTCACATAATCTATAGAATGCAATTTTATTTTTTTATAATTTTTCGGTGCAACATTAATAATTTACTAGGATGTTTCATTAAACAATTATAAAAAGTTTTGAGTTTTAAATATCCCTTATTCTCTATTAACTCATTTATTTTTTCATTAGTTTGTAGTCATTAATTTTTAGATTAATTTATTTTAAAGATATATAACATAGAAAATTATTTCTCAATTGTGATGGAACATGATAAAATACTATCATATGAAAAATTTAAGAGAATTGTGACCTTGATATTTTTAATATAAGTCTATTAATAAAATATTTATTCAAAAATTATATATTATATACATATTCTATAAAATTCCATGATAATATCGTAATGTTTTTCACATACTCAATACCATATTCAAAAAAAATAAATCATAAATTAAAAAAATTATCTTCAATTTTTATTTGTTCTTGTTAAGGAAAATATTTCTCAGATAAAATCACCATAATGGTTTTCCATTCCATTCCCCATGTCCCTCCCTCCTCCTTAGTTTTTTAAATCAATAGACACCATTGTTATACATATATTTTTAAACAATGTTCATTTAAATCCTATATTAGTGTGAGGTCACAGATGGGGGGATGTGGTGAATCCTTGATCCCATTGTTTTTAAAAATTAGTCCTTTTTCAGTTCAACATATGTGTCTAGTTAAATACTTTAATGAATCTCCAATTTTATCTCCCTCCTCATATTAAGTGGAAATTTGGTTATCAAATCATTTTAATTTACAGGGTCATGTCACAATGCAAGACTGTTACATTCCCTGTTTGTTTTCCCCCCATATGGATTCTCCACTATAATATTTTAATCATATTCATGTGAAGATATACTGGCATGCTGTATTATCCTCCATGATCATAGTCGATCTTCACCACTCATGTAAAACTTCAAGTACCTTCAACATCCATAGATCGAGTCTATGTTTCCTGGTATATAATTAAAAAACCTATATATAATCAGTTTCCTCAGTGATACATTTCTCAAGAAATTATTTCATCTTCAGATAAAGTCCAAAACTCACTTAGTTTTCTTCATGTGATTCACATGAACTTCTTATATTGTTATAAGAAATATTAAAATTTCAAAAACCAATATAATTTATTCTTGAAATATATTATACTATAAGATCACTTCATTCATATTGGATATATTTTATGGGCCTCTAAAATTTTAAACCCTAGTACATATAAATTTACTCATCCTTATTACTTTTTATGTGATTCTAAATATTCATTTTTAATTATTTTATCAAGTGAATAAGTTTTCATGTATTCATGGATTTACATATTCATGAAAAATATCTTATACATTCTACATTCACTCTCCTGCTTCAGGTATAGAAATAGTTGATATATTAAATCTTGTTTAATCCAACTGGCTACATGTTATATACCAAACTAAAATAGAGTGCTTCATGAAATACCATGTATACGAAGAGGAAGTGTTTCTCATATTCATGTCTTCCAAGGAGATTCCATAAAATAATGAATTCTTTATAGAACTAGTTCTTCATGATTATCTTTGAATGTGTGTCACACAAGCTAAGGTCTATTTTATCATAGTTTCTTCAAGGAACACTTTGGTGTGAGTACCATAAGAAAGAGTCCACATGATCTATTTCATTGTGAATGTAAAGAGTGCTTCGTAGTGATATTTTTATGTATATAGAGTAAAGTACTTAAAAATTGGTAGAATCATATATAGGTTATGATTCCTTAGTAAATATTGATGAGATCTCCACCTCCACTCATCCATGTATCATGTTGAGTCAAGGATCGATAATTATATCTCTATTATCCTAACATTTAAATATTCTTCAAATATAGTTTTACATATTAAAATATTTATGACACTAAATATTATAGAATACTTTGTATGTGGTGAAACCACCTTTATAGACTCACATTCATTCTTATCATCACATTACCCTCATTTAAATCCTGATCTAATATGCATTATGTATGCATAAATACCCCCATATATATATATTTCATCCTCAAAAAGTAAACTTTTATTCAAACTAATTGACATATGAAAGAAAGAGATTACATGTTTGGATTTTATAATCCTCATTTTCTAAATAAACCCAGCCTTATAAAGTTTATGGAGACCTCAAGTTTGATCATAAAAGGTTTGGAAATGAACTCTGGTGCTGGTGAAACCCTTGTTGAGTACCAAGGTTAAAGATGAAGCATTACAATTGATGAATATCACTAAATAGTTCTCATACTTTATGTATCATTTAGTGGTATCATTATAGTGTACTTTATGACTGAATCTCACATGATTTATTTTTTTAAATAGACGTGCTTAATAAGTAATTTTCTCCCTTAAATGGCACAATTTCAGTATCTTAGTTTATTCTCCCAAAACCACAATACACACACATGTCTACTTGAAATTTTTAGATTTCCTTTTACAGTGGCTCTAGATCGTCCCTGCGCACACTCATGGGCACTTGTGTAACTCTATGTGCACACCATACTACCTATGTAGTTTCTCCTGCTAATGCATCCATGTCAAATATTTTAACTCTATCTCTTATAGTTGATCTTGCTCCAAAAATAAGTTAGGTCAATCTGTATCCTTGTGATTTTTTTGGTTGGCCCTCCTTTTAAGGCCCAAAAACAGTAATTATATTATTTCCCAGAATGGAATGAAATTTTTATCCATTTCACACTAATCATCATGAAAATTTTGATATTCATGGACTTCATATTCCTTTAAAAATCTTTGAATTATTATTCTAAAATCCTCTATCTGATTCACTATGTATCCTCAAGAAATAATAATGATATTTCATGGAAATATTCACATTATTTATTATTTCTGACAATGTGAACTCTCTTAGTGAAATGTGCACTTGTCTTTGGATGTTAAATACTATTTAAATAATTATCATAATTAAACAAAGTTAATACTAAGGAGAAAACATTATTTACAAACTTCTTCAATCCCAAAGCTGTCATACCTTCCTGATAAGAAATGTAACTCGACATCATTGGACTCAAGAATATCCCCATGTTAATTGATTTTTAATACAACCATGAAATTAATCATGTAAATTTTGGATTATCTCTCTCTCTCTTTCTTCTCTCCCTTATAAAAAATAAATAAAAAGGTGTATTTTAGGTCATCACTAACACAAAAATATCTAAACCTCTATTTATTATTCATTTTAACTCAATGAATGGAATCATAATTTTTTTTAAAAAAAAAGTAATTACCTATTATTTAATCAAACTAAAATCTATGTAAGATAAGACAATATAGAAAACAAGAGTAATGTCACCAAATCCTCAAATCTATCTAGAAAACACACAGTAATGTGATACCATTATCTATCTCATTAAAATTCATTATTTCAAGAGTTTGTAGAACAAGTTAATCAAGATATAACTTTTATTCATCTCAAATAAACACATAAAAATAGTTTTAGTGCATAAAATATTAATCCCCTTAAATCCTAAATTTCCCATGATCCATCATAGAACCTTTATAATTAGTTGAACATAATCAAAGAATATTTTCATGTGTGAGGATCATACCACAAAATTAGTGTTTTTCCCCCTAAAGGGACTCACTTCATTCATCATCATGGAAATATGTGTCCTCTAATATGAACATATCTTCTCCTTTAATTCCATAAATGTTTAAAAATAATAATAATATAATAATGAGGTACCTCAAATTTCATATCAACATATTGAGAATGATATTTACCTATAAAACTTCCATTCTTCATCCTTTTAAAATAAATATTTCAGGATAATTCTTTCCAATTTTTATCAAAATATGTGAAATTTTTCTTTTCATCAGTTGACACATCTTTTCCAACTACCTACATTTCCTCATATGATAAAGATTCATTATTATGTTGTTATTTATCTCACTGAAAATTCACTATTTTTATAACAAATATTTAATTCTTTTGCGTAATATTTTGACATTCCATCCTATAATTCTTAGTATTTAGGTAGTTTCTATAGGATTTCTTCTCAACTTAATTACAGTCGATTTTAGGAAACTTCATGACATATTCACCTAGGTCATATTCAATCAATAAAATATTCTGATTTCATACATGGATTGATTCTTTCAATGATTTCAATATTCCGTTATTAATTTTAATTATTGTGGACTATTTACAATGATCATTGATATGGAATTTCCTTCAATAGTATAAGATTCTTTTCACAGTATGTGAGATTTCCTTTTATCATTGCATTATAAAATTATTTGGAGTAATGTCATAATTTTTTTTTTCTATTTTTGGAATTCCTTGGGTGACATACCTCACACATATTTTTAAGTCAATATTTTGTTTGATGGTATTCTCCCCCATGATCTAGACCTTCTATATTTGTCACATGGAAAATTATACCAATAAATTATGGCCTAATATCCAAATTTTCTATAATACCAACAATATCTAGATAAATATTTTCTTCCACTTCTATGAAATTCTTTTGGATATCTCTTACACCTTTTATATTTTAGATAATAATATTATTATTTTGAGATTTCTATGTTCAAAAATATTTCTTATATTTATTTACATCCACCATTGATGATATGTTATGTTTTTCTTCTAACTATTTATCACATTCATTCTAGTTTTTTATTTCCAACATACACTAAAATATTGAACTATATTAGTAAAAAAAGTTATATAGATAATGTGTTACAAATTTCCATGATCTTTTTTTGGATACTTCATCACATAATCTCAAACTTCTTTTAATGCCCTTATGTGTCTTCTTGGAATCATGAAATTCATCAATGATTTTTGTTGAATCATAAATAATTTAAATTTATAGTTCACTAACATCAAATATTTTTTCCAAATCTTTTAATCTTGATTCTATTTCACTATATTTAGTGTTGAAATAATTTCCCAACATTTTTATTGATCTCAAACTCTATTGAAAATAATTATTTAACATTATTATCTAGTTTTAATACTTTTTACTTGTATTTTTTAGATAATTATCATACTCCTCAATATTCTATTATTTATTCTATATTTCATATTTTTCAACATTCATAGAGGGTTTAGAATGTATATTGTGTGCAATGATAACTTATAAGAAAATTATTTCTAAAAATACTTCTTATTGAATAATCTTTTAAATTGTTTTTCAACTAGTGAATTTTTTTTATAACATGTAAATAGTAGTTCCTTTATAATTTCATCCAAGGAAACTATATCATTATTTATCATTAAGGGTTTATTCTTGAATTTTTTATTTTTTATGAGAGAATTAAAATCGTTAATTTCATTGCTACTACTTCCTCCATTACATATGGTTCATTTTATTGCTGTCATTTTTCATTATGAATCTCATAATATATTGAAATATAAGTAAAACTTATACAATAGGAACATTAATCAAATAATATTTAATTTCAATGACTAAATCACAAAATTGGGTGTTTTCTAATTTCTATATTGCATCTTGATTCATTAGATAATTATTATTTCTTTACTATATTCTTTTTATTCTTCATATTACCTATTTCCTTCCCTATATTCAGAGTCTTTTCATAGGATTATATATTTTATATAATTGGGATAAATACTAAATCTTTTATCTAAGTCTGTTCAATAAACTCTCTATATTTTTACGTCATATATTATGAGAGAATTAACTAAATCATAATGGTTTCAATGCCTTATAGATAAACGCATGTTATTTGAGAGAGTGACCATATAGAAAACCAATTTTAGATCCCAATTTATTGTTAGATCAGTGATAGGGGTGGGTTGAATCAGTGATCCCTCTCGTTTTACAAATTTTTCAGCTTCAATTCACCCTTGGTGTTTGGATAAATCCTCGATCAACTTTTATAGTTACTATGAAACTCTTATCAAACAATGCATTAAGTGAACGATTTTACACAGTGATTTACAATGTTTAATCTAAAAGTGATATTAATCTTTGTCATACTGGGTAATCTCCTAAACATGGATTTTATGCTATAATAAATTTCTCAAATATAGTTTTCAATACAGATTCCCAATGTATCTCAACTCCTTAGTCCATATAATAAGATCTTTAGAATTCTTCGCACAATGTTACCATAGTCTACACTATCCTTCACACTCTTGGATTAGAGAAGATGATCTTTATACTAATTTTCATAGTGTTATCAAATTCCACACTTGTCTTTTAATCTTGATTCCACACAAGAGTGTTTTCATACTACATTACATATTTTTCTCTTCTAAATTTTTTATTCCATATTAGAATATATTATGGGTGATCTTCCTCCATGTGTGTATTATATAGGCTCCGCTTGTGTAAAAATTCAAGTACCTTAGACATAAAATAATTAGGTCAACCAGTCCTTCTTAATAATTCAGATCACATATATATGACTATTTTCCCCAGTTCAATGATAATTAAGCTGTTCTTATTTCTTTTTATGAAGTACCAACATGACATAGATGTGTGAAAGTGATGCACAAAACTTCTTATAATTTTATTTTATGTAAAATTAATCTTTCCTATACAAAGATACATTCCTATTTAATTATAAATTATCACAAAATAAATTTGTGGTTCTAGAATATATAATATGGCATCATCTAATTTATAAACCCTAAAACATATAAATTAAATTACACTATTATTTTATGGGCCTCTCAATGTCTAGTTTCAGTTATTTTATCATGTGATTTGGAATTTACATATGCATTCCTAAGATCTTCTCTTATCTTTATGTACTCTCTGATATCATGAAATAGTAAACACCCAATATATTTTTTCTTTTTCAATCCTAATATCTTTATATAGTATCCTATCATGCAAAGAGTTCTTCAAGAAACTCAATTTATATCAATAGGTAGTGCTTCTCTTCTTTTTTTAGCCAACGTGATTTGTGAAAACCTTGAAGGTTTCAATGAACTAGTTCTTCATGAATCTCATTAAAATCATGTATCACAGGATAAGTAATATAGTATCATACAATCATTATGAAACTCTTGATTGTGAGAGTAGAAATAAAGTTCTTAAGGGATCTCCTTCTTTATAAAATAAAAAAGAGTTTCAACGTGCTCTATATCTCTCTAAATAGTGAGATCCTCAATGAATGGTGACCATGTATTTATACCCATGTCCCTTAGTATTGAAAGGTGAGGTATCCACCAACTCTCATATGAGATTAGTTTCATATCATGTCTCAATAATAATGTCACCAAAGATCCTAGAATCTTAATATTCTTAAAACTCATGTGTCCATATTAAAATATTCATGATAGTGAAAATAATTGAATCCTTTATTATAATAAAAAGTATCCTTTACAGACTGAAGTTCATAATTATCATCACATGATCCTCCTTTAAAGCCTGAGATCATCTTTTCATTACTTATCGGTGAATATATTTATTTATCTTTGAATCATACTCTTCAAAAAGTGTTTTCCATAAACTGAATGATGCACACATGAAAAAGATTTCAGGAAAGGAAGTTATTATCCTCATCATCTCAAAATAACTAACCTCAGAATGACCATGGAGTCATCAGATTCGATCATTGAAGGTTTTACCATGAACTCTATTGAATGTGATACCCTTGGGTGAGATCCAATGTTTAAGATTATGCATTGAAATTACTCAAATTTCCCAGATGGATCTAATCAGATAGTGCTCATTCATTGTGTATCAATTAAAGGAAAATCTATAGAGTCCCATGGGAATCAATCCCATATTTATTATCTATTTGGTTGATCCATGATTAATACATAATGTAATCCCCTCAATTCCTTGATTCATGTATCATAGGGACTGCTCCCATAACAACACTAAACACACACACCCAACACACCACCACAACATCTGTTATGTGGTGGATCTGGAACATTTTTGTGCACACATGTATACTGATTCATGAGCACACCTACCTTCCTTTGTTGGAACTCTTACCCTTGATACTATGAAAGAGTTTTTGTATGAATATACATTATAGTTGAGATTACTCTAAAAGTAATGTAGCTATATTTTGAAACTTATAAATTGTGTTATTTTCCAATTTTATATAAGGCCCACTAAAAAACATATAGAATACATCTATCTGTCTAATATAATTTCAATCATTTTACACTCCAAACATCATGAAGAGTATTACATTACATGTCCAATATATTCTGAAAACCATTATTTAATTAGTGTTCTAAATACTTCAATACGGTTATCTAAGTCTCATCATGAAGTAAAATATATAATTCATAGCCTTCATCACATTGATCAATGTTTTATATAGTGTACACTCTCTTAGGGAAATTGGAAAATGTCTTTGGATATTGAAGAACAGTTCAAAAATCATCACAATTAGAGATATTTAATGCAAAAGAGAAAAACTCATACTGACATCCTTATTCAATCACTATATTTTAATACATTATTGAAAAAAATTTAATAGATCATATGTAGTATCAAAAATACCTCTTGAATATCCTTTCATATTTCATTACTTAACAAATGAAGAATAATCATTTTAAGGGAATTGATTCATTTCTCAGCAACCAATGGATTACTAATTCAATAAAAGGAAGGAGTCCACTGTCACATAAATATATTGAGAATAGATTTATCAAATTGTGGAACAACATTTATCACTATATGAGAATGAATATTTATCATAAACTCATTGATTTACCACATTATGGACATTATATTCATAGCTAAAACACATGAGGTGCTAAAATTTTCCTACGATTGATCTCTAAATTGACTAAATATATGGGCATGATTACAATTTATTCCTCTAGGTTCCAAATATGAATAGTGTAACACAAAACATTAGCTTATAGAAACATGAATATTGATCCGTAACATTAAAATCCTAAATATTTATTAGACATTATAGGGGTTTATCCTAATGATTTTCTTAAATATGTTCTCCTAAAATTTAGTTCCTAATGGTCCTACTAAACATAATTTTATTCCAAATGATGTAACACCAACTCAAGTAATACAAAGTCAATGTTTACTGTTTACATTAGTACAAGATATAAGGGTTTAAAAGATAGAGGACTGATGTGTTAGGCATCCTTGGGAGACAATGTACATACATAATTCTCATATTATGTTAGGAACATGAAACCTTGCATGAAAAAACAATTATATTGTATATTATTTAATTTTCCATTCCTTGAATCATAGAGAAATGAAAATATAGAAAAGTTATGTCTAAATACATTGTAATGGAAATAATACAATAGAAGTTATCATTGGTAGATGAGGCTTTAACAATATGTCCATGTTGATAATCATTACAAATACTATGTAATTAAAAACTTGAGATTCAAATTATTTCAATATTAGATATTAACATAACAATCATATAAATAATAATAACTGAAAAAATAAAGGAAATACATAATTTCATAAATTTTTAATCTAATTTTCCAGGCCATAGACAATACACCGTGAATCGTATAGTCATGGATTTGTTCAATAAACATTCATTATATGGGTAGTTATATTCCAACTACCCAACTATCGTGACCACCAATTTTTTCTCAGGATATATGTAGATGAATTAATAGTCTATCAATTACTAAATTCCTCCCATGAATTAAAATTTTTCAATTTGTTCCTTATATATTTAATGCATAATAAAATTACTATTACCTATCAATAAATAAATAACCACACTGAGTCAAGAATATAGAACATCTATAGTTTCTAGTAAATAAAATAAATTTTATAATATGATTTATATAAATAATATCCTATTTTGAAGTGGTATAAAGTTAAAATAATGTCAATGTAAAATAAATGATAGTGAATATAACCATGATAGTAAAAATATAGACATTAAAGAGAAAACTAATTTCCAATGAATAGTGGAGAGTGATAGAGAGCATGGTTATAAGATAGTGGATGGACATAAAATGAGGGATAATCACAAAATTAGTAAGGGATGATTGATACCATAATTTTATAAGAAATGAATGTTTTAAATAAAGGAAACACTTTTGAGAGTTTAGATAGGAAAATGGAAGTGAAAGATTAAAAATAACATTTTTTGAATTTTTTTAAACGTTCTAGTTGAAAAAATCTATATATCATTTCCGAACATATTCTCCCCCTTTTAGAAAATATTTCTATTTTTTATAAATATAAAATATTAAAATGCATAAAATAGTGGGAAATTTATTTCCACTAAAAACCTTGGGAAACATTTATAAGAATATAAATATTGATTTATGGTCATAAAAGTGGGAAAATATATTTAATCCGTATACATTAAACAAAAAATTCCTTTCAAAATTTTATAAAAAACACAAAATGAATTTTTCAAAAAAACATTATTAAATACATTTAATAATTTTTAAATAAATACAGATAAAGTAGAGAAAAATATTTTATTAATAATTTAATATGAAAAATAATATTCTATAAAATAATTTTTAGAATTTGGATATGGAAGTGAATGATTACTAAGATAAAATAAGAAATATGTCCAGTTTTTCATAAAAATAGTCTATTGGTCTTTGAGTACCAAATAGGGGAAAAGTTGTAATAAAAGCATGGAAAATGATAAGATTAATAGAGGGTAATAAAATATATTGGGTTTAATAAATAAAAAATAAAAAGTTCTTGAAATTTAAATGTAAACATTAACTATCATGAATAATAGTGAGATTTTAAAATAAAACATAATGACTTTAAATTTTTTTGAATCAAAACCATATAAAATATTAAACCTAAATTAAAAATTTAAATACCATTAATAATGATTAATTCATTTTATTATATTCAAAATGTGTAGGATATATTTCATATAAATGAAATCAGCCCATGATATAAAATATGTCTCAATGGGGCAGAATTAAGACAAAAATCCCTTACCATGGATTCCCGCTTGGTTAGATGCATTATATCATAAAAAATAATCAATTTAAATTTTATCAATTACGTTATTAAGAATCCTTTCCATTTATTTTTCATTTTTTTGTTCCTTTTATAATCATTTGACATCTATTGACTGGCTAGTTCGTTCTTACATCGACCGCATAAGGTTGTTCAAGTCATTTCTTAAAATTTACTTCAGTTTAGTCACTATGGTTAAAGGTGTTATAAAATGGTTCCTTTAGATTGAAAATTTATATAATCTAATTAAAATAATTTTTATTTATGATATATAATTTTAGTATTGTCCACGAAATTTTGTAATAGAAAAATTTACCACATCAATTTGTGGAGGTGATAATCCACAAATATGCATATGTGATGTTATGAATTTCCAACATATGGTAGGGAAGGAATGTATTTGATATAAAATATTTCCATAATAATAATTTTATTATAGATAAATTATATATTCATTTATTCCACACTTATAACTATCCATATGATCTGATTTGGAGAAATGATACACATCACTTTATGAAGGGGGTAGTTCAAATGTACACACGAGTGATGTTTTAATATTATTCAATAACATAGTAAAGAGATATTAAATTGATGAATAAATTAACATATTAAATATAAGTATGTAAAATATAGTGATAAATTATTATAATATGGTTATTGAATATTTGGATGTGGTTTATAATGAAACGATCCTTAGCAATGTCAATGAGAACATATACCACTTGTTCTGGAAACCAATATTGGATTCCACCTTAAGAATTCTTAAAAGGACTTTTCATAAGACAAAAAAATATAGTTTGAAAAAAATAATGTTAGTAATTTATTTGGGTTTGGTTTTTTTGAGGTATCTGGATCGAGATGATTGAATAAAATAGGATATTAAGTTTCCTTTTATAAGTGAGGTGGTTTTTAATATTGAAAATACATGTAATATTAATATATAATATGAGTATTACATGAGTAAAATTCCTCTATAATTCCATATAATCTATTAAAATGATTATAATTTTGAAATAAATTTGACCAAAAAATTTTAGAAAAGATTATGTGGCATTTTGAATCTTATCACTTAGTTTTACCTCCTCTTTAACCATTTAAATGTTAACCGTGGTGGTTATCAATATCTAATGTTAATGAATGTAATATTGAAAATATCAACTAGAACGTGCATGGAATTTTCATTATAGCTTCAAAAAATTATAATAAAATTGATTTATTATAGGTTTTTAATTATGTTATAATTATTTAAAAATAATTTTAAACATTAATAGCATTTAAATTATTTTTTGGGATTAATCAAAAAAATTGACCATAATTACATCACAATAACTATATAATTCAAATATAAACACATTAACCAATAATAATACATTATAATATTCTATATAATTTGTGGGATATAATAATTTATACAAATATTGTTATTTTTATTATTTTAAAAATTATTTATTTTTTTCTATTGATTTCATAAAAATTGCATCTGTATTTCCTAAAAGATATGGGTAATTATACTAAAAAACAAAATAATATAAAAAATTTAGTTTATTATTAATAATTATTATCATTTAGATTAATTCAAATATTATTTTTTCTATATCCATGTAACAACACATTTATAATTTAGAGAGATTGAAATTTTTTACTTACTCATTTCATAAAATAATATCAAGGTTATAATTATAATAATATTGAAACATATTAACATATTTTCAAAGTTATGATGATGGTAAAAAAATCACATCAAATAAGATGAAGATATATTTTTGATATATTTTTAATCCTTATCCCATAATTTCATACTCAAGTAACCCATTTTAACCATTACCATGGTGATAAACCTTTGACATTTTCACTATCCATTTTAACAAAAAATGAAATACACCATACTAAATAATAATAAAATTATGATTAAAAATATGGAATAAATTTACTATGATTCAAATTTTTATAAGTATTAAACATTAATTTCAATACATGTTCACAAAATGTAATAAAAACATTGTTCATAAAAATTCCCATTTTAAGAACAAAAATAATTTCATACCTAAATCATGTAAATTGTTAATTTTCATATAATTAGATGAATTATTTTTAATTATATTTAATTTATGTGAATTTATAAAAGTCCAAAATAGGATGATACCTTTAAATTACTTGATTTAAATAAATGAAGTGATTTTTTTGAAAAATTATTATGATTCATTACTCACCCAAAAATAATTTTTTTCATAAAAAACACTTGACATGACGATATAAAAAATTATATATAGTTTATCCACTATAATGATTATAAGTTTAAAAATTATTCATATTATCAATGCAACAAATTCAATATAAACCATATTTTATGAAAATATATTTTTTATTTATAAAAATAATTTATACTCATTCATTTACTAGTAACCACCCCTGGACAAATGTTTTTTTATTTTATAAAATATAATTTTTATATATTTCCGTAAATCATTTATATATAGTTATTAAAATTATTTATTATTAAAAAATACATTTTAGAAATAAGTATATTTTCCACAAAATATATCTTTTATTCAATAATATATGATTATAATCAAAATTTATCTCTTATTTTCAAGATTGATATTAGAACATTAATATAGAGGAAACAATTTATATATAAATACTTATATCATAATGTGGTTACTCCTGTTTATACCTTCCAATTCAATGGATTGGTTATAATAGTCATATATTAATATTTTAACAGTATTTCTTGTTTTGTTTACGTACGGTGTTGCATGTATCATAAGCTGTAGTATTAATAAACTAAAATCAAGTTTTCTTACATTATATCTTCCTTTCAAAAATTATGTCCTTGAAATTTTAATTCATTTTAAACATGTCACGACATAATAAAATATTTTTTAATGAATTTCAATTTCTCGGTTAGGAATATGAAACTTATTGTTTCATAAATTATTATTTCATGATAAATATGTTTTCGGTTATAATATTTTTACTTTTGAATATCTTTCATGAATCATTTAATGATAGTTATGTGACACTTTATATAAAAAACATTGTTGATATATCATCTAATACTATAAAATTATATGAAAATGCACCTTATTTTTGACTTCATTTGTTATTTTATCTGTTTTCTACCTATGATTCATATCATATTTAGAAAGATGACTCAAAAATATTAATTTTTTATTTTTCAAGTACTAATATAAAACTTTAATGGATATTAGATTCATTAAAGAATAGTTTTATTTATAGTTTGAATGATTTTCTAACCATTAACTCCTTCATATTCTATCCATTTATTAAAATAAAAAATGGTAACCATATGTAAATAAATATTCAATAATGTAAACGATCAAATGTTAGAGTAATTCTAAAATATAAATACTAACACTCAATGTTCAACATTAATCATTAAATCCTAATACTCTTCTAAATATGCTAGGCCAAATTTGAATACATCACAATAATATATTCATAAAAATTTACTATAATTTCCCTTAATTCAAAACACATGATAATCCTAAATTTTATATAGAATGGTGGGGTTTTCCTTGTCCTAAAAACGTAATAGAATATTTCCTCTTTAGAGATGACATTACATAGAAAAGAAACATTACCAAGAGAAGATTCAGACTTGTTAAATTTCTTACATAAATTACCTCTTTAATTAGCATAATGAATGATTGAAAAGTGATTCTCTTAATCTTTTTCTCTTTTATAATATACTATGAAAAAATAAAAAAATACCACTATGAAATTATAAAGGTAATACTTGATGCTTGGGGAATTTATTTGAATAGTTCCCCATATCCTTATAGTTGTAACATTAAATATTAAGGATTTATTTATTTTTCATGCATCAATGATCTAGATAGACATTTACTATATATTTGTAAAAATCCCACATTCCCTTAAAGAATTTACTAGGATGTTTCATTACATAATTATTAAATGTTTGAAATTTTACCCTTCCCTTATTATTCATTCCATCATGTGATTAGTCACCCTTTTCTTCTCGTGATTTATTATGATGATATCTGACATAATGAGTTATTTATCAACCCTAATAGAACATGATTCTAAATGATCATATGATAAATTTTTTTGAGAGACTAATTTACTCCATTACCTCTTCTTACGTCCATTAAAAAATAATCAATATTAATTTTCGTATTAAATATGTGGCACGTAGAATTAATTTTTAATCTCTTAAATTTTTCTTCATACTTATCAACACATTCCTATTATTTATTAAATTAAGGAATATCCTTTCTATATCATTTTATTCTTCTTGATGAAATTAATTATAATTTTAAATGAGTATTACTTTTTTCCTTTCCATTCCACCAATCTGTTTATCCATCCTAGTATTTGTAATTAATGACCACCATTGATCTTTGTTTCCTTTTACTCAATATACCTATAGAATTAACTTTTTCTATTCATTACATCCCAAAACCAAAAATATATTTTCAAGGGACATGATACATTTTTCATCTACCAATGGATTAGTAGTTATATTTTTGGATGGTGGTCACTTTCATATATGTTGGTCCAATATAGGTTCATCACACTATAGAACAATAGTTTTCCCTATACAGGAAAGGTTGTTTGTCATAAAATGGATCATTTGACCAAATATGGACATGATATTCTCAACTCTAATATCTTTTTTATTGAATTTATTATAAGGGAAATCCTAACATTGAATAGAGATATTGAAATACATTCCCTTTATTTTATTAGGTTCCATACCAAAAAAAATTCACACACATACCATAGAATGTCGAGATTCGAGACACTACTTACAAAATGAAAACAAAAAACAATGACATAATGAAGGCGAGAATGGTGTCTAATAAATCTAACCATCCCTCATTCAAAATAAAACCAAAACAAGGTAAAAAAAATAAAAAACATAATATAAATTATTAATTTATTCAATACAATTTTCCTAATCTAATTCATAACCCATTGAACGAAAATAAGTATCTTGATCCATGTTTCCATTTGATATAAGATTAGATCTAGTACTCATGAGCACCTTAGCATGGAGTATTCCGTCCTATTATATCACTTCTATTTTTGGAACTAATAAGAATCCCTCCTATTACATAGTGTTACCTTTATTGATGGAATCATTATATGAAGGTGATTTCATATTAATTATATAATTATTTTGATATTCAATTGATATATGAATCAAATTTCCATTAATTCTAGAGGATTTCATCACCTCCTAAAAATATTTATATTAGTTAACTAATAGGTTTATCTCAATATAAAACATTATATATTTTCCCCTAGGAATCTATTAATCATGGACCTACACTTGGAAATTAGATCCAATGTATACCTTAACAAGGGTCTTGTTGATTCAATAAAAAAATCAGGATTCATCCTAAATAGATCTGTAGCACCAGTATACTTAATAAGTATTTCCTTGTTGTGATCTCCACTATCAAAAGCATTCAGTGAAAAACCCCCAAACCTATAGAACCATGTTCATGATTTGCCATGTCATCCTATGAAGGATTCATTCTATCATCATTTTAATTATAATTTCATTCATCCACAACATTTTAATGCATCGTACCATTAGAAAAGAACATAGTTTTTGTTTATAGTCAAGATTCCTAATCCCAATCCTGATCAATTTCATTCATCCATAATGTGAGAGAAGATATAACATCTTTCGTGTTTATGTTAACTGTTTCATTTACGACTCTATATAGATATTATTCTACTTCCATGAGAGGAAGTCTTGTGTCATTATGGTCTTACCCCTAAGGATATACAGAATTATCAACAATATTACCTGAGATAACACCATCCCATAAAATAAATCCATTCATAATTTTATTATAATTATCAGGATAATGACACTTTTTATAGTAAAAAATGCATTATTCTTAAAACAAATTTATTTATATTTCCATATAACTTGTATGTGATATATAAATAGAGTTATATTCTCATAGACAATCCTAAAATTAATAACTTCCTTATTAGTGTAAATAAACCCTTCCTCAATAAATGTAAAATTCAAATCCACCTCCACTGATAATATATAGAAATTTTGGAACCTAGATTCTCTAATAACCCTATCAATCTTGATGGAAAATCTAATATATGAGATAATATCATAAATAATATGTGGATTCTATAAAATCATGGTCAAGATAAACACTCAAATTCATACATGAATTATTCTATTTATAAATGAAAATTTATTAAAACATGCATCCAATTGTTGAGTGTAAAGGGTCCTTTGTTGAAGAGAAATAACAAAAAATTCCCCATGCCTTCTTCTTTATCTCATCAGATGGGAATATCAGGTGGTCGCACCCATGACCCATTTGAATAAATTTCCATTCAAAAAATCCCCAAATTGTCGATATAGGACTCATGATATCTACCATTTTTAGGGTAAAAATTCCAAAGGTAAAACCAATCATTAAATAATTGTCAATTTACAACTCATAAATCGATCTTAGATCACTTATTGATTCTAAATAATGTGAATAGTATTACCTCTAGGAATTATTCAATCCAGAACTCTGTATTTCAAAGAAGAAAACCCCTACAGATGAGAACAATCGATCTTGATGTTCCTCTTCACAGGATTTGGGAATTATTTTTTCCCTATGAAGAGGAACTCTCCAATGATTATGAACTAATTAGGGGTCCCTAGTAAAGAAGTTCATGTTTAATGTCCCATATAAAAGCCATCTTCTTCAAAGAACCCTACTAAACTTATGTTAATAACATCTAAATCCACCTTGACTCCAGTAACCCATAGATTTTGTTTACTTTATGACATTCATTAAAGATGATAGGGATCAGAACATAGAATATTGATAAGGTAAGTAGTATCAGGATACTAGATACATATATTGTTTTCATGTTTCATTGGAAATAATCATGGAATGGAAAACATTATCTCATCATTTAATACCATTCAACGATTCATTTTTCATATCCCATGGAAACAAAACCCTAATATAGCGTGAGTTCTAATTCATAGTAATGAAAATAATACAATTGAAGCTAACATTAGTAGACATGGAATTTTCAATATGGTGTAGTGGAAATTAATGAAGATAAAATTTAATAAAAACCTGAGTATAAAAATATATCCATCGAAAATAAATACGTCCCAATCGCATGGATAATAATAAATTAAATCATAATGAAGGTAATTAATATTTTAAAACAATCATTATGTTACTGTCAAGGCCTTGGATAATAAATGAATAATCTTATAGTAATGTCCTTGGCTTCGAAAAATTCATTGTATTAGTAGGTATGCATTAACTACCTAACTAATGTAACCACATGTTTTGTATATTGATACATTTAGTTGCATCGAGTTGCAATTTATTGTAGGTTCTGGGAATAGTAGAAGTGTGTGTTGGGTTATTTCGAACATTTCTTTTTCATTATTGATGATCAATACAATATCTACATGATGATAAATGTCATGATCACCATAATTTAATTGAAGATAAAAGATAATGAGGAAAATATCAAAACTAATGGGTGAATCATCACATATTATTTATTATTATTTTAATGAATTATATAATTACATTTATGGAATTCATTCCTCATTAATGAGTCTGAAAATAGATTTGTGTTGTACTGTCATTGTGTTTTAGGAATCAATAGTACATTCTATCTAGCGGTGATCCACACATGTTCCAAAAATCTCTAAACATCACCATAGGTAGTTTCTAGTGCGATCATGGAAGGTTATGTACCTTTAATCGTATTTCTTTGATTTCCATGACAATAACTTGCAAATCATTCACCATAATCTCCCTTTACATGAGATAAATGGTTGAGGAGTGTCACTCTCCATTATTGACAGTGTTATTGGAGAAGGAATCTCTCGGGGTCTTGAGAGGATTATCCAAACCCCTTGTGTACAAATGAAAAAAATAATTCACTCCCTTAGAAAATAATATAATTCCATTTATATACTGCTTGGGTTGAAATAAAATCATTTCATACGATCCCTTTATTATTTATTTAATCCCTTCAGAACCCCTTTTCTATTAATAATAATATTATTGCTATTATTTCTTAACATGTTTATAAATTGAGAATTAAATTAAATATTATTTAATCAAATAATATTAAATATTTTTTATTTATCACTGAACCGTTTAAACTCAGTCTTCTATTCCTCCATAATATTTTTTTCATATTTGAATAATGACTATTTAGTTATTAAATAAATATCACTACATTATTCACTAATAAATAAATAAATAATATATTTTCTAAATATAAAATTAATATTTTTTATATACTCCGCTCACATTATATTCTCTCGAATAACTAGTGAAGTGATACATGTGATCAATAAAAAATGAGAAATTATTAAACCAAGTGTAGGAAAAATATTTATTCAAATTGTTAGAAAATAAATAAGAATATATTATTTAACTTAGATTCTTGGTACACTTAGTGTGTGACCCTCTATAAATCATTCTTAGTGACATTGCTGAAGCATCCCAATTTCAATCTTTAGTGTCAATAAACATTCCAAGGCACCCATAGAGAAATAATTTAATGTGTAATGACATAATAACTCATATGGATGCTTACTGTGTAATATAATCTATTTATCACGATATCTCTAATCAAGAAGGTAGAATGTTGGTGTCATCAACCTATGTTCATGATGGATCTTTCATTTAAATCTTATAAATTGAACTTTCCTATAGAAAACCATGGCCTTGTATTTATTTAGGATATATCATTTCAATCAATGTTCTTGATATATCAGATTCTGTAAAATAATAGAAGGGAAAATACTTTCGATCATTATTCATTAAACCAATATTACTCATGGAACACCCAATGTATCCTGCCTCACCATAAACATATGTCTTCCCCGTTTTCATCAATACATCAAAGTATGCTATATATATTACTAATTAATAATAATAATAAAGTCACTTCTATAGATAGAACCATCCAGTACAAAAAATGTGGACTTACTACCAGCAAGTCTCATTCTTATAATATCATACACTAGATATTACTAAGGGAATACACCATGTGAAGGATCTACAAATACTATGATTCTCCACCCCTAATAGCATGAATCCTTTGTGTCCCTAAAATGATATTGTCCTATTATAGAACATATATTTAATAATGGTTTCATTTCACTTCTGGGTTCTCATCTAAGCGAAGAACTACTACAATATTTTAGTGTGAAAGCTACTCTTAGGACATTATCATATACAATGTTACGTAGAATAAAAGTCATGATGTGGTAAATAGTTTATTAGTATTAATAACTATGAATACATGTTGTTTTAAAGTATATATAAATTAGTTCTAGTTCATCAACTCCAACATTTATAACAAATCCCACCCATCACTTAAATATTTTCACTCCATTCTTCCTATATTCAATTAACAATATAATAAATTTTCCTTAAACAATAAATAAATATACATTATGAATCAATAATAAGAAACATAAATAATTACCTACTAAATGAAATATCTTTATTAATAATATTCATTCAACTAACATCATATATTGTAATGGTATATAGTTAAGATAATATCAAATGTTTTGAAATGATATTAATTACATCAATGATACTAAAAATTGGAAAATTATGAAGAAAAATAATATATTATAAATAATGGAGAGTAGTATAGAATTTGATAATAAGAATGTGAATGATAAAAAAAGGTATTATTGACAAATAAATAAAGGATGAAAGAAGACAATCAAATCAAAAAATTAAAGGATTTTTAAAAAGTAAAGTGTTTTTTTAATTTATGGAGGAAAATGGAGGTGTAATTTTTAATAAAACTTTTCATTAAAATATTGTATCTTTTGTTTAAAAAAAATTCAAAAATCATTTCCAATTTTTTTCATCCCTTTAAAAAATAATGAATTTAATTTTGACAAAAAACCTAAAAAATCATAGAATAATAGATAAATTATTTTCTTTGGAAAAACTATGAAACATACAGTTGAATCTAAATAGAAAATCGTAGTCATCTAGGGGAAATAATTTTATGATATATATATTAAAAATAACATTCCTTTCACACTTTTGTAAAAAGTGAAAAACAATTTTTTTGGAAAACATTGAAATAAATAATTTTAAAACATTATAAATTATTTTATAGGAATTAGAAGAATACCTCTACAAATTATATAAAAAATTAATAAACTTCTATAAAATAATTATTAGACTATGGATATGGAAGTGAAATATTCTTAGTCTAAAATGAGAAATATGGTTATATTTTCAAAAAAAAAACATTCATCCAGCCTTTTAGTATCAAATGAAGAAATATTTAAAAAAAATAAAACTACGAAATAAATATTTGATAAAAAATTAAATGGGGATTAATAAGGATATAGGAAACAATTATTCAAACATAAATTTTAATATGAACCATCCTAAAGAAGAGTTAAATTATAATATAAACCATTATAACCATAAAAGTATAATAAAAACCACATAATTTGGAAAATGGAATTAAAACCATACATACCATTAATAAATATGAATTAGTGTTATAATATATCAGTGGGTCAAGATATATTTAATATAAATAAAGTTAGGCGCATAATATAAATTATATCTCAATTTAGTGGAATTAAGAGGAAAAAAATACTCACCATGGATTATTGCTTGGTTGGATGCATTATATACACCTTGAATAATAATTTTATATTTATTTAATATATTATTAAAAATAATTTTCATTTATTTTATATTTTTTAGGCCTTTTTCTAAATAGTTGACATCCATTCATTAACGAGTTCTCTCTTACATCAACCACTTTAGGATGTTTAATTAATTTGTATAAAATTACATCGCTATATCATCCATGGTTCATGGTTTCATTAAATGGATACTTTCTCTCTATAATGTTAATAATTTCACTAATATAATTTTTATTCAATATATACAATATTATAATCTTCTAGTAAATCCAGTAATAGACATGTGAATCACATGACATTATAGAGGTGATAGTCCACAGATACACACAAGCAACGTTATCATTTTTAAAGGATTGTATGGTAAGAAGGTCAATGATATATTATATATTTACATATTAATAATTATTTAATAAATATTATATATATTCATTAATTTAATTTTTATAACCATTAATGTGATATGGTGAATAAAAATTATAAACATCACGTCATCGAAGTGGTAGTTCCCACTTACGTACAAGAGATGTTTTCATTTTACAAAGGATGGAGAGGATATAGAAAATTTTTGAACCATTTTTAGGACTGAAATTAAGATGTAGATGATCAATTACAAGAGGGGGTTGAATTGTAGGTCTAAAAAATCATCTTTATCATTAATAAAATCTATGTTTAACATATATAAATAGGATGGATTTTTGAACCCTCTTTAGTTTTAAACAATGAAACTAACTTGCTTAGGACTCAATAATATGGATTTGATAAGGAAACATAAGACAAGTTTACTTTGGGAAATATTCTACATTGATGTTTATAGAATCTTTTTTATTAGAATATAAAAATATAAGAAAATATAAGAAATTTACACCTTATTTCATGTAACAAAATGAATCATAATTAAATATTATAACAAAGACAAGTAAACAAGTAAGAGAAGTTTATTAACTCAAAGAGAAGCGTATCCAATAACAATGGATAATGGTCCCCCGATTTATACTTTCAAAAAAGTATATCATAACGAAAATATGGTAATTCCTCAATAATAATATCAGAATTTGTCTGGTAATCCCTTTAATCCCTCATATCTAACGTGATTGGAACCTCTGTCTTCCTTTCTCCAGAATCTCTTGACTGTACAAAGCAACAATATAAGTCACACTATATAGGTTGAACACGTTGTTCTTTAACCTGAACAAGGTGTTCACTGAATTCACACTAGGTGGGTTTGAGAAAAGATTTCACAGATTATTATAACATCAACCATTACTCATAATGTATTCAAATCATAAAATGTATGGGGTATTTATAGGCAAAGGTTCTAATGGTCACCTCCCTCCTCCAATGGTCATATTTTTCATAAATCATAGAGGGAACTGTACATGTGTCACTCAACCAACGGTTAGTTAGAAACATATTGTATGAAAATGTTTTGTCTATGAAATATGGAGAAACATTATCATGATATATAAATATTAATATGTTTAGGAAAAATTAACATTTTTAGGATTTGATAAAATGAAACCATATTTTAAGGAAATGTGAGAACTGTATGAAAAAAAAATTAATACAATTATAAATAATGTTATAAATTTTGTCAAGAAATATATAAAATCAGCTTATAAAATAATATATAATCAATTTCTAAATTCTGCTAATTACGGAATCTGATTTTAGATGAAACCGGAGTGTGATTTTTGAAGAAATAGGAGTGTGATTTCGGAAGAATTCAGAGTTTGATTTTAGAATAAATCGGAATACAATTTCAGAAGAAATAGAATCCTCATTACAAAAGAAATCAGATTCTGACATCAGAAGAAATAAGAGTCTGGTTTCAGAAGAAATTGGACTCTGATTTCAATAGAAAATGGAGTCTGATTTCAAAAGAAATCAGAGTCTAATTTTAGAATAAATAAAATTTTGATTTAAAAGAAATTGGATTCTGATTTACAATGAAATAGTATATAAAATTCGGGAAAATCAGATTCAATGGAACTATAAGGTTCTTGGTTCGATAAAGATCCAATTTTATTACAAAATAAAAATATTATTTGTCTTGTTTTAGGAAAAAAAACTACGTAAGACAATGAAAACAATAGGTAAATTCATAAATGTTTTTAGAAAAAGTAAATTTTCCTTGAGAAAATATTTCATAGAGAAAGATAATTTTCCTTAATAAAATGTGTTTGTGATTTTAAAAACATAAAGTAATAGAAAATTTATAAGGAATCTTATTGAATTAATAATCTACCCCTTTTTGGAAATAACAAAAAACTTTTATTAAAAAAATCTAAAGAACAAAGTATTTCATTTTTATTAAAAATATATAAAATTATCATCCTTTTTTATGGTCTATGATTAACATGACTAACTCCCCTTTATGTTTTAAAATCTATAAGGATCGTGTTATTTTCATTCTCAGAAAAATTTCTCTTTCTTACTTAAGAATTTCTTCTTTAAGTAATCTCCCCTTACATGATATTATCATTTTTAATATACTTTTGATAATTATTTTCCCCCCCTTTTGATTTTCAAAAATGAATAGAGGGATAGAAAAAAAATATACTTGAAATGTTAAGAATATAAAAAAATGAAAAGATAATAGAATTTAATTATGATAGGAAAATTTTTTGCAAATAAAATAAATAAAGATGGAATTTGAGATATCATTCATCCTTATTTTCATTTGGAATTTGCATTCTTAGGGTTTCCTTCAGCATCATCATCTCTTTATAATCATCTTAAAACTTCTTGATCAATTGATCATGATTTGGTTTTTTATTTTCATGATCATTGATCCCATATTCTTGGGACTTTAGAATTTATCATTGATAATTTCTCACTTCTTTTTGATATTTGAACTTTTCATCCATTTCATCTCTAAGTTCCCTTTCAATTTTTAAATTTAAATCAATATAATTCAGCTTTGCATTCATAAATTTATCTTCTTGGATCTGGATATATTACTCTGGATTTAGCTTTTATGATAGACTATTTGTAAGGTTCTTTATTATTTCATCAGATGTATAAAAATAATCCTAGACTGAATAATTTAAATCATCCATAATTATCATATCATCAATCACTGACTTAGAAAACATGGTTATCTCTTTGTAATATCTCTAATGAGCATCATAATCAGTTTGAAAATTCTTGAACTGAGATCCAAGTTTGATAAACGTTTCTATGAGAATACATGGCGAGTGTGACTTATAATTGATTGTTTCTTGAAGTAGTAGGCACCTATAATCAATACATGAAAATAAGGGAATGGTATTCACAAGCTTCTTCAAGGGATGAACAAAAAAAATAATTTCTTAAGAAAGATGAACATTTTGAAGAATTTTTTTTGTTGGAGAGGGAACATTATCTTTCTCTTATTCATTTCCCATAGATGTTCCAACAATAACTTCCTTCTTTGATTTTTCAACATTATATTTCTTCGGTGATTCAAAAACCACATTATAGGCTTTCTCGTCTTTAGATATTGCTTTCTCAACTTTCTGAGCCTCATGTTCACTATCAAAAAAATGAATGATTCTATCATCAACGTCAACATCTTTAGCATAAAATTTTTCACGGAATTCTATATCATCATCAAGTGGAATAAAATCAAGATCATTACGTTCATTATCTAATTTTTTATCAAAATCATCATGATATAATCATTTTTCAAAACTGATTGAACTTCAGAGATTATCTTGGTAGATTCAACTTGGGATTTTCTGACATACTACATGGGAGAAGGGATCTCCTTTTACTAAAAAATTTTCCCCATTTTTATTAAATCATAAATTTTCTCTTCCTCTTCTTCTTCTTCATCTTTCTGCACTTATTCTTCTTTAATAATGCTTTCTGGAATCAAAATAACATTCTATATTTTATATACACCCAGTGTTTTGAATTCCATTTGTTCTTAAAAGAATGATTTTGGTACATGAACTTGTTCACATGCCTTCTATATATCTCTATGTAAATCTTAAACAATCCTGGCTTCTGATATATTCTTCTTTAACTACTTCTCTTTATCTTCATTCGCCTACTCTTTAGCTGCTTGAATCTTCAAGGACATAGCCTTAGTAGGGTCTAACCGAAAAATGGAATCTCCCACTTTCTTCTTCTCCTCCTTCTCTCTCCATTTTTCTACCACTTCATCAGAAAATTTCTTTTTCCTTTTCGTCTTGGGTGGATAAGATACTGAATCATGTTATGGAACATTCTATTTTGGTTCTAATTCTTTCACTTTTCATTTCATTGGAGTTTTCTTGGAACATTCTCTCATTTCACCTTTCTTGCTGACAGCTTGATCATTATTATTAAGAAGTTCAAAGAACTCTTCAGTCATAGTACTGAAACCAATCTTCATACTTCTCTTATTATCATCACTAAATAATAAAATATAGAAAACTCTATCCATTTAGATGCATGGTATTTTGAATGATTCTAAACACAAAAGAATAATCTTTAATATGATTGCATGATATATTATGATATGATACATTGTGGTTCCATTCTTTATATTTCCAGTGGTTAAAAGGATTTATATTATGAGTTTTATCTTCTCTAGATTCAATAAGAAACCCACCATGCAGATATCAAATTTCTTAAGGTAATCCTCTTCTCCCTTTTCTCAGAATGAGAAAATGTTAAATCCATGGAGCTAGTAATCTATATTTGGTTGAAAGATGATAATTTTCTTTGATTTTAATCTTTTTTGTCCAAGACACTCAATGGTCTTAATGTTCTCAAAAGTACATTTTTTCTAGAAATTTATGTGATAAAAATCATTCTTCCCCATCATAATTTATATCCAAGATACTAGTTGGATTGTTGAATGACAAGAAATAAGTCTTCTCAAAACTATTTAAAGAAAATATATCTCTTCTACCTTGTTCATAAAAATAAATTGTATCCTAAAATTATAACGAATATCAGGATACAACAGATCCTGATTATTTTCTTTAGCTACACATTGACCTTCCCAACTATTTTTCTTTATGATTTTTAAAATAAAAGAATAATTATTCATGAATAAATATGAGTCAAACAACCATTCTATATATATTAACCCATCCTTGAGTTACTTGTTTGAGGCTATCAGAGTTTGCAAGGAAACATCAAGATACATTCAAATCATAAGAAATAGGGAAAACTAAACAATGGATTTGGATAAAAGCAGATCTACAGAGCAAAAATAATGATTTGAACGATGTGGGACACGATTAGGGAATCCTTTATATAGGCTTGGGGAGAATGTTTGTATTCACAAAACAATCCAATGGTTAATATTTGATTTATCTGATGTGACAGTTAATGTCAATATCTAAGAAGGATTTGTATATTTTTATCTTTTGAGGTTTTAAGAAAAAAATCATATTTCTTTGAATTTTAATCCGATAATGTTTTCTCAAAAAAAGTTAGAAATACCAATAATAAAAAATTAAAATTATAATGATTTATCTAAAGAAACATACCTTCTAGATTTCTCGAAAAGAATTTTTAATGTTGATGAGGGTTCATGTTAAAGAACATAGGTTCCAGAAATTTTTATTATGGAAGGAAAACATTTTATATTCCAAAAATTTATTAGGGAGAAAATACTTTTTAGTTTCAAAAATTTTCAGGGAAACAAATTGGATGAAAAAAATATGTACTCCCCCTACAAAAAAGAGTAACTTAATGTTTTGAGATAGTTTTATCAAGAATTTAATCTGGGTGATTAACTTATTTTTATCATACCTAACTGTTTTTAACATATTTTAACTTAATGGAGAGTAATGATTTTGTAAAAATGTCTGCATGTAGATCTTTCATTACAATAAATTAATGATTGATATCTCCTTTAAGTGTGTGATCCATAAGAAAGTGACTCTTAAAATATATGTTCTTTGCATGAGAGTGATGAGTGGGGTTTTTTATTATTTATATGGAACTATTATTATCCCACATTATTTTTGTTTTGGTAAAACTCATGCCATAGACTATGAGTCTCTATTGCTCCAAAACAATTGAGAAAAACAACTTCTAGCTGCTACATATTCAGTTTCAGTAGTGGAAAGTGCTAATAAGTGTTTTTTTATGCATGACCAAGAAACTAATGAATCTCCCATGAAATTAAATCTCCTAGATGTACTGTTTTCTATCCATTCTATGTCCACCAAATTCAGCATCTGAAAATAATTTTAAAATAGAATCATTTGTAGAATAATAGAATAGTCTTAAATCCATATTACCCTTTAAATAGGGAAAACTTAATTTCACTACTTTTAAATGGAATTATTCTGGATGAGATACATATCTTTCACATATGTATACTGAAAACATTAATTCTGGATGACTAGCAATTATATATAATAAACACCATATCATTCCTCTAAAAGATGTTTTATCTACTTATTTCTCAGCTTCGTCAAGATCAAGAGAGTTTAAGGTACCGATTGAAGTACTTATATTTTTAGTTTTTTAATATCCATACTTCATAAAAAGTTAATTAAAATACTTATGTTGAGATATATAAGTTCCTTCTGGTTTTTGGGAAATTTGAAAACCAAGAGAAAATGTTAACTCACCCATCATACTCATTTCAAACTCAGATTTCATGATATTTGAAAATGAATTCGTTAAGGATTTTTGAGTTGATCCAAATAGAATTTTGTCATCATAAATTTTAACAATTAAAACTGTTTTATTTTCTTTACTTATAATAAGTTTTGGATCAGCACTTCTTTTATCATTATTTTTTTTGTAAAAAAATCATGTAAGTCTATCATACCAATCTCTAGGTTCTTGTTTAAGTCCATATAAAGCATTGGTATGTCTTTAAACATGTTCAATATGTTTTGTGTCTATAACACCAGGAGGTTGTTCAACATAAACTTCCTATTCAAAATATCATTTAAGGAAATAATACTTCAGTTACATTTGAAAATGATTGAAATTAAAGAATACTGCAAAGGCTAATAGAATAAGAATCGATTCATGTATCACTATTGGAGTGTAGGTTTATTCAAAGTCTATTCTTTCATGTTGACTATATCCTTTAGAAACTAATCATGATTTATTTATTATAATGATTACATTTTCATCGCATTTATTTCTGATGACCCACATTACTCCAATTACACAATTTTTTATTGATCTATCATCCAAGGTCCAGACTTTGTTCCTTTCGAATTCATTTAGTTCATCTTTCATAGATTTAATCAAATCATCATCACCTATATCATCATTAGTGATTTTAGGTTCTTATTGTAATAGAAATTGTATATGGTCTACTTCATTTCTTAATGAATTTCTAGTCCTTATAAGTTTATTAACATCACCAATGATACAATCACTAGGATGATTCTTAAGAATCAACTGAATTGGGTTTTGCAAAACCTATTCATCAACATAAGGTAGAAAATATTCTGGGGTAAATACTTCAGAAACATTTTCTTGAATATTTTCATATTAAAAGGATCTAATATTGGTGGTTTATATTCAATTTCAGAAAACACATCTGAAGATATAGTTTGGGGTAGTTTAAAATAAAAAGGATCAGTTTGATCAAATTTAACATGTACTGTTTCTACAATAGTAAAATAAATTTTGTTAAAAACTCTCTAAGCCTTTGAAATAGTGGATTAGCCTAATAAAATCACATCATCAAATTTGGGTGAAAAGTTATGTAAGTTATCATTAGTTTTAAGATGAATACATTGCATCCAAATATGTTGAAGTAAGAAAAATTAGTTTTTTCACGAGTCCATAACTCATAAAGTGTTTTATTAGGAAAAGGTCTGATTAAAACATGATTGATAGTATAGAAATAAGTATTTATAGTTTATCCCAAAAGGTTTTTTTAATAGAATATTCACTCAACATGGTTCTTGTTATCTCTTGAAGAATTATGTTTCTTCTTTCAACAACTCCATTTTGTTGTAGAGTTCTTTGAGGTGAGAAATTATGAGTAATTCATTTCTTACTAAAAAAAGTTTGAAATTAAAATTTTAAAATTATCCCTCATGATCACTATGAATAGTTATTAGTGTAATGCATTTCCCTTTTTTTTGATTGGTTGAGAAATATTTAAAATAAGAAAAGGCTTTATATTTATTTGTTATAAAATAAACCCATGTAATTCTAGTGTAATCATCAACTAAAACAAATACATTTTATTTTTCTCCAACACTTTTAATTTTTTTGGAATGGAAATATCCATATGCACTAGCTATAATGTGTTAGAAGTTTATACAACCGTAATTAATTCAACAATTTACTTATGTTTCTTTCCATATTGACAAGGACCAAAAACTTTTGAAGAATCAAAACTATGCTCTGCTAGATCCTCACCAATTATTTTATTTGAGAGTTTTCATTGGTTCCTAAGATAACATTATCCTAGTCTTGTATACCATAACGAAGATTGATCTTCCATTTCACTAAGTCGAGGTATGTCTTGGCTTCTAAGCTTATCTAACATAAGTGTATAAATATTCTCATGCCTAAGGTTAAAGAGAATAACCTCTTCTTTAAAATTGTGTACTAGACATTTATTGTTACTGTAATTCACAAGGTAACCTTAATCACATAATTGGATTATTATTATAATATTTTTCTTATGAAATTTAACAAATAAAACATTTGAAATTAAATCTTTTTCAAGAAGAACAATATTACCTATACCAATAATTTCTCCCTGAGAATTATCTCTAAAAGTTAATTTTCCACTTTCATCTTGATAATATTTTCAAAGATGTTTTTGTTACTAGTCGTATACCGATAACAACCACTATACATGTACCAGGAGTTGTTGTTAGTACTTCATTTTTTTCCTAAAAATAAAAATGTTACACTTTCAGAATATATACATGTTTTATCTGGAAATAATAGAAATTAAAATATTAGGTATCCACATTTTCATCGAAATGTAAGCATTATAAAAACAAATGGATTTCATTTTATAAAAAAAACTCTGCCAATGTCCACTACATTGACATTTAGTTAAAAAAATAGAACTTTGGGGAACAAAATAAATTTTACTAAAATTGGTTTTGAATGATTATAAAAAAATCTAGAATTATTATTAAGAGGATGATGTTGTGAATATCTTTTATCATATTATTTTCTTCTAAAAGTAATGATTGATAAAAGTTTCATTTAGAAAAATATTTTAGATTTTAGTTTGATGAATAAATTATTATCCTCATATTCATTAGTCTTAGAATTTTAGTTATTCCCTAAATCAGTTTTCGTAGAAATAACATTTTCAACATCCTTATAAATTTTATCATTCTCATAATTAACATACTTATGGTTTTTAGAAATATCTTCAATATCAATAATTTTCTGATCAAAATATATTTAAAGATATGATACATATTTTGTTAAAATAGATAATATATAATTTTCATTAATATTTTTCTTATTGATCATACAATTTTCATTCTCAAGTAACTGGGAAAACCAATGTAATTATTCAAATAATGGTAAATTATTATCTTCTGATGAGGAAGATTATTCATCTGAAGATTCTTAATATTTTTAATTATGAAAATTTTTATTTAAAGAAATATTGGTTAAAGATACAACTGTGTGTACGTTATCCATGAACCATTGATTTTTAGTAAAATTTCTAGCTATAAGACCAATATTTTTTGGACTAGAAGATTTATATTATGAGGATTCATCTAAATAATCACCACCACTTTCACTATATTTTTCATTAGCCTCCATTCCATTATTAGCCTTTGATTTTTAGTACTTCATTTCATTCCTTTAAGAATGTTTATCCTTTATATCTATTCTCTTGAGCATTGGAAAATCAGGTCTGACATGTCCATCCCTTTTGGATTTATAATAAGTTACTTCTGAATCTTTTTTATCCTTTCTATATTTTTTCTTATATATGTACTAAAAATATTTCATTCCAACAATCTTGTTCAACCATTGAGCAAGATTGGAAATTTCATTCATAGAATGTTCACTATCTCTTGAATCAGATAAAATAGTAGATTTCTTAGATTTGTATCTAGTAACTCTTTCAAGAGTCTTGGATTTCATATGATTTGATGTAGTAGTGAAAAAAAAACTTCCATTACCATTAATTTTCTTATTGATTAGAAAATCTCTCTTCATTAAGGAAACATTCTATAAAAGAGTCCCAAATAATACATCAAGAGTGATGTTTGAAACTTTCATATTCTCATCAACAGTTGTTCTTATAGATTCCAACTCATTGGGAATAATATCTATTATTGTGTCCACAAGAACCTCAACATCATGTCGTTTTTCATCCATATATTAATGAATATTTACGATAGTCATAAATATTTGTTTAACTTTTCGAACAGGTTCTCTATTTTGAAACATAAAACCATGATATTCAACTTTTATCATAGCTCTTCTTATTTCTATAAATTTTGAAGTTACAAAGTATGTAACTTCAGGTTTATTCCAGATACTATTGGAAGCATCACAAGGGGATATTTGATTATAGATATTCCTATTCGTGGAAGATAAAAGAGTATTGTGTACCATGTAGTTTAGTTGAAATTATAGTTTCTCTTGATTTGTAAAGGTTCTAACTTCCTTTTCCAGTGTCATATAATCTTAAGTGAGCATTAAGAAAATATCTACTCCTGTGTTAATAACAATGGTATTCATATTATCTATCTAGTACTAATAATAATTCCCATTAAATATTAGTGATCTGGTAGCATATATATTATAAATAGAACCAATGTTCATTCCTTATATTCTATAAGAAAATAAAAAATGTATTTTCCACAAAACTTGTTAGTAGTAAAAGATTATAAACAAAAAAAAGATTCCTAAAAACATTAATAAGTAAAGATAAGACATAAAATTTTGGAAGAAAAACATATATATAAGTTTATGTATTTTAGAGACCTCCTATGATACCAATTATAGTATCAAAATTTAGATGCAGATGCTAAATTACAAGAGGTGGTAAATTAGAGGTTTAAACATTCATTT
Organism: Viscum album; assembly: GCA_963277665.1. NCBI lineage: Eukaryota > Viridiplantae > Streptophyta > Magnoliopsida > Santalales > Viscaceae > Viscum > Viscum album. The sequence goes on along the minus strand of OY728155.1, from coordinate 162,305,025 downwards.
TTATCCTTAAAAAAATCTATGTTTAACAAAGTTAAATAATTTACATTCACAAACCCCCTTTAGTTAATAACTAAGAAACTAACTTGATTAGGATATGATTATATGGAACTGATAAAAAAACTGAAGACAAATTTACTTAGGGAAATATTATAACTTAAGGCATATAGAATCTTATTTATCTGTGTATAAAAATATAAGAAAGTTACACTTTCTTTCTATTAACAAAATGAATTGGAATTAAAACTTGTAAAAAAGATAGGTAAAAAGGTACATTAAATATTTTATCCTAAATAGAAGGGTATCTAACAACCTTGGATAAATTTCAATAAATTTTTTCTTTCAAGAAAGTCAATCTTACACACACTAGGGTAATCCCTCGATAGAAATATAAGAATCATTCCAGTTATCCCTGCAATACCTCAATCTCTATGATGATCATCACCTATGACTTTGTATCCCTAGAATCCATCAATGCTACACAGTATCAATCATAGATACACTAAGCAGGTTTACCAAGTATTTCTTCATCTTGAACAAGTTTTTCACCTTATTCGCACAAGGAAGTTTATATCAAAGCTCTTGTAGAGTTTCATCACATCCAGCACTACTCAACATTTATTGAAATATTCAAATGGTTTGGGTATTTATTGGTAATTGTTCCATCAGTTGGATCCCTACTCAAATGGTCATATTTTTTCATAAATATCATAGGTACCTGTACACGTGTCACTCAGGAAACGATTAGTTAGAAATAGATTATACGACATCATTTCATGGATGAAGTCAAGGGAAATATTATCCTACTCAATAAATATTAACATCTTTAATAAACATTATCATGTTTGGAAACTGATAAAATTTAATTATATTTTATGGAAATGTGGAAACTATAAGAATAGAATTTAATCTGGTTCAAAAGAATTTGAGAAAGATAGTATATAAATATGAACAACCAGATTATGGAATAACAGTGAATCATAGTCTGAATTCTAATGAATTTAAAATTTGATTTTTGAAGAAATCAGAGTCTAATTTTAAAACAAATCGAATTATGATTTCAGAAGAAATTAGAGTCTAATTTGAGAAGAAATCAGAGTATGACATCAGAATAAATCGGAGTCTGATTTTAGAAGAAATCAATGTTAGATTTCAGAAGATATCAGAGCCGGATTTCAGAATAAATCATTTTTTGATTTTAAACAAATTCACAGTCTGATTTCAAAAGAAATTGGTGTCTTATTTTAGAAGAAATCAGAGTCTGATTCAAGAAGAAATCAGATTCACAATTCTAGGTAAATCGGCTTCTAAAAAACTATAAGTTTCTAGTTAAGATATGGACCCTGTTTTTTGACTTAGTAAAAAGATTTTTATTCTTTTATTAATAAAACACTAGATAAGATAATGAAAACCATAGGTAAATTAAAATACGTTTTTAAAAAATGTTAATTTTCCTTAATAACATATTTCTTAGTGAAAGATAATTTTCTTTATGAAATTGTGTTTGTGGTTTTAAAAACATAATGTAATAGAAAAGTCATAAGTAAACATATTAACACAACACCATTAACATAATAAATATTTTTATTTTCAAAATAATTATTTAATTATGTTAATATGGTTATTTAATATTTGGAGGTGGTTTATGAATAAATGAACTTGGAAAACCTCGGTGAGAACATATACAACTTCTGTTCATTACCACACATATCTTACACATTTATAATTATTTAATAAGTCCTTTTATAATATTATAACCTCTAGGATAATGAGAATAAATTTATAAATTTATTTGGGTAGGTATTGGATGAAAAAAATGGCTCATGAACTGTGTAGAAAAATGGAGAGGAGGCTACCTTTTATTAATGATGTGGGTGGAAATATTGTAAATACATCAAATATAAATATATATTATGCTTTTGACTCATATAAAATAGCTAAAATGTTACTTATATTAGAAAATAAAGACACTTAGGTTGAAATAAATTCCACCAAAAAATTTTAGAATTGTTTAACTGGTGGTGTTAACGATTTAACTTAGTTTAACCACCGCATTAACCATTTAAACCTTATCTGTGCAAAGAAATATTACTATCTCTATGTTTGATGTATTTAATTGTAAAAATTTAATGTTGTAAAAACATGGAACATTCATAATATCCTTGATAATTCCCCAAAAAATTGGGTTTCTATTGGTTTATTTTTATTTTTTAATGATATAAAAATAATTTTAAAACATTAAATACTATTTAATGTAATTTTTAGGATTATTCACAACATCTAATTTTAAAGACCTATATAAAACAATATAATGTGAATATAAAACATTATCCAATATTTACACATTATAATTATTCATAAAGTTTTTGGGATATCATAAATATACAAAAATGTATTACTTTTATTATATTCAATTAAATTTATGTGATTTTTCTACTACTGAAAAAGTAATGAAATGGTGTTACATAATGGTTTAAAGATATTAAATTTGTTAATAAAAAATAAAAAAATTAATAGCATTATTATAGTATATAATTATAAAAAAGTTCATTTAGAGTACTTTATATATCATTTTTATCTTTATCCATATTATGATAACATGATATATGAGAAAGAGTTCCATTTATTAAATAATTTTTACTTAAAATACTATAAAATTCAAAATCACAAGAAATTAGAAAAATAGGAATTTTTTCTATGCTATGATAATTTTATAAACAATATTGACATTAAATGATATTATATCATGTTTTCAATATATTATGATGCCTTGTCCCACATTTTCAACCTCAATTAACCAATTTTACCCTTTATAATATGTATAATCATTTACCATTGTTTCTATTCATTGTGAATACAAATGAAATAGACCTTATAAAATAAATTGAATATGATGATTCAAAATATAGAATAAATTTTATATTATTTAGTTTTCATAATTTTTACATGTTAATTTTAATATAGACATGAAAAATGTAACAACTGAGTTTTTTTGGAAATTCCCATTTAAGCATATGAATGATTTCAAACCAAAATAATTTAAAATTTTGATTTAAATGGAATTAGTTGAATTAATTTTAATAAATTTAAACTCGTATGACATAAAAAAATAAAAATATACTTATAAATTAATTGATTTAATAAAAAGTAATTATTATTTTTTCAAAATTGGTGTTTCTCCCTATTAAGCAAAACAATATTTTTTTTGAAAAATAAAAAATTATTTATTTTAATATTATTTTGAAATTATGATTTTTAAAACTATTTCCATATTATCAAATAAAATTTCTATTTTTTTGGAAATTAGTCATAATATCTACACTCAAAATGTAATAAAATGCATTTTTGAATAAAATTCTTTTTTAAAGTATAAAATGAACTTATAGCCAATACATTTATATTAACAAATATTAGATAAATGTTAATTTATTTTATTAAATATATTATATTAAATTTTTATTTAAATCATTAATCTTTTATTTTTAAATTAATTTATTCAAAAAAATTCATATCAATTAATTTTTTCCAAAATATCTCCTTTAAGGGAAATATAATTATATTTTAATATAATTTTTTGGTTAATTTATGTTTGTAGTTATGTGTATAATAAGGTATAGTATTCATAAAATAAAATCTTGGGGTGTTATATTTTCTACTTCTTAAATATATTTTCTCTCCCACTACAAATTCATTTTGAACATATCATAAAATAATATTATTTTCTCCATGAATTCTAATTTATACTTTATGACTATGAAACATATTAATTCATAAATAATTTTATTTAAAATATATGTTTTACATTATAATACTTCAACTTATGAATTTTTTTCTTATAATTTTCAAGGATAGATAAGTGATAATTTCCATAAAAATTAATAGATTTTTTCATCCATTTCTTGAGGAATAATAAGAAACTATACTTATATGATTTTATTCCTCAGTTGTGCTTTGATAAGTTTTATACTTGTTATTAATCTACTATTCAAAATTATAACTGAACAATATTAAATTTTCATTCCCAAATTAGAAAAACAAAATGTAAATGGATTATGATATCGATTAAAGTATACTATTTTCAACAACCTACATTTGGTGCCACTAAACAAGTTCCCCAAGCTAGTACATTACAAAGTGTTGTTATGCGGGAATAATTTTCCATTTTTTTTATATTCGGGAAATGTAGATAGGTGTGTAGGAGGTTCTGTGCCATGGTAATGAGCTCTTTCATAGGATTATCTAACACATGTGTAAGGGAAATTCCAATTTCATAGGGTGTGATTGTTATTCTTCATGTTTGTTATTATAGTAGAATACTATTTCACCATGGGTTATACACATGTTGTGTGATGTTATTTATTGTGTAAATTTTACTCATGGTCTGGCATTGCATGATATTTTTGAATAAATGCATCATTTTTGAAACTCAATAATTTATGTGACATGAATATTGTTTGACACACATAAAAAATAATGTGGGTTATGAGAAATAAATTGATTTTTTGTATCATTTATGTTTCTAAAGAAGTGGTTCAAAATAAAGATATTGAAGATATTTTTAAATTAAAAGATAAAAATAGAGGTGTTTAAAATGGTTCATAATAAGTATGTAAAGAATGATGAAGGATTTGAAGATGTTAAAATGGTATCAAATGTATGTCTTGTAAAATATGGAAGTTGGTTTACCCAAATATATCCATGTCCCAAGATAGGGATGGTTTGGGGTTGTTATTGAAATACGGTTATGACTAATGGGGTAGAGTATACATTGTAGAATATTATAAAATATTGTGATCCTTATTTTTGAAACTATTAAAACATTTATCCCATTAATTATGTGGAAATATAGATATATTACACAATGTTTACATTTAACGATAGGGTTATTTCAATACATTACTAATAATGCACCTCCAGTAGTGGGACCATACCGCACATTATTTCTAAGTAGGAGTGAAAAAGAGTAGTTCCCTGCTAACATCACTCATTTTATACTATTTTTAGAGGGATACCCAAGGTGAGAATTATATAGTATGTTTGATTTGACTAGGGTATTTCATCTCTATAATCCTCTGACATTTTCAAGAGAGGGTAGACCTGAGGTATTAGAGTTTTGAATTTAGTATATCCAGATGATTTTGGACCACTTATAGTCACTTATGGGGAAGATGGTCATGTTATAAAGTTACATGTTATAAGAACTAGAAAAATGTTTCCCAGGATACTCAATCTCGGGATGAGAAGAAAAGGATATGCTATAGAAGGAATTTAAAGAGATGTTCTTAGATCACTTTTACTTAAATACCCAAAGGTAGGATCGAGATAAAATGTTTGTGTAGTTGACCAATAGAACATCATCGGTGATGGATTATTCTAGTTGAAACAGTTTTTGAAGTGATTTTTTCCTACACTAATGGGAGATGAAGAATCTACGACAAAACATATTTAGACTAGAATTCAATGCGATAACACATCCCAAGTGAATATCATATAATTGAAGAAGTTTTCTACACTAGTAAAGTGAGATATCATTTGTGTTGGGAACCTGATAGAGGCTTCTGGTGGTGGAAAAATAGTTCTAGTAGGTTGATCAAGTAGTAAATCATTTGATAGTATGAAATTAAAATATTATACCATTAAAAAAGGTGGAAGTGGATAGAGTATCCAGGGGAAAGGATCAACCTCTCATCGTGGAGACTGAGTGTTCTGATATCAGTGTGGAAAACTTAGTCACATTTATGGTCAGTGTTCTTGACCACCAGTGGAGTGCAGATCTTATATTATGATGGGAATTGAATAGTGGTGTTCTAAGAACCCTCGATAAATAAGTGCTAATTGTGGATTTAGGATGATATAGAGCACTAGAAGGGGGTCTTCTTCCATGTATCAATAATATAGTTGGATCTATATTGGTCATACCATTATTGGTGGGGTAGAAGGTTCTTCCAGATAGGATTATATATTTTAGCTTGGAGGTGCATCACATGGTACATGGGTAGGAGTTCAGGGTATGGGAATCAGATAGTATAATGTAATTTATACCACTCCAAATAGAATCATGTTTGGACCATTTACTATATAGGGTATTATTATTGTATCCTTCATGTGTTTTGATGCTATATTTGATATTATAGATTCTCATTAATTTATATATGTTAGGTTTTTGAATTTTTTTTGTCTAAATGTGGATTATATATATATGTGGATATTCTAATAAACATGTCATCAAATGTATGATAGGAGTGCATTTTTGGTTGATAGGAGTGTTCCCTCATGATTTTTGGGTACCACCTTCTTGGGTAATTTCTCTTTCCCTGATCGCCTCACAAACTCATCATGTCATCATCCTACTCACACCAAACCTTGTCAAAGCCCCATCATGACACCTCAGACCTAGCCATACTAGCCTTGTAGCCATCTCCACAATGTGTCCCACCACCTCCAGGCACCCCCACCGGCGCCACCGGCACCAGGGAAACAGTGGTCAATTCCATTGACCAACGAACCTCTAACGCTTACCCAATCTCATATTTGAGAAAATATCGGTGATCCCTATGATGAGACCTTCACAGTGCCGGCCTCCGATCGATGATCCAATGGTGAGATGATGTGTCCAAAGGAGGGTGGAAATATCCTAAAAGAATGTACGGATTTTCAAATAAAATAATGGATTTAAACACGCATTAATGGCCATTTTTAAACATCCTTAAATTATATGTAAATGAAATGAAACAAATAAGAAATTACAAGAAAAAAATCCATGATAAAACAATAGTGGAAGAAATCCTACCACGAATAGGTTGTTCATCATTTGTGATGTGTCCACTATGCTCTCACTTTGATCCATCGAGGTGTCGGTAGAGATTTCTCCTTGATTCGATGAAGAACGGTTGAGAGAGGGGGGGAGAGAGTTCTTAGTTAGAGAGAGAAGGGAGTATGGATAACCCTAATCCTAAATCCCTAAATTTCTATTTAGAATATCTCCACTCAGCACAGAATCTAAAATACTCATGTACCCTCATTTTATATCATACCTAGGAAGAACACCACATTCCAAACTCAACAGATGTCTTGTATTTCAAATATGAGTCCCCTTTTAAATGTTATTTTATTTTTTGTATGAGATAAAATAATTATGTTTTATTATTTTATTTACTATTTTCCAATGCGTTAATTTTCATAGAAAAGTCCCATGCCAACCCAGTTCTGCCCTGACTAGGCCAAAATCAACATTCCGGACTTATCCATGGCCTCATATATATATATATATATTTTATCTGAGCCACAAATTGAGAGTTATCTTTTTTACTTCCAATGCATTGTATAAAAATAATTAATATTTTTATAAAATTTATTCTGGGCACACCAGGCCTCATAATATCATGCCTTCTCAACACCTTACTCTAGAAATATATGTAAAAATATTCTAATGGATTACAAGGAAGAAAATAGGTCTCTATATCATTCCATCCTAGAAGATTGTTTTCCTTGAAAAGAAAGACTAGGGAAATAACTAGGGATAATATGTACAGACCTTCCTCTTCCACTCCTAGGAAAAACTGCACTTTTTCATGCAGCCACAACACGTGAACCAAATGAATGGACAACCCTTGTAACATATGCTCTTATTGATGATGTGCATATGAACATGCATGTATCTTCTCATCTACGACACGTGGGAGATGTCATACACCCCATCCAGCTATAGGTAGTGCAAGTCAGTAGGCAACCTTGATTATTATTTGCACAGTCTGGAATGGTTTGTTGAAACATGAGGGATAGTTTGTCTCCCGGGCATGACCTTTACGTCATGCTTCATGGCAGGAATCACTATTTGACCCTAGAAAAAGGTTTCATGATTACCTCCTTCAGAATATCCATCTGGTGAGACACCTAAGGATATCTGGTCACATAAGATTTCATAATTGATGCATCACAAATAAGACACACTTACACTCTCAAGAAGAAAACGAGTCCTCACTAAAGAATGAAGAAAAATTGTACACTTCTACTCCACTAGGTTCAGATACAGGGAAGCTAATTGAATTGAAAATCCCCACAATAGGAAAGCCTGGGAATTCTTGCTATGGGTCTCTGCTACTACATTTCCATTTCCTAAAGTATATACTATCATGAACTCATCTTCCTTACTAAATTTCCAACCAGTATCACCGTCTTAGGTTCAGGTCTCCCTTGGAGATGACATACTTGAAACTATGGTGGTCAGAAAAAACCACAAATCTCTCTCCCAGAAGATAGTGTCTCTATATTCTCTAGTCAAATACCACCACTGTAAGCACCAGATAGTGACTCATGTAGTTCTGTTTATGGGGTCTCTATCACCTTGACATGTACTTGATAAATGTTATATCATGGTTATAGTTGGGCATGCAAGGTACCAATGAGTAGGGAAGGTGAGTAAACTCATCAAAATTCAAGAAAATAGAGGCATAAATAATTTAGAATACCCCATGTGTCTTCAGCTCCCTTAGAAGCAGAGTAACACCAAAATAGATAATCCATTACACACAGTAGAGACATACCCTATGAAAAGTGTCAAGTAGGACAACTCCATCGACAATGGTAGGACCTACTATGAATCTCCAACACACAACATTGCCATAAATGTAGAATTAAAAGGGACTCTCCCATAATACCTTATTCTATCCACTTTGGGCATCACTGACTCCCCTCACGGGTTCTCACGCATCTTAGAAATGTTTCTCGGTGGGTAAAGGACCCATATTCCTCATGCATTCAAAGATACTTCAAACAACTCCAATACAGGGTCACACAGATACATCACTTAACCTAGATAAAACCTCAAGTAATGAGCAAGGATAATATAGTACATCATATAGTGTCTAACAATTTCTACTAGGAAACTTAGAAGAGACACAAAGTGTACCTATTATTATCTCATTCATTATAAGATTGTAGACATCCAAATATTGTGGTTGTCCATAGCCCAAGATGCTAGATTCTTGATCCTGATGTGGGCCACATGGTGGTGGTGGTGGTGGATAGACCTCATAAAACTTTTCCCCATCCCGAAATACTCTTCCAACACCACCTCCTTGGGGACCACTTTGTCCCCAGCTGCAAGATCCCTGATCACGGTGTTGCCTCCACTATGGTGGTCCACCTGCTACCTGTCTGTGGTTCTCAACAAGTCTAGTCAATCAGTCTCGTTCCATGTGATATCACCCATCACAAGCATAGAACTGGACATCTATGGGCTGACCTGGTGCTGCTTAAACATGTTCCTGAGTCCGATCATGAGAAATTATCTAATGTCGAGACCAAGTTGTCTGACACCTGCTAGAAGTGGTAGAAGTATCAACTCTGTTGCGCCCACTTCCACAACCATCTGTATGGCGTCCCCCTGATAGAAGGTTCAAAGTAACCATCACATACTCCATCACCCAATAAAAGGTGCGGATGCACAAATGTATTATGGTAGCATGAATTTTTCAATAGATTCCCTACTCAAACCCACGTTCTCAGAGGTAGTCATCGCAGATCATGTTCAGTGAGTAGTGTGTACGGTCTTTGAACCAAGTCGTGTACTCTGCCACCATCGTCCCTCCCTGCTGAAACTATTGGATCTATTTAATATGAATGGAGCATAAGAAATAGTGGTTTTACTCCCCCAATACAACTACTAAAATTCATTTCATGAGAGTGTAGACTCATTGAGTATCTGGGTAACCAGGCTCCACTAATGACCAACTGCTCTATTGAAAAGACAGCCTACCAAATCCACCATCTGATCTATCTATGTTGGTACATGCCTAATGAGGTAGACCACAGACACTATCCTACCCTCTACTACATGAGGGTATAGATTCCTATAGAACCTCAGTGGTCTCTAGTGATAGAAATCGCAAAGCACAGTCAACCTATGCACATCCTTATCCCGCTATGGTGGGGATTCTTGCTGCTCAACATGTAGAGGTGCTACTACCTATCCACTAAGAGTAAAGGTATTACATGATGGATCCTAAACTAAGTCACCATCGTGCATAGGGTCATCATCACAAATTTGAGCTAGTATCTTGGTTGTCTATCATCGTGGATACATCATGAATGTTATCAAGGAGTGATGTGGTTAGATGAGCATATATATATATATATAACATTATAAAGCTAACTCAATAAGGATTATCAAAGAATAAATCCTATAGGATTCATGTACCATTATCCCCTGAAATTAGTGCCTCAGGGTATCGATTTGAAAAGCGAGTTATTAGGGTCTTGGTGAATGGATATGCTGACCGTTCATACATTCATTTTACCCCCTATCCTGAGATGCGCTCCCAAAAAACATTGACAATTTTTTCATATAACTGACCAATACATTTTTAGGGAAACCTTCGAACAAAGTCCCAAGGGTAGAAATAGCTCTGATAACACTTTATCACGACATGACCAATGTCGGATCTGGAGCTGCAACTACCCCAGGCCCTCCTACATAGGCTAGGGATTGGAAACTAGCACTAAGGGCTCAAAAAACTAGGGGAGGCCTTTTCTTAAGAACTTCAACACACACAACTAACCCAATATAAATAGTTTAGAGGGAAAAGAACAAAATATGAAATACTACTATAAATAAAGCAAACATCCATGAACCACTAAATGGTATAACTATGGTATTTTAAATTAAAAGGAAAATGAAAAAAATACATGCCAAACCAGAAGAGTGCCACAACCATACAGTAACTAAAAAAGAGAAATATATGAGGGAGCCCCAATCTTGAATCCCAATCTAGGACCACTGTATGTAGTCCTAGATCATGTATCCACATGCTCCTATGAAGTCACGATTAACCTATCCATCATCGGTATAATGAATGATATGTTAGGGAAACTCCCATCCATGGTGAGTAAAAAATACTTGGTAGTATTCCCCAAAAAGTAATAGTTGGATTCGTAAGAGTTTCTCAATAAAATAGAAGTAGTTGATATGATAAGGTATAGAAAAATGAGTGTAGATAAACCCAAAAAAAGAGTGTAGTAAGATCATCAAAAATCAAATAGCTAGAAATAGTGATAAGATGAAAATATCATCAAGCCTTTGCTACCTATAGGTGGAGAGTAGACTCATCCAACAATGAGAAGGTAGACATGGAAATCAAGTGGCATACCACACATGTCTTTGCTACTCTCGAAAAGAGAGTAACAAAAACCCAAGGATTGGGAAGTGAAAAAATAGAATATATATATATATATATATATATGATTAGTCAAAGAAACCTAAATGATAGATTAAGGTAATATTCATCTCACAGCTCAGCCTAGAAAGAAGATTCACCAATAGTCCATAAGTAACCACCATTGATGCCCATCATCCCACATGTCTTCCCTCAACATGCAAGTCAAAAAGGCTTAATCACCCCATTTTCATATTATTAACTTTTGGTGGCTCTGTCTCACTTGCTTGGTTTTATGTCACATCACAAGGACACATCTCGGTGGGAAAGTGCCCCTCTAACTCATGAGTAAAAAGTAACATCGAATCGTGTCTCGACAATGAACCTCATAATTGTATCATGTAAAATCAATGAAGAGGACCTAAACCCTAGTAAATCAGTGGGATTCCACTCTTATAGGAGTTGTAGAGGACCCTCACACTAGTGTGTTAGGGGGGTTCCACTGTTATAGTAGTTGTAGAGGACCCACACCCAAGTGTGTCAGGGGGATTCCACTCTAATAGTTGTCATACATGACCCACATCATAGTGTGTTTGGGGGATTCCAATCTCATAGTAGTCAATGGGGACACACACCCAAGTGAATCATAGGTATTCTAATCTGATAGTAGTCATTGAGGACCCACACCCTACTATAACAAGGGAATTACACTATCACGATAGTCATAAAGGACCCACACCCTTATACATTAGGAGGATACCACACTGATAGTATTTATAGAGGACCCAAACCCTAGTGCATATGGTAGATTCTACTTTAGGTCATCAAGAACCCACAGCCTACCCGGTAGGGGGATTCCTCTCTAAAGGTATTGAGGAACTACATTTTCCATACCTACTAGATGGTACCTCTGGGAAAGCACTGACATGCTAGTTCTTGATGACTATCATCGTCAGATGTCACCTGAAAAGCTATCAATCCCAGAACATCTCACATCGTGTCTTGAAATCTACTAAATAGGTCACCATTGTGTTCTATGTGAAAAAATGTATGATAGTCTACTTTAATGCAAAAATATTGGTCCAAAAGAATGGTACACGAGAGGTAGAGGATTAGTAAACTGGTACACGACATGTGTGGGGCCCATATGACATATGTCCCTACCTCATCGCCTGGTCATATACATAGCCATGATCAAGTAATAAACTATGAACAAGTGACCCCAGGAATTCCATTATACATCTAGAGTACATTAAAAATCAATCCAAAAGTCTAACGAGCGTATTATGCTCATTGATGATCTGAAGGATGAAAATGAAGTTTGTTAACAGACCTCCTCAAATGGCCCAAAAAACAAATGATTACATCTTCTACACTATCAAAATACTCTATAGAACCCCAATCCATTATTTCTCTAAAAACACAGTATTAGGATCATCCACTGATATTCCCTTCATGTTTCTATAATTAATGAGATCATGAATAAAGATCCTTGCATCCAAAAAGATTTCACCATTGTGATCATTGTTGAAAAACACACAAGGTCGACTACTTGTTACCCCCAAATGGAAATCCAATGGAAAAGTTTTATAACACTCCATTATTCTTGAATAACATTCTATGGGGCCCATAACTTGATCTTGAAAAAAATTATACTGACTATTCCACTGTGATCCCAATGAAAAAAATAGAAGGGATCGACAACTCGTTCGTCGAAAACTGAAACCCAGTTAAAAAACATAATTTCACAGAAACATGTCTGAACCATTCCTCATGGGGCCCACACCATGACCTAATTAAAACTCCTTAAATTAGTCTTGAAATTTATGTAACAAGACTAGGGTTTCTATGCTGATGATAACATGTTAAATGGATGTTCTTTTTAGAAGATAGATCTGATATAAGAATCCAAAATAATAGTAATAATATTATTATTAAACCTCGTTGTTTCCTGAAACCATACCCTTTGGCCACTTCATTATTGTTAGGAACATGTCTAAAAATTATTTTTCGATGATAAGAACATTTTTCCATAGACGGTGCATCAATTGGATTCCCATTTTATGATATACATCATTTAAAAGTCGTATGGCCCGAATTGAACTAATCGTTCCAATTTCGGCCAGACCACTCTGGGTGCCCCGACTTTTTTCGTTGGCCCATGACCTAGCTGGACAGCACAACCTCCCAGCTGTTGGCCCGACCCTCTCCCACTGTAATCCAGCTTGGTCCTAGCCTGGAACCACTGGCGCATCGCCTCGATCACCCTCTGTTGCACCAGGTTGTCCAACCATGTCAAAGTGGTAACCCATGTTGCTCGGCCCCTTTTCTACCCTTAGTTCCCCCACCAGACCATCATCTTCCACGTTGTCCATCATCCTTTGCTCAGTGACCTTCTTCACCCTATCAACGTTCCGCCACCCTGCGGCTCCTCTTCTCCGGTCACCTCACACACATGTTGCGCCACCTTCCTTCTCACACCTAGTCGTGAAAGAGCCCCATCCTACTGCCTCACACCCTATCGTGCCGGCCTCGCAACCACCATCACCCACCACCTCTTTGTGCTTCTGCTAGTGGCAAGGATCCCTTGGTCCATTATGCATACCACCGCACCTCCACCCCTCTCTCAATAACAGATCAGATGACATATTGGTGATCCCTGCGACGAGACCTACACAGCGCCATCCATCGATCAATGATCCAATGGTGGGTTGATGTGTCCAAGAAAGGGTGATGAATATCTGTGAAGAATAGAAGGATTTTTGGATAAAAAATGATATTTAAACATGAATAAATTTTCATTTTTGGGTGTACATAATTAATTTCTAAAGGATATTACAAAATGAATGGACAAAGTGGAAATTATAAGAAAAACATCCATCAGAAAACAGAAGTTGAGGAAATCCTTCCTCAAATCAGTCATTAATAGTCGGCAGTGTGTAAAATACTCTCCCGCTTCATTCCATCAAGGTTTTAGTAGATATTTCTCCTTGATTTGATGAGGACTGGTTGATAGAAGATAGATACTGATCTTAGTTTCGGAGATAGGGGATTAGGGATAACCCTAATCCTGAATAACTAAATTTCTATTTATAGAAGCTCCTCTCAGCACAAAATCTAAAATTTTCATTCCCCATCATTTTATGTTCCACGTAGAAAAAACAACACACTCCAAACTCAATGGTGGTCTTAGATTTTAAATTTGAGTCCTAGTTTGAAAGTTATATGATTTGACATTTGAGATAAAATAATTTGGTTTAATTATTTTATATACTATTTTTCCCCTGTGAGATGTTTCTCACAGAAATCACGTGCTGACAATGTTCATACCCCTCCAACGGTAAAATCCATGTTCCGGAATCTATGGTGGCCTTGGATATTTAATTTGAGATAACATTTGAGATTCATCATGTTTCCTTCCCGTTAATAGTATAAAAATACTTAATATTTTTATAAAATTTATTGAGGGCACACCGGGCCTCGGAATTTCACATCGTCTCAACTCCTAGATATGGAAATATATGTAGAAATATTCTATAGTATTAAAAGGAAAAAATAGGGTCTCTACACTTGATGTGGACTTTCAGAGCTCCTAACTATTTCATATCATAGGTGGACGATCACTTACATGGAGTGGTACACTCCCAAAATTGTAAACTCCCCTGTATTGCCTTACTCTATTTAGTCTTTTTTCATTAAAAAATTTTGGTACTAGTTATGTTTGGATCTTGAATCCTTTTTGTATTAATTAAGGTAATCATTTTGTCCCATGAATCTCCATAATTAAAGGTAAAGTGACTAAGACTTCAGTTCACTAAAATTCATGCATCTGACATTAAATAATACAAATAAAGAGTGGATTTATATTGTGGGTATAAAAATTCATGAGGAACTTTTTATTTTTCATTTACCAATTCTAGTTATAATTTTTCATAGGTGATCCATAAATCCAAAGAAGACTATGTAATTATATTATAGATTATGTTTCCAAGAAGGATATCCCACTAATTTTATCATAACTCAAAGAAGAATAATTCAATTGGGATGAAATTTTACCAGATATTATATAATTTATTTCTCCACATTTTCATTTTCTATTACCCAAAAAAATCATCTATATATAAGAAATGTATTTTCTTTCAAGTGGTTGGAGCTAACATGACATGATTTTGGGTAAAGGGTGGAAAAGTACACTTTCAAAAAACTTTCTACCCACCTAAATCAACCATAAACAATTGGGAAGGCTTGAAAATATTTTAGGTCACACCAATGCTCTAAAAATTAATTTTTAACATTTTATTAGAGAATAAATTTTAAGGAATGTTTTATGTATTGATTGTAATATTACACTATAAATTTCTCCATAAATGTATGGTTTATTCATTTGTAAGTTATTTTAATTCATCCATGTATTTTTAATAATTGTTTCCCATACTCTATTATTATATCCTACATGAGACATTGATTTCGATTACTCAAGAATTGAATTCATTCAAAACCAAAATGTGTGAATGTATTTACATAATGGTGGGTTTTTATTATTTTATAATTTTATTTTTTTTATTTCTTTCCTTTTGAGTATTATTACTTTCTAAATTATAATATTTTCATAAATTGATGTTCAATCCACTTCTGAATTTATCTAAAGATGTTTTAAGGGGATGGATTTGATTTGATTTATTGTTGCATAAATTTTTAATCATTTAATTTAGTTGATATTTTTGTTTCATTATTTAACTTCTTCATTACAATTTTTTAATTTTAAGATCATCAATTTCAAGGAATAGTAAGACCAAATACCTTGTACTTGTAATAAAATTGATTCTCCTAGTATACAGGTGATATAAATTAGATATGTGTTGGTATTAAACCCATAAGGGATAAATGTAGTTTTTATTTAATCTAATGAATCTATCTAAAATTTAAGAAATAGAAATAGTATAACAGTAAATCCGTACAATATACCCTATATAATAACTCCATATCAACCCATTAAACATAATTGAGTTCACTTTGATATTTTTATATTTTAAAAAACCAAAACAATTCAAGAAAAGTTTTTTCACTTTATTGAAAATATATCTATATAACATATGTATCTAAATATTGTTTCTTATGTGAACTAAAAACCCTTAGATATACTAAAAGTGACAAATTAAACCTGCTCGGTAAACCCATATTGTCTCCAGAGCGATAGATATTTAAAAAAATGTTTAAGCCATATGTTTGAAATGTTAATGAGTTACAATGATTTTTTGAGTGTGACCACCAATCAAGGGAGTACATTACCCCTATAGAGGACCATGACCTATATTGAGAATTACAATAATGGATTACTTAAACCCCATGCAAGGAGTATTTTTTTCTAACATATAAGTAAGTATCAAAAGTTTATAACCACTCCAAATGCCTCACCCAAACCATATTGTCATCTCAATAGAGATAATATCCATGTGCAGCTTAACTCACCATATAAATGGTCTCTAATGTTATAGATATTTTTTCCATCATGGTGTGCATGGGGGATCTATTGTAATGGACTATTGATCTGTCCCATTTTGACATCTGAATGAGAATTTATGAAAAAAATAAAATTCAATGTATGTGACACTTACCCCTATGTACATGGTATGTGAACACTACTAAAAATGAACCGTTAGTGTACATTCCATGATATTATTTCTTACATGGTGGTTCCAACAAAATAAAAAACATGTGAAACCCATCGAATGGTTAGAAATGTAAAATAATTGAGTTTTTTGATGTGGGATATAGTACACAAAATTTAATCTATACACAAAGTATATAGAGACTTCAAGAAAAATCATGCATGTGGTAAAAAAGTAAACATACTTGGACCCCTATATTAAAAGGTAAATCTACCATCCCACACTATGTTTGGGTCTACGACTTTAACATAGAGTGTACCTAGAAATTTATACACCGATTCATGAGGTTTTGAAATACACATCATGTGACATGGGGTCACACCCTGTGTAATATTTATTAAACCAAAAATCCTAGTGAAATATAATTTGACAACACATGATTTTTATTGAGGAGACTACATGCCATTTTATTTGAAAATTATGGACAACCCACTTCCATTTTTTAGTTTCATTGCCTGATAATCACACTAATATCATATATCATCACTCCACAAATTACAGTCAGACACCATCATCCCACCTCTATAAGTTTTTTACAACTCTCTAGTAACCTTCTAAATGAACCTACACCACAACCTAAGACCCCATGTTTCCCCCTTACTATATCCATGTGGTATTGACCTTATCATTAATATAATCCATCCATTTATCCATCAATACACTAAAATATCATATATTTTATCCATTTTGAAGGTCTAATACAATAACTAGATGAAAATCAAGGGAGTAGTATATGGTAACATTGGTTAATGACGACACTAGGCACATAATTGTATTAAAAAACATGGGGAATGGTAAATATGAAAAAAAACTATTTATAAAAAACAAATTGCAATTATTCACGAGGAAAATATTCATGAAATATTTATTATAACAAAAATCTAATGTTCAACTAAAATTTTCATGTAGTTGGTCATTCCCCCACTGTCAAAAAATATGTAATTTGAAATAATTAAACGGGTTCCATCAAATATGACGTATCAACAATAATTTCAATAAATTGTAAAATTATTCCAATAATGAATTTAAAATCAAAATAACATTAATGACATGACCTTAAAATTTAGGATGTAATTATTCAAGAATAAAAATGATATTAATGAATGGAATTAAAATTAATAAAACTCAAGACATCTATTAATTCACATAAAAAATTAGGAGTTAACCCCAATTTATTAAATTCATTTAAAATAAATAATTTCATTATACATTAGACTATTTATTTTATTTTATGGATTAATTGATCAATTTTTTCGGAGTTATTCTATCTTTATTTTTTTATTATGATCTTCACATAATCTTAGAAACCTTGGATTTGTAATTTAAGTGTTTTATCCTTTTTTACTGAATAATTATTACATCATGTAATCATATTTATTTAATTGATCCAAGACATTTGTAACTATAAACCTACCCCTTAGGTTTATATTAGTTCATAATTAATCATTAGTTGGTTTGATCTTCAATTAAGGTTATTTTTAATCATTTAGTATAAAATGTTCTCCGTAGATGATGAAAATTGATGGTGGACACCCCTAGTAATTTAGAAAATATTCCATGTATTATCCAGTCTGAATAACACATGTCACCCACTAAAACATTTAATGTTAGGATGTTAATAAAATAACATCATTTTATTTATAATAATAAAATATTATGTTTCAATTAAAAAAATTAATTTAAAACTATATAAAATGTTTCAAATTAAAAAATATAGTAAATATTTGTGTAATAATTTTTTTAGAACTCTTTATAAATGTATGTCTCTTGCTCAAAATGATCTTCAAAATCATATCCATGGAGAGGTTGAGGGGGATCAAACAGAACTCTGTTTTTTTATATTCCCTACCTATGAGGATAACCACCTCTATAACATATTGAGTAAGATAATGACCTTATTAACCTCTTCAATATATTCACCTTATCCGTTAAAAAAACTCTACATATGTTCCTAACTAGGAACATATTTATAGCCAAAACAGAAATTATTTGTCATATATGGTTTCGAAAATACTATTTGTCATAAAAGTTTTGGTAATTATATAGTTTTATTTAACATTATACAAATATAAAAAAACTTATGTTATATATTTAATATATACTCACCATAAATTTGAAGAAATTGGGGTCTTACAATGGGATATATGGTCAAATTACCAAATTTACCAATTAATTTTGAATAGTTTCTATTTTTTTAATAAAAGTTAATTATTTGATCCTAAAAATTAACTAATTCGGATTACTAATATTCATGAATATTATATTACAAAATATAATTGTTTATGCCAAAAAATTTTATACTAATAGGATGAAAATAATTTTGAGAATATGAATTACATCCCATGAAACTATTTTGGTATGTACATAAAATCAACCATTTTTTTAAAATCAATTATTGAAATGCAAATATCACCTCCATATTATAGGTAAATAAAAAAATTGTGAAATTTTACTACCATAAAGTTATATAATATTTTATCACATGAAATATGATAAATTATATTGAAACATATGATAAGAAATAAAAACTCATAGATAATTTAAAAGATTCATATAATGGTGGAAAATAATATTGAATCATAATATAATCAATAGTTTTTATAGGATTAATGGTGATTCAAAACAAATTATAAGGGATATACGGTGTTATTGTAAATTCCTTGAATTTTTTTAAATAATAACTTTGTGATACTAGTTGTTTTATTTTCAAAGATGAAATAAATTATGGTGGGGATATTTTAATAACTATAATTATTAAATTTTAATAAATAATTAAATTTACTAGTAATGGGTTTTAGGATAATTTAAAATTTTATTTTTCTACAGTGATAATCATAATTTGTTAAATACTAAATAATTATTTTTTGGATTTAAATTGGATGGTAACATTCATATTTTTATGGTTATTAAAATATAGGGTAAAATTTAAATAATTTTCTTTGGGTTTCTGTGAAAGGTGTTAAGCTGGTGTTATGAATAAAATAAGTGAATTGAGGAAGAGGGTTTTCAATTTAATGAGGCGGTAAGATAATTAGATTGTTAAAGGAATTAGTTAAATAAATAATTCTTGATTTCAATTTAAACCATGATTTTAAATTTATTTTTTATTTTTTTAAGGAATAAGTAGCCCCATTATGAAAAAAATTACTTCCCTCATGCTCACTCATAACTTATCTTATCTTCCTATCTCATTTATTCCCTTTTACAAACCCATGTCCCTCAATGTATAGTTTTCCTTCCTTTATTAAAAATGTATAAACAATGATTACCTCTTTATATTAGGAATTATGAATATCCTTCTCTCCATATTATGTTTTTTTAGGAAATCCCATCTCGGTTATCATGGATTTCCCCATTGAAATGGTATGATAATTATCATGATAAAAGTTATCTTTTATATTTTTTATTCTAGATTCAACTAAATGTTATGGGGTTTTAATTATAGTTTTCGACTGAATAATGATGTTTTTATGATGGATTCATAGAGTTAATGGCTCTTTGAAAAATTTCTCATATCTCTATAGTGAATTCTGATGATTTATAATATTTATATTATTAGGAATTACCAAGTAGGTGGCTATAACATCACATTTAGTTTTTTTATTTTAGATAATGTGTGAAATTTTATAGAATGGATTTTTTATGATGTTTATGAAAACATTAATAAATGTAGGTAATTTTAGAGATTTATTTGGATTAACATGATTGATTTATTGAATTTAAATCATTATGCAATGTAGAAAATTTATTTTTTAGTTTTTATCATTTTGACACTTAAGATAATTATGGGTTTTTTAAAAAAGTTTGGAAACCCAATAATATGTTGGAAATAATGGGAGAATAGCATGTTCTTGGTAGAATGTCTCTAAGATTCCTCTAACTCAACTATATGTTTCATTAATATATGAATGTATTATAGATATCAAGGGTAGAATCCATTTACCTTTATTTTATGTTTCCTCAAATTGGATCATGTTATAGTGATATCAGGGATATTATATGAAAATGTAACTAGGCCATGTTGGTGTAGCTTAGAGGATGGCTACTTATTATTTAGATAAATATAAAAGTCAATATTTTTTTGAGATTTTATTTATGATTTGGTTTAAGAAGTTGATTATAAGTTTTTATTGTGGTATTCGATTAAATAACTATTTTTTACTTAGGTACGGAAAATGAAAATTGATAGATAATGGGGTGGGTATTTTTAGTGAATATTATAGGATACTTAAACATGATAAATAAAATATGATATTTTCTAAAGAATGTTATGATATGGGTCTCAATAGAGTTATACGAGTGAAATGGTAATGATATTTATCCTATTATTAAGGGATTGGTGATGTATATATAAAAGTTCATAGTGCTCTGGAATTGATAATGCATTTTTAATTGCTTTACTCTATTTAACAGTATGGGTGGAATTTTCATCAGTTATACACGGATGACTGAAAGGATTGATGTTTTATTATTTTTATGAGAGGATTATATAGAAAAATTAATGAGATATGAAATCATAGGGGGAAATTGTAAATTTAATGAAACTAGAATTTACCAATGGCATGATCCTTATATAGATTTTAATTCAATAGTTATGGGATATTTTATAATTGAAGCTTTTGTTTTTGGAATTATGAATATAGAATTAATTTTTCCTTGACACCCAAAATATAACACCCCATGATTTTGCTATGTATTTTTACTTAACTAAATAATATATTTAATGGAATATTTCACACAAAACACAGAACTAAAATGAACTACAATAATATTTTTTTAGATAAAATAATATTATAAAATATAAAAGTTCATACATTATGATAATGTGATATAAAGAATAAGCAATAAAATTACAAGAGTAAAAAAAAACAAAAGTAAATAAAAATAAAATGAACAAAATTTTTTATCCTTATGGATTTCCATGAAGATCATCACCCTGATTAAAAATATAATAAACTTGTTGAGTGGGAAGTAAATAGGGTGGATGACTCCAAGATTATTGGTAAATTTATATAAAATAATGAAATATAATTATTATATATTTGGTCTAATGAAATATGGTAAGTGAATACATTTTTTTTGTTATTTCCAATGGGTAATCTATATAATGAAAAAATAATATAATTCATAAATAATAAAAATTGAAATAAAAAGATAATATTTTATTAAAATATTCTCTAATAAAATTATAGATTTATTTATATATAACATATTACTGTTAAAGAATTATTTTATGTATTTTAAAAATTCAAAGAAATATTTTAATAATAATGGATTAATTAAATTAAAAGGTTATAAGATGAATTATTAAATTTAATAGATTTCGGTCAAAATTATATAATGATAAAGAATAATATTTTTAAAAGAATTATTTTTCTTAATTTATATTTATTTTTAATATAATAAATAAAATATATCACTTCTAATGTTTTTATGAATAATAAAATTGAATAACACTCATTAAATAGGAAATTTATATTAAATTAGATTAAAAAACATAAATTTTTAAACACATTTTCTATAAAAAATAGTATGTATATATATATATATTGTTTTTATTTAAAATATAAATTTCACATATATGGAGTTTGAATTAGAATAAAAGTAGTAAAAATTGAATGGGATTTCAAAATTATGAAAGGTGGACAATTTCATTTTTAAGCATAAAAATAAGTTATCAAGGTATAAAATTGATTTACCATGTGAAACATAAAATGTGGTAAAATGGGAATAAACTAAGTAGTAATATAATAAAAGATCATAAAACATATCTAAGAATGAGACTATTTGGTAATAATACACCAAACCCCAACCTATATCCTTTATTTGTTTTTCTTTTTATCCACTTTTCATTTAAAATTTCTATATTATTACTTAAGAAATGAATACTTGAAGAAATGAAAATCAAAACACTCTTATAAAAGGCCAAATAATCTACCCTTTACAAATCACTCAAACCATTTGGTTCACACTTAAATTCCATCCCATTTTAACTCTCCTAAATCATACTTAGATATTTCTTAGATTTTAGTATCAATAATGAACCAAAAATCATTTATTATAAATAAAACATTATCAAGGATCGAATTCAAAAAGTAAATATCTATGTTATACAATCAAATTTTCAATTTCCTTATATTCTCCACTATTTATAAATATCATACTACACAATAAAGTTTTTAAATTAGTATCACTATACTTTTGATAAAATGATAGTACTATTAGATAACTCTATACACTTACGCATTCATCAATATAGAAAATTATTTTTTTGGGTTTGTTCAAACACCAACATGAACAATGTAATACCAAAATCAAAATTTTCACTATGAATATGAATCAATATATATATATAATGATAGTAAAAAATTAAGGATTAATATATGTTATCCATATGTTTCTATAATGATTTCATAAAAATGAATGATCATTATAACAAATATTTGGGTTATTGTAAAATTAACCAAAAAAATGTTCAATATGGATTCCATATTAAAAACCATAACAAATATGAAAATAAATATATCATTTTAAGAGAACTATACCACTAACATTCAAACTATTTTAATGATGAACTTTGTGTCAAAATGATGGGGATGAAAACTCTATTATTAAACTCATATAAAACGATCAAAATTACTACCATATGATTAGGAAAAATAAAAAATAAATAACTAATATATGTTTAATTAATTGTTATAATTGAGGTGTATAAAAGGACATAAATATTAATTTGGTTATGAAATATTTTATTAATAAGATTATGTTAATTATTCTAGAAGTTACAGCAATTCAATGGAATTCAGGAGTAAAGGTAATAGTTTTCTCATCTCAATTTATTTATTGAGACATGTTTAATGTCCACCACATAATTTTTTTATGTGATGTATATACTACCACATTGATTATCAGAGGGGATCATGTAGTCCCAAAGATAAGGGTGGTAAACCAAGGGTTTCTTTCCATTATTGATTAAGTTCAAATTAAATTTATTCTATCTTTTATGTTGATAAAAAATCTATCATCAATTAGGATGTATAAATGTTTAAAAATCTCCCTAACCACTTTTCCATTTCAAGATAATAATTAGTTAATTTAAAAAATTACACAAATATTTTTATAAGGTTAATAGTTAATGTGATAACTTACTCCTTTATGTGTTTATGTCATGTATTTTCTATTAAAAATATATTCATCACTTAAATTTTTTTAGGATGTTTCTATAATTAACCCACCACATTCATCCCAAAAACTAATTATATCGAATTTAAAAATTATTATGAAATTGTATTATTCTAATTCCCAGTAGTCCCCATGATTCTAAAAACAAGAATGGGCCATCAAATACAAGTTCTTCTTTAACTAGAGTACTTTAACGTTATCCTTTTTCATCTTTCATTAAATGTAATTTTGGTGTACTCACTTTTTCAAAACGTAATGTTCTGGATTTCTCAAAATTTCATAGAACATTACATCCCAATATTCTCAAATTAAATTAGAATCATATGTTCTATAAGTAGCGACCTAGACCTTGATATCTTAGTTTAGATGTCTACTACCAAATACATGGGATTGATTATAAGGAATGAAGCCTCGAAAGACTGATCAGTTTAGTAGTCTTGGTAAACCAGATACATAAATTAGTATTGTATTACAAATGAATAAACTGATTTCAACATATTTTTTTAATATCTATAAATAAATAACTAAACAATTTTGAGGGTAAATCTAATAAATATAGTAAAATCCATGAATATCATTCATAGTACGCATCTTGGATTCTGGGGAAAAGAAACATAATAAAGGTGAGCTCAAATTCTCAGTGAGGGGAAAATATAGTAGAAGAAATAATTAATCAATGAGAATAATCTATATGGAAATTTAAATAACTAAACTCACATTTCATGTAATCAATAAGATTAATATAATTACGTAAACAATATATAAAGGTAATAACTAGAAGTTCATGCAATTCAAATAAATAGATAATGCAATATCAATATGGAAAGTTATGAAACTACAACACATTCCATGTATGAATTGAAAATGCAATGTATCCATAGATATGTTGACACATTATCTCATGTATGAATAATAATTTAATCCTAAAAATGATACACATCTATAAATATGTTGATGAAAAATATTGTGGATGAATAATATTAAAATATAAATGAAAGAAATGATTAATTATTTGATTCCATGATTCTTAGGTACATTGTTCCTTTACCTTCAAGACCTTTCACAATAAAGATTACAAAATTTAGTGTAAAAACCCATCTCTGGTGGCTATCCAAATAACGCATCCCATGAGACTACTGATTCATTGACGTTCTATCTATAACTAGTCCCCTCTCATGTGATACTAGTCCAAAACATTACTCATCTATAAAATAATTGATTTAACAATGTGCCTTGTCAAATATATTTATGGAGTAAGAGATAAATATTTATCAATATTAACCTATATAGTTTAATAACTATCAATGTATACTCCATATTAAAAATGGAATATGGATTAGGTAATAGTAATATCTATGATAAATGAAATGGATAATTTTGAGGTAATTCAATGTTCAATAATCCTAATAGATTGAATATTTCTACGGGACTAATAAATAAAATAAGGGTTTGAATTTTAATACTATGCTTGGCCAAATATATCATAAATCACCTATAAAATTATTAATAATAGGATTAATACCAAAAAAATACCATGCGGAGTAAAAATTGATGGTTGTTCTCATTAATGAAAATAAAGAATAGATTTTGAAAATATTCTGGTAGAAAATATCCTTTTGTTTTGAAAACCCATTTGAAAATATTTTTCATTCAAAATAAATAGTTTGAAAATATTTTTCATTGAAAATAAACCTTTTGAAAAGGATTCTTCAAATAAATTATGGTAGATGAATCCGTACATGTCGTACGAGGTAAAAAATCCTTTTATATGGAAAAAATTAGAAAATGGATCATTTGGAAACATAAAAGAAGATTCAATTGAAAAAATTAGAAAAGAAAAAGGTTTAAATGTATTTACTAAATAATTTTAGAAACATTTTTGAAAACCATTTTAATAAAACATGGTTTTTATAATAAAACAGGTTCTCCGACTAAAGAGATATATAATGTCTGGTTTTTTGAATAACATTTTCTAAAACACATGACTACCAAAGTGTGGAAAATGGTAATAATACTTATAGAGATTCATAAATAACTGGAGAAAAATAATATATATATATATATATATATATATATATATATTTAAAAATGGTCATATAATTTCTTTGAATGGAAATACCATTGAAAGATCATTAAATTTAATGTTGAGGAAAATAATCTTTAAACATCCCAAAGTGTCCTATACCGGGATGAAATATTTTAAAACATAATACTCATGAAGAAATTAAATTATATGAATGTTAAAAATATAATGAGGGTAAGGGGATTGAATATATATCATGTAACAGGATGTACATACACCATGAAATTTAAACTAGGTGTCTAATAATAATTAAGCCTCAGTGGAATATAAATTGAGACGCAAATCCCTTACTAATGTGGTAACAAATGAATTGGATAACCCAAAAGAAATAACCCTTAAATAAAACATTTAAAAACCACGAAGATAAAATTATTCATGGTATTATATTTCAATGTTTCATTATTTACACCATATAAAATAAATTAGGTGAACAATAATTAAGTAGGCCTTATAGAATGAAAATGAGACAAAAATCTCTTAGCTTGCATTTCCTTTCTGGTGAACGTCCTTTAAATTCGTTTATAATAATATTATGTTAATTTTATACATTAATCTGAATATTTTTCAAGTATATAATTATTTTTATTTCACGTATTACAATGTTGTGTACAACTAATCAAACAGTAATGTTTTCATCTGGTATTTTTGACCAAATTCAGTTTATGTGTCAAAACACCTAGTGTTGGTCAACTACGATCATGGGGTTAATTATATAAAATATCCACAATAATAGCCATGACATAATTATCATATTTATACATCAATTATACTTTTAAAATCATCCATTAATTTTGGTTGTGAAAAATTAATCAATGTTACAATCATGGAGACGGTAGGTTGTACGTACGCATAAGTAACATTATCATTTTTAAATGATTGATGTGGAAAGAAGATAAGTAAATAAAATATTCCCAGAATGATAATTATGTCGAGTAGGTCGTAGTCCACACGTCCACGAATAACGTTATCACTTTTTGTGTGTGTGAAATGTTAATACAGAAAATGATATATATATATATATATATATTATTTATAGAAACATAATTTTTTCCTGAATATAGTTTATATAATTTGATTTATCATATTTTAAATTAAAACCATACTTTATACCTTCCATGTTTAGTATGAACAAATCACACTTCTTTGAGGGGCCGGTCGTCTACACTTCCTCAAACGATGTTATCAGATTAACATGAAATAGAAAGTATTAAATGAAAGTATAATAAAAACATTAAATAAGTATTAATAAAAAACAAATATCATATCTAATATATATATATAAATAGATTTTTCATCATAATGGCCACTATGAGATGCGGTAGCGAGAAATGAACAATCATCGTTTCGTGAGGTAGTAGTTCACCGTACACAGAAAAATTTTGTTTGCTACCCTTTATATGGTGGTGTGTGTAAGTTTAGGTCAAAATATTAGAAGAAAAACATCCTAGTTTATTTAGGATACTGTTTCTATTACAAAATAAAAAAATAATGATATTTTAGGGGTTGTAAAATGGAAATTAATCTAGAGAGATTGAGAAAAGACATTTCCTTTTAATCGAGTATCTTATTTCTGTTTAATTGAAAGGCATCCATGGATGGTATTATAATCAAATAGAGTATTCTAGGTCTAGGGTAGATATTTTTGGATACTGTTTGGTAATATATTGGCCATTATTAAGAGGTTTTATATGTGCGAGGAATGGGTAGAGGTGGTGGACTTTTATAGGGAATGAAAATGATTCAGTTGATATTCCTGAAATGAAGTTATGTGCACACATGTTCTTACCTAAAAAAAACACTCAAAACCACAAAAACAAAATAATGTAATGTTAATGGATGCAATAGTCCATGAAATGGGTTATTTACCAGTTTATAGGTCATTTAGTCCCTTAAACTTTTGGTTTATTCTATTTTTAAGCCTAGTTACACCATAATCAATATAATTAATTTAAACCACTTTCACTGAAAATTTTTGTGATAAAAATAGGTTGGTATTATTATAAAAATAATATTGTCATTATTTAAATTCTTTAAGTTGTATTTTGAAAATTAAAATCATAGAATCGGTAATAATATGATTAAGGATAATCTCGCATAGACGAAATAACTTGTTTTAGTAGAAAAATGATCAAAAGATTGTCATGTTTTTATACTAAATTTAAAATATATACTTATAATAATGAACTAAATTATATTAATATATTTATAATTTATCCAATGTGACTTTAAAACAAATTTATAATCTAATTTTACATTAATAATTATATAAACAAAAATGCAGTTTTTAACTAAAACGCAGTGTTTTTCACAATTCACTAAAAAGGATGTTTCTCAGAAAAATCCCAAAAATTAATCCTAATCTAATTTAAATATTATGAGGTCAAAATTTATTTTTATATTATCAACCTTAATTCATAAAATTGTCAAAATTAATATTTAAAATGGGTTCTCCATTAAAAGGTGATAGAATTACCTTTATAAAAATATAGGGTTTTTGGAAACACATTGGGTTTGTTCTTATCTTATTTTTTTAAAATATAATGGATGAATATAAAAAATATTCCATTGAATATATATAATATATATTCCATTAAAATAATTAATTAACAATAATTAATATTATCTATTATGTTAAAAACATTGTGAGCAAGAAATTAGTTTTCCATAAAAATACCTTCTTAATATTCAATTTGTTCTTATATTCATTTCTAATTTTTTTGTAACAAAATATTTATTTTTATAGACCTTATATGTTTATAAGTTAGTTAATACTATTTATAATTTCTGGTTTATATGTAATAATATTTTAATAATATATCTCTGTATGATGAAGCACAGACTTGAATACGATCCAATCTTTTGTGGAATGTAGCTCTTATGTATAATACAAGCCATCAAGAAAGGTACATATTTCATGTAACACATTCTATCTTGGTGTTTCATTCATTTAATCTATTAAAAATAGTAAATATATTATAATGTATATGGATATTATATTACATTATGTGCTTGTTTTCATGTGTCAGACACACTATCAAATACAAGGTTCTTACTCTTGTTTTTTGGCGCGCCACATTCCCCCCATCTTATTTAAATTGTTTCCTAATAAACTCAATATTAGGAATACATATTTTTATATTTCCAATTTTTAAATCCCACGTTGTGAGAAGAATTCATAATTAATCCCATATAACAAAGAGAATTGGAATTACTAAGGTCACATGGATTACCAAGTTAGTTGGTTTCTTTATAGGAGAACATTATTGGCACTTTAAGATACATACATATGGGAAAAGAATAAATATTCAGAGGAAGTTAATGAGTTCATAAATCACAAACAAGTGAATCATCAATGGAATTTTTAGGGCATCAAATCTATAAATCATGGGTGTTTTAGAAGGCTATATGATTATCCTATATATTGGTATTAGGAATATATTTTATTTCTAATACATTTTACCAATGTTTTGTAATCCTTTAACTAACCAGATGTATAAATAAATATTTATACATGATAGGTTTCAACTCATATGAGAAATCCAAACTATTTGTTCTGTTTTTATCAAATTCTAATTCATTTGTTTACTCTCATAAATTATTTACCAACAATAAACCAATTTAATGCCTGAAGCACTAAAATAAACTTTTAAAGGGTCGTAAGGTCTCTATAAGAGTGAAATGTATTTCTATAAGCCTTTATATATATCCCTAAATAAATATTGTTAATAGATAAATTTTTAATCATCCAAATTGTTACTATGGTTTTATCATTAATATTTATTTGTTAAATTTTTTAACTAAAAACAATGAAAATTAACAAGGACATCATGTAGGTCAGTGGTTGGTGTAAAACTCATAACGTCTGTCGATCATAGATTCAAGTCCCACATCCATGATGGATTTGATTGGTTGTCACCTAGCTTATAGGTTTTCCTTTTCTAAAACCATATTGATATAATTTCCAAATATAAATATAATTGACATCCTTGAAATTGATTTAATCTCTAAATAGATTTTTAAATATGGTTTTAAATTGAACCTCATTACATAAATACCTTATCCATTTTATTTCTACATAGTTTCTTCCTTGGTCTAGGGTTTATCTATAATATCATTAGTTGGATTTCTAAATCATGACACATTATCTTCAATATAAATATCCTTAGGTTTTTACTATGTTACTTTTTATGAATCCTAATCCTTCATAATGGTTTGTAATGAAATGTGTATTATCCTATGAATATACCAAGGGAGTTTCAAACTAGGTGTTCAGTAAGGCCTGTTATAATGTACCGGGTTACCCCAAGTCAGGCCCAAAATAGCTTTTTTGCATTTGTTACTCATAGGTACATCTGTGCCAGAACCATGAACACATGTAGTATCCAGACAGAGTTTTATTACTTGAAAGACCCTCATAATATATACTTTATCAAATTTATAGGTGTTTCATCTTTACTTCTAGAAATTATACCTTAGTGATATGTTTTCTAATCTATGATTTCTTAAATAAAATTCCCAAGGATACTACTAATCTTCCTCTGATACCAATTGTAACGTCCCATTCCCATATGGCCTAAAGCTAGTGTTGGTTACCAAAAAAATTGGTATGATTACAAGGAATCAATCCCTAAAGGACCGATCGGTTCAGTAGACTTGGTAAACCAGATACATAAATCAGTATTATATTATAAATTAATAAATTGATTACAATATATTTTTTCTTCTTTCTAAATAAATATTTAAACATCTTCAAGGATAACTCAAATCCATCTAGTAAAATCCATGGATATCATTTATAGTATGCTTCTTGGATTCCTAGGAAAAGAAACATAATTAGGATGAGATAAAAATCTCAGTTAGGAAAAAATATAGCCGAAGAAATAATGAATCAATGATAATAGTCATTATGGAATGATGAGTAACTAAATACACATTCCATGTAATCAATATACTAAATGGAAGTATATAAGAAATATTGTAAGATAATAACTAGAAGAACATTCCATTCAAATAACTAGATAAAGAAATATCAATATGGAATGTTAGGAAACTGATACCCATGTCATTTAATCAATGAACTGAAAATTAAATGTATCCATTGATATGTCGATGAATTATCCTTGGATCTATAAAAATTGAATCCTGGAAATTAAACACATTGATAGATATGTCGATGTAGAATCTCACGGATGAATAAAATAAAAATATAAATGATGAAATTCATAATTAGTAGAATCCATGTTTCATAGGTACATGGTACCTTTACCATCAACAAATTTCACAAGATGGTTTACACACGCAGTGTAAAAACCCACCTAAGGTGTCTAGCCAAATGACTCATCCCATCAGACCATTGATGCATCAAGGGGAAATCTATAATTGGTCCCCTCCTCTGTCGTACCAGTCCAAAACATTCCTCATCTATAAAATAATTGATTTAACAATGTGCCTTTTCAAATAACCATATGGAGTAAGAGATATGGATTTATCAATATTAACCTAGATGGTTGAATAACTGTCAAAGTAGACATTATATGTAGTGGTATACAACTTTGGCAATATCAATATCCATGATAAAATAAATGGATAATTTTTAGGAATGTTCAATTTTCAATGATTATAATAGATTGAATATTTTGAGGGGACTAATAAATAAATCAAATAAGTGAATGTGAATACTATACTTGGATAAATAAATCATAAACCATCCAGAGAAAGATTAAGGATATTAACAATACAAAAAATCCCATGTGGAGAAAAAATAGAGGGGTGTTTTAGTTTATGAAATAAAATAATAGCTTTTAAAAATATACAAGACGAAAATATACTTTTCTTTTGAAAAACATTTTGAAAATAATTTTATTTAAAAATAAACCTTTTGAAAATATTTTTCTTTAAAAATAATCCTTTTGAAAATGACACTTCAAAGAAAATATGGAGGATGAATCTGTACATGTCGTACGAGGTAAACATAATATTCTTTTTGTATAGAAAAAGATAAAATATTTAATGGTTAGGAAAGTGACAAGAAGATTCCTTTGAAAAATTTGGAAAAGAAATAAAGGGTAAAATTTTATTTACCAAATCATTTTAGAAATTTGTTTTAAAATATTTTAATAAAATATTGTTTTTAGAATAATACATGTTCTTCGGCAAAAGAGATATATAAAGTCAGGTTTTCTAAAAATCAATTTCTAAAAAAACATGAGTACAAAAGAGTATAAAAATGATAATAATAATTTAAAATGTTCATGAATAACTGGAGAAGAATAAAATGTATGTATTTGACAATGATTATATAATTTCCTAGAATGTAAATACCATTAAAAGATCATTAATGTTATTGTTGAGGAGAATTATCTTTAAACATCCCAAAGTGTCCCATACCACAATGATATATTTTAAAATATAATCCTAGTGATGGAATAACATTATATGAATGTTAGAAATATCATGAGAGTAATTTGATGAATGATATATCATGTAAAGAGATTTAAATACACCTTTAAAATAATCTAATTGTATAACAATAATTAATCCACAATGGAATGTAAATTTAGACAAATATCCCATGCCAATGAGGTAACAAAAGAATTGGATATCCCAAAGTTTATAATCGTTAAATAAAACATTTATATACCATTAAGATATAATAATTATTGATATTATAAGTAAATGTGGAATTATTTACACCATATATAAGAAATTGGATTAACAACAATTAAAGTATGCCTCACAAAATAAAAATGAGACAAGAATACCTTACATTTCATATCATTTCTCATGAAATTCCCTTAAATTCCTATATAATAAACTTATGTTAATTTTTAATTTATTCATAAGATTTTTCAGGTTTATAATTATTTTATTTAACTTATTTCTATGTTGTGTACAACTACACAAACAATTAAGTTTATATCGGGTGTTATTGACGAAATTTAGTTTATATGTCAAAACTACTATTGTTGGTAAACTATGGTCATAGGGTTCAGTATATGACATCTCCAAAATAATAACCATGATGTAATTAACATTTTTATACATCAATTACTCTTTTAAATTTAATTATTAATTATGCTTATGAAAAATGACTCAGTGTTACAATTAAAGATACCGTAGGCCATACAAAAGCATGAGTAAAAGAGCAATGTGAATTTAAAATAAATTTATAATATAATTTAACATAAAAATTATTTTAACAAAAAGAAATCTTTTAACTAAAACATAGTATTTGTCACTATTCACTAAAAATGTCATTTCTCAAAAAAACCTAAAAATTAATCCTTAGAAAATTTTGACATGATGAATTCAAAAATGATGTTTATTTTATAAAATTCAATTCATAATAGTGAAAAAAATTATTATTCAAAATGTGTTATACTTTAAAAGGTGGTAAAATTATATTTATAAAAATATAGGTATTTAGAAAAAACATTATACTTTTTCATACTTATGTTTATCAAATATAATTGATGAATATAAGAAATATTTTATTTAATATATAACATATATATTACATTAAAATAATTAACTAATTGTAATTATGTTTATTATTATTTTAAAAATGCTTTCCGAACAATAAAATAGTTTTCTATAAAAATATCCTTTTAATATGCAGTGGTTTCATATATTCATTTCAAATTTATTTTTAACCAAAAATTTAGTTTTCAAAAACATATATTTTCATAATTTAGTTAATAATATTCATAACTTCTAGTTTACATCTTATAATATTTAATAGTATATCATTTTTGGTGAAACTCGGTCTTGTGTACAACGCAAACATTTGAGCAAGGCCGCTCTTCTTTATAATGAAATCTATTAGGAAAGGGTCATCTTGTGTGTAACACACACTAGCTCGATGTTTCATGCATGGAATCTAATGTACATAGTAAATATATTATAAAGTATATAGATATTATATTACATTATGCACTTTATGTTGTGTGTCATACACGCTATCGAATACAAGGTTCTTACATTAGATTTTTGGGGTGTCAAGTTATAGTTCAAAACATTCCTTGGAACCTGATGTTCTAATATTCTTAACTTTTCACAAAACTCGATGTCATGTTCTTATAAACTTTCTTCAACTCAATGAAATATTTATTGACTAACTAGTTTAGAAACATCCACTATATAATTTTTATATTAATGACTCATATTTTCAGTGTATTATTTTTAAATATTATATAGATTATTTTCAAGACTAGACATTGAAGCGGTGTGTGATTATGAGGCACAGTGTGCCTGAAATAAATGTTTGAAATATATTAAATAGCATATGCACTCGGTTTTACTAAATAGTGGAGTAACTCATATGTCGATGCCCATATTAGAAATCTGAGGGCACTATTGAGTTCAGAATGTGGTTTTTACAATATGTGTGACAAAACCTTTGTCAGTATGGTCCATTTTCTATAAATTCATCATGCTAATAATTTAATAAAATTAATTAATTAATTAATTAATATTTTTTATATTTTGATATAGATACTATTTATATATTTAATTTCATGCAATATAATTACCTCAGGGTAGTCCACTCAAGCCCTAGAGATTGTAAACAACCATTGAAGATATTTTCTGGGCAGATGATGTCAGATCGAGATCGGGTCAGGGATCGTTGTGCTAATGGAGTTTGATGATATCATCAATGACGATAAAACCACTATTCTTCATCAAATATCAATCCAAAATATAGGATGGAAGTTTTTATTTTTGATTTCAATCTTATTTCTTATCCTAGATGAACTCAGATCAGTTCCACGAACATAATTGACACATGCATCAAATGTAGATTCTGTTTTATTGAATTGTTTAATTATTTTTTGTTTTATCGATCTTTTTTTATATTTTATTTGATAGTGTATCGAGGTTAAACAAGCAATTGTTGAGGTTTATTCCTCTCATTTTTTGGCTTATAGATTTCTTGCTCCGTTCTTCTCACATTTCTCATGGGTTTTTTATTTTTCCCCATGTTTTCTTTAATAACTGGTATTCAATTATTATGTGACCATTATTTAGAAAAATGGAAAATTATTATGGGTACTATTCATGATTGATTGTGTGGTCGAGGGGAAATGAAGGTAGTGGTTAATCAGAAGTCGATCAGATGGATTTTTTATTCTCTTTCTTCTAGATTTTCATAACCAGAGATAGCTATTGTTGACAGATCATTTTCTAGGTGGATTTGAACCCATAATCCTAATATTTACTGATGAGAATCTCTTCTAAACCCCAATATACAATTTCATGCAATAGAGGTTGGTCCAATGAAGCATGGGATGATCTGTAATGGGTGTAGTAAATTTTGAGCAACACATCAGGTATTTCTAGGTATTTCTATTATACATTGATTGTTATATATGATATTGAGATTTCTATACTTGTTTCTTCATGTCTATTGTTTTCATGGATTCTTACTATGCATTTTTATACTCACACCTGCATTGTATTTTATTATACATGTCTTTTATTATGTATATGAAGACCCAGTCGATGTTTTACTTAGAGGAAAATTAGTTTGTGGAGAATTGATGGATCATGTCAGACCGAGGTGATTACTGGGAGTATGCACTTTAATTAATCCTCTCCATTGGAAAAGGTTCTATTCATTAAATTTTTCAGTTGGTCTTGTATTTGTCCCCATTTTTTAGTAATTTTGTTATCATAATCTATTATGGGATCTTAGATATATGAAACCATTTTTTTCATTGTTTTATATTTCAGCATGGTGTGGGCATAGAGGTGTGTTAAAGTGTGAAGGTACCTTAAGATAATGCTTACAATTTGTGGGATATGCCTACTCGGTGATGGTCATCATCCCCTGGACTATTGGAGGTGAGAATAGTGTAGTCATGGGTCATTCTTTGATGGGTCGGGTCGTGACATAGATGCATCAGAGGAGGAAGGTTCTACCATAGAACCAAAGTTGATGATATTGTTTTGGGGAAATAGTGTTTAGGTTTTTGAGTTTGACTTTCAGGTCGGAGACTCATGTGTTGGTGTAGTGGATGATGTATCCAAAAATCAAGACTCTGATCACCTTATTTTCATCTCATTAAATGTAAACATTGGTTTTTGGGAAAACTTTTGGTACAATAATCATATTGGAATGGTTGTGTTCTCCATTTCCTTTTTGATTTATCCCCCTAAATATACTTTTTGGACTGTGTTACATCTAGTTTTATTTTATGATTCCTCCACATAGACTGCCTACCAAGATTGAAATGTGTGATCATGAGGACGATCCACCTAGTGATGAGGCATCAATACATGGGAATGTACCAAAGATAGCACATCCGAGTGACTTACTATCTATACCACCATCCATTGAGTTATAACTAGAGATTGTAATACCAGCTGAGGATCCAAGTAGGTTGAGTGTGTTTCATTCGTTTTAGAAGTTGTAAACTCCTTGTTTTTGTGGTGATACAAACCCCTTGGTGACTGAGTTCAAGTTAGATGCAGTCACTCACATTTTCTTCCATGTGAGGACTCCTAATTATCAGAATACAATCCTTAGGGAGAGTCTTATTCAGGGATCTACTGGGAAATTGATGTTCTTAGTGACTCAGTCACATGGTGTGATATCTCTATCCTAGTCATACTTTGAACATCACCTCACATAGGATTTTTACCTTTCTATGTTGTGATAGATACGCATATAAGAGATTATTCATCTATAGCAGGGTAGTATAACCACAGAGGAGTAGTCAGTGAGGTTTAATGATCTCTCGCATTACTCCTTGGGTAGGGAATGGGATCATTTATTCATATTTTAGATCCTTGGGAAGGACTTCCATTGGTAAATTTGTGCTTTAGTAGTACCCTTTTTCATTCACACATATGTTGTGGTGATTACATTATTATTATTGGTTAAGAGGCTTTTAAAAGAGTAGACACTAATAGTGGGTGCTGGCAGTGGGAACCCAATAGCTGAGACTTTGATAGTAGGTTGGTGAAAGTAGTCACGTGTATCCAATAATGTCCGACTCTTTAGGGGGAGATCCCAGGAATCCGGTCCAGTGGTGTATGGCTCATAGGGTGGATCAAACTTCTGAGTAAGAGTCAATGTTTCTCCTATGACAGTTGGGGATATCTAGATTGTGATTTTTTGACCTTCCACATAGCAGATCATTAGATCGTTGAGGGACCACCGATATAATGATAGAGTATTGAGAATAGCATTTCATAGGGTGGTAGACATGGTAAAGGGTCTGGTAGGGTAGTGGGATTTTGTCATAGATTCAACCTATTACCACCACAACTCCTAGGTGGTGGATTCCATGCTTAGGGTGCTGCTGGTGAGGGACGAGGCCAGTTGCAGGCTATAAAGGCCTATAACCCCGAGGCGTTATAGATTATAAGAGGTATGATATGTTAATTTTCTAATTTACTTGTATTATTGATTAACTCATGTTCTATCCATTACTTTCCTTCTACAACTCTGGTTCGAGACATATTATTCTATTTGAGCCATTGGCTCGACCCTTGTGGTTGGAGACTCCAACAAAAAATGACTCGTCGATTTCACACATTTTTCAACAGTGCGATTGGATTCTTAGAGATAAGAATTTTGTATGGGATCCCTTTATTAAAATAATGATGCCTTATAATTTCATCTTCAGAATAGAGTGTATAACCATAAATCATGCCCAGATTTACATATTTAGGAAGAATATGTGGTGTTTCAATTGTTATGGAATGAGGATTCCATTTTTGGATGAAAATGAAACCTTGGTAGATCAGAAAGAGATCAATCATAAGAGAGTATAAATGATTACTCACTAGTTGGCTAGAATGACTCTTATTGAAGTGGATGAATTGGGATATCAGTTTCCTATGGTGTTAGAAATGTATGGGGACCTATTTCTTGAGGACATACCAGGTTTAAATCCCCACAAATATCTAGACTTATGCATTGACTTTCATCCCGGGACGACACCATTATGTTCACCATCATATCAGATAGTTCCCACAGTGAATGTATATAAAGGGTGTAGTTGGAAGAATTATTAGGGAAGGGATTTTTGAGACCCAAGGTATCCCCCTTGGCAGCCCCAATGTTGTTTTTCAAGAAGAAAAATGAGGGATTGAGGTTATGTGTAGATTATTGGAAAATTAATCTGGTGATCAAGTTGATTAGTATCCACTACTAAGGATCGATGACCTACTTTATCATTTTATAGGTGTGTGATGGTTCAAGAAGATTTAACTTAGATCATTCTATCACCAGCTTCAAGTATGGGATGACGATATGTCGAAGAAATCCTTCACATGTCGTTATGGTCACTATGAGTATTGGTGATGCCATTTGGTATGAAAAATTACAATGAAATTTTCCAGAAATTTAAAAACTAGATATTTCAGACTTTTTTATACAGTTTTATGGTAGTCTTCATCGATTAAATCCTAGTGTATTCAGTGTTTTATGAAGATTACATGAGACATTTGAGTATTTTCCTAAAAATACATTTAGAGCATTATTTATATAAATTTATTGAGGTGTTAGTTTTTTATTTGAGAGTTCCACTTTTTTTGACACATCGTTTCAGAGGGAGGAGTTGCAGTGGATCAAGAAAAGGTTGAGTTAATACTTTCTTGGGATCCAACCAATAGTGTTACCGAGGAGCAAAGTTTACTTGGGTTTCATAGGTACTATTTAAGACCTGTACACAACCTTTTTATATAACTATTGCCCTTGAAATATTTGACCTGGATGGGGAAACTATTTTTCTGGATAGAAACATTTGATCAGTTCATTCATGAGCTAAGAAAGTGGTTGAAGAGCACTCACATCCTGGGATTGTCAGAGGTCAGTGTCAAGTGAGTAGTGTTCTTTGAAGCATTAGGGACTGGAATTGGTTGTGATAAAATGTAGAGGTTACTAGTTATTTCCTATGGTTCATGCCATTTGAGAAGACATGATAAAAACTACATCATCCAAAATCCAGAGTTAGCAGTGGTATTCTCCACATTGAATATGAGTTGACATAACCTGATAGGTGATTGGTTTATCATGTAATCAAACCACAAGAGTCTCAAGATCATCTTAAATAAAAATGATTTTAACCTAAGATAGAGGTGACAGCTAGAGTTCCTCTAGTACTATGATTTCAATATTGTCTATACTCTTAGGAATGGGAATATGGTGGAAGACACTCTCATTCATAGATCTTGTTCTCAATTAGTGGATAAGGAGTTAGATAAGTTATCTATATTGATGTTTTACTTAAAGGATGAGGATAATACTTCATATGTTCAGTCTATGGTTGTTACCCCACCACTTTTAATAAATATTATTGGATGATGAGCATGGAGATATTGAATGTGAGACCATACATACTAAGATATCCAATGGACATGCTCCTGATGGATTTTTGGAAGAAGAGGAACATGTTATCATTTTCAAAGAAAAGATGATAGTACCATTGATTTTGTGGGAGGATGTGTTGTGGGAGTTTCATACATCGTATTTTTTGGTACATAAAAATGTATAAAAGATGTACAAGGACCTCTAATATTATTTTTAGTGGCCATGTAAAAATAATTGATTTGAATAGTTTTTATCTCAATGCCTCATTTTTCAATAGGTGAAGGCTGAGTACTAGGTTTCGGTGGGTTTTACTCAGACCTTAGAGGTTCCAGAGTGGATGTGGGATTAGATTTCAATGGAATTCATGATGGGCATATAGCATACATCCATGGTACATGATTACATCTTGGTGATCATGGACTGACTCATCAAATCATTATACTTGCAATCCATTTGAGAGTAGAGTTCAACAGGGATCCTTGGATTTATCTATGTGGATGATATATTCTGACTCCATGGGGTTCCCTTGAGGAACATCTCTAACCATGATTGTTTTTTTACATCTCAATTATGGAGGGGAATAAAGGATAGTTTTAGGACTAATTTTCACTCGAGCATAACATTTCAACCCCAGACTAATGGATAGGATTTGTACAAGATACCCTAATGGTTACAACATTTTTGGAGTGTTCAAGGATAGTCGATGCTAATTGGCTCAATGTTGGTGTGAGAAACTACATAGAAGTTGTAGAATATCCAAAAGGAGATGAGGGCTTCACAGATCCATCAGAAGCCTTATGTGGGTCAATGAAGAAGACCTTTTGAGATTGAGGAAAGATACCGTGTGTTCCTAAGAGTCACAACTCGATGTGGATTTTGGAGATTTGGATGTGGCAGCATGTTATCTCCGAGATTCATTGGCCCATTACAAATATTGTGTACAGTTGGGTAGTTGTAGTATCACTAATCTAAATCGCGATAGTTGGGTTAAGTACACGATGTCTTCCACGTGTCACAACTGAGGTGGTACATGCATGACCCATAACACATTAGTGACTAGGGGAATAGGGATATCTAGAATGATGCTACCTTTGTAGATTACAGAATAAAGATTGAGGATCGGTGGTAGAGGATTATTCATGGATGTTTTATTCCTAATGTACATGTCTAGTGTAAACATTAGAATATATAGTCGAGTAAATGGGGGTAGGAAATTTTGATTCATTTTCAGTACTCACATCTCTTTATGTATCCCTTGTTGTGGATTTTGAGATCGAAATACCTAAGGTGGGGAGAATTTAATGTCTCGTATTTTCTATTTGTTATTTTTAGATATTATATGGTTTATTTTTGAGATCAGGCACTGATATGGCATGCCATTCAAAGGCCTATTGTTCCTGGGATAAATATTTGAAATATTTGAAATATATTAAATAGATGCACATATAGTTTTCATGATGAAAAGTAACAACTCCTTGATAGAGGAACAAATCAAAAATCTAAGGGAGCCAATGTGTTTTAAATGTTGGATTTACCCTAGGTGTGACATAAAATTTATTGGTGTGGGATGTTTGTTTTAAATTCATCACAGGAAGAATAAAATAAAAAACTTAAATTTAGTAATTTATTTTGTTTAGTTTATGACATAGTGAATGTTTCTCCTTTAAAGTACTGGTTATAAAAATTCTTAAGGGTTGGACACTCAAAACTTAGAGATTCCAGAACATTTTTAGGGAGATTTTCTTAGTGGACAGTGATAGATCAGGATCAGATCATGGATCATTTAACCAATGGAGTAAGAGGATCTCATCAACGAATACAATGAAACCATTCTTCATCAATAATCGATCTAAACCTTATATAAGATGATTTTATTTATTATTTCCATCTTATTTCTTATACTGGATTAATGTAGATCAATTCTCTGAACAGAATTGACATGTGCATCGTCATTCTATTCAATTTGTTGGAAATTTTTTATTTTTTATTTTTTAATTGCTTTATCCCTATTTTTTACCTATTCTACGATGACAAATTGAGGCCATCCCAAATATGGATGAGGTTCATTCCACATGTTTATTGATTTTGTATTTTTTCATCTATTTTTAAGATATTTATAATGTGAGTTTTCTTTTGACCCATGGTTAATTGAATACCTAGTATTTGATCACTGAGCAATAGATATTTGGCCCAAGTGATCAAAAAACGTGGGTATGGTACGTGATCGATGGTGTAGTCAAGGTGCGATGATGGTGATGGTTGATCGAAAGTGGAGTGGATGGATATTCAGCACCTATTCCTACCTATTTTGATGAACAGTGACAGTTATGCTTAACGGATCATTTTTCAAGAACATTCTAACCTAGAAAACTAAGATTTAGAGACTAGATGCTCTCCAAAAACATAATCTACATTTTACAGAAAGGCAAGTGACTTCAA
Organism: Viscum album; assembly: GCA_963277665.1. Taxonomy (NCBI): domain Eukaryota; kingdom Viridiplantae; phylum Streptophyta; class Magnoliopsida; order Santalales; family Viscaceae; genus Viscum; species Viscum album. The sequence goes on along the minus strand of OY728155.1, from coordinate 162,263,181 downwards.
TGAAGTGTAGGATGATGTGGTATGAGTCTAGGAAAACACGAGCAACAGATTAGGTATTTTGTTTTATAGGTCACGTGGTTCCCCTGGCTATAGCACTAGGGTTTTGGATAGAGTTAAGGATCACCTGGTGTGTGACCCCTATCACATGGTATGAAACTCCATCCAGTTTACTCATCATGTACTTCAGAGAGTAAAAATACACAAGAAGAAGTACACTTCCATATGGCACAACTTGTACTTATACACAGACATTGCATGGCATACACGAGTTAGTACACAGACATGGCCTCGGTACATAGACACGACCAGGAAACATGGGAAATATATTGTGTGTTCTTATAATTAATGTACCTATACTACAAACCATTTATATGGATATGACATGTCATGTAAGGTTTTTTCATATGGGCATGCACAGGTTATGATGGGTAAGCCATGTAACCCTTAGAAAACATCATGTACCCCCTTCAACAGTCATTTTGGATAATCATTTTCTAAGTTTGGGCCATTATATATTGATTATGATCCCTTTGTAATTTCCCGAGAGGTTAAAATTAATTTTTACATCCATTTCATGGGATTTTGATCCCCTCTAGTGGTTGAGTCACAAAGAGAGTTGGGTTGTCCTACTGTGAGACTGGAGTCTGATCCTTTATCATCCTTTGTTCCCTAAGAAGATTTTGTGGAATTAGTGTGAACACCTTGAGTAGGGAGATGATCCTCCATCTAATAGGCCTTATAAATATAGTTTGTGGAATTTTCTACATATGATCGCCTATATAGTGGGTCGGTCCAAATTGGGTTCATGGTGTCCCCTAACAGTACTATGTATGAGGGATATCTTAGACTAGTGAGATTTCTAAGGTGGGCCCAATAAGTTAGAAATATTTGTCACGTGTCTCTGATTATAGAATGTCTCATGGGGTTAGTTTCCTATAATTAAATTTACATCTAGAAGAATCCTTTGGCTGACAGTTGGTTATCATAGTCTAGTGGAGTGGTGTTTTTCTTGAGTATATCTGTGTGTTTCTGTTATACATTGATTTTTATATCTCGTATTGAATTGAATATACTTGATAATCTATGTTTATTTTGTTGAGGGTGTCCGATGTTGTATATTTATAATCACCCATGCATGGGATATTCATGAAAGTTTCGTGTCTTATATAGAAGAATACCCATTTATATTGTCCTGGGATGATAAAGAGTGGGTGGAGAATATCTGGATCTTTTCAAACTGAGGTGATTATCATGTTCTTTCTTCTGACATATTATTTCCCCTTAGATAATTTTTGACTCTTTATTTTTTTGGGCGTATATTAGGGCCCTTTTCCATTTTTTGTAATTGTTCTGTCCTATTCTATTTTGGGATCTTACACGATTTCATGTATTATTTCAGGTTTTTTACATTTTTTCATTGTGTGAGTTTGGAGATTTTTTCATGAGTATACATAAATTAGGTTAATGCCTCCCATTTGTGGGATATGCCTACTCGGTGTCGTTTTCTAGCCCCTGGCCTATTGTATGTAGACTTGGGGTAGTCATGGGTCAGACCTATATGTGTCGGGTCTTTAGATTTATTACCATCATTTGAAATGTACACAAAATGATATCATCCCTTTTTATAGTCCCAACCTTCCTAATAAGTTTGGAGATTTAAATATTTCAATTTCGAGCCTCAATTTGTAATACCTTTAATAAATCATCAATGTCTCATATTCAACTCATTTCTTCTATAAATAACAAATATAATTTTTTCAAATATTACTCAAAACTAAAATAGAATCAAAAACCATATTTCATAGTTTTTTTAATATTTCAATCTATCTTTGATTCAATATTTTTTATTTTGACATCACATAAATATAAATGCTCTCATTTTTTAGTGCACTTACTTCTGTAGATTTTAAAAATTCGATCAAAAACTTCGTTTATACACAAATTCATTTAGACATGAATTATCACTAAAATTAAAAACCACTATAAAATTTTATAAACACCTTATTCCTGAATTGATAAATTTTTATTTATTAAAAAAAATCCAAACAAGTATGGACTTCTTATTTTCTCATTCTGATATATTTTACGATCACTCACCTTGTTAATTCACAACACATAGACTCACATAAAACCTATTATTATAAAAAAAACATACATAATTATTTATGTTACTTATTCATAAACGTTAGTGAAGATATGTATGAGTGTCACCACACATTCTTCTAGTGTAATTTACTTCTATAGATCCTTGCTTCCACTTATCTCCAATTTTCAGACGATACTATATTCGACATCCATTAAGATCGTTATTTGATGACACAACATCAACTTAATGTTCATTAATTAATTACCTAAGATAATCTTCTTCTACATCCCATATTATAATTTGAAGCACATTAAAAACTTCTTATTCGAAACATCCTACACTATGCGACATACACTATGTCATCCTCATAGTTTTTACATTCATTTCCCTCCACCTTCATCTTTAGGTGTTATTTCTTTAACTCCTCATTAAGGAATACATATTTAAATATTTAGAATCATTGTTTGTTATCTTATATGTGTAAAAAATAAATTAATCAATTTATACAAGTGAATATCAATTCATGGTAATTCGCATATCACAAATTTTTTTATAAGATTCAAAATCACTTCTATCAATAAACTCATTATTTTTCTATGAAAATAATATTTTAGTCAACAATTTTCTCAGTCGTAGAGGTATTCATTATAGGAGAATATTATATTTTGGATGAAATTATTTCACATTAGTAGAAAACATTGGTTATTTTGAATTATATTTATGAAATCATTATCTATTTTTGAATCTTATGACTTCAAAGGATCATGAAACATCATTATGTATTCAATTGAACTCAATAAAATCATGCATTGAACTCATATATTCGGTGAAACTCTAGTTTTTATCTTCTATTCACCATGGATCCTTCTTATATAAATTTTTTACATGATTGATTCACATCACTATAGTTGGTGTAATGGGATATGAAATGACTCATCATTGAAGATAGAACATGATAGTATGATTATTTGCTTTATTTTGATCACTTAATAGATATTAAACTACTTTTGATGATAAACACACAATAAATACTTCACATATGCATTTCATATTTAGATCTATTCTATTTGTTATTCTCAAATTTCTTTTTGATTTTATAAATTTTTATCAAACGAATCACAATTGTTCATCTGGTAAACTCACAAAAAATTTTCTTTTGATGAAAACAGTATCTTCCTTAAAAATATTACCTGAATATTGGGGTTTTTATATTTTATTCAAGAGATCCATCCACGAAAAATTTTCACTAGATTATTTTAATAAATTGACACCTTGCATCTATATGGTTTACATTACCATCATCCAGTTAATCTTACATTTCTTCTCTAGATCATCTTAATTTTCCCCTTTTAGTGAACATAGTTTTCTCTTTTAGTTGAATAAAATATAGACCACAAACATCCAAGAAACATATTCTTTAAGTAAAAATTGAATGGATAGTACATCATCACTTTCTGGAACATTTCATAAATATAATTAAGTTTGATACAAAAAATAATCAGATTTTTATGATAGCTTCTGAATATAATTATTTCTTGACTTACTTCTTTATCTATTAGTTGCGGTTACATAAATATTCTTTTATCTACTAAGGTACCTTCTTACAAATATTTCTCTCCTTCCAGAGTATGTATATATTTTTATTATACTTTCACAACACCTATAAGGGACATCATTTTAATACAACATACTTATGGATTTTCTTAGTAATTCATTGATAAAATAATATAGTACATTATCATAATCATTTAATGGGTACTTCACCCATAAATGTATTATACCATATTTTTCATGTAATTTATGGAATTTAAAATTAATGTATTGTTATATATTTGAAAGGCTTCTAATTAAAAGGTTCCTAAAGCTATAAATGATTTGTTTATTGTCACACTTTAAAGTCAATATTTTTGTGAATAAATTTACAATTGGGGAAATTGTATGATATTTATCTCTAAAAAACGTTTATTATGTTATTATATTGTTTTTCATTATTTTTACATATCCTTTTATCATTTCATATCTCCTATAATTAAAAATCAACCCAATTTAATGGTTTAAAGATAAATTATCCTTGCTTGTTATTATTAGATTGGAATATGTCTCCTCTATGTTTATATTTTTATTTTGTGTTATATATTTTCTTATCTCTAATTTTTTTTATTTATAAAGTTATTTTTCAATTTACTTATCATTCATTAAAAAATTAATCTTCTTTTAAAATTTTTTATATTTTTATTTCACAATCATTGACTCTCTTGAAAAATGTATTAATAGAATCCTTTTTTATTAATGTTTTCCATATGAACTCATTTTCCAACTTTTATAACAAATTTTTAAATTGAAGACTCGTTTTCATTATTTCAAGGTTCTATAATTAAGTTTCTATTCCTCTTATTTTATGATTTTTCCATTTTAAAATTAAATTTATCCAAAGAAAATGATATTTCGTTTTTTTAAAAGAAATATTATAATTCTAATATAAATGAATTTTTCATATATGTCCATATCCTTTAAATATTATTCTAATTATCCTGTGATATTATCTAATTATTTCATCCAACTTTTTTCTTAGGATGTATTATAATCATGTTATTTTGATTTTTTCAAGATACCTATTTCCTTTTTCTTGGGTAATGAAGATATAAGGGAATTATGCATATTTTCATGATCATGTGGAATACATATGTATGGTTTCTCAATATGTGATGGGTGGGTTTATTTTATACCTCAAATAGATTCATTAATGTTCTATATATTATAATATATTGATGTGATAATCATGGTAAGCTGAAATATAATATTTTATGGTATTTGGGTTGTTATCTCAAGTCCACTATGTTATGGGAAAGTGGTCAACTAGGTCTATTATGATATTAATATATCATTGTTTAGTCTTAACATATGTTATTATTTTTATGCTTTTTATTATGACACTATTATTATATCTATTTTAACTATTTTATGTTCTCATTGCTCATGATTATTGACTCATGTTTCCATAATCCTCTAACCCATGCCTTATGTTATGCTAAAAGCCTTATTACAAGACTCATGTTTTATAACATGTGGAATAATTCTATTGTGTTATGTACATGTACCTTAGTTATGTTCTCATAATTATATTCTCATATTATTCTTACTTTTATTATTTGATTGGGGACTATTATGTTTACTATTACTCTGGATCTAAGCTCACCATTTCTAATGTTTCTATTCCCCATGTTATAGAGTATAATATTATATATGAAATGTATAAGGGTATCATCTGATAATTTGATTTGTGGTATATATTTAAGATGACTTATAATATGTTTTTTATATGTCTAATCTTAAAATAAAATAATCCACTAGGTTTTAGGGTGCGATTTATTGTGAGATGAAAAAACTATTAATCTAAAATGATGTAATATGTATGTATGTTGTGATCAGGTTGAATTTTTCAATATCAGAGTGAGGGTTAGCTATGTTTTGGGATTAAGATATTAAAAATAATTGTATAGAACCTAAATAAAAATATATGGAACAAAAAGTGATATAGGATGAACCTAAAATTTCATAGGTTGATTTGAAGGTGTCATAATTTTGGACATCATAGGATTGATTTTCTTTATTATATGATTTCTTAAACAAGTTATTATTGATTGGTAGTCACACTAGCATTTTGGATTTATCCAATTGTTATAACGATGATGAATCTAGTAAAAAAAATAATATTATTGACAATGTGGTGAATGTAACAAACCTGCCCGGGTTAGCTAAATCATCCACCCAAGCTGGCCATCACAAGGTGAGGTAAAACAAAGCTAATGAAAACAAGTATTGAATATAACCAAAATAATATAAACAAAAAGAGTACAATGTGGATGAAATAGATAAAAGAAGATCTATAAAAAAACTATCTCAATAGGGTAAACCATAAAATTATGAGAAGATAACACCAACAATAATCCATGTGACCATCTATCACCCCTAATATATCCCACTATAAAGGTGAAAATTGACATGAGAACCCGGCATACTACAAAATCTCATTACTTTTACATAAGTCCTACAAAAAATATCTACAACCACCCAAAGAAAAATTTTGTGTGTGAGCACAGATCCCGGTAGGATATCACCAATTAATATATAAAAGTTCTAATATCAATAATTCACAAGTTTAATCATTAAAAAAACAAATTTATAAATCATTTTAAAAAAACCATTTCTAAACGTTCCTTTTATTCAAATTAAAATAGGTAAACTGAACATGTGATAAAACTTTCATTGTAATAAAACATCATGTGATAAACCATATATTAGATACAAAGAATGCTATTTGGAATATAGCCATTGGGAATACATAACCGGCATAAAAGAATCCTAAACAATGAATAAGTAGGTTCTTATTGATAGAAAGTCTTTCAAAAGTCTTTTAATATCACAAAAGTAACTCCTACTAGTTCCACACACACACTAGGGTAACCTATCTCTTTTTCACAACACACCCAACGTTACCAATGTACATATTTTTTCAAAAAATTAGAAAATCCAAGGTATCATTTAATAAATACCAATTTCGACACAAAAAAATCCGTTTAAATAACAACCCATATGGATCACCATGAACATATAGAAATTAAAGAATTAGAAATAATTTCATAGATACAAAAACCTTAAGAATTATAGAAACCTTACTAACATCAACAAAAAAATTCAAAAACCATGGATCAAACTTTGAAATAAAAGGCATGAAAATAAATTTTCAAGAACTATTAGAAAATACCAATCAATCATGAATATAAAAAAATAAGAAAAAACATATTCCATGACCAAAGGAATCGAATAAGAAAAATGGCCTATTAATAGAAATATTCAGAGCAACAACCATAGGAATTAGATGTCAAATGGAGCGATCTCAATAGAGGTAGATCACCCAAAAATCAACTAAAATTATTGTAGGCTTTGAGAGGAAATAATTCTCAATGAATGAAAAAAGATTTAAGCATGTATCAAGTCTAAAACCACTGGACTTGGTGAATCGACATCATGAGTCCATTTAATGGAATGATATCTCACACATTAAAAATTTAACAAAAAATGCATCACCTTGGATTAAATAAAAACCTAATATGCTTTTTCATTGTTTAATGGTTCCATAACCAATAAATGTTTCACATTGTGCACAATATTCACAACATCATCTCTACAATATATTCAAATCATGAAACCCATTCAGAACATAAATGTTTCTAGTAGGTAGTACTCATACATCTTTGCTGTAGAAAACCTCCAAAATAAAACACAAGGCTCTCCAGTACATAGGAGAGAATATTAATCCATGTACACATTAAAACCTATAATCCATTATTTCCAAAAAAACATTCATCCCCCAACATGTGGTATTTTTCCATATAAGAGGGTCTATATTAACAAGAATCCTACATATAACCCAAAAAAAGGAAACCATAAACAAAAGACAATGAATACTTGAAAGAAGGGAAAAGGGTGTTACAATATTCCCCTAATAAATTATTTCATTCCATATAAAGTCCTCAAGATATTGGACATAAAAAATTGAAGTCCACTACTACCTCAAAAATAATTCCCAATCCTATATCTTTTGGATATTCTATCCAAACTACAGTAGTACACAGACCATATGAATCATTTTACCATACATCACCTTCTCTAATTGATACATAATTTGTACCAGTAGCTCAACTATAGTGATTTTAGGCATATGGTCAATATCCTACCAATCAGTCATTTGGGAATGATATGATTCTTGCCATTATAGAAAAAAACTTTAAAAACATCATGGATGGAAGTCCAATAATCTAGTAATTCCAACTAATAGGCCATTATTCCCAATCATCCAACAATCTTAAAGGGTCCCCCAAACCATAGTGCAAACATACCCTTCGTACTCAACCAACAATGTCCCAAGTGAGTTGAATCTCTATAAAATACATGATCATAAACATAAAACTCCATGGGAAGGATAATATGATCCACAAAATATTTATGAATACTTTTTATCCAGATTAGTCTATTTCAGATCAATTGTACCCTCTCTATCATTTTGTAGACAAGACTAGGCCAAACAATGAACTGCTCACCCAACTCTGCCCAGCACAAGGGCGATTTACATGAAAAATATTCAAATCCTCAATGGGATACATATTTATCGTGTCTAGAGAAGTATTATTATAGGAAAACTCAACTAAATGAATTTTTTTCCCATGAACCATAAAAATTAAGATCATATGCTCGAAGTATATCCTTATGAACATGGATTTCTATCTCTTTCTATCCATCCAACTATAGAGGATATAATTTACACATTTTACACCTAAAACACATCTTCACCTACAAATATTCCAAAAAACAATTGATTTGAATATCATTTTCCTAAAAAAAATAGTCGTAGAGGGAACCTCATGAAGTCTCACAATCTCTCGAACATACAAGTCCCCAATATATTTCACAATCATCATCTCATTGGTAAGTAGTAAATGTTCCAATTTCACAAGTTGATCAATGATCAATAAAATTGAATCCTTCCCACCAGTATTCAACTGTAAATCCATTATTGAATATATGGAAATATTATCCCATTTTCATGCCAGAATGGATTAGGGATGAAACAAACCCGATAGTCTATGGTGTTCAGATTTAATTCTTAGACAAGTAAAATATCATAATACAAAATCTATAATCGATCGTATCATACTTGAAAACCAATACAAACATCATAAATCATGATACATATTTCTAGTAACTAGGTGTATAGACTAGTAATAATGGGTTTCACTTCCCCTAAAATCCTTCCTTAGAGAAAAAAACGACAAAACTATTTCAAAAAAATAAATCACCATTGGGAGACTAAGACCACTCACCCGAAATATCCCAACCATAATGAATTTTTTCTATTTTTATGGAAATCAAGTTCATACATCTATTTGATATGAACCCACTCATAAAATTATTATTTATACTTATTACCCTCTCATCAGTTTCTTCCATTCCAATGCTCATTTAAATAAAAAACATATCAAATACCACTCTTCTACTGATTCTTCCACTTCTTGTGATGGTAATTTTCTACTTTTTGAATTAGAGACCACATTCCCTTTTTAAGAGTATAAGAGATATCAAAATTAAAATTTTGGAGGTACTCCACCCATTTTATATGTCACAAGTTTATATCCATATTAGTTAAAATATACCACATGATTTTCTAATCAGAATATAGAATAAAACATTCCCTATAGAAGTACTTGTTGCATATTTTGAGTTCATGCATAATCACAGCCATCTCAAGACCATGGATAGGGTATTTATTCTAATGAGGGTGTAACTATCAAGATACATGGGCTACCACTTGTCTCCCAGACACTATGGAATACCCTAAACCTTTTCCCAAATCATTGTAGAAAACATCCTAACCTAAACCTGGTTCTAGAAGAATAAAAACTATTATTGAAGTAAATATCACCATTATTTTCTCAAAATATCTATGACACTTTTTATTACGCTCAAACATTACACCATGTTTAGTTAAAGTTGTCATTGGAGATGAAATCTTGGAGAAGTGTTGAACAAACCTCATGTAACAAATAGTCAACCCCAAGAATCATAGGATATCAAACAATTTTTTTTGGATTATCATAGGAATAATTGCCTATACCTTTTCAGGATCCACTAATATTACCCCATAACATGTAACATTCCCTAGAAACATTACTAATTAAATCAAAGTCTCACATTTTTATAGCTTACCATACAGACAATGTTCCCTAAATATACAAAAAATGGTATCCAAATAGCCCATGTGATCCTCCTCTGACTTATAGTTAAATAAACCATCATCAATAAAAATAACAATGAAATATTCTAAGAACTGATGAAACAATTAATTTATCAATTTTATAAACACTGAAGGAATTTTAGTTTGTCTTAATAGAATAACCATAAAATAAAAATACCCATACCAGCTCTTTAATGTTGTATTAGGAATATCATCCTATCAAACTCTCAACTAGTGGTACCCTAACAAAAATTCAATATTTGAAATCCAATGAGCCCCTATAAACTAATCAATGGGATACTCAATCTTGGGAAAGGAATATTTCTAGTTCAAGGTAACCTAATTTTACTATCAATATTCAATATAATTTTTGAGGCTCCCATATGAATTCTCAAAAAAGAGGATAGTTGAAGCCAATGATAAAATTATAGGATGAATAAATCCTTTTTCTGTGAGATTTGTATGAGGGAATATAAGTTCTGAAAACTCATCATCCAATATATGGTAAGATGGAATAGAAATTGACATCGTGATAGAGAGAAGATCAATAGTAAACTAGACATCTCTTTGTGGTTTTAAACCATAAAAATCATCTGGAAAGACCTTCAGGAATGCACACACTACTTTAATAAGTAGATATACAATAATACGTTCAACAACATCAAGAAACATCTTTAGAAATTAGTTGGATATTTTTATAGAATAATGAACAATTGCACCTGCCCTTCCTATTCTAGAGTCTCATAAAACCTGAAAAACAAGAGTGACCACATCAGAAGATAAAAACTAAACCCAAAAATAAAAATATCCTATTTATAAATTAACAGTAAAACTAAAATCCATGTTGGTAATCAAGTTATAGATGTCAAGATCGAGCACCAAGAATTCCCACTCCACCCCGCTATCATCACACAACATGTTGGGCATTTGAAAACATGTTTAGAACACATCCCCAAAGTCATGGAATGATCCAATAAGAATGGTATAAGATTCAAACACAGTCCCAAATTGTACACTATATTTGAAGATATGAAAGAATGTGTAGCACCACTATCAAAGAAATCTATCACCATATAATACAAAATACACACTATACATATAACTATTGATGGACTTCCTTAAGATATCTATAGTACATACTTAAACACATAAAGATGTCTTGTCTTAGATTCTCCCTGAGGTTTATTATCTATATAAACATCCCCCTTATCCTAAGAGTAACATCCAAAACCATTAAAAGCATCAATACGAACTTCTGATCCCTTGGTGAATGTAGATCTAACCTTACTTCCTTGTGACTTCCTGTCAAAAAAGACATTTTAGATTGCCAGATTACCACAATGATGAAAATTATTAGGATCCTATACATAATTAGTCTTGGTAGGACCAGTTCAACCACATTGATAGTAAAAACCTACTGCTATTTGGAAAATTCCCCTGAAACTGGTCCTGATAAAAACTGACTACCATTGTGGTTCTTTATCTGTCTAGAAGATACACCATGTTTAATGATAGTACCAACTGACTCTTTTAGCTATGTTATCCTTTTACAAATATTTTTTATCAACAACCATTGAAATTTTTGGTTATAACATGATATTCACAATCAACCAAATATCATCCCTCAATCCCATCTCAAACCTATGAGCCTACAAGTAATCATTTGTGACTAGATCTAGTGCCAAGTGAACCAACTTCATGTATCAATATCAATTCCTTAAAAATATATGAATTTAAAGAAATTATGAATTCTACGAACTAAAGAAGACACAATAAAAACAAATAAGATCATTTAAATAAACATTACATGGAGTTTGTTCACATAGATTTAAATACAAACACTCAAACCCTGTAAAATTTTATGACAGCCCATGGAAACTAGAGTATAGATATGAAAGTTAGTTGGACCGGCTCTTACCAACACTAGAAAGCCAAATTCAGATTATCCTAACACCTATATAACCAAGAAAAATAACTAGACATAGGCATTTTTAACAAACTTCAGGATGTGAATCCCTCTCATACAAATTTATAAAAACTAACACTTGTCAACAAAACCATCAATCTAAGACCACCATTATAAGGTGACATAAAACAAAGATAATGGAGTTTAAAGATTATAAGAGAACATGGAATGCTACTCATTTCCCCTCCCATTCCCTGAATCTAGAAAAAATTCCTGCAGCTTCCCAAAGTAAAAAAATAGGGTATAATCCTAGATCCTAGTATGATATCTTCAAATAATCTATAAAATTTCTAATATCATGAATTCCAAATTTATATCGTTAAAAAATTCTAGATTATAAATTTTTTTAAAATAAAACCATTTGTACACATTCAATTATTTTACAAGGAAAATTAGGTGAACTAAACATGTGTTCCAAAATCTATGAAATAAACTATCATGCGATAAGATATGTATATGATAAAAAGCTACTCATTTGGGTTCTAGACAGTGGTAATTCATAATATACATCAAATAGACCTAAAAAATTAAGTTAGTTTCAAATTATATTGAGGCCACCCCTATTTTTTTGATATCAAAAAAGTAACCCCTTGTGGTGACACAAACACTAGGGTTGCCATCCATTTTTCGACACACTGAAGGCTCCCAATGTTCCATTTTTTTCCAAAAACATTTCCAAAATCCATACTCACGTTTAATAAAATACATTTTTTCCAAGAAAAATAATTTGAATGAACAAAACAAATGGGTCAATAAGTACATATAGAAATTCATGAATTATAAACACTTGCATAGATATTCCTACATCAATAATGTTGGAAACCTATGAATCTTTGAAAATTGAGATTTTCAAACAATATATCAGCCTTTGAAAGATTATTCATTGAAAGATAATATAAAGTATCGATATAAAACAAAAATCAATCATGAATACGAAAAATAAATGTGGCTAACACCATCGCCATGACCAAACACAGCAAGGAAGAAGAAAGACCACTTACTAGGGATATGGGACTCAACCACCGTTGGAATAAAATTTTAAACATATCAATATAGAAGGAATTAGATCACCCAAAATCATAGAAAAAATTATAGGGTTCAAGAGGAAATACAATGAATGAGTGAAAAAAGATTCAGGTGTTCAACATGTTTAAAACCACTAGACCTGATGAATTTACATCATGAATCCCTTTCATGGTGTGAAATATCATGTATTAAAAATATGCCAAAAAAGGTATCACCTTATATTAAATTATCATCTGATAAATGTTTTTATGATGATTAATGGTTTTACAAAATAAAAAAATTCACACCCTCTATGAGATTCATGGAATCATCCTAACAACACATTCTTGACATGTAACCCATCTATGATAAGAATGTGTCCAGATAGTAGTACTCTACCCAGTTTCCCATATAAAACCTCCAAACCCAAAAATAATAGACTTTGGACCTAAGGAACACCTTATAAAGCCATTTACACATTTATAACAGGTCTTAATTTATTCAAACAAACATAAACCACTATACATTATGTCATTTTCCCGAAAAAAGGATCTTCATTCCCCAGAATCCGACTATGAACCAAAAAAGGGAAACCATGAAAAATAAAAAGGATTCCGAATGGAAGGTAATGGGATATTACAATTAATATACCATTTATCAACCAAACATGATGGTTTATAGAGTATAAAATCTCATGAAAATGGTCATCCAACTATATTAAGTCATGATAAATCACACGAAGCATGTCAAACTCCCAAATAAACCAGGGTTGATCTAACTATGTATTGAGAATTTCATGTGAAAAACTATAACATCTGATAGTTTCACTTCTAAACCACTTATTCTCAAGAAATGTGTAACAAAACTGCCTAAATACCCTCTCAAATGGGTAATTGGCCTGAACTTCCGCATAACCGAAGGGAGTTATCGACCCCCAAAAGGTGTAGACTAGCACACATGCATCCATCAACAACCATAGTGAATTATTTCTCGAAACATAAACCAATGAAATGGAACATATATAGAACATAGATAACAAAAAAAAAGATAAATATGTGGAATAACAGAAAGAAGATAATAGAAACAAAAAAACCTTATTTTAGAAATAATCTCTAATTAAAGGTCCAACCATGAAGGACTACTTTAACAAGAAAAAACAACAACTCCATGTGATATCATGGTATGAATACCACGATATCACTACCAACTACTCATGTCAGTTAATATAAAACCTTCCCACCTCATTACAATTCTTTGTCTTTCCCTATATCGAAAAACATAGCCAAGTTTACACACCACAGAAGGGGTACACATGATTTGATAAAAAATCCTCAGTAAGGTCTCTATTTAGTGTTCTATATCATGTCTCTGAACAATAATCCAGTTATTCTCAACATTAAAGAAAACAAGTCATGATAACCGTTTAATAATATTTATATAAAAATCAAGGAAAATAGCATAATTTCCTATTTCCCCACAGTTCAAAATAAATAAATTAAATAAATTTAAAAGCAATCCATAAATATATATCATAGTAGATATATCATGTAAAAATAAATGATCCATCACATATCATATAAAACCCATATAAAAACAAAAAAAATGTAAAACTAAAATTGTAGGAATAGGTAACATCACGTGAGGGATCACACATGTTTTGAATTGCTAAGAAACTAATAACTAACATATACAATCACATACATAGAAATCCATTAGATATATACATCAAGTCTAGAGAGTTGACGAACTACCCAGCAAGAACCCCCCCCCCCTCAATAGGTCTAACAATTTCCTTGAACAACAGGCCTAGAGAGAAGGAAAAAGAACCATGCAAAAACTCCCAACATTGGATGATAACTGGTATTATACCTTCCACCTATATACCAAATTCATTCCATGTGAACTATTTTAAAATCTAATTAATCATACCAATTCCATAAAACCATGATTTGGAATCCATTTCATAAACCATTTCATAATTCTTTGAAAACCCTTTTCCATTTACCAACACCATTAGAAAAATCTTTTTTATAAAATCCATGTTCCAAACAAAAAAATCACTCAATCGTGACATTTCATTTAATAAAACAATATATCAAAAAATGTGTAATTTATTTCACCTACATAGGCTAGAGATAAAACCACCAACCTCAAAACTCAAGTCTTATATGCCCGTAATGGGATCTACCTTAAGTCAGAAACCAACAGTAACAACGAAGGCCCTTGAATAAATGTATATATATTTTAATTGATTCAATTCATCCAAATGTTTTAGAAAAAATGGTAGATACCACAAAGACTATACACTATCTGTACAACATCAAACAAAGGAGAAGACCTAAGAACAAGATCAAACAATGGATCTAGAGAGGGTCATGAGGAAACATCATCATGGTATAATTAATTTGATTACACAATGAAATAGTGACACCAAAATCAATGAAATGGAGAATAGGAAAGGATTAATCACTCTGAGAGATGTAATCCAACCAAAATGGTGATCAATCATTAAAAAAATCAATCTATATCGAATATATTCAACCAAAATCACTAAGGGATCCTTCGAGGGCGAGATAAAAAAGACATGTTGATGAAAGAATAAAATATCACTTGATTTAGCACCCTATAAGATCTTTCCACAACATTTACACTAATTATAATACTTTTATGCATCATTTAATCCTACAGTATTACATACATTGAAAAACCCAATGCTTTTAAATTAAAAATGAGAATTTTACATTACATGTCTTGAAAGAATTACACGGCGTGTACTCCATTCACGCTATGTACACTATTCATTTATTATTCTGGACACCTATTACACATCGTGTAACCCCTTTACATGTCATTTAATCAACTAGAACACAGTAGAAAACCCATATTCTTACCCAAAACCCCAAACCAACTTGGTTGTTTTCCAAAATCAGGGATAACACCACAAATCCAATAACAAAATTCTTTATAGAACCCATTAATTCAAACAAAAAAATATCCCCAATAATTATGTCATTTTTCGATGAATATTTACTCCATCATTGGGAGTCCCAAGATACACCTAATTTAAATTTAAAAACATTAAAATATATGGTAATTAACTAAATGAAATAAATATTATGTTTCAAACTCCCCACTATAAGACTATCAGTCCCTAGGAAATCCTATGGATAAATGACGTCTAGTAAATAGGTGAGAACACTACTCCCTCAAAAATAAATATTGGTCCAAAATATCTTTAGAATACAATCAATGCCATCATAATAATAAGTCCAACAAATTGGCTTCTCACACTAGACTTTTGCTTAAAATTCAACGATCTCAACTGACTGTTCAATAATATAAACCACTAGCACTAACATAATATAATCCCAAAATTTAACATGAGTGGGATCAAGATGGTATTCTATGATCATTGATAAGTGGAAAAGATCAAAAATTACTATAAAATATAATATATGTTCTATCTAATAATCATTCTTCCCAAGATTCTCAAAGGCCTCAAACAGTCCAACATATCATGAAACCAACATTCCCTATTTTCAATACCTACGGTGACCTAACAATGGAGAAAATTTCTATAAAACCCATTGACCTATGAAAAAATATAAAGGATAATTTCTTTGATCCTTATAACACTTATGATAACAATGTCATGTAACCAAACATTGACATATATCCATAATCCTTTTGGATGTCTACTGAACCAAACTCGGCCCCACTATAGAAGCTCCAGCCACATATTCTTAGTAAAGAGATGACCAACCTATGAGACAATAAAATTCCTCAAAAAAAGTAATTATAATATAATATTGGTAACTATTGTTATAAGAATACTCCACTAGTCCGTTATAGCTATCCCAAGATTCACTAAAATGCTAGACATTTTTATGGAGAATATCCTCTAAAATCTGAATTGCATGCACCATCTGACCGATGTATGTGGATGATAAGCTGTAATCAATTTGACCTAAGTCCCCATCACCTTCTGTACACTCCTATAGATCCTTGAAGAAAACCTAGGATCCCTATCTAAAAAAATGTTATATTTAACCCCATGTATCCTCATAATTTCTGGCACATACATCTTACTCAGGTCATTAACATTTTTAGAGTATTTAATTAGAATGTAATGAGTAAAAATTTTAAACTGACGAGTCACCACCCGGATATAATTCCCCCCTTGTAGAGTCTTTGTTAATCCAAAAAAAATAAATGGACATCTCATCCCTTTTTAAAAATTAAACTGGAAGAGTCTGGATAAAACTACAATGTTTCAAGTCCTCTACCATTATCTATTTGAAAGTGTAACAACATGACACATAAAAAACCATATCATGATTCATACCTGAACATAATAATTTCCATCTCATGTCATAATAAATTTTCCTAGTGATCGAATAAATTCCCTATAAATAATTTTGATAATTTTATAAAACAATGTTCCTTATAAACATTGGCATGAAAAAAAAATCCCCAAAAACTAATAATACCATCTGAAAAGACAGACCAACTTGAAATAGTCACCTCACCATATAGATTTTCTCGAGTTACTCTAAAAACATCATCCAACAATTGAATATATATAATATACTCAAAGGGATATGATTATACCTAAACCCTGGTAAGAACTACACCTGACAATTCCTCTTGAGAGTCCAGATGTAACTGAGAAAAAACCCACATAAGGTTCCACTCTTCCTTAGATTCCAAAACAGCTTCTTATTGAATATTCCTACTAAGATCATCTACCACAAAATTACCTTTAGTTGGGATTAGGTGATATCATTGAAGAACATGTGAACATATTACACCCACCACCTCTATCTAAGATTTATTTATTTCTGTGAAAAGATATAGCTCAAAATCTTATGGTCATAAAATATTGTAAACCTTTCCGAAAAAATATAATGCCTTCAAAATTTAAGTGTATTAATAATTTTTGAAATGTATAGATCTTGTTTGGGGAAATTATTCTCATGCATTCTATGATAATGATTTCAGTAAGAATTCAAATGATCATCCTATAGGGGAATCCTACCTAAACTAGTGCCAAAACCATCACAAAAAACCACATACCCATTACCAGGGTCATGTAAGATCAAAATATGAACCGATGTCATGAGTATTTTAAAATTATTGAATAAAGATTATCAATTCCATTCCATATGAACATCAACTCTTTCCTTGTAATAGTAGTTAAATTTGATGCCAAATTTGAGAAGTCCTTGATGAACCATTGATAGTGTTTAGAAAGGCCCAAGAAACATTGAGTCTCAAAGTAATTATTAGGGTCATCCTATGAAAAAATATCCTTTACCTTCTACGGATCAACGAATAATCCATGTTTAGGAATCAAATTCCCTAATAATATACATTCTTGGATTACAAATTTTAATTTCAAAATATTTCCTTAAAATATGTGACTTCAGATGATTTCCAAAACCAAACTCAAATAGTGTCTGTGCTCATTCATAGATCAAGAATAAACCAAATTTTCATAAATGAACACTACCACAAAAGTTTCATGTTTATGATTTTATATCCACTACATCAAAGTCAAGAAACACTTTAAGAGTGTTAGTTAGACTAAAATACATCATAAGATATTCATAATGTCCATACCTTCTCCTAAAATGTTTCTTCGGTATATCACACTCCGTAACTTTGTCCTTATAAGAGGCTTACCAAAGATCAATATTCAAAAACCACTTTAATCCATTTAACAAGTCAAAATAATCATCCACACAAGGCAATGTATACTATTTATTAACCATTATGTGGATCAAATCATTATTTTCCACTCATAATCTGAGCGAACCATCTACATTATTGAAAAATATCACTAGGGTTGTCCAAGGTGAAACCCTAGGAAGAACAAAACCCTTCAATACCAGATTGACCATCCGAATCTTATGCTCTTTTAACTCTAAATGTTATATATTATAATAAGGTGTCTATTTCAGCCTCATACCTAGAAAAATGTCAATTGAAACTCTACCTACCTCTCCGGAGGAATCCTAGAGAAATCATCTTGGAAAACATCAATAAATTCTCAAACAACAATGGTTATATAAACAATAGAATATATCTCATTGGGATTAACCGTAAAAATAGAAAAAAACTCTTGATCTCTAGGTAAGAAGGTCTTTCATGACCAGACATTAGATACTACTCTCCCTAAAACACCAACGAGCTCCCATCGGCTTCTAGAGAAGAGACATACTACTAATAAAAATAATTCTCAAATGGAGGATCAATAATCCAATACATCTGTTTGATGATTCCCAATATATCAAGCTCTATAACAAGAAAAATCCAGAATAACTCAGCATCAGTTATCAATAGCACACAAGTAAACTAAAACTCATTCTTTTTCCTATTCCCAATAGGCTTTTCTAACTCCAAAACAATTGAAATGAGTTCTGTTGTGAGGATAATAATATCAATACAATGGATATTAATTAACAAGTGTAAAGAATTAGTATCAAATAAATATACTACTAATGAGGATGCAATAATGGTGATACCTATCATTCTAATTTGACTCACATCTACCTCTAAATGAAACTGATCTACTACATGAAAGTGATTTACTCCTAAGGCCTTTGTCCAAATCTAGGTAGTCTTCAAATCATCTAACTACCCCACAGTATACTTTAAAGATGACGATCCCTGAGTATATCGAGGTGTAGACATACTCTAAAAAAATGACCTATATTTTATTTTCAAATATTATTTTCAGGTCTCTTATGATAGAATGAACAATTCATGTTTTTGGAGCACTTGAGATTCACTTTGGAAGACCACGAAAGACAGCCTTGAACCAACAATATTCTGGGAAAAGTATATTGGACAACAGCCCAATAAAGAAACTGTAGTGGCCAAGATACAAGCCCAATGATTCTAAATATATAACTGAAGGTAAAGGAAATCTTGTAGAACATTTCATAAAATAGTGACAAGAGTT
Organism: Viscum album; assembly: GCA_963277665.1. Lineage (NCBI taxonomy): Eukaryota > Viridiplantae > Streptophyta > Magnoliopsida > Santalales > Viscaceae > Viscum > Viscum album. Next base: position 162,243,365 of record OY728155.1, on the reverse strand, counting down.
AATTAAAATGTTTTAATGGATTTCCATGCGGCCCAATTTGGATATAAAAGTCTGGGCCATATTCGGTGTCCCAGAAAAATAGCCCACCATTTTGATAGTATCTCGCAAACCAAATTTTAATTTGGGAAGACAATTTACCAAAGGTTAGGATACATATGGAGCACCAGTTTCCCCTACTATGGATCAATCTAATAAGGCCACATATAAGGTCATTTAGATGCCTCTGTTATGTGGATTCAGGCTACCTTCCACCTTGGGTCAAAGGTGGAAAAGTCTATGTTCCGCAGGCTTTCCACCAACCTAAGCCAACCATACTCAAGTGGGATGACTTAAACTTTTGTAGGATCAAAACAAGGCTCTTGAAATTTATATTTAAGGTAGTGGTGTTGGAGGATTTATTATATTTAGTTATTTGTTCAATTATTATGTTATGTTGCGATTTGTTTCCCTTGAGCTTTTCTTTCTCATGTAAGTTGTAAAATTCACCATAGTTTATTAATGAAATTTCTTATCATACTCTTATTTGGTTCTTATTAATATCACTTTTATACCATTGGTTCATGGTGTGAATTTATTCACCCCAAACCTTGTGAAATTATCACACAACGATAGAGTGATCGTTATTTCATTGTCTTTGTTCTTACTTCTCTAATTCATCCCTCATGAGTCTAGATTACACTTCCATTGAAACCATTGAATAAATAGAGGGCTATCCAACTTATGGGTTGATACAAGGTAGTTGAAAGGGGCGGTATTGGAAGTTATTTATCCGTCCATTAATGTCTAATAAATTATTTTAATTGAGAAATGAATTTGAATATCATTAAACTCCTTTGTCTGTGTTAAATTTAAGGTCGCACACTTCAAGTGATAATACAAACCTTTTCCTTGGAGTGCTCAGAACATTTATTCTTAAAGTGTATAGGTGACTAGTATTATTTTATAGAGGTATTAAACCAGTAAGTGATGATTTTGATTGATCAAATTAAATGATCTCATCTCAAATATAAGAAATTGAAATAGTTGAAAATTGAATGCATCCAATCCACCCCAAGTGAAAACCAAGGATCAACTCATTCTTCTAAACTAAATTAACCTATGACTCACATTGTTCACTTCAACCTATCTAAAATCAACCCAACTATCACCACTTAGTTTCCATGAACTATCCATAGAATGTGTGTGTCTATAGGTTTCTTCTTATGTCTCTAAGGATTTGACAACCCAAGCTAAACTACAAGAAACCACTTAAACCTAAAATCAAGGGTAAATTTTGGAGATACCAAATTTTTCCACCATTTTCAAGGACTTAAGTAAGTTATCTTAGACACTATTATCCCTTTCTCACCTCGTGTTCTCCATTCTCACCCTCATTACTCTAATATTTTCACCCTTCTTTTTGGGTGTGTCCTACGAATCTCAAATCCTAGTTTCTATCTACTCTAATGGAGTCTCTTAAACATTGCGCTATTATAAACCCATGTTGGAATCAAATGGGAAATCATTACTATAAATTCCCTAACTCAATAAAATTTATTTGATCAATCGTTGAATGATCAGCCAATACTCAATGAGATGCACAATAATTTAAATTATGACTGTTTAAAGGATAAATTTCCAGCTATCTCAAGGTTGGTTGTAGACATCAATCTTAGGGAATTCCATGATGTTAAACCTCATAAAAATTATATTCCTCAAACATTTATTGAACAATTGTGTAATCAAATAGAGATAACGAATTTCGATGTTTCATCTTTGAGATTAGAACTAGAATGCATTAATACTTGTGAGAAACTCATCCCAACATCGATTGTCCCATCTAAAACCTTATGTTGAGTGTATAGAATTCCAAAAACCTCTCATAAATTTGTTTAAGAACCAACATTTATATTAAGGGTAGGGTAATTGAATCAAGTAATTGTTAAAGGGTCTTTAAATCATGAGGAAATTTATTTTTTTGGATTCCAAAGTGGAGAATTTGACATCACAGATTGAGTCTCCTAAGAATAACCCTGTTGATAATTTTTCAAAAACACCAATCACTAAAACATTGATAGAAATAATTTACATTGAGTCTATAACCATTCATATCACTAATCTAGCCAATGTGGTGGCTGAAACTTCTATTATAGATGAAACAATTTTGTTGAAAAATTTAGAAAATGAAACTGAGTTGGACTCAAAATCTCAACCTGTGTCTCAATATCATATCCAACCCAAGCTAAAAATTATTATCCTTCCTTCACCACTAAAGAATCCCTTTATAGGGTGTAACCATGACCTTTTAGTTGGAATTCATTCTTCAATTGCAACAAAAAAAATGTTTTGATCAGTGATGTCTTAGGAAATTCTATAGATGAAACTGGATCAACCATTTCTAAAATTCCTTTAATTTTTCAACATATTATAGAACATAAGCTTCCACATAACAAAATTTATAAACAAATAATCAATATCAATCTAGTGGATTTAGATAAATATGGGGTCCTTAAAATGTTGGAAATTGGTATTTGGTAAGTTGGGGGATCAAGTTGAGCTAACGACGTTAAACAAAAGCGATGCACAGGAGGCAACCCGTGGTTTTCATGTTTCAAATCATTTTGAATCATCATTATTTTCCAAATAGGACTAATGAGTCATTTTTATATTTAAAAATAAAAAAATATACTTGAGACATGTTCTTATATTATGTGATGGTTATGAAAGGGGAGTGCCATATTCATCTTTGTCACGTGGTGTGATCCTTGATTAATACCTTACCAAGAAATTTAAAAAGAAAACAATGTTTCATCAGATCATTTTATTTCTATGTGTTTTTAGGTTAAAATAAACATACAAAAAACAATAAAAAAAATACAAGGACACATTGTAAGTTGTGGGGAAAACCCCGTCACAACCGATGAAGCCATGTGGACTCAAACCAAGGACTGAAGGGAGACAGGGGAGCACACTTACCATTGACCTACATCTTATAATGATTCATTATTCTATAATATTTTTATATATACTTATATTTTACTTTTTTGTTATATGAATATATATATATATATATATTGTTTGTTTATTTTTTTTATTCCTTTTTCCACTAGGAAACTCTGCAAATGACATGGATATCAATGGTCTAAATTGGATCAGCATGAACTTCAACTTCAACCACCAAGTGACATCATTCCATGATCCTCATATTTAAAATTCCTTTTATAACTCCTCCCATATACCTATACCCCCTTCTAAATTTTATTTTATTTAAAAACTGGGGACAATTTTATTCTAAATTGGGGGGTGAAAATAAGGAAAAAAATTATTATTGTGTGCATAAAAAAATTGTGTGAAAGGAAAATTTTATTTAACCTTGAACATGACAATACACATTTTACACTTTGAAACTGATTATCAAATAATTTTGAATGCCCTAATTCTGATCTTAATCCATGTATAATTTCATGAGTGTAGATTTTGGAAAGTGTGGCTGTCTAATGCGAAATTTCATCGTTTATATTTTAATGCAAATTAAAAAAAGAACACAACACATGTTCTATGGATAGTGGGGTATTAGTTTGAGTTCATGGGGACCCCCAAATAAGTATCATAGGTTCGGTGATCATTTTAGTTTTAATATGAGTATTCAATAAAAAAATGAAAAAAACAATAATAACAAATTTGTATGTAGAGCAATCAAAAGACCTAATGTAAGGATTTCGGCAGTAGGGGATCCTGACTCCATTGTTTTCTAGACCAGTGTTAGTAATTTCATTACTATTTGTGGGAATTTGACTTTGTTTTTGACTGAGTTAACTTGAGATGATTCCTAAGTATGTGAGATTCACTTAGTGCCCTAAGGTCTTTGAGCCTGTGACTCATCAGCAAATCTCGCTACATGGGTTGACTCTATTGAGTGCAATTTTAATTACCATGGAAATTTTTTTAAAAAAATTAATAATTATCTTAATATTTTAATGTGATTCCACCTAGTTCTTTTGTCATTTCCCCCTTGAATTAAGATGAACCCCCATGTCTATTGTGATACACAACACATCCTCATGCTTAATTGATATTGGCTGAAATATGGTGATGAATTTTAATAAAATAATGGGCTTGGGATTGGGATATTATTTTGAAACTACCTTGTATTAAAAAAAATTATGGGTTTCATAGTTGTTCGGTATAAGGGTTTTTTGAGATCATTGTGTATTAAAAAAAATTTAAAAGGGAATTCGAATTTTATATTTTTGAGATACGTTGTGCTCAGGACTAGCAAAAATCAAGTTGGGGTTGTGATTAGCCATTGAAATTGGATAATATTATTTTATAATATTTATAACATCAATTATAATAATTAATAATAAACACCATTTTTATGAAATTTACACTTTGAACATTATTTAACATTATGATTGTAATTTTTTGTTAAAGTGCACTATTACTTAGTACATATTTTAACACATCCTAAAATAGAAAATTTTATTTATTTTATTTTAATATTTTATTTTCAGATCTCTTATTCTATAAGGAACAACTCATTTTTTTGGAGCACATGAAGATTCACATTGGAAGGCCACTAATGTTAGCCTTGAACAAACCACATTCTGGGTATTGTAAACTGGACATCAGCCCAATAAAGAGACTATAGAGGCCAAGATACAAACCCAATGATTCTAAATATTTATCTGAAGATATAGAACATCATGGAGAAAAATTCATACAAAAGTGAACATAGCTAAATCAAATTTTTTTAGTGGTGTTCCAGGTGGCCCAATTTGGAGATAAAATTATGGGCAACATTCTACGGCCCATAAAAACAGTCCACCATTTCGATAATATCTCTAAAAAAATTCATTTGGGTTGAAATTATATAGATGGTTAGGAGACATCTAGAGCTCTATTTTCTTCCTCTATGGACCACTCTAATTCTTCCATATAGAAGGTCATTTAGAAGCTTCTATTTGGTGGAAGCAATCAACCTTCCACTTCGGGTCAAGGGTGGAAAATTTTAAGTTCCACAATCTTTCCACCACCCTAAGCCAACCCTACTCATGTGGGAAGACATTCACTATTGGAGTATCGACCCAAGGATCCTAAAAGTCTTATTTAAGGTAGTTGTGTTATAGGATTTATGATATTTGGTTCTTTATTCAATTTTAATGTTATGTTGTGATTTTTTTCCTTGAGTTTTTCTTTCTCATGTAAGTTGTTCGATTCACCTTAGTTTCTTAATAAAATTTCTTCTTCTACTCTTATTTTGTTCTTCTTCATATAACATTGATATAGTTGGTTAATAATGTGAATTTATTCACACCAAACCCTGTGAAATCATTACACAAAGGTGGAGTGATCATTATTTCGTTGTCTTTTGTTTTACTTCTCCAATCCCTCCTTCATGAGTCTACATTGTACTTCCAATGAGACCATATAGTCAATGGTGGGCTAACCCACTTATGGGTTGATCCAAGGGAGTATAAAGGGTATGCATTTGATGTTATTTATCACCCCATTAGTTTGTAATCACTTATTTTAATTGATATTTTTATTTGATTATTTTAAAACTACATTGTCCTTGTGGAAGTTTAAGGCCACAAACTTCAAGTGATATTAAGAACCTTTAATTGAAGTGCTCATAAAATTGATCCTCTAAGTGTATAGGTGATTAGTATTATGGTGTGTTGGTATTAAACCAGTAAGTGATGATGTTTTTTTATCTTTTGAATAAACCTATCTCAAATAGAAGAAATTGAAATCGTTAAAAAAAGAATTTCATCCAATCCACCCTGAGTGATAACCTAGGACAACTCATTATCATAATTGAAATTAACTTATATATGTTAGTGATACTTTAAACACTTCTCAAATCAACCCAAAGTTGGAAACTTCCTAGCCAAAAATACTCCATAGAATGTACGTGTCTATAGGTTTCCTATTAGGTCTCTAAGGATTCGACAATCCAAGCTAAACTGCAAGATACCACTTAAACCTAGAACATGGGAAAATTTGGACGAGATCACTAATAAAAAGTTAAAGGCACACCAATAAATGAAACTATATGTTCTTAAGAGTCTTGTTTCTAAGAACCATATCCACTACTCCGACAATGATTTTCCACTTCCTATTCTTTCATGGTGTGCCACTGAAACAACCAATAGGTGGAAGAGAAGGGGAAAAATATTGAAACATTCCTCGCATATTTATTTCTACACACATAGACCTATCTACTATATCTACAAAGGTATAAATCTTCAGCATAAATTCTAGAGATCTAATATCTAGTCATAAACCCTATAGGTATTTCTAAGGATTCAGTTGTCATTCTTTACAACCTATGGTGAAAAACAAAACAGCTCCACAAACAGATTGGTTTATGCCAGCACTACATTCTCTCTCTGCTAAAAATATAGGAACTTTATATACTTATTCATCATCACTGACTATGGAATTTGTTTTGAAACAATCAAGCCTTAAATTCCTTCCAATCCAAGCCCACGTTAATATCCTCCTATACCATAGAGTCCCAACAACTCTTGCTTAGACCCTCATGTCTTAACACTACACACATTACCTTTATACTCTCAGGTGTATCTGGAGATTCAATGATATGATTAATCTTGTCAATATTGTACTCCACCTTTGGAGGTTATTTCATACCATTAAAAGGAAGGTGGGTTCTCATGCAATAACTCCCATTATCGATCACTTTCTTCAGTATATCATGGTTCTACCTCAATCATTTCATTTTGAACATGTGGTAAATTAAATACAGCCACATGAAATTATCACACAATATCCTTGATAAAGTTCAAATCCATGGATTCCCTTGAGGTGTATTAGTGTTACTCTCCTATGAAACTCACATAACATGTCCTAGAGGCATAATCTTGCCCATTTAAACAAATAAAATGAACAGAAAAAAAATAATAACAGTTCAAACTAGAAAACCCAAATTCAAAAAACTGATATTAACCTCAAGAACGCAAAACATGAGACACACATCCCAATATCCCATCATTACTTCAGTCTCATCACTAAATGATATGTCCAGGAAATCATTGAAATCTACATCTAAATTCTCAAAACTCCAATCTATAATCTATCAAACATCCCAATACAAGTACTCTCGAGGATAGACCACCTTCAATAAAAAACTGTAACAAACAAATCCAAATACCCTCTCAATAAAGTACCAAAACCGACCCTCCAAATTCCCAGAGGATATTCCCTATCCCCGTAGGCTAGTGAAAAGCACTAGAGTGTCAAACAAAAATAATATGGAATAATTTTTCACAACCTGAAGTAATTACATGTCACATATATGTAGTAGAGTAAACAATGTAAAAGAAAAATATATGACATAATAAAAAACAATTGAAACCAAAAAATTCAAGAGGGGAAACAATATCCCATTATATGAGAAACAACAAAGGATAACCAAAATACGAAAAAAACAACTCCACGTGATATCATAAGAAAACTCCCACCATCTCACAACTAGCTACTCATCATAGATAATAGAAAACCTCGCCACCTAAGTGTGGTCCCTTACCTTTCCCTACATAAAAATACATAACCATGTCAACATACCACCAAAGTTTTATGTAATGTGTGAGATAAAAGGCTCAGTTTTATCTCACCCAGGTATTCCTTATCGAGTCACTAAACAATAATCCATGAATGGTCAACATTAAAGAAAACATGTCATGATAATAGTTTAACAGTTTTTATATGAAAATACTATAAAAATAGTTCATTTACCCCTTTTCCACATTTCCAAATAAAATTGTTAAATAATTTTCAGGTATTTTCATAAATATATATCACATTAAATATATCATGTCAAAAAAATAATGCATCACGTATCATATCAAATCTGTAGCAGTATAAAAAAATAGTACAAACAAAAAGTAGAAGGATGGGTAATATCACACATGGGATCAAACTAGGTCAGTATATCTAGGACACTTATACCTATTATATACATTCATGAATGCATAAAGAAATATATGCATTAATTCTAGATAGTAGATGATTAACCCATAAGTAAACCCCTCAATAGTTCTAACGAGACCCTATAACAAAATTCCTTGGGAGAAAATGAAAGCTCCATGAGAAATCCCATAAAAGTAGATGAGGCCTATTACTATACATTTCAACTTTGTAACAATGGATTCCCAAGTGCTTTTTTCAGAATTATTAATCTAAACATTTCCATCAAACCATGCTTTGAATACCATTTCACAATCCATTCCACAATGCTTTGAAAACCATTTTCCAATTAACAAAACAAATGGAAACCTATATTTTTATAAAATCCAATTCCACACACAAAAAATCAATCAATAATTATATTTCCTTTAATAAAACAATTTTTCAAAATCAAGAGTAATGAATTTCACCAACACCAGATAGATACTGAAACACCAACTCCAAAACTCGGGCCGCACACTCCCACAACAGAATCTACCCCATGGAATAAACCAATAATGACAATGGAGGCCCTAGAATCAATCTACAGATCATAGAATTGATTATATTCATAAAAATGGGTTGGAAAAAAGGATAGATTGCATATACCTAAAAGAAATCACAACTTCTACACCAAAACCAACAAATGAACCTCCCCTTGAACAATATCTCAAAATGAATCTATAGATAATCAAGAAAAAGAATAAACATAGGTTAGAATATTTGATATCATAGTGAAATAGAAAATCTCTAATCAAAGAAATAAATAATTGGAAAGGATTACTCACCCTGAGACCCTTTCACGCTGTGTAAATGGTTCATGAAATTTGTATATAGAAAAATTACACATTTTGTAAGCCCTTTAAATTCCATTTAATTTCACATCACATAGTAGAAAAACAATATTCTTACATAAAAATCCCAAACCAACTCTCATGTTCTTTGAACTCTAGTAGAAGATGACAAATTCATAAACACATTTATACATAGACTCTATTAATTAAAACAAACATATATCACCAATCATTAGGCCATTTTTCATAGAAAATGTTCTCCATCCTCATGACTTCTAAGACACAGCCAATTTAAAGTTGAAAAAAAAGAAAAAAAAGAAGGGAATAACCTAAAATCTTGTAACAGAATGTTATATAATGGATAAACATAATAGAAAAGATATCCTTCATTATATAGTGATGAGGTCCATGAAATGTTGCCTTTACTATTTATTGTTTATATGGTGATGTTTAACATTGTTGGAATATAATAATGAATATTATTTCAATTTAATAATCTATCTCTATAAAATAGTAGGACTTTAAGAAAATATTCATTACTAAATATTTTCTAAGAACTCTTCACAAGAAAATAGAGAGTTTATATATTTCAAACAAAACGAGTATGAATTGATTGGTTCATATGAATCCCTCTTCAGAAGGAATAAATAACACACTTATGCTTTAACAATTGACTCTATAAGAAAAATAACACATTTATTACATTTTGAAAACCTAAATCAATCAAAGGTATTGGATTTAAGTGTCCTTAGAATCTAGGATGAAATATTTTGATGCATTATTAAGGTTGAAATTGATTCTGGACAATACCATTATTCTCATAGTTTTGGGAATAAGAAGATAAAAATGGTTTTTCAATGAAATACAACTGATAAATCCCATGACAGAAATAGATTTGATATCCCACATGATAAAAATGTTTGAAAATCATATAAGTAGTTATATCATAGGAAAAAAGTAAATTCTTTAGGTATGGAAGAGAAGGTTATCAAGCACATGAATGTAAAAAACACATGAAGTGGTAAACTATTGAAATTGATAGAGGGGGGATCTTCTAAATTAACATATTATACCCTAATGTATTAATTTCAATGATTATGAGTACTATACTAAAAATTTCACAAAAACTAGGTTTAGTGGGAACAATCGATGTTAGTAACCACTAAAGAAAAGGTTCAATGGGAATGTATAAAAAATAAAAACTGCAAAAGAGGATCATGAAAATAAAGTGGTGAAACGTATACTTATAATCTATTATAGAACTAATAATTTCTTATCTTGTTTTGAATCTACCCACTCCTTTATATATGTGAATTTTTATAAGGGCATCAAATCACATCTCCAATGGTTAGATATGGACTTATAAATGAAAATTCCAAGTGGTATGATGATTAAATCCCGTGTTTATAACTCCTCTCTAGTGGAAGTTTGTGGAAATTTTATTCATGAAATTTGTAATATTCTCCTATTAGTGAAAGTTGATGAGATTTTTGGAAAATATCAGCTCTCATTATGTGACAACCCATGATTACTATATATTTTTATTTAAATAAACACCATGCAGATTTATTTTCCCACACACAACACCGATCTAAAATATTTCACGAAATATTATACGAATATTATTTACAAAATTATAATAATAAAAAACCACTAGAAAATAATATATATATTGATTTAGTATATAAATAATATATATTATATAATATTTAAATGAATTGTTCTTTATCAAATATTTGTTTAAAATATTTGATATATTATTCTAATAAACTAAATAAACCTTTTAAAATCATAACATATATATTTTTATTTTCTGAACAAAAATATTAGCATCCCATATTTTTTAATTGGAATGAAATAATATTTAAAACACATAATGTTTAAAAGTGAAATTTTTCAATAAATGTTTTCTTTATATTATGTATTCTCATTTCAAAAATAAATAAATAAATTTATAATATTCTTTATATAAAAGAACTTTATTTTTTAATTTAGAATGTCCTAATTATATTTTGTAAAATTTTTAGGACATTTCTAAAATGGTTGATTTTATGTAAATAGAGGAAAATATTGTTTTCACAAAAATTATAAAATTTATGACATTATCATTATAAAAGAAGAACATAGAAAATTGTTAAAAATATTAATTAATCAAATAACTATGAGTGCTAATATTATTTATTTTAAATACTATTTTGAACTTATAAAACTTGTGTATAATTTTAATAACTTAATAACCATTTTATTAAAATTTTAAAAATAGTTTGTGATCTATTATCAAAATTACATATTTGTTTTGGTAAAATTAGGTTTTTGACTGATATAAAATCCAAAAAAAACATTTTTTTTATAATAAACTAAATTATGCCACATAAATAAAAAAATGTAATTTTAAAATACACATAAGTTTTAATCATAAAACACAGTTTTCTAAAAATGTTTTTTACACGTTATGTATGCTTATACTTAAATTAACTTTTATAATCCTTAGAAATTTTATTTGATAATTTTTTTTTTAATTTTGGGAATTGGAATATCAAAATTATTCAATAATATTAATTTCAGTTTTGGTTATTACAGTCAATTACCAAGGTTACCAAATAATCGTGGTATTAAAAAATTTATTATGGTAATAGATAAAACGTAAGTAGAAATACCCTAAATCAATAAATATTGTATTTTAATGAATATTTGAGAGAAATATAGACCCAATAAAAATTTATAATCCATTTTGATTCATTTTTTTCCATTGTGCATTTAATAGTGTCGCACTATTATTAAAAAATATAGATTATTCCCAAAAGTTTTATTTCTGTCACTTATGAAAGGGGATCACTCACACCCATTCAAAGTTACACATCCCATTATAAATATTAGGGGGGAAAATACCCAAGATTAATTCTTGTAATATCCTTATATCTCATAAATCCCCTAATCACTATAATTGATCATAATCTATTCACTTCCAAGGAGACTTTATCCAAAAATTTCATTCTATCAACATGAGAATTACTTAATCCTTATCCTTTTCTTTTTAAATTTTCTATAACAGGCCTATCCTAAACATGGTAATATAATGAACTAATTATAAATTTTCAACTAAATTTTTATTACATTAGATAAAACCCCAATATTTATTCCTTTCCCACCATATAGAAAAAAATATTGATTGTTCGTATATACAGACTGCACCATCGATGATAAGAAATATTTTGTTTCTATTCACGACCTCTCATGGATAAATTTATTTATGGTATTACTGAATAAATATTAAATTTCTAATTTATTTAAAAATATAAATTGGCACTTTATTATCTCCCATCATCCCATCTCATTCATTGAGAAATGATTGTATTAACCAAGAATATGTGTGGACTTCCACTTAATGAAGTGTAATTTTTTCATCATGATTATTATTAAGTATAAAAACATATTAAAATATGATTCAAAAAAATTTAAAAACATATAAATAATGTCATTATGTTTCTATTTTAATGATATTATACACTTCCTTAATGATACTCATCCATCAAGTTATATCGTTTTCTTGTTTGGGTCGGTTTATCAACAAACATGAACGATGATACAAAACACTTTAACAGATGACAATGGGAAATTAAATAAGATTATTACTATAATATAAGGATTAAATAATTATTATTTCATAGATCTGGAAATTTTATATTATGTATTTAACTTATTATTAAAATATCTTCTTTGATCACTAAAATTATCTAATATATGCCTATACTAATTTGACATTCATATATCATTAATAAAACATAATTGAAATGAGATAAAAGAATTATAAATAAATATACGTTATTATTATATAAATATAAATTATATAGTAAATATGAACATGGATTCAATATCTTTCATTGAAATCGATATCATAATGAAACTGTGAAACAATTAAACTTACAAATATCAAATAGTAAATATAAACCATAATTAACTAATTGATTTCCCATTTATTATTATAAGTGAATTATATAAATGGGAATATATATGAATAAGGTTCATAGATAAATAATTATGATAGTAATTTTTTTGTAATGTAGGATATAATCTGATCAATTATGTTAGAGTTCATGATAAGGGTTTATTGTCTCAAATTTCAATTCCTTAAGACATGTTTATGTTATACACCATGTTTTATTTTTTATGGTGTGCATACCAACTCATTGATAGTTTATATCATTATTCTATTTTATTTCATAATATTTAATATTATTTTCCTTGTTTTTTCTCCCATGGGGTTTTTGCTATGTAAATTTCCGTCCACTAAGTTACAAGTTTTCTTATTGAACTATATTGTTCTAAGTTTCATTTATTCTAAATAATTAATAAATTGTAATTTATATACTTCTTATTTTATATTTATTTAGAAATCATTCCTATATCATGGTAGAAAAATTTTTCTTACAGAAAAATATTAATTTACTCAAAGGGGTTTCTTGGTCTCAATTCATATTTCGTGAGGAATGGTTCTTGTTATACAAAAATGTACTTTTATATGGTGCATATACTACCTATTTATTATATTATATCAGTAATTACCTTTTATTTATGGTTTTTAATGTTTAATTTTACATAATTTACCCTTTAATAATTATCATTTACTTGTTACTCAATCCATAATGTTTATATTCCAAACCTCATTTTAAAATTGAAATATTCCAAATGTGAAAAACATATGGGGAACTCGTATAGTATTTATTTACAAGATCGAAATTAATTTATACCCCAATGGTTATTATTAGTGACAATTGTTTCCTTTTTTATCTTATTTTAAATATCAATTTCAATATTCATTTTAAATAATGATAATTTCAGTAATCTTATTTTTAATACAATGAACACGAAATAAAATTTCTCATATTTAATCATAAAATCCACATTTTGGTTATATCCCAATATTTCTGTAAAAAATAAATAAAATTCATTTTAAACTAACTTGAAAATATTTTTCATTTTTTTTGAATGAAAATCATTTTAATATTTTCCATATGGATCATTTTCAGTAAAAAGAATATATTTTAATGTTTCTATGTGTATGAATATTTTTGTCACCTTAGTAATTTTATATAAATATTTCTCTCTATTTTTTTATATTTTATAACATAAATTCATTTTCTCCTAGTTTTTAAAAAATATTTATTTTATTATTGTTTCAAAATATCATGGATATTTATTATTTTTAGCATGATTTTTCTCAATCTTCAAAAAAAATTCATCTAAGTCATTGTCTATTAACATATATTATGCTTGATAAAGGATATTCCACAAATTGTTTTATACACATTAATTCTATATATAGAATATGTAATTTTTTTGTATAAAATAAATTATTTATACATGAATTTATCTTTCCTATCTATACACTATTAATAGGGATAATGTTTTCTTAAATTTCTCTCCCTTATAAATATCTTATTTTCCAGTTCATTGATTAATGTGTGCTTATCTTGATTCCATACATTGATTGATTTCGAGAAATAGTTGACTTAAAAAATGTACCATCCCTCTATACATTGTAAATACCATATGTTTAATTAAAGAGTTTGTACCTATAATGTTACTTAACATCATTGGATACCGATTTATTTTTCATGGGTTTATCATGCTGTTATTATTTTTGGAGTTATAAATGTTTTCATTATAGGATTATATTTTTATGGGATATTTAACCCATTTGCTTACCATCTGGTCATTATTTTTCATAATGATTGATTCTATATGGCTCACACATGTATAAATGATGAGGGATGGGTTCCAATTCTTTCCTCCTATTCATTGTCTATGATAGATCACTCATGATTTGTTACGGTGTAGATATAATTAATTTGTTCACAAATGTAGTGAACTGACCCCAGTAATCCCTAAGCAGGTGTCTACTAAAATTTCATTAGAATTATTATGAGGAATGAAATCACAATAAAACAATAAGTTTAGTAGTCTTGGTAAACCAAAGACATACATGATTATGATATTATAATGTAATACACTAATTAAAACATAGTAATTTTCTATGATAAATTTTTTCCCAATTAGAATATCAATCCATCTCTTTCATAGTACACTTCATTGATTCATGGGGAAAGGAAACAAAATAAGGGTGAGATCAAATGCTCAGTAACTATTAAGTACAGTGAAAACAATAATAAAACAATAATAATAATAAATATGTTGTGGTAAATAACTGAACAAACATTCTATGTCATCAATAAACTTAGAGTGAGTCCTTAAAGAAATATATCAGCGTAAATAACTGAACACACATTCCATTTAAATTACTGTATAAGGAATAATCAATATGGAAAGGTAAGTAACTAAATACACATTCCTGACTGAAAATTGTTTTTTTATTATTATGGAAACACTTTTAATGAAAAAGTGAGAAACCATACATGACCTCACCACATCACATGTTCACCACTTCATCACTTAAAATCTTACAATCAAAATAGATGAAATCCATTCAAGCCATCAAACTAACAAACCATCATAGTTGGAGCTGAAGTCACCATGAAATGGCTGAGTTACCATGAACTAGGGGAAACAAACATCAAGAGAGATGAACAATCCTCAGAACTGGTCTCCTCAAACGCCCATCAATGCGACCGTTGAAACCACCCTAAAACCACAAACCCACAAGTGGACTCCAGTCAGATTCTTCCAAACCCTCTTGCAAAGTGAGATAAGACCATAAAATAGAACATCCACAAAGGAAAATGAACATACTAGAGCGAGGAATACCAGGCTATCCGGACACTGCACCCTACTCCACAGGCAACCAAAGCGCACCCTCAAACCAGACGCCACTCCACAAAACCCTTTCCAGAATCTCTGAAGTAGTGAAAAACCAAATACAAGAGATCACAGTAGATCCAATTCATCCCAAATAATCCTTGAACATCACACCATGAAAATTAACACACCCCATTTTCACTTCTAAAGAAACACAGAAAGCAACTCAACCTTACCCCACAATCATCACTGCAACACCTGTTGCCGCTCTCATCCCTGCACACAAAGACCACAACAAGCCAACCAAGGTACCCCAGCCTGTACTGGATGCATCTGACAGAATATAACCTTCAACGCGGAACTGGAACATGACCCCTTCGCTATGAAAAGGATCATGACTCTACACCACTGAAGCTTCCCCACCACCGCAGATGTGGAGGGTAAGGCTTGAAAGGCAATAGTGAGGCCTCAAAACTTCAACAAATTGACATTGCCCCAGATCTACCACACATCGCACTGGATCACAATCCCAGAGGGGCATTGGAGCTTGACCCCAAAACCGCAGAGATACCATATCTACCACACACTGCACTAGATCATCCCTTGATACAATTAATGCATTGAGGAGATATCTAAAAATGGTCCTCACCCTTGTTAAACATGTCCAAATAATAAACCATATATTTAATAATTTATTTAATTAAAGAAAAATGTGCCTTTTCAATTGTCTATATTGAGTAAAAGATGCATATTTATCAATATTTTCGCAATAAATCAAATAAAATTAAAAGTAAACACATTATGTAAAAATGGTATATAGTTTTGGAAATGATCATATGCATGATAAATGATTCGAATATATGGGGAAACTTTAGTATTCAATTACCACTGGGAAGTAAATATTTCAAGGGGACTACAAAAATGAATTGAGGATGTGAACGTAAATATTATGCTTGAAAATATCAATCATAACTCATCTACTATAAAAATAAGGATGGTATAAATACAACAAAGCTCAAGTGGTTTAAAAATAAAGGGTTGTTTTTATTGATTAATTGAAAAATAATAATAATATATTTAGTAACATTTTTGAGGAAAATAACCTTTTCATTTTGAAAAACATTTAAAAATCATTTTTATTTGAAATAACATTTTTAAACATTTCCTTTCAAAATTAATTTCATCAATTGAGAAGGAATATTCAAATAAATAATGGTATGTTTTTTTGTACATGTCGTACAGTGAAAAAAAAACATTCCCTTTTCATAGTAAAAAAGGTTAGAAAAGTGACTTGATGAGAAATAGACAATAATATTAATTTGAAATGATTAAAATAGGATCAAGGGTAAAAACTTTTTTTAATAAATAATTTTTAAACGGATAAACACATTTTTGAAAATATTTTAAGGAAAAAATGGTTTTGAGAGAATATATAATTCTAACCTAAGAGAGAAAAGAAGTTAGGTTTTTGTAGAAATAAATTATGTACCAAATAGTAGAAAATTGTACTATTATCTAAAAAAATAAGGAATAACTACCGGATAAAAAAATTAAACTCTTTATTAAAATGTTTTTAAAAAAATACTTTAATGGAAATTCATGAATAAACTGTTGAAACTGGGTTACATAGACCCTTCTTGTGTTATACTTCTATTACCACTACAAGTATGAAATTTGTTACATATACATGTGTTTATCTTTCCATAATAGTGTTGATACATATGCATCATCTTGGTTTATGAAAATGTCCTTATATTACTTGTCATATCAAAGGTTTAATTTAGATCCCGATATATAATGAGAACCCCGAGAGGCCATGAAAGTAATCTTAAAGTAATTTTATATGGTCTAGTTACATCATTCTGAATTCACATAGATGATGTGTGACTATCAGGTTTTGGGGGCTCATAATCATTAAGACTTCTTCTCATGAAGATCACACTTGATTGTCTCTAGTACATGATATCATGAGAAATGACCTGCATAATAGGAACACCACTTGTTTCAGGTGTCATTTTTTGTTCCAATCTACCCACATTTGTAATGGTGTCCATACAAGATATCTTTATCAATGTATGTCATTTAATTGCATACTTTGATGCATTGTAAAAACCATGGAAATGAATTATTGGTGAGGTGGTTTGTGTGGTGTAAGTCATTGGTGGGAGGGAATTAATTGAATGATCAAGAAAGGATTTGTCATTTCCGAGCTGAGGAAGAGATATATCAGGCCTAGATGATTAGGGTGGTTGCAAAATCATTAAATCCATGTCCATGGTAGTGGAAGTTAAGACTATCCAGACAGATCAACAAATAAAATATTGAAAGTTTAAGGATGATGAAACTAGTGTGCATTCTGCTTTTTGTAGAGATCGATGATGAAGAGATTATATTGCATGGATCATGTTCGTAAGAAGGTAGTCATTTATTTGACTTTACCCTATCTTTATAGGTTTCTCAATGGGTTTCATGACCTTATTCTTTATCGGTGAATATTATGCACTATTATTGAGATAAGGGACTATAGCGCTTTGAGAATCTTCCCTATTCTAATGAATAAGAATATAGAACTTTGTGGGGCCCTCCATGGGGTCCAACTGTTATCCAAGTTCTATCGATGACAATGTAATAAAAAAATTCTTTAATTATTCATGTTTGGAATAATTTTTTTTAATTTATTTATTACATTTATTTACAAATAATTATGTAAATACAATGATAAAATGTTATTTGAACGGATTTAAATATCCCGGAATCATTTAACATTTTCAGGAGAAGTGAGTCGAGTTATAAACTAAATATTACCATGCAATATATATATATATTGTTGTTTGTGATAAAATTCTACATATTATTTATGGAATAATTTAATTTGTCATAAATAAACATTTATAATACATATACTATGAATATCTATTACACATGGGTTGTGAACCCATACTGGGTATTTTAGATATTCCCTATATAAGAAAGAGATAGGCACTTTATATGGAACAATTCATGCATTGAAATTGAGAGCCTTTCTCTCCTCCTAAATTCTAGAGAGAGGCTCTCTCTAGTAAGCTAGATCATTAAGCTTATTCTTCTAGGATTAAAGACTCTTTCTTGTGGTTATCACCGATGCGTCAAAGTGATCGTTGGTGTACCACACTAGCACCTAGATTCCAACAAATGAAGCGAGAGAAGATTTAAGAGGTGTGTGGATGATTGTGAGGGCTTTGATATCAGATTCTTCAAGAAACGGTCACAGGCATCCTCCGACGGACTACAAAAGTTCATATCCGAATAAGTTACATGTTCAGTTTTATTTTTTGCTCTACCAAATCCATGTGTGGTTCTTGGATTGTACCAGGATAAGCTCATTATAGTCAACGTTTTTACATTGCTCTGGTGATGCGAAAAATTTTAAATTCTCATCCCATCGGCTTTTGTTGCCCGTCCTTGTACCAAACTGTGGTATCAGAGTGAAGCGTGGTTTCTCATAGTCAAATAAAAAATCAAATTTCATTAAATTTAAGTATGGGGAATTAAATCGGTTCCAACGAATTGGACAGTATGTTCATCCCTTTCTAAATGGCCATGTTACATCTATTTTGATAATTTTAATGGGATAGATGTTGTAGGTTTTAGGATATTCCAATTATTCTTTTATAAGAACACATTTTAATTTATTCATGTGTTCTTCAAAGTACTGAAATCCAGCCACATTTTGGCCAGAACTTGGTCATCGTAATTTTTCCTATGGGATTGTTTTAGGAGATAAATAAAATATATTATAAAATAATATCATTTTATTTTTATCAATTAAAAAAAGGGTAAATTTCTTTAGACTTGGGGTCAAGTCATCTCTTTTTTTGTTAAATTCTTTAGGCATTAAATTTAAAAATACAATGGAGACCAAGACCCCAATTGGGGTTTCTCCTATTAATTTAAATAAAAAAAGGGTGTGGGTAGGTTTTGTTTTGTAAAAATAAAAAAAATAAAAAAAATAAAAGGAAGACCCAAAGGGTATTCTTCTTCTACATGCAGATCTTCGCACCCAAGCCCTATGGAAAAACATAACCGCCTCCTACTCATGCCTCCCTCCGAGCTCGCAACTACCGCTACCTCGATCAGACCATGCCGCATCGATCTCAGCCTCCCTGTTCTACTGGCTTCACGCCTCACTGGACCCAAGTGCCCAACCTCCCTTGTTGTTGCAGCCAGACCACACGACCCTGGGGACACCCTCCTATCATGTCAGTCGTTGTACGTGAACCCCAATCCCCACCTATCTATTGTGTGTGTCGGCCCATTCCATCCTAGAGGTCCCCCACCACTATCATCTCGGCCAGACTATGCTTCCCCAATCGCGGCTCACTGAAGCATCGCGGTGCATCCCTCTCACCTTTCCCCAGGATGATGCCATTGTGGGGGTGTTTCTGGATCAGGAGGACACACCAAAGACACGCCACGATCCCAATACTTTCAATCTGTGGTCACGTTGTTGACATGTCGTGGTCACGCCATGGTCATGTCCTAGTTATGATGAGGGCACACCTCTGTCACGTCGCGACCATTCCGCGGTCATGCTGTAGTCACGCCGTGATAATGTCATGGTCACACCATGATTCGACCATTCTCTAGTAAGACACCCTCGTGTCATTTTGCAGTCCCATCCAAGTCTTTCCTCGACTAGAGGTAACCCCAATAATTATTTTTAATTATTTTAGTTTTTTAAATTAAATTAAAAAGAATTAATTTAATATTTATGTTCAAGTGTGATTAGAAACAATAATTTAGTTAGAATTAAAATTAATTTAATAATTTAATTTAATTTTTAGAATTAAAATAAAATTAATTGTTTAATTTAATTTTTTCAATTAAATTTAAATTATAAAATTGGAACTGATAAATAAATTAACAGAATTTATTTTAATTCATTTAATATATTATAATTCCCTAATAATATTTAAATTTATTGTTGTTTAATTTTAATTGTTTTTTATTTATACTGACTGGTCTTGAAAAGGTTACTGCACCATGCATGTTTGGTTTATTTATTTAATTACTTATTCAATGTGTGCATTAATTGAAATAATTAACTGGATAATTGAAGGTATACAAATCGACTTTAAATTAAAATATGTATATGATCATGCGCGTCCAATTCACTAGTTTTATTTTTTACCCATAGACACCATCACATGTGTGTGAGTATATTTGTAATTATATGGTGATGATCTGAGATGCAGACCCTGCCATGTCAAGGCAGTAATCTAGATGGGAGCCGAGCACATTGCATAAGGGCTAGCTGTGACGTGAGTCACATGCCGACTCGGGTAGGGATTCTCCTAGGTCAATATTGTTTTAACATTATGCATCGTATATTTTTTTATGTGAGTGCATGATTATTGCTTTATAATATAGAATAGTAAAGAATGTAAAAATGTATAAAGATGTGATGAATGTCTTTCTATTTCACATTCAATTCTGAGTGCTAAAAAAAGTTTGAACATATAAATAAAAAAGTATTATATTAGTCAATAAATATCAAAATCCCTCAAAGATATATTAAGTCATAAATTCTTACCATTACTTATAGTGAAACAAAACTGGGTGTTTGGGGGGCTCGTCAGCCATAGTTGAGAGTGCCTCATACTAGAAGTTCATTTTCACGAAAGAAATGGGTCAACTTATCTAAAGTGAGTAGTCAAGGATTACCCATAGCTAACTTTCTATCACATTAGAGGCAATATGTTGAGAGAATCGGGTTCTGATTCCAAAATCTAGGACTTTATATAACGACCCATACTTTACATACATGGTTATTACTTCATAATTGAAGCATACTAATTACAACATATAACAAAACCATGATAGGACCGTATAGGTATAGTGTTTTTAGAAAGTGGGAAACATAAAAAACTGGTTCATAAATTGTCTCCCATTTCTTTCATCATATCTAAAGACCATTTTGGCATGTCCTACTTATTACCCTTTCTCCTGACCTGGGGAAAATAAAACATACAAAAGGGTGAGGTCAAATGCTCAGTAAGGGTAGAAGAAATAAATATCAATCATATCATATTCATAATAACATAACATTTTGAAAATCATAACCTGCAAAATAGTTCATAATATCATAACATGGGATAAATCATAGTAGTGAAATGTAATCCCAATAATCATAACTTAAAACTTGAAACATTTTATCATACACACATAATCATAGAAAATCATTTCATATTAGTCAAGGCACATTTCCAAGAACATCATAGCGGAAAAATTCCATTACTGAACCGAGTTCACTCCTTGTTCCAGTCCTGTTTCACTGAACCAGATTAACTTATCATTCCAGTCATGTCTATCTCATGAGATATAAATCTTTACCCAATTCATTTGAGGGAGATATAGGTCCCACCCATCTCACAATTAAACCATTCTTATGTGTGCCACAAAATCATAAATCATACATCATAGCATAACCCATGTAATAAAAATGAGAATCTTAAGCATCATGCCATCATAACATAATCCATATAAAGTAAAAGGACATCATTAAAATAATCCATCATAACATAATCAAATCAATGTAAAAATAGGGATAAAAATATAACCCTATATTATATTATATGCAAAATAATTTTAATAATATTCTTGAACTCCATTATTGAGGAAAATATCCTTTCTACTTCAAAAACATTTTTCCTTTATAAAAATGTCATTAAATTTTAATCTAAAATAAGTTGATTAAAAATAAACTTGAAAACTTGTAAAGTAATATTCATGGAAATAATGTTCTATGAAGTTATAATAATCCATTCATGTCGTATAAGTTAGAAAAACATTCTTCTCGTACTTTGGCCGAAAAAGTCAAAAAGTATTTCGTATTGAAAATGACAGAAGATTCCTTTCATATCTTTTACTAAAAATTCTCCAATAGGTAAAATTGGATTAAAAAAATTGTATAAGGATATAAATAACATTACATATTGAGGAAACATGGATGTGGATGATAAATATTCCCCAGTAAATTCTGAAGTACAAACAATCTCGGATAAAAATGAGATTGCGATATTTTCCCTTACCTTAAGTCCAATATGCTTTATACGTGTATGGAACTACTGTATAATGAATCAAATAATGTCATTTAATTATTCTAGAATCATAATCATTGTTATGATATCATATATGGTCATATTCTTAGCTTCTTATTAGTAATATTTCATTGTTACTTGTTATTCGGGTGTTCATTGCTTTATGTTCTTATGCATGTCTTGTCGAATAAATTCATAATATTATTTTTAGGTTATAGATAACTTATTTAAAGAATGGTATTAGTGTAATATATATCATATTTATTCATTTAATTCATTTATTTAATCATTATTCAATGAAGATCATGTAGAACGAGCCGCATCACATCGTGGAGACAGTAGGCCGTACGTACGCACGAGCGATGATATCATTCCCATAACTATTGAATGGTATTGGAGTGTAATATGGAATGCCTCAGAATAAGTATCATGTTATAATAATCATATATTGTTATTATTTACACCATTATAACCATCCAAGTAAGGTGGTGTTGGAAAGCAGATTACACCACGGCGTAAAGACGGTATTCCGTACGTACGCACACACGGTGATTTCATTTTCTGTAGGATGGATAGAAGGTGAAATATGGTTGTTTCATATTTATAATAACATATCAGTATATTAGTGATACTGATGTTTTAACTTCATAATGAAACAACAAAATAAGAGGAAGAAGAAAAATAAATAAATTCGAAAGAATCAGTAACAGATGTTACCTCTTCTTCGACACGCCACCTTGAAACCTACTCTTAGGGAACTAAAATTGGTCGTTGAATAAGACCAGGACCTCTAGTATGTTTCTAGGGTAGTTGATAAGGGAAATGGTCAGGGGTTTTCTGAGCTTGAAGGCTCTAAATTGTGTAATGAGTAGAGGGAGGAGGTGCCCTTTTATAAGGGATGGGTGGGGCACCTTTGGAAAACCATAAAATATTATTTTATAATAAAGTCATATTAAGTTTTTAGTAGCTCCAAATTGATTTATTTTGAAGCTAAGGTGGATATGGGTCTCAATCATCTCAACCAATATGCTTTAGAAAAGTTTAGGTTACTATTATGAACTTATCATTTAGATTTAACTCTAAGTTAAATAATTTAACTTTTACTGTGTCTTCTTCTTTTCTTACACTATATGGTTAATAAACTTACAATAACAAACCAAAATAACCCCAAGTGGTTCATTATTAATATATATAACCTTATATAAGTCATTTTGCCGATCCTTATATTTTTAGGAATAAAATAACAATTAATAATATAATATTTGTTTTAAAAACTATTTTATGTCAATTTTGACACTATTTGGTAATTGATTTTTGTGAAAATCATAACAGCATGATTAGTTCAAAAAAAGATAATTAAATCAATAATAACTTTTCATATTAACCTATTAAATTAGTGTGATTCATAAAAAGTCTCAAATTACATTTATTTGGGTATTTATAACATCGATTATGTTAATATTTCTTTAATAAGGTAATTACGACATCATCATTGTGTCAAACATAAATTAAATTATTTAATGTTTCAAAATTATAAATAAAACACCATTATGTAGGAAATAATTTTATATTTCTATTGAATATTTATTGTTGAATTTATCTTTTGTATAACCCTATATTAAAAATGTTTATAGTTATTAAAGTTTGATTTTAACTCTTTTAACTCTTCTTTAAATAAAATAACAATAAATGTCATAATCTAATCCAAGTGGACCTAAATGGTCATAATTTATTCCTAAGGTTATTCTTGATTGAATTAAACTTATCCAATAGAATTAGGACATGTGTTAGGGTAATAATAATATCATTTTTACCCTTAATTACTCTATTTACTTTTAACTGTGGTAAATAAAAATAAAAATTTACTATTCACCAAAAATTATTTTTATCTTATTGAACCACATTTTTCTCCTTGATATTAAACATGTCTCTCAGATTTTCAAAATTCAACTCACAGATTTGGTAAAATTAAGTTTTATTTACATTTGCAAATTCTCCTAGGAGGTGGGTAAAAGACGGTGAAAAGTTCAATAAAATTTTTATATATCTGAAATTATTATAAAATGATTTCAATGAATTACATTGAACTTATATAGGTATTATGTATAAATTTTGATCTAAAATAAATTTAGATAAAATAAATAATTATTTAAATAAAAATTCAGTTTTTAAATAGTAACACAGTGTTTTCAGTATTCATAAAAAATTGAATGTTTTCAGAAAAATACCAAAATTTCACCCTAGGATAATTTCGATAATCCGAATCCAAAAATGAATTCCATTTTGAATGATAAAATTTATTAAATTTCAAAAAGTGGGTATTACTATTCATAACGGCTAGTTTACATAATATATTAGTAGTATATCGTTGTTTAGTGAAACTCAGTATTACGTACAACACATGCTATCGTGGAAGGTCGTGATTGCGTGTAAAGCAAGCCAAGCTTGTGTTGTGTGTAGTGAAATATTCATTTGATGTTGCGTATAACATAAGACATAAAAAATACTTCTTATAAACTATCAGGGTGTTAGATTCTACACCCCTTAAAATGAATTTCGCCCTTGAAATTTATCACTTCGTAACAAACAGATGAGGACACCTCTCCCTCATCATATCCTCAAGCTCCCATGTAGCTTCTTCTAATTGGTGGTTCCTACATAAAACTTTCAAAAAATGAGAGGTCTTGTTCCATAGAACCTTTTCGCAATGATCCAGAATCTCTATTGGTTATTCTTCATAAGAAAGATCTTTCTCCAGCGGTACAACTTCTGAGCTTAGTACATGTGAAGGATCGTGTATGTACTTTCTCCAGAGAGATACATGGAACACATCGTGAACTTGAGAGAGATTCGGTGGAAGCATCAATCGGTAAGATACATTCCCAACACGATCCAGTATTTTGAAAGAGTCGATATACCTAGGGCTCAGCTTTCCCTTCTTTCCAAATCTCATTACTCTCTTCCAAGGAGATATTTGTAAGAACACTTTATCACCCACTTTAAACTCTAGGTCTTTTTTTCGGTTGTCGGCATAAATTTTATGTTGACTCTGAGCTACTCTTATGTGTTATTGAATAGATCTGACCCTTTCTTCCATCTCATCAACAAGATCATGTCCTAATAGCATTCTTTCCCCAACTTCATCCTAGCAAGTTGGAGTCCTGCATTTCTTTCAATATGGAACTTCATAAGGAGCCATATGAATACTGGAGTGAAAGATATTATTTTAAGAAAATTCCACCAAAGGTAGGTGTTGATCCCAACCACCTTTGAAATCCATAGAGAAAGGTCATAACATATCTTCTAGAGTTTGAATTGTTCTCTCAGACTGACCATCTGTCTGAGGATAATAAGCAGTGCTAAAAATCAACTCTGTATCTAAAGTATGATGAAGACTTCGCTAGAACATTGAGGTAAACCTCGGATCCTAATCAGATATAATGGAAAGTGGTACCCCATGAAATTTTACCACTTCTTTCACATATATCCTGGCAATCTGATCCAGAGATAAATCTTCTCTAATATCAATGAAGTGTGCCGACTTCGTAAGATGATCAACTATAACCCAGATAGCATTATTGCCTTTTCATTTTTTCGGAAGTCCAGTGACAAAGTCCATTGTGATGTTTTCCCATTTCCATTCGAGTATGGGTAATGGTTGTAACATCCCCTGAGACTTCTGTCTCTCAGCATTAACTTGCTGACAAACCAAGCATCAAGAGACATATTCAGCAACATCTCTTTTCATGAAATCCCACCAGAAGCACTCTTTCAGGTCCCTATACATCTCTGTGCTTCCAGGATTAATAGATAATAAAGAACACTGAGCCTCATCAAGTAGCCCCTTCATTAATTCTAGGACGAGAGGAACACAAACCCGGTTCCTGAACCTTATTATCCCATCACAATCAAGGTTGAATTCAAAAACATTTCTCACCTTCTTTTGTAACTCTACATCTTCTCTGTGTGCCTCTCTAATCTTAACATGTATAGATGGTTGAAAATTCATTTGAGAAAGATAATATTTACCCCTGCCATTATAATTCCAAGATCCATCCTTCGTAAATCCATAAATATTGGATATATTGTGATCCTCATCGTGGATTAGTTGGCATGGTCTTGTCGACTTAATGAGTCTGCCACCTTGTTTTCTTTCCCAGGGTGATAATGAATTGAGCAGTCATAGTCCTTAATCAATTCCAACCGTCTTGTTTGGCACATATTCATCTCATTTTGTGTGAAAATATACTTTAAAATTTTTTGATCAGTATAAATATCACACCTTTCACCATAAAGATAATGCCTCTAAATATTTAATGCAAAGATTACCATATCTAACTCCAAATCATGAGTTGGGTAAATTTTCTCATGGATTTTTCAACTTTCGTGAGGCATAAGCTATCGCCGTATCATTTTTCATGAGAACACACCACAATCCCTTCTTGGATGCATCACTATAAATCACAAACCTTTCTCCACTACATGGTAGTGTGGGCACAAGTGCACTGGATAACCTTCCTTTCAACTCCTTGAAATTATCCTCACAATCCTCCATCCACACGAACTTAACTCCTTTTTTGAGTCAACCTGGTGAGTGGATTAGATAATCGTGAAAAATAATTCACAAAATGTCAATAATATCCTGCAAAACCAAGAAAACATCAGATCTTGGTTACTATTATTGGTCTCGACCATCTTTCGATAAACTCTGTTTTTGCTGGATCCACAGATATACCCTCTTTTGAGATTATGTGACCCAAAAATAAAAATTTTTGAAGACAAAATTCACACTTGGTAAATTTGGAATAAAGCTTCTCCTTTCATAGGGTCTTTAAAACAAATCTCAAGTGATCTTTATGTTCTTCCTTTCTCTTTGAATATAAAAGAATATCATCTATAAAGACTACCACAAACTGATCGAGATAGTCTCTAAAGACTATATTCATTAGATCCATGAAGATAGCAGGGGCATTAGTAAGACCAAATGGCATCACTATAAATTCATAGTGTCCATACCTTGTAGGGAAATATGTCTTTGGTATATCCTCCTTTTTGACCCTTAATTGATGATACCCTGAATGAAGATCAATCTTGGAAACATATTGAGCTCCACATAGTTGGTCAAAAAAGTCATCAATGTGTGGGAGAGGATATTTGTTCTTGATAGTGATCTTGTTATGTTCTCAATAATCAATGCAGAGTCTCATTGATCCATCTTTCTTCTTAATGAACAGAACAGGTGCTCCCCAAGGTGATGCACTAGGGAATATAAATACCTTATCAAGATTCTCTTGGAGTTGCTTCTTAAATTCCTACAACTCAATTGGGGCCATTCTATAAGGTGTTTTTGAAATGGGCATAGCACCCGGTATGAGTTCTATTGAAAACTCAACATCACGATTGGGTGTAAGACCTGGAAATTCCTTCGGAAAGATATAATCAAACTCTCGTACAATGGGTGTATTCTTAATTGTGAGTTTCTCTCCAATCATTTGGGATAAATAACCTTTATTCATTGGAATCAAGACCCATAAGATGGAAGAAATTTCCACTGGAAGGTTATGTTCATCCTTGCATCGATAGATGATAGTAGATTGGTCGGGAATATTAAATGTGATTTCCCTTTGGCAATTGAAATGAGCTCTGTATAAATAAATCCAATCCATGCCAAGAATCACATCAAATTCCACTATAGGAAGAATCACAAGATTTGCAGGAACCACTTTCCCACAAACTTTAATCGAAGAAGAATTGAAAACTTTTGATGCGACTGTTGTTCCATTAGAAGTTGTCACAGCTAACTCAACATCTAATTGTTGAGGTATTACGGTGATACCCTTAGAAAATTATGTAGAAATAAAAGAGTGGGTGGATCCAGAATCAAATAAAACATTTGCTACTTTAGAGTGGACGGTAAGTGTACCTTTCACCACTTCGTTATCATACTCCAAATCGCCGATAGTAATTTCATGTGACGTTCCTTTGACTTTGGCCTTAAGAGTTTGTTGACGTCGATCATCATAAAAAACCCTTGGATTAGGGAATTTATTGGCATAATGCCCCATTTCCTTGCACTATAAACATTGAAGTGTAGGAGGTTCATTCTGTGTATCATTTTCTTTGTTCGCATCATTATACATCTTCTTCCCATTATTTCTACATTCAACTACCCAATGACCTTATTTTACACACTTAAAACATTTACTAGTCCCCTTAAAACAATTCCCTCCATGTGTATTTCCAAACATTGAGCATAAGGGGAAAACTAATCTTGTTTTCAGTGTGGCCTTTATATTTCCCATTGAATTCCATTTTCCTCTTCTTGTCAAACCCATATGACTGATGGCTTAATTCAATCTCCATCTCAACCTTGAGAGCACATCGAACAATTTCCTCGTAGCTATCGAAGTCCCTTATGGTTAACGCCCTTCGAAGACTTGGTTTTAAGCCACTAAAGAATCAATAAATTTTACTCTCAGGTTGGATAATAATTATGGAATCGTACCTTGCATGTCTTTTAAAATTTCCTTCGTAGGTACCAACTGATTCATCATCCTTTTTCTTCAGTTCAAGAAACTCCTTCTCCATCTTTGTTCGAAGAATACGAGTGAAGTACTTATTGAAAAATAAGTTCTTGAACTCGTCCCATTCCATGGACTCAATTTCATTCCTTTGCCTTGTATTTTTTAATAAGATTCCACCATTGATTATCTTCAACATCAAAACGATATACTATTAAGATGAATCAATCATGCTTAGAACATTGTAGAAATGAAAATATCTTTTCAGTGGTACTGATCCATTGTTCAGCCACTAACAGATCAGAAGACCCATTGAATGAAGGTGGACGCTGCCTCATGAAGGATTCAACAGAATGTTTCTCCTTCCTTTGCTCGTTTGGAAGTCCAATATGATTCATATCCTGAGACATTTGTGTGAGCATGGCTACAAGATTTTTCATTCCATCTCCCATAACTTTTGGTTTCTTAGGGGGACAATCATTGCATTGCCCGTCACATTCAGCATTAACACAGTTCCTTTGGGTTCCAGCCATTGACTAAAACCAAAAAGCGTAGTGTGAGAAACACTAATCATAATAGGAAAACCACATAATAAAGAATAAAATTTCACACTTTAGGTCTTATCATAGGTTCCTCATGTCCATTTTTAAAACACTAAGATTGTGTTCTATTATTATACATATCCTTAGGGTTCTTACTAAGGCTTTTACATCCTAGTTTCCAAAGGTTCACTATACCTTTCCTCTGATACAAAATATAAAGACCCATACTTTACATACATGGTTATTACTTCAGAATTGAAGTATACTTATTACAACTTATAACAAAACCATTATAGGATCGTATATGTATATTGTCTTTCGAAACTGGGAAACATAAACAACTGGTTCATAAATTGTCTCCCATTTATTTCATCATATCTAGAGTCCCTTTTGGCATGTCCTATATAATACCCTTCTTCCTGACCTAGGGAAAAGAAAACATACAAATGGGTGAGCTAAAATGCTCAGTAAGGGTAAAAAAAGAAATATCAATCATATCATATTCATAAGAACAAAACATTTTGAAAATCTTAACCTGCAAAAGAGATAATAATATCATAACATTGGATAAATCATAGTAGTGAAATGTAATCCCAATAATCATAAATTAAAACATGAAACTTTATGGAATACAAACATAGTCATAGAAAATCATTTCATATTAGTCAAGGCTCATTGCTAAGACCATCATAGTGGACAAATTCCATTACTGAACTGAGTTCACTCCTCGTTCCAGTCCTGTATCACTGAACCGGATTAACTTATCATTCCAGCCATGTCTATATCATGAGATATAAATCTTTACTCAATGAATTTGAGGGAGATATAGGTCCAAAACATCCCATAATAAAACCATTCTTATGTGTTCCACAAAATCATAAATCATACATCATAGCATATCCCGTGTAACAAAAATGGGATTCTTAAGCATCATGCCATCATAACATAATCCATATAAAATAAAAGGACATCATAAAAATAATCCATCATAACATAATAAAATCAATGTAAAAATAGTGATAAAAACAGAACCCTATATTATCTTATATGGAACATAATTTTGATAAAACGCTTGAACTCCATTCTTGAGGAAAATATCCTTTATATTTCAAAAACATTTTTCTTTTCTTAACATGTCATACAATTTTAAACTAAAAGAAGTTGATTAAAAATAAACTTGAAAACATGTAAAGGAAGCTTCATGGAAATAATGTTCTATGAAATCATAAAAATCAATTCATGTCGTATAAGTTAAAAAAACATTCTTCTCATAGTTTGGCTGAAAGAGTAAAAAAGTATGTCGTATTGAAAACAACAAAACATTCCATTCATATATTTTACTAAAAAATCCCCAATTGGTAAAATTGGATTTATACAATTGTAGGAGGATAGAAATAATATTACATTTTGAGGAAACATGGATGTGGATGATAAATATTCCCCAGAAAATTCAGAAGTATAAACAATCTTGGATAAAAATGAGATTTTGAGATTTTCCCTTACCTTAGGTCTGATATGCTTTGTATGTGTCCGAACCTCTTGTATAATGATTTAAATAATTTCATTGACTTATTACTGAATCATAATCATTTTTATGATATCATATATGGTCATATTCTTACCTTCTTATTAGTAATATTTCATTATTACTTGTTATTTGGGTGTTCATTACATTATGTTCTTATGCATGTCTTGTCAAATAAATTCGTATTCATCTTTTTAGGTTATAGATAACTTATTTACAGAATGGTATTAGTGTAATATATATCATATATAGTCATTAAATTCATTTATATAATCATTATTCAATGAAGATCTTGTAGAACGAGTCGCATCACATTGTGGAGACGATAGGCCGTACGTACGCACGAGCGATGATATTGTTCCCAAAACTATTGAATAGTATTGGAGTGTAAGAAAGAATGCCTCATAATTAGTATCATGTTATAATTATCATATATAGTTTTTATTTACACCATTATACCCATCCAAGTAAGTTGGTGGTGGAAAAGAGATTACACCACGACGTGGAGACGATATTCCGTAGGTACGCACACGCGGTGATTTCATTTTCCACAGGATGGATAGAAGGTGAAATAGGGTTGTTTCATATTTATAATAACATATTAGTATATTAGTGATACTAATGTTATTACTTCATAATGAAACAACTAAAGAATAGGATGTAGAAGAAGAAATAAATTTGAAAGAATCGGTAACAGATATTACCTCTTCTTCGACACGCCTCTTTGAAACCTCCTCTTAGGGAAGTAAAATTGGTATTTGATGAAGAAAAAAAACTATATTATGTTTCTAGTGAAGTTGATATGGGAAATTGGCAGGTTATGGCCGAGATTGAAGGCTCTAAATTGTGTAAAGAGGAGAGGGAGGAGGTGCCCTTTTATAAGGGAGGAGAGGGGCACCTTTGGGAAAACATAAAATATTATTTTATAATAAAGTCATATTCAGTTTTTATAGCTCCAAATTGATTTATATTGAATATAAGGTGGGTATGGGTCGAAATAATTTCAACCAATAGGCTTTATCCAATTTTAGGTTACTATTTTAACCTTATTATTTAGATTTAACTCTAAGTTAAATAATTTTACTTTTACTGTGTCTTCTTGTTTTCTTACACTATATGGTCAATAAACTTACTATAACAAGCCAAAGGAACCCCAGGTGGTTCATTATTAATATATATGACCATATCTAAGTCATTTGGACTAACTGTAGATTTTTAAGAATAAAATAACAACTAATAATATAATATTTGTTTTAAAAACTATTTTATGTCAATTTTGAAACTATTTGGTAATTGATTTTTGTGAAAATCATAACAGCATGATTAGTTCAAAAAAGGTTAATTAAATCAATACTAACATGTCATAGTAACCTATAAAATTAGTTTGTTTTCATAAAAAGTCTCAAATTACATTTATTTGGGTATTTATAACATCAATTATGTTAATATTTCTTTAATGAGGTAATTACTGCATCATTATTATGTCAAAAATAAATTAGATTATTTAATATTTAAAAATTATAAATAAAATACCCTTATGTAGGAAATCTTTTTATCTTTATAATTAATATTTATAGTCGAATTTATCTTATGTATAACCCTATATTAAAAATGTTTTTAGTTATTAAACTTTGATTTTAACCCTTTTAACTATTCTTTAAATAAAATAATAATAAGTGTCCAAATCTAATCCATGTGGACCTAAATGGTCATATATTATTCCTAAGGTTATTTTTGGTCGAATTAAACTTATAAAATAGAATTAGGACATGTTTTAGGGTAATAATAATATCATATTTACCCTTAATTACCCTATTTACTTTTAACCATGGTAAATAAAAGTAAAACGTTACTAATCACAAAAAATTCTTTTTATCTTATTGAAAAAATTTTACTCCTTGATATTAACCATGTCTCTTGGATTTTCAAAATTCAACTCACAGAAGGTGTAAAATTATGTTTTCTGTACATTTTCAAATTTTCCTAGGAGGTGGTTAAAAGATGGTGAAATGTTCAATAAATTTTTTATATATCTAAAATAATTATAAAATGACTCCAATGAATTACATTGAACTTATATATGTATTATGTATTAATATTGACATAAAATAAATTTAAATAAAATAAATAATTATTTAAATAAAAATTCAGGTTTTAAATAGTAACCTAGTGTTTTCACTATTCATCAAAAATTGAATGTTTTCAGGAAAATACCGAAATTTCACCCTAGAATAATTTCGATATTCTGAATCCAAAAATGAAGTCCATTTTGAAAGATAAAATTTATAAAATTTCAAAAATTGGGTATTACTATTCATAACTGCTAGTTTATATAATATTTTAAGAGAATATCGTTGTTTAGTGAAACTCCGTATTGCGTACAAGACACGCTATTGTGGAAGGTCGTGATTGGGTGTAAAGCAAGCCAATCTAGTTTTGTGTGTAGTGAAAGATTCCATTGATGTTGCGTAAAACATAAGACATAAACAAAATACTTCTCATAAAGTACCAGGGTGTTACACTTTACACAATAACGCATGGAACCATGAGTCAAGTGGTTGGCCAACCTGGTTCCCACCTTTAAACCCTTCGATTATTGGTGTAGCCGTAGCATGTACACTATGAGGGAGGA
This sequence comes from Viscum album, assembly GCA_963277665.1. Lineage (NCBI taxonomy): Eukaryota > Viridiplantae > Streptophyta > Magnoliopsida > Santalales > Viscaceae > Viscum > Viscum album. The sequence goes on along the minus strand of OY728155.1, from coordinate 162,209,569 downwards.
TTTGAGGATCCTTACCAATAGAGTACACTAGCAACAGAGTATTCTCAAATTCATAGTGAGGGCTATTAAGATTTTTTTAAATAGCAGGAGACATTAAAATGATACAATAATTTATTAATCATAAATTTCAAAAGATAATCAAGATAAATTAATAACTACTAATTTTTATCTGATATAGATTTTAAAATGGAAATCACTAATGTAACACCCGAGATTTTTATGAGTAATATTTTGTTTTTATGTTATATATATATCATCAAAGGAATCCTTCACTACACACTAGCTTGGCTTACTTTACACGCAATCGTGACCTTCCTCGATAGCTTGCGTTGTACGCAATTCCGAGTTTCACTAAACGACGATATGCTATTAAAATATTATTTAAAATAGCCGTTATGAATAGTAATAACCACTTTTTTAAATTTTATCTTTCAAAATGGACCTCATTTTTGGATTCGGAATACCGAAATTAGCCTAGGGTGAAATTTTGGTATTTTTCTGAAAACATTCAATTTTTGATGAATAGTGAAACCACTAAGTGGTAGGTTAAAAACTGAATTTTGGATAAAACTAAATTTTACCGCTTCTGTGAATGGAATTTCGAAAATCCGACAGACACGGTTGATATCAGTAAGTAAAATGTGGTTCAATGAGATAAAAATAATTTTTTGGTGAATAGTAACTTTTTACATTTTTTACCGCGGTTAATAGTAAATAGGGTAAGTGAGGGTAAATATGATATTACTATTACCCCAACACATGTACTAATTCTATTGGATAAGTTTAATTCGACCAAAAACAACCTTGTGAATATAATATGACCATTTAGGTCCACTTGGATTAGATTATGACATTTAATATTATTTTATTTAATGAATAGTTAAAATAGTTGAAATCAATGTTTAATAACTAAAAATTTTTTAATATGGGGTTATACATAAGATAAATTTAACTATAAATATTCATTAGAAAGATAAATAGACTTCCTACATAATGATATTTTATTTATAATTTTTAGACATTAAATAAATTATTTTATTTATGACACAACGATGATGCAGTAATTACCCTTTTAAGGAAATGTTAACATAATTGATGTTATAAATGCTCAAATAAATGTAATTTGAGACTTTTTATGAATTACACTAATTTTCTAGGTTACTATGATATATTAGTGTTGATTTAATCAACTTGGTTCGAACATATAATTCTGTTATGACTTTCACAAAAATCATATATCAAATAGTGTCAAAATTGACACAAAATAGTTTTTAAATGAAATATTATATTATTAATTGTTATTTTATTCCTAAAAATCTAAGGTTCGGCCAAATGACTTAGATAAGGATATATATATTAATAATAAACAACTTGGGGTTCGTTTGGCATGTTATATTAAGTTTATTAACCATATAGTGTAAGAAAACAAAAAGTCACGGTAAAAGTTAAGTTATTTAACTTAGAGTTAAATCTAATTGATAAGGTTAAAATAATAACCTAAACTTGTCTAAATCCTATTGGTTGATAGTATTTCGACCCATCCCCACTTTACCTTCTAAATAAGACCCTTGGGAACCATTATAAACTGATTTTGACTTTAATATAAAATAATATTTTGAGATATTCCTAAGGTGCCCCTCTCCTCCCTTATAAAAGGGCACCTCCTCCCCCTCCTCCTCACACCAATTTGAGCACTCAAGCTCGGCCAATATAACGACCCATAATTTACATACATTGTTAATACTTCAAAATTGAAGTACACTTATTACAACATATGACAAAACCACAAAGGACCGTTTAGGTATAGTGTCTTTAGAAACTGGGAAACATAAACAACTGGTTCATAAATCTTCTACAGTGTCTCCCATTTATTTCATCATATCTATGGTCCCTTTTAGCATATTCTACTTAATATCCATCTTCCTGACCTGGGTAAAAGAAAACATACAAAAAAGGGTGAGCTCAAATGCTCAGCAAGGGCAATAAAGGAAATAAAAATCATATCGTATCTTTTTGAAAATCATAACCTGCAAAAGAGATCATAATATCTTAACATGGAATAAATCATAGAAGTGAAAATGAGATCCCCATAATCATAACATAAAACTTGAAACTTTTTGGCATGCACACATAATCATGGAAAATCATTTCTTGTTAGTCATGACTCATTGCCAAGACTATCTTAGTGGACAAAGTCCCTTTCTGAACCGAGTCACCCTAGTTCCAGTCCTGTTTCACTGAACCGGTATAACCTACCGTTCCAGCCATGTCTATCTCATGAGATATAAAATCTTTACCCAATGCATTGGAGGGAGATATAGGTCCCACCCATCTTATAATGAATCCTTTCTTATGTGTGCCACATAATCATAAACCATACATCATAGCGTAACCTATGTAATAAAAATGGGATTCTTATACAACATGACATCATAAAACAATTCATATAAGATAAAGGAATTCATAAAAATATTTCCATCACAACATAATCAAACCAATGTAATAATAGGGATAAAAACAGAACCCTTTTATTATCTTAGATGGAAAATAATTTTGATAAAATACTTGAACTCCATTCTTGAGGAAAATATCCTTTCTACTTCAAAAACATTTTTCCTTTCATAACATGTCATAAGACTTTAAAATAAAAGAAGTTGATTAAAAATAAACTTGAAAACTTTTAAAGGAAGTTTCTTGGAAATAATGTTTTAAAAATCCATTCATGCCGTATAAGTTAAAAAAACATTCTTCGTACTTTTGTCGGAAAAATTAAAAAGTACCTCGTACGAAAAACGACAAAAGATTCCTTTCATACATATTAATAAAAACTCACCGAAGGGTAAAAATGTATTTAAACAATTTTAGGTGGATGGAAATAATATTACATATTGATGAAACATGGATGTGGATGATAAAATACACCCCAGTAAATACTTACGAATAAACAATCTCGGATAAAAATGAGATTGTGATATTTCCCTTACCTTAGGTCTGATTTGCTTTGTACGTTTCCGAAGCTCCTGTATAATGGTTTAAATAATGTTATTGACTTATTCCAGAATCATACATATTGATATGATATCATATATGGTCATATTCTTAGCTTCTTGTTAGTAATATTTCATTGTTACTTGTTACTCGGGTCTTTATTGCATTTTGTTCTTATGCGTGTTTTGCCGAATAAATTCTTATTCTTATTTTAAGGTTATAGATACCTTATATATAGAATGGTATTAGTGTAACATATATCATATTTATTCATTCAATTCATTTATATAATTACTATGTAATGATGATTATGTAGAACGAGTCGCATCACATCGTGGAGACGGTATTCCGTACGTACGCACGAGTGATGATATCGTTCCTATGATCATGGAATTGTATTGGAGTATATATATATTATTTCAGTATCAATATTACTTTATAATAATCATAAATAGTTACTCATTACACCATTATACCCATCCTTGTAAGGTGATGGTGGAAAATAGATTACACCACGACGTGGAGACGGTATTCCGTACGTACGCACGGGCGGTGATTTCATTTTTCCGTAGGATGGATAGAAGGTGAATTAGGGTTGTTTCATATTTATAATAACATATCAGTATGTAAGTAATACTTATGTTATTACTTTATCATGAAACAACTAAAGAAGAAGAAGTTGAAGAAGAAAGAAATTGAAAAGATCAGTAATGGATATTACCTCTTCTTTGGAACGCCTCTTTGAATCCTCCACTTAGGGAACTAAGATTGGTCTTTGAAGAAGACCAGGACCTCTAGGATTATTCTAGGGAAGTGGAGAGGAGAAAATGGCAGGGGTTGGCCGAGCTTGAGTGCTCAAATTGGTGTGAGGAGGAGGGGGAGGAGGTGCCCTTTTATAAGGGAGGAGAGGGGCCCCTTAGGAATACCTCAAAATATTATTTTATATTAAAGTCAAAATCGGTTTATAATGGTTACAAAGGGTCTTATTTCGAAGGTAAAGTGGGGATGGGTCGAAATCCTATCAACAAATAAGATTTAGACAAGCTTAGGTTATTATTTTAACCTTATCAATTAGATTTAACTCTAAGTTAAATAATTTAACTTTTACCGTGACTTTTTGTTTTCTTACACTATATGGTTAATAAACTTACTATAACATGCCAAAAGAACCCCAAGTTGTTTATTATTAATATATATATCCTTATATAAGTCATTTGGCCGAACCTTAGATTTTTAGGAATAAAATAACAATTAATAATATAATATTTGATTTAAAAACTATTTTGTGTCAATTTTGACACTATTTGATATATGATTTTTGTGAAAGTCGTAACAGAATTATATGTTCGAACCAAGTTGATTAAAGCAACACTAATATATCATAGTAACCTAGAAAATTAGTGTAATTCATAAAAAGTCTCAAATTACATTTATTTGAGAATTTATAACATCAATTATGTTAACATTTCCTTAAAAGGGTAATTACTGCATCATCGTTGTGTCATAAATAAATTAATTTATTTAAAGTATAAAAATTATAAATAAAATATCATTATGTAGGAAATATTTTTAGCTTTCTAATGAATATTTATAGTCGAATTTATCTAATGTATAACCCCATATTAAAAATGTTTTAGTTATTAAACTTTGATTTTAACTATTTTAACTATTCATTAAATAAAATAATATTAAATGTCATAATCTAATACAAGTGGACCTAAATGGTCATATTATATTCATAAGGTTGTTTTTGGTCGAATTAAACTTATCCAATAGAATTAGGACATGTTTTAGGGTAATAGTAATATCATATTTACCCTTAGTTACCCTATTTACTATTAACCGTGGTAAAAAAAAAGTAAAAAGTTACTATTCACCAAAAATTATTTTCATCTCATTGAACCACATTTTAGTCCTTGATATTAACCGTGTCTGTCGAATTTTCGAAATTCCATTAACAGAAGCGGTAAAATTATGTTTTATGAAAAATTCAGTTTTTAACCTACCACTTAGTGGTTTCACTATTCATCAAAAATTGAAAGTTTTCAGAAAAATACCAAAATTTCACCCTAGGCTAATTTCGATATTCTGAATCCAAAAATGATGTTCATTTTGAAAAATAAAATTTATAAAATTTTAAAAAGTGGTTTTTACTATTCATAACGGCTAGTTTTATTTTAATAGCATATCGTTGTTTAGTGAAACTCGGTATTGCGTACGACGCAAGCTATCGAGGAAGGTCACGATTTCGTGTAAAGCAAGCCAAGAAAGTGTTGTGTAGAAAAAGATTCCTTTGATGATTTATATAACATAAAATCTCGGGTGTTACATTCTACCCCCCTTAAAATGAATTTCGCCCTTGAAATTCGTCACTTTGTAACAAACAGATGAGGATACTTCTCCCTCATCATATCCTCAAGCTCCCATGTAGCTTCGTCAAGTTGGTGGTTCCTCCATAAAACTTTCACCAATCGAGTGGTCTTGTTTCGTAGGACTTTTTCGCTACGATCCAGAATCTCTATCGGTTGTTATTCATAAGAAAGATCTTGCTCCAGCAGTACAACTTCTGAGCTGAGTACATGTGAAGGATCAGGTATGTACTTTCTCAGGAGAGATACATGGAACACATCGTGAACTTGAGAGAGATTCGGTGGAAGCGCCAATCGGTAAGCTACATTTCCAACACGATCCAGTATTTCGAAAGGACCGATATATCTAGGGCTCAACTTCCCCTTCTTTCCAAATCTCATAACCCTCTTCCAGGGAGATATTCGTAAGAACACTTTATCGCCCACTTCAAACTCTAGGTCTTTTCTTCGGTTGTCGGCATAACTTTTCTGTCGACTCTGAGCTGCTCTTATGTGTTGTTGAATAGATCTGACCTTTTCTGCCATTTCATCAACGAGATCAGGTCCTAATAGCTTTCTTTCCCCAACTTCATCCTAGCTAGTTGGAGTCCTGCATTTCTTTCAATAGAGAGCTTCATAAGGAGCCATCTGAATACTGGAGTGAAAGCTATTATTATAAGAAAATTCTACCAAAGGTAGGTGTTGATCCCAACCTCCTCTGAAATCCATAGTGCAAGCTCTCAACATATCTTCTAGGGTTTGAATTGTCCTCTCAGACTGACCGTCTGTCTGAGGATGATAAGCAGTGCTGAAACTCAACTCTGTATCCAGAGTATGCTGAAGACTTCGCCAGAACTTCGAGGTAAATCTCGGATCCCGATCAGATATAATAGAAAGTGGTACTCCATGCAATCTTACCACTTCCTTTACATATATCCTGGCAAGCTGATCTAGAGAGAAATCCTCTCTAATAGCAACGAAGTGTGCAGACTTTGTAAGACGATCAACTATGACCCAGATAGCATTATTGCCTTTGGATGTTTTAGGAAGTCCTGTGACAAAGTCCATAGTGATGTTTTCCCATTTCCATTCGGGTATGGGTAATGGTTGTAACATCCCCTTAGACTTCTGTCTCTCAGCTTTAACTTGTTGACAAACCAAGCATCGAGAGACATATTCAGCAACATCTCTTTTCATGCCATCCCACCAGAAGTATTCTTTCAGGTCCCTATACATCTTCGTGCATCCAGGATGAATAGAGAATGAAGAACTATGAGCCTCATCCAGCAGCTCCTTCTTTAATTCGGGGATGGGAGGAACACAAACCCGATTCCTGAATTTTATTATCCCATCACAATCAAGGTTGAATTCAGGAACATTTCTCACCTTCTTTTGTAACTCGACATCTTCTTTCTGTGCCTCTTTAATCTTCACATGTATAGATGGTTGAACATTCATTTGAGAAAGATAAGATTTTCCCCTTCCATTATAATTCCAAGATCCATCCTTTGTAAATCCATAAATGTTGGATCTTTTGTGATCCTCATCATGGATAAACTAGCATGGTCTTGTCGACTTAATGCATCTGCCACCTTGTTTGCTTTCCCAGGGTGGTAATGGATTGAGAAGTCATAATCTTTAATTAGCTCCAACCATCTTCTTTGATGCATATTCAGCTCCTTTTGTGTGAAAATATACTTTAAACTTTTATGATCAGTATAAATATCACACCTTTCACCATAAAGGTAATGCCTCCAAATATTTAATGCAAAGATTACCGCATCTAACTCCAAATCATGTGTTGGGTAATTTTACTCATGGATTTTCAACTGTCATGAGGCATAAGCTATCACCATATCATTTTTCATAAGAACACACCCCAATCCCTTCTTGGATGCATCACTGTAGATCACAAACCTTTCTCCACTACAAGGCAGTGTGAGCACAGGTGCACTGGATAACCTTCTTTTCAACTCCTTGAAATTCTCTTCACATTCCTCTGTCCAAACAAACTTAACTCCTTTCCGAGTCAACTTGGTGAGTGGGTTAGATAATCGTGAAAAATCTTTTACAAAACGTCGATAATATCCAGCCAAACCAAGAAAACTTCGGATCTCAGTTAATGTTGTTGGTCTTGACCATCTTTCGATATCCTCTGTTTTTGCTGGATCCACATATATCCCCTCTTTTGAGATTATGTGACCCAAAAATGCAACTTTTTGAAGCCAAAATTCACACTTGGTAAATTTGGCATAAAGCTTCTCTTTTCTCAGGGTCTTCAATATAATTCTCAAGTGATCTTCATGCTCTTCCTTGCTCTTTGAATAGACAAGAATATCGTCTATAAAGACTACCACAAATTGATTAAGATAGTCTCTAAAGACTCTATTCATTAGATCCATGAAGATAGCAGGGGCATTAGTAAGACCAAATGGCATCACTATAAATTCATAGTGTCCATAACTTGTACGGAAAGCCGTCTTTGGTATATCCTCCCTTTTGACCCTTAATTGATGATACCCTGAACGAAGATCAATCTTGGAAAAGTATTGAGCTCCGCGTAGTTGGTCAAATAAGTCATCAATGCGTGGGAGAGGATATTTGTTCTTGATAGTGATCTTGTTAAGTTCTCGATAATCAATGCAGAGTCTCATTGATCCATCTTTCTTCTTAACAAATAGAACAGGTGCTCCCCAAGGTGATGCACTAGGGCGTATGAATCCCTTATCAAGATTCTCTTGGAGTTGCTTCTTCAATTCCTGCAACTCAATTGGGGCCATTCTATAAGGTGTCTTTGAAATAGGCAAAGCACCCGGTACGAGTTCTATTGAAAACTCAACTTCACGATTTGGTGGAAGACCCAGTAATTCCTCTGGAAAGACATCATCAAACTCCTGTACGATGGGCATATTATTAATCGCGAGTTTCTCACCAACCATTTGAGATAAATAACCTTCATTTAGTGGAATCAAGACCCATAAGATGGAAGAAATTTCCACTGGAAGGTTATATTCATCCTTGCATCGATAGACGATCATAGATTGATCTGGAATATGAAATGTGACATCCCTTCTTTGGAAATTGATATGAGCTCCGTATAAAGAAAGCCAATCCATGCCAAGAATCACATCAAATTCCACTATAGGAAGGATCACAAGATTTGCAGGAAGCACTTTCCCACAAACTTCGATCGGAGAAGAATTATAAACTTTTGATGCGATTGATGTGCCATTAGGTGTTGTCACAGCTAACTCAACATCTAATTTTTGAGGTAATACGGTGATACCCTTAGAAAATTCTTCAGAAATAAAAGAGTGGGTGGATCTAGAATCAAATAAAACATTTGCTTCTTTAGAGTGGATGGTAAGTGTACCTTTCACCACATCGTTATCGTACTCCACATCGCTGATAGAAATTGCATGTGACTTTCCTTTGTCTTTAGCCTTAAGAGTTTGTTGACGTCGACCATCATCATCAACCCTTGGATTTGGGCATTGATTAGCATAATGCCCCATATCCTTTCACTTGAAACATTGAAGTGTAGTAGGTTCATTCTGTGTATCCCTTCCTTTTTTTGCATCATTAGACATCTTCTTCCCATTATCACGGCATTCAAATGCCCGATGACCTTCCTTTCCACATTTGAAACATTTACTTGTCCCTTTAAGACAACTCCCTCCATGTTTCTTTCCACACTTTGAGCATAAGGGAAATCTCATCTTCTTTTCAGTGTGCTCCTTAGATTTTCCTTTGAATTCCATTTTCCTCTTCTTATCAAACCCATATGACTGATGGGTTACTCCAATCTCCATCTCGACTTTGAGAGCACATCGAACGATTTCCTCGTAGCTATTGAAGTCCCTTATGGATAACGCCCTTCGAAGACTTGGTTTTAAGCCACTAAAGAATCGATCGATTTTACTCTCAGGTTGGATAATAATACTAGAAGCGTACCTTGCAAGTCTTGTAAAATTTGCTTCATAGGTACCAACAGATTCATCATCCCTTTGCTTCAGTTCAAGAAACTCTTTCTCCATCTTTGTTCGGAGAATACGAGGGAAGTACTTATTAAAAAATAAGTTCTTGAACTCGTCCCATTCCATAGACTCAATTTCATCCCTTTGCCTCGTATTCTTAATAAGATTCCACCATTGATCAGCATCTCCTTCCAAACGATACACTGCTAGGATGACTTTATCATGTTCAGAACATTGAAGAACTGAAAATATCTTTTCAGTAGTACTAATCCATTGTTCAGCAACTAATGGATCAGTAGACCCACTGAAAGAAGGTGGATGCTGCCTCATGAAGGATTCAATAGAATGTTGCTCCTTCCTTTGCTCGTTTGGAAGTCCTGCATGATTCATAGCTTGAGAAAGTTGTGTGAGCATGGCTACAAGATTTTGCATTCCAGCTCCCATATCGTTTGGTTGCTCAGGGGGACAATCATTGCATTGCCCATCGCATTCCGCATTAACACGGTTCCTTCAGGTTCCAGCCATTGACTAAAACCAAGAAGAATAGTGTGAGAAACACTAATTATAATAGGAAAACCACATAATCAAGGATAAAATTTCACACTTAAGGTCTTATCCTAGGGTATTCATGGCCATTTCTAAAACACTAAGATTGTGTTCTATGCTTAGACTTATCCTTAGGGTTCTTACTAAGGCTTTCACATCCTAGTTTCCAAAGGTTGACTATACCTTTCCTCTGATACCAACTATAACGACCCATACTTTACATACATTGTTAATACTTCAAAATTGAAGTACACTTATTACAACATATGACAAAACCACAAAGGACCGTATAGGTATAGTGTCTTTAGAAACTGGGAAACATAAACAACTGGTTTATAAATCTTCTACAGTGTCTCCCATTTATTTCATCATATCTAGGGTCCCTTTTAGCATATTCTACTTAATATCCATCTTCTTGACCTGGGGAAAAGAAAACATACAAAAAAGGGTGAGCTCAAATGCTCACCAAGGGCAATAAAGGAAATAAAAATCATATCGTATCTTTTTGAAAATCATAACCTGCAAAAGAGATCATAATATCTTAACATGGAATAAATCATAGAAGTGAAAATGAGATCCCCATAATCATAACATAAAACTTGAAACTTTGTGGCATGCACACATAATCATGGAAAATCATTTCTTGTTAGTCATGACTCATTGCCAAGACTATCTTAGTGGACAAAGTCCCTTTCTGAACTGAGTCACCCTCGTTCCATTCCTGTTTCACTGAACCGGTATAACCTACCATTCCAGCCATGTCTATCTCATGAGATATAAAATCTTTACCCAATGCATTGGAGGGAGATATAGGTCCCACCCATCTTATAATGAATCCTTTCTTATGTGTGCCACATAATCATAAACCATACATCATAGCGTAACCCATGTAATAAAAATGGGATTCTTAAACAACATGACATCATAAAAAAATTCATATAAGATAAAGGAATTCATAAAAATATTTCCATCACAACATAATCAAACCAATTTAAGAATAGGGATAAAAACAGAACCCTTTTATTATCTTAGATGGAAAATAATTTTGATAAAATACTTGAACTCCATTCTTGAGGAAAATATCCTTTCTACTTCAAAAACATTTTTCCTTTCATAACATGTCATACGACTTTAAAATAAAAGAAGTTGATTAAAAATAAACTTGAAAACTTGTAAAGGAAGTTTCTTGGAAATAATGTTTTAAAAATCCATTCATGCCTTATAAGTTAAAAAAACATTCTTCGTACTTTTGTCGGAAAAGTCAAAAAGTACCTCGTACGAAAAACGAAAAAAGATTCCTTTCATACATATTACTAAAAACTCACCGAAGGGTAAAAATGGATTTAAACAATTGTAGGTGGATGGAAATAATATTACATATTGATGAAACATGGATGTGGATGATAAAATACACCCCAGTAAATACTTACGAATAAACAATCTCAGATAAAAATGAGATTGTGATATTTCCCTTACCTTAGGTCCGATTTGCTTTGTACATTTCCGAAGATCCTGTATAATGGTTTAAATAATGTTATTGACTTATTCCAGAATCATACATATTGATATGATATCATATATGGTCATATTCTTAGCTTCTTGTTAGTAATATTTCATTGTTACTTGTTACTCGGGTCTTTATTGCCTTTTGTTCTTATGCGTGTTTTGCCGAATAAATTCTTATTCTTCTTTTAAGGTTATAGATACCTTATATCCAGAATGGTATTAGTGTAACATATATCATATTTATTCATTCAATTCATTTATATAATTACTATGTAATGATGATTATGTAGAACGAGTCGCATCACATCGTGGAGACGGTATTCCGTACGTACGCACGAGTGATGATATCGTTCCTATGATCGTGTAATTGTATTGGAGTATATATATATTATTTCAGTATAAATATTAATTTATAATAATCATAAATAGTTACTCATTACACCATTATACCCATCCTTGTAAGGTGATGATGGAAAATAGATTACACCACGGCGTGGAGACGGCATTCCGTACGTACGCACACGCGGTGATTTCATTTTTCCGTAGGATGGATAGAAGGTGAATTAGGGTTGTTTCATATTTATAATAACATATCAGTATGTAAGTAATACTGATGTTATTACTTTATCATGAAACAACTAAAGAAGAAGAAGTTGAATAAGAAAGAAATTGAAAAGATCGGTAATGGATATTACCTCTTCTTTGGAACGCCTCTTTGAATCCTCCACTTAGGGAACTAAGATTGGTCTTTGAAGAAGACCAGGACCTCTAGGATTATTATAGAAAAGTGGAGAGGAGAAAATGGCAGGGGTTGGCCGAGATTGAGTGCTCAGATTGGTGTGAGGAGGAGGGGGAGGAGGTGCCCTTTTATAAGGGAGGAGATGGGCACCTTAGGAATACCTCAAAATATTATTTTATATTAAAGTCAAAATCGGTTTATAATGGTTCCAAAGGGTCTTATTTCGAAGGTAAAGTGGGGATGGGTCGCAATACTATCAACCAATAAGATTTAGACAAGTTTAGGTTATTATTTTAACCTTATCAATTAGATTTAACTCTAAGTTAAATAATTTAACTTTTACCGTGACTTTTTGTTTTCTTACGCTATATGGTTAATACACTTACTATAACATGCCAAACGAACCCCAAGTTGTTTATTATTAATATATATTTCCTTATCTAAGTCATTTGGCCAAACCTTATATTTTTAGGAATAAAATAACAATTAATAATATAATATTTTATTTAAAAACTATTTTGTGTCAATTTTGACACTATTTGATATATGATTTTTGTGAAAGTCGTAACAGAATTATATGTTCGAACCAAGTTGCTTAAATCAACACTAATATATCATAGTAACCTTGAAAATTAGTGTAATTCATAAAAAGTCTCAAATTACATTTATTTGAGCATTTATAACATTAATTATGTTAACATTTCCTTAAAAGGGTAGTTACTGCATCATCGTTGTGTCATAAATAAATTAATTTATTTAAAGTCTAAAAATTATAAATAAAATATCATTATGTAGGAAATTGTTTTAGCTTTATAATGAATATTTTAGTCGAATTTACCTTATGTATAACCCCATATTAAAAATGTTTTAGTTATTAAACTTTGATTTTAACTATTTTAACTATTCATTAAATAAAATAATATTAAATGTCATAATCTAATCCAAGTGGACCTAAATGGTCATATTATATTCATAAGGTTGTTTTTGGTCGAATTACACTTATCCAATAGAATTAGGACATGTGTTAGGGTAATAGTAATATCATATTTACCCTTAGTTACCCTATTTACTATTAACCGTGGTAAAAAAAATAAAAAGTTACTATTCACCACAAATTATTTTCATCTCATTGAACCACATTTTAGTCCTTGATATTAACCGTGTCTATCGGATTTTCAAAATTCCATTCACAGAAGCGGTAAAATTAAGTTTTATGCAAAATTCAATTTTTAACCTACCACTTAGTGGTTTCACTATTCATCAAAAATTGAAAGTTTTCAGAAAAATACCAAAATTTCACCCTAGGCTAATTTCGAGATTCCGAATCCAAAAATGAAGTCCATTTTGAAAAATAAAATTTATAAAATTTTAAAAAGTGGGTTTTACTATTCATAACGGCTAGTTTTATTTTAATAGCATATCGTTGTTTAGTGAAACTCGGTATTGCGTACGACGCAAGCTATCGAGGAAGGTCACGATTTCGTGTAAAGCAAGCCAAGAAAGTGTTGTGTAGAAAAAGATTCCTTTGATGATTTATATAACATAAAAGTATCGGGTGTTACATCCAACCCCTGCCAAAATCCCTTCTCCACTTCCCTAGAATAATCCTAGAGGTCCTGGTCTTCTTCAAAGACCAATCTTATTTCCCTAAGTGGAGGATTCAAAGAGGCGTTTCAAAGAAGAGGTAATATCCATTACCGATCTTTTCAATTTCTTTCTTCTTCAACTTCTTCTTCTTTAGTTGTTTCATGATAAAGTAATAACATCAGTATTACTTACATACTGATATGTTATTATAAATATGAAACAACCCTAATTCACCTTCTATCCATCCTACAGAAAAATGAAATCACCGCGCGTGCGTACGTACGGAATACCGTCTCCACGCTGTGGTGTAATCTATTTTCCACCATCACCTTACAAGGATGGGTATAATGGTGTAATGAGTAACTATATATGATTATTATAAAGTGATATTGATACTGAAATAGTATAAATACACTTAAATACAATTCCACGATCATGGGAACAATATCATCGCTCGTGCATACGTACGGAATACCGTCTCCACGATGTGATGCGACTCGTTCTACATGATCATCATTACATAGTAATTATATAAATGAATTGAATGAATAAATATGATATATGTTACACTAATACCATTATGGATATAAGGTATCTATAACCTTAAAAGAAGAATAAGAATTTATTTGGCAAAACACGCAGAAGAACAAAAGGCAATAAAGACCTGAGTAACAAGTAACAATGAAATATTACTAATAAGAAGCTAAGAATATGACCATATATGATATCATATCAATATGTATGATTCTGGAATAAGTCAATAACATTATTTAAACCATTATACAGGAGCTTCGGACACGTACAAAGCAAATCGGACCTAAGGTAAGGGAAATGTCACAATCTCATTTTATCCGAGATTGATTATACTTTGGTATTTACTGGGATGTATTTTATCATACACATCCATGTTTCCCCAATATGTAATATTTATATCCTTCTACAATAGTTTATATCAAATTTTACCCTTCGGTGAGATTTTAGTAAAAGATATGAAAGGAATCTTTTGGCGTTTTTCGTACGAGGTACTTTTTGACTTTTCCAACAAAATTACGAGAAGAATGTTTTTTTAACTTATACGGCATGAATGGATTTTTAAAACATTATTTCAAAGAAGCTTCCTTTAAAAGTTCTCAAGTTTTTTTAATCAAATTCTTTTAGATTAAAATTGTATGACATGTTAAGAGAGGAAAAATGTATTTGAAGTAGAAAGGATATTTTCCTCAAGAATGGAGTTCAAATGTTTTATCAAAATTATTTTCCATCTAAGATAATATAGGGTTATGTTTTTATCCCTATTATTACATTGATTTGATTATGTTTTGAGGGAATTATTTTTATGAAGTCATTTACCTTATATGATTTGTTTTATGATGTCATGATGTTTCAAGAATCCCATTTTTGTTACATGTGTTATGCGATGATGTATGATTTATGATTATGTGGCACACATAAGAAATGATTCATTATAAGATTGGGTGGGACCTATATCTCCATCCAATGCATTGGTTAAAGATTTATATCTCATGAAATAGACATGGCTGGAACGGAAGGTTATTTCGGTTCAGTGATACAGGACTGAAATGAGGAGTGAACTCGGTTCAGAAATGGACTTTGTCCGCTAAGATAGTCTTGGCAATGAGTCATGACTGACAAGAAATGATTTTCCATGATTATGTGTGCATGCCACAAAGTTTCAAGTTTTATGTTATGATTATGGGGATCTCATTTTCACTTCTATTATTTATTCCATGTTAAGATATTATGATCTCTTTTGAAGGTTATGATTTTCAAAAAGATATGATATGATTTTTATTTCCTTTATTTGCCCTTGCTGAGCATTTGAGCTCACCCTTTTTGTATGTTTTCTTTTCCCCAGGTCAGGAAGATGGATATTAAGTAGAATATGCTAAAAGGGGCCCTAGATATGATGAAATAAATGGGAGACACTGTAGAAGATTTATGAACCAGTTGTTTATGTTTCCCAGTTTCTAAAGACACTATACCTATACGGTCCTTTGTGGTTTTGTCATATGTTGTAATAAGTGTGCTTCAATTTTGAAGTATTAACAATGTATGTAAAGTATGGGTCATTATAGTTGGTATCAGAGGAAAGGAATAGTCAACCTTTGGAAACTAGGATGTGAAAGCTTTAGTAAGAACCCTAAGTATAAGTCTAAGCATAGAACACAATCTTAGTGTTTTAGAAATGGCCATGAATAACCTAGGATAAGACCTTAAGCATGAAAATTTTATTCTTGAATTATGTGGTTTTCCTATTATAATTAGTGTTGCTCACACTATTCTTCTTGGTTTTAGTCAATCCCTGGAACCCGAAGGAACCGTGTTAATGCTGAATGCGATGGGCAATGCTATGATTGTCCCCCTGAGCAACCAAACGATATGGGAGCTGGAATGCAAAATCTTATAGCCATGCTCACACAACTTTCTCAAGCTATGAATCATGCAGGACTTCCAAACGAGCAAAGGAAGGAGAAACATTCTGTTGAATCCTTCATGAGGCAGCGTCCACCTTCTTTCAGCGGGTCTACTGATCCATTAGTTGCTGAACAATGGATTAGTACTACTGAAAAGATATTTTCAGTTCTTCAATGTTCTGAACATGATAAAGTCATCCTAGCAGTGTATCGTTTGGAAGGAGATGCTGATCAATGGTGGAATCTTATTAAGAATATGAGGCAAAGGGATGAAATTGAGTCCATGGAATGGGACGAGTTCAAGAACTTATTTTTCAATAAGTACTTCCCTCATATTCTCCGAACAAATATGGAGAAAGAGTTTCTTGAACTGAAGAAAAGGGATGATGAATCTGTTGGTACCTATGAAGAAAATTTTACAAGACTTGCAAAGTACGCTTCTGGTATTATTATCCAACCTGAGAGTAAGATCGATCGATTCTTTAGTGTCTTAGAACCAAGTCTTTGAAGGGCGTTAGCCATAAGGGACTTCAATAGCTATGAGGAAATCGTTCGATGTGCTCTGAAAGTGGAGATGGAGATTGGAGTAACCCATCAGTCATATGGGTTTGATAAGAAGAGGAAAATGGAATTCAAAGGAAAATCTAAAGAGCACACTGAAAAGAAGATGAGCTTTCCCTTATGCTCAAAGTGTGGAAAGAAACATGGAGGGAGTTGTCTTAAAGGGACAAGTAAATGTTTCAAATGTGGAAAGGAAGGTCATCGGGCATTTGACTGTCGCGGTGATGGGAAGAAGATGTATAATGATGAAAACAAAGGAAGGGATACACAGAATGAACCTACTACACTTCAATGTTTCAAGTGCAAGGAGATGGGGCATTATGCCAATCAATGCCCAAATCCAAGGGTTGATGATGATGGTCGACGTCAACAAACTCTTAAGGCTAAAGACAAAGGAAAGTCACATGCAATTTCTATCAGCGATGTGGAGTACGATAACGAAGTGGTGAAAGGTACACTTACCATCCACTCTAAAGTAGCAAATGTTTTATTTGATTTTGGATCCACCCACTCTTTTATTTCTGAAGAATTTTCTAAGGGTATCACCGTATTACCTCAACAATTAGATGTTGAGTTAGCTGTGACAACACCTAATGGCACATCAATCACATCAAAAGTTTATAATTCTTCTCCAATTGACGTTTTTGGGAAAGTGCTTCCTGCAAATCTTGTGATCCTTCCTTTAGTGGAATTCGATGTGATTCTTGGCATGGATTGGCTTTCTTTATATGGAGCTCATATCAATTGCCAAAGAAGGGAAGTCACATTTCATATTCCAGATCAATCTATGATTGTCTATCAATGCAAGGATGAACATAACCTTCCAGTGGAAATTTCTTCCATTTTATGGGTATTGATTCAACTAAATGAAGGTTATTTATCTCAAATGGTTGGTGAGAAACTCGCGATTAAGAATATGCCCATCGTACGGGAGTTTGATGATGTCTTTCCGGAGGAATTACCGGGTCTTCCACCAAATTGTGAAGTTGAGTTTTCAATAGAACTCGTACCGGGTGCTTTGCCTATTTCAAAGACACCTTATAGAATGGCCCCAATTGAGTTGCAGGAATTGAAGAAGAAACTCCAAGAGAATCTTGATAAGCGATTCATACACCCTAGTGCGTCACCTTGGGGAGCACCTGTTCTATTTGTTAAGAAGAAATATGGATCAATGAGACTCTATATTGATTATCGAGAACTTAACAAGATCACTATCAAGAACAAATATCCTCTCCCGCGCATTGATGTCTTATTTGACCAACTACGCGGAGCTCAATACTTTTCCAAGATTGATCTTCGTTCAGGGTATCATCAATTAAGGTTCAAAAGGGAGGATATACCAAAGACGGCTTTTCGTACAAGGTATGGACACTATGAATTTATAGTGATTCCATTTGGTCTTACTAATGCCCCTGCTATCTTCATGGATCTAATGAATAGAGTCTTTAGAGACTATATTGATCAATTTGTTGTAGTCTTTATAGACGATATTCTTGTCTATTCAAAGAGCAAGGAAGAGCATGAAGATCACTTGAGAATTATATTGAAGACCCTGAGAAAGGAGAAGCTTTATGCCAAATTTACCAAGTGTGAATTTTGGCTTCAAAAAGTTGCATTTTTGGGTCACATAATCTCAAAAGAGGGGATATCTGTAGATCCAACAAAAACAGAGGTTATTGAAAGATGGTCGAGACCAACAACAGTAAGTGAGATCTGAAGTTTTCTTGGTTTGGCTGGATATTATCGAGGTTTTGTAAAAGATTTTTCACGATTATCTAATCCACTCACCAAGTTGACTCGGAAAGGATTTAAGTTTGTTTGGACAGAGGAATGTGAAGAGAATTTCAAGGAGTTGAAAAGAAGGTTATCCAGTGCACCTGTGCTCACACTGCCTTGTAGTGGAGAAAGGTTTGTGATCTACAGTGATGCATACAAGAAGGGATTGGGGTGTGTTCTTATGAAAAATGATATGGTGAAAGCTTATGCCTCACGACAGTTGAAAATCCATGAGCAAAATTACCCAACACATGATTTGGAGTTAGCTGCGTAATCTTTGCATTAAAGATTTGGAGGTATTACCTTTATGGTGAAAGGTGTGATATTTATACTGATCATAAAAGTTTAAAGTATATTTTCACACAAAAGGAGCTGAATATGCGTCAAAGAAGATGGTTGGAGCTGATTAAGGATTATGACTGCTCAATCCATTACCACCCTGGGAAAGAAAATAAGGTGGAAGATGCATTAAGTCGACAAGACCATGCTAGTTTATCCATGATGAGGATCACAAAAGATCCAATATTTATGGATTTACAAAGGATGGATCTTGGAATTATAATGGAAGGGGAAAAATCTTATCTTTCTCAAATGAATGTTCAACCATCTATACATGTGAAGATTAAAGAGGCACAGAAAGAAGATGTCGAGTTACAAAAGAAGGTGAGAAATGTTCTTGAATTCAACCTTGATTGTGATGGGATAATAAAGTTCAGGAATCGGGTTTGTGTTCCTCCCATCCCCGAATTAAAGAAGGAGCCGCTGGATGAGGCTCATAGTTCTTCATTCTCTATTCATCCTGGAAGCACGAAGATGTATAGGGACCTGAAAGAGTACTTCTGGTGGGATGGCATGAAAAGAGATGTTGCTGAATATGTCTCTCGATGCTTGGTTTTTCAACAAGTTAAAGCTGAGAGACAGAAGTTTAAGGAGATGTTACAACCATTACCCATACCCGAATGGAAATGGGAAAACATCACTATGGACTTTGTCATAGGACTTCCTAAAACATCCAAAGGCAATAATGCTATCTGGGTCATAGTTGATCGTCTTACAAAGTCTTCACACTTCATTGCTATTAGAGAGGATTTCTCTCTAGATCAGCTTGCCAGGATATATGTAAAGGAAGTGGTAAGATTGCATGGAGTACCACTTTCTATTATATCTGATCGGGATCAGAGATTTACCTCGAATTTCTGGCGAAGTCTTCAGCATACTCTGGATACAGAGTTGAGTTTCAGCACTGCTTATCATCCTCAGACAGATGGTCAGTCTGAGAGAACAATTCAAACCCTAGAAGATATGTTGAGAGCTTGCTCTATGGATTTCAAAGGAGGTTGGGATCAACACCTACCTTTGGTGGAATTTTCTTATTATAATAGCTTTCACTCCAGTATTCAGATGGCTCCTTATGAAGCTCTCTATGGAAAGAAATGCAGGACTCCAACTTCCTGGGATGAAGTTGGGGAAAGAAAGCTATTAGGACCTGATCTCGTTGATGAAATGGCAGAAAAGGTCAGATCTATTCAACAACACATAAGAGCAGCTCAGAGTCGATAGAAAAGTTATGCCGACAACCGAAGAAAAGACCTAGAGTTTGAAGTGGGTGATAAAGTGTTCTTACGAATATCTCCCTGGAAGAGGGTTATGAGATTTGGAAAGAAGGGGAAGTTGAGCCCTAGATATATCGGTCCTTTCGAAATACTGGATCGTGTTGGAAAGGTAGCTTACCGATTGGCGCTTCCACCGAATCTCTCTCAAGTTCACGATGTGTTCCATGTATCTCTCCTGAGAAAGTACATACCTGATCCTTCACATGTACTCAGCTCAGAAGTTGTACCGCTGGAGCAAGATCTTTCTTATGAAGAACAACCGATAGAGATTCTGGATCGTAGCAAAAAAGTCCTACGAAACAAGACCACTCGATTGTTGAAAGTTTTATGGAGGAACCACCAACTTGAAGAAGCTACATGGGAGATTGAGGATATGATGAGGGAGAAGTATCCTCATCTGTTTGTTACAAAGTGACGAATTTCGAGGGCGAAATTCTTTTTAAGGGGGGTAGAATGTAACACCCGATATTTTTATGAGTAATATTTTGTTTTTATGTTATATATATATCATCAAAGGAATCTTTCACTACACACTAGCTTGGCTTACTTTACACGCAATCACGACCTTCCTCGATAGCTTGCGTTTTACGCAATACCGAGTTTCACTAAACGACGATATGCTATTAAAATATTATTTAAAATAGCCGTTATGAATAGTAATAACCACTTTTTGAAATTTTATCTTTCAAAATGGACCTCATTTTTGGATTCAGAATACTGAAATTAGCCTAGGGTGGAATTTTGGTATTTTTCTGAAAACTTTCAATTTTTGATGAATAGTGAAACCACTAAGTGGTAGGTTAAAAACAGAATTTTGGATAAAACTTAATTTTACCGCTTCTGTGAATGGAATTTCGAAAATCCGACAGACACCGTTGATATTAGTAAGTAAAATGTGGTTCAATGAGATAAAAATAATTTTTTTGGTGAATAGTAACTTTTTACTTTTTTTACCGCGGTTAATAGTAAATAGGGTAACTAAGGGTAAATATGATATTACTATTACCCTAACACATGTCCTAATTCTATTGGATAAGTTTAATTCGACCAAAAACAACCTTATGAATATAATATGACCATTTAGGTCCACTTGGATTAGATTATGACATTTAATATTATTTTATTTAATGAATATTTAAAATAGTTAAAATCAAAGTTTAATAACTAAAACATTTTTAATATGGGGTTATACATAAGATAAATTCGACTATAAATATTCATTAGAAAGCTAAAAAGATTTCCTACATAATGATATTTTATTTATAATTTTTATACTTTAAATAAATTAATTTATTTATGACACAACGATGATGCAGTAATTACCCTTTTAAGGAAATGTTAACATAATTGATGTTATAAATTCTCAAATAAATGTAATTTGAGACTTTTTATGAATTACACTAATTTTATAGGTTACTATGATATATTAGTGTTGCTTTAATCAACTTGGTTCGAACATATAATTCTGTTAAGACTTTCACAAAAATCATATATCAAATAGTGTCAAAATTGACACAAAATAGTTTTTAAATCAAATATTATATTATTAATTGTTATTTTATTCCTAAAAATCTAAGGTTTGGTCAAATGACTTATATAAGGATATATATATTAATAATAAACAACTTGGGGTTCTTTTGGCATGTTATAGTAAGTGTATTAACCATATAGTGAAAGAAAACAAAAAGTCACGGTAAAAGTTAAATTATTTAACTTAGAGTTAAATCTAATTGATAAGGTTAAAATAATAACCTAAGCTTGTCTAAATATTATTAGTTGATATGATTTCGACCCATACCCACTTTACCTTCGAAATAAGACCCTTTTTAACCATTATAAACTGATTTTGACTTTAATATAAAATAATATTTTGAGGTATTCCTAAGGTGCCCCTCTCCTCCCTTATAAAAGGGCACCTCCTCCCCCTCCTCCTCACACCAATTTGAGCACTCAAGCTCGGCCAACCCCTGCCAAAATCCCTTCTCCACTTCTCTAGAATAATCCTAGAGGTCCTGGTCTTCTTCAAAGACCAATCTTAGTTCCCTAAGTGGAGGATTCAAAGAGGCGTTTCAAAGAAGAGGTAATATCCATTACCGATCTTTTCAATTTCTTTCTTCTTCAACTTCTTCTTCTTTAGTTGTTTCATGATAAAGTAATAACATCAGTATTACTTACATACTGATATGTTATTATAAATATGAAACAACCCTAATTCACCTTCTATCCATCCTACGGAAAAATGAAATCACCGCGCGTGCGTACGTACGGAATACCGTCTCCACGCCATGGTGTAATCTATTTTCCACCATCACCTTACAAGGATGGGTATAATGGTGTAATGAGTAACTATATATAATTATTATAAATTGATATTGATACTGAAATAGTATAAATACACTTAAATACAATTCCACGATCATGGGAACAATATCATCGCTCGTGCGTACGTACGGAATACCGTCTCCACGATGTGATGCGACTCGTTCTACATGATCATCATTACATAGTAATTATATAAATGAATTGAATGAATAAATATGATATATGTTACACTAATACCATTCTGGATATAAGGTATCTATAACCTTAAAAGAAGAATAATAATTTATTCGGCAAAACACGCATAAGAACAAAAGGCAATAAAGACCCGAGTAACAAGTAACAATGAAATATTACTAATAAGAAGCTAAGAATATGACCATATATGATATCATATCAATATGTATGATTCTGGAATAAGTCAATAACATTATTTAAACCATTATACAGGAGCTTCGGACACGTACAAAGCAAAACGGACCTAAGGTAAGGGAAATGTCACAATCTCATTTTATCCGAGATTGTTTATACTTTGGTATTTACTGGGGTGTATTTTATCATCCACATCCATGTTTCCCCAATATGTAATATTTATATCCTTCTACAATAGTTTATATCAAATTTTACCCTTCGGTGAGATTTTAGTAAAAGATATGAAAGGAATCTTTTGGCGTTTTTCGTACGAGGTACTTTTTGATTTTTCCGAAAAAAGTACGAGAAGAATGTTTTTTTAACTTATACAGCATGAATGTATTTTTAAAACATTATTTCCAAGAAGCTTCCTTTAAAAGTTTTCAAGATTATTTTTAATCAACTTCTTTTAGATTAAAATTGTATGACATGTTAAGAGAGGAAAAATATATTTTAAGTAGAAAGGATATTTACCTCAAGAATGTAGTTCAAATGTTTTATCAAAATTATTTTCCATCTAAGATAATATAGGGTTCTATTTTTATCCCTATTGTTACATTGATTTGATTATGTTTTGAGGGAATTGTTTTTATGAAGTCATTTACCTTATATGATTTGTTTTATGATGTCATGATGTTTCAAGAATCCCATTTTTGTTACATGTGTTATGCGATGATGTATGATTTATGATTATGTGGCACACATAAGAAAGGATTCATTATAAGATGGGTGGGACCTATATCTCCCTCCAATGTATTGGGTAAAGATTTATATCTCATGAGATAGACGTGGCTGGAACGAAAGGTTATTTCGGTTCAGTGATATAGGACTGAAACGAGGAGTGAACTCGGTTCAGAAATGGACTTTGTCCGCTAAGATAGTCTTGGCAATGAGTCATGACTGACAAGAAATGATTTTCCATGATTATGTGTGCATGCCACAAAGTTTCAAGTTTTATGTTATGATTATGGGGATCTCATTTTCACTTCTATGATTTATTCCATGTTAAGATATTATGATCTCTTTTGCAGGTTATGATTTTCAAAAAGATATGATATGATTTTTATTTCCTTTATTTGCCCTTGCTGAGCATTTGAGCTCACCCTTTTTGTATGTTTTCTTCTCCCCAGGTCAGGAAGATGGATATTAAGTAGAATATGCTAAAATGGACCCTAGATATGATGAAATAAATGGGAGACACTGTAGAAGATTTATGAACCAGTTGTTTATGTTTCCCAGTTTCTAAAGACACTATACCTATACGGTCCTTTGTGGTTTTGTCATATGTTGTAATAAGTGTGCTTCAATTTTGAAGTATTAACAATGTATGTAAAGTATGGGTCGTTATAACTAACACCAAATGTAATTTATTACTGAGATCAATTATAGATAAAGAAAATATCCTGAATAGCAATTACTTCCAAGAGTGGTATAGGAACTTATGCATAGTACTACACTGTGAAAAGAAGATATATGTGCTGGAATCTTGAGTTCCTGCTAAGCCTCATCTAGGAGTAAGTATGGTAGAAAAAGATAAATGGAAAAATATTGTATATGATGCACTTTATGTTCAATTCATCCTATTGTCATCCATATCTATCCAATTCCAGAAAATTCATAAGGATGAGGATGCTAACAAGATGCTTTCACATATCAAAGAATTATATTAGGAGAGGGCCAGACAAGAAAGTGCAGGCTAGCTGAAGGTCACCATGTCATTCCTCGTGAACTCAAGATGATTGGGTATATTGAGAGGATTTAAGACCATGGGTTTAAATTGAACCAAAAAATAGCAATGGATCTCATTATTTCCTCTTTACCTCCAAGCTTCTCAACTTTCATTGTCAATTATTACATGAATGATATGAAATTGTCACTCCCAGTCCTTTTGGATTTAGTTTTCCAAGATGAAAAGGATATGAAGAATACTAATTCATCTCTCCTTATAGTAATCCAAAGAAAGTAAAAGGGGTATAAGCCCATGTCATGGCCAAAGACACCAATGCAAAATCCTAAAAATAAGGAAAAGTTTTAGAAGTAGAGTAACGAGAAGAAAGTTTTCTGCTTTGGATATGACAAGAGAGGAAACTTGAAAAATAATTGTAGAGTTAAGAAGAAGAAACAAATTGATTCTTCTACTTTAGGTATTTTTTTTATTTAATGTAGTCTATATTTATCTACAAGTTGGGTATTGGATATGGCATGTGGTTCACACATTTGTATTCATATACAGGAACCAGGTAGGTTCAATAAGATTGCAATAGGTGAAGTGGATATCCGAGTTGTAAATGGTGGATGTTTATCATCATTGGTAGTGGAAGACTACCACTTAACCTTGACAAGTGGTTTGGTTATAGTTTTTAAAAATTTCTATTATGTACCTTTTGTAACCACGAACATTTTCTCTATGTCGTGTTTAGACACTATGGGATTTTGTTTCATGTTTGGAAGTAAATGTTGTCTATTTATAGGGATAACATATGTTATGGTATTGAAAATATTAAAAATGGTTTATAAATTACAGAAATCACAACTGAAATAAGGGTTTTTTCAACACTTATATACAAACAGTTTCCTTAAACCGTTGGTAAAAAAATTACCAACGATTTTCTTAAACTATTGGTAAAACCGAGTGCAGAACACACTTTACCAATGGTTCTAGTGAACTGTTGCTAAAGGGGATATAAATTCCCCCCCCCCTTTACCAATTGTTCTTAGAAACCATTGGTAAAGGTTTCCCCAATAACACCGCACGACCCTTCTCCTCTCCCCCATTTAGACAGAACCCAAATTTGACAGCATCCCCTGTGATCAGAGCACCTCTCCCCCATTCGGAAAACACCTCTCTTGGGTTCATCTCGGTTCCTCCATCTGAATGGTTGGAATCTCACCTTCCCCCATCCAAGATACTAAATCTTCATCCGAACCATACCAAATTAGGTAATTTCTTATGTCGTACCTGATTTTTATTGAGATCTATCTAATATTTTAGTTTTATGTTTTGATTTTGATGTGTTTCTACTTTTTTATTTTTATTTAACCTAGAAAACCGTTTTAGATTTTTTAAGAGTAACCATAGAAAACCCTTTTAGATTTTTTATTTGTCGCTTTAATTTATCATATCATTATATTAAAATGTTATATAAATAGACTAGATATTTATAGACCTCTCATTGGTCACCTACATGAATTGTAACTCACATATTGTTCGAGATGCCATTGGGTACCTGGATAAACTACATGATTATATGTTTAGATAAGGGGAATCACCATTTTACAGATTCATGACTACTCACATCAAATAGGATGTAGCATGTAGCAGATGATTGGGTTGTAGCTCAAGAAGCTAAGTCGAATTTTAGAACTTATTGAGCCTCTTGTATAGTAATACTTCCTACTAGTTGTAACTGTGTTTTTATTCTGGATACATGACATACATTACCATCATTCGGTTTATGATTCTGTTATTTGTTGGTATTACAGATTTGGTTATTTTGATCCATTTCCAATTTTTTCCCATTGTTATATTTCTTCCACTTTTTAACTGATAATATTAAAATTGTGCAACTTAAGTAATGAGGGAATAGTCTCCCCCCAGACACACCAAAGGCTCTCACTATGAGTCAAAAACATTTGGAATTATGGTAGATGTTCATGAGGCCATGTGGCCATCTGGTTTTGGGTCACTAATAAGTGGCATCCTGGTTTGGGATGTCGCAATTTTTGGATCAAATCCATTCTTATAAATATTGATGGTCCCACTCCATAATCAATTGGGACATGATTAAATTAATACACCCTACCAAACTATGATCTATGGCCCCAAACTTAGGATCCATTAATCCATGGTTAAGGTGAAACTTTATGAGGCCATAACTACTTTTTATGTGATCCACATCCTACTCCACATCCTGATCTCACTATAGAAGTTAAAGTTTAAAACTCATGTACTCCCAACAAGACCCTTAAGGATTATGTATTCCTTGATCCACTTCCATTATCTTACTAGTCAAACATTGAATATAGGCATTGAAAATCCTATATATTATTTTCTTATATACACTATATTTTGTTCTGTTTCTTAATATGATTCTCATATAGTGTAATGTGTCAGTTATTCTATTATATAAAGTAAAAAATTGTCGTTTACATAAATATTTTTTTGATTGAACTTCAATATTATTGATTTTCTTTGAAATGACTTATTGAAATTTTTTTACAGAATGGATAGAAGTTGGATGTATGAAACTGATCAGATTTCAACCGATTTTCAAAATATTTTGGATAGCTTTTTAGATTTTTTATTTGATAAGGCTTCATATTGTGGTCTCATACACTGCCCATGTTCTAATTGTGTTGGAAGACCTTGGTTGAGTCGTGAAGTAGTTAGCTATCATATAACCAAATATGGTTTCCAAACAGACTATTATGCATGTTATCACAATGGAGAGAAACTAGAATATCAAAATGTTGAAGATTCAAATGATTGGACTGAATTAGAGAGTTTGATATATGATTGGTTTCCATTTATTTGAAATCATGAGAAGGAAAGGATTTCCAGCCAATAAGATTTCTATACAAGCACACATGAGGTGTCCAATGAAAATGATGATGTTTATAGGGTGAAAAAATTTAATGATGCTGCGATGAATCTAGTATATCAGTAATGTGGTAAAATTAAAAAGTTGGAATTTTTAATCTTATTGTTTCATGGGAAAACTATGTGTGGGATTTTAAATACTACAATCAATTACATTCTTACCTTCTTGAGGGACTTCCTTCCAAATGATGTTGATATTCCCTCAAACCACTATATGGAATGGAAGTTAGTTGGTCAACTAGGATTCACAAAAACAATGATTCTTTCTCGAATGATTGCAACTTATTTTAGGAGGAAACTACTGAAAGAAATCATTGTATCAAATGTGGGAGCTACCAATGGAAGGGAAAATATTATAGAACACTATCTCATGTGCCACAAAAAGTAATGTGTCACTTTCTATTGATCCCCAGATTACAGAACCTTTTCATGTCTGATGAAATATCAGTATAAATGTGATGGCATGACACCGAGAGAAAGAAGAATAATGAAGAGTTGGTTCAACCTGCAAATGGATTTTCATTGCAGATATTTGATGCTCGATATCATGAATTTGCAGGCGATGTGCATAATGTGAGACTAGGTCTTTCATGTGATGGTTTTAATCCATTTAGGCAGATGCTTACTTCACACAGCACATGGATGGTTTTCATACACATTTATAACCTTCCCCCATGGATGTATATGAAAAGGCATTACACATTCATGAGTATACTGATATCTGGCCCTTCTTATCCTGGTAATGATATAGATGTATACATGAAACCTTTAATAAAAGAGTTGAAATTTCTTTGGGATGTGGGTGTGCCCACATACGATGCATCTTTGAAAGACATATTTCAGATATGTGTTGTGCTTATGTGGACGATCAATGATTTTCTTACTTATGAAATGATGTATGGATGGAGTGTAAAAGGAAAATTTTCATTTCCTATTTATATGAATAATACTCGATTGAGAAGACCGAAATATAGTTGTAGTTTTAGTTTTATGGTACATCGACGATTCTTGCCAATGAACCATCCATATTGAAATAATCTTCGAAGATTTGAAAATACCATTGAGACTAACGATCCACCTCTGCGTATGTTGGGAACTAATGTGCATAATGAATTGAATGGTTTTAGTTATTCATTTGGGAATGGTGTAATGAAATCTAGAAAGAGGAAAAACGTTTCCAATGATACCTATTACAATTGGAAGAAGAAAATTATATTTTTTGAGTTGTCGTATTGGTCAACCAACTTGTTACGTCATTGCTTAGACGTGTTTCACATTAAAAAGAATATATGTGAAATGTCACTTTCAATTCTTCTAAATGTCAAGGGGAAGACAAAAGATGATTTATGATCTCGGTGTGACTTGGTATATTGGGGGATCAGACTATAATTGCATCCTCTCTATGTTAGTGAAAATAAATGGAAAGTTCCATGTGCTTCTTATCTGATGACACCTGCGGAAAAATATCAATATCTGGAAGTGCTAGAGACTATTAAAGTTCCTGATGGCTATTTAAGCAATATATCAAAATGGGTTAATATAAAATAGGTGAAGCTGAAATCATTGAAGAATCATGATTATCACGTCCTTTTACATGAGTTGATTCCAATAGAAATCTGTCATCTCTTGTCCAATAATGTAAGAGTCTCAGTTATTTGGTTTTTCTATTTGTTTAGAAATCTTTTTTCTAATAAGTTTTCCAAATAATTATTTTAATAACTATTGATAGAGACACCATTAATTTTGTGTGAGTTAGATAAAATATTTCCTCCATTATTTTTTAAATGCATGTTGCATCTGACTGTCCATATTCTGACCAAAATACTTCGTGGTGGACCTGTTGCTTTCCGTTGTATGTATGCAACTAAAAGGAGAATCTAAACATTGAAATCATATGTTTGGAATAGGGATTATCCTGAAGGTTCTATTGTGAATGGTTACTTGGCTCAAGAATGTATGGATTTATGCTCAATGTATTTGTCCAATCTTACTACATGAATAAAAAGACCAATGAGAAATGAATAAGAGTAGTATGAGCAACATGAACCTATTTTTCCATCACTTCCTTAGATAGGATGAATTCATGGATCATATACATTGACTACATTAATCCTTGAAGATTGAGAGATGGCACATCGCACAATGTTGTTCTATTGTGATTTGTTCAACGAGTATATCATGTAAGTAAATTGTACATGTATCTCTTATCTTATTGACCACGTCTTCCTGACACATCAAATTTATTATGTTTTTGAGGTTTATTAATAGTTTAGGGAAGACCCTAGGTCGTCTCTCGAGGAGCATTGGTGGCTTATAGTGTGTATTTTTAATAAAGATTACTAAAAGAGGGGGTGATTTTGAAAACAGTTTTAAGAAAATAACTTAACATAAATATTTCAATAGATAATAGAATAAGGTGGAGGATTAATAATTATGAGATAAGGAGATCACTTCATGTTCATTACACATCTTGGATAGTTTATTGTTCTGAAAATTTCACATGGTTTTGTTTAATTCTTTGGTTGAGGGTTGTCAAGATCTTGATTCCCCTCTTGCCTCTCTAAACATTGCACAAAGTACCAACCCTTGAAAAAAAAATCTTGTTTTCAAGTTTTGAACTTAAAGAACTGATTAAAGTCTACCAAAGCATACTAATATCTTTTTGTACAAGTGAGAGAAAGAGGATCCTTGTGTTGCACAATCGGAACAACTCAAGTTTCCCACTTGAAATTTCAACCAAATTGGTGTTGAAATGAAAAGTGGTACACTTATTTAAATCCAAAAATGAACTCAGAGGAGAAACATGATTAGATAAAACATAAGTGAAATAATTGACACACAAATTACACAAAACTAGTAGATAATCAAGTTCCAAAACTCCCTCCCAAGTATGTGTAGCTCCCTTGAAATGATCGTCCACCTTTTAGCTCGCCATCGAGAGGAGGAGAAGGCTCGGGTGGAATTTCCCCTTCATCCATGGTTCCCCTATGAGGATAGGGGCCTCCAGAATATCAAGTATGAGGAGGGAACTCCTTTGGGTCTCCAAAATACCAGATCTTTTCCTCTTGGTCGAACTTACAAATGAGGAAACCAAGGTTCCATTTTATAGGGAAATGCGAAGGTGGTTTTGATCACACAGAATTATTGAAACCACTTGTCACAGGTGTTTCGACATCCAGACAACATTATATCGATTTATATAAAATGAAAAAGTTGTATAAGAACATCTTGTATGTCTCCACGAAAGGTTTGGCTCACTTTGGACACCTATAGCATGAGATATGGACAGATCACAACACACCACTTTTGAATCTGTGCAGATTTTGTGTGCTGGATAGATCAGGTCAGCAAGGCCATTATATGGAAGAATCCGTTTAGGGTTTCTTCATATGAACTATATCCCAATGCGTGTTGGACCATCCCAGAAAATTTCATCCCAATTGGATGCACGGTCGAGTAGAAGTATGCGGATTAACCCACTGATGTGCTTGGATCTTAGGCAGTTTGGCCCATTTTTCTTGGACATCATCATGGACCCTCCAAATCACCATCACCTTCAATGAAATTTTCAAGACAAGTAACATTGTACTTTTCAATATCAATAAACACAAAATAAAGGATTCAAACATGTAATTCAATTTTTTATTAGTTTTGTAATTTACAATACAAATTCAGTTTAATACAATGGTGTAAGGGTGAAAATGACATAGTGAATCGTGGGACGATCACACCCCCACACCTAAACATTTTCACTCCTGGGAAAAGTCACATATCCAAATAATATGATGCATATATATAGATTCCAAAAATCAAGAAAATTTAACATTTGAGGAAATTGAAATTCACTAATGTAATGTGATCAGTCCATGAACCACACCAAAGAGTTTTTCCTAGTGAAAATAGAAAAAGATGTCTCATAAATCATATCACAATAAAATTCAAAGAGATTCATGAAACCATCATGAGAAAGGAATTAAAAATTCAAATATTCCACTAAATCTCCATATGTGTGTGTGAAAACCATTCCATGCTATTCTTTACACTTTCCATCAAATAAATATCGGTTATTTTAACATTATTCAACTTTAAATGATTTTTCACCAAACCCGTCCTACATCCTTTGCAATCACATTTCAAGACCCACTCACTTAAGCATTCCCAGAAGTCAAAGCATAAGCTCTTGACCTAGATATCCCCTTATGTTTCACATTTCATCACTCCCATCATTTTTTTTGAAGTTGCATTTGGAACAAATCTCACCCTCATCTCTCAACCCTTGTTTGATCTCCTCACAACACTAATTGCAATAGTTATTACAAGATCAAAGGTTGAGGAGGAGTGGTTTTTGACCTGACCAAGACACAAATTTTTTTTGACGGCATACAATAGTCAGACATTAGGTACACATGCATAGGTCAATCTGGTATAGTAAGGAAATAGATCATATAAGGAACGAACTAATGAAAATATCATTTAAAGATGAAAAATATTAACCTAACATATATTTACCATATATTTTGTTTGAAATATTCATCCTATGTGGTTTAGTGCCAAATTGTATAGATATATTAGTGACATGGTTTTCCCAAAACTACTCACACAAGGGGCATCAATCATATCAAATGTTTCATAGTGATATAACCATTTATATAATTTCCAAAAATCAAATTCACTAAAAATCACTCCCTGATGTTAAATTCATATAGATACTCTTTTTCACCATTATTTATTGTATTTTTACTTTCCCCATTTTATGGTCACCGAATCATGGAACTTTGAAATTTTTGATGGGGAAAAAATGAAAATACCATAAAGAAGGCGAAAAAGAGAATAATGAAGAAAGAAAATAGAAAACCTAATGAACTCAACAAGATAGGAAAAAGTAAAAATACCATAAAGAATGCAAAAAAATGATGAAAATTCCTCTCAAACCCAGGAATGTACCCATCCCCCCACACCTAGAATGTGCAGTGTCCTCACTGTAAGAAAAGAGGGTGTGGAAAGGAAGGATAAAACTTGGTTATTTTCATTCATAGATTTCTTCTTGAATATGGAGTTCCTCTCTTAGGGACTCCGGAATGAATCCATGGAAGTGCTTCAGCCGCTTCCCATTGAAAGTGAATGTTTTCTTGGTTTCTTCATTTTGAACCTGGACAACACCAAATGGAGAGATGTTAGTAACTGTGTATCGTCTAGACTAGCGGGAACAAAGCTTACTAGGATGTAAATTCAGCCTTGCATTATAAAGGAGGACCTTCTGCCCAATATGGAATTGACGATGAAGGACAAGACGGTCATGGGAAGCCTTGGTTCTATCCTTATAAATCCTGGAGTTTTCATATGCATCTCTTCTCATTTCCTCTAGCTCCTGAATCTGTAACTTCCTTTCAGCACCTCCACCAGAATAATTAGAATTGCATTGTTTGATGGCCCAGTAGGCCCGGTTCTCAATCTCAACAGGGAGGTGAAAACTCTTTCCAAACACAAGACAATAGGGTGACATTCCAATGGGAGTTTTGAAAGTAGTACGGTAGGACCATAATGAATCATCAAGTTGAAGACTCCAATCTTTTCTATTGGGTTGAACCATTTTTTCAAAAAAATACCTCTCTATTTGACACAACAGCTTGACCATTGGTTTGTGGATGATATGCAGTAGAAACTCTATGACTGACCTCATACCTACGTAATAGTGATTGCATTGTTCGGTTGTCGAAATGAGAACCTTGGTCACTGATGATGAAACTAGGTAAGCCAAATCTACAGAATATTTGGGTTCTCAAAAATTCTACAACTACCTTAGAATCATCAGTCCTTGTAGCTCGTGCCTCTACCAATTTAGATACATAGTAAACTGCCAGAAGAATGTACAAGTTTCCAAAGGAATTTGGAAATGGCCCCATAAAGTCAATACCCCAAACATAAAAAATGTCATGAAAGAGCAACGGTTGTTGTGGAATTTCATTTCATTTAGAGACATTCCCCATTCTTTGACAACGAGTACAAGATTTGAAAAAAATCATGGGAATCCCAAAAAAGTATTGTCCAAAAGAGACCAGAATCAAGAACCTTGCGAGCAGTCCGTTGGGGACCAAAGTGGCCCCCACAAGAAAGAGTGTGGAAGAATCTAAGGAAGGACTAAAACTCACTATCGGGAATAGAAAGCCAAATGACTTGATCACTACAGGTGCGCCAAAGGTAGGGGCATCCCAAATATACCAACAAGACTCATGTTTTAGACGACTGGCTTGGTTTTTGTTGAAATCAGTAGGAATGAAAGATGCTACCAAATAATATACAATTTCAGAATACCAGGGAATAGCATCTTGCACTCGGTACAATTGCTCATTAGAAAACATTTCATTTATGGGAATATAGGGGTATGAGTCAATGTCCGAGGATGGTTGAATTCTACTGATATGGTCATCCACCACATTCTCTGCTCCTTTTTTATCTATAATTTCTGAATTGAATTCTTAAAGGAGGAGCATCCAACGAATGAGACGTGGTTTGGATTTTGGTTTCTTAAAGAGGCATTGGAGGGAGGCATGGTTTGAGAACACAGTGACATTGGACCCCAAAATATATGACCTGAATTTGTCCAAGGAAAACACAATGGCAAGGACTTATTTTTTAGTTGTGGTGTAGTTTTCTTGGGCAGGGTCCAAAGTACATGAGGCATAGGCTATGACATGTGGAGTTCGGTCGACCCTTTGTGACAAAACTACCCCAACTTCATAGTTAGAGGCGTCACACATGAGCTCAAATGGTAAATCCCACCGAGGTGGTTGGATTACCGGGGGAGCGGTGAGACTCCATTTTAACTTATTAAAATCATCCTCACATTTTTTATCAAAAAGAAATTGTTTTTATTTTTGGAGTAATCAGGAGAGGGGGAGTGCAATTTTACTAAAGCCAGGAATAAAACGATGGTAAAATCCAGCATGACCTAGGAAAAATCACACATTCCGTATATTTTTGGGGGAATTGAAGGGAATAAATGAAATCAACTTTTGATTTATTTACTTGGATTCCATCCATTGAAATGACATGTCCCAGAACTATACCTTGTCGCACCATGAAATGGAATTTCTCATAATTTAATACATGATTCTATTCAATATAGCGACGTAGGACTGAACCATGACTACTCAAACATTCATCAAAAGAAGAGCCTTAAATAGTGAAATCATCCATGAATACTTCCATGCAATTCTCTAGGTAATCCAAAAAAATACTAACCATGCATCATTGGAAAGTACCCAGAGCATTGCACAGACCAAATGGAATCCTTCTACAAGAAAATGTGACAAAGGGTCAAGTGAAGGTTGTCTTTTCATGATCCTCAGGTGAAATATGGATCTGAAAGTATCTAGAATACCCATCAAGGAAACAGTATTGGGACTTACCCACTAGCCTCTCTAGAATTTGGTCAATGAATGGCAAAGGGAAATGGTCCTTCATCGTGTGTTGGTTTAGTCGGCGATAGTCTATACAGACTCGCCAACTATTCTGCACATGAGTTGGACCCAATTAATTGTTTTAATGTTTAATTTCTGTAAGGCCGGTCTTTTTAGGAACCACTTGAACAGGACTGACCCATTTGCTGTCAGAGATGGGGTAAATGATTCCAGCAACCAATAATTCTGTTACCTCATTTTTCACAACTTCTAGGAGGTTGGGGTTCAGTCGATGTTGTGGCTGCCTCACTGGTTTAGCCTCATCATTTAACAAAATATGATGTGTACAAATTGATGGGCTAATACCAGGAATGTCAGCAAGTGTCCACCCCAAAGCTTGTTTATACTCCCTCAAAAGTTCAAGCAGTCACAATTCATGCTCAGGAGGGAGTGAACTTGCAATGATGACGGGAAACTTGTTTCCATTCTCAAGATATGATTATTTTAAATCATAAGGCAGTTGTTTTAGTTCCAATTCAGGTGGATTTTGGATTGATGAGAGTGTGTGAGAGAGGTCACTGATCTCATCTAACTGCTCAATGGTATCAACCTCGGATGAGGAATGAGCTTTTACAATCTTAGCAGTATCATTGATGGTCAGTGGATCATCAGTGTTCAAGAAATCATCAATCAGTGAACATGCATGAAACTTTTCTAGAACACTACAAAAATCAATGGATGAAACATTTCCTAGCATTTCTATCAATGAAGAAAACTCATAAAGTGGATCGGTGGGAATAAAAGTTGTTTTTTAGAGGTAGGGGGTACATCAATTGAATTAATAGAGAGAGAGTAATGTTCTTCAGAGGGGTGATTCATGGAATCAAGGATGTCGAAATGGACTATGTCACCACGACCTGCAATGTGGAATAAATAGAGTAAGGCATCACATTAATAGAGGCACCTAAATCAAGTATAGCATTATAAAAAGAATACTCCCCTATGGTGCATGGAATTGAGAATGTTCCTGGATCATTTAATTTTGTGGGAAGTGATGGCTATATCAATGCTGAAACATTCCTCCCCAAACTCACCTTTTCATCTCCATAAAGTCGCCTTCAGTGTGTACACATCTCCTTTAGAAACATGGCGTACTGTGGAATTTTCTTCACAACATCAATCAATGGGATGTTAACCTGCACTTTCATGAAAATATTTAATATTTCCTTATCATGATTATTTTCCTTTGGTTTCCATGGTTGGGTTGAACTTTGAGGAAATGGAAGGGAATGGTTGGGCTAGGTGACTCATCAATGTCCACACTCTTTCCTTTGGAAGGGCTTCTCTCAAAACAACGTTCATCAATATTTGGAACATTTTTAATGGTTGGGATAGAGGTTTCCTAAGGAGGGGATGACTCTAATAAAGGATTCATCTTACTTTCTAGTTGTTTCCAACTCCTATGGGTGATGGAACTAACATTTCCTTTATCCCTAGGGTTATCTATTGGTTGAGAGGGAAGTTTACGTGGCCCATGACTTTGAATTTCACCCCCTGAGTTAGCTAGTTGGCCTAATTGGGTTTTGAGGTCTTGTATGGCTACCTAAGTAGTTTGTTGAAATTGGATATTGTTTGCAGCCATTCGATTAATCATATCTTCTAGGCTAGGATCGGGTTTTTGAGGGGTTTGTTGTAATGACATTTGGGGTGGTTGAGGGTTTCTAGGTGGTGGTGGTTGATGACTACTCTACCCCGGTTGGTTCCATTATTGATGAGGTTGGTTTGAATTCCCCCTTGCCTATAGTATTGGTTCTCCTTCCACCCATGGTTGGATGGATAGTAAGGTTCTTTCTTAAAGGATTGGTTATAGGGACGACCTAGAAATATTACCACACAACTCTTAGATGTTTCCCTCAATTGAGGACATTTGTTAGAGTAGTGGGTGTCAGAAGAACATATAACACAATGGATAGGAGGAGGAGATTGGGACTTCTCTTGGGAAAGAGCATGTTGTCGAAGAAGGTTACATACCTCTTCGAACTTTGTGTCCACCTTCTTCTCTAATTCAGTACTTTGTACCTCATGAACACCTCGAATGGGTGTGCTAGACCTTGTACCGAATAGTTGTGTGTTTTGTACCATGTTCTTGATTAAGGTCCTTGCAGAAATTGGGGTCTTATCTTACAGTGCACCACCTGCAGCAGCATCAATCATATTATTATCAATAGGGATTAAACCTTTATAAAAATATTGTATTAAAAATTAGTCACGTATTTGGTGGTGTGTGCAACTTGAACATAATCTTTTAAAGCGTTCCCAATATTCATGAAGTGTTTCCCCTTGATATTGTCTTATCCCACAAATTTCTTTTCTTATTGTTGCAGTTTGAGAGGCTGGGAAATACTTTTCAAGAAAAAGGCATTTCATAACCACCTGGCCTCTTATTGGGGAATTAACAAAATATAACCAATCATTCGCAGTGTCTTCCAAACAAAATGGGAATTATCTATGCTTTACTTGTTCCTCATCCACATTAGCAGGTTTTAATTTTGAACAAATAGTATGAAATTCTTTTAAGTGATTATGTGGATCCTCTCTAGGAAGTCCATGGAATCTTTTTAATAGATGAATTAAGGTAGATTTTAGTTCAAAATTGGGTGCCTCGCCTTGTAATTGAATGTATGTGGGCTGAATATCAACATATGGTGAGGTTATTTATTTTAGTGTTCGATTTTTTTTCAGCCATTTTATTCAAGTTAATTTCAGTTTTTAAGTGGGTTCTCTAAGAAGAAGAAGAAGAAGGATCAAGATGAGTGTTGATTTTTTGAGCGTCCTCCTTCAAGGTGTTGTCTTGTGTGTCTCGGTGTCATTGACGTAGGGTCCTCTCCGGTTCGGGTTCGAAAGGTTGTAAGTATCCCGAAGTAGAACACGTCATGTACCAAACCTACACAAAAAATAGAACATAACACAAAGATATAGGTAAAGTTATAATATAAAACAAATAAATATTCACAAAATTTACAAATGTTTTTCAAAAACACGCACTAAAAATCAGAGCGCTCCCCGGAAACAGTTCCACAATTTGACCGCGTTGTCGTTACATGTCAAATTGATTATGTTTTTAAGGTTGATTTATAGTTTAGGGTAGACCCTAGGTCATCTCTCAAGGATCGTTGGTGGATTATAGTGTGTATTTTTAATAAATATTACTAAAAGAGGGGGGTGATATTGAAAACAGTTTTAAGAAAATAACTTAACCTAAAGAGTTCAATAGTTGATAGAATAAGGTGGAAGATTAAGAATTATGAGATAAGAAGATCACTTCAAGTTCATTAAAAATCTTGGATAGTTCATTTTTCTGAAAATTTCACATGGTTTTGTTTAATTCTTTGGTTGAGGGTTGTCACGATCTTGATTCCCCCCCCCCTCTTGCCTCTCTAAACGTTGCACAAAGTACCAACCCTTGACACAACAATCGTGTTTTCAAGGTTTGGACTTCAAGAACATATTAAAGGCTACCAAAGCATACTAATATCTTTTGTATGAGTGAGAGAAAGAGTATCCTTGTGTTGCACAATCGGAACAACTCAAGTTTCCCACTTGAAATTTCAACGCAATCGGCGTTGAAATGAAAAGTGGTTCACTTAATTAAATCCAAAAATAAACTCAGAGGAGAATCATGTTTAGATAAAACATACGTGAAATAATTCACACAAAAATTACACAAAACTAGTAGAGAATCATGTGCCATAACTCCTTCCCAAGTATGTGGAGCTCCCTTGAAATGACTGTCCACCGTTTTGCTCGCCATCGAGAGGAGGAGAAGGCTCGGGTGGAACTCC
Organism: Viscum album; assembly: GCA_963277665.1. NCBI lineage: Eukaryota > Viridiplantae > Streptophyta > Magnoliopsida > Santalales > Viscaceae > Viscum > Viscum album. The sequence continues at coordinate 162,170,921 of OY728155.1, read as the reverse complement.
CCCTTCATCCTTGGTTCCCCTATAATTATTGGGGCCTCCAGAACTTCAAGTATGAAGAGAGAACTCCTTTGGGTCACCAAAATACTAGATCTTTTCCTCTTGGTCGAACATACAAATGAGGAGCCCAAGGTTCCATTTTATAGTGAAATGGGAAAATGGTTTTGAGAACATAGAATTATTGAAACCACTTGTCATAGGTGTTTTGACCTCCAGACAGAATTATCTTGATTTTTATAAAATAACAAAGTTGTAGCCACACCTCTTGGATATCTCCATAGAATGTTTGGCTCACATTGGGCACCTATAGCCCGAGATATGAAAAGATCACCGGACACCACTCTTGAATCCGTGCAGATTTGGTGTGCTGGACAGATCAGGTCGGAAAGGCCATCAGATGGCCGAATCAGTCTTTGATTTCTTCATATGAAATGTATCCCAATGAGTTTCGGACAAGACCACAGAATTCCACCCCAATTGGATGCACGGTCGAGTATCAGTGTGCGGATTAACCCACTAATGTTCTTGGATCCTGCTCAAGTTAGCCCATTTTTCTTGGACATCATCATGGGCCCTCCAAATCTCCTTCACCTTCAATGAAATTTTCAAGACAAGTAACATTGGATTGTTTAATATCAATAAACAAAAAATAAAGTATTAAAACATGAAATTCAATTTGTTATTATTTTTTTTGTAATTTACAATAAAAATTCAGTTTAATATAATGGTGTAAGGGTGAAAATGACACAGTGAATCGTGGGATGATCACTTATCTCTTGTAATTTTAAATATTTGTCAAAATATTATTATTTTTATCTACAGGGAACATAAAAATTTATATATAGAAAGCATCGTTCTTTATTATTGATAAGGAAAGAGACTTTTCATAGCGAAGGGTTTTCTGCTTGGTGGAAATTGAAGGTAAATATATTTCTGTAATAACTAAATAAAAATAATATTTAATTATGTTTACTATTTGTTTATATTTCAGGTATTGAGTTTTCCTGCAAATTCTTTTTTCTAAGGAAATAAGAGATTTGTATTTTGGTTCCAATACAACGGTTCTTGCTTTTAAGTCACTTGTGATCAATGGATACAAATTTATTATCACTGAACGAGCAAGGAACATGAGAACACAACATAATGGTGTTAATCTAACTACCATAAGAGACTGTTATGCCATTTCATCATATAATAGACCTCATGCTGAAAATGTAGCTTATTATGGAGTCGTGGAGAAAATAATAATTTTGGATTATTACTCACTTGGTCAAGTCACGATGATGAAATGTCAATGGTTTGATTCAATGATGAGGCAATGTACCTTTATTGATGACTGTGGATTTCGAGTTATTGACATGACTTGAACTCTTGCCAACAATGAACCATATGTATTTTCATCAATGGTGAAAAAAGTTTTTTATGTCAAAGATCTTCATCATCCTAAATTCGGTGTAATTATTGAAGTAAATCCCAGACATGTTTTTGGTGATGGTGATGATGAAGTTGACACTATCCCTGATGTGATTGGAAGCAATTTGTTTATTACTTATGATGACTCCAATAGCTCAATTGTCAGAGTTGATTTTGAACCTGAAGCTGCGGTGGGAAATATATAGAATCATAGAGTCAGGTTCTCATCTACATGTTTCACCAATATCATTCAGTGTGTGTATCCTAGTACATACCTTTAAACCACTATAAATCTTATGTTTCATTATGTTTTTTTATCAAAATGAATTTTATATATTTTGTTTTTTGCGTTACACATTAGTTAACTGTTTCTAATTAATTCCATATTTGTTTTCATTTCAGGAAATCACACCCATTGAAGAGATGCGGTAGAAAAGGATGACAGAAAATAATCATCGCATGACACAGATGGGAATTCCTCCACTCATCCCTGTTGGGAGTATTTAATTTCAAATATATATATTTCAATAACTTATAATATAATGTTTTTACTTTTGTGTTAAACTTTTTTTTAGGATCTACCCCCTAGATGAGAGATATCCAATGATGGGCCTAATATTTCTCCTAGTACAGAGGCTGGTGGTAGGAGGGGGGTGGTGTCAGAGTTAGATGATCATCTGGTGGTCCCGGTACTGAGGCTGGTGGTACGAGGGCTCGTGGTGCGAGAGTTAGATTATCCACTGGTCGTACCCGAAATGACTATGCCCCTACCACAGACGTGTCTTCTATGGACCATTTTGATCCTGGTGTGCCTTTAGGGACACATCAGATATTTAGGCATCCAATGTTTACACCACCATTTGGCTAGACATTTGTGCCATCATCTTTTCTTCTGGTTAATTATCTCTGAGATATTATATTCCACCTTCTTCGACTCCTACTCCGACATAGTATGTGGCTGTGGAGCATACACTGAGGGACACTCTACCAATACAGGATATTCCTTTAGCTTCTGCACATCCAGTGACACCCATTAATCAGACTACCACAGGTATATTTATATAACTCTAACAAATATTTCTACCAAAATTTCTTTTTATTATAACTTGTATTGATATTTTTTTCATTAATAACAGATTTATCTAATAATAGAAGGTAGGGGAGGGGGCGTACTCACTTGCGTGCTGTACAGAACCACCAGACATAGTTGTTGGTTGAATACAATGATAATGGATAGATGATTGATAAACCTGGGCAGCAATTTTGGGGTTTTTAGCAACACTACACAAATACTCTGATATCATTCCGGTAAGCCCTCTATCTTGGATACATATTCCACACGAAGTCAAGGATAATGAATGGGAACAAATATGGGTAAAAAATCTATTGGATTTAATGTAGTATTTTCTGTATTTTTATCAATTAATATATTGGGTGTCAGCTTCAGTTTAACTTCCCTAATGGCGAGGGTGAACAAGTAGCACGTTTAAAGGATCTAGGAGACATTTGGAGAACATATAAGCATTATTTGTATGTTGGATGGTGGGATAGAGTGGGAACGGAGTTGGAGATAGTACCTATAGTGGATTATTGCCCGATAGAGAAATATCGCCAAATGATTACCCTTGGGGCGACTACCAAATTTAAGGAATTAATCCCATTTGAGGTATTTAAATGAAAGTTTTCATATTTTTCATTAATATTATCATATTTATTATTAAACATTATTTAGGAATCTTATGAAAAAAACAAAAAAAAAACAATGATTCAAATAAATACCTCCACACATTGGGGTGCACTACTATGTCAGATCGTGACAGGCAACTGGTATGATATAGTTGTTTGTAATTTTTCTTTAGGACTTTTTATTTTTATTGTTTCCTACTTAAATTATGTCATTTATTGAATATTGAATATATGATTATACATGAACTTTTTATTGTTTCAATTTCATTATAGAAACACACATTTAATATTGAAGGACATCTCCCTCGGGCCAAATTGTTTTGCTCAAATAGATGGAAAAAAAGATGGAATTGCGGTTTGCGAACAGACATAAGAAAAGATTGTATATTTAAATTTGTTTATTTAAAAGTTTAATATATATTTTGAAATTTAATAATGTATTAATATTTTTAATAGGCTACTTTAGAGGCACTTAATGCCCAGAAGCCTGACAATTTTGGGCCACATGATCATTTATATCAGGTTTTGGGAGATGAGCACTCAGGTCGAGCACTATGCCGACCTGGTAAGAATATAGTCCCGATGAGGTATTGGTCCTATCCAGGTATCCATTATAGTACCATAGAGTTGGAACATGTCAAGAATCATGCAAGAAAGTATGAAAAAAGGGTAACATAGTTGGAATAACATGTTCAAACAAGGGAGAAAGAATTTATGAAACTGATCAAAGATTTATCTTCATCACTTACACTAGAGGCCAGTGCGGCTTATTAGACATATATGTCATCAATGGGTGAATTATCCAATGCACCAGGAGGAAGTTCTAGTGGTGGTCGATATGATGATGTTCCTGGTGATGGCGAGGATGCTGAAGAGGAAGATGTTGGGGATGATGATGATGCCGAGATCGAGGGCGAGGATGAAGGTGGGGGAGAGGGCAAGGATGAGGAGAAGGACGAGGGCATGGATGGGACGAGGATGAGCACGGGGATGATAAAGAGGATGATGATGAGGATAGAGATGGTGGAGGGGATGAGGTTGATGATTAAAGTGGTGATTTTGATGGTGATTAGGGGCAGATTGATCCATTACATTTTTTACTGATATTTATCACATTTGATTTTTTATTTAATATAGATGTGTCATTCTACTTCAAAGCCTAGAACACCTTCCAAACACCCATGACAACACCCCACCCTCCTCCCTGGACCCCATACATCCCCCCAGATAGCCCCTTGGACAGCCCTCTAGAGAGATCCCCAGAAAGCACCTCCACCCTCCGCCATGGACCCCAGACTGCCCCCCAGACAGCCCCCCGGACAACCCCCCGGACAGCCCCCCACCCTCCGCCTTGGACCCCGGAAAACCCCCCAAACAGTCCCCCACCCTCCTCCCTAGACCTTGGACAACCCCCCCCCAGACAACCCCTCATACATCCCCCTAGATAGCCCCCCTGGACCCCATACAACCCCCAGATAGAATTGTTCTCAAATAAATTTTTTTCCACCCATTGAAGGCGAACTTCGGGATGAGTTCCTTTAAATAGGAAGACTATAAGAACATGTTTTTTCACTCTGCTATGGATATTTGTTTAATTCAGTATAACTACTTATTTTGGACCAAATATGGAAGCCTAATGATGTTATAAGGGTGTATGGGGCTTCTGGGGCCTGTTCGGAGCTTGGAACCCCGGTCGGTGTAGAAAAACACTATGCCTCACGGTAAGTAAATAATTTAAGTCCATCCAACAGGGTATTTACCAACAATATAGGGCTATATATTAGAAGCAATCCTCAGTATTTTCCCTAACCATGCACCATGGGATGCCCATCATGCACAATGTCTATAGTTTTAGAATAAGATATTATCACTGTTGTTGCACGATTTTCCTAACTGGCATACATAATACCAACCAAAACTATTCGGATTGTGTTGATACTTTATCACAATGATCCACATGTCATTTCTAATGTGTGCGAGTCAACCCCACATCAATCCGAGGCATGGTGTGGCCGGAATCACTCAATGTGTCTTTCTTTTGTTTAAAATGGACACCCTTTTAAGTAAAAACAATTGGAAAATGTAAAACAAACCAAATGTATCTGGATTGTGTTGATACTTTTGAAAAATGATCCATGGGTCATATGTGATGTGTATGAGTCAACCATTCCTCAATTCGAGGAACGATGTGTCTGGTACCACTCAAAGTGTCTCACTTTTATTTGAAATGGACAACATTTTAAGTGAAAACAACAACTAACATACAGAAAATGAACCAAACGTATTTGGATTCTATTTATACTTTAGAACGATGATCCATGAGACATTAATGATGTGTAGGAGTCAACCCCACATCAATCCGAGGCATTGTGTGGTCGGTACCACTCAAAGTGTCTCACCTTTATTTGAAATGATCAACATTTTAAGTGAAAACCACAACTAGCATGAAGAAAACCAACCAAACACATTCAGATTATGTTGATACTTTAGTAAAATGATCAATGGGACATTTTTGATGTGTATGAGTCAACCCTGCATCAATACAAGGAACGGTGCGGCCGGAACCACTCTAAGTGTCTCTCTTTTGTATAAAATGGACAATGTTTTAAGTAAAAAACAAGTAGCATATAGAAAACTGACCAAACGTATTCAGATTGTGTTGATACTTTAGGAGAATGATCCAAAGACATTTTTGACTTGTAGGAGTCAACACCGCATCAATCCAATGTGTGGTGTTTCTGGTACCACTCAAAGTGTCTAACTTTTATTTGAAATGAACAACATTTAAAGTGAAAATAACAAATGGCATACGGAAAACCAAACAAACACATTCCGATTGTGTTGATACTTTAGTAAAACAATACATGAGATATTTTTGATGTGTACGAGTCAACCTTGCATCAATTCAAGTCTTGGTGTGGCTGGTACCACTCTAAATGTCTCTCTTTTGTTTAAAATGGACACCATTTTAAGTGAAAACAACAACCGACATACGGAAAACCGACCAAACACATTCATATTGTGATGATACTTTAGTAAAACGATCCATGAGTCATATGTGATGTGTACTAGTCAAACACGCCTCAATTAGAGGCACGGTGTGGCTGGTGTCTCTCATATTGTCTCTCTTTTGTTCAAAATGGACTCCCTTTTAAGTAAAAAAAACTAGCATACAGAAAATGAACCAAAAGTATTTGTATTGTCTTGATATTTTAGGAAAATGATACATGGGTCCTATGTGACTTGTACGACTCAACCCCACCTCAATTCAAGGAACGGTGTGGCCGGTACCACTAAAAGTGTATCACATTTATTTGAAATGGACAACATTTTAAGTCAAATCAACAACTAACATATGGAAAACAGACCAAATGTATTAGTATTCTATTGATAAATAAGAACAATTATTCATGGGATGTTTTTGATGTGTAGGAGTCAACCCCGCATCAATCTGAGGCATGGTGTGGCCGGTACCACTCAAAGTGTCTCACCTTTATTTGAAATGATCAACATTTTAAGGGAAAACAACAACTTGAATACGGTAAACCAACCAAACACATTCAGATTGTGATGATACTTTAGGAAAACGATCCATGGGACATTTGTGATGTGTAAGAGTCAACCTTGCATCAATATGATGCAGGGTGTGGCTTGTACCACTCTAAGTGTCTCTCTTTTGTTTAAAATAAAAAATGTTTTAAGTAAAAACAATTGGCATACAGAAAACCAACCAAATGTATTCGGATTGGGTTGATACTTTAGTAAAACAATCCATGGGACTTTTGTGACGTGTAGGAGTCATCCTCGCATTAATCAGAGGTCCGGGGTGGCCGGTACCACTCAATGTATCTCACTTTTATTTGAAATGGACAACATTTTATGTGAAAACAACCACTAGCATACGGAAAACCAACCAACCATTTTCGGATTGTGTTGATTATTTAGGGAAAAAATACATGGCAAATTTTTGATGTGTAAAAGTCAACCTCGCATCAATCTGAGGCACGATGTGGCTGTTACCACTCTAAATGTCTCTCTTTTGTTTAAAATGGACATCATTTTAAGTTAAAAAAACAAATGGCATAAAGAAAACTGACAAAACCCATTCGGATTGTGTTGATAATTTTATGAAAATGATCCATGAGTCATATTTGACGTGTATGAGTCAATCCCACCTTAATATGATGCACAGTGTGGCCGGTATCACTCAAAGTGCCTCTCTTTTGTTTAAAATGGACACTGATTTAAGTAAAAACCACTACAATACGGAAACAAAACATATTCAGATTGTTTTGATACTTTAGGAAAATGATCCAATGGTCATATGTGACATGTATGACTCAACCCCGCATCAATCTGAGTCACGGTTTAGATGATACCACTCAAAGTGTCCCACTTTTATTTGAAATGGACAACATTTTAAGTGAAAACAACAACTGGCATACAAAAAACCAACTAAAAACATTCGGATTTTGTTAATACTTTAAGAAACCTATCCATGAGACATTTTTGATGTTTATGAGTCAACCCCACATCAATCTGAGACATGGTGTGTCTGATATCAGTCTAAGTGTCTCTCTTTTGTTTAAAATGGACATTATTTTAAGTAAAAACAACTAACATATAGAAAACTGACCAAACGTGTTTAGATTGTGTTGATACTTTAGCACAATAATACATGGGTCATTTATGACGTGTATAAGTCAACCGAGCATCAATCTGATGTTCGGTATGGCCGGTACCACTCAAAGTGTCTCACATTTATTTGAAATGGACAACATTTTAAGTGAAAACAACAACTGGCATATGGAAAACCAACCAAATGCATTCAGATTGTATTGATACTTTAGGACAACAATCCATGGGTCATATGTGATGTGTAAAAGTCAACCCTGCCTCATTATGAAGTACAATGTGGCCAGTATCATTCTAACTGTCTCTCTTTTGTTTAAAATGGATATCATTTTAAGTAAAAATAATTGGCATATGGAAAACTGACCAAACGTATTCAGATTGTGTTGATACTTTAACACAATGATCTATGGTCCAGCCTCACACAATCCATTTCTCATGTGAGGAACTCCAACCCCTATTCTAAAACACATGACAATTAATATGCTAAGGAAAACTATATACCCTAAGTCACACAATCTTATTGATACACACCCATTATCATCATAACTAAGTTCAAAGACACCCTCCCCAAACCATTGTACATTATATTTATGCTTAGTTTAATTCATTAATTCATTTCCTTATTTTCGGTTTTTAGCTTCTAATTTCTGAATTCAATCTTGTATGTGTTATAGAAAATGAATTTTTTTATGTATTCTTAATTCTGTACCACATATAATTATGTATTCATTTTTTAATGTATTGTATTCATAATTGATTATTAAATTATATATCCTTTTAATTATTATTTTTTAATTATGTATCCTTATTATGTATTGTATTTTATTCTTCATTTATTGTTGTACAATTCACACAGTAGCACACGGAGCAGGCTACTCTGTGAATTGAACAGTAAAGCCTATATCAACGGTTTTAAACCGTTGGTATAGGTTCTGTATGTATTTTTTTACCAATGGTTTGTTCGGAACCGTTGGTAAAAAACCTTAACCAACGGTTTAAAATATTGGTATAGGGGTTAATGGAGGACTATTTTCCAACGGTTCCTACAGAACCCTTGGGAAAAAAAGATATGACAATGGTTTTGAAACTGTTGGCATATGTGTTGTATAAAAACTCTATACCAACGGTTTACAATAAACCATTGGTATAGAGTAGATTTATTCACATATACAAACAGTTTATCTCAAACCATTGGTATATGTCTATTCTCACAGTTTACTTGTCCACGGTTTTTAAATTCGTTGGTAAAATTTATACCAACGGTTCTCCACCCTAAACCAACGGTTTTCAACCGTTGGTATTCCTTTCATTTCCAGAAGTGAATCGAAAATCCCATAATGGAAATCAATGAAAAAACCATCCAACATGACTCATATATCACCTACCTTTTTCACTTCAGGCTAGGTCATGTAAATGAGATGTAATTATGAATATTGCATCAAGAAGGGTATTTAGACTCGGTACAGTTAGAACCCTTGGATGTTTTTCAAGCTGTTGTGTTAGGAAAAATGCCCAAAGCACCATTCTCGAGAAAGGTAGAAAGAGCCAATGTAGTACTAGAATTAATATATAATGATGTATGTGGTCTATTTCCAGTAGAGGAAAGTCGTGGCTTTCAAACTAAATTACTTTTACTGATGAATATAGTTGGTATGGATATATCTATATAATGCGGTACATGTCTGATTTCATTTGGATATTTATGGAATACCAAACTTAAGTATAAAACCAACATGGTAGGAAGATAAAGTCACTTTTCACAGACTGAGGTAGAGATTATCTGAACCAAGATTTCATTTATCACCTAGTGGATTATGGAATATTATCCCAACTCACTTCTCTTTATACACCACAACATAATGGTGTTAGTAAAAGGAGGAATAAGACCTTTCTTGACATGGTCATATCAATAATGAGTCATGAAACTCTTCCAATATCTTTTAGGGGATATGCTTTGCAAACAATATCATATACCCTTAACTGTATGCCAACTAAATTTGCAGATGGGATTCCATGTGAGTTAGGGTATGAAATGAATCCCAGTGTGGAACGCATATTTTTTATAGGGGTGCGAGTCATTTGTCTAGACATTACCAAGTTACAAATTGGAATCCATAAGCACAGAGTGAGTCTTTATTGTCTATCCTATGGAAACCAAGGGATATTACATATATAACCCCGTAGATAGAAACGTTTTTGTTGAATGAAATGCCATATTTCTAGAAAGTGAACACATTTATATTTGAAATAGTGAGAGAAAGATTAACATTGATGAAATTAATGGTCTAGATGCACAATAGTCTGTATAGAATAATTTACCCAAGAGCAAGTGGAATAATAAGTTTTCCCTGAGACAAAAATACTACATAGGTCCATGCGAGAGGTTAGGGAACCAGAGTGTTATGATTTTCTTGTCACTGAGTCAGGTGACACATTAGTCCTTAAGGATGATGAACCTCTAACCTACAAGGAATCCATAGAAGTCAAAGATACTGATAAATGGAATGAATCCATGAATTTTGAGATGGTGATGTTATTCATATTTTCATTAATTATTAGATACACCCTTCACTGATTTTATATAAAATTTTCATTATTTATGTGAAATATTAATGTTTTAATACTATGTATAATTTTTGAGCATTTTTAGAAGTAGTCCAGTTGAGTGTGTTTACTAGTTTATTTATAACTCTTACTATACAGATCCAAATTGTGTGGTTCTTAATTTTTAGGATTCTCCTTTCAATATACAACATTTCATTACAAGGTACCATGATCCAATTCTGCAATTTGAAGGCTCATATAGTCCTCACAAACAAGAATAATGAATCTGTGAAGAAACTGGACTATTCATAAAGATTGATTTACTAGGATAAATAAATATATCAAAATTCCATTATTCTCCTCCATAGTTCGGGGGACAATTTAAGGAGTATAGGATATAAATTTCAATTATTAATAATAACAATAAGGGGCCCAACATATGCTTTGAAATCCAGCCCATCATTCTGGCCGAGAAATAAAATCTGTATAGTATTCATGACATATATCATGATATAAGCATCAAATAAAGCTGAGATATTTCAATGAGAAATAGGCAATATAGATGGCCTACATTTTTGAATAAGTCATTTGGATTTGAAGGCATATTTTTATTCCAAAATCCATTCAGATTTTGACCATCGAAAAAGCATGGATAGAAATGGACATTTCACCTTTGTTTAATACAACCGCCATAACTTTGGCTCCACTTGTCCAAATGCCTCCACATTTTGACAGTAGTCAGACAACGTTATTATATAAAACTTTTATGTAAGATATATTTGGATATTCGTTTTTCTGGATATCCAACTTGGCGATGAAAGTGGAGGGACAGATTGGGAATGCTAACAGTCCACTCCTTGGGCTATAAATACTCCCCCCTTATCTCCTTGAGAGGGGTTGGCATTTCAGAAGATAAGTGATCATATTGGCACGACCAAAGCCTTTCCAAATGCTTGGTAGGATCTTCCATACTCACATTTTCACTTGATAAACCTTTCCTCCTCTCTTTGTTTTCACTTACTTTCTTATTCTTCATTTTAGTAATTTTTTAAGTCCTTTCTTTTGTAATTATTTTTTAATGCAAGATTCTTCTTCAATATCTCTTATACTCATCCAACTTATGTAGTTTCATTTTAATTTTCTTAAAATAGTTTAAATTCTGTTGAACCCCCTTCCCTTCATTTTCATCCTCATTCAATCGAAAATCCATTTTTAATTATCAGCATTGTTCGTGTGTGTGTGTTCAACATACCACTCTTTTCTAGTCCCTTTCTTTCTCTTCTCTTTATAATTCATCATCATAAAATTATATTACCACATTAATAACCATATTAATGGATGAGTAAATATCTCATTGGGGTGAGTTTTAATTTAGTTTTGTTAAGCGATTGAGATCTTTTTCTTGATAAGTATTCGTTGAATTAAAATTGTGTATGTTGGACATAGCATGTCATGGATTAATGACTTGTTTTGTTTAATGTGTGGTTTCCATGTATTATTGGAACCATAAATACACTACCATAAACAAGATATGATCAATATTATAACCTTATGTTAAGTTAAGTCTTGGATTAAATCCTTAACACTTTGGAATTCAAATCAACATCAACTTGTGACATGGGTGTTAATTTAAATGCAATATAAAGCAAAGCTCAAAGATATCACAAGCTTAACTAACCTAATGATGAACTCACCCAAATCTTTATCAATTTGTTAAATCAATTATAGTCAATAATTCATTTCAATTAATCTCTTCAAACAAACCCCCCATAATCAACTAAAAACAAATGACTATTACAAAGTATCATCGCCGAGGATTCGACCCGAGTGCTGCTATACACATTAGCAGAGTACCAGAAATTTGACCGGTCGATAGGCGACAATCGGCCGTGAGTTTCAAATGGAGCCATTTCCGGGGATGGTGCTTTAAGTAGTCATTAGTTTCTGGTTATTGTAAAAAAACAAAAAAAAACAAATTTGAAAAAAAAACACAAAGAAAAACCTGTCTTCTCATAAAAATCATAAACTAAAAAAATACAAAGAAAACCCCTTCTTCCACTTTCTTCCAACATCTATCTGAATGCCCCGTAGCCTCCCAAACAATCTCTCGGATTTGTATGACCCTGAAATGGAGCGAACACTTCACCAACTTAGGAGGAACATAAGAGATAATCAACTCATTCAAGAACCAGTCCTCATCCAACCAGTTGAATTTGAAATGGCTAATCCTAGGGAACAAACCCTTAAAGAACTCACTACCCCTGATATGAATTAACAACCACTTGGTATTTAATATCCAAACATAGAGGCTGACTTTGAACTCAAATCAGGTTTGATATATCTTCTTCCACATTTCCACGGGCTATCCGGTGAGGATCCACATCTCCACCTTAAAGAGTACCAAGTGGTGTGCTCTATCATGAAGCCTCAAGAGTTCCAAGTGGTGTGATCTTCCATGAGTTCCAAGTGGTGTGCTCTACCATGACTCCACCAATTCATGGCTCTATTACCTTCCTCCTTGTTCCATAACCACATGGAATGATATGAAGCAACTCTTCTTAGAGAAATTCATTCCTACTTCTCATAGTGCTTCTATCTGAAAGGAAATAAGTGGTATAGGTCAATTCCCATGTGAATCACTCCATGAGTACTAGGAGAGGTTCAAAAATCTTATTGCAACCTACCCACACCACCAAATCCCTGACCAACTCTTGATTCAATACTTCTGTGAGGGGTTTTTTTCTATGGAGAGAACTCTCATTGATGCTGCAATTAGTGGTGCTCTTGTTGATAAAACTCCTACAGATGTAAGAGATCTCATAAGTAACATAGCTGAAAACACACAACAATTCCATACTTGAGCACATGATCAAGTCAAACAAGCCCAAGATAATCAATCAATTGAGTCAAACAAGATGACCGAGTGGATGAGTGAACTTACAGGTCTTGTGCAACAACTAGTTGTGGCTACCAAATCCCCAACCTCGTCTTCTCCACAATCAATGTTTCCTGGACCTGTCAAAAGCTATGGAATCTGCAACTCTCCATCTCATACAACTGACACATGTCTACAACTTCAAGAGAATCAATCTGATTCATCTGGACTAATGGAGCTCAATGCATCATATACTCAGCGGAACACCAATCCTCAACTATCAAGTCAGTTTGTTAGAAATTTCAACCAACCTCAAACTGATCCATTCTCTTCTTCCTATAACCAAGGCCACATGTATGGTAATACAATATCACATCCGCCTCAATTCCCTCCTCAAAACCCAAACCAGTTTCAATATGGTCAAGGTGTTGGTAACTTCCAACAACCTTATCCTTTTATACCTCAACCTCAAAGGAACATTCCTCCTCCTAAATTCGATCATCCTAGTGAGCCTTCCCAATTCCAAAACCAATACAATCACTTTCCCAAGAACAAAAATCAAGGTAATCCTAATCCGGGACAAGCATCTTCTTCCAAGAAACCATGAGAAAGTGAAATGGAAGATCTCGCCTCCTTCACCTATTCTAGTCTCAAGAACAATGAAACACAAATTGGTCATCTTGCATCCCACCTTAGTCAGCAACAACCATCCAATTCATCCCAACTCCAAGCTCAACCATTACACAATCCTAAGGGTAATGTAAGTGCAATTGCACATAGATCGGGAAAGAAAATTGCTATGCCTCAAGATAAGTCCTCCAAACCTCCTTTAAATGTTGACCTAGAAAATGAAAATAAAAAGAAACTTGAAAAGGAACCTGAAACCATTCCCTCACCTCCTTCAATTCCACTTAGGAATCCAATTCCTTTTCCTCAAGCTGTATCTAAGCCAAAGAAGTCCTTTGAACCCGACCCTGAATTGCTTAATAAGTTTTTACGTGTTGAAGTTAACATTCCCCTCTTAGATTCCATAAAAACATTCCTATGTATGCAAAGTTTCTGAAGGATTTTTGTACCCACAAGAGGAAACTTAGGACCTTATAAAATGTTTCCACCCAGCAGTCTATTCCCATAAAGTGCAAGGATCTAGAGACCTTTACGGTTCCATGCCAAATTGGAAGTTCCAACTTTGATGATGCACTCATAGACCTAGGAGCCTCAATTAATGTCATGCCCAAATCTATATTCTCCAAACTTGGTCTAGGTCCCTTACATCTAACGGGTGTTGTCATTCAATTAGCCAATCGAAGCACAACCAGTCCCAGGGGAATAATTGAGGATGTCCTTATCTGAGTCAATGACCTTATCTTCCCTGTTGATTTCTATGTCCTTGACATGGAAGGTGAGAAAACTTATTTCCAATCTCCTCTGATTCTAGGAAGATCATTCCTTACGACATCTAAAACCAAAATTGATGTCCATGCCGACATCTTATCCATGGAATTTGGTGAACAACTGGTCAAGTTCAATATTTTTCAATCCATGCGATACCCATCAGAGAATGAATCTGCATTCTCAATCCATTCTTCTGAAACTCTCTCTGGGATGGTATTTAATCCCAGTCTATCATGTTCTTCATGTTCTACTAATAGAGGAGTTTGTGAATATTTCATCCTCATTAACCAAGTCATAAATGGAGAATTTGATGTTGACATTACAAATGTATACTCCATTGACCTAAAGGATCTTGAAAACTCTTTGGAATCTCATCTCACCCCTGACCTCCAATGATCCAACATGAATGGTAATAAAGAAAATGAACTTTAATGCTCATTTTTTGATTCAAATATTATTATCCCACATTCATCCTTTCCTATCCATGATTCTGAAAATTTTGTTATATGTGAAGTGAACCCTGAACCAATGTGTTTATATTGTCCTGATGGTAGTGATGTTTGTGATATTTGTACCCTAATTAATAAATTGATCACTGGTGAGGTTGAAATTGACCATTCTTTGGCAAACAACATTGAAATAAAAGATATTAAAAACATTATTTAGTCTTATGACTCCAATGATCCTCATTACTCTAAATCGGTAAGTGATGAAATAAATGAGTCAAAATCAATTGGGATCACATACTGTGGTTTTTTGTTATCTGACCCTTATATAGATGAACCATCAGAATTGAGCCATCTCTATGAATTTCTAAGCATAGAAAACCATCACTTTGTGGATAACATCATTCCTCGGGTAGAATAACAAAGCGAGGATAGAAATATTCTCTTTCCACCCCCATTGAATTTCAAGCACACTAACACGGATGGGAAGAAATTATCCAATGAATCATCAGGCCTCCTAGAGGAAAAGGTTTTATGGAATCACACTAGAGTTGAGAAAATACGAGGGCCACCATCAGACTATGGGTAGTCCACTGCAACTATCTAGCTGTAGAAAAATAAATGCAGCACTTCTTGGGAGGCAACCCATGTTTTCTTTTAATATTGTGAAATTTCAATTTCTTTTTAGTTTTTCATTATATGAATAATGTTTTTTCTTTTTCAGGTAACATCCCACAATCCTGGATCAACATCAACTTCCATTTTATCCCCAACTTCTGTACTCGACCTACCACTAGATGGAGATGGAAACCCGCCAAATCCAAACCAGGGGGCACCTGTTTCCCATTAAATCTCTCTCTTATCTCTCTCTCTATATATTTTTCTTCTTCTTACCCTATATTTTATTTTATTTCTTTACCTCTTTATTCATAAAACCCTTTTATTTACTCTTTCACTTTTTTGTGGGTGTGAATTTATAAAACAACAATCTAAAAAACCTAAAAAACTAAAAAAATTGAAAATTCAAGAGTCATGATTACTCACCTTCCAATTTTCTAAATTTTTTCAACCATTTAGGGTAGTCAACAGGAATGTTTTTATCTCAAAAATTTTGTATTTTCATTATGACTTTGGATAAAGAATTTTGTGTCAAAACCAACACATTTTGAATGCTCATTTTTTGATTTGGAAAATGATTTTCCCCAGCCGTGAGAACCAACATTAGCATTCATGCCAAGGCCACCTATGGCCATCTTTTCAAAATGTGTGTTTTCACCCCCATTTGTGAGTCTTGAGTTTTTGAACCTTTGAGCTAAATTTCCTACCTTAGTGTGTATTAATATGATAGAGGGATTTTCTGAACCACATGAGAATCACAATGGCCAAATAGCCTCCCATTTCCCTTACATTAATCCTCCTTTTGAAAGCCCCTTCGAGCCTATGAAAACCTTTTCTTTTATAGACACATTACTATCCCAATACCTTTTCCCACCCAATATCAACATGGATTTTCCTTGCATAATTTTTTGAAATTTATGTGTGGGGGAATAGATTTAATTATTTGGGTACCCTATTTTTGATTTTCAACGAGTTATCATTTGCTTGAGGGCACGCATCCATTTCAGTGTGGGGGAGAGGTTGTCATTTTGTGTATTTTGGGGAATGTAATGTACTTCTATTTATGTAATTTTGTAAATGTTATTGACAAGTGTTCAAAAAAAATCAAAAATGATGAAAAAAAAATCAAAAAATTGAAAAAATGGGTTGTGTCTTGGGTAGGTCAAAAATCACTCTTCCTAAACCTTTAATTTTGTTATAACTATTACAATTACTGTCGTGAGGAGATCAAACATGGGTTGGGATATGAGTGTGAGATCTGTTTCAAGGTCAACTTTCGAAAAAACAACGAGAAAAAAAGAAAAAAAAGAACACTTGCATTATAATCTTATTAGGAGAAGTTTTGTGGTTTGTAAATATTTCATTTTCTCATCCCTTTCAAATTCTCACAATCTATTGTGTCTTTCTTCACACAATAATTCCCTTGTAAATACATGTTTTCATTCCCTTCCATGTTTTATTTCAAAACAAATGTTCATTGTTTTTCTATGTTGGTGTTTTGCCCCTCTTCTTCTCTCTCTTGGACATTATACTCCAACCGTACCATAGCCATAGAAAAAACCCCTTAAAAAGACCTCTTGATTCTTGTGCACTTTTGATAGGGATTGTAAACTGAGAGCTCTTTCAGACTCTAAGATTTTTACTTTTGGATGGTGAAATAGTGAACCTCCACAAATGAATTTTATCATCTTGAGAGGTGTGAGTTTTGAGTGTCAACATTTTCTATTTCTAAATTTGAGCATGAAAAAAATGAATTAGTTTTGGAAAATTTTTTCTGTAAAAAATTGTGGTGGAATTCAAAATGTATGAGTAAAATAGTCTAAAACTCCCCTGATTGGAGAAAACAAAATTTTAATATCTGTTGGTGAGTGAAAATGATTTTGTTATGTTTTTATATTTGTTGCACATGAGTACATACACAAAACTAAGCATGGGGGAGTTGATGTTATTCATATTTTCATTACTTATAAAATACTCCCTTCACTGATTTTATATAAAATGTGCATTATTTATTTGAAATATCAAAGTTTTAACACTAAGTATAATTTTTGTGCATTTTTAGAAGTAGTCCAATTGAGTCAGTTTACTAGTTTATTTATAACTCTCACTATACTAATCCAAATTTCATGGTTCTTCTTTTTTAGGATTCTAATTTCAACATACAACATTTCATTAGAAGTTACCATGAGCCAATTCTGCAATTTGAAAGGTCATATGGTCCTCACAAACAAGAACAAGAATCTATGAAGAAACTAGACTATTCATGATGATTGATTTATTGGGATAAATACAGAAGTCCAAATTCTATTATTCTCCACCATAGTTCAGTGGACAATTTATGGAGTCCAAGATAAAAATTTCAAGGCCAAATAATAACCAAAAGGGGCCCAACATATGCTTTGAAGTACAGCCCATCATTCTGGCAGAGATATACAATCAATATATTATTCATGACATATCTCAGGATGTAAGCATCAAATCAAGATGAGAGTTTGCAGTGTGAAAGAGGAGATATATTCGGCCGACATTGTGGAATAAATAATTCATCTTTGAATGCATCTTCCTGTTTGAAAATCCATTCATATTTTGGCCATTGAAGAAGCATGGATAGAAATCGACACTTTACCTTTTTTTAATACAACCGCCATAATGCTGGCTCCACTTGTCCAAATGCCTCCAATTTTTGACAGTAGTCGGAAAACATTATTATCTACAACTTGGAAGAAGGATATATTTGGAGATTCGGCTGTCTGGATAGCCAACATGGTAATGAAAGTGTATGGACAGATTGGGAATGCAAACAGTCCACTCTTTGGGATATAAATACTCTCCCCTTCTCTCCTTGAGAGGGGTTGGAATTTCAGAAGATAAGAGATCATACTGGCACGAAAAAAGCCTTGAAAAAAGCTTGGGAGGATCCTCCATACTCACGTTTTCACTTGAGAGACCTCTCCTCCTCTCTTATTTTCACTTACTTTCGTATTCTTCATTTTTGTAATTTTGTAAGTCCTTTCTTTTGTAATTATGTTTTAATGAAAGTTTCTTCTTAAATATCTCTTATTCTCATCTACCTTATGTATTTTCATTTTAATGTTCTTAAAATAGTTTAAATTAATTTTAACCCTCTTCCATTATTTTTCTTCCTCATTCAATTGAAAATCAGTTATTAATTATCATCATTGTTTGTGTGGGTGTGTTCGACGTACCACTCTTTTCTAATCCCTTTCTTTTTCTTCTCTTTATAATTCATCACCACAAACATATATTACCAGATTAATAACCATATTAATGGATGAGTAAATATCTCATTGGGGTGAGTTTTAATTTAGGTATGTTAAGAGACTGAGAGCTTTTTCACGATGAGTATTCGTTGAATTAACATTGTGTATGTTGGACTTAGCATGTCATGGATTAATGACTAGTTTTGTTTAATGTGTGGTTTCCATGGATTATTGGAACCATAAATAAACTACCATAAACAAGATATGATCAATATTAGAACCTTAAGTTATGTTAAGGCTTGGATTAAAGCCTTAACACTTGGGAATTCAAATCAACGTCAACTTGTGACATGGGTGTTAATATAAATGCAATATAAAGAAATTCTCAAGGATATCACAAGCTTAACTAACCTAATGATGAACTCACCCCAATCATTATCAATATGTTAAATCAATTATAGTCAATCAATCATTTCAATTAAGCTCTGCAAAAAAACCCCACTAATCAAAATACAATCAACTAAAAACAAATGACTATTACAAAGTATCATCGCCGAGGATTCGACCCGAG
This sequence comes from Viscum album, assembly GCA_963277665.1. NCBI lineage: Eukaryota > Viridiplantae > Streptophyta > Magnoliopsida > Santalales > Viscaceae > Viscum > Viscum album. The sequence goes on along the minus strand of OY728155.1, from coordinate 162,151,520 downwards.
TGCTGCTATACACATTAGCAGAGCACTGGAACGTTGACCGGTCGATAGGAAACAATCGGCCATGTGTTTCAAATGGCACTATTTCCAGGGATGGTTCTTTAAGTAGTCATTAGTTTCTGGTTATTGTAAAAAAAACAAAATTGAAAAAAAATTGAAACAAAAACACAAAGAAAGCCCCGTCTTCTCATAAAAATCATAAACTGAAAAAATAGAAAGAAAAACCCATCTTCCTCTTTCTTCCAATATCTCTCTGAATGCTTCTTAGCCTCCCAAACAATCCCTCAGATTTGTTTGACCCTAAAATTGAGTGAACACTTCTCCAACATAGGAGAAACATAAGAGATAATCAACTCATTCAAGAACCAGTCCTCATCCAACAAGTTGAATTTGAAATGCCCAATCCTAGGGAACAAACCCTTAAATAACTAGATGCCCCAGATATGAATTACCAACCTCTTGGTATTCAATATCCAAACATAGAGGCTGACTTCGAACTCAAATTGGGTTTGATTCATATTCTTACACATTTCCACAGGCTATCCGGTGAGGATCCACATCTCCACCTTAAAGAGTTCCAAGTGGTGTGATCTACCATGAAGCCTCGAGAGTTCCAAGTGGTGTTCTCTACCATGAGTTCCAACTGGAGTGCTCTACCAGGACTCTTCCAAGTCATGGCTCTACTACCTTCCTCCTTGATCCATAACCATATGGAATGACATTAAGTGAATCTTCTTAGAGAAATTCCTTCCTGCTTCTCATACTACTTCTATCCGAAAGGAAATAAGTGGTATACGTCAATTCCCAAGTGAATCACTCCATGAGTACTGGGAGAGGTTCAAAAAGCTTATTGCAACCTACCCACACCACCAAATCCCTGACCAACTCTTGATTCAATACTTCTATGAGGGGTTTTTGGGTATGGAGAGAACTATCATTGATGCCGCAAGTGGTGGTGCTCTTGTTGATAAAACTCATGCAGCTGCATGAGATCTCATAAGTAACATGGATGAAAACACACAATAATTCATTACTCGAGCACATTCTCGAGTCAAACAAGCCCAATATAATCAATCAAATGAGCCAAACAAGATGACTGAGTGGATGAGTGAACATACAGGTCTTGTGCGACAACTAGCTGTGGCTACCAAATCCCAAACCTCCTCTTCTCCACAATCAATGTTTCCTAGACCTGTCTAAAAATGTGGAATCTGCAACTCTTCATCTCATCCAACTAACACATGTCCACAACATCAAGCGGATCAATCTGATTCATTGGGACCAATGGAGCTCAATGCAGCATATGCTCAACGGAACACCAATCCTCAACTATCAGGTCAGTTTGTTAGAAATTTCAACCAACCTCACTTTGAGCCCTTATCTTCTTCCTATAACCAAGGCCATAGGTATGGTAATCTAATATCTCATCCTCCTCAATTCCCTCCTCAAAACCCAAACCAGTTTCAATATGGTCAAGGTGTTGGTAACTTCCAACAACCTTATACTTTTATACCTCAACCTCAAAGGAACAATCCTCCTCCTAGATTTCGTTATCCTAGTGAGCATTCCTAATTCCAAAACCAATACAATCACTTTACCAAGAACCAAAATCAAGGTAATCCCAATCTGGGACAAGCCTCTTCTTCCAAGAACCCATGGGAAAGTTCAATAGAAGATCTCGCCTCCTTCACCCATTCTAGTCTCAAGAACATTGAAACCCAAATTGGTCAACTTTCATCCCACCTTAGTCAGCAACGACCATCTAATTATTCCCAACTCCCAGCTCAACCATTACCCAACCGCGAGGGTAATGTAAGTGAAATTACACTTAGATCGGGAAAAAAATTGTTATGCCTCAAGATAAAACTTCCAAACCTCCTTTGAAGGTTGACCTGGAAAATGAAAATAAAAAGAAACTAGAAAAGGATCCTGAAACCATTCTCTCACCTCCTTCAATTCCACTTAGGAATCCAATTCTTTTTCCTCAAGTTTTCTCTAAGACAAAGTATTCCTTTTAACCCGATCATGAAATGCTCAACATGTTTAAGTCAACATTACCCTCTTATATGCCATAAAAAATTACTAAGTATGCAATGTTTCTAAAGGAGTTGTGTACCCATAAGAGGCAACTTAGGACCTTCGAAAATGTTTCCACCCAGCAGTCTATTCCCATAAAGTGCAAGGATCTAGGGACCTTTACGGTTCCATGGAAAATTGGAAGATCCAACTTTGATGATGCACTCATAGTCCTAGGAGCCTCAATTAATGTCATGCCCAAATCCATATTCTCTGACCTTGTTCTAGGTCCCTTACATCCAACGGGTGTTTTCATTCAATTAGCCAATCGAAGCACATCCAGTCCAGAGGAAATAATTGAGGATGTCCTTGTCCGAGTCAATGATCTTATCTTCCATGCTGATTTCTATGTCCATGACATGGAAGGTGAGACAACTTCTTTCCAATCTCATCTGATTCTAGGAAGACCATTCCTTATGACATCTAAAACCAAAATTGATGTCCATGCTAGAATCTAATCCATGGAATTTGGTGACTAACTGGTCAAGTTCAATATTTTTCCATCCATGCGATAACCATCAGATAATTAATCTGCATTCTCTATCCATTCTTCTAAAACTCTCTCTGAGAGGGTATTGAATCCCAGTCCATCATGTTCTTCATAATCTACTAATAGAAGAGTTTGTGAATATTGCATCCTCATTAACCAAGTCATAAATGGAGACTTTGATGTTGAAATTACAAATGTAGACTCCATTGACCTAAATGATCTAGAAAACTCTTTGGAATCTCATCTCACCCCTCACCTCCAATTCTCCAACATGAATGGTAATAAAGAAAATGAACTTGAATGCTCATTTTTGGATTCAAATATGATTATCTCACATTCATCCTTTCCTATCCATGATCCTGAAAATTCTGTTATATGTGAAGTGAACCCTGAAATAATGTGTTTATATTGTCCTGATGGTCATGATGTTTGTGATATTTGTACCGTAATTAATAAAGTGAAAACTGGTGAGGTTGAAATTGACCATTTTTTGGGGAACAACATTGAAATAAAAGATATTGAAAACTTTATTCAGTCTTATGACTCCACTAATCCTCATTACTCTAAATCGGTAGGTGATGAACTAAATGAGTCAAAAACAATTGGGATCACATACTCTGGTTTTGTGTTATCTGATCCTTATATAGATGAACCACCATAATTGAGCCATCTTCATGAATTTCCAAGCATAGAAAACCAGCACTTTGTGGATAACATCATTCCTCAGGTTGAAGACCAAAGCAAGGGTAGAAATATTATCTTTCCACCCCCATTGAATCGTAAGCACACCAACAAGGATGGGAAGAAATTAACTAATGAATCATCAGGCCTCCCAAAGTAGAAAGTTTTCTGGAATCACACTAGAGTTGAGAAAATACGATGGCCACCATCAGACACTGGGTAGTCCACTGCAACTGTCTAGCTGTAGACAAATAAATGCAGCGCTTCTTGGGAGGCAACCCATGTTTTCTTTTACTTTTGTGAAATTTCAATTTCTTTTTAGTTTTTCATTATATGAATAATGATTTTTCTTTTTCAGGTAACATCCCACAATCATGGATCAACATCGACATCCATTGGATCCCCATATTCTATACTTGACCTACCACTAGATGGATATGGAAACCCGCCAAATCCAAACCAGGGGTACCTCGTTCCCTTTAACTCTCTCTCTTCTCTCTGTCTCTATATATCGTTCTTCTTCTTCACCTCTCTTTTATTTTATTTCTTTACCTCTTTCTTTATAAACCCCTTTTATTTACTCTTTCCCTTTTGTTTGGGTGTGAATTTATAAAAAAAAATCCAAAAAAACCTAAAAAACCAAAAAATAATAATAAATAAATAAATAAAATGAAAAGTCAAGAGTCATGATTACTCACCTTCCAATTTTCTAATTTTTTCTAACCATTTAGGGGAGTCAACAGGAATGTTTTTATCTTAAAAATTTTTTATTTTCATTATGACTTTGGATAAACAATTTTGTGTCAAAACCAACACATTTTGAATGCACATTTTTGGATTTGGAAAATTATTTTCCCCAGCAGTGAGAACCAATAGTAGTTTTCATGCCAAGGCCACCAATGGACATCTTTTCAAAATGTGTGTTTTCACCCCCATTTGTGAGTCTTGAGTTTGTAGACCTTTGAGCTGAATTTCCTACCTTAGTGTGTATTAACATGATATAGGCATTTTCTGAACCACATGAGAATCACAATAGCCAAATAGACTCCCATTTCGCTTACATTAATCCTACTTTTGAAAGCCCCTTCGAGCCTATAAAAACCTTTTCTTTGATAGCCACATTACAAGCCTAATACCTTTTCCCACCCAATATCAAGATGGATTTTCACTGCATAATTTTATGAAATTTATGTGTGGGGGGAATAGATTTCATTGTTTGGGTACCCTATTTTTTATTTTGAACGAGTTATCATCTGATTGAGGGAAAGCATCCATTTAAGTGTGGGGGAGATGTTTTCATTTGGTTTGTTTTGGGGAATGTAGTGTACTTCCATTTATGCAATTTTTCAAATGTTATTGACAAGTGTTCAAAAAAATCAAAAATTATGAAAAAAAATCAAAAAAAAAATGAAAAAATGGGTTGTGCCTTGGGTTGGTCAAAAGTCACTCTTCCTCCACCATTGATCTTGTTATAACTATTACTATTAGTTTCATGAGGAGATCAAACATGGGTTGGGATATGAGTGTGAGATCTGTTTCAAGGTCAACTTTCAAAAAAACAAAGAGAAAAAAAAACACTTGCATTATATTCTTATTGGGAGAAGTTTTGTGGTTTGTAAATATTTCATTTTCTAATCCCCTTCAAATTATCATCCTCTATTGTGTCTTTATTCACACAATCATTCCCTTGTAAATATGTGTTTCATTCCCTTCCATATTTTATTTCAAAACAAATGTGCATTGTTTTTCTATATTGGTGTTTTATCCCTCTTCTTCTCTCTCTTGGACATTATACTCCTACCAGCCCATAGCCACAGAAAAAACCCTTAAAAAGACCTCTTGATTCTTGTGATCTTTGGATAGGGATTGTAATCTGAGATCTCTTTCAAACTCTAAGATTTTTACTTTTGGTTGGTGAAAGAGTGAACCTCCACAAATGAATTTTATCATCTTGAGAGGTGTGATTTTTGAGTGTCCACATTTTCCATTTCTAAATTTGAGCATGAAAAAAATGAATTGGTTTTGGAACATTGTTTCTGTAAAAAATTTTGGTGTAATTCAAAATGGATGAGTGAAATAGTCTAAACCTCCCCTGATTGGAGAAAACAAAATTTTAATATCTTTTGGTGAGTGAAAATGATTTTGTTATGTTTTTATATTTGTTGCACATGAGGACATGCACAAAACTAAGCATGGGGGATTTGATGTTATTAATATTTTCATTACTTATTAAATACTCCCTTCACTGATTGTATATAAAATGTGCATTATTTATGTGAAATATTAATGCTTCAAAACTAAGTATAATGTTTGAGCATTTTTAGAAGTAGTCCAATTGAGTCAGTTTACTATTTTAGTTATAAATCTCACTATACTGATCCATATTGCGTGGTTCTTATTTTGTAGAATTCTCCTTTCATTATACAATATTTAATTAGAAGGTTACATGATCCAATTCTGCAATTTGAATGGTCATATGGTCCTCACAAAAAGAAAAAATAGTCTGTGAAGAAACTGGACTATTCAGGAAGATTGATTTACTGGGCTAAATACAGAAGTCCAAATTCCATTGTTCTCCACCATAGTTCGTGGGACACATTAAGGAGTCCAGGATAAAAATTTCAAGGCCTAATAATAACAAAAAGGGGCCCAAAATATGCTTTGAAGTCCAGCCCATCATTCTGGTCGAGAAATAAAATCAGTATAGTATTCATGACATATCTCATGATGTAAGCATCAAATCAAGATGAGATTGTGCAGTGTGAAACAGTGATATAGGCGGCCTATGTTTTTGAAGAAATCATTCGGATTTGAAGACATATTCCTATTCCAATATCCATTCACATTTTGTCCATAAAAAAGCATGGATAGAAATGGACAGTTTACCTTTGTTTAATAAAACCGCCATAACATTGGCTCCAGTTGTCCAAATGCCTCCACATTTTGAAAGTAGTCCGACAACATTATTATCTAAAACTTTTAAGAAGGATATATTTGGAGATTCGGCTGTCTGGATAGCCAACTTGGCGATGACAGTGGAGGGACAGATTGGTAATGCAAACAGTCCACTCCTTGGGCTATAAATACTCTCCCCTTCTCTCCTTGAGAGGGGTTGGAATTTTAGAAGAGAAGTGATCATATTGGCATGACCAAAGCCTTTAAAAAGTCTTGGGAGGATCTGTAATACTCACTTTTTCACTTGAGAGACCTTTCCTCCTCTCTTTGTTTTCACATACTTTGGTATTCTTCATTTTTTTAATTTTGTAAGTCCTTTCTTTTGTAATTCTGTTTTAATGAAAGTTTCTTATTCAATATCTCTTATTCTCATAAAACTTATGTAGTTTCATTTTAATTTTCTTAAAATAGTTTAAATTCAGTTGAACCCCCTTCCCTTCTTTTGGTTCCTCATTTAATCGAAAATCTGTTTTTAATTATTATCATTGTTCGTGTGTGTGTTCAACGTACCACTCTTTTCTAATCCCTTTCTTTTTCTTCTCTTTATAATTCATCACTATAAACTTATATTACCAGATTAATAACCATATTAATTTCTGTGTAAATATCTCATTGGGGTGTGTTTTAATTTAGGTATGTTAAGCGATTGAGAGCTTTTTCTCGATGAGTATTCGTTGAATTAACATTGTGTATGTTGGACTTAGCATGTCATGGATTAATGACTTATTTTGTTTAATGTGTGGTTTCCATGGATTATTGGAACCATAAATACAATACCATAAAAAAGATATGATCAATATTAGAACCTTATGTTATGTTAATTCTTGGATTAAAGCCTTAACAATTGGGAATTCAAATCAACGTCAACTTGTGATGTGGGTGTTAATTTAAATGCAATATAAAGAAAAGCTCAAGGATATCACAAGCTTAACTAACCTAATAATGAACTCACCCCAATCATTATAAAATTTTTAAATCAATTATAGTTAATAAATCATTTCAATTAAGCTCTGGAAACAAACCCCTCTAATCAAAATACAATCAACTAAAAACAAATGACTATTACAAAGTATCATCACCGAGGATTCGACCCGAGTGCTACTTTACACATTAGCAGAGCACCAGAACTTTTACTGGTCGATATGCAACAATCGGCCGTGCGTTTCAGATGGAGTTCATGTACCAAAATCACATTTGGATTTTGATAGACCCTTAAGAAGATGTAAACCCATTGGACAAAAATGGATATTCAAAAAGAAGTTGGACATGGATGGTGAGGTTAATAACTTTAAATAAAGAATGGTTGAAAAGGGTTTCAAGTAACATCAATAAATAAACTATGATGAAACCATCTCAATAGTGGAAATTATTAAATTTAAAATAATATTTTGTGTAAAATAATCCTTACATGATTATGAAATTTGGAAAATACATGTAAAAAACTACATTTCTAAATGTAAAGTTGGTTGAGGACTTCTATATAACTCAACCCAAAGGGTTTGTCATGTCAAAGAATTCCAATAAAGTATGAAATCTACTAAGATCCATTTATGGGTTGAATCAGGCATCATAATCATGGAATTTTCATTGTGATGATTCCATAAAAGAATTTGGTTTTTTCAAAAATGATAGAGAACCTTGGGTCTATAAAAAGGTTGAAGGGAATGTCATCAATTTTATAGTTTAATATGTTGATGAAATATTAATTATGGTAAATTAGGGGAAAGACTTATAGTCATTTAAGACTTAGTTAAATGAATGCTTCTCCTTGAAAGAATTCATTAAAGAAGCCTATATTCTAGGGATCAAGATCTTTCTAGATAGATCTCAAAGGTAGCATGGGTTAATTAAAAGTACAAATATTGACAAGGTACTCAAAATTTACAATATAGAATAATACAAGATAGGATTGTTGCCTATGAAACATTCTATAAAACCCTACAAGAAAATATGTCCCCAAAAATAGGAGTAGATTGATAGAATAAGTAGAATCCCTTATGCATTGGAAGTGGGATGTATCATGTTTTCCATGTTATGTAATAGGTTTCATATCACCTTTTATTTAAGCATGGTAGGTAGGTGTCAATCCAATCTAGGAGAGCTGTATTGGGTAGCTGTTAAAAATTCCTAAATTACTTGAGGTGTACAAATTATATGTTCCTGGTGTATGGAAGAGATGAGAAACTATTTGTGGGAGGATACACTGATGCTAGTTTCCAGGTAGATCATATAACAACCCTTCTCTTTATTTCAAACATAAACATAATTTTTTACATAAAATCTTTACTTGATACATCATAGAATATTGAGAGGTCTAGTGTATTTGGTGCTTAGGAACATTAAATGAAAACATAAAACATGAAATACATATCTTTATTGAAAACATCTTTTACATGACCACACACATTCCTTCGTACTTATCATTTCATGGGATAACCTGAGGAAATGCATAAAAAAGGGTGATCTATAAATCCCAATAAAGGAGTAAATAAGGTATAACATGAAAAATAAATTACAAGTTATGAAATAAGCATCTCAATAGAGCATAAGATAAACATGAACATAAAGGAATGATATAGTATGATTATCATAACATGGAAATGTGGCAATAACATTTAACATGATATTAGCATGAGATAAGGCTCATTATACATGGATCATGAGTAAACCATAATTTCACATGAATTATTATGATTAAAGTATCATTGAAATTAACTTATCATGATACTAATCTTTATATAATGCATTGGAGCGCTATCAGGGTGCACACTTCTTAATCATTTCATTTCATGCATAAGTATGCCACATGGATCATATAATATGGATTCATAAAATAACATAATTTATTCCAAGATAAAGGAATGTGGAATAAATAAATGAAACACTATAATCAATAATTACAGGTTCATAATGGTGACTAACCTTGATTGATAAATTGGTATGGTATCCACTGCACAATGACTTTGTCTTGGAAAATCGCAGTGCAATTTCTGCAGCATAACAGTGTGACATATAAATCATAAAAATGTTTGATGAGTGGGAAAGGGGTGTATCATGATATATATATGAAATAGAAAATAATGGGGTCAAATAGATACATGTCCCAGCATATTCAATGGAATTTAGATTAATAAAAGAAAAGTATTTCTTTAATGTAAATGAGTAGAGAGAACTCCCTTACGGAATTTTGGCACAGTAACGGTTGTACTTGGGAGGAATTAAAGAGTGAAAAAGTAGTATTTCATCATTAAATCATAAAGAGAGAAGTATATGAGTTATTTGAAATCATACCCCAACATTTATATATGAAAAGACAAGGGTATAACAACATAAAGAAACATGGAAAATGAATGAGAGAAGAAGAAATCCCTTAAATGAAAGTATGATATGAAAGGATTGGGAGGGGATTGAAAGAGGACTCAAGGGAAATTGGGTCACCATGGGAGGATTTTAGAGACAAAAGTTCAGGTTAGGGTCATTACCTAGGGCTTTTGAGTGAATTTATGTGGGAGCATGGGTTGGTTTATATAGGAAAAGTGAGGAAATTCATTATTATTTAGGTTTTGGACACTGCACATTAAACTAAACAAAACTGAAAACCAACCCATGGTTTTTTCCAATGGTTTTTGCTAAAAAGTTGGGAAAAAATTATTTTATAATTCCAATGGTTTAAATTATTAAAATATTAGGCTTTTTTATGTGGAGGTGAGTCACACTCTCAAGGAAATCATTTTAAAATGATAAAATGTTTTATAAGTATTGGAGGGTCCACTAAGGCACCATAAAATTAAACAAACAAATATAAAATCACATTTTTAATGGTAAAACAAATATTTTCCAAATAATTCATTATAATATTGTATTATATTACTATTGTATCATTATGATTTCATAAAACACATTATATTTTCAAAGGGTATTTAAAATTTACTCAAATATTCGACGGTCTCGGAAAATTTTGAAAAATTCACCATTGGATAATTTTGATGTCCTAATTCAAAAAAAATTATTCATTTAATTTAAATAATATTATTAATATGTGAATTTTCAATTTTAAAATAAAACCTGACATTTATCAAAAAAAATAGTTTTGAAAAAAACGGCTTTCAAACCTTAAGAAAAATTATATTTGTATTCATAAAAATTATACTATCATTTATATTTAATAAAAAGTAATAAATCACTAATATTATTTAAAAATATTATTTAATTCAAAAATCCACTAATTCATCAAAATATATTTCTTAATTGAATATTAACTAAAAAATACTATTTGTTATTTAATAATATTTAGTAGGTTACAATAATAAAATCATTTTATGTTATTTATTCTATACAAAAATAAGGCACATAATCATAGTGCTAGGGTCCTATTACATAACCCCTTATAACACCTACATAAGATCTAAGGATAATGAGTGTGATGGTGATAGACTCTTGGGGAGGCTCAAATAACATCATTTGGGTGGTAATCTCTCTTAAATTACATATCTCCTGTAGGAGGTTACATTCAATATTAATGTGTTGAAGCTCGGCTTGGGCTTAGTTAGGAGTGAAACTCGGTGATACCATATCCTTTCCAAGCTGTGAAAAATGGGCTTCGTGTGGATAAATTCTACTAGATGAGGCTATCACTTCCTTTTTTTGAGTAAATTGGATTTGTTAAAGACCCTATATTTATACTAATCATGTGATCCATGTTCAATGGATATATTATAAATAGTAACAATTATTAACGGTATTTTGAAATCCAAAAACATAAAACCAAAGAAGTGAATATTTTATATAACCATTTTACATAATAAGAAATTTAATTACATCAAGGGTAATTTTCATTAATAAAAGTTTGGGTCATTACAATCTTCCCCCCATTTGAAATTTCTCCATTAAAATTTCCCTTTCCCGCACTAAATGATGTGTGTATCTTTGCTTCATCACTTCCTATGATTCCCACATTACCTCTTCAAACACGTGGTTTCTCCACAACACCTTAGCGAGGGACATTGTCTTATTTTGTAGAGCTTTTTTCCTACGATCTAAGATATTCACTGGATTTTCTTCATAGGAGAGGCCATTCTCCAATGGTACCACCTCTGGATTGAGTACATGTTATGGGTCAGGTATGTACTTCTTCAAGAGTGATACATGGAAGACATCATGTACTTGAGATAGGTTTTGTGGGAGTGCTAGTCGATAGGTCACTGCTCCATTGCGATCAAGGATCTAAAAAGGGACATTGTTCCATAAACTATGCTTTCCCTTCTTCCCAAATCTCATAACTCTCTTCCATGATGATATGAAGCTCTAGGTCTCATAGATGATTATCAAAATAGATCTTTTGTTGACTCTGAGAAGCTTTAATGTGATGGTGTATGGTCTTAACATTATCCACCATTTCATCAACCACTTTTTGAACTAGGAGTGTTCTCTCCCTAACTTCATCCTAAGATGCTGGTGTTCTACACCTATTCCTATACAGGTATTCATAAGGAGCCATTTGGATGCTTGAGTGGAAACTGTTATTGTAAGGGAAGATGTTAATCTCATCCTCCTTTGATGTACATTTAAGAAGCTCTCAACATGTCCTCAAATGTTAGGATAGTCCGCTCAGATTGGACATCATTTTAAAGATGATATGTCTTATGGATGTTCATCTCAATATTCAGATTATATTGAATAATATTCTAGAACTTATAGGTGAATCTTGGATCTCGATCAGTTACCTAAATAGTGATAATCCTTGCATCCTTAACACTTCCCTGATAAATATTCATACCATTTGATCCAATGAGAAATCCTAGTGAATTAGAATGAAGTGTGCAGTCTTTGTAAGATGATCCACAACAACCCTGATAGCATTGTTTCCTTTGGATTTCATAGGAATTCGGGTGACAAAGTCCATGGTGATGTTCTCCCATTTCCATGATGGTACAGGTAATGGTTGCATCATCCCCTTAGACTTCTTCCTCTCAACCTTCACTTGATGACATACCAGGAACATTGATGTATACTCAATGATCTCCTTCTTCATGTTATCCCACCAATAAAACTCTCAGAGATATTGATACATATTTTTTCCCCTGGGTGAATAGAGAAATTCAATCAATGTGAATCTTCCAAAAGATCATTCTTTAACTCTGGATTTGATGGAACACATAGTCTTGATCTAAATCATACAATTCCTTCTTCATTAACATTGAAATCTAATGATTTCCATTTTTGATAGTATCCACTTTCTTCTAAATTCTCACATCCTCCTTTTGAGTATCCCTTCACCTTTCCAAAATAGATGGTTGAGAAATCATTTTTCAAAACATTGATGATTTTACCTTATTTACGATTCCCATATCTATATTCATCAAATATAAGAATGTTAAATCCTTTTCAATTCTCATCAATGTTAGAATTTTTGCGTCCATTATACTTAGAGAATCTTCCACCTTTTTCACTTTCCCAAGGTGGTATGGGATTAAGAATTCATATTAATTGATCATATCTAGCCATCATTGTTGGCACATATTAAACTATTTCATTGTGAATATATACTTGAGGCTTTTTTGATCCCTGTATATTTTAAACTTCTCCCCAAAGAGGAAACGTCGCCAAATTTTTAAAGCTAATATTACTGCAACCAACTCCAGATCAAGTGTTATATAGTTTTTCTCATGAACATTCAATTTCCTTGTAGCATTGGAAATTACTATGTCATTTATCATCAACATTCATCCCATGCCCTTCTTCGATACAACACTAAACACCAAAAAATTGTTCTTCACTTGTGGGTAGTGTGAGAATGAGCATAGTGATAAGCCCATTTTTTAACTCCATAAAGCTCTCTTCACATTCATCACTCTAAGAAAACATTACTCCCTTCTGAGTTATCTTGGTAAAAGGGTTGGACAATCATGAGAAATTTCTCACAAGTCAACGATGATATCGATCTTACCCTAGGAAGCTACAAATATTCATTACTGATGTTGGCCTCAGACATCCCTCAATTGCAGAGGTCTTGGGGGGATCCACAGATATCCCATTTCTTGTGATGATATGACCCATGATTGAAACATCCTTCAAAAAAACTCACACATGTTTTACTTTTCATAGAGATTATTCTTTTGTAGGGTCTCTAGTATAGTGCTTAGATGCTCTTATTTCTCCTCCTTGTTTTTGGATTATATTAAAATATCATCTATAAAGATTACCACAAATTTGTTGAGGTAATATCTGAGGACTCTATTCCTCAAGTCGATGATGTTTTCTAGAACATTAGTGTGTCTGAAAGGAATTATTATGAATTCATAGTTCCCACGTCATGTATGAAAAGTAGTCTTGGGGGTATCCACCTTCTTCACCCTTACATGGTAATATTATGGCCGCAAATACACCTTGGAGATGTATTGTGCTCCACGTAGCTGATCTAACTAGTAATCAATATGTGGCAGAGGATAATTTTTCTTTATCATGATTTTTTTAGCTCATAATAATCGATGCAATGGCACATTGACCCATCGTTATCCTTGACAAAGAGGACTGGTGAACCTCATGGTGAAGCACATGAGTGTATAAACCCTTTAACCTGATTCTTCTATAGTTGTTTCTTCGGCTCCTCAAGATCCATAATAGCCATTCTATATGGAGTCATGGTAATTGGAAACACCCAGGTATAAGATCAACTAATAATTCCACATAACTTCTAGGAGGAGAACAAGGAAATTCCTTAGGAAACACTTTAGCAAATTCTCTCACAATAAGCATGTCTTCAAGGATTGTTTCTTCCTTAGACTCAATCATCTGAGAAAGATATGAATTCTCATAGAGAATTAATATCCACGCTTGACATTATTGTGACAAAGAAGATTCATCCTCCTCCTTTCACTTGTACAGAATTGGGGGTTGACTTTCCATATGGGGAGTGATTTCCCTATCATGAAAATTTATGATGGCTCTTTCTAAGTAAATCCAATCCCTGCCAAGAGTTACATCAAATTACACTATAGTATGTATGAATATATTCTCTAGGAAGTTAAATCCAATAATTATGATAGGGGAGGAATTATATAAATGGGATGCAATGGTTTCCCCATTTTCTGTTCTCACCAACATCTTCACTTTTATTATTTATAGTGGTATTAGTATTGTTCTACTAAATGTTTATGATATAATAGAATGTGTAGAAACATAAGTAAAAAAACCGTGTTCACTATTATTGAATTAATAACTGATGTACCTATCACCATTTAATTTTTGGGGTTCACTTCAGTGGTAGTGATGGAAATATCTTACTCTTGCTGCCTTGGAGATTGTTGGTTGCCTTCGAAATCCCTTGTCATAGGGAACTAGTTTTCAAAGATCTGTGGTTCTTTGTAGAAAAAGAAATGAACAACACGTTGAGGGTCGAATGGAGAATTAAACTCCTCTATCAAAGCCACATGTTTTTCTCTTTGGAAGTTAATGGCCATGTTCCCTCTCTTACACACATAATTAGTTTCCTCTCCCCCTTCAGGCAATTTCTAAGGTACTTCTTTCTATAGCTTTGGCAAGTGGGGTGCTGGATTTTCTTATCACCATTGGATTTTTATATCTGATGACAAGAATTAAAGTAAACATTACTCTTCTTATCCCCATGATACCCCACAGATTCTCCAATCTCAATTTCAAATTTCAGGGTACATTAGATAATTTCCACATAGCTCTCGAAGTCACGGATCGTTAGGGCTTTACATAGGCTTGGTTTTAGCCCACGAAATCAGTGTTCAACCTTGAATTATGGGGTAACAAAAAAGTCAGAGGCATATCACAAACTCTTTATGATGTTTTTCTCACATTATTTGTTTGATTTTAAATCTTTTTTCTTGAGGGAAAGGAAGTACCTTTCAATCTTAAGTCGGAGGGTAGGAAGAAAATATTTATCAAAAAACATTTTATTGAATTACATCCATTCAGAGGTCTCAATATCATATTTAGGATTCATATTTTTTATCAATGCCCACCATTGACCAGCTTCAACATCCATATGATAATTATCTTGAAGAACCTTCTCTTGTTCAGAACATTGAATGATGGAGAAGATCTTTTCAATGGATTTGATCTATTGTTTGGAAATTGAGGGATCAGATGATCCATCAAAAGTAGGAGGAATTTTTCTCATGAAGCTCTCGATTGCAACTTGTTATTTCTTAGAGAGTTAATGTTTCTCTTGACCCATGTTTATAATCAAAACATGAGTTAACTGAGAAAGTATCGTGACAATGTTTGTGATTCCCTCTCCCATCAGTTTGGGAATCTCATTAGAAAAGTCATCACATTGATCCTAGCATCAGTTGTTATCCAGAGTCCTCTTATTATCAACCATTTTATTGAATTAAAGAAATGTTAGGTGTAACACATGAAGGGGAATCCAATGAAAAGAAGGGATAACTTGTAAATTACATTTATTTCCTTAACATATCTATGTTATCCATGATATACTTCCCAAAATATTTTCTTAGGTGAATTTTTTAATTCCCTTAATATTGTTTCATACTAAGATTATGAATTTACCAATTCATATCCCCCTGGAGTGTTGTAACCAATATTGCAGTAGGGCTCATTTTCATGCACTAGTTCTCGTCCGAGTCTAGCTCAAAGTAGTGTTTTCGGGTTTTATCCCAATATACATCTACACCATAGCCGCCTATACCTGATTGTATCCAGACAGGGATGTATTTTATTGATAAACCACTTATTAATACTCACCAAAATTTAGGGGTGTTTTTATCATACTTATTCTAATATCTAAGGATTTCACTAGGGTTTTCTAATCACAATCCCAGAAATAATTAAACCTATCCTCTAATACCAACTCTAAAAACCCTAATCTTAATTTTACACATAAAAATAATTTATAACATAAAATATTCAATTGATATAACATTTAATATTGATAATTATTGTGTATTTGGCACTTAGTAACATTAGACAACAACTTGAAACATGAAATACATATCTATATTTAAAACTTCTTTTACATGACCACATAGATTACTTCATGCTTAGGATTGCATGGGATAACATGAGGACATGCATTAAAAAGGGTGATCTATAAAGCCCAGTAAGGGAGTAAAAAAGGCATTAAATGAAGAATAAATTACATGTTTGGCAATAGGCATATCAATGGATCATAAGAGAAACATGAACCTAAAGGCATGATATTGCATGATTATCATAACATAGAAATGTGGCAACAACATTTAACTAGATATTAACACGATCCAAGGATAATTTCACTTGGATCATGAGTAAAGCCTAATTGAAATTGAATTATAATGAGTAAAAACTCAAAACACATGATGTATCATGGTAGTAATCTTTACCCAATGCATTGGAGTGCTATCAAAGTTCACCTGTCTTAATCATTTCATTTCATGCATAAGTGTGCCACATGGATCATATAACATGGAGTCATTCAACATTGTAATTTATTCCATGATAAAGGAATTTGGGCTAAATACATGATACAATATAATTGATAATTAAATGTTCTTATAGATTAATACCCTTGATAAAGAAATGGGAATCGTATTCACTACACAATGACTTTGGCTGGGAAAATCACTGTGCAATTTAGGCAGCATAACAGTGTGACATAAGAATTCATAAAAATGGTTGATGAGAAAGAAAAGGAAAAATAATAATATATAAATGATATGGAATGTAAGGGGGTCATATAGATACATTTACCAACATATTTAATTGAATTTATATTAATAAAACAAATGAATTTCATGAATGTAAATGAGGTGAGAGAAATCTCTTATGAAATTTTGGCATTAAAATGGGTGTACTTGGGAGGAATTAATGAGAGAGAAAGGGGTATCTCATCATTATAACATAAGGAGGGATGTATATGGGATGTGGGAAATCATACCCAACCATTTTGATTTTAAAATACAAGCCTATTGAAACATAAATAAACATGGAAAAAATGAGAAAGGAAGAAATCCCTTACAAGGATGTGTGATCCCAAAGGCTTGTGAGGGGATTAATAGAGGCTTATTGGGAGATTGGAGTGTCCTGGGAGTGTTTTAGAGATAGTAGAGAAGGGTGGGGACGTTCTATAAATATTTTTAGTGATGAGAAGTGGGATATTGGTGGGTTTATATAGAAAAAGTGATGGAATTCTTTATTAATTAGGTTTTGGACACTCGACTTTAAACTAATCAAATCCTCCAACCAATCGATGGTTTTTACATCTGTATTTTTCCAAAGAAGAGTGGAAAACATATTTTTATAAGTCCAATGCCCGAACATATTAAAATAATAGGCTTTCTTATGTGGTGATGAGTCACACTCTCAAGGAAATCATTTTAAAAAGTTACAATGTCTTATAAGTCTTGGATCGTCCACTAAGGCACCATAAAATTAATCATAAAAATCTAAAATAACATTTTATAATGGTAAAACATATTTTCTCTGAAAACACAATTTATATTATTTTATTATATCACTATTGTGTCATTATGATGTCATAAAACATATTATATTTTTAAATAGTGTCCAATTCTTACCCAAAATTATTACTATCTTAGAAAATTATGAAAAATTCACCATTGGATAGTTTTGACATCCTGATTCCAAAAAAATATTGATTTTATCTAAATAAGTTTATAAATAAGTTAATTTTTTACTTTTAAAATAAAAACTGACATTTATAAAAAATGCATGGGTTTTGACAAAAATTGATTTCAAAAAATAATAAAAAAAATATAATTTTATCCATAAAAAATATACGATCAGTTATATTTAATAAAAATTACTTTAGATATATATATTATTAATATATTATTTAACTAAAAAATCCATTAATTCAACAGAACTGTTTTTTAATTGAATATTTACTATAAAATACTATTTATGCTTTAAAACTATTTACAAAGTAACAATAATAAAATTAATGTATATTATTTATTCTATATAAAATGATGAACATAATCATAGTGATCAGGTCCTGTTACATAACCCATTATAGAACACACATAATACCTAAAGATAAGATGAGCGATGGTGACAGACTTTTGAGGATGCTCAGATAACATCGCTTGGGTGGTAATCTCTATTAACTTCCACTTCTCCTGTAGGAAGTTTTTTTTTGCAAACCTATTATGTAGAAGCTCAGCTTGGTCATGGTCAAGAGCAAAGCCCAGTGAAGTCACCTCCTTTCCAAGCTCCAAAAATGGGCTTCATATGGATCAATTCTACTGGACGTGGTCCTCGCTTCCTTTGTATGAGTAAATTGGCTTTGATTAAGACATATATTTATACTAATCATGTGATCATTGTTCAATGAATATTTTAGCAATGATAACAATTCATAACACTATTTTGAAATCCAAAAACATAAAACCAAGGAAGTTCATTTTTTATGTAACCATTTTACATAATAATAAATTTAATTATATCAAGAAGAATTTGTATTAATAAAAGTTTGGGTCGTTAGAGATTATAAATATCTAAAATCGTAGTCAGGCTACATCTTTTTCCTAAATGGTTGAGTCGTGAGTAAAAGAATCTTGAAGGAAGATGTGTTTGTAAATTCTACTATAGATTCCAAATATATTGCAGATTCTGATGCAGTAAAGGAAGAAGTCTGGACAAGCAACATTATCTCAAACATAGTTGTTGTGCTTAGCAGTTCAAACCATCTTCTAGTATATTGTGGTAATACTACTGCAGTGGTGCTTTCTATGGATCAAATTTCCCACTAGAGGAAAAAAAATATTCTTCAGAAGTATCATATCCTGAGGGTTTTACTCAAAGAGTTTAATTTGCAGTTAGTGGATTATCCAAAGAGTACAACGTTGTATACCCCCTAACTGAAGCCAATTCTCATCAGAAGCATGATTCTCATGTGAGAACTAACAGATTGAGACTTAATAGCAGTTTTCTCTAGTGCATGTGGGAGTGTTGAAAGTGGTTGCCCTATACCCAAATTGTATTTTACTTTGAATACCACTACATGTATGTGGTTTTCTATATATATATATGTGTTTATATTTCCATAATAGTGTAGATACGTATGCATCCACTTTTTTTATGGAAATGTCTTTAGATTACATGTTGTATCAAAGGGTTTTAACAGACCCCAGGATATAATGAGAACCCTGAGATTCCATGATAGTATTCTTAAAGTAATGTCCTATGGTTCAGTTACATCATTTCTGAAACGGACACAGATGATTTGAAAGTATAAGGTATTGGGGGATCATAATCATTGAGACTTAATGTCATGAAGTTATCACTTGATGATCCATAGTAGTTGAGATCCTGAGGACTGACCCATATAATAGGAACACCACATGTTTAAGATTTCATAAGTCATTCCTATCTATGGACATGTGTAATAGTCTCCAGTTATGATATCATTGTCATTGTATTTCATTTACATGTGTACTTTGATGCAAAGAGAAAACCATGGAAATGATGTTATGGAGAGGTAGTTTTTGTTGGGTATATCATTGGTGACATGACAATAATTGAATGATGAAGATAGAATTTGTCACTTCTGAGTTAGGGAATAGATATCATAGGACTGATATATTAGGATGGTTGCACCTTCATTAAATCCATGGACATGGTAGTGGAAGGTAAGACCATCCAGACAGCTCCACAAATAAAATAAATAAATAAAAATGATGATCTCACTAGTGTGGATTCATATTTATTGAGATATCGATGATGAAGAGATTATATTACATAGATCATGTTGGTGGGAAGGTAGTCTTTGATTTGACTTAACCTAATCTATATAGGGGCCTTGATGCATATCTAGGCCCCACTCTTGGTCGGTGAATATTATTCACTACTTTTGAGATAAGGGCCAAGAGGGTCACACACTATTGTGCTTTGAGAATCTTCCCTGTATGGAGGAATCAGAATATAGGACATGGTGGCCCCTGCCATAGGGTCCTAGTATTATCCATGTTATATGGATCACCATGTCATAAATAAAATCATTAATTATTCAAGTTTGGAATATTTAGTAGAATTTATTTATAAGATGTATTTACAAGTGATTAAGTAAATAAAACTAATAAATTTTATTCAAACGGATTTAAATATCTCAGGTACATTTAATATTTTTAGGATATGTGAGTCAAGTTGTAGACTCAATATTATCATTCAATATATATATATATATATTTTAGTTAGTGATAAAATTTTAAATATTATTTCTGGCATAATTTAATTGGTCATAAATAAAAATTTATAATACTTTTATTTTGAATATCTATTACACGGGGGCCAGGAACAGATAACGTGTATTTTAGATATTCCCTATATAAGTAATATAGAGGTACTTCCCATGGAATAATTCATTCATTAGAATTGAGATCCACTCTCTCCTCCCAAATTCTAGAGAGAGACTCTCTCGAGAAACCACGATCCTCAAGATTACTCATCTTGGATCGAATACTGTTTCTTGTAGTGACCACCACTGCGTCGATGTGATCATTATTGTACCGTGCTAGCACCTAGATTCCAATGAAAAATTCACAATCAGATTTAAGATGCATGTTTGGATGATCTAGCAGGATTGGATGTCAGATTCTTCAAGCAACGGTCACTGGAATCCTGTGCTAGACTTGCACACTTTAGATTCGAACAAGGTGCATGTTTGATTTTATTATTTCCTCTGTCAAATCCACACGTGGTCCTTAGACCGTATCGGGATATAATCAATGAAGTGGGATTTGTTATGTTGCTTCAGTCATGTAAGAAATATTAAATTCTCATCCCATCAACTTTCTCTACCGGTCCCAGTACCTACGATAAACAATCTCTATTATAATGAGATTGTGAAGTAGCCCCTTGAAAAGACCATTACGTTGAAGTAAGAATCAATCTATGAGTATATTATATATATAAAATTTAAATACATATAAAATAAGTGGAAATACTGAAATAGATACAAATTATTTATTACACACAAAATCTTAGAATATTAATGACAACGAAGAAGTAATATTACCCAATGAAAAGGAACTGGGCTATGAAATCATAGACCTTTTATAACTATTTAATTAAAATAAACTTAAATAAAATAATTAAAATTAAAACATAAAATAACATGAATAATGAATTAATCATGATATTAAATGTCAAATTGAATTACAGACACCTTATAAATAAATTAGGTGCTTAATATAAATTTAGTCTCAATGGAATTTAAATTGAGACAAAACCCCTTAGTACATTGTAAAATTCAAGTAAAACCCAATCAGAATAAATAATTAAAGTTTAAAATTAACATACCATGAAATATAAAATATTAATTATATTAAATATCAAATTGGTGGTATTTTAACCGTATATAAGAAATTAGGTGCACAATGATAAAGTATGCATTAAAGATTGGAGATTGAGATAAAATTCATTACCTTGCCTCTTCTTTTAGGTTAATTTCATTTAACCTCATGTATAGTGGTTTTAATATTGTTATTAAATTGTAAAATAACAATAAAAAGATTTATAACATCATATATGATGTTATTATAAAATCCTATTACATGTTGGTTAATAATAATTAATTATTTTCATCATTTTGAGTGTTAATTGTCATGTTTTTCTAGTATGTTCTAACTTGTTATTTTTTGTTCTTATTAAATTGATCATGAACTAATAATATACGGAATTTAAAATAGTATTTAAATATTATATTTATTCAATATTTATTTATTTAAAATAATCCATAAAATTTGGATATATAAATGAAATGCACTGTTCATGGAGATGGTGGACAATACATACACATGAACACTATTTTAATTTTCTTCTCGTATTAAGACAATGAAAAGTAAATAGTATAAATGTATATTATAATTATAGAATAATATTTTTATCATATATATCACATATAATAATTAAAACCATTAATTATACATTCCATGTACAGCCTAAACGAATCACATCGCTTTGAGGAGGCAGTAGTCCACATGTCCCCAAATGATGTTATCGTATTCCCCCAAAATAGAAATATTCAAGTTTTTATACAACAATTACAGAAGATTAATGGAATTATAAATATCATATATATCATATAAAAACAATAAATGCATTATTATTTCCAACCTTGAAATTTGGTAGTGGATGAAAGAACAACATTGGTTCGCGAGGCGGTTGTTCGTCGTACACATGAATGATGATTGTGTATCCCATTTGATGGAAGTGTCTGGGAGTGTAGGACATACCCTTAACATAAAAACATCTAATTATATTTAATATACTTCAGTTATTATATAATAATTATAGTAAAATAATTTAATTGCTATAGAAGTAAATGAAACAAAATTGATCATTGAATATTGTTACCTCTTATTCGGGTAACTCCGTTTGTTTTATACCGAAAGACTTCCATGTGTTTTTCATCCAAAATTGATACATCTAGAATGAGGATAATTATTTTTTGATGATTTATTTTAGGTTTTGGAATATCCAAATGTCTCTATAAGTGTGAATAATTGGTAGGGGTGAGTACCTTGTTATAGTGGGGAATATCCAAATGTCCCTATAGTGTTAAATTCTTCCCATCTTAAATAAATTGTGCCATCAAAATTTATAACCAATCATGGTAGTATAAAGTTTGATATTTAAAATTTTTGTTTTTGAAAAAACAATATCATAAATGTTATAATGATATATCCTCTTAATAAGAGAGAAAGGGGAGTATGATGGTCATATTGAATAATATATAACTATGTTTATACATAGATGAACATCAGTGGAAAGTAAAAATATTTACTTGAAGGAAAATCATAAATATTTTTAGAGGTTTATTGAGGTAATTTATCATAAAAATGTGAATGATAAATTGAAATTTGATGGCCTCAAATGTAGAACCCCAAACACTTCATGGTATGTTTCTCTTAAATACATTCTAGTTATAGCCTATATTTCATGAATCACTTAGCCTATATGGAACAAAACATTGTTACTTATATGGTATATCCATAACCTAGCCATCAAATTTATATTTTCCAGCTTTGAGATTTGAATTTTAAAAATCTGATATACACAGTTGTGTTCAAGATGATATTTAGAGTCTAATGGAATTAACTTAATTTTCGGTTAATAGTATCCTACCCTTATGAATAGTAACAAACCCTTATGAATATTAACTTACCATTATGAATATTAATATGAATTTTATGCATATTATCCATACCATTGAGTTTATAAGTGAATTTAGGCACCATAAAAATGAAGATTAATATTTTAAGTGTTTATATTTTTCGATTAAATAATGAATTTAATTAAACATTAAATTAATCATTTTTGGAAACTTATTTTTGAAAATTTTAATTCATTTTTGGATTATAATTGTCAAAAAATGGTTAGGGTGATTTTTTGGGATTTTTCTGAAATACTTATATTTTTTATAAATAGTAAAATGCGATAATTTGCGATAAATGCTAAATATAGAATTTATATAGTCATTGATGATGATCTACTGATGTAGGACCAATTGGTCAAAGTCACATTCATATATTACTGTTATTGGTCATGTAATTCACTCTATTGGTTGTCTTGAGAGGAAATAATAATTTAATTATTATAATATTAAGAAAACTCATCTCCCCTCACTATATAAACCACCACTCACCCCATCTTCCTCCCACACCACTTAAGCTTTAATCATTGACTAAATTCTTCCAAATACTCTCCCCAAGACCTCTCCCCACGTCTAAGACCTACTGGTCTCACCAAAGGGCCAAAAACAAAGGCCTTAAGGAGATTCTCAAAGAAGGAGTACTCAATAGGTGAACCTTCCTTCTCTTTTCATTCAATTTCTTTTACAAAGTTCCATTATTTTTTTATCCCATCTCACCTCCCCTCATCCAAATGCCCTGATAATTCCATTACCTTACATGTATTGTGTTTTTATTGTGCTAATGGAATATTTCATCATAATCTCTCTTTTTCCCCTCCTTTTATACAATAAATGCAAACAACATCCGAGATGTGTAAATATATCAAACTCAAGGAAGACGGGTTTTCAATTTGCATTACTATCTTCAATACTATTAATAAATCCTTTTCAATGGTTGAAAATGGTCATAATATATGTATTTTATCTTGAATAAATTTCTTAAATCTTTACACGTTCATAATATGGAATAATAATACAAAACAAGTTTATTGTGCACAAAAACGCCAAGCCAAATCCAAGCGTTTATTTTAACTCATCGAATGATTCATCCTCATGGTATATAACCAGAATCATTATAAGATAACTTATATAAATTTAATGTTACTAATAATTTATATTCACAATTTTTTATGTTTAACCATATTTCAAACAAACAACCACTCCTGAATACAAGTAAACGGATCATGAAAATCAAAGAAGAAAATGCTACCAAAACAATAAAATTTAATCTCCTAAACCATCAAAAGAACATTAATTAACCTAATAAGGTCATAAAAAATAAATTATATGTTTATGAGGTTCTGTAATTATTAATTAATTAATCTAAATTTGATTATTCAGGTCGTTAATAACAATCAAGAACACCTTCAAACATAAGGTAAGGGATCCTTTCTCTCACTTTTGTTCAAGAATATCCCCTATGTTCTGCTCTTTTATTTTTAATTAATAATGATGGGAGATGTTTTATCACCACCACCATACTACCCTTGTAACATATAAATAATGTAATACCTCTTTATTTCTCATTAATCCCTCCCAATAACACTCGTTACCATGCAGAAATATTTCTAAGGGGTTTCTCATCTCACTTTTATTTTTGTGAGATTTTAATTATTCACCACTTATTTCTTGTATGTGGTATATGTTTAATTAAATTTGATATATAATAACATAATTATATTTATATTCAAGTTTTTTCAATGATTCATTTGAGTGTTATTAAGTTCTGGTCATATCATTCGACTGATTACATTTTGTTAAGCGACTCTGTCTCAACTACTATTTTGTTGTGACTAACTTTGTATTGTGCACCTAATAATCCTTATGTGGTGTACCTACTACCCATTTGATATCACTTTTCATTTTAAAATTATATTTATATTAAATAACCATAATCCCATATCATGGATATGTTTTTTGTTTAAGCCGTATACCATTTTATATACGGGGTATATTTGGAAAGTTATTTTAATTATGGAAATATTGATGAATCAGTATACTCTACTCTATATGGATATTCAAAAGGCATATTTATATTTTAATGAATCAATGTATCAAGAATTATTTTGACATGTAGTGGAGTGTGTGGCCCTCTATAGCCCCTCGATGCATCGGTAGGTCTAATGAGAGAAATAAGTTTGGTGAAAAACCCTTCGAGTTTGTTTCCAAAAGTCAAACGGGTTTCAAACCATAGAAATAAACCATTTTAACGGTATTATGGTTTCATGTTCTAGATACATGATATCCAATTAATAATATTTCTCTTTATTAATTAGCAGTTTTTACTATCCATGTGGTTTTCACTATGACAAAATCCATGGATGCAGTTTCATTCTCAGTTTATTAATGGTGTGAGTTTTTCATTTATTCAGCATGAAATAATGATAATGTTATATTGACTATGATTCACTTATTATTTTATTCGTTATTCCACTATTTTTAACCTTTACTGAGCGTTTGGGCTGACTTCTTTCATTGTTTTCCATTAACAAGTGATGAAGCGGTGATTGTTTATTGAGTTCCTCTGGTTATTGTTTTTAAATTTAGTTATGTATTGTTTTTTGTAACCTTTTTCAAATGTAATTTGGGTTACTTATATGTATATAGTTTCTTCAAGAATAATAAACTGATCATTCCTTTGGGATTTTCATTCCATCCGAACATGCCAATATCTAAACTAATGCATTGACTCCAACCTAGAGGGGTCGGGGAGTTACAGTTGGTTTTAGAAGAAGTTTATTAGGAAAAATGGAAACTAGATTAGAAAATATAGATTAGGAAAAAATTCCTAAGGTAGTATTTGAGGATGAACATACAATAACGTCCTGGAATTTTGGTAAGGAATAGATTATGTGAATCTTTCTTGGAAATACATCCCTTGTCTTTAGGGCTGAAATGTCACCATTAGATTCTTTTCTAGAACCACCCCCAGTAGCTCTATAAAATGAAATTCTTAGAGAGGAAGAGAACCCAATATATATGTGTGAGGAAGGAAATATTCAAATTTAATATGTGCACATAGTGCATGAATAAATTGATGTATTTCTAGAGGATTTACATGGACATCCTTCAAAGTGAGAAGTTGATTTCTCTATTGATTTAGTTCATAGTTCAAGACCTTTATCAAAGACTACCTACAGAATGGCCACCGTGGAATTAGTGGAGATAATGAAACAAATATAGGAATTGAGTGAAAATGTATTTACTTGACCTAGTGTTTCTCCATGGGGATACCCTATCCTCTTTGTCAAGAATAAAAATGGATCTATGAGGCTTTTCATTGATTATAGGGAAATCAATACTGTTATGATAAAAATAAGTATCCCCTTCCCCGAATTGTTGATTTATTTGATCAATTCAATGGAGCTCAATACTTTTCGAAGATCGACCTTTGATCATGTGATCATCAGTTGTGTGTGAGGAAGGATGATATTCCTAAGAAAACATTTCAAACCAGGTATGGGTATTACGAGTTTACAATGATTCATTTTTTACTAACAAATGCTCCCTCTATTTTCATGGATTTCATTAATAGTGTTTACTAGGAATATTTTGATAAATATTTTGTGGTATTCATCGATGATATCCTAATATACTCAAAAATCTATGAAGACCATGATAATCACTTGAGGGTTATTCTAAGAACTATTAGAAGAGATAAATTATATGAGAAGTTTAGTAAATGCGAATTTTGGCTTCAATCAGTTTCTTTCCTAGGCCATATTGTCTCTAAGGATGGAATCCTAGTTGATCCTGCAATGAAAAAGGCAATCCAAGAATTTCCCACACCAACAAACATAACTGAGGTAAACAGTTTTATTGTCTTAGAAGGTTACTATGGTGTTTAGTTCATAATTTTGCCCGACTGGTTAACCCACTAACCAAGCTCACACGTAAAGGAGATAAGATTGTGTGGACAAAAGAATGTACAGAATGCTTTGAAAAATTGAAAAGAAGATTGGTCAATTCCCCAATTTGACTCATCCATCTGGATGTGATGGATTTGTAATATACAATGATGCATCAATGAATGGACTGGGTTGGGTCCTTATACAAAATGATAATGTTATTGCTTATGAGTCAAGACAGTTGAAGACTCATGAGAAAAATTACCCAACTCATGATCTTGAGTTAGCAGCTGTAATATTCGCTCTGAAAATATGGTGGCATTATCTTTACGGAGAGATATGTGAGACTTTTACGGACCAGAAGAGTTTGAAATACTTTTTTACACAAAAAGAGCTCAACATGAGGCAAAGAAGATTGCTCAAGTTACTCAAAGATTATGATATTTCAATACACTAACACCCAATAAAGGCGAATAAGGTGGCAGATACATTAAGCATGAATGATCATGGCCTTCTAACTCAAATGAGGATTGAGAGAGATCCTATATTTTTTATCTATAAAAGATGGGTATGGGAATTGTTAAGGAAGGGGAAAAATCGCTCCTATTTCAAATGATTGCTAAACCATATTTACTAGAGAAGATAAAAATATCTCAATATGATAATGAGAATTTGAACAAGAAAATTAATGCAGTTAAGGATGGGAGACTGGCTGACTTCGTGTATGAATAAGGAGTTCTGAAATTTGGGAAGAGGTTATGCGTTCCATCAGTACCTGAGCTAAAAAGGGAACTATTAGATGACGTTAATAGCTCAAATTTCACTATACAACCAGGTAGCACCAAGATGTATAGAGATCTAAAGGAATATTTTTGGTGGGATAATATGAAGTGGGAAATTGCTGACTACGTGTCAAGATGTCTAGTTTGTCAACAAGTGAAGGCAGAGAGACAAAATCCCAAAGGAGTGATGCAACCTCTACCTATTCCTATGTGGAAGTGGGATAACATTACAATGGATTTGTCACCAGACTACCAAGGACACCTAAAAGGAATGTTGCAATATGGGTAATTGTTGATCAGCTCACAAAATCAGCACATTTACTTCCTATAAGAGAGGATTTTCCACTTGGGTACTTGGGAAGACTTTATATTAATGAAGTTTTCAGACATCCTGGTGCACATCTATTGATTGTGTCTGATCTAGATCCCTAGTTTACATCAAAATTCTGGAAAAGTATCCATAAGGATTTGAATACTGAGCTTCGTATGAGTACTTCTTATCACCCCCAAACTGATGGACAATCTGAAAGGACTATTAAAACTCTAGAAGGCATGATGAGTTCATGATCTCTTGACATAAAAGGTATATGTGATCAATACTTACCTTTGGTGAAATTTTACTACAACAATAGTTTCCATTCTAGCATTCAAATGGCTCCGTTTGTAGCATTATATAGAATGTGATGCCGAACTCTAACTTATTGGGACGAAGTTGGTGAGAGGAAAAATATAGGCCTAGAACATATTTAAGAGACCACAACAAAGGTGAAGACAATACAAGACTATATTAAAGCATCCTAAAGTAGGAAGAAGAGTTATGCAAACAACTGGAGAAAAGATTGGGAATTCCAAGTTGGAGATAATTTATTTCTGAAAGTATCTCCATGGAAGGGTGTCGTAAGGTTCGATAAGAAAGGGAAATTGAGTCCAAAGTAGATCGGACAATTTGAAATATTGGAAAGAATCGGAGTTTTAGCTTACAATTTGGCAATGCATCCATGTCTCTCCAGTGTCCATGATTTTTTCCACATGCCGTTGTTAAAGAAATACATGCCAGGCCCAACTCATGTTCTCACATAAGACGAAATTGAACCGGAACCTAATTTGTCATACTGTGAAAAGCCTATCGGGATTCTTGACAAAAGGAAGAAGGTATTGAGAAATTGGACAACTCATCCAGTAAAGGTTCTTTGGAGAAACTATAATATGGATGAAGAAACATGGGGACCTTAAGATGTTATGAAAAAGAATCACCCACATCTTTTTGGTGAGTTTCATATATAAAATTTTGAGGCAAAAATTTCTGAAGGAGGGAATAATGTAGCACCCAAAACACTTTATGGTATGTTTCTCTTAAATACATTCTACTTATATCCTATATTTCACAAATCACTGAGCCTATATAGAACAAAACATGGTTAATTAAAGTAGATATCGATAACCTAGCCATTAAACTTATATTTTCCAACTATGTGATTTGAATTTAGAAAATCTGACATACACAGTTGTGTTCAAGATGATATTTAGAATCTAATAAAATTAATTTTATTTTAGTGAATAGTAATATACCATTATGAATAGTAACATACAATTATGAATAGTAACTTACCCTTATGAATAGTAATGTGACTTTTATGAATAGTATCCATACTCTTGAGTGTATAAGTGAATTTAGGCACCATAAAAATGAAGATGAATATTTTAAGTGTTTATATTTTTCGATTAAATAATGATTTTAATTAAACATTTAATTAATCATATTTTGGAAATAAATTTTGAAAAATGGACTTCTTTTTTGGATTCTACCCGTCAAAAAATGTATAAGGTGAATTTTTGGGATTTTCCTAAAATACTTAATTTTTTTTATGAATAGTAAAATGTGATAATTTACGATAAATTCTAAATAAGGAATTTATTGAGTCATTGATGATGATATGATGATATAATCCCAATCTTTTTGAAGTCACATGCATATATTACTGTTCATGGTCATGGAATACTCACTATTGGTTGTCTTGAGAGTAAATAATAAACTAATTATTATAATATTAAGAAAACTCTTCTCCCCTCCACTATATAAACCACCCCTCACCCCCTCTTCCTCCCACACCACTTAAGGTTCATGCCTTGAATAAATTCTTCCAAATACTCTCCTCACATCCAAGACCTACTGGTCTAACCAAAAGGCCAAAAACAAAGGCCTTAAGGAGATTCTCAAGGAGGAGTACTCAAGAGGTGAACCTTCCTTCTATTTTCTTTCAATTTCTTTTACAAAGATCCATTATTTTGTTCTCCCTTCTCAACACACCTCATCCAAATTACATGATAATTACATTACCTTACATTCACTAGATTTTCATCGTTGTAATGGAATATTTCATCATAATCTCTCTTTTCCCCTCCTTTTGTACAATAAATGCAAACACCGTCTGAGATGTGTAAATTTATCACACTCAAGGAAGATGAGTTTTCAATTTGCATTACTATATTAAATATTGGTCATGAAACCTTTTCAATGGTTGAACCATGTGATTATATAGGTATTATATCTTGATTAAATTTATGGAATCATTACATGTTCGTAATATGGAATAATAAAACAAAACAAATTTATTGTGAACAGAACCGCCAAGCCAAATCCTAGCATTTATTTGAACTCCTCGAATGAGTCATACTCATGGTATATAACCATAATAATTATAATATCATTTATATCTCTTTAATTCTACTATGAATGTATATAAAAAATTCTGGATGTTTAACCATACTTCTATCAAACATCCATTCATGAATACAAGTAAACAGATCATGAAAACCAATGAAACAAATTCTAGAAAAACAATAAAATTTATTCTCTTAAACCATAAATAATTTCATTAATGAACCTAATAAGGTCATCACATATCAATTATTTATTTATGAGGTTATTTAATTATTAATTAATGTAGCTAAATTTGATTATTCAGGTTGTTAAGAACAATCAAGAACACCTTCGAGCATAAGCTAAGGGATCCTCTCTCTCAAATTTGTTCAAGGATCTCCCATATGTTGTGCTATTTTATTTTTAATTCATATTGATGGTGTATGTTTTTTCACCACCCCAATACTTCCCTAGTAAAATATAAATAATTTAATACCCCTTTACCTCTCATTAATCCCTCACAATAACACTCATTACCATGCCAAAACTTTTGTAAGGGGTTTCTCATCTCGCTTTCATTTCTGTGAGATTTTCATTGTTCCCCACTTATTTTTTGTATGTGGTATATGTGTACTGCCATTTGATATATAATAACATGAATATATTTATATTCATGTTATTCAATTATTCATTTGATGATTATTAAGTTCTGGTCATATGATTCGACCGATTACATTGGGGTAAGAGACTTTGTCTCAACTACTGTTTTGTTGTGACTATCTTTGTATTGTGCACCTAATAATCCTTATGTGGTGTACCTATTTCCCATTTGAGATCACTTTTAATTTAAACATTATATTTATATTAAATATCCATAATCTCATATCATGGATATGTTTATTGTCTAAATTGTATACAATTTTACATACGGTGTTTATTTAGAAAGTTATTTTAATTATGAAAATATTGATGAATCCGTTTAATCTACTCTATACAAATTTTGAAAAGGAATATTTTTCTTGTAATGAATCAATGTATAATAAATTATTTAGACATGTAGTTGTGTTTGGGGCATGCTATATCCCCTTGATTCTTCAGTAGGTCTCATGAGACAAATCAGTTTGGGGACAACCCCTTCGAGTTTGTTTCCAAAAATCAGACGAGTTTCTACCCATAGAACTAAACTGTTTTAATGGTATTATGGTTTAATGTTCCAAATACATGAAGTCCAATTAATAAGAATTCTCTTTATTCATTATCAATTTTTACTATCCATGTGGCTTTCACTATGACAAAATCTATGGATGTGGTTTCATTCTCATTTTATTAATGGCGTGAGTTTTTCATTTATTCACCATTCCATATTGATTATGTCTAATTTATTATGATTAACTTATTATTGTATTCATTCTTTCACTATTTGTAACCCTTAATGAGTATTTTACCTCACCCTTTCATTGTTTTCCATCAATAGTTGATGAAGAGGTGATAATTTATTGAGTTCATGTGGTTGTAGTTTTTAGTTTTTGTTATGTATTATATTTTTTAACCTTTGCCAATG
Organism: Viscum album; assembly: GCA_963277665.1. NCBI lineage: Eukaryota > Viridiplantae > Streptophyta > Magnoliopsida > Santalales > Viscaceae > Viscum > Viscum album. The sequence continues at coordinate 162,119,304 of OY728155.1, read as the reverse complement.
TAATTTGAGTTACATATATGTATCTAGTTTCTTCAAGACTACTAAACTAGTCATTCCTTTGGGATTTCCATTCCTTCTAACCATGACAATATCTCAATTAATTTACCGGCTCTATCCTAGAGGGGTCAAGGCGTTACATCAAATCCTTATATCAGTTTTGATTTAAAAGTCTATCAATTCAAATAAATTAACATATTAGGATAAACTTTTATTCCTAGATCCTTTTACTAATGATGAGTAATTTTTTTACTGCCTAATTATATAAGGAAACATACTTGATACATTTTTTTTATAATAAACACAATTTCATCTTTTGGTTTTGGTTCAATCAATTTGTAATTTTTCCCCCTTACTCAATGAAATGAATACCCAAAAATTAACTTCTATGATTGAAGCACAAAAATTTACTTTAAATGAATCATGTGATATATAAAGGACTGAAAGTTATTTTTATCTATGTCTAAATATTTTCCAAAAATAGAATTTTAAATTCTTTAATATCCAAACCAAAAATTAAAAGTACTATTTAATTATAAATATTTATTCATTACATTTATTAACAAAAAACCATAATAAATTAACTAGGAAATTACATAGGTTAGTGGTTATTATTAAACCCTAATAGTTCTACAGTAGCGGGTTCAAGACCTATGTAATTTCTAGATATTTTGGGTTTTCACTCAGCATACAGGTTATCCTTTTTCTAAACTATATTAATATAATTCATATAATGTTTCAAAAAAGTATGATGAGCATCCTTGAAATGAAAATAATCCTTGAAAAATATTATTAATAGGGGTTTCAGTACAACCTATTTTTTTTTTTCTAAAAATTATATTAATATAATTTTTTTATCAACCCAAAATTTTATCAATACCTTTAAACTTAGGTCTTTAAAATTTAATTGCATCATTCCTAAAAAAAGATTTCAACTAAAAAATTTACGAAACTAATGAGTTATATTGCCATAAATTTCTCCCAAATTTTCTATAATCTTGATATATTCTCATTAAATTAAACATAAAAAAGATATTTAAGAATTAGAATTTATGAATAGCCTTGTTCTCATAATCTCATGATAGTATCTATAACTATTATGTTAATGAGGACATAAGTGATTATGTGTTAACCCCAAAAGTCTATATTAGGGTTATGTTCCCTAATATTCACTTTCCTAAATCTAGTCCCGAATGTTTATGCTAAATATACTCTTATACCCACTGTAGATATCCTGACCCCAATAATAGCGTATCTAGTGTCTATTAAAATTATATTTTCATGATTAGAAGAAATCAAATTACAAATGACCAATCAGTTTAGTCGTTTTGCTAAACCATATACATACATGAGTCCTGTATTAGAAATTAATACACTAATAACATCATAATTTTTTAAAGGATAACTTTATTCCCACTTATAATATATCCTCATATCTTTCTTAGTACACATATTTGTTTCATGGTGGAAGGAAAAAAATAAGTGTGAGATGAAATGATCAGTAAGGGTTAGGTACATCATAAGAAATAATGACTAAATAATAATAATCAATATGTAAAAATAAATAAAAAAACACACATTCCTTGTAATTAATAAACTGAGAGGGATTACATAATCAATATGGAAAGGTAAATAACTAAACACATGTTCCATTTAAATAACTACATATGGAATAACCAATATCGATTGGTAAATAACAAGAAACACATTACATTTAATCAATAATCTATGAATGAAATTCATCCATATACTTTTTCAGAGTGAAAATATAATGGATAATAAAAATTGAATCTAAATGAATGTAATATTTAGTTATTGGATGAAATGTTTCCTAGTTACATTATAACTTTACAATAATGACTTTTTACATGACATTTTAAAACATACTCAGTGAAAACCCCACGAATTATAGCCAACTAACACATCTTATGATACCATCGATGCAACCAGGGGGTATCTATAATTGATCCCCACCCATGTGTTACCAATCCAAATAATTCTCCATATATCGAATAATCAATTTAATTCATTAACAATGTGCCTCATAAAATATACATATTTATTAAAAGATATAGATTTATCATTATTTTCCCAGTCAACCGAATATCTTTCAAATTAAAAAACCTATGTAAAAATGGTATAAATTTTAGGTAACAATCATATCTACAATAAATGATATGTATATTTAGCAAAAATTTAATGTCTAATGACCACTAGAATGTGAATATTACAATATGAATATAAAAAAGAATCAAGGAAGGGAATCAAAATACAATCCTTGTCCAAATAAAACATAAACCATCCAGATAAAAAATAATGATGGTATCAATATAATATATCCCAAGTGGTGTAAAAATAAATGTTGTTTTGTAGATGAATATAAATACAATAAAAATATCTTTAGATACATTCGTGAGGAAAATATTTTTTTCCTTTTTACTTTTTTTTTCAAAAAAACATTTTAATTAAAAAAAATTTAAAAATATTTCTGTACAATGTTAGTTGTATCATTTAAAAGTATTCCTCAAAGAGATGATGATGGGTAACTTCTTATATGTCATAAACGGTAATAAGAACATTAATTTTTCGTGGTAATAAATGATAGATAAGTTCGTTGTATAGAAATAAATAATACTATTTATTTGAAAACATTTCTGAAAGAAAAAAGGGGTAAAATGATTTAACAAATAATTTTGGAAATGTTAAAAAGGTATTTTAATTCTTTTTATAGAATTTATTTTTGAGAGAAAATAGATTTCTCACCAAAGAGATAAATGAATTCGGGGTTTCTTAAAAAAATCTCAAATATTTTATGATAAAGTAGTGTAAATTTTATGATTATGTGAAAAAATCATGAATAACCATTTGATAATAAAATTAAATGGTTTAATAAACAATGGTAAAATAATTTCTATTTATGGAAATTCAAGAATAAATAACCTTCATTAAAATGATATTGTGATGTAAACCCTTGAAAAGACTATAATGTTCAAGTGATATTCATTAAACAAATAGATAATGGATATCAAATTTAAATCCAAATAAAACAAGTGTAAATAAAATATATATAGTAAAAAGTGATTACACCCTGATCTTATAATATTTACAACAACGAGGAAGTAATATAACCTAATGAAAATTAACCGGGTTATGAAATTATTTACCACTTGGTAACTTTTAATTAAAATATCCTTAAATAAAATATTTAAAATTGAAACTATAAATGACATGAATAATTGATTATTCATGATATTACATGTAAATGGTGGTGTCTATAACATATAAAATAAATTAAGTTCATAATAACAATTAAGGGTCAATGGAATGTAAATTGATAAGAATTCCCTTTCTACATCGTAACATTCAAGTAAAATACCATCAGATGAAATAATTCAAGTTGAAACTTAAAATAAATTGAAATATTAAGTATTAATGATATTTAATTTCAATTTTTCATTATTTACACTAAATATAATGAATTTGGTGCACAATAATAAATTATTCCTTAAAGAATTGAAATTAAGATGAAATCCATTACCTTGTGTTTCCTTTTGTGTGAATATTTTTTAACCTTCTATATAATAGTTTTAATAATTTTATTAACTTATTACATACCCATAATAAAATTTATAATATATAATATCATTTTTGTATAATATATTGTTACCCTTTTGTTAACAATCATTCATTATTTTCATCGTTTCGGTTGTTAATTTTCATGTTTTTGGAGTATGATTTGAATTTTTTACAATTAAATAGATCATTATTGAATCATATCCAGTATATAAAACATGAATTAAATATTATATATATTCATTATATATATTTTTTATAATAATCCATAAAATCTGGAGATATAAATTAAATGAATCTTTCATAGAGATGGTAGGTCGTATATATGCTGGAATGATGTTTTCATTTTTTTTATATTAAAGGAATGAAATTTAAATATTATATATTTATATTATATTTATATTATAATATTTTTATCATATATATCACATATTGTTATTAAAATCACCCTTTATACAGTCTGAATATATCATGATTGAATCACATCGCTTTGAGGTGGCATTAGTCCCCATGTCAACAAATGATGTTCTCGTATTCCCACAAAATGGAAATATTGATGTTATGTGTTATAAAAGAATTATAGAACCATAAATACCATATAAATATCATGAATATCATATAGAAAATATATATCCATCATTATTACCATCCTTAAAGTGTGTCCATTGGAGAATGATTGACATCGGTTTGTGAGGTGGTAGTCTGTCGAACACACCTTGAATGGCATGATGGCCTTTATTTTTATTGATTTTTGATAACCCCCCTACAAGGGATGAGGGGGAACCCCTAAAAGGCCCGTAGGCTCAGATATTACATGTCCTATAGGCTTAAGAGATTACATGACCTGAAGGTCTTAGGGAATTCAACCAGAATATCTACAAGGAAATGCCCCTCCCCAGCATCTGCATCATGATAGTATCTCTCCACCTTCGCATAGCCGTCTGGCTAGGCTTCCCGTGAAAGCACAAGCTGGCCCTGATGGAATGGCCATACCCTCTCATTCTGACAAATCCATTAGGTTCTGCTCTGGTGAGTGAACCTGCTCTGAATCCTCTTCTAGGGCTGCTTCTTTTTTGTAGTGTGTATGGGGAAACTACATGTGGCCCGAAGGCCTTGAGGTAGCTCGAAGGCCTTAAAGGTGGCCTGAAAGCCCTACTGACCCAAAGGAATGGGTGGCCCGAAAGCCTTAAATACTCCAAGCCCATATCTGTGGCCCAAGGTGAATAGATCCAGCTACTAAAGTACCAAACAATACCTGCTACAATAACGTCTACAGTGCTTCTATAGTACTCCCAGAAAAATGCCTCTACCTGGTTTTGAACCTGGGATTTTGGATGCACATATGGATACCTCACCAACTAGTCTGAGGCTCATGTGCGTCTATTGTACATAGGAATGATGATTGTGTATCTTATTTTATGGAAGTGTGTGTGAGTGTATTTCACAAACCATTCAATTCAACCTCAAACTTCTCACTTGATTTGATCCATAGCATGGTCTAAATGGAATTCTTGATCCTCTGTGGTTAGAAATATAAAACCCCAAACATTTTATGGTATGCTTCTCTTAAATACATTCTATTCATAGCATATATTTCAGAAACCATTGTGTTTTTTGGAAAGAACACTTGGATATTTTGGAGATAGTCATAACCAAGCCATTAAACATAAATATTTCACTTCTAGGTTTTGAATTTTGAAAAACGGTCATCTATAGTTGTGTCCAATAAGTCATTTGGAGTCTAATAGAACCAACATTATTTTTTGATAACTGGTAAAATAGCCATATGAATAGTAATATGAATAGTAATATGACCTTTATGAATAGTAAATAATGATAATATTTTATTTTAATATTTAAATAAGATAATGGGATATTAATTAATTTTTCAATGAGATATTAAACTAATTATACCTTAAAAATTGATATTTTTCAAATTAATTATTATTTTGTTTATAAATTTAAATAAAAATACATAGAAAATTAATTTTCAAAAAATGGGTTTCATTTTTGAATTCTACACATTGAAAAATGGTTAGGTTGAATTTTTGGAATTTTTCTAAAATACGTGAATTTTTCATAAATAGTAAAAATACAGTTTTGAGTTTTCGTTAGTTTAATGACATCATAATGATATAATAATTAATATAAAAGGTTGGTCAACTTGTATACATTAACATATGACATGAGGTGTCCCAAGTGGCTGAAACCATGGGCAAGCCCATGGTTTTGCAAAAACCACTAATGAGGTGTCCCTTTTAATTAATAAAAAACTTCCTCTTAATTACTTTATATACCCACTCACACCCTTCATTTTCATTCATTACGAACTAATTATACTTGCTGATCTGGTAGTATTATCTTTCTAGGATTCCTCCCATGGTGTATTCAAACCCCCAAGGTCCCATCCTTCATGTTTTGGGAGTTACAGTAAAAGGCAAGAGAATCAACCACCCTTCTCTTTTCTTAAAGCATTCATTTATGTTTTCTCTTTTATTCTCAATTGTATTATGTTGGGATATGTAATTACATATTCCCATTACTTCATATATTATTTATGAATTATGAGATACCTAATTTCTCTCATTAAACTATTTTATGTAATTTTATGTGACATCGTTAGGCTGCTGAATTTTCGTGAGAGATTTCTCAATTTTTCTTCTATTTTGCATTCATTAATTTTATACTTATTTCATAATTTACCCTCCTCCAAATGCAATGATAATTACAGTACTTTATATGAACTGGAATTATATTTTTCTAATGGAATATTCCATCATCATCTCTCTTTCCCCCTCCTCTTATACTAAAAAAATGAAAACACCATCCGAGATGTGTTAATTTATCACATTCAAGGAGGACAGGTTCTAAATTTTCATTACCATCTTCAATTATGGTCATGAAACCATTTTTATAGTACAACCCGATAATAATATATTTATTTCATCTCATTAATGTTTTGTAATCTTTACAACTCATAATATGGAATAATAATACAAAATAAGTTCCTTGTGCACAAAACTGCCAAGCTAAATCCATGTGTTTATCAATAAATTTTTAATAATGATTCATCCTCAAGTAAATAAACTAGAATCATTATAAGATCATTTAAATATATTTAATTTTTATATTAATATATATTAAAAATTCTTTATGTTTAAACACATTTCAAATGAAATTTCATTCACGAATACAAGTAAAGGAATCATGAAAACCAAGGAAGAAAATGCTTCCAAAACAATAAAATTGAACCTCTTAAACCCACAAAAGGGACATGAATGAACATAATATGGTTACACTAAATCAATTAAATATATTGGAGGTTATGTACCTTTTAATTAATTAATCTATATTTTATTATTCCAGTCATTAAAACAAATAGAGAACACACTCGAGCATAAGGTAAGGGGTTTCTCATCTCATTTTCATTTCAGTGAGATTTTCATTTTTCACCACTTATTTATGTTATGTAGTATATGTGTACTTATATTTGATATATAATTACATGATTATATTTATTTTTTTGTTTTTAAATTATTCATTTTATTATTGTTAAGTTCTGGTCATATGATTCAACTGATTACATTTTGGTAAGGGACTTTGCCTCAACTACCATTTCATTGTGACTAACATTGTATTGTGCACCTAATAATCCATATGTGGTGTACCAATTGCCAATTTGAGTTCAATTTTAATTTGAAATTATATTTATATTAAATATCCATATTCTCATATCATGTATATTTTTTTGTCTAAACCATATAACATTTTACTTACGATGTTTATTGGCATTGTTGTTTTAGTTCGAGATATATTGATGAATCTGTATCCTCTAGTCTATATGGATATTGAGAAGGATGATTGTACATGAATTAAATCTATTTATAAATACTGATTTGAACTTTCATTGGTGGTTGGGGCACTCTATATCCCTTCGATTCAATGACAGGTCTCATGAGACAAATTTGTTGTCGACAAACCCTTCGAGTTTGTTTCCAGAAATCTGACGGGTTACTACACATATAACTAAACTATTTTAACGGTATTATGGTATCATGTGACAGATACATGACATCCAATTAATAATAATTCTCTTGATTTATTATCAATTATTACTATCCATGAGGTTTTCACTGTGAAAAAATCTATGGATGCAGTTTCATTCTGAGTTTATTAATGGGCTTAGTTTTTCATTTATTCACCATGCCATATTGATTATGTCAAATGTTTTATGATTCAATTATTATAGAATTCATGATTCCTCAATTTTAAACCATTATATAGTGTTTTATATCACCCCTTTAATTGTTTACCTTCAATAGGTGATGATGAGGAGATCATTTATTGAGTTCCTATGGAAGCAATTTTTTTTGTTTTGTATTGTATTTTGTAACATTTTACAATGTAATTTTAGTTACATATATGTATCTAGTTTCTTCAAGAATACTAAATTGATATTTCCTTCATGATTTTCATTCCATCTTATCATGCCTATATAACAAGGAATGCACTTACTCCAGTCTAGAGGGGTTGGGGCGTTGCAGTTGGTATTTGAGGAAGTTTAGTGGAAACCATTGAAAATACAATAGGAAATGTATAGTAGGGAATAAAACCCTAAGGTAGTATTTGAGGATAAATGTAATATAACATCCTAGTATTTTCATAAGTAATATATTATTTGAATATTTCTAAAAAATACATCCATGTCTGGATACGAGCTGGTAGAGGTGCCTTTGGCACAGATGTGCCTAGGAGTGAAAGCATCGACAATGAGTTTTAGGCTTCACCTAGGGTATCCAGGTATATGAAAATAGGCCTTGATGCACTCTTGGTTACAACAGTCCCAAGGGATATGCTTAGGATAATTCATATTTTCTTTACAATCCATTATTAAGGATTAAATTGTAAAATATTCCTCAAAGAAAACATTTTTTTGATTACGGGATTATCCATGAATAGGATCTCAATTTATGCTAAGTGTTTTATTAAGTTAAGATTATACATTATGATTCGTAACCTAATCTAGTGTGTTCCATTATTTAGAAATGGTGACTAATGGGGGAAGGTGAATCAATACTTGTGGGAAAATTATGGATCTCCCCATTGAGCAAGTCAACATAGTCAATGTTGGAGCTGATCAGATCATGACCATATTGGGAAAAATAACTTAGGTTGTGAAAAATAACTATTATACACCTATGTTGGATCATTTAATGTAGCATAAGCCCCTGTACTTCAGTGGGACTACTACTCCAGTGGTTTCTGAGCAATGGATCAAGTCCCTTGAAAAGATATTTGTGGAATTAAGATGAAATGAAAATGAAAAGGTAGTACTGGCAGTATATTGTCTCAAGGGAGATGCTAATCAATGGTGGTTCTTAATTCAGAATACCATGGAGGAAGAAGAAATAGAAGATATGGAATGGAGTAATTTTAAGTAAATATTCTTCAAAAAAAATATTTCCCTCGTGAGCAATGAACCGAAATGAAGAGGAAATTACCTGGCTTAAAGAAATGGGAAGAAGACAGTGTTGCAGAGTATGAGGATACCTTCACAAGGATATCCAAGTATACTGTTGATTACATACGTGACTTGACAGACATGATAGATCATTTCTTTGAAGTTCTTATGCCAATACTTATAAGGGCACTAGCTTCTCAAATATTTTCATCATATGATGAAATTATAACAAGTTTCATCAAAATAGAGAATGAATTTTCTAGATCTAATTTTTTCAAGGGATGCCAAGATAAAAACGTGGTACTTTTATAACCAAGGGAATGGTGAAGCACCAATGAAGAATAAGGGAATGAAGAAATTTTCATTATATGAGAACTGTGTAAAGAATCATCTCGGGAAATGTGTGAAAGGAATGATATTAAGCTATAAGTGTGGAGAAAAGGGTCATCTGACTATTGAATGCAAGGGGAAGAAACTATTTGATGATTTTCAATGCTACAATTTTAGATAGATGGGACACCATGCAAATGATTGTCCTAAGATCCAAGGAATCATGCCTCAAAAAAGGCCAAGAGACCAAGGGAGAGGTTACGTAGTTACAACTGCGGTATTTGAAGTTCCTAATGATGTGGTGGTAGGTACGTTAATTGTTTCCTCAGACATATCCAACACTTTATTTGATTCTAGATCATCACATTTATTTATATCTTCTCGGTTTTCTAAGATAATTAGACATGTCTAATTTGATTTAACAATGGAGTTATTAGTCAAAACTCCTAGGAGATGCATCATTGTAACAAAGGCATGTCAACTAGTCTCCCTCGTGATACATAAACGTTCTTTATTTTATAACCTTATCATCATACCAATGACTTCATTTGATATAACTCTCAGTATGAATTGGTTCTCAAACTATGATGTGATGATTTATTGTAAGAAGATGGAAGTTACAAATTTTGAAAATGGTGTAGAATCCTATATCTTTAGAGAAGAATCCTCACTACCTGATTCTTATCTTGATCCACCCCCAATATCTCTAATGAATGCAATAATTGGAGAAGAATATAAACCAATATATATGGGCATGGAAAGAAATCTTTAAATTGAAGATGTGTATATAATGTAAGAATACATTGATGTATTTCCATAGGATTTACCTAGACATCCTCTAGAGTTGGAAGTTGAGTTCTCTATTGACTTAATTCCTCCTGTAAGACCTATATTAAGTACCCCCTATATAATGGCCACTATGGAGTTAGTGGATCTAAAAAAACAACTAGAGGAGTTGAGTGACAAAGGATTTATTCGACCTAGTATTTCTCTATGGGGAACCCCAGTTCTATTTGTCAAGAAGAAATATGGATAAATGAGGCTATGCATTGATTACAGGTAAATCAATGCTATTACAATAAAAAATTAGTATCTTCTACCTCAGATTCATGATTTAATTGATCAACATCATGGAGCACAATAATTTTCAAAGATTGAGCTTTGATCAAGATATCATCAGCTGAGTGTGACGAATGAACCATCTGTTTTCATGGATTTAATGAATAGATATTTAAATGAATATCTTTATAACTTTCTTTTGATAATCATCAATGATATCTTGGTATACTCCAAAACATTGAAGACTATGATAATCATGTGCATATTGTTCTGAAAACTCTTATATGAAATTAATTATATGGGATATTTAAAAAGTGTGAATTCGTTCTTCAATAAATTTCTTTTCTAGGCCATATTGTCTCTATGGATAGAATTTTAGTTGATCCAACAAATAAAAGGGAAATTGAAGATTGGCCCACTCCAACAAACATAACCGAGGTACGCAGTTTTATTGGTTAGCAGGTTACTATCGGTGTTTCGTTTAGAATTTCACCAGACGGGCTAACACACTAACCAAGTTCACACATAAAGGGGTTAAGTTTGTATGGAAGAAATAATGTATAGAATTCAATGAGGAATTAAAAATAATACTGGTCAATGTACCAATTCTGACTCTTCCTTCTAGATATGGGGGATTTGTGATATACCTCAATGCATCCAAAAATGGACTAGGTTGCATCCTTATGAAAAATGATAATGTTATTATGTATGAATCAAGATAGTTGAAGACTCATGAGAAAAATTATCCAACTCATGATCTTGAGTTATCAGCTGTAATCATTGCTCTGAAAATATTGTAACATTATCTCTACAAAGAAAGATGTGCGATTTATACAGACTACAAGAGTTTGATATACATTTTCACAAAAAGATAACTCATCATGAGGAAAAGGAGATGTCCCAAGTTACTCAAGTATTATTATTGTTCAATACACTACCACCCAAGAAATGAAAATAAGGTGGAAGAAGAATTAAGTCAAAAATATCACAGACTCCTGTCCCAAATTAGGATTGAAAGAGATCATATATTCAAGGATATTTTGAAGATGGATATGGGAATTGTTAAGAAATGGGAGTCATCTTTCCTCTTTCAAATGATTAATAAACCATATTTATTAGAGAAGATAAAAATCTAACAATCTGATGATGAGAACCTGCACAAGAAAATTATTATTGTTGTAGAGGGGAGATTAGAAGACTTCATGTATGAGGAAGGAGTTCTGATATTTGGGAAGATGTTATGCATCCCATCAGTACATGAGCTAAAAAGGGAATTATTAGATGATGCTCATAGCTCAAATTTCTCTATACACCCTAGTAGAACAAAGATGTATATAGATATGAAGGAATATTTTTGGTGGGATAACATAAAGTGGGAAATTGCTGACTATATGTCAATGTGTCTTGTTTGTCAACAAGTGAAGGAATAGAGACAACATCCTAGAGTATTGGTGAAACCTCTACCTATTTCTTTGTGGAAGTGGGATAACATTATGAGGGATTTTGTCACCAGAATACTGAGGACACCTAGAATGAATGATGTAATATGGTTAATTGTTGAACATCTCACAAAATCAGCACATTTCCTTCCAATAAGAGAGGATTTACCACTTGATTGACTAGAAAGACATTATATTAATGATGTTGTGAGACTTCATGGTGCACCTATATTGATTGTGTCTGATCGATATCCCTGATTTACATCAAAATTCAGGAAAATTATCCATAAGGCTTTCAATACTGAGCTTCATATGAGTACAACTTATCACCCCCAAAACTGACGGACATTCTGAAAGGACTAATCAAACTTTGGAAGATATGCTGAGATCATTATCTCTTGACTTCCAAGGTATGTGGGATCAATACATTCCTTTAGTGGAATTTTCCTACAACAATAGTTTCCACTATATTATTCAAATGGATCTATATGAAGAATTATATGAAAAAAATTGTCAAACTCCAACATGTTGGGATGAAGTTGGTGAGAGAAAACTTATAGGCCCAAATATTATTGAAAAGACCATGGGAAAGGTAAACAAAATCCAAGACTATATTAAAGCATCCTAATGTAGGAAGAAGAGTTATGCTAACAACCGTATAAAGGATTTAGAATTCCAAGTGAGAGATTTTTTCTTTCTAAAAGTATCTCCAGGGAATGGTGTCTTAAGGTTCGGTAAGAAAGGGAAACTGATCCCTAGGTACATCAGACCATTTGAAATATTGGAAAGAATTATATTTGTAGCTTACCATTTAGCAAGGCCGAAAAGTCTCTCTAAATTCCATGATGAGTTCCATGTGTCATTGTTGAAAAACTACATGCCATACCTAATGCATTTACTCACCTATAAAGAAATAGAACTGAAACCTGATTTGTCGTACATTGAAGAGCCTACCGGGATCGTTCACCCAAGGGAGCATGTATTGAGAAACCAGAAAAATCATCTAGTAAAATATCTTTAGAGGAAGTATAATATGGAATAAGAAACATGGGAAGTTAAGGGTGTTATAAAAAATAACCACCCACATCTTTTTAGTGGGCTTTATACAAAACATTTCGAGGAAAAAAATTTCAAAGGAGGTAATAATATAATACCCCAGCATTTTATTGTATGATTTTCTTATATACATTCTATTCATAGCCTATATTTCATAAATCACTATGTTCCTTTGAAAAAACACATGGTTATTTAAGATACAGTTATAACCTATCCATTCAACATAAATTTTCCACTTCTATGTTTTGAGTTTTGAAAAACAGTCATCTAGAGTTGTGACTAGTAAGTCATTTGGAGTCTGATAGAACCAACATTATTTTTTGATCAAATGTAACATACCCATATGAATATTAATATTAATAGTAATATGACCCATATTAATAGTAAATAATGATAATATTTTATTCTCCTATGGTAATAAGATAATGATATCTTAATTAATTTTTTAATATGATATAAAACTAATTATACCTTTAAAGTTTTATTTTTAGAATTAATTATGATTTTATTTAAAATTTAAATTAAAAATACATAGAATTTTTTTTCAAAAAATAAAATTCATTTTATAATTCTGCACATCAAAAAATGGTTAAGGTGATGTTTTAGAATTTTTTTAAAATACGTGAATTTTCCAGGAATAGTAATGTAAGAACCCGGTTTTTGCGGAGAAAGGCTTTGGAATATTCTTGATGATATTCCAGAGCAGCGCCTTCAGACGGCGTGCGATTTTGAGCCCCGGAGTGGTCGGAATTAAATTTTCAGTGAGTTCACACTGGAAATGATAAATAAATGAGATAACTCCTAAATGGTGATCCGGATCAGGGATCCGAGTGTACGGATGGGTCCGTAATGTGGTGTTTACCCTAGGAATGACATAAAACTTGTCGGCGCGGGACGTTTGGACCCCTCACCCGCTTCTGGAACGTTAAACAGATTAAATAAATTTATTTAATTCATTTAATGGTGAAATGCTAGTATCTCTTAAATTGTGGCTCAGATTAGAAAACCAAGGGCACCGTTGAGTTCGGAGCATGCCGTTTACCCTAGGAGGGGTGTAAGCTTCGTGGGTGCGGGCCGTTTGTGAAAACTTGCCCCAGGGGCGTTTTCATAATTTAGCGGCTTCGGACATTAAATTTTATAACTTTTGAACGGTGTATTGGATTAAAATTCCGAGACTTCCGTTGTGCTCAGGAGGTATTGTTTACCCTAGGGGAGGCTTAACCTCGACCCTGCTGAGAGTTCGGGTCTGGGCCGACGGGCGGGTGGTTAAGCGTTTTCTATTTAAACGTTTAACACACCCTCCACCCTCCTCTCATTCCCCTTCCCCCTGGCAGCCCCTCTTCTCCCTCTCCTCCTCCATCTCCGGCGAGAGTCTGGAGAGGTGACTCCGGTGAGGTGCGGTGGTGCCGGGGATCGTCGCGAAGCATCGGGCGGAGCACCACGAGGTAGGATGTTGCGTTTTCATTTTCTATTCCCATACCTACTTTGAGCTCATTTTGCACTATCGATTCCTTGTCAAAACTTCGATCAAAGCCCATAAATGCGTAGTATACATTTTTATCTCTCCAAGGCATTTTTCAGAATCAAAATCCAAGCTCAGAGGTGGCCGGGGTCGATCGTCGAATGCTGCGTGTTTTTCTGGTGGTTCGACGAGCCCTGGCGCGGCGGCGGCCTCAGGCGGTGTCACGGCGTGCGGCGGGCGGCGTCAGGCAGTGTCTGCGGGCGTCATTGCGGGCGTCCAGGGGAGGCGCTGTGAACGGAAGGGGTGTCAGGCGGCGTGTCTGCGTGTCGCGGTAGCGGGTGGCCGGCGGGGTGCTCGGGCGTCGGCCGGGGCGTCTGGCGGAGCGCCCGGCGAGGCGGCGGTCGCCAGGGAGCGGCGACCGCGGGGTCGCGTCGCGCGACCCCTGTGCGGCGACAAAGACCCACGCCACACAGGTCTTCACGCGGGGCCGCGAAAGGCCCTCATGCTCTGTCTGCGCGGGGACCACGTGTCCACGGCCGGCCCGCGCGCCTAAGCCGCGGCCGGCCCAGGCCGGTCCAGCCCCAGGGGCCTTGCCCCCTCGGTGTTCGGACACCCATAATTTCCTCTACGGGTGTCCGTTTTGAGCGCCGTCTACGGCGGCGAAACCGTATTGACGAGATGGTATTTTTGATATAGTTTTGGGAATTTTTAATTTCTGAAATGAGGGGTCGCGGAGGCGCGACGTGTCCTTATGTGGACGAGCGTAATCCCCGAGATTCCTGTTTTGGACGGCGCGGACGCGTCCGACGTTCGTTTTGAGCGGCGTCAGTGGCGTTCGGACCCTAGCATCGAGGCGGAGTTTTCCAGGGTGGTTTTAGGCGTTGAGGACGAAGATGAGGTGCGGGCCCCGCGGCCCGTCTTTTGAGCTTCGTGTAGCTTTTAGCGACTTTTTCCTCAGACGTCCGTTCGGGGCGTGCGAGCAGTCGATGTTGTGTGTTTTTCCGAGGGCATCGTGTTGGCGCAGTCTGCCCGCTGTAATTCCGCACGATGGTGCGGGCCCCGCGAGGGCCGTTTCGAGAGTTGACGGTGATTTCCAGCTTTATCACCGGGCGATCATTTTGGACAAGCGAGTAGTCCATTTCGTGTACTTTTTCGAGAGGATCGCGACGGTGCGATCCGTCCATTGAGTTTCTGGACCGGTATACGGGTCCCACGTGGCACCGCTCGTGTGCGGTGCACCGGGATGCACCTTTTTCTCCGGATATCCGTTGCACTCAAGTGAGTAGCGCTTTTGACGTGTTATCCCGAGGGGATCACAATGGCGCGATGCGCCCGACTGTTTTCGGGGCCAAGGCTCGGATCACGGGACGTCATTCGGGCGT
Source organism: Viscum album (assembly GCA_963277665.1). NCBI lineage: Eukaryota > Viridiplantae > Streptophyta > Magnoliopsida > Santalales > Viscaceae > Viscum > Viscum album. The sequence continues at coordinate 162,103,545 of OY728155.1, read as the reverse complement.
GAGGCGGTGTTGGTGACTTTTTCGTCGGATATCCGTTTGAGGTGAGCAAGTAGTCGATCTCGCGTGTTTTTCCGCGAGGATTACAACGGTGTGATCTGTTGGGTTGTGCGGAGCCTCTTGCGTGATCTTGTTGAATGTGGAGCATGGAAGGTGCTCCAGTGGTGGTTCGCCCTACCTTGTTGTAGCGGACCCTTGGCGTGTGATCTCGCACTCTTGGGAGAGTGATACAAATGGTTCACGAGATGTGGCTAGCCGTGCCTGGGCCTTTGAGGTGGAGTTGTTACGTCATGCCTTCGCGTTGATGCTGGGTGCCGTGTGCACGATAGCCTTTGGGCTGGAATGAGGTATACTCCGGGAGTATATGGGAGAGCTTGGAGGTACGTGTGGTTGTTTGTACCTGAGGATGTTTGTGTTCCCAATTGGTGTTGACTTGGGGCCACACATTGTGTGGGCCCCACGTGCGTGTCGTGATATGCTTTGCGTACTTTGACCTCTCGCGACGTAGAGGGTCCCTCTGCGCTCATCTGTTTGACCAGCAGGGCAGAGTTTCCCCTGGCCTGGAGCTCTTTTGTCTGACGAGCAGGGTTGAGTGGTCTCCCCCTGGACTTGTGCTCAATGGTTTAGCCAGCAAAGATGGTTTGGTTCCTCTGCTTCTTTGGTTGTGAGGGGTTTCAGTACTGTGCCCTTCCACCGGACTGCGACACCATCTGCGACTACGGGTGTCCAGGCAGCGTGGGTGTTTTCCCCACTTTCTGGGATGAGGTGTCTCGGTCCGCTTCGATAGTGACTCAGCGGATTGGAGCGGGATCTCCTTGCGAGGCCTGGGGAGTTTCTCCCGTTGCTCCGTGTTCCCTGGTAGAGCGTGTGGTTTCTGTGTGACCAACACTTTACGCGGGCATCGATCCTCTACCCAGGAGGTTGTTCCAGCAGGGCTGAGGTTGTTCCAGCCGGGCTGATGTTGTCTCCAGCAGGGCTGAGGTTGTATCGAGCATGGCTCGTCAGTGGGTTACCATCCAGCAAGGATGACCAGTACAGCGGTGTTTACCGAGTAGTACCATCCAGCAGGGATGGCCAGAGCAGTTCCGGGCTTACCTCCAGCGGGGCTGGGCAGTGGTCCTCGATGCCGGGCTTGCCTCCAGCTGGGCTCGGCAGTGGTCCCCGATGTCGGGCTTACCTCCAGCGGGGCTGGGCAGTGGTCCCCGATGCCGGGATTACCTCCAGCTAGGCTGGGCAGTGGTCCATGATGCCGGGCATACCTCCAGCTGGGCTGGGCAGTGGTCCATGATGTCGGGCTTACCTCCAGCGGGGTTGGGCAATGGTCCCCGATGTCGGGCTTACCTCCAGCGGGGCTAGGCAGTGGTCCCCGATGCCGGGCTTACCTCCAGCTGGGCTGGGCAGTGGTCCCTGATGCCGGGTTACCTCCAGCTGGGCTGGGCAGTGGTCCCATCGCCGACTTTAGCCGGGTCGCCCTCCAGTGGATTGCCCTGTTACGGGACTGGGCAGTGTGGCACCCATCGACATTCCGGGTCTCCCTGTAGTGGAAACCCGTTGACTTCCAGGGATCCTCCAGCGGGGCTGGGCAGGGGGTCGCCTGTCGACTTTGAGCAGATTTCTCGACTGGAGGGCAGTGACGAGTTGTGGTTGACGTTCCCCCAGAACTCTCAAGTACAAGGAGCGCTTTACCCCACCGAGACGCGTCCTTGTGACGCGACCTAAAACCGTGCGGGCGAGTCAGTGCCTCCCGAAGCGGATAGTGTCGAGGTGTGGTTATTGAGCCCCTTGGCTTGCGATTCGGGGAAGACGTGCGGGATGCTGGGCATCTATGGTGTTACTTCTGGGACTGTTGGTTACTCTTTCTTGGGTTGAGCTATGGTACGGAGATCCCCTTACGAGTTTGTTCGGGCTTCTTGTCAGAGCATACATACGTATATACCACGTACGAGTACCCACTCCATGGGTTTTGGTTACTCTCCTTCCAGGATAGGTGAAGATGCGTGGGGTATGCCACGTGCTTTCCGTGTCAAGCTTCTCATGGTTGGACGAGTCTACTCTCCTGCTATAGGTAGCGAAGACTCGATGAGAAGTTCATCTTCTCATCGTTTCCAGCTCCTTGTGTCTGGATGAGTCTACCTTCTTTCCTCTTGGTGGGTTGAGCTGGAATCTTTACTGCACTCTCTGTTGTACTCCTTTACTTTTCTGTTGGCTCTACTGCTCACCCTTCAGTACCTCCTTTTGCTACTCCCTCGAGCCTTCGGGGTATCCTACTGAGTATTTTTATACTCACCCCTGCTTGGGCTTTGCCCGCACTTGGTGTGCCCTTGCAGACGACGGACAGGTGGAGCGTGACTTCAGTGGAGCTTAGGAGCTTGGGAGCTTGGACCGCGTGCGGTGGTCGTGGACGGGTTCCAGGTGGGAGACCCATCAGCAGTTTGTTTTGTTTACCTGTTGCCGGGTAGTGGCACTTTTCGTTGGGCACGTGTTTTGCCCCTTTTCTTTTCAGTTTGTACTTTGTACTTGTAGAGGTCGATGCACTTTGTAGTATTTATATAGCAGTTTCCTTTTCTTTTCTTGTCTTTACTTTTACTCTGCACTTTTGCATTGAGTTTGCTGCATGTGTGTGTACAGGTGCTTAGGCAAAGGCCTCCCCGAGTTATTGTGCCTTCGACGCTGGTCGCCAGCCCCTGGCCTATGGAGGCGGGCTTGGGGTAGTTGTGGCTCGAGCCCGGGTAGGGTCGGGTCGTGACAAAGTGGTATCAGAGGTGGTTCATTCCTTGGGACGCTGTGTGGACGTCCCTAAAAGAGGAATTGGTTGGGATTTAGGGAAACAGTGTTAACGTGTCTCGAGAGCGGCTCTCAGGCCAGGGAGTCCAGTGATGGTGCGGCGTCCGATGTATCTATTCACCAGGACCTTGATAACCCGCTTGTCGACTTGGCATGCTGAGACACTTGTTGTAGGGAAACTTGTTTGTGCATCACATAGGATTGAGTCTTTGACATTCCTTCTTGAGTCAGCTCCCCATTGATGTTGTTATTGGTATATACACATATGCTCATCTGACCGCGACACTCCTTGATAATTTTCAGGATGTCTCCGCGAGGACAGCCAGCCAGGATACCAGCTTTGGTTCGTGACTACGACTCGGTGAGCTACGAGGCCACAGTCCAGGACCCATCATGCAATCCCCTTTCTATGGGTAGGCTGGTAGTAGCACCCCCACCTGTTGAGCAACAGATAGTTTCAGCAGAGAAGGCTGAGCTTGAGTGCAGGTTGAGCGCGCTCTGCGAGTTCCAGCGGCAGAGACCGCTGAGGTTCAGTGGTGAGCCAGACCCTAAGGCAGCAGAGGTTTGGCTCGAGGCATTGGTTCACCTTTTCAGGCTTGTGCAGATGCCGATATATCAGAGAGTGGCTTTGGCATTCACCCTTTTTCGTGGAGCAGCTTGGCGTTGGTGGAGTCTGGTGACTCAGCTTCTTGACGAGTCGTCACTTTTGTGGGACGACATTTAGTTGTTGTTTTGTGAGGAGTTTTTCCCCCTACTTGGGCTCCGTTCGGATTTAGGATCTCCTGTAGTTTCAGCAGGAATGGATGACGGTGACCGAGTACGCGGCTAGCTTTGCAGACCGTGCATGCTTTTACCTGGACTTGGTCCGTGATGACAATCTCCGAGCGCGGAAGTTTGAGCAGGGTCTCCGCCGAGAGATTCGTGCTGTCATAGTACCTTTGGGAATTTACACATATGTCAGGGTTCTAGAGCAGGCGCTGTTGACAGAGGGCTTCCTGTCACGTTCCGGAGTTGGTAGTGGAAGCAGGCACGTTGGAGCTGAGACGTCTGTCGCGGCTAGTGGGTGTCGACAAGCAGGACCTCGACGTAGGTGGCTTACTGACAACCGGACTCAGGGGTGTGGTCATACACCACAGTGGCGCCGGAGGGCACCAGTGCAGCCCAGAGAGAGTCAGTGCTATGCTTGTGATGAGCGAGGTCACTTGGCACGAGACTGCCCGACTCGAGTTGCTGAGAGCTTCGGGCAGGCAACAGGTGCACCACCACGACAGAGGCAGCGCCGTGATCGGAGTAGTACCCAGAGAGGTGGTGCTAGCAGAGGATTGGGAGGAGCTGGTAGTGGGGGACGACGTTACGAGGTGTTCCCATCACCACTAAGGGGTCCACATCAGGCTCCGGGAGCTGACAGTTGGAACCGAGGACAGCCGCGAGCTTTGGATGTCTGCGATCCTATAGAGCATGAGGAGATAAGAGGTATACTCTACAGCTATTATACCTTTATGCAGTAGAATTGTTAGACTCTGTGTGTGATCTGCTTTCCTCCCTGCTCCTTGTTTGATGTGTTACCAGGGTGACCCGGGGCGTCGGGTGTAACCCTGTGTTGGTAAGGAAAGAGGCGTGAGACCTTTTCCTTTAGTCGATGGTGTTGACTCCTTCGTCTTTTGAGCGTGTAAGAGAGCATCGACTGTGGAACCTTGCATGACCAGATATCCTTGGGTGTTTCACCATATGGATATTCTGAAGGAGGGAATCACCGGGCCTTGTTTTAGGTGCAGGCGGTGATTCCAGTCGCGGCGTGCAACGTAGGGGTTGGACCGGGGAGGTGAGCTACCCCCGAGGGCCTTCGGGCCGTTTGAAACCGTGAAAAGGGATGGCGAGGTACCCTACCACCTTGCACTAACCCCAAAGTCTGGAATGGGTGCACGACGTCGGAAAGGGCTGACCTAGCGTGAACAGATCAATCCTTTGGTCTGTGTGCGGTGACGCAGAGCTGTGCGTGGGTTCTTCTGGGTATGGGAAAGCCAGGTGTGGGCTTAGTTCCCTGTGTTGCTCCCTAGTTTTTCTTTTCGAGGACGAAAAGCTTGAAGGTGGGAATGGTTTAAGAACTCAGTTTTTGCTGATAAAGACTTCGGAATATTCTTGATGATATTTCAGAGCAGCGCCTTCAGACGGCGTGCGATTCCGAGCCCCGGAGTGGCCGGAATTAGATTTTCAGTGCGTTCACACTGGAAATGCTAAATAAATGGGATAACTCCTAAACGGTAATCCGGATCAGGGATCCGAGTGTACGGATGGGTCCTTAATGGGGTGTTTACCCTAGGAACGACATAAAACTTGTCGGCGTGGGAAGTTTGGACCCCCCGCCCGCTTCTGGAACGTTAAACAGATTAAATAAATTTATTTAATTCATTTAATGGTGAAACGATAGTATCTCCTAAACGGTGGCTCGGATTGGAAAACCGAGGGCACCATTGAGTTCGGAGCGTGTCGTTTACCCTAGGAGGGGTGTAAGTTTCGCGGGCACGGACCGTTTGTGAAAAATGGCCCTAGGGGCGTTTTTGTAATTTAGCTGCTTCGGACGTTAAATTTTATAACTTTTGAACGGGGTATCCGATTAAAATTATGAGACCTCCGTTGTACTCGGGAGGTGTTGTTTACCCTAGAGGAGGCTTAACCTTGACCTTGCTGAGAGTTCGGGTCCGGGCCGACGGGCGAGTGGTTAGGCATTTTCTATTTAAACACTTAACACACCATCCTCCCTCCACTCCTTCCCCTTCCCCCTGGCAGCCCCTCCTCTCCCTCTAATCCTCCATCTTCGGAAAGAGTTCGGCGAGTCGACTCCGGCGAGGTGCGGTGGTGCCGGCGGATCGCCGCAAAGCTTCGGGCGAAGCCCCACGAGGTAGGATGTTGCGTTTGCATTTTCTATTCCCTTACCTACTTTGAGCTCGTTTTGCACTGTCGATTCCTTGTCAAAACTTTGGTCAAAGCCAATAAATGCATAGTATAAATTCTTATCTCTCCAACTCATTTTTCGTAATCAAAATCTGAGCTCGGAGGAGGCCGGGGTCGATCGTCGAAGGTTGCGGGTTTTTCTGGTGGTTCGGCGAGCCCTGGCGCGGCGGCGACCTCAGGCGGTGTCACGGCGTGCGGCGGGCGGCCTCAGGCGGTGTCCGCAGGCGTCAGCACGGGTGTCCGGGGGAGGCGCTGAGCGCAGTAGGGGTGTCCGGCGGCGTGTCCAGGGGGCGCGACAACGGGTGTCCGGCAGGGTGCTCGGGCGTCGGCCGTGGCGTCTGGCGGAGCGCCCGGTGAGGCGGCGGTCGCCAGGGAGCGGCGACCGCGGGGTCGCGTCGCGCGACCCCTGTGCGGCGACAAAGACCCGCGCCGCGCGGGTCTTCATGCGGCGGCTGCGACATGCCCTCATGGACTATCTGCGCGGGGACCGCGTGTCCGCGACCGGCCCGCGTGGCTATGCCGCGGGCCGGCCTAGGCCGGTCCAGCCCCAGGGGCCTTTCCCCCTCGGTGTTCGGACACCCGTAATTTCCGCTACGGGTGTCTGTTTTGAGCTCCGTCTGCGGCGGTGAAACTGTATTGACGAGACGGTATTTTTGAGATGGTTTTGGAAATTTTTAATTCCCGAAACGAGGGGTCGCGGAGGCGCAACGTGTCCTTAAGTGGACGAGCGTAATCCCCGAGATTCTTGTTTTGGACGGCGCGGACGCGTTCGATGTCCGTTTTGAGCGCCGTCAGTGGCGTTGGCACCCTGGAATCGAGGTGGAGGTTTCTAGGGTGATTTTAGGCATTGAGGCTGAAGATGAGGTGTGGGCCCTGCGGCCCGTCTTTTGAGCTGCTTGTAGCTTTTAGCGACTTTTTCCTCGGATGTTCGTTCGGGGCGTACGAGCAGTCGATGTTGGGTGTTTTTTTGAGGGCATCGTGTTGGCGCAGTCTGCCCACTGTAGTTCCGCACGATGGTGCGGGCCCCGCGAGGGCCATTTCGAGAGTTGACGGTGATTTCCAGCTTTATCACTGGGCAGCCGTTTTGGACAAGCGAGTAGTCCATTTCGTGTACTTTTTCGAGAGGATCGTGACGGCGCGATCCGTCTGTTGAGTTTCGGGATCGGGATGCAGGTCCCACATGGCACCGCTCGTGTGCGGTGCGCCGTGATGCACCTTTTTCTCCGGATATCTGTTGCACTCAAGTGAGTAGCGCTTTTGACGTGTTATCCCGAGGGGATCACAATGGTGCGATGCGCCCGACTGTTTTCGGGGCCAAGGCTCGGATCACGGGACGCCGTTCGGGCGTGAGGCGGTGTTGGTGACTTTTTTGTCGGATATCCGTTTGAGGTGAGTAAGTAGTCGATCTCGCGTGTTTTTCCGCGAGGATTACAACGGTGCAATTTGTTGGGTTGTGTGGAGCCTCTTGCGCGATCTTGTTGAATGTGGAGCATGGAAGGTGCTCCAGTGGTGGTTCGCCCTACCTTGTTGTAGCGTACCCTTGGCGTGTGATCGCGCACTCTTGGGAGAGTGATACAAATGGTTAACGAGATGTGGCTGGCCGTGCCTGGGCCTTTGAGTTGGAGTTGTTACGTCATGCCTTCGCGTTGACGCTGGGTGCCATGTGCACGATAGCCTTTGGGCTGGAATGAGGTATACTACGGGAGTATACAGGAGCGCTTGGAGGTACGTGTGTTTGTTTGTACTTGAGGATGTTTGTGCGCTCAATTGGGGTTGACATAGGGCCACACGTCGTGTGGGCCTCACGTTCGTGCCATGATCTGCTTTGCATACTTTGACCTCTCACGAGGTAGAGGGTCCCTTTTCGCTCGTCTGTTTGACCAGCAGGGTGGAGTTTCCCCTGGCCTGGTGCTCTTTTGTCTGACCATCAGGGTTGAGCGGTCTCCCTCTAGTCTTGTGCTCGATGGTTTGGCTGGCAGATATGGTTTGGTTCCTCTGCTTCTTTGGCTGTGAGGGGTTTCAGTACTATGCCCTTCCACCGGACTGCGACACCGTCTGCGACTATGGGTGTTCGTGCAACGTGGGTGTTTTCCCCAATTTTTGGGATGAGGTGTCTCGGTCCGCTTCGAAAGTGACTCAGCGGATTGGAGCGGGATCGCCTTGTGAGGTCTGGGGAGTTTCTCTCGTTGCTCCGTGTTCCCCGGTAGAGCGTGTGGTTTCGGTGTGACCAAAACTTTACGCGGGCACCAATCCTCTACCCAGGAGGTTGTTCCAGCAGGGCTGAGGTTGTTCTGGCAGGGCTACGGTTGTCTCCAGCAGGGTTGAGGTTGTATTGAGCAGGGCTCGTCAGTGGGTTACCATCCAGCAGGGATGGCCAATACAGCGGTGTTTACCAAGCAGTACCATCCAGTAGGGATGGCTAGAGCAGTTCCGGGCATACCTCCAGCGGGGCTGGGCAGTGGTCCCCGATGCCGGGCTTACCTCCAGCTGTGCTGGGCAGTGGTCCCCGATGCCGGGCTTACCTCCAGTGGGGCTGGGCAGTGGTCCCCGATGCCGGGCTTACCTACATCTGGGCTGGGCAGTGGTCCCTGATCCCGGGCTTACCTCCAGCTGGGCTGGGCAGTGGTCCCCGATGTCGGGCTTACCTCCAGCGGGGATGGGCAGTGGTCCCTGATGCCGGGCTTACCTCCAACGGGGCTGGGCAGTGGTCCCCGATGTCGGGCTTACCTCCAGCTGGGCTAGGCAGTGGTCCCCAATGACGGGTTACCTCCAGCTGGGCTGGGCAGTGGTCCCGTCGCCGACTTTAGCCGGGTCTCCCTCCAGTGGATTACCCTGTTACGGGACTAGGCAGTGTGGCACCCGTCGACTTTCCGGGTCTCCCTGTAGTGGGAACCCGTTGACTTCTAGGGATCATCCAGCGGGGCTGGACAGGGGGTCTCCTGTAGACTTTGAGCAGATTTCTCGACTGTGGGGCAGTGACGAGTTGTGGTTGACGTTCCCCAAGAACTCTCAAATACGAGGAGCACTTTCCCCCACCGAGACGCGTCCTTGTGACGCGACCTAAAACCGTGCGGGCGAGTCAGTGCCGCCCAAAGCGGATTGTGTCGAGGTGTGGTGATTGAGCCCCTTGGCTTGCGGTTCGGGGTAGATGTGCGGGATGCTGGGAATCAATGGTGTTACTTCTGGGACTATTGGTTACTCTTTCTTGGGTTGAGCTATGAGACGGAGATCCCCTTACGTGTTTGTTCGGGCTTCTTGTCAGAGCATATATATGTATATACCCCATACGAGTACCCACTCCTTGGGTTTTGGTTACTCTCCTTCCAGGAGAGACGAAGACGCGCAGGGTATGCCACATGCTTTCCGTGTCTAGCTTCTCATGGTTGGACGAGTCTACTCTCCTGCTATAGGTAGCGAAGACTCGACGAGAAGTTCATCTTCTCACCGTTTCCAGCTCCTTGTGTCTGGATGAGTCTACCTTCTTTCCTCTTGTTGGGTTGAGATGGACTCTTTACTGCACTCTCTGTTGTACTCCTTTACTTTTCTGTTCCCTCCACTACTCACCCTTCGGTACCTCCTTTTGTTGCTCCCTCGAGCCTTTGGGGTATCCTACTGAGTATTTTTATACTCACCCCTGCTTGGGATTTTCCCACACTTGGTGTGCCCTTGCAGACGACGGTCAGGTGGAGCGTGACTTCAGTGGAGCGTAGGAGCTTGGGAGCTTGGACCGCGTGCAGTGGTCGTGTCCAGTTTCCAGGTGGGAGACCCATCAGTAGTTTCTTTTGTTTACCTGTTGCCGGGTTGTGGCATTTTTGGTTGGGCGCGTGTTTTGCCCCTTTTATTTTCAGTTTGTACTTTGTACTTGTAGAGGTCGATGCACTTTGTGGTATTTATATAGCAGTTTCCTTTTATTTGCTTGTCTTTACTTTTACTCTGCACTGTTGCATTGATTTTGCGGCGTGTGTGTGTACAGGTGCTTAGGCAAAGGCCTCCCCGAGTTATTGTGCCTTCGGCGCTGGTCGCCAGCCCCTGGCCTATGGAGGCGGGCTTGGGGTAGTTGCGGCTCGAGCCCGGGTAGGGTCGGGTCATGACAAGTAAAAATACAGTTTTGGGTTTTCAGTAGTTAAATGACATAATAATTATATAATAATTTATATAAACGTCTAGTTGGCTTTTTTACAGTAACATATGAAATGAGGTGTCTCAAGAGTTTGAAACCAAGGGCTAATACCTTGGAAAAGCCCCATGGTTTTGCAAAAACCACTAATGAGGTGTCCCTTTATTTATAAAAAACTCCCTCTTAATTACATTAAATACCAACTCACCCCCTTCATTTTCATTCATTAAAAACTCATTATTGTAGATTCTTTGGTATTATTACCTCCCTAAGAGTCCCCCTAAGGTTTCCACAAACCCCCAATGTCCCAACCTTCAATTTTTGGGAGTTACTCTACATGGTAAGAGAATCAACCACCCTTCACATTTCTTAAAGCTTTCATTTATGTTTTCTCTTTTATTTTCAATTGGATTATGTTGGGATATGTCATTCCATATTCCCCTTACTTCCCATATTATTTATGAATGGTGATATACCCATCTTCTCTCATCAAACTATTTTATGAAATTCCACGTGATGATGTTAGGCTACCGAATATTTGGGAGAGATTTCTTAATTTTTCTTCTATTTTGAGTTAATTTCTTTTATAATTATTTCATCATCTCCCCTCATAAAAATGCTATGATAATTCAAGTACCATAAATGAAATAGAATTATATTATTATAATGTAATATTTCATAATCATCTCTCCCCCCCCTCCTCTTATACTTAAAAATGAAAACATCGTCTGATATTGTTGATTTATCACATTCAAGGATGACGGGTTCTCAATTTTCGTTAGCTTCTTAAATTATGGCCATTTAACTATTTTTATGGTTGAACCAGAACATAATATATTTATTTAATCTTTTTAATGTTCTGGAATCCCTACACAATCATAATATGGAATAACAATACAAAACATGTTCATTGGGCACAAAACTGCCAAGCTAAATCCAAGAGTTTATCAATAACATTTAACTAGTTTTTCATCATCAAGTATATAAAACAACAACATCATTATAAGATAATTAATATCTATTTAATGTCACTAATATTATATATTAACAATTCTGTATGTTTGACCACATCTCAAACGAAATTTCATTCATGAATACAAGTAAATGAATCATGAAAACCAAATAAGAAAAAGCTTCCAAAACAATAAAATTGAACCTCTTAAAACCATAAAAAGGTCCCTAAATGAACCTAATAAGGTTATAAGAAATCAATTAAATGTATAAGAGGTTCTGTAACTTTTAATTAATAATGCTAATTCTGGTTATTCGGGTCATTGAAACAAAAAAAGAACACACTCGAGCATAAGGTAAGTGGTTTCTCATCTCACATTCATTTCTGTGAGATTTTCATTGTTCGCCACTTATTTCTTGTAAGTGGTATATTTGTACATATATTTGATATATAATAACATGATTCTATTTAAATTCATGTTATTAGGTGATTTATTTGATGGTTATTAAGTTCTGGTCATATGATTCGACTGATTACATTGTGGTAAGAGACATTATCTCAACTTCCATTTCATTGTGACTAAGTTTTTATTGTGCACCTAATTATCCTTATGTGGTGTACCTACTGACCATTTGAGATCAATTTTAATTTAAAATTATATTTCTATTAAATATCTATATTCTCATATCATGGATATTTTATTTTCTTAAACCTATACCATTTTACATACGGAGTTTATTCAGAATGTTGTTTTAATAGTGGAAAAATTGATGAATATGTATCTTCTACTCTATACGGATATTGAGAAGGAAGATTTTAATTATATTAAATCTACTTATAATGAATGATTCGGACTTTTAGTGGCAGATGGGGCCTGCTATAGCCCCTCTATGCATCAACAGGTCTCATGAGACAAATCAGTTGGGGAAAAACCCTTCATGTTTGTTTCCAAAAGTCAAACAGGTTTCTACCCACAGAACAAAAGCATTTTAACAGTATTATGGTACCATGTTCCAGATACATGGTGTAAAATTAATAATAAATCTCTTTATTATTCATCAATTATTACTATCCATGATGTTTTTTCTATGAAAAAATCTATGGAAGCAATTTTATTCTCAGTTTATTAATGGAGTGATTTTTTCATTTATTCACCATGCTATATTGATTATGTCGAATTTTTTATGATTCTCTTATGATTGAATTCATGATTCTGCTATTTTTCACCCTTACTAAACATTTTAGATCTCCCCTTTCATTGTTTACCATCAACAGGTGATGAATAAGAGATCATTTATTGAGTTCCTATGGAAGCAATTTTTAGTTTTTGTTATGTATTGTATTTTGTAACCTTTTCCAATGTAAATTTAGTTACATATGTGTATCTAGTTACTTCAAGACTACTAAACTGGTTGTTCCTTAAGTATTTTAATTCCTTCTTACCATGCCAATATAACAAGTAATTAACAGGCTCCGATCTAGAGGGTTCGGGTGTTACAAACAACTAGTGCAAGGGTATCAACAAAGAAACCATGGGAATGATTTAGCCAAATAAAAATAAATAGAACAGTAAAAAAATAAACAGAGTAGCCCAAAATCAATACAATATGAAAAATTTAACATCATTTATACAAATCTAAAAAATAAAAAAAACCAAACTGAACCTGATGACCACAGTGTCTCTATATGACCCTGAGGGTCAATCTCCAATACAAAAATCAACCATCACCCACAACAATCAAAACCAAGATGAAATACACACCAAAGGATAAAAAACAAAAATAATTATTGGTGTGAGTATGAAGACATAGTAGGGTGTCAAAAAAAATTCCCAATGCACTTCAGTTTATGATAAAAGAAACATAAACTTCAATTTTGAACTACATAATATAAAACTTGGCTTCCCGGACAGTTTACACTTTTAAAAAACATAGTCTAATAACCTTTTTTAATTCAAGACTAGATTTATTTACAACAACTACACATTAACATTATTAGGGATCAAAAGATGTTTTTCATTTGAAAATGGTAAAAGGAATTGTGAAACATTTTCCAATCATTTTCAATAAACCATTGAAAACTAAAACCTTACTTTTATCCTAGGATTACACCATACAAGTTTGTGAAAACAATTCTCATATAACAAGGTAAATGAAAAATAATAACATGCACAAGAAACCAACCAATAATTAATCTCAATCATCTTCCACTAACAAATATGTTTGGAAGAACCTCGGATAACCTAGGACCATGTGAAATAAGCCAGAGCATACTATACATCAAGACTAATCCTGAATGCATGCATTACTCAATAAATTCAAATTCCACCAAAATGCTCGATCATAGCTACCTGGTATGACCAAGAAAAACTATCCCATGGAAAAAATAAAAATAAATAAAATTCCCTATTATAGTCCACTATCCATAGAGAAATCTGATGTTGGTGAAGCAACCGTTATCGGAAAATTCACTAGTTACGGCAGGTTCCCATGTCAAAATTAAAAATGGGGAGAGACAATGAATCTAAGCATGCACTCAACACATATACATATATCAAAAACACCAGCATCACACATTGGTATCACCCAGATTCACCCAATGATCAATCTCTTTCCCTAAAAGAAAAAGGTCGCAAAGGAGTCTACAATGAAGATCTTTGATTCCTCTCAAAGTAAGGGATCACAAGGATTCCATAGAGAGGATTTCCCATCCATTCAACATAAATGGGTCATGAGTATTCCACAGTGATAAAATCCAATCCATTTAATAAATACAAGATAATAGGATTATCCATGGAGAATATTTCAACAAAAATATAATTTCACAAAGTGCCCAACAGGCCTTAGGAACCATTTTAAAACCATTATTAAATTCTGTTTAATCACTAATTCCACATTTTCAAACCAAATCCATTTTCATTAACTTTCTAATGGGCCACATGGAATCATGGAAGAAACTGTTTTCAATAATAACCCACACCTTTTCCAGCACATTCCAAACCATTTTCATAAGAAAAAACACCAATTTTAAATCCAAACCACTGTAAAACCCATTCAAGAAACCCAAACCATCATTTTATAATCCAAAGATAAATTTCCAAATTCAACCCATGCTTTATGTACCACAGATCACTCAAAAAGTCCGATCGTGCATTTTATCAAACACTTTTTGTGCAACATTTAACAAAACAATTCCTTTTACATCAAAACAATCAAGATACCCACCACATTTCAAATCAAACGATTGTTAAAAAGATCACATATCAATATTTAACATAAAATGAATGTGTATAAAGCATGAATCCAATGATTCTTAAATTTAAATGGAATTTAAAAATGGAAACCTACCTCAACCAAAATGTGCTTCAATATTTCACACCCAAAACCACCTTGAATTTGTAATATAAGGAATGAACAACCTCAAGGACCCTCGAATACCCAAAAAACACAATTAAAACCCAATGTAATATGAACCCTAGATCCATAAGAACAAGGGAGAAGAGAAACTCAATAGAAAATGGGAGAAGGTAGAAGAAGAAGAAGAAGATAGAGGAGATTACCTTGAGAAACTGCCCTTAAAACATGACAAAATAACTTATATTTACACTTGGGAGGAAGGAGGAGGCTTAGAGAAAAAGGTAGTATCTCCAATTGGGTTGCACAAATATAAGAATGGAGGAGGAATTTTTGGGATAAAATCCTAAGAGGGTAGGAAGGAAAATTCTCATTATTAATGACCTCAGCACTATCCTTGGTTAGGCTATATAGTTTCCCAAATCATGTGCCAAATGTTCACCCCTTAATAAAAACACTGGGCACCCATACGGTATAGCCTCATGGTATGGTAAATTCTGTGACAAATGTACAACATGGTTTTATATAAAATGATCAGAAAATTCACACACCTTTTTCATGGTTTTCCTAACCTTGATTAGGTCATTCACCCTCAACTAGAGGCATCCCAATCCTCTCATAGTTTCCTCGAGCATGGTGCATAGTTTCCTCTAATTTTTGACTTACCATGAGCCACTTGCTGTAAAGCACAAAGATATCACTTTTCAACAACTCTTGAAGAAGATAATGAATAAACCAATGACAAAAAAAAAACCTCATAAATTAAACAAAGAACACATGCGAGTAAATAGGAAAGCTAAGATTCTCAATATAAACAAGGAAAAAAGATGAAAACAAAAACACAGGTGTGAAAATTCCCTCCACCATATCACTTTCCACCCCAGGAAAGTAACACCATATCCAGTTGATTGACTATAGACATGGTACTTCCACTACTACATGATCCAACTTCTCAAACCAAAAACACCGTGAACAACCCTAAACAAAACCAGATTATAAGCACATGAGGCATGAAAATAATCCCTATAATTAGAAACCAAAAAGATGAAACCAATTC
This sequence comes from Viscum album, assembly GCA_963277665.1. Taxonomy (NCBI): domain Eukaryota; kingdom Viridiplantae; phylum Streptophyta; class Magnoliopsida; order Santalales; family Viscaceae; genus Viscum; species Viscum album. The sequence goes on along the minus strand of OY728155.1, from coordinate 162,088,333 downwards.
TAGAAGAGACCACAATGACACCCATGGTGGGTCTCCCCACAATTAAAAACTGATCAGCTTAAATGAAATTTAACAAACCAAAATTGGAAACCCATCATGGGACAACACCAAAACAACACCTCACACTGATTAACCACTAGCACAAAAAGGCAGATCTAATAAAAGATACAAAAAACTAAGTGGAAACCATCCCATGATTCATAATTTCCATAAGATTCATACACATGCAAAAGATCACAAATCAAAACTAAAACCAACTCATTGGGGATAACCAAACAAGAAAAATTGATCATAGATTCTCATTCAAGAAGTAACACTATTGGAATATCATGAAATCATTACCACAATGGATCATTAAATACAACGGGGAACTTAAAATATCCCTATTCAAACACTGGAGACCAAATCCAGAACAAGGACCTCTACAACACCATTATTATTGACTGTGCATGAGCTTCACTTCGGGGCTTGTGGCTGGAGCCCTGATGACTTGAAGAATCCAGTACATAACAACCAAAAGCTAAAAATACCTAATCAAAACTCATTATTTCCCACTGAAATACGAATTCAGAGGACACACCCTCATTATCCTCTTCCACTTATAATGATAAATAATAAGAAAAAAATCCCCTAAGAGAACCTCCATTTAAAATGGAAAGGTTAAGAAATTCCAAATTACAAACACACTGCCATTAAAATAGAAGTTATTAAAAGATTCAAAATCAGAATTTTACTATTTAAAGAAAATTAAAAAAAGAAAATACCACAGAATGAAACCATTACAATAAAATAAGCATTACATATAAATGAGGACTTAACTAAGCTCAGCACCCTACTCCTACAAACAAGTTGAGGTGGTTTTTGAAGGGGTGGATCTGGCTCCATACTACTTGTAATGACCCAAATATTTTTAATGAAATTTTCTCTTGATCTAATTATGATTATTATTATGTAAAATGGTTATATATAAAATGATCTTCTTTGGTTTTATGATTTTTGATTTTTAAATACAATTAGGAATTGTTATCATTTCTAATAAAGTCATTGAATAGTGATCACAAGATTAGTATAAATATAAGGCTATAAAAAATCCAATTTACTCAGACCAAGGAAGTAATGGCCTCATCCAGTAGAATTTCTCAGTACAAAGCCCATTTTTTAGAGTTTTAAAGGATGAGACATCACTGGGCTTCGCTCTTGACCATGATCAAACCAAGCTCCAACACGTTAATCTTGAACGTAACCTCCTACGGGAGAAGTGAAAGTTGATAGAGATTACGAGCAAAGCGATGTTATCCAAGCCACCATAGGAGTCTGTCACCATCGCATACCTTACCTTTAGGAATTATGTGGGTGTTATAAGGTTTTATGTAACAAGACCTTAGAACTATGATTATGTATATTATTTTTATATATAATAAAGAATATACATTCATTGTTGTTACATTGTAAATAATTTTTAAATAAAAAATGGTATTTTTAGTTTAAATTCAATTAAGAAATATATTTTGAGGAATTAATGTATTTTAGAGTTATATAATATTTTAATAAAATATTATCAATAAATTACATTTTATTAGTATAAATGATCATATAAGTTTTTTGAATACAATTGTAATTTTCATTAAGGTTTGAAAGTCGTTTTTTTCAAAACCCAATAATTTTGGATAAATATCTTTTTTTATTTTAAATGTAAATATTCAAATATTTAGAATATTATTTAGATAAAATGAATATTATTTTTGGAATCAAGATATCAAAATTATCAAATAGTGAATTTTTCATAATTTTCTGAGACACTGGATTTTATTCGTAAAAATTAAATACCGTTTAAATGATTAATGTGTTTTATGACATCATAATGAAACAATAGTGATGTAATAAAATAATATAAATGATATTTTATTCCAATATATGTTTCAGCATTAATATAATGTTATTTTAGATATGTTTTATTAAATTTATGGTGCCTTAGTGGACCATCCAATACTTATAAAAAAATTTATCTTTTAAAATTGATTTACTTCAGAGTGTGACTCACCTCGGCTTAATAAAACCTAATATTTTAATAAGTTAGGACATCAGCCTTATAAAATAGTATATTCTACTCCCATTTTTCATAAAACATGTGCAAAAAACATGGTATGGTTTGTGGATTTGATTAGTTTAATGTGTAGTGTCCAAAACCTATATAATAATGAATTCCCTCTCTTTTTCTATATAGACCAAACCAAGATCACACTTATTATTCACTAAAAACCATTGAAGCTCAAAAAAAATCTTCTCTCATATTTCTAAAATCCTCCTAATGTTCTCCAACCTCCCAATCTTTTGAGATCCAATTCCAAGTAAGGTATTTCATCCTTTCCCTTTTTTTTCCAAATTTCATTATATTGTTTTACCATTTTCATTTTAATTAAAAATGTTGGGGTATGATTTCAAACCACCCCAATAATTCCCTCCATATGTTTTAATGATTGGAGACCCATTTCTATCTCATTAATTCCTCCCATGTACACCTATTACCATTCCAAAATTTTGTAAGTGTTTTATCTCTCTTCATTTACATTCAAGAAATTCTTTTCAGTTATGCATCAAAATTCCTTTGCATATGTTGGGACATGTATTTATATGACCCTCTTGATGTTCATTTCATTTAAATATAATGAGATACCAATTTATACCTCATCAATTTTTTTTATTAATTCTTATATCAAGATGTTTTGCTGCGTAATTTTCACTGCGATTTTCCAAGACAAAGTCATTGTGTAATGAATAACATGCCCATTTCTCTATCAAGGGTATTAAACATTACACACATTAACTTATTGATTATATAGATTCATGTATGTATTCTAAATTCTTTTATCATGGAATAAATGATGATGTTTAATTATTCCATGTCATATGATCCATGTGGAACACTTATGCATGAAATGAAATGATTAAAAAGGGTGCGCCTTGATAGTGCTCCAATGCATTTGGTAAATATTGGTATCATGATACATGAAGTTAAATGATGGTTTACACATTATAATTAAAGTGAAATGATGTTTTAATCATGATATTTGTGAAATGATCCTTGGATCATGCAAATATCATGTTAAATGTTGTTTCCACATTTCAATGTTATAATAATCATTCTTTATCATTCCTTCATGCTCATATTTCTCCTTTGCTCCATTAATATTCCTATTACCTAACATGTATTTTATTATTTATTTTATTCCATGTTTACTCTACTAATAAGCTTTATACCTCACCATTTTCATATGTATGTCGTCGAGTTATCCTGTGCAATCTTAAGTACGAAGGAATGTTGTGGTCATGTAAAATAAGTTTAAAATAATGATGTTCTTTCTATCATAATTTGTTATTTAATGTGCCTAATTTCCCAAGACACTAGACCTCTCGATCCTCAGAGTTTTCTTAAGTGAATTTTTTGTAATAAATCATTTTTATGTGTGGAATATAGAGCATGGTTGTTATAGTTTTTATCAAAAGATAGGTTTAGTTATTTTTTGGATTAGGGTTAGAAAACCATTGGGAAAGCCTTAGGGATAAGACTAAGTATAAAAAAAATTGCCCTATATTTTGGGGAATATTGATTAAGTGGTATATCAATAAAATACATCTCTATTTGGATACGAGCAAGTAGAGGTGGATCAAGCATAGATGTATCTAGGTGTAAAACCTAAAATCACCGCATTGAGCTAGACTTGAACGGGAACTGGTGCATGACAATGAGCCTTGATGAACTCTTGGTTAAGACACTCTTGAGGGATATTCTTTGATAGATTAATAAGAATGGAAAGATCCATTATCAAGGAAATAAAAAATTCTCCTATGATTTTATGTTGGGAAGTATATCATGGAAAACATAGATTAAAGAATATGAATTCATAAGTTAAGAAAATAAAAGTAATTCATAAGTCATCCATTTTTTATTTGTATTACCCTTTTTGTGTTACCCCTAACATTCCTTTTATTCAATCAAATGGCTGGTAATATGAGGACTCGAGCTAACAACTGATGCAAAAATCAATATGATGACTATTCTAATGAGATGGCCAATCCGATAGGATTAGGAATCGAAAACTGTGTCACAATACTCTATCTGTTAAATCCTATTTTGAATAGAATCATGGGTCATAGGAATCTTCAACCCCCCCCACCCTCCCCAAAAAAACAACAATATTAAATGAGTAGATTCATGAGAAAAAGTCATCCTACTTCTAAAGGATCATCTGATACCTCAATCGTCAAACAATTGATCAACTCAATTGAAAATATCTTCTCTATCCTTCAATGTTCCAAACAATAAAAGATTCTTCTAGATTCTTATCGTATATAGGGTTAATATGATCAATGGTGGACATTGATCAAATATATGAATCCTAAGGAGGACATCAAGTCATTAGAATGGAGTTATTTCTGGAAAAAAATTTGATAATATTATCATCGCACCCTCCGACTTAAGATTGAAGGGGACTTCCTTTCCCTGATGCAAAAAAGACAATGAATCCATCAGAGTGTACAAGGAAAACTTCGCAAGCCTTTCACAACATGCCTCCAACTTTTTTGTAACCCCCGAATTCAAGGTTTATCACTTCTTTGGTGGGCTAAAACCTATCCTACATAAAGCCCAAATGATCTGTGACATTGAGATCTATGAGGAAATTTTCTGATGTTCCCTCAATGTAAAAATGATGATTATAGAATCTCAAGGGTATCATACAGATAAGAAGCGTAAGGTGGACTTTATTTCTGGGGGTTTGATTGATAAATCCAATGGTGCTATGAAATTCCAGCACCCCACTTTCCAATGGTGTGGAAGTAATCACCTCAGAAATTGCCTGAACCAGACGAGGAACTGATTTAGGTGTGAAGGAGAAGGGCACCTGACCATTAACTACCAAAAAAAACCCCACAGCTACAATTGAGTAGAGGAATGCTCTATTCGACCCTCTATGCATTATTCATTACTTAAAATGACAATAACCAAGTCAATTTTCAAACCAGCTCCCTATGACAAGGGTTTTCGGAGGCAACCAACAACCTCCAAGGCTGCAAGGACGAGCTTTTTCCATAACTATTGCCGATGCGATCCCCAAAAGCCAAGTGGTGACAAGTACACAATTTATTCAATCAATAATAGCTAATATACTTTTTATTTTGGTTATAAACATTATTATATATCACAAATGTTTAGTATAACAATCCCAACACCACCACAAATCACAGAATTAAAGATGTCGTTGATAACAGAAAATGTGGCAATTGTTGCATCCCGTGAATATTACTCATCCCCTATCGTAATTTGTGGATTTAAATTCCTGGTAAACCACATCATACTCCCTATGGTGAAAGTTTATGCAATTCATGTCATGTATTGGATTCCCTTATACAAAACCAACATAAATTTCCATGAGAGGGAAATCACTCTTTATATGGCATATCAACCCCCGATTATGTACAAGTACAAGGAGGAGGTTGAATCTTTTTTAGCACCATCATCTCAATCATGGATATTACTTCCTTATGAGCATTCATATCTTTCTTAGATGATAGAGTCTATGGAAGAAACCATCTGAGAAGACATACCTATTGTGAAGGAATTCACTAACGTGTTTCTTGAGGAATTGTCTGTTCTTCCACATAGAAGATATATTGAATTATCAATTGATATTATACTTGTGGAATTGAAAATATCCAAGACTCTATATAGAATAGATGATGTGGAGCTTGAGGAGATGAATAAACATCTATAGGACAATCAAGATAACATATTTATAGGCCAAAGTGATTCACCATGGGGTGCACCAGTCCTCTTCATCAAGAAGAAGGATTGTTCGATGCACCTTTTCATTGATTATCGTAAGCTCAACAAAATCACTATAAAGAACAAGTATCCTCTACCCTAAATTGATGAATTTTTTGATCATCTATGTGGAGAACAATACATCTCCAAAATTTATTTTCGATTGTGTTATTACCATGTAAGGGTGAAAAAGAAAAATATCCCCAAGACTGCTTTTCATACAATATATAGGCACTATGAATTCTTAGTAATGCCTTTTGTACTCACTAATGCTCTAGGAATCTTCATAGACTAGATTGATAGTGTATTTAGAGATTACCTCGACAAATTTGAGGTAGTCTTTATAGATGATATTCTAATATACACCAAAACAAAGGATGATCATGAGGATCGTCTAAGCACTATACTAGAGACCTTGCGAAAGGAGAAGTTGTATGCCAAGTATAGCTAGTGTGAGTTTTGGTGGAAGGAGGTCTCATTTGTGGGTCATATCATCACAAGTAATGGGATATCTTTGGATCCCTACAAGGAAGATACAATTGAGGGATGGTTGAGGACAACATTGGTAATGGATATTTGTAGCTTCTTGGGGTTAGATGGATATTATTGCTGATTTGTGAGAAATTTCTCACAATTGTTGAACCCTCTAACCAACATAACTCAGTAGGGACTAGATATTTCATGGAGTGATGAATGCGAAGATAGATTCTTGGAGTTGAAAAGGAGTCTTATCACGGAACATGTGATCACACTACCCACAATTGGAGAATATTTTTTGGTATTTATTGATGCTTTGAAGAAGTTTGTGGGTTGTGTGTTGATGAAAAATGAAAAATTCATTACATATGCTTCAAGGAAATTTAAATTTCACAAGAAAAACTATCCAACACAAGATCTAAAGTTGGATTCAGTAATATTTGCTTTGAAAATATGGTTACATTACGTTTTTGGGGAGATGTATGAATTATATGTGGATCATAAAAGACTCTTGTATATATTCACATTGAAATAGTTGAATATGCACTAATGAAGATGGCATGAGCTGATGAAAGACTATGAATGATCAATCCATTACCACCCTGGGAAAGAGAACAAGGTGGCAGATTCTCTAAGAAAAAAGGAACCAATGATTCTATCATTGATCATAATTGAATAGGATATAATCTTATTAGATTTTATGAAGATGGATATGGGAATCAAAACGAAGGGAAAATCATCAATCCTATCACAAATGATAGTTCAAACATCTCTTTTGGAAAGGTTAATGGATTCTCCAAAGGATGAAGTGGGAATTCATAAGAAAGTGAAAACTATCAGAAAAGGGAAATCCTCAGAGTTCAATGTTAATGAAGAAGGAATTGTGAGATTTGGGTCAAGATTATGTGTTCCATCAAATCCAGAGTTAAAGAAATAACTTTTGGATGATTCTCATAGTTTTATTTTCTCCATTAATCATGGAAACACAAATATGTATCAAGATATCCAAGGGATTTATTGGGGGATAACATGAAAAATGAGATCACTGAGTATACATCAAAATTCTTGCAATGTTAGCAAGTGAAGGATGAGAAATAGAAGTCTAAGGGGATGATGAAACCATTACCCATACCAGAATGAAAATGGGAGAACACCACCATAGAATTTGTTACTAGACTTCTGAAGACATCAAAATGAAACAATTCTATCTAGGATGTTGTGGAGTGTCTTACAAAGACTGCACACTTCATTGTAATTCAAGAGGATATCTCATTGGATCAACTATCATGGATATATATTTGAGGAGTGGTAAGGCTGCATGGAGTACCACTATTTATTGTATTTGATAGAGATGCAAGATTCCCCTCTATGTTTTGGAAGAGTCTTTAACATTATCGGAATACTGAGCTAATATTATGTACGACTTGTCATCCTCAAACAGATTTTCTATCTGAGCACAATATCCAAACACTTGAGGACACATTGAGAGAATTCTTAATAGACTTCAATGTAGGATGGGATCAACATCTTCCTCTGGTTGAGTTCTTTTACAATAATAGTTTCCAATAAAGCATCAAAATAGATCCTTATGAATTCCTTTATGTGAAGAGGTGCCGAACACCAGCATGGTGGGATGAAGTTGGGGAGTAAAAACTGCTTAGTCCAAAAATGGTCAATGAAATTGTGGTGAATGTTATGACCATTCAGCAGTACATTAAGCTACTCAGATTCGACAAAAGTGCTATGCTGATAATTATCGATGAGACCTATAGTTTGTTGTCAGAGACATGGTATTCCTCCACATAATATTGTGTAAAATAGTTACAAGATTTGGGAAGAAGGTAAAGCTTAGTCCAAGGTATATCAGCCCTTTTGAGATCTTTGATCGCATTAGAGTAGTTTCCTATCGACTAGTACTCCCACCAAACCTATCTCAAGTACATGATGTATTTCATGTATCACTCTTGAGGAATTACATACCTGACCCATCACATTAAGTCAATAAAGAGCTGGAACCATTATAGAATGACCTATATTATGAAGAGAGGCCCGTGAAGATCTTAGATCATAGGGAAAAAGTTCTACAAAATTAGACAATGTCCCTCACCATGGTGTTGTGGGGAAACCCAAATTTTGATGAGGTAATGTGGGAATCTGAGTAATTGATGAAGCAGTGTTACCAGCATAAGGGTTTTTGTTGGGAATGTAAGTTTTAAGGCTGAAATATCTAAAGGGGAGAAGATTATAATGACCCAAACTTTTATTAAATAAAAATTCATCTTGATCTAATTAAATTTATTATTATGTAAAATGGTTATATAAAATATGCACTTCATTGTTTTTTTATTTTGGATTTCAAAATACCATTATGAATTTTTGTTGTTGCTAATATTGCCTTTGAACAGTAATCATGTGATTAGTATAAATATAGGGCTTTAAAAAATCCAATTTACATAAAAAAAGGAAGCCATGACCTCATCCAGTAGAATTTCTCCATATGAAGCCCATTTGTCGGAGCTCGGAATGAAGGTGGCATCACTGGGCTTTGATATTGACCAAGCCTAAGCTGGTCATTAACATGTTAAGCTTGAACAGAATTTCCTATGGGGGGAAGTGGAAGTTGATAGAGATTACCACCCGAGCGATGTTATCCAAGCCACCCCAAGAGTTCATCACCATCGTACACCTTTCCATTATTTATTATGTGGGTGTTATATGGGGTTATGTAACAAGACTATACACTATGATTATGTTCATTATTATTGTATATAAAAAATAATATAAATTCATTATTGTTTCTTTGTAAACGGTTTTTAAAGAAAAATAGTATTTTTAGTTAAAATTAAATTAAGAAATATATTTTGATGAATTAATGGATTTTTGAATTAAATAATATTTTAATGAAATATTATTAATAAATTACTTTTTAAAATATAAATGATCGTATAATTTTTATGAATACAATTGTAATTTTTATTATGGTTTGAAAGCTGTTTTCGTCAAAACCCATTAATTTTTTATAAATGTTGGTTTTTATTTAAAAACGATAAATTTAGATATTTAAAAACGATAAATTTAAATATTTAAAAAATTAGTTAGATAAAATGAATATTATTTTTGGAATTAGGATGTCGAAATTATCCAATGGTGAATTTCTAATAATTTTATAAGAAAGTCGAATATTTGGGTAAAATTTGAATAATGTTTAAATATATAATGTGTTTCAAGAAATCATAATATCCCAATAGTGATGTAATAAAATACTATAAATCTTATGTTCGGCCAATATAAGTTCTATATTTAGAATAATGTGACGTTAGATTTGTTTGATTAATTTTATGGTGCCCTCATGGACCCTCCAAGACATATAAAATATTTCAACTTTATAAATTGATTTCCTTGAGAGTGTGACTCACCACCACATAAGTAAGAATAATATTTTAATAATTTCGGCCATTGGACTTATAAAATAATTATTTTCACCCCCTGTGGAAATTATCATGGGAGAATACCATGGTGTGGTATTTTTTTGATTAGTTTAATGTGTAGTGTCCAAAACCTAAATAATAATGAATTCTCTCTCTTTTCCTATAAAAACCCACCCAAGCTCGCAATTCCTCTTCACTAAAAAAATTTGGATCTCGAAAAAACTATTACCTAATCTCTCTATAATCATACAAAGTCACCCCAGGCTCCCAATGAGTCTCTGTCAAGCCTCTCTCAAGCCTTTTGGATCACACTTCTAAGTAAAAGATTTCTTTGTTTCTCATTTTTTTCCAAATTTCATTATGTTCGTATTCCATTTTTTTTCAATTAAAAATGTTTGAGTATGAATTTTCACCCCCTATACTTCCCTCCTTATTTTTGAATGATGATAGACCCCTTTCTCTCTCATTAATGCCTCCCATGTACAGGTGTTATTGTGCCTAAATTCTATAAGGGATTTCTCTCTCCTCATTTACATTCAAACAATCTTTTTTATATTATTCATATTAATTTCATTAAATATTCTGGTACATGTATATATATTACCCTATTACTACAAATTTCATGTAAATATGATGAGATACCCCTTTCACTCTCATCAATCATTTTAATTAAATCTTATGTTACATTGTTATGCTACTGAATTGGCCCCATGATTTTCCAAGATAATGTCACATTGTAGTGAATACCATGCCCATTTATCCATCAAGGGTATTCACCATTACACACGTTTACTTATCAATTATATAGTTTCATGTATGTACTACACATTCCTTTATCATTGAATAAATTATTATGTTGAATGATTCCATGTTAAATGATCCATGTGGAAAACTTATGCATGAAATGAAAGGATTAAGAAGGATGCACCCTGATAGTACTCCAATGCATTGGGTAAAGATTAGTATCATGATACATTATGAGAAATGGAGGTTAACTCATTTTAATTAAATATAAATGAGGGTTTAATAATGCACTATATTCAATGATACTTGACACATGCTAATATAATGTTAAATGTTGTTTCCGCATTTCCATGTTATGATAATCATACTACATCATGCCTTTATGTTCAAGTTTCTATTATGCTCTATTGATATGACTATTACCTAACATGTATTATATTATTCATTTTATGCATTCTTTACTCCCTTACTTGTCTATATAGTTCACCATTTTCTTATGTATATCCTCAGGTTATCTCTTGCAATGCTACGTACGAGGGAATGTTGTGGTCATGTAAAAGAAGTTTTCCATAAAGATGTTTTTTATGTCATAAGTTGTCATGTAATGTTCCAAATGTACCAAGAAACTATACCTCTTAATCCTTAGAGTTGTCTTAAGTGAAATTTTATGTAATAAATCATGTTTTAGTGTGAAATAAAGAGCATGTTTTTCAAGCTACTTCCAAGAAATACCCTGACAAAAACATTGCATGTGACCTAGGAATTCATAAGCATGGATGGTCTTTGGATCACTCCAACATGATGGATTTTTATTATATATATTTCCACATTGATGACACACCACGATCATGCACATAGAAGAAGCTGATGAAATATTTTGAGGTCACTTCATTCTGTGACCAGCACCATCAACTTCAAGATGATTTCTCATCTCCTTTTTGAAATTCCATTCACCACTTCCAGAGACTGGAGGAAGGTTGGCTACCTCAGGTACTCCTACTAGCACTACTTCAACATGAATGGATTACATCACCATGTCGTTGAAATAGGTTAGAAAAAACTCTAACACCTTTAACAACACATCAGGAGGTATCTTGCTCTAAGAATTCCAAACTTCCATTGAATTTTCCACATCCCAATATGTAATGTTGGGAAATAAATGAAAAAAAATGAAAAAAAGAAATCTCACACTAATCCATTGCATTGATAAAGATATCACATTTCAATCCCTTTCCCCAGATTCCCTACCTAATAGGAATACTGATGGATGAATAAAGCAATGAAGAACTCCAATTTAAGATCTTCTTGAGGCTTGGTTAAAGAGAAAAACTTCCACCACTTCCAGTTCCAACCTTTATGCATAAAGGTAAAAAAAATTCCTTTAAATTCTCAATAAACTCAAAGAAACTGAAGTTTCTTTCAATTTTCAGGATCCACTATTTTTCATCAAGAGGATCCATTTGACCATAAAAGATAGGTGGATTCAACATTAAAAACATAAGAAGGAAGTCCTTAGATAGATAAACTAGATGTTCTAATAATGGTAAACCATTCATATATACACTTCCATTATCCATTGAATCTTTGTGGGGGGGGGGTACACTAAGAAATAAGGGAACCAAGAACTAAATAAAAAACCATATATAATGAAGAATTCTAAAACTCAAAACACCACATAAACATCATTCCAAAATCTTAGTAAATCAATCCACAAAACCACTAGATATCAAAACAGCATGAGTTTTCTCTTAAAAACGTTTTATAGGAAAAACAATCTTTTTGGGTTTCATACTCACCAATTGTATTCCATGGAGCCTCACACATGTATATTCTCATCCCACCTTGGGCACCCATAAACGCATGCCAATCCAAGCACTCATCCACCCATACCATCAAAAATACACTTCCTTGAACAAATTCATGCATTTAAGTACTCTAGAGAATACCAAAGTTACAACAAAACCTTTCTACATTCCAAGACAAAACATTTAACCCATGTTTTCAAATTCTCAATTTACTTCCCATTTAAAAATTCATAAAAAATTCTAAAATCTCACTAACTAGCATGTTAAAAACAATTTTCAAACTCCACACACCAATACATTATATTTGATTTAGAAATAATAATCCCACATGTTCCCTTCAAAACATTTGCAGTGAGTCAACCTAGCTCATTCTATAAAATATATTTTATTAAAAACTCTTGTATCCTAGAATAAAAAATATTTTTAAAACCGTTTTTAAAATAATATCCATTTTGAAGAAAACTAATTTTGATAAACCTAATGTTTTGATTATAAATATTAAATTTGGGTAAGAACATCCCTATTTTATCTGAAAATTATTTAATAAAAATCCATCTTCTAAGGATTTTCTCAAAATAAATCTAAAAAATAATTATCTATCTTATTAAAACAAAACCATTATAACTTTAAATCTAGTTTCCACAATTCCAAAATAGGGGTCGTCAAAATAACTTAAAAATCCTAAGGGCCTCAAAAAAACTCATATGGGTAATCTAGTGTTGATGGGTGACTCAACTATATGGTTGGTGTCCACATGCTAATCATGACACCATCATAGAGAGTATTCTTAGACCATGTCCCCAAATCCAAATGGATTTCTAGGCCACATGAGCTTTCTAAGACCCTTAGGCCAACACTATTTTTATTTTCTAAGCACAAAACATCCCATAATAACTAAATAATCCATGAAAACCTTGACTTCCCATGGAAACTCAATGTTCGGTTCAGAAAGTGTTGGTTAGACACTTACCCAAAAATACAACCCAAGCTACGACCGTCCTACTCCATCTACCTTGAAATCCCAAATAACGAAGTGCGGTCTAAAAGCAAGGTCATCTAAAGAACCAGTCTTCTCTGATACTATTTCTTCACAAACCAACCTGAGTTGACCCCAAGCTAGTCACCTGAGATGATCTTTCTAAAGGCCTTAAATTCATTTATGATCATCTTAAGCTTCAAAATAGTGTTGGGGAGTCAACAGAGAAACCAAGGGAATTATTTTTCCTAATAGAAATAAACTCAACAATGGAAAAATAAATAGATAATCAAAAAATAAATAAAATATTATAAATTGAACATCATTTCTTCAAAGCTAAAAATAAACAAAACCTTGAACTAAACCTGAATACGAAAATTCCTTTATGTGACCTCAAGGGTTACTCTTTGATACCAAAACCAACCATCACCCAATATAATCAAAACCAATATTATACTTTCACCAAAGGATATAAAAAAGAAATTACAATAGGTGTGAGTATTAAAAAAATAGGAATTCTCGAACAAATCCATCCTCAATGCCCTTCCTCTTAAATTAAAAGACACGTCAACATCATGTTTTAACTATATAATATATAATTGGGATTTTCACACATTGCCCACTTTAAAACAAAACATTTTCCATCTACATTTTAAATTCTAAAGAAAATTCATTTATAAGGTGAAGAAATTAACATTTTTTGGGAGTAAGATAATGATTTCATTTAAAAAGGGAAAAAGAATTGTAAAACATTTTCCAAACATTTTTAATAAGACTTTGAAAAGGAACATGTAATGTTTTTCCAAGAAGTACACCATACAAGTAAGAAATGATATTTTTAATATAAAAAGGGCTATGGGAAATAATAATATATTGAAGAAACTAACTAGTAATTCATCTCAATAATCCACTATAGACAACTATCTGTTTAAGAACACGGGAGAACCTAGGATCTCATGAAATAGTCCAGAATATACTATACATCTTGACTTGTCCTAAAGGCATGACTTACCTTAAAATGTCAAATTTTTCCCACGTACTTGAAAACACCATTCCAAGTATGACCGAAGGGTACTTTCAAATTGAAAATATAAAGAAAGTAAATCCCCTACTATGGTCCAGTATCTAGAGTGACTATTATGCTATTTCATTAAACATTATCAGACGATTTTCTAGCTTTTATGGGTTCCCATTTAAATATTAAAAATAGGGTGATCCAATAAAGTCAATAAATCAATCAACACATATACATATATCACACACAAAATAATCACACATAGAAATATCCCTGAGCCACCGAAGGATCAATATCATTACTTAAAACCAATATATCTCAAAGGAGTCCACACTGAGGATCTCCCATTATTCTCAATGTAATAGATCATGAGGAGTTAATTGCGATTATGTCCCATCCATTCAACATAAATTGACCATGAGGATTCCACAGTGATTACATACCATCTATTAAATATAAAGAAGGCAATAGGATTATGAAAGGGGAGTTTTCTACCAAAAACCAATTTTAGAGACCCCCAAATGGGACTCAAAAAACTCTTTTCAATATACCAAATATCCTTTCCAAAAAAGGTGAAAACACATCATTTTTCATTTTATAAACATTGGAAAGATCCATTTAAGAACTCAGACCACATTTCCAAACCAAATAAACATTAATTAAATGCCAAACAGGATACACATCATCACGAAAGAACTTGTTTCCCAAAAGGAAACCCACACCTTTTCCATCACATGAAATACCATTTTCATATTCCAAAAAGACACATATTTTAAATCCAATACACTTGGAAACCCCATTAATGAAACCCAAAAAATAATTTTATATGCTACAAATACACTCTAAAATCTAAACCATGCTTTAAGTGCCAAAAATCACTCAAAAAGTCAAAACTGTCATTTTACCAAACACTGTGTGGGAAATATTTAAGAAAAACATTCTTTTTATATCAAAATAATCAAGAAAAACACCACATTTCACATCAAAATATTATTCCAAATTTCACATATCACTATATAAAATACAAGTAATGTGTGGCAATTTAGAAACCAATGTTTATTAAACTTAAAGGTAATGTTCAAATGGAAACCAACTTGAAACCACATATGCTTCAACAACGCACACCTGAAACCACATCACAAAGTTCTAAGAAGGAAAGAACAACCAAAAATAACATTACACACACCAAACCCCCAATTGAAACCAAAATTAACATGAACCCAAGATCCAATATACCATGATATTAGATAAAGTCAAGTGAAAATGGGAGAAGGTGGAAGAAAAATAAGAGAGGAGGATATTACCATAAGGAACCACCCGTAAAACATGAAGAAATGATTTAGACCTATACTTTGGAGAATGGTGGAGGATTGGAGAACATGTTAGGAGATCTCTAGGGGTCACATAGACCAGTTCTAGAATGGAGGGGTGTTTTAGGGCTAAAATCCTAGATAGTAGAAAGGGAAATTCACTTTCTTAATGACTTGGGAACTATGCATGGTTAGGTCGCACGGTTTCCCAAACTGTGTACCTACTGTGTACCCCTTACTAGACGCACCGGTAACCCACATGGTTTAGTTTCAAAGTTTGTAAAATCATTCACCAATAATGTGACATGGTTCTTTCCAAAATATTATAACCATTTTTCCATTCCACACTATTTTCCTAAATAAGTGTGTGTCATGCACCATTGACCAGAGGCATCCTAAGGCCCATATGGTTTCATGGATCCTGGCACACAACTTCATATAATAGTGTTCAAACCATTTTCCACCTTAATTAAAACCTACATTTCCTACTTTTCACCTAAAAAACACCCAACTAAGCTAAAAACATACATGGGATCAAAAATAAAAAAACTAACACCTCAAAAATTAATCATGGAACACCCAAATCATGAGAGGACAACCAAGATTCAAATGATAAACTAGGACAAAAGATGAAAACAACATTCCATGTGTGATAGTGTTGGTCATACCGATGACATAAAAACAATTTAGTGTATTTATGATAATGAGGTTATTATATAAGCATTAAATAAAAATACTAGAAGTAGTAGAGGTGTAAATGAAATAAAAGTGATCATTGAAGAATGTTACCTCTTATCCAACTATCATTTTTTGGTTTATACCAAAATACATCCATGGATTTCTTTATACAGAAAATCAGGCTTCAAGGGTGATGGTAGTAATGTTTGGATCTTTTTTGGAAGTCTTTTAACAATCCAAATTTATTTAGAGGTGTGAATAAGTGAGTTGGGAAAGTTACTTTTTATAGTGGAGGAGGAGTGTCATTCTTATAAAGTTTTGGAAGAGGTATATACTCCCATGTTCTTTCACATAAAGTGGCTCCAATAATTAAAGCAAACAATTCCATGGGGTTTTATGGTCAAAATATGGCCAAAAAATCATTTTTTTTTACATTTTTTGAGTTTATTTTGGTCTTTATGATTACGATTAAGTCCTTCATTAAGCTAATTGTTCTCTTGATTGATATGATTAATTTTAATTTCCTTCACTAATATTACTGGTAAAAAACTGTGTTTAACTTATTATAAATTAGAAATTATTTTTATTCCAATTATGGAATCCATTTTTTCCATTTCCAATCATTGAAGTGGTAGAAATTAATTTAAATTTAATCTCATAGACAGGATGTCAAAGTAGGTTTTTCTTGTGAAAATGATCAAAAGATTGAAATGATATAATAGAAAATTTCAATAATAGATTTATTCCAATGACATATATTGGATAAATAAATTTATATTTATTCTAATTTAACTTTAAAACCAATTATAACTCTTATTGGAAAATATTAATTATTTAAATTAAAAAACACTTTTCAATTAAAGTTTAGTATTTTTCATTATTCATTAAAAAAATGATACTCCACAGAAAAATTAAAAAAGGTAACCCTAATCTATTTTTGAAAATCATATTTCAAAAATAAAGTTTATTTTTACATATAAAATTTATATAATTTCGTAAAATTAGTTTTAAAATATTTTTTCCTTTTGAAGTCCAAAAAACAACTTTGGAAAAATGTAGATTTTATGAAAAATATTAGATTTGTTCTTATACTATGCCTTTCAACCCTATTGGATGAATGTAAAAAATAATTTAATGAATATATATTATATATATTTCATTAATAATATTCTCTAATAGAAATTTTTTAATTTTTTAATACAAACACCTCTGGGTGCATGAAAATAATTTTTTTATAATATATTTCATTTACATTAAAGTTGTTTTTATTTTCCTTTCAAATTAATTAATGACCATAAATTCATTTTTTATTAGTGTAAACCATATATTTTCTTAATTTATTTAGAAATATTAATAACTAATTTTTTAAATGTGATTTTATATCTTATTATATAAATTAATAATATTTTATTAATGTATTTTTGTTTGGTAAAACTCAGTCTTGTGTGTAATGCAAGCTATCAAAGAAAATAATTATTGCGTATGATGAAACATAACTCCATGTTTCATTTATTTTAGATAGTGGAATATATAACACTTATTTAAAATATTAAATATAGAATAAATTTTGAAAAGGCTATATTCCTTTTTTTGTTTGGTGTTACATGTCATACATGCTATTGAATAAATGTTTCTCCTTTAGAATTTTCAGAGCTATAAAATAAATTTATGGGTATATTGATCTTGATTCCACTTCAATCTGTAAACATAATGTGTTATTCATAAATTCATGGTTTTAATAGGTTTTCTCATAATGATTCATATGATTATGGTTGTTCCACCTTTCTAAGTTTCTGTTATTTTAAGGTTATGTTGCATTTCATTTTTTTGCATATTTTCGAACATATTTTTCCATTTTATATCCTTCATTATTGGATATAATAATTTTATGAATAAGAAATAATTTATTATTATTGTTCCTCATTGATATATATAAATTCCTTGATATATTTTTATGTTTTTCCATTATTATTCCACGATTAATAATCTATTCTTTGTGGGGTATAACTTTATTATGTATACTGATTATACCCATATGTTTATATTATTTTCACTTATCATGAAAATTTATTTTTTCTTAGTTTTTCCCTTACTAAGAATCTATCACCCCACTGTTTTTTATATGTTTTCATGTTATGGAGAAAATTAATATATATAATATATTTTTAGAAGACTATCTTTTATGGAGAGTGTTTGGGATATTTTGAAGAATTATTATAGATTAAGATGTTTCTTATATAGTGAAAAAAAATTCCATTAGTTGAAAAAAATGGGTTTTGTTACATAATGTTTTTTCCTAATTCAATAAAACTCTAAACATAAAAGATCTTGATAAGGTATTGTAATGTAATATTTACATTAGGGTGTGAAATTATGAAATAATCACATCTATTATCTTTCATAGTTGGTATTAAAGATGGGTTTAGACAACTTTATAGGTTATAATGTTCGTTGATGGTAATATAAGGGTTGTTAAGTTATTGTTGATCCTAATTTCAAAGTTATAGATAATTATATAAGTTAGTTATGGTAATATTTAATATTTCAGGGATTATGATAACATAACTGTTGGATTTGGTTCCATTTAACCAACTTCTTTGAACTTTATGATAAACATGTATTCATTAGATATAGTTTAATAAAATCCTTATTACATTATGACATTTCTTCTTCATGACAATGTTTGTGATATTTTCCTAAGATTACCTGTCACACTAAAAAGTCATAGTGGATCCCTACAATGATGAGAACCCGAAAGTTCCATGAAACTATTCTTGATCATATGTTCTATAGCTGGATGATATAATTTCAAAGTAAAAAATGATATAAGATATCATATATGGATACTCATAGGGCTTTGTGTAACTTTCTAATTGTGTACACCCTCGATAATTTCTAGGAGGATATTATGAGAATTATACCCACCGGTAGGAAATATACATTTATAATTTTCATTTTATGATCATATATTCGGATGTATTTATTGGCCCATAAACTTTAATATTATTATTAATGGGTATTATGACTCACACACTTAGATGTATTGGAAAATACTCTGTCAATGTCTGTACATGGCGAGGTATAATATATTGGATGCATCATGAGTAATACTACATTAATGAATAATGCAAGAAAGGATTTGTCCCTTTTGTTCCATAATGTATTTTGATATCTCATGCCATTTTATGGAAATGATATACCCTAAATAAATTCACGGACATGGTGTTCTATAGGCAAGTTCAATTTTTTAGAAGTCAAAGAATGAGAAATCGGGCACATGGGACGATGGGACTTACATGCAACTCACTTGATTGGATATATCGAGATTAAGGGATTATATTACATGATAATAATTTGTATGTGGTGACATGTCATTGTGCCAATAACTTCTTTCTATATGGGTGTGTTGGCATGTTACTAAACACTAACCTTGGACATTAGGTTGCTCTACCTAATCCAACTAAGAAATAGGCCTAGAGTGCCACACACTATGTTTATCCAGTATCTTTGTTAAATAATATATTATTTATTTTATAACAAGTTGAATATAGATTATTCTTGTTTGTGGTTTAATAATTACTCATGGATGCTTGAACCCATTTATTTCGACACAATATATTCAAGAGAATATAATGTGGTGGAGTAATTAATAAATATTTATTTTCTATTTAGTGATTAAATAATATTTATATATTTAATAGCGGATATTCTGGTGATAATTATTTTATAAATAAATAGTCATTATAAAATGTTCAACAAATATGGTAGAGGATAGGATGTCCCAGTTAAGGGTCCAGTAAGAAATAATAATAACTCCCATGTTTATATCATGTAAGGAAATAATAAATTTGAAGATATTATTTGTCATGGGGGTTTTGGTAGGATTAATAAAATAATTAAGGAACTTTATTATGATTAATTATTATTACCCAAGAGAATTAAATTCCCTTTTATATTATTCTCTTATTAGCATAGCATTATCCAAATGATTATTGTTGTATTTGGGCACAAAGAATTGGAGAAATGATCTCAATCTAAGAGGGTTCTTCCCTCTCCAAGAATACTCCCACGAACGAGTGAGATCATACTCCAACAAATCAAGGGCAATGATTTGGAAGTATTTCTCAGGGAAATCTAAGGCAGACATCACAAGCACAAGGATCTTTAATTTCGTAACCTGGAGACTACTTCAATGACATTCAGAGATACATGGAATATGCGTGGATCTCCACTAGAGAAGATATACCCATGAACTCTATAATACAATGATGGTACTACTGAAGATATGTGGTCAAGCATATCAACAATGAAAGAATCACATTGGTGGAATTTTTTGTTTAATTAAATTAATTATAAAGAAAGTGTGTTGATCCAATCTCTTGGTTCTGGGGATAATTATTATTATTTTAAATACTTGATTCAATTCCTTAGATACTGGCATTCATCATCGTATTAATCTCAGATTAATCATCAATTATGGAAAAAATAAAGTTGGGCAACGTCCTACCCACGCTTTGGTTGCACCCAGAACCTATAAGTGGTATCTAAGATGGAATATTATTGTTTATAATAATTTAAATAATTTTTTGATGATTTACAGTTTAATGATTTTGTTCTTCAATTCATTTTTAATCAATCCTTTTTAATCAGAATTATGAGACCTTTTCTTCCACTATCGTTTCTCATAGATTTAATAGAAGAAATTAATTTTATGATTAAAATAAAATCAAGTAACTCATCCAATGTTTCTGAGGATCTTGTTACATGTCATGTAATAATAATTACACATCGTGTATTATTGTTAGATGCATCAATAATTACTTTGGTAATCAATTTGAGATATTTTGTTAATTAAGAATTAATGACAACATTAATGACCTTTAATCCACATAGTGTTCACTAGGATTCACCTACACATGGAAACCATACTATATGTCATGTGGCCCATTGGACATGGTGTGCAGTCCCTTTTGATCAGTGTCAAGACGTATATTCAAAACATGGATTTCCTGGATGGTGACAGTGTAATGCAAAGTCTACATGGTGTGTGTTCCATTGGACACATTGTGTACTCTGGATATTTTTGAAGTACCCCTCACACACCATTTCTCGAAGCTTGTACATTGGATGTATAGGGAGGAGGGTACTCACTGCGCAATCGGATCTACACACACTGTACCTTTTCCAAATCATATAGATTTAAAATTTATTATTATATTATATAACCCTTGAGATATGTACCTTCGTGTGGGAAAAAAGTTGGGAAACAACATGTGATAGGAGTCTGATATATATATATATATATCTCTGTGTGTGTTTAATTAAAATATGTGTAATGTTAAAATATCTTCACATCATGTATGAGTTTTATTACAATTATAATTCATTATCCATGTTACATGATTCTAAGAATTAAGTATATGAAAGTATAATACATATTGAGTAGTTTTGGATGGGTATTCACTGGGTTACCTACAAGGTAAAAGCTATGTAAATTGTTAATTTTAAATGAATTTATTAATTTGTTTAAAATTATAATGTCTTATAATATCAAGGAAATTACAAAAAGTTTTAAGATAAAAGTATTGATTGATTGAAGATAATAATTAATCAATTCAATCATGATTTATCTTAAATAAAAACTATTAAAAAATTGAATGATAGTTTTATTAAATGTTTAATTACTTTCACATTTGTATATCATCATGAGCTATAATGTACTTTTGTATGTGATCAGTTTCACTTTTAATTTATTATTAAATTAAATAATTGGCATACTTTACTTCTCTCCTTATTAATATGTATGGTCTGCATGCCCATGGTTTTTTAATGTAAAACCCATTTTAACCCTCACCTATGTGAGAGTAGAATAATGTGTAATAGTTTGAGATCCCATGTTATTGTAGGCGGTTCAAGTTAGGAGTCTGGGAGAAACTAATCCAAGGAGATACAAAGCTGTACTTGTGGAATGTTGAAGACATGAACCAAAATGGTTCAAGGTATTTCTTTCCTAGGTCAGTGGTTAGTTTATTAACTGCTATATAAACTATCTAATAGAACAATCTCTTGATATTACCCATTATTTTATTTCAATTAGTAGCACGGTTATTCAATATGGTTGTTTTGTCTCGATCTCATAATTAATGAATTTACAAGCATGAAAGATGAAACTAAAATAAATTGTCTTATGCATAAATATTATTTAAAACATGGTTAATAACATAATATTATCCCACTTAATATTAATAATCATGTGAAAATATAATAAATGGGAATTTATATACAAAGGAGAAAATCCCTCAATAAAATATTAAGTTGGTATAGCCTACCATTACTTCGGTTAGAATCAAACTGCATTTAAAGTGCTTGACCTACTAAAGTTTGGTGCTTTCAATTATCGGGGAATTCTAATTTGAAGTTTTGGGTTGACGTCACTTATTTTACCTAAAGGGTGAATGCCAAATCAAGACATGGTTTAAATGAGAAAGAAAGGTTGTTGAAATCCAAAATTAAAGATTTCAAGATTGTGGAGTCTACTCAAGAGATCAAGGTGATGCAATTTAATACAGTTGGAATTTGGAATTCCTACATAAAACCTTTCACAATTCTTGTCCATAAATATTTGGGGTAATGCGAACATAAATATGGATGTTTACAGATACAATGTCAAAGAAACATGATTTTTAAAATCTAATGGTGAGGGCTATTGAGTTTCGATAAAATAATGAGAGACTAATGAATATTTATTTATTTATTTTTCTATGTTTTACAAGATAATGTAATACAAATCTATTAATACTATTTGTATAAATGGAATTAATATGACATCAAACATATCATTGTGATCCATACATGAGAAGTAAAATCTTTTCATCGGCATTAATTTCTAAGAGTGTAAAAGGTACCTACGGGTCATCCATTAAAATGAAAGGAATCTATATGTGATTGTTGAACGTTTACAAATTCTACCAGGAAATGAGGAAAGTGGTGAGGATCTCTTTCTGTACAAGAAACATCTGAATAATGATACTGATTTTCAGTGGAATAACATACAAAAAATTGAAGGAATGACCTTCGCTTTTTAAAACATCGTGCCTCACGCGCCTAAAGGTTTTCAATCTTTTTCAACCGTTCCTCCTCCAGATGCTCGCTCCCAGACAGAAGATGCGGTGGGGATGACCTACGATACTGGCTCAAGTCTCAGCGGAGGCAGCTCTTATAGAGACTCGAAGCATGACGTACATGGACATTACATTACTTTTTCGGAATACTTAGTACATAGCAAAAACACAAACACAAGGACCGTAATAGTTTAGTGTCTTTGGAAACTCGGAATATAATCTTCTAATCGTGGTGAAAGATCTTCAACATCTCCCATAAAGATCTTCCTTTTTTTAACCTAAAACCTTTCTTTATATCCTGGGGAAAAGAAAACATAAAAGGGTGAGCTCAAATGCTTAGTAAGGGTAAACAAAAGAAATATCAATCACATCATATTCATAAGAACATAACATTTTGGAAATCTTAATCCTGCAAAAGAGATCATAATATCATAACATGGGTTAAATCATAGTAGTGAAATGTAATCCCAATAATAATAACTTAAAACATGAAACTTTGTGGCATACACACATAATCATATAGAATCGTTTCTTATTAGTCAAGACTCATTGCCAAGACTATCTTAGTGGATGAAGTCCATTTCTGAACCGAGTTCACTCATCGTTTCAGTCCTATTTCACTGAACCGGTTTAACCTACCGTTCCAGCCATGTCTATCTCATGAGATATAAAATCTTTACCCAATTAATTGTAGGGAGATATAGGTCCCACCCATCTCATAATGATACCATTCTTATGTGTTCCACAAAATCATAAATAATACATCATTGCATAACCCATGTAATAAAAATGGGATTCTTAAACAACATGACATCATAAAACAATTCATATAAGATAAATGAAAATAATTCCATCACAACATTATCAAATCAAAGTAATAATAGGGATAGAAACAGAACCCTATATTATCTTAGATGGAAAATAATTTTGATAAAACACTTGAAATCCATTCTTGAGGAAAATATCCTTTCTACTTCAAAAACATTTTCTTTTATTAACATGTCATACAATTCTAAACTAAAAGAAGTTGACTTGAAAACATGTAAATGAAGCTTTTTGGAAATAATGTTTTAAAAATCCACTCATGCCGTATAAGTTAAAAAAACATTATTCTCGTACTTTTGTCGGAAAAGTCAAAAAGCACCTCGTATGAAAAACGACAAAAGAATCCTTTCATATCTTTTACTAAAAACTCACCGAAGGGTAAAATTGGATTTAATCAATTGTATGTGGATGGAAATAATATTACATATTGAGGAAACATGGATGTGGATGATAAAATACACCTCAGTAAATACCAATGTATAAAGAATCTTGGATAAAATGAGATTGTGATATTTTCCCTTACCTTAGGTATGATTTGCTTCATAAGTGTCCGAACCTCCTGTATAATGATTTAAATAATGTCATTGACTTATTACAGAATCATACTCATTGTTATTATATCATATATGGTTCACTTATGACTTTATATTACCCGTTCTTTTGTAAATTCCATGTTAAAGAGCGTTTTGGGTAAAATTGTTTCATTTGTCGTCTGTGTTTTGACTTATACTTATTCATATGATTACTTAGATCATGATTTCTTAATTCCAGAATATAAAACATGATTTATATATAATATATATTCAGAATATACATATATATAATAAATCAGTAAATGGAAAGAAATACAACGTTCATGGAGACGGTATGTCGTACGTACGCATGAACGCTGTTTTCGTTTCCTTATTGAGTTGAATGGAATTAAGTAGATGACGTACATATATATACACATAAATCCAGTATCATTATTATGTCATATATTTCATGATTACTTATTATATATACTTTATAATCATTCATTATTGGTTAATGTGTAGAATGAATCTCATCGCATCGTGGAGACGGTAGTCCGTACGTACGCACGAGCGATGATATCATTCTCATGATCATGGGACTGTATTGGAGTGTATGTATACTATTTCAGAATCAATATCAATTTAAAATAATCATATATAGTTATTATTTACACCATTATACGCATCCAAGTATGGTGGTGGTGGAAAATAGATTACACCACGGCGTGGAGACGGTATTCCGTACGTACGCACGCGCGGTGATTTCATTTTCCGTAGGATGGATAGATGGTGAAATAGGGTTGTTTCATAATTATAATAAAATACCAATATATTAGTGATACTGATGTTATTACTTCATAATGAAACAACTAAATAAGAAGAAGTGGATGAAGAAATAAAGATGAAAGAATCGGTAACGACCATTACCTCTTCTTTCAAGCGCTTCTTTGAGACCTCCTTTTAAGGCACTAAAATTGGTCTTTGAATAAGAACAGGAACTCTAGGATGTCTCTAGGGAAGTGGAGAGAAGAAATTGGAAGGGGTTGGACGAGCATGAAGGCTCAAAGTGGTGTGAGGAAGAGAGGGAGGAGGTGCCCTTTTATAAGGGAGGAGAGGGGCACCATTGGAATAACTAAAAATATTATTTTATTATAAAGCCAAATACGGTTTTAAATAGATCCAAATTGATTTATTTAAAAGCTAAGGTGGGTATGGGTCGAAATAATCTCATAAAAAAGAATTTAGACAAGTTTAGTTTTCTATTTTAACCTTATCATTTAGATTTAACATTAAGTTAAATAATTTTACTTTTACCGTCTTCTTGTGTTCTTACACTATAAGGTTAATAAACTTACTATAACAATCCAAACGAACCCCAAGTTGTTTATTATTAATATATATAACCTTATCTAATTCATTTGGCCGAACCTTAGATTTTTCGGGATAAAATAGAAATTAATAATATAGTTATTGTTTTAAAAACTATTTTATGTCAATTTTGACACTATTTAGAAATTTATTTTTTTAAAATTTATAACAGAATGATTAGTTCTAAAAAAGTTAATTAAATCAATACTAACATGTCATATTAACCTAGAAAATTATTTTAATTCCTAAAAAGTCTCAAATTACATTTATTTGGGTATTTATAACATCAATTATGTCAATATTTTATTAATAAGATAATTTCTGTATCATCTTTGTGTCATAAATAAATTAAATTATTTAATGTCTAAAAATTACAAATAAAATATCATTATGTAGGAAATCGCTTTAGCTTTCTAATGAATATTTATAGTTGAATTTATCTTATGTATAACCTTATATTACAAATGATTTACTTATTGAACATTAATTTTAACTATTTTAACCCTTCTTTAAATAAATTAATAATAAATGTCCCAATCTAATCCAAGTGGGCCTAAATGGTCATATTTTATTCCTAAGGTTGTTTTTGGTCGAATTAGACTTATCTAAT
Source organism: Viscum album (assembly GCA_963277665.1). Taxonomy (NCBI): domain Eukaryota; kingdom Viridiplantae; phylum Streptophyta; class Magnoliopsida; order Santalales; family Viscaceae; genus Viscum; species Viscum album. The sequence continues at coordinate 162,061,640 of OY728155.1, read as the reverse complement.
AGAATTAGGACATGTGTTAGGGTAATCATAATATCATTTTTACCCTTAATTACCCTATTTACTTTTAACCGTGGTAAAAAAAAGTAAAAAGTTACTATTCACCAAAAATTATTTTCATCTCATTGAACCATATTTTACCTACTGACGTCAACAGTGTCTCTCGGATTTTTGAAATTTCACTCACAGAAGCGGTAAAATTAAGTTTTATGAAAAAAAGTAGTTTTTTACTACCACTTAGTGGTTCCACTATTCATCAAAAAAATGAAAGTTTCCAGAAAAATACCAAAAATTAGGCTTAGGATATATTTGATATTATGAACTCAAAAATGATGTCTATTTTACCAAATTCAAAACATATTAGTTGCATTAATTAATTTAAAAATTAATTCCCATCGTCAAAACAAATAACGTGTTCTTAAAAGATAATAACTATCAAATGAACGACACTTGTTTATGTCTGGTTTAAATGTGAAATTACATCCAATGAACAACATTGTATTAAATTGTAAAAATATATTCTAAATATACTTTAAAACCACTCAAATTAATAATTTATCACTATGAATTATTTCAATTAAAAAAGTTGTTTTAATTAAAATTTAGTAAATTTCACTATTCATCAGAATATGAAAGTTATTCGAAAAGTACCAAAATTTCTCCCTAAGCTAATTTCGATATTCCGAATCCAAAAATGAAGTCTATTTTGAAAAATAAAATTTAAAAAATTTCAAAAAGTGGATATTACTATTCATAACGGCTAGTTTTAATAATATTTTAATAGCATATCGTTGTTTAGTGAAACTCGGTATTGCGTACTACACACGCTATAGAGGAAGGTCGAGATTGCATGTAATGAAAGGAAAGTCAAGGATGCATGTTGTACAAGATCCTTTTGGTGTAACGTACAACACAAGACATTAATGAAGTTAAAAAGAATATTTTTCATAAAATCTCGGGGTGTTACAGCCCTCCTCTGGACCCAGTGCCTTTGGCTCTTCTTCTTGGCCTCATTGATCTGTGGTTTCCTTTAAGGATGCACTTTGTGGATCTCTTGGTGTCTTTCAGCATTCTTGTTTTCTGGATGCTCCCCTGACGGTTCCGTCGGTTTTGAGGGATGGGTCTCGTCTCTCTTTGGATTTCTCAATGGCAGATTTAGATGCAGATATTGACGGCCTGAAATGGACTATTGTGGCCAGGTTTGGGGGTGGGAAGCCCCCCATTCCATTCATCAAATGCTATGTGGAATCTTGGGGACTCTAGGCTCTGGATCGTATCTCCGTAGTTCATCATCTATCCTTCTTTCTAGTCTTCTCCACGGAAGGTGGCATCGTCCGAGCATGGCGATGTTCCCCCTGGTGTGTGGGGCAGTGTAGTTTTAGTCTAGTGTAGTGGTCTTTGGACACTCATAAAGGGAAGGGGAGCTCAAAATCGGTAGTTTGGCTCATTCTTCTAGGGATTTTGTTGCCCTTTTAGAATGGGTCCTATCTTAAAGCCATTGGATATTCCCTAAGAGGTTTTTTATGTTTGGATTAGCGTACCTGGTGTGGCACGGATATGTTTATTTCTATGATGTGTGTTGAGACTGATCTATCTTATTCCAACCCAGAGTATCTCTCTCTGAAGGTCCAGGGATCAATGTTTTGGAACCAGGACATCCTATATCTGGTGTTTCCTAGGTTATGTTCCTCTTGTCTTCTCCAAAGTCATTCTCAACAGTTGAGAAAGTGGCGTCATCATAGAAATATCCGGGGTGAGGGTGGGTTATCTCTGGGGTGTCACTCCTCTCCTCATTGGTCAAATGTTTCATCCTCCTCCTTGGCTCAAGAGGTTCACTGAATTGATGGGTCACTTACAACTTTGACTAATCCTTTTTACAACCCCGGCAGTTTGAGTGTTCCAGCCAGAGTCGAGCCACCTAGCGGAGCTCTATTCCCCCTTGCTCTAATTGAGCCTCCTTCTTGGATGGCCAAGATCACTGGTTGGGATAACAGTTCCCAACCAATCCTTTCTACGAGCGGGTTACTGGAAAACCTGGGGTGATCCTCTGCTAGTTTTCGGAAGCCCCTATATTTTCTTCCCCCTATTTATGAGGTGACCTTTGAAGAGGCCGGGATGATCGAGTTTGGAGGTAATCTTGATGCTTCCCTCCCCCGGTCGGGAGTAGGCAGTGCACTTGGTGTGGTTGGGTTGGATGGGCATGAGGATCTGGGTACTCAAGCATTTCGTAAAAAGGGTAAGTTGCTAATGGAACTATCTCCCACAAGTGATGTGAGAGGGAAGACAATCAAGCTCCTCTCTCGCTTGCACACGTCACCTGCAAACCATCTGGAAAACAGCATGGGTGTGTGTACTCATGCGATGTTCAAACAGCAAAGGTCACAGATTAGAGAACACCTATCCTACATCCATCTTGAGACCATGATCACCAGGGCCATAGTTGGGCAAAGGATGGAGCAATGATTTCCATATTCATATGGATCTCTTGTGGGCTTGCAGCAATGTTGAAGTCTAAATTCATAGCTTTAGAGATCAAGAAAAATAGAGTGCTCATTACTGCTATTCTGGAACCCAAGCAGGACACATCCAAGTAGTAGGAGTTTACCCACAAGTTCAATATGCATGCATCCATGCAAGTGGCTCCAACTAACCATCATATATGGATATTTTGGAGAAAAGACATCTCAATGGACCAGCTACAGGAAGGGGACTAGTTCATCACGACGAGTGTGACTAAGGGCTCTATCACCATTTGTGTATCCTTTTTCAATGGAAGTTGTGACAGTGGAAGAAGGGAAGATCTGTATCAGGAGCTCAGCATGTTCGATCTAGGAAGTGAACCATGGATCATGGGAGGGTACATCAACATCATCACAGAACCATCAGAGAAAAAGGACGTGGGGCGTTCTCGCTTCGTGCTAGCATGGATTTCGTTTAGTTCATGGCAACCAAGGGCTTGATAGATCTGGGGTACATTGGAAATTGATTCACATGGTGCAACAACCAAAAAGGGGATAGTCAATGCTGGAGTCATCTTGACCATTTTCTTGCAAACATCCACTCTATAACTATGTTCTTGAATTCTAAGGTGGATCATCTGATGCATGGTACATCGGATCATTCACCATTTTTGGTCTCTATATCTTCAAGGCATATCCATCAAGGTAGGTTCAGGTTCAATGGTCAATGGATTCAGAACCAGGATTTTATTCTCTTTGTGAGGGGTTCTTGGGTGGAACTAGTACCAAGGTTCTCTTGGGTGGCTTTTCACAATAAAATAAGGTGGCATAAAATGAGGTTAAAGGGTTGGGCAAGGGATCTCATCTCCAACGACCAGGAGATGGAGGATCTTAAATAGGAGATCAACCGCTTGGAAACAAATCTAGAGGAAGGCTAGAATGATGCTACATTAGAGGATCTATCTATCAAAAATAATAGTTTTGAGGAATTGGTCCTTAGGAAAAAATGCATGGCTCAGTAGGAATCTTGGATTAAATGGCTGTATGAGGGAGATAAGAACACGACCTACTTTTATTCTTGCATTAGGGAGAAAAGTCACCCCATCAATCCCAATATCAGTCTTGAATAAGGTAGTTACACAGATGATAGAGATGTTGTGGGTGTAATGGACTACTCCTTATTCAAAGATATCCTTGTAGGGGCTAACTTTAGGATGGCCAGTGGGAACTCGAGTAGAAATTCATAACTTTTGGAGGAAATTCCAAATAGTTTATCCTCTATAGACAATTCGTGAATGAAATGGGTTCTAGATGATTCATAGATCCACCAAGCCATGATGAGTCTCAACCCGGAGACTGCACTAGGACCTGATTTATTTCCAAATTCGTTCTACAGAGTTGTGTGGGAAGAGGTTAAATATGATTTCATTGCAGTAGTACATGAATTTTTCAGAGGGTGTCTCCCATGGTTTACAGCTGACATGACATTAGGGATAATACCGAAGGCCAAGGACCCCACCTCCCTTCTCCACTACCAGCCTGTGAGAATGTGCAACTTCACCTACAAAATACTTATGAGTATTATCAACACGAGGCTGGCCATGCATTTACCCCACTGGAATTCTATGGAGAAACATGGGTTTGTGAGAGGGATCTCATTACAGGGAGCTATATCCCTAGCGCAGGAGATGATGAGGGATATAAATGTTAAAACTCAAAGTTCAACATGATCATCAATTCAGATATGAGCAAGGCGTGTGAAAACATTGAATGGGGTTTTGTGAACAGGGCCTTAGCTTGCATGGGTCTTTCATCCAAGGCCTTGGACATCCTCTACAGATGTTTTAGCTCTCCATGGATGGATACCTCATTCATGGGGAAATAACATGGCTTCTTTAAGGACACCTAGGGATTACAACAAGCCAACCCGATCTCGCCGACCCTATTCATCCTGATGAAGGATGCACTTAGCCGACTTTGGAATAGAGGAATCCTCACTAGTAGTATACTTCCTTATCGAAGTGAAAAGAACCTTCCACCAATCTCACATTTTATGTTTGTAGATGATAAAATTATTTTCACAAATTTAGGAAAGAGATCTAGGTGCGGCATTAAGAGGATCATTGAAGATTACTGCTATTGGAGTGGTCTGGCGATCAACCACTCTAAGAGTAATCTATATATCTCAAACAATGGTAGAGATCATTGTGAGAATCGTCTTTGAAACATCATGGACATGTAGCCTAGTAACTTCCCGCTAGAAAATCATGGGATTCCTATTTCACCATGCAAAACACGTGTATGGGACTTTGATCAGGTGGTGAGCAGGATTACAGGTCGCATATTCAACTGGAAGAGACACTTCTTATCCTTTGGGGGGTGTATTGCACTGGTTAATAGTGTCCTAGAAACTATACCGGTGCATTTATGGCTTCCACTTTGGTGCCAAAGGGGGTGATCAAAGAAATTGATAGGGTCCTGGCTAATGTTTTATGGGATGCACTGACATAATGGAGGAGGAACTGGGTCACATGGGGAAGAATGGATCGTCCCATTCAGGCATGGGGTATTAATGTTAGATGTTTGAGGGACACACTTCAGGGCATGCATGCCAAACTCATTTGGGATGTCATCGAGGACCGGTCCCTCCATGGGAGGATTATGTTCTACAACTATGATATTAACATGGAAGCCGACAGCGTGCAGGGATCCCCTCTCTGGAAATCGGTATACTCACACATTCTGAGCCTCCAACAGCACTCCTGGTGGATTGTGGGAGAAGAATGTGTACTTTTCTGTAAACAGAACTAGGTGGGATCAGTGCGTGGATTCCCAGAGTGTCCGGACCTAATGATTACCTTTAAGGAGGAATGTTCACATATGGTTTTCATTAATGCGGTGGTTGAAAAGGAACAACATGACATCTTCGATTCTATCCTCATTAATTCGGAGATGGACCAATGCGTGTTCACCCCCTCTCAGTCTGGTAATTTTAATACCAATGATTTTGACAGGATCTCAACCCCCAGGCTCAACAGGATAGATGGAATGATATTTTGTGGTATAATAAACTCCTGAGTAAATACAACTTCTTGGTTTGGTGCATTAGGAACTCTGTGATTCCATCAGACCAAGGCATCAAGAAAATCAGTATCAAACTTATTTCGTTCTGCCAAAGCTGCAAAAACATGCAGGAAGAAACCACGATCCATATCTTCTTTGAAGGGGAGTGGGAACAAGATGTATGGAAATCCTTTGGAGATTTAATGGCAATCCACTCACCTCACCATCATGATCTGTCATTCTTGGAGTTGTGGTTTCAGGGGACTACAGATAAAGTACCTTAGAGAGAAGCGAGGTCAATTATCCTCACTTCTAGATGATGGTGTTTGTAGAAGGCTTAGAAAAAGGATAGATTTTAGGGGTCTCCCTCCATAGGATGGTCCGTCCTTATGAGAACCAAGATCTTATTGATTGATATGGTCACTATTGATGAAAATCTTCATAAAGCTCCTTTTTTTGTATCCTACAGACCTGATCCCCTTGGGCCAATCCTCCCATGGACCGAGCGTGAGGAAAATTGATTAAAACGGTTACACCGACAAATGGCTTTAAATGAAACACTGATGGATCATGCATTTTTGGAGCCATGCGATGGGGTGGGGTGGTTCAAAATCTAGGAGGGCGTGTTTTCCTTGCATTCACGACACACTATGGTGATTCCAGTGATCTTCAGGAAGAGGCGGATGCAGTTCTCATAGGGCTAAATCTATGAAAACAAAAAAATGTTGCTATATCTGAGGTGGAAATAGACTCAATGATTATTCATGATTCCCTACTGGGCAGAGGTTCCACTCCTTGGTCAGTTTTATACATTATTAGGCAATGCAAACAGCTCCTCAACAATCATCCTTGAGTCACCCATACCTGGAGAGAGGGGAACAATGTTGTGGACTTCCATGCCTCTCTCGCAGCCCCTTGATCTTATGTAACTTGTCTTCTAAATGAAATCTCCCTTAAGATAGAGGGGGTTAACCTTATTCGAGGGTACGCCCCCGGTCTTCACTATTTCAGACCCCCCGAACTTGGGTTCCTCTATTGCTTCAACCACCCTATTTTTGTACTCTCACCCTTGAATAAATATATAATTATTTATTATGATGATACAGATGTTCAGTTCCTCATTCTATCATCCATAACCAATGATCTCGTGAAGAAACATGAAGAAATGGATGTTTATAGCATGATATATCAGCTTCAGCATCACTATCAAAACAAGGCAATATAATAGAGGTATGGGATCTCCAATGCTTTGTTCACAACTAATCATGGAGATTTTGCACCATCTGGGACACATGTACTCAATCTTATTAGCAACATTGAGCATCTGGACATCTTAGGGATTAAATTCTAGGATACGTTTCATACATGTCTCATACTATCATCAGTTACCAAGTCCTTCTCTAGTTTTATTGTGAATTATAATATGAGAAATAATGATAAGATTCTATCAAAACTTATATATCTAATTCACCATGTGGATAAGGACATCGGGCGTGAAAAACCCATAGTCCATATGTTGAATAAGAATATTAAGGACAAAGAAAATGGGCATAATACTTATAAATAGTATAAATACCCTGACAACCGTATGACCTAGAAAAAGAAGATCCAAAGGTAGGGTATGGAAAAAGAGGTATTATTCTTTACATAATTTAAGTGAGGACACTGGAAGAGGAAATACCCTCAAAGGTAAGGGGAAGGCAAAGGTGTGTTCATTATCGAGTGAAATCTTTCCATTTCTACAAATTAGGTATTATATACAACTTTTGGTGCTCAAATCAATATTCAAATGTAAAATCTAGGTAGATTTTAGAAAATTAACAGTGTTGGGGTGGATTTGGGAGCATCCAATGGTGTAAAGCTATCTGATCATTCCATTGGTGACAACCACCTAAAATTAAAAACAAGAATGATCTTGGTTTTAGATGGCTATTATTTTGTACCTAGTGTTTCCAAAAACATAATTTTTGTGTCATGTATAGATATATATGTGTTTATTTTTTAATTCAAAAATAAGTGTTTTTTCTTTTATAAGGACAACATATGTTATGATATAGAACATTTAAATAATGGTCTGTATGTATTGAATTACGAAAAATAGGTGTTGGAAATCGATAACGAATCAATTTCCCATGACTCATATAACACCCTGTTGTGGCGTCACCGTCTAGGTCATGTAAATGAGAATCGCTTGACAAAGATATGTAAATATGGTTATTTAGACTCATCTAAGATAAATTCACTTTGTAGATGGAATGATTGATTATAAGGGAAAATGACCAAACCACAATTTGGTGGATAGAGTGAAAGGTCCATATATGTTCTAGGATTGGTACACATTGATATGTGTGGACCACTTATAGTATAGTCTTTATGTGCATATTCTTACATCATAACATTTAATGATGACTTAAGTAGATAGAGATACATTTACATGATGAGGTATACAATTGAGTCCTTTGATAAATTATAGTTATTCAAGAATGAAGTAGAGAATCATCTTGCTAAGACGACATAGAATCTTATATCGGATCAAGTTGGATAATATCTTAACCAAGAGTTCATCAGCTTTTTACAGGAGTTTGGGATTCTATCTCAAATCACTCCACCTTATCCACCATAATGGAATGGTGTTAGTTAAAGGAGGAACCATACCTTTTTGGACATGGAAATATCAATGATGAGTCATAGAGATCTTCCATTATCCTTTTCTATATATGCATTACAAACTATGGCATACACATTAAAATGAGTCCTAACTAAGGTAGAAAATGGAAGTCGCTTCGAGTTATGGAGTGTAATGAAATCCATTTTGTTACATACATGTGTATGTGGATGAAAGGTATTTGTTAATGCTTTATCAGGTACTAAACTTGCACTCTAGGGCCTGAGGAGAATATTTATAGGGTATCCTAAGGAAACAAAGGGATACTACCTTTACAATCCATCATACAAGAATGTAATTGTCACCAGACAACTATTCTTTCATCATAGGGAGAAAATACTCATTAAGGATAGTGGGGGAATGATTCAATTCAATGAAGTTAATGCTCAACATACATAGGAGTTGGTACTGTAAAAAGTTCCACAGGTTCCCCTGGAAGAAGTAGTTCCTAAAACACTAGTACTATGTAGGAGATTAATAGTGGTAATGGAACTAGAGAGATATGGTTTTATAGTAACCAAGGATGGCGACTCATTATTGTTAGACAATGATGAACCTACTTCCTATAATTAGGCAATACAAATCTCATAATCTATAAGATGGAAATACACTTTGAATTTTGAGATGGATTCTATGTATCAGAACCATTTTTGGGTTCTGGTTGATGCACTAGTTGATGTAAAACCTATTATATGTAAATGGTTATTCAAGAGGAAAATGGACATGGAATGTAAAGTAAGTACTGATAAATCAAGGGTAGTGGGAACATGGTTTAAACAAAATCAATCAATTTAATATGATGAAACCTTTTGACCATTTTGATTGTTTAAATCCATCAGAATCATATTTACCATAGCAACATACCTTATCTATGAGATTTAGAAGATGTATTTCAAAACTGCATTCCTTAATGGGAACCATAAGCAAGATGTCTACATGATACAACTAGATGGGTTTGTGACACAAAGTTATGCCAAAAGAGTTATCAAGTTTCAAAGGTATATTTATAGATTGAAAAAATAATCCATGTCATGGAATATTCGATTTGATGAATCCATAAGATAATTTAGTTTCATTAAGAATGAATGTGATCCATGTGTTTACAAAAGATTTAATGGTAATTGGGTCAATATCCTAGTTGTATATGTTGATGAAATATTACTTATTTGAAAATATATACCAGTAGTGAAATCTGTTATGGACTGGTTTAACAAGGTCTTCTCCATGACAGACTTAGGCAAAGCATCATACATTCCAATGATCAAGATCATTTATAATAGATCCAACATACTTCATTGACTAATTAAAAGAACATATATTGACTATATTCTAATGATATTTAGTATGGAATAATATAAGAGGTGATTGGTTCCAGTTTTACAAGGTTTACATCTTTATAAGAAAATGTGTCCACATGAACAATAGGAGAAAGATATAATGAGTAATATCACATACACTTCAGTGAGATGAACTATCATGTATTCCATGTTAGGTACCAGACTTGATGTTTCCTATGCACTAAGCATGGTAAGAAAATATCTACTAGATCTAGGATAATATAATTATAATGATATTAAGAATATACCTAATTATCAAATAAGAACTAAGGATATGTTTCTGGTTTATGGAGGAGATGATGAGCTTAACATCAGAGGGTATGTTGAAGATGGTTTTCAGACATATCAAATGATATGAAGTTGAAATCAAGATTTTTTTTCTGTCTCAATGTAGTAGGTGTGTGTTGGAAGAGTTCAAAGCATCCAGTTTTCACTAATTCTACAGCGGACATTGAGTATATATCAACCAATTATGTATCCAAGGAATCTGTCTCGATTCGTAACATTTTCTAGGATCTTGATGTGGTACCTAGAAGTAAAGACCATGCCACATTGTACTATGATAATACTGTAGTAGTGTGTCTTGCAAAAGAGACACGGTCACATCAACAGAGAAATAATATAATCTGGATGCTTTACCTCTTGAGGTATTTTTATCAAAGGGGTGAATTTTTAGTGAGAATAGTATCCATAGAAGAGAACCCGATAGGCCCCTTGACTAAAGGCCTATCTCAGCGAAAGCATGAGTATTATGTGAGATCTAGCGAAATGAAGTTCGTTAGTAGTTAGACCTAGTTCAAGTGGGAGTCTGTTAGAGTTGGTCCCCTATAAACAACCTCATTGTTCTTTCTAATAAACTAATATTTATGGGAATGATACTAATAGAGTAGAAATAAATTGGTTCCGGGGTTCCAACAGCAATTGACACTCACTATCACTAGAGCAAACTACTAACAAACTTTATTCCACAAGCTCCCACATAATACTCATGCTTCTTCTGAGATAGGATTTATTCAATGGGTCCACCATGTTGTCTTCCATGGACACTCTTCTCACTAAACATTCACCCCTTTGATAGAAATACCTCAAGAGGTGATACATTTGAAGTATTTCCTTTCTCTATTGATGTTATATTTTCACTTTTGCAAGAGCCACTATTGTGGAATTATCATAGTACAATTTGATAAGGTCTTTAATGATAGGTACCACATCTAGATCCTAGACAAATTTCTGAATCCAGAAGGATTCCATGGAGAGGAAAGAACTCTCTATTCTTGAGATATTTTCTCCAAATCTTTTTTTTTGATCAGATATTTATCATTGATTATGGAAAAGAAACAAAGTTGGGAAATGTCCATCCCTTGCTTCCACTGCACCTGGAACCTACAATAAGTATAGTGAAAAATCTAGGGATAATTATAAGGGATATGTAAAATTGAAAGATAAAATCATGAAAATATTGTAATGTTTTTGATATGTGATATTTCTAGTAATAAAATCCTAGATTTAATACTAATATTGGTTTCAAGATTTGAAACATATATACCTAATTAAAATAACCCTGAAATGTGAAGATTGGGTATTAACTGGTTCATCACCAGACACATGACAAAGAGGCCTAACATTGCACCTAGTTTAACACTCTTGGGGGATATGCTATGTATAATTAACATTCTATTTAATGAATCATTATTAAGGATTTGATTATAATTATAACTAAGTAGTTTAGATAACATAATAATAAAATTAACTTGGATAATCGGGGATTAAAAAAATAGGATCCGAAGTTGAAATGAAAGAATCATATTTAAAAAATGAATATGATATAGGGGAACCCATATCTGGATTTATGTTTTCATATTAAAGGTCCAGATATTATCATAACTGTTTTTTTATTATTTTGTTGAAACTGGGTCAAAAAATTAAAGATGTGAATGGTTTTTATTTATAAATCATTATGACTTATAAATGAATAAGGTAGTATACTTAAATTTTATAGAATGTTTTTATATTCATATTATAATGGAAAATGTGACATTCCTATTCTTACATAAGGTAGTGACATTGATATCATAAATTAAATTAAATCTTGATTTTCATATTTATTTTCATTAGTGAAAAATATTTATCACTGAAATTCTGGAATATTCTAAATTTTTAGAGGATTATGTGAAACATATAAGGATTTATCATTAGTAGTTCTGCTTTAAGTGTTTGGATAGATATTATAAATGGTATCAATAACCTTTAAAAGCAATTTTATGACAAGGTTGTATTTTGTTTGGATAAAAATTGAAGAACAATCATTAGGGGATGGATAACACTTTGGTTCAAATAACTGATTGAATAATGAGATATGATGGATTCAGTCATGGATTTATATCTATAAATGTATTAGTAGGTAGATTAATCATATATAGGATAACCTTAAGTGAATATTTGGAGAGATCATATTGTTTAGGGGGGTTATCTTAAGGGGTGAAAAGAGGATGGTGAGAATCAAATATTGTCCTATGGGAATCATTTTTCTCCAGAGGATATGGGAAAATATATTTTGTATGAGTTAAATATCTAAAGTATTGTAGTATATTAATGAGTATCTAAGATGTATCATTATTTTAGGGAGTATCATTGTTGGTTCATTATAAATATTTCAGTGGAAGAGTTCATATCTTAATGACTTGAATGTGTCCCTGATTTTAGAGGATCTTATGAGAATAATTCTCCATTAGATGGGTTTATCAATGAAAATATTTTTCAAGAATCAATTATTTTGGATCTTTTCCAAGAATTATAATAATGACCATATAGATTAATCGTATTGGGTTTGGAGATTCAGTGAACATTGGACCATATTTGGTGGAGAGTATGATTGAGAATATTTAGGTAATTTGAGCATGCATGAAATCTATAAAAGACTTTTAAAACCTTATATGGATTGTTGGAGAGTACCCAAGGAGTTATAAGTTGTTTTTTATGTGTTTTTATGGTATCTTCTCATTTTGTTAAGTGGAAGTTTATATGGGTTAGTATTTTTTCTCCATGGTTTTTTATAAATTTTGAGGTATTAGAGTGGATTTGTGAAGTGGAATATAGTTTTGAACTCATTCCCAATCAAGAGAATGTTAATGGTATATTTCTTATGTTTTAACAATGAAGTTATCTTCATGATAATCCCTATTTCATCCATTGCGGGGAACTAGTCGTTGAAGATGATATGGCATTCATTTAATGTCATATAGATATCCAATATTGCTTGGATAAGGTGTTAAGAGGATAAATTATTCCACTTGGGTGTGTACAACAAATACATATCAAATTGAGGGACAATATATAGAACTAAGAACCAAATATATGGGTCTGATACTAGTGTATTTTCTAAAATTATATCTTATAGTGAAGTTAATTTTTTATAGGTAAATGGTTTAGGTTTTCATTTATTTATTGTGTTGATTTTACTCGAGGGAGATATTACCTTTAGTGATTTATATCATCTGATAATTTATTTTTTAGGATTTATATTTTTTCAATATAGGTTTTCTTTTGATTATCATGGATGGGGATTATTTTTTAGGTATCTAATATGAAGGACCGTGTTTTTTACGCTAATGTTTTTATAAAGTTTTTAAATATTGAAAAAGGGAGGGGAGATTATAGATGTGGGTTTGGTAGTAAAGATTAAATTTTTTATTTTTGGAAAAAAAACAAACAATATGAAATAGATTGATAATTCATTCAAGGTTTTTGGCCAATTTATGGAATTTAATAATGGTTTGGGAGAAAGGATTTGTATATTTTTTTTATAATAGTAATTTAAGGGTGAAACTACATTGTGGTTCTTCAATATGGTTTAAGATGATATGTTTTACAGTGAAATTCATAATAATTATTCTTGTGGTTAAATAGAAATAGATGAAAACAGATTATGGTTTGTTAGAAACATCATATTTTTTGTAAAAATGTATGGAATTAAGAAATAAATATGCATTGGGAATTAATGGGAAGATTTTGGTTTAAAAATCATGGATTTTTAATTGAGGCTGACCAACATAAACCATGACATGGTTTGTGAAAAAAGAACATGGTTTGATATGTATATATTTAATTATAAATATAGAATCCATTTTGGTGTTTCTTATGATAAATTGAAACTCAATTATAGTAAATTAAGTAACAACAATACCAAATACCAAAACATACCATGATTGAAACTAAAACCATGATATAAATAAAATTGATAAAACATGCATATCGTTCACCAAATAAGGTTTTCTCAACAGTCTTAATATATATAGTTCATGAATAATGATATGAGATATTTATTATGGACCCTAATCATTGGTGTATCTGTAGGTCAACATGAATCATTCCAAGAATTTCCATGATCATCCTCTTTTCTGATGGCATGCAAATGCCTCTTAAAGTAAATATAAAAGGTGGGAGAGCTTCGGGGAGAATCATAAGCATCACAGGTAGGCTTGATTTTTCACCATCTCGTGGTGATAAAAACATTATATCTCTCTCAATGATGAACCTAAGTTACCATGAATTAACTCCAAAGTTATGAAATTTATCCATTATTAATGTTATTAAAACACATTTTAACCCCTCAGTTGATTCATTTCTCTCTTAAATTTTTTATTTTAAAAAAATATTAATTTTAGTCTTATATTAGAATGATTATAATGTTATCCAATTATTTTTATATCCATATAAAGTTTTAAGATTAATATGATCTCATATTATATAAATTAAAATTCCCTATGATATGTTCTTTTTACACACTATGATTGGTCGAGTCAATAGCATGATATCATATATCATGAATTACATTATGGCCAAACTAAGAAATATGATAAGCCTTGGTATTTTCTATGTCATTATATATAACATATCGAAACTATACATTATAATATTTCAATGTCTTGGAAATTCCATAAAATATTTTTAATTATATGAAATTATTTTGAGTTCTCAAAATCTGACGACGCGTGATTCCGAGGCCTGGTGTGCCCGGAATGATCCTTCGAAGTTTTGATAAGGTTTAATTAGCATGTGTAAGTAGTTTTCTAGAAAAAGGAAAATAACTCTTAAACAGTTACTCGGATAAAAAATTCGGAGGGTATCATTATGCTCGGGATGACGGGTTTACCCTAGGTGTGACTTAAGTTTAGTCAGTGCGGGCCTCCTGTAAGAAAACCTGAAAATGGCATAACTGCAAATAAAATAATTAAATAAAGTTATTTTATTTCTCAAATTCTTATAACTCACAAATGGCAACTCAGATTAAAAATATGATTCCATAACTAAACTCATGAGGGTATGATTTCTTTAGGAAGATACTAACATTGGTTGGTGTAAGCCACCTATGAAAGTTATTTTTCGAACGTAAATATAAAATAATTAAATGACCGTTATTTTATTGTAAAATTCATCACTTTTAAACGGTAACTCAGATTGGAAATACGAGAGTACTGTTGGGTTCTCTAAGGTGTGTTTCATGTATGCAGAGCCTAACCTTGACCGGCGTAGGTCGAGGGTGACTTTTATTAATTTTATGATCTTTTTTTTCAGGTACATTCTGTAAACGCATGAGCGGCGTTTTGTAACTTTTGAACCGGTGCTCGGAATTGATATCTAAGGACACCGCTGAAATCGCCGCACCGATATTCACTTATGGAAATATTCACCTTGACTGCAGTGGGTTGAGGGTGAAAGTTAGTTTTCATGTTTTTCAGGGGAGAGTTAAAAGAAAAAAAAAATAAACAACATCTTTTATTTTATTTTATTTGAAACCTCATTTTTGAATTTTGGTGGGGGGACCACCCGAACTCTCTTCTTTAATGTGGGAGACCCTTGAAAACCTCCAAATGGAATTCATGGTGGTGAGGACCCCCCGAACCCCCATTTAATGTGAGGAAACCATTTGAATTATCCCAATTTAATGTGCTAACTTTAATAATCCAACTTTAATGTACCAACATTAATGTGCCAAATTTAATGTGCCAACTCTAATGTGCCAACTTTTATGTGCCAACATTAATTCTTAAAATATTAACTTGGAACCTAAACTCTCATGGGGAAAAGGATTGGAACAGAAGAGCCTTTGGAGAAATATCCTTCAAATGAAGAACCTCCCTAACGATAAATTTTCTCCCGATCAAGAACGAGGATGACGCTCGAGCCCAGATCGGAAAAATATTGCGGGAGCGACGAATGTCGATGTCCCCTTCATCTACTTTATCTTCTTTCTCGTGCCTTATACAACGAGAAAACAAGTAGGGGTTTTAATTTGATTTTGATTAAATCTAATTTTTTTATTCTTCTTCTTCTAGATTCACAACGCCGATGGACAAACAAATAAGGCCATCATCTCACTCATATACCATGCCCCCTTTATCTTTTTTTCATAATGTTTCTTTGTACGTTCTTCGATAGAAAATATTTAATGACACTGGAAACACAACGTTTTTTTGGGTGCGACTTTTGGGTGTGGAGATCTCAACCCGAGAATCGTGAATATGTGAATGACATAATTTTCAGGCTTGGAATGAAGCCGCGATGGCTCGCGGAAGAAGGCAACGGTTGGCACCTGGCTGGCTGCGAGGATGGTAGGGTGGCATGTGTCCATGCCACCGGAGGAGCAGGAAGTCGTGGCCTATCGGCCGAAGTAGAGCAAGGAGGCAGTAGGTATCCAGCCAACCATTACGATTCGGCGGGACCCGATCGGGTCCCAAAGTGACTTTCCAGCGCCTAAAGGAACTACCTGTTGCCATTCTGAAAGGAAGAGGGATGTTCCCCATTTGGTGCTAGCTTCGGTAGAGCGCAACGGTGGGCCGCGCCACCAGGACGCACCATCGGGCCGCACCGGACCGTCTTCTTCGTAGTTCGAGCCGAACCACAGCCTAGAGAGCCAGGCCCACTGTGGCCCAGGACAACTGAGCCAGCCCCGAATCAAGTAAGGTTGACCCGAACCAGGTCGGTTCAGATCAGGTCGGGTCGGGCCAGGTCGGCCCGGACCCGGGCCCATATGGATCCAGTTTCACCTTTGTGGCCATATCTTGTGAACCAGGAATTCGTTTGAAGAATAATCTATGGAACCAGAATACTTGGATCAAGATGGTCCTTTTGGTACACTCCACATGAGTTTTGGATAAATTTGGAGTAGGGGTGGGTTGGATCGAACCTAAATCCAACCGGGCCCTTGGAGCAGAAACGCTTATAACATACAGACTGGGTGTCTGATTGATGCGTTTTTTGTTGTGTTGGGTACCTTATGACATGACAGGCCTTTGGGATACTTCTCCTTGGGAGTTCATGGTGGTTGAGGTATGATCGATATCTCAAGAGACAAATTCTAAGGAACTCGAGCACACCGGGTGCGATGAATCCAGTGGTTGGCAGTGAGGCGGAAGTTGGAAATAGATAATATGGATGTTAGTTACCTATAGACTCTGGGTGGGTCAGATCCTGTGTGGTTCATTGCGGGGGTTAGTACATATCAATCCTATGTGGGTTAGTGCTCAGTGATCCTGTGTGGGTCAGCGTATACCGATCCTGTGTGCGTCAGATCCTGTGTGGGTCAACACTTAGCGATCCTATGTAAGTCAATGCATACCGATCTTTTGTGGGTTAGATCCTATGTGGGTCAGTGCTCATCGATCCTGTGTGGGTTAGGGCATACCGATCTTGTGTGGGTCAGATCCTGTGTGGGTTAGATCATGTGTAGGTCATAGCGGGGGTTAGTACCTATTGATCTTGTGTGGGCCATACTCCATATAACCAGCAGTAGTGCCTCTTGATAGAATAAGATGATCTAGCTTCCCGACTAAACATATGTACTTCTATACTTCACTAATTCCTGTGTGCACTGAGTCTTATAACTTCATGGTGTACCTATGTGGTACTATATCTTCATGGTGTACATGTGTGGTACTATATCTTCATGGTGTTACCTATGTGGTACTTCTACCTTCGTGGTGTTACCTATGTGGTACTTCTACCTTCATGGTGTTACCTTTGTGTTATTCTTTCCTCCTATGTGAGATGATTATAACTTAATAACTTAGGTATATTTTTGGGCATACACCTAAGTAGGGTTGACTATTGTTTCCATGTTTGGTGTTTTAACCTTTGTGTATTTGAGAAACCTTCGGGGGTCTTTGGGTCCCTACTTAGTATTTTTATACTCATCCATACACAGGCTTCGCCCACACCTTGTTGTATCTTGTTTAGATGATAGATAGCGCTGACTGAGGATGAGGGTACTAGGACTGGACACTACTCAGAGGTGGACCTTAGATGTGGCATACCGTAGAGACGACTATTCAAGAGTGGTACCTACCCTTCAGGTAGGATCCTTGGAAGGGGTTTATAGGAGTTATTTTCAGTTTTACACGTACTTTCAAGTTTTACTTGTACTTTCTATTTGGGCTTGTTTTCTGGCCTGTTTATGTTCTATACACACCATGTTCACTATATAGTTTACTTTGTCCTTGTATCTTGATGTGTGCTTGGTTGGTGTGAGTTTACGGTTCATAAAGTAAATTCCTTACCGTTTTAGGGATATGCCTTTCTGATGCTACTCACCAGCCCCTGGTCTAAGGAAGGCGGGCATGGGGTAGTCACGGCATCGGCCCTGGTGTACGGGTCGTGACAAATTGTTATCAGAGGAGTTCGTTTCTACCGATGAACTAGGGATCTGATCTTTTATTTGAAGTAATAGTGTTAAATTTTATGAGTGTCGTTTTCAGTTCAGGGAGTCTTGCATTGGTGCGGCGGCCGACGTATCCATACACTTGGACCCTGAATTCTGATTTCCGACTCACCACACGAAAACCCAAATTGTGTGTGTTTTTGAAAATTTTTTGTTTTGATTTATTTGGAGTCAGCTCACTAGGTATAACTTAATGACCATGATGCACCTGTTCCTTATTAGGATGTCGCTGCTTTGACATCCACACATGTTTACTAAGAGAGTACGCGATGACATCCCACCGAGTGATGAGGCCTTGGTGCAGGTCCCTCTTACGTTGTTAGCACCTTCGGGTGGTGTACCAGCAACACCACTATACGTTGGGTAGCCATTACCACCAGCACCACCAGTAGAGGATGCACACTGACTGAGCTAATTTCACAAATTCTAGTGGCTGAGGCCTCCAACGTTTCAAGGTGAGACAGATTCCCATGCAGCTGAGGACTGGCTAGAGGCTGTGGTTAGAGTTTTTCTGCCTAGTTGAGACATAGTTAGAAAAGATGGTGATCTTAGATTCTAGTCTTTTTTATTGAGTGACAATGAGGATGGTCCACATAGTATTGAGTCTTGGGTATGTGGATAGTTTCCTGATATAGTACCTTCGGGTAGTGTATCAGATATATAATTACCTATTGGGCATCAATTACAACCAGAAGTACCAGTAGAGGACACATTTTAGCTTAGTGCCTTATATGATTTTCAGCATCAGATACCCCTCAGTTTCCAAGGAAATCCCGACTCATAGGTGGCTAAGGACTTGTTTGAGGAGGTAGGTAAGAGTTATCCAGAGCTTTTACAGCTTTGGAAGGATGACATGTCAGTAGCTGAGTATTCAATGAGGCATACCAATCATTCCTAGTAATCGATGAATATGGTACAATCAGTGCTATGGGGATTGAACTTCTGAGTACGATGTGTTTAAGGACATCTAAGATTGCACTAATCCATTATGCATTGCTACTTATGTTAGGATGTTAGAGAGGACCTTTGTGGTTTAATGTTCTTTGTATGTGTGAATACATCCATTGAATGTTAGCAGTGTGAATGTAGGAAATTGATGCCAGTCTCGGAGACTTGGGCATGTAAATTGTTTTTAGAAGAGAAAGTGATAGGGAAAGATGAATTTGTAGGGCTGTAGACATGGTAGTAGAGCTAGGAAAGCAGCATTAGGTGGTGCACATTTTGACATTTTACAACCACCCCCTTGTGGTTCCCACCAGGCTCAGGGAGCTGGAGGACATGGGAAGGGAGTAGCTGCATACGGTCAAGGAGTGTGAACCAAGGGCTCTAGGAATTATTCGATGAATAGTCTGTGTCCACTACTAGCTACTGTATTAATAGACATAGGTACCAATCATACTTCCTTCAACAAATCTTGTCCAAGACCTAGAGTTTCTAGTTAAGTTGTTGACTTTATGCTCACATATGTAGATACCATTGGAAGGAGACTCGATAATCACACATACGCTGATGGTGTGATCTGACCCTTCAGGTGAGAGTTTCGGTTGGAACCTCTTGGTGGAAGCGTCGAGGCCTTATGACATTAGTTTGGGGATAGACTAGATATCCACAGTTTATACTAAGATTTAATGTATATGGAAAAAGGTTTGGGGTTTACCTATAATATGGAATGGTATTTTACTTGTTGGTGAAAAAGGAAACCCAGACAGCACAGGATAAACCCATGCATAGGGGGTGAAGCTGATCACTCTCGAATTAGTCAGCCTTACCCTCGTGGCAGTAGAAGTTTTAAATTATCAGTTCCCAATAGAAGTGGAAGACTGTGGGGACATATTTTCAAAATATTTTTCTAGGATTACCTCCCCAAAGAGAGAGAAACTTTTGCTTCAGCTGGGTACTAACAGATTTTTGAACAAGACTTCTCCATCGTAGTCACACCCTTGTCAGCTTTGATGAAGAAGGGGGAGCCTTTCCTGTGGATGGAGAAGTTTCACCAAATATTTCAGAATTTGAGACAACGATAATGGCTAGAGTTCCTCCAGGACTATGACTTTGAGATAGTCTATACTCTTAGGAAGGGGAACATGGTAGCAGGCGCACTCAGTAGGAGCTCCAGTCTACACTTGCTGAGTAAGGCAGCGGATCACCTAGTTGTGCTTCGAAAATCCTTCATGGATAATGATGGAGCATCTTACCTCAAGTTTATGACTATCACTATAAGGTCCTAGCCTTAAACATTACTTAATCATGAGTTATTACAAGAATACACATTGAGGATCTTTTCAGGTTTAGAGTTTTAGAGAATTAGATCATAAATCATGCATTACATTCCACATTTAAACAAGGTGGTTACATAAAAGATAGTATTCATTTTTTCCCATCAAATGAGACATATTTAAAATAAAACATATATTCTTTCATGATACTTCCTCGACACTATCAACATATAATGTAATTTTTCCTTGACTTGTGAAAAACATTTCCAAAACTTGGGATGAGCATAAAAAGCTTAGTAAGGGAATTAAATGTATGAAATGAAAACATTCGTCCATGTATACATAAGAATTAATGAAATCATACTTTAATCATAAAACATAAGCACTTTAACATACCTCATCAAATCATGAATAAATCATAAAAATCATAAGACGTAAAGGTAACTTGAGGCATTCATAACATTCTTACTTAGGGAGTAACCCTCATGGTTATGTTTGGAATACCCATCACAGTATATTCCCTAAATCTCTTCGGATAAACCTTAGTGTTTAACCCCTTTGCATTACCCAATGCATTGGAGAGTTATATTGGGCTCACCCGCCCTTAGCTTATCACGGAACCACCCATCTTCATAAACAATGCCCACAAACCATAACATAATCGAATCACATAAAACATGCATAAAGGAAACATAACATTCCCACATTTAAATCACAAGATATCAATAACACATTGATATAATAAAAACATTATCAAAACCATTTTCAATACCAAAATAAAATAAAAGTAAAATATGGTATTTGTTTTTCATTTAAAAAAATATGGCTTGTAGATGAAGCCGAAACTCAAATAATGGTCACGGCAGCGGAGAAGTCATTGTCTCCGCATACGTATGACAAAAACATTCCCTTTTGTCGTTTAGTAAAACGATTACTATAAAAAATATTCTTTTTGAATAAACGTAAAAGTCATAGGGTTTTATACACCATATAAAATAAAGTTGTGTATAAAACAAAATATTCCTCAATGAAAGGAGATTGAGACGAAGTCCCTTACCTCATGTCCGACTTGACTCGATCGTTCTTTAATCTCCTGAATAATAAACATGAGTTAATTTCTAATTGCTTAATAATATTTTTCAAGTTCATTATTCCTTTTATATCACTTATTACCATGTTATGAACACTATGTAATTATTTAAGTTAATAACGGTCGTTTTATCGATCATTGGTACTTGAGTCAAAAATAAACTCCTTATAATTACAAGTTATGTGGTAAAATATCCATTATATATAGAATTATATTCATGATTTAGATATCATATATACCATATATATCCAGTATATAAATTCATTTATAATATTACATTACATTTAGAGGTAAAAAATGAAATGCACCGTTCATGGAGACGGTAAGTCGTACGTACGCGAGAATGCTACTTTCATTTCTATTTCGTATTTAATGGAATTAATTCATAATGATATAAAGGTATATTATAATTCCAGTATAATATCATATATAATATCATTAACTCCATCCTTTATACGTCCTACATATGGCATTAATGAATCAAACCACTTTGAGGGGGCGGTAGTCCGCACTTCCTAAAATGAAGATATCGCGTTTACCCATAATGGAAACTATAAAGGTATGCCATAAATGAAAAATACAAAAGCATAAGGAGAAAATAAACATAATATATATCATATATAAATAGATTTCTATCTTAATGGCCACCATGAAAGGTGTTAAAAGAAGATTGAACAATCATTGTTTCGTGAGGCAGAAATTCGCCATCCAAAGAAACAGTATGTTCTTTAACCATTAGATGAAGGTGTGTGTATGTGTAGCTAAAATACTTCTCATAAAAACATCCTAGTATATTTAATATACTGGTTTTGTTACAAAATAAATTAATAAAAAGAGTTTAGTGGGTTGGAGAAGAAAAATAAAGCAAAAGAACACAAGTGAAGACATTACCTTTAAATTGGGTAACTCCTCTTGGTTTGAACCAAAAGGGTTTATTGATGAGCTTTCTGCATAAGTTAAGGTTTCTAGGATGAATATAGGGAGGTGGAGAGATAATATGAGCAGATATTGTCTGAGAAAATGGCTTGAGAGGTGTGTGTAAGGTGGTAGAGGTGGGGGGCTTTTATAAGAGGGATGAGGGGCACTCTTGGAATGTCAGGAAATGTTACTTTATATTAAAATGAGTTTCGGATTTTAAAGAACCTAAATTGATATATTTAGAGGATAAAGTGATAAGGGTTCGAAATATACTCATCCAATAGGTTTTTGACAAATTTATGTCTTTGATTTTAGATTATCAATTCATTTTATCTAAATCATTCATTAATGAGGTAATCGTTGTATCATCATAGTGTCATAAAAACATTAATTTATTTAATATCTAAAAATTATAAAAAAAATACTATGATGTAGGAAATATTTTTAGCTTTCTAATTACTATTTATAGTCCAAGATACCATTTGTGTATACAAAATTAAAGTTGTTTTACTTAAGTGTTACATACTTTTGTGATATTCTTTTTTCCTTAAGAATAAAATGATAAAGTGCCACTATCACCCAAAAGTGATTCCATGGGGTCCCTAAGTTTGGCACAAGGCATCCCATGGTCGGCCATGACAGAACCTGTAGCATTAAGACACATGTTGGGGTCATTTTTTATTATTATGATATTATTTTATTATCCTTAACTACCCTATTACAAATTAATCACGATAATTAAAGATAATTATCGCCGTTACTATTCATAATGTCCAAATACAAAAGATTATTAATTACATAATTTGGAACTTCTGATTCCAAATATGGAATCTATTTTACCAAATTCCAATCACGGAAATTTCAATAATTAATTTAAAAATAATTCCTGTTGTCAAAACAAATAGCGGGTTTTTTTAGAAACAATTTCTATCAAAAGTTGGGCAATTTTTTATGTCCAATTTCAAAGTGAAATTAATCCCAATGACCACCATTGAATTAAATGGTACAAAATATATTCTATTTACAATTTAAACCCAATTAAAAAGATAATCTATCCATATAATTAAATTAGATGAAAAAGAAGTAAAATGCAGTATTTTTCACTATTCATTAAAAAATGAACATTGTCAGAAAAATACCAAAAATTTATCCAAAGTGAATTTCAATGTCCCAATACTAAAGAATAAGTTTATTTTGATAAATAGAGCTTATAAAATTGTCAAAAGATAGATTTAAAAATGGTTCTCCATCAAAAGGCGGTAAAACAATCGTTTTTTAAAATATTAGAGTATTTTATGCTTAAGATTGTATTTATTCTCATTTTAAGCCTTCAAAACACTATCTAATTCATAAATAGACATAGATAAGAAAATATATTATTCATTACTTACTTGGGATATTACATCCTTCCCCCCTTTAGAAAATTGCATCCCCGTAATTTATTTACTTATCGAATAAGTGGGGGCATTTATCCCTTATTGCATTTTCAGATTCCCATGTTGCCTCTTAAAACATGTGGTTTTTCCACAAAACATTTACTTGATGAATCACCTTATTCCGTAAAAATTTCTCCCTATGGTCAAGAATCTGGATTGGTTGTTCCTCATAAGATAGGTTCTCTTCCAGCTGAACTACCTCTGGACTCAAAACATAAGATGGATCTAGCATGTACTTCCTTAAGATTAAAACATGAAAAACATTGTGTACCTGAGATAAACTCGGAGGTAAAGCCACTCGGTATGCAACTTATCCAACTCTCTCCAGAATTTCATATGGTCTAATGAACCTTGGACTCCGCTTTCTTTTCTTACCAAATCACATCACACTTTTCCATGGTGAAACATTGAGGAAGACATGATCACCTACCTCAAAAGAGAGATCCTTCCTCCTGTTGTCTATATAACTTTTCTTCCTGCTCTGAGCTGTTCTCATGTGTCTCTGTATCAGCTGAAATTTTTCTATCAACTCTTCTACCAATTCTGGTCCCATCAACTTCCTTTCACCGACTTCTTCCCAAAAAGCTGGAGTTCGACACTGCTTCCCATATAATGTCTCAAATGGTTCCATCTATATACTGTAATGAAAATTGTTATTATAAGAAAAATCAACCAAAGAAAGATGTTGGTCCCAACTTCCCTGATAATCCATCGAACAATCATGTAGCATATCCTCCAAAATCTGAATTGTTCGTTCTGACTGCCCATCTAATTGAGGATGAAAAGCTGTACTAAAATTTAATTCAGAACCCAATGACTTCTAAAGGCCTTTCCAAAAGTTAGAAGTAAACCTGAGATCACGATCAGATACAATGGAGAGGGGAACTCCATGTAACCTGACTATCTATTTAAGATACAAATGAGAAAGTTGATCTAGAGAAAAATTATCTTGTATAGCAAGGAAATGAGCAGATTTATTCAAGTGATCAATAGTAACGCTGATTGCATTATTACCTCGAGCGTTCTTTGACAATCCCACAATGAAGTCCATGGATATATTCTCCCATTTCCACTCTGGTACTGGTAAAGGATGAAGCATCCCTTTCGGTAACTGTTGCTCGGCTTTAACCTAGTGAAAAGTCAAACACTTCACTGTAAAATCAGCAAAATCTCTTTTCATTCCATCCCACCAGTAATACTTCTGATGATATCTATACATCTTAGTACTTCCAGGATGAACTGAAAAAAAGATAACTATGAGCTTCACATAACAACTCTCTCTTCAACTATGAATCACAAGGAACACACAATCTCATCCCAAATCTCAAAACACAATCATTACCAATATTTAATTCAGGCAACATACCCTTATAAACTAGCTCTACCTTCTTCTGTAACTCACTATCTTGCTTCTGCGCTTGCTTAATTCTGTCTGATAGAGAAGATTTCACTGATTCCTGAAACAAAACAGAAGAACATCCTGCACCAACAACTTCTATGCCAAATTTTATCAAATCCTTAACCAAAGGATCATGTTCCAAATGCAACATTATTAATGAAGCATTAATTTTTCGACTCAAATCATCATCCACTTTATTTACTTTTCATGGATGGTAATGAATTGTACAATCATAATCCTTGATTAATTCTAGAAAACTTCTCTGTCTCATGTTAAATTATTTCTAAGTGAATATATACTTTAAACTTTTGTGATCAGTATATATTTCACACTTTACACAATACAAATGATGCCTCCAAATTTTTTAAGATAAAAAAACATGAGCTAATTCCAAATCATGTGTAGGGTAATTTACCTCATGAGTTTTCAACTATCGTGATGCATAAGCTATTACCTGATCATTCATCATTAGGAAGCAACCAAGTCCTTTCAATGATGCATCACTTTAGATAACAAACTCACCATTCCTGGAAGGTAGTGCCAAAACTGGTGCATTCACCAATCTTCTTTTGAACTCCTGAAAACAATCATCACATTCTTTTGTCCAGATAAACTTAACACCCTTTTGAGTTAGATT
Organism: Viscum album; assembly: GCA_963277665.1. Classification (NCBI taxonomy): domain Eukaryota; kingdom Viridiplantae; phylum Streptophyta; class Magnoliopsida; order Santalales; family Viscaceae; genus Viscum; species Viscum album. The sequence continues at coordinate 162,035,707 of OY728155.1, read as the reverse complement.
AGTCATTAGACTAGATAACCGTGAAAAATTTCTAACAAACCTTTGATAATAGCCTCCCAAACCAAGAAAACAACGAATCTCAGTTACATTTTTGGGTCTTGGCCATTCATCAACAACCTTTACTTTTGCAGGATCAACAATTATCCAATCTTAAGAAACAAAGTGACCAAGGAAAGAAATTTGTTGCAACCAAAACTCACACATGATGAATTTCCCATACAATTTCTTTTCTTTTAAAGTTTTCAAAATAACCCTTAAATTATTTTCATGCTCCTCTTTACTTTTAGAAAACACCAAAATATCATCAATGAAAACAACCACAAACTTATCCAAGAACTCATGGAAAATTCTATTCATAAGGTCCATGAATAAATCAGGTGCATTGGTTAGCCCAAAAGGAATAACTAAAAATTAATAATGGTCATATCTTGTACGAAACGCAGTCTTCAGAATATTTTCTTCGTTTACCTTCAACTGATGGTACCCCGATCTCATGTCAATATTTGAAAAATACTGACCTCCCTGGAGTTGATCAAAAAAATCATTGATATGTGGCAAAAGATATTCTTTCTTAACAGTGATGTTATTCGAGGCTCTATAATCAATGCAATGTTTCATAGAACCATCTTTCTTTTTAACAAATAAGATAAGAGCACCCCATGGTGATGTTCTAGGTCGAATGAAACCTTTCTCTAATAAATCTTGCAATTGCTCCTTTAACTCTAAAAGTTCAATCTGAGCCATTTGATAAGGGGGTTCTAAAATTGGCTTAGAATCAGGAACTAAGTCAATAGTAAATCCAACTTTTTGATCTAGTATTATTCCAGGAAACTCATTAGGAAAAACATCAGGATACTCATTTACCACTAGCACATCATTAATCGGAACGGTTCCTTTGTTTTCAACAATATGTTCAAGGTAATATTCATTTCCATATTTTACAAGTTTCTCAGCCTCTTAATATGTTATCAACAGTAAGGGTTCATTCTTGTAAAAAAACTGAAAGTCTTTATGAAAGGAAACTTCTTTAGGTATATAATCAATCTTATCATGGTAAATAGAGATCCAATCCATGCCTAGGATAACATCAAACTATACTAGAGGTAAAACAATAAGGTTTGCAAGTAGGTTCTTTCCACGGATAAGGATATGAAGATTCTTATGAATTCTTTTTACCTCAACATTTCCCCCAGCTGTTTTTACCACAAGTTTAGGAGTCAACTCTTGAGATGGAATTACCAATTTACTAGAAAAGTTTTCAGAGGTGAAGGAATGTGTAGACCCCGAATCAAGAAACACACTGGAATAATCTAAAAAAACAAACAAATTACCTGATACCACTTAATTTGCTGGACCAACATCTACTGAGTAGTTGGAAAGGATTTCACCACTCCTTTATGCTTATATTATGATTGTTTCCCATTATTTGAGCTGTTTTTCAAACACTCGTTTGCATAATGACCCATCTCATTGCACTTGAAACATTTCACTAACTGTAAATCAAATTTGGTCTTACCATCACCCTGATCTTTTTTAGTGCAATCACGAGCCTTATGTACCATCTTACCACATCGGCAGCACTTTCCATAATTCAGAAGACATTCCCTAACATGCCTTTTACCTCATTTATCACAAATTGGAAACTTAGTTTTCTTACCATCAGAACTTTTTGAAGAATTCTTCCCTTTCTCCTGCCACCTCGGTCTCTTCTTCTGTTGGTTGTTATAGAACACTTGATCATCGGCAAACTCGATTTCCACCTTCTCATCACATTGAACAAGCTTTTCACAACTCTTGAACTCACAAGAAGCTAAAGCCCTTCGATATTTTGGCTTTAATCCTGAGTAAAAACGATTGATTTTACTATCAAGGTCTCAGATAAAAATTGGAGCATACCATGCCAATCGAGTGAACCTTTCTTCATAAGCATCCACTAAGTCATCCTCTTGTCTCAATTCCAAGAATTTTTTATCCATCCTAAGTCAAACAGCCTTAGGAAAATACTTCTCAAGAAACATACCTTTGAATTCATCCCAGTCGAGAGCATCAATCTTATCAGCGTCCCTGATATTTTTAACCATCAACCACCACTGATCTGCTACACCCTCCAAATGGTAAACAGCAAGAATAAACTTTTATTTGTCTGAACACCCCATGACATCGATAATATTCTCCAGTGCTTTAATCCACCCTTCAGCTAGCACATGGTCAAATAATCCTCTAAATGATGGGGGATGTTGCCTCATAAAATATTCCACCACTAACATGTTCCTCTATGGATGATCTGGCTGATCTCATGCATGGATACCACCACCATTTATCTATTGAGTCAACTATGCCATTACTGCAAAAAACTGTTCAGTTCCAATTGTGACCATCTCAGGATGCTGATTCGGAAGGTCATTTCCTTCTGTATGCCTTCCTAGCACTACTTCCTTGTTTCCTCTGCAGAAAACCATTCTGAACAAACATGTCTTAGATGAAGTAACATGGTAATCTTAAAATGCTATATCATTTCAATTTGACCGTAAAAAAACTTTTGGATAATAATTTAATATAATTATAACTTCTAAAGTTATCTAAACCGACCTCTGATACTAACTATAAGGCCCCGGCCTTAAACATTACTCAATCTTGAGTTATTACAAGAATAAACATTGAGTATATTTTTAGGTTTACCGTTTTAGAGAATTAGATCATAAATCATGCATTACATTCCACATTTAAAGAAGGAGGTTACATAAAAGATAGTATTCTTTTTTTCCCATCAAAAGAGACATATTTAAAATAAAACATAGATTCTTTCGTGACACTTCCTTGACAGTATCAACACATCATGTACTTTTCCCTTGACCTGTGAAAAACATTTCAAAAACATGGGATGAGCATAAAAAGCTCAGTAATGGATATAAAAGTAGGAAATGAAAACATTAGTCCATGTATACAGAAGAATTAATGAAATCATAGTTTACTCATAAAACATAAGCACTTTAACATTCCTCATCAAATCATGAATAAATCATAGAAATCAGAAGATGTAAAGGTATCTTGAGGCATTCATAACATTCTTACGTAGGGAGTAACCCTCATGGTTACGTTTGGAATACCCATCAAAGTATATTCCCTAAATCTCTTCAGAGAAACTGTAGCGTTTAACCCCTTCGCATTACCCAATGCATTGGAGAGCTATATCGGGCTCACCCACCCTTAGTTTATCATGGAACCACCTATCTTCATAAACAATTCCCAAGAACCATAACATAATCGTATCACATAAAAAATGCATAAAGGAAACATAACATTACCACATTTCAATCACAAGATATCTATAACACATTGATATAATAAAAACATTATCAAAACCATTTTCAATACCAAAATAAAAGGGAAGTAAAACATTGTATTTATTTTTCATTTAAAAAAATTATGGCTTGTAGAGGAAGCCGAAACTCAAATAATGGTCACGACGGTGGATAAGTTGTTGTCGCCGCATACGTATGACAAAAACATTCCCTTTTTTGGTTTAGTAAAATGCTTCATATAAAATACATTCCTTTTGAATAAAAATAAAAGTCAAAGGGGTTTATACACCATATAAAATAAATTTGTGTATAAAACAAAATATGCCCCAATGAAAGAAGATTGAGACAAAGTCCCTTACCTCGTGTCCGACATGACTCGATCATTCTTTAATCTCTTGAATAATAAACTTGAGTTAATTTCTACATTCTGAAGAACCTTTTTCAATTTAATTATTCCTTTTATATCACTTATTACCATGTTATGAACACTATTTAATTATTTAAGTTAATAACAGTTGTTTTGTCGATCATTGGTGCTTGAGTCCAAAATAAACTCCTTATAATTACAAGTTGTTCATGTGGTAAAATATACATTATATCCAAAATTATATTCATCATGTAGATATAATATATATCATATATATCTAGTATGTACATTCATTTATAATATTACATTACATTTAGAGGTAAGAAATGTAGTTCACCGTTCATGGAGACGGTAAGTCGTACGTACGCATGAACGCTACATTCATTTATATTTCGTATTTAATGGAATGAATTCATAAATATATAAAGGTATATTATAATTACATTATAATATCATATATAATATCATTAACTACATCCTTTATATTTCCCACATATGGCATTAACAAATCAAATCACTTTGAGGGGGCGGTAGTCCACATTTCCTCAAATGAAGATATCATGTTTACCCATAATGGAAACCATAAAGGTATGCCATAAATGAAAAATACAGAAGCATAAGGAAAACATAAACATAATATATATCATATATAAATAGACTTACATCTTATTGGACACCATGAAAGGTGTTAAATGAAGATTGAACAATCATCGTTTTGTGAGGCAAAAATTCGCCATCCACGGAAACAGTATGTTATTTAACCATGAGACGAAGGTGTGTGTAAGTGTAGCTCGAATCCTTCTCATAAAAACATCCTAGTCTATTTAAGATATTGTTTTTGTTACAAAAGAAAGTAATACAAAGATTTTAGGTGGTTGGAGAAGCAAAATAAAACAAAAGAACACAAGTGAAGACATTACCTTTTAATTGGGTAACTCCTCTTGGTTTGAACAAAAAGGGTTTCATGAAGAGAGTTATGCATAAGGTGAGGCTTCTACGATGAAGATAGTGATGTGGAGGGATAGAATTAGCAGAGCTTGTCAGATCCAATTCCTTGAGAGGTGTGGGAATGGTGGTAGAGGTGGGGGCCTTTTATAAGAGGGAGGAGGGGCACTCTTGGAAAGTTAAGAAATGTTACTTTATATTAAAATGAGTTTCGGATTTTAAAGCTCCCACATTGATATATTTCTAGTATAAGGAGATAAGGGTTAGAAATATACTCATAAAATAGGTTTTTGACAAGTTTAAGTCTTATATTTTACATTATCATTTCATTTTATTTAAATCATTCATTAATGAGGTAATCGTTGCATCATCATGGTGTCATAAAATTTTTAATTTATTTAATGTATAAAAATTATAAATAAAATACTAGGATGTAGGAAATGTTTTTATCTTTACAATGACTATTTATTGTCCAATCGATCATTTGTGTAGACAAAATTAAAATTGTTTTTCTTAGGTGTTACATACTTTTGTGATATTCTCGTTTTTTTTAAATAAAATGATAAAGTGTCACTATCACCCAAAAGTGATTCCATGGGGTCCCTAAGATTGGAAAAAGTCATACCATGGGATCCCATGACACAAATAGTAGCATTAGAACTTATTTTGGGGTCATTTTGTGTTATTATGATATTATTTTATTATCCTAAACTACCCGATTACTAATTAATCACAATATTTAAAGCTAATTGATGTCGTTACTATTCATAATGTCCAAAAACAAAAGAGTATTAATTAGATAATTTGTACCTTCTAATTCTAAATATGAAATCCATTTTACCAAATTCCAATCATAGAATTTCATTAATAAATTTAAAAATAATTCTCGTTGTCCAAACAAATAGCTGGTTTTTTTAGAAACAATTTCTATCAAAAGTTTGGCAATTGTTTATATCTAATTTCAAAGTGAAATTAATCCCAATGACCACCATTTTATTTAATGGTAAAAATATATTCTATTTACACTTTAAACCCAATTAAAAAGATAATATATCCATATAATTAAATTAGATGAAAAAGCAGTAAAATGCTGTATTTTTCACTATTCGTTAAAAAATGAACATTGTTAGAAAAATACCAAAAATTTAGCCAAAGTAAATTTAAATGTTCCAATACTAAATAATAATTTTATTTTGACAAGTATAACTTATAAAATTGTCAAAATATAGATTTAAAAATGGCATAACCATAAATAAAATAATTAAATAAAAGTTATTTTATTTTTCAAATGCTTATAACACAAAATGGTAACTCAAATTAAAAATATGAGACCACTGCTAAACTCATGAGGGTATGATTTCATTAGGAAGATACTATCATCATCAGATCAACCCACCAATGAAATTTAGTTTTTGGTCGTAAATAAAATAATTATGTGACAATTATTTTATTGTAAAATTATTAACTTTGAAACCGTAATTTAGATTTGAAATTCAAGAGTACCGTTGGGTTAGTTAGGGTGTGTTTCACATAGGTAGAGGATAACCTCGACCGGTGCGGGTTGATGGTGATTGTTATTAATTTTCTGAACTTTTTTTCAGGTACGTTCAGTAAACGCACAAGCGGTGTTTTGTAACTTTTGAACCATCGCTCAGAATTGAAATCTGAGGACACCACTAATCTCACAAAACCGGTATTCACTTAATGAGACATTCACCTTGACCATAGTAGGTCGTGGATGATGTTAGATTTCATGTTTTTCATGGGACAGTTAAAAGAATAAAAATAAAATAAAACAACGACTTTTATTTTATTTTATTTTAAACCTCATTTTTGAATTTTGGTGGTGGGGACCACCCTGACTCTCTTTTTAAATGTGGGAGACCCTTGGGAACCTCCAAATATAATTCATGGTGGTGGGGACCACCTGAACCCCCATTTAATGTGAGGAAACCATTGGAATTATTCCAATTTAATGTGACAACTTTAATGTGCCAACTTTGAGGTGCCAACATTCTTAACTTATTTTCTCGGAACCTCACCTCTCATGGGGAAAAGGATTTTCAGAAGAGAGCCTTTGCAGAAAAATCCTCCAAATGAAGATCCTCTCTAATGAAGAACGTTCTTCGGATCAAGAACGAGGATGATGCTCGAGCCCATATTGGAAGCATCTTGCAGGAGTGACGAATGCCGACGTGCCCTTCATCGACTTCGTTTTCTTCCTTGTGCTGTCTCCAATGAGAAAACAAGTAGAGGTTTTAATTTGATTATGATTAAATCTATTTCGTTGATTTTTATTGATCTGGATTCACAACGATGATAGAAAAACAAACAAGGCCATCATCCCACTCGTATACCTTGCCCCCATTATCTTTTGTTCTTTGCGCCTTCTTCGTGTGTTCTTTGACATCAAATATTTAATGACACTGGATAAAATATGGTTTACCGGGCATGACATATAGACGTGGAGACCTTGACTCGAGGATCATAAATATGTGAACGACATAATTTTTGGGCTTGGAACGAAGACACGACGGCTCACAGAAGAAGGTGACGGCCAACACCCAGCCGGCCGTGGAGAAGGTAGGGATGCACGCATCCGGGTAGCCGGATTAGCAGGAGGTCGCAGCCTGTTAGCCGTGGAGAAGTAGGGTGGTGATCATCATTCAGCCAGCCATGTGGCGGAGCTGCAGTGCGAGTGTGTGCCACCGGTGGAGCAAGAGGCCGCAACCGCCAGGCCGTGATTGAGGCTAAAGTGGTGGCCATCTCCGGCCAGTCGTTGCAGTTCGGCAGGACCTGCTCAGGTCTCGCGGTGACTTATCAGTTCCCATTACCATTCCGAATGGAAGGGGGGTGCTCCCCCTTCGATTCCAGCTCTGGAGAACCGCTATAGTGGGTCATGACCAGCCCGCTAGCTAGGGCCGGACCACGGCCCAGCGAGCTGGAACCACTACGGCCCAGGCCAATCAGGCCAGAAACAAATTGGGTTGGGTCGACCCGATCCTAGTCAGGTCGGCTCAGGCTAGGTCGGACAGGGCCCAGGCCCATCTGGACCCAGTTCCACCTTTGTGTCCATTCATGATAACTGGGAATCCATTTGAAGAAGCATTTGCAACACTAGAATCCTTGGATCGAGATGGTTCTTTTGGTATACTCCACTAGAGTTTTGGATAAAGTTGGTGTACCACCAGGTTGGATCGATCCTGAATCCAACCGGGCCCTTCGAGCAGAAACGCTAATAACTTACAGACCGGGCGCCCGATTGACTCGTCGTCTGTTGCATTGGGTCCCTTATGATGTGATAGACCTTTAGGATACTTCTCAGTGGGAATTCATAGGATTAGAGGTATGACCGATATCTCCAGGGAAATATTCTATTGAACTCGACCGCACTGGGTGCGAGGATTTTACTGGCTCGTAGTGAGGCAGAGGTCAGATACGAATAATACAGGGGATAGTTACCTATCAACTCTGGGTGGGTCAGATCCTGTGTGGGACATTGGAGGGTTTAGTACCTGTCGATCAAGTGTGGTTCAATGGTCAGGGATCCTGTGTGGGTCAGATCCTGTGTGGCTCAGCACTCGACGGTCTTGTGTGGGTCAGCGCATACCGATCCTGTGTGGGTCAGATCCTGTGTGGTTCAGTGCTCTGCAATCCTATGTGGATCAACGAATACCGATCATGTGTGGGTCAGATCATGTGTGGGTTATAGTGGGGGTTATTACCTATCTATCATGTGTGGGTCAGACTCTGTATAATCAGCAGCAGTGCCTCTTGATAGAATAAGATGATCTAGCTTCACAACTAATCATCTGTACTTCTATACTTCACTAATACATGTGTGACTAGAGTCTTATATATTTAGGGTGTGCATGTGTGGTACTATATCTTCATGGTGTACTTGTGTGGTACTATATCTTCATGTTGTACTTGTGTGGTACAATAGCTTCATGGTGTTACCTGTGTGGTACTCTTACCTTCGTGGTGTTAATTATATGTGGTACTTCTACCTTCGTGGTGTTACCTTTGTGGTATTCTTCCCTCCTGTGTGAGATGAGTATAACTTGATAACTTAGATATATATATGGGCATAAACCTAAGTATTGTTGACATTTGTTTCCATATTTTGTGGTTTATTTTTTGTGGATTTCAGAGACCTTTAGGGGTTTCAGGTTCCCTACTGAGTATTTTTATACTCACCCAAGCATGGGATTCACCCGCACCTTGTTGTGTCTTATGCAGACGACGGACAATGCTGACTAAGGATGAGGGTACCAAGACTAGAGACTGCTCAGAGGTGGACCTTAGACGTGTCATACCACAGAGACAATTGTTCAAGTGTTGTAACTACCATTCAGGTTGGATCCTTAGTGGGTGTTCATAGGATCTGTTTTCTGTTTTACTTGTACTTTCCAGTTTTACTTGCACTTTCCAGTAGGGCTTGTATTTTGGCCCCTTTTCTTTTTGTACACACCCTGTTTACTATATAGTTTACTTTGTTCTTGTATCTTGATGTGTTCTTGGTCTGTGTGAGTTTACAGTTTATAAAGGCAATGCCTTCCTATTTTAGGGATATGCCTTTCTGGTGCTAGTCACCAGTCCCAGGCTTAAGGAAGGCGGGTTTGGTGTAGTAACGACACGTGCCCCGAGGGACGGTCCGCGACAAATATAGATATAAATACATCACATGTGTCATGTATTTAAGGTATGCCTCCATTTATATCCCACTTTCACTACAGAATCAATGACTTGGATTCATTACACCTTTTTTTATCATATAAAATAACATGTGAAACCAAACCAACAAATCTTGCATATTTCCAAAACATTTATATAAATTTATCTTTATATTTACCAGGTATTACAACATATAAAATAACTTTTAAATACCTATCATTGAAATATTTTGGATAAACTCGATAACACCTTTAGTGTAGCTCTCTAATTTAAAACCAATCCTTATTTATTTATTCAAAAAGTATTTCCCCTTATGACTTTATCACATTGAAAATAAATACGAATTCTTAAATTCATAAATTTAATCAAATAGTGGTATATATAAAATAATCAATGCATCTCATGATATAATGGAATCCATCATTATCACTATTAACCACATGTATCTTCATACTAATTTCCACCAACTATATCACATAGAAGAATTCATTTTAATATGATCCATTTCTCCAATACATCAAGTAAACATAGGAAAATGAGAAAACTAATTCCATATAGATAATCATATGTTCTCTATTCAATGAGAATAAATTTAATAAATTTATTAATACATTTCATTTGATTTACTTTTACAGATGAGAAAATCACATTCCCCTCACCCAATAGAAAATCACATCATATATCTTGTCTAGGTATTATCTTACACTTCCCTATTCTATATCAATTGAGGACTCATGCCTCAAACTCATCATATGAGAAGAATGATCCATTATTGGTTAAAATAAAACTAATTATTTGATTAGAGGCATACACAACCACCCTTGAATATCTCATTATCAATGATATCATAAGAAATATAACAAATTATGAATTTTCTAGAGCTAGGTATCATTCTAAAATCAAGTACTTCAACACCCCAACATCTCATTACTCTATTGACTTCTTTTTATATTTGGATTCTTATTTTTATCTCTCCTTCTGAATCAATTTTCACTGAGATTTGCAGTTTTTAGTTGTACTATTCATGTTACATTATTGGTGTACAATTAATTATAACTATTTAATAAATTATGAGATAACCCTAAAATTAATAATAATACCAAATCCATGGTTAGAACATGATTATTCTAAACAAGTTTCTTCTCCATGTGTGGTAACTAGGTAAGAAAAGACTATTTGCATGGTTGGAATATAGTTTAGCCAATCATGCGGCTAAACTATGAATCCTATCAATAACAATAAAAATTAAAATGAACCTATAAAACTTAGTTTAATAAAAAACCTTTGTTGTGTCAATCCTCCCCTTATTGACTTCTGCATCTAACATTCATCTTTATTTTTTTTTCATTTCACTCTTGGTCAATTTGATGGATATTTTTCAAGGTTTATGGATGATTTCTTAAGGTATCGCCCTCTGAACCATCTTGTATTTATTTATATAACATTCTACTCATTTATTATTGACATTAAAAGGTTTTATAAACCTATAATTTTCTTGATATTTATTTATAAATGGAGAAATATTGACTTTATTGTTTATTTTAGCCTTCTATCCCTCTTTCGATCTTTTTTAGGTGTATTTGAGCCACCATTTGAAAATAAAAATTTATTGATGTAGGTTTATCTAATTCAAAACCATTAAGCATATAAGTATAATTTATTATTGGTTTCATATATATGTTTTCAACATATTATAAATTAGATATATTAATTATAATAGTTATATGCAAAGTAATATGGTTTCATATAACATTACCTTAAATGAAAAATGATTTAACCTTTACAAATGGTTTTCTGAACACCTTTTTATGTTTCAAGCAAACTAATGATTTTGGGTAATGACCAAATAATGTTTTTTATAAAATGGTTTTATATAATTTATGTTTTAAAAAATAATTTGAAACGGTTTTCAAGTTTCATTCAAAATGATAAAGGTTTTTTTATGTTTTAATAGAAACTTTTCTCTTATGATTTGAACTCTTAAATAAGTTTAGATTATTTGATATTAAATTATTGTATATATATATATATTAGGTTAAAATGACTATTGTATGGCCCAATTGTAACTATCAAATGGTTTCATTAGAAAATGAAAATCCCCTAAATCATTCCCCCTCTGTTCTATAAAATAGATGTCTTATTATTGTTGTGTACATGGATAGTTCTAAGTATAAAAGATATTTGTTGTGTTAGTGTATTTATGTTAAAGGGGTTTCTTCATTGAAGGGATCTCATTGGTAATGTAGTGAATGTTTTTATTATTTATTATATTATTTGATATATATAGCATTTTAACATTTTAACCTCTATTTTTAGTTCATGGAAATCCTTGGTGATCTAGGAGGGAATTCTATGTACTCATACTACACTAGTTTAATATTATTCTCTAATTAGTGGCCCTAAGTTTATAATATGATCTGTTTGTGGTATTTTACATCATTTAGGCTATGTAGGGAAATACCAAGTGTTAGTGAAGGTAATATTTTTAACATACATCGGTCACTATCTATATTAGTTTACTATTAGTTCTTACCTAGATCGTCCTTAAGTACCTAGGTTCCCATACTGTCCATTTTTCTGTTATTTACATTTTCCACTACTTTGTGACACCATTTTAAAAATGGTATTTACATAAATTACTTCCTCCTATTGAAATATTTCTATTATATTACCCACAAATTTTCTAAAAAAAGATTCATGACTATGTTTTAGAAAAAAATAGGATGGAACAATTTATAAATAAAAATATTTTTAATATACATCCATATGTTCATTTTTCTTGAAAACAAATGGAAAACATACCTAAATAAAATATTTCAAATTAGAATGAAATGGGATTCTATTTAATGGTTGTGTTTGGAGTGTGGGGTTGTAGCTACTATTAGTTTTATGCTTACACCTATCATATTAAAAGTTTAGTAAGATCCTATTGGACATAGTGGTCAGTAACCAAATTGTGGTTTAGATTTATGGATATGCAAGTAGAGGTGACACACTTCCATATGATTATGGGGAGTTTTAGTTTTTCATATTTTTCATATTTTGGATTATGGATGTATCACCCATGATGGAATTCTATATATTATTAAGTTCACATTCTATTTCTTGGCATGTATCGTGATTTTTATTGGATTTTTTTACTTTTCCTCATGGTTTTTTGTATTTCATTTGAATTATATGGTTTCTTAACTATTTTAACTGCTAATTTCTTGACATGGAAATCCAAAAAATGAAATGGTCTTGTAGTATTTCTGAGTGGTAATCCTTAGTTTTATACCATGTCTTCAGGATTATCACATTTTTATCTTGATACCTTAACAAATGTCACCAAATAAGAAGGATTATAAATTCCACTTGATATATTTCATGGGTCAATTTGGTTTCATGTATTAGGGGTCTACCATGTTTTTTCGTCAAAAAATAGTATCAATGATCCTAGTGATTAATTAAGGAGTCATATATAGTATGAAAAAATGATCAAGAGAACTCAATTGGAAGATCATAAGTGGGTGCCTAATCATCACCCACATGTGATGAAACTTGAGTTACTATGGTACTTTAGGATGAGTATATCTCAAATTCAGGTATTTATTATCAATATTTTAGGTCTTTGAGCCCTCATTTGAGTATATTTGAGTTTCCATTGAGGATTTTTAAGTTGATTTTGAAAAAATCTATTGTTGGAATGCAATTTCAAGGAACTTATTTGGTTCAAGGTTAATGTGTATGGTCTAGAAAATCTGGTAAAAACTAGGAATCTAGGTATGGGATACATCATGTAGGATTTGTATGATCTCTTCATTGTTCTCCAAACTGTACGGCAAAACTATGTGCACTCATGACTTTTCTAGATTTTTTAATTTTCAATGTTTTGAGTGTTTTTATTTTTATTATCCTTCTTTTGACTAGTTTACAATGATTTTAGGTGTTTTATATGGGATATTAACACTATTTTCATTAACTTGAATTTTATTTTGATATCAAATTCTTAGTAATTGTTTCTATAATAGGTATAAATTTGAAAAGAAAAAATATTTTTACTTAAATTTCTTAGATGGCTAAATAATAATTGGATTTGTATTGTAAGGAAATTGGTGTGGAATGTTTTTTAAAAATAATAGTGTTGTGAAATATTAAATTTTAGGTCCTTAAAATAATTAAAATATAATTATTCTTAAAATGGAATTTTTAAAAATTTAAATTAAAAAGAGTGTATAAGTAAACAAATAAATCATAAAAATTTTTCTTAAAGAATATTTCTTATGAGGTACATCAAATTAAATTATGGATTTATTTTTGGTTTACTAAGATAAAATTGATGGTTGATACTTTATATTTTGAGGTTTTGGGACTTGTATATTACATTAATTTCATTTTGAGATTGCTTTATGGTGTTCTATTTTAATTTTTAAATCATGGAGTTTATGTATATTTTTACTATGTTTTACATTTTATTTATTTAATAGTATGACCCCACCATGTCTTGTGGATATTTAAAAGGGATCAGTGGGTGAATACTAATCATATTTCCCTTTGTTTGATCAATTATTATCTCAATCTGTTCACTCTTAAACTCCAAACATAGATCCCAATATTCTTCTCAATCTGGTTTGGTATCAAACATTTGTCTATAAATTCTAGAGTTTAAATCCTCCTCACTTCTTTATGTATCAAGATTTCTAGAAAACCTAAGATTAATTATGGAGTGTTGTAGAAATATTTTTCCAAATTGAGCTTCCAAATCCTATTAAGCTCAATTTTTTGAAAATTCATGTTTGACAGACTCAGTTTTAAGTGGTGTAATTCTATTATGTAGGCCACAAAACAAAATTTTCATTCATTGTAAATGTTCAAGAAGTTATTCATTTAGTTTAACAACCTTAAATATATAAAGATACCAAAATTAATGGGATTATATTCCCTACAGCAAGGTGACTAATCGATGCTAGAATATGCATTTCACTTCACTGATATGGTTCCATATATTCCTCAACTAGCCATGAATAAATCCTTAAAGGATATATATTTTTGAGTGATATTTGACTTGATATTCTTTTGGATATTTCCTTGTTTAACCTTCAAACCTATGAAAACATGGTGAAGGAGGATATTCAAATTGTGGTTTTCATGGTTGGATTGTTAGATGCGGTTGATGTTTTTCATAGTCTGAGGAGTAGTAGAGGTAGTTCAGGGAAAGATAAGTAAGACCAGTATATCCATATTGGTGGAGGTATCAAAAGGTCGTTATTCTTATTCATGCCAATATATAGATGAATTGAATCCTTAGTGTGTGATAAATTTAGGAATTTTGAATATAAAATTCATCATTTTAGGAGACTCGGAAGACCTATCATACATGTGGCTAACCATGAGACATATAATTGTCTGGTAGAGGAGTTTATCAAAAAAGTATTAGATCCAAATATACTCTGTCAAGAGATCCTTAGGCTCAATCTACTAAACATGTAATTTATATAGAAATACTTTAAGTATTTACAAGGTGTATCATATTTTATTTTATTGAACTATTGTATAGTTGTTTTGTATTAAGTCTAACCCATAATCAAATGTTAAAACATTATAATCCTTAATATCATTGAAATATTTGTGTATTAATAATTCTTCATTATGTTATATAGTTTTTATGGATGTCTAGGATGGTTTAAGATTTGGAATATTGGTTTTTAAAATAGTTATTTAATATAATAATGATAATACCATTAAAAATTGATTTATATTGAAGTGGGTGAGAGTGTTCTAGTTGAACTTCTTGTGGTATTTTGTATTATTTAATAATTTTTGTGTGTAATTTTATTGATGGTAGGATGTTTTTTTTGTTTTGTCCTAACCTATCCCCACCTATAAACTAAATTTTGTAGTTTTATATGTAATTTTAACTTAGTTAAAGTGAAATAGCCTTAAATTTTCATGTATATTTGATCATTAGGTCTGGGTGATCCTTGGTTTTGGATTATTTATATAGAGGTTATCCCTTCCTTACTTCTCATTTAAATTTTTTATCCAACCAGTTTCAAGTTTTTATGGATTTTTTGAAAGTCCATTATTCTTGATTTTCCAATTGAGGATTTAATTTTTTTTGTATGTTTTGGTTTTGTGATGAGGATTAGGTTTTTGATAGAGATCATAGTTGGCCTTTTCCATTCATAGACTTTTGGTTTATATTTCAAAAACATAGGTTAAACCCTTATTCTCTTTTATGATCAACCTTACCTCTTAAACTTTATGGGGGTATAAATTTTTATGGTGTGGAGAATTTTCACACCCCAAATACACATTACAACATTTATTTATTTATTTTTGGTTCATTATAGTTTCCACCTCCTACTGGGTAGGTTTTCTATAAAAATTGGGGATTGTACTTGTGTAGTGTATATTGCATAGTTGGAATAGGGTTAGTAGTAACCATGAGACATGTATTCAGTTTATAATAGAACAAAATTACATGGGTGGTTCATGGTTATTCTAATTATGAATTATTATTGTGAGAGGTACCAGGGTAATCAAGGACCATCCACATGGCGAGTATATGGTTTATCCAACTATGGAAAAAACCAAGTGGCATTTTCAGGACAATAAAAACATAAAATAACCCTTTTATCACATGTCAAATTAAACCCCTTTAGGACATACATCATCCCCTATTCAACTATTATGGTTCAAGAACCTCTACACGTTTTTTAACCCCAATAACACCCACCATGTTTCAATTTAGATTATGTTATATTATATCATAATAATTCTGAGAAATTTATAATTTATTAAATTTTGGGAATTATTCATTAAATTTTTTAACGTTAAATTACAGTAAAAATGATTTTAATTATAATAAATTATTATAAAAATTAAATAACAATAATGAAAAAAATATATTAAAAGGGTAGGATCTCACCCCACCCCCTCTTACTAAGTATCCCCAAGAGGGATGCCCCTTACGTTTCCCTTCTCTGAGATCCCCACCTAACCCAAGAACACTGGTCCCTGCTGAAATACTCCCTATTACTCTATATTTTAAGAAATTCTATATCTAAGTAAGAATATTTCTCCTCTTTCCTCCTCCTATCCTTTATTCTTGTTTTTTATTTCCCCTTATCATTGTGTGCACTATTATTGAACCCTTAGATGGTTTCAGGTCCTAAAATCATGTGGTGCTTCCTCCTAGGGTGTGTGGTCTACTTTTTTGGTTCTTGTTATCCCATATTTAGAGATTTATACCTTTAATCAATGATTCAAGTTAGCATTTCTTCTTTTTATAATCATTAGTTTTTATAATATATATTTCTTATTCCCTATATATGAGTTTTAACTATCTAATTTTGGTATTGATGAAAATTATTGAATTTTGAAAGAAGAAATTATATTTCTAATCATTTTCTACGGATTATTCCTTCCATAGCCTCTAAATATATAAAATATAACATGCCACTATTTGTAAACATTAATTTTAATAATTTTAAATGAAAATAGGGTATTTTTATTTCACCTGGTTTTTTATAACTTTTATATGGATTATTGATGGGTTTAATTAATCTTATGTGATTCATTTTTATTTTTATTACCAGAAACTAAGGTTAAATTATTTTAAATTTATCTTCCATATTTATACAATATTTATATAAGTATATAGATATGATTATATATATATATTTATTTTAACAACATATGGTGTGAATATGTATAATGTGATGATATTAGATATATTTTAAATTGAATATGCATATATCTTTAAAGGAAATATTGGAAAATAAATCAAAAATCTCGAATCTAGTTTTAAATTTTTTATTAAAGATGATTTTTTATAATGATGTTTCAATATAGAATTTAAATATATATATATATATATATATTATAATAATTTTATTAGGCCTTTTTGAAAATTTTAGAGAGTTATTAATGGTGTGGGTGTGTGTGGCCCTCTTGGTTTCCCCTATGTTTGTTTCCCCGTGGTGGGATGCTTAATTATTTGTGGTGCTTGAATGAAATTTTTTGTTGTAATTTTTGGGGTGGGGAAATATTTTTTTTGGTTTTTTATATGTTCATGTTGCACGATTATTTAATCATAATCCTTCAGTTGAATTGTGAAAACTTGTGTGACTAGGTAAAACTAAGATAAGTGAGAGAACTAACATAGATTGTGTGATAACTAAGGTGAGGTGCCTTGATAAATAGAAAGGGATATCATGATGGTTCAGGTGGCCCTTGAAGAGGTGTTCTTATAGGATGGGTTATTAAGGCTCTAATACCTCAATGGGGAACTATGGTAGGATTTTTTTTAGTGATGACACAAGAAATCATTTTTTTAGATTAGACCATGATACATTAGGATCAAAATTGGAGCCCAACACACCGCTTTATTGATTTGTGGTTTAAATTGGGAATCTATATCTTATGTTTTATTATTAAAAATATTGATTGTATATGTTTCAAAACCGTTTTCTATTTTACTTTTATTATCTGCCATTAATTTTTGGTTCTTACTCTATATCACGCTCTATTCCTTCTATTTGGTTTTTTAAATTGGTATGAAAATATGTTTTTGGAACTATTTTAAAGTAAAGGAATTTTTTTTATATTTTTAAGGGGATTCAAAAATGTATGATTTTGAAAGGGGGAATGAATAAATTTAAAAAAATTATTTTATTTTTTAAATTTAATAAAAATAAATAAATTGGTGCTTAATAACTTACATTTGTTTTAATTTCTTTTATGTAAAGGCTTATGGAAATTATATTTTATAAATGTAATATTAAACCCCCATAAAAATGAATCTTAAATTACATATGGTTCATGTATCATGGTTGGTGTTGGTCTATATAGTTATTATTTGTTTACACATATATTATATCTTAGTTTCATGTTTAGAATCCGCTTCTGGATGCCATTGGTGTGTTGATTGATTTGGGAATTGAGGTTAGTTCTATTTTATCGCATTCATACAATATTTCATATTACATGATTTGTTATTAATTCATTTTTTAATAAAATTTATATCATGTATACCTTTAAATAATTTACTTCAACTCTATAGGCCTTTTAATACATTCTATGGTTGGAGTTATTCTAATTTTGTGGTGTTTGAGGATAATCTTTACTAGAGGTTATTTCAGTAGGGGGATATTCAGAGTGTTATAATATAGTTTATTTTTTATCTTTTATTTTTTATTTTTCTTTGTTTATACTTAATACCGATTCAATTTTTTTCTACATGTATTCTTTTAGAGGGTACATAAAACATTTTGATGGTGAATTCGAAATTTTTAGAAGAAATCATGTTGTGATTAAACTTTTATCTAATAGTGGAATTGTTCACATCAATTGTTACTAATGTCCTTTAACTTATCACCGGCTTATGGATATTGGGAATTTCCCTTGGGCTAGTGGTAGGCTTGTTCGAGTGTCAGTTCAGATGAAAACCTGTGATGGTTCAATACAAATGGTGTTATATAATTTATTTATTTTGGAAATAATAAATATATGGGATTAAAAATTACAAGACATGAGTGGTTGGTTTATAAGAATAGTATTTCAAGATATTTTTCAATATTAATCCTAATTTTACAAGGGAAGTAAGGATTTTGATTTCATTTTTGTTGTTTTTATTGAAGGATACTTGATATATGTTGATGTTATTTGGTCCTTATTAGTATAGAATATTATCTTGAGGGTTATTATCTATTTTTATGATGGGAATAAAGATGAGTTCAAGTATGTGATGTTGGTTTTCATATCCTAAATATTAATTTAGCAACTAGACAGATGATTTTTGATCCATTTTATCAATAAATTCAGAAATATAGTATGACCCATCACCATGTAACCAATTTAGCAATGGTTCCATGTATTATTTTGGTTTTGATATATATGCACTCTGGTTATTTGATTTTTATGGGTATAAATTGAAGTGGGAATAGAAACAAGGGTGGCCTTGTGATGTATTGATGGAATCAATATGGAGTTTTATGGTTCATTGTTAGGTTACATTATTATTTGAGTCATCTTATAATATAAATTGTTTTTCCAATATATATTTTAAGGAGTGGTAAGATTAATATAATATTTGGGGACTTTTTGTTATATGAATTGATTTATTGATTTATTATAACGTGTTTGTTAGACACTATAGGGAAATGATGTTTTACATGGTCGATGTACAAGAAAACCTTATTTTGGAAAATAAAAAACATTTGTGATGGAATGAGTTGAATGTAAGTTATTTTAGAAAAAACTTTCAACTGATATGGCTCATGGGACCAATGGTTTCAGAAAATGTAGAAATTTTTAAATTTATTTTCCATTTGGAATTGAAAACATAAAATACTTTTTAAATGAGTTTTGGTGATGACACTAGTTTTTGTAAATTAACAAATAAAAATGGATACTTTCTATAGTTTTTTAATGAAAAATATTGGAATCAAAGGGGAAGTTCGATGAATTTATTCTCTTATGGGAATTATAAGAGTTGGAATGCCATATAATAAAAGTTTCACAAATGGGTAGGGAAAAAGGAGGTAGCTTGGGTGCTCATCAAAGTTTCAAAGAAGGGTTTGGGTAGACAAGTTGCTGAAATTGAGAAACTTGTAGCCATCGTCCAGCCGATGGTAGGCCATCACCTCACTAGTGTGTTGTTAGTGGTATAAGAAGCCAAATAATGATACTAGTGAGATGATGGCTCATTGAATCACCAATGATCCCATACTAGCTCATTGGTGGGGTCCGTTAGAAATATTTTAAAAAACATAAATTTATTTATTTATAGGTTGGGTTTAATAATTCATTCCTTGGACAAAGTTCATGTTGAGGGTGTATTATGGGCTTTTAGATTGTGGTTGGTCATGATTTTGACAGTACAAGGTCTTCAAGAGCTTGGGGTTGATGTTTGAAATTGGATGGGCGTTCACCATAAAGGTTGACGAGTGAATTAAATGTGATCAACTAAATATTGGGTAGGTGGTCTATAAATTTTCCCGATGGATAATCATATATTTAAGGTTTATGTAATGTGTGGTCATGTCGACCTGTCATGTGTCGATTGTGGATTTGATTAAGTGTTCCAATTTAATAATTTCATTATTTAATGCCTTATTCTTAGTTTCATAATAACATACATGGAAGGTTATCGATGTGGATTCCTAAGATAATGTTTTCCTTGAAAACATAAATTGATTTAACTTTGAGATCACCATGACTAAGATCCTTAATTAATCATGTCCTATACCAATGTCATTTTTTATCCTAAGGGGATTCCCTATATAGAATCAAAACAAGATATTAGTAAATTAGAATGGAGAATTGATATGGTGAACATGGAAATGTGATATTATTTTATAAATCAAGGAATGGTAAAAAAAATATGGAACTTATTAAATGAATAGTGAATGACATCTTTAGTAAATAATGATTTTGAATTGAAGTTTCATTGTAACGTTATTTGAAGAAATATAAATAATTTATACATTTATTGGTAAATAAATATTAAAGTATTGGTTTATTCCCTTGATATAGAAATTCCCATTTTGTATGTTGTGATACTACCAAATGAAAACACCCCTTGTAGAGTGGTATGTGATACTAAAGAAAAAACCCATTATTGGGTGGTCTGTGGTACGAAATAAAACACCCCTTATAGGGTGGTTTGTGTTACGAAATAAAACATCTCTTTTTGGGAGGTCTTTTATACTAAATAAAACCACTGGTAAGGTTTTCTATGATACTAATGAAAATACCCTTGTAGGGTGGTCTGTGATACTATAATAAAACACCCTATGTGGTGGTCAGGAAAACTCCCTTCAGGGTGGTCATGATACTATGAATAAAACACCATGTGTGGTGGTTAATAAAAGTCCCTTTCGATGAGGTTTTGATACTATAGTTATCATGGTCATCGTGAAATGTTCAATGACATTTTTGGCATTGGTCGAAGTTGGTATAGTTGGGGTTCATGGTGTCCTGTATGAAACCCAATGACCCGACATTCATGATTTAGGATACTGTGTTTTTATATTATTTTGGTTATCTCAAGTTTTAATATTTCAATAAAACTACTTTATTGATTATTTTTTATGATTTTTCTCTTTTGATGGTATCCCTGGTTTGTTGTGAATAATCACATTCATGGTTTCTAGTTTCTCTCACTATTTAAAATAGTTCGAAATGGGGGGAGAGCTAATATTAGTTTACATTTTCTATTAGTGGTGTAATAGTTACCCTTGTTTTTTTCCTTATATTTTTACCACAGGATTTCTAGGGGAAGAAATATTTGTGGTGGTGAAATTGTAACACCCACAGTGTAAACAATTTTGTTTGTCTACTATTTTAGAATATTATTTTGAAATTTAAATTTTTTGAAATTTTGGGCTTTATGTATTAGATTTATTTAAGTTTAAATAATACTAAAAAATTATTTAAATTATAATAAAAAATAATAAATGAAATAATAATATTATTATTAATAAATATAATAATGAAAAAAATATGAAAAGGAATATATCCCCACCTCCTCTCATAACACATCCCTAAGGGGGAGATCCCCCATAGTCCACCCATTCTTGAGACCCCCCTTATATGTGTGATTGAATCCTAATTTCATCCATATTCTTCATTATTTCAAGTGATTATCTATCTTGGTAAGTCTCTTTTTCCTCTTACCTATCTTTATCATAATTTGTTCTTTGTGTTTCTTTCCCCTTTTCACTACATGTTCCAAACCTAAACCATTGGTATATTTTGAGTCCTAAAAATCATTTGTCACTTACTCATAGGGTGCGCGATATCCTTTTCAGGTTTTGATTGTGTTCAGATATTTGGTACTTTAACCTACGGTTTGATGTTGGTTTTCCTATTGTTCTAATAATTAATTTTTGAACCATTTTTTTTTATTCCCTAAATTTTATTTTTATCTATATGATGTTAGTATTGATCATAATTTTTTATTTTTTTAAATAAAAAATTATATTTTAACTTAGTTTCCAAAGGATTCTACCTTTGGTTTCTTTTTATTTATAAAATATGTTATTCCTCTAGAGAAAAAATAATAATTTTGATGCTTTTAAAATGAAATTGGATATTTTGATGTCAGCCAATCTTTTTATAATTTCTATATGAATTATTTATGGGTTTAATTGATCTTATGTGATTTTTTCTAATTTTTTCGTAATGGAAACTCATGTTAAATTATTTTAGTTCATCTTAAATATTTATTCCTTATTAATATAAGTGTATACATTATGATGATATTTTTTATATATTAAATTGTGTATGTGTATATAGTTAAAGGAAATATTCAAACATAAAGCCTAAAACTTCAAACTAATTTTCAATATGCTTTTCAAGGAAATATTTTTCAATTGATGTTTCATTATTGGAATATATATATATATATATGTGTGTGTGTGTGTTTATATACATATATATGATTGTGTTTTTTTTGTGTGTATTTTAATGAGTTTATAAAGCATATTTTGGAGTTTTAAATAGTTTTAAATAGTTTTGGTGGGCGTGAACCTCTTGGTTATTTCTATTTTTGATTCCCAATTTGGTATGTGTATTTATATGTAGTCCTTATCTGGAGTGTGAAGTCGCATTTTGTGAGTGGGGGAATAAATTTTTTTCTTTATTATGTGTCATTGATTCTTGATTATTGACTTCCCTATATTTTATTAAATTATTGGAAACCAGGTAACTAGGTATGTCTATATAAGTGAAAGACTTAGTGTGGTTTGATTTCTAACTATGGTGTGGTTCCTAGATGGACTAAAAGATCTATCAGGATGGTCCAAAATACCTATAAAGTACTTTTCATATAGTATGGTTTATTAGGGTCTAGCTAGCGCAATGGGCCTACTATGGTAGGATCTATTCCTAGTATTGACCTAATAAATCATGACCTAGATTAGATCCTGCGACAGCTCCTTCTCAATTAGTGGTTTATATTGGGAATCGAAATCATATTATTAACTATTATCCATCCAAAATTTATTGATTGGGGAACCCATTTATTATTTACTTTTATTATCTACATTCTATTTTTGGTACTTACCCTATAGTATTCCCTATTTCTTGTGCTGGGTTATTGTTTAATTTTTTTACAGTGGTTTTTAAAGAGGTTTTTGAAACCAATTTGATGTAAAATATTTAATCTTGAATTTTGAAATTTTCTTCAAAATGTATGATTCTAAAATATGTCTTATTCCATTTTAATTTTTTTATGTAATTTAATTCATTTAATAAAAATAAAAAACGGATGTTTATAAAAATTGATGGGTTGTTGTTTTTTATTTAATATAATAAAAATCATATTTTCTAATCATATTATTAAACTACCTTGAAAATGGATCATAAATTAAAGTTTGGTCACATGTAAAGGTGAGTGGTGGCCAACTGGATTCTTTTGTTCTCCATCCTATATTATATCTTAGTTTCAGAGCATTTGTTAATGACTTCTCATAGAGCATTGATTGATTTTATATTTACAGTTAGTTTTATTTTATCAAATTCATTCAAGAATTCCTATTACATGATTTGTAAGACCTACCACTATTTTCAATGCATGACAGGTGGCCCTTTAAGTGATTTACTTTATAAATGTATTCGATTTCAAAATTTCTAAAATCATATATGTACTAATGTTGTGTTGGTAGAGGTTATGAATCAATTAGAGTTCATTTCTACTTGGGATGTTGTTTAGACTATGAGTTGAGAGTTTATTCTATATTTTTTTTATTATGATGCTACTTTATTGATACTTTTTGCCTCTTTATTTATTTTGTACATATCAAATTTATTTGTGGATGTCCGACTTGTGGATGATTCATTTCATATTTTCACATGAAATTTCATTATAACTAAACTCAGATTGAAGGTAAAAATTATTCTAAAATATTTCTATTGATTCCCATGGACTTGTCGCCAACCCATGGACATTAGGAATACACCACTTTCTAATGGAAGTTCCTCTAGATTATAGGTTCATATGGAAACCTAGGATGGTCCATTACACCCCCCCCCCCACTCACTTGGCCGACTTCACAGATCTTTTCCAGGAATATATAACACCATGATATTTTAGTATCAAATTTTTACCATTAAAATTAGTATAATGATTTATAACTTGTTTCACATGCAACACTACACTAAAATGAAATCTTGATACGTTAAAAATATAATTACTAAGTTTTAACTTTATAATATAGTCATTAAATTAGAGATTATAAATGATTATAACCTCATTATGAAATTTATATAGAAACAAAAATTGATAGTGTTGTTCTCTATGAGTCTTCCTCATATGGCTCACATATATGAAAAATAGAAAGAGGTGGTATCACAATGGTTTTCTAGGGACTAAGCCCAATACAAAATCCAATAGTTATTGTATGATAAAAATCATATATGAGAGAACATAAAGCTTGTGAAAATTTATACAAAATCCATGTTTGATGAACCGCCACCCATGATAATCACTGGAGCATGTCATATGTTTTAATCATACACGTATATCGTGTGGGGTTAGGTAAGTATAATTTAAGATGAGATAAAAATGTAATGATCAATGTAATAAATTATTTAAATATTACATGTGTTTTATATATTTAACATTTTCACTTTTAACTAAAAAGGAATGTTAAATTTCAAAACTAATATATTGATAAAAATAAATTAATGTAACTAGAAAAATAATAAGATCATTTTATGCTAAAAATGTATTTTATCTAAAATAAAATTTTTATATGATTTAGTTTAAGAAATTAAATATGTCATGGATAAAATAAATTAATCATATGAATAATAAAATAACTCTTTTTTAATTAATAATCAATATGAAATAATAATAATATCTGTAAATATATTAAAAAAGTTATCATCTTATAAAAACAGTTTTCATTATATATTTATGGTTTTATTTAAAAGATAAATTATCAAATTTTATAAAATAAATTTAGTAAAATTAAAATCATTTTTATAATAAATGTTTTATCTTAGGATGAATTTTTGATATTTTCTAAAATAATTGATTTTAGATGAATAGTGAAAAATGTTGTTTATACTAATACCTTAGATTTTATAATTATGTCATTAGGTAACTATGACATATACAATTATGAAACATTATTAATGTAAAAATAATATTTAAGGTGTATAATGGTTATTTTAGTATAATTTTTAATTTATAAAACTCATGTTTAACATTTTGAAATTTTAATAATCATTTATTCTAACAAAAAAAATATTTCATCATTTTCATTTAATTATGTTTTCCCGATGTAAAATTTAATTTTGGATTTCTTTGGAATATTTATGTCTTTTTTTTAGTTATTAATATATTAATTAATTTACGGGAAATAAATAACTTTTATAATTTTATAATAAATATAATATTTATGCTTAAAAATACACTTTTTCTAAAAATGAGTATTTACATGATATGTGTGGTAATATTGAAAATATTCTTCTCAAAATTATAAATTTTATTTGAAACATTTTATTTCATATTTTTAATCATTTGTTGAATATTATATAATAATTTTGATTTTATTTTTAGTCATTAATATATATTTTTTTATGGGAATGTTAGTTTCTTTGATAAAAAACCAAAATAGAATAATAAAAGATAAAAATATACGAGTAAAAGTATTAAAACTTGTTAATATATATATATATATATATATGTAAAAATTAATGGTTTCCAAGTTTTTTCCTTAACCTTATCTCTAATCCACTATTATTCATTATTGGATCCACTTATCCCATGAATAATAACATTAACTTTTATATTATTATAAAAAATATTCTTATTTCCCTTATAAATAGATCCATCCACACCCTACCTCTCCTCACACGTATTGCCTCTTAAATTTGAAGAACAATATACCCAATTAACAACATAAAACTCATATTCATGTTATAGAAGTCCTATTATTATCAAAATACCACCTCTCAAGGAATTAAACAATTTTACAAAGAAACTCCTCAAATGAGAAATGTAAAATTCTCAATAACCCATATTCTATTTATTTTCCATTATTTCTAATTATATGTACTATAAATATAATCTAATAATTCTAAATATTTATATAATTAATATAAATATACTTAAATATTATTATGTTAATAGGATAAACATTTTTCTACCTTCCTCTTAAATATTCAATAATTGAAAATGCCAATTCTATTACCTGTGGACCACCACCTTTATAAGAAATATGATCTGTATTTCATAACTACAATTAATGGATGGTTAAAATAGTTATTTAGACTATTAATATTTTATTTATGAAATTATCAATGTTATGAAAAATATTAACCATTCCCTATATTCTTCTCATTCTATGTAACTGAACGTGTCGTCGTGCATTTGTACAAACTACCACCTCCCTGAAATTGACATTTTTGATTCATATAGAATTTTATTATTTATAAAAATATCTTAAAATATGATTCACCATTTTAAAAACATCTATAATATATAATTATTCTTCCTTAATAATGATATTTTTTTAAAGTTTCAATTTCTTAACCATGCACACCTATAGATTATAGCTTTTCTTGTTTGGGTTTGTTTAACAACCTACATAAACAATGCTATAAATTTATATCATGGATAAATATTGAAACTTAAATAATTAAATTATAATAAATTAATGAACCAATAATTTTTTTTTATGGATATTTAAAGGTTTTATTAATATTTCAGGAATTATTTATATACCTCCCTTTTTAATCATTATAAATTTGTGAAACAACCACATCACAAATTTTGTCATCACAGGTTATAATAAAAATATGTATAAAATGAGATGAGAAAATTATAAATTATTATAAAAAATATATTCAATCACTTATAACTATTTTATAGTGATAAAATTTGAATCTCTATAAAATAATAGACACTAATATTATGAAATTATATCCAAACAGATAGTCAAAGATAATGACATTCCACGATGAAAATAAAATATAACTGACTAATATATTTATAATAAATTAATATAAGAATTTTTTTTAAATAGTTATATGTATTAATAAGGCTCTAAAATAGGTTATTAATATATATATATAAATATAGTTCAAATGAATTTAGATCATGTTTTTCTAAGCGGGTTAAAGGTAATAAGTTTGGTTTACTCAATTTTCACTCATTATGTTGTAATTGTTTTTATTGAACTTCATTCTTATAAGTTTGGAATTTTATTACCTAATATTTTATTATTTTTTATTTCCTATTTATTTTTTTGGATTCAAAATTTCTATCATATAATGTTACCTACTTCATTAGTTATGATGTGCATTAGGGATCTTTTGAACCACCGTCATTAATTTTGGGTTACAAGATCTCTTTATTTTTCACCATTTTACTCAATATCATTCTTATTATTAATGTTATTTTTGTATATATTTTCATTATCTATATATTCTTAGTAAAATATCCCTTTCTATTTTGGGAATATATATTCTTCAAGTTCCATTTTTAATTCCATCATTTAAGTAAACTTGATTTTCGAGAAATTCATTATGTCATATTTTATTTCATGTACCACCCCTATAAAATGTTTATAACCATTACTATATTTTTAAGAACCTAATTATTTTATGGAAAACCCTCTAGTTTTAATTCTGAATTATATTAAAATAATAAAGTCCTTACTTCTTTAAAATATTCTTTACTCGTTTCATAAACTATGACCTAAGTGGTTCATTTTTTTATCATTAAATTTACAATCCTTATCAAAATATTTTATACATTGGAAGTCCATATTCAAGACCTTTGAATATTCCAAATATAAAAATAAAAAATTTAATTCCTTCTTCTCTTGGGAATATTTATGATATAACCTTTGTTTATTATTTGTGATAAGATTATGAAACCCACTTTCATCTCATGGGATTAATCATTATTATGACTTATGTTTGGTTTATTTTTCTTATGTGGTATACATATATAGGTATATATTATTATTTTATGGGTTGGATTAGAAATATATTTCCCTCCAAAACATTGGGTAATTTTTTCATCTCATGAGATACCATGTGTAGTGCACGAGAAGGCAGTCTAGAACACTATGTTATATTGTCTTGGTAGTAATCCTTGGATTATACATGTGATTTCATAATTTATATTGTTTTTACATATTTCTGATTCCGTAAAATTAAGTTATCATTCTCTTATTCTGTGTTTTAATTCATGTCTCACACTCATATTCTTTGGTACTTGTTTTTTCAGTTGAGATACATGTTCCACTATCATGACTTATGGATACATATTATTTTTTACTTGTTTATTTTACTAAGATATTTATCCCATGATCATGTTTTTGAATATTCTTACTATTTAAACATTTATAAAATATTGATAAGGATTACTTTACTAAACATTTGAGATCACCAATTTCTTATGTTTTTATTACCTTGATCATAAATATGAGTATAAACTATGAAGAGTTTAGAATGGGGTCTAGTGTGGCTCTATTATATATAAATGTTCAAAAGTATTTTAAAATAAGTTATTTATGTTTCTAGTTCTCAAATACACTAATCCTTATGCTCTTATGAATTGGAGATTATTATGAGATGTAATGTTTAAGTAATGAAAATGATCTAGAATATATGTATTTTTATATTAGATAATATCACTTTGTATCAAATATACTGTTTTAAGAATGTGTTTTTTTTTCACGAGACCTAGGAATACAGGTCAAGGACTGCCTTAGTTGGAATCATTATAATAACACAATATTTTAAAATATATCATTTCTTTAAATAAATATAATGTATTTGATATCTTTCTCCACATGAAACCCCAAACTAAAATTATCCACGATATATCATATGCAAATTATTAAGAAAATTATAAAAATAATAAAACCTTTTATAAATGAAAAGATAATACCCAACAAAAAATTTCATACATTTAAAGGATAAATAATTAATATATTTTAATATTAAGAAGGATTGTTCTTTCTCAAATAACTATGTTTTAATGTGTTCTATATTATACCCTAACAAATTAAATTAAACACTTTTATAATATTGTTATAATATATAATGAGTATATAAATGTTAATTAAATTATAAAATTGATATTAAATAATATTAAGAACACTTAATGGTTAAAAATATCATTATTCTAAAAAATAAGTTTTTCTTTATATATTTTATTATAATTTAAAACATAAATTTATAAATTTTAAAATATTAATTTCATAAAATTAGTTTTATTTTTCAATTCAACGTGTCAGAATTTTCTTTGTATGATTTTTTAATATTTTTCACAAATAATATATTTTTAAATGAATATTAAAATATGTTTTTTCAATGAAAAATTATAATGTTTATGAATTTATTATTATATATTTTTTAACCCACATTTTGTTTTTTGTCTCATGTCAAAATATTTCAATATGTAAGAAAGGAAAAACATATTTTAAAAAAGAATTTCACGACCTAGGATATATATATATATATTATTGAATGTTTCATGAGGATTATATTATATATTTTAATCTTCACAATAATTTTTGAAGACTGATGTTTCTTGTCAATTTTTATTTGAAAAAAGAAAGAGATTGCGGAAGTTATTATCTTTAACGATTTTGAGTTCTATTCATTATTAAAGGGAAAAATAAATTTTATTTATTTATTTTTCTAAATAGACATTACAATGATGATTATTATATCTCTATAAAAAATTAAAATAAATATGTTTCATTCTTGTGATGTAAAATTATCATTTGAATATATACATGGATGAAGTTGGAATAAGTTGTAACATTTGATGAAATATTCACAATAACAAAATATATGTGATAAAGTGATTGAGAAGTGAAAATTTTATGGAAGTGGAATTATTATATTGAATTTAAATTACATACTTGGATGAAGTTGGAATAAATTATAACATTTTATGAACTGTTCTTAAGAAACAAAGACATGTGCTAAGGTGATTCATAAGTGAAAATTGTCTGGCATTTAAATTCTTATGTGGAATTTAATTTTCATACATAGAATATTTATATGTGTTTAATGTTGGTATTTATAAAAATATATTTCTCCACATGGGACATCCATAAGACCAATCCCATCCATTACATAGGTGGGTACCCATCCCATAATATCCAGCCTGAGTGGAAAAATGATTGTTTAGTTGAGCGGTTTCATAGTTGACGCATAGAGCACATAGGTGAATGTATGTGTATAAATGAGAACATTTGGGACTCCTAGGGTGTATTAAATTGGTTTATGTGCACCATATAGAAAATTGATAGTGAGTATTCTGAGAAACAACCCTAGAGTAATGTCTGAGTGGTGGCAGTGGTTTCTAGGTATATAAACCATCATATAACATAAAATAGAATTGGATGATGGACTCCCAATCTATATGTATTGTTAATTAACTCATTAAAAATCAAATTTATCTATAGTATTACATATGAAAATTTCCTTCTCCTTGCAACATTTTCCTGTAATCTGATAAACAAACCCCAAAAAATGAACAGACACATGAACAAAATCCAACAAACAAGATGAGAAATTCTAATTGACTGTAAGCTCAACTCAACTAACAACATGATCATAATTATAGTTTAATGTAAGAATAGACATGATGCTACAATCTGATATGGAGATATGACCATATGAGTTATATTTCAATAGAGTGTGTGTCTCATAGTATAACAAGAGACCGTGTGATGAGGGAACTGACTACATTAAGAAGTCATGGTTAGTGAATTGTCCACATGAAAGGCTTCCATTATACTATGAACTATGAAGCAAATGTGTAACCATATAATGGAATTATAAATAATTAGTGACCATGTGTGCTACATAATTAATTTCTTTATCATTAATGAAGTGTTATTCTACCACATAAACTAATGATTATTTTGATCAACCATAATATATTGTTTATTCTTTACTGTGAGTCAATATACTATTAAGAATTTAAGAGTTCAAATGAAGGGGAGTTGATTATATGTAAATATAATATAATAGAGGATCGCATATGTGCCTGATATATAATAGAATTTATAATCTTTTTAGAGATATCCACTATTAAATATTATTATAAATAAGGAAGGATGATATAAAATTTTCCATTCCTGTGACACGATAGGACATGAAAGAATAGAAGTATCCAGAAATTTAATAAATTACCATGAATGATTTGTAGAGCCTAAATTTTGGTCTATAATGAATCTTGAACCATATATTTTTCATTAGATAATATTCATGATGGATATATAGTGTTGCTAATAATTAATATGGAGAAGGCTTTATTCAAATCACATGAAATTTTAGTACTTTTTACAAAAAATAGGTCATGTGTGCTCTTGTGGTAGAAGCCAAATTTGTATTTTATAATGTTTTAAGATGTAATTTGATAATTTATTATTTTCATTAAATAAAGAATAAATTTATAAGGTTTTGGTTTCCATGTGAAATAATAATTCCAAGACTTTTGGTTATTTCAAAAGGGGAATATTTTATTATAAAGATTTTTTGGAAAATAAAATAAGGGAATTGTCTGATTCTTTTAGATAATTTAATATAAGTTCAATGATTTGATATATCATATGAAGAAGAGTAATTTTGAGTCTTAATTCGGGTTTTTAAGAAGATTTAAATGAAAAATTAAATGTGAATATTGTTGATTTATTTAAATGAGATCGAGTCTTCAGGAATATTAAAGGAATCTTGAAGAAAGAGTACTAGATGAGATATATTATGAGAGTTCCATTAAAAAAAGTGTTTAGTATCCTGTAAAAGTTAATGAAAAATATTTTAGGAATTTTGAATATCAAAATTTATGGGAAACTGAATAATGATAATAATATTCAGATGCACTGAATATAAACATGGGAAGAATGAAAATAAATAAGTTTTATTGGACTCTATTATTCTAGAAAGAAACTATTATGTCAAGGAATAGATTTGATATAATATATAGTGATAATTATAAAATATTGAAGATATAAAAAAAATATAACTATTGTTTTATACAATATAATTATTCTATACACTGAAAAATAAGTATAAAAGGTAAGAGAAAAAGCGAATATGTGTGGTATATATATATAATACTATATCATGGATGAGAATTATGAGTGATATATCCAATATAATTCTTCTATAAATGTGTAAAGAATATTTATGCAGCTCATATAATTATTTCAGGTAAAGGAATAAGATCATTCATGCAATCTATAAGGAACTCAAACCAACACTTGAGATCTAAATTCAAGAAAGTAGAATCTAAATATCTCATATGATAAGATATAAATCCATCACATTCTGTGTACCTTGTTGGTTCTAGGATAATTATTACATGTCCATACCCTTTCTTGTTATTTATTTTATAATAAAATATATGTTATATGTTAGTTGGATCAAAACCACCATAAATGTTGGACATAGTCATCCCCAGGGAGGAAAACCTTGTTATCAAACCTCAGTGCTCTTGTGTTAATGATTTAATATGTATATCCATATGAAAAAAAACTAATGTATAAATAAAATTATATTTTTCTCCATTCATTTATGTGAATGTGTGACAAAAGAATAAAATGAAATATCGAATAAAATTATATCGAAACTGATTCACCCCCCCCCATGTTGGGTCATCCCTTTGAGATCCTAAAATAAAAAAGACGTAAAAGATTTTAAATCCATATAATTTATTTTAGATACATTTTACTAAAAATATTATACATTTTAAAATACTTCTTTGACTTTATAAATCCTATGTTTAATATTTTTTGAACTTAAGCGATATTTTCCAGTAACAAAATTTTCACTTTCTTTTTATTAAATTTATTTATATGTAAAATTTGGTTTTTCTTAATTATAATTCCCCATAAAATTCATTTATTTTATAATAAATCAATTTATTTCATGAAAATAGGAAACGTGGATAATTTTAACCTACATATAAATTGTTTCTTAAAAATATAATTTTTCTAAAAAAATTGTGTTTACATATTACGTGCATTACTTTAAAATTAATATTTATCAATCATATAAATATTATTTGATAATTTGATCAACAATTTTTGAGTAATAATTTTAAGAAAATTTTAATTTTAATTTTAATTTTATACATTCAAACTAATTTCCATGGTTAAGAATGAGTTACAGTGGTTAAATATAATTTGGGTAAAGGGTTAAAGGGAAAATCCTAAAAACACAGAAAGGATGCCTGTAAAATGAGTGTTTGAGATGATTATATACTTTACCATGTCCCACACTCTCCATAATATCACTTAGTTTCCACTATTTTATCCATTTGACCTTCTATACAATTAATTTACCTTTTATATTATTACAAAAATGTCACTCTCTTCACTTATAAAATAATACATCCAACACCCCTTCAATTCCACTCCAATTTCAATTTAATCTTGAAAATAAAACATTTTTACATCTACTAGATCCCTATACAACATTTGGTTGTCCCATTTATCATATTAAATTCCCTATGTCCCCCATTTATGAGATGTTCATCAACATAAAGTTCACATTTTCAATATAAGTATTAAATACTCTCCATTATTTTTCCTTATATACACTTCTCCTAAAAATATATATTACCCATTAAAACCTGTTGAAATAATTATTGTCAATATAGTGATATTTTTTCATGTTTATTAAATAATCATTATCGACCATTTCCCTTTCCCTTATAAAAATGAAAATTTTCTTTGTGCGTATGTGCGGACTACCGCATCCACAAAGCGACATTTCGTGTTTTACTTAACCCCATTACATGGATGGTTAAAAAACAAAATATAATAAAATTATATTATATTTATAACATTATGAAAATTTTGAAATTATAAACTATTTCAAACATTCCTTAAATTCTATGGGAAAATAACACATCAATCATGTGTAAATGCAGACAACCTCCACTTATAAAGTGACATGTTTCATTTTTCACTTTATTATTTTCTAATTTATCTAACTATATTATAACCTAATTTACGCCCATAAAAACATTTAAATAATAATATTATTCTATAATAAATATATTTTTTAAAAATAATCAATTTTTATCAATACTCACACATAGGTAATAGCTTTTTCATTTTTGGATTTGTTTAACAACCAACTTAAAAAATGCTATAAATTTATTCCAAGGATGAATATTAAAAATTAACTACTAATGTTATTAGAAATAAATGATAAAATATTTTTCATTTTATGGTTTTATAAAGGTTTTTTGAATATTTAACAAATTATTAGAGTAATTACTTTTAAAAAAATTTACCCAAAATAGATTATCACGGAATTCCACATCAAGAACCATATCGAAAATTCTTATAAAATGAAATTATAAAGTTATAAATATTTAAAAAATATTATAGTATCTTTAAATATCTTATAATAATTAAATTTAAATATTTAAATAATAATTTACAATTCCTTATGATATCATTAGTAAAAAAAATAATGGAATTTAATATCATCAGATGTTTAAAATAAAGTATTACTAACTAATTTTTTTTAATAAATGATTATAAATGAATTTTTTCAAGGTTATAGGTGTGAATAAGTTTTTTAAAAATTTTATTAACATATTTAGGCTTCTTATACATGTTCTTAATTATCTTTAAAGGAATTCAACAATTAAGGTAAGGATTTTTGTGTCTCAATTGTTTTACATTGACATATGGTGTGTATTCACAACTTGTTTACTTTTTGTAATTTATATATCAAATAATTAATTATTTTATTGTAATTTTAATCCAATATAATGTATTTAAAAATACATTTCATGTTCTAAATTTCTTAGTTTTTAATTTTGAATGATAATTTTAACATCAATACCCAAACTACTAGGTCTGAGATAGATACAACATGAACTTATGCACGCCTCCCCATACATAAGAGGTTTCCAATTAGTAGTGGGGGCCTAAATACAATAGTGGGGAGACTATAACCTCTTTATCTTTTCAGAAATTAGGAAAATAG
This sequence comes from Viscum album, assembly GCA_963277665.1. NCBI lineage: Eukaryota > Viridiplantae > Streptophyta > Magnoliopsida > Santalales > Viscaceae > Viscum > Viscum album. The sequence goes on along the minus strand of OY728155.1, from coordinate 162,000,436 downwards.
TTAACAATAACAAAACATTGAATAAATAATCAAAGTAAAATGTAGAAACTGAATAATGACATGCATACCAAGTTTCTCCCAAAGTGGTAAGCCTTTCTAGAGTATAAGTAGCGGATAAATACAAGAAAATTAAATAAATAAACATATATAGGGTATTATAGTGTCTATATCAGTCTTCTCTATCTCTATACTCCACTACTCTACCATCCACCACATGCCCCTTGGCCGTCGCAGGATCCCTCAAGAAATCTACAAGTACATCGAAATGCCCAAGAATGGTGTGAGTAAAAGAATCAGTATGACTCCACCATTGTGTCCTTAACCTGATGTTCTCAAATATACAAGTGTATGGCATAATAAAATAAATTTTTCACATGAATAATAACCCATAATCCAAAATCGAGCAATTTTTCACTAACTAAGTTATCACAAACCCCCAACTGTACCTCCTTCGGCTCCATACCAAAAATATAATGTATATCAATAAGTATCCAAATGATCCACAAGAATATTGGAGAGTCATTCAAAATCCACAAGTAATTAAGTGAAAACAATATTCATATAATCCATAATGCATCGGGTAATACTTAGAATCCGTAATGCATCGAGTATCTGTAACCTACCCAAAATCAATAGGGCATCAGGTAACACTTGGAGTCCACAAGGAATCAAGTGATGACCATCTACTCGGAATCCACAAGGCATCCAATAGATTCTAGGTTACTAGTTTATTATGATATGTCCTTGTAATCGCTACACATCATGCACGCACCCCACAAGGAGTAATCAAACCACGACGGTAACTTTCTAAGTATACATGCACCAATACTCTAAACGAAAACATGACAATTCATATTGTGATAATAAGCATAACACACATCATGAGAAAATATAGAATCATCATATACATCAACATGTTAATCAAACATCATCAGGGAATCAATCTATCACATCAATCTCATTAAATCCAAACATACTATACTATTATCTACACACACCCACATGAGATCAGAAGTTAAGCACGATATCAAGTATTGAAAAAGATAAATTAAATATATAAAAATGTGTAAAAAAGATCCCAAAAATAAGGAACTTCATACCTCAATGTAATCATCATAATGGAAAATGATAAACCATCTCATGTGATTCGATACACCACTTGGCGTCCTAATAATCACAGTCATCAAAAATTCAATATTCGACATTTGTCAAAGGTTCCTAGAACCAAAACTAGTTATTTTATTTCAAAAAGAAATAAAATATAACATTAAATAAATAATTTCCCTCTCTAAGATAATTTCTCTGAATTTTATGATTTTATAATTATATTCTAATAATTATTTTATAAAAATTATCATTTTCCAATTGTCTTATGACAATTTATACCAATGATTATTCGTTGATAATTTGGTATAATTATGCTTTTAAAAATTTGTATAATTATATTCTAACTATTGTTCCTTATAAATTATCATTTTGAAATTATCTTATTATAATTTTTTTCCACTATTATCCATTGATAATTTGGTGTAATGGTCCTAATAATTTTTATTGTTATATTATAACGATTATTCCTTAAAAATTATCATTTGGAAATTATCTTATGATAATTTGTTTCCCACAATTTATCCTCTATTAATTTTGTGCAATTATCTTCTTAATAATTTGTATAATTATATTCTAAAAATTATTCCTTACAAATTATTATTTTTAAATTATCTCATGATAATATGTTTTCCAAAAATCATCCTTTAATAGTTTTATGAAATTATCTAATAATAATTATTTATAATTATTTCCATATGAAGTGTAATTTTCATTTAATAAATCAAAAAAACCCATTATATGACAATATTATAAATTATCTCTCAATAAATCCATGTGATTATACTTGATAATTTATTTTAAAGGATCCATTTAATATGTGAAAAAAATAGAACAGAAAAATATCTTCCTGCCTTCAAATCAAAAATATGATTTAGGTCCTTCTCACCGAAACGAATCCAATGACACTGGCAGTTAATCAATACAATAAAAAATGGAGAAGTTATCAAAGAGATAAGTTTGGATAGAATAATAATTAAAGAAAAAAAATAAACTTTCCTCATAATGTGCGAGGAATAAGAGGGGAGTAGGAAGACTGTTCATCAACCCTTAATCTAATCGAAGGATTCTATTTGATCGGGTGAAGGTTGGATTTTGGGTCTCTTAGACTCAAAAAGTACAACCACCATAGAGATATGTGGTTATTCAGCTATATAGATCCCTAAATTGTGTGTTCATCATTTGGGGAAATTTAAATACCCAATTTCAAATGTTGATAAATCTAAAAATTAATGCTGAGTCATTAATGTTTACATATTATAGTGTTACTATTTTAATTGCAGTAAAAATTGTTGTAAATCAGAGGTTTGAAAATCCTCAATTCATTTAATGGTGGTTCGACGCTTCTTAGAGGTAATGATGAACAACATATGATTTTTTTAACAAATAATTTAATTTATTAAATTAATTAATCATTTAATATATCAATAAATTAATTTAATTTCATTTAGAAACATGTCTAAATCATCATTTCATATAATGATTATATAGTGTTTAGGCTAAACACCTCGTTCTGGACCCAAGGGTGGTTTCTAATTTCTCATATGAGGCACCGTTTGAGGGTTATTAATTATTTAATATTTTAAAAATATATTAAAAATTACTTAAGTATAAAAATGGTTATTTTCATTAGTGAGACATCCAAACATCTGACGCTTACAATTTGTATACCCTGCCTAGGGTAAACACCACATCCTGAACCTATTGGTGGTCTCATATTTCACATACAACGCACCATTTGTGATATATATAATTATTTTAAATAAAATAATATATTAAATATTCTTTAATAACATTATCTTATGAACAAGGAATCCAAACATCTAACAAATTCAATGTTATACTATTTCTAGAGTTAAAACCGTGTTTTTGACCTAACAGTAGTCTCAGATTTCTCATAAACCACACCATTTTAGAGCTATTAATGTTTTTTATAAAAAAAATCTGTGCTTAATATAGTATATTTAATATTTTTATTCAATCTTAACCGAGGCTTTACAGGCCCCAGAATATCACACTAACTAAGTGTATGACTCTAAAAATAATCCAAATAATATTTCAAATGGTTAACTGAGATTTCCCTCTTATGCATTACTTTTAACACATTATTAAGTTATTTCCCTGATAAATCATTTTTCCTATATAATATATTGATAATTTATAACATAATGGTTTTTATTATCACTATAAAAATAGTGATATAAAAATAATGATGATGTAAGGGTTCTTTTTTATTACTCAAACCCCCATTCTTTAAGTTATAATGTTTTATCTTGATCTTATTAAATATATTATTAGTTTCTACCACCCTATGATTTTATATTGAACTTTATCTTTATCTATAGTAAAAAGGGACTCTTTTTATTCAAATATTCCTTCTCAATTAATTTCTCCCCTATAAAAGTATGTCATTATTAAGAATAACTCCAATCCATCAAAAGTAAGCTATTTTTCTTCCATGATCAGGTTTTAAATTCCGAATAATGGTATCTATTATATTTGACAACCCATTTATGTTCTATCTCTTGTTATCTTAAAATGTTCTATTATCATCTTTTTAAAATTTGTATTATTATCCCATTTTATGTTGTGGTATTTCAATAAATGAATTTTAAGATATTATAATGGTTTTCCTTCCATGATCATTTATTTTGTCTCCCACTCCACATTTACTCAAGATATTGTTTATGTATTTTTAAGACCCCCATTATTGAATGTTTTTTTCATTAGAAGATAAAAATTTCAAAAAACATTCACTTTTACTTTTTGAAAATACCCTTTGAAAGTAACTCATAATTTTTTGTTTTTTTTATAATTTTAATAATATTTTCTAAAATATATTTTTAATTTTTTATATGTTAAAACATTATTTCTTGTTTATGACTATTATTTTCAATGAATATTACATTCAATGTTTGGAAACGGTTTTTTAATTATTTTTTATCATGATTGTTTTGAAAATAAAATGAAATATTCTTATATTTTTTCTCAAGTGACAGTTTTATTGTTATAAGGAATTATTGATTTTAAAAGGGATTTTAAAAGCTTGTTTTTTTTCTAAAATAATTATTACATGTTTGTATTTCTTCTCAAATAATGATTTTGAAAATTTATTTCAATTATAAAAAAAATAAAGTCTTTTTTCTAGTTTTAAAGGATAGATTTTATTAATCTCAAAGTATTTAATTTTAAAGATAACATTTTCAAAGAGTTTTCAAGCCTTTCAAAAAAAAGGGTGTTTCCTATAATTTTTCAGTTGATTTATCCAGTTATCATAATAATATTTTTTTCATCTATGTAAACATCCTTAAATATGAATTATATTAAATTTTTCATATTTTTATCCAACTATCTAACTTATTTTATAGATATCTTATAGAATGTTGTAGGAATTGTTTTCTTGAAACACATATCTTTTATGCAGGTTAATTAAGTGATGTTTAAAGTATGAAGATTCTCATTTTCTAATGGAACATATTTGTATAGATGATTATTATGTGACAGTTGGTTCCTATATAACCCTATGATGCATTGGTCAAATCAGTACATCTCTTTATATAATAAATAGAAATGGGTTGTGATGCTCGATCTACAAAGGAAAATTGGTAGTGGTGCTTGATCCACTGAGGTAAATAGGTAGTGATGCTAGATCCATTAAGGAAAATAATAAGTAATGCCTAATCCACCAAGGTAAATAGATATTGAGGTTTGGTCTACCATGGTAAATAGGTAGTGACACCTAATCTACAAAGGGAAATAAGTAGTTAAGCCTGATCCTACATGGGAAACAAGTAGTTAATCCTAATCCACCAAGATAAATAAGGTTTGATGCAAGATCAACTATGTTATGATTATCTTCTTGTTATTGTGCCACATTAATATTATATATGCCTTTTATTATTCTCTATGGATCATGGTTACTATCCCTCACCTTTTTCAGGGTATATTTTTATTCATTTTGAATTCCATGTCTTTATATCATGATGTATGGAAAACTCTTATTGTTCTATGATCATTTTAATAAGATATTTCTCCCATGTTCATGTGTTTACATTTTCTTAGGATCTAAACTAGGATGAAATATTGATGAGTTTTTTCTTTACTCGATAATGAATATCACCCGTTTTTTATATTTCCATTATTCTAGTTATGAAGACTAGTATAACATATGATGATTTTAGAAGGAGGTATAGTGTGGTTTGATTACAGAGAAATGTTCAAAAGTATCATAAAATAATTTTTTTATAGATAATCTATAAAGGCACGAAGCCTTCAGTTCTTGGGATTGTGTGATGTAATATTTAAATTATTCAAATATATGTGATCTTAGTTTGGAAAATTTTCTCTATATCAAAGTTAATATTTATAGAAAGTGCCTTTAGCAATGAAATCAAGATTATGGGTCTAGTTTGACTTAATAAGAGTTCGAATTAGTTTTTTTAGGATTATTTATGTTATTTTTGGGTTTTTTTAATTCTTTTGGGAGATTAGGATAGGATATCATTTGTTAAAACCCTAGATATAATTAAATGTATATGTAATGTCTCAAATCAGGTGTCACACATTGGAGCTTCGATCATGTTCAGTACAAGACCTCAACAATGCCTCCCCATACGCCATAGGCTGCTGACCAGTAGTGGGGGTCTAATGTCAATAGTGGGAAGACTATACCCTCTTTATAAAAGTATCTCAATAATAGAAGTAAATAAGAATAACCAATAAATATAGAATAACAAGTAAAATACCAGTATCACAGGATGAAAAAACTATAAATACAATATAATAACTAAATAGTATACATTCTATGATAATGTACGTGAAAATTGCTAAAAGGAAACCCAAAACTAAATACATTGACAACATCAAAGAGGGTCCTAAACCACATCTGGTTCCCTCATTCATGCTCCATCCCAAATAATCCATCTAACATAGGTTATTTTCCCTTATCCTATCTGGAAAACATAAATCCTACTTGGGTAACAATCGGGCATCCTTATTAGGGAGTGAGTACAACTCAGAAGGCCCCCACAAATAGTTTTCAAAACAAATTAAGTCAAAATTGTGTATGTAGTTGTATAAAGAATTTAAAAAAAGTGAAAAAGTAAAAAAATTACATTTATTCTTTCATACTTTATTTAAATGCATAAAACCCTAGGTTCTTAAGGAAACACAATCCACAATACCTACTTCGGCCCATGCTAGAGTCTGAACCATATCACAATGTCAATTCAAATATTCATTATGACACATGGCCTTTCATTATCCTTTTCAATTCTATTCCCAAAATGGCTAATTGGAACCATGGTTTAATGCCAAGAGTTTTTGTCTCACTTTCCATGCTTAGGACCCCATAGGCTTTTGATATAGTTGACATTGTCCCACACATGAATATCACTCTTTTCATAACTATGCGTTTTGATTCCACATGACTTGTCCCACACATGAATATCACGTAATATCATGCATCAAAAATTCAAATATATCATTATATAGCTTATATCATAATATCATATGAATCATGACTAATAAACATTTATCCTCTTTCCAAATTTCACCATCACAATTTCCATTAATTAATTTACAAATTAATTAATCCAATTCACAATTAAAAAATTCAAATAATTAATTCATCAATTAATTATTTAGATTTCATAATCAAAATATATCAATAATTAAATTAACAATTAATTATCCCAATTAAAAAATTAGATAATCTCAAAAATTACCATTAATTAGTCCAACAATTATTTAATATAATTCAACAGCCTAAATATCCCATAATTAATTCATCAATTAATTATTCCTCAAATCCCACAATATCAATATTCCCATAATTAATTCAATAATTAATTATTCCCAAATCACCAAACCTTAATTACTTTTACCACCAAATTTATTAATTCAATTAGGTAACCCAATTTCTAATCAAACCAAATCAATTATACAATTACATACCTCTTATTCAAATCATGACTATTGAATGTTAATAATATACCACCCACCTTTTAATAATGATCCAACAATGCTTCCAATGACCAAAGCCCATGATAAAGATTCTTCGAATGATTTCAAAGAGGTTCCTAGATCGATACTGATCAAGTTCAAAACTAACATTGAAAAATGTCAAAGGATTTCACTGTAATGGTTGGATTAGAATAAAGAGAATGAATAAGCCTAAAAAATGACTTACCAAGGATTTCTCACACAAACAGGACATCTATAAGGGAATTTGGTCTCAAAAAATCACTTTGATAAAGCCCTATGGCTGAGAAGGGAAAATTTGTAGGCAATAAAAAGATAATACGACCTCACCACATGTTTAAAATAGCGGTTCGTGCATTTACAGGGTGTGTAATGTGATCACACATTGTGTAAATTTTTTAAATGGGATACACCAAGAAACATGTCTCCTTGGATTTAGTTTATTAACTTCCTCAAAAAATTACATGATTTGTAATCCCTTTATACACCATGTAGATTTTATTCAATTGCTTTTTCACCCTATTTCACTTTTAACAATCTGAACCACTTTTAATGTTCTCATCTCCAAAAAACCCATGAAACACTGAAACAATTTATACCAAAAGAATTTTAATTCAAATGAAATACTTCCACATTAAACACAAAACCAAAATAATATATTAACTAAATACTTATAGAGATACATACCGGGAAATAGATAAGATTTTACAATCTTCACACCTTATAATAGATCATCCTCAATCTATAATCCCATGTATCTCTAAGATCCTATGACAATAAGATTAGGTAACTGATCCCACATAATAATTTACCTCTCCCATGTTTCTTTCAGAGTATGCCCATGTAGACACAATACTCAAACTATCGGCAGAGTCTTTCCCTACAACATTTTATCACTATGATTTAACACACGTATGGGATGCTACTCAAAGGAAGAATATATCTCAATCTTAAAATCATTCACTTAGATAAATTGAGAATATTCAGGGTGATACCACTAAATTTGTGACACATGTAAATGTCCTGAATAACATTCTATCTCTATTTAAGAACCAATTGGTATGCCACCAGCTTGATTCTCCCTATAATCTCAAATATTCTAATGAAACTGGGCGCCATCTTGCCCAATCTCCCTATCCCATAGTGACCCAATCTTTGAAATGTATATTCAATAACCTTTTCCTTATAAATTTTCCATTCCTTCATGTTTGGGGAAGATTGTAGCATTAATAAAGTCTCCTTATGAATTTACCATTCTTTTTTGTTTTGAAAATCACAAACACCTTATCTCAAGGAAAATATCATTTTACCCTGTATTTTGCTTTCATAAAGAAAATTTCCTTCCCCAAGGAAATTCATACTTACCATGTTTTTCATTGTTCATTAACTTGTATTTGTATAAAATTCGGTTTCATATCTAAAACCTCATAATCATATATTACTTAGATAAAGAGCATTCTGTTTTCAGGATCAGAATTCAGGTTCTGAGTTCTCTGAATTCAGACTCTGAACTCTTTTGAGTTCTGACTCCGAGTTCTATGAATTCAGACTCCGAACTCTTCTGAGTTCTGAATCCGAGTTCTCTGAATTCATACTCTGAACTATTTTGAGTTCTGGCTCTGAGTTCTCTGAATTCAGACTCCGAACTCTTCTGAGTTCTGACTCCGAGTTCTCTAAATTCAGACTCCGAACTCTTCTGAGTTTTGACTTTGAGTTCTCTAAACTCAGACTCTGAACTTTTATGAGTTCTGACTTTGAGTTCTCTGAATTCAGACTCTGAACTTTGAAATTTCAGACTCTAAATTCTAATGAAATCAGACTTTGAACTTTGTAAGTTCTAACTCTGAATTCTCATGAACTCTGACTCTGAACTTTGTAAATCTAGATTCTGAATTTCCTTGAAATCCAGGCTATGAAAATCTAATGATTTCAGGTTCTGAATTCCTTAATAAAATAGAATCAGAATATCCTTGTATTATAGACACCGAATGTATTTTTGGTTAGACTCCAAACTTTTATTTTCCAACATTCCGAATATCTGTTTTTGGTTATGTAACCATGTATTTTCTTACACATGTTTTTTTTATAAAATGATGTCGTACTTTCAGTTTCAAACTGACCATTGTTTGAGTGACACATGTACAGGTCCCTTTGAAATTTAAGGAAAAATATGACCGTTGGTGGAGGGAGATGATCGTTGGAGCTGTGCCTAAAAATAGGAGATCATTTGAACAAGCTCAACACTTTTAGTAGACAACACTTTACTTTGATAACATGTTTTGAAGTGATTTATGGAGAGAGAGGCTCTTATAAACTCTCAGGCTTCATGAAGAAAGTTTGAACGGCTTGTTCAAACTTTGATTCATGCAGATTTTCTTTGTGTAGAGATGATATTTACTAGAAATCAGAGACTTCGGGTTCTGAAGTCAGAGGTTCCTATTTCCTTACAAATCGAGGGCTTGCGGGGATAGAAAAATAGATACCAATCTTCAGATTGAGGGCTTACCTAGGTTTGGGTTGTATAGGATTTCTTGAATGTATAAATCAAGGTACCTTTATCCAGGATTGTTGGATAAAATTCTCTTTGGGTTAAAAGAGTTACTACTTTTTACTTGTATTGTTTCAGTTTTGTTTTCGGCTGTAATTTTGGTTCTTAAGGAAAGTATAACTATCTTATACTTCTATGAACTTGTACTCTGATTTTATAAGATTCTATATGCTTTATGGTAGAATCATAGTTATTGTAAACTTTTGTAATGTTTCTTTTATGGAATCACTTTTCCGGAATCAAGAAAGTTATTAGAATTTAGAGGTGTTGTGAATTTTGTTTATACTAAATTTCCTTAAGGATTTTTAATGAATAAAATTCACCCCCGCCCCCCTTGTATATTGAATATCTACATCATAGTTTGATACTATAATAAGTATCATATCTATCATATTATCGATCCTACAATGGGTATCATAGGTTGGAAACCTCATACTCAAAATAATTTCAACAATTGGTTTCAATGTTTGTTTCAATCTAAATTAATCTCACGATTATATTCACGAGAAAAATATTCTTCATCATTTTTCCATAATCAGTTTTTCAAATTCACATTTTTGGATTCATAAAGTTCAGATTAATTTTTTTAGATACTCTAGTTCTATATTTTTCTTGCTGAGGTATATTTTCCTTGTTTACAAACTCTTATTACTAACAAATTTTTGTGCAAAGATCTTCCTTAAGATGGCAGGTTTGAATGTTGGTTCTATCGACCATCTAAATCCTAACAGACCTCCTATTTTTAATGAAAATGATTATGAGTATAGGAGAGAAAGGATGAAGACTTTCGTTATTAACACTGAAGTTTATAACTACCTAATGATGACAAGAGACTATAATATTCTTGATAAGGAATTGAGAACTTTTACTAATCAGGAGAAATCGTGATATCAAGAAAATTTTAGAGTAAAAAATACATTTTTATATTCTATGACTAGGAACATCTATAGTAAAATATTTTCATGTGAAGCTACAAACAGTATCTGGAAGAAACTTGAAGTTACACATTTTGGTACTTCTAAAGTTATAGAGACAAGAAGATCTATGTTGAGAGCTGAGTACCATGGATTTAACTTTATTTATAGAGAACCTATATGCAAAGTTCAGAAAAGGTTTACGGCTATCGTGAATAGATTATAGTCTATAAGAGAAAAAGGTTTGGATGATGAGGGTCTTGTAGATAAAATCATAGACATCATGCCAAATGAGTGGGAGTCCAAGAGGATATAAATTCATGAGAACATGAATTTTACCCAGATTTCCTTAGATGAATTGTTTGGAACTCTTCTTCGGCATGAGACTCAAATGAAGAGAGATAATGATGATGTTAAAAAAATAATGGGAACTGAGGATTTGATTTTACAACTACTTCTAAACATATGAAGGCCAGGACTCCTGAAATAGTTACTAGATAAAAGTCAAAGAAAGTTACTATTTAGTTAGAATCTAGTGATACAGAAAAGTTTGAGAATAAATTAGCTAATATTTATCGGAGAATGAACACGATAGTAGCTTAAAAGAACTATTAATATAAATTCAAGAAGAGAGACTACAAAGAGAAGAAATATGGGGAAGTTACTTGTTATGAATGTAGAAGAAAAGGGAATATCAGACTTGATTTCCCTCTTTTGAAAAAGAGGGAAAAGAAGGAAAGGAATTCAGAAAGGAATAAGTATCGCTCAAAGCCAAAGAAAAGTCTTAAAGAACACGATACATGGAGTGGTAGCAATAGAGACTCTTCAGAAAGTGAATCTTATAAATATGAATCTTCACCATAGAAACCTTTTGGACTCATGGTTACAACTTCTTTCCCAAATACATGTCTTATGGCCAGGGTATGCTCTACCGAGTCTTTAATAAATTTATCCCTTGATATGAATTACTATTCTGGAGATATTACTTCTAATGAAGATACTTCATCTTTAGATAATGATAAAATACCTTCATATGAAGAGGTATCTAGATTTGGAAAGTTGTTAGAAGTAAAAAATTGTAAATTTTCTAAGAAGTAGGACAAGGAAAATACTAGAGAAGAAGTTCTTACAAAAGAGATTTCAGACCTCTCTAGAGATCTTGACGATAAGGATGAGATTTTAGAAACACTTTCTAATGAACTTAAGGATGTAAATTATGAAAAGCAAAAACTAACGAAATATCTTAAGAATGAAATTTTAAAATTAAATGTTTTTGAGGAAAAATCTAACTCTAAGGAAACAATTCCTGAAGATAGGAATTTAGTCATCAGACTAAAATCCGAAATATATTTCCTTAAGAAACATCTTGAAAACTTTACTTCTAGTAAGGAAAATTTTTAAAAGATGTATTCTCAAATCAAATCTCAAAGAAATACTACTAGAGTAAGTTATACTCACCCAAAACTTGTTTTCAAAAACAATTATTTCATTCCTTCTAGATCCCCTTTTTGTACTAAATGTCAAAGTGGTGGGCATTGGAAGAAAAATTTCTCCTTTAATAAGGTTCAATATCTTGGGTTTCAAAAATATTATTTCTCGAAAAAAATGTGGATACCCAAAATTTTATTGTCTAACAATTCTGGATCTAAGGAATTTTCGATTCTGAAAGTCAAACTTTCTTATTTTCATGAAAATAAAGAAGGTACCAACAGCAATACTTGGTACATTGATAGTGGATGTTCCCGACATATGTCTGGTAACAAAAACTACATTGAAAATATTATCAAGACAAAAGGAGGAAAAGTAACTTTCGGAGATAATGCTAAGGGAGAAATTATTGGTATAGGTAACATCATTCTTCTTAAAAAAACTCTGATTTCAAATGTTTTATTTGTTAAGGGTTTTAAGTAAAATTTCATTAGCATAAGTCAATTATGTGATGAAGTTTACCTAGTGAATTTTAGGAATGATAAGTTCTTAGCACACAATTCCAAGGAAGAATTTCTTCTTTCTTCTAATAGGCAAGAGAAGGTTTACACCCTAAACTTAGAATACCTTAGGAGCCAAGACATACCTTGCCTTAGTTCAATGGAAGATCATTATTGGTTGCAGCATAGAAGGTTAGGACACTATAACATTAGGAACTTATGTAAACTCTCTAATAAAGGACTAGTTAAGGATCTACCAGAGCTTAGATTTGATTCTTAAAAAGTTTGTGATCCTTGCCAATATAGAAAGAAGACTATGATGAAACCTATGCTCCAGTATCTAGACATGAATCTATTCATATTTTACTTGCCTTTGTAACATTCTTCAACATCAAACTTTTTTAAATGGATGTGAAATGTGCTTTCCTTAACGGTTATGTTCAAAAGGATGTTTTTTTTTGAAAAATCTCCTAGTTTTCAAAGATACAAAACATCCTGATCACATTTTTAGACATACCAAAGCTTTGGATGGACTTAAGCAAGCCCCTCAAGCCTAGTATGATAGACTTACATGATTTTTTCTTCAAAATAATTATGTTAAGGGAAATGCAGATCCAACCCTTTTTATAAATAAAGATAAGAAAAACTTTTTGATTGTTAAAATTTATGATGATGACATTATATTTGGTTCAACTCAGCAATCCAAAACTGATTCCTTTGCAGATCTAATGAAATATGAGTTTGAAATGAGTATGATGGGTGAGTAAAAATGTTTCCTTTGTTTTCAAATTTCCCAAAAACCATAAGGAATCTATATATCCCAACATAATTATATTAAATATATTCTTAAAAAGTATGGATATGACAACACTAAGAGTATAAGTACTCCTATTGGTACCTCAAACACTCTCGATCTTGATGAAGCTGGAAAACCAGTAGATCAAACATATTTTATAGGAATGATAGGAAGTTTACTTTACTTGACAGCTAGTCATACAAACTAAATGTTTTCAGTATGATTATGTGAAAGATATCAATCCAATTACATGGAATCTCATTTAAAGGAAGTGAAAAAAATTGCTACTAAAAAGGAACCATGTATTTCAGACTCTTTTATACATCTGGAATTGATTTTATTTTAAAAAGTTTTTCATATACTGAATTTGGTGGATGTAGAATGGATATAAAGAGTAAATATGGAACTTGTCATTTCTTAGGAGATTCATTAGTTTATTGGTCATGCATGAAGCAATACTCAGTATCCCTTTCCACTGCTGAATCTGAATATGTAGCAGCTGGAATTTGTTGTGCTCAAGTGTTGTGGATGCAACACACTCACAGACTATGGTATGAGTTTTACCAAAACAAAAATTTTGAGTGATAATACTAGTGTCATTGCTTCAAGTAAAAACCCTACACATCACTCTCATAAAAAACACCTAGATATTAGGCATTACTTTATTGGGGATCACACACAAAAATAAGATATCATTATTCAATTTATTGGAACGCAATATCAACTTGCTGATATTTTTACAAAATCTTTACCCTTCGATAGATTTGAATACATTAAACAAAATTTAGGAATGATAACCGTAATGTAATCCTCCTTATTAACATCCTATTAAAATAAATCTCCTTACATTAATAAACTCCTTTTCATAGGGGGAGTACATTTTCTTGTTAGTTCAATGAAAATTTTTCTTAGTCAGTTTTCTTTTAAAAAAAATTCGTGGTCATTTTTCTTTTCAAAACTTTTTGTAAATTGTTTTTAAAAAAATCGTAATGGAAATTTTTCGTAATGAAACTTTTCATAATCAGTTTTTCAAAATTTTCATAATGAATATTTTCATACTTAATATTTCGTAATGAATATTTTCATATTCAAAATTTTCGTAATCAAGATTTTTGTACTCAAAATTTTCGTAATGAAGATTTTCGTACTCAAAATTTGTTTTCGTAATGATGTTTTTTCTTTGTAATAAATTATTTTCGGAATCTAAAGTCCATCAATTAGAATATTAGCTATTACGAAAAATATACCTGGAAATCCAAAAGGTATGTTTCCTTTCTTGATTTTTCATAATCATTATTTTACATGCTGGTATTTTCATTTGTTGTTTAAAATTTTTTGGATTATCTTTTCCTTAAATCTGAATGTTTTTTTTCTTAAAAATCTCAACAGATCAGATTCTATCAAGTTTTCCTCATGACTATCATTTTAACCATCAGATCTAATCATAAGATTTCTCAACCATTAGATTGACTTTGGAAGTTAAAATGTTGCTTCAAACGGCTATATAAAGTACCCCTTGAAGGTGATCCCACATCGGATTTCAAGCCTTTGTGTGCCAATGCTCTACCCCCCTTTCAAAATCTCATTATGAAACTCTCAATTATTACTCAAATATGAATTTTTGGTGAAGTTCCTTCTCAAGAGATGTCAACTGGAAAACCGATTTCGGAGTAGAATATTTATAGGGAGAGGATGGTCCATCGGAATTTCTTTCCCAAGTATGATTCTATTATATCCAAGAATATCATGTTAAATGGATGAGAAAGTGTTTCTATATCAATTCTAGGAACTGAAGATGTAGTTTATCTAGATCTGCTTGTCAAATATTGTAAATATTTGAGTTTATTCAAATAATAATAGAGGAGTAAGTTTTCCTTCAAAAGCTATGGAAAAACATATGCCCTTTCGTACATCGAGGTTGCAAGCTTGGTGGGGTTGTCTTATGAAGGGGAATCTGAATTATGTTCCCATAAATTGCCGGATGTACACAGATGTTTTGTTAAGGTGAAAGCTATGGAGTGTCTTGGACATTCAAATGTCATGACCGTGAATATTTCTCATTTGTCAACAAATAATCAGATCCTTGAATTATGGGTGCAAGGTTTCATCATTATGAGAAAAGGTGATAAGGACACCTTGACGAAGAGTGACGTGTATATCCTAGATTTTTTGGTGAATCTAAGGACGATCAACTTGATAAAGAATATTATCATTACAACTGAGAATATTAGGAATGGAAATTTTAAAGCTCAAATTATCTTGTATCCAGCTATCCTATCAAATTTAATAGTTCGGTGCCTTGAGTCTTTCAAGATTCCTTGCAGTTCCAAGCCATGGAATTGTAAAGTCATGTTAGTAAGAAATGATACTTTGAAGAGAATAAATATAGGTTTCTCTTGTCACGACCCATCCTCGGGGCCTGTTTCGTGACTACCCCAAGCCCGCCTCTCATAGGCCAGGGGCTGGCGACAAGCACCAAAGGCATAAATACCGATAAAAATGGAAGGCATTGCCTTTATAAAGTAAACAAACACCAGAGTAAGCAAACTGTAGTAAACACTAAGTAAACTGGGTACAACTGTATGTTCTGGAAGGTAAATGGGCCAGAATACAAACCCAACTGAAGTAAAGTACAACTGAAAGAAAGTACAGCAACTGAAAATTAATGCAGCAATGTCGAGCCGCCCACTGAACGTCCCACCTGAAGGGTGGGTACAGATAGCCCCCTCAGCTCCTCAGGTCTAGTCGTCCGCTCTGTGTACGTCCCACCCAGGGGTCCACCTCCAGGTACCGACTTTCTCCATAAGCCTCAAACGCGATCAGCGCTTTCCATCATCTTCATCCAATACAACGTAGTGCGGGCATAGCCTGTGCAGGGGTGAGAATACGCTACTCAGTAGGGACCCCGAGAACCCCAAAGGTCTCCCAGAATCCACAAAGGATAATCCACAAAGGAAAGATACAATCATGAAGTAACATCCAACACTACTTAGGTATATTCCCATACATATACCTAAGTCATCAATTCCAGTTCGGCTCCAACATCTGAGCCCATGTTCAATCACGTCTACAAAGGATAGTACAACACAATCCACACAGGAAAGCACAACCAATCCACATAAGAAAAAAAGTCAATCATATCAAAGATAATGATTGAAAGGAAAGAATCAGCTCACACAGGTATACTTCGTCGTAAGGTGATAGAGATGATCAGATGTAACCGCTGATTCATCTAAGCTGGGACCCACGTAGGATACTAGACCAGCTAAGCTGTCGGACCCACGTAGGATAGAAGACCAGCTACTTTGTCAGATCTGCGTAGGATGCTACAATAGAGGTAAAATTCTTCTGAACCCACATAGGATACAAGAACAGTAGTACTGCTAGACCCACATAGGATACAAGAATAGTAGTCATTGCGGTCGAACCCATAGAGGATTTCAATACGGTCTTCATCGCTGCCGAACCTGCGGAGGATTTCAGTGCTGTCGTCATCGTCGTCGCAGTCGCAGCCAGCTCTAAGGTTCTCACACACAGCATGCTCGATTCTAGGAGGGTCTGCTCCACGAGCCAACGGGGTCGATACATCAACTGACACGTAGTCCGGAGTTGATATATCCTAAAGTTCCGCCTCGACAAAAGGAACTCAACGTGACAGACAGCGCGTTAATCAGACGCCTGGTCAGAGAGTTATTGGCTTTTTCGTTCCAGGGGCCCGGTTGGTTTTTAAGTCAAAACCAACCCGACCGCACTCCAACTGCATCCAAACCTCGATCGGAGTAAGCAAAAAGGTCCGTCTCACTAAGAGGAATCCAACAAAGTCGACGGCACATCAATCGGATGTCTGGTGCTCAAGTTATATGTGTTTCTGCTCCGAGGGCCCGGTTGGTTTCATGTTCAAACGAACCCATCCATACCCAAAGTTCTCCGAAACCTTCAGTGTAATATACCGAAACGACCTTCTCGATCCCAGGATCGCATCGCAACTGATGGTGCATCAATCGGAGGTTTGTAGCCCAAGTTACGAGCATTTAAACGAACATGTCCGGTTTTAGGGGGTTTTGGGCCTGGACCGACCCGGCCCAAGACCCCCTGGGTCAGCCTGAACCGGTTCGACCCAGCCCGGGTCTGAGACCGACCCATTAGGGCACCCCTCGGCCCGGTGGGCATAGCCCGGCCCAGCCGGCGCGAACCAGCCCGGCCTGGGCGGCCGGTTGGCACGGGTGCCGCCCGCTTGGCCAGATAGTTCAGCGCTGGCTGAGCTGTCGTGGAAAGGGGGGGGGGGGGTTGTGCCCCCCTGTTTTGAAACAGCGGCCCCCACGTGGGGGCCTCTCCTTTACCGGTCGGGGGTTACGACCACAGGCTCCTCCGAACGGCCGACCCGGCTGGTCGGCCGGTGCCGCCGCCGCGGGACCCCGCGGTCCTGCTCCTCCGAGGTGCTGGCGACCACCGCTCCCTACTCCACCGCGGCCAAAGGTTGTGGCCTTGATCTGTCCGGCACCGCGCTACGCTGTCGCGCCCCTCCGCCGCAGCCCGCTTTGGCCACGTCCTCCTCGTGGTTCTCTGGCGCGGCGCGACGGCGCTGTGATTCTTCTCCGCATTCCCCCTTGTTCCCCCACAGTGTCATTACACCGCGCTGCTTTTGTTCGTCCCGCAACAAGAACAACAACAAAGAGGGTGGAGGGTCGGTCGTGTTTGTGCGGTACGACCTACTCCCATTATAACAATAACAGATAGCCCAAAATAAAATAATATATCTTCGTCAAAGCAAGTGCAAATTTAATCCATTAAATTTGAACTGAAACCCCTACCTCAAATAGTTGTCTTATGATGGTCGTTGCGGAGAAACAGCGTCGCAGAAGATGGCGTCGCGGGAGACGGCGTCACAGAAGATGGCGTCGCGGAACGAGGCTCCTTAAACGTCGTCGGTGCATGCCCGAGGAAGGATGTGGCGCGTCGTCGTTCTCCGAAAAAGGTGTCTCTCACCGGCTGCGGGAGAGGTGATAAGATGGCACAACGATTCCCTTGCAGCGATGGAGTTCTTCGTCATTGACTCGACATTCTTCACATTCTTGAATGAGGAAGAAGTTGTTCCTCAAGCGCGCAAGATTCCTCTCCTTGTTTCCGCATAACGATTCAACAAAAAAAGGCCTTTCCTTATTTTATTACTCATGCAAACCCTTTTCAAAATTCAAAAGATCGCAATCAATTAATTGACTTAATTGATGAGTGTTTAATAATCCCAATTTAAATTCGAGAGTTGACATGTCATTAAAAAAGGGGTGCAGGTGTGTTACACAATTAAATTAACATGGGAGGTTTTAAGGGATTTGAAGGGGTGGGGCTCGTGTGGGCCCCACTTCACTAATATCCTACCTAGGGGAGTTAGGATGTAGTGGGTCCCACTCCAACCACAATGCATAGGTTTAAACTAATTAGAATAGAAAATAAAAATTGTTGCACAAAATTTTATTTCTTTCCTTAGTTAACCCATTTTTTAAATAACCTCACCCGAGCAAACGCAACTCCAGAAAATGTGTTTCTAAGCAATTACCAGCGCTGTGATTCCATCAGTGCCCTCAGATTTCGATTCCGAGCACCGGTTCAAATGTTAGAAAAACCCGCTCGTTCGTTCACTTGAACGTACCCAAGCTAAATTTAGGAAATTGACTCCGGGCACACTGAGCCTTGAAATCAGATGCCGTTAGAAATTGGGTACTTGTAAAATCCCAATGAAAATTAAGAAAAAATTTCCCTTGAGATTTATGGGTCTTTACATCTCTAAAGTCCACGGAGAATTCTATGACTTACCATAGGAAGAGGGTGAAGTTGTTTCGAAGAATGTAGAAGTTGTTGAACCATCAAAAAAGGCAGGAAATAAGAGAAAGTTGAAGGTAGTGGAAGAAGAAGGAAAAAAATCCAAAAGCTAAAGAAACTCAATCCGCACTTCCAAAGCTGAAGAAATAAAAATCCTATCCAGATGTGGTTGTATCCAAGTGGAGGGAAGACAAGAAAAATTGGAAGTAAGGAGAACCACAATTTTTCTTGGATCTTGCAGAAGCTTAGTCTTTAAAAGAAAGGACAACTAATGATCTTGAGAAGAAAGCTAAGGAAAAAAATCAAAAGAAGAAGATGTCAGAGGCTGAGATTGTTCAATCTCTTTTGAAGGTGACTGAAATTGCATTCGAGAAAATTCTGGTACCACAATCTTTCATGGTAAAAGAATTACCAGAATCTCTAGGTAAGAAGTTTGTCACTCGGGAAAAATTACAATAAAATATTATTGAAGAAAAGAAAGCTGTGGAAGAAGAATAAGAAGAAGAAAGCAGTGGTAACATAGAAGACATCCTAAAGCAAGTTGGTGACTTTCATGATGAGGAAAGTGAATCCGAGAAATTTTGAATCCAGACCTCTCAAGTTGGATCTTCATAGATTTATACTCCTCAGTTAGATGTAAAAGCTAAAGATGAAGTGAATAAGCCCTCTGAAGAAGAAAATTAGAATCATGATTTTATACATCCTGAGGATGCTAAGGCTAGAGCTCAGAAGGAGAAAATAGATGAAGATAGAATTGTTCAGCTATCTGACAGTGAACAAGATTCTCCAAATGAGGATGTTTTTCTAAGAAGTTATAAAGGTAAACAAGTGGTTGTTGTTACATCCGCTAAAGTGGTTTTGAAGAAGAGAGATTTTGGTGGAACATCAAAGAGGAAGCTTATTGGGAAAGAGAAAGAGCCCTCACTAAACATAGTCTCAGATTGTGAATCTTCTTCACTTGGACATGATTTTGTTGTCCAGTCTTTGAAGAAGTTGGTTGGCACCATTCCAATCTTTCCAATAATTGACTCCAGATGTCAGATGCTTCAACACAGCATGAATCAAAAATTGGATTCGGTGTCTATGGTGATGGATAAGTGTGTCAAGCTGGTGGAAGACTTAAAATCTTTCCTTATCAACTACGATGCCCAAAAATGGTCCGGCAAGAAAATGGTTAGCTGGTCAGAGAAAGTATTTGATTACCTGGAAGAGCTTGATGAGTTTCAACATGAAGTTAAGGAAGACTTTGATAATGAAGATAGTAAAATCGAGGATCTCAAAAGTAGGTTTGAGGAAAAGCTAACTCTTGATCAGAATACCTGGATTCAAGATGTAAAAGATCTAAATGGGAAGTTGTATTCTGTTGCTGATAGTTGGAAAGGGAAATGGATCTTCGGATCGAGATCGAAGAGAAGCTAGTTCAGCAAGATGAGTTGCTGAAGGCTCAGGCAGAGGCTCTAAAGGTTTAGGAAGAAAAGATCAAAGCTTTAGAGAAGAAAGTAGTGGATCGAGATCAACTCCTAAAGCAAGCATAGGAAGACCATAAGGAACTGAAAAATATGAAAACCATAGTGAAGAAATTGATACATAAGGAGAAGTAAGGAAAATAGATCAAATCCAATATTTTTTGTATTCTTTTCATATACAAATTCATCCTATCTTAATGAAATTTTTTGTTGCTTGTTTTTTTGGATGCTCTGTACTAATATTTTAGGTACCATAATTTCTTTTCCATTCCCTAAAATTCTTTTTTAAAATCACAAATGGGGAGAAAGAAAAAATAATACTAAGTAAAAATGATATATCCCTATGTAAGGGGGAGTTTATCTAAGGGGGGGTTTTCATCACAGATATTTCCATACTCAGGATAATAAAAAAATATCATTCTGGAAATCTAGAATACAATCCTTAGTGTTCCAAAGCCTATGGGAGAGTTAGTCGTATTCATCCATTCCTATATGATAAGGGAGATAAGTTTTACTTTCAAATCCTAGAAAAATATTGTCTAAGACCTTTTATTCTTTTTCATAAGGATGTTTGTGCTTTCCAAAAAGGGGGAGATTGTTGAGTCAATAAGGTTTTCCTTATGACTTTTCCATTCCATCATGTTTGAAGGATATTGTAGAGTCAATAAGGTCTCCTTATGACTATAGTATTCATTCTTGTTTTGAAAATCAAAAACAAATTATCTCAAGACAAATCTAATTTTACCCTGTATTTTGCTTTCATAAGGAAAATTTCCTTCCCCAAGGAAATTCCACCTTACCATGTTTTTCATTGTTCATTAACTTGTCTATGTATAGAATTCGGTTTCATATTTAAAACCTCATAATCATATAATACTTAGATAAATACCATTCTGTTTTCAGGATCCGAATTCAGGTTCCGAGTTCTCTAAATTTAGACTATGAACTCTTATGAGTTTTAACTCCAAGTTCTCTGAATTCAGACTTTGAACTCTTCTGAGATGTGACTTCGATTTCCTTGAATTCAGACTCCAAACTCTTCTGAGTTCTAAATCTGAGTTATCTGAATTTAGACTCAAAACACTTCTTATTTATGACTCCGAGTTTTCTAAATTCAGACTCCTAACTCTTCCGAGTTCTGACTCCGAGTTCTCTGAACTCAGACTCTGAACTTTTATGAGTTCTGACTCCGAGTTCTCTGAATCAAGACTTCATACATTGTATGTTTAGACTCTGAATTCTAATAAAATCAAAGTCTGAACATTGAAAGTTATGACTCCGAATTCTAATGAACTGTAATAACCCTCTTATCCTTATTGGATTAAAAATACAACTAGTCATTACTTGTCCTTTAGAGACATCCCCAAGGCGCCAAAAGGCTGGTAATAAATGTCGAAGGGTTTCAAATCAAGTGGGGGATGATTTTCCCTTTTAGAACATACCACAGAGCCAACAACCATAACCAAACAAATCAACTTAATGATTCATGATAAAAGATATGACAACTCAACCAATTATTTTGTCACAAACCAACCAAAAGTACCACAGCGGAAACCAACACTAAATTAGAGTAAACAGTGGAAAGACAAACTAAAAGACTACAAGAAAAATACCCAACTCCATGCTCCACAAACTCTAAGCTCCAACATCACGAACCATCCCAAGTATCATGAAGTGGGGCTATAAAAATGTGACACTTTACCTTTTCCAACATCCCGGTATATGACATCTTCAAAAGCCCCAACGTGCCAAATTAGGGGGTGAGTAATGAAACTCCGAAGGTTTTCCCCAATGACTTCCCAACCCATGCCTCTAGGATAAAACAAGTTAGGAAATTCATATAAAACAATTTATATAAAACAATTCCAAAACATTTCACAATATAACAAGTTCCATGCCAAAACCGTCTTCCAACGAAAACCATCTTTCTCAAGAAAAACAACCAAGAAAAGTTTCTAATCAAATTCCCATTTCCATTTTGGCACATTCATTCCATTTCACAAATCCACACAACCAACCATGCATGAAACCTAGACCTCCCTATACTCATGAGTGGTGAGTTATCCTTCCACTAAGCCATCACTTAGTGGACTACCTTGACTGGGGTACTTCATGCCCTTATCCATCCATTTTGATGGGGGTACTTCTTGCCCTTATCCATCCCAACCTTTTGGTGGGGGTACTTCTCACCCTTATCCATCCCAATGCGTATGAACACACACCACAACCCATGAAAATCCATACCAAAACCAAGTGTGTTAAAAACCATTCAATGAAGCATCAAACATTTTATAGAAAACCATTTCTTTCAAGCAGAAAAACCATAACTAGTTTAAAATCACCATTTTAAATTCACTTCAACAAACACTTTCCAAAAATACACAATTCCCATCACTCATTACTAAAAGCGGGTTTAAACAATTCTTTCACAGTAGATAAACAACCCATTTCAATCAAAGAAAACATTTTTAAACTAAGCCTTCAATTTCCAAGATAGAGGAATCGAGAGTGAAGCCACCTACCTCAACAAATTAGGCAAAACCAACCGACAGACAAATAACGCCAACATAACCAAGTCAAATACTCCCCGATACCTCCTTAGATTTCTTCCCATAGCACCAAAAAAACCAAAACCCAACTTAAAATTCATCCACTACCTTAGATCTACCCACGTTGGGTGTAGATCTAAGGATCCATCAAGGGGGAAGAAGGAGATCTAAGAAAACTAAAGGAAACGAGACTTACCTCGAACAACCGGCCTCTCAATGCCAAGGCAAGCCTCCGGAACGCTTCGCAAATGTCTGGTAAGTGTTCTCACTTCACAAGAGATAAATCCCGTGTTTGGGACATCTAGGAGCAAAAACAAGTGGTTTTAATGATAAAACAGATTAGATCCTTAAAAATCGGATCTAAGTTGACTCTGCACACGGTTAGTCAAATCATGTGCTAACCGTGCGGTAGTCACTGCTTAGAAGGGGTGCTCCGCACGACCTCCTCACACGGTTTTCCCAAACCGTGCGCACACCATGGAGTCTCCTCCATCCAAAGTGACCACCACCTACATGGATTCCCCATGGTTTGGGCAACCCGTGTGAAGCCCATGCGTCACCATTTTTTCCCTTTAACACTTTAAAAGTATCCAAACTTTCCCAACCATTTCTCATATTCTTCGAGTACTTAAAAAGCATACAACAAGGTTTACGTACCAGAAATCGGGGGTAATACATTCTCCACACCATTGGACTTTCTGTCCTTAGAATGTAGAAAACCATCGCTTACCTAAAAGTGTTCTGGCCACTGCTCTTTCATTTCTCTCTCACGTTCCAAAGTCTCTTCCTGAATCTGACCATGTTGCCACAAAACACGCACTAGACCGATTCTTTTTCCACGCAAGACTTTCTCCTACCTCTCCACAATCCACACCAGAATATTTACCAACGAAGCATCCGACTTTAGGTCAACGTGACCCCATCTGATCACATGGTCAGGATCAGGCTGATACTTCTTCAACTGAGATACATGGAACATATTATGCACTCCACTGAACAGTGGTGGTAACGCCAACCAATACACCACCTCGCCAACCCAAAATAGTATCTCAAAAGGGCCTATATATCAAGGATATAATTTTCCCTACTTCCCAAAATGACGATGTCCAAGCCTTAGAGGTATTTTCAAAAAGACATGATCACTCACCACAAACGACAACGGTCATCGGCGATGATTCGCATAATATTTCTGACGACTTTGTGTCGTCTCCATAATATTTTTTATCAAATGAATATTCTTTGGTGTTTCTTGGACAAGTCTCAGCCCAACTAGTGAAGTGTCACCTGTTTCCACCCAACAATGTAGAGAATGACTAGGACGCCCATACAATGCTACAAATGGAGCCATGTGTAATGAGGCCTATTAACTGTTGTTATATGAGAACTCAACTTAAGGTACATGCTCTTCCTACAAGCCACCAAAATCCATTACACAACCCCGCAACATGTCTTCCAATGTCTGTATCATCCTTTTGGATTTTCCATCTGTCTGAGGATGATACGCCGTACTCATATTCAACTGAGTTCCCAGGGCTTTCTTTAAGGATCGCCAGAAATGATATGTGAACCT
This sequence comes from Viscum album, assembly GCA_963277665.1. Classification (NCBI taxonomy): domain Eukaryota; kingdom Viridiplantae; phylum Streptophyta; class Magnoliopsida; order Santalales; family Viscaceae; genus Viscum; species Viscum album. The sequence continues at coordinate 161,975,762 of OY728155.1, read as the reverse complement.
CGGATCTCTATCTGACACAATTGAAACCAGTATGCCATGTCTCTTTACCACTTCTCGGATATAGATTTTTGAATGATCTTCCACCGTATGAGTTTCACGAATAGGGATGAAATGGGCTGACTTGGTTAAACAACCCACTATCACCCAAATGGCATCGTGTTTTCGGACTGTTCTTGGAAGACCTCTAATGTAATCCATAACTATCTGCTCCCACTTCCACAGTTTAATTCATAGAGACTACAATATACTTGTTGGTCTATGATGTTCTACTTTAACTTGCTGACAAGTTAAACTCTTGAAACGAATTCTGCTACCTTCCGTTTCATGTCGCTCCACTAAAATTGTGCCTTTATCGCCTTATAAATCTTCTGTATTCCTGGATGAACAGCCCATCTAGAATGGTGGTAAGCATGAAGGAGTTGTTCCTGAGTAGTTAAAGGTACAACCATCCGATCTTTAAACCACAAAACCGAACTCCCATCCAGCTTCCATCCCTGAATGGTCTCCCCACCATTGATTTTTGAACTCATTGCAACACAGTCTACATCGGTTGCTTGTGCCCCCTTTAGTATCTCCACCAAATTAGGAACAAGCACAACTGGAAAGAAAACCACAACCTCACCTCGGTCTTCACATTCCATACGCATGTCGGCTAGGACCGACATCAAATTCCTCTCATCTGATGCTTCTTGTGCCAACTGAGCATATGACTTTCTGCTTAATGCATCGGCCACCGAATTTCCATTACCCGGTGTATACATCATGTCAAAGTCGAACATTTGAAGATACTCCATACATCCCCTCTACCTTAGATTCAAATCTCATTTTGAGGAAATATTCTTCAAACTCTTATGATCTGTAAACATAGTGAAATTCTCACCAAAGAGATAATGACACCAAGTATTCAAGGCATGGGCAAATGCAGCTAACTCCAAATCATGTGTTGGGTAGTTCCTTTCATGCAATCTCAACTGCCTTGATCCATAAGCAACAATATGGTCTCCTTGCATGAGAACACATCCCAACCTAGATTCGGAAGAATCATAATACACCACGTACCCCTATCCTGATTCTAGAAAAATCAAGATGGGTGCTGATGTAAGGAAAACATTAAAATCTTGAAAAGATCTCAGACATTCCTTAGTCCATTGAAATACACTGTTTTTCTTTGTCAATGCTGTCATATGAGATTCTAGTTATGATAATTCATGCACAAATCATCGATAATAACTAGCTAGACCAAGAAAACTTCATATTTCAAAGACATACTTTGATGGTTTCCAAGAAAGAACAACTTCTATCTTTTCTAGATCCACTAAAACACCTTTATTAGAAACAACATGGCCTAGAAAGCTTACCTCTTGTATCCAAAAATTTTACTTTGATAATTTGGAATACAAATGATGTTCTCTCAATATTTCCAACAATATTTCTATGTTTTTCTCATGCTCAGCCCTTGTTCTTGAATACACCAATATGTCGTCCACAAACACCACAACAAAAGAATCCAGATATCGCAGAAATATCTGATTCATCAACGCCATAAAGACTAAAGGTGCATTCGTAAGACCAAAATGCATGACTACATATTCGTAGTGGCCATATCTGCTTCTGAATGTTGTCTTCAAAATATCCTCCTTCTGAACTCGCTACTGGTGATATCCTGACCACAAGTCAATTTTAGAGAACCACTGAAATCCCCTCAATTGATCAAAAAGGTCATCAATGCATAGAAGTGGATATCTATTATTTATATTAAGTTGGTTAAGTTTATGATAATCTGTACATAGCCTCTAATTTCCATCTGCTTTCTTTACAAACAAAACTAGTGCTGCCCATGGAGACAGGCTCGGCTGAATAAAACCTTTGTTTTACAATTCTTCCAACTGCACTTTCAATTCAATTGACTCTATTGGTTCCATCCTATAAGATGGAAGTGAGATAGGACCGGTCCCCGGAAGGAGATCAATCGTAAACTCCACTTCTCTTACATGTGGTAACCCAGAGAAGTTTTCAGGAAAAACATCAAGAAATTGATCCAAGACTACTGGAAAACTATTATTCGGGATCTCTTCTATCGATTCCAAGTTTAAGACAGCCAACTGGTAGGAGATCATTGCCTCTAAAGGTGCCAACAAGCCCGTTGCACCTGCCTTCACCACTCTTTCTTCTCTAAGGAGATGCTCGACCCCATCCTCAGTCACGAAACTGACTGTTCTGGTATAACAGTTGATGTGAGCCCTAAACTCTGTCAACCAATCCATACCTAGGATTATATCATATACATTCATCTCCATCACAAAGAAATCCCATTTTAGCTCAACTCTATCGACAGTTATAGAACATTCTCTACACACGAAGGATCTACATTCTCTTTCACTTAGAGGAGTTTGAATTTTTTTCACAGAAGACATCATTTCATGTTTTAAGTTTAGAAAATCAGCAATACAAGAAGCAAGAAATGAATTTGATGCACCAGTATCGAACAATACTTTCATGAGGGTAGAATTCAAAACAATCGTACCTCTCACTGTAGACAGTCTAGACTAGTCATCCACAATCCCCTGTTTCTCTCCATACAATTTCTTTGTTGCTGCACTTTGCTCATTATTGCCTAGTTGAGTTTGACCTGCCAGAGGAGTCATGGTATTCCTAGAATCACGATAGCAATCTCTGTTCTGCTGGTGAGACTGATTTTGCTGTCCTCGCCCTGTCGAAGCATAAGATGCTTGTGACACATGAGAAGTGTCACGAAAACCCGACTATGGAGCATAGTGACAATATCACTGAAGATGCACCATCTTGTTGCAATTGTGGCATGCTCTTGGTGGTGCTGTACATTCTCATTTCATGTGATCAATCAAGCCACATTGAAAACACCCGGCTGCCATCATTGGTGATGGAAGAATATTCACTGATCCAACCGTCTGATTCTAATTCGCACTCCCACCTTGGAATTAGGTGTCCCTCTTCCGTTTATTCCCAGTATTAGAGTTCCCAACCATTCCTGTGGGTATCATCATACTTCCTCCTCCCATAACTCCTGAGATGTCTCTTTCTGATACTGTTGCTCTATATACCATCTACGTATAATCCGTAATACATAGCACAACTATCTTCGAATGAATCTCCCATATGAACCCTTATTCAAAGATGCGTGCCTTCAACGATGCACTTGCAGCAACTTCCGGTGTGAAGTGCACTAAATTCATGAATTTATCCGCATACTCCATGATAGAGAGATTCTTCTGCTTCAAGCTGAAAAATTTTGTCATCCTCTAGATCTTGAACGAGTGAGGATAGAATTGTTTATTGAACAATTCCTCCAATTCCTCCCAGCATAGGCCTTGATCCACCTTATCCTACACCACTATCTCTCACCACTGTCATGCAAGATCCTCTGGGAAATAAGTCACCAACTTTACTTTTAGTTCTGTTGGTGTACTGATGAAATCGAAGAGGCGATTCATCCTACTCAACCACACCTCTGCCCTTTCTGGTTCAGAATCACCCTGAAAGATGGGTGGATTATGATTCTGGAACTGGACGGAATGGTCTACATGCCTTGACTCATCCCTCCAATTCCCCGTTTCCACAGCCTGAAATGCTTGAACTGCACATCGGACTTGCTGCTGGTTCACTTGTGGCTCAAGTGTGACCACATTCTCCGCAGCCTCTTTTGTTTGGTTTCTATGATGCCTAACGGGTGCCATATTCTATACCAACAACGCACGCCGTTAGTCTCACATCCTAGAAACTAAAGGCTTAGCATTTCAATTTCTATCACATCACTATCACAACATTGATTTCCAACCATCATGTTTTTCCACATTTACCCATTTCTAAAAAAATCTTATCTTTCTTTTGAAAATCAATCTATTTTCAAAATACATCAACCATACTTTTTTCAAAATCTTTTATTTGAAAACAAGTTTAAAATTTTCAAAAATTATGCTTTTACATTAAAGCATAATTCATTTCTCAAAATGATATATGCACTCCTAGTGGGAAGTCATTCCTCTAATGCATGTCATGATCATCTCATTGGCTAAACCCATGATAATGAGATTTTTTATCCTATAAGTGTCTCCAAAACACTTATGTTCCCAACTCCATGGTAACTTGAAGTTCAGTATAAAAAGGTTAACTATGTCTTTTTATGCTCTACATTCCAAATTTAGAAAATCATACTCCTTCCTAAGATGACCACCCAAGGAATAGACACGTAATAATTCAACGCCAAGACCAAAAAAACTGATGACTACTTGTTCCACAAATAAAGGAACGAGCATATTGCATTTATACCCCAAGGACCAAAAAAACTGATACCATTTTTAATGACCCACTTATCCTTATAGGCTTAAGAATACAACAAGTCATTACTTGACCGTAAGCGACATCCCCAAGGTGCCAAAGGCTGGAAATAAATTCCGAAGGGTTTCAAAACAAGTGGGGGGCTATTTACCCTTTTAGAACATACCACAAAGCCAACAAACATAGACAAACAAATCCACTAAATGATTCATGATAAATGATAAGAAAACTCAACCAATTATTTTATCACAAACCAACCAAAATTACCATAGTTTAAACCAACACTAAATCAGAGTAAACAACGGAAAGACAAACTAAAATACTACAAGATGACAACCCAACTCTATGCTCCACAAGCTCCAAGATCCAACATCACGAACCAGACCAAGTATCACGAAGTGGTTCTATAAACATGTGACACTTTACCTTTTCCAACATCCAGGTATATGACATCTGCCAAATCCCCAACGTGCTAAAGCAAATGGTGAGTAATGAAACTCATCAGGTTTTCCCCGATGACTTCCCAACCCATGCCTCTAGGATAAAAAAAGTTAGCACATTCATATAAAAAAATTTATATTAAACAATTCCAAAATAGTTCATAATATAACAAGTTCCATGTCAAATCCATTTTCCAATGAAAAACATCTTTCTCAAGAAAAGAAACCAAGAAAAGTTTCCAATAAAATTCCCATTTCCATTTTGGCACATTCATTCCATTTCACAAATCCACACAACTAACCATTCATGCATCCTGGACCTCCCTGTACTCGCATGTGGTGAGTTATCCTTCCACTAAGTATTCACTTAGTGTACTACCTTGATGGGGTTACTTCACGCCCTTATCTGTCCCTCTTGATGGGGGTACTACCCCCCCTTATCCATCCCAACCTTTTGATGGGGGTACTTCTCGACCTTATCCATCCCAATGCATATTAACACACACCACAACCCATGAAAATCCATGCCAAAAACAAGTGTGTTCAAAACCTTTCAATAAACAATCAATCCTTTTATTGAAAACCATTTCTTTCAAGTAGCAAGACCATAACCAGTTTAAAATCACCATTTTAAATTCACTTCAACTAACACTTTCCAAAAACACACAATTCCCATCAACCGTTACTAAAAAGGGGTTTAAAACATTCTTTCACATTAGATAAACAACCCATTTCATTCAACGAAAACAATTTAAAACTATGCCTTCAAGTTCTAATAAGAGAAATTGAGGGTGAAGCCACCTACCTCAACAAATTTGGAGAAACTGACCAACGGACAAAGAACGCAAACAAAACCAAGTCAACTACTCTGATAAACCCCATTAGGTTCTTTCCCTTATCACCAAAAAAACCAAAACCAGGCTTAAAATTCATCTTCTACCTTACATCTACCCACCTTGGGCATAGATATAAGGATCCATCAAGAGGGAATAAGGAGATCTAAGAAAACTAAAGGAAATGAGACTTACCTCGATCAACCAGCCTCTCAACACCAAATACAGCCTCTGGATCGCTTCCAAAATGGCTGGTAAGTGTTCTCCCACCTTCTCTAGAGTGAAATCCCATGTTTGGGCCGTCAGGGAAAAAAACAAGTGGGATTAATGATAAAATGGATTAGATCCTTAAAAATAGGATCTAAGTTGACTCCGCGCATGGTTAGTCCGCACAGTTAGTCAAATCGTGTGATAACCTTGTAGTAGTCACTGCATGAAAGGGCCACTCCGCATGGCCTCCTCGCACAGTTTTCCCAAACCATGCACACACCATGTGGTCTCCTCTGTCCAAAGTAACAACCACCTGCACCACTTTATCATAGTTTGGGCAACCCGTGCGAAGCCCGTGGGTCACCACTTTTTTCTCTTTAACACTTTAAAAGTCTCTAAACTTTCCCAACCATTTATTATATTCTTCAAGTACTTAAAAAGCATAAAACAAGGGTTACATACCAGAAACAGGGGGTACTACATAAACTCTGACTCCGAACATTGTAAATCCAGATTCCAAATTTCCTTGAAATTAAGACTCTGGAAATCTATAGAGTTCAGGTTTCGAATTCCATAAGAAAATAGAATCTGAATATCCTTGTATTATAGACACCAAATGAGATTTTGGTTAGACTCCGAACATTTATTTTCTTATATTATGAATATCTGTTTTTGGTTATGTAACCATGTTTTTACTTACACTTGTTTCTGTTATAAAACAATTTCGTGCTTTCCGTTACTAACTATCCATTGTTTGAGTGACACGTGTATAGTTCCCTCTAATATTCAAGGAAAAATATGTTCGTTGGAGGAGGGAGATGACCGTTGGAGTTGTGCCTATAAATAGGAGCTCATTTGAACGAGCTCAATACTATTACTAGACAACACTTTGATTTGATTACATGATGTTGAAGAGATTTATAGAGATTGAGGCTCTTATAAACTCTCAGGCTTCAAAGTTTGAATAGCTTGTTCAAACTTTTCTTCGTGCAGATTTTCTTTGTACAGAGGTGTGATTTAATTGAAATCGGATACTTTGAGTTGTGAAGTCAGAGGTGCCGATTTCCTTACAAATAGAGGGCTTGAGGGGATATCAAGATAGATACATATCTTCCGATTGAGGGCTTACCTGGGTTTGGGTAAGACATATTTCTTGAAAGTATAAATCAAGGGACTTGTATCCAGGATTGTTGGATACCCTTCTCTTTGGGTTAAAAGAGTAACTACTTGTTACTTATAGTGTTTTTGTTTTTTTCCACTGTAATTTTGGTTGTTATGGAAAGTATAACTATATTATACTTCCTTAAACTTATACTCTGATTTTATAGGATTCTATACGATTTAAGGTAGTATCTTAGTTATTGTAAATTTTTGTTATGTTTCTTTTCCGGAATAACTTTTCCGGAATCAAGAAAGTTATTATAATTTAGAGTTGTTGTGAATTTGGTTTATGCAAAATTTTCTTAAGGATTTTTAAAGTATACAATTAACCCCCCTCTTGTATATTGAGTATCTTCATCATAGTTTGATACTACAATCAATATCATATCTATTATATTATCAATCCAACAAGAAACAAATAAAATAATACATTATCACCCATAATAAACTCTAGGGGTCATTAACATCAATCAGAATATGACTTCTCTCTACTCTGATTCATATCCATATGTTTCTAAATCCACTAAACTTACTCTGATGTCCCCTATACAAGACTCGGTCCCAAAAACACTAACTTTCATACCTTCATCCAGCATGGGTTTTATCTGCATGGGTTACTATAATTCGCCTCGTATATTTCCATTTGAATTGTTACCTGATAACTATTTCATAGTTCAACTCTACAAGTTCAAGGTGCTTCTCCCAAGACCCACCATAGTCAAGAACAGATGATCATAACATATCGTCAATCAGTTGTATAGTATTCTTCAACTTACAATCTATCCAAGTTTGGAAACCCATACTAAAAAAAAACCTATATTCCAAGTTACTTATGTAAAACATATCAAAACCATGATGTAGAGCACAAATCACAGTCTAAAACTATATTTTGTGGCACCTCATGAAGAGGAACTATCTCCTGAACATAGTTCTCTTCCAACTGCTCCACTAAGAAATTATCCTTCACTGGTAAGAAATGTGTTGCCTTTGTTAAATGGTATTCAATCACCAAAATATCGTCATTCTTCCAAGGCATCCTTGGGGGACTTACTACGAAATCCAAATGCACACCATTCTACATCTATTCTGGAATGGGTAGCAGTTTTAGAAAACTGCCCGATCATTGATTCTTAATCTTCACCAGTTGACAGTTGTATCATCATGTCACAGACCCTATTATCTCTTTTTTCATGCCCGACCACCAAATGATTATTTTAGGTCTTGGTGCATTTTCTTCACACCTGGATGAATCAACAAATTTGAGGCATCACATTCCTACATCAACTCCTCAGGACACTTTTAGGAAAAATAACCTGATTCCTGACATACATTATCTCATCCTCGTATGTGGTTCAATCTGATGTTAACTCCAAAAATTCATGTCCTTCCCTCTTGGATAAACCTTGTGTATTATCATATTTTCTATCTCTAATCTACCTCAAGAGTGTATACTCAACTTAAAATTACATGAGATTCATCTTCTCCAGACTCTCCTAAACCACAACATGCATCTTAGCCAACAAGGTAATCATATTCCACTCAAAATTAGACTCCTAAACATATGGAGTCTGAATTTTTCTAATTAAAGCATCATCAACACTGTTCCCCTATACAGATGTATATGCTCGATCAGAAACAATCTACTACATATACTTAGCGCACCTCCATTGTTAGAGATTCAAATATCACTTCAAAAATATAGACTTAAAGATCTTGGGATTTTTATACATAGTAAAATTTTTACTAAATAGATAATGTCGACAACACTTCAAATCATAATCCACAATAGCTAAATCAAGGTTATTCATTGGATAATTTTGTTTATGTATCCTCAACTACCAAGACCCATACACCAAAACTCGATCTCCCAACATCAACACTACTCCAAGATCTATCCTAGAAGAATCAAAAAATGATTTATGCTCCTCATTTAACTCAGGTAGGATCAATATTGGTGTCGATGTCAAATTATTATTCATTTACTTGATGGAAAAATCACATGATCTAGACCATTCAAACTTACACCTGACACGAGCCTGTCGTGGGGTGTGACAAAAACAAATAAAACCTAAGTTAAAATGTAGCAAAGTGGGTAACCTAAGTTGTCTCCAGAGAGGAGTGCACAAAAATTACGTTTGTCACTTAAATTAAAGAAATAAGAAGAGGTTCTTTTTTAAAGTTGTTTGAGTTGAAAAATAAACAAGCAATTGAAAAGAAAGGTTGAAAACTAATGGATGAAGAGAGTGATGGGGTCAGGGTAGGATCACCTTTTGTAATGTCATCATAGTCACAAATATTGTAACACCCGAGATTTTTATGAGTAATATTTTGTTTTTATATATCATCAAAGGAATCTTTCACTACATACTAGCTTGGCTTACTTTACACGCAATCGCGACCTTTCTCGATAGCTTGCGTCGTACGCAATACCGAGTTTCACTAAACAACGATATGCTATTAAAATATTATTAAAACTAGCCGTTATGAATAGTAATAACCACTTTTTGAAATTTTATAAATTTTATTTTTCAAAATGGACTTCATTTTTGGATTCGGAATACCGAAATTAGCCTAGGGTGAAATTTTGGTATTTTTCTGAAAACTTTCAATTTTTGATGAATAGTGAAACCACTAAGTGGTAGGTTAAAAACTGAATTTTGCATAAAACTTAATTTTACCGCTTCTTTGAATGGAATTTCGAAAATCTGACAGACACGGTTGATATCAGTAAGTAAAATGTGGTTCAATGAGATAAAAATAATTTTTTTGGTGAATAGTAACTTTTTACTCTTTTTACCGCGGTTAATAGTAAATAGGGTAACTAAGGGTAAATATGATATTACTATTACCCTAACACATGTCCTAATTCTATTGGATAAGTTTAATTCGACCAAAAACAAACTTAGGAATAAAATATGACCATTTAGGCCCACTTGGATTAGATTAGGACATTTATTATTAATTTATTTAAAAAGGGTTAAAATAGTTAAAATCAAAGTTTAATAAGTAAATCATTTTTAATATGGGGTTATACATAATATAAATTCGACTATAAATATTCATTAGAAAGATAAAAATATTTCCTACATAATGGTATTTTATTTATAATTTTTAGAAATTAAATAATGTAATTTATTTATGACACAATGATGATGCAGTAATTATCTTATTTATGAAATATTGACATAATTGATGTTATAAACACCAAAATAAATGTAATTTGAGACTTTTTATGAATTACACTAATTTTCTAGGTTATTATGATATATTAGTGTTGATTTAATAAACTTGGTTCGAACATATAATTCTGTTATGACTTTCACAAAAATCATATATCAAATAGTGTCAAAATTGACACAAAATAGTTTTTAAATCAAATATTATATTATTAATTGTTATTTTATTCCTAAAAATCTAAGGTTCGGCCAAATGAATTATATAAGAATATATATATTAATAATAAACAATTTGGGATTCTTTTGGCATGTTATAGTAAGTGTATTAACCATATAGTGAACGAAAACAAAAAGACACTGTAAAAGTTAAATTATGTAACTTAGAGTTAAATCTAATTGATAAGGTTAAAATAATACCCTAAACTTGTCTAAATCCTATTGGTTGATAGGATTTTGACCCATACCCACTTTAGCTTCGAAATAAGACCCTTTGGAACCATTATATACCGATTTTGACTTTAATATAAAATAATATTTTGAGATATTCCTAAGGTGCCCCTCTCCTCCCTTATAAAAGGGCACCTCCTCCCCCTCCTCCTCACACCAATTTGAGCACTCAAGCTCGGCCAACCCCTGCCATTTTCTCCTCTCCAATTCCCTAGAATAATCCTAGAGGTCCTGGTTTTCTTCAAATACCAATCTTAGTTCCCTAAGTGGAGGATTCAAAGAAGCGTTCCAAAGAAGAGGTAATATCCATTACCGATCTTTTCAATTTCATTCTTCTTCAACTTCTTCTTCTTTAGTTGTTTCATGATAAAGTATTAACATCAGTATTACTTATATACTGATATGTTATTATAAATATGAAACAACCCTAATTCACCTTCTATCCATCCTACGGAAAAATGAAATCACCGCGCGTGCGTACGTACGGAATACCGTCTCCACGCCGTGGTGTAATCTATTTTCCATCATCACCTTACAAGGATGGGTATAATGGTGTAATGAGTAACTATTTATGATTATTATAAATTAATATTGATACTGAAATAATATATATATACTCCAACACAATTCCACGATCATAGGAACGATATCATCACTCGTGCGTACGTACGGAATACCGTCTCCACGATGTGATGCGACTCGTTCTACATGATCATCATTACATAGTAATTATATAAATGAATTGAATGAATAAATATAATATATGTTACACTAATACCATTCTGGATATAAGGTATCTATAACCTTAAAAGAAGAATAAAAATTTATTCGGCAAAACACGCATAAGAACAAAAGGCAATAAAGACCCGAGTAACAAGTAACAATGAAATATTACTAACAAGAAGCTAAGAATATGACCATATATGATATCATATAAATATTTATGATTCTGGAATAAGTCAATAACATTATTTAAACCATTATACAGGAGCTTCGGACACGTACAAAGCAAATCGGACCTAAGGTAAGGGAAATATCACAATCTCATTTTTATCCGAGATTGCTTATACTTTGGTATTTACTGGGGAGTATTTTATCATCCACATCCATGTTTCCTCAATATGTAATATTATTTCCATCCATGTACAATTTTTTAAATCCAATTTTACCCTTCGGTGAGTTTTTAGTAAAAGATATGAAAGGAATCTTTTGTCGTTTTTCGTATGAGGTACTTTTTGACTTTTCCGACAAAAGTACAAAGAATGTTTTTTTAACTTATACGGCATGAATGGATTTCTAAAACATTATTTCCAAGAAGCTTCCTTTAGAATTATTCAAGTTTATTTTTAATCAACTTCTTTTAGTTTAAAATTGTATGACATGTTAAGAAAGGAAAAGTGTTTTTGAAGTAGAAAGGATATTTTCCTCAAGAATAGAGTTCAAGTATTTTATCAAAATTATTTTCCATCTAAGATAATAAAAGGGTTCTTTTTTTATCCCTATTATTACATGGATTTGATTATGTTGTGATGGAAATATTTTTATGAATTCCTTTATCTTATATGAATTGTTTTATGATGTCATGTTGTTTAAGAATCCCATTTTTATTACATGGGTTACGCTATGATGTATTGTTTATGATTATGTGGCACACATAAGAAAGGATTCATTATAATATGGGTGGGACCTATATCTCCCTCCAATGCATTGGGTAAAGATTTTATATCTCATGAGATAGACATGGCTGGAACGGTAGGTTATACCGGTTCAGTGAAACAGGACTGGAACGAGGGTGACTGGGTTCAGAAAGGGACTTTGTCCACTAAGATAGTCTTGGAAATGAGTCATGACTAACAAGAAATGATTTTCCATGATTATGTGTGCATGACACAAAGTTTCAAGTTTTATGTTATGATTATGGGGATCTCATTTTCACTTCTATGATCTATTCCATGTTAAGATATTATGATCTCTTTTGCAGGATATGATTTTAAAAAAGATATGATATGATTTTTATTTCCTTTATTTGCCCTTGCTGAGCATTTGAGCTCACCCTTTTATGTTTTCTTTTCCCCAGGTCAGGAAGATTGATATTAAGTAGAATATGCTAAAAGGGACCCTAGATATGATGAAATAAATGGGAGACAATGTAGAAGATTTATGAACCAGTTGTTTATGTTTCCCAGTTTCTAAAGACACTATACCTATACGGTCCTTTGTGGTTTTGTCATATGTTGTAATAAGTGTGCTTCAATTTTGAAGTATTAACAATGTATGTAAAGTATGGGTCGTTATAGTTGGTATCAGAGGAAAGGTATAGTCAACCTTTGGAAACTAGGATGTGAAAGTCTTAGTAAGAACCCTAAGGATAAGTCTAAGAATAGAACACAATCTTAGTGTTTTAGAAATGGCCATGAATACCCTAGGGTAAGACCTTAAGTGTGAAATTTTATCCTTGATTATGTGGTTTTCCTATTATAATTAGTGTTGCTCACACTATTCTTCTTGGTTTTAGTCAATGGCTGGAACCCGAAGGAACCGTGTTAATGCGGAATGCGATGGGCAATGCAATGATTGTCCCCCTGAGCAACCAAACGATATGGGCGCTGGAATGCAAAATCTTGTAGCCATGCTCACAGAACTTTCTCAAGCTATGAATCATGTAGGACTTCCAAACGAGCAAAGTAAGGAGCAACATTTTGTTGAATCCTTCATGAGGCAGCATCCACCTTCTTTCAGCGGGTCTACTGATCCATTAGTTGCTGAACAATGGATTAGTAATACTGAAAATATATTTTCAGTTCTTCAATGTTCTAAACATGATAAAGTCATCCTAGCAGTGTATCGTTTGGAAGGAGATGCTGATCAATGGTGGAATCTTATTAAGAATACGATGCAAAGGGATGAAATTGAGTCTATGAAATGGGACGAGTTCAAGAACTTATTTTTCAATAAGTATTTCCCACGTATTCTCCGAACAAAGATGGAGAAAGAGTTTCTTGAACTGAAGCAAAGGGATGATGAATCTGTTGGTACCTATGAAGCATATTTTACAAGACTTGCAAGGTACGCTTCTGGTATTATTATCCAACCTGAGAGTAAGATCGATCGATTCTTTAGTGGCTTAAAACCAAGTCTTCGAAGGGCGTTAGCCATAAGGGACTTCAATAGCTACGAGGAAATCATTCGATGTGCTCTCAAAGTCGAGATGGAGATTGGAGTAACCCATCAGTCACATGGGTTTGATAAGAAGAGGAAGATGGAATTCAAAGGAAAATCTAAAGAGCACACTGAAAAGAAGATGAGCTTTCCCTTATGCTCAAATTGTGGAAAGAAACATGGAGGGAGTTGTCTTAAAGGGACAAGTAAATGTTTCAAATGTGGAAAGGAAGGTCATCGGGCATTTGAATGCCGCGATAATGGGAAGAAGATGTCTAATGATGCAAACAAAGGAAGGGATACACAGAATGAACCTACTACACTTCAATGTTTCAAGTGCAAGGAGATGGGGCATTATGCCAATCAATTCCCAAATCCAAGGGATGATGATGATGGTCGACGTCAACAAAATCTTAAGGCTAAAGACAAAGGAAAGTCACATGAAATTTCTATCAGCGATGTGGAGTACGATAACGAAGTGGTGAAAGGTACACTTACCATCCACTCTAAAGTAGCAAATGTTTTATTTGATTCTGGATCCACCCACTCTTTTATTTCTGAAAAATTTTCTAAGGGTATCACCGTATTACCTCAACAATTAGATGTTGAGTTAGCCGTGACAACACCTAATGGCACAACAGTCGCATCAAAAGTTTATAATTCTTCTCCGATCGAAGTTTGTGGGAAAGTGCTTCCTGCGAATCTTGTGATCCTTCCTTTAGTGGAATTTGATGTGATTCTTGGCATGGATTGGCTTTCTCTACATGGAGCTCATATCAATTTCCAAAGAAGGGAAGTCACATTTCATATTACAGATCAATCTACGATCGTCTATCGATGCAAGGATGAATATAACCTTCCAGTGGAAATTCATTCCATCTTATGGGTCTTGATTCCACTAAATGAAGGTTATTTATCTCAAATGGTTGGTGAGAAACTTACGATTAAGAATATGCCCATTGTACGGGAGTTTGATGATGTCTTTCCGGAGGAATTACCGGGTCTTCCACCAAATCGTGAAGTTGAGTTTTCAATAGAACTCGTACCGGGTGCTTTGCCTATTTCAAAGACACCTTATAGAATGGCCCCAATTGAGTTGCAGGAATTGAAGAAGCAACTCCAAGAGAATCTTGATAAGGGATTCATACGCCCTAGTGCGTCACCTTGGGGAGCACCTGTTCTATTTGTTAAGAAGAAAGATGGATCAATGAGACTCTGCATTGATTATCGAGAACTTAACAAGATCACTATCAAGAACAAATATCCTCTCCCACGCATTGATGACTTATTTGACCAACTACGCGGAGCTCAATACTTTTCCAAGATTTATCTTCATTCAGGGTATCATCAATTAAGGTTCAAAAGGGGGGATATACCAAAGACGGCTTTCTGTACAAGGTATGGACACTATGAATTTATAGTGATTCCATTAGGTCTTACTAATGCCCCTGCTATCTTCATGGATCTAATGAATAGAGTCTTTAGAGACTATCTTGATAAATTTGTGGTAGTCTTTATAGACGATATTCTTGTCTATTCAAAGAGCAAGGAAGAGCATGAAGATCACTTGAGAATTATATTGAAGACCCTGAGAAAGGAGAAGATTTATGCCAAATTTACCAAGTGTGAATTTTGGCTTAAAAAAGTTGCATTTTTGGGTCACATAATCTCAAAAGAGGGGATATCTGTGGATCCAGCAAAAAAAGAGGTTATCGAAAGATGGTCAAGACCAACAACAGTAACTGAGATCCGAAGTTTTCTTGGTTTGGCTGGATATTATCGACGTTTTGTAAAATATTTTTCACGATTATCTAATCCACTCACCAAGTTGACTCGGAAAGGAGTTAAGATTGTTTGGACAGAGGAATGTGAAGAGAATTTCAAGGAGTTGAAAAGAAGGTTATCCAGTGCACCTGTGATCACACTGCCTTGTAGTGGAGAAAGGTTTGTGATCTACAGTGATGCATCTAAGAAAGGATTGGGGTGTGTTCTTATGCAAAATGATATGGTGATAGCTTATGCCTCACGACAGTTGAAAATCCATGAGCAAAATTACCCAACACATGATTTGGAGTTGGCTGCGGTAATATTTGCATTAAATATTTGGAGGCATTACCTTTATGGTGAAAGGTGTGATATTTATACTGATCATAAAAGTTTAAAGTATATTTTCACACAAAAGGAGTTGAATATGCGTCAAAGAAGATGGTTGGAGCTGATTAAGGATTATGACTGCTCAATCCATTACCACCCTGGGAAAGCAAACAAGGTGGCAGATGCATTAAGCCGACAAGAACATGCTAGTTTATCCATGATGAGGATCACAAAAGATCCAATATTTATGGATTTACAAAGGATGGATCTTGGAATTATAATGGAAGGGGAAAAATCTTATCTTTCTCAAATGAATGTTCAACCATCTATACATGTGGAGATTAAAGAGGCACAGAAAGAAGATGTCGAGTTACAAAATAAGGTGAGAAATGTTCCTGAATTCAACCTTGATTGTGATGGGATAATAAAGTTCAGGAATCGGGTTTGTGTTCCTCCCATCCCTGAATTAAAGAAGGAGTTGCTGGATGAGGCTCATAGTTCTTCATTCTCTATTCATCCTGGAAGCACAATGATTTATAGGGACCTGAAAGAGTACTTCTGGTGGGATGGAATGAAAAGAGATGTTGCTGAATATGTCTCTCGATGCTTGGTTTGTCAACAAGTTAAAGTTGAGAGACAAAAGTCTAAGGGGATGTTACAACCATTACCCATACCCGAATGGAAATGGGAAAACATCACTGTGGACTTTGTCACAGGACTTCCTAAAACATCCAAAGTCAATAATGTTATTTTGGTCATAGTTGATCGTCTTACAAAGTCTGCACACTTCATTGCTATTAGAGAGGATTTCTCTCTAGATCAGCTTGCCATGATATATGTAAAGGAAGTGGTAAGATTGCATGGAGTACCAATTTCTATTATATCTGATCGGGATCCGAGATTTACCTCGAAGTTCTGGTGAAGTCTTCAGCATACTCTGGATACAGAGTTGAGTTTCAACACTGCTTATCATCCCCAGACAGACGGTCAGTCTGAGAGAATAATTCAAACCCTAGAAGATATGTTGAGAGCTTGGTCTATGGATTTCAAAGGAGGTTGGGATCAACACCTACCTTTGGTGGAATTTTCATATAATAATAGCTTTCACTCCAGTATTCAGATGGATCCTTATGAAGCTCTCTATGGAAAGAAATGCAGGACTCCAACTTGCTGGGATGATGTTGGGGAAAGAAAGCTATTAGGACCTGATCTCGTTGATGAAATGGCGGAAAAGGTCAGATCTATTCAACAACACATAAGAGCAGCTCAGAGTCGACAGAAAAGTTATGTCGACAACCGAAGAAAAGACCTAGAGTTTGAAGTGGGTGATAAAGTGTTCTTACGAATATCTCCCTGGAAGAGGGTTATGAGATTTGGAAAGAAGGGGAAGTTGAGCCCTAGATATATCGGTCCTTTCGAAATACTGGATTGTGTTGGAAAGGTAGCTTACCGATTGGCGATTCCACCGAATCTCTCTCAAGTTCACGATGTGTTCCATGTATCTCTCCTGAGAAAGTACATACCTGATCCTTCACATGTACTCAGCTCAGAAGTTGTACCGCTGGAGCAAGATCTTTCTTATGAAGAACAACCGATAGAGATTCTGGATCGTAGCGAAAAAGACCTACGAAATAAGACCACTCGATTGGTGAAAGTTTTATGGAGGAACCACCAATTAGAAGAAGCTACATGGGATCTTGAGGATATGATGAGGGAGAAGTATCCTCATCTGTTTGTTACAAAGTGATGAATTTCAAGGGCGAAATTCTTTTTAAGGGGGGTAGAATGTAACACCCGAGATTTTTATGAGTAATATTTTGTTTTTATATATCATCAAAGGAATCTTTCACTACATACTAGCTTGGCTTACTTTACACGCAATCGCGACCTTCCTCAATAGCTTGCGTCGTACGCAATACCGAGTTTCACTAAACAACGATATGCTATTAAAATATTATGAAAACTAGCCGTTATGAATAGTAATAACCACTTTTTGAAATTTTATAAATTTTATTTTTCAAAATGGACTTCATTTTTGGATTCGGAATACCGAAATTAGCCTAGGGTGAAATTTTGGTATTTTTCTGAAAACTTTCAATTTTTGATGAATAGTGAAACCACTAAGTGGTAGGTTAAAAACTGAATTTTGCATAAAACTTAATTTTACCGCTTCTTTGAATGGAATTTCGAAAATCCGACAGACACGGTTGATATCAGCAAGTAAAATGTGGTTCAATGAGATAAAAATAATTTTTTTGGTGAATAGTAACTTTTTACTCTTTTTACCGCGGTTAATAGTAAATAGGGTAACTAAGGGTAAATATGATATTACTATTACCCTAACACATGTCCTAATTCTATTGGATAAGTTTAATTCGACCAAAAAAAAACTTAGGAATAAAATATGACCATTTAGGCCCACTTGGATTAGATTAGGACATTTATTATTAATTTATTTAAAGAAGGGTTAAAATAGTTAAAATCAAAGTTTAATAAGTAAATCATTTTTAATATGGGGTTATACATAAGATAAATTCGACTATAAATATTCATTACAAATCTAAAAATATTTCCTACATAATGGTATTTTATTTATAATATTTTGACATTAAATAATGTAATTTATTTATGACACAATGATGATGCAGTAATTATCTTATTTATGAAATATTGACATAATTGATGTTATAAACACCAAAATAAATGTAATTTGAGACTTTTTATGAATTCCAATAATTTTCTAGGTTACTATGATATATTAGTGTTGATTTAATCAACTTGGTTCGAACATATAATTCTGTTATGACTTTCACAAAAATCATATATCAAATAGTGTCAAAATTGACACAAAATAGTTTTTAAATAAAATATTATATTATTAATTGTTATTTTATTTCTAAAAATCTAAGGTTCGGCCAAATGAATTAGATGAGGATATATATATTAATAATAAACAATTTGGGGTTCGTTTGGCATGTTATAGTAAGTGTATTAACCATATAGTGAAAGAAAACAAAAAGACACGGTAAAAGTTAAATTATTTAACTTAGAGTTAAATCTAATTGATAAGGTTAAAATAATACACTAAACTTGTCTAAATCCTATTGGTTGATAGGATTTCGACCCATCCCCACTTTAGCTTCGAAATAAGACCCTTTGGAACCATTATATACCGATTTTGACTTTAATATAAAATAATATTTTGAGATATTCCTAAGGTGCCCCTTTCCTTCCTTATAAAAGGGCACCTCCTCCCCCTCCTCCTCACACCAATTTGAGCACTCAAGCTCGGCCAACCCCTGCCATTTTCTCCTCTCCACTTCCCTGGAATAATCCTAGAGGTCCTGGTCTTCTTCAAATACCAATCTTAGTTCCCTAAGTGGAGGATTCAAAGAAGCGTTCCAAAGAAGAGGTAATATCCATTACCGATCTTTTCAATTTCTTTCTTCTTCAACTTCTTCTTCTTTAGTTGTTTCATGATAAAGTAATAACATCAGTATTACTTACATACTGATATGTTATTATAAATATGAAACAACCCTAATTCACCTTCTATCCATCCTACGGAAAAATGAAATCACCACGCGTGCGTACGTACGGAATACCGTCTCCACGTCATGGTGTAATCTATTTTCCACCATCACCTTACAAGGATGGGTATAATGGTGTAATGAGTAACTATTTATGATTATTATAAAGTAATATTGATACTGAAATAATATATATATACTCCAATACAATTCCACGATCATAGGAACGATATCATCACTCGTGCGTACGTACGGAATACCGTCTCCACGATGTGATGCGACTCGTTCTACATGATCATCATTACATAGTAATTATATAAATGAATTGAATGAATAAATATGATATATGTTACACTAATACCATTCTGGATATAAGGTATCTATAACCTTAAAAGAAGAATAAAAATTTATTCGGCAAAACACGCATAAGAACAAAAGGCAATAAAGACCCGAGTAACAAGTAACAATGAAATATTACTAACAAGAAGCTAAGAATATGACCATATATGATATCATATAAATATTTATGATTCTGGAATAAGTCAATAACATTATTTAAACCATTATACAGGAGCTTCGGACACGTACAAAGCAAATCAGACCTAAGGTAAGGGAAATATCACAATCTCATTTTTATCCGAGATTGCTTATACTTTGGTATTTACTGGGGAGTATTTTATCATCCACATCCATGTTTCCTCAATATGTAATATTATTTCCATCCACGTACAATTTTTTGAATCCAATTTTACCCTTCGGTGAGTTTTTAGTAAAAGATATGAAAGGAATCTTTTGTCATTTTTCGTATGAGGTACTTTTTGACTTTTCCGACAAAAGTACAAAGAATGTTTTTTTAACTTATACGGCATGAATGGATTTCTAAAACATTATTTCCAAGAAGCTTCCTTTAGAATTATTCAAGTTTATTTTTAATCAACTTCTTTTAGTTTAAAATTGTATGACATGTTAAGAAAGGAAAAGTGTTTTTGAAGTAGAAAGGATATTTTCCTCAAGAATAGAGTTCAAGTATTTTATCAAAATTATTTTCCATCTAAGATAATAAAAGGGTTCTGTTTTTATCCCTATTATTACATGGATTTGATTATGTTGTGATGGAAATATTTTTATGAATTCCTTTATCTTATATGAATTGTTTTATGATGTCATGTTGTTTAATAATCCCATTTTTATTACATGGGTTACGCTATGATGTATGGTTTATGATTATGTGGCACACATAAGAAAGGATTCATTATAAGATGGGTGGGACCTATATCTCCCTCCAATGCATTGGGTAAAGATTTTATATCTCATGAGATAGACATGGCTGGAACGGTAGGTTATACCGGTTCAGTGAAACAGGACTGGAACGAGGGTGACTGGGTTCAGAAAGGGACTTTGTCCACTAAGATAGTCTTGGAAATGAGTCATGACTAACAAGAAATGATTTTCCATGATTATTTGTGCATGCCACAAAGTTTCAAGTTTTATGTTATGATTATGGGGATCTCATTTTCACTTCTATGATCTATTCCATGTTAAGATATTATGATCTCTTTTGCAGGATATGATTTTCAAAAAGATATGATATGATTTTTATTTCCTTTATTTGCCCTTGCTGAGCATTTGAGCTCACCCTTTTATGTTTTCTTTTCCCTAGGTCAGGAAGATGGATATTAAGTAGAATATGCTAAAAGGGACCCTAGATATGATGAAATAAATGGGAGACAGTGTAGAAGATTTATGAACCAGTTGTTTATGTTTCCCAGTTTCTAAAGACACTATACCTATACGGTCCTTTGTGGTTTTGTCATATGTTGTAATAAGTGTGCTTTAATTTTGAAGTATTAACAATGTATGTAAAGTATGGGTCGTTATAAATATCATCCTACCTCTCTTCATTTTGAATGAAAAATGAAAGACTCCTCGATCGAGTCATCTATCACCCTTGGTTAAAGATGAAAATTGAACTCACTCCTATGTGCATGAAAGTTCATAAACAATTCATAAACAAATAAGGCAAGTCCTGATCAGGAATTTTTTCTCCCTAGAACTCTAGATAAAGTTTACTAGTTCTACACATGTGCCAACGATCGTTAGACACTCACCACCTAACCCAATCTACTCGATCGAGACAAATTGCACTAGGTAGAGGGAGATAAAAAGTCTTTAACCAAAGCTATTAAAAATGAATACACCAAACTCAAAACACGATCCCATTAAGAGAATTGGGAAACACTGAGAATATATGTCATTCAAAAGAAATATAAGGTTTTACATTTAAGTACAAAAATCCGACATTACAAAAGATAAACTCCCCCTTCCCCGATCACTCAAAGGTTTTATCCCTCCATGTGAAGGGTATTAGAATTGAAAGGGGAAGAAGAGAGCATAATCAAACTAATTAAAAAGAAAATAGAAAATACAAATAACTTAAAGAAATTAATCCTCCAGCACAGCCCTTCTTTCACCTTCTTTAACCCCTTTGAATGGAAGTGAATACTCTTATTTATAGGATTGGGGAGTAGAAAATTTCCCTCCAAAATTACTCCCCCTAACGTTGGAGTCTGGTTGGAATCGTAAATGATAGATTTGGAGAATTATTCATGCTTGAAAGTTGTTCCCCTCCATCTATTCTGTCGACCCACAAAATATGAGCCTGATTGGTACACGTATGAAGGAGATATCGCCGAATTACTCCGGATATTTAATTCTGTCCAGGTGACTCTTCGTCTTCCACAACTCCAACTTCCCATGACATTAGACCTTGAAACCAGCCGATTCAGACGTGTCCTCCTTAATGAATGTTGTTCATTAATGCCTCTTCCAGCTCCTTGTCGAATATCAGCTCCATTGGATCAGTCAGCTTCGAGATAAAAGCTCAGCATTAAAACCATCCAAATCTGCACACAGTTTTTGAGGCCTGGTTTGTGAGCTGAATTTGAGCTTTCAAATGATGGATTGAGCTTTGGGTCTAGAAGGATAAAATGAAGCACACGCACATAGAAATCCAAAAAAGGAACCATTAAAGTTTGGATCAAAAATATAAAAGATATGCCCGAAATACAGAAGCTCCACAAAATTGCTAAATTTCCAGAATTAACCAATTTCCACAATTAAGCCCATAATTCACCAAAATACTAAAATGATGAAAATCATATCAAATTGATTAATTGGAAGGGGTTAAATCATTGAAACACATATGAAAAATTATGAAAATATTATCTCTATCAATTCCCCCACACTTATCACTTGAACTCCCGGACAAATCAAAATCAAAATCAAATCAAACCAAATTCGAAACACATGCCATTTAGATCCACCAATTCCACACCAAGAAATAAAAGTTATCATGCCTCATCCATAACCATTATTCCAAATTCTTGAATCTGGTAATTCAATATTTTTCCTCTTTATTTCTCCTCCCATGCACACAAGACACCTACCTCACATTAATTTTCTCTCATCTCACAAATATCACTTTTCAACAAAGTTTTTCTCATCCAAACCAATGCAAAGGTCATCATAGGTTTGAAAAACTCCTACTTCTGCACCCGATGTGAGTCAAGGACATTTATTTATCATGAGGACTTTTCAAGGTTGTTCTGTGGCTTTTGGTTGGTAGGATTTTTATGTGAAAAATTCTGAGGCTGAATGAGGATGGCTTGGCTCTTTTTGAAGAAAAATTGCACAATTCTAATTTTCACTCATGTATGGTATCCTCCTCACTCCACTTAGTAGAAATTTAGCTCCATCATCATGAAATATCAAGACATGTTCAAACAGCTCAGCATTTCTTCATCAAAAATTTCAATCTTCTTAAGCAGGATTTTCTTAAAAGCTCCAGAAAAGGCACAGCTTTCTTCCTCCTTTAGAAGCTCCAGAAAGGCACAACTTCTTTTATCATAAAGGCTCCAGAAAAGGCACAACTTTCAACATAATGATTTTTCATCAGAACACACATCTCTTCAGCATTTTAATTTCCACCCAAAGTTTCACCAAATGAGGTAGCACAACACAAGACAGCTTCCCCAACACTTAAGTTCAACTAGATCATGCAATTTCACTTCAAGAGCAGGTTGGACAGGGAAAATTGGATTGTAATGTGGTTAACCTAATAGGTTGTTCATGGATTATATGGGATACAAGTATTAATTTATATGTTAGGCCAGAATGAAAGGTATTATCTTGAAAAGGGGGCTTTCAAACCAAAGAAATGCCTCAATCATTTAATACACATGTACCCCAAACCCTCAAGTTTTGAAAGGAATGAATCGAATTCTGGTTAAAACAAGCATGGTCTGGTTCTCTCAAGAAGTGAGGTGAATTAAAAGAATACACAATAATGTTTCAGAAGCCTCACAGTAAAATGATTTCAAAGATAATGACAGTGAGATGTGGCATGGGATTCAAGAACCTGAGTACTTTTCATGAAATTCCCAAAGAATTGAACTTGAAACAAAATCCTTTTCAGCATTCATTTAAGCTCAGTTTCATGGAATAAATTGGTTCACACAATGGAATGGGATTTAAAAACAGAAATGATAATCATTTTAGCTTAAAAAGTTTCAAAAACACACCAAAAATTGAAAAATAAACACACACAAAAATTTGAAAACAAACTTCTTTTTTTGGAAGACAAACAACAAATGAAAATCCAAAACTACAAAGGTTCCCTCCCCCACATTTAAATGATGTAGTGTACTCAATGCATTTAACTATATTTAACATGTAAGCAAATTTTAGAATGAATCACAACAGCAAAAAAGTGTAAAGGAGAGGTACAACCTGACTTATCGGTAATGCAACATTGAGTTAAGCTCCTAAGTGTTGCACACTAAAAACCTACAAGAAAAATAACAAAAGAAAACATAAGAAATTTATTAAAAAAATGAAAATAGAAATAGGATGAGAAAAGAAGGATAGATGTTGGTTTAATCCCCCAAGTGGGCCCTGGGTTTTGACTGCCTCCAGATGGGCAGTTTCAGTTGGTTATCCCCAATCTGAAGGTGGGTTGAGTTTCTTTATGATGAACCAACAAAAATTCTTCTTCAAATCATGTGCTTCATCCTTTTTGTTGAGGACACCATGGGTATAGTACACCAAATCCACCCCTAGTACAATAAGATACAATTTTCTTAGTGGTGGTAGGATAAAGAATGAGTCCCCATATTTCTTGGTTTCCAATTTCACAACCATATCTTCATTCTCCAGTGATTTCTGAAGGTATGCTGCATCATTGGAAAAATCAAAGGAATAGTCAAAGTATAATTCTATTTGAAAAAAGTTAAAGCATGAAGTGTCAATATCATATTCATCCCTTCCAAAGTAAGCATCTTTCATCTCTTTTTCCTTTTCCAAATCCACTTGGATTCCCTCTTGAACTCCCACCAATAAATTATCAACATGTTTGGGGTGCTCCAACTGTTCCTCTTTAAGCGCATCTTCCTTTTCTTCCTTGTGTGCCAACACAATACATGAGTTGTCCGAAACTGAAAAATTCAAGAAAGGGGAGGTGATACTCAATTCAGATTCAATAAAATTAGAATACAATGAGTTCAAGAAAATATTATCTCCCTGAGTTTTCTCGGATTCATTTGCTTCTCCAGTGGGAAGTTCCTCTTGAAGTAGAGTGGTAGCAGATGGAGGAGGGTAGTTAGGATCCTCAACATTCTCTTCAAATTCAACCACGTTGGTGGTGTATTCCTTCAATGATGATGGATCTTCTACATTATGAGGAATTGGGGGATCAAGTAGTTCCTCACACTCCTTCCAGAACTCATTAAGATCTTGTTGATCTCCTGTACATACTGGTTCTTCAACATCAAGGATGAGTGGGGAATACACTTCCACCAATGGATCCGGTTTAGGTTTCGGTTGAGGTTATTGATCCATTGTAACCTTATTTAAGGACTTCAATCTTTGATAATCAATGTTGACTTGATTCACCACGTCCATTAGTTCTTGAAGTGAGATACCTGTGAAGTGTCCATTCATCATTTTCTTGGCCAAAACACTGAGTTCATCAAGCTTTTGAAAGAGGGATTCCTCATCATTATAAACCATTTTCCCCTGAAACTGTGAGTAATCAATCCAAGAAGAATAATTGCAGTTGGAATACATCATGGATTTTTTTTAGATTTTTTTTAAATAAAATAAATGAAAATATTTACAAAATGTTAGAATTAGAGTGTTGGCACAGCCTCCCCGGCAACAGTGCCGAGTTTTGACACGTTCCTGTCGTGGGGTGTGACAAAAACAAATAAAACCTAAGTTAAAATGTAGCAAAGTGGGTAACCTAAGTTGTCTCCAGAGAGGAGTGCACAACAATTACGTTTGTCACTTAAATTAAAGAAATAAGAAGAGGTTCTTTTTGAAAGTTGTTTGAGTTGAAAAATAAACAAGCAATTGAAAATAAAGGTTGAAAACTAATGGATGAAGAGAGTGATGGGGTCAGGGTAGGATCAAATTTTGTAATGTCATCATAGTCACAAATATCATCTTACCTCTCTTCCTTTTTAATGACAAATGAATGACTCCTCGATCGAGTCATCTATCACCCTTGGTTAAAGATGGAAATTGAACTCACAACTATGTGTATGAATGTTCATAAACAATTCCTAAACAACTAAGGCAAGTCCAAATCAGGAATTGTTGCTCCATAGAACTCTAGATAAAGTTTACTAGTTCCACACACGTGCCAACTATCATTAGACTCTCACCACCTAACACAATCTGCTCGATCGAGAAAAATTGCACTGGGCAGAGGGAGATAAAAAGTCTTTAACCAAAGCTATTAAAAATGAATACACCAAACTCAAAACACGATCGCATTAAGAGAATTGGAAAATACAGAGAATAGATGTCATTCAAAATAAATATAAAGTTTTACATTTAAGCACAAAACTCCGACATTACAAAAGATAAACTCCCCCTTCCCCAATCACTCAAAGGTTTTACCCCTCCATGTGAAGGGTATTAGAATTGAAAGGGGAAGAAGAGAGCATAATCAAACTAAGTAAAAAGAAAATAGAAAATACAAAGAACTTAAAGAACTGAATCCTCCAGCACATCCCTTCTTTCACCTTCTTCAACATCTTTGAATGGAAGTGAATACTCTTATTTATAGGATTGGGGAGTAGAAAATTTCCCTCCAAAATTACTCCCCCGAACGTTGGAGTCCGGTTGGCCTAGTAAATGACCGATTTTGAGACATAGTCCTTCTTGAAAGTTGTTCCCCTATATCCCTTATGTCGACCCACAAAATGTGAGCCTGATTGGTACATGTATGAAGGAGATATGGCCACATTACTCTGGATATTTAATTCTGTCCAGGTGACTTTTCGTCTTCCACAACTCCAACTTCCCATGAAATTAAGACCTTGAAAACAACTGATTCAGACGTGTCCTACTTAATGAAAGATGTTCATTAATTACCCTTACAGATCCTTGCCAAATATCAGCTCCATTGGATTGGTCAGATTCGAGATAAAACCTCAGCATTAAAACCTTCCTAATCTGCACACAGTTTTCTATTCCTGGTTTGTGAGTTGAATTTGAGCTTCCAAATGATAGATTGAGCTTTGGATCCAGAAGGATAAAATGAAGCCCACGAGCATATAAATCCTACAAAAAAGTAAACATACAATTTGGATAAAAAATATAAAAGATATTCCCGAAATACAGAAGCTCCAAAAAACTGCTAAATTTCCTGAATTAACCAATTTCCACAATTAAGCCCATAATTCACCAAAATACTAAAATGATGAAAATCAGATCAAATTGATTAATTGGAAGGGGTTAAATCATTTAAAAACATATGAAAAATTATGAAAATATTATCTCTATCAATTCCCCCACACATAGCACTTGGACTCCCGGACAAGTCAAAATCAAAATCAAATCAAACCAAATTCAAAACACATGCCATTTAGATCCACCAATTCCACACCAAGAAATAAAAGTTATCATGCTTCATCCATAACCATTATTCCAAATTCTCTAATCTGGTCATTCAATATTTTTCCTCTTTATTTCTCCTCCCATGCACACAATACACCTACCTCACATTAATTTTCTCTCATCTCACAAATATCACTTTTCAACAAAGTTTTTCTCATCCAAACCAATGAAAGGGTCACCATAGGTTTGAAAAACTCCTAATTCTCCACCTGATGTGATTCAAGGACATTTTTTTATCATGAGTACTTTTCAAGGTTGTTCTGTGGCTTTTGGTTGGTAGGATTTTTATGTGAAAAATTCTGAGGCTGAATGAGGATGCCTTGGCTCTTTTTGAAGAAAAATTGCACAATTCTAATTTTCACTCAAGTATGGTATCCACCTCACTCCAATTAGTATAAATTCAGCTCCATAATCATGAAATATCAAGAAATGTTCAAACAGATCAGCATTTCTTCAGAAAAAACTTCAATCTTCTTAAGCATGATTTTCTTAAAAGCTCCAGAAAAGGCACAGCTTTCGTCCTCCATTAGAAGCTCCAGAAAGGCACAATTTCTTTTATCATGAAAGCTCTAGAAAAGGCACAACTTTCAACATAATGATTTTTCATCAGCACACACATCTCTTCAGCATTTTAATTTCCACCCAAAGTTTCAGCAAATGAGGTAGCACAACACAAGACAGCTTCCCCAACACATAAGTTCAACTAGATCATGCAATTTCACTTCAAGAGCAGGTTGGAAAGGGAAAATTGGCTTGTAATGTGGCTAACCTAATAGGCTGTTCGTGGATTCTATGGTCTACAAGGATTAATTTACAAGTTAGGATAGAATAAAATGTATTATCTTGAAAAGGGGTCTTTCAAACCAAAGAAACGCCTCAATCATTTAAAACACATGTACCCCAAACCCTCAAGTTTTGAAAGGAATAACTCAAATTCTGGTTAAAACAAGCATGGTCTGGTTCTCTCAAGAATTGAGGTGAATGAAAAGAATACACAATAATGGTTCAGAAGCCCTACAGAAAAATGATTTCAAAGATAATGACAGTGAGATGTGGCATTGGATTCAAAAACCTGAGTACTTTTCATGAAATTCCCAAAGAATTGAACTTGAAACAAAATCATTTTCAGCATTCATTTAAGCTCAGTTTCATGGAATAAATTGGTTCACTCAATAGAATGGGATTTAAAAACAGAAATGATAATCATTTTAGCTTAAAAAGTTTCAAAAACACACCAAAAATTGAAAAATAAACACACAGAAAAATTTGAAAACAAACTTCTTTTTTGGAAAACAAACAACAAATGAACATCCAAAACTACAAAGGTTCCCTCCCCCACACATAAATGATGCAGTGTACTCAATGCATTTAACTATATTTAACATGTAAGCAGATTTTAGAATGAATCACAACAGAAAAAAAGGGTAAAGGAGAGGTATAACCTGACTTATCAGTAATGCAACATTGAGTTAATCTCCTAAGTGTTGCACACTAAAAACCTACAAGAAAAAGAACAAAAGAAAACATAAGAAATTTATTAAAAAAATGAAAATATAAATAGGATGAGAAAAGAAGGATAGATGTTGGTTTAATCCCCCAAGTTGGCCCTGGTTTTTGACTGCCTCCAGATGGGCAGTTTCAGTTGGTTATCCCCAATCTAAAGGTGGGTTGAGTTTCTTTATGATGAACCAACAAAAATTCTTCTTCACATCATGTGATTCATCCTTTTTGTTGAGGACACCATGGGTATAGTACACCAAATACACCCCTAGTACAATAAGATACAATTTTTTTAGTGGTGTCAGGATAAAGAATGAGTCCCCATATTTCTTGGTTTCCAATTTCACAACCATCTCTTCATTCTCCAGTGATTTCTGAAGGTATGCTGCATCATTAGAAAAATCAAAGCAATAGTCAAAGTATAATTCTATTTGAAAAAAGTTAAATCATGAAGTGTCAATATCATATTCATCCCTTCCAAATTAAGTATCTTTCAACTCTTTTTCCTTTTCCAAATCCACTTGGATTCCCTCTTGAACTCCCTCCAATAAATTATCAACATGTTTGGGGAGCTCCAACTGTTCCTCTTTAAGCGCATCTTCCTTTTCTTCCTTGTCTGCCAACACAATACATGAGTTGTCCGAATCTGAAAAATTCAAGAAAGGGGAGGTGATACTCAATTCAGATTCAATAAAATTAGAATACAATGAGTTCAAGAAAAGATTATCTCCCTGAGTTTTCTCGGATTCATTTGCTTCTTCAGTGGGAAGTTCCTCTTGAAATTGAGTGGTAGCAGATGGAGGAGGGTAGTCAGGATCCTCAACATTCTCTTCAAATTCAACCACGTTGGTGGTGTATTCCTTCAATGATGATGTATCTTCTACATTATGAGGAATTGGGGGATCAAGTAGTTCCTCACACTCCTTCTAGAACTCATTCAGATCTTGTTGATCTCCTGTACTTACTGGTTCTTCAAAATCAAGGATGAGTGGGGAATACACTTCCACCAATGGATCAGGTTTAGGTTCCGGTTGAGGTTCTTAATCCATTGTAACATTCTCTAAGGACTTAAATCTTTGATAATCAATGTTTACTTGATTCACCATGTCCATCTTTTCTTGAAGTGAGATACCTGTGAAGTGTCCATTCATCATTTGCTTGGCCAAAACAGTGAGTTCATCAAGCTTTTGAAAGAGGGATTCCTTATTTTTATAAACCATTTTCCCCTAAAACTGTGAGTAATGAATCCAAGAAAAATAATTGCATTTGGCATACATCATGGATTTTTTTATATTTTTTTAAATAAAATAAATGAAAATATTTATAGAATGTTGGAATTAGATTGTTGGCACAACCTCCCCGGCAACGGCGCCAAGTTTTGCCACGTGCCTGTCGTGGGGTGTGATAAAAACAAATAAAACCTAAGTTAAAATGTAGCAAAGTGGGTAACCTAAGTTGTCTCCAGAGAGGAGTGCACAACAATTACGTTTGTCACAAAAATTAAAGAAATAAGAAGAGGTTCTTTTTGAAAGTTGTTTGAGTTGAAAAATAAACAAGCAATTGAAAAGAAAGGTTGAAAACTAATGGATGAATGGAGTGATGGGGTCAGGGTAGGATCACCTATTGTAATGTCATCATAGTCACAAATATCATCTTACCTCTCTTCCTTTTGAATGACAAATGAAAGACTCCTCGATCGAGTCATCTATCACCCTTGGTTAAAGATAAAAATTGAACTAACTCCTATGTTCATGAAAGTTCATAAACAATTCCTAAACAAATAAGGCAAGTCCCGATCAGGAATTGTTGCTCCCTAGAACTCTATATAAAGTTTACTAGTTCCACACACGTTCCAACGATCGTTAGACACTCACCACCTAATACAATCTGCTCGATCGAGACAAATTGCACTAGGCAGAGGGAGATACAAAGTCTTTAACCAAAGCTATTAAAAATGAATACACCAAACTCAAAACAAGATCGCATTAAGAGAATTGGGAAACTCTGAGAATATATGTCATTAAAAAGAAATATAAGGTTTTACATTTAAGCACAAAACTCCGACATTACAAAAGATAAACTCCCCTTCCCCGATCACTCAAAGGTTTTACCCCTCTATGTGAAGGGTATTAGAATTGAAAGGGGAAGAAGAGTGCATAATCAAACTAAGTACAAAGAAAATAGAAAATACAAAGAACATAAAGAAATGAATCCTCCAGCATAGCCCTTCTTTCACCTTCTTCAACCCCTTTGAATGGAAGTGAATACTCTTATTTATAGGATTGGGGAGTAGGAAATTTCCCTCCAAAATTACTCCCCCAAAAGTTGGAGTCCGGTTGGCATAGTAAATGACAGGTTTTGAGAATTATTACTTCTTTAAAGTTGTTCCCCTCCATCTCTTATGTCGACCCACAAAACTTGAGCCTTCTTGGTACACGTATGAAGGATCTATGGTCACATTACTCCGGATATTTAATTCGGTCCAGGTGACTCTTCGTCTTCCACAATGCTAACTTCCCATGACATTAAGACCTTGAACACAGCCCATTCAGACGTGTCCTTATTAATGAAAGATGTTCACTAATTCCTCGTCCAGCTCCTTGCAGAATATCAGCTCCATTGGATCAGTCTGCTTCGAGATAAGAGCTCATAATTATAACCTTTTAAATCTGCACACAGTTTTCGAGGCCTA
Organism: Viscum album; assembly: GCA_963277665.1. Taxonomy (NCBI): domain Eukaryota; kingdom Viridiplantae; phylum Streptophyta; class Magnoliopsida; order Santalales; family Viscaceae; genus Viscum; species Viscum album. Next base: position 161,944,244 of record OY728155.1, on the reverse strand, counting down.
GATTGTGAGCTGACTTTGAGCTTCCAAATGATGGATTGAGATTTGGTTCCAGAAGGATAAAATGAAGCCCACGGGCATGTAAATCCTACAAAAAAGGAACCATACAATTTGGATAAAAAATATAAAAGATATTCCTTAAATACAGAAGCTCCACAAAACTGCTAAATTTCCAGAATTAACCAATTTCCACAATTAAGCCCATAATTCACCAAAATACTAAAATGATGCAAATCAGATCAAATTGATTAATTGGAAGGGGTTAAATCATTGAAACACATATGAAAAATTATGAAAATATTATCTCTATCCACACCCTTCTTGGTCAAGCCTAAATTGGTTTTGTCCAATGGGAAAAGTTCCGGGATGAATCTTCAATAATATCCTGCTCACCCAAGAAAATTATGACTATAGAAAATTTTCATAGGATACTACCAAATAATAACTACCTAAACCTTATCTCTATGTCGAAAAACACACCTTCCTCTGATATAATGTGACCCTATATGTGTACTTGATCAATAAAAAATTGACACTTAGATATCTTGTTGTATAGTCGATGTTCCCTTAGTGTACTCAGGACGATGTCAAGATTTTGGGTATGATCCTCATGAGTCTTGGAGTACCCCAAGATGTCATCAAAAAATATAACCACAAATTATCTTGGAATGGATGAAAGATTCTATTTTTTAATTCCATAAACACTAATGGTGTGTTCGTCAACCGAAATAGAATTATGAAAAAGTCATAAAGTCCATAACTACTTTTAAAAGATGTCCTCAATATATTAGAAGTTTGATCTCTCAACCGATCATACCATGATCTCAATTCAATCTTTGAGAAAACACAAGCTCCCCTAAATAGGTCTAGGAGACATCAAAAGAGGATAGGATACTGGTTATTCACAGTTATATGGTTCAACTTTCAGTAATCAACAGACAAGTGTAGAGTCTTGTCATCCTTCTTAGAAAACCAATCTAGAGAACCCCAAGGGGATATACTCATATAGATAAATCACTTAGCCTCCAACCTTAATAGATGATTCTTAAGCTCTTCAATCTCTATATGTTCCATTATATATAGTGAATCAAAACTAGCTCTTCCCCTGGAATGAGCATAATCATAAATTTCACATTTTTCTAAGGTGGAATCCCTGATAAGTCGTCCAAAAAAACTTATTAAAACCTATCCACTACAAGAGGAAAAGCATCATGCTATACACCTCCATCGTCCAGTAGCAGACTAGAATCTCAGACTATGAGATCCCCCAGTTTTTAAGTAATTTTATATAATATTCCAAAATAGATATCCCATTCTCCATGAAAAATATAATTCTCACCATTATGAGATGTAAAATTCACTCTCATACAAAACAAATCTATATGGGATTGGTATGATACCAACCAGCCCATACCTCTAATTTGGTCAACACATAACATGTAAAGTATATAAAGATCCCAAAATAAATGATACTCCCCACCCTTAAAAGAATGCCACTTGTACAAGCAGATATCTCTCGACCGTACTCCCATTGGTGTATATATCATTAACACTCCACTCACGAACCCCACCACCAGGCTCAACCCATTCACAATTTGAGTATAAATAATATAATTAGAGGAATAAATATCAAATAAGGAACTATATAATATATATTTTAGAATAATAGAACCTCTCACTATTAATGGTCTACCATTTGAATCCATTAGTGTAGGCTGAATCCATGTAACAGTCATGACCCTCTTCCCAATGATGTAGTCTAAGTCCCCTTATATGTACCACTTGGCTGATATGTGTGATCTTTCTTAGAATCTACACATCCACTAACCCAACCTCTTTGGATAGTATAACTCCAACTACCAGACTCATATGGTGTAGAGGATACACATCCTATACTCTAGCTATGTCTAGAACCTCCAATATTACTCGTCTGTCGAGGGTTCCTGAAAAACCATTGTAGATGTCCCTTATTTCTATAGGCATGACCTTATATTGGTGGTTAGGGTAATTATCCTTGGTTGTGTCCTAGCCAACCACACTGGTTACATATTACTTCAGCATGGTTCTATATAACTAACTCCTCTTTCATCAACTATGTTTTCCACTACTCTAGATAACACTGTTGTAATGAGGATTCCTTCTCTTAAAATTCATACCTCCTGACCATCCATACAGAACTACATATCCTACAATGGATTACTCTCTCATTTTCCCCCATCTACAAGAGCCTAATCCAATAGCTTAACATAAATCTTTAACTGAAATATGTTAACTTGGGACTTAATTTCACATTTAAGCCCATCATGAATACATCTTGTTGTTGCTATATCATCTCTTACAATTAGTAGAGAAAAGTGGTGCAAGTCTATAAATATTATAGAACAGTCTATCATGGTCATAATCCCCTATGTAAATATCATGAACTCAATTGATCTCTCTTTCCTGAGCATATTTAGAGAGAAGTGATCCAATAACATCTCCAGGAAGTTGTTCCATAGAACACAATCAACTTGGGTAGTCTAAACTTGATCGTCCTTACAGTTCTTCATTGATCCTCATAATAATATGCATCCAACTCGACACTCTTCTTAGTAGTAATATCCAAATGGTCAAGGATAGTCTAGATGGACTCAATCCAGAACTCAACTCCCTGATGTCCACCCTCTCCGGTAAAAATCTAAGGTTTCTATAATTGAAACTCTCTCTTTATATATGAAATTATTTTCACAACCATCCCTGAGTATCATTCCCTCAATTTCATTGTTTCCGACGCTTTCACCGGGGGGGGCGCAATGTTCGCCATGCATTGGGAGGACGCGTGGCTTGTTGTCCCACATTCCCACTTTCCAAAGGCGGGCGTCATCCGTTCCTTGTTCAGGGACGTCTGCTCCTTGATCGAAACTGGGATGATAGGTTGTCGGTTCTTACTTCCATGGCTTCCTCCTCGGAACTCGTCACCTAGTCCGGGTCTCCCTCATAGATTTAAGACGGGTTCGTGAAGCTCGTTCCTGACGCCATATCTACATGGACTCCAGTTAATTACGCTACTTCTGTTGAGATTCTCCAAGGGGTCTTGTCGGGGCAGCAACCTTCGGTGAGGAGAATTGTCACGTTGGGGTGTCGTTGGCATATCTTGACGCTGGGGATCAGCATGTCTATCTTATTTCCCTTATCACAGGGCTTCTCGAGGGCACGGAAGCCCGAGGCATCCCACATAGAATGTGGGGATTGTGTACCATCTGAGGTTTTCCTCAGCTTCCCATGTTTAACATGGGTTATGGTGCGAGTTTAACGTCTTGCGGAGACAGATCGGGCTGAAGGCCCCCCTAGGGGGAACCCCGATGTTGGGGGCAGCACGTGGGCGGCTTCCCAGATACCATGGAGTGGGATGGGGTGGCATGATCTCACCAGGATGTGGCGGCCCGGCTAAGGATCAGGATGGATGGTGGAGTGACGAGATTGAACCTCGGGGAGGCTTCCTACGTATCCCCATGGAAGGGAATCAAATTCCGCGTAGTTCGGTGATACGGTGGTACACCTGAGGAGGCGACCCATGAGAATGAATGCATGGATTGGAGCATGGAGGAAGTAAGACCCTCAGGCTAGGGCATGAACTTCCCAAGGCACGTGGGATCAATGGGAAAGTCAGGATGAGACGTGGGTGTGAGACATGGGGCTTATGCTCTGAGGCAGCCCAAGAGGGGGAATACAGTTTAACGTCATGCGGGATGAGGTCATACAGTTTAACGTCATGCGGGACGAGGGCATATAGTTTAACGTCATGTGGGATGAGGGATTTGGGGCTTACGCTCTGAGGCAGCACAGAGTGGGTATGGGGCTTACGCTCTGAGGCAACCCATGGTGGTCGGGGAACTGACGTGGAGAGGTCGGAACGACCGAGTGGTGGGCTTGAACCTCGTGGAGGCTTCCTACGTACCATGTGTTAGCACGGATCAAAGTCTATGTAGTTCGCTCGGATGGGGCTTACGCTCTGAGGCGTCCCATGAGGATGTCATGGTCGATGCGCGCTCTAAGCCCACGTGAGTCATGCTCGGTGTGAGAAACAAGAGGCAGCAGGGACCAGACGATCACGTCGCAAAGGGTGCGTCCGTGAGAAGTGGAATGGGGCTTACGCGTTGAGCAGCCCAAAGAGGAAACAGGGACTTACGCGCGGTTAGCGGCCCTTGGTTCCGGGGCTTACTCTAGGGTGGAGGCCCGTGGTGCGACAAAGCACAGTGGGAAAAGGACTCCACTGGCCTTGGCAGGGGGAAGTACAAAGATGCACGGGTGCAACCTTCCGCAAGAGAGGCTAGGGGATTACGCTCTGAGGCAGCCCTTCCCCAGTGGACAAACGCCACTCTGACAAGGAGGATCTCATTCCATGCGAGCAAGTGTCCATTCCCATGGAGACTAGTGGGCGTAAAGACTGCTGAGCTGGGGGGACCCTGCATGCGAAGCACGGGGTCGGAACACAGTTTAACGTCATGTGTTAAGGACGAGGTGATTAGCAGTTTAATGTCCTGCATCTTGGACGAGGTGGGTTCGCTCCACATCCCTAGGGCTTACATGCCCAACGCCCTCTACCCCTTGTGGGAGGGAAGGCATCGGCAAGGCCGTAGTGACGGGGGGCCGCAGGGCGAACCATCGAGGGGTCTATGTTAGCATGGCTATGCGAAGAAGCAATAGTCATTAGCGTTCCTATGCGGAGAAGCATAAGGCAAAGCAACTCAATGGGAAACACCACCCAAGGAACCTTGAGGTTTCTTCGTACGAGCCTGGAAGGCCATACGGGAAAACAATGCATGGCGCGCATGCCCGGTAGGGTACACATCAGGTGCGGGCGCAGAGAGGCAGCCAAGGGGTGTCAAGGTGAAGGGTCTTGGGTTTTGCGCGCAAAAATAGGGTTTGCGCACAAAACACCGGGATGGTGCGTAATTGGAGCCAGGGGATTACGCGCGGATAGGGAATTGCACGCAAGGTATTGCACGCACGGAAGGAGATTGCACACACAGGACACGGATTGTGTGCAATGAAGGAACCCATAGGAGGGGGAAAATTCGCTTAAGCCAGTGGAGTTGCGTGTAAAGGTGAACCCTGGGGCAAGGTTGCACGAAAAAGGTGATTACCTGGAAGTCATATTGCACACGGGGGAGTCGAATTGCGCTCACGGGAGCCGATCCAAATTCCACAACCCACAAACCGTTTGGGGTCACCTTCTATTTATAGGTATCAGCCAATGCAGAATCTAGGTGGCACGTGAAATCTTCCGCGCCGGGAGACGTCGGCGCGCAAAACCCCACTGCGAGGAACCGGGGTGCGCAAAAATTGCGCGCCTCACCAACTCGATTGCGCATATCTCGGGGATACTTTGCCCGAACGATTTTATTTCATGCAAGTCCTCCTTTATTTCGTCCACCAGTTCATAGGCCTCTGGATCAGGCCTCCGGATCAGGCCTCTGATTCCGAATATGACTTCGCATTTCCATTTCGAAACTTCCTTTAGGAGTAACGAACTTTTTCGGCATCTATAAATTCCCCCCCCCCCTCGGAATTGGATCGGCGAGAGTTCGCAACGATCAGATTCCGAGGGAAACACCGAAACGCTGAAGTGTTGGGTCTCCTGGGCACTTTGCGCACAAAATTCCAACGGGGCACGGAAAACGACAGACTCGCACAGAATTCTCTATCCACGCAGCGCGGAACCCTAGCCTCACTTATAAAAAGGGGTGCTGGGTCCCAAATCTGTACTTCAGCTTTTTCCGTGCGATAGGATTATCGCTCTCATGCACGAAATTGCTTCCACGGATGCGCTTAAAAATGATCTGGCAGTGTGGAATTCCTTCTGAATTTTGGTCGTCTTTGTGCGCCTGCTCAGGATATTCCGCGCTTAGTGTACCGATTGCGCGCCCATCTCCTGGATTTCATGCCGCCACTTCAGATTTCGTGCGACACTCTCCGATTCCGCGCACTGCATCCTGATTTCGCGCAACTACCGAGATATTCGAGATGGCCGCAAGCCAAGTTGATGAGGGGGAAGCCGCCGCTCGTAGGACAAAAATGGCAGCGAACGAGGAGGCTTATGGCGCCAAGGTGATTGTCTCCAACAACCTAACCTTGTTCAATTTACCAACTCTGGTCCAGAAGACGTATCCCCTGTCTGACAACCTCCCGCTCTAGAACTTTGGCATCCTGGAGGAGGTGCCTCTACCGGGCTTCGAGGTGGACACGCCACGGTCATGGGTGACCCGGGAGGACAAGCTTCCTCGCTACAACATCACCAACAATGGCCATCCTACCAGGGAAACCAGACATATGGAAGCATATGTTTTGAACCTGAGGACAAGGACCATTACTGGGGACGATCCTATCGCAGAGAATTCTCTGGCCCTCTACGTGTGTACGTTACGTCAGAGCATCACAGATGACACGAAGGGCTGGCTGAAGGATTGAGACCTGCGGTTCGGGGGAAACTTCACCAGCAAGTGGGCCTGGGCGTTCTGGGTTCGCCATACCTGCGACCAATTCGGGGATGAACTGCGGTATATCGGCATGCTCGAGGTGGTATGGACATCGTAGTTCCACTTCCACCATCAACCTAAGCTCGGGCTGGAGCTATTCACCTGGTGGTACCCTGACACCAATACATTCCACCTTCATCATGGGGAAGTCGACATCAGTCTCTTGGATGTTCACTGCATCGGAGGTCTCCCACTGAAGGGTTACCAATAAGACGAGTTCGTTCCTCCAATGAACACCATGGAAGACAGGTCACAGACGCCTATGCTGATGTGGCACCTGCTGGAGCTGGCCAAAGAGAGGCTGGGGGTCATGGACTTCCTGAAGAACATTTCCTACAAGGGCTGGTTCAGCCTGCTCCTTGAGAAGGATCTGTTCGTCAAGATTCTAGGATGGGGTAAACGGTGCCCAACCGCGGCTCAGAGGAGCAGGGATGGGTCATACTGGAGGACCCTAGAGACAGGGAAATACCAATCATGGGGCTATCGAATCATCGAGGCCCAGGACCCGAACATCCTGTATGCCGAGTTATTTGCCGCCTTCTTGAGCGGGTGGCTCCTGCCGGTGCGGGACGCGAGGATGGGTGTCCGTCTAGCAACACTGGTGATGGCGGTTACCATGGCCGCCAACAAACAGTTCAACTTGGGCATCCCCATACTGGCCAAGCTGTATGCCATCCTGGGATGCATCTCAAGAGGGGGGTCGCCTCGGAGAGTATGTGGCCCCTTCCAGATCTTCCACGGCTGGGTGGCGGCTCATCTCGGCGGGTATGCTTTCCCAAATTCCATCTTTCCTCTGGGCAATGGCCTACGACCATCCTTGCTGAACATCGCAGGGGCGGCACCGATGACACTCAATGAGGAGGGCATGAGAATCCGCATTGGCAACCACAAAAACTTCCAGTTTTTCCCTTTCCGCACCCCGTTCGGCCAGATGGTGGACAACGGGCGAGTCTCTCTAGAACAGCAGGAGTATTTCCAGAGCATTCGGGGCGGGGTGCTCGTGGCTCGGATCGACGGGAAGGTGATCTACGAGCCTTACATGCCATCCCGATTTTCCAGGCAGTTCGGGTGCCTCCAACGAATGCTGAAGAAGGTATTCACAGATGTCTGGCAGGAGAAGAATCCATGTGTCCTGCCCCAGATGTGGTTGATGTTTACCACCTTCGGCTCTGGTGATGTCGTTACTCTTCCTCCCACTGGGGTCAATGTTGGCCTAGAAACCGAGTATGCCGAACACTGGACCATCGCGTACCCTGAGGGGGTTTTACGCAAGTGAGTCTGGCAACTCGAGGTAACTCACGCAAAAACTGGGTGACGGGAAAGAATGCAAGGTGCTGCCGGAAGGGGGGAACCAAGGGTGCGTCAGGCAGCGAGGCCTGCGCAGGCCGAGACTTCAGTAGCGGGAACATCACATAGCGCCGCCACGACCTCATTGCCTGTGGGGGGGGGGGGGGGGTCACATGAGGCGGCCAGGGAACTACCCGGGAAGCAGATAAGATACCTGCTCAAACCTTCCCATGATGCAATTTTCCCGGCATTGTGGTCGGCCTGGATGACCCTGCGGCAATCGCTGAGCGTTGAAGACTTCTAGAAGAAGATCATGCAAAACGGGATCCAACTGCCAGTGGTCGGGCTCATTTGAATTACCGACCGAGTATACTTCCATCGGTGGCATTCTTATCTAATGGCCATGGACACATACGCATGCCAAAGGGGTCGGCATGCGGAGACACCTTTCCTAGTGAAAGTGATGCTCGGCCAGGAGCATGATCCGGAAGCGATGCCGCTGGGAGAAGGCGACAGTGACAAGGAGTCGTAGGGGGAGGAGGAGACCGTAGAAGACGAAGGCAAAGTAGAAGATGAAGACGAAGGAGAACCCGAAGATGAGGGGTCGCAAGGGGCGACCTATCAAGGGAGTCTCTGAGAGAGTGGTGAGATTGTCGGCTCTAATCTCGACATAATCGAGATACTCGAGGTCTGTCTCTATCTTCATTAATTTTCCTTCTTCATCCATTCTCCTTTCCAATTTCCCAACCATCTCTCTAACTCACTCAGGAGCGACTGAGTGTTGGACGGGCATCCCCACTACAGGAGGGAGGAGAGGAACCAGTGGGACATTATGGGGATCGGACACCCATCATTGAATTAACAAGCATAGAGGGGTCTCCCATTACGGTGGCTCCTGAAGTGGTCGGAACACTGGAGACCGACACTCTAGATTCCTGTAAGTCTCACACTTCACTACTGGAACTTGGTATCAAAAGATCCCAACTAACCAGCGTACACCTTGCGCAGTGATCTCAACATTGGAGGCTCGTCGGGCTGCGGAGCCCGGGCCGTCTGTGAGCAGACCAGTGGCGGACATACCACCTCATTCAGAACATGACCCCTACACTGAGTCGGCCCCAACAATTGGTGAGAAGTGGGCAGCAGAAATTAGTGGCGCTATTCTTGAGGTGAGGTTGGAATCTGATGGAGGCATTGTCGCTTCTGGGGCGAGAGAAGAAGGTTGCCCGGACATCGAGGATCCTATTCCCCACAAAGGCGTCCCTAGGGCAGATCCTGCTACCGATCTGCTGTCTTCCTTCCCTATGTACCGACCCGCTAACCCTGAGGAGATAGATGACTCAGACTAAGAGGCAGCCGAGGAGAGTCGTATGTCACGGCGCAAAGGGTGGAAGTGTATCCAACACTTTCTCAGACAGCCCTTGTCGGATTGGCTGAGGCAGATGGGATCACTCCAGACTTGCATACGCTTCCTGTGCACCATAGGGGTGACGCTCAGCGCCGTCATCTGACGGTCTATGATTTCATGGCCGAGAAGATACGCGAGAGCAACTGGCGCACCGATGTTGCCCAGTGCCGGGAAAGATCGGCGAGCACCCAAGCATTGCTGAGGGCGGAGTGGGAAGTCCGGCACCTCGAAGGGAAGGTGGAAGATAAGGAGACCTTTACTGCAACATGCTCTGAGCTTGTGGAGCAACTGATGGCCTAGTTGGCTGACACGTAGGAACCACTGATGGAGGCGAATCACCAGATGACCATAATTTGAACTGAGCGGGTGCAGGCACAAGCTAGGGTTGGCGAGCTGCGCTCTGCAGCGAATGATGAGGAGAGAGTCTTCAAGGAGCAAGAAGCAGTCCTGGAGGCTACCAGCCAAAGGGTAGCAGTGCTGGAAATATCGATTCAGCACGCTGATCCCTAAGGGATTTTTTTTGGCCATCTCATGAACTTCTTTCTTGTACTGCTCATCATCTCAATCCAATACATGGCCAAATCCATTCATTTGTACCCTTTGTTTAATATGCTCAACCATAATTCTGAAATGAATAACAACTCATCCCTAAGCTCCTGTGGGTCACACCCAACAGAGAAGCAAAGGATACTCGTGCTATCATTTTGTCCAACTATGGGGCATTGACCAAGCTTCAAGCATCCGAAATTGGGCATGGATTTCTGAGGAGACCTTAGACCGATTGATATATCACCTTCTCAATGTGCTATGACACACGATTGGGGCAATTCAGGGGGAATTAAAATCCATCCGAACATAGGGACATGGAGAGGAAAGGTGAATCACGCTGCCCAAATTCAGAACACTATGGGGCGCAACGATGGAGGATAACTGTTAACCGTGGCAGAAGCACAACATCCATATCGTGTTGCCCTGGAATGGGGACAATAAATGAGGGCTGACCTCTGACCATGTTCGCAACATGGGGCCTAACTCAAATATTGTCGGTCCGTTTTCCGGAATGTTGGCCCAGGACAGCAGACGGACCATAGGTCTATCATCCATATTGCTACAATAGGGGGACCAAAGGTCTATCATCCATATTGTGGTAGCAGGTGGACCAAATTCTATCATTCATACTGTTAGGGGGTCCCATAAAACATGACCAGTCCTCCGGAACGTTGGCCCAGGACAGTAGGCGGACCATAGGTCTATCATCCATATTGCTACAATAGGTGGACCAAAGGTCTATCATCCATATTGTGGCAGCAGGCGGACCAAAGTCTATCATCCATACTGTTAGGGGGTCCCACCAAACATGAAATCAAATGAGGATCCGAATAAAGGGGCATGCAAAGCGTGGAAGGTGGAGTGGTGGTTCGTTCGAACAGAGTCCAACACTACCGAAATTGCGCCACCGTGGCAGAGGCGCATTAGGCGGACGTACCGACTTGATCACGGGTCGTCCCAAATTTCAGGCAGTACCTCTTTGGCGAGAGAACTACCTCTTCCCATTATTACCATGGGGCATCCCGAACTTATTCGGGGTAGATGTCCTGATTACACCACTTCCCAAGACGTCAGACCAAGAGGCCAACAATAAGGAGGGACGGGGTTCGGTAATCCCTAGTGCTGGACCCGGAACAAAATGTCCTGGAATTCCTATGTATCTCATTAGGATTAGAATCAAGCCACACGTAGTTCTAGAAGCATAGTTTAATGTCATGTAGGATGAAATACAGTTTAACGTTATATGGGACGAGGGACACATCTCATCTCGGTATAGGCACGACACAACGAGTAACCTAACGTGAATGAGGACATAATCCCGCACCACACCGTACAATACCACAAGAGAGAGAGACTCGAAAAAAACCAAAGAAAGGATCTTAGTTTTAGGTTTTAGAACTCGGGCCAAAGGAGAAGGGGAATGGGAGACACATGGTAAAGAGATTGCAAAACCCAACGTGAATGGGGAAAAACCCTACTTACTATGTGCTCCCAGGGACGCGTTTAGGTCGAGAGACAAAGCGTGAAAAGTTAGGCAGGGCCTATGGGGAAGTTCCTAGGTGCTCCTACGTATCTCATAAGGATGAGAATCAAGCCATACATCGTTCTTCAAGGGTAGAATAGCGCGATGGGGCACCAGCGCAAATGACGGAGTCGTGTGGGTCTAGCCCTCGTACCAAAAGAAGTGGCATTTGATATATATTGTTTTTTCTTGAAGGTAAATGGTTTTTCTTTTGTGGGGAGACTGGCCTAGGGTAGAAATTACTGGCGTCTCCACAATAATCAAGCCATAACAGGCATTGACAAGCGGCATGGTAATAGACCAATACCTTGCGTGATGTCCCCCATGGGGAGGTCATCACAATGCAGTGCCATTTTTTGTCATGCGGCCAGGACGATATCATCACAGTTTAGGGTCTCATGGTAGGACAAACAGAACAGTTTAAGGTCTCATGGTAGGACAAACAGAAAAGTTTAAGGTCATATGGTTTGGACCAACATCACAGTTTAAGGTCATACGGCTTGGACCAACAACACAGTTTAAGGTCATATGGCTTGGACCGACAACACAGTTTAAGGTCGTATGGCTTGGACTGACATCACAGTTTAAGGTCAGATGGCTTGGACCGACAGCACAGTTTAAGGTCGCATGGCTTGGACCGACATCACAGTTTATGGTCATATGGCTTGGACCGAAACCACAGTTTAAGGTCGCATGGCTTGGATCGACAGAACAGTTTAAGGTCGTATGGCTTGGACCGACATCACAGTTTAAGTTAGTATGGATTTGACTAACAGCATAGTTTAAGGTCGTATGGCTTGGACTGACAGCATAGTTTAAGGTCGTATGGCTTAGACCGACAGCACAGTTTAAGGTCATATGGGTTGGACTGACACCACAATTTAAGGTCGTATGGCTTGGACCGACAGCATAGTTTAAGGTCGTATGGCTTGGACCGAGAGAACAGTTTAAGGTCGTATGGCTTGGACCGACAACACAGTTTAAGGTCGTATGTCTTGGACCGACAGCACAGTATAAGGTCATACGGCTTGTAACGATATCTTCACAGTTTAAGGTCTCATGGTAGGACCAACAACACTGTTTAAGGTCTCATGGCAGGACCAACAACACAGTTTAAGGCCATATAGTTTGGACCAGGGGGAACATGCATGATGCAATACCATCACTGCGCGCGATTCTGAGAGAGGAGCCTCGGGCCAAGGGGCCGACGAGGGTCTAACCATCAGGAAGGGGACAGGAGATGCTAGCTCACATCTGTGCTGGGCTCGAAACACAACGTCCAGGCGACTCCTCGTTTCCCATGGGAATGAGGGTCAAACTTCATGCAACCTGTAAATAAGAAACCCAAGCACATACTCTAGCGCTCAGATTGCAGGAGCCCCGAGAGACATCGTTATGTAGCTTGGTCTGTCTGACGTGTGGGGGTGTACCGAGGGTTAGTACAAGGAGTGTCAAGATTCCACTTTGACACGGTGGGGTGGAACATAATGTGAATCATGCAACCAACATTCAGGGCCCGGGGAAGCCGGCGTGATGACTAAGGATTACTGCTGACCATGTTCACAACACATCATCCTATCGCATTAGCCATGGGGACAAACAAATGAGCATCAACCGCTGACCATATTCACACCATGGGATTTGTATCGATTTTTTGTCTGAAACCCTCGGGGGTGTTGGCCCGCGACGATAGGAGAGCCCTTAGGCATTGTATCCAGACCGTTCTTAGGGGTCCCTCCAGGTGTGAAGGATGATGGGGGCCCGAATGAAGGGGAACACGAAGCTTGGAAAGTGGATGGAACTTGCCTAAGTCGAATCTGACACTCCATGTCCTAGACCAGAGTACTTTGAACACATTCGCAGACCACTAGAAAGGGTCAAAGGGCTCAGTCTAAGAGTGGCCAAAAGATGGCGGATCCCCGGGAAAAGGGGGGGCGTAATGATAAACACCCTGGAAACCGGGAGATCGTGGGATCTCATAAGAGATGGGGATGGACCTGACATCTAGGTGTTCAGGCGGTCCTACGTATCCCATAAAGATGGGAATCAAGCCGCACATATTTATAGATTATGCCTTTTAATGTCATGGGGAACATGACATAGGAGGGATAATCCTGAGGACAGGGTGCGCGTGGTGAAGCTATTGCAAACCCGACGTGAATGACGACATAATATCATACCACGCCACGCGATCCTGTGGTCAAGGTCCCAAAGGTGAGACATACACAATAGAGGACCTCAAGCTGGACCCAAAGACAAAAGGTCTGGGCATTCCTACGTATCCCATTAAGATGGGAATCAAGCTAGAAGTAGTTCTAGAAACACAGTTTAACGTCATTTAGGATGAAATACGGATCTTAGTTTTAGGTCTTAGAACTCAGACCAAGGTGCAGTTTAGGGTCATGCAGGATCGTACAGTTTAAGGTCATGCAGGACCAAGGAGGATCTTAGTTTTAGGTCTTAGAACTCGGACCCAAGAGCCCAGCCGTAGGGTATAATATAGTTTAAGGTCATGCTAGACCATACAATTTAAGGTCATGCTGGACCAAGGAGGATCTTAGTTTTAGGTCTTAGAACTTGGACCCAAGGTGCAGTTTAGGGTCGTGCGGGACCGTACAATTTAAGGTCATGCAGGACCAAACAGTAGGCTTAGGAAAAGTACTGCTTGAGGAACTTGGCGTTGGTGGGAGGAGTTATGCGCTCACCATCCATAGTCACTAGGGAATACGTGCCATTGGGATATACCTTATGGACAATAAAAGGCCCCTCCCACTTGGGCTCCAACTTAGGTGGTTTCCGGCCGGGAATCATTGGCGCTCTGATAGCCAGCACCAGGTCACCTTGCAGGAAGGATCAGAGGTAAACCTTCTTATTTAAAGCTCGAGCCATTATGTAAAGCGTGAAGCCTACTTCCGTCCAGCACTTCCAATTCAGATAGAAGGATTTTGACAACTCTATCCGGTGCTTTCTGGTCGTAGACCGCCATGCGCAATGAGGGAAACTGGATCTCGATGGGCAGGACGGCCTCAGCTCCGTATACCAGGGAATACGGAGTCACCTGGGTGGAGTTATGAGTCATTGTCCTATAATCCCAGAGGGCTTTGGGGAGTTTGTCCGGCTAACTTTTCTTGTTCTAACCAACCATCTTTTGTAGAATTTTAGAGAGGGTTTTGTTAAATGCCTCAATCTGTCCATTTGCCTGCACATGATAGCGGGAGGTGTGGTTAGAGCGAATGTTGTACTTAGTGTACAATTTCTTCAGCTCGGCCGCTCGGAAGTTGGTTCCGTTATCCGTGGGGATAGCGTGAGGTACTCCAAACTGATAGATGATATTGGAGCTCACGAAGTCAGTGATATAACCGGCCTTGACTTCCCTGAGCGGGATTGCCTCTACCCACTTCGAGAATAAATCCGTAGCGGTTAAGATGAACCAGCACTGGCAGGCCGTCACTGGCGGGTAAGGCCCTATGACATCCAACCCCCAGACTACAGAGGGCCAAGAATACTTGGTAGTATGGAGAGGCTCCGGTGGTCGATGCACAAAGTTATCATGAACTTGGAACGCATGACACCTCTTGGCATACTCGATGCAGTCATGGATTATGGAGGGCCAGAAGTATCCCAGCCTCCGAATATGGTGAGACAACTGCGACCCGGCCTGGTGGGCACCATAGGAACCAGCGTGCACTTCATGCATGACCTGTGGAATCTCGACTCCTTGAAGACAACGGAGGAGAACACCATTAAACCCGTGCCTGTAAAGGAGCTGCTCAAGGCTGGGACTGCTTTAAAGGGTGAACTACGACACGCGGTTTCGGATTCATTCTCACTTGGCTCGGTCCAGTGGAAGATTGTCATGCTAGAGATATTCATCCAAGGGCATCCTCCAGTCAGGAACTGTCTCGATCACCACGCCTGAAGCCCCTGAGGATCCTGACGTAGGGGAACCAGCAGTGATATGGCTCACTTGCGGTCCACGATCTCCCTCAGGAATAACAGGAGCAATGAATCTCCGGTGCGCCACGTGGATGATTAGATCATCCTGTTCGATCTCCGCAAGTGATGCAGCCAGGCTGGCCAAAGCATCTGCTCGACTATTCTGCGACCGTGGAATGTGAACGACATCTGTTCGGGAGGGGAACTTAGCCATTAGATGGAGGGTGCACTCCAGCAACAGCATGAGTTCTGGCATTCTGATAGTATAGTCACCATTGACCTGCTTGATCACTAGCTCAGAGTCCCCTTTTACATACTGATTGGGTACATCAACCTCGAGAGCCAACTTGAGGCCAGTGATGAGGGCATGATATTCTGCATCATTGTTGGTGTAGCCTTCTGACAATAGGAATGAATATAGCAGAACATCTTGCTCCAGCGTGATGAAGACGATACCCTGGCCCACTCTGTTAACCCTAGGATCGTTGAGCCTTCTACCGGTGGGGCTCCGGGAGGCACCGTCAAAGTGAATCTGTCAGCATGGGATGTCGTGATCGACTGAGAGGATTGCCTCATGAGGAAAGCCTAGATCCAGTGGCTGGTCCACGGAGGTTGGGTGGGCAGCTAAGAAGTCTGCCAACACCTATCCTTTGGCGGCCTTCCGAGGTACGAACCTGATGTCAAACTGCTGGAGGATCACCGCCCAGCGCGCCAATCGGCCGGTCAACATAGGTCAGTTCAGGATGTATTTCAACAGGTCTACCCGAGAGACCAGCTATACCTCGTGGGGCTGCAAGTAGTGCCACAATTTCTGCATGGCAAATATGAGCGCCAAGTAGCTCTTCTCGATGGGAGATTATCTAATTTCCGCATCGAGGAGCATGCAGCTGAGGTAGTAGAGGCTATTCTCTATTCCCTCGTTGTTCTTTTGGCCAAGAAGTACGTCGAGGGATTGCTCCAGGGCGGTCACGTAAAGGACCAGCGGCTTTCCAGAAATGGGTGGCATCAAGACCGGTGGCTGCAGGAGATACTGCTTGATTTCCTCAAAAGTGATCTGACACTCTTCGTCCCACCCATAGGCAGGGCCTTTCTCCATGAGCCGAGAAAAGGGCTTACACTTGCCGGCCAGATTCGCAATGAATCAGCATATATAGGCTAAGTGGCCTTGGAGGCCTCAAATCTCCTGAATATTATTCGGGGGAGGCATCTGACTGATGGACATGATCTTCTCTTGGTCGATCTTGATGCCTTGATACCTAACAATGAAGCCAAGAAACTTTCTGGAGGTGACCCCGAAGGCGCACTTCAACGGGTTCATCTTCAAGTGGCGAGAACAGAGGAAGCTAAACACTTTCTCAAGGTCTTTGAGATGGTCCTGGAGCTGACGAGATTTAACCACCAGGTCGTCTACGTAGCACTCCACCAGTGTCCCGAGGATCGGCTTGAATATGCGGTGCATAGCCCGTTGATAGGTGGCACCCACATTCTTTAGGCCGAAGGGAATAACCTAGTAGCAGAAAGTACCCTGGGGGCCCTGAAGGCAGTGAACTCTTCATCCTCGGGGGCCATTCGGATCTGGTTGTACCCGGAGTACCCATCCATGAAGGAGAGGGCTTGGAACCCTGTCGTCGCATTGATCAACAACTCTGTCACGAGAACGGGAAAATCATCCTTCGGACAGTGGCGATTGAGATTGCAGAAGTCGATGCAGACCCTGATCTGCCCGTTCTTCTTCCTGACTGGCACAATGTTGGCTAGCCACCTGGGGTACTGGACTTCCTTGATGATGTTGGCCTTGATGATCTTATCAACTTCGGCCTCAACCATTGCACCATGAGAGGGGTGCATCTTTCTGGGAGGCTGCTTGAACCTGCGATGGTTCGCTGGAAGGCCAAGGCGGTGGACGGCTACCTGGGGATCTAGTCCCGGCATCTCGTCATAACTCCATGAAAACACATCACGGTGCTATCTGAGGAAGTCTATTTACTGTTTCCATTCCTCGAGGGGCATAGCGGCGCTGACCAATGTGCGTCTCGGGACCACCTCGCTACCGAGGTTCACCTGCACTAACTCATCGACCGTGGTGGAGACACCCACCTCAAAGCTAGGAGGAGCATCTTCCATGTCCTCCTCTCCTCTTGTGGAAGGATCGTCCATGGGGGGAGCCGTTTCGGGGCTACCAGACCCTGATGGGAAGATGGTGCTGGCTTGGGCGGCAGAGGTCGTCACGTTAGAAGACTCAGGCACCGCGGAGACCATGGCAACAAAGGCGGTTGATCCAATCCCATCTGGACTTCAGCCCAAGGGGCCACGCTTTATGAAATCAAATTAGTAGTGGCGCATTGGATTGAGCCAGTCGATTCTGGCCTGGAGAAACAGACACGTATGACGTACTGTCATTTCCATGATCCCAACATCCCAATATTGTATAGGGATAGGAGGCTCGGGGATCACCTGAGCCCGGTTGGTGTAAGAGTACAAGGTGATTTCCCACCATCGCTTAGACCTAGAAATATGCCTTCCTCTGGTACCCGAGAAAACCAAGCACTGGCCCATTTCTGGGGTCGTGGCCTCCAACCGATGGATTGGGAAGACATACGCATCATCCAAACCTGCCCAGCGATCACTCGTGACAGTGGTGGGCTTGACCTCACCTGCCAGGATCTGCTTGTCCTTGCTCTTGTAATAGTCAGCATCTAGGTAACGGGCTTCACAAGAGGAAAACGGAGACGCATCTCCTTGGAGCACACCCACTCGACCCTTAAGGGAGTATTTGAGGCACTGATGATACGATGAGTGGACCGCTGCGTGAAGGTGGAGCCATGGCCTGCCCATCAACGCGTTGTAGGCGGTGTCCTGAGAGACAACCATGAATTCTGTATTGGCAATTAGGCCTCCGAACTGGGTATTTAGACGAATCTTGCCAAGTGGAGTTTTCTCGGTCCTATCATACCCCTGGATCCTGAGGTCGGAGGGAGTTAAATCATCTTCAGACAACCCCAGTTTCTGCAGTGTCCGAGTTGGGATTAGGTTAATCCCGGAACCCGTGTCGACAAGACAGTGTCGGACTTCCACGCTATTGAACTGGCCAGTGATGTACACTGGGCGGATGTGCCCCTGTATGGGAAGGTCTTCATATTCACCGGAAAACTAGATAACCACCTGACATTCGGTATCCTCAATCACCTCAGCGTGGAAGGCTTCTACGGCTGCTACCTCCGTTTCAAACTAGAGGGGGCTCCTTAAAGCCTCGGCGAGTGACTCATGCATTTTAGACGATAGACGAAGGGAATCAAGAATAGAAAGCCTTGCCGGAATGCCGGCTAGGTTCTTCAGAACATCATAATTGCGAGCCAAACACGAGATTCTGCTTACAGGAGGCCGCTCTGTGATTGGAGGCATGACGGGCCCTATCGGTGGGACCGGTGACTGACTGGTACTAGGCACATCTCTCCGTTCACTAGCTGAAGCCCGGGAGGTGGCTGTTGTGTTAGGACTGAAAGGCTATAGTCGGCCGGTGGTAGGGCAGGGCTGGTTGGGCACAGACGAGGTGGTTCCGCCTGATCCAGCAACACAAACGGTGGTGGAGGCGAACCTGTTGACATCGGGTGAGTGAGCTGCGTGTGCTACTCTCTGTACCGGGCCTGCAGTATGGTATCGGTAGCATGCACGGCCTGACTGGAGGTGATGACTGCCGTGCCCCGGCGATTCACGTAGCCACGGCTCCACCGACATTGGTGATGGCTGGGGACATTGGGGAGGTCCACCTGGCGTTCCTCATCATTGGGACCCAAAAAGGGATTTACCAACTCTACGGTGTTAACCGAATCATACCCCGGGCTTTCGCTCGAGGAGTCATTCACTACGGGACGGAGTCTCCACTACTGAAAAAATGACCTATACCTACGGTTTAAAACCATGGGTATAGCCCCCAAAACCGTGGGTATAGCCTATACACACGGTTTTGGGAACCCTAGGATGGAACGATGTCGGTATAGGTCCCCAGCCTATAACCACGGTTTTCCAAAACCATGGGTATAGGTGTACTGCCACTGTGTCACCAAAACATAGCCAATTGCCATGGTGTCAATGACTTTTACCCACAGTTTCAAAATCATGGGTATAGGTCCTAAAATAATGCAAGCGCCAAGTTTCAATCCTGCAACCTCTTCGCTGCAAACACCGCGTCTAACCACTACCCTAAATTCACCTATATGTATATATATATATATATAGATAAATATAGTTATAAAAACCATGGGTATAGAGCGAAGAACCGTGGGTATAGGGTTCCCGCCCAAAAGATATCCTTCCCGCAGAAAAAAAAAATTCCTTCCCGCGACGGATGGGGACATTAGGGAGGTCCACCTTGTGTTCCTCATCATCGGGAGCCAAAAGGGATTTACCAACTCTATGGTGTTAACCGAAGCGTACCCCGGGCTTTCACTCAAGGAGTCATCCACTACCGGACGGAGTCTCTTGGAGGGATCCCCATTTCTGGGGGCATAAAATCGCCAAGCGTGCGAGAAGATGACGGCACTGGCAGGGCACGTTCTTTCTTCTTGCGCCACCTCTTGCTCTTCTGGGAAGAGGTAGGCTGGGACAACGATGCCAAAGTTGCGCTCACAGACTCTGAGAGCTCTAGCTAACTCAGGCGGGCACAGATGATGTCATGGGCATGGGTGACCGTCCTGCGGGCCATCCAGTCATTATACTTTTGTGACCCACGATCGGAAACCTGTTCCCACTCATCCCCATTGTCACTGCTGCCATCTGATCTCACGAAGACACCTTCCACCTGTGTTGGGGCTGAGCCCAACCTGACTATGTTGTTTTCAATCTGGTCTTGGATACAGTTCTTGAACACATAGCATCGCTGGATGGTGTGTCCCAGGATCCAGTGCTAAGGGCAGTGGTTAGGGTGGTCAGTGAGACACGCCTCTTCTGGCTTCTAGTACTCAGGCTGCCGCACGATCCTCTACTCCCAGGCGCTATGGAAATAACTGAGGACCTGGTCTTCACCAAATGAGAAAGTCTAATTCCTTCTCTATGGAAAGGGGGATCTTGAAGGCTGACCATGACCAGGGGCCGGAGGAGCAGGTTGAGGAGGCAGAGCCTGATTATCTCGCCTAGGTGGTGGCGGTGCGTTACGCGGAGGCGGCTGCCGATTTTGAGGCAGTCGCTACTACGCCAGAGGCTGTGCTCGTGGGGGTGGAACCCTATGAGGCTGCTGAGATGGCCTTAATGGTAGCAACTCTAGCTGTCTGGGGGCCTCTATTTGGGATACAGCAGCGGGCTCGGCTTTGGCGGCTCTCCTTGCAGAGATTATAGGAGGCAGCGGGTGTGCCTGACTGGCCTGTTGCAGGGCTTCTTCGAGGCGCTGAGCCTTGTCTGAGAAGTCCCAGAACCCTCCAGGGTAATTCTGAGTGATCAGAGAAGGATCTAGCTTTGCCTTTATGTTCCCTACATGCATCATCAGTAATTTCTCCTGATTTAGTGGCATGTCAAGGGAGTACGTGAGCCCCTTCCACAAGGCGACGAAGTCCGAGACTCGCTCATTGGGCCTTTGTTTGCACCTAAAGAGGTCTGCAATGTTCGTCTTCCGAGTTGTGAAACAGAACTGGTAGAGGAATCGCTGGAAAAGGTCCTCCCAGGTAGTCACAGATCCAACAAGGAGCTGGCTGTACCGGACGAATGATGGTCCTTCCAGTGTCTGAACGAAGCAACGGATCTTGGCAGCCTCCTAGTGTGCCGGAGTCCCTAACATAGGCCCGCACCTCGAGTTGAAGTGGTCCAGGTGTTGTGGCGGGTCTCCGGTCCCATTAAAGGGGGCGATAGTGGGGTTCCAAAATCCCTGCGGGGCCGGCATATCATCCACCCATGCTGGGTATGGCTTACCGTCCGGTGGGATTGCCACCTGCCGAGTTTCAAGGGCCTCCAAGCGGGCGATGAGTACTTCCATCAGATCGTCTGGACGCGGATTCCTATCATGATGGGGATCATTAACCACAAGCGATTTTTCAGGCTCTTCGATACGATAGTCAAGCTTAGCAGCTCGCGGGGTGGCTGGCGGAGCGACTCTCAGGGCAGCGGGAGGAAACCGAGCAGGGTCCCCCAGGTGGTCCCACCGCTCGGGAGGGTTTAGCGAAACATATCGCGCCCTCTTGCCATGGGCTCTATCCTCTCCCCTGTCGGTGAATGAAATATGGTCGCAGTTTACCAGGGTAATCTCGACAAGGAGTGGGTGCTTCTGTCCCTACTGTCCTGGTCTAGGGTTACCGTAGTCAGGCCGCTGTTCTGCAATTCATTTGGCCAAGAGATCATCAACCAGCCTCTTTTTCTCAGCAAGCTGTTGGTGTAGCGTGGCCTTCTCGGGATCTTCCTCTACATTCTGCACCAAGGAATAATGGTCGGTGAGTTTGACAGACCCGACGGGCTCTTTACCCTTGCCGATGTTTCGACTCAGTGTTAGTGCCTCCGTGGGTACAGGGAGACCTAGGAGGCTCCTCTGTTGGCGAGTAATCCTCCCAGATGGGACCAGTAGCGGCTTTTCCTCAGGGGGTGAGTCCTCGTCGAGGGGCTTCACACAGTTTCCCTCATCTGAAAGGTCATCCATGTTTACTTCCACTTCCCTTAGCAACGTTCCATCAGGGCCGCCCAGTGAATCGGCCTATCGGCGGATCACACAGAAAAGAATGGCAGTGTACTACCCCCATCTGCAGACGTGCGTGTGGGGGGTGGCTTCCTCAATAACTTTGCGGAGTACTTGAAAACTCTGGATGCATTGTTGCTGGAGGGCCCCATGGTGGCCTAATGACTCGGGGTGCCGAACTGCCGGGAGCACTGCCAGGTCGACCCGACGGCACTGCTCACCGATATCCTCGAGATGTGCTTGGCTCCCGGTATGAGGCGCTAGCTGATGGAAAAGACGGGAGTGAGTCACCCGAAGAGTCTGACAGAAGCATTCGAACTCTCCCCGGGTGAGTGACTCTGGCATATCAAAATCCGATCCTGTGACCGGCCAAAACTTCTCGGGGAAGCGGACCAATATGAGGACGATCCATAAGCTCTATGACTCCGGTTCGAGGTCTAGACCTTGCTGCCCCTGCTCGTCCACTGAGAATAGTCGGTGAAATGGCAATGGTGTTGAGACAGGCCGCCGGGCCGATGGGATGGCCGGTGGGGAATACGGCGAACATGCTGATTGGCCACCGATCCCTAAGTCATCCTCCAAGGGTTGAAGTGCCCTGGCTGCTACGTCACGATAGGATGGGCTGGTGAATGGGCCTCCTATCACAGCATCGGTGCTTTCCGAGGGTTTGTCACCTTGCGACTCTTCCGTCGGTCCCCAGAAAAGTTCCCCACCCTCCCTGATAGAGGCGGAAGGTGCTTCTAGGGAGGCCAGTGACAACTGTGGGTTTGACCCCTGGGGGTACACCAAGTCCTCGTCCTCCTGGATATACCTTCGGAGAGAGGAGGGAATCATACAGATCTTGCATTCGGGGAGTACGAGACTGATGCGCTGCATCCCCATCCCTGCCCTCAACTCAAAGGGTTGGGGGGAAGGTTCCATCGTCGAGTCGTACTCTGCATCAGAATCTGAGAAACAGACAGGTATAATTTCCGTCTGGACTCCCCTGACATTACTCATATAGCGACGACGCCCGGCCTTCCTGCCCCTAGGTTGCTCCTTAGTGTAAGGATGATTTCCGTCAAGGAGTCCCCTGGCCACAATAGAGATGAGGTAGAGGGGACTGAATGCCGGGGTGCGAGAAGCACTGGGACAGATGTCGAAAGGGACATGGGTAGGACCTCACTGTGAGTGAGAGACTGGATACGCAACAGCTCCATACTCGCGGCCAGTAGTAGGGGGAGTGACCTCATACCCAGTGCAGTGGGCGCTAGAAAGAGTCATACCTGGAGTGTAGCTGTTGAGAAGAAGCCTTCCGCTTTCCAGATCAGTGGCACGGAATGAGCCTTCATGGTGGGTGGCACTACCGCGGATTGGTCCGCAGTGGCCATTGCCAGTGCCCGTGACCGGGAGATTCGACCCAACATGCCTGCAGGGCGGTCGAGGTTTCGATCCCAGTCGGGCATGTGGTTGCCCCTGCTCAACGTGTGCTGGGTTCTGGTAACAGGAGTCAGCAGTGGCTCGGGCCACAGTGGTTGCTGATGTTGTTCCCCCATGATGATCATTCTCTTCCACTCGCGCCCAATGCTGGTGTCGGGTCAGATGGGTCAGAGCTGGTGGTGCGGGCATGAAGATTGCCTGCTCCTCGGCCCGGGGAGTCGGGTGGCGGCATCGACACAGCCTGGCAAGGGTTCTTACTGTTAACCCCTGGGACGGGTCTCCGATCAGGCAGACCCAGACATCCCCCCACCTCATTGGCATAGGGGAGGGATGTGTTAAGGCACTCCGGGGATATACTCCCGAAGCGGTTGAACGTCGGAGTGGGGAGCCGTGGCTCCCTGCGTGGCCCTCGGGGGCAGCAATGGTGGTGAGGTGCAACCACCTCTAGATCCAAATGGGTCGTGCCCCTGGTGGGGATGATCCCTTCCTCGTCGTACCTATGAGCCAAGTCATTGATCACCCTTTGCTGGATGATTTCGGACGGGGAGAGGGGGCGTGAGTGCCTGGCAGCTACGGTGGTCGAAGTCCGAGCGACTATGGAAAAGGAGGGACCGCACGGGGTGGCCGCATCGGTACAGCCCCTACCCCTGTGCCGGTGGGCAGGTGGCGATCGAGCTACGGATGGAGTGATCTAATTCCTGGAAGCAGGGAGATGAACCCATTAGTACTAACAGTAAAATAGATCAACGACCAATAGCCCAACGTCATTCCGTCTTCCATAGTCAGCGAGAGGGATCCACGCTGACGGTGTCACCGAACGGAGTGGTCAACATCCTAATGGCCTTGACCCCTGGTTGGTTTCACGTCCCGGTGATAGGTACCCAGACCTGGTGACATGCAAATCTTCTGACACCCTGAACACTACCATTCTTTGTATTGAGGAGAAGAGCTTCACATCGGGTTCACCATTTTATATTTCCGACGCTTTCTCCGGGGTGTGCACGCGCAATGTCCATCACGCATTGGGAGGACGTGTGGCTTGTTGCCCTACATTCCCGCCTTCCAACGGCGGGAGGCATCTGTTCCTCGTTCAGGGACGTCTGCTCCTTGATCGAAACCAGGATGATGGGATTTCGGTTCTTCCTTCTGTGGATTCCTCCTCGGAACTGGTCACCTAGTCCGGGTCTCCCTAATAGATTTAAGACGGGTTCATGAAGCTCGTTCCCGGCGCCATATCTACATGGATGCCAGTTAATTACGCTGCTTCTGTTGAGACACTCCAAGGGGTCTGGTCGGGGCAGCAACCTTCGGTGAAGAAAATTGTCACGTTGGTGTGTCGTCGGCATGTCTTGATGCTAGGGATCAGCATGTCTATCTTCTGTCCCTTATCACATGGCTTCTCGAGGGTGCGGAATCCCAAGGAATCCCACATCAAATGCGGGAATTGTGTACCATATGAGGTTTTCCTCAGCTTCCGATGTTTAACACGGGGTATGCCGTGAGTTTAACGTCTTGCAGAGATGGATCAGGCTGAAGGCCCCCTAGGGGGAACACTGATGTCGGGGCCAGCACGTGGGCGGCTTTTCAGATTCCATGGAGTGGGATGGGGTGGCATGATCTCACCGGGATGTGGCGGCCCGGGTAAGGATCAGGATGGATGGTGGAGTGATGGGCTTGAACCTCGTCGAGGCTTCCTATGTATCCCCATGGCAGGGAATCAAAGTCCACATAGTTCGGTGATACGGTGGGACACCTGAAGAGGCGACCCATGAGAATGAACGCGTGGATTGGATCCTGGAGAAAGTAAGACCCCCGGGCTAGGGCATGAGCTTCCCAAGACACATGGGCTCAAGGGGAAAGTCAGGATGAGATGTGGGTATGAGACATGGGGCTTGTGCTCTGAGGCATCCCAAGAGGGGGAATATTGTTTAACGTAATGCGGGATGAGGGCATACAATTTAACATCATGCAGGATGAGGGAATACAGTTTAACGTCATGCGGGATGAGGGATTTGGGGCTTACTCTCTGAGGCAACCCAGAGTGGGTACAGGGCTTACGCTATGAGGTGGCCCATGGTGGTCAGTGAACCGACGTGGAGAGGTTGGAACGACCGGGTGGTGGGCTTGAACCTTGTGGAGGCTTCCTACGTACTATGCGTTAGCACAGATCAAAGTCCACTTAGTTCGCTGGATGGAGCTTACGCTCTGAGGCGGCCCATGAGGATGTCATGGTCGATGCGTGCTCTAAGCCCACGTGAGTCATGCTCGGTGTGAGAAACAAGAGGCAGCAGGGACAAGAAAATCACGTCGCAAAGGGTGCGTCCGTGAGAAGCGGAATGGGGCTTACGCATTGAGCGGACCAAAGAGGAAACATGGGCTTACGTGTGGTTAGTGGCCCTTGGTGCTGGGGCTTACTACAGGGTGGAGGCCTGTGGTGAGACAAAGCGTAGTGAGAAAAGGACACCACTGGCCTTGTCAGGGGGAAGTACGTAGATTCATGGGTGCAACCTTCCGCAAGAGAGGCTAGGGGATTACGCTCTGAGGCAGCCCTTCCCCTGTGGACAAATGCCACTCTGACAAGTAGGATCTCATTCCATGCGAGGAAGAGTACATTCCCGTGGAGACGAGTGGGTGTAATGAATTCCTGAGCTAGGGGGACCCTTCGTGCGAAGCACGGGGTCGGACCACAGTTTAACGTCATGTGTTAAGGATGAGGTGCTTAGCAGTTTAACGTCCTACAGCTTGGACGAGGTGGGTTCGCTCCACACCCCTAGGGCTTACATGCCCAAGGCCCTCTACCCCTTGTGGGAGGGAAGGCATCGGCAAGGCCGTAGTGAAGGGGGGTCGCTGGGTGAACCATCTAGGTGTCCACATTAGCGTGATATGCAAAGAAGCAATAGCCGTTAGCATGCCTATGCAGAGAAGCATAAGGAAAAGAAATGCAACGGGAAACACCGCCCAAGGAACATTGAGGTTACTTCGTACGAGCCTAGAATACCGTACGTGAAAACAGCGCATGGCGCGCATGCCCGGTAGGGGAGACATCAGGTGCCGGTGCAGAGAGGAAGACAAGGGGCGTTAAGGTGAAGGGTCATGGGTTTTGCATGCAAAAATAAGGTTTGCGCACAAAACACCGGGATGGCGCGCAAATAGAGCCAGGGGATTGCGTGCGGATAGGGAATTGTGTGCAAGGTTTTTCATGCACGGAAGGGGATTGCACGCACGGGACATGGATTGCGCACAAGGAAGGAACCCGGAGGAGTGGGCAAATTCCATTAAGCCAGTGGATTTGCATGCAAAGGAGAACTCGGGGCAAGTTTGCGTGAAAAATGGAATTACCTGGAAGTCATATTGCGCGCGGGGGGAGTCGAATTGCACGCACGGGAGCCGATATGAATTCCGCAACACCAAACTGTTTGGGGTCGCCTTCTATTTATAGGCATCGGCCGGCGTGGAATCCAGGCAGCGCACGAAATCTTCCGCGCTGGGAGCCGTCGGCGCGTAAAACCTCATAGAGAGGAACCGAGGCACACAAAAATTGTGCGCCTCACTGGCTCGATTGCACGCATCCTGGGGATACTTCACGCTAAAGATTTTATTTCATGCAAGTCCTCCTTTATTTCGTGCACCACTTCCCGGGCCTTCGGACCGGGCCTCTAATTCTGAATACGACTTCTCTTTGACATTTCAAAACTTCCTCTAGGAGTTACGGACTTTTTCGGCATCTACATGCATTAAATGGTAACATTTATCCCTTAACTGCTCTCCAACTTCCTCACCCAACACTTTGAGTCCCTCCAGTTCAACCACTAGAGGAACATCTTCTACCATGTCCTCTTTTCATCCTCTCAACAAATGTCCTCATGAAGGCATATCTCTACAATTACAAACACATTATTTAGAAAATGTAAAATAGGTTAAAACATTTACGGGAAACACAATACAACACAATAAGTCATTTCCCCAACCCCTCTACACGGTCAAAACTGAGGTGATATCACTACCCTTAACCATCATATACCTAGGTCATGGTTAACAAGGTCCACCACATTCTCAGTATTCATTTTTCCCATTGACACACCCATTTATTCAAATCATGCATCATTTTATAATTCTAAAAATCATGTAGGAACCATTTTCTATTTAATTCACACAAGAAAGGGAAAAAATATCAAATTCAAAAACTTTCCCAAAAACCCATTTTCTCGTGTGTGTGTGTGTGTGTGTGTGTCTGTGTGTGAATAAATGATGCATGTAACCCAATAATAATGAGTGCCTAGATTGATTCATGAAAATTCATCTCTCTTTCCATACCGGTCCATGATTCAAACCTTAATAAATATCATAAAAATTATCACATCACACAATAAGTGCATCAGAGATGGTGAAATAGAATCAACAGTAATAGAACACATCAATAAAAACAATCCCACCCCAAGTAATTAGATTTTACTCTCATACATAGGGTAGCCACTCCCTTGCACCGTAACTTATCCAAGTCTCGACTCATCCAATTCTCCAATATACCTTTCCAAAAAATTAAAACAAAATAAAAAATAAAAAAATCCAACATTTATACCACTTTGTAACATCCCAACTTGGGTGTTGCAAAATAGTGTCCCGAGTGTGTTCATCACATAATCTCAAGTGTTCCTCCCCGTATGACATAGGTAGTTGTCAAGAAATTATTGTCTAATGTTGATAGTGGAGAGATTATACCCTATTTATCAATGTATCACAATAGTGTAAATAAATAATAATAACCAATAGATATAGAAAACCAATAAAAATACCAATACCACGAGTTGACCAAAATGGTAATACAATATCAAAAGTGAACTGTATTCATTCCATGTTAAAGTATGTTTCATGTTTCAAAAGGAAACCCAAAATTAAAGACACTGACAACACCCAAAAAGGTCTCAAACCATCTCTAGTTCTTTCATCCATGTCCCATTCCAAATTATCAATCTAACTTAGGGCCTTTACCCTTATTATGTCCTGTAAACATGAAGTTTATTCGGGTACCAATCAAGCAGGCTGAGTAGGGTGTGAGTACAACTCTGAAGGACACAAAAAACATCATTAAACAAATCCAGTTAAAATATTTTATATAGTTTTATAAATAATGAAATACAAGTAATAAAGAAAAAAAGAATTGTATTTATTCATTTATCCTTTATTTAAGTACATAAACCCTCAGGTTCCTAAGGACACCAAATCCATAATACATTCTTAGGCCCATGCTGATGTCTAAACCATATCACATTGTCAATTCCCAATTTCATTATAACACATGGGACTTCATTATCCATTTCAATTTTATTCATATTATGGATAATTGGATCCATGGTCCATTGCCAACATTTTGGGTCTAGGTCGCCATACGCAGTACCTCGTGGGAATTTGACCCATCAAACCATGATCCACAAAAAAATATTACATTATCACTATTGTAACACCCCAATCTTCCATGGTACTCTTCACTTTCAATAATGCAATAGCTTTAATTGTACACAAGTTCGAGGATCTAATACACTGCGACCAATCAAAGTAGTCGTTATGAATAGTAATATCCACTTTTTGAAATTATATAAATTTTATATTTCAGAATGGACTTCATTTTAGGATTCAGAATATCTAAATTATCCTATCTTGAATTTTTGGTATTTTTCTGAGAACTTCCAATTTTCAATGAATAGTGAAAAATACTTAAAAACAACATTTTTAATCAAAATAATTTATAGTGATAAATTATAATATTGAGTGGATTTAAAGTATAATTAGAATATAATTTTACTATTTTATCCAATGGTGGTCATTATAATTAATTTCACTTTGAAATAAGACATAAACAATTGTCAATATTTTGATATATATTGTTTCTTAAAAACACGCTATTTGTTGTGACAATGAGAATTAATTATTAAATTAATAAATTCAACTTATATGTTTTGAATTTTGTAAAATAGACATCATTTTTGAATTAGGACTATCAAATATCGCTTAGGGTGAATTTTTGGTATTTTTCTGAAAAACTTCAATTTCTGATGAATAGTGAAACCACTCAGTGGTAGTTAAAAAACTAATTTTTCATTTAAATGAAAATTTACCACTAATATGAATTTAATTTCAAAAATCTGACATACATGGTTTTCATTAGTAAGTAAAATGTGGTTCAATGGGATTAAAATAATTTTTGGTGAATAGTTACTTTTGAGTTTTATTAACCGCGATTAGAGGTAATTAGGGTAATTTAAGGTAAAAATGATATTATAAGAACATAAAAATATCTTGAAACATGTCCTACTCTTATTGAATGAGTCATGGCCGACCAAGACAAACCATGGGTCGATTTGTGGGATCCCATGGAGCCACTTGTGTAAGATAATGACATTAATACATTTTATTTAAAGTAAAAATAAAATTGTCACAAACATGTGTTGTTTTACTAAAAAAATTATTACATGGGGTTATATAAGTTAAATTTTAGACTATTAATATTCATTGGAAATATAAATAGATATCCTACATTATGGTGATTTTCCTATAATTTTTAGGTATTAAATAAATAAATGTATTTATGACACCAAGATGATGCAGTGATTACCTCATTAATGAACAATTTAAATAAAATGAAAATATAAGGTAAAATATAATACTTAAACTTGTCTAAAACCTATTGGATGGGTATATTTCGAACCCTTATCACATTATACTATAAATATATCATTGTGGGACCTTTAAAATCTGAAAATAATTTTGTAATAAAGTAACATTTCATGACAGTCCAAGAGTACCCCTCCTCTCCTCTTGTAAAAGGCCCCCACCTCTACCACCTTATTCACACCTTCAAAGCAATTTGGCTCGGCCAAACTCTGCCCAAATACTCTCTATGCTTTCCTCTATTACTCATAGAATCCTCACTTTGGACATAAGTCTTCCCAAGGAAGTCTTTGGCTTAAATCAAAAAGAGTTACCCAATTTTAAGGTAATGTCTTCTCTTATGTTCTTTTGTTTTATTTTTCTTCTCCAAACCCTTAAAATATTTTTATTAATTTATTTTGTAACAACACCAGTATCTAAAATATACTAGGATGTTGTTATGAGAATTATTTTATTTACACTTACACAAACATTCATCTAATGGTTAAAGAACATACTGTTTCTGTGGGTGGCGAATTACTGCCTCACAAAACGATGATTGTTCAATCTTCTTTTAACACCTCTAATGGTGGCCATTAAGATGTCACTATATGTATATATGATATATATTATGTTTATGTTTTACTTGGGCTTCTATATGTTTCATTTATGTCATACCTTTATGATTTCTATTATGGGTAAACAAGATAATTTCATTTTAGGAAGTGCGGACTACCGCCCCCTCAAAGTGATTTGAATCGTTAATGCCATATGTGGGACATATAATGGATGGAGTAAATGATATTATATATGATATTATACTATAATTATTATATAATTTTATATCATTATTATTTCATTCCATTAAATATGAAATAGAAATGAAATTAGCTTTCATGCATACGTACGACTTACCGTCTCCATGAACGATGCATTTCATTTCTTACCTCTAAATGTTCTGTAATATTATAAATGAATGTATATAATAGATATGTATGATATATATGATATCTAAATCATGAATATAATTATGGATATAATGGATATTTTACCACATGAACAACTTGTAATTATAAGAAGTTTATTTTTGACTCAAGTAACAAAGATTGACAAAACGACCGTTATTAACTTAAATAATTACATAATGTTAATAACATGGTAATAAGTGATATAAAAGTAATAATGAACTTGAAAAAGGTTTTAAAGTAAGTAGAAATTAACTCTAGTTTATTATTCAGGAGGTTAAATAATGATCAAGTCAAGTCGGACGTGAGGTAATGGACTTCGTCTCAATATCATTTCGTTGAGACATATTTTATTTTATACGTAACTTTATTTTATACAGTGTATAAACCCCTTTGACTATTACTTTTATTCAAAAGGAATCCTTTTTTAGGAAGTGTTTTACTAAATGAAAAAAGGAATGTTTTTGTCTTTCGTATGCGGTGACAATGACTTCTCCACCGTCGTGACCTTTATTTGTGTTTCGGCTTCCTCTTCAAACCATAACTTTTTTTAAATGAAAAATAAATACCATGTTTTACTTTTCTTTTATTTTGGTATTGGAAATGGTTTTATTATATCAATGTGTTGTATTGATATCTTGTGATCGAAATGTGGAAATGATATGTTTCCTTTATGCATGTTTTATATGATACGATTATGTTATGGTTTATGATATGTTTAAACATTTTCATATAAGGAATGCATTGGACTTAGTATGTGATGGGTGGATCCCGCTATAGCTCCTCGATGCATCGGTAGGTCTAATGAGACAAACTAGTATCTTGGACCAAGGCCTTGAAAAAATCTTATTTGTAGTCTTGGCACAAGGCCTTGACTCTGTGGTTATGATAGTATGGAATTATGCATTCCATCATTATGAAAGTGGTTATTGATATTTCATGTGATTATTTGACTAGTAGAATATCCATGTGAATAAGTAAATAGAATTATTTCATTTTATTTTTTCCATATTATGCTGAAGTTCAAGTTTAAAAGGCTTTTGTTTTAGTTATAAATTCCCTTAAATGCTTATGTTTATTTATTAGAGTTTCCGCTATATTGTTATCCTTACTGAGCATCTGAGCTCACCCCTTTCTATGTTTTATTTTTCCCAGGATGTGAAGAATCATTTTATGACTGACCTATAGGGATAGTCTGAAGAGGATATGAGTGTGGACTATGGAGACCATGTTATTGTGATTTTTCACTTTATGATGTAATGTAAAATTTATGAATGTATCTAGTGTTTCCAAGGCTACTAAACTAATTGGTCTTTTGAGACGTGATCTTTTGTGATCATGCCAATGTTACGTAATAATGCACCGACTCTGGGTAACAGGTGTCGGGGCGTTATAGTTGGTATCAGAGACAATTTAGTACTATCCTTGGAAGCTAGATTTAGAAAAACTCTGATTAGAGCACATAGCCCTAAGATAGAATTTGAGGATTAGTGTAGAAGAAATTCCTAGATTTTTGATATTATAGAGATTTTATGAGTTTTCCGAGCAATATATCCCTTTCTGGATACAAGAAGCTAGAGTCAGCTCTGGCACAAATGTACCTAGGGGTAAAACCCGAAAACACCGCTTTGAGCTAGACTCGAACGGGAACTGGTGCACGACAAGGGGCCTTGTTGTACTCTTGGTTACGACACTCCCTGGTGATCTGCTTAGGATAATTCCCATTTTCATTGCAAACCATTATAAAGGGTTTATGAGTATATACTTCCTCAAAGAAAACATTTTTATGATTATGGATTATATCCATAAACTGTTCAATTTATGTTAAGTGTTTTACAAGTATAGAATTATGTATTTTGATTCATAAACTGATCTAGTTTATGCCATTGTTTAGAAATGGTGCCTAGTAGAAAGAATGGAAATCGTATCAATGCACGTACTCCATGTAAAGATTTTTCTCCATCTCAAGATAATTATAGTGGAGCTGGTGATACAATTGGTGCTGATCAACTTATCACCATACTGGGACAACTCACTCAGGTTATGAATAATAACCTTACTCGTATGGAGCACCCTGATCCGAAACGTGGAGGATCAATGTTAGACCGCTTTATGAGGCAACAACCACCAACATTCAATGGGAGTAAAAATCCATTACTAGCTAAGCAATGGATAAATTCCCTAGAGAAAATATTTTAGGCTTTAGGGAGTAGTGAAAGGGAAAAATTTTCCATAGTAGTTTATTGCCCCACTAGAGATGATGATCAAGGGTGTTCATTGATTAAAAACACAAAGGAAGATGATTAAGTATCAAATAAGGAAGTGAGGGAGTTCAAAGAGCTTTTCATAGAAAAATACATTCCTCGTGACCATCAAGCAGATATGGAAAGGCAATTTCTGAGTCTGAGACAAAAGCAGGATGAGAATGTCACAAAGTATGAGGCTAACATTACAAGGTTAACAAGGTATGCTACAGATTATATACATAACCCAATATGTAAGATTGATCATTTATTTGATGGGTTAAAACCATTTCTCCGTCAAGAATTAGTATTACAATTTTTCTCAACATAAAAAGGTATAGTATCGTGTTCTATCAATACCGAGATGGAATTCTCTAAATCTTATGACAATAAAGTAAAGAAATAGAAGAAGAGAATGGTGGAACAAGAGACAGATAAAGGGAAAAATGGAAAGAAGGTTTTTCCATTATGCGATAATTGTGGGAAGAATCACCCCAATACTTGCCTAAAAGGAATGGAAGTTTGTTATAAATATAAAGAAAAAGGTCACCAAGCTCGTGATTGCAAGGGAAAGAAAGAGGTTGTCAATGTTGAATGCTATAATTGTAGGGAAATGGGGAATTTTGAAAATTAATGTCCTAAGAATTAGGTAAACTTACCTTAGAAAAGGCCAAGGGATCAAGGCCAATCTTATGCTGTTACTACAGTTGAAGTGGAATAATTAATGTATTTGTGTTTATGGACTCAAGGATTATATTATGGTTATAAGAATAATGTGATATATATAAGTATTTTACTAAAATACTTCTTGTTTTCATTAATGTTTTAATATGATGAAAGTAATCATATTTATAGTATGTGACAATAAGAGAAACTTTACTTTGTTTGGGGAATCCTATGTTACAACTGATTTTGGAATTTAGAGACCTTTTAGAGAGAGTTTGGACAGAGGTATTTTGGATAACTATAAAGGTTTGAATGGATTAATTTTAACTTTGGATAGTATTGTTTAAGGTTAAAACATTTCTTAAGATTATTTTTGGAATATTATAATACTATAGTTTTAGGAAAAGGACAACCTGCAGGTCGGGGGGATAACCTGTCGCGTCGGACAAAGCTGTAGGCATCGAACCCAAAACCATAGTTCGACAGGCCTTTATTACCTACCACTAGCCTACAGGAATTCCTTGGGTTTTACAAAATACTTTTCCTGGTCTAAATGGTATGTGTTAACATTTGTAACCTTGTACGATTAGGATAGATATAATATTTTTGAGTTCTATTATCTTTTTGAGTAAAAGATGAGTTTGTGGTAGAAATTAGTTGAGGGTCAAAACTCTACTTTTCAAGTATATATATATATACCTCTCTCTTATTCTATGAATAAATTAATTCTTAAACTTTAGGGAAGAGATATTAAAACAAAAATGTGTTATCCTAATACCTTATGTTTTGTTGAAGTGATGATATTTTCATCATAGATTGATGGCTTTGAGGCCCTCAATTTTACACTTGTTTGTGATTGATGACCTCAATAAATCCCTATAAATATTTATGTTTTTACTCTAATTATGTGTCTATAATATCCACAAATGTTCTTCTATTAGAAAACCTAATTTGGTGGTGACATTCTCATTTTCATTTCCCTCTTATTAAGACTAAATTTTATTAACCCTATTTCCGATATGGGTTTTCCACAAATGTATTTTCTATTTTCCACCATGTATTTTTGAAGAAAAATTTCAAATTTCTAGGTCAGAATTTATTGAAGGGGGGGAGAATGTAACACCCCAATCTTCCATGGTACGCTTCTCTTTCAATAATGCAATAGCTTGCGTTGTACACAAGTTTGAGGTTCAAACACACCGCGACCAATCAAAGTAGCCGTTATGAATAGTAACACCCACTTTTTGAAATTATATAAATTATATATTTCATAATGGACATAATTTTTGGATTCGTAATATCTAATTTAGCCTATGTTGAAATTTTGGTATTTTTCTGAGAACTTCCAATTTTCGATGAATAGTAAAAAATACTTAAAAACTACATTTTTAATCAAAATAATTTATAGTTATAAATTATACTATTGAGTGGTTTTAAATTATAATTAGAATATAATTTTACCATTTTATCCAATGGTGGTCATTAGAATTAATTTCACTTTGAAATTGACATAAACAATTGTCAATATTTTGATATATATTGTTTCTTAAAAACACGCTACTTGTTGTGACAACGAGAATTAATTATTAAATTAATTAATTCAACATATATGTTTTGAATTTTTTAAAATAGACATCATTTTTGAATTAGGAATATCAAATATATCTTAGGGTGAATTTTTGATATTTTTCTGAAAAACTTCAATTTTTGATGAATAGTGAAACCACTAAGTGGTAGTTAAAATACTAATTTTTCGTTTAAATGAAACATTACCACTTCTAGGAACTTAATTTCAAAAATACGACATACATGGTTGTCATTATTAAGTAAAATGTGGTTCAATGGGATGAAAATAATTTTTGGTGAATAGTAACTTTTGAGTTTTATTAACCGCGATTAGAGGTAATTAGGGTAATTTAAGGTAATTAGGGTAATTTAAGGTAAAAATGATATTATAAGAATATAATAATATCTTGACACATGTACTACTCTTATTGGATGAGTTATGTCGGACCAAGACAAGCCATTGGTCGATTTTTGGGACCTCATGGAGCCACCTTTGTATGATAATGACATTAATACCTTTTATTTAATGTAAAAATAAAATTTTCACAAACATGTGTTGTTTTACTAAAACAATTATTAAATGGAGTTATATAAGTTAACCTTTCGACTATAAATATTCACTAGAAAGTTAAAAATATTTCCTACATCATGGTAAATTTTTTATAATTTTTAGGCATTAAGTAAATAAATTTATTTAGGACACCATGATGATGCAACGATTACCTCATTAATGATCAATTTAAATAAAATGAAAAGATAAGGTAAAATATAAGACTTAAACTTGTATAAAACCTATTGAATTGGTATATTTCTAACCCTTATCACCTTATCCTTGAAATATATCATTTTTGAACCTCTAAAATCCGAAAAGCATTTCATAAAGAAGTAACATTTCATGACATTCCATGAGTGCCCCTCCTATCCTCTTATAAAAGGCCCCCACCTATACCACCTTATTGACACCTTCAAAGCCATTTGGCTCAGAAAACCTCTGCCCAAATACTCTCTAAACTTCCCTATCTTACTCCTAGAAGCCTCACATTGGGCAGAATTCTTCCCAAGGAAGCCTTTGGCTCAAATAAAAAAAGTCACCCGATTTTAAGGTAATGTCTTCTCTTATGTTCTTTTGTTTTATTTTGATTCTAAAACCCCTTAAACTCTTTTTATTCCTTTATTTTGTAACAAAACTAGTATCTATAATATACTAGGATGTTTTTATGAGAATTATTTGATTTAAACTTACACACACCTTCATCTAATGGTTAAAGAACATACTGTTTCTATTGGTGGTGAATTACTGTCTCACGAAATGATGATTGTTAAATCTTCTTTTAACACCTCTCATGGTGGCCATTAAGATGTCACTGTATTTATATATGATATATATTATGTTTATGTTTTCTTTGTGCTTCTGTATATTTCATTTATGGCACAACTTTATGATTTCCATTATGGGAAAACACAATATTTTCATTTTAGGAAGTGCGGACTACCGCCCCCTCAAAGTGACTTGAATCATTAATGCCATATATGGGATGTATAAAGGATGGAGTAAATGATAATATATATGATATTATACTATAATTATAATATACCTTTATATCATTATGATTTCATTCCATTAAATATGAAATATAAATAAAAGTAGCGTTCATGCGTACGTACGACTTACCGTCTCCATGAACGGTGCATTTCATTTATTACCTCTAAATGTTATGTAATATTATCAATGAATGAATATACTGGATATATATGATATATATGATATCTACATAATGAATATAATTCTAGATATAATGGATATTTTACCACATGAACAACTTGTAATTATAAGAAGTTTATTTTTGACTGAAGTACCAATGATCGACAGAACGACCGTTATTAACTTAAATAATTACAAAATGTTCATAACATGGTAATAAGTGATATAAAAGAAATATTGAACTTGAAAAAGGTTCTTAAGCAAGTAGAAATTATCTCTAGTTTATTATTCAGGAGGTTAAAGAACGATGAAGTCAATTCGGACACGAGGTAAGGGACTTTGTCTCAATATCCTTTAATTGAGGCAAATTTTATTTTATACATAACTTTATTCTATACGGTGTATAAAACCCTTTGAATTTTACTTTTATTCAAAAGGAATATTTTCGTACGAAGCATTTGACTAAATGACAAAAGGAATTTTTTTTCTTACGTATGCGGTGACAACGACTTCTCCGCCGCTCTGACCATTATTTGTGTTTCGGCTTCCTCTACAAGCCATAACATTTTTTAAATGAAAAATAAATACCATGTTTTACTTTTATTTTATTTTGATATTGGATATGGTTTTATTATATCAATGTGTTGTATTGATATATTGTGATTGAAATGTGGAAATGTTATGTTTCCTTTATGCATGTTTTATGTGATACGATTTTGTTATGGTTTATGATATGTTTAAAAATTTTCATATAAGGAATGCATTGGACTTAGTAAGTGATGGGTGGAGTCTGCTATAGCTCCTTGATGCATCAGTAGGTCTCATGAGACAAACTAGTGTCTTGGAATAAGGCCTTGACAAAATCTAATTTGTATTCTAGGCACAAGGCCTTGACTATGTGGTTATGATAGTCTGGAATTATGCATTCCATCATTATGAAAATGGTTATTCATATTGCATGTGATTATTTGACTAGTAGAATATCCATGTGAATTAGTAAATGACATTATTTCATTTTATTTTTGTCATATTATTCTGAAGTTCAAGTTTAAAAGGCTTTTGTTTTAGTTATATATTGCCTTAAATTCTTATGTTTATTTATGAAAGTTCCCTCTATATTGTTATCCTTACTGAACATCTGAGCTCACCCCTTTCTATGTTTTATTTTTCCCAGGATGTGAAGAATCATTTTATGACTGAACTGTAGGGATAATATGAAGGGGATAATAGTGTGGACTATGGAGACCATGTTATTGTGATTTTTCACTTTATGATGTAATGTAACATTTATGAATGTATCTATTGTTTCCAAAGATACTAAACTAATCGTTCTTTCGAGAATTGATCTTTTGTGATCATGAAAATGTTACGTAATAATGCACCGACTCTAGGTAACTGGGGTCGAGGCGTTACAACTACGGTCTTTTCATGAAGAAGGAATTTTTCCACACAAAAATATCAATCTTTTCATCACTATAGGATTTTGATGAAGCATGCCTTGTCTTATAAAATAATATCACATAATCATATGGATCACAAATTCAAATTTATCACTACATGACATATAATATAATATCACATCAGTCAGGACTAAAAAATATTTTTCCTCTTCCATATTTTTCCATCAAAACATCCATTAATTAATTCAAAAATTAATTAATCAAATTCACAGTTAAAAATTTCTAATAATTAATTAAACAATTAGATATCCCGATTTCATAATTACAATATCTCTCTAACTAATTCAGCAACTAATTATCCAAATTTAACAATTAAATAATCTCAAAAAAATCCCATAAATTAATCTAAAAATTAATTAACATAATTAAACAACCTCAATCTCCCATAATTAATTCAGTAATTAATTATTCCTAAAATCCAACAATTTCAACATTCCAATAATTAATTCATCAATTGAAGATCCCCAAATCAGAAACTCTTAATTAATTAATTCAATAAATTATTAAAATCAATTAGTAAACCCAATTTATAATCAAACCATAGCAATTATAAAATTACATACACGTAATTGAAGAAATGACTATGGGATTTGAATAATAGACCACCAAAATTTAACTGATGATCCAACAATAGTT
Organism: Viscum album; assembly: GCA_963277665.1. Classification (NCBI taxonomy): domain Eukaryota; kingdom Viridiplantae; phylum Streptophyta; class Magnoliopsida; order Santalales; family Viscaceae; genus Viscum; species Viscum album. The sequence continues at coordinate 161,905,073 of OY728155.1, read as the reverse complement.
CTACTGTCCAACACCTATGTAGATGAAGGTGTAGATGATTGTAATTAGGTTCCTAGTTCAAAACTGATCACGATCAAAACCAACAACGAAATAGGTCAACTTATTTCACTGAAAATCATATATAATAAGTATGATAAAAAAGAAACGTAATTAAAAATACTTACTAGTGATCACTCACACAAATAGGATTTCCATAAGGGAATTCGGCACCCAAAAATCATGTGGAAAAAGCAATGGGGTCGACATGAGAAGAAATGAAGCCAAAACAAATGCGAATTCTGCTTCACATCATGTTTAAAACCATAGGTCAGGTATTTACATGGTGTGTAAAGTGATTACATGTTGTGTAAAGTTTCTTAAAGGTGTACTCCAAATAACCCATCTCTGTATATTTATTTTATTAAAGAACTCTAACAATTACATGACATGTCATCCCTTTACATGGTGTGTAAATTTTCTATAGTTTATTTTTTATTCCATTTTCATATTAGAAATCCTATCCTCTTCTAATGTTTCTCATCTCACTAAAAAACCCTGAAACACTTAAACCATTTATAATCAGAGTCTGTAATTAAAATTATATACTTACATGTCCAAAACACAACTAAAATAAAAAATTATTGAAAAACATAGGAAAATGCGTAACTATAAAATGACAGGATATTATAGTATAAGATAACATCTTAATGTTTTTTAAAGTGGATATTGTTTATTCTTATAATGTAATCCTTATATTGATACTATAAAGAGGATGTGGATATGGCATATATTCACCAATGTTTAATCACCAGTAAAACAGCTAGCTTATTATTATATCAATCATTATTTGATGCATGATGAGTGGTCTTTAGACTGCACACATGGTTAGAAACAACTAGGGATATTTTTTGTTCAATAACATTCACAATATGAGCCATTATAAATGAATTATTATGTTAATTAATTGACTTAATAATTATGATAAAACCCACCTAAAGAAACCAATATTGAACCAATAGTGATGTACATTTAATTTAAAGATAATTTGATGGTTTCAAAGTGTTGTTAATTTTGAGGTTGAGTTTTCCATGATATTTTTTAGGATAATTATCTTATGATTTCAATCATTAAATATTCATGTTAACCATTTTTAGTTTTAGAAATTGTTCAATCCCAAAGGAACTAATATAATAATGGATTCCATGGATAATATAGAGATTGACTCAATAAGAAACCTAACGAGATAAGATCTTGAGTGATAAATCATATGTTTATGTTTAATAAACTATTAATAATTAGAATTAAGAAAGTAAAATTATTTAAGATTCCAAAAAGACAAGATAGAAGATAACTATGGATCCCAATGGAAGTTACGGTGATGAATACAATAAAGGAAGTAAGATTCAATATCTTTCAATAATGTGGGAAGTGGGACATAAGTGAACATATCAAAGGAGTTGGAAGTTGTTTTATATGGGTTAATATTGGGAATCAAGAATCAAAATTGCAAGGAAAAATCAGAGTTAATTTAACACAAGGGATAGAAATAATCTTTATCCCAAGTACCACTGATATTTCAATGTATAAAATGTGTTAAACCTGGAAAATATCCAAGTCAATTCCAAAATAAAAGTTCTTACGAGAATTATGGCTATAAAAATTTACAATACTAAATTAAAAATCCTATATAACCAAAAATTGATATGTGTTTTCTAAAAATGATATCGACTAAGGATGAAAAATTATCTACTAAGAAACTATGAGTGTTGTATTTGTATATATTTTAAACAAACCATTCTTCCTAGACTACTTACTAAGAACATAAAATCATCACCAAGATGTAACGATGTTGAATTATTAATAAAAAATTTACTTGTATGGTTATTATATCCCAAGTTTTATTTTATGGGAAATTAATTTTTACAAATAATATATTTTTTGCTTTAAATAGAATTAATGTGATTTTTGAAATGAATTAGTTATCTACACTTACATGAAGAATTATTTAGAATCACTCTATCTCATGTATATCAACCAATGATAGTCTATCAATTTAAGGATGATTATGAAAACCCTGTAGAAAAAAATTATATGATGTGGGCCTTTATACTGAATAATGATAGATTCTCTCCTCAAATGGTTGGAGAAAAAAATATGAATATTAGGGATAAACCTATTATTAGGAAGAAATGATATTTTTTCTATGTTTTTATGGTTGATATATCTTTAGGAATTATATCATGAGACAAGTCTATCTTTTATATTCACTTAGATTATTCTCTTGGTAAGTGATAATTAAATTTCAAAGGAATCAATTTATTTAAGGGGGATAATGTAACACCCTGAGAATTTAAAATTAACTTTTTCATATTAAACTAAATACTATGATTAGGAACTTATTTAACAAAAAACACTGATCTAAAAATAAATCATTATTCTTTTAAATAAAATTATTAATTTTTACTCCTATATTATAGTCACTAAATTATTTTGTGTGGTGATAAACACAATATGAAAACTATATATAAAGGGGAAATGGTGGAATAAATTGGTATTATTTATGAGTATCACCGGTCCAAATATGCAAAAGGGGTGGTGTAACAAGGTTATTCTCTAGACCAAGCCTGGGCTGGACTCTAACTGTAACATCTCGGACCCGATTGCCACCTAAAAGTTCCCCATCTCAGTTGGCCACATTCCCTCAAGTGCATATCCTCAAATGCCAGAGTATTTCAACTAGTAGTAGAGAGATGTGTGAGTAATTGGGGAGACTATGGCCTAGTTACCATAATATAACACAATAGAAGTCAGACACATTCAATAGTAGAAGTGAATAAATAAGCAGACAGTTGAAAAGTAATATGATATAGGAATATATAATAAATCCTAAAATGGTACATAATCAATGATGCAGATGATACATGTATCTTGAAAGCATCCAAATATAATACATGGAAATAAAATATAATATATGTATCCAAAATGAAAAAAGGCCAAAATGTTTTGTAGCATCCCAAGCCTCGGCTTGGTCCCATGCTCCCCTGCTCCAAAGAAACAGTCAGCAACATGTGTTATCGAACTTTCCCCTATCAACAAATAAAACCATATAATATTTTTATACCCAAAAGGTGGCCCAAATAGGGTTTGAGATAAACATCCCATTTGGTTTCCACCCAAAGATCAATAAATTTCTAAATATTAATATGCAACATGCTATAAAGTGTAAGTAAATATGTAACATAAGTTTAAATTCCCAAAGAATAAGTCTACAACAAAAATTAATACTAAAAAGTCCCTCAAGGTTCCATGTAGTAGGTGTTATCTCCTAAAAAGGAAGCTATAGACAAGTAAATAGGTCACATGGCCTTGTCATATAATCACCCATCTAATGTAACCCACATCCTAGGTGTATAATGATGTATATCACAAAGCCACGACCATGTCACAAAGAGAAGACTTGTATCCCATGGCCTCACTATATAATGAAGTTAAAAAAACCCATGGCCTTCTATATAATGAATTATAGACCATGAAGGTTTGAATCCATGGTGTTGAAGACCAAGGCAACCACTTCAAGTCCAATGGTCATGCCTGTGGAAACTTGGTCTAGGCACTGGTTGGAGTCCTAGGATCATGTATACCAACATATACTATACAAGTCCAAGCAAGTCGTATCCACAAAGTAGTAAGTCATGAGGTATACCATGGAATCAAGACTCGAGGGGCATAATGAACCCATGCAATCCACTTCAATGTTCCAGATCCATGGAGAACCATCCATGGAATCTATCAAACCATTCATTCATTTCAAACAGTTTAATCATTTCAATTTCATGTGAGTGTACCCACTCACATTACCAATTACATCACATGAATATACCCACTAATGTATTGAATTTCACATTTAACATGTCACATGGGTATACCCACCCCTTTATCACCATTTCCAAATAAACCATTCAACAAAATTAAAAAGAACCAACTGGTATACCCACTCGTTTAACCAATTCCATTTTATCCATTTAGTCAATATAAGCATAGAATAAAATGATAACCAAAGTTAAGGAGGCATTACATCTCCTAAGAAATATATTCCATTCCATTTAAGTCTAACTAGGATTCCTATAACCAGTAAATCATAAGAACACACACATTGGGTGGTTTAACAATGCATAACTGTGGATTTTTTAAAAGGTGCACCCATGGGTCACCTTGATTTAGGTCACGGGTTCCAACACACCATAGTAAAACCCATGGGCATCTTTAGTATGTCATATTTTATCTACTACATGTAACCCACAGAAATTAAGGCCACACTAGAAATTCTGTTGGGGGAATATCAGTCGATCGCTCTTAAAATTACCAAATGCATTAAACAATTATAGGCTACCTACCTTAGCTCAATAGTAGATTTCTTGTCCAGTATTAAGTCTTGATTAACCTCTATTTTGGGAAAATATAAAGAATGTAACAAGAATAAGAAATTAGGGAATGTGAGCCTAATTACTAATAGCATAGTCATTGTTCTAAAGAATCAATAACGACTAAAAATGAATCGATTACTTACTGATGCAGTTTCTAGGTGACCGACCACTGAAGAATCGAAGTATAGAGGGGTGATTTAACTAAAAAACTAGTTTAGGGGGATTTTAGGCTTTAAAAGAGAAAAAAATTCTTATGTGTAAAATATATTGTCTACTGGCACTTTTTTAAAAAACTATTAAGAAATTACACAAAGTTTAATTTCCTTATAGTGTGTAATTCCAGATTTTCCACTCTTGAGGAAAATCTCATACATGTCATGAAAGGTCCTGGACAGACCATTAAAAATTGTGAAATGGAATTACATGATTTGTATCCCATTTTCACATCATTTAATCCTCCTGCATCTATCCTACCACCTTTCAACCTCTTAATTCACAAGAAGAACCATGTGTTCCATGACCCGACATGAGTTCTAATCCAAAAATTAATGTTTAACAAGAATTTAACCATAAAATAAATGATATTTACCTTATGAAACCCCTATGATCATACAATATTTCCTCTTTAAATCAATTCGTCACCGAATTTCCCCCTCAAGGGTGGCCATGATTTGTCTGAAAACAACTATGGCCACTGAACACATACATCGGCCTCTCTCTCCCAAGTCTCATCCTATAAAAAGTCATGATTCCATAGTACATGTACCAAAGGAACTGGCTGGCCCCAAAGAACCTTCATGCTCCTATCAATGAAATGAATCAGATGCTCCCCAAAGGATGCACCAACATGTAACTCAACCTCATCAGGCTGAAAATCATGAGATGGGTCTGAGTTATAATGGAACATATAAGAAATGTGGAAGAATTACTTCATGGATCATTACTTATGAGGTAATAGTAATCGATAGGCTACCAACCAAACTCTCTCTCGAATCTCGAACAGATTGAAATATCATTGTTAAATCTTACCTTGTATCCTGATTCATCTGTGTCCCAGCCTTAGTGAAACATGTAAGAAAACATTACCCCTACCTTCAAACTCTAGAGGTAATCTTTTATGATCGATGTAATATTTCTAGTGAAACTGTTCAATAGAAATCCACTTCTAAATTAACTGTATTGGCTCATAATTATTCTGCAAAAGATGTTGTCCTAGTAAAGATTCCTCACCTTCCTCTAACTAGCACAGGGGTGATCGGCATGGCCTACCATATAAAGATGTATAAGGTGAAATCTGTTTCATCACCTGATAACTGTTATTATAAGATAACTCATCCAATGTAATGTGCCACTCCCAAGATCCCTTGAAATCTAGGATGCATTCTCACATCATTTCCTCTATCACCTATATTGTACACATGGATTTTCCATCAGTCTGATGGTGGAATGTTGTGCTCAGAGGAACCTATGTAGCTAGAACTATATGAAAAATATGAAGAAACTACATGTAAATAGAGTATCCCTATATAAAATGATAGTGAACAGAACCCTGTGAATTCATAATATATCACGAATATACTACCTTCCAATCTCATCAACATTGAAGGTATCATTCATTGGTAAGAAATGTTCAACCTTCAGGAGCTTGTCAACAACCAAGAGATAACATTGTTACCTTGAGGTGATCTTAGTAAACCCATCAGAAAATCCATCATCAAACCATAATATTTCCACTCTAAAATAGGTAATTGCAGTAAAAACCTAGTTGGTCACTGATGTTCTTCCTTCACCTATTAATAGGTGGATCACCCCATAACAAAACCATCAACCTCATGCTTCATCCCCAACCACGAATACATCTATTGTATATCCCGGTATCTCTTGGTGACTCTAGGGTGAATTTTCCAAGATGATACATTACACTCCCACATCATCTCCTCATGTATATCCACTAGAACCCAAACACATCCATGGATACTCAGGATCTTGTCCTCAATTACTGTCCATCGAGGAGGTGTATTTTCACTTCCCACACTCTCCCATAGAACTAGGCCCTTTGAATATAATAGTTTCCTCATCTAAACTCAGCATAGTAGGGTAGTGGTTACAGATAATGATAATAGATAAGTATATCCCTGATTGTGGTGCAACTCCTGATACATCTCAAAGAACAAAACCATAAGCAACCAATCGCTATTGGCCTACTGCATTGCTTATATCTGAGTCCTCCTACTCAATTCATCGACTACTACATTACATTTCCCAGGCATGTAGGAAGTCTCAAGGTCATAAAACTATAGGTACTCCACCCTCCTTCTCTACCTCATATTTATATCACATTGTGTAAAAACATACTTGAGGATTTTATAGTCTGTGTACACCACAAAACACTCTACTTGTAAGTAATGTATTCCTCAGCATAATGCGTAAATAACTACATCCAACTCAAGATCATGTATAGGGTAATTATTCTAGTGTGGCCACAGCTGACAATACACATATGCCACGAATCTATCGCCCTATATCTATACCTCCCTAAGACCAATACCTGATTTGTCACAATTCACATTGTAACTCATGCCCTACTCCGATAGTATTAGGATTTGTGATGGTGTCAACCTTCTTTTTAGCTCTTGAAAGGATATCTCACAAGAATCTGACCACACAAACTTCACACCCTTCTTATTCAACCTCCAAAAGGAACTTTTATGTGTGAAAAGTCCTTTATAAAACTCTTATCCTATGTTTTTTCATGTTTTAGTAAATGAAAAGAAATGATTTAATAATTCATAAAAGAAAATAAAAGAAATGAGATGATTTTCATTTCTCTTCATTTTGTTTGGATACAAAATTTAGTAAAAGAAAATAAATGATTGTAATTTCTCTCCATCATTCTTTGTGAAAATTTTTAAAAGAAAAGAAAAGATTTTTTTTGAAAATATGACAAAAATAACCCTTATTAAAAAATTTAGTTTTCTAATACTCAATTATTCCAAATAAAAAAATGTTATGATTTTAAATTGTATCTTTTATTTTCAAATAAATAAATATATTTATTATAAATATATATATTATTATTTTAAACTAAATCTTTGATTTTTATATTATGTCAATTATATAGACATTTAATTTTGAAAAATATATTATCAATGATTTATTTTTTATTTTTATATCATGTAAATTATATAGACAAATTTTTTTGTTATAATAAATCAATATTTTTCATGTCACCAAAATAAGATATATATTATTAATTTAAAATTGTCATTAATTCAAAATAAATATTATTTCAAAAATATTAACTCAATTTTATTATAAATTATTTATATAAATTATTAATTTATGATAATTAAAATTATTTATAATCAAAATTAACTATATTAAAAATTAATTATAATAAAGATTATTTACAAACAATGTTTAACAAAATATTTATATATGCATGAAAATAATAATTGAAATTATTATTAATCACAAAATGATTATTTATATAAATAATAATTCAATAAAATATTAAATAAATAAAACATGCATTAGGGTATGATAGGAAATTTCAAAAAAACATAACAGGTCACGTTGGTTTCTTTCCGAATCATCTTGATTTTGGGGTGATTGTAAAAATGCAATGGAGGAAATAATTTTCTCTCCATTTCCCTCATCCACCATTTCTTTCTACCAATCATTTTCTCACCAAACAATGGAAATATATTTCCATCCTTTTGTTTCATTTAATTTCCCCCCAAATCATCTATTCCAAATGAGCTCTTATAGTAACCATCTATCCCAAACAAACTCTGTATATCAAAAAAGATCTTGGGTTGTTCCTAGAAAACTACATCTCTCACCTTCTCTAGGTCCACTGATACTCCCATATCTAAGATTATGTGACCTAGGAAGTAAATCTGATCCATCCAAAAGTGAAACTTTGTAAGCTTAGCATATAACCGATACTCTCTCAGTGTATCCAAAATAATCTCAAGATGTTTGGCATGATCATGTTGATTGTGATAATACACCAAGATATCATCCATGAAAGCCACCAAAAAATATTCCAAGTGAGGATGGAACACTTGGTTCATTAGTTCCATGAAAACCCATGGCATGTTTGTTAGACCAAATGGCATAACTAGATGCTTGTATAACACATAACTTCTATGAAAGGTTTTATGAGGTATGCTTGTAGGTCAAACACACACCTGATTATACCCTTACCTCATGTAGATTTTTTAGAACAATCATGCTCTTCCAAGATTATCGAACAGGTCATCTATCAGTGTCAAAGAATATAGGGTTTTAACCATCATCCACTTCAGTTTTTGATAATCCATGCATATCCTAATATTTTTTTCCTCCTTTTTCAAAAACAAAGGACTGGGGACCCCATGGATAAGTATTGGGTTGAATAAAGCCCTTCACCTCCAAACCTTTAGCTACTTCTTGAGCTCCTACAATTATTTCATTTACATCCTATAAAGAGGAATTGATACTGGTGTAGATCTTGACACTAGTTTTAAGGAGAACTCAACCTCTCTCTCCGGAGGTAGACCGGAAAATTCTTCTAGGAACAAATCTTTGAAACGATCTACCACTGGAGGAAATTCCACCTAACTCACTCCAAATCATCCAAAAACAAACTAGTGACATGGGATATCATCTCACCTATCCCATGATGCTCTGGTCCAGATCTACTTTCTTGGACATCCCATTCAACTTTTTAAGTAAACACTTCACTATTTAGTGATGTGATATTTACCTTCAATGATAAAAGTCAACATAGCCTCGATAAGATACTAGCTAGTCCATCCATATAATGACGTCAAACCCAATCATCTCGAGGACATAATGATCCCAGATGAAGTGACACCCACAAACCTCAAGGGGTAACACCATTAACTAGCACACATCATTCATTTAGATTCCAAATGGTGTTTCTATTGTCAAAAACCCTCAAAATAAAAAACAAAAAACCCAATTATTTCCACCATAGGAGTATATTTGAAGCTATGAGAGATGAAACTATATCAAAAAGAGAATATGCAGTAGTATAGGATACAAATATCATACCTCTCACTGTATCCAGTCTAGAAACCTTCTTCTTAGGGGTAGGTTGTATACAATAGATATGTCCTATATCGGGACCCTATGACACAACCTCACTGCCAGGAGTATGTCCACCCTAATGTCTCGATGTAACCGGTGTCTGGATACCTCTTCCACAACTACCACTACCTCAGTGTGAATGAACATCACTATTCTCTCTCCCTTCCTGATGTGGAGCTAAGGATCCTACTCTGGAACATAATTCTATATCTAGCCCCTACCACTCACATTAAAAGGGAAGGTCTAGAAAACCCATTACATGTGCCCCATCCGGCTACAAGATCATCACCCAACTAGGTCATGGTCGCACAGATTCTTCATGTGGCATCACCTACCACACTGATAGTAGAGCAACAAGATACTAGTACTCATTACCTAACTGGAAATCATCTCATCGGAATCCTCAAAATGGTGCTTCCAACATCAATACATAGATCCACTGGATTGAGACACATTATTTCCCTGCTCTTCACTCATAGCTTCCTTCGTAGCTCACTCTGTAATTAGCACTTGATTCACAATATCAGTGATATAATTCAATCTAAACACATTGACCTCATCATTAGAGACCTTCCTCAAAGTGTTTAACTCTAGATAGCTCATCAGCGTGGTATATCAGTGCAAATTTCTACAACACTGTAAATCATGGAGACTACTCAATAACCATCATCATGCCCTTCTCCAAATACATGAAATCACTAGGCCAATCTTCCCTCAGATTCTCAAGGAAAAAATTAGTTTTAGAAGTGGGTCTGGAAAAGAGTCCATCCCATATCTCGTAACCCATCAGCCTTGTTCAGGATATCCCACTAGCACTTTGTTTCTCCATATAGAATATTATATTTGAACTTTAACCTCCCCTTAGAAGGAATCTCAAGATGATAAATGATAGAAAATGTGGTCTCATGCCAAATCATTACATCCTGTGGACCACCATCCTCTGAAAACATGGGAGTATGTTTCTACTGGAACACCCATGTCAACTCATCCATAGATAAGGCTGGCTATCTTGCCCCATGAAAATTATTTAAATAGAGAAATAATTCTTCACAGAACTATGCCTCTATACCTATGTTTGGAACATCATCTGGTTCCGCATCTGGAACTAAAGGAGGACAATCAGTATACCATGTCCCACTACCTATGGAGTGTGGTAATTGCCACCCTCTTGGTGAACCCCGGGAGGTCTTCATGGTGGCATTCATCTACAATTCCAAGAACATTCCTCTAAAGGAATGATATCAAAGTGTCATTGATAAAAAGAATATGACAGGTCAAAACCCTCCTAAAACTAAGTCATAACCCACAATCTTCCCTTAAATCCATGACTGTATAAATAACTCTCTCCAAACCACTCGAAACATTGCCTCAGGAAAAATCACAATTCGGGTATAGGGAAAGTATCTATTTTCCATTTCATTTATTTTTAATTTCAAATTTCAATTATTTAGAACATTCAACAAAGTATTTACCAGTCCTGAATCCATGTGGGTCGATAACCCACAGGTCGGAGGATTGAAACCTCCCTCTGATACCACATTGTAAAATCCTGAACCTAGATGCCATCCAAGAGTGCCCTGATCCTATTTGGTCACCTACCCTCAAGTGCATATCCCCAAAAACTAGAGGTTTTCGGAAAGAAAAAATGTCCTGGGTGATTCAATGGGGACCAATGTATAACACAGTATAAGTTAATCACATTAAATTGAAAAAGAGAATAAATAATTTGATTATTGAAAAGTAAGATTAGAAATGAATACATAATAAATCCAAAAATGGTACATGATAAATAATGTAGATGATACATTTATCTAGAAATAATCCATAATAGTACATGGAAATACAATAAAATACAACAAAAGTATTCATAATGAAAAAAGACAAAAACATTCCATAGCATCATAGTCCTCAGCATGGTCACATGCTCCCTTGCTCCAATGCAACAGTGAACAACCTATCTTAGGGTGATTTCTCAAGTCAACACTTGAAACCATATAAACTATTTGGTTCTCCATGGAGGCCCAAATATGGTGAGAGATAAACATCCCCACAGCTTTCCACATAAAGATCTATACAATTCTAAATAAAAATATGTAACATTCTATCAAGTATAGGTAAAGTGGTAATGTCATTTTAATTCCCCATGGAATATTTCTATTGAAACAAGTAGTAATAAAAATCCTCTCATGGATCCCTACAATAAGAGTTATCTCCTAAAAAGGAAGCTATAAATAAGTAAACAAGTCACATAGACTTTCTATACAATCATCTGTCTCATGTAACCCATGGATAAGTTGTATAATGAAGTGTATCACAAAGACACAACCTTGTCGTAATAATAAGGCAGGTATCCTAAAACCTCTCTTTATAATGAAGTCACAAAAGAAACTCATATCCTTGTTGTATAATGAATTGTAGACCACTGAGGGATGAATCCAAGGTGTAGAAGAACAAGGCATCCTCATCGAGTCACCTGGGAACCCCAGTGGAAACTTGGTCTTGGAACTGGTTGGAGTCCTAGGATCATGTGTGCCAACATGTCCTATGTGATTCCAAGCAAGATGGATCCACAGGGTAGCAAGGCCTGAGGCATACCACAGAATCAATACCAAAGGGCCATAATCCATCCATAGCATGCACTACCACATTCAAGATCCATGGAAATACATCCATGGAATATATCAAACCATTCATTCATTTTAAACAATTTAAAATTTTCAATTTTATTTGAGTATACCCACTCACATCACTAATAAATCCCATGAGTAAATCCACTCATTCATTCCATTTCACATTTAACATGTAACATTGGAATACCCACCCAATTATTTCCATTTTCCAATAAACCATTCATGCAATTTAAAAACAACCAACGAGTATACCCACACATCTAAGTGAATCCATTTTAGCCGTTTAGAAAATATAAGGATGGAATGACATGATAAATCAATGAAATTAATTATTACATCTCATAAAAAAGATAGTCCATTCTATTAAGATATAACTAGGCTTTCTCTAACACGAAAATCATAAGAATTCCCCCCTTGGGGGGGGGGGGTTTAACGAGGCGTAACAAATACATTTCCTAAAGGTACACCCCATGCGTGACCTTGATTTGGGCCATGGGTCCCAACATACCATAATAGAACCTGTGGGCATCCTTACAAGGTCTGATTATATATTTTAGAAGTAAAAGACTAAATAATGGGGTCACGTCAGAAAGTCCGACGGGTGGCATATCGTCTGATCACTCTAAAAAGCACCAAATACCAAAAAAAGTATAGACCACTTACCTTAGATCAGTATTAGAGTTCTCATCTTGTATCAAGTCCTGATTTTTGTCATTTTAGGATAAATTTGAAGAATATAATATGAATGAGAAATTAGGGAATATGAGACTAAATCCAAATAGAGCAGGTGCTGTTTCGAAGAATCACCAACAACTAAAAATGAATCGATTACATACCGATGTGGTTCCAACATGACCGACAGTTGAAGAATCAGAGTCCAGACGGGTGCTAGAACTGATGAACTAGTTTACCAAGATTTTAGGCTTCAAAAGAGGAAGAATTGGTTCTATGTATAAAAGAGAGGCAACTTCCTCTTTTATTTCAAAAAATGGTCGAGAAATTACATGACGTGTAATTCCTGATTTTTCGTTCCTGAGAAAAATCCCACACACATCATGAAAGTTCCTGGCCAAAACATTACACATCGTGAAATGGGATTACAGAACATGTATCCACCTTTCACGTCATATAATAGGCTAGCAACTATCTTACCTCTTTCTGACCTCTTCTTTCCAAAGCACAACCAACCGGCCCATGGCCCGACATATGGTCTAATCCAAAAATGAATGTTCAACAAGTGTTTAACCAAGATAGAAATTAACTATACCTCATGAAAAAACTAATATTTTCCTCTAACAATTATTGTATAAGTGAAATCGTGTGAGATAAAGTTAAGACTTTTGTAAATTGCCATGATATCCATGCTATTTAAACATCAAACCACAATTTCAACAAGAGTGTATCTTGTGCTTAGATATTGTGCATAGATATTGAGGTTTCTCTAAGTAGAAATATAATATGATATAAACATGTAAATATAAATTTAATAAATTATTTATCTATCACATTTATTTTATATATTTCAATTTATAATTTTGAAGAAAATTAAAGATAATTTTTTACTAAATCACTGTAAAAGCTCAATTAACATATCTAAAGGAATAATAAGATGATCTTTTGCTAAAAAATATGTTTTATATAAGATTTTATTTTTATGTGATTAATTTTAATAAAAAAGTATTTCAGGGATAAAATATATTCTTGAAATTATTAATATATTAATACTTATTTAATAATTAATTGATATGAAATAAGTATAAGAATAGTTAGTATTTTTAAAAAGTTATTTTCATATGGAAAGTGTTATCATTAAATTTTTATATTTTTATTTAAAATTTAAATTCTCAAATTTTAGAAATTAAATATTAAAATTTAAAATAATTTTTGGATTTAGAATAAAAATATTATCTTAGGATTGTTTTTTTGTTTTTTTAAAATAATATATTTTTAGGTGAATAGTGAGAAATATAGTTTTTATTAATATTTTAGTATTTATGACTATATAATGAGGTAATTATAACTACAAAATATATAAAAATTTCATCATGGAAAAAAATAAGATTATAATGATTCATTTACTACTGTCTTGAATTTAAAAAACTCATTATTCACATTTTAAAACATAAGTAATCTTTTATTCTAATAAAAAATATTTTTCATCTTTTTCTTTTAATTATATTTTTTAAAGGAATAATTTTGTTTTATATTTATTTTGAATCCATATAAATATTCTTAATTAAAATTATTTGAATCAATAATATTAATAATTTTATCATAAACATAATTTTGGTTCTAAAAACTAAACTTTTTCTAATAATGGAAATTTTCATATTATGTGTGCTAATATTAATATTAAGTTTTATCACACATAAAATATTTATTTGAAATTTTATATTTGGAATCATTAGTTACAAATTATTTAATAATACAAATTTTATAGGCATTAAATGTAAATTTTTTTGGTAAAAATTAATTACCATGGTAAAAACCAACAAATGATAAAAGTGAAAAATATAGGAGGAAATGACATAAAAACCTATTGAAAATATTTGAAAAAAATTCGTTTTTGTCCTTGATCAACATGAATTTTTCTCATACTATATTATTTTCCATTATCGGATCCATTAAACCCTTGAATAGTGAATTTTCGTTTTATATTATTACAAAAACTTCACTCACTTATCTAATAAAAGGAGTCATCACAACCCCACTTCTCCTCACTCACTAGGCCTATTAAATTCAAATACAAAAACTCCCAAAATAAACCCCAACACTTTTAAATATTTCTTATAGGTTAATGTATTTATAAAATAACCCCTCTCAATGCCTTAACCCAGTTTCTAGTGGATTTCTTCCAAGGTATAAGGTAAAATTCCCAATTACTAAATTTCATTTATTTACCATTATTTATTATTCTACCACCTCTAAATATAATCTAATCAAGTTAAAATGATTAAATAATTATCATAATTATGAAAAACAATATTATATTTATTTTATAAACATTTTCTTACATTACATCCAACCATTCAGAAAATGAAAACATCTTTTATGTTAGGTGTGGACTGCCACCTCCAAAAATATGTGATTTATTTCTCATGAACACCACACATGTTTGGTTGAATAGGGGTATTTAATAGATTCATATAATATTTATAACATTATTAAGATTATGATAATTATAAATAATTTCCTATCTTCATCTCAATCTATGTAAATGACCATGTCATCATGCGTACGTGCAGAATATCACCTCTAGAATGTGACATACATTATTTTTCAGCTAGTATTTTATTCCTTATCAAAATCAATAAAAACATTATTCACTGCCTTAAAAGAATATAAAAAAATAATTATGAATCTATAATAATTATATTGTGCTAAAATAATAACTTTCTTAACCATACACACCCATAGATTATAGACTGTGCTTGTTTGGGTCAGTATAACCACATACTTCAACAATGCTATAAATTTATGTCATGGATGAATATGGAAACTTACATATCTATATTATTATAAATTAATTAGAAAATAATTTTTTGTTTATTTTTCAATAAATTTTTTATTAATATTTAACTTATTATTAATATAACACCATTTTGATCATTATAAATTACATAAACAAGCTCATCGTCAATTTAACATCATGAATAATAGTTAAACTGCATTTCAAATAAACTAAAACATTATAATTTATTATAAAAAAATATAATACAGTGCCTATAATGATCTCTGAATGGTGATATTTGAATCTATAAACAATAATCCACACAACCATTACAAACTCGGTACTAAACAAACAATTGAATTTAATAGCATCTAATGATGAAAAAAAATATAACTAACTGATATATTTTTAATAAATTATTACAAAGGAATTTAATAAATGTTTATTTGTATGAATAATTTTCTGATTTATTTGGTTAAGATATTTATTTTTAATACTGAAATTTGGAGAACGTTTGGGTTGGATTGAAGGTAAGGGTTTTTGTTAAAACAATTTTCAGTCATCGAGTTGTGATTGTCATTCTTGAACTTTTTTCTTATAATCTGGGTATATTCTACCCTATGATTGTATTATATTGAATATAATATTTATTTTATATGGATTTAAATTTTTATCACATTAACACCTTCTAAAATATTGTTAATTAAGCCCTAGAGTTTGTTTGGTCATATGGGAAATTCCATCCAAAACCCCATGAGATATTTCCTTGATGCTTCAACAGTAGATTACCCCATAAATAATGATCAATGTACTACCACCGGTCATCATAAAATTATCACTGATTCTATATTTTAAATAATTGATTCGCTTTATATATATTTTCACATCTAAGAGGGATTGATTATATTTAGTTATTCTATCCCCAAATCCTCTATAATTGTTATTAAGGATCCCATATGTCACATGATTATAAAGTGAAAAATGATTAGATTTACCACACATGAAGAGAAACTGTTTAAATTAAATTATTCAATGAGAATAATCTACCTTACATATGATCTAGATCTATGTAATACCCCCCACATTCAGTAGACTCCAACCAATGAAATAAAAATTTAAATGATACTTTTTATAATCATCAAGTCAGGTTAATCATTTTGTTTTCAATATAATTCATACCCACACTCATTTGGAGATAATAAAGACCTATTTTCCAATGGTTTACGGTCATTGGGACTTTTACAAGGACATATAAGAAAAACATTTATCAAGAGGATGTGTGTTCTGACACATTAATACCTTTTATGGTGGGTTATTTCCAACATTGGGAGTCCCTTATAGATTTTATATATGTTCATGAATCATTCCTAAATCCCTAGTGTGGTACTAGTAACCCTTGTGTCAATGATCTAATCGAAACCAAAAATTGATGTGAAAAACATAACATATTATAGGTTCTCCATTATTCTCTTATTAATTTTCCATTCATTAGTTTATACCTATAACTGTTCCATCTAGATTTTATCACCATCCACAGGTTTTTAGTGTTTTGAAATTAAGATTAAACCTCATATAGGCATCCTATATACACTTTGAGACCATGAATAAAACCCCACATAGTTTGATTTAATGTATAATGGGGAAAATGACATTGGTCACAACGTCTAATACATGTCATGTGTATCATACTATGAATAGGAATAATATCCGTCATAGTTTAGAAGAATTATATGTATGTATCATAAATAGTGTGACAATAGAGGATCGATCTTGAATAATGCAATGAGGCTACCCAGAGATCATATGGTCAGGGCTTAAAAATACAAAATGAGTTCCTAAATGGATTAAATTTCATCATACTGATAGGAGAATCCTCATAGGTCTCAAACCATTTTAGATACACTTGTTGTGAGAAACAAGGGATTATAGAAGATCAAGAACATTACATCAGAGTGTATTATTGCATTTAAAAGGGGCTTACCCACTAAGGCTTCTTTGAGACACCTGAACTAGTCTGTGAGTTTAAGGAAGGTATGTTTTGGAGTTTACAGCTATGATGGGGCTCAAATATGGTTACCTATAAAAGTATATCAAGTTTAGGTATATTAAAGAATCATTAGAGCTTACTCCTAGGGCATACATGTTCATGACAACCAAGAGGGATATATCGAATTAAAGTAAAAAAAAGGAACTAAAAGGAATATATCAACTCAAGGTAAATAAATAAACCAAGATAAATATATCACCATGAAGTAAATAATTAAATTCAAAAAGATAATATCAACTTAAGGTAATTATGTGGAGGTTATATCCTTAATTATGATGTTCTTAAGGGATATTTTGAACCACCCTCATTACTGTTTGTCTACATGTTCTCTTTCTTTTTCCAACTTCCCCCAATATTATTCTAATTTACTTCTCCTGTATTTTATATATGTCCCTTTCGTATATACATAGTTGACTATACCTTTTTTTCATGTTTTTACTTTTTTTATGTTCACGTCACAACTACATATTTTATGTAAACAAAATTTTAAGGGAACTTCCCAATGTCTTAGTTCTTGTCAAGTGCTGCCCCCATAAAATATTTTTAAAAATTAATTTATTTTAATAACCCAAATTATTTAATAGAAATACCTCACGGTTCAATTATGATCTAATATAAAGTAATAATCTTCTGCCTTCTTTAAAAATCATTTACTAATTACATAAAGTATCACCTATGTTATTCATTTTTTATCCTTGAATGTTAAATCCTTATTATGAATTTTATTACAACTGGAACTCCATATTAATGACCATTTCTTATTTTAAATATGAATCTACAAATTTATTTAATTCCTTTCTCTCTTGGGAATCATTATGATATAGTATTTTGTTATTCTTTGAGGTACGATTATTAAAATGACATATATCTCATCAGTTTGATCATGATTATGAATTATGTACGTTTTCTTTTACACATGTGGAACACATATTCATGTATATATTATGATTTGAAGGGTTATATTGTATTTATAGATATGTATAATGCATTGGTTATGTTTTTATCTTATGATATATCAAGTATAGTTCGTAAAAAATCATCCTAACACACTATGTTATGTTTTCTTGGCAAAAAACCTTGACTTAAGTTTCTGATGTCAGGATTTATATTTTTTTATTCCATGAAATAATGAAAATTTTCCTTTATTATATTTTCCATGATTATGTCACACTATAATTCTATGGTACATGTTTTTTTATTGGAGATACATATTTTATAACCATGACTAAGAGTAACTCTTATAGTTCCATGTTATTTTTAATAAGACATTTCTCCCCTTCTCATGTTATTTTCATATTCTTATGATATAAACCTTGATGAAATGTTGTTATGTTTTACCTCACTAATCTTTTGAGATCACCCATTTCAGATGTTTCCATTCCCTAGGTCTTGAAGATTAGTATGACCTATGAAGATTCTAGATGGGGGTCTAGTGAGGTAAAGTTATAGAGAAATGTTATTTTAAACTACATGGCCTATGTAGCTCATCCAAAAAGATACTAAATGATGTTATTAATATTTTCATAATTTATTATACACTCCCTTTACTTATTTTATATGAAATTCGAATAATTTTTGTGAAATATTAATGTTTAAATATTAAATATAATTTTAGAGCACTATCTGAATTCTTCCAGATTCAAGTCTGTTTAATGTTTTAATAATAAATCTCACCCTTCTTATCCAAATTGCATGATTAGTATTTTTAGAGTCTATTACTAAAATTAAAATACTTCATTAGAAGTAACCTTTGGCCAAATCATCCATTTGGAGGGTCATATGGTCCACAAAAGAAGACCCAAAGAATATGTGATGAAACTGGACCAGCCATGATGATTGAGTTACTGGTCTAAATACCGAATCCCAATTTTATGAAACTACACAATATTTTTTTATTATCCAAAGGAATCATGGATAAAAATTTGAAGGGACAACTAAAATAACACGAGTCCCAACTGATGATTTGAAGTCCATCCCACCATTCTGGCTGAGAATTAAAATCCAGACACTATTCATGACATTACTTATGATCTGTTCATAAAATAAAGCTGGGGTTTTGAAGTGGGATATATAATATATGTGTGAAACACTTTATAGAAGAAACTATTTTTATTTCATGGAATATTCCAATTCCAAAACCCATTCACTTTTCAACCTTCTAAAAAGTCTAGATTGAAATGGACAGATTACAATTGTTTACTCCAACCACCATAACATTGGTTCCATAAGTCCAAATGGCCCCAAATTTTTAGAGTAGTCAACCAACATTATTATCTAAAACTTTTATTTATAAGATATCTCTATATTATGATTTAGGAACGGTCAACCATGTGAGAAAAATGGAGGGACAGATTTGTAATGAAAACACTCCAACTCCTAGGGCTATAGATACATCCCCATACTTTCCTTAAAAAGTGTTGGAATTTATAATGAAAAGAGAATATATTGGCACAAAAAATTACTTTCCAAAGGCCAGGGAGTACCTACCATACTAAATATTTCACTTGATAGTCCTTTACTCCTTAAATTATTTTCATTTACTTTTGTGTTCTTCATTGTTGTTTATTTTATGTCTTTTTTTTTGTAATTCTGTTTTAATGAAAGTTTCTTCTTCAATATTTTTTATTATCATCCACAGTATGTAGTTTGATATTAATGTTTTTAAACTGGTTTAAATCATGTTAAAACCCATTCCATTATTTTTCATCCCCATTCAATCGAATGTCTTTTTTTAACTCTCTTCAACTATCACGTGTGTGTTTGACACACTACACTTTTATTATCCAGTTCTTTTTAATTTCTCTATAATTAATCACCTTAAACTTATTTAGATATATTAATAAAAATTTAAATGGATGAGTAAATCCAACATTGGGGTGAGTTATAATTTGGGGATATTAAGTGATTGAGATATTTTTTACAATGAGTATTCTTCGAGTTAATATTCTGTGTGTTGAACTTTATATGTCATGGATTAATGACATGTTTTGTTTAATATGTGGATTCAATGGATTATTGGAACCACAAATACACTACCATAAACAAGTAATGGTAATTATTATAACCCAATGTTAAGTTACGTCTTGGATTAAAGCATTAATACTTGGTAATTCCGATCAAAGTCATCTTGTGAAGTGGGTATTAATTTAATGCAATATAAAGCAAGGCTCAAGGATATCATAAGATTAAATCTCCAATAATAAACTCAACCCAATAATTATCAATTTATTAAATCAAACATAATTCATAAATTATTTTATAATATTTATAGAAAACCCCCTCCCCCAAATCAAAATAAAATTAACTAAAAACAAATGACAATTAAAAAGTATCATTGCTTAGGATTCGACCTGAGTGTCTCTATACACATTAGCAGTGCACTAGAACCTTGAACAGTTAATAGGTGGCAATCAGATGTGCTTTCTAATAGAGTTGTTGCTGGGGATGGTGCAATTAAATATTTATTAGTTTCTGGTCATTATAAAAAACAAAAAACAAAATTTAATAAAAAATTTAAAAAACACAATGAAAAACCCACCTTCTCATAAAAATCATAAATGGAAAAACACAAAAAAAACTCATCATCCTTTTTCTTCCAAAATCTATCAGAATTTCACATAGCCTGCCAAAAAATCCCTCATATTTGTTTGGCCCTGAAATTATGCTAAAACATCACCAACTTAGGAGGAGCATAGAAGATTATCAACTCATTCAAGAACATTTATTTTTCCAACCAATTGAATTATATATGGCCAATCCTATGGAATGAACTATTAAAGAACCTTCTTTCCCCCATATGAATCAAAAATCCCTTGGTATTCAATATTCAATCATAGAGGCTGAATTTGAACTCAAATCAGGTTTGATTCATCTTCCTCTTCATTTCCATGGGCTAGCCTATGGGGATCCACATGTCCACCTTAAATAGTTTCAAGTCGTGTGCTCTACCATGAATCCTGAACAAAAAAACTCTAAGAATTCCCTTTCTCCCTATATGACACTACTAAGTCATGGCTCTAAAACCTTCCTCTTAGTTCCATAACCACATAGAATGACATGAAGTGAATATTCTTAGAGAAATTCTTTCCTACTTATCATACTGCTTCTATCAAAAAGGAAATAAGTGGTATTCGTCAATTTCCAAATGAATCACTCCATGAGTATTGGGAGAGGTTCAAAAATATTGTTGCAACCTACCCACGCCACTAAATCCATGACCAACTCTTGATCCAATACTTCTCTGAGGGGTTATTGGTTATGGAGAGAACTCTCATTGATGAAGAAAGTGATGGTGCTCTTGTTGATAAAACCCCTACAGCTATAAGAGATCTCATAAGTAACATGGATAAAAATACACAACAATTCCATACTCGAGAACATGCTCAAGTAAAACAAGCTCATGATAATCAATCTATAGAGCTGAACAAGATGACAGAGTCGATGAGTGAACTTACATTTCTTGTGCAGAAACTAGCTGTGGCTACAAAATCCCCAACCTCATCTCCTCTCTAATCAATGTTCCCTAGACCTATCAAAAATTGTAGAATCTACAGCTCCACATATCATCCAACTAACACATGTCCACAACATCAAGAGGATCAATCCGATTCATCCAGACTAATGGATGTCAATGCAATATATGCTCAGAGGAAACCCAACCCTCAACAATCAGGTCAGTTTGTTAGAACCTTCAACCAATCCCATTCTGAGCCCTTCTCTTCTACATATAACCATATCTTGAGATATGGTAATCCCATTTCTCATCTCCCTCAATACTCCCAAAAAAATCGAAACCAATTCCAATATGGTCAAGGTGTTGCTAACTTCCAACTACCTTACCCTTTTGTTCCTCAACCTCAAAGGATCAACACTCCTCTTCCTCCTTCTGGATTCCACTATCCTAGTGAGCCTTCCCAATTCACAAATCATTACAATTGCTTTCCAAAGAACCAAAATCAAGGTAATCCCAATTCGGGAAAATACACTTCTTCCAAGAAACCATTGGAAAGTGTTTTGGAAGATCATTCCTCCTTTACTCGTTCCAGCCTAAAAAAAATTGAAACAAAAATTGGTTAACTTGCATCTCACCTGAGCCAGAAGCAACAATAAAATTCTTCCCAACTTCCAACTCATCCATTACCCAACCCCAAGGGTAATGTAAGTGAAATTTCACTTAGATCAGGGAAGAAAATTTCTATTCTTCAAGATAAGTCCTCCAACCTCCCAGTTAAATTATGAACTAGAAAATGAAAAGAAAAGAAACTCAAAAATGAATCTGAATCCATTCCCTCGCCTCCATCCATTCTACTTACGAACCCAATTCATTTTCCTCAAGAAATGTTTAATCCAAATAATTCATTTGAACCTGATCCTGAAATGATCGACATGTATAGACATGTTAAAGTCAACATTTACCTCTTAAATTCCATAAACAAATCCCTATGTATGACAAGTTTCTTAACGAATTTTGCACCCACAAGAGGAAACATAGTACCTTTAAAAATGTTTCCACCCATCAGTCTATTCACATAAAGTGAAAATATCCAGGGACCTTTATGGTTCAATGCCGAATTTGATGTTCCAGCTTTGATGATGAACTCATAGACCTAGGATCCTCAATTAATGTCATGACCAAATCCATCTTCTTCAAACTTGTTCTTGGTCCCTTCCATCCAATGGGTGTTGTCATTCAATTGGCCAATCGAAGCACTGCTAGTCCTAAGGGTATAATCAAGGATATCCTTGTTCGTTTGAATAATATTATCTTCCCTACTAATTTCTATGTCCTTGACATGAAATGTGAGATGAACTCTTCTAGATCTCCCCTATTTCTTAGAAGACCATTCCTAATGACAGTGAGAACCGGGATTGATGTCCATTCAAGCATCTTATCCATAAAATTTGGTGACCAACTGGTCAAGTTCAACATTTTACAAGCCATGAGATACCCATCTAAGGATCACTATGCATTCTCAATCCATGCTTCTGATGACACTTATAAGAGTCAATTGAACCCCAATCCATCATGTTATTCATGTTCTAATGACAACGGATCTTGTGAAATGTACACCAGGATTAACCAATTCATAAATGGCAAAGTTGATATGGACCTCTCAATCATAGACTCCATAAATATAGAGGATCTTGAAAAATCTCTTGAATCCCAAATCAACTCTGATCACTACTGCTCCACCTTGAACAATATTAAGGAAAATGAATCTGATGCTACTGATGTCCCTTCCTCCATTCATGAGTTAACTAACCCACAATTGAAAGATGAGACTAATCTAAAACCTCTTCCTGGACACCTAAAATATGAAATCCTTTTCAATGATCACTCTTATCCTATCATTATCTCTACTTCACGTACAGAAACTGAGGAGTCCAAACATTTTTAGGTGATAGAGGAAAACAAAACGTCCTTAGGTTGGAACCTAGATGACATACTAGGAATAAACCCTGCTCTTTGAATGCATCACATCCATCTTGAGGAATCATCCAAAACAATTAGAGAACCACAAATAAGACTCAATCCACTCATACTTGAGGTAGTTAGGGAATAGATCACCAAGCTTCTTCAACATGGTATTGTCTACCAAATTTCCTATAGTTAATGGGTTATTCCAATTCAAGTTATACCTAAGAAAGGTGGTGTAACTGTTGTCACAAATGAACATGGAGAGGTAGTCACAACTAGAGTGAAGAACAAATGATGTGTGTGCATTGATTACTGAAAATTGATTGTTGAAACACAAAATGTTCAAAACCCTCTTCCATTCCTTGATCAAATTCTAGAATGATTATCCATAAAGTCACACTATTTCTTTCTTGATGGATACACGGGCTACATCAAAATCCCAATCGCAACTCAAGACCAAGAAAATACTACTTTCACATGACCCTTTGGAACATATGCATATTGGAGAATGCATTTTGGCCTTTGTAATGCTTCTGTAACATTCTATAGGTATATGATGAGTATCTTTTCTGAATTCATTAAACACTTCATGGAATTATTCATGGATGACTTCACCATTCATGGTGAGTCATTTTAATCTTGCTTAAATTAACTCTCTTTAGTCCTCCAAAAGTGTGTCAAATGTATCCTTATGTTAAATTTTTAAAAATGTCACTTCATAGTTTCAAATGGGATTGTTTTATGGCACATAGTTTCAAAAGATGGTATTATAGTTGATCCTTCAAAAATTGAAGTTATCCAATCAATTCCTAAACCCACTTCTATTGGATACATTTGTTCATTCCATGTTCATGCGGGTTTCTATCGTAGGCTCATCCATAAATTCAGTATGATTTCCATCCCACTCACTCGGTTGCTAAAAAATGATGTCACTTTCCATTTCGATGAGGTTTGTAAGAGACACTTCGTTGAACAAAAAATTTCAATTACATTTTCCCCAATAATCTAACCCTCAGATTGGTCCTTCCCCTTTGAATTAATGTATGATTCTTTTGATTGATCTGTTGGGGATATTCTTGGTCAAAGAAGAGAAAACATTCCTCATGTCATCTATTATACCTCAAAAACTATGGATGAAACTCAATATCAGTACACTGTGGCTAAATTGGATCTTTTAGCTGTGGTTTTTACTGTAGATAAATTCTGACCCTATCTCTTAGGTGTGAAAATAATCATCTTCACAAACCATTCTTCTATAAAGTTATAACTCAATAAAAGTGATTCCAAACTGAGGGTAATAAGATAAATCTTAATGCTCCAAGAGTTTGAACTTGAAATCAAAGATTAACCAGTAAAAAAACCCCATTTCTGATCACCTAAGTAGAATTTATAATTCTTCTTATTCAGAAATCATTGATCAAGAATTCCCCACTGAGCACCTTTCCTCTCTCACTCCAAAGTTACCATGGTATTCCCTAATTTTAAACTACTTGGTTGCTGATATTTTTCCTGAAAAGTTTTTAAAAGAACAAAAACAAATCTGAAAAGTGATTAAAAATTCTATTTTTGGGAATATAATAAACATTGGAAAACTGGGGATGACATGGTAATTAGGAGATGTGTTAATGAAGATGAACAAACCTGCATCTTGTAATTTTGTCACTCACTTCCTAGCGGTGGACACTTTTGAAAAAAAAGGACCTCTAAAAAGGTCCTAGACTATGTATTCTTATGGCCTTCACTTTTCAAGGACTCACAAGAGTTCTTTCAATCATGTCCCACTTGCCAAATGTTTGGCACAATTTCAAAGAGAAATAAAATTTCCCAAAGCCATTAATTTTCTGTGAGATCTTCAATGTTTGGGGAATCGATTTCATGGGACCATTCCCCCTTCTAATGTATTCTCATACAATATTATTGTTGTTGATTAAGTTTGTAGGTGGTTAGAGGCCAAACCATGTAGAAAGAATGATTTACATACTGTTAGTGATTTTCTAAAGACACGTATCTTCCAAACATTTGGGACACCACATGCCTTGATAAGTGACTTTGGAACCCATTTTTATAATAAAACCATGGTATATATTTTTAAAAATATCGGTGTTTTACATAAATCTTCAACTACATGTCACCTCCAAAGAAATTGCATGGCTGAGATTTCTAATAGAGAATTTAAAAGAGTGCTTGAGAGAATTGTAAAAACCACCATAAATGACTGGCATGAAATACTTGGTGAAGCACTTTGGGCTTATCAAACTACCTATAAAACACCCATTGGGATGTCTCATTTTAGGTTAGTTTTTGGTAAAGAATGTAATTTACCAGTTGAAATAAAAAACAAGTATTTTTGGGATGTGAAAACCTGTAATTCTGATTGTGAAAAATCTAGGGAAGAAAGATTGTAGAAATTCGCAGAACTAGAGGAGCTTTAACTTGATTCTTATGAGAATTATAAACTCTACAAATAATAATACAAGGCACTCCATGAAAATTTCATCCTGTGAAAGGTATTTTATGGAGGTGAAAAGGTATTTCTTTTAAACTCTTGATTTCTTCTTCACCCAGGTAATCCTAATTCTCATTGGGAAGGTCCTTTAGTGTTTCTCACATTTACCCATTTGGTGCAGGGAATTTCGAAGAAACCTCTTCAAAAAGTACATTCACAGTGAATGGAAATCATTTAAAGCATCTCCATGAGAGTACACACAATACTAGATCAACATCAATATCCATTGGATCCACATTAAAACCACCACTGGATGGAGACGGTGACCCACCAAATCCAAACTAGGGGGCACCTATTTCCCTTTAACTCTCTCTCTATCTCTTCTTCTCTCTCCCTCTTTCTTCTTCTTCCACTCTCTTTCATTTTTTTACCACATTCATTATCAAACCCTTTTCTTTTTCTATTTCTCTTTTGTGTGGATGTGTCTTTCAAAAAAAAACTACAGAAAACCTAAAAAACTAAAAAAAACATTTAAAAAAATTCTGAAAAATCAAGAGTCATTCATACTCACTTTCCAATTTTCAAATATTTGTCCAACCATTTTGGGGAGTCAAAAACAATGGTTTCATCTAAAAAATATTGTGGTTTCTTCATAAATTTGGATAAATAATATTGTGTCAAAACCAAAAAAATTTGAATGCACAATTTTTTTTGATTTGGAAAATGATTTTCCCCACCCATGAGGAACAACATTTTCATTCATGACAAGGCTACCTATGGTCGTATTTTCAAAATGTGTTTTTTTCACCCCCATTTTTGAATATTGAGTTGGTGGACCTTTGATCTGAATTTCAATATTTTGTGTTCATTAATATGATATAGGAATTTTCTAAACCTCATGAGAATCACAATAGCCAAATATCCTCCCATTTCCCTTACATTAACCCTCCTTTTGAAGGCCCCATTGAGCCTATGAAAAAAATTTCTTTGATAGCCACATTACAAGTCCAATACCTTATCCCATCCAATATCAACATGGATTTTCGTTGCATAATTTTGTGAAATTTATGTGGGGGGAATGGATTTCATTTTGGGTACCCTTTTGTTTATTTTCACCATGTTATCATATTCCTGAGGGAAAAAATCAATTTAAGTGTGGGGTATAGGTTTTCCTTTAGTGTGGTTTGGGAATTTATATATTTTTATCTTGTACAATTGAATTTTTTTAAAAAATAATATAAAAAAATCAAAAAAATCAAAAAAATGAAAATAAGAATTGGTTGTGTCTTGGTTGTGTCTAAAATCACTCTTCCACAACCTTTGATTTTTTTATAAATATTACAATTAGTGTCATGAAGAAATAAATCATTGTGTGGGAGATGAGTGTCAGATCTATTTCATGTTTAGCTTTCGGGAAAAAAATTAACACTTATGTCATTGGGAGATGTTTTGTGGTTTGTAAATATTTCATCTTCTCAACCACATCAAATTTTCTTCCTCTTTTGTGTCTTATTTTACATTTTCATTACCTCATAAATATGTGTTTCCATTTCCATTCATGTATCATTTAAAAAAATGTGCTTTGATTTTTCCATGTTGGTTTTTACCCCCTTTTTTGTATCTTTTGGATATCATCATCCTACCATCCCATAGCCACAAAAAAACCCATAAATCCCTCTTGATTTTTGATCACTTTAGGATAGGTAGTGGAAGCTGAGATCTCTTAAAAACTCAATGATTTTTACTTTTGGTTGGTGAATTAGTGAAGCTCCATAAATTAATTTTATTATCTTGAGAAAAGTAAGTTTTTTGTGACACCATTTTCCATTTATAAATTTGAGCATGAAAAAATCAATTGGTTTTGGAACATTATTTCATTAACAACTTGTGGTGGAATTAAACATGGATGAGTGAAACATTCTAAACCTTCCCTGATTGGGGAAAAAATTTAATATTTTTTGGTGAGTAAAAATGATTTTGTTATGTTTTTATATTTATTGTACATGAGGACATGCACAATACTACGTTTGGGGGATTTGATGTTATAAATATTTTCATAATTTATTATATACTACCTTTACTAATTTTATATGAAAAATACATAATTTGTGTGAAATATTAATATTTAAATGTTAAATATAATTTTAGAGGGATATTTGAATTCATCTAGATTCTAGTATGTTTAATGTTTTAATAATAACCCTCACAATAGTTATCCAAATTTCATGTTTATTTTTGTTAGGGTTACTTACTCAAAGAAAAAAAATTCATTAGAAGTAACCTTTGGCCAAATCGTCCATTTGGTGGGTCAAATGGTCAATACAAGAAGACAAAAAGAATCTGTGAAGAAACTGGACCAGCTATGATGATTGAGTTGCTGGTTTAAATCCTGATGCTGATATTTAATGAAACGCCACTATATATTAGTTTTTATCCAAATGAATCATGGATAAATATTTGAAGGTCTAACTATAATAACAAGGGGCCCAACTGATTCTTTGAAGTCCAGACCACCATTATAGCCAGAAAGTAAAATCTAGACACTATTTATGAAATTTCTAATGATAAATTCCTCAAATAAAGATGGGATTTTTCAGTGTAATATATAAAATATTTTTGGCCAACTTCATAGAAGAAACTAGTTTTATTTGAGGGCATCTTTTTACTCAAAACCCGTTCACATTTCGACCTTCTGAAAAGTTTGGATTGAAATGGAATGATTTTAATTATTTACTACAATAGCAATAACTTTGGTTCCATAAGTCCATATGCATCAACATTTTGATAGTGGTCAGAAAAAATTAGTACCTACAACTTTTAAGAAGACGATATCTTGAGATTCAGCTGTCTGAATGGAAAAACTGGCGAGACAAGTGGGGGGACATATTTGGAATGCAAATAGTCCTTCTCCTCAGGTTATAAATATATTCCCCTCTTTTCCTTAAAAATAGATGACATTTTAGAAGAGATGAGCATCTATTTTCATGACCAAATCTGTTACAAAGGCTTGGGAGGACTTTCCATACTCATTTTTTCAATGGATAGACCTTTCCTTCTCTCTTTGTTGTCATTTACTTTTGTCTTCTTCATTGTTGTAATCTTGTAAGTATTTTTTTTGTAATTCTATTTTAAGGAAAGTTTCTTCTTCAATATCTCTTATTCCCATCCACCTTCTGTAGTTTGATATTAATGTTCTTAAAAAGTTTCAAATCATGTTAAAACCATTTCCCTTTTTTTGATTCTTCATTCAATCAAATGTCTAGTTTCAAATCATGTTAAAACCATTTCCCTTTTTTTGATTCTTCATTCAATCAAATGTCTTTTTTTAACACTCTTCAACGATTGTGTGTGTTCTTGACGCACTAATATTTTTTATCCCATTATTTTAACTTTATTTATAATTCATCACCTTAAAAATATTTAACTTGATTAATAATAAATTCAATGGATGATTAAATCTACCATCGGGGTGAGTTATTATTTGGTGATATTAAGTGATTGAGAGCTTTTTCTCGATGAGTATTTTTTTAGTTAATATTGTGTATGTTGAACTTTATATGTCATGGATTAATGACATGTTTTGTTTAATAATTGGATTACATGGATTGTTGGAACAAAAAATATAGTAATATAAAAAATTAATGGTAATGATTAGAACCCTATGTTAAGTTATGGCTTGTATTAAAGATTAAACACTTAAGAATTCTGATCAAAGTCATCTTGTGAAGTGGGTATTAATTTAATGAAATATACAGCAAAGCTCCAGAATATCATAAGCTTAAATCCCCAATAATAAACTAACCCCAATATTTATTAATTTTTCAATCAAACATCATCAGAATATTATTTCATAAGCTCAACAAACAACCCCCCCCCCCCCCCCGCCAAAAAAAAATCAAAATACAATCAACTAAAAACAACTGATTATTAAAAAGTATCATCATCGAGGATTCGGCCCAAGTGATTCAATAAACATTAGCATAACACCAGAATATTGAACGATCGATAGACGATAATTTGTCATTCTTTTACTAAACCTATCATTCATGGTATTATGATATTATTTTGATATTTAATTTTTAATTTATTAAAATAATGTTTAATATATATATATATATCATAGGTCATATCATTTTTTATCAAAGAAAATGTTTAAAGAAATTGTTTATAGCACCAAAACAAATAATAAGGGTATGGGGTACCACAGTTTATGGATTTTTTCTAATGGTAACCCCTTATAAACCTTTTCTTCTTTAATTATTCCACCTTATACTACTTTTTATTTCCAAATCAGGGTATTAGTGACATAGGGTTTCCTTGAGAAAGATTTTTAATTGGGGTTCTCATGATTCCAATGTTTCTTTGGTCCTTATATATATCTTTAGAACATGTTAAGGAGGATTTGTGTCAATATTTTTTAGTAATACTTTATTGAGGTAGTTTTATCCATGTAGGAAAACATTAAACATAGATGTATAATTGATTATTGATTCATTATGAAGTATTAATGATAATAGTTATATAGAAAGTAATTTGGTTTCATAAAATTTTATCTTGAATGAAACATAATTTTACCTCTATAAATGTTGTTCTAAAACACTTTAGAAATTCTAAGTGAACCAAGTGTTTGAGGTAATGAAAAAATAATTTTTTTATAATGTTTTTTGTAAATGTTATGATAGTAAAATGGATTTTAAATTGGTTTAATGGTTTTTTTAAAAATATTGAGGTTTTTTTAGATTTTAAATGAAAATTATTCCGTATTGATTAAACTCCTAAAAGAGTAAATATGATTTGATTTTCAATTTTTATATATGTATGACTCAATTTAATAAGATATTTATAAGTCCTAGTAGGAACATTCAATGGATTTATTTACAAAATGAAAACCCCTTTAAGTGTAACCCTTGTGTTATGGAAAATGGATGAGTTATCAAAACTTTGTATGAGGATGGTGCCAAGTATGGAATAAATTTATTCTTTATATGACTTGATGAGAAAGGCTTTGCTAATTTGAAGGTATTTAGAAGGTAAGGGAGTGAAATTCTATATAATTATGAGATTATTTGATATCTATAGTAATTTAAGATTATCATATCCATTTTTATTTAATGGGAATCATTGAGTGGCTTGATGGGAATTCTAGGTTCACATATAGCGCAAGTATAGTATTAAACATTGAGTAGTGGCGTTGAATTCAGACTATATATTTTTTTTGAGATTTACCCATCTGTTAGGCCATGTAGGGAAATACGAAATGTTAGGGATGGTTATATTTGCACCTTGCACTAATATCTCTCTATATTACATTACTATTGGTTATTTTGCATATTGTCCCCAATCACAAAGGTTCTTGTGATGTTCATTTGTGTTTATGTTATGTTTTCTAATATTTTGTGTGATTATTTTCAAAATGGTCTTTAGCTAAATTGTTTCCATAATATTTATGGATTCCCACTATACAACTCAAAATTTTTCTTCAAAAATTCCCATGGTGATATTATATTAAAAATTTATTGGAATGAGTTATAATGGGAAATGGTTTTGAAATATATCCACATGAAACTTGTATTGGAATGAAATTGAAAACATATTTAAATAATATATTTCAAACTACTATTAAATGTTTTCTAGTAAAAGGTGATGAATGGGGTGTTGGTTGTAACTACAAGGCATCTTAAGCTAATTCATTCCATATTACAGGTTAAGTGGGGTATATTTTGAAATAGAAATTTGTATCTAGGTAATGGTTCTGGATGATAAAATGAAAGTGGAAGTGAGACATTTATTCATGAATATTAGTAGTTAAAATATTTTCTTTTGTTTATATTTTGGATTCTATATTTTCAGCCAAGATAGTTTTCACTAAATTGTTGAGTTTAATTTCAGTTTAAAGACATGTACTGTGATACTTATTGGGTTATTTTTCTGTACCTCATGGATTGTATATATTTTATATTCCTTGATTGGGTTTTTTTTACTATGGGAACCTTTTATTGTATGATTGGGATATATAAAGAATTAAACAGTCATGCCATGTTTATGGGGGGGGGGGGGGAATCCATTGATTTATACTTGGTCATTGGGGAAAATCATCCATACATGAGTATCTTGAATACATGACACTTGTTTCTAGCCTAAGGGGATTAAGAACACCCCTTAATCCATTTCATGGGTTGACTCAGTTACCCATATATGAGGTAGATCGGGTTGGTTAGTGATAAGTATGGGGGAATACATATATGAAAAGTATCCTCATATTATACCAAATACAATGTTTATTACACTCCATGTGGTATTTTTTTTTCTAGTACACAAAAGCTCCTTTTGTGCCCCATGAGCATATTATGTTTCCTTATACAAAATACTACACATTCTAACATTATCATTTCCTTATATCCAACAATACTCCTTGATGAACATCAATTAGGAATAACTCCAAGTAACACATTAGGAGGTTAATTAAAATAATATATGTATCCAATGTGAAAAAATGGATACCCCCTTTAATATTAACATTTTACTACTTTTATTCTTAAACTTATTTAATTTCATTAACAAAACCATAGATGGGTGTTCATCTAATTGTATCCCAAATAATAGAAATCTATATAGAACTTATGTATAATATAAATTTAGGGTTTTATTAATCTCACTATATCTACATGTAATTACTATCATATCATTTTGTCACCATCAGATGAAACCCTCCTACTAAAAATCCTTAGTAAGAAACATCTATGAAGTAAATTAGTTTGAATAACAGCGAGCCATAGGAATCGTATTTGTAATGTTTAACTCTTTGAAAAATTATTTAAATATATTTTACTTCACAATATAAAATTTTATGGAATTATTGATACTGAGACCCAAGATATTTACAAACATTACAACACGATTCTTAGCCTAATTATACATTAATTACAAACCAAGGATCAAAAATTCTTGTGCCTTTAGACAAATAGGTTCATAATTTAAAAATATGAATCTAGAGTAAAAAATCTTTTGTAAATATTAATAATTGGATCCAAACTTCCTTTGAGCTCCTATAACATCATGGGATAACTTGGGGAATACATAGATAGTATAAATTATTTGAAAAGCCTAGTAAGGGAATAAATGTGGGAATAAAGCATAGAACATGAGTAGGGAATCATAACATGATAATATAGAATGCATTGATCATGAATAAACATTACCAAGAATAATATATAGAACATGTAATCTTATGATCAGGGAAACAAAGGAAAGTGGAAGCAATATATAACATGACATAAACACGAGTCAAGGAAAATTTCAAAGATTATAACATATAGTTCCTAGAGTCTCATAATGGATTAGGTTTACCCCGTAATCCTATAAATATTTTCTGATGGGAATAAAACATTACCCAATGCATTGGAGAACTATCTGGGTGTATCCATTATAAAATATACATTCATATGTGTTCCAAATAAATAAATAAATAAATTTATAATCGTAGGGGTTACTCATGTAAAGAAATGGGTTTTGAAATGATTTTAAAAGGAATAACCAAAGGATGTGTCAAAATAGTATCCACAAGATAAGGATTAATGTAAGTACCCATCCTAAAATATTACATATTATAGAGATTTTAAACTATAATTCACATTATAAAATTAAAAATAATAATTTTGGTTTATAAATTTAGAGAATTAGGACTTACTCTAACATAGTAAACCCTTACAAAACAAGTGTACATGTATAACCAATACCCATTTTCCATTAAAAAACTATTAAAAGTAAAAATAATAATTATTTTAATGATCGTTCTTTATAATTCCTCCTTTATCTCATCATTGTCTCAATTCCCACTTAAATCCTATAAAACAGTTTTCAAAAATTTGGATGAGCACAAAATATTAGTAAGGGATATAAAATAAAGGAAAACAATTTCCCTATTAAAACCCATAAAAATATTTTCATTAAAACATACCATTATACCTGGAAAAAAATTATATTTTCAGAAATATCATTATCTTACATTTTGGAAATAAATATATTTCCATGAAAACTCATTATCAAGCATATAAAATTTAAATGGGTATATGGGAACATCATTTACAATATCTATGTTACAAATGGTGTATCCAATATGACAAAACATCAACTCCATAGTTCACAATGCATTGTAGGTTATAATATAACCAACCATCCTTTTTTTCATGGAACCATTGGTCATTGGTTAATAACATTATCACCCATCCTTACGTATTTTCTTTGAAAAAAGTCAGAAAGAACATCTTTTATAAAATGAAAAATAATACTTTCAAATAATTTTAAAAAAAATTAAAATGAGATCAAATGAATTGAAACAAATCATAAAATATTAATTAAATTTTTTTTGAAACAATTTAAGAAAACATGTACCCAGGACAAAAATATATTTTTAAGGGAAGTTTAAAGAAGGCAATTTTTAAAAGAATGTCCCTTATAAATACCTTATCATTTAAGCGAGCATTAAAAAAATTAATAGATTATTTTTATCTACTATTAATCCACATAAAATATGTGAAAGATATTAAAAAATATATTAAAAATTTTTTTCACAAATATTCTTATTAAATCTTAATCAAATAAGTATATGTTTAACCTAACGAATGGAAATTGGGTTATTAATTATCTTACCACTTTGCAATTAGTGGAATTTCCTTCCCCGTAAAAGTAATAATTATCAAATGAAACATTTAATACCATGAATATAATTATATTTATAATGTGATATATTATAGGTTATTATATCCACTATACAAAAGAAATAAGTGTTGAATAAGGCATATATCTCATGGAAGTAAAAGTTATATGAGAAACCCTTACCTCATGCTTCGCTTTATTTTCATGAACATTAACCTAAAATATAGTTGTTTAAATAATGTTATTAAATTATTATAGTACTATATTTTTATTTATAATACATTATATTATTTGTTTATAATATTGTTTCACCCATTCATTAAGAATATTTCATTGTTTCGAGTGTGTATGATTCATGGTTTCGAGGTCGGTTCATTAGTGTATAGTTATGGATTTTCTTATAAAATGGAAATAAAACTACATAAGTGAAATGAAATTGTATTCATGGACTTTAATAAATTTAAATGGTCCCATATATCATTTTATGTTTTATATGGGGATGATTCATTTGATAAAATTTAATTTTAAATGTTTAATTTAGTTTAGTGGTTTTTCAGACCATCGTGGACTAGTTTCGTTATTTGTAATATTATTTCTATACATTAGTTATACAAAATGAAATAGGTTATAATATAAAAATTGAAATCTTATTTAACTATAATAATACATGTATGACCATCCATGATGGTGGTAATGGAAAATGAAAAAACATTATCTAGAGAGGCGATTCACCTCCATAATTTGGATAATATTTTTGTTTCATTGAATAATTGGTGGTAATAAAGGGTATAAATATAAGATATTACATTATAAATATAAAGTTTTATCTAATACATGATATTAGAGTTATTATTCCTTGATTTATGAATTAGGCATAGAGAAATTATAAAAATTAGTGAAATTAAGAGATGTGGTTTGATAAAATTACTTTTTAAATATTACCTCTTTGAAGGATCCCTTAAAGACCATGGAATTATTCTTTGGGTGGGTCCATAAGAACATGGACGTGTTTATAGTGGGAATGAGAGGGTTTTTAAGATATGTTATGAGATTAAAAAAAATTATGATAAAGAGGGTGGTTAGGTATGGTATTTATAAATTAGAGGGTTGGTTTAAAGTGATTAAATAATGATTATTTTATATTTAAAGCCAACAACATCTAGGTGGAATTAATTAAAAAGAGTTATATTAGTAATTAATGTTTTATAGGACATTTATTGTAAATAAACACATAAAAAACCCATTTAAATTTTTAATTTTTAGGTATTTCATGTTTTTACATTTTATGTTTAACCTGTTTCCTTATTTTACATATACAATGGTAAATAATTTTTTGACCAGAGTAAATTTTTTATGTATAAAAATAAAAATTATACTAATACATAATTTGGACATTATTATTCCAAATATTTAATCCATGTTACTAAATTCTATTCACATAATTAGAAAATTTAAATACAAACTGCAGACGTGATAAAAATCTGGTTTTCAAGAAGTGTATATTTCAAGAAAAAGATGATTTTATATTAACTCTATGACTAATAATAATAATTATATTAACATAAATGTATATTTAATGATATATAATCTATAAATTTAATATAAATTGTTATCCATTAGGGATTATTATAATTAATTAAAAAATAATAACATTATGTACTTTGAAACAGTTTTTTGAAAAAATCACGTTTTTAACTCACAAATAAACTTATTC
Organism: Viscum album; assembly: GCA_963277665.1. NCBI lineage: Eukaryota > Viridiplantae > Streptophyta > Magnoliopsida > Santalales > Viscaceae > Viscum > Viscum album. The sequence continues at coordinate 161,868,209 of OY728155.1, read as the reverse complement.
TAAAACACAATTTATGTTTCATTAAAAATAATTTAAGCAGATGATATATAACCAAATTATTCTTATTTTAATTAAAATAAAATTAAAAATATAATGGGTCTTTGAAAAATTTTAATATTTTGAAAATAAATGATATTTTTACAAAAAAACTGTATTTTTCCCTATTCAGTGAAAACCCAATATTTTCCAAAAAATCCTAAAATTTCACCCAAAGTAAAAAAATGCTATTATGATTTCAGAAAATATTTTCATTTTATGAAATTAAATTTTATTAAATTTTAAAAAACTAATTATAATATTCACTTATAAAATGAAATAAAACAGTCATTTTTAAGAAAATGTATTTTTTTGGAAAATAAAATGACTTTACTAAATATTTGAGTGGTTATTTATATATTTTTAATTGATAAAATAACAATGAGTATGAAAATTATATATTTCATAATTTTATTAATATTATTCATTCTATCCCATTTAGTTTCCAGGTTATAACATTCATATTTAAGTAATAAGTTTTTATTATTTGTTTAAGCTTGAAGTTACATATATTATTCACTATAGAACATAGGTTTTTATTTCAAATAAATCAATATGATATATTATCTTCCAATACCCTTAATAAATTTCACCCTATAAAACGTAAAATTAGGGTTAAAAACTATGTTTTTGAATTTTCAAAATACTTTTTTCGAAATCCTACAACATAAAAAAAGATCAAAATATATTTCACCTGAAAAGTGGGAAAGGAAATGTATGATGGTCATATAGAATGGAACATAAAAAAGATTACATTTATTAAAACATACATATGAAATATAAAATCTAACATACATGTAATTATTAATAGTGATAGAGAACATGGTCATGAGAAAGTTAACCATCATAAAACTATAAATCTATAATATGGTAAAAATGATATTGATTTCTTGGTAAGAAAGCTAAAAAAATAATTTTTCCTTCTAAAATACATTTAATAGATTTGAGAAATTATTCTAATTATAGTAGTAATTACATAATTAAACATATTTAATCTACATGTATAATTTTATCCTCTAACAAATTTCCACCATAATCTTAACTTTTCTCTAAACGATGAGTATTCAAGATGAATTTTCATACCTGAAGTTGTAGAATCAACATCTATAAATAAAACAATCCCAAAAATTATAACTATTTATTCCTATTATTTTTAGTCATTAACCAAAAACAAAATGGTTAGTACAAGATAATGTAATTCTGTAAATATAATAAGCAAAAAAACAAATTTAATATCGAAATTTCAATAATAATAACCAAAGTTCAACCTATATTATTCCATAAATAACTATAAATAAAATTCATCAAAAATATTCTAGACTAAAATTGAAACCCATAAATCAGAAATATTTGATCACATGGTCTTCCAAGATAAATTTAATAGTGATCATTAAATAATATCAAACACTCTTGAAGTATAATTTAAAATTGTAATTTACCTAGCAACTTAATCATTTCCATAAATAACCAGAATCTTCATAAACCATATGTGTTTTTTAAAGATAATTCATCCTTTATTTCTCAAATAAAATCCCATAGTATTCTATTTACCTTAGTCATATATAGTTCCTCAAATAGAGACTATTTTTTAAAATAACATTGATCACTTAATACCCAAATCAATTTTTACAATCCCATAGATTACAATTTGATAATACACATGATCCCAAAATATACTTATTTTTATTTGATCAAATCTTTTACAAAAAAATATCATACTAACTGAGACATATTGTAGGCTAGTGGTAGTAAATACACCCTTTTCACAATTCAATTGTGGGTTCAATCCTCGTAAAATTCTAGGATGTGAGGGGTTGTCACTCATCCAATGGGTTGTCGTTTTTCTAAATATATATTAATATAATGATTAAAAATATTAGACTTATGATAAATATCCTAAAAAATACCCTTAATATATTCAACATTAAATAAATTCTTTATTTTCATAGGTTATCTCATACCTCCCATTTTTCATCCCAAAAACTAGAAACCCATAATTACCTAATACTTAGGGATCATATAAACACTAAAGGTTTTCCATACCTTTAAAATTATGTCCACAAAATTAAAATAGAATTATTCCTCAAATCACATTTTCAAATGATAGAATTAAGGGTTATATATAACATTATCTCAATAAAATTTTCCCAAAGTACTCTCATCATTAAAAGAGTAATAATACATTTAAATATTTCATCATCCTTAAATCTACAATAACTCTTGAATACCATATATATAGATATCATAATTACACATAATTATTCATAATATATTTATAATGTTTCTCTATATTATACATTAATATGTAATTAATATAAACAAAAATAAAAATCATGTCCTAATATTCATCAATATCCAAACATGAGCCAATAAATAATCCATACCTTTCACATGTCATTATATGGTTCTAATATTCAACAATAATAGAATTATGGATTGATAAAAAGATATTTTTATGTTATATTATAGACCATCCATGAGAATTATTCATAGGACATAAATATTCATAATGTATATACTGCCTATATTTAAAAAAATCGATTGAAAACTCAGGAAGAACATTTTTCCCTTCATAGACTTAACTGAATGAATCCTTTTTTCCATGTAAGATTATTTCTTTATGGCCTCCTTTACAACAAATAAAACATTTTCACAACCTTTTAAGAAATTTTTTAAGTGCGTATTCCCATAGTATTGACACATATGTTATTTAATATATTTATCTTTATGATCATTGACACCTAAACAGACATAAGGATTCATTTCAATCATATTTGATGCAAGAAGAAAATCACCAAGGTTCAAGTGGTTAATTGTTACTCATTATACCTGGTTTATAATAACTATAAGAGTTATCTTTTCAACTCCCATTTAATTTCGTTTCTCATTCAAACAACCACTGTATTTTCCTTCACATCCATTTTTACTTGGGAGTCTGTTAGATGAATCTATTTACTAAAACTAAAATATATAATGTGATCATATCAATAAATTAACAATTTATCATAATAAGAGGAAAATAAACACTAATATATCCTTATTAATGTTATCTAAAATTCATTAAATTTATAAAAAATAATTGTGAATCTCCCTAACATGGTAACCATTGTGGTTATATATGACTTGTAACTTATTCTTAAATAATATACTAACCTCTAAATTAATTTAAACCATGCTATGATACTAAATTTAAAGAAACATCCTTAAACATTACATATTATAGTGATTTAAACAAGAATTCACATTATATGAGAACCAGTAATCTTTTTGGTTTAGAGTTGTAGACAATAAGGACTAACTATTATATAGTAAACCATTAAAAAACATGTGGACACTTATATCCAGTATCTATTTTTTTATAAAACAGAACTCATAAAACAGAACATGAATTATTATCATGACCAATATTCACAAATTACCCTCTATATCATCCTTATATTTATTCTCCCTTAAATCCTTTGATAACATTTTAAAACATGGGATGAGAACAAAATTTTAGTAAGGGATATTAAACAAAGGAAAATATTGGACCAGTGAAAACCCTTAAAATATTTTCATAAAAACATAACTTTTCACCCTAAAAATGAATCAACTTCTCAAAAATATCATTATGTTAAATTTTTATAATTAATTGATTTTAATTAAAACTCTTTATAAATTATTTAAAAGTTAAATATTTATCTTGGGACATCACTTTATATATCACTCTTATAAATGGATTAACCAATAGGGCCATCCTCCAACTCTAGAGTACCCATTACATTGGAGGTTATAACGTAACCACCCATCCTTGGTTTATCATGGAACCACCCATCATTTGTTAATAATGTAACCAACCATCCTAGTTTTATCCATGAACTATCTCTCATTAGTTTATAAAATAACCATATATAATCATAAACAATCCCATAAAACCATGTAATAATCATAAGACATGAATACTTCCATTATAAAAACATTCTGAAAGAAAAATAACCCATTTCATTTTTAAATCATGAATTTTTTTAAAATTTTAAAACATAAAATTAAAAACATATTATTTTAAAATAACCATGTAAAAATAAAATTATGCTTAAAATAAATATGGTTTCATTATGGTGGGAAAACCTGCCCATTCTATATAATTTAAAAAACATTTCTTCTGCATTTTTTCTGAAAAGGTCACAGTGAACATCATTTATAAAATAAAAAAAAAGAATACTTTAAAAATATTTTTTAAAAATTAATAAATTACTTTAAATGAATTTTAAAAATCAAAAAATAATAATAATAACAATTTTTCAAACAATTCCAAAAAATGTGGACATCGAAGAAAAAGATATTTTTAAAGGAAATTTAAAAAAGATAATTTTTAAAAGAAAATACCTTATAAAATCATATCATGGAAATGAGAATTCATAAAATAAACCAAATATTATTAAATTATATAAATCCACACAAAAAATGGAAAATACCGCATAATATATTCATATTTAATATCATGAATAATCTCAGCATGACATAATCAAATAAGTATATGTTTAACCCAAAGAAAAGAAATTGTGTTAAGAATTACCTTACCAATTTGTAATCAATTGAATCACATTCCCCATAAAATTAATAAATATAAAATTAAACCTTGAATAAAATGAACATAATGAGATTAGTTATATGATATATCAAATTTCATTATATACACCACAAAAAATAAATAACTTTTGAATAATTAATGTATATCCTGGAAGTAAATGTGAGACGAGAAACCCGTTCTACAAGCTTCCCTTTAGTTTTTCAAACATTAACTACTTTATAATGGTTTAAATAATGTTATTAAATCATTATGAAACTATATTCATAATTTTAATACCTTATATTATTCTTTTTAACAACTTGTCACTCGTTCATTAATAATATTTCATTATTCTTGGTGCATTCGTTTAATGGTTTCATGGGTGGTTTATTTGAGTATAATTATGGATTTTATTTTCAAATGTAAATGAAACACTAAAAGTGAAATTAAATGGTATAAATTCTTTTCAATAATTTTAATTGGTACCATATATCATTTTTTTCAGACATGAAGATGATTCATTTGATAAAATGTCGATGATAATTTGTTTGTTTAATTTGGTGGTTTTTCTAACCATGAGGAACTAGTCTCATTTCATTTAATATTATGTCAATATGTTTGTTCCAGAACATGAAATAGGTTACAATATAATAATTACAATTTTATTTAAAAATAATAATACTTGTATGACCATCCTTGTAGGAGGTAATGGAAAATTAAAAATCAATATCCTCGGAGATGATTAACCACCATAATTTCTATAATGGGTTTGTTTCTTTGAATAAGAGGAGGTATTAAAAGGGATTAATATAATATATTTAATTAGTAATATAATATATATATATATGATATTATAGTGATTATTCATTAATGTGTGAAGGATTTGAGGATAAATAATAAGAATAATACAAATTAAGAGAGGTGGTTTGAGAACATTACCTCTTGAATATCACCTCCTTAAAGGATCCCTCAAAGTCATTGGAATTAGTATTTTAGTGAGATCATAAGCCCTTTTTCATGGATATTGTTTGGATGAGTGGTTTTTAAAGAAATTTTATGATCTTAAAGACTTTTTAGGAGAAAGGTGGTGGTAAGGGGTGACACTTATACTTGATGATGTGTGTTTTTAAGGGATTATATAGTAATAATTTTATATTTAAAGTCAACCAAATTTTGGTGGAATTAATTACAACGAATTATATTGATAATTAATTTTTTATGGTATTTTTTTTGTTTTATAAACACATCATCCACCAATTAGAAGTTTTAGTTTTTATGAATTTTAAGCTTTTACCCTTTAACCTTTACTTCATTCATTATTTTACATATACTATGGAAAATCATTTTTTTTACCATGGTATTTTTTATGCCAAATAATAATAACATACCTAATATCTAATTTAAACATAATTATTAGAAATATTTAATCCATTTTACCTAATTTAATTGACATAACTATATAAATTAAAAACAAATCATGGAGAGGTGATGAAAAATCATATTTTCAATATATGTATTTTTTAAGAAAAAGATTGTTTTATATTAACCATATAAAAAATAATAATAATTTTATGAAAATGATTTTATATTTAATTATATATAATCTAAAATTTTAATTTAAAACATTCCAAAATTGGGATTATTTTAATTAATTAATAAGGATAATCATTATGTACTTTAAAAATATTTTCAGAAAAGTCATATTCTTAAACCCAAAAATAAACCTGTTCTAAAATGTAATATAAGTTTGATTCAAACTAATTTAGTTGGATTAAATATAAATAAAATAAACTTATTTTTCTTTAAAATAAATTAAAAACATAATTGTATTTTTAAATTGATTAATTTAGTGAAAAATATGATATTTTTCCAAAACTCTATATTTTCACTATTAACTGAAAACCCAATATTTTCTGAAAAATCACAAATTTTATCCCAAAATAAAACAAGGTATTATTTCATAAAAATTTAATTTTATTCTATAAATTTAATTTTGTAAAATATCTATAAATTAATTATAATATGCAATCATAAAATGTAATAAAACTACATTTTTTTAGAAAATTTATTGTTAGAAAAATAAAATGACATTAATAAAAAGTATTGTGATTAATTAAAATGAATTAATTAATAATTTTCTATGAGTATGACCATTACATATTTCATAATTCCATCAATATTAATCATTCTCTCTAATTTAATGGATATGTTATAATGGTCACATTTAAATAATTATATTTTGTTGTTTTTTAAGATCGAAGTTACGTATCTTATACACTGTCAAATATAGTATTTTATTTTAAAAGGTATAGGGGTGTTGAATTTAAATTATTTATGGAAACAAATACTATAAAATTAGAATATAACATGAATAATGATATCCAATGTAATTGAATACATGGAAAAGAGTGTTTATGAAACTTTATAAATGATCCACAATAGTGCGGTTTAAGGGAAAATATTATAAAAAATTAAAGAGGAAAAATTGATAATTTTCTTCATAAAACCAAAAATGAAATAAAATAGTTTTCCATGATAAAATGTGATATTTTAGAAAAATACTTTTTTATTAAATTCTTTATATAGAGTGTACTTGAAATGGGTAAGTAATGGAGAAGTTCCTTTTATCGGGCTTGCTTATCGAGAGTAATTGAGAAGGGAACCTTTTAAAACATGTATTTACCAATAAAATAAAGTTTAATTGAGCTATATACACATGTATTTAATATATTAAAATAATTTATTATGATTATATAAGAATAATGAATAAATAAATTAGGGTTAAGAGAGAGAAGGCATACCCCAATTAAAAAAATGGAGTTTCGAGAGATCCCATACCTGATGTCCAAATGCATTTTGAAATTACACTTAATTTCCAAGATAATAAATTTAGATTCATTAAGAATATAATTAGTAACCTCTTACACATTTATTTTATATATTATAATATTATTAAGTTCATTTATAAACATTTTTGTGTGTTATAAAGATCAATTTCTCTATTTTGGGATCATTCGTTTCATAGTTTCCTGATTGGTTATCTTGTGTGTAGTAGTGAAAGCCCTTTTTGAATGGAAATAAAACTTTTTGAGAATACCTATTCAATATTTTATTTAGCTAAGCATGTAATATAGTGGACACCTATTGTCGGTCTCAGGGAGGAATCTCACACTACATTAAATTTCTATTGTCACTATTTATATGATAACAAATATAAAACTAAATAATATGATGAAGTGGGTTTAAATTATGATTTAAATAATATATATATATATAGTTCAATTTTCAAAAAATGAATGAACATGGAATTATGTCAGATAGAAACGGGATCCTCCTAAGAGATTACCCATAATGAACCTTCAACATCTCTTTATTAGTTCTAAATCAGCTTAATAAACATGATCCATAATATTCATGAACATCCTATCCAATACAGGTTGTGATTATTAAGTTCACTCAATGATTTCTGAGAGACCACACATCCACCTCCTTGATCGAGTGAAAATATTGCAGAAGATAAAGTTAAACCTCAGGTTGAAAGTGGAGACCCAAAAGTGACTTACCCACAAATATACCCCTTGACATAAATGTAATAGAATGTGAAGAAATAAACATGAATGTGTAATGACTTGGGTTCAACAATTGATTGGTCCTCGAGAATCTCCTCGGGTTAGTTATTCATGATTACGAGTATAAGGGATCATAATTGAGAAGAACAGGGTGGAAACACAAAATATTAAAATAAGATAAAGAGATGAATAAGAAGGTTTAAATATATTATAAACTGAATAATACTATTATATATGATAAGAAACTATAAAAATATTGAAAATGGAATCCAAAAGTGCCAATATTTTGAGCAGGAGAGGGGATACATATTTATAGGCAAAATAAGTTATATTTTTTGCTGTGTGATTTTTCTCCAAATGTTTTCACGTGATAAGACCTATTAATGACCTCATTTGTAAATGTAGTCTTATAGAATGTTATTCAAGTATGTATTTCTCATTTTACCAAAATATTTCAGCTCCAGCAACCACAATTAAAATAATTTATAACCCAATTACTACATGATTTTATTCTGGGTGAATGGTTCTAAAATCTTCCTTCAATGTTGAGCACCCAAAGAATGGATTAATGAGTGAAGAAATCTATGAAAATTATTTTTGAAATGATGCAATAAGTTCTATTTAATATCAAGCTATAATCACCTAAATTGAAAGTTTTTATCCCAGGTTATGTCTCATTTATTAAGGTGGGGATCACTCTGTCCACAAGAATGGGTTTTAAAATTAAATGGTTTTTTAGGCCCTTCAATGTTCAAGTAATATCTGGGTACAAAAGAGACAGTTTAATCTAAATAATATATGTATCCTAAAATAGTAATCACATCGATTTTATGGATATTTTAAAATTTATTTTGAAATACCAAATATTTTAAAATCTGTTAAAATTCCAGAATTAAGAAATTTTCACATTTTCTCCTAAAACACACCATAATTCAAAAATTGATACAGAAAATTCAAATTGAAAATTTTATATGAGTCAAACCATTAAAAACATAATAAAAGTATTAAAATATTAACTCAATCAACCCCCCCACACTTAAACTATGCATTCCCTAAAACATAAAATCTCAACCTTCAAAATAAGAGGCCACCAATGTTACTAATATTCAAATTCCAATTCAATAAAATCAAACAATTTTCAATGTAAAACTAAATTTTTAAAAATCCATATAAAATATCAATTTAACTTCAAATTTTTTTAATAAATGATAAAATCTTGTATCTTACTTTATAAAATCTGAAAATGATGGTATTTATCTTTTCATTCTTTCAAGATCCTCAATAATTTATTATTGAACATGATAAATCATGATCCACCTCACTTTTGAATCTTTTCTCTCAATACTCACGATACAATTTAAGTAGATGTATTATCATATCATGAATATTTTCTCATTATCAATATTCATTTAAAGAAACTAAAATATCCTCTTCAAAAAAACAAAAGGTATAAAAATCATGAGGACAAACTATAAACATTCAAATGACTCTTAGGATTAAGGGTGGTAGGATTTGATGATTTGAAAATCAAAGATCAAGGAGGAAGTTAATCTCTCAAGTACAATGCATGATATAAAAAATGAAAGTGTAATTAAATTCTCCCCTTTTTTGTAGAAACTCACACTTCCCCAAACATTCAAAGACAAGGTAATGGTCAAAGTAAATCATAATGAATGATCTTTTCACCCTCTTGAATATTTTTTTCTACTTTTAAACTTTTTCCCCTTTCTAATGAACATTTTCATTTTTTTCCTTTTTAGATTTTTTTAATAAAATAATCCTCACAACCACAATGTTACCACATATGATAAAAGTTATAGGTCAAGTAATGGTGATTTTTGGTTTTCCCTATGTCAAAACTGATTTTGTTTATTTTTTTGGTTCTTTTTTGAAATTTTCATTTTTTCAAGTGCGGGAAAACAATGAATTATAAGGAATGAATCAAACTCTTTTCTTTATTCTTATAATGGAACCACCAAACTTTTTTCTTACAATTTGTTTCATCCCTTCCACCATGACTCCCTTCACCCCCCACACATTAATATTAAAATATCAGGTAAATACCAAGAGTATGGTATAAATGGATAAAAATGGATTGAAACATGGAGCATACCTACAAAGGTAATTCATATTATCTATTTGATAAATAATTATTAATGAAAAGGTTTTACTTTAAGTATAATTGCTTTATCAAAAGATTCATCGGCCATTTTAAATTTTTTTTCACAATAATATCTTTGATAAGTTTAAATTCATATTATAATAGGTGGAATTTCCCAAGAACACACAAGAAATATGATCAGGAATAAATATGAATTACCTAGTCTAGATGTCCTCTCGGGTTTGGTAAATAAAATATTGGACAATAACTCAAGGCATGATTAATAATAAAAAATTAATTTATATTAATTTCATAAATTCAATGACTAAAAAATGGTAGGGAAATTTTATTTACATGAATCAACTAATTCCCTCAAATCATGAGTCCTCATTTTAATATCCATGATTCACATTAATCTTCCAATTATTCATTTTACTAATTCAATTTCATTACCAATGAAATCTAAAACATGGAATCACTATGTTTATATAAAAAATCATTTTTCCTAATACCGAGTAAGTAGAATGCTGTAATATCATAAAATTGAAATTCAAATCTAAAATCCTAAGATTTAAATTATGTGTACTATAAAAAAAATTAAAGGATAAATCTTAGTATAATCCCTCATGTGGGCCCTAATTGTTTGACTTCCTATGGAGGATAATACCAGCTGTTATATATAATCTAAATTTTACCAACATTCATTTCTCTTTTTTTATTTATTTTTATAGAGAGTTCCATGTATAGAGTACACTAGATATGCCCCCTTTATAATGTGGTATAGTTTCCATGGATGGCGTAGGATAAAGTATGGAACCTCTTTCTATTTGGTTTCTAATTGTGCAACATATTCTTCTCTATCTAGTGGTTTCTCAAGATATGTTGCATCTAAAAAATATTTAAAGGGAATGTTAGAGTGTAATTATATTTTAATAAAATTAAAACATGAAGTATCAATATAAATTTTTTACCATCAATATATAAAGGTTTTTTCTTGGTTTCCTTAATAGAATCAACTTGTATCTCCTCATGAATATCATCCAAAAAATATTTAACATGTCTTTGAAGCTTTATATATTCCTCAATAGGTGAATGTCTAGTTTATTTATATTATTCTAAGGAAAAGAATGGATTGACCAAAACTGAACATTTAAAATTTAAAAGAGTTGTACTCAAATAATATTGGATGAAATTAGAAAATATAGATTTCAAGAAATTTTCATCTCCTGGAGTTGGTTCTGGTTTAATCACTTCTTCAGGGATAAGTACCTCTTGAAGGTGAGTAACTGAAAATGGGGCTAGGAAGTCAGGATTCTATATTTCCTGGATCTCCTTAAAAAAAATTTGAAAGAATAAGGGGAACTACTTGTAACTTTCCCACATTTTTAAATTCTTTAAAGTAATGAAATAACTCATTTAGTTCCCGAGACATCACTTCAAAATTTTGTTTGTTTGTGTCCTCCCTTGGGCCAGCTATGAATTCGTTGAATGCCTTTTCCTATTTATTTGATTTTAAAATAACCTCACCTATTTAGAAATAATAGAAACACCATCCTCTAGGGACGAGGGTAATATATTAATTAGTTCTTTCACCTGTCGGTAATTATTCTATGAATTAATGAAATAATCATTCGAAAACATCATGAAAAATTATTTTTTTTTTAATTTTTTTAATTTTTTGTTTTTATAGGAAAAACAATGTGTGAAAATTTTATTCATCCCCATAAATGGTTCCAAATTTATGGTTGAGTATTTTTCATTAATCCCCATTCAATATTCTATTTATCAAATCATGTAGTATATTGCACACCCAGGGTCGGTCTCAAGGCAGCAGCTCACACAACATCAAATTTCTATTATCACAATTTATATTATAAATAATATAATAATAAATAATATGAATAAGTGGTTTTGAAATATTCATGAAATATTAATATATGTAAATTAAATAAAATGGGACAAAATGAATGTAGACAAAATGAATGTAGGCAAAATGATGTCAGATTGAATGGAGATCCTCTCAAGAGATAATCATAGAAAACATTCATCATCTCTTTATTAGTTCCAAAATAAATATAATGAACATGATAAATTATAATAATGAAGTCCTATATAACACATTTTTTTTGATAATATGGTGCACTCAATAATCTTCAATAGACCACGCATGAACCTCCTCGATCGAGGTACAATTTTACAAAAGGGAAAGTCAATCCTTGAGTGGAAAGTGGAGAAACAAAGGATCCTTAACCTATAAGATCCCCCTTCACTAAACTATTGGATAATATGAAATAATAAACATGAATTTTCAATGAATTTGGGTCAACACTAGATTAATACCTTAAGAACTTACATGGGTTAGCTACTCATGATCATGAGTATAAGAGAGTTTAGTGGAGAAGAATGAGTTGAAAACACAAAAGATAAAAATAAGATAATGAAATGAACAATAAGAGTAAAATATATTATAAATTGAATAATAAAATGAGAAAAGATAATAAACTATAAAAATACAAAAATTTTCCCCCAAAAGTACCAATATTGTTAGGAGAGAGGATAAATTTTTATAGCAAAGGGGTTAGATTTTTGGATCCCAAATTTTTCCCCCAAAAGTCTATGTATGGTAGACCCTATTAATGACTGTATTTTTAAATTTTGTCTTCTGTAAAGTTGTTCCAAATTTTAATATGTGTTCTAATAGAACATTTTTTCTCCATATTCCATATGTAGAAGATGTTATATCCCAATTATTCTAGGTTTTTATTATGAACAAATGATTCATAAATATTCCTTTAATATTTAGCATTCAATATCAGCCTTAATGACTAAAAAACTCCACGAAAATTATTTTTGAAATGGGTATTAAAATTTTCATTAATATACAGATGGAAGCACCACAATTTATGGTGTTTATCTTGAGTTATTCCCCTTTTCCAAATGTGGGGTTCACTCAGTCTGGTTTTTAAAATTGATTTTTTTTCTTGCCCATAGATGTTCAAATTAGATCTTGATCCAAAGGAGAAACTTGAATCCAAAATATAGGGGAATCTTAAAAAATAATCACATAAAGTAGGTTGATATTGTAAACGTTTTTCCCAAATTACTGAATATTTTAAAAAAATTAAAATTACATAATTATGTAATTTTCACATTTTATGCCAAAACACACCATAATTCCAAAATTAATACAAATAACTCAAATTAAAAAAATAGGGATTCAATCATTGAAAAACATATGAAAATTGATAAAAATATTTCTCTATAAAAACTATATAAGTGAAATGAAATGGTATTTATGCACTTTCAGATGTATAAATGGTCCCATGGTTATTGTTTTTATTATAATGTGAGTACGATTCATTTGATAAAACATTAATGATAAATGATTAGTTTATTTTGGAGGTTTCCCATCCATTACAAACGAGTTTTATTTTACGTAATATTATGTATATATATTAGTTAAAGAACCTAAAATAAGTTTTATTATAATTATTAAAACTTTATTTGACGATAACAATGATTTCAAGACCATTCATACAGGAGATAATATGAAACAAAAATTCATTATCAGTGAATATGGTTAATCTCTATAATTTGGACAATGGTTTCCTTTATTTTAATAAGAGATTGGAAAAGGGATGCAGGGAAAATATTTCATTATAAATATAACATTATAGTATATACATGATACTAAATTTATTATTAGTTGAAGGATTAACATGGTGAGGAGAAGGTATAAGAAGAAATCAAATTAATATAGGGGGTTTAAGAATGATACCTCTTGAATTTAACATCCTTGAATAATCCCTTAAAAAAATAGAATTGGACTTTTAATGAAAAAATAACATCTAGAATTTATATAGGGATTATGATAAGATAATATGGTTCATTATTGGCGAGATAAAACTATCATGTTGGTGAAATGAAGTGAAGGAAGGGGTACCCTTTTATAATTTCGGCGAGGGGCACTTTTGAAATTTCATAAAGTATTAAAATGGTATAAGACTATTATGGAATACAAAGCTTCCAAATGAAATCTAAATGTATAAGGGATAGACTTTTAGACTATATATTACCCCATATATGGTTACTTAACATGTTAATTATTTTTAATAATTTTAAAAAATATTATATTCATGAAATATCATTATTTTTAAATTTTATAAAATTTATTACCATAACATTAAAAACATAAAAAATACTAAAATTCAATCCAATTATTTTATTATATTTAATACATGTCATAGTAAACTATATAATTCTTGGATAATTTTAATTATCTCAAATTATATTTAATTTAACATTTTTAATATCATTTATTTTATTTTTTAAATATTTTATTAATCATTATATCATGTTGTGTAATAATTTATTATAATAATTTCTACAAGAAAAAATTAAAATAAATTTCTAGGAAGAATATAAATCTTTTATATTTTTATAAAATATTTATGATTGAATATATCTTTTGAAAACCCATCTATTAAAAATTCTATACTTATTAAAAAAAATATTGTGAAAAGTTTTACTTTCTTTTAAATATATAATATAAGAAGATTAATGTCAACTAAGTAGATACAAAAGGTCGTAAATTTACCCCATATATTATTGTAGTCTAAGTTTACTTATCCAATAATATTTGGACTTTTTTAGTGTCATTTTATAACACTTCTCATTTTTTTACCCTTAATTACCTAATTTACCCTTAACCATGGTAACAAAATTTATCAAGGATACTATTCATATTAACAAAAAATAAATGGGGCATATTTACTAAATTTGGACCTTATGATTCTAAATATGGAATAATTTTCTCTAAATTTAAAAAAAATGTTCATAATTTAATTTCAATTTAATCCGTAAAAATTGTATGAAAAAATTTTTTTTTCAAAAAATAAACTTTTTTAGTATAAAATTATTTTATAATAAATTACTATATAAAATTAATTTAAAAGAAAAATGTTAGAATATTTCTAATAAAATTTACTAATAAAAGTTTAAATGTAATCTAAAATATAATTTCACTAAGAAAATATAGTATTCAATGTAAATTGTTATTTTCACTATTTATTAAAATTCCAATATTTTTAGAAAATTCTGAAAACATCATTCAAAAATATTTTTTTCATCCTGAATTTTTTTAAAAAAAGATGTATATTTTGTAAGGAAAATTTTCTAAAAATTTCAACAGTAATTATATTTATTTTATCATAGAAAAAAATAATATTCATTTTTTAACAAAACATATTTTTAAAGAATAAAATGTTTGTTCTAAAACATAAGTGTTTATTTCATATTAATAAATGTATTTCCTAATAGACTTTTTGTATTCATACTCACCAATTTAGTGGTTAGGTTATAACATCATGTTAATATTTAAATTTTATATCTTGGTTTGTTCAAACATAATATTGCTGACAATACAAGCTACCAAAGAAATAAAATTATTTCCGGAGAAATATTTCATAAAAATATCAGGGTGTTAGATTATTCCCCCTTATGAAATTTCACCCAAGAAATTTATTATTATATACTATGTTGAAAATAGGTAAGGGTACTTCTATTTCATTTATTCCTTGAGTAAAAATGTCGCATCTTCATATCTGTGATTCCTCCTTAGTTCTTTAACCATGTCAGTGGTCTTATTACGTAGAAAAATATCTTTATAGTCCAAGATTTTCATAGGCTACTCCTCATAAGAGATATAATTTTATAGATGTACCCCCTTTCAATTAAGTAAATG
Organism: Viscum album; assembly: GCA_963277665.1. Classification (NCBI taxonomy): domain Eukaryota; kingdom Viridiplantae; phylum Streptophyta; class Magnoliopsida; order Santalales; family Viscaceae; genus Viscum; species Viscum album. Next base: position 161,852,211 of record OY728155.1, on the reverse strand, counting down.
TGATATATCTAGTATGTACCTTCTCAAGAAGGATATGTGGAATACATCATGTTCCTGAGACATTATCGGTGGAAGTGTTAGTCGATATGCCTGATCCCTGATACGATAAAGAATATCAAAATGGCTGATGTTCCTGGAACATAGATTTACCTTATTCCAAAATCTCATTAATAACTTCTATAGAGATATGTGGAGTAATGCCTTATCTCAAACCTCAAACTCTAAGTCTCATCAATAATTGTTTGTGTAGCTCTTCAATTGACATGGAAATCTCTAATGTGTTTTTGAATGTCCTTCACATTTTCTACCATTCTTTCAGTCATTTCAGTTTCCAAAATCTTACATTCATTGACTTCATCCAAAAATGTATATATTAAGTATATGTTCCCATAAAGGAATTCATATGGAGCTATTTAGATGATTGAATGAAAACTATTGTTGTAAGAGAACTCGAACAATGGGAGATGATGATCCCATCCTCCTTTGAAGTTCATTGAGGATAGCCTAAATATTTATTTCAGTGCCTAAATGGTCTAATTATAATGACATTTGTTTTAGGTGATTAGTCATATAAAAGTTCAACCCTGTGTTTTGACCATGTTGGATACTTTTTTTTGAACATGGAGGTAAATCTCAAATCTCAATCAGATATAATTGATAATAGTAAATTATACATCTTGTCTAATTTTTTTATGTATATCCATGTAAGTTGGTCATGTGATAAGTCCACTTGAATTTTAATAAAGTGATTTTCCTTTGTGAGGCGATTCAAAAAAATCCATATAGCATTATTTCCTCTAAATATTTAGAAGTCGAGTGGTAGAGTCCATAGTGATGTTTTCCATATCCATGATGGAATAGGTTGTAGTTACATCATCCCCTTTGACTTTTTTTATTAATTAATCAATTTATAACATATCAGTCACTTTAAGGAATATATAGTGATATCTCTCTTTATATTGTCCCACGAATAGTTATCTCAAGGCTCTCAATACATATTTTTACTCCCTTAGTGGATGGAGATGGTTGAGTAATGTGCATCATTCAAAATATACCTCTTTATCCCATGATTTTTGGGTACAAAATTCTTTACACAAATTATATGACTCCTTCCACATCAATTTTTAACTACAATGATTTCCCATTTCTAATAGATTCCACCTTCTTCTGAATTTTCACAACATTCATTTCACCATCCTTTATCTTCTCTATAATGGATTGTTGAGAAATAATTTGAGAAATGTATTTTGATGTTACTTACCATATGATTCCCATATCTATCTTTTTTAATTCTTAGAATATTAGATCCTTATCAAATCTCTTCCTTGATAAAGCAGAACGATACTTTCTACATAGACCATCAGCCACATTATTTTTTTAATAGGATGGTAGTGGATTGAGAAATCATAATCCTTGATGATATCTAATCATCTTCACATGTACATATTAAGATCCTTATTTGTGAGTATATATTTTAGGCTTTTGGGATCAGTATATATCTTACACTTCTCCCCATAGAGATAATTTCTCAATATTTTCAATATAAATATCATAGATGCCAACTCCATATCATTTATGGGATAGTTTTTCTCATTAACATTCATCTTTATTGAGGTATAGGTAATATCTTTATCATTTTTCATCATTAGATATCCTAAGACCTTATTTTATGAATCTCTATATACCAAGAAGAGTTATCCACTTTTGGTAAGCGTAAGTACATGGGTAGTGATAAGCCTCTTATTCAACTCTTTGAAAAAGACTTCAAATTTACTGGCCCAGAAAAAAATTATTCCCTTTATAGTAATCTTATTACTAGGTTTTCTAATCAAAATAATTTTCTCTCAACACATATATAATACCCAACTAGGCTGAGGAAACTATGGAGATCTATTACAAATAATGGTAGGGGCCACTCCAAAATTCTCTTTATCTCAGAATGACCTGTAGATATCCATTTGCTGGTGATAACATACTCCAAGATTGATACTTACTTTATCCAAAACTCACATTTATTGTAAATTTCATATAGTTTCTCCTTTTGAAATGTCTTTACAACTGTATTCAAATGCTCCTAATGATCTTTCTTTCTCTTGGAGTATATTAAAATGTTATCTATAAATAGTACCACAACTTTTTTGAGAAAATATCTAAAGACTCCATTGATTATTTTAGTGAATATTTCTAGATAATTAGTCACTTTTAAGCTCATTACTGTAAACTCATACTTTCCATACCTCATTATAAAGTTATTCTAGGGAATGTATTCCTTATTTACATTTACTTAGTGATATATCGACTGAAGGTCCACATTACAGAAATATATATCCTTATATAGTTGATCAAAAAATTAATCTATCTGTAGAAAGGGATACCTGTTTTTTATCCTGGTTTTGTTGAACTCATGATAATAAATGCATAGATGAATTTATCCATCCTTCTTCTTGATGAAGATGAATAGTGTACCACATGGTGGAGTACGATATCATATGAAACCTTTGTCCAAATTATCTTCTAATAGCTTCTACAGTAATTATAACTCAATGGTGGCCATCCTTTATGGAGTATTTGATATAGCTATAGATCTAATTGTAAGGTAAATTGAAAAATAAGCCTCTATATCAAGAGGAAGACTGGGGTATTCTTCATGAAACACATCAGTGTAGTCTATGATAATGGGAATGCCTTCAAACATGGTTATCTCCTTTATCTCAATCATTTGATATATATATTCTTTCTTATAATGAAATAATATCCATAATGGAGTTAATTATTTTTACAGAGATTTATCCTCCTCCTTACATTAGTATTGAATTGGAGGGTTCCTCAGGATATGAATAGTGATCTCCCTCTCTTGATATTTGATGTGGGATTTATATAAATATACCTAATAATATCCCAAAATAGAATCAAAATTCACTAAATAAAGTAAGATGATATTTTATAGGAGGTTCAGTACACAAGTAATTATCAGGGAGTGGTCATATACTTTTGATTCAATAATTTCCCCATTTATTGTTCTCACAGATAACTCAACTTCCATGTTTTGAGGTTGTATTACAATAGATCTACTAAAATTGAAAGATATGAAAGAATGAATAGAACCATAATCAAATAATACCTTATTTATTATTGAATAAATAACCTTATTACCTATTACCTCATCATTTTCAAGATTCACTTCATAAATAGTGATTGTGTATGACCTTCCTTTCTTCCTTGGTTATTGTTGTCATTTATTGTCTCTAACAACTCTTGTCTTAGGGCATTGGATCACATAAGACTCTTGTTCCTTGTAGATGAAACATTATAATATAAGCTATGTAATGATATTAACCTTCTTTTATTCCTCCATATTAGTGGGTTTCTTCATATCCCTTCAGTACTGATTTGACTGATGACCCTCTATTCCACATTTGAAGCATCTCATGGTTACCTTAAGATAGTTCATGTGATGATTATTCCCACACTTTTGGCATGTGACATGTTAGGTTTTCTTTCTTTCATGGTATTTATCTATTCATCATATGATTTTAAACTCCATATTACTCTTTTAATCTTAATGTCGATGAGACCACTGAGTGTCTCATATCTCCATCTCAACGTTAATAGAATAATAAAAATTTTCTTCATAGATTTTAAAGTCTCTAATCGAAAATGATTTTCATAGGTTTATATTTAATCCAATAAATAACAAATCCACATTGTTTTCATGGTTAATGATAAATCCATTGGCATATTATGAAATCCATCTGAATTTTTCCTTATACGCCTTAATAGAATCATCTTCCTTTTACATCATTTTATAGAACTCTCTCTCCATATTAAGATAGAAATTTTGGGGAAAATATTTATTGAAAAAAATTTTCTTAAATTATTCTCAATCCATGGAATCAATTTACTGCTTAGACTATCTTTTTTTATCATTTCCCGCCACTGATTAGCTTCCCCATCAAAACGATAAACATACAATATGACTTTCTCTTCTTCTAAGCACTATAGAATAGAGAATGTCTTCTCAAAAGAGTAAATCCTTTGTTTTTCAATGAGGGGATCAAAAGATCCACCAAATATAGGATTTTTTCGTAAAGGATTTAACTAGAACATGAAATTTCTTAGGAGAAGTAGGGTGTTACAATGATTCGTGTTATTATTCATAATGATAGCCAATTTATCTAGTATGGTCATGACATTCTGATACCCCATTCTAATCTGGCTTGGCATCTCATTAGGTCAATCATCACATTGCCTATCACATTGGGTTTTGGCATGTGTTCTCCCATTTACAACCATTAAATATAAAAGGAAATTAATATTAGGTGGCCTGAATACTTTTCTAATGAGAATATAAAAAGAAAACTATGTACATATAATAATAAACATAAAAATGGAATGTTTATCCAAACTCATATTTCCCAACATTTCAATCTAGGTTATCCATGGTTATAGAATAATCCATAGGGTTATTACTAAGCAATGAATCAAAAAGTATAGTGTCTTAGGAAGATTAGGTACATTATTAGAAAAAATGAAACTATAATAAAACATCATTTATAAATATTCAAAATGAGCTTATAACTCCCATTGATCTCCAATAACTACATAGGATAACCTGGGGAATACATAGACAAAAGGGATGATCTACAAATTCTAGTAAGGAAACAAACATGGTAAGAAAACATAGAACATAAGTTATGAGGAATAACATGATAACATAAAAGGAATGTATCATGAATGAACGCAATGAATCATAAAATATAGAACATGTAATATTATGATCATGGAAACATAGGAATATTGAAGCATCATATTACATTACATAAACATGATTCAATGCTAATTACCAAGACTATGTGACATTGTGGATAAATTCCAATAATAGATTATGTTTACTCGAAATCTAATACATAACATCTCATGAGACTAAAACATTACCCAGTAAATTAGAGTGTTATTTGGGCACACCCACCATAACATGCACATGAATATGGGTGCTATATAAAGAAATAAAACATCGGGTATAACCAAAGGGTGTATAAAAATGGTTTCTATGAAATAAGGGATTCAATAATTTCTGGATAATAATAAAGTAAAAAAATAATAATACATCATGAATAATGATGTCCAACAGATTGTTATACATGAAAAATAGTGTTTATGAACCTTTATAAATGAGCCACATTAGTGTACTTTAAGGGAAAATATTAAAGGGCCTTTATAGAGGACAACGATATAATTATTTTTATAAAACAAAAAATGAACTAAAATATTTTTTCATGATAAAATGATTTATTTTAAAAAAACATATTGGTGTATTAAAATATTTTTTCGGAGTGTACTTGAAATGGGTATAAAATGTAGAAGTTCCCTTTAATTGAGTGTGCTTATCGAGAGGAATTGATAAGGGAACCTTTTAAAATATGTATTTCCCAATCAAAGAAAGATTTATTAAGATATATAAACATATGTGGAATATATAAAAATAATTTATAATAATTAAATATTAATAATTAAGAAATAAATTTTCGTACAGAGAGGGAAATCATAGCTCAAAGAAAAAATGGAGGTTCGAAGAGATCCCTTACCTTATGTCAGAATAAGTTCTTCACTTTTACTTAACCTCATAGACAATAAAATTATATTCATTAATTATATAATTAATTACATCTTTTATATGTATGTGATTTATTAAAATTTTATAAAATTCATTTATGTCCATTTCTATGAGTTATAAAGATCAATTTCGTCATTCTGGGAGCATTTATTTCACGGTTTCATGTTTGGTAAACTTGTATATAATTATAAAAGTTCTTTCTGAATAGAAATATAACTATTGAATTGAAATGAAATGGAATATATGTACTTATAGAAGTTTAAATTTTCCCATATTTAATTTTTTATTCTTACATGAGGATGATTCATTTGATAAAACATTAATGATAAATGTTTAGTTTATTTTGGATTTTTTCCACCCATCATGAACAAGTTATATTTTTCTTAATATTATAAATTTATATTGGTCCAATAACATTAAATAAGTAATAATAAACTTATTTAAATATTATTTAACCATAATAATAATCTCATTACCATTCATGAAGGCAGTAATAGAAAACTAGAATTCATTATTCATGAATTTTGTTAATCACCATAATTTGGACAATAAATTACATTAATTAAATAAGAGGAGAAGAGAAAAAAATACTTTCATAAAAAATATATCATTAGAAATATAAAATTATAATATATACATGATACCATATTTATTATGATTTTATTGATTAATGAGGTGAGGATATGGTAGAATATGAAAATAAATTAATAGAGGTGGTTTAAGAGAAATTTACCTTTGAATATCACATCCCTGAAAGGATCCATTAAGGAACATGGAATCAATATTTTGGTGAGACTAGAACCTCTAAAATGTGGATAAGAATGGGGAGAAGATATGTTTTAGAGGATGGTTGAGATAAAAGGTTCAATTTTGTGAAATTAGGTGGAGGAAGGGGTTCTCTTTTAAAATTGAGGTGAGGAACACTTATAGAATATCATAAAATATTAAAATATAAAAAGACTATTATAGAAAAAATGAATCCAAATGGACTCTAAATGTACAACAGATGAACTTTTCGGCTATATATTACCCCATTTGTACTTATTCAATATTTTAATGTTTTTAATTAATTTAATAAAATATTATGTTCATGAAATATTGTTATTATCAAATTTGATACTATTCATTACACTGACTTTAAAAACATCAAAAAAAATATTCAAATTAGAACCAGTTATTTCTTATATCATATAAATGTTGTATTACTATATATTATTAAGTTATCATCTTAATTATCAAAAAATTTGTAGAGACCTATTTTTTACCTTATAATACATTAGAATATTTCTATATATATTTTCAGAGCCAGGTGCTGAGACAAAAAGAAATTCTGAGGCCCAGTGTGCCCAGAATAAATTATAAAAAAACTATTAAGTATAATGTATACTATTCGCATGGTGGAAATGGGATATCTCTCGAATGGTTTCTCAAATCAGAAATATGAGGTCGCGGTTGGGTCCATAGCATGGCATTTATCCTATGCATGACATAACTTTTTAGGGCATGGGAATTCGATAGAAAACACCACAGAGGGCATTTTAATAAATAAAATAATAAAATATAATTATTTTTTCTCGAATAATAAACCAAATAACTTCTTAGAAGGTACTCGTATTAGACATCCATGACCACCGTTGAGTTCGAAATGGGTTGTTTTACCTAAGCACGACCGAAAATGAGTGGGTGTGGGAGGTTTGGATCCTGCAACAACTGGCAGTCATTTTAATGATTTTCTATAAATATGATTTTGGAGAAATGATAACGGTTTAGATCATTTATCCTAAGGATCTCAGTGGAGCTCCTCTCTCCTTTTGTTCAGTGAATCGACATCAGATGCTTGACGGATCACGAAGAAACATCAGATCCTAGTAGATCACAGCACAGTGAACACAATGGTGGATCCAGAATCGATCTAGGATTTATATTTTGGATTACGAATCTCCCTAGTTGAATTTTCATAGTCTAAAATCATTTCTATTTGAATTTTCTACTTTTTAACCCTTGGATGATGGCCAAACTAACAATATCCATCATCTAATTCAATTTTTGGAGACCCGTTCTTCACGCACTTCATTGTTCTTCGATGAAAACATTATTTCGTGCCCAAAAAACATTAAATCTTGGAGAGAGGAAAATATCTATGAATCTATCATCCCATGAAGTACTGATCTATGCTAAGAGTCGAGTTTTGGGCACTAGAGTAGGTGCAGTAGCGAGCGAACGAACCACAAAGTATTCATTGTGTCGAAAATTCAGCAGATCGTTGAGTGGAGGTAGGAACAATGAAGATTGCACCTCAAGGAGTCTAGATATATCCCCGAATCTCTTTTTCGACCATAGGGGTGTTCCTAGTGATCTAAGGAAGACCATAGGTGGGCGTTGGTGGTGCTAGAAGGTCTTCTTGTGGTGTCGGCCGTAGTAGGCTGGAGCAAGAGTGGGATGGCGTTTGGCGGCAGCGGTGGTAGTGCCACAACATTGAGGGAACCATCGATAGAGGGCCACATAGGATGAGAGTTGGTGCATCAGTGGTGTAGTGAGATGACATTTTGGGTTGGACCACATGGTTTGGTCATAGGAGAACCGGGCAGACCGGCCAAATCGGGCCGGTCCAGCCAAGATGGGCCTTTGGGTCGGGTGCAGGTTCAAATGTCTATATCATTTAATATGGGCATCAGTTTTTTATGCCATATTCTTCCAATTGAACCTCTCAATGAGACAGAAATTTTGAGGTATGTTAGGGAACTTTTGAGTTACGGTTTTTTTCCTCGGTTCCATGAAAGTCTGATTTTAATAATAACAAAAATATAATTATTATTAGTCAGACATATTGTATCTGACCTAGCTTGAAAACCGGATGTATGGTTCACTAGTCTTCTGTAAACACCCAACCCTTGCTTTGAGATAGAACATTTGATTCTATTTTGGGATTTTTAATAATTAATTCTCAAGGTCCAAAGTCACACAAATTCTGATTAAAAAAATAATAATATAATTAGTATTACTCGAGAAACATGTATCAGACCGTACATGTTCATTCGATGTCTGATTGATGCGCCCTTAAAGGCATTGAAACCCTGAATTTGAGGTGAAAGTTTCAAGACTAAATTCAGGCACCTAAACCAAAATGGTGGTGTGGGTCCAATAAGGCCCGATTTTTATGTTTGCGATGAAATGTAGCTTTTTCACAATGTTTATGTTTCGGATGAATGAATAGCGAATCTAGTGTGTGTTTTCATGGGGATCATAATGGAATAATTTGTTTGATATGTTTATGGATCATGGCTTGGGTCCCACAAAGCATCGTTCGTGCACAACATTGTGAAATACAATTCCTTCACGGGGTGTCCGTTTGGGGTGAATGAATAGTTGATCCTATGATTGTTTCTACAAGGATAATGATTGTGAGACCTGTTTGATTATATGAGGCTATTTGAAGATGAAACTCTAAAAAATTACATTTTTTTATTCGGATAAAACAACTAAAATCGTACGCTCATCACCCTTTTGGCCCACAGGTTCCATGTACTCTAGCAGTACGACAGAATGCCTAAAGGGTACTTATTCACAGTTTAGTACCCGAGTATGGCTTGGTACATGGATGGGAGATGATGTGGGACCACATGACATGTGGTCTCAACACACTCTGTGTACCACGCTATGAAACTTCTACATCTCATATCTCTTTTTTTTTGGACTCAGATTTTTACATTGCAAGTAGCCTATCCTTTTTGTTCCTTTTCACAATGGATGTGTAATTGTTCCCTCTCTAGTGGATTTCAAGATACGATGTGAGATGTTTCGGGTGTGACAAATATATGGGGTAATACCTGATGACTATAGTGTAGTTCCTCGATGCTTTTTCAGAGGTACCATGCAGGAATGATTGCCAGAGCACTTTCAGGCTTACCATTCAGCTGGGATGGGCAATGGAATTATGCCCTGAAACATTCGGATTATGCTCTAGTAGGGCTGGGTAGTGGCATTCACCATTGACTCTTTAGGGATTATCCTCCAGTGAGGCTTGGAAGTGAGTATCACTAACGACTCTTTCGGTATTACCTTCCAGCTGGGCTGGGAAGTGGCATTCGCCTATAAACCATTTGGATTACCCTTCAATGTGGATGGGTAGTGGCATTCTTCATTGAATATTTAGGCCTTACCCTCCAACGGGGATGTGCATTGAGGTTCACCGAGGACTCTTCTAGTCTTACCCTCCAACGAGGCTAGGCAGTGGGCCTCGACTTTGAGACACATTCTCTCAACTGTGAGGCATAGTAACGAGGCTTCCTTTGATGTACCATTAGACTCTCAAGGAAGAGGGATGAATTCCCCATCGAGGGCATCCTTGTGATACAACATAAAACCATGAGGGCGAGACAGTTCCTCCAAAATCATAGAGTATCACGGTGTGGTTATTGAGTCCCTTTAACTTTCAGTTTAGAGAATACATTTTGTATGATAGGAATAGATGGAATTTACTTCTAGAACTATTGGAGACTCTTTTCTAGGTATGACCTGTGAGATTGAGATCCCCTTACTCACTCGTTTGGGTTTATTGTTTGGGAATATATATATATATTGTATTGCAGTACCCATTCCATGGGTTTTGGTTACTATCCATCCAAAAGAGGTGAAAACATGAAAGGTATTCCAAGTGATTTCTGTGTTTAGCATCTCATGGTTGGATATGTCTACTATCCTATTAAATATAGTGAATACTTGATGAGGAGTTCATTTTATCACTATTTCTAGTTCCTTCTATTTCTATGAGCTTACTTCACTATTTTGTTGGGTTTAATTGTACACTCTTTTAATGTACCTTGTTCTATATACTACCTCCTCATTAGTAAATCTATTTTTACTCCCCTGAGCCTTTGAGGCATCCTACTAAGTATTTTTATACTCACCCATGCTTGGGATTTTCCAACACTTAGAGTTACCTTGCAGATGACGTACATGTTTATTGTCACTTCAATGGAGTTAAGGATACATAGTGGTTATACCGCGTGTGGTGGTCGTGGCTTGGGATTTAGGAGCAGGCCTCTCCCTACTATTTTACTTTTCTACACATTGCCAGGTTGTGGCACTTTTCTGTTTGGGCTTGTATTTTTTCTTTTTCCCCTTTCAATTTACTTCCCTGTACTTTTATTGTTTATAGGTCGATGAAAATTTGTGGTTTACATATATATAGATTTATTGTATCTTGTTTTTATTTCCCTCTAAGCTTTTACATTGAGTTGTGTGTGTGTGTGTGTAGGTACATAGGAAAAGGCCTCCTCGTGTTTGTTAAGATTTTGGTGCCAGTCGCCAGCCACTAGCCCATGGATTCGGGCTTGGGGTAGTTGCAGGTCAAGCCCCAACATGGGTCGGGTCAAGAAAAAGTGGTATCATAGGTGGTTCAATCCTTGGGAATTTTTCTGGATGATCCCTAAAAAGCAATTGGTTGGGTTTTATAGAAATAGTTTCAAGGTGTCTCGAGAGTGGATCTAATGCCAAGGGGTCCAGTTATAGGGTGGTGGCTGACATAGCCATTACCCAGGCCCCTAATTAACCTCTTGTTGACTCGACATGATGAGACATTTATTATTGGAAACTTTAGTAGATGAATCACGTTGGATTGAGTCTTTGACTATCCTTCCGGATTTTGCTCTCCATCATTTTTGATATATATATATATATATATATTCTCTTGACCGCGGTACTCCTTGATCAGATTCGGGAAGGCTCTACAATGATATCTATCCAGGATACCAGCTTTGGTTCATCACAATGAACCTGTGAGTGATGAGGCCTCAGTTTAGGATCCATCATGAAATCCCCTTACTCTATGTGGGAAGGTGGTATCACATCCACCTATTGAGAATTAGTTATTTACATTGGAGTGGACTGATGAAGTGCACAGGTTGAGATTAAATCATGAGTCCTAACATCAAAGACCACAGAGGTTTCATGGTGATCCAAACCCTCAGGCGGCATAGGCCTAGATAGAGTTAGTGATCCTCCATTTCTGGCTCATGTGAACACCAGTAGATTAAATGGTATCCTTGGAATCCATCCATTTCCTCAGGTTGACTGGGTGCTGGTGGGGTTTATTTACCCATATGCATGATGAGAAGACACTCTCGTGGGGTGAGTTTCAGCAGCTGTTTCGCAAGGAGTACTTGCCCTCAAGCTTATGTGCTATTAGGATTTAGGATCTTTTTTAGTTGTAACAAGGATCCATGACCGTATCTACATATACGGTTAGGTTTAGTAACCATACATGCTACTCTCTGAACATGATCTATGATGGATACTTCCTAGAACAAAATATTTAGAAGGGTCTCTATTGAGAGATCTTTTTTGAGGAATTTCTCTTGTGAATCCACACCAAACATGGGGTTCTAGAGAAGGCACTGATGACAATGAGATTTTTGTTAGTGGAATGCCACTTAGATAGTTTTTTATAGGACACGTTATAGCTAAGATGTATACCATCGCTAACAAATGTCAATCAGTAGGGCTTCGACATAAGATCCCCCCTCTCCCATAATAAGACTCAGGCACATTGTTAGGGTAAATTTAGAACATTGGGATAGTCTAGGGAGCGACAATGCTATGCTTGTGATGATCAAGGTCACATGGCATGAGATTAACTGACCCTATGTGTTGAGATTTCTAGGAAGCTGGTAGGCATACCACCACGATAGAGACAATCCCATGATCAGGGATCTCACATCTAAGGATAGGGTGGTCCCTAGGGAGGTGGTGCTGGTAGTTGAGAAGGACGAACTGTGGTTTGTGGAAAACATTTTGAGGTTCTTCCACCACCACTAGGTAGCTCGCATTAGGCTCAGGGAGCATGCGGTCGAGGATGCGGGTAGCTGCATGCTTTAGATGTCTATAATACTATATAGCATGAGATGGTAATAAGTATGCTCTATGTATCTACTACCTTTGGCGGTAGAACCTGTTAGACACTATTTGAGGTACTATTTCCTCCCTGCTTCTTTATTGATGTTTTACCAGTTTGATATGCGGTGTCGGTGTAACCCTGTGTCGTTGTTATTCAATGTAGCTTTAAATGCATAAGGAAGAGGGATTCTTCCCCCCACCAAGACATGTTTTTTATGCGAGAAAAATTATGATGTTGATTCAGTGACACCCAAAGGGGATAGTGTCTGGGTGTGATGGATGAGTCCCTCCAATTTTTAAGTTCATGGGAAAGTATGTGCAGTGGAGTGTAAGAGTAGGTCATGGATTTTCTAGTGGACTTTTTCTACTTGAACTTCCTTTTCTTGAAATGACACTAATGGGTTTGGCAGATTGCTTGTTTCGAGGATTACTCTCCTTCCACGAGGGGAAATGATGCATGGGGTATGTTATGTGCTTTCTGTGTCTATCCTATTGTGGTTGGATGTGTTTAATCACCACCACTATTCGTGGGATCCTTGCATGCTCAAAGTCAATATTGATATTTCAGTTATCAAGTACAGGTCGAGGTGATGGAAACCCCATAAACAAAACTACATGACTCACTATGTGGTGATGGAAGTGGTATTTTTCAACCTGAGGATGTGGAGACACTACCTCCTGGTAGATTGGTTTGCAGTTTTAAATGACCACCAGAGTCTCAGGTATGTTTTCACCCAAAGATACCTGAACCTGAGGCGGTGATACTAGGTTGAACTTCTTGTCGGACTATTTAGTGACCCCGGAACACCATGAGAGGGTAGGGGTGAATTAGGGTGTCAAATCTTTCTTTTAAACTGATGGATCTTTTTCCCACATAAGTAGGAACCTATTAAACCTTTCTTAAGAGGAAGTGCATAAAATAAACAATCACATTAAAAGCAATGACACAATAATTTTACTTGGTTAACCAGTAAGGTCTAAATCCAAGGATCATACACCGATAGTGTGTCGGTCATACCAAAAACCACTAATCCTCACATGTTTTGGATTACAAGAGTTCAGATCAATCACTATGTGCTAGGCACACTGCCTTTACAATGTTTTAGGGATAACACAATATGTCCCTTGGATCACTTCTACTAACTCCCCCTTACTTACTGCATTGGAAGAATCTTCACTCAATTTATCGACTTGAAGGTCACTTCAATGTTTTAGCATTAAATTATGCATCCTCATTTGTAAATGGATTCCCTTTTGAAGTCTTGTAATTACCGAAAGATGTAATTTATTTTCCCGTACACTAATAATATATGGAAATTAACTTTGCAAACTGATTTGGAAATTTTGAGGCTTCCTTTGGTGTTCTGCAAACTGATGTTATTTCTGCGTACCGCAGCTGCTTCCTTGTACCGTCCAACTCCTCCGCAATCTTCCCTTCTCCATGTACTATGATAATCCATGTACTTATCAACTCCTTCTCATACCATCTTGCTCTACATAATGACTTTATCTTCCACGTACTATGAGAGCTTCCTGCACTAACCGCACTCTCTTCAATTGATTGTTTTCCTTACGCTGAAGATTCTCTCCACGTATCATCTTCTCCTACGCGAACCACTTCGAATATCACTAAATTTTTTCCCAAAATTTAATCTCCAATATCTTCACTTAACAATGGGGATTACTACTTTTTAAATAGACACATAACTCCTCAAATTTTACTAATCTAATTTACACAAATTTTCAATGTGGGACAATCTTCAATGTATACCGAACTCAATCTGTGTACTGTTAGCCTCCACCACGTACTACTAATATTTCACGAACCGGATCAAACCCAAAAACCTTATACATTTTGTGTAATGCATGCCTTCACCATGTACTATCTCTACAAACCATTTTTGGTAGCATTCTGTGTACCACATGCCTTCATCGTTTACCAATGTTGTGAACCGTTTTCAGTTCTGCGCACCATTCTGCATATTGTTCTGTATGCAGCTACAAACCCTTACTAAAACATGGTAAGTGTTCCATGTTCTGAGGTATTTGGTTCCATTATCTTTCCTATTTTCTTTGTCATTATGCATACTATTCACTCCTATGTTTAATCCCTTTTTTTCCAACACCAAACTCCCGATTTTGGGGACTAAAAATTTGGCGAACAATGGGAAACTACGTCACCTTCAATTCTGCTTTCAATCTCAAACATGTGACCTCATTAATTGGGAAATCATTATTCATCCATGTGTATATTTACAAAAAAAACAAACCAAACTCTATTATTATCAATGAACATCCTTGGTTCCAATAATCTCCCCCTTTGGGGTTGTTGGAAATCTCCAGATAAATTCACTGATGCGCCCGCTATGATCAGAACCTAACCCTTCAAGAAACAACTCAGCCATCACTATAAGTCAACATGATTAGTGATAGATTTAGAAAACATGAGAGAGGATATGAATTCAGTTCTAATTATTTTCTTTTCTCCACTATAGTTGTAGTTCTAGATTTTTTTATTATCCATATTTCATGTATCCATAAAAAACAGATCACTCACCATTAAATTTATCAATTCTACACTCATTGGAAATAAACCCAATGAACCAAATCTTGACATAAAAAGTAATCAATATATTCTACCCCTAGATCGTATCCCCCCCATAAACTTACATCATTTCCAAAAACAGATTAAAAAAGTTAAAAAAACTGAGGAAAGGGGAATCATGTAACCTCCTTATGCACTTGGGGGTGTCTTAACAGTGAGGTTGAACTGATGTTTCTCAAACATAGCCGCTAAAAGTGTCTTGGTCATAATGTCATTCACTTGCTCATTAGTTTCCACATGGTCCATTTTGATCATTCCTTGTTCAAATTTTTCCTTGATGAAGTGATATAGGATTTCATTATATTTCGTAGGAGAATTCTGAACAGGATTCTTCGTAAGATCAATTGTGCTCTTCATATCAAAATCAATCACCATTGGTTGTATCACCTCTTCCCCTATGTTATTCAGTCTATTTTTCATCCAAAGTAATTAAGTGCATGCCTTGTTGGTGGGTATATATTCTACTTTGGTAGTACTAAGATAAGTAAATTCCTTTTTCATGCTTATCCAACCCACACATTGTATCCCAATATATAATTTTACACCACTAGTTTACTTTATATCCACTAAATCTCAAACCCAATTAGCATCAGAAAGAGATGATAGTTCACTATATCTTCCTACAGCAAAGTATAGCCAATAATTATGGGTACCTTGAATGTATCTCATGATTCTTTTCACTACCTCCATATTTTCTTCCTTTAGATTACTCTGAAAGAGGGCCAAAAGCAAAGGTGAAAATAAAATATCTAGCTTTGTCACCCTAAGGCATAGAAGGATTCCAATGATTCTTCTATTCATAGAGACATCCACATTAGTCTCATCCACATGCCTCTTAATATTTGTTACAACATAAATTAGAGTCGACATTGGTTTGGAATCATGAATATTTAATTTCTTCAACAGATCTCTTGCATACTTTTCTAAGAAATGGAAGTGTAATCTTTCTTCTGAATTACCTACAACCCTAAAAAGTATGTTATTTCACCAATCATGGACATTTCAAATTCTAATTTAATGTGATTGTAAAATTAATACACTGATCTATTCTAACTTCCACCAATAATAATATCATCCATGTATTCCAATACCATGAACTGATCCTTTTGAGAATATGTCACATAGAGATTGTGATCCACTCCTCTTTTAAACTCTAGCTTTCTCAGATAAGAGTCCAACCGAGAATACCACACCAGTGGTGCTTGTTTCAAGCCATAGTGATCTTTCTTTAATTTGAAGACCTTTATTTCATCATTGTCAAGAAAGAACCCCATGGTTTGTCCAATGTAGACATATTCTTTTAATAATCTATTTAAGGATGTTATCTTCAAATCCATTTGGTATACTTTATAACCTCTTTTGATTACCATGGAAAGAAATAGTCTGATTGACTCCAGTCTCGCTACTTGAATAGATGTATCTTCAACATCAACACCTTTGATTTGTGAATATCCCTTATAGACTAAGCACACCTTATTTCTATTCACATATCCATTCTCGTCAAATTGGTTCTTCTAAATCCACTTCATACCAATCACTTTGTGACCTTTGGATATTTTGAAAAGATCCCAAGTCTAATTTTTTTCAATCTGATCTAACTCTTCATTCATTTCTTTTACCCAAGATTCATCCTTTGCAGCCTCTTCAAATAATGATGGTTCCAAAAACTGATAGAAATGAATATTGTGCATTATTCCTTATTCTCCTTGTCTATGTAGGTGTATTCTAATCCCTGATAATGTTGGACTGATCAATATCTACTCTTCGATTTATCATTTGGGTTTCAATTGAATTATCACTAGGTATGGCTTCCTCTTCTGATTCTTCTTCAGATTTAACATCATGATGTGACTCTGGAGTGTTTTACAAACCTTTATCTACCTCTATAATAGCATTTGTTCCATTTTCACATTCTTCATAATCTTCTATCACATCAGTATATGAATTCCTTTAATAATTCATGTTTTTCTCTTCAATGATATTTACATCACTTCTTTCCACAATTCATCTCAAGCGCTTATTGAAACACTTGTATGATTTTTTGTTCATATAGTATCCATGAAATACCCCTTTTTCTGCATTGTCTTTATAATTTATCTGATTTCCATCAATGTTTCAGATGAAACATTTTCTTCTGAAAACATGAAAATATTTCCAAGAGTGCTTCCTTCCATGACACAATTAATATGGTGTCTTTTTCTCACCCATATATAGCTCTGTTTGGTTTTGAATATACATTACAACTAGTACTTTGTCTTTCCAGTAATGTCGAGGAATACAAATATCAATTAGCATAGTTCTATCTAAGTTATTTACTAGTCGATTCATGCGCTCAACAACACCATTTTTCTATAGAGTTCTCACAACTACCACCTGATGTTGTATCCCATGATTTTCTGGGTAGTTTTCAAATTCAATGGATATGAATTCCCCTTCATTGTTAGAGTCCATAAATTTGATCTTCCATCCAGTATCATTCTAGGAAATTTGTCGATAGTTTTTTATACAATCAAGCACATGTCACTTCCTTTATATAACGATCACAAATTCCATTCAAAGGTAATAATCTATGTAAAGAACAAATTAACTTTCTCCATGTTCTCTAGAAACAATTATCAGGATATATAAATCTAGATGGATGAGTTCAAAGAGATTTGATGCCCTTTTCTTCTTTGCCCAGTAGGAACTGCAGACCAGTTTCCCTCACATGAAATCATCGAAGGTCTTTTCTCATTCACACTTCAGATTTGTGATATCCATGACTATCATCATCATAGATATATTTTCCATGACTTTCTGATTAATGTGTGTGGGTATCTGATGCCATAAGTTTTTTTCCTCTTCAACTATTAAGTAGAAAATATTCTCTCCACTATCAACCTGATATAAATTTCCATATTTTCTACAGCCTTTCATGGGAGAATTCATGGACCTTTCTATTATTTTATATCAATTTTTATTTAATGTCACAATAAGACATGATTCACATAGTTGAATCAAACTAAGAAGATTATGATGTGGACCATCCACATAAAAGACATCAATTTTCTTCAGCTCTCCATTAGCTACCACAATACTTCCACAACATTTAAATTTAACGTACCATCATTACTGAACCTCACTGTTCTATCAACCTTTTACTTGAAATTTTCTAATAGGTATGCATTACTAGTAATGTGGGATGAACATCTGCTATCAAGAATCCGAGTGCTTTTGTTATTTTATGCATTGAGTACTACCTCATCAAAATTGTATTTTTCAATTTTCATTTTTTCATTCCATGAGATATTGGATTGGGTGTAAGAAACTGATATCCTTTCAATTATCTATTCCATGTATATGGGTTCTCCATATTCAAATTATTCTTCTAGATAAGAAAACCTATTTTAAGAAGTAACATCATCTGGTTGATGAATATTGACTCGTCTATGAGTATTGAATGAATTTCTCCTGTCATACCTCTTCCTGCAATACACAGCTTTATAACCAAAGTTAGAACAGTGAAAACAATATCCATATAAATTATCTCTTTTATAAAAAGTAGGATATTAATATGTTCTCCTTTTTTGAACTCCTAAATCTTCTTCAATGATATATCTCCTTGCCTCTTTGTAGTATGACATGGTATGGCCCTAATAGCCTAAAAATTGACACTGTATAATAGGAAATGTCTTCTGAATTCTATTTCTCTTTATGCCTTCTTCCTCAAGAAAATAGTTTTCCTGCCTATCATTTATGGAAACTCGAGAATAATATTCAATTATTTTTTTATTTTGATTTAAGGGTTTATTTTTTTGAACTTTTGTTTTAAATAGTTTTCAAGATAAAGGGGGAAATCCTTACCTTTTTATGAAAATTGAAAGTGTTTTGATTATGGGATAAAAAGAGTATTTTTATTGTTTTATGATAAAAATATGCATGGATGAAATATATTTATTCATGATATGGTACATGATCATTATAAATTATAATGGTGATCCTAATATAACTTACATGATAGTTGATCCCAATGCATCTTATACGATATGTGATCAAGATAAATATTATATGGTCGGTGGGCCCCAATAAATCTCCACGATGGATTAGGTAATTTTACTTGTATTTAGAGGAAAGAACATGGGAGTTAATTAGGGTATTTTATCTTATATATTTATCTTTTCTCACATTATTTCTGACATTATTTTAATTAAGGTTATGAATATAATTGTATAAGTTTCCTAAAAGTGGGTTCTATTTTCTTATTATGGATTTTAAAGGTTTTATTTGTGAATTTGTTTTATGATTCTATGATTGATTTCTTACACTCAAAGAATATTTTGATAAAGTTAAATATTTTATATATTTTCATGTTTTTTATTGGACTAATAAAATGTTTATTTTATGTACCTTACATAGATTTTTGTGCTCACCAATGCATTAAATTTTTTCCCTAACATTTAAGGATGAGTTAGAACAAATAATAAGTCAATTTGAATGTCCTAGAGATTTTCCTAAAAACATGTTTATTTTTAAAAGTTGTATATTGTGGTAAAATGTATATAGAGTAGAAGTGTGAAATTTTTAATATATGGGTTTATAATGTAAGATTCATAGCCTAATTCAATAAAAAAATAAATATAAAAGATATTTTGGAATTAAATAATGTGAATTATAATCTAAAGTTACTAGATTATTTAATTTTTAAGGTCGGTTCGTTATAGTTTGTATTAGAGCAAAGGTTTAGATAACTTTAGTGGTTGGGATAATGTTAATATAATAAACTTAAAATATCATAAATTATGGTTAAGTTGAAATGATATATTATTTGAAGGATACCATGTTTCTTATCCTAATCCATGTTTTTTTCAGAATATTTTTCCATAGAGGAAACAGGGAAGGTAAAGTAAGAAGGTATCAAGATAAAAATATCCATCCAAATCATCATCCTGTAATGGTTGTAATTGGAAAATATATAATTTTATATTTTGAATTTATAGATTATTTGATGCATGATATAAATGGTGGTGGAGTCCATGTTAGAGATAAACTAGATTTACCATAAAGGAACATGTTGATAGTTTATAATTTAAAAAAACACCCTTCAGCATTATGTGTAACTTCCAATTGAGTGGTAGTAGAATAATGGATCAATGATCCAAAAATGATATTCGATGTCATGGTTTTTTTAGAACATAAAAAGAACATTTCATTTATCATTTTGAAGGTTAATCTGAATGACTGGACCGTATATTTTCACTGATTCTGCATGGGAATTGATCAGATTAGATATTTATAAAGTACTAAACTAAACTAGCTACAAGGGAGTAAGATAGTTTAATAAGAGAGTCAAAACCAAAGGGAAAATGTGTAAAATATGATAACCTAAAAAATAGAACATGATATATGGATTCCCCACATGACCCTTGTAGGTGGGGTTTTTTAATAATTATATAGTTTGGATTGACTTTAGGATAAATAAAATGATCATGGAATATTTTATGGATTTGGAAAAAATTATTACAAAATCTATCATAGGATAGTCCCATGGATTACGTTGTGAAATAGTGTAAAGGCCACTAATTGGTTTTTCTCAAACCAATTGTATCTACCAAATCTATAAACTACTATTTTTTCTAGATATAGTCAGTTGACTAGGTGCACAATGCTTGTCTTAAATGTCATAAAGTATTAATGGCCATTATTCCCAACATAATAAACTCTAATTAGGTCAGGGTTCTTCTATTTCAATTCCCTAGATCAGGGTTGTGCAAAATATTTTTATTAATAAGAATCTTTAACTTAATTACTAGCCAAATGGTTACCCATGTTTTGATTAAAGTATTCATTAGGTCTATGTCAACCCTAATCTACACCCCTAACCCTAGATGATTAGATGCACATGATAATGATTGTTTTAGTTGAAATATAAATATTCAACATGCTTGACGTATTAATTAAGCAATTCATATTAAAGAAATCTATGATTCAAGAAATTTATAAATGATCAATAGACTTTTTTGAATGAAGGAACAAGAAAGGGGGATAGTAATTAGGGTTTAAACATCAATTGGAATTGAACATTAGTTGGAATAATAATGATAAATCCACAAGTATTTGGAATAGTGTTCAAAATAAAAAAAAACATTAGCAAAGGAATAAAGAAAATGGAAAAAATAGGTCTGGAAAGATATGAAGAAAAAAGCATAAAATAATGGTGCAAGTGTGGTCATCTATTTTTTATACATCAATGATAAAATATATATAATGGAAATCATCTCATAAATTATAAAAGTTTCATGTCATTAGATTTATTTAAATGAATTCTTCCTTAAAATTTTCATGATGTTTAATGGAAATTCACTTCGTGCACCTAAATCCCCAAAAATATTCAGAAATATTGCATCTCTCATATTTAACAGCTTGTATCTTTTGGAAGGTTTAGGATTCAAAAATTTTACATCCTTTAATTTCTTCATGTCATTCATTTCTTTAGTCTAGAGAATTTCTTGTATTTAACTAGTTTCATGGGTTAGCCTTCAGTATGAAGGTGTTTTGTGGTTGGGTAATTCACATTTTGAAAAGGTTTCATGACATGTAATGTCAAAATTTACTGAAAATATATTATCTTTTATTTTGAGAAATTATTTCTTATTTCCTAAAAGACCTTGAAGAAACAAAATAATTATCGAATTAAACATGAATAGATCTTAAATAAATTTATCCAATATACAGATATAATAATTCAGCTTATCAAATTCCTCTATACTTGAACATTTTTTCATTAAGAAAAAAGAATATCAAAATGGATTCCATATAAACAAAATTTTAAACAAGAAATGTGTGTTACAACCAAGAATTTAAAACTATATGTTATAGAAAAAAATACATTCCTATGGAATCCCTCCTGTAGAGAAAATCAGTCATGCCTCGTGGGTATGTTCATTATCCAGATACTTTCTTCCTTTAATTTTAATTTCTCAATTATTACATAAAATATATACCCATAGTTTAATTTCCTTATCATGAATATTATCTCATAACTCAATGTAAAATGAAACTGTAGTTATGCTCATACATTGAATAAATGTTCCAAACTATAGGCTTGGGTTGGTTCTAACATCTCCACTCTGTAAATAAAAACACAAAATTGTTCATGGGGGCTTTAGAAATATGGTTCAAATGACTCTAGGTATATGGGTAGGTGGGTTGATGATAAAAATTGAGCTCAAAAATCATGGTGAACTCAAGTATAATATGTTATCATCAAGAATAATTCAATGAATAACCTCCTCCAGCATGTGATATCTCCACACTCCTAAAATCTTAGGGAAGGTCTATGGATGTTTCATAAGAGAGAAATGAAGGTATCATGTTTCTTATTTTTCTTCAAATTTTATGACTAGGCTAGATCTCACATTCATCAACAAAACATATATGATTCCTCAAAAAATTCATCAGTTTGGTAATTGTGGGTTTTGAACTTCTTAATGCACAAAACATATTATTTTATTTTCTATTTTATATTTTATTTTATTTTTAATAGGATAATCATGAATGGTATATTATAAGAACTATGGACCTCTTCCTATAGATCTGGTCAAAAATAAACCATACATCTCCTTATAAGTAATCATCCCACATCCATCAATAATGAATATCTCCCCTATGCTTATTCAAGTTAAAATCATGAAATTATATCATGATTTTGGTAGGAATGAATAAAATGGGCATGTAACATGTTTCAATTCTAAATATTTCATTCATGGATTCTAGGGGCTTAACAAGGATAAATTTATAGGATGGTGTTATCCTAATGGATCAAACAAATTTCCCCAAATCATTTTAAAAAGTATATTTATTCATTCATATCCTTGATAAGATTTCGGTTCATGTTCTTTTTGGTTTACATTACCCGTGTATCTCTTGAAAAAAATTCTCAAACAAGAATATGCAAATTTAGGTCCAAAATCATCTCAAGAATGGGAATACAAAAAAAATAGGGAATTCACTTAGAACATAACAACTAGTTATAATTAAATCAAAGTTATTTTTAAGAAATGATAATCATAATTAAAGTAATCAACTTAATAATCTTGATACAATTCTAAACATGAATAAAAATAGATTTCAACATTTTCCAACCAAAAATTGTCTTTTATTTAAATTAGCATAATAATATTTCATGTTAAATCATGTTTCCAATGAAAATGACCCCAAGAATAATTAAAACAAGTAATAATCTAGGTGTAAACATAATAAATCTAAATAATGTCTCCTTGTACTTAAAATGAACTAGTGTTTTCACTATTTTGCGATGTGATATAGGGGGAGAGAAATAATAGCATAGGTATACTAGAAATAAACATTATGAAGTTAATGTCAGAAATAGAGAGCTCATTATAATGAAGGTCATTACTTGGTGGAAAATGCTGGAAGATTATGTGAAACTGGGCACATGTAAAAAAATAGAAACTAAATACCTAAACTAGAGAGACCATTATTAGACAAGAAGTACGCAATATAGAAGATAAAAATGGGTAGGTCCAAATGATAAATAGTGGTAGAATGTTTCCCAGATAAATTCATGGGTCAAGGAATAATTATGTCTCAAATGAACAGTAAAAAATGTTGAGAAAGTTAAAATTATAACATCCTAGGAAACTCAGAAAAAACTCAAAAAACAAAAATATTGCCTCCCATAAAGCACAAATAGGATGTCCTCTTCCAAATGGATGGATAAGGATCATGTATAGGGGTCTATCTACTCAGCTATCCTCTACCTCTTACATGAACTTGCAGCTATATCCTTGAGCTCATAGTGGTTCTTTTTGTGGTGTACCACCTCTGGAATGGGTCAAGCAAATATCTCATGTGGTAGTTGGATAATCCATTCAATATGTGGAGAGGAATTATATACAGTATTAGGATTTATATCCTAGATCCGTCCCTCTATTTCATCCACTCAATGAAGTACCTCATGCGGGAGGCCATATGGTAGTCTAATAGTCTGATCGATATCCATTGTATCTGTTATAGATCAAGATACTACTTAATTAATGTATAAGTTTGAATAATAGTATAAGAAATCTATGTATTCAAAAAAATAATATCATTTATATTAGATAAAATAAATGATACAACTAGGAATAGGGAATACAGAGATTATAAAAATACATCCAAAAAAATAAAGTTGTAGTGGAGTATACATGTAAAATAATAAACATCATGGGAAGACTCAACTCTATCAGCATCAGATATACACTCTTAAATAGTGGGTGTCTAGATATACCAAGCCATGTATATGTAAAAATGAAGGTGAAGGTTGGTGGATCGACCACTATAGAAGGTGAAGTTGGGCTAGAAATGATATCATTCATCACAAGTGGAGGGGAGGATTCAATCTATACTTGGGAAAATTTTCTTGAAGCTAGATCTATAAATGGCACCTCTAATGAAGAAGGTAAATTTTAGCACTTCCTTCATCAAGAATGATATATCTAAAACTCATTCTGGGAAGTAAGGTCTACAAGCACTAGAGGAAGGTTTAAGTGGTTGGTAGTTGGGGCGGGAATGGATTTCAAAGATAGGTCTATGAAAAAAGGTGGTGGTGGGTAGAGGTAGTGGTTGGTGGTGGGTAAATGGTGGAAAATGGGGATGAACCTACATTTGGAATGATGAAATTTCATAAAATCTATTTTTTGTGTTCCATAATACACTTGGGAACTGCCAATGTTTCTAAGGAAAATAGTTGGGTAGCTATAGAATGGGAAGGGGTAGTGTAGTGGTGGATGTAGAAATATATGGTTGGGATGGAATAGTGGTAGTAGCTGGAATATCTAGGTTGGATGGTGCAGTGGTAGTAGTTAAGGCAGTTGGATAAGGATTTGTAGCATGAGGAGCTATCTCTTTATGATCCACCATAGCATAATAGGTTCATTCACTTTGAGGACGAGGCGTTGATGGGTTTTTCTGCACACCATTTTGGATAGGGGGAATGAGCATGATGGGGAAGGGGATAGTACTGGATTTCTGAATGGAGGAGAAGGATGAGGAGGAGTAGAGGTGGTCCTGATTACTTATATGGTAGAGGGGGAGGACAATAGTTCTATAGAGGACATGGGAAAAGGGGGAAGCCCATGATCCCTAGACATATAACTTATATAGAAAACTCATGTTTTTTACATCATGTATCCCATTCATGACATATAAAATCTCAACATGTAAAAGCTTCATGTCATTTATAGTTTACATGAAATGAATTATCACATTTGTAAAACTATTGGCCAAGATCGTATGAACTACTAATAGCATTGTTGTCCCTTCCTCAAATTTAGAAAATCTACTCAAACCTATGGAACCTATCCAAGATTTACTCCATGTCAGTGCTTCTTTTAATATAAAGAGCTAGACAGAGTCTTCAAGATAATTGAATTTTAAAAAAAGAACACACAACTCTTTTAATGGTTCCTGATAAATTTTTAAACATTTAACATTGACCTTAAAGGATGGTTATTTTTTCATTTGGATTTCAATAATCCAATAGGGGAAATATTTGACCACCTAAAAAGGACATGACCATCCATATTTCAGTTTACTAGGGAATAGATTTATATGGGAAACAAAGAGTATAACCTTGTACCATAGTGTAAATACCCATTGTGAAATGAATTGGTCATTCCATTTTTTTCATTATAAATTTAGGCATTTTCATAATCATTCCATAAAATATTTTCCATCTTATTAATTTGTATAATTCTATGTTTTCTATCGTTTTTAGCATCCAAGTTTAGATTTGTTTATTTCCCAATAATATTGATTCTCTAATTCCCTTGGTAAGTGATAGTGATTTCCACAAACAAATTGAAATAGAGTAGTGATAAATTTTGTTTTTTACATTCTCTAATACACAAAAAGTGGGTCATACAATTTATGACACTAATCTTTCCTACTTATATTCATTGTCTTTTAAATAATTTGTTTGATCTCCAAATTGTACAATTCAAATTTACCATAAGTATTTGTGTGTTAGGGAGTCCCAATGTTGTGATAAATGACATATTTTTGAAGAAGGCCTTTAACGACAGTATTTTTAAAGTTGATTCCCCAATCACTAATGAGAAATTGAAAAAATCCAAATATGTAGAAATGGTTTCTACTTAAAAAATTCATGAACACTTTGTCTATGTCCTTGGGGGTGACTTCATCTTCTACCCACTTTGAATCATATTCTACATTGACCAGGATGTAATAATTCCCCTAGGAACAAGATAATGATACCATTAAATCAATTCATTATAAAACAAAGATTTTTAATTCAATTATAGGGTTTTGGGACATTTAATTTTTTTTTCAAATGGTGCCTATTTGATGACAGCAATCATAATTCTATAAAAATATCCTAGAATCATGATGGAGTGTGGTCCAGAATAGTTCACATTGTAGAATATTAGCCATAGTGCGTTTAGGCTCATGATTACCTCTAGATGGTGACATGTAACACATTTCAAACATTCATTTAATTTCATCCTATAGGATGAAACATCACATCAACCCATCAACACAATGATTAAATATTAACAGATCATCCTAGTAATATTACGCAGCATCGACCAAGAACTTATTCCTATGTTGACATGAGAACTATAGGTAAAGAGATCCATTGAAAGATATTTCCCAATATTAACAAACCATGGTCATGCTTCTATATTTATATTGAAAATCATTTCATAGGTAAAATAATCCTCAGTAATCAAATTTTTATCATCCTTAATAAATTGTAGTGGAAGCCTAGATATGTGGTCAGCAATTATATTTTCAGTATCGTTTGTGTCATTGATGACTATGTCAAATTCCTTTTGCAGTGGGAGCCACCATATTATCCATGGTTTAGAATCCTTTTTTTTCAATAGTTATTTTAGTGTTTCATTATTTGTATACACCACCACTTTGTAAAGCAGAAGGTATGATAAAACAATTTTAAATAGAAAGACCACTACTAAAAACTCTTTCTATGTGGTCATATAATTTACTTGGTCTTAATTTAGGGTATGTATTTCATAATATGTGGGGTGTAATATGTTTCCAAAACACTTTCCTAAAACTGTTCCCACAAATAAATCACTAGTGTTTCACATCAATTCAAATTCCTTATCATAGTCGAGTCATACAATGGTAGGAGTAACCACCAGTCTATTTTTTAGGGTGTTGAATTCTCACTAAAACTTTAATTGAAATGGAAGGGAGTGTACGTATAGAATTGGTGTATCATTAGCCCAGAAATTCTTGAAATGTATTGGATTAAGCATTGATAGAATCCCACATAGCCTGGAAAACTCCTTATACCATTCACTATCATGGGTTCAGGTAAATCATTAATCGCCTTAATTTTTTCTAAGTCAAATTCCATTCCATGATTTGATATTTTATATCTAGGGACTATGCCTCCTTAGACTATAAAATGACATTTTTTATAGTTTATCACTAGAAAATTCTCTTCACAACACTATAAAATCGACTCTAAAATACTTATAAAGACTTCTAAATATTGTTCATATATGGAGAAATCAACCATGAAATCCTCTATAAATTCCTCCACCATATCATGGAAAATGTGTGTCATACACCATTGAAATTTCACTATTATGTTTCATATTCAAAATGACATCCTTTTATAGTTGAAGGTTCTGAAAGGATATGTTAATGTGATTTTTAAAAAAACTACTCAGTCAACTATGATTTGATTATATCCATAATTTCCATCCCTAAAATAATAGAATTCAGGCCCAGTTAATCTATCTAGTATATAATACATTAATGGAAGTAAAAAATAGTCTTTTAGAGTCACCTTGTTGAGATTTATGTATTCCAAACATACTCTCCCTCTAGTAATGGATAAAGTTAAGATTAAACCATCTTCATTGTTTTTAATAACAGTCATGTTTCCTTTCTTTGTGACAATGTGAAACAAACTCTCCCACACACTTTTAGATATGTAAAATATTATACCAGTGTTAAGAAATTTCAATACTTCCTTATTCACTACTTATTTTAATGGTTAATTGATTATCCTCGGGGGTTTATTTTTTATTTTAGTACCTTCCTCTACAAAAATTCTTTGTGTGAAAATTGTGGAACTAATCTCCTTGACGTCAGCCAAACCCTAAGAAATTAATTTTTTTCTCCTTTTCAAGACTTAAAATATTTTTTATTCTCTCACTTGATTTAGCTCTGAAATTATTATAACTATAAGTGTAGATTCATTTTCTAATAGTTAGTACTTTCTATGTGTTTGGTAGAGTCTTAAATTCTAATGTTGGTGGTAGGATGACTGAGGTTATGAATGGGGGAATGGTATCCCTCATCAGAGGTTCATTGTAATTCACACCCTCATATTCACTGGACTCATCTTCATTAAGATATTTCTTATCTCGAACATCTGAAGTGGTCATGTAATCATCTTTCTCATCAGTTATAAATATAGATTGACAATCAAATGAATCTCTTCCTTGTTTGGTGGTTTTCACTAAATCAAAAACTACATGTTCATCCCCAACACTGAAAATCATCAATCCTTGATTCACGTCAATGAAAACCTTTATAGTGGTGAAAAACGGCCTCACCTGAATGATAGTTCTATTTTATTCTTCCTCCATGTCCAAAATAAGGAAATCAATAGGAAAAATGAATTTACTAACCTTGAAGAAAATGTCCTTGAGAAGTCCTCGAGGGTACTTGACTGATCGGTCATCCATTGGAAGTGAAATTCTTAATTATCTTGAATATTTGAGACCTAACTTTTTGAATACACTCATAGTCATGTGATTAATACTTGTGGTTAGGTCGTACATGGATTTTTATAATTCACACATTCTGATAGTGCAAGGAATCGAGAAGCTTTTAGTGTCTCTCATCTTTGGTGGGAGCTTCTACTAAATGAATATGGAGTATTATGCATTCAATGAGATAAATCCTAGGACTTATATTTTTATTTTATTGGATAGAAACTCCATCATGAATTTTTCATAATCTGGCATATGAACGATGGCCTCTAAAAAGGGGATCTTGATGTGTAATTACTTAATAATATCAATAAAATTTTTGTATTTCCCCTCTCTCTTACCTTGTATCATTTTATCTAAATATATAATTGGGGGTTTTATAGTGTCAGTTCCACCTAGAAATTTTATTTTTCAGGATCTTTTGTATAATATCTTCTTTAGTTGGTTATGATTCCAAATTTTATTCATTACCAACATTGCTTGTACTATCATCGCTATCATTGTTGATGATTGTCATGTATATTTCAGGTTCTTATATATTATTTTCCTCACCTATGAATGGATACATAAAATCTATAATTTTCCCACTCTTAAGAACCACATACATATCGTAATATCTTATATTTTTCTCATTATCACAGTGAAACATAATCGTTAATTGTTTTGATAGAGTTTTGGAGATTTTTCCCACTTGGTGCTCAAGATTTCTGAGGGGATCCTTTTGATCATGATTCTCTGTTTCTTGATTATTCATCCTCTAATCTTCCTTATCAAAAAATGTGGTGGGTAAGATCTCAATATTTTATTATTATGGGGAGGATTTTTATGACTGCCACTGTGGATCTTGCTAAAACAATTATTGGACTGAAAATTTTTGGAATCAAGGTGGAAAATGTTATTGTGAAAATGGGTTTTCATTTTGAGGAGCTATATTATGAGGTGGTTACCAAGGTGTTCCAAAATTTCAGGGTGGATCCTGACCACGCCTCTAATGGTATTAACATTGATTCATTTTTTTGACTATTGAGATGATGTTTGTTGATAATAAGACTACTGGAATTGTTGGGGTTACTAAACTTTTTGGGTTTTTGTATTATAATTTATTAAATTAAAATCACGATTTTTGGGTTCTTATATTCCTATTATATAGTATTGTTATGCGTGTGGGCCTCTGTACATTTTTTCAGCCTAAATTTCTATAACAAAGGAGAGAGGTTGTAGTTGTAACACCCTAATATTTCATAGTACATTATTTCTTCAAAGTAATTCAATAACTTGCACAACACTTAACACTGAGTTCAAGCGCACCACGACTTACCAAACTAGTCATTCAAAAGTGGTTATGAATAGTATTAAAATAATTTTGAACCTTATATAATCCTTATAATTTTAGAATCCATATTATGAATTTATTAGACATAATGTAAGAACAAATTCTTTTTTTCAGATAAGAGAAGTATTTTTCAAAAAATGAAATTTTACCGACTTTTAATGGCGAACCATTTTTAAATCCAATATTTAAAACTTTTGTATACTCAATTTGAAAAAATAAACTTTTTCTTTAGAATCGAGACATAAGAATTTAGTTTTAATAAATTTTTTGTGTTTTTTTATAACTTTCATATCTGGGTGAATATTGAAAAATACTATATTTTAACTGAAACCAAATTCTTTAATCAAAATAATTTATAGTGTTGAATTATAAATTTTAATGGTTTGGAAGTATAATTAGATTATATTTTTACCATTTAATCCAATGATGGTCATTGTAAGTAATTTCACTTTGAAATTGGATATAAACAAGTGTCAATCTTTTGATAGTTATTATTTCTTAAAAATACGCTTTTTGGTTTTGACAACGGGAATTAATTTTAAATTAATTAATGCGACTTATATGTTTTGAAATTGGTAAAATAGAATTCATTTTTTAATTTTTAATATCAAAATTATTATAGGGTTCATTTTTGGTATTTTTATAAAAACATTAAATTTTTGATGAATAGTGAAAAACACTTGGTTATTGCTTAAAACTGACTTTTTATTTAAATAATAATTTATTTTATTTAAATTTATTTTAGGCCAAAATAGATATATAATATCTTTATATGTTCAATATAATTCATTGCAGTCATTTTATAATAAGTTTAGATATATAACAACTTTATTGAACTTTTTACAGTCTTTCACCCACCTTCTAGGAAAATTTGCATAAAACATAATTTTACCATTTATGTGAGTTGAATTTCAAAAATCTGAGAGGAAAGGTTTACCTTAGTAAGTAAAATTTAGTTCAATAAGATGAAAATAATTTTTGGTGAATTGTAACTTTTGACTTATTTACCGCGGTTAAAGGTAAATAGGGTAATTCAAGGTAAAAACAATATTATAATAATACAAAATTACCTTAACACTTGTCCTAACCTTATTGGATGAGTCATTTCCAACCATGGGAACCCTTGGGTCGATTTTGGGACCCCATATAACCATTTAGGAATGATAATTATGCTTTATTTTAATTAACATAAAGTAAAGGCAAAAATGAAATAAAAAATATCTTTTAGTAAATCAATTTTTACATGGGGTTATATAAGTCATCATTTATACTATAAATATTCATTGGAAAGCTATTAATATTTCCTAGATAATTTTATTTTATATAAAAAAATTAGACATTATATAATTTAATTTATTTATGACACAATGATGATGCTATAATTACCTAATTAATGAAATATTAAAATAATTGATATTATAAATACCCAAATAAATATAATTTGAAACTATTTATGAATTACACTAATTTTCTAGGTTAATATGACATATTAGGATTGTTTAGATAAATTGTTTCGAATTAATAATGTTCTTATGAATTTAGAAAATATAAAATACCAAATAGTGTCAAAATTGACATAAAAGAGTTTTTAAAACAAATATTATATGATTAATTGATATTCTATTCCTAAAAATAAAATTTCATCCAAAAGAATTATATAATTATATTTTTATCATTAATTAACCACTTGGGGTTCTCTTGTAAGTATATACTATTTTTATTAACCATATAATATAAAAATACAAAGAGACACGGTAAATGTCAAACTATTTAACTAAGAGATAAATCTAAAAGATAAAGTTAATATAGTGACCCAAACCAGTCTAAAACCTATTGGTTGAGTCTTTTTCGACTCATACCCACCTTTATCCTTTAAATAATTTATTTTGGGGCCATTAGAAACCGAAATTGATTTTATTATAATATAATATTTCACGATTTTCTTAAGGTGCCCCTCACCCCTATTATAAAAGGGAACTTTCCTTTCTCTCTAATTCGAAAATTCAAAGACATTTGGCTCAGCCAAAACCTGTCCAAATATTCTCCAAACTAACCTAACTCCATTCTATAGTCTTTTATTTAGTCATAAATCCATACTATGGATCCCTTTGGATCAAATCAAAAGGAAGAACCCGAAGAAGAGGTAAATATTTCATCACCTCTTTCAAGTTCCTTTCTTCTTCTACATCCTCTTTATTTTTTATTTACATTATAAAATAAAACACCATTATCTTATATATACTGTGATGTCATTATAAATAAGGTACAACCATATTCATTATTCGATCAATCCTTTGAATGAAATTTCACCATACGTGTGTACGTACGACTTACCGTCTCCACGTTATAGTGTAATTGTTATTCAATACATTATTATTTGGATTTGTATAATAATGATGTGTAATTTATGTAAATAATAAATATAACATGATAATGATTCTGTATATATGATATACCATTCAATTATATATTATTTTAATATCAACAGAATGATATTGTTGCTCGTGCGTACGTACAGATTACCGTCTCCACAAACACGATGAGATTCATTCCCCATCATATCCATTCAAGACTACTTTTTATTAGATGATTAAAAATAATGTTTAAAGACTTAATATAATTATTAATATGAATAATATACATCCTATCCATAACAAACAATACTTACATAATAATGTATATAAAGGAAAATGAATCTGTTAACACCAGAAATGACAATAATACTAAGATATTATTAACAAAGCAATGTTAAAAGATCATATATGATATCATATTAATTTATATTATTCTTGTATAATTTAATAAAAAATACTTCACCATTATACAAGATTTTAATCTACCATCGACCAAGGAAAATTACAAGGTAAGGGTTAATTCTACAATCTCTTTATTATCCGAGGTTGTTTTTATGTAATTATCTACTGGGACCTCTTTATCATCCACATCCATGTTTCTTAAAAATGTCTTCCAATTTTTTTTACAATTTACTAGAAAATGGGTTTAAGGAATTTATACCCTTATTTGAACTTATATGTTTTGAAAGAAATATTTCATTCATTTTTCAAATAAGGTACTTTATGACCTTTTCGACAAAATTAAGGTAAGAATGCCTTTTTTAACTTATATGGCAGGTGCTGTTATTCTCCTCCATTATAACATCTTCAAAGCATCCATTACAATATTATATCAATATTTTCAAAATAGATGTTTTATTTATATTTATGTGACTCTTAAATGATTTCAAAATATTAAGAGATATTTCTCTAAAAAATGTTTTGATTTCATCTATGTCAACATCCATTGATGGATTTTAAGTTTATTTGAAGTTGATTTATTATGATACAAAACTCCCATATTATATTGAAGATTTTGTGATATGTTTGAATGTGGGTGTGAAATTTTTATACCATTCATGGTTTGTGGTTAAAGTATTGAAATTTCATATGTTAGTTTTAATACAAATATTTATGTTATATTTCAATCTTTTCATATGGGGAATGTATTAGACTTAGTAAGTGTAGGGAGGAGCCCGCTATAGCTCCTCGATTCATCAGTAGGTCTCATGAGACAAATAGATGTGGAATTGGCCGAGGCTTTTCCCAATTTGATATATGGTTTTGGTCGAGGCCTTAATCATTTTTATACCTCTTGGCCGAGGCCGTGAAAAAATGTTTCAGAATGTCCGACTTTATACATTCCCTCATTATGATAATAATATTGATGGTTCATGTGGTCATTTGACTAATAGAATACCCGTTATTATGTCTTACTATGGCATTATTTACTATTCTCATATTCCTTCCATAAAAGTGTTCATGTTTATTACTGGTAAAGGCATGTGTTTTAAATTATTCCCCATGCTTAATATTTATGTTTTCTTCCACTATATTGCTTACCCTTACTGAGTGTTTGAGCTAACCCCTTTCTTATGTTTCATTTTCCCAGGATATAAAAAAGTTAGTTATGAGTTACCTACAGCCATAATCTAGGAGGCTTGTATGTTTCTAATCGGATAAATTCCTGTTATATTTCTTTTCAAGTTGTAAAGTTGAACTTATGTATGAATCTTGTTTCCAATAACACTAAATGGATCGGTCTTTTGAGACATGATTTCCTTGTGATCATTCCAATGTATTAAAATAATGCACCGACTCTAAGTAACTAGGGTCAGGGCATTATATTTGGTATCAGGGGATGTTTAGTACAAACCTTGGAAATTAGATTTAGATATACTCTGATTAGAGCACAATACCCTGAGATAGACTTTGAGGATTAATATAGAACAACTTCCTAGAATTTTGGTACAGTACAGATTTTGTGAGTTTTCTAAGAAAATGCATTCATGTCTGGATATGAGCAGGTAGAGTTGGCTTTGGCATAGATATACCTAGGGGTAAAACCCAAAAACACCGCTTTGAGCTAGACTCAAATGAGAATTGGTGTATGATAATGGGCCTTGCTGCACTCCTGGTTACAACACTCCCAGTGTAATGCCCATACCCCAGTTACTCAGAGTCGGTGCATTAATAAATAACATTGGCATGATCACAAAAGATCATGTCTCAAAAGACATGTTAGTTTAGTAGATTTGGAAGTACTAGAAACATTCACAAGGTTTACATTACATCATAAAATAGAAAACAAAAACAACATTGTTTCCATAGACAACATTGATATCCTATAGACTATCCCTGCAGGTCAGTCATAATATACTTCTTTGTATCCTGGGAAAAATAAACCATAGGAAGGGGTGAGCTCAGATGCTCAGTAAGGATAACAATATAGTAGAATCTTTCATAAATAAGCATAAACATTTAAGGCCATGTATAAAACTAAAACAAAATCCTTTTCAACAAAAACTTCATCATAATATGGAAACTATAAATCAAAATAATTCCATTTACTAACTCACATGGATATTCTACTAGTCTAATAATCATAGGCAATATCAATATCCACTTTCATAATGATGGAATTCATAATGCCAGACTTTCATAACCACATATTCAAGGCCTTGTGCCAAGAATACGAATAATATTTTGTCAAACATTGTTCCAAGACACTAGTTTGTCTCATGAGACCTACCAATGCATCAAGTAGATATAGCGGGATCCACCCATCACGTACTAAATCCAATCCATTCCTCATATGAAAAGGTTTAAACATAACATAAACATTTGTATTAAAACTAGCATACAAAATGTCAATAATTTCTCCATAAACCATGAATGGTACAAAAAATTAATACATCCATAGTCAAACATATCACAAAACCTTAAAAACAATATAGAAGTTTTGTATCATAATAAATCAACATCAAATAAGCTTAAAATCTATCAAAGGATGTTGATATAGATGAAATCAAAACTATTTGAGAGAAATATCTATTTTTTGAAAACATTTAAATGTCACATAATTATAAAAGAAAACATTTACTTTGAAAATATTCTTATATGATTTTATGGGAATCTTTGATGATTTTATAATGGTGAAAATTAGATGCACCTGCTGTATAAGTTAAAAAAAAAGACATTCTTACCTTAATTTTGTCGAAAAGGTTTAAAAGTACCTTGTTTAGAAAATGACGGAAAGATTACTTTATAAACATCTTATAAAAATTAAAACATGGGTATAAAATACATTAACCCATATTTTATAAAATAGTAATAATTTTTTGAAATACATTTTTATGAAATATGGATGTGAATTATAAAGCGGTCCAAGTATATATTTACGTATAAACAACCTTGGATAATGAAGAGATTATAGAATTAAACCTTACCTTGTACTTTTCCTTGGTCGAGGGTAGGTTAAACTACTGTATAATAGTTAAATAATTTTTATTAAATTATACAGGTATCATATACATAAATATGATATCATATATGATCTTTTAACATTGCTTTGTTAATAATTTCTTAGTATTATCGTCATTCCGGGTGTTCACTTACACGTTTTCTTTTATATGTTTTGTTACATACGCCGTTTTTTGTTATGGATAGGTTGTATTTTATTCATACCCATAATTATATCCAGTCCTTAAACATTATTTGTAATCATCAAATGAAAATAAGTCTTGAATGGATACGATGGGGAATGAATCTCATCGCGTTCGTGGAGACGGTAATCCGTACATACGCATGAGTGAAAATATCATTATTTTGATATTAAAATCTTATATAATTGGATGGTATATC
Organism: Viscum album; assembly: GCA_963277665.1. Classification (NCBI taxonomy): domain Eukaryota; kingdom Viridiplantae; phylum Streptophyta; class Magnoliopsida; order Santalales; family Viscaceae; genus Viscum; species Viscum album. The sequence goes on along the minus strand of OY728155.1, from coordinate 161,815,811 downwards.
AAATATAAAGAATAATTATCATGTTATATTTATTATTTACATCAATTATAAATCATCATTATACCCATCCAAATAATAATGTATTAAATAACAATTGCACCACGACGTGGAGACGGTAAGCCATACGTACGCATGTATGGTGACATGTCATTCAAAGGATGGATAGAATAATGAATTTGATTGTAAAATATTTATAATAACATCACATTATATAGAATATATTGGAGTTATTATTTTAGAATGGAAACAACAAATAAAAAGGAAGTGTAAGAAGAAAGGAACTTGAAAGAGGTGATGAAATATTTATCTCTTCTTCGGGTTCTTCCTATTGATTTGATTAAAAGGGATCCTTAAGGTGGCTTTATGACTAAAAGAAGTCCTCTAGGATAAATTGAGGAAATTTGAGAGGATATTTTGGCTGGGGTTGGCCGATCCAAAAGGCTTTGAAGGTGTGAATTTGAGAGAAGGGGAAGTGCCTTTTTATAAGAGGGGTGAGGGGCACCTTAGGAAAAACAAAAAATATTATTTTATAATAAATTCATATTCAGTTTATAATTGCTCCAAATTGACTTATTTTAAGTATTGGGTGGGTATGGGTTAAAATACTTCCAACCAATAGATTTTAGATAGGTTTAAGTCACCATATTAACCTTATCATTTATATTTAACTCTTAGTTAAATATTTTGACATTTACCATGTCTCTTTATATTTTTATATTATATGGTTAACAAAATTACTATAATAAGCCAATCGAACCCCAAGTTTTTTAATTATTAATATATATAAACTTATCCAAGTCATTTGGCCGAACCTTAAATTTTTAGGAATAAAATATCAATTAATAATATAATATTTTTTTAAAAACTCTTTTATGTCAATTTTGACACTATTTGGTATTTTGTTTTTGTTAAATTTATAACAGCATTATTACTTCAAAAAAATTCATTTAATCAAACATAACATGTAATAGTAACCTATAAAATTAGTTTAATTCATTAAAAGTATCAAATTACATTTATTTGGGTATTTAAAATATCAATTATTTTAATATTTCATTAATAAGGTAATTACTGCATCACCATTGTGTCATAAATAAATTAAATTATATAATTTATAAAAATTATAAATAAAATATAATTATATAGAAAATATTTTTAACTTTATAATGAATATATATAATTGAATTTATATTATGTATAACCCTATATGAAAAATGTTTTAGTTATTAAACATTGATTTTAACTCTGAACTCTTCTTTAAATAAAATAATAATAAATGTCTTAATCTAATCCAAGTGTACCAAAAGGTTCATCTTTTATTCCTAAGGATGTTTTTGGTCGAATTATACTTATAAAATATAATTAGGACATGTGTTAGGGTAATATTAATATCATTTTTACCTTTAATTTCCCTATTTACTTTTAGTCGTGGTAAATAAAAGTAAAAAGTTACTACTCACCAAAAAAATCTCATCTTAATGAACCACATTTTACTAACTGATATCAACCATGTCTCTAGGATTTTTTTAATTAAAATCACATAAGCGGTAAAATTATGTCTAATGTAAATTTGCAAATGCTCCTAGGTGGTGGTTAAGAGACGATAAAAAGTTTAATAAAAAAATTTATATATCTGAAATTATTATAAACTGACTCCAATGAATTACATTGAAATTATATAAGTATTATGTATCTATTTTGACCTAAAATAAATTTAAATAAAATAAATAATTATTTAAATAAGAAGTTGGTTTTAAACAATGACTCAGTATTTTTCACTATTCATAAAAAATTGAATGTTTTCAGAAAAATACCAAAACTTCACCCTAAGCTAATTTTGATATTAAAAATTCAAAAATTAATTCAATTTTACCAATTTCAAAATATAAAAGTTTCATTAATTAATTTAAAATTAATTCCCATTGTCAAAACCAAAAGCTGTATTTTTAAGAAATAATAACTATCAAAAGATTGACACTTGTTTACGTCCAATTTTAATGTGAAATTACTTACAATGAAAATCATTGGATTAAATTTTAAAAATATAATCTAATTATAATTCTAAACCATTAAAATTTATAATTCAACACTATAAATTATTTTTATTAAAAAAATTGTTTTCAGTTAAAATATAGTATTTTTCACTATTCACCAAAATATGAATGTTATCAGAAAAATACCAAAAAATTATTGAAACTAAATTATTCTGTCCCAATTCTAAAGAAGAAGTTTATTTTGTAAAATTGAACATATAAAAGTTTCAAATATTGGATTTAAAAAGGGTTCTCCATTAAAAGGCGGTAAAATTTTATTTTTTTAAAAATACTTATTTTATCTGAAAAAATGAATTTGTTCTTACATTAGGTCTAAGAAACTCATAATATGGATTCTAAAATTATAAGGATTATATAAAGTTCAAAATTCAGCTAATACTATTTATAATAGCTTTTGAATGGCTAGTTTGGTAAGTCGTGGTGCGCTTGAACTCAGTGTTGCATGTAGTGCATGTTATTGAATTACTTTGATGAAATAACGTACTATGAAATTTTGGGGTGTTACATTCTTCCCTCCTTCAATAAATTGAATCCTCACAATTTGAAATTGTTCTTCAAAAATAAAATGTTGAAAATAGAAAATACCTTTGTGGAAAAACCCACATCAGAAATTGGGTTAATAAAATTTATTATTAATAAAAGGAAAAGGGTAATGAAAAAGTCACCACCAAATTATGATCTCGATTATGAGAACATTGGTGGAAATTAGAGACATATAATTAGAGGCAAACGTAAATAATTCTATGGAGTGATTGAGGTCATTAGTCACAAACAATTGTAGAATTGATTGCCTCAAAGCCTTCAATCTATGATGATTTAAAACATCATCAGTTCAACAAATCATATGGTATTAGGATAACACATTTTTAGTTTTCAGATCCCTTAAATAATGTTTAAGAATTAATTTCTTCATTTAATAATAGAGGAAAAAAATATATACTTGAACCATAGAGTTCCATCCTTTAACTAATTTCTACCACAAACACATCTTTCACTCTAAAAGTTAATAGAACTTAAAAAAATATTCTATTTATCCTATTCGTATAGGGTTCCAAAAAAATGAATTTATAAATCATCCACCAAACCTTTTAAAAAACTACATTATTCAATCCAGGACATCATGTGGGCCAGTGGTAGGTGATACACCCTTGTCACCCTTCGGTTGCAGGTTCAAGTTTCGCGGCCTTGCCGGACGCGACGGGTTGCCGCCCGACCTCCAGGTTGTTCTTTTTGAGGAAATAAAAAAATAATCTCACACTAGAATTATCCAAAATACTTTTATCCAAACTAACAATCCAAAATTTATAAGGAAGGTAAACACAATGAAGATGTTTTTTACCATGTAATAACATTTGAACACCTTCATCATGTATTCTTTTAAAACATTGCAACATCCTAAATTACCATAAAACTTTATCGATTACACTCATGCTCTCTTATTCCTTATAGAATACTAGATATACTCCTTCTATCCAAAAATGTTGTAAACTCCATCAATGATGAAATATACAAATCATTAATCAATTTCACAGTAGTTAAGAATATCTAATATAATTTATCCAAATCAATCATGAATTATTCCAATATCACTACCTCAGTATCAAAACCATATTATGGTTTATCTTTATCTCAACCATATATTTTCCAAAACTTTAACCTGTTATTGAATCACTTTTCTTGGTTCCACACAATCTCAAGTCCTTAATGAAATAGTAATGTAGTACAATCCTTATAAACTCTATAATTCTTATAGCATGTATAACATTAATACAATACTCAAATGACACGATACTTTAATAACAACATAAGAAATATAATAATTACTCTTCATCTTCAAAATTATCATAACTTTATTATTATCCAATAGTAGTGTTTGGGGTATAATCTGATTATTTGGACATTGATTCATGTAGTGTCCCAACTAATTTCATATGAAGCATTGTACATTTGAAACTTTTTTCTTACCCTTGAAATCACGTACATGGTGTCCTTTTTCTCCACACTTATATCAAACTCTCATTCCCTTCAAACATTTACCACGGTGATTCTTTCCATAGTTATCACAAATAATAAAATCCTTCTTTTCCCTCTTCTCTTTATTCATCATCTCTCTTCCATCCTTTTCTTCTCTTGCTTCCCTTAAAAGCCATAGGACTCAGAGAATTCTTTACTTATCTTATTAACACATGATATTATTTCTTCATATGTTGAGAATACATGGGAGACTATTTCCCATATAAATGTTAGCTTAATATGTGAAAGATATAATCCTTCTTACTCTTTGGATCATACGTACTGCTGGAGTTCACATTCCTTCTATTGGGTGTCATTTCTATACAATAGAATACACTATATTAGTTTATGAATCGTAATACATAATTCCAAACTTATAACATACTTAACATTAATTGAACATTTTATGGATATAATCCATAATCATAAAAAATGTTTTCTTTGAGGAGGTATATACTCGTAAATCCTTCATAATTATTTGTAAACAAAATGAGAATTATCCTAAGCATATCCCCCAGGAGTGTCGTAACCAAGAGTACAGCAAGGACCGTTGTCGTGCACCAGTTACTGTTCGAGTCTACCTCAAAGGGGTGTTTTTGGGTTTTTCCCCAAGGTAAATTTGTTCCAGAGCCACCTCTACCTGCTCATATCTAGACAAGGATGTATTACTTGGAAAACTTACAAAATCTCTACAATACCACAATTCTAGGAAGTTCTTCTATACTAATCCTCAAATTATATCTTAGGGATATGTGCTCTAATCAGAGTTTACCTAAATCTAGTTTCCAATGTTTGTACTAAACTTCTACTGATTCCAACTGTAACACCCCGACCCTAGTCACCCAGAGTCGGTGCATTATTACATAACATTGGCATGATCACAAAAGATCAAGTCTCGAAAGACCAATTAGTTTAGTAGCCTTGGAAGTACTAGATACATTCATAAGATTTACATTACATCATAAAATGGAAAAATACAACAAAAATGTTTCCATAGACAACAATGAGATCCCACAGACTATCCCTGTAGTTCAGTCATAATATTCTTCTTCACATCCTGGAAAAAATAAAACATTGAATGGGGTGATCTCAGATGCTCAGTAAGGATAACAATATAGAGAAAACTATAATAAATAAGCATAAACCTTTAAGGTAATGTATAAGACTAAAACAAAATCCTTTTCAACATAAACTTCATCATAATATGGAAAATTAAAATCAAAATAATTCCATTTACTTACTCACATGGATATTTTACTAGTCAAATAATCACATGCAATATCAATATCCACTTTCATAATGATGGAATGCATCATTCCAGACTTTCATAACCACATAGTCAAGGCCTTGTGTCAAGACTACAAATAAGATTTTATAAAGGCCTTATGCCAAGACACTTGTTTGTATCATGAGACATATCTATGCATTGAGGAGCTATAGTGGGCTCCACCCGTCACTTACTAAGTCCAATGCATTCCTCATCTAAAAAGGTTTAAACGTAACATAAACATTCATATTAAAACTAGCATAGGAAATGTAAATACATTATCCATAAACCATGAAAGGTATAAAAATAACACATCCACAGTCAAACATATCACAAAACCTTCAATACAATCACTACTAGAAAAACAGGTTTTTGCGACGGTTCATTTGTGACGGGATCCCGTCGCAAACGGATTTTTGCGACGGGGGCCCGTCGCAAATGACCCGTTGCTGAAAACGGTGTCGCAACAACAATTTTTTGCGACGGGCCCGTTGCTAAAGCCTTTTTCTACGACTGGGAGAATCCCCGTCGCAACTAGTACTCCGTATATTTGTAAAAAACTTTTCAAAAACTATTTGCGACGGGGCCCATCGCAAATACCTATTGCGACGGGACCCGTCGCAAAAACTATTTAAAAAAAATAAAAAAAATTATTAATAAATTATTTTAATTCATATAATAATAATATCATTTGCGACGGGCATAGTATCCCATCGCAAATACTATAAAAAAATAAAAAAAATAAATTATTAATAAATTATTTTAATTAATATAATAATAATCGAATTATAATTCAAAAATAAAAAATAATAAAATATTAATATATGATTTTAATTAATATAATAATAGAATTATAATTCACAAATAAAAATAATAATTTATTTTAATTAATATAATAATAATAGAATTATAATTCAAAAATAAAAAATAATAGAATATTAATAAATGATTTAATTAATATAATAATATTAGAATTATAATTCATTAATAAAAAAATATTAATAAGTTATTTTAATTAATATAAAAATAATAGAATTATTTTACATTCAAATATTAAAATAATTCAAGTATTACAAAAAAATATAATTAAATTATAATATTATAAAATTTTAATATATAATTAAATTATAATATTATAAAATTTTAATATATATATAAAATTTAATATTATAAAATATAAATAATATTATTATTCATATTAATATTGTTATTTAAAAATATAATATTATTAATATTTTATAATGAGACAGAAACTACACAAATAGAAAAAAAAATCATATTTTGATTTCACAAATTTTATAACATAAATACAAACTCTAATCTGAAGGAGGGGGGGAGGGGGATCTGCAGATGGTGGTGGAGGAAACTCCATCCCTAAAGCATGAGTGAGTCGGCGCATGTACTCCATCTGCTCCTGATGCTGCTGCTGCCACCGACTCATCTGCTCCTCGTACAGCTGCTGCTGGCGTCGACGCTCCTCCTCATGCTGCTGACGCATCTGCTCCTGCTCCTGTCGGAGACTCTCTATCAGTGCAGTCTGAGATCGCAACTGATCCTCATACTATGTAGAAGAAGAAGATGCACGAGATCCTCTCGAGCTGGACGCCGACATCGCAGCAATGCCATAATAATCTCCGGGAGTCAGTCGAGAGCTGATACCAACTACCCGACCCTTCTCGAAGGCATACTGGGTGGCCTGCATCCATGTTGCCTCATCAAACTGATGGCTAGTGGTCTGATCTGATGACTCGGCCTGACTCTCAGGCCGGGCCTATGACGCTGCGGCCTCATATGACTCTTGTAGTTCCAATTTAAAATTAAAATTGTGAATATATTATATGCAGTTAATTTTTAAACATGAAAACAAATAATACTGACCATGATGTGATGCTGACGATCACCTCTGAGCTCCCTAGTAGCAGGATCACTATACATCCTCCGATATATGTGGTACTCCGTAATATCGGGGTGCTCGACAGCCTATAAGAATACAAAATAAACTGTTAATATTTATAGTTATATAAAATATTTATAAATAATGTACGTACCAGATGCTGTCTATGAGTACTGAAAGAACGACTCCCAGCTCGATGAGTCACCTCCTGTCTCCCCCGATTCTGCCTCCCCACCGATGATCTCCTCTGAAAGGCACCACTCAACCAGTGCGCACATAATCCATCCCATACATGGGATGAAATGTACTCTGGTCGGTGTGCTCTACATGACTCGTCAAAATCTGACACTCATGCTTTCTTCATCGCAGCTTTTCTTAAATTGTGCAAAAACTGACGAAGATGATCACGCATGGCCACCTCCCATGCCTCGTGGATGGCGTCACGCATGGTATCCTCGATCGTATACCATAAACCCTACAAATAAATCAAAATATCAAGTTAGAAATGAAATAATTTTCAAAATTAAAATTATTTATTTACGTACGTACCAACCAATGGCCGAACATGGCCTGCTACACATCAATGGGAATCTGCTCCCATGTGGTCCACGGCTGAGAGAAATAGTTGCGCAAAATAGCGCTGCCCTGTCCGACTGCTATATGCAGAAAACTGTAAAAATAATAAACATTTATTATGTGAATAGATTAATGAAATCTTAGTCAAATCCACAGGTTATCACATTGGTTATCACACCTCCGTGTGCATGGATCAAACCCAAGACGTGGACGTCGCTCGGGGATAGGGTCAGGAATCATCAATCGTGCAAGACCACGCCCCCTCCGCGTACTCCCTGGAACACCTGTAGGCTGAGGGTCATCTGTCAGCAACTCATCCGCATCGAAAGTCAGGTCAGCATCCGCCAACTCACGAAATGTGGAGTCGTCCATCTGAAATAGAAAATGTTAATGTTGTTAGAAAATAATTGATAATTACTATTATATATACATATATACATATTATGATTGTATATAAATACCATGGAATTCTATCAGTGTTCATCTTCATCATCATCTTCATATATGTCAATGTCATCTTCATATTCCTCCTCAACATCATTGATATCCATTCGAGTTACAGTTGCTTCATCTCTTACCATTTCAAATTCATATGTGACATCATTAACATCATCGTCATCACCGACTCTTAAATGTGGGGTGTCGTCATCGATACTCATGTCTCTTTGTAAAAAAGATTGATTTTGAATACTCTCTTGAAAAACATCAATTCTTTGCACATCAGTGAAAGCACATTCACTTTGACTAAACTGATTGTCTCAAATTTTGATTTTTATTACACTCCACCAATCAGTCAAGTCTCTTGATGTAGCACAGTACTTTGCGTAATAAACTTGATATGCCTGTTGATCCAATAAGAATTGTTCATTTACTGCGAGAACATTTTACATTTAATATCGATGATTCCATGAGTCGGATGAACATGCACGCCTCTCTCTGTATCCAACCACCGACATTTGAACATGGTTATGTAATTTTGTCCAAGATAACAGAGTTCAATGATTTCATCAAGTATGCCATAAAAGTCAACTTCATTTTCTCGATGATGAGATCCTCTCAAGCTAACTCCACTGTTCATTGTTTTTTTCGATTTCCCATATGCATGTGTGTGGAATCGAAATCCATTCACCACATATGAATTATAAGTTTTAACAAGTTTGGAAGGTGGGTTACTCAATACACACAACCGTTTGTCAATTTTATCAGCATGTCGAGACACCTGAAAATTTGTGAAATAATTATCAATATAGTAAACTATACAGTGAATGAGTTGCTAAAAGATAAAGAATTTATGTTACCAGTTTTTGAAGCCACTGAGAGAAATTTTCCAGTCGACGTTCTTCGAGAGCAGCTGCTGTAATTTGTAGAATTTGTTTCTTGATATGATTATCATACAACCTATAAAAACCAAAGTTATTTACTGTAACATAAATGATAAAATAAGTGATATAAACACTTACAGTACAACTGATGTCATCTCTCCACAGTTGAGCAGAACATACGTATGAGCTCTATGATGTTCATCATCAGAAAGCCAGCGTTCATAAACTCCACCAAAACCAATCTCTAACTGGTTGAAAATAGATAATTGATTGTCGATTTCATCAATATTCCTCTCGTTCCCTCCCATTCGATTGTGTTTTTAAGGATACTCAGATTCAAAATAATGGGAGCAGAAAAAAGATATTTCCTCTTGAAAATAAGCTTCTGCAATAGATCCTTCAACAGATGCTTTGTTACGTACTTTTCTTTTCAATTTTTGCATGCATCTTTCAAATGGGTACATCCATCGAAACTGTACTGGACCTCCAAATTTGGCTTCATATGTCAAATGTAACATCAAATGTTCCATTGAGTCAAAGAAAGACGGCGGAAATATTTTTTCCAGTTTACATATAATTACAACAACATCTTTTTCAAGTTTTCCTAGAGCATCATAATCTGCTTTAGCCGCACAAATTTCCCGAAAAAAATGAGACATGTCTGTTATGGAATCCAAAATCACAGAATTCAACAGACCTCTTAATCCAATGGGTAGCAGTCTTTCCATTATAACATGACAATCATGACTTTTTAATCCAGTAATATGACCATTCTTTACACATCTACCCAAATTGGAAGCACAGCCATCTGGAAGTCTCAAATCTGCAATTCACTTACAAAATAATAAACGATTTTCTTTAGACAGTGTATAAGCTGCTTTTGGTTTCAGTAACCTTTCTGTTCTAAAATTCTCAAACAGTTCCAATTCTGGACGCCTGCAAATTTGGGTAAGATCTAAACGTGCATTTACATTGTCTTTGCTCTTTCCTGGCGTATCCAAAACTGTATGAAACAAATTATCAAAGTAGTTCTTCTCAATATACATGACATCTAACATGTGTCGGACCAACAAATCAGACCAATATGGCAAATCCCAAAATATGATATGTTTAATCCAATTGTGTTCTTTCCCAAAACCAGAAATTTTCTGTTGGTTTATTGTGGGACCAAAAGTGATGGGAGGTAATGAAAATACAACTGATTTTAACTCCGAACCTGATAGCATTTTTGGAGGTCCTTCCCTTTCAACTATTCCTTTTCTGAAATGAGATCTATTTCTGCAAAAAGGCTGATCAGCTGGAAGAAATCTACGATGACAGTCAAAATAACAAGGTTTCTTTCCATGAATGAGCATAAATGCTTTGTTCTCTCCCATATAGTAAGGACATGATTTCTGACCATGTGTACTCTAGCCAGATAACATCCCATAAGCCGGGAAGTCACTTATTGTCCACATCAATGCTGCTCTCAGTATGAAATTCTGTTTCGTTGCAACATCATATGTACTGACACCAGTACTCCACAATAAATTTAATTCATCAATCAATGGTTTCAAATAAACATCAATATTTTTCTTCGGATGTCCTGGAATTAGTAAAGTCAAAAAGATATATAGCTCCTTCATCAACATCCATGGAGGTAAATTGTACGGAGTTAAAAAAACTGGCCAACATGAATATTGACTACCATAAGATCCAAACAGACAGAAACCATCAGTGGAAAGGCCCAGTCGAACATTTCTAGCTTCTAAAGCAAAGGATGGATGCACTCTATCAAAATGTTTCCATGAATCACCATCGGCTGGATGATTCAAGATTTTATCGGTTGAAATATTCTCTTTATGCCATGACATCATTGTCGCTGTATTCTTAGACATGAATAAACGCTGAAGTCTGGATGTAATCGGAAAATATCTCAACTATTTTACAAGAATCAAACCAGACTTCCCGTGTTGTCCTTCTTTATATCTCAGTTGCCCACATGTGGGACAACTATCAAACGACTCATTTTCCCCAGAATATAAAATGCAGTCATTTGAACATGCATGAATCTTCTAACAAGTAAGTCCCAAATTTTGAACCAACCTCTTACTCTCATAGTAATTTGCAGGTAAAACATTTCCTTCGGGTAACAGTGTTTTAAGAAAAGAAAATATCTAGTCAAAACAGGTGTTTGACATTTCGTTATTTGATTTGATAGCCATAAATTTTGCAACTGCTTATAATTTGCTCATCTTGTAGCCAGGATATAATGCATCCTCAGCAGACTTCAACAACTCATAAAATTCAGACGGTGCCAACTCAGGATTTGAAGATATATCAGCCGGAGTTTCTGTATGTTGAACAGATGAACCTACAACATCATGTACTAAATCTTGAAACCGGGATGGATCCGGAATCAAGTTGGTATCACCTGCTCTGGAACTGCGTTCACCGTGTTGATACCAAAAAACATAATCTGGTTGAAAACCAAAACGCAAGAGATGTTCTCCCACTTTGTCAAACATGTCAAACGTTCTCAATGCACATTTTCTGCAAGGGCATTTTATTTTGCCTTCTGAAACAAATTCTGGATTTGATGCCGCAAATGATAAAAAAGTCTCCACACCCTCTACATATACTGGATTTAAACCAGAACCGTTTGGATTTCTACGTGGATTTATCCATATGCGGTCACCTAATAATGATTGTTGAAGACCTCGTTGTTCCATATTTCTCTATAAAATATAAAATCATTACTGGTTTTGAATAATTTGTTAGAAAAAACACTCAAGCTAGGATAATTATAGAGTTTAGATCATACACGACTGACGCAAACTTTTTATTGAGATAGACCTAAAAATTGACCCTTTAAGAATTAAATATGTTGAGAATAAAGCAAAACATGTTACAAATATTGATAATTTTAATATTATATAAATTTTTTATTATTTTCATAGTACTAATATTATTGGTAATTATTACTAATTATTCCTAATTATTACTAATTATTACTAATTATTACTAATTATTACTAACTATTACTAATTATTACTAATTATTACTAATTATTACCAATTATTGGTAATTATTACTAATTATTGGTAATTATTACTAATTATTACTAATTATTACTAATTATTGGTAATTATTACTAATTATTACCAATTATTGGTAATTATTGGTAATTAATACTAATTATTGGTAATTATTACTAATTATTGGTAATTATTAGTAATTATCGGTAATTATTACTAATTATCGGTAATTATTACTAATTATTGGTAATTATTACTAATTATTACTAATTATTACTAATTATTGGTAATTATTACTAATTACTACTAATTATTACTAATTATTACTAATTATTGGTAATTATTACTAATTATTGGTAATTATTACAAATTATTGGTAATTATTACTAATTATTGGTAATTATTATTAATTATTGGTAATTATTATTAATTATTGGTAATTATTACTAATTATTGGTAATTATTACTAATTATTGGTAATTATTACTAATTATTGGTAATTATTACTAATTATTACTAATTATTGGTAATTATTACTAATTATTACTAATTATTGGTAATTATTGGTAATTATTGGTAATTATTGGTAATTATTGGTAATTATTGGTAATTATTGGTAATTATTGGTAATTATTGGTAATTATTGGTAATTATTACTAATTATTGGTAATTATTACTAATTATTGGTAATTATTATTAATTATTGGTAATTATTACTAATTATTGGTAATTATTACTAATTATTCGTAATTATTACTAGTTATTGGTAATTATTGGTAATTATTACTAATTATTGGTAATTATTACTAATTATTGGTAATTATTATTAATTATTGGTAATTATTACTAATTATTGGTAATTATTACTAATTATTGGTAATTATTACTAGTTATTGGTAATTATTACTAATTATTACTAATTATTGGTAATTATTACTAATTATTACTAATTATTACTAATTATTAGTCATTATTACTAATTATTACTAATTATTGGTAATTATTACTAATTATTACTAATTATTACTAATTATTACTAATTATTGCTAATTATTGGTAATTATTACTAATTATTGGTAATTATTACTAATTATTACTAATTATTACTAATTATTACTAATTATTGGTAATTATTATTAATTATTACTAATTATTACTAATTATTGGTAATTATTAGTAATTATTGGTAATTATTACTAATTATTACTAATTATTACTAATTATTACTAATTATTGGTAATTATTACTAATTATTACAAATTATTACTAATTATTACTAATTATTACTAATTATTACTAATTATTGGTAATTAATACTAATTATTGGTAATTATTGGTAATTATTACTAATTATTGGTAATTATTACTAATTATTGGTAATTATTATTAATTATTACTAATTATTACTAATTATTACTAATTAATGGTAATTATTAGTAATTATTGGTAATTATTACTAATTATTACTAATTATTACTAATTATTACTAATTATTACTAATTATTGGTAATTATTTCTAATTATTACTAATTATTACTATTTACCGGTAATTATTGGTAATTATTGGTAATTATTCCTAATTATTGGTAATTATTACTAATTATTGTTAAGTATTACTAATTATTGGTAATTATTACTAATTATTACTAATTATTGGTAATTATTACTAATTATTACTAATTATTGATAATTATTACTAATTATTACTAATTATTGGTAATTATTACTAATTATTACTAATTATTACTAATTATTACTAATTATTACTAATTATTAGTAATTATTAGTAATTATTACTAATTATTGGTAATTATTGGTAATTATTACTAATTATTGGTAATTATTACTAATTACTAGTAATTATTACTAATTATTGTTAATTATTACTAATTACTGGTAATTATTACTAATTATTACAAATTATTACTAATTATTGGTAATTATTACTAATTATTACTAATTATTACTAATTATTACTAATTATTACTAATTATTACTAATTATTGGTAATTATTACTAATTATTACTAGTTATTACTAATTATTGCTAATTATTGCTAATTATTACTAATAATTGGTAATTATTGGTAATTATTACTAATTATTACTAATTATTACTAATTATTGGTAATTATTACTAATTATTGGTAATTATTGGTAATTATTACTAATTATTACTAATTATTACTAATTATTACTAATTATTACTAATTATTGGTAATTATTGGTAATTATTACTAATTATTACTAATTATTACTAATTATTGGTAATTATTACTAATTATTACTAATTATTACTAATTACTGGTAATTATTACTAATTATTACTAATTATTTGTAATTATTACTAATTATTACTAATTATTACTAATTATTACTAATTATTACTAATTATTGGTAATTATTACTAATTATTACTAATTATTACTAATTATTACTAATTATTGCTAATTATGACTAATTATTACTAATTATCACTAATTATTACTAATTTTTACTAATTATTGGTAATTATTACTAATTATTACTAATTATTACTAATTATTGGTAATTATTACTAATTATTACTAATTATTACTAATTATTGGTAATTATTACTAATTATTACTAATTATTGGTAATTATTACTAATTATTACTAATTATTAATAATTATTGGTAATTATTACTAATTATTGGTAATTATTACTAATTATTGGTAATTATTACTAATTATTGGTAATTATTACTAATTATTGGTAATTATTAATAATTATTACTAATTATTACTAATTACTACTAATTATTGGTAATTATTACTAATTATTACTAATTATTGTTAATTATTACTAATTATTGGTAATTATTACTAATTATTGGTAATTATTACTAATTATTGCTAATTATTACTAATTATTGGTAATTATTATTAATTATTACAAAATATTACTAATTATTGGTAATTATAACTAATTATTACTAATTATTGATAATTATTTGTAATTTTTCCTAATTATTAGTAATTAAATGAATAATTATCAATAATTAAGAATAATTACCAATAATTAGGAATAATAACATTATTAGTATATTTTATTATTAATATTAAAATAATATAATTTCTTATTTTATATACAATTCTCCTTTCATCTGTGTGTTTTCTATCTCCACATACAAATAATACATGTGGAGACAGCAAACACACAGATGAAAAGAGAATAGTATATATATAAAAAATTATATTATTTTAATATTAATAATAAAATATACTAATAATGTAATAATGTTATTATTCCTAATTATTGTTATTTATTACTAATTATTAATATTTATTCTTAATTATTAAAAATTATTACTAATTATTCCTAATTACCATTAACTATGAACAATACTAATAATTTAAATTTATTAAGCAACAAAACAATGTAAACATAATTAAATTACAACTAATTAAGAATAATTGAAACTAATAAAAAATTAAAAATAAATATTAAATTAAAATGAACATAAATACCTTGAAAATTGATCTGAGGTTGATCTCTGATCGTTCTTCAAAACTTCAATATCAACTCCGGAGAAAAAAATTAAACTTGAGAAAAACTGAACTTTAGAAATAAAATTTTGAGAGAAGAAGAAGATGGAGTTTGAGAATGATTTGAAAAAAATGGATTGGGGTATTTATAGGTTATATTATTTGCGTC
Organism: Viscum album; assembly: GCA_963277665.1. Classification (NCBI taxonomy): domain Eukaryota; kingdom Viridiplantae; phylum Streptophyta; class Magnoliopsida; order Santalales; family Viscaceae; genus Viscum; species Viscum album. The sequence continues at coordinate 161,799,990 of OY728155.1, read as the reverse complement.
GAGTGCATTTGCGACGGGATACCCGTCGCAAATAATATTATTTGCGACGGTACCCATCGCAAATACCTTAGCCATCATTTATTACGGTCAACGGTTAAATAGTTATTTGTGACGGGTCTCGTCGCAAATAACCACCTGCCGACATACCATTTGCGACGTGGGAATATTCCCGTCGCAAATACCTTTTACCGCCGCCTGTTATTTGCGATGGGAATATTCCCCCGTCGCAAATATGTTTTCCGCGATTTGGCGTGCAAAGCGCGCCAGTCCTTTTGCGACGGGGAAAGTTATCCCGTCGCAAAAGGCTACTTATTTGCGACGGGCAAATACCCCCGTCGCAAATAAGTTTTTAACGGAGCTATTTACGACGGGATTTATTCCCGTCGCAAATAACACGTCGCAAATACCCATTTTTCCCATAGTGAATATGGATGTTTTTTATCATAATAAATCAACTTCAAATAAGCTTAAAATCCATCAATGGATGTTGACATAGATGAAATCAAAACTATTTGATCGAAATATCTCCTTTTTGAAATCATTTAAAAGTCACATATTATAAAATAAAACATTTACTTTTAAAATATTCTTATAAGCATGTATGGGATGATTCGATGATTTTATAATGGCTTAAAATATCCGCACCCTCCGTATAAGTTAAAAAAAGACATTCTTACCTAAATTTTGTCGAAAAGGTTAAAAACTACCTTGCTTGGAAAAAGATGGAAATATTTCTTTATAAACATCTTATAAAAAGTAAAACATGGGAATAAATGACTTTAACCCATAGTCTATAAAATAGTGAGAATCTTTTGAAATATATTTTTAAGAAAATGGATGTGGATGATAAAGAGGTCCCAATAGATAATTACGTATAAACAACCTCAGATAATGAAGAGATTATAGAATTAACCATTACCTTGTAATTTTCCTTGGTCGAGGGTAGGTTAACCTCCTGTATAATAGTTAAATAATTTTTATTAAATTATAAAAGAATCATATACATAAATATGAAATAATATATTATCTTTTAACATTGCTTTGTTAATAATTTTGTAGTATTATCGTCGTTTCGGGTGTTCACTTACTCATTTTCTTTTATATGTTTTATTACATAAGCTGGGCTTGTTATGGATAGGTTTTATATTATTCATATCCAGAACGATATAAAGTCCTTAAACATTATTTTTAATCATCAAATGAAAATTATTCTTGAATGGATACTATGAGGAATGAATCTCATCACGTTCGTGGAGACGGTAATTCGTACGTACGCACGAGCGACAATATCATTCTTTTGATATTAAAATATTATATAATTGGATAGTATATCATATATAAAGAATCATTATCATGTTTTATTTATTATTTACATCAATTATACATCATCATTAAACCCAACCAAATAATAATGTATTGAATAACAATTAAACCACAACGTGGAGACGGTAAGTTGTACGTACGCACGTATGGTGATATGTCATACGTATGGTGACATTTCATTCAAAGGAAGGATTGAATAATGAATTTGGTTGTAAAATATTTATAATAACATCATAGTATATAGAAGATACTGGAGTTATAATTTTAGAATGGAAACAACAAAGAAAAAGGAAGTGGAAGAAGAAAGGAACTTTAAAGAAGTGATAAAATATTTACCTCTTCTTCGGGTTCTTCCATTTGATTTGATCAAAATGGCTTCTTAAGTTGGATTTCGGACTAAAGGAAGGCCTCTAGGATGAAGTGAGGGAATTTGAGAGGATATTTGGGTAGGGGTTGGCCGATCCAAAAGGCTTTGAAGGTGTGAATTTGAGAGAAGGGGATGTTCCCTTTTATAAGAGGGGTGAGGGGCACCTTATGAAAAACATAAAATATTATTTATAATAAATTTATATTCGGTTTATAATGGCTCCAAAGTGACTTATTTCGAGGCTAGGGTGGATATGGGTCAAAATCCTTTCATCCAATAGATTTTATACAGGTTTTGGTCTCCATATTAACCTTATCATTTATATTTAACTCTTAGTTAAATATTTTGACATTTACCATGTCTCTTTGTATTTTTATATTATATGGTTAATAAACATACTATAACAATCCAAACGAATCCCAGGTGGTTAGTTATTAATATATATAACCTTATCTAAGTCATTTGGCTGAACCTTATATTTTTAGGAATAGAATAGAAATTAATAATATAATATTTGTTTTAAAAACTCTTTTATGTCAATTTTGACACTATTTGATATTTTGTTTTTGTAAAATTCATAACAGCATTATTACTTTAAAAAAATTCATTTAATCAACCCTAACATGTAACAATAATCTAGAAAATTAGTGGGATTCATTAAAAGTCTCATATTACATTTATTTTGGTATTTAAAATATCAATTATTTTAATATTTTATTAATAAGGTAATTATCGCATCGCCATTGTGTCATAAATCAATTAAATAATTTATTGTCTAAAAATTATAAATAAAATATCATTATGTAGGAAATATTTTTATCTTTCTAATTAATATTTATAATTGAATTTATCTTATATATAACCCTATATTAAAAATGTTTTAGTAATTAAACTTTTATTTTAACTCTTTTTAACTCTTCTTTAAATAAAATAATAATAAATGTCCTAATCGAATCCAAGTGTACCAAATAGGTTCATATTTTATTCCTAAGGTTGTTTTTTGTCGAATTATACTTATCAAATAGAATTAGTACATGTGTTAGGGTAATATTAATATCAATTTTACCTTTAATTACACTATTAACTTCTAACTGTGGTAAAAAAAGTAAAACATTACTATTTACCAAAAATTATTTTCATCTTATTGAACCACATTTTACATACTGATATCAACCGTGTCACTCAGATTTTTAAAATTCAAGTCACAGAAGCGGTAAAATTATGCTTTATGTAAATTTGCAAATTCTCCTAGGAGGTGGGTAAAAGACGGTAAAAGGTTCAATAAAATTTTTATATATCTAAAATTATTATAAACTGACTCCAATTAATTACATTTAACTTATATAATTATTATGTATATATTGTGACCTAAAATAAATTGAAATAAAATAAATAATTTTTAAAATAAAAATTTAGTTTTAAACAATGACTCAGTGTTTTTCACTATTCATCAAAAATTGAATGTTTTTAGAAAAATACCACAAATTGACCCTAAGCTAATTTTGATATTCCGAATTCAAAAATGAATTCTATTTTACCAATTTCAAAACATATAAGTTTCATTAATTAATTTAAAATTAATTCCCATTGTCAAAACCAAAAAGCGTATTTTTAAGAAATAATTACTATTATAAGCTTGACACTTGTTTATGTCCAATTTCAAAGTGAAATTACTTACAATGAACATCATTGGATTAAATGGTAAAACTATTATCTAATTATACTTCCAAACCATTAAAATTTATAATTCAAAACTATAAATTATTATGATTAAAAAAGTTGTTTTTAGTTAAAATATAGTATTTTTCACTATTCACCCAAATATGAAAGTTATCAGGAAAACACCAAAAATTTATTGAAACTAAATTATTATGTCCCAATTCTAAAGAAGAAGTTTATTTTGTCAAATTAAATATATAAAAGTTTTAAATATTGGATTTAAAAAGGGTTCTCCATTAAAAGGCAGTAAAATTTTATTTTTTTAAAAATACTTCTTTTATCTGAAAAAAATGTATTTGTTCTTACATTATATCTAAGAAACTCATAATATGGTTTCTAAAATTATAAGAATTATATAAAGTTCGAAATTCAGATTATACTATTCATAAGCTCTTTTGAACGGCTAGTTTGGTAAGTCGTGGTGCGCTTAAACTCAGTGTTGCGTGTAGTGCAAGTTATTGAATTACTTTGAATAAATAACATACTATGAAATCTTGGGGTGTTATACCCGGGGGATATGCATAGGATAATTCTCATTTTCTTTAAAAATAATTATGACGGATTTACGAGTATATACCTCCTCAAAGAAAATATTTTTATAATTATGGATTATATCCATAAACTGTTTAATTTTCATTTGGTATTTTATAAGTTTATAATTATTCATTGAAATTCATAAACTGGCCTAGTGTGTGCCATTGTATAGAAATGGAACCCAGTAGAATGAATATGAACTCTGGAAATATGTATGATCAAAAGAGTAAGAAGGATCATATATTTCATGGTATTATGCCAACATTTAGAAGGTAAATAGTCTCCCATGTATTCTCAACATATGATGAAATAGTATCATGTGTTAATAAGATAAGTAAAGAATTCTACGAGTCCTATGGCTTTGAAGGGAATGAAGGGAAGATAAAGATAGAAGAGAGAAATATGGATAAAGGTAAGAGGGAAAAGAAGGATTTTCCATATGTGATAACTATGGAAAGAATCACCTTGGTAATTTTTGAAGGGAATGGGATTTTGTTATAAGTGTAGAGAAAAAAGGCACCAAGTTTTTGATTTCAAGGGTAAGAAAAAAGTTTCAAATGTACAATGCTTCATATGTAAAGAGTTGGGAAACTATGCCAATCAATGTCCAAATTATCAGAGTATACCCCAAATACTGCTATTGGATAATAATAAAGTTATGATACTACTAAATATAAAGAGGAATGATTATATTTTTTACGTTGTTATTAAATTATTGTGTCATTTGAGTATGGTATTAATGATGTATATGTTATATGAATTATAGAGTATATAAGGATTGTACTACAATACTATTTCATTAAGGACTTGAGATTGTGTGGAACCAAGAAAAGCGACTAAATAACAGGTTAAATTTTTGGAAAATACATGGTTGAAGGAAATGAAATCCTTAATATGGTCCAAATAATGAGGTAGTGATTTTGGAATAAGAGATGGTTGATTTGGATAAATTATATTGTATATTTTTGACTTCCTTGGAACTGATTAATAGTTTTCTATTTCATCATTGTTGGAATATTCAATATTTTTTGATATAAATAATATATCCAGTATTATATAAATGATGAGGGAGCATGAATATAATCAATAAGGTTTTAGGGTAATTCAGAGTGTTACCATGTTTTAAAATAATACATGATGAAAGTGTTCACATGTTACTATGTGGAAAAAAGGATCTTTATTGTATTTAACTTCCTTATAAATTTTTAACTGTGAGTTTGGATAGAATTATTTTGGATAAGTCTAAAGGTTGGAATAAATTAAGTTTGAAATTGGATACTATTGTTAATGTTATTTTTGGATTTTCATAAAAAGGACAACACACAGACCATGTGACAACCCGTCACGTTGGACAAAGTTGCGGGAATCGAACCCACAACCATAGTGTGATTGACATTTATCGCCTACCACTAGACTACGTGAAGTCCCTAGACTGTATAATGTAGTTATTTTAAATGATTGCATAGATGAATTATAAATACATTTTTTTGGAACCCTATATGAATAGGGTAAATAAAATATTTTTTTATGTTCTGTTATCTTTTAGAGTGAAAGAAGAGTTTGTGGTAGAAATTAATTAATGTATGGACCTCTACTTGTCAAATATATATTTTTTTCTTCTCTTATTCTATGAAAAAATTAATTCTTAAACATTAGGTAAGGGATCTTAAAACTAAAAATGCGTTATCCTAATACCTTATGTTTTGTTGAACCGATGATATTTTAAATCATCATAGATTGATGGCTTTGAGGCCCTCAATTATACAATTTTTTTGTGAATGGTGACCTCACTCACTCCCCAAAAATATTTACATTTTTCCTCTAATTATGTGTCTCTAATTTCCACCAATGTTCTCCTAATCTAGATCATAATTTGATGGTGACTTTTTCATTCCCCTTTTCCTCTTATTAAGACTATAATTTATTAACCCAATTTCTGATGTGGGTTTTCCCATAATGGTATATTCTATTTTCAACCTTTTATTTTTTATAAAGAATTTCAAATTTTGAGGATGCAATTTATTGAAAGAGGGAAGAATTTAACACCCCAATATTTCATAGTACGTTATTTCTTCAAAGTAATTCAATAACTTGCACTACACGCAACACTAAGTTCAAGCGAACCACGACTTACCAAACTAGCCATTAAAAAGTGGTTATGAATAGTATTAACTGAATTATGAACTTTATATAATTCTTATAATTTTAGAATCTATATCTGAGTTTCTTAGACATAATGTAAGAACAAATTCATTTTCAGATAAAAGAAGTATTTTTTAAAAATGAAATTTTATCGCCTTTTAATGGAGAACCCTTTTTATATCCAATATTTGAAACTTTTATATATTCAATTTGTCAAAATAAACATCTTCTTTAGAATTGAGACATAAGGATTTAGTTTCAATAAATTTTTTGTTTTTTCTGATAACTTTCATATTTGGATGAATAGTGAAAAATACTATATTTTAACTGAAAACAACTTTTTTAAATAAAAATAATTTATAGTGTTAAATTATAAAATTTAATGGTTTGGAAGTATAATTAGATTATATTTTTACCATTTAATTCAATTATGGCCGTTGTAAGTAATTTCACTTTGAAATTGGTTAAAAACAAGTTTCAATCTTTTGATATATATTATTTCTCAAAAATTTGCTTTTTGGTTTTGACAACGGGAATTAATATTAAATTAATTAATGCAACTTCTATGTTTTGAAATTTTTAAAATAAAATTTATTTCTGAATTTATAATATCAATATTAGCTTAGGGTGAATTTTTGATATTTTTCTGAAAACATTCAATTTTTTATGAATAGTTAAAAAACACTGAGATATTGTTTAAAACAGACTTTTTTTATTTAGATAATAATTTATTTTATTTAAATTTATTTTAGTTAAAAATAGATACATAATACCTATATAAGTTCAATATAATTCATTGGAGTCATTTTACAGTTTATATATATATAAATAAATTTATTGAACTTTTTACGATCTTTTACCCACCTCCAAGGAGAATTTGCCAATTTGCATAATACTTAATTTTACCGTTTCGGTGATTTAAATTTCAAAAATATGAGAGACATGGTTAACCTCAGTAAGTAAAATGTGGTTCAGTAGGATGAAATTAATTTTTGGTGAATAGTAACTTTTGACTTTTATTTACCACAGTTAAAGGTAATTAGGGTAATTAAAGGTAAAAAGAATATTATAATAATACACAATTACCTTAACACTTGTCCTAACCTTATTGTATGAGTCATGGACAACCATGGGCACCCTTGGGTCGATTTCGGGACCCCATGGAGCCATTTATGAATGATAGTGACACTTTATTTTAATTAACTTAATGTAAAGGCAAAAATGACATAAACAAATATCTTTTAGTAAATAAATTTTCACATGAGGTTATATAAGCCATTATTTCAACTATAAATATTCATTAGAAAGATAAAAAAATTTCCCACAAAATTGTAATTTATTTATAATTTTTATACATTAAATAAGTTAATTTATTTATGGCATAATGATGATGCAGTAATTAACTTATTAAAAAAATATTAAAATAATTGATATTATAAATACACAAATAAATGTAATTTGAGACTTTTTATGAATTACAATAATTTTATAGGTTAATATGAAATTTTAGGGATGTTTAGATAAATTATCTTTAACGTAATAATTCTGTTAAGAATTTAGAAAAAACAAAATATCAAATAGTGTAAAAATTGACATAAAAGTGTTTTTAAAACAAATATTATATTATTAATTGATATTATATTCCTAAAAATCTATGGTTCTACCAAAAGACATATATAATGATAGGTGTATCATTAATGAACCACTTTGGGTTCTCTTGGAACTATATAGTAAGTTTATTAACCATATAATATAAAAATACAAAGAGACATAGTAAATGTCAAACTATTTAACTAAGAGTTAAATCTAAAAGATAAAGTTAATATAGTGACCCAAACCTGAATAAACCCAATTGGTTGAGTGGTGTTCGACCCATCCCCACCTTATACTTTAAATAATTCATTTTTGGGGCATTAGAAATCGAAAAGGATTTTATTATAAAATAATATTTCTAGATTTTCCAAAGGTACCTCTCACCCCTCTTATAAAAGGGAACTTCTCTTTCTCTCTAATTCACACATTCAAAGCCGTTTGGATCGGCCAAAACCTGCCCAAATGTCCTCCCAACTGTCATCCTTTCATCCTAGAGGCCTTCCTTTATTCATAAAGCCATCCTAAAGATACCTTTTGATCAAATCAAAAGGAAGAACCCGAAGAAGAGGTAAATATTTCATCACCTCTTTCAAGTTCCTTTCTTCTTCCACATCCTATTTCTTTGTTATTTCCATTATAAAATAATAAATCCAGAATCTTACATATTCTGTGATGTTATTGTAAATATGGTACAACCATATTAATTATTCTATCCATCATTTGAATGACATGTCACCATACGTGCGTATGTACGGCTTACCGTCTCCACGTCGTGGTGTAATTGTTATTCAATACATTGTTATTTGGATGGGTATAATAATGATGTGTAATTGATGTAAATAATAAAATAACATGATAATTATTCTTTATATATTATATACCATCCAATTATATATTATTTTAATATCAAAAGAATTATATTGTTGCTCGTACGTACGTACGGATTTCCGTCTCCATGAACGCAATGAGATTCATTCCCCGTCGTATCCATTCAAGAAAAATTTTCATTTGATGATTAAAAATAGTGTTTAAAAAATTAATATCATTCTGAATATGAATAAGATATATTCTATCCATAACAAACATTACTTACATAAAAAATAATATAAAGGAAAAAGAATCTGTTAACACCCAAAATGACGATAATAATATGATATTATTAACAAAGCAATGTTAAAAGATCATATATGATATCATATTAATGTATATGATTCTTGAATAATTTAATAACAATTATTTCACCATTATATAGGAGGTTAACCTACCCTCGACCAAGGAAAATTACAAGGTATGGGTAAATTGTACAATCTCTTTATTATCCGAGGTTGTTTTTATATAAGTATCTACTAGGACCTCTTTATCATCCACATTCATGATTCTTAAAAATGTCTTTCAAAACATTTTTACTATTTACTAGACAATGTGTTAGAGTCATTTATACCCTTATTTTAACTTATATGTTTTGAAAAGAATCTTTCAGTCGTTTTCCAAACAAGGTACTTTATAACCTTTTCGACAAAATTAAGGTAAGAATGTCTTTTTTTAACTAATATGGTGGGTGTGGTTATTCTCTACCATTATAAGATCGTCAAATCTTCCCTTAAAATATTATAAGAATATTTTCAAAATAAATGTTTTCTTTATAATTATGTGACTCTTAAATGATTTAAAAATAGAAAGAGATGTTTCTCTAAAGAAGGTTTTGATTTCATCCATGTCAACATCCTTTGATGGATTTTATGTTTATTTGAAGTTGATTTATTATAATACAAAACTTCAATATTGTAATAAAGGTTTTGTGATATGTTTGACTGTGGATAAGCTATTTTTATACCATTTTTGGTTTATGGTTAATGTATTGACATTTCGTATTCTAGTTTTAATACAAATTTTTATGTTATATTTCTAAATTTTCATATTAGGAAAGTATTGGACCTAGTAAGTGATAGGTGGAGCCCGCTATAGATCCTCGATGAATCGGTAGGTCTTATGATACAACTAGACATGGAATTGGCCGAGGCCTTTCCAAATTTGATGTATGGTTTTGGCTAAGGCCTTAATAATTTTTAGAAGTCTTGGCCGAGGCCTTGAAAAAATGTTTCAGAATGTCTTTCATTATACATTCCCTCATTTTGAAAATAATATTGATGGTTCATGTGGTCATTCTACTAGTAGAATACCCATGATTATGTTTTATTATTCCATTATTAATTAATCTCATATTCCTACCATAAAATTGTTCATGTTTATTGCTGGTAAAGGAATGTGTTTTCAATTATTCACCATGCATAATATTTATATTATCTTCCACTGTATTTCTTACCCTTACTGAGCGTTTGTTCTCACCCCTTTCTTATGTTTCATTTTCCCAGGGCTTAAATAAGTTAGTTATGAGTGACTTTCAGGCATAATCAAGGAGGCTTGGATGTTTCTAATGGAATAAATTCATGTTGTATTTATTTTCATGTTGTAAAGTTGAACATATGTAAGAATATTGTTTCCAATAATACTAAACTGATTGGTCTATTGAGACATGATTTCCTTGTGATCGTGCCAATGTTTTAAAATAATGCACTGACTCTGGGTAACTAGGGTCGGGGCGTTGCAGTAGTAGTGGAGAATGTAGTAATAAAGTTTCTAGATTTTTTTGTGAGAGATTCAACATGGGATGTAAGGTTGGTATTATCTTACACTTGGTGAATCCGGCATTGAGGTGGTCCTGGGTTTCTCTTCCGTATACTATAATTTTTGGATATTTCATCTAAAATTTCTCTTCTGACTTCTATCATTTTATTCATTAGTCTGCCATCTGTGGAAGCGTTCGCTATAGTTCATACATCTATTTATAGGCCTTGGTAAAATGGGTTAATATTTATCCATGAATCAAGTCAATGATGTGGGAAATTTTCATCCATCACTTTGAAGTGATCCCCAACATCACAAGATGATTCTATATCCTCCTGGGTGAAGTTTTAGATATTGTCTCTAATCTTCTAGGTTCATAGTGGTGGAAATTATTTTTCTAAAAATTTATTGTCTAAATCATACCAACTCATAATAGGCTTAGAAGCTTAGATTTTGAACCAATCCATGGCTCTTTCATATAAGTAGAAGGGAAAAACTATAAGTTTGATGATATCAAATGTCACACCTTGACTCCTAAAGGTGTCACAAAAATTTAGGAAACTTTAAATATTCTCATGTGGATCTTCTCTATAATGTTTGTATAATTTTCCCTAGTTATAGATCATATGAATGATTCCATGATTTGTTTAAAAATTATGCACCAAGATAGGGGGATGAACAATGTTGTGAAAAACACCACTAATGGATGGAAAGCCATAGTCCATAAGGGATATCTCTTGTAGTGTTGGTATCTCTCCTAAATGTTCAGGTGGCACATATTGAATATTTTGTGGGTTAGGTGGCATAAGGATGTTTTGATTAGTCATAATAGAGAAATTTCATTTAGAAATTTATCTCTTGTTCTTGGGATCAAATGAAAAAATATCTATAGCATCAAGGCTTCTTAAATGAGTCATAGGTATCTAACACATACATTAGCTAAAAAAGATGATGAAGGTGCTATTCTGTGTGAAAAAATTATGAAAAGAAATGGGAAAGATAAAAGTTATTTTAAGGTTATCCTATGTTTTCACTAAATGTCAGTTTGCCTATGAAATGTCTAATCCCCAGCAACGTCTCCAAAATGTAATTGTCTCATATAGAATTGTTTATTATCTACAGGAATTTATCATATTATAAATTTATAAAGTACCAAACTAAACTAGCTATGTGAGTGTAGAATAGTGGCAACATGGGGTTAAACCAAAAAGGACAAGCTATAAAAAATGATTTCATAGCGATTAGAACATGACAAATGGATTCCTCAAGTGATTCTTGTAGGTTTGGTTTTCTAAGACATATGTAGTTTGGTTTTAATTTAGGATAAATAGATGTATCAGGGTAAATTTTAGGGCTTAGGGAAAATGTATTCCTAAATAAATCTTGGGATAGTCCTATGGCTTAGCCCGAGAAGTAGTACTGAGATCACTAGTTGGTTTTGTTCAAACTAATGGGATATAACTAAGTTGAAAACTACACTTTAGTCTAGAGTTTCTCAACAATAAATGTGAATAAGGATTGGATTTGATTTAATAAAGCATTACATGATATTGGACATGAACTACTCAACTCCAACTAGGCCATGTACCCTCTATTATAATTCCTCAAATCAGGTTTGTTAAAAATAATGTGATTAAAATGAATTATTAACCTAATTACTTTCAGAATAATTACCAAAGTTTTTATTTAAGGATATATTAAGTTTAATCCACCCAAAACATCAAACCCTAACCCTAGCAGATCAGTCACGTATGATAATGATAGTTTTAGACAAAATAGAAATTTGAAATTGTTTCTGACACTTTTACCGGGACACGTATCCGTCTGTCGAGGATGCGAAGTTATTACCCCTCCTTCCCTCTTTCAAAAGGTGGGTAGTAACTTCCACTTCTTCAGGGACAATTTTTCTTTGATAGAAATGGGATAATGTGATTTTGGTTCCTCCTTTTATGGATTCATCATCAGAATATATCACCTAGTCTGGGCCTCCCTAAAAGATTTGAGTTTTTGTTTTTGAATATTCATATTAGTGCCATATCTTTTTGGATGCCGATTAATTACATTGCTTCCGTTAGGACATTCCAAGGGGTCATGATAGGGAAAAAACCTTCGTTCAATGTAGATGGTAACATCAGGCGTGGCGTGGTATTTCTGGATGAGTGGAATTTGGAAGACATGTATTCTTCCTCCTAAGAGGGAATCTCAAGGGAAAATAATCTGAGGCATCCCACATCAATCACGGGGTATATTATGCCAGAGTCATGTATCAGAGGTTTTCCTTATCTTCCTGTGTTTAACATAGGGTATTCCATGTGTTTAATGTCTATCAGAGACTTGTAGTTTCAAAGGTTTTCTTCATACATCCCATATTTAACATGGAGTAGGCCGAAAGTTTAACGTCTTATGGAGATGGTATGAGAGTGATCAGAACATCCCATAGAGATGGATCAGAGCGGTGGATACCTAGGAGGTAGAACCTAGAAGTTTTACCAGATGGATGGATCAGAACACCCAAGGAGGGTGGATCCAGGGCTGTGTGTCCCAAAAAGGGAGGATCTCACAACGTGAGGGCTGATTTAGACACCACAAGGGATGAATTAGAGGATCATGGATACCAGGACAGGGGGAACCAAGGTATAAAATTGGATAGGATTGAACCTCATAGAGGATTCCTACATACCCTATGTAGAATAAAAGCATCAAAACCCACGTTGTTCTAAGGGGTGTGGCATAGGATCGGGGTTTACATAGAGGAAACCAACCTGAAGACATATTGAGGATTATGCATGGTTATCTAGCCTTTACAATAGGGGAACTCTTGGTTAGATGGATACGATGTTTGGGGCTTACGCATGGTTATCTATCCGAGTGCTACTAAGAGCGGTGAGGAAGTGGGTGGCATGATCTCACTGGGATGGGCGGACCGAGTAAAACTCGGATGGATGATAGATGATTTGATGAAGTGGATGAGGTAAATGGGATGGAACTGAAGTGAAGACGAATGTAATATTGGGATTGAACCTTAGGGTGGCTTCCTACACATCCTAGTGGGTTGGAATCAAAGTCCATGTAGTTCTATGGGATGATGAGACACTTGAGGAGGTGGCACATGAGAATGGATGCATGGATGGGACCTGAAGGAAGTAGAACCTCTGAGTTGGGGCATGACCTTCCCAAAACACAGTGGATCAAGGGAGAGACTAGGATGGTACATGAGTTATGGGTTTGAACCTCAAGGAGGCTTCCTACGTATCCCTGTGGAAGGGAATAAAAGTCCATGTAGCTCAGATTGGGGCATAGAATTGGGGTGTACACAAAGGATAGCAACCTAGAGACATGCTAGGCCTTACACGTGTTTAACTACCCAGGAGCTATTCTAACATCACTAAGTGGTGGACCAAGGGTATGGGTTCCAACAAAGGGGAAACCATAGTTTACCAATGTTTGGGTTGAACCTTAGGGAGGCATCCTGCGTAACTTGTATAAGAGATAGGGATCAAAACCCACATTGTTCAAAAGCATGTAGTTTAACGTTATGTGGGATGGAAGGGAAAAAAGATTAATGTCATGCGAGATGAGCGTGAACCAACATGAAGTGGTTGAGACCAATGGGATATGGGCTTTAACCTCAGGGTGGATTCCTATGTACCTTGCTTTAAAAGGTCAAGAATCAAAGTCCATGTAGTTCAGATGTGGGGAATGGGGCATACATACTAAGGCATCCCAAAGAGAATGTCATGGTCATTTTTTACTCTAAGATCATGTGATTCATGCTCAGTATGAGAGACAATAGCCAACAAAAGACCTGATGATTATGGTGAAAAGGTGCAGCCACAAAGGGTTGTAAATGAGGCTTACACTTTGAAAATTCCTAGCTGTCGTTATGGAGTGGAAATAGTGGATATGGATTACGCAAGGAAGCTGCCCGGGTTCCACTAAGGAGTGGACATTTTGGATGGGTCTTATGCATGGATGTATCTTGGGTGCCAATATGGAGTGGAAAGGGTGGATGGGGATGACACATGGAAATTACCTGGGTGCTTTTATGGAGCAGTAATGGTGGATGGGTCTTACACGTGGAAGTTTTCTAGGTGATACTAAGGAGATACAATGATGGATGAGTCTTATTCATGGAATTTTCTCATGTTCCACTATAGAGTGACAATGATGAATTTGGGATACGCATGGAAGTTTCTCAGGTGCCTCTAAGGAGTGGCAATGGTGAAAGGGGATTATGCATAGACGATGCATGTCTGTCACTATGGAATGACAATGGTGGATGAGTATTATTCATGGAAGACACACGTGTGCCACTATGGAGTGGAAATGGTGAAAGTGGATTACGCGTGGAATCTATCGGGGTGCCACTATGGAGCGGTAATGGTGGATGGGGTTTACCCATGGAAGCTTCCCGTGTGCCTCTAAGGAGCAGAAATGGTGGATGGGGCTTATGCATGGATGTTGCATGGGTGTCGCTATGGAGTGGAAATGGTAGATGGGGCTTATTCATAGAAGATTCTTGAGTGCCGCTATGGAGCCACAACAGTGGATAAGGCTTATGCATGGATGCTGTTAAGGTTCCACTAAGGATAAAAATGATGGATGGGGCTTATGCATGGATGTTGATTGTGTGTCACTATGGAGAGAAAATGGTGAAATAGGCTTACACATAGAAGATTTTGGGGTTCCACTAAGGAGAGATAATGGTGAAAGGGGATTATGCATGGAAGATGTCTGAGTGCCACTAACGATCATAAATGGGGGATGGTACTTACTCATTGATGTTTCCCAAGTATCGCTATGGAGCTGCAAAGGTTGATGGGGCTTACGCATGGAAGTTGTCTGGGTGCTTCTAAAGAGTAGCAATAGTGGATGGGGATTATGTGTGGAAGCTTCCCAGGTTCCGCTAAGGAGCTACAATGATGGATTGGGATTTTTCATGGAAGTTCCCCATGTGTCGTGATAGAGTGACAATGGTGAATTGGGCTAATTAATGGAAGCTGTCAGGGTGCCTCTAAGGAGTGGTAATGGTGAAAGGGGCTTACATATGGAAGCTTCTCATTATGTCTTCCTTGTTTCTGGCCATGAGGGCATCCAAAATCACTGGGGTTTATGGAATATAATTGAGTCCTACACCTATGCATTAGTTCACAAGTGGGATAACACCAAAGGAATTGGAAGCAATTCAAAAAAACGGAGAAGGAAAGTGTGAATCAAATGACCAACATTTGGAATGCAGTGACTGTGGAATGATGATGGAGGATAACTGTTGACCATGTTTGCAACATGGTATTCATATTGAATTATCTTGAAATGGTGACCAGAAAACGAGGGTCAACTGCTGACCATGTTCGATACACAGGACCTGATTCAAAGTGTTGTCCAATGACTTTAGGGGAGTTGGCCCATGATGGAAGGCAATCCATAAGGCCAAGTATCCATACTCTTGGAGGTCCCTTCAGAGGTGAAAAAGGTTGGAGATCCAAATCAAGGACACGTAAATCATGAGGTGGATTGATGGAACATTCGAACGGATTCCAACCCTCTTGAAATTATGCCACCATGATCGTGGCAAGATTCATTTTATACTTGCCTTATAAGGCATCTCTTATTTGGAACAAGAGGCATACTATTATTGAATAATAGGAAATGCTATAGTTTAAAGTCATGTAGTGAGGACTATTAGCATATTATGCTTGGTTCATAAGGCATCTCTTGTTTGGAAGAAGAGGAATCCAATGTTTGTAATATAGGGTGTAAAATTTTTTATAGTCATATAGAGAGGACAATTGGCATCTTACGCTTGATGGATAAAGCATATTTTATTTTAACCAAGTTGAATCCTATATTTGTCACATAGAGAATCCTATAGTTTATATTCAAGTAGAGAGGACTATTAGGCATATGGTGCCTAGAAATGGTTGTTTTTTGGACTTACGTGATAGAATCCATTTTTTGTTCAACTCGGCATTAGAACTAGGTGTTGAGGTTTAAGGATATTCTTGAGGAATGGTTTGAATCCTAGTACTTGGGCAATTGAAGATGAGAATCTCGACTCACAACATGGGAAAGAGACCAAGAGGAATATGTCAAATAAGGTGTTTCATGGAGTGTGGAGGAGTATCTCAAATCCTGGTATTCTATAGGAGGAAGGTGGGTGCGCCTAAAGGCATAATGGAAAATGTCGATGTCCCAGCCTGAAAAGTTTGTTTTGTGACTGTCCATTTTTCATGGGGGTCGATGACAGTAGTGAAGGGACCAGTCTATTAATAAACCCTAGTGGGGGTTCATGGGCATAGACCCCATATTATGGAATGGTGGGGGAGGAAGAAGGAGCTTCGTGAAGGATAGTTCTTTAAAAAGGAATAGGTTTTGCTGAGCTTATTGTCTCGAAAATAATGGAGAATCGTACAACTCAGGGCCTTGAAGAGAATGGGGATTCATAGAGATTAGGTTATCACTAAGAATGGGTCTTCGTCGACCTCTGGGTCTCACAAATAATGGATTTTTTCGAATCGCTAGGTCTCACGGAGCATGGGGCTTCACAAATCTCAGGGTATCTTGAAGAAGCTTTGTAAAGGAATGGGGCTCGTGGAGAATGGACACACCATAGCATAAGGTGTATTATTAAGATAGTGCTATGTGAAGCCTTAATAATTTTCAGAGACTCGATCAACCTGAATGGGGCTCCCACCTTTGAAAATGGTGGAAGTATTCATGAAGGGAATCAATTTGTAGTGCTCTGGAGTACTGCGAAATGGGAGACCAGCCACCGAAGGGGTAGCGTAACCATCCTTCTTAGGCGGGGAATCTGACTATTTATAGGTGATGGAGGTCGTTAGAGCTCTCTAGGGGGATGAAATGTGCTCAAAAAAGAGAAAAAGATGTCGTGAAGGTAATCGTGCTCAGCAACCGGAGGCAGTTCCCTCAAGTTTCTCAGAGTCACAGAGCTGACCTTCATTCCCTCTGTGATGGTTGCAGAGGCTCTGTTCAAGTTTCTTGGACTCACAAAGTCATCAATCATAGCCTTCACAATTCCCACGAAGGTTCTGGTCAAGTTCCTATGCTCTTTAATCATTGAGGGAGCTTCATAAATGAGCTCCATGAACCAGTTTTCTATCCCATCATTGAATGTTCATAACACCTAATTTTTAACTCCGTTCGAGTTCTACTACTAGTAAAATCAAATATTGAAAAACATGTTATTCTCTTGGAAAATGTATTGAGTCGTTTTTAATATCTTTTAGACTTGTTTTTTGGTGCCAACAAATCCCCCCCTTAAGAATGGGGTCCAACAAGGATAAGAAGGGAGAGGTGTACCACATTCTGAGCAACCTACTAAGGAAAACGCCTGCCTTGGGGTCCGATGTACCTCAATATTATTGAGGAGACAACCAACTAAATATATAATCCCACTTGATTCATGCTCAGTGTGGTAAATAAGAGATAATATAATATCATCCACCTTTATGAGAGTGATAAGCAGTGGATGATGTGATGGGATCAGAATGGGAGATTGATCACCATCGGGAGAATCCTAAATGAGAGAAGGGTCACAACTAGAGAACAAAGCTCTTTGGACAACCAACTTGCTTCTATCAATGTGTGCTCTAGTTCACAAGTAGGATAATTCAGGGGAATTGGAATCAACCCGAACATAGAGGAATGCATATTGTGAATCACAATACCCAAAATTCAGAACACAATGTGGGGGGAATGATGATGAAGGATAGCTGTTGACCAAATTCTAAACATAGCATCTGTATTGCATTATCCTGAAATAGGAACAAACAAACGAGGCTCAATCTCTGACTACATTCAAAAACACAGTGCCAAACTTGAAGTGTCGTCCAATGTCCTTCAGAACATTAGCCAAGGATGGTAGGAGAGACTTAAGGCTGAGCAACCTAACCATTAGGGGGATCCTTCAGACATGATAGGGAATCAAGATCCAAATTTGAGGGCACGTAAAGCCTAGTGATGGAATGATGGGTTGTTTAAATAGAGTCCAATGCTCCTGAAATTACACCACTATTAAGAAAGCACATTGGGTGAGCATATCAGTCTGAGCCTGGATCAAACCTACTTCAAGACAGGACCTCTCTTGTGAGTGCCTATAATGCCTTATAGTTTTATATCATGAAAATGAGAACTGTAGATATGTAGTTTATCATTGTACGGTGAGGACGATGCATAGAATAGTTTATCTTCATATGACCAGGATGTTTCATATAACTTTAAGGTCATATTGCATGGGCCAAGGCTGATTGTTTAAAGTCATGTCGTAAGGACTATTGTATCTTAGATTAAGGACATAAAGGTTGGATCATAATCGAGGCCGAGGGACAAAAGTGTTAATGAACCTAGGGCTGGGATCAAGTTGAAATGCATGGGCATCACTATGTATCTCATAAGTATAAAAATCTAGAAAAACATAGTTCTTGATCATAGCATGGTCAGAGAACAATGCTGGAAGGGGAAATCTTCTTCAGCGAGGAAGCTGACGCATCCCATAATTATCATGGGGCATCCTGAACTTGTTCAGGGTAGGGGCCACAGTTTAAAGTCAAGTGTCAAGGAAATGGGTACCCCAAAGAATAATTGGGTGGTGAAGTTCATAACATGATGTGAATGGGGACCATAGAGGTCTCCAAAACACCACATGTTCCTATAACGGAAGTCGAGGCTGAGAATGACTAGACAGGGAGTTTACGATTCAGTTGGTTGGACCTAAGGATCAGATGCCTGAATGTCTGTGTGTATACTGTAAGGTCAGAAATCAAGCCTTACGTAGTTCATTGTATTCCGAATAGATTAACATCATGTGGAGATGATGATTGTTTTATAGTTTAAGGTCATATGGTAGGACCAATAGGTCACACCAACTTATATATTGATATTACCCTACAACAACCCCTAAGCCTACATCCTCCACGCTCAGTGTAGGAAACCAGGAGTATTGTCTAGCCTTTCTTGAGGGAGTGTATCATTGGAAAGGAAATTTCAGGTGGGAAAAATCCTAGAAGAACCAACATTCATACTTGAAGCACAGAAATGCATGAAGTTACAACACCATGGGTGTTGAGGATCCGTAAAACAGAAAGGGCATTAAACATGTGATTCACAACATTTGATATTTGGGACTCAATGGAAGCGTTGTAATGATGTATGATAATTTTTTACCATGTTCGAAACATAGCATCCACTTTGAATTATCCTATACTGGGAAGAAACAAATGAGCATCGAATGTTGTCCATATTGGCAATGTGGGATTTTCACCAAATTATTGTTTTAAATCTATCGGGGTGTTGGCTTAGGATATAGTAGGAGAGAAATGAGGCCAAGCATATATACCTCTAGGGGTTCCCTTTGGATTTGAAAGATAATGAATACCCAAATGAAGAAATATGAAAAGATTGAACATTACCAATGCAGTTTAAGCATCATGCAAGATGAGTTTAAGGAGTGGTAATCTCAAAGGAAGTACATGTTTGTTCCTCCATAGAGGTGGCGTGCTTATGGGGGGTGTGGAAACGGTCGACAAGGATCATCACCCGTCCCTTTTTCAATAGATGTGGGTTCTCATTGAACTTAACATTCATCTTTTTGACCCGTTCAGTGTCATTATCCTTTAAATAAGGTTGAATTAACCTTGCGGGAACTATTGGTCCTAGTGGGTGATTGTGTGTGGGTCAAGCACTCATAAAATCATTCCTTCTCAGATGTAAATTCCTTGGATGGTCTCCAAAGGGTTTATTTGTGGAGCCAAGAACTCCCAATAGTACTGTTATCCATGATTCATGGACCTGATTTCTAAAGGAAGGCACTCATCTTCTGACGATTTAGCCAACGACATTTAAGGACTCCACTAGTCGAGAGGATGGGAGGCCAGTCTCACTGTTCCCTTCTCAGGGAGTATTTTTTCTCATTCAGAGACACACTTATAGATTTAAGTTGTGTCCATATGTTCATGAATCCTTGGTTTATTCCTAAAGAGTGTGTCCCTGGGCTACCCTTGGTTTTCAAAATCATTGTAAGCATGCATATATTTGATTCGACAGAGGTGATGCTGACTTCATCCATATTATAAGGCTCTCGAGAGTTTATCATCATATAGTGGGATGGAAGGTGACTTAATTTTGGGATTAGGCCCACAATGAGGGCTTCCTATGTATCCTTGGGGAGTGGAATTAGAACCCACATATTTTAGATTGTGTGGGGCTTATGCATAGAAGTTTTCCATTTGATGTGACATGATTGGGAGAACCCTTTTGGATGGGCACCCTTTTGAGCTCAGGCCTTCTAGTAGGTGTCTTATGTATCCTATTTAATCTGAAATAAAAGTTTTCATAGTTCAGATGGTGTGGAACTTAGGCATATAATCTTCCCATTTATGGGGGCATGGTTGGGTGTACACTTTATGGATAGGCACCCATTTGATCTCAGGCCTTCGGGTAGGCATCCTATATATCCTGGTTTAATTAGGAATCAGAGTTTTTGTAGTTCAGATGGTGTGGGGCTTATTCATGGGAGAATCTCATTTTAGGGGGCATGGTTGGGTGGACCATTTATGGTTGGGGACCCATTTGAGCTCAGGCCTTCTGGTGTTGTCCTACGTATACAGATTTAATCAGGAATCAGAGTTCTAGTAGTTCAGATGGTGTGGGTCTTATGCCTGAGAGATTCCCATTTGAGGGGGCATGGTTGGGTGGACCCTTTATGGATGGGAAAAAATTTGATCTTAGGCCTTCTGGTAGGCATCCTATGTATCCTGATTTAATTAGGAATTAGAGTCATTATAGTTCAAATGGTGTGGGGCTTATGCATGTGAGTTTCCCATTTGAGGGAGCATGGTTGGGTGGACCCTTTAGGGATGGGCACTCATTTGAGATCGGGCCTTCGGGTAGGCATCCTATGTATCCTCATTTAATCAGGAATTAGAGTTCTCACAATTCAGATGGTGTGGGGGTTATGCATGGGAGCTGCCCATTTGAGGGGGCATGGTTGGGTGGACCCTTTATTTATGGGCACCCATTTGAGCTTAGGACTTCTGGTAGGCGTCCTACGTATCATAATTTAATCAGCAATCAAATTTATCATAGTTCATATGGTGTGGATTTTGTAATCTTCACAAACCACTAATCCAGCATGAGTCATGCTTGGTGTGAGAAACAATAGGATTTGAAAGATTCAACAACGCACATGCCTCCTCCCATGTTGGTGGGGAAGGGATAGCCAATAACGGACAAGGTTGGGGAAATAGTGGGTTAGGGACCTGAGTAATTAACCTTTCCACGTGAGATTTAATTAAAGGTCATGCAGCTCGGGCTCAGAAGATTATAGAAATACCTTAGTGGGAGGGCCCCATAGCATATTATAGGAAGGGGAGGTGTTTTGTCCTCAACATAGGGGGAGAAAACATAGCCCATTTGACTGATAATTATCCCTCATTGAATGGAAAATCATGTGATCACCCTTAATCCCAAGAATATGGAGGATCACATCAGCGTCCCAAGGTTGGGCTCTAGGTTACTGTGTGAAAGTATCCTCATAGGAATTTCTGAAGTCTACACATTTTTGGGGAGGTAATTCGTGACTCTGCTTACCATGGGTATTTAGACTCAATGGGGTGTGCTGATGCACCCCATGGTCTGATCATACGGTTCTGGGGACTTTAGAGGAGGCTTTGGCCTAATTTCGGATGACTGGTTAGTGAAATGACCATAGAAGACTAGACGATAGTGGAGCGGTTAGGTTGGAACTGGTGGGAACAATACCCAATAACACCCTAATCCACGTATTGGTTTTTCACAAGGGATGAGGGAGGCTTTGTATAACATAGTGTTATGCGGGTAGAGGGGTCGTCTGCGTACCGCTGAGTTATGCGGCATGGGTATATCCCACCACATACAAAAGTGGTACATGGCTCACCATTCCACATTGGGTTATATCTGCATACCATTTTGGTATGCGATGCTTGGTTCAGTTCGCGTAGCAGTACACTATGTGGAGCACCATAATGGAGGTGGTTACGGGGGATCATCGTTCATAGGGAGTTCATCCGTGAGAAGTCTTTTGTTCGTAGTTCACCTGTTAGGTTTTTGATTATTTTTTTATTATTCAATTCCCCCATTTTATGGTTCACAGTCAGCTTTACCTACGGAGGAGTATTTCACGGTTCATGCTTTACTAAAGAAACAAGAAAGAAGCTGGAGTGCAACCTCTAAGTCTCCCTGATGATTTCATCATTCGTCCTTCTCTCCGTCTATCTACCTATCTCATTGTGTGTCTTTGTACTTATATTGTGATCCTTTTATAGATCATCAGAGTGATCATATCTATTTGGAATGTGATAACCTTTGTGGAGGCCCATTGAAGCAATATTCTGATTCTTGGAAGACATAGTCAACCAGGGTTTGTGGAGGCTTTGGTTCGCAATAATGGTTCGTGGAACCATTCTTGTTCATATCATCCACAAACTGATGGGTTCATAGTATGGTAAGCAGAC
This sequence comes from Viscum album, assembly GCA_963277665.1. NCBI lineage: Eukaryota > Viridiplantae > Streptophyta > Magnoliopsida > Santalales > Viscaceae > Viscum > Viscum album. Next base: position 161,777,178 of record OY728155.1, on the reverse strand, counting down.
TGTCCTTACATGCATAACTCCTTCGGTTGATGCAGTTCACGGTTTTCCTTGCTCGCTGGCCATCACCCCGTGGACCAGCGGTTCGCAGATCGCCTCTCATACCTGGTGGTTTGTGATCCATCTTCTCCACATACCTTTCCCATTAATGGTACGTGAACCACATAAAAACCTTAAAAACTTTAATTCTTTTAAGTTCATTCAAATAATTGAAACACAGTTTGAGTCATTTCACCTTGATAGACTTCAAGAAGCCCTTTCTCCCATCTATGAAGCAATTCTGGGGGGATTTTCTCCTCTTGGAAGAATTTTCAGGACCCTAAAAATGCCCCACATTGGAATGGTGTCTGTTCCAAACCAAAAGGGGACTATTTCGATGTAGAAGCGGTACTAAACTGATGTTTCTCTCAGTATAATAGGTAGATCCAGTAAGAGGGGACCACACCTATATATATGGGGCCATGTCATTTGTCTTTTACCATTTATCTTAGTGAAAATCACTCCCTATTTCCCCATCCTTCTATGCTCTTACGTACCATGAATCTTGTGAAAATCATGTTTGTGAACTTATCTATACATTCCATGAACCAATTTGCTTATCATTTCTTCATCCTTATACCATATTTTGGATTCCATGAATTGGACTATGGAATTGTAAGACTTGAATTCCAGATTCTATGTGGAATAATGCTACGTGGCTCCTTATCTGCATACCAAACTTGGATTAGTGAATCGAACTTCAAAAACTATTAATACGGACTTAAATTTTAATCCACAACTTCCGAACACAAACTTCACTAAGGTCGAGGTTTGCGTTTTCTTCATTCCATGAACCATTCTATTCATTGGCAAATAGTTCATGGGCCTACACCTCGCGATTCTCTTGCGTACCATGGATGTACGCAGTGAACTGCATCCGTGTACCATAGTTGTAGGATGAGTTTCTTCCACATGTCATGTTGTACGTGGAATGTTCCTTCCACATTCTATTTCTAGGAATAGTACTTGGAGCCTTTTTTAGACATGTTTTAAGTCCTTTAGACATTTTTTCACAGCATTTTACAAACAATTTAATTGGACTGATGTCTCATCGGATTCTAGATTTTCCGGTCAACATCATTTCAATCGGGTATTAGTTGTAAACAACGACATGAAATTAACAAACTGAAATAATCGAATTGAGATCTATTTTTTCTTGAGACAAGGGACTCGGTGAGTATATTTCTACTATTGCTTAGGTTTTATGGAACATATCATGAACTTTTATGCCTTTTTATTATAAACCTATTTTTTTGCCTAATATTTCTTGTTGTGGGCTTAATGGGTATAACTTGACTTTTGATTAGGCTTCCCCTTCCAGTTTTTCGACCTAACAAGATTTACACCTTTTCTTATGGCTCAATTTTTCCCTCTTTTTTTAACGGGTCGATACTTGAATTTTTCCTAGAGGTGCCCTTTTATAGTCTTTTCCTCTGGAAAGTATGGTGTCTTTTTTGCTAGAAGTTCATTATCCTCCCACCCAAACTTATTACTGATGTTTTCTGTTGAACAGTTGTGACCAGACTTAACAGGGTAGGGCCCTGACTCGGGACTATCAGCCAAGAATTTTCTAATATCCTTCATACATGGATTAGGGATTTTTCTTGACCCTTAATTTGTGGATTCTTGACATGCATGAGGCTTAAGAGCTGCTTTAGGCGTACACAGTTAGGAAAGGAATCTCCTAGGGACACATTTTTCTTTGATTGGCGACCATTTTTGTGGTCGATGTATGCAGATCCACCGTGTCATGATATGCATAGTCAAGAAATGGTGTCCACATGACACTGGCCATCTGTCTTTGTTGGCTATTTAGGATTTTCAACATCTTGACTTTATTTTGAAACTGAGAGCCACAGTGGGCGGATGGCCCGAGTAGTTGTATCTGAAGTCATTAGGAACATTCATCTTAGCTTTTAGTGAGTAAATATTCCCACACGTTTCTCTCTTATGTAAGGGAGATTTGGTGAATGATCATGTCAATTAAGAGTCTATTTTTGGTCATGGGCACTTGGGAAGAATGAGGTACATAAGACGTCATCTAAGAGTTTATTGAATATGGGGGTGTGACAAGATGTGAATGTCATTTGAGAGTAAGGAAGCTAGAGAGAACTCGTCTGGGGACAAATTTTCCTTTGATTAATGACCAACTTTTTGGGAAATATATGCATATCCACTAGGGAATGATATGCATAGTCAAGAAAAGGTTTCTGTAAGACACTGTCCTTCCATTTCCAATGGCTATTGAGGATTATAGAGATTGGGATATTTCTAAACAAGGTATTTGACATTCAATGAGGGGTGTGCTTGAGAATCAAAAAGGGCCATTTTAATAGAGTTTCTTCGGTGAAACCTATAAATGATTGGGGGTACTCTTCTTTTGTACGAGGATCAACTTCACGCATATGGATGGGATATCTTTACAATCCTCAAAAGGAACCGAACATGAATCGGGCCTATATGTTCCAATATATCAAGGATATATGTAAGGAAGAAAGTATAAACCATGAATTTAAAGGCACTTGAATCAGGAGGGATGGGATGAGGCTTAGAAGTCGTTGGTCATACCGAGATAGGAGAGGACTCTCTTGGGGACGAATTTTCCTTTGATTGATGACCATTTTTGTGGGTAACATATGTAGAACCACTGAGGCATGATGTTAATAGTAAAGAAAATGTGTCTTTATGACACTGGCCTTCCATGTCAGATAGCCTTGTAGGGTTATGGGGATTTTCTATCCCTCAAAGCATAGAGTTTAGAATATGGAAGGAGTGTATCTAGACATATTGGGGATATTTGGGCTACGATTTACCCATGGAATCAAGTGTCCCTTATGTAGATCTGACTCGTACATAGGGTGATGCATTCATTTCACCTTTGGGATACCTAGTTATTTAACATCACATGTCCAAGACATACAGTTCCTCCTAGGGGAGGGAATCGTGACATGCCTTTTAGAGTCGTGATGCTAGGAGAAAATTCCTAGACTGTTTTTCCATAACGTCATTGTGGATCTCTCACTAAAATCCCTTAGATCACATGATCCATGCTCTATGTGAGACAAAAGGGATTACAATGATTCCATTTCATTTCTTAGGTGTAGAAAAATCAATATTAGAGGGAAATTTTGGGCTTAAACCATTGTTATGCAGTTTAGAGTCATGTCGTGAGGACGATTTTGGCCTTTTAGTTTAACGTCGTGCGGTGATGACGATTTTGCTATCATAAATATCTTCAATAGTTTCAAGTTAATCACAATTCGTATGTTCATGGGTTTCCATTGATGTGAGTGATGATAGAAGGTGTAAACTATAGTCCTGGGGGAAACTTGAATTAGGAGGGATGACATGGGGCTTAGAAGTCAATGGGTATACTGAGATAAGAGAGGACTCTCCTGGGGACGAATTGACCTTTGATTAATCGCCATTTTTTGGCCAACGTATGAAGAGCCACCGGGGCATGATGTTCATAGTCAAGCAAAGGTGTTCGTAAGACATTGGCCTTGGATGATTGTGGGGATCCAAGTTTTCCCAATTTATAGAGTGTGAAAAATGTAAAAGATGTGTCTGGGAATGTGAAAATACCCCGACCATGGTAAACTCTGAAATAATTAGAGATTACACATAGGTTTGGCCCATATGTATATGGGGAAGCATGAAATTTTGACTTCCAATGATTAATAGGCATGTGTAGAATCTTTTGATACCAAGGACTGGTCCACACATAACTCTTGAAAAATTTTGCAGTTTATTGTCATGCGATATGACCTCTCATAGACTCCTTGTACAATTCTAACCTACATATGGGAGAAAAAGGGAATTTTTTGCTGGTGCTTGGGCCAGGACACCGAATCTGAGTGTCACTATGTATCTTGCAAAGGTAGAAATCAAGACACGCGTAGTTATGAATATTCCCTACATGATTATGCTCAATGTGTTAGGGATAATTGAGGTCATTTTTGTTTCACTTTATACCGTTTTCGGTCCTATCATATTCCACTATTATTTATTTTTGTAATAGAATCCTCACTACTGATCCTAAACTCGCGTGAGTTATACTTAGTGTTAGAAACAAGGAGTGGTCGTAGACTCTCATTTAAAGTACAGAGAGGTAGGGAACCAGATGGGGGCATTTTCTTTTTCTTTCCTGGCGGGGCTAGGCCAAGATCGAGTATTGAGGCATCGCTACAGATCCTGCGAGGGTCATAATCAAGCTGCACGTAGTTCTATGTGTACATCGTGCCTATTTGGCTCGATCCAAAGGGTAGGGGCACTTTAATTCTACCCAACACGGTTTCTAGGTCTGCCATATTACAACAAAGTTAGCCTTTATAAGAGAATCTCTACCACCCATCCTAATCTCATAGGATTTATAATCGATGTGAGAAACAAAAATTGATAAGGGTTTCATCTATGAATATGTGTAGATAGGGTGCGTGATGGAGTCATTTTGTCGATGGGGATGGGGCATGATTGATGATCTAGCCGTCGCTACGTATCCTATGATGTCAGGAATCAAGAACCGCGTAGTTCTATGAGAGATCATGCAGTTTATTTTCATGTGATTAGGAAGTTTATGCTACATAATTTAACATCTTATGGTGAGGACATGAGTCACAGTTTAACACCATGTTTTAGGGTTGATTTCCTTATAGTTTAATGTCATTTGGAAAGTATGATGACTCATATTTTATGGTCCTAGGGTTTGGATCATGATATTGGAGAATATTTAACTCATTGATTATGGTATAAGAGTTTGGACCATGATATGGGGGTATTATAACCCATAGTTTAGGGTCATAGGTCTCAGACCATAGCATTTGGGGCATTTTAACTCATAGTTTAAGGTCGTATAGATCAGGCCTTGGCTCTATGGTGTTTTTCCTTTACTCATATTTTAAGGTCTTAGAGTTTGGACCATGAGATGGAGGGCATTTTTTTGACTAATAGTTTAGGATCATAGAGTTGGGACCATACCATGAGAGGGGATTTTTATTACTAAATGTTTAGGTTCATAGATTTTAGACCACAACATGCGAGGGAATTCTTATGACTCATAGTTTAAGGTCGTAGAGTTTGGACCATTATATGAGAGGGAATTTTTATGACTCAAAGTTGTGGGTTATAAAGTTTGGAACATAACATGATTGAAAAAATTTATGACTCATGGTTTAGGGCCGTAGATTTTGGACCTTAACATGAGAGATAATTTTTATGACTAATAATTTATGGTCATATAGTTTGTACCATAACTCGAGAGGTCGTTTTTATGACACATAGTTTAGGGTCGAAGAGTTTGGACCATAACATGAGAGGTAATTTTAATGACTGAAAGTTTAGGGCCATAGTGTTTGGACCATAACATGTGAGTAACACAAAATATTTCTTCAAGAACATTGCATTTTTAGGGGCTGTGATGAGCTCTCCTTCCATTGATATCAGGGCATATGCTCCATTGGAATATACCCTATGTATAACATATGATCCTTCCTACTTTGGTCCAAGATTTAGGGGATTCTTCCCAAGTATCATTGAGGTTCTGAGGACTAAAAACATTTCTCTTTTGAGGAAACATCAAAGTCGAACCTTTTTGTTGAAGGCTCGTGCAATCCAATTTTTGTAGATTTCCTAATGGTGCATAGAATGCAGCCTTTTCTCATATATCAAATCCAACTCATCAAACCGTCTCTTGGATTTCTCGTCCATGGACAGTTGATTAAAAATATCCACACAAAGTGAATGAACATGGATTTTGATAAGTAACATCACCTATGCCCCATATACTAGTGAGTACATTGCCTGGGTGGTGGTGCAGGTCGTGGTATGGTAAGGCCATAAAGCATGAAGGAGCTTGTCTGGTCATGAATTATTATCCTTATTGACCATTTCTTGAAGAATGTTGCAAAGATTCATGTTTAAATCCTATATCTGACCATTGGTCACCTCATGGTAATGGGATGAATGGTTTTCTTTGATTACATACTCTTGGTACAGCCTGTCCAGCTCAGTAGAGCATAAGTAGGTGTTGTTGTCTGTCAGTATTGTACGAAGGACACCAAATCTGGTGATGATGTTGGCCTTCAAAAAGCTAGCGATGTTTTTCTACCCGACTTCCTTAAGGGGTATGAATTTGGTCCATTTGGAAAAGAATCCATTCACCATCAGTATGAACATGAAATTTCTTATTATGGTGGGACGATATGGTCCCACAACATCAATCCCCTAGGTGACGAATGTCTAGGAGTACTTAGTTGTATGAAGTAACTCCAGGGGCGGTGAATGAAATTAGCATGACCGTGGAAGGAATGTAACTTCTTAGTAAATATGGTACAATCCTGTATCATGGTTTTCCAGTAATACCCAAGCCTTCAGATTTGGCGAGAGAGCCCGATTACTGACTGTTATTCTCCACAAGCTCTGACGTGCACTTATTTCTTGACGGTAGTTGTTTGTTATCCATCAATTCACCTGGTAAGGACTCCATTAAGGCCTCATTTATAGAGAAACATTTCTTGTTTTATCCCATTTTTATATGAAAACTTTGACTTCCCTTCTTCAGACCTTCTCCCTTTCAGCCCCATTTAGTGGGAGTTCCCCATTCCGATGGTAATTTTCAAAGGGAGACGTCCAACAGGTGGTATGACCATAAGGCTCAAGAATAGGACTAATTTAATCAATTTCCTTTTTATTTCCCTATATGAATGGAAAGACTATCTGGTGGTGAGAAATTCAAATGACTGTTTCATCCCTATCGGGATAGGCTAAGGTCATGGCTGCATTTGCCAAAGCGTCGGCTTGATCATTTTGTGACTGAGGGACATAAGTCAATATTGCTTATAATGGGAATTATTCCATCAATGCTCGAACATGTTTCATCAAAGGAACCAATCCTTATTTCTTGACAGCATAGTCATTGTTGACATGTTTGATGACTTGCTCTGAATCACCCTTTATTATTAGGTGTTTGGCCTGCACTTGGAGTTCCCATTCTTGGCCTACAATGAGGGCCTGATACTCTGCTTCATTGTTTGTACATCCTTCCAAAAGTAGAAAAGAGTAAGGCAATATGGCCTGTTTTGGAGATACGAGTATAACTACCAAACATACCTTGTTGAGCTTGGGATCCTCCATCCTTTACCCTATCAGGCTTGAGAAAGCACCATCGAAGTGCATTTACAATGCCTGGGGGTCTTCCTAGATGGAAAAAACCTCTTCATCTAGAAGATTGGAATCCAATGGTGTTGTTTATTCTAAGGGGTTCTTGGCTAGGATTTATGTTAACTCTTAGACATTGATGGACTTCTAGGGAACATACCGTATGTTGATCTATTGTAGGATGACCGCCTATCATAATAGGTGCCCATTCAGCATGGTATAGTTGAAGATATATTTGAGCGGGTTGTAGTGGGAGACAAGTTGGACCTCATAATGCTACAGGTAATTCCTGAGCATATGAACTGAAAATATTAGGGCTAAGTAGTTCTTTTCAATCTTCAAATACCGAGTTTCGGCATTGATCACTGGTCGTTTGAGGTAGTAGAGGTTTTTCTCACAGCCGTCATCATTCTTCTTCATGAGGTAGGTGCCTAATGACCACTCTAGGGTGGTTATGTACAAAATTACTGGTCTCCTCTTGACTGAAGGTATGAGCACTGGTGGGCTTAGGAGGTATATTTTACGATTTTCAAACGCTTTTGGGAAATCATTATACCACTCATACGTAACTCTTTTCTTCATGAGCCTAGTTAAAGGTAAACATTTACCTGACATGTTGGCTATGAATCACAAAATTTAGACAAGGTCCTCCAGGAGACCTCTCAACTTGGTGAGTTTATGAGGTAGGGACATTCCATGTATGGATTTTGTCTTCTCGAGGTCAGCATCGATGCCACAATGGCGTATGATGAAGCCAATGAATTTTCCTGAGGTAATGCCAAAGGTTCACATCAAGGGATTCATCTTTAAACTATGATGTCACAATTTTTTAATGACAGTTTCAAGATCTGTAATGTGGTTACAGCGTTTTTGTGATTTAACCACCAGGTCATCGACATAACACTCGATGAATTTTCTTAATAAGGTCTTGAAGATGCGATGCATGGTGCGCTAATATGTGGAACCGACATTCTTTAGACCAAATGGAATCACCTTATAACAAAACACTCACTGAGGGGCCCTTAATGAAATGGATTCTTCATATCCTTGGTCTATCTAGATTTGATTGTATCTGGAATATCCATCCATGAAAGAGAGGACTTCATATCTGGATATTGCATCAATCAACAATTTTGTGATCGGGATCTGAAAGTCATCTTTTGGGAAATTCCAATTAAGGTCCCTGAAGTCAATGAAGATTATAATCTGTCCATTATAATTTTTGATAGGGACTATATTCTCCATCCATATCGGATAATGGACCTCTCGTATGATGTTGTCATTTATTGGCTTTTCAAATTCTGCCTCTATTTTGGAAGCATGCATCATGTGGGTCCTTCTAGCTACCTTATTATAGCCTAGGTGATCATCTGGTAAGACCAGATGATGAGTGAGGACTTCAGGATTGAGGTCCAACATCTCTTTGTAATTACAGGAAAACACATCTTGATTATTCTTTATAAAGGAGGTATATTCCTCCTATTCCTTGACAGGCATGGCCACACTGATTAGAGTGGGCCGCAAGTCATTTTTTATTCCCAGATTTATCTCATTAAGTTCATCTATTGTGTTTGAGACACCTTTTTCGAATGCAGGAGGGGCATCCATGAAGTCATCTTCCCCTTATTCTTCTTTTTTATCATTTTCATAATCTTTCTCTTCTGATAGAGAAAGGATTTTTGAGATGAACTCTCCGATGTTATGTTAGAAGAGAAATAATCTGTTGTCTTAGAGTGTGAGGCAAGGGTAGTCTGATGTCTCAAGGATGGTCTAAGAGAATCTTCGATAGGGATTTTCTTGAAAACATGGTAGTCAGACCACTTTTCTGTGTATTTGAACTTGGTGGTCATAATAGAGACTATGCAGACAACTGAGTATGAATTCGGTCTTGAATTTATGCATTCAACTTGGTTGATGGTTAGTACATACTCTCCCAAAGTTTATGGATAGGGTCAGAGGGAGCCATCTCTAATCCATTCAAGGCATTGATCCAATAAATTGTTTCAGCCAAAAGATGTTTTTCTTCTGACTCATAGAACCCATCATCTAAATAATGCGACTCGTAGAACTCAAATGAAGATTTATCATCATGCAACATCTCATTTTCCCCATTATTAAAATATTTGATTCACTAATGGTATGATGATGGAATTATAGTGTACTAATGCATCCAAGGCCTCCCTAATAGGATGTTAAAAGCCATACTTTTCCACAACACTAGGAACTCAGACTCTGATATGAGATCTGTGAGAAAATTTTTAACCTTGATTCATCCCAATGGTTTCTTCTCACTTTTTTCATATCCCAGTAGAGTTTTAGTGTAGGGTGTCAAGCCATTTTCAGCATATCTTAGCTGATGATGCATTCTCACGGGGATGAGGTTATCTCTAGAGTCATTGTATATAAAGATCATCTGAACAACAATTCCATTTATCTTTCCGGAAACATATAAGGGTTTTATGTGCCCATTCATGATGGCATATTCTTCCTTTTCTGTATAGGATATTATGGCGTGACATTCTTTGATAGTAGTCTCTGTTCGGTAGACTTCAGCTACTACTACTTTGGCCTCTAACCCTTGGGGACTTAGTAAGTCTTTGATGATTGGCTTCCTAAGATATGCAAAAAGTCTCAACACATCCAGGATTAATAGATTTTCTGGTATTGAAGCCAGCTGGTTCAAAATATCATATTTATTCTATAAATATCGGCACCTCTTGGATTGGGGTCACTCTTTCACTGACACATTAGGTGTTTCAGTTTTGGACGTAGATGGTTCGGCCTCTGTAGTAGGGGCAGGTGGTGCTGCAGTCTTTTCCATGTTTGGCCAGACTATTCAACCTATATACCTTGGGTGATTCGGTATTTCTTCATCCCCTGATGGATGTTCCAAGATAACTAGGATTGGATTTTTTTATACGGGGGTGGAGGAGAATTCTGGTTCCTGTTATGTCTGTCGGAGGGTGATTCTGTGAGTTTCTGTGATTTAACGATTAAACTTTTGGCATGGCCAGAAATTTGACTCATGCCATGGTCATTCCGTCCAAGAAACCTCCGGCCTATGCGACCTCTTCCTCCATATATCTAGTTCGGCATTGGGAATTCAGGTTTGTGGCCATAGTCTTCATCAGATAATGGGTCCATCAAGTGAATTACGTTAATAGAGGTGAATATCAGTTCTTGATTTGACACTATTTCTGCTTGATTGTCTCCTTCTGATGGTGTCATTTAGTAGGGTTGCGTCCATTGTACCATTTTTCTTGGGTGGTGGTCTTTCTTTCAAGATTGTTTTTATGAAGTTTTAAAGGTTCAATACTTACTTAGACTTTGGTTTCAACTCATCTCCTTTCTCTTAATTTCCTCCCTTCTAGTCTTTAGAGGTTTGTGTGGTTGAGGAGGATGGTTGTGCTATATTATGAGCTTTTGGGGGAATAGTTGGTTCTTTCAACTGTGCCTAGAGGATACCATGGACTCGGTTGACCGTCTTCTGGGTCATCCAATTTTTAAAAAATTTATCTTTCTTACTGGCGACTACCTTCTATTCCTCTTCCTCTATTTAGTCTAAGGTGGAAACATATGCCACATGTACAGGTGGCAGGCCCAACTTTACATACCTAGAATCCACCATCTTTTGTAGGATCCTTGAAAACAATGAACTCCTAGATGGTATATCCCAGTATTTGGTAATATGGACTATAATTGGGACAGTCGTCAAGACCAACTTCATTAGTTCACTTTTTCTCTAGCAGCCAGAGAAAATTGCAATTCATGGGGACTATGAAATAATCACAGACTTGGTCATCTGAAAGAATAAAAATTAATTCCTCATTCTTTGAATTGATTTCATTTAGCACCTCTTCACTCATCTTGTAGAGGTTGTGGTGGTTGTTGGAATCCAGGGGGGACATGCACGGTTCAGTGGGGGCCTCACAACTGGAGCCGGTGTCGGGGATGGCTTGAGCATGATAGGATTCACTTCAAAATTTCATGTTATTTTCCCTGAGCATGTTGGGGCCATTTGGGACTTGAGGTTGGTCGGTTTCAAATAGACTTCTATCATTTTGGAAATGGAAGAGAAGTCTCTAAATCCACTAGTGTACTTTACCAGGATGAGTGGCATTCACAATTCATCCCGAAGGTTATCAATGCACATGGAGAGCATCATATCTTGGGGGAGTGGTCGGTTTATGTAATATGTTGGGCCCTTCCATCTAGAGATGAAGTCTAAGACACTGTCATTCTCTCACTTTTTTCAGTTCATGATGTCATTGACAGTCATATTGGGAGGTTACGAAATGAACTAGAAGATAAAATTTCATCAAAGGTCCTCCCAGCTTGTAATTGAATTCGATGGTAGGAAAGTATACCATACAAAAGTTGAGCCCTGTAGGGTTAGTATGAAGCACCTGAGATTTACGGCTTCTTGCTACTATTGAGAACCCATCATGGGATCATAGTAAGATTCATAGTTCATAATATGATTTTATGGGTCCCTCGAGACATTGAATATTGGTAACAATGGGTTTCTGACATTTGGAGGTGGTGGAACATTTCTCACCCACTCATGGTAGGGTCTGCACTCTGGTTGCATTGAACTAGGCCACCCCTTCATGGATTATAGTTGAGCTGTTATTTGTTCAAATGTGTTTAAGATCCCTTGATGCATGTACTATTGGACTTGAGCTTGAGCTGGTGCACTAGTGGCCAATACTGGGCGTGCCTGTACTACTAGAATTTGGTGTTGATACCCAACCGGAGGTATCATTTGACGGTTTACCGGGATATATTCTTGTTACCTTCCTAGCAGGGGGAAGTCTTGATATCCTTCCAAGGATGGGTTGAACAGTCCTCCGAGCTTGGCTTCATTCACCTAAATGAGTGCATGTGGTATGTGAACCTTTTCTGATAGCACCTTATGATGTTCTACATGGGGAACATATCTGGTGAGGTAACTCCCTCGACATAGCTCAGAATTAATTCTCTTGATCTTTTTCATCTCCTCCCCCTTCCTGGGGAACCTTTCCTCGAGGGTGACAGACACATTCTCATGGGGAGGAGGAGGTGGGTCATAAACAACCTTGAATTTATTTTTCTCTTTGTTGGGGTTTCATAGGGGAGGTAATGATGGGTTAGTTTAAGGGGCACCTAAATTTAGGATAGCTCTCTGGTTCCGGGTATACACTCCATCAGGCTCAGTGTGGGATGCCTCTGGGAGGGAACCATCTTCCTTCACATCTCCTCCCTCCATGTCATTTCTTGTGAGATTTGGGGGGTTTGTGTTTACCACGTTCACTGAGGCATACCGCATTGGGGGTGGTGTGTCTAGAGACAAATGGTAGGAAGAATTTATGCACCCTTTTCTACACTTTCTCCTTCTATTCTGTCATATTATTTGGGTTTCTTGGTAAAGATTGACCTGGAGGGAGCCCTGGTCTGTCCTTGTTACACGCCTTTGTCTAAGAGGGTGTGATCCATGAGAAGGGGTGGAACGGGTAACTCCTCTGTCCATCATTCATTATAGATAGTAGAAGACAGATATCCTCTATGTTGGGATTTGAGGTAAGAATGACCTCGACCATGGGGGTTGGGGTTGTTCGTATTCGCATGATGATGCACTATGGCATGGATTTGATGGTCTTATGACATGTGGCATGAGGGAAAGGCTCTCCTCTCCGGTAACATGGAGGTTCTCTACATGTGGCATGAGGGAAACTAGGTGGCTGGCTTCTTGACACCCTTTGCCTCCCCGGAGTGCCCCCTTGTGGAGTTTTTCTCCCTTGGATCCCTTCCCCCTTGTGGGGCAGTCCATGTTATCAGTGATGCTCTTGGCCTCCATTTCCTTATGCCGCCTTGAGTTGTACTGCTCATGTTTCCCTTTTTGAAATAAAATAAAATTTATTTGTGGATGGTCTTATGAGGGAATTTTGAGTTAAAAATTCTCCCAGCCCTCGGGGTTGGGGTTGTTCCCATTCGCCTATTAATGCGCTATGGACTGGATTTGATGGTCTTATGAGGAAATTTTGATTTAAAATTTCCCCCAAACCTAGATAATGGGGTTGTTCCCGTATAGCAGTAGTAGCTGCCGCTATTTCCACCCTTCCAATTTCAAATACTCCTATGAAGGTGTGAGCTGAGTATGGAATTGGGTCTGCATGGATTATATAGTCTTTTGAAGCCAAGGGCACTACTTTTTGGTTGTCTTCCCTTAGGCGGGAAGCATGCTGGATGTTTCTGGTTTCCTAGCTCAGAAAATTTTTGACATCTTGATCTCTTCAGCCCCGACGCTTTTGAGACTTACTCTAGGCTGGTTTTTGTTGAGTATACCATATTTTTTGAGTAGGGGTTTCACTTGATTGTTTCCTCTAGGTGATGAAATTGTAGGATTTAATTTTTAATGGGGCCTTCTAGAAGGAATTTGGGGTGAAGTGTAGAGCTCCATGTTATCCCCATCCATGAATGTGAACTCCAATCGGAGCGTTTCTAATGTGGTGACACAATTTATGTAGTGTATGGAGTCAAGCCAGCTCAAGGTTTTTATTTCCCCTTTATGATTTTGGATGCATTGTAGATGGGATGGCTTCTAAGTTGATCAGACAGTGAAGTTCCCATATCGTGCTAACACGGTCAGTATACCCTTCATAGGGTAGAAATATTTCTTTCAACATTCACACAGTCATCCATATATTGAGGAGAATGTCATGAGTGCATTCCCCAGAAAATTATCCTGGTATGTCGAAGTGAGAAGTGATCATATGCCAATATATCACTGGCCTATTATCACTAGCTAGTTTTCTTCGCACAAGCAACATATCTTGTTATTGTTCTTTCGGAGACTCCTCTACTTGATATGCCCTACTTGACTGATTCTTAATAATTTCGTTCCAAGAAACCAGGTTGTTGGGAGCCTTATTGTTTTTTGTACGTCGTGAGGGTGGCTTAGAAGATGAGTGTGGCCCCAGGCCATCCTCTGGTTGAGAAATAATATCACTTTTTATAGACAGAGTGAACGATGTGTCTTACTACTTTCTGATCGCCTCAGTATATGAGGTATTTCTCATATTTGTTCCGAAAATGGGAGGACCTTCATTCCAAAATGAATTTTGATTGTGGGGAGGACCTTTGAAATTGGTGATGCAATGGTGAGGACTACTATTGAAACTTGATGTGAGACTGTAGGAAATGACTTTGTAGTGTATACCCTGGGGAGGACCTCCATGGAGGGTTGTAGCAAGGGTAGGACACTCTTGATGCTTGAGGTCTTTAAGGGGAGGACCTTCATATAAACTTTCATTGTAGGGAGGGCCTTCAAAATGACCGTCATCTTGGTGAGGACTACCATCATGAATAGATACCTGGATGTAGGGAGAATTTCTATAGTGTACATCTTGGGGAGGACCTTCACAAAGCACTGCAATGAGAGGAGGACCTTCTCATTTCTTGTAGATTACATGGGGAGGACCTTCATAGTAACTGTCATTATGGGGAGGGACTTTTCAATGAATTTCATCATGGAGAGGACTACCATCATGACTTGATGTCTAACTACAGGGAGAAGCGTACCTACACTGTATACCACGGGGAGAACTATCAGGGAGGATGACAGAAAGGGGAGGAAATTCTTGATGTCTGATCTTCAGGTCAAGGGGAGGGCTACCATAACACACATCTGGAGATAGTATCTCATGATCAATCATTCTCGACCCATGGAGTCAGCCCATGTGGGTGCTTTGTGGAGGACCTTCAGAGCTGTTGGTAGCAAAATTGTTGGGAGGACCTTTTCAACTACTACCGCCACTTCCATATTTTGGTAATGTAATGATAGTGTCTTGATCCATTGTCAATATATGTTTGAGGGTGTCAAGAACTCCACCTTCTATCATAGAAGGATCATGTATGTGCTCTTCATTTTCTGGTTTCCTTTAGCACTATTCATTCTTATGTGCTCTCTTGTGGGTAATCAGAGCCATCTATTATTGGTAATGGACTTCATATATGAGTCCCTCTCTCATTGGGTCCCATGATGTCATCAGGATACGCTTATGGGCATCTTGAGTTTTTGCAGAGATATATGTCTGCCCTGGAGCGGCCACCACATTGGACCGACGTCCCCCGGTAGGAACGAGTATTTTTTCCTGATATGGTTGTCTTTGTGTTCCAGTGTATTTTCATCGACCCTCTGGGACTAGATCATGTGCATAAATAATCAAGAGTGACTAACTCATTTTGCAAGCAAGTCATTCCATTCGAGGGAACTAGGTTGTGGGCTGGATTTCTCACCTTTTCCTCCAATGTAATGATATCTTGGCATGTTTGGAGGATATAGTCTGGAATTTACATCTAATACTCCATCATTTCTAGGATTTTTTGGGATACATCTTTGGCTGGAATGGGTATGAGGGCCCATTCCGATGTCAAGGTAGCAATTTTTGCCAACTCCAGTTCTCCATGAGTTTTCAGTATATATTGGAAGTTCTTTTACATTGGGACAGAGGAATGAGCTTGTTGCCAGTTTTCTTCTCTGGTTTCCTTCTTATTTGAAAGGTGGTCTTCATATTCATGATAAGGTATTTTCATCCACTCCCTTGCCACTGTATTTGCCTCATGTGATTTTTATGCATCTACAGGAATTTGAATCTGCTCATATTTTGTTGTCGACCTATTTGGTTAACGAGCTTCTTGTTTATCAACAGGTATTTGTGCCCGCGTATAGCTGAGTGCCACCCTATTTGGTTGATGGGATTCTTGTGAATAAGTAGGTATTTATGCCTGTGTATAGCTAATTTTCACCATATTTTGATGGTGGGCTTATTGTGCATTGATAGATATCTGCATCTTCCTATAGCTTGTTGCTCTGTCTGCACATAGGGACCATAGAGAACTAGCAGTAACATGCATGTGCTCGTATTGTACCACCATATTTATGTGGTGGGCTTGAGTGGAGAGGGAATAGTTGTGTTTCTACCTATTGAATTTTATCGCGTTAGTATAGAAGAGATGCTCCTTAGGAACCAGGGTGATAATGCATTCTTAGTTATATATTCTCCACCCTTGGCAGGTAGCCCGAGGGGCCTGGGACTCCTAGACTTTGGAATGTGCCCTCGGCATATGGTCCACCTAGGCAGGAGGAGACCTGGTCATCCAGTATCAGCGGTGAAACTCTCTAGTGGGGGAATGTGTGTAGGACCCCTATATAGTTGAGATTAATTCATTAGCATTGAATTCATCTTCCTACATGAGATAAGTGAGGTACTCATTGTTGAGTTCTGGGGGCAGGCTCCTGATACGATTTGAGATGACCATTGGTGACGCCTTGTGTGGGGGTGACAACAGCAGCTAAAGAGGTAGCTAGTGGACCTTTATAGACTGGAGGTCTTTTCTTGCGGCCTCCAACATTAGGATATTACCATTTTGGTGGTACTATTTGATTAGCTTATTGGATACCCAATATTAAAGATACAGGGTAGGAGAGGGGTCCTGCTCTTCATTGAGGTCATGACTGCCTACGGTACCGCTGATGTGTGCATCTTCATTGATCATGGGGTTGTCATATGGATCGAAGTTCACTATGCGAGAACCTTCAATATATATATATGACATACAAACCACAAAACCTCATCAATGTAGCGTTCCTTTAAACATTTGCGAATTTGGTGATTCATCTTGGCCCACTTCCCCATTTCTTTTGTTACGGGGAAAAGGGTCATGAGTGGCATGAGACTGCCACCTTGGTTAAGGTTTCACGTCGAGTTAACCATTTTTATTCCACCTTCGAGGTTTCATGCTTTGTACATACCGGGGCAGAAAAAATGTTTTGACATGCAGTACCATTTTTTCTTTTATCGTTGGGGTAGAACCACCACCTTGGTTAAGGATTCATGGCGGGTTCACCAATTTTTGTCCACCTCAGAGGTGGAGTGCTTACAGGTGGTGGAGAGATGATCGATGAGGATCATTACCCATCCCTTTTTCTATAGAGATAGGTTCTCATCGAGCTTACCATTCTTTTGTTTTGACCCATTCAGCATCATTATCCTTTAAATAAGGTTGAATTAACCCTGGGGGAATTGTTGGTCCCAGCGGCCAATTGCGTGGGGGTCAATCACTCATGAAATCATTCCTTCTTGGATGTAACTTCCTCAGATGGTCTCCAAAAAGTTTATTCATTGAGACAGGAATGCTCAACAACCCTAGTATCCATGATTCATGGACCTTCTTTCCAAAGGCAGGCCTTCGTCAGCTAACGATTTGTCCAACGACACTTAAGGACTCTATTGGTCGATAGGATGGGAGGTCAGGCTCACTACGCCCTTCTGGGGGAGGATTATTTCCTATTCTATGACTCTCTTATAGATTTAAGTTATGTTCATATGTTTTTGAATCCTTGGTTCATTCCCTAAGAGTGTGTCCACGGGCTACCCTTGGTTTGAAAAATCGTCATAAGCATGCATATATTTGATGCTACAGAGGTGATGCTGAATTGATCCATATTATAATGCGCTCTAGAGTTTATCGTCATCCAAAGGGATAGAATTTGACGTGATGTTGGGATCAGGCCCATAAGGAAGGCTTCCTACGTATCCTTGGGAGAGGAATCATAACCCACGTACTTCGGATTGTGTGGTGCTTACACATAGAAGCCACCCATTTGACAGGACATGATTGGGTGGAACCTTTTAGAAAGGAACCCTTTTGAGCTTGGAACTTCCAGTAGGCATCCTACGTAACTTGTTTAATCAGGAATCATAGTTCTCATAGTTTAGATAGTGTGGGCCTTACACATAGACTCTTCCCATTTGATGGGGCATGGTTGAGTGGACCCTTTATGGAGGGGCACCCATTTGAGATCGGGCCTTCTGTTAGGCATACTACGTATCCTAATTTAATTAGGTATCATATTTCTCATAGTTTAGATAGTGTGGGGGTTACTCATGAGATATGATCATTTGAGGGGGCATGGTTGGGTGGACCCTTTATAGATGGCTACCCATTTGATATCGTTCCTTCTGGTAGGCGTCCTACATATCCTGATTTAATTAGGAATCAGAGTTCTCGTTGTTCATATGGTGTTGGGAATACACATGCGAGATCCCCGTTTTAGGGGCTTGGTTGGGTGGACCCTTTATGGATGGGCACCCATTTGAGCTTGGACCTTCTGGTAGGTTTCCAACGTATCCTGATTTAATCAGGAATAAAAGTTCCCATAGTTCAGATGGTGTGGGTATTATGCATGGGAGATTCCCATTTGAGGGGGCATGGTTGGGTGGAACCATTATGGATGGGCATCCATATGACCTCAGGGATTCTTCTAGGCATCTTACGTGTCCTGATTTAATCATAAATCAAAGTTCTCATAGTTCATATGGTGAGGGGATTATGCATGGGAGCTTCCCATTTGAGTGGGCATGGTTGGGTGGACCCTTTATTGATGGGCACCCATTTGAGACTGATCCTTCTATTAGGCATCCTATGTATCATGATTTAATTAGGAATTAGAGTTCTTGTTGTTTAGGTGGTGTGGGGCTTACGCATGGTAGCTTCCCATTTGAGGGGACATGGTTGGGTGGACCCTTTATGGATGGGCACCCATTTGAGCTCAAGCCTTCTGGTAGGAATCCTACGTATCCTGATTTAATCAAGAATCAGAGTTCTCATAGTTCATATGGTATGCGGATTACGCATGGGAGCTACCCATTTGAGGGGGTATGGTTGTGTGGACCCTTTAGGGATGGACACCCATTTGATCTCGGGCCTTCTGGAGGGTGTCCTATCTATCCTGATTTAATCAGGAATCAGAGTTCTTGTAGTTAATATTGTATGGATGTCATAATATTCACAAATCTATAATCCCACATGAGTCATTTCTGGTGTGATAAATAAGAGTATTTGAAAGATTCATCAATGCACATTCATCCTCCCCTATTGTTGGGGGAGGGAGAGCCGCTGGAGGAAGAGTTTGGGTCGATGGTGTGAAAGGGCATGGAACAATGAACCTTTCCTTGTGAGATGACATTAAAATTCATGCAGCCTGTCCTCGGAAGATTGGGGACTTACCTCAGTTAGAGGGCCCCATAGCATGTTTTGGGAAGGGGAGGAGTTTCGTCCTCATCAAAGGGGGGAGGTAATATAACCCCTTCGACTGATCACTATCCCTCATTGAATGGAAAAGCAAGTGATCACCCTTAATCATCGGAACATGGTGGTTCACATCAGCATCCCACGGTTGGGCTCTGGGTTACCATGGGAATTTAGCCTCACAGGCATTCCCAAAGCCTATAACTTTTTAAGGGGGGCCTTCGTAACTCCTCTTATCGTGCGTATGTAGACTCAAAGGGGCGTGTTGATGCACCTGATGGTCTGATCATATAGGTTCGGTGGATTTGGACCAGGATTTGGCATAATTATAGAGGACTAGTTAGTAGAGGGACCATGGAGGAATAGACGGTAGTGGAGGGGTGAGGTTGGAATCGGTGGGAACAATACCCGAAAACACCCCATTCCGCGTACTTATTTTTCACGTGTGATGGGGAGGCTATACATACCATAGTGGTATGAGGACAGAGGGGTCATCCATGTACCACTATGATATGTGGGCATGGGTATATACCACCATGTACCAAAGTGGTGCATGGCTCACTATGCCTCTTTAGGTTATATCCGCATAATGATTTGTTACACAACATAGGGTTCAGCCCACGTAGTGGTACGCTATGCAAAGCACCATACTAGAGGAGGGTATGTGGGATCATTTCTCATGGTGAGTTTATCCGCAATAATTCTTTGGTTTTTGGTTCACCAATTAGGTTTGTGGTTATTTAATTATTATTCGATTCCCCTATTTTATGGTTCACGACCATCTATACCTGTAGAGGAGTGGTTCGTGGTTCGTGCTTCGCCAATGAAACAAGATGGAAGCTGGGGTGCAGCCTCTAAGTCTCCCTCAATATTTCATCATCCGTCCTTCTATTTATCCATCTCCCTCTCTCTCTATGTGTCCTTTTACTTATATGGTGCTCCTTTTATAGATAATCTAAGCGATAGTATCTATTGCACACTGGGAACCATTTTTGGAGGCCCAATAAAGCTATATTTTGACCCGTAGAAGACTCGGTCAACTGAAGTTTGTAGGAGATTTGGTTCGCGATAAGGGTTCGCAGAACCCCACCCTTTCACTTATTTTGTGAACTGATGGGTTTGTAGTATGGTACGCAGACTGTCCTTACGTGTACAACTACTTCAGTTGATGTGGTTCACAGTTTTCCTTGCTTGCTGGCCATCGCCTCACGGGCCAGCAGTTCTTGGACCATCACATATACTTGGAGGTTCGCGATCAATTTTTTCTGCATACCTTTCCCAGAGATGGTATGCGGGCCACTTAAAAACCATGAAAAGTTGAATTCTTTCAAGTTCCTTCAAATAATTGAAACTCAATTTGAGTCCTTTCACCTTGATAGACTTGTAGAATCACTTTCTTCCTTCTGCAAAGTGATTGAGGGGGGATTATCTCCACTTGGAGGAATTTTTTGGACCCTACAATGGAATGATTATTATAAACCTATAATGAATGAGGACCGAAGAGGTACTCAACCCACCATGTACTTTTTGGGAGAGCCCATTCTAGAAGTGGACAAGGAGCCTAAAGTAGTTGCGACTGGACCAGATATAGGAAGTCTGGGTGTCACTACGTATCCCATGAGAATCCAAATCAAGCCACACATAGTTTTTGTAGGTGTTATGGTAGACGACCAATACCTAAAGGGTGAGATATCCCCTTTCAAAAAAGAATATTGTGATTTTTATGAAGTTTAACATCAAGCTAACATAGACAGTATGAATCTTAGTTTAAGGTTATATATCTCGGTATGTAAGGTGCCCATTTTAATGTCATGTGCATGGGACATTCTCATGAAGTTTATTGTCAAGAGGTAAGGATAGAGAAATGGATAACCCTAGAGAGAGGTGTGTGGAATGCTTACTGCAAACCTGAAATGAATGAGGAAACAAGTCCACAACACACCACATACTTTTGAGGAAACTCTGACCCAAATGGCACAAGAGGGTTCATAGTGATGCAGGTAGATCACAAATAAGATGTTTGGGAATCACTAGGTATCCCATAAGGTTGGGAATCAATCCACATGTGGTTCTAAAGGTTGTATGGTCGGGAGATCATGGTAGGGAAGCACGCAACATGGATATTATAAACCCGATGTGAATGAGGACATAAATCCACATACCCCATATCATGTGCATCTGAAAAAGTTCAGGCTAAGGTTTCGTAACAAATGTAGGATTTGAGGTACCTTCAGCTAGACCCGATGACAAAATTTCCAGACATTCCTACATATCCCATGAGGGTAGGAATAAACCTGGAAATTGTTCTATAAATTGTCGAATAGTATAACATCATACGGTAAGGACATAAGGGGTTTCTTAAAGAGGAATGTGTATGGCATTAAAAATTACCCGACGTGAATGGTGACATAAGTACACCCCACACCATTCATAATTCCATGAGAGAACTAAGACTAAGAAGCTGATAGAAAGAATATATAAACCCGAGATGCACCAAAAAATGAAATGTTTCAGCATTCCCACGTATCCCATAAGGATGGAAATCAAGCCATGGATAGTTTTCCAAATGTCGTGTAGTTTAATGTCATGCAGTAAGGACGAGGGATGAAGGATGTTCTGGAAGGAGGGGCACATGATGCAGACATTATAAACCCTATGTGACTAAGGACATAAGTTCACACTGAACCATATGAAATCCCTCGAAGAGAACTAAACCTGTGGTGGTGATGGCATTTTTTGTGTTGGACTAGATGATGAAATGTCTGGGTGTTCCTATATATCCTGTAAGAATAATAATCAAGATAGATGGAGCTCTAAAGACGATGTTCAGTTTACCGTTCGGTGACAATGACATTGGAGATCTTAGTTTAAGGTCATAGAGCTCAAAACATTTACATTTTAACGTCTTTTAGGATGAAGATGAGAAGTTTAACATCATCCAGGACGAAAATATAGTTTAACATCTTTCAGGATGAATGGGATGTTAGTTTAATGTCATAGAACTCACACCAGTTTACTGTTTATCATCACACGGGATGAAGATGAGTAGTTTAATGTCATACAGGATGATAATATAGTATAACATCATGTGGGATGAAAATGATCAGTTTAATGTAATGCAGAATGATAATTTAGTTTAATGTCATGTGGGATGAAGATGAGCAGTTTAATGTCTTGCAGGATGATAATGTAGTTTAACATCATGCAGGATGAAGGAGAGTAGTTTAATTTCATTTAGGAAGATAATAGAGTTTAATTTCATGTGGGATAAAGATGAGAATTTTAATTTCATGAAGGATGACAATACAGTTTAACGCCATGCGGGATGAAGATGATTATCTTAATGTAATCCAAGACTATAATGTAGTTTAACATCATGTGGGATGAAGATAAGCAGTTTAATGTCATGAAGGAAAATAATGTCATTTAATGTCATTTGGGTCGAAGATGGGTAGTTTAATGTCCTACAGAACGATAATGTAGTTTAACATCGTGTGGGACTAAGATGAGACGTTTAATTTCATGTAAGTAGATAATGCAGTTTAACTTCATGTAGGGAGAAGATGTGTAGTTTAATGTCATGTAGGATGATAATGCAGGTTAATGTCGTGCAGGATGATGATGACCAATTTAATTTCATGCGGGATAATACTACAGTTTAATGTCATGTGGGACAAATATGAGCAGTTTAATATCATATAGGATGATAATGTAGGTTAATGTCAAGCAGTACGAAGATGAGCAGTTTAATGTCATGTAGGACAATAATGCAGTTTAACATCTTGCAACAAAAGGATAAGCAGTTTAATTTCATTGATAAAACACATTCTTTATGAATATTTTATTGATAATAAATGATAAAATTTCCCCACATTTTGTTAAATATGTTTATTTAGAAAATGTTTGGGATTGTATCATTCATTTGAAAATTTGAAGGAAATTCTAGTTTTACCCTTTATACTGCACTTTAGTATTTCAAATATAAATATTTTAATATTTATAATATGAAATTTAAATTTTGTAACTATGTTCTTGACTTAATGGGATAGAACTTTTGTTCAGTACATTGGATCTAAAATGTATATTTGGTTGGACTAAATGTACCATGAAGTCAAATGTGGGTGGAACTGCGAGATTGGATATAGGTTATGTATATCGGCCATAACTTCTTCATCCAAATTTGTATTGGGCCCAAATTTTGATAGGATCTCTCCAATTTAATTTTTCACAAATTATTCTTCTATAAGAACAATAGGTTCATGCGTTTTGGAGGTAAAATTGGTGGTAAAAGTTGGAGTAAAATATTTGGCCGAAATTCTCCATTCACACTTGAAACCTCTTTAAAATAAGCCTCCACTCCACTCTATAAATTAGTGGTTTTTTCATTTGGAGGGGTTTGGAACATGAATTAGGAAGTTGAGGTCATAGGATAAGTCGATCCACTCTAATTATCCAACCATTTCAACATGGGTAGCTCTTGAAGAAAGGATCCCTTTGATGAAGCCTTCTTCTTCTTCTTCTTCGTCTTGTAATGCTTTTGATTGTGTAAAAAACCTTTTTGTTCTTCTTTTATTTATTCTATTTTATTCTGTTCTATTCAAATTTCTTTTTCTATTAATCTTTATAATTGGGATAGAATCAAGAGTAGAAACAATATTGGGTTCTACCCTCTCTAAACCTTCACAAATTCAATACATTTCTATGATGACTACACCACCCAAGGAATAGTAGTTATTTTTAGTAATTGATCTACATATGAGATCCTTAATTCATTTATTTTGAATCAATGAGTAACTATAATTCAAATAACATAATATATTAATTTATTTTTTTAATTTAAATGAAACTAAGAAATAAATCGAACAATAAACACAAATCACGCGAGGTCATGAATTGTGTGAATTGGGAGAGCGCAAAAATAATTGGTAATTCAAAACCACACGGGATCAATTTTTTGTGTAAAAATATAATCTTGAAACTCAATTAATTCTAATTTATAGAGAGGATATGTGCTTTAATTTACCACTAACCATAAGCAAACATTAGAACATCAATCAAAACAGGGTGCTGCGATTTCATATTCTGATGTTAGCCTAAGGTTAAATTCACTTCATCTATGTGGTAAAGTTGATTATTGTAGGGTTCGAGATTTAAAAAATTAAGGGAACATAATTAATTGAATATTAATTTAAATTACAATTATTAATAAATTATTAAAGAGGTAGAGTTAGATCGATTATGCCTTTTAAATTATTTTCTAAAAAAACATCTTCTTGTTGTGTCTTTTTAATCAAACATTATTTAAAAAAAAACAAAAAACAAATATACAATATTCTTCGAGAAAACTTTTTCCAGCTTTATGAATGGTAAAAAAACCTCACATCCTTTTTAAGTAGTGTTATTATTCCATTTTATGTTATTTTAAAAATACATTTAATAAGTTGTCAATTTTACCTCCACCTTTGAGAGACGGCCTTGGTTAGCCACTCTATTGCACCTAAGTAATCAAAAACCACTAATCATTTGAGGGATCCCAGGAAAGAGCCTTTCAAATTGGAACCATTATTAGGGAGGAAAGTAAATTTTTAAACAAATTAGAGGTGTTTATTTTATTTTACATTATATTATCTTCTTCTCTTCTTTCTTCTTTCTTTACCCAATCTGATTTTTTCCTTCTTCTTTTATTTTATTCTTCTTATTTTTGGACCATCAACTCAAACTTATTATTTTTTATTTTATTATGGTCCATTTTTCATCTCTTCATTTTTATTTGATTTATGACATGAAATAATTAAGAATATCTCTTAGATATTTATCCTGAGGTTGAACATAGACTTTGGCCTCCAATCAGACATTCTCAGTCTACATGATGTTCCAAAATTCAACCAGTTGGGGAATTCCTCCACTCTCATAACATTTAAATTGGATGAAATTCAAATTCAACCATTAAAAAAGAACCAATGTCTGAAAATAATGGAAATTAACTTAATATAACTATTCTAGAGTTGTCTACAACATATATTAACTATTAACCAAGATTTATTGGATACCCAAATCTCAAATCAAACATTGAATTGAAATCTGGGATAATTTATCTTCTTCCAAAGTTTCATGGATTATAAAGTGATAATTCTAATAAACACCTAAATTAATTTAATTTGGTTTTCTCAACCCTGAACAAAGAAATGTATCTGAAGATTAAATCAAACTAAGAGAATTCCCATTCTCACTTAATGGAGCTGCGAAAGATTGGATGTGTTATTTACAACCTGAAGATTTAATATGTTGGAACAATTTGAAATTTATTTTCATGCAGCCACTTTTTCTAGCATCAAGGACCACATCTATTAGAAAGGAGATCTCGGTGATCAATAAAACCCAAGGGGAGTCAATGTATGAGTACTAGGAGTGATTCAAGAAGTTGTGTGCAAGCTTCCCACATCACCAAATCAATGAGAAACTCCTCATCCCATACTTCTATAAAGGACTCACACCTATGGATAAAAGCATGGTGGATGTCGTGGCTGGATAAGAATTGGTGGACAAAACACCAACAACTACACATGCATTTATTGAAACGATGGCCCAAAACTCCAAACAATTTGGTGATCAAGGTACACCACATGTCAGGGGAGTACATTAGGTATGTCCTTATTCTCTTGAGAGTCATTTTATTGATACCAAGTTAAAATAATTGACCACTATGGTGAGGAAAATTGCTTTGCCTCAAAAGACATCTCAACCCAGTCCTTCAAGGCCTTGTTGGATTTTCACTAAGACAAGACACCCAACTGACTATTGCCCCCAACAACAAGAAACATAAGATTGTGCAATATTGTTTCCTGGGAGACCATATCATCAGCAGTAGAAACAACCATATCCCTAAAAGAAGCTTGATTCCTTTGCTCCAACATAAAACCAATGGTGTAAGGATCAATCATTAATGAGGTAAGGCTCTTGAAAACAACAAAGTCCCATGTTTCAACAAAACTTCCAGCAGCCTCCGCCTTACCAACAGGGTTTCCAACAACCCCAAAGGTGATTTAAAGCTCAATAATCAAAAAGTCAACCACAAGATAATAACCTAGCCAATGTATATTCTAAAACTTATGATATTTTGAAACAAATTGTTCTTAATCAGGAGAATGATCTGAATAGTCAAGGTTCAGAGCTAAGGGAGTTGAAGACTCAAATGAGCCAGATTGCCACTGCCCTCCATGAATTCGTAAGTAAGAACTCTGAAAATATACCTTCCCAACCTACTCGAAATCCCATAGAAAATGTCAGTGCCATCACATTTAGAAGTGGGAAGCAAACAACTGATACTTCTCTATATACCATTACACCAGGATTTACCTAATCTACAGAGAAGACTCATTCAAAACCTGCTAATGAGAAACCAAAGGAGAAAGATAAAGGTAAGAAAAAAATTGATGATGTTCCTCTTAAACCCCTTCCATTTCCAAATAGGGTTTTACAAACTAGGAACATGGTTGACTAGGCAATGAAAAAAGCGGTTTTGGACACATTTAAGCATGTGAAGATCAAAATCCCTCTACTTGAAGCTATCAAGAAAATCCCAAGGTATTCAAAATTCTTAAAAGAACTTTGTACCAATCGAAGAGGGATCAAGGAAAATGAGAGGATAAATCCTGTAAGGAATGTTTCATCACTCATTACACCAACCTAGCAATGCCAATAAAGTTAAGGATCCTTGGAAATTCACCATCCCATGAACCATAGGGGAGTTACAATTTTATGATGCACTTTTGGATTTATGAGATTACATAAATGTGATTCCACACTCTATATTCTCTTCTTTGCAGGTTGGTGAGTTGAAGCCAACAAGAGTAGTGGTGTAGTTGGAAAATAGAGCTACAACATATCTAGTGGGAGTCCTTGAGGATGTACTTGTCCAGGTAAAATACATGATCTTCCTAGAAAATTTCTCTGTGCTTAACATGGAGGAAGGTCAGGTAAGTTCACAAGCTCCCATTATATTAGGTAGGAACTTCCTCAAAACTGAAAAAATAATCATAAATGTTCATGAGGGTACACTTTCCATGGAATTTGGAGATGAATTTGTGATATTTAATATTATGGATTCCATGAAGTACCCCTTAGAGGACCATTCTACTTTTTTTATCTCCCATTTTGATCCACCAAGTAAAAACCCCATGGATTTTGATTGTCCTATGCTTAGGGAGATTATGAGGATTGGTTCTAATTTGATGTCTAAGAGTACTTACACACAAATTTATAATTCAAAAGAATCTCATATATTTGATTTTGAAATGGAATCATATTCTGATTTTGATCATGTGAACTCTGATTATGACATGGATGTTGAGTATACTAATGGATTTGATGATTTATTCTCAGATTTTGATTATGTATATTTTGATACTAATGCTCATTGTGCACATATTTTAGTTACTTCAATTTCTCTATCTATACATCACCCCCTACATTGGAACTCAAGAAATTAACACCAAATCTAAAATACTCAAATTTGTTAAGGGGTGAGAAATTTCCTATTATAATTTCTAACAATCTCCCTTTTGAACCTGAAGAAAAACTTTTGAACCTTTTTAGGGAGAACATCATGGCAATTGGGTGGACCTTGGGTGACATATCATGTATTATCCCCTCTATTTGCATGCATAGGATTCTTTTGGAGGATGGGGCTCAACTAGTTTGGCAGGCACAATAGAGATTGAATCCAACACTTTTGGAAGTTGTTAAAAAAGAGGTTGAAAAATTTCTCAAGGAAGGTATAATTTATCCCATTTTATATTCTCATTGGGTAAGTCCTATTTAGGTTGTGCCTATGAAAAGTGGTGTTATAGTTGTTAAAAATGAGAATATGAGTTAGTTCCAATGAGGGTGAAAAACAGTTGGTGTGTGTGTGTATTGATTATAGGAAACTAAATCAAACCACTCACAAGGACCATTTACCCTCCCATTTATTGATCAAATGATTTAGGGACGAGCTGGGAAGACACATTACTATTTCTTGGATGGATTTTTTGGATACATTCAGGTTCTTATTTCTTTAGAGGATTAGGAGAAGACAACATTCACTTGTCCATTCGGTGTGTTTGCCTACTGAAGGATGCGATTTGGACATTGCAATGCCCCAGATAGCTTATAAGGATGCATGGTGAGTATTTTTTCTGATTTTATTGAGACTTGCATGGAGGTATTCATGGATGATTTTACTTTGTATGGGTCTTCCTATGATGATTTTATCTCTAGTTTGGGAAAGGATTTGAATCTTTGTATTGAGAAGAATCTGGTCTTAAACTTTTAAAACTATCGTTTCCTAGTATATCATGGGATTTTCTTAGGGCATGTAGTATCAAAACATGGGATGGAGGTTGATAGATCTAAGTTAGATATCATTTCATCCTTACTCTATCCTTCATGTGTGCGTGATGTTATATCTTTCCTAGGGAATACAAGATTTTATCGGTGCTTCATCAAAGATTTTAGTAAGATTGCTCTTCCTATGTCATGATTACTTCAAAAGGATCCTAATTTTGCATTTGATGATTCTTGTAGGACATACTTTGATGAGCTAATGAAGTTTCTGACCACTCCAGCTATCATACATCTCCCATGGTGGGAGCATCCATTTGAGATTATGTGTGATGACTCCAACTTCGTAGTTGGGGTTGTCTTATCTCAGAGGGTGGAGAGACGTTCACATGTGGTTTCATATGAATCAAGTACATTGGATTCAGACCAATCAAACTACAAAACCACATAAAATTAGTTTCTTGCTATTTTATTTTCTTTATATAAATTTCATTAATATTTATTGGGATCAAAGGTTGTTGTTTTTTATGACCATGAAACTCTAAGGTACCTATTGAAGAATTCAGATGCAAAGCCCAGGATAATCTAATGGATGCTCCTTCTTTAGGAATTTCACATTGAGATAAAAGAAAAGATGGGGTTTTAAAACCTAGTGGTAGACCACATGAGTAGGCTCACTCACACACTAGAGGATGACACCTTGGACCAGATACCACTTTGGGAAACTTTCCCTAAGGAGCATCTTTATTCCATCTCAGGTACGCATCCTTGGTATGTTGATTTAGTGAACTACCTTATGGCTTCTAAAATTCCTACAAATTTAAAGAAATGTAAATTCCAAAAATTAAATAGTGAGTCTAGATTTTATATGTGGGATAATCCCTACTTATGATGCATGTGTAGTAGTAATGTTATTAGGAGGTGTGTTCATGATCATGAGCTTGAGTATGTTCTGCAATTCTGTCACACACATTCTTGTGGTGGGAACTTTAGACCCCAATGCAAAATAAGGAATGTTTTTGACTTTGTATTGTATTATCCTAGTTTATTCCATGATGCTCATGTGTTTTGTAAGTCATGCTCACATTGCCAGCAAACTGGTAATATTTCTAGGAGACATGTGATGCCCCAGAAACCCATATTATTCTCTAAGATTTTTGATGTATGGGGCATAAATTTTATGGGTCCTTTTCCTAGTTTATATGTTTTTTTATATTTTTTTTCTGATGATTATGTGAGAAAATGGGAGGAGGTTAAGGCCTCCAAGACTGATGATTCTCATGTTGTTGTGGACTTTGTCAAATCACAGATTTTTTGAAGGTTTGGAGTACTAAAGGCCATCATCAGTGACCAAGGTACACACTTCTACAATCTGAATATGGACTTCCTCCTTTAGAAGTAAGGGTGACACACAAAACATCAACACCATACCACCCCCAGACAAATGGCCAGGCTGAGATTTCAAATCATGAGTTAAAACAAATTTTTCAGAAAACTGTGAAGCCGAATCAGAAGGACTGGAGAAAGTGCTTGGATGATGCATTGAGGGATTATAGGATATTATACAAGACACCCATTGGTATGTCTCCATTTCAATTTTTTTGGGAAAGTGTGTCATCTGCTCATGGAAGTTAAGAATTGGGAATATTGAGCTATAAAAAAATGTATCATGGATTTGGACCAAGCTATAATCCAAAGGAAGCAACAAATTCAAGATCATGAGGAGATTATATTGTCTTCATATGAAAAAGCAAGGCTTTATAAGAAAAGATCCAAATAAGATCATGAAAAAATGATCCAGAAAAGAGAATTTCATGTTGGAGAGAAAGTCCTTATCTACAGTTCACGACTGAAGCTGATGCCAAGTAAGTTGCAATCTAGATGGTTGGGTCCTTATATTGTGTATAATGTTTTTCATTAAGGTTAAGTGGAGATCTAACAATATAACACTAGAAGGAGCTTTACATTAAACGGGAACCGTTTGAAGAAATACATTGAGGGACTTCTAACTGATGTTGTGGATTTCATCACACTGCATGACCCCATCATCGAGGCAAAAAGAATTTATAAGAATCTTCCTATCCTTATCTGTGGAAAGAACCTACTTGCAAACCTTATTGTTCTACCTCTAGTAGAGTTTGATGTTATCCTGGGTATGGATTGGCTCTCTATTTACCATGCTAAGATTGACTGTAGAGCTAAAGAAGTTTCTTTTTAGAAAGACTTTCAGTTTGTTTACAAGAATGAACCCTTACTTTTGATAACATATCAAGAGGCCGAGAAACTTGTAAAAGATGTAAATGAATGTTACCTTGCACACGTCGTTGAAAATAAAGGAACTGTTCAGATTAATGTTGTGCCAGTGGTAAATGAGTATCCTGATGTTTTTCCTGATGAGTTGCCTGGAATAATACCAGATCGGGAAGTTGAGTTTACTGTTGACTTAGTTCCTGATGCTAAGCCAATTTCAAAACCCCCTTATAGAATGGCACAAATTGAACTTTTAGAGTTGAAGGAGCAATTGCAAGATTTATTAGAGAAAGGTTTCATTAGACCTAGCACATCACCATGGGGTGCTCCTGTTTTATTTGTTAAAAAGAAAGATGGTTCTATGAGACTTTGCATTGATTATAGAACCTTGAATAATATCACTGTTAAGAACAAATATCCTTTGCCTCATATCGATGATTTGTTTGATCAGCTCCAGGGAGCTCAGTTTTTTTCAAAGATTGACTTGAGATCGGGGTACCATCAACTGAAGGTAAAGGAGGCAGATATTCCAAAGACCGCGTTTCGTACGAGATATGGCCATTATGAATTTGTAGTAATGCCTTTTGGGCTAACCAATGCACCTGCTGTATTCATGGACTTAATGAATAGAATTTTCCATGAGTTCTTGGATAAGTTTGTGGTGGTTTTCATTGATGATATTTTGGTGTTTTCTAAAAGTAAAGAAGAGCATGAAAAACATTTAAGGGTTATCTTGCAAACCTTAAAAGAAAAGAAACTGTATGGGAAATTCAGCAAGTGTGAGTTTTGGTTGTAACAAATTTCTTTCCTTGGTCACATTGTTTCTAAAGATGGAATAACTGTTGATCCCACAAAAACAAAAGTTGTGGAAGAATGGCCAAGACCCACAAATGTAACCGAGATTCGTAGCTTCCTTGGTTTGGTGGGCTATTAACGAAGGTTTGTTAGAAATTTTTCACGGTTATCTAGTCCAATGACTAAGCTAACTCGGAAGGGTGTTAAGTTTATCTGGACAGAAGAATGTGATGATTGTTTTCAGGAATTGAAAAGAAGATTGGTGAATGCTCCAGTTTTGGCACTACCTTCCAGGAATGGCGAGTTTGTCATATACAGTGATGCTTCATTGAAAGGACTTGGTTGCGTCCTAATGCAGAATGATCAGGTAATTGCTTATGCTTCACGACAGTTGAAAACTCATGAGGTAAATTACCCTACACATGATTTGGAATTAGCTGCTATTGTTTTTGCTTTAAAAATTTGGAGGCATCATTTGTATGGAGTAAAGTGTGAAATATATACCGATCACAAAAGTTTAAAGTATATATTCACTCCGAAAGAATTGAACATGAGACAAAGGAGATGGCTGGAATTAATCAAGGATTATGATTGTACAATTCATTACCATCCGGGAAAAGCAAATAAAGTGGTTGATGCTTTGAGTCGAAAAAGTAATGCTTCATTAACAATGTTGCGGTTGGAACGTGATCCTTTGGTTAAGGATTTGATGAACTTTGGCATAGAAGTTGTTGGTGCAGGGAGTCCTTCTGTTTTGTTTCAGGTATTCGTGAGATCATCTCTATCAGATAGAATCAAGCAAGCACAGAAGCAAGACAGTGAGTTGCAGAAAAAGGTAGAGCTGGTTCAGAAAGGTAAGTTGCCTGAATTCAACATTGATAATGATTGTGTTTTGAGATTTGGGAAGAGATTGTGTGTGCCTTGTGATTCACAGTTGAAGAGAGAGTTGTTATGTGAAGCTCATAGTTCTCCGTTTTCAGTTCATCCGGGCAGTACTAAGATGTATAGAGATCTGCGGGAGTATTACTGGTGGGATGGAATGAAAATAGATATTGCTGATTTTACTGTGAAGTGTTTGACTTGTCAGCAGGTTAAAGTAGAGCGGCAATTACCGAAAGGGATGCTTCAGCCTTTACCAGTGCCAGAGTGGAAATGGGAGAATATATCCATGGACTTTGTTGTTGGATTACCGAAGACATCTCGAGGTAATAATGCAATCTGGGTTATTGTTGATCGCTTGACCAAATCTGCTCATTTCCTTGCTATACGAGATACTTTCTCTCTTGATCAACTTTCCCGTTTGTATCTTAAAGAGATAGTCAGGTTACATGGAGTTCCTCTCTCCATTGTATCGGATCGTGATCCCAGGTTTACTTCTAACTTTTGGAAAGGCCTTCAGAAGTCGTTGGGTACTGAATTAAATTTTAGTACAGCTTTTCATCCTCAATCAGATGGGCAGTCAGAACGAACAATTCAGACATTGGAGGATATGCTACGAGCTTGTTCTATGGATTATCAGGGAAGTTGGGACCAACATCTTTCTTTGGTTGAGTTTTCATATAATAACAGTTTTCATTCCAGTATACAGATGGCACCATTTCAGGCATTATATGGGAAGCGGTGTCGAACTCCAGCTTTCTGGGATGAAGTGGGTGAAAGGAAGTTGATGGGACCAGAATTGGTAGAAGAGATGGCAGAAAAAGTTCAGCTGATTCAGAAACACATGAGAACAGCTCAGAGCAGGCAGAAGTGTTATGCGGATAACCGGAGGAAGGATCTATCTTTCGAGGTAGGTGATCATGTTTTTCTCAAGGTTTCTCCTTGGAAAAGTGTGATGAGATTTGGTAAGAAAGGAAAGTTGAGTCCAAGGTTCATTGGACCATACGAAATTCTGGAGAGAGTTGGATCAGTTGCATACCGAGTGGCTTTACCTCCAAGTTTATCTCAGGTACACAATGTTTTTCACGTTTCGATGTTGAGAAAGTATATGCCAGATCCATCTCATGTTTTGAGTCAAGAGGTAGTTCAGCTGGAAGAGAACCTATCTTACGAGGAACAACCGGTCCAGATTCTTGACCACAGGGAGCAAGTGTTACGGAATAAGGTGATTCATCAGGTAAAGGTTTTGTGGAAAAACCACATGATTGAAGAGGCAACATGGTAATCTGAAAATGCAATGAGGGATAAGTACCCTCATTTACTCGATAAGTAAATAAATTGCGGGGACGCAATTTTCTAAAGGGGGGAAGGATGTAACATCCCAAGTAAGTAATGAATAATAGATATTTTTATCTATGTCTATTAATGATTAAGATAGTGTTATAGAGGCTTAAAATGAAAATAAATACAATCTTATGCATGGAATACACTAATATTCTTAAAAGATTGTTTTACTGCCTTTTGATGGCAAACCATTTTTGAATCTATATTTTGACAATTTTATAAACTATGTTTGTCAAAATAAACTTATTCTTTATGATCGGGAAATCAAAATTTACCTTGTGTGAATTTTTGGTATTTTTCTGACAATGTTCATTTTTTTTATGAATAGTGAAAAATACTGCATTTTACATCAAAACTACTTTTTAACCAAATTTATTTATATTATTAGATTATGTTTTGAATTGGTTTTGAAGTGAAATTAGAATATATTTTTACCATTTTATCAAATGGAGGTCATTGGAATCAATTTCACTTTGAAATTAGACTTAAACTGGTGTCAATCTTTTGATACTTATTGTTTTGTAAAAACACGCTTTTTGCTCTGGCAGCGGGAATTAATTATTAAATTAATTAATGTGACCTATATGTTTTGAATTTTGTAAAATAGACTTCATTTTTGAATTCGGAATATCAAATATAGCTTAGGGTGAATTTTTGGTAATTTTCTGAAAAACTTCAATTTTTGATGAATAGTGAAACCACTAAGTGGTAATCAAGCAAACAGATTTTTCAGTTAAATGAAAGTTTACCACTAATGTGTATTGAATTTTGAAAATCCGACATACATGGTTGTCATTAAGAAGTAAAATTTGATTCAATGAGATTATAATAATTTTTTGGTGAATAGTAACTTATTAAGTTCTTAATCGCGATTAGGGGTAATTAGTGTAGTTTAAGGTAAAAATGATATTATAGGAATGTGAAAACACCATGACACTTGTCCTAAACCTATGGAGTGAGTCATGGCCGACCAAGAAAAGCCATGGGCCAACTTGGGGACCCCATGGAGCCACTTTAGTTGGAAAATGACAATAATATATTTTTATTTAATGGAAAAGTAAAATTGACACAAACATGATATGTTTTACTAAAACAATTTTTAAGTAGGGTTATACAAGTCATATTTTTGATTATAAATAGTCATTGGAAAGCTAAAAAGCTTTCCTACATCATAGTAATTTTTTAATAATTTTTAGACATTAAATAAATTAAATTATTTATGACATAATAATGATGCAGTGATGACATCATTATTTGATGATTTAAATAAAATGGAAAGACAATGTAAGATCTATGAACTACACATGGCCAAAACCAATTAGATGAGTGGATTTCGAACCCTTATAACCTTATCCACGAATTATATCAATGTGGGACCTTTTAAAACCGAAACACATTTTCAAATAAAGTAATATTTCTTTACTTTCCAAAAGTGCCCCTCCTCTCCTCTTATAAAAGGCCCCCACCTCTACCTCATTTCACACACTTCTCAAGCCTTTGGCTCGGCCAAACCCTGACCATTTACTCTCTCCACATCCCTCTCCTCATCCTAGAGGATTCCCTTTGGGCATAATCCTTTCAAAGGAAGCCTTTAGGCTCAAATCAAAAGGAGTTACACTTTTAAAGGTAATTCATTCTCTCATGTTCATTTGTTTTATTTTGCTTCTCCAACCCCCTAAACTCTTTTTATTTACTTATTTTGTAACAACACCAGTATCTTCAATATACAAGGATGTTGTTATAATATTTATTTGAGCTACACTCTCACACAACTACATCAAATGGTTAAAGAACATACGGTTTCCGTGGATGGCGAAATTCTGCCTCCCGAAACGATGATTGTTCAACACTCATTTAACACCTTCAAAGGTGGCCATTATGATGTCACTATTTTTATATATGATATATAATATGTTTATGTTTTCCTTAAGCTTCTGTTTTTTTCATTTTTGGCATACCTTTATGGTTTCCATTATGGGTAAACACGATATCTTCATTTTAGGAAGTGCGGACTACCGCCCCCTGAAAGTGATTTGATTCGTTAATACCATATGTGGGATGTGTAAGGGATAAAGTTAATGATATTATATATGTTATTATACTGGAATTATAATATACTCTTATATCATTATGATTCCATTCCAGAAGATATGAAATAGAAATGAAAGTAGCGTTCATGCGTACGTACGGCTTACCGTCTCCATGAATGGTGCATTTCATTTCTTACCTCTAAATGATTATGTAATATTATAAATGCATGTAAGTACTGGATATATATGACATATATGATATCTACATCATGAATACCATTCTGGATATAATGAAACTTTGACCAAATTAACAACATGTAAGTGTAAGAAGTCTATTTTTGACTTAAGAACCAAATACTGACAAAATGAACATTATTAACTTAACTGATTACATGATGTTCATAACATGGTATAAAAGGAATAATGAACTTGAAAAAGATTCATAATCAAGTAGAGATTAACTCAAGTTTATTATTCAGGAGATTAAAGAACGGTCGGGTCAAGTCGGATACGAGGTATGGGACTTCGTCTCAATCTCCTTTCGTTGAGGCATATTTTATTTTATACACAACTTTCTTTTATACGGTGTATAAACCCCTTTGACTTTTACGTTTATTCAAAAGGAATATTTTTTATACGAAGCATTTACTAAACGACAAAAGGGAATGTTTTTGTCGTACGTATGCGGCGACAACTACTTCTCTGCCGTCGTGACCGTTATTTGAGTTTCGGCTTCCTCTACAAGACATACCTTCTTTTTAAAAGAAAAATAAATACCACATTTTACTTTTCTTTTATTTTGGTATTAAAAATGGTTTTCATAATGTTTTTATATCAATGTGTTGTATTGATATCTCGTGATTGGAATGTGGAAATTTTATGTTTCCTTTATGCACGTTTTATGTGATATGATTATGTTATGGTTCTTGGGCATTATTATGAAGACGGGTGGTTCCGTGATAAACTAAGGGCGGGTGAGCCCGTTATAGCTCTCCAATGCATTGGGTAACACGAAGGAGTGAAATGTTAAGGTTTCTCCGAAGAGATTTTAGGGAATATACTGTGATGGGTATTCCAAACGTAACCAAGAGGGTTACTCCCTACGTAAGAATGTTATGAATGCCTCAAGTTACCTTTATGTCTTATGATTTATATGTTTTATTCATGATTTTATGAGGTATGTTAAAGTGCCTATGTTTTATGGGTAAAGTATGATTTCATTCTTATGTATATATGAACTCATGTTTCCTTTCCATGTTTTTTTTAACACCCATACTGAGTTTTTATGCTCATCCCAAGTTTTTGAAATGTTTTTCACAGGTCAAGGGAAAGGTACATGATAAGATGATATAGTCAAGGATGTGTCAAGAAATAATCCATGTTTTATTTTAAATGTGTTTCCATTGATGGGAATGAAGAATACTATCTTTATGTAACCACTTTGTTTATATGTGGAATGTAATGCAAGTTTTATGATCTAATTCTCTAAAACTCTAAACCCGAAAAGATCCTCAATGTGTAATCTTGTAATAACTCAAGATTAAGTAAGGTTTAAGGATGGGGCCTTATAATTGTAATAAGAAAATTATACCAAAGGTAAATACTTATCCCACATACCTTGAAATTCAAGTAATCAAGATCTTAACATAGTTTCTAAAGTTTGAATAGTTCATTTTGATAGTCCATCAATTTGAGGGTGGTAGGCAGTGCTCAAATGAAGTTCAGTATCTAGCTCTTTCTAAAGACTTTTCTAGAATCTTGATGTAAAACACAGATCACAGTCAGAAATAATCAATATGGGTACACCATGAAGTCTTACAACTTCATTAATATATATTCTTGCTAAATGTTCAAGTGGTAAATCATCTATTATAACAATTAAATGTGATGACTTGGTAAGACGATCAATAATGACCCATATTGCATCATTACTTCTCAGATTCTTTGGTATCCCCATTAAAAATTCCATCATAATATCATCCAATTTCCACTCAGGTATGAGAATAGGTTGCATGACTTCTATAGGATGTTGTCTTATAGATTTCACTTGTAGACAAACCTTAAATCTTAACACATAATCAGCAATCTCTCTCTTCATGTTGTCCCACCAAAAATGTTCCTTTAAATCTCTATACATATTATTGCTACTAGGGTGTATAGAGAATTTGTAGCTATGAGAATCATCAAACAATTCCCCTTATATCAGGTATATTAGGAACACAATGTATCTTCCCAAATTTCAAAATTACATCTTCATATATGAAGTCGATCAATCTCCCATCATTCACAGCTTTAATTTTCTTTTAAAACTCCTCATCATCAGTCTGAGAAATTTTTATCCTTTCTAGTTAATATGGTTTGGAAACCATTTGAAAAAGTATTGATGTTTCACCGTTAATTATTATTCTAATATCCATATTTACTATATCAATGAACATAGGATCCCTTTCAACTCTCATCTTGCTCAAAAATCCATGATCCTTTATGCTCAAAGCATATTCCACCTTATATGCCTTCTCCATGTGGTACTATATAGTGCAATCATAATCCTTGAGTAGCTCGATCCATCACCTTTGCCTCATGTTGAGTACTTTTTGTGATGAAATATAGTTCAAGATCTTGTGATCGTTATATATCTAACATTTTTTACCATAGATACATTGTCTCCAAATCTTCAAAGCAAAGATTACAGCTTCTAACTCAATTTCATGAGTGATGTAGTTTTGTTCATAAATTTTTAGTTGTCATGATGCACAGGCAATAACTCTATCACTCTGCATAAGGACACAACCAAGTCCTTTATTTGAAGCATCATTATAAATAACTAACATGTCATTCCCTAATGGTAGATTCAATATAAAAGCATTGAATAATATATTCTTCAGTTCTTCAAAACATTCATCACACTATTTTTTCCAAACAAATTTAACCCCTTTACGTGTGAGCTTGGGTAATGGGTTTTCTAATCGAGAAACATTCTAGACAAAATGACAATAATAACCTGCAAAACCAACAACACTGCATACCTCAGTTATACTTGTCGGTGCTGGCCATTCTTGTATTGCTCTTGTCATAGAAGGATCAGCATAGATTACATCCTTATAGAAAATATGTCCAAGAAAAGAATTTTCCTTAATCTATAATTCACACTTCCTAAACTTCCCAAATAATTCATTTCTTCTGAGGGTTTTCATAATAGTGTGCAAGTAATTTTCATGATCTTCATAGATTTTGGAGTAAACCAAGATATAATCAATAAATACCACTAAAAAGTCATTACAATATTCCATGAAGACTCTATTTATTAGATCCATGAAAATAGAGGGTGCATAAGTCAGTCTAAAAGGCATTACTGTAAACTCGTAATGCTCGTACCTGGTTCAAAATACAATTTTCGGAATGTATTCCTTCTTCACACACCACTGATGACATCCAGATCGAAGGTCAATCTTTTAAAAATATTTTTCTCCATGAAGTTGATCGAATAAATCATCATTGTGAGGTAGGGGATACATATTCTTTATTGTTATAGCATTGACCTCCCTGTAGTCAATGTACAACCCCATAGAACCATCTTTCTTTATAAAAAAAGAACTGGGGCTCCCCATAGAGAAAACCTTGGGCGAATAAATCCATTATTACTCAATTCCTCTAGTTGTTTCTTTAGTTCCACTAATTCCACAATGGTCATTCTATAAGGGATCTTCGATATGGGTCTTGAACCTGAAATTAAATCAATGGAAAACTCAGTTTCTCATTTTGGAGGATGTCTTGGTAAATCCTATGGAAACACATCAACATATTCTTTCACAATAGGTACATCCTCTCTTTAAACATTCCTTTACTCACCCATAGTTATTTCGTTCTCTTCCTCCCTAATAATTTAATTTAGTAGAGCTACTAAGGGTGGATCTAGATAAGAATCAGGTGGTGACGCTTCTTCAATAAAGATAAGGTACTTATTATCATCATTTAAAATTGTAACCTCCTTCTTCTTAAAATAAATTTTTGCATCATGGTCCAAAATTCAATCCATTATGAGGATTATATCAAATTCAATCATAGGTATGACTATGAGATCAGCAGAAAAAGCACATTTATATTCTCTAATGGGAATTGATTCACAAAAAATTGTTGCAATGATACTTCCCTTAAGAATTTTCACTGAAAACTTCCTTGTTAAATCAAATTGAAAATATCTAATTTTCTTAGAAAACTGGGAAGATATGAAACAATGTGATGATCAAAAATTAAATAAAGCATTGGATAAATTTTATGAAACCATTAAATTACCTACCACAACGTCATTTAGAGCTTCAACCTTAGTAGTAGTGATCGAATAAGATTGTAATTTCTCCCTTGGCCTTTTTTGAGGTAAGTCTCCTTGTCTCTTGGAACATTCATTTTCATAACACCCCATTTCTCTAAAATTTTAGCATTCAACATTGACATCCTCTTTCATTCCATTACAATCATGAACTTTGTGTCCTTTTCCACCACACTTGTAACAGACTCAAATTCCCTTCAAGAAAGTACCAAGGTGTTTCTTCCCACATTTACTACATGTTGGAAATTCAACTTTTCCCTTCTTCCCCTTATTTACATTTCTAGAGTGTTCATCAGATTTCTTCTTCTCTTTCTTTTCTTTAAAGTCGTGTGACTTAGAGAATTCTTTTTCAGTCTTTATAGAACATGAGAAAATATCTTTGTACGATGAGAAGTATAGTGAGAATAATGATTGACGTAGAAATGGTTTTAACCCATCGAAGAATCTATCAATTTTACTCCTTGGGTTATGTATATAATCTGTTGCAAGCCTTGCTAACCTCGTAAAGTTAGCCTCATACTTTGTGACATTCTCATCCTCCTTTTACCTCAGACATATAAATTGTCTTTCCATATCTGGTCAACGGTCAAGAGGAAAGTATTTTTATAATAAACCCTATTTAAACGCCCTCAATTCAATATTTGATGCTTCTTAATCTTCTTTTGTGTTTTGAATTATTGGCCACCATTGATCTGCATCTCCCCTGAGGCAATAAACTGCCATGACAACTTTTCCCCTTTTTCTACTC
This sequence comes from Viscum album, assembly GCA_963277665.1. Taxonomy (NCBI): domain Eukaryota; kingdom Viridiplantae; phylum Streptophyta; class Magnoliopsida; order Santalales; family Viscaceae; genus Viscum; species Viscum album. The sequence goes on along the minus strand of OY728155.1, from coordinate 161,736,221 downwards.
CCCAAAGCATGAAATATTTTCTCTATGTAACTTATCCATTTCTCAACTACAAATTGATTTTTAGTCCCATTGAATGTTTTTGGTTGTTTCCTCATGAATATTTCTAACAAAGATCCTCCATGTTGTGGATCAGGGTGCTCCATATGGGTAAGTTTATTATTCTTAACCTGAGTGAGTTGTCCCAGTATGGTGATAAGCTGATCAACACTAGTTACATCACCAGCTCCACTATAATTATATTGTGTAGGAGGGAAATCCCTACATGGATTATGTGCATTGATACAGTTTCAATTCCTTCCACTAGGCATAATTTCTAAACAATGGAATACAATACATAATTTATGAATCACAATACATAATTCCAAACATGCAAAACACTTAACCTAAATTAAACAGTTTGTGGATATAATTATAGTCATAAAATATTTTCTTTGAGGAGGTGTATACCCATAAATACTTCATAATGGTTTGTAAAGAAAATGTGAATTGTCCTAAGCATATCCCCCGAGATTTTCATAAAAAAGAGTGCAGCAAGCCCCACTGTCATGTACTAGGATATCCCAAGTCAAGCCCAAAACTCCTTGTTAGAGTTTTCACTCCTAGGTATATCTGTTCCAGAGCCACCTCTACCTGCTCGTATCCAGACATGGATGTATTTCTTGTAAAATACACAAAATCTCTATATTACCAAAATTCTTGGAAGTTTTTCTATACAAATCCTCAATGTCTATATTAGCATATTGTTCTGTAATCAGAGTTTTTTTTCTAAATCTATCTTCCAAGTTCTGTACTAAACCTCCTCTAATACCAACCATAATGACCAAATCCCAGTTACCCAGATTTGGTGCATTATTACATTACATTGGAATGATTCAAGGAATCCTGTCCTAGAAGACCACTCAGTTTTGTAGCCTTGGAAGTACTAGATAAATACATGAGTTTTACATTAGATCATGAAATATGAAAAAAACAACATTGTGTCCCCTTTTTGAACACTCTTATATCGCTTAGCCTATTCCTCCAGGTTAATCATAATATACTTCTTTGTATCCTGTGAAAAATAAAACATAGAAAAGGGTTAGATCATATTCCCAATAAGGGTGACAATATAGTAGAAACTTCCATAAAAAGCCTAAACATTTCAGACAATGTATAAGACTAAAAAACAAGCATTTTAAACATACAAGTCATCATAATATTTCAAAAATAAATCAAATAATTCCATTTACTTATTCACATGGATATTCTACTAATCGAATAATCACATGAAACATCTATATCCAATTTCATAATGATGTAATGCACAATGTCGGACATCATAACCACATAGTTAAGGCCTCGTGCCAAGACTACATATAAGATTTTGTCAAGGACTTGTGCCAAGACACTAGTTTGACTCATGAGACCTACCAACACATTGAGGAGCTATCACAGGCTCCACCCTTCACTTACAAAGTCCAATACATTTCTCATATGAAAAGGTTGAAACATTACATAAACATTCGTATTAAAAATAGCATACAAAATGTTAATAATTTAACCACAAATCATTAATGGTATAAAAATAATAAATCAAAAGTCAAACATATGACAAAACCTTCAATACAATATGGAAGATTTTATCATAATAAATCAACTTCAAACATGTGTAAAATCCATCAAAGGATGTTCACATAGATGAAATAAAAACTATTTGAGAGAAATATCTCTTTCTATTTTGAAATTATTTAAAATTCACATTATTATAAAAGAAAACATTTATTTTTAAGATACACTTATAAGATTCTATGGTAAGCTTAGAAGGTGTTAGAATAGGGGGAATGTTGCACCTGCTATATAAGTTAAAATAAATTCATACCTTAATTTGTTGAAAAGGTCATAAAGTACCTTGTTAAGAAAAAATGGAAAGATTCATTTCAAAAAAATTCATAAAAAGTCAAATGAGGGTATAAATTCATTTGAACCATAGACTCATAAATATTAAAAAAATTGAAATACATTTTTAAGAAATACGGATGGGTATGACAAAGAGGTCCGAGTAGATACTCACGTATAAGCAACCTCAGATAATGAAGAGATTGGAGAAATAACCCTTACCTTGTAATTTTCCTTGATCAAGGGTATGTTAACCTCCTTTATTATATTTAAATAATTTTTATTAAATTATAAAAGAACCAAATACATAAATATGATATCATATATGACCTTCTAATATTTCTTTGTTAATAATATTTACTAATATCATTGTTTCGGTTGTTAATTGATTTATTTTCCTTTATATGGTTGGTTACATAATCCATGTTTGTTATGGATAAGATGTATTTGATTCATATACAGAATTATATTAAGTTTTTAAACATTATTTTTAATCATAAAATGAAAATTATTCTTCAATGGTTATGATGGGGAATGAATTTAATCACATTTGTGGAGACAATAATCTGTATGTACGCACGAGTGAAAATATCATTCTATTGATGGTAATATCGTATGTAATTGGATGTTATATAATATATAAATAATCTTTAACATGTTATATATATTATTTACATCATTTATAATCATTATTAAACCCATACACAAAAATGAAGTGTTTGAGTAACAAACTACATCACGATGTGGAGATGGTAAGTCGTACGTACGTACGTATGGTGACTTGTCATTCATAGGACAGATACAATAATGAATATAGTTTCACCATATATATAATAACATAAAAGTATGTATAAGTTATTGGAGTTATTTCTTTGGTATGTAAATAACAAAGAAAGAGGAAGTGGAAGAAGAAAAGAACTTTGAAAGAGATGGTGAAATTATTACCTCTTCTTCAGGTGTTTCCTTTTGAGTTGATTAAAATAGATCTTAGGTTAGATTTATGATCAAGGTAAGGCCTCTAGGTAGAATTAAGGATATTTGGGAGGATATTTGAGTAGCTTTTCGCATAGTCAAATGGCTTTGGAGTGGTGATTGTGAGAGAATGGGAAGTGCCCTTTTATAAGAGAGGTGAGAGTCACTTTAGGAAAAGCATGAAATATTATTTTATTATACAGTCATATTCAGTTTATAATGGCTCCAAAATGAGTTATTTAGAGGCTAAGGTGGGTATGGGTTGCAAACCCCTCAAAAATTAGGTTTTAGATAGGTTTTTGTCACCATATTAACCTTATCTTTTAGATTTTACTCTTAGTTAAATAGTTTAACTTTTATCGTGTATTGTTGTATTATTATAATAAATTGTTAATAAACATACAAAAAAATCCACCTGAACCCCAAGTGGTTCATTATTAATATATATAACCATATATATATATCCTTTGTTCAAACCATATATATTTAGGAATATTATATCAATTAATAATATAGTATTTGTTTTAAAAACTCATTTATGTCAATTTTGACACTATTTGATATTTTGTTTTTTTCAAAGTCATAAAAACTTTATAAATTCGAAAAAAATTATATAATCAGCCCTAAAATGTCATATTAACCTAGAAATTAGTGGAATTCATCAAAAATCTCAATTTATATTTATTCTATCATTTATAATTTCAATTATTTTAATATTTTATTAATAAGGTAATTACTGCATCATCATTGTGTCATAAATAAATTTAATTATTTAAAGTCTAAAAATTATAAATAAAATACCATTATGTAGGAAATATATTCATCTTTATAATGAAAATTTATAGTTTAATTTAACTTATGTGTAAACCTATATTAAAAATGTTTTAGTTATGAAAATATGAATTTAACACTTTTAACTCTTCTTTAAATAATATAATAATAAATGTACTAATCTAATATAAGTGGAGAAAAAGGATCATATTTTATTCCTAAGGTTTATTTTGGTCTAAAAACACTTATACAATAGAATTAGGATATGTTTTAGGGTAATTATAATATCATTTTTAACTTTAATTACCCTATTGACTTTTAACCATGGTAAGTAAAAGTCAAAAGTTACTTTTCACCAAAAATTATCTTCATCTTATTGGACCAAAAATTACATAATAATGTCAACCATGTCTCTTGGATTTTTGAAATTCAATTAATAGAAGCGGTAAAATTATGTTTTATGAAAATTTGAAAATGCGCCTAGAATGAGGGTAAAAGACAGTAAAAAGTTCAATAAAATTTTATATCTAATATTATTATAAAATGACTCCAATGAATTACATTTAACATATATAGGTATTATGTATAAATTTTTACCTAATGTAAATTTAAATAAAATAACTAATTATTTAAATAAAAAGTTGGTTTTAAACAATAACACAGTATTTTTCACTATTCATCAAAAATTGAAAGTTTTCAAAAAAATAAAGAAAATCACCCTAAGCTAATTTTCATATTCTGAATCCAAAAATGAAGTCCATTTTGAAAAATAATTTTTTTTAAATGTGGGTATTACTATTCATAACGGCTAGTTTGATTGGTCGTGGTGTGTTAAAACTCTATGTTGTGAACAACGGAAGCTATTACATTATTCAAAGGGAAACATTCCATGGAATCTTGGTGTGTTACAATATTGTTCGGAATGGGGAATAGAATCAGGGTGTACACAAAGGACAACAACCTAGACACATACTAGGTCTTACACATGGTTAGCTGCTCAGGATCTAGTCTAACACCACTTAGTGGGGGACCAAGGGTATGGGTTCCTACAAAGTGGAAACCGTAGTTTACCTATGTTTGGGGTTAAACATTAGGGAGTATTCCTACTTACCTTATCTTGGACACAGTGACAAAAACCCACATAGTTTCAAAGCATATAGTTTAATGTCATGCAAGATTAAAGGGGGATATATTTTAACATCATATATGATGAGGGTGAACCTACATGAAGTGGTCGAGACTAATGGGTGATGGGCTTGAGCCTCAGGGAGGCTTCCTATGTACCTTACTTAAAAAGGTAAAGGATCAATGTCCACATAGTTTAGATGTGGGACATGAGGCTTACCCATAATGGTGGACCAAAAAGGATTTCATGGTCACTATTCACTCTATGCTCATGTGAGTCATGCTTATATGAGAAACAAGAGGCAACAATAGACCTGATGATCGTGGCACAAAGGTGCAGCCATGAAGGGTGGTGAATGGGGCTTGCACTTGGAAGTTGTTCAGGTGCCATTATGAAGTGGAAATGATGGATGGGGCTTATACATGAAACCTTCATGGGTGCCTCTAAGGAGTGGAAATGGTGGATAGGGATTATGCATGGATGCCACCTAGGTGCCGCTATAGAGCGGCAAGGGTGGATGGGGCTTACACATGGATGTTTCTCAGGTGTTGCTAAAGAGTGGAAATGGTGGATTGGGATTACACGTGGAAGCTTCCCCGGTGCCGCTAAAGAAGGACAACGATTAATGGGGATTATGCTTGGAAGTTTCATGTGTGCCACTATGGAGTGATAATGGTGAATTGTGATTATGCATGAAAGTTTCCCAGGTACAGCTAAGGAGTGGAAACAGTGAACAGGGCTAATGCATGGAAACTGCTTCTGTGCCACTATGGAGCGGTAATGGTGGATGGGGATAATCCATGGAAGTTTCTCGTCTGCCACTATAGAGTAGCAATGGTAAAAGGGGATTACCCATGGAAGTTGTTGGGGTGGCACTGTACAATAGAAATAGTGGATGGGGCTTATGCATGGAAGTTACCCGGGTGCCGCTAAGGAGCGAAAATAGTGGATGGGGCATACGGATAGATTCTACTAGGGAGCCGCTATAGAGAAAAAATGGTGGATGGGGCTTATGCATGGAAGCTTCTTAGGTGCCGCTAAGGAGTGGAAATAATGGATGGGTCTTACGCATGGAAGCTGTTGGGGTCCCACTAAAGAGAAACCACTAGAACAAAAAACATTTTTTATGTCGGTTATTTTTTATTTTATTTTTTGCTGGTTTTTAGCAGACTTTATTAAAGAAGATGTTATAAATATTACTTTTTTACGTCAGTTATTTTAAAACCGACATAAAAAAGCATAAATCCGATTAATTTTTCACGTCAGTTCCCAAATAACCGACCTGAAAACCCCTTCAGAGGATCGATTTATCATGTCGATTATTTAATAATTGATGTGATATGTTGTTTTTCACATTGGTTATTAAATTACCGATGTGATAAATAGAGCCTTAAAAGGGTTTTTCACGTCAGGTATTTAAAACCCGATGTGGATAACCCTTCAGAGGCTCAATTTATCACATCAGTTATTTAATAACTGATGTGGTAACTGATGTGGTATATAGTTTATTACATCGTTTTTTAAATAACTGATATCGTAAATCAAGCCTATGAAGGGTTTTTCATGTCGGTTTTCAAATAACGGACATGAAAAACCCGTTGGAGGCTCGATTTATCATGTTCGTTATTTAATAACTATCATGAAGAACTATATACCACATCGGTTATTAAATAACCAATGTGATAAATCGATCCACTGAAGGTTTTTTTATGTCGGTTCCAAAATAATTGATGTGGAAAAGAATATACAAAGTCCGTTATGTAATAACCGAGGTAATAAACTATACCCATTCTTTCATTATGTCGTTTATAAAATAACCGCCATAAAAACCATTTTTTTTATTAAAACTATGAAACCATTACTATGCTCTACCAAAGTAGATGTGAAACAAGCATAACACAGACCAAAAGTAGACCAAAATCAGACTAGAATCAATACAATAAAAACATCAGAACTAGAACAAAACAAGAAGAACCTGAGCAACATTAAATATTAACATATATAACATTCAAAACGTTCAATTTCAACTAAAAAACTCTAAATCCAACCAAAACAAGTACCAAATACACAATTATAATTATAATATTCAATATTACATTTTACACTACAAACAAACTAAAATCCAATAAAACCTATAAAATAATTTGACCCTTCCACTTGTAAGTGTTTTCCCTCATGAGAACTATAGGATTGAGGGTCATAAAATAGCTAAAAATTAAAATCAAAGTAGGTAACATGTATTACTAATAAATCAAATGAAATATTATGGCAATGTTTATAAGGAAATCTAACTCGGTCAAAGTTCATTATTATTCAAGTTGTAATTATTTCCTTCATAAATCTTAACATATAATATCTGCCTTTTATGAAGACTTTTTGGTCATGACAATTATGTTTCAATGAGTGTTAATTAAAAATATCATTTTTATATAATACATCAAAAAAGTACAAATTATAAATAGATATTTACCTTTACTTTTACATATTTTATTTTGGCACTCTTTTTCTTTGTATTTTTTTGAAAGTATTCCCATTCTATGATAACAAATAATATGAATGGCATAAATTTAAAATTCATTATAATATAAACAACTATTAATAAATGAAAACTTACTTTTTGAATATATTCTTAAAACTTCCCCACACATCGCCCTAGACAGAGCTTATCCACTAGAGTGTTTTCTCCCTTGGAAAAAAACATCCAATGATCACTAACATAAAAGAAAATTTACGGTTAATATTTTTTTGGTTAAAATGTAAAGAACACTTTACGAGATATATGTTTCATACTTCTCACAAAAAGGCATCATCCAACATTGTGTGATTATATTATGTTCAAATCTTTCAGTAATATAATGTATTCTTTGTTCCTCATCCAATGCATGTGCTTCAAGGGAAATCATATACGGGTCCATGAATCCATATACATTTATCTACTCATTCTTCTAACACATGTTATAAATATACCTAATACAAAACAGACATAAGTATACATTTTTAATAAATATAACACAGGGAATGGTGTTAAGACTTACATGGAAAAATATGCAGCACGTTGATGCCCAAATTATCTCTAGTAAAAAAAATCCATGATATCATTTTTCACAATCCCCACATTTATTTCACATACACAAACATGAGATTCTATTGGAAATAAATAATGATCCGCCAAAAAATTTTAATATCTTGACAATCTGTCAAGACTACTAGAATCAGTATCTAATGTCATATCCATTTGTATTTGTTGTTGTCTATACATTATTTCTTTACCTTTAAAGTATTCATGTAAATAAATATAAAAATACATTAGTTTTAAAATGTTAAAATAAATTTAATAAAAAAGTAAAATAAAAGATATAACATACATAACTCTTGGTAATGATTCACATATGTCTAGATGGCTAAACTAAAAAGTTGTTGATAGTATTGTTGAGTCAATAAAGATTTCCTTATGACTTTTCCATTCCTTCTTGTTTTGAAAATCACAAACACCTTTTATAAGTAAAATTTATTTTATATAGAAAATTTCTTTTTTAAGGAAAATCGCTTTTATAAGGAAAATTGCTTTTATAAGGAAAATTTCTTTTTTAAGGAAAACCACTTTTATAAGGAAAACTGCTTTTATAAGGAAAAATTATCCTTATCATATTTTCATCCATATATTTCTTAAGTATAAGATTCGGATTCATTTCTATATTCTCGGAATCGTTTGAAACTTTGATATGAAGCATTCTGTTTTAGATTCTGAATTCTGGATGAGAATTGTAATGAAGTTTCACTCCGAATTCCAGATGAGAATTGTAATGAAGTTTCATTCCGAATTCCGGATACAAACTCTGATAAAGTTTTACTCCGAATTCTAGATACGGATTCTCAGGATGTTCAACATCAAATTCTCATTACGAATTCTGATGATTAATTCTCATTATGAATTCTGATGACGAATTCTCATTACGAATTCTGATGACGAATTCTCATTCCGAATTCTCATTCCGAATTCACCTATAAAACAGAATCTGATTATCTTTTCTTTATACACTCTGAATTTATTTAGACACCGAATATTATTTTTGGTTAGACTCAAAACTTTCATTTTGCTTACACTTTTATAATTTGTCTACTCTTTGACATTTTGTTTACACTCCGAACCATCAATCCGAACGTTTGTGTTAGACATAAAACGATGTCGTACATTCTGTTACACTTGTTTTATTATAAAACAATGTCATCTATTCTGTTATAAAATAACCGTTGGCTAAGTTACACGTGTACAGGTCCCTCCGATTTTTAAGTAAAATATGACCGTTGGAAAGGAGTCCGACCTTGCCTATAAATAGGAGCTCATTTGAAAGATCTCATAACAATAACATAGAAGTTGATCGATCTAGAGGCCACATGATGCTAAGGTGATTTCTAGAGAGAGAAATATTTTCATGCCTTATGCGTACTGAACCGCTCATTCAGTTTTTGCTTCGTGCGACTCCGAATGTTGGTGACTACATTCGAGGACTTCCTGGGATAGGAAGACAGAGGTTCCAACTACCTTGAAGTTCGAGGGCTTCCTTGCTGAGGAAGACAGAGGTTCCAACTACCATGAAGTTGAGGGCTTGCGGGGATAGTTAGACAGAGATTCTGATCTTTGTATCGAGGGCTTACCCTGGTGTGGGTAAGACAGACATGCTTGAAAGTATAAATCAAGGGACATTTATCCAAGTTTGTTGGATACCCTTCTCTTTGGGTTAAAAGACTTGTATCTTGTTACTTGTAGTTTTACTACTTGTTTGTTTCCGTTGCATTTTGTATTATAAGGAAAGTATAACATTCTTATACTTATTTACTTGTATTCTGCTTCATTTAGATTCTATACACTTTAAGGTAGAATCTCATATTGTAATATTTAGTTAAGTTTCAATTTCCGGATCCATATTTCTAGAATCTACTTTCGGAATCTCTTTCCAGTTTTAAGCAAGTAAACAGAACTTGATGTTAATAACTTCATTCCTTATTCCATGTTTTCATTTGGTATTAGAGGTGTTGTGAATTTTCTTAGTTTCACTTTGTTATACGTAGCTCTTTCCTTATCTAAGGAAAACATAGTTATTCGTAAGTAAATTTAATGGTTCCAAACGAATTTTTAAAGTGTACAATTCACCCCCCCCCCCTCTTGTATATTGAGCATCTACATCATTATTTCGATCCTAAAATTATCATTGGTGACGTAAATCAACCTGTAAGAACTAGAAGTTCCTTAAGAAATGAAGTAGGACATCTAGCATTTCTTTCCCAATTAGAACCGAAAAACACTGATGAATCTTTAGGCGATGATGATTGGATCAAAGCCATGCAAGATGAACTAAATGAATTTGAGAGGAATATAGTCTGGACTTTGGTTGAAAGACCTAAGGAAACTTCTGTTATTTGAGTAACGTGGGTCTTCAGAAACAAATGTGATGAAAATGGATTCATAGTAAGAAATAAAGCCAGACTTGGTGCTAAAGGCTATAATCAGCAAGAAGGAATAGACTATGAAGAAACCTATGATCCAGTAGCTAAACTTGAATCTATCCGTATTCTACTTGCCTTTACAGCTTTCTTTAATTTCAAACATTTTCAAATGGATGTGAAATGTGCTTTTTTTAACGGTTATGTCCAAGAGGAAGTTTTTGTTGAACAACCTCCTGGCTTTGAAGATACAAAACATCATGAACATGTTTTTAAACTTACCAAAGCCCTATATGGTCTTAAACAAGCCCCACGAGCATGGTATGATAGACTCACTAGATTTTTGCTTCAAAATAAATATGTTAAGGGAAATGCAGATCTAATCCTTTTTATAAAGAAAGATAAGAAAAATGTTTTGATTGTTCAAATTTATGTTGATGACATCATATTTGGTTCAACTCAGCAATATTTAACTGAATCTTTTGCATGTTTAATGAAATCTGAGTCTGAAATGAGTATGATGGGTGAGTTAACTTTTTTCCTTGGTTTTCAAATTTCTCAAAAACCAGAAGGAACCTACATATCTCAACATAATTATATTAAATATCTTCTCAAAAAGTATGGTTACGACAACACTAAGAGTATAAGTACTCCCATTGGTACCTCAAACTCTTTAGATCTTGATGAAGCTGAGAACCAGTAGATCAAACATCTTTCAGAGGTATGATAGGAAGTCTACTTTACTTAACAGCTAGTCAACCAGACTTAATGTTTTCAGTATTCTTATGTGCAAGATATCAATCCAATCCTAAGGAATCTCACATAAAGGAAGTAAAAATAATTTTTCGCTACCTTAAGGGAACCATGGATCTAGGATTATTTTATACTTCTGGAAATGATTTTGTTCTAAAAAGATTTTCTGATGATGACTTTGGTGGATGTAGAATGGATAGAAAGATTACATCCGGAACTTGTAATTTCTTAGGAGATTCATTAGTTTCTTGGTCCTGCAAGAAGCAACATTATGTACCACTTTTCACTGCTGAAGCCGAATATGTAGCAGCTGGAAGTTGTTGTGCTCAAGTGTTGTGGATGCAACACACACTCAGAGACTATGGGTTGAGTTTTACTAAAACACAAATTTTGTGTGACAACACAAGTGCCATTACCCTAAGTAAGAACCCTGCACATCACTCTCGTGCAAAGCACATATATATTAGGCATCACTTTCTTAGGGATCATACACTAAAAGGAGATATTATTCTTCAGTTTATCGGAACACAAGATCAACTTGCTGATATTTTCACAAAATCATTGCCTTCTGATAGATTTGAATACATTAAAAAGAAGTTAGTAATGATAACCGTAAGGTAATATTTCTTCATTAACTTCTTGTTGAACAAGTCTCCTTTCATTAATAAACTCGTTTTCATAGGGGGAGTATATTTGATTGTTAGAGTAACTAAGTTTTTCAAAGTTTGTTTTCAAACTTTTCAGATCTAAAATTCCAGAATAGGAATTTCCGGAACTGAAATTTTCCAGAATGGATATTTTTGTATAGAAAACTTCTGGAATAGAAATTTTTGTATTGAAAACTTTCGGAATGGAAAATTTCGTACTGGTGTTTCCATAACGAGATTTTTATACCGAGACTTTCATAATGAGATTTTTGTATTCAAACTTTTGTAATGAAATCTTCTTGCTGAAAATCTTGTAATGATTTTTTCGTTTTCTTTGTTGAGTTTTTTTTTCATAGTGAGTTTTGTGAAATTTGTCTTTTCATAGTAAAGATCTTTCGTAGTTAATTTTTCTTCAAGAAGAAGAATATTACCCGTTACGAATATTCCTCCTAAGCCAATCTGAAATGTATGATTTCCATACTCAAGTCTTCATAATCATACTTTACTTGCTGGTATTTTCTTATATTTTGTTTTCGGATTATAGTTTTCTTAAATATTTGTTTTAACAAAAAAACCTCAAAAGATCGGATTCAAGTTTTCTTCAGAATTGGTATTCAACCGTCAGATCTGATCTCAGCTTGTTTCAACCATTTGATCAACTGATGAAGATGAACCGTCATTTCTTTTCCTATATAAAGGGGACCCCAAATGGTTGTCCCACATCAGTTTTTCAAGCTCCAGCGTCCCGAAGCTCTGCCTCTCCATTTTACGGATGTTCTGAACTTCAGTCTTCTCTATTCCGAACTTCTCAGAAGTCTTCAGATCTGAATGTCTGTGGAAGCAGATTCTCAAGACATGTATTCCTCTAAGCCGATCTCCAAGTGGTTAGTATATAGAGAAAGGTTGGTTCATCCTGATTTCTTCAACAAGTATGATTCTCTTATATCCAAGAATATTAAGCTTAACGGATGAGAATATGTTGCTGTGTCCAAGCCCGGAAATGAAAATGAAGTTTTTTCAGATTTTCTTATAGAGCTCTATGAGACAGTTTCCTTCTATAAGGAAGATGGAAGGGAGAAATTATCATTTAAGTCTTATGGAAATACTTATAAGCTTTCTTATGCAAAGGCAGCCAGCTTGGTAGGGCTAAACAATGAAGGAGAAGTTGAGTTCATTTCTCATGTTTTACCGGATTCAAAAGGAAGCTTCAACAAGGAAAAAGCATGGGAAACTCTCGGACTGGAAGATGACAAGGCTCCGAAGATTCCTTCTCTGTCTAAGAATTTTCGGATTCTAGAATTATGGGTACAAGGTCTTATCGTACCGAGAAAGGGTGAAAAAGATAGTCTGAAGAAGAGAGAGATCTACATCCTAGATTTTCTTATAAATCTGAGGAAGTTTAATCTGATGAAACACATTCTTATTACCCCTGAGAATGTTAAGAAAGGGAATCTGAGAGGTCAGATCATAATTTATCCAGCAATCCTCTCAAAGTTGATAATTCGGTGCCTTGAGTCTTTCAAGGAGTCTTGCAAGTCTAAGCCAAGAGTTTGAAAGATTATTTTGGTGAGTGATGGTACTCTCAAAAGGATGGATGTTGCCTTTGACAAAAAGACTGATCAGTTTGTTGATTTACCTGCTCAAGAAGAAGCGGTTTCGATCGTTGCTGAACCTGAATCTGCTAAACCAGTGAAGAAGAGAAAGTTGAAAGAAGTTCAAGTTGAAGTAGAGAATCCCAAATCTAATTAAGTTTATTCTGCACCTCCAAAACCGAAGAAGAAGAAAGCTTACCCAGATGAGGTAGTTTCTAAGTGGAGGGAAATAAAAGAGAAGAGAGTGCAAGGGGATCCTTAGTTTGGCTTGGATCCTGCGGAGGCTAAGGCCTTGAAGGAAAGAACAAAGGATGTCCTATAAAAACAAGTGAAATAAAAGAAGCTTAAGAAAAAGATGTCTGAAGCTGAGGTGGTTCAGACTTTATTAAAGTTTACTGAGATGGCCTCTGGAAACATTCCCGTTCCGAGATCTTTTTCTTTGGAATCTCTACCTGAGACTCCAGGAAGAAACTTTGTCACTCCGGAAGAGGCAGTTGCTAAGAATGTAAGGGAAGTTGAGTAGATTGAGCAAGTGGAAGAGGAAGAATCAGTTGCTGAAGGAAGTGGTGAGACTGGAGATGTTTTGAAGCAAGTAGATGATTATAAGGGGACACCTTCGGAACATTTGTCGCTCCAAACATCAGAATCTGAATCATCTAAGCTAGTCACTCCAGGGAAGGATGACGAGAAAAGAGAAGAAGTAGCTTATCATGTAGAGGAAGAACAACTTCTACATGATATTACTCAAATGGAGAATGTATAGGATGGTGCTCAAAAAGTTGCTGATGATGAAGATAATGTTGTTCAAGTTTCTAATAGTGAACAGAAAACTCCAGAACAGCAATCCATTCCGAAAAGGGAGAAGGGAAAGAAACTTTTTGTTGATACCCCGAGCTCAGTAGTTGTAAAGAGAAGGGAAGTTGGTGATTCTTCTAAGAAGAAGGTTGAGCATTTTAAAGAGGAAAATTCTCCAAGAAAACTCTTGGATTAGGAGTAATCTTCGTTGGGGCATGACTTTGTTGTTCAGTCATTAAAGAAGTTAGTGGGTACTATTCCGACTTTTTCAAGTATTGATTCAGGATGCCAGATGCTCGAACATGCTTTGAATCAAAAAACAGACTCTGTATCCATGGTTATGAACAAATGTGTTGAGATTTAAGCTTAGTTCAAAACGTTCTTTTTCGGCTATGAATCCCACAAAAGATCTTGCAAGAGAATGACTAGTTGGTCAAGGAAGACTGTAGAATAGATGAGGCTCTTTGATGAATCCCAAGATAATGTTAAGGATTCCATTGAGACAGAAGACCAGAAGATAAATGAACTAACTTCATCCTTTGAAGAAAAGTTGACAGATGAAAAGAATTTTCGGATTCAAGAAGTTAGAGATCTTAATGGGAAGCTGAATTCTATTTCTCAAAACTGAAAGTATGAAAGGGATCATCGGATTGAGTTTGAAGAGAAGTTGTTAAAGCAATAACAAATCTTGAAGGCTCAGGAAGAAAAGCTTCAAGCTCAGGAAGAAAAGCTTCAAGCCCAGGAAGAAAATATTGAAGCTCAAACTGCCAGAATTGTTGTGTTAGAGAAGCAAGACGAGGAAGATCATAAAGACTTGAAGAAGATAAAGACTATTCATAAGGGTCTCATGGCAAAGGAAAAAGATCCAAAATAGAAAAATTCGATCTTTTTTTGTATCTTAACATCCTTGTTGTTGAATTTACAAACTTAATGAAAATTATGCTTGCTCATCTCTTTTGTTATTGCTACTAATTTTTGAGGTACTTTGTTATATTTTCCATTCCCTCAAATTCTTTTTGAAAATCACAAAGGGGGATAAGGAAAAGAATCCTAACAAAGGGGGAAAAGGAAAAAGAATCAGAACAAAGGGTGATAAAGAAAAAGAACTCTAATAGATTTTATCTAAGGGGGAGTTTTTCATTAAAGAATACATTCTTATTTTTTAATGAAATATCATTCCGGAAATCTAGAACACGATAATTAGAGATTCAAAGCCTAAGGGGGAGTTAGTCATATTCATCAACATCCATAAGCAAATGGAGATAAACCCTAATGTTTTATTTCTTCTTAGACTTTCTTTTTCATAATGATGTTTGTGATTTCCAAAAAGGGGGAGATTGTTGAGTCAATATATTTTTCCTTATGACTTTTCCATTCCTTCTTGTTTTGAAAATCACAAACACCTTTTATAAAGAAAATTTCTTTTATAAGGAAAATTGCTTTTTTATGGAAAATCTCTTTTATAAGGAAAATTGCTTTTATAAGGAAAAATTATCCTTATCATATTTTCATCCATATATTTCTTAAGTATAAGATTCGGATTCATTTCTATATTCTCTGAATCGTTTGAAACTTTTATATGAAGCATTCTGTTTTAGATTCCGAATTCTGGATGAGAACTGTAATGATGTTTCACTCCGAATTCCAGATGAGAACTGTAATGAAGTTTCATTCCGAATTTTAGATACAAACTCTGATAAAGTTCTACTCCGAATTCTGGATACGAATTCTCATGAAGTTCGACATCGAATTCTCATTACGAATTCTGATGATGAATTCTCATTATGAATTCTAATGACGAATTCTCATTACGAATTCTGATGACGAATTCTCATTACGAATTCTGATGACGAATTCCAATTCTGAATTCTCATTCTGAATTCACCTATTAAACAGAATATGATTATCTTTTCTTTATACACTCCAAATTTATTTAGACACCGAATATTATTTTAGGTTAGACTCCAAACTTTCATTTTTCTTACACTTTTATAATTTGTCTACTCTTTGACATTTTGTTTACACTCCGAACCTTCACTCTGAACTTTTGTGTTAGACTTAAAACGATTTCGTACATTTTGTTACACTTGTTTTGTTATAAAACGATTTCATCTATTCTGTTATAAACTAACCATTGGTTAAGTTACACGTGTACAGGTCCCTCCGATTTTTAAGGAAAATATGACCGTTGGAAAGGAGGCCGACCTTGCCTATAAATAGGAGCTCATTTGAAAGAGCTCATAAAAATAACATAGAAGTTGATCGATCTAGAGACCACACACTGCTAAGGTGATTTCTAGAGAGATAAAGCTTTTCATGCCTTGTGTGTACTGAACCGCTCGTTCAGTTTTTGCTTCGTGCGACTCCGAATGTTGGTGATTACATTCGAGGACTTCCGGGGATAGGAAGATAGAGGTGCCGACTACCTTGATGTTTGAGGGCTTCCTTGCTAAGGAAGACAGAGGTTCCAACTACCTTGAAGTTAAGGGCTTGCAGGGATAGAAAGACAGATATTCTGATCTTCGTATCGAGGGATTACCCTAGTGTGGGTAAGACAGACTTGCGTGAAAGTATAAATCAAGGGACCTTTATCCAAGGTTGTTAGATACCCTTCTCTTTGGGTTAACAGACTTATATCATGTTACTTGTAGTTTTACTACCTGTTTGTTTCCATTGAATTTTGTATTATAAGGATAGTATAACTTTCTTATACTTCCTTACTTGTACTCTGTTTCATTTAGATTCTATACGCTTTAAGGTAGAATCTCATATTGTAATCTTCAGTTAAGTTTCAATTTCCGGATCCATATTTCCGGAATCTACTTTCGGAATCTCTTTCCAGTTTTAAGCAAGTACATAGAACTTGAAGTTTATAACTTCATTCCATATTCCAAATTTTCATTTGGTATTAGAGGTGTTGTGAATTTTATTAGTTTAACTTTGTTAAACTTAGCACTTTCCTTATCTAAGGAAAACTTAGTTATTCGTAACTAACATTAAAGGTTCCAAAGGAATTTTTAAAGTGTACAATCCACCCCCCCTCTTGTATATTGAGAATCTACATCATTATTTAGATCTTACAACTATGTACAACTATCATCACCTCATTTGTAGGTAATGGTACTCGAGATGATCTATCTATAATATCGTGTATAGTGACCCTATGATGCTCTACCTTTAACTATTGATGATGAACTGTATCTTTTATACAGTATACCAGCCCATATGAAACTATATCATAGTAATGATCATTAATATACAACTCACAATAAATAGGAAGTTATAGTAGAGGAGTAGGATAAAAAATGGGGTCTATAGGCTAAGGTGGAGGATAAATAATGGAGTCTAGAGGTGGGGGAGTGGGAGCTGCTAGTGGAGGTGGAGGATAAATAATGGGGTCTGTAGGGGGAGGTGGAGGAGTGGGAGCTACAGTATGAAATTGTCTTTACATTTTTGCAAACACAGACTGTACTGACCCACTAATCTTTTCCTCTATCATCGCAATAATATTAATAACTATATCCTCCAAGGATTCTATTTTTTATAAACACCCTCAATGGAAGAAGTTGAAGAATGTGGAAAAACTTTTCTCACCGATACACCTATCGGGTATCCTCATACATGACCAGGGTGTTTGGGATTTTCTAATGCTACTGATAAAATATCTTGTCTCCTAGAAGCTATAAATACCCCTATGTGATATGTTCTTTAAGAGAATCCTATATTAATTAATTGAACAATTTTTTAATTATTTAATGTATATAAAGAATATAATTAACTTAAATAAACAAAATAAATATCTTACAATCCTCTCAGCTATGATTCTATATTCTTCCAAAAGATATATCCCCTTTTTCCCATATGAGATCTCTTCCATTTTTCATGTCTAGATAGAGGGAATAGTGGGGAAACCCCTCTAGAGCATGAAGACTCAAATCTAAGTTTTTGTAAATTTCAGTCATAATTTGTTCTTCCAATAAACTATACCCTCACCAAGATAAACAATGAGAGTATACATTTTTAGATTGGACCTCATGATGATATGTCATTGTTTGTTGTAAATTAAGAATAATAAATCATTAACAGAACATTAATAAGATCATCTATATTATAAATCTTATAAATTTTTATATTTCACTTACCAAAAATGATTCTTTTATTATACATTCAACAAATTGTTTCCATGTGTCTTTATCTATGAAAATATATACATGACATGGATTTTCATGATTCATGTGATCAAAAATGAAATCATATCTGAGGGTTGATTTGAAATCCCTCCATCTCTATTGTCTCCCACAACTAAGATATTATCACTTTTTTTACACTTCTCTTATCATCATATAAAATTCTTACTTGGATTTTACCCTGAGTAGATACAAAACTCTTAAAATATTTTTTATTTAGACCTCTAGGAATATCATTCTCATCAAACTCAATGAGTATCCTCTTGTCCTGGCTACGAGAAAGTGATAATTTTGGTAAACGTGTTTAGCCACATTTACCAGCTCTTGAACTCTTATTTTTCATTATGGGAGAACTTGAGGACGGTTGGGGAACATCAATAGGAGCGTGTGAAGGTTCCTCCCCTGAGGTATGCTTGTGATGGTCATCTCCATATTCACGTGGTTGATCAACTAATTGATCTTTCATTATCCTTCAAATCAAAAAAAGAAAACATTAGATCACATATATACAAATTCAAATATTACAATACTAATGTAAACAGAAAATGAAAAACTGAACTAAATTATGTAATAATAAACATTGTAAATATGGTAAGCATGTTAAATAATGGTAATGATGGTAAACATGGTAATGTAATTGTTATTCAACAAAATCAATAAATATATATGTTATGTAAAGGTAAACTATAGTAAACTAAACATGGTAAACATGGTAAAGTAATTTTCATTCAACAAAATCAATAGATATATAAGTTACATAATGGTAAACATGATAAACTAAACTAAACAAAATTAAAATTAATAAAAATTTCTTGCTATTTGTTTTAATACACATTTTAATAAATAAAAAAGTTACAATATCTAACATTTTATGAAATTGATAAATGTAAACAAGAAATAAACATATGTTACCTAAAATATTAGAATGTAAAAATGGATTGTTTTCCTAAATAATTCCTTATGGAATAAACAATGTATTCAACATGCTCATCATTATTTTCTGTTAATCTTTCCATGGAAGTAGGGATCTCACATAAATAAGAGTCTTCTTCAAGTTGATCCCTACCAACATATTGTTTTTCCATTGTAAAACAAAATACCACTACATATTTGATTAATCAACAACATAGAAAATATATTTTTCATTTTTTCCATTATAAAAGAATATGTTGTGTCTTCCAATCTATTTAGATTAACAATTGTCATACCAAATTTATTGTGTCTGACACTGTTGTTACCAATAAACCATTTTTAATTAAAAATAAGAAATTTAATTTTAAAGTAATCAACCTCCCATATTTCTTCAATGACTCAATAATATGTAATCGATATATAAATTGGGTTTTTGTCTTTAGAACTCGAAAAATTCATTGCTTCTGCAAACACCAATACACCACTATTCTGAACTACACTTCTGTTGTCCTAATCTTTCGTATGAAATGTATAGCCATTAATTTTATAGTTGGACCATGTTGTCACATTTAAACTTGGACCACCCACTAACCATATTAATGTCTTTGATACATGTGATCTACCAATAAAGGTCTTTTTACACCATGAAAAAAATGTTTTATTGTGCTCATTCAAAATCCACATTCCTTTTTTCTTTGTATGAAATTGTTTCACCTCATTAATATGGAATATGATATACAGTTGAGCATCAACTATTTTATTCAAGATGTATAATTCTACCTTTCTCATCTGTTCAGCTAACAATGATTTGACTTTCAATCCACAACTCATCTTTCCCTTATTATTAACTCGTTCATGGAGAGATAGATGAAATCTTATGTGCTCTGCTGCAGCTAAGTAGCTCGTAAAAACTCTGCAACCTCCTCAGAAATATACTTTTCTATAATGGAGGCTTCAAGTCGATATGGACTCTTAACATACCCCTGTAATATTTTCTTATACCATTCAAAAGGATACATCCAACGAATATATACAGGTCCATGAAGGTTTATTTCATGAACCAGATGAACTATTAAATGCACCATTATATAAAAAACGATGGAGGAAAATACATTTCTAATAGACAAAGTATATAAATTGCATCCTTTTCCAAAATGTTCCAAGAATTCACATCAACCAACTTATTAAAAATTGAATTGAAAAAATAACACAACTTTATTATAGTCTTTCTAACATAGATGGGAAATATTTCATACAATGAAACTATTAGAAGTTGTTGCATCATGACGTGACAATCATGAGATTTCATACCTATCACCTTCAAATAATTCAAAGAGACAAAAGTTTTTACATGTTAAGAATAACTTTGAGTCACTTTGATATCCTTAAGACACTGAAAAAAGCCAATTTTCTCCCTCTTGGATAATCTATGACAAGAAAGGAGAAGAAATGTTTGTCTTCCATTTGGAGTGGGAGCTAAATCCAAATGTATTTCTCTTGATAGTAAGTCTAATATTGAACTCAACCCATCTTTATTCTTTCCTCTAATATCTAACATTATTCCAATCAAAATATTGCAGATATTATTCTCCATGTGCATGACATCAATATTATGTTTCACTTCATGATATCTCCAATATGGTATCTCAAAAAATATTGAACTTTTATTCCATATATTTCTATCATTACCAGATTTATGTGTCTTTCCAAATGTCACATCAAGGTTTTGCACCCTCTAACCTTATATATTAGGGGATAAAGGTTTGGTGCAATATAAAATTCTTGTGATCCATTGAATTCCTTTTTTAGTCTTATATATTAATGATCCATAGGCAAAAAGTTTTGATGACCCATGTATACTATTTTCCTCCTATGATACAATTGACAATATGAAGTTTGTTGTTCGCAAATTGGACATGATTTATGCCCCTTATCAGTATATCTAAACAAATTTTCATACATTGGGAAGTCATTTATGGTGAACATAAGCACCTCATTCAATTTAAAATATTCCATTTTATAAGAATCATACACCCTAATAAAATCCTCCGAAAATGTTTCTAATAATCAATCAATGGTGACAAGAAAACATCAATATTATTTTCTGATTGCTTCAGACCAAAGATCATTATGATCAACATGACATATTTTCACTTCATACAAAATTTAGAAGAGAAGTTGTAAATTACAAATAAAACAAGACATGAACTATGTGTGCTACTGAGGTTTCGGTATGTATTCATTCCATATGTGCACAACCCAAGTCTGAGATTTCTAATTTCATTTCCAAATGTATGATATTTCTCTTCAATTTTCTTCCACTGTAGATAATCAGTTTGATGAAGTATTTTTCCATCACATATCCACTCATCAATATGACATCTTAACCCTTTTCCATCATGTGAATTAGAAAAAAAATGTTTCAACTGATGAATTATAGGATGATATCAAATTTATTTGGCAGGGATCCCTGTAATCTCTACATCAGCCTGTGATTTTTCTTTCTACTTATATCGTGATGTCCCACATTTAGGAAACTATGATAGAAATTCATATTCATTCCTATATATCATACAGTCATTAGGATAGGCATTTATTTTCTTTTATCCTAATCCCATCAGGCATAATATTTTTTGGCCTTATAATGTGAATCTGGAAGATCACCGTCTTTTGGAAGAATGTCTTTCAACAATTGTAGCAGCTCTGTAAAACTTTTTTCACTCCATCCGTGTTTCAGCTTCAGGTTAATCAATCTTAACACCGTAAAAAAACCATTAAATCCATACAACCAGGATACAATGGTTTTTCAGCATCATCATATAGACGTGCAACGTTCTTTTCTATCTTAATGTGTTCTGCTACAATATCACGAATCATTTCTTCAATTCTATCAGAGTTAACATATTGAAAATCATTATAATATTTAGATCTGACATTCTGTCCAGTTTCACCATGAAAAATCCAAGGGCTTCTAGTCGGATTAAAACCATGACAAATATGATGATCTTTGATCTCTCTACCTTTCAACTTCATCATATTCAAAAATTTCTGGCATGGATAGCAAAAAATGTTGCTGCTTGGAACATTTCATTTAGAAAAATAAAAAAAGGAATCAACACCTTTCTTATATTCATTACTCATTCGATGTGCCATAATCCAACTTCGAATAATTATTACCAA
This sequence comes from Viscum album, assembly GCA_963277665.1. Classification (NCBI taxonomy): domain Eukaryota; kingdom Viridiplantae; phylum Streptophyta; class Magnoliopsida; order Santalales; family Viscaceae; genus Viscum; species Viscum album. The sequence goes on along the minus strand of OY728155.1, from coordinate 161,713,969 downwards.
TAAAAAATATCAAAATTATACATCTTGTTAAGAGAATACAATTTTATATTTATATGAAAAATATCATAATTTTAATATAAAACAATTTTGAAATATAAACAAATATATGCGCATTTGGAAAAGATATGCGTGAATATTATTTTAAAAAGAAAATATAGTTAGATATAAAATTTTTATATTTATATGAAAATAATTTTAGGATTAAATCTCTCTCAAACGGATCATCATATAACAATATAAATTCATCTTGGATCCTTTCTTCTTAAGGTACACAAAGAATACATCTTGGTGCAACTGGATCCCAAATTCACCCTTCTATAAACAAGGAATATGAGGTATAAATATTAAAATTTGAATAAATTATCTACTGAAAATTAAACCTATCCCAATGGTTTTAAACCGTTGGGATAGCCCCACAAAGAGTTAGGATAGAATATCCCAATGGTTTCACACACTATTGACATGATAGCCATTGCAATAGTCATATAACAATGGTTCAACTGAAACTGTTGGTATATAATGCATGAAGATAATATATAAAAATGATTCAAATGAAACTGTTTGGATTTATATATATACCAATGGTTCATGAACCATTCGTATACATTTTCCATCATATAATCTATTCCAATGGTTTCCCTAAAACCGTTGGGATATATGTATGCCAGCGGTTCAAGAACTATGAGAATACACTCTCTAGGATATAATATTTTTCAACAGAGGGTGGGGTCTAGTCCAGGGGGTGGGGGATATCCATGGGGATGGGGTGGTTTTCAAGGGGTGGGGGTGATGTCCCGGGGGTATGGGGTGTCCAGGGGGTGGGGTGGTGTCTAGGGGGTGGGGTGTCTAGGGGAGTGGGGCGGTTTGTCTAAGGGGGTGGGGGTGTCAAGGGGGTGAGGGGAATGTCCAAGGGGGTAAGGGGTGTCATGGGGGTGGGTTGGTGTCCAGGGGGGTGACGGGGTTGTCCAAGGGGGAAGGGGTGTCAAGGGGGTGGGGTGTTCGGGGGGTGGGGGCTATCTAAGGGGTTGGGGGATATCCATGGGGTGGGGGTGTCCAAGGGGTGGGGGGTGTTCAAGGTATGGGGGTTGTCTAGGGGGTGGGGATGTACATGGGGGTGGGGGTGTCCGGGGGGTGGGGGTTGTCCAGGGGGTGGGGGTGTCTAGGGGGTGTCCAAGGGGTGGGGGTGGTGTCCAGGGGGGAGGGAGCTATCCAACCCCCTACCCCCATGGATAGCCCCCTCACCCCCTGGACACCACACCCCCTTGGACAGCCCCCCCACCCCCTAGACACCCCGACCCCCACCCCCTGGACGCCCCCACCCACATGGACAACCCCCCAACCGCCTGCAGCCCCCCCCCCCCCACCCCCAGATACCCCCACCCCCTTGACACCTCTACCCCCTTGGATAGCCCCTCACCCCACTAGCCACCACCCCTACCCCCTGGACACCCCCTACCACCTTGGACAGCCCCCCTCACCCCCTTGGACACAACCCCCCACCCCCTTGGACACCCCCACCACCTTAGACAGCCCCCCCCCCCCACCACCCCCTGGACACTCCCCTGGACAGCCCCCCACCCCCCTGTACACCCCCACCCACTGGACACCCCCCCCACCCCCATGGATAGTCCCCAAACCCCCTGGACAGCCCCCCTCCCCCACCCCCACCCCCTAGACACCCCCTACACCATTGGACAACCCCTTACCACTTAGAGACCACCCCCTACCCCTGGACACCCCCTACCCCCTTGAACAACCCCCCTCACCCCCTAGACACCACCCCCACACCCTTGGACACCCCCTGGAAACCCCCACCTCTTTGGACAACCCCCCACCCCCTCGAGACACCCACACCCCCTGGACACCCCCCACCCACCCCCTGGGCACCCCCACCCCTGGGCACCCCCACCCCCTAGACACCCCCACCCCCATGGACCCCCCAACCACATGGAAACCCCCCCCCTGACACCCCCTCCCCCCTAGATACTGCATACACCCTTGGACAACCCCCTCACCCCCTGGACACCACCCCCACCCCCAGGACACCCTCTACCCCCTTGGATTCCCCCCTCACCCCCTGGACAGCCCCCCTGGACACCCCTGGACAACACCACCCCCTTGGACACCCCCCCCCCCACACACACACATGAAATTAAATGCACGCACACATGGTAGCAACAAAAATTGTAGAACTTGCATGATATCACTCCCATAGTTTATTTTACCAGAAAATAACTTAGCATGGAATAAAATAACACTATGTCACTAACCATGATAGTAAAAACAATGATAGAAAAATAATATATAAAAACATAATTTTAGGTCATCACAACAAATAAAAAATTAAACTAAGGCGTGTGAGGATTACTTAACTGTTGTGAGTCAACCTGATAGATCTAGTGATAATAAAGATAATGAATGATATTGAAAAAACGAGGTTTGGTGGAATGACTTCGAAGAATCCTTTCTAGGTTTTCTACATAAGAGAGACGAGTCGAAGGTCGCCCGATCGAAGAAAATAGAATGACAGAATACGGGGAGTGAGAAATCATTTAAAAGCATTACCACATCGTCTATTTAATAATTGATGCGATAAAATGTTTTTTTATTTTTATAATGTCAGTTATTTAATAACCGATGTAGAAAATATTTTATCACATCGGTTATTTTATAAAAGGCGTGATAAATCACTGAGATTTGATTTATCATGTCGGTTATAAAATAACCAACAAGATAAAGCACCTAGATTCCATCTTTCATGTCAGTTATAAAATAAATGACATGATAAATCTAATCTTGTGATTTTTTATGTCGATTATAAAATAACTGACGTTATATAACAATTCTCATCGATTTATCATGTTGGTTAGAAAATAACCGACATGATAAACCAATTTTTCTAGCTATTCACGTCGGTTATATAGAACTAAGGTAAAAAAACCTGGACATGGTAAATGTTTTTTGTACTAGTGGACAATTATGGATGGTGCTTATGCATGAAAGTTGCATGTGTACTGCTATGGAGCGACAATGGTGAAATAGGATTATACATGGAAGTATCGAGGTGCCGCTAAGGAGTGGAAATAGGGAAAGGGACTTACGCATGAAAGCTAGTTGGGGGCCACTATGGAGCACAACTATTGGATGGGGATTATGCATGGATGTTGCTCGGGTGCCGCTGTGGAGCGGCAATGGTGGATGGGGCTTACTCATGGAAGTTTCATGGGTGCCGCTAAGGAGCGACAATAGTGGATGTGGCATACACATGGAAGATACCCAGGTGATTCTATAGAGGGACAACGATGGGTGGCGATTATGCATGGAATCTTTATGTGTGTCACTATGGACTGAAAATAGTGAATTGAGCATACACATTGAAGTGGTTGGGGTTCCTTTAAGGAGCGGTAATGGTGAAAGGATCTTATGCATGAAAAGTTCACGTAATTTATTCCTCATGCATGGGTTTGAAGTAATACCTCATCAGTGGCAGGGTGAGGCATATAATTGAGGCCTACACCTAGGCAGTAGTGCACAAGAAGTATAATTCCAAAGTAATTAGAATTTGTCCAAACAAAGGGATATGAAATGTGTGAATCACATATCGAACATTTGGAATGCAATGAGAGTGGCATGATGATGGAGAATAATTTTTGACCATGTTCATAATACAGTATCCATATAACGTTATCTAGAAATGGGGACATGAAAACAAGGGTCGATAGCTAACTGTGTTTGATACAAAGGACCAGACTCGAAGTGTCATCCAATGTCTTCTGTGGTGTTGGTCTAGGATGGTAGGTGATACATATGGCTAAGAATCTATACCATTGGGGGTCCCTTCATACTTGAAAAGGGATGAAGATCCAAATAAAAGACATGCAAAGAATGAGGTAGAGTGATTGAATTTTTTAATGGATTACAACCCTCTTGAAACTATGCCACCATGATTATGGCATGAGTCATCTTATACTTCTCACAAAAGGCATATCTTATTTGGAATAAAAGGCATCCTATTATTGAATGATAGGGAATTCTATAGTTTAAAGTCATGTAGTGAGGACTATTAGCATCTTATTCATGGTGAATAAGGCATATATTTTTTGGAATAAAAGGCAACCTATATTTGTAATATATGGTGTACTACAGTTTATAATCATATAGAGAGGACTATTAGCATCTTACACTTCACACATAAGGAATATCTTATTTTACACAAGAGGAATCCTTTATTGGTCACATAGGGAATACATCAGTTTATAGACATGTCAAGAATACTATTAGGCATAAGATGCCTACAAATGGATCATGTTGCGACTTATGCGAGAGAAGACCTTTCTGGTTCAACTCAGCATTGGAACTAGGTGATGAGCTTTAAGGAGTTTCTTGAGGAATTGTTCGACTCAAGGAACTCAGGGAATTGAAGATGAGAATCTCAACTTGTAACATGGTAAATCAACCAAGAGGAATATATCAACTCAAGGTGTTTCATGGAGTTTATAGAAGTATCTCGAATCATGGTATTCCATTGGTGGGATGTGGGTGTGCATAAGGGCATAATGGAAAATGTCAACATCCCGACCCAAAAATTTCATGATGCGGTTGTCCATTTTTCATGGGGGTCAATGATGGTAGTGAAGGGATCAACCCAAAGGGCTGGGATGACAGTCCAACACTGATTTTGAGTGTGTGTGCGAGGGCACAACCCCCGTAGTATGGACCATTGGGCGCGAAGGAAGGATCTTCTCAAAGGATAGCTATTCACAAAGGAAATAGGTTCACTGGTCTTAGGGTATCAAAAACAATGGATCTTCGTAGAGATCAGGGTATCACAGAGCATGGGACTTTGTTGAGATCAGGTTATTGTAGAGCCCGGGGCTTTGCATAATTTTTGGGTGTTGCGTAGAATGGAGCTTCACAGAACTTTAGTTCTCACAGAGCATGGGGCTTCATTAAGCGTAGGGTCTCATGAAGTAGATTCATGAAGGAAAGGTGCTTATAGAACATGTCATATCCTTAACATAAGGTGCATTATTAGGAGAGATCTCCATGAAGAATTATTTTTAGTGGTGACTCGATCAACCTGAATGGGGCTCCCTCCTTCCCAAAGGGTATAGGACTTCGTAGTGCTTGGCGGAAACGTAAAATGGGAGATCTGTCACAGAAGGTGTGGCATAACCATCCTTGTGAGGTGGGAGGAGATCCGTCTTTTTATAGGTTATGGAGGTCGGTGGAGATCTCCATGGAGAAAAAATGTTTGTCGTGAATAAAATATGATGTCACAAAGGAAATAACACTCTTGAACTGAAGGTAGTTCTCTAAAGTTTCTCAGAGTCACAGAACCGATTGAAATTCCATTCATGACACTCATGGAGGCTTTAGTCATGTTCCTCAGACTCATAGATGCTTCCTTAATATCTTTTATAGTGCTCACGGAGGCTCCGGTCAAGTTCCTATACTCCACGGCCATGGAGGGAGCTCCAGGAATGGGCTCTGCGAACCAATTTTCCATCCCAACTTTAAATATCCATAACTGTTAGGACCAATAGGGTCCTATATACCCTGAGAGGGGGGTGAATTAGGGTTTGGATATTATTTTTCGAAATAATTCCTACCCCACTAGATCTTTGCCTCTTTATTACAAGGGTCACTTTGTTTGAACTTGTGTGTTTATTGTGATCACTTATTTCCTTCTTTATCTGATGATGATGCTTTAAATGTGATGCATGGAAGTAAGCAGGAAGACACAGAGATTTTTACTTGGTTCACCCTCACTGGGCTACGTCCAAGGAGAATACGCTGACAAGATTTTGTTCATACCAAATTCCATTATTCTTCACTAGATGTGGATACTAAGATTTGGGAACAGTCACTCTGTCCCAGGCTCACTAACTTTACAAGGTTTAGGGTAAGCTCACTTCTTTCCCGAGGGTCACTCCCGGTTTCTCTCTCTCTAGCTCACAGCCGGTGGAGAGGATCACCTTCTTCCTCTTCCTTTGCCCATTACTTCGGCAAGGATCCACTCACAGTTTATAGACCTGTAGGTCTCTTCATTTTCATGAAGGAATGCATCTTCTGTTGTAATTATATGCTCTGGTGAAGTCTATCTTTCACCCGTAAATGAATCTCACTTTGCACCGAAGGTATTGGGTAATTATCAGCTTTCACGAAGCCCTGAAATAATGTTGTGAATCAACCTTACTTGGCGCGCAAGTTTAATCTGGCGCGCTAGTATCGCCACGCAGGTCACAACTGGCACGCAGGTCACATCAAACACTTGTGCGGCACAATCATCTGCAACTCGAAACCTAAATGACTCAACTCCTTTTACACCCAAGCCAATATTGGCGCGCAACAACCAACTGGCGCACAACTTCAAACATTGGCACGCAAGTCCACCTATGAGACCACACACCACCTGTACGACCACCACACCAGCGCGACGGGAGCTCTGGTTTTTCTAATTGTTGAACTCCATTGTAAATGAGGAGGGGTGGTCCTGTATTTATAGGCATTTTGTCAAACTATGTGGCGTCGCGCATGTCACCCCTCAGCGCGAAAGTCTCGGCGCACAGGTCTCTTCCCCTAAAAGTAACTTGCGTGACCAAACCAATACCTGCATGACCCTCTTTCCATTGCCATATTTTGATATTATGATCTTGAAAAACAATAGGCATGTAGGTTCTCAAGCATCCAAGGCATCGGTGGGCAAGTCTCTTCATGGCGTGCAGGTCACCTGCGCGACCACACCAATACCTGCGCGACACTCTTTCCTCTGCCATATTTTGATGCTCTAATCGTGAAAAACGTATGGCGCACAAGTTTATTCTACTTCAAGTCAACAGAACGCAGGTCCCTTTTCCAAAAGCCACTTATCTTCATTTGTCGATTTTCAGGCCCAAAAATTTGGCAAACATTAGAAAACGGCGCCACCTTGTATCTGTTCATTTTGTACCGCCTCCGGATCATCCATTCCTTTGTCGACATTCTTGAATCAAACATGGATCGTTGACCACAGCTCTTGAACTCGATATTAATTTATGAAATCCCCTTTGTCAACAAAATTTTATGTCATTGTTTTTCTTTGTCAACAATCATAGCACATTTTTTCACTTTTTCAATAAACACAATCACCTCAAAAATGCTTCAATGATGACTTGAGGGATTTTTTCCCAACAATCTCCCCCCTTGGGTTTGTTGACAAATCTTTCATAAAAATATACATCGTTAATTCATCAGCCACTGTTAACCTATTGTGATTCTGATAGTGATCAAGGATTCACTCAACACATACTCTAAGCCCACATGAGCATTTCTCGGCGTGAGAAACAAGAGTAAATGAATAGGTCATTAATGAATCACTTCAAATCTGACAGCCACTTTTGACATCAAACTGATACAAATTTTTACCAAACTAATAGCAGTTTTTGGAATTATTATTTCCACATTCCAAAATCACTCTTCTGCTTTCATCGATATCCTCAACTGTCGTGATATCTATTCTTTGATCGATCACTCCTAGCATCATTATATTTAATACTCTCCCACTTTATGCTCACAGCTTCAACTCTTGTCAGCTTCAAAACCTCTTTAGACCTATTTCAAGTGTTGTCCAAGCTAAGCGCTAGCTAAGAACATTCAACTCCCCCTATCTGGCTGCTCCACCTGTCAGCCTCTCCACGTATCTTTCAAGATTTATCAAATAGTCACATTGTCTCCCCATTGAACAATCTCTATTTTCTCCCCCTTTATCAACGAACCCAAAGGACAAGCCTTTGCTCTCTGGAACAGAGTAGAGAACACATATCAGTACATTAGGGAAAACACACATCATACCTGGGGAGAGGGGGGTTTCACATCCACACTTATTTAAGGGAGGGAAGTCGACTGAACTCCTAGAGCCAGTCGATGCCTTTCAAATGCTTCCTTGGGTATGGCCTTTGTCAAAATGTCTGCAACCTGTAGCTCTATAGGCACATACTCCAACTTCACGATTCCTTGCTCAAATTTCTCCTTGATAAAATGATACTTTATCTCAATGTGCTTTGTCCATGAGTGATGGACAAGATTTTTGCTGAGATTTATAGCACTTGAGTTATCACACTAGATTCCGATCGACGACTTCACTTCAACTCCCATATCTTCAAGCTGTTGCTTCATTCACAATAACTGTGTGCATGCTTGAGTGGCTGCAATATACTCAGCTTCTGTGGTGATTAATGAAGTGAGGTCCTTCTTCTTTCATAACCAAGAAATACATAATCCACCAAGATAGAATGAACCTCCAGATGTTGATTTCCTGTCATCCACTGAACCGGCCCAATCTGTATCTATATATCCCAATAACTCTGGCTGAGATTTGTCATTATACATCAGACCGAAATCCATGGTGCCTTTGATATAATGAAGTATTCTCTTTACTGAAAGCATGTGGCTTTCCATGGGATTACTTTGGTAATGTGCTGCATAGCATGTTGCGAAAACAAGATAAGGTCTTGTTGTTGTTAGGTATAGTAAACTGCCGATAATCTACCTGTATTCAGTGATATTAACTGCCCTGCCACTATCATCTTTTGACAATTTCATCCGGGTAGCAATCGGAGTCGTCATTTTCTTGTAATTCTCCCTTCCAATGATTCTCAGAACCTCCTTGGCATATTTGGATTGAGAAATAAAAGTTTCATTACTTCCTTGTGTCACCTGTAGACCAAGGAAAAATGTTAGCTCTCCAATCATAGACATTTCAAACTCACTTTTCATGAATTCAGAAAACTGTCTGCACTGAGCTTCATCCAATCCGCCAAATATTATGTCATCAACATAAACCAACACCATCATCCTTTGATTACTGTCATTACTGAAATAAATATTGTAATCAACTCCCCCACACTGGAAACCAAGCTTCTTCAAATACTGATCAAGCCTTGAGTACCATGCTCTTGGTGCTTGTTTCAGCCCATACAACGCCTTCTTCAGCCTAAAAACTTTTTTCTCATCCTCATGAATGAGAAAACCATCTAGCTTCTCAATGTACACCACTTCTTCCAGAACCCCATTTAGAAATGCAGATTTGACGTTCATCTGGAACACTTTGAACTTTCTTTGCACTGCTATGGCTAAAAATAATCTGATTGTCTCTATCCTTGCAACTGGTGAATATGTCTCATCAACGTCAATACCCTATACTTGGGAGTATCCTTTTCACACCATTCATGCTTTCTTTTGAATCACAATTCCATCTTAATTCATCTTGTTGTGAAAGACCCATTTAGTATCAATGACGTCCTTATTTGCTGGCCTCGAAACAATCTCCTACATCTGATTCTTCTCAATCTGATCCAGATCTTCATTCATGGCTGAACCCATTTTTCATCTTCAACTGCATCAGTAAATCATTTCGGCTCATCCTAAGATAGAAAATATGCCTGCTGTAGTGATTTCATTTTCCTTGTCTGAACTGGAGCTGACTAATCACTGATGATATTCTTCCTATCAATTTCAGCTCGACTCTTTGGCTTCTATGCAGATAAGGATTTTACTTCCTCGTACTCACCATCAGTATCTTCTTCTGAATCATCTTTAGCCACTTCATCTCCCTCTGAGTCTATTACCACTTCCTCCCTTTTAACATAAAACATTTTACAGTGTCATTGTTCAATGACATAATTTCATTGAACATATTCCCTCAGATTTTTGTTGACACACCTTTGATTTTCTCTCACAGCTTCTTGGTATCCTGAAATTAGTTGGCTGATACCACATTGTTAGAACACAATAGATAAGCATGAGATGCATGATTTTTTCTACTTCTTCAACAATGTGTCTTCTCTCGATAAACAACACCTGAGCTGGGTCATCAAATTATTTACTTGATAGATCTTGTATCTGATTATGATATTGAGTTCTCTCCCATTGTTATGAAGCACTTCATAGGATTAGGCCCACCTTTTAGACCCATAAACATTCTTATTCTCTTGCATCTTCTATTCTCATATTCTACTTGGAATTGAGCAATTAAAAATATATAAGCCTACTAAGTTGGAACTCGGTGCAGGAAACAAGAGATAATGTTAATAACACAATAGCTTTCTATTATGATCTGTTTCACCCTTTCTCTTTAAACATTGGTACCTAACATGAGCCAATCGATACTCTGAAGAATCTCATATTTTCCAATTTTCATCTTTAGATTCCACTTCCCCTTGGATTGTATCTCCCTATGACCTGAAACGCATGAATCATTAGTTAATATCATTTTTATACATAGGGAGAGGGGTGACTTCTGGAATCCTCCAGATGATGATAGTGGTTGATCCTAAAGGGTCAACCCTTTGATTATTTATTGTAGAGCATCACACTCTTTCTTTTCTTCTTCTAGCTGCTTATCCAACTTCAACTGCTCTAGCCATATGACCAAGCATTCATTACCCACATGATGAGCCTTTTTCGATATGTAGATTCTACAGGATTGGATTTTATCACCATTTGGGGCTTAAACCCACTAATACATATCTCCGTCTTTGATGTTCCACCAAAATTATATTTCCCTTGATTCCTTCTCGGGGAAGGACTCTCTCTAATTTTCATCTTCCCTTGATTCTTCCACCATTGAAAGGATCTTGCACCTTCCTCCACTTTTCACTGTGGAACACGAAATGCGAATTTTTCAATACATTATTTATTCATATTTATTTTATTAGATGTCTGGGTCACCACACTATTTTTCACTGGTGGTGAGTCCTCCATTGAACATTCATTCTTCTTTATAACATCTGGAGTATATCTCCCCTTAATCTTCTAGGTTTGTTCACATTCTCTCTTTTAGAGCTGATGTGAGTATGACAGAGGAGGTGACTGATACACCATTCGTTCATCTCCATGTTATTCCCCTTAGGCTCTAAGACTATTGTTCTACTTACCACGTTGTCTCCCAGTATAGAATTTCTCATTATACATCATTGGAGTCGAGAATCTCCTTTCAAGTTCCTTTTCCTTTCTTTCATTAGTCTTGCTGCAATTTCTTGCCAAATGCCCATAATCTGAACATATAAAACTTTTTCCATCAAAGGCATACCTCATTTAATCATTTCTCTATCAAGATGTTTAAATATCTTGTGTTCTTCCTCTGACATTGAGCATCTGAGCTTCCTAACACATACTCATTGTGTGTCCCTTTCTTCCATAATAATAACATATGATGAATGTTTTCCCATGGGAGACTCTTCTCTCTGATATATCATGATGCTTCTTCTTATTCTCAAATTTAGTAATGTTTCTATTTTCATTGCCTGAAATGTATTCCAGATCCTATTAACAAAATCTTTATGTGTGTCCATGAATCCCGCAAAAATAGCACATGTTTTCACTTCTTTTTGTAACTATCCTCTTAGGCATATCTCTAACACCTACATGTTTTTCTCCACTCCTGGAAATGTTCATGGATTTCATTCTATCATGCACGGGAGGGGATTCATCAAATCCAATGCCATATTTTCCCAAACTATATGGTCTTTGAGCTGAGAAAATATTTTGTTTTTTTCCACGAAAATCTCAAACTTCCTTTTCATTTTATCATCACCTTTCAAAGGAAAATCGAATAGTAAGTGCAGTGCATCCTTCAACTTAGGTTTTCCTTTGTCCTTTGATATCTATACTTCTTTCTTGGATTTCTCTATCACTTCCTCCAGTTGTTTAATCTTCTTACTTCTTGATTCATGTTGAGCATTGAGTTCTTTTCTGATATTCTTCCCGCTACTCAACTCATCTTCTAGTTCACATGTGAGCTTTTACACCATGTCACTTTTCTCCTTCACTTTCAATTTTCCTTCTTCAATAGAATCAGAACAACATGAATTCTCTTGTTTTAGACTTTCCTTCTTCTGAACTAGTTCAGATAGCTATGTAGAAAGATCATAATTTTTAGATTTCAAATTATGAATCTTATCTGAGTTCAGATTATTCCCCTTTTCACTAGCTTTTGATTTTTCCACCTTTATAGATCTCTTTCGCAATTCTTCATCTTGAGAATCATTTTTCTCCATCAGATCAGTAGCTACGTCAATAATCCTTTGATTCAAACCTCTTAGCTTATTGATCTCAGTTTATAGTGCTTGGATCCAAATATCATTAGTTTTCATCTCTTCATCCAATTTCTGATCCAATTCTTTTGCCTTGTGGATAACTTACACTTTTCGACTTCTTGGTGTTTCTTCATCATCAATGGTTCCAGCATCACTTGGAAAATCAGGTTCTTCACTCATTCTTTCAGTATCATTTAATGAGTGAGTATTTTCATAGTACAATTCATCTAAATCATTCTGTTGTTCACTACATGATTCCTTTAACTGAATGACACTCTTTCCATTGAAACTTCCAGAGTGGGTAATACCACCAGTCTTCTTCTTCTTCTTTGAGGTTCTTCCCTTTTCCATGGCACAAAATGATTAGAGCATATTGGATCTTTAACTTGATCAATCAACTGAACCAAGTCAGAGAAAAAAAATTGATAAAAGAAACCTTCCCTCTGATACCAATTTTTAGGACCAATAGAGTCCTATATACCATGAGAGGGGGGGTGAATTAGGGTATGGATATTCTTTTTCAAAATTCCTTCTACCCCACTAGATCTTGACCTCTTTATTACAAGGGTCACTTTTTTTCACTTGTGTGTTTATTGTGATCACTTATTTCATTCTTTATCAGATGATGATTCTTTAAATGCAATGCATGGATGTAAGTAGGTAGACACAATGATTTTTACTTAGTTCTCCTTCACTGTGCTACGTCCAAGGAGCATACACCAAAAAGTTGCTGGTCATACCAAATTCCACTATTCTTTACTAGATGTGGATACAAAGATTTGGGAATAGTCACTCTATCCCAGGCCCACTGCCTTTATAAGGTTTAGGGTCAGCTCACTGCTTTCCCAAGGGTCACTCCCTGTTTCTCTCTCTCTGGCTCACTGCCGGTGGAGAGGATCACCTTCTTCCTCTTTGTTTGCTCACTAATTCGGAAAGGATCCACTCATAGTTTATAGACCAGTAGGTCTCTTCATTTTAATGAAGGAATGCATATTCTGTTGTATATAGATGCTCTATTTAATTCTAGCTTTCACCGGTAGATGAATCTCACTTTGCACCGAAGGTATCGGTCAATTTTCCAGCTTTCACGCAGCCCTAAAATACTGGTGTGAATCAACCTTTCTTGGAGCACAATTCTAATCTGGTGTGCAAGTATCGGCACACAGGTCACAACTGGCACCCAATTCACTTCAAACACTTGCACGAAACAATCTTCTTCAACTCCAAACCTGCACGACTCAACCCCTTTTACGCACAAGCTAATATTGACACGCAACGACCAACTGGCGCACAACTTCAAATACTGGCATGCAAGTCCACCAGTGCGACCACACACCACCTGCGTTACCACCACACCAGCGCGACGAGAGCTCTAATTTTTCTATGTGTTGAAATCCATTGTAAATAAGGAGGGTTGGTCCTGTATTTATAGTCATTTGGTCAACCTACGTGGCGATGCGCAAGTCACCCCTCGGCACGCAAGTCTCGGTGCGCATGTCTCTTCCCCTGAAATTCACTTGCGTGACCAAACCAATACCTGCACGACCCTATTTCCTTTTCCATATTTTGATCTTTTGATCTTGAAAAACAACAGGTGTGCAAGTTCTCAAGCATCCAAGCTATCGTCGCGCAAGTCTCTTCACGGCGCGCAGGTCACCTGTGCGACCACACCAATACCTGTGCGACCCTCTTTCTTTTTCTATATTTTGATGTTCTGATCTTGAAAAACAAATGACACGCATGTTTCTTCTACTTAAAGTCATTGTTGCGCAGGTACCTTTGCCAAAATCCACTTGTCTTCATTTGTTGATTTTCAGGCCCAAACATTTGGCAAACACTAGAAAAGAGCGCCACCTTGTATCTGTTCTTTTTTTCCTGCCTCTAGATCATCCATTCCTTTGTCGACGTTCTTGAATCAAACAAGGATCATTGACCACAGCTCTTGAACTCGACATTCCAACATGAAATCCCCTTTATCAACAAATTTTAATTTCATTGTCTTGCTTTGTCAACAATCACGACACAGTTGTCCACTTTGTCAACAAACACAATCACCTCAAAAATACTTCAATGATGCCTTGAGATATTTTTTCCTAGCAGTAGCTCCTAATATTAAACTCCATTCAGGATCTACGACCAGTCAAATATAATCTTGTGAAATGGGATGTGATCTAGGATCATGTATGGAAGCATTTGGAAGATCTTATGGACACGTTTTTTGGTGCTAAAAAATTCCCCCCTATGAATGAGATCCAATGGGGATGGGGAGGGAGAGGTGGAGCACATTATTAGAAAAATGATAGGGAAAACATCTTCTTTAGGGTCCTCTATACCTCAATCATATTGAGGATAAAACCAAATAAATATCTAAATACCGCTTGATTCATGATTTGTGTGGGAAGCAATAGATAATAGAAGATCATCCACCTTTATGAGAGTTCTATACAACGGAAGATATGAGTGGATCGGAACAGGAAATCGATCACCATTGGGAGCATCCTGAATAATAGAGGGGTCACAACTGGAAAACTAGGCTCTTTGTACAGCTGACTTGCTTCTACCAATGTGTGATCTAGTGAACGAGCGGGGTAATGCCAGTGGCATTGGAATCATCCCAAACAAAGGGAAATGAGGATTGATGAATCACGATACCCAAAATTTAGAACACAATGTGGGAGGCATGACGATGAAGGATAGTTGTCGATCATTTTCAAAACATAGTATCTGAATTTCATTCGCATGAAATGGGAATAAAAAAATGATATGCAACCACTGACAGCATTTGAAAATACAAGGCCCAACTCGAAGTGTCATCATATGTCCTTTAGAATGTTAGCTCAGGATGGTAGGTGAGCCATAAGGATGGGCATCCAAACATTTAGGGGGATCCTTTAGATGTGAGAGGGAATGAGGATCTGAAATAGAAGGCACATAAAGCGTAGTGATGGAATGATGGTCTGTTTGAATGGAATCCAACACTCATGAAATTACACCACCATGATAAAATCAGATTGGGTGAGTGTATCAGTGTGAGCTAGGATCAAACCTACTTCTAGACAGGTCCCCTCTGGTAGGTCCTATAATTATTTATAGTTTTACATCATGAAAATGTGGAAGATATATACATAGTTTAGCATTCTACAGTGAGAATGATTCACATAATAGTTTAACATCTTATAACTAGGACGTTGCACATAGTTTTTAGGTCATAATTCCTAGACCTAGGCTGATAGTTTAAATTCATGTTGCATGAACTATAGGCTCTGTGTTTAAGGTCATAGATTTCATACTGTAATCGAGGATGAGGGTCCAGAAGGGTTAATGACCTTGGGGCTGGGCTCAAGGAAAAATGAATGGGTGTCGCTACGTATCTCATCAGGATGAGAATCAAGATAAATGTAGTTCTTGAGCATAGCGTGGTCAAAGACCAACTCTAGAGGGTGAAATACTCTTTGTTGAGGAAGTTGATGCATCCCATAATTATCATGGGGCATCCTAAACTTGTTCAGGGTAGGCGCCATAGTTTAAAGTCATGTGTTGAGGACATGGGTAACCCAAAGGAGAAATGTGTGGTGTGGTTCATAACCTGACGTGAATGAGGACTAGAGCGGTATGCACCACACTACATGTTCTTTAAAGGGATGTTAGGGTTGAGAAGACCAAGACAGGGAGTTTACCACTCAGATGGCTAGACCTGGGGATCAGATACTCGAATGTCTCTATGTATCCTTAAAGGGAAGGAATCAAGACTTACATAGTTTTTTGTATTCTTAATAGTTTAACGTCATGTGGTGAGGATTATAGTGTCATAGTTTAAGTTCTTCCGGTAGGACCAAAGGGTCACACCATCTCGTATATGGATATTACCCTACCACAACCCCTAAGCCTATGTGATCTATGCCAAGTGTAGGAAACAAGGATCATTGTCAGGACTTTCCAAAGATCATTCAATAGTGGAAGGGACATTTCGGGTGGGTAAAATCCCTTATGAACAAACATTCCTACTCGATGCACACAAATGCATGGATTTACAACACCATGGGTGTCGAGGATCTGAAAAATGGAAAGGTACATTAGACATGTGATTCACAGAATTCGATATTTAGGACACAATGGGAGTGGTGTGATGATGTATGATAACTATTAACCATGTTCAAAACACAGCATCCACTTCAAATTAGCATATAACTGAAACAAACAAATGATAATCAACAACTGAGCATATTTTCAACGCGCTATTTTCATCAAATTGTAGTTTTAAATCCATCAGGGCATTGGCCCAAGATGGTAGGAAAGCACTGAGTCCTAGCATCCAAACCACTACGGGTCCCTTTAGATGTGAAAGAAAATAAAGACCCAAATGAAGGAATGTGTGAAGCGCTAACATTACCCATACAGCTTAAGTGTCATGTAGGATGAGAACAAGGAGTGGTAATCTCAAAGGAAGTACATGGAGTGATTGTTACAAACCTACCATGAATTAGGACCAAAGAGTTCAACACCACACCACATAATTTTTAGGAGATACCAGACTAGAAGGGGCTAGGGAGGCAAAATTAGTTGCAACTGAACCGCATACAGGAAGTCTAGGCATCACTACATATCCCATAAGAATCAGAATCAAGCCACACATAGTTCATAGAGGTGGTATAGTAGATGGAAAACACCAAAATATTGTTATATCCTCCTTCAAATAGGAATATCGTGATTGTTATAAAATTCAACATCGTGCTAAAATAAATGGTAATAATTTAGTTTACGGTCGTAGAGCTTGAAGTGTAAGGTGACCAATATAATGACATGTGTGTGTTATATTCCCTTAGAGTTTATTATCATGCGGTAAGGATAGAGAAATAGATAACTCTCAAGAGAGGTGCATGGCATGGTTACTGCAATCCCAATGTGAGTGAGGACATAAGTCCACACCACACCACATACTTTTGAGGAAACTCATGCTGAAATGGCACAAGAGGGTTCATGGTGATGTAGATGGACCATAAACAATAAGTCCATGCATCACTTTGTATCCCATAAGGATGGGAATCAAGTCACACATAGTTCTTGAAGGTTTTATCGTAAGGATAACCCCAAAGGTAAGTACACGACATGGCTATTATAAAGATGACATGAATGTGGACATAATTCAACATATGATACATCACGTGCTTCTAACCGAGTTTGGGCCAAGGGTCTAGAAAGAAGGTAGTATTTTAGGTACCTATGGCTAGACCCGAATACAAAATGTTCAGGTGTTTCTACATATCTCATGAGGGTGGGTATAAAGCCTTACATTGTTCTAGAAACCACTGTGTAGTTTAACATCATGCGTTAAGGACCTAAGGGGAATCTCAAAGATGAATGTGTATGGTGTGTCACGTAACCCGACATGAATAAGGACATAATTCCACACCACACTATTCATAATTCCATGAGAGAACTCAAAACCATAGGCTAAGAGAAAGAATAGATGAACCTAGGCAGGACCCTAAAATGAAATGTCCAGGTGTTCCTATGTATCCCATAAGGATGAGATTCAATCCATACATAGTTCTCAAGATTTCGTGTAGTTTAACATCATGCAGCGAGGATGAGGGATGAAGGATGTTCTAGAAGAAGGGGCACATGATGTGTCCACTGTAAACCCAATGTGAATGGGGACATAAGTCCACACCACACCATATGTAATACATTGAAGAGAACTATACCCTAGGGGGTCAAGATATTTGTTGGGATGAACCTGATGATGAAATGTGTGGGCATTCTTACATATCCCATATGGATGGAAATCAAGATAGATATAGTTCTGAAGACATGGTGCTATTTAAAGTCATGCAATAAGGAAGTGGGAGATCTTATATTAAGGTCATAGAGCTCGTACCATTTATAGTTTAACATCTTGAAGGAAGAACATAAGAGGTTTAACATCAACCATGACAGTAATGTAGTTTAAAATCTTTTGAGACGAAAGGGGTCTTATTTTAAGGTCATAGAACTCACACCAGTTTGAAATTTATCGTTATGTGGGATTAAGATGATCATCTTAATTAAATGTAGGATGATAATATAGTTTAAAATCATGTGGTATAGAGATGATCTGTATAATGTCATCTAGGATGATAATGAATTTTAACATCAACAGGGATGAAGATGGGAAATTTAATGTTATGTAGGATGATAATGTAGTTTAACATCATGAGGGATGAAGATGAGTATTTTCATGTCACACAATATGATAATACAAGTCAATGTCATGTGGGAAAAAGATGATCAATTTAGTGTCATGCAGGACGATAATACAATTTAACATCATTCGGGATGAAGATGAGCAGTTTAATGTCATGCAGGAGGATAATGTAGTTTAACTTCATGCGAGATGAAGATGAGTAGTTTAATGTCATGCAGGGTGATAATTCATTTTAACATTACGCGGGATGAAGATGATTAGTTTAATTTCATGTAGGATGATAATGCAGTTTAACGTCATGGGGGACGAAGATGATCAGTTTAATGTCATGCAAGATGATAATGTAGTTTAGCATCATGCATGATGGAGATGAGAATTTTAATTTCATGCAGGAGGATAATACAGTTTAACGTCATGCAAGACAAAGATGAGAAGTTTAATTTCATGTAGGAAAATAATGTAGTTTAACATCATGTGGGATGAAGATGAGAAGTTTAATGTAATGTAGGATGATAATGCAGTTTAAAATCATGTGGTATGAAGATGAGCAGTTTAATGTCATGAAGGATGATAATGCAGTTTAGTGACATGCAAGATGAAGATGAATAGTTTAATGTCCTGAAGGATGATAATGCAGTTTAGTGTCATGCAAGATGAAGATGATCAGTTTAATGTAATTCCAAATGATAATGCAGTTTAACATCATGCAGGGTGAAGATGAGCAGTTTAATGTCATGCAGGATGATAATGGAATTTATCATCATTCATGATGAAGATGAGTAGTTTAATGTCATACAGAACAATAATGTAGTTTAATGTCATGCAGGACGAAAATGAGTAGTTTAATGTCCTACAAGACAATAATGCAGTTTAACATCATGTGGGATGAAGATGAGTGGTTTAAAGTCATACATGACGATAATGCAGTTTAACCTCATGTGGGATGAAGATGAACAATTTAATGTCACGGAGGATGATAATACATGTGTCACTCAACTATATCAGTACACATCTGACCAAAACTATTATGCCCATGTGAATCATGCTTGGCATGGGAAACAAATAGAAATGATGGGATTTTCATGACATATGGAAGCACAGATAAAGGGGAATGGAGATGTCAGGCCAGTAATATCCCAGTGACACTGTCCCGCTTACTTTTTTTGCAAATATGCACTTAAGGGCAACACCAAGGGTGTTTGAGTTCCACTTAAACATAGAGTGGTGAAAAAGGTTAATCATTGTGTCTGATATCTGGATCACAATGATGGCAGCATAACGATGTTGGATAGCTATTGATCGTCTTCAAAATATAGCATCCAAATTGTTTTACCTGAAATGGGGACAAACAAATGAGGACCGACCGTTGACCGTGTTTGAAACATGATACCTATCAAAAAAATGTAGTCGGATATCTTTCAGGGCATTGTCCTAAGACAGTAGATGATCCAAAGTGGCATGAGACCAGGACTTTAGGGGGTCCCTTCAGACATGAAAAATATGGTAATCCAAATAAAGAGACGACATGAAACATAGAAATAGATGGTTTGTATGCCCATTTGGAATCCAACACTCAAGGTCATATTCCACAGTTTATTTGAGCATGTCCACGCGGTGTATCATATGAAGGGAGTTGAAACCCTTCTAAAGGAAGAAGGTCCTAAAGTTGTTTTTTGAGAGTGACACAATAGTATACTAGTGCTGAATGCAGAGAACCCTCTTATTTGGGAGCTCATGAAATTACGCAGTTTTATATTATACGATGGGGATGAAGAGCCATCACATGCATTGAATATGAGGCATCATGTGATTGACATAGGGTAAGGCTACAATTTAACATATTTTGATAAGGGAAATAGACATGAAGTTTAACTTCATATGGTGAGGACGATGCATCATACAATTTAATTTCACATGATTAGGACAAGTAGTTTCAATCATTTAAGGTCACATAGATTTGACCAAAATGTTACACAGATTAACATCAGGTGACCAATATAATGATTTTTATGAAGTTTAACGTCATCTAACTAGGATGTGAAACCACAAGGATTTTGTTGGTTGAGGGATGGTCATCTCTACCCCATTTTGATGGTCCGATATCCTTGAAGAATATGGGGTAATATATATGATTGGATTACTATAATATTTCCCCAGTGTCAGCCTGGATGTTCTGCATGCATGAGTTGGGTACCTCACAGTGAACATTCCACAAGATGGTGTTGAAGCCATAGGGAGGACTTATGCGGTTGATGCAACGCAGAAGTTGGGATGACACAAAATGTATCAAGGGTGATAGGGTTGATAGTGTACCCTCAAAACGGTGGGGCAACATATCACATATGGCATGGACACCTGAATTGTTGGTACAAAGGAGTGATAGATCTTAGAACATCCAAAATCCTAGATTTTCGGCATGACATGGTGATGGATCCCGGAAGGCATAGAATCCTAGATCATCAGTATGACATGGTGATAGAGTCAGGAAGGTGTGGAATCCTAGATTGTCAGTATGACAGACAAAGGATCCCAGAAGGAGTGGAATCCTGGAGCTTTGGTACGATGTGGCAATGGAGCCTGGAAGGCGTGGAAGCATGTAACGTTGGTACGACAGGGTGAAGGCGCTCGAAAGGTGTGAAATATTGGAGTTTTAGTAAAATGTACCTATGGAGCTCGGAAGTCATGGAATACTGGGATGTTGGTACAAAAGGGAGAAGGATCTCGGAAGGCGAGGAAGCTTGGAACGTTGGTACGACGGGCAAAGGATCCTAGAATGCATGCATTCTTGGAGCGTCAGTGTGATGGGGTGATGGTGACCAGAAGGCATTGAGGCCTGAAATTTCATTAAGACAAAGTGAACGAGCTAGGAATGCATGAAATCCTATAGCATCAGTAAGTTGGGTGAAGGAGCCCAGAAGGTCTAGAATCCTAGAACATCGGTACAATGGGGTGAAAGAGCCTAGAAGGCATGGAAGCCTGAAACATCGGTAAGACAGGGTGAAGGATCCTAGAAGGCATGGAACCCTAGAATGTTCGTACAATGGGGTGAAGGAGCTTGGAAGGGGTGAAATCCTGGAACGTCGATACAATGGGGAAAATGATCCCAGAAGGCGTGTAAACCGGGAACGTCGGCATGACGGGGCGAAGGAGCTTAGAGGGTTTGGAATCATGGAGCATCAGTATAACCGATGAAGGATCCTAGAAAAAGTGTAATCATGGGACGTTGGTACTATGGGGAAAAGGAGCCTCAAAGTCATGGAATCTTGAAATATCGGTATGACGGGGTGAAGGATCCCAGAACACATAGAATCTTGGAGCATCGGTATAATGGATAGAAGGTCCCTTGAAGGCATGGAAGCCTGGAACATTAGTACGATGGGGATAATTACCTCGGGTGGCATTGAATCGAGGAGCATCGGTATGACGGGGGTAAGGACCTTGGAAGGAATGGATTCCTATAACTTTGGTATGATGGGGAAATGGAGCCCAAAAGGCGTGGAGGCCTAGAACATTAGTACGATAGGGGGGAAGGATCCCGAAAGGAATTGAATCTTGTAATGTAGGTACTATAGGGTAACAATCCCAGAAGGCGTGGATTCTAGGAAAGTGATATAACAATGTAGAGGAACTAGATAAGAGATATGAATAAACTGTTCCTAGTATTCGTTCTTTATAGAAAGTCATGGATTTGACCCGAGGAGGGACATTGTTATGGATTTTGTAGATTCATGGAAAGGACCTTCGTAGTGGATCATGATGATGATGGGGAGAACTCCCATGCCTGATGGTAGTTGTGCAGTGATCACCTCTGTAGTGGCTAATGATGGAAATAGGGATGACTCCCATGTTTGATGATAGCAGTGTGGGTAGGACCTATGTAGTGGCTCATGATAGCGGCAGGGAGGACTCCCATGCCTGATGATAGTGGTGCGGGGAGTACCTCCATAGTGTCTCATGATGGTGACAGGGAGTACTCATATTCCGGATGATAGTAGTGCGGGGAGGACCTCTATAGTGGATCATGATGGTTACAGGAAGGACTCCCATTTTTGGTGATAGCGAAGAAGGAAGGACCTCTGTATTTGAATCTGGTTCTATTGTCGATGTGTCATTGGGTTGGGGGTGGTTTCCCCTAGGTTCCCTATGAGGGAAGTGGAGTCTACGAGGAGCTTATGGAATCGCAGTGTGGTTTCCCCCTGTACAGTCGATGATAGTGGAAGAGTTGGTGAGTAGCTGGTGGGGTCAGGGGGAGGATGTCCCCTACATGATTGATGATGGTGGAGGAGTCGGTAAAGAGCTGATGGAGTCGGGGCTAGGATGCCCCCTACATGGCTGATGAAGTCGGTGGAGTCGGCGAGGAGATGATGGATTCGAGGGTATGATGCCCATGACGTGGCCTGTGATGGTAGTAAATTCAGTGAGAAGCCGATGGATTAAGGGGTAGGATTCCCCCTGTACAGACTATGAAGGTGGCCGAGTCAGCGAAGAAATGATGGATTCGGGGGGAGGATTCCCCCTATGCAGCCTATGAAGGTGGTGGAGTCGACGAGGAGCTGATGGATTCAGGGATAGGATGCCCCCATTGCGGCCTATAAAGTTAACATATTCGATGAGTAGACAATGGATTCAGGGGTATAATACCCCCAGAACATCCAATAAAGGTGGAGGAGTCAGCAAGGATATGATGGATTCAGGGATAGGATGCCCCCAACGTGGCCTATGAAGGTGGCGGAGTCGGTGAGAAGCCGATGAACCGTAGTCCTCACACACCCAATGTTACTCATCCACCCGATCATGATTGAGATGGGATTCACATGGATGGTGCCTCAATTTTTCCATGCCTAACATTTTTCATCTTCTCACAGTCGATGGAGATGACATTTACGTTGGGTTCACCATTTTTGTTTCTAACGCTTTCATCAGGGCACGTATCAGTCTGTCAAGGATGCACAGTTGTTTCCCCACATTCATACTTTCAAAAGGTGAGAGGCATCCATCACTTCTTCAAGGAAATTTTCTATTTGATTAAAACAGGATGATGGGGTGTTGGTTCTTTCTTCTATGGACTCCTCCTCATAATTCATCACCTAGTCTAGGCCTTCCTCATATATTAGAGTCATTGTTCATGAATAAAATTCTTGGTGCCATATATTTGTGGACGCCGGTTAATTATGTTAATTCTGTCAGGACATTCCAAGGGGTCTTGAAATAGAAGAATCCTTCAGTCGGAGTAGATAGTAACATTAGGAATTTTGGGGCATTTTTGGATGCATGGAAATTGGAAGACATGTATTCTTCCTCATAAGAGGGAATATCAAGGTTTCAAAACCCGAGGCATCCCATGTCTATCGCGAGGTATCTTATGTTAGATGAATGTATCTGATTTTTTTCTCATATTACTATATATAACATGGGGTATGACGTAAACTTAAAATCTAGTGGAGATGGTTATGGTGAAGGATTAGTTTCTAAGGATTTCCTCAGACATCGCATGTTTAACATGGGGTAGGCTACAAATTTTACATCTTGCGAAGATGGTATGAGGGTGATCAGAATGTCCCTGGAGAAGGATTAGAGATGTGTATCCCTGGGAGGGAGCACCTGGAAGGTTTACCAGATGGATGGATCAAAATGCCCAAGGAGGGCAGATCCAGGGTGGGGTGTCCCAAAAAGGGAGGATGACACGCCATGAGGGATGATCTGGGCACCATAAAGGGTGGATCAGAGGATGTTGGGTCCTAAAAATAGGGACATGAAGGATTACCATTGGCATGGATTGAACCTCATGGAGGCTTCCTATATACACTATGTAGAATACAATGATCAAAACCCACATAGTTTGAATGGGTGAGGCCTAGGGTTGGGGTGTACACAAAGGAAAACAACCCAAAGACATGTTGAGGTTTAAACATGGTTAGATTCCCTTTGCAAGAGGGGCACTCTTGGTTGGATGGATATGATGTCTGTGGATTAGGCATGGTTAGCTACCCTAGTGCTTCAAGGAGCATTGAGAAAGTGGATGGCCTAATCTCATCAGGATATTGCGGCCCGAGTAAAACCCGGATGGATGATAGAAGATTTGATGACGTGGATGAGGTGAATGGGATGGAACTGAAATAAATAATAATGTGATATTGTGCTTGAAACATAGAGAGTCTTCCTATGTATCCTAGTGGGTGGGAATCAAAGTCCACATTGTTCATTGGGGCGATGAGACACCTAAGGAGGCGGCTAGTGAGAATGGACTCATGGATGGGACCCGAATGAAGTAGAACATCTGGGTTGGGTCATGAACTTTCTGAAACACAAAGGATCAATGGATATACTAGGATGGGACATGAGTGATGGGTTTGAACATCAAGAAAGATTCTTACGTATCCTCGTGGCAGGGAATCAAAGACCACATAGTGCGGAATGGGGCATAGAATCGGGGTTTACACAAAGGAGAACAACCCAGATACATGTTGGGGCTTATGCATGGTTAGCTACTCGAGCTAGTTGAACACCACTAAGTGGTGGACCAAGGGTATGGGTTCCAAAAAATTTGACACATTAGTTTACCGGTTTTTGGGTTTGAACCTTAGGGAGGCTTCCTACACAAATAATCTAGGAGATAGGGATCAAAACCCACATAGTTCAAAATCATACAGTTTAACGTCATGCGAGATGAATGGGGCATACAGTTTAACATCGGGCAGGATGAGGGTGAACCAGCATGAATTGGTCAGGACTAATGGGTGATGGGATTGAACCTCAGTGAGGATTCCTACGTACCTTGCTTAAAAAGGGCAAGGATCAAAGTCCACATAGTTCAGATGTGGGAAATGGGTTTACACAGTAAGGTGACCCAAAGAGGATGTCATGGTCCATGTTTACTCTAATATCATGTGATTCATGCTCAGTGTGAGAAACAAGAGATAATAAAAGACCTGATGATCATGGCATAAAGCTGAGGCCACGAAGGGTGATGAATGGGGTTTTCACTTGGAAGTTTATTGGGTGCCATTATGGAGAAGCAATAGTGGATGGGTCTTATGCATGGTATCTTCCAAGGTTCCAATAAGGAGAAAAAATAGTGGATGGTGGTTATACAAGGATGCTTCCTGGGTGCCTCTATGGATTGGAAAGGGTGGATGGGGATTACGCATGGAATCTGCCCGGGTGCCGCTAAGGAATGTCAACAGTGGATGGGGCTTATGCATGGAAGCTTCCCCGGTTCCACTAAGGAGAAAAAAATGGATGGGGATTATTCATGGAAGATGCATGTGTGCCTCTATAGAGTGATAATGGTGAATTGGGAATACCCATGGAAACTTCTTCGGTGTCTCTAAGGAGTATAAATAGTGAAAGGGGCTTACGTATGGACGCTTCTTGTGTGCCGCTATGGAGAGGCAATGGTGGATGGGTCTTATGCATGGAAGAAGTCTATGTGACACTATGGAATGACAATGGTAAAAGTGGATTATGAATGGAATCTATTGGGGTGATGCTGTGGAGTAGCAATAGTGGATGGAGATTATGCAAGGAAGCTTCATGGGTACCACTAAAGAGAGAAAATGGTGGATGGGGATTACACATGGATGTTTCTCAGGTGCCTCTATGGAGAAGAAATGGTAGATGGTGCTTACGCATGAAATTTTCCCTAGTGCCAATAAGGAGTGGAAACAATGGATGGGTCTTACACATGGAAGTTTTCGGGGTTCCACTAAGGAGTGACAACCATTGATGGGGCATATGAATGGAAGTTGCATGTGTGCCACTATAAAGTGAAAATGGTGAACTGGGATTATGAATGGAAACTGTCAGGGTTCCACTTAGGAGTGGAAATGGTTAAAGAGGCTTATATATGGAAGCTTCTCAGGTTCCACTAAGGAGCAGAAATGGTGGATGGGGCTTACGCCTGAAAGCTTCCTAGGTTCAGCTATGGATCGACAATGGTTGATGGGGATTACACATGGAAGATTCCCAGGTGCCGCTAAGGGGTGAAAATGGTGCATAGGTCTAACATGTGGAATCTTTCCATGTGCCTCTAAGGATTGAAAATGATGGATGGGGCCTATGCATGGAAGCTTCTCGTGTGTCACTGATCGCACAAGGATTCACTGTTTCATTTTCACCCTTACCCACTATGCTAAACTTTGTCTGTATTGAAAATTATTGAAATAATAACAAATTTTACTTCATTTTTGATTAATTTATTTTGTTTTTATCACTGTTAAAAAGTTCAATGTTACTTGTTTTGAAGAATTTGTTGTAGGTAGGGGTGTTTTGGAGGCCCCAAAGATGATTTAGAAGGAAATATGCCATACTGTATGGGAGCCAAACAACATTTGTACAATGTTTTGAAAATTATGTGAAATATGTGTCTCCAAAGGGACATTTATTTTATTGGCCAATTGAATAAATCATGGGATACAACTCATCTCAAGGAAAGGAATCCCAATTCATCCATATGGTGGCCCATCCAAACCATTTTGTCCAGGGGATAGAATCTTCCTGAATTCAAAAGTTTAGTTCAGTCTTTCAACTATATCTCCCTATAAAGATGTATAATGGCCACCAAATTTGACATGGAGATATTCAAGAGGTCGTAAAACAAATCTTATAGTTTTTAAAAGTCTTGATATGGATTTATACTGGTCTAAAACCAATACAAATGTGATATCTCAAAAACAAGGTGCTCAAAACCATGTCCCATTTTGGTTATAAAAAGAAACCATGTGAAGATCATTTGAAAGTTCAACCAGAAGGACAATATCTGCAAATTTGGAGACCCCAAAGAGACCTCTCCTCATCCAAGAGTCTCTATAGTCCCCTATCTACAAAGGCTTATCAAGGATGAAGGCGAAGTTCCACCAGAGCCTCCTCCTCCTCTCGATGGAGAGCTAAACGATGGACGATCATTTCGAGAGAGATACACATACCTAGGAGGGAGTTCTGGAAATTATTATTCTACTGGTTTTCTATAATTTTTATGATAAATATTTCACTTATGTTTAAACTTTATTCACTTCTCCTCTGAATAAATTTCGTTTGTTATAATTAAGTGAAACACTTTTTATCTCAACACCGATTGGATTGAGATTTCAAGTGGGAATCTTGTATTGTTCCGATTGGACAAGACAATAATACTATTTATCTCAAAAATACATAAGATTTTAGTATTCTTTTTTAGCCTTTATTTTCTTTGTTTTATACCCAAATCTTGGAAACATGATTGTTGTTTCAAGGGGTGGTTCTTTGAGCATCGTTTTAAGAGGCAAGAGGAATTTTGAGATCTTGACAACCCTCAACTAAAGAGTTCCATTAAACTGTGTTTATTTTTCAAAAATGATGAAATCACCATGATGTGTAGTGAAATTTCAATGATAGAATTATCTCTTAATTCTAAAACACCAAATTTATTTATCAACTATTAAAATCTTTAAATCATGTAATTTTCATAAAGCTGTTTTCAAAACCACCCCCTCTTTTGTTACTTTTTATTGAAAATTCACACTATAAACCACCAAAACTCCTTGAGATATTACTTAAGGTATTCTATATATTATAAATAAACCTTAAAATAATAATCAATTTGAAGTGTTACAACAACATGACCAACCCTTGTGGAGTGACGATGGTGAATTGGGCTTTCGCAAGGAAGCTGTTGAGGTGCTGCTAAGGAGTGGCAATGGTGAAAGGGGCTTAGACATGGAAGATGACTATAATGTCTTCCTTGTGTCTAGACATGAAGGCATACAAACTCACTAGTAGGTTGAGGTATATAATTGAGGCCTACACTTATGCTCTAGTGCACAAGCAGGATAACACCAATGCTGTTGGAATCATTCTGAACAAATGGGGATTAAAATGTGATTCACATGCCCAAAATTTGGAAAATGTGAAAGTGGAATTATAATAGAGGATAATTATTTACCATGTTCATAACACAGTATCCATATTGGGTTATCCTAAAATGTGGACAAGAAAAAATGGGTTGACTGCTGACCGTGTTCGGTACATAGGACCTGACTTGAAGTGTCATCCAATGTCTTCTAGGGCATTGGACCAGGATGTTAGGTGAGCCATAAGGACGAGAATCCATACCATTGGGGGTAACTTCAGAAATGGAAAAGGATGAATATAAAAATGATGGGTTGATCATGTTGTCGAGAGCGTCAAATTAGATGTTTATTCTTAACTAGATTTTATGCAGTATAACAGCAACCATAGGTCTTCTCTCGATGGATCCTTAGATAATTAGTTCCAAAAGAAGGATCTGATTATTAAAATAAATAATTGAATGGTATTTTACAAATCTTTGGTTTGGATGATTAAAAATATAAATTGATACTATATCACTAAATGAGATAAAAAGGATGGAAAAATCATGATCAACCTGGGTGAGTGTCCCTTGATGCTCAATATGTCATTTCTCTCAAGGGAATGGGAATGATAACAGATTACTTGATTTATAAACATTGAAACTACTATTGTATTTGAGTTCTTACTAGGTTATACCTATTATTTGATTGATCAACTATATTGATTATCGGTGACCGCTCAAAATTAAAAAACTTGAATCGATGTAAAAACAGATCTCAATCATGGTATCACATCAAAAATGGAATGGGATGAAGAGATTTGTGTAAATGATAAAATTTTCCTCGAAAAAAAGAAAACACATATTCATGGCTTTAATATCTTAGAATTTTTCAACTGACAGAATCCATTTGCACACTCATGTAAGGGAAGGGGTGAGAAAAGAAGTAACCACACTCGAATCATCACAAAATTCGGGTTATGCATGGAAGCATGAGGATTATATTACTTTGATTTTTATTATATCAAAATAGAATAAAAAAATAAAGGGGTTCAAATTAAGAAATATAAACAACAAACCTGTACATTCAATTACCTTATGAATATTACAAGTGTTGAGCTCAAGATTATAACAATGGACACCCCCAAGTTGATCACCATTAAGATTAGAAGTACACGATGAAGAAGAGGGAGAGAATGGATGAATAAAATACTATAATTAGACTTACCATTATCCTGGTTCTTTTAAACTAAGATAAAGTGGGGGAGAAGTGATTTTATTGAAAAAAACATCACACTTTCCACAAAATAAGTCAAGTGCCTAAGAGAATAGGTCACTATTCATGGAAGCCTTTTTAATCCTTATTTATCCAGATTTTTGACTGACCAAAATGCATTAAATTGTTATTAAATTTAGTGGATAGGTGAGTAGTCTATTTATATATCCAAAGGATGTGGAATAAGTCCAATTGGATCTCCGAGATCCGAGTTATGGCCCTAATATAGAAGGGTGGTCTAATTTGGACTGCCAAGAATTTCTTCCCATTGTGGGCCTATTTTGGGCCTCCAAATGGATGAATTGGGCTCCACGATCTTTTAGAGAAATGTAGTAAATATTTTTCTTCATTAATAAACACATTTTTATCCCAATTGGATGCACATATTATACATAGTATAATTAATGTCCACATGCATGTTTGGGATCTTGTGCAGTTCGTCTCATTTTGCTTGACTTCTATCAGGGGCTCTCCAAATCACTTCCTCCTACAATGTAAACACCGAAAAAAGTAAATTTTCTCAATTAAATAGTGATAAAAATTAATTCATTAAATCAAAAAAGAAATCACTTTATTATTATATTTTTAATATTCATTTCAAAACCAATTTAAAACAGCGGTGTAAGGGTGGAATTAAATAGTGAATCGATATGCAATCACACCCCCACAACTAAACATTTTCACTCTTGGGAAAAGTCACATATCCAAAAAAAATAATCATGTATATATTCCCAACATCATTAAGATTTAACATTTGAGAAAATTTTAATTCCATAATGTAATGTGATCAGTGTACAAACCACACCAAAGAGTTCTTCCTAGTGAAAATGGAAAAAAGATGTCTCATAAATAATGTAAATATGAAATTCAAAGAGATTCATGATACCAATTTGAGAAAGGAATTCAAAATTAAACCATGCCACTAACACTCCATGTGTGTGTGTGAAAACCATTCCATGTAATTCTTTCCACATTATATCCAATAAATATAGGTTATTTTATCATTTTTCAACATAAATGATTTTGTGCACCAAAACTTCCCTACATCCTTTGCAATCATATTTCAAGACCCACTCACTTAAGAATTCCCTGAAGTTAAACCATAATCTCTCGACCTAGATATCCACATATGTTTCACATTTCATCACTCCCCTCATTTATTATTTTTTTCATAAGTCGCATTTGGAACAAACTCACACTCATCTCTCATCCCTTGTTTGATCTCCTCACGACAGTAATTATAATAGTTATAAAAAGATAAAATGTTGAGGAGGAGTGTTTTTTACCTTCCCAAGACAGAACCCATTTTTTTAATTTTTTTTTGGTTTTTTAGGGCGTACAACAGTCGGATATTAGGTACACACACATAGGTCAATTTGGTGTAGTAATAAAATAGATCATATAAGGAACGAACATATGGAAATATGATTTTATGATGAAAAATATTAACCTAACATATATTTACAGTCTATTAATTATGAAAAATTCACACTTTGTGGTTTGGTGAGAATATGTGTGGAGATATTAATGACATAGTTTCCCTAAAAACTACTCACAAAAGGGGAATCAATCATATCAATGGTTTCACAGAGGTAAAATCATTTATATCATTGATAGAAGAACAATTCATTAAAAATCACTACCTAATGTTAAATTCATAAAAATATTTATTCCATAACAAAGATAGTTTTTTATCAAATGTTAATACAACATAGAATAAAAAAGTTCAGTGTTCATTTTCTGTAAGTTCTATTATTTGGTGACCATAAGGGAGGAAGTACAAATAAGATAAAGAAGGTGAAAAAGAGAAGAAAGAATAAATATAATGAAATTCCGAATGAACTAATCAAGATGGGGGAAGTGAAAATACCATAAAAAGGGGAAAAATAGAAGAAATAAAAAAGATGATGAAAATACTAATGAACCCAAGAATGTATCCACCCCCACTCCTAGAATGTAAAGTGTCCTCACTGTAATAATTGAGAATGTGAGAAGGAAGGATAAAACCTTGTGTGTCTCATTGGTATGTTGCATATAAGAAGGTGGATTTCCTCCACCATATTCTTTGAAAAATCCTCATAGAAGTGTTTTAGTCACAGCCCATTGATGTTAAGACTTCGTCCACTATAATCATACAAAATTGGTATTTCACCAAAAGGGTAAACATTAGTAACCATATAAAGACCAAGCCATCGGGAACGAAGCATACCTGGGTAGATATTTATCCTATAATTGTACATGAGGACCTTCTCACCAATATTGAACTTCCATTGACGAATCATGATATCATGGATATCCTTTTTCTTCTCCTTATTGATTTGGGAGTTCTCATATACATCACGTTGAATTTCATCCAACTCTTGAATCTGCAGTTTCCTATGCTCACCTAAATCTGAATGATTCATATTACATTGTTTAATAGCCTAATATTCATGGTTTTCTACCTCCACCAGGGGGTGAAAATTTTACTAAACACAATTCTATATGGTGACATTCCAATTGGGGTTTTAAAAGCTGTTCGGTATAGCCAATGTTCATCATCCAACCACAAACTCCAATCTTTCATGTTGGCGGTACCGTTTTTTCCAAGATTCTCATAACATCCCAATTTGATATTTATACATGTATATTTGTTTGATTGTGATATGTAATGGAGACTTTACAATCAACCCCATACTTACGAAGAAAATTTTTCATGTTGGGATTGCAAAAATGTGAAACCTAATCACTAATGATGAATCTCGGCAAACCAAACATACTGAAAATTTGGGACCTTACAAAACCAACAAAAACTTGAGAGTCATCAGTCCTTTTCTTCCACCCATTTAGAAATGCATTCCATATCCAATAATATGTACATGAAGACAAATGAATTTGTAAAAGGCCCCATGAAGTCAATTCCCCATTCATAAAAAAATTCACATAATAACAAGGGTTGTTGGGGCATTTCATTCCACATGGATATATTCCCTATAAATTAAAAATGACTAACTGACTTGAAAAATATATGGGAATCCCTATAAAAGTTTTTCCAATAAATTCGTAATTCATGGACCTTTTAATCTATACGTTGATATACAAAGTTTCCCTCACAAGGAAAAGTGTGTTAGAAGGTTAAAACAAAGGAGAACTCATGCCCAGGGACACACCAACGAACTACTTTGTCACCAAAAATTCTCCACAAATATGGTTCATCCCAAATGTACCACTGAGAATCATGCTTTAGTCTTTAGGATTGCGAATTGATGAAATCAGTGGGGACCTTATATGTTTCTATACAATTCACCATGTTCGCATACTAGGTGGTAAGGTCCACAACATCACAAAGGTTCACATGAGGGAAGAATTATCCAATGGGGATGGATGAGTTAACATGGTGGTCCATTAGTGGAGAAATCCAACTAATGTGGTCAGCTACAAAATTTTCCACTCCCCTATTATCTCTAATATCATGGTCAAACTCCTGGAGGAGGAGCATCCACTAAATGAGGTGGGGCTTAGCTTTAGTTTTCTTTAGGAGAAATAGAAGAAAAATATGGTCATAAAACATAATGAATTTTGTCCCAAGAATATATGAACAAAATTTTTCCAAAGAAAACAAAATATAGAGATGTTCTTTTTCAGTGGTTGTGTATTTTACCTGCGCAAGGTTAAGGGTATGTGAGGTATATTCAAAGACATGAGGAGCCTTCTCAACCCTTTGTGATAAAACTTCCCCAACTGCAAATTTAGAGGAATCACACATAATGTAGAGACCCGAAGCTTGACGTACTTGGACATTACATTACTTTTGCGGAATACTTAGTACATAACAAAAAGACACACACAAGGATCGTAATAGTTTAGTGTCTTTGGAAACTCAGAATATAATCTTCTAATCGTGGTGAAAGATCTTCAACATCTCCCATAAAGATATTCCTTTTTTACCTAAAACCTTTCTTTATATCCTGGGGAAAATAAAACATAAAAGGGTGAGCTCAAATGCTCAGTAAGGGTAAACAAAAGAAATATCAATCACATCATATTCATAAGAACATAACATTTTGGAAATCTTAACCTGCAAAAGAGAGCATAATTTCATAACATGGGATAAATCATGGTAGTGAAATGTAATCACAATAATCATAACTTAAAACATGAAACTTTGTGGCATACACACATAATCATAGAGAATCATTTCTTGTTAGTCAAGACTCATTGCCAAGACTATCTTAGTGGACAAAGTCCCTTTCTGAACCGAGTCACCCCCGTTTCAGTCCTGTTTCACTGAACCGGTATAACCTACCGTTCCAGCCATGTCTATCTCATGAGATATAAAATCTTTACCCAATGCATTGGAGGGAGATATAGGTCCCAACCATCTCATAATGATACCATTCTTATGTGTGCCACAAAATCTTAAATCATACATCATTGTATAACCCATGTAATAAAAATGGGAATCTTAAACATCGTGACATCATAAAACAATTCATATAAGATAAATGAATTCATAAAAATATAATTCCATCACAACATAATCAAATCAATGTAATAATAGGGATAGAAACAGAACCCTTTATTATCTTAGATGGAAAATAATTTTGATAAAACACTTGAACTCCATTCTTGAGGAAAATATCCTTTCTGCTTCAAAAACACTTTTCCTTTATTAACATGTCATACAATTCTAAACTAAAAGAAGTTGATTAAAAATAAACTTTAAAACTTGTAAATGAAGATTCTTGGAAATAATGTTTTAAAAATCCATTCATGCCGTAAAAGTTAAAAAAACATTCTTCTCATACTTTTGTCGGAAAAGTCAAAAAGTACCTCGTACGAAAAACGGCAAAAGATTCCTTTCATATCCTTTACTAAAAACTCACCGAAGGGTAAAATTTGATTTAAACAGTTGTAGGTGGATGGAAATAATATTACATATTGAGGAAACATGGATTTGGATGATAAAATACACCCCAGTAAATACTAAAGTATAAACAATCTCGGATAAAAATGAGATTGTGATATTTCCCTTACCTTAAGTCCAATTTGCTTCGTAAGTGTCCGAACCTCCTGTATAATGATTTAAATAATGTCATTAACTTATTACAGAATCATATTCATTGTTATGATATCATATATGGTTCACTTATGACTTTATATTACCCGTTCTTTTGTAAATTCCACGTTAAAGAAGCGTTTTGGGTAAAATCGTTTCATTTATCGTAGGTGTTTGGACTTGTTGTTCTTGACATTATTATTACTTATATCATGATTCAATTACTTACAGAATATAAAACATGATTTATATATCATATATATTCAGTATATATATATATAATAGATAGATAAATGAAATGAAACACACCGTTCATGGAGACGGTAGTCCGTACGTACGCATGAACGCTGTTTTCCTTTCCTTATTGTCCTGAATGGAAGTAAGTAGATGGCATACATATATACATAAATCCAGTAGCTTTATAATGTCATATATTTCATTATTATTGCTTATATATACTTTATAATCATTCTTAAATGGTTAACATGGAGAATGAATCTCATCGCGTCGTGGAGACGGTAGTCCGTACGTACGCACGAGCGATGATATCGTTCTCATGATCGTGAACTTGTTTTGAAGTGTATGTATACTATTTCAGTATCAATATCGCTTTATAATAATCATATATAGTCACTAATTACACCATTATACCCATCCAATTAAGGTGGTGGCAGAAAATAGATTACACCACGACGTGGAGACGGTATTCCGTACGTACGCACGCGCAGTGATTTCCTTTTTCCGTAGGATGGATAGAAGGTTAATTAGAGTTGTTTCATATTTATAATAACATATCAGTATATAAGAAAAACTGATGTTATTAATTTATCATTAAACAACTAAAGAAGAAGAAGTTGAAGAAGAAAGAAATTGAAAAAGATCGGTAATGGATATTACCTCTTTTTGACGCGCCTTCACTTAACCTCCACTTAAAGAACTAAGGATGGTATTTTAAGAAGACCAGGACCTCTAGGATGATACTAGGGAAGTGGAGAAGAGATTTTGGCAGGGGTTGGCCGAGCTTGAATGCTCAAATTGGTGTGAGGAGGAGAGGGAGGAGGTGCCCTTTTATAAGGGAGGAGAGGGGCACCTTAGGAAAATCTCAAAATATTATTTTATATTTAAGGTCAAATTAGGTTTATAATGGTTCCAAAGAGCCTTATTTCGAAGCTAAAGTGGGGATGGGTCACAATACTCTCATCCAATAGGATTTAGACAAGTTTAGGTTATTATTTTAACCTTATCAATTAGATTTAACTCTATGTTAAATAATTTAACTTTTACCGTGTCTTTTTGTTTTCTTACACTATATGGTTAATAAACTTACTATATCAAGCCAAAAGAACCCCAAGTTGTTTATTATTAATATATATAATCTTATGTAAGTCATTTGGCTGAACCTTAGCTTTTTATGAATTAAATAACAATTAATAATATAATATTTTTTTTAAAAACTATTTTATGTCAATTTTGACACTATTTGGTACATGATTTTTATGAAATTCATAACAGAATGATAAGTTCGAACCAAGTTACTTAAATCAACAATAACATGTCATATTAACCTAGAAAATTAGTGTAAGTCATAAAAAGTCTCAAATTACATTTATTTGGGCATTTATAACATCAATTATGTAAATATTTCATTAATAAGACAATTACTGTATCATCTTTGTGTCATAATAAATGATAATTATTTAATCCCTAAAAATTCTAAATAAATTCCTATGTTTTATATAATTGTATTATATTTCTGGAGACTATTCATGTTCTAAGTTTCATGAAGTTTATCACTAGATTAAAATTATTATACTTATAAGATTTAAGAAAGTGACATGTTGTCACATTCTTTGGTTTTAATAATAATTAAATTATTTTCACTGACAAAATTTAATTAAATGAATCTAACCTGACCCTTAGGTGATATGGGTCGACTTTTTGTCATCCAATAGGATTTTGACATTTGTTAGTGTAATTTTAAAATATTATATTTACCCTTAATTACCCGATTTACCTTTAACTATGGTAAATAAAATTTACCGTAGTTACTATTCATAATTCCCAAAAATCAAAAGTAGCTTATTAAAATAATTTGGATCCACTGATTCCAAATATGGAATCCATTTTTTCCAATTTCAATACACAAAAGTTGCAGAAATTAAATTAAAATTAATCCTGTTGTCGAAAGAAAACAGGTTTTTCTTTAAAACATTGCAAAAGATTGAATTGATTTAACCTACGAATTCAAGGTAAAATCAATGCTAATGACATACATTATATTAAATGGTAAAAATATATTCTATTTATACTTTAAAACCATTCAATATTATAATTTAACCACATATGATATTACGATGAAAAAAGTTGTTTTCAATTAAAATATAGCGTGTTTTTACTATTCATTAAAATATGGAAGTTATCGGAAAAATATCAAAACATTATCTAATGTAAATTTTTATATCCTGATTCAAAATAAGAATTTTATTTTTTCAAATTGAAGATATAAACATGTCAAAAACTAGATTTAAAGTGGGTGCACCATCAAAAGGCGGCAAAACTGCATTTTATGAAAAATACTTATTTTACCCGAAAAATTTATTTTGTTCTTATACCATGTTCTAGAAATGTGTAAGATGAATAATAATGTTATAAAATTCAAAATTTAGTTAACACTATTCATAACGGCTAGTTCATGACAATATTATAATAATATATCGTTGTTTATTAAAACCCAGTATTGCGTACAACACACGCTATCGAGGAAGGTCGCGATTGCGTGTAATGCAAGCCAAGTCAGGGTTGCGTGTTGTGAAAGAATCCTTCGTTGTTTCGTATAACAGAATCCAACCATATTTCATTTATAAATTTAATATATATATATATATATATATATACTCAATGTAGCGTAGAATAACTATTATCAAAATTGTGTGTAACACGATCCAAGAATAGTGTTGCGTATACTGCAAGCTAATACAGTGTTGTGTATAGCACAAGGTAATCCTGGTGGAGAATACAACACAAGACATTAATGAAATTAAAATAATATTTTCAATAAAATCTTGGGGTGTTACACATAAGCTCAAAGGGGAGATCCCAACTTGGTGGTTGGATGATGGGAGGTGATATGAGACTCCTTTTTAGTGAATTGAATCCATCCTCAAAAATTTTATCAAACAAAAACTCAAAATCTTTTTGTAATAACTAGGAAAATGGAAGTTCAATCTTACTAAAGTCTTTAATTAGTCGGTGGTAAAAACTAGCATGACCCAGGAAATATCGCACATCACAAACACATTTTGGATATGTAAGGGATGAAATTTAATTAAATTTTATATTTATCATCTTGAATTCCTTTATTTGAAATTACATTCCCATGAACTATCCCATGCTCAACCATGAAATGGAGTTTTCTCATAATTTAAAACAAGATCTTTTTCAATGTAGCGGTGGAGAATAGAACATAAGTGTTCCATAAAATCATCAAAAGAAGAACCATATACTGTGAAATCATCCATATAGGCTTCCATAAAACTATCATGGTACTCAGAAAAAATATATAACATACATCGCTAAAAAGTAATAGGAGCATTACATAGACCAAAATGAATTCTTCTGTATGAAAATATACTGAATTGACAAGTAAATGTTGTCTTTTATTGATCATAAAAGGCTTTATGGATTTGGAAATAAACCTAATAGTCATCAAGGAAACAATAATGGAACTTACCAGCCAATATTTATAATGTTTGGTCAATGAAAGGTAGAGGAAAGTGGTCCTTCTGTGTGGCTTCATTCAATCGAAAATAGTAAATACATACTCGCTAACTGTTTTGCACATGTGTTGGAACCAATTAATTACTTTCATTTTACACAACTATTATTCATGTTTTTTAGGAACAATTTTCACTAGGCTAACTCATTTACAATTATATATAGGATAAATGATCCCAGAAATAAGTAAGTTACTAACTTCCAATTTTATAACTTCATGGAGAGTGGGATTCAACTAGTGTTGATATTGTATTACGGGCTTATCCTCATCTTCCAAAATAATATGGTTTGTAAAAATAAATGGGATAATCTGAGGAATATCATCCAATTTCCATCCTATCACCTTTCTACACTCTCTCAAAAGGTTAATAAGTTTTGATTCTGGATGTGGATAGAGTTTATTGGAAATAATGATGGGCAATTTGTCAATACTCTTAAGATATGCATATTTTAAATTAGAAGGAAGTTGTTTAAGTTCCAACACATGTATTTTTTGGATTAAGGGAGGGGGTTTAGGGGGAGTGAGGTCCATGAAGCTATCTATCTGCTCATGTTTATTTTCTAATTAAAGAGAATATAAGGAAATGATATTTTTATAATCATCGATTTTCATGGGTACCATAGAATGAACACACTCATAAATTAAGGAAAAAAATTTACATTTTTATGAACCCACGCAATACTTAAAACATGAATCAAAATTCAAATCGTACAAGGGTGATGAAGAGGAAAATGATTCAAAGTATGGGTTGAGGAGATAATTGTGTGTGTGTGTGTGTGTCTCATTTGAGAGCACATCCATTGAATAGATAGGAATATTGGAGTGCTCTTCAATGAGGTGTTCCATAGCCTCAAGGATGTTAAAACTTACCTTTTCTCCACCAAACTCCATGAACAGTGAACCATTGTGAACGTTGATGATTTTCTTTGATATTTTGAGGAATTTCCTCCCATGTATGAGAGTGTCATGTCCTTGGGTTCTGGTATCTTCCATCTCAAGAATGTAGAAGTCGGTAGGTAAGATTAGATTCTTCACTCTTACAAGGACATCCTCAGTCAATCTTGTTGGATGTGTAGTAATATTGTTGGAAAGTTGCATTAAAATTCCAATCGGTTGAAGCTCTTAAACCTGTAGAGAATTATACATGGAGTAAGGCATTACATTAATGGAAGCACCTAATTCTAACATAGCATATGAAAAGAATTTCTCCCCTGTGGTACAAGGTATCATGAATGTGAGAGGATCCATGCATTTGGTTGAAATTATAGGTTGAATCAAGGATGGGACATTCCTTCCCATGTTTACTCTCTCATTCCCCTTTAGCCTCTATTTATAGGTGTAGATCTCTTTAATAAATTTTTTCATATAGATGGGTTTTTTTAACTACATCCAATAAATTAATGTCAACTTGAACCTTTTTGAATGTATCCATTATTTTTTTATCAATTTAATTTCCAAAATTCTTATTATATTTAGAGATTCTTTGGGGGAAAGGAAGAGGAATGGATTGTCCATTAGAATCCTCAATGATAATTTGATTACCCTTTTTATTTTTTTTCTTTATTGGAATATTTTATGGGTGGAGAAAGAGACTTTCAAATATGGGGAAATACCTTTTGGGTAGAATAATTGGATGTTGAAACTTCCTTACCAATAAGAAGTTTTATTGAACAAACATTAACTTTGTATTTTGGATTGCCAACAGGTTGGGAAGGTAATTTTCTAGAACCTTGCATATTTATCTCACTAATGGTGTTCGCTAATTGTCCCACGAGTTCATAGGTCTTGAATAGTGGATTATGTGGTCTTCTAGAATTTGAGGTTTTGGGTTGCCATTTGTTTCACCATATCCTTAAGTCTTGGTTCAGATTTGGGAGGAGAATTAGGATTGTTTTGAGAAGGTGAAGGATAATAATGTTTCATAACTTGGCCTTATTGATACCAATTCTGCTTGTGGTAGCTATAGTTTCCTCCTTATCAGTACTGGGGTTGTGCTTGCCACTCGGGGTTTGGACTTGGCCTGAATGGTTCTTTATTAAAGGGAGGTTTCTTATTGGAATGGATTCCCTAGGAACACGATTGTACAAGAATCAGGTGAATCTTAAAGTTGTGGGCACTGGTCAAAAAAATTAGTATTGTCAAAACAAATACCACAATGTAATGGAATAGAAAAAGAGTGTGATTTAACTTGTTCTTGAGATAATTTCATTATAAGGGTATGAATATCATCAATTTTATTATCTACCTATTTCTTTATATATTAATGACTTACCTCATGAACTCCTTGGGTTGGTTCAATAGTCTGTGTACCAAATTGTTGTGCATTTTGAGCCATATTGGCTATTAATTCATGAGCAACGGAAGGAATTTTATCAACTAGGGAACCCACAACTGTAGAATCAATCATTCCATGATACATGGGGTTAAGTCCCACATATATGTATTGGATTAATATTTGGTCACTAATCTGATGGTGGGGAAGCTTGAGAAAATACTTTTCAATCTCTCCCAGTATTCATGAAGGTTATCACCTTGTCATTGCCTAATTCCAC
Source organism: Viscum album (assembly GCA_963277665.1). NCBI lineage: Eukaryota > Viridiplantae > Streptophyta > Magnoliopsida > Santalales > Viscaceae > Viscum > Viscum album. The sequence continues at coordinate 161,673,262 of OY728155.1, read as the reverse complement.
ATATTTCTTTCCAAATTGATTCAGTTCAAGAGGTAGGAAATTAATTCTATAAAAAGATTCTTTTAATTTCATTACATCCCCAAATTGTGGTATCCAAATAGTATATACAATCTTTGGATACTCCATCAAGGGAGAAAGGGAATTCCCTAAATTTAATTAAGTCCCCAGACACATTTTGGGGTTTCATTGTGAAGCACACTATGTGAAAATCATTAAGGTGTTTATGTGGGTCCCCACCAGGAAGACCATGGAATTTAGGAATAAGGTGGATGTGGCCTGATCTCAGCTCAATTTTGGCTACTTCCTTGGTGTATTGGATGTATACAGGTTGGTACTCCACATCCGGGGTGGTCAGTACTTTTAAAGTTTAGTTATTTTCAGCCATGATTTATTGGGTTGTATTTCATTAAATTATTGATTGATTTAAAACCACTTGAGGTTCATAAATGGTTTCCTCTATGTTAATTAATTTTCCTACTTTGGATGACCTTATTTTTGAGTGAAGAGTCTTTTCAATTTTTGGGTCATTTTCAAACAGTTTTCCCATTCCTGATTGGGTCGTGCAAATAAGTTGTGATTTTTTTTCTTTTTTTTGTGTTCTTTATATGATTGGAGATGGAAAGAAATAACTTAATAAGGGTAAAATAATAATAGAATGTTATACTACATAATTAGAGAGATATATAGAATAAGAATAAGGAGAGAATAATAGATGAAGAACACAAAAAAATACAAAAACAAAAATAATCAAAGGGGAAATGGGTGGGGGATAATTAAATATGTTGACATAAAAAATAAAAGAGTAAAATGAAAAAATTGATCTCTCCTCCCCAGAAATGGTGTCAAAATTTGATCGTGTTTTCGAGCACCTCAAATTAGATGTTTATTCTTAACTAGGGTTTCGGTAGTATAGACGAAACCCTAGGTTATCTCTTGACAAATCCTTAGATAATTAATTACAAAATAAGGATATGATTGCTGACACTCCATTTTCATCACGAAGTCTAAAAAATGACCAAGGTAAATATCTTAGAAAGAATAGGTGAAAATACATTATGAAAACCACGATTTTCAAAGGCATGATCTTTGGGTCACCCTAGTCAGGGAAAACGTCGTCGACACATAGCCTAATTGTGTGCCCCCATCTGTCATGCAGCCTACTTGTTCTCCCAATTTTATTTCACCCAAGGTCCTATTTTTTCCTATAAATAGACCCTTGGGGCAATCATTTGTCTAGGTGAATTTCCCTAAATCCCAATTTCTAGTCTGTTTTCCCTAGTGCTTCGCCCAATTCCTCCAAAACATTTAAGGTAGATCGTTAACACCTAAAGTAGAGGAATTGAAGGAGGATTATAGTACATAAGTCCTTTTAGTTTTTGAAATTTATAACACTTGCACACATAATGTTCCCAAACTATGAAAATCATAAAAACTTGCGCCCCACCTATTCCTTTCATAGGAAGTTGAGCGCCCCACTTCTGGGATCACCTATGAATACACTTAAAGGCTTGATCCAGGACTCGCCAAAGTATTACCATATAGGTTGTACATTGATTATGTAAAAATCAGGTCTCCCAAGCCTACTTTCACACCCATACATTTATTACCTTACCTACTTGGGAGAACCTCTTTGATTCACTTTCTCTATTTAGTCTACAATCCATAAATACCTCTTCAAAGCCACCCATGGAAAGGATTCTTCCACATTGTCTCCCCTGTTTGAAAGGGATTCTGTTGAGACCTCCACCAAAACCTCCTAACTTATCAAACCACTGGGAAATGAACATTAGCGTGACTCCTATTTTGGGATTGAATATCTGTAGTCTAAATCCTCCCACATTTGTTTCATAATGGGGTTAGAATTCCTGAAGTGTCTATGGGTTTGTATATCTACATTCACATGGACCTTTCTCCTAGGAACAGTGTTGGGAAGTTCCTGGTTTGGAGGAGGGTTTGGGTCCTGACCTCTCCCTTATCAAAGATACCCAAAACCTCAGGTCTTCTGGTAGGGATGCCAAGGTTCACAATTGCTTTCCCATTCAAGTGAATTAAAATTACCCCTCCCCTACTATGATCAATTTTAGGGCATCCACCCCTGTGTATTCCCCTAAACCTTCATCTCTTCTTCCTTTCATTGGACCCTTATCCAATGTAAACTGAGTAGGGGTTTTAAAACTATAGCACATGTTTCAAGGAACTAAAAAACAGTGATTATGAAAATAAATAGGTGAATGGGGTATTATAAATCTTGGGTTTTGATGATTAAAAATATAAATTGAAACTATGTTACTAAATAAGATAAAAATGATGGAGAAATCGTGATCACCCTGAGTGAGTGTCTCTTGATTCTCAATTTGTTATCGCTCTCAAAGGAATGAGAAGAATCATTGATTCCGTGATTTACAAACACTGAAAATAGTATGTTATGTTATTTCTTTCTAGGTTACCATCTAGGATTTGATCAATCAATGATATTGATTATCAGTGACCTCTCAGAATCAACAAACTTGAATCGATGTAATAACGAAACTCAATCAAGACTTCACATAAAAAATGTAATGAGATGACCAAATTTGTGTCAATGATAAAAAATTCTTCAATAAAAGAACGCGAATATTCTTGGTTTCAATATCCTGGAATTTATCAACCAACATAATCCATTCGCACACTCATGAAAGGGAAGGGGTGAGAAAAGAGGCAACCTCACCCAAATCATCACAATATCCATGTTTTGCATAGAAGCATGGGGATTATTATTCCTTAGATTTGAATTATATCAAACTAGAATAAACACAAAATAAAAAGGATGAAATTAATAACATTATACAAAAACCATGAAATTCAATTACCTTATGAATATGACAAGCGTTGAGCTTGAGAATACAACAATAGACACCCCCAAGTTGATCACTAAGAAGTTTAGAAGTACATGATGATGAAAAGAGATAGAATGGATAAAGAAAGCTCTCTAATTAGACTCACCCTTTAACTTGGTCATGAAACTTGAGAGAATTAGGGGGATGAGTGATTTTAGGGACAAAAACAACACAATTTATACAAAAGAAGTCAAGTGCCTAAAAGTCTAGGCCACAATTCATGGAAGACTTTTAAATCCTTATTTATCAGACTGGATGACTAATCACAACGCATAAAACTGTCATAAAATTCAGTGGAGAGGTGACAATTCTTGTTAACTATCCATGGGATGTGCAATCATACCAATTGGACCTCCAAGGCCCGAGTTATTTCCCAAATACAAAGGTTTGTCCAATATGGCCCGCTCAGAATTTCTTCACATTGTGGGCCTATTTTGGTCTCCCAAATGGATGAATTTGCTCCATGATCTTCTAGAGAACTTTATCTCATACGTATTAATTTATACACCCATTTTTTCTGAATTGGATGCACGGATGATCCAAATTAAATATTAATGTCTGCATGCATTTTTGGGATCTCATGCACTTTGGCTCATTTTGCTTGAATTCCATCACGGGCGCTCCAAATCACCTCCTCCACCAATGTAAACACTAAAACAAGTAAAAATTCCATGTTAAACAGTGATAAAAATTAATTCATTAAATAAGATATGATGTGAAATTTATTATTATATTTGGAATATTCATTACAAACCCAGTTTAAAATAGCGGTGTAATGTTGGAATTGAATAGTGAACCACTATGAAATCAAGGACACACAAAGCATGAGGTGGAGTGACAGAATGTTCAAACGGATTCCAAACTTCTTGAAATTATGCCACCATGATCATGGAATGAGGAATCTTATTACTGTCACATAATTCATCTCTTATTTGGAACAAGAGGCATCGTATTATCGAATCATAGGGAATGATACAATTTAAATTCATGTAGTGACCACTATTAGTATCTTATGTTGGGTGCATAAGGAATATCTTTTTTAGAATAAGAGGAATCCTATGTTTGTAAAATAGGGTGTACTATAGTTTATAGTCATATATAGAGGACAATAATCATCTTACTCTTAAAGCATAAGTCATCTCTTATTTTAAGTAAGAGGCATCCTATATTTTTCACATATGGCATACTAAATTTTAAATTCATGTAGAAAGGACTATTAGGAATAAGGTGCCTAGAAATGGTTGGTGTTGGGACTTAAATGAGATCATCCCTTTCTGGTTCAACTCAGTATTCGAACTAGGTGATGAGGTTTAAGGAGTTTCTTCAGGAATGGTTTGACTCAAGGTAATTGAGGAATTGAAGATGAGAATCTCAACTCACAACATGGGAAAGCAACCAAGAGGAATATGTCAAATCAATGTGTTACATGGAGTGCCTAATAGTATTTTGAATCATGGTATTCCATAGGTTTAAGGTGGGTGGGAATAAGGGCACAATGGAAATTGTTGATGTATCGGCCCGAAGATTTTGTGGTCTGACTATACATTTTTCATGATGGTTGGTGATGGTAGTGAAGAGACCAGCTCGGAGGGCTGGGACCACAACCCAACACGGTTCCCAAGTGGGGGTGTAGGGGTACATCCCCTGTGGTATGGACTGGTGGGAATGAAGGAAGAATATTTGTGAAGTATTGGGAATCAAAAAGGAATTGGGTTCACATAGATTAGGATCTTGTGAAGAATGGAGATTTGTGGATCTCAGGGCCTCATGATTCATGAGGCTTTGTGGAGCTCTAGGTCATGAGTAGTGGTGCTTTTTAGAGCTCCGAGTCTCACAAAGTATGGGAATTTGTGAAGCTCAGGGTCTTGTGAAGGAACTTTGCAAATAAAATGTGCTCAAGGAGAATGGGCTTGCTTTAGCATAAGGTGAATTATTAGGAGAGTTCTCTCTAAAGGCTTAATTCTTTATAGAGCCTTGAGAAACCCAAATGAGAATCCTTCCTTTGCAAAGAGTTGAGGCCTTCGCGAATGGAATCACTTCATGGTGCTCAGGAGCACCACAAAATGGGAGATTGGCTACTGAAGGAACGACATAACGGTCCTCACAATGGGGGGGGGGGGGGTCTAGCTATTTATAAGAGATGGAGGTTAGCAGAGCTCATGGGAGAGAAGAAATGTTCTCTGTGAAGAAAAAATAATGTCATGAAGGAAATCATGCTCCACAATCAGAGGCAGTTCCCTCATGTTTCTCAAAGTCATAGAGTCGACCATCATTCCCACTACGACGCTCGCGGAGGCTCTAGTCTAGTTCCTCAGACTCACAAAGTCATTCATCATGGCCTTTGTTGTGCTCGGAGAGGCTCTGGTCAAGTTCTTTTACTCCATGATCATGGAGGGATCTTTGTGAGTGGGCTCCATTAACTATTTTCCCAGTCCAACTTATAATGTCCATAAATCATAATCTGTAACTTAGTTCGGGTGCTATGACTAGTCAAATTGAATCTTTAAAAATGGGATATGCTCTTTTATTATGTATGTAATCATTTGGAATATCTTTTTAATCTATTTTATGGTTCCAAAAATCACCCCCACTAAGAATGGGGTCCAATGAGGATGAGGAGGGTGTGGTGGACCACGTTCTAAGAAGAATGATAAGGAAAACACTTACTTTGGGGATTGTTTTACCTCAAACGTATTAAGGATACAACCAACTAAATCTCTAAGCCCACTTGATCCATTAATGGTGTGGGAAACAAGAGGTAATAGGAGATCATCCACCTTTATGTGAGTTCTAAACAGTGGAAGATGTAAGGGGATCATAAGGGGGCATCGATCACTATTGGGAGAGTCCTAAAAGAGAGAGGGGTCAAAGTTGAAGAAAATGTCTCTCTAGATAGCCAATTGGATTCTACCAATGTGTTCTCTAGTGCACAAGCGATATAATTCCAGGGGAATTAGAATCAATCCGAACAAAGCAGAATAAGGATTGTGAATCACAATGCCCAAAATTCGGAACACAATCAGGGTGGAATGATGATAAAGGATAGTTATTGACCAAATTTAAAACACAATTTCTATATGGAATTAGCTTGAAATGGGAACAAACAAAAGAGAGAGAATAGCTGACCACATTCAAAAACAAGGGGCCAAACTCGAAGTATCATCTGATGTCCTTCATAATGTTATCCCAAGATGGTAGGTGAGCCTTAAGGATGATAATCCTAACTGTTAGGGGGTTCTTTTAGATGTGAGAGGGAATGAGGATCTGAAATAAAGGGCATGTAAAGCATTGTGATGGAATGATGGGTTTTTTGAATGGATTCCAACACTCATGAAATTACACCACCATGAAGAAAGCATATTGGTTGAGTGTATCGTTCTGAGCCAAGATCAAACCTACTTCCATATAGGACCTCTCTGGTGGGGGGCTATAATGCCTTGTAGTTTTATGTCATGAAAATGAGGACGATGGATATGTAGTTTAGCATCATACAATGTGGACAATGAAAAAAATAGTTTGATGTTATATGAAAAGTATGTTGTACATATTTTGAAGTTCATACACCATAGACCATTGCTAAAAAATTAAATTCATGATTCAAAGACTGTAGTCTCCTAGTTTAAGGTCATAGAGTTTGGACTGTAATTGTGGCTGAGGGCCTAGAAGGTTTAATGACCTTGGGGCGATGCTTGAGGAAAAATGCCTGAGAATTTCTATATGTACTATAAGGATGAAAATCAAGACAAACCTAGTTATTTATCACAATGTGGCCAAATACCAATGCTCATGGGGAAATTCTCTCTGGTGAGGAAGATAATGCATCCCATAATTATAATGGGGATTCCTGAACTTGTTCAGGGTAGGGGCCATAGTTTAAAGTCATACATCAAGGACCTCGGTAACCCAAATGAGAAATGTGCAGTGTGGTTCAAAACCCGGCGTGGATGTGGACCGAAAAGATCTGCACCACACCACTTATTCCTAAAAGAGAATTTGGGGTTGAGAAGGCCAAGACATAGAGTTTACCATTGAGTTGGCTAGACCTGGGGATCAGATGCCTGAATATCTCTATGTATCCTGCAAGGAAAAGAACCAAGACATACATAGTTCTTTTTATTATGAATTTCTTAACATCATGTGGTGAGGATGATAGTGTCACAGTTTAAGTCCATATGGTAGGACCAATGGGTTACAACATCTCATATACAGATATTATCCTACTACAACCCCTAAGATTACATGATCCATGCTCGGTGTAGGAAACAAAAAGCATTGTCAGGCCTTTCCTGAGAGTTTTCAATGGTGGAAAGTAAATTTTGAGTGGGGAAAATCCCAAAAAAACCAATATTCATACTCAACATGCGCAGATGTGAAGAGTTACAACACCAGGGGTGTCCAGAAACTGTAAAATAGAAAGTGTCATTAAACATGAGATTGACAACATTCGATATTTGGGACGCAATGGGAGAGGCATGACAATGTGGGATAAATGTTGACCATCTTTGAAACATATCAACAACTTCATTATAACGACCCCTACTTTACATACATTGTTAATACTTCAAAATTGAAGCACACTTATTACAACATATGACAAAACCACAAAGGACCGTATAGGAATAGTGTCTTTAGAAACTGGGAAACATAAACAACTGGTTCATAAATCTTCTACAGTGTCTCCCATTTATTTCATCATATCTAGGGTACCTTTTAGCATATTCTACTTAATATCCATCTTCCTGACCTGGGAAAAAGAAAACATACAAAAAGGGTGAGCTCAAATGCTTAGCAAGGGCGAATAAAGGAAATAAAAGTCATATCATATCTTTTTGAAAATCATAACCTGCAAAAGAGATCATAATATCTTAACATGGAATAAATCATAGAAGTGAAAATGAGATCCCCATAATCATAACATAAAACTTGAAACTTTATGTCATGCACATAATCATGGAAAATCATTTCTTGTTAGTCATGACTCATTGCCAAGACTATCTTAGCAGACAAAGTCCATTTCTGAACCGAGTTCACTCCTTGTTTCAGTCTTGTATCACTGAACCGAAATAACCTTCCATTCTAGACATGTATATCTCATGAGATATAAATCTTTACCCAATGCATTGGAGGGAGATATAGGTCCCACCAATCTTATAATGAATCCTTTCTTATGTGTGCCACATAATCATAAATCATACATCATCGCATAACACATGTAACAAAAATGGGATTCTTGAAACATCATGACATCATAAAACAAATCATATAAGGTAAATGACTTTATAAAAATAATTCCCTCAAAACATAATCAAATCAATGTAATAATAGGGATAAAAACAGAACCCTATATTATCTTAGATGGAAAATAATTTTGATAAAACATTTGAACTCCATTCTTGAGGAAAATATCCTTTCTACATCAAATACTTTTTTCCTCTCTTAACATGTCATGCAATTTTAATCTTAAAGAAGTTGATTAAAAATAAGCTTGAAAATTTTTAAAGGAAGCTTCTTGGAAATAATGTTTTAAAAATCCATTCATGCCGTATAAGTTAAAAAAACATTCTTCTCGTACTTTTGTCGGAAAAGTCAAAAAGTACCTCATATGAAAAACTCCAAAAGATTCCTTTCATATCTTTTACTAAAATCTCACCGAAGGGTAAAATTTGATATAAACCATTGTAGAAGGATATAAATATTACATATTGGGGAAACATGGATGTGGATGATAAAATACACCCCAGTAAATACCAAAGAATAAACAATCTCGGATAAAATGAGATTGTGACATTTCCCTTACCTTAGGTCTGATTTTCTTTGTACGTGTCTGAAGCTCCTGTATAATGGTTTAAATAATGTTATTGACTTATTCCAGAATCATACATATTGATATGATATCATATATGGTCATATTCTTAGCTTCTTATTAGTAATATTTCATTGTTATTTGTTACTCGGGTCTTTATTGCCTTTTGTTCTTATGCGTGTTTTGCCGAATAAATTGTTATTCTTATTTTAAGGTTATAGATACCTTATATCCAGAATGGTATTAGTGTAACATATATCATATTTATTCATTCAATTCTTTTATATAATTACTATGTAATGATGATCATGTAAAACGAGTCGCATCACATCGTGGAGACGGTATTCCGTACGTACGCACGAGTGATGATATTGTTCCCATGATCGTGGAACTGTATTTAAGTGTATTTATACTATTTCAGTATCAATATCACTTTATAATAATCATATATAGTTACTCATTACACCATTATACCCATCCTTGTAAGGTGATGGTGGAAAATAGATTACACCGCGGCGTGGAGACAGCATTCCGTACGTACGCACGCGCGGTGATTTCATTTTTCCGTAGGATGGATAGAAGGTGAATTAGGGTTGTTCCATATTTATAATAACATATCAGTATGTAAGTAATACTTATGTTATTACTTTATCATGAAACAACTAAAGAAGAAGAAGTTGAAGAAGAATGAAATTGAAAAGATCGGTAATGGATATTACCTCTTCTTTGAAACGCCTCTTTGAATCCTCCACTTAGGGAACTAAGATTGGTCTTTGAAGAAGACCAGGACCTCTAGGATTATTCTAGGGAAGTGGAGAAGGTATTTTGGCAGGGGTTGGCCGAGCTTGAGTGCTCAAATTGGTGTGAGGAGGAGGGGGAGGAGGTTCCCTTTTATAAGGGAGGAGAGGGGCACCTTAGGAATATCTCAAAATATTATTTTATATTAAAGTAAAAATCGCTTTATAATGGTTCAAAAGGGTCTTATTTCGAAGGTAAAGTGGGTATGGGTCGAAATCCTATCAACCAATAGGATTTAGACAAGTTTAGGTTATTATTTCAACCTTATCAATTAGATTTAACTCTAAGTTAAATAATTTAACTTTTACCGTGACTTTTTGTTTTCTTACACTATATGGTTAATACACTTACTATAACATGCCAAAAGAACCCCAAGTTGTTTATTATTAATATATATATTCTTATCTAAGTCATTTGGCCGAACCATAGATTTTTAGGAATAAAATAACAATTAATAATATAATATTTGATTTAAAAACTATTTTGTGTCAATTTTGACACTATTTGATATATGATTTTTTTGAAAGTCATAACAGAATTATATGTTCAAAACAAGTTAATTAAATCAACACTAATATATCATAGTAACCTAGAAAATTAGTGGAATTCATAAAAAGTCTCAAATTACATTTATTTGAGCATTTATAACATCAATTATGTTAACATTTCCTTAAAAGGGTAATTACTACATCATCGTTGTGTCATAAATAAATTAATTTATTTAATGTATAAAAATTATAAATAAACTATAATTATGTAGGAAATCCTTTTAGATTTCTAATGAATATTTATAGTCGAATTTATCTTATGTATAACCCCATATTAAAAATGTTTTAGTTATTAAACTTTGATTTTAACTATTTTAACTAATCATTAAATAAAATAATATTAAATGTCATAATCTAATCCAAGTGAACCTAAATGGTCATATTATATTCATAAGGTTGTTTTTGGTCGAATTACACTTATCCAATAGAATTAGGAAATGTTTTAGGTTAATAGTAATATCATATTTACCCTTAGTTACCCTATTTACTATTAACCGCGGTAAAAAAAGTAAAAAGTTACTATTCACCAAAAAATAATTTTTATCTCATTGAACCACATTTTACTTACTGATATCAACCGTGTCTATCGGATTTTCGAAATTCCATCCACAGAAGCGGTAAAATTAAGTTTTATGCAAAATTCAGTTTTTAACCTACCACTTAGTGGTTTCACTATTCATCAAAAATTGAAAGTTTTCAGAAAAATACCAAAATTTCACCCTAGGCTAATTACGGTATTCCGAATCCAAAAATGAGGTCCATTTTGGAAGATAAAATTTCAAAAAGTGGATATTGCTATTCATAACGGCTATTTTAAATAATATTTTAATAGCATATCGCCGTTTAGTGAAACTCGGTATTGCGTACAACGCAAGCTATCGAGGAAGGTCGCGATTGCGTGTAAAGTAAGTAAAGCTAGTGTGTAGTGAAAGATTCCTTTGATGATATATATATATATATAACATAAAAACAAAATATTACTCATAAAAATCTCGGGTGTTACATTCTACCCCCCTTAAAAAGAATTTCGCCCTCGAAATTCGTCACTTTGTAACAAACAGATGAGGATACGTCTCCCTCATCATATCCTCAAGATCCCATGTAGCTTATTCAAGTTGGTGGTTCCTCCATAAAACTTTCACCAATCGAGTGGTCTTGTTTCGTAGGACTTTTTCGCTACGATCCAGAATCTCTATCGGTTGTTCTTCATAAGAAAGATCTTGCTCCAGCGGTACAACTTCTGAGCTGAGTACATGTGAAGGATCAGGTATGTACTTTCTCAGGAGAGATACATGGAACACATCGTGAACTTGAGAGAGATTCGGTGGAAGCGCCAATCGGTAAGCTACCTTTCCAACACGATCCAGTATTTCGAAAGGACCGATATATCTAGGGCTCAACTTCCCCTTCTTTCCAAATCTCATAACCCTCTTCTAGGGAGATATTCGTAAGAACACTTTATCACCCACTTCACACTCTAGGTCTTATCTTCGGTTGTTGGCATAACTTTTCTGTTGACTCTGAGCTGCTCTTATGTGTTGTTGAATAGATCTGACCTTTTCTGCCATTTCATCAACGAGATCAGGTCCTAATAGCTTTCTTTCCCCAACTTCATCCCAGCAAGTTGGAGTCCTGCATTTCTTTCCATAGAGAGCTTCATAAGGAGCCATCTGAATACTGGAGTGAAAGCTATTATTATAAGAAAATTCCACCAAAGGTAGGTGTTGATCCCAACCTCCTTTGAAATCCATAGAGCAAGCTCTCAACATATCTTCTAGGTTTGAATTGTTCTCTCAGACTGACCGTCTGTCTGAGGATGATAAGCAGTGCTGAAACTCAACTCTGTATCCAGAGTATGCTGAAGACTTCACCAGGACTTCGAGGTAAATCTCTGATCCCGATCAGATATAATAGAAAGTGGTACTCCATACAATCTTACCACTTCCTTTACATATATCCTGGCAAGCTGATCTAGAGAGAAATCCTCTCTAATAGCAATGAAGTGTGCAGACTTTGTAAGACGATCAACTATGACCCAGATAGCATTATTTCCTTTGTATGTTTTAGGAAGTCCTGTGACTAAGTCCATAGTGATGTTTTCCCATTTCCATTCGGGTATGGGTAATGGTTGTAACATCCCCTTAGACTTCTGTCTCTCAGCTTTAACTTGTTGACAAACCAAGCATCGAGAGACATATTCAGCAACATCTCTTTTCATGCCATCCCACCAGAAGTACTCTTTCAGGTCCCCGTACATCTTCGTGCTTCCAGGATGAATAGAGAATGAAGAACTATGAGCCTCATCCAGCAGCTCCTTCTTTAATTCGGGGATGGGAGGAACACAAACCTGATTCCTGACCTTTATTATCCAATCACAATCAAGGTTGAATTCAGGAACATTTCTCACCTTCTTTTGTAACTCGACATCTTCTTTCTATGCCTATTTAATCTTCACATGTATAGATGGTTGAACATTCATTTGAGAAAGATAAGATTTTTCCCCATCCATTATAATTCCAAGATCCATCCTTTGTAAATACATAAATATTGGATCTTTTGTGATCCTCATCATGGATAAACTAGCATGGTCTTGTCGACTTAATGCATCTGCCACCTTGTTTGCTTTCCCAGGGTGGTAATGGATTGAGCAGTCATAATCCTTAATCAGCTCCAACCATCTTCTTTGACGCATATTCAGCTCCTTTTGTGTGAAAATATACTTTAAACTTTTATGATCAGTATAAATATCACACCTTTCACCATAAAGGTAATGCCTCTAAATCATTAATGCAAAGATTACCACAGCTAACTCCAAATCATGTGTTGGGTAATTTTGCTCATGGATTTTCAACTGTCGTGAGGCATAAGTGATGGATCGGATCCCTCGGCCCAGCAATATTGTCCGCTCTGACCCAGTTGTTATCCCAGGCCTCACGGCTTTAAAACGCGTTGCTGAGGGGAAGGTAGGCACGGGAATTTCAAGCACCCACCAATCTCCCTCCACAACCGATGTGGGATTGGTTACCGAGGCACAGGCGCCAACAATCCTGGCGGGGGCTCTCACGGCCCAGGAAACAACATCCCCCCCCAAGCCCACACCGGTCCCGAGACCAACCTCCCTTTGATACCAATTGATGGATCGGATCCCTCGGCCCAGCAATATTGTCCGCTCTGACCCAGTTGTTATCCCAGGCCTCACGGCTTTAAAACGCGTTGCTGAGGGGAAGGTAGGCACGGGAATTTCAAGCACCCACCAATCTCCCTCCACAACCGATGTGGGATTGGTTACCGGGGCACAGGCGCCAACAATCCTGGCGGGGGCTCTCACGGCCCAGGACACAACAATAAGCTATCACCATATCATTTTTCATAAGAACACACCCCAATCCCTTCTTGGATGCATCACTATAGATCACAAACCTTTCTCCACTACAAGGCAGTCTGAGCACAGGTGCACTGGATAACCTTCTTTTCAACTCCTTGAAATTCTCTTCACATTCCTCTGTCCAAACAAACTTAACTCCTTTCCGAGTCAACTTGGTGAGTGGATTAGATAATCGTGAAAAATCTTTTACAAAACGTCGATAATATCCAGCCAAACCAAGAAAACTTCGGATCTCAGTTACTGTTGTTGGTCTTGACCATCTTTTGATAACCTCTGTTTTTGCTGGATCCACAGATATCCCCTCTTTTGAGATTATGTGACCCAAAAATGCAACTTTTTGAAGCCAAAATTCACACTTGGTAAATTTGTCATAAAGCTTCTCCTTTCTCAGGGTCTTCAATATAATTCTCAAGTGATCTTCATGCTCTTCCTTGCTCTTTGAATAGACAAGAATATCATCTATAAAGACTACCACAAATTGATCAAGATAGTCTCTATAGACTCTATTCAGTAGATCCATGAAGATAGCAGGGTCATTAGTAAGACCAAATGGCATCACTATAAATTCATAGTGTCCATACCTTGTACGGAAAGTCGTCTTTGGTATATCCTCCCTTTTGACCCTTAATTGATGATACCCTGAATGAAGATCAATCTTGGAAAAGTATTGAGCTCCGCGTAGTTGGTCAAATAGGTCATCAATGCGCGAGAGAGGATATTTGTTCTTGATAGTGATCTTGTTAAGTTCTCGATAATCAATGCAGAGTCTCATTGATCCATCTTTCTTATTAACAAATAGAACAGGTGCTCCCCAAGGTGACGCACTAGGGCATATGAATCCCTTATCAAGATTCTCTTGGAGTTGCTTCGTCAATTCCTGCAACTCAATTGGGGCCATTCTATAAGGTGTCTTTGAAATAGGCAAAGCACCCGGTACCAGTTCTATTGAAAACTCAACTTCACGATTTGGAGGAAGACCCGGTAATTCCTCCAGAAAGACATCATCAAACTCCTGTACAATGGGCATATTCTTAATCGCGAGTTTCTCACCAACCATTTGAGATAAATAACCTTCATTTAGTGGAATCAATACCCATAAAATGGAAGAAATTTCCACTGGAAGGTTATGTTCATCCTTGCATTGATAGACGATCATAGATTGATCTGGAATATAAAATGTGACTTCCCTTCTTTGGCAATTTATATGAGCTCCGTATAAAGAAAGCTAATCCATGCCAAGAATCACATAGAATTCCACTAAAGGAAGGATCACAAGATTTGCAGGAAGCACTTTCCCACAAACGTCAATTGGAGAAGAATTATAAACTTTTTATGCGATTGATGTGACATTAGGTGTTGTCACAGCTAACTCAACATCTAATTGTTGAGGTAATACGGTGATACCCTTAGAAAATTCTTCAGAAATAAAAGAGTGGGTGGATCCAGAATCAAATAAAACATTTGCTACTTTAGAGTGGATGGTAAGTGTACCTTTCACCACTTCGTTATCGTACTCCACATCGCTGATAGAAATTGCATGTGACTTTCCTTTGTATTTAGCCTTAGGAGTTTGTTGACGTCGACCATCATCATCAACCATTGGATTTGGGCATTGATTGGCATAATGCCCCATCTCCTTGCACTTGAAACATTGAAGTGTAGTAGGTTCATTCTATGTATCCCTTCCTTTGTTTGCATCATTAGACATCTTCTTCCCATTATCGCGGAATTCAAATTCCCGATGACCTTACTTTCCACATTTGAAACATTTACTTATCCCTTTAAGACAACTCCCTCCATGTTTCTTTCCACACTTTGAGCATAAGGGAAAGCTCATCTTCTTTTCAGTGTGCTCTTTAGATTTTCCTTTGAATTCCATTTTCCTCTTCTTATCAAAACCATGTGACTGATGGGTTACTCCAATCTCCATCTCGACTTTGAGAGCACATCGAACGATTTCCTCGTAACTATTGAAGTCCCTTATGGATAACGCCCTTCAAAGACTTGGTTTTAAGCCACTAAAGAATCGATCGATCTTACTCTTAGGTTGGATAATAATACCAGAAGCGTACCTTGCAAGTCTTGTAAAATTTAGGTACCAACAGATTCATCATCCCTTTGCTTCAGTTCAAGAAACTCTTTCTCCATCTTTGTTCGGAGAATACGAGGGAAGTACTTATTGAAAAATAAGTTCTTGAACTCGTCCCATTCCATGGACTCAATTTCATCCCTTTGCCTCGTATTCTTAATAAGATTCCACCATCGATCAGCATCTCCTTCCAAACTATACACTGCTAGGATGACTTTATCATGTTCAGAACATTGAAGAATTGAAAATATCTTTTCAGTAGTACTAATCCATTGTTCAGCAACTAATGGATCAGTAGACCCGCTGAAAGAAGGTGGACGCTGCCTCATGAAGGATTCAACAGAATGTTGCTCCTTCCTTTGCTCGTTTGGAAGTCCTGCATGATTCATAGCTTGAGAAAGTTGTGTGAGCATGGCTACAAGATTTTGCATTCCATCTCCCATATCGTTTTGTTGCCCAGGAGGACAATCATTGCATTGCCCATCGCATTCCGCATTAACACGGTTCCTTCGGGTTCCAGCCATTGACTAAAACCAAGAAGAATAGTGTGAGCAACACTAATTATAATAGGAAAACCACATAATTCAAGAATAAAATTTTCACGCTTAAGGTCTTATCCTAGGTTATTCATGGCCATTTCTAAAACACTAAGATTGTGTTCTATGGTTAGACTTATCCTTAGGGTTTTTACTAAGGCTTTCACATCCTAGTTTCCAAAGGTTGACTATACCTTTCCTCTGATACCAACTATAATGACCCCTACTTTACATACATTGTTAATACTTCAAAATTGAAGCACACTTATTACAACATATGACAAAACCACAAAGGACCGTATAGGTATAGTGTCTTTATAAACAGGGAAACATAACCAACTGGTTCATAAATCTTCTACAGTGTCTCCCATTTATTTCATCATATCTAGGGTCCCTTTTAGCATATTCTACTTAATATCCATCTTCCTGACCTGGGAAAAAGAAAACATACAAAAAGGGTGAGCTCAAATGCTCAGCAAGGGCGAATAAAGGAAATAAAAATCATATCATATCTTTTTGAAAATCATAACCTGCAAAAGAGATCATAATATCTTAACATGGAATAAATCATAGAAGTGAAAATGAGATCCCCATAATCATAACATAAAACTTGAAACTTTGTGGCATGCACACATAATCATGGAAAATCATTTCTTGTTAGTCATGACTCATTGCCAAGACTATCTTAGCGGACAAAGTCCATTTCTGAACCGAGTTCACTCCTCGTTTCAGTCCTGTATCACTGAACCGAAATAACCTTCCATTCCAGCCATGTCTATCTCATGAGATATGAATCTTTACCCAATGCATTGGAGGGAGATATAGGTCCCACCCATCTTATAATGAATCCTTTCTTATGTGTGACACATAATCATAAATCATACATCATCACATAACACATGTAACAAAAATGGGATTCTTGAAACATCATGACATCATAAAACAAATCATATAAGGTAAATGACATTATAAAAATAATTCCCTCAAAACATAATCAAATCAATGTAATAATAGGGATAAAAATAGAACCCTATATTATCTTAGATGGAAAATAATTTTGATAAAACATTTGAACTCCATTCTTGAGGAAAATATCCTTTCTACTTCAAATAATTTTTTCCTCTCTTAACATGTCATACAATTTTAATCTAAAAGAAGTTGATTAAAAATAATCTTGAAAAATTTTAAAGGAAGCTTCTTGGAAATAATGTTTTAAAAATCCATTCATGCTGTATAAGTTAAAAAAAACATTCTTCTCGTACTTTTGTCGGAAAAGTCAAAAAGTACCTCATACGAAAAACGCCAAAAGATTCCTTTCATATCTTTTACTAAAATCTCACCGAAGGGTAAAATTTGATATAAACCATTGAATAAGGATATAAATATTACATATTGGGGAAACATGGATGTGGATGATAAAATACACCCCAGTAAATACCAAAGTATAAACAATCTCGGATAAAATGAAATTGTGACATTTTCCTTACCTTAGGTCTGATTTGCTTTGTACATGTCCGAAGCTCCTGTATAATGGTTTAAATAATGTTATTGACTTATTACAGAATCATACATATTGATATGATATCATATATGGTCATATTCTTAGCTTCTTATTAGTAATATTTCATTGTTACTTGTTACTCGGGTCTTTATTGCCTTTTGTTCTTATGCGTGTTTTGCCAAATAAATTATTTTTCTTATTTTAAGGTTGTAGATACCTTATATCCAGAATTTTATTAGTGTAACATATATCATATTATTTCATTCAATTCATTTAAATAATTACTATGTAATGATGATCATGTAGAACGAGTCGCATCACATCGTGGAGACAGTATTCCGTACGTACACACGAGCGATGATATTGTTCCCATGATCGTGGAATTGTATTTAAGTATATTTATACTATTTAAGTATCAATATCATTTTATAATAATCATATATAGTTACTCATTACACCATTATACCCATCCTTGTAAGGTGATGGTGGAAAATAGATTACACCACGGCGTGGAGACGGTATTCCGTACGTACGCACGCGCGGTGATTTCATTTTTCCGTAGGATGGATAGAAGGTGAATTAGGGTTGTTTCATATTTATAATAACATATCAGTATGTAAGTAATACTGATGTTATTACTTTATCATGAAACAACTAAAGAAGAAGAAATTGAAGAAGAAATAAATTGAAAAGATCGGTAATGGATATTACCTCTTCTTTGAAACGCCTCTTTGAATCCTCCACTTAGAGAACTAATATTGGTCTTTGAAGAAGACCAAGGCCTCTAGGATTATTATAGGGAAGTGTAGAAGGGATTTTTTCAGGGGTTGGCCGAGCTTGAGTGCTCAAATTGGTGTGAGGAGGAGGGGGAGGAGGTTCCCTTTTATATGGGAGGAGAGGAGCACCTTAGGAATATCTCAAAATATTATTTTATATTAAAGTCAAAATCGGTTTATAATGGTTTTAAAGGGTCTTATTTCGAAGTTAAAGTGAGGATGGATCGAAATCCTATCAACCAATAGTATTTATACAAGTTTAGGTTATTATTTTAACCTTATCAATTAGATTTAACTCTAAGTTAAATAATTTAACTTTTACCGTGACTTTTTGTTTTCTTACACTATATGGTTAATACACTTACTATAACATGCCAAACGAACCCCAAGTTGTTTATTATTAATATATATATCCTTATCTAAGTCATTTTGCCGAACCTTAGATTTTTAGGAATAAAATAACAATTAATAATATAATATTTGATTTAAAAACTATTTTGTGTCAATTTTGACACTATTTGATATATGATTTTTGTGAAAGTCATAACAGAATTATATGTTCGAACCAAGTTGATTAAATCAACACTAATATATCATAGTAACCTAGAAAATTAGTGGAATTCATAAAAAGTCTCAAATTACATTTATTTGATCATTTATAACATCAATTATGTTAACATTTCTTTAAAAGGGTAATTACTGCATCATCGTTGTTTCATAAATAAATTAATTTATTTAATATCTCAAAATTATAAATAAAATATAATTATGTAGGAAATCCTTTTATCTTTATAAGGAATATTTATAGTTGAATTTATCTTATGTATAACCCCATATTAAAAATGTTTTATATATTAAACTTTGATTTTAACTATTTTAACTATTCATTAAATAAAATAATATTAAATGTCATAATCTAATCCAAGTGGACCTAAATGGTCATATTATATTCATAAGGTTGTTTTAGGTCGAATTAAACTTATCCAATAGAATTAGTACATGTGTTAGGGTAATAGTAATATCATATTTACCCTTAGTTACCCTATTTACTATTAATCGCGGTAAAAAAAGTAAAAAGTTACTATTCACCAAAAAAATTATTTTTATCTCATTGAACCACATTTTACTTACTGATATCAACCGTGTCTATCGGATTTTCGAAATTCCATTCACAGAAGCGGTAAAATTAAGTTTTATGCAAAATTCAGTTTTTAACCTACCACTTAGTGGTTTCACTATTCATCAAAAATTGAAAGTTTTCAGAAAAATACCAAAATTTCACCCTAGGCTAATTTCGGTATTCTGAATCCAAAAATGAGGTCCATTTTGGAAGATAAAATTTCAAAAAGTGGTTATTACTATTCATAACGGCTATTTTAAATAATATTTTAATAGCATATCGTCGTTTAGTGAAACTCGGTATTGTGTACAACGCAAGCTATCGAGGAAGGTCGCGATTGCGTGTAAAGTAAGCCAAGCTAGTGTGTAGTGAAAGATTCCTTTGATGATATATATATAACATAAAAACAAAATATTACTCATAAAAATCTCGGGTGTTACATTCATGTTAGCCTATAATGGGAACAAACAAATGAGCATCGACTGCTAACTATATTTGCAATGCAGGATATGCATCAAATTGTTGTTCGAAATCACTCAGGGTGTGGGACCAAGATGGTAGGAGAGCACTGAGGTTTTGCATCCATTACCACTAGGGGTCCCTTTGGATGTGAAAGATAATGAAGACCCAAATTATGGATTTATCGAAGCGCAAACATTTCCCATGCAGTTTAAGTGTCGTACAAAACAATCTCAAGGAGTGGTAATCTCAGATGAAGTAAATGGTGCAATTATTATAAACCTGTCATGAATGAGGACCAAAGAGGTCCACACCAGACCACATACATTTTTGGAGAGTCCAGGTTGGAAGGGGTCAAGGAGGGAAAATTAGTTGTGATTGGACCACAGACATTATGTTTGGGCGTCACTACATATCCCATAAGAATGGGAATTAAGCCACACATAGTTCTTTGAGGTGGTATTGTAAAAAGCCAATACTGAAAGGGGGTGATATCCTCCTTCAAAGAGGAATATAATGATTGTTATGAAGTTTAATTTCGTGCTAATATATATGGTAAGAATCTTAGTTTAAGGTCATAGAGATCAGACCGTAAGGTGCTCAGTTTAATGACATGTTCACAAGGCATTACCATGTAGTTTATTGTCATGCGGTAAGTATAGAGAAATGGAGAACTATCGATAGAGGTGGGTAGTGTGGTTATTGCAAACCCAAATTGGGTGAGGACATAATTCCACACCACACCACATACTTTTGAGGAAACTCATGTCAAAATGCCACAAGAGGGTTTATGGTGATGTGGCTAGACCACAGATAAGAAGTCTGGGTGTCAATACATATCCCATAAAGATGGGAATCAAGACACACATAGTTCTTGAAGGTGTGGTAGGGATATACCCAATGGGAAGTACGCAACATGGATATTATAAACCCGTTGTGAATCAGGATATAAGTCCACATACTCCAGATAACATGCTTCCAACAGAGTTCAGGCCAAGGGGCTAGAAAGATGGTAGGATTTGAGGTACCGAGGGTTGGAACTGAACATAAAATGTTTGGGCATTCCTATGTATCCCATGATGGTGGGAATTGAGCTATAAACAGTTCTAGAAATCTTCCTGCAGTTTAACATCTTGCGGTAAGGATGTAAGGGGTATCTCAAATAGGAATGTGTATGGTGTGGAAAATAACCCAACGTGAATGAGGACATATGTCCACACCAAACCATTTATAATTCCATGAGAGAACTCAGACCAAGTGGCTGAGAGAAAGAATAGATGAACCTAGGATGGACCTGAAAACTAAATGTTCAGGTGTTCCTATGTATCCCATAAGGATAGGAATCAAGCCATATGTAGTTCTTCAAATTCCATGTAGTTTAACAACACGCAGCAAGGGTGAGGGATGGAGGATGTTTTGGAAGGAGGGTCACATGATGCAGTCATTGTAAACCCAAAATGAATAAAGACATAACTCTACACCACACCATATGAAATTCTTCAAAGAAACTAAACCTGAGGGGGGGGGGGGTAGATATTTGTTGGGTTGGACCAGATGACGAAATTTCCAGGCATTCCTACATATCCAGTAAGGATGTGAATCAAGCCAGATGTAGCTATGAAGACACTAAAAGGTATAAATTCATGTGACTAGGATTTGAAATATCTTATTTTATGTTCATAGATATCATTCCATTATATTTTAATGAATTACATAATGAAGATGAGTGGTTTAACGTCATCTAGGATGGCAATACAATTTAACATCTTACGGGATGAAAGGGGTCTTAGTATAAGGTCATAGAACTCGGGCTAGTTTGTAGTTTATCATCATGCAGGATGAAGATGAGCAGTTTAATGTCATGTAGGATGATAATACAGTTTAAGGTAATTAGGGATGAAGATTAGAAGTTTAATGTCATACAGGATGATAATGGAGTTTAAAATCATATGAGACGAAGATGAGAAGTTTAATGTCATACAGGATGATAATGCAGTTTTACATCATGTGGGATAAAGATGATTAGTTTAATTTCATGTAGGATGATAATACTATTTAAATTCATGTGAGATGAAGATGAATATTTTAATGTCATATAGGATGATAATACATTTTAACGTCATGCGGGATAAAGATGATAAGTTTAATGTCATGTAGAATGATAAGGTAGTTTAACATCTTACGGGACGAAGATGAGTAGTTTAATTTCATCCAAGATGATAATGTTGTTTAACATCATGCGGGATGAATATGGAAATATTAATGTCATACAGGACGATAATTTAGTTTAACATCACGCCGGACAAAGATGAGAATTTTAATGTCATACAGGATGATAATGCAGTTTAACGTCATGCGGGACAAAGATGAGCAGTTTATTATCTTGAAGGATGATAATGCAATTTAACATCCTGAGGGATGAAGATGAGTAGTTTAATGTCATGCAGGACAATAATGTAGTTTAACGTCATGATGGATGAAGATGACTAGTTACATGTCATGCATGATGATAATGAAGTTTAACGTCATGCGAGATGAAGATGAGCAGTTTAATGTCATGTAGGACGATAATGCAGTTTAACTTCATGTAGGATGAATATGGGAAGTTTAATGTCATACAGGGCAATAATGTTGTTTAATTTCATGTGGGACAATGATGAGTAGTTTAATGTCATGCAAGATGATAATACAATTTAATGTCATTCAAGATGAAGATGAGCAGTTTAATTTCATGGAGGATGATAATGTTGGGACCAATTTGTGTACGAAGATTGTATTTGTTGTTAATGTTGTTCAAAATACATAAGGATTTGATGAAGGCCTCCAAAGTTAATGGATACTGTACGAAGTGAGGATTCCTGGATAATTGTTATGGAATCAAAGCATTAGATGTCATACTTGAGAAATTCTCTAAGAAGATCAATTCAGACGACTGTTGAACTGATACTAAGTTCAAAGAACTTGTGTCAAAGGTGACAAATTGTTTACAACAATGAATAATGGTGAAGTTTCATCTATATAAGGGTGATTGAAGAAGAATGAGGATTTAAAGAATACCATGTAATGTTTCACGATTGCATGAGAACCTTGCAAGAGCTTACTTGAAGAAAATAATCATATGATTTGAATGAAGTAGAAATGATGGTTGAAGAAGAAAGAGAGTGTGAAAGGGATTGGCATTCTAAGAAGGTCATGAATAACACATTGCCTTGAAATTCGATGATTTATGCACTGTTCTTAAAGTTCCCAATACATGTATCAAAGGTGAAACATTTTCTGCAACATTGAAGATATTTGGAGAAGCTTCAAGCCTCCATTTTTGTATAAAGAGAGATGATTGGAGTTCTTTGGAATTAACACTCCAAAAGGAATTGAGTATTTGATGTGAGGATGAATAAGTACTTTGTAATTCATATTCCAAAAATAATGGACAAAACTATGACGATGCTTTGCTGATTTGTATTTAACAAATATCATTAGATTGGAGAACTTGTGATGCAAGCCTTATGAAGAGTATAGAGAGTAAAGAAGTAATTTTGGAAAAGGAAAGAAAGTGGAACACAAGTATTGCCATGCAAGTGTAAGTGGTGCACAAGTCATATTTCAAGATCATCACATCAAAATATGACAAAGGAAATAAAGTGGCGCGCAAGTTAAAAATTGGCGCGCAAGTCAAAAAGTGGCATGCAAGTATAAGAAATGCACAAGTGTGACGCGCTATTATATGTGGTGCGCAAGTGTATGTTGCACGCAAAACATATTTCAACATCATCATATAAAAATATGACAAAGGAAATAAAGTGTCGCGCTAGTGATGAAATGTCGCGCAAGTGATGGAGCGACGCACAAGTGTTGGAGCGGCGCGCAAGTGATGGAGCAGTGAACAAGTATCTGTGGCGTGCAAGTCACCCAAATTCCTATAAATAGATGACTATCCTCCTCATTTTTTTATGCTCAACACTTAAGAGAATATTATAGCTCTAATTGTGCAAGTAGAAGAGGGCGGCGCACAAGCTGAAGTGGTGCGCAAGTTGAAGGTTATTTATAAGGCGCGCAAGGAGGGTGTCGCACAAGTTTTGTCATGAAATTTTTGATGCGCATTTTCCAGAGGTGCGCAAGAAGGTAGGTTCTTTCAAGAACTGGTATGTGTATAAGACAAAGGTGGTGCGCAAGTTGTGAGTTGTGCTCAATGGTGGCGCAAAAGTAGTGAGTAGGCACGCAATCAAGTGGCACACAAGTAGTGAGGCACACATGCAGGTGGCACACAAGCAGGGAGTGTCACACAAGCTAGCTACACTAGGAGGTTCTTACCAGCTTCTGTTCAACTGAGATGATTCTAAGTTGATCTTGACTTCTTTGTTTTTACAATCAAAAATAGAACTAGTGATTATAGAAATATGAAGAAGAAGAAGAAGAAGATCTCTATGCAGATGGTTTTTCACTGAGAGAAAATGTGTGAAAAAGAGTAGGTTTTAGTGTAGCTGGTTTTGCATTGAAGAATCAGAAGAAGAATAAAAGTGTGCAACTTACAAGTTTTCGGCATAGAAAGAAGATAAGAATAAGAAGAAGAATATTCATGTGCAGATGGTTTTGCACTAAGAAAGAACATGTGAAGAAGATTAGGTTTTAGTGCAGCTGGTTTTGCATTGAAGAAGAAGAAGAAGAAGAAGAGTGTGCAACTTATAGGTTTGCTGCATAGAAAGAAGAGAATAAGAAGAAGAAGAAGAGAGTATGCCCAATTGAATCCTACAATTATTTAGGGCAGTTTAATTTAGATAATTCCAAGTGAACCGATATTTACTACCTGAATAATCACATTGGTATATGTGATTCTATCCAAGAAGTGAGAATAAGTTTTAGTGCAGTTGGTTGTTGCACTAATAAGAATAAAGAAGAAGCCAAGTGTAGTTAGTGTTGCACTAGAAAAGAAGAGAAGTGAAAAAAGGAAGAATTTCTTGCCAACTGCTTTACAAGTAATCAAGTGAAGAGCATTAAAGAAGACCAAGAGCAGAACCTTCCTTTTGAAGAAGGAAGAAGAATGTCTCCACTAGTAGTATAAAGAACTAGCCAGATGCTTCAAGTTGGGCTAGGTCATCACCAGTCCAGTGAAGATGATTGTTTCCCATCCCCCTCTAAAGTGTAGGGACTCACACTGGCTAGAGGATTTTTTCCTAGCCACTCCATTGCAATTTTATATCACATCATAGTGGATAATCTATGCACTGGTCATATCCATGCATGGAAAGGATGTAGCTACTCTTATTGAGTGGTGAACCTTGTAAAAATATCATGTGCATATTTTTACAGTTTTCTATTATTGCATGCGACATGGAAAAGAGAATAAGAGAATCAAGATCCTAACAGTTCAAGAGGTACAGGGATAAAATTTGTAATTTTTTTAAAAAGTCCCCAACACTGATTCACCCCCCTCTCAGTGTTATGTATATCCCAAACTGGTCCTCTTAATTGGTATCAGAGGGAAAGGTTCACCTCTATTGGATTCTTTATAGTGAATTTATTCTCTTTTGAAGACATGAGTTTCTTTCCTGAGTTTTCAATGAAGTGAAATTTTAGTGAAGATTCTGCTATCTATGAGCAGAAGACTATATCAACCAATACCATGAAGAACAAGAAAAATAATGAGAAGAGAAAGTTGAAGAAAAAGTCCCTCCCATCTAAAGATGATGATTCATTCGGTTCTCCATATCTGGCTGACATTAAAGAAAACCCAAACTTAGAAAGTAATGAAAATGGTGGATCAAGCCACCACCAAAAACATGGACAACCCTCCTACCTCAACTGCTCAAGAGGTATGTGTTAGTACATTTGGAAATTATTCTCTTGATGAAGATGCTAACACAAGTGGTTATGATCAATCTACAACATCTCAAGAAATATCATTTGATTGATTAAGAATGATTCTGCATGGTATTCCTGAAGAAAGTACATCCCTAGTTTGTGGTTTATTTCAATTCATGCAGGAAAATATCACTCAACTGGAAGAAGAAACTGATGTTTTAGAGAGAGTATTACAAGAAAAAATTGTTGAACGTATAAATCTCTCCAAACAGGTTGGATCCTTTGAAGAAACAAAGATGGAATTTGAAGTATGTTCTTCAAAGTGACTCAAATATGTTGAAGAAAAGGAGGGAGTCAATAATACTCTAGAAGAGAAGATCCATGAACTTAAAAATGAGTTGAAAAAAAAGAAATGAAATCAGGGAGGAATATTTGAAAGAAGACTCCAAGAAGATCAAATCACTTGACTCTTTGTTACAAAACAAAATAAAGATGCATGAAGATGAATTTGAAAGATTATAGAAGGCCTGTGAATAGAAGATAAGCATGATTGAAGACCAAGAAGTCATCCTCAATATAAGATGTCTATAATTGGAAGCCGCATTGATCAATCTTGAGAAGACATGCATTGAGTCTCCAAAAAATAAGGAAACAATTATTGCTAGTACACAATGCTCAATGGATGATTCTACTATAAAAATACCTCCAACATGTGATAAGAAGATCATGGATTTACTCATTGATCTATATAAAGTAGCTGATAAAGTAAAGGTATCATCCATACCAACTTGTACTAATGTTTTTAAAATTGTTTGTAAAAAAAGTACAGGTTGGAAGAAAAATTATAAACAAGAATGGATGAAGAAAAGTGAGAAGAAACCTACTAGAATGGCTATGGTGGATAAAGGAAAGAGTGTGGAAGATATCTCCCCACAGAAAGAACAACATACCAAGAAGAAGATTCAGCAACCTTATAAAGAAGATGGGAAGAATTCCAGGTTTGTTTGTCAATACTGGTGTTGTAATAGATTTGAGTATTGTGCACTAGATTGTTAGTACTAACCCTTAAATGTAAAAGAACAGATAAAGATCATCAACCCCTTAAATGCAAAAGCATAGAGAAAGCTCATCTCAAAGGGAAGAAATCTAGAGAAGAAGAATCAACATCCACAGATCCAAAAGCATCTGTATACTACAAATAGATTTGGAGTGTTAGATAACATCTATGATGTATGCAATAGGAGTGGTCATATGAATGTTTCATGTTCATATAAGAAAGGAATACCACATAAGCTGAGTACGAATGAAGAAGAATCCTTGGGAAGATATCAAATAAATAATATGAAAAAACATTCACCCAGGAAGATTTCAAGAAGGAAAGATGAGAAGTCCTTGGATTCTAAATCCAAGAAAGTGAAGGGTGGTGCATCCAAAATATCTACTAAGTAGGAATACACTCAAAAGAAGCCATGTAGAATATCTAATCATGATGCCTCAGTCCCTAATGATATTTTGGTGGTTAGTCCATAATGTTTGAAAAGAATGAGAAAGATGAAAGATGCAGAGGCTAATACGTGTTCTAAAAGCAAAAAAGGATGTTCTGTGTGTGAGGTCCAACAAGGCTGGTCATACTATTAAAAGATGCTTTAAATTTACTCCAGCACAACAAGAATTCCTCAAAAAGATGAAAGTTGCACCAGGTGATTCTAGTGCTTTAGAATCCCTTGAAGAAATAATATTCACACACAAAGAGGTGAAAGAAATAGTGAGGTCCACACAATCACAATTAGCATTGAATATTAGTTGTGAAAGTTTTAATAATGGAGCATCTGGGTTGAGAATATCATCTCAACCTTGTTGTTCACATTGATGAAAAAAAGGGAATCCACCTTATTCCATTAAATCTTTGTGTATTTTATTTGTTATTATCATATAAGGAATTGAAGGTGAAGTTAGATCTCAGGGGGACAACTTGGGATTCAGTGAGGAGAAGTGTTCCCTTGAGGGGGAGTCACATGAAGAAGCTGTCAGAGTCATTATCTCAATCAGTATCAAAATCAGTTGGTATAAAATTCAATTACTCTGAGGATTGTCTGAATATCATGTCTTTGTAAAAGGTATGTTGTTTCTTAATATCTCATCCTTGGTTACTCAAAATAAATATATTTTTACAAAGGGGGAGTAACTAGGTCAATTAGTGACATTAAAATAATGATAGTTCCCCAAGGCCACTTATCCTGCCATTTTCACTTGAATGTTTTTGATCTGTTTGTTGATGTGAGTGCAGGAATTTCAGGTTGATTATTTCCTATCACATTCAATATCTTCAGCCTGGAATGAAAGTGGAAACCCTTGAAGATATGTGTATGATTTCTCATCTCATGAGGTGTCATATTCAGTGGGTAATGGACAGCTTTGTTGTCTAAATCAAATCCTCTTGTTTTCTACACCGAGCATTGCTCAAGTAGACATAGAGTGAAATGATTGATGTCACATTTTTGATGTATGGAATGATACCCTCTCTACCATTAACTTTGTATTTCTTGTCAATAAGGTGGAGAGAATGTGAAATGGAAGTTTGAAAAGTAAGGGGGAGATAATGAATTAAAGGAAAGAGAAGATTCTCATTTTGACATTGACACATTCATTTCCGGAGAAGTATTAAGGTATTGACAAGCAAATACAAAGGGGGATATTGTTGGGACCACCTTGTGTATGAAGATTGTATTTGTTTTCAATGTTGGTCAAAATGAATTAGGATACGACGAAGGCCTCCAAAGTTAGTGGAGATTGTATGAAGTGAGGTTGCCATGAGAATTGTTATGGAATCATAGCATTGGATTTCATACTTGAGCAATTCTCTAAGAAGATCAATTCAGGAGATTTTTGAACTAATACTAAGTTCAAAGAACTTGTGTCAAATGTGACACATTATTTACAACAATGAATATTGGTGAAGTATCATCCATCTAAGGATGATTGAAGAAGAACAAGGACTTAAAGAATACCATGTAATGCTACACGATTGCATGAGAACCATGCAAGAGCTTACTTGAAGAAAAGAATCATATGATTTGAATGAAGTTGAAATGATGGTGGAAGAAGAAGAGAGAGTGTGTAAGGGCTTGTCATTCAAAGAAGGTCATGAATTAGACATTGCCTTAAAATTAGATTATTGTTGCAATGTTCTTAAAGATCCCAATACATGTATCAAAGGTGAAACATTTTCTGCAACATTGAAGGTATTTGAAAAAGCTTCATGCCTCCATTTTTTGATGAAGAGATATGATTGGAGTTATTTGAAATTAACACTCCAAAAGGAATTGAGGATTTGAAGTGAGTATGAATAAGTACATTGGAATTCATATTCCAAGAAGAATGGAAAAAACTATGATGATACTTTGATGATTTGTATTTCAAAGATATAATAAGTTTAGAGAACTTGTGATGCAAGCCATATGAAGAGTTGAGAGAGTAAAGAAGTGATTTTGGAAAAGGAAAGAAAGTGGCATGAAAGTATTGGCGTGCAAGTGTAAGTGGTGCGCAAGTCATATTTCAGGATCATCACATCAAAATATGACAAAGGAAATAATGTGGCGTGCAAGTTAAAAATTGGCGCGCAAGTCAAAAAGTGGTGCACATGTATAAGCAATGTGCAAGTGTGACACGCAAGTATATGTGGCATGCAAGTGTATGTTGTGTGAAAAACATATTTCAACATCGTTATATCAAAATATTACAAAGGAAATAAAGTGTCGCGCTAGTGATGAAATGTCACGCAAGTGATGGAGTGGCACGCAAGTGCTGTAGCGGCGCGCAATTGTTGTAGAGGCGCGCAAGTGCTGGAGCGGTGCACAAGTATATGTGGCGCGCAAGTCACCCAAATACCTATAAATTGATGACTAGACTCCTCATTTTTTTATGCTCAACACTTAAGAGAAAATTAGAGATATGATCGTTTAAGTAGTGGAGGGTGCCCTGATCGTGCAAGTAGTAGAGGGCAGCATGCAAGCTGAGGGTTATTTATAAGGCGCTCAAGGAGGGTGTCACACATTTTTATTCATGAAAGTTTTGACATGAAAATTTCAAGAGGTGCACCAGAAGGGAGGTGCTTTCAATAAGTGGCATGTGTATAAGAAAAATGTGGTGCGCATGTTTTGAGTTGTGCTCAATGGTGGTGTGCAAGTAGTGAGTAAGTGCACAAGAAGGTGGTGCTCAAGCAGTGAGGCGTGCAAGCAGGTGGTGCGCAAGTAGGGAGGCACGCAAGCAGGGAGTGGTGCGCAGGCTTTCTACACCAGGAGGTTCTTACTAGCTTCCGTTCAACTGAGATGATGCTAAGTTTATCTATACTTAGTTGTTTTTACAATCACAAAGATAACTTGTGATTATAGCAAGAAGAAGAAGAACAAGAGCTCTGTGAAGATGGTTTTACATTGAGAGAGAATGTGTGAAGAAGAGTAGGTTTTAGTGCAGATTATTTTGCATTGAAGATGAAGAAGAAGAATAAGAGTGTGTAGCTTACAGGTTTCATGTATAGAAAGAAGAGAAGAAGAAGAAGAAGAAGAGCTCTGTGCAGATGGTTTTTCACTGAGAGAGAACATGTGAAGAAGTGTAGGTTTCAATGTAGCTAGTTTTGCATCGAAGAAGCAGAAGAATAAGAAGGAGAGTGTTCAGCATATAGGTTTTCTGCATAGAAAGAAGAGAAGAAGAAGAATAAGAATAAGAATAAAAGAGTATTCCCAATTGAAGCCAACAATTATTTAGGGCAGTTTAATTCAGATGATGCCAAGTGAACCTATCTTCACTGCTTGAATAATCAAATTGTATATGTGATTCTATCCAAGAAGTGATAATAAGTTTTAGCATAGTTGGTTGTTTCACTAAGAAGAAGAAATAAGAAGCCAAGTGTATTTGGTGTTTCACTAGAAAAGAATAGAAGGAAAAAAGGAAGAATTTCTTTCCTAGTACTCTCTAAGTAATCAAGTGAAGAGAATTAAAGAAGACCAAGAGCATAACCTGCCTTTTGAAGAAGGAAGAAGACTGTCTCCATAGGCAGTATAAAGAACCAGCTAGAAGCTGCAAGTTGGGCTAGGTTATCACTAGTCCAGAGAAGTGGATTTTTTCCCACCCCCTCTAAAGTGTAGGGACTCAAACTGGCTATAGGATTATTTTCCTAGACACTCCAATGTAATTTCATATCACATCATAGTGGAGAATCCATGAACTGGTAATATCCATGCATGGAAAGGATGTAGCTACTCATATTGAGTGGTGAACCATGTAAAAATATAATGTGCATATTTTTACTGCTTTTAATTATTGTATGCGACAGGGAAAAGAAAATAAGAGAATCAAGATCCTAACAGGTCAAGAGGTATAGGGATAAAAGATGGAATTGGTTTAAAAATTCCCCAACACTAATTCACCCCCCTCTCAGTGTTAGGTATATCCCAAATAGGTCCTCTCAGATAATACAGTTTAACATCACACGGGATGAAGATGTGTAGATTAATGTCTTGTAGAATGATAATGCAGTTTAATGTCATGTGTGACGAAGATGAGTTGTTTAATGTCTTGTAGGACGATAATGCAGTTTAACATTATGTAGGATGGAGATGATTAGTTTAATGTCATGCATGACAATAATGCATTTTAATGTCATGGGGGATGAAGATGATAAGTTTATTGTCATGCAGGATGATAATTCAGTTTATCTTCATTAGGGATAAATATGATAATTTTAATATCATAATGAACGATAATGTAGTTTAACATCATTATGGATAAATATGAGAAGTTTAATTTCATATAGGACAATAATGTAGTTTAACGTCATGCGGGGCGAAGATGGCCAGTTTAATGTCATGCAGGATGATAATGCAATATATCCTCATGTCAGTTGAATATGAGTAGTTTATTGTCATGCAGGACGCTAATGTAGTTTAAATTCATGTGGGAAGAAGATGTGTAGTTTAATTTCATGCAGGATGATAATAATTGTGTTTCTCAACTATATCATTGCACATCCTACTAAAACTACTAAGCCCATGTGAGTCATTATTGGTGTGGGAAAAAAGGAATAATGATGGAATTTTCCTGACATATAGAATCATACCGAAAGGGTAATGGAGATGTCAGTCTGAGAATATACCAATGACATTGTCCTACTCAGTTAACATGCAAAGATGCATAGAAGGGAAACACCATGGGTGTTAGAGTTCCATTTAAACATAGTGTGGGGAAAAAATGTCAATCAGGGTGTCCAATATCTGGATCATAATGAAGGTGGCATAACGTTGTAGGATAACTTCTAACCATGTTTGAAACATAGCATATATATCATGTTACCTAAAATGGGGACAGACAAATGAGGTTAGAACATTGATCGTGTTCGAAACATGAGACCTATCTCAAAATGTTGTTTGATGTCTTTTGGGGCATTGTCCCAAGATGGCAGGTGAGCCAAAGTGGCGTGAGACCAAGTCATTAGGGGGTCCCTTCAGACAATAAAAATATGGGAATCCAAATAAAGATATGATGCGAAGTGTGGAAATAGACTATTTGTATGCCCATTTGGAATCCAACACTAGAGGTCATATGCCACAACACATTTGAGCACATCAACATGGCGTATTAGATGTAGAGAGTTGAACCCCTTATTAAGGATGAAGGTCCTAAGGTAGTTTTTTAGAGTGACATGGTAGTAGACCAGGGCCGAATGGAGAGCACTCTCTCGTTTTGGGTATCTTGTAATTACATAGTTTTATATCATATGATGGGGATGAGGTTCCATCTCATGCATTGTATATGAGGCCTCTTGTGTTTGAAACAAGGTAAGGCTATAGTTTCACGTCCTATGATAAGGATGATACACACATAGTTTAACATCATACGGTGAGGATGGTTCATTGTATAGTTTAATGTCATGTGATTAGTTTAAGTAATGTATATCCTTTAAGTTTGCATATATTTCATCAAAATGTCTCACAGTTTAACGTTGTGTGACCCAGATGTTGATTGAAATATAGTTTAACATCATGAAACTAGGACGTGAAACCACAATGATTATGTCGCTAGAGGGATGGTCATCCCAACTCCATTCTGAGGATAGAATATCTGTGAGGAAGATGGGGGAATCTATATGATGGGATTACCATAAAATTACCCCAGTTTCAGCATGGATATTCTCTATTCAGGAGCTGGGCTACCTCATGGTGAACATTGCACAAGATGGTGTTGAAGCCATAGGGAGGACATATTTGGTTGATGCAATGCAGAAGTTGGGAGGATAGACAGTGTTTCAAGGGTGGTACGGTTGATAAAATGCCCTCAGTCTGGTGGGGTAATAGAGCACAAATGGAATGGATGCCTGAATTTTTGGTACAAAGGGTTGATGGATCTCATAAGGTTTGGAATCTTGGATTGATGGCGTGACATGGCGATGGAGCCTGGAAGGCGTAGAAGCCTGGAGTGTTGGTACAACGAGGAGATGGAGCTCGGAAGGCATGGAATCCTATAGTTTTGGTATGAAGGGATAAGGATCCCAGAAGTAATGCAATCCTGGAGCATCTGTATGATGTGGTGATGGATCCCTGAAGGCATGGAATACTGGAACATCGGTACGATGCGGAAAAGGAGCCCGGAAGGTGTGGAAGCATGTAACATCAGTACGATGGGGTGAAGGATCCCAGAAATCATGCAATCCTGGATCATCGATATCATGTGGCGATAGAGCCTAGAAGGTATGGAATCTTGGGATGATGGTATGATAGGGTGAAGGAGCCTGGAAGGCATGGAAGCCTGGAACATCTGTATGATGGGTGAAGGAGCCCAAAAAGAGTGCATTCCTATATCATTGGTACGATGGGATGATGGAGCCTAGAAGGGGTTGAAGCCTGTAACATCGATATGATTGTGTGAATGAGCCTGGAAGGTGTGGAAACTAGGAGCATTGTTATAAAGGTAAAAGGAGCCTAGAAGGTGTGGAGTCCTATAATGTTAGTACAATGGGGTGAAGGAGCCTGGAAGGCATGGAATCTTGGAACGTCGGTACGGTAGGGTGAAAGAGCCTAAAAGGCGTGGAATCTTGGAATGTTAATAGAACATGAAAAAGAATCCCAAAAGGCATAGAATCATGGAATGTCAGTATGACGGGGTGAAGGATCCAGGAAGGCGTGCAAGCGTGGAATGTCGGTACGACGGGGAAAAATATCTTAGATGGCATGGAATTATAGAGCATCGGTATGATGGGGGAAGGATCCCATAAGTCATGGAATCCTAGGAAGTCAGTAAGAATGGATGAAGGAGCCTGGAAGGCATGGAAGACTGAAGTGTCCTTACAATGGGGTGAAGGAGCCTGGAAGGCATGGAATCATGGAGGGTTGTTATGATAGGGAGAAGGTGCCCCAAAGGTGTGGAATCCTAGAACATCGGTATGATGGGGTGAATGATCTCAAAAATCATGGAATACTGGAGAATCGTTATTATGGGGTGAAGGAGCCTAAAAGTCATGGAATACTAGAAAGTTGGTACGATGGGGCGAAGGAACCTAGAAGTCTTGGAAGCCTAGAATGTTTGTACGACAAGGTGTGGAAGCCTATAACATTGGAATGATTGGGTGAAGAAAACCATAAGGCTTGGAATACTGTAAATCCATCTCATAATGTAGATAAACTATAGTAGGGACACAATCTAACTCTGCCTACTATTGGTTTGTCATATAAAGGCATGGATTTGACATGAGGAGGTCCTCTGTGACGACTTTTGTAGATGAATGGGGAGGACCTCCAATCTGGTTGATGTACAGAATGGGGAGGACCTCCGTGTCAAATGGTAGTAGTGCATGGAGCACCTTTGCATTGGTTGATGCTAGAAATGGGGAGGACTCCCATGCTTGACGATAGTAGTGCAGGGAGGACCTCCATAGTGGCTCCTGATGCCGATGTGGAGGACTCTCATGCCTGATGATAGCGGTGTGGGGAGGGCCTTCGTAGTGGCTCATGATGAAGATGGGGAGGACTCCCATGCCTAAGGATAGAGGTATCGGGAGGACCACTATAGTGGAATATGGTTCTGTTTATGATGCACTATTGGGATGGGGGGTGGTTTCCCCATACACACCCTATGAGGGTGGTAGAGTCAATGAGGAGTCGATAGAGTCAGGTTGAGGTTACCCCTTGTGCGGTCGATGATGGCGGCAGAGTCAGTAATGAGACAATGGAGTTTGGGGAGGAGGCCCCCTGCGTGGATGATGATGGAAGCAGAGTCAGTGAGGAGCTTTTGGAGTCAGGGGAAGGATGCCCCCCGCATGGACGATGAAGGTAGTGGAGTCGGGTGAGGAGCTAATGGATTCAGGGGTAGAATTACCCTGGCATGGCCTATGAAGGCAGCGGAGTTGACGAGGAGCCAATAGATTTAGGGGGAGGATTCCCCTTGCGTGGCCTATGATGATGGAGGAGTCAGTGAGGAGCTGATGGATTTCATGGAAGGATGCCCCCTGCCTGGCCTATGAAGGCAGCATAGTTGGTGAGGAGCTGATGGATTCAGGTGTAGGATATCCCCAGTGTGTCCTATAAAAGAGACAAAGCCGGTTATGAGATGATGGATCCAGGGGTAGGATGCCCCCTATGTGTCCTATAAAGGTAGAGGAGTCAGCAAGGAGATGATGGATTCATGGGTAGGATGGCCCCGGTGTGGCCTATGAAGGTGGCAGAGTCAGCGAGGAGCCGATGCACTATAGTCTTCATGCACCAAATGATTCTCATTCTCCTGCTCATGAAGGAGATGGGATTCACATGGATGAATCTTCAATTTGGCCATGCCTAACATTTTTCATCTGATCATAGTCAATGGAGAAGACATTCACATCGGGTTCACCATTTTTTTTTGACGCTTTCACCAGGGAACGTATCCATCTATTAAGGATGCACACCTATTTCCCTGCATTCCCACTTTCTAATAGTAGGCATAATCCATCACTTCTTTAGGTACATTTTCTCTTTGATTGAAATAGGATGATAGGATCTTGGTTCCTCCTTCTGTGGATTTCTCCTAAAAATTCATTGTCGTGTCTGGGCCTCCCTCATTGATTTGAGTCATTGTTCATGAATCTCACTCTCTGTTCCATATCTTTGTGGATTATTATTAATTATTCTACTTTTTTTAGGTCATTCCAAGGGGTATTGATAGAGTAGAATCCTTCGGTCGGAGTACATGGTAACATCAGGCATGTTGGGGCATTTTTGAATGTGTGTAAATTTAAAGTCATCTATTCTTACTCCTAAGAGGGAATCTCATGGGTGTAGAACCTGAGGTATCCCACGTCAATCATAGGGTATCTTATGTTGAAGAAATTTCTCTAAGTTTTTCCTCACCTTTCTGTGTTTATCACAGGCTATGCCATGAGTTTAACGTCTAGAAGAGATGGTTATGTCGAAAGCATAGTTTCTGAGGTTTTCCTCAGACATTCCATGTTTAACACAGGGTAGGCCGCTAGTTTAATGTCTTACAGAGATAGTATGAGAGTGATCAGAACATACCATGGAGAGGGATCAGATAAGTGGATCCCTAGGAGGGAGCACCTATAAGGTTTACTGGATGGGTTGATCAGAATTCCCAAGGAGGGAGGATCCAGGGCACTGTGTCCCAAAAAGAGAGGATGTCATGCCACAAGAGTTGATTTGGACACAACAAAGGGCAGATCAGAGGATGTTGAGTCTCAAAAAAGGGGACACCAAGGTTTACAACTGGATAGGATTGAACCTCATGAAGGCTTCCTACATACCATGTTTAGAATACAAGGATCAAAACCCACATAGTTTGAAGGGGTGAGGCATTAGATCGGGGTGTAAAAATAGGAAAAAACCTTGAAGACATGTTGGAGATTCCGCATGGTTATCTGACCTTTGCAAGATAGGAGCTCTTGGTTGGATGGATACGATGTGCAGGGATTATGCATGGTTAGTTACCCAAGTGCTTCTAGGAGTAGTTAGGAAGTGGGTGGCATGATCTCACTGGGATGTAGCGGCCCGGGTAAAACTAGGATGGATGATGGATGATTTGATGACATGGATGGAGTGAATGGGATGGAAGCGATGTGAAGACGAAGGTGATATTGGTATTGAACTTCAGGGAGGCTTCCTAGTTATCCCAGTGGGTGGGAATCAAATTCCACAATGTTTGGTGGGTGATGAGACACATGAGAAGGTGTCTTATGAGAATGGACACATGGATGGGACCTGAAGAAGTAGAACCTCCGGGTTGGGGCATAACCTTCCCAAAACAAAAAGGCTCAAGGGAGTGACTAGAATGGAAAATGAGTGATGGGTCTTAACCACAAATAGGGTTCCTACATATCCCCACGGTAGGGAATCAATGTTCACATAGTTCAGAATGGGGCATAAAATCGGGGTGTACAAAAAAGACAACGACCAAGAGACACCCTTGGGATTATGCATGGTTATCTGCCTGGGAGCTAGTATAACACCACTAAGTGGTAGACCAATGGTATGGGTTTCTACAAAAGGGACTCTATACTTTACTAGTGTTTGGAGTTGAACCTCAGTGAGTCTTGCTAGATACCTAGTAAAGATATAGGGATCAAAACCCATGTAGTTTGAAATCATATAGTTTAATGTCATGTGGGATGGAAGGGGAATACATTTTAATATCTTGAGGAATAAGGATGAACTGACGTGAAGTGGTAGGGATTAATGGGTAATGGCCTTAAACCTCTGGGGGGATTCCTACATACCTTTCCTAAAAATTGAAAGTATTGAATTCCACGTAGTTCAGATGTGGGGAATGGGGATTACACACTAAGGCGGACCAAATAGGATGCCAGGGTCACTGTTTACTCTAAGATCATGAGAGTCATGATCAATGTGAGAAACAAGAGGCAACAACATGCCTGATGATCGAGGTGAAAGGGTGTGCCCACAAAGGCTATTGAATTGGGATTACACTTGGAAGCTGCCTAAGTGTCGTTATGGAGCGACAATGGTTAGTGAATATTATGCATGGAAGCTGCACGGGTGCTTCTAGGAGTAGAAATGGTGGATTGTTCTTACACATGGATGTTTTTTAAGTGTCTCTATGGAGCGGTAAGGGTGGATGGGGATTACACATGGAAGTGCTCGGGTGTCGCTAAGGAGCATCAACAATGGATGGGGCTTACATGTGGAAGATTTCTAGGTGCCGCTAAGGAGTGACAAGGATGGATGGGTATTATTAATGGAAGCTATCCATGTGCCACTATGCAGTGACAATGGTGAGTTGGGAGTACACATTGAAGTTTATCGGGTGTCGCTAAGGAGCAGAAATGGTGAAAGGGGATGATGCCTGGTCGCTAGCTATATGCCTCTATGGAGGGGAAATGGTGTATGGGGATTATGCATGGGAGCTTATAATGTATCACAATGGAGCGAGAATGGTGAAATGGGATTACTCATGGAAGCTATTGGGTGCCTCTATGGAGTGACAATAGTGGATGGGGCTTATGCATGGAAGCTGCATGGGTACCACTAGGGAGTGGAAATGGTGTATGGGACTTACACATGGATGTTTCCCAAGTGCCTCTATGGATCATAAATGGTGGATGTGGATTACATCTAGAAGCTACATGAGTACCACTAAAGAGTGTAAACAGTGTATGGGGCTTATGCGTGGAAGCTTTCGGGGTGCCGCTAAGGAGAGATAATGATGGATGGGTCTTATGCAAGGAAGCTGCCCATGTGACGCTATGGAGTGACAATGGGGAATTGGGATTACAGATGTAAGATGCAGGGGTTCCACTAAGGAGAGGAATTAATGAATGTTTCTTACACAAGTAAGTTGTTCGAGTACTACTAAGGAGCGAAAATGGTGGATGAGGATTACTCATGGATGCTACTCGGGTGCCGCTATGAAGTGGTAATGGTGGATGGTTCTTACATAGGGAAGCTTTCTGGGATCCACTAAGGAGCACCAATGGTGGATAGGTAATATGAATGGAAGCTTCCCAGGTGCTTCTAAAGAGTGACAACGATGGATGGGGCGTATTTCGGGAAGTTTTTTGTGTGCCTCTATAGAGTAATAATGGTGAATTGGTCTTATACATGGAAGTCGTCGAGGTGCTGCTAAGGAGTGGTAATAGTGAAAGGGGATTACGCATGGAAGATACCTATAATGTCTTCCCAATTCCTAGATATGATGGAATCCCAACTCATTAGAGGTTGAGGCATATAATTGAGGTCTACACCTATTTGCTAGTGTAGAAGTGGGACAACGCCAAAGGCATTGGAATCAGTCCAAATAAAGGGAGATGAAAAGTGTGAATCGCATTCTCATCATTTGGAACAAAGTGAGAGTGGAATGACGATGGATGATAACTATTTACCATGTTCATAACACAGTATCCATATCGCATGAGCCTGAAATGGGGACATGCAAACAAGTGATGACTGCTGATCGTGATCGATATAGAGGACCTAACTCAAAGTGGTGTCTGATGTCTTCTGGGGCATTGGCCCAGGACAGTATGTGAGCCATAAGGTTGAGAATCCATATCATTAGGGGTCCCTTTAGACATGAAAAGGGATGGATATCCAAATTAAGGACACACAAATCATGATGTGGAGTGATGGAATGTTCGAACAGATTCCAAACCTCTTGAAATTATGCCACCATGATCATGGAATGTGGCATCTTATGATTTTCAAATAAAGAATATCTTATTTGGAACAAGAGGGGTCCTATTATTGAATGATAAATAATGATACAATTTAAATTCATGTTGTGTGGACAATTGGAATATTATGCTAGGTGAATAAGACAACTCTTGTTTGGAAGAAGAGACATCCTATGTTTGTAATATAGGGTGTACTAGATTTTATAGTCATATAGAGAGGATTATTAGTATATTAAACTTGACTCATAAGGCATCTATTATTTTAATAAAGAGGTTTCTAATATTTTTCACGATGTGTGTACTACAATTTATAGTCATTTAGTGAGTAGTATTAGGCATAAGGCACCTACCAATGGATGGTGTTGGAACTTACGTGAGAGCAGCCATTTCTGGTTCAACTCGGAATTGGATCCTGGTGATAAGTTTTAGGGAGATTTTTGAGTAATGGTTCGACTAAAGGTACTCGGGGAATTGAAAATGAGAATATCGACTCACGACATGGGAAAGTGACCGAGAATAATATTTCAACTCAAGGTGTTTCATGGAGTGCGGAGGAGTATCTCAAATCATGGTATTCCATAGGTGGAAGGTGGGTACACATAAGGGTGTAATAAAAAATGATGACGTCCCGACCTGAGAATCTCATGGGGCAATTATCAATTTTTTTCATTGGGGTTAGTGAAGATAATGAAGGGATCGGCCCAAAACTAAACCTGAGTGGGGGGTCGGGGGAGTATCCCCTGTAGTATGGATCAGTGGGAATAAAGGGAGGAGATTTTTAAAGGATATTTCTTTGGAAAGGAATGGGGTTTGTTGAACTTAGTGTCTCATAAATAATGGTGCTTCGTGGAGCTCTGGGCCTATCAGAGTAAGGGGATTTGTGGAGCTTAGGGTATCGTGGAGAATGACACTTCATGGAGCTCTATGTCTCGTGAAGAATGAAGCTTCATGGAGATCTATATCTTGAGGATCATGGGGCTTCACAAAGCTCAGGGTCTTGCAAAGTAACTTCATGAAGAAAAAGTGCTTGCAGAGCATAGCCTCACCTTAGAATAAGGTGCATTATTAAGAGAGTGCTCCATGAAGGCTTAATTCTTCTTAGATCCTCAAGTAACCTGAATGGGGCTCCCTCCTTCACAAAGGGCGAAGGCCTTCATGAAGGGAATCACTTTGTAGTGCTTGGGAGCACCACGAAATGGGAGATCAGATGCAAAGGGGTGGAATAACTGTCCTTGCGAGGTGGGGGGAATCCGACGATTTATAGGCAATGGAGATCGGTGGATCTCGCCATGGAGAACAAATGTGTGCCATGAAGAAAAAATGACGTCACTAAGGAAATCACGCTCTGCAACCTGAGGAAGTTCCCTCAAGTTTCTCATAGTCACAAAGTCGACCGTCATTCCCTCTACAATGCTCGTAGAGGATCTGGTCAAGTTCCTCGGACTTGCAGAGGCATCTGTCACAACATTCTCAATCCTTGTGGAGGCTCTAGTCAAGTTTCCCTACTCTGCAATCATGGAGGGAACTTCGTGAATGGGTTCCATGAACCAGTTTTCAAGTCCAACATAGAATGTCTATAAATCCTAACTTGTAACTCTGTTCAAGCTCTACAACCAGTCAAATCAAAGCTTGAGAAATGGGTTATGATCTTGGATAATGTATGTAAGCATTTAGAATATCTTATGGACGTGTTTTCTGGTTCCAATAGCAACATACTCGATATATTAATTAAACAATTCAGATTAAACCTATCCATGATTAATGAAATTTAAACTCAATCAATGCACTTACTTTAATGAAGTAATGAGAAAGGGAACACAATAAGTGAGGTTGAAACCGAAATAATAATTGAATAGTAGTTTGAACAAGAATAATAAATACACGAGTGTTTGTAATTATGCACAACAGTAAAAAGATCGGAAAAGCAAGAATGGAAATGGAATAAAATTATGTTTGGGAATATGTGAAGAAAAAATCCTAAAATAATGTAGAAAGTGTGGCCATCTCTTATTAAGTGTCGGTGAAGAAATATATATATGTCAGATCATATAACGAAATTTAAATTTTTCACATATTGATATTATTTAAATGACTTATACCTAAAACCTTTTATGACGTGTAATAGAAATTCACATTATATACTCATATCCTCAAAAACCTCTAGAAATGTTCCATATCTTGTATTTCACATCATATATTTTAGGCAATTTCATAATTCAATAAATTTATTTCATGTAATGTCTTCACATGATGATATTTTTGGGTGGATTTCATAACTTTTACTAGTTTCAAAGGTTTTCTTTCGGTCTGTACGTGTTCTGTGCTCATGGAATTCATGTCGTGAATGGGTTTCATGATGTGTAATGTCTATAAGCATGGAAATTATAGCATCAACTCTTTTGAGAATTGATTTCTTATTTCCTATAAAAAATAAAATACCCAAATAATAATTGAATAAAATATGAATTGATATTAAATAAATGTATGAAATATATATATATATATAATAATTCATGTTATCACTGATTATTGGTGTTCATTGGTTAATAATAACATAGATAAGTAAGAGAAAATGATTCAATGGAATGGAATAGATCTTAGGATCTTCTCTTGGATAAATATTTCCCTATGGTCGTTCGACTCAAGATAGAGAAACAATTCCTATAATTAAAGAAAAAAATGAAGATTCAAAAGATACACATTAATAAAATTTTACAAAACTAGTTAAATAATGCACCATATTTTATTCAGGAACATGATAGTAAAATTAATATATTATAATTGATATTAAAACCAATTTTATGAAGATAATTTTCCTCATGATAGTTTTAGAGTAATGATAATTTTTTTTTGATGTTATTAGAAAGTTGATATTGAGTTGTTTGACACTTATATTCGTCATGATAACATGTGTAAGAAGCAACCATGGTGGAAATAAATACAGAAGTAGTCAACTATGTAATTTAGAGGTAAGCCCCCAATATGTTTTTTTTCATTAAAAAAATTTCAAAGTATTGTTTTACATGATTTGGAAAGTGTTATTGGTGTGTTAGGTTTTGTCATATAGGCCCATGACAGCAAGGAAAAGAGTCATGAACAATATATGAAAAGGGTACCATATATCTAGTCATCGGTGAGATGTTTTAATTATAATGAGTTAGGATATTATTATAATGTGTGTCCAAAATTAGTTACTCAGGGTAGAAATAATTAATATGAGAAGAAGAAAAGTGTGTAAAATTTATTTTCTACTACTATGTTTGATTTTTTGCCATCAAATGAAGTGGTAACAAGTATGTTACTTATTTTTTTGAATTATTAAAATACCCTATTTGACATTGAATCTTCACATTCCTTCATTTCTGAGAAATTTTCAAGTAAAATGGGAATATAACCTCATGAAAAGAAGATATAACTTTTAGTAAAAACTTTGGGTGGAAGTATTAAACAACCAAGATTTATAAGAATTTTCTTATTGTTATCAGTGGGATGCTATTTTCTATAAATCTTGTTTAAATATCCATAGTATAGTTTGATATTTTTATTGATATATATTGGGTTTTAGTTTATCATGATATGATATATTGTGGAGATAAGACATTAATATTAAATAATTTCCAACCTTTGATAAAATATCAAGAATCTGATAAATTGATTAGATATGGAAGTGAAATATACCAAGCCCGTGCTATTAAAAATAAAGAAATTGTTCATATTAATGATGTGAGCATAGAGAATGAATATATATATATATATATATTTCCTGATTATTTATCTAGTGTTACTCTTGATTTAGAGGTTGAGTTTACTACAGACTTAGTTCCGGATAGTAATCCAATTTTCCAACACTCTTATTGAATGGATCAAGTAGAACATCTAGAATTGAAAAAGAAATTTCTTGAGTGTATAGATAAAAGTTTCATTCATCCTATCACTTCACCTTGTGGTGATTCTATTTTTTTTAAAAAATAAAGATGCTTCAATTATACTTTACATTGATTATATAGCCTTTAATAACATCATTTTGAAGAACAAGTATCACTTTCCTCATATCGATGACTTTTTTATTATCTCAAGGGAGTAGAGTATTTTATGAATATTGGTCTTCGGTTTGGATATCATGATTTTATGGTGAAGGAGAATGATATTTCAAATATGATATTTTGAACTGTATATGAGTTTTTAGTTATTCCCTTTAGTGTTTTTAATGCATCAACTATAACTATTGTTCTTATGAGTAGAGTATTCCATGAATTTTTAAATAAGTTTAATGTTATGTTTCTGGATGATATACTGGTATATTCTAAAATTTAAGAGGATCGTGAAAAATACTTAAGGATTGTATTGAAAACCTTAAAAGAAAACAATCTATATGGAAAATTTATCTAGGGTAAATTTTGGTTACAACAGATTTCTTTCCTTGGGAATATTATTCATAACGATGGAATAACTATTGAAACTTCTAAAACTAAAGTTTTTAAAGAATTGAAAGGCTTATAAATTTCAAATAGATTTATAGTTTTCTTGTAATATCGGGTTACTATCATTGTTTTGTAATGAAATTTACTCAATTATCTATCCCAATGATGAAGGTAACTCGAAAAGGATTAAAATTAATTTGGATAAAACATTGTGATGGTTATTTATATGAACTAAAAAAAGATTAGTGAATGCTCTAGTTTTGGCCATGCACTCTAGAAATGGTGAATTTTTCATATTAAGTGATGCTTCATTGAATAGACATGGTTGTGTTCTCATATAGAATGATCAGGTTGTTTCTTATGATTTAGGGTTACTGAATCATCTTGATATAAATTATCATACAAATGAGGCATCATATATATGGAATAAACTGTGAAATATATACTAATCATAAAATTTTGAATTATAGATTTAGTTAGAAAGAGTTGAACATGAGGCATAGAATATGAATATAACTTATTAAGTGGTATAACTGTATGATTCATTAACATCCTATAAAATAAAAAAGTAGCAAATTCCTTTATTCAGAAATATAATTCTACATTATCCATTTTATGTTTGGAACATAACCATTTGTATCATGATTTTATGAATTTTATCATAGAACTTGTTCATGAAGTAACATATTCTTTTTTGTTTTAGTTTTTAGTAAAATCATATCTGTCAAAAAGAATTAATCAAGATCAAAAAAAGGATCATGTTTTATAAAAAAAGGTTGAATTTTTAAAGAATGTTAAGTGTCTATAGTTTTATACTGATGAAGTGGGTGTTATCATAATTGGAAAGATACTATGTTTCTCTTTTGATTCACAATTGATGATAGAATTGTTGAACGAAGATCACCGTTCCTTGTTTTCTATTCATCTTAAAATCACTAAGATATACAGAGACCTTTGAGGGTATTACTGGTGGGATGGAATAAAAATAGATATTTCTTAATTTACCATGAAATGTTTGACTTGTAAATTGGTTAAAGTAGAATGATAATTATCAAATGGTATGAATCAACCTTTTACAAAACCGGAG
This sequence comes from Viscum album, assembly GCA_963277665.1. NCBI lineage: Eukaryota > Viridiplantae > Streptophyta > Magnoliopsida > Santalales > Viscaceae > Viscum > Viscum album. The sequence goes on along the minus strand of OY728155.1, from coordinate 161,628,398 downwards.
TGGAAATAATAAAATATGTCCCTGGATTTCATGGTGGGATTTCTAAATACATATTAAGGTAATAATATAATTTTGGTTATTATTTATTGACTAACTAAATATATACATTTCATTCCCATTCAATATATTATGCCTTGGAATTAACTTTATCACCTATACCTCAAAGTGATAATTAGGTAACATGGAGTTACTCTCTCCAATATATCAGACTATGATCCAAAGTTAACTTATAATATATCAAAGGGCCTTCATAAGTCATTGGGTACTAAATTAAAATTCATTTTATAATTTCATCATCAATATCGTGTATAGTCTAAGTGAACTATTCATACCATGGAATAAATGTTTCAATCTAGTTCAACAGGTTACTAGGGACGCTATGATCAACATATTTCATTAGTTGAGTTTTCTTCTTATAACATTTTTCATTTTACTATAAATATGGAAACTTTAAAATAACTATATAGAAATCGGTTTTAGAATCCAACTTTTTAGTATGAAGTGGGTGAAAATATATTTTTGGGACCAGAGTTTGTATAAGAAATAGTGTATAAGGTAAAGATGATTCGATAAGATATGAGTATGTCTTAGAGCAAGAAAAATGTTATGTGGACTACCAGAGGAAATATATTTATTTCAAAGATGGATAAATTTCATGCCTTATTACTATTCATGAAATAGAACTTATAAGATTTATATTCATTATAAGAATATTAGGTACTTTTTCATACAAAATGGAAAAGCCTTCTTTAAACCCATATTGGGTTTTCATGAATTATATGGTTTCATTTAGAAGAATTATTTCCCAAATATATAATAGTAATTTTAAATAAGGAATTAATTTTTTAAATTCATCATATCAACATTATCATAGGATTATATTTTGAGAGTTTTCTGAAAAGTTTTATTTTTCAATGAATAGTGAAAAATACATATTTTTATTAAATATTGACTTTTTGTTTAGAGAATTTGAAAAGTTACTTTTTAAAATAGTTTCAAAGCAAAATTAGTTCATTTATATCATTAAAATACAATTATTTTCATTTTAATCATCAATATACTTTATTTTTCTATAAAACATTTTTATACTTAAAATGATGTTTTTCTAAAAAACTATTTTTCATCGCGTTTTTCATGTTTAATTTTAAATTAAATTATTCCACCTATATGAATCGAATTTGATAAAATTTATTTTATATTTTTAATAAACATAATTAATTTTAGGTAATATTTTTAACTTAATTTTGTTTCATAATGAATGGTAAAAATAATAAAAATTCATTACCATAGTTAAGGTTAAAACAGGTTTACCGAGGGTTAAACTAAATAGATAAGGATTATAATGATATAAAAACATTTATAAATTATATTTTAGGGACATAAAATATATCATATAACATAAAAAGTGGTTTATTTTGGATCCATTCTTTCTGATAAATACATTAATAGATTATAATATTTTTTAAAAATCTATGTATTTTGTCTCCTCCAATTATAAAATGACACCCTATATCCTAACTTATCCACACTTAAAGAGCCTTTTGGTTCTATAAATCCCAACCAAATACGTTCATAAATTTCCTACTCATTCTCTAGTATATCTATTTTTATCATAAAATCATTCTTTGAGGGATTTTGGTATAAACCTAAAGAGGTTGTCTGAAGAATGGGTACGGTTCTTAACTGGGCCTTTTCATTTAATTTCATCTTCTACCTCCATAAAATATTTTTAAAAAATTCTGAAATAAAAAAAATATAACTTAAAAATAATTATATATTTTTATGTAAATGGAATAACCTATATCTATATACACATCCAGTAAATGGGAAATCAAATCATCATTCATGTGTATGTCAGACTACCGCCTCGCGAACAAATGTAATTCATTTTCCATCACCGCCTCTCATGACTGGTTATAATGATTTATTAAACATATATATATTATATTAATTACATATTTATAATTATTTAAATAAAATATATCATTTATTTTCTTACCTTTCTATCCATAAAAAATGATAATTTCATTCTTGTATATGTGGGGATTACCACCTCTAGGAAGTGATGTTATTCATATTTCATCACCACATCACAATGATGATATATATAAGTGTATTTAAAAATATAATATTGTATTTATTATATAACCATAATTATGGAAATATAAAATGATACCCAACTTTTTTCCCTCATTCTCTATGAAAAATAAAAAAAATTCTCATGCATATGTATAACATAACGTCTCTAGGATTGTAACATAATTCATATTTCATAATCTTATTTAAGGGTTAAATTTAAGTGTATAATTTATATATAAAAATTATAACTATATCATGATTATTATTCTTGTTATTATGGAATAATTACCTTATATACCATAGTCAACCTACCGAAGTTATTTTGGACATATGAGCATTATATCTTCAAAACATCCTACATTAACATAAATGATTAAGTAATTGAATATAACATGGAATAAATAAAATAAAAGTAATAATAAACATGAAAATGTTTCTTAATCAAAAACATAATACTCATAATTTTATTATTCAAGATGATAAATAATGTGCATGATGATTTGGACTCGATGTAAGAGCAACTTTACCTTAAAAAGCCTCATTTTAAATGTATTTAATATTTATTTTTTAAATACTTTTATTCCATGTAAACATTCATAAAAATTATTTTATTGATGTATTTATAAGGAAATAAATGAATTATAATATAAATTGTACGTCACTTTTCAATTTCTTAAAAAAATATTCAAAAGATATATTTTTCCATAATTTATATGGAAAGTTTTTACTTTCACTATTATGGGGTGAAAGAAATGTTTTCTTTAACATATATGGAATGAATGGAATTTCCCACCACTATAAATTTTCATTGATTTGAATCTTTATTTACATGTTTTAGAGGTTATTTTAAAATTTAATGACTTTCAAAATAGTTTTAGGAATTTTTAATTTTAAATATTTTTCAAAAAAAAGTGGAATTTCTCTATATTATTATATGAAAATGTAAATTGTTTTGATTATGGGATCAAAAGAGTTTTTCAAGGGTTTTATGATAAAAATATTCAATAATAATGAAAATTATTCATGATGTGGTACTTGAACATTATATATGATGACAAGTGATCCCAATAAAGCTTATATGAAATGTGAGCCCAATATAGCATATACTACGGGTGAGCCAGATATAGCTTATACGATGCCTGAGCCCCATTATAGCTATGAAATGAATTTTTAAATTTTCCTTTTCTTTATTTGAAATAAGTAAGGAGTTATACACAATGGTTTCTCATATGTATTTAACTAGGATCCATTTATTTCTGACATATGTTTAACATGGGTAATGAATATAATGGTCTAATTTTCCTAAAAGGGGTTTATATTTTCATGATATGGGTTTTAAAGGGTTTATTTAAGAAAAAAAATGTGTATTTTTAATGAGGTTTTGATTTATTTCATATTATCAAAGAATATTATGATAATGTTAAATGTTTTATAGGTTTTTAATTTTTTCCACTAGATTAAGGAATTTCTTTATTTTATGTACCTTGTTGAATGTTTGGTGCTCAGTCAACATTTTTAAAGATTTTTCATAGTTTTTGAGGATAGTTAAGGAATTAAAGTTAGTCCTAGATATATTTCATGAAAATAAAACATGTTTCTTTTTTAATGTTTTATATTTTGGTGAAAATTGATACTGAGTAAAAGTGAACACTTTGTAATAAATGTGTTTATTATTTAATAGTTATAACCTAATTCTCTAAAACTAGAAACCTAAAAGATATTTTAAAATAAAATAAAGTGACTTATAGTATAAAGGAACTAGATTATGTAATGTTTAAGTTCATGTCCATATATCTGTATCCCAGATGTGTGTTCCATCAAAATTGGAATTCAATAAGTAACTTTGGGATGATGCACATAGATCATCCTTCTCTATTAATCTAGGGAGTGTGAATATGTAAATAGATCTAAAAAAAGTTATGGTGGTGAAACATAAAGAGATAAATTGGATAATAAATATCTTTATTCTTGGTATGCTTTAAAGTCAAGGATAGATGAAAAAGGACTAAGAGTATTTTCTACCATTACCCATACTAGTATGTAAATGTGAAACAATAACCACTGATTTCATCATAGGACTACAAAAAATGTATAAATGCAATAATTTTGTTTTGTTTTTAGCCAATATATTTATAAATTTATCACATATTATGGCCATCATTGAATATTTATATATTGACCAACTCTCCAAGATATAACTAAGGTATATATTACAGTGTCCTAGAGTTCCACTCTCTACTGTATTTGATTTGGATACGAGGTTTACCTCGAGGTTATGGTAAAGTATTTAGAAATTATTGTATATAGAGCTATGTTTTATCACTAGTTTCCACCCTCAGATAAATGGTCAGTCTTAGAGGATAGTTCAAACTCTAAAAGATACACTGATATTTCTTTTTAATGGATTTCCAAGGATATTGGGATTAACCCCTCCCCCCTGTTAGAGATATCATATAACAATAGTTTCCATTATGTCATTCAAATGGAACCATGTAATGAAATTTATGGGAATGAATGTAGAGATCCAATATATTGGAATAAAGTTGGAGAGAGGAAGCTTATAGGTTCTAACTTTGTCTAAAAAATGTAAGAGAAGGTTTAAAGAATTCAAAAATATATAAAAGAAAAAAATTCAACATAAGAGTTATGCAGATCATCATTGAAGAGGTATAGAGTTTAAATTTGGTGACAAGGTGGTTCTTTGAATATATATATGGAATCAGGTTATGATATTTAATAATAAAGGTAAGTTGATCCCTAGATGCATTAGTCCCTTTGAGATACTTTATCTTATTATGGTCATAGCATATCATTTAGTGCTCCATCCATACCTCTCTCAAGTGCATGGTGTGTTCCAAGTAACACTTTTAAGGGATTATATACCAGATCCATCACATATACTAATATTAGAATCTATAAAATTGGTACATGACCTTTACATAAGGAACAAACTTTGAGAACCCTAGAATAAAGAAACAAGGATATGAGGAAAATGACCACCCATATATTCAAAGTTCTGTGTTGGAATAAAAAAATTTAGGAGGTTATATAGGAACATGAGGATTTGATGAAAGATAATTAGCCGTAATTGTTTTTCTCCATATAATAAAATTTAAAGGATGAAATTCCTTTTTAAGGGGGTATAATGTAATTCCCACAATTTTAATAATTATATATCTTTATTTAAATAACATGTGAGTAGCTTTTCGTATATGGAATACTAAACTAAAATGAAAAATCACACTAACTTAATAAAAATATTAAATATTACCATTATATTGTAGTTTTTATATTGGTGGTATCAATATAAGTAAAAACTTTATAAAAACTATATAAAAAGTTACAATAAAATAATGGTCATTTTACGCATAGAAAATAAAGGCCTATTAACAAAAATCATGCATTGCATGTGTTCATATTAAATTTAATTTTTACCACTTTTAGAAATTTAATATGATAAAATTATTCACAAAATTTTATTCATCGTGACCAAAACATATAATGGGGTAAATTTTATTTTTATGAATAAAATTAAGATACCAAGTTAACTATTAGTTATCACGGTAAAACTGTAATTTCTAAAAGAATGATACTTTTCTAAATATTGTTTATTTTTTAAATTGAGTGGAAATATTTTAAATTAATACTATAATATTATTTTTAAACATATATACAAATTAATCAACATTTTAATCAATTTTTAATAACACTAAAAACACATAATGATTAAAATGATATTTTTCAATAAAAACAGTTTTTGAACACATTAAAATGTTTTAATTTAAAATTAAATTTTATTATATTTATAAATTAAATTATATTAAATTAATTAAAAAATAAGATTCATCACATAAAAAGTTTGTAAGAAGGTTCATCTTGAATTTTTAGTGATAAAATAATTATCATGGTTAAATTTTAATCAATATTAATATGTATTAAAATGGATATCTAATATGGCTCAAATTTTACTAAATAAATTTAAAAATTAAACCTTATAGAATAAAATTTTTAGGATGTAAATTTATAACTACATTTTCACCAAGATTTCCCCACCTAACTCATCAAACTCTCAGGTAATTTCATCTTACCTCTTATCTAACATTCTTTTACAATGATCTATCTGTCTTTTTCTCCTATAAAAGGATCTCACTTACACCATTTTCAAGACACATCCATAATACTAAATTCCAATTAAAATCAATCAAATTCACTTATTATATATCCCTTATACATTTTTTTTTCAGTTTATAACCTCGATGAAGTTCCCCAAGTCCATCATTCTCAAAGGATACTTCAAGAGAAGTACCAAATTCTCAACGTAAGTAATACATACCCTTTAGCTCCCTTTATTTATCCTTATCATCCATCGTCCTCTAAAACCATTCTAACCATATATATGTATAATTAAATAACTATAAATAATATACCGAATTTTTTTTGTATTGATGTTATAACCATTATCTATTCCCCTCCCATTCAATCGAAAAAAATGAAAACATTGCTAATATGTATGTGTAGACTACCACCTCTATGAATGAATTTTTTCATTTTTCATCACCACCTTTTCAATACCAGTTAAATAAATGGGTTTAGTAAATATATATGTTATTTATTTCATGTTTTATATTCTGTAAATATAAATTAGGCATTCTGTAATTAATATTAGCAATAAACGATCACTATAAAACTAAACTCTTAAAACGAATATACCAAGAGGAAAAGTGTTTTATTTATAAGTGAAAAATTCTTTTTCATTTTTCTTATTATTATAAATCTTATCAATTTTTATTATTCACCTTAATAATATATAAATAATTTTATTAAACTTTTTTATAGTGATATTATAACAAAATAATCTCTTCTATATCCATACTCACACATAAATTGTTGTATATTCTAATTCGCTCAATTTGACCAATAAAACAAAAAATTAAAAAACAAATTATATCACACGTGGAATTGAAATATTAATAATGAATATTAATAATTAAGTAATTATTATTTTATTGGTAATACTAACATTTTAATCATTAATTAAGATACCACCATTCATTTTTTAAAAATCACTAAAATATGCTTGTCACAAATTTCATCTAAAACAACTTTAACTAACTATCATAGAAAGAAACTATAACTATATAATTTATCCTAAAACATATTTTAAAATTAATTTACTGATCTATGTATTATTAACAATGGTATATTAATGTAGAAAAACAATGGTAATTATGAAACTACTTCAATTCCATCAAGATTACTCACACCTGATATTTAAAATAAATATTAACTAACTAATATAAATGTAAATAATAATTATAAATTAATTATAAAATATGTTATAGATATAGATAAGGTTATAAAATAGTTTATTAAGATAGTTATTTTGGTTATATGAGATGTTAGAGTGTAATCAATTATGTTAGAATTCAAGGTAAGGATTCGATCGAATCAATTTCAAATTCATTGGGTTATAGTGTTTCTTACTTGAACATAATCTTCATGTTCTATTTGATCCAAAAATTGCAATATTTTATATGTTATTTACACTTTTTATTTGGGTGAATTACTTCTCATCATCAATAACCTCTTATTTGATAAAATAAATTCCAAAATAAATTTATAACATTGGTATGAATAACTCTCATTCTTACCAATGAATTTTATCTTTCATGTACATGTTTATCCTATTATAAGTTTTTTATTTAATGAAATCCAAGTATTTTTTTCTTTTATATTCTTCATAATTTTCTTTAAAACTTTTAGGTAGTAAAAATATTTCAATATTTCTCTTATGTAGATTTTTTAAATAGCCTAAAAATTTTAATAAAGACATCTATTTTTATTATTTACCATTCTATATTTATTATCCTATGTTTTGTTTATTTTCAAGGATCCTTTATTATTAACTTTTTAAAATAATGTTTTCAAAATTATTCTATTTACTTTTCAAAAAAATTTAATTTAATATGAAAATAATGTTTTGTTATAGTTTTTAAAAGGTTTTATGAAAATAAAAATATTTTCACTTATATTCCCCCCCCCCCTAAAGTTTTATCTCATATGAAGTAATATTTTGATCACTATATATATGTTAATATGATATGAATCCATTTTTTAAATCAGATTCTTGATATCCTATAATTTATTGAGTTTATATTATGTTTTTTTTTGAAAAGTTTAAGAACCCATTCTTTTTCCATAGGTTCTTTAAGATATGATGATTGATTTTGAGTGGCATAAAAATATATGGATGATGTTGAGTGGAGTCACATATCACCATCAAATGAATCGGTTTAAGTTTATATCTCATGGCATGGTCTAGTGTGGATATAAATATTTTTTTCAATAGGCCATTGGAATAATGGGTTTGCTCCCATTTTTTGGCATGGACATAATCAGTCTGTTCACATAGGTGTGGGGATAATGTGTTTTCTCACAAAATGTTTCCTATGATTATGGTTATTCCACATTTATAGGTTTTTTATCAAGTTGTGACAGATATTCAAGATTAATTTCATTCCCATGAAATTCTATAATTTTATGACTACCCCTTATTTTTTAATATTTCTAACTTTTATGTCATACCCACAATATTTATGATTATTGGGAAATATTTCAATCCATGTCATAAATTTTATGCTTCCATAACAATATTTTTATGATGATATGTTTCTATAACATTTATTATGATCATCATCCATGGTCATATGATCTTTTTATAATATATTTATCCTCTTCCTAATACCCTCATTAATGTTTATGATATGATACATTATGATATGTTTTTCCTTATTGTTCATCTGATATAACCTCTTTATTATGATTTAAGTCCATCAGTTACAAATATGATTATATCATGTGAGATATATTTAAAAGAGTATAAAAGAGTTTGATTATAGAGAAATTTTTACATGTGTTGTAAAATAATATGTTTATGTAGGTAATCTCTAAGACACTAAACCTTTTGTTCCTCAAGTTGTGCGACTATGTATGAGATTTAATATTTAAATCATGAAATTAATATATTTATTAAATATTGTTTATCTTGGGTACCTTTATGATATACCCAAACCAAGAAATATTATATTTCTTGGTTTCTTCTATGTCATACCAAAAAACTTAGTTATATCCTAAATTATGGCATAACTATAAATACATCACATGTTTCATGGATTTATGGAATATCTCCTTTATCCCTATCACTTTTAATTTAGATTTATCTTTTTATTTGTGACCCTATATGAATGACATGTCCTTTTGAAGATTTTGGATTATGTTTTTTGGATTATTGAGTTCTTTTTTTATCATGGTATTAAATCAATGTGAGTTAAGTTGTTCTTTATTCAATTATTCTTTATTTATTTTGTTTCATCATCTTCTAATTGATTATACAATGGTTAATGTGTTAATTAGAGAGATAATTGATGTTGTATTGATGGAATACATGTTCATTGGAATTTATCCATGAGGACATGGAAGTTTATATATTCAAGTCACTTCATTAAATGATACATTGAAGTAGGGGATTCTAGATTCTCTTTTATACATGATAAATAAATTTTTATAATTGGGTAGATGAGATGATTAGTAATTTCTTTGATTATCTTAAAATTAATTAAATATGAACATAATTAATGAGATATGAGGTAGAGTAAAAGTAAAATTGACATGGAATATGAGTTAATTTAAAAGATGATAATTTTAGTACATTAAGGGGGAAAAATTTACATTAATTGAATGTATGAATTTATAATAGGAATAGGAGATTGTGATATGGGGGAAATGATTGTTTTTATAGTGTTATTTAGTTATATGTTGATATTAATTTTTATAGTTTTTTGTCTTTATGGTGAGACTTGATTATTGTCATTAATATATTAGGAATTGAATAAATATGGGGTTTATATGGTAAAATGGTAGTTATATTAGTAATCATATGAGTCTTGGTTGTGATTGGTTGGAGTAGATTTTCTAGATAAATAAATATTTGGGGTTAATTCAGAATGGGTAAGTGATATATTGATTAGTCCAATGGGTTTAATATGTTATGATTATGGTTGTGAAGTAGGTGGTGGTTAAGAATATGTTTATTTGCTTATTTTATGTTTTATTAGCTTATATGATGTTGATGTTTTGTTCTAAAATTTCACTAACATTGTTTACAAAGGATGTATATTTCTTGTTGGATGGAAGTGGTATTTCCTTATATTGATGTGTAAAAAGGGTGTGTTATTCCTAGTATATGAGGAGGATGATAGATAATTTATTCATGCTTTAGGTTTGATTATTGTTATTGTAGTTGTGCCATCATGTAGTTATTATTGTTGTTGGAGTTGTTTAGTCCCACTATAGGTATGGTTGTTGTTTTTGTACAATCATATATTTTTTTTATGTTGTTGGAATTTCCTTTTCATCACCTATAGTAAAATTTAGTTGTTTTTGTTGTATCTATGATGTCATTAAATGTGTGGGTAATGAAAGGGGTTTGTTGGGGTATTGGAAGGAGTGATGGTATGTTGGTGATGGGAATAGTGTGGTGTATGATATGTGATAATGTCATGATACAATGAATTTTATTCTTGACTTATATGTTAAATTAATTAATATTTATATATGCAATTCAATATGTTCACTTGAGATGGGAGGCTTTATAGGAGGAACTTATTGGGTAAAATTTTATAATCACACAATTATTATATTTTTTTATAAATTTGAGATTCTATAGAGGGTGGTTTCAAGTGATATTATTTCAACCACATATTGATCTAGTTGGGAGTATGTGGAGTAATATATTTGGTTTTCCCATTATTGTTACCGGATGATGTTAAGAATTGGTTACTTATTTGACATACCCATCCATTTTTTTGAAATATTTTAGGTAGTTATTTATTATTTAGGTTTTTTATATAGTTAAAATAGGGTAATTCCTCATATATTTTGTGTTTTATACCCTTGGTTCTAGTCATAACCTCATGACCTATTATAGGTGGGTTTTGGGGGTCACTTTTGATCAGATTCCCACCTCCGGAGTAGTCCTGAGAGTGTCAGGTTATGAAACTTTTTATATATACGTGGTTGAATTAATTATATAAAATATTTTTTCATCATCTGTAAAAATATTGGAATAATGTTTTCCCCAAAATAGGAAAATGTATGTATCAATAATAATATGTCTTTTGAAATATTTTCCCAAAATTTTCACTGGTTCCAAAATATTTTTTAAAGATCACAATAATTTTTTTGATGATATATTTTAATTTTTGAATGTATATGTAAAATCATAAATTTTTTGTGCTTAATTTTTAGATATTAAATGGATTATTTTTGAGACTAGGCACTGAGACAGCGTGTGATTTTGAGGCCCAGTGTGCCTGAAATAAATGTTTGAAAATATTAAAATATTTAATAGAACATGCATGAGGTTTTCTTGAAAAAGTGGACTATCTCTTATATGGGTGATAATATTAGAAATATGAGGGCATCGTTGAGTTTAGAATAATTTCTTTACCCTAGGTGTGACCTAACATTGGTCAGTGCAGATCATTTATAAAAACTTTATCAGTGGTGAAAATTTGATAAAATAAATTAAAAGAAAAAATTATTTTATTTTTCTTCAGTGAAATGACTTGCTCCTATATAAGTATACAACTATATATTTTGTCTCAGTGTTGGACACTAAACCCTAGAGACCTAGACATCGTTGGAAGAGAGTGTTATTGGTGGAGGACAATATATCAGGATCAAATAGTTGATTGTCACGCCAAAAGAGTTGTAGGATCTCATCAACAGAGACAATGAAATAATTCTTCATCATTGATCAATCCAAACTCCTAGTATGGCATGTTTTTCAGTTTTTTAATTACCCATTATTAAATTCTATGATGACTGAAAATCAATTGACAAACAGATTGATTTTTAGATCGATCACATTACGGGTGGGATTTTATTCTACGTGATTTATTTGATCTACTTTTGAAACTAAAATCCTATGTTCTCGATCATTGGACCAGAAAAATTTTTAAATGATTATAAAACTTTTTTCTTATGCATTCCTCCCTACTTTCTTTATGTTCTTTACCGTTGGATCCCCATGGTCTGAGCTCAACGTTACCAGGTGATTTTGAACTTGATCAGACCACCTGATTTGAGGAAAATTGATAACTGGTGATGGATTAGTGTAGATCGAGGTTCAAGGATAACAATTATATGATCATTTTTTTTTCATGTTCTGATATTGTATTAGAGAATCAGGGAAGAAGAGGAAATGGTGGCCATTACAAGCGGCAATGTACGACAGCGCACAACGGAGCGCGACGGTAGGAGGAGGCACACAGTGATGTGGGTGGCTGGTGGAGGCAGTTGGTGCAGTGGGGTATAAGTGGAAGATGTATAGAATGTCTTCTATTGGGAAAATCTGGGTTAGGCCAATAGGTCAGATCTGGGCTGTGTCAACGGGTTGGGTCTGGTTAGGTCAACGGCTCAGATATGGGTCAGGCCAGCGGGTCAGATCTAGGTCGTGTCAACAACTCAGATACGAGGAAACCAAGGTGGATCCCCTTTATGATATAATACGATGGTCGAACATAGATCCACAGAAGATCAAACTTCCATGGGTTCACCAACCGCACAACCAATCTGGGTGCGGTCAACCATGACAGGCAGTCAGGCATGGCTGGTGGAAAGACCGCGATGGTCGGTCCACGGGCAGCCAGTCTGTGTGGTCGATGGACCAACCGCAGTGGTAGGTAAACTGACCATGGTGGTAGTTCTGCCTATCCCAGTAGGTTTGTAGGTATCCCCTCAAGCGGCAGGTTCGAATGGTCATAAATCCTAAATAGACCATCAAAATAACATGTTGTCAATGGAAGTATGACCATGGTTTTAATACGGCCAACTCAAGAACAATATTGGGTACCTTATTTGGGTTTTAGACTCTCATTTTTCTTATTTTGGACCATTATAGGTTGATTATATTCCCTTGGTCCTTTCCTTGAGGGTATAGTGCGGAATTATATCCACATCACTGGATTATAATCCCCTCTAGAGATCAAGTTTCATATAGAGTTTTTGTGTCCCTCTACTAGACTAGAGTGTTATCCTCTATCATCCCTAATAGAGTTTTTGGAATCATTGTGACCTCCTTGAATAGGACTTTGATCCTCCATTTAATGGGTTTCATTAGTAGGGTTTGTGTAATCATTTTCATATGATCCCCAATGTTGAGGATTGATCTTGATTGGGTTTGTGGTTTTCCCCAATGGTTCTAGGAATTACCCCCTCTCTGTGTATCATAGTACACTCAAACTAATTCATTCTTTTTGGGTGGGTCAAAAATGAGCTAGACCACTTAGTCGAGTGTCTTCGATGAAATAATGGCTCGAGGAGTGATTTATTCTGGAATGAACGTTCTTTGAGCAGAATCTTATTAATGGAAGTTGGTTATGACTGCCTGATGGTGTGGAGTCTTTCCTAAGGATATCTGGTTTTTCATTTCTTCTTGTATCTGTTATATAGTGTTAACTCTTATGTTGATCTAACTATACTTGGTGCTTCATGTTTAGTGTTTTTAGGTTATCCAACTAAGTATTGTTATACTCACCTCTGCATAGGCTTTTCATACATGTGTCATCTCTTGAGCAGACAACAGCCCTTATTGAAGGTGTCCTAGGAGTACAGGTAGCAGGTGGAACATAGATAGAGATTGATAGACCATGGTTCTTACTGGGAGAATGCTTTTGGATTTTCCCCTTTTATATTTATATTAATTTCACTGTTATACTCTAATTTGGGATCTTAGATATATGCATGCATAATTTCAGTTGTTTTATTTCTCAGAACTATGTGGGTTTGGAGATGTGTGTGTGTGTGTGTGTGTGTGTCTATATATATATAGGTACTTTAGGCTAATGCCTACCATTTTTGGGAAATTCCTACTTGGTATTAGTCACCATCCCCTTGCCTATCGGAGGTGGGATTAGGGTATTCACAACACATGAACCTCTAGGACAGGTCATGATAGACTGGTATTAGAGGAGTTTGGTTCTACTTTAGTATTGGGATTTTATGAGATTGGTTTGGGGGAACAGTGTTAAGTGTTTCGAGTTTATATTTCAGGCCAGGGACTCCATCGTTGGTGCGATGGCCAATATATCCATACACTAGGACTCTGATCACATGCTTCTCAACTCAGTACATTAAAACACTAGTGGTAGGGAAAACATTGGTACATGTATCATATAAGAATAGTTGTGTCGTTTATTTCTTTCTTGAGGCATCTTCCCAGATATACTCAATTGACTATGGTATATATTATTTTTTTAGGATGCCTCTATGTCGAAATCGAGTTAGGATTTCACCACGTTATCATGAGGGTGTTACGCCTAGTGATAAGGCATTGGTACAGGGGAATATATTAGATATAGCACCTCTGGGTGGTTTACCAGCTATACCACCACCCATTGAGTAGCAGCTACTAACCACACTACTAGTTGAGGATGCATATAGGATGAGTAAATTTCAATACTTTCAGAGGTAGTGACCTCCCAATTTTTATGGTAAAATAGACCCCCAGATGTATGAGGATTGGATAGAAGTAATCACCCTTGTTTTCCACCTTGTGAGGACACCTACTGACCAGATAGAATTCCTTGTCGTGAGCCTTATTCAAGGATCATTGGGGTGATGGTGGATCTTGGTGACTCATTCACATGATGAGACAACTCTCTTCTAGATAGACTTCAAGTATCAATTCAGATATGTGTTCTATCAAGCCACATTGCAATTAGTATACATAAAGTACCTTCTCATATGCAGTAGGGTAGTATGACTATGGCAGAGTATTCATCAAGGTTTACTGATCTCTCACACTACTATTTGGATATGTAAAGGGACATTTTTTCAGGGCTTAGACCTTTGACCATTTCTTACACTGGTATATCAAGGAATTAGTGGTATCCCTTAGCATTTCTACTAATATTGGGGTTCATGAGTAAGCCATGTAATTAGAAAGTTTTCTGGAAGAGAATACAATAGTAGTGGGAGATAGTAGTTGGCACGCTGTAGCTGAGACCTCAGTAGTAGGTTGCCGATGAAATTCATAGGGATCCAAGGGGATTAGGTGCTTGAGGAGGTCATCCTGTGACTTAGGTTCAGCGGTGCGGGGTTCCCAAACTTGGGAGACGTGGTCGATCAAACCATGAACAACTAACTCAAACCTTCTTGGTCTAATGTACCCTATTATAATATAAATAATTCTATATAAGATTCCTTTTTTGTATTTAAACTCCATTTATTAAGACACATTACAACCTTTCTGGGGACGGAGTCGTAAATACCATACCAGCATATCAAGAAATTTAATGAAATTTTTGAAACCATGTTCCCACCACATAATATTGAGCAGATAAGATTATTTTATTTCCTTTTTCACTAAATAATAAGAACAATAAATAGTTAAAAAATATTGTACTAGCATAAGTCCATTCATTGGACTAATTTCAAAGAAAACTGCAATAGATATAATTTATTCATTAAGAAAAAAAATTCATTAAAAACTGTATCCAAAAATTCATTAAAAAAATTGAATTCATTTTATGAAACATGGGAAAGGTTTAAATGTATATTAAACATGCCATTGCACCATGGTTTTTCTATCCAATAATAAGTGAGAATATTTTTTGAAGGTTTTGTTTTAGAAAATATATAATTCATTTACATGATGTGTAATGGCAACGTTAAAAACAAATCCCCAATTGATGCTTATGAGAATCTACAAGATCTTGTTCAACAAAACCAAATATTTTGAACCTCACCCTAATATGAGAATCATGTAAAATATAGTGGTTTTAAGAACTTGGATTTTTACTCAGGTATATATCCTTTAAATTTTTGTCTAATTCTCTTTTAAGGACCAAATATAGATTCCTAATGAATTAGAGAAGGTATCAGGGGTGTATGGGGCTTGTTCGGAGATCAGGACCCATCTTTTTGGGAGAAAATAGCATGTCATGTGGTTTGTTTTAACCATGTGAGGTAGGCCATATAACGACCCATACTTTACATACGTTGTTAATACTTCAAAATTGAAGCACACGTATTACAACATATGACAAAACCACAAAGGACCGTATAGGTATAGTGTCTTTAGAAACTGGGAAACATAAACAACTGGTTCATAAATCTTCTACAGTGTCTCCCATTTATTTCATCATATCTAGGGTCCCTTTTAGCATATTATACTTAATATCCATCTTCCTGACCTGGGGAAAAGAAAACATACAAAAAGGGTGAGCTCAAATGCTCAGCAAGGGCAAATAAAGGAAATAAAAATCATATCATATCTTTTTGAAAATCATAACCTGCAAAAGAGATCATAATATCTTAACATGGAATAAATCATAGAAGTGAAAATGAGATCCCCATAATCATAACATAAAACTTGAAACTTTGTGGCATGCACACATAATCATGGAAAATCATTTCTTGTTAGTCATGACTCATTGCCAAGACTATCTTAGCGGACAAAGTCCATTTCTGAACCGAGTTCACTCCTCGTTTCAGTCCTGTATCACTGAATCGAAATAACCTTCCGTTCCAGCCATGTCTATATCATGAGATATAAATCTTTACCCAATGCAATGGAGGTAGATATAGGTCCCACCCATCATATAATGAAACCTTTCTTATGTGTGCCACATAATCATAAATCATACATCATCGCATAACACATGTAACAAAAATAGGATTCTTGAAACATCATGACATCATAAAACAAATCATATAAGGTAAATGACTTTATAAAAATAATTCCCTCAAAACATAATCAAATCAATGTAATAATAGGGATAAAAACAGAACCCTATATTATCTTAGATGGAAAATAATTTTGATAAAACATTTGAACTCCATTCTTGAGGAAAATATCCTTTCTACTTCAAATACATTTTTCCTCTCTTAACATGTCATACAATTATAATCTAAAAGAAGTTGATTAAAATAAACTTGAAAACTTTTAAAGGAAGCTTCTTGGAAATAATGTTTTAAAAATCCATTCATGCCGTATAAGTTAAAAAAACATTCTTCTCGTACTTTTGCCGGAAAAGTCAAAAAGTACCTCGTACGAAAAACGCCAAAAGATTCCTTTCATATCTTTTACTAAAATCTCACCGAAGGGTAAAATTTGATATAAACAATTTTAGAAGGATATAAATATAACATATTGGGGAAACATGGATGTGGATGATAAAATACACCCCAGTAAATACCAAAGTATAAACAATCTCGGATAAAAATGAGATTGTGACATTTCCCTTACCTTAGGTCTGATTTGCTTTGTACGTGTCCGAAGCTCCTGTATAATGGTTTAAATAATGTTATTGACTTATTCCAGAATCATACATATTGATATGATATCATATATGGTCATATTCTTAGCTTCTTATTAGTAATATTTCATTGTTACTTGTTACTCGGGTCTTTATTGCCTTTTGTTCTTATGCGTGTTTTGCCGAATAAATTCTCATTATTATTTTAAGGTTATAGATACCTTATATCCAGAATGGTATTAGTGTAACATATATCATATTTATTCATTCAATTCATTTATATAATTACTATGTAATGATGATCATGTAGAACGAGTCGCATCACATCGTGGAGACGGTATTCCGTACGTACGAACGAGCGATGATATTGTTCCCATGATCGTGGAATTGTATTTAAGTGTATTTATACTATTTCAGTATCAATATCACTTTATAATAATCATATATAGTTACTCATTACACCATTATACCCATCCTTGTAAGGTGATGGTGGAAAATAGATTACACCACGGCGTGGAGACGGTATTCTGTACGTACGCACGTGCGGTGATTTATTTTTTCCGTAGGATGGATAGAAGGTTAATTAGGGTTGTTTCATATTTATAATAACATATCAGTATTTAAGTAATAATTATGTTATTACTTTATCATGAAACAACTAAATAAGAAGAAGTTGAAGAAGAAAGAAATTGAAAAGATCGGTAATGGATATTACCTCTTCTTTGAAACGCCTCTTTGAATCCCCCACTTAGGGAACTAAGATTGGTCTTTGAAGAAGACCAGGACCTCTAGGATTATTATAGGGAAGTGGAGAAGGGATTTTGGCAGGGGTTGGCCGAGCTTGAGTGCTCAAATTGGTGTGAGGAGAAGGGGGAGGAGGTGCCCTTTTATAAGGGAGGAGAGGGGCACCTTAAGAATATCTCAAAATATTATTTCATATTAAAGTCAAAATCAGTTTATAATGGTTCCAAAGGGTCTTATTTCGAAGGTAAAGTGTGTATGGGTCGAAATCCTATCAACCAATAGGATTTAGACAAGTTTAGGTTATTATTGTAACCTTATCAATTAGATTTAACTCTATGTTAAATAATTTAACTTTTACTGTGACTTTTTGTTTTCTTACACTATATGGTTAATACACTTACTATAACATGCCAAACGAACCCCAAGTTGTTTATTATTAATATATATATCATTATCTATGTCATTTGGCTGAACCTTAGATTTTTCGGAATAAAATAACAATTAATAATATAATATTTGATTTAAAAACTATTTTGTGTCAATTTTGACACTATTTGATATATGATTTTTGTGAAAGTCATAACAGAATTATATGTTCGAACCAAGTTGATTAAATCAACACTAATATATCATAGTAACCTATAAAATTAGTGGAATTCATAAAAAGTCTCAAATTACATTTATTTGAGCATTTATAACAACAATTATGTTAACATTTCTTTAAAAGGGTAATTACTGCATCATCGTTGTGTCATAAATAAATTAATTTATTTAATGTCTAAAAATTATAAATAAAATATAATTACGTAGGAAATATTTTTATCTTTCTAATGAATATTTATAGTCGAATTTATCCTTTGTATAACCCCATATTAAAAATGTTTTAGTTATTAAACTTTGATTTTAACTATTTTAACTATTCATTAAATAAAATAATATTAAATGTCATAATCTAATCCAAGTGGACCTAAATGGTCATATTATATTCATAAGGTTGTTTTTGGTCGAATTAAACTTATCCAATAGAATTAGGACATGTGTTAGGGTAATAGTAATATCATATTTACCCTTAGTTACCCTATTTACTATTAACCGCGGTAAAAAAAGTAAAAAGTTACTATTCACCAAAACAATTATTTTTATCTCATTGAACCACATTTTACTTACTGATATCAAGAGTGTCTGTCGAATTTTCGAAATTCCATTCACAGAAGCGGTAAAATTAAGTTTTATGCAAAATTCAGTTTTTAACCTACCACTTAGTGGTTTCACTATTCATCAAAAATTGAAAGTTTTCAGATAAATACCAAAATTTCACCCTAGGCTAATTTCGGTATTCCGAATCCAAAAATGAAGTCCGTTTTGAAAAATAAAATTTATAAAATTTCAAAAATTGGTTATTACTATTCATAACGGCTAGTTTTAATAATATAGCATATCGTTGTTCAGTGAAACTCGGTATTGCGTACAACGCAAGCTATCGAGGAAGGTCGTGATTGCGTGTAAAGTAAGTCAAGCTAGTGTATAGTGAAAGATTCCTTTGATGATATATATATAACATAAAAACAAAATATTACTCATAAAAATCTCGGGTGTTACATTCTACCCCCCTTAAAAAGAATTTCGCCCTCGAAATTCGTCACTTTGTAACAAACAGATGAGGATACTTCTCCCTCATCATATCCTCAAGCTCCCATGTAGCTTCTTCAAGTTGGTGGTTCCTCCATAAAACTTTCACCAATCAAGTGGTCTTGTTTCGTAAGACTTTTTCGCTACGATCCAGAATCTCTATCGGTTGTTCTTCATAAGAAAGATCTTGCTCTAGCGGTACAACTTCTGAGCTGAGTACATGTGAAGGATCAGGTATGTACTTTCTTAGGAGAGATAGATGGAACACATCGTGAACTTGAGAGAGATTCGGTGGAAGCGCCAATCGGTAAGCTACCTTTCCAACACGTTCCAGTATTTCGAAAGGACCGATATATCTAGGGCTCAACTTCCCCTTCTTTCCAAATCTCATAACCCTCTTCCAGGGAGATATTCATAAGAACACTTTATCACCCACTTCAAACTCTAGGTCTTTTCTTCGGTTGTCGGCATAACTTTTCTGTCGACTCTGAGCTGCTCTTATGTGTTGTTGAGTAGATCTGACCTTTTCTGCCATTTCATCAACGAGATCAGGTCCTAATAGCTTTCTTTCCCCAACTTCATCCCAGCAACTTGGAGTCCTGCATTTCTTTCCATAGAGAGCTTCATAAGGAGCCATCTGAATACTGGAGTGAAAGCTATTATTATAAGAAAATTCCACCAAAGGTAGGTGTTGATCCCAACCTCCTTTTAAATCCATAGAGCAAGCTCTCAACATATCTTCTAGGGTTTGAATTGTTCTCTCAGACTGACCGTCTGTCTGAGGATGATAAGCAGTGCTGAAACTCAACTCTGTATCCAGAGTATGCTGAAGACTTCGCCAGAACTTCGAGGTAAATCTCGGATCACGATCAGATATAATAGAAAGTGGTACTCCATGCAATCTTACCACTTCCTTTACATATATCCTGGCAAGCTGATCTAGAGAGAAATCCTCTCTAATAGCAATGAAGTGTGCAGACTTTGTAAGACGATCAACTATGACCCAGATAACATTATTGCCTTTGGATGTTTTAGGAAGTCCTGTGACAAAGTCCATAGTGATGTTTTCCCATTTCCATTAGGGTATGGGTAATGGTTGTAACATCCCCTTAGACTTCTGTCTCTCAGCTTTAACTTGTTGAAAAACCAAGCATCGAGAGACATATTCAGCAACATCTCTTTTCATGCCATCCCACCAGAAGTACTCTTTCAGGTCCCTGTACATCTTCGTGCTTCCAGGATGAATAGAGAATGAAGAACTATGAGCCTCATCTAGTAGCTCCTTATTTAATTCGGGGATGGGAGGAACACAAACCCGATTCCTGACCTTTATTATCCCATCACAATCAAGGTTGAATTCAGGAACATTTCTCACCTTCTTTTGTAACTCGACATCTTCTTTCTGTGCCTCTTTAATCTTCACATGTATAGATGGTTGAACATTCATTTGAGAAAGATAAGATTTTCCCCTTCCATTATAATTCCAAGATCCATCCTTTGTAAATCCATAAATATTGGATCTTTTGTGATCCTCATCATGGATAAACTAGCATGGTCTTGTCGACTTAATGCATCTGCCACCTTGTTTGCTTTCCCAGGGTGGTAATGGATTGAGTAGTCATAATCCTTAATCAGCTCCAACCATCTTCCTTGACGCATATTCAGCTCCTTTTGTGTGAAAATATACTTTAAACTTTTATGATCAGTATAAATATCACACCTTTCACCATAAATGTAATGCCTCCAAATCTTTAATGCAAAGATTACCGCAGCTAACTCCAAATCATGTGTTGGGTAATTTTTCTCATGGATTTTCAACTGTCGTGAGGCATAAGCTATCACCATATCATTTTTCATAAGAACACACCCCAATCCCTTCTTGGATGCATCACTGTAGATCACAAACCTTTCTCCACTACAAGGTAATGTGAGCATAGGTGCAATGGATAACCTTCTTTTCAACTCCTTGAAATTCTCTTCACATTCCTCTGTCCAAACAAACTTAACTCCTTTCCAAGTCAACTTGGTGAGTGGGTTAGATAATCGTGAAAAATCTTTTACAAAACTTCAATAATATCCAGCCAAACCAAGAAAACTTCAGATCTCAGTTACTGTTGTTGGTCTCGACCATCTTTCGATAACCTCTGTTTTTGCTGGATCCACAGATATCCCCTCTTTTGAGATTATGTGACCCAAAAATGCAACTTTTTGAAGCCAAAATTCAGACTTGGTAAATTTGGCATAAAACTTCTCCTTTCTCAGGGTCTTCAATATAATTCTCAAGTGATCTTCATGCTCTTCCTTGCTCTTTGAATAGACAAGAATATCGTATATAAAGACTAACACAAATTGATCAAGATAGTCTCTAAAGAGTCTATTCATTAGATCCATGAAGATAACTGGGGAATTAGTAAGACCAAATGACATCACTATAAATTCATAGTGTCTATACCTTGTACGGAAAGTCGTCTTTGGTATATCCTCCCTTTTGACCCTTAATTGATGACACCCTGAACGAAGATCAATCTTGGAAAAGTATTGAGCTCCGCGTAGTTGGTCAAATAAGTCATCAATGCGTGGGAGATGATATTTGTTCTTGATAGTGATCTTGTTAAGTTCTCGATAATCAATGCAGAGTCTCATTGATCCGTCTTTCTTCTTAACAAATAGAACAGGTGCTCCCCAAGGTGACGCACTAGGGCGTATGAATCCCTTATCAATATTCTCTTGGAGTTGCTTCTTCAATTCCTACAACTCAATTGGGGCCATTCTATAAGGTGTCTTTGAAATAGGCAAAGCACCTGGTATAAGTTCTATTGAAAACTCAACTTCACGATTTGGTGGAAGACCCAGTAATTCCTCTGGAAAGACATCATCAAACTCCCGTACGATGGGCATATTATTAATCGCGAGTTTCTCACCAACCATTTGAGATAAATAACCTTCATTTAGTGGAATCAATACCCATAAAATGGAAGAAATTTCCACTGGAAGGTTATGTTCATCCCTGCATTGATAGACGATCACAGATTGATCTGGAATATGAAATGTGACTTCCCTTATTTGGCAATTGATATGAGCTCCGTATAAAGAAAGCCAATCCATGCCAAGAATCACAACGAATTCCACTAAAGGAAGGATCACAAGATTTGCAGGGAGCACTTTCCCACAAACGTCAATTGGAGAAGAATTATAAAATTTTGATGCGATTGATGTGCCATTAGGTGTTGTCACAGCTAACTCAACATCTAATTGTTGAGGTAATACGGTGATACCCTTAGAAAATTCTTCAGAAATAAAAGAGTGGGTGGATCCAGAATCAAATAAAACATTTGCTACTTTAGAGTGGATGGTAAGTGTACCTTTCAACACTTCGTTATCGTACTCCACATCGCTGATAGAAATTGCATGTGACTTTCCTTTGTCTTTAGCCTTAAGAGTTTGTTGACGTCGACCATCATCATCAACCCTTGGATTTGGGCATTGATTGGCATAATGCCCCATCTCCTTGCACTTGAAACATTGAAATGTAGTAGGTTCATTCTGTGTATCCCTTCCTTTTTTTGCATCATTAGACATCTTTTTCCCATTATCGCGGCATTCAAATGCCCGATGACCTTCCTTTCCACATTTGAAACATTTACTTGTCCCTTTAAGACAACTCCCTTCATGTTTCTTTCCACACTTTGAGCATAAGGGAAAGCTCATCTTCTTTTCAGTGTGCTCTTTAGATTTTCCTTTGAATTCCATTTTCCTCTTCTTATCAAACCCATATGACTGATGGGTTACTCCAATCTCCATCTCGACTTTGAGAGCACATCGAACGATTTCCTCGTAGCTATTGAAGTCCCTTATGGCTAACGCCCTTCGAAGACTTGGTTTTAATCCACTAAAGAATAGATCGATCTTACTCTCAGGTTGGATAATAATACCAGAAGCATACCTTGCAAGTCTTGTAAAATTTGCTTCATAGGTACCAATAGATTCATCATCCCTTTGCTTCAGTTCAAGAAACTCTTTCTCCATCTTTGTTTGGAGAATACGAAGGAAGTACTTATTGAAAAATAAGTTCTTGAACTCGTCTCATTCCATGGACTCAATTTCATACCTTTTCCTCGTATTCTTAATAAGATTCCACCATTGATCAGCATCTCCTTCCAAACGATACACTGCTAGGATGAATTTATCATGTTCAGAACATTGAAGAACTAAAAATATCTTTTCAGTAGTACTAATCCATTGTTCAGCAACTAATGGATCAGTAGACCCGCTGAAAGAAGGTGGACGCTGCCTCATGAAGGATTCAACAGAATGTTGCTCCTTCCTTTGCTCGTTTGGAAGTCCTGCATGATTCATATCTTGATAAAGTTGTGTGAGCATGGCTACAAGATTTTGCATTCCAGCTCCCATATCGTTTGGTTGCTCAGGGGGACAATCATTGCATTGCCCATCGCATTCTGCATTAACATGGTTCCTTCGGGTTCTAGCCATTGACTAAAACCAAGAAGAATAGTGTGAGCAACACTAATTATAATAGGAAAACCACATAATTCAAGAATAAAATTTTCATGCTTAAGGTCTTATCCTAGGTTATTCATGGCCATTTCTAAAACACTAAGATTGTGTTCTATGCTTAGACTTATCCTTAGGGTTCTTACTAAGTCTTTCACATCCTAGTTTCCAAAGGTTGACTATACCTTTCCTCTGATACCAACTATAATGACCCATACTTTACATACATTGTTAATACTTCAAAATTGAAGCACACGTATTACAACATATGACAAAACCACAAAGGACCGTATAGGTATAGTGTCTTTAGAAACTGGGAAACATAAACAACTGGTTCATAAATCTTCTACAGTGTCTCCCATTTATTTCATCATATCTAGGGTCCCTTTTAGAATATTCTACTTAATATCCATCTTCCTGACCTAGGGAAAAGAAAACATTAAAAAAGGGTGAGCTCAAATGCTCAGCAAGGGCAAATAAAGGAAATAAAAATCATATCATATCTTTTTGAAAATCATAACCTGCAAAAGAGATCATAATATCTTAACATGGAATAAATCATAGAAGTGAAAATGAGATCCCCATAATCATAACATAAAACTTGAAACTTTGTGGCATGCACACATAATCATGGAAAATCATTTCTTGTTAGTCATGACTCATTTCCAAGACTATCTTAGCGGAAAAAGTCCATTTCTGAACCGAGTTCACTCCTCGTTTCAGTCCTGTATCACTGAACCGAAATAACCTTCCCTTCCAGCCATGTCTATCTCATGAGATATAAATCTTTGCCCAATGCATTGGAGGGAGATATAGGTCCCACCCATCTTATAATGAAACCTTTCTTATGTGTGCCACATAATCATAAATCATACATTATCTCATAACACATGTAACAAAAATAGGATTTTTGAAACATCATGACATCATAAAACAAATCATATAAGGTAAATGACTTCATAAAAATAATTCCCTCAAAACATAATCAAATCAATGTAATAATAGAGATAAAAACAGAACCCTATATTATCTTAAAGGAAGCTTCTTGGAAATAATGTTTTAAAAATCCATTCATGCCGTATAATTTAAAAAAACATTCTTCTCGTACTTTTGTCGGAAAAGTCAAAAAGTACCTCGTACGAAAAACACCAAAATATTCCTTTCATATATTTTACTAAAATCTCACCGAAGGGTAAAATTTGATATAAACTATTTTACAAGGATATAAATATTACATATTGGGAAAACATGGATGTGGATGATAAAATACACCCCAGTAAATACCAAAGTATAAACAATCTCGGATAAAAATGAGACTGTGACATTTCCCTTACCTTAGGTCCGATTTGCTTTGTACGTGTCCGAAGCTCCTGTATAATGGTTTAAATAATGTTATTGACTTATTCCAGAATCATACATATTGATATGATATCATATATGTTCATATTCTTAGCTTCTTATTAGTAATATTTCATTGTTACTTGTTACTCGGGTCTTTATTGCCTTTTGTTCTTATGCGTGTTTTGCCGAATAAATTCTTATTCTTCTTTTAAGGTTATAGATACCTTATATCCAGAATGGTATTAGTGTAACATATATCATATTTATTCATTCAATTCATTTATATAATTACTATGTAATGATGATCATGTAGAACGAGTCGCATCACATCGTTGAGACGGTATTCCGTACGTACGCACGAGCGATGATATTGTTCCCATGATCGTGGAATTGTATTTAAGTGTATTTATACTATTTCAATATCAATATCACTTTATAATAATCATATATAGTTACTCATTACACCATTATACCCATCCTTGTAAGGAGATGGTGGAAAATAGATTACACCGCGGCGTGGAGACGGTATTCCGTACGTACGCACGCGCGGTGATTTATTTTTTCCGTAGGATGGATAGAAGGTTAATTAGGGTTGTTTCATATTTATAATAACATATCAGTATGTAAGTAATACTTATGTTATTACTTTATCATGAAACAACTAAAGAAGAAGAAGTTGAAGAAGAAAGAAATTGAAAAGATTGGTAATGGATATTACCTCTTCTTTGAAACGCCTCTTTGAATCCTCCACTTAGGGAACTAAGATTGGGCTTTGAAGAAGACCAGGACCTCTAAGATTATTCTAGGGAAGTGGAGAAGGGATTTTGTCAGGGTTTGGCCGAGCTTGAGTGCTCAAATTGGTGTGAGGAGAAGGGGGAGGAGGTGCCCTTTTATAAGGGAGGAGAGGGGCACCTTAGGAATATCTCAAAATATTATTTTATATTAAAGTCAAAATCGGTTTATAATGGTTCCAAAGGGTCTTATTTCGAAGTTAAAGTAGGGATGGGTCTAAATCCTATCAACCAATAGGATTTAGACAAGTTTAGGTTATTATTTTAACCTTATCAATTAGATTTAACTCTAAGTTAAATAATTTATCTTTTACCGTGACTTTTTGTTTTCTTACACTATATGGTTAATACACTTACTATAACATGCCAAACGAACCCAAAGTTGTTTATTATTAATATATATATCCTTATCTAAGTCATTTGACCGAACATTAGATTTTTAGGAATAAAATAACAATTAATAATATAATATTTGTTTTAAAAACTATTTTGTGTCAATTTTGACACTATTTGATATATGATTTTTGTGAAAGTTATAACAGAATTATATGTTCAAACCAAGTTGATTAAATCAACACTAATATATCATAGTAACCTAGAAAATTAGTGGAATTCATAAAAATTCTCAAATTACATTTATTTGATCATTTATAACATCAATTATGTTACCATTTCCTTAAAAGGGTAATTACTGCATCATCATTGTGTCATAAATAAATTAATTTATTTAATGTCTAAAAATTATAAATAAAATATCATTATGTATGAAATCTTGTTAGCTTTCTAATGAATATTTATAGTCGAATTTATCTTATGTATAACCCCATATTAAAAATGTTTTAGTTATTAAACTTTTATTTTAACTATTTTAACTATTCATTAAATAAAATAATATTAAATGTCATAATCTAATCCAAGTGGACCTAAATGGTCATATTATATTCATAAGGTTGTTTTTGGTCGAATTAAACTTATCCAATAGAATTCGGACATGTGTTAGGGTAATAGTAATATCATATTTACCCTTAGTTATCCTATTTACTATTAACCGCGGTAAAAAAAGTAAAAAGTTACTATTCACCAAAAAATTATTTTTATCTCATTGAACCACATTTTATTTACTGATATCAACCGTGTCTGTCGGATTTTCGAAATTACATTCACAGAAGCGGTAAAATTAAGTTTTATGCAAAATTCAGTTTTTAACCTACCACTTAGTGGTTTCACTATTCATCAAAAAATAAAAGTTTTCAGAAAAACACCAAAATTTCACCCTAGGCTAATTTCGGTATTCCGAATCCAAAAATGAAGTCCATTTTGAAAAATAAAATTTATAAAATTTCAAAAATTGGTTATTACTATTCATAAGGGCTAGTTTTAATAATATAGCATATCGTTGTTTAGTGAAACTCGGTATTGCGTACAACGCAAGCTATCGAGGAAGGTCGCGATTGCGTGTAAAGTAAGTCAAGCTAGTGTGTAGTGAAATATTCCTTTGATGATATATATATAACATAAAAACAAAATATTACTCATAAAAATCTCGGGTTTTACAGGCCACATTGTTAGTTTTAATCATGAAAAGCTTGAAATTGAGTAGCCGAGGGGCGCAATGTTTGATCTAACCGTGTGAAGTGGACCAAACAGCTGTGAAAAAATGTCTTTAATTTTGATAGTTGAATTTTTCATGGTTTCTATATGGTTTCACTCACCTTACAGAATAACCATGCAGCTGCCCCTTTCCTAAATCAGACCATGCACGGTTGGCACATGGTTTGGTAAATTGTGCGGCCAAACCATACGAAGGGTAATTTTTGATGAATTTATGATTTTTACCTTAAATTTATTTTTAACTCAAAACCTTATACCTTTTTTCTAGTAAATAGAACACCCAAATCCTCCCTTTTGAAGCCTAAAACTGATCTTTTCTATGAATCAAAATTGAGAATCCGTCTAGATTCCAAATCGATCAATGGTGATCTCTTTAGATCCACACTGGTACATTCTCAATTACTTTTTAATCTTTCATCATTATTCATCCCATCATTGATGCTATTTATATGTAGGATCATAGATCTAATTTCAGTGAATTGATCTATTATTCTTGTCCACTCTAGTCTAGGTCAAACTAGAGGTTGATACATGATAATGAGAGTCGTACGAGTACGAGGTAGGTGGTCTATAACTAATCCCTCAATTTTTTTCATTTTATAAATTGTCATTTCGTCGTGCTGATTTCATCAGGTATCATCTATTGAATTAATATAACCTACTTATAAATTTTAGGACCATTTTATATGACCCTTTCCAAATATGTAATTCGTATTTGGGGGTTACATCCATAAATTCAACCACCCCATGTATGAAGAGGTACCATATTCGGATTTTTATTATTTTTTTTGACACCTTTGAGCCACTGTTCGAGTGTGGTTGAGATTGACTACTCTGATGGTAATCCTCCTAGTATTAAATGTCTATTAAATTGTTAAATTGATAGTTCTATGTTGATCCACACTAGCCCTGCCTAAGGAATGTTTTTCACTTGATTAATTACTATTAAATGTAAATGGAAAGTATATTGTATATATATGAATTGGACTTCTTAAATGAATTTAAGGTTGGTTTCATGTCATACCACCCCTTTACACTCATGGTTTAATGTAGTGGATTAAAACAAGATATATAATTATGGATTAAATGAATTAATGAGATGGTTCCATGGCCCTTGGCCTTGTAAAACTAATGAAATGCAGTGGATTGAACCTTATGAAATGTTAAAATAAAATAATTATAATTCGAAATAATTTTCTAAATGAATTAAATTTGATGTGACTAATTATATATGGATCTTGACGTACTTATGGGAGTGGTTTAGATCAGGTTAGCTTTTGGATTCTTGATGGAATGCCTTGAGCACTCGAGGATGCCATTCTAATTCAAGGATGCCAGTTGCATTGGTTTAGACCCACCATGGAACCTGATCCTCATATATTATTGAATTCCTAGTATGACACTATAGGATCCTATATTTTCTATTACAAGATTCATTGGATACACTCCTTCGATCCACCATGGCTTCTATGAACATTAGGTTCTTTTTTATATCATTGGGCCTAACCATAGCTTATCCCTTTTTACCTTGGATGTATTCCTTGGACTCTATTAGATCATAGTATTATGTAATTACTTGGATAATTCTTCCTGGATTACACTTTTATCCTTATCTAGACTGTAATTACTATTGAGTTGGTGGCCCTTGATGTCTTGGATGTCTTGGTTATTACCTTGGATACCTTTTTTATTAATATTAAATAGGTTTCCTTATTACATGTTGGAACCTTTGCTATCATTATCATGAGGTTATGTGAATGGTGGATTTCCCTCACGTGACTTAAATATATGAATTGGAACTTAATTAATTAATGAATTGGTTACATTTTAAGACACTAACCAAGGTCTAAAGTAGGTACTTAGGTATATATGTTATAGTACTACTTTACTTTTATATATTCAGGCTTTCACAATTTTTCATTTAATATTATACAGACAAGACATTATACACAACATTGGTGGTGGCCTATTGAGATTTATGTCACACCATATCTGGGAACTATTGGTACTCTAGAAGATTATATTTATGAAAGTGTTGATAAAATAAAGTGTCTTGATTTGGGCACTTGATTAGTTATTGCTTATGATGGAGCCGGTAGAAAATGACCAAGTAGGGGATTGGGATGCTAGGGATAGTTTTTGGTTTCTTTTTAATACTTCTGTATATCATGATTGTATTTTTCTTTGTATCCA
This sequence comes from Viscum album, assembly GCA_963277665.1. Taxonomy (NCBI): domain Eukaryota; kingdom Viridiplantae; phylum Streptophyta; class Magnoliopsida; order Santalales; family Viscaceae; genus Viscum; species Viscum album. Next base: position 161,598,175 of record OY728155.1, on the reverse strand, counting down.
TGTTTTCTAACATTCTAGTGATGGGGCAGCCTAGCGATCTGGGGTTTTTAGGGCCACTCTAGTAAAAGGGAATTAAGGGGGACACCCTAGTAATTCTATTTGGGTGAGGTGAATTAGGTGAATTCGCCTGGATAAGGTCACCAGGGAGAATTCACTTAGTAGAAAATATCTACTTCATTAAATTCTCCCTAGTTACCTTCTAACCAGATTAACCTCATTTTGGGAACTTATTATAATTTTTTAATTTTTTATGGTGATGTATTATTTTTTGGAACCATTTAAAAGTTTTAAATATAAAATGTCCAACTCTTAACATTTTCTTGCATACCAAAGCCTCTACTCTTATCGATATTATAGTCATTGAAGTTGAGCAAGGGTGTATTAGTCAGCAAGAATCCTCTCTATTGGTTTTATATAAGATCATAAAGAAACTTCATCAAGAGTTCCTAATATAATAACCTGGCCATATTATTTCCATAACATAGTCAATTCAATTTAGAATTCATTTCTTAGATTATAAAAATCTTTTTAGTTTATATTTTTAGATAATTAGACCATAATTATGACATAACTACTCAAATATTACAATTTAAACACTTCTACATCAATATATATTTTTATCATTAAATAAAAACTTGTAAAAAGAAACATGATTTCATTTCATGTTTAATAATAATAGATTTTCCTGCCAATGAGCCTATACCCTTGTGGTACAGGCTCCTTCTTGGCATCCAAAAGACCCAGGATCAAATCCGGGCAGGGGAGAATTTCTGGGGTACTGTAGCAGGTACTATAGCAGTGCAGGTACTGTAGTAGTACTGTTCACCAAGGGGTCCTTTGGGCCAAAAAATGGGCTTTCAAACCTTGTATTCAGGCCACATGGCCTTGGGCCTTCGGGCTATGTAATGGGTCTCCCTCTACCCAGTCTAATGAGGCATTTCCTTTAAATAATAAATTGAGGATTCAACCCCAACCTTTGAAAAATAATAATAATAATAATAGATTTTCATTGATCTCATCATTGATTGTATTCTCCCTTAAATCATGTGAAAAATATTTCAAAACATGTAATGAGACTAAAATATCAATAATGTATATACAAATTAAAATGGTTAGTCTTGTAAAAACATTAAAAATCATGGATACTTTATCATAAAGTAAACATTTTCACCCTTAAGATGAATTAAATACATTAATTTGAATATAATATCATTTATTACCATTTCTGTAATCAAAATATTACCATAAAACCCTTAAAAAGCGTATATAACACATAAAGGTAACTTGTAACATATTCATACTTAAATAGAATAACCATCCAGTCAACTTCCATACATGTCACTCTTACAAATGGAATATCCATACAGATGAATTCCATACCCAATTCATTGGAGGTTATATTGTAAAAACCCATATATGGTTTATCATGGAACCACCCATCCTTGGTTTATCAATTAACCACCCATAAATTGTCCAAGTACCATTATATAATCATAACACATAAAAGATTTCAATTTTCAACATTTCACTTATAAAAGTTCATTTGCAATCAGAAGAAATCATTTCAAGATATTGAAATAATAATTCCATTTAAAAACAATTTTCAATACCAAATTACCTAGAAAAGGGAATAAGTTCTTTCTTTCTCTTTTTAAAACATTAACTCTTGTAGTGGAATCCAAATATGAAATAGTGGTCAAGAAAGTGGAGAACTATTTTTCACCATATATGTAAAAAAATATTTCATTTATCATTTATAAATAACTTAAAACACTTTGTATTGAAATATTAATTTTGAAAACCTTTGAATGATATTAACAGTGAAAGGGGTTGTTATACGACTCTTAAAAGAAGGTGGCATATAACATCAAAACATGACTCAATGAAAGGAGATTGAGATGAAGTCCCTTTCCTCGAGTCTGATTATTGAAGTATATTTTTTCTTTTCCTAAATAATAAAATTAAGTTAATTATTTACTTTCTTGATAAAAAATTTCATTTTTATTTTTATTTCTATATCACTTATCATCATATTATAACAACCAGTTAATTATTTAAGTTTACATAGGATGTTTTAATGGTAGTTAGTACATGAGTTCAAAATGACTTGATATGATGTCTATAGACAAAAGTTGTCATTAGTACATCATCTCTAGAATAATATTCTATAAATATTAATCAATTTTAAACATTAATTATTCTTTTAAATCAAACCATTCATGTATGGTTATGAAAAATGAACAATTCTATAATAAAGGATGTGGTGGGTTGTACGTACGCATGAGTAACGTTTACATTTTTCATTGATCATTATGAAAATAATGTAATTATAATTTTATATTTCCATAAAGATAATAGATATGATAGATATAATATTCATAATATATATATACTTATATATAGTTGGTGATTAAAAATGAATCGCATCACTTCGTGGAGGTGATAGTTTACATGTACACATGAACGACATTATAATTTTTATGTTCAGGGAAGGTGAGGAAAAAGTTAATATATTATTTACATATAATGATAAATATATAATTAATATCATAAATAATCCTCAATTCTATCACTATAACCATTATTGAGATATGGTAATAGGAGATGAATTATATCATTTTGTGGAGGTGATAGTTCACACGTATGCATAAATGATTAATTCTTTTTCCATTTTATGGAAGTGAGTATATATTAAGGTGATGATATAAAAATAACAAAGTCTCGATATATTTTGGATACTGGAGTTTTATATAATCATGGTTGAAGAATATTTGAATGAAGTGGAAGAATAAATAAAACAGAAATAATTGAATAAAAACAATACCTTTCCTTTGGATGATCACCTTTTATTTACACCTTAACACCTCTAAAGAAGGTGATCTACATAAATTAAGGCCTAAAGGATGTGGGGAGGGATTATAGTATGATATGTTTTTAGATCTTGGATGAAAAAAATGGTTTTAAAGTATGAAGAAATGATAGGAAGTATTTCCCTTTTATAAGAGATGGGAGGGCCACTCTCAAAATTATTTAAAATATTAAATTAATAAAAATTAATTTTCAGTTCCAAATGGTTTCAAATTGATTTATTCATAATCTAAGATGAGTATTTAAAGAAATATAATTTTATAATAAAAATTATACATGTTTTGATTATTATTTTTATTCCTTATCTTTTTGTTTTAACCCTTTTAACTCTTATAGTTTTATTAAGTAATTTACACTTTGAGGCTCAATATAATTACCATAACCTGCCAAATGACCAATAAAAAAGTCATTTATGACATTTTAGGAATTATTAAAACTAACTAGAAAAAATTTGTATTTTTATAAATTTTATAACATTTACTAAAATATTTTATATTTTAAAATACCATTAGTGTTAATTTTGACACTATTCATTTCTTGCCTTTTTTAAAATAACTTCAAGATATTATCGAAGAAACTATTTAAACACATAATAAACATATATAAGTAATTTATAAATTTATTTATGGCATCAATTATGTAAAATTATATTTATTTTAATATTTATAATATCATTTATTTGATTCTTTCACTAATTCACAAATTACCCCATCATCATTGTGTAACCATTTAATTTCATTATTTATTCACAAAAAAATTATATATAAATTTATATGATGTAGTTAATCACATTATCTTAATAAATACTATTTTTAGTTGAATAAATCACTTATATAACCCCCATATTAAAAAAAGTATATTTGTAAGATATATGATTATGACATCATTGTCCTTACTATAAATAAAATATTATAAATGTCATAATCACACCATAGTGGCTTCTAAAGGTCATGATTTCAAGCTAAGGGTTTTCTTGGTCAACAATAACTCATAAAATAATATTATGATAATTTTTAGGGTATTTATATAATAATTATAATATTATTTTAACCTTTAATTACCCAAATTTCCCCCAACCGCGGTAATAAAAATAATAACTAAAGTTATTATTCATAAAACCCAAATAAGGGAAATATTTAAATAATTTGGACCTTATGATTAAAAATATGGAATCCATTTTCTGAAATTCAAAACAAAGAATTTGTAGAATTTAATTAAAATTTAATCCATTGATGGAATAAGAAATCGAGTTTTTTTATGTAAAATGTTCAAAAGTTTACATAGTTTTTATATTCAATTTCAATATGAAATTGATTCCAATGAACTAAATTGGGTTTAATTATAAAAAATTAATCTAATTGTACCTTAAAATCAAGTAAAAGGATAATTTTACACTTTAAATAAATTAGATTAAATATATGTTTTGAATTAAAATGCAGTATTTTTTAATATTTATTAAAAAAATATATTATCAGAAAAATATCAAAAATTCAAACAAAATAAATTTTTATCTCATGATTCCAAAGGATAATTTTATTTTTGTCAAATATAGCTTATGAAATTTTCCAAAAATATATTTAAAATGGGTTCTTAATCAAAATGTTGTAAAATAGTTTTTTTAGAAAAATAATGATTTTAACCATAAAAAAAGTTTTATCGTATATGCTATTGAATGTAGTGTCAATTTATATTATTATTTGATTAAAAAATGGGGAGAATTATTTTATCATTACCTGGTATTTTTACATTAATCCCTCCTTTTGTAAATTGCATCCTCATAATTTTATTCTCTTATTAATTAAGTGGGAGTTATTGTCTTGTCATAGCATTTTCAAATTCCCATGTTACCTCTTCAACCATATGGTTTTTTCACATAACCATAACTTGATGAATCACCTTATTACTCAACACTTTCTCTCTATGTTCGAGAACCTGGACTGGTTTTTCCTCGTAAGAAATATTCTCTTCCAACTAAACTACTTCTAGAATCAAAACATGATATGAATCTGACATATACTTTCTTAACATTAAAGAATTAAAAACATTGTTTTCTTAGGAAAAACTAGGAGGTAAAACCACTCAATAAGTAAATTATCCAACTTTCTCAAGGGTTTCATAAGTTCCAATGAACCTTGGACTCATATTACCCTTCTTTTGAATACATGTCACAATTTTCCATGGATAAACTTTGAGAAATACATGATCACCTAACTCAAAATAAAGATATTTCCCTCAATTATTTAGATAATATTTCAAACTACTCCGAGTTGTCCTCATGGTTCATTGAATCAACTAAAAGTTTTCAACCATTTCAACTACCACTTCTAGTCACATAATCTTTATTTCACATACTTCATCCCAAAAATCTTGAGTTTGACAGCACTTTCGATATAATTCATCAAATGTGCCATCCTTATACTGGAATGAAAACTATTATTATTAGAAAACTCAAACAAAGAAATATGTTAATCCAAGATTCCTTAATAATCCATTGAACATACATGTATCATATCCTACAATTTTTGAATTTTTTTTATGATTTCTTATCTGATTAAGGTTGAATATCTATACTGAAATTTAATTCAACACCCAATGACTAATAAAGGAATTTACAAAAGTTATAAGTGAATATATGATCATGATCAGATATAATGGAGAGAGGAACTCCATCTAACTTGATTATCTATTTAAGATACAATCAAGGAATTTTATCTAGAGATATATTATCTTGCATGAGAAGAAAATGAGCAGATTTAGTCAATCAAACAAGAATAATACAGATCACATTGTTACCTCGACAAGTCTTTGGTAATCTCACTATGAAGTACATAGAAATATTTTCCCATTTCAACTATGGAATTGGAAAAGGATTAAACATCCCTTTTAGTAAATTTCAATCAACTTTAACCAATTGACAAGTCATACATATCCTGGTAAAGTCAGCAATATCTCTTTTCATTCCATCCCAACAGTAATACTTATGATGGTCTCTATACATCTTAGTGCAACCCAGGTGAATTGAAAATTGAGAATTATGAGATTCAATTAACAAATATTTCTTCATCTATGAATCACAAGGCACATATAATCTCTTCTAAAACCTCAAAACACAATATTTATCAATATTAAATTTGGGTAACTTACCCTTCTGAACCAATTCTACATTTTTCTACAACTCACTATCTTCCTTTTGCGCTTGTGTAATTCTATCTGATAGATATGATTTCACAGACACCTGATACAAAACAAAGTAATTTCTTAAACCAATAACTTCCAATCCAAAATTCATCAAATCATTAACCAAAGGGTGATGTTCAAAACATATAATGGTTAAAGTTGCATTTCCTTTTCGACTAAAAGCATCGACCAATTTAATTTATTTTCGAGGTTGGTAATGAATTGTGCAATCATAATCATTGATTACTTTTAGCTACCTTCATTGTCTCAGATTCAATTCTTTCTGAGTGAATATATACTTCAAACATTTTAATCAGTATATATTTCAAACTTTACACTATAAAAATTATACCTCCATATTTTTAATGCAAAAAATAATAGTGGCTAATTCCAAGTCATGTGTAGGGTATTTTAACTCATGTGGTTTCAATTGACATGATGCATAAGCAATTACCAAATCATTCTGCATTAGGAAACAACAAAGTCCTTTCATTAGTGAATATTCCTCACTCATACGATTCATGTCTTTTAAAATTTTAATTCTTTATGCCATGACTCGTGATTTATGATCTATGACTGATTTGATATGAAATTTGTAAGTTACGATAGAGCTCTCATACCCATATTATTACCATGTTATAATAACCCAAAAAATTAGCCTAAAATAATACTATGCTCGGTATCTTTCTCAACTTCCACACTAATATTTAAGCAAACTACACCATGTTATAAAAATAATTTACTTAAATGTGACCATTATAACCTAGAGTTCAAATTAGAAAGTATGAATAGTAATTAATTAGTTAAAAAATGAAAATCTATCAATATATTTATAATAAATAAGTACTTAATTTTTATTAAAGTTATTTTATGCTTTGAAGTTTAATTTTCTTGAAAAATGGTTTTTATTTCATTTTATGTGCAAAAAATATAATTAATTTATACCTTTTTTAGAAATTTTATGTGAGTTAATTAATATAACATTTTAAATCATCATGTAAAAATTATATTATGGTGATGTTTTAAGGTCATTCCAAAAATATTTATTTTTCAATGAATCGCAAAAAGGCAAATATTTTGTAAAACGGACATATTTATCTTCAAATCAAGTAATGAAAAAGTCCCATTATGTTTTAAGTTTGATTTTAAAGTATCATCATATAATTTTTTTTAAAAAATTAATATACATAATTCTACATTAATAAACATTATATCTAATTTTGATATTATCTAATTTTTATTTTTAAGAACACAGTTTTCTAAAAACTGAGTTCTTTATTATTTTATGCATTTGTGTTAAAATTGATTTTTTCCACTTAAATAAATTTAATCTTAAAAAATGGATTCATTATTTTTAATTAGTATTTTAACATTTGTTATATAATTCCCTTTTATTCTTAGCCTTTGTTAATAATAACCTTAGTAAAATTTATCACCTCAGTAAAGGGAAAATAGGATAAACAAAGTTGAAATTATGAAATAAGGCTTCAAAATCTTCTATAAACATTTCTATATTTTATTGGATGAATATAATTCCAAAAAACCTCCATTTATTATAAAATATTACATTTTGATAACATTTTTATTTGATAAATACCATTTTATTATTTTAAGTAAAGTAAAATTCCAAAATGTCACTCTCTAGCGTTTAATTCTTCTTATATGTTCACATAGGGATATGAAGATGTCGGGAATGAATAAAAAAATATTTTCAAAATAATTTATTTATTTTATAATTATAATTTATTTTTTATTTTTAGTAACTGTATAATTATATTTAATTCTTACCAAATGTTGACATGATGCTTATGAAAGTACTAGAAAAATCAAAGTAAATGATTTTAAAAATATCAGAAGTAATGTTTCTTTTTTATGAATTAGGGTTTTATATGTATTTTATGGATAATAATTATGTATAATTTATATTTAAAGATTTCATATTCTAATTATACACTATTATTTATGTCTTCAAATTCAATATAAGTGAAGAGTTATTAAAATGGCTTTAATGGTACTATATGTTAAATAATATATTACTAAGTGATTTTAAAAACATAAAAAAATTGAAAGAGGACAAAGTGGATGGGATATTTTATAATATTATTGTTAAATTTATCACCATTTAGTATTGAAAACTTTCTTACCATGGTAAAGGTTAAAATGGGTTAATGGAAGAGTTAAACCAAAATATAAGGTTTAAAATGCCACATAAACCAGTCCAAATTTTATTTTTTGAATAGATATAAACCGTAACCTATCTTAAATTCTAAAACTTTGGAAAAAAAATTCCACATTAAAATGAAAAATAATTTATTATATTTAGATATTTTAGGTAATTATAAGTGTACCCTTTCATTCACTATAAAAGGACACCCCCTCTCTTCTCTTCTTTACACTTCCAGACCCTTTTACATCAACTAATACCAAACAAAACCATGTTATCACATCCCTCATTATTTCCTAGAGATTATGTTTTTATCATAATACCATCCTTTCAATGATTAATATGTAATCCAAAGGAGGTTTCTCAATGAAGAGGTGTAACTCTTAACCAAATAATATCAATTTTATTTCTTCATCCACCTCAGTTAAAACTACTATTTAAATCATAAAATTATGAATCCAATATCAAAATTATAACTATATTTTTTATAGTGATATAAAAATATTTTTCTACCTCAATTCCATCAAATGCAGAATGAAATTATTTCTCATGTGTATGTGGGGACTACCGCCTATATGTAACAATATGATTTGTTTCCCATAATCATCTTTCATGGATGATAATTATGATCGATTTAATTTTTATATATTATATTTATAAAATAATAATTTTTCTTTAATTATAATATCTTATCTAACTTCTTACCTTCACATCCATTATGAAACAATAATATCGCTTTTCGTACGTGTAGAATACCAGCTCCACGAATCGATGTGATTTGTTTTTAATTTTTGATTTTCATGGATGTTAAAAAATATAGATTTAATGAAATATATTTGGTATTTAAAATATAATAATTATTCTATAAAGTTTAATTATTATTTACCATTATTTCATTTCATCAATAAAAAAATAGAGACATCGATCGTGTGTATGTATGGATTACCATCTTTATGAATTGATATAATTCATCATCTATCACCAATTTATATGTATTTTTAGAATAATTTATATAATGAATAAATATAATTATTATGTCATTATTAATATTTTTGAGATTATAAAACCTTTACTAAGGTGATAGTACTTGAACCATCGAAATAAAACATGCTGGAAAACATACCAGTTTTCACCTCAACGTCAATTTTAAGGATGAATTTTTAATAAAAGGGTGATTAAAAATTATAAAGGAATAAGAAATAGTAATTTATATATTAATATAGTTATTTAATGGATTTATAATAAATATATATTTTTTAGAACACGTATTAAGCAAGGCAAGACTTGATGTAAGTGTTTCATGTCTCACTTTTATTTCTATGCGACATATGTCATATTTACCACTTGTTTATTTTGTTTGGTGTATATACTACCCAAAACTGTCCTTTTTTATTATTATCATGAAAATAATTATTATTTATAAATAAATATAATTTTCTCTATTTCATGAGGGTTGTTATTCAAATATTACTAATGTGGTATAGGGTTTACCTAAAAATCTCATTTTTTTAGGATTCTCTCTACTAAATTTACATCAATGAAAATTATATAGATATTATAGTTTAGCCTAATATATATTATTCAAATATTTTTATTCAAATATTTTTTAGGTATCATTATCATTTTATTCACTTTTCTAATTAAAATTTTCTATAAAATGTTTTTAAATAAAATCTGACTTTATTTTCTCTTTAGTCGATGAACTTTTTCTTCCATGTCCATACTCTTCAAAATTATTTTATGAAATTTATTAACTATATTTGAAATGTCTTAAAATTTTAATTTTAAATACCTTTAAATTAATTTAAATGTATTTAATAGATATATTTTTAAAGAAAAATTTTCCAAAGAAGTTATTTTTGACTTTTTACAAAGGTGTGAAAGGAATGTTTTCTTTTAACACACATGGACATAAGGAATTTTCCTTCTATCATGGTCATTATTTGATTTAAATCTTACTTTACAATTTTTTTTGGTTATTTTAAAATAAAATTATTTTATTAACATTCTAGGACCTTTTACTTAAAATTTTATTAAAAGGAAAGTATATTTTTCTCTTTTTTTTCAAAGAAGAGTATGAATTTTATTTAAAGGTATTTTTAATCTATTTGAACATAATTTAATGATTATTATGCTTCATTTGGGATATTATCTTATGATATAATCCAATGTTTTTCTTATGAAGGCTTATGGTGATGATGAATTAAGGATTATTCTATGAAATTTGTTTCTTTTCCATGGTTTATGATATGATTAAATGATTAATTTTTTTGTGATCTTTTGGAACATTTATTATTTAACTTTATATGATGGGTGTGTCAGTTATATCCCTCTAATGAATTGGGTAATGTTGTATAACTCATGTTATTACTTGGTAACTTGATTTCATGTTCACGAAATAATGCATGGACCTGGTTTCATGTTCATATGTTTATGTGTAGACCTAGTTTCGTGTCCATAAGTTTATGTGTGGACCTGGTTTCTTGTCCAAAAGCTTATATGAGGACACAATTTCATGTTTATAACTTAATGAGAGAAATTGTTACTATTTATAAATGTTTAAAGTGTTATAAAATTATGTTTTCCCACATTCCTATGTTTATTATATACTCTTATGTCTCATAATTGATTATTGATTATTCTACATTGTTATGACCTTTGAATTTTGTTATGAAAAATCATTATGTGATGACTCGTGATTAAATATATTTAATAGATTGGGTATGAATTTATTATGTTTCTATCTCCTATGTTTTCCTTACTGATCATTTTAGTTCACCCCTTATAAAGTTTCAGAAATGAATAAGCTCAGCTTCAGATCAGGGACATAAGAGTCACATCTAAAGAATTATCATGCTCAACAAATCTCTAATAATATCTCAAAATCTGCTTAAAATGAAACCAACTATTCTATGTGGAAAAATAATTATCATAGGCTACTCGAGGGCCAAAATCCAAGTCCAAACGAAGGATATACGAAAGGTTAAAGATTCATAATGAAGTACATAACTTGTAAGGTACCAACAACACATCGTAATTAGACATATCATCAAACATACATGAGGTGGATAAATGCCTCTCCATTATATAACCATGTGGTAGGAATTGTCCCCTATTATATGGTGTTTTATTTCACCACCCCTGTAACTCAAACTCAATACCTATGTAATAATAATCTACCAAGGAGAATTTTTAGTACCATTTGGCCATTGGTTTAGTGGTAATCATAATTCTCCTTGGTAGACTATTTAGCAAGAGGTCCCAAGTTCGAGTTACGAGATCAGAAAAATAAAACCCCATATGGTAGGGGACAGTTCCTTCTATGTGGTTTTACATTGGAGAGGCATTTGGATGCCACATGTAAGCATCATGAAGTGTCCAATTAAGGTGTATTGTGGGTCCCACCAAGGATCGTTAAATAAAAAATGCACCTTTTTAAAAAGTTATGATGAAAGGTTTTAAATATGATTTGTCTAAGAAGGGTGCTGGTTGTGAAGAATTTAGTGGGAGATAATGTAGATATTTTATGAACAAGTTATTTATGTATATAACTTTCCAAAAACAATAAACCTCTATTTTTCTGGTATAGATAGTAATGATATGTAATTAATATTAATATAATAATATGTAATATTTATGTATGAAATGCTTGGGTTTATATAGTTAGTATCCGAGAAAGGTTTATTTATTTCTAGAAACTAGGATTATAAAATTTTATTGAGAAACCGTAGGATAATACCAAGTATATAACAACATCATAAGTTATAATAAATAAAGGAGTGTGGTATTCCTAGTAAATACATACCTTTTTGGATTCTAGTTAGTGGATTCTGCTAGGGAATAGATGCACTTAGGTGGAACAACCCATAAAGGGGAAGATTGGGTATTAAATCGATCATCACTAGTGAATGATGAGTGGGCCAAATGTTTCACACCTTTCTATACACTCCCAAAAAACATGATTTATATAATTCACATTTTCTCTATGAACCATTATGATGGAATTGAATATATGATGACTATGGATAACCAAGGTTAAACCTAAGGTTTCGTATATTGAAAAGATTTTGTCATGATTTAGATATCATAAAAATTATTTTCATTATTATATGATTTATTACTATGATTATTCTTTATCATAATATTATTCTTGGTTATATTTCATGGATAAAACCAGTAAGAATCATGATAATGATGAATTTGATAGATGATGTTGTGATTGTCCTCTTTATAAACCAAATGAAATGGGACATGGAATACAAAATATTATGATTATTCCTAACAAGATATCTTGATTTATGATTAAAAACATGAATCAATTTGAGTTTTATGACACACATAATAAGATAAAATTTATTTTTATGAAAGTGTATATAATAAATACCATATATGAAATATGATTTAACTTATTATATGTCAAGTACGCGGGAAAAACATAGGTGAAAATATATCAAGTGGATGAGAATATGATTTATGCATGGAAATAAGAGCATAGGGAAATTAATTATTGAGTAAAAATGAAAATTTTGATGAAGGGAAATAAATTTAATCTTAAGGTAACATTTACAATTTAACATATTATGTGTGGGGGGTTGGGAATTATCTATGTCAATTACCCATTTTAAGGGATAAATCCAAGAACAAAGAATTCCCTCAGTTATTCAAATCATTATAGTGGAATTATTGAAGTGCTTATATATTTGGATTCAATAATTACATTATAGAAGTGTTTTATAAATGATATTTTTTTACAAGAATCATGAAACATCTAAGGATTATTCTTTAGTTGTTTTTAAATAAGGATTTGAAAGCATATATTGAATGGTACAAATAACCTGGAATAGTGATTTAGTGGTAAGGTGATATTTTTAAAAAACACGTGATTTAGGGATAGATAAACTTTAATATTTTTTTTTGTTGAGATAAAAACTTTTAGTTGGGATAAATATATGATTCATATAGTTAAAGGAAATTGGATAATATTAATGAACTTGGAATTTATTAGTGATTTTATGAAAAATTAGTTTATGTTATCTTTGATGATGTTTACTAAATTTTTTATTTATGTAACATATTCAATAATATATTATTTTATTTAAGTAATAAAGATGGAGTTCATTTTTTGAAGTACAAATTTTTTTCATAGAGTTTTTATACTGATTTGAGTTATATTGGGAAAGGATAGGGATGTCTTAAGAGAATATATAATCACCTTATTCACATGTTCGGTTTGTGACATTATAATCTAATTTATATTGTATAAGGATTAAATTTTATTTTATTTTTTCAATTTAGTGACATTATTTATAAATTTTGTGGGTATAAATTTTTTTTAGAGATGTTTTTGAGGATTCTTAAGGATAAATATTTATAGAATGGTTTTATCATATAAAGATTTATCCCAATTGGATAAACCATGAAAACCATTTTGGTTTTGTTAAATATCGTGATATGGATGGATTTAATTTTCCTTATTTTATGGATCTTATGATCCATTATATGTTAATTTTAGTGCCTTGGACATGAAAATAATGTCTTAAATATTCATTTCCTATACTGAGAGATAAATTGTAAATTGATCAAAGCACAACCAAAATATGAAATTGTGGTTATGAAATGGAAATAAATTGATTCAGTATATTTTATCATGTTCTCTATCTTAATAGTGAAAGAATTCATCCACTCTAGGAAAAGGATCTTGAAATAAAAATGTTATTCTTTTGCCTTTATTTCTAATGAACTTATGATCATTTTTACAACTTTTTTATTTATGGTTTTTGAATATTAACATTCTCATGATCATTGTATCTAGTACTATTTATTATTATTGGGACATTAAATTTCTCCCCCATGTCCATATTTTCACTTATTTTTAATTATATCCTGACCTGGAAACCTAATTATCTATTATTTTAGGTAACATTTATGTTTCCCACTTCCCCTTTTAGAAGGTAGTTTTATTGTCCCCTTGTGTGATGTAGTATTTTTAAAAATTAATTTTGAAATATCAAACCCATGATTACAGATAAATTTTTTTGAGGATATAGTTTATTTAAGGTGGCAGTATGTAACACCCCGACAATTTAATTAACAATAATACTACGTTTGATAGCTTTTATAACACACAACACTGATCATTATGTGAACTACAATGTTCTAAAAAATATTATTATTTAAATATGGAAGTTGTAACCTAGAAATTAAATTATAAAATATGAATAGTAATAAAAAATAATGAAAATATGTATAATGTTTTTCTAAGATTAAAATTTATTCATTTATTTATAAAAAAATAAATGCTCAATTTTTATTAAATTTATTTTGTGCCTCAAAAATATTTCTTCCTAAAAAAATTATTGCATTTTGTGAACACAAATTATAATTAATTTATAAATCCTTTAGAAATAATATTATGGTTAATTAATATAATTTTTTAAATTATCATGGAAATATTATCTTTGGGTATCTTTCAAATATTTTTCAAAAAAAAATATTTTTCAGTGAATAGTGAAAATAACGATTTTTTATAAAATTGGCATTTTTATTCATTAAAAAGGTTATTTAAAATATCATTGCATTTTTTATTAGGTTTTAAAGTAAAATAATGTCCATTTTATTTAAAATAATCTAAATAATTCTATATTAATCATCAATATATTTTATTTTTGTATAAGGCCATTTATATGTTTAAAAACACAATGTTCTAAAAAATGATTTTCATTTTATTTACTTCTTTGTTTTGAAATTAATTTATTACACATATAAAAATTGAATCCTAAAAAATGGATTCAATATTTTTAATCAGGAGGTTAAAACTTGTTAAATATTTTCCTTTTATTTTTTAGGCATTATGAATAATAACCGTAGTAAAATATATCACTTAGGTAAATGGTAAAATGGGATAAACATTTTTAAAAATATATAACAAGGATTCAAAATAATCTATAAACTTGGATATATTTTATTTTATGATTTTAATTACACTAAATCCTCCATATATTCTAAAATATGGAATTATCGTACCATTGTTCTTATATAAATAACTTTATATTATTTTAAGTAAAGGAAAATTTTAAAATTTCACTCTCTTGATTTTAATTTATATTATGTGTTCCCATAAGGATTATAAGATTTTTGAACAAAATATATAAGTTTATTTTGAAAGTAATTAATTTAGTTTTGTAACGGTAATTTATTTTTTATTTTCAATGATGGTTTAATTACCTAAAATACTTACAGAACACTAACACAGTGCTTGTGCATGCAATAGAAAAATCAAAGTAAATGAATTTCAAATCATAAAGTCATTTTTCATGGATTTATTATGGTATCACATGAATTTTTTTAGTTATTAATAAAATATATTTGTGGGTTAAAGAGTTTATATTTTAATTACATAGCTTTATTTCTGTATTTAAATTCCTGATATTTGAATAGTTTTTAAAATAATTTTAATTGTATTTTATGTTATATAATATATTATTAAATGATTTAATAAATATTGAAATAGTAAAAAAAGGTATATAGTCAAAAAAAATCTTCGTACCATTTTTGAGGCAATTGTTTCTTTATAATTAAATTAAAAACCATTTAGTATTTAAAAAGTTTATACAATAGTTAAGGTTAAAATTGGTTAACGAATGAGTTAAAAACGGTAAGCTTTAAAATGTAACATAAAAATATACAAATTTTATTTATTGAAGGGATTTATAACTATACATGTCTTATATTATAAAATTTGGACACTTTTTTCTAATTTAACATGAAAAAGAATTTGTTATATTGAAACATCTTTAGTAATTCAAAGTATGTCATTTCCTTCACTATAAAAGGATGACACCAATCCTATCTTATATACTTATCAAGATCCTATTAGATTAGAATATTCCTGACCAAATAATTTAACTACATCATTAGCCACATCCTATATGTATTTTTTTGATCATAATACCATCCTTTAATGCCTTAAGGTGTATGAAAAATGAGGTCTCTTGACCAATAAGTATAACTCTTAACTGAGTACTTTCTATTTTGTTTATTATTACACCTACTATAAACATATTATATCAACAATAACAAGATTAATATAGGATCATAAATATATATAAATATGTTATTATGATAATTTCACAACTATTTTCCACCTATTTTCCATCAAATGGAAAAAAGAAAGTATCTCTCGTGCGTACAAGTGGACTATCAACTTCACGTATCGATCTGATTTATTTTCCATCATAATATTTTGAATATGGTTATTATGATGGATTTAATATTTATATATGATATTTATGAAATACATATACTTCTTTAATTATAATATTTTATCTACTTTCTTACCATACCATCCATTGTGAAATTATAACGTCGCTCGTGCGTATATGTAGACTTCCACCTCCACAAAGCGATGTGGATCATTTTTAATTTCCTATTTACATGGATGGTAATAAGGATATGTTTTAATAATATATATGATATTTATTATATAATAATAATTTCGGTAGTTTTTATTATAATTTACTTTTATTTCATTCTCTCCATCAAAAAATGGAAACATTGTTCCTGTGTACGTGTGGACTTACATCTCCAAAAGTTGATGTCATTCATTTTTAATAACCAATTTATATGAATGGTTATAAAATTATATATAATGTATAAATATTATTATTATTTAATTATTAATAATATGGAGATGATAAAACCATGACCAAGATGTGAGTATAGGAACCATCAAACAGAAACATGCATGGAAAACAGACTAGTTTTCACCTGAATGTATATTTTAATGGAGAATTGTAAATAAAAGGATAGTTGGAGATTATAAATGAATAATGAAAAGAAATTTATGTATGAATATTATTCTAGGATATATTTATAATAAATTTATATTTATTATAAATGAGGTTTGAATGCATAAGAATCAAGGTGAGACTTGAGGTCAGGGTTTCTCGTCTCACTTTTATTTCTGTAAGGTATATTCCATATTCACCACATGTTTTTTTGTTGTGTATATACTTCCTATGAATTTCTTGTATTATGATTATAATAAAAATTATTTTTATTTAAAAATAAATCTAAGGTTATCTCTTTTATAAGGATTTTTATTTCGAGATTACTGAAGTAGTAATGGATTTATGTTACAATCTCATTTCTTCTTGAGATTGTCTATGCTAAATTTCCATTGAGAGAAATTATATGGATATTATCCTTTAAAACTCAACTATTTTATTATCATATAGTTATTTATGAATTTTTTATCTATTAGTAACATTTTCTTCTATTTGATAATTAAAATTATCCAGAAAGTATTTTTAAAGAAAAGCCTACATTTTTTCAATTTGGTCGATGATATTTTTATTCCATGTCCATACTCTTCAAATAAAATGATTTTCACAATATTATGGGAACATTTAGTTAAAATTTTATCGAAATAGATTGACATTTTTCTCATATTTTTAATTAATTTTACAAATGTTCTTTTAAAGGTATTTTTCATATGTGTCAACATCATTTGATTATTTTTTGATTCACTAAGGATATGATATTGTTATACCACCCACATTTTTATCTTGGTGGATTATGATAAAATATTATTCAATGATGATTCTATGAAACATATTTCATTTCAATGGGTTATGATATGATGTATTGATGAATGTTTTTATAATATTGTGGAATATATATTATTTATGTTTATATGATGGATGGGTTTGTTATAGCCCTCCAATTCATTGGGTAAATATGGATAACTCATGAGAGTACTATGTTATGTGTAAAACTAGTCTCATGTCCACAAAATTATGCATGGATCTAATTTCATGTCCTTAAGATTATGTATAGACCTAGATTCATGTTGATAAGTTTATGCATTGACATAGTTACCTGTACATAAGTTTATATGAGGGCCTGATTTTATGTTCTTAACATAATTAATGAAACTGTTACTATTTATACATGTTAAAAATTTTATAACATTATTTTTCCCACATTCATCTGATTATGATATTCACTCATAGATCATGATTTATTATTGATGATTCCACACTATTTTGACCTTTGTCTTTTATTATAACAAATCCTTCTTCCATGACTCATGATTAAAGATATTTAATTGATTGTGTATGAATTTATTATGTTATGATCATATTATCATACCCTTATGATCATGTATGATCATTTATTGATATATCCTATGTTTTCTTTATTTAGAATATGATCTCACCCCTTATTATTTGTTAATTTTGTAGCAGGTTATGACAAATTGTTTAAAGTATGATATATATAAAAATGGTAACAATTATGAATAATGTAGTGGGAGATGATGTAGATCTTTTATTAACCATTCATTTATGTATTTAATTTTCCAAATACATTTAAACTTATGTTTTTGGCATGGATATTAATTTTATATAATTAATATTCATCTATTAAGAGATAATATTTATGTAGGAAATTCTTGGGTCGCTATACTTATGATTGTATAGGATCATATATTGATATCTCCCATGTCTACCCTTACTGAGCATATGAGTTCACTATTTATTTAGTTTATATTTTTTCCCTTAGGTTATAAAAAAAGATATTAAGTAAGAAATTTATAATAAGGGTACTATAAGAGAATAAATATTTTGGAGATGTTCAATATCTTATAGGAAATTAGTTTTTTTCTATATATATTATTCAAATAAATAAACATTTATGGTTATGGGGAAAGTATTATTGTGTGATGTATTGAATATTTATCTAAAATGATGTAATATATCTATACTTATTTCTTGGGTCACCTAAATTGGTATTAAAGTATGATTTAATTATTTTTAGAGATTAGATTATGAAGTATATGAGGTAGAACATTGTATGAACAATGATGAACTAAAATTGATATAAAGGGACCCAAAAAGTGTAAAAGGTTGATAAGAAGGTGTTATAATTTAGTAATTATCATGAATTATATTCCTGATTATATGATTTCTCACTATGATTATTGTAGTATGATGTTTTCACTATGATTTTTTGTTTTATTCAATGGATAGAACTTGGAAAAATAATGTTAAAATTGATTATGGCCTACAATACAATTATTTTCTTCTTAAGAAATCAAATTATATGGGATCTATAATGAAAAAATATTGTTGATATTCTTATGCAACAATCTCAATACATGAATCATTCTTAGATTTTAGATGAGAAAAAGAGAGACCAATGCACTTTTTGTGTCATTTATGAGGAAACATCCACCTTATTTTAGTGGGTCCTTTGACATAATAATGGACATGAAATGAATCAATACCACTGAATAGATATTCTCCATTATCTGGTGCCTGAAGAATGAAAAGTTTGTCCTGGAAATGTATTGGTGTTAAGGTGAAGCAAAACAATAGTGGAATATTATTAATAATACGAGGAATGAAGAAGAAATTGACTCTATTGAATGGCGTGAGTTTAAGAGGGTATTTTTTTGTAATTACTTTCCCTTAACTGTTTATATGAAAATATAAAGGAAATTCCTTGAACATAATAATAATTATGATGTATCTATTGGAACCTATGATGAAAATTTGAAAATACTTATGAGTTTAACTTATGACTTTATCATTGAACCAAAAATTAAAATTTATCAGTTCTTCGATAGCTTAAAACAAAGTCTTAGAGATATATTGACCACAAGGTACATTATTAGACATGAAGAAATCATTTGATGTTCTATCATGATATAAATGTTGAGTAGATATTCCCATAATTCTAATGGTTCTTATAAGAAGAGAAAGATGTGATTTTTATAAAATTCTAATAATAAAACCCATCACGGAAAGAAAATTAAAATTTTGTTATTCTAGATGTTTAGAAAGAATCGTGGGGGAAATTTTGTCTAAGGTACTGGTAAATGTTTTAACGGTAGGAAGGAAATACATCAAGAAAATGAATACCAAGGATATTTAAAGTGGGAATAAAATAAAAATAATGGGTAGAGAGAATGACCAAATTCATCTCCCACACTCTAATGTGGTGACTAAAATGAGTATGGGAATTATGATAATCAGTAAATGAATCCAAGTTTTAATGATGAAAAAAATCAATAACCTCTTAATAAAATAAATAAATAGAAAACTCATGCAACTACAATCACTAAAGTTAATTACAAGAATTAAGTGGTGAAAGTTATACTTAATATCTACACTATAACTATAAATATATAATAATATTATAATTCTACACAATATTTTTTTTCTGAATAATTTTATAAGGGTATGCCATCACCAAACCAATGATTATATGTTTAATTATCAGTGAAAACTCATAATGGTATGATTATTTCATCTCAATTATATATTCCTCTATGATAAAATTTTGTGGGGATTTTCTTGCTTAAAATCTAATGATACTCCCTCGAGATGAATTTCATGTTATTTTGGACATTAATTAACATTCTTCATATAGATACCTTATCAATTTATGAGTAAGGGAACTCATGTTTGATATTATGAATCAACCTATGATCACCAATTGGTATAAAGATATATATTAACTTACAATAAAAAATAGTTACACTGAATGGGTTTTACTACTTATTTATTGGGGATATATACCTCAAATATTTTGGGAGAAACTAAAAAATTAATATTTTTCAATTTTTCAAAATAATTTGATGTTTTTTCTGAAATATTTCATTGTTTTCCCCTAAATTATGATTTTGAGTTTTCAATAGAATACATACCTAGCTATATACCTATTTCAAAGACTCCTTATAGAATGGACTAGATTTAGTTTTAGTAATTGAAGAATAAACTATAGGATAATCATGATAAGATATTCATTAAACCAAGTAAATCACCATAGGGTGAACCTATTCCTTTTTTTAAAAATAAAGATGGGTTGATGGGTCTTTGTATTTATTATTAAGAACTTAATAAGATCATTATCAATAAAAAGTATCATCTACCCCATGATGATTATTTTTTTGATCAATTGTGAGGAGTTTAATAATTTTTGATGACTGGTCATGGAACTAGATATCATTAGTTGAGGGTCAAAATGGAGTAAATATCTAAGATAGCCTTCCCTACAAGGTATGGCCATTATGAATTTATGGTGATTTCATTTAAACTTACCAATGAATATGTTATCATCATATATATAATGAATAGAGTCTTTAAATATTACCTTGATTAGTTTTTTGTTGTCTTTCTAGAATATATTCATATATATTCCAATAGTAAGAAATATCATAAAGATCATTTTAGGATTGAGTTTAAAACCTTGTGTAATGAGAACTTGTATGTCAAATTTAGTAAATATGGATTCTAGCTACATAAGTATCATTTATGGGTCATATAATTACAATCAAGGGTTTATCAATGGATCCATTAATAATTGAAGTTATTAAACATTGTCCCATACTAATCATGGTGATTTAAATCCATTGTTTTATTGGGTTTGAGGGATACTATATATTCTCTTTTATAAATTTCTCACAAATATAAAATCTACTAACTCATTGATGAAGAAGGGGTCTAAGTTCATATGGATATAAGAATGTGAAGATAATTTCAAGGAACTAAAGATATGACTGTTTAGTGCTATAATTTTCACACTACCCTATAGTGAAGATGGGTTTTTGATTTATATTAATTCATAAAATAAGGTACTAGGATGTTTTATCTTGTATAATAATGTATTAGTAGAATATTACTCTTTCCAAATTAAGTTTTATGAGAAAAATTACATAACTCATTATTTTAAACTGGTAGTAGTAATTTTTTCTTTAAATTTATAGAGGAATTATCTAAATGGTGAAAGGTATTACATATATACTACTTATATAATCTTGAAGTATATATTCACATAAAAATACTTGAATATGTATCAAAGGATTTGGATGGAACTAATTGAATATTATGAATGCTCAATACAATTCCAACCTAATAAGGTGAACAGGGTGGATGATTCAATTATTCATAAGGACCTTGCTAGTTTTCCCAAGATAAGGATTGAAAAATATATGATAGTTATTGATTTAAAAAGGACAGACCTTGAAATCTTAAGTAAATGAGAAATATCTAATATTTCTCATATGAGTGTTAGACCATTTTCTCATATTAATATTAAATAGTCATAGAAGGAAAAAGTAGAGCTATAAAGGAAGGTAATAATTATTCCAGAGTTCAATGTTGACCATGATGGAATGATCAAATTCAAGAACCAGGTATGTTCCTCATCAATACTAGAAATAAAAAAGTTGTTTGATGAAGCTCATTGTTCATCATTAACTATTTATCCTAGAATTAAAAATATGTATATAGATATTACTGATCATTTATAGTGGTAAAACATAAAGTGAGATGTCATAGAGTATGTATCTCGGTGCTTGGTATGTTAGGAAGTTAATTTTTAGAGATATATGTCTAAGGGGATGTTACACCCATTACCCATACATGATTGTAAATAGAAAAACATCACCATGGATTTCATCATGGGAATCCTCAGGATATATAAAGGGAAAAATCCTATTTTAGTTATATTCAATCACTTATGTTAGTGAATTTTATAATTTTAATACTATTTCTCTCTATGTTTGCAATTATTGCTAAAAAATCCCTAATAGTCATTATATTTTTCATCGATTTGTAAAACACCCCCTGTTCATAATGTTATTTTGATATTTTTGGATCATTGTATTAATGTTAGGGGGAATATTTCATAATTATAGAGAACTTATATATTTGAAACACCGTGATGTTTTTTAATATATTTCTCTTTAAATAAATTTATTTTCATTGATTTCTTACTTTACATACACTATCATATTTAAACAACCCATGATATACTATTTAAATGTTATCTTTTAATGTGAAAGTTATAGCATAGTTCTTATATATAAGGGTGTGAATATAACTAACTTAATTTTGAAAAAATATGGTTTATATATGTAGAAAATGGATTCATTATATTTTTAATTGGTTAGAAATTAAAAAAACCATTTGAAGGTAAAAGATATGTTATTATAAAAAAAACTATTTTTATGTGCACAATGTGATTTTATCATAATAAATTAAATTAATATCTATTTATGAATGATTTTAATAATAAAATTATATAATATATTCTACAAAATATTTTATCATTCACCAAATAGTTTTTACATGGAAAGGATAAAGGTAAATTCAGTTTTATGCTTCAAAATGTATTTTACTAAAAAAATATGTTGAATTTTGTGAAGTTATTTTAAAATTATTTTCGTAAAATTATAGAAAATGAAAACTTTATAATGGATCTAATATTTTGAAATATAATAATTAAAATTATTTAACAAGTTTAATTTAAATTTTGGTCACTATGAATAATAAATTCTGTAAAAATTTACTTAGCACTATAAGAGTTAAAATGGGATTAAACGGTTAAAATGAACTAAAAACTTATCTAAATATTATTATGTGATCATATTTTAACCTTATATCAGGTGATAATCCAATATGAGTCATTTGGATCCATTTTTCTTGAGTAAGATATTAATATATTTTAATCTTTTAAAAACATTTAAGTGTGTCATCCTCCTCCCTTATAAAATGATACAACCTATACTCTCTTCCTCAAAATTCACGAGAATTCAATACCATCCATACCCTACCCTAATACCTTAATAACATCCTTCCCCATTATATATATATATATATATGATCAAAATACCAACCTTTTAAGGATTAAGGTGTAAACCAAAGGAAATTTTCTAAAGAATTGGTATAGCTCTTAACCAAGTGTTTTCATTTTATTTATTTTTATACCTCCTTCAATTCTATTATAAATATGATGATATAATAAAATATTTATCTCTCATATACTGAGATATTAGTATGTTTATGTAATAAACATTACTCATCTCCTTTTCAATCAAATGGGAAAAAAATAATTGTTTCTTCATATGTGCGGATTATCACCTCACAAAAAGATTGATTTTGTTTTCTATCACCATATTTCATGGAAGGATATTATAATGAATTAAATATTAATATAATATATTTATTACATAATTATTCTTATATAATTATAATATCTTGTTTATATTATTATCTTTCTATCTATTGAAAAATGATAACATAGCTCGTGCGTACGTATAGACTACCACATCTGTAATGTGATGCGATTTGTTTTAAATTTTTATTTTACATGGATTATAATGAGGATATATTTAATGAATATATATGATACTTATGATATAATAATGTTTCTATAATTTTTAATTATTATTTACCATTCTTTCATGTTGTTCCAAAGTGTGTTAGGTTTTATGTGTTGTCAAATTTTCAATATGTGTTTGTAAATAAAGTTACTTAAGAAACATGGAAAAGTTTTAGAGAATTGATATTTCTAGATTTATGTATGAAATTTTCATTATAAATTTTAAAAAACGTTTCCTTAATAAGTAATATAGTTCCATTCCAATCTTTAAATTACCAAACATCATGAATACTTTCATGATTTTAGTTGAGTTTGTACAAAAAGGGAGAGGTTTTTAAAAATTTATATAAAAAATTTTGATGATGAAGTTGTATCATGTTATTTGATGGAGCTATGTGAGGTGAAAGTAACAAAGCATGAAGTTTTAGCTTTATGAATATTAATATATTTAGTTTCGTTTGTAAAAAGTATAATTTATAAAGTATAGATGCATCAGAGAGTGTTTGGTGGGCAGTTATTCTTTGTATGATTCTCAAGATTATAAAGTGATGAATATGAAAATTTTATGAAGTTTAAAGTTATTATTTTTATATAATGTATAATATATTGAGTTTAAGTATTGATGGATGGAGGATAGCTTTTCTATTCTAGTGGGTGGCAGAAACCCATCTAGAGAACCGAACAAAGAATTCCAAGAAGCTTCAATGGATGAAGTTCCATCATATATACACTCAAAAGATAAATCATATGGTTGATTATGATTTCATTGGATGGATGGAGTTGTGTTTTACCATACATAGAAAACATGATGTATTATTGGATGGAGAGAATTATGAAGTCTACTATATGGGTAGAGCTGATGATTGGTGAAGTACCAATAGACAAACTATTAAAGATATCATCAAATAAACAAGAACAAAATAGAAAAATAAGGAGTTGTATTGGATAGAGAAATTTGATGTCATCAAATGGAGGATTACTTTTTCATTGGATAAATGGGTTTTAAGTTATACTAGACTCTGATAATCAATGTCATTTCTGAGATAATTCTGAAGACATTGAACAAATATATGTTGATCATGAAGGGTAGATGTTTATGAACAAAGTGGAACTAAGTGAAGAAATATAGGATAAGTATTTGGTTTGTGGGTCCATCAAATAGATAATTATTAAGGTATACCATTAGCTAGAGTAGATCTTGTAAAGGAATGAGACAAACATTTTTTGTACTCAGTTTTGAGGATCTTCACATTAACTTTACAAAGTCCTTAACAATGACCACATTGAGATGTTTCTTCAAAGTTTGTTATTTAGTTATGTTAATGAATTTTGAGGAGTTTTACATATTCAATGTTTTTAATAATATTTAATAATATTCCAATAGTTTTGAGAGGCATCCAAAAAAATTGAAATTAGTGGGAAAGTATGAAATACAAATTTTAGGTTCCCATGTTTTCTCCTAGAAGCATAAATATATAAAGGAGTAAAACAATATTATGTGTTCACACTATTAATACTCAAGATAGAGTCAAATTGTTGAAGGTTATATGATGTGAGTTCCCAACTAAGGAATCATTTGGTTGAATTGGGAGGTACATCAGACCAAATTTTATCAAATGAAGAAGGTGTAAAATCATACTAGGTTTCATCAAACAAAGTTGAAGCATTTCATGAGTTTCCAACTGAGTTTCTACTTGTTTAAATAAGGATAAATAGATGTGTAAGAATGATCATACTGATTTTAATCGGATTGAGCTTCACCAAACTGAGGTGAAATAGATAGAGTATACTAGATATAGTTCTAAAAAATGTACTATTTCTAAGGAATATTTCTAGAAAAAATTATTAAAAGGTGAGTTTGAGTTTTTTCAGGTCTTTCTTAGATCAATAATAAGTTTTGAGACCAAATAAATCTTAAGATGTTATTTTAAGAACATAAATAATATTATACACTATTAATGGTGATCCAACTTTCTTATTGAAAAAGAACATATGAAAAAGAATATATTTCTATATTGGATTGGGAATAATAAGGGATATATTATAGCTTGGGTGTAGAACCACAAACTGAAATGGATTGTGGATAGGGGTATAAAAAACCATGAAGAAAGTGGATAAAAGATGTATAGTTAGGGGTATAACCAACTATGATAGAAGAGTTGAAAATTGTGGGTAGAACCAGGATTAAATACATGAATGATTGTTGGGGTATAGATCCAATTTCTACCTTTTCCTTTATAATCCTAAAAGAAATTATCAAAATAATCTATATTGGGGGTATAAAAAACATGTCAAGTAGTATATATTTTTAATTAACCATATAAATTTCATGTTTATATCTCTCTCTTTATATTACTACATATAAAGTGAGGTGGAGTGATATCTTTGAGTATATCATTAATCTATAAAGTTTCAATGGTTAAATTCTTAAGAGAATAATTCATAAAATAAAGTGATTGTTGATTCACCCCTCTCTATTAGTGATCTCACACTGATCGGGGAACTTCAATCAGTATCATAGTATAGGTTCCCTCTAAATTATCCAACTCTCTATCAAGGATGGAGAATATAAATTCAGTTAATAGAAGGGGTGTTTTAATTTTTCATATAAGAAACTATCCAATTTTTAATAATGGTATGTCAGCATATCTTCTATCTCGTGTCCTAGAAGTTATATATACTGTAATAGTGGGATTTCCTTTCATTAATGAATTTTCTATAAAATCTATTGATAAGAGAAATTTATAAGTTGATGTTAAATCTTATAATTATATTCTAATTCCTCTATCATAGAATGGTTATACAAATATTATGGGTTTTCCTATGGCTAAGAAAATATAGGCTAAGTTGAGAAGCATATATGAAGGAAATAAAACATTTAAGGAGGCTAAGATATAAATCTAGATAAGAATATTTGAAGATATCAAGATGGTTAATAAAGAAAGTATTGATGAATACTTTATAATAATCAAAATATTTTTACCAATATAAATTTTTTTGGTAAGAAGATAAAAGATTATATAATCATTAAAAAATTTATAAGA
Organism: Viscum album; assembly: GCA_963277665.1. Lineage (NCBI taxonomy): Eukaryota > Viridiplantae > Streptophyta > Magnoliopsida > Santalales > Viscaceae > Viscum > Viscum album. Next base: position 161,570,752 of record OY728155.1, on the reverse strand, counting down.
AACTTTCCATATAAATTTGATTCCAAGGGGACATATCTAGAAGATCAATATGATCTATCTATTTATTAACTTTAAAATATTATTGTAGCATATAAAATAAGGAAAACAAAAGTACTTAAAAATAAGGCTAAGGAAGAAATATATTTCGAAGCATTTTTAAAAGGTAATTTCAATGATAATGAAATAGAAGAAGAAACAAGTGACTTTTATTATAATGAGTAAGAAGAGGACTTCAATAAAAATTTTAATCTTCTTTCTAAGAGATACAAAAAGGGAAATTGTAAATTAAATGGTAAGTTTTCTAAAAATTATTTAGTTGTAATGATGATGGTGATTTTATAGAAAAATTATTTATGAATAAATTTTATAATCATGGGTTAGAAAAAGGATATAAGAAGTTTTAGAAGAATAATTGGAAGAATCATAAGAAAAAAGCTGTTATAATGAAGAAGTAAATTTTGTTAAGAAGAAAAGAGAAGGATGATTCTTTGTCCAACAATAACTCAGATTTCCATGTAAACTTCTTATCTCGTGTTATAAGAGAAATTGTTTCATCTTGAAGTGATGATGATGTAGAATAGAGAATATAACTTTATTGGATTATAAAATAAAATTTTTAATATTCTCTTAAGAAAAATACTCAACTCAATAAGGAAAGGAAGAAGTTGAAGAAATAAGTTGAGGAGAAATATTTTGAGAATGGTGATCATATCAAAAAGGATATGGAAATCCTTAATGGGATTAGATCTTAGAAAATTACATCCATTGAGATTTAATGAAATATGAAAGATCAAGAAGAAACAATAACCAACTAAAATAATCGTAGTAAGAAATAAGCAAAACTTATTGAGGAAAGTAAGAAGAAAAATTTGAAGTTTGTTAAACTTGATAAGATTATAAATTAACATAAGGAAAGATTGGTTAATAAATACGAAGATTGTTTTGAAACAAAATCATTTTTTCTTATTATACAAAGTGAGTTAAGGAAGATAAAAGAATACATGACCAAAGAAAATGAGGTTAAAGTTGAATATTTTAAAGATGGTGAAGAGAAGAGTCCACATAATTTGGTGTTTTCTATATATAAACAATATAAAGATATATTTGTTTCTACTAACAATGTAGGTTCAAAAGATAAGATAAAATCATCTTGGACCAAGATGATTTTTGATAGATAATCTTCCACTAAGAAATAGTGTAATACTTGAAGAACATTTTTCCTAAAATAGAGATCCATACTTTGTAAAGAGAAAAAAACAAAAAAAATTCAGACCAGAACTACTATCAACCTAAACGATAAAGCTTCAGAGGTCACTATTGTTGTTGTGAAATATCGAGGAATAACACCTACTCTTTCTAGTATAACATGTACCTACTAATAAAGGGTTATGAATCAAGGGGAGCTATGAAAAAACATAAAAGTATAATTTTTTTCAAAAAAATCAAGATGAGGAAGAAAATAAAGCTTAAAAGGTAAATAATTTCAATACTTAAAGTGAGGTATGTTAAAATATCAAGAATATTGAGCAAGAAAAATAGCTCAAGAAAGTTAGGCATGTAATGAAAGTTGAGTTGGAAGGAAAGAGTGATTAGTTATTTATCCAGATCAAATGGCCATAGCTATAAAGTTAAAAAAATCAGAATAGTATTCTAACGAAAATGTAATGAAATAAGATTTAGAGGATGGGAACAAATATGATAAAAAATATCAATATATGGTGGTCTAAATATTTAGAAAAAGTGAAAAAAAATTGACCTAGATGGACATCGTATGAAAAACGATATGACTATCTGAACAACACAAGATGAAAGTATAAAGAGAATTTTATAAAATCAAGGTAAGAAATATGTTATGAAAGTTGAAGATAATATTATAGCTTCATCTAAAGATTATATAGATTAGAATAAACTCATTGAAAATCTATTATGGAAGATTACAAAAAAGAAATTGCATCCCATTATTAATCTAAGAATAAAAAGAAGATGAAAAATAAGTCAATACTGGGGGGAAGACAATCAGTTTCATCATTACTATTATGGAATAGTGAGCTTCCTCCTTATTCCCAATATAATTTATTATTTGTACTCACTTACAGGTAATTAAAGGAGAATAAGTAAAAAAGTTGACTCAATATTGTAGTGTTTTTATATTAATAAAATATGTCTAGTATGGAACATCATTATCACTATGATGAATAATATGTTACTCTTCAAGGGGATAAAAGTAGAAGTTGAGGTATGAGTATCACACTTTTCTTAAAATAGAATAAATTGATTTTAAAAAAATTTAAATATACATATAGTTTTGTTTATACACTTGAACTATTTTGATATGTTGGTTTAGATGGGTGTAGGATTTATCTTAATGGAATTACTTAGATTTCACCTAATATAAATATGTTTAATGAGTTTGAGAAAAGTATTAAATATAATAAATTTTATAGAAAACATTTATCATCTTAATTATACACTATGTTTTTACACTAGGTTATCCCATGTTTACTTATAGTTGTTTAGTTAAAGAACTTTTTTAAGAAACTCATGTGATGTTATTTTTCTCTTGAAAAAAATTATCAAGATTTTATGAGGAAAGAAGACGATTTATGATGATCTATACATTACCCTTTGTATTTTATTTCCAATAATGTGTAGAAATAATATAGGGGGAGAAAGAAAATACAAATATCATATGGGGAAAATTATTTATCAAACAGATTGACTTTTAAGATGCTTGAAGTTGTATGGGGATATTGACAATTAACATAAAGGGGGATATTGTTGCTCTAAAGTGTGTTTAGTTTAATTTGTTCCCAATATGTTAGTATTTGGTTATAAAGAAAGGTAATTAATAAACTTAGAGATGTTTGAGAGATTATATGTTTCTTGAGTTGTGAAATAAACATTCCTTATAATGTTTAAGAAAGTTTCCTTACTAAGTGATAATATTCCATGTAGATCTTCAAAGTATGAAACATTAGGAATACTTTCAGGATTCCTGTTGAGTTTTTACAAAGTGGGAGAAATTTTAAAAACATAAAGGCACTGAATGAACAAGTATGAATTTTTTATATAGACAGTTTTTGAAAAGTTCACATAATAAAATTTTAGGACTACGTTGTATAATGTTATCGGGTGGATCTTTATGAATTCCAAGTGGAAAATTTCAAATATGTGGTTGTATAAAGATTGATCAATGGAGTTGTGGCTATAAAAATTTCATTTTAAAATGTATATATAGATCAGTGATCATTTTTAGAACATATAATATTTTTATGAAGCTCAAGATTATTAATTGATGAAGTTGAAAATAGTTTAAAGTTCAAAGTTATGAAGTATGGTAAAGTCTAAGATATAGAGTTAGAATATGTAATTGATAAAGTATAGATTTTATATAGTATTGGATTGAGGAACCCCATGTGGATAACCAAATAGAGAATTACATGAAGCTTTAATGGATGATGGTCCATTGGAGATATACTTGAAAGATCTATCTAAGGGTGTATTATGATGTCATCAGAAAGATGGTTTTTTGTTATACCAAACAAAGAGAATATAAGTTCTTGTTGGATGGATAGTAATATAATGTCTACCATATGGAAAAAGATGATGATTGATGAAGTGACAATGGATAGAATATTGAATATATTATTAGATAGATAATAACTGAGCACATAAATATGAAGTTTTATCATAAATAGAAATGTGATGTCATCAATGGTGGATTTCAATGTCATCGAATGAAAGGATATGATGTTTTACCAAACTATGATAAGTGATTTCATTTGAAATTGAATTATGAAGTCATTGGATATAGATATTTTGATTCCAATGGATAGATCATTCCCAATATAGTGGTACTAAGTAAAGATATATCAGATAGAGATTTGTTGTGTGAGTCCATCTGATGGATAATTTTGATGTTGGTCCATTGGAGAGAGGATTTCTTATAAAGTAATTGGAAAGACATGTATTAATTATAGTTTTTAGGAGATTTAAATAAACTTTTTAAAGTCCTTAATAATGAATATGTTGAATTTTCTTTTAATTTTTTTATCTAAAAAAGTTAAATAAGTTAGATGAGTTTTATAGAAGATGGTTTTATATGAAAAATTGAGAAGATTACATAAGGATCGAGTGGCACCCAGTGAAATTAAAATGAGTAAAAAAGTTTAAAATATAAATTTTGGGTCCTTGTGTTTTCTCTTGGAAGTTTTCTTGTATAAAGAGGTGAAACTATAGTATGTTTTCATAGTGTTCATATGTGATAGATATATTAAGTGCAGAAAGTGTTTTAGTGTGATCTTATAATCAAGGAATCTCTTAGTTGAAGTCTGAGGTACATTAAACTGAGTTTCATTGGATGAAAAAGGTGGAACATCATACCAAATTTCATAAAATAAAAAAGAATAAGTGTGTCAGTTTCCAATTTATTTTCATCTTGGTATAATAAGGAGCATCAGATAAAGAAGAAGGATTGGGAAAATTTCATTATACTACGTTTTACCAGACTGAGATGTAATGGATAAATTATACTTGAATGATTTCTAATAGATGGACTATTCCAAAGGAATATTTCTGTAAAATATTTTGAAAAAGTGATTTTGAGTTTATCCAAGTCTTTCTAAGATCTAGAAGAAGTTTCGAGACCAAAAAAAATTGATTATATTTATTAAATATCTTAAAGAAGATTTTACATAAGAGAAATTGATCTAACTTTCTTATGGAGAAAGAACATATGAATAAGAATATCTTTCTATATTGGATAAAAAAAGAATAAGGAAGACATTATATCTGGGGTGTAGAATCAATTACTGAAAAGGATTATGGATGGTGGGTTATAACTAATAATCATGTAAGTTGATATAATAAGAATAGTTGGGTGGTATAATCAATTGTGGTAGAAGAGTTCATTGTTGGGAGTGTAGAAATAAGATTTGATAGTGGAATTATTATTGAGTTGTAGAACCAGTTTATGTTTGTGGCTTTCTAATCATTAAAAAAGTTAGTAAAATAATCCATATTTGGGAGGATGACTAACATGGAAAGGGGTAGGTATTTGTACCAAACCTAGTAAACATTTTGTGTTAATCTCTCTCTTTATATTATAGAATATTAAGTGAGGTTGAGATATATCTTTGAGTGGATTATTACTCTAATAAGTTTTAGAGTTTGAATTATTAAGAGAAAAATTCATAAAATAAATTGATCACTAATTCACCGCCTCATTCTCTAAATGATCTTACACTAACCTAGAAAATTCATTTCATTGCATCCATCAAAAAGTGAAAAAAATACTCATCCATACATATGAACTACCATCTCCATGAAGTTATGTAATAAATTTTTTATTATAGAATTATATAAGTATTCATAAAGTTAATATAATTAATAAATATTATATTTATGTCATGATCAAAATTATGAATATGATGAAACCATAACCAAGGTGAAAGAATCTAAACCATTGAACTAAAACATTCATGTAAAACAAACCAGTTGTCACTGTAGACGCCGGAAAAGTCCGTTGTTCCCAAACAAAGCTCCGGATGCGGAAAGCGAGGTCATATTTGGAGTCCGAAGCACATTTCGGAAGGCCTGGAGGCCTTGCGCGGAAATTAGGAGGCCCGCGCGCAAAGTTGGAGTGCCGCGCGCAATCCTCCTGGGATGCGCGCAAAGCTCCAGGCCGGCGCGCAGGTTTTCGCGCCCGCTGCCCGCGCGACTCCCTTGCGCGCCGGGGCCCCGATTCTGCGCCCGCGAAGGAAATTGCGCGCCCACGAACCGGATTCCGCGCCCGGGGTTGCCTATAAATATAAGGCGACCCCCAACGTTTTGGGGGTTGCCGGAATCTGAAGGGTCGCTCGTTCGCACAATCCCACCCCCTCCGCGCGCAATGTCGATCTTCAGGTAACCTCCTTTCTTTCGCGCAAGAAAGCCTCGGGGTTCGCCTTCGCGCGCAATCCCTTTGGCTCCTTTCCTTTGAATAACTTTTCACCCAAAGGCCTTCGCGCGCAAAAGAAGCCTCTTGCACGCAATTGCCCCCCGGGTGCGCGTAATCCAGCCCGATTGCGCGCACCCCCCTCTTCAAAGTGGCCATTCGTGAAAGAATGAGTCGTTGCCCCCGCGCGCTATCTGAAGCCCGGTGCGTGCAATCTCTATCTTCCGCGCGCAAAGCGATGGCCCAATTGCGCGCCAGCCTGGCCTTTTGCGCGCCGACCCGCGGTATTGCGCGCCAAATTCCTCTTTTGCGCGCAAACCGCCAGGGTCGCCCCCTTTGACCCCCTGAGGGTACCCGCCTGCGTGGCGCCCGATGATCCCGGGTGCCCGCACCGTGCATTGTCTTCCCGTGCGGCCCTCTAGGCTTGCGCGAAGTGACACGGACCCCTCAGCGGGACCACCTCGTCCGCGCGACAAGACGTTAAACTGCCAAGCATCTTCGTCCAAGCTACAAGACGTTAAACTGTACAGCATTCGTCCCGCATGACGTTAAACTGCACTTTCGTCCCGCATGACGCTAAACTGCACCACGTCCGCGCTGCAAGACATTAAACTGCCAAGCATCTTCGTCCTCAACACACGACGTTAAACTGTACTTCGTCCGGCAAGACGCTAAAACCGTCCCCATCGCCCGATCCCGTGCCTCGCACGCAGGGTCCCCCTCTCAGTTTGGATGTGGCCCCCACCCGCCCATCTCTGCAGGGATGTCGGGGTTGGAGTGGCCTTCGCCCACGGGGGTAGAGTATTACAGACAGAACGAACTACGTGGACTTTGATCCATGTCTCCTAAACAGGGTACGTAGGAAGCCTCCCTGAGGTTCAAGCCCACCACCTGGTCGTCCCGGTCGTATTCACGTCGGTTCGTCCATCAGTGGACCCCTCCTGGGTTCACACTTGCGTCGATTCACCTATGAATCCGCCCTTGTGGGAGACTGCACATGTGTATCTCCATTGTGCTTCCCCACTGCCGAAGCCAGTAGAGGGCGTGACAGGGATCGAGGTGTCTCTTACTTTCGACCCAAGTCCCTCTCCAACTGAGTTTTGCCGCATACGGGCTGCCTCAGTGCGTAAGTCCTGACAGAACGAACTACGTGGACTTTGATCCCTGTCTCCTAAACAGGGTACGTAGGAAGCCTCTCCAAGGTTCAAGCCCACCACCTGGTCGTCCCGGTCGTATTCACGTCGGTTCGTCCATCAGTGGACCCCCCCTGGGTTCACATTCGCGTCGATTCACCTATGAATCCGCTCTTGTGGGGGACTGCACATGTGTATCTCCATTGCACTTCCCCACTGCCTTTTTCTATTTCTCTTGCCAGCATCCAGCATGACGTGAAACTGTGATCCACCCAGCCGTTCCATCCCCCTCTGTGCGAGGTGGTTCGGTTCAATCCTCCGCCCGGCAGCCTCGATCTCCTCGTGAGTCGGCTTGCCAACATCCAGCATGACGTGAAACTGTGATCCACCCGGCCGTTCCATCCCCCTCTGTGCAAGGTGGTTCAGTTCAATCCTCCGCCTGGCAGCCTCGACCTCCTCGTGAGTCGGCTTGCCAGCGTCCAGCATGACGTTAAACTGTATACCCGAACTGCGCTGACTTTGATCTGTGCTAACGCGCGGTACGTAGGAAGCCCCTACGGGGTCCAAGCTCTTCACTCCATCATCCATCCTGATCCTTACCCGGGCCGCCACATCCCGGTGGGGTCATGCCATTTCATTCCACTCCACTTCACTCGGGAAGCAGCTCATGTGCTGGCCCCAGCATCGGAGGTTCCCCACAAGGGGTTCTGTCATCTGATCCACTCCTCGTGTTGATCAGTCTGATGCCGTCCCCGCTGGACGTTAAACTCGCGGCATACCCCGTGTTAAACATGGGAAGCTGAGGAAAACCTCAGGCAATGCAGTTCCCTGTACCCAGCGCAGGATGCCTCAGGCCATCGCGCCTTCGAGAAGCCCTATTAGGGACGGAAGGCAGACATGCAGAGCCGCAGTGTTAAGACACGCCCCCAACACCCGGAGCTACCCGGTCTCCTCACCACAGGTTGCTGCCCCGACCAGACTCCTTGGAGCGTCTGGGCGGAAGCAGCGTAATTAACCAGTGTCCATAGAGATATGGCGCCGGGAACGAGATTCATGAACATTCTTAAATCTATGAGGGAGACCCGGATTAGGCGACGAGTTCCGAGGAGACGTCCACGGAAGGAGGAGCCGACATCCCATCATCCCGGTTTCGATCAAGGAGCAGACGCCCCTGAACAAGGGACGGATATCGCCCGCCTTTGGAAAGCGGGACTGCGGGACCACAAGCCGTGCTCCCATCCCCTCGGGTCGACGGGCGCACACGCGAACGCGTCCTGGCGGAACAGCGTCGGAACAGAAGCCCGGCGCACATCCGCACCGAAACAGAAAAATGGTGAACCCGACGTGAATCTCTTCTCCTCAATACGAAGACCGATGGCTTTCAGAGGTGTTGGAAGACCAGCATGTTGCCCGGCCGAGCATTCAGTTTTTACCCGCCAGGGGATGGGGAAGGGAAATCGGGCACTCCGTCTCACGACGTCGATGGCCTGGGTCCCCCCCCCCACGGGAGGCGTCGTGGCACTAACGGTTGGTTGTCGATTCCTTTTTCTGTCAGTGTTAACGAGTTCTTCTCCCTGCTTTCAGGAATCAGGTCGCCCGATCACCGCCCGCCCACTGGCGCAGGGGTAGGGGAAACACCGACGCGGCTACTCCGCGCGGTCCCGCCCGTTCCATAGTCGTCCCAACAGCCGCAACTGCGGGACAACCACGGCCTCTCTCCCCCTCGGAGGTCATCCAGAGAAGGGTGATCAACAACTTGGTGCGGAGATATGAGGAAGAGGGAGTCATCCCCACCAGGGACATGGCTCGCCTAGACCTCGAGGAAGTTGCGCCTCGCCACCAACGCCGCCCCCGAGGGCCGCGCAGGGAGGCACCGCTGCCTACCACGACGTCCAACCGCTTCGGGAGTTTATCCCCAGAACGCTCCGACAGCTCCCTTCCCTATGCGGATGAGGTGGAAGATGCCCGGGACCACCCTATCCGAGATTCGCTCCAGGGATCCGCGATAAGGGCTCCTGTCAGGCCACGGCGACGTCGCCGCCAGGCCTCTCAAGTCGAAGAACAGGCTCTCCACCTGCCCGCGCTGCTCATCCCGACTCGTCTGTCCCGACGCCAATGTCGGGCACGAGCGGAAGAGGATGCCCACCTTGGGGCCCTAGCAATAGCGGCCGCATTGGCCCAAGCCACTGCTGGCTCCAGTCACCAGACCCTTGCGCATCCTGAGCAGGGGCACTTCTATGCTCGACCTGGATCGAGGCCCTGACCGCCCCAAAGGCAGGTTGGGTCGACTCTCCCGGTTGCTGGTACAGGCAATAGCCACCGCGGACCACCTCGCGGTAGCGCTATTCACCAGCAGGGTCTACTCCGTGTGGCTGATCCAAGAGGCATGGGTCATCCCACCTTCCGATCCCGGCCCGGAGGCCTGCCCGGAATCATCTCTCCCCGCGTCCCCTTTGATATCTGTCCCGGTGCTCCTCGCACCTTGGTTTCCAGTCCTCTTGGCCCCAGCACCGGTGCGGCCGGAGGACGCCAGGACAGAGATCAGCCATGCCCCGAAGAACCACCCAGGGGCAGGAGGGCGAGGCGTCGATGCAGAGGGAGGAATGTTAGAGAATTCCGGACAGAGATCCGACCGGTTCGTTTCTCTGATACAGAGGCAGAGTACGATTCGGCGACAGAGCCCTCCCCCCAATCCCGCCAGTCAAGGGCAGGGGTAGGAATGCGGCACGTCAGCCTCGTACTCCCCGAGAGAGAGATCGATGTGATCCCCGCTTCTCTCCGAAGGTATATCCGGAGTAGCGAGGGCCTGGTAGACCCCCAAGGATCAAGCTTGCGGTTGGTACCGGCCCCTCCGGAAGCACCTTCCGCCTCGATCGGAGAAGCCGGAGACTTTTTCTGGGGACCGACGGTCGAACCACGATCTAGTGCACCCTCGGCGAGCACCGATGCTACGGTAGGATGTTCGCTCTCCGGCCCGTCCTATCGTGATGTGGTAGCTAGGGCACCGCCACCCTCAGAGGGTGGCCCGGGATATGGGGGCCAATCAGCCTGCTCGCCGTATTCACCGCCGGCCAGCCCGTCGGCCCGGTGGCCCGCCTCGACACCACTGCTGGTTCCCCGTCCATTCCCAGTCGTTGAAGAGGACCAAGAAGACCTGGGTCCCGAGTTTGAGTCATGGAGCTTCTGGACCGTCCTTGCAGAGGGCCACTTCCCTGAGAAGTTTTGGCCAGTCGCAGGACCTGACTTTGATGCACCCGAATCGCTCACCCCGGATGAGTTCGACTGCTTCCGCCGAACTCTCCGGGAGACTCACTCCCGTCTTCACCACCTACAAATACCATATCCCGGGAGTCAAGTGCACCTGGAGGATATTGGTGAGCAGTGCCGTCAGATTGACCTAGCCACGCTCCCCGCGGTTCGGCACCCCGGGTCATTTGGGCACCACGAGGCCCTCCAACAACGATGCGTTGAGTGTTTTCAAGTACTCCGCAAGGTTATCGAGGAAGCCACCCCCCACGTGTATATCCGTGGATGGGGGCAGTACGCTGCCCTATGCTTCAGTGCGATTCGCCGACAGCCCGATTCGCTGGGTGGCCCTGAGGGTACATCCCCAGGGACGGAAACAGTCAATATGGCTGACCTGTCGGGAGAGGGGGACGGCTTGGAACTTCTCGACGGGGGCTCTCCCCCCGAAGACAAGTCATTGTTGGATCCATCGGTGAGAGTTACTCGTCACCAGAGGAACCTCCTGGGTCTCCCCACGCCCACTGAAGCACTGACGTTGAGCCGAAACGTCAGCAAAGGTAAAGAGCACGGCGGGGCTGTAAAGCCCGCCGACCCATCTGCCTCCATGCAGAGGGCGAATGAGGATCCCGAGAAGGTCACGCTACGTCAACAGCTCGCCGAGCAGAAGAATCTAGTTGACCAGCTCCTCGCCGAGCGCGCTGCAGAACGGTGGCCTGACTACGGTGATCCTAGGCCAGGACAGCAGGGACAGGAACAACCGCTCCTCGATGAGACTCTCCCGGGCAACCGTGATTATGCCGGGTTTGCCGATAGGGGAGAGGCCATTGCCTATGGCAAGAGGGCGCGGTATGTTTCACCGCACCCTCCTGAGCGGCGTGACTACCTGAGAGACCCCGCTCGGATTCCTCCCGCTGCCCCAAGGGCCGCTCCGCCCGCCATCCCACGAGCTGCCGAGTTCGACGACCCGGTCGACGACCCGATTGAAGGGCCATGCAATGCGCTCGTGGTTAGAGATCCTCGCCAGGACTGGAACCCATGTCCGGACGATCCGATGGCGGCACTCATCGCCCGCTTGGAAGCCTTGGAGACTCGGCAAGTGGGGATCCCACCGGACGGCAAGCCATACCCAGCATGGGTGGATGACATGCCGGCACCTCCGGGATTCGGGAATCCCACTTTCGCCCCCTTCAACGGGACTGGAGATCCGCCACAGCATTTGGCCCATTTCAACTCGAGGTGCGGGCCTATTTTGGGAACTCCGGCGCAGCAGGAGGCCGCTAAGCTTCGCTGCTTTGTCCAGACACTGGAAGGGCCAGCATTTGTCTGGTACAGCCAGCTCCCCGTCGGGTCGATAACTAGCTAGGAGGACCTTCATAGACAGTTCCTCTATCAGTTCAGTTCCACGACCTGGAAGACGAGTATCACAGACCTCTTCAAGTGCAAGCAAAGGCCTGATGAGCGAGTCGCGGATTTTGTCGCCCGATGGAAGGGTCTCACGTATTCCCTTGACATGCCATTGACTCAGGAGCAGTTGCTGACAATGTGCGTCGGGAACGTCAAGACCGAGCTGGTCCCTTCCTTGATCACTCAGAATTACCCCGGAGGGTTCAGGGACTTCTCAGACAAAGCTCAACGTCTCGAGGAAGCCCTGCAACAGGCCAGTCAGGCACACCCGCTGCCTCCTATGATCCCTGCAAGGAGAGTCAGCCGGGCCGAGCCCGCTGCTGTCGCCCAGATAGATGCCCCCAGGCCGTTGGAGCTGCTGCCGGTGAGGCCAGCTCCACAGCCTCACAGGAATCCGCCTCCACAGGCTCAGTTCCCGGCCCAGCAGCGGCAGCCCCAGAACCGGCCGGCCCCTCCGCGTAATGTACCGCCACAACCCAGGCGAGATAATCAGGGTCCACCTCCTCGGCAGGCCCCTCCAGCCCCTCGTCAAGACCACGCTCCCAGGGGCCCGTGATACCTGACTTACTCATTTCACGAGGATCAGTTCCCCGGTTATTTCCGGAGCGCCCTGGAGCAGAGGATTGTGCGACTGCCTGAGTGTTGGAGGCCAGAGGAGGCGCACCTCACGGATAACCCCCGCTACTTCCCTTACCATCGGGCCCTGGGGCACACCATCCAGCGGTGCTACGTGTTTAAGGATTGGCTCCAAGACCAGATTAACAACAATGTAATCAGGTTGGGCCCAGCTCCAGCACAAGTGGCGGGTGTGTTCGTGGGATCAGATGACAATAGTGGCAACGAGGACGACTGGCAGCTGGTCTCCGACCGCGGATCCCAGAAGTATAATAACTGGATGGCCCGCAAGACGACCATTCGCGCCCATGGAATCATCCGTGCGCGCTTGAATCAGCCTGAGCCCCCAGAATCTGCTGGTGCTGCTTCGGCATCGTCGTCCCAGCCTGCCTCTTCCGAGAAGAGCAAACGGCGGCGGCGCAAGAAGGAAGAGCGCGCCCCGCCAGTTCCGCCACTATCCCGCACTCTCGGCGATTTCATGCCCCCAGAGATGGGGATCCCTCCTCGGATCCGTCCGGTGATGGACGATTCGTCCGATGATAGTGTTGGGTACGCTTCGGTTAATACCATCGAGCTGGTAAATCCCTTTTCGGTTCCCGACGTTGAAGAACACCAGGTGGACCTCCCTAGTGTCCCCGGTCGTCGCCACCGTCGGAGGAACCGCAACAATAGGAGTCGCTGGGGCACAGCAGTTGGTACCTTCAGCCAGGCCATGCACGCCACTGAGACTAGGCAGCAGGCTCAAAACCGAGCTCAGCGCGCGCAGCCCCCCATCCGGGGATGACGGATTCGCCTCTGCCACTGTTTGTGGTGTGGGACCGGGCAGAACCGCCTTAGCCGCGCCGCGACCAGCTTCGTCCTGCCACGAGTCCATCCCGGCCTCCTGGCCCCAGCACGGTGACCACTTCCCGGGCTTCAACCAGTGAACAGCGAGATGCGCCAAGTACCAGTCGGCCGCCGGTCCAACCGGCAAGGCCCATCATGCCTCCAACCGTAGGGCAACCTCCTGCAACCAGGGGCTCGCGCTTGGCAAGAAAGTATGATGTCCTGAAGCACTTGGCCGACATCCCAGCAAGGCTCTCCATCCTTGAGGCTCTGCGCCTGTCACCTGAGATGCGCGAGGCGCTCGCTGAAGCCCTGAAGAGCCCCCTCCAGTTTGAGACGGAGGTTGCGGCTGTAGAGGCCTTTCACGCCGGAACGATTGAGGACGCTGAATGTCAGGCAGTTATCTCGTTCTCTGGTGAGGATGAAGACCCTCCTATACAGGGGCACATTCGTCCGCTGTATGTTACTGGCCAGTTCAATGGCCTTGAAGTCCGGCGCTGTCTTGTCGACACGGGATCTGGGAATAACCTGATTCCAACTCGGACGCTCCGGAGGTTGGGGTTGTCTGAGGATGACTTGATCCCCTCCGACCTCAGGATCCAGGGGTACGACCGCACCGAGCAAACTCCGGTCGGCAAGATACGTTTGAAGACCCAGTTCGGTGACCTGGTTGCCAACACCGAATTCATGGTAGTCTCTCAGGACACTGCGTACAACACATTGATGGGCAGGCCATGGCTCCACCTTCATGCGGTGGTTCCCTCGTCATACCACCAATGCCTTAAATACTCCCTCAATGGTCGAGTAGGCGTGCTTCAGGGAGATGCATCTCCTTTTGCCTCATGTGAAGCCCGCTATCTGGACGCGGACTATTACAAGAGCAAGGATAAGCAGATCCTGGCAGGTGAGGTTGAGCCTGTCGCTGTTGCAAGTGATCCCTGGGCAAGTTTGGATGACACTTATGTCCTCCCGATTCAACGGTTGGACGTAGCCATGGTCTCGATGGCCTGTGAGTCTCCTGATGAGACGACCGCGACTGCCCGTGCCAGCACCAGCAGCCCAGCAGGATCTGGTAGCCCCAATGCAGTTTCCAACGCAGTCTCTCCCGTGGATGATTTCCCCCCGAGTGGAGAGGACGTGGAAGACGCACCCCCAGCCTTTGAGGAGGGCGTCTCCGCCACGGTCGATGAGTTAGTACAGGTAAACCTTGGAACCGAGGCAGATCCAAGACCCACATTGGTCAGTGCCGCCATGCCCTCTGAGGAGCGGCAGCAGTACGTGGACTTTCTCAGGCAGCACCGTGATGTGTTCGCTTGGGGCTATGACGAGATGCCGGGGCTAGATCCTCAGGTAGCCGTCCACCGCCTTGGTCTCCCGGCGAACCATCGCGGGTTCAAGCAGCCTCCCAGGAAGATGCACCCATCCCACGGTGCCATGGTTGAGGCCAAAGTTGACAAGCTTATCAAAGCCAACTTCATGAGGGAAGTTTAGTACCCCAAATGGCTGGCCAACATTGTGCCGGTCAGGAAGAAGAACGGGCATATCAGAGTCTGTATCGACTTCCGCGATCTCAACCGCCACTATCCAAAGGATGACTTTCCCCTTCTGGTGACAGAGCTGTTGATTGACGCCACGGCAGGGTTCCAAGACCTCTCCTTCATGGATGGATACTCCGGATACAACCAAATCCGGATGGCCCCTGAGGATGAGGAGTTCACTGCCTTCAGGGCCCCCCAAGGTATCTTTTGTTACCGGGTCATGCCCTTCGGCCTGAAGAATGCAGGTGCCACCTATCAACGGGCGATGCACCGCATATTCAAGCCAATCCTCGGCACACTGGTGGAATGCGACGTCGACGACTTGGTGATCAAATCGCGCCAGCGTCAGGACCATCTCAAAGATCTTGAGAAAGTGTTCGGCTTCCTCCGGTCTCGCTGCCTGAAGATGAACCCGTTGAAGTGTGCCTTTGGGGTCACCTCCGGGAAGTTTCTTGGCTTTGTGGTAAGATATCGGGGTATTGAGATCGACCCAGAGAAGATCAGGGCGATTAGCCAGATGCCTCCCCCAGGAAACATCCGGGAACTGCAAGGGTTCCAAGGCCACTTAGCCTATATACGCCGATTCATCGCGAATCTGGCCGGCAAGTGTAAGCCCTTTTCTCGGCTCATGAAGAAAGGTGCCACCTACGTATGGGATAAGGAGTGTCAGACCACTTTCGAGGAAATCAAGCAGTACCTGCTTCAACCTCTGGTTCGGATGCCGCCTGTATCCGGGAAGCCGCTGGTCCTTTATGTGACCGCCCTGGAACGGTCCCTTGGTGCCCTTCTCGCCCAGAAGAACAATGAGGGAACAGAGAATAGCCTCTATTACCTCAGTCGCATGCTCCTCGATGCGGAAGTTAGGTATTCCCCCATCGAGAAGAGCTGTCTGGCGCTTGTATTTGCCGTACAGAAATTACGGCACTACTTGCAGCACCATGAGGTACAGTTGGTTTCTCGGGTAGACCCGTTGAAATATATCCTGAGCCGGCCTATGTTGACTGGCCGTCTAGCGCGGTGGGCTGTGATTCTCCAGCAGTTCAACATCAGGTATGTGTCTCAGAAGGCCATCAAAGGGCAAGCATTGGCGGACTTTCTGGCTGCTCACCCAACCTCCGCGGATCAGCCGCTGGATCTAGGCTTTCCTGATGAGGTCGTTCTCTCGGTCGATCGTGCCGATCCATGCTGGCAGATGCACTTTGACGGTGCCTCCCGGAGCCCCACTGGTAGAAGACTCAATAATCCTAAGCTCAACAGAGTGGGCCTGGGTATCGTCTTCATTACCCCGGAGCAAGCCGTGCTGCCATACTCTTTCCTGTTGTCAGAGGGTTGTACCAACAATGAGGCGGAATACCATGCCCTCATCACTGGCCTCGAGTTAGCTCTCGAGATCGACGTGCCCCATCTGTGTGTGAAAGGGGACTCCGAGCTGGTCGTTAAGCAGATCAATGGCGACTATGTTGTCAGGAAGCTGGAACTTGTGCCATTACTGGAGTGCACCCTCCTTCTGATGGCCCAGTTCCCTTCTCGGCCAGAAATTGTCCATATTCCTCGGTCGCAGAACGGTCGAGCAGATGCTTTGGCCAGCCTTGCTGCGTCACTCGCAGAGCCTGAACAGGACAACCTGATCATCCGCGTGACGCACCGCAGACTCATCGCTCCCGTTATCCCGGAGGGAGATCGCGGCCCGTCGGTAAGTAATCTCACCACGGTTGCCCCTGCGCCCGGAGCCCCGAGTACCCCAGATATGGCAGTCGAACCAGCCCCTGATTGGAGGACGCCTTTGGTTGAGTACCTCCAAAATGGAATTCTCCCGTCGGATCGGGCCGAGCGCGAGCGAGTTCGACGCCGTGCATCGCAGTTTGTCCTCCAGAGCAGTCCCGGCCTGGAGCAGATCCTCTATAGACGCGGATTTGATGGTGTTCTCCTCCGTTGCCTTCAGGGAGTTGAGATCCCACGAGTCATGCAAGAGGTTCATGCCGGTTCATGTGGTGCCCACCAGACTGGGTCGAAGCTGTCCCACCAGATTCGGAGGTTGGGATACTTCTGGCCCTCCATGATCCATGACTGCATCGAGTATGCCAGGAGGTGCCATGCGTGCCAGGTTCATGCGAACTTTGTGCATCGGCCGCTGGAGCCTCTCCATACCACCAGGTATTCTTGGCCCTTTGCAGTCTGGGAACTGGACGTTGTGGGACCTTACCTGCCGGCGACAGCTCGCCAGTGCCGGTTCATTCTGACCGCCACGGACTTCTTCTCCAAATGGGTAGAGGCGATTCCGCTCAGAGAGGCCAAATCCTGTTCTATCGCTGACTTCGTGACCTCCAACATCATTTATCGATTTGGGGTGCCTCACGCTATCCTGACGGATAACGGAGCCAATTTCCGAGCAGCCGAGTTGAAGAAGTTGTACGCCAAGTACAACATTCGCTCGAACCATACATCTCGCTATCATGCGCAGGCGAATGGACAGATTGAGGCATTTAACAAAACCCTCTCTAACATTCTGCAAAAGATGGTTGGTCAGAACAAGAAGAGTTGGCCGGACAAACTCCCCAACGCCCTCTGGGCTTATCGGACGACGACTCGCAATTCCACCCAGATGACCCCTTATTCCCTGGTGTATGGAGCTGAGGCCGTCCTACCCATCGAGATCCAGTTACCGTCCTTGTGCACTACGGTCTACGACCAGCAAGCGCCAGACAGAGCTGCTGAAGCCTGTCTAGTCGAGTTGGAAGCACTGGATGAGAATAGGCTTCGCGCTTTGCACAACCTGGAGAGGCATCAAAGCAGGATGGATCGAGCTTTCAATAAGAAGGTTCACCTCCGCTCCTTCCTACAGGGTGATCTAGTACTGGCCCTAAGAGCACCAATGATCCCCGGCAGGAAGCCCCCCAAGTTGGAGCCCAAGTGGGAGGGACCTTTTGTCATCTACAAGGTCTATCCCAATGGCGCGTACTCCCTAGGGACTATGGATGGTGAGCGTGTTACTCCTCCCACCAACGCTAGGTTCCTCAAGCAGTACTTTGCTTAACTGTACATCATCCAACATGACGTTAAACTGTACATCGTCCAACATGACGTTAAATTGTACATCGTCCAACATGACGTTAAACTGTACATCGTCCAACATGACGTTAAACTGTACATCGTCCAACATGACGTTAAATTCTACATCGTCCAACATGACGTTAAACTGTACATCGTCCAACCTGACGTTAAACTGTACATCGTCCAACATGACGTTAAACTGTACATCGTCCAACATGACGTTAAACTGTACATCATCCAACATGACGTTAAACTGTACATCGTCCAACATGACGTTAAACTGCAGTTCGTCCCGCATGACGTTAAACTGCACTTCGTCCCGCATGACGTTAAACTGCACTCCATCCTGCATGACGCTAAACTGCACTACATCCGAGCTGTAAGACGCTAAACTGTTCAGCATTCATCCCGCATGACGTTAAACTGCACCTCAAGAACTACGTGCGGCTTGATTCCCATCCTTATGGGATACGTAGGACCGCCTGAACATTCATGTTTCAGGCCCAGCCCCATCCTTCGGGAATTTCCATCCCATCTCGGGCCTTTGGCCCAAGTGCCTCTGGGTATGCGGGTGTATGGTGTGAACGTGGGGCTATGCCCTCATTCACGTCGGTTTGCTCGCCACGCCGTACGCCCCCCACGTTTGGGGATGCCTTCCGCTCCCCCCTTTCCTTTTTCGTCCCGCATGACGTTAAACTGCACTTCAAAGAACTACGTGCGGCTTGATTCCCATCTTTATGGGATACGTAGGACCGCCTGAACATTCATGTTTCAGGCCCAGCCCCATTTCCCGGGAATCTCCATCCCGCGTTGGGCCTCTGGCCCAGGTTCCCCTCCTTTTTGTGCGAGGCGTAACGCGTGAGCGGGGGATTATGTCCTCATTCACGTCGGTCTACCGGCCGCGCCATACGCCTCCCCCGTGTGTGGGACTACCTCACACCCCTCATCGTCCTGCATGACGTTAAACTGCCTCTCAAGAACTACGTACGGCTTGATTCCCATCCTTATGGGATACGTAGGACCGCCTGGACGCTTGTGTTTCAGGTCCAGCCCCGTCTCTTGGTTGATCACGGGGATCTGCCGTCTTTTGGTTGCTCTCAGGGTGAGTCCTCCGACCCTTTCCGGTGATCTGTTAACATGTTTTGGGTACTCCGGTCTATGACCCGTAGTGTCGGATTCAATCCCGACAAGTCCTGTGTTGCTTGTCGGGCCTCGCGCTTCCTCTTGTCCGGGCCTTCCTGGGCCACAAATCGATATGAATCCTGCGCTTGAGCGGTTGATGCTCGTTTGCTTGCCTCATCCTAGGCTGACGCGGTCGGATGTTGTGTTGCGAATATGGTCAGCAACATCCTTGATCACCATGTCGGCTCTTTCAGGCTCTGAACATTGGTTGCGCGGTCCTCATCACACTCCGCCTTTGTGCGTTGTAGTGGAATCTCGACACTCTCTTCATACTGACCTTCAGTACACCTCTACACGTTAGGCAGGCCAACCCGGGTAATGGTGTCTTTCGAGGCTCCCATGATCTGAGCACCAAGGATATATGTTGATGTCCTCCCTAAGGGCCATGTGTAGCTGGACCCTCGTCCCCATAAGGAGGAAGGAGTCGCCCGAACAATCGCGTTCTGGGCCCAGTATAGCTGGAGGCTAGCATCTCTGCCCCTCGGGTGGTGGACATACGCAGGCCCCTATCCCAGGATCCTTCTCCTGGAATTGTGCGTGACCGCAGGGCTGGGGTATGTTCCCACCTCCGCTGGGTCCGCCGTATCGCAATAAGCGGATTCCTCCATGGTCCGAGCCGCACGACCTTAAACTGTGTTGTCTGGTCTTACCACACGACCGTAAACTGTGATCGTCTTGGCCGCCCGACGAGAAACGGCACTGCATCGTGATGTTCTCCTCAGGGGACACTCACGTTGGGCGCTGGTTAATAACCACGCCATTTATCAATGCCTTTCGTGGCTTGATTATTGTGGCGATGCTAGGGATTTCTTAATCACAGGCTTGTCGCTGCACAAAGAAAAACCATCCACCTTTAAGGACAAACAAGAAATATCAAATGCCGCTTCTTCTGGGTACGAGGGCCAGACCCGCACCCCTCCCCGCGCTGGTGCCCGATTGTGTTGCGCCGCGCTTCAAGAACTACGTATGGCTTGATTCCCATCCTTATGGGATACGTAGGAACGCCCGGATGTTTGAAACTTCGGGTCCAGCCCCCTACCTCTTAGAGATTCCCCCTTCTCTGGGGAATCCGCCGCCTTCGGGTCACCCTTAAGGCGTGTCCCTCGACCCCTTGCAGTGGTCCACCGGTGTCAAGAGTACTTGGGTTTATTGCCAGGAGGGTCAGGTTCAGCTTGGTCAGGTTCCTTCCACTTTTCAGGCTTCGTGCTCCCTTTCATTCGGACCCATCGCCTACACCCTGGGTGGAGCCCCCATGAGCGGTTGGGACACAATGCCTCAGTGCTCTCCCACCGACTCGGGCTGGTGCCCCCAAGGGCCTCGAGCAGCAAATCGATATGAATCCTACGCTTGAGCGGTTGATGCTCGTTTGCTGCCTCATCCCATCAACGGTCAGTGCGATATTGATGTTGTTTTTCCGCCACGGTCGGTAGTACTCCCATATCGTTACGCCGGTGCCCCAGTCCTTGAGTGAATGGCTGCATGATTCACATTACATTTTCCACCTCCCACTCTGACCAGGCGAAACCTCGACACTCTTGACACTATCCCTCAGTGCATCTTCGCATATCCAGGGGATAGGACCACGATGTGGCGTACTTTGAGGTTCTTATGGTCCGAGCTCTAAGACCTTAAACTAAGATCTGCCCCTATGGTCCAAGCTCTACGACCCTAAACTAAGATCTCCCCAAACGGGGTTCTACATCCCGCATGACGTTAAAACTGCACTCCCAGAACTACGTGCGGCTTGATCTCCAGCCTGATGGAGTACGTAGGAACGCCCGGGCATCTCGACTCGGGTCCAGCCTCAGGGATCGCTAAGTCCCGCCCCTCCTCGTCGCCGACCGTCTGGCCTGGCTTCTGGTAGAGTGGTTCAGTTGTGATATTCTCCCCGATTCAGCTCGGGATGCCCCATTGCAATGATGGGAAGCGACAGTTTCCTCGTCAAAGAGGTTCTGTCTGAGAATTGGGGTGATTCACGGCCAGATTAGTGCATCCGCCTAATACACTTTCCCCACGGTGGCGCAATTTTGGGAGCGTTAGATTCTGTCCGAACAAATCATCACTTCGCCCCACGCTTCGCATGCCCTGTTGATCCGGATTTCCACCCTTGTGCCTGAAGGAACCCCCAAAGCGGCATTGATGATGACATGTGATCCGCCTCCTGCAATACGAATGATGACCTTCGGTCCGTCTATTGCAGTAGTATGGTCGATTGATCCATTGTCCGCTTGCCGTCTTGGGCATTTCCTGGAAGGCCGACTGTTGTGGATTTCTGAATTCGGGACACGTGATTCACCCTTTCTCATTTCCCTATGTTCGGATAAAATCTCAATGCCCCTAGCGTTGTCCCGCTCGTGTGTCGGAACAAGTTGAGGGGATGATACATTGATTAGGTCTGAGGTCTCCTTTCCTAGGAATGACCTCCCTCTTTTCTTTAGAAATCCAGGCCCAATTATGGATGCCTGAAGCTTGGTTAACGCTCCCGCGAGACAATGAATTGTGGTTGAGCATGTTAAGCCAAAAGATGCAGATAAATATGGCAATTCATACAAATGGATCGAAGTATTGAGTAGCGGAAGCAAAATGTTCTGGGAATGGCAAAAACAAAGCCCCTAGGGATTAGCGTGCTGAATGAGTCTTTCCAACGCCGCTACCCTTTGGCTGGCGGCCTCCAGAGCTGCTTCTCGCTCTCTGCATGCCCTCTCTTCGTCGGCAGTCGCAGCACGCAGCTCGCTGATCCTGGCCTGTGCACGCTCCCGCTCGACTTGAAGTGTGACCATCTGTTGGCCCGCCTCCGTCAGCTGTACCTCGGCGTCAACCAGCTGGGCCGTTAGTTGCTCCACAAGCTCAGTGCACGCTGCGACAAAGGCCTCCTTCTCTGCCGCCTGCCCTTCGAGGCGCCGGACATCCTGCTCCGCCACGAGGAGCGCCCGCGTGTTCTCCGACACGTCCCGACATTGTGCGACGTCGGCACGCCGGCGGATCTCGCGCATCTTTTCGGCCATGAAATCACGGACCGTCAGATGGAGGCATTGAGCATCAGGTCCCCCGGCACACAGGAAGCGCAGCCAGGTTTGAAGCGATCCCATGCACCCCAGCCACTCCGATGGGTCTCGCTTGAGGAAGCGCTGGATGCACTTCCACCCCCTGCGGCGCGTTATCCGGATCTCCTCGACCGCCTCCGTGTCCGAGTCGTCCATCTCCTCGGGGTCGGCAGGCCGGTAGGCAGGGAAGGCAGCCAGCAGGTCTGCTGCAGGGTCCGCCCCTGGGATGTCCTCACGGGGGATAGGTTCCCCAACATCTGGGCGACCTTCTTCTCTCGCCCCAGCAGCGTTGACACCCTCGTCAGCCCCCGACCTCTCTCTGATGGCAGCACCGCCGGCGTCCGCAGCTCCCTGATCAGCAGTTGGTGGGGCCGGCTCGGTTTGGGAAGTTTGTTCCGGAGCAGGCGGCATGTCTGCCACTGGTCCGCTCGTAGATGGTCCAGGTTCGGCAGCCCGACGAGCCTCCAGTATTGAGATCACTACGCAGGGCATGCCGTGGTTAGTCACGGATCGTCAACGGCAAGCACCAACAGTAAAGTAAGGAGACTTACGGGAATCCAGAGCATCGTCTTCCGCTGTCCCGGCCGCCGCAGGAGCAATTGCAGCAGGGGACCCTTCCGCGCTTGTCAATTTAATGATGGGTGTCTGGCCCCCGCCTTGTCCTGCCGGCGCCTCTCCTACTCCTACTGAGGATGCCTGACCAACATCCATGCACTCCTGAGAAAGGTGGAGAAATGGGTTAGAAGCTGCATAAGAGAATGGATGAAGCAGGTTGAGTAGGGATAGAAGCGGACCTCGAGGAGCTCAGTGATATCAATATTTCCAGAGCCGGCCACCTCGCCGCTCTCCCGCGGGCTCCCCTGATGGGACCTTCCCTCGGAGTCTTCATCCTCCCCTGTCTCCTCCTCTTCCTCGGAGTCGTTGTTACTGTCATCTTCCTCCGGCAGCATCTGTTCTAGAGCAGGCTCTCGACCGAGCATCACCTTCACCAGAAGGGACGGCTCCGTACGCTGACCACGTTGGCGCGCATACTCGTCCATGGCCGTCAGATACGCATACCACCGGTGGAAGTTCACCCTGTCGGCGACCTGAAGGCGCCCGACCTCTGGCAGATGGATTCCTTCGCCGGTTATCTTCTGCCAGAAGATTTCGGTCCCCAGCGACTGCCGCAGGGTCATCCAGGCCGACCACAGCGCTGGGAAGACTGCATCGTGGGAGGGTTCGAGCAGACGCCTTACCTGCTTCCCGGGCCACTCCCCGACCGCCGTATGTGCCCCCTCTCTGGGCGCTGAAGTCGTAGCGGCAGCCTGCGATGTGCCCGCCGCCGGAGTCCCTGCCCGCGCCGGCTCCGCTGCTTGGCGCGCCTCCGTTCTCCCCCGCGTGACGGCGCTTCGCCTCCTTCCTTGACGCCCGGTCTCCGCACGGGTGACCTCGAGCCGCCAAACTGGCCTCCGTAGAAGCCCCTCGGGGTACGCGATGGCCCAGTGTTCGGCGTACTCGGTTGCCAAGCCCGCGTCGACCCCGGTAGGAGGGAGAGTGATGACGTCTCTAGAGCCAAAGGTGGCGAACATTAGCCACATCTGGCGAAGGACGCAAGGGTTCGTCTCCTCCCGGACAGCAGCGAATACCCTCTTCGGCATCCGTTGAAGGCACCCGAACTGCCTGGCGAACCGGGTTGGCACGTAAGGCTCGCATATTACCTTCCCGTCGATCCGAGCCACGAGCACCCCGCCCCGCATGCTCAGGAAGTATTCGTGCTGCTCCAGCGGACCCTGTCCATTGTCGATCATCTGGCCAACAGGAGTGGGGAACGGGCTGAAGTTGAAATTGGCATGATTGTCGATCCGAATCCTCACGCCCTCCTCATTTAGGGTCATCGGAGCGACCCCCGCGATGTTCAGCAGGGAGGGTCGCAGGCCATTGCCCGGAGGAATGATGGCGTTTGGAAACGTGTACCCATCGAGGTGAGCAGCCACCCAGCCGTGGAAGAATTTAAAGGGCCCACAGACCCTTCTTGGTGACCCCCCTCGCGAGATGCGTCCCAGGATGGCGTACAACTTAGCCAGCACTGGGACCCCGAGGTTGTATCTTTTGTTGGCGGCCATGGCGCCCGCCATCGCCAGTGTCGCCGGGCGGACGCCCATTCTCGCGTCCCGCACTGGCAGGAGCCACCCACTAAGAAAGGCGGCCAGGAACGCCGCGTACCGGACATTTGGGTCCCGGGCCTCGATGACGCGGTACCCCCATGAGCGATAGTCTCCCGTCTCCAGGACCCGCCAGTACGACCCGTTCCGGCTCCTCTGAGCCGCGGTCGGGCACCGCTTCCCCCTGCCTGGCATCTTGACCGCGGGTTCATGCTCCAAGAACTGGCTGAACCACTCCTTGTAGGCTATTTCCTTGTGGAAGTCCTTGACCCCGAGCCGCTCCGTAGCCAGATCCAGCAGATGCCATGTCAGGATGGGAGTCCGTGACCTGTCGCCCCAGGTGTTCTTCGGAGGCAGGAACTCATCGTATTGGTAACCCTCCAGTAGGATACCTCCGATGCAGTGGATGTCCCAAAGACCGATGCTGACCTCGCCATGGTGAAGATGGAAGGTGTTGGTATCCGGGGACCGGCGGGTGAGCAGCTCCGGCCTGAGCTCGGACTGCTGATAGAAGTGGAACTGCGACGTCCACACCGCCTCAAACAGGCCGATGTACCGCAGCTCCTCCGGGAAATGATCGCAGGTGTGGCGTACCCAGAATGCCCAGGCCCACTCACTGGTGAAATTGCCCCCAGACCGCAAGTCCCAGTCCTTCAGCCAGCCCTTGGTGTCGTCAGTGACACTCTGGCGGTATATGCTCGAGTAGAGGGCTGGAGAGTTCTCCGCAGTAGGCTCACTCCCGGCAATGGTTCGCGTCCTCGGGTTCAGGACATAGACATCTAAGTGCCTGGTCTCCCTGGCAGGATGCCCATTGTTGGTGATGTTATAGCGGGGAAGCTCGTCCTCCCGGGTCACCCAGGTCCGTGGCGCATCAACCTCGAACCCTGGCACCGGAACCTCATCCAGGATGCCATAGTTCCAGAGCGGCAGGTTGTCCGACAGCGGATATGTCTTCTGGGCCGGCGTCAGCAAGTCGAACAAGGATTGATTGCTAGAAACAATCTCCTTGGCTCCGTAGACCTCCCCGTTCGCCGCCATCTCAGCTCTGCGAATGGCGGCATCCCCCTCATTCCCTTGATTCGCGGCCATCTCAGAAGCTCCGGGAGTCGTGTGGGTTAAGGGATGAAGCGTGCGGAATCGGACGAGGCTGGTAGAGAAGTTTGAGGGCCGGCACGTAATCCTAAGGGACGGCGCGCAATTGGGAAGTCTGTCGCGTAAAACCCCGGGTGTTCGCGCAAAAGCAGGCTGAAATCCGGATACGTTTGCGCGACGAGCAGGTGAATTTTGCGCCGGCAAAGGCAATTTCGCGAACGAGAGCTTGGAATCTTGTCGCGCGGAAAGCCTGTGTACGGTACGGGGGACCCAGGCCCCTATTTATAGGCGAGTCCGGGTGTCCGCGTTGCGCGGAAAGCGCTTTGCGCGACCGAGATAACAAATTTCGCGCCCGACGCCTTTTTGCGCGCCACCGTCCCGCGCCACCCAAGACTTCGCAATTCCGGCGTCTCCCTCGGAACCCGATCGTTGCGACCTCTCGCCGATCAGATTCCGAGGGGGGGATTTTGTAGACGCCGGAAAAGTTCGTTGTTCCCAAACAAAGCTCCGGATGCGGAAAGCGAGGTCATATTTGGAGTCCGAAGCACGTTTCGGAAGGCCCGGAGGCCTTGCGCGGAAATTAGGAGGCCCGCGCGCAAAGTTGGAGTGCCGCGCGCAATCCTCCCGGGATGCGCGCAAAGCGCCAAGCTGGCGCGCAGGTTTTCGCGCCCGCTGCCCGCGTGACTCCCTTGCGCGCCGGGGCCCCGATTCCGCGCCCGCGAAGGAAATTGGGCGCCCACGAACCAGATTCCGCGCCCGGGGTTGCCTATAAATATAAGGCGACACCCAACGTTTTGGGGGTTGCCGGAATCCGAAGGATCGCTCGTTCACGCAATCCCACCCCCTCCGCGCGCAATGCCAATCTTCAGGTAACCTCTTTTCTTTCGCGCAAGAAAGCCTTGGGGTTCGCCTTCGCGCGCAATCCCTTTGGCTCCTTTCCTTTGAATAACTTTTCACCCAAAGGCCTTCGCGCGCAAAAGAATCCTCTTGCGCGCAATTTCCCCCGGGTGCGCGCAATCCAGCCCGATTGCGTGCACCCCCCTCTTCAAAGTGGCCATTCGTGAAAGAATGAGACGTTGCCCCCGCGCGCTATCCGAAGCCTGGTGCGCGCAATCTCTATCTTTCGCGCGCAAAGAGCTGGCCCTATTGCGCGCCAGCCCGGCCTTTTGCGCGCCGACCCACGGTATTGCGCGCCAAATTCCTCTTTTGCGCGCAAACCGCCCGGGTCGCCCCCTTTGACCCCCTGAGGGTACCCGCCTGCGTGGCGCCCGATGATCCTGGGTGCCCGCACCGTGCATTGTCTTCCCGTGCGGCCCTCTAGGCTTGCGCGAAGTGACACGGACCCCTCAGCGGCACCACCTCGTCCGCGCGACAAGACGTTAAACTTCCAAGCATCTTCGTCCAAGCTACAAGACGTTAAACTGTACAGCATTCGTCCCGCATGATGTTAAACTGCAATTTCGTCCCGCATGACGCTAAACTGCACCACGTCCGCGCTGCAAGACGTTAAACTGCCAAGCATCTTCTTCCTCAACACACGACGTTAAATTGTACTTCGTCCGGCAAGACGCTAAAACCGTCCCCATCGCCCGATCCCGTGCCTCGCACGCAGGGTCCCCCTCTCGGTTTGGATGTGGCCCCCACCCGCCCGTCTCTGCAGGGATGTCGGGGTTGGAGTGGCCTTCGCCCACGGGGGTAGAGTATTACAGACAGAACGAACTACGTGGACTTTGATCCCTGTCTCCTAAACAGGGTACGTAGGAAGCCTCCCTGAGGTTCAAGCCCACCACCTGGTCGTCCCGGTCGTATTCACGTCGGTTCGTCCATCAGTGGACCCCTCCCGGGTTCACACTTGCGTCGATTCACCTATGAATCCGCCCTTGTGGGAGACTGCACGTGTGTATCTCCATTGTGCTTCCCCACTGCCGAAGCTAGTAGAGGGCGTGACAGGGATCGAGGTGTCTCTTACTTTCGGCCCAAGTCCCTCTCCAACTGAGTTTTGCCGCATACGGGCTGCCTCAGTGCGTAAGTCCTGACAGAACGAACTACGTGGACTTTGATCCCTGTCTCCTAAATAGGGTACGTAGGAAGCCTCTCCAAGGTTCAAGCCCACCACCTGGTCGTCCCGGTCGTATTCACATCGGTTCGTCCATCAGTGGACCCCCCCTGGGTTCACATTCGCGTCGATTCACCTATGAATCCGCTCTTGTGGGGGACTGCACATGTGTATCTCCATTGCACTTCCCCACTGCCTTTTTCTATTTCTCTTGCCAGCGTCCAGCATGATGTTAAACTGTGATCCACCCGGCCGTTCCATCCCCCTCTGTGCGAGGTGGTTCAGTTCAATCCTCCGCCCGGCAGCCTCGATCTCCTCGTGAGTCGGCTTGCCAACGTCCAGCATGACGTGAAACTGTGATCCACCCGGCCGTTCCGTCCCCCTCTATGCGAGGTGGTTCGGTTCAATCCTCCGCCTGGCAGCCTCGACCTCCTCGTGAGTCGGCTTGCCAGCGTCCAGCATGACGTTAGACTGTATACCCGAACTGCGCTGACTTTGATCCGTGCTAACGTGCGGTACGTAGGAAGCCCCTACGGGGTCCAAGCTCTTCACTCCATCATCCATCCTGATCCTTACCCGGGCCGCCACATCCCGGTGGGGTCATGCCATTTCATTCCACTCCACTTCACTCGGGAAGCCGCTCATGTGCTGGCCCCAGCATCGGAGGTTCCCCGCAAGGGGTTCTGTCATCTAATCCACTCCTCGTGTTGATCAGTCCGATGCCGTCCCCGCTGGACGTTAAACTCACGGCATACCCCGTGTTAAACATGGGAAGCTGAGGAAAACCTCAGGCAACGCAGTTCCCCGTACCCAGCGCAGGATGCCTCAGGCCATCGCGCCTTCGAGAAGCCCTATTAGGGACGGAAGGCAGACATGCAGAGCCGCAGTGTTAAGACACGCCCCCAACACCCGGAGCTACCCGGTCTCCTCACCGCAGGTTGCTGCCCCGACCAGACTCCTTGGAGCGTCTGGGCGGAAGCAGCGTAATTAACCGGTGTCCATAGAGATATGGCGCCGGGAACGAGATTCACGAACATTCTTAAATCTATGAGGGAGACCCGGATTAGGCGACGAGTTCCGAGGAGACGTCCACGGAAGGAGGAGCCTACATCCCATCATCCCGGTTTCGATCAAGGAGCAGACGCCCCTGAACAAGGGACGGATGTCGCCCGCCTTTGGAAAGCGGGACTCCGGGACCACAAGCCGCGCTCCCATCCCCTCGGGTCGACGGGCGCACGCGCGAACGCGTCCTGGCGGAACAGCGTCGGAACAGAAGCTCGGCGCACATCCGCACCGAAACAGTCACCCAAATGTTCTTTTTAATAATGAAATTATTAATAAAAGGGTAATTGGAAATTAAAAAAGAATTATATATAGTAATTTTTTAATAAATATGGTTTTCTATTAGATTTATAGAAAATATTTCTTTATTATACAAGAGTTTTTAATTCATATGAAGCCTGGAGATACATGAGGTAAGGGAATTATGTTACAATCTCATTTCTTTTTATAATTATCTATTATAAATTTCCATTGAGGGAAATTATATAGATCTTATCCTTTAAACCTGTCAACTTTATTATCCTATAGTTATTCATTAAAATTTTATATATTAATATCATTTTCCAATCTAAAGTGCTTAAAATTATCAAGAAGTTTTTTAAAGACAAGCTGACCTTATTTCCTCTTTAGTTATAAAATTTTTATTCCATGTCCATGCACTTCAAAAATAAATATAGAAATTTTTACCTATATTTGAAATTTTTTTTAAAAAATAATTTTCATTACCACTTTATTTAAAAAATATAAAGGAATCTTTTTAAATTAATAATTTTTGAATAATTCATTTTATCACTTTGTACAAAAGTGGTAAAATAATGTTTTCTTTTAACATATATGGTATGAATATATTTTCCCATAAACATGATTATTATTTTATTTGAATATTCCTTTATAAGTTTTCATGGTAATTACAAAATAAAATAATTTTCTCAATATTTTTGGTAATTTTCAGTTAAAATGTTATTAAAAGAAAATTATTTTTTCCTCGTGTTTTAAAAGACATGTTCAAATGTTCTCTTAAAGGTATTTTTCATATGTCCAAATCCTTTATGGATTTTTATACTTCAATGGAGGTATTATCCTATGATACCAGACACATTCTTTATTTGGATAACTTATGCTAATGATTATTTAAGGATGATTCTATGAAACCCATTTCTTTCCCATGGGTTAATTAATTTATGATGAAACCTATATAAAACTCATTTTTTCTATGGGTTATTCTATGATGAAATGATGAAATGTTTTTAAAATTCATTTCTTTTCCATGGTTTATGATATGATTATATGATGAATTTTTTATGATCTTTTGGATAATATATGTATGGTTTTCATTATGTGACGGTGGTCCCTCAATTATATAGACCTCTAATGAAATATTAAAATACGGATATCTCATGATAAAATAAAGACTAGAATAGGGAGTAAACATAGTTTATTAAGGGACTCAATCCACAATGATAGTGTTGGGAGTGAACATTAACTAAAGAAATGATGGAATGGGGAGTGAACCCAATCCACTATAATAGTATTTGTAATGATCCTTGACTAAGGAATTGAGTTTCAATAATTTTTTGTTTTCCACATACGTATTACTTATTATTATGATTTTCTTCATCGATCTTGATTAATAATTAATTATTTTGCACACTTATGACTTATGTATTCTGTTATGACAAGGCCTTATTTAATAATTTATGATTTATGTTCTTTAACTAATTAGGTATGATTATCAAAAGTTATGATCAAATTCATATACCCTTATACTTGTCTTATGATAACTTATGATCATTGATTAACATTTATAATTTTTACCCTTATTGGTCATTTGATCTCACCCTTTATTATGTTCACTACACCCATTTTAGGAAGAAATTTTTTAAGTAGGGTATTTCTAAGAAATGTTCTAAGTGCGAACTTTGTGAGAGATGTTGAAGATCATTTTTCAAATATGTTGTTTATGAATCTAATATACAAATAATATTAACCATTTTTATTATAGGGAATGTATTTTATGAGATGTATTGAATATTAATCTAAAATAATGTAATATTCATGTAAGTTATGCTTAGGTCACCTCAATATTCCCATTGAAAGATACTCACCTTTGGCCTCGAATACAAGTTTTTTTGAGTAAATTGAATTAGGGAAAACCCATTAAAAAGAATGTAGAGGACATGATCTAAGACCAATGAATCTTAAATAACAATTTTTGATAGATGAAATAATGGTGATCATTTTATTAAATTATAGATAGATCAAATTTAGAGTTTTTAGTGGTGATCTAGGCATCCTAAGTAGAAGATAAAATTATGCACAAGATTCATAATACCACCATTTATGATGCAAGGGGTAAATCGCTCAGGTGAAAAAAAATTCCCCTAAAGCATTACTTTCTTCTTTTGAAGATCCATAACCCCACACTCCAGATAGATTTTAAGATTAAACAGAAGGGTTTGAACCTCTCCTAGAGGTTCTTGTTCTACATGAACCCAAATGAAAAATCCACATATAACCTCTTCTTAGAAGGATACTATGATTAATTTATATGGAATACGTTTAGTTCCTTCACAGGGGTCATCATGCAAGCCAACAATAGTGTAGAGTTCCTTCAACTATGGTTTAGTAGGGTTGTTGATTGGGATACAAAGAAATATGCATGGGTTATTCTCTTTATATTTTGTTGTTGGAGTATATTGGAAGTAATAAATAAGGCCCTACATGAGGGTACTAGTAGTTAAAACCACCTCCTAGATACTAATTCAAGGTTTATAGTGGAAGTGTTATCACCTCTCCTAAAAATTTGGGAGACCACCCCATACTTAAGGGGCATCATCAATCATTTTGTCCCTTTCCCCAAGGATACATATACTACTCAGAGCAATTCGGTTTGTTTTTCTCTAACCTCATATAGATTTAAGCTCAATGTGGATTGGTCCTTCAACTCTGATACTATGCATGGTGGTGGTATTTTATGTGACCATTATGGATCTATAATCTTTTCTTTTAGTGTGTCTTATGTTAAAGGGGATTTCCTTCTAGTGGAGGCTTTTTCCATGAATAATGGGATGGAGTTGTGTAGTGAGAAGAATATTGTTCTTAAATTCAATGAAACCAACTCGATGGTCATCCTCTACTATCTACAAGACCGAATCATGGTTCCTTGGTATATCATTTATCATATCTATATGTGAAAATATCTCATCAAAGATAATACCACTCTCCTTCATAACTGGAATGGGGGGAATCGAGCAGCAAACTACTTGGATTTAAGGGTCAGTTCAGTTGGTGTGTGTATTCTTTTTTCTATATTTTTATCTCTCCCTATCAGTTGTCTTGACATTTTTAGGGTTCATGTCCTTGTTTTTCATTACATTAGTCTCCCCTAAACTTTTTTTATTTTTTCATCCTATGAGATAAAATAAATATTTGGTGTGTGTGTGTTTTATCTTCACAAGTTTCTTTCTCACATGTAAGTTTTTTCAATATCCTTAGATACTAAATAAAATTCAATATTCGTATCATATTCTATTATTTTTATTAACATGTTTTTATGTTTTTATTAATGTTTAAATTTATTTACCCCAAATGTTGTGGAATGTTTCACACAATTTTGGAGTGTTTTTTATTTCATTATTTTCACTTCTTCAATTATTCCCTTATGAGTCTACTTTTATCTTTCATTGAGAATTTTTCATAAATAGAGGGATATCCCATTTATGGGTTGATACAAGAGAGTATAAAGGGGTTGAGATAGATGTTATATCTCATTCTATCAATGTATAGTCATGTATTTTAATTTATAATTCAATTATATGATTAATTACACATTATTTCTCACTATATTTTAAATATAATTGTAATTTTATAAGAATTAATTAGTGGGGAATGAGTGTAGTTCTTATTTTTTTGAATAACTTTTACTCAGATTTATGAAATTGAATCATCAAAAATAAATTCATCCAATATACCACTAACAATAACATAGGATCTACCTATTACCATAAATTTAATTTTCTTAAGTATTTTTTTGTTCAAGTAACCTAAATCAAATTATATCTAAGTTTTCAACTTCTAATATAAATATCTCTGTAGAATAATCATGTTTCTATTGGTTTATTCTTATATCTATATGGATTATAAAACCTAATAATTACTATAAGTAATCGATTCAACCCGAAACCTAGGTAACTTTAGTAGAGACCAAATTTTGGCACTGTTATTGTGGGACCAAGTAAGTATCCTTAAAGTCACATTATATTATCACTCAATTCCTCTTATCTCACTCCATTTTCCCTATAATTTATAATTACTATTCTTTTGTTATTTCATCTCCACTTATACCCATGACCATTAACACTGACTACTTAAGGTGTAATGTTTTAGGTTTTTGGATTCAAGTATACCTAGGGGTCTATTTTCTTTAGATCCGAGTATTTATAGGTTTACATATTATAAAATTGATTCCATTCTAAGGGAGCATCTTCCATAAATCCCAATAATCATCTTGAGCTAGAAACAAAATGAAAACCCAAATCAGGTAAAACCAAACTTAGGAGATGTGGTTGATCAAACCATGAACAACTACCTCACACCTTCTTAGACTAATTCACCATCTTATATTAGAAATAATTATATAAATGATTATTATTTTGTATTTAAACTCTATTTATTAATAAACCTTACAGGCTATCATGGGATAGAGTAAAAAATACCATACCACCATATAAATAAATCCAATGACATTGTTGAAACCATGTTCCCACAACATCAACTTGAGTCAGATAAGATGAATTTATTTTCTTTTTCACTGAAGAATCAAGAAAATAATTGGTTAAAAATTTTAATACAATCATACATCCATTCATAGGACTAATTTCAAATAAACTATACAAAATATAATTTATTCATTAAGAAAAAATATCATTAAAAACTACATCCAAAATATCATTGAAAAAAATAACGGAATTCATTTTATGAAATATGGGAAAGGTTTAAATATATATTAAACATTCCATTTCACTAGGGATTTTTATCCAAGAATAAGTGAGAATATTTTACGAAGGGTTTGTTTTAAGAAATAAATAATTCATTTACATGATGTATAATGGAATCATTAAAAAAATACCCAACTGATTCTTATGAGAATCTAGAAGATCTTGTTGAACAAAACCAAACTTTGTGAATCTCACCCTACTATGAGAATCCTCTCAAATATAGAGGTTGTAAGAACCCAATTTTTTACCCAGGTATATATCCTTTAAATTTTGGTCTAATTATATTTTAAGGACCTAATATAGATGAAAAATGAGTTATAGAAAGTCTCAGGGGTGTATGAGGCGTTTTTGGAGCCTAAGACCCATCTTTTTGGGAGAAAATATCCAATCATACGGTTTGTTTTAACCATGTAAGGCAGGCCATATGGTTAATTTTAATCATGAATGGATGGAAATTGATCATGCAAGGGGTGCACTGTTTGATCTAACCGTGCGAAGTGGGACATAAAGACGTGCCAAAATGTCTTCAATTTTAATAGTGGAATTTCACACTGTTAGCGCATGGTTTCCCTAACCATGAAGCCTAACCATACAGGTTCCCCATTCCTAAATCAGACCATGCATGGTTAGAAAATGGTTTAGAAAATCATGCAGCCAAACCCTGTGAAGGGTAATTTTGGGTGAATTTATTATTTTCCCCTTAAATTTATTTTTAACTCAAAACCTTCCCCCTTTTTGTTTTCTAGAAGATAAAACACCCAAATCCTCACTTTTAATGCCTAAAACCCATCAATTCAATGAATCTAAATCAAGAATCCGTATGTAGTCCAAATCGATCATAGTTCTTCTCTTTGGATCCATACCGGTACATTCTCAATTAATTTTTAGTCATTTTTCATTCTTCTTCTTATCAATGAATATATTTATATGTAGGCTCATAACCCTAATTTTAGGGAATTGATCCATTATTTTGGTTTAATATAACCTAGGTCAAATTAGAGGCTAATACTTGATGACAAGAGTCATACGAGTATGAGGAAGGTGGTCTATATCTAGTTCCTCAATTTCTATCATTTTATAAATTGTCATTTCATCATGCTGATTTCATCAGGCATCATCTATTGAATTAATATAACCTACTTATAGACATTAAGACTGTTTTCTATATCCCTTTATAAAAATATAAATAGCTGGGGGGTTACATACATAACTTTGACCACCCCATGTGTGGATAGGTACCATATTTGGGTTTTTCGTGTTTTGACACCTTTGGGCCACTGTTCAGGTGTGGTTGGGATTGACCGCTCTAATGGTAAGCCTCCTAGTATTAAATGGATATTGAATAGTTAAATGGATAGTTCCATGTTGATAGACACTTGACCTACCTAATTTAAGTGCTTAATTTGATTAATTACAATTAAATGTAAATGGAAATTATATTTTATATGTATTAATTAGCCTTATTAAAGGAATTTATGGTTTGTTTCATGTCATAGAACCCCTTTCCACTCATAGTGTAAGTTAGTAGATTAAAATAAGATAAATAATTATGGATTAAATGAATTAATGAGATTGTTTCATGGACCTTGGCCATGTATAACTAACTAAAAGAAATGGATTGAACCTTATGAAATGTCAAAATGGAATAATTATAATATAGAATAATTTAATAAATTAATTACATGTAATGTGCCTAATTAGAAATGGATCTTGACATACTTATAATTGTGGTTTAGATAAGGTCAGATTTTGGATTCTTGGGGTAATGCCTTGAGAACTTGAGGATTCCATTCTGAGTCAAGGATTTCGTTGCATTGGTTTAGACCCACCATGGAACTCAATCCTCAACTATTATTGGATGAC
The DNA here is from genome assembly GCA_963277665.1 of Viscum album. Lineage (NCBI taxonomy): Eukaryota > Viridiplantae > Streptophyta > Magnoliopsida > Santalales > Viscaceae > Viscum > Viscum album. Next base: position 161,535,565 of record OY728155.1, on the reverse strand, counting down.
CAGTATGACATTGTAGGATCCTTTATTTTCTATCTCAGGATGCCTTGGATACACTCCATCGATCCAACATGTCTTCTATGAACATGAGGTTCTTTTTTTATATCCTTGTGCCTAACCATATCTTATCCCTTTTTTACCTTGTATGTATTCCTTGGACTCTGATAGATCACACTATTAGGTAATTCCTAGGATGATTCTCCCAAGATTACACTTTTACCCATAACTAGACTACAGTTGATATTGAGTTGATATCCCTTGAGGTCTTGGATGTCTTGGTTGATACCTTAGATACTTTTTTTATTAGTATCAAATAGGTTTCCTTGTTACATCTTGTAACCTTCTCTATAATTATCATAAGGTGATGTTAGTGCTGGATTCACCTCACGTGACTTAAATATATGAATTAGAAATTAATTAATGAACTAGTTACAAGTCTAGACACCATCTAAGGTCTGAATCAGTTACTAGGGTATTCACGCTACAGTACTACTTTACTTTTATATATTCATACTTTAACATTGTTTCAGTTTATATTACACAGCCAAGATGTTATACACACTATTGGTGGTGAACTATTGAGATTTATGCCACACCCTATTCGGGATCTATTTGTTCTATGGAAGATTATATGTATGAAAGTTTTGATAAATGAAATTGTGTAGCTTAGGGCACTTGATTGCTTATAACTTAGAATGGAGCATGTAGGAAATGATCGAGTAGGGGATTGTGATGTTGGGGATAGTTTTTGGTTTCTTTTTGATACTTTTGTATATCATTTTTATTGTTTCTTTGTATACATGTTTTCCATCATTCTAGTGATGGGGCCAGCCTTGTGATCAGGGCTTATTAGGGCCACCCTAGTGATGGGGCCTTAAGGGGGCCACCCTAGAAATACTATTTGGGTGAGGTGACTTAGGTGAATTTACATGGGTGAGGTCACCAAGGAGAATTCACCTGGTTGAAAATATTGACTTCATTATATTCTCCCTAGTTACTTTCTCACCATGATCTACCTTATTTTAGGAACTTATTATAATTTCTTGATTTATTAAGCTGACGTATTATTTTTTAAAACCCTTTAAAGGTTTCAAATATAAAATTTCCTGATCTTTTAATATTTTCTTGGATACCAAAGCTTATTCTCATATCGATCATATGGTTGTTGATATTGAGATAGGGTGTGTTAGTCAGCAAGAATATTCTCTATTGGTTTTATATAGGATCATGAAGAAACTTCATCAAAAGTACCTAATTTAGGGACCCAACATTATTTTTTACATAACACTGTAAATACAATTTTTAATTCACTTTATTACATTCCCAAAAAAAATTCAGTTTATATTTTTACATAATTAGACCATAATTCTTACATAACAACTCAAATATTACAATCTTAAAATTTCTACATCAATATCTATTTTTCTCATAAAATAAAATCTTTTAAAAAAACATGGTTTATTTTTATGTTTAATAATCATAGATTTTCCTTAATCCCATCATTGACTCTATTCTCCTATAAATATTGTGAAAAATGTTTGAAAACTTGTAATGAGTATAAAAACTCTGTAAGGGGTACACAAAAAAATGGTCAGTCTTGTGAAAACATGAAAACCAGTGGATATTTTATCATAAAGTAATACATTTCACCCTTAAGAAGCAGTAAATACTTTTATTTAAATATAATAACATTTATTACTTTTTCTGTAATCAAAATATTACCATAATAACCTTAGAAAGCATATATAACATACAAAGGTAACTAGGAAAATAATCATACATAAATGGAATAACCATGTAGTCGACTTCCATATATGTCACTCTTATAAATGGAATAGCCATACGACTAACTTCCATAACCAATTAATTGGCGGTTGTAATGTTACCACCCATCCTTGGTTTATCATGGAACCACCCATACTTGGTTTATCACATAACCACCCATAAAATGTCTAAGTACCATTATATAATCATAACACATAAAAGATATCAATTTTCATCATTTCACTAATAAAATTTCATTTGAAATAAAAAGAAATTATTTCAAGATATTGAAATACTAATTTCATTTAAATACCATTTTCAATACCAACTTTCCTAGATAAGGGAAAAAGTGATTTATTTTTCTTCTAAAAATATCAAGGCTTATAGAGGAATTCAAATGTCAAATAATAGTAAAAATGGAGGAGAAGTTGTTCTCACCATATACGTTAAAAAACGTTACTTTGGTCATTCATAAAGATAGTAAAACACTCTGTATAGAAAGATTAATTTTGAAAAAATTTGAATGAAATTAATTGTGAAAGGGTTTGTTTATACTTCTCATAAAAGAAGGTGGTTTAAAACATCTAAACATGACTCAATGAAAGGAGATTGAGATGAAATCCCTTAACATGATTTTGATTCATCAAGTATGTTCTTTCTCTTCATGAATAATAAACATAAGTTAATTATTTAATTTCATGATAAAAATTTTCATTTTTATTATTCCTTTTATATCACTTATCACCATATTATAACAACTACTTGATTATGTAAGTTTATATAGGATGTTTTGATGATATTTGGTACATGAGTCTAAAATGAATTGATATGATGTCTATAGAAAAAAGTGGTCATTAATACATCATATAAAAAATAATATTCAGTACATAATATTCAATTTTTAACATTAATTATACTTTTAAATTAAAACATTCAGGTATGGTTATGAAAAATGAACAACATTATAATTATGGAGCGGGTAGGTCGTACGTACACAAGAGTAACGTTTCCATTTTCAATAATCATTATGGAAATAAGGTAATTATAATTTTATCTTTACAAAATGATCATAATATAATAACTATCATATTAATAATTTATATATACTTATATATGTCATACGTTTTATGTGGTGATTAAAAATGAATCGAATCGCTTCGTGGAGGTGATAGTTCACACGTACACATGAACAATGTTATAATTTATATCTGCATGGATGGTAAGGACATAATTGAAATATTATTTCCTTATAATTATAAATATGTAATTAATATCATATATAAACATTTATTCCATAATTATAGCCATTCTTGAGAAATGATAATAGGAACCCAGTTCTATCGATTTGTGGACATGATAGTTCACGCGTACACATGAACGATAAATTATTTTTAAATTTGATGGAAGTGGAGATATATTTAGGTAATGATATTAAAATAATAAAATATATGTATACTGTGGATACATGAGTTTTTATATCATCATTGTTTAAGAATATCTGAACAATGTGGAAGAAGAAATAAAATAGAAAGACTTTATTAAAAACAATACCTTTCCTTTGGACAATCACCTTTGATTTACACCTTAACACCTCCAAGGAAGGGTTTTGCCTAAAATAAGGCCTCAAGAATGTGGGTAGGTATTTTATAAAGAGGTTATATTAGATATTGATCGAAAAAAATGGTTTTTAAGTACAAATACATTATAAGAATTAGTTCCCTTTTATAAGAAATGGGAGGGCCACTCTTTGAATTCTTAAAAATATTAATATTAATATAAATTAATTTTCAATTCCAAATGGGTCGAAATTTATTTATTTAGAATATAGGACGAGTATTGGTAGAAATATAATCAGCCAATAAAAATCATAAATTATTTAATTATTTTTTTAATCCTTATCTTTCTGTTTTAACCCTTTTAACTCTTGTTGTTTTATTAAGTAATTTACACATTAAGGGTCAATATAATTACCATAACATGCCAAACGACAAATAAAAGAGTCATTTGTGAAATATTATGAATTATTAAAACAATATGAATAAATCATTGATTTTTATAAATTTTATAACATTTACTAAGATATTTTATATTTTCAAACACCATTAGTGTTAATTTTGACACTATTAATTTCTTGACTTTTTTAAACTATCATCAAGATATTGTATAAGAAACTATTTTAACACATCATACAAATGTATAATTAATCCATAAAATATTTTTATGGCATAAATTATGTAAAATTATATTTATTTTATTATTTATAATATCATTTATTTGGTTCTTTCATTAATTAAGTAATTACTGCATCATCATTGTGTTACCATTTTATTTATTTATTTATTTACTAAAAATTATATATAAATTTACATGATATCGGTAATAATTTTATCTTTATAAATACTCTTTATAGTTGAATATATCACTTATATAACCCCATATAAAAATTGTTTTAGTTATAAGATACATGATTATGATATCTTTGTCCTTACTTTAAATAAAATGTTATAAATGTCATAACCACACCCAAGTGGATTCAAAAGGCCACAATTCCAACCTAAGGATTGTATTGATATATAATAACTCATAAAATAATACTAGGACAATTTTTTTAGTGTTTTTATAATATTTATAATATTATTTCAACCTTTAATTACCTGACTTACCCTTAACTGTGGTAATAAAAATAATTACTAAAGTTAGTATTCATAAAACCCAAAAATAAAAGGGTCCTATTTAAATAATTTGGACCTTATTATTAAAAATATGGAATCCATTTTTTTAAATTCAAAACATATAATTGGCAGAAATTAATTAAAGATTAATCCCATTGATAGAATAAGAAAACGGGTTTTTATGTAAAACATTCAAAAGTTCACATAGTTCACATAGTTTTTATATACAATCAATATGAAATTAATTCCAATGAACAACATTAGGTTAAATAAAGAAAATAATAATCTAATTATAAATTTAAAAAAAGGTAAAAGGATAATTTAACAATATAAATAAACTAGATGAAAAAACAATTTTGAATTAAAATGTAGTATTTTTCAATATTTATTAAAAAATGAATCCTTTCTGAAAAATATCAAAAATTAAACTAAAGTAAATTTTTATGTCCTCTTTCCATATTAGATGTTTACTTTATCAAATATAACTTATAAAATCTCCAAAAACTATATTTAAAATGGGTTCTCTATCAACAGGTGGAAAACAGTTTTTTTAGAAAAACAATTTTCTTAACAATAAAACTAGTTTTATCATATACACTGTTGAACATAGTGTCTTTTTTAATTATTATCTAATTAATAAATTATAAGACTTATTTTATCATTACTTAGTTTTTTACATTATTCTTATATTTTGTTTCTTACTCACAATTTTATTCACTTATTAAATAAGTAGGGTTATTTTTTCCTCATAGCATTTTCAAATTCTCATATTACCAATTCAACCATATGGTTTTTTCAAAAAACCTTAACCTGCTGAATCACCTTATTCCTTAAAACTTTATCTCTATGTTCAAGAACCTGGATTGGGTTTTCCTTGTAAGAAATATTCTCTTCCAACTAAACTACTTCTAGACTCAAAACATGATATGGATCCAACATATACTTTCTTAACATTGAAACATGAAAAGAATTTTGTAATTGGAATAAACTCAAAGGTAAAATAACTCAGTGGGTAAAGGATTAAACTTTCTAAAGGATTTAATAGGTTCCAATTAAATTTGGACTCGATTTCCCCTTCTTACCAAAATGAATCACACTTTTCAATGGAGATACATTAAGAAAGACATAATCACCTACCTCAAAATAAAAATCCTTTCTTCGGTTGTTTGGATAACTTTTCTACCCAATTCAAGTTTACCTTTTGTATTGCTAAATAAACTAAAATTTCTATGCCATTTCCTCTACAAATTAGAGTCACATAAACTTCTTTTCACATACTTCATCCCAAACAGCTAGAGTTCAACACTGATTTCGATATAATGCCTCAAATGTTCCATCTGTATACTGGAATGAAAATTGTTATTATAAGAAAACTCAACCAAAGAAATATATTTATCCCAACTTCCCTAGTAATCCATTGAAGATTCATGTATAATATCTTCTAACATCTATATTGTTTTCTCTAATTGACCATCTAATTGAGGTTGAATATCTTCATTGAAATTTAATTCAACACCCGATAACTTCTAAAGGCCTTTCTATAAGTTATAATTGAATCTAGTATCATGATTAGATACAATGGAGAGAGTAATTACATGTAATATAACTAAGATACAATCGATAAATTTGATCTCGAGATAGTGTATCTTGTATAGGAAGAAAATGATTAGATTTAGTCAATCGATCAACAATAATCTATATCGTATTATTACCTTGAGAAGTCTTCAGTAATCCCAATATAAAGTCCATATATATTTTCCAATTTCCACTCCATAATTGGTAAATTATTAAACATTTCTTTCAGTAAATTTTGCTCAGATTTAACTAGTTTACAAGTCATACTTCTCAGGGTAAAGTCAACAATATCTCATTTTATTCCATCCCACCAGTGATACTTCTGAAGGACTCTATATATTAGTGATGCCCGAGTGAACTAAAAATAGAGAATTATGAGATTAACTTAACAAATATTTCTTCAAATTTGAATCCCAAGGTACATATAATATCTTCACAAACCTCAAAGCAGAGTCTTTATCAATGTTAAATTTCGGTAACAAACCCTTTTGAACCAATTATACCTTTTTCTGCAACTGACTATCTTAATTATGAACTTTCTTAATTATATCTGATAGATATGATTTCATTGACACCTAAAACAAATAAAATTAATTTTCTCCACCAATAACTTCCAATCCAAAATTCATCAATTCATTAACCAAATTACGATGTTCCAAACATAGAATTGAAAATGTAGCATTTCTTTTTCGACTCAAAGCATCAACCACTTTATTTTCTTTTCCAGGATGGTAATGAATTGTGAAATAATAATCCTTGACTACTTCCAACTACATTCTATGTCTCATCAACAATTATTTCTGAGTGAATATATACTTCATACTTTTTTATCAGTATATATTTCACACTTTACACCATACAAATGATGCATCTATATTTTTAATGCAAGAATAATAGTATCTAATTCCGAATCATGTATAGGGTAGTTTAACTCATGAGTTTTTAACTGATTTGAAGAATAAGAAATTACCTAATCATTTTGCATTAGGACACAACCAATTCCTTTCATTTATTCATCACTTTTAATAAAGAAAACTAACAATTTTTTGGAATTTAGGGCCAAAATCAGATCATTTACCGATCTTCGTTTCTGTTCCTAAAAAGAGTCATCACATTATTTTTTCTAGATGAAATTAACTCCCTTACGTGTTAACTTATTTAGTGGGATAGATAACTGAGCAACGTTTTCAACAAACCATCAGTAATAACCTGTTAATCCAAAAAAACTATGAATCTCTATGACATTGGTTGTTCTTGGACACTCTTTAACAAAATTTGTTTCAGAATGGTTAATAGTTATGGAATCTTTAGAAACAATATGACTAATGAATGAAATATTTTGCAACCAAAATTCACTCTTACTAAACATTTCATGTAGTTTATTTTCATTAATTGTTTAAAAACAATCCTTAAGTGACTTTTATGTTCCTCATGGATTTTAGAATATATCAAAATATCATATATAAACACAACCACAAACTGTTCAAAAACTAATGAAAGACTCCATTCATGGGATTCATAAGTACAGTAAGTGCATTAAATAACCCCAAGGGAATAACAACAAACTCATAATGCCCATATCTCATCTAGAATACTATCATTGAAATGTCAACCTCCTTCACCTTCAACTGCTGCTACCCGGACCTCAAATTAATCTTCAAAAAACATTGAGCTCCCTAAAGCTAATCAAAAAAATAATTGATATGAGGAAAAGGATATTTGTTCTTAATAGTGATGTTATTCAAGGCTATATTATCAATAAAAATTACCATGGAACCATACTTGTTTTTTAAAAATAAAATAGAATCACCCCATAGTGAAGTTCTAGTTTGAATGAAACCTTTATCAAGTAATTCTTGCAACTATTTTTTCAATTCCATCGGTTCTACTTAAGCCATTCGATAAGGGGATTTATAAATAGTATTAGTATCAATCACTAAATTAATAGTAAATTCATACTCCCGGTTAGTAATAACACTAAGAAATTCATTCAGAAAAACATCCATAAATTCACTCACGACTAAAATGACACTAATAAAAATTGTTTCTTTCTTTTCAACAATATGATCTACATAACTTTCACTTCCATATTTAATAAATATCTTAGATTCTTGGTATGTTATCAAAGGTATAAAATCATTGAATAAAACGTTATTGTATTTGAAATATATTTTATCATAATGAATTGAAAGGAAATCCAAACCCAAAATGATATCAAACTCCACTATAGGAAGATCAATAAGATTTTTAGGGATGACCATACCACCAATGATAATAGAAAGATTTCTATAAATCTTGGTTTCTTTAATACCAACACTTGGATTTTTTAGAAAAATTTATATATCAAATTCATGAGGTGATGTTAACAATTTACTTGTAAATATCTCACAAATAAAATAATTTGAAGATACAGATTCAAACAAAGTATTGGCATGTTTTGAATAAAAAAACTCATTACATACATGTCACCACTTAATTTGATGGTCCCACATCAACCATAGTAGTATAAAATGCTTTTACCACACACTTATACATTCAATATTTCTATTTTCCACCCTATTTAATCAAATTTGGACATATATTGGCATAATTCATTAACTCATTATAACTAAAGAATCATATTGCTGGATTTTCATTGCTTTTCTGATCATCTCCCTTATAGTCACAAGAAATATTATCAGTATTGCTATATCAGAATAACTTCTCAGACCATGAAATAAATTCTCTAGGATTATTTTTACCAAACTTCTCACAAGATAAAAATTTAGTTTTCTTACCTACAAACTTGTTTGAGGAATGATCTCTTATTGGCTTCCAACTGGACCGCTTATTTTGCATGCTCTCTTAGAACACATGATCTTTAGAAAACTCCATTTATACCTTCTCCACACATAGTAAAAGTTTCTCATAGATTTTGGAATATTTATAATTCAATTCCCTTCAATATCTCAATTTTAATCATAAGTAAAACTGATTTATTTTACTATCAAGATCCTGGATAAAATTTGGGATGTACTTTTCCAAACAGGTGAAATTTTCGTCATACACAGCCACTGAATCTTCATCTTTTTTCCTCAATTCCAAGAATTTCTTTTTCATACTAAGTAAAATAGACATAGAAAAATATTTTTCATGGAATATATTCTTAAATTAATCCCATTCCAAGGCATCAATATCTCCACCTCCTCAAATATTTTTAACCATTGACCACTACTGATCAGCTTCACCTTCAAAATAATAAATTGAAGGAGTTAAATTTTGGTTATCCAAACAACCCATTGCATTGAATATCTTTACTATATATTTAATCCATCCATCAACTAGCATAGGGTCATATGATCCTCTAAATGATATTGGATGTTGTCTCATAAAATGCTCCATTATCATCATGTTCTACTATGGTAGATTAGGTTTATATCTTGTATAGGCACCAACACCATTTATTTCCTAAGTCAAATGATCCATCACTGCAACAAACTACTCATTTTTTATTTCGACCATCTCGGGATGCTGATTTTGAAGGCTTTTTCTTCTTGATTCCTTCCCTACACAACTTCCCTATTTCCTTAGTGTAAAACCATTCTAAATAAAAATATCTTGGATGAAGAAACATGGTAATATTTAAATGTTATAACATTTTAACTTTTCCATAATGTAAACTATTTCAAAGACATGTTATTAATATTAATCTAACCTCTAAATTTATCTAAATTGTGCTTTGATACCAAATATAAGGACTCGACCTTATTCTTTACATAACATATTAAATTCAATTTAGAATTCACTTTCTTACATTACAAAAAAAATTCAGTTTATAGTTTTATAGAATTATACTATAATTCCTACATAACAACTCAAATATTAAAATGTAGACACTTATACATAAATATCTATTTTCTCATAAAACAAAAACTTTTAAAAATAAACATGGTTTATTTTCATGTTTAATTATCATAACTTGTCCTTTATCTCATCCTTGACTCTATTATACATTAATTATTATGAAAAAATCTCAAAACATGGGATGAGCATAAAATCATAGTAATTTATACACAAACAAGAACAATTTTTAATCTTGTTAAAACATGAAAACCCACAGATAATTTATCATAAAGTAATACTTTTGACCCTTAAAAAGTAGTAAATACTATAATTTGAATATAATCTCATTTATTACAATTTTTGTAATCAAAATATTACCATAAAACCCATAGAAATTACATATAACTTATATTGGTAAATTGGGACATAATCATACATAAATGGAATAACCATGCAGTCAACTTTCATACATGTCACTCTTATAAATAGAATAGACATACGACCGAATTCCATAACCAATACATTGAATGTTATAACGTAACCACCCATCCTTGGTTTATCATGGAACCACCTCTCCTTGGTTTATCATGTAACCACCCATAAAATTTCCATGTACCATTATATAATAATAACATATAAAATATTGCAGTTTTCATCATTTCACTTATAAAATTTCATTTTCAATCAAAAGAAATAATTTCATGATATAAAAATAACAATTACAATTGAAAAAATTCAATACCAAATTTCCCATAAAAGGTAATAAGTGATTTATTTTTCTTTTAAAAACATTAATTCTTATAGAGGAATCCAAATATCCAATAATGATCACAGCGGTGGAGAATATGTTGTCTCTGTATACGTTAAAAAACAATCCTTTAATCATTTGTAAGGAAATTTAAACACTCCATACAGAATGATTCCTTTTGAAAAAGCTTTATTGAAATTAATAATAAATAGGTTTGTTTATAAACCTCATAAAATAAGGTGGTATATAACATCAAAACATGCCTTAATGAAAGGATATTGAGACAAAGTTGCTTACCTTGAGTCTGACTCATCAAGTATGTTCTTTCTCTTCCTAAATAATAAACATAAGTTAATTATTTACTTTCATGAGAACATTTTTCATGTTTATTATTCTTTTTATATCACTTATCACCATTTTATGACAACTAATTAATTATTTATGTTTACATAGGATGTTTTGATGATATTAAGTACATGAGTCCATGATTTTTATAGCCAAAAGTGATCATTAGTGCATCTTCTCCATAAAATTTTAATGAAATAATAATCACTTTTATATATTAATTATACTTTTAATTCTAAACATTCATGTATGGTTATGAAAAATGAACAACATTATAATCATGGAGACGATAGGTCGTATGTATGCATAAGTAACGTTCCCATTTTTCATTGATAATTATAGAATGAAGGTAGTTATTATTTTATATTTATATAATGATAATAATATCATAAATATCATATTAATAATTTATATATACTTATATATAACATAATTTTTATGTGGTGATAAAAAAATAAATCACATCGCTTCATGGAGGTGATAGTTCACACATATGCTCGAACAATGTTTTCATTTTTATGTGCATGGAAGGTAAGAATTTAATTGACATATTATTTCTTTATAAATATAAATATTTCATTAATAACATATATAAACATTAATTCTATAATTATAACCATTATATAGATATAGTAATAGAAAATGAATTTTATCGATTTGTGGAGGTGATAGTTCACACATACACATGAACGATTAATTATTTTCAAATTTGATGGAAGTTGAGATGGATTTAGGTTATGATATTAACATAATAACATATTATTATATTGAGTATAATGGAGTTATGATATTATCATGGTTGAAGCATATTTGAAAGAAGTGGAAGATGAAATAAAATAGAAATACTTGATTAAAAATGATACCTTTCCTTTCAATGATCACCTTTCATTTACACCTTAATACCTCTAAGGAAGGTTTTATGCCTAAAATAATACCTCAAGAATATATTAAGGGGTTATAGAAAGGTATTTTATCATATATGTTCTGAACCAAAATGGTTTTTTAGTGTGAATAAATTATAGGAAGTAGTTCCCTTTTATAAGAGAGGGGAGGGGCACTCTTATAATTATTCAAAATATTAAATTAATATAAATTAATTTACCATTTCAAATAGGTTAAAATTGATTTAGTTATAATATAGGATGCGTATTTGTAGAAATATAATCATCCAATAAAAATTAGACATGTTATTATTATTATTTTTAATCCATATCTTTTTTTAACCTTTCAAGCTCTTATTGTTTTATCAAGTAATTTACACTTTGAGGGTTAATATAATTACCATAACATACCAACAAACTAATAAAAGATTCATTGTGATATTTTAGGACTTATCAAAAATAGTTTTCAGAATCATGGATTTTTAGAAAAGTTATAACATTTAATAGAATATTCTATTTTTAAAAATACCATTAGTGTCAATTTTAACACTATTAATTTCTTGACTTTTTAAAAATAACATAACTTCATGATATAGTCAAAGAAGTTCTTTTAACACATCAAAAAAATGTTAAATAATATATAAAATTCTTGTCTACCAAAAATTATTTCATATTATATTTATTTTATTATTTATAATATCATTTATTTTATACTTTGATTAATTAAGCAATTACTACCTCATCATTATATAAAATTTAATTTAATTATTTATTTCCTAAAAATTATAAATAAATTACCACGATTTAGGTAATCATTTTAACATTATAAATGTTATTTATAGTAAAATATATCACTTATATACCCCCATGTAAATATTTTATTTGTAATAAGAGACATGATTATGATAACATTGTCTTTACATTAAATAAAATGTTATGAATGTCATAATCACACTCAAGTGGAATAAATAGGCAATAATTTTGGACCAAGGATTTTTTGGTCAAAAATAACTCATACAATAAGATTAAGACAATTTTTAGGGTAGTTTTATAATATTTATAATATTATTTTAACCTTTAATTACTCGATTTACTCTCTACCGTGGTAATAAAAATAATTACTAAATTAATTATTCCTAAGACCAAAAATAAAATGGACCTATGTACATAATTTGGAACTTTTTATTAAAAATGTTGAATCCATTTTTAGAAATTCAAAACACAGAATTGGAAGAAATTAATTAGAACTTAATCATGTTGACGGAATAAGTAAATGGGTTTTTAAGTAAAACGTTCAAAAGATCACATAGTTTTTATATCCAATTTCAATATGAAATTGATTCCAATGAACTAGATTTGATTAAATGAAAAAACCATAATCTAATTATAACTTAAAACCAAGTAAAAGGATAATCTAACAATATAAATAAATTAGACGAAAAAGTGGGTTTGAATTAAAATTAAGTATTTTTCACTATTCATTAAAAATTAATCTTATCAAAAAAATATCAAAAATTAAAAAAAGTTAGTTTTGATGTTACACTTCCAAATGAAAAGATTATTTTGTAAAATATAACTTATAAATAATTCAAAACTACATTTAAAATGGGTTCACCATCAAAATGTGGTAAAATGGTTTTTTTAGAAAAATTAAAGTTTTTAACCCTAAAACTAGTTTTATTATATATGATGTTAAACATAGTGTCAATTTTAATTATTATATAATTAATAAATGAAAAGACTTGTTTTATAATTACCTGGGTTTTTACACATGATTTTAGAGGTTATAACCTTATAAGGGATTGTAATGCTGACCGATGTGGATATCCCTCGTCCAGATACTTTCTCCCAAGCTCGTGAATCATCGAGTAAAACAAATTGGGTAGGGTTACCATATCAGTAAAGGTTGGTTATATTCTTGAAGAAACCATTGATTTATCATGTTTTATTCACTACAAAAAGACATCGATATACAAAAAATAATCTAATATAAAATTCCGAAATTTGATATTACTCTTCCCTCTTATGTCACTCATCCATTGATCAAACCAAGGGATGGAATGATGAGTGGTGCCTTTTTCCCAGGGGTGGGTTCAAAGATGATTGGATGAGGTCCTATTGGGTCTGGGTAACATGTGTAGAGTTATAAAACTATCTCAATAAGGTTTTTATTTATAAATCCATCTATATTCCCAAATATATTTATATAAAAATAGCAGGATGATCCCTAATATTCTAAGCTTCTAGATTCCCCAAACCAATAACTTACATAACACTCATGGAATATTGGGCATAAATTTTTTGAAATATACACGGTTTTGGGAGAATTGATTTTTGGGTCCATGTATGACCCCCCCCCCCCCACCCACAGGTTTTATGTAGAGATGCCTGATGGGAGTTGTATTTAGTCAAGGAGTTAATGAGAATATTACAGGATGTCATGAAGAAATTTCCCAGTACCTAAGTCGAAATCAAGTTTAAAACTTGTATGAATGATTTCCCAGTCCCCTATGAATACAAGTTTATATGTAAACACCCAATAGTATGTACTTTCATATAAAAAATATAATATGATGGGATATATTGGCCAAATATTCAGTGAGGAGAGTATAATAAATGGGGATATGTCATTATCCCAACAATACCAATGGAGACACATTTGGTATTGTTCTTGGCTATGTGGCTAAGAAAGTATCTCATCCCAATGCATGACTCTAATAATGGCATCAGGAAAACTACCTTTCTTATGTAAGTTAAACTAGCTATTGGGTTTTTCTACACTAGTATTGGCATATATCCATCAGTTCTTGTTTCATTTCCACAACTAGAATCCCCATTTTCATATCTTAGGGCTATTATAGATTTTTTAGGGATAGATAGTGGAACACATTAATGCATATCACCTCCTTAGTACTTTGGGGATCCCATGATGTAGGTCTTGAACATTTATTTAGTTCTTCTCTAGCATCTAGACATTTTCACTAAATAATGAATCTTCCCTCAAGCATAAAAGAATATATGTGGAATTAAAATTATTTTCATAAAGACCACCTAATGTTTGAACAGTACCTGATATTGGTAATGCCTTATATGAGTTGTGGTCCTATATGATTTCACTAAGGGACAATGTTCCAGTTGATCATATTGACTATGATTTAATTTTCAAGGCTTATATGACTTATCTTTTTGTATTCCAATTCATATGAATTTAATATAAAATTATATCACCACTAGTGGATGTATGACAGGGGAAGCCCCTATGGTATGTTAGAAACTATATGTGATGATTTTCTAATAGAGGATGGGTATTATGATCAACTATCTTCTAGAGGGTGCATTCATTGGTTTTTTCTATGATCATGAATTCACTTGGACATCATCATACCCATGGGGGAGGGGGTATTATTCAATACCTTTACTTGAGTTACTATCAAATATCCTTCAACCATGGGGAAATGGGTGACTAGAAATTCATTCAATAGGCATGTCACTACAAAGGTTTCTGATCCTTCAAAGAAAACAGATCCCGAATATTCTTTTCATCTAATGGTTAAACTCATTCATTAAGAGTTCATGCCAAGGTGGTCTATACAACATTGACAGTAATAGTCCCTAATCATAGACAATAGACCAAAAAAAGAAACTTAATATGAAGGGGGTTGAATCTTCTCATGGTCAATAAAATAAATTAATGGATTATTCAGAAACAATATACTAGGGTGTTCTTAAGTTTTAAAATGTCAGTGCTTCCTTGGACAATATATAAAATTTATGGACCCTTCTACAATTTGTAATTCATATTCCCAATATTGGAAATATAAAGTCTCCCTTAGGATTTGACTATGAGACGAACCCCCTCGAATTATGGATTAAAATTTAGAAGTTGGATATGCTAGTCTGGGACACCAATTAAAGGGTTCCCACCATTCAGTGTGTACAATCCATGAAAGACCAGAAAATTCTTGAAGGAATACTTAATCAGTTTGTAGACGAGGGGTGGGACCCATTCATTATTCCCAAAGATGTAGGTTCACCTCTTCATGGTTTTAATAGTTTTATCTCAATGTTTTTTTATCATTCATATATATGTTTTATATATTGGAAGAGTGAAAAGATGAAGTGGGATCGATGGAAATAGTGGTCAACTCTCATGATTATGTGTTTTAGGCCTCCTTTGTCTATGACCTTAAAGACAACATCAAGGAGGGGAAACTTTCTTCTGAAAAAGTGACATTGTAGAAGGTAGAATGTGGAGTTATTTCTTTTATTTTCTTTCCAATGCTATTTATTCAACCGTTGTTAGGATCTGACCCTCCACCATATAGAATCAAATGTATTCAGAATTCCAAAACACTTCCTAGGTGTATTTTTTCCAAAGAGAGCTGTAGAATTATGGTTATATTTCTCTATTAAATAGTCATAATAGTGTTTATTCATACTTAAAGATTAAAACCAAGGTTTTATAACTATAATATCTATCTCTTTAGGGGGTATTGATGAATAACCTATGGATACTAATAATGGATCACTAAGTGAGGCTCAATTTACCATCATTAAAATAGTTGTGCCTACTGTGGACGAGATGCTAGAAATAGAGGGTGGGTAAATAGAGAAAGAATGGAATTTTGAAGAGTGCCTAATTTAAATAGATGGGATGTTATTAGTGTACTTTACATTATCTTATATCTCTCACACCATGTAGGATGGCTCGGTGTCCATTAATAACCCCACTCTATCATCCAAACATATATTGGCTAGTTTGGAGTTAGAGTAGCTAAAGGATGATCTTGTATCTCTTTCAAGTGTCTCATCCTTGTCAGAGTTTTCTCTTCAACCTAATTAATAGGTATCCACCATATATGGTATTCAATCTCATAAAGGTGTCTAGGTCATGGTTGGGGATGAAATTTCCCCAGTAGTTCCTGAAAGTGAGATAGAATTGATGGATGGTGCCTTCATCACTACTAAAAAGATGTCACAACCTGGCATACATGTTTAGGTGATTCCATTATTTGGGGTGAAACACACCATGTAAGTCAATTAAGATATTGAGAAGGGTGAGTATCTATAATATTCTTTGATTCTAGAATTACTCAATTGAAATAAATTTCTTTTATATTTTTTCACATTACCACAAAAAAAAGATGTCCTAAATTTTTAAACTTAGGTCCTTGTGTCCACAGCCCCAGAGGATGGGTGAAACCCTCTCTTTTACTGTATTTTTCTTTTTTTTCTTTTGAGAAGTGGAGGTCTAAGTTTCATTTTAATATAGTTATGGATTAGATCTTAGAATTTTTTTCAGTTTTCCTATAATGAATGATTAAGGTGCATGGTTAGATAGAAACCATGTGGCCTCCCTTTATGAGGATCCTTTTCATTTCATTTTGAGATATGGATGGTTTGTCATCATGGGTTGTGAACAGTTAAATACAAATAATCCTGACCCTAGGAGAAACTATGTAGGGTCCTTGGTGTGTCTAATTTATGGTACAGGACTTTCACATAGTTTGATAAACCATGTGGAATCCATGAAGTTTTACAATTATTTTTTGACAAAGACATGTGAGGCTTGGGGTAGTCCTATAGTGAGGGGAATGATTTGTCTAATCATTCATCCTATTAAGAGTAAACATTCATCCTATGGTTCTTTGGTATGTAGTGGTACATGTACAATTAACACATGGTTTTTCTAACCATGCATCCAAACAGTGCAAGTTGTCTAGGTGTTTAGATTTTTGTGTTATTCTCATTTTTTCCTATAAAAATAAGAGGTATTTCACCTATCATATCCTACAAATGAGTTATCTAGCCCTTGGGATCCCTTAGGGGTGTTCCATCCTCCCCCTCTCTTGGATTTGTGGATTCCTTTGGTGTTTCCAAGGGTATTTGAGTTGATTTTCTCCTCTCTTTCCCTCCTTATCTCTTATACCTCTATTATCTCTTGTATTTGTCTTACCCCATGAAATCTAGTTACCATGTGTATTTATTTTAGGGTTTAAGGTGGGTTTAATTATAATTATTTTTGGTGTCTAGGAGTTCTAGACACTACTTCTCAACTCATAGGCCTGGTCGACACTGAATGAGACTTCTTTAGAGATGTTTCAGCATAGATTCTGTTTCTTTTAGGTAAGTGTTACTCTATAATTATATCATTTTATAATTCTGACCATTTTTTCAATTTTTAAATTCCATTTTTATAAAATTATAATTATATATGGTAGGATTGTAATGATTTTGAACTATTTCATTGAATTTATTACTTGTCATATATGGTTTTTTATGTTAGTTACATGTTTTATTATTTAAAATTTAATGTTATTATTCTAAGATTATGTTTTAATGTCTTATGGATTTTTGAAATGGTTTTAATGAGGATAAATGGGTTTGAACCTGGTTTTAGTTTTCTATGAGTGAATACAAGGGTTTTAAATAGAATTTCATTTCTGAATAGATGTGTGGACATCAAAATGATTTATAAATGGTCGTTTTAATGTATTTAAAATAGTGATTTGAGATATGTGTGTGAGGTTTACCACTTATGAAATTCCTTATTGGATTATTTAAGTTAGGACCAAGTTGATAAGGAAGATTATTGTATTCAGGTATTATCTTTTTCTTCATGGAATTTTGAGGAGAATGAAAATCACCTCACTTTAAATTGGATCATTGAACTGACTATCGTATTCAAAAAATCAGACCCCAAATTCTTAAGAAAGTCCATTTTATTAGGAAATAAAGATATTGCAGGAAGATAGGAATGCTACAATACTTTCCTAGGTAACTATAACTATTCTAAAGATGATCGATCAAAGGTTAAATATCATGATAGAGAAGGTTTGTGATGAAATCAGATGAGTGATTTTGGAATAAAGTGATTCAATGATGAACTATTTATGCTACTTTTGTTTCACATACTGTGTATGGCTCGTGTGAGATTAGATTATGGGTCAATTAAATCATTTATAACTATCTAAATCAAAAGAAGTTAATTTTGGTAGAATATGGTTGAATATTTAATGATGTATCAATTTGTTTTTTTAACATAGATATATTACCATGAATTGGTATGGTTGGTATTGGCAAAGTAGATATTTAAGGTGGCATAGTTTCCTAGGGTTTGCCAGATTTTTTTGTCTCAAAATCAAGAATTTATTTTATGGAAAAGTAAGGGTTTGTGAAAAGGATTTCATAGAATGCAGTTTGTAGACCATGAAGCATAGTTTCTGGAATACAAATGAGGTATGTTGAGTGGTGTAGGAAAATCAGTAATGGAATATTTCTACATAGTCGTGATATACGGACCACTATGTGCGCTACATAGACCGCATAGGGAAAATAGTTTGCGGGAGGCTCATGGTTTGTAAGAGGTTTGTAGTTCATGGGAGGAATGTCATTTTCAAAATTAAGTGGTGATTATGGATTATTCAAAGGGTTTTCGTATTTAGATGACATCAGCCACCACAAAGGTGAAAGGCACTATTCAGACCACATATCCCTGTTTGAGGTAAAGTATATACCACATTAAGGTTTTGTATAAATCAGAATAGTTGGTTTTATAGATCATATTTTCCTATATAAATATCCTTAATTGGATCATTAGGTATAACAGATTTCATTAGAGGATATAATCATTGTTGGAAGAATTCAGGTAAGTCTGAAGGATTCTGTGAAGGTGGAAGTAGTTTACGGGGGATAATTTTCATGAAGGAGACAGTTCATGGGGTAGTTCACAAAATAATTTGGTTGGGATTGGTAGATCATAAAGGAAAATGGACTGAAAATACAAGGTATTCTAAAATGTATTCAATTTCATGGGGAACCATCCATCCATGAAGAAGAGGTAGTCCATGAAGATAAGGTTGTTAGTGAAACACTTGCACCACACGGTGAAATTCAGTTTGCGGAGCATACAGGACATTTTATGGTGGGTACAAGGGAGTTATTGAAGGGATTAAAATAGTTTGTGAAAACAATTTTTGCAAACTAATAGTACATGAAAAATGGGGTTTCTGTTGTGAGTAATTGGACTTGGAAATCAAAATGGGGTATCAAACTGGGTATCATTACAAAGTCCAAGAACTTCTTACTAGCTTCAAGGTAATTAAGTGAAGAATTGTCTTGAAATATCATATTTATGAAATTTAATCAAGAAGCACTATAACATTTTTGTTAAAAAATTGTATTACATCATTTCATGCTACATGAAGCACATGTACTATTGTATTGAACATAGTGCTAAACGAGTGTAATGGCATATCATACTCAACATATTCTACAAAAAAGTGTTGTTTTCTAGTGTATTGTGTTGTATTGGATTATTTTCGAACCATTCCAAGGACTAGATACACCTTTTGAGTGATGAACCTTATAAAGTCTTATGTTCCTATGGTTGTGTGTTTTACTTGTTTTTAGAAGATAAATAAATATTTATCAGGAGCCTAAGGTTGTTTCAAAAGTAAAGAAACTTAAAATAAAAAGATATAATTGATTCAACCCCTCCACCTATCAAAGATACTTGAATCCTAGTAGGGTATTATCCATTGGTATCAATGTGAAGGTTCCCTTAATTTATTCTTTCTGAAGTTTTGAAGATAAGTTGTGATGGAGAATCTAAATTTTCTGAATAGTAATGGGATTCCATTCTTTGATGGAAAGAACTATCATATCTGGAAAGATAGAATGATGTCTTTCATATATATATATATTGTTTTTGATGTTCTTGAAGCTACAACAGATAGATTTACTCATAATGATGATAAGGATACTCTTACACCTATCAATAAGAAGAATTCTGATAATATGGAAAAGTTAAAAATTATTTACTCTCATCACTTTATAAAAGTGAGTTTTTAATATTAAAATGTGTTTCCATGGATAAAGGTATTTAGGATAAGTTAAAAAATATATATGAAGGAAATAAAAAAGTGAATAAGGAAAAACTAAAAATCTGGAGGTTGAAGTAAGAATATTTGAAAATGAGTGCGTATGAATCTTTTGGGGACTTCTTTAATAGAGTAAGTGAAATTTTCATCACTATCAGATATCTTGGTGAACAGTTATAGGATTCTAAAGTTGTTGAAAAGATCTTAAGAATTAATCCTGATAATTTTGATGTTAAAGTTTCTTAATTAAAATATAGGGACCCTGACACATTATCTCTTGAAGATTTTCATAGCTCTCTCATTACTTATGAAATGATAAGGGAGAATATTATAAAGTTAAAAAAAATGTCAATAGATAAATGTCTTTCAAAGCTGCTAATAAATAAAATTCTAAGAATGTTCTATAGGAATATGATTTTGTTGAATCTAACTCCAAAAATAATGTATACAAAAATATTGATAATATTTTATCATTATTTTTTTAAAAAAAATTAGATTAGGTATAGGTAAATATAAAGGAAAAATTCCCTTGAAATTATTGAATGTGGAGTTGTTGGGAATTTTTCAGCTAATTTTCCTCAAAGAAAGAAATAATTTAATATTAATGAATATGAAAGAATACAAAGAAGGTCATGAAAGAAACAGCCTGACAAGTATAAATATTTTTATAGAGGTAAATATAAAAAATTATTCAAATCCAAAAGAAGAAGTTTCTTATATAAAGATGATGAAGAATAATAAAGTGAAGTTGAATTGGGAAAATATTTTTAAAAGGACAAAAAAAATACTTTTATTGAAATAGTATATAATGAAGAGTTTGGAAGTAGAAGTTATGAATAAGAAGAAAAAACATAATTATAATTTCAAAATAAATAATTATTGAAGGAGGTTCTTAGAAATATTAGAAGGCAAGAGAAAGAAATAAGAAAAATGAAGAATGAAAACTCCTCAACAAATAAATAAGATGGTTTTTCTGATGAGAAAGTCAGGATAATAAAATAGATTTATGATTTTAAAAATTCTCTTGAGCAAGAAAAGAATCATAATGAACATATAGAAGTAAAGATAGAGAAAAAAATAAGAAGAGTTGGAACTTGTCCAACAAAAACTTTCTAAAGCTGAACAGAGGGATAAAAGTTTCAAAATATTTATCTCATAAGTCAGTGAAAGTTATTGTAAGGATAAACCTAATAAGGATTAAAAAAATTACCTTAAAAGGTTGAGAAAAAATCTATAATTATTCCTAAGAAGAAGAAAGGTGGAAAATTTATGTATATTTCTAGGATTAGAAAAGTGGAGAATTCATAAGTTTCTAAAAACTCTGAGTATGACATTTCTCAAAATTAAAAGTTCAAAAAAGTTTATATTACTTATGGTTATGATAAGTCTGAAAAGAAAACCAATATGAAATAGAATTTATCAATTTAAAACAAAACAATTGGTGGCCAACAAAGTTCTATCAAGAAGGTTTCTAAGAAACATACTCACAACACCAGTTGATACAAAAGTTTCAGAGGAAAATATTCTTTTTATAGAAATTACTGGTATTTTGGTAGATTTGTACATATAGAAAATATGTGTTGGTTAAACCCACAAAATTAACACTATTCCATGGGTTATGGAAGGAAAACTTTTAGGTGGATTCAATCCTCTCAAAAGAAGATGTCTGAGAATAAAATTTGGAAGAAACCAAAGAATTTTGGTGTGAAAGTTGAGAATAGGTTCTAACCCTTGGAAACTATTTTTGAAAGATGTGAACAACCTGTAAATATTTCTAAGGGTTGTTTTGTTAGCGGCACTACAAAAGTTTCTTAACAATTCTCAGAAGTCAAAGTGATGAAATAAATGGGAAGAGAGAAATGTATTATTATTGAAACCTCCTCGATAGCTATAAAAGGAGAAAACCCTTGGATTATTGATAATGGGTGTTCTTATCATATGACACGAGACTTGATGTTTTTGAATCATTTGAAAGAATTTTAAGAAGAAATGGTGAAATTTGGAAATGATGAATCTCTGAGAATCAAAGGTGTTGGAACAACCATCACTGGGAAAGAAAAATTGAAATCTAAGAAAGATTTATATGTTGATGGGATGAAAAACAACCTTCTAATTGTTTCAAAACATTGTGATGAGGGTAAGAAATTTATCTTTAGAAAAAAAAATTGTTGTGAAAAGTGAGGAATAAGGAAAGATAGTTACATGGGTGCAATGTAAAAAAGGAAACTTGTTCCAAGTTGGTGAAATAAAAAACTCTTGTTACTTGGGTATGGTGTAAGAAAATTTGTTTTGGATTAAAAGGTTGGGACACGTGTGTCAAATAAATGTGAGAAAGTTATAAAAGAGAGATAGTTTCCATGGTATTATTGATAAGCTGAGAAGAAGAGATTGGTGCCACACTATTTGTCAAAAAGGAAAAATTACAGACTTAGTACATAAAAATGTTGATATTTTTTCAAAACAACAACTAGGAATTATGCATTCTGATATTTGTGGGACAATGGGAAAACAATCAACTAATGAAGATAAGTACTTTATAATTTTTATTGATAAAATTAATCTCATTAATTGTGTTATGTTTATGAAACATAAGTCAAATGCTTAGAAAATGTTTAAAAGTTTTAAGAAGAAAGCTGAGAAAGAATGTGAGTATTTAGTGAAGAAGTTGAGAACTGATATTGATGGTGAGTATAAGAATGAATAATTTGAAAATTACCTTGATAATCTTAAAATTTTTCATGAGTTCATTCTACCATACACACCTCAACAAAATTGATTTTTTGAAATAAATAACAAAAGTCCAGTAGAAATGGGGAGAACTATATTACCTGAACATGGCCTTTCTCATTATTATGGATCCAAGCCATGAGTACTGTTGTGTATATCCAAAATCAATGTTTCTACATGATAAGCTCAGATATTACTCCATATGAAATTTCTTATGAAAAAACTAAAAGTTTGAAACCCTTATTAGTTTTTTGGAGTCCATGCATTATAAAGAATAAAGGTGTAAGGCTTGTAAAGTTTGAACAAAGAAGTAAAGATGGAATTTTTCTTGGTTATGATCTAGAAGGAAGAGGATACAGATGTTTCAATAAATAAATAAGAAGAATGTTTTATTTTGTTGATGTGAAAGTTGTTGAAAATGTTAATGAATGGAAAATAACTTATTCTTATGAGGAATTTGAGTAGGATAATGAAAGTTTTGTTAACAATTCTGAAAAGGATACCGATAGTGGCAATCTTACTCAAGGAGAAATATTGGACTCATCTATTTTAATCGATGAGGACAAAACTCAAATAACTTATCCTAGGATAAGGAAGAAAGTGGAGGCTTAGAACATTATTGGTGAACAACATCATAAGGTTTAAATAAGAATAACATCAAAAACCCTTATGCACACTTCGTTATATTCAAAAGTCAAGCCAGATGATGGGAATAAGGATTTTCGGAATCTAGAATGGGTTCAGGATATGAATAAGGAACTTAATCAGACAGAAAAGAATGATACTTGGTAACTCATACCTAGGATGTATAATAAAAATATCATTGTTACAAAATGTGTTTTTCGAAACAAACTGAATGAATAAAGGGAAGTTATAAGGAACATGGCAATATTAGTGAACAAAGGATACTCAAAAATTGAAGGTTTTGATTTTGATGAGACATTTTATATGGTGGAAATTCTAGAAACAATAAGAATCTTTCTTGTTATTTTTTCATAACAAAGTTAAAAAAATCAATTGGATGTAAAGTTCAAATTTCTAAATGGGGATCTTGATAAGGAAGTTTACATTGAACAGTCATGATCATTTTTTTTGGGAAATATGAAAGTTATGTTTGTAAGATGTATAAATCCTTGTATGGGAGAAAATAAGCTCCGAGAACATGGTAATATAAATTGGATACTTTCTTGAGAAAGACATATTTTAAAAAAGGAAGAGTTTTTATCAATATTTACATCAAAGAAAATCATGATTTTTCCCACATCATACTTGTTTTTTTATGACATTATCTTTTATGGGAATCTTGAAAGAACTTGTCAAATATTTTATAAAGAGATAAATTTTTTTTGAGATGTCGATACTAGGGGAAATTAAATAATTTCTTGGGTTACAAATCTTATAAAAGAAGAAACTCATTTTTCTTTCTCAAGAGAAGTATTCTAAGTAAATTCTTAATAATTTTGGAATAAAAAATTTTAAAACATTTTCCACACTGATTTCAGTAGGAACTAAGTTTTATAAATATTTATAAGGAAAGTAAGTTTATCATAAAGATTTTCAGATTCTAATTAGAGATTTTTTATATTTGACAACCTCAATACCTAACATTGTTTATGTTGTTACCTTATGTAAAATATTTTAATTTTCTCCTAAAGAATCACATTTAATTGATAGAAAAATAATTCTCAGATATATCAAAGGCATAATAAATTTTAAAATAAGGTATGCTAGCTTAGAAATTATTAACTTTTTTGGGTATTCAGATGTTGACTAGGCAGGAAATGTTGAAGATAGAAGACACACATCTGGTGGAGTTTTATATCTGGGGAAAATTTGTGTTAGTTAGAATATAGATAAATATAATTCATTAACTCTTATAATAGTTAAAGATGAGTATGTTATTTATAATCAAGATTATACCCAACTTATATGGATTAGAACTCATTTATAATACATAATTATTAAAGTACATTTACCTTTTCTCTTGCGATGTGATAATCAAAGTGAAATCATCCTTACAAGTAATCTGGTATGACATTATCATTCAAAACATATTAATATCAAATATAATTTCATCAAAGATCATGTGGAGAAGAATTAATTGAAGTTGGAGTATATTCCTACATCAAAACTAGTTGCTAAAATATTCACAGAACCTTTACCAAAGGAACCATTTTATAAATTGTGGTCGAACATGGGTTTCAAACCTCATTCTCATCAAGTTAGAGGTATGTGTATTTTTCCCCTCTCACATCTTACCTTTTGATAGTGTTGTCAAGGGGGAGAATTGTTTCATAAATCTATCCTTATATAAGCATACATAAAGGGGAGGTTGTGGGAAAGTTGTGAATCTAGCACGTAAGTGTGTGAACTATTCTAACTTTTTATTGGATTGGTTATAGGAAAACAATTGTATTCTATGGAAGTTGAAGAAGAAGATAAAATATAAGGAACAAAGCTAAAGAAGATAGATGAGGAAATTTTTCATGAGTCAGTACTTTTGGAAAACAAGGTTTTTTCTATCAATAATTTTTATTTCCTACAAAGATTTAGCTCGCATAGTATTAGAATTTTTTATTAGTAATCCATTTCATGAGGTTACAAAGTTCAATTCTTTATGAATCTTGGTTGAAAATAAAATATAAAGGGGGAGATTGTTTGGACCAAGCTGATAAGAAAGATTATTGTATTTAGTTATTGTCTTTTGTTGTTAAGGAAGTTTGAGGGGAAAAGATATCACCTCAATTTTTATAATTGGATGATCATACTAATAGTTATATATAAGAAATAAGACTCACAATTCTTAATAAATCTCATTTTATTAGGAAGTAAATATGTTGTTGGAAGATAAGAATGCTAGAATATTTTCCTTGGAAAATATGACTTTGTTAAATATGATCGTTCAAAGGTTAAATATCATGAAAGATAAGGTTCATGATGAAATCAGCTGAGTGATTTTGGAATTAAGTGATTCATTGTTGAAATATTCATGCTTGTCTTGTTTCATACACTGAGCATTGATTGTGTGGTCTTAGAGTATGTGTTGAATAAATCTTTAATCGATATCTGAATCACAAGAAGTGAATTTTGGTAGAAGATGGTTAAGGATTTAATGATATACCATTTTGTTTTGACAAATCCATATGAATTTCAATTATTATGGAAGGAATTTTTTAATAATATATTTATGGAGGTGCAGTTTTCAATTGTTTTCCAAATTTTTGGGCCTCAAAATCAGTAGTTTGTTTTATGAAAAAAAAAGGGTTTTTTGAAAAAGAGTTCACAGAATGCAGTTCATAGACTATGAAGTATAGTTCGCGAACTATAAATCAGGTATTTGGAACGACATAGGAAATCAATAAAGAAATATTTCTGCATAGTTGTGTTATGCGGTCCAAGAAGTGCTCTATGCAGACAACGTAGGGGAAACCAGTTCGCGAGAGGCTCACAATTTGGGGGAGGTTCATAGTTCATATGAGGCATGTCATTTTCAGAATGATGAGGTTATTATAGATACCGCAAAGTATTTTTATTTTTTGATGACATCGGCTACCGCAATAGAGAAAGGTGTTATGCAGACCACATATCACAATTTGCGGTAAAAGTTGTACCATATCAAAGTTTTGGGTAAATCAGATTAGTGGGTTTTAATGAATCTTATTTTCCTACATAAATACCACTAACCAGATCATTTGGTATAGTTAATTTCTTTAGAGGAAATCATCTTTGTTGGAATAATTTGATAAGAACGAAGTAGTTTGAAAAGGAGGATTATTTGAAGGAGGAAGGAGTTTGTGGGGGATTAGTTCTGCGAAGGAGACAACTCATGGAAGAAGTTTGCGAGGCTTGGTGGCTCGCAAAGGAAAAGGGACCTAAAATCCAAGGCTTTCTATGAAGCATCCACAGCTCTTAGGGAATCATTCTTTCTCAAAGTAGATCTAGTCTGTGAAGGGAAGTTTATCCATGAATTACTCATGCCATGCGATGCAAGGTAATTCACAGAGGATACATAATAATTCATAGTGGGTACAAGGAAGTACAGAAAGGGATTAAAATAGTTTTCAAAATAAATTTCTATAGACTAATAGTAAGTGGAAAAGTGGGATTTATATTTTTAGAAACCAAGCATGGAAATCAGACTAGGGTATCAGACTAAGTATCATTACAAATTCCAGAAAGCTCTTACAATCTTCTGGGTAAAAAAGTGAAGAATTTTTTTAAAAGCTCGTATTTTTGAAATTTAATCAAGAATCCCCGTAACATGTTTTTTATAAAATTTCATTACATCATTTTGTGATACTTTAATCAAATGAACTATTGTATTAAACATAGTGCTACACGAGTGTAATGGAATACCCTACCCATTGTATTCCATAGAAAAGGATTTTTTTTCTAGTGGATTGTGTGGTTTTAGATTATTTTCAAACCATACCAAGGGATAGCTACTCTTGTTGAGTAGTGAACCTTGTAAATTCTTGTATTTCTATGGTTGTGTATTTGATATGATTTCAGGAGAGAACGAAATATTTAACAGGAGGTGAAGTTTTTTTATGAAGTAAGGAAACTTAAAAGCAAAAGATATCACTAATTCACCCCTCCCCATCTTTGTGATACTTGAATATTGGTTGTTTAATCTTAGTTTCATTTTGGTTTGGTGTAAATGGTTTTCCTTTTGGCCTAGTTTTGGTTTTCAAAGAGGAAGACCCTTTTCTTATGGGTTTATTTGAATCATTTTAAAAGAAATGGGTGATTTCTTTTAATCTTCTAAAATGTTTTAAGTAGTGTTTGTTTAAAAGTGGGATGGAAATAATGGATTTGGACATGTTTTATATTTTCAATGACCATAACCCCTATGTAGGGGTGACTTTGAAATGTTATAATTGTTTGAGTGATTTCCATTATTTTCCATTTTTTTAGAAAGTATTTTATGAAATGTGAAAGATATTGGAATACCAATCCATGATTTTGTGTCAAAGGATGATTTGGAAATTTGGTTTTAAACAGTGTATGTGGATGGAACCCCTTAATTTCCCATATCTTTTGTACCACTTATGTGGGTTTTTTATCACTATGTGTTTCTTGTTTCCTCCATTTTATTTGTGGAATGTCTTTGGGTATGTCATGAGTGCATGTGACAAGTGGGGATTTATATCATTGGGTTTTAGGGGTGAGGGAAGTTATAGTTATGGTTATGCCATGTGGGTAGACATGGATAGTTTCCACTAAGACTTGTCTCATTTATTGATCAAGTAATTTCATGTTATAAGTGGAAGATCAAATTTGTTTTTCTAGTTTCTTCACATGCCACTTGTTTCCCACTAGTCGTCCTAGGAATAGGGGATACATGGGTATTTTTCATTATAGTAATTCTTGTGTGGGATAATTGGGTGATGGTATGGACTTAGAATATAGTGGTAGATGCTTTGGTTGTTATACCCATATATGATTATATGCTTCTAATGGAAGTTTTCTTGGTGAGTATGTGATTGAGGGGAGTTTGATCTAGTGCTTAATCGTATCATTTATCTTGATATATTTGATATGGAACCTCCCTTGATAATTTTTCATTTTTATATGTCTTGTGATATATATGTGGAGCCTTATTGTTTTTCTTAACTCGTATGAGTTATATTATTTTATTGGAAAGTGAATTGTCAAAGATGTTTGTGAAAACCTTTATGAATTTTTAAATACTCTTGAGTGAGTGATTTAAATTGGGTTTAAAATGGGTTTTGGTTTAAATATTTCTTCAGCTAGTGTAATGTTTTAATATAGTTGTTTTCATTTAGATAAAACAATCATGAGATATTTTTTAGAAATGTTAATGGTGTTTTTTGTTTGAAACGGATTTGGTCATTGTCTTTGTTTTGAAAATGTGTGCATTCAGTCCCAGGAAACAAAGGTAAAATGTTTTGAAAATGGATTATGGAATCGTATTACTTTCAATGCATTGTATATATATATATATATTAATTTTAAGATTTATCAGTTGGATCTTTCTAATCTATCATGGCGATTGTCGGGTGAGTTAAGTGGTGGTGAACAACCATAGATTTCATAGATACAACTTTGGGCTCTACTCAAATTAGTTCGTTTATAGTATTTTTCCCTTTGGTTAATTTTTTCCCTTCCACTTCTTTCATGTTTGTTTCTCTTTTTTATGGATATTGATCAGGTATATGAAAATGGGTTGGATTATGGTAGAAAGTGATGACTTGTTCTTTATGTTGTTTATTTATGTTTAATTTTGTATTTATTTTTTTATCTTTTATATCTCTTCTTTGGGGAAAATCATTCCTAAAGGAGTTCTTATGATGTACAGGTTCTTGTCCTTGCCTGTGAGGATCAGGAATACCCTTCATAACTTATGAAGAATCAGGTCAGTTTCCTGTAATAGGGTATCATGGTCTATTTAATTGCAAAATGGTATGAGTGGCATGAGTTTTACTTATATTGGAACCTAATCTTCTTGTGTATCCTTTGTTACCTGTGAACATCCTAGTATAAATGAGATTATGTTTTTTGGATATTGAGATATAAGGGGAGGGTCTAGCCAGATCTCACTTATCCTGAACCTCAAGATACCATGGTATATGGGGTTTTGAATTATTCTTTCGAGGTTACTTTTAGATATTGATGGAGGTTTTTTATTTTATTTACCATTTTGGATCCCCTTTGAATTTTGGGTTATATTAGGGACCACTCTTTGGCTTCGGGGTGGAAATAAACATGAGATACATAGTTAGCTCACACATCCTAGGATACCATGTCGTGCCCATGTGGTCAAGTCTACCCTTTTTATAGGTTGTGTTTCATGGTTGAAACCTAGTCCCCCAAACCATGGTGGTTAAGTTAGGAATAAAACTATTCCTCTATAGTTATCATATATGGAATCATCTTGATTCTAAATTTATCTAAACATTTTTCCAATTATTGTAGGTGGAATAAGGATTGTTTTATTTCTATTTTAGGATTTGGTTTGTGATCCTTTGTGTGTTTCTTGTGTATTTCTTATGTATGTTTGGTGTTGGAAACCTTGTTTTAGGAAATATATAGGTTTCTATGAAAATTTTTATTTTCAAACATAGTTTTATGAATAATGGGAAGAGTGAATTCCCATGGTTTTATGAAATGATTTATAAAAGTGAGGGTTTAAATTATTTTGTTTGGAAAATTAGGTGTTTCAAAGTGAAGTTTTGTTTTGAAAAAAGTTTGAAAAGTGTTTAAAAAAGGGGATAAGGGTTTGAAAATAATTTCTGGATTCTTTGTTTTAAAAAGGGAAAGGTATTTTATAAGTAATTTTTTGGTTTTCCTTATTTTGGGTAATGTGTGTGTTCTACTTAGTTAGTTTTACTTTAAATATTGTGTTTTCCTAGTTTTCAAATTCATAACTTGGTGGAAGGTGCTTTTAAAATCACTTGGGGAAATGGTAGTTTTCAAAAGAAAATATTCTTTTGATGTGATTTTGTAATGCATCGTTTGAGGGTTGTTTTTTAGTTCTATTTTCTTTCTTGTGAAGGAGTCATTTGGTTTCTATTTGGGGCATGGATCAAGATAGGTCATTTCCATACTATATTTGTTCCCCAGAATGATCCAAAGTTTTCCTTGGTTCTGGTGCCTATCCAAAATCTGAATAGAGTGTGGAATGTAGAACCTTTCTTATGATATCTTTTGAGAGTGTTCCCAATCGTTTTATCTAATTTTAGTGGTAATTGGCAGTATTTGTTTAGGGAAAACTCTTTTAGTGATTTTAATATTAGTCTAGGAGCCTCATCTTGTGTGGTTGGATTGTGTGTATTTTTTTCTTTTTTATATGTTCCCATTGGATGGCTTCCTTTTAGAATGTTTTTGTGGATGGTTTGAAAGCTAGTTTATTGCATTTTTTGTTCTATTGAGGTGTGTCCCTCCCCTCTCCCTCCCTATTGAGTATTTTTTGGATAGGTTGTATGTTTTGTTTCTTTGAGACTCATTGTTTGGGTAAACCTATCTTAGGGATATTAGTTTGTGACCATCCTTTTGTTTGAGTCTCAGGGTTCTCATTATTTTGACTTGAGAGAGGCCTTTGAGTGTATGATTGCGTAACTAGAGGGTGTGTTATATCATTTGAGTGTGGTAAAGTAACTAGTGTGTGTTTATGGTGAATTTTTGGGATTCTACATGTGAGGGTGACCTAGTGTTTGGACCTAGGTTATCCATAAGTGTCATGAACCAAGGTGGGTTCTCTCATTATTCTTTTAAGGTTCTTTTTTGTGTTCATCCTTTCATTGGGTTTTGAAGTGTTTGTGATTGATGGTGTTTTCCTCTCATGGTTACTCTATTGTTTAAGGATGTGTTCTCAGTGGTGGTTACTTTTTTAAACCATGTTATATAACCTATAAACTGTGGGGAGACCATATTATAGTAATTCTTAATGATGTTGAGACCATCTTAGGTCTCATGTGATTTATAGGGATTCTTGTTAGGGGTTTTTATCTAGTTTTATTTGAAGTGTTTATTTATTTTTAGTTGATCAGTTTGATAATTCTTTAGGATCTTGGTTGTAGGTTCATGTTGAGTAGTTCATTGGGTTAGTCCTTTTGGGTATCCTCTCTTTTCTTTGTCTCTCATTTTTACGACAAACTTTTTTGGGGAAGAAAGTGGTACGTTTGGGACTTTTGGACACCCCCTATGTCATTATGTTTTTCTTTTCATGTTATTTTTACAAGTAGATTCCAAGTTGTGTTTACATTGAGCTTTATCTTAGAACTTTTAAATTTATAAGTTTCTCATATTATTAATGTTTAAGGTGAATGGTTAATGATAAACCATAAAGCCTCCCTTCACAAGGATCATTTTCTGTTGATTTTGAGCTATGCATGATTTATTAGTATTGGATATGCACAATTCATTTCAAAACATATGTCCCCTAGGCGAAGCTGTATGGGGTATTTTTTGTGTATGATGTGTGTTTCATGACCTGTTCATTGTCTGGTAAATTTTTTGGAAAGCATTTATTTGGCTTATTATTTTTTGATTGAGTTATTTACATAAATTCCACACAGTTTTTCAAACCATGCGGGGCACCCTAGATGCTCATGTGAGGCTTAAGGTGGTCATGGAATAAGGTACATGGTATTTCTAACCATAAAGCCTATCAAGAGTAACCATGTTTCTTAAGATTATTTTGGAGGCAGTGGATCTCATATGGTTAGCGTATGGTTTCTCTAACCATGTATCCAAACCATATGAGCTATCCCAGAATTTAAATATTTGCGTAATTCCCATTTTCTCCTTTCTAAATAAGAGGTAATTCCCCCTATTCTCCCCCACATCAGTCTTCTGGCCCTTGGGATCCCTTAGGAGTGTTCCATATTCCTCTTCCCTTATATTATTGGATTCCTTTGTATTTTCCAATTGGATTTAAGGAGATTTTCTCCTCTCTACCCCTCCCCCCCCCCACCCAGTATCCCTTCTACCTCTCATATATCTTGTATTGGGATTACCCCATAAACCATAGTTACCATGTGACTTGAGTTAAGGGTTAATAGTGGATTTAATTATGGTTATTTTTGTTTCTAGGTGTTTTATACACTATTTTTGTCTTGTGGGTGTGTTCATCGCTTAAGGTGACATGTTTCAAGATGTTCTGTCTTGGTTTATGCTTCGTTGAGGTTGGTTTTACTATATAATTGTCTCATTTTGGAATTATAACCATAATTTGACTATATAAATTCCATTTTTATGAAATAATAATTACATATGGTATCCTTGTGATGATTTGGAACCATTTCATTGAGTTTATTTCTTGGCACAAATGGTTTTGTATGTGAATTTAATGTTTTATTATATAAAATGAAATATTTTATTATGATAAGCTTCTTGTAAAATTAGTTATGTATTTTTGAAATGTTTTTCATGAGTTGAAATTGGTTTTAACCCATTTATGTTTTTCAATGAGTGAAAATAAGGGTCTAAAAGGGAATTTGGTTTTTAATTAAGATTTGGAGATAAAAATGATCTGTAAAGGGGTGATTTAATGTATTTTAAATGGTGATTTGAAATGTGTTTGTGTGTGTTTTACCCCTTGAGAAATTAATTATTTACTTGTTTAAATTTGGTTTGGTGTAAATAGTTTTCCTTTTATCCTTGATTTGGGTTTCAAGGAGAAATACATGTGTGTAAGGGTAGATTTGAATTGATTTAAAAGAAATGGGTGATTTATTTTGAACGCCTAAAAACTTTTAAGTGTTGTTTGGTAAAAATTGGGATGTAAATAATGGATTTTCCCAAGTTTTAGATTTTCAAATAATAGAACCCCTGTGTAGGGGTGAATTTGAAATTTTTTAAATGTTTAAGTGATTTCCATAATTTTACACATGGTGTTTAGAGGGTATTTTATGAAATTTAAAAGGGCATGTAAACCCAAGATATGATTTGGTGTTGAATTCCCATTTTAAATAGTTCATATGGATGGAACCTCTTGATTAGCCCTTACTTTTTTACCCCTTGTGTGGGTTTTTGATCACTATATAATGCTTGTATTCTCCCCTTATGTGGGGGAATATTCTTGTGTATTTTGTGGGTGTAGGAACTTATTATAGTTGGGGGCTTTAATAATGGAAATATCAGCCTCGAGGAGAATATACAGGACTGGGAAAAGTTGTCCTCTGCATTTGAATATATGATAAGGGAAGAACCAAGCACTCATGTAACCACCATCTCCTGGAATTTTTTTAGGTAAATGGATTATGGTAGAGTTAAATTTCTTTTCAATGACTCAGCTTTATCCTCTTGTGGCTGGAGTTTTGTTTCACACGTTTCCTTAAAAGTTTTTGAAATCAAAAATTTAATTGTTAGTCATATGACATGTTGATATTTATATCATTGGGTGTTGGGGGTGAGGGTAGTTATTGATAGGGTTATTCCTTGTGGGTAGACTTGGATTATTTTTTACTACACCTCACCTCCTTTATTGGACCTGGGATATCAGGTACTAAGTGGGAGATCTAATTTGTTCCTCTAGTTGGTTCACACACCACTAGTTTTCTTCTAGTCGTGCAAGGTACAAGGTTTGGGGGGGTTCTCTTTGCAGTGATACTTGTGTAGGATAATTGGATGGCAGTTTGGACTTAGTATATTCTAGTATCTAGTTTTTGTGGTTATAATCATATGTTATTAGATGCTTAGAATATTAGTGACTTTGGGTAGGACCAAGACACATTCATTTTCTCTATTATTATGTGATTGATAGGAGTATAATCTAGTGCTTGATTGCTTTATTTACACTACTTTCTTTGATATGGAACATACCTTGCTTATATTTCATCTTTATATGTATTATTTTATATATGATGAACCTTCTTTTTTTTCTTCACCCATGTGAGTTGGATTAGTTTTTTTTAAAGTGATTTTTAAAAAATATTTGTAAAAACTTGTTTTGAGTTTTTAAATACTCTTGTGTTATTATTTTAAAGTGGGTTCAAAATGGGTTTTTTGATTAAGGATAGATTCATTCATTGGAATGTTTTAATGTAACTATTTTAATTTAGATAAAATGAGAATGATAGGTTTTTGAATAAATGTTAATGGTGTGTGTGGTTTGAAATGGATATGGATAATGACTTTGTTTTTAAAATGCCTATGTTTGATTTTGGGAAACAAAGGGAAAATGATTTGAAAATGGATTATGGAATTGTTTTTATTTCCATGCATTGTATATAAGAAAATATTACTTTTTATTTTTATTTTCCAACTAGCATAGGTTATTTTCCCTATGAAATGAATTGTATAGTTTTGGAGGGTTGTGGAAACCTACTGAGATTTTTAGCTTACACCTATATCATTTCAGGTTCCAGAGACTTAGTTGGAATCTTTTTGTTCATTGTGGATGACATGGGGTTAGTTGGGTGGTGATGAGAAACCAGAGGGTTCATAGATTCAGCTTCATGCTCGACTCGAGTTGGTTGGTTTGTAGTCATTTTCCTTTTGGTTGTTTTTTTCTTCCTTTCCTTTACTGGTTTCTTCTCTTTGTTTAGGTATATTGATCATGTATTTGTAGATGGATTGGATCATCGTTGTTGGTTATGACCCTTTTTTAATGTTTTTTTTTACTTATGTATTTATTTTATTTTATTCTTTTATATCACTGATTTGGTAAAAACCATTCCCAGAGGAGTTCCTATGATGCTCAAGAGCTTATCACCAGCCCATGGGGATCGATAATTCCCTTAAGGACTTATGATGTATTGGTTAGGGGCCTAGAGATCATAGATTGGTTATTTTTGGGTCGTATGGTGGGTACCATAAGTTTTTCATCTTTTCTCATATTCTCCTTACTTATTCCTAAACTTATCACAAGTAAGGCTTAGTAGATAGTACATAGATTTTTCTTAGGCCTCCATTTGTGGGTTTTTATCTTAAAATTTTGTGTTTCTTTTTAATTTCAATAATTCAATTGTTCCTAAACCATGTATAGAACATGTCTATCAAGTATAGAATAAACTTTTTCCCATTAATCCTTTTATCAGTTTTCACTCTAGTAAGTCTCGTGTCTCTTTCCTTAGGTAGTTTATGTTCATGAAATTTGTACTAAATTCGGATAGGGTTTAAGGTCATGCATCTTTGACTAAATAATTCTACAGTTTAAGTTCTCATATCTTTGACTAAGTGTGTGGAACATCAAATTGATATTTCATAAATGGATATGATACACAAGTGTACAATATTAAGGGTACTGAATACAATTGAGTATCTAGATTGGGAATTATGTAAATCAAAAGTCAATCATCCTAAATTAGGAGTGATGAAATATGATATGTATTCTAGGGATAACTGTAGACCATGTTTGAAAGACAGATTCCATTGCACTGGTGTCAAGGAATATGAATATAATAGGACCATCTCCTTAGGCCATAGATTAATCAGGGTAATAGGCCATGTTAGGGACATATATGAAAATCTATGTTGAAGGTGTAGTGTGCATAGTCAAAATAGAAGTGTCTCTTGCAGTCAAATACTCTTATCACTGATAGCCATGAAATATTTTTGAGGATTTAAACACTTTTTTAATTAGGTTTATAAAGAATGGATTATTTGGGAAGAATTAAAACACCTTTTTTTATTACATCACTATGTATGGAACACATATTGAAGGTGGATAGATGTTTCTTAGGTATAAGTTTTTTAAGGAATGTGTAGAGTTTAAGGTCATGGAGTTTGGACCAATGAGATAAAAATAATGAGTCAGATAGGGATTATAGGCCAAGAATGCTTCAGTATCTTTTTAATGTGGGTAGATAAATCATAAATTACATCTTGAGGCTCTCAGATCTAGGGTGATAGAATGGAATGGGTATGTAAGGTATTAATGTGGACTATATCTGAAAAGTGGGTTTCACTTTGGCATACATGGATTTTAGTACCTTTTTCTTAGGATATATATTCCTCTGGTTGATAGGCCATATCTAGGGGCACATATAAATATCTATGTTGGGGCATTGTTTTCATAGTCAACATGAACATTCCTTCATACTTGGATACTCTTTTTATCGATAAACATGAAAGGTTTGTGAACATTTGATTTTCTCAAGACACGAAGTTTGGTTTATAAAAGGGGGAATTTAGTAAGGCATAATAGAGAAATTTAGACAAGATCTCTTTCCATGAATAGATGGTTGTGATCTTATTGAGAGGAAAAGAATAAACCCATGTATCTATCATAAGGATTTACCTTCATAGATCTAGCTCTTATGATTATAAAAGGGGAATTTTTTGTTCTTTGTAGTTGTTCGTAGGATAAGGGATCTTGATGTCTCTATATATATCATCAGAATGAGAATCAATCCACACATAGTTCTCTATAAGATAATCCCCACATATCTCTAGCTCATGTATATAGGGGGGATTTTAGTTTCTATTGTTTGCGGATAGTCCTAGGATAAGGGATTAAATAATCACTATGTATCCCTTCGTAATGACAGTCAATCCATGTGTAGTTATCTATAATATTTCCCCAACATAGGTCTGACCTGTATATAGGGGAGGGGATTTAGTCTTTAGATTTTGTGGTTGGTTCCAGGATAGGGGATTCAGGAATATATATGAATCTGATATTGGTCGAAATCAAGACACGAATAATTATTTTTGAGAAGGTCCCATTCATAGATCAACATCATATACATAAGGGGCATTAATGTTCTAAAGAAAAGGTGGTTTATGTGCCAACGACTTATACATGGATTGAGCTCTCATGTGTGTGAGAAATAGGTCACAAGGAATGGACAACCCCAAGTAATTTAGAGTTTTTTTGGGTTGGAATTCTATCTTGTAGTATAATTTCATATGATAGGGATGATAACCATGTAGTTTAAAGTTATAAGGTATCGTTATAGGTTCTATGTAGTTTAATTCCTTTCCAACATGGATTATTCTATGTGGTTTGACTTCATGTAGCTCGGACTTATTTTAATGGAATTATGAAAAGTTTTTCTTAAGAAACCTTCCATTGGTAACCGCTGTGATGCACTCTCTATAAATTTTGGTCAAGGAATAGGCTCTATTTTAGTAGACCTTGTGTATGGTATAGGGTACTTCCCACTTGAGTTTAATATTTGTAAGTTTCTTCCCAACAATCATTGGGTCTCTATAAGACAATGCCAATTCTCCTTGGAGGAATGAACAGAGGTGAAATTTATTATTTAAGGCTCATAATACTTGGTTTTGATGAACTTCCATGTTTTGTAACTTATATATCCCCTTCTCATCAAGTTTATCTAAATCATCCAATTACTTTTGAGATCACATATATGGATAACTAAACACTAATGGAAATGTGGAGTGAAGTTAATTAAAACTCAGTGGGTAGAACAACTTCTATCCTATATATAAGTGAATATTGGTTTCCTATGTATATGTATAGGTTGTGGTTCAATAATCCCACACAGTATGAAAAAAAATATTAGGCCAATATGTCTTGACTTTTTCACCATATTCTGAATTATATTGGATATGGTTTTGTTAAAAGTCTCTATGTTTTAATTTTCCACTTCATGGTAGTGATATGAGTGGTTACACTAAATTTCATATTATTTATATTACCTTTTTAGTTAAAAAGAATAAAAAATAGTGTCATTATTTATAATGACTCGTATCTTCCATGTATTATTTTTAAATATTATATGGATTAATTTTGTGACCAAGTGTTGAGACAACGTGCGATTCTGAGGTTCAGAGAGCCTGGAAAATTTTTTGAAACATATTAAATATATTAAATAGAACATGCATGTGGTTTTCCTAAAAAAGTGGAATAACTCCGAAATGGGTTCCCATATCAAAACTATGGGGGCACCGTTTAGTTTATAATTTTGGTTTTATACTATATATGACTTAACATTTTTTAGTGTTGGTCGTTTATGGAAAATTCATTGTGAGTGAAAAAGTGAATAAAATTATCGAATAAAATTATTTTATTCCATTTATTTTTGACATAGTAGATGTTTTATCTTTCAAATAGATCCTTATGGTGGAAATAAAATGTTATCTTCATAACCCTAGTACCTCTAGAGAGTTGTTTGAGAGAACCTCTAGAGAATCATCTCGAACGAATGATGGTGGAGTTGGGAATCAAGGATCGACGCACCTCGGATTCAATGGATATTGTCATTGATGATGATGAAGAATCTCTCTTGATCAACGATCAAACCAAATCAAGGTAGGGCGTGTGTTTAAATTTTTTTATTACTCGTTATATATTCCTATGAAAAATTTGAATCAATCGATGATTGGATACATTTACGGATTGGATGTATTGTAGTATGGGTTTATTTTTGGGGTTTATTATGAGATTTAATCATGATTGTTTATTTATTCATTTGTAATTATAATGGAAATGAAATGAGATCAACATAAACCATGATCAAGGTTCATTACTCTTGTTTGAATTTTTTCTTTTCTCCCCTAATTCACTGTTTTTTGTGGTGTTCTTTGTTCTTACCTGCAGTTCGATGTCCCTTTGAAAAAATGATCAGTACGCATCTGATTATTTGTGAAACAATCCAAAATCGCATATCTTTCATCGGTATAACTTAATGAAGTTGTGATGATGGTTGTGGAAGCAAATTGAATAAAGTCGGTCCCAATTTTACATTCTTTATTATGCAATGAAGAATAAAAATGATATAATTTTTTGAGCTGATCGAGGAACTAGAAGTTATAGATCGGTGATGGAAATTCTTGGATGTGTCTCCCCCATGATTTTCTCGATTAGGCATGGAAGAAATGGTGGTTGG
Source organism: Viscum album (assembly GCA_963277665.1). Classification (NCBI taxonomy): domain Eukaryota; kingdom Viridiplantae; phylum Streptophyta; class Magnoliopsida; order Santalales; family Viscaceae; genus Viscum; species Viscum album. The sequence continues at coordinate 161,495,887 of OY728155.1, read as the reverse complement.
AGCGATGGAGGGGATGACCAGAGTGAGAACCATGGATTTTTGAAAATCTAGTAGAACACAACATGTAGTCTAGGATTACACATCATGTGGGGCCCCCTGAGTGGTGGCTAGGGTTCCATAAGAAATTAAACATCACATGAGGTATGACCCCTATCACAATATTGTGGTCCCTCCCTGGATACTCAGTGTGAATCTTCATATAATACACAGACACGGGGTGGAGTACATAGGTTTCCTACACAGTGTGTACTCCCCAACATTACATGGCCTGGACCAGATACATGGGTGAAGTCATGTACTAGTACACAGGAAGATGTACACTGGCATGATCCATGTATGGAAACATGGGTAGACTACATGGGTAGTCTACATGTCATGTTGTGCTATATTGACATGATTTGGATGACATGGGTGGTTTCCTTGGGTAGAAATTGGATTCAAGGGACACCTCATGTAACACCTCAATATGCCATATACCTTTTCTTACATGGCCTATATCACTTTCCCTATGTATCTTGGACAAGTTTAATTAGGGTTCATTCCCCTTACAATTTCCTTGAAGGTCGGTATGAATCGTTTCCTACTCCTAAGACAATTATCACTTCAGATGGACTACTTAGAGAGAGTTTTTGGAATCCCCCCTCCCTAAAGAGGCCCAGAGTGGGATCCTCTGTTCGTCTTTGTTCCCTAGGTAGATTCTTGGGTGTTGACATGACAAATTCTATAGGGCGTTGATCCTCTACCTAGCTGGTTAGTATATATTGAGATGTTGGTATCACCCCATAGACCTAGTTGTGATCCTAAACTATGTATCATATTCTCTTCAAATCTATCAGTGTATTCTTTATCATGATGAGACCCAATGAGAAGTACCTCTCATATGGAAGTCATCATTTTTATAAGACTTAGTAGTGCATTTTCTTGGATGAGTTCTTTATGGAATCATATATCTATAATCCTAGGCTATTATAATATGGTTGTGGCTAACTCCTAGATTGTGTATCTTTATTGAGTATATCTGGATATTCTTGTTATATGTATTTTATACAAATACCTATGAAGAGATGAAAAAATTTCCTTTGTTATATTATTTGTGGTTTTAGGGTGTCATACTGAGTATTTTTATACTCACCCCTATACAAGATTTACCCACATGTGTCGTCTCCTTTTCATATGATCGACCTTTCAATGGAGTCCTAGGAAGACCAGGAGCAGAAGGTTCTTCGTTAGACCAGAGATACCAAGGTTTGTTCCTACATCTTTTAGACTGTAGTCTTAGTACCTTTACATTTAGGTTGGACTTGTGTAACAGACTTCCTTATGGTGGTCTTGTATTTCACCTTGTCTATTTTTTTTTATTTCCTATCATACTTTGGTTATGGGATATAGATGTATGCATGCATTGGTTGTTCCCTTTTTTAACATTTCATCATTTTTTTGCCTGGAGATGTGTGAATGTTTATAGGTACTTAGGAAATGTCTCTCATGTTAGTGATATGTCTACTCGGTGCTAGCCACTAGCCCCTATCCAATTGCAGGCAGGATTGGGGAGTTGTGGAACGGGCCCCACTAGGACGGTTCATGATATTATTCGTCATTATTGCATGAGGAACACCAAATATGGTAATAATTTTTGTCTTTTAAAAAATGATAATAGCCTTTGTACCATCTTTTTTGAGGGATATAGCATCTTCCCACTTAGAGAAGAAGTCAATTGTATTAAGGTTGTACTTGAAATTTCTAGTTTCTTCAAGGGGATATAACCCATGACATTTATTTCCCAAATAGAAAACATCCATTAAAATTTATTGGAATGAAAAAATTTTGGGGGTTGATAAATGAAGTTGGAATGTATCTGACAGAAATGAAATTTTGTGCCTAACTCCATACAATCATGTGTCATTAACGGATAGAAATATCTAATCCTCATGATCTATTGGGAAATTTTGTTACCTGACTAATGAGCACCATAGGTTCCTATATGTACTTCATGCATGACAATTAGAGTATAACCTCATTCAATGCATCTACGTAGAACTATGTCAAATACTCATGTATAGAGGACTTTCTGAGAATTTGGTTCATCATAAAGGGTAAATTTGACTACCTACTATCAGATTTTCTTTTTTATCGCACTTTCTGATGAGAGAATCTTGTTTTAGAGTTATCCTAATATGGGAGACTTCCTTTCAATCACAAAATCAACTTATTCATGAGTTTATTTGACCTTATTGATCTCTTCCATGTTTTTTCCAATGAATAGTTATGTCACACTATGATGTGTAATACCGATGATTGTCTTTTCCTAGTCTCGATCATCCAAGGCTATATCATCATTAGTCAATGCATATTTTTGGGTGTACTATAAACTTGGGATGTTGGTTTTTATTTTCTATGAAGTTAATTCCACAACCAACCTTCATACATAATCAAGTAGGGGAATCAATTCATCCCCTTTCACTGAATTCTCACTATTAATCTGCTTGATTACAAACTCGGAATCACCTTTAATTTTTTAGGTGTGTTACTGGTATATATAGATCTAATTCCAATATAGAAATAAAGCCTTCATATTCATCCACATTATTTATTTATCCTTCTGAATAAAATAGGGAATATGGAAAACAATCATTAGATAAGGAGATAAGGATGACTCCCAAACTATCCTTATTGAGTTTGGGGTCTTCTATTATGTTTCTTATTAGTCTTTTATAAGTGTTTTTGAAGTACATCTCCCATTTATAATGGTATTTTTTTAATATAGAAGATGTATTCATCAAGAAACTGGGTGTCTAGAGGTGTGATTTCTTCAAAATTATTCACTACAAGAAAATCTATTAATTCTTATCCCCTTATTATTTTTTTGATATGAATCAAATGTAAACCTACTATAAGAAAACAATCCACCATGTCAATCATCTTTCTAACATGGGATTATTGAGGTTATATTTGAGTGTCCCATTATCATAAACCAATTGGACCTCTTGGTATTGTAGGTAGTTTCTTAACTTCTAAACTGTGAAGATTAATTCATGTTAATTTTTCTTGATATTTGAATATAGAATTTCAATATTAAACATGGTTCTACTGAGATATTAGATTTTATTTTCATGCCTTGTGTCATCATTCTATGGAAGAAAGGTTTCCAATGATTTATCCAAGTTTTTCAGGTATAAAATGATTTTATTTCCTTAAACAAGTTCATCGGTGTTGGTGGGCTCAAAATATATTTCTTGATGCTATAAAAATCTTCCTAGAAATCATTAGTCCACTGATAGGTGAATACCTTATATATCAATTTAGTCAAGGGTAAATGCTTTATTGTGATATTTTTTATGAAGTTTCAGATGTAAGTAAATCATCCTTGAGGTCTTCTCAAATATTTAAAGTTTTTAGGATAAAAAATGTTAAGGATAACTTAGTTTTATCAGGATCGGCTTCAATGTCATGATGGAACACTATGAATCTAAGTAACATTACTAAGGTAACCCCGAAAGAACATTTAAAGGGGTTCATAATCAGGTTATATTGTCATTGATTGTTGAAAATAATCTAAAGATCAGTAATATGATCAGTATATTATTGGGATTTGACCAGCAGGTCATTGGAATAACATTCAATGGTCTTTCATAAGAAGTGTTTGAAAATACAGTGCATGGCATATTGATATATAGAACCATCATTCTTCAAATAGAAAGGAATCACTCAATGGCAGTATATTCCTTTATTTTCCCTGAAAGTATTGGCATCTTCATCTTTAGGATTTATTCAAATTTGGTCATATCCCAAATATACATCCATATAGGTCTTGATAGTTGGTAGTTAGATTAATCAGAAGTTTTGTAATGAGAAATGGAAAACCATCTTTCAAACAATGTCATTTGAGATCCCTGAAGTCAATGAAAAATATGATCTACTTATTATTCTTTTTGTACTGGATTATGTTGGTGAGAAATTTCATATATTGAAACTCCTAAGTGAAACTAGATTTTATAATCTTATTAATGTTAGCTTTAAACTTAGAATAATGAGTTGGATGTGTTCTTATGGATTTCTATTTGTAACCATGGTGCTCCTATAGAAAACCCAAATGGTGGGTAGCTATATTGGGATGAAGGATAGAAATTTATATATAATTTTATGAAAACACATCTTGATGCTACTTTAAAAAAGAGGTATACACATCCTATTCATCATAATATATGTAATCAATGATCAATGTGGGTCATGGATCATATTTTATACTAAGATTTATCTACCACAGCTCATTAATAGTGGTGCAGGCACCTTCATCAAATGTTGCAGGGGTTTATTTTAGATGCTCTTATTCTTTATTTGTACTAATCATTGTAGAAATGGGTGATGAAGGGGAATATTCAAAACTAGAAGATAAATTAAGGTCATTTTATTTCCCTATGGATTTTCAGGAGGATTTCATGAATTATAAGGGCGTCACTATACGAGCAGCATTATTGTTGAGATTCTAGGTAAACTCTCTTTATCCCTCCTCTTTAGTGTCAATAGGGTTATAATATGTGTCAACACCCTAGAATTCAAGAAATGATGCAGGGGTATTCTCATTCTCTATTGGTGATATTATAGTTTCTTATGGTCTATCTAATGACATGAGGGTCTTTTGAGACACTAGGGGCAAAGTGAAGTAATTTTCACCATGGAAATTATCATTGATTTGAGGAATAAACACTTATTACATATTATTATATTTATATTTTGTGACTGATATCATGAGGACTGATGAAGTTTTTCACAAGTATGAACGTTTTACCTCAATCTAATTGATGGGAAATACATATTCATTTCTAAACACTTTAAATTGTTTTATTTGGGTCATTTCCAAACCATCTGGAGTAGTCAGCTTGGAAACATCATCAATCCTAGATTTTTTTATTTATATTTCTTAAGAATATATTTTAATGTACTAAGACTCATATGAATCAAATGGAGTCCTATCACCATGAAATGTCCTGATTTTTCTGTCACATGGTGTTTGATACATTGATGATGATGATGTAACTGCCACATGTTGATGCAACCAAGGTCTACCTAACAGGACATTAAAATCTATATTAGGTTAGAAAACCAATAATTAAAATTCATATATGAGTTTCCAAAAAATTTCCTTGAGATTAATTTATCTAAGAGGTTTCTACTCACTTTTATCATAACACTGAAGTGCTAAAGCAGAAATTGAAAAATAGGTTTCACTATAATCCAACTAATGGATCATCCAGAATAGAATGAGGTTGATTCTTGAGCTATTATAAATGAAATATGGTTGGATATCAATGTTATCTTGTTTTTAAAATACATATAAGGGTTATATATGTACTAATATAGGGGTTAACATATCTTTATCTTTGAAGGAAATGACTATGTGACATTCTTTGGGTTTGGTCTCTGCACGATGCACTTCAGTGGTGGTGACCATAGCTTTGAACTCTTTAGGACTTAACAGGGACTCTGAAACTGCTTCTTGGAGCAATTTTGGTAAATTTTGGGTGTTATGTATTGAAATATTATCTAGAACCACAACCAAATATTTAAATATTTCATATTTATGAGTTAGAGGTCTTCAATTCCCAACAAAGTGTTATTCTATGGCATGTACCTTAAGGGATGAAGTGTTTGAGGTAGAAAAATAATGTTCTTAAATTGAAGTTGAAGGAACACCTATCACTGGTGGATTGATCTGAAATATTCTTCCCACTCATCTGGGTTGATTGAATGGTTGTGCACATTTCATTTGGTCTTTTAAAATAATTTTATTTGGATAACTCTGGAAATATTTTTGTGGTGTATCCATGCTCCTACCGGTTTCACTAAATTTATTTCCTATGGGTTTCATTTGCATATATTTTTCTGGTAGGGATTTGGTCAAGATATTAATCATGTCCACAACTATTTCTTCCCTGTTGTCTCAGCTTCTTCAGCCTCCACCATCAGATCCCCTATTAGGTACAAGGAACTTGGGGTCATATTTATTCTCATCATTTGAGAAGGGTTTTATTAAATGAATTCAATTAACATAAATGAAGAGTATCTCTTCATTTTATGAGGGTTCAATTTGGTGGGGAGGTTCCCATTATTACAGTACTAAAGTCATGAAATCTTTGAGGGTTCGAATTGGATTAGGAATTTATTTCAGTTCATCTTCATGTATTTTTCTCTTATTTTTATAATTAAATGTGATTTTATAATATTGGATCTTATAATACTACAGTTTCTATGAATGTTGTCACACCATAGAAGAAGAAACTGGGGACATGAATTAATATCTTAGATATTCCCTGATGCTAGAATGAGCTCGATTGACTATATTTCTACACATAGAGTTATCAAACTTTCATGCACCTTTACTGGTAAATAATCACCATCTTCTTTATTCTTATACAGTGGTTGAAACACATTCCACTCATGTTGGTGGCATGCCCAATTTCACTTATCTATAATCAACCACCTTCTGAAGGATGTCTTTAAACATAAATCATGCTAGGATAGTGTGGAATAATGTTTAATGGTAGGTTAAAAAGTTTTGAAAATCACTAAGTCCAACCTAATCAAGTCTTCTAGGATTCAAAAACCTAAACAAATTTTTATCTATAACTATAATAAAGTGGTGAGGAACCTACTCATCTCCAAAAGAGTAAACTATATTCTTTGAATCATTTTATGGTGGGTGTTTATAATATTTTCTCTCATCCTGATGTGTATGTAGTTATTAGTGTTTCCACTCAATAGTATGTGTTTCACAATATTTCATGGGCCGGGGTGTTGGAGCTAGTGTCAGAGTTAGATTAATTGTGATAGTTGTGGAATCCACTTTTCAAGTTCTTTTTTCCATGGGCTATTAGTGTTGTTTGAGAATTTTATTTTCCTCTCCAAATAGATTATTCCAATATTTTCTCCACTATTGTAAGTTCATGGAATATTCCAAAACATTTCATTGTAATGAGTGTATTTTTTATCTCATCACAAAGGTTCTCTACAAAAGGCCCAACAACACCTCTTCGGGAAGCTAAAGGTTTAGGGAGTTTATTAAACCCATACACCTATAATTTATGTATAATACTCTCTAATTATAATGTTGTTTTAAATTTTAGAGATCAAGGATTTTGTCTTTTCTAGTATAGATATTAATTGATAAAGGAATTATCAGTAGAGGTCTTCCCATCCCGTTATTGACCTGGATGGAAAACTGGTATACTAAATGAAATTTATTCTATCTAGAGTCTATAAAAATCATCTGAGTTTGGATACTTATTTATAGTCAAGGGTTCCCATCGTATGACAACTTTGAGACCTGATATGTTTTAGGTGTTTCTCTAGTTCCCCATTTCCATTGAAAATTGGAAAAGTGGATTTCCAAAGATGGGTGTAGGAAGACTTGTATCCACCCATTCAAGGTAAGGCTCTCACTGTAGATAAAATAGTGCACACTTCCCTTATATATCCTCCATTAAAGCGATCACTTTGTATCAATGAGTTTTAATGGGAAGGCTAGTTAGATGGGTGTTTGAGTAGGAGAAGTGACAGGTGGATCTTGTCATGGTGGGTTAGTCTGTTTTTGGGGATAATAGCCGGCATGGGTTTACCTAGTGTAGTTCTCTTGAAATGATCTTGGTTAATAGCCAAATTGAAGGAATTCATAAAATTACTACACTATTGGATCTAAATAAATTAGTTTTCTAAATTGCACATTGAGAAGATGACTTGGTTCTACTCTTTTTGGTATGGCAATCTCTTCTTGTTGAGGGAGATTTATCTAATGGTTAATTCCAGTCTCTACCACAAGAATATACCCAGTGGTAATATTGTACATACGTAACTCAACATTGACTCTCTTTAACACATTCATTTTTTTCACCTATTGAGAAAATATTTACTCAACTATAGGGGTTAAAATTCTTTCAGTAGTGGGTAAGATTTAGCCACACCTTTTTCCTTTTAATTGATTGAAGTCCATTGGAGAGGTTGTAGATGAGAATTTGATATAGATCCCAAATTTTTAGCTTCTATTTGATTTTTGGTGAACACACCTTCTTCAATCATTTCAGTTTGGATCATATTCTAAATAGAAACATCTTCCTATTATTCTTATACACTTTCCTCATGTTTCATAGAATCTGTTGGTCTAATGATGATGATGTTTATTAATGCATAATACATTTTTAGTATCAAATATTCATCATAGTAAAAATAAGACTCATCACCCTTGGTTTATCTATGAATTAGTATGTTGAAATCCCCTTGGGTGCTCACCCTCTTTAAGGAATGCTTTAGTTTGCAACATTTATGGTCACTCACCTTCTCTTTTCATGACTCCACTGGGATTACTTTGTATAGGGTAATCTATAGAGATTCACCAGTAGATCTTATTGTATGTGTTCCTAAAATGATAAGTGGGTCATGAAAAAATATAGATTGTAAAGGATTTTCTTCTGATGTATCACCTAATCGTGAAATGAATGAATTCTTGGGGAGGATATTGAGGTAAAGATACCCATTTCCCTATGAGATGGGGTTGATCCTGGTCCATTGTTGAAACATTTTGGACCCATTTGAGGTTTAATGAACTTTAGGGGACAATGGTGGTAATAATACCCCTATCTTAATGAACTAGGGATACTCCTCAATTTCTTATACTACAATTTCACTAATTTCTTCTTAATATTGAAAATATTTGTCCATGAATGAGTTGGATACTTTTCATGTTCTAAATGAGATTATTTTTCTACATATAATAACATGACTACTTGAGGTTTTTCATTTATCAAATGAGAGTCTTTCTTTATCATATGAGAGGTTTTCTATAATAGTATTTAAATGGATCTCTCATATCCAGTTTGGTTCTTCTGAGAGTTGGTCACGTAAAATCTTTTTTGAGAGTACCAGCTATCATATCCTAATTCCAAGAGTTATCCTAAATTAATGACTTGTACGATGTCACCTTTTAAAATATTTATTGGTTAGGGAGTGAGGTTAAATTAAATACTCCATGTTCATCCCATAATATGATATGTATATCAGATGGAAGATCAGAAATAAACTAACATATATTTATCAAAGCATCAATGAATGTGCATTTGAAATTCTCATGTTGTTTTCCTAGTTTTGGGACTCATAAAATTGAATGGGAATCCAAGTCAATCTAGTGGGGATTTTTTTTCATTTATGTGATTATTATATCCTACATATGGTAGGAAATTTTATTTTAAGCATAAAATATTTATCCATATATTTAGGTGAATATTATATACACATTCTTCCATATTAATTTTCTTAAGGCTATACTTAGGGGTCTACAGAGGATAGAACATTACTAGTATATTGTCTTTAGATAGTTTGTTCCTTATAACCATTGTATTCTATTTCTCTTCCATGACTGATTATTTCACTTATTCTAACCAATGTGGTCATTTCTTGGCTTTCTTTTATAGACAAAAAAGTTGATTGGAATCTAAGTGGTTTGAGGATGTTTTAGAGAATAACTATTTTTTTGGGTGATATTCCAGATTAGAAATTATATTTCTTTTCAAATATATGGAATTATATATTTCTAGTTTCATACTTTTATATGACTCATTATATGAGAAATTTTTATATTTCATTGGGCAAAGATAAGGGCTTACTTCCAAAATAAAATACCACTATAGGGACGATCTTTACAATGAATAAAATCAAGGGGAGGACTACCATCATGTCTTAATGTTTTTCTATAGGGAGGAATCATATAAATATTCCTGAGGGAGGACCTTCAGTAAAAATAGTGGAAAGTTAATAAACTTCTCACATAAAATATTTTTATTACTACGATGGTTTCTATGGTTCTTATCTTGATAAAAATTCTCATGATTTATCTTGGTATGGCCATTAAGAGAACCTTGGTGGATAACACTTTGGGGAGGACCTCTAAAGCTGCTGGTAGAAAAATTGTAGTGAGGGCCTCCACAACTAAAAACATTCCATCCTTTATCTAACAATGACTTGACAGGATCTTGGGACAGAATTAAAATATGTTTAAGGGCCTCAAGAATGAAATAATTAATAAGAAAAGGGATGTGGGCCTTTATATATAATTCAAATTTCCATTAGAGTGACTTATTCTTAAATTTTCTCTATTATGTGGTTGTATTTTCATGTTTTTAATGATTACTTTCATGTATGGGATTCCACCTAGGTGAATTAGTTTTTTTTTCTAGAATATACCAATAAATATATGGTTTTGGTAGGAGTGTGTTCCTTCCCTAAAGTTGTTATTTTAGTGGACCAATTATCTAGAATTGGAATGGGAATGTGTTCCTAGTCCTATTTTTCATTATTTATTGGAATGGTTTGAAAACCCTCTTAAATTGGAGTTTTAATGTGTGTATACTATTGAGTAACCCTAAAGTGTGTCGGTAAGATACTCTGGTGGGGGGTGAGGATATTTTTTTACCCCTTGACTATTGTCACTACCAAGATATGTTGATTGATTTGTAAAATGTCGGAAGTGATATAATCCTTCCCCTTTATTATTAACAATATGTCTTGGTGGGCCTCTATATATGGAATGGGAATATGATCCCATTATTTAGTTAGAGTAGTAATGTGTTCCTACTCTTATCCTCTAGTTTCTTCCAGAATCTACTGACAGGATTCATGTGAAAAGGAAGGAGTGTGTACTTACCTCCTATTTTTTGTTGAAATATGCTGAAAATATTCTCTTGATGCAATCATAATATGATTTCAAGCTTACTGGTGGTAAGATGTAATGTGTGAATGCTTGAAATTTTTAATCATAACATGTTGGAAGACTTTCCCAGTGGAAGTGTGGATGTGGTAACACTCTTATTTTTTTATAGTATTATACCCCTAATAGGATTTCCTAGGTTCTTATGTCTGAGTGACCTATGTTGGGACCCATGGGGTGGAATCCTCGGTGTGCTTCTTGGGGATTGGTGTTGCATGTCATCCTCGACAATGATTATTGGTAAGATCCCTCTAGGGTGGCTCCTATGTTGTGTTGAGGTCAGTTTTAGCCTCCTGGTCCACCTACCTAAGATAATGCTGGTATTTACTACTGTTTTCTAGGTATAGGTTTTTGAAATGGTTTTAAATGGTGACAAGTGTCATTTTATTCTTCACCACCACTCATCTTTGGGAAGATAGTTGGTGGGTCTTCAGGTCTTGGAGGGCTTCACACATGGCCTCCAATTTTGGGTTTCTACTATTTCAGTGTACTCCAATATTAATGAATTTTACACCTATTTTTAAAAGGCATTAGGTGGGTGGTAGTGACCTATGGTTTGATAAGGACTCATCTCGTGTAGATATCAATGTGTAAATTCTTCATAGTTGAGAAGATATCATTTGGATTGAAGAGATTTATGGTGGATGCTCAGATTGAGAAGAAACAAACAAAAATAATAAAACTCTTCAAACAAGCATCATAAATAAAAAAACATGCATGGGTGGTTTTTTTAGGTTAAATTATTCATGTTGGGTTCACCATTGTTTTATATAATACACAAAACAAAATATCATAATGTGTGGGAAATTGAGTTTTTTTGTTAATGAATAATTCATGCTAGGTTCCTCATTTTTCTTTTGATCTGAAGGAATGTTTTGGTTCATGTGTGGGGAATAATTTTTATTTTCTAATGGTTCCCAAAAAGATTTATGTTGTGAAATTCATAACACCCAATGGATCTGATATCTGTGAAAAGAGATAAACCTGCTTTCCAAAGGTAGGCGGTCACCAAGGTGCCTTACCAATTACACTTAGGAACTCACATTAGTTAATAGGAAGGTATTTTAGGATAATTTCACCCTATTTGGGGCGAATTACTACCTACTCTGAGACTCTCGTATATATTGAAGTTATGCTCTTGAATCCTTCCCAAATCCCAGTATGGGACTAGTTACCCAAATGTCAGAAATAAGTTATTAGATTGTGTAGATGTGAACATATTTACATATTAAAGGTATCTCACTGATGTGAAAATCTATATGTATTAGAGGTTCTCTATCAATAGAACCATTTATATTTATTATAGTTTCACCATATTGTTTTTTTATTATTTGGTGGTTCCTTGTTTAAAAGAACTATGTTTTTAAGCCACACAGCTGGACACTCTAGACTTTATATCCATTATGGGTGGTGTTGTTTTTTTTGTGTCAATATCATCCCCATGATTGGGATTCCTATGTATCCTTGTGAAATAGATTAGAACCTACATAGTTTGATACGGCTTAATGGGGCATGTTGTATCTTTTATGTTCACATGACAAGGATCAATCCATGTTGTTTAATGTCATAAAATAAGGAAAGTTGTATGAAATTTGCCTATAAATTGTCAGTGAGTTACTTACACCTGAGAGACCCTTTATGGTGAACCTCAAATGGAGTCTGTTCCTACAAGATTAGGTTTATCTTATAAGGAATATGGCCCTATGAAAATTGTTAGGATGGTATGACTCTAAGTATGATATACTCTGTGATACCAAATGTAGGATTGAAATAAGAATGATATTATTGGATACAAGAGGGGGGTGAATTGTACCTTTTAAAATTCCTTAAGTTAATTTTAGGATGGTTATGTTTAACAAGGTTAAACAGGATAATTCACAAGACCTCTATGAGTACTAAAAACTTGATAGATTCTGGAAAAGTGATTCCAGAAATGAAACTTACCAAAAGTTACAAAGATTACGATTCTACCTTAAAGCGTATAGAATCTAACTAAATCAGAGTACAAGTACGGAAGTATAAGAAAGTTATACATTCCTTAGCAATACAAAATGCAGCGTAAAAACAAGTAGTAAAACTATAAGTAACAAACAATAACTGTTTTAACCCAAAGAAGGTCCCTTGATTTATACTTTCAAGAAATTATATCTTACCCACACTAGGGTAAGCCCTCGATATGAAGATCAGAGTCTATCTTTCTATCCTCGCAAGCCCTCAACTATAAGGTAGTTGGATCCTCTGTCTTCCTAAGCAAGGAAGCCCTCAACTTAAAGGTGTTGGAACCTCTTTCTTCCTATCCCCAGAAGCCCTTGATTGTATTCAGCAACAATCAGAGTCGCACGAAGAAAGTATGCACAAGGAAAAGTTTGAACAAGCTATTCAAACATTCTGCACGAAACATTGAGAGTTGATAAGAGCCTCTCTCTCTAGAAATCACTTCATGAAGTTCTGATTAACAAAATTCCAAAAGTCCTGAGCACGTTCAAATGAGATCCTATTTATAGGCGAAGCTCCAACGGTCGGCTCCCTCCACAAACTGTCATATTTTTCCTTGAATTTCAGAGTGACTTGTACACGTGTCACTCAACCAACAGTTAGTCAATAACTAAAAGTAAAAAAAAATTGTAATGAAACAAGTGTAAGTATGATCAAAATTGAAGTTTGTAATGTAAGCAAACAAAATTTCGGAGTCTAACAAAAATATAATTCTCAGTCTATAATAAATAGATATTCAGATTCTGTTTTAATAGGAATTCAGAACCTGAATTCTGTAGAAATCTAGAGTCTGAATTTATAAGGAAATTCAGAGTCTGGTTTCACTAGAATTCAGAAGCATAACGTACAGAGTTCGGAGTCGAAATTATAGAAGTTCGGAGTCAAACTAGTAAATGTTCGAAGTTGAACTCATATAAGTTCGGAGTCAAACTCATAGAAGTTCGGAGTCAAACATGTAAAAGTTCGGAGTCAAACTCATAGATGTTCAGAGTCGAACTCATAGTAGTTCAAAGTCGAACTAGTAAACATTCAGAGTCTAACTAGTAAAATTTTGGAGTTGAACTCATAGAAGTTCGGAGTCGAACTAGTAAACGTTCAGAGTCAAACTAGTAAAAGTTCGGAGTTGAACTAGTAAAAGTTTGTATCCATAATTCGGAGTTGAACTTTGTGAGAGTTCGTATCTAGAATTTGGAGTGGAACTTTATGAGAGTTCATACTTGGAATTCAGAAAAGTACATCATTAGTGTTTGTATCCAGAATTCGGATCCTAAAACAGAATGCTTCATATCTAAGTATTATATGATTCTGAGGTTTTAGGTATGAATCTGATTTTTATACTTAAGAAAAATATTGATATGAGTAATGAAAATATGGTAGGGGTAAATTTCTTAGAGAAGGAAATTTTCCTTATAGAAGTAAAATATAGATTTACTTAAGTATAAGGTGTTTGTGATTTTCAAAACAAGAAGGAATGGAAAAGTCATAAGGAAAACCTTATTGACTCAACAATCTCCCCCTTTTTGGAAAGCACAAAAAACCTTTCAAAAAAGAATATAAGGGCTTAGAAAAAAAATTCATTGGACATTGAAATTAGAACTTATCTCTCTTTGTTCATAGATGATGGTGAATACAATTAACTCCCCCTAAGGCTTAGGAACTCTAAGGATTGTATTCCAGATTTCCGGAATGGATTTTTCATTATCATGGGAATAAAAAACTTTGTAATGAAGAACTCCCCCTTACTTAAGGATAGTTCTTGACTTAGATATTTTTCCTTCTCCCTCTTTTGAGTAGTTCTTTTTCCATCTCCCACTTTGTGATTTTCAAAAATAATTTAAGGGAATGGAAAAAAATGATAAATTACCTAAAACATTAGTAAAGATAACAAACGACACAAGCAACTAGAGATTTCATTAGAGTTGAAAGAATTTTTACAACAAAAAGCATTACAACAAAATAATCAGATTTGTCTATTTATCCTCTTTTTTCTTGGGGATTAACTTCTTCAACAAGGTTTTCAGCTTCTTCACGTCTTTCTAGTCCTCCTCAGCTTGTTTCTCTAAGGCTTTAATCCTTTCATCTTGAGATTTCAGGACCTCTACCTGAGCCTTCATGGCCTCTTCTTTAATCTTCAGTAATTCATCCTACTTTTGAAGATTCTCTTTGTTCTCAATCCGAATATCTCTTTCCCCTTTCCAGTTTTGAGCAACCGAGTTAAGCTTCCCATTCAGATCTCTCACCTGCTGATTCTGAGTATTTTTCACAAGGGTCAGCTTGTCCTGAATATTCTTCATTTTTGCATCCTCAGTGTCAAAATATTCTTTAACATCATTCTGAAAATGATCAAGCTCTGAAAAATCCTCATCTATTTTCTTTGACCATAAATTCATCTTGCTACATTATTTTCTGTGAACATCATAATTAATAAGAAAATTTTTGTGCTCAGCCTCAATCATCACACACTTATCCATCACCATGGATAAGGATTTAGATTTCTGATTTAGGCTATGTTATAACATCTGGCATCTAGAGTCTATGGTGGGAAATATTGGAATTATGACGACCAACTTCTTCAAAGATTCAACAACAAAATCATTGCATAGTGCGGATGATTCTGAATCAGACACCTTGCTTGGGGATTTTTCTTCTTCAATTTCAACCAATTTTTTTCTTGAAGAACCACCAACATCATTCTTCCTTATAACATATTTTTTTTGGGTGTCTATAATCACTTTCTTACCTTTATCAACTTTAGGAATGGGTTCTTCAATAGGAAATTATTCCACACTTTCAGATAGTTGAACTATCTTGTCTTCATCAGGTTTCTCCTTCTCTACTCCTTCTTCAAGATAATGTTTCTCATAGATTTCTCCCTCGGAAAATTCATTTTCTTTCTCTTCTTCCTTGTCATCACCTTATGTACCATCTTTCTCATCTCCCTTTCCTAGAGTGACAGTATTTGAGGACTCGACCTCGGAAGATCGGAGTGGTAGTTTTTCTAATAAGTTTTCCTTCTCTTGATAATCCTCAACTTTTTTAATCAAGTCATCTAGATCACCACTTCCTTCTTATACTTATTCTTCTTCTTCTACTTCCTCCTCTTATTCTTCTCTTTCAACCACTTCTTCTTCTACATCTTTAACAACTTCTTTCTGTACTGCTTCAACAACCTCTTTCCCTTTAGACTTTTCTGGAGTGAAGTAATTTTTTCTAGGGGTCTCCAGTAAATATTGAACAAAAAAAGTTTCTGGTAAGGGAATCTTCTCAGAAGCTACTTCTGTGGCTTTCAAAAGAGATTGAACAATTTCAATCTCAGACATTTTCTTCTTCATCTTCTTCTCCTTTTCTTGCCTCTCAAGCTCATCAGCAGCTATTTCTCTTAAGGCCTTAGCTTCAGCTGGGTCCAATATGAACTGAGGGTCCCCTTATTTCCTTTTCTCCTTATCTTCACTCCACTTATCAGCCACCTCATCTGGATATGTTTTCTGTTTCTTCGGCTTCAGAGGTGCAGATTGGGTTTCCATAGCTCTAGGGGTCTTGTCTTTAGCCACCACTTCCTTCAGCTTCCTCTTCTTACCAACCTTTTTTTTTTGGCTCATCTTTCTCCACATTTTCTAGAATGGCTTTTGCCTCCTTCTCTGGAAGATCGTAAAACTCACCCGACTCTTTTTAATAACCAGATTTCATCCTCTTTAAAGTATCATCACTTATCAACATCATCTTACAAAATATCGTCTTGGAAGTGCAAGAAACATTGAACGAATCAAGACACCGAATAATAAGCTTCGAGATAAGATCAGGATACATAATAATTTGTGCTTTCAAAGTGCCATTCTTGATGTTCTGAACTATAATAAGAATGTCCCTCATTAGATTGATCATTCTAATATTTACCAAGAAATCCAAGATGTAAATATCACTTTTCTGTAGGTTATCCTTATATCCTCTTCTCGGAACGAAAAACACTTGAATACACAACTTCAAAATACGGTTATTGGTGGAGAGATGAGAAATATTTACTATCCTTTCATATTTAAGTCCCATGCATTCCATTTCCTTCACTTTGAAAAAATTTCCTTGCACATCTGGTAACTTATGTGAACAAAATTCTGCTTCACCATTGTATGAGAGCCCCACCAAGTTTGCAGCCTTGGTGTAAGATAACTTGTAAGTTTTACCATATCTCTTAAAAGAAAATTTTTCTCTGCCATCTTCTTCATAGAAGAAAACAGACTCATAGAATTATACAAGAAAATCTATATAAATAGTATCCTGATCCCCTGGTTTTGATACGCAAAAATATTCCCAACCATTGAGTTTGATATTCATAGAAATTAAAGAATCATAATCACTGAAAAAGTTCAGATGAACCAACTTTACCCTGTAGACAAACCATTTTGAGATTGGATTCATCGAAGATATATCTTGGGAAGCGGCTTCTACAGACATTCGGAATGGAGGAGCACTGAAAGATTCGGAACGGGCTTTAAGAGCAGAGGTATAGTTTCAGCACGTGAGATCTTGAAAACGATGTGGGAAACAAATGGGTGTGCCCTTTATATAGGCGATGGAGCTGAGCTTTGAACTTCCAAAAGCAATCAAACGGTTGAAAAAATTTCGAATATGATCTGAAGATTGAAAACATACCCACAAGGAAATCTTGAATCTGATTTTTTGAGGTTTTCAAAAAGACATTCAGATTTGAGAAGAAATGAATATAAGAAATTTAAAAAAAAGAAACTACCATCAACTAAAAACGATTACGAAAACTTAAGTTAAGAATTCATAACTTTCAGATTGGCTAGAAAGTTTATTCATAATAGCTGATATTCTTCTTGAAGAAAATTTGACTATGAAAAACTCATTATGAAAAACTCACTACAAAAAATATGAGTACGAAAATTCCCATTAAGAAAATTCTCATTACGAAAATTCTCATTACGAAAATTCTCAGTAAGAAAATTCTCAGTTCGAAAACTTCATTACGAAAATTTTCAGTATGAAAACTTCATTACAAAAATTTCTAGTATGAAAACTTCATTATGAAAATTTCCAGTACGAAAACTTCATTACGAAAATTTCTAGAATGAAAACATTATTATGAAAATTTCCAAAATAAATTATTACAAGAAACATGAAAAACAGCAATACGAAATATTTTTAAAAAAAACTTCATAACATATGTACTCCCCCTATGAAAAGGAGTTTATTACTGTAAGGATAATGGTTCAAAAAGAAGTTAATGATGGAAGATTACCTCATGATTATCATTCCAAACTTCTGTTTAATGTATTAAAATCTATCGAAGGGTAAAGATTTGGTGAAAATATCAGCAAGTTGTTCTTTTGTTCCGATAAATTAAAGAATGACATATCCTTTAAGTGTGTGATCCCTAAAGAAGTGATGTCTAATATCTATGTGCTTTTCATGGGAGTGATGTGCAAGATTTTTACTAAGGTCAATGGAACTTGTGTTATCACACAAAATTTAAGTCTTAGTAAAACTCCGGCCATAATCTGTGAGTGTGTGTTGCATCCACAACACTAGAGCACAACAACTTCCAGCTGCTACATATTCAGCTTTAACAGTGGAGAGCGCTACAGAATGTTGCTTCTTGTATGACCAAGAAACTAATGAATCTCCTAAGAAATGACAAGTATAGGATGTACTCTTTCTATCCATTCTACATCCACCAAAGTCGGCATCTAAAAATATCTTAAAAAAAATCATTTCCAAAAGTATAAAATAGTCATAGATCCATGGTTCCCTTTAAGTAGCGAAAAATTATTTTCACTACCTTGAAATGGGATTCCATAGTATTGGATTGATATCTTGCACATAAGCATACTGAAAACATCAAGTCTGGTTGACTAGCTATCAAGTAAAGTAGACTTCCTATCATACCTCTAAAAGATGTTTGATCTACTGGTTTCCCAGCTTCATCAAGATCAAGTGTTTTTGAGGTACCAATAGGAGTACTTATACTCTTAGTGTTGTCATACCAATACTTTTTAAGAATATATTTAATATACTAATGTTGGGATATATAGATTCCTTATGGTTTTTGGAAAATTTGAAAACCAAGGAAAAATGTTAACTCACCCATCATACTCATTTCAAACTCAGATTTCATTAGATCTGCAAAAGAATCAGATAAAGATTGCTGAGTTGAACCAAATATAATGTCATCAACATAAATTTGAACAATCAAAACATTTTTCTTATCTTTCTTTATAAAAAGGGTTGGATCTATATTTCGCTTAACATAGTTATTTTGAAGCAAAAAGTCGTGTAATTCTATCATACAAAGCTCTAGGGGCTTGTTTAAGGCCACAAAAAGCTCTGGTAAGTCTAAAAACATGATTAGGATATTTTGTATCTTCAAATCCAGGAGGTTTTTCAACAAAAAATTCCTCTTAAACATAACCATTAAAGAAAGAAGATTTTAAATCCATTTGAAAAAGTTTAAAATTGAAGAATGCTGCAAAGGCAAGTAGAATACCAATAGATTCAAGTCTAGCTACTAGAGCATAGGTTTCTTCATAGTCTATTACTTCTTGTTGATTATAGCCTTTAGCAACAAATCTAGATTTATTTCTAATGATGACTCCATTTTCATCACATTTATTTCTGAAGACCCATTTTACTCCAATAATAGAAGTTTCCTTAGGTCTTTCAACCAAGGTCCAGACTTTATTCCTTTCGAATTCATTTAGTTCATCTGGGATGGATTTAATCCAATTTTCATCACCTAAAGCTTCATTAGTGATTTTTGGTTCTAATTGGGAAAGGAATGCTAGATGTTCTACTTCATTTCTTAAGGAACTTCTAGTCCTTACAGGTTGATTCACATCACCAATGATACTATCACTGGGATGATTCTTTAGAAACGACTCATTTGGGTTTTGTAAAACTTGTTCATAAACATAAGGTAACAAATCTTCTAGGGTAAATGTTTCAGAATTATCTTCTTGAACATTTTCCTTATCAGAAGGATTTTCTATCAAAGATTGATAATCAATTTTTGAAAAGACATCTGAGAAGGTAGGTTGGGGTTGTTTGAAAACAAAAGGATCAGTTTCATCAAATTTGACATGTACTGTTTCGTCAATAGTGAAAGTTTTTTTGTTAAAAACTCTATAAGCCTTAGAAGTTGTGGAGTGGCCTAAGAAAATTCCTTCATCAGATTTTGGTGCGAATTTATGTAAGTTATCATTAGTATTCAGAATTAATACCTTGCATCCAAAAACCTTAAAGTAGGAAAGTCTAGGTTTTCTACCATTCCATAACTCATAAGAAGTTCTATTAAGGAAAGTTCTAATCAAAACTCGATTTGTAGTATAACAAGCAGTACTTACAACTTCAGCCCAAAAATGTTTATCTACAAAATACTCACTCAAAATGGTTCTAGTTATCTCTTGAATAATTCTATTTCTTCTTTCAACAATACCATTTTGTTGAGGTGTTCTGGGTGATGAAAAGTTGTGAGTAATACCTTTTCTACTACAAAAAGTTTCAAAATCAGAATTTTGAAATTCTCCACCATGATCGCTATGAATAGTTTTTAATGGAAGGTTTTTATCATTTTTAACTTGGGATCTAAAACTTTTGAAATAAGAAAAAGCTTCATACTTCTTTACTAGAAAATAAAAACATGTAAATCTAGTGTAATCATCAACCAAGACAAATACATAATACTTTCCTCCAATGATTCCAGTTTGTGTTGGACCAAAAAGATCCATGTGCGCAAACTGTAGTGCATCAGTAGTTGAGACTTAACCAATTGATTTAAAATTTGATTTATGTTTCTTTCTATATTGACAAGGGTCACAATCTTTTGAAGAATCAAATATAAGCTCTGGTAGATCCTTAACTAAACCTTTATTAGAAAGTTTTATAGGTTCCTAAGGTTACAGTGTTCTAACCTTCTATGCCACAACCAAGAATGATCTTCCATTGTACTAAGGCAAGGTAAGTCTTGGCTCTTAAGGTCTTCTAAGTTAAGTGTATAAACATTCTATTGCCTATGGGTAGAAAGAATAAACTCTTCCTTGGAATTTTGTACAAGGCACTTATCATTCTTAAAATTCACAAGGTCGCCTTCATCACATAATTGACTTATGCTGATGAGGTTGTGCTTAAGACCCTTACCAAACAAAACATTTGAAATCAAAGTTTTTCCAAGAAGAACGATATTACTTATACCAATAATTTCTCCCTGAGAATTATCTCCAAAAGTTACTTTTCCTCATTTCATCTTGATTATCTTTTTGAAATAGATTGTGTTACCAATCATATGTCGGGAACATCCACTATCCATGTACCAAGTATTGTTATTGGTACTTTCCCTATTTTCCTAAAAATAAGAAAAAGTTAGGTTTTCAGAATCCAGACTTTCTTGGATTTGGACTTGTTAGACAACAACATTTTGGGTATCCACATTTTTTTAGAAAAATATGCTTTATGAAACCCAAGATATTGGACTCTATTCAAGGAACAGTTTTTCTTCCAATTCCCACCACTTTGACACTTAGTGCAAAAAGGGGCTCTAGAAGGAACAAAATAGTTGTTTTTGAAAACCATTTTTTGGTGAGTATAACCTAATCCAGTAGTGTTTCCTTGAGGTTTAATTTGAGAATACATCTTGTCAAAATTTTCCTTCCTAGAGGAAAATTTTGTGATTTTCTTAAGAGAAAATATTTCAGATTTCAGTCTAATGACTAAATTCATATCCTCAGGAATCATTTCCTTAGAGTTAGATTTTTTCTCAAAAGTTTTCATCTTCAAAATAGCATTATTAAGATATTTAGAAAGTTATTCCTTGATAGAATTTGCTTTCTCAAGGACTTTAGAATGTTTTTATAAAATCTCTTCTTTATCTCTAAGATTTGTAGTAAGATCTGAAATCTCTTTTGTAAGAATTTCTTTCCTAGTATTTGCCTTGTCTAATTTCTTCAAAATTTTACAATTTTTTTCTTCATGTAACTTGTAAAATCTAGATACTTCTTCATATTAAGGTTCTTCATTTTTTGAAAATGAAGTATCTTCATTAGAAGTACTATTTTCGGAATAGTAATTCTTATCAAGAGATAAATTTTTTAAAGCCTCGGCAGAGCGTACCTTGGCCATAAGACAAGTATGTGGGAAATAAGTAGTTGTAATGAATCCCATATTCTTCTAAGCTGATGAATCATATTCCTAAGATTATCTTTATGAAGATTCTCCACTTCTATCACTCCAAGTATTATTAGCTTTCAGGACTTTCTTAGCTTTAGCTTTGTAAAACTTCTTCATGTTCCCTTTAGAATGCCTCTCTTTTCTTTCTTTATTTTTAAGAAAATGACAATATGGTCTTATGTGTCCACTTCTCTTTCATTCATAGCATGTGACCTCTAAATCTTTCTTATCTTTCCTTTCCTTCTTCATATACTTGGATTGGAAATTTCTATGTCCAGCTATCTTGTTCATCCTTCGAGCAAGACTAGCTAACTTGTTTTCTGAGACTTCACTCTCATTGGATTCGGATAGGATAATAACCTTCTTAGACTTGGATCTAGTAACTCTCTCAGTAGTCTTATCTTTTATGTGATTTGAAGTTGTAGTAAAAGCAACACTACCATTCTCATTCTTATTCTTTATGTTGTCAGCATCTCTCTTCATTCTAGTTTCATGTTGAAGAAGAGTTCCAAATAGTTCATCAAAAGATGTTTGATTAATATTTATATTTTCATTGATTGATGTCCTCATGGATTCCCACTCATTCAGCATGATATCTATAATCTTATCCAAAAGAGCCTCATCATCCAAACCTTTTTCTCCTATTGATTGTAAGTTGTTCACGATAGTCATAAAACATTGTTGTACTTTGCTTATAGGTTCTCCATGAAGAAACTTAAATCCACGGTATTCTGCTCTCAACATAGCTCTTCTTTTTTCTATGACTTTGGATGTACCAAAATGTGTAACTTCAAGTTTCTTCCATATACAGTTAGCTATTTCACAAGAAGAAATTTGGATATATATGTTCCAAGTCATTGAACAAAGTAAAGTATTGCGTACCTGATAGTTAAGTTGGTATTCATGATTTTCTTGATTAGTAAAATCACTTACTTCCTTATCAGGAATCTTTTATCCACCAGTAAGCATAACAAAGTTATCTACCCTAGTATTGATAATGAAAGTCTTCATATGATCTCTCCAATATTCATAATCATTAACATCAAAGATAGGTGGTCTAGTAGGATTTAAGTTGTCGATAGAACCAACATTTAAACCTTCCATCCTTAAGAAAATATTCAGCACACAAACTTATTAGAAGTATAAGTCCGTAAACAAGAAAAAATATTCAAAGCAAGAAAAATTGTAACTCTAAGCAAAAAAGTGAATATTAACTATGATTCCAAAAAATAGATTCCGAAAAGTATGAATTCGAGAATATGAATCCGGAAATGTGGATATGAAAAATAAATTCCGAGAAATCTCTTCTGAATATAATCATGAGACTAATTCAGATTAAACAAAACACTCTAATACCAATTGTTGGGATGGTATGACTCTGAGTATGATATACTCTGTGATACCAAATGTAGGATCAAAATTAGAATGAGATTCTCATATAAAAGAGGGGGGTGAATTGTACCTTTTAAAATTCCTTAAGAGAATTTTAGGATGGTTATGTTTGATAAGGTTAAACAGGATAATTCACAAGACCTCTATGAGTACTAAAAACATGCTAGATTCTGGAAAATTGATTCTAAAAATGAAACTTAACAAAAGTTACAAAGATTAATATTCTACCTTAAAGAGTATAGAATCTAACTAAATCAAAGTACAAGGAAGTATAAGAAAGTTATACTTTCCTTAGCAATACAAAATGCAGCAGAAAAACAAATAGCAAAACTACAAGTAACAAAAAATAACTCTTTTAACCCAAAGAGAAGGTTATCCAACAACCTTGGATAAACGTCCCTTGATTTATACATTCAATCATGTTTGTCTTACCCACACCAGGGTAAGCCCTCGATATGAATATCAGAGTCTGTCTTGTTATCCCTACAATCCCTCAACTATAAGGTAGTCGACACCTCTGTCTTCCTCAGTAAGGAAGCCCTCAACATCAAGGTATTGGAACCTCTGTCTTCCTATCCCCGGAAGCCCTTGATTGTAATCAGCAACAATCGGAGTCACACGAAGCAAGTCTGTACAAGGAAAAGTTTGAACAAGCTATTCAAACTTTCTGCACGAAGCTTTGAGAGTTGATAAGTGTCTCTCTATATAGAAATCACTTTATGAAGTTCTGATCACCAAAATTCCAAAAGTCCTGAGCATGTTCAAATGAGCACCTATTTATAGGTGAAGCTCCAACGGTTGACTCCCTCCTCCAACGGTAAAATTTTTCCTTGAATTTCGGAGAGACCTGTACACATATCACTCAACCAACGGTTAGTCAATAACTGAAAGTACGACATCATTTTGTAATGAAACAAGTTTAGGTATGAGAAAAACTGATGTTCGGAATGTAAGCAAACAAAAGTTTGGAGTCTAACCAAAATGGAATTCGGAGTCTATAATAAAGAGATATTTGGATTCTGTTTTAATAGGAATTCAGAACCTGAATTCTATAGAAATCTGGAGTCTGAATTTCTAAGGAAATTCGGAATCTGGTTTCACTAGAATTTAGAATCTGAACTTACAGAGTTCGGATTCGAACTTATAGAAGTTTGGATTCGAACTTATAGAAGTTTGGAGTAGAAATAGTAAAAGTTTGGAGTCGAACTCAAAGAATTTCGGAGTCGAACTCATAGAAGTTTGGAGTCAAACTAGTAAAAGTTCAGATTCTAACTCATAGAAGTTCAGAGTCAAACTCATAGAAGTTCGGAGTTGAACTAGTAAAAGTTCAGAGTTGAACTAGTAAAAGTTCAGAGTCAAACTCATAGAATTTTGGAGTTGAACTAGTAAAAGTTCAGAGTTAAACTAGTAAAAGTTCGGAGTCGAACTAGTAAAATTTCGTATCCATAATTCGGAGTTGAACTTTGTGAGAGTTCGTATCCAGAATTCGGAGTGGAACATTATGAGAGTTTGTACTCAGAATTCGGAATAGAACTTCATTAGAGTTTGTATCCAGAATTCGGATCCTAAAACAGAATGCTTCATATCTAAGTATTATATGATTCCGAGGTTTTAGGTATGAATCCGATTTTTATACTTAAGAAAAATATTGATATGAGTAATGAAAATATGGTAGGGGAAAATTTCTTAGGGAAGGAAATATTCCTTATAGAAGTAAAATATAGATTTACTTAAGTATAAGGTGTTTGTGATTTTCAAAACAAGAAGGAATGGAAAAGTCATAAAGAAAACCTTATTGACTCAACAAAAATGTCTCCCACTAGGAATTTGACCTAATGAGGATGAGACGATCGAACTTGGAAGGATTATCGACCTTCAGGTGGGAGTATAATTTTATCGAGAATATGGACCAATAAGGATGGTAGTGAGTTGATGACGTTGGGATTGAACCTCGAGGATACATCCAACATATCTCATCAATATAGGAATCCAATCCCACATAGTTTAAATGAAACAATTTAATGTCGTGTTATAGGACCATACCATGTGGTTTAACATTATGTGGTAATGACCATGGTCCCACAGTTTAATGTTATGTTACTGGTATTTTTGTCATGTACCATCCCCTGGGGCTCATGCTGTGACTACCACAAGCCCGCCTTCCATAGGCTAGGAGCTGGCGACTAGCACCAATGGTGTAATTCCCAAAAACTGGGAAGTCATTGCCTTTATAAACTTTAAAAAAACACAACAGAGTTCATAGTTGGATACGAAACAATAAGTAAAACTATTTAACAATAGAGTTATGAATATAAAAGGGACCAGAAATACAAGCCGAACTGTAGAGTACATGAAACTGAAAGTATAACTAAAGAAAACAAAAGTGCCATTGGGTCGTCCTCCGAGGTTCCTACCTGAAGGGTAGGTACAGATCGCCTCCTCATCACTCCAAGTATGTCTGTCTCCTCTATGTACCATCACGCCATATGGTCCACCTCTGGGTACCATCCAGTCCTGGTACTCTCAGCCTCGATCAGCGATGTCGGTCGTCTGTATCTACCACAATAAGGTGAGGGGATAGACTGTGCTGGGGTGAGTATAACGATACTCAGTAGGGACCCCGAGACCCTCAAGGTCTCAAAAAATCCAACAAGGATAAACTAAAATGTATTAAATCAAAAAATAACCCCACTTAGGTATATTCCCATACCTAAGTTGTCAAATAATCCATCTCTATCATGAGGAAATCACAAAAGTTACTGAATTAGCTCAATCCATGATTTATTCTAGGGGTAAAACATTTTGAACCCTCAACTGCTGGAGAAATCCTCCTCTATCGAGTATAGTGGGCCTACCGTCACAACCAGGTGCTTCCCACTAACCTTTTACTGCTGAGGTACTCCTCCTGTCGAGTTCCATGGGTCAATTTCTTCACATAGAGGCACTCCCCACCATGGGTCTGCTGCCACAACCAGGCGCTCCCCCTCATATCCTGCAGAGGTAATCCTCCTGTCGAGTGTTGCAGGTCTGCTTCCACAACCAGGCGCTCCTCTACTGTGGGTCTGCCACCACAATCAAGCACTCCCTGCTGGGATAGTCAAGTCACTCTGAGTTAATCTATTAGCAGTCTTTAAGTCTCAACCAGCTACTAGGTTCCCACACAAATGATTGCTTGTCTCTATAAGATCCACTCCACAAGCTATTTTTCAATTCTCTAGCTTCCCTAAAGTCTCACTAAGAAGTATCTCTAACGTCTAGGATGTCATAGGGGTCTCAACGTAACTGACGGTGCATTAATCAGACGCCCAGTCTGTAAGTTATTATCCAAAAAGTCCTGGGGCCCCTGTTGGATTCGTGCACGATCCAACTAGACTGCATCTCAACTATACCTCAAACTCCAATAGGGTATACTCAAAGATATCACAACGCTCCAAGATTACTAGCGCCGCTAACGGTTCATCAAACGGACGTTCGGTGCCAAAGATATGGCCAAAAGAAAGTAAAGGGTTGTACTGGGCCCGGGTCCGGTCCAACCCGGTTAGACCGACCCTGCCTGACCCAGTCTAGGCCGACCCAATTCTGGTCACCCTGGCATGACCCATTGGGTCTGGCCTGGCCTTCTGGGTGGGCCGGCCTGTTGGGTTTGGCCCAGTCTAGCAGACCGTGAGGGCGCGAGGCGGCTCGGCCCGGCTCGGGGCGGGGCGGCTCAGCCTAGGAGGGCGCCGTGAGGGGCCGGTTCATCTCGGGCGCCGCGAGGGCGCAATCGTTTTGGCCAGGAGTAGCACAGACGGGGCGTAGGGGCATGGTTGGTGTGGTTGGTGAGGACGGCATGGCTAGTGAAGCGTCGTGGCCGGTGATGGTAGCGCGGCCGGCAAGGGCGGCAAGGCCGATGAGGCAGCGCGGTCGTTGCCTTCGTCGCCTTCATCACCTTTGTTGCTGTTTCAACAAACACCACAAAAAGAATCGGTGGGGGTCGGGCCATGTTAGTTAGTCCCACACCCTCCGCTTTTATGGTGGTAGTAATTGGTTCATCAAGAATAAAGAACAACAACCCTCCCGCAAAAGGAGTACATCCTCATTCTTTGTTTTGAAAGAAGGGAAGAACATGGGAATAAATTATACTTAAATAAAATTAAATCCTTGCATCTCAACCCAGTCAGTGAACCACAATTAAGGCTGGGCTCCTCCTCTGATGCCAATTTGTCACGACCCGTCCCCTGGGGCCCGTTTCCTAACTACCCCAAGTCCGTCTTCCATAGGATAGGGGATGGAGACTAGCACCAAAGGTGTAATTCCCTAAAACATGGAAGGCATTGCATTTATAAACTGTAAACAAGCACAACAGAGTACACAGCTGGATACAAAACACTAAGTAGAAATTTTTAACAAAAGAGGGATGAAAGTAAAAGGTTCCAGAAATACAAGCACAACTGTATAGTACATGAAATTGAAATTATAACTGAAGAAAAGAAAAATTGACATCGGGTCGTCCTCTGAGGTTCTTACCTGAAGTGTAGGTACAGATCACCTCCTCAGCACTCCAAGTCTGTCCGTCTCCTCAAATTACCATCACTCTGTATGGTCCACCTTTGGGTACTTTCCAGTCCTGGTACTCTCATCCTCGATCAGCGATGTCCGTCGTCTACATCTAACACAACAAGGTGTGGGCATAGACAATGCATAGGTGAGTATAATGATACTCCAGAGGGACCCCGAGACCCTCAAGGTCTCACAAAATCCAACAAGGATAAACCACAATGTATGAAATCAATATATAACCCCACTTAGGTATATGTTCATACTTAAGTTGTCAAGTAATCCATCTCAATCATGAGGAAATAACAAAAGTTACTGAATCATCTCAATCCAGGATTTATTCTCAGGGTATAACATTTTGAACCCTTGGCTACTAGAGAACTCCTCCTCTATCGAGTACAGTGGGCTTGCCACCACAACTAGGAAGACCCCTGGTGGGGAGTTCCTCTGTGTGAAGTATAAGACCCATGGTACTCAACAGGAGGAGTACCTCAGCAGTCCAAGGTTAGTGGGAAGCAATTGGTTTTGGCAGAAGGACTACTATACTCGATAGAGGAGGAGTTATCCAACAACTGAGGGTTCAAAATGTTTTACCCCTAGAATAAATCATGTATTGAGCTGATTCAGTAACTTTTGTGATTTCCTCATGATTGAGATGGATTACTTGACAACTTAGGTATGGGAATATACCTAAGTGTGTTATCTGTTGATTTCATACATTGTGGTTTATCCTTGTTAGATTTTGTGAGACCTTGAGAGTCTCTGGGTCCCTAATAAGTATCATTATACTCACCCATGCACGGTCTCTGCCCGCACCTTGTTGTGTTAGATGTAGACGATGAACATTGTTGATCGAGGCTGAGAGTACCAGGACTGGATGGTACCCAGAGGTGTAACATACGACGTGACGGTACATGGAGGATACGGACAGACCTGGAGTGCTGAGGAGACAGTCTGTACCTACCCTTAAGGTAGGAACCTCGGAGGATGACCCAATTAAAATTTTTCTTTAGAGTGGGGATTATGTATATAAGTCTACTTAAATATACTTAATTTGTAATGTTTCCCTTTGAAGGAATGTCTGGTTTGGAATATGGCACTTTTAGTAGAAGGTAATATGATCAGGTCTTACAACTAAGAAAGAGACCCAAGATGAAGGATTGAATTATACTGATATTGTGATGCTACATGTTAAGGTGTCCCTAAATGATTCTACTCCCTCTTCAATGTGGTATGAGGGAGTGTATATGGAATACAATAAGAAATACTAGGGGATTACTCTATGAGGGATTCCCTATTTCATATTCTTGTGAGATTATAAACCCATTATTGGGGCTTATTTATCCACTGATTTGAAAACAAAATGTGTGGATGCTTCCAGCATTGCTTCTCATTTTAGGTAGTAGTAACACTTCCTAAACTATAAATATTCCCACCATTGCCTCTAAGATTTTCTCCCTTGTTACTAAAGATATTCATAATCATAGATACCCTAAGTAACCAATTAGTTAGGGAAGAAAATTGTGAAAAACCTTTACCAAGGGAATACATGATCGAAATAGGAAATTTAGATGTTCCCTATTCCACAGTAATGTGAATCTAGTGGTCAGGGGGATGTCATAATGAAAACATTCCCAAATATGAGACTTGGGTAAAGTGGGTGACATTTTAAGGAAGAAGTAACGCTAGGATAAATTTCACATAGGTGGGAAGCTTTGGATGGTTAGTCGCCTAGGATAGGAGACCTAGGTGGTTGGTCACCATGGTGAGGATCCGTGGGAGGTTATTCACCCAGGTGAGGAGCCTCAAGTAGTTGGTCACCCAGGTGAGGAATCATGGGAGTTTTTTTCCCATCTGAGAATCCTCGGGCAGTTTTCCTCCCATGTGAGGAGTCTTGGATGGTTGGTTGCTAAGGTGAAGGCCTTAGATAATCCCTTACTACTACTTAAGTTAGTTTCCCTTGGAATTATAGTGTTATATGATACCTAGGGGAAATGTTGGATTCCTAAAAAAATGTATCGGGGATGATTTCTCTCTCTTGTAGAAGTGAATAAAATCAGGTGCTATAGAATGGACAAGGAGATCTATTTATAGGAAAAAATAAGGGCCTAAGTAGAGTATATTAGGTCAAGTAAGGTTGTTCATTTAGGTGAGATGGTCAGTATGGGCTAGGTGACTAGAGGAGACCAAAGAGGGGAAGACTGGGTGACTAAAGGAGACCTAATCGAGGCATATTGGGAAACTGTAGGTTTCCTAATTGAGGCTAATCTAGTGACCAGAGGAGACATGGGTGAGGCAGGACAAGTGACTAGAGGGGACCATGTTTGATGTAATAGGACCTCCTCCTGGGGTTTATTAGTCTTCTCTTTCATTCCCATTTGTATTCAAAAGGCATTTTTAGTAGACATTATAAATTAAAAATATATATTATTATAATCTATTTCAAATTATAAAATTTATAAATTTAGTTTATAAATGACAATACAAAATATAAATAAAATTTATTTTATTAAAAAATATACTTTTGAAAATTAATTGTTCTTAATATTATCCCATACAAATTTATAATTGAAATAATGTAAGTATATTTCTTTATATATTTTAATATCATATATTTTTGTAATAGTCATATAAAATTGGTTGATTTAACACTTTAAATAGTTATTTGAGAAAAAATGATCTTTTTTTAATATAAAATCCTATTAATTATTTATCCTCAAATTGATTATCTTTTTATTCACTAGAGGTTTTATTCGTGTTATTATTTTCTTTAATAATGTTTATCTAATATGTCACTGATCATTTTAGTTTGGTGTTGTGTGTAGAGAAAGATCGTATTCCTATAGAGAAAATATATAGTAAAATATTGAGTTGTTACAACAAATAGCACAAATTTTCACATCAATGTAACTCTTTAATATAATACTTCCATATTAGTTAATCACCTCATGTATAAAATCATTATCAAACTTATATATTTTCATACAATTGGATTCATTACTAAATTTAAGTATTTATCCAATTATATAAGGTGATAAAGCTTATTAATTAGTAGAAAATGTGTGTTGTTAAAATAATGAATTTCAATAAAGAATAAAAAATCATGATAAATACATAGAAAATTTTAAATAACATGTGTATCACCCCTTATCCCTTCAATTTATTGGTCCATTTCATTATCTTTCTTGGGTTAATGTGAACCATCCACCTAATGAAAACAATAGCATGTTAATTGAATAGTACATATAAATAAGAAATATAGTACTTGAATCCCCTACCAATTTGAAGAATAAATGGTTAAATAATAGAAAGATTAATATATAAAGGATAAAACACTAAAAAAAATCCCCCATGATACCTGATCATAGAAACAAATCCACAAGAACTTTTCCAAACACTACCCAAGATCGAAGGAACCCACTTCCATAACCCTATAAGAATAAAAATAACCATAAAATTAGATAAAAGGTATAATGAGGCACCTTGGATAGAATAAGATATATTCAAATGATTAATGGGGTTTAAATTATCTATATATGATTAGAAATCACTAAATAATGGATTTTAGTCAGCTAGGGTTTGAAGGAATGGAAGGTAAGTCGAACAAAAGGAGAGGTCGAACCCTATTTGTAAATAAAATTTGACAATTCTCCAATATGGTGTGTTGAGTTCCAAAAATGGTCGTGATGAATATTTTATTATCACCAATCAATTTTAATATATATTATTATTTTATATAGTGTGTATTGGGTCACTTGGGTCAATTCCTTGATGATTATACTATTATTTTTTAACCAATTAAATATGTGTGTTTTCATATATATTTAAGAAGAATGATGAAAGTTGATTTTAATGAACTTATTTATGGGAATTTATGGTTATAAAAAATAGGTTTTTAATTAATTGATTTTTTTAATCATTGAAAAAGAATATGTTGAATTAAAATTCATAACAGGATATGTGAAGGATTAAAATTATATGAATTTTATGTTATAATCCAAGACTCAACTCGATATCCAATCAAAGAACACATTTTTTTTAGAATGTTCAATAATACATGAACCTTTATGTTACAATATATCCTACAATCCATAGAATCCCCAAATAAATTAAACATTTTAATATTCCATGACATATCTGATGAAGGTACACAAATTTTATTTGAAAATCATAAAGCATGGTTTTTCTCAATCAATCCATCATCCCCAGAAAAGGTCTCACCCTAAAGGAATGTTTAATAATATATATAAATGGTGAGTAATGTGGATATATATGTGTTTGTGTGTGTGAATTATTGAGGAAAATTAATAAAAATGGAAAGGTGCAAAAAAAAAATTTAAACTAACCAAACTCACACACACGAATGGAATAAATACATCTCATGCTTGTAATAGAATTGAAAGGGGTTGAGGGAAATAATTCCAAAAAACAATTAAACTACTATAATAACCAATAGTATCTCTAAATAATTTTATTAGAGTTAAGGGAGGAAGAGGAAACTTTCATTAACAATAAACTTCAAATTTCAACAAAATAATTAGGAGACTAAAACAGAGAAAAAAAGAAAATAATGAATAAAGAAGAGGATTGGAGGGTATCTCTAGCTAGAAATATAGTGTAAAATATTCACAATCCCTAGATAATTGTTGGTATTTTCCAAAGATCCTTCCTTTACTTATGAAAATTTCATCCCCTTTAATGTAAGTGGAGACACATTTTTATAGGTAAAAGGGGTGGATTGTTTCACTCTAAATTTTTCCCCTAAAAGTTTACACCTTTTTTACCTATAATAATTCCTAGTATTGAAAATTGATTATCTAAAAATTTATTTTAATTCATCATAATTTTACAACAACAAAAATTAATTTATATTTGAAACTTTTAGTAAATTTTATGGCTAAAATACTGAAATAAACTTTCCAAACTAGGAAGACTCTTTAAATTCCATAATATCAGGTTTTCATGAATTTATTACCTTTAAAACAAACGAATATTGGTGTATGGAAGTTAATGAATTTTTTTAAGTGTTATTATATATCTTCATGTAAAATTTTATATTATTTTGACTAATGGTTTGGATGATATTAACCCTACACAAAAAAGTTTCCAAACTATTAATATATTTTTAGGATTTTACTAATTATTTGGCTGGGCTACTTAATGGAGAAATTGAAGTATAATATTTTTTACCCAATTTAGAAAAAACAAATCTTGATATCCATAGTGTTTCAATGAAATTATTCATCTTTATTTTTTATAACAAAAAAACTACAAATTTTGTCCATGATGCTTGATAAAAATTTTGGGTCTTCTTTCATTATTAAAATGGACCTCCAATTGATCAAAATGGCCCTCATGATGACCAATAAGTTGTAGGTCTAGTTGAATGATATATAGAAAAATATTCTAGGAATCCAAAAAAATCATACTCATATGAATTATATGATAACATAAAAATTTATTATCAAAATACAAAAAATTATATCAAAATTGATGAATTCAAACAATTCCCTCATATTAGATTCAATATCAAATAATGAAAATTTGGATAAAAATGTGAATATTTTATAAAAAAAATGTATGAAATTATTCAAAAATATATAATGAATGTGATTATTTTATAAAAAAATAAATATAGGAATTTATTTAAAATATTTAATGAATGTGAATTTTCAACTCCCTTGAACTTATTCTAGTGCATGTCCTCTTGCATAAAAAATAAAAAAAACAAGAAAATAATGATCACCCATTAACCAATCTCAACATTTTGTTTCCACAAATAATGGGGTCTTAACATGTCCACTCATCCACCATGAATCCAAAATAACCTATTTATTCTATAATTATTTATCAAAAACCATTTTTATTTTTCCTCTACAAATTTTGAATTATAAATTGTTCTTAAACATGATTCACTCATCTCACAATGATGTAACTTTTTAATGTAATTTTCTCATTCACCAACCAAGAGTGATGATCTATGAGTTTTTTATTGATCTTGTATTCTATTAATATCCTAATGTGAAAATTTATATAGAGTCATTTTTAAGAGGTTTTTTATGTATTATGGTATGGTATGAAAGTATACAAAACGTGGGAAAGAGCGATAAAAAATCAACATGGACAAAACCATGCTTGATTAATGAAAGGAGATATCAACGGATTTAAAAAAAATTCAAAGGGAACTCACACTTGAGTAATAAAAAATAAGGGGTATAATTGAGTAAGGATGATATAGAGAAAGAACTTTAACACTCAAAAACATTAAAATTATGTGACAGATTTAAATTTTCCACTTCTTTTTTTTATTTTTTGAAATTTTTTCTTTTTTTTCTTTTTTTATTTTTTATTTTTTGAATACTTTTTGAATGATATGTCTCAAATTTTGTAATACAATATTATAATGAAATTTTTTTCCAATTCACTCTTCCATATAACCACTCCCCCACACATAAAATGAGTATTTTTCCCATGTAATAGATGAATGTATGAAGATCAATGAATATAAGGACTCAACAAAAAAATTCCCCCAGACTTAAATTTCCTCAAATCATGAATGAAATATTTAAGTGGATATTTGGTGGGATAAGGTTATGGACTTGTAATTTGGCCATAAAAATAGGTTATTTATTATATCAAAGGGAATTTCAAAAGGAGGTTCAATTTATGGTTAAATGGTTTTATTTGGATAAAGTGATTCTCATGTGGCTAAAACAATTTCCTCTATCATTTTTATGCAGAAAAAAGTTAATAAAATTTTCTTTAATGGTAATAAAATCCATATTCACAATTTTTGGTGAAAAAAAACACATAATGTGAAATGATTTTCATAAATTTATGTTGCATGAAATATCAATTTTTACCACATGGGTAAGGGAAAGTTTCATTTTCCAATCAAAATCTTGGCACTCAAAATATAATCTGAATGAAAAAAAAATGTGTTGGTTAAAATTGGTGATGAAAATTTAAAATGTTTGAGAGGAAAATAATTCTTTTGGATCCCCTAAAATAGTTTCATAAAATATCAAAATTTATGATGAGTAAGCATGGAAGTTGGTTTGTGTTTTAACTATTTTATTCTTTTAAATTCATAGAAACACATGAAAAAATGAAAATTAAAAAATGGGTGAATAGGGTGAAGGGGGAAGAGTATTGAGAAAGGTAAAGAGATAGATTAAAATTAAAAAGTTTGCTTCCTAGAATATATTTGGTGGGTATTTTCCCTATCCAAAAATGGATCATTTATAGTATAAGTGGTTTTGGATTCATTTGAGATAGTGAATGGTGTAGATTTACTATTATGGTTAATCTTTAATCAGTGTAAATTAATATTTAAATTCATTGTTCAAGAAGGATCTTGGACCTCAACTACACTAAAAGGATAAATATTAGTGATATTAAAAGGATTTTCCCATTGGGAATTAAGATTACCTTGGTAAATATAAAAATTATATGTGAATAGAATTATCAAATCAAAATTATGAAATATCTTTCATAGGTTTTGTTTTTCATGGAGTAACTTAGAATTATCTTTATAGAGTTTATAATTCTCATATGACTCATGTAAAATCTCCTCTAACTCATTTAATTATATATCTTTCTCCTTTCCTTTTGATTCAAGATCAAAATTGAAATTTTTTACAACCAACAAATATTTATGTAGATTTTAAACTGTTAAAAGAAATGTTTTACTAAAAAATTAGGCTAAATGGTAACACCCTAATAGGGGTCTTATAGTGTTTAGATAATACAAAAGTGTTTCTATACATTTTTAAGAAAAAATATTTTATATAGGCCTAATAATCCTTTCAAAAATTATTTTAACTTCTCTATTCAATATTTCATCCAAGCTATTGGTTTGGGGATGATATATAGTTGATGT
The DNA here is from genome assembly GCA_963277665.1 of Viscum album. Lineage (NCBI taxonomy): Eukaryota > Viridiplantae > Streptophyta > Magnoliopsida > Santalales > Viscaceae > Viscum > Viscum album. The sequence goes on along the minus strand of OY728155.1, from coordinate 161,460,155 downwards.
TTTATGAAAAACCCTTAGTTTTTTAAAATGACAATTCATGGTTTGATAACAAAATTGTGTTCCTAAATCACTCCCTGAGGCTCATGGAGTCACAAAAATATGGAATATGTGTGTTATAAAAAACTCACTCATGATATAGGAATCATACTTCTTAGTTGGTTTCGAATCTTTTCCTAAATAAACATATTAAATAGTCATAATAATGTTTATAAAACCATTGGAATAAGGGAAGGACCCTATGAGATCAATACTACATACATGCAAGATTTTAAAAAATATAAGAGGTTGTTAATGCATTTAATTTTTTTTAGAAATTATACAAAAATTTTGGCTTCTGGGACATGATTGATAAAATCATGTGAGTCCTTGAAGAGTGGGGCCTAAAAGAATTAGGAGCCTAAGAACTTATGGGAGGTCCTTTGGGGTCCAAAGTTACTACTCTCGAGTAATGAATAAAAAAACCCAAAATATATAAATTTTATTATTCTTCAAAACATATTCTAATTAACATTTATTCCCCAGATTTTTAAAGTTTATTTCCCTATAAAAATTATTTTTTATTCAATTTTTTATTTTTCATTTTTTTCCTCGGAAAAAATTTCATGAAAAACATCAACAACCAAAAAACATAAAATATGTGAAAACTATAGACATTTAGGAGTGAGTGATGATAAATTTTCTGTGGGAAAATTGGGTTTAGTAAGTTCATAATAAGTAAAATTAGAAATCATACTCAAGTGACTAGCCATATGATTTTCCTTTCTAAGTCTATCATTAATTTATACATCAAACTATTAAAGCATTAGGGCCCATCTTATAATCCATATTTTGGACTCAAAATTTTATGAAATAAATTTATATTCAATTGGTCTATGAATATAATGACTTTAGTACCCAAGAGATAGGTCCTGAATTTTTTCAATTCGAAAACAATATCCAAGATTTATTTTTCTATGATAGTTTAGTGGGATAATGTTTCATCCAATGTTTTATATGAATAATATATTATAAATGGAATCTTATATTTTCTTTGACTAAGTGAATCCCCACTACCTCTTTCATATGCATCACACATCAGTTAAAAGGGTATGCACTAGTTAAGATATTATATGGTCTAGAAATATATGATTGATTTTTTGAGATCAATGAAGGATTTTTTTCATTCCTTATAGATATTTAATAGAATATCATTTTAAATTAATTGGATGAGTTGGAATGAACTACTATTGAAATTATGGATAAAACACTGATATAAATCAGTATTTCCAATAAGGGTTTTAATGTATCAAACTAATTTTAATTTAATAAATGATTAGATAACCTCAATTTTAATAGGATCAACCTGAATACCCACATGTAATATTACATGTACCGAAATAATCCCACTATAAACCAGTGACATTTCTCAAAGTTTAACATAAGGTAATAATCAACGCATTTGTTTTAGGGTCAAAGAGATTGAATACAAGCCGGATTTTAATGAATCAACACATATGGTAAAATAATCCATGAAAACAATCATTAAATCCTTAATTAATTTAGAAATAATGCTCATCATGAACCTCTAAAATTCCATAGAATCACTAAAAAGGAAAAAACATTTTTCTATATGAGTATGTTTAAAAAAGGAAAGTGAACATTGTTTTCTCTTGGTCCTATGATGTAATTAGAATTTATAAATACTCAATATAACTATTAAGAAATAAATAATGTGATTTTTCATCCAATACATCCAAAATTTTGTTAAGGAAGGTAAGTGGGTAGTGATCTTTTCAAGTTTTAGCATTCAATATCCTATAATAAATTCACACAGGAGTTAGGAAAACTTCTCCTTATTCATTTGTGACAATATTTATGACACAATTCTTTGGGACTACAGGAATTATACTAGCCCACTCACTATCAGAAATTGGGTAGATAATACCATCATTGGTAATATTGGTAATTTATTCCTTTAAAAAATGAAGGATTATTGGATTAAGACTTTTGGGGGGATTATTAAAATGTTTGGACGATTCCTCTAGATATATATGATGCATGAATTAGTCATGTTTAATACTAGGCATATCATTTAGAGTTCATTCTAAAGTCATTTTATTCTCATCTATAAAATTAATGAACATGGATTCCTCACTTTTAGTAATTTAAGAAGATACTATAATGAAGTTTGATTGATCATTGAATAGGAATTAATACTTTAGGTGTTCAAGAATATGTTTAAGATTAGTTTTTTATTCATTTGTAGGATATACATATTGATAATAAAATAAGGGGTTTATGATAGTTTCAATTTATTTTTTCATTATTTTCAAAGGTAGAGAAATAGAGATTAGATATAACCATGTGACGGAGAGAGTGTTCATGATAAATTAACTCAATGAATCATAGTGAATAAAGGTAAATTTCAATTTTATCATTGATAAACTTATTAATAAGGGTATAAATATCACAAACCTCACTTTCATTGGTGTTGGAAAAGCAGAATGGTTAATGGATTACTTCACTCTCAGGAGAGTTTTTAGAATCCTAGATAGAAAAAGTATAGTTCTTCTTTGTAGGGTATCACATGGATTGGAAAATGATAAACTTCACTAGTTGGTCACAAAAATTCCTTGGATAATATACCAGATAATGGACATCAATTTTGGTTTTAGAATTCATGAGGAAAGGTCCACCTAGAATTAGATAATATAGAAAAGAATATGCCACACCTTTATATTTGTTCCAGACACAGTGGAAGAACATATTGGGATTATGGAGAACTCATATTTTATAAAATTAAATGCATCATATTTAATTCCATGACCAATGAAAAATGTGTTTGAAAAATATTGATATATTTTTTCATCAATACGAAGAGAGGAACTTTTCATGTTAATTTATAATTAATTTAAATTATAAGATGAAAAATTACTTAGGTCTTAAGATATCTATTTGTTGATGGAGTTAATCATATGAACCTAAATGGTGTATCTTCATTACATAATGAGGACCCAAAGTTGATACCCTCTAGTGGTGATACACTCATGCTTATTTGATCTCTATGAAATGCTGATGAAACACTAGGTGCCGGTGAAACCAATTGATTATCTTACATTTTTCACTTTAATCGCTTCATGTTCCTCAAGGATTGAAGGAAAAACTCTTGTACTTATCATTCTTGAGAGGAAGATTGGATGAATAGGTTTAGATGAATATTTTTCACAGTTATTAACCTCTTATGAAAATTCAAAGAAGTCTATTTATTGGCCAATAGTTGGGATTTAATATTTAATTAATTGAAAAAATGTCCTTGATATTATATTAAATCCATAAGGAACTTCATGCCATGTACATAGATAATAATATTATTTTTTTCATGGTGTTTTTAACAATTGAAATGATAAATATTTATTTTACAATCCGGTAAATAAATACGTATAACTGGATAAAATCTAGTCCACCAATCATCCCCGACATATATCAAATTATTGAATAAATGTTTAAATAAATATCATTAATTCAATAAATAAATAAATATTCAATTCATAATATAGTGAATAATGTTTTATTTAAAATTTATATAATTAAATAAATTATACATTAATAAATAAATAATTATTTGTTACCTTACAAATAAAAAGAGATCAATAAACATTATATATTTTTTGTAATTAAATAATTTCCTTATGAATAAATATTTATTTAATATTCATGATTGATTAATAAATCCTAAATAAATATTACTTATATTTTAAGAGAATAATATTTATTCCAATTGTTAAATATATATAATATTTAACTGAGAACAATAGAAACACTTTGTGCCCTCTAAGCCTCTTCCTCAATGGCATTAGGTGGGCTTGCCTAAAGTCCAAGATTGTATACTAGCAATGGGTAAATTAACCCATTAAAGAATAATATATGATATAATGAGAAAAACCACATATGTACTCATTCAATTTATTATAATCCCTTTTTCATGATATCTCATCAAGCAGGCCGCACACCTATGTCATTAATATATATATACTTTATACATCTTTCTTTTATTATATGAAATAAACTCGTCATTACACCGTGGACATGGAATTTAATTTTATAGTTACATTTCAATCAAAGGTTCGGGATATCAACGTCTATAAAGATGGAATGGAAAATCCTTCCTCAATTTATTCATTAATAATATATCATTCATGACCCACCCAGTTTTCCCAACTTCTTTGTGATCATATGTCGTCATGGTTTATAGCAATACTAAAATTCTGTGTGTCATGACATGGATTAATAAAAATATTAAAATATAAGGATCATTACATAGTCTCATAGATAAGAATATAAAATGACACATAAACTATGGATTTCCTATGGGTAGGTATGTTCTCATAATCTCTCTTCTTGGAGATTACTAAGTGAAAACTTCATGAGATGTAATCTCATCTACTTAGGAGTACTCACAGTTGACAATAAACATACTGTGTGTCCAATCATAGAATTTTATTCAACTATATAACAGTATTTAATAATATTTTCATGGAATTCCAAGGTTCTCATCATAGTGGGGAACTGTTATAACCTTTTTAATGTGACAAATACATTATTACCTTAAATTCATACAGAACAATGAAAAATATGTAATAATATATTTAATTAATATACACTCTTTGAATATACATGTAATATAAAGTAAAAATAATTTTTCCTTGGACACCAAATCCAATAGAATCCTACTTGGACTGTATCCAACTACTAATGACTTTTAGTCTTCTAACTCTCACATGATGAACATTTTTCTACTAAGTTAAGGATTTAGTTAATGGGGTCTTCTGCATTGTCTTATGTGGAAAATATTCCCACTTTGACATTACCTCTCTAATAAAAATATCTTAAGAGATGAAATTTATAAAGTATGTTCTTTTTTTGTTGATGTGACCCTGTCTCTTTTACAAGATCATCTACTATAATATTATCAAAATAGTGTGTAATAAGGTCATTAATGTTAGGCACCACGTCATACTATTGAACGAATTTTCATATCCAAACTACCTATTTAGCTTCTTTAGAAGACACAATGCACTCAATCTAAACTATGTAATCGATGACCATAGCTTGAGAGCTCTTCTTTATCACAGCACCTCCATTGAGAGTGAAGATGTATCCCAAATAGGATTTCATATCTACTTGATCTGTTTGGAAACTAGAGCCTACATATCTCTTAATGACTAGCTCATTGCCTCCTTCATATACCAATAACATATACTTAGTATTCCTTATATACTTAAGGATATCCTTGAATTCCATCCAATGGTGGTCACCTAGATTGACTTGATATGTTTCTACCATGATTAATGTGTAGGTAAAATCTACCCCATTATATATAATAACATACATGACTGACCCAATCATTGATGTGTATGGGGTATTTTTCATCCTTTGTCTCTCCTCATTTGTATAAGGACACATTTTCCATGAAATATGAATTCCATGTGACATCAAAAACAATACCTTCTTGGATTTTTCCATACTAAATCTTGTTGGTATCTTGTTAATGTGTGTACTTTGACTTATTCTAAGTAGCTTATTGGATCCATCATAATAGATCTTGATCCTAAGAATATACTATACTTCAAAAAATCCCTTCATGGAGAATAAATATTATAACTAGGGCTTAATAAACTGTAATATTGATATTTCATTTCCAATAATTGGTACATTATTGACATAAACTATTTGAAAAATGACCATACACCCACTAAACCCCTTATGGACACAAGGCTCAAATAAATTCTTTATGAAACCAAATTTCATTATGTATTAATCAAATTAAATTTTCCATGACTTGTATTCTTTTGTTAATCCATAAATGGATATTTATAACTTTTATAACATTTTAGTTTTTATTGGAGTCAAAAACCCTTCTAGTTGTGTCATATGGATATCTTCCTAAAGGTTCTTACTAAGAGAATATTCTTTAGCATTAATCAAAAAAATGCATATTCATGGTAATATACTATGGCATGTATAATTTTGATTTATTTCAGTATAGAAACTATAAAAAAGGTTTTTTCATAGTCTATGAGTTGATGTTGTGTGAACCCTTTTGTAACCAGTTGTGCCTTTTAAGTACTAACTTGTCCATCTATATCTAGTTCCTTCTTCAATTTCAATTTGAAAACGATGGGTTTTACATTTTCTCGAGGATATACCAAAATCCAAATGTAATTTTGGTATATGTAATCCATTTTAGAATCCATATATTCTTTCCACATACTATATCATTATAGGTTACAAAAATTATTATTATATACGAATAATCAGTCACCATCATTAGTGAATGGGAAACCATATCTTTAAAGTACTATAACCTCTCTTATAATCTTATAAAATATTTATGTCTCTAGAACTTCCTCTTACATGGGGATTTGCAGAATCTATTCATGTTCTAACTCTTGTGTATCTTGAACCATGACTTCATTTAAGTCTTTATCTCTCTTAATATCTCTTTTAGAATATGATCCCTCTCAATGATTATGGGATGTCTATCAACCATAACATTCTTATTTCAGGGGTCTTATAGATAATATCACCTTATTTCTTTGGGGTGTCCTATAAAGATACACTTATCACCTCAGAGTCTAATTTTGTTTCCAAAAATAGGTTTAAAAGATTCTTTACAATACCACACTCATTTATAAAACAATAGGGGTTTATTTTCATACCAATGATAATATAGAATAACATTTTCCACTCCCTTTGGAACTTTATTTAAAATGTGTGTTATTGTTAGTAATACATATCCCCAAAAGGATAATGTAAGACGTACTTGAATCATCATTGATCTCACCATGTCTAACAGGGTGTGGTTCCTCCTTTTACTTACACCTTCTCATTGTGGTTTTTAAATAGGATTGAGTTAATATAAAATCCCAAACTCCATAAGTAATCAATTAAGTCTTGATTAATATATTCTATACCATGTACTAAGAAGAGTTTTTCAATCTTCTTACTAAGACAGTTCTCAACTTTAATCTTTTATTCTTTTAATTTATCAAAATAATATGACTTATACCTTATTAAGTATACATATCCATATATACTAAAATAATCAATAAAAGTAATAAAGTATGAGTTCCCACCCCTTTTTCTAGGTAGAAATGGTCTACACGCATCAGTATTAACCAACTCAAGAAGCATTTTGGCCCTTTTTCCTTTTCCACTAAATAGGCCTTTTTATTTTTCCTTTTAAACACATGTGACATAAACCAAGTGGTTTTAGTTAAAATGAATCATAAAAATCTATATTGGTGTAATCTATTAAAACACTTTTCATTTACATGACCTGACCTATGATTCCATAGTTGGGCGTAGTATGATTCATGTACATAATTTTCATTACCTATTAACATTGCTTGGCTCATGTAATACAATAGATAAAGACCATTATTCAAATATTCCTTACCATAAAAAATTATTTCTTTATAAAATAAGAAGAAATTATTCCTAAATTTGAAATAAATCCATCAGTATCAAGTCTAAACATAGAAATAATATTTTTGGTAATGGATGGACCATAATAACAATCTTTTAAAACTAAGTTAACATAATGTGGTAGTCTCCAATAGCCATAGTAGAAAGTATGGATTTTTTGGATGCTCATAGATCCACCACAACACATGAAATATTTTAGAATATACTTGGTTTATATAATTAAATACATATTCAATCACCACATGTTTGATCTAATATCCAATTTTTTGAAATAGCTAAGTTACACTTGATAACAAATAAACCTAAAGCATCCTCTTTCTTCTTCTTTTAGGGGTAGTTTTTCTCTAGTGTCCCTTCTTACCATATGAAAAAAAACATAGTACCTTTTTTCAATTATTTACCATTTATCTTCCATTTTTTTGAAGGTAATTTCAAAGAATATTTACAATTGGAGTTATTATTTGATCTATTTGGCTAGCCTTTCCTCTTATTCACCATAATAGAAAAAGGATTTTCACACTTTATGTCCTTTTAAACTAGAAAAAGTTGAGTGTGAAGATCTAGGTGATACTTATATATGTTTTTTATATTTAAATTTACAATAAAACTAGAGAATATATGAGGGAGTGATGAAAGAATCAGATCAGTGAACAGTTCTTCAGGAAGCTTAAACACTAGAACCTTTGGACACTTAATATAGTCAATGAGTTTGACTACGTGAGGAAAAGACTATGCACATTCTCTATTCTTGATAGTGAATATCACCTTGGATATATCAAACCATTCATGTTTGGATATCTCCTGATAAATATCATAGAGATGATGGATCATTCTATAGCCATCCATTTTCACATGAAACTTCTTGAGTGTGCTAGACATATATGAAAACATTAAACACTAAACATATAGAACCTCCTTCAAGTTTTTTCATTGAAAATGAAACCCTAATAAATCACCTCTTTATCAAGTGGATCAAGGATTGAGGATTCTAGAATGCAAGACTTTTTTGTAGAATAGTACAACCCATAAGCATCTAAACCATTCTTGGAAGTTACTTTCATCGAGGAGATAGTATTTATCTAAAATTGATTACAGGGATAAATTTTTTGAAGACTTTTCATTATTCTAAAATAATATGGATGTATATTTTTATTACTTAAATTGATTAAAAATTATATGATACATAATAATAAATTTTATTAATCCTACCACTATTTTATCAAGACTCGATATCCCTTGATATTGAACTTAGAATGTCCCATCATGAGAAAATTATAGTGAAAAGGATACCTATTTCCCTTATTATAATATAGATGGAAACCATGAAAATTATAATAAAGTATTTAGGTATGAAATATTTCCAACTAAAATCTATAATCTTCTTAATCCATTGATTTGAATCCCCGATCAAAAAATCCGGAGGTAAATTTCCTAAACACTTGCCTCTAAATTTTTATTGGATAGACTAAGTCCATTAAACCCAATTCAAATTCTATTAATTCAACCTATTATCTTAATTAAAACATCCTTATAGTTAAAATTTCCCCCAATGAATAAAAAAAGAGTTTAACTATGGTTAAATATTAATTTAGATGATCAATGAATTAGTATGACTTAATATTTGATCGAGGTATTTTATTTGATTATTCATGGATTTTATTATATTATTTTTAACATGTATTGTTAATATTAAGTAGATTTTACTTAATTATTTAACCATGTGTGGATAAAATATTCATTCAAAATACCTTTATTTTAATTCAATATTTTTATATTAATCCCTTTACTTATGTGCTCACAGTCTTAGATCCATAAAATAAATCATGCATTATATATAAATATAGTAAAAAATCATGGCATGATCATGATATTTAACCAGAGGATTTTTTATTGAGCTAACTATAAACAAATCATTAACCCTTAAGGAAAAACTTTTTAATCTAGTATGGCCTAAAGTTATAGTATTCCACCTCTATCCTATGTATCTACTAGGTTTGGTTTCACCTCAGATCATTCTTGAACCAATTCCATGCACATAGAAGCTCCATCCTTAAAATGAATTTACATGACACAAACGTGAATAGAACTAGAAGAGTGAGTTTACATAAAATAAATTATGGCCATGCAGTCTCATACATAATTAGTAGGGATGGATGACTCACAGTCCATAAGTTTAATTAAATAAAATAATATTAAAAACCCATGTAGTAATTAAAATAAAATAAATCATACACATACATTATTTTTCTAATATCATGACAATCTAATTATGTAATGATTATTCATTTAAAATAATTAACCATCTTTCATTTTGATTTGTTCTTATACTAATATAAAAATGTGTGAATTAATTTGATTAATTATCTAATTATTAAATTAATTAAATTTATCTTAATATCCATCCAATTTATCTTAGAGACACTCATCTTCTCTGATTTTAAATAAAATAAATTATTTTATTTTATTTAAAATTTAATAAAATAAGTACACAACTTGCACTTGAAAGCAACTCAATGAGTATCTATTCGAGACAACTTGGCTTGTGTTGAGATCATATATAGTATACTCATTCAGCATATAACAAACACGTTTTATCATGTAATTACATGGTGTGTATGATCCAATAAATGACACATGGAGCACATTTTAATTAACATATCATGTAGGGATTTTAATGCACTAAGTAGTCCAATTTTTATGACTACACATGATATGTAGTCTATATTTTTACATAGTAATTAATTAAGCATTTAATATCATATAAAACCTGTAATATAGAGATTATGAGTCAATAATTAATACATATAACACATAATGATAAGGTTTATAGAGTAATAAATAAATTTTAATTTTTTTCATAAATAGGTTGGGTGCACTGCATGTACATCCAGCAACATGATATATATCATGTTCATCATATGTTTGTGATGCATGATTATGTACTGGGGATGTATTTTTTCATAGAAATGTATAGGGTACACAATGTGTACAAATGGTACAAGATGTGTATCCTCCTTATTTCACAGTTTTCAGTCCTTACGAATCATATAATTAATAGTTGAAATTTATTTGAATATGTGTTTTACCCATGAAAATGCATGGATCATACATCATGTAACCCAGTTACACTATAGGTAGTCTGACATATCTTTTTTCATCCTAGATCGATCAGTACATGGAGCATTTAATTGATTACATGTCCTTCATTATTATATGTGGAAAATTAATTTTCATTGTATCTGAGTACAATAAACTATAATACATGGAATTTACTCTATATATATGTTGTGTAATATTATGTTGTCTAGCTAGAATTCTTGGAACCTCCGAATGGGTTCTTTATATGTTCTTTAGTTATATTTAATTGCATATAGATTATAAAAGAGAGAAATAAAGGAAGGAAGAAGATATATCAATGATTAAATTTAGGAAAGAATTACATGTAAATGTAAAATAACTTTAAATGAATATAAAAATCAATAATAATTAAATAATTATAAATTTAACATGTCTACTCTGGAACCACTTGTAGATTCTAGATGTAGCGAAAGCATCTATTAAGCCTATGGCCAACTTGGATTTTTTCAAATTCAATAGATCATCCTCAATTTATATGATGATGAAATTCAAGACCAATGAGAATTTTTCTAAAGACACTATTGGAAAGAATATCTATAACCACAGTGTTATACCCGTAGTTTTCTAAAACCATTGGGATATCATGATTTTCTAATCCTATAACAATGGTTTTAACTAATTTTTGGTATAGCCTCTTAAATTATGGCATTATCCCAATGGTTTTCCAAAACCATTGGAATAGAGGTGTTATACCAGCGATTTTAAAAACTGTTGGTATAGGTATTCCCCAAATACCACATGGTTTGTTCCTCTCCTTTCCCATAATATTTCAATCGAGATCCTAAGCCCTAGAATTTGGTGTCTAGTTTCATCGCCACTAGTAGAGATCTCTACTCTCCTCTTTTTTAACTTACATTCTTCTTCATTATAAAATCCATGACTTCCAAATAATTCAGTTATTCTGTCAACCATCAATTTTATTTTCATTCTAGGTCTAAAACACCATGGTAGATTCATTGCTTTATCCACATCAAATTTCTTTTGATATGTTTAAATATTCTTGTGGGTGTTGAAACAATAGTTTTCCAAACATATATTAAATGAGAATTTTTTGAATTTCTGGTTGTTCGTTCTTTATTTTATAGGTTTTATACATGGTGATGTGGGGGTTAAATAAATATATATTTTTTTTTATTTCATGGATCATTTGTAATGCATATTTTTTTTATGAGATTGGTTTATCTTTTATGATAATATTAATGAAGGTGGCATAAAAATTCATTTATCATGGGGGGAAATGTGGTTTTATTTATGTGCCTGATCAAAATAAAAAATTATTATTCATTTTAAATATTTCTATGAAAATGTTGGGATTATATCATGAAAACGAATTTTTATTTAAGATTATTTCAGCATGATGATCTCTAGAAGGTGTTCAATGGTTTATTTTTCTATTAAAATTTAATGATAATATCATAAATGAATTTTGGTTCAATAATGATTTTGTTTAAAGGATAAATATTAAATACTTTGATTTTTTCATTGATTTTATGTCATAATATATAATATGGTTCATGATCAAGACATATTTTTTGAATCGTTTTATAGAATTTATAAAATTTTCACATCTATTTACCTTTAATTTATAATAAATATTATACATTTAGACCTTTTTTATTCTTTATATTTTTTAAAAACAGATTTTGATATATTGGATTTTTTTATGATTTAATAATTTTGAGATTTTTTTGAATAAATATTAAAATAAATAATTTCAAGAAAAATAGTAATAATCACAATCTAGGATAAAAGACTAGATACAAAGATAAGTGATATGTATGTTATATTCCAAAAGCTTTAAACAAATAAAAATGGAAAAGGTAAAACACTATAGGGAATGTGTAAGAGTCATTTTGAAGTGACTAGTTGATGTTAGGATAAGTTATCAATTATATAAGAGTAACATTTCATATAATATGGTACACAAAAAGTGAAAAAAATATATAAATTGAAAAAGATATATAGTACCCTGGAATGTATATGGGAAATTATATGAAAAATTTGGGTGATCATTACATGAGGAAGGGACATATTGTAAAAATATAAGGGTTGTTATTTGATGAATTATGGTCCATTTTACTCTATATAGGATAATTTTTTAAAGGATGGATATGAATGAGTCATTTTATAGAATCCAAATGTAACTTCTAGGTAGACTATGAGATTTGGAAAATCATTTAATACTAGAACTAAAATTTAAAATTATCTTCCTTGGATGTTATTGAACATAATATTAAATTCCATTTTCTAATTTAGAAATTCATATAACATAAAAATTGAATTTCACAAAATTTATTTTGTGCTAAACATATCATTTTATTTTTATAGTGTAACCAATTATGTATGTGCTCCTCTTAATATTCTATATCACAACCATTTAATAATTTTATGTTAATAAAGATCATAGGAATGGATTAAATTAAGGATAAGAGTTGATATATTCCCATTTGAAGAATCTTCACCCTTCAACCAAGACACATGAAAACTAATAATAAAGTGATTAATAGAATGCTTGTATTGAAAATAATTCCAAGAAGTGAAATATGGTATTATATACATCAAGGGAATGTGAAATTTATTTGAGAATTTATAAGGATTTCATAGCATCTAAGTTGTAATATCGAGTAGATCGACATGCATGAAGACCATCCCACATGATGAGATTCTTGAACATTCATCTTTCTAATATTAATGGGGATTGACCACATTATTGATAGATTTATGCCTCTATTGACTAATATTTTTATTCTTCGTTATATTATTTTATTTTTTTATTGATTGCACATTGTATCCCTTATAGTTAAACTAAGGATATATCACCCGACCTCTAGATATCATATTATTGTGTTTAATTTAAATTAATATCATGGTTTTATATTTATATTATTTTATATATATATATTATTTTTGTCATTTATATTACGATTCCCATATAGACTAGTGTGTCAGTTATGGTTTCATATAAAGTGAACAAATCTCATTTCCTTAAATATATTTTCAATTTAACTTTAGTTATATTTAATTTCTTTTACAAAAGGATATATAATATGTTTTTTTCAGAATGGATAGAAGTTGGATATATGAAATTGATTGTATCTCACCCAATTTTCAAAAAAAGTTGGAGATATTCTTATATTTTTAATTTTACAATTCTTTATATAGTGGTCATATACACCACCCATGTTATAATTATGTTGGAAGACCTTGGTTAATTCACAAAGAAGTTATCTATCATATAAACAAATATGGTTTTCAAATAAACTACTATGTGATATATCACAATGGGGAGAAAATTAAATCTCAAAATGTTTATGATCCCAATGAGATGACTAGATTGTAGAATTTATTAGATGACTGGTTTCCATTTTTTCATCATCATGAGAAGGAAAGGATGTCATCCCTATAAGACTTCGATATAATCACACATGATGCATGTAATTAAAATTATGATGTTTATAGGGTGAATAAATTGAATGATGCTACCATGACTCTAGTATATCAGTAATGTGGTAAAGTGAATAAGCTATAATTTTTTATCATATTAAATCATGAGAAAACCATGTATAGGATTTATAATACTACCATCGATTATATTCTTACATTTTTTAAGGACTTACTTCCAAATATTGAAAATATTACCTCAAACCATTATATGGCATGCAAGTTATTTTAGGAACTTGTATTTTCTAATAAAATCCTGCTTACACAAAATATTGTAGCTTATTTTGGGAGGAAACTGCTAAAGGAAATGATTATATAAAATGTTTCACATCCCAATGGAATCTAAATGCTAATGGAACACCATACTATATGCCACATAAAGTAATGTGGCATTTTCCATTGATTCCTTGACTCTAGAATACTTTCATATCGGATTAAATATCAATAAAAATGTAATGGCATGATACCAAGGGAAATAAGAATAATGATGAGTTCTTTCATCCTGAATATGGATTCTCATTGCGTACATTTGATGCTTGATATCATTATTTTTCATCTGACAAATGTAATGTGAGTTTGAGTCTATCATGTGGTGGTTTTAATCCATTTGGTCAAATTCTTACTTCTCACAACACATGGTCAGTTTTCATACACATTTATAACCTTCCTCCATGGATGTTTATGAAAAAACCTTTCACTTTCATGATTGTACTCTTATATGAACTTTATGATCCTAAAAATGATATAGATGTATACATGAAACCTTTAATAAATGAGTTGAAACATATTTTGAATTTGGGTGTGTTCACATATGATGCATGTTCGAAAGACATATTTGAAATGTGTGTTGTGCTTATGTGGTTGATAAATTATTTTCCAACTTATACAATAATGTCTGGATGGATCATGAAGGGAAAACTATCATGTCATATTTTTATAAATAATGTTTGATCCATAAGACTTAAATATCATTGTGGTTTTAGTTTTATGGGACATTGACAATTATTTCAAATGGATCATCCATGTAATAATAATTATCACAGGTTTGAAAATACACTAGAGACTGATAGTCCACCTCAATGTATGTCTGGAACTGATGTGCTTAATGAATGGAAATATATTAGTTTTTTATTCTAGAATAGTTATATGAAATCTAGAAATTGGAAGAATGTTTCCAGGGAAACCTGTTACAATTAGAAAAAGAAAATTATCTTCTTTGATTTTCCTTATTGTTCAACAAATTTGTTACGTTATTTCTTAGAAGTAATGTATATTGAGAAAATAATATATGTGAAATTTTTCTTTCAATTATTCTAAATTTAAAGGTAAATACAAAAGATGATTTATGATCTTGGTGTGACTTGGTGGATTGGAGTATCAGACCAGAATTGCATCATGTGTTTATCAGTGAAAATAAATGGAATCTTCCATGTGCTTATTATGTAATGACACCTAAAAAAATTCAATTTCTGGAAGTACTAGAGCCTATTAATGTTCTTAATTGTTATTCAAGAAACATATCCAAATAGGTTGAAAGAAGAGAGTTAAAGCTTAAATCTTTGAATACCCATGATTATCACATCCTTCTGCATGAGATGATTCTAATAAAAACTTATCATTTCTATACAATAATTTAAGGGTGTAATTTTTTTATTCCATTTTTATAGAGATATTTGTTCTTTGATGTTTTCCAACTCTTTCTTGTAAAAAATGTTGGTAGAGGAACCATTATTTTTGTTCGATTTAGAGAAAATATTTTCTCTATAATTTTTCACAAGCATGTTGCATCTAATTATCCATATTTCAACCAAAATACTTATTGGATAACCTATTGATTTTCATTTGATGTATTTAACTGAAATAAATATAAAAAAAATTAAGTTTTATGTCTGGAATGAGAATCATCCTTAAGGTATCATCGAGAAATTTTAATTGGATCAAGAATGTATGGATTTATATTTAATGTATTTTTTATGTGACTATGAGGTAGAATAAACCAATGATAAATAAAAAATAATAGTATGAGAAAATTGAACCCATTTTTCCATCACTTACCCAAACATGTGGGATTTCTGGATCATATACATTAACCATATTAATCTTTGAAGAGCGGGATATGGCACATTTCACAATTTTGTTTTAATATGATTTGATCAATGATAAAATCATGTAAATTGGCCTGTATATGTTATCTCATCTCATGCAATTGTACATTTCGATTACACTATTTCTATTTTTCGATAGGGAACATAAAAAAATACTGAATAGAAATCATCATTTTTTATCTTTGACAATGAGATTGAATTTTCATGGAAAATAGTATTCTACTTAGTAGAAATTTAAGGTAGAAGTATTACTATACAGAATTCATAAAATTAATTTTAATTAATTTTAATATTCATTAATATTTTATGTATAGAGTTTTCCTACTGACTTTTTCTCTGAGGAAATATGATATTTTTCTTTTGGTCCTAATTTTTTTGGTTCATGAATGAAAATAAATTGTGATCAAGATGTAAAGATTTATTATCACTGAATGGGAAATGAACATGAGAACACAACATGTTGGTGTTATGTTAACTACCATAATATACTATTATGAATGTACGTCAGATAGTATACCTTGATTTTAGAATGTATCTTATTGTGGATTCATTGATAAAATACTAATATTTGATTATTACTCTCATTGTTTAGTCACTATAATGAAATGAAAGTGGTTTGATTCAATAAAGAGGTAGGTTACATTTATTAATGATTGTGTATTTCGATTTATTTTCATGACTCACACTCTTTCTTCTGATAATCTATATATATCAGCATCAATGTAGAAACAAGTTTTTTAAGTGAAAGATCATACAAGACCTGAATTTGGTTCCAATATTGAAGTAATACCAAGACATATTTTTTATTATGGTAATGATGGAATTGACACCATCCATGATTCCATTGGCCTTGGTCAATTTATTACTTATGATGACTCTAATAGTTTAATTGTCAAAGTTGATTATGAACCTGAAGTTGTGGTGGTAAATATATATAATTTCCCATATGTATTCTTATTTCTTTTGGTTTACCTCACTTGGGTTCTTAAGGTTGGTACTATTAAATTTTATTTATTATTTATTGTTACTATACATGGGGTAGATCCTAACATATCAAGGCTGGTAGAGTTTTATTATGAAAAAATGGATCTATCATAGAGGCTAATGAACCCTTGTATCACTATGTGTCTAGAAACATTATTTTAAAATTACATATCATTAATGAAATAATTTATAGGGGAGATTTCAATATAATTAGAGTTTTTATAAAGTAAAATGATTCAAATATATGAAAAAAATCATCAATTTAAAAATCATGATTCATATTTAATGTCATTGAGTATTTGATATATTGAGAACCGGTTCAAATGTATTTTTTTTATTCATCCAAAAGTTAATTTATTTTTATAGAAACATTTGGATTTTAAAATTTATTAGGGTTTTACTGATGATATATTTTTTCATATTATCTTTCAATCATATTTGATGTATTTATTACATGAGAGTGAAATATAAATTAAAACCTTTAGATAAATCATTGAGTTTTCAATAATTATTAATATTCATTTAAATTCATGGGTTATGATATAATTTTATTTTTATATTGTCTAAATTATTGTACAGAGATAAAAAAAGATCACTCATGAGATACCAGTGTGACCTATTATTTGGATTGGCTCTCTAAATCATATACCATGAAATGGCTTACATACCATCTGAGATATACTTAGTGGTTTATAATTAATATTAATCCCAATTATATGAGGTTAATAATTTAACTCAATGGTTTATCATCATACATTAATACCTTTATTTTACTACCCTTGAGGATGATCTAATATTACACCAAATTTTAAAAAAATGTATCTTTTTTAAACTATTTTAAAAATTATAGATGCTTTAACCTTGGATTGTGATGATTTTGAGATATAAATTATTGCTGATATTTATGAACTCATTAAGTCACTTTCGAGGGAACCTCATATTTTATTTGCATCACATGGAAACTAAAAATTGGGTAAAATGTCCCTAAAATCCAGAAGTGGGCATCAAGAAATCCACCTATACAAAAGAGGATAGTAAGATACCTTTCACAATCAAGGGGGTCCTCTAAGGTTATTTTTTATCTTATATGATGTTTTTTTGCTTCCAAAGAAATACGATATCATATGATAAAATTATCTTCCGCAAAAATATAGTGGAAACCAATATGTTGTGGTTTATAACCAAGAAACCATTCCCCTCATAATATTTTGGATATATATAAATTTTTTATTTATTACCTGAAACAAGACTCACCTGTCTCATGTTTGAATAATTGTAAATCAAACTATAGGTTTATTATAAATATTAAAAAGTGGCATAAGCATTCTCCTTCAAATCAAGTTTTATTTTTTTGAAATTTTTTATAGCAGTCGTCAATGTTTAAATTTGGATATTTATTGGAGCTTCTTGGAAATAAACGTAACATTTTAAGGGTGAATAAGGGGTTTCCACATGATTTTACAGTTGTATTTCCATCCACTAGACACCATTATTTCTAAAAAACAATTATAAATCTGTTGATTCGGGAGCACTAGAGCATAATTTTTGTGGTTTTAACTTTGAAGATTGTAAATTTGAGATTCTAGATTTTCTAAAAACATTT
Source organism: Viscum album (assembly GCA_963277665.1). Classification (NCBI taxonomy): domain Eukaryota; kingdom Viridiplantae; phylum Streptophyta; class Magnoliopsida; order Santalales; family Viscaceae; genus Viscum; species Viscum album. The sequence continues at coordinate 161,441,417 of OY728155.1, read as the reverse complement.
ATAGATGGTTTCATGGAGTGTATTCATCATGATGTTGACCTAAAAAATCAGATATAGGAGGTTTATGATGAAAATTCCATAAATATTTTGGTTGGTTTTTTATCTAAAAAGGTATTTAGGAATTCTCTTTATTTATCTATAACTTTAGATACATGGGAGACTTTTGCATAGATCCATAGAGATGTCATGTAAGTAAAATGAAATGAATCCTTCTATAAGTATTGAAGAATATGATGTGATTCCTTTAATAAGTGGGAAAATTAAATCTACTAAAGAAAAATACCTTTTTCTATAGGAAAAAATGAAGAAAAAATAATAATAATAATAATAATAATAAGGTGCTCAATGAAAAGGGTAATCCAAAAGAGGTGAATAAATTTTATATTCATGATACATTTAAAACTAACACTCATTTGGTCATTTCATTCAAATTTAAGATTTAATATTCTCTGTCGATGAGTAAAATGGATGATGATATTTTTAAAGAATAATAAGTAACAACAACATCGAGTTTTCAATCTAGAGAATGTTCTTAAAACAATCAGGAGGAGCTTAAATCCTTGAGAAAAAAAATTCAATGTCAGAAAATTAAAATGATAGAAGGTTTTTTATATTATAATTATCTTAATAGAATAAAATTTTAGATCAAGTGGATTTTACCTTGAAATAATCCATTAAAAGTAAAAATGTCAAGATGAATTAGAAAAGTAATTTATTAGGATAAATTTGACATAAAAATTTAACAAAAATAGATAAAGAAAATATACTTAAAGTTAATGTGGTCTCTCTCAAGAAATAACTTGAAGAGTAAATGAAATATAGGAAAGTAAATAATCTAGAAATATAGAAAAGTATAGATTTTAGAAATATAAAAAAATAAAGAATCCGGTAAATTTAATGTAAGTCATTTTGAATAAGGAAATTCTTGTAAAAATAAAAAATGGATTACATAGGCTAATCTATAAAATTGTAACATCTCAGACCCAGATGCCATCTGAAATGGTTCCTAAAGCCCAATGGGTCACAAGGCCTCAAAAGAATCTCCCCAAATGATAGAGGTTGCCGACTAGCAGCAGAGTCCTAAGTGATTCTGTGGGGAGACTATGCCCTCATTACTAGAGTATCATAGCGGAAGTAAAATACATACTATAGCAGAAGTCAATAAATAAGCAGTTAACTAAAAGTATAATTATACAAGAATTCATATCAATAACCAGAAGTGTCTCATATACAAAATTATTTAGATGATACATGTACCTAGAAAGCATTCGGAAAAGGTATATAAAAATAGAATATATTATAAGTATCCCAAAAGAACAAAAAACCAAAAATTGTATGTAGCATCGCAAGACTCAACTTGGTCATATGCTCTCCTTCTCTAAAGCCATAGTCAATAAAATGTACTAGAGAATTTTCCCCTACCATAACCTATAGCCATATAATCTTTTTGGGTCCCTGGGGAGGCACAAAAAAGGTGTGATATAAACATACTAGTAGACAACCACCCAGGTCTATATATTTCTAACAGTAATATATAGAGTGCTAGAAAGTGTAAGGAAAATAGTAAATTAAGTATGTATGGACATGGAATAAGTATACTCTCATAAGTAGTACTGAATAGCCCCTCAAGTCTACCTACAAAATAGTTAGCTCATATCATGGTAGCTAAAGAAAAGTAAAAAATTCCACATGGGTATGTTTTACATCGATCAATACAAAACAAGATACAACCACACTGTATAAAGAAGTCAAGAAAAATATCAAAGCCATGCCATATAGTGAAAAGTATACCCCAAGGGCCGGATCCAAGGTGTCATGTACTATGGCATCCATGTAATGATTCTATACCATGACAGGCCGGATCCAAGGAGCTCATCCAAGGCATCCACATCGAGTCCCATGGGTATCCCAGTGGAAACTTGATCTAGGAACTAGTTGGGGTCCAAGGAGCATGGCAATGGCATGTCCTACACGAACCGAAGAAAGCCGGATCCACAGGATAGAAAGGCCTTAGGCATCCCCAGGAATCAATACCCAAGAGGTAGAGTCAACATAAGGTGTCCACTATCGTGTTCCAGGCCCATGGAGAGAAATCCATGGAATCAATCAAACCATTCATTCAAAGTATTCAATTTAAACATTTCATTCCATGTGAATATACCCATTTACACAACCAAGCACTAGCCTTTAGTATACCCACTCATGTAAACCATTTATCATTTACCCAGAATATGGGCCTACCCTCATATATAAACCATTTAACATGACATTAACATTTTATATAGGTATACCCACCTGTATAATTCATTAAAAATTTCATGTGAGTATACCCTCTCCTATATCACCATTTCCCAACTCACCCCTTAGGCAGTTAAATAATTACCAACAAGTATACCCACTTGTTCATCCATTTCCATTTAATCCAAACTATCAAAATAGGTATGGCATCACAAGATATCACTAAGAAAGGAGGAAGTACATCTTCTAAGAAGATATTCAAAACCATTAAGGTATCAAGGGATTCCTTTAACTAGGCAATCACAAGCACGCACCCCTTGGGTGGATTAAACATGAATAAACATGTTATTTCCTTATAATTCATTACTTAGGTGACCTTGAATCAATAAACTGGTTTTAATGAACCTAAACAGAACCTACATACATCCTCACTAGGTTCGACTACAGCTACTGCAAGTAAGTCGCTCAAAAATAAGGCCGCACTAAAAAGTCTGGAAGGTAGAGAAAAGGCCGAATGCTAGAAAATCACACAAAAAGATGAAAGAAAGTATATACCAGCTACCTCAACTCGATAATAGAGAGCTAATCTAGTATCAAGTTTTGATTCATCCTGGTTTGAGAGAAATTTGAAGAACAGACAAAGAACATGATATTAGGGAATATGATACTAAATTCAAATAGCATTGTCGTTGTTCTAAAGAATCAAGAAAGATTAAAAACTAAATGATTACTTACTGATGTGGTTCCAATGAGACAAAACATGCTCGAATTAGAGTTTGAACGGATTCTAGATCTGAAAAACCATTTTTGGTGGTTTTGGGTTCAAAAATGAGAGAAATCATTTGTCCATCAAAATAATAGGCTATTGCCTCTATTTTTTAAAAACATGGTCGGAAAGTACAAAGCATGTACCTCTGGTACATGACATGTACTTCCTGGTTTTATTTTTCTATAGAAAACCCCATACATGTTGTGACATGCTATTACACATCATGAACCAGGAGTACACAACATGTAGTTCAAGTACATGACCTGTACCTGGCCTGCAGCTAGACTTCAGTCTATTTTTCCTTTCTTTCTCAAACACAACCCAACCAGACCATGGCCTAACTTAGGCTCTAATAAAAAAAGGAAACTCATCACATTTTACCCAAAGATAAAAGATCTATACCTCAGGAAAAAACTGGGATCTTACAATCTTTTCCCCTTATATAAATTCATCCTTGAATTACTCTCTAGAGTGTGGTAAATATTCATCTAAGAAAAATATGGCCACTGAGCATGTACGTCAGCCTCCCTCTCCCTAGTCTCATCCCATAAATGTCCATGCTTCCATAGAACCAGTGCTAGAGGAACAAACTGGCCTTAGATAACTTTTTTGATCCCATCAACAATATGAATTAGTTGCTCCTTGAAGGAAGCATCAACCTAAAGCTCAACCTACTCATGTTGAAAAATGTGATATGGGTCTGAGTGATAATGGAATATTTAAGATACATGGAAGACATCATGCATGGATCAGTACCTCTAAGGTAACTATAACTGATAGGCAACTAACCTGACTCTCTCTAGGATCTTGAACAGCCCGACATATCTTGGTGAAAGCTAACCTTATCTCCTGATCTGTATGTGTCCCAACCTTGGTGAAACACATAAGAAAACCTGATCCCCAACCTAAAACTCTAGAGGTTATCTGTGGTGATCAACACATGATTTTTTATGATACTATGTAGTATCCATCCCCTTTCAAATTGACCAGACCAACTTAGAAGTCTCCTACAAGAGACACGGTCCCAGTAAAACTATCTCACCTACCTCTAACTAGCATAGGGAATAACGGCATCGCTTACCATATAAAGCCTCATAAGTTTCCATCTATATCATTTCTTGATAAATGTTATTGCAGGTGAACTCAACTAGGGGAATTTCCTCTCCCAGGAGCCCCCAAAATCTGAGATACAAGCTCACAGCATGTCCTTTAGCACCTATATCATATGCTCTGACTAGACATTAGTTTGAATGTGGTATGCTATTCCCAGAAGCACTTATGTACCCATCAACCTCTGAAAAATATTCCATAAATGACATGTAAATCGGGCGTACCTATTCAAAATTAGAGTGAATGGGACCCCATGAATTTGTACTACCTCTTGGATATACAACATTCTGATATCATCAACACTCAGGGTCTCCTTGATTGACAAGAAATGAGTGACCTTCATAAGCCTGTCAACAACAACTCACATGGAATCAATACTACAACACCTATATCATCAGAAAACCCCCCAAAGTACACCCCTGATCATTCTAGTGATTCTACAAGTATTATTTCCATTAATTGGGTGAACTCGAACACAACCAAGTTCATATCAGCGGCCTCACAATAAATAATGGTCGAACCCTAGTTGACATCATCAAAACCGGTCACACAATCTTCCCATGAGATACATTATGGACTTTCACACTAAAACCACCTTAAAATGGTAGAGTGTTAAAACTGGTTTATTCAAACCACACACAAGGAACAAGAAGGGTAATGAGTCAAACCATCACTAAACGACTTATCTCAAAAACACCCAGATTAGAAGGATAATGTGTTTCAGCAGAAACACAACACCTTCTCCTAAGGAACCACGCACCAACAACAATCTTGTTCACTGAAGCCCATACCCATCTCTCAGAGACTCTTCTTGTCAAACCATCTCCTAATCATTTAAAAGGTCGTGCCATAGCATAAGAAAAAGTGTAATTTAGATCTATCCCACTAGAATAATTACATCCTTTTAATCAACACATCTGAGCCAAATTATAAGTCTAGGAAAACCTTATATTCATCAACCTGAAGTCCAAGAAACTCACCAAGGTTTTCCATACTCCTTTTATAGGTGATACATTGGTATAAGTCCATAAGTCCATATAAGAACACTGACTGAACCCATAGAAGCATCCGTCAAACAGTCGTGTCAAGGAAAATGGAAGGCACCCAAAGTCTATCAAAGTAATTCCTACATATAAACCCAAGTATCACTCAGGATTAACCAAGCCTTTTAAAAATTACACATCCATCAAAAAACCCATAAATATATCATAAACTATCCTAATATATTCCAACTGTAGCGTGGCATATAACCAACACTCTACTAGTGCATCTAGGGCGATGTTAAGATAGGATACATGATCATCTCTTAAGGAATAACAAGCTAAGAGGATCTCAAGGATTACCATAAAAGGATATTCTAACCACTAATAATCTACCTCCTACAAGAATTTGGTATTCACTTTACAATGCATCATCATTTAACCAACCACAATTCCCTTATCCCAAGGCATTTCCATGATAGCTCACGCTTAACCACTGAGGTCCATCCATGACCATCGGTGCATCACAATGGCTGTGAAAACAACCAACCACAACAACATCATGCTTCCAATCAAGCATCAAAATGATACATGACTCACAAGCACCAAAGGCATTCAAGAAAAATAGACTATTTCTGAATGGTCCTTGATTATGATCCTTCTACCAAGAAGGTCATATTTAAACAGAACTGATGTGATTCCCCCCAACTAGGAGTGTCTTAGACATCGAGGAAAAGGACCATCCACACTCAAATTTTATCCCAGAACACCATAAACACATGTGTAATGTTCCATGAACCATGATCCCCATATCGTATATCTTGGCATGAAAGCTGAAATTAAACCGATCAGCATGTCAAAACTCTCGTTTCCGAGAAATTCATCCCGAGTAGTGGGATGAAAATGGATTCATAATACTCAGGTCACTATTCTCTATAGATAACCTGAGAACATACACAATATCTCAAATATCGATGATTAAAACAAAACTCAATGGCTCATTTTAACATTTAACACTCGATAGGTACCGTTTATATCAACATATACTACCTTGAGTTTGCAAAAGAAAACAACACATCCTGGGTACTATTCATAAGATTTTTACCCTATGCATCCTATTACCAGATGGATCATGTAGAAACGGGCTCAAAATCACATAATATACATAATCATTTACACATATGACACTATACCATGTCACCCATCACTTAAGGAAAGAGAGGCTCATGCGATCTCCTAAGCAGTTGACCATGCCCGAGGCATGGCTAACCTGTTGAACCAAGCATTCCTCAATGCTCATTCATGTATCAAGGGTCAAGATACAATGATCACCCACCCGAACAAGGGTTTCCTCTTTAAAAATCAATATCCTACCAAGGAAAACAACACCTAAGCGGTACCAACATCATAAATCTTATAGCAAAAAGAAATATAATAATCTATAGGGGTACTACCTGCCATGGGCTAGCCCCTTACGAAGCATAAGCATTGACCCCCATCACTAGGTCATGAAAATCCCAATTCCACTAGGCTCAAGATCCCTTTTTAATTAATCCAAAGCTAAAAGAAGCATCCTATGGATGATCGCACACATCTCTATTCGAAGGTATCTCATTAAAACGTTTAAAACCACCATTCAAAGATGATTCAAACAAAGTACACCACTTCATGTTCCTATTTAAATCCATTTAATAAATTGATTTCATCCTTAAAACATTTGAAATAATTTTAACAATCCCACAAGTACCATTTAAAAATAAAGGCACTTGGTTTTAAACAACACCCTATAGGAAAAAAAGGAAAGTTATAACAAACTCCCTCTTTAAACATTTAACATTGAAAGGAATTACATCAGAAATAGGAAATTTACCATCTATATTCCTTTTAACAAAAAAAGTTGACCTCTGAGGGTCCCATTTATTCATCCCAGGTTCTTTAAAAAGAATCCCCATAATAGTTCATTTCATAAAAACATGCCCAAACTAAACTACTTGGTTCCAGTTGAGAATTTAAAAAACCAACTAGTTGATTTCAGACCCAAATCTAAACAATTTTCATAAAACCCCTTTCAAAACACACCCCCCTTTACATTTCATCACGGGATTCTAGATAAAAGCAAGTATCACAACTCAAAATCACAGATATCAAAGCAGGACAGGTCAAAACCTTCCTATAATCCCTCACCCATCTTCCTTCCCCATGGGTCAAGTGTAGCTGTTAAACAATGAGAGATACTGCCAAAGCCCACTAATAAGGCCGAGTCTGTTCAATTACTCTACCAAAATCAATTTCAGTTCACTTTATTTTCTCATTTGTTTTTAATTACAACTATGTTCACATTCATATCCAGAATTGACACTCATTTGTAATTTTTAACATTACCTTCTTGAAGGGAATCCCATTGGTATGTTGAATTCTAATCCATGGGGGCCCATACTCCCTGTGAATAAAATCCTGGCATCCATGTATATCATATCGTAACATGATCTGATATAAGTCCGAAATAATGATCCACCAAATTTTGGTCCAAGAGTTCCCATAACACCTCATGAACAAAATTTTGATTATTATATAATCCATATATATCAAATTAATTTTTGCACTTTCATTCTATTGGTGTGTCATTTCCCAATCCATAAGGGCACATACTCTTTATGAACTAAAATATTATGTCACTACTTTATTCACTACACCCAAACTAACACAACAGAAGGCACAACTATCACATCAACTATCACAACAACATGCAATATCTAATGCATCCTAGATGGCATGGCATAATTCATGTAATATGACTAACAATTGCTTATATGATGCATGAGATGTAATACCCTCATCTCATTAGGTTGAAATATAAATTGAACCCACAATAGCATCAATAGTGATATAATAATCTAAGTGTGTCACCCAATGGTGAAATAAAAGAAATTGGAACCATCAAAATCCAAAAAAAAAATCAAAATCCATTCGAGGAAAATTGGTTTTTCCCTGTATGCAGGGTAGCTACTCTCAGGAATAGTTTATTACCAAATTCCATTTCCTTTATATCCTTATCTATTGTCACAAAATAGTTAGGAAAACTAAAAAAGATTTCTCTAATACAACTTTGTAACATTCCAGACCCGGATGCCACCTGAAATAGTGCCCCAATCCAAGGGGGTCACAAGGCCTCAAGCACATCTCCCCAAACACCAAAGGTTTTTGACTAGAAGTGAGGATAGAGGTGATTCAATGGGGATAATATTCCCTCATTACAAGTGTATCATAGTAGAATTCAAATACATACAATAGTGGAAGCTAATAAATAAACAGTCAACTGAAAGTAAGACAAGATAGGAATACATATCAATAATCAAAAGTGTATCATATAAAAAATGATTCATATGATACAGGTATCTTGAAAACATGCAGAACATGTACATAGAAATAAAATATAGTACAATTATCCCAAAATAAAAATGACCAAAAAGTGTATTTAACATCACAAGCCTCGGTTTGGTCCTATGCTCCCCTGCTCCAAAGTTAATGTTAACAACTTGTACTAGGGTGCTTTCCCTTATCATCACCTACAATCATATAATCAATATGGGTCCCTAGTGAGGCCCAAATAGGTTGTAAGATAGAAATCCCAACAAAAAACCACCCAGGTATATACAATTCTAACAGCAATATACAGAGTTCTATACTGTGTAAGGAAAATAGTAAAGTAAGTTTGTATGCCCATGGTATAAGTCTACTGTCATAAGTAATACTGAACAACCCCTCAAGGATACCTAAAAAAGAGTCAGCTCCTTAAAAGGTAGTTATAACAATTTAAATAAGTCCCACAATAATGTCATACATCCATCAATACCAAATAATCCACAAACACATTGTATAAATAAATCACGAAAACTCCCACAGCCATGCCATATAGTGAAAAGTAGATCCCAAGGTCCGGATCCAAGGTGTCATGTACTAGGGCATCCATGTAATTATTCTAGACCATGATGGTCTAGATCCAAGGAGCTTCTCCAAGGAATCCACATAGATTCCCATGGGCATTCCAATGGAAACTCGATCTAGGAACTGATTGAAATCTTAGGAGCATGGAAATGGCATGTCCTACATGATCCCAAGCATATCAGATACATGGGGTAGCAAGGACCGAGGCATCCCACGGAATCAATACCCAAGGGGTAGAGTCAACCCAAGGCATCCACCACCACTTTCCGGACCCATGGAGAGAAATCCATAGAATCAATCAAACCATTCATTCAAAGTATTCAATTTAAAAAATTTATTCCATGTGAATATATCCATTTACACAACCAAGCACTGGCCTTGAGTATACCCACTCATGTAAACCATTTATCATTTACCTAGAATATGGGCCTACCCTCCCATATAAACCATTTAACGTGACATTGACATTTCATATAGGTATACCCACCCATATTATTCATTAAACATTTCATGTGAGCAATACCTCTCACATATCACCATTTCCCAACTCACCCCTTGGGCAGTTAAATAATTACCATCAAGTATACCCACTTGTACATTCATTTCTATTTAAGACAAACTATAAAAATAGGTATGGCATCACAAGATATCACTAATCAGTGAGGACGTACATCGCTTAAGCAGATATTCAAAACCAATAAGGCATCTAAGGGCATCCTTTAACTAGAAAAGAACAAGAACGCACCCCTTGGGTGGTTTAAAAATGAATAAACATGTTATTTCTTTATTGATAACCCCTCAAGTGACCTTTAATCAATAAATGGGTGCCAACACACCTAAACAGAACCTATGGGTATCCTCACTAGGTTTGACTATAGCTACTGCAAGAAACTCTCTCAAAAACAAGGCCTTGCTGAAAAGTATGGTAGGCGATGAAAAGGATGAATGCTCAAAAATCACCTAAAAATATGAAACAAAGTATATACCACATACCTCGGCTCGGTAGTAGAGAGTCATCCAGTATTAAGTCCTGATTCATCCCTGTTTGAGAGAAATTTGAATAATGAACATAGAATGGGATATTAGGGAATATGAGGCTAAATAAAACTAGCATAGTTGTTGTTCCGAAGAATCAATAATGGATAAAATGGAAACTAGTACTTATCGATGCGGTTCCAATGAGACAAACCATGCTCGAATTAGAGTCCAGATGGCTTCTAGATATTAAAAAACAATTTTAGATGGTTTTTGGGTTCAAAAACAAGATAAATATTATGTCCGTCAAAATAAGAGGCTATTGCCTCTATTTTTAAAAAACTTAGTGGGAAAGTACACAACATGTACCTCCAGTACAGGATGTGTACTTCTTGATTTTATTTTTTTGCAGGAAAACCCATACACATCCTGACATACCATTACACATCATGGCCTAGGAGTACACAATGTGTACTTCAAGTACATGATGTGTACCCGGCCTTAGCCAGCCTTCAGCCTATTTTCCCTTCTTTCTCAAATAAAACCCAACTAAGCCATGTCCCGACTTAAGTTCTAAGTCAAAAAGGAAAGTAAATACATTTTAAATAAAAATAAAATATTTTTACCTTAAGAAAACCTAGAATCTTGAAAAAATCAAGTGGTAGTAGCCAATTATTTATAAGAAAACAAGTAGTGGAAACAATATAATGTTCATAATCATAAGAAGAGTTCAATATTTCAAAGTGGTAAAAATATTTCTTGAAAATCGTATAATATTATCAAATAAAATTTATATCACACCTTGCAAATAGAGGAGTATAAATCAAATATTATGGATCAGTAGTAGCACAAAAAGATAAATTTATTAATTTTTTATCTTTTTATTACTTTTAGTATCGTTTGTTTTTTAAGATACAACATGCTACAAAAGGTAATCCTATTTTTCTAAAAAATTCTAGTTTTTTTTTGAATTGTTCTAGAACATGATATTATGATTTAAAATTGTATTTTATACTAGAAATTAAGAACAAGTGAATGTTTTCTATAAAATGGTATCCCATCACCCCTACTTATTGTGTGTATGATCTTATAGGATTTGAATGTTTTTAAGGTGTTTATATTATCATTCAAGTTTTCTTAAATATAAATTCAAAAGGACTAACTCTATTTTAAAATATGGAAGTTTCAAGAAGAGTTGTCTCGTGGTTTCGTGCACCTATAAGGTTTTCATTATGAATTCTGGTATTTTAAATTTTTTCGCATTGAGGTAATTAATTTGATATTCCTTATTTAATTTGTATTGAAATTGGGTGGTTTGTAGTTTTATTAAATTCTTAAATTCATTTTTTAACCCTATTTTTATGTTTATATTTCTCTTGAAGTTTGTATGACCAGTGAAACATTCTGAGTTTCTTTGACTGGATCAAACCCTTAACCTTAATAGTTATGGTTTGTGTAAATACCTATCTCTCTCTCTCTCTCATTATACCTATAAATCACTTCATAATTAGTTGGTGGATTCATCTAGTGGTATGTGAATATGTTTCATCCATTTAAATTCAATACTATACATTTTAGTCATATCTTTCTTGTTTTCATTCATTCCTTCTTCTTTAAAATTTCTATAAATATTTGGTTAATTAATAGTATGTCTTATTGTTTTGATAATTGGGGGATTTTGATTATCAACTACTTCAATATGTGGTTCCCCATAATAAGTGGAAGTATTATGGAAATTAATGGTATGGGGAAACAGTAATGGTAATGGAAAATGGAATATAACCATAGTTTTCTTATAAATACATGGTTGATTAAATATTGAATATATGTTTCCAACATTTTATGACTTCCCAATTTAAATGGGACATACTATAGAAATTGATTTGAGGAAGGGAATCTAGAATTATCGGCATGGATATGGAAAGGTTAACATGTTCATCCAACCCTTTATTATCTCGTTACATAATGTTTATGCTCGATTATATGTTATTATCTTAAATTAATGCCATGATACTATTTTATATTTTAATGTATTGATGCATATTGTTGATAAAGTAGTGTTGAAATTATACATGAAAATAGGAAATAAGGTAGGGATAGTAAGTATGTATAAATCTATAATGGTAATGAAAATATGAAATATTATTTATGAGTCTTAGTCATAGTGACTTTTATTAAATGAATTACATTGTATTAAATTGATATTTTTATGTTGAATTTAGTGATCATTTGATACAATATTTTGTTGAGTATATCCACTTGATTTTAGTTATGAAATTCATCATTAATAGCCTATTTTAAATTATGGTTTTCTACATTCAATGTCATTTTAGAGGGAGGTTTTGAATATTGAAGGACATATGCCTCGAGAAAAATTGGTTTGCTCGAGCACAAAGAAGAAAGATGGAAGTATGGTAAACGATCCAAAATAGTAGAATATTATAAGTCTTAATTTATTGATTTAAAATTTTAATATATATTTTATAACTAAATAGTTCATTTATATTTTTAACAGTGTGATTTGGAGCCCCTTGACGAGAAGGAATATGATAACTTTGGGCAAAATGATCACTTACATCAGGTTTTTGGAGATGAGAACCATGGAAGAGTACACTGTCAAATAGAGGATATTATTTTACCAAATAGATATTGGAACACTTCAGGTTCCAATTTTGGTAGCACCGAGTTGAAAAAATATAATGCACGGGTACCACAGGCTTAGGCTCAGGAAGAAGAGGCCCAAAAAATGGCCATACAGGAGCTTGAACGGAGTCAAATGGACAACAATGAATTTAAGAAATTTATGGTAGTCTTATTTCCATCACTTCCACCAAATATTGTCACATATTGTGATGCATATATATTGATGATCCATACTTTATATATTTCACTAGGTAGTGGTCCTAGTGGTGGTCAGGATGATAACGTTATTGGCAATGGAGATGGTGAGGATGATGGTGAGGATGGGGGTGGGTATGAGGGCAATGATAATGTTGAGGAGGACAGAGAGGATTATGGTGAAGACTATAGTAGGATAATGGTGATTATATTGATATTGATGATGTAAAAATTGATCCTTTACATTTTTGAATGATATTTATGACATTTGATGTCTGGTGATTATTTTTGAATAAATATATGTGATGTTTTGAATCTGTGTGATCACTAGTTGATAGAATTAATTGGTTTATTGTGTTATCATTATTTTTATTTTTGTTGGTGATGTGTTTTTTAGGTAATTGACCAACAGTGGTGATGGTGTGGTTTTTGGTGGCTATTTTAGTAGGTTCTGGTGGGTGTTGCAGATTCTATGGGTAGGGTGAGGGTGCTGCATGTTTGGGAACTAGGGGGTCTATACCAACGATTTTAAAATTGTTGGTATGGATATATACCAATGGTTTACTTATAACTATTGGTATATACCTATACCAATAGTTTTTAACTATTGTAATAGACCTATAGAAACAGTTCAAACCATTGGTATAGTTTTATATCAACAATTTGTAACCATTGGTGTAAGTCTATACCAACAGTTCCAAGTAAACTATTGGTTAAACCAAAATTTTGTTAACCCCATACCAACAGTTCACTAATAATTGTTTGTAAGAACCATTGGTATAGGATCCACCAATAGTTCTTTAGCTTATACCAATGGTTTTGAACCATTGGTATAGGCATAAATTCCAGTAGTTAGAATATTGAAAAATGTTTTCATGAAAACCAAGAGAGGATATTTTCATGTCAGTTTATAATTAATTTAAATAATAGGATGAAATATTATCTTGTTCTAGAGATGTTTATTTGTTTATGGTGTTGGTCATTTGAAATTTATTTGTGTATGATTGTTTCATAATGGGGAACAAAAGTAGATCCCCTATAGTAGTGATCTATAGGTGCTTCTTTGATCTTCGAACAATGTTCATGAAATGTCAGGTTCTAGCATGACTGATGGATCATATTTTATTATTCACCTTGATCACTTCATGTTTATTTGGGATCGAAGGAATCTATCTTATTCTTATTGATCTTGTGAGGCGGGGAATATGAGGAGGAATTTAAGAAGAATTTTTTGAACAATGATTAACCACTTTCGAAAAGACAAAGAAGTCTATTTATAGACCTAGGGTTATGGTTTAATAGTTAATTAATTAAAAAATTCTTTTTAATAAAATATTAAACCAAAAGAAACCTCATTACATGTGATAAAATACTATTATTATTTTATTTCATGTTGTGCACTAACATGTAAAATGATAATATTCATTTTATAATCTGGTAAATAAATACTTATCATCAGACAAAATATGATCTTTTCGTCCATGGAATTTATTGAATTATAGAATAAATATTTAAATAAATATTATTCATTCAATAAATAAAAATATATTCTATTAAAAGTTTGGAAAATAAAATTTATTTATTATTCATGTGATTAAATAAATCATTTATTAATAAATAAATAATTATTTATTACCTTGTGAATAACAAAAGATAAATAAATATTATATTTTCTCATAATTGAACAATTAACTTGTGAATAAATATTTACTTAATATTTGTGAGAAATTTATAAATCCTGAATAAATATTACATTCTATTTAGGAGATTAATATTTCTTCCAAATTTTAAATATAAATAATATTTAACTGAAATCAATGAAACACTTTGTCTGTGACCCTATAGGCCTCTTACTCATTAGCATTAAGCAGGATTGCCTAAAGTCCAAAATTACTATCTAGAAATGGGTCAATAAACCCATAGAGTAAGGAGATATGTCATAATGATGACAGCCACATACAAACGCTCACTATGTAATATAATTCCTTTATCATGATATCTTATTAAGAAGGTCACACACCTATGTTATCAACCTATATTCTCAATACATATTTATTTGAATATCTAAAATAAACCCATCTTTAATCCATGTCCTTATAATTTAATGTGATGGTTCTATTTCAATCAAAGGTATGATGTATCAACTCCTATAAATATGGAAAGGATAAATCAATCCTTAACATATTCATTAATAACATATCATTTTTGACACACTCATTTTACCCAACTTCATTGTGATCATATGTCATAATGGTTTACAAAAAACATCAAATTAAATGATTCATGGAATTCATTAATAATAATTTAAAATTATAAGTTTCATTATACATGCTCATAGATAGGAATATATAATGACATATAAACATGTTGATTTTCTAAAGTAAACTCTGTTCTCATAATCGTTAATCTTGGAGATTACTATGTTTAGACTTCATGAGATGAAGTCTCATTATTTATGAGTAATCACACCTGAAATTAAACATACTATGTTTTCTATCGTAGAATTTCATCTGACCATAGAATAATATTTAAGAATATCTTCATGATATTTTTTGTTTCACATAATAGATGGGAAATGTTATGAATTTTTCAATGTAACAGGTAATATAAGACATTATTGCATTAAAGTCACACTAAAAAATGAATAATATATAATAATATATTTAATTAATATTCACTTCTTTGAAAATACATGTAATATAAAGTATAAAAACATGGTTATAGAACACCAACTCTAACACTTTCACATCAAGAGCATAGAAATCAGCATGGAAAATTTGACCATTGACTCAAATAATAAAATATTCAATTATTCCTTCAGGGAAATCAATTATTTTATTATCCAATTGGATAATTTCACTTATATTTTATAATAGAACAAAACCAATAATAGATAATATGGTCTTAATAATGACATTGATTGATTCTCCTAATTCAATAAGTACATCATCAAAATTTTATCTTTCTATCAGGGATGGAACTACAATGGTTCTAGGGTCTTTACAATTCATGGTAATGGATTATTATGAGGAAATATTTCAATTATTTTGAGTTTTATTTTATGTTTTCATAATTTCTTAAGGAACTATTCATACATAAGAACTTGTTTTATGGAATCTAAGAGAGATATATTTACTTCGACACATCTGAAAATATCTAGTATTTCAAGATCGGGTTCAATGTATTTCTTAGGCTTAAATATATCTTGATGAAAAGGGAGTGGGTTGGTTTGTAAATTTGAATTTGGTGATTAATTTGTTTAATATTCCTTAATATATTGTTTATTTTTGTTATTTTTCATGTTCAATGGATGGAGTTAGTTTAGAGTGTTCAACAGGAGTCATGGAGATACTCTATAATGACCCAAGCATGATGTATATGAATATTAAATTTTTTTTATATGAATGTTCATTATATTTTACAAATTCACACTTGAGGATTGTAATAGTTTAGTGCCTTTGGAAACTTGGAATACATTCTTCTAACTTATGAAAGATCTTCAACATCTCTCATAATGATCTTCCACTTTAGTACTCCTACTTAAATGATTTATTTATAACCTGAGGAATGGAAACATAAGGGTGAGCTTAGATGCTAAGTAAGGTTCATAAAATAATATATCAACATATAAATGTAAATAAAAAGAACATAACTTTTGAATATTGAAATATTGAGTCATAAAACAAATCTTAGCATTTCGTAAGGCATAAATCAAAAAGGAAAATTATCCATGATAACATAACATTGGAATAAAACATGAACTTATAGACAACACATAATCATATAAAATGATTTACATATTATCCAAGGCTCATAGATAAGACCATAATATTGGAAAAAGTCCATTACTGAACCGAGTTCACTCCTTGTTCCATCCTAATATTACTGAATCAGATATACCTGTCATTTCCGCCCTATATTACGGAACTAGATTTAATTATCGTTCAAGTAATGTTTATCTCATGAGATATAAATATTTACCCAATTAATTGTATGGATATATAGTTCCCACCCATCCCATAATTAAATCATTCTTAAATGTTCTAAAAAAACATAAACCATTCATCATAGCATAACCCAAGGAACAAAAAAATGGGTTTCTTAATCATCATTACATCATAATCCAAATAAAATAAATTGATTTCATAAAAATAATTACATCATAAAAATAATCAAATAAAATTAAAAATAGGGATATAAACATAACCCTATGTCAACTTAGATGGTAAATAATTTTGATAAAATACTTGAAATTAATTCTTAAGGAAAATATCCTTTCTTCTCCCAAAACATTTTCTTTTCTAAAAATGCCATGCAATTTTAAAAGAAAATAATTTAATTGAAAATACACTTGAAATATTGTAAATTAATCTTAATGGAAATAAGGAGATATGGAATCCTAAGTATCCATTCATTCCATATAAGTTAAAAAACATTCTCCTTGTACTTTTTCCAAAAAAGTAAAAAAAGTACCTTGTATCAAATAATGAGCAAATATTCATTTCATACCGTTAAGAAAAAGATCACCAATGGGTAAAATTGAATTTTAAAAAATTTTATAAGAATATAAATAGTATTACATACTTAGGGAACATGGTTTTTGATGATAAATATACCCCAGTAAATAATTATGTATAAACAATCTTGGATAATAATGAGATTGAAAAATTATCCCTTACCTTAGGTTTGATATCCTTCGTATATATCTGAACCTCCTATATAATAATTTAAATAATTTTATTGAACTATTACAGAATCATAATCATTTCTATGATATCATATATTATTATATTATCATCTGTTTGTCACTAACATTTCATTCTCACTTGTTATTTGGATATTAACTGCTTTATGTTCTTATGCAAGTTTTGTTAGATAAGTTCTTCTTACACTTATTAGGATATAGTTATATAATTTAAATAATTTTATTAGTATAATATATATAATATTTATTCATTCCATTTATGCATATAATTTTAGTTTAATGAGGATCATGTAGAATGAATCGCATCACATCGTGGAGACGGTAGGACATACGTACGCACGAGCAATGATATTATTCACTTAATGGTTAAATGGTATAGTATTGGATGGTATATTAATTATAATAAATAATTATAACGTTATATTAATTATTTACATCCATTATACACATCATTATAACCATACAAATTAAATATTTTTGAATAACAAATTATACCATGATGTGGAGACGGTAAGTCGTGCGTACGCATGCATGGTGATATTGTTATTCTTATGATGGATAAAAGAAGGTATAAGTTTTTCCAATAATTATAATAACATATCATAATTTAGAAGATACAGGATTTATTACTTTTTTATGGAAACAATATAATAAGATTATGTAGAAGAAGAAAATAATTTTGAAAGAGGCGATAAAACAATTACTCCTTTTCCGAGTATCACCTTTGGATTTGAACAAAAGGTCTCCTTGGGATGGTTTTCTCCACAAAGTGTGGTATTTATGAGGAAGTGAGGGATGTTGGGATATTATTTGAGCATAATTTGGTAGAGTCAATGGGATTGAGAGGTGTAATTATGTGGGTAGATGTTGTAGCCTTTTATAAGAGGGAGGAGGGGCACTTTAGGAAAGTCTTGAAATATTATTTTATTATAAATTGATTTTCGAGTTCTAATAGCTCCAAAGAGATATATTTAGAGCCTAAGATGATGTTATTTTAAAATTCACTCAACCAATAAATATTCTTATTAATATTATATCATTTAATAAAATATTATTTGTTTTACAGACTCATTTAGGTCGATTTTGACACTATTTAGTAATTTATTTTGTAAAAATTCATAAAAACTTGATTCCTTCGAAAAAGATAATTAACTCATCCCTAAGATGTAAATTATATCCAATAAATTTATTTATGTCATCAAAAATCTCAAATTAAATTTATTTTGATATTTATAATATCATTTAATTCAATCTTTCATTAGTAAGGTAATGACTTCATCATCCTTGTGTCATAAATAAATTTATTTATTTAGTATCTAAAAATTATATATAAAATGCCATGATTTAGGAAATAATTTTATATTTATAATAAATAATTATAGTCAAAGATATCAGTTATATAACCCTGCATTAAAATTATTTTAGTAAAAAGATACATGTTTATTTTATATTTATCTTTACTTTAAATTAATTATTCTAACATGTCTTTATCACACCCAAGTGGCTTTCAATGGACAAATGTACATCCCAAGTGTTGTATTGGTCACAAATAACTCCTCAAATAGTATTAGGAAAAGTGTTAGGGTATTTTTATATTATTATAATATTATTTTTACCCATATTTACCTCATTTACCCTTTAATCGTGTTAAATAAAAATAATACTAAAGTTACTATTCATAATGTCCAAAAATAAAAGGTGCGTATTTACATAATTTGGAACTACTGATAGCAAATATGGAAATATATTTTTCCAAATTCAAAACACAAAAGTTTTAGAAATTAATTTAAAATTAATTCTCATGGTCAAAACATGAAAACGTGTTTTTAAGAAGTAAAAAGTATCAAAAAATTGACATGTGTTTATGTCCAATTTAAATGTGAAATTACTTCCAATGAATAAAATGTGATTAATTTATAAGAACATAATCCAATTATACTTTAAAACCAATTAAAAATATAATCAAACTATACAAATAAACTATATGAAAATGCAGTTTTGAATTAAAATGCAGTATTTTCACTATTCATTAAAGTATGAATTTTATCAAAAAAATACAAAAAATCAAAAAAAAGTTTGATATCCCACTTTCCAAATAAAATTATTTTTCCAAATTGAATATATAAAAGTGTTAAAAAATATATTTAAAATGGGTGCTCCATTAAATGACTTGTAACAAAAAAATTACAGAATGGATAGAATATATAAAAGTGTTAAAATTTTATTTTTCCAACTCGGTGTTGCGTGTAACATACAATAAGTCAGTTTAGTGTAAAAGGAATGTTTGACCTAGTGAATTGCAAGATATAAATGAAAATTTTAATTTATTCCAAAAAAATGTCCATAAAAACTTGTTGTGTTACATTCTACCCCCCTTAAAATGAATTTCTCCCTTGAAATTCATCATGGTTATAAAAGGTTTACTAATTGAAGGTTTCTTTCATGGAAACTCACATCATAAGAAGGAATACTAAAACTTAATTTTGAAAAAGATATTTAGAAACACAATAGTTACCCAAAGTGACTCATCACTGGTTTTCCACATAGAATAGCATAGGTTAGAAGTCAAAACATGGATATGGAAGAAAAATCTAAGTGTCAAGTTCTGATGGATAGTGATAGAGAACAAGGTTAGGAGAAAGTTAACAACCAGAAACCCATAAATATGCGATGATTTAAGAGACCATATGATTAATTAGATAAGAAGGTACTAAGATATCATTTTTTATTTTCAATATCATTTCCCTAATTTTGAAGAACATAATAAGAAATACTTACTTGATTTTAGTACAATATCGTCAATGGTCAAGCCTTGAACAATTTACACTTCATCTCTTATTCAAAGAAATGAAGTTGAATTTTTCATTCCAAAAGTATTTTCAGATCATGAGATCCATAAATAGAATGATAATAAATTACACCTTTCTCAAAAAAAAAGGTTAACAGAGATTATAAAATATGTATAATTCCACTGATGGTGAGATAATACATTAATCTAATAAAATTCAACCAGTGTATAACTTAATTTACCCATAATTGAATAACCTTACAATTCTTCTAGAAACTGAAAATCTACAAATTTAGAAAGAGGTAAACTAAATCAATTTAACATTTATCTCCCATATCTCATAAGGTAGATCTTGGTTGTCACATTCCAAAAATGTTAATACCTTAATCATTTATTCTTTTAACTCATAGTAATAACCTGAACTATCAGATATCCTTATTAAAAACATTAATTATTTCTTATTCTTATGTCCAAAAATATGTAATCTCCATCCGAGATAGCATAACCCATATGTCAATAAATCCTTATCTAGTTCCAATGTAACTAATATCTTCCAATTTACTTATTCTTATCCAAAATACCCTTATCCAAATATTATTATCTCAACATCATGTTTATATTAATGGTCATCCTTCCCTAAATAATATATTTTCCAAAAACATCACCTTATTACCTCAATCGCTTTTTATGGTTACCAATACCACTAAACATATACTTTCAAATACATGTGTAAAACCATAGTCTACCACTATATAGATATTTCATTATTCCATAATACCATAAAAGCAATTCTACAACATTATTTTGTAATCCCATTACATAAATGCTCGATCATTCTACCACTTCATTTTCATACACAACATCAACAAAAGTGATCTCATGTGATTTTCCTTTTTCTTTAGCAATAATATGTTTTTGAAATTGGTCATCATTTATAACCCTTGTATTAAGGCATTGGTCAGCATAATGCCCTATTTTCTTTCACTTGTATCATTGAAGTGTGGGTGGTGAATTCTCTGTAGCCTTTTCTCTATTCACATCATTATCTACCTTTTTCTCATTACTTCAACACTCAACTTCCCTATGACTTCTTTTCCACACTTAAAACATTTTCTATTCCCTTTAATATAGTCTCCAACATGCTTCTTTCCACACTTTTATCTCAAGGAAACACTCGTCTTCTTCTCACTATTGTTTTGAAATTTTCCTTTGAACTCCATATTTCATTTCTTTTCAAAACCATGAGTTGATATGTAACACCAACTTCCATTTATACTTTGATAGCACAACGCCCAATCTCTCCAAATCAACTAAAGTCTCTTATAGTTAATTCCCATAGAAGACTTGGTTTTATTCCACTGAAGAATCGATCATCTTTACTTTCATGTTGGATGATAAATCCAGAAGCATACATTGCAAGTCTTGTAAAAATTTCCTCATATGTACCAACAGATTCATCATCATTTTTCTTAAGCTCAAGAAAATAATTTTCCATTTTCATTCTAATAATACGAGGAATTTACTTATTGTAAAATAAATCTTGAACTCCTCCCATTCCATGGATTCAATTTCATCTATTTGCCTTGTATTCTTGATTAGAGTCCACCACTGGTCTACTTCGCCTTCTAAACAATAAATAGTCAAAGTGACTTTTCATGTTTTTAATAGTGAAGTATTAAAAATAAATTTTCAATGGTACTGATCCATTTTTCAAAAATAAGTGGATCAGAATACACATTGAAATAAGGTGGACATTCCCACATGAATGACTCAATAGAATGTTGTTCCCTTTTCTGCTCATTTGGAAGTCCCGAGTGATTCATAACTTGTGTAAGTATAGTGATAAGATTTTGTATTCCAACTCCCATAAAATTTCTTTGTTCGGGAGGACAATTGTTTCACTTTCCAGTTTATTTATCATTAACATGGATCCTTTTGGGTTTCAGCCACTATCTAAAACCCAAAAAAGAATAGTGTGAGAGGAAAAAATCATACTAGGAAAGCAACATAATCAGGGGGTGTATTTTCAATCTCTTACATCTTAGGTTTAATCCTAGGTTATTGATGATTGTTACCATAATTCTAGGACTATAACCTATTATTATAAATATCATTAGTAAATCCCTTAGAAATATCTCTAGGGACCTCACTAAAGTTTTTTCATCCTAGTTTCCAAAGGTTGATAAAACCTTTCATCAGATACCAACTATAATGACCCAAGCATGACGTATATGAATATTATATATTTTTAGATGAATATTCATTACATTTTACAAATTCATGCCTGATGGCCTTAATAGTTTAGTGGATTTGAAAACTTGGAATACACTATTCTAACTTATGAAATATTTTCAACATCTCCCATAAAGATCTTCCCCTTCAGTACTCCTACTTAAATGATTTATTTATAACCTGACAATTGAAACATAATAAAGGGTGAGATAATATTCTCATTAAGGTTAATCAAAAAATTTATGAACATATGAATTTAAAAGAACATGAACCTAACTTTTGAATATCTAAATATTGAGTCATGAAATAAATCTTAGTAGTTCAGAAGGCATAAATCAAAAAGGAACATTAACCATGATAACATAGAATTGAAAAAAAAACATGAACTTATGGAAAACACATAAGAATATAAAATCATTTCCATATTATCTAAGGCTCATAGCCAACCCCATCGTAGTCGAAAAATCCCATTATTTAACTGAGTTCACTACTCCTTCCAACCCGATGTTACAAAACTGGATATACTTGTCATTTCAGCCCTGTATTACTGAATCAAATTTACTTCTCATTCTAGTCATGTATATCTCATGAGATATAAATCTTCATCCAATTCATTAGAGGGATATATAGTTCCCACACATCTCATAATGAAATCATTTTTACATGTTCAACAAAAACATAAACCATTCATCATAGCATAACCCAAGGAACAAAAAAAATGAGTTTCTTAAAAATCATTTCATCATAATCCATATAAAATAAACAGATTATGTAAAAATGATTCCATCATAAACACAATAAAATAAAATTAATAATAGGGATAGAAACCTAACCCTATATCTTCTTAGATGAAAAATAATTTTGATAAAATACTTGAAATTAATTCTTGAGGAAAAGTCCATTTTTCTTCAAAAAATGTTTTATATTCTCAAAATACAATGCTATTTTAAAAGAAAATAACTTAATTGAAAATAAACATAAAATATTATAATGTAATATTCCTAGAAATAAGGCATTATGAAAGTATAATAATCCATTCATTTCATATAAGTTAAAAATACATTATCCTCATACTTTTGTCAGAAATGTCAAAAAAGTACCTTGTATCGAATAACAATAAAAAATTCATTTCATACCATTTAGAAAAAATTCACCAATGGGTAAAATTGAATTTAAACAATTTTATAAGAATATAAATATTATTACATATTTAGGTAATATGGAATTGGATGATAAATATACCCTGTAAAATAATTACGTATAAACAATCTCGAATAATAATGGGATTTTAAAATTATCCCTAACGTTAGGTCAGATATCCTTTGTATGTATATAAACATCCTGTATAATGAATTAAATAATTTTAATAAGATATTAAAGAATCATAATCATTTTTATTATATTACATATGATTATATTATGATCTGTTTGTTAGTAACATTTTATTGTCACTCATTATTCGGATATTAACTGCTTTATGTTCGTATGCCAGTTTTTTTGGATAAATTCACGCTCCACTTCTTAGGTTTTATTTTTATCATTTACATAATTATATAAGTATAATATACATAATATTTCTTCATTACATTCATATATATATATATATATATTCATTGTTTAATAAATATCATGTAGAATGAATCACATCACATCGTGGAGACGGTAGGTCGTACATAGGCACGAGTGACGATATCATTCACTTAATGGTTAAAAAGTATGGAATTGGATTGTATATTAACTATAAAAAATAATTATCATGTTATGTTATTTATTTAAATCCATTATATTCATCGTTATACTCATCCAAATTAAGTATTGTTGAATAAAAAATTACACCATGATGTGGAGACGGTAAGTCGTATGTACACATGCATGACGATATTGTTATTCGTAGGATGGATAAAAGGAGGTATAAGGTTGTAAAATAATTATAATAGAATCTCAAGAATGTATAAGATATTTTATTTATTACTTTATTATGTAAATAACATAATAAGAGGAAGTATAATAAGAAATGAATTTTGAAATAGGGGATAAAACAATTACCTCATTTTTTAGTATCTCCTTTTTATTTTCACAAAAGGTATCCTTAGAATGGATTTATGCCCAAAGTGTTGTCATTAGGAGTAAGGGATGTACTTGGAGAGATTATTCGAGTAGAAATTTTAAGAACCAAGGGGATTTAGAGGAGTCAGTAAGTGGGTAGATATGGTGGCATTTTATAAGAGGGGGAGGGGCACTTTAGGAAAGTCATGAAATATTATTTTATTAACAATTTATTTTCAAATTATAATAGCTCCAAAGTGATATATTTCAAGGATATCATGATTATAGTTCAAAATACTCTCAAAAAACATGTTTTATAAAAGTTTAGTTCACAAATTTAACCTTATCTTTTAGCTTTAACCCTTAGTTAAATAAATCAACTCTTACCATGTCTTCTTGTATATATGGTTAATATAGTTACTATAAAATAACAAGAAAACCTAGAGTGGATCATTAATGAAATTTTTAAAAATATGTATTTCAGTTGGATGAATCTTTTATTTTGATGACTATTATATTATTTAATAAAATAGTTTTTTTAACTCATTTATGTCAATTTTTGACACTATTTAGTAATTTATTTTTGTTAAAGTCATACCAACTTGATTCCTTCAAAAGAAAAGAATTATCGCATCCCTAACATGTAATTTTATCCAAATCATTCATGGATTTCATCAAAAATATCAAATTAAATTAATTTTAATATTTATAATATCATTTAATTCAATCTTTCATTAATAAGGTAATCATTGCATCATCATTGTGTCATAAATAATTTTTTTTATTTAATCTCTATAAATTATAAATAAAATACCATGATGTATTAAAAAAATATATCTTTATAATGAAAATCTATAGTGAAATAAATCAGTTATTTAACCCCGCATTAAAATTATTTTAGTAAAAACATACATTTTTAATTTATATTTCTCTTCACTTTAAATTAATATTATAACGTGTCATTATCACACCCAAGTGGATCCCAAAGGCCAAATGTGTATACCAAGGGTTTTCTTTGTCTCCCATTACTCATCCAATATTATTAAGACAAGTGTTATGGTAGTTTTATATTATTATAATACTAGTTTTACCCTTATTTACCTCATTTACCCTTTAACTGTGGTAAATAAAAATAATTTCTAAAGTTGCTATTAATAATGTCTAAAAATAAAATAATCCCATTTAAATAATTTGGAACTTATTATTACAAATATTTAATCCATTTTTTCAAATTCAAAACACAAAATTGGAAGAAATTAATATAAAATTAATTCTCGTTGTCAAAACAAGAAAACGTGTTTTAAAGAAGTAAAAACAATCAAAAGATTAACATGTGTTTATGTCCAATTTAAATATGAAATTACTTCCAATGAACAAAATTTAATTAATTTATAAAAACATAATCCCATTAAACTTTAAAATGAATTAAAAATATAATCTAATTATATAAATAAATTATATGAAAAGGTAGTTTTGAATTAAAATGCAATATTTTTCGCTATTCATTAAAATAAGAATTTTATTAGATAAATATAAAAAAATCAACCAAAGTAAATTTTGATGTCTTTCTTCTGAATAATAAGTTTATTTTTTCAAATATAATATATAAAATTGTTAAAAATTATATTTAAAATGGGTGTGCCATCAAAAGGCGGAAAAGCTACATTTTTTGAAAAATACTTCTTTTATCCGAAAAATTGAATTTGTTCTTATATAATGTCTAGAAAATACATAAGAAGAATTTTAATGTTATATAAAATTAAAAATATGGTTAATAATATTCATAATGTTTAGTTTATATTCCATTAAATAGTAATATTTTAATAATATATTGTTGTTTAGTGAAACTCAATATTACGTACAACATAAGCTATCAAGGAAGGTCGCTCTTGCATGTATTGCAAGCCAAGTCATTATTGCATGTACTGAAATCTTCATTTGGTGTTTCATATAAAATATTACAAACTATGTTATTTTATACATTTAACAAAATCTACACTCAGTTTTTCATGTATCGTACACCAACTTGGTGTTGTGTGTAACATACGACAAGTCAGTTTCGTGTGAAAGGATTGTTTGACATAGTGCATTGCAATATATAAATGAAAATTTTAATTTATTCCATAAAATGGTCAATAAAAACTCATGGTGTTACATTCTACCCTAATTAAAATTAATTTCTCCCTCTAAATTCATCAGTGTTATAAAAGGTTTACTACTTGAAAGTTTCTTTCATGGAAACACACATTGTAAAAAGGAAGACTAAAACTTCCTTTTAAAAAGGAAAGTTAGAAACATAATGTTTAACCAAATTAACTCATCATTGGGTTTCCAGATAGGAGAACATAGTTGGGAAGTGAAAACATGGATATGGAAGAAAAATATAACCATCAAGTTCTGATGGATAGTGATAGAGAACAAGTTTTGGAGAAAGTTAAAAACTAGAAACCCATAAATCTACGATGATTTAAGGAACCATATGATTCATCGGATAAGAAGGAACTAAGATAACATTTTTGGTTTTGAAGATCCTTTCCCTAAATTTGAATAACATGATAAGAAATACTTATTTTATTTCATTACTATCTCACCATTGGTCATGACTTGAACAATTTCCACTTCATCACATATTCAATGAAATGAAGTTGAATTTGTCATTCCTAAAGTGTTAGCAGATCATGTGGTCCCTAAATAAAAAGATAGTTCATTCCATTTGTCTCAAAAAAAACTTTAACACAGATTATCAAATATGCACATGTCCACCTATAGTGAGATAATACATTAATATAGCAAAGTTAAACCATATTATAACTTGTACTATCCATAATTGTATAACCTTGCAATCCTTCAAAAAACTGAAAATATACATATTTATAAAGAGTTGAACTAAATTAGTTTAACATTTATCTCCTATATCTCATAAGGTATCTCTTGGTTTTAACATTACAAACATGTGAATACCTTAATCATGTATTCTCTTGAGTCACGATAACAACCAGAATTATCGTATATCCTTATTGAAAACATGCATGTTTTCTTATTCTTAAGTCCAAAAACATGTAATCTTCATCCAAGATAGAATAACCTATATGTAAAAAAAATCCTTAACTTGTTCCAAGGTAACTAATACCATCAAATTTACTTATTCCTATCAAACATACATTTATCCGAATATTATTATCTCAACATCATGTTCATGTTAAGGGTCATACTTCCCTAAATCATGTGTTTTCAAAAAAACATCACATTATTACCTCAATCACTTTTCATGGTTACTAGTACCACAAAGCATATACTTTCAAATACATGTGGAATACAACATTAGACCACTACATAGATATTTAATTATTCCATAATACCATAAAAGTGATTTACAACATTATTCTGCAATCCCATTACATAAACACTCAGTCATTCCACCACTTCTTTTTCATACTCAACATCACGAATATTGATCACATGTTATTTGACTTTTTCTTTGGACTTAATAGGTTTTTGACATCGATCATCATTAATGACCCTTGGATTAGGGCATTGGTTAGCATAATTCCCCATTACCTTTCACTTATGGCATTGAAGTGTGGGTGGTGCATTCTCTGTAGCCTTTTCTCTATTCACATCATTATCTACCTTTTTCTCATTAATTTGGCACTCAAATTCCCTATGAACATCTTTTACACACTTAAAACATTTTATATACCCTTTAAGATAGTATCCACCATGATTCTTTTCACACTTTGAGCATAAGGAAACACTCATATACTTTTCACCATTGTTTCGAGATTTTCCTTTGAACTCAATCTTTCATTTCTTATCGAAAGCATGATATTGATATGTAACACCAACTTATATTTCTACCTTGATATCACAATGAACAATCTATGCATAGAAAATAAAGTCTCTTATGTCTAATTCCCTTCAAAGACTTGGTTTTAAGCCATTGAAGAATCGATTAACTTTACTTTCAGGTTGGATGATAAATAAAGAATCATACCTTGAATGTTTTGTAAAATTTGGCTCGTATATATCAATGGATTCATCATCCTTTTTATTAATCTCAAGGAACTCCTTTTCCATTTGTTTTAATAAAATGAGGAAAGTACTTATTGACAAATAAGTTCTTGAACTCATCCTATTCCATGGATTCAATTTCATCTTGTTGCCTCGTATTCTTGATTAGAGTCCACCACTAGTATTATTCACTTTCTAAATGATAAACAGATAAGGTGAATTTTTCTTATTCTGAACAGTGAAGGATGGAAAATATCTTCACAATAGTACTAATCAATTGTTCAGAAACAATTGGATCTGAAGACCCACTGAAAGAAGGTCATGTTGACTCATGAAGAACTCAAAAAAAATTTGTTCCCTTCTTAACTCATTTAGATGTCTAGAGTGATTCATAAATTTTCTAAATATAGCAATAATATTTTTCATTCCATCTCCCATAAGATTTGTTTATTTAGGAGTAAAATTGTTGCATTTATCATTTCATTGATCATTAAAATAGTTCCTTTAGGTTCCAACCATTTTCTAAAACCCAAAAAAGAATAGTGTGACGGGAAAAAATCATACTAGGAAGACAATATAATCAAGGGGTGTATTTTCAATCTCTAACATATTAGGTTTAATCCTAGGTTATTCATGATAGTTACCATAATTCTAGGACTAAAACCTATAATTTTACATATCCTTAGTAAATATCGTAAAAATATCTCCAGGGATCTCACTAATCACTACTGAAAACATAGTTTTTCACAATGGTTTTATACCAATGGTTTGAATAAATCGTTGGTATACTGTAAAAAAATGCAGTATTTTCCAACGGTTTGTTCAAATTGTTGGGAATGTGTTATTATAATTAATATTTCCCAACGGATTGATTAAACCGTTAGGAAATCTATAATTTATCTAATATATACCAATGGTTTATTAAAACTGTTGGTAAAGAGAATCTTTCCCAATAGTTTTTAAAAACTGTTGGGAAAGTTTTCCCCCAAATACACAGTTGCCCAGCTCCCACTCTGCCCGATTGCAAACCCTAATCCAAAGCTTCTCCAAAAGGTCCCTCTTTACCCTAGTCCAAGGAACTCCTTTCACCCATATATCCATCTTCAATCAAGAAATATTTTATTTCTACACTTAAAATTAGTAATTGTAACCTTAGTTATAACGTTTTGTATCTATTTTTTCTATTTTATGTTTTGATTTGGACTAAATTAGAGTTCCTGTGGTATGTGGCATACCGATCACATTGATTTGTTTTGTTTTTTGTTCTATACTGCAAAGATGGTAAAGGGTTTGTTTATTCATTTGGTCTTAAGGTGGGAAATGGATATAAGGAGGGTCCATGTGAAGGGATTGGGGAAAGTTGGGGTAGTGGTGTAGGTGGTTTTCCAATTTTTATTGGGGTGATATGGTTGTATCTATAGACTTTAGTTTAGTTGAAAATTGGATTTGGATTTTTTATTTATATTTTTTGTTCAAGGAATAATGGTAAGGCTATTGATATTGATGATGAATTGGTTGTTGGTTGGGTGATGGATTGGAATTATGATGTTGGTTGGATTTGGTATAGGTAATTGTTTAGGTATTATATGGGTATTTCCACCCCTGAACAACCCCCCACCCCCCCCCCCCCCCCACCCCTTGGACACCCCCCCCACCCACCCCCCTGGACACCCCCTAGACAGCCCCCCCATTAGAGAGCCCCCCGCCCTCTGTACCCCCCCCTGACCCTCTAGACACCCCCCACCCCCTTAGATAGCCCCCCTCCCCCCACCCCCTCTGGACACCCCCACTCCCACCCCACCCCACCCCACCCCCCACCCCCCCCCCCCCCCCCCCGGACACCCCTCACCTCCCATAGACACCCCCCACCAACACCACCCCTTGGACACCCCCACCCCCAAGACACCCCCACCCCCTAGACACCCCCACCCCCTAGATACCCTCCACCCCCTTAGATACCCCCCCCCCCAACCCCACCCCATTAGACAGCCCCCCTGGACACCACCCTACCTCCTAAGTGCTTAGCCCAGTTTATAAATTGTAATTTAAAATATATGTGATTTCCCTGTTCCGTAATGACATTTATAAAGTGACCCACAGAGCCATATGAATTGAATTTTTCATTTCTTGATAAATTTAATTTGTCATGTTTTGATAAATTGAATTTGTCATGTTTTGATAAAATGAATTGGTTGTTTGGAATGAAATGGCTGATGCATGATGGTTTTCCTTTCTTAATAAAAAAATGGTTTTAAATAAAACTACCCTAAGGGGGTGTAGGGGGTAGGGGGCTATAAGGTTGTGGGGGGAGGGGGTATGGGCTACCCAAAGAGGGGTTTGGGCTATTTAGGGGGTCAGGGTGGGGTGTCCACATGGGGGAGGGGTGTGAGCTATCCTGGTGGGGTTGTCCAGGGGGTGGGCTATCTTGGGGGTGGGTGGGTTGTCCAGGTGGGGGAGGGGTGTGGGTTGTACGGGGGGTTGTCCAGGTGGGGGTGGGGGTTTTCCAGGTGGGGTGGGGGTTGTCCAGGTGGGGTGGGGGTTGTTCAGGTGGGTGGCTGTCTAGGTGGCGGGCTATCTAGGAGGCTGTAGGGGTAGGGTGGATGCAGGGGAGGGGGGTTTGGGCTATCCAGGGAGGGGTGGGATGTACAGGGGGGGGTGGTGGGCTATCTAGGTGGGGGTATAGGTTATCAAAGGAGTGGTCAGGGTTGTCTAGGTGGGGGTAGGAAGGGGGGTTGTCCAGTTGGGGTTGGGGTGGGCTGTCCAGGTGGGGTTGGGTTTTCCAGGGGGCTTCAGGGGGTAGGGGCTGTAGGGGAGGGGGTGTGGGTTGTCCAGGGAGGGGGTGGGCTATCCAGGGGGTGGTGAGTGGGCTATCTAGGTGGGGGAGGGTATGTGGGCTATCAAGGGGAGGGGGTTGTCCAAGGGGGTGGGGGTGGGCTATACAGGTGGGGGAGGGGTGTGGGTTCTCCAGGGAGGAGGGGGTGAGATTTCTAGGTGGGGGGTTGACTAGGTGGGGTGGGGGCTATCCAGGTGGGGGCTGCAGGGGTTTGGGGGTGTTGGTTGTCTAGGGAGGGGGTGGGTTGTCCACTATGATACTCTACAAAATAAATTGGAATCACATATAACCAATGTATAGTTTATTTTAAATGTTAAGACTTTTCTTGAAGTTTCATACCAACACTCACTCTTTCCCTTCCAAGAAGAAGTGATCTCTACAAAGAAATCTCACTCAGGTTCTTATCCACAATCCATATTGATCTCATACAAATTTAACATTCATACAAATACATATCACCAAATGATATAACAAGGTTCATACTCCCATGAGTAGTGTCCCATCGAAACTTGGCTCATATGCCTAAACAACATACATAGGATCATATTTTACACACACACATAATTTTTTAAACTTACACCTTGTATCACAACATGGAATTAGCTCTTAGTTAGCCTCTAAATGAATCAATAAGCCACATTCCTATCTCAAAATTTAAAGGTGTGTTTAAAATTAGGTGTATTTTTTTAGAATTCATGTATGATAATTCGAGTGGAAGATAAAATACATTCCACATATGATATTTGGAGGTGTTTTACAATTAGGTGTGTTGTAATTTATATGTATGATATTCATGGTTTAAACCAACAGTCTTCTAGGTCATCTATAATAGGATTGAAATCATTCTACAATTAGATAGAGTTTAGATTCTATGACCCTAGTTTTTGGGTGGACACCCCCACCCCCTTATACCCCCCACCTCATGGACACCCTCAGCCCCCCTAGACACCCCGCCACCCCCAAGGACAGCCCCCCATCAACCTGGACAGCCCCCACCTCCCCTGGACACCCCCACTCACCCCCTTGGACCCCCCCCCCCTGGACACCACCCCACCCCCTGGACACCCCCCACCTCCACTGAGCAGCCCCCCTGAACAGCCCCACCCCCTTAACACCCCCACCCCCTTGGACAGCCCCCCTGGACACCACCCCACCCCCTAGACACCCACCCCCTTGGATACCCCCCACCCCCTTGGATATCCCCCCACCCCCCGAGACAACCCCTACCCCCTGGACACCCCCCTGGACACCCAACTTGGACACCCCCACCCCCTAGGGAAGTGTATGTGATCGCTCAAATAATCTACTAAAATATGAAATTTCTTTAATCTAAAATTTACTCAAATCCTAAATAATTCTCCTCCGTAAGTGTACATGATCTTGTACACTCATTTATAGTTATTCAAAGATATTTTGTTGTAGATATAGTATTTTTTGTTTTTATATTATGATTCTCATATAGAGTAGTGTTCCAGTTATGGTTTCATATAAATTAAACAATTCTCATTCACTTGAATATATTTTCAATGAAACTTCAAAATTATTGAATTTCTTTTGACGAAATGACTTATAACAAAAAAATTAATAATAGATTGAATTTGGATGTATGAAAATGATCAGATCTCAAGCGATTTTCAAAATAATTTGGAGAGATTTTTATATTTTTCATTTCACAATGCTTTAGATAGTGGTCACGTACACTGCCCATGTTACAATTGTGTTGGAAGACCTTGGTTGAGCCATGAAGAAGTTAGATACCATATAAACAAATATGGTTTTCAAGAAAACTACTCTGTGTGGTATCACAATGGGGAGAAAATAAAATCCTGAATTACTAATTATCCAAATGAGAGGACTGGATTGGAGAATTTTTTATATGTCCGGTTTCCATTTATTTGTCATCATGAAAAAGAAAGGTTTCTGACCCAAGAAGACATCAATATGAGCATTCATGGTATGTCTAATGAAAATGATGATCTTTTCAGGGTGAAAAAATTGAATGATGCTGCCACGACTCCAGTATATCGACAATACGGTAAAATGAAAAGCTGGAATTTTTAATCTTATTATTTCATGGGAAAACTATGTATGGGATTTCTAATAATTCCATCGATTACATTCTTACATTCTTAAAGGAATTACTTCTAGATTATGCATATATTCCCTCAAACCACTATATGGAATGGATGTTAGTTGAGGAACTTGTATTTTCAAGAAACAAAATTCATGCTTTATTGAAAGATTGCAGTTTATTCTAGGAGGAAATGGCTAAATGAAATGATTGTATCAAATGTGTCACATCCCGCTAGAAGCCAAAAGATGATGGAACACCATCCCGTGTTCCATAGAAAGTAATGTGGAACTTTCCATTGATCCCTAGACTCCAAAATATTTTTATACCTGATGAAATATCAATAAAAATGTGATGTCATGATACTGAGATAAAGAAGACTAATGATGAGTTGGTTCACCTAGCAGATGGATTTTCTTGGCAAATATTTCATGCTTGATATCCTAATTTTGTAGCTGACATGCGTAATATGAGGTTGAGTCTTTCATGTGACGGTTTTAATCCATTTGGGCATATGCTTACTTTGCATAGCACATGGATAGTTTTTATACACATTTATAACCATCCCCTATGGTTGTGTTTGAAAAAACCTTTCACTTTCATGAGTATACTCATAAATGTCCCTTTTGATCCCAACAATGATATAGACATATGCATTAAACCTTTAATAAAAGAGTTGAAACTTCTTTTGGATGTGGGTGTGTGCACATGTGATGCATGTTCGAGAGACATATTCCATATGTGTGTTATGCTTATATAGATGATTGATGATTTTTCTGCTTATCCAATGATGTTTGGATGGAGCACCAAGGGAAAACTATCATATCCAGCTTGTATAAATAATACACAATTCAGAAGACTGAAATATCATTGTAGTTTCAGTTTTATGGGAAATCAACGATTCTTTCCAATGGACCATCCTTATAGAAATAATCACCAAATATTTGAAAATACCATGGAGACCGATGATCCACCTCAGCATATTCCTGGAACTGATGTGATTAATGAATTTAAATATTTATGTTTTTCATTTGGGAAGGTTCAAATGAAATCTAGAATGAGAAATAATGTTTCCACTGAAACCTGTTATAATTTGAAGAAGAGAAGTATCTTCTTTGATTTTCCTTATAGGTCAACCAATTTGTTACATTGTTTCTTATATGTAATGCACATTGAATAAAAATGTGTGAAATTTTTCCTTCAATTCTTATAAATTTTAAGGGAAAGAAAAATGATGATTTATGGTCTTGGTGTGACTTGGTGGATTGGAGAATCAGACCAGAATTGCATCCTGTGCATATCAGTGAAAATAAATGTCAAGTTACATGTGCTTCTTATATGATGAAACCTACAGAAAAAAAAACTTCTAAAAGTATGAGAGACTATTAAAGTTCCTAATATCTATTCAAGAAACATATCTAAACTGGTCAATATAAGAGATTTGAAGCTAAAAGCTTTGAAGACTCATGATTATCATATCCTTATGCATGAGTTGATTCTAATAGAAATCCTTAATATTTTTTATAATAATTTAAGGGTGGATATTATTTGGTTGTTCCATTTGTTTATAGATCTTTGTGCTAAGAAGTTTTCCAAGTCTTTCTTACAAAAAATGTTGGCAGATGCCCCATTAATTTTGTGTGAGTTAGAGAAAATATTCCATCCATCATTTTTCACATGATCGCTACATCTAACTCTCCATATTCCAACTGAAATACTTCATGAAGGACCTAATTCTTTTCGTTGGATGTATCTAACTGAAATAAATATGTACACATAAAATTCTTATGTTCGAAACTGGAATCACCCTAAAGGGTTCATGATGAATAGTTACTTAGCTCAAGAATGTATGGATTTATGCTCAATGTATTTGTCTGGTCCTACTACAAGAATTAATAGACAAATGAGAAATAAAGAAGAATAGCATGAAAAAATTGAACTCAGTTTTCCATCACTTCCTCAAATAGGAGGAATTATGGAATCATATACATTGATGACATTAAGCCTTGAAGAGCAGGAGATGGCACATCGTACAGTTTTGTTCAACTGTTGTTTGTTCAATTACTATATCTTGTAAGAAAATTGAATATTTATATCTTATATATATATATATATATATATATGTATGTATGTGTGTGTGTGTGTTAAACTACTCTTAGTTTTATCTACAAGGAACATGAAGCGATGATAATTAGAAATCATCATTCTTTATCTTTGAGAAGAAGGGATACTTTGCATAGAAAAGAGTTTTTTGCTTAGTTAAAATTGAAGGTAATAATAATACTATTTAAAATAATTAAAAAAATATTGAATTAAGTTTAATATTCATTTATATTTCAGGTATTGAGTTTTCCTATTGACTCAATCTCTGAGGAAATAAGAGCTTTGTCTTTTGGTCCTAATACCGTGGTTCATGACTGTAAATCAATGGTTATCAATGGGTACAGATTTATTATCATTGAATGAGCAAAGAAAATGAGAACACAACATGATGGTATTATGGTTACTGCAACAACAGACTGTTATGCTAGTGCATCTGATAATAGACCATGATTTGAAAATTTAGGTTTTTATAGAGTCATTGAAAAAATAATAATATTGGGATATTACTCTCATGGATGAGTCACGATGATGAAATTCCAATGGTTTGATTTGATGACGAGGCAAGGCACATTTATTGATGATTTTGTATTTTGAGTAATTGATATGACTCGCACTCTTGCTACTGATGAACCATATATATTGGCATCAATGGTGAAACAAGTTTTTTATGTCAAAGGCCATCTTCTACCTGAATTTTGTGTCATTATTGAAGTAATTCCAAGAAATATTTTTGATGATGGTGATGATGGAATTGACACTATCCTTACTACCATTGGAAACGATCTATTTATTACTTTTCATGACTAAAATAGCTCAATTGTCAGAGTTGACTGTGAACCTGAAGTTGTGGTCTGAAATATATAGAATCATTCATCCATGTTCCCAATTATTTTGGTTTCTCTCGACTTGGGTTGTTAAGGTTGGTAATATTCAAATTGATTTAATATTTATTAAAAATATTCTATATCCAACCTGACTGTTATGTGATTTTTCAATGTTTATTGGTTTCAATTTTATTTGAATTGCATTATCTAATCTGGAATTGAACTATATTCAACCCTACGAAACCAAAATTTATAACTTGGTGAACATTTCAATGCTTTATCGACCATGTATAAAATTAGTATACCTCTGAGAACCCCCATTAACATTTCACCAGATAATGAACATGATGGTTTTTCTTCTTCTACAAAACATGTATTAAAACCTACATCATCTACCTGGGCTAAAGAAATTTTTCCTTAATTTCTACAAGTGTTTTACCCCTTATGAATCTGGTAGATATCTTATCCTTGTTCATATGTTTATATCATAATTTCCAACTATCTTAAGGGTTTAATAATTCATAATATATAGACTGATGACACTTAGTAAATAAAAATCCTACTCAAAATTAAAAAAAATTATTACTTCTTGTAAGATTTATTGAATTCAATATATATCCATTCAATATCACCTAAAACAATGGATAGTTAAATTATACATGAATCCCCCTATTCCCTCTCATGTATTTTTTTGGGTTACACATTAGTTATTCTTTTCTAATTACTTCCATATTTGTTTTCAAATGAAGGAAATGTAACCAATTAAAGAGAGGCAATGGAAAAAGATGATGGACAACAATCATCGCATGGATTAGATAAGAATTCCACCACTAGTGCCTATAGTGATTATTTTATTTCAAATATATATATTTAAATAATATATAATGCCTTGTGATTAATTTTTTTTAAACATTTTTTCAGAATCCTCCTCTTAGGCAACAATTATTTTATGATCAGCCTTATAGTGGTCCTAGTACTCAGGGTGTTCGTACGAGGGGGTGGAACAAGAGCAAGACGATGTGGTCGGCGTACCTGATTAGACCATGCCCCTCCCACTAACATACCATCTATCCCACATTATAATCTCAATGTGTTATTAGGGACACAAGGGATATTTAGGCCTCCCATGTTTTTACCACATTTTACATCTGAGCCCCCTCACTCGTCTTTACCATATCCGATAATGATTTCCACTCCCCATCCAACATTCAGATAGCCATCCATGTTAGATTATTTTACTTCTTCTTCCTTCTCACCAAGATTTTATATTTCATCTTCTTTGACACCTGATATACTAGATTCTGTCCAAACAGAGCATACATTAGGACCCACTCCACCTGTATAGGGTGTTCTTTTAGTTTCTACGGATCCAGCGGCACCCATCGATCAGACTACCACAGGTATATTTATACAACCCTAAAAATTATACCACTATTTTTTTCATTAAAACATGTATTGATAAAATATATTTTTTTATAATAAATACATCTAATGATAGAAGACAAGGGCATGGGCATACATGCATGCATGCGGTGTGGAACCGCCACACACAGTTGATGGTGGACTACAATGAATACAGTCAAATGACCGAAAAAATAGGGAATCAATGTCGGAGTTTTTTGGCAACACTTGCCAAATACTCTGACAACATTCCTGTCAGCATGCTCTCATGGTGACAGTTTCCAAATGAATTCAAGGATAATGCTTTGGTAGATATATAGATAAAAAATCTTTTGTATTTAATGAAATATATTATTTTTTGTATTTATATGAATTAATATTTTGGTGTCATCTTCGGTTTAATTTCCCCGATGGTGAGGGTGCACGGCCAAAACGTCTAGAGGATTTATGTGAGATTTGGATAGCCTATAAGAATGGATTGTATATTAGCTGGAATTCTAGAGTTGGAACGGAGTTAGAGGCAGTCCATGTCATTGATGATTGTCCGTTAGAATAGTATCAGCAAATGATTACTTATTGGACAACTACCCAGTTTAAGTTATTAATCCCATTTGAGGTATTTAAATGAAATCTTTCATGTTTTTAATTAATACTATATTTTTTATTATTAAATTTTATTTAGTAATCATCTGGAAGAAATAAATAAACATTGATGCTAAAAAATACCTCCACACATTGGGACATATTACGATGCCAAATCATGAGAGGAAGCTGGTATGACAGTTGTTTATATAATTTTAGTTATAAAATTAATTATTGTTAACCTATTTTTAATTATGGTTTCCTACATTCAATGTCATTATTGGGGAAAATATTGAATATTGAAGGATGTGTGCCTCGAGCAAAAAATAATTTCTTGAGTAGAAGGAATAAAGATGGAAGTGAGGTTAATGGACTGACTTAGTAACAGATTATAAGTTTTATTTTATTAATTTCAAATTTTAATATCTATTTTGTAACTTAATAATCTATTTATATTTGTAACAGGCTACTTTAGAGGCCCTTGATTCCTAAGAACCTAACAATTTTGGGCTCATTGATCATTTACATCAGGTGTTGGGAGATGAGAACCCTGGAAGAGTATGCTAACCACCTGGGAAGAGTATAGTACCAAAGAGATATTTTTCCTCCTCATGTATGAGTTTTAGTGCCACTGAGTTCCATAAGGTTAAGGCATAGGCGGAATAGGATGAAGAAATGGCTAGAGAAACAACAGAACAATCAACTAGGGAAAACACGGCATCTATGAAATTGATGGAAGTTTTACACACAACATTTCCACCAGAGGCCAACACAGCTTAGGATGAATATATTTCATTGAAGTGTTATATATATGGAGAACTAGGTGGAATTTCTAGTGGTTTTCAAGACAATGTCATGGAGGAGGGCGAGGCGGAGGAGGAGGAGGGTGAGGAGGAGGTTGAGGTAGAGGAGGAGGGCGAGGAGGAGGAGGGTGAGGCAGAGTACGAGGGTGAGCAGGAGGGCGTTTAGGAGGGTGGGGACGATGATAGGGATGAAGATGAGGACAAGGGTGAGTATAATGATGATGATAATGATAGTGATGGTGATGAGGAAAAGATTGATCAATTACATTTTTGACTGATATTACTGACATTTGATGTTTGATTATTTGTTGTTCTTGAATGTATGTGTGATTAGATAGGTCACATTATCTTTATTTCTTTATCTATAAATAGTAAAACTTGACTTGATGATTTTTTGTGATTGATTCACCCCTCCTCTAGACACCCCCACCCACCCCTGACACCCCCCACCCCCTAGACACCCCCACCCCCTTGGACATCCCCCACACCCCTAGAGACAGCCCCCCGACCCCCTGGACAACCCCCACCCCCTGGACACCCCTTGCCCCCTTGGAAAGCCTCCCCCTAACCCCCCTAAACACCCCCACCCCCAGACATCCCCCCTCCCCCCTGAATAGCCCCTCCCCCCTGGACACCCCCCCTACCACCCCCTAAACACCCCCACCCCCATGGATAGCCCCCCCACCACCCTGGATAGCCACCCCCACCTCCCTGGACACACTCTTCCCCCTTGGACAGCCCCCAACCCCCTGAACATCCCCCCACCCCCCATGGGCACCACTCCACCCCTTGGACACCCCCCCCCCCCCCTGCGGACACCCCCACCCCCTGGACAGCCCCCCACCCACCCACCCCCTGGACACCCCTACCCCATTGGACAGCCCCCCAACCCCTGGAAAATCCCTCCATCCCCCTTCGGCACCACCCCACCCCCTGTATACCCCCCACCCCCACCACCACCCCCTGGACACCCCCACCCTCATGGACAACCCCCACCCCCTCCCCCCACTCGAACACCCCCTACCCCCTTGGATATCCCCCCAACCACCTATACACCCCCCTGGAAACCCCCCACCCCACCCCTGGACATCCCCCCACCCCCTTGAACCCCCCCCACCACCACCACCATACCCCCTAACACCCCCAACCCCATGTACATCCCCTCCCCCACCCCCCTGGACACCCCCCACCCACCCCACCCCTGGACACCCCTTACCCCCTTAGACAGCCCCCCAACCCCCTAGATAGCCCCCCACCCCCTGGACACCACCCCATCCCCTGGACATTCCCACCCCCATGGACCCCCACCCTCTAGACACCCCCCATCCCCCCGAACAACCCCCCCACCACCTTGGACAGCCCTCCCCCCCACCCCATGGACATCCCCATCCCCCATGTCACATTACCCCTTACTAAAAAATGGAATACCGCATTATCCAAATATTCAAATCTCATCTAAATTCACCCATTACTATGATAAACAATTCCATATTAAAAACCTGAAACATGATTTTATTATATAGGGGTTATTACATTTTAAATTCTGAATTCAATTCTATATCTGTTATATAGAATTTAATATTGTATGTATTCGATTTATAATTTTGTATTGCATAGGGTAATTGAATTATAAATTCTAAATTGAATTTTTTATGTGTTGATTGTTAACTAACTTGTGAATTATGAATTATAAATTCTGTATGTGTATAATTAAATACAAAATTAGAGGTATTGAGAATTATGTGTTGTATTAATTCTTTATAAATTCATACATAATTTTGTATTTATTTTACAGGTATTGATAATTCTGAATGAATTCTACACAGGGGGAGGCAGACCTGCTGGTGGAAGTGCTGCAGGTGCACGGGGGGGAGGCAGGTTTTCTGCAGGTGTATAAAGCCTATACCAATGATTGTAAACCATTGGAATATGTGTCTAAACAGAACATATACCAACGGTTTCATGTAAACCATTGGAAAAAGTATATACCAATGGTTTACAAACCATTGGTATAGAACATTTTACTTCACTTTTACCAACCTTTTGTGGGAAACCATTGGTAAAAGTCTATACCAACATTTTAAAAACCATTGGTATAGACATGATGTTTGATATTTCCAGCGGTTTTAAACAATTAGTAAAGATTTATACCAACAGTTACATGAAACGGTTGTTATATAATCCATTTTTCTTCCATATCCCAATAGTTATCATAGAACCATTGAGATATATCTATCCCCATAGCTCCACATCCAACGGTTGTCCAGCCTTTACCAAGGGTTTGAAACCATTGGTAAAGGATAATTTTCTAGCAGTGATATTTTTCACATCCTAGTTTCCAAAGGTTGACTAAACCTTTCCTCTAATACCAACTATAATGACCCAATAATGATGTATATGAATATTACATCTTTTTAGATGAATATTCATTACATTTTACAATTGCATGCATGAGGACCATAATATTTTAGTGTCATTGGAAATTTGGAATAAATTCTTCTAACTTGTGAAATATCTTCAATATCACCCATAAAGATCTTCCCCTTTAGTACTTTTACTTAAAGAATTTCTTTATAACCTGAGGAATGGAAACATAAGATAGGGTGAGATTAGATGCTCA
Organism: Viscum album; assembly: GCA_963277665.1. Lineage (NCBI taxonomy): Eukaryota > Viridiplantae > Streptophyta > Magnoliopsida > Santalales > Viscaceae > Viscum > Viscum album. Next base: position 161,399,543 of record OY728155.1, on the reverse strand, counting down.
ATAATGGTAATAAAACAATATATGAACATATGAATGTAAAAAAACATGAACATAACTTTTGAATATCGAAATATTGAGTCATGAAATAAATCATAGGAGTTCATAATGAATAAATCAAAAAGGAATATTAACCATGATAACATACCATTGGCATAAAATATGAACTTGTGGAAAATACATAAACTGATAAAATCATTTCAATATTAGAAAAGGCTTATATCCAAGACCAGCATAGCGGATAAAGTCCATTACTGAACTGAGTCCACTCCTTGTTCTAGCCCTGTATTACTGAACCAGATATACTTTACCTTTTTGCGCTGTATTAATAAACCTGATTCACTTGTCATATGTATATCTCATGAGATATAAATATTTAAAAAAATAATTTGAGGTAGATATAGGTTCCACACATCTCATAATGAAATCATTCTTACATGTTCTACAAAAAGATAAACCATTCATCGTAACATAACCTAAGGAAAAAAATAGGTTTCTTAAACATAATTCCATCAAAACACAAATAAAATAAATATATTTTATAAAAATAATTCCATCATAAACACAATCTAATCAATGTAATAGTATGGATAACAATATAACCCAATGTCATCTTAGATGGAAAATAATTTTGATAAAATACTTGAAATTAATTATTGAAGAAAATATTCTTTATTCTTCAAAAACAATTATCAAAATTCCATACAATTTTAAAAGAAAATAATTTAATTGAAAATACACTTGAAATATTGTAAAGTAAGATTCATATAAATAATTCATTATGAAATCATAATAATCCATTCATTATGTATAAGTTAAAGAAACATTATCCTCATACTTTTGCTGGAAAAGTAAAAAACTTACCTTGTATCGATTAACGAAAAAATATTCCTTTCATATAATTTTGAAAAAAAATAACCGATGGATAAAATTAACTTTAAACAATTTTATAAGAATTTAAATAGTATTACATTTTTATGGAACATTGATATGGATGATAAATATACCCTAGTAAATAATTACGTATAAATCATCTCGGATAATAATGAGATTGCAAAATTATCCATTACCCTAGGTTTGATTTCCTTCATATGTATCCAAACCTATTGTATAAAGACTTAAATAATTTTATTTACATATTCCAGAATCATAATCATTCTTATGATATCATATATGATTATATTATCATATTTTTGTTAGTAGCATTTCATTGTTACTCGTTATTCTGATATTAATTGCTTTAAGTTCTTATGTAAGTTTTGTTAGATAAGTTCATGTTACACTTATTATGTTATAGTTATATCATTTACAGAATGATATTAGTATAATATATATCATATTTATTCATTCCATTCATGTATATAATCGTGGTTTAAGGAAGATCATGTAGAATGAATCGCATCACATCGTGGAGACGGTAGGCCGTACATACACACGAGCGAAGATATCATTCACTTAATGGTTAAACGATATATAATTGGATGGTATATCAATTATAATGAATAATTATCATGTCATATTCATTATTTAAATCCATTATACTCATCATTACACCCATCCAAATTAAGTATTGTTGAATAACAAATTACACCACAGCGTGGAGAGAGTAAGTCGTCCATACACACGCATCGTGATATTGTTATTCATAGGATTGATAAAAGGAGGTATAAGGTTGTCCAATAAAAAAAAATCTCATAATGTATAAGATACTGTATTTATTACATTATTATGGAAACAACATAAGAAGAGGAAGTAGAAGAATAAAATAATTTTGAAAGAGGTGATAAAACGATTACCTCTTTTTCGAGTGTCTCCTTTTGATTTACACAAAAGGTATACTTTGGATGGATTTACTCCTAAAGTGTGGACTCTAAGATAAAGGAATATATTTTAGGATATTATTTGAGAATAATTTGGATGATCCAAGGGGATTTAGATGTGTGAGTAAGTGGGTAGATGTGATGATCCAGAAATATTATTTTATTATAACTTGATTTTAGAATTATAATACTTCAAAAGTGATATATTTCGAGGATAAGATGTGAATAGTTCGTTATCCTCTCAAAAATTATGTTTTATAAAATTTTAGTTCAGAATTTTAACCTTATCTTTTAGCTTTAACCCTTAGTAAAATAAATTAACTCTTACCATACCCTCTTGTATTTTTATACTATATAGTTAATATTGTTACTATAAAATGACAAGAGAACCTCGAGTGTATCTTTAATAAAGGTTTTAACACTATATAACCAATTTTTATGAATATTAAATTTTTATGAATATAATATCATTTAATAAAATAGTTTTTTTAAAACTTATTTATGTAAATTTTGACACTATTTAATAATTTATTTTTTTCATGTCATAAAAACTTGATTCCTTTGAAAAAAAGAATTATCTCATCCCTAACATGTCAATTAAAACCTGAAAATTATATTATGGAATCCAAAACCTCAAATTAAATTTATTTTAATATTTATAATATCATTTCATTCAATATTTCAATAATAAGGTAATCACTGCATCGTCATTGTGTCACAAATAAATTTATGTATTTAATGTCTAAAAATTATAAATAAAATAAGAAGATATAGGAAATATTTTTAGATTTATAAATACTATTTATATTCAAATATATCGGTTATATAAACCCATATTAAAATTGTTTTTATAAAAAGATACATGTTTATATTATATTTCTCTTTACTTTAAATTAATTATTATAACATGTCATTATCACCCCCAAGTGAATCCCAAAGGCCAAAGGTGCATCCCAAGTATTCTATTGGTCACCCATAACTCATCCAATAGTAATATCACAAGTGTTAGGGTATTTTTATATTATTATAATATTATTTTTACCCTTATTTACCTCATTTACCCTATAATTGTGGTAAATAAAAATAATTACTAAAGTTACTATTCATAATGTCTAAAGATAAAAGGGTCCTATTTAAAAAATTTGGAACTTATTATTCCCAATATTTAATCCATTTTTTAAAATTCAAAACACATAATTTTCAGAAATTAATTTAAAATTAATTCCCATTTTCAAAATAAGAAAAGGAGTTTTTAAGAAATAAAAACTATCAAAAGCTTAACATGTGTTTATGTCCAATTTAAATATGAAATTACTTTAAATGAACAAATTTTGATTAATTGATAAAAATAATAATCCAATTATACTTTAAAATAAATAAAAAATATAATCTAACTATATAATTAAATTATATGAAAAGGTAGTTTTTAATTAAAATGTAATATTTTTCACTGTTTTTTAAATATGAATTTTATCAGAAAAATACAAAAAATTAAACCAAAGTAAATATTGATATCTCGCTTCCAAATAAGAAGTTTATTTTTTAATATATAATATATAAAATTGTTAAAAACTATATTTAAAATTGTTTCATCATCAAAATTCGGCAAAAATGCATTTTTTAAAAAATACTTCTTTTATCAGAAAAATTGAATTTTTTCTTATATCATGTCTAGAGAATACATAAGATGAATTTTAATGTTATATAAAATTAAAATTTTGGTTAATAATGTTCATAAATTATATTTTATATCCCATAGAATAATGATGTTTTAATAATATATTGTTGTTTAGTGAAGCTTGGCATTGCGTACAACACAAGTTATCGAGGAAGGTCGCTCTTACATGTAACGCAAGCCAATTCAATGTTGTGTGTAGTGAAATATTTCTTTGGTTTTATGTATAAAATAATAAAAAATTATTTATTTTATACATTGAACTAAATATATACTCAATGTTGCGTGTATCGTATGCTAACTCGGTGTTGTGTGTAACATATGACAAGTCATTTTAGTGTGAAAGGAATGTTTGACATAGTGCATTATAATATATAAATGAAAATTTTAATTTATTAGGGAAAAAATGGTCAATAAAAACAATGTGTGTTACATATTATTTCCTAATATAAGTAAAATTACATTTACCTTACCCTTGGAGTTGGATAACAGATGTTCTAGAAGCTGGGAAGAATTATTTTGTTGTTAATGGATCATATGGGAATCATGTTGCCCAATTTTATTTTTAATGTTATAACACCCCAATGTTTTATGGTATGAATAATTTGAATTCATTATATATCTTATAATACATGAAGCATTGAGTATTTTCAAAATAACACTTTGTTATATGAGATAGTTATAACCTATCTATTAAACATAATTTTATCATTTCTGTAATTTGAACTTTGAAAAGCAAACATACACAGGTGCGTTCAGTAAGATATTTAGAGTCAGATATGATCAATTTATTTTTTAGTTAATAGTAATGTACCATTATTAATAGTAACTTGACCCTTATGAATAGTAACTTTACTCTTATGAATAGTAATATACCCTTATGAATAGTAACTTGACCCTTGTGAATAGAAATTTACCCTTATGAATAGTAACTTGACCCTTATAAATAGAAATATAACCTTATGAATTGTAACATCACCCATGTAAGTAAAAATACAATTTAGGCCCCTTATAAATGAGAGTGAATATTTAAAAAATAAATAATTAAGTGTTTGGTATTTTTATGAGCAATAAATAATGAATTATAATTTTGTAATTGATAGATTAATTTAAAAGATAATTAATTTTCATAAAATGTATTCATGAATAAATATATTTTTTTCCTGTGATTATAAGATAATTTTATGAGACCCTGGTTAATTTTTTGAAGTGTCAAAAAATCAGTTATAATATTAAAATTGGTATTTTTCAAGTAAAAGATGATTTTAATTAAAAAATAAATTTCTCATATTTAATAAATTATTTTCATAATATGGAGTATAATTTTTTATTCTAGACATTAAAAATTGATTTAGATGAATTTTTTGGACTTTTATTAAATAGTTTAATTTTTGTTGAATAGCAAACAAATACAGTTTTTTATAAAATACGACATTTTTCGTGATAATGTCATGAAATTATTATTATATAAAAATTTATTTAAACTATTTAATAAATTAATAATTATATTAAAAGTTTAATATTTTACGTAATTAATTTATAACATGAAAAGTATATTTTTTCATGGTAAGTATAAAAATCATTGTCAATGTCGATATAATGCCAACGTAGCGCTGACAAAGTCAAAATTGGTAATTTATATATAATAACTAAGTGCTAAAAAGTATTTTCATGACTTATTTATTAATTATTATTTATTATTTACCTATTTTATTGTTACTTTATAATTTTAGTATTATATAACATGAGTCTTATCCAAATGTTTGTGCAATGCTTGCACAGGGCAAGAAAAAGAAAAATAAAAAATTTAAGAAGATTTCTTGCTATGTATAAGAGTGCGTATACATAATGAATAAATTCATAATTTTATTTTTAACCTAATTAATTTATATTTATGATAGTATTTTATTTTTAATTTTTATATATGAAATAATTAACATGAATTCTAATGCAACGCTGATCCAATGCTTGTGCAAGAATAAGAAAAATAAATAATTTTTTTTTTAATTTAAATTATAATAATTATTAAATGACATATATTTTGGATAAAACATTTTATATAATAATTTTTAGACTATTATCATGTTTTTATTTGAATTTGGGGCATTTTGGACCCACATGAAACACTTTAAATCCATTATAATATTTTATTTCAAAAGAAAATAAAGTTGTCCCATTATAGTTTTAATATTAGTAATATTATTATATGAGATTTTCTAGAGGTTTTATTCAAAAATAATAATATTTGAAAATATAATAAAATTATATTTCTCATGTAATTTTATTTATAATATTTAGACAAAAAATAAATACCATAATGGCTTCCACAAAGATGATGCAGTGTTAATTTAATTAATGAATAAATAAAACAAATGATATTAAAAATAATAAAATAAATATAATTTTATACATTTAAGATTATTCCAAGATTTCCTATATTAATATTAAATTTCTATGATATAATATAAAATTTGATTCTATTTTTAAACTTTTTTTTGATGTGTGTAAAGTCATAGTTATGAATAGTTTTTTATCTTGGAAAATTTGTTTTTCATGGATAAAATATTTTACTAAATTACCTAAAAATAAAAAATTTATTGAACAAGTCAAAAAATGATAATATTACTTCAAAAGTGTAATCCCACTTTATTTTTAGGCCTTTTTGAGTCTTAATCCCTATAATATGTTTATTATATTTTAATAATTTTGGTGATTCCTAAGTTACCCATCACCTCACTTATAAAAGAAGGTTTCTTCCTTCACAAATTTCATAACCATAATCCTTCTTGTTCATCCAACCTCTAACAAATTCCATCCTCCCCATCCCTTTACACATCCATGTGCTTATTGTCTCACAAAAAGACCACTTCCAAGAGCCTTAAGGTGGTTTCAAAAGAGAAATATACAAGTTGTAAGATTTCTTCTTCTTCTCTTTTAAATTCATTCTCATTTATACCTTATCCATGCCTATTATCAAATTATTACTAAAAAATACAGTACCCTATATTTATTTTAATGATTTTATGATAATTTAATATTCCATCGTCGTCTATTCTTTCCCCTCCTTTTATACTATAAATGAAAACAACCTTTGAGATGAGTTAATTTATAACATTCAAGGATGACAGATTTTCTATTCCTATTAATATATTCAAGACTAGTCATGAAACGTTTTTAATAGTTGAACCAGATAATAATATGTTCATTTTATCTTATGTAATTTTATAAAGTCCTTACACTCTCATAATTTAAAATAATAATACAAAACAAGTTTATTGTGCAAAAAACTATTAAGTTGATCCAAGCGTTTATCACTATCATTTATCTAATGAGTCATCCTCATGTTATATAACCAAAATCGTTATAAGATAATTTATATCTCTATAATTTCTATAATAATATATATTTACAATTCTGGATGTTTAACTATATTTCAAACAGACTTCCATTCATAAATAAAAGTAAACTGATCCTGAAAACCAAGGAAGAAAATGCTTCCAAAACAATAAAATTGAACCACTTAAATCCATAAAAATGACATGAATGAACCTAATAAGTTTAAAATAAATCAATTTTATTTAGATGAGGTTTTTTAATTATTATTTAATGAATATAAATTTGATTATTCTTGTCATTAAGATCAATCTAAGAACACATTCATGCATAAGGTAAGGGGTCTCTCATCTCACTTTTATTTTCGTGAGATTTCCATTTCTAGCCAATTATTTATTGTATGTGGTGTATGTATACTGAATTTGGGATGTAATATCATGATTAAATTTATATTCATGGTATTTAGTGATTCACTTGATGATTATTAACTCGATTGATTACAATGTTGTAAGGTACTTTGTCTCAATTTCCATTTCATTGTGATTTACTTGGTATTGTGCACTTAATCATTATTATGTGGTGTGTCTACTGCCCCTTTGAGATAATTTTTCATTTGAAATTGTAATTATATTATATATCCATATTCTTGTTTCATGGATATGATTATTTCCTTAAATAGTATATCATTTCACATGTGGTGTTTATTTTGAATTCTACTTTAACAATAGAAATATTAATGAATCTATATCCTCTAATCAATATGGATATTTAAAAGGCATATTATTCTTGTATTAAATCTTTTTTTTTTTAATTATTTGGATTGGAAGTGATTGGGGGGGCCTTCTATAGCCCCTCGATGCATCGACAGTTCTCATGAGGAAAACTAGTTAGCGACAAACCCTTCGATTTCAATTCTATAAAACCAAACAGGTTTCTACCCACATACTTAAACCATCTCAGCATTATAATGGTTCATGTTATAGATACATGTCATCCAAATTATAACCATTATATTTATTCAGTATTCTTTTATTTCTTTCCATGAGTTATTCACTATAACAAAATCTAGGGATGCATTTTTATTCTCATCTTTTTTATGGCAAGTGCTTTTATTTATTCGCCATGCCATATTATTCATGTTTAATTGATTATGATTCACTTATTATTGATTTATGATTACATTATATGTAAACCTTACTGAGAATTTGATATCACCCCTTTTATTTTTTTTCTTACCCAAGTTATGAAGAAGAGATCATTTGTTGAGTTTTCAATGATGCAATTTTTTAGCTTTTGTTATAGATCATATTTTTTTCTTTACCAATATAAAATGGGCTCTATTTATATATCTAGTTTCTTTAAGACTACTAAACCAATAGTTCCTTTGGGATTTTATTTCTTGTAATCATAATAATGTAATAAATTAATGCACCGGCTCCGGGTTTCTAGGGTTGGGGCATTACAAATGTTATTTTTTCTTGATCGGGTAAAGTAGGAAAGTTCTTCCATAAAAATTTACCAGGTTTTCTTAGAATATGGTCCATGTGAAATGTTTATATTTCCACAATTATTTTTCATTTTAAATCTTTTATACTAGTTTTTGAACTAGGAAGACTCACTAAAATGGTGTAATCTAGGAGGGTTAGGATTTCTCCTTTGATGTTAAGGAACAAGTGGGTATAGTTACTGTAAGTTACTCACATCTTGACCATAACAGAAATTATTTGTATTGTTAGGTGTCTACTGAGGGGTTTGAGAGAAGGGATTATTGTACCTTAAAACTTGATAGTCTTTCCACCCTAGATTATATAAGTAGTAGAGAAAGGATCATATTGGGGATAGTAAAAACTAACCAAAAAAACTGTAGGTTGGGGGTTGGTGTTTTACTGAGAAAATATTTCATTGATCTCCATTGTCCTGAAATAATTTGATAGATTGTCCTATAATTTTTTACAATTACTAGTTTTATGCAAATGTGAGTTATAGATACTGAAATTTTTTATATATCCTAGGAACAGAGATTGTAGATAATAGGATTTTGGGCCTTTGGTGGCCACTATTAGTTTCTCATGAGAATAGTGACCTCACTCATCCACTCAATCATCTTGTTTGGATCTATGGTCAGACTCTCTTTAGATTGTTTCACTTGAGAATGTTCTTGAGTTTGGATTTTTTATGTTTTTTTAGCCCGATTGTCTATGATATTCATGTATCTATAAGGGTTTTTTCTACAAGAGTACCACCACTTATAGTGTCAACAGGGGTTTTTTTCATTACCAATAACCCCTCATAGAATTATTGAAAAGGGGTTTAGTGGTGGGGACTAGTGTCCAGAAGTTTCTTGAATCTCTCTTAGTATACATGGAGTGATTCATTTGGGATTTGGATAATGACACTGATTTCCCTTCGTATTGAGATATTTCAAGAAGTGTAAAATCATTTCTCTAATAATAGACACTTTATGTCATTATATGATTATATGGAAGCTAGATGGTGTTAGTAGATCCGTAACATTAGAGATTTTGGTAGGGAGAATGTAAATGCTTGAAGTTTAATTTTTTTAACAGAGACATCAATAAGGTTTTATGGTTGAGTAGACAACTTCAAATTCCTTATGTTGAAAATAAATATCTTCTCTAGTGAGATAATAAAAATGAGGTGAAATACGTATCAAACCTGATTTGATTTGGAAATTTTAAGGCACTATGTTTTTTGGACCATTTTAAATCTCAAGGGAATTTGAATTTTTAGATTAGTGGATGTGTTGAATTTTAATCTGATCTTAAGAACATAATTTTGATATTTGGGACACTTAAAAGTGTTATTTTTTTATGAGTTTTATGGACTAAAAGGTGTCTCAGAAGTTTGGATTATTTTTAGGAGCATTAGGCTCCAAAATATCAATTTCTAGGAGAAACAGATAGGGTGAATAATTTTTCTAAACTGTGTGGATCCTTAGAAGTAACCATGTAGCCCTACAAGGGGTGTCATATGGTTTATTAAACTGTTAAAGGTGGGACACATATACATGAGATATATCTATAGTAAATTACATACATGGGAACATGGGATGTACTCGGTTAGCCAAACTGTGAACCTAGCCCATGTGGTTGGTGCCACATAACCAGTAGCACTGCATGGTTAAAACACAGATAGCCCAAAACATGTGTAAAAACTACTTGTGGTATAGCTCTTGGAAAGTATGAGTTTAATAGTTGGTTCATGGTTAGCCAAACTATTTGTACTAACCATGTGCTTCATTAAAGAGGGATTAAATGACCAATTTCCCCTATATCATTATTTATTTTCTTCCTCCTCTTTATCCCTTATTTCCCCCATTCTTAAGGTGTTCGACTCCTCCCTTGGAATCTCCTATAGGCTTCCATGTATCTCCCTCATATGATCTCATAATTTATTATCATCAGTTCCATTGGATTTGTATCTCTAATCACTCGATTCATCTTGCTTCTTATTTCTTTTTCTCTCACCATATGCAATTTCAATTCCATGTGATATCGTTTACCTTATTTTCAAGGATTTTAACAATTTCTTTAATTTATCTCACATATCTCAAATTAAAGATTGATAATGGATAGGTGAACCATACAAAGAATGAGGAATGTTTTTATAGATTTTAGATTAAATTTTTTCATGTTTATAATTTACACCATTGTTCTTCATGCTGTATTTTTCACATGTCGCCTCTTAAATTTGAAATTAATTATATAAATTCTATTTTTTTATTAATTTTCCATTTTGAGTTTAATCACAGCATTGGAGTTTCTTCACCTCAACTTCCTTTGGGTGTTTTTCTTATATTTCTTAATCCTTATACCTTGGTTATGGAAATAAACCACCTTCATGGGTATGTAGTTTTAAATTCTTGTAATCATAATATCTTTCTTATGCTAGCATCACCTTTTTATGTGTATTAAATTATACCTCATGTAAGAGATGTTTAAATTGAATTGACTAATTTGGTATAACCATCATTCCCCAATTATAATAAAACCACTTATGAGGTTTGATACCTTCTTTAATAAAAAGGGTTAATTAAAAGGAGATGTTTGAAAGACAAAATGGCATGGACTTTCCCATGGACCTCTAAATTTACTTATAAATGGAATTTCTCTGATTGTATAATCAAATTGTGGTATGGAATGGTTATGGATATGGACTTACTTAGTTATTATAATTGAATTGAATTGAAAAAACATGATGAGTCACATATTATCATGGATATATATATATATATATATATATATATATATCATGGCCCATGATTAATTATTAAATACATGTGCCTATTCATATTATATGAAATATGATACTCAGAAGTGGCGTCCCCCTTGACTTATGATACTTAGGCATGGAATCCCTCTTAATTTATGATATTTGGGCATGGAGTACCTTCTTGATTATGATACATAGGCATGGAATCATTCTTGAATCATGATACTCAGGTATGGAATCCCTTAAAATTTAGGATATTTGGGAATTGTCTCCCTTATTGATTATGATACTCAGTCATGGTGTCCCTTATAATTTATGATATTCAAGAATCGAATCCCTTATTTACTATGATACTATAGCATGTCTCCTCTATTAATTTATGATATTCAGTCATGGAATCTCTTATTGATTATGAAACTCGATCATGGCATCCCTCTTGATTTATGATATCCGGACATGGAATCCCACTTGACTTATGATACCCAGGCATGGTGTCCCTTATAATTTATGATATTTGGGAATGGTGTCCCATATTGATTTTGATACTTGGGAATGGATTCCTTATTGGATTATGATACTTTGGAATGGTATCCCTTATGATTCATGATACTCAGGAATGACGTCCCTTATCAATCTATGAGACTCTTCGACTATGTATAGACGTCTAAGTTATGCCTTATGTCATGACTAGTCATAGTATCTATATATATCGATAGATATGTCACTACCTATCTATTCCATATATATACATACATATATATATATATATATGAATATATATATATATTTATGGGCATATCATCATAGATATTCTGTCTTAGGCTGAAGTGGGTATGGTCGGCCAGGTGTCCTTTGAGGAACCCAGGCCGACGGGTTTACTTTTATTTATTCACTTTTTTTATTATTATACCTTTAAAATATTGTACATTATACTCATATAATATATTTAATTAGACTTCATTGGTGGTGTACTACTGAGTATATCTCACACCATGTTTTCGATGTCATTGGGTACCTGAACAAACCTTGTGGTTGTAGGTTCAAGTCCATTGGATGATGTTATGTGATGTTATTATAGGATATGGGATCTTAAGAGAATGAGATTGATCCAAATATTATGATGATCATGGAGATAGACTTTTAGACTTTTGTCATTTTTGTTATTCTTTGTATTGTTATTTCCATGTATGCCTACTTTCCTTTCAGTATTGACATGGCATCATTTTTCACTGGATATTGTTTATGGATTTTTCTATTTATTATTATTGAGATGATTTCTTTTCCCTTACCTTTCATTTATACTGATTCAGATTTTGATTTATATATTCTATACCACTGTGATACTCTGATCATAAGGGTATAGTCTCCCCACTATACCATCATTGGACACTCACTACTAGTCAGCAACCCTTGGTATACCGGGAGGCGTGCTTATGGCCATGTGGCCCACCAGCTTAGGGAACCATTTTAGTAGTTCTAGGTTGGGACATTACAAAGTGGTAGTAGAGGTTTATTTTCCTTTTTATTACTATTTTGGGATGGTATAAATGAGACTAGGAATGGTTCTTCACATGGTAAATAGCTCCTGTCTAGGTTTGGACAACCCTAGCATGGGGGGGGAAGATCAAGTTATTAGGGATGGGACTATTTTTCATGTTTTTAGATATTACAGTTGATTATTATTTCACCTTGGGTTATTTTTTTACTTTCATTGGTTGCTAATTTATGAGATTTTACCCTTGGATTGGTATGGTAAGGAAGTATCATTACAAGCATCATTTTAGGAACATAGAGATTCACATTCCATGCATATTCCATGCAATGTAGACTTCATTGTAGGTTTCTTGTTGCATGAGGTTTTGTATAGAATTCTTGTGTTAGTATCTATCATGATTTCTTGTATACCATTTTAGAGTGATAATTAGAATTCTCATCCTAATTCCATGATTTTATAAATTTTTTGGTTACATTCAGGTATTTCTTTCCCAATGTTATCATACCTTGATATACTTATGATATATTTAATAGGTTATAAAAGTTCCTTCATCAAACATAAACAGTGTTTTATAATATAGGTTTATGGTGGTGCATTAGTTAATCAATTATGTAATTTCTGATCCATAGACAATTGGTTGCATGGGCTAAAACATTATTGGTTTCAATTAAATGGGATCTAATTTTTCAATTTATAATGTGTGTGGGACTTTATAAATTAGAGAATGGTGACCAATATAATTAGACCATTATATATGAACTCCTTATATTTTGAGACTAAATATTTGAATTTGGGTGCAGTTACATGAATTCCAATTGTAACTTATAAAGTAAAATACGTTCATAATTTGGAAATGGTAATTCATCTAACAAAACAATTATATATATATACATATATAATGGATTGAAATTCTTATTGAATGTTATTTACTTTAAATAAATATTTAAATTGTAAATTTATAAAGGCTTATACCTCTATAACTTGGGTATGATGACTTGTATGAATAAATCTCTAAATTTACAACTGGACTTAAGTAGATTGGTTGGGGAATGTTTATTGTAATATAAATCTCTAAATGCACAAATGGCCCCAAGAAGGTCAGTTGGGGCATGTTTCTTATGAGATAAACCCATTAAGGGTGTTTTAAAATCTTAATAATTCAATTGTTATGGGTTTCACTTAACTGAAGCTATATTATCTTGAAAGTACCCTATTATGTCTCCTTTATTCTTATATTTCTTTATAATTAACCCCATGGGATATATTCATGTGATGTGGGGTGGTTATTTAAAGTTTCAACTTCCACTTATATGGGTTGTGTATAAATTTGGTGTGTCATGTTACTATACCTATTCCCCTTAAAATGATAAAATTTCTTTTATTCTACTTTCAATATTTATTAATATGAGCCTTCTATTGTTTAAAATGAAAAATAAAACCTAAAGTGTTTTTTCGTATATAGATTTGAATTTACATTTACTTTAACTAATACTATTATGAAGATTTCATGGTTTAGTAAATAAAAAATAAATTTTAAAAGGAAATTATAATATTATTTTCCTCTTATACTACATGTGGTCATTTAAATATTCTTTTTAACACACTTTTCTTTCAAAAGTGGTAGTTTATATCCCTTATATGTGAGTTTCTTAAAATGTGGTAACAAATTATAACCATTTAAGTTCCTTATATTTATACCTTTTAGAGGTGTTAATAATAGAGAATCCTAGTGTAAGGGTTATTTGTAATGTTTCCTTAATAGAAACTTGAGTGGGAACATGAGTGTTTCCCATAGGTCTTAGTTGGAATTTTTTGTTATTGCTTAAACTTATAGTATTGGTGGTAAATCCTTGACCTTTTAGGAAATACCCTAGTTGTAGGTTTAAATCATTATACCTTAAAGAGGGTTTATCTTAGTGTAGGTATGGACCTTAGAAATAAAATTATTGATAAATGTTTTGAGAAATTTCAGATTTGATGTGTTTTTAGGGTGTTGGTTGTATCTATTGGGACTCTATATAATAAAAGGATTCCCTTAGGTAAATTTTTAGTTGTCTGGTGAGTTGAACCTCAAGAGGGTATTACCGTATATGGAAAATTAGTGAGTGGAATTTCATTATTCATAATGTTAACATTGTAACCCTCTAGGTAAAACTCCTCTATTCAGATGTTCAGGGATGATCAAGGTCCTATATCTTTATGTTTGATAGTTAGTTTCATCAAACTTATGTTAACCGATTACACCCCTGTAAGTTGATGGCCTTTTACCTACCTTCAATTTTACCTATTTCAAAGGGGGTTACAGGTGCATTGGATGCCATCCAATAAAATTCCACAAATGGGATATTGTTCTCATACTAGAGACTTTATGTCTAGGTAGATGGACTTAGATTCCCTCACTTTTGACTCAGAATCTAGTAGGTCATAATTCAGTTTATTCAAAGGAAACCTATAAAAGTGGTTAGCCTGGGGTTATGGTTTTCTTAAAGGTAATGAGCCTAGTTCAATGCTTATTTATAGACTGATACATGGTAGGTTATTAAGCCTTTAGATTTAGTAATAGTGATTACTCTACTTTTTAAAGGAACCTTGATTTCTTGTTCATTGAAACTAGTTTCAATAGGCAGGACTATTCACGTTCCAGGCCCAGTCGACCAGTAGTGGTTTCACAGTTGAAACTTTCTTCTAAAAATGATTTCTTGATGTGGGCAGTCATTTGATAAATCAAGGAACATGTAGGATTACTTATTTTGAAGATTAGCTACAAGGTAACTTCCTAATTAATGAAAACTAACATTCCAAGTAGCAAAATCATTTTTAGCTTGGTGACAGACAACTCTCAGAAGTGTGAGTTGGGTTTTCGAACTAGATGGTATGGGGTGTACACCCTCTATGTATGGTAAGTTTAACTCACTTTGATTTCCCATGGAAACTATTTATATTTCTATAATATTTAATGGATAGATGAGAGTCAAGGAATGATGGTTACAAATGTGGTGTTTACGGGCAAGGTGACCAAGATCTTGGTTAAATTAAATTAAGTTCATTAATGATGGATCATCTAAGAATAACTAGGTGAAAAAATACATTTAACCCATAGTTTAACCATGACACTGATTTTTGGGAGACATTATGTCTATTGTTGGTTAAGTAAAATATATTTTAATTAATGAGGTCATGGCTTGGAGGGAGCTATAAATTCCTATTGATAAAATAGTAGTGTGCTCCTAGTTTAAAGGTAATCATGCCCTTTATCTTAACATAATTCTAACTATGTTGAGATAGCATTAGTTATATTCCAAGATACTCTTTTATTCCTTTTTAGTTTTATGAAAGGACTCCATGGGAGTATACTCAATGAGTGATTTAAAATAAATTCATTTGGTGAGTTGTACACCATTATCCATTTTAGGGTGGTGACCCTCATTATGAGTTAAAATTTGATTTTCACCTTGGGGAATGTTCTCGGGGGTCATGAATGAGTAGTGGGTGAAATTTATTTTAGTTATTAAGATTTTAGGGTTATTATATTCAGTATAACACCCATTATATATGTTAATGGGTAGTGATATTTAGGTTCTCTATTCATTGGAGCAATGACAAGGATTCTGCCAAGGTGGGGAGTGGTACATCAATCGCTGTTAGGTGATCCTTATGTGAGAAAGTTCATGGGATCTTGAGACCAGTAATTGGATGGTCATTTTGTAACTCATATTCCATTAAAAAAATAAGTGATGTATGGTTGGATTTATCAATAAATTCTAGGTACAAATTAAACTACAGATTTGGTGGAATCTGAGTGCAAGATTTATGTCCAAAATTGCTTATGATGATCCATACATGCTGGATTGGGATAATGGTAGTGTTGGTGTTTAGCATGATGATGGTTTTTGATAAATATATGGCTTAGGCATGATTTATTTTCACAATATGGGTACAGGATTCAGTGAACAAGCTCATAACAATCTTAGTAAACCATGGGATAAAGGCTTTTGAGATCAATTTAAAATGATATGTTGGTATCTTAAGCTGAGAATTCTTGGAAGTATTTGACCAGAGATAATTTCACTTGAGTTCTTCTATATGTTCTTTTTGTTCACTAAGGAACCATATTTACCATTCAATTGGGATATGATGGATGTATTATGAAGTTCGAGTGGGGATTTTCATAAAAAATTCAACACAAATAATGTGATCTTGGTTGATAGGAGTTCAACTGTTATAATAAAATCGATGATTGGGGGTAGTGACCTATTGTGTAATATAATAAATGTGACAAAAGTGTTTCTAAGATACTATATACATGCTTAAATAGGAAATTATAATGTTGGGATCACCATGAATCGGAATAGTTTGTGCATGGTTAGAAAAATCATTTCTCCCATGCCAGTGCTGCTCAAATCCTCACTTTGGATCTCTTCTATTCTTTCATGTATCTCTATTTTACGGGATTATAATCACATATCGTTGGTTGTGTTGGATCTATATCGGTAATCTCCCAATTCCCCTTTCATATTATTTCATTTTCCCTTTCTATATGGAATACCAATTCTGTGTGAGGACTTTTTCCCTATTTTCAAGGTGTTAAATGATTTCTTTAATTTTTCTCATCTTATCTTGAATCAAATATTGATAACGGATGAGTGAACCATCCAAAGCATGAGGTGTTTGGTCTATGGAATTTTCAATAAATTCTATCATGTTTATAAATTACATTTGTTTTCATGAATCATATTTTCCATGAATTTCATCTTAAATGTAAATTTAAATTTGTAAATGGTAAAGCCCTGAATTAAATGGATATTGTGAGTTTAATTGCACCATTTGAGGTTATTCACCTCAAATCAAAACACCCCATTGGTTGTATCATTTATATGTCATAACCCCTATGCCTTGGGTATGGAATTAAACCAACTTCATAGGTGTTTTACATTAAATTCTTTTAAGAATAAAGTTTTCCTTAATCTATCATCACCTTTTGATGTGTATTAAATTATCCATCATGTAAGAGATATTTAAAGTGGATTAAATGAGTTTTTATAACCAACATGACATTTTTTAGTAAAACCACCTATGAGGTGTGCTACCTTCTTTAATAAAAAAGGGGAATTGAATGGAAATTTTTGAATGAAAAAATGGAATAGACCTTCCAATGGACCTCTAAATTTACTTATAAATGTAATGGCCCCAATTGTATAATTGCATTGTGGTATGGCATGATTATTAACATGGCCTTCCATAGTTCTTATAATAAAATTGAATTGAACAAACATGATGTGTCATATATTAGCATGGATATATATACATATATATATATATATATCATGGCCCATCTTAATATTAAATTCACATGCCAATTTATATTATATGAATTAGGAAACATAGGTATGGATTCCCCCTTGACTTATGATACTTAAGAATGGTGTCCCTCTTAATTTATGATATTTATGCATGGAATACCTCATTAATTATGATACTCGAGCATGGCATCCCTCTTGACTTATGATACTCAGGCATAGAGTCCCTTGTAATTTATGATATTCGGGCATAGAATCTGTTATTGATTATAATATTCGGGCATAGAGTCCCTTATAATTTATGATATTCGAGCAAGGAATCCCTTATTGATTATGATACTCAGGTATGGTGTCCCTGTTAATTTATGATATTTGGGCATGGAATCCCTTATTTATTATGATACTCTGGCATGAGACCCTCTTAACTTATGATATTTGGGCACAATGTCCCTCTTGACTTATGTTACACAGGAATGGTATTCCTTGTAACTTATGATATTCATGAATAATGTCCATTTTTTATTATGATAATCAGTCATGGAATTTATCTTTAATTATGATACTCAGGAATGGAATCCCTTATGATTCATGATTCTTTGGCATGACATCCCTCATCACTCTATGAGACTCTTAAACTATGCATGGATGCCAAAGTTATGCCTCAGATCGTGGCTAGTCTTAGTAGCTATATATATGGGTACATATGTCACTATGTATCTAGTCCATATAAATAAATAAATTCTAATATGATTATATATATATTTATGGGCACCTTATCAGAGATATTATAGATTATGATGAAGTAGTTATGGTTGGCTTGGTGTCTTTTGAGGAACCTGAGCTGATAAGTTTACATGTATTTATGAAATGTTTTTATTATTAAACATATAAACTATTTTAATTTATACTCATGGACTATATTTCATTAGACACTATTGTTTTTTTCCTACTAAGTATACCTCCTACATAATTCAGGTCGTCATTGGGTACCCAAACAGGCCTCATGGTTGTAGGTTCAGGTTCATTGGATGAAAGGTATGCTCAAATTCAAGATTAGAAAATATAATGGATTATCTAGAAGTATATAAAGAATTAATACTCACTCTTTTAGGTTTTTATAATATAAACATGATGGATTTTCAAAAAACATGTTTTTTATGGTGTGTGGTGTTTTTTATTGCAAAAACAATAACAATTAATTCCTTATAAATAAATACCCAAAAATAGTTATAATTTGGTGCACAGATAATACTTTCTATTGACTATCAAATATTTGGTACTCTTCTATAATGTATATTGTATCACTCAGGTAGAATCCTTAGTGATGATACTATTATTTTATAACCAATTAAAATTTTTTGTCAATGAAACGGGGGATTCGTTTTCATAGAGATTTAAGGATGGTGAAATTTATTTTAAATAAAACTATTTATGAGAATTTATGTTTATAAAAAAAGGTTTGTAGGTTATTTTATTTATTTAATTAATCATTGAAAAATATAATGGGGAATTTATATTTATTACATGATATGTGAGGGATCAGGTTTCAGTGATGTTTAAGTTATAACTCAAGCCACAACTCAATATCCAATTCATGTACACATTTTTTTGATCAATGGTTCAATAATACATGAACTATTATGTTCTAAGAGATCCAATATTACATGGAATCCTTAAATCTATCAAATATATCAATATTCCATGAAACGTGTGATGGAGGATTACAACGTCAGTTTGGAAATCATGAAGTGTGACTGATCTCAATAAATACATAACACCTATCCAAGGTCTCACCCCAAAGTAATATTTATTCAAACATAAATATAGAGAATAACATGGATAGGTATGTATATTATTAAGAAAAATTTAAAAAATATAAAATATAACAAGAAAAAATTTAAACTAACCAAACTCACTCACATGAATGGAAAGGAAAAAACAAACACTTGGGATATAATTTAAAGGGTGTTGAGGTGAGGGATTTCAATATAAATTAAACAAAATTAATAAAACAATAATAGGTTTAAAGAAGTTTATTAAAGTTAAGGTCGGGAGAGGAAACTTTCATTAACATTAAACTTGAAAGTACAATAAAAAACATATGATATTACAACAAATCAGAGAATAAAATAATGAATAAATAAGAGAAGAGGGGCCTCTATAGTCATAAATAAAGTGTGGAAGGTCTTAAATCCATAGATAAATGTTTGTACATTCCACATCTCCTTACTTCACTTTTTAAATTATTATCCCATTGAATTTAAGTGGAGACACATTTTTATAGGTAAGAGAGGTAGTTAGTTTCCCTCTAAATATTTCCTCTGAAATTTTACACATTTTTTACCTATAATATAGCTAAATATAAGAAATTTATTACCTAAAGAGCTATTTTATGTTGATATTAATGATCCACTCACAAAATTCTAAGTATAGTTTACTCCTATAGAAAAAATTATGGCTAAAATGATGAAGTCAACCTTTTTAGATAGGCATATTCTTTAAATTTCATAATTCTAGATTCTCTTGCATTTATGAAATTTAAAATGAATCAATATCAGTGGATGGAAGTTAATGAATTTGTTTCTAGTTTCTTCTTTATCTACAAAAAAAATATTATTCTGAGTGATGATTTAGAAGATATGGTCCCCACACTAAAAGTGGGCTAAACTATTGATAAATTCATAGGTTTTTGTTTAATACATCGATTGGGCTACTTAATAGAGGAATTGAACCATTAATTGTTTTAAAACAATTAGGACTAAATGTTTTTATTACATCCATGGAGTTTTAATTCAATTAGGATTTTTAAATTTTCTTAGTAATAAAAAATTCAATGCTAGTACGAGATGTATGATAAAAATATTAGGTCTTATTCCATGATCAAAATGGCCCTCCAAATAATCAATCTAGCTCTAGCTTCATCTAAATTATATGTATAAAAATATTCTAAGAATACTAAAAAAATAATCACATGAATTAGATGATAATATAAAAATGTATGGTCAAAATACAAAAATACTATCAAAATGGATGAATTGCACTCATGTTTCATTCAATATTAAATAATGAAAATTTGGATGAAAATATAAATATTTTATAAACAAATCAGTGTATTGAGTTATTTAAAAATATTAAATGAATGAAAATCATCAGTTCATTATGACCATGGTCAAAGACAAATATAAAAACCCAGGTCTTCAAAATGACACATCCCCCTTTCTTGGTGGTTGTTTCATCCATTTTAAAAAATGGTGTTGACTGCCAATATAGCATAGTGGTATCCTAAATGGAAAAATAAAACAAGACCTATAATTCCTTTAAATATCCATCATGGCTTAGAGGAACCACCCACATCATTTTCATACTCTCTCTATGATTTATCAAGATAAAATAATCTTAGGACTATGGTGTAGTGACCCCATGAACACTAAAACATGCATTCTGACCCTCCACATTTTACACAGGGACTTAATAAAAAACTTCTAGGTGACATGCCCATAAAAATATAAATTTTCACACCATAGACCACCTAAACACCCAAACCAAAACCCAAAAGGGGAACAACCACTCAATTATACCCAAAACGCTCAATCACCACACCCATAACTCATTTATTCCCTCCAAAATGGCTATAACACTCATAAAATAGGAGTTTTAACTCCCAAAATTCAAAATATCTAACTATAACCTATGAATCACCTCTAATATCTCACTTGGAACTTCTAATACTTGAAAGACAGAAAGTAACAGTCTGAAAAGTTTCCAATCATTACATTTTGAGTATATCGAGTAAACTTTTATTAAATCTAATTAACATTGTCAAAATATTTCCAACCATTATTCCAAAATTAAACATCTAACAAGAATAAGATTTATAGAAACCACCAGTCTCACCAAGTAATTAATATGACTAATAATATTTAGTATATGAGCGAATATTAGAATTACTTTGGTTATCTTACATTCAATGCCTTTAAAACCATAAGTGATTAATTCCATGCTTATCATAATCCTCAAGATTCACTTGTTAAAAAACTTAAATATAAGGTTACTTAGGAATTTATTTCTTTAACACATAAAATTTTCTATCTTACTTAAAGAATTATTAATTTTTGTACCAGTATAATAATTTTATTACATTATGATTATTCTTTAAATATGATTGATCTCATGGTTAAGTCAATGGATAATGATTTTATTTATCTATAGAAAAATCTTATATCAGATGAGTATTAATTTTTATATTTATTTAATAAAGACATTTATTAGATTTAATCCCATTAAAATGATGACCACTTTTAAATTTCATCATATCCATTAGTGGGATAAGATCTATATTTCACTAAGTAATGAGTCTAATTTAGTGTTAATCTCACCACTTAGCTATTTTGTTAGATCATCATTTTAATAATATCATATATGAGTCTTGGATGGTTAAGAAAAAAACTCTTTATCCAATACATCATATGGATAAACTCAACACTATTCCTTGGGTGTCCTTCCTAATGGTTTCTTAGACAATTTTAACCCAAAGAAAATTATAAAAATGATCTTAGGTTTACCTCATTAATATCTTACCTTACACATGATAATCCTATGGAACCTAGATTTATAATGAAACTACCTGGTTGGATGATTGAGGTCTTTAAAATTTCCCACTTTAGAATTAATATAACAATTAGTATTTAAAATGGGATTTTAAATCATGGTCTTATATCATGTATTCCCTTTACATGTAATCATGATTCTAATGATTTAGTTTGGAATCATATTCCTTCAACCAAATCAATATATCCAACCCATATTGATGTGTAACTTTCTACACAACTCATGGCTTTTGTTACTAAACCAAATTAAAATCTAACTACATTCATACATATACAAATGCATCCCATGCATAAGGTACACGAAAATATTTCATGTAAAATATTATAATCAAATTAAACCAATAATCCCTATAATATTAATCTTGGAGTAACAAATACACAACCCTTACTTTTCAAGATTAGGCATAAGCCTTCTAGATACTAATCATTCCAACCCAAAGTACCTCAACCCAAGGATACTTTACTTTATATAAATCTCAATTACATCATAATTATAACACCTAATATATATAAACTATAAGTAAACTTTTAATTCAAGATCATAACTAATTACAATCCAAATACAAAGTAGAATAAAACTAAATCAATTATCATACCTAGAATATAACTTCTTAGATGCATGTATGAGAGTTTATTAAATAATTTTATCAGTTTAAACTAAAGTATACATACATTCATAATACAAAAATAATTTTTATGAATAATATAGGTAATGAAATAAATAAATAAAAATTCACATATTTAAACATGAGATAAATAGTTTATAAAAAATTCATATATAACTAAAATATAAACACTTTATAATTTATTCATTCATTATGGAAATTCAATAGTAAAATAAAAATAAACACTTTATATTAATTCCCCACTATGTACTCTTTCATATTGAAATTTATATGAAATTTACATTAAATATATGATATATGAAATATAAACATTCTATATATTAACTATTAATATATTATATAAATATTCATAACATCATATATTTTATATTATTTAAACCTTTATCATATCAATTATCAAAACTCTTCTTGATATGGTATAGATAATTTCATCAAATAAGGAATCTTAATTTAATAATTTCAAATTAAGAATTATGAACAATTCATAATATTAAATATAAAATATTTTTATATTTAAACTTATTTTATAATTTATAAACACTTTATAAATTGCACTTATAGTTTTTCATATAAACCCTTTATATCTAAATTATAAGTCTTGTTATATAAATTGAAAGGGTATTTTAATATTATTAATTAATATAATAGATATTTATTTATTAAGCGTTTCATAAAAATTTAATAAAGTAATTATAAATTATTTATAATTAATTAATTTATAAAAAAATTATAAAGTAAATAAATATCCCAAAATCCCTTTTAACATGATTTATGAACATTTTATAAACCATTTTATTCAATTTTTAATTGAAATTTAGAAAACAAAAATCAATTTTACCTGAAAGTTATATTTTATGATATCTTATATATTGTAATCTATGGATTTATTTGTTATTTTACATATTTAATTATATATAATAACTAGTTAGGAACCTTAGGAGTCATATTCTATGACTATCATTGATATCATTTTTGATGAAATGATGCTTTGCTTCCATATGCATTATGGTGCTACCATTTATTTTGATCTCCCGTGTTGTACCATACAACATGTTAAAGACTGAAAGTTTACAATTACCACAAACTAGATCAGGTCACCCCTAGGTTAAACACTCGAGCTAGAACATGACATACCTGAGGCATATTCCTAATCACCTCAGGGTAGAAACTAGTGTTAGGTTATCAAGTATACACAGTTGGGAATGATTTCACACTCTGAATAAATAAAAGCATGGATTCCCTCTTAGAAAATATAACATGACATATCTATGTGTTGGACACATAGGCATAAATAATAGACTAATAATAATAAAACATAGATCTATAATATGTATAAAAAATAAAATTAACATCTCATAAATTGATAAAAAAAATAGATAGAGCATCACAAAAACTATACAATAATAATAATAAGCATCATAGATGTAACACCCCAGGTAAATAAAGAATATGACATTTTCACATTTATCCACATTTTTGAATAAAATATTAATATTACTTTAAAGGGGATGCTATGCTCGATGGCGTACCCAATATGAAACAACGAGTTTCTTGAGAATCTTATGTTGCACTCTAATAATAAAATAATATTATTTTAAATGGTAGTTAACGCTTAGCCGTTTTAATGGCAGTAATGAACAAAACTAACTGCAAAATGATTATATATGTTTGTCAAATATTTTTACTCTTTACAATAAATGTTAGAGGATTAAAAATGTGAATGAATCCAATTTTAAGCGTAAACACTCTAATATTCTTTAAAAGGTCGATTAAATTCCTTTTGATGGAGAACCTCTTTTAAATACACTTTTTGAAAATTTTATGTGTTATATTTGACAAAATAAAATTCTTCTTTAGAATCGGGACATAAAAATTTACTTTGTGTAAATTTTTGGTATTTTTCCGATAAAGTTCGTTTTTTAATGAATAGTGAAAAATGTTGTATTTTAATTCAAAACCTCTTTCTAATCTAATTTATTTATGTGATTATATTATATTTTGAATTGTTTTTAAAGTGAAATTAGAATATATTTTTACCATTTAATCTAATAGTGGTCATTGGAATTAATTTCACTTTGAAATTGGACTTAAACTAGTGTCAATCTTTTAATAGATATTGTTTCTTAAAAACACGCTATTTGTTTTGACAGGGGAATTAATTTTAAATTAATTAATGAAACTTATATGTTTTGAATTTTGTAAAATAGAAATATTTTTGAATTCGGAATATCAAATATATCTTAGGGTGAATTTTTGGTATTTTTCTGAAAAACTTCAATTTTTGATGAATAATGAAACCACTAAGTGGTAGTTTAAAAACTGATTTTTTGTTTAAATGAAACTTCACCACTTCTGTGATTTGAATTTCAAAATCCAACATACATGGTTTCCATTAGTATTTAAAATGTGGTTCAATGGGATTAAAATAATTTTTTGGTGAATAGTAACTTTTATGTTTTTAATCGCGATTAGAGGTAATTAGTGTAATTTAAGGTAAAAATAATGTTTTAATAATATGAAATGACCTAGACACATGTCCTACCCTCATTGGATGTGTCATGGCCGACCAATACAATCCATGGGTCAACTTGGGGACCCCATGTAGCCACTTTGGTTGGAAAATGACATAAATAACTTTTTATATAAAGTTAAAATAAAAATGTCACAAGCAAGAGTTGTTTTACTAAAACAATTTTTAAATGGGGTTATACAAGTCATATTTTTGACAATAAATCTTCATTAGAAATATAAAAATATTTCCTACATCATGATATTTTTTTTATATTTTTTAGACATTAAATAAATCAAATTATTTATGACATCATGATGATGCAGCGATTACCTCATTAATAAAGGATTTAAATTAAATGAAACTATAATGTTAAAACTATAACTTAAACTTGTAAAAAACTTATTAGATGAGTATATTTCGAACCCTTACCACCTTATCCTCGAAATACATCAATGTGGGACCTTTAAAATCCGAAACTCATTTGAAAATAAAGTAACATTTTGTAACTTTCCAAGAGTGCCCCTGCTCTCCTCTTATAAAAGGCCCCCAACTCTACCACCTTACCCACACATCTCAAGCCTTTGGCTCAGCAAAACCCTACTCATTTTGTCTCTAAACATCCCTCTCTTACTCCTAGAAGCCTCACTTTGGGCAGAAGTCTTCCCAAGGAATCCTTTGAGCTCAAATCAAAGAGAGATACCCGATTTTAAGGTAATGTCTTTACTTGTGTTCTTTTGTTTTATTTTGCTTCTCCAACCCCCAAAACTATTTTTATTAATTTATTTTGTAAAAAATCCAGTATCTTAAATATACTAGGATGTTTTTATAAGAAGTATTCGAGCTACACTTACACACACCTACATCTAATGATTAAATAACATACTGTTTCTGTGGACGGTGAATTTCTGCGTCACGAAACGATGATTGTTCAATATTCTTTTAACACCCTCAAAGGTGGCCATTAAGATGTCACTATATTTATATATGATATATAATATGTTTATGTTTTACTTAATCTTCTGTATTTTTCATTTATGTCATACCTTTATGGTTTCCATTATGGTTAAACGCGATATCTTCATTTTAGGAAGTGCGGACTACCGCCCCCTCAAAGTGATTTGATTCGTTAATACCATATGTGGTACGTATAAAGGATATATTTAATGATTTTATATATGATACCATACTGGAATTATAATACTATTATGTATTATTATGTTTTAATTCCATTAAATAAGAAATATAAATGGAAGTAGTGTTCATGCGTACGTACGACGTACCGTCTCCATGAACGGTGCATTTCATTTCTTACCTCTAAATGTTCTGTAATATTATAAATGCATGTATATAATGGATATATATGATATATATGATATATACATAATGAATATAATTCGGTATATAATATAAATTTTACCACATGAACAACTTGTAATTATAAAGAGTTTATTTTGGACTCAAGTAGCAATGATCTACAAAACGATCGTTATTAACTTAAATAATTACATAGTGTTCATAGCATGGTAGTAAGTGATATAAAATGAATAATGAACTTTGAAAAGGTTATTACTCAAGTAGAAATTAACTCAATTTTATTATTCAGGAGGTTAAAGAACGATCGAGTCAAGTCGGACCCGAGGTAAGGGATCCTACCTCTCTCTTCCTTTTTAAGTACTCTCTTTTATGTCATTTCTTTTAAGCTCATCTTTATTATGTTTGGGGATGTTATTTTATATTCCTCATTCTGTACTTTTTATTTTTCATATTATGAAAGACCCTATTTTATCTCATAAATCCATTTTTGGATGTTTTAATTGGCTCCATTAGGATGCTGAAATTTCGTAAGGGGCTTTTTATCTCACTTTGTGTTTTCGTGAGATTCATGCAACATTTGCCAATATTTCCTTTTGAGTGGTGTATGTACTGTCCATTATTCTACTATTTGTGTAACATACTTTTGTTTATGATTATTGACATCAATGTTTTATAGTCCTTTCATGGGGTGTACATTTCAAAAGTTACCCAAATCAGTAAGGGAACCTTTCACCCTCCTCTTTTTAAAAGACTTATTTTGTTATGTCTTTTAATTTTCATCTTATTGTGTGGGGATATGTTCTTATATATCCTTATTGCCGTAAATTTTATGTCCAAGTGATGAGATACCCATTATCTCTCTCATCAACTCATTTTCTAAAATTTTATGTGACACCGTTAGGCTGTCAAGGGATCTTCTTAACCCAATTTCAATTTCATTGGGTTCAACATTAGT
Source organism: Viscum album (assembly GCA_963277665.1). Taxonomy (NCBI): domain Eukaryota; kingdom Viridiplantae; phylum Streptophyta; class Magnoliopsida; order Santalales; family Viscaceae; genus Viscum; species Viscum album. The sequence goes on along the minus strand of OY728155.1, from coordinate 161,371,679 downwards.
TATTGAATATTTAATCCTTTGAATATGTGTGAATGACCTTTGATTATTTTACACTTAATATCCACTTATATTGTTTGTATTTATATTTTTCACACATAATTATGAGATTTATTTATCCTTAATTTAAGGATACCTTCTTTATAATGGATTTCATCTCATTTTACATTTCTATTGAGACATCATTGTTGTTATGCACCAGTTCACTCTTATATGGTGTATATACTGTACTTTGGAATATTATATCATGAATCCCTTTATTCTCATGATATTATAAATTTTTTATTAAATGTTATTCCTCAATTATTGTATTCAAGTGTCTCTCATTTTGTTAAAAACCCTTTAGCTAAAATATCAATTTAAATGTTTTAAGGATTTATTCTTATAAATATTTATCATTAATATCCATGTTTTCAAAATGGTTTTAAGGATTTATTTATATGGATATTAATGGATTGAAATGTTAAAAGCTTCAATGTGGTATGGGACACTTTGATTTAAAAATCTCTTTATTAAATGTTTTGAATGGTTTTAAAAATGGTTTTTATAATGGATTCATTATTTCAATATCTTAAAATGTTATATTGTTTTTACAATGTGGGAATGTTATATTTCCATTATGTTTAAGTTATGTTCTATGATTATGTTATGGTTCTTGGGTATTGTTTATGAATACGGTTGGTTCCGTGAAAAACTAAGGGCGGGTGAGCCCGATATAGCTCTTCAATGCATTGGGTAACACGAAGGAGTTAAATGTTAAGGTTTCTCCGAAGAGATTTAGGTAATATACTATGATGGGTATTCCAAACGTAACCAAGAGGGTTACTCCCTATGTAAGAATGTTATGAATGCCTCAAGTTACCTTTATGCCTTATGATTTCTAGTATTTATTCATGATTTGATGAGGTATGTTAAAATGATTTTGTTTTATGAGTAAGGTATAATTTGATACATGGACTAATGTTTTCTTTTCGTACTTTTATATCCCTTACTGAGCTTTTTATGCTCATCCTGATTTTTTGAAATGTTTCTCACAGGTCAAGGGAAAGGTTCATGTTATGATGATACTATCAAGGAAGTGTCAAGAAAGAATCCATGTTTTATTTTAAATATGTTTCCGTTGATGGGGAAAAATGAATACTATCTTTTATGTAACCACTTTGTTTAAATGTGGAATATAATTCATGATTTATGATCTAATTCTCTAAAACTCTAAACCTGAAAATATCATCAATGTGAATTATTCATTTAATTCAATATTAAGTAAGGTTTAAGGCTGGGGCCTTATAGTTGGTATCAAAGGTCGGTTTAGACAACTTTTGGGATTAGGAGTTTTTGTTAGACACATGATTAGTCCCTATATCTATTATTTCAGTTAAATCCTTGTATTATAACTTTTTTCAGGTCAAGTAAAGTCGGTTACAAATGGAAGGATAATGATCTCAAATGACATTCATATCTCTTCTTGATGACATGCTTGCAATAATTATTACAAAGTCATGTTCGGATGATTGTGAAACTTTTTCTATCATAAAACTCACTTGCAAGCAGTTGTTTGAGATATCAAACACCTCCACTATACCTAGTCATCATCGTGGATCATGGTTTGTATTTAGAAAAATACTATTTTCATAATATTCTCATATTTTCAATAAAGGTAAATGTTATCAATGTATTTTCAAATATTTTACCTTATCACAAGAATTTGAAGCATATTATGATTTTAAAAATGGTGCTGAGGAAGGAGACCCTTGCGCAACCTATTAATATTTTCTTTTAAAATATAGTCTCTCAGCACATACTTATGGTATTTTAAAAGGACCAATAATAGAAAGTTTCAACTCAAATTCTGTCCGACTATTTTATAGAAATCATGTTTTATCAGATGTTTTGGAATTATATGTCATACATGATTATTTTCCAAAACTGTTTTTTTAGTGAAAACCCATATGACCCATGTTGTACAAGGTGTATTTGGATGGAAGAAGCAAATGATTTTGAAGTATCTATAAATCATTGTTGTAATGCATGGGACTTCTACCTACGTGAGCAAGATGACGATGAAACCGAGTGGACGCCATGATCAAGGTATGATGTTATTCATTTTGGGAATCGTTTTATTTTATCTTATGGTGGTGAAATAAGACTTCAAGAATTAAGATGTTGAGATCGTAACTAATTTGGATGAAAATTAGAGGTATAAGGAAACTATTGAGGTTAAAACATGTTAGGGTTATTTTTGGAGTTTTATCAAAAGGACAACATGCAGACTGTGTGACAACCCGTCACGTCGGACAAAGCTGCGGGAATCGAACCCACAACCAAAGTGTGACTGGTATTTATCACCAACCACTGGACTATGTGAAGTCCCTGGTTAGTATGACTTATTCATTTTAGTTATATGATTTTATGAATTAAGAGTAAGTTGATTTTGGGTTATCTATGGAAATTATTAACCTATCATGGAGGATATGTGATTAGGTTAATTACTTTTCAATATAATACTTTAAGAGAAACTGATGTTATTTGGAGATAAGTGTTAATTTGTACCTTGGAAGACTATGTGATTAAATCCTTCAAATATTTGGGTTTCAATCTTAGTTTGGTTTACTTTGAAGAATTTTATGGACAAATTGTTTATTGAATGGTCTTTGTAGAACTTTGGGTTTTGTTTAACAAATTTTGGAGATTAAGAATAGATTTTTTTTATAAAGTATTATCCTTTTTGGGTATTATCTGATCTCATACTAACCTTTTTGGTTTTAGTTTTGGTTAAGTTCTAAAGACATGGGAATTATATAGTTCTCTTTTTTGGATTAGGTTATTCTCTAGAAGTTGATTATAGCTCTCTAAATGTGAACAAGTCATCCCAAATACTCATCTTTTGGAGAAAATATGAGTTCGTGTAAGAAATCTAGTAAAAGTTGAAAGTCAACATGACAATTAAGTATGCATCCTTATGTTTTAGTTAAGCTCATAAATAAATTCCTCAATAAAAATTAACTTAAAACAAAAATGTTGTCTGTTAATTTTTCCTACTGGGGAATCAAATAACGTTTAACCCATCACAAGTTTGTGATTTTCTTGTTGTTAACTTTCTCCTTGACATGTTTACTATCACTCTCCATCAGAACATAACCCTTTGTTTTTTCCTCCATATCCATGTTTTCCTACATGGAATCCTAGTATGGGTTAACTCGGGTGACCTTTGTACTTCTCTTTCTTTGTTTTAAAGTGATTTTTTTACTAACACTTGTTCTGATGTGGGATTTTCAAAGAAGTTTCCAAGACCAATTTTAAAATTGCGAGGACACAATTCCCAAAAGGGGGGAAGGATGTAATGCCCCAGGTAAATAAAGAATATGACATTTTCACATTTATCCACATTTGTGAATAAAATATTAATATTACTTTAATGGGGATGCTATGCTCGATGGCGTACCCAATATGCAACAACAAGTTTCCTGGAAATCTTATGTTGCACTCTAATAATAAAATAATATTATTTTAAATGGTAGTTAACGCCTAGCCATTGTAATGGTGGGAATGAACAGAACTAACTACAAAATGATTATATATGTTTGTCAAATATTTTTACTCTTTATAATACATGTTAGAGGATTAAAAATGCGAATGAATCCAATTTTAAGCGTAAACATTATAATATTCTTTAAAAGGTCGATTAACCGCCTTTTGATGGAGAACATCTTTTAAATACACTTTATTACAATTTTATGTTTTATATTTGACAAAATAAAATTCTTCTTTAGAATCGGGACATCAAAATTTACTTTGTGTAAATTTTTGGTATTTTTCCGATAAAGTTCATTTTTTTAATGAATAGTGAAAAATGTTGTATTTTAATTCAAAACCTCTTTTTAATCTAATTTATTTATATGAATAGATTATCTTTTGAATTGTTTTTAAAGTGAAATTATAATATATTTTTACCATTTAATCCAATAGTGGTCATTGGAATTAATTTCACTTTGAAATTGGACTTAAACTAGTGTTAATCTTTTAATAGATATTGTTTCTTAAAAATACGCTATTTGTTTTGATAGCGGGAATTAATTATTAAATTAATTAATGAAACTTATATGTTTTGATTTTTTTAAAATAGAAATCATTTTTGAATTCATAATATCAAATATATCTTAGGGTGAATTTTTGGTATTTTTCTGAAAAACTTCAATTTTTGATGAATAGTGAAACCACTATGTGGTCGTTTAAAAACTGATTTTTCGTTTAAATGAAACTTCACCACTTCTGTTATTTGAATTTCAAAAATCCAACATACATGGTTGTCATTAGGATTTAAAATGTGGTTCAATGGGATTAAAATAATTTTTTGGTGAATAGTAACTTTTAAGTTTTTAATCGCGATTAGAGGTAATTAGTGTAATTTAAGATAAAATAATGTTTTAATAATATTAAATGACCTAGACACATGTCCTACCTTCATTTTATGTGTCATGGCCGCCCAATAAAATCCATGGGTCAACTTGGGGACCCCATAGAGCCAATTTGGTTGGAAAATGACATAAATAACTATTTATTTAAAGTTAAAATAAAAATGTCACAAGCATGAGTTGTTTTACTAAAACAATTTTTAAATGGGGTTATACAAGTCATATTTTTTACTATAAATATTAATTATAAAACTAAAAATATTTCCTACATCCTGATTTTTTTTTATAATCTTTAGACATTAAATAAATCAAATTATTTATGACATCATGATGATGCAGTGATTACCTCATTAATAAAGAATTTAAATAAAACGAAAAGATAATGTTAAAAATATAACTTACACTTGTAAAAAACCTATTGGATGTGTATATTTCGAATCCTTACCACCTTATCCTATACATACATCAATTTTGGACCTTTAAAATTCGAAACTCATTTGAAAATAAAGTAACATTTTGTAACTTTCCAAGAGTGCCCCTCCTCTCCTCTTATAAAAGGCCCCCACCTCTACCACCTTACCCAAACCTCTCAAGCCTTTGGCTCGGCCAACCCCTTCTCATTTTGTCTCTCCACATCCCTCTATTACTCCTAGAAGCCTCACTTTGCGCAGAAGTCTTCCGAAGGAAGCCTTTGAGCTCAAATCAAAGAGAGATACCCGATTTTAAGGTAATGTCTTAACTTGTGTTCTTTTGTTTTATTTTGCTTCTCCAACCCACCAAACTATTTTTATTAATTTATTTTATAACAACTCCAGTATCTTAAATATACTAGGATGTTGTTATAATAATTATTTTATCTACACTTACACACACCTACATCTAATGGTTAAAGAAAATACTGTTTCTGTGGATGGTGAATTTCTGCCTCACGAAACGATGATTGTTCAATATTCTTTTAACACCCTCAAAGGTGTCCATTAAGATGCCACTATATTTTTATATGATATATAATATGTTTATGTTTTACTTAATCTTCTGTATTTTTCATTTATGTCATACCTTTATGGTTTCCATTATGGTTAAACGTGATATCTTCATTTTAGGAAGTGCGGACTACCGCCCCCTCAAAATGATTTGATTCTTTAATACCATATGTGGTACATATAAAGGATAGATTTAATGATATTATATATGATACCATAATGGAATTATAATACTATTACGTATCATTATGTTTTAATTCCATTAAATAAGAAATAGAAATGGAAGTAGCGTTCATGCGTACGTACGACTTACCGTCTCCATGAACAGTGCATTTCATTTCTTACCTCTAAATGTTATGTAATATTATAAATGCATGTATATAATGGATATATATTATATATATGATATCTAAATAATGAATATAATTCTGGATATAATATATATTTTACCACATGAACAACTTGTAATTATAAAGAGTTTATTTTGGACTCAAGTAGCAATGATCTACAAAACGACCATTATTAACTTAAATAATTACATAGTGTTCATAGCATGGTAGTAAGTGATATAAAAGTAATAATGAACTTGAAAAATGTTCTTAATCAAGTAGAAATTAACTCATGTTTATTATTCTAGAGGTTAAAGAACGATCGAGTCAAGTCGGACCTGAGGTAAGGGATTCTACATCTCTCTTCCTTTTTAAGTACTCTCTTTTATGTCATTTCTTTTAAGCTCATATTTATTATGTTTGGGGATGTTATTTTATATTCCTCATTCTGTAATTTTTATTTTCATATTATTAGAGACCCTATTATATCTTATAAATCCATTTTTGGAAGTTTTAATTGGCACCGTTAGGCTGCCGAAATTTCATAAGGGGCTTTTTATCTCACTTTGTGTTTTCGTGAGATTCATGCTACATTTTCCAATATTTCCTTTTGAGTGGTGTATGTATTGTCCATTATTCTACTCTTTGTGTAACATAATTTCTTTTATGAGTATTTACATCAATTTTGTATATTCCTTCTTTCATGGGGTGTACGTTTCGAAAGTTACCCAAATCGGTAAGGGAACCTTTCACCCTCCTCTTTTTAAAAGACTTATTTTGTTATGTCTTTTAATTTCCATCTTATTATGTGGGGATAAGTTCTTATATATCATTATTTCTGTAAATTTTATGTCCAAGTGATGAGATACCCATTATCTCTCTCATCAACTCTTTTTCTAAAATTTGATGTGACACCGTTAGGCTGTCAAGGGAACTTCTTAACCCAATTTCGATTTCTTTGGGTTCAACATGTAGTTATTGAATATGTAATCCTTTGAATATGTGTGAATGACCTTTGATTATTTTACACTTAATATCCACTTATATTGGGTGTATTTATATTTTCTACACATAATTATGAGATTGATTTATCCTTAATTTAAGGATACCTTCTTTATAATGGATTTCATCTCATTTTACATTTCTATTGATACATCATTGTTGTTATGCACCAGTTCACTCTTATATGGTGTATATAATGTCCTTTGGAATATTATATCATGAATACCTTTATTCTCATGATATTATAAAGTTTTTATTAAATGTTCTTCCTCAATTATTATATTCAAGTGTCTCTCATTTTGTTAAAAACCCGTTAACTAAAATATCATTTTAAATGTTTTAATGATTTATTCTTATAAATATTTCTCATTAATATCCATGTTTTCAAAATGGTTTTAAGGATTTTTTTATATGGATATTAATGGTTTGAAATGTTAAAACCTTCAATGTGGTATGGACACTTTGATTTAAAAATCTCTTTATTAAATGTTTTGAATGGTTTTGAAAATGGTTTGTAGAATGGATTCATTATTTCAATATCTTAAAATGTTATATTGTTATTACAATGTGGGAATGTTATATTTCCATTGTTCTTAAGTTATGTTCTATGATTATTTTATAGTTCTTGGGCATTGTGTATGAATACGGGTGGTTCCGTGATAAACTAAGGGCGGGTGAGCCCGATATAGCTCTTCAATGCATTGGGTAACACGAAGGAGTTAAATGTTAAGGTTTCTCTGAAGAGATTTAGGGAATATACTGTGATGGGTATTCCAAAAGTAACCAAGAGGGTTACTCCCTATGTAATAATGTTATGAATGCCTCAAGTTACCTTTATGCCTTATGATTTCTATGATTTATTCATGATTTGATGAGGTATATTAAAATGATTTTGTTTTATGAGTAAAGTATGATTTCATACATGGACTAATGTTTTCTTTTCATACTTTTATATCCCTTACTGTGCTTTTTATGCTCATCCCATGTTTTTGAAATGTTTTTCACAGGTTAAGGGAAAGGTGCATGTTATGATGATAGTGTCAAGGAAGTGTCAAGAAAGAATCCATGTTTTATTTTAAATATGTTTCTGTTGATGGGGAAAAACGAATACTATCTTTTATGTAACCAATTTGTTTAAATGTGGAATATAATTCATTATTTATGATCTAATTCTCTAAAACTATAAACTTGAAAAGATCCTCAATGTGAATTATTTATTTAATTCAATATTAAGTAAGGTTTAAGGCTGGGTCCTTATAGTTGGTATCAAAGGTCGGTTTTGACAACTTTAGGGATTATGAGTTTTTGTTAGACTCATGATTAGTCCCTATATCTATTATTTTAGTTAAATCCTTGTTTTATAAATTTTTTCAGGTCAAGTAAATTTAGTTACAAATGGAAGGAGAATGATCTCAAAGGACATTCATATCTATTCCTGATGACATGCTTGCAATAATTATTGCAAAGTCATGTTCGGATGATTGTGAAACTTTTTCTAGCATACAACTCACTTGCAAGCAGTTGTTTGAGATATCAAAAACCTCCACTATACCTCGTTATTATCATGGATCATGGGTTGTATTTAGACAAATACTATTTTCACAATATTCTCATATTTTCAAGAAAGGTAAATATTATCAAGGTATTTTCAAATATTTTACATTATCACAAGAATTTGAAGCATATTATGATTTTAAAAATGGTGCTGAGGAAGGAGACCCTTGCGCAACCTATTTATATTTTATTTTAAAATATAGTCTCTTAGCACATACTTATGGTATTTTAAAAGGACCAATAATAGAAAATTTCAACTCAAATTCTGTCCGACTATTTTATAGAAATCATGTTTTATCAGATGTTTTGGAATTATATGTCATACATGATTATTTTCCAAAACTGTTTTTCTGTGAACACCCATATGACCCATATTGTACAAGGTGTATTTGGATAGAAGAAGCAAATGATTTTGAAGGATCTCTAAATCATTTTTGTAATGCATGGGGCTTCTACCTATGTGAGCAAGATGATGATGAAACCGAGTGGACTCCATGATCAAGGTATGATGTTATTCATTTTGGGAATCTTTTTATTTTATCTTATGGTGGTGAAATAAGACTTCAAGAATTAAGATGTTGAGATCGTAACGAATTTGGACGAAAATGAGAGGTATAAGGAAACTATTTAGGTTAAAACATGTTAGGGTTATTTTTGGAGTTTTATCAAAAAGACAACACGCAGACCGTGTGACAACCCGTCACGTCAGACAAAGCTGCGGGAATCTAACCCACAACCAAAGTGCGACTGGTATTTATGACCTACCACTAGACTACGTAAAGTCCCTGGTTAGTATGACTTATTCTTTTTAGTTAGATGATTTTATGAATTAAGAGTAAGTTTATTTTGGGTTATCTATGGAAATTATTCACCTATCATGGAGGATATGTGATTATGTTAATTACTTTTCAATATAAGACTTTAAGAGCAACTGATGTTATTTGGAGATAAGTGTTAATTTGTACCTTGGAGGACTATGTGATTAAATCCTTCAAATATTTGGGTTTCAGTCTTAGATTGGTTTACGTTGAATAATTTTATGGACAAATTGTTTATTGAATGGTATTTGTTGAACTTTGGGTTTTGTTTGACAAATTTTAGAGATTAAGAATAGATTTTTTTTATAAAGGATTATCCTTTTTGGGTATTATCTGATCTCATACTAACCTTTTTGGTTTTAGTTTTGGTTAAGGTCTAAAGACATGGGAAGTATATAGTTCTCTTTTGTGGATTAAGTGATTCTATAGAAGTTGATTATAGCTCTCTAAATGTGAACAAGTCATCCGAAACACTCATCTTTTGGAGAAAATATGAGTTCATGTAAGAAATCAAGTAAAAGTTGAATGTCAACATGACAATTAAGTATGCCTCCTTATGTTTTAGTTAAGATCATAAATAAATTCCTCAATGAAAATTAACTTAAAAATAAAATGTTGTCTGTTAATTTTTCCTACAGGGGAATCAAATAACGTTTAACCCATCACAAGTTTGTGATTTTCTTATTTTTAACTTTCTCCTAGACATGTTTACTATCACTCTCCATCAGAACATGACCCTTTGTTTTTTCCTCCATATCTATGTTTTCCTACATGGAATCCTAGTATGGGTTTACTTGGGTGACCTTTGTACTTCTCTTTATTTGTTTTAAAGTGATTCTTTTAATGACTCTTATTCTGATGTGGGATTTTCAATGAAGTTTCCAAGCCCAATTATAAAATTGCGAGGACGCAATTCCCAAAAGGGGGGAAGGATGTAACACCCCAGGTAAATAAATAATATGACATTTTCACATTTATCCACATTTGTGAATAAAATATTAATATTACTTTAAAGGGGACGCTATGCTCGATGGCGTACCCAATATGCAACAATGAGTTTCTTGGGAATCTTACATTTCACTCTAATAATAAAATAATATTATTTTAAATGGTAGTTAATGCCTAGCCGTTGTAATGGCGGGAATGAACAGAACTAACTACAAAATGATTATATATGTTTGTCAAATATTTTTACACTTTATAATAAATGTTAGAGGATTAAAAATGTGAATGAATCCAATTTTAAGCGTAAACATTCTAATATTCTTTAAAAGGTCGATTGACCGCCGTTTGATGGAGAACCTCTGTTAAATACACTTTCTTACAATTTTATGTGTTATATTTGACAAAATCAAATTCTTCTTTAGAATCGAGACATCAAAATTTACATTGTGTAAATTTTTGGTATTTTTCCGATAATGTTCATTTTTTTAATGAATAGTGAAAAATGTTGTATTTTAATTCAAAACCTCTTTTTAATATAATTTATTTAAATGATTATATTATCTTTTTAATTGTTTTTAAAGTGAAATTAGAATATATTTTTACCATTTAATCCAATAGTGGTCATTGGAATTAATTTCACTTTGAAATCAGACTTAAACTTGTGTCAATCTTTTAATAGATATTGTTTCTTAAAAACACGGTATTTGTTTTGACAGTGGGAATTAATTATTAAATTAAGTAATTAAACTTATATATTTTGAATTTTGTAAAATAGACATCATTTTTGAATTCGGAATATCAAATATATCTTAGGGTGAATTTTTGGTATTTTTCTGAAAAACTTCAATTTTTGATGAATAGTGAAACCCCTAAGTGGTAGTTTAAAAACTGATTTTTCGTTTAAATGAAACTTCACCACTTATGTGATTTGAATTTCAAAAGTCCAACATACATGGTTTTCATTAGGATTTAAAATGTGGTTCAATGGGATTAAAATAATTTTTTGGTGAATAGTAACTTTTATGTTTTTAATCGCGATTAGAGGTAATTAGTGTAATTTAAGGTAAAAATAATGTTTTAATAATATGAAATGACCTAGACACATGTCCTACCTTCATTTTATGTGTCATGTCCGACCAATAAAATCCATGGGTCAACTTGGGGACCCCATGGATCCACTTTGGTTGGAAAATGACATAAATAACTTTTTATTTAAAGTTAAAATAAAAATGTCACAAGCAAGAGTTGTTTTATTAAAACAGTTTTTAAATGGGGTTATAAAAGTAATATTTTTTACTATAAATATTAATTAGAAATATAAAAATATTTCCTACATCATGATATTTTTTTATAATTTTTAGACATTAAATAAATCAAATTATTTATGACATCATGATGATGCAGTGATTACCTCATTAATAAAGGATTTAAATAAAATGAAAAGATAATGTTAAAACTATAACTTACACTTGTAAAAAACCTATTTTAAGAGTATATTTCGAACCCCTACCACCTTAACCTAGAAATAAATCAATTTGGGACCTTTAAAATCCGAAATTCATTTGAAAATAAAGTAACATTTCGTAACTTTCCAAGAGTGCCCCTCCTCTCCTCTTATAAAAGTCCCCCACCTCTACCACCTTACCCACACTCCTAAAGACTTTGGCTCGGCCAACCCCTACTCATTTTGTCTCTACACATCCCTATATTACTCCTAGATGTCTCTCTTTGGGCATAAGGCTTCCCAAGGAAGTTTTTGAGCACAAATCAAAGAGAGATACCCGATTTTAAGGTAATGTCTTCACTTGTGTTCTTTTGTTTTATTTTGCTTCTCCAACCCCACAAACTATTTTTATTCATTTATGTTGTAACAAATCCAGTATCTTAAATATAATATGATGTTTTTATAAGAAGGATTCGAGCTACACTTACACACACCTACATCTAATGGTTAAAGAACATAGTGTTTCTGTGGATGTTGAATTTCTACCTCACGAAATGATGATTGTTCAATATTCTTTTAACACCCTCAAATGTGTCCATTAAGATGTCACTATATTTATATATGATATATAATATGTTTATGTTTTACTTAAGCTTCTGTATTTTTCATTTATTTCATACCTTTATGGTTTCCATTATGGTTAAACGCGATATCTTCATTTTAAGTAGTGTGGACTACCGCCCCCTCAAAGTGATTTGATTCGTTAATACCATATGTGGTACTTATAAAGGATAGATTTAATGATATTATATATGATACCATACTGGAATTATAATACTATTATGTATCATTATGTTTTAATTCCATTAAATAAGAAATAGAAATGGAAGTAGCGTTCATGCGTACGTACGACTTACCGTCTCCATGAACGGTGCATTTCATTTCTTACCTCTAAATGTTATGTAATATTATAAATGCATGTTTATAATGGATATATATTATATATATGATATATACATAATGAATATAATTCTGGATATAATATATATTTTACAACAAGAACAACTTGTAATTATAAAGAGTTTATTTTGGACTCAAGTAGCAATGATCTACAAAACGACCATTATTAACTTAAATAATTACATAGTGTTCATAGAATGGTAGTAAGTGATATAAAAGTAATAATGAACTTGAAAAAGGTTCTTAAGAAAGTATAAATTAACTCAAGTTTATTATTCAGGAGGTTAAAGAACGATCGAGTCAAGTCGGACCCGAGGTAAGGGATCCTACCTCTCTCTTCCTTTTTAAGTACTCTCTTTTATGTCATTTCTTTTAAGATCATTTTTATTATGTTTGGGGATGTTATTTTATATTCCTCATTCTGTAATTTTTATTTTCATATTATGAGAGACCCTATTTGATCTCATAAATCCATTTTTGGAAGTTTTAATTGGCACCGTTAGGCTGCCGAAATTTCTTAAGGGGCTTTTTATCTCACTTTGTGTTTTCGTGAGATTCATGCTACATTTTCCAATATTTCCTTTTGAGTAGTGTATTTAGTATCCATTATTCTACTATTTTTGTAACATACTTTCATTTATGATTATTTACATCAATGTTTTATAGTCCTTCTTTCATGGGGTGTACGTTTCGAAAGTTACCCAAATCGGTAAAGGAACCTTTCACCCTCCTCTTTTTAAAATACTTCTTTCGTTATGTCTTTTAATTTTCATCTTATTATGTGGGTATAAGTTCTTATATATCATTATTGCTGTAAATTTTATGTCCAAGTGATGAGATACCCATTATCTCTCTCATCAACTCTTTTTCTAAAATTTGATGTGACACCGTTAGGCTGTCAAGGGAACTTCTTAACCCAATTTCGATTTCATTGGGTTCAACATGTAGTTATTGAATATGTAATCCTTTGAATATGTGTGAATGACCTTTGATTATTTTACACTTAATATACACTTATATTGGGTGTATTTATATTTGTTACACATAATTATGAGATTTATTTATCCTTAATTTAAGGATACCTTCTTTATAATGGATTTCATCTCATTTTACATTTCTATTGAGACATCATTGTTGTTATGAACCAGTTCACTCTTATATGGTGTATATACTATCCTTTGGAATATTATATCATGAATCCCTTTATTCTCATGATATTATAAAGTTTTGATTAAATCTTATTCCTCAATTATTGAATTCAAGTGTCTCTCATTTTGTTAAAAACCCTTTAACTAAAATATCATTTTAAATGTTTTAATGATTTATTCTTATAAATATTTCTCATTAATATCCATGTTTTCAAAATGGTTTTAAGGATTTATTTATATGGATATTAATGGTTTGAAATGTTAAAAGATTCAATGTGTTATGGGACACTTCTATTTAAAAATATCTTTATTAAATGTTTTGAATGGTTTTGAAAATGGTTTTTAGAATGGATTCATTATTTCAATATCTTAAAATGTTATATTGTTATTACAATGTATGAATGTTATCTTTCCATTGTGCTTAAGTTATGTTCTATGATTATGTTATGGTTCATGGGCATTTTTTATGAATACGGGTGGTTCCGTGATAAACTAAGGGTGGGTGAGCCCGATATAGCTCTCTAATGCATTGGGTAACGCGAAGGAGTTAAACGTTAAGGTTTCTCCGAAGAGATTTAGGGAATATACTGTGATGGGTATTCCAAACATAACCAAGAGGGTTACTCCCTACGTAAGAATGTTATGAATTCCTCAATTTACCTTTATGCTATATGATTTATATGATTTATTCATGATTTGATGAGGTATGTTAAAATGCTTATGTTTTATGAGTAAAGTATGATTTCATACATGGACTAATGTTTTCTTTTCATACTTTTTTATCCCTTACTGAGATTTTTATGCTCATCCCAAGTTTTTGAAATGTTTTTCACAGGTCAAGGGAAAGGTGCATGTTATGATGATAGTGTCAAGGAAGTGTCAATAAAGAATCTATGTTTTATTTTAAATATGTTTCTGATGATGGGGAAAAACAAATACTATCTTTTATGTAACCACTTTGTTTAAATGTGGAATATAATTCATGATTTATGATCTAATTCTCTAAACCTCTAAACCTGAAAAGATCCTCAATGTGAATTATTCATTTAATTCAATATTACGTAAGGTTTAAGGTAGGGGCCATATAATAGATCCAAGAAAAACCAAAGAAAATATGCAAACTGGTGATACTAATACAAGAATGTCCTAAAATAAAACAAAAAAACCAAACTGCTACCAACCATCTCCATGTGACCCATGGATATTCTCCACATCCCATACTAACCAATATAAATAAATCCATAGAAAAACTATTGAGGCCAAGCTACTTGAAAATAAACCATAAGAGATGCATACACTAAATGGTTTATACTATGTTTGAGAAAAATAAAGCCTAGTAGGATCTCACCAAGGAGTTTGTGCAAGTAATTTCAAAATAAATTTTATTTTATTCTAGTTTGGAATATAATTATAAAATATTTTTTCCTAAATAATTACATAAAATCCAATATCACTTCTATGACTATTCTATAAACTTTTTTTATTTTATTTAAATAAAAACAATAACTTTGAAAACTTTTCCTTGTTCTAAACCTCATTTTCCAAAACACTCATTTGAAATAAACCCTTGAAACCACTTTACAAATACACTTTAAAATCACATTTGAAAACTATTTATTAGAAAAACCCTTTGTATATAAAATAAATTAAACCTAAAGACACTATATCACCAGTGATATAGAAACAAACAAGCATCGTCAATAAGTTTTGGTGTCGTATAGGTCAAAAAATAAGGAAAACAAGAAAAGTGGGTTCCCTATAAAATTAATCTAGTGTCATGGGAATAATTTTAGGTCTTAAGTTAAGATATTCTTAGACATTACCAATACATGGGACTAACTATTATACTATTTTTCATTTAAACAATAAAATACACCCTACTAGCATTCACCTAACATCATCGGGTGCTCTCCCTGTCTAAACTTTCTCACACCAGGGGGGCACTTGTAGTGTGTGACTATATAGTGTATCATAAATCTATAATTGTCACTAATTTATTAGTGTATCTATTAAATACATAATAAGAGGTTGGAAATCAATCAATCTATACATGAATCACAAAGCATAAAAAATAAATCTCCCTCATCTCAAATGTCATCATAAGAAATAACCCCTTGTTATACATCACCAAAATAGTGCATACATGAATCACCACCCATTAAACAACCATAAGTGGAACAAGTATTTTTTAACACATTTACTTCACATGATAAACATTTAAAGGTTTCAAATGTGCCTTATTTAAAACTAACTCTCGATGTAAATCAATTTATAACCTTTTTAAATCCATTTCAAAGACATTTTTTAAAACATTTAACCTAAGAAATTTTAGAAATCAAACAAAGAATTAAATCATGTTTCTATTTAGAAAATCTAAAGTTCCCAAAACATAACTTTTAAAATTATTTCATAGCCCAAATGGGTTCAAATCATGTTTCAAATATGCTTGGAAATCAAAGGATTCCTTTAAAGGATATAAAGGACATAAATACTCTTTATTCCAAGTGAGGAATCACTTTAGAACATTTTTAAAACGCATTTAAACTATCATATATATTTTTAATTTGATAAACAAGTCATTTTAAAGAATCAGGCACCAAATGACATGCCCAACAAAGAAATATCACAAAAACAAATAGCTTGTTCAATCATCAATTGAGACAGAAGTTGTCTCCTTTGACAGTGAATACTCAAATAAGTGATAAGGTGACCTTATCAAGACCTAAAATTAAAAACCCCCCTTATAATAAGCCACCTTTAACCCTAAATCAATCCATAGGATCCACTGGGTTTTACAGGAGAGGAAGAAACCAAGGGGGTAAGGGAGAAGGGGAAGGAAGAGAAAGCAAACAAATAATGGAGGAGGATTGCCTTGTGATATTCACTAATAAAGAGGTTTGGGAACTTTAAATAAAGGTGTAAGGGTGGGATAGACACCCTTAGTTATGCCCTATCCCTAGATGACCAAGTAAAAGGAAATATGGGGTTTGATCCCTTTAAAAGCGAAAACGGTAAAAGAGGAAAATTACATTTTACTAAAACTAGATAGCTCAAATTGTTAGAATGCACAATTTGTTTAACCATGATTCGAATATGTGGAACTGCACAACCAAAGCTATATAACACCTCACACAGTTTCCACTTGGTTTTTTTTAACCATGCACAAACTGTGTGACACATAACCCGTATGTAAGGCTACCCAACACTATCACTACTAATTCTTTCATGGTAATCCGAAAACTATAATAAACTCTGGATACTAACCATGAATGTACCAAAAATAATTGAGGACCACTCTAAAGGGTAGTTGTATGATTTGAACTAGACTATATACACTGATCTTTAAACCATAAAATACTTATGTAAATGGAATTTGCACTATTTAATTTAATCTTTTACAAGTCATATGCTAATCGTGCAACATAATAAAATTTTAAAAAAAATAAATCTTAAAGCCTTGAAACATCCAAAATATTAAATTACCAAAAAATAAATAATAAAATAATTAAAATAGTAACATGGGTTGTTACAATATCCCCAACATACTACTTTTCCCCCAAAAATTCCTTAATGTCAAAGAAAATAATGGGAAGAAAACCTAACTCCCACTAACCTTGAGAGGTGGGTGGTTAGGGTAATGAACTAGGAAGGTCCTAAAAATAAAAAAATCACTAATCATCACCTAATTAATCTAAAACATTAGATATAGATACATAAATATCACCGAACCAATAATGATAATTGAAATACCATGAAGAATGAACCCTAAGGAAACAGAGACCTAGTATAGGTATCGAAACCATTTATAATTATCCTAAAGTTATAGAACAAGGGAGGGATATACACCTATAATAAAAATACCTCCAAGAAGAAACATTCCATCAAAAAACCCACAAAATCACAAGTCACCCAAGAGATAGGTCTAAAAATACTATAGGAGAACATAGCCGAAGAGAACTCCACATCCACGAGATAAGAACCATCACCAAGCTCCACTTAAACAATAAAAAGAAACCAAGAACCACAAGCTTCAATATGAAACAACATGGTATCTAGACTTTGGGTCACCACAACCAATAGATAAACAAGTACCTAAAACCCAAAACACCATCCCATTATGATCCAAATAAGGTAATACCATTACTAATAAGTTCTCAACTACCCTAAGGCCATAATGTACTCAGTTACCCAAGAACTGGACCAATGATCTCCCATGTTCAAACAATAAATAAACTAAACTAAAAATAACCATGTCACAAATGTGCCTCAAACTCAAGATAAATAAACCCTAAATTCATGAAAAGAATAATAAATTATAACTATTCATAAAATAATGAACCCATAAATCTTCAATACATTTTATATTAAGATCCTAAAACACACTAATAATCAGAAACTAGATTAAACCAAAAAAATCCTTTATTAAAACTTAACTTACAGAACTTATAAAGTTGTACCAAGTAAACACACTAGTGATAAGACCTTGGGGATTTCAAATAAAATGACTTGTAATGGAAATGTTCTCCATGCTAGAAATACACAAGATCCCTCTTCTTCTTGTTCTTATTAAGAGACTAGCTCTACTCAATCATCCCTTCTAACATAGGATCAACTAACTCCTTATTTTCATCTAACATATCATCCCCACTCATTTTAACTAAGATACCATGAATAAGATCCACTAATAGGGATCTAAAAACTACCGCCCCATGAGAAGAACCACTCTGAATATCAGGTTTCCTGATAAAATTCCCATTTATCTTTAAAGACTCTATGGGAAATATTTTTTAAATGCACAAAACAAGAACCTTAATCAGTCCATTTTCTATAAATCAAATCACACAAAACCATAATAAATAAATAAAATCCAATACACAACTCAATCATGAAAGCACATATAATAAATTCCTTCTAAAACTACACTCCTTGTAAGAAATTTTCAAAAACACTCCCTCTTCAAAAAAAACCCCACATTAATTATATTAATCCTTCCTTAAAAATATTTCATCTCATTTTAAATTTTCTAGAAGACCCTAATTTCAAAAATTAATATCCTCATGAATTTCCATCGTAAAACAAAAACAATTCATATAAATTCACACTCATGAAAAAAAACATATAAGTTTAATTTAAAAACCATCAACTTTTAAAATATTTCATGGTATTAAAGATACTTTAACAAACATTATAAATGTGTTTTACATTAAAAATTCCCCAATAAATCCCTCCTTATATTTCAAAATAATTTTACAAAATATAAATCAAATTCCTTAAGGAATGGCTAAATATAAATCCATAAGCATCATTCAAAAACCAAGCCTATAAATATCAACTTCAAATTATAAAATCCCATATTTAATATCACATTAGTGATAAGAACCATTAGGGTAATTTTATAAAGTAAACAAGGTAAAATAATATTTTTTAGGGTAAATAGCATTGTGTACAATTTGAATATAGAGGCTGGTAAACTGTGTTTCAACCATGCAAAAATATTTAGAATAATTATAAACCCATTCTGTATTGTCTCCACCCAGTTTACTAGATCATGCGAACTAACTTTGAAACTTTGGTTCTTTCACCACTTATGCCTTTTAAACTCATAGTGACCCATGAAAACACCAATACACTCATCGGGAATCAAAATATCATCATTATATATAAATATCCATAGAAACATTTTAAAAAATAACTCAAAATCGGGACTCAAATGTAATAAAACCAACTTTACTATATCAAAGTAAATGTTTACTATATTAAATTGGAATAAGATACAATATATCACACCCCACAAGATTGAATAGTTTAATAGTCATGATAAACTAGATACATAGAAGACTCCTACATTACATTTGAAAACATGAAATTAAACTTAAAATTATAGTGATAAATTTATTATTTATTCAATTATATATATAAAATAATTCAAATTTTACTTTTGGGTACCCTATGGATAATAAAAAAATTAAAGGGTGATATATGATGCTCGATAAGGGAAATTCTATAGCAGAAGCTATCATAGAATAACGAAGTCATGAATAATATATAAAATATAAATAACAATTAAATGTGTCATGTAACTAATATCATGAAATAGGAATATATCCATGGATGTCATAATAACATAAATAATACCATGGATAGAAATAACAGATTTCATAGTGATTTAATGTATAATTTTAGATGACATAATCTTACAATCAAGGCATTGTACTTATACATCATACATAGATAGGTAAAGAATCTGCCAAATACATAATAAATTTTGTCTCGTGATAATTACTGATTCATTTAGGGTTTCTTATGGGCCAATACCATCACTTAATAAGTCCAATTCATTTTTCACATGAAATAAATTAATAATAAATACAATTCATAATCAACATTCCCTAGTAATAAATATCTATATTGGAAAACTAGCTTATGAAATGTCAATATTTTCCCCAATCAATAAAAGAAAAAACATTATCATAATCCATCTAAAGAAATACGTTGAATGGTTTTATTATAAAATATCCCCAAAAAATAATAATAAAGTTTCAAGGATGTTGTAATAGATGAAAAAACCTACATAAAGTCATTAGAAAGTGACTTGGAACCCAGAAGAAATACCCTTTTTCTTTTGGAAAGTTTTTAAAAAAACTGAACATTTGTAGAATAATTAGAATAGGATTTTCTTTTAAAACACTTTAAAACTTGTAAAGTAATATTAATAATTAATACTTATCATGATTTTATTCAAATTAATTTATGAGGTAGATGTTGAAAGGTATTCTTTTTATACTTTAGTAAAAAGTAAAATATAAACTGTACGGAAAATTTTAAGAATATTCCATTTAAAAAATTTTGAAAATAAAATTAATGTTATAATAAAATTAGGTTAATAAATCATTTAAGTATATAAATTATCATTATTTAATCAACATGAAGAATATGTACATGGAAGACAAATATTCTTGTCCAAAAAAAATAAATAAGGTTGTTTTTTCTTTTAAAATTTCTTTCGGTATTTTTAGGTACCAAAGAGACAGGAAATGGAAATTATAATTGAAAAACAAATAGCCCTATTAGAATAAAATAGTTTGGTTTCAAGATATAATTTACATATAATTCCTCTAATATAAATATAAATATAAACAATTCTGAAAAAAATAGATTGTATAATAAACTCATAACTTGGATTCCCGCTTGGTCAAACACATTCCAACATCCGATATAATAAATTTATATTTATTATTCATATATATAATATAAATATATATGTATATATTATATCATTTATTAATAACATATTTTTACCCCTTTACTCATAATTCTTTGTTAAAATCAATTATTTAAGTGTTAACTATTTTATTTATAATGTAATTTTGATTCAATGATTACAATCCTTGAACCATGGTCACGGTTTAATCAATTATATAATTTTAATTATGTCATATATATCATATTTATACATAAAATATAATTTTTTAATCATCTATTTAAGTCATTTATGAAAAATGGATTACATCGCTTTGTGGAGGTGGTAGTCTGCACGTACACACGAGCGACATTTCTATTTTCAAACAGATTAGAGGGAATGAAATTAGAAAATAGTTTATAATTAAAAAAGAATAATTATTTTATTAATATTATATATGTTTATTAAATACATTTATATAACCATCCATGATAGTTGGTGATGAAAAATTAAATACATTTCTTCATGCTGGTGGTAGTTCGCACGTACTCATGAGCGGCATTTTTATTTTCCATTAGATGAAAATAAGATATAAAATGAATGTACCATTAACATAACAACATTTTAGTATAGTAAATATAACTATTTTATTATTTTAACATGTTTATATAATATATTTATGAGGTTTAAGGAGAAATAAACTTGAAATAACTTAGTAAGAACATATACCTCTTTCTTGGATAATCTACTTTAAAAACACCTTAAGGATTTTTATATGGGTATTTTGGGAAAAATATAACATATAGGTAATATATAAGGATGTTGGGAGGGTATTTAGATATATATTGGTTGATATAAGAGGCTCAATGTGTGTGGATAAGTGGAGAGAGTAGGTTCCCTTTTATGAGTGAGAGGAGTGGCACTCATGTAAATATTAAAAAAATTTATATTTAATAAATATAATTATAAGGGAAAGTGGATCTGATTCAGTCTGATTTTAAATATAGTATAATTTAAGTTATAAATCCACTAAAATAATAAAATTTGTGGGAGATTTATATATATTTTAATCCTAATCTCTTAGTTTAACCCCCTTTAAACCCTTTTAACCCTTACCGCGGTGACAAACTTTTACCATGGTGGATTATTTTTATTCCCAAAAATTAATTTGACCTTATTAAATAATTTTTATTATTATAATTAAAAATATTGAATCCATTTTCCAAGATTAATGTTTTATAATTTTTAGGATTTAATATTAATTTAAGTACGTGGAATGCAAGAAACCAAGTTTTTTTGAAAAATGACTTTTTAAGCATAAAAATAATTTTACATGAAAATCATGTATAATATTAATTCCCATGAAATTTATTGGTTTATTAATAAAAAATGGATATTTATTTTAATTTAAAACCAATACAAAACTGAATGTAAACTTATAATTACTTAATTAGAGAAAAGGATTAAAAATAATTCTTTTATTAGAATAAAATATCACTTTGGTTTAAAATGTCAATCGTGGTTATCTAAATTCAAAATAATATTTTTATATTATTTATTTTAATCCTTAAACATATATTTTTTCTATAAAATGGTTTCATTAACTTCTAGGTGATTTTTATATCATGATTGTTTCTCAAATGTGACATTATTTATAAAAACTGTATTTCTCATTATTCACCTAATAATCAACTATTTCTGAAAAAATAAAAAAATTGACCCTAAAGTAAATTGAAACTTATAAACTAAAAAATGAAATCTGTTTTATAAAATTAAAATTTTAAAATTTAGAAATTTTAATTTTAAATATAATCATAAACCATTTCTATTATAATGATAAAATAATAGAATGTGGATTAAGAAATAGTTTAAGGATGTAGTGTTTATCTTCTATAGTAGGATCTCTAGTATTAAATTACCCCCACCCCAAATAATTTCTTACACTAAATTGGGGTATATTATATATCTTAAAAAATAAATTTAATCCTTTCTCATTGATTCTTCAGTCTCCCGTGTCTTCTCCTCTAGTTTTATATTTCTCCAAAGGACTTTCACCAGCAGAGTTGTCCAGTTTCATTACACTTTCTTTCTAGTGTTAAGAATTTGGATTGTCACTTCATTATATAAAAATTTATGTTATAACTCTTTTCCCTCATAGGTGAATACATTCATTGCATATAGTATATATTTCCTCAATAATAAAACATTTAAGATGTCGTATACTTTATAAAGTTGGGTGGCATAGCCAATTGATAATACAAAAATCCAATTATATATATAATTTCAAAAGTTTCAATGTACCTATGGTTTAAATTGCTATTTTTTACAAATATTATAATTGTAAGGGCCTAGATCCATGTGGGTCAACCCTTTGTGTGTTTTCAAATATGGAAGTGCTTGGAGGTGGCTTAGAAGAAGTTTGGAGAATTTTGGAGAATTTTGGTTAAGTAAACGTTGTGAAGGGGAGGATTACACATCGTGTAATGTTATTACATGACTTGAAATCCTATTTCACATTTTGTTTCATGATGTTAAAGAGGGATTCATCACATGAAATTTTTCAGGGTTTGTAAAATAAAATAAATCATTGAGGCGACACGTTTTTTAGTGAAACTCGACCTCGAGGCATTACATGACATGAAACAGGATTACACTTTGTGTAATACCCCGACACTGTATGTTTTAAGTGTTTTCCAACTACTCGGTTTTTTTTAAAAACCTATGGCTGCAGAGGCTCTCTCTTAACCCCAAGTGACCCAACGATTCTCACTTAAATGTTTTTGGGATTCCATTATCAAGAAACGATCCCAAGCTCCCTCCTTTGATCTATAACGATCCATCTTCGATATAAGTATGATCTACCTATGTTCTTGAGGATTCTTTGATATGTTTTGTCTCATTTCTCTTTTATATATGATGAAGCATGATCTCTATTTTCTAATGTAGTTTTCTTGGATGTTGGTTAGCATGGTTGTGTTGTGGAGTCCTTGGGTGGATGTAGTTGTTGTGGTAGATGTGATCAGGATTCGTTGCTTTGAACCATTCTCATGTGAAAAGGTCAATGATCTTTTGAGGTAGGGGTTTTATGATTCTCTATTTACTTATGTGAAATCATCGAGATAGCATGATTTATTCCTTTTGATCACAATTAAATTGACCAAATAATTATATAAACAAGATTAAATAATTGGTATTGATCGCATATCAATATTTTTTTCTTTGTATCATGAATAATTTTGTATCTTGATTTGATAGATAGTGTGTTATCTATTATTTTCTTAGTTTATCATTTCATTCTTGATGGAAATTGGTAAAGAACATAAAGTTGGGATAAATTGTTTAATTAATTGGATAATTTGTTAAAGAGTCATGTTTAATAATCTGATTGTTGTTATTATAATTTGATGTTAATCAAATTGAATAAAGTATGTATGATTAATGGAATTGGTTAATGAACATAAAGCATGTTTATACTTATTAATAAAGGATTAAAGGAATGTTAAATTAATTTTTTAATTAATTGGGTGATAGTTTGTGATAGCTTGTTGTTTAGGTTGACCGTAGTTGGAACCTATGAATAATGAATAATTTAATTCAAGATGGAATAAGAACCAGTTGTGTGATAAAGTTAGTGCCTTGTAGGAACTGAGGTGCCCACTTTCTTGTAAAGGAAAAGTGACTTATTCTTGGTAGACAATAGATATTGTTGTGTTTGAAAGCTGGATACCTTGTTTTAGGTCTGATATCCCATTGCTATGTTATTTGCTTATGCTTTTGATGTTCTCTGGATATGAGATCTGTGGTTGTGGGGGTAGGGAGGCCCGGATGTGATGTGAGCCTATGATGGCTGAGCATGGAGGGTTTTTGTGGTATGTGGAGGCAGGGAGACCCATTGGTTGTGGTAATAGTTGATTCCTAGAGTGGATAGATGCATCGGTTTATACATGGGTGTTAGAGAGGACACCAGATTTTATGAAATGGGTTGAAGGTAGACTTACCCGTTGATTTGAAATTTGAATGTTTAGGGATTGTGTTGTTTGTTTATCTACTTTACTTTCCCCAATGCTTTAAGTAGATGGTTTTTCGTACCCTCCTTCAAAAATAGGTGAATACTATTGGGGTATACCATGTGATTTCTATTTTTATCTTCTCAAGGATGGATGGGTCTACACTCCTTATATAGGTGAAAAATACTTTATGGGTAGTTCATCTACTCACCGTTTTGAGCCCTTTATTTTTGGTAGCTTAGAATTCTTTTCTAGAATCCATTAAATTATGAAAAGTGAAGATGTTATTAATAAATGATTGAATGAATGAATGTTTAAACTGTGGGGGTTGTATCTTTTTGGGATGTAATGATGAGGTTGTGATTATGAGAATTTGTGGACTCGGTTTGGCCAAGAGGGCATGGATCTTGGTTGGAATGGTAATGGGATGAAATGTGGTAAATGTTAATGGTTAATTAATGGTTAAAGAATTAATTAATGTAATGAAACTGATAAAAAAGGATAAGTATCTTAATATATCTATTTAAATGGTTTTGTGCTTATAGGATATCTAGTTTTAACAATGGCAGTCAGGAATCCAAGAGATGTTAGTTATAGTTGAGTCTAAGACTAGGTTTTTTCCATAGTGTGGTTTTGAGCTATATTATATCATGTACTATTGTGTTTCAATATAATAATCCACCTTATTGGTTAGGGAAACTAAAACCCTAGTGATTCTGATCCTTACGGGTGTTTTCCCTAATATCTCGATGGGAGGATGGATGGCTGACTACCCCCTTTGGACCCACTCTCTTCTCTTGGTAGTTACTTGTGTTGGTATGCATGGCAGTTAGTTTTCCTTGTATATTTGTATAGAGGGATGTAATGGATTTTGGTTATTCATGCACATATATTTTGGATATATTTTTCTATGGAATACTATAGGTGTAACATGTATAGGTTGTCATGGATTGAGGATCCTTACTCGGAGTATGGATTGTAATGGATTCTTGTATAATACCTGATATATGATACATGGTATGCGAGCTGTGGTGGCTCCCAAAAACTACTTGGTTACTTTTTTTACATGGATGTGATAGTGTGATGCATGAGACGCATATTAATGGGCAAGGTTCATGTTGTGGTGCTTCGCCTAGGCGTCTGCAGGCAAGACTTTTTGGAGAGAGATGCTCAGGATGTGCAATGTTGGAGAAAAGTAGTTAACCAGTAGGGAATTGGTTATGGGGTACCCTTGATACTGTTTATTATATTATATACTATTGTATGTGATAGTTTTTTATAGTAACCACGGTGAGGCTGCGAACTTAGTATAACTCTTTAGGTGATAAGTTAGTTTCACTTGTTGTTAACTGTGCTTTAGCATGCTTTATTTACTTTTGCATGAGAGGCTCTAGGAAGGATCCTACTGAGTATACTATTATACTCACCCTATGTTATATAAAGTATTTTTTAGGTCACTTGAAGAATTTTGGAGATCAAGATGGTTAGTACTAGCTTAGGTGTTTTGTAGGAGCTATTTTTGGAATCATGGTCGCCGGTATATTACTTTCTTTTGGATCTTGTAGTGTTCCCATTTCTGTTGTAGTATTTTTTCATTAAATTACACATGTATACTTGGGATTTGTTTTATATTTTAATCTGAGCAAGTGTTGGTTGATGTCTATCTTATCTATCTCTTTCTCATGTTTTCTCTTAGACGGTAATACCTCCTATTTGTATGTTTACCATACCCTCAATGCTAGTTGTCAACCTTGGGACTACTAGAGGTGGGACTCGGGGGGGGGGGGGGTCATTATCTCTCTTCTCACATTTTTTGCCTAGGAGGGGTAAACTTTGTGGGGAGGGGGTCATGAAAGAGTGGAATCAGATTTCTGGTTGAGGGATAGGGTGGAGTTTGGAATTAGGCACAAGTGAGGTTTCATGGGTTGGAAGGGAAACAATGTCATCTAAGTTTAGTAATGGATTTAAGAATAGGATACTGGCTGAGACACAGGTATTTAGGGCCCCCTGTAATCTGATTCATGATCCTTTAAGTTTACAGTGTCTACTGAATTAATTGATGTTATTTGTAGGGTAGAGACCTAAGAAAGGATCATGCATCATTCTTATTTGCGCCTGTGTTTGAAAGGGGTAGACCTTGGGATAGGTTAACCTAAAATTAATAAAAGAAAACAATTAATTAATATTAAAGTAATTTATATTCTAGGTTTAGGAGTTCTGATTGTTTTTCCTCTTTCAAGTATAGTTCCAGGTCGACGACCTCATCAATTTCATACAGAAGATGTTCATTAGTTTGCACTAGCCAATCTCCATAGAGTAGAGGTTGAAGATAATGACACTTGGAGGATGACACTCCAATAGTTTCATCCCCATAATCTGTAGAAGTATGAGGGCTCTATTTTAGATGCAGTCACGTAAGACTAGTTGGATGAGGTTGATATAGCCTTCAGTTCGATTTGTTCTCATAAAGCGAATTGGGTATCATTGGTTTTGAGGATTCTGTGTAGAGTAGTAAGGAAGTGGTGGTTCTTGTTCCTTGAAGATCATGAGGAGTCAGCAGTCTTGTGGGAGGAGTTCTAAGACCAGTTTAAAGTAGATTTTCTTTCTTCGACCATGAATGTAGCTAGTTACAAGGAGTTTCTTACCCTTCGATTGGGGAGATCTAGTGTGTGAGAGTTTGGAATCTATTTCAGGGACCTTTTATGATATGCTTTGAACCTGTTTCTAGATGAAGAGGCCAGGGTGAGGCATTTCAAGGAGGCTTTTCATCCAAATATCCAACACCAAGTCACCTTGTTTATGCTAAATACATATCTTGAGGTACTAGTGAGGAAATAGGTCATCGAGAGGATGTTATCCAAAACTGGATCATCATGATAATGGATTCATCAGGATTCCTCATGAATTAGAGCTATGGTCTGGGGTTCTTAGTTTTTAGGATAGAAGAGTTTATGTTCAGTTGGGGGTAGGTCTCAACCCTTAGTATCTCGTTTCTTTGGGGGCAGCAGCTCTCAAGTCCTATGTTAAGGGATCATGTGCTTGTTTTTTTATGGAGGATATGTTCATCAGCAACGAGAGTGCTTGAAATTTATAAGAAGTCATCATGTGCTAGGTGTTCCACTAAAGGTTCCTCCATTGAAGTAGTTCTAGCCGAGGTAGTAGCAGTAGGTTACACCGGTTTTAGATTAGTAGAGAGCATATGGGTAAGACAGAGGGAATCCCTGGGATTCTCCTTGTCCTCATAGAGAAGATCACAGTCCTGGAGGTGGTCTTTAGTAGGGTCAGAGAGGCTATGGATCATGTTGTGGTCAGCTTCAAGCGTTAGTGTTACCAGTGCCAAGAGATCCAGACATCGTTCAAGGTACCCTTTACATGTTTTCAACTTGGGTGCATGCCTTGTTTGATTTAGGAGTGATTCACTCCTTCATATCACCTACCCTTGTCCATGCCTTGTGACTTGAGGTAGAAAGGATTCCAATGACCTTGGAATTGACTACACTAGTTAGAGGTCAAGCTGACTTGTTTAAAGTATGTAGAGACTATGAGATATTATTGGGGTAACACTGCTCTTGGGGATATTTCCTATGTTTACAGATACAACCATACGATGTCATCCTTGACATGGGTTGGTTTTATTCAGTTTAGGATATCATGGATTGCTTTAGGAGGCTAGTTTTGTTCTTTGATACAGATGGATAGCCAACAGTTTTTGATGGAAAGAGAGACCCTCAGATGGGTCAAAGGCATGTTATGTCCTTATTATCCCCTATGGAAAATTTGATGTTGATTTCATCAAAGGTTTAGTAGTCATCATTTCCCAGGATCATAAAAGAATACCCATATGTCTTTCAAAAATAGTTTATAGCATTACCCCCTCAATGGGAGATTGAGTTCTGGATTGATCTATAGCCATTCGTGACTCCTATCTCGATGTATCTGTATAGGATGACATCTTCTAAGTTGTAGGAGCTGCGTATATAGCTCAATGGTCTATTTTAGTGCAGTTTCATTTGGCCAATCATGTCACCATGTAGTGCACCAGTTTTTTTCGTGAAGAAGTCTAACTACAGTTTGTGGTTGTGTATCGATTATTGTCTCTTGAACAAAGTGACAGTGAAGAACTGTTATCATCTTCCACAGATTGATGATTTATTCGATCAACTGAAGGGTGAAATTTGGTTCTTGGAGATCAATTTTCAGTCAGGATATCATCATATGCATGTAAAGGATGAGAATATCCCAAATACTACTTTCCATTGTCGTCATGGTTATTACGAGTTTTTAGTCATGTCGTTTGGTGTGAAAAATTCTCCAGCTAGGTTCATGGGGTTGTTGAACGTTGTGCTTCGTGAGTTCCTGGATAAGTTCATGGTGATCTTCATCGATGACATCATTGTGTACTCCATGTCTAAGGAGGAGCATGCAGAGCATCTGTATGCCATTTTGGGAGTTCTTCGTTGACAGAAGCTATTTGGGAAGTTTTCAAAGTGTGAGTTTTGGGATCAAGAAGTCCTTTTCTTGGGGCATGTTGTGTCCCAATAGAGAGTAGTTGTGGATACATAAAATATAGAATTAGTGGTGTGTTGGGATTCCCCTAAGACAGTGGTAGAGGTGCGAAGTTTTCTTTGTCTTGCAGGCTTTTATAAGAGGTCCATAGCCAATTTCTCTTAGGTTGTGACTCCTTTGACATCGTTGACTAGAAAGAATCAGGCATTCATGTGGACTGATTAATGTCAACTAGCTTTGGAGTATCTGAAGGGTAAGTTGGTCAGCACTTTGGTTCTTTGTCTTCCAGTAGAAGGAGTTCAGTTTTAGGTTTTCTATGATGATTCACACCTGGGGTTAGGTTGTTTTTTGATGCAGTAGTGATTGGTCATTTCTTATGGGTCTCATCCTTTACATCCCTATGAGTGTAACTATGCCACCCATGATCTCAAATTGGAAGAAGTGGTGTTTTCCCGAAAGTTGTGGATACATTACCTCATTGAAGAGCATTTTATGGTCTTCACCGATCATAAGAGTCGAAGGTATGTTTTCTCCCAGTGTGACTTGAACTTGCAACAACATCGGTGAGTGGATTTCTTACATGATTATGACATTGAAATTTCATATACACCTAGAAAGGGTATGTTGTTGCCAATACGCTGAGTAGGAAGTTGTGTAGTGATGTGATGCATGAATTAGAAGATTCCTAGAGGGTGATAAAATATATTTCAACATTACATCTATATATGGGAGAATTTGGGGGAAGATGTTGTCTTTTTCAGATGATGATGCAGTCAAATTTGGTGCAGTAGGTGGAAGAGTCCCAATTGGGGGATCTTGAAGTAGAGGTTTCACTACTACAAATATGGCCTTTATCAACACTAGAAAAGTATATTAATAGTAATAAAATGACACTGTTAATCATGGTGAGGATAAAGGGGGTCCCTTTTATCAGCACTCTAAAAAGTGCTGATAAAATTCCCCTTTTATCAGCGCTTTTTTTAGCGTTGATAAAAAGCCCCTTTTATCGGCACTTCTAAAAAGCGTTGATAAAAGTATAAAAAATATTTAAAAAAATAAATAATATATTTTTTCAATTCTGGGGGGCTTCAACAGCGCTTGAAGCCCCCCTTTAACAGCGCCCATCGCCCATGGTAGCCCACGCACGCCCCAGGACAACTCCACCCAACCCCAACCCCCTTTAACAGCACTAGGAAATTCCCCACACTTGTGTGCGCGACCTGCCTCCCCCAGAATTCAAACTCGAGACCTCTTTCCTGTGCGCCTAAGCCTTTACCACTCCACCATATTGCTTTTCTTTTCATTTATTAATATATCTAATTATTTATATATATATTTAGTTATATTTACTCATATATTAATATATATGTATATTTAGTTATATTAATATATATATATCCATATATTAATATATATATAGTCATATTAATATATACATATTTTTTATTATATTAATATATATATATATATATCCGTATATTAATATATATTTATATATATTTATATATATATAGTTATAATTTTTTATCTGTATATTTATTTGTATATTAATATATATTTATAATATTACTTTTAAATACATTTATAAAATATATTTTCTTATGTGTGTTTTTATAAATAAAACAATACATACATAGATACATATATACAACACACACATAGATAGAGAGATATATATTATATGTATATCTGTAGGTATAATTATACATATATATATATATATATACAAATATTATATATTAATATGTATATACAAAAGTGCTAGAAATGGGGTCTCGAAAAAACTAACAAATCACAGAGTCACTGAAAAAGACATAACTTCTTCTCAAGGTGTCTATTTTAGCTCTGTAAATAGTCAAACTAAATCTCATGGAACGAAATACGATAACATAGGTGCTAAAGGCTGAATAGACACACAGATCAGAAGTTATGACCATTTTAATAAAAAATTGATAGGGGTCTGGACATAGAAACTGAGTTTTGGAGGCCTTATGGTGGTTTTTTGGGATTTTCGGGTCCCATACAAGACTTATACTAAATTTTAGTCAACATTATACGTATATATCTTCTATTACTTCAATTTGATATGTGGTAGAGCCCAAACGGACACCCAAAACGAAAGTTATGGCTGTTTGAAGTTGGACTTTTTTTTTGGAGTGCTATAACTGATATATCTTTCGTTCCACTGATCTTATAATGGTTTCAACTAGACTTGGTCATCACTAATTTCACGAGCTTCGGTTTTTCTGGTCACAGTGCTCAAATGGACAACTAGAATGGAAGTTATACCTGTTTTATTGAGTTGTTGGTTTCTTAGTTTTTTAGGAGATACGAGAGTTGCAAAATTTCAAACAACAATAACTTCTGGTCTAAGTGTTCGTTTTGGCTCTGCCACATATCAAATAAAATATTGAGAAACGTTACACACTCCATTGATCACAAAAACCCCTTCTCACATTCTTTGAGGTTCAAAAAGGACCAAAAACCCTCTAAACGGTCATAAGTTTGGCTCCAGGGGTCTGTTTTTCCATAACTTCTGCTTTGGGTGTCCGTTTTGCCTCAACCACAGATCAAATTGAATATTACAACCATACATACAATACTGTGACCATTTTAACACCTTATCATATTCTTCAATGTATGAAAAGGTCTTTAATCCCTACAAACGGCCATAATTTTTGCTCTGGGGTGTCCATTTTGGGTCTACGACATATCATATCGATATAAAACATATTTAAAAAAATATTTATTATATTTATAACGATATAAATATAATTATATATCAATATATTATTTTTTATGATTTACTTTGAAATATACACATTTATCAGCACTAGGAAAGTGCACACTGATAAAACACCCCTTTAGCAGCTCTACTAAAAAAGCGTTGATAAAGGGTCACTTTTAATAGCACTTTTTTAGCACTATTAAAAGTGACCTTAATGAGAACTTTTTTTAGCACTGAAAAATCCCCCCACCCCCCTTATCAGCACTTTTTTTAGCACTGATAAAGGGTGGCGTTGCAGAAACCCAGTTTTTTGGTAGTGTTTGGATAGACCGATTTGCTTATGTTGAGGCCCCAGATGGCTGTTATGAGGTTGGAAAACACTGGGTGTTGTTTTAGGGAAGTATTTATATTCCATTAGCATCGTGTGAGATGGTTCTAAAAGAGTTAAATATTTCTCCCTTAGTGGTACATCCAGGCATGAAAAAATATACCAATCTTTGAGGAGTCAGTTTTGGTGGCTTGGGTTAAAGCGTGAAGTTGCAGATTTTGTGTTTCGATGCTTGGTCTGCCAGAAGGTGAAGGTCGAGCACTTTGTTCCTGGTGGTTTGATTCAGCCATTAGATATTTCTTAATTTAATTGGTAGGAAATATTGATGGACTTTGTTACTGGTTTACATTGATCTTATAGAGGCTATGATGGTATATGGGTAGTAGTGGATCATTTTATGAAATCATCCCACTTCATAGAAATCAAGGAGTTGATCTCAGTGGAGGTTTTGTCGATGAAATATCTAGAGGAGGTGGTGAGACTCCCCGAAGTTCCGAGGTTAATCATTTCTGATCAAGATCCTCATTTTACCTCTAGGGTGTGGAGAGGTCTCCAGTATGCTTTTGGTTCTTAGTTATTCCTTATCACTACTTTTGATCTATAGACATATAGTCGGACAGAGCAAACCATCCAGACTCTTAAAGACATGTTTATCTCTTGTTTATAGGATTCTGGAGGTTCATGGATGAGGCACTTACCCTTGGCAGAGTTCACTTACAATAATTGTTTTCACTATACCATCGATATAGCACCGTTTGAATCCTTTTATGTCCAACTGTTCTTTTCTCCATTGTGTTGGACTAAGGTCAAAGATTCAACAATTATCAAAAAAAACTAGTACATAATATGATAGAGATGGTTTAGGTGATTTGTGAGAGGATGGAGGCAGTGAAGCATCATCATAAGTCATATTCCGATCATAGGAGGATACCTCTAGATTTTTTCATTGGGGATCATGTGTTTCTGAAGTTGACTCCTCATCATGGGAAGTAAAGTTTTGGTCATAGAATTAAGCTTCCTCCCTAGTTTGTTGGGCCTTTCGAGGTGTTGGCTCGCATTGGAGACATGGCATATTGGATAGTGCTCCCCCCACAAATAATCCAAATACATGATATTTTTCATGTGTCATAGCTCCATTATTATCTTCATGATGAATCTCACATCATATATTGGAAAAAGATCGATGCTGATGATGATTATACCTTTGAGGAGTGACCTGTAGAGATCCAAGACCTCAAGGAGAAGGTGTTTCATGGGTTTGTAATCCCCTTGGTTCTTGTTTTGTAGTAGCATGGTGGCATGTAGAAGAGTACCTGGGAATGTGAGTCACAGAAATGTGCTCAGTACCCTAAGCTAGTTGATGTTTAGATCTTCTCTTGTAATGTTGTTAGTTTTTTGGTTGTAGATCCTTTTTGTTTATGAGATAGATTATTATTGTTTCTTTTTATATCTTACTCTCTTTTGAGAGGTATCTCCCTCAGGAGAGTGGTTAGTCACTGGTAGTAGTTTTTGTGTGGTTTTTCATTGTTCCTTTGATGAAGCGGTTGAGCTCCTTTGGTGGAAAGATCTTGAGAGGTATCTTGAGGGGTGGCTGTTCAGATAACCCCTTTATGTTTCCTCTCTAAGTTGGTTTTGGATTCTCTATAATGAGAATGTTTTAAGATTTATTTTATGTAAGGTCCCAGATCCGCGTGGGTCAACCCTTTCCGTGTTTTCAAAGATCAAAGGGATCAAAGGTGTCATGCAAGAAGTTTGGAGAAGTTTGGTTAAGTGGAAGCTGTGAAGGGGAGGATTACACATCGT
Source organism: Viscum album (assembly GCA_963277665.1). Classification (NCBI taxonomy): domain Eukaryota; kingdom Viridiplantae; phylum Streptophyta; class Magnoliopsida; order Santalales; family Viscaceae; genus Viscum; species Viscum album. Next base: position 161,337,535 of record OY728155.1, on the reverse strand, counting down.
GTAACAATATTACATGACATGACATCATCTTTCATGGGTTTTTTCATGGCGTGAAATAGGGATTCATACCATGAAATGTTTTGGGGTTTGAAAAATAAAATAAATCATTGAGGCGACATATTTTTTAGCGGAACTCGGCCACGAGGCATTACACTACGTGAAAGGGGATTACACATCGTGTAATTTCCTAGCACTATATGCTTTAATTGTTTTCTATCTTCTCGGTTTTTGTCAAAAACTATGGCTGCAGTGGCTCTCCCTTGACCCCAGGTGACTCGACGACCCTAACTTCATCATTTTTGGGATTCCTTGATCAAGGAGCGATCCCTAGCTCCCTCCTTTAATCTGTAGTGATCTATCTTCAATATAAGGTATGATCTTCCACTTTTCTTGAAGTTTCATTTATTTTTTTCCTCCCAATTCCCTTTTTCATGTGATGATGGGTGATCTCCATGTTTCTAATGGAGTTTTCATGGTTGTTGGTTGGTGTAGTTGTGTCGTGGCATCCTCGGGTGGATGCATTTGTTGCGGGAGAGGTGATCATGATCCATTTCTTTGATCCATTCTCATGTGAAGAACATCAATGACCTTTTTAGGTAGGGGGTTTTATGATTCTATATTTACTTATATTTAATCATAGAGCTATCATGTTTTCACCCTTTGTATCACAACTAAATTGGCCTAATAATTATATAAACCAGATTAAAGAATCGGTATCGATCGTATAATGATGTTGTTGCATTGTACCGTGATAACGGGTTGTCTCTTGATTTTATAGATAGTGTGATATCTATGATTTTCTTAGTTTATAATGTCTTTCTTGATATAAGTTAGTAATGAATGTAAAGTCAATATTAATTGTTTAGTTAATTGGTTAGTTGATTAAAGAGGAATGTTTAATAATCTGGTTGTTATAATTTGATATTAATAAAATCGATGCGAGTATGAATAATTAATGTAATTGTTTAATGAACCTGAAGCATTTTCATGGTTGTTGGCATGTTAAATTAATTGTTGAATTAATAGGGTGGTATCTTGTTATAGCTTGTTACTTAGGTTTCATGTAGTTGGAACTAGTGAATAATGAATTGGCTAATTCAAGATGGAATAAGAATCGATTGTGTGATAAAGATAATTCCTCATAGGAATTTAGTTTCCCTCTTTCTTGTAAATTCCAAGTTATTTATTCATAGAATCCATGATATCTCATTGTTTGTGAAGGTTGAATGCCTTTTTAGGGCCTATATCTCGTTTCTATGTTTGTTCTTGCAACTTGTGATGTGGTCTAGATATGAAACTTGAGGTTGTGGGGGCAGAGAGGCCTAGATGTGAAGTGAGCCTGGTATGGCTAAGCCTGGAGGGCTGTTGTGGTATGTGGGGGAAAATATGCCCAGTTTTTGTGGTATTAGTTGACACCTAGAGTGGCGAGATGCATCATTTTATGCATGGGTTTTAAAGAGGACACCGGAGTTGATGAAATGGGTTGAATCTAGGCTTACTTGTTGATGTGAAAGTTAGATGTTTGTGGAATCTTTTTTTTGTTTATCTTCTTTACATTCCTCACTGCTTGAGGTAGATGGTTTTTTTACCCTCCTTACAAAAGATTCCAAGACTTGTGAGGTATTCCACGTGCTTTCTATTTTTATCTTCTTGAGTATGGATGAGTCTACACACCTATTATAAGTGGAAAAGACTCGACAGGTAGTTCATCTACTCACCATGTTGATCTCATTGTGTTTGGTAGCTTATAATTCTTTTCTTGAATGATTGGAATTATAGAAAGTGAATATTTTATGAATAAATTATTGAATGAATGAATGTTTAACACATGGGGGTTGGATCTTGCTGGGATGCAATGTTGAGGTTGTGATTTTGAGAAGCCGTGGACTCGGTTTGGTTATGAATAGAGGGCATGGATCTTGGTTAGAATGGTAATGGGATGTAATGTGGTAAATTATAATGGGTAATTAATGGTTAAAGAATTAATTAATGTAAAGTGAAACTGATAAAAAAGGTATAATTAACATAATATATCTCTTTAAATGTTTGTGTACTTATAGGATATCTGGTCTTAATAGTGGTAGCTTGGAGTCTGAGAGACATTAGTTGTAGTTGAGTCTTAGAATAGTTTTTTCTCATAGTGTGGTTTTGATCTATATTATATCATGTAATTTTGTGTTTCAGTATGCTACTCCACCCTTTCGATTAGGGAAACTAACACCCCTGAGATTCGGAGCCTTGGGGGAGTTTTCCCCAACATCCTAATGGGGGGTTGGATGGCTAACTACCCCCTTTTCCCCTATCTCTTCTCTTGGTAGTTACTTGTGATGGTATAAACAGTGGTTAGTTTTCCCTATATATGTGTGTAGAGGGATGTAATGGATTTTGGTTAACCACACACATATATTCTACATATATTTTCCTATGTGATACTATAGATGTAAAGTGTATAGGATGTGATGGCTTGGGGATCCTTACTCAGTGTATGGGTTGTAATGGATTGAGGTATAATACCCGACATATGATACTCGTTATGAAATATGTGTTGGCTCCTAGAAAATACATCGTTAATTAAGTTATGTGTATGTGGTGGTGTGAATCCTGATATGCATGTTGATGCATGAGTTGCGTGTTGTGGTCCTTCACCCAGGTGTCTAGGGAAATCCTTTTTTGAGAGATATGATCAGGACGTGTGATGTTGGGGAAAAGAGGAAAACCAGTGGGGAAGTGGTAGTAGGGTACCCTTGATATTATTTATTATATTATATACTCTTGTATGTGATAGTTTGTGAGAGTAACCATGGTGAGACTGGGAACTTAGTATACCTGTTTAGGTGACGAGTTAGTTTCACTTGTTGTTAATTGTGCTTTAGCATGATTTCTTTACTTTGGGGGTTTTGGAGGAGTTGTTTGGGATTCATGGTAGCGACCATTTTACTTTATTTTGGTACTTACAGTTTTTCCATTTCATTTGTAGTAGTTTTGCAAGACATTACATAGGTGTACTTGGGATTTATTTTATATCATAGTATGAGAAGTATTTGGTTGGTGTCTATCATATCTATCTCTTTCGCATGTGTTATCTTAAAGGTTTAACCTCTCATCTATGTGTTTACCATTCCCTTGGGGTTATTCTCCGTCCTAGGGCCTACTAAAGGTGAGACTTGGGGGGTCATTATCTCTCTTCTCACATTATTGGCCGAGGAGGGGTACACTTTGTGGGGAGGGGTCATGAAAATAACTTCATTAAATGGAGAAAAATTTAAGAGTATAAGATCGGCCAATTTAATTTCCAATTGTTTCCTTTGATTATCAGTGTAACACTTATATCTATTTTGATCTTCTTTGATATGATTCTGAATAGTCTATTCTTTCACAGTTGTCTCCTCAACAAGTTATGGGGCTTCTATCTTTGTTTCTATAAATTTATCTTAAGAATTTGGAGTATGGAATCTATTCCCATGTAATGATTTATACGGTTCCATTTGGATTATTTAATGGAAGTTGTTATTGTATACAAATTTCACTAAAGGTAGATACCGGTCCTACATACCTTTAAAGTCAATAGATCATGATCTTAGAATGTATTTTAATTTAGGAGTATTCCTTTAAAACTTTCCATTATTTTGTGGATGAAATGAGGTTCTCAAATGTATCTCAGTGTCGATATCCTTTTAAAGACTCTTCTATAATTTCAATGTGAAATGTGGGACATGATCAGATACAATTGATAATGGTGAACCATTAAGTCTAAAAACATCATTAATATAGATCTAGGTAAGGCACTCAAGGGGAATATCTTCCCTTACTTCTAAGAAATGTACAAAATTGGTATATAGATAAACAATGAACCATATTCATTATTACTATGATTATTTGGATTTTTAGTGAAAAGTACATTGTAACATTATCCCAATTCTATACTAGTATAGAAATATGTTGCATGGCTCCCTTAAAATGTTATCTTTCAGTTTTTTTCTACTAAAACACCAAGAATATAGATATATAGTGTTCAATTTCCTATTTCATATCATCCCACCAAAAAAATTCTCTTAAATACTTATACATATTTCTTCTACCATAGTGTATAGATAAATTTCAGCTATTTTCTTCATCTAGTAGCACCCTCTTCAACTCTGGTGCAGATAGAACACATAATCTCTTTCCAAAATTCAATACTCCATATTTATTAATCCTTAACATCATATTAGGACTTCTCTGTTTTTTACAGTAAACATGGTTTAGAGATTTACTAGAAAAGGAATGATGTCTCCCATTGACTAAAAATTACCATATCTAACTTTAATAAATATATTAATATATGATCCTTATCAATCCTCATCGTCGTCATACATCCATGTTCCCTCCTACTCAATGCATCAATCAATTTATGTTTCTTCTCGTGGTGGTATTGTATTGAAATATTAAAGTCCTTGAGTAATTCTATCCATATCTTTACCTCATGTTGAGCTGTTTTTAATAGAAAATGCACTTCACTCGTTTTTTGTCTCTGTGTGTGTGTCACATATTTCACCATAGAGACACTAAATCTATATCTTCAAGGAAAGTATTACATATTTCAACTCAATATAATTATTTGAATAGTTATATTCATGTATCTTCAATTACCTTGATGCATAAGTAGCCACACTATCATTTTGTATAAGTTCACAGACCAGTCCTTTCTTTAATGCTTCACAATATATTATAGATCCTTCCTTTCCTGATATTTAATTCAATATCAATGAATTAATTGATCTTATATTTATATCTTAATAATTTTCTTCACATTACCTTAACTATGTTAATTTAACCCATTTATAGGTCAACTGGGTTAACGAGTTGGCCAATCGGGAAAATTTTTGAACAAATCGCTGATACAAACCAGCTAAACCAAGGAAACTATATATCTCAACAATATTCATCAATATAGAAAATTATTTGATTGAATTTTTTTTAATGTTTCAACATATATTTTATCCTTGGAGAAAATATAACCAATAAAGGAAACTTCATAGATCCAAAATTCATATTTAATGAATTCCCCATATAATCCCTTTTCTATAAGGGTCTCAAGAATTTTTTCTAGATGGTTCCCATACTATTCATAACTTTTATAGCATATAAATATATCATCAATGAATACTTAAAAAATTATCAAGATGATCCTTTAATACTTTATTCATCATATCCATAAAAATAGAAGGTTTTTAATCAATCTAAATGGCACTAACGAAATGTTATCTTCAGAATATCATCCTTCTCTACCCTTAATTAATGATAAACATAGTAAAGATTGATCTTAGAAAAATATTGAGATCATTGAAGTTGATAAAATAAATCATTAATTTATTGTAAAGGACGCATATTCTTTATATTAATTCCATTTATCTCCTAGTAATTGGTGCATAGCCTCATAGACCCATCCCTATTTTTAATAAATAGAACAGAGATACCCCAAGGTGAAACATTAGGGTGAATAAATCCCTTATCAAAAAACTAATACAATTATTTCTTTATATATAACAATTATATTGGTTCCATTATATAGGGTGTAACACCGCAATACTTTATTATATATTTATTTTTAAATAAATTCAATCTCTTCATTAGCTTGCGACACAACATCGGGTTTAAACAAAACGTAATAGTCTATTAAAATATTATTATTTAAACATGATCATTATAACCTAGCCATTAAATTGGTGGGTATTAATAGTATTAAATAAATTATAAAACATATGTTTTACACATTTATAAAATAAATTCAATGGTTATATATTTATTATAAATAAAATAAGAACCACTTGAAAGAGAGAAATGTTTTCTGAAAACTGTATTTTTTTGAAAGGTTGTTTAGTCATGATTTGAACACATAATTTAAAATTAATTTTTAATAAAATTAAAATATTTATTTAACCAAATAATATTTATTTTTTAAATCATCATTTCCATATTAACTAATGGTGAAATTTGGGTATTTTTTTGTAAATATTAATTTTTCAGTGAATAGTAAAAACTATCGTTTTTAAAAAATTGTCATTTCATTTAATAAATAAATCTACATTATTATTTTAATTAACTTAAAATTAACATAATTATTATTTAGTTATATTAAATCCAATTAATTTACTTTAAATAATATTTACACAAGATTTTAGTATAATTTTATCTTTTGGATTTAAAACACATTGTTTTATTAAAACAATTTTAAAGTGTATATTATTTATACGTTTAAAATAATTAAAATAAACCCTAATGAGGAATTTTTAAAATTAAATGTATATATTATATATATATATATATATATATATTTAAATTCATCTAGTTATTATTAATTTTCAAATATTATATATGAGATCATCTTTTCCATAAAAAATGCATTTCTTGAAAAATTGTTTTCTAACACGTTTATGGGTTTAATTTTAAATTAAAATTTGACACTTATGTGATTTTAATTTGTAAAAATGGATTAAATATTTTTAATTAGAATAATTTATATTATATAATAAAGATACCATAATTTTTTACCATAATGAATAGTGAAAATAATAAAATTTATTTACCGTGGTTAAGGTAAAAATTGAAGTACTAGGGGGTTAAACTAAAACGATAAGGGTTAAAAATGATGAAAAAAATGTATAATTACTATTTTATGGTCATATTTAGACCATATATCTTTTAATATTATAATATGGTCTATTTTTTATCCTTTTTTCATGACAAAAATGTGGGTGGAATTCTTTATTTTTTAAAAATCCAAGTATATCATTTCCCCCACTTATAAAAGGTCACCCCCTATCTTATCCTTTATAGACTTAAAAAACCCATTGGTTTAGAAAATAATTATCCAAATAACATATCTAATTTCCTACCATAATCATGTAATTCTTTTTTGGTTATAAATTATTTCTAGGAATTGTTTTTGTTTAAACCAAAAGAATTTCTCCAAAGAAGAGGTAACATCCTTAACCGAGTGTTTTATTTTATATATTATTACACATTCTTAAAGTATTATTAAAACATTATTATATAATAACCTTATTATATTCCATATTTATATACTTTTTTATTTTAATGTAATTACCTAAAACTAACTCATCCTCCCTCAAATGGTAAACTAAGTTGTTGATGGTGAGTACAGTGGACTACCGCCTCACAAATCGACATAATTTATTTTCCATCACCACTTCTCACAGTAAGATATAATTATTTATATAATATTATATATTATATTTATGATATATTTATATTTATGGAATTATAATATCATATATACCTTCTTACTTTTCATTCCTTGGAGAATAAGATAACGTCACTCGTGTATATGGTGGACAACCGTCTCACGAAGCAATGTGATTCGTTTTTCACTTATGCTTTACATGGAAGGTAATAAGGAATAATTTGACATTTATATATAATATTAATTAAATATTAACCATTATGGATAATTAATATATCATATACTTTCTTACCTTATCATCTATTGAATAAATGATAATGCCATTCCTGTGTACAGTGGACTACCGCCTCACAAAGTGATGTGGTTTATTTTTATTACCGAGTAGAATGCATAGTATTTGAAAGGGTTTTTAAATAAATAATGTGATATTTATGAAATAATTATCATCATATAAATATAAAATAATACTTACCTTCCTTCCATCATGATCTTTAAAAAAAGGAAAAGTTACTCGTGTGTATGTACGACCTACCATCTCCATGGTTGTAATGTAGTTCATTTATCATAATCATATTTCAGGGTTAGTTTTAAAATTGTAATTTATGTATAAAAAATATAATTATTTATATTTAATAATTATATATTTGATTAATTAATGATATCTTTGACTTTAGTCAACTTACCAAAGTGATTTGGGATATATGAGTCATTTATCATTAAAACGTCTGATGTGAAATTAATTAGTTAAGTAATTGAATATGAGATGGTAATAATTAAAATAAAAGAAATGATAAACTTTAAAAACATTATTAATTAAATAATTGACATAATTTTATCATTCAGTATGATAAATAACACACGTGAAAAATTAGGCTCGAGGTAAGATATCTCTCTAAACCACCCTTTCCTCAGGTTATGAACTTTATCCCTCTAAGTCACTTTATCCCTCTCATTAATGTTATGGAATGATTCTAAATTATATATATATATGTGTGTGTGTGTCTCTAACATATATACCTATCTTATTCTCCCTTCCTTTTATGGGTTAATACATTCCTTATGATCATTTCTCAAATTCCTTAATTATGAAATTTCCTTTGATTGTGATATGAAGAAAGATTATACAAACCATTTTATTTATAGGGATAATTATTATGTTATGAATTATTATTTATTTTATTTGTGTAAAACACATATATTATGAACATTTTATTGTGATTTCACCCAAATAACACTCCAATGAATTGGGTAAAGCTTTATTCTCATGAGGCATTGTGTATGGGATTGTGGAGTAAACCTAATCCATTATGGTACTTTGTCCACCATATGATATTGTCTAGGTAGTTATCCTTGACTAATGTTTATGTCATGTTATATGTTGTTTCCACATTTATTATTTCATCATGGTCTTATGATACCATACTCTTTATGTTATGCTTACACTTGATTACTTGTGTACCTCCTATTTTATGATATCATGTTATACCATTGACTCACATGTTATGCTTCCTTATAATGTTTCTTTTATTACTGGTATATTTAGATCACCCCTTTCTTTATATATTCCCTAGTTTATCCCATGCAGTTTTAGGAGCTCAAATGGATTTTAGGTGCTCACTATGAAGAATAAAATAAGGATTCTATGTTTTAAGTTCCTTTTGATGTAATATGAACTTATATTTCCAAATATACTAGTAATTTTAGATACTTGTTTTGTATTAATGGGTATTTATGTTTAATAATCGTGTAATAATATCTTTAAAAGTGTTGGGTATCCATAGTTAGTATCAAAAAACGTTTTAGTTACCATTTCAAACTAGGATAATAAAACTTTAGTGATAACCCTAGGGATAAGTATAAGGATAACTCTAATGATAATTTTAAGTGTAGGAGAATATCATGGAATCTTGGTGAAGTATATAGAAAGTGGTTTTCAAGAAAATATATCCTTGTCTGGATACTACAAGTGGATTTGGATCTGTCATAGAGGTACATAAGAGTAATAACCTAGAAAAGGTCATATCTAGTTAGACTTGATCCTCACTTGGTTCAGGAAAATAGGCCTTGTTGCATACCTAGTTTGAAACTCTCAGAGGATATGGTTTGAAAATTCACAAACTCTTTACAAACCATTATGAAGGAAATAAATGAATTTTTACTTTAGAAACCCTAATAGGAAACATTACCATGGATAATGTACATTGAAACATAGAGGAAAATAACTCAATACATACTTATCATTCATGATTTATTACTTTTAAGTTTATAAGTTTCCCTTTAGTATGTTAAAGTATGCTCATACTATGTTTTTATTTATTTTAGTTAATGGAAGTAAATATGAGAAACCATACCAACCACTAACATTATAGGTAATGTGATGACTACCCCAATGATAAGTCTAAACTTATGGGATAAGGAGTTGAAACATTTATGGAAGTACAAGATCAACTAGCTCAATTTATGAATAATAACATGAATCATGTGGAATAACCTACTCATTTTAAGAAGGTTCAAGTTTTAGTTGGATATTTTATGTGAAAAAGGCCCCCTAACTTTAGTGGATCTTATGATTCCCTCATTGATGAACAATATATTAACTCCATTGAGAAGATATTCTCTATCCTCCAATTCATAGATAAATAGAAAGTTGTGATGGCCATATATCGCATTAAGGGATAAGCTAGTCAGTGGTATAAACTAATCAAGAACATAAATTTCAAAGAGGATATTGATTCCATGGAATAGGAAGACTTTAAGAAAATATTTTTTTAATAAATATTTCCTCCAAACTATCTATCTTAAAATAGATAGAGGGTTCCTCAATATGAATCAAAAGGAAGAAGATTATATCAGGGCATATGAGGTAAACTTCAAAAAGCTTTCATGGTAAGCTTATGACTTTATTATAGGCACCAAAAGTATGGTGGACAATTTCTTCAGTGGTTTAAAACAGAGTCTACAAAAATATTTTGTGATTTTAGACTTTGATAGTTATAAATAGATTGATCATTGTTCCCTAAAAGTTGAGATGGAGATATGTGACTCTCAATGGTCTTATGGGACTGGAGAAAATAAACATAAAATATAGTTTTATTATGGATCATCAATAGATAATCTCATAAAGGAAAGAAAACTCAACATCCCACTTGTCAAAATTGTGGGAAAAACATCTTGGAAACTACCTAAGGGGAATCAGAAGATGCTTCAAGTGTGGAAAAGAGGGGAATATGGATAATTAGTGTCATAGGGAAATGAATAATACCACTAATGAGGAAGAATAAAATATTTTTTGGATCACCACTATGCCTTTCATATAGTTTTTTAACTATAAGAAACATTGGAATTATGAAATTCAATTCCCTAAACCAAGTTGTTAGAGACAGACATCTACAACAAACTCCAAGATAGAAATGAAGGGATTATGCTATCACTAAGGTTAAGGTAGATGCTGAAAATGATGTAGTGACAGGTTTTCTAGTTTTTAATTCAATAATAGTGAACATAATTTTTTATTATAGTTTTACACATTCTTTAATATCTTTTAATTTTAGTATAATTGTTCAAACACCACCTCAAAACTTATGGGTTGATTTATTTATGAGAATAGAAAATGGAGTGATGATTGCATCCCTATTATATAACTCCTCTCTAGTCAATTTTTTTTTGACTTAATATTATTTAAAATCTCATCATAATTCCTTTATAGGATTTTTATTCTATTCTGGGAATGGATTAGTTATCCTTATATAAATCCAACATCAACTACTGAGAGAGGTAGATTGTTCTTTATTTCCTAAGTCATCCTTCAATTATGTATAGGTGTAAGGAGGAATATGAATCTCTCTTGGAATCTTCAATTCAAGAATTGATATTATTACCTTATGATAAATCATATCTATCCTAAATAATTGAAACAAATGAGAGAATCATGCTTGAAGACATTCCCATTGTGAGGGATTATACTGATGTATTCTATAAAGAGTTTATTGGTCTTCCTCCTAACCATGAGGTCAATTTCTCAATAAAATTTATACTGGGATATCTATCCATATCCAAGACTCCTTACATAATTTACACCTTTGAGTTGGAATAACTCATGAATCATTTTAAATAGAATCTAGAAAATGGTTTCATATGACAAAGTGTTTAACTATAGGGTGAACTAGTCCTCTTCATCAAGAAGAAGGATGGTTCAATGAACCTCTATATTGATTATCATGAACTCAAATAAATAATGATAAAGAATAAGTATCCTTTACCATAGATATATGACTTATTAAATCAACTATGTGGAGTTTATTATTTCTCTAATGTGGACCTTCTATCGAGATATCATCAATTAAAGGTGAAGAAGGATAATACTCCCAAAACTAACTTTTAAACAAGGTATGGACACTATGAGTTCATATTGATTCCTTTTGGACTCATTAATTCTCTAGAAATCATTATGAACATAATGAATAGAGTATTTAGAGATTACCTCAACAAATTTTTGATAGTCTTTATAGATGATATTCTAATTTACTCTAAAATAAAGGAGGATCATGAGGAGTATGTAAATATTATGCTAAGGGATTTGAGAAAGGAGAAGTTTTATGAAAAGTAAAAAAAGGTGAGTTCTATATGAAGAAAGTACCATTATTGGGGAATATTATCACCAATAAAGGGATATATGTGGACCCTTTTAAGATAAAGTAAATCAAGGACTACTGTAGACCAATATTTGTAATAGAGATCCAAATTTTTCTATGATTAGCTAGGTATTGCTGATGATTTGTGAAAAACATTACATGATTTTAAAACTAACTAACCAAGTTAAAATATAAGGGAGTAAATTTTTTATGGACTATTGAATATGAATAGGGCTTTAAGGAGTTGAAAAAAATGTTTATCACTGCACTAGTACTTATGATTCCCTCAAGTGGGGAAATTTTTGTAGTTTTTAGTGATGCTATAAAGAAGGGTTTGGGATATATACTAATTTATAATGATAAATTGATAGCCTATTCCTCAACATAGTTTAAATTTCATGAGAAAAACTATCCCACGCATGACCGAGAGTTCGCTTGAGTGATATTTTCATTGAAGATCTGGTGATATTATCTCTATGATGAGAAGTGTCAAATATAAGTGGATTACAAGAGAATCAAATATATATTCACACTGAAGTATATTAACATATTCTAGTAATGATGGTTACATCTGATAAATGACTATAATTGGTCAGTCTATTACTATCTTGGGAAAGAAAACAAGGTGGAAGATTCTCTAGTAGAAAGGATCCTTAAATTTTATCAATGATGATAATTGATAATGATCCAATATTATTAGATTATAAAAGGATTTATATAAGAATATTAAAATTATATTCATCATAACTTTCTAAAATAATGGTTTAAACATCTTTTATTGAGAGTATCTATGAAGCCTAGAAAGATGAAGAGTTGAGACAGAAAAAGGTAATGAATATTCCAATGTTAAACTTTGCTAAAGATAGATTTATAAGGTTTGAAAACTAGATATGCATCCCATTAAAACAAAATATGAAGAGGTATATTTTGGATGATGTGCATATATTTTCCTTATCAATTCATCAGGGAAAACTAAGATGTATAGAGATACTAATCAAAACTTTTGGTGGGATAACATGAAGAGGGAGATCACAGAATTTGTATTTCGATGCTTGGTATGATAATAAGTCAAGTATGAATGAAAAAATTATAATTTCATAATGAAACCATTTCCCATACTAGAATATAAATAGGAAAACATAAACATGGATTTCGTCATAGGAGTCCCCATGACACCTAAAGGAAACAATTCCATCTGGGTAGTAGTCGAGCTCCTTACAAAGTAGGTACATTTCATTACTATCAAGGAAGATTTATCTCTTAACCAACACACTAGGATATATATAATGGAAGTTATAATAATGTATAGATTTCCACTCTCTATTGTATCTGATTGAGATTTGAGGTCTACCTCAAGGTTTTGGAGAATCCTTTAGTAAGCATTAGATACAAAACTCGGTTTTAGAACTACTTATCACCCTCAGACAGATGGTTAATCTAAGAGAACCATCCAAAATTTAGAGGATAGGCTGAAGTCATATTCAATGGATTTAAAAGGATCTTGTGATCAGTATATTCCCATAGTATAGTTCCCATATAACAATAATTTCCATTCTAGAAATCAAATGGAACCATATAGGCTTTGTATGGAAAGCGGTGTCAGGCTCTGACATAATGGAATAAAGTTGGAGAGCGGAAGATGATGGGATATGATCTTTAACAAGAGATGATAGAGATGGTCCAAACCATTAAACATCACATTGAATCTATGTAAATTTGATATAAGATCTATACTAACAATTATCAATGAGACTTGTAGTTTGAGGTTGGGGATAATGTTTTCCTCTATATTTCACCAAGAAAGAAATTCATGAGGTTCAAGAAGAAAGGAAAGATTAATCCTAGATACATTGTCCCCTTTGAGATCCTTGATCGCATCAGAGTGGTGGTCGACCTACTATCACTCCCACCTAATATATCTCAAGTACATGATGTGTTCAATGTATCCCTCTTGAGGAAGTATATACCAGAACCCTCACATGTATTGAATCCATATATGGTTTCATTAGAGAAAGAATTTTCATAAAAGGAGTAGACATTCAAGATCTAGGATTGTATAGAAAATTTTATATGAAATAAGACAACTCACATACTCAAAGTGTTGTGGTGAAACCACAAGTTTGAGGAAGTAACTTGGGAATCGGAAGAGGGGATGAAGCAAAAGTACCCTAACATATTTTCACCTTAGTGTGTAATATGAAATTTCAAGGGTGAAATTATTAAAGGGGGTAATAGTGTAACACCACGAGACTCTATGATACATTTATTTTTAAATAAATTCAATCTTTTTAATAGCTTTCAATGCACGCAACATCAAGTTTAAAAGAAAATGTGATACTTTAGTGAAATATAATTATTTAAACATTACTATTATAAACTAGTTGTTAAATTAGATGGTATGAATAGGAATAAATAAATTATTAAAATAATTTTTTAAAAATTTATAAAATAAATTCAATAATTATCTATTAATTATAAATAAAATAAGAAACATTTGAAAGAGAGAAAAAATATTTTCCAAAAAAACATTTTTTTTGAGAGGCAGTTTAGTCGTGCTTTGAGAACATAATATAAAATTAATTTTTACCAATTATGGAATATTTATTTGAAAAAAAACTTCATTTTTAAAATAAAATTATCTATACTAACTTATTCTAAATTTTTGGTATTTTTTTAGAAAATATTAATTTTTAAGTGAATAGTGAAAATACCAATTTAATAAAATTGTCATTTATTTTAATAAATTAACCCTTTTTATCAATTTAATTTGATTTAAAATTATCATAAGTATTATTTATTTATATTAAATATAATTAATTACATTTAAATCTTATTTATTCTATATTTTAGTATAGTTTTATCTTTAGGATTTAAAACACTTTTTCTGAAAACTGTTTTAAAGTATATAATGTTTATCCATTTTAAATAATTAAAATAACTAATGATGAATAATTATTTTAATAAAATTTATAGATTATATATATATAAATATTAATTTAAATTCATATAATTATTATTACTTTTTATACAGTTAATATGATATTATCTTTTCCTTAAAAATGCATTTCTTGGAAACCTGTTTGTTTGACACTTCTACGGGTTTAATTTTAAATTAAAATATTCCAATTATATTAGTTTAATTTGTAAAAACAGATTCTATATTTTTAATAATTATACTTTATATTATCTAATAAATTTAACTTAATTTATGATCATAATTAATATTGAAAATAGTAAAAATTATTTACCATAGTTAAGGTAAAAATGAGTCTACCGGGGGATTAAACTAAAAAGATAAGGGTTAAAAATGACACAAAACATATATAATTATTATTTTATTTTCATATTTAGACATTATATATTATAATTTTATAAAATGGTCTATTTTTTAGCCTTTTTCATATAAACAACATTGCTGGGATTCTTTATTTTCAAAAATTACAAGTGTGTCATCTCCCCCACTTATAAAAATCTACCCTCTATCCTCTCCTTTATATGCTACCAAAAACCATTGGTTTGGGAAATAACTATGAAAATAACTTACATGATTAACTAATATCATCCTATAATCCTTTTTTTGGTAAAAAATATAACCAATGAATGATTTTGGTTTAAACCAAAAGAAGTTGTCTAAAGAAGAGGTAATGTCTTTAACTGAGCATTTTATTTTATTTATTATTCAAACTTCTTAAAATATTATTAAACCATGGTTATATAATAATCTTAGTTATTATATATATTTATAAGTTTTATTTTATGTTAAATACCTAAAACCATCTCCTCCTCCCTCAAATGGAAAACGAAGTCGTTGATCATGTGTATGCGGACTACAGCCTCATAAACCGATGTAATTTGTTTTTCATCACCACTTCTCATGGATGTATGTAATGTTATATATAATGTTTATATATTATATTTATGATATAATTATACTTATATAATTATAATACCATATATACTTTATTAGTTTCCATGTTGTGGAGAATATAATATCGTCACTCGTGTGTACGGCGGATTGTCGCCTCATAAAGCGATGGGATTCGTTTTTCACTTTCTCTTTAAATAGAAGGTAATAAATAATAATATGACATTTATATATGATATAAATTTTATATTTAACATTATTTGAAATTGATATATCATATAATTTCTTACATTATCATCCATTGAATAAATGATAACGAAATTCATGTGTATGACAGACTACCGCCTCGCAAAGCGATGTGATTAATTTTTATTATCACACCACATGAATGGTATGTGTAGAAGTAATTAAATAAATAAAATTATATTTATGATATAATTATAATAATATAAATATAAAATATCAGTTAACTTTCTTCCCTCATGATCTTAAAAAATGGAAATGTTACTCATGCGTTTGTATGACCTACCATCTCCATGATTGTAATTTATCCCATTTTTTATAACAATAATTCATGGCTGGGTTAAGATGTATAATTTATGTATAAAAATTATAATTATTTAATTTTTATAATCCTGGAGGTTATTAATTAATGATATATTTGACTTGAGTCAACCTACCAAAGTTATTTTTAATATGTGTGTTGTTTATCATTAAAACATCTGATGTTAAACTAAATGTTTAAGTAATTGAACATTACATAGTAACAATTAAAATAAAAGGAATAATAAAATTTAAAAATGTTATTAATAAATTTAATTATTAACATAATTTTATCATTTAGAAGGATAAATAATGCACATGATGAATCAGGCTCAAGGTAAGGGATCTCTCTAAACCACCATTTCCTTCAGGTTATGAACTTTCTCTATCTAACTCTCTTTTTATATCTATTTAATGATATGGAATGATTATAAATTCTATATATATATATTTCTATTACATATATACCTATCTTATTATCCCTTCCTTTGATGGGTTAATAATTTCCTTATGATCATTTATCAAATTCCTTCATTATGAAATTTCCTTTGATTATGATATGAATCAAGATCGCGTAACCCATTTTATTTCCATGGGTAATTATTATGTTATTAATTATGATTGATTTACTTTATGTGGAAAACATATATCAATAACATGTTATGATGGTTTCACCCAGATGGTGCTCTAATACATTGGGTAAAGCTTTAGTCTCATGAAGAGTCATGTGTGGGATTAGGGAGTAAACCTAATCCATTATGGGAATTTTTCTATCATATGATATTGTCTGGGTAGTTATCCTTGACTCGTGTATATGTAATATTATATTTTGTTTCCACATTTCCTATTTCTACATGATCTTATGATACCATGCTCATTATTTTATGATTCCACTTGATTAATCGTGTACCTTCTCTTTTATGGTATTATGTTATACCTTTGACTCACATGTTATACTTCTTTATCATGTTTATTCCATTACTGGTATTTTTAGATCACCCATTTCTTTATGAATTCCATAGATTATCCTAGTTATTTTTAGGATTTAAAATGGATTTTAGGAGCTCACTATGGATAATAAAATAATGGTGATATATTTTAAGTACCTTTTGATATAATATGAACCTAGTTTTCTAAAGACACTAGGATTTTATGATACTTGTATTGTATTAATGTATATTTATATTTAATAATCATGTAATAATATGTGTAAAATTATTGGGTTTCTATATAGGTTGTCTTGTATATAGGTTTTTCATCAGGGATAAGGTCAATAAAAAACTAAACTTCACACTCAAGTGGATGTCTCGGTAATTCTTTTGGAAATATATCAATGTTTTCTTGAATAATAGGTATATTCTCTATCTTTAGGATTTATTTATCATCCATAGATAATTTTTTATCCTCTTATTCTCTTATAATTTCATTAAGGCTAGATACTAGAGATGGATCCACAAATATTCATATAATAAAGTTTATCCCTTAAAATAAGGGATTCTTTTCTCCTTTCATAAATAGTAATCTTCTTATATTAGTAATATATTCTTGATATAATTTGAAATCCAATTCATTTTGAATATTTTGGCAAATTAAATCATAGTTATAATAATAAAGTCTAAAACTAGGGAATATTTATGCATCATAATAGAGACTAATTAATATATCCTTGTGAAATAAGATTCCCTCTTGGTGTCGTGATTGATAAATATTTCCTCAAATGGTAAGGGGGTGATTTAATGTTCTTAGAAAACATTCAATATATAAAATAGTTTATAGATAAATAATCAAACAAATAATTATCCAAATGTTATTTTATTATTAAATTACATGTTATCATTTAATTTGGTATTTCAACTTCAGTTGTAGTGGTTGGATAATATTAGTCTTTCTCCTTTGAAATTGTTTAAGGTAAATTCCCTTCATTCTTGGGAAATTAATTTTATTAGTGCCATGTATCCTTATAGTTTAAGTTTTAGACATTGTTAGCTTCTTTATTTCCCTTGTATTAAATATATTAATGGATTTTCTCTTCATACTTATAGAAAAATATGATTCCATTTAAGCATGTCCTAGTGTGTTTATTTCAAAAACTATTATATGTTTGAAATTTCACCCCTCCCTTATTCCCTTTTCCATATTTCTTTTTACATATTTCTCATCCACCATCTTATTTTCTTGATTTCCTTATAAAACATAATACTTGGATAATTCTTTCTCTTTCTTAGTATAAATTTATATTATATCCATTGTGTGATGAAAATATGTAAAAGACTAATTCACTTAATAGGCTAGGATTTATCCCATAGAATAAGATATTAATATTACTGCTTGGATTATGTACATAATATAAAACATGATTTTTTAACCTTAAAAATTTAACTACATATTCAGTGACATTTTCCTCTTCCTTTTTCCTTATGTTAAATAATTTTCCTTCCATATTAGCACATTGTTCATGAGGAACCTATTTTTCAAAGAATATCTCCTTCAAATTCTTCCATTCCATGATATATATCTCTTATTATTCATTAACTTTTGGAATCAATAAACACCATTGATCATTATCTCTATTTTGATGAAAAAATTCCATGATAACTTTTTCCCTTTCACCCATTCCCAAAGTGAGAAATATCTTCTCTAGGGACTTGATCTATTGTTTATCTACAAATAGATTAGTATTTCCATTGAATTATGAAGTTTGATGTCACATAAAGTTGTCTAACATTATTACACTATGTTGGGGTTCATTAGGTTTCACCATATGATCATGGTTATTGGTCATAAATTGAGTCAGCTTCTCCAATTTAGTTATAATCCACTCAAATATAGTACCATAATCATTGAATTCATTAAATTTGTCATGAGGGAAATCCCTACATGGGTTATGAGTGTTAATATGGTTTTTGTTCCTTCTACTAGAATCCATTTCCAAATAATGAAATACAATGAATTATCTCATAACATTATGAATTTTAACTCATAATGTATAATTCTAAATCTGGTGAAACACTTAACATAAATGAAAAATCTATGCACAGTTAATCCTATAAACATAATCTTAGTGTATTTGGAATTATCCTTAAATCATAAAAATATTTTTAAATCCTTTATAATAGTTCATAAAGAGCATATCAATCAACCAAAGCATATCCATCGATAGTGTCAAACCAGGTGTGTAGTTGGGCATCTTTGTTAAGCACTAGGGGAAGATTGAGTTAATAACAAGCCATAATTTTCATGGTTATTTCTATATCACCCCAAGATTTAAATATATTATTACCCTTAAATAATTCAATGTGTTCGATAGCTTTCTCCACGTGCAACACTAGACTTAAATAAAATGACAATATATTCATATAAAATATAAATATTTAAGTATGTCCGTAAAAACCTAGACATTGAATTAGAAGGAATGAATAGTAGCAACCTCTTTATAAAGTATATATATATAAAAAAATTAACACTACTTTTAATATGAATTAAATTCAATTAGATTACCTAAAATTACTAATAAGATCATTTATTACATAGAAAAGTATTTTTATAAAAATTACCTTTTATATGGTTTGAATTTTAATTTCCAAGAAATGTATCATTAATTAGGAAAAATTATGTTTTATATTAATAATCAGATAACACCAATTTCATTGTTAAATGATATTAAATAATAATAATAACAGCTAATATTTGAGAATTTCATTTTCTAATAACTATGATTTTTTTTATATTTTATGATTTTATTCAAAAAAATTTATAAATTTTAGGATTATAATATGAAAAAATGAACATCATTTTTGGATCTATAATGAAAATCTTAGCTTAAGATTAATTTTTGGGATTTTTCAAAACTAATTGGTTTTTACGTGAATAGTGAAAAATTTATAATATTGTTAAAACCGTCACTTTTATGAAATTATCATAATAAAATAATGAATTAACTATTTTTGAAACCATTTTATATTAAATATATATTTATCTATAAGTAAAATAAATTATTTAAAGTATTATTTTTAAGTTATTAAACCCGTGTGTAATGTTTTGGAAACATAAATAATATTTTACTCTAAAAACTATTTTTATTCGCTTATATTAAAAATTAATTTTCATCACTTATTGAAATTAAATATATCAAAATTAATTTCATATTTTAGATCAAAATTTTCATATTATTTAATAAATCCAATTTCAATTTTGGGCATAAAGTTTGATTACTAAGATGAAAGTTAATGATAATGATAATGGTAAAAATATTATTTTCAAAGAATTGTTTTAGTAATATTGTACAATTTTTTTATAATAAATTAAATTAATATATTTTAAATTATGACTATAATATGAAATTTAAACAGATATATAATTTATAATAACACATATTTAATTATTAACCAATTCTAAATAAGATTAAGAACAGATAATGGTTAAACGCCATTTTTTTACAAAAAAAAGTACTTTTTCTATATATAAAATGTTTTAATTTAAAAGTTAATTTTATATATTTTATAAATTAAATTATATTAAAATTTTATTTAATTTAGTTTCATACAATAAAAATTTGGTAATAGTGTTACCTTATATTTTCTAATAAAATATAAATTACTCCATTAAAAACTAGTTACCATGATAAAACCAAAATGGTAAAATGTAAAAAAAGTGTTAAAATGCTTGAAACCTGATTAAAACATGTGTATAAATGAGTTTTGGAGAATTTATCAACAATATATCAATTCAAACTTCATTATTTATATATTTTTTATTCTTTTACCACTTAATAGTTTAATGATGTCCTTAAAAAGTAAAGGGTGATCACAAAAGTTCCATTTTCTCCACTTATAAAAGGGGAAACTTCGACCACTTATTGTGACACCCATTCCTTTTAATACCTTCCTAAAAATATTAAATTTTTTTCCTCATATAATTATATCTCATTTTTATAAGCCTATGGTATCCTAATCTCTTCATTTATAAGGATACTTTCAAAAGAAAGTTAAAGGTACCAAAGTGAGTATTACTTAATCCTTAACATTTTCTTCTTAATATTTCTCTTCCAACCTAATTCTTAGCATAGTAATATGATAATGTAAGTATAATTATTATACTATATTTTTATTATATTAATGTAACAACCTTTATTTATTCAATTATAACCACTTAGAAAAAACAATAGAAAGGTAATTATACGTTGTGTGGATTACTACCTCCACAAAGTAAGTTTTTTTATTTATCCAAAACACTTAAAATACGATTCACCAAATTAAAAAAATATAAATAATTTCATTATTATTATATTATAATGGTATTATAAACTTCCTTAGGCATAGTCACCCATTGAGATATAGGGGGTTCATGTTTGGGATTTGTTTAACCACCTACTTGAATAATGCTATAAAACTATATCATGGATGACTATGAGAAATTAAATAATAATATTATATAATTTCATAATAAAGTAATGGTTTTTTTCTATAAAGGTTATATTATGTACTTAACTTCTTATTAAATATCATCTTTGATCGCTAAAATTACCAAAATAAGTCGACGCTAATAAAATTTTCACGCAAACATAAGAAAAAACTATATGATTAATAAATATAATATCATAATAATTGGAATAAATTAAATTATAAATAGGTCAATATGGTTTATAATAATTTATCTAATTAAAAAATTATTAGTCATGAAGTTATGAGCATGTATAGAATGAATCTATAACAAGTACAGGGTTTTGTATCAAAAATTCCTCCTTTAAGACTCATTTTTTTATGAAACTAATTTCATTTAAATGGTGTGTATACTTGAAATTGGATATATAATATCATGAATTATATTTATTCATGTTATTTTAACTTCAAATTAAATCTCTATCTCCTTTGAGGGGATTTTATTATAATGTTTCTTAAGTCGTAAGGGTTTTTCCTAACTCAATTTCTTCCATTGAGTTATAAACTTTCTTATTGAACTTTGTGATTCAAAGTTTTATTTATTATAACTAATAAATATTTTGATTTTTATTTCCTACATATTTTATAGTGTTATAAAATTATTCATTATAAACTCATTATAAAATGATTCATACCTAAATTATTATGTTACATGTAAGGGTTTTTCGTCTCAAATTCCTTCCTTGGAGATATGTTTTGTATTATGCACCTAATTTAATTTTTTAAGGTGTTAATTCTTCATTTTTGATATATTATATCATGAATTTTCTTTTATTAATTATATTTTAAGTTAAATTAAAATTTATTTCTCCTTCAATGGTTTTTTATTTGAATGTCACTAAAGTCGTAAGGTTTTTATTTCCAACTTTATTTTAAAATTGGGACCTCTCAAATGTGATAACCCATCTAGGAAATTTGTATATCCTTTATTCCTAATATCATTAGTATTTTCTTTTACTCTAGTTATCCTTAGTTATATTTTTTTCCCTTTTATATTTTATTAAATTATAAGTTTAATAATATTTCAAAGATGATGTGGTTTTCAACAAAGGTATTTTAAAAATATATAAAAATGAATTTTTTTATACTTTTATTTTTAACTTTGACTCCACACTTTATATATATCCCTATATTTTTTTGAAAATTTTAAAAAATAATTTTTTAACTACCTTGAATTTATTCTAAAATGTTTTCAAATAAATTCATTTTAACATTTTTCATATGATACATTTTCATCAAAGTAGGAAAATACTTTCTCTTTAACTTTTTTCATAGGAATATATCATTCCATTATATTTTTAATTTTATATGAAACTTTACCTCTATATTTTTATTGATTCTAAAATAAATGGTTTCTATCCTATTTTTATAAAATATTTCTTTTAAAATTCATTCAAAATACCTAGGTATTTCCTATTTCCAGAGTGATTTTTCTAAAAAAATCCAAAAAAAAAATGTTTTTCATTTAAGTCATTTCCCTTGGACATATCTTATTCTTGATCAAGGAAATTTTAAAATGATACCTTCCACCTTATTTCTCTATAGGTATTATGTAATATTCTTTTCTATTAAATATATTGTCTATCACAAACTTTGTGTTTCCTGATCATATTTAGTGTATAACCATAATTGTTCTTCTAAACCTTTTTCTTTCTGAATACCCTATTTTCCATTTCTTTGATTTAAGGGTGTTCACCAAGATTTCATACATTGATTAATTGGTTAAATTATTGTATTAGTCATATAAACATTATCTATATGGTGTAAATTCCATATTCTATATTATATTTATTGAATGGTATTTACTAATAAAAGTTACTAAATATATTTGGATACCCATTTATTTTCCATGGTTATATCATGTTATGAATATTTATGTAATTATGAATGTTTTCCTTACATAAGTTGATTTGAAAAATAATTAAACCCTTTTTATTTACATGGGTTATTTATGATATTATTAATACCCATAGGTGTATCCTAGTGGTTGTGTCCTATGGTGGTGTTTGGTAGGTATCGGTTTTGATCCTCCTTATGCGTAATTGGGGTAGATTTTTGTTTGTTTATTCTCTCACCCCAACCAATGTATATATGATATGATTAATTTTTCATGGAATATGATTACTATAAGGTTATTATATATCCTTCAATGCATTTGTAAATTTTATATCTTATGATCACAAAAGGATACATGGGAGGATTTATCCTAAGCCAAATGGTATTTGGGAGGATTTATCCCAAGCTAAATGGTATATAAGAGGATTTATCTCAATCCAAAGGGTACATAGAAGGATTTATGTGAAGCAAAAAGGTACACCTAAGGATTTATATCAATCCAATGGGTACATAGGAGTATTTATCCCAAGATAAAGGCATACACATTAGGTTTTATCCCAAGCCCAAGAATATACAAAAGGATTTATCCTAATCTCAATAGTATGTGGGAGAATTATCCCAAGCCCAGGATAGTACATGGGTAATTATCTCAAACCTAATATGTGATGAATTTATTATTGGGTATCATTGAAATATGATTTATATGATTATGTTTGTTTCATGTCTTATGAATCATGATTTGTGATCTATGTTTTGTTGGGTATTATTTTCTTATGTGTCCTGATTATACCCATATGCTCATCTTATTCTCACTTATGATATTTAATTATTATCACCTATGCTTTTCCTTATTTAGTGTTTGACCTCACCCATTTCTTGTGTTTCCTTTACCCAGGTTGTGGAGATAATTTTAACTTCTAGGAAGTCTAGAAAGGGGTCTAGAGGTGTTTCATTATGTGGAAATGTTCATGTGTATTAAAAAATAAATTTATTATTTATCTAGTCACCAAATAAACTAAACCAAAATGTTCTATGAGTTGTGTGAGATTATTATGAGATGTAATACTAATGTAAAATTGGTAAAATTTTAGCTTCAATAACCTCACTTGGTATCAAAGTTATTTTTTAAAATTATTTTCTTTTGTACCAAACCTAGGGGTGTGGGCCTGGGGGGCATTAGTTAGTATAAAAGGAGTGTCTATTTATTTTTGAGGATTAGTTTATATATTTTTGGGATTGTGATGAGATAACATTAGTGAAAACCCTAAGGATAAGTATAAGTATAGGATAACATCCTGAAGTTTTCATAAGTGGAAATTTTTTGGTTCTCTTAGAAAATACATCCATGAATGGATACTACAAGTGGATAAAGGCTCTGGCACAAATATACCTAAGAGTAATAAGCCCAAAAATAGAATATTGGGCATTAACTCGATTTTCACCTAGAGCATGAAAAAGATGCATAAATATACACTTGGTTTAACACTCCCAGATAATATATAATAGTTGATTCACATTCTCTCTAATGAACCATTATGAAGGATTTGAGTATGATTTTAACTAAATATGTTAAAGAACACAATAAAAAAATGGACATGGATAACCAATTATTGAACAAATATAAGTCATATAATTAACCAAAAGTATCATATGTTAAATATAAAGGTTTCATAGGGGAATAAAAAATTTTATTGATATTTTTATATTCATATTTTGGATATTATCATAACATTTTTTGTTTTAGTATTCTTTTGAAATAGGATCATGAAAATTAAGTTGAGAAAGGTATGTATCTAGAAACTAATATGACTTGTAATTGAATAAGGAAGCATAATAAAATGGTTTATAATCTTAATATATATATATATCTCTTATGATAAAAAATGTGATTTTTATAGTCTTACCTAAGGAAGTGAGGTTGATATAATAATATAAATTAAATATTGATACTCTTAGCAAGTCTCATTAATGAGTGATATTTATCAATGATATTCTGGTATATTGAAAAATTTATGAGAATTATGTGAAACATATAAAGATTATTCTATATTAGTTTTGTTTTAAAGGTATGGAAACAAATATTAAATGGTATCAATAACCTTAAAAAGTGGTTTTATGATAATTTTATATTTTGTGGGATAACTATTATAAAAAAATTATTTATAGATGGATAACTCTTAGGTTTAAAATATGCTTCATGTTGAGGTCCAAAAGGATCAATTAATTTTGAGAAAGGTGAGTTATATAGTATTGATAGACTTGGAATTGATTATTGATTTAATGAAAAAGGGATCCATGGTATTTTTTGTGAAATTTATCTCATTTTTTGGATTATGATATATATTTACTAGTGTTTGACCTTATAAACTAGTGGTTAATATCATTTAAGGGTTAAAATAGTGTTAATTTCTATAAGAGTATTTTGTTTTGTTATGGTTTAATATCTAAGAGATTTAGATGGTTTTGGGAAAGTTATATTTTGGAGAATGTATGATTAGGGTATATACATAATTGAGTATATGATTATATAATTGACTAATGTTGTTTGAGGAAGGAAAATAAAATTATTATATCCTAAGTGAGTAATGTAGATATCATATTAGGAGTTATATACCGAATGATAAATATATTTAGAATACCCTCTCCCACTCTCATCGATGAGTGAAAATTAAAATTGAGAGGATGAAATATATTTAAAGGGTGGAATGTATCACCCCAAAATTTTAATATATTATTACCTTTAAATAATTAAATGTGTTTGATATCTAGCTCCACAAGCAACACCAAACATAAAAGAACTATGATATTTTTAGATAAAATATAAATATTTAAGTATAATCGTTAAAACCTAGTAATTGAATTAATGAGAATGAACATTAGTAACTAATTTAAGAAGTATTTTTATAAATAAAACAAAGGCTACTTTTAATATGAATTAAATTAAATACGTTTACCTTAAATGGCTAATAAGATCATTTATTGTATAGAAAAGTATTTCTTAAAAAAATCCTTTTTATGTGATATAAATTTCTACTTTAAAAAATGTATGATTAATGAACATAAAATATATTTTATATTAATAATTGGATAACACCAATTTAGTTGTTAAATAATATGAAATAAAAAAATATATTTGAAATAGTCATTTTTTTAATAAAAATGGCCTTTTATTATATTTTTAAATTTTAAGATTTTAATTTAACAAAATAAAGATAATTTTTTTGTATTTATAATGAAAATATTTATCTTAAGATTAATTTTTATGATTTCTATAAAATAATTGGTTTTTAGGTGAATGGTAAAAAATATCAATATTACTAGAACTGTCACATTTATGAAATTATCATAATACAAGAATGGATTAAATGTTTTTGAAACATTTTTATATAAATGATATATATTTATAACAAAAATAAATCATTTAAAAATACTATGTTGAAGTTTTTAAATCCATGTGTAAAGTTTTGGAAATGTAAGTAATATTTTACTGTAAAATCTATTTTATTTTCTTATGTTAAAAAATACTTTACATAATTTATAGAAATTAAATTTATCAAAATGGATTTTATATTTTAGATCAACATGATTTTATTATTTAATAAATTCAATATCAATTTTTGGAAAAAACATGATTTCAAAGATTAAATTTAATGACCATAATAATGGTAAAACTACTATTTTCAATGAATTGTTTTATTAATATTTAGTAATTTTTATCTAATCAATTAAATTAGTATATTTTAAATTATGAATCTAATATAATTTTTAAAAACATATATAAATTATATTAACATGCATTTAATTGGTATACAATTCTAAATAATATTAAGAACACATAACGGTTAAAACACTATTTTTCTACAAAAATGGTTTTTCTATATATATAAATTCTTTGATTTAAAAGTTAATATTTTATATTTTAGAAATTGAATTTGATATAAAATATATATTTAATTTAGTTTCATTTAACATACATTTAGTAAGATTTTTTACATAATAGTTTTTAATAAAATATAAATTACTTTGTTAAAATCTAGTTACCATGATAAAACCAAAATGTTAAAATATCAAAATCAAGTATTAAAATGCTTTAAAGATATTTAAGAAATGTAGTAAAATGAGTTTTAGAGGATTTATAGACCTTATCTCACCCAAAAATTTATTATTTATAAATCTTTGAGTCTTTTAATATTTAATAGTGTACTAATATCATTGAAAATTAAAGGGTGTTCTCAAAAAGGCTTGTTTATTCACTTAAAAAAGGGGACACCTACACCTATTTATACCACACCCATTAATTCTAATTACTACCTTAAACTCAACTATTTTTATCTTACTAAAATCATATATCATGTTCATAATCCTTTGGTCTCAATTAAATAGACTAATCCCTTCATTTCCAAAGAGACTTTCAAGTGGAATTTTGAGGTACCAAGTGTTAGGTCAGAATAATAGAAAGATACACAAGAGGGGGTGAATTATGTATTTTCTACAATCTTATATAGATATTTTATTTTATCCTTCTTTGTGATTTATTATATATACATCCTTCTCTTTTGTAATTAGTTTGAGTATCCGATAAACTATAAAGAAGAACATAGTATTTTTTATAGTGGTTCGGGGTAAAAATATCTCTTAGTCTACTCTACCAACACTCTCTATGTGAGCTTGGTAATTTTCACTATAAATTTCTTCTTATCAAAAAGCATTAACAACCGAGTGTAGGAATTTTAAACCTTTACTATAATACTTTTACATATCATTCTCATTTTTTATAGGAAATAAAATTCTTTGTAGCTTAGTTGTAAAACTGATACTCCACCATGACTGAGTTCAAGTAGTAGAAACTCTAATAAATCAATAGAAATTGATTGAATTAATAAAATAGCTTATTTCTTATAGGTTCAGAATAAATTGATAGAATATGGATATTCTACTTCAAAGATAAATTACTTCAAGAAATAATATATTCGAAGAGATCTTGGTTACAAATGATCTTCCATAAAAATAGAAAAAACAAATAAAAGCAGTTACACAGCATGAGATTTAAAAATTTATGTCTTCAAAGTGTAGCTTCATCAGAATAAAAGAGTCATTCGGTCTTTCTTTTCTCTTTATAAATTTTGTATTTAAAAATATATTTCAAATATGATATGATATGATCCCTTTTAAATAAAAAATACTCTTTCCATTTATATAGAAAATTTGTCTTTCTTTCAATTGAGTATATCCAATAATATCACCTAAAAATCACAATAATTTGAATTTAAATCATCCAAGAGAGTTGTAACTCCCATTAGAAATATAAATTATTTAATAGATGAATATGAGCCTTTTAATCGATCATAAAAAATATTTAAAATAATATTTTATTCCATATATATCATTTCAGTAATCATAGAAAAATATCTTTAATAATAAACTCCATCATTGAATAGTCAAATGTAGGGTTCCCTTATGTAATGAAAAACTCCAAACATAGGGTTAAAAGTGTATGGTTGTTCAAAAATGTTGGTTTAATAACATAATTTTTTTGAAAAATATAGGGTTTATTAAGAATACATTTTGTTCCTCAAACATATGGTTTCTTCGAAACATAGGGTTGATGATCCATACTTTTCCAATAGAATAGGGTACATGATCTATACGGGTTATTTCAAATGTAGGGTTACTGAAACATATGTTATTCTTATAAATTTAAGGTATGAAAATTGATTTTATAATACTTTCAATCATGTTCGGAATAATTTAACAAATATTTAAACTCGTGAATAAGATAAACTTCTTAAGAAATATATTCCGAAAAAATGCTTAAAGTAGCTTCATTTTTAAAACAAACAAGGTTATTTTTTAACATAAAAATCAACAAGAATTATAAAGTATTGTTAAAAAAATACATGCCCAATAATATCCCCCTTTTTTATAGTCACAAAACCCATAAAAAAACTTATAGAAATTATAGGTATTGTAAACGCAAATAAAATAATATCTTTAAGAATATATAGTAGAAATTATAGTTTTCATTTAATGTATATAAAATATACATTTTTCTAATTATTATAAAAGTTGTTAACAGAATTAAGAATGTTGTGTTTTACCAATTTTCTCCCCCTTTTCTAATATCAAAAATAAATTACTTGAATATGTTTTAAAACATAATCAATGTATCAAAAACTATAAATGATTGTTATAGTATGTTTAAGACTAAAATGATATGTGTTTTGGAAGTAAAAATGGACCGAAATAATAATAATAAAGAGAAACATAATAAACAAAATAATTTCATAAAAATATTTTTATAATTACAAGAATAATTTTGGCAATGAAATTTTTAAAAATTAGAACTAGTTAAGGGCTATAGGTATGGTTTCAAAGAGGTTTCTGATGTTGGTGAAGCTCAATCATCTTAAAGAACTTCCTTCAACTCTTATATCTATCCTCTTAAAATTTCAGTACAATTTTCATCCAACTTTCACATCAAAATCTTGGAATTGTGACTTACCTTTAAAATTTAAACTAAATTCACTTTCAAAAACTCATGAATTGTTTCTAATGATTGAAAAAATTCTCAAAGCATTTCACCAAATTGATTAAGAAGATTTCATGTTTTGGGTTCACTTAAAGTTAACTTTTAAATGAGATATCTTTTGTTTTCCATTAAAACATTTAACAATGAACCATCACACTAAAGGTAACAAAGCTGATAATTGAATGCAGACATTATAGTCATAATTGCTTCAAAAATTCTCACTAAATCTGGAGAAATTTTATTTCTATATGTAGATGATCAGTATTGATTAGCACTATTTCTTAAAGACTCAAATTGACTCCCTAAATACTTTTTCAGAACACTAAAATCTATTTTTGAAACAGACTCTAATTGTAGATCTCCAAACTAATCTATCATTTCACTATGAAATTCATCAAAATCTCTTATTAAAACTGAAATTTCTCTGAGACTGTGCAGTTGGTCCTGAACCGATTCAAATTATTCTCTGGGAACATTTTTACTTCTCAAAAACTTCTAAATATTTTTTAGTAACTTCCATCTCATTTTTTAAAATTGAATTTTATTCTCACAGATTATTAAATTTTATATAAAACTCCTCAATTTGAGTATTCAAAGAATCATAATATACTTATTATAGATCTATTTATGAGAGTTATCCTTTTTCAACCATAGCCAAAGATTTACCTTTATCTTTATCACCATAGGATGAGAATTCAATGTCAATAACCTCTGTATTCTTAGTAGGTTCAGAAATAGAATGATCCAATGAATCAGCAACAACCGAAATTTATTGATTTTCAACTAACCTTATAGTGTTAGCTACAACTAGTTTTGTTTGTTCATTTCCTTGAGCATTATCCTAAACTTGTTCTTCAGTATAATCTATTTGATTCTAATTTTCATCCTGAGCCTCTTTCTTGTGAAATTAATCTTTATTTTTATAAAGAACCACCTATTCTTCTCTAGTGTCTGGTTGAATCTCTAGTTATTTTTCCTCATTAGTAACTGAAACTTCTAACAACATTGGTTGAGCAACTTCACCAGTTAAAATAGCCTCTACCACTGGTTTATAAAATACAGGGTCCTGATCTTCAGGTTCATACCTTTGTCTAGGCTAGATGATAAAGGCCTCATCATTTTATTCTTCCAAATTTTCTTCAAGATATTGAGGGATGTCTATTGAAAATTTTGGATCATAGAAATCATATATGATTCTAAATCACTATATATTAACTACATCATCTATTCTAGATTCTATAACTTCTTCTTCTCGAATTTGTACTGCACCAGCATATCTCAAATTTCCTTTCTCCCCCTGAGTAGTAGGATCAGATTCTTGTTGGTATTATACACTAATAAGTAATGGTTTTCCTCTAACTAAACTCTAGAAGAAAACTATCTTTCTCAAGGTTCTATCATTCAAAATGGTACAATGATGACACTTGGTCTGCATCTTTACATCTCAAATTAGGCCTCTTTTATAAAACAGTAAAAATATTATCCTTCTATATGGATAAAAAGACATTCTTTCCTCTTCCTGACAACAGTGATGCATGTGCTATAATGTGTATATTTTGAAATTAAACTTAATATCACTTATCATCAAAAACATTATATACATGTTGGGATAAATAATGTTTTCTATCTCAGCAATTATTGGAATTATTATTGACTGAATAAACTTGACCAGCACCTTCTGGTCAGCCTCAAGATCTTTTACAAACATTTTTCATATTGGGGTATAACCAAAGAGAAATGAAATAATATCCAATTATTTATGTTATTGATTTATAATCAATCAAATATTGAAATTAAAAACCCCTTCACAAGGACACTAAAAATCTCTACCTGTTTCAATTGAAGAGAGAAATATATTTATCCCTTACCCAAGATATGATGCCATCCTCTATGTCACCGAAACTAAACTAAAAATTTATATAAAATTATTTTACTTATATATAGAAAATAAACTCAATATTTCCTTCAATTAAAATAAATTTCAGACCTTAAAAATATATAGATTTCCTTAGTAAAATATTATGCTAAGTCAAAATTTATACATATGAATTTTCCATTCCTTTTGTTTTGGAAATCATAAAAACTTTCTTATACAATTGATCACTTAATATTTATATCCAAATTGTGTTAGTATGTTTTTGTATAAAACTTTTTATTTTTACCATACTTAGAATAAGTTTGTAAGTATTACAAATATAAAATTATAAACTTTCCTTATGACTATTTGAATGACATTGCAGCCGACAAACATCAGACCCATCCTTATCAAAATTGATGTTAAACTTTATACCTTGTCTTTAATACTTGAAAATTATTAAACATCGGACTGATACCGAATTTGATATACATTGAATTCATACTCATAAGGATTATTATAATGATAACCATAGGGAATACCATCAGACTAACGAAATTTTATATTCATAATATGGAAAACTTATTTCTATCACAATGGAATGCCTTTTACACTGTAATAGTATAAATCAATATGACATCACACATTCAGTTACAAAAGAGTCCTTGAAGTTCCTGGTGTCCAAATCATTTCAAAAAAACAGATAAAATATGATCTTTGAGGATAATGTGATTGTTGGAAATATTTCCCATAAATACCAAGTCGTTTGAAGAGTTTGGAGTAGTTTTTGTTGAAAAATTGATCATTGATTTCATTTTCAATTTCTAAATGTGTGAGATCTATGAATATTACAAAGCATGGATGGATTGTTCATAGTCTTTAGTAATTTTTTTAGAGTTTTGTTTTGTTAAGAGAACATTTTTAGGTTTTCCCCTTAAGAAATTTATTGCATTGTAATCATGTGTCTAGTCCATGACTATGATCGATGGATTGAGGGGATAGCAAGATAGAGTATCCAATCTTCTGATTGAGGTATTATAGGGATAGCAAGACAGAGATAATCCATCAAATTGAGGCATGTTGGGGATAGGCAAATAGAAAAATGCTAATCATCATATCAAGGGCTTTCCTTGCTAAGGAAAGAGAGACTTGCTTGTAAATATAAAATAAAGGATAACTTTATCCAAGTTTTTTGGAAACCTAAATCTAATTTTTTAAAATATTTTTAAGTCATTCTTATATTGTTTCTATGGTTTTACTTATTTCATAAAAGTCTTTTATTCCACTGTTCTTATTTTAATTTTTTTATCATAACATATCTGAATATGATAAATGTTAATCTGTTAATCAGATCTTCTATAAATACTTCATCCTTATGTAATTATGATTATTCTAATTTTATTACGATCTATTATAATCTTATAATTTATGATTATGATTCTTTTATTCTGATATATTCAAATAAAACCTGATTATGATACTTAGGTAATCAAAATGAGGGCCAAGTAAGAATCCAATCTTATTAACTAAAATGGGTTTGTGAATTTGTTTAGTTTAATTATTTTAAACTAATGTTTTTAAACTAAAATACACCCTTGTAATATATCCATCTAGAATACAATCTTACGATCCTAAATATCAATATAAATCATATTGATATCAAACAATTAGTATCAGAGTAGGAATCCAATGCTCAAATACTTTCTTTGTTTTTACTATCTTTACTATTACAAGTTTATTTAATTTTTGTTTTAATTTTTGTTTATGAAACATTATTACCCTAACATGTTTTTGGAAAAGAATTTTTTTCTATTAAGATGGCAGGACTCAATATAGAATACATAGATAATCTGAATCCCAATAAACCACCAATTTTTTATGGTGATAACTATGAATATTAGAGAGATGTAAGGAAGACCTTCGTTATCAACACTGGGGTTAATAATTTTTTCATGCTAATTGGTGATTAAAAAATACCTAATAGGGAAGTTAGATCCTTTATGAATCAAGAAAATATAGTATAATAGTTGAATTACAAATTAAGGAACACTTTGTTATGTTCCATAATGAGAAGCATATATATCCAAATATCATCTTGTGAATATGCTAAAATTATTTAGAATAAATTAGAAGTTACACATTTTGGCACTTAAAATTTGTTGAAACTAGGAGAGATATGTTGAGAGATGATTATAAATATTTTGAATTTTTACCTAGTGAATCCATAGCCAAGATACACCAAATATTTATGAATATGATAAATAGTTTACAATAACTTATAGAAAAAGGTTTAATGATGAAGTAATTATGGATAAAATAATAGATATCATACCCAATGAATGGAAGTCTAAGATGAAAATTGTTGATGATACAATATATTTAAAAAAATCTTACTCTTGATGATCTAATTGGATCCATTATACATTATGAGTGAATATTGAGAATAGATTCCAAAAAATTGAAAAAGAAAATTGGTTTTTTTTCCTTTGATACAACATCTCCATTACAACATAAAGTTTGGCCTGCTGAGAAATTAGTGAAATCATAATTGGTCACATGTTCGTCTAAACATTCTAAAAATGAACTATCTAATCTTACTTGGATGATGAAGAGGATAGTTGGTAAAAAATATTTTCTGTATCGGTATAAGAAATTTAGAAAGGAAATAAATTATAAGAAAGATGGATTCACTTGTTATAAATGTAAGAAATCTGGAAAAATCAGACCGAATTATCCAAAGATAAAAAGGAAAGATTGGAAAGACAAAATAACTATTTGGAATCAGAAAATGTTTTATAAGTCAAAAGGGAAGAAATTACTTAAAGATAATTATTCATGGAGTTTAAGTGGAGGAGATTCCTCATATAATTCTTCTGGTAATAATAGTTTTGGATAGAGGAACATCGGTCTTCTTGACAGGGTACCAAAAGAAAATCTTTATCTTATAGCTAAGGTACGCACTGTTGAAAACCTCTCAAACTTTTCTTTAACTGAAAATTATTCTAATGGGAAATATTTTGTATCATTATATGAAAAATCTTCCTTGATAGAAGATAATACTCTTCCTTCTTATGATAAAGTATCTCGTTTTTCTAAACTCCTTGAAAATGAGAATTATAAAGTTAATAAAAAACATGAAAATTAAAATTTGAGGATAAGTTTTTTAACAAAAGAAGTATCATATCTCTCTAAATATCTTGATAATAAAACTTTCGAAAAATAAACTATTTTTATTAATTTATAAAAAGTTATTACTGAGAAAGGTGGTAGTTTTAAATACTTTTAAAAAATAATTTCTTAGAAAAATGTTTTAGAAACACAACATAATTATAAAACTAATACTATTGAGGATAATAATTTAGTTATTAAACTAAAATTCAAAATATCTTATTTGAATAAAATCCTGTCAATAATTTCTATTGGTAAATAAAACTATGACAATATGTATAAACAAATCCTTCCTCATGGTACTAGTTTCGTAATGGGTTTTATTCATAAAAAAAAAGTTTTTTAGAACAATTTAATTGTTCCTAAAAGTGAACCCTTTTGTACTAAATTACAAAGTGGAGGTCATTGGAAAAAGAATTATTCTATTAAAAAAATTCAATCCTTAGGATTTCATAAATATTATTTTTTTAAAATAAATGTGGATTCCTAAAATATTATTTTCTAACATTACCGGACCCAAGAGGGTTTGGGTTACCAAAGTCTAAGGTTTTTTGTTTTCAGGAAAAGAAATAAAGTTCCAACAATAAGAATACTTGGTATATGTATAGTGGATATTCCAGAAATATAACTGGTAACAAAAATTTCATTGAATATATTATCAAGATGAAAGGTGCAAAGGATACTTTAGGAGATAATGCTCAAGAAGTGATTATCGATATAGGTCATATAGTTCTTCTTGGAAAAGATTTAATTTGAAATGTTTTATTTGTTAAAGGTATTAAGAACAACCTTATAATCATAATTCAATTATGTGATGAAGTTTTCCTTGTGAATTTTAGAAATGGTAATTGTGTAGTACATGATTCCAAGAATGAATTAATTATTTCTTCCAATCAACATGAGAATGTACACACACTTAACTAAGAAGACCATATGAGCCAATACTTACCTTTCTTTAGTACAATGGAAGACCACTATTGGTTATAGAATAGAGGGTTAGGAAACTATAAACTTATAAACTTATGTAAGTTCAATAAGAAAATTCTTTTTAAGGGTCTACTGAAACTTATATTTGATTCTTCAAAATTTTGTGACCCTTGTCAATATGGTAAGCAATATAAGTCTAGTTTTAAATCTATTAGTGAAGTCTCAACATCTGATGCTTTAAAATTAGTTCACATAGATCTATTTGGTCCTACACAAAGTGGGAGTATTGGTGTCAAGTATTATGTATTTATTTTAGTTGATGATTACACTAGATACACATGGGTATATTTTCTCACAAATAAATCTGAAGCTTTTTGTTATGTCAAAAATCTTGAATCCAAAGTTAAAAATAATATAAGTCATACCTTGATAACCATTCATAGTGATCATAGTATAGAATTTTTAAAAACCAATTTTGAAACTTGTTGTAGTAATAAAGGTATATAACATAACTTTTAAGCTCCTATAACTCCTCAACAAAATGGTGTTGTTAAAATAAGAAAATGTATTCATCAAGAAATAATAAGAACCATGTTGAGTGAATACTCAATGAAAAAATATTTTTGGGCTTAAACAGTCATTACTTCTTGTTATACTATAAATCAAGTTTTAATTTAACATTTTATTAATAAAACTCTTTATGAGTGGTGGACTAGTTGAAAACCAAAAGTTTCTTACTTCAGAGTTTTTGGATACGAAGTATTTATCCTGAATATGAAAGATAACTTATATAAATTTTCACCCAAATTCAATGAATAAATATTTTTAGGTTACTCCCCTACTTCTAAGGAATATAAAGTTTTTAATAAAAATATTTGTACTGTTGAGGAAATAGTAAATGTTAAATTTGATGAAACTGGCCCTTTTGTTTTCAAAAAAACAAAACCCACATCCTCTTCATATGTTATTTATAAAACTAATTTTCGACCAATATTAGAAAATTTTTCTTTTAAGTAAATAACTCAAGAAAATGTTTCTTAAGTTACTACTCTGGAATATTTTTTTACCTTATATTGAAGAATATAATTTACAAACCTCAATAAATCAGTTATTTCCTAGGAATTATCCTAGTGATAGAATCATTGGTGATGTTGATCAACCTGTTAGGACTAAAAGTTTCTTAAGGAATGAAATAGAACATATTTATTTCTTTTCCCAATTTGAACCTAATAATCCTAATGATCCTTTAGGTGATTAGAATTAGATAAAGTCTATATAATATGAACATAATGAATTAGAGAGAAACAAAGTCTAGACCTTGGTTAAACTACCTAAGGAAACTTTCATAATTTGATTAAAATCGTTTTTTAGAAACAAATGTGATGAAAATGGAATTATTATTAGAAACAAATAAATACTTGTTACTAAGTTTTATAATCAATAAGAAGGTATAGACTATAAAGAAACCTATGCACCAGTATCTAGACTTGAAGCTATTAGTATTCTACTAGCCTTTACAATATTCTTTAATTTCAAAATTTTTCAAAAGGATGTGAAGTGTGATTTTCGTAATAGGTATGTTCAGGAGAAAGTTTATATTAAAAAAAACAACTATTTTTTAAAATAAAATAAAAAACCTGAATACATTTTTAAACTTATGAAATATTTATATGGACTTAAATAATCCCCTAGAGCATGGTATGATAGGTTAACAAGATTTTTGTTAGAAAAAAAACTTTGTTAAGGGAACTTCAGATCCAAATATTATTATAAAAGAAGTTTAAAAAAATATTACAATTGTTCAAATCTATGTTAATAAAATTATATTTGGATCAACTCAAAAATATTTAACAAATTTCTTTGTGGATCTTATGAAATATGAATTTGAGATGAGTATGATGGGTGAATTAACATATTTTCTTGGTTTTCAAATTTCTAAAAAACTAGAAGGAACTTTTATATCTCAATATAAGTATATAAAATATCTTCTTAAAAATTTTAGAAATGAAAATACAAAATGTACTATCACTCCAATCAAAACCTCAAATAAACTTGATCTTGATGGCCCAAGGGAACCAATTTATCAAATTATTTTCTGAGGTATGATAGGAAGTTTACTTTACTTAACTTATATCTGACCAGATTTAATGTTTTATATATGAATATGTGAAATATACTAAAAAATAAAAAGGAATACCATTTAAAAGCTGTAAAATGAATTTTTCGTTTTTTTAAGAGAACAATGGATTTAGGAATTTTTTATTCTTCTAGAAATGTTTTTGAATTAAAAAAATATTCAGAAGATAACTTTGGTGGTTATGGAATGGATAATAAAATCACTTTTTGAACTTGTAATTTCTTAGAAGATTCATTTGTTTCTTGGTCATTCAAGAAACAACGCTCGGTAGAACTTTCCACTACTGAAGCTGAATATGTAGCAATTGGAAGTTATTATGCTCAAGTGTAGTGTATAAAACACACTCACAGACTATGGCATGAGTTTTATTAAAAAACAAATACAATGTGATAATACTAGTGTCATTTATTTAAGTAATAACCCTACACATCACTCTCATGCAAAACACATAGATATTAGCTATCACTTTCATAAGGATCACACACTCAAAGGAGGTATCATTTTACAATTTATTCGAACACAAGAACAATTTACTGATATTTTTATAAAACCACTACCTTCCAATATATTTGAATACATTAAACAGAACATATTAATGATCGATGTAAAGTAATCATTGACATATACTTCTTTTTTACCCATATTCTTACATTAAGTTACTCCTCTTCATAGGGGGTATATATGTTTGTTGTTTCTTCAAATATTTTAGTTTTATTAAAAAATTAGTTTTATAAAAACTTTTTCATATTCATATTTTCCAGACTCAAATTAATTTATAATATTTTCTGAGTTAGTACTCTAAAAATGATCATCAGACTTACAAAATGTTAAAAAAAATTCAGATTCAAGTTTTCTTAGAAAGTTTTCAGATTAGTAAAATTTTCATAATAAGCTTTAATTTTTGAAATTTTGTATTCGATTTTTTTCAACTATTTTAAATTATATTTTAAGTATTATTTTAAAAAATATATTTTTATATTCTATATTAAAAATATGATATTTATTTCCTTAAATATATCATAATTAAGTTATTCTTCAAAAATCAAGAATAAAGTCATTATCATACTGATAAATTCTTCCAACTCAGAAAAGTATTATTCTTATCTTTTATTTTTTTGCACTATTATTCTGATTATTTATCCTCGTTATTGATTTTAGTTTACCTAAAAAAACATTATTTTCTTTTTAAAAATTATAAAAAAAATATTCATATTTACTCTCAATATGATAAGTTTTTAAAACCTCAAGAGTTCAAAAATTCCTTAAGAATTTCTTTAGATAGTTTCCAACTATCAGATCAGATTAAGAATAATATCAACTATTGGATCTATTTGTTAAGCTAAACTATACCCCTGATCATCTATATAAATAAGGTTCCACCCCTCCCCATATCCCACATTACTTTATTAAATAAATTTTTTCCAAGGTGGTGTTTCCTTCAAAAGTCTCAAATCCAAAATACTTTCTTATGTCAGAATCTGCAGTTTCTTCTCTAAATATGTTGGCGTCAAAACAATATTTCAAGGATTAGTTCATATTCAAATAAAGGTGAGTTGATAAAACTTTTTATGACAAATTTTATTCCACTTTGAATAAAATTATAAAATTCCATGATTGGGAATCTTTGTGTAGCAATTTCTGATGAGGATCATGATTTTCTATTTTGGGATATTTTTCAATAATTTTAAAGTTCAGCTAATATTTTCAAAGAAAAATGAAAACAAAATATTTATTTCATAATTTATGGAAAATTATATCTAATTTATTATAGTAAAGACTCATATTTTTTTGGTATTTCATCGGATATAGAATCCCATTGTCCTTCTCACAAACTATCAGGTGATCTTGCCTCCTTTGATAAGAAGAAGGTAAAGGATTCCCTGTTTGACCATTATGAAAATATTATTAAATTTTTTCACCTAAAACTGAACAATAGGGTGATTTTTTTATGGATGAGAGGTTTATTAATTTTGGAAAAATGAGATCGTAATACTTTAAAGGTCACTGATGTTTTTATTTTGGATTTTCTTATGAATGTGAGAATGATATATCTTATTGGATACATTTTTCTTACCATCAAAAATATCAAAACTGGTTCTATTAAGTTTCAAATTTTTATGTTTTTGGATTTAATAACAAAGTTATTACTTGATTTCATGAAGTTTTACAAAATTTAAAATAATTCAAATCTAAAGAAGATGAAAATTATTTTCATAAGTGATGATACAATGTAAAGGATGGGACTTAATTTTGAAAATGCATCCAAGATATTTGTCTCAGAAGCATAATATTTAAATAAATATGAGCAC
This sequence comes from Viscum album, assembly GCA_963277665.1. NCBI lineage: Eukaryota > Viridiplantae > Streptophyta > Magnoliopsida > Santalales > Viscaceae > Viscum > Viscum album. The sequence goes on along the minus strand of OY728155.1, from coordinate 161,297,114 downwards.
GGTGGTTAGAAAGAGAAAAAGAAATTTGAAAAGGGAAATAAATAAAAGAAAATGAAACCAAAAACATCCTCAAATAATAAAGTAAAGAATTAGAAGAAAGTGCCTGATGAGATAAGGGATGAGTGGATAAGTAAGAACAATGAGTGGAAAGAAGGGGGTCTATTTTTCAGACTTGAACTATTAGAATCCTTATCTTTAAAGATTCAGGTAGTCGATGCTTTTCAATAATAGGGAAAGAAAAATAAGTAGAAGAAAACTTTATCATAAGTTCAGTTGTGTGATAGTTTGTGGAAAGGTGTTGAGTCAGCATCTGCAAATTTTACTTTACCTCCTCCTCAATCCAATCAAAAAAATACGGATGATGGATTATCTTTCCAAGAAACTGATATAGTTTGTGTTTAATTTCTGTCTATATTAGACAAGGGAAAGGCCAAAGTTGTAGATAAATAATTAGTACCACCTGAAGTCTAATAAAAACCATCAGAATTGGTACCTACTGGTAAGGATGGTTTAAGAATAGAGGAATGAATCCATGAGGAGTTTTATAAATAAATGGAGGAAGGAATTGTAGGGATTGATTATTTATCCAAAATTGCAGAAGGAGAAGAAATTGAATAGGAAGAAGTGATTGATAATGATAATGAATATAAAGAATAAGAAGAAGATGGAAATAAAGAAGAGGAAGATAATGATGATGAATACAATGAGAATAAATAAAAAGATAAAGATGTCCAAACTCAATCAGATATGTTTTACTTGAAATTAATAGAGGCATCCTCATTGCATTTTCCTTCCAAGATATATGGGAATAAATATGAGAATTATGAGAAGAAAAAATATTCATCATAGAAAGAATATGTATCATCATCCAAGAAAGATGAGAAATCTAAAGACTCAATCCCAAGCAACCAGACTCAGCCCTTAAAAATGCTGTGTAAATTCTTTTATAAAATAAACTTAAATAAATACACAACATTAAATACAACAGATAACCTTTTACCGATCTAGGTTCTAGAAAATTAGATACATGACTTACATATCAACAAAATACGAAAAATAAAAAACAATGATTCTTCAGCGCATTGCTTCAATAATAGAGTTTCAATACGGTAAGTTTTCTAAACCTATAAAAGTGATTATAACTCGTAGGGTGAGAATTTAAAATGCCTAGTAAGGGTTTTTAAAAAAAATTAATAAATTCCTTAAAAGAAACATAAACATACTTAAATAACTTTATTTAAAATAAAATAACATCACTCTTATCATGTCATCGTCACTTTTTGAGAGTTACTGAAAATCATTTTTAGGGAACTCATGCTCAAGAATTTCTACTCTTATTTAAAAATAAAAAATAAAATGCATTATAAAATATTCACGCACTTGGAAAAAAATTATTAAATTCCACCTATAATTTATATAATGACCATACTTAATTATGCATGACATGCTAGGGGTGTGGATAAAAATTTACACATGAAATAATATTTTTTCATAATTTTCATAGATAATGATGTCATTTATCATTCTACATAAATGAATACCATGAAATGATAGATATGTTTCTAACATTATTATTATTCATTTCATATAGATGTTTTTATCTACAAGAATATACTTAAATATAAAACATTTTACCATGTGAACTTGATAATGAAAAACTGATTAATATATGTTTAAAACAGAATGTTCATTAACCATTGATATTCTTCTCGATGAATAATCACATGGACCTTCACTTACTAGATTCATAATTAGGGAATGAATATAAAGGGACATCATAACCATATTGTTAAGGCCTTGTTCCAAGACCATAAATAACCATACTATCAAGGCCTCGTGCCAAGACCATAAATAACCATTTTGCCAATGCCTCATTCCAAGACCGTAGTTTGTCTCATGAGACCTACTGATGCATCGAGGGGATATCATGGGCCCCACCCATTACTTACTAATTCCAATGCATTCCTTATATGTCTAATAAAAATATGTCATTAAATCAAAGTGTCTCATACCACATTGATTTATTTGAATCTCATTAATAGATGAAAATAAGTTCATTAATAAATTCTTGAGGTACATAATCTTTAAACAATCCCAAGTGTCTCATATCACTTTAAAAAGTTTAATTCTTAATCCATATAATATCATAAAAATATTAATCTCACACTTGTAATAAATGTCTCTATTTTTAATGCACAAATAATTAGTGCAATGAAATAAATACATATATTCTCTCTAAAATTCATGGAATGTCATTTATAAATTCAAAGTTGACCATAACAAACTACGCATGACATACTATAAGGGGAGAATTCAATTTCACACATGAAATGATAACTTTTTACACAATTTCACATAAAATGATAAGGTTTATCCCATGAATTTTAGAAAACAAAGTTTTTATAAGAGTTTAAAATCACTAAATGTTAGTTTGGATGTTGGAAAATTCCATTTCTAAATAATAGATAAAGAACATTTTTACTTAATTTTTTTATACTTAAATTCTTATATATAAATATATATATATATATATATATATATAACTGTATATATATACTTATATAAGTGTACTTGGTTTGTATACATAAAACTATTTCAAAATTTTAAATCAAGAACCCTCCCATATGAACACACACCAAGAAAAAGATAAAAAATAAATGTAAATATGTTTTCTTTCATGTAGGATTATACACATACCCACATATATGTATATCATCCTTATAAAAATAAATTTTTAAAACTATGTTAAAACATGAGATTTTAGATATAAGATTCATAGCGAAGAAACCCTTAACATATGTACATATATATTCTGAAAATACGAAGCTATATATGTGTATGTACTCTTTTATAAACACATATATGTAATTTTTTGGTAAAAAGAACATGAATAAATAATAAGATTTAATTCTTAAAACCATAATACTTTAGATATAGATCTTCTTTTTTGAGAAAACATTTCATATATACCGTTTTGGTTAAAATGATATGGTATACACACATATATATAAATACATATATGTAGGACCCCGGGGCACCCTGAGAGGGGAGGGTGAATTAGGGTGTCAACTTTTTCTTCTTAAAGTTGTGGATCTTGTTCCCACATTGGTAGGAACTACTTAAACCTGTATGAAGGATATGATCAGCAATGATACATTCACATACAGAGAGATGACACAGCTATTTTTACTTGGTTCACCACTTAGGGCTACGTCCAGGGAGCATACGTCGACAGGTTGTTGGTCGTACCTGAATCCACTATGCTTCACTAGATTTAGATTACAATTGTTTGGGCACAGTCACTCTGTCCTAGGCTCACTGCCTTTACAAAGGTTCAGGGATAGCTCACTACTTCCCTCGGGTCACTCCCGTTGACTCCCCCTGGCTCACTGCCATTGGTGAAGTCTCACTCAGTTTATAGACGTGAAGGTCTCTTCAATAGATTTGCATTGAAGCCTTTGTCTCCTGTTCAGCATGATACTTTGCTTGCATCAGAGTCCTGAGTTGATGCTCTTTTGTATTCAACCTTTTACTTTAGTGCAATGACTGAATGCACTAGATCCCCTTGTCTTTGTTTTCCTAAATTACAATCACTTGTGTGATTTCTCAATAAATGATTCTCTATTGAAGTCCAAATTTCATCCACCGATGAATACCCCTTTTTCCCCTTTCCACTGGGCGAACAACATTTGGAAAGGGCCTTCACAAAGTACCCTACTTCGCCAGGCTCCCAATTTTGCAAAGCTCAAATAAGCCTTCACGGAGTCCCTGCCTTTTCGCGAAGCTCAATCGTGAAGCACTCTCGCGATGCTTCAGCCTTTGCAATGCTGGGCTATCACAGAGCTCCTACCTCTTCGCGAAGCTCACTGAGCCAATGCAGGGTGCAAGACTTTCGCGGAGCTATAATAGCCGCCGCGAAGCTCCTATTTCGTGAAGCAGACTGCCTTCGCGAGTGACCTTTGCGAACCGAGAGAAAAGGATTTTCGTTGAGAGCTCTCTCCCCTTCTCTTGAGGGGGTCGACCTGTATTTTTAGGCAATTCCACCGACCCTCAAACTTTCTGCGCGAAGTCAATGCCATGTCAGCTCAAATCGCGAAGCTCTGAATTTCCCGCCAGAATTCTCTCAAAATCGCAAAGCACTACAGAAATTTTCCATTCTCAGAGCTCTTCATAATCGTGGAGCATCCCATCAATTACTTCGCACCTTCGCTGTAAAGCTCCCTCGCAAAGCCCTTCATCGCCGCGAAGCTCCCTTGCAAATCCCTTTATCGCTGCGAAGCTCTCCAGCCTCTGTCGTTCGCGAAGCTTGACGTAATCGTGAAGAATCACCGCCTCCATTCTTCTGGTCTTCGCGAAATCCAATCCATGCATCCCATCTTCGCGAAATTCATGCCTTTGCCATATTTAATTATTATCTTCATGGAAATCCACTTTTCGCGATTCTCACCAACCTCCAAATTTTGGACCCCAAAAATTTGGCAAACACTGGAAAACGGCGCCACCTTGTATCTGCTCTTTTTTTCCGCCTCCAGATCATCCATTCCTTTGTTGATGTTCCTTGAATAAAACATGGATCATTATCTACAGTTCTCAAACTCGACATGCCACCATGGAATCTCCTTTGTCAACAAATTTGTATGTCGTCTGTTTGCTTTGTCAACAAGCACGATCACCTCAACAGCACTTCTTCTTGGTGATATGTATCCTACATCAACTCTTCTACTTTTATCACAAACTCCACTATTGTGATATGTATTCTTTGAAGGCATAGCTTTAGCATCATCATCTTCTATGACAATGTGATGTGCATGGCTATCACAGAAGTCCAATGTCCATGGCCGTCACAAAATGCCAATCCCTTGCACATTGTCTTCTTCTTCAACCATCTTCCTCTACTTCATGAAAAACATACGATTCTAGTCTTCATGAAGTCTCTTGCATGGTTCTCATGCAATCATGAAGAGTTTCATGGTCTTCATAAAATCTCATTCTTCTTTAATCATCCTCAGATAGATTGCACCTCACATTCTTCATTTTTGTAAACAATGTATCACCTTTGACACATGTTCTTTGAACTTACAATCAGTACAACAATCGTCTGAATCACCATTCCTCTACTTCAGCGGAGTACTTCATGATCTCCTTCATTTTGATCTTCCAATCCTCCATTTCATTGGAGTACTTCTTGATCTCCTTCATTTTTATCTTCATTGACAACTATTGACAACAAATACAAACTTATACACAAAGTGGTTCCAACAATATATATGTGTGTGTGTACATATATTAGTTTACACAAAAGAAAGATAATAAAATACCCTTACTTGATCATCAAAACCATACTTTTGTGTCTATAAGATTTGTTGGGAAAGATCATTTAAAACAAGAAGATTTATCATATATATAATTCAGATTAAAGATATATGTTTTGACATAAATATATATATATATAACTATGTATATATATATATATATAAGTTTACAAAATCAAATGAAAATAATATAATTCCCTTTGATTTGGATTAGTAGAGGGCAGAGGGTTTCTGAAATGAGAGAGAGAGAAAGAGAGAGACTTGGTAGAGAGAATTTTCGAGTAACAACTTGGGTGTAAAGTGGGGTTTTTAAAAAAACAAATTTCTCAATTGTTGTTTCAAAATTGACCATAGCTAACCTAAACAAAAACATTAATTAGTGAAAAACAATGGGCAACATGTTGATTGATTCCCTAAAATATAAAATTACAGTAGTGGAGATGATCTGAATCAAGGATGGAGATGTTTGGTTTAAAATAACACCACCTTTGTAAATAAAACAAGGGGAAGAGACTAAAGGAAATAAAATGAGAGTGGAAATATGGAATCAAGAGAAAGGGAGGATGGAGAGGGGCTGGTGGCTACAAGGTCATATGGGGACTAGTGTGGCTCCATGAGGAAGAAGTAAGGAGAAAGAACAGATAGCTCAGATCTATTTTGATTTGATCCAAGGGTTTGTATTAACCCTAAAAACATTTAATGAAGGGAAACTCATTGATTGATAATGGATGGACATGATGTCATCTCAGATATGATAAAATGACCCATGAATTGATCAAAGCATTTTAAATGGGATGAATGGCTGAGATTAGATCAGAAGGATCGAACGACTATGATCGTCCATGCATTTTTAATTATGTCGAATGGACCAAATCAGGCAGAGCTAGATCAGAAAATCCATAAAAATGTACGGAAATAAACCAAAACACTGGGACTCGAATGGGGTATCGGTGCGGATAACCGGGATCTCGCATGGTGAGATCACATGTTCCAGAAAAAATCACATCCCACTTCAAAAACTCACTGGTTTCATAGCTGCCTAATAAGTTTTGGTGTGCATCACCTTGTCTAGATGACATAAACACACAAACAAAGGGTCTTTATTCACAGGACCCTACCCACAGGCACTCATTCCACCCTCTGCTCATGCCTAACTAGGACCTATACACGGGTCCAAGCATGTGTTGCCTGATCATTGAAATCCTGGTTCGCCTACTTCTTGAGCCTCCTTGAGAATGATTATACACCTCCTTTCGGGGGTTGACCGAGTCCCCCAGTATAGTTGAGGTGTCCCCTTATCCTAGGAATGGTTCCAAATTTTTAATACTTGAAAGAATTTAAAATAAGAAATTTAGACATATAACAACTTTTTATCCAAAATTATTTAATTTAATTCCCTTATTAACACATGTTATTACCATTAACTATTTCCATGCACATCCTTACTTAAAAACTTACTTTAAATAAAAATTGTTTCCATCTTAATTTTAAATACTAAAAACACATAACCATGTTGTATCAAACCATAATATTATTTCAAAATATTTTAACTCACTAATACAGATAAAATGCTAATGTTTATTACTCATATTATTAATTTAAAATCATAATTTAATTTAACCAAAATATTATTTAAATACACCCTTTGGCTATAAAATCCAACGGTCACTTTTAAACCCCCAACGGCCACTTATAACGATCATATTTGTCATATAAGTACCTATCCAAGGTATCAAAGATCATTACTTATTTTTAATAGGATGGTGCTCTACATCTCTTTGACTCTTATCATTTTTTCTATACGGCTTTCCATACTATTTTTTATTACGGTTGATCCAAGGGAGGTCAACTATACTATCAACCTTATTGTCGTGCTTGGTAGTCTTCAGTTTATTCTACTAGGGATTGCGATGAGTTTTCTTCATTAGTTGTAATCTTTTGTATCCATATAATATTTCAGTGTTTGAATAAAATATTTCTCTTTGTCCTTAGTGTATTTGAAATAAAATAAACCAATTTTCATAAAATAATAATAATAAATAATAAATAATAATAAATGTTAATATTACAGTTATAATTAAGTTTAGGGCATTACATTCTCCCCCTATTAACAGAATTGTGCCCTCATAATTCTATTATACTCATAGATTCCCCCATTAGCAATGACGTTCTGACATCATCCTCTATGTCTCTACAAAAACAATTCAATTATTTTATTTTTTTTATATTATTAAAAATGAATTATAATAATTAATCCACACCTTTACCAGTACCACAAGAGTTCGTGATTCTCCGTTTTCATGGTTTCCAAGGTGGTTCCAAATTCTTCTATTTCTTTGGTCCAAACACACCTCAAGTATCTAGATTCAAACTCATGTATGCAGCAATCGGATCTCAAGTGAATTTAATGGGAGATGAAAAGGTCAGATATATCATAAAGGACTTGATTCCTATAAACCAACTGAACCACCTTGTTTTCTAAAATTCTAAAATCATAAATCTTCCCAAACGAACTTAAGTTTAGCAGTTTAAATATATAATTTGTGCAGAGTTCATAGGCTTTAGTAGATTCATGAAAATTCCTTAAAGACGGATTCTTTTCAAACATAGTAAAACATCTAAATAGACCCTCAAAATAATTTCCTCGCCGCACATAGAATGAAATTTGTTCATGTAGTATGAGAAAGTAAACGAAGCCTGACCACCAGAAGAATTCAAGTATACTAGGGGTTTGGAAAATTGATAAATATGTTTTCAATATAAACATAGGTTTCTGAAATGCTCAAATACATCCGAACATGACTTTAACATTATTTTTTATAGTATCTCATCTTGAAGGGACAAAAGATTAGTTTGTGATCTTCTTCCTTCCATCTGAAATAAAAAAATATATAAGGAAAGAAATATTAAATTTTTAATTTGTTCAAATTTTCAAAAATTAACTAGGTTGTTCCTCTGCTACCAATTGTTATGACCTGATCCCAAGTAAATGGAATCAGGGCTTACAAATACTGTGTAAATTTTGTTTATAAAATAAAATTGAATAAATGCACAGAATTAAATACAAAAGAGGACCTTTTATCAATCTAGGTTCTGGAAAATTAGATACATGACTTACATATCAACAAAATATATGAATTGAAAAAACAATGATTCTTCAGCGTATTGCTTCCACAATAGAGTTTCAATGTAGTAAGTTTTCTAAACCAGTAGAAGTGATTATAACTTTTTGGGTGAGAATTTAAAATTCCCTGTGAGGGGTTTTAGAAACAATTAATAAATTCCTTAAATTAAACATAAAAATACTTAAATCACTTTATTTAAAATAAAATAACATCTCTCTTAGCATGTCATGATCGTTTTTTGAGAGTTACTGAAAATCATTTTTAGGGAACTTGTGCTCAAGAATTTCTACTCTTATTTAAAATTTACAAATAAAATAAATTATAAAATATTCTTTTACTTGAACTAAAGTGAATTAAATTCTACCTATAAGTTAGATAATGACCATACATAATTATTTATGACTTTTCAGGGGTGTAGATACAAATTTATAGATGAAATAATATTTGTTCATAATTTTCACAAACAATGATGTCATTTATCATTCCACATAATTGTAAACCATGAATTGATATATAATTTTATAACCTTATTATTATTCCATTAAAATATATGTTTTTATATACAAGAATATACTTAGCCCAAATAGCCCGAATTCCTTCTTTTTTATTGATTTTTTGATAACCCCCCTTTCAAGGGATGAGAGTGAACCCTTATAAGGCCTATAGGCATAGAGATTACATGGCTCGTAAGTCTTAGAAAATATATAGGATATAACTACATGGAAATTATCCTCCCAAGCTTCTTAATCATTATGTTATCTCTCAACTCTAGTTCATCTTGGCTTCCCATGCAAGCACAGGCTGGTCCCAATGGAAAAATACATACCCTCTCTTTCTAACAAATCCGCTTAATCTTCTACTCTAGTTAATGTGCCTGCTCTGAATTCTCATCTGGAGTATAATCCTTGTAGAGTCTACCTAGTCGTTAAGTCCAATTTCATGTGGCATGAATCCCATGAGGTGGCCGAAGGCCTTGAGGTGGCCCGAAGGCCTTGAGGTGGCATGAAGGCCTTGAGGTGGCCTGAAGGCCTTAAGGTGGCCCAAAGGCCTTCAGGTGGCCCGAAAGCCTTACTGGCCTAAAGACCTTGGGTGGATCAAAGACCTTGAAGGACCCAAGGCCCAAACTGGTGGCCCAAAATCCAAATAGATTAATAGTTTTAGATTCTACAGTACTTAACAGTACCTGCTACAGTACCTGCTATAGTACTGCTCCAGTAACCTGGAAATTATGTCTCCACCCGGTTTTGAACTCAGGTCTCTTGGATGCACTTGTCGAGTCCTCACCAACTGGGTTGAGGATCTTGTACTACAAGAATATACTTAAATATAAAACATTTTTCCATGTGCACTTGATAATGTAAAACCAATTAATACAGGTTCAAAATAGAATATTCATTAACCATTGATATTATTCTAAACAAATAATCACATAGACTTTCACTTACTAGATTCATAACGAAGGAATTCATAATGTGGGATATCATAACCATATCGTCAAGTCCTCATGACACGACCATAAATAACCATATTGTCAAGGCCTCATGACAAGACTATAAATAACTATTTTTTCAAGGCCTCTTGCTAAGACCATAGTTTGTCTCATGAGACCTACTGATACATCAAGGGACCATCACAGGCCCCACATGTCACTTACTAAGTCCAATTCATTCCTCATATGTCTAATAAAAATATTTTTTTAAATCAAAGTGTCTCATACCACTTTTATTTATTTGAATCTTAATCATAGATGAAAATAAGTTCATTAATAAATTCTTGAGGTGCATAATCTTTAAACAATCCAAAGCATCTCATACCACTTTTAAAATGTTAATTCCTAATCCATATAATATCATAAAAATATTAATCTTACACTTGTAATAAATTTATCTATTTTTAATGCACAAATATGTAGTTTAATTAAATAAATACATACATTCTCTCTAAAATGCATGGAATGTTATTTATAAATTAGACATTGACTATAACTAACTATGTATGACATACCATGATGGGATAATGTAGTTTCTCACATTAAATGATAACTTGTTTCATAATTTCACATAAAATGATAAGGTTTATCTCATAAAGTTGAGAAAAAAAGGGTTTATAAGAGTTTAAAATAACTAGACATTTGTTTCGAGGTTGAAAATACCATTTCTAAATAATAGATAAAGAACATATATACTTAAGTTGTTTATACTAAAATGGTTATATTTGTATATATGTATATATATATATATACTTATATAAGTGTATGTGGTTTGTATGCATAAAAATCTTTCAAAATTTTAAATCAAGAATCCTCCCATATGAATACACACCAATAAAAAGTTGAAAAAGAAATGTAAATGTGTTTTCCTGCATGTATAATTACACACATACCCACATATATGTATATCACCCTTATAAAAATAAATTTTGAAAACTAAGTTAATTCATAAGTTTTTAGATATAAGATTCATGGAGAAAAAAACCCTTAACATATATACATATATATTCTAAAAATGCTAAGCTATATATGTATATGTACGCATGTATAAACACATATATGTAATTTTTTGGTAAATAAACACGATTCGGTAAAAAGATTTCATTCATAAAACCATAATAATTTAGATTTAGATCTTCTAATTCAAGAAAACATTTCATATATACCATTTCGGTTAAAAGGATATGGTATAGACATATATATATATATATATATACATATATATATTAGTTTACATAAAATAAAGATATAAAATCCCCTTACTTGATCATAAAACCCATAACTTTACATCTATAATATTTTTAGGGAAAGATCATTTAAATATATATATATAATTTTATTAAATCAAATGAAAATAATAAAATTCTCTTAATTGATTCAAATCAGGAGAGGACTGAGGTTTTCTGAATCGAGAGAGATAGACTTGGCAGAGAGAATTTTTGAGTAACAACTTGGGTGAAAAGTGGGGTTTTTAAAAAAAATCAATTACTATTCTGAATTGACCATAGATAACCCAAAAAACATTAATTAGTGAAAATCAATGAGCAACATGTTGATTGATATCCTAAAATATAAAATTGTAGTAGTGAAGAGGATCTGAGTCAAAGATGGAGATGTTTGGTTTAAAATAACACCACCTTTGTAAATAAAACAAGGGGAATAGACTAAAGGAAACACAACGATAGTGGAAAGATGGAATCAAAGGAAAGAGATGATGGATATGGGCTTATGACTACAAGGTCATATGGGGACTGGTGTGGATCCATGAGGAAGAAGAAGGGAGAAAGAATAGACAGCTCAGATCTATTTTGATCTGATCTAAGGGTTTGTATTAACCCTAAAATATTAACGAAGGGAAACTCGTGGTTGGATAATGGACGGCCAGGATGTGACCTAGGATCTGATCGAATGTACCAGAATTGGCCATCACATTTTAAATGGGATGAATGTATAAGATTAGATCAGAAGGATCAGATGAATATGATCGTCCGTGAATTTTTAATTAGGTTAAATGGTCCAGATCAGGCGGAGCCAGATCAAACGGTCTGTAGAAACACATGGTGATAAACCGTAGCACTGGGACTCAAACAGGGTATCGGTGTGGACAACCTGGATCTCGTGCGGAGAGATCCTTCAGTTGAGATCCCGTATCTCGTAAAAACTCGCGTCCCACATAGAAACATCGCTGGTTTCAGGTCTGCCTTATAATCCTTGGTGTGCAGCGCCTTATCTCGATGACACAAACACACACACAAGGGGTCCTTATACACGGGACCCCACCCACAAGCACTCATCCCATATTCTATTCATGTCTGATCAATCCCTATACATGGGTTCGTGTGCGTGTTTCCTAAGCTATGCATGTATGGTTCGCCTACTACTCGATCCACCTTGGGAACGGGTAGATGCCTCCTTGATGGGGTTGACCGGGTCCCCCATCATAGTGGTGGTATCCCCTTAGCCTAGGAATAGTTCAAAATTTTTAATACTTGAAAGACTTTAAAATAAAAATATAGAAATAGAACAAATTTTTATCCAAATTATTTTATTTAATTCCCTTATTAACACCCTTTATTACCATTAATTATTTCTATGCACTTCCTTACTAAAAAATTACTTCAAATGAAAATGGATTCCAGATTAATTTTAAACACTAAAAACACATAACCATGTTATATCAAACCATAATATTATTTCAAAATATTCCACTAATACACATAAAATACTAATGTTTATTACCTATATTATTTATTTAAAATTATAATTTCATTTAACAAAAATATTATTTAAACACACCCAATGGCTACAAAACCCAACGGTCACTTTTAAACCCAGAACGGACACTTATAATATTCATATTAGCCATATAAGTACCCGTCAAAGGAATCAAATATCATTACTTGTTTTTAAGAGGATGGTGCTCTACACTCTTTGACTCTTATCATTTTTTCTATACTTATTTCCATACTCTTTTTTATTACGGTTGATCCAAGGGATGTCAACTACACTATCGGATTTATTTTCTTGCTTGGTAGTCTTCTGCTAATTCTACTAGGTCTTGCGATGAGTTTTCTTGAGTAGTTGTAATATTTTAAATCCATGTAATATTTCAGTGTTTAAATAAAATGTTTCTCTTTCTTCTTAGATTATTTGAAATAAAACACACCAATTCTCATTAAAATAAGAATGATAATAATAATAATAATAATAACTAAAAAATATTATTATTATAGTTATAATTAAGTTTATGGTGTTACAAGAAAGATCAAGTTTCAAAAACAAATGCTCGCAAATATGACACCAATGATATGAAGATAATTTCATTATCTGATGTAAAGGAAACTAGATAAAAAGTTGAGAAATCTACCTCAAATAAAGTTGATAAATGAAAAATAAAGAATAAACTAGAACTAGTTATCCTCAACTCCTTGAAATTGAAGAATCAGAATCATTGAATATGATTAATGCTCAAAGGGTAGATTATAGCATTCAATATTTAAAAGACTCAAAGGAAAAATTCCATAGTTTATAATACTTGAAGCAATGGTGTAATTAGTTCTTTAAAATCAAAGTTAAAAATTAGAGTCAATCAAAGTTATAAATAATAGGGTGATTTGGTTAGAGGCTAATTTAAAAGTTCTTCAAGAAATTTATTAATCTCACAAAAAGGAATGAAATAAAGTTTTCAAAATGGTCTCACAATACTGATATCGATGTCAAGTTTCATAAAGATACTATTGAATATTTTAAGGAGATTATAAATGAAGTCTTAGAAGCTTTCAATCTATTATCCAAAGATATGGAAGTTAGGGTGAATTTTTTGGAACATTTTAATGATCCTACTAATAACCGGTCTTAGGAAGTGAAAGAGTTGACAGAGAAGATGAAATATTTGTAGTTTCAGTTGTCAAGATTCAAAGTTTATAAGGACAAAATAATTGGTTTGAAAAATCAGAATAATGATTTGTCTAAAAAATTGTAGGTTCAAGATGAAATTATTTGTGTTCAAAGAGAAAAGATTTGGTCTCAAGATGAAATTATAGCAAATATTCAAGAGGATATAAAATAGATCAAAAAGAATAATTCCATTATGAAATCCTTGATTAAGAAAGATTAAAATATTTTCCATTTTTAAATCTTGTTGTAATTGTATTTTGAAAACATGAATATTATTGAATCACTTCTTTATCTCGTTATGATCTATTTGAATGTTTTACAATTACAATTGGTTGAATATTCTTTCTTTTTTTTGGATGATTAGGTAGTTAATTATATTGTCTTGTATAGTGGTTTTTCTAACCCTTTTTAGGAGACTCAAGAATTTTACCATTTTTTATTGAAAATCACAAAGGGGTATAATTTTATAAAAATGGAGAGAAGTATTCTTATCTAGTATATTCTTATTCAAATGTGGAGAAATTAATTAAGGAGGAATATATCATATTAAGGGGGAGAATACAATCCTTAGGGGGTGTTTTATCCTAAGGGTAATTCAATCATATTCCTTATTGTATTCGGATGAGTTATAAACTCAGGGGGATATTAGGATTATTACTTAATACTGAATATAGAGAACCTAAAATTAAATGGACTAAAAGTTTTTCAAAGTTATATTTTCATTTATCTTTTGGGTTTGTTCTTTCCAAAAATGGGGAGATTGTTAAGTAAAAAAGTTCTACTTATAAATTTTCCATTCCTCTTGTTTTGGAAATCACAAACACTTTCTTATATAATTGATTACTAACTTTTTATGTACAAAGTTATTTAGTACTTTTTTGTAGAAAACATTTTCTTTCTACCATACTTAGAATTAGTTTGTAAGTATTGTGAATATAAACTTATTATCTTTCATTATGATTATCACAATGACACTGGAACCAATAAAAATTGTACCCATCCTTATCAAAATTGATGTTAGACTTCATTCCTCGTCTTTTATACTGGAAAATTTTTAAACTTCATACTGATACCAGATCTGATATACATCAGATTCATACTCATATGGATTATCATAATGAAAATCATAGGGAAGTCTATTAGAATAACTTAATTTTATATTCATAGTATGGAAAACTTATTTCTATCATAATAGAATACCATTTACATTATAATGGTATAAATCAATATAAAGTCAAACATTCAGTTACAAAAATATCCATTAAAGTTCTAAGTGTCCAATTCATTGTGACAAACTCAGAGAAAATATGACCATTGGGGAAAATATGACTATTGGGAAAATTTCATATAAAGACCCGGTCATTTAAAGAGTTTTGAGAAATTTCTATATCAGAAGTGCGGATCGATTTCTTTTTCATTTTCTTATTATGTGGGAGATCTGATGATTAAATAGCATGAATGGATTATTATTCGTCTTTTTTAATTATTTTAGAGTTTTTTCATCTTAAGGGAACCTTGTCAGGTTGTCCCCTTAAGAATTTTGTTGCATTCTAATTGTGTGTCTAATCCATAATTACGATCGAGGGATTATGGGGATAGTAAAATAGGGAATTTGATCTTCTGATCGAGGGCTTGCGAAGATAGAAAAACAGAGCTAATCCATCGGATCAAGGGCTATCGAGGATAAGAAGACAGAACAAAGCTAATCATTATATCAAGGTCTTTCCTTGCTGAGGAAAGATAAACTTTCTTTTAAGCATAAAATGAGGGATACATTTAGCCAAGGTTTTTGTCTACCTTACTTTTAAGGTTAAAATAGATCTATTTTTTAAAATATTTATAAGTCGTTATTATATTTTTTATATTGTTTGAATTATTTCTTATAAGTCTTTTATTCTATTGTTCTTATTTGAATTGTTTTATCATAACATATATGAATATGATAAACATTAATTTTTAATCATATATTCTGTAAATATGATCTGTTTTATTTAATATAATTAAATCTTATGTGATTATGATTATTCTACTTTTATTATGACCTGTTATAATATGATCTTTTATGATTATTATTCTTTTACTTTGATATATTGAAATCAATCCTGATTATGATACTTAGGTAATCATACTGAGGACCAAGTCTGAATCTGGTCTTTTTAATTAAAAGTGGTTTGTGAATTTTTTTAGTTTAATTATTTTAAAATAAAGTTTTTAAAAATATAATTTACCCCCCACATCTTATAATAGATCAATCTAGAATATATTTTTACCATCCTAAATATCAATATAACTCATATTTATATCTAATAGATTCGTCCGGTAAATCTATTCGAAACCTATAACCTTTCCTTGAAGAGTTTTTCAACAGGTGATGTTTTGTCACTTCATTCCTCTTGGTTCGCCTTCATCTATTCTCTTAATCATTACATTTCTATTAATATGAAGTTTAAAGGTTTAGATTATATAGTTTTTAAGGGAAAATAACTCTAGAAGTTAAAAGGTTTTGAATACAGAGGGTAAGAATGATAAAGAGAGAGAGAGGGTTTTCTGATAGTTTTGGTTATTTCGGTTCTGGTTTCTCAAGCCATTTACTCATTGTAATCATTATTTAATTTTTTATTTTGAAAAAACATGCTTTTTCAAAAATGAAATAAATTATTATTTTATTTAAACAACTAATAAATAAAAAATAAAAAATAAAAAATCGATACATAATTAAAAAAATAATAATAATAATTTATTTATAATTATATATTCTTAACTCCCCCTTAATAAAATCAAAACTAGCAGTGGGAAGTGGTTTAGTAAAAATATTATCAAGTCGATATTTAGTATTTACAAATTCTAAAGAAATATCCTTTTTAAGAACATGATCTCCTAGAAAATGATGTCTTATATCAATATACTTGGTTAATGGGTGACTTATAGGATTTTTTGAGATACTAATTACACTTGTATTATCACATAAAATTTGAATATTAATAAAATAAAGTCCAAATTAGTAAGGTGTGTTTCATTCACAACACTTGTGAATAGTAACTACTGAAAAATATATATTCTACCTCGGTTATTGATAGAGTAATTGAATTTTGTTTCTTACTTGACCATGTAACTAAATATTTTTCTAAAAAGTGGAAGGTTCCGGATGTACTTTTTCTATCTAATATACATCCTCTAAAATAATCATATGAATATGAAATTAAATTAAAATCATAAGTTTTTGGATAAAGAAGAGATTGAAAAATATTTCATTTTAAATATCTAAAAAATCTTTTAACAACTGTGAGATGGGATTATTTTGGGTTTGATAGAAATTAGAACATAAACATACAAAAAAATTTTTTCTAGTCTACTAACAGTATGATATAATAAACTTTAAATAACACCTCTATAAAACAAGTTTTCAACTAGTTTTATAGCTTCATCCAAATCAAGTTTTACATTAGTGCACATGGGATTAGTATAAGTCTTACTATTTTCTAATACAAAACTTTTCAATGAATCAATAATTTATTTGATTTGATTTAAAACATTTCCACAATCTTTTTGATATAATTGAAATCCCATAAATAAATTTAATTCTATCATCATACTCATTTAAAATTAATTTTGTATAAGGTTTAAAAAATCATTACAAAGATTTTTATTTGTTGAACTCAAAATAACATCATCTACTTAAATTTTTACTAATAATATATTAGAGAAGATGGTTTTTTCAAATAGATTAATATCTAATAACCCTATAGAAAATCCATTTTCCAATAAAAAGAAGACTAATATTTTATACCAAACTATGGGTGCTTATTTAAGGCCATAAAGAGTTTTAGTAAGTTTGAAAACTGAATTTTGTATATGAAAGTTTTCAAAACCTAGCAGTTGTTAAATATAAACTTCCTCCATTAAATATCCATTTAAAAAAAGATTAGTTTAAATCCATATGATATAATTTAAAATTCATATGAGATTCATGAGCTAAAAGGATTCTAATAGCTTCTAATATAGCAACAGGTTCAAAGGTTTAATCATAGTATATACATTTTTCTTAGTTGTATCATTTTTTTACTAATCTATATTTATTTCTAATAATTATCTCTTGTTCATATTTTTTATTTATAAAAACCCATTTGGTTTCTATTGCGAGATAATTGGTTGGTGTTTTAACTAAATACAAAATTTTACTTCAACTGAATCGATTATGTTCTTATTGGATATACATTAACCAAATTTCATCTTTTAAAGTTTCTTCTATGGTCTCAGGTTCTAATTATGATAGGAAGGCAGAAAATTCATCTAAGTTTCCAACATTTATTCTAATTCTTACTCCTCTATCAAGATCACCTATAACAGTTTCTAAAGGATGATCCTTTAAGGTTCTAGATTTTCTAGGTAAGATGCTTTAAGGTCAATTAACTTCATGTTCTTCTAGACTAGACTGAATTTCATATATTTTATTTTCAAAATAATTATTATATTTTTCATGTCTAAGGTTTTCAAAAGAGTCAAAAATTTCAAATTTTTTATCTTTCATTTTATCAAAAGGATCAATTTAATCAAAATTTACATGATCATATTCTTCAACAATCCTTAACTTTTTATTATACACTCTATAGGCTTTAGAAGTATAAAAATATCCTAGAAATATTCTTTCATTACCTTTTGGATAAAATTTACCAAGGTTCTCCTTAGTATGCAGGATATACACATTGCATCCAAATAATTTAAAGTACCTAACTTTAGGTTTTCTATTATTCCAAACTTCATAGGGTGTATTTTTAATAAGAGGTATTATTAAAACTCTCTTCATGATATAGAAAGTTTTTTTATATCCTCTTACCAAAAATAGGTAGGAATACTATATTCATTTAACTTATTCCTTGCCATCTCTTGAATAGTTCTATTTCTTCTTTTAATAATTCCATTCTATAGAGGTGTTATTGGTGCAGATAAGGTGTGTTTAATACATAAGTTTGAGAAAAAACAATTAAATTATTTATTCTCAAATTATCCACCCTGAACACTTTTTAATGAGATTATTTTAAAAACTTTTTCATTTTGAACAATTTTACAAAATATTTCAAAAACAATGAACACTTTACTTTTCAGTCTAAAATAAACCCATTAAATCTTAAGAAATCATCAACTAATATATTATATATAACTTTACAGCTGAGCTTACTACCCTTGATGGTCCAAAAAATCCATGTAGATAAGTTCTGATTGTTTAGATATAGCATCTTTGTTAATTGATTTGAAAGATAATATGTGTTGTTTGACAATTTGGCATGCATCATAGAATCTATCATTATTAAATTCAAGGCTAGGTAAATCAAAAACTAAGTGTTTCTTAGAAAATTTATAGAGAGTAAATACATTGCAGTTCCTAATCCTTTTATTCCAGATCTAAGATTCATTTTTCTAAGTAGTTAAACAATTATCTTTTTTACACAAGGAATCAAAATCCAAGATATAAACATTTTCAGTTCTATGTTATATAAATTTAAGAATGTTTACTTTAAATTCCGATCAATAATTGTTAGATAAATCAACATAAAATCCATCATCATATATTTTATAGATACTTATCAAGTTTTGATTCAGTCCTTGAACATATAGCACCTTATTGATTAAAATTGACTTTAGATCTCAGAATGATCCAACTTCAACTATCATCCCTTTAGCACTATCTCCAAAGGTAACTAGTTCTCCATCTAGTTTTTCTATTGTATGAAAATTGGAAGTCTCCACTCATGTTTCTTGAGCATCCACAGTCCATATAACATACATTATTGTTGTTTATGTGACCTTTTTTTGAAAAATTATTTAAAAAACAATTTGTTTTGATACCCATATTTTCTTGGGTATGGCTGTGTTAGCAAGAAAAGATTTGGGTATCTAGATTTTCCCTATTTTAACAAAAACATTACTTTCTTAAAATATATTTATGGAAATAAAAGTATTTTTAATTACACTTATTTGATAATTTCTTAAAAAATGTTTATTAAAATAATTTTATTTAATTCCATAGTATAAATAGGTGGCAATTTTAGAGCTTCAAATGAAATAATTTTTATATAACTTTGTTTTTTATCCCTTGCTTCCTATTCCATATTTTTCCTTTTTAAAAACAGTTTTTCAAGAATATCATTTAGATATTTTCTCCTTTATTTAATATATTAGAAGAACTATTAAATGATTATACTTCATCTTTTAATTATTTTATATTATTTTCATGAACAATACAGTTTTATTTAGATTTATTAAATATTTCTTTTAATTTTCTATCTTGTTTTAGAATTTCATCTTTTTCACTTAAAATAGAATTATGAATATTATTTAGTAACTTTTGATTTGTTACTAACTATTAATGTTTTTCTTCAAGAATTTAGAAATAATAAGCTAATTTTTTACAAGAGTAACTATTAGAATCAGAATCAGAAGAATAATAGGATTGTGCCTCATTATCTTCCTTAGCCCTAAAGTACATATTTTCTTTTAGGTTTTTGGATCTTTTTCTAAGTTAGATTTGGAAGAGATTTCAAATTCTTCAGACACACACCAAGTAACCTTCATAACTCTCTTTCCTTTTTTCTCATAATTAGCTTTCTTCTGATTTTTATTTTCCGTATTTCTTTTTTTTCTTTTAACTATGAGAAATTATGTCTAATATGACCCATCTGGTTTTATTCATATAATTATACTTCTTTTGATCCGATTTCATCTTTCTTAAATGACTCTCTGAAGCCTATCTTTTTCTTATAAAACATGATAATTTTTTGGCTAGCTGAGCCAGTTCCATTTCAGAATCTAAGAAATCTGAATCCTTTTAGAATTTGACATATTCTTTCAATTTCTATTCATGATTCTGATATTTAACTTTAAGGGAAGTATTTTCCCTTTTTACTATCATATGATATTCTAATTTATCTTGCATCTCTTCTTCATAAATCATCAGGGTTCCAATCAATTATTTTATTTTCAAATCTTTGACTGATGATGATTTTCGTATAACACCGGATATTCCATTCCATTTTGAGTGTAGTACTCTGAGTAATTTTAGGGATTGATCTGATTGTGTAATTTTGGTTCCTAAGGTAACAACATCATTGAATATCTCCATCAATGTCCCATTCATATGGATGATTATTTTTCCATCATACATTCTGAAGGTGTCAAACTTCAGTTTTGCAGTAGCATACCTTAATTGTTTGAGAATTCCAGTTCATTCATATGAAACAGTAATAGTTTTCCACATTTCATAAGCATTAAGACATTGAGATACTCAATTAAATTCTTCTAAACCATATCTACATATAATGGTATTCATTTCTTTTAAATTGATGTCATATTCAGATTTTTTGGTAGTATCTCATGTTTCTAGTTTTTCTTGGATTTCAGGTGGAGTGATAATTTTCATATATACTTTAAATCCAAGATTTGTTAGATATATAATCATGTGAGATTTCCAACATCCATTATTATCACTATTGAAGTATGGATCATGTACCATTTACATTACTTCTCTAGGATTATCCATTACTATCTATCTTTGTATAGACCTTTATACTTTGAGCTTACTAGAGCTTATATTCTTTCATTAAAAATCACTCCTTTAATACCAATTGTTAAGTTAGAATAATATAAAGAAGCACAAGAGGGGGTGAATTGTTCATTTTTGAAAATATTAGATAAATATTTGATTTTTTCCTTCTTTTTGATTTATCATATATGTAGAGTTCTCTTCTGTGTGTATTTTGAGTAGCAAATAAATCGTAATGAAGAACACATCACTTTTTATAGTGGTTCGGGGCACAAGGATCCCCTAGTCCACTCCATAAATTCTCTATCTATGAGCTTGGTGTTTTTTACTAGAAGGGTCCTCTTATCAAAAGACCTTAATAACTGAGTGTAGGCAGTTGAAACATTTAAAATAACACATTTACAAAGACTTCTATTTCTTTTACAGAGAACCGGATTCTCCACATCTTAGTTTGAGAAGCTGATACTCCACCACTACTGAGTTTGAGTAGAAAATACTAAAATAAATCAACAAATATTTAATTTATTTAGAAATAAGGTTATTTCTCACAATTATAGTAGTAACTTATA
The DNA here is from genome assembly GCA_963277665.1 of Viscum album. Taxonomy (NCBI): domain Eukaryota; kingdom Viridiplantae; phylum Streptophyta; class Magnoliopsida; order Santalales; family Viscaceae; genus Viscum; species Viscum album. The sequence continues at coordinate 161,275,185 of OY728155.1, read as the reverse complement.
GAATACATATCTTTTCTTCAAAGATAAATTTCTTCAAGAAATAATAGCTTCAAAGAGATCATATTTGGGAATGATCATCAATAAAAATAGTAGAAAACAAATAACATTAGTTACATGGAACAAGATTAAAATATATATATCTTCAAATTGTAACTTCTTCATAATAACAGATTCATTCAATCTTTTGTTTTTCTACAATAGTTCTGTATTTAAAAATATATTGCACATATGATATGATATGATCCCCTTTTAAAGAAAAAATACTCTTTAAGTTTATATAGAAAAATTGGATTTATTTTGATTGAGTATATCCAAAAATATCTCATGAAAAATTTAAATCATTTGAATTTAAATCATTAAAGAGAGTCATAACTATCCTTAGAAATAGGAATTATTTAATCCGTTGAATATGATCCTTTTAATTGGTTATAACACAACATTAAAATGATATTTACAAGCAATCATAGAAAAATATCTTTAATTATAAACTTCATCATTGAATAGTAAAATGTAGGGTGCCTTTATGTAATGACAAACTCTAAATGTAGGGTTAAAAACATATGGTTATTTACAATCATATGGTTGATAACATATGGTTATCCATAAACATAAGGTTGATTAACAATACTTTACGTTACTCAAATTTAGGGTTTCTTCCAAATGTAGGATTAATGATATATAATTTTCCAATAACATAGGGTACATGATACATAATTGTTATTTAAAATTTATATTTGTTGAACCATACATTACACTTACAAACTTAAGGTATGAATATTATTTCTATAATAATTTAAAATATATTCAGAATACTTTAACAAATATTTAAACCCGTAAATAAGATAAACATATCAAGAAATATATTCCTGAAAATCCTTAAAGTAAATTCATTAGTAAAACAAAAAGGGTATTTTTGAGCATCAAAATCAATAATATTTATATAGTATTGTTGATAAAATACATGCCCAACACCAAGGTGAGTATTACTTAATCCTTAACATTTTATTTATATTTCTCCTACAGACTTATCCTTTCCATAATAATATGATAAACACAATTCCATTATTATACTAAAGTGTTATGATATTAATATAAAAAATTTATCTATCCATTTCTATCTACTGTGAAAACTAAAGAATGGTAATTGTCTGTTGTGCAGACTACCACCTCTATGAAGTAACGATTTTAGTTTTTCAAATTGGTTTTATTTGTTTATCCAAACCACTTAAAATTTGATTTAAAAACTTAAAAACATATAAATAAATTCATTATTATTTTTTTACAATGATATTATATGCTTCTTCAACCATACCCACTCATCGAGTTATAGCGGTTTCATGTTTGGGATTTGTTTAACAACCTACTTGAATAATACTATAAAACTCTATCATGGATGACTATTAGAACTTAAATAATAATATTATTATAAGTTAATAATAATTTAATTCTTTTTTTGGTTATATAAAGGTAATATTATTTATTTAACTTATTATTAAGATATCATATTTGATAGCTAAATTTACCAAAATAAGCCAACACAGATTAAATTTTCATGCAAACATAGAAAATGAAAAAATAAATAAAAAAATCATAATAAATTGAATATATTAAATGAAATATATATATATATATATATATTAAAATTTTCTTAATAATTTATATAATTAATTGAATATGATTATTAATGAATTTAGGATCATGCATAGAATGAATCTGGAACAAGGAAAGGGTTTCATCTCAACATTTCCTTCTTTGGGACACATTTTCCTTTTATGCACCCTGTTTCATTTAAACACTATGTATACTTCCAATTGGATATATAATATCATTAATTATATTAACTAATGGTATTTTAACTTTAACATAAATCTCTATCTCTTTTAAAGTGTTTTTATTATAATGTTTCTTAAATTTTGAGGGTATGTGCTAACTCAATTTTCTTTTATTAAGTAACAAAATTTCTTATTTAACTCTATGATACAAAGTTTAATTCTAGATAATAAATATTTTTAATAGTATTTAATCCTTATTTTATAGGGTTCTACAATTCTTCCTTATAACCTCATTATCAAATAATTATTACCTTAATGATTATGTAAGGTTTTTTCATCTCAAATTCCTTCCTTTGATACATGTTTTTAATTATACACCTAATTTAATTTTCTAAGGTGTACATTATAAGTCATCGGCCTTAAAAAATTACATAATCTTGAGATTAGTCAATAATTTGACTTTAATTCATATTGAGTATATTTTTAGGTTTAGATTTTTAGAGAATTAGGACATAACTATTATATTACATCTCAAAAATTACAAAGTATACACTTTTACTCTATCCAATTTTATCACAACAATATAACTCCTTGAAAAAACAAAAAAAAATTCCTTAATAAAAATCTTCTTGAATTATTCCTTTCTCTTACCCTTATTTATACCCTGTGAAAAACATTTCAAAACTTGGGATGAGCATAAAAATCTCACTATGGGATATAAAAATAAATAAAACCATTATTCTCGTTAAAACATGATAACTTGTTTAATGTTTTTTAGAGAATTAAATAAAACATTTTCACATGAATAACACTCATATTTTTTTGCTCAAATAAAAAACATTAAACTAATATAATGAAATTAAAATGAATTTAGGTGAATTGGAGAATAATATACATAAAAAACTTTCAAATCCCATTCAATTGGAATTATCATATGGTCTAATTCCAAATTTAATATCTTTAATGGGTATCACCATTCTTATAAGCTATATCAGGCTCACTCATGATCTATAATGTGTGTCATCCCTTTATATAAGCTATAACGGACTCACCCATGAGTTATAATGGGAATAAACCCTTCGTATAAGCTATTTCGGGCTCACTCATGAGCTATAGTGGGGATCAACCCTTCGTATAAGCTATATAGGGCTCAACTATTTCATATAATGCTCAAAAACCATTTCAAAAACATGTTCATCGCAAAACCATTTTGAAAAAATCATCTAATCCCATATGAAAAAAAATTCCATATAAAAATACCATTTTCATTTAAGAGTTCACTTTCAATACCAAGATACCCAAATAAAGGAATAAGGGATTTGTTTAAAATACATTAATTCTTATAGAGGAATCCAAATATCAAATTACGGTTACGGTGGCGGAGAAGTCGTTATTTCCATATACGTTAAAACAAACAACATTCATTTTGTCCTTTTTTAAATAAGGTAAAATGATTTGTATAAAAATATTCCTTTTTAAATATTTTAATGAAATTATATATATACATAAAATGTTCTTTAAAACTTTTTTATATCCATATAAATAAATATTTAAATTAACATCATGAAGACAAAGATTGGATAATTAAATCTTCAAAAGTTCAAGGTGTCCCATACCACTTTGAAAATTTAAATATTAATATACATTAATTAATAAATAATGTTATTATAGATAAAATATGGATATAAAATTTCATATTGGATGTATATACATCTTATAAAAGAATAAAGGTGGATATTACCAAGAAATTCCTCAATGAAAGGAGATGGAGATGAAGTCCCTTACCTTGAGTCTGACTAGTCACGTACAATAATTATGTTCCTAAATAATAAACATAGGTTAATTTATACTTTCTTGAGAACCTTTTAAAATTTTATTATTCCTTTTATATCACTTATTCTCATGTTATAAAAATTACATAATTATTTAAGTTCATATCGGATGTTTTGTCGATATTCGGTACTTGAGTCGAAAATGAACTTATTTTGATGTAAATTGTTCATGTGATCAAAATTACATCATATACATAATATTATTAATTATTTAAATATCATATATATCCATAATATATGTATTTATAATATTACATAACTTTTGGAGATAATATATGAAATGCACCATTCATAGAGACGGTAGGTCGTACGTACGCATGAACGCTGCTTTCATTTCTTTGTCATATTAAAGGAATGAAAACTAATTGATATATAGATATGTTATAATTAAATTATAATATCTATGTAATATATGTTACAAAATTTAATTAAAATCATACTTTATAAGTTTCATTATGTCATGAACGAGTCATATCACTTTGAGGGGGCGGTAGTCTGCACTTCCTCAAATGAAATTATTGTATTTACACATTATGGAAAGCATAGAGGTATATTGGAAATAGAAATTACAGAATCATAGAGACAATATAAATATAATATATATCATATATAAATAAAGTTCCATCATAATGGCCACCATTATAGGTGTAAGGAGAAAATTTAACAATCATTGTTTCATGAGGCAGTAGTTCTTCGTACACAGAAACAGTATGTTCGTATCCATTGGATGGAGGTGTGTGTAAGTGTAGTTATAATATTTATCATAACAAAATAATAGTATATTGAGGATACTATTTTTGTTATGTAATAAAATAATAATAAGAGTATAGGGAGTGAAGAAAGAAAATAAATGAAAGGAACTTGAGAGAAGATGTAACTTCTAAATTGGGTAACTTCTTTTGATTTGAGCCAAAAGGATTTCTTGAATTGATTTATGCCCAATTTAATGATTCAAAAAGGAATTTAGTGATTTTTTGAGCTTATTTGAGTAGAATATGGATGGACCAAGGGTCTTGAGAGGTGTGAGTAAGTGGGTATATGTGGTGTCCTTTTATAAGAGGGAGGAGGGGAACTTTAGGAAAGTCTTGAAATATTATTTTATTATAAATTCAATTCAGATTAAAAATGGTACAAAACTCATTTAATTAGAATATAATATAATTTTTATTCGAATACCCATCATCTAATTATTTTTAGACAAGTTTTTAATATTTTGTAATCCTTATCTTTTTTGTTTAAATCTTATTTTATCCCTTTTAATTTTACAGTGGTATCATGTTATTTACACATTGTGGGTTAATATAATTACCATATAATGTCAAAAGATACAAAAAAATGTAATTTATGACATATTTGTACTTATATTAACCATTTTTCTGAATATTATATTTTTATTAATTTAATATAATTTAATAAACTATTTTATATTTTAAGATATGAATTATGTCAATTTTGGACACTATTCACACTTGAATTTTTTAAAAATTTATAACATCTTGATTCCTTCAAAAAAAATGTATTAAATAAAATATAATATTTCAATATAATCCATAAAAAATTTATGGCATCAATATAATCAAATTATATTTATTTTAATATTTATAATATCATTTATTTGAATCTTTCATTAATAAGGTTATCACTGCATCATCATTGTGTCATAAATAAATTTATTTATTTAATGTATAAAAATTATAAATAAAATAGCATGATGTATGAAATATTTTTATATTTCTAATGACTATTTGTATTCGAAGATATCATTTATAACTCTATATTAAAATTGTTTTAGTAAAAGATACATCTTTATGTTATATTTCTCTTTTCTTTAAATTAATTCTTATAACTAGTCATTACCAAACCCAAGTGGCTCCATGGGGTTGAAAAATCGACCCAAGGATTCCAATGGTTGGAAATATCCCATCCAATAGGATTAGAACATGTGTTAAGGTAGTTTAATATTATTATAATATTATGTTTTACCCTTATTTACCATATTTACCCTTTAACCATGGTAAGTAAAAATAATTACTAAAGTTACTATTCATAATGTCCAAAAATAAAAGGTACCTATTTAAAAATTTTGGAACATATAATTCCAAATATGGAATCCATTTTTCTAAATTCAAAACACATAATTGGAAGAAATTATTTTAAAATTAATTCCCATTGTCAAAACCAGAAAGCGTGTTCTTAAGAAGTAAAAACTATCAAAAGATTAACAAATGTTTATGTCCAATTAAAATGTGAAATTAAATCTAATGACAAAAACCTAATTAAATTATAAAAATATATTCTATTTATACATAAAAACCATTTAAAATAACAATCTAACTATATAAATAAATTATATTAAAAGACATTTTTGAATTAAAATGCAGTATTTTTAACTATTCATAAAAATTGAACTTTATTAGAAAATTACCAAAAATCTAACCGTAGTAAATTTTTATGTAACTCTTCTATAGAAGAAGTTTATTTTTTTCAAATAGAATATATAAAAGTGATAAAAACTAGATTTAAAAATGGTTCGCCATCAAAAGGCGGTAAAACTGTATTTTTAGAAAAATAATTCTTTTATTTGAAAAATAGAATTTGTTCTTGTATCATATCTAGAAAACATATAAGATGAATTTAAAAAATTAAACTGAATATATAACTTATATTTTTCATTAAATAAAAATCTATAAAGGGTGATATGATTTTATAAACACGATTATTCAGTTTTAAATAGGTATTCATAACAAACACATCCTCTATATTCGATTGGTTTTTATTTAATTTATAATAAATTTGGTAACCAAAGAATTATTATTTAAACATATGTAAACCATATTTTCATAATTTAGTTGATACTATTCATTCTCATCATTCCAACGGCTAGGTGTTAACTACAATTTAAAATAATAATAACGTTACCGTATTATTTTTCGGTATAACTCAACATTGTGTGCAACATATGATTTCGGAGAAACCTGTTGTTATGTGTCAGGTACTGGTATTGCACAAATTTACCCAAGTTTTTAGGGTTAAGCGGTCAATTCTAGAGTAGCTTGGGATGTCGATTCCTCACGGACCTAAGAAGAAACCTATAGACACGCACATTCTATGGACTGATTTTAGCTATTAAGTGTCCAACTTTGGGTTAATTTTAGATAAGTTTAAGTGAACACTATGTGACTTAAGTGAATTAAAATTATGAGAAGAGTTGATACTAGGTTATTATAAGGGGTGGATTTGTTGAAATTATTTTTTAATGATTTCAATTTCTTATATTCGATATGGGTTTATTCAAGAAGATCAAATAACTTCATCACTTATTGGTTTAATACCAACACATCATAATACTAATCACCTATACACTTGGAGGATCAAATTTATAAGCACTCTAAGGTAAAGGTTTTTATTAGCACTTGAAGTATGTGGCCTTAAAATTCAACAAGGATGAAGAAGCTTTAAAATCATCAAATAAAAATCTCAATTAAAATAAGTGATTATACATTAATGTGTTGATAAATAAAATCTAATACAGCCCCTTGATACTCCCTTGGATCAACCCATAAGTGGGTTATCCCTCCATTTATGCTATGGTTTCAATGGAAGCGGGAAGTAGACTCATGAGGGAGGAATTGAAGAAGTAAAGAAAACAATAAAAAGAAAATGATCACTCCATAATTGTGTGAATAATTTCACAAGTTTTGGTGTGAATAAATTCACACATTGAGGTAATAGTATCAAAGTTAGATGGAGAAGAAAATAATAATAGGAGAAGAAGAACTTTTATTAAGAAACTAGTATGAATTAAAACAACTTACAATTGAGGAAGAACATTACGAAGGAAAATTGGCAGCATAACATTACATTGAAATAAAGCATCCAAGATGGATAAATCCTCTAAAACCACTACCATAAATAGGCATTTTTGGAGCCTTGGGTCGATCCCCCATCTGTCCAAGTCTTCTAAATTAATGGTGGTTGGCCAAGGTGGGTGGAAGGTTGAGGGAGAGTGGAATTTTCCACCCTTGACAAAAAATCTAATCCAACTTGCATTCCTTTTAACATGTGTGTTCAAAAGAGCATAAAAATAACCGAATTATGGTAGGTCACAGAAGAAAAATATGAATATATGGATGTCCCCTCACTGTCAGTAAAAGTTAATCCAAAATTAATATTTGTTTTGCGATATATGATTAAATTTGTGGGCTGTTTTTCTAGGCCACTGAATCTGGCCCAATATTTCATCTTCAAATTGGTCCTCTTATAAATCCATTAAAAAATCATATTTATACTTTTAAAATGTTGAATTAAATGTTCCAATTTATTCACTCTATCTTTAGTTCAGTTTTTAGAATTATTGGGCTTGGATCGTGGCTGCTACTGTCTCTTTATTGGGTTGTTGTCCAGTTTACTTGGCCCATAATGTTGTTGATTCAAGGCCAACTTTGGTGGTCTTCTAATGATAATATTCAAGTGCTCCAAAAGTATAAATTGTTCCTTATAACATGGGGGACCTGAAAATAAAATATGAAAATAAAATCAAAACCATTTTTTATTTTAGGAGGTGTTTAAAAAAGAAACATGTAATAGTGCATTTTAAGAGGGAATTATAATCATAATGTGAATTAATGTTCCAAGTATAAAATGCACTAAAATGGTTCTTTTGAATAATAAGGCACATTAATAATATATATATTAACAATGAATATTATCCTCATTCAGTGGCTAATCACACACCCCAACTATAGTTTTTCTATTCCTGAACAAAAATGTATGAAATTCAAATTCCCTTTTCAAAAACATTTTAATACACAATGATCACCAACAACCCTTATATTAAACAATCATGAAACCCATCAAAATATTTTAATACAAGATAGTTTTATAAGTATATCCCAAGCCCAATCCCATTATTTTGTTCAAATTATTTTCCATATTTCATCCAATATCAATTAAGCATGAAGATGTGTTGTGTATCACAATAGACATGGGGGTTCATTTTTATTCAAGGGTAAAATGATGGAAGCTATAGGTAGAAGAACATTTCAATATTAATATGAGTATTTATTTTTTATATTATATATATATTAAATTTTTCCATGGTAATTGAAATTGCACTCAATAGAGTCAACCCATGTAGCGAGACATTGTCGATAACTCCCAGGATCAAAGACCTTAGCGCATGAAGTGAAGCCCACATACTCGGGTATCAACTCGAGTTAACTCAATCAAAAACAAATTCATATTACCACAAACAGAGATAAAATTACTAACTCTGGGCCAGAAAACTATGGATTCATGATCCCCAAGTGACGAAAACCACGCATTAGGTCATTTCATTGCTCTACGTGAAAATTTACTGTTTTTTTATTTATTTATTTTTTGAATACTCATATTAAAACTAAAATAATCACCAAACCTATGATATTTATTTTGGGGACCCCATGAACTCAAACTAATACCCCACTATCCAAAGGATGTGCATTGTGATTCTTTTTTTTTTGGATGAATATATAAACAATGAAATATCACATTAGATAGCCACACTTTCCAAAATCTATGCCCATGAAATATACATGGATTAAAATTAGAATCAAGGTATGCTAAATTATTTAATATTCAACTTTAAAATGTGCAATGTGTATTATCATTTTTATGGTTAAAGTAACTTTTCCTTCAATTAAGTCACAAATTTTCACACAAATTTTTTTTTATATCATCTCCCCCAACTTAAAATACAACTATCCCCAGTGTTTGAATAAAAGAAAATTTAGAAGGGGGTTAGAGGTATAATATAGGAGTTATAAAAGGAATTTGAATAAATAAACATGGAAAAAAGTCGCATGGTTTTTGAATTTTAAGTTCATTATGCTCTTGATTATTCTTTTGATATCCATGCTACTCATGGACTCCCAGTGGAAGATGGTAGAAAATTGTGAAAGTTATTGATAGAGTTGATTTTACTATAAAACTATTTGACCTTAATAGCCTATTCTTCTTAATCAAAAACTAAATTAGAAACCATAGAAACCACGATAGGTTCCCTTAATTAAAAACATAAAAATATAAAAAAACATATCTATTTATTTTAGAATACCAAAGACCAATACTAGTATCACATAAAAAAAGAAAATTATATATATATATATGTATATAAAAGTAAAATATAAGTATATATAAAAAAAATTATAAAATAATGAAGCACTATAAGTTGTAGTTCAGTGGAAAGCATGTGCCCCTATCTCCCTTTGGTCCCGGGTTCAATTCCCCGCAGCTTCACCGATTATGACGGGGTTTTCCCCACGACCTATGATTTTTTCTTTTAATTTTTTTTATTTATTATTATATATATATATTCTAACCTACAAACACATAAAAATATAAAAAAAATGATGATACATTGTCATATTTTTAAATTTATGGGTGAGGTATTAATCAGGGATCACACCACGTGACATGGATGAATATGGTGCTCCCCTTTCATACCCATCCATACTCAAAATATAAGAACAGGTCAATAGTTTAAGGTAATATCATATTTAGAGTTGATTTATTTTTTTTAAATCAAAATGATTCATTAATACTACTTGAAAAATAAATATGATGCACAAATATTAGAAACATGAAAACCATGGGTTGCTCCCATGTAGCACTTTTGTTTAATGTTGTTAGCCCGACATGGACCCTAAATATATCAATTATTTTCTGGTTCATAGGTTGACTCTACTAACTCAACCTATATTTCCTATTTATTGAATGATTCAGTGAATGGTTTTAACCTATGACCATTGACTTTGAAAATATGACCAATTGTGGGATCCTGAATCTCTACTTCCCCATGGGGGTAGACATGATGTGCTATAAAGGGACCTGACCATCAAGACCTTAACTTTTTTGGTTGTAAATGAAGTTTTGAACTATACAAGAGCATGAATTTTTCCAGTTCAAAGTGTTTAACTTTGAGATTCCTAGATTGGTAGGCTTGAAATCTATCTTTATTTATCCATGAATTTTCATAAGCCTCCATCCTCAGTTCCTCAAGTTCATTAAGATCTAATTTACTCTTTTCTTTGGCCAAATAAATGTCAAAATTAATTTTTTTGATTACCCAAAATTCCTTATGCTCAATTTCAATAGGTAAATGTAATGATTTTCTATAAACCAACCTATATGGTGACATGCCTAGGATGGTTTTGAATGCTATATGATATGGCCAAAAGGAATCCATGAGTTTCTTAGACCAATCTTTCCTAGAGGGATTGATAGTTTTTTTAAGAATTTTCTTAATCTACATATTTGCTAACTCTTCTTGACCATTGTTTTGAGGATGGTATGCAGTGGAAACTTTAGGAGAAATCCTATACTTAGAAATGAGTGAAGAGAATGGGCAGTTGCAGAAATGGGTTCATCTGTCACTAATTATAGCCCTAGGAATTCCAAATTGATAAAATATGTACTCTTTTAGAAATTGAATCACAACATGATGGTCATTGGACTTTTTTGGAATGGCCTAAACCCATTTCGAGACATAATCAACAGCTAAGAGGATGTAGATATATCCCCTAGAGTTTGGGAAGGGTCCCATGAAATCAATTCCCCAACAATCAAAGATTTCAATGATAAGAATGGGAGTGAGGGTAATTTGATTCCTTTTAGTAAGGGATCCTAATTTTTGACATTGAGGACAACTTTGGAGGAATTGGTAGGAATCCTTAGTGAGGTTAGGCCAGTAGAAACCACTTTAGAGGACCTTTTTGGTGGTTTTATTTGTGGAAAAGTGGACTCTACATGACTCTGCATGACAGAATCTTAGAATAGACTCTTTCTCAGACTCAGAAACACATCTTCTAATGATTTGATTAGGATAGAAATTGAAGAGGTAAGGATCATAAAACACATAGTTTTTGACATCAGAAAGGAATTTACTCTTAGCTTGGGTTCGGAGAATTTTTGGGATGTCACCCATAACCAAGTGATTTTCTATGTTAGCATACCATGGGCAATCACTCACAGAATAGAGGTGTTCATTAGGAAATTAATCATACATAGAGAGGTGATATGAGTTTTCTTTGAATTCTATCATAGAGAGGTGATCAGCTACAACATTTTCAACACCCTTTTTATCCTTAATGGTTAAATAAAACTCTTGAAGAAGAAGGACCCACCTAATCAATCTAGCCTTGGCATCTTGTTTTTGGAAAAGGTATTTCAGGGTTGAATGGTCAGTGAAGACAATGATGGGAGATCCTAAGAGATAAGACCTGAATTTATCTAAAATAAATAAGACAACAAGAAACTCTTTCTTAGTGATGGTGTAGTTTATTTGTGAATCATTTAGGTATTTTCTTTCATAAGAAATGGCACATGGAGTTTTCTCACATCATTGACTTAATAATGCTCCAATAGTGAATTCACTCACATCACACATGAGTTTGAATGGAAGTTTCCAATTTTGAGCTTTTATGATAGATGGAGATATAAGATATAACTTGAGTGTAGATAATGATTCCTCGCAGCTTTTTGTCCATAAAAATGGATCATCTTTCACCAAAAGAGCACAAAGTGGTCGAGAAATATAGCTAAAATTCCTAATGAACCTTCTATAGAATCCTGCATGTCCTAAGAATGACCTAACTTCCTTAATATTTTTAGGAGAGGGAAGGTGAAGAATGATGTCGACCTTATCTTTATCAACTTCAATCCCTCTACCAGATACTAGATTTTCTAGAACAAGTCCTTCCTTTACTATGAAATGGAATTTTTCCCAATTTAGGATGAGATTATTATCCTCACATCTTGACAAAACCCTTTCAACATTCAGAAGGAATACCACAAAAGTATCCCCAAAGATAGATAAGTCATCCATGAATACCTCTAAACAATCCCCCACCATGTCTGAGAATATTCCCATCATGCACCATTGGAAGGTACTAGGGGCATTACATAACCCAAAGGGAATTAGATTAAAGGAAAAAGTTTCGAATGGACAATTGAAGGTTATTTTTCCTTGATCATCTAAGGAGACCTCTATTTTATTATACCATAAAAATTAATCTAGGAAGCAATAGAATTGATGACCCGCCACTCACTCGAGGACTTTATCAATAAAGGTCAAGGGGAAATGGTCTTTCTTGGTACAATAGTTGAGTTTCCTATAGTCAATACAGACTCTCCAGCCACTACTGACCCTTTTCGGGAGAAGGTCACCATCCTCATTGGTGAGCGCAGTGATTCCATCTTTCTTTGGGACAACCTGAATTAGGCTTACCCACTCACTCTCAGCAATGGGGTAGATGATACTCGCTTTCAACAACTTAATAAGTTCTTTACTTACCACATCCATAAGATTTGTATTGATTATCCTCTGAGGTTGACGACATTGTTTGGATTCAGATTCAAGAACAATACTATGAGTTTCAATGAGTGGGATAATCCCAGGAATATTAGAAAGGGTCCATACAATTGCTTTCTTATGTTTTCTTAGGACATCCAGAAGCATCATCTCTTGATTGGCTTCAAGAGAGGAAGAAATGAAAATAGGAAAGGCTAGATTGTCCCCTAATACTGCATACTTGAGTGATGAAAGTACAACCTTAAATTCGATATCCTATTGGTTATCACTTTCCAAGAAATTATGGGAATTTGTATTGAACTCGGTTTCTTTTTTTAGATTTCTTGATAGAATTAGTTCCTTGTGAATAGAATTTTTATCCACTAAATTGGCCAGATCAGTTTAATGATTCGGTATAGACTCAATGTTATTGATTTCACCAATGGTATAATTGATTGTTAATTCTAGAAAATCATCAATAGATTTATTTGAAATAGATTCAATCCAAGGAGACAAATTTACCTCATGTGAACAAATAAAATCGATCTCTTCTTGACTTAAACATCCTTTAGTAATTCCTTGACATTCCTCAAGTTCACTATCAACACTACTGATCCACTTAACCTCATGGATCTCTTCATCATCCCCAATTTGATAGTTTTCATTGTAGATGTTCAAGTCTAGACTCATGTTTCCAAAGGTGATGGTCATTTTCACATTTCAAACTCAGATAACAAATTGATTGTTGCGAGGAAGGGATGGCCAAGGATGATTGGGGTTTTCTCCCTAGGACCTAAGCTTTGTTGATTTTTAAGGACAATGAAGTCAGCTGGGTAAATGAAATTTTCAACTTTCACTAAAACATCCTTTAAGATCCCCTTAGGTACTCGAACACTATGATGAGCAAGTTGAAGAGTGACAGATGTGGGTTGGAGTTCTTCAAGCCCTAACTGACAATACATGGAATAAGAAATGAGGTTCACACTGAATCTTAGATCATAAAGTGCTTTGAAAACTATGTTCTTTACTAACTCAACATTGATGTATGGATATCTTGGATCTTTCAACTTTGGAGGAATAGTCCCTTGAATGGTGGTACTCACATTAGCAGTCAAAATGACTTGGTTTTTATGTAAAAATTTCCTTTTAAAATTGAAAAAGTCTTGAAAGTACTTTTAGTAGGCAGGAATATTTTAGATTGCATCGATAAGTGGAATGTTCAACTTAACCTGATATAATATTTCCCTTAAAGTCTCATTCAGTTCTGTTTTAGATTTCCCTCTCATGCGTTGAGGGAAGGGAGCAGTTTGTTTGAGTGTTTTGTGTGGTTGTAGTTCCTTCACATTCTCATTGGGTTTTGTAGAATCAGATGGTATTTCTTCATAATTTTCATATGATATTAAATATTTTAATGTTTTTTGGATGGTTGGTTTGGGTTTTTCAATAGATTTCCCACTACTTAAAATAGTCACTGCTTTGAGTTGTTCATGAGAGGTTTGTGTGTAACTAGATTCTCCCCTTAAAGTTGATGATGGTACCGCCTAAGTAAGAATGGGTGTCTTCCCAGTTTTAATGGTTCTTAGTTAACTTTTAATGGATGATACTTCTGAGTTCATTTTCTCCATTTTTTTACACAACTTCTCAAGGATTGGAAGAGGGATAGATTGAGTAGGAGCTTGTGCTAGTTGGTTTATCCCAGGAGGATACTTTGGTTGTTGTATTCGTTGTTACATGGTTTGTTCGTATTGGATATGAGGGTGTTGGTATTGGACTAGTTGTGGTTGGAACTGGTTATGGTTTTGAAAATTTTGTGGAGGGTAGGTGTTTGGTCCTTGTGGCTGACTAGGTTGTTGTTTGGGTTGTTGGTTATCTTTCCAATGGAATCCTAGATGGTCATTGTACCTTGGAGTGAAAGTGTTTTGGTACTGTGGCTTCTGAAAGTTCAGATCATTGACCTCCACTAGTGGTACTCCTAGAAGAACATCTTTAATGGAATGGATGGTTGGGTAGTTATTAGTATTGTGGTCATGTTTGTCACAAATTGTGCAAATAGGGTCAATAGTTTGAATTTTATGGACCTTCCTAAGATCAATCACATCGACCTTCCTAGTGAGTGCAACAAGTTTATCCCTAAGGATTTCCTCCTCCCTAAGTGTATTAATTCCACCAGATTTTTTTGGCTTCTCATAGTAAGGTGATGTTCCCCATATTTGGTTTTGTTCTGCCGGTCCTTTAAGATACTCGCAAGCATCATTTGGGGCTTTGTTTTTGAAGGTTTTATTACACATCATGTCAATGAATTGTTTGTTTCCTAGATCCAACCCTTCATAAAAAATTTGAACTTGTTGTGGGACTAAAAATATATGTTGAGGTACCATGTTGAGTGTGTATTTGAACCTTTCCCGTGTTTCATAAAATTACTCCCCTTCTTTTTCAAAAAAAACGTTTTGGATACTCTTTTTAAGTCTATTTTCTTTGTGATGGGGGAATTATTTTTTTCAGAATTATCTTTGCATTTGGTCCCAAGAGTGGATTGATGTAGGTCTCAGATTATTTAACCAATTATTTTCTCTATCCTTAAGTGAGAAGGGGAATATCCTCATCTTATCAGACTCAAGTTGATGTAGTGGTCACATGGTTTCAACAATGTCGTTGAACTCTTTGACATGAAGGTATGGCATTTCTGACTCCATCTCGTGGAAGGTTGGAAGGTGGTTTAGGACATGAGGTTTGAAAACATAATGGGCTACTCTTAGGGGAGCATGCCTAATTCAAGAGGGTTCATTAGTCCAGACAGGTGTGATGTATTCATTCATGGTTTGATCGTCTGCATTCCCTAAGTTTGGGGCTGCCTCATTTGGATTTCCATTTTTATTACCACCTGGGTTTATGAGTTGGTTTCTTTGATGACCTTCCATTGAAATGAGATAAATTTATGACTCTGGATTATTAGGAAGATTAGGATCTAATGTAAATAGTTCCCTTGGTGTACTTGACTCCCCAACCCTAGGACTATCCACCCAAACTAGACAGTTTGATTGGTCATGGGTGTAGGCAGACATGAGCCAAAAGAAAAAAATGAGAAAGGGAAAGGATAAGAGAATTTGTATGATAAAATAATAAATGGGGGAGAATAGAATTAGAGTTGAGATGACTTACTTGGGTCCCCGAAAATGGATCCAAAATTTGGTCTCGCCCAAATTTACCCAAGTTTTTAGGGTTAAGAGGTCAATTGTAGATTAGCTTGGGTTGTCGATTCCTCAGAGACCTAAGAAGAAACCTATAGACACACACATTATATGGACTGATTTTGGATATTAAGTGGTCATATTTGGGTTTATTTTAGATAATTTTAAGTAAACACTTTGTAAATTATGTGAATTCAAATTATGATAAGGGTTGATCCTAGGTTATTACAAGGGGTGGATTTGATGAAATTATTTTTTAACGATTTCAATTTCTTATATTTGAGATGGGTTTATTCAAGAAGATCAAAAAACTTCACCTCTTACTGGTTTAATACCAACATACCATAATACTAATCACCTATTCACTTTGAGGATCAAATTTATGAGCACTCCAAGGTAAAGGTTTGTATTATCACTTGAAGTATGTGGCCTTAAAATTCAACAAGGATGAAGAAGCTTTAAAATCATCAAATAAAAATCTAAATTAAAAGAAGTGATTAGACATTAATGGGGTGATAAATAAAATCCAATACAACCCCTTTCCACTCCCTTTGATCAACCCATAAGTGGTTTAGCCCTTTATTGATTCTATGGTTTCAATGGAAGCAGGAAGTAGACTCATGAGGGAGGAATTGAAGAAGTAAAGAAAACATTAAAAAGAAAATGATCACTCCAGCATTGTGTGAATAATTTCACATGGTTTGGTGTGAATAAATTCACACCTTAAGGCAATGGTATCAAAGTGAGATTGATAAGAACCTAATAATAGGAGAATAATAACTTTTATTAAGAAACTAGTATGAATTAAAACAACTTACAATTGAGGAAGAACATTACAAAGGAAAAGTGGAAGCATAACATTACAATGAAAGAAAGCATCCAAGATGGATAAATCCTCCAACAAAACTGCCTTAAATAGGAATTTTGGGAGCCTTGGGTAGATCCCACATCCTTCCAAGTGTCCTAAATTAATGGTGGTAGGCCAAGATGGGTGGAAAGTTGAGGGAGAGTGGACTTTTCCAACCTTGACAAAAAATTCGAGCCAACTTGCATGCCTTGATAGGTGTGTTCATATGAGCACCAGAATGACCTAATTATGGTGGTCCATAGAAGAAATATATTAATATATGGATGTTTCCTAAATTTCTGTAAAATTGCATCCAAAATTAATTTTGTTTTTGCGATATATTCTTAAATTTGTGGGATATTTCTCACGGCCGCTAAATCTGGGCCAATATTGCATCTTCAACTTGGGCTGCTTGGAACTCCATTAAAACATCAGAATTATCTTTGTACACTATTGAATGAAATGTTTTCATTGATTTCCTCTATCTTCATTTCAATATTTAGAATTATTGGGCTTGGATCGTGGCCGCTACAATGTCTTTATTGAGATGTTTTCCAGTTTACTTGGCCCAGAATGTTGTTGATTCAAGGCCAACTTTGGTGGTCTTATAATGAGAATATTCAAGTTCTACAAAATAATTAATTGTTCCTTATATCAGGGGGGACCTTAAAATAAAATCTGAAAATAAAATCAAAACCATTTTGTATTTTAGGTGGTGTTCAAGAAAGTACCATGTAATATTTCATTTTAAGAGGGAATTACAATCATAATGTGAATTAATGTTCAAAGTATAAAATGCACTAAAATGGTTCTTTTGAATAATAAATCACATGAAAAATATATATATTAACAATTAATATTAGCCTCATTCAATCGCTAATCAGGTACACTATCGGACAAAGTTTCCTCTTTAACATAAAATTAATATATTATTCATAAATATTAATAGATATGAAATTTTATTATTCTATAAATACCAGGGTCGTTACATCATTTCCCCCTTTTGGAAATTGTGTCCTTGCAATTTTAAAATTGGGCTTGAAAACTTTATTGAAAATACCACATCATAAAAAGATTCAATAAAACTATCACTTTAAAATAAAGAAAGAGAAGTAAAAAAGGTCACCCGAGATAACAGATATTAGGATTCCATGTAGGAAAACATTGATATGGTAGAGAAAACTAACCATCAAGTTACGATTGAAAGTGATAGAAAACATGATCAGTATAAAGTAAATAACCAAAAAACCATAAACATGTGATGGGTTAAACGGTCTTTGATTCCATAGTAGGAAAAATAAATATACAATGTTTTTGTTTTAAGGTTCTTTTCATAAAGTTGAGGAATTTATTTACTAGTTAGAATAATAACATAAGGAAATATACTTACTTGACATGTAGAGTTTTATCCATTAATCTAATTCCACCACAAACTCATCTTTTTTTCAAATTGATGATTATTTAAGATTACTTTGTCACTCCTGAATCACTAGAATCAACTTCTAGAGAATTAGATAATCCACAAAAGAAAAACCATATATTTCCACTATCTTTATACATTAACCAAAACCAAAATGGTTATTACAAGATCCGATAATCCCTAAAAATAATAATCCTTTATAAATACAAATACTACTCTTAATATCCAAAATTCAACAAACAACACCCAAAGTTCAAAAGAGACCATTCAATAAACAATTGTCCTTAAAATTCTTCAAAATAATCTAAACTAATAGAGAAACCCAAAATTTATAAGTATTTGATCACATAGTCTTCCACGATAAATCTTAACATTTATCTCCAAATAACATTGACTACTCTTAAAGTCTCATACTTAAAATTAATTAACCAAATCACATTTTCTCCATGATAGGTTAATCATTTCCAAAAACAACCCAAATCTCTATTTTTCCATAATAAAAACATAAATTCTTCAGAAATAAAATTCAACCATTACTCCTCGAATTAAATCCCATAGTATTCTATGTTCCTTAGGTATATAGTGTTCCCAAAATAGCGAACCTCTTCCAAAATAACATTTATCACTAAATCACCAAATAATCTTCCTATACTAAGGATATCTATTTGATAAAACTTAAGTTCTCAAAATCAACTTATTATTAATCCATAAAATCATTTAACTACAAATAATAAGTTATATTAACCATGTAATTTACGTAGTCTAGTGGTAGGCGAGGTGCCCTTGTCGCCTTTCGGTTGTGGGTTTGATTATCGTGGCCTTGATGAATGTAATGGGTTGTCACACATCCTGTGAGTTTTCCTTTTTCTAAAACTATATAATTATTATAAAATTTCCAAAAATGAGATAAAATCTTAAGAAATAACCATAACATATTTTAACCTCAAAGGTTATCTCATACCTCACATTTTTCATCCCAAAAATTAATAACCCATAATTTCCTCAAAGGTGAATGTATCCAAAAATACTGTTAATCGCCTTGAAATTTCATAACATAAGCCTCCAAATGGGTTTATAATACATTGAACTTATTATCATCACTAAAATTATAAACCCATGATGATATCCATAACTCTTAACAAAACATCATAATCTCCAAAGTTGTATAAACCTTTCCTCTAATACCAACTATAAGGTCCCAACCTTAAATCATTACTTAATCGTGAGATCAATCAATAATTTGACTTTAATTAACATTAAGGATATTTTTAGGTTTAGAGTTTCAGAGAATTAGGCCATAACTATTACATTACATCTCAAAAATTAAAAAGTATACAAATCTACTATATCCAATTTTTTCACAATAATATAAATCCAATAAAAAATAATAATTATTTTCTTTATAAAAATCTTATTGAATTATTCCTTTCTCTTACCCTTCCTTATACCCTAAGAAAAAAAATTCAAAACTTGGGAAGAGAATAAAAATCTCAGTAAGTGACATAAAAAAGAAATAAAACCATTATTATCATTAAAACATGGTAACTAGTTTAATGTTTTTTGAGATAATTAAATAAAACATTTTCACATGAATAACACTCATACTTTTTTCTCAAATAAAAAACAATAAACTAATAGAAATAAATTAAAAATAATTTAAGTGACTTAGATCATAATATACATAATACCATTTCAAATCCCATTCAATTGGAATTATCATATAGTCGACTTCCAAATTGACTATCTTTAATGGGGTTCACCCACTGTATAAGCTATGTCAGGCTCACCTATGAGCTATAATGGGGATCATCCCTTCATATAAGATATAATAGGCTCACTCGTGAGTTATAATGGGGCTCAACCCTTCGTATAAGATGTTTCGGACTCACCCATGAGCTATAATGGGGCTCAACCCTTCATATAAGCTATATCGGTCTCACCCATTTCATATAATGATCAAGTACCATTTCAAAAACATGTTCATCACAAAGCCCTTTTGAAAAACTCATCTAATCCCATATGAAACAAATTTTCATATAAAAATACCATTTTCATTTAAGAGAACATTTTCAATACTAATATACCCAAATAAAGGAATAAGGAATTTATTTAAAATATATTAAGGCTCATAGAGGAATCCAAATATCAAATAATGGTTACGGTGGTGGAGAAGTCGTTATCTCTGTATATGTTAAAACAAATAACATTCCTTTTGTCATTTTGTAAAGAAATTAAAATGATTTGTATAAAAATATTCCTTTTGAAAACTTTGAATGAAATTCTAGATAGACATAAAATGTTCTTTACAACCCTTTCATATCCATATAAAAAATATGTAAATTTATATCATGAAGACAAAAATTGGATAATTAAATCTTTAAATGTTCAAGGTGTCCCATACCACATTGAAAATTTAAATATTAATATCCATGAATTAATAAATAACATTATTATAGATAAAATATGTATATAAAATGTAATAGTGTCTATAAATACATCTTATAAAATAATAGAGGTGGATATTATCAAGAAATGCCCCAATGAGAGGTGATGGAAACGAAGTCCCTTACTTTGAGTCCAAATCATCATGTACAATTGTTATGTTCCTGAATAATAAAATTAGGTTAATTTATAATTTATTGAGAACCTTTTTCAAGTTTATTATTCCTTTTATATCAATTATTTTCATGTTGCAAAAAACACATAATTATTTATGTTCATATCGGACGTTTTGTCGATATTCGGTACTTGAGTCGAAAATGAACTTGTTTTGTTGTAAATTGTACATGTTGTCAAAATTCCATCATCTCCAGAATATTATTAATTATTTAAATATCATATATATCCATCATATATGTATTTATAATAGTCCATAACATTATTATATAAGATATGAAATGCACCGTTCATGAAGATGGTAGGTCGTACGTATGCATGAAAGCTACTTTCATTTCTTTGTCATATTAAAGGAATGAAAACTAAATGATATATAGGTATGTTATAATTATATTATAATTTATATGTAATATATGTTACATAATTTTATTAACTCCATCCTTTATACGTTTCATGTATGGCATGAACAATTCATATCACTTTGAGGGGGCGGTAGTCCACACTTCCTCAAATGAAATTATTGTATTTACACATTATGGAAAGCATAAAGGTATATTGTAAATAAAAAATACAGAATAATAGAGACAATATAAATTTAATATATATCATATATAAATATAGTTCCATCATAATGGCCACCATGAGAGGTTGAAGGAGAAAATTGAACAATTATTGTTTCATGAGGTAGTAGTTTGCCATACATAGAAATAGTATGTTCGTATACATTAGATGGAGGTGTGTGTAGGTGTAGTTTAAATAATTCTCATAAAAATATCATAGTATATTGTGGATAATTTTTTTGTTATGTAATAAAATAATAAGAAGAGATTAGGGAGTGAAGAAGTAAAATAAAGGAAAGGAACTTGAGAGAAGACGTTACCTCTAAATCGGGTAACTTCTTTTGATTTGAGCCAAAAGGCTTTCTTGAATTGATTTCTACCCAAGTTAATGCTTATAGGAGGAATTTAGGTATGTTGGGAGTTTATTTGATTACAATTTGTATGATAAAATGGGCTTCAGAGGTGTGAGTAAGTGGGTAGAGGTGGTAGCAATTTATAAGAGGGAGGAGCGGCGCTTTAGGAAAATCTTGAAATATTATTTTATTATAAATTAAATTTCGATTATAAATTGTCCAAATCTCATTTAATTAGAATATAATATTATTTTGGTTCGAATACCCATAATCCAATAATTTTTAGACAATTTTTGAATATTTTTTAATCCTTATGTTTTTGGTTTAACCCTTATTTTACTTCTTTTAATCTTATAGTGATATCATATTATTTAAACATTGTGGGTTAATGTAACTACCATATCATATCAAAAGACACATAAAAAGGTCATTTATGAAATATTTGTACTTATCATAACCATTTGGATGAATCTTATATTTTCATTAATTTAATATCATTTAATAAACTATTTTAAATTTTAAGTTATGAATTATGTCAATTTTGGACACTATTCATACTTGACTTTTTTACGAACTCATAACATATTGATTCCTTTGAGAAAAATTTATTAACTCAAAGATAATATGTTAATATCATCCATAAAAAAAATTTATGGCATAAATATAATCAAAATTACATTTAATTTAATATTTATAATATCATTTATTTGAATCTTTCACTAATAAGGTAATCATTGTATCATCATTGTGTCATAAATAAATTTATTTATTTAATTTATAAAAATTATAAATAAAATACCATGATTTATTAAATATTCTTATCTTTCTAATGACTATTTATATTCGAAGATATTATTTAAATAACCCTATATTAAAAAAAATTAGTAAAAGATACATTTTTATGTTATATTTCTCTTTACTTTAAATTAATTCTTATAACATGTCATTACCACACCCAAGTGGCTCCATGGGGTCAAAAAATAGACCCAAGGATTCCCATGGTAGTAAATATACCATACAATAGTATTAGGACATGTTTTAGGGTAGTTTATTATTATAATATTATTATTTGTTTACCCTTATTTACCAGATTTACCTTTTAACCATGGTAAATAAAAATAATTACTGAAGTTACAATTCATAATGTTCAAAAATAAAAGGTACCTATTTACACAATTTGTAACTTTTTATTCCAAATATGGAATCCATTTTTTCATATTAAAAACACATAATTGGCATAAATTAATTTAAAATTAATTCTCATTGTCAAAACCAGAAAGTGGGTTTTTAAGAAGTAAAAACTATCAAAAGATTGACATGTGTTTATGTCCAATTAAAATTTCAAGTTACCTACAATGATAAAAATTGTATTAAATGATAAAAATATATTCTATTTATACTTTAAAACCATTTAAAATTACAATCTAACTATATAAATAAATTATATAAAAATGTGATTTTGAATTAAAATGCCATATTTTTCACTATTCATAAAAAAATGAACTTTATCAAAAAATTTCCAAAAATTTAACCAAAGTAAATTTTGATGTCCTGCTTCAATAAAAGAAGTTTATTTTTTTAAATATAACATATAAAAGTGACAAAAAACTATATTTAAAAAGGGTTCTCCATCAAAAGGCGGTAAAACTGCATTTTTAGAAAAATAGTTCTCTTATCTGAAAAAATGAATTTATTCTTATATCATATCTATAAAACATAAAAGATGAATTTAAAACATTACATTGAATATATAACATATATTTTTCATAAAATAAAAATCCAGAAAAAGTGATATGATTTTATAAACATGATTATTCTCTTTTAAATAGGTATTCATAAAAACACATCTTTTATATTCAATTGGTTTTTATTTCATTTATAATAAATTTGGTATCCAAAGAATTATTATTTAAACATTTTTAAACCATATTAGCATAATTCAGTTGATAATATTAATTCCTTTCATTACAATGGCTAGGCGTTAACTACCATTTAAAATAATAATAATAATATTGTATTATTTTTCGGTATAACTCAACGTTGTGTGAAATGTATGATTTTGAAGAAACCTATTGTTGTTTGTTGAGAAAGATATCAGAAAATTTGTCCTCTTTAACATAAAATTAATATCTTATTCATAAATATTAATAGATATGAAAATGTATTATTCTATAAATACCTAGATCGTTACACACATACTGGATTTTTGATATATCATATCATTATTGATATTTTAATCATTATGTTTTAAGTTCAATTACAATCAATTTATCCTTAAAGGGTTTTTTATGTCAATTACACTCATGTTTTAAGGTTTATATTCCCCGCCTCATTTTAAAATAGAGACCTCACAAATTTTATAACTCATTTGGTGAATTTTTATAGCCTTTCTTCTTAACATCATGACCAATTTCTTCAACTCTAATTATCCTTAATAATATTTGTTTCCCCTTTATCTTTTTTAAAATTTAAAATTTTATAATCATTTTTAATGATGTGGTTTTCTGTAAATTTATTTTAAAAATATAAAAAATGGATTTTATTTTTATGCTTGTATTTTTATCTTAAACTCCACATTTTGTGGATATCCCTATATTTATTTCAAAAACATAAAAATTCATTTTTTAACTATTTTGACTTTATTTTCAAATGTTTTAAAATAAAATAATTTTAACATTTTCCTTATGAGTCATTTTTTTAAAAGTGTTAAAATTATTTCTCTTTAATATTTTTCAGGGAACTTATCATTCCATCATATTTATTGTTTTATATGAAACTTTCCCTCTATGTTTTAATGGTTTCTAACAGAAACGGTTTATCTCCTGATTTTATAAAATATTTCTTTTAAAATTATTTCAAAAGATTAAGGATATTTCTTATTTCCTAATTTTTTTTTCTAAAAAAAATCCAAAAAAAGTGTTTTACATCTAAGTCGTTGCCCATTGACATATCGTATTCTTAATAGAGGAAATTTTCAAATGATATCATCAAAATTATTTCTTTGGAATGATTATATAATATTATTTTATATAAAAATTATTATCCATCACTAAATTTTTCTTTCCTAATATCCTTTGTTGTATAACCATAAATCTTCTTCCAATGACTTTGCATTATGAATAACCTATTTTTTATTGCTTTGATTGAAGGGTGTTCACCAAGATTCTATACATTTATTAATTGGGGAAATTATTATCTTAATCAAATACCCTTTATATATATGGTGTAAATACCATATGCTATATTATCTTTATTTTAATGGTATTTACCTATAAAGTTTCTAAATATCTTTGGGTATCGATTTATTTTCCATGGGTATATCATGTTGCAATTATTTATGGAATTATGAATGTTTTCCACATGTGATTTGATTTTAAAAGTATATGAAACCCATTTTCTTTTCATGGATTATTTATGATCTGAATAATTTCTTATGGAACACATATGTAAGGATGATGACTAGTGTTGTCCTATATCACCCTTCAATGAATTGCTAAAGTTTATATCTCATGAGATCAAAAGGGTACACGGGAGGATTTATCCCAAACCAAATGGTACAATAGAGTATTTATCCCAAGAAAAAGGATACATGGGAGGATTTATTCCAATCCAAAGGGTACACATGAGTATTTATCCAAATCCAAATTGTAAATGAAAGGATTTATCAAATACAAATAGAATATGGGAGGATTTAACCAAAGATAAAGGGGTACAGAAGATGTTTTACCTCAATCCCAAGGGTACATGGGAGGATTTATTATACACTCAAGGGTACATTGGAGGATTATCCCAAACCCAAGATGCTACGTGAGTGATTATACCAAGCCTAAAATATTATAAATGTCTTAGTGGGTACCTTTGACATGTCATTTTTATGCTTATATATGTTCCATTACTTATAAATCATGATATATGATCTATGTTTTGTTGGTTATTATTTTCTTATATATCCTGATTATATCCATATTCTCATCTTATGCTCACTTATGATCTTTGATTATTATCACTTATGTTGTCCCTTATTGAGAATTTGAGCTCAAATCTTTCTTATGTTTCCTTTCTCCAGGTTATAAAGATAATTATAACTTTGGGGAGTCTATAAGGGAGTATAAAGGAGTAATATTATGAAGAAATTTTCACATGTAATGAAACATAAATTTTTTATATAGCTAGTCTTCAAAGAAACTAAACCAAAAGGTTCTCCAAGTTGTGTGAGATTATTGTGAGATGTAATACTAGTGTGAAATTTTTGAAAGTTTAGCTTGGGTTATCTCACTTGGTATCAATGTTAATTTATAAATGTAAATTTTTTTAGTACCAATAGTAGTAGTATGGGTCTGGGGTGCCTCACTTACCCCAATATGTATATGTACTAGAGCCTGTATCCACTTTTTTGTATTCAAATAGGGATATAATTTCAAGAAGATCACCACTCTATATTTTACCAAAGTTTTTGAATGTTTTAATATACTTAAACATATCCCTAGAGTCTATCATAGGTTTATATTATCTAATTTATGTTTTCTTAAATCCAGTTCTCAAGGTTTTTACTAAACTTACTCTGATACCAACTGTAACAAACTTAACACCAGTAGCCCAGATCCAATGGTTACTATATTATATTGGTATAAAATATAAGAGATAACATCCCATGGGATTGAATAGTTTAATAATATTGAGACACTAGATATATACATGATTATTATATTATATTTTAAACATGAAATACAACTTATAATTCTAGTGATAACTTTATTATTTCTTCTAATATATCCATGAAGTCATTAAAATATCACTTATGGGTACCTTGTGGATAAGAAAAGAATAGTGAGATCTGATGCTTAGTAAGTTAAAGTGTATAATAGAAGATATCATAGAATAACCAAGGCATGAAAAATATGGAAGAGATAAATAATAATCATATGTGACATATAACTAATATCAGGAATTATTAACATATCTAATGATGACATAAAAACATAAATAATCCTATAGATAGAAATAACTAAAGTCATAGTTATGGAATTCATAATATCAAATGTAATAATATTATCATCAAGGCATCATTCCAAAATATTATACATAAATAGGTGAGGCATACACCAAATACTTAATCTAGGTTGTCTCATGAGAGATGGTGATGCATCAAGGGGCTATTATGATCCCCACACATTGATTAATAAGACTAATTAATTCATCAAATTTCATGAGCCAACTCGGATAACTAGCCTAAATGCTACCTAAATCGGTCCTGACAAGGCCTAAAGGGTGTTCTCGATCCCTATGGGCTGAAAATTAGCACTTGGTCATCAAAATCAATTAGTAGGGAATTATTTCAGCATGATAATAACTAATAAAATGAAAACATCATAAAGAATCCATAAAGAGTTAGTATTTTAATACGATCAATAAGAATAAAGAACTCTATATGGTAGAAAAGCATCAAACCAAATTTCTCAAAACCAACGAAACATCATCTCATAATCTCCTCACAATAGGTGGAACACATACTCCTCTTGTCACAGTCAACTCCCAAGGTCTTACTCTCAATAACACCCACCACCTTAAAGAAGTTCCTTCCCTTTTTATGGACCTAGTATAAGAAAGTCTACAAATTCCCAAAGTAAAAATGTAGGTTGTGAGAAACAATATCCTAGTGGGATATCACCAACTATTCCATAAGTAGTCTATATCAAATAAACTAAATATGATCAATTTAAATAAAATTTGGCATTATAATTATTTTCAAAATTAATATCTAAACATTATCTTCAAAATATTTCAATGGAAATTATAAAACATGTACAGAAGTGCATTTCCATCAAGAAAACATGAATAAGCATTTCTTTAAAAAAATACATGAATAACTCATTCATAAATACTTTCACAAGTAAATCATTTTCAATCATTGTGCCACTGTTATGAGTCTCAAGACTAGTTAGTTCAAGGGTCATGGTTTCACATAATCTCATTGAAATATGGCTCTAGGTGTGTACACTTCCCTATATCTCAAGCCTAAGGGGAATAGGAATACATACCAAAGAATGAACCCCATGTCCTCAATATTTTTATTCATCATTTATATCATTAATACATTTCTAGGTAGAGCTAATATAGTCCTAGAATGTATATAAAGTCCACCCACCTAACTACCCAGGATTCTATGTGCTTCAAGTAAATCAAAAAAACAAGGGGATTTCATTAATTTCAATAAGTCTAAAATCATTTTAATCAATCATTTCATTCATTCTCAAGTTCAAGTTTCAAAACATGTCATTTCATTTCAAAAACTAGCATCAAATTGTTTTTCATTAGAACTAATGCCTTCTAAAATAATTCATTTAATTTAAAATCATAAAATATTTATGCCTTCTCTTATCAAAATTCATTCTCAAATTCTTTATCAAATAATTCATTTCAATTTGAGATCATAATTTTAAAAATAGTCACTTTATTTTAAAATCCATTTTCAAAGAGTTTTCATCATGCACACCATGCCATTTCAAAAAAATATCAAAAGACTAAATTCATGCTTTGGAAATAAATTGGAAATCTATATCTAATCAAACAAGAAACAACAATTTCAAATGAAATGAATTGAATTATGAACCACCTTTCTCAATTATGGTCTCAAAAATCACCCAATATGGGATCCAAAAATAGATATTTAAAAGGGATATAATCAATCAAGGAAGTATCCAAGAACCAAAATTCATCAAATTAAGATTTGGATCCATCAATGACACATAATGATCCATCGATATTGAGTAAGGAAAGATATAAAGAAATAATAATTCACAATCCAATTGATATTACACTTACTAGAAGAGATTCAATGCTTCAAACAACACTTTGATCCATGAAGTTTTAAGGTTTTAAGGGTAAAAAACACCTTAAGGGAGTCTCCAAGGTCATTAGATTTATAATAGGTTTGATGGAGGTGTTTTTATAATTAAAATAAATATTATTAAAAATAAAAATATGACACATCACTTCCATTTCTCATCCAAAACAGCATCATAGGCTAGCCACGAGATCCCACCGGCTGGTTGGTGGTGTTGGGAATAATTTCTACACTACAGGTCATCCCATCGGCTAGCTGGTGGGATTCATGTGGGAATCCCCTACTACCAACCATCCACCGACTGGTTGATGAACCTCACTAGATTTCCAATAGAATATCAATATCTTTTCTAACTAGAGATTCAAATCCACTCTTGATCCATACTTCTATAACATCTCCTAACTTCTCCAACAAGAAATGAAGGACACACTTGACCTCTCAAAAGGATCAAATAAGTAATAACAACCTATAATTAGTAGTAAAAACTAGATATCAACATGAAAATCAAGAAGAGACAAAGTAAACCAAGGATCATACTTGAAATAAGGTGTCATAATCTTACAATTCTCCCCACTATAAATGATTTTTTCCCCAGAAATACTATCAAGAATATTGGTCCATGCATATTGAAGGACAATGCTTTCTCATCAATGCCTCACACTCCCATGACTCGTGAGAATCAGAACCATGCATCCAAATCACCCAAACCAAAAGTATGGACTTCTTGTGAATAACCTTTATCTAAGAATCAATAATCTGAAAAGTCTTCTCGGTCACAATCATATCAAGTTCCACATCAAGGTCCTCACAATTCAAAATATGAGATGGTTCTGAAAGGTAATTCTTGAGTTGTTACATGTGAAACAAATTATGGATCGATTTCATCTGATTTGGCAAGACCAAATGGTATACCACCTTTACAATCCTATTAATAACCTCTAACGGCCCCATGTATCTCGATGATAACTTCCCCTATTTTCCATGTTTCCAGTGTCCCAATTGAGGAGATAATCTTAATAATGCATATTCACCAAATAAGAACTCTAAAATACATTGATGATGATACACATAAGATTTATGCTAGCTCTAATTCATTACAATTATTCATCTAATCAATTGTATCTTCATTTTTATATTCTATACTAAACTAGGTCCCATCAAGGAAGTTTCACCAATTTATGACCAAAAAATGGTCATAAAATGCCTCAAAGGGTTCTATTTTAATAAATAACTGAAATTAATAGTCATGGGAACTCTCAAATGATGTGTGTTTTTTGGTTTTTAGGTGCATCATAATAGATGACCAAGGTAATCTCTCAAAGGAGGAAGTAATTAAAACAACGTATTAAAGGTATTTTGAAAATAAGAAAACTAATTAAAAGGATGGGGTGATTTGTGTTTATAAATCTTGAATATGTATGCTAAAAGAAGATTTTATTTTTTTAAATGATATTTGATTAATAAGACACAATAAGAAGATGTTTTTTAGAAAATGTTTTTATAAGGCATAATACATCTAACTAAACCTCTTCAATTACTAATTAATCATTATAATTTAATTTAACATCCACTTAATTATGATCCCCTAATTTTCTAACCACCAATGTAATGGCCCAGACCACTCTGGTCCATTCCCTTACTGAAATCTGGGGGTTTAGGTGTTCTGGGAGGTCAAGGTGAATCATCCCCAACACTTTTCCAAATTTCCAGTTTTTTTAACAGTGTTTCCAGTTTTATGAATAGTGTCATGGTGTCATAGAAATTTTGATTCTACAATGTCATGGTGTCACAAAAATGGTGAGTCTATAGTGTCACGGTGTCACAAAAATGGTGAGTCTACAGTGTCATGGTGTCACAAAAATGGTGATTCTACAGTGTCACGGTGTCACAGAAACGGTGAGTATACAGTGTCATGGTGTCACAGAAATGGTGAGTCTACAGTTTCACGGTGTCACAGAAATGGTGAGTCTACAGTGCCATGGTATCATATAAATGGTGAGTATATAGTGTCATGGTGTCACAGAAATGGTCAGTCTACAGTGTCATGGTGTCACAGAAATGGTGAGTCTATAGTGTCACGGTGTCACAGAAATAGAGAGTCTACAGTGTCACGATGTCACAGAAATGGTGAGTCTATAGTGTTTCTAGACCGGTGTGTATACAGTGTTTCCAGAACTATTTCATATTTCCTTTTACAAATTTTTAGATTTTTTAAATTTCGCCGATTTAACGTTTTCTTTGACGTTAAACGCATTTAAGGCCTTGTTTTAAGGGATTAAAGGCTAATTCAAATCGCATAACTATTATATTAATTTTCTTAAGGTTTGGGATGCCTTTAATTAGTCAAACCACACGTTTTAATGTGATCCTCTTTTAATGTAAAATCCATCATATCATAAACCACTGCACTGTTAAATCTTCTAAAGGGGAAAGAGATCTTCATCCCTTGTTATTCCTCCTTTTTCTCTGGTGTGAGACACTCAAACCTTTCCTTCCTTACCATAGTAGTTGTACAATCAAACTTTCCTCCTTGGATTAGTTCCCCTTTAAGTTTTTCTTGCTCCAAGTGCACCCCCTGTTTTGGTGCAACCAAGTAGTATCTATCAATCTTTGATATAAGGCGTGATTTATTGTCATTATTTTGGGTTTATATCCTTTTTTCTCCTTTACCTGTTATGGAACTATATCTCTATATTCCTAATGGAATTTTCTTGGGTGTTGGATGGTGTGGTGGTGTCTCTGCATCCTTGGGTGGATGCATTCCTCCAAGAGAGGTGATTGTGATCTGTTTTTTTAGTCTGTTCAAAGAGCATTGGAAACCTTTTGAGGTAGGGGATTCGTTGCTTCTCAATTATTTTACATGAAACTGTATAGTTAGCATGTTTTATCCACTGGATCATAATGGAATTGAAATAATAAATATTTTAACTTGATAAATAAATTGATATCAATCATATGTTATTGACTCTTGTTTTTCTAGATAGTGTGATATCTATGCTTGCTTTGTATAACTTTCCATTCTTGATGGAAATTGTCAAAGAACGTAAATATGGAATTGATTGATAATTATTTGGCTAAAGATAAAGAGGCATGTAAATGAATCCATTTTCTATTTTTGTAATTTTATGTTAATCAAATTGATGCATTAAGTAAGTTTAATCAATTTGTGATAGCTTACTATTTAGGTTTCCTGTAATTGGAACCTACCAATAATGAATAGGTTAATTCCAGATGGATTAATAACTAGTTGTTTGATAAAAAGATATTGCCTCATAGGGTTCTGAGTTACCCTCTTTCTTTTAAGGACGAGTGCCTTATGCTTTGGAGCCTTGAGAGCTTGTTATGTTTGAATATTGGATACCTTGTTTAAGGGAAAAGAGCCCAATTGATATGATTTTTGTTTTCCTGGTCCTTGTGTTGTGATGTGAGCTTGGATGGTTGTTCTGATATGTGGGGGTAGGGAGGCCCATTGGTTGTGGAATCAGTTGGTGCCTAGAGTGGAGAGATACATTGGTTTATGCATGTGGGTGTCAGGGAGGACACCGAGGATGATAAAATGGGTTGGATGTGAATGTTTGGATGCTTGCTGATTCTTTTTGGTTGTTTATCTTCTTTAATTTTCACACTGCTCAAGGTAGATATTTTGATTACCCTCCTTCCAAAAGGGTCAAATACGCATGGGGTATGCCATGTGATTTCTATGTTTATCTTCTTGAGGGAGGATGGGTCTATTCTCTTGTTATAGGCGGAAAATACTTGACAGGTAGTTCATATACTCACTGAGTTGATCCCCCTTGTGTTCAGTAGCTTAGAATTTTTTTCTAGAATACTTGGGAATATAGGAAAGTAATAATTTTGTTAATAAATGATTGAATAAATGATGTTAACCCTTGTGTTGGAGCTTTTTGGGATGCAATGCTGAGGTTAAAATTTTAAAGGAATAGTGGACTTTGGGTGTGATGCTAATGAAATATAATGTGGAATTGTTAATGGTTAATTAATGTTTAAAGAATTAATTAACGTAAAGTGAAACTGATAAAAATATAATGAAGTAATGTAATAATTCTCTTTAAATGGTTGTGTTATTATAAGATACCTAGTCTTAGAAGTGTCAGTCAGGAGACCGAGAGACGTTAGCTCCAGTTGATTCTAAGACTAGGTTATGCTCATAGTGTGGTTGTGAGCTATAGTATATTATGTACTTTTGTGTTTCTATACACTACTCCACACCGTTAGTTAAGGAAACTGACACCCCGAGGATTATGATCCTTGGGAGGGTGTTTTCCCCAACATTCTGGAGGGAGGATGGATGGATGACTGCCCCCTTTAGCCCCACTCTCTTCTCTTGGTAGTTACTTGTGCTGGTAGGCACAGTGATTATTTTTCCCCATATATGTGTGTAGAGGGCTTTAATGTCTTGTGGTTATTAACACACATATATTCTGGATATAGTTTCTTATGGACTACTATAAGTGTAACTTGTATGGGCTATGATGGCTTGAGGATCCCTACTCGGTGTATGGGATATAATGACTTGAGGTTTAATACATGACGTATGATTCACATTATGCGAGCTATGGTGGCTCCCAGAAACTACCTAGTTACTTTTCTTATGTGGACATGGTAGTTTTTTTGCAATAAGTTCATGTTGTGGTGCTTCACCCAGGTGTCTGCGGGCAAGCCTTTTTGGAGAGAGATGCTTAGGACGTGTGACATTGGGGCAAAGTAGAAAACCGATGGGGAAGTAATATTAGGTTACCATTGATATTATTTATTATAGTATATAACCTTGTAAGCGATACTTTGCGCGAGTAGCCATGGTGAGGCTGGAAACTTCGTATACCTATTTAGGTGACGAGTTAGTTTCACTTGTTGTTCATTGTGCTTTAGCATGCTTTCTTTACTTTTGAATGAGAGGATCTGGGAAGGATCTTACTGAGTATATTATTATAGTCACCCTATGTATATATAAACTATTTTTCAGGTCACTTGGATTAGGTTGGAGATCAGGTTGGTTACTACTATCTTGGGGATGCATGAGCTGTTAGGGCTTTGTGGTTGCTATTGTTTTTACTTTCCTTTGGTACTTACAGTTTTTTCATTCAGTTGTAGTAGTTTTGCATGGAATTCCATATGTTTACTTGGTTTTTCTTTTATATTTCATTCTGAGTTGGATTTGGTTTGTTTCAATCTTATCTACGTCTTTAGCATGTGTTATCTTAGAGGGCAATGCCTCCCATTTGTGTGTTAACAATACCCTCGGTGCTAGTCACTAACCCGGGGCCTACTAAAGGTGGGACTCAGGGGTCACTATCTCTCTTCTCACATTTCTGGACTATGATGGGTATACCTTGTGGGGAGGGGGTTTTGACACCCAAACCCTTTGTGAATTAACTAAACCACAAAGATGAAATGAATTAAACCTTATGCTAGCTTGGGAACAGGTGATCGTAAAACCCTTCTTTAAGTGTTGTTCCAATGATAGATTATGGTCTGTGGTGAATTAGGGATCACATCCATACTGGAATTGAGGATTAATTTATTTTATGGATTATATTTTAACTCTATAAATTTATCATGTGCGTTTTTTTTTTACCGATTAAGATCACGCTCTCACAATTAACACATTACTCAGCCTCAGGATTTTTGTGTTAATTGATAAATTTCTTACTTAGTTTCATTTAATTTAAAAAATAAATTAATG
Source organism: Viscum album (assembly GCA_963277665.1). Lineage (NCBI taxonomy): Eukaryota > Viridiplantae > Streptophyta > Magnoliopsida > Santalales > Viscaceae > Viscum > Viscum album. Next base: position 161,240,721 of record OY728155.1, on the reverse strand, counting down.
GATCATATTATGTGAATTATATTATATAATTTATTCTAAATAAATAAATAAATAAGTTTAGAGGTATATCGATTACTAAGATAAACTACTCTTCCATGGGTAGTGTAGTCATCGTAGAAATGGTTTTCTTTCGCAACGGTCATGGAAAGGGTATAACAGAATCATGTTTCTAATATTTATTTCTAGGAAAAATAGTATGATTATATAAGAATAAAATTTAATTAAATAGAATAAATAGAAGATAAACTATGAATTTTATTACAATAACAAAAACATTACAAAAAAAAGAGGAAAAGAAGAGCATTTTGGAGGAGATACTAGATTGATAGATTACCTCATCCAATATTGAATTTAAACATAAATTCACCACTTATCCTCTTCTCCCAATCCTTTAAGGCACTTCCAACCCCATCCAAAGGATAAAAACACAAATTTATAGAGTAGAGAGGATTCTAGGGTTTCAAGAATTTTCAAGTGTGAATGGTGAATTCACGCAAATACTTTCCTCTAACTTTAACTGATTGTTTGAACTCAAAATGCATGAACTAGCTATCATTATATAAGGATTATTTGTGATAAATTTTTTCCTAGATATTTTCTCCAAATTTTGGCCCAATCCAAGCATGAATCAAGAAGTTATGGCCCAAATACTGAAGTGGTGTCCAATCTAGCGAGTCTAGCCCTACTTTGATTTTATGTCCCATTTATTCCAATAAAATTCATGATCCAGCTTGGATATACTCAATAAAATTTATATACCATTGAGTGAGGAATTATGTTACAAAATTTAAGTTAAAATAATATAAAAAGTATTTATGGAAAAAATACTCTAGTGAACTTTAAAGGGAAAACTATAATTTTCATCAAATTTTCAAATGAATGATCTAATCCCAAATATTTTATAAGTAGACATATTTAATCAAAATATGAGGAAATTATTTCATTTATTATCAATAAAATATTCTAACAAAAAAAATTTATAAACTCCCCTACACTTACCCATTTTCACTCCTAGGAAAAACCTCATATCATGTATGCCAAAAAAATGTGGCAAGATATACATGTTCATATTCCTCAATCCAAAATGGAAATAAGGTGAAGTAATAATCCCATAAAGACTTAATATCAATAAATTTTAAATTCACTTTCTCATAAATTATATCAAAATAAAATCTAGTGATATTAATGAAACTAATCATAGAAAAACAAGTTATGGGTCCTTCATGCCATTAATTCCCCATGTGCGTGTATGTCAACCATTTCAAGTTCATAACTCACCCTTTATTCAGTATATTCAGGTCAAGTAAAATAATTCTTCTTACCAAGTTTAATACACTAAACCTATTATATATTTTTTCTGTAATCAAATTTCAAGACCCATTCACTTAATAATTTCCAAAAGTCAAACCTTAAGCTCCCGACATAGATATCCCCATGTTTTGTACATTTCATCACTCCCCTAATTTTTAAAATAATATTTTTTTTAGGGTGTAAAACTTTTAGATATCAGGTACACACGCATAGGTTAATTTGGTATAGTAATGAAACTAATCATAAGATAAATGAATATGTGGATAAACCATCGATATAAAATGATTTTTTTACCTAACTTGGCTATACCTTAAATTGAGTAGGAAAATTTTCAAAAGTCATGGTTGCATGAAACTTTTTTTGAGTAATATAAATGAAAAAATTTACTATTATCAAATATTATAAATAATAGTGTCAAAATATAAAAGTTTTTATAATAACACAACCAATCATATCATCAATGACTTCCATTTTTATAAAAAACAACCCTTAATAATTAAATCTTGCTCATTCTTCTCATGACACTAATGAATTTTTAAAACATGTATTTTCCATATTTTACACATTTAAATGATCATGTTATATGATATTTTTTTATTATCATTTTTAAAAAAAATAACCGCAAACCTAATAGAAAATACACACAAAACACAAAAATAAAAAACCTAAATATCTACCCCAAAATGCCGTCCCCTCCCCCACACTTAAAATATTACATTGTCCTCAATTTGAACCTATTATATGATATATTAACATGAAATGTAGAATTTTAAATAGGAAAAATAATATAAAAGTTAAAGGATTAGGAACAGCTTGATATTATCAAGTGATGATGGGGTCATGCAGTGTGATGAAATCAACTGCATGGATGGGAAGTCCCTTAATGTATTTCTTCAAATATTTCCCATTTACTGTAAAGATAATTTCTATTTCCTTTTGTTTTATCTCCATTCCACCATAAGAAAAAACATTAGATACAACATAAGGACTTAACCATCATGAATGAAACTTACTGGGCATCAGCTTCAGTCATGAACTGTATAGAATGACTTTATATATAACATGAAAATCCATATTTTGGATCATTCTATCATGATACGCTTTTGATATTTCCTTGTATATAATTTTGTACATATATTATGTAAATCAAATCTACTCAATCTCTTGAATTTATAGCTTTCATTGAATTCTAGCTTGAGCCAAATCCATGTTACATTTCTTTATAGCCCAATGCTCGACCTCTACAGGGAGATGAAAGGATTTCACAAAAAAAATATGAAATGGGGAAATACTGATGGGATTCATATATGTCATCCTATAACCCCACAGGGTATCATCCAAGTGCTTTCTCTAATCCTTTCTGTTCGGTTGCATGGTTTTCTCCAAAAAAAAATAACTCCTGATTTGAAAGCTCGGTCTGGCCATTTGTTTGGGGGTGGTATAGAGTAGATGTTTTATGCTTCACCCCATAGTTCTAAAGGATGAAATCCAAATTCCAATTTCAAAAGTGTTTCCCCCGATCACTAATGATAGCATTTGGTACTCTAAACCTGCATAAAATTTGAGCCTTGAAAAAATACACTACAGCATGAGAATCATCAGTCTAGATATCCTTGGCCTCCTCATATTTTATAATATAATCTATAGCAACCAAAATGTAAAAGAAACCAAATGAACTTGAAAAATAACCCATATAATCAATTCCCTAAACATTAAAAATGTCACAGAATAATATGGGTTGTTGGGGCATCTCATTTCTCCTCAAAATATTTCTAGTGTGTTAGCAACGTGAGCATGAATTACAAAACACATAAGAATCATGGAATAAGCTAGTAAAATATAATCCAGAGTCTAATATTTTCTTATATATTTTTTAGGGTCAAAAGTTTCCACCACAAGCAATGGTATGAAAAAAATATAAAACAAAATCAAACTCATGATCAGGTACACATATTCTAATGGATTGGTCACTACACATGCACTAGAGGTAGGGATCATCCCACACATAAAACCTAGACCCACATGTTAATTTTTAAACTTGTTGTTTCTTTAAAGTTTTAGGAATTTTATAGGCAAAAAATTAATTCACTAAATATTCATACCAAGGATGTGTACCTGAGATGACATAGATATTCTCATTGGGGAAAGAGTTCGGAAGTGGTACCTAGCCTATTGTGGCATCCTCTATTGTGTGAGTAGTCCTACTAATATAGCATACCACTAATTTCTATGACCCATTCTTTTCCTTTACCTTAATATTTAATTATTGAAGAAGGATAATCCATCAGATAAGTTTGTGTTTTTCATCTAGCTTCTTCAAGAGGTACCTTAGAGTTGAATGGTCAGAAAAAAACAACTACTTTAGAGCCCAATAAATATTAATGGAATTTATCTATAGAAAATATAATAACAAGAAACTCATTTTCTATTTTGGTTTAATTTGATTATATTGAATCCAAATTCTTCAACACATAAGAAATCACATGGGACCACCCTACTACCCTTTGAGATAAGATAGGTCCAACTGTAAAGTTGGAGGCATCACAAATAATATCAAAAGGAAGCTCCATATGTGGGGGATATATGATCAGTAAAGTGTTCGGACACTTCTTTATCTCATCAAAATATACCCTTCATTAATCATCAAAAAATAAGTCAAAATATTTTTGAAGAAATCAAGATAAGGGTAGAGAAATCTTACTAAAATATTTGATAAAGCATCAATAAAATCCTACATGACCTAGGAAATATCTAACATCATGTACACATAAAGGATATGTAAAGGATGAAATAACATCTACCTTAGATCTATCAAACTCTATTCTATGTTTTGACACTGCATGGCCTACTAAACTGCCATGATTTATATTTAAATAACTTTTTTCAAAGTTCAAAAATAAATTCTTCTTAATAAAAATATTCAACACCTATCCAAAAATAAATATAAATTCATCAAATGAAGATCCATACACTATAAAATCATCCATAAATAACTCCATGAATGTATCAATGAAATCTGAAAAAATAATCATCATGCATATATGGAAGGTACCTAGGGAATTGAAAAGTACAAATGGCATCCTTTGGTAGGAAAATGTGCCAAATAGAAAAGTGAATTTCGCCTTCTCCTAATACTCTAAAGTTATAGAAAACCATAAAATATCCATAAAATCCATCCAAGAAATAATAGTGTGTCTTTCCAAAAAATAACTCAAGCATTTGATCAATAAATGGGAGGGAAAATGAAACTTTTGAGTGGATTGATTTAGTTTTCTATAATAAAAACACACATGCCTACTATTTTTCACCCTCATTGGAACTAACTCCTCTCTCACATTTCTTGAAACATTAACACCACTTTTCTTTGGAATATCCTGAATAGGTCTCACCCACTGGGAATCTAAAATGGGATAAATGATACCTTCCTCGAGCAATTGTTTAACTTCTTTTTTAAAAACTTCCAAAAGATTTGGATTGATTATCCGTTTTGGCTTCCTAATTGGTTTATCCTAATCCTCAAAAAAATCATATCCATATAAATGGAGGATCTAATACTAGATATGTTATCCAAGGTCCACCCGATAACCCTAATGTTCTCCCTCAAAAGATTCAAAAAAATATTCATGTTCAAAAGGGATATTGTTATAAATGATATATTTCAAGGATAAGATGAGGATAATTCATTATCCTCTCAACCAATATATTTTAGAGAAGTTTAGTTCACAAATTTAACCTTATCTTTTACCTTTAACCCTTATGTAAATAAATTAACTCGTACCATGCATTCTTGTATTTTTATACTATATGGTTAATATTGTTACTATAAAATGACAAGAGAACCTCGATCGGATCATTAATGAAATTTTTAACACTATATAAGTCATTTTTATGAATCTTAGATTTTTATGACTATTATATCATTTAATAAAATAGTTTTTGTTTTAAAAACTTATTTATGTCAATTTTGACACTATTCAGTAATTTTTTTTAAGTCATAACAACTTGATTCATTAAAAAGCATTATATCATACCTAACATGTCAATGTTATCCCAAAAATTAGGGGATAGCATAAAAACATCAAATTACATTTATTTTAATATTTATAATATCATTTAATTCAATCTTCCATTAATAAGGTAATCACTACATCATCATTGTGTCATAAATAAATGTATTTATTTAATGTCTAAAAATTATAAATAAAATACCATGATGTAGGAAATATCATTAGATTTATAATTACTATTTATAGTAAAATATATCAATTATATAAACCCATATTAAAATTTTTTAGTAAAAAGGTACATTTTTATCTTATATTTCTCTTTACTTTAAATTAATTATTATAACATGTCATTATCACACCCAAGTGGCTCCTAAAGGCCAAATGTGCATCCAAAGTGTTTTATTGGTCATCCATAACTCATAAAATAGTATTAGGACAAGTTTTAGGGTAGTTTTATATTATTATAATATTATTTTTACCCTTATTTACCTCATTTACCCTTTAACCATGGTAAATAAAAATAATTACTAAAGTTACTATTCATAATGTCCAAAAATAAAAGGGCCCTGTTTATATAATTTGGAACTTTTGATTCCAAATATGGAGTCAATTTTTTCAAATTCAAAACACATAATTTTCATAAATTAATTTAAAATTAATTCTCTTTGTCCAAACAAGAAAACGTGTTTTTATGAAATAAAAACAATCAAAATATTAACATTTGTTTATGTCCAATTTAAATGTGAAATTACTTTCAATGACCAAAATTTGATTAATTGATAAATAAATAATCTAATTATACTTTAAAAACAATTAAAAAGATAATCTAACTATATAATTAAATTAGATGAAAATGTAGTTTTGAATTAAAATACAATATTTTTCACTCTTCATTAAAATATGAATTTTATTAGAAAAATACCAAAAATTCAAACAAAGTAAATTTTTATATCCTGCTTCCAAAGAAAAAGTTTTTTTTCAAATATAATATATAAAATTGTTAAATACTATATTTAAAATGGGTGTGCCATCAAAAGGCGGCAAAACTATATTTTTTGAAAAATACTTCTTTTATCAGAATAATTAAATTTTTTTTTATATCATATCTAGAAAATACATAAGATGAATTTTAATGTTATATAAAATTAAAATTTTGGTTAATACTATTCATAAATTCTATTTTATATCCCATTGAATAATAATATTTTAATAATATATCATTGTTTAGTGAAACTCGGTATTGCGTACAACGCAAGCTATCGAGGATGGACGCTCTTGCATGTAATGCAATCCAATTCAGTGTTGCATGTATTGAAAAATTCCTTTGGTTTTATATATAACATAATCCAAACTTAGTTCTTTTATACATTGAAAAAAAATCTATACTCAATGTTGTGTGTATCGTATGCCAACTCAGTGTTGTGTGTAACATACGACAAGTCATTTTAGTTTGAAAGAAATATTTGACTTAGTGCATTACAATATATAAATGAAAATTTTAATTTATTCAAAAAAAATGGACCATAAAAACTTGGGGTGTTACATATTTTTTCCTAATCTAAGTGAAATTACATTTACCTTACCCTTGGATTTGGGTAATAGTTGTTATAAAAGCTGGGAAGAATTGTTTTGTTGTTAATGGATCATATGGGAAGCAAGTTGACCAATTTGGTTTTTAATGTTATAACACCCCAATATTTTAAGGTATAAATAATTTAAATTCATTAGATATCTTATAATACATTCAAAATTGAGTTTATGCAAAATAACACTTTGTTATAGGAGATAGTGATAACCTATCCATTAAACATAATTTTGTTGTTTCTGTGATTTGAATTTCTAAAAGCAGATATACACTGTGGCGTTCATTAAGATATTTAGAGTTGGATAAGATCAATTTATTTTTTGGTAAATAGTAATGTACCCTTATGAATAGTAACTTGACCCTTATGAATAGTAATGTACCCTTATGAATAGTAACTTTACCCTTATGAATAGTAATGTATCCTTATTAATAGTAATCTAAACCTTATGAATAGTAATGTACCCTTATGAATAATAACTTGACCCTTATGAATATTAATATACCCTTATGAATTGTCACCTCACCCATGTAAGTAAAAATAGAATTTAGACACCTTATAAATGAGAGTGAATATTTTAAAAATTAATAATTAAGTGTTGGTATTTTTATGAGCAATAAATAATGAATTGTAATTTTATAATTAATAGATTAATTTAAAAGATAATTCATTTTCATAAAATTTATTCATGAATCAATAGTTTTTTCCTTTTATTATAAGATAATTTAATGAGACCCTGATTAATTTTTCAAAGTGTCATAAAATCGGTTACAATATTAAAATTGGTATTTTTCAAGTAAATGATTACTTTAATTAAAAATTAAATTTCTCATATTTAGAAAATTATTTTCATAAAATGGAGTTACCTTTTGTATTATAGTCATTAAAAATGGTTTGGATAAATTTTTGGTATTTTTTTGAAATAGTTTAATTTTTGTTGAATAGTAAAAAAATACAGTTTTTTATAAAATACGGTATTCTTTGTGACATCGTCATGAAATTATTATGATATAAAAATTTATAAAAAAATATTAAATAACTAAATAATTATATTATAAGTGAAATATTTCATATAATTAATTTAGATCATGAAAATTATTTTTTTCATGATAAGTATAAAAAACATTGTCAATGTCGACACAGTGCCTGCACTGCGCTGACAAAGTCAAAATTGGTAATTTATATATAATAATTGAGTGCTAAAAATTATTTTCATGACTTATTTATTAATTATTATGTATTATTTATCTCTTTTATTATTAATTTCAAATTTTAGTGTTATATAACATGAGTATTATCCAAATGTATGTGCAATGCTTGCACAGGGCAAGAAAAGACAAAATAATAAATTTAAGAAGATGTCTTGTTATGTATAAGAGTGGATATACATAATGAATAAATTAATAATTTTATTTTGAACCTAATTAATTTAAATTTAAGATAGTATTTTATTTTTAAATTTTATATATGAAATAATTAATATTAATGCTTATGTAACACCGACTCAGCACCTGTGCAAACACAGAACAAATGTTTTTAATTTAAATTATAAGAATTATTAAATGACCCATATTTTCGATAAAACAATATATATAATCATTTTTAGGCTATTATCATGTTTTTATTCGAATCTGGAACATTTTGGACCCACATGATACACTTTAAAGACATTATAATATTTTATTTCAAAAGGAAATCAAATTTTCACATTATAGTTTTTAATTTTAATAATATTGTTATATGAGATTTTCCAGAGGTTTTATTCAAACTAGAATAGTCTTTGGAAATATAATAAAATTATATTTCTCATTGAATTTTATTTTTAATTTTTAGACAAAAAATATATACCATAATGTCTTCCACAATGATGATGAAGTATTAATTTAAATATTGAATAAATCAAATAAATGATATTAAAAATAATAAAATAAATATAATTTTATATTTTTAAGCTAATTCAAAGATTCCCTAGATGAATATAAAATTTCTATGATATAATATAAAGTCTGATTTGATTTTTAAACTTTGTAACGATGCGTGTAAAGTCATAGTTATGAATAGTTTTTATCTTGAAAAATTTGTTTTTCATGAATAAAATATTTTATTAAAATATTTAAAAATAAAAAAATTATTGAAAAAGTTCAAAAATGATAATATTATTTATAAAATGTAATACCCCTTTATTTTTAGGCCTTTTTTGAGTCTTAATCACTGTAATATATTTATTATATTTTAATAATTTTGGTGATTCCTAAGTTACCCATCACCTCACTTATAAAATGAGGTTACGTCCTTCACAAATTTCATAACCATAAGCTTTCTTGTTCGTCAAAACTCTTCAAAATTCCATCCTCCTCATCCCTTGAAATATTTGTGTGCTTCTTTTCTCACAAAAAAGACCACTTCCAAGAGCCTTAAGGTGGTTTTAAAAGATAAATATTCAAGAGGTAATATTTCTTTTTATTCTCTTTTAAATTCTTTATCACATATACCTTATCCATGCCTATTATCTAATTATTCATGAAAAATACATTAGCTTATATGTATTGTAATTTTTTTATAATATTGGAATATTTCATCATCATATATTCTTTTCCCTCCTTTTATACTATAAATTAAAACATCGTCCGAGATGTGTTAACTTATCACATTCAAGGATGATGGGTTTTCAATTTCTGTTACTATCTTCAAGACTAGCCATGCAAAAAATTTAATGGTTGAACCATATCATAATATATTTATTTTATCCTATTTAATGTTCTTTAATTCTTACACACTCATAATATAAAATTATAATCCAAAATAAGTTCATTGTGCACAAAACCACTAAGTTAATCCAAGCATTTATCATTAACTTTTATCTAATGATTCATCCTCATGGTATATAACCAAAATCATTATAATATCATTTATATATATTTAATTCCACTAATAATATATATTAACAATTCTATATATTTATCCACATGTCAAACAAACTTCCATTCGTAAATACAAGTAAACTGATCATGAAAACCAAGGAAGAAAATGCTTCCAAAACAATAAAATTGAAACTCTTAAACCCATAATAAAGACCATGAATGAACATAATAAGGTTAAAATAAATCAATTACATGTAAATATGGTTCTTTAATTGTTAATTAATGAATCTAAATTTGATTATTCAGGTTATTCATGTCAATTGAAGAACACATTTGGGCATTAGGTAAGGGGTATCTCATCTCACTTTTATTCCCATGAGATTTCCATTGCTCACCACTTATTTCTTTTATATGGTGTATGTTTACTACCCTTTGGGATATAATATCATTATTCTCTTTATATTCATGGTATTAATTGATTCACTTGATTATTATTAACTTGATTTATTATAATGTTGTAAGGAACTTTGTCTCAATTTCTATTTCATTTTGATTTACTTGGTATTGTGCACCTAATCATGTGGCGTATATACTGAATATTTGAGATAATTTTTCATTTTAAAGTTTAATTATATTATATATAAATATTATTTTTAGATGTATATGATTACTTTCTTAAGTCATATATCATTTCACATACGGTGTTTATTTTGAATGTTACTTTAACTATGAAAATATTGATGAAATTGTATCCTCTACACAATATGGATATTTAAAAGGCATATTGTTCTCATATTTAATATGTGTATAAATAATTATTTAGACTGTCAGTGATGGGTGGGGGCCACTATATCCCCTCGATTCATCGATAGGTCTCATGAGGCAAACTAGTTGACGACAAACCCTTCAAGTTTATTTCTAAAAAACTAGATGGGTTTCTACCCACAAACTTAAACCATCTCGATAGTATAATGGTTCATGTTCTAGACACATGATGCAAAATAATAAGTATTCTCTTTATTCAGTATTCAGTTATTTTTTCCATGAGGTTTTCACTATGATAAAATCTATGGATGTATTTTTATTCTCAGCTTACTGATGGCAAGTGTTTTCATTTAGTCAGCATGCCATATTAGTCATGTTTAATTAATTATGATTCACTTATTATTGATTCATGCTTCCATAATATATAACCCTTACTAAGAATTTTATCTCACCCATTTCATTTTTTTCCTTCCCTAGGTTATGAGGAAGAGATCATTTATTGAGTTTTCAAGGATGCAGTTAATTAGCTATTGTTATAGATCGTATTTTGTTTCTTTTTCCAATGTAAAATGGGTTGCATGTATGTATCTAGTTTCTTCAAAACTACTAAATTGATCGGACCATTGGGATTTGATTTCTTGTAATATTTCCAATGTAATAAAGTAATGCATTGGCTCCAGGTTTCTAGGGTCAAGGCATTACATTTTGTATCAGATAAAGTTTAGTAGAAACCTTGGGAACTAGATTTAGAAAACATAGTTTAGTGAACATGACCCTAAGATAGATTTTGAGAATAAGAATAAAAGAACCACCCACATCTCTTTTGAGGTCATTTATACATGAAATATTTCAATTATGAAATTTCCGAAGGTGGGAAGAATATAACACCCTAATATTTTATGGTATGAATAATTTTAATGAATTAGATAGCTTAGAATACATTCAACATTAATTCTCTGTGAAATAATGTTTTGTTATAGGAGATAATTATAACTTATCCATTAAATATAATTTTGTTGTTTCTATGATTTGAATTTCAAAAAACGAACATACACAGCTTCATTTATTAATATATTTAGATTTGTATAGGATCAACTTATTTTTTAGTGAATATTAATGTACCCTTATAAATAGTAACTTGACCCTTATGAACAGTAATGTACCCTTATGAATAAAAACATGACCCTTATGAATAGTAATGTACCCTTATGAATAGTAACTTGAACCTTATAAATAATAATATACCCTTATTAATTGTAAAATCATCCATATAATTAAAAATAGAATTTAGGAACCTTATAAATGAGAGTGAATATTTTAAAAATTAATAATTAAGTGTTGGTATTTTTATGAGCAATAAAAAACGAATTACAATTTTATAATTAATATATTAATTTAAAATATAATTCATTTTCATAAAATGTATTCATGAATCAATATTTTGTTTTCTTGTGATTATAAGATAATTTTATGAGACCCTAGTTAATTTTTTAAAGTTTCAAAAAATCAGTTATAATATTAAAATTATTATTTTTTAAGTAAATGGTGATTTTAATTAAAAATTAAATGTCTCATATTTAGAAAATTATTTTCATAATATGGAGTTACTTTTTGGATTATAGACATTAAAAAATGATTTAGATTAATATTTTGTATTTTTATGAAATGGTTTAATTTTTGTTGAATAGTAAAAAATACATTTTTTTATAAAATATGGCATTTTTTGTGACATCGTCAGGAAATTATTATTATATAAAATTTTATTTAAACTAAGTAATAACTAAATAATTATATTAAAATTTTAATATTGTACATAATTAATTCATAACATGAAAAGTATATTTTTCATGATAAGTATAAAAATCATTGTCAATGTCGATGCAATGCCTGTGTAGAACTGACAAAGCCAAAATTGTTAATTTATATATAATAAATGAGTGCTAAAAAATATTTTCATGACTTATTTATTAATTATTATGTATTATTTATCTCTTTTATTGTTAATTTATTATTTTAGTATTATATAACATGATTATTATCCAAATGTTTGTGCAATGCTTGCACAGGGAAAGAAAAGGCAAAATAACAAATTTAAGAAGATGTCTTGTTATGTATAAGAGTGATTATACATAATGAATAAATTCATAATTTTATTTTGAACCTAATTAATTAATATTTATTATAGTATTTTATTTTATTTTTAATTTTTATATATGAAATAATTAACATGAATTCTTATGAAACGTCAATGCAATGCTTGTGCAAGCATAAGAAACATAAATAAAATGTTTTTAATTTAAATTATAAGAATTATTAAATAACACATATTTTAGATAAAACATTTAATATAATCAGGTTTAGACTATTATAGTGTCTTAATTTTAATTTGGGACATTTTTTAACCACATGAAACACTTTAAATCCATTATAATATTGTATTTCAAAAGGAAATCAAGTTTTCGTATTAGAGTTTTTAATATTAATAATATTGTTATATGAGATTTTCTAGAGGTTTTATTCAAAAAATAATATTAATTTAAAATATAATAAAATTATATTTATCATGTAATTTTATTTGTAATTTTTAGACAACAAATAAATACCATAATGGATTCCACAAAAATGATGCAGTATTAATTTAATTAATGAATAAATCAAATAAATGATATTAAAAATAATAAAATAAATATAATTTTATATGTTTAAGATAATTCACGGATTCCCTAGATGAATATGACATTTCTATGATATAATATAAAATTTTATTCAATTTTTATTTTGATGTGTGTAAATTCATAGTTATGAATAGTTTTTATCTTGGAAAAATTGGTTTTCATGGATAAAATATTTCATTAAATTATTTAAAAATACCAAAATTATTGAACAAGTCCAAAAATGATAATATTACTTCTAAAATTTAATCCCCCTTCAGTTTTAGGCCTTTTGGGAGTCTTAATACCTATAATATATTTATTATATTTTAATAATTTTGGTGATTTATAAGTTACCCCTCACCTCACTTATAAAAGGAGGTTCCATCCTTCAAAAATTTCATAACCATAAGCCTTCTTGTTCTGCCAAACTTTATCAAATTCTATCCTTCTCATCCCTTTACACATTCTTGTGCTTCTGGTCTCAAAAAAATACCACTTCCAAGAGCCTTAAGTTGGTTTCAAAAGAGAAATATTCAAGAGATAATATTTCTTCTTCTTCTCTTCTAAATTTTTTCTCACCTATACCTTATCCAAGCCTATTATCCAATTATTCATGAAAACTCTAGTAACTTGTATGTATTTTAATGATTTTATGATAATGTAATATTACATCATCATCTATTCTTTTCCCTCATTTTATAATATAAATGAAAACACCCTTCGAGATGTGTTAATTTATAGCATTCAAGGATCACTAGTAAAAAATCGGGCATTAGCGACCGCCATTGGCGGTCGCTATAGGCCTATAGAGACCGCCCAGCGACTGCCATTAGCAGTCGCTTCAGCTTCGTCGTTGTAGGCCAATAGCGACTGCCATTGGCGGTCGCTATAGGTGGCTGAAATGCCGGCCTTAAGCGACCGCCTGGCGGTCGCTACACTGGGAAAAAATTTTAAAAAAAAAATCATACTGAAAGAAATATATATATATATTTATTAAATAAAATATATATATATATATATATTAAAGAAAATATTTATATATATAATATTAAATAAAATATTTTAAATATATATATATATATAATATGATTTAAATATTTTAATATATATATATATATTAAAGAAATATATATATAATATTAAATAAAATATTTTTCATTTTTTTAATGAAATGTACGAATTGTGTTTTTTTTCTTCACAGTGAAAAATCAGAGATAAAACAAGGTAAAAATCATAAAAAATAGAAAACAATTTCAAACAGCATAAACATCAAGATCATCATAAATGATAAACGTGCTTCAACGATCCAAGCAGGTCCATCTATTTCAATCTTCTGCTTCAATAAACCTATAATAAGACAAAAAAACAACAAAACAAAACAAACGTAAACTGAACATAATTATTCAGTTATTATATACATATAATAAAATTAAATCTGACATCAAATCATGGTGCTATAATAATTTAAAACCCCCAATTTAATAAATGCTATCATTTCAGGTCATTCGGAGCACGTTTGCTCCAAATTCGACCGTCTCACGCCGTTTTTGGTGTTTTATGACACCAAAAACGCGTTTTTGGTCACCGCAGTCAAACAACACCTCCGATTGACGTACCGTTTCCCCGAACATTTCACAAATCACACAACGGCTGATGTCGTACGATTTCATGGAATTCTGAGGTCGTTCGGGTGGTTTTGACCCCCCAACGCGTCGTTTTAGCGCGCGCCGACCTGCTGAAAACGACACAGTCGGCCGTACAGCGGGCACCGCACGTCCGATGGGCGTGTCGTCTACTCCTACACGTCACGAATAATATTCTTAATGTTTTTGTGTGGTTTCAGGTAATTCAGAGCATGTTTTCTCCGAATTCGACCGTCTCACGCTGTTTTTGGTGTTTTATGACACTGGAAACGTGTTTCCGGTCACCGCGGTCAAACGACACCTCCGATTGATGTGTCGTCTACCTGACCATTTCACAAATCACACAACGGCTGATTTTATACGGTTTCATGGAATTACAAGGTCGTTTGGGTGGTTTTGAAACCCCAACGCGCCGTTTTAGCGCGCGCCGAACTCCTGAAAATGACACAATCGGTCGTACCGCTCGCACCGCATGTCCGATGGGCGCGTCGTCTCCTCTTACACATCACGAATAATATTCCTAATGTTTTCGTGTGGTTTCAGGTCATTCGGAGCACGTTTTCTCCGAATTCGACCATCTTACACCGTTTTTTGTGTTTTATGACACCGGAAACGCGTTTCCGGTCACCGCGGTCAAATGACACCTCCGATTGACATTCTGTCTACCCAACCATTTAACAAATCACACAACGGCTGATGTTGTACAGTTTCATTGAATTCCGAGGTCGTTCGGGTGGTTTTGACCCCCCAACGCGCCGTTTTAGCGCGCGCCGAGCTGCTGAAAACAACAAAATCGGTCGTATCACGCGTATCGCACATCTGATGGGCACGTCGTCTCCTCCTAAACGTCACGAATAATATTCCAAATGTTTTCGTGTGGTTTCAAGTCATTCGGAGCACGTTTTCTCCGAATTCGACCGTCTCACACCGTTTTTGGTGTTTTATGACACCGGAAACTCGTTTCCGGTCACCGCGGTCAAACGACACCTCTGATTGATGTTCCGTCTACCCAAACATTTCGAAAATCAAACAACGGCTGATGTCATACGGTTTCATGGCATTCTGAGGTCGTTCGGGTGGTTTTGACCCCCCAACGCGCCGTTTTAGCGCGCGCCGACCTGTTGAAAACGACACAATCGATCGTACCGCACCCACCGCACATTCGATGGGTGCGTCGTCTCCTCCTACACATCTTGAATAATATTCCTAATGTTTTCGTGTGGTTTCAGGTCATTCAGAGCACGTTTTCTCCGAATCAGACCGTCTCACACCGTTTTTGGTGTTTTATGACACCGAAAACACGTTTCTGGTCACCGCGGTCAAACGACACCTCCGATTGATGTTCCGTCTACCTGACCATTTCAAAAATCACACAACGGCTGATTTCATACGGTTTCATGGTATTCTGAGGTCATTCGGGTGGTTTTGACCCCCCAACGCGCCGTTTTAGCGCGCGCCGACCTGCTAAAAATGACACAATCGGCCGTACCACGTGCACCGCATGTCCGATGGGTGCTCCATCTACTCCTACATGTCACGAATAATATTCCTAATATTTTTGTCTGGTCTCAGGTCATTCGGAGCACGTTTGCTCCGAATTCGACCGTCTCACGCCGTTTTTGGAGTTTTATGACACCGGAAACGCGTTTCTGGTCACCGCAGTTAAATGACACCTCTGATTGACATTCCGTCTGCCCGACCATTTCAAAAAACACACAACGGCTGATGTAGTATGGTTTCATGGCATTTCGAAGTCGTTCGAGTGGTTTTGACCCCCCAACGCGCCGTTTTAGCACGCGCTGACCTGCTGAAAATGACACAATAGGTCGTACCGCATGCACCGTACGTCCGATGGGCACGCTGTCTCCTCCTACACGTCATTAATAATATTCCTAATGTTTTCGTGTGGTTTCAGGTCATTCGGAGCTCGTTTGCTCCGAATTTGACCATCTCACGCCGTTTTTGGTGTTTTTTGACACCGGAAACGCGTTTCTAGTCACCGCGGTCCAAAGACACCTCTGATTGACGTGCCTTCTACCCTACCATTTCAGAAACCACACAATGGCTTATGTCGTACAGTTTCATGGAATTCCGAGGTCGTTCAGGTGGTTTTGACCCCCCAACGCGTCGTTTTAGCGCGCGTCGACCTGCTGAAAACGACACAATCGGCCGTACCGCACGCACCGCACGTCTAATGGGAACGTCGTCACCTCCTACACGTCACAAATAATAGTCCTAATTTTTTCGTGTGGTTTCAGGTCATTCAGAGCATGTTTGCTCCGAATTCGACCGTCTCACGCCGTTTTTGGTGTTTTATGACACCGGAAACGCGTTACCGGTCACCGCGGTCAAACGACAACTCCGATTGACGTTTCGTCTGCCCGACCATTTTACAAATCAGAAAACGGCTTATGTCGAACGGTTTCATGACATTCCTAGGTCGTTCGGGTGGTTTTGACCCCCCAACGCGTCGTTTTAGCGCGCACCGAGCTGCTGAAAACGACACAATCGGCTGTACCGCATGCACCGCACGTCCGATGGCCATGTCGTCTCCTCTTAAACATCACGAATAATATTCCTAATGTTTTCGTGTGGTTTTAGGTCATTCGGAGCACGTTTGCTCTGAATACGACCATCTCACGCCGTTTTTGGTGTTTTATGACACCGGAAACGAGTTTCCGGTCACCGTAGTCAATCGACACCTCCTATTGACGTGCTGTCTACCCGACCATTTCAAAAATCACACAAAGGCTGATGTCGTACGGTTTCATGGCATTCCGAGGTCGTTCGGGTGGTTTTGACCCCCCAACACGCCGTTTTAGCGCGCATCGACCTGGTGAAAATGACACAATCGGCAGTACCGTGCGCACCGCACGTCCGATGGATGCGTTGTCTCCTCCTACATGTCACGAATAATATTTCTAATGTTTTCGTGTGGTTTCAGGTCATTCGGAGCACATTTGCTCTGAATTTGACCGTCTCACGCCGTTTTTGATGTTTTATGACACCGGAAACGCGCTTCCGGTCACCACGGTCAAACGACACCTCCGATTTACGTGCCGCCTACCCGGCCATTTCAAAAATCACACAATGGCTGATTTCATATGGTTTCATGGTATTCCAAGGTCGTTCGGGTGGTTTTGACCCCCCAACGCGATGTTTTAGCGCGCGTTGAGCTGCTGAAATCGACACAATCGGCCGTACCGCGCGCCCCGCACGTCCGATGGGTGCATCGTCTCCTCCTACACATCACGAATAATATTCCTAATGTTTTCGTGTGGTTTCAGGTCATTTGGAGCACGTTTTCTCCGAATTCGACCGTCTCACGCTGTTTTTGGTGTTTTAGGACACCAGAAATGCTTTTTCGGTCACCGCGGTCAAAAAACACCTCCGATTGACGTGTCGTCTATCTGAACATTTCAAAAATCACACAACGGCTGATGTCGTACGGTTTCATGGAATTTTGAGGTCGTTCGGGTGGTTTTGACCCCCCAACGCGCAGTTTTAGCGTGCGTCGACCTTGTGAAAACGACACAATCGGCCGTACCGCACGCATCGCACGTCCGATTGGCACGTCGTCTCCTTCTACATGTCACGAATAATATTCCTAATGTTTTTGTGTGGTTTCAGGTCATTCAGAGCACGTTTGCTCCGAATTCGACCGTCTCACGCCGTTTTTGGTGTTTTATGACACTGGAAACGCGTTTCCAGACACCGCGGTCAAAAGACACCTCCGATTGACGTGTCGTCTGCCCAAACATTTCAAAAATCATAAAACAGCTGATTTCGTACGGTTTCATGGCATTCTGAGGTCGTTCGGGTGGTTTTAACCATCGAACGCGCCGTTTTAGCACGCGCCGACCTGCTGAAAACGACAAAATCGGCCGTACCACGTGTACCGCACGTCTGATGGGTGTGTCATCTCCTGTTACACATCATGAATAATATTCCTAATGTTTTCATACGGTTTCAAGTCATTCGCAGCACATTTGCTCTGAATTTAACCGTCTCACGTCATTTTTTGTGTTTTATGACACCGGAAACGTGTTTCCGGTCACCGCGATCAAATGACACCTCCGATTGACGTGTCGTCTGCCCAAACATATCAAAAATCACACAATGGCTGATGTCGTATGGTTTCATGGCATTCTGTGGTCATTAGTGTGGTTTTGACCCCCCAACGCGCCGTTTTAGCGCGCGTCGACCTGTTAAAAACGACACAATCGGCCTTACCGCACGCACCGCACGTCCAATGGGCACGCCGTCTCCTCCTACACATCACGAATAATATTCCTAATGTTTTCGTGTGGTTTCAGGTCATTCGGAGTAAGTTTGCTCCGAATTCGACCGTCTCACGCCGTTATTTGTGTTTTATGACACCGGAAGCGCGTTTCCGATCACCCCGGTCAAACGACACCTCCGATTGACATAACTTCTGCCCGACCATTTTAAAAATCACACAACGGCTGATGTCGTACGGTTTCATGGCATTCTGAGGTCGTTCGGGTGGTTTTGACCCCCCCAACGCGCCATTTTAGCACGCGCCGACCTGCTGAAAACGACACAATCGGTCGTACTGTGCGCACCGCAAGTTCGATGGGTGTGTCGTCTCCTCCTACACGTCACGAATAATATTCCTAATGTTTTTGTGTGATTTTAGGTCATTCGGAGCACGTTTTCTCCGAATTCGACCGTCTCACGCTGTTTTTGGTGTTTTATGACACCGGAAACGCGTTTCCGGTCACCGTGGTCAAACGACACCTCCAATTGACGTGTCGTCTACCTGACCATTTCACAAATCACACAACGGCTGATGTTGTATGGTTTCATATCATTTTGAGGTCATTCAGGTGGTTTTGACCCCCCAACGCGCCGTTTTAGCACGCGTCGACCTGTTGAAAACGACACAATCGGTCGTACCGCGCGCACCGCACGTCTGATGGGCGCTCTGTCTCCTCCTATACGTCACGAATAATATTCCTAATGTTTTTGTGTGGTTTCAGGTCATTCGGAGCACGTTTTCTCTGAATTCGACCGTCTCACTCCGTTTTTGGGGTTTTATGACACCGGAAACGCGTTTTCGGTCACCGCGGTCAAACAACACCTCCGATTGATGTGTCTTTTGCCCGACCATTTAAAAGATCACACAATAGTTGATGTCGTACGGTTTCATGGCATTCTGAGGTCGTTCGGGTGGTTTTCATCCCCCAACTCGCCGTTTTAGCATGCGCCGACCTGCTGAAAACGACACAATCAGCCGTACCGCATGCACCGCACATCCAATGGGCGCGCCCTCTCTTCCTACACGTCACGAATAATAGTCCTAATGTTTTCGTGTGGTTTCAGCTCATTCAGAGCACGTTTGCTCCGAATTCGACCGTCTCACGCCGTTTTTGGTGTTTTGTGACACCGGAAACGCATTTCTGATCACCGCGGTCAAACGACACCTCCTATTGACATGTCGTCTACCCGACCATTTCACAAATCACACAGTGGCTGATGTCGTACGGCTTCATGGAATTCTGAGGTCGTTCCGGTGGTTTTGACCCCCCAACGCGTCATTTTAGCGCGCGCCGAGCAGCTGAAAACGACACAATCGGCCATACCATGCACACCGCACGTCTAATAGGTACGTCGTCTCCTCCTACACATCACGAATAATATTACTAATGTTTTCGTGTGGTTTCAGGTCATTCATAGCACGTTTTCTCCGAATTCGACTGTCTCACGCCGTTTTTGGTGTTTTATGATACCGGAAACGCGTTTTCGATCACCGCAGTCAAAGGACACCTTTGATTGATGTGTCATCTGCCCGACCATTTTACAAATCACATAGCGGATGATTTTGTACGGTTTCATGGCATTCCGAGGTTGTTCGGGTGGTTTTGACCCCCCAACGTGCCGTTTTAGCGCTCGCCGACCTGGTGAAAACGACACAATCGGCCGTACCATGTGCACCGGACATCCGATGGGTGCGTTGTCTCCTCCTAAATGTCACGAATAATATTCCTAATGTTTTTGTGTGGTTTCAGGTCATTCGGAGCACGTTTGCTCCGAATTCGACCGTCTCACGCCGTTTTTTGTGTTTTACGACACCGGAAACGCGTTTCCGATCAGCGCGGTCAAACGACACATCCGATTGATGTGTCGTCTGCCCGACCATTTCACAAATCATACAATGGCTGATGTCGTACGGTTTCATGGCATTCCGAGGTCGTTCGGGTGGTTTTGACCCCCCAACGTGTCGTTTTAGCGCGCGCCGAGCTGCTGAAAACGACACAATCGGTCGTACCGCGCGCACCGCACGTCCGATGGATGCTTCGTCCCCTCATACACATCAAAAATAATATTCCTAATGTTTTCGTGTGGTTTCAGGTCATTCGGAGCACGTTTTACCCGAATTCGACCGTCTCACGCCGTTTTTTGGTGTTTTGTGACACTGGAAACGCGTTTCCGGTCACCGCGGTCAAACGAAACCTCTGATTGACGTGCCGTCTGCCCGAACATTTCAAAAATCACACAACGGCTGATGTCGTATGATTTCATGGCATTATGAGGTCGTTCGGGTGGTTTTGACCCCCCAACGCGTCGTTTTAGCACGTGTCGACCTGGTGAAAACGACACAATCGGCTGTACCGCGCACACCGCACGTCCGATGGGCACGCCGTCTCCTCCTACATGTCACGAATAATATTCCTAATGTTTTCGTGTGGTTTCAGGTCATTCGGATCACGTTTTCTCTGAATTCGACCGTCTCACGCCGTTTTTGGTGTTTTATGACACCGGAAACGCGTTTCCGGTCACCGCGGTCAAACGACGCCTCCGATTGACATGAAGTCTACCTGAACATTTCACAAATTACACAATGGCTGATGTCGTACGGTTTCATAGCATTCCTACGTCATTCGGGTGGTTTTAACCCCCCAACGCGCCGTTTTAGCGCGCGCCGACCTGCTGAAAACGACACAATCGGTCGTACCATGCGCACCGCATGTCCGATCGGTGCGTCATTTCCTCCTACACGTCACGAATAATATTAGTAATGTTTTCGTGTGGTTTCAGGTCATTCGGAGCACGTTTGCTCCGAATTCGAACGTCTCACGCCGTTTTTGGTTTTTTTATGACACCGAAAACGCATTTCCGGTCACCGCGGTCAAAGGACACCTCCGATTGACATGTAGTCTACCCGACCATTTCACAAATCAGACAAAGGTTGATTTCGTACGGTTTCATGGCATTCTGAGGTCGTTCGGGTGGTTTTGACCCCCCAACGCGCCATTTTAGCCTGCGTCGTCCTGTTGAAAATGACACAATTGGCCGTACCGCGCTCACCGCACATCCGATGGGCACGTCGTCTCCTCCTACATGTCACGAATAAAATTCCTAATGTTTTCGTGTTGTTTCAGGTCATTCGGAGCATTTTTGCTCTGAATTCGACCATCTCACGCCGTTTTTGGTGTTTTATGACACCAGAAAAGCGTTTCTGGTCACCCCAGTCAAAAGACACCTCCGATTGATGTACCGTATGCCCGAACATTTTACAAATCACACAACAGCTGATGTCGTACGGTTTCATGGCATTCCGTGGTCGTTCGGGTGGTTTTGACCCCCCAACGCGTCGTTTTAGCGCGCGCCGACCTGCTGAAAACGACACAATCAGTCGTACCGCGTGCACCGCACGTCCGATGGGTGTTATGTTTCCTCCTACACATCACGAATAATATTTCTAATGTTTTTGTGTGGTTTCAGGTCATTCGGAGCATGTTTTCTCCGAATTCGACCGTCTCACGCCGTTTTGGTGTTTTATGACACCAGAAAACGCGTTTCTAGTTACCGCGGTCAAACGACACCTCCGATTGATGTGCCGTATGCCCGACCATTTTACAAATCACACAACAGCTGATGTCGTGCGGTTTCATGGCATTCCGAGGTCGTTCGGGTGGTTTTGACCCCCCAACGTGTCGTTTTAGCGCGCGCTGACCTGCTGAAAACGACACAATCGGTCGTACCGCGTGCACCGCACGTCCGATGGGTGCGTCGTTTCCTCCTACACATCACGAATAATATTTCTAATGTTTTTGTGTGGTTTCAGGTCATTCGGAGCATGTTTTCTCTGAATTCGACCGTCTCATGCCGTTTTGGTGTTTTATGACACCAGAAAATGCGTTTATAGTCACTGCAGTCAAACGACACCTCTGATTGACGTTCTGTCTACCTGAACATTTCACAAATCACACAACGGCTGATGTCGTATGGTTTCATGGCATTCTGAGGTCGTTCGGGTGGTTTTGACCCCCAAACGTGCCGTTTTAGCACGTGTCGACCTGCTGAAAACGACACAATCGACCGTACCGCGTGCACCACACGTTCGATGGATGATTCTTCTCCTCCTACACATCACGAATAATATTTCTAATGTTTTCGTGTGGTTTCAGGTCATTCGGAGCACGTTTGCTCCGAATTCGACCGTCTCACGCCGTTTTTGGTGTTTTATGACACCGGAAACGTGTTTCCGGTCACCGCGGTCAAATGACACCTATGATTGACGTGTCATCTTCCCAACCATTTCAAAAATCATACAACGGCTTATGTTGTACGGTTTCATGGCATTCCGAGGTCGTTCAGATGGTTTTGACCCCCCAACGCTTCGTTTTAGCGCGCGCCGACCTGCTGAAAACGACACAATTAGCCTTACCGCGTGCACCGCATGTCTGATGGGTGCGCCATCTCTTCCTACACCTCAAGAATAATAGTCCTAATGTTTTCATGTGGTTTGAGGATATTTGGAGTACGTTTTCTCCGAATTCGACCGTCTCACGCCGTTTTTGGTGTTTTTTGAAACCGGAAATGCGTTTCCGGTCACCGCGGTCAAACGACACCTCAGATTGACATGTCGTCTACCCTACCATTTCACAAATCACACAACGGCTGATGTCGTACGTTCTCATGGAATTCCGAGGTCGTTCGGGTGTTTTTCACCCCTCAACGCACCGTTTTAGTGCGCGTCGAGCTGCTGAAACGACACAATCGGCCATACCACATGCACCGCATGTCCGATGGGTGCGTCGTCTCCTCCTACACGTCACAAATAATATTCCTAATGTTTTCGTGTTGTTTCAAGTCATTCGGAGCACGTTTTCTCCGAATTCGGCCGTCTCACGCCGTTTTTTGTGTTTTATGACACTGGAAACGCGTTTCCGGTCACCGCGGTCAAAGGACACCTCCGATTGACGTTACGTCTACTCGACCATTTTAAAAATCACACAACGGCTGATGTCGTATGGTTTCATGGCATTCTGAGGTCATTCGGGTGGTTTTGACGCCCCAACGCGCCGTTTTAGCGCGCGCCGACCTGGTGAAAATGGCACAATCGGTCATACCACACGCACCGCACATCCGATGGGCACGCCGTCTCCTCCTACACATCATGAATAATATTTATAATGTTTTCGTGTGGTTTTAGGTCATTCGGAGCACGTTTGCGCCGAATTCGACCGTCTCACGCCGTTTTTTGTGTTTTATGAAACCAGAAACGTGTTTTCGGTCATCATGGTCAAACGACACTTCCGATTGACGTGTCGTCTACCCGAACATTTCACAAATCACACAATGGATGATTTCGTGCGGTTTCATGGCATTCTGAGGTCGTTCGGGTGGTTTTGACCCCCCAACGTGCCGTTTTAGCGCGCGTCGAGCTGCTAAAAATGACACAATCGGTCGTACCACGCGCACCGCACGTCCGATGGGTGCGCCGTCTCCTCCTACACGTCTCGAATAATATTCCAAATGTTTTCATGTGGTTTCAGGTCATTCGGAGCACATTTGCTCCGAATTCGACCGTCTCACGCCGTTTTTGGTGTTTTATGACACTGGAAACGTGTTTCCGGACACTACGGTCAAACGACATCTCCGATTGACATTCCGTCTACTCGACCATTTTAAAAATCACAAAAAGGCTGATTTCGTACGATTTCATGGAATTTCGAGGTCGTTCGGGTGGTTTTGACCCCCCAACGCGCCGTTTTAGCGCGCTCCGACCTGGTGAAAATGACACAATCGGCCATACCGCGCGCACCGCACGTCCGATGGGTGCGTCATCTCCTCCTACAAGTCACGAATAATATTCCTAATGTTTTCGTGTGGTTTCAGGTCATTCGGAGCACATTTGCTCTGAATTCGAGAGTCTCACGCCGTTTTTGGTGTTTTATGACACCGGAAACGCGTTTTCGGTCACTGCGGTCAAACGACACCTCCGATTGATGTTTCGTCTACCCTACCATTTCAAAAATCACACAATGGATGATTTTGTACGGTTTCATGGCACTCAGAGGTCATTCAGGTGGTTTTGACCCCCCAACGCGCCATCTTAGAGCGCGCCGAGTTGCTGAAAACGACACAACCGGTCGTACCGCGCGCACCGCACGTCCGATGGGCGCGTCATATCCTCCTACACGTCACGAATAATATTCCTAATGTTTTCGTATGGTTTCAGGTCATTTGGAGCACGTTTTCTCTGAATTCGACCATCTCACGACGTTTTTGGTGTTTTATGACATCAGAAACGCGTTTCCGGTCACCGCGGTCAAACGACACCTCCGATTGATGTGTCGTCTTCCCGACCATTTCACAAATCACACAATGGCTGATGTCGTACGGTTTCATGGCATTCTGAGGTCGTTCAGGTGGTTTTGACCCCCCAACGCGCCGTTTTAGCGCGCGCCAACCTGGTGAAAATGACACAATCGGTCGTACCGTGTGCACCGCACATCCAATGGGCACGTCATCTCCTCCTACATGTCATGAATAATATTCCTAATGTTTTCGTGTGGTTTCAGGTCATTCGGAGAACGTTTGTTCCAAATTCGACCGTCTCACGCCGTTTTTGGTGTTTTTTGACACCGGAAACGTGTTTCCAGTCACCACGGTCAAACGACAACTCCGATTGATGTGCCGTCTACCCGACCATTTCAAAAATCACACAACAGCTGATTTCTTATGGTTTCATGGCATTCCAAGGTCATTCGGGTGGTTTTAACCCCCCAACGCGCCGTTTTAGCGCGCGCCGACCTGCTGAAAACGACACAATCGGCCGTACCGCGTGCACCACATGTCTGATGGGTGTTTTGTCTCCTCCTAAACATCAAGAATAATATTCCTGATGTTTTCGTGTGGTTTCAGGTTATTCGGAGCACGTTTGCTCCGAATTCGACCGTCTCACGCCGTTTTTGGTGTTTTATGACACCGAAAATGCGTTTCCGGTCACCGCGGTCAAATGACACCTCTGATTGACGTACCGTCTACCCAACCATTTCACAAATCACACAACTGATTATTTCGTATGGTTTCATGGCATTCTGAGGTCGTTCGTGTGGTTTTGACCCCCCAATGCGCCGTTTTAGCGCACGCCGACCAGGTGAAAACGACACAATCGGTCGTACCGCGCGCACCGCATGTCCGATGGGCACGCCGTCTCCTCCAATAGGTCACAAATAATATTCCTAATGTTTTCTTGTGGTTTTAGGTCATTCAGAGCATGTTTGCTCCGAATTCGACCGTCTCACGCCGTTTTTGGTGTTTTATGACACCGGAAACCCGTTTCCGGTCACCGCAGTCAAACGACACCTCCGATTGACGTGCCGTCTACCCAACCATTTCACAAATCACACAACAGCTGATGTCGTATGGTTTCATGGAATTCCGATGTCGTTCGGGTGGTTTTAACCCCCCAACGCGCCGTTTTAGCGCGCGCCGACCTGCTGAAAACGACACAATCGGCCGTACCGCGCGCACCGCACGTCCGATGGGTGTGTCGTCTCCTCCTACACATCACGAATAATATTACTAATTTTTTCGTGTGGTTTCAGGTTATTCGAAGCACGTTTTCTCTGAATTCGACCTTCTCACGCCGTTTTTGGTGTTTTATGACATCGGAAACGCGTTTCTAGTCACCACGGTCAAACGACACCTCCGATTGACGTGTCGTCTGCCCGAACATTTCACAAATCACACAACGGCTGATGTAGTACGGTTTCATGGCATTAAGTGGTCATTCGTGTGGTTTTGACCACCCAACGTGTCGTTTTAGCGCGCGCTGACCTGGTTAAAACGACACAATCGACCGTACCGCACGCACCGCGCGTCCGATGGGCGCGCCGTCTGCCTGCAGTGCTCTAACCTCAGCAGCCAATTGTGCATTTTCCTCTTCGGAATCCCGCAGTCGTTCCTTGAAATCTGACAACTGCTGTGTCATCTGAGCAACAACAGGACCGACAACTGCAGCACGTGACACTACAGAACGAGGAATCTCTATTCCATATGTAAAACTATATCCATGCCCATCCCGACCAATGATGCGATGAAAGATCTCATCCCTTCGCATGGGAATCTGTCGCTGGTCCTCTGGCAGATGTTCTAATTCAGCTTCAAATTGAGCCTGTGAAATATTTAAATATATTTACATATATTAACATACAGATTTTATGTAAGTATTGGTAATGAGTACAAGCACTTACTATCAATGTTGCAGCCTCTGGATCATTGCGATCACGAGTCCTCATCCACACCAACATTTTATCAGTTCGTGCACCTTGCTCCCACAACTATATATGAATATAATATAAACACAAAACCGTATTAATTAAAAAAATTAAAAAATGAATAATAAATGCCTCATGTCGAATATGAGACACGTGACGAGTCCCGAGCCTGTGAGGTGGTCCTTGCAATGCTCGATTATCAGAATAGCGTGTAGACACCTCCTACATTCTATTCATTCAAATATCAAAAAAATCACACATTCTTGAAAATATATATACCAAAATAAATATACAAACCGCAACACCCTCAGTAGACCAATATGCAACTAAATCACACCACTAAGCCGGGAGGACACCTCTCGGGACTTTTTCCAGAATGTCTGGGGCACCCACATTTGGTACCCAGTGGTCCCTCTTGACTTTGCCTTTATAGTCTTTCCACATCTTACAGCATTTTCTCATACACATTGGCCGAAACTAATCGGGACATACTTTCAAATTTTTCTCTTAAATAAAAAAAATCACATATGTTATTGTTGTTTATACATAGGGAATAAAGTAAAATGGTCTTCTTACCTGAACCTCCCTCCAAAGACGATCTAATGTGTCCTGAGGGATAGAAGCCCAGTCACGCGTGGTCAATGGAAATTGATGTGGATCACGTATGATATGACCCAACTGACGAATAAATGCAGGGGCATTCCGTCCCACAGGATGAAATACCTCATCAAATGAAACATCAAAAGTCGTGTCGGAATTCCATGATAATATGCCACGACCAGGGCCTCTCCTGTGAGAGGAAGAAGCAGTCGAGTCTGACCCTGTTGAAAACAATTTTATATAAAAATTGACAGATGTTATAAATATATATATATATATATATATATATATATATGTTTATTAATTACATAAAAAATAGAGACAATGACATTCCAACATACCTCGACCCTGAGACGTAGATGCCTCAGATGGATGATGTGGATCTTCTGCCTCTTCCCCCAACATGCCTGCAGTCATGAAAAACATTAGTAAGGGGACTATCCAAAGTGTCCAAATGATAAATTGGATTGTTTTTAAAAAAAATCAAACTTGTATAGTTGTTAATCAAACAAAAAGGGATTGAATAATTAGTTGTGAATGAATTTTAAAAAATCAGATAGCTCACAAAACAGATATACAAATTATGTACAAAACCAATCAATGCATAGAAAATTTCAAATTGAATTAATAAAAATTAAAGCAGCACATGAACCAAATGAAGAATACCTAAATGGGAAGATACACCAACAATAACATCAATATAACATGAGTTAAATCACCCTAAATATTTATAACTGAATAAACTTCCAAAAGTGAGGATTAAAACTTACAAGGATTTATAAAATGTTTAGATAATTTATGATATCTTAGGATGAATAGTGGGAAAACAATTATACCTTTCATTAATCATGAAAATCGACCGTTTCTCCTTCAACAGCCGCTCTGACCCAATAAATATCTTCTTCATGTTGAACTACGGTATGTTGATCAAGCTATTGGGAAACAAAAGGAACAATCTCGGGTTCATCTTGTTCAAATACAAACACTCCTCACAGAGACATTTTGACAACAACTTGCCAACTTGGATTCGAAGGCAAAGTAACAAAGAATACTTGTTCTGCTTGTGATGTCAAAATGAAAGGTTCATTATCAACTCATTCATTTCTGTATAACATATAGTTAAAATTCACCAATGAAAACTGATATTGATCGACTTTACATCCACGCACTGGATTAACCCAATTACACTTTAACAATATGTACTTTAACCCGTGTGTGTATACAACTTCAATGATTTCTATCAATTGACCGTAGTAATAACCAGAATCGACAAATGGACAAACGATGCCACTTTTTTGTGTTTCTCGTTTGTCGTCAACATCTTTAATGCGAAATCGAAAACCATTACCATCTATAGATTTATAACGACGAGCCGTTATAGATGGACCCTCAGCCAGTTGGATAAATTCTTCAGTTAGTGTGGGGTCTCCTAACTCCCTCAGCTTATGAACCTACATAATTCATAGAATTCAATAATGATAAATGAAGAAAGAAATTTTTATAATACTTCACTCATAATGAAAATCAATTTATAGGTACATAATCCTTGAACCAATCATGAAATGATGCATAATGAGACTGTTGAATTTGTAACTCAGTCGCACGATACATCTCTTCTTTTATCTCATTAATGTGTTTTCTGCAAATGATAATGCAATGTTTAAATGATCAACTTATGCAAACAAAACATGTAAAAGTTAAACAATAAAAGTGATAAGATACTTACTGCATTAATGGTGCAACTGATGGAGTATTGAGCAAGATATATCGATGCGCTTGTATCCACTCGATGTTGTCCATATCATATGTGGTTCCTTCTCCAACTGGACCATCCTGAATCCGAGAGGGCTTATCTAATTTTTTTTCAACATCCATAAGATATTCTGCACAAAAAGTAGTACACTCATCCATCAAATAACCATTGGCTATTGATGCCTCCGGACGAGCTCTGTTGCATACAAATCGTTTTAATGTACTCAAATACCGCTCAATAGGATACATCCACCTGAATTGCACTGGACCAGGAGCCATTACTTCATCAGTTAGGTGCACTATCAAGTGGACCATAACATCGAAAAATGAGGGGGGAAATAGTTTCTCAAAGTGACAAAGCGTAAGTACAATTCAGTCCTGTAAACTTTTTAAATCAATCATTCGTTGATTTATTAAACAAAGCTATCTCAAAAAATTACTCATCTCAATCAATAGCTGAACAACATTGGGGGATAAACAATCACAAATTGTGATTGGAATCAACTGCTGAAGTAGTATGTGGTTGTCATGAATTTTCAACCCTTGCAATGTCTTACTCGTCAGATTCACACACTTTGAAATATTAGAAGAGTAACCATCAGGAACCTTGAGCATCTTCAAAATGGAAATAAATGTCTCTTTCTCCTTTGTAGTCATCGTATACTGTGCAGCAGGCATATATGCCTTGTTTCCCTCAGCTAACTGTAAATGCAACTGTTTCCTTAAACCCATTTCTTCTAAATCACGGCTTGCATTAACATGGTCCTTTGATTTCCCACTGACACCTAAAATGGTCCACAATATGTTATCACAAACATTTTTTTCAATGTGCATGACATCCAAATTATGCCTCAGCATGTTAGTTTTCCAATACGGAAGACTATAAAAAATACTTTTATTTTTCCAATTGTGACTGCGCTGCCTACCCGCAGCTCGAATATTACGTACCGGAGGAGCCACCAAATCCTGAATTTCATATATTGTGCGGATGTTTTCATCCTCAATCTGTGGTAACATTTCGACTCCTTTCATGATCTTTGGTGCTGGGCTGAACTCTCTAGAACCATAAAATGCCACTCTGTCTTTTCTGAACCTGTGCTGAGGGGGGAGAAAACGTATGTGACCCATGTATGCCCATTTTTTGGAATGCTTAAGCCATACAGAATTTTTACTTTTGTTGCAACAAGGGTAGGAAAATTCCCCTTTTGTACTCAAGCCTAATAAATTTGCATAAGCTGGGAAGTCATTGATTGTCCACAATAAAGAAGCCTGCAGTTTGAACATTTCATTCGTTTCACAGTCATAAGTCATCACACCATCGCCCCAAAATTCATTCAACTCATCAATCAATGGCTGAAGGTAAACATCAATCTTATCCCCCATACTTTTAGGTCCATCAATAAGAGTGGAAAGTAATATAAATTGTTGCTTCATACAAAGCCGCAGAGGAAGATTATATGGAACCAACACCACGGGCCATGTGCTATGAGTTGCACCAACCATAGACTTGAATGGGTTGAAACCATCTGTTGCCAATCCTAATCGGACATTACGAACATCTTTGGAAAAGTCGGGATGTCGCTTATCAAAATCCTTCCATGCATGAGAGTCTGCCGGGTGGGTTAACATATCACTTTCATGAACTCTTTATGAATGCCATCTCATTAAATTAGAAACTTTAGATGACATAAAAAATCTTTTCAACCTTGGTTTAAGGGTAAAGTAACGCATTTGATTTACGGAAATCGGTTTCCCCTGTATCACAATCTGACTTTGATGAGTCTGATTTCCCCTGTTCTCTTTCCACCTGGAAGCACCACAAACCGTAAAAATATCCAAATGGGAAGTTTCCTTTCTAAACAACATACAGTTGTTTGCACATGCATCTATGGTCTCATATGTAAAACCTAAGTTCTCTGTCTGCTTACAAGCATGGTAATACGAATCGGGAATCTTAGCATCGACAGGAAGAACCTTTTTCAATAACACCAACAGCATGTCGAATGATGTGTCTAAACAATGATTTAAAGTCTTCAAATGCAACAACTCCACGATAAACGAAAATTTATTGAAAGAAGTACATCCAGGATATAATTCTGTTTTTGCATCATCAATTGCTTCATAAAACCTCCTCGAATCGCGATCTGCACCAGAGCGAAGATTTATCTCACCGGTCTCAAGATTCTGGATTTCAATGCCTTCAGGATCCAACCCACGTACCATTTCAGTAAGCATTTCATGCATTGGATCATTCATCCTTGCATCAACATCCATCTAAAATGTATCTGTATTTTCACAACGAACATATTCTTCTCCATGACGAGTCTAACTCTTATAATTTCTCAGAAATCCATTAAAGAATAGGTGCTCCCTCATAGTATCTCGTGTGAATTGATATCTGTTAGCACATTTTCTACATAGACAACTAATATAGTCACTTTCAAATCCTCTGGTGAAGTCAATAAACTGCATAATGCCATTAAAATACTATCTACACGTTCGATTTGGAAGATCAATCCAACTCTTATCCATAATAAGATCCCTATAACAAACATTTACACAAGACTTATTACATTTTCATTTTTCATATCAAATATATTTAAAATAAATACTAATTAATTGTTTGTGAACCATTTATAAAATAACAATGTAAGTGAAAGCCCATGTCATACCTGATTGCGCTACAAACCTGGAAGGGAGGGGAGCTGAAGGCGGTGCTGTGAGGGAGAGGAGAGGCAGCGGTGGGGAGCCGGAGCCGGAGCTGGTGCGGTGAGGGAGGGGACGGTGAAGGAGGGGACGGGTGGCGGTGGTGCGGTGAGGGAGGGGACGAAGACGAAGGGGACGGGGGTTGGTGGGGTGCGGGGGGGGGGGGTGTTCAGGGTTCTGGGGGGAGGGAAGAGGGGGCGGAGGACCGAGGTCGGAGGTCGGAGGGGCTGGAGGCCGGCGGCCGGAGGGCGGCTGGAGGCCGGCGGCTGGAGGGCGGCTGGAGGCCGGCGGCCGGAGGGCGGCCGGAGGACTACCTGAGGGCTGCTCGAGGGCTGTCAGGATGCCGGAGGTGGGTGGAAGGAGGCCTGATAGAATAGGGAGGCCGCAGGGCGGAGGGCGGCCGGATTCGGAGGGCGGAGGGTGGCCGGAGGGAGGGTGGAGGAGGGTGGGGTCGGCAGAGGGCGGCCAGAGGGCGGAGGGCGGCCAGAGTGTGGAGGGCGGCCGGAGGGCGGCCGGAGGGTGGCCGGCAGAGGGCGGGGCCAGCGGAGGGCGGGGCTGCGGAGGGCGGGGCGGCGGAGGGCGGGGCTGCGGAGGGCGGGGCTGCAGAGGGCGGGGCCGCGGAGGGCGGAGGGCGGGGCGGCGGGGAGGGCGGGGCGGCGGGGAGGGTGGGGCGACGGGGAGGGCAGGGCGACGGAGAGGGCGTGCGGCGACGGGGAGGGCGCGGGCGACGGGGAGGGGGGAAGTGTTCAGGGGGGGCGCTTCGCGAGAGGAGGGAGGGTTCGGGGGGTGCGGAAGCCTTTTTTTTAGGCAAATGTAGCGACCTCCATTGGCAGTCGCTATAGGTAAAGGGGCTCAAAATCCCATATTTCTAGTAGTGGATGACGGGTTTTCAATTTCTATTACTATATTCAAGACTGGTCATGAAACATTTTTAATGGATGAACCATATCATAATATATTCATTTTATTTGATGTAAT
The DNA here is from genome assembly GCA_963277665.1 of Viscum album. Taxonomy (NCBI): domain Eukaryota; kingdom Viridiplantae; phylum Streptophyta; class Magnoliopsida; order Santalales; family Viscaceae; genus Viscum; species Viscum album. The sequence goes on along the minus strand of OY728155.1, from coordinate 161,207,325 downwards.
TTTTTTTAATCCTTACACACTCATAATATAAAATAATAATACAAAATAAGTTCATTGTGCACGAAACTGTTAAGTTAATTCAAGCGTTTATCATTAACTTTTATCTAATGAGTCATCCTTATGGTATATAACTAAAATAATTATAAGATAATTTATATCTCTATAATTTCACTAATAATATATATTAACAATCCATGATGTTTAACCACATTTCAAACAAACTTCCATTCGTAAATACAAGTAAACAGATCATGAAAACCAAGGAAGAAGATGCTTCCAAAACAATAAAATTGAACCTATTAAATCCATAAAAAAGGCCATGAATGAACCTAATAAGTTTAAAATAAATCAATTGCATGTATATGAGTTTATTTAATTATTAATTAATGAATCTAAATTTGATTATTCATGTCATTAAGATCAATCGAATAACACATTCAGGCATAATGTAAGGGGTCTCTCATCTCACTTTTATTTCTGTGAGATTTCCATTTCTCACCACTTATTTCTTGTATGTGGTGTATGTTTACTGAATTTTGGGATATAATATCATGATTATATTTATATTCATGGTATTTAGTGATTAAATTGATGATTATTAACTCGATTGATTACAATGTTGTAAGGGACTTTGTCTCAATTTCTATTTCATTGTGATTTACTTGGTATTGTGAACCTAATCATTATTATGTGGTGTGTCTACTTCCCATTTGAGATCATTTTTCATTTGAAATTGTAATTATATTATATATCCATATTCTTGTTACATGTATATGATTAGTTCCTTAAGTCGTATATCATTTCACATACGGTGTTTATTTTGAATGCTACTTTAACTATGTAAATATGGATGAATCTATATCCTCTACTCAATACAGATATTTAAAAGTCATATTATTCTTGTATAAAATATTTTTATAAATAATTAATTTGATTTTAATTGATGGTTGTGGCCCTCTATAGCCCCTTGATGAATTGAAAGGTCTCGTGAGGAAAACTAGTTAGCGACAAACCCTTTAATTTTGTTTCTATAAAACCAAACAGGTTTCTACCCACATACTTAAACCATCTCGATGTTATAATGGTTCATGTTCCAGATACATGAAAACCAAATAATAATCATTCTATTTATTCAATATTTGTTTATTTCTTTCCATGAGGTTTTCACTATAACAAAATCTAGGGATGCATTTTTATTCTTAGCTTATTGATGGAAAGTGTTTTCATTTATTCATCATGTCATATTAGTCACATTTAATTGATTATGATTCACTTATTATTGATTCATAATTTCACTATATGTAACCCTTACTGAGCATTTAATCTCACCCCTTTTGTTTTTTTTCCTTCCCCAGTTTATGAAGAATAGATCATTTATTGAGTTTTCAATGATGCGGTTTATTAGCTTTTGTTATGGATCGTATTTTGTTTCCTTTATAAATATAAAATGGGTTTCATTTATGTATCTAGTTTCTTAAATACTACTAAACTGGTTGGTCCTTTGGGATTTTATTTCTTATAATCATGCTAATGTAATAAAGTAATGTACCGGCTCTAGGTTTCTGGGGTCGGGGCATTACAAATGTTCTTTTTTCTTGATCGGTTAAAGTGGAAAAGTTATTCCAAATAAATTTAGTAGGTTTTCTTAGAATATGGTTCATGTACAATGTTTATATTTCCTCAGTTATTATTCTTTTTAAATCATTTATACTAGTTTTTTAACTAGTAATACTTGCTAAAATGGTGGAATCTAGGAGGTGGAGGATTTCTCCTTTGATGTTAAGGAAAAAATGGGTATGGTTATTGTAAGTTACTCCCATATTGATCATAATGGAATTTATTTGGATTGTTAGGTGTCTATTGAGGGGTTTGATAGAAGGCATTATCGTACCTTAAAACTTTATAGTCTTTCCATCCTAGATTATAAGTAGAAGAGAAAGGATCATATTAGGGATAGTAAAAAAAATTAACCAACTAAACTGAAGGCTGAGGGTTGGCGTTCTAATGAGAAAATATTTCATTGATCTCCATTGTCTTGAAATAATTTGATAGATTATCCTATAATTTTTTACAATTATTAGTTTGATTCGAAGGTGAGTTATAGATACTGAAAAAAAAATAGATCCTAGGAACTGATATTTTATATAATAGTAGGTTGGGACTTTGGTGGCCACTATTAGTTTCTCATGAGACTAGTGACCTCACTCATCAACTCAATCATCTTTTTTGGCTCTATGTTCAGACTCTCTTTAGATTATTTCACTTGATTATGTTCTTTAGTGTGGAATTTTTATGTGTTTGTAGCCCTATTTTTTATGATATTCATGTAGCTATAAGGGTTTTTTCTACAAGAGCACCACTACTTATAGTGTCAACGATGGTTTTTTTTCATTACCAATAACCCCTCGTAGAAGTATTGAAAAGGGTTTTAGTGGTGGGGATTAGTGGCCAAAAGTTTATTGAATCTCTCTTAGTTTAAATGGAGTGATTCATTTGGGATTTGGATAATTACATTGATTTCCCTTCGTATTCAAGTAGTTCAAGAAGTAGTAAAGAATTTCTCTAATAATAAACGCTTTTATGTCATTCTATGAGTATATGGAAGTTATATGGTGTTAGTATATCCCTAACTTCATATATTTGGGTAGGGAGAATGTAAATTCTTGAAGTTTAATTTTTTCAATAGAGACATCATTGAGGTTTTATGGTTGAGTAGACAACTTAAAATTTCTTAAGTTGAAAATAAATATCTTCTCGAGTGATCTAATGAAAATGAGTAAAATTATGTATCAGACTTGATTTGATTTTGAAATTTTAAGGTACTGTGTTTTTTGGACCATTTTAAATCACAATGGAATTTAAGTTTTTCGATTGGTGGATGGGATGAATTTTAATCTAATCTTAAGAACATAATTTTGAGATTTGGGATACTTAAAAGTGTCATTTTTTCGATGATTTTTAAGGACTGAAATGTGTGTCAGAATTTTGGATGAGTTTTAGGAGCATCATGCTCCAAAAGATCACTTTTTGGGACAAACAGATAGGGTGCATGGTTTGTTTAAACTGTAGGGCCCTTAGGAGTAATCATGTGGCCCTATAAGGGGTGTCATATGGTTTATTAAACTGTTAAAGGTGGGAAACATATACATGAGATATATCTATAGTAAATTGCATACATGGGCACATGGGATGTACTTGGTTAGCCAAATTGTGCACCTAGCCCACGTGGTTGGTGCCACTTAACTAGTAGAACTACATGGTTGGCACATGGATATCCCCAACCATGTGGAAAAACTATATGTGGTATATCTCATGGAATGTATGAGTTTAATATTTGGTTCATGGCTAGTCAAACCATGTAGACTAACCATGTGCCTCATTAAAGAGGGGTGAAATGACTGTTTTCCCCTACATCCTTATTTATTTTCTTCCTCCTATTTATCACTCATTTCTCTCATGCTCTGGTTGTTCGAATCCTCCCTTGGGATCTCCTCTAGGCTTCCATGTATCTCCCTCATATGATCTCATAATTTATTATCATCAGTTGCATTGGATTTTTATCTCTAATCTATCAATTCATCTGCTTCTTATTTCTTTTTCTCTCACCATATGCAATGTTAATTCCATGTGAGATATTTTACCTTATTTTCAAGGATTTTAACCATTTCTTTAATTTATCTCACATCATCTCAAATAAAATCTTGATAACGGATAGGTGAAGCATCCAAATCATTAGGTAGGTGTTTTATAGATTTTCCCTTAAATTTTTTCATGTTTATAAATTACACCATTGTTCTGCATGTTGTATTTTTTGCATGTCGCCTATTAAATTTGAAATTAATTATATAAATTTTAATTCCTTGAATTAATTTTCCATTTTGAGTTTAATAACAGCATTGGAGGTTCTTCACCTCAACTTCCTTTGGGTTATTTGCTTATATATTGTAATCCTTATACCTTGGTTATGGAAATAAACCACCTTCATTGGTATGTTGTTTTAAATTCTTGTAATCATAATATTTTTCTTATGCTAGCATCACCTTTTGAGGCGTATTAAATTATACCTCATGTAAGAGGTGTTTAAATTGAATTGACTGATTTAGTATAACCAACAATCCCCATTTATAATAAAACCACCTATGAGGTCTGATGCCTTCTTTAATAAAAATGGGTAATTAAATGGAGATGATTGAAAGAAAAAATGGCATGGACTTTCCCATGAATCTCTAAATTTACTTATAAATGGAATGGCCTCGATTATATAATCAAATTGTGGTATCGAATGCTTATGGACATGGCCTTACTTAGTTCTTATAATTGAATTGAATTGAACAAACATGATGAGTCGCACATTATCATGTATATATATATATATATATATCATGGCCCATTATTAATTATTAAATACATGTGCCTATTCATATTATATGAATTATGATACTCAGGCATGGCGTCCCCCTTGAATTATGATACTCAGGCATGGAATCCCTCTTAATTTATGATATTTAGGCATCGATTCCCTTCTTTATTATGATATATAGGCATGGAATCCCTCTTAAATCATGGCACTCGGGTATGGAATCCCTTAAAATTTAGGATATTTGGGAATTGTCTCCCTTATTTATTATGATACTCAGTCATGGTGTACCTTATAATTTATGAAATTCGGGAATGGAATCCCTTATTTATTATGATACTATAGCATGTATCCCCTCTTTATTTATGATATTCGGTCATGGGATCTCTTATTTATTATGAAACTTAGGCATGGAATCCCTCTTGATTTATGATATCTCGACATGGAATCCCTCTTGACTTATGATACCCAGGCATAGTATCCCTTATAATTTATGATATTTTTTCATGGTGTCCCTTATTTATTGTGATACTTGGGAATGGATTCCTTGGCTTATGATACTTGGGAATGGTATCCCTTATGATTTAGGATACTCAGGAATGACACCCCTTGTCAGTCTATGAGACTTTTCGACTACGCATGGACATCTGAGTTATGCCTTATGTCTTGACTAGTCATAGTATCTATATATATCGATACATATGTCACTAAATATCTATTCCATATATATACATACATACCTATATGCATATATGCATATTTATGGGCATATCATCATAGATATTCCGGCTTAGGATTAAGCAGGTATGGTTAGCCAGGTGTCCTTTGAGGAACTCAGGGCAATGGGATTAATTTTATTTATTTGTTATTTTTATTATTATACTTATAAAATATTTTACATTATACTCATAGACTAGATTTAATTAGACTTCATTGGTGGTGTACTACTGAGTATATCTCACACATTTTTTTGGATGACGTTGGGTACCTAAACAGACCTTGTGGTTGTAGGTTTAGGTCCATCAGATGATGTTATGTGATGATATGGAATCTTAAGAGAACAATATTGATCCAAATATTAGGATTATTAGGGAGATATAATTTTTGGCTTTTTTCATTTTTTTTATACTTTGTATTCCTATTTCCATGTATGCCTACTTTCCTTTTAGTATTTACATGGCATCATTTTTCACATGATACTGTTTATGGATTTTTCTATTTATTATTATTGAGATTATTTATTTTATATTACCTTTAATTTAATCTAATTCAACTTTTGATTTATTTATTCTATACCTCTATGATACTCTGATCATAAGGGTATAGTCTCTTCACTATACCATCATTGGACCCTCACTACTAGTCGGAAACCTTTGTTATACAGGGATGCATGCTTGAGGCCATGTGGCCCACCAGCTTGGGGAACCATTTTAGTCATTCTAGGTTGGGACGTTACGTTACAAAGTGGTAGTAGAGGTTTATTTTCCTTTTTATTACTACTTTGGGATGGTAGAAAAGAGACTAGGAATGGATCTTCACTTGGTAAATAGCTTGTATCTAGGTTTAGACAACCCTATCATGGGGGAAAGATCAAGTTATTAGGGATGGGACTATTTTTCATGCTATTAGATATTACAGTTGATTATTATTTCTCCTTGGGTGATTGTTTTACTTTCATTGGTTGCTAATTTATGAGGTTTTGCCCTTGTATTGGTATGGTAAGGAAGTATCATTACATGCATCATTTTAGGCACATAGAGATTCACATTCCTGGCATATTCCATGCAATGTGTTTCTTGTTGCATGAGGATTTGTATAGAATGCTTGTGTTAGTATCTATAATGATTTCCTGTATACCATGTTAGAGTTATAATTATAATTCTCATCTGTATTCCATATTTCTATAAATTTTCTTCTTACATTCCTGTATTTATTTCCCAATGTTAGCATCCCTTGATATACTTATGATATATTTAATTGGTTATTAAAGTGCCTGCATCAAACATAAATAGTGTTTTCTAATATAGTTCAATGGTGGCACCTTAATCAATTATGGAATTTTTTATCGATGGATCATTGGTTCCATGGGATGAAAAATTACTGGTTTCAATTAAATGGGCTCCAATTGTTCAGTTTATAAAGTGTGTGGGGCTTTATAAATAAGAGAATGGTGACCAATATAATTATACCATTTCATATGAACTTCTTATATTTTGAGACTAAATATGTGAATTTGGGTGTAGTTGCATGAATTACAATTGTAACTTATAAAGAAAAACACCTTTATAATTTGAAAATGGGAATTCATCTAACAAAACTATGATATATATATATATATATACATATATAGTGGATTTAAATTCTTACATAAAGTGATTTATTGTAAAGAAAGATGTAAATTGTAAATTTATAAAGGCTTATACCTCTATAACTTGGGCATGATGACTTGTATAACTAAATCTCTAAATGCACAACTAGATGTAAGTAGGTTTTTGGGGGCATGTTTCTTATAAGATAAATCTCTAAATGCACAAATGGACCCAATTAGGTCATTTGGGGCATGTTCCTTATGAGATAAACCCATTAAGGGTGTTTTAAAATATTAATAATTCAACTGTTATGGGTTTCACTTAACTAAACCTAGATTATCTTGAAAGTACCCTAGTAAGTCACCTTTATTCTAATATTCCTTGATACTTAACCCCATGGGGGTATATTCATGTGATGTGGGGTAGTTATTTAAAGTGTCAACCTCCACTTATACAGGTTATGTATAAATGTGGGGTATCATATTACTAGACCTATTCCCCTTAAAATGATAAAATATCTTTTATTCTGCTTTTTATCTTTATTACTACGAGGCTTCTATTGATTAAAATAAAAATTACAACCTAAAGGGTGTTTTCCTATATAGATTATAATTTACATTTACTTTAACTAATACTATTATGATGGTTTCATGGTTAAGTAAATAAAAATTAAATGTTAAAAGGAAATTATAAGATTATTTTACTTTTATACTACATAGGGTCAGTTAAAATTTCTTTTTAACACACTTTTCTTTTAAAAGTGGTAGTTAATATCCCTTATATGTGATTTGTTTAAAATTCGGTAACAAATGATAACCATTTAAGTTCCTTAAATTTAAACCTTTTAGAGGTGTTAATAATATATAATCCTTATGTAAGGGTTATTTGTAATGTTTCCTTAATAGGCGCTTGATTGGGAACATGAGTGTTTCCCATAGGTTTTAGTTGGCTTTTTTTGTTATTTCTTAAACTTATAGTATAGGTGATAAATCCTTGATCTTTTAGGAAAGACCCTAATTATAGGTTTAAATCATTATACCTTAAAGAGGTGTTATCGCAGTGTAGGTATAAACCTTAGAAATAAAAGTATTGATAAATGTTTTGAGAAATTTTAGATGTAAGGTTTTGTTCGAGTGCTGGTTGTATTGAGTGGGACTCAAGATAAAAAAACGATGCCCTTAGGTAGATTTTTGGTTGTCTGGTGAGTTGAACCTCAAGAGGGTATTACCATATATGGAAAATTGGTGAGTGGAATCTCCTTATTCTTAATGTTAATGTTCTAACACTATAGGGATAACTCCTATATTTAGGTGTTCAGTGATGATTGGGGCCCAATATCTCATTGTTTGATAGTCAGTTTCATCACACTTATGTTAACTGATTTGACCCTTGTAGGTCGATGGTCTTTTACCTACCTTCAATTTTACCTATTTAAAAGGGATTTATAGGTACATTGAATTTCATCTAATAAAATTCCACAAGTGGGATATGGTTCTCATACTGGAGACCTTATGTATAGGTAGACGGACTTGGATTCCCTCACTTTTGAATCAGAACCTGGTAGGTCATAATTCAGTTTGTTCAAAGGAAACCTATAAAAGTGGTTAGCATGGGGTTATGGTTTCCTTAAAGGAAATAATCCTACTTGTATTATTATTTCTAGACTGATACATGGTAGTTTATTAAGCCTTTCTATTCAAGAATAGTGATTACTATACTTTTTAAAGTAACCTTGAGTGCTTGTTCATCGAAACTAGTTTCAATGGGTAGGACTATTCAGGTTCCAGGCCCAATCGACCGGTAGTGGTTTCACAGTTGATACTTTATTCTAAAAAATACTGTCATGATGTGAGCATGTAACACCCCAAGTTTTTCTAAAAATAAATATAAATGCATGGAACTTTGTTTTAAGTAGATATTTATAACTAGCCTTTTAATATAATTTTTCCACTCCTATGTTTTGAATTTCAAGAAACTGTCATCTACAATTGTGTTTAGTATGTTATTTGGATTCTATTGGAACCAAATTGTTTTTTTGTGGAATAGTAACATACCCTAATTAATAGTAATATGAATAGTAATATGACCCTAATGAATAGTAAATTTTATTATTTTATTTTCCTAAGGCTAGAAGATAATAACATCTTGGTTAATTTTTCATTGTGATAAAGAAGTAGTTGTAGAAATAGAACTATTACTTTTTGAATTAAGTATGCTTTTATTTAAATATTAAATTAATAATATTTAGAAAATTATTTTCAAAAAATGGAATTCATTTTTGAAATCTACACGTCGATCAATGGTTACGGTGAATTTTGGGAATTTTTCTGAAACGTTTGATTTTTCGGTGAATAGTAGAAAAGACAATTTTTAGTTTCGGTGTATTAATGACATCATTAATGATATAATAATGATTTCATAAATATGGTACACTTTTTTATAGTTAGATAAGGTGTGAGTTTTCCCAAGTGTCTTATACCATGATCAAATACCATGGTCAAGCTCATGGTTTTGCAAATACCACCCATGAGGTGTCCCTTGAAAATTATTAAAATAATCCCTCACTTTTCCTATAAATACCAACTCTTCCCTTCATTTAATTCATTCCCAATTCTCCCTCAACAAATCTCTGGCCTCCTTAAATTCATATTAGTCCTCCCAAGGTTTCCTCAATCCCCCAAGGTCCCAACCTTCAAGTTCTAAGGGTTACTCTACAAGGTAAGAAAATTCTCAATTTCTTTCTTTTTCCTTTCAAATTCTCTTTTATGTGGTATAATTTTCAAGTTTCCATACCATGTTCTTATTTCCTTCTTATTATTGATCTTCTATATATTATTATTCATTTCTGGATGGTTTAACCTTGTCCTCTCTCTTTTTAATATTTTCTAAAACCATGTTGCGTAGCTGTTAGGCTACTGAAATTTTGTAAGTGATTTCACAATTTTTCTTTTATTTTGAGTTCCTTCCTTATTCTTTCTTCATATCTCCTTACCCAAGAGGAATGAATTATCCAGAAATAATTTATACTCTAGATTTTATCATGTTTAGGAAAAATTACTCATCTTTATTCTTTTCCTCTCCCACTTATTTAAAGAATAAAAAACATTGCCTGTTTGTGTCGAATTACTGACATCATGGATGATGTGATTTCAAAATCCATTAATTCTTTCAATTATAGTCATGAAACCATTTATATTGTTGAACCAGGTTATAATACATGTTTTATAACTTATATATGGTTCTGGCATTCTTTTTTACTCATGGTTCTAATTTATAATACAAAACGAAGTTGTTATTATCAAAGAACCACTAAAATGATCTAAACGAACATCATTAATGTTTTAACTTGTAAGTCATTCTCATATAAAGCATCAAAGTGATAAATGGTATAAATTATGGTACTGTAAATATTTAAATACTAATCCATTCCAATTATGGAGTTTCTCTTCCAATCAACAAGAAAGATTCATCATGAACCGATCGTGAAAATTATAAAAGAACTCACCCAAAATAATGCAAGGAACAAAATACTAACAATTAAGGGGTGAAATGAGGTTATTAAATGACCATATAATAGGTTATAAACATGAAAGTGTTTTTTTAAAATAATAATAACACTCTTTTAACCATTATACAGGAGTTTTAAACAAGTTTTAAGTAAGACAATCCGAAGGTAAGAGAATTCTTAACCCGATTTCCATTCTTTGGGTTAACCTTATACTTCATTGTTATGTGATATTTAAATTGTTTGTGTGATGGGTTATGTTTATATTATGTTTTATTATGTGTATTTACAGTATATATACATACTCCATCCACCCTATTAATTCTCTCTTTAATTGTATGATATTTATAAGGGGATTTTCTTTAAAAATCCTCTTTTTAAATTCGGTTTTACAAAATTCTAAAGCAATGTTTTTATGGAATTATTCATGTTGTATGATTATGTCTTGGTTCTTGGGAATTATTTATGATGAAGGGTGGGACCTATATTTCCCTCCAATTCATTGGGTATGAGTAAGTTGGAGGTCGGTCGTATGGTTACTCCAAGTGTAACTGTGATGGTTACACAAAGTAAGGTAGCCGTGAGGGTTACAAATTATAAGGTAGCCAAGAATGGTTACAATATTATGTAAGTAATGACCCAAGATACCTTTATTATTATATTTATGTTCTCATGTTTGTGTGGATCTTGTTTAAATCTCATGTTACACGAAGTAAGTATTTATGGGTGAAAAGCATGTCTTTTGAAAATGTTTCCATACGTTATGAGTATTCATGGACTAATGTGATTTTCCTTCTTTTCCTTCCCTTACTAAGATTTTGTGCTCATCCCAAGTTTTTAAATGATTTTTCATAGGTTAATGGATGTGTAATACAAGGAAGGAAGACACGTTAAATGTTGAATAATTTTCAAGGAGTCTTGTTTTAAGTTTTAATGTTTTATATTTTGAGAAAAATGGAAACTCTTTTTATGGTATCCACTCTATAACAATGTGTAATGTTATGAATGTTTTGTCCTAATTCTCTAAAGCTCTAAAATTGAAAAGATCCTCAATGTAAAAGGAAGTGTTTTCTTAACTAAACTCAAGATTATGTATGTAATAAGGTCGGGTCCTTATAGTTGGTATTAGAGGATGTTTTAGACAACTTTAGGGGTTAGGGTGATGTTAATAGAATATCATAAATTATTTTCACTCTATGTTTAAATTGAAAAGTTATAGAATTTAAATATTACCATGTTGATTTATCTAAGACATGTTTGTTCAGAATGGTTGTCCGTAGAAGTAACAGGGATGCTGAAGAGGAGAGGCACCGATAGAATGACATCCTTCCGGAACTACAACCCGGAATGGTAGGGATTGGAACTGAGCAGTTTGTAACAATAATGGCTCAGCTAACGCGGGAAATAAATGGTGGTGGCATCCATTCAAGAGGACCCATATAGGTACCATAACGGAACATGATAGTGGTGGAATAATTTATGAGACAACATCCTCCTGCATTCAATGGATCTTCTGACCCAGTGGAAGCTGAAGGATGGATCAAAGCCCTTGAAAAGATATTTGATGTTATGGGATGTTCAGACAATCAAAAGGTAAGTCTTTCCATTTATCATTTTTAAGGGGAAGCTGATCAGTGGTGGTCAATGGTAAGGAATATCATGGGTAGAGAGTATTTTGATGCCTTAGAGTGGAATGAATTTAAAAGTCTTCTCCTTGAAAAGTATTTTCCTAAGGTGGTGCGACTTAGAATGGAGAAGAAATTCCTTGAATTGAAATAGAAGGAGGAAGATTCAGTGGTTGTGTATGAATCTAACTTCACCTGACTGGCGAGGTATGCTCCGAATCTTATTCTGGATCTTGATAGAAAAATCAACCGCTTTTACTCAGGATTGAAGCCAAGGTATCGAAGGGAGCTGGCCTCCCGTGAATTCAAAAGTTATGAGAAACTTGTACAATGTGCTGAGAGGGTAGAGATGGAGTTTGCTAATGATCATGTGCATTTTGGAAATAAAGAGAAGAAGAGGTCCAGTTGGCAAGCAATGGGTAAGAACCAACCAAATAAATCTGATGGTAAGAAAATCCAATTTCCAGTTTGTGAAAAGTGTGGCAAGAAGCACCCTGGGGAATGTCTTAGAAGAACTGAGAAGTGTTTTAAATGTGGTAAGTTTGGACATATGGCCCGAGATTTCAATGAAAATGATCTAAAAACTAATCCTAATAAGCAGACTGTAAAGTGTTTTAAATGTGGTGAAATGGGTCATTATGAAAATGCATGCCCAAAGAGAGATCTGAATGATGCAAAGAATCCAGACTACAAGCAGAAATGTGTAGTGAGATCCTTTGCGACTACATCAGCAAATGTTGGGCCATCCAATTAAGTTGTATCAATAAATTTGTTTGTTCACTCAGATTTTGCTGAAGTTTTTTTTGATACAGGGTCTACACATTCCTTCATCTCTGAGAAATTTTCTGGTAAATTGGAAATATCACCTCAACAAATGAGACCTGAACTTGTTGTTAAAACACCAGGGGGAAATGTTATAGAAAAGAAGAATTATAAGAATCTTTTACTGTGGTTTGTGGAAATACTTTACCTGCAAACCTCATTTTTTTACCCTTAGTCGAGTTTGATGTTATTATGGGGATGGACTGGCTTTCTGATTATCATGATAAGATTGACTATAGAGCAAAGAAGTTGTTTTTCAGAAATATTTTCAGTTTGTATACAAGAATGAACCTATACAATTGATAACATATCAGAAAGATGAGAAACTATTGAAAGATGGAAATGAAAGTTATCTTGCTCATATTGTTGAAAACAAGGGAACTATTCAAATTAATGATGTGCCAGTGGTAAATGAATACCTTGATGTTTTTTCTAATGAGTTACCCAGTGTCATACCTGATCAAGAAGTCGAATTCACAATTGACTTAGTTCCTGATGCTAAGCCAATTTCAAAACCCCCATATTGTATGGATCCAATAGAACTTCTTGAATTGAAAAATCAGTTGTAGGATTTTCTTAACAATGGCTTCATTCATCCTAGCACTTCACCATGGGGAGCCCCTATTTTGTTTGTTAAAAAGAAAGATGGTTCCATTAGACTTTGCATTGATTACAGAGATTTGAATAACATCACTGTTAAATACAAGTATCCTTTGCCTCATATTGATGACTTGTTTGATCAGCTCCAGGGAGCTCAGTAATTTTCCAAGATTGACTTGACATCTGGATACCATCAGCTGAAGGTGAAGGAGCATGAAATCCTAAAAATATCCTTTCGTACTAGATATGGGCATTATGAATTTGTTGTTATTCCATTTGTATTAACTAATGCACCTGCTGTATTCATGAATCTTATGAATAACATATTTCATGAGTTCTTGGATAAGTTTGTGGTTGTATTTATTTATGACATTCTGGTATTTCCTAAAAATAAAGAGGAGCATGAAAAACATCTAAGGGTTGCTTTGAAAACTTTAAAAGAAAAGAAACTATATGGAAAATTAATCAAGTATGATTTTTGGTTTCAAAAGATTTCTTTTCTTGGGAACATTGTAAATAAGGATGGAATAACAGTTGATCCTGCCAAAACAAAAGTAGTTGATGAATGGCCAAGACCCAAAAATGTTATAAAGATTTATAGTTTTCTGGGCTTAGCAAGTTATTTTCGATGGTTTGTTAAGAACTTTGCACAGTTACCTAGCCCGATAACTAAGTTAACATGGAAAGTGGTTAAATTTATTTGGATATAGGAAAGTGATGTTTGTTTTCAGGAACTGAAGAAGAGATTGGTGAATGCTTCAGTTTTGGCCTTACCTTCCTGAAATGGTGAGTTTGTCATCTACATTGATGCTTCTTTGAAGGGACTTGGTTGTGTTTTGATGCAGAATGATCAGGTAATTGCCTATGCTTTAAGACAACTTAAACCACATGAGCTAAATTATCCCACACATGATTTGGAATTGGCAGCTGTGGTTTTTTCTTTGAAAATATGGAGGCATCATCTATACGGAACCAAATACCAAATATATACTGACCATAAAAGTCTAAAGTATATATTCACTCAGAAGGAATTAAACATGATTTAGAGAAGATGGCTAGAACTGATAAAGGATTATGACTGCATGATCAATTACCATCCTGAAAAAGCAAACAAAGTGGCGGATTCCTTAAGTTAGAAATATCATGCATCATTAACCATGCTACATCTGGAACATGATCCTTTGATTAATGATTTGATGAATTTTGGCTTAGAAGTTATTGGTGCAAGGAATAAATCTGTTTTGTTTCAGGTTTCAATTCAGTCTTCGTTGTCAGACATAATTAAGCAAGCGTAGAAGGAAGACAGTGAGCTACAGAAAAAAGTAGAATTGGTTAAAATGGGTAAGTTGCCAGAATTCAATCTTGATAAAGATTGTGTTTTAAGATTTGGAAAAAGGTTGTGTGTGCCTTGTGATTCCCAATTAAAGAAATAATTGTTGTGTGAAGCTCATAGTTCTCCATTTTCTGTTCATCCTGGTAGTACTAAGATGTACAGAGACCTTCGGGAGTATTATTGGTGGGATGGAATGAAAAGAGATATTGCTGATTTTACCATGAAATGTTTGACGTGTCAGCAGGTTAAAGCAGAGCGGAAGTTACCGAAGGGGATGTTTCAGCCTTTGCCAGTGCTAGAGTGTAAATAGGAGAATATATCCCTAGACTTTGTGGTGGGACTACCAAAGACATCTCGAGATAATAATGCGATTTGGGTTATTGTTGATAGGCTAACAAAGTCTGCACATTTTCTTTCTATTCGAGATACAATGACTTTAGATCAGATTTCTCAATTATACCTCAAGGAGATTATCAGGTTACATGGAGTTCCTCTTTCTATTGTGTCTGATTGAGATCCCAGATTCACTTCTAACTTTTGGAAGGGACTTCATAAGTCTTTGGGCACAGAGTTAAATTTCAGTACATATTTTCATCCTCAATCAGATGGTCAGTCAAAACGAATGATTTAGACTTTGGAGGATATGCTTCGACATTGTTCAATGGACAATAAGGGAAGTTGGGATCAGCATATTTCTTTAGTTGAGTTTTCTAATAATAACAGTTTTCATTCTAGTATTCAGATGGCACCTTTTGAGGCCTTGTATGGAAAGCGGTGTCAGACTTCAGTGTTTTGGGATGAAGTCGGTGAAAGAAATTTGATGGGGCTAGAATTAGTTGAAGAGGTGGCTGAGAAAGTGAGGATGATCCAGTAGCACATGAGGAGAGCTCAGAGCATGTAGAAAAGTTATACAAATAACAGAATTAAAGACTTCTCTTTCGAGGTAGGTCACCATGTTTTCCTTAAAATATCTCCTTGGAAAAGTGTGATGCATTTTGGAAAGAAAGGAAAACTAAGTCCATGGTTCATCAGTCCTTTTGAAATCTTGGAGAAAGTTGGAACAGTTTTATATCGTGTAGCTTTGCCTCTGAGATTGTTTCAGGTACACAATGTTTTCCATGTTTCGATGTTGAGGAAGTATGTGCTAGATTCATCACATGTCTTGATCCCAGAAGCAGTTCAGCTAGAACAGAACCTTTCTTATGAAGAGAAACTAGTTCAGATTCCTGATCGAAGGTAATAGGTATTGCAGAATAAGTTAATCCACTAGGTAAAGGTTTTGTGGAGAAACCACATGGTTGAAGAAGCAACATTGGAGTCTGAAAATGTTATGAGAGAAAAATACCCTCAGTTGTTTAATAAGTAAATAAAATTGCGAGGATGAAATTTCAAGAAGGTGGTGATAATGTAACACCCCAAGTTTTTATAAAAATAAATATAAATTCATGGAACTTTGTTTTAAGTAGATATTTATAACTAGCATTTTAACATAATTTTTCCACTTCTATGTTTTGAATTTCAAGAAACTGTCATCTACAATTGTGTTCAGTATGTTATTTGGAGTCTATTGGAACCAACTTGTTTTTTTGGTGAATAGTAAGATACCCTAATGAATATTAATATGAATAGTAATATGAACCTAATGAATAGTAAATTTTATTATTTTATTTTCCTAATCCTAGAAGATAATAACATCTTGGTTAATTTTTTATTGTGATAAAGAAGTAGTTGTAGAATTAGAACAGTTAATTTTTTAATTAAGTATTATTATATTTAAATATTAAATTAATAATATTTAGAAAATTATTTTCAAAAAATGGACTTCTTTTTTGAAATCTACACGTTGATAAATGGTTAGGGTGAATTTTGGGAATTTTTCTGAAACATTTGATTTTTTGGTGAATAGTAAAAAATACAGTTTTTAGTTTCGGTGTGTTAATGACATCATTAATGATATAATAATGATGTTATAAATATGGTAGACATGTGTATAGTTAGATAAGGTTTGATTTGTCCCAATTGTCTTATACCATGATCAAATACCATGGTAAATCCCATGGTTTTTGAAATACCACCCATGAGGTGTCCCTTGAAAATTATTAAAATAATCCCTCACTTTTCCTATAAATACCAACTCTTCCCTTCATTGAATTCATTCCCAATTCTCCCTAAATGAATCTCTAGCCTCCTTACATTCATATTAGTCCTCCCAAGGTTTTCTCAAGCCCTAAATTTCCCAACCTTCATGTTCTAAGGGTTACTCTACAAGGTAAGAAAATTCTCAATTTCTTTCTTTTTCCTTTCAAATTCTCTTTTATGTGGTATAATTTTCAAGTTTCCATAACATGTTATTATTTAATTCTTATTCTTGATCTTCTCTATATTATTATTCATTTATGTATGGGTGAACCTTGTCCTCTCTCTTTTTAATATTTTCGAAAACCATGTTGCGTAGCCGTTAGGCTGCCAAAATTTTGTAAGCGATTTCACAATTTTTCTTTTATTTTGAGTTCCTTCCTTATTCTTTCTTCATATCTCCTTACCCAAGAGGAATTAATTATCCATAAATCATGTATACTCTGGATTTTATCATGTTTATGAAAAATTACCCATCTTTATTCTTCTCCTCTCCCACTTAATTAAAGAATAAAAAACATTGTCCGTTTGTGTCAAATTACCGACATCGTGGACGATGTGATTTCAAAATCCATTAATTATTTCAAGTCTGGTAATGAAACCATTTATATGGTTGAACCAGGTTATAATACATTTTTTATGACTCATATATGGTTCTAGAATTCTTTTGTACTCATGGTTCTAATTTATAAGACAAAATGAGGTTGTTATTATCAAAGAACCACTAAAATGATCTAAACGAACATCATTAATGTTTTAACTTATAAGTAATTCTCATATAAAGAATAAAAGTGATAAATGGTATAAATTATGGTACTTTAAATATTTAAATACTACTCCATTCCAATTCTGGAGTTTCACATCCAATCAACAAGAAATATTCATTATGAACCGATCGTGAAAATCATAAAAGAACTCGCCCAAAATAATGCAAGGAACAAAATACTAACAATTAAGGGGTGAAATGAGGTTATGAAATGACCATATAAGATGTTATAAAAATAAACATGTTTCTGTAAAATACTAGTAACACTCTTTTAACTATTATACAGTATTTTTAAACAAGTTTGAAGTAAGAAAAACCTAAGGTAAGGGAATTCTTAACCCGGTTTCCATTCTTTAGGTTAACCTTCTACTTTATTGTTATGTGCTATTAAAATTTTTTTTGTGATGTATTATGTTTATATTATGTTTTATTATGTGTATTTACAGTATATATACATACTCCATCCACCCTATTAAGTCCCTCTTCAATTGTATGATATTTATAAGGGACTTTTCTTTAAAAATCCTCTTTTTAAATTCGGTTTTACGAAATTCCAAAGCAATGTTTTTATGGAATTATTCATGTTGTATGATTATGTCTTGGTTCTTGGGAATTATTTATGATGAAGTGTGGGACCTATATTTACCTCCAATTCATTGGGTATAAGTAAGTTGGAGGTCGGTCGTATGGTTACTCCAAGTATAACTGCGATGGTTACACAAAGTAAGGTAGTCGTGAGGGTTACAAATTATACGGTAGCCAATAATGGTTACAAGATTATGTAAGTAATGCCCTAAGATACCTTTATGATTATATTTATGTTATCATGTTTGTGTGGATATTGTGTAAATCTCATGTTACACAAAGTAATTATTTATTGGTGAAAAGCATGTCTTTTGAAAATGTTTCCATACGTTATGAGTATTCATGGACTAATGTGATTTTCCTTCTTTTCCTTACCTTACTGATATTTTGTGCTCATCCCAAGTTTTTAAATGATTTTTCACAGGTTAATGGATGTGTAATACAAGGAAGGAAGACATGTTAAATGTTGAATAATTGTCAAGGAGTCTTGTTTTAAGTTTTAATGTTTTATATTTTGAGAAAAATGGAAACTGTTTTTATGGTATCCACTCTCTAACAATGTGTAATGTTATGAATGTTTTGTCCTAATTCTCTAAAGCTCTAAACTTGAAAAGATCCTCAATGTAAAATGACGTGTTTTCTTAACTAAACTCAATATTATGTATGTAATAAGGCCGGGTACTTATAGAGAAACCATTTGACAAATCATGGAACATGTGGGATGCCTGATTTTGAAGAGGATTTCCAAGGGAACTTTCGACTTAATGAAAACTAACATTCCAAGTAGCACAGTTATTTTGACCTTGTTGACAGACGACTCTTAGAACTTTGGGTTGGGTTTTTGAACAAGATGGTATGGGATGTACACCCACTATGTATGGTATGTTTAACTCACTCTGGTTTCACATGGAAACTATTTATATTTCTATGATGTTGAATGGTCAGATGTGAGTTAAGGAAAAATGGTTACAAATGTGGTGCTTATGGGAAAGGTAACCAAGATCTTGGTTAAATTAAAGTAAGTTACCTGATGAGGTATCATCTAAGGATAACTACGTGATTTAAGATATTTAACCCATAGTTGAACCATGACACTAATTTTTGGGAGACATGATTTCTGGTGTTGGTTAAGGAAAATATAGCTTAATTTATTTGAGCATGGATTAGAGGTAGCTATAAATTCCTATTGATAAAATAGTAGTGTGCTCTTAGTTTAGAGGTAATCATGGCCCTTATCTTAACATAGTCCTAACTATGTTGATACAACATTGGCCATATGCCAAGATACTTTTGTATTCCTTTGTATTTTGATGAAATGACTCTATGGGAGTATACTCAAGGAGTGATTTAAAAGAAATTCATTTGGTGAGTTGTACACCATTGACCATTTAAGGGTGGTGACCCTCATTATGAGTTAAAATTTGATTTTCACCTTGGGGAATGTTCTCAGGGGTCAAGAATGAGTAGTGGGTGACATTTATGTTAGTTCTTAATATGATAGGGTTATTATATTAGGTATATCATCCATTATATATGGGAATGGGTAGTGATTGTCAGGTTCTCTATTCATTGGAGCAATGACAATGATTTTTCCAAGGTGGGGAGTGGGAGGTCAGTTGCTGTTAGGTGATACTTATGTTAGAAAGTTCATGGGATATTGAGACCAGTCATTGGATGGTCATTCTATAACTCATATTCCATTAAATAAATGAATTAAGGTATGGTTGTATCTCTCAATAAATTCCAGGTACAATCTCAACTACAGACTTGATGGAGTCTGAGTGCAAACATTAAGTCCAAAATTTCTTATGATGATCCATATATGATGATTGGGATAATGGTAGTGTTTGTGTTTAGCATGATGATGTTATTTGATCAAGATATGGCTTAGTCATGAGACATTTTCACAATATGGGTACATTATTCAGTGATCATGCTCAGAAAAATATTAGTACACCTTGGGATAAAGGCTTTTGAGCTCAGTTTAAAATGATACGTTGGTATCTTAAGTGAAGAATTCTTGAAAGTAGTTGATCGGAGGTGGTTCAACTTGAGTTCCTCTATAAGTTTTGTGTGGACAGTAAGGAACCATGTTTACCATTCCATTGGGATATGATATATGTAATCTGAAGGTTGGGTGGGGATTTTCATAGAAAATTCAGCACAAATGGTGTGATCTTGGTTGATAGGAGTTCGAATGTTATAATGAAATCAATGGTTGGGGGTAGTGACCTCATGGGTAATCTAATAAACGTGACGGAAGTTTTTCTAGGACACTATATACATGCTTAAATAGGAAATTATTATAGTGGTATCACCATGAATTAGAATTGGATGTTTGAATTTGGGACCTATGGTGGGGATCACCAAGGGCTGGATGGTGGAAGAGATGATTATGAGATCATGTCTCATGTTTGATGGGCTTGGGTAAGCATTGTATTTATGTTTTATCTCAGAATAAGATCATTGGATCAAGTTTGATGATTCAAGTACCATATTATTAAATTAGTTCTTGAAGATGCATTGGGTGTTTGTAAATTTAATGCGGCCATTTGAATGGAAATTTTTGACCCGAGTAGGTTGAGTGATGTTTTATTTATTTATTAATACTTATTAGGGATGATAATTTCTAAGGTGGGTAGATTTTAAGGTCACTTTTTTTATATTGGTTGAAATTTCAATGTAATTTGAGTTTTTCAGTTGGCAGATGGGTTGAATTCTAATCTAAGATTCAGAATTTAATTCAAAGAGTTAGAACACTTAAAATTCTCATTTTTCAAAGAGGTTTAAGGCCTGAAATGTGTCTCATTATTTTGGATGATTTTAGGGAGAATAGATCTTTGAAATATCACTTTCTAGGAGAAATGGATAGGTTGTATGATTTTTCTAAACTATATAGCTCCTCAGGAGTAATTATGCATCCCTACAGGCGATGTCACACAGTTTGTTAAACCAATAAAGGTGTGTGTATTAAAGTGAGATAGATCTATAATAAATTGAAGACATGGGAACACAAGCTATTCATAGTTGGAAAAACTATGCACCTATCATGCATGGTTAGTGTCACTTAACCAGTAGCACCACATAGTTAGAGCATGGTTAGCCCAAACCGTGCATCTAAACCATGTGGGGTATGGTTCTTGGACAATATGAGCCAAATAGTTGGTTCACGGTTAGAAAAATCATGATAACTAACTATGTGCCTCATTAAAGAGGGGTGAAATGACCATTTTCCCCTCTATCCTTATTTATTTTATTCCTCCCCTTTCTCCATCATTTCTGTAACACCCCAAGCTTCTACGGTACGCTTCTCTTTGAATAATGTGATAGTGTGTGTTGTACGCAACACCGAGTTCTAACACACCATAACCACTCAAACTAGCCGTTATGAATAGTAATACCTACTTTTTGAAATTATATATATTTTATATTTCAAAATGGACTTCATTTTTGGATTCGGAATATCGAATTTAGCCTAAGGTGAAATTTTGGTACTTTTCAGATAACTTTAATATTTTTGATGAATAGTGAAAATTACTAAATTTTAATTAAAAACAAATTTTTTAATCAAAATAATTAATAGTGATAAATTATGAATCTGAGTGGTTTTAAAGTATATTTAGAATATATTTTTACCATTTAATATAATTTTGGTCATTGGACATAATTTTACAATTAAACCGAACATAAACAAGTGTCAATCTTTTGATAGTTATTATCTCTTAAAAACACGCTTTTTGTTTTGACAGCGGGAATTAATTTTAAATTAATTTCTGCAACTTCTGTGTTTTGAATTTAGAAAAATGGATTCCATATTTGGAATCAGGATGTTCAAATTTTGTAAATAGGTAACTTTTATTTTTAGACATTTTGAATAATTACTGCGGTAAATATTTTATTTACCATGGTTAAGGGTAAATCCGGTAAATAAGGGTTAAAAAAATAATATTATAATAATACTAAATTACCCTAAAATGTGTCCTAGCCTTATTGGTTGATAAATGTTCGACCATAGGCATCTTTGGGTCGATTTTGGGACCCCATGGTGCCACTTGTAGGTGATAGGGACATTTTATTTTAATTAGGTTAAAATGAATAAAAAAATGACACAAGCATATATCTTTTAGAAAAAAAAAATTACATAGGGTTATATATTTTGGCTTTTAGATTATAAATATTCATTAGAAAGATAAAACGATTTCCTACATAATTATATTTTAATTTTAATTTTTAGATATTAAATAATTTAATTTATGTATGACACAATGATGATGAATTAATTACTATAATAGTGAAAAATTAAAATAATTGATATTATAAATACCCAAATAAATATAATATGAAACTTTTAATGAATTAAACTAATTTTATAGGATAATATGATATATTATGATTTATTTATTTGAATTTTTTCTAAGTAATAAATCTGTTATGAGTTTCACAAAAATCAACTATTGAATAGTGTCAAAATTGACATAAAAGAGTTCTTAAAACAAATATTATATTATTAATTGATATTAAATTCCTAAAAATCTAAGGTTCGGCCAAGAGACTTATATCATTATAGGTTCATCATTAATGGACCACTTAGGGGTCTCTTGGATGTATATAGTAAGTTTATTAACTATATATTATAAAAATACAAAGTGACATGATAAATGTCAAACTAATTAACTAAGAGTTAAAACTAAAAGATAAGGTTAATATAAGTACCCAAACCTGTCTAAATTCTATTGGTTGAGTGGTTTTGGACCTATCCCCACCTTAACCTTTGATTAATCAACTTTGGAGCCATTGGAAACCGAATATGAATTTATTATAAACTAATATCTCTAGCTTTTCCAAAGGTGCCCCTCACCCCTCTTATAAAAGGGCACTCCTCCTTTTCATTTCTTCACACCTTAAAATCCTTTTGGTTCGGCCAAACTCTGCCCAAATACTCTCCCAACTTCCCTCACTAGAACCTAGAGGCCTTACTTTGATCAGAAAGCCAACCTAAGGAGCCCTTTTGATCAAATCAAAAGGAAGAACCTGAAGAAGAGGTAATGTTTTCACCACCCCTTTTCAAGTTCCTTTCTTCTTCCACTTCTTCTTTCTTTGTTATTACCATTATAAAATAATAACTCCAGTATATTATATATACTGTGATGTTATTATAAATATTGTACAACCATATTCAGTATTCTATCCACCCTTTGAATAGCATGTCACCATACATGCGTACGTACGGCTTACCGTCTCCACGTCGTGGTGTAATTGTTATTCAATATATTATTATTTGGATGGGTATAATAATGATGTGTAACTCATGTAAATAATAAATATAACATGTTAATGATTCTTTATATATGATATACCATCCATTTATATATTATTTTAATATCAAAATAATGATATTGTCGCTCGTGCGTACGTACGGACTACCGTCTCCACGAACGCGATGAGGTTCATTCTCCATCGTATCCATTAAAGTATAATTATCATTTGATGATTTAAAAATGATGTTTAAGGACTTGATATCATTTTGTATATGAAAAATATACAACCTATCCATGAAAAACATGTCTTATGTAACAAAACATATAAAAGAAAACGAGTAAGTTAACACCCGAAACGACGATAATTCAAAGATATTATTAACAAATCAATGTTAAAAGATCATATATGATATCATATTAATATATATGATTCTTGTATAATTTAATAACAATTATTTCACCATTATACAGGAGGTTAACCTACCCCAACCAAGGAAAAGTACAAGGTAAGGGTTATTTCACAATCTCTTCATTATCCGAGGTTGTTTATACGTAATAATCTACTGGGATCTCTTTATCATCCACATCCATGTTTCTTAAAAATGTATTTCAAAACATTTTTACTATTCACAAGAATAAGGGTTAAAGTCATTTATACCCTTGTTTGACTTTTTATAAGAGGTTTATAAAGGAATCTTTCTGTCGTTTTCCAAACAAGGTGCTTTTTAACCTTTTCGACAAAATTAAGGTAAGAATGTTTTTTTTTAACTTATACGGCGGGTGCGGCTATTTTCCGCCGTTATAAAATCGTCGAAGCTTCCCTTAAAAGCTTATAAGATAATTTTCAAAGAAAATGTTTTATTTTATATGGATCTTAAATGATTTCAAAATAAAAGAGATATTTCTCTAAAAAGAGTTTTTATTTCATCTATGTCAACATCCTTTGTTGGATTTTACGCTTATGTGAAGTTTATTTATTACGATACAAAACTTCTATGTTGTATTGAAGGTTTTGTGATATTTTTGACTATGGATGTGCTATTTTTATACCATTCATGGTTTATGGTGAAAGTATTGACATTTCGTATGCTAGTTTTAATACGAATGTTTATGTTATGTTTAAACCTTTTCATATGGGAATGCATTGGACTTAATATGTGATGTGTGGAGCCCACTATAGCTCCTTGATGCATCGGTAGGTCTCATGAGAAAAACTAGTGTCTTGGTACAAGGCCTTGGAAAAATCTTATTTATAGTATTGGCACGAGGCCTGGGCTATGTGGTTATGATAGTCTGGAATTATGCATTCCATCATTATGAAAGTGGTTATTGTTTTTGCATGTGATTATTAGATTAGTAGAATATCCATGTGAATAAGTAAATGGAAATATTTCATTTTATTTATGCCATACTATTTTGAAAGTTCAAGTTTGAAAGGCTTTTGTTTTAGTATACATTGCCTTAAATGTTTATTCTTATTTATGAAAGTTTCCGCTATATTGTTATCCTTACTGGGCATTTGAGCTCACCCCTTTTCTATGTTTCATTTTTTCCAGGAAGTGAAGAAGTAAATTATGAATGACCTGCAGGGATATTATGTGGGGATGTGAGTGTGGATTATGGAGACAATATGTTGTTGTAGTAGTTTTTCATTTTATGATGTAATGTAAGACTTATGAATATATCTACTGTTTCCAAGGCTACTAAACCAATCGGTCTTTCGAGATTTGATCTTTCTTGTGATCATGCTAATGTTATGTAATAATGCACCGACTCTGGGTAACTAGGGTCGGGGCGTTACAGTTGGTATCATAGGAAGTTTAGTACAAACCTTGGAAGCTAGATTTAGATAAACTCTGATTAGAGCACGTAGACCTAAGATGAACTTTGAGGATTAGTATATAAGAACTTCCTAGAATTTTGGTATTGTAGAGATTTTGTGAGTTTTCCGAGCAATACATCCCTATCTGGATACGAGCAGGTAGAGGCGGCTCTGGCACAGATGTACCTAGGGGTAAAACCCAAAAACACCGCTTTGATCTAGACTCGAACGGGAACTGGTGCACGACAACGGGTCTTGCTGCACTCTTGGTTACGACACTCCCGGAGGATATGCTTAGGATAACTCTCATTTTCTTTACAAATCCTTATGAAGGGTTTATGAGTATATACTTCCTCAAAGAAAACATTTTTATGATTATGGATTATATCCATAAATAGTTCAATTTATGTTAAGTTTTTTATAAGTATGGGATTATGTATTTTGATTCATAAACTGATCTAGTTTATGCCATTATTTAGAAATGGCGCCTAGTAGAAGAAATGGAAACCGTATCAATGCACGCACTCCATGTAGGTATTTCCCTCCTGCTCAAGATAATTATAGTGGAGCTGGTGATGCAACTGGTGCCGATCAGCTAATCACTATACTGGGACAACTCACTTAGGTTATGAATAATAACCTTACCCGTATGGAGCACCCTGATCCACAGCGTGGAGGATGAATGTTAGATCGATTCATGAGGCAACAACCACCAACGTTCAATGGGAGTAAAAATCCCTTAGTAGCTGAGCAATGGATAAATTTCCTAGAGAAAATATTTTAGGCTTTGGGGAGCAGTGAAAGGGAAAAAGTTATCATGGCAGTTTACCGCCTCACTGGAGATGCTGATCAATGGTGGTCATTGATTCAAAACATGAAGGAAGATGATGAAGTATCAAACCTGGAATGGAGGGAGTTCAAAGATCTATTTTTAGAAAAATACTTTCCTCGCGACCATCGAGCAGATATGGAAAGGCAATCTCTGAGTCTGAGACAAAAGGAGGATGAGAATGTCACAAAGTATGAGGCTAACTTTACAAGGTTATCAAGGTATGCTGGAGATTATATACGTAACCCAAGAAGTAATATTGATCGTTTCTTTGATGGGTTAAAACCATTTCTTCGTCGAGCATTAGTCTCACAATCCTTTTCGTCGTACGAAGACATTGTCTCATGTGCTATCAAGACCAAAAAGGAATTCTCTAAGTCTTATGACTTTAAAGCAAAGCAAGAGAAGAAGAGACCTGCTGATCAATCTGGGAATGGAAATAAGGGGAAGAAGGGAAAGGTTGAATATCCATCCTGTGGTAAATGCGGGAAGAAACATCCTGGTACTTGCTTGAAGGGAATGGGAGTCTGTTACAAGTGTGGTGAAAAAGGCCACCAAGCTCATGATTGCAAGGGGAAGAAGGAAGCTACCAAAGTTCAGTGCTACAATTGCAGGGAGATGGGGCATTATGCAAATGAATTTCCTAAGCGTCAGGAGAACTTACCTCAGAAAAGTCCAAGGGATCAAGGCCAAGCTTATGCTATCACTACTGCTGAGGTAGAAGCTCTGAAAGACGTGGTGGCAGGTAATTTAATGGTTTCCTCAAGTTTAGAAAATGCATTATTTGATTCTGGATCATCACATTGTTTCATATCTTCCCAGTTTGCTAAGAAAATTAGATATTTCCAATTTGATTTAATAAGGGAGTTGTCAGTTAAAACCCCTAAGGGAAGTATCATTGCAACAAAGTTTTGTGAATCAGTCCCCATTAGAGCACATAAATGTTCTTTATCTGCTGATCTCATCGTCATACCTATGATTGAGTTTGATATAATCCTCGGTATGGACTGGCTTTCGGACTATGATGTGAAGATTTATTGTAAGAAGAAATAGGTTACGATTCTTGATGATAATGATAAGGAACACCTTATCTTTAGAGCAGAATCGTCACCACCTAATTCTTATTTAGATCCACCCCCAGTAGCTCAACTTAATTCAATTATTGGGGAGGAAGAGAATGAAATGACTATGGTTGAGGAAAGGAATGTTCAAATAGAGGATGTACCTGTTGTGAAAGAATTTGTAGATGTATTTCCGGAAGATTTACCTGGACATCCTCCAGAACGAGAAGTTGAGTTTTCCATTGATTTAATTCCTGGATCAAGGCCTATATCGAAGACCCCTTATAGAATGGCCACTGTAGAGTTAGTCGAACTAAAGAAACAACTAGAGGAGTTGAGTAATAAAGGATTTATTCACCCTAGTGTTTCTCTATGGGGAGCCCCTGTTCTTTTTGTTAAAAAGAAAGATGGATCTATGAGGTTATGTATCGACTACAGGGAGATCAATGCTATAACAATAAAGAACAAGTATCCCCTACCTCGTATTGATTATTTATTTGACCAACTGCATGGATCTCAATACTTTTCAAAGATTGACCTTCGATCTGGATACCATTAGTTGTGTGTGAAGAAGGAAGACATTCCGAAGATAGCATTTCGAACCAGGTACGGGCATTACGAGTTTACTGTAATGCCTTTTGGATTGACTAATGCACCCTCTGTATTCATGGATCTGATGAATAGAGTTTTTAAGGAGTATCTCGATGAATTTGTGGTGGTATTTATTGATGATATCTTGGTATACTCCAAAACCTACGAAGATCATGAAAATCACTTGCGCATTATCTTGAAGACTCTGAGGAGGCATGAATTATATGGAAAGTTTAGCAAGTGTGAATTCTGGCTCCATGAGATTTCTTTTCTTGGCCATATTGTCTCTAAAGATGGAATCACTATTGATCCTTCTAAGACCAAGGCAATCCAATAATGGCCAGCACCTACGAGTATAACTGAGGTACGTAGTTTTATTGGTTTGGCAGGTTATTATCGACGTTTCGTCCATAATTTTTCCCAATTGGCTAACCCATTAACGAATCTCACACGTAAAGGGGTTAAATTTGTTTGGACAAAAGAGTGTGAAGAATGTTTCGAAGAACTGAAGAGAAGATTAGTCAATGCTTCTATATTGACTCTACCATCGGGGAATGATGGGTTCGTTATTTATAGTGATGCATCAAAGAAAGGACTTGGTTGTGTCCTTATGCAGAATGATAGAGTTATTGCCTATGCATCACGACAGTTGAAAATTCATGAACAAAACTATCCTACTCATGATCTCGAGTTAGCAGCTGTGATCTTTGCTTTGAAGATATGGAGGCACTACCTCTATGGTGAAAATGTGAGATTTATACTGATCACAAGAGTTTGAAGTATATTTTCTCACAAAAAGAACTCAACATGAGGCAAAGGAGATGGCTTGAATTACTCAAGGATTATGATTGTACGATACACTACCACCTGGGGAAATCAAACAAGGTGGAAGATGCTTTGAGCAGAAAAGACCATGGAGTTTTGAACAATATGAGAATTGAAAGGGATCCAATTTTCATGGATCTAGTGAAGATGGACATGGGAATAACCAGGGAAGGAGAAATATCAATTCTTTTTCAAATGGTCGCCAAACCATCTTTACTAGAAAGGATTAAGAGTTTTCAGACCGAAGATGAAGAATTTAAAAAGAAGATTAAAGCTGTGAATGATGGGAGATTGAGAGACTTTGTGTATGAAGATGGAATTTTGAAATTCTGGAAGAGAATTTGTGTTACCGATTTACCTGATCTAAAAAGGGAATTGCTGGATGATTCTCATAGTTCCAATTTCTCTATACACCCTGGGAGAACCAAAATGTATAGAGATTTGAAGAAACATTTTTGGTGGGACAACATGAAGAGGGAGATTGCTGATTTTGTGTCAATATGTATGGTTTGTCAGCAAGTGAAAGCTGGAAGGCAACAGCCTGGAGGAGTCATGCAACCTCTTCCCATACCGGAGTGGAAATGGGACAATATTACGCTGGACTTTGTCATGGGGCTACCAAAGACTCCTAGAAGGAACGATGCAATATGGGTTATTGTTGATCGTCTTACCAAGTCAGCACATTTTCTTGCTATAAGAGAAGATCTACCCCTGGAACGTCTAGCAAGACTATATATTAATGAAGTTGTGAGACTTCATGGAGTACCCCTATCGATTGTTTCTGATCGTGATCCCCGTTTTACATCAAGATTTTGGAAAAGTCTTCAGAAATCCCTAGATACTGAACTTTATTTGAGCACTGCTTACCACCCTCAGACAGACGGACAATCAGAACGGACTATTCAGACCTTAGAAGACATGTTGAGATCTTGCTCACTTGACTTTCAGGGTATGTGGGATCAATATTTACCTCTGGTAGAATTTTCCTATAACAATAGCTTCCATTCGAGTATTCAGATGGCACCATATGAAGCGTTATACAGAAAGAGATATCGTACACCAACCTGTTGGGATGATGTTGGTGAAAGAAAACTTGTAGGCCCAGAACTGGTGGAGGAAATGATGGAAAAGGTGAAGGTAATCCAAAATCACATCAAAGCAGCTCAAAGTAGGCAGAAGAGCTATGCCGATAATCGAAGGAAGGATTTGGAATTTCAAGTCGGTGATCATGTTTTCTTGAAGGTATCTCCATGGAAGGGAGTCATACGTTTTGGTAAGAAAGGTAAATTGAGTCCCAGGTACATCGGACCCTTCGAAATTCTAGAACGAATTGGGGTTGTAGCTTACCGATTGGCAATGCCGCCAAGTCTCTCCAAAGTTCATGATGTGTTCCACGTATCTCTGTTGAGGAAATACATGCCTGACCCAACGCATGTACTCACCTATGAAGAATTAGAACTGGAACCCGATCTGTCTTATTGTGAAGAGCCCGTCAAGATTCTTGATACGAGAGAACAAGTGCTGAGAAACCGGATGACGCGTCTGGTAAAAGTTTTGTGGAGAAACCATAAGATGGAAGAGGCAACGTGGGAACCCGAGGAACTTATGATGAAGAACCACCTGAGTCTTTTCATGTGATAATTATTCTAGAAATTTCGAGGACGAAATTATTTGAAGGAGGGGAGAATGTAACACCCCAAGCTTCTACGGTACGCTTCTCTTTGAATAATGTGATAGCGTGTGTTATACGCAACACCGAGTTCTAACACACCATAACCAATCAAACTAGCCATTATGAATAGTAATACCTACTTTTTGAAATTATATATATTTTATATTTCAAAATGGACTTCATTTTTGGATTCGGAATATCGAATTTAGCCTAAGGTGAAATTTTGGTACTTTTCAGATAACTTTAATATTTTGATGAATAGTGAAAATTACTAAATTTTAATTAAAAACAACTTTTTTAATCAAAATAATTAATAGTGATAAATTATGAATTTGAGTGGTTTTAAAGTATATTTAGAATATATTTTTACCATTTAATATAATGTTGGTCATTGGACATAATTTTACAATTAAACCGAACATAAACAAGTGTCAATCTTTTGATAGTTATTATCTCTTAAAAACACGCTTTTTGTTTTGACAGCGGGAATTAATTTTAAATTAATTTCTGCCACTTCTGTGTTTTGAATTTAGAAAAATGTATTCCATATTTGGAATTAGGATGTTCAAATTGTTTAAATATGTAAATTTTATTTTTAGACATTTTGAATAATTACTGCGGTAAATATTTTATTTACCATGGTTAAGGGTAAATCCGGTAAATAAGGGTTAAAAAAATAATATTATAATAATACTAAATTACCCTAAAACGTGTCCTAGCCTTATTGGCTGATAAATTTTCGACCATAGGCATCTTTGGGTCGATTTGGGGACCCCATGGTGCCACTTGTAGGTGATAGGGACATTTTATTTTAATTAGGTTAAAATGAATACAAAAATGACACAAGCATATATCTTTTAGAAAAACAATTTTTACATAGGGTTATATATGTTTGATTTTAGATTATAAAAATTCATTAGAAAGATAAAAAGATTTCCTACATAATTATATTTTATTTTTAATTTTTAGACATTAAATAATTTAATTTATTTATGACACAATGATGATGAATTAATTACTATAATAGTGAAAAATTAAAATAATTGATATTATAAATACCCAAATAAATATAATATGAAACTTTTAATGAATTAAACTAATTTTATAGGATAATATGATATATTAGGATTTATTTATTTGACTTTTTTCGAAGTAATCAATCTGTTATGAGTTTCACAAAAATCAACTATTGAATAGTGTCAAAATTGACATAAAAGAGTTCTTAAAACAAATATTATATTATTAATTGATATTAAATTCCTAAAAATATAAGGTTCGGCCAAGAGACTTATATCATGATAGTTTCATCATTAATGGACCACTTAGGGGTCGCTTGGATGTATATAGTAAGTTTATTAACTATATATTATAAAAATACAAAGTGACATGATAAATGTCAAACTAGTTAACTAAGAGTTAAAACTAAAAGATAAGGTTAATATAAGTACCCAAACCTATCTAAATTCTATTGGTTGAGTGGTTTTATACCTATCCCCACCTTAACCTTTGATTAATCAACTTTGGAGCCATTGGAAACCGAATATGAATTTATTATAAACTAATATCTCTAGCTTTTCCAAAGGTGCCCCTCACCCCTCTTATAAAAGGGCACTCCTCCTTTTCATTTCTTCACACCTTCAAAGCCTTTTTGTTTGGCCAAAATCTGCCCAAATACTCTCCAAAATTCCCTCACTACAACCTAGAGTCCTTAGTTTGATCATAAAGCCAACCTAAGGAGCCCTTTTGATCAAATCGAAAGGAAGAACCCGAAGAAGAGGTAATGTTTTCACCACCCCTTTTCAAGTTCCTTTCTTCTTCCACTTCTTCTTTATTTGTTATTACCATTCTAAAATAATAACTCCAGTATCTTATATATACTGTGATGTTATTATAAATATGGTACAACCATATTCAGTATTCTATCCACCCTTTGAATAGCATGTCACCATACGTGCGTACGTACGGCTTACCGTCTCCACGTCGTGGTGTAATTGTTATTCAATATATTATTATTTGGATGGGTATAATAATGATGTGTAACTCATGTAAATAATAAATATAACATGTTAATGATTCTTTATATATGATATACCATTCATTTATATATTATTTTAATATCAAAAGAATGATATTGTCGCTCGTGCGTACGTACGGACTACCGTCTCCACGAACGCGATGAGATTCATTCTCCATCGTATCCATTAAAGTATAATTATCATTTGATGATTTAAAAATAATGTTTAAGGACTTGATATCATTCTGTATATGAAAAATATACAACCTATCCATGACAAACATGGCTTATGTAACAAAACATATAAAATAAAACGAGTAAGTTAACACCCGAAACGACGATAATTCAAAGATATTATTAACAAATCAATGTTAAAAGATCATATATGATATCATATTAATATATATGATTCTTGTATAATTTAATAACAATTATTTCACCATTATACAGGAGGTTAACCTACCCCAACCAAGGAAAAGTACAAGGTAAGGGTTATTTCACAATCTCTTCATTATCCGAGGTTGTTTATACGTAATAATCTACTGGGATCTCTTTATCATCCACATCCATGTTTCTTAAAAATGTATTTCAAAACATTTTTACTATTCACAAGAATATGGGTTAAAGTCATTTATACCCTTGTTTGACTTTTTATAAGAGGTTTATAAAGGAATCTTTCTGTCGTTTTCCAAACAAGGTGCTTTTTAACCTTTTCGACAAAATTAAGGTAAGAATGTTTTTTTTTAACTTATACGGCGGGTGCGGCTATTTTCCGCCGTTATAAAATCGTCGAAGCTTCCCTTAAAAGCTTATAAGATAATTTTCAAAGAAAATGTTTTATTTTATATGGATCTTAAATTATTTCAAAATAAAAGAGATATTTCTCTAAAAAGAGTTTTTATTTCATCTATGTCAACATCCTTTGTTGGATTTTACGCTTATGTGAAGTTTATTTATTACGATACAAAACTTCTATGTTGTATTGAAGGTTTTGTGATATTTTTGACTATGGATGTGCTATTTTTATACCATTCATGGTTTATGGTGAAAGTATTGACATTTCGTATGCTAGTTTTAATACGAATGTTTATGTTATGTTTAAACCTTTTCATATGGGAATGCATTGGACTTAATATGTGATGTGTGGAGCCCACTATAGCTCCTTGATGCATCGGTAGGTCTCATGAGAAAAACTAGTGTCTTGGCACAAGGCCTTGGAAAAATCTTATTTATAGTATTGGCACGAGGCCTGGGCTATGTGGTTATGATAGTCTGGCATTATGCATTCCATCATTATGAAAGTGGTTATTGTTTTTGCATGTGATTATTAGATTAGTAGAATATCCATGTGAATAAGTAAATGGAAATATTTCATTTTATTTATGCCATACTATTTTGAAAGTTCAAGTTTGAAAGGCTTTTGTTTTAGTATACATTGCCTTAAATGTTTATTCTTATTTATGAAAGTTTCCGCTATATTGTTATCCTTACTGGGCATTTGAGCTCACCCCTTTTCTATGTTTCATTTTTTCCAGGAAGTGAAGAAGTAAATTATGAATGACCTGCAGGGATATTATGTGGGGATGTGAGTGTGGATTATGGAGACAATATGTTGTTGTAGTAGTTTTTCATTTTATGATGTAATGTAAGACTTATGAATATATCTACTGTTTCCAAGGCTACTAAACCAATCGGTCTTTCGAGATTTGATCTTTCTTGTGATCATGCTAATGTTATGTAATAATGCACCGACTCTGGGTAACTAGGGTCGGGGCGTTACAGTTGGTATCATAGGAAGTTTAGTACAAACCTTGGAAGCTAGATTTAGATAAACTCTGATTAGAGCACGTAGACCTAAGATGAACTTTGAGGATTAGTATATAAGAACTTCCTAGAATTTTGGTATTGTAGAGATTTTGTGAGTTTTCCGAGCAATACATCCCTATCTGGATACGAGCAGGTAGAGGCGGCTCTGGCACAGATGTACCTAGGGGTAAAACCCAAAAACACCGCTTTGATCTAGACTCGAACGGGAACTGGTGCACGACAACGGGTCTTGCTGCACTCTTGGTTACGACACTCCCGGAGGATATGCTTAGGATAACTCTCATTTTCTTTACAAATCCTTATGAAGGGTTTATGAGTATATACTTCCTCAAAGAAAACATTTTTATGATTATGGATTATATCCATAAATAGTTCAATTTATGTTAAGTTTTTTATAAGTATGGGATTATGTATTTTGATTCATAAACTGATCTAGTTTATGCCATTATTTAGAAATGGCGCCTAGTAGAAGAAATGGAAACCGTATCAATGCACGCACTCCATGTAGGTATTTCCCTCCTGCTCAAGATAATTATAGTGGAGCTGGTGATGCAACTGGTGCCGATCAGCTAATCACTATACTGGGACAACTCACTTAGGTTATGAATAATAACCTTACCCGTATGGAGCACCCTGATCCACAGCGTGGAGGATGAATGTTAGATCGATTCATGAGGCAACAACCACCAACGTTCAATGGGAGTAAAAATCCCTTAGTAGCTGAGCAATGGATAAATTTCCTAGAGAAAATATTTTAGGCTTTGGGGAGCAGTGAAAGGGAAAAAGTTATCATGGCAGTTTACCGCCTCACTGGAGATGCTGATCAATGGTGGTCATTGATTCAAAACATGAAGGAAGATGATGAAGTATCAAACCTGGAATGGAGGGAGTTCAAAGATCTATTTTTAGAAAAATACTTTCCTCGCGACCATCGAGCAGATATGGAAAGGCAATCTCTGAGTCTGAGACAAAAGGAGGATGAGAATGTCACAAAGTATGAGGCTAACTTTACAAGGTTATCAAGGTATGCTGGAGATTATATACGTAACCCAAGAAGTAATATTGATCGTTTCTTTGATGGGTTAAAACCATTTCTTCGTCGAGCATTAGTCTCACAATCCTTTTCGTCGTACGAAGACATTGTCTCATGTGCTATCAAGACCAAAAAGGAATTATCTAAGTCTTATGACTTTAAAGCAAAGCAAGAGAAGAAGAGACCTGCTGATCAATCTGGGAATGGAAATAAGGGGAAGAAGGGAAAGGTTGAATATCCATCCTGTGGTAAATGCAGGAAGAAACATCCTGGTACTTGCTTGAAGGGAATGGGAGTCTGTTACAAGTGTGGTGAAAAAGGCCACCAAGCTCATGATTGCAAGGGGAAGAAGGAAGCTACCAAAGTTCAGTGCTACAATTGCAGGGAGATGGGGCATTATGCATGGGCATGGTATCCCTTGTAACTTATGATATTCAAGAATAACGCCATTTTTTATTATGACACTCAGTCATGGAATTCATATTTAATTATGATACTCAGGAATTGAATCCCTTATGATTCATGAGACTTGGGCATGATGTCCCTCATCACTCTATGAGACTCTTAAACTACGCATGGACGCCAGAGTTATGCCTCAGGTCCTGGCTTGTCTTAGTAGCTATATATATGGGTATATATGTCACTACATATCTATTCCATATATATAAATACATTCTTATATTCTTATATACATATTTATGGGCACCTTATTAGAGATATTCTAGATTATTCTGAAGTAGGTATGGTTGGCTA
Source organism: Viscum album (assembly GCA_963277665.1). Classification (NCBI taxonomy): domain Eukaryota; kingdom Viridiplantae; phylum Streptophyta; class Magnoliopsida; order Santalales; family Viscaceae; genus Viscum; species Viscum album. The sequence goes on along the minus strand of OY728155.1, from coordinate 161,171,602 downwards.
GGTGTCCTTTGAGGAACCTGAGCTAACAAGTTTACTTTTATTTATGAATTTTTTTTATTATTAAACCTAAAAAATATTGTAATTTATACTCATGGACTATATTTCATTAGACACTATTGTTTTTTTCCAACATAGTATATATCACACCCTATTTAGGTCATCATTGGGTACCCAAATAGGCCTCATGGTTGTAGGTTTAGGTTAGTTGGATGATGTTATGTGCTATTATTCAATGATATGGGGGCTTAGGATCACAAGACTGCGTTGGATAATAGGATTCTTATGAAGATATCCTATGAGTATTTTTTCATTTTTTTATTATTTTTATGTCTACTTCCATGTATTCCTTCTTTCCTTTCAGTATTAACATGAAAATATTCTATATATGATACTATTTATGGTTGTGACCATTTATTATTATTGAGATGATTTATTTTCCTCTGCCTTTAATTTATTATGCTTTCACTATTGAATTATTTATTCTATACCATTGTGCTACTCTGATCATGAGGTTATATTCTCCTCACTATACCATCATTGAACCCTTGTTTATGGTCAACAAACTATGGCATGTGGGGAGGCGTGCTTGAGGCCACATGACCCACTGGGTTAGGGCACCGTTTTAGTGGAACCTAGGTTGAGACATTAAATAAATCAAACTTAATGTTTGGATATTGAATTACAAGGTTTTTAGAAAACCATATTTGGAGAATAAAGTTTTTAAATGTTTGTTCCTTTAGGTTTTCTAGTTCACGATCAAAGGAGTAGATAGGTAAGGGATGAAGTGTGTTTTTCATACCCTTGTATTTCCGCATATGTTTATGAAAGGTACGCTCAAATTCATAATTAGAAAATATGATGGATTGTCTATAATTCTATAGGTAATTCATAATCACTCTTTAAGTTTTTTATGAATATAAATATGATTGATTTTGAAAAAAAAAATTTAATGGTGTGTGGTTTTTTTTATTGGAAAAACAATAATAATTAATTACTTATAAAAAATCTCCAAAAATAGTTCTAATTTGTAACATAGATAATATTTATTATCGACTATCAAATACGTGGTTCTCTACTATAATGTATATAGTATCACTTAGGTTGAATCCTCAGTGATGATACTATTATTTTAGAACCAATTGAAATTGTTTGTCAATGAAATGAGGGATTTGTTTTCATAGAGATTTAAGGATGGTGAAATTTATTTTAAATAAAACTATTTATGAGAATTTAGGGTTATAAAAAAGGTTAGGAGGTTAAATAATTTATTTCATTAATCATTGAAAAATATCATGGGTAATTTATATTCATCACATGATATGTGAGGGATCAGGTTTTAGTGAAGTTTAAGTTATAACTCAAGCCTCAACTCAAGATCCAATCCATATAAACATTTTGTTGATTAATGGTTCAATAATACATAAACTGTTATGTTCCAAGAGATCCAATATTCCATGGAATTAAATCTATAAAATATATCAATATTCCATGACACGTGTGATGGAGGCTTACAATGTCAATTTGGAAATCATGAAGCGTGATTGATCTCAATCAATCCATCACACCTATCCAAGGTATCACCCCAAAGTAATATTTACTCAAACATAAATATAGATAATAACATGTATAGGTACGTATATGATTAAGAAAAAAATTAAAAAAAATAGAAAATATAACAATAAAATATTTAAACTAACCAAACTCACTCACACGAATGGAAAGGAAAAAACACACACTTGTGATAGAATTTAAAGGGGGTTGAGGTAAGTGATTAAAATAAAAATTAAACAAACTTAATTAAACAATAATATATTTAAATAAGGTTATTAGAGTTAAGTTCAGGATAAGAAATTTTCATCAACATTAAACTTGAAATTACAAAAATACACGTATGAGATTACAACAAATAAAATAATAAAACAATGAATAAAGAATAGCAGAGGGGTCTCTATATTCATAAATAAAGTGTGGAAGATATTAAATCCATAGATAAAGTTGTGGACATTCCACATATCCTTAATTCACTTTTGAAATTATTATCCCATTAAATTTAAGTGGAGACACATTTTTATAGGTAAGAGAGGTAGTTAGTTTCCCTCTAAATATTTCCTCTGAAATTTTACACATTGTTTACCTATAATAAAGCTAAATTTAAGAAATTTATTATCTATAGATATATTTTATATCTATATTAATGATCCACTCACAAAATTTTAAGTATATTTTACTCCTATAGGAAAAATGTATGGCTAAAATAATGAAGTCGTCTTTTTAAGATAGACAGATTCTTTAAATTCCATAATTATAGATTCTCATGCATTTATGAACTTTAAAATGAAGCAATATCAGTGTATGTAAGTTAATGAATTTGTTTCTAGTTCTATTATTTATCTAAAAAAATTATATTATCTTGAATGATGATTTATAAGATATGTTTCCCACACTAAAAGTGGTCTAAACTATTGATAAATTTATAGGTTTTTATTTAATGCTTTGATTGGGCTACTTAATAGACTAATTGAACCATTAATTTTTTAAAAAAATATGACTAAATGTTTTTATTCCATCCATGGAGTTTTAATTAAATTAGGATTTTTGAATTTTCTTAGTAATAAAAACATCAATGCTAGTATGGGATGTATGATAAAAATATTGGGTCTTATTCCATGATCAAAATGGCCCTCCAAATCACTAATATAGCTCTAGATTCATCTAAATGATATGTATAAAAATATTATAAGAATACTAAAAAACTAATCACATGAATTAGATGATACTATAAAAATTTATGGACAAAATAAAAAAATTCTATCAAAATGGATGAATTCAAACAATGCACTCATGTTTCATTCAATATTAAAGCATGAAAATTTGGATGAAAATATAAATATTTTATAAAAAATAAGTATATTGAGTAATTAAAAAATATTGAATGAATGAAAATCATCAGTGCACTATGACCATGGTCTAAGCCAAATCTAAAAACCTAGGTCTTCAAAATGACATATCCCCCTTTCTTAGTGGTTGTTTCATCCATTTTAAAAAATGGATTTGACTACTAATATATCATAGTGGTATCCCAAATGATAATATAAAACAATACCTTTAATTCATTCAAATATCTATCATGGCTCAGAGGAACCACACACATCATTTTCATACTCTCTCAATGATCGTTCATACTAAAATACTCCTAGGACCATGGTGTAGTGACCCCATGAACACTAAAACAATCATTACGACCCTCCCCATTTTACACAGGGACTTAATCAAAAAACTCTAGGGGACATTCCCATAAAAATATAAATTTCCACACCATAGATCACCTAAACACCCAAACCATAACCCAAAAGGGGCACAGCCACTCAATTCTACCTGAAACACTCAATCACCACACCCATAGATTAGTTATTCCCTCCAAAATGTCTAAAACACTTATAATATATCAATTTTAACTCCCAAAATTCAAAATATCTATCTATAACCTATGAATCACCTCTAATATCTCACTCGGAACTTTTAATACTTGAAAGACATGAAGTAACAGTCTGAAAAGTTTCGAATCATTACATTTTGAGTATATCGGGTAAACATTTATTAAAACTAATTCACATTGTCAAAATATTTCCAACCATTATTCCAAAATGAATTCCTTAACTAGAATAATATTTATAGAAACCACCAATCTCATCAAGTAATTAATATGCCCAATAATATTGAGTATATGAGTAAAGATTGGAATTACTTTGGTCATCTTACATTTAATGTCTTTAAAAACATAATTGAATCATTCCATGCTTCTCATAATCATAAATATTAACTTGTTAAAAAACTTAAATATAAGGTTACTTAGGAAGGTATTGCTTTAACACATAGAATTTTCTATCTTAATTAAAGAATTATTAATTTTTGTACCAGTCTAAGAATTTTATTACATTAAGATTATTCTTTATATATGATTGATCTCTTGGTTAAGTTGATTGATAATGATTTTATTTATCTATAACTAAATATTATAACATATGAGTATCAAGTTTATATTTATTTAATAAAGACTTTTATTAAATGTAATCCCATTTAAATGATGACCACTTTTAAATTTCATCATATCTAGTAGTGGGATAAGATATATATTTCAGTAAGTAATGAGTCTAACCTAGTGTTCATATCACCACTTAGCTATTTTGGTTGATCATCATGATAATCATATCATATATGAGTCTTGGATGGTTAAGAAAAAAACTCTTTATCCAATACATAATATGGATAAACTCAACACCATTCCTTGGGTATCCTCCTAATGGTTTCTTAGATAATTTTAACCCAAAGAAAATTCCAAAAAATGTTCTTAGGTTCACCTCATTAATATCTTACCTTACACATGATAATCCTATGGTACCTAACATTATAATGAAACTACCTAGTTGGATGGTTGAGGTCTTGAAAAGTTTCCAGTTTAGAATGAATCTAACAATTTGTATTTAAAATGGGATTTTAAATCACGGTCTTATATCATGTATTATCTTTAAATGTATTCATGATTCTAATGATTTAGTTTGGAATCATATTCCTTCAACCAAATCAATATATCCAACCTATATTGATGTGTAAATTTTTACACAACTCAATGCTTGTGTTACTAAACCATATTAAAATCTAACTATATTCATACATATCCAAATGTATCCCATGCATAAGGAAAATGAAAATATTTCACATAAAATATTATAATAAAATTAAACCAATAATCCCCATAATATTAATCTTGGAGTAGAAAATACTCAACCCCTACTTTTCAAGATAAGGCATAAGCCTTATGGATAGGAATCATTCCAACCCAAAGTACCACTACCCAAGGATACTTTACTTAAGATAAATCCCAATTACATCATAATTATAACACCTAATATTTATAAACTATAATTAACCTTTGAATTCAATATCATAACCAAGTAAAATCCAAAGACATATTAGAATAAAACTAAATCAATTACCATACCTAGAATATAACTACTTAGATGCATGTATGAGAGTTTATTAAAGAATTTTATCAATTTAAACTAAAGTATACATCCATTCATAATATAAAAATTATTTTTATGAATAATAAAGGGAATGAACTAAATAAATAAACAATTCATATATTTAAACATGAGATAATGAATTTATAAACAATTCATAAATAACATAAATATAAACACTTTATTATTTGTTCATTATGGACATTCAATAATCAAATAAATATAAACACTTTATATTCATTCCCCACTATGAACTCTTTCATATTGAAATTTATATGAAATTTACTTTAAATATATTATATCTTAAATATAAACATTATATATATGAACTATTCATATATTATATAAATATTCATAATATCATATATTTAATATTATTTAAACCTTGATCATATCAATTATCAACACTCTTCTTGATATGGTTTAGATAATCTCATCAAATAAGGCATCTTAATTTTATCATTTCAAATTAAGAATTATGAACAATTAAAAATATAAAATATAAAATCCTTTTATATTTGAACTTATTTTATAATTTATAAACACTTTATAAATTGCACTTATAATTTTATATATAAACCCTTTATATCTAAATTATAAGTCATGTTATATAAATTGAAAGGGTATTTTAATATTAATAATTAATATAATAGAAATTTATTTATTAAATGTTTCATAAACATTTAATTAAGTAATTATAAATTATTTATAATTAATTAATTTATAAAAAAAATATAAAGTAAATAAATATCCCAAAATCCCTTTTAGAATGATTTATGAACATTTTATAAACCATTTTATTCAATTTTTAATTGAAATTTAGAAAAAAATCAATTTTACATGAAAGTTGTATTTTATGATATCTTCTATATTGTAATCTATGGATTTTTTTGTTGTTTTACATATTTAATGATAGATGATAACTAGTTAGGAACCTTAGGAGTCATATTCTATGACTAGAACTGATATCATTTTGATGAAATGATGCTTTGTTTCCATATGCATCATGGTTCTACCTTTTATTTTGATCCCCCGTGTTGTACCATACAACATGTTAAAAACTGAAAGTTTACAATTATCAAAAACTAGCTCGGGTCACCCCTGGGTTGGACACTTGAGCTAGAACATGACATACCCAAGGCACATTACTAATCACCCCGAGCTATAAACTAGTGTCAGGTTATCAAGTATACACAGTTGGGAATGATTTCACCCTTTGAATAAATAAATGCATGGATTCCCTCCTAGAAAATATAACATGACATATCCATGTGTTGGACACCTAGGTATAAATGATAGAACAATAATAATAAAACATAGATCCATAATATGTATAAAAAATAAAAGTAACGTCTCATAAACTAAAAAAAAGAGAAAGAACATCAAAAAAACTAGATAATAATAATAATAAGCATCATAGATCCAAGAAAACCCAAAGAAAATATCCAAACTGGTGATACTAATACAAGAATGTCCTAAAATAAAAACAAAAACCAAAATGCTACCAAACATATCCATGTGACCCATGGTTATTCTCCACATCACATACTAACCAATATGAATAAATCCATAGAAAACATTTTGAGGCCAAGTTTCCTGAAAAGAAACCATAAGAGATGCATACACTAAATGGTTTATACTAGGTGTGAGAAAAATAAATCCCAGTAAGATCTTACCAAGGAGTTTGTGCAAGTAATTTCAAAATAAATTTCATTTTATGCTAGTTTGGAATATAATTAGAAAATAGTTTTTTCCTAAATAAGTACATAAAATCCAATATCACTTCTATGGATATTCTATAAACATTCTTTTTTATTTTATTTAAATGAAAACAATAACTTTGAAAACGTTTCCTTGGTTGAAACCACCTATTCCAAAACAACCGTTTAAAATAAACCCTTGAAATAACTCTACAAATACACTTTAAAATCACCTTTGAAAACCATTTATTCAAAAAAACCTTTGTATGAAAAATAAATTAAACCCCAAGACACTATATCACTTGTGAGACAGAAACAAATAAGCATCATCGATAATTTATGGTGTCATATAGGTTGAAAAAATATGGAAAACAAGAAAATGGGGTTACCTATAAAATTAATCTAGTATCATGGGAATCATGCTAGGTCTTAAGGTAAGATATTCTTAGACATTACCAATACATGGGACTAACTATTATCATGTGTTTCATTTAGACAACAAAAGACACCCTACTAGCCTGCGCCTAGCATCATTGGGTGCGCTCCCCATCTAATATATCTCACACAATAGGGGACACTTGTAGTGTGTGACTATATAGTGTATCATAAATCTATACTTATCACTAATTTATTAGTGTATCCATGAAAGAAATAATAGGATCTGAGAAACCAATCGATCCATACATGAATTCCAAAATCATAAAAAATAAATCTTCCTCGCCTCTAATGTTATCATAAGAAACAGCCCCTTATTATCCATCACCAAAATAGAACATACATGAAGCACCACCCATTAAACAACCATAAGGGGAACAAGGATATTTTAACACATTTACTTTACATGATAAACATTTAAAGGTTTCAAATGGTCCTTCTTTAAAACTAACTCTAGATGGAAATCTATTTATAACCTTTTTAAATCCATTTCGAAGAAATTTTTTAAAACAATTTACCTGAGAACTTTTAGAAATAAAATAAAGAATTAAATCATATTTCTATTTAAAAACTCTAAAGGTACCAAAACATCTCTTTTAAATATATTTCACAGCCTAAATGGGTTCAAATCATGCTTCAAATATGCTTGTCAATCAAAGGATTCCTTTAAAGGATAGAAAGGACATAAATACTCTTTATTCCAAGTGAGGAATCACTTTAGAACATTTTTAAAACCCATTTAAACTATCATATATATTATTAATTTTATAAAAAATTCATTTTAAAGAATAAGGCACCAAATAACATTCCTAGCAAAGAAAGATCACAAAAACATCTATCTTGTTCAATCAGCAATCGAGACATAAGTCATCTCCTTTGACAGTGAATACTCAAATAAGTGAAAAGGGAACCTTATCACGACCTAACAATACAAATCCCCTAGAATAAGCCACCTTGAACCCTAAATTCATCTATATGATCCACTAGGGTTCGTAGGAGAGGAATAAACCAAGGGAGTAAGGGAGAGGGGGGAGGAAGAGAAAGGAAACAAATAAAGGAGGAGGATTGCCTTGAGATATTCACTAATAAAGAGGTTGGGGAGCTTTAAATAAAGGTGTAAGGGTGGGATAGACACCTTTGGTTATTCCATATCCCTAGCCGAGTAAGTAAAAGGAAAGATGGGGTCTGATATATTTAAAATCAAGGAGGGTAAAAGAGGAAAATCACATTTTACTAAAACTGGATAGCTCACATTGTTTGGATGTATAGTTTGGTTAACCATGACTTCCAAAGCTATAGAACACCTCACACAGTTTCCTCATGGTTTTTTCTAATGAAAATCACATTTTACTAAAACTGGATAGCTCACATTGTTAGGATGCATAGTTTGGTTAACCATGATTCAAATATGTCGAACTGTACTGCCAAAGCTATAGAAAACCTCACATAGTTTCCATATGGTTTTTCCTAACCATGCACAAAATGCATGACACATAACCCACATGTAAGGTTACCCTATACTATCACTACTAATACTTGCATAGTAAGACCCAAACTATAATAAACTCATGGATACTCACCATGAAAGTACAAAAATGAATTGAGGACCACTCTAAATGGTAGCTGTATGATTTGAACTAGGCCATCTACACTGATCTGTGCACCGTAAAATACTTATGTAAAGGTCATTCACACTATTTAATCTAATATTTCACAAGTCGTATGAAAACTGTGCAACATAATAAAAATTTAAAAAATTAAATCTTAAAGCCTTGAAACATAAAAAATTTAAAATGACTAGAAAATAAATAATAAAATAATAAAAATAGTAACATGGGGTGTTACAATCTCCCCACCATACTACTTTCCCCCAAAAAATTATTAATGTCAAAGAAAATAATGGGAAGAAAACCTAACTCCCACTAACCTTGGGAGGTGGCTGGTTAGGGTAAAGAACTAGAAAGGTCCTAAAAATAAAAAATCACTAATCATCACCTAATTCATCTAAAGCATTAGATATATATACATAAATATCACCCAATATCTCCAAGAATGATAATATAAAGACCATGAAAAACATACACTAAGGAAATAGATACCTAGTATAGGTCTCCCCGCCATTTAGAATTATCCTAAAATAGTATAACATGGGAGAGATATATACCTATAATAAAAAAACCTCCAAGAAGAAAAATTCCATCGAAAACACACAAAATCACAAGTCACCCAAGAGATAGGTCTAAAAATCCTCAAGGAGAACATATCCCAAGAGAACTCCACATCCATGAGACAAGAACTATCACCAATCTTCACTTAAATAATAAAAATAAACCAAGAACCATAAGATTCAATATAAAACAACATGGGATATAGACCTTCAGTCACCACACCCAATCGGTAAACTAGTACCTCCAACCCAAAACACCATCCCATGATGATCCAAATAAGGGAATACCAGTACTAATAAGTTCTCAACTACCCTAAGGCCATAATGGACTCAGTTTCCCAATAATAGGCCCAATGATCTCCCATGTTCAAAAAATAAATAAACTAAACTCGAAATAACCACATCACAAATGTGCCTCAAACTCAAGAGAAATAAACCCTAAATCCATGAAAATAATAATAAATTATAACTATTAATAAAATAATGAACCCAGAAATATTTAATACATTTTAGATTAAGATCCTAAAACACACTAATAATCAAAAACCAGATTAAACCAAAAAAAATCCTTTATAAAAACTTAACTTACATAACTTATAAAGGTGTACCAAGCAGACACACCAATGATAAGACCTTGGTGATTTCAAAAAAAATGAATTGGAATGGAAATGTTCTCCACACTAGAAACACACAAGATCCATCTTATTCTTCTTCTAAAGAGACTATCTCTACTCAATCATCCCTTCTAACTTGGGCTCAACCAACTCCTTATTTTTATCTAAAGGAGCATCCCCACTCATTTTAACTAAGATACCCTGAATAATATTCACTAATAAGGATCTAAAAACTAACACCCCATGATATTATAAGTTATCTCTAACTACAACAACTTCAAGATCAAGATGGAGATATATCTAATTAAAGAATTCTTGTATGGAGTCCAAATAAATGAAGGAATTAGGACCCACCAATCAATATCAAGTATTGGAAGAGTCAATAATAAAAGATACCACTCCAAAACAATGAGAAGAACCACTCTGAACATCAGGCTTCCAGATAAACTTCCCATTTTTCATTAAAGACTCTATGGTAAGAATTTTCTAAATGCACAAAACATGAACCTTAATTAGCCTATTTTCTATTAATCAAATCACACAAAACCATCATAAATAAAAAATAAAAATCTAATACACAGATCAATTAAGAAAACACATATAATAAATTCCTTCTAAAACTACACTCCTTGTAATAAATTTTCAAAAACTCCCCTTTTTCAAAAAAAAAACCCCACATTAATTAAATTAAACCTCCCTTAAAAATATTTCATCTCATTTTAAATTTTCTAGAAGACTCCATTTTCAAAAATTAATAACCTCATGAATTTCCATTGTAAAACCAAAACAATTCATATAAATTCACACGCATGCCAAAAAACAAGTTTAATTTAAAAACCATCAACTTTTAAAATATTTCATGGGATTTAAGATACATTCACAAACATTATAAAATGTGTTTTACATTAAAACTACCCCAATAAATCTTTCCTTTCATTTCAAAACAATTTTCCAAAATATAAAAAAAATTATCAAGGCATGGATAAGTATAAATCCATAAACATCATTCAAAAATCAAGCCCAAAAATATCAAATTCACATTATAAAATCCTCTATTTAACATCACATCAATGATAAGCACCATTAGGGTCATTTTAGAAAGTAAATAAGTTAAAACAATATTTTTTTTAGGATAAATAGCATTGTGTACAATTTGGATGTAGAGGCTGGTAAACTATGTTTCAACTGTGAAAAAAGCTTTAGAATAGTTACAGACCCATTCTATATTGTCTCCACACAGTTTACTAGATCATGAGAACTAACTTTGAAACTTTGGTTCTTTCACCACTTATTCCTTTGAAACTCATGGTGACCCATTAAATCACCAATACATTCATCATGAATCAAAATTTAATTATTATATATCAATATCCATAGAAAATTTTTAAAACATAACTCAAAACATGACTCAAATGTAACAAAATCAACTTTAGTATCTCAAAGTCGATGTTTACTATATTACATTGGCATAAGATAAAATAGATCACACCCCACAATATCTAATAGTTTAATAGTCATGATAAACTATATAAATAGATGATTCTTACATTACATTTGAAAACATGAAATTAAACTTAAAATTATAGTGATGAATTTATTATTTCTTCAATTATATCCCTAAAAAAATCAAATTTTACTTATGGGTACCCTATGGATAATAAACAAATTAAAGGTTGATATATGATCCTCAATAAGGGAAAGTGTATAATAGAAGCTATTATAGAATAACCAAGTCATGAATAATATCTAAAATATAAATAGCAATCAAATGTGTCATGTAACTAATATCATGAAAGAGGAATATATACATGGATTTCATAATAACATAAATAATCACATGGACAGAAATAATTGGTTTCATAGTGATTGAATGTATTATTTTGGATGTCATAATCTTACAATCAAGGCCTTGTACTTATACATCATACATAGATAGGTAAGGCATATGCCAAATACCAAATAAAGTTTGTCTCATGAGTATTATTAATGCATTTATGGTCTATTATGTGCCACATCCATCACTTAATAAGTCTAATTCATTCATCACATGAAATAAATTAATAATAAATACAATTCATAATCAACATTCCTTAGTAATAAATATCTATATTAGAAAACTAGCATATAAAATGTCAATATTTCCCCCAATCAATAAATGGAAAAAAATGATTATAAGCCATCCAAATAAATAATTTGAATGGTTTCATTATAAAATATCCCCAAAAAAATAATAATAATGTTTAAAGGATGTTGTTATAGATGAAAAAACCTTTGTAAAGGCATTAGAAAGTTACTTTGAAACCATAAGAAATGCCATTTTTATTTTGGAAAGTTTTTAAAAAAACTGAACATTTGTAGAAAAATTAGAATACGATTTTTTTAAACACTTGAAAAATTTTAAATTAATATTTGTAATTAATTCTGATCATGATTTTCGTAAAATTAATTCATGAGGTAAATGTTGAAAAGGTATTCTTTTCATACTTTGGTAAAAAGTAAAATATGAAATGTATGGAAAATGTTAATAAGATTCCTTTTAAAACATTTGAGAATAAAGTTAAATTTATCATAAAATAAGGTTGATAAATCATTTAAGTATATAAATTATCATTATTTAATCAATATTAATAATATGGACATGGAAGAAAAATATTCTCGTCAAAACAAATAAGGTTGTTTTTTATTTTAAACTTTCTTTTTGTATTTTTGGGTACCAAATAGGGGGAAAATAGAAAAAATATACTTAAAAAATAGCCATATTAGAATAAAATATTTTTGTTTCAAGATATAATGAACATATAATTCCTCTAATATAAATTTAAATATAAATAATTCTGAAAAAAATTAGATTGTATAATAAACTCATACCTTGGATTCCCACTTGGTCGAACACATTCCAAAATCTGGTATAATAAATTTATATTTATTATTCATATATATAAGATAAATATTTATATATATGTTTTTTTATATCATTTATTCATAACTTATTTTTACCCCTTTACTCATAATTCTTTGTTAAAATCAATTATTTAGGTGTTAACTATTTTGTTTATAATGTATATTTTGATTTGATGATTTCAATCCTTGAACCATGGTCATGGTTTAATAAATTATATAATTTTAATTATTTCATATATATTATATCTATACATCAAATATAATTTTTTAATTATCTATTTAAGGAATTTATGAAAAATGGATTACATCGCTTTGTGGAGGTAGTAGCCCGCATGTACACACGACCGACGTTTCTATTTTCTAAAAAAATAGAGGAAAAAAATTAGAAAATAGTTTATAATTAAATAATAATAATTATGTTATTAATATTATATATGTTTATTAAATAAATTTATATAACCATCCATGAGAGGTGGTGATGAAAAATTAAATACATCACTTCATGGTGTTGGTAGTTTGCATGTACTCATGAGCAGCATTTTCATTTTCCATTAGATGGAAATAAGATATAAAATGCTTGTACCATTAATATAAAAAAATTAGTATTGTAAATATACCAATTTTATTATGTTAACATGTTTATAGAATATTTTTATGAGGTTCATGAGAAATAAACTTGAAAGAACTTAGTAAGAACATATACCTCTTTCTTGGATAATCTACTTTGAAAAACACCTTAAGGATTTTTATATGGGTATTTTGGGAAGACTATAACATATAGGTAATGTATAAGGATTTTTTTAGGGTATTTAGATATATCCTGGTTTATATAAGAGGCTCAATGTGTGTGGATAAGTGGTGAGAGGTGGTTCCCTTTTATGAGTGAGAAGAGTGGCACTCTTGTAAATATTAAGAACTTTTAAATATACTAAATATAATAATTAGGGAAAGTAGATCTGATTCAGTCTAATTTTGAATATAGTATAATTTAATTTATAAATCCACTAAAATAATCAAATTTATAAGATATTTAGATATATTTGAAGCCTAATCTCTTAGTTTAACCCCCTTTTAACCCTTTTAACCCTTACAGTGGTGACAAACTTTTACTATGGAAGATTATTTTTATGCCCAAAAATTAAGTTGAACTTATTAAATAATTTTTATTATTATAATTAAAAATATGGAATCCATTTTACAAGATTAAATTTTTATAATTGGTAGGATTTAATATTAATATAAGTACGCAGAATGCAAGAAAAACAGTTTTTTTGAAAAATGAGTTTTTAAGCATAAAAATGATTTTACACCAAAATCATGTATAATATTGATTACCATGACATTTATAGGTTTATTAATAGAAAAAGGATATTTATTTTACTTTAAAACCAATACAAAACTGAATGTAACCTTCTAATTACTTAATTAGAGAAAAAGATTAAAAATAGTTCTTTTATTAGAATAAAATATCACTTAGGTTCAAAATATCAAACGTGGTTCTCTAAATTCAAAATAATAATTTTATATTATTTATTTTAATCCTTAAACAAATATTTTTTCTATAAAATTATTTTATTAACTTCTATTCCATTTTTATATCATGATTATTTCTCAAAAGTGACATTATTTATAAAAACTTTATTTTTCATTATTCACCTAATAATCAGCTATTTTAGAAAAGGAAATTAACCCTAAAGTAAATTTAAACTTATAAACTAAAAAATGAAATCCATTTTATTAAATTAAAATTCTAAAATTTATAAATTTTACTTTAAATATAATCATGAACTATTTCTATTATAATGATAAAATAATAGAATGTGCATTAGGAAATAGTTTAAGGATGTAGTGTTTATCTTCTATAGTAGGATCTTTGGTATTAAATTACCCCCCCCCCCACCACCCAATAATTTCTTACACTAAATTGGGGTATATTATATCTCTTAAAAAATACATGTAATCCTTTATCATAGATTCTTTAGGCGCCCATGTTGTCTCCTCTAGTTTTTTATTTCTCCAAAGGACTTTCACCAGTTGATTTGTCCAGTTTCATGACACTTTTTATAAAGTGTTAAGAATTTTTATTGTCACTTATTTATATGAAAATTTATGTTCTAACTATTTTCCCTCGTAGGTGAATAAATTCATTGGATATGGCATATATTTCCTCAATAATAAAACATGTAAGATGTCATATACTTTAGAAAAGTTAAGTGGCATAGCCAATTGATAATCCAAAACTCCAATTCTATATATAATTTAGAAAGTTTCAATGTACCTAGGTTTTAACTTTCCATTTTTTCCAAATATTATAACTATAAGGGCCCAGATCCATGTGGGTCAACCCTTTGTGTTTTTTCGAAGATGTAAGTGCTCGTAGGTGGCTCGGAAGAAGTTTGGTTAAGTAGAAGTTGGGAAGGGGGGATTACACGTTGTGTAACGGTATTACATGAATTTAAATCCTATTTCATGGGTTTTTTCATGATGTGAAAGATGGATTCATGGAATTAAATGTTTCAAGGTTTGAAAAATAAAATAAATCATTGAGGTGATGCGTTTTTCAGCAGAACTCAACCTTGAGGCATTACACGACGTGAAAGGGGATTACACGTTGTGTAATGCCCCGATGCTGTGTGTTTTAATTGTTTTCCAACTACTCAGTGTTTTTCAAAACCTATGGCTGTAGCATCTCTCCCTTGACCCTAGGTGACCCGACAACCCTCACTTCAATGTTTTGGGGATTCCTTCATCAAGGAACAATCCCGATCTCCCTCCTTTGATCCATAGTGATCCATCTTCGATATAAGTTATGATCTACATCCATTATTGAGGTTTCTTTGATCTGTTTCCTCTTGTTTCTCTTTTATATATGATGATGCATGATCTACATGTTTCTAATGGAGTTTTCTTGGTTTTTGGTTGTTGTGGTTGTGTCGCGGCGTCCTTGGGTGGATGCAGTTGTTGCGGTAGAGGTGATCGTGATCTATTACTTTGATCCATTCTCATGTGAAACTTTTAATGATATTTTGAGGTAGGGGTTCAATGATTCTCTATTTACGTATGTAAAATCATAAATATAGAATGATTTATCCCTTTGGATCGCAATGAAATTAACCTAATAATTATATAAACAAGATTAAATAATTGGTATTGATTGAATAGTGATGTTGTTGCTTTGTACTGTGATAAAAGATTTTCTTGGTTTAGAATGTTGTTCTTGATGGAAATTGGTAAAGAACATAAATCTAAGATTAATTTTTTAATTAATTTGATAATTTTTTTAAAGAGGCATGTTTAATAATCTGATTGTTTTTGTTATAATTTAATTTTAATCAAATTGATGTGAGTATGTATGATTAATGGAATTGGTACTTGCAGTTTTCACCTTTTAGTTGTAGTAGTATTTCATGACATTACATAGGTGTAATTGGGATTTATTTTATATCATAGTATGATCAGGATTTGGTTGGTGTCTATCTTATCTCTCTATTTTTCATTTGTTCTCTTAAAGGGTGATACCTCCCATCTATGTGTTTACCATGCCCTTGGTGTTATTCTCCATCATGGGGCCTACTAGAAGTGGGACTCGGGGTTCATTATCTCTCTTCTCACATTATCGGCCTAGGAGGGGTATACTTTGTGGGGAGTGGGTCATGACAATAACTCCCTTAAATAGAGAAAACTTTATGATTATAAGATTGCCCAATTGAATTTCCAATTCTTTCTTTTGATTATCATTATAACACTTATATCTATTTTGAGCTACTTTGATATGATTCTGAATAGTCTATACTTTTACAGTTTTCTCCTCAACAATTTATGGGACTACTATCTTCCTTTCTATAAATTTATCTTAACAATTTTGAGTATTAAATATATTCCCATGTAATGATTCATATTGTTCCATTTGGATTCTTTAATGGAAGCTTTTATTGTATACAAATTTCACCAAAGGTAGATACTGGTCCCACATACCTTTAAAGTTAAGATATCATGATCTTATAATGTCTTTTAATTTCTGAGTAGTCCTTTAAAACTTTCCATTAGTTTGGGGATCAAATGAGGTGCTCAAATTTATCTCAGTGTTGAGATCCTTTTAAAGACTCTTCTATAATTTCAATGTGAAATGAGGGACATGATCAGATACAATTGATAAAGTTGAACCATTAAGTCTAAAAACCTTATTAATATAGATCTAGGTAAGTCACTCAAGGGGTATATCTTCCCTTACTACTAAGAAATGTAAAAAATTGGTAGATAGATCAAAAATGACCCATATATAATCATTATTACTATGATTATTTGGAATTCTATTGACAAAGTACATTGTAACATTATCTCACTTCTATATTGGTATAGGCATATGTTTCATGGCTTCCTTAAGATGTTGTCCTTCAGTTTTTTCCCACTAGAACACCAAGAATCTAGATATATAGTTCGCAATTTCCTACTTCATATCATCCCACCAAAAAATTTCTCTTAAATCCTTATACAAATTTCTTCTACCATAGTTTGTAGATAAATTTGAGCTATTTGCTTAATTTAGTAGCACCCTCTTCAACTCTAGTGTAGATGGAACACATAATATCTTTTCAAAATTAAATACTCCATATTTATTAGTCCTTATCATCATATTAAGAATTCTCTATTTTTACAGTAAATATGGTTTAGAGATTTCTTAGAAAAGGAATGATGTCTCCCATTGACTAACAATTACCATATCCAACTTTAATAAATATATTAATATAGGATCCTTGTTAATCCTTATCATGGTCATTAATCCATGTTCCCTCTTACTCAATGCATCAATCACCTTATTTTTCTTCTCATGGTGGTAGTGTATTGAAAAATAAAAAGTCCTTGAGTAATTTTAACTATCTTATTTACCTCATGTTGAGTTGTTTTTAATATAAAATTCACTTCATGCATTTTTGGTCTATGTGTGTGTGTGTCACATATTTCACCATAGAGACACTACATCCATATATTCAAGGAAAATATTATATATTTCAACTAAATATAATTATTTGGATAGTTATATTCATGGATCTTAAATTACCTTGATGCATAAGTATCCACACTATCATTTTGTATAAGTTCACAGACCAGTCCTTTCTTTAATGCTTCACAATATATTATAGATCCTTCCTTTCCTGGTATTTAATTCAATATCGATGAATTAATTGATCTTATATTTATATCTTCTTAACTTTCTTCACATTCCCTTAACTATATGAATTTAACCTATTTACATGTCAACTAGGTTAACAAGTTGGCCAATTGGGAAAATTTTTGAACAAACCGCTGATAGAAACCAGTTAAACCAAGGAAACTATGTATCTCGACTATATTCCTCAATATAGACCATTATTTGATTACCTTTTTCTTCAATTTTTCAACATATATTCTATCCTTAGAGAAAATATGACCAATAAAGGAAACTTTATAGATCCAAAAATCATACTTAATGAATTCCCCATATAATCCCTTTTCTATAATGGTCTCAATAATTATTTCCTGATGGTTCTCATATTATTCATAACTTTTATAGTATATAAAGATATCATCAATAAATAATTACAAAAAAAATTATCAAGATAATCCTTTAATAATCTATTCATCATATCCATAAAAATATAAGGCTTGTTAATCAATCTAAATGGCATTACCAAAATGTTATCTTCAGTATATCATCCTTCTCTACCCTTAATTAATGATAAATATAGTAAAGATTGATCTTAGAAAAATATTGAGATCATTGAAGTTGATAAAATAAATCATTAATTTGTGGTAAAGGACACATGTTATTTATATTAATTCCATTTATCTTTCTGTAATTGGTGTATAACCTCATAGACCCATCCCTATTTTCAATAAATAGGATAGAGATACCCCTAGGTGAAACATTAAGGTATATAAATCCCTTATCACAAAACTAATACGATTATTTCTTTAACTATACCAATTATATTGGTTCTATTATATAGGGTGTAACACCCCAATAATTTATTATATATTTATTTTTAAATAAATTCAATCTCTTCGATAGCTTGTGACACAACATCGGGTTTAAACAAAATGTAATTATCTATTAAAATATTATTATTTAAGCATGACCATTATAACCTAGCCATTAAATTGGAGGGTATTAATAGGATTAACTAAATTATGAAACTTATGTTTTACACATGTATAAAATAAATTCAATGGTTATATATATATATTATAAATAAAATAAGAACCACCTGAAAGATGGATATTTTTTCTGAAAAAATTGTATTTTTTTGAAAGGCGGTTTAGTCCTGATTTTCTCACATAATTTAAAATTAATTTTTACTAAAATTAGAATATTTATTTAACCAAAAAATATTCATTTTTTAAATCATCATATCAATATTAACTAATGGTGAAATTTTGGTATTTTTTTATAAATATTAATTTTTCAGTGAATAGTGAAAAATACCATTTTTATAAAATTGTCATTTCATTTAATAAATAAAGCCCCATTATTATTTTAATTTGATTTAAAATTAACGTAATTATTATTTTATATTAAATCCAATTTATTTCCTTTAAATCATATTTATACTATATTTTAGTGTAATTTTATCTTTAGGATTTAAAACACATTTTTTATTAAAACAATTTTAAAGTGTATATTGTTTATCCATTTAAAATAATTAAAATAAACCCTAATGAGGAATTATTTAAATTAAATGTATAGATTATATGTTTATAAATATTAATTTAAATTCATATAATTATTATTACTTTTCATATAGTATATATGAGATCATTTTTTTCTTAAAAAATGCATTTCTTTAAAAAACAAATTTCAACACATCTATGGGTTTAATTTTAAATTAAAATGTTACACTTATGTGAATTTAATTTGTAAAAATGAATTAAATAATTTTAATTAGAATAATTTATATTATATAATAAAGTTAACTTAATTTTTTACCATAATGAATAGTGAAAATAATAAAATTTATTTACCGTGGTTAAGGTAAAAACTGGCTTACTAGGGGGTTAAACTAAAACAATAAGCGTTAAAAATGATACAAAACATGTATAATTCCTATTTTATGATCATATTTAGACCATATATATTCTAATATTATAATATATTCTATTTTGGATCCTTTTTTCATGAGAAAAATGTGGGTGGAATTCTTTATTTTCAAAAATTCCAAGTATGTCCTTTCCCCCACTTATAAAAGGTCACCCCCTATCCTATCCTTTATAGACTTAAAAAACCCATTGGTTTAGAAAATAATTACCAAAATAACTTACCTAATTTCTTACCATCATCTTAGGATACTTTTTTGGTGAGAAATCTATTCTAGTAATTATTTTGGTTTAAACCAAAAGAATTTCTCCGAAGAAGAGGTAACATCGTTAACCGGGTGTTTTATTTTATTTATTCTTACACATACTTAAAATATTATTAAAACATGATGATATAATAACCTTATTATATTCCATATTGAGATAATTTTTTATGTTAATTTAATTACCTAAAACTAAATCCTCCTCCCTCAAATGGTAAATGAAATTGTTGGTGGTGAGTATAGTGGACTACCACCTCACAAACTGACATAATTCATTTTCCATCACCACTTATCACAGTAGGATATAATTATGTATATAATATTATATATTATATTTATGATATATTTATACTTATGGAATTATAATATCATATATACCTTCTTACTTTTCATTCCTTGGAGAATATGCTAATGTCGCTCGTGTATATGGTAGACAATCGCCTCATGAAGCAATGTAATTTATTTTTCACTTATGATTTACATGGAAGGTAATAAGAAATAATTTGATGTTTATATATTATATTAATGAAATATTAACTATTATTTAAAATTAATATGTCATATTCTTTCTTACCTTATCATCTATTGAATAAATGATGACGTCATTCGTGTGTACAGTGGATTACCACCTCACGAAGTGATGTGGTTTGTTTTTACTATCGCATCAAATGAATAGTATGTGTAAGGGTTTTTAAATAAATAAAATTATATTTATGAAATAATTAGCATCATATAAATATAAAATAATACTTACTTTCCTTCCACCATGATCTTCAAAAAAAGTAAAAATTACTCATGCGTATGTGCGGCCTACCATCTCCATGATTGTAATGTAGTTCATTTTTTTCATGGTTGGTTTAAAAATTGTAATTTATGTATGGAAATTATAATTATTTATTGTTTATAATTATATATGTAATTAATTAATGATATCTTTGACTTAAATCATCTTACCAAAGTGATTTTGGACATATGAGCCGTTTATCATAAAAACGTATGACGTGAAATTAATTGGTTAAGTAATTGAATATGAAGTTTTAATAATTAAAATAAAAGGAATAATAAACTTTAAAATGTTATTAAGTAAATAATTAACATAATTTTATCATTCAGTATGATAAATAACGCGCGTAAAAAATCGGGCTCGAGGTAAGAGATCTCTCTAAACCACCCTTTCCTCGGGTTATGAACGTTATCTCTCTGAGTCACTTTATCCCTCTCATTAATGTCATGGAATGATTCTAAATTATATATATGTGTGTGTGTGTGTGTTTTTGTGTGTGTCTAACATATATACATATCTTATTCTCCCTTCCTTTTATGGGGTAATACATTCCTTATGATCATTTCTCAAATTCCTTCATTATGAAATTTCCTTTGATTATGATATGAAGAAAGATTATGCAACCCATTTTCTTTCTATGGATAATTGTTATGTTGTGAATTATGATTTATTTTCTTTATGTGAAACACATATATTATGAACATTTTATGATGAGTGCACCCATATAATGCTCTAATGCATTGGGTAAAGCTTTATTCTCATGAGGCATCATGTATGGGATTGTAGAGTAAACTTAATCCATTATGGCACTTTGTCCACCATGTGATATTGTCTAGGTAGTTATCCTTGACTCAAGTTTATGTCATGTTATATATTTTTTCTGCATTTACTATTTCATCATGGTCTTATGATTCCATACTCTTTATGTTATGCTTCCACTTGATTACTTATGTACCTCCTCTTTTATGATATCATGTTATACCTTTGACTCACATGTTATGCTTCCTTATAATGTTAATTTCATTACTAGTATTTTTAGATCACCCCTTTATTTATATATTCTTTAGTTTATCCCATGCTATTTTAGGATCTCAAATGGATTTTAGGTGCTCGTTATAGATAATAAAATAAGGATTCCATGTTTTAAGTTCCTTTTGATGTAATATGAACCTAGTTTTCCAAATATACTAGGACTTTTTTATCCTTGATTTTTATTAATGGGTATTTATGTTTAAGAATCATCTAATAATATGTGTAAAAGGGTTGGGTATCCATAGTTGGTATCAAAGGAAATTTTAATTAAACTTTTAAACTAGGATAATAAAACTTTAGTGATAACTCTAGGGATAAATATAAGGATAATTTTAAGTATAGGAAAATATCATGGAATCTTGGTGAAGTATATAGGAAGTCATTTTAAATAAAATACATCCTTGTTTGGATACTACAAGTGTATGTGGCTCTATCATATAGGTACCTAGGAGTAATAACCTAGAAAATGGAATATTTAGTTGAACTTTATCCTCACTTGGTTTATAAAAATAGGCCTTGTTGAACACCTGGTTTGACACTCTCAGAGGATATGCTTTGAAAATTCACAAACTCCTTACAAACCATTATGAAAGAAATGAATGAATTGTTACTTTAGAAACCCTAATAGGAAACATTAACATGGATAATGTACATTCAAACCTAGAGGCCAATAATTCAATACATACTTATCATTCATGATTTATTACTTTTAAGTTTATAAGTTTCCCTTTAGTATGTTAAATTATGCTCATGCTATGTTTTTATTTCTTTTATTTAATGGAAGTTAATAGGAGAAACCATGCCACCACCAACATGATAGCCAATGTGATGACTACCCCAATGATATTCCTAACCTTATGGGAGTAGGAGCTGAAATATTTATGGTCGTACTAGCTCAAATAGATTAATTTATGAATAATAACATGAATAATGTGGAATAACCTACTCGTTCTAAGAAAGTTCAAGTTTTAGTTGGGTATTTTATGTGAAAAATTCCCCTACCTTTAGTGGATCTTATGATTCCCTCATAGATGAACAATATATTAACTCCATAGAGAAGATATTCTCTATCCTCCAATGAACAAAGAAAGAGAAAGTTGTGATATCCATCTATCGCATTAAGGGAGAAGCCAGTTAGTGGTTGAAACTAATCAAGAACATAAATTCCAAAGAGGATATTGATTCTATGGAATGGGAAGACTTAAAGAAAATATTTTTAAATAAATATTTTCCCCAAAATATCTGTCTTAAAATAGAGAGTGGGTTCCTCAATATAAATCAAAAGGAAGAAGATTCTATCGAGGCATATGAGTTAAACTTCACAAGGCTTGCATGGTAAGCCTATGTCTTTATTATTAGCACCAAAATTAAGGTGGATTATTTATTTAGTGGTTTAAAATAGATTCTATAAAAAAAATTGATTTGAGATTTTGATAGCTATGAATATATTGTTCATTGTGCCCTCAAAGTTGAGATGGAGATTCATGACTCTCAATGGTCTTATGGGACTATAGACAATAAACATAAAATAGATTTTTCTTCTGGAACTTCAATAGATAATCCCATAAAGGAAAGAAAACCCAACATCCCACTTGTCAAAAGTGTGGGAAGAAGCATCCTGGAAACTACCTAAGGGGAATTGGAAGATGCTTTAAGTGTGGAAAAGAGGGGAATATGGATAATTAGTTTTATAGGGAAATGAAGAATCCCACTAATGAGGAAGAATAAAATAAGTTTTTTATGAACACTAGGCCATCCATATAGTGTTTTAACTGTAAGGAACATGGTAATTATGCAATGCAATGCCCTAAACCAAGTTGTTAAAGACAATCATTTACAACAACTTCCAATATAGAAATGAAGGTATTATGTTATCACTAAGGTTGAGGTAGATTCTGAAAATGATGTAGTGATAGGTATGGTAGTTATTCATTCAATAATAGTGAGTGTAATGTTTTATTCTAGTTTTACACATTCTTTAATATCTTTTAATTTTAGTAGAACTGTTCAAACACCACTGAAAAACATATGGGTTGAGCTATTTATGAGAATAGAAAATAGAGCGATGATTGCATCCATAGTATATAAATCCTCTCTATTCAATTTTTTTGGACTTAATATTCTATAAAATCTCATCATACTTCCTTTAGAAGATTTTGATGCTATTTTGGGAATGGATTGGAAATCCTTATATAAATCCAACATCAACTACTGAGAGAGGTAGATCACTCTTCATTTTCCAAGTCATCCTTCAATTATGTATAGATGTAAAGAGTAATATGAATCTCTCTTAGAATATTCCATTCAAGAATGGATATTATTACCTTATGATAAATCATATATATCCTAAATAATTGAAACAAATAAGAGAATCATGCTTGAAGACATTCCCATTATGAGGGATTATACTGATGTATTCTATGAAGAGTTTATTGGTCTTCCTCCTAACCATGAGTTCAATTTATCAATCAAATTTATACTAGGATCTCTACCCATATCCAAGACTCCTTATAGAATTTATACCTTTGAGTTGGAAGAACTCAAGAATCAGTTACAAGAGAATCTAGAAAATGGTTTTATATGACCAAGTGTTTCACTATAGGGTGCACCAGTCCTCTTCATCAAGAAGAAGGATGGTTCAATGCGCCTCTATATTGATTATCATGAACTCAAAAAAATAATGATAAAGAATAAGTATCCCATACCCAAGATATATGACTTGTTTAATAAACTATGTGGAGCATAGTATTTCTCTAAAGTGGACCTTCTATCAAGATATCACCAATTAAGGGTGAAGAAGGATAATACTCCCAAAACTGCCTTTTGAACAAGGTATGGACACTATGAGTTCATAGTGATTCCTTTTAGACTCAATAATTCTCTAGAAATCATTATAGAAATGATTAATAGAGTCTTTATATATTACCTCAACAAATTTTTTATAGTATTTATAGATGATATTCTAATTCACTCTAAAATCAAGTAGGATCATGAGGAATATTTAAATATTATTCTAAGGGATTTGAGAAAGGAAAATATGTATGAAAAGTAAAAAAAATGTGAGTTCTAGATGAAGGAAGTATCATTACTGGGGCATATTATAACCAATAAAGGGATATCAGTGGACCCTTCTAAGATAAAGGAAATTGAGGACTACCCTAGACCGGTATTTGTAACGGATATCCAAAGTTTCCTTGGATTAGCTAGGTATTACTGATGATTTGTGAAAAACATTACATGATTTTCAAACTAACTAAACAAATTAAAATGGATAGGAGTAAATTTTTTATGGATTAGTGAATATGGAGAGGTCTTTAAGGAGTCGAAAAAAGGCTTATCACTGCACTAGTACTTATGATACCCTCAAGTGGGGAAATTTTTTTAGTTTTAAATGATTTTATAAAGAACATTTTTGGATATGTAATAATGTATAATGATAAATTGATAGCATATTCTTTAAGGTAGTTTAAATTTCATGAGAAAAACTATCCCATGCATGACCTAGAGTTGGTTTGAGTGATCTTTTCATTGAAGATCTGGTGACATTATCTCTATGGTGAGAAGTGTGAAATATAAGTGGATTAAAAGAGCCTAAAATATATATTCATACTGAAGTAGCTTAACATATTCTAGTGATGATGGTTAGATATGATCAAGGACTATAATTGGTTAGTCTATTTCCATCTTGGGAAAGAAAACAAGTTGGAAGATGCTCTTGTAGAAAGGATCCAGAAATTTTATCAATGATGAGAATTGAGAAGGATCCAATATTATTAGATTGGAAAAGGATGTATATAAGAATAGTAAAAGGATATTCATCCTAATTTGCTCAAATAATGGTTTGAACATCTATTCTTGAGAGGATCTATGAGGCTCGGAAAGATGATGAGCTGCTACAGAAAAAGGTAATGAATATTCCAAAGTTAAACTTTTCTAAAGATGGAGTTATAAGGTTTGAAAAATAGATATGCATCCCATTAAAACAAAATATGAAGAGGGATATTTTGTATTATGTGCATATATTTTCCTTCTTAATTCATCAGGGAAGCACTAAGATGTATATAGATATAAATCAAAACTTTCGGTGGGATAACATGAAGAGGGAGATTATAGAATTTGTATCTAGATGCTTGGTATGATAATAAGTCAAGTATGAATAAAAAAATTATAATTTTATAATGAAACCATTTCCTTTACCATAATATAAATAAGAAAAATTAACCATGTATTTCATCATAGGAGTCCCCATCACACCTAAAGGCAACAATGCCATCTGGGTGGTAGTTGAGCTCCTTACAAAGTAGGTACATTTCATTGTTATCAAGGAAGATTTCTCTCTTAACCAACTCACTAAGATATATATAAGGGAAGTTGTAATAATTTATAGAGTTCCACTATCTATTTCATCATATTGAGATATGAGGTTTACCACAAGCTTCTGGAGAAGCCTTCATTAAGCATTAGATACAGAACTCGGTTTTAGCACTACTTATCACCCTCAAATGGATGGTTAGTCTGAGAGAACCATCCAAACTTTAGAT
The DNA here is from genome assembly GCA_963277665.1 of Viscum album. Lineage (NCBI taxonomy): Eukaryota > Viridiplantae > Streptophyta > Magnoliopsida > Santalales > Viscaceae > Viscum > Viscum album. The sequence continues at coordinate 161,145,073 of OY728155.1, read as the reverse complement.
GATATGTAGAAGTCTTGTTAAATTGATTTCGAAGGATCTTGGGATCAATATCTTCCCCTACTATAGTTCCCATGTAACATCCCGGACCCAGGTGCCACGCAACGGGTGCCCCGAGCCCGGTTTGCCACGTGACCTCAAGTGCATTTCCCCAAACACCAGAGGCTGCCGACTAGCAGCGAGGGCCTAGGTCAGATAGTGGGGAAATTATGTCCTCATTTGTCAAAGTGTAGTGCAGCGGAATACCAAAATAAACATACAACAACAGCGGAAGCAGTAAACACACACAACTGAAATAACTACAGCAATGGATATAACCAACAGTATATAAGTGATGAAACTACATGTTTCAAGTTCTAAGAAAACAGCCAGAACATGTTATACATCAATACAGTACAACAGAAAACAGAGTACAGCAAAACAAGCAAAACAGCTAGCAGTGGCATCGCGAGCCTAGGCTCGGTCCCATGCCCTCCTACTCCTCAGCAACAGTCAAGTACCTGTATTGGGACTATTGCCCCTATCTACACCTGTAGCAATGTAATCTGTTTGGTCCGAAAAGTGTGACCCAAACAAGGTGTGAGAAAAATATCTCAGTAGGCACCCACCAAAGGCCCGTGCCCAACTGCGTGTAAGCATGCAACAACAGTGTGCAGTAGTAAAATGCAATAAAGTAAGCAGTACTCAAAAGTAACTAATTACCAGTTATATTTCCATTTCCTTATCCACTTAATCCATTTAAATATTAGAAACCACCACAGTTCATTTCTAAGTAAATAGTCCATGTCTTCAGATAAACAAAACCTTACCCTCAGGTAAGCAGAATCCAACCCGCAGGTATAGCCCTCAGGCATATCAGAAATTTCCCTCAGGCGTAGGAAGTGTCGCCCTTAGGCACAGAAGTCAAGCCCTCAGGTACGAAAGGTTGCCCTCAGGCTAAATACTACTGCCCTCGGGCAAAATAGTGCAGTGCCCTCAGGCTAATCACAACAACGCCCTCAAGCCAAATACAACAACTCCCTCAGGCTAAACAAGTAATTGGGCCATGCCCAACAGGTAAACAAGCAGTAACAAGCAATTCCCCTCAAGTAAATTCTACAATTACTACTTTAAAGGCATACCCTCGGGTATCCTAGCCAAACGGATAAACAGTGAAACACACCCCGGGGGTGGTTTTGGATCCAAGAAATGATCCCAACCAGCATTTTATTATCACAATTTAATCACCTATGCAATTATAGGCATTAAACATAGCAACGACCTCAGCCACACGACACCCCAACATGGGTTTGTGGCACAAAAACGCACAAAACACACAGCAATTGGAAAACTAAACACAAAGCCACCTACCTTATATGTCAACGAACGCTATACCCGAACGCCGACTCCAGAAACGCCCAAGAACGGTGTAGATATGACGAAGAACAAAACCCATTCGAGCGTAAATAACTTATATTGGGAGAAGAATTGGCAAGAATGGTACCAGGAGAGGAGAGGGCTTACCTGTGCGGTTCCAACAAGATCGTCTGAGGCCGAAACGGATTCCAGACGAACGCCTGGTGGATCTTCAAATATCTGACCTCCTCCTTTGGCTCAAAAATGGCTCAAGTGCCTCCTCTACCAAATGAGGAGGCTACTGCCTGTTTTAAGCCGAAAAAACAAAGTACACGGCGTGTACTTCTGAGTACATGGCATGTACTCCTTTCATTTAACTGTTCATTTGGCAGCACCGCCACACTGTTCATACGTCGACCTGAGTACATGGCATGTACTCCCAAGTACACGGCGTGTACAGTCTCCCAGCTGGCGGAGACTCCACCGCCTTACTATTCAAGCCTTCCAACTGACTACATGGCGTGTAAGGTACCACTACACGGCGTGTAGTCGGTTCCTACACCCTTCGTCGCTGGTATGGCTACACGCCCCGTGTACTCATCCGAACACGGCCAAAAGTACACGGCGTGTGGACAAAGTACACGGCGTGTAGTTCCAAAATTTAGGGTTTTTCCCCATTTTCCATATTTTCTCAAAATCACTTAAGGAAAAGGAAAATAATACGCCCATACCTCTAAAACAAGAACCGGGTTCTTAAAAACTTCCCCCTTTATAGCAATTCATCCTCAAATTGCCCTTTTAAGGGTGGCGAAGAATAAGCTTAGAACAGCTCTGGCCACTGAGCACGTACGTCGGTCTCCCGCTCCCAGGTCTTGTCCTGCACTCGGCCATGCTGCCATAGCACCCATACGAGAGGAAATTACCGGCCTTGGAGAACCTTCGTGCTCCTGTCAATGATACGGATCGGATGCTCCTCAAAGGGCGCATCATGCTGAAGCTCAACCTCCTCTGGATGAAAGGTGTGAGACGGGTATGAATGGTAGTGACACAACTGAGACACGTGGAAGACATCGTGCATGGCTCGGTACCGTTGTAGTAACTGCAACCGATAGGCAACCAGCCCGATTCTCTCCAGAATCTCAAATGGTCCCACATACCTCGGTGAAAGCTTACCCTATCTCCTGATCTGCTTGTGTCCCAGCCTCGGCGAAACATGCAAGAAAACCTAATCCCCAACCACGAACTCCAAAGGTCGTCTGTGGCTATCAGCATAAGACTTTTGACGAGACTGTGTGGTAGCCATCTGCTTCCGAATTAACTAGACCTACTCAGATATCTCCTGCACGAGCTGTGGTCCCAGTAAAACTGCCTCACCTGCCTCTAACCAGCACAAAGGTGATCAGCATGGCCTACCATATAAAGCCTCGTATGGTGTCATCTCAATAGTTGCCTAAAAACTATTGTTATAGGCAAACTCGACTAAGGGTATATGCTTCTCCCAAGAGCCCCCAAAGTCTAGGACGCATGCGCGCAGCATGCCCTCTAGCACCTGTATCATCCGCTCTGACTGGCCATCTGTCTGAGGGTGGTATGTTGTGCTCAGAAGCACCTGTGTACTCAGCGCCCTCTGAAAACTCTGTCAGAAACGAGACGTGAAGCGGGTGTTCCTATCTGAAACAATAGAATGAGGGACCCCATGCAGACATACGATCTCTCGGATATACAGCCTTCTGAGCTCGTCCACACCGAAGGTCTCCTTGATCGGAAAAAAGTGAGCCACCTTCGTGAGTCTATCCACAACAACCCACATGGCATCATTTCCACGAGGTGACCTCGGAAAACCTGTCATGAGATCCATCGCGACATTATCCCATTTCCACTCTGGAATGGGTAACTGTTGTAATAACTGAGCTGGTCTCTGATGCTCTGCCTTCACCTGCTGACAGGTGGAACAACTCGTAACATAACCAGCTATCTCTCTCTTCATACCCAGCCACCAGTACTGACGTCTCATGTCTCGGTACATCTTGGTAACCCCGGGATGAACTGCCCAAGCTGAAGCATGAAACTCCCGCATCAACTCCTCGCGTATATCTCCTGGAACCCATACGCGTCCATGGAAACGCAAAACCTCATCATCACCTATCGTCCAACCGGGAGGAGGGTCCTCACTTGCCACCGACTCTCGTAGAACTAGGCCTTCTGAATCTAATAGCTGCCTCATCCTCACTCTATCTAGGAGGTTAGAAGTCACAGCTAACGAGGAAAGATAAGTCTGCCCCTGTCTGTCATGCACCTCTAGATGTATCTCAGAGAACAAAGCCATGAGCTGCCACTCACCACTGGCCTCCCGCACTGCCTGTATCTGATTCTTCCTGCTCAGTGCATCGGATACTGCATTACCTTTACCAGGTGTATAGGCAAGCTCAAAATCGAAGGACTGTAGGTACTCGACCCACCTTCTCTGCCTCAGATTCAGGTCATGCTGAGTAAAGATATACTTGAGTCTTTTGTGGTCGGTGAAAACCACAAAATGCTCTCCCAACAGATAATGTATCCAATAGCACAACGCATTCATAACTTCAGCCAACTCAAGATCATGCGTCGGGTAATTCCTCTCATGTGGCCTCAACTGCCGAGACCCATACGCAACAACTCGGTCGCCCTGCATCAAAATGGCTCCCAGCCCAATCCCTGATGCATCACAGTAAACTGTATTGCTCTTCCCCTGCTCTGGGAGTATCAAGATTGGTGCTGATGTCAGCCTTCCCTTTAGGTCCTGAAAAGCTGTCTCACAAGATTCTGACCAAACAAACTTCACACCCTTCTTAGTCAGATCTGTCAACGGTGCTGCTAAGTGGGAGAAGTCCTGTATGAAGCGTATGTAGTAACCAGCCAGCCCTAAGAAACTCTGTATCTCAAACACGTTCTTGGGCTGCTCCCAGGAAACTACTGCTGTCACCTTCTCTGGGTCCACTGCAACTCCTGCCTCTGAGATGATATGACCCAGGAAGTGAGTATGGTCTATCCAAAAGTGGAACTTCGAGATCTTAGCATATAACCGATGCTCTCTCAGTGTACTCAATACGATCTCAAGATGGGTGGCATGGTCGTGTCGAGTGTGGGAGTACACCAAGATGTCACCCATGAATACTACCACAAAAGAGTCAAGATACGGATGGAACACACGATTCATCAGAGCCATGAAAACTGTTGGCACGTTCGTGAGTCTGAACGGCATAACCGTATACTCATATAGACCATACCTACTCCTGAAAGCCGTGAGAGGTATATCAGATGGTCTAACACACAGCTGATGATATTCGAATCTCAAGTAAATATTCGAGAACACTCATGCTCCACAAAGCTGATCAAACAGATCATCTATCCTTGGCAAGGGATATCGGTTCTTAACCGTCAACTGGTTCAGCTTCCGATAATCCACACAAAGCCTAAGGGTACCATCCGCCTTCTTCGCAAAAAGGACCAGAGAACCCCAAGGAGAAGTATTGGGTCAGATAAAACCCTTTGCATGTAGCTCCACTAACAACCTCTTGAGCTCCTTCAACTCAGGCGTGGTCATCCTATAAGTAGGAATGGACACCGGTACTGCTCCTGGCAGAAGCTCGATGGAGAAATCCACCTCACGCACCAGAGGTAGACCTGAAAAGTCATCCGGGAAGACATCCCTGAAACGTTTGACAATTGGAGGGAAATCCGTCTGAAAAGTCCCCTGGTCATCCAGATATAAGCTCGCAATCTGGGTTGTGACTCCACCTCACCCATGATGCTCTGGTCCAGCTCGACTCGCCTGAACATCCCACTCACCCTTGTATAGAAACTCCCCACCCTATGGTGACGTGAAATGCACCCTGTGACGATAGCAGTCTACAAAGGCTCAAAAGGGAACCAACCAGTCCATCCTGAGAATGACGGCATAGCTCGTCATCTCCAGGACATAGAGGTCCCAAAGGAAGTGACACCCACCAACCTCAAGGGGGCACTCCTTGCACTGACGCACACCAACCGTCCTAGTCCCCAACGGAGTGTCTAGTGTCAAGATATCAGAAGAAGTAGAAACACCGAGCCCAAGGCTCTCCACAACGGGTATAGATATAAAACTATGTGTAGTACCCGTATCAAAAAGGACTGAAGACAAGACAGAAGCTACTAGAATAGTACCTCTGACTGTCGAAGGTCCGGGATCCTGCTCCTGCTGGGTCTGTTGCACTGCATATGCCTATCCAGTGTCGCGGCCCTATGACACAGCCTGGCTACCCTGAGCTATCCCGCCCTGTTGCCTCTGAGATCCTGCCGTCTGGCTACCATGGCCATGACCACCATCTCTGCCTGCACGCCCTGACGTATTCCAGTTCCCTGACTGCTAAGAAGCCACTGGTCCTGCTCCCGCACGTGGAGTCTGTATAGAACCCCTCTCACTAGCCACTGGTAGAAATGCCCTGCAAAAGCGCTGCAGATGACCCATCTTGCCGCAAGCCCAGCACTTCACTGGGTCTCGTGGACACTGTGGCCTCTTGTGCCCCTCTCTGCCACACTGGTAGCACCTGACCGGTCCACCTGAAGAAGCTGCCTGGCTGGTACTGTCGCCCTGAGAGAATTCCATATGTCTCTTCCTCTTGCCAGCAGAAATAGTACCAGTAACTGGTACTGAACCGCCCTGGGCCATACCACTCGATTCCCGCAGGTTCCTCTCTGTAATCAACGTCTGGTTCACAATCGCGTGTACAGTAGGCAACCTGAAAACATTCATCAATGCTCGGATGTCATACCGAAGACCATCCTCAAAACTTCTGGCTCTCAACGTCTCATCACCCACCAACACGGGTGCAAAATGCTGAAGCTCCGTAAAACGAGCAGAATAGTCCATCACCGACATAGCGCCCTGCTACAGATTCATGAACTCTCGATCTCTATCTGTCCTCAGTGTCTCGGGAAAGAAGAAGTCATAGAAGACTGCCTGAAAATCCTCCCACGCCATGTCCTTGTGATGCTCTGACTGGGTGGTAACATCCCACCACCTCTTGGAGGAATCACACAGCATGTAAGTCACGAGCTTGACCCTCCGCCCTGGAGGCGTCTCAAGATGCTCGAAAATAGTCTGCATCGATCCTAGCCAAGACTCTGTAGCCTGTGGTCCTCCATCCCCTGAAAACGTAGGAGGATGCTACTGCTGAAAGATACGCGTCATCTTAGACATAGATGTGGCAACCTGCGGTGCTCCCTGAAAGGTCTGCATGAACCGCAATAAGCCTTCACGGAACTGCACCTCCGCGCCCGTGTCCGGTATAACAGCTGGTGCTGCATCTGGATCTACTAGAGGATCAACTGGTAGCCCATGGCCCACCATCTCCGGAGTATAATCGCCGCCGCTCTCCTGGAGAACAACTCGCAGTCGTCTAGGCGGCATGACTCTACAAGGTCAAAAGCACGCCTCAGATTCAATATTATTATGACTGAAGCGAAGGAACCACAAAGGAACAAGAGGAAGAAGGCGTTTCTAAATTTGCAAAACAAGACTACACGGTGTGTACATAGACGACACGGCGTGTACTTGACTTCCTTTCCCCTGCCCGGGTCCTTCTACATGGCTAAGCCACATGGCTTCCGTTCTACAAAACTACACGACATGTATAATATCTACACGGCGTGTATGGTGTTATTTTCCAACTGCTCGTGTCATCTGTGACACGGTCGACTACTCGGGTTGACTCTACACGGTGTGTTACACCCATACACGGCGTGTACAGCACCCTGTTTTCTAGCCACACAGTCTATCCTCGAACAAGCCTACACGGCTGTCCCAACGGTACACGGCGTGCTCAGGGAGAGGTGACACTGGCCCGTGTTATTAGTTACACGGCCGAGTCCCCAGGTCACACTACACGGCGTGTCTATAACTGGCATGGCATGTTTTGTCAAGGAGTTCACCGACCCATGTTGTTATTTACACGGCCGGACTCCGGGTCAACACTACACGGCGTGTACAAAACTACACGGCGTGTTTTACCCAAGCCCTTCCCTACCCCGTGTCGCCGCCCACACGGTTTGTGACACGGGAAGAGACTACACGGCGTGTACTCAGGGTACATGGCGTGTACTCAAAAAGTTCATTTTTCTTCTCGAACAGAAGAATACACACGGAGTGTATGAGGTCCTACACGGCGTGTATTCTGGGTTTTCCGGAAATCATGCCTCAGAAACTTCTCCAGAACCCAGAAAATACTGAGAACAACACCTAAGTGTCAAATTCCAACCCGTGGGGGCCCATACACCCCAGGAATCAAAGTTGTACATCTTATTTGTGTTATAACCAATAATAGTCAATGATCCACCAAATTCCGGTCAATGGGGGGCCATACTCCCCAAAAACCAAAGTTTGGCGTCCATTCTATAAACAAGCTCAAACAAAAATACCATATCACAAGGCAGGTATTTATCAAGCAGCTATCACAATAGCATGCTTTACTAGCACAACAACTATCACAACAGCATGCAAATTCTAATGCACCTACATGGCATGGAAACTATGCATGACATGTGCCTATATGATGCATGAGACGGCATACCCTCATCTCATCGGGTTGCAACTAAATAGAACCCACAGATAGAATATAAACAGCACAATCCAAGTGCGTCACCCAACGGTGAAAACATATCAACCGTAAAATTGAAAAATCAAATAATGTAAAATACGAGGTAGACTGGCTTTTCCCTGTACACGGGTTAGCTATGCTCGGGCACAGCTTATTACCAACTACCATTCTGTCCTATCCCTGACTACGGCTTCAAATAGTCAGTCAAAGAAAAGAAACCCCTTTGATACCACTTTGTAACGTCCCGGACCCGGGTGCCACGCAACGGGTTCCCCAAGCTCGGTTTGCCACGTGACATCAAGCGCATTTCCCCAAACACCAAAGGCTGCCGACTAGCAGTGAGGGCCCAGGTCTGATAGTGGGGAAACTATGCCCTCATTTGTCAAAGTGTAGCACAGCGGAATACCAAAATAAACATACAACAACAGCGGAAGCAGTAAACACACACAACTGAAATAACTACAGTAGTGGATATAACCAACAGTATATAAGTGATGATGCTAAATGTTTCAAGTTCTAAGAAAACATCCAGAACATGTTATACATCAATATAGTATAGCAAAAAACAGAGTACAGCAAAACAAGACAAAATAGCTAGTAGCGGCATCGCGAGCCTAGGCTCGGTCCCATGCCCTCCTACTCCTCAGCAACAGTCAAGTACCTATATAGGGACTCTTTCCCCTATCTACACCTGCAGAAACGTAGTCTATTTGGGCCGAAAAGCGTGACCCAAACAGGGTGTGAGAAAAATATCTCAGTAGGCACCCACCAAAAGGCCCGTGCCCAACTGCGTGTAAGCATGCAACAACAATGTGCAGTAGTAAAATGCAATAAAGTAAGCAGTACTCAAAAGTAACTAATTACCAGTTATATTTCCATTTCCTTATCCACTTAATCCATTTAAATATTAGAAACCACCATAGTTCATTTCTAAGTAAATAGTCCACGTCCTCAGACAAACAAAACCTTACCCTCATGTAAGCAGAATCCAACCCACAGGTATAGCCCTCAGGCATATCAGAAATTGCCCTCAAGCATAGGAAGTGTCGCCCTCAGGCACAGAAGTCAAGCCCTCATGCACGAAAGGTTGCCCTCAGGAGAAATATTACTGCCCTCGGGCTAAATAGTGCAGTGCCCTCAGGCTAATCACAACAACGCCCTTAGGCCAAATACAACAATGCCCTCAGGCTAAACAAGTAACTGGTCCATGCCCAACAGGTAAACAAGCAGTAACAAGCAATTCCTCTCAAGGCAATTCTACAATTACTACTTTAAAGGCATACCCTCAGGTATCCTGGCCAAATGGCTAAACAGTGAAACACACCCCGGGGGTGGTTCTGGATCCAAGCAATGATCCCAACTAGCATTTTAATATCACAATTTAATCACCTATGCAATTCTAGGCATTAAACATAGCAATGGCCTCAGCCACACGACACCCCAACATGGTTTCGTGGCACAAAACACACAAAACACATAGCAGTTGGAAAACTAAACACAAAGCCACCTACCTTATACGTCAACTAATGCTATACCCGAACGCAGACTCCATAAATGCCCAAGAACGGCGTAGATTTAACGAAGAACAAAACCCATTCAAGCGTAAATAACTTACATTGGGAGAAGAATTGGCAAGAACGGTACTAGGAGGGGAGAGGGCTTACCCGTGCGGTTCCAACGAGATCATCCGAAGCCGAAACGAATTCCAGAAGAACGCCCGGTGGATCTTCAAAGATCTGGCCTCCTCCTTTGGCTCCAAAATGGCTCAAGTGCCTCCTCTACCAAATGAGGAGGCTACTGCCTGTTTTAAGCCGAAAAAACAAAGTACATGGCGTGTACTTCTGAGTACACGGTGTGTACTCCTTTCATTTAACTGCTCATTTGGCAGCACCGCCACACTGTTCTTACGTTGACCTGAGTACACGGCATGTACTCTCAAGTACACGGCATGTACAGTCGCCCAGCTGGCGGCGACTCCACCGCCTTACTATTCAAGCATGCCGACTGACTACACAGCGTGTAAGGTACCACTACACGGTGTGTAGTCGGTTCCTACACCCTTCTTCGCCGGTATGGCTACACGCCCCGTGTACTCATCTGAACACGGCCAAAAGTACACGGCGTGTGGACAAAGTACACGGCGTGTAGTTCCAAATTTAGGGTTTTTCTCCATTTTCCATATTTTCTCAAAATCACTTAAGGAAAAGGAAAAGAAGAAGCCCGTACCTCTAAAACAAGAACCAGGTTCTTACATTCCATATAACAATATTTTCCATTCTAGCATTCAAATGGAACCTTATAAGGATCTGTATAGAAAGCAGTGTTAGACACTGACATAATGGGATAAATTTTGAGAGCGGAAGATGATGGGATCTGATATTTCCCAAGAGATGATAGATAAGGTCCAAACCATTCAACATCACATTAAATCTATATAAATTTGATGGAATATCTATACAGACAATCATCAATGAGACTTAGATTTTGAGGTTGGGGGTAAGGTTTTCTTCAATATTTCACCATGGAAGAAATTCATGAGGTTCAAGAAGAAAGGAAAGCTTAGTCCTAGATACATTGTCCCCTTTGAGATCCTTGACTGCATCAGAGTGGTGGTCTACCTACTATCACTCTCACCTAATCTATCTCAAGTACATGATGTGTTCTATGTATACCTCTTGAGGAAGTATATACCAGATCCCTCACATGTATTGAATCCATATGTGGTTCCATTAGAGAAAGAACTTTCATAAAAGGAGTAGCCATTGAAGATATAGGATTGTATAGAAAAATTTCTATGAAATAAGATAACTCACCTACTCAAAGTATTGTGGTGAAACCATAAGTTTGAGGAAGAAACTTGGGAATCAGAAGAAGTGATGAAGCAAAATTACCCTCACCTATTTTCACCTTAGTGTGTAATATGAAATTTCAAGGGTTAAATTATTTAAGGGGGTAATAATCTAACACCCTGAGACTTTATGATACATTTATTTTTAAATAAATTCGATCTCTTTAATAGCTTTTAACTCACACAACATCGGTTTTAAAGTAAACGTGATACTCTAGTGAAATATAATTATTTAAACATGACTATTATAAAATAGTTGTTAAATTGGATGGTATGAATAGGAATAAATAAATTATGAAAATTATTTTTTAAAAATTTATAAAATAAATTCAATCATTATCTATTTATTATAAATAAAATAAGAAACATTTTAAAGAGAAAAAAAATGTTTTCTGAAAAATCATATTTTTTTTGAAAGGCGGTTTAGTCACGCTTTGAGCATATAATGTAAAATTATTTTTTACAAATTATGGAATATTTATTTGAAAAAAAAACTTTTTTTTTAAATAAAAATATCTATATTAAATTATTCTAAAATTTTGGTATTTTTTTAGAAAATATTAATTTTTCAGTGAATAGTGAAAATACCGGTTTTATAAAATTGTCATTTATTTTAATAAATTAATTCTCTTTATCAATTTAATTTTATTTAAAATTAACATAAGTATTATTTATTTATATTAAATATAATTAATTACATTTAAATCATATTTATTCTATATTTTATTATAATTTTATCTTTAGGCTTTAAAACACTTTTTTTCTGAAAACTGTTTTAAAGTGTATAATGTTTATCCATTTTAAATAATTAAAATAAATCCTGATGAATAATTATTTATATAAAATTTTTATATTATATATATATAAATATTAATTTAAATTTATATAATTATTATTACTTTTTATACAATGAATATGATATTATCTTTTTCTTAAAAATTGCATTTCTTGAAAAGCTATTTTTTTTACACTTCTACAGGTTTAATTTTAAATTAAAATATTCCAATTATATTAGTTTAATTTAGAAAAATGGATTCTATATTTTTAATCATCATAATTTATATTATCTAATTAATTCAACTTAATTTATGATAATAATTAATATTGAAAATAGTAAAAATTATTTACCGCAGTTAAGGTAAAAACGAGTTTACTGGGGGATTAAACTAAAAATATAAGGGTTAAAATGACCCAAAACATGTATAATTATTATTTTATGGTCATATTTAGACCTTATATCTTATAATTTTCTAAAATGGTCTATTTTTTAGCCTTTTTCATATGAAAAACGTTAGTGGGATTCTTTCTTTTCAAAAATTACAAGTGTGCCCTCTCCCCCACTTATAAAAAGACACCCTCTATCCTCTACTTTCCATGATTCCAAAAACCATTGGTTTGGAAAATAACTAACCAAATAACTTCCATGATTTCCTACTATCATCCTATAATCCTTTTTTTTGGTCAAAAAGATAACCTAGGAATGATTTTGGTTTAAACCAAAATAAGTTTTCTGAAGAAGAGGTAATATCTTTAACTGAGCACTTTATTTTATTTATTATTAAAACTTCTTAAAATATTATTAAACCATGATTATATAATAATATCAGTATATTCAATATATTTATAATTTTTATTTTAATTTAAAGACCTAAAACAATCTCCTCCTCCCTCAAATGGAAAACGAAGTCGTTGATCATGTGTACGCGGACTACAGCCTCACGAACCAATGTAATTCGTTTTTCATCACCACTTCTCATGGATAGATGTAATGATGTATATAATGTTTATATATGATATTTATGATATAATTATACTTATATAATTATAATATCATATATACTTTATTAATTTCCATTTTGTGGAGAATATAATAGCATCACTCGTGTGTACGACGGACTGTCACCTCGCAAAGCGATGGGATCATTTTTCACTTTCTCTTTACATGGAAGGTAATAAATAATAATATTATATTTATATATTATATTAATTAAATATTTACCATTATTTAAATTTAATATATCATTTACTTTCTTACCTTATTATCCATTGAATAAATGATAATGTAATTCATGTGTAAAACAGACTACCACCTCGTAAAGTGATGTGATTCATTTTTATTATCACACCACATGGAAGGTATGTGTAGCAGTAATTAAAGAAATAAAATTCTATTTATGATATAATTATAATAATTTAAATATAAAATAGCACTTTCCTTCCTTCCATCATTATCTTAAAAAAATGGAAATGTTACTCATGCATATGTACGGCCTACCGTCTCCATGATTGTAATGTAGCCCATTTTTCATAACCATAATTCATGGTTGGGTTAATATGTATAATTTATGTATAAAAATTATAATTATTTCATGTTTATAATCCTGGAGGTGATTAATTAATAATCTATTTGACCTGAGTCAACTTACCAAAGTGATTTTGGATATATGAGTCATTTATCATTAAAACATCTGATGTGAAATTAAATGGATAAGTAATTGAACATTACATGGTAGCAATTAAAATAAAAGGAATAATTAACTTTAAAAAATTTCTTAATAAATTGAATAATTAACATAAGTTTATCATTCAGGAGGATAAAGAATGCACGTGATAAATCAGGCTCAAGGTAAGGGATCTCTCTAAACCACCCTTTCCTTCAGGTTATGAACATTCACTCTCTAACTCTATTTATATATATATTAAATGTTATAGAATTATTATAAATTATATATATATATATATTACATATATACCTATCTTATTATCCCTTCCTTTTATGTGGTAATACTTTCCTTATGATCAATTCTCAAATGCCTTCATTATGAAATTTCCTTTGATTATGATATGAATCAAGATCACGTAACCCATTTTATTTTCATGGGTAATTATTATGTTATTCCTTATGATTGATTTAATTTATGTGTAAAACATATATTGAGAACACATTATGATGGTTTCACCCAGATGGTTCTCCAATTCATTGGGTAAAGTTTTAGTCTCATGAGGTATCGTGTGTGGGATTAGGGAATAAACCTAATCCATTATGGGACTTTTTTCATCATATGATATTATATGGGTAGTTAGACATGAATCTTGTATATGTCTTATTATATTTTGTTGCCACATTTCCTATTTTTACATGATCTTATGATTCCATTCTCTTTATTTTATTATTCCACTTGATTACTCATGTACCTTCTCTTTTATAGTATCATGTTATACCTTTGACTCACATGTTATGCTTCTTTATCATGTTTATTCCCTTACTGGTATTTTTATATCACCCATTTCTTTATGTATTCCACAGTTTATCCCATTTATTTTTAGTATCTCAAATGGATTTTAGGATCTCACTATGTATAATAAAATAATGATGATATATTTTAAGTTTATTTTGATATAATATGAACCTAGTTTTCTAAAGACATTAGGCCTTTATGGTCTTTGTGTTGTATTAATGTATATTTATATTTAAGAATCATGTAATAATATGTGTAAAAGTATTGGGTTTCCATATAGGGTGTCTTGTATATAGGTTTTTCATTAGGGATAAGGTCAACAGAAAACTCAACTTCACACTCAGGTGGATGTCTCAGTAATTCTTTTGGAAATATATCAATGTTTTATTAAATAATAGGTATATAATCTATCTTTATGATGTATTTATCACCAATAGATAGTGTTTTATCCTCCTATTATCCTATAATTTTATAAAGGTTAGCTACTAGAGGTGGATCCAAAAATATTCATATAATAAAGTATATCCCTTAAAATAAGAGATTCTTTTGTCCCTTCATAAATAGTAATCTTCTTATCTTAGTAATATATTCTTGAATATAGTTTGAAATCCAATTAATTTTGAATATTTTGGAAAATTAAATCATAGGTATAATAATAAATTCTGAAACTAGGGAATATGTATGCATCTTAATAGAGACTACTTGATATATCCTTGTGAAATAAGATTCCCACTAGGTGTCGTGATTGATAAATATTTCCTCAAATTGTAAGGGGATGATTTAATGTTATTAGAAAACATGAAATACATAAAATAGTGTATAGATAAATAATCAAACAAATAATTATCCAAATCTTAGTCTATTATTAAAGTACATTTTATCATATAATTTGGAATTTCAACTTTAGTTGTAGTGGTTGGATAATGTTGGTCTTTCTCCCTTGGAATTTTTTAAGGTAAATTATTTTGATTCTTGGGGAATTAATTTTATTAGTGACCCATATCCTTATAGTTTAATTATTGGAAATTTTTACCTTCTTTATTTCCCTTTTATTAAAATTCTTAATGTCCTTTATCTTCACACTTATAGAAAACTCCAATTCCATTTAAGTATGTTCTGGTGTGTTTATTTTAAAAGTTATTGCATGTTTGAAATTTTACCCTTCCCTTATTCCCTTTTTTCATATTTCTTTTTACAGATTTCTCATCCACCCTCTACTTTTCTAGATTTCCTTATAAAACATAATACTTGGATAATTATTTCTCTTTATTAGTATAACTTTATAATATATTCCTTGCATGATGAATATATGTAAAAGACTAATTCACTTCATAGGCTATGCTTTATCCCATAGAATAAGCGATAAATATTACTTATTGGATTATATACATAATCTAAAACATGATTTGTTAACCTTATAAATTTAACTTCATATTCAGTGACATTTTCCTCTTCCTTTTTCCTTAAGTTGAAGAATTTTCTTTCCATATTAGCTCATTGTTCATGAGGAAAGTATTTTTCAAAGAATATCTCATTAAAAGTCTTTCATTCCATGATATATATCTCTTATGATTACTTAAATTTTTTAATCAATAACCACCATTGATCAGTAACTCTATTTAGATGAAAATTTTCCATTATAACTTTTTCCCTTTCAATCCTTCCCAAAGTGAGAAATATCTTCTCTAGTGACTTGATCCATTGTTTAGCTACAAATAGATTATTAGTTATATTGAATGATTAAGGTTTATGTCACATAAAGTGGTCTAACATTATTACACCATGTTGAGGTTCAGTAGGTTTCATCATATGATCATGGTTATTGGTCATAACTTGAGTCAGCTACTCCAATAAAGTTATAATCCTCTCAAATCTAGTACCATAATCATTAAATTCATTGACTTGTTCATGAGGGAAATACCTACATGGGTTATGAGTTTTAATATGTTTTTTGTTCCTTCTACTAGAATCCATTTCCAAATAATGAAATACACTGAATTATCTCATAACATTATGAATTTTAACTCATAATGTATAATTTTAAATCTCATGAAACACTTAACATAAATGAAAAATATGTACACAGTTAATCCTAGAATCATAATCTTATTGTATTTGCAAATATCTTTAAATCATAAAAATATTTTCAAATCCTTTATAATGGTTCATAAGTAGCATGTCAATCAACCAAAGCATATCCCTCAGGAGTGTCAAACCAGGTGTGCGGTTGGGCCTCTTTGTCAAGCAGTAGGTGAATATTGAATTAATAACCAACCATAATTTTTATGGTTATTACTATATCACCCCAAGATTTAAATATATGATTACCCTTAAAAAAATTATGTGTTTGATAGCTTGCTCTACATGTAACACTAGACTTAAATAAAACTACAATATATTCATATAAAATATAAATATTTAAGTATGTTCGTAAAAACCTAGACATTTAATTAGTAGGAATGAATAATATAAACCTCTTTATAAATTATATATATAAATAAAATGAACACTACTTTAAATATGAATGAAATTCAATTAGTTTACCTAAAATTACTAATAAGATTATTTATTACATAGAAAGGTATTTTTCTAAAAATTACCTTTTATATGGTATGAATTTTTATTTCAAGGAATGTATGATTAATTGTGATAAATTATGTTTTATATTAATAATCATATAACACCGATTTCATTGGTAAATGGTATTAAATAATAATAATAACAGCTAATATTTGAGAATGTCATTTTCTAATAATGATGATTTTTTGTTATATTTTATGATTTTATTAAAAAATAGAATTTATAAATTTTAGGATTATAATATGAAAAAATTAACATAATTTTTGGATTTATAATGAAAATATTAGATTAAGATTAATTTTTGGGATTTTTCTAAAGTAATTGGTTTTTAGGTGAATAGTGAAAAATTTATGATATTGTTAAAATCGTCACTTTTATGAAATTGTCATAATACAAGAATGGATTAAATATTTTTGAAACCATTTTATATTAAATATATATATTTATAAGTAAAATAAATCATTAAAAATATTATGTTGAAGTTATTAAACCCATGTGTAATGTTTTGGAAACTTAAATAATATTTTACTCTAAAAAACTATTTTTATTCGCTTATATTAAAAATTGTGTTTCATCACTTATGGAAATTAAATATATAAAAATTAATTTCATATTTTAGATCAAAATTATCATATTATTTAATAAATCCAATTTTAATTTTGGGTATAAAGTATTACTACTAAGATGAAAGTTAATGATAATGATAATGGTAAAAATATTATTTTCAAAGAATTGTTTTAGTAATTTTGAGTAATTTTTATATAATAAATTAAATTAATATATTTTAAATTATGAATATAATATGAAATTTAAATAGATATATAAATTATATTAACATGCATTTAATTGGTAACCAATGCTAAATAATATTAAGAATGTATAATGGTTAAAATGCTATTTTTCTACAAAAAAATAGTTTTTCTATATATAAAATGTTTTAATTTAAAAGTTAATTTTATATATTTTATAAATTGAATTATATTAAAATTATATTTAATTTAGGTTCATACAATAAAAATTTGGTAATATTTTTTACCTTATATTTTCTAATAAAATATAAATTACTCCGTTAAAAACTAGTTACCATGATAAAACCAAAATGGTAAAATGTAAAAAAAAAGTGTTAAAAGGCTTGAAAAATGTTTAAAACATGTGTATAAATGAGTTTTAGAGGATTTATAAACAATATATCACCTCAAAAACCATTATTTATATATTTTTTAGTCTTTTACCACTTAATAGTTTAATGATATCATTGAAAAGTAAAGGGTGATTGCAAAAGTTCCATTTTCTTCACTTATAAAAGGGGGCACTTCCACCCCTTATTGCAACACCCATTCCCTTTAATACCTTCCTAAAAATATTAAATTTTTCTCCTCATATAATCCTATCTCATTTTTTTAAACCTATTGTATCCTAATCTCTTCATTTCTAAGGATACTTTCAAAAGAATGTTCAAGGTACCAAAGTGAGTATTACTTAATCCTTAACATTTTCTTCTTAATATTTCTCTTCCAAACCAATTATTACCATAGTAATATGATAACATAATTATAATTATTATACTAAATTCTTATTATATTAATGTAACAACCTTTATTTATTCATTTATAACCACTTAGAAAAATTAATAGAAAGATAATTATACGTTGTGTGGACTACCGCCTCCACGAAGTAACATTTTTTATTTTTTATCTTGATTTTATTTATTTATCCAAACCACTTAAAATATTATTCACCAACTTAAAAAAATATAAATAATTTCATTATTATTCTATTATAATGGTATTACACACTTCCCATTGAGATATAGCGGGTTCATGTTTGGGATTTTTTTAATTACCTACTTGAATAATACTATAAAACTATATCATAGATGACTATGAGAACTTAAATAATAATATTATATAATTTAATAATAAATTAATGGTTTTTTTCTCTATAAAGGTTATATTATGTACTTAACTTATTATTAAATATCATCTTTGATTGCAAAAATTTCGAAAATAAGCCGACGCCAATAAACTTTTCACGCAGACATAAGAAAAAACTATATAATAAATAAACACTGTATCATAATAAATGGAATATATTAAATTAGATATATATTAATAAGGTTTCTAATAATTTATCTA
Organism: Viscum album; assembly: GCA_963277665.1. Taxonomy (NCBI): domain Eukaryota; kingdom Viridiplantae; phylum Streptophyta; class Magnoliopsida; order Santalales; family Viscaceae; genus Viscum; species Viscum album. The sequence goes on along the minus strand of OY728155.1, from coordinate 161,126,325 downwards.
ATTGAAAAATTATTATTCATGAATTTATGAGCATGTGCATAATAAATCTAGAACAAGATAAGGGTTTTGTCTCAAAAATTCCTCCTTTGAGACACATTTTTTGTTATGCATATAATTTCATTTAAATGGTGTGTATACTAACAATTGTATATATAATATCATGAATTATATTTATTCATGGTATTTTAACTTCAAATTAAATCACTATATCCTTCAAGGGAGTTTTATTATAATGTTTCTTAAGTCGTAAGGGTTTGTCCTAACTCAATTTTCTTCCATTGAGTTATAAACTTTCTTATTGAAATCTATGATTCAAAGTTTTATTTATTCTACTTAATAAATATTTTGATTTTTATTTCCTCCATATTTTATAGTGTTATAAAATTATTCATTATAACCACATTATAAAATGATTCATACCTAAATGATTATGTTACTTGTAAGGTTTTTTCATCTCAAATCCCTTCCTTTGAGATATGTTTTGTATTATGCACCTAATTTAATTTTTTAAGGTGTGGATTCTTCCTTTTTGATATATCATGTCATGAATTGTCTTTTAATAATGATATTTTAAGTCCAGTTACAATTTATTTCTCCTTAAATGGTTTTTTATTTGAATGTCACTCAAGTCATAAGGTTTTTATTTCCAACTTTATTTTAAAATTGGGACCTCTCAAATGTGATAACTCGTCTAGGAAATTTGTATATCCTTTATTCCTAATATCATGACCAGTCTATTCTACTCTAGTTATCCTTAGTGATCTTTTTTCCCCTTTATATTTTTTAAAATTATAAATTTAATAACATTTCAAAAATTATGCGGTTTTCAACAAAGGTATTTTAAAAATATATAAAAAGAAATATTTTTATACTTGTATTTTTATCTTCAACTCCACATTTTATAGATATCCCTGTATTTATTTGAAAAATTTAAAAAATAATTTTTTAACTACCTTGAATTTATTCTAAAATCTTTTAAAATAAATTCATTTTAATATTTTTTATATGATACATTTTCATCAAAGTATAAAAATCCTTTCTTTTTAACTTTTTTCATAGGAATATATCATTCTGCTATCTTTTTAATTTTATATGAAACTCTCCCTATATATTTATATGGATTCTAAAATAAATGGTTTCTATAATATTTTTATAAAATATTTCTTTTAAAATTCTTTCAAAATATCAAGGATATTTCTTATTTGTAGAGTGATTTTTCTAAAAAAACCAAAAAAAGTGTTTTTATTTAAGTCATTTCTCTTGTACATATCTTATGATTGATCGAGGACATTTTAAAATGATATCATCCATATTATTTCTATATAATGATTATGTAATATTATTTTCTATCAAAGATATGATCTATCAAAACCTTTGTGTTTCCTGATCATCCTCAATGTATAACCATAAATTTTCTTCTAATACTTTTTCTTTGTGAATAACCTATTTAACCTATTTTCCATTTCTTTGATTGAAGGGTGTTCACCTTGATTTCATACATTGATTGGTTGGGTAAATTATTGTATTAGTCATATAACCTTTATCTATATGGTGTAAATTCCATAATCTATATTATCTTGATTGAATGGTATTTACCTATAAAAGTTACTAAATATATTTGGATACCCATTTATTTTCCATGGGTATATCATGTTATGATTATTTATGGAATTATGAATGTTTTCCTCATGTGATTCGATTTGAAAAGTAAATGAAAACCTTTTTATTTCCATGGGTTATTTATGATATTATTAAGACCCAAAGGTGTAGCCTAGTAGTTGTGTCCTGTGGTGGTGTTTGGTAGGTATCAGTTTCGATCCTCCCTATACGCAATTAGGGTATATTTTTATTTGTTTATTATCCCACCCCAACCAATGTATATATGATATGATTAATTTTTCATGGAATATGATTACTAGAATGATATTATATATCCCTTCAATGCATTGGTAAATTTTATATCTTATGATCATAAAAGGATACATGCGAGGATTTATCCTAAGACAAATGGTATATGGGAGGATTTATCCCAAGCTAAAGGGTACATAGGAGGATTTATCCCAATCTAAAGGGTGCATATGAGGATTTATCTAAATCAAAAAGGTACACTGAAATATTTATCCCAATGTAATGGGTATATGGGAGTATTTATCCCAAGATAAATGCATACATATTAGGTTTTATCCCAATCCCAAGGGTATATAGGAGGATTTATCCTAATCTCAATAGTATGTGGGAGGATTATCCCAAGCCCAATATAGTACATGGATGATTATCCCAAGCCTACTATGTGATGAATTTATTAGTGGGTAGCCTTTAAATATGATTTATATTATTATATTTGTTTCATGCCTTATGAATCATAATTTATTATCTATGTTTTATTGGGTATTATTTTCCTATGTATCCTAATTATGCCCATACACTCATATTATTCTCGCTTATGATATTTAATTATTATCACTTAGTCTTTCCCTTATTGAGTGTTTTACCTCACCCATTTCTTATGTTTCCTTTCCCCAGGTTGTGAAGATAATTATAACTTATAGGAAGTCTAGAAAGGGGTCTAGAGGAGTTTTATTATGGAGAAATGTATACGTGTATTAAAAAATAAATTGATTATTTATCTAGTCTTCAAATAAAATAAACCAAGATGATATATGAGTTATGTAAGATTATTATGAGATGTAATACTAATGTAAAATTTGTGAAATTTTAGCTTCTATCATCTCACTTGGAATCAAAGTTATTTTTTAAAATTATGTTTTTTTGTACCAAACCTAGGGGTGTGGGACTGGGGGCCTTAGTTGGTATAAAAGGAGTGTTCATTTATTATTTATGATTAGTTTAGTTATTTTGGGGATTATGATGAGAGAACATTAGTGAAAATCCTAAGGGTAAGTATAAGTATAGGATAACATCTTGAAGTTTTCATAAAGTGGAAATTGTTCGGCTCTCTTAGAAAATACATCCATGTATAGATACTACAAGTGGAAGAAGGATCTAGCACAAATATACCTAGGAGTAATAATCTTGAAAATAGAATATTGTAAATTAACTCGATTGTCACCTAGATCATGAAAAAGATGCATAACAATACACTTGGTTTAACACTCCCAAAAGATATAATATACTTAATTCACATTCTCTATGATGAACCATTATGAAGGATTTGAGTATGATTTTAACTAATTTGGTTAAATAACATAATAAGAAAATGGCCATAGATAACTAATTATTGAACAAATAGAAGTCATATATTGAACCAGAAGTATCATATGTTAAATATGAAGGTTTCATAGGAGAAGAAAAATTTGGATTGATGTTTTTATATTCATATTTTGGATATTTTCATAAAAAAATTTGTTTTAATATTTTTTCGAAATAGGATCATGAAAGTAAAGCTGAGAAAGGTATGTATCTAGAAACCAATATGACTTCTAATTGAATAAGGAAGCATAATAAAATAGTTTATAATCTTAATATATATCTCTTATGATAAAAAAAATATGATTTTCCTAGTCTTACCTAAAGTAGTGAGGTTAATATCCTAATATAAATTAAGTCTTGATACTCTTATATATTCTCATTAGTGAGTGATATTTATCAATGATATTCTAGTATATTGAAAAATTTATGAGGATTATGTGAAATATATAAATATTATTCTATATTAGTTTTGTTTTAAAGGTTTGGCAACAAATATTAAATGGTATCAATAACCTTAAAAGTGATTTTATGATAATTTTATATTTTGGGGGATAACTATTATAGAAAAAATTATTGATATATGGATAACTCTTAGGTTTAAAATATGATTCATGTTGAGGTCATAAAGGGTCAGTTAATTTTGAGAAAGGTGGGTTAGATAGTATTTATATCCTTGGAATTGATTATTGATTTAATGAAAAAGTGATATATGGTATTTTTGGTGAAATTTATCTCATTTTTTGGATTATGATATATATTTACTAGTTTGTAACCTTATAAAATAGTGGTTAATATCAGTTAAGGTTTAAAATAGTGTTAATTTCTAGAAGAATATTTTATTTTGTTATGATTTAATATCTGGGGGATTTATATGGTTTTGGGAAAGTTATATTTTTGATAATGTATGATTAGGGTATATACATAATTGAGTATATGATTGTATGAATGATTAATGTTGTTTGAGGAAGGTAAATTAAGTTATTATAGACCAAGTGAGTAATGTAGATATCATATTAGGAGTTATATACCAAATGATAAATATATTTAGAATACCCTCACCTACTCTCATCGGTGAGTGATAATTAAAATTATGAGTATGAAATATATTTAAAGGGTGGAATTTAACACCCCAAAATTTTAATATATTATTACCTTTAAATAATTAAGTGTGCTTGATAGCTTGCTCTACACGCAAAACCAAACTTAAAAAAACTAAGATATATTTAGATAAAATATAAATATTTAAGTATAATCATTAAAACCTAGTCACTGAATTAATGAGAATGAATATTAGTAACTGATTCAAGAAGTATTTTTATAAATAAAATAAATTCTACTTTTAATATGAATGAAATTCAATAATTTTACCTTAAATGGCTAATAAGATTGTTTATTGTATAGAAAAGTATTTCTCAAAAAAAAATCTTTTTTATGTGATATAAATTTTTACTTTAAGAAATGTATGATTAATGAAAATAAAATATATTTGATATTAATAATTTGAAAACACCAATTTAGTTGTTAAACAATATTAAATAATAATAATAACAATTAATACTTGAAATTTTCATTTTTCTAATAAAAACGGTTTTTCATTATATTTTCTTATTTTATTCAAATTTTGAATTTATAAATTTTAAGATTTTAATTTTATAGAATAAAGATAATTTTTTGGATTTATAATGAAAATATTTATCTTAAGATTAATTTTTATGATTTCTATAAAATAAATGATTTTTAGGTGAATGGTAAAAAAATATCAATATTACTAGAACCGTCACATTTATAACATTATTATAATACAAGAATGGATTAAATGTTTTTGAAACATTTTTATATAAATGATATATATTTATAATAAAAATAAATCATTTAAAAATACTATGTTGAATTTTTTAAATCCATGTGTAAAGTTTTGGAAACATAAGTAATATTTTACTCTAAAATCTTTTTTATTTTCTTATGTTAAAAAATACTTTACATCACTTATAGAAATTAAATATATCAAAATGGATTTTATATTTTAGATCAACATGATTGTATTATTTAATAAATTCAATATCAATTTTTGGAAAAGAACATGATTTCTAAGATTAAATTTAATGACCATGATAATGGTAAAACTACTATTTTCAAAGAATTGTTTTATTAATATTGGGTAATTTTTATCTAATCAATTAAATTAGTATATTTTAAATTATGAATCTAATATTATTTTTAAAAAAATATATAAATTATATTAACATGCATTTAATTGGTATATAATTGTAAATAATATTAAGAAAGCATAATGGTTAAAACACTATTTTTCAACAAAAAAATGGTTTTTCTATATATATAAATTTTTTGATTTAAAAGTTAATTTTTTATATTTTAGAAATTGAATTGGATTAAATATATATTTAATTTAGTTTTATTTAACACAAATTTGGAAAGATTTTTTACCTAATATTTTTTAGTAAAATATAAATTACTTTGTTAAAATTTAGTTACCACAATAAAACCAAAATGGTAAAATATCAAAATCAAGTATTAAAAGGATTTAAAGATGTTTAAAAAATGTGGTAAAATAAGTTTTAGAGGATTTATAGACCTTATCTCACCCCAAAATCCATTATTTATAACTTTTAAGTCTTTTAATCTTTGATAGTGTACTGATATCATTGAAAATTAAAGGGTGTTCTCAAAAGGGCTTGTTTATTCACTTAAAAAAGGGGACACCTACACCTATTTATGCCACACCCATTAATTCAAATTACTACCTTAAACTCAACCATTTTTATCCTCCTAAAATCTTATCTCATGTTCATAATCCTTTAGTCTCAATTAAATATACTAATCCCTTCATTTCCAAGGATACTTTCAAGTTGAAGTTTAAGGTACTAAGTGTTAGGTCAGAATAATAGAAAGATGTAAAAGACGAGGGTGAATTATGTATTTTCTACAATCATATATAGATATTTTATTTTATCCTTATTTGGGATTTATTATATATACATCCTTCTCTTCTGTAATTATTTTGAGTAGAGGATAGACTGTAAAGAAGAACACAGTAATTTTTATAGTGGTTCGGGGTACAAAGATCTCTTAGTCCACTCCACCAACACTCTCTATGCGAGCTTGGTGATTTTCACTAGAAAGTTCCTCTTATAAAATGTCTTTAACAACTAAGTGTAGGAATTTTAAACCTTTACAATAATACTTTTACAAATCCTTCCCATTTTTTATAGGTAATCATATTCTCCATAACTTAGTCCGAAAAATTGTTACTCCACCATGACTGAGTTCGAGCAGCCGAAAATCCAATAAATCAATAGAGATTAATTTAATTGAGAAAATATATTCTTTCACATAGTTTTAGTAGAAATTTATAGAATATGGATTTTCTTCTTCAAATATAAATAACTTCAAGAAATGGTAGATTTGGATAGATCTTATTTGCAAATGATCTTCAATAAAAACATCAAAAAACAAATAGAAGTAGTTACACATCATCAGATTTAAACATTTATGTCTTCAAAGTATATCTTCTTCAGAATAAAAGAGTCATTTGATCTTTTTTTTATCTATAAATTTTTTATTTAAAAATATATTTCACATATGATATGATAAGATATTTTTTAAAGAAAAAATACTCTTTCAATTTATATAGAAAATTTGGCTTTCTTTCGGTTGAGTAGATCCAATAATATCACCTAAAAAATACCAATAATTTGAATTTAAATCATTCAAGAGAGTTTTAATTCCCCTTGGAAATAGAAACGATTTAATCCATTAAATATGAGGCTTTTAATCGATCATAACACATATTTAAAATGATATTTACTTCCATCGATATCATTGTAGTAATCGTAGAAAATTATCTTTAATTATAAACTCTATCTTGGAATCGTGACCTACCTTTAAAATTTAAACTAAATTCACTTTCATAAACTCATGAAATATTTATTAGTATTAAAAAAATTCTCAGATCATTTCACCAAAATTATTAAGAAGATTTCTTTTTTTGTGTTCACTTAAAGTTAACTTCTAAATGATATCTCTCTAGTTGTCTAGTAAATTATTTAACGATGCACTATCACACTAAAAATAATTAAACTGATAATTAAATGTAGACATTAAATTAGTAATTACTTCAAAACTTCTCACTAGATCTGGAGAAGTTTTATGTCTAGATGTGCATGATCGGTATTGATTAGCACTACTTCTTAAAGATTCAAATTGACTCCCTAAATACTTTTTCAAAACACTAAAATCTATTTTTGAAACATACTCTATTTGTAGATCTCCAAGATGATCTATCATTTCTCTATGAAATGAATCAAAATCTCTTCTTGAAACTAAACTTTCTCTAAAACTGTGTATTTGGTCCTGAACTAATTCCAATTCTTCTCTGGGAACATTTTTACTTCTCAAAACTTCCAAATATTTTTTAGTAACTTCCATCTCATTTTTCAAACTTGAACTGTATTATCACATCTTATTAAATTTTATAACAAACTCCTCAATTTGAGTATTCGAAGAATCATAATATAATTCTTCTTGATCTATTGATGAGGGTTATCCGTTTTCAACCACAGATAAATATTTTTCTTTATCTTTTCACCATAGGATGAGAATTCAATGTCAAGAACCTCTATATTCTCATTAGGTTCAGAAATATCCTGATCCAATGAATCAACAATAATTGAAATTGATTGATTTTCAACTAACCTTATAGTTTTAGCTACTACTAGTTTTGTTTATTCATTTCCTTGAGAATTATCCTAAACTTGTTCTTCAGTATGATCTATTTGATTATAATTTTCATCATGAGCCTCTTTCTCTTGAATTTAATCTTTATTTTTATAAATAACCTCTCGTTCTTCTTTGGTGTCTAGTAGAATCTCTGGTTGTTGTTCCTAATGAGTAACTGAAACTCCTAAAAACGTTGGTTGAGCAACTTCACCAGTTAAAATAGCCTCTACTACTGGTGTATGAACTACAGGGGCCTAATCGTTAGGTTCATCCCTTTGTCAAGGCTAGATGATAAGGGCCTCATCGTTTTATTCTTCCATATTTTCTATAAGAGATTGAGGGATATCTATTGAAAATTTTGGATCATAGACAACATATCTGATTCTATATCTCTTTGTTTTAACTACATAATCTATTCTAGATTCTGTAACTTCTTCTTCTTGAATTTGGACTGCACCAGCAGATCTCAAATTTCCCTTCTCCCCCTGAGTAGTAGGATCAGATTCTTGTTGGTCTTTTGTACCAACAGGTAAGTACTTTCCTATAATTACACTCCAAAAGAAAACTAAATTCCTCAAGGTTCTATCATTTAAAATGTTATTATGATGAAACTTGGTGTGCATATTTACATTGCAAATTAGACCTCTTTTAAAAAACAGTAAAAATATTACCCTTCCATAAGGATAAAAAGACATTCTTGCCTCTTCCTGGAAATAGTGATGAATGTACCTTAATGTGTATCTTTTGAAATTAAACTTAATATCACTCATCATCAAAAACATTATATACATGTTGGGATAAATAATCTTTTCTATCTGAGCAATTATTAGAATTATTATTGACTGAATAAACTTGACCAGAACCTTCTGGTCAGCCTCAAGATATTTTACAAACATTTTTCATATTTGGGTAGAACCGAAGACAAATGAAATAATATCCTCTAATTTATATTATTGATTTATAATCGATCAAATATCAAAATTAAAAACCCCTTCATGAGGAAACTAAAAAACTTTACCTATTTCAATTGAATATATTGAAAAAAATTTATCACTTACCCAAGATATAATGACATCCTCTATGTCACTAAAACTGAACTAAAAATTTCTATAAAATTATTTCACTTCTATATAGAAAATAAACTTAGTATTTCCTTCAATGAAAAGAAATTCCAGACCTTGAAAATCTATATCTTTCCTTAGCAGAAGATTCTTCTAAGTCAAAATTTATACATATGAATTATTCATTCCTTTTGTTTTGTAAATCATAAACACTTTCTTATACAATTGATCACTTAAATTTTATGATCAAATTGCTTTATTATGTTTTTGTAGAAAAAAATTCTTTTTACCATACTTAGAATAAGTTTTTAAGTATTATAAATATAAACTTATAAACTTTTTTTATGACTATTGGAATGACATTTCAATCGAAAAACATCAGACCCATCCTTATCAAAATTGATGTTAGACTTTCTGCCTTGTATTTAATACTGGAAAATTCTTAAACATCAGACTAATACTGAATTCGATATACATCAAATTCATACTCATAAGGATTATCATAATGATAATCATAGGGAATACCATCAAACTAACTTAAGTTTATATTCATAATATGGAAAACATATTTCTATCATAATGGAATACCTTTTACACTATAATAGTATAAATCAATATAACATCGTACATTTAGTTACAAAAGAGTCGTTGAAGTTCCAAGTGTCTAAGTCATTGCGAAAAACATAGAGAAAATATGATTTTTGATGGAAATGTGATTGTTAGAATGATTTCCTATAAATACCTAGTCATTTGAAGAGTTTGGAGCAGTTTTTATTGTAAAAGTGATGATTGCTTTCATTTTCAATTTCTCAATGTGCAATATCTCTGAAGATTACAAATCATGGATGGATTTTTCTTACTCTTTTTTAATTATTTTAGAGTTTTTTATTATTAATGGAACATTTTTAGGTTATCCCCTTAATAATTCTATTGCATTGTAATCGTGCGTCTGGTCCGTGATTATGATCAATGGATTGAGGGGATAGAAAGATAGATAATCCAATCTTCTGATTTAGGGATTACATGGATAGAAATAAAAATCTAATCTTTCAGATTGAGGGCTGATGGGGAAAGTCATATAGAACAAATATGATCATCATATCGATAGCTTTACTTTCTGATAAAATATATACTTTCTTGTAAGTATAAAACAAGGGATAACTTTAGCCAAGTTTTGTGGCTACCTTAATCTATTTTTTAAAAATATTTATAATTCATTGTTATATTGTTTATATGGTTTTACTTGTTTCTTACAAGTCTTTTATTCCATTGTACTTATTTGAATTTTTTTATCATAAAATATTTGTATACGATAAATGTTAATATGTTAATCAGATCTTTTATAAATATGATCTTTTTTATTTAATAGAATTGAACCTTATGTGATTATGATTATTCAACTTTGATTATGATCTATTATAATCTTATCTTTTATGATTACGTTTATTTTATTTTAATATATCAAAATAAAACTAGATTATGATACATAGGTAATCGAACTAAGGGCCAAGTCAAAATCCAATCTTATTAACTAAAATGGGTTTCTGAATTTGTTTAGTTTAATTATTTTAAACTAAAGTTTTTAAAATAAAATTCACCCCCCCCCCTCTTGTAATAGATCCATCTAGAATACAATCTTACCATCCTAAATATCAATATAAATCATATTGATATCCAACAATTAGTATCATAGTAGGATTCCAATGCTCAAATGATTTATTTATTTTTACTATCTTTACTATTACAAGTTTGTTTAATTTTTGTTATAATTTTTTTTATAAAACTTTATTACACTAATGTGTTTTTGGAAAAAGAATTTTTTTCTATTAAGATGGGAGGACTCAAAATATAATCCATAGATAATTTTAATCCCAACAAAACACCAATTTTTTATGGTGCTGACTATGAATATTGAAGGGACAGAATAAAGACCTTCGTTATAAACACTGGGGTTGATAATTTTTTCATGCTAATTGGTGATTAAAAAATAACTGATAAGGAAGTTAGAGCCTTTACTAATCAAGAAAATCTAGAATATCAGTTGAATTACAAAGTAACACTTTGTTATGTTCCATTATGAAAAGCATATATATCCAGATATCATCTTGTGAATATGCTAAAATTAATTGGAAAAAATTGGAAGTTACACATTTTGGTACTTCAAATTTATTGAAACTAGGAGAGATATATTGAGATATGATTATCAAGATTTTGAATTTTTACCCGGTAAATCCATAGCCAAGATGCACCAAAGGTTAATGAGTATGATAAATAGTTTATAATATCTTGTAGAAAAATCTTTATGAAATCATTATAGAGAAGATAATAGATATCATACCCAATGAATGGGAGTCTAAGAGGAAAATTATTGATGATATAATAAAGTTGAAAAATATTATTCATGATGATCTAATTGGAACCCTTATGCATTATGAGTGAAGATTGAAAATAGATACCGAAAAAGAGAAAAATAAAAATGGCAGTGTTTTTTTTATACAACATCTACATCACAACCTAAAGTTCGGTCTGGTGAGAAAGTAGTGAAATCATAATAGGTCCCAAGTTTATCTAAACATTCTAAAAATGAACTAGCTAATCTTACTTGGATGATGAATAGGATAGTTGGTAAAAAATATTTTTTGTATTGGTATAAGAAATTTATAAAGGAAAGAAATGATAAGAAAGATGAAGTGACTTGTTATGAAAGTAAGAAATCTGGAAAAATCAGAATGGATTGTCCAAAGATAAAAAGTAAAGGTAGTAAAGACAAAAAAATTAAAAGGAATTAGAAAAGGTTTTATAAGTCAAAAGGAAAGAAATTACTTAAATCTAATGATTCTTGTAGTGCAAGTGGAGGATATTTATCATATAATTCCTTTGATAATAATAGTTTTGGATAGAGGAACATTGGTCTTCTTGACAGGGTACCAAAAGAAAATCTTTACATTATGGCTAAGGTATGCACTACTGAAAACCACACAAACTTGTCTTTAACTAAAAATTATACTGATTAGAAAGATTTTATATCTTCATATGAACAATCTTCCTTAACAGACGATAATAATCTTCCTTCTTATGATAAAGTATCTCATTTTTCTAAACTCATTGAAAATGAGAATTACAAAGTTAATAAAAAACTTGAAAAGTAAAATTTGAGGATAAGTTTTTTAACAAAATAAGTATCAGATCACTCTAAATATCTTGATAATAAAACTTTTTAAAAACAAACTATTTTTATTAATTTATAAGAAAGTTATTACTGGGAAAGGTGGTCTTTTAAAAGATTTTGAAAAATTAATTTCTGAGAAAAATGTTTTAGAAACACAAATAAAACTAATACTATTGAGGATAATAATTTAGTTATTAAACTAAAATCCAATATATCTTATTTGAAGAAAATCCTGTCAAAATTTAATTTAGGTAAAAAAAACTATGAAAAGATGTATAAACAAATTCTTCCTCATGGTACTAGTTTCTTAATGGGTTTTATTCACAAAAAAACTAATTTTTTGGAACAATTTATTTGTTCATAAAAGTTCACCCTTTTTTACTAAATTCCACAGTGGAGGTCATTGGAAAAAGAATTATTCTATTAAAAAATTTCAATCCTTAAGATTTCCTAAAGTCTATTTTTTCAAAATAAATGTGGATTCCTAAAGTATTATTTTCTAACACTACCGAACCCAAGAAGGTTTGGGTTCCCAAAATCTAATGTTTTTTTGTTTTCATGATAAGAAATAAAGTACCAACAACAAGAATACTTGGTATATGGATAGTGGATATTCTAGACATATAACTGGTAACAAAAATTTCTATGAAAACATTACCAAGATGAAAGTTGTAAAGGATACTTTAGAAGATAATGCTCAAGAAGCGATTATCGATATAGGTAATATAGTTCTTCTTGGTAAAGCTTTAATTTTAAATTTTTTATTTGTTAAAGTTCTTAAGCACAACCTTATAATCATAAGTTAATTATGTGATAAAGGTTGCCTTGTGAATTTTAAAAATGGTAAATGTTTAGTAAATGATTCCAAGGATAAATTCATTCTTTGTTCCAATCAGCATGAGAATGTACACGCACTTAACTTAGAAGAATAAAGGAGTCAAGACTTACCTTTCCTTAGTACAATGGAAGATCACTCTTGGTTATGGAATAGAATGTTATGAAACTATAACCTTATAAACTTATGTAAATTCAATAAGAAAATTCTTTTTAAGGGTCCAGTGAAACATAGATTTGATTCTTCAAAAGTCTGTAACCCTTGTCAATATGGTAAGCAATATAAGTCTAGTTTTAAATCTACTACTGAAGTCTCAACTTATGATACTTTACAGTTAGTGCACATGGATCTATTTGGTCCTACACAAATTCAGAGTATTGGTGGCAAGTATTATGTATTTGTTTTAGTTTATGATTACACTAGATACATATGGGTATATTTTCTCACAAATAAATATGAAGCTTTTTGTTATGTCAAAACTTTTGAATCCAAAGTTAAAAATGATAAAAACCTTACCTTAATAACTATTCATAGTGATCATATTATAGAATTTTTAAATACCAATTTTGAAACTTTTACTAGTAAGAAAGGTATATAACATAACTTTTAACCTCCTAGAACTCCTCAACAAAATGGTATTGTTAAAATAATAAATTGTATTCATCAAGAAATAACAAGAACCATGTTGAGTGAATACTCAATTAAAAAATATTTTTGGGCTTAAACAGCCAGTACTTCCTATTATACTATAAATCAAGTTTTAATTTAACCTTTTATTAATAAAACTCCTTATGAGTTATGGACTAGTTGAAAACCAAAAATTTCTTACTTCAAAGTTTTTAGATACAAAGTATTCATCCTGAATATGAAAGATAACTTACATAAATTTGCACCCAAATTCAATGAATAAATATTTTTAGGTTACTCCACTACTTCTAAGGAATGTAGAGTTTTTAATAAAAATACTTGTACTATTGAGGAAATAGTGCATGTTAAATTTGATGAAACCTACCCTTTTGTTTTCAAAGAAACAAAACCCACATCCTCCTCACATGTTATTTCTAAAACTAATTTTCAACCAATATTAGAAAATTTTTATTTTAAGTAAATAACTCAAGAAAATTTTTCTTAAGTTATTCCTCAAGAATATTTTTTACCTTATATTGAAGAATATAATTTACAAACCTTAATAAATTAGTTTTTTCATAGGAATTATCCTAATGATAGTATCATTGGTGATGTTGGTCAACCTGTTAGGACTAGAAATTCCTTAAGAAATGAAATAGAACATATTTATTTCTTTTCCAAATTTTAACCTAAGAATCCTGATGAGGCTTTAGGTGATTAGGATTAGATAAAGGCTATATAAGATGAACTTAATAAATTAGAGAAAAACAAAGTCTGGACCTTGGTTGAACAACCTAAATAAAATTCTGTAATTGAAGTAAAATGGGTTTTTAGAAACAAATGTGATGAAAATGGAATTATTATTAAAAATAAATAAATAATTATTGCTAAGGGTTATCATCAATAAGAATTAATTGAATATAAAGAAACCTATTCAATGGTATCTAGACTTGAAGTTATTATTATTCTACTAGCCTTTACGGTATTCATTAATTTCAAACTTTTTTATGTGAAGTGTGATTTTATTAACAGATATGTTCAGGAGAAAGTTTATGTTGAACAAACACCTAGTTTTGAAAATAAAATAAAAATCTGGAATACATTTGTAAACTTACAAAATCTTTATATAAACTTAAATAAGCCTCTATAGCCTTGTATGATAGGTTAATAGGATTTTTTTTATAAAACAACTTTGTTAAGGGAGCTGTTGATCCAAATTTTTTATAAAAGAAGTTAAAAAAATATTATGGTTGTTAAAATTTATGTTAATGAAATTATATTTGAATCAACTCAAAAATATTTAACAAATTCCTTTGTGGATCTTATGAAATCTGAATTTGAGATGAGTATGATGGGTGAGTTAACATATTTTCTTGGTTTTCAAAATTATCAAAAACTAGAAGGAAATTTTATATCTCAATATAAGTATATAAAATATCTTCTTAAAAAATTTGTAAATTAAAATACAAAAAAGTACTAGCACTTAAATCATAACCTCAAATACACTTGATCTTGATGGGGTTGGGAAACTAATTGATCAAAATATTTTTAGAGGTATGATAGGAAGTTTACTTTAATTAACTTCTAGCCAACCAAAAATAATGTTTTATGTATGAATATATGCAATATACTAATAAAATAAAAAGGACTCCCATTTAAAAGTTGTAAAATGAATTTTTCATTATCTTAAGTGAACTATGGATTTAGGAATTTTTTATTCTTCTGGAAATTTTTTTGAATTAAAAAATTATTCAGATGCAGACTTTGGTGGTTGTAAAATGGATAATAAAATCACTTTTGGAACTTGTAATTTCTCATGAGACTCATTAGTTTCTTGGTCATTTAAGAAAGAAAACTCAGTACCACTTTCCACTGTAGAAGTTGAATATGTAACAGTTGGAAGTTATTATGCTCAAGTGTTGTGGATGCAACACACACTCACAAGCTTGGGCATGAGTTTTATTAAAAGTCATATACTATGTGATAATACTAGTTTCATTTCTTTAAGTAAGAACCCTAAACATCACTCTTATTCAAAACACATAGATATTAGGTATCACATTCTTAAGGATCATGCACTCAAAGGAGATATCATTTTATAATTTATTAAAAGGTAAGACCAACTTTATAATATTTTTATAAAACCATTACCTTCCGATATATTTTGAATACATTAAACAGAAACTAATAATTATCAATGTAAAGTAATCATTCATATATACTTCTTGTTTACCCATATCCTTACATTAAGTTACTCCTCTTCATAGGGGGTACATATGTTTGCTATTTTTTTAAACATTTTAGTTTTCTGGAAAAATTAGTTTTATAAAAACTTTTTTATATTCATATTTTCCAAACTCATATTACTTTATAATATTTTCTGAGTTATTACTCTCCAAATGATAATCACAATTAGAAAATTTTAAAAAAATTTCTAGATTCAAGTTTTCTTAGAAAGTTTTCAGATTAGTAAAAATTTTATAATAAGCTTTTATTTTTTAAATTTTTTATTCAGATTTTTTAAACTATTTTAAGTTTTATTTTAAAAATTTTATTTTTATCTTCTATATTAAAAATATCATATTTATTTCCTTAAATATATCATAATTAAATTAGTCTTTCAAAATCAAGAATAACTTCATTACCATACTGATAAATCCTTCCAACTCAGAAAGGTATTCTTCTTATCTTTTAAATTTTTGCACTATTATTCTGATTCTTTATCCTTGTTTTTTATTTTATTTTTCATAAAAAAAGATTTATTTTCTTTTTCAAATTTATAAAAAAAATTCTATTCATATTTACTCTCAATACGATAAGTTTTTAAAACCTCAAGAGTTAAAAAATTCTTTAAAAATTTCTTCATATAGTTTCCAACCATTAGATCAGATTAAGAATAATATCAACTATTGGATCTATTTTGGAAGTTGAACTATCCATTTGATTGCCTATATAAATGAGGGACCCCCCCCCATATCCCACATTACTTGATCAAGGAAATTTGTTCCAAGGTGTTTTTGCCTTCAAAAGACTCCAATCCAAAATACTTCCTTATGTCAGAATCTCCAGTTTCTTCTCTGAATACAATAGTGTCTACAAAATACTTCAAGTATTCATTCATATTCAAAGAAATGTGAGTTTAGAAAACTTTTTATGAAAATTTTTATTCTACTTTGAAGAAAATTATAAAATTCCATGGTTGGGAATATTTGTGTAGCAAATTTTGATGAGGATCATGATTTGATATTTTTGGATATTGTTCGATAATTTTAAAGTTCAGATAATATTTTAAAATAAGAAGGAAAAAAAAATATTTCTTTCATAATTTATGGAAAATTATATCAAATTTATTAAAATAAATCCTCAAGTTTTTTTAGTATTCTATCAGATATAGAAGTCCATTTTCCTTCTCACAAACTACCAGATTATCTTGGTTCTTTTGATAAGAAAAAGGTAAAGGATTACATGTTTGATCATTATGAACATATTAGGAAATTTTTCCACCTAACACTGAAAAATATGGTGATTGTTTTATGGATGAAAGGTTTCTTAATTTCGAGAAAAGGAGATCGTAATACTTTAAAGGTCACTGATGTTTTTATTTTGGATTTTATTGTGAATATGAGAAAGGTATATCTTATTGGATACATTTTTCTTACCAACAAAAATATCAAAATCGGTTCTTTTAAGTTTCAAATTATTATGTTTTTGTATGTAATAACAAAGTTATTACTTGATTGCATGAAGTTATTCAAAATTTAAAATAAGTCAAAGCTAAAGAAGATGAAAATTATTTTAATAAGTGATGATACAATGAACAGGATGAGACTTAATTTTAAAAATAAATCAAAGATATTTGTCTGAGAAGAAGAATATTTAAATAAAGATAAGAATGGTGGTTAGAAAAAGAAAAATAAATTTGACCAGGGAAATCAAGAAAAGAAAAGGAAACCAAAAACAACCTCATATGATAAAGTAAAGAAGTAGAATAAAGTAACTGATGAGATAAGGGATGAGTGTATAAGTAAGATTAATGAGAGGAAATAAGTGGATCAAGTTTTCAAACTTGATCTATTAGAAGACTTATTTTTAAATATTCAGTTAGCTGATACTTTTCAAGAATATATAAAGAATAATAATCAGAAGAAAAATTTATCATAAACTCATTTGTATGGTAGTTTGTGGAAAGGTGTTGAGCTAGAATCTTCAAATTTTACTTTAACTCCTTCTCAATCCAATAAACCAAATATGGATGTTGGATTATCTTTCCAAGAAAATGATATAGTTGGTGTCAAATTTCCCTCTATCGTAGACAATTTAAAGTCCAAATTTGTAGATAAAGAATCGGTACCACCTGAAGTCTAAGAAAAAACATCAGAATTGGTACCTACTAGTAAGGCTGATTCAAGAATATAGGAATATCTCTATGAGGAGTTTCATAAATCAATGGAGGAAGGAATTTTAGGGGTTGGTACTTTAGCCAAAATTGCATAAGGAGAGGAAATTGAATACTTAGAAGAGTTTGTTAAATAATAATTTATTTCTAATGATAATAAAGATAAATAAGAAGAATATGGAAATAAAGAAGAGGAAGAGAATGATGATGAAGACAATGAGAATAAAGAAAAATATAAAGATGACAAAACTCAATCAGATAAGTTTTATTTGAAATTAGAAAAAGCATCCTCACTTCATTTTACTTCCAGGATAGGTGGAAAAAAATCTAAGAAGTATGATAAAAAAATCTTCATTACAGAAAGAATATGTATCATCATCCAAGAAATATTATAAATGTAATGACCTGATCTCGAGCAACCGGACTCAGCCCTTACAAATACTGTGTAAATTTTTTTTATAAAATAAACTTGAATAAATACACAACATTAAATACAATAGAGAACCTTTTACCAGTCTAGGTTCTAGAAAATTAGATACATGACTTATATATTAAAAAAATAAACAAATTGAAAAACAATGATTCTTCAGCATATTGCTTCAATAATAGAGTTTCAACACAGTAAGTTTTCTAAACCTGTAAAGGTGATTATAACTCATAGTGTGATCATTTAAAATGCCTAGTAATGGGTTTTAAAAACAATTAATAAATTCCTTAAAATAAACATAGACATACTTAAATAAATTTATTTAAAATAAAATAACATCTCTCTTAACATGTCATCATCACTTTTCGAGAGTTACTGAAAATCGTTTTTAGGGAACTCATGCTCAATAATTTCTACTCTTATTTAAAAATTAAAAATAAAATGCATTATAAAATATTCATTCACTTGAAAAAAATCATGAAATTTAACCTATAAGTTAGATAATGACCATACTTAATTATGTATGACATTCCAGGGGTGCAGATACAAATTTACACATAAAATAATATTTTTTCATAATTTTCACAGACAAAAATTTCATTTATCATTCCACATAAATGAAAACCATGAAATGATAGATAAGTTTCTAAACTTATTATTATTCCTTTCAAATATATGTTTTCCTATACAAGAATATAATTAAATATAAAACATTTTACCATGTGCACTTGATAATGTAAAACTGATTAATATAGGTTCAAAAGAGAATGTTCATTAACCATTGATATTCTTCTAAACAAATAATCACATGGACATTCACTTACTAGATTCATAATGAGGTAATGAATAATATATGACATCATAACCATATTGTTAAGGCCTCATGCCAAGACCATAAATAATCGTACTGTCAAGGCCTCGTGCCAAGACCATAAATAACCATTTTTTCAAGACCTCGTTCCAAGACCATAGTTTGTATCATGAGACCTACCGATACATCGAGGGGATATCATGGGCCCCACCCATTAATTACTAATTCCAATGCATTCTTCATATGTCTAATAAAAATATGTCTTTAAATCAAAGTTTCTCATACCACATTAATTTATTTGAATCTTAATCATAGATCAAAATAAGTTCATTAATAAATTCTTGAGGTAGAAAATCTTTAAACAATCCAAAGTGTCTCATGCCACTTTAAAAAGTTTAATTATTAATTCATATAATATCATAAAAAGATTAATTTCACACTTGTAATAAATGTATCTATTTGTAATGCACAAATAATCAGTGTAATGAAATAGATAAATAAATGCTCTCTAAAATGAATGGAATGTCATTTATAAATTAGACGTTGGCCATAAATAACTACGCATGACATAACATGAGGGAAAAATGCAATTTCAAACATGAAATGATAATTTTTTCACAATTTCACATAAAATGATAAGGTTTATCTTATGTATTTGAGCAAACAATGTTTTATAAGAGTTTAAAATCACTAAACATTGGTTTTGAGGTTAGAAAATACCATTTCTAAATAATAGATAAATAACATCTATAGTTAATTTTTTTATACTTGAATAATTATATATGTATATATATATAACTATATATATATACTTATATATGTGTGTGTGGTTTTTATACATAAAACTCTTTCAAAATTTTAAATCAATAACCCTCCCATATGAACACACACCAAGAAAAAGTTTAAAAATAAATGTAAATATTTTTTCTTGCATGTAGGATTATACACATACCCCCATATATGTATATCACCCTTATAAAAATAAATTTTGAAAACTAAGTTAATACATAAATTTTTAGATATAAGATTCATGGCAAAGAAACCCTTAAAATATATACATATATATTCTGAAAATACCAAGCTATATATGTGTATGTATACTTGTATAAACACATATATATAATTTTTTGGTAAAAAGAATATAATTCAGTAAAAATATTTAATACATAAAACCATAATACTTTAGATATAGATATTCTAATTTGAGAAAACATTTCATATATACCATTTTTGTTAAAAGGATATGTTATACACACATATATATAGATATATATATATATGTACATATATTAGTTTACACAAAATAAAGATAATAAAATACCCTTACTTGATCATCAAAACCATACCTTTGTGTCTATAATATTTTTAGGGAAAGATCATTTAAAACAAGAATATTTATCATATATGTAATTCGGATTAGAGATATATGGTTTTACGTATATATATATATATGTGTGTGTATATGTATATATAAGTTTACAAAATCAAATGAAAATAATATAATTCCCTTACTTGATTCGGATTATTAGAGGGCTGAGGATTTCTGAACCGAGAGAGAGAGAGATACTTGGTAAAGAGAATTTCTGAGTAACAACTTGGGTGAAAAGAGAGGTTTTAAAAAAACAAAGTTCTCAATTGTTGTTCTGAATTGACCATAGCTAACCCAAAAAAACATTAATTAGCGCAAATCAAAGAGAAACATGTTGATTCACACCCCAAAATATAAAATTGCAGTATTGAAGAGGATATGAGTCAAGGATGGAGATGTTTGGTTTAAAATAACACCACCATTGGAAATAAAACAAGGTTAAGAGACTAAAGGAAATATGATGAGAGTAGAAAGATGGAATCAGGAGAAACATAGGATGGAGAGGGTTTGGCGGCTATAAGGTTAGATGGGGACTAGTGTGGCTCCAAGAGGAAGAAGTGGGGATAAAGAACAGACATCTCAGATCAATTTTGATCTGATCCAATGGTTTTTATTAACCCTAAAAACATTTAATGAAGGGAAACCCGTGGATGGATAATGGATGGCCAGGATGTGGTCTCAGATATGATCAAACGACTTAGAATTAATCAGCACATTTTAAATGGGATGAATGGATGAGATTAGATCAGAAGGATTGGACGGCTATGATCATCTATGCATTTTTAATTAGGTTGAATGGTACAGATCAGGAGGATCCAGATCATACGGTCTGTAAAAATGTGCGGCGATAAACCACGGTGCTAGGACTCGAACGGGGTATCAATGCAGAGGACCTATATCTTGCATGGAGAGATCATGTGGTTGAGATCACACATCCTGGAAAAACTCACGTACCACATCAAAACCTCATTGGTTTCGGGGCTGCCTTATAAGTCTCGGTGTGCAGCACCTTGTTTAGATGACACAAACACACACACAAAGGGTCCTTATACACAGGACCCCACCCACGGGCACTCATCCCACCCTCTGCTCGCACTTGACCAGGCCCTATACAAGGGTCTTTTCATGTGTTTCCTAAGCTATGTAATCCCAGTTCACCTACTACTCGAGCCTCCTTGGGCATGAGTAGACGCTACTTTACTGGGGTTGACCGGGTCCCCCAGTATAGTTGAGGTATCCCCTTAGCCTAGGAATGGTTCCAAATTTTTAATACTTGAAATAATTTAAAATAAAAAATTTAGACAGAACAACTTTTTATCCAAAATTATTTTATTTAATTCCCTTATTAACACACTTTATTACCATTAACCATTTCCATGCACTTCCTTACTTAAAAAATTCCTTTAAATAAAAATCATTTCCATCTTAATTTTAAACACCAAAAACACATAACCATGTTGTATCAAATCATGATATTATTTCAAAATATTTTAACTCCCTAATACACATAAAATTATAATGTTTATTACCCATATTATTAATTTAAAATCATAATTTCATTTAAACAAAATACTATTTAAACAAAACCAATGGCTATAAAATCCAATTGTAAATTTTAAACCCCTAATAGCCACTTATAATGATCATATTTTACGTATAAGTACTTATCCAAGGCATCAAAGATCATTGCTTGTTTTTAATAGGATGGTGATATATATCTCTTTAACTCTTAGTGATTAATTCTTCTCCAACACAACGCACATTGGGGGGGTTTTTTGTTCCTTCCCCTACAATCCATAGAGCTTGGCTTCTCTCCTAGATGAAAGCTTAGTAGTTGTCCTCTACAAACAATGATGATGAGATCCTCCTGTGGTTTGCAGTCAGTGGCATGACATCATCTAGTTCTGGACTCTCCATCAATAGAAGCTCACATCTCGCTTCGGGATTTCTGGTGATGGGGGATTCAAGTTAAAACTTATCTATGGTGAAAAGATTTTCGGATGTGGAGAAAGGAGAAAGACTCATCCTTGGTGGTGACAGATGTCACGATGGCACGGGAGGCAGGTGACAATGGTCTGAACTCGGCTAGAACTAGATCTGAGTTTTTCTTATCTGAAACGATGGTGGATTTTGTCTTCTTTAGATCGTGATTCGAAATCTGATCTAGTGAAAGTATGGTATTGATTTTCTGGTTTTATTATGTGTCTTAGTATGTTGTGGTGAGAATATGGGTTGCGAAATCAAATGACGGTGAGGTGTGTCGGTGAGACAGATCTGTAACGGCGGTGGCGTTGGTAGGTTGTGATGATGAAAGGTGGGTTGTGAGTTACCGATTTTTCAGTAGCTAGGGTGTTAGCAACTCATAGAAACAATGTATCTGTAGGATCTATATAATATCTAATTATTGAAGGTATTAAATTTAAATTCCAAAAAAATCTCTTTAACTCTTATCATTTTTTATATATTGCTTGCCATACTATTTTTTGTTACGGTCGATCCAAGGGGTGTCAACTACACTATTGTCCTTATTGTCATGCTTGGTAGTCTTATGTTTATTCTACTAGGTATTGCAATGAGTTTTATTTAGTAGTTGTAATATTTTGTATCCATATAATTTTTTAGTGTTTGAATAAAATGTTTCTCTTTGTCCTAAGTGTATTTGAAATAAAATACACCAATTTTCATTAAAAAATAATAATAATAATAACTAAAAAATATTATTATTATAGTTATAATTAAGTTCGGGGTGTTACATTCTCCCCCTATTAATGTAATTGTGCCCTCATAATTCTGTTATACTCATACATTACCCCATCAACAATGACCTTATGACATCATCCTCTATGTCCCTACAAAAACAATTCAATTTTTTTATTTTATTTATATTATTAAAAATGACTTATAATAATTAATCCATACCTTTACTAGTACCACAAGAGTTGGTGATTCTCCATTGTCATGGTTTCCAAGGTGGTTCCAAATTCTTCAATTTCTTTGGTTCGAACACACCTCAAGCATCTAGAGTCAAAATCATGTATGAAAGGATCGGATCTCAAGTGAAAGTAACAGAAGATGAAAATCTTGGAGATATCATAAAGGACTTGATTCCTATAAACCAACTGAACCACCTTATTTTATAAAATTATAAAATCATAAAGATTCCCATATGAACTAAAGTTTAGGAGTTGAAATATATATGTTGCGTGGAGGTCACCCACTTCAGTAGCTTCCTAAAAATTCCATAAAGATAGATACCTTTCAAACATGGTAAAACATCTGAAGAGACCCTCAAAATAATTTCCTCATTGCACATAGAATGAAAGTTGTTCATGCACTATGATAAAGTAAACGAAACCCGACCCCCGGAAGAATTAGAGTATACTAGGGGTGTTAAAAAATTGATAAGGATGTTTTCAAGATAAACATAGGTTTTTGAAAGGCTCTAATACATCTGAACACGACTTTAACATTATTGTTTCTAGTATCTCATCTGGAAGGGACAAAAGATTAGTTTGTGATATTCTACCTTCCATCTGAAATAAAAAAATATATAAGGAAATAAATATTAAATTTTTAATTTGTTCTAATTTTCCAAAATTAACTAGTTTGTTCCTCTAATTCCAACTGTAAAGACCCGAGCCCAAGCAACCAGACTCAACCCTTATAAATGCTATGTAAATTTATTTTATAAAATAAAGTTGAATAAATACAGAGAATTAAATACAACAGAGGACCTTTTACCAATCTAGGCTCTAGAAAATCAGATACATTGCTTACATATCAAAAAAATACATGAATTTAAAAATAATGATTCTTCATCATATTGCTTCTATAATAGAGTTTCACACCGTAAGTTTTCTAAACCTATAAAAGTGATTATAACTCGTAGGGTGAGCATTTAAAATTCCTAGTGAGGGGTTTTAAAAAAATTAATAAATTCATTAAATTAAACATAAATATAATTAAATCACTTTATTTAAAATAAAATAACATCTCTCTTAGCATGTCATCATCATTTTTTGAGATTTACTAAAAATTGTTTTTAGGGAACTCGTGCTCAAGAATTTCTGCTCCTATTTAAAAGTTACAAATAAAATGCATTATTAAATATTCATGTACTTGAACCAAAATGCATTAAATTACACCTATAAGTTATATAATGACCATAATTAATTATGTATGACATGATAGGGGTGCAGATACAAATTTATAGATGAAATAATATTTGTTCAGAATTTGCACAGACAATGATGTCATTTATCATTCCACATAAATGTAAACCATGAAATTATATATAAGTTTCTAACCTTATTATTATTCCTTTAAAATAGATTTTTTTTCTATACAAGAATATACTTAAATATAAAACATTTTACCATGTTCACTTG
The DNA here is from genome assembly GCA_963277665.1 of Viscum album. Taxonomy (NCBI): domain Eukaryota; kingdom Viridiplantae; phylum Streptophyta; class Magnoliopsida; order Santalales; family Viscaceae; genus Viscum; species Viscum album. The sequence goes on along the minus strand of OY728155.1, from coordinate 161,101,295 downwards.
ATAATGTAAAACCAATTAATACAGGTTCCAAAGATAATGCTCATTAACCATTGATATTATTCTAAACGAATAATCACATAGACTTTCACTTACTAGATTCATAATGTGGGAATGAATAATGTGGAATATCATAACCATAATATCAAGTCCTCATGCCAAGACCATAAATATAAGAACCCGAATCTTCTTTTCAGGTATGTTTTCCTTTTTCTGGTGTTTTTAATAAAAAGATGAATTTATGGAAATTTCTTAAGTACACGTCGTATACTTTATAAGTACACACTATGTACTCAGTTACTGCATGTAGCCGGGTGCTGGCCGTGTCACGGCCATACACATGGTCATGTGTGGTGACCTAGAGACTGCCTAATGCGGGGGCTAGTGAAGGAAAGTACATGTCGTTTACTTCTAAAGTACATGTCGTGTACTTTCTTTTTTTCATTAAATGTACTGGGGTCACGTCTGACAGACAGAACCATCTCTTTCTCGACCTAGTTAATTCGAGAGCATCTGTACAGCGTGAATCTTTGTCTACCCCTCGATTAAGCATCTATTCTCTGAATCGAACTCCGTCGGTTGCTTTGGAATTGCATCAGTGAGTTCTCTCTTCTTTTTGAACACCTTCTGATTCCTTCTCTCTCATGAGATATTGTGGGTTGAACGTTTTAGATGTTTTGTAGATCTACGATATTCTAAGCTAATTCAAGGTCTTACACTCAATTATATTGATCTCCCAGGTGGTTTTTGCCTTTCTGTAGAAATTCTTTGAGTTATATGTGCAAAATTTCCCAATACCCTTGAACGGGGTATTGCATGTTTACAGTTTTAACCCTGTAAATTTCTTTCTATGCCTTGTGTGCTTAATTAGAGTTTTGTTGGTTATAAATAGGGTTATTTACCTTGAAATGGATGTGTTTTCCCATTTTTTCATGCTTTTGATCGTTTGTTCTAGCTTTTCCTAATAGGATGATGTTTGTTTCTCCCATGCCTAGTATTATATGATGGTGTGATTATTTATATGACATGCTATTATGTTGTAGACTATTAGCCAAGTAGTTATTAAGGTTTACTTTGGCCGCTATGAATTGCTATGCTCGTTTTACTTACACAGGGTTGGGGGAACTTGGTGTAGTAGACCATAGGGAGAATGGACGTAAGAACTTCTCCATAGTGTTTGTTTTTACTGTTACGATGCGAGACCATAGGGGAAATTGACGTAAGTGGTTCCTCAGAGTGTCTGTAGTTCCTCGATGCGGGCCATAGGGGGAATGTGACGTAAGTGCTTCCCCAAAGAGCCTTTTAGTTACTGATACAAGACTATAGGAGAAATTGATGGTGAGTGCTTCCTCATAGAGTATATGCTTAAGCTGAACCAGAGGGGTTGGACTGAGTGAACTTCCTAGAGGGTTTCTTGTTCTTGTTTGGTTCAACCAGAGTGGTTAGGATGAGATTAATCCCATAGGGTTACCTTATTTGATAATCTACTTACTTGATACATGATTTTGAATGCATTAAAACTATAGGAATGTTTTCTTTTGAGTAATTCCTTGTTTACGGCTTATTTTTACTTATTTCCTGCCATATATATTCACTGACTGTTAGGCATGGGTCTTCTGGTGGTTGCCTATTGGGATTAGTCTCACACCCTATTTGGGTCATGCTTTTGGGCCCAAACAGATTATATTTCTATAGGTATAGATAAGGGCAAGTGCCCTTCTACTTCAGGTTCTTGACTGATTTGGAGCTGGAGAGCATAGGACCAAGATGAGGCTTGCAATGCTAAGGAGTTGTTTATCTATTTCCTTTGTACTTTGGTTTAGTAATTCTTGTATTCTATCATTGTGGTTTGTTTGGCTGCTTTCCTAGAAATATGTATCATGTATCATTTATATATGTGCTTCATTTGTTTCTTATTTTCAGTCTTCTGTTGTTTACTGTTGTATGGTATGTTTACTATTTCCGCTATTGTATATCTATTTTGTTTCCACTATGTTACTCTGCCAATGAGGAAATAGTTTTCCCACCATCACACCCAAGACCCTCGCTATTAGTCGGCAGCCACTGGCATTCGGGGAAATGCGCTTAAGGCCATGTGACCTACCGGGTATGGGGCGCCTCTGGGTGGATTTTGGAACTCAGACACTACAAAGTGGTATTAGAGGGGATTGTTTTCTTCTTGAATTACTGTTTGGAGCCTATATTCAGGGATAGGATGGAATAGGTACTTGGTAATAAGCTGTGCCCAGGATTAGCTAACTCATGTACAGGGAAAAGCCAATCTACCTCGTTTACTACAATTTTTATGGTTTTTCAATTTTACAGTTGATTTGATTTTCACCGTTGGGTGATTCACATGTATTGTGTTGTTATTTTTGATGTTATTAAGGTTCTATTTCTGTTGAAACCTGATGAGATGAGGGTATTCCATCTCATTCATCATATAAGCACTTTCTAGAAATCACATGTCATGCATTCTTTCCATGCCATTTAGGGTTCATTAGGGATTTCATGTTATTGTGATAGATGTTATGCTAGATATGCATGTCGCTGTTATAGATGCCTTAATAGAATACCTGCTTTTTATAGGGTATTTCTTTGTGTAAGGTTTGTTTTAATGAATTCCAAACATTGGTTCTTGAGGTGTTATGGGCCCTCATGGACTGGAATTTGGCTGATCATTGCCTTGTTTTCCTTATAATAACGTGTATAAGATTCCAAGCTTTGATTCGCGAAGAGTATGGGCCCTCATGGATCGTAATTTGGCACTTTAATGTTCGTTTCAGTGTTTTTCTAGGTTTCGGAGAATTTTCTGAGGCTTACTGTCTGGAAAAACCTAGAATACATGGCGTGTAATGATGAATACATGCCATGTGTTCTTCTGTTCGGGAATAAACTATTTTTCTTTAGTACACACCGTATACTATATGTACACTCCGTGTAGTCTCTAACCGTGTTACTGACTGTGTGGGTAGAAACACAGGTTTGGGAAATCTTTGGTAGGACACGCCATATACCAAATGTACATGCCATTTTGTAGAACCGTGTAACCAGTTGTGTCACTAACAACACGAGTCGGTTAAATCTTCTTGTACACGTTGTGTCTGGCACAAACACGCCATGTAGAGTTATCCATGTAACTGGCCATGTCCCTAACAACACGGGTCGGTGAAGCTCATCTAGTACACGCCGTGTCCAGCAAGAACACGCCATGTAGTCTTGTTTTAGGAGAACCATGTGGGTTAGTCGTGCAGAATAACTCAAGCAGGGGAAGAGGATTCAAGTACACGCCATGTGTTAGGACAACACGCCGTGTGTATGGGGAGTTACATGACCTGGGTTGGTAGAAGTGCATGCCCATGTGGAAGGCTTAAGGGAACACATTATGTAGGCATTATACATGTCATGTATCCATGTTTTGAAAAACTTGAATGATTTCTTTCTCCTGTTCCCTTCTTACACTTCTAATTTTCAGTCCTTGACAATCTTGATCTAAGGTGTGCGCTTGACCTTATAGAGTCATGACACCGATATATCCTCTGGTTGTCCACCAGTTACCTGGCAATGATTAGACACTGGACATGGCTAATTAGGGACTACCTATAGATCCTCAAATTATGTCAGTATTGGCACCAGCCATCATTCCGGACATAGGTGATGACGCACAGTTCCAAGAGGGCTTCATGAGGTTCATGCAGGCCTTTTGTGGAGTACCACATCCTGCCCCATCTATGGTAGAGCTGACACGGGTTTTCTAGCAGTAGCATCCTCCCACCTTCACATCGGAAGGAGGACCTCAGGCTGAAAATTCATGGTTGGAAGCCATGCTTTTTATCTTCGAACATCTGGAGACATCTCCAGAGAGGAGGGTCATGCTCGCTACGTACATTTTTTGGGATTCCTCCAAGAGATGGTGGGATGTGATCTCACGGGCGGGACTCCAGCAGGTTATGGCTTGGGATGAGTTCCAGTGTGCCTTCTATGACTACTTCTACCCAGAGACCTTGAGGGCCGATCGAGCCTGAAAGTTCATGAGTCTCGAGCAGGGTAATCTTTCTGTTATGGAGTATTCATCTCACTTCACTGAGCTGCAACGCTTCATGCCTATTCCAGGAGGCGATGAGTTATTCCTGGCAATTAATTTCTAGGATGGTCTCAGACATGAAATATGATCGCAGGTGAACATCTTTAGGCTGACTTTCATCACTTATATAGTCAACCAAGCACTGATCACGAAGCGAAATTTGAGGGATTCTAGAGTTTTGAGCCAGGGTGGCTCAACATCTAGAGTTAGTATCCCTCCTACTGATAGCAGGAAATGTTTTAGGGGGTCTTTTGTGGTGATCCAAGGAGGTGAGACACTTCTTCTGGTAGCCATTTTGCGTGCTACCAATGTGATAAGAGCAGGAATATGAGGCCACATTTCCTGAGAGACCCAGTGGAGTTCTGATCTTGTGGTAAGATGGGGAATCTTCAGCACTTTTGTCAGATCTTCTCACCAGTAGCTGGTGATAGGGGGTCTTCTATGAATCCTCATTCAGGAGCAGCACCACCAGTTTCTTATCAGTATGGGAACTGGAGTTCTTCCAGCCATTCAGGCTGAGGTGGAGGTCACGGTCATGGTAGTCAGTTGTCGGGCTTTCAGCGACAACATGGTGGATCAGCTCAGAGTGGTCAGGCAGGGTCAAAGGGCCATGGTATAGCTAGACTTTTGTAATGGAGCAAACCCAGTTGTAGCTGGATCCCAGACCCTCTACAGTTCGAGTTACGATTCTAGTTGCCTCGGTTTTGGATTCTACACTTTTCGATATAGGGTCTTCCCATAGCTTTATATATGTTGCTGTTGTGGAGAGCCTTGGGCTCTGTATCTTTTCTTCTGCTGATATCTTGATGTTAGAAACTCTTTTGTGGATAAGAACAGCTAGTGTATGGTAGTTCAAGGAGTTCCCCTAGAGGTTGGTGGGTGTCACTTCTTATGGGACCCTTATGTCCTAGAGATGACAGGCTATGATGTCATTCTAGGAATGGACTGGTTAGTTCCCTTCCAGGCTGTTGTCGACTGCTATCGTTGTAGGGTGAGTTTTACATCACCATAGGGAAGATCGCTTCTTCACAAGGGTGAATTGGATATTCAGGCGAGCAGAGTAGGACCCGAGCATCATGGGTTGAGAGGATTTATAGCCCATATTGCTAGTCTATATCTGTATGACTAGGGGACTTCACAGAAGTACTTTCCTCTAGTGGTGGATTGTTTTAGGGATGTCTTTCTAGAGGACTTTTTAGGTTTTCCACCAGATTGTGAGGTAGAAATTTCTATTGAGCTCATGCCAGGAGTGGCACCGGTGTCCATTCCTCCTTATAGGATGGACACACCTGAGTTACAAGAGCTCAAGAAGTAGTTAGAGGAGTTCTAGCCAAAGGGTTTCATTCGACCCAGTATTTCTCCTTAGGGTTCGCCTGTCCTATTTACAAAGAAGGAGGACGGTACCCTCAGACTTTTTGTGGATTATCAGAAGTTGAACCAATTGATGGTCAAGAACTGATATCCCTTTCCAAGGATTGATGACCTCTTTGATCAATTTTGAGGAGCCCAGGTGTTCTCGAATATTGACTCGAGATCCAGTTATCATCAGTTGTGCATTAGACCATCAGATGTGATTCTTACAACCTTTCGTAGTAGGTGTGGTCTATATGAGTATGTGGTTATGCCATTCGGCCTCATGAATGCGCCTATAGTCTTCATGGAACTAATGAATTGAGTGTTACATCCATACTTGGATTCCTTCATGGTAGTCTTCATGGACGATATCTAGGTGTACTCTCACACTCAACACGACTATGCCACACATCTTGAGATCATTTTGAGTACACTGAGAAAGCATCAGTTATATGATAAGATTTCAAAATGCCACTTTTGGATGGATCAGATTCACTTCTTGGATTATGTTATCTTAAAGATAGGAGTATCAGTAGACCCAGAGAAAGTGAGAGTAGTAGTTTCCTAGGATCATCCGAAGAACAAATTTTAGGTACGGAGTTTTCTTAGGCTGGATAGATACTACAGATGTTTCATACAGGACTTTTCACACTTATCAGCACCACTAACGAGTCTAACTAAGAAGGGTGTGAAGTTCTTATGTTCAGATTCTTGTGAGTCAGCCTTTTAGGAGCTGAAAGGGAGGTTGACTTCAGCACTAATACTAGTATTGTCAGATCTGAGCAAGAGCTATACTGTGACCTGTGATGCTTCAGGTATCGGTTTGGGAGTTGTGCTTATGCAGGGAGAAGGAGTCGTTGCGTACGGGTCTCGGCAGTTGAGGCCACATGAGATGAATTACCCGACACATGATCTTGAGTTAGTATCAGTTGTTCATGTCTTACGTTGTTGGAGACATTATCTTCTAGGAGAGCATTTTGTGGTTTCACCAACCACAAAAGTCTCAAGTATATCTTCACTCAGCATGACCTTAATTTGAGATAGTGAAGGTGGGTTGAGTAACTTCAGTCTTTTGACTTTGAGCTTGCCTATATGCCTGGAAAAGGAAATGCGGTAGCTGATACGTTGAGCAAGAGGACTCAGATACAGGCAGTTCAGGAGGCCAGTAGTGAGTGGTAGATTATGGCTCTATTCTCTGAGATGTATTTGGAGGTGCATGATAGACAGGGGCAGACTTTTTTTTCTTCTGTGGTTATTACCTCTACTCTTCTTGATCGAGTGAGAATGAGGGGGCTATCATATTTTGAATGCCTGGTCCTACAGGAGAATGTATCAGGAGAGGACCCTATTCCTAGATGGACAGTAGGCGATGATGAGATCTTGCGTTTTCAGGGGCGCGTATGGGTGCCGGAAGACATACGTAAGGAGATAATGTGGGACTTTCATTTCTTAGTTTGGGCAGTTCATCCTGGTGTCATGAAGATGTATCATGATCTACATCGTCAGTTTTTTGTGGTTAGGTATAAAGAGAGATGTTGTTGGGTTTTTCATGAGATGTTCCATTTGTCAGCAGGTGAAGGTAAATCATCAGTGACCAGTAGGGCTTTTACAGTAGTTTCCCATTCCCTAGTGGAAGTGGAACAATGTCGCAATGGATTTCGTGATAGGTTTTCCAAGGTCGCCTCGAGGAAATGATGTTGTATGGGTTGTCATTGACAGACTCACGAAGGTTTCTCACTTCTTTTCGATCAAGGATACCTTCAGTTTTGATTAGCTGGGAAGGTTATACATATGAGAGATTGTATGTTTGCATGGGGTTCCACACTCCATTGTCTCAGACAGGGATTCTCGTTTTACTTCTCAGTTTTGGAAGGGGATTCATAAGGCATTGGGTACACAGGTACTTTTGAGTATAGCTTACCACCCCTAAACAGATGGCCAGTCCGGGCATATGATTCAAGTGCTTAAGGACATGATTCGATCATGTATCCTGAATTTTGAAGGTTCTTGGGAGAATCACATACCTCTTGTGGAGTTTTCCTACAATAATAGTTTTCAAGAAACTATTCAGATGGAACCTTATGAGGCTTTGTACAGTAGTTCATGCCGATCACACTTATATTGTTTGGATGCAGGAGAGGCAGCTATGTTGGGACCTCGTCTTGTCCAGGAGACCACGGAGTAGATCAAGTTGATTTGGAAGAGGATGGCTACTGCACAATCACGACAGAAGTCTTATGTTGATCGACAGAGACAACCTCTGAAGTTTGAGGTTGGGGATTAGGTTTTCCTTCATGTCACACCAAGGTTGGGACACAGTAGGATTATGAGATAGGGTAAGCTTTCACCTAGGTATGTCGGGTCATTTGAGGTTTTAGAGAGAGTTGGGTTGGTTGCCTACCGGTTGTAGTTACCTCAGAGGTACCGGGAAATGCACATCATCTTCCACGTTTCTCAGCTTCGATGTTACTTCTCAGACCCGTCTCATGCTTTTCAACACAAGGAAGTTGAGTTAGAGGTGGATGCATCTTGTGAGGATCATCCTATCCAGATTGTTGATCTAAGTACGAAGGTTCTCTATGGTTGGTCTGTTCCTCTGGTATGAGTTCTATGGCAGCACGGGGGAGTGCAAGACGAGACTTGGGAGAGGGAGTCTGGTGTACGATCGCAGTGCCCGGAGTTGTTCGAGGATTCTTTTTCTACATCGCCTTACTAGGGAAATTTGGGGACAAATTTCTTTAAGGGGGGAAGTTTTTAAGAACCTGGATCTTCTATTTAGGTATGTTTTCCTTTTTTTGTTGTTTTTAAGAAAAATAGTAATTTTTTGAAATTTCTTAAGTACACGTCGCATACTTTATAAGTACACACCGTGTGCTCAGTTAACACAGGTAGCCGGGTGCTGGCCGTGTCACGGTCATGAACACGGTCATGTGTGGTGGCCTGGAGACTACCTAATGAGGGGGCCAGTGAAGGCAAGTACATGCCATGTACTTTTAAAGTACATGTCGTGTACTTTATTTTTTTCATTAAACATACCGGGTCGCGTCTGATAGATAGCACCATCTCTTTCTCAACCTAGTTCGTCTGAGAGCGTCCGTATGGAACAGATCTTCATTGATCCCTCGATTGAGCATTCGTTCTCCGAATCGGACTTCATCGGTTGCTTTGGAATTGCATTGGTGAGTTCTCTCTTCTTCTTGAACACCTAGTTCTGATTCCTTCTCTCTTGTGAGATATCATGGGTTGAACGTTTTAGAAGTTTTGTAGATCTACGATGTTCTAAGGTGATTCAAGGCCTGAGACTCAAGTATATTGATCTCCCAATGTCGAGGTAGGTGGTTTGTGCCTTTCTGTAGAAAGTATTTGAGTTATATGTGAAAAATTTCCCAATACCCTTGAACGAGGTATTATGTGTTTACAGTTTTAACCCTATAAATTGTCTTTTATGCCTTGTGTGCTTGAGTAGAGATTTGTTGATTGTAAGTATGGTTATTTACCTTGAAATGGATGTGTTTCCAATGTTTTCATGCTTTTGATCATTTTGTCTAGCTTTTCCTGATAGGTTGTTGTTTCTTTCTCCCATGACTAGTATTATAGGATGGTTTGATTATTTATCTGACATGTTGTTATGTTGTAGACTGTTATCCAAGTATTTCTTGAGGTTTAATTTGGCCTCTATGAATTTCTATGCTTGTTTGACTTACACAGGGCTGTGGGAACCTAGTGTATTAGACTATAGGGAGAATGGATGTAAGGGCTTATCCAAAGTGTCTGTTTTTACTGTTATGATGTGAGACCATAGGGGGAATTGATGTAAGTGATTCCTCAGAGTGCCTGTAGTTATTCAACGTGGGCCATAGGGTGAATGTGATGTATGTTCTTCCCCAGAGCACCTTTTAGTTACCGATATGAGGCTATAGGATAAATTGACGGCGAGTGCTTCCTCAGAGAGTCTATGCTTAAGCTGAACCAGAGGGGTTGGACTATTTGAACTTCCAGAGGGTTGCTTGTTCTTTTTTGGTTGAACCATAGGGGTTAGTCTGAGAGTAATCTTAGATGGTTACCTTCTTTTATTAGCTGCTTACTTGATACATGATTTTGAATACATTGAAACTATAGGAATTTTTGCTTTTGAGTCCTTCCTTTTTTACAGATTCTTTTTGCTTATTTCCTACTATATATATTCACTTACTATTAGGAAAATATCTTCTGGTGGTTGCCTATTGGGATTAGTTTCACACCCTGTTTAGGTCCTGCTTTTGGGCCCAAAAAGATTATATTGTTGCAGGTATAGATAAGGGCAAGTGCCCTTCTACTTCAGGTTCTTGACTACTTTGGAGCTGGAGAGCATAGGACCAAGATGAGTCTTGTGATACTGAGGAATTGTTTATCTGTTTCTTTTGCACTTTGGTTTAGTACTGCTTGTATTCCATCATTGTGGTTTGTTTGGATACTTTCCTAGACATATGTATCATGCATCATTTATATATGTGCTCTAGTTTTTTCTTATTTTCAGTCTTCCATTGTTTACTATTGTATGGTATATTTACTGCTTCTGCTATTATATATCTGTTTTGTTTCCGCTGTGTTACTCTACAAATAAGGGCATAGTTTCCCCTCCACCATACTGTCAAGGCCTCGTTCCAAGACCATAAATAACCATTTTATCAATTCCTCATGTCAAGACTGTAGTTTGTCTCATGAGATCTAATTATACATCGAGGGGCTATCACAAGACCCACCTGTCACTTACTAAGTCCAATGCATTCCTCATATGTCTAATAAAAATATGTTTTTAAATCAAAGTGTCTCATACCACTTCAATTTATTTTAAACTTAATCATAGATGAAAATAAGTTCATTAATAAATTCTTGAGGTACATAATCTTTAAGCAATCCAAAGTTTCTCATACCACTTTGAAAATGTTAATTCTTAATCCATATAATATCATAAAAATATTAATCCCACACTTGTAATAAATGTATCTATTTTTAATTCAAAAATAAGTAGTGTAATGAAATAAATACATATATGATCTCTAAAATTCATGGAATTTAATTTATAAATTATACATTGACTGTGCCTAACTATGCATGACATTCCATGAGGGGAGAACGCAATTTCACACATGAAATGATAACCTATTTCATAATTTCACATAAAATGATAAGTTTTATCTCATGTAGTTGATAAAACAAAGTGTTTATAAGATTTTAAAATCACTAGACATTAGTTTGGAGGTTTATAAATACCATTTCTAAATAATAGAGAAGTAACATCTATACTTAAGTTGTTTATACTGAAATTATTACATTTATATATATATGTATATATATACATATACTTATATAAGTGTATGTGGTTTTTATACATAAAACTCTTTCAAAATTTTAAATCAATAACCCTCCTATATGAACACACACCAAGAAAAAGTTGAAAAATAAATGTAATTGTGTTTTCTTGCATTTAGGATTATATACATACACACATATATGTATATCACCCTTATAAAAATAAATTTTGAAAATTAAGTTAATATATAAGTTTTTAGATATAAGATTCATGGAGAAGAAACCCTTAACATATATACATATATATTCTAAAAATACTAAGATATATATGTATATGTACAGATTTATAAACACCTATATGTAATTTTTTGGTAAAAATAACATGATTTGGTAATAAGATTTCATTCTTAAAACCATAATACTTTAGATATAGATCTTATAACTCAAGAAAACATTTCAAAAATACCATTTTTTTAAAAAGGATATGGTATACACACACACACACACACACACACACACACACACACACACATATATATATATGTACATATATTAGTTTACACAAAATAAAGATATAAAATCCCCTTGATCATCAAAACCATAACTTTGAATCTATAAGATTTTTAGGGAAAGATCATTTAAATATATATATATATATATAAGTTTATAAAATCAAATGAAAATAATAAAATTCATTTACTTGATTCAGATCATGAGAGGGATAAGGTTTTCTGAACCGAGAGAGAGAGACTTGGCAAAGAGAATTTTCGAGTAACAACTTGGGTGCAAAGTGAGGTTTTAAAAAAAACAAATCAATTACTATTCTGAATTGAACATAAATAACCAAAAAAACATTAATTAGCACAAATCAATGAGAAAAATGTTGATTGACACCCTAAAATATAAAATTGTAGTAGTGAATAATATTTGAGTCAAGGATGGAGATGTTTGGTTTAAAATAACACCACCTTTGGAAATAAAACAAGGGGAAGAGACTAAAGGAAACACGACGAGAGTGGAAAGATGGAATTAAAATAAAGAGAGGATGGAGTGGGGCTTGTGGCAACAAGGTCATATGGGGACTGGTGTGGCTCTTTGAGGAAGAAGAAGGGAGAAAGAAAAGATGGCTCAGGTCTATTTTGATTAGATCCAAGGGTTTGTATTAACCCTAAAAAAATTAATGGAGGGAAACTTTCGATTGGATAATGGACAGCCAGGATTTGACCTCAGATCTAATCAGACAGCCTAGAATTGATTAGCACATTTTAAATGGGATGAATGGATGAGATTAGATTGGAAGTATCAGATGACTACGATAGTCCGTGTGTTTTTAATTAGGTTGAACGGTCCAAATCAGGTGGAGCCAGATCAGAAGGTCCGCAAAAACATGCGGTGATAAACTGCGTTGCTGGGACTCAAATGGGGTATTGGTGCAGATGGCATGGATCTTGTGTGGAGAGATCATGCGGTTGATATCACGTGTCTCGAAAAAACTCACATCCCACATAGAAACATCGCTAGTTTTGGGGCTACCTTATAAGCCTCAGTGTGCAGCGCCTTATCTCGATGACAAAAACATACACACAAGGGGTCCTTATACACAGGACCCCATCCACAGGCGCTCATCCCACCCTCTAATCATGTCTGACTAGTCCCTATACATGGGTTTGTGCGCGTGTTTCCTAATCTATGCAATTTTGGTTCACCTACTGCTCGAGCCTCCTTGGGAATGGGTAGACGCCTCCTTATTGGGGTTGACCGGGCCCCCCAGCATAGTTGAGGTGTCCCCTTAGCCTAAGAATGGTTCTAAATTTTTAATACTTGAAAGACTTTAAAATAAAAAAATTAGACATAAAACAAATTTTTATCCAAAATTATTTTATTTAATTCCATTATTAACACCCTTTATTAACATTAACTATTTCCATGCACTTACTTACTTAAAAAAATTCCTTTAAATAAAAAATATTTCCATATTAATTTTAAACACTAAAAACACATAACCATGTTGTATCAAACCATAATATTATTTCAAAATATTTCACTAATACACATAAAATACTAATGTTTATTACCCATATTATTAATTTAAAATCATAATTTTATTTAACCAAAATATTATTTAAACACACCCAATAGCTATAAAACCCAATGGTCACTTTTAAACCCCCAATAGCCACTTATAACGGTCATATTATTCGTATAAGTACTCATCCAATGCATCAAAGATCATTACTTATTTTTAAGAGGATGGTGCTCTACATCTCTTTTACTCTCATCATTTTTTCTATACTTCTTTCCATACTGTTTTTTTTACGGTCGATCCAAGGGATGTCAACTACACTATCGGCTTTATTGTCATGCTTGGTATTCTTTTGTTTATTCTAATAGTTCTTGCGATGAGTTTTCTTAAGTAGTTGTAATCTTTTGTATCCATTTAATATTTCAATGTTTAAATAAAATGTTTCTCTTTCTACTTAGTGTATTTGAAAGAAAACACACCAATTCTCATTAAAATAAGAATAATAATAATAAATAAATAAATATTATTATTATTACAATTATAATTAAGTTTAGGGCATTACAAGAAAGATCAAGTTTGAAAAACATATGCTAACAAATATGAAACTAATTATATGAAAATAATTTCATTATCTGATGTAAATGAAACCAGATAAAAAGATGAGAAATCTACCTCAAAGAAATTTGATAAAGGAAAAATAAAGAAAAAACTGAAACCAGTCATCCTCAACTCCCTAAAATTGAAGAATCAGATTCGGTGAATATGATTACTGCTCAAGGTGTTGATTATATCATTCAATCTTTAAAAGACTTGAAGGAAAAATTCTGTATTTTATAATACTTGAAGTAAGGGTGGAATTGGTTCTTGAAAATAAAAGTTAAAAATTAGAGTCAATCAAAGTTCTAACTAATATGATGATTTAGTTAGAGGTTGATTTAAAAGTTCTACAAGAAAGTTTTTAATCTCACAAAAAGGAATGAAATAAAGTTTTCAAAATGGTTTCACAATAATAATATCAATGAAAATTTGCATGAAGATACTATTAAAGATTTTAAGGAGCTTATAAATGAAATCTTAGAAGCTTTCAATCTATTATCCAAAGATATGAAATTCTGGGTGAATTTTTTGGAACATTTGAAAGATCCTACTAATAACTAGTCTCAGAAAGTAAAAGAGTTGGCAGGGAAGATGAAATATTTTTAGTTTTAGTTGTCAAGATTCAAAGTTTATAAGGACAAAATAATTGGTTTGAAAAATCAGAATAATGATTTTTCTAAAAAGCTTCAGGTTCAAGATGAAAATATTTGGGTTCAAGAAGAAAATATTCGATCTCAATATGAAATTATAGAAAAGCTCTAGGAGAATATAAAATAGTTCAAAAAGGTGAAGTCTATTATGAAATCCTTGATGAAGAAAGATTAAAATCTTTTCCATTTTGAAATATTTTTGTAATTGTATTTTTAAAACTTTTATATTAAGGAATCACTTCTTCATCCCATTACGATCTGTTTGAATGTTTTACAATTCCAATTGGTTGAATATTCTTTCATTTTTTGTGTATTATTAGGTAGTTCATTATATTGTCTTGTATAGTTGTTTTTCTAACCCTTTTTAGGAGACTCAAGAATTTCCCCATTCCTTTTTTAAAATCACAAATGGGGAGAATTTTATAAAAAGGGAGATAAGTATTATTATTTAGGATATTATTATTCAAAGGGGGGGAAATTAATTAAGGAGTAATATATCATATTAAGAGGGATAATAAAATCCTTAGGTGGTGTTTTATCCTAAGGTGAAGTCAGTCATATTCTTCATTGTATTTAGATGAGTTATAAAATCAAGGGGAGATTATTATTATTACTTAATTCTGAATATAGATAACCTAAAATTAAATGAACTAAAATTTTTTCAAATTTATATTTTCATTTAAGTTTTGGGTTTGTTCTTTCTAAAAAGGGGGAGATTGTTAAGTCAAACATTCTAATTATAAATTTTCCATTCCTTTTGTTTTGGAAATCACAAACACTTTCTTATACACTTGATTACTAAATTTTTAGGTACAAAGTTTTTTAGTACATTTTTGTCGAAAACATTTTCTTTTTACCATACTTAGAATAAGTGTTTAATCATTATGAAAATAAACTTATAAACTTTCATTATGATTATTGGAATGAAACCGGAACTGATAAACATCGGACCCATCCTTATCAAAATTGATGTTAGACTTTCTACCTTGTATTTCATACTGGAAAAGTCTTAAACTTCATACTGATACCAAATTTTATATACATCATATTCATAATCATAAGAATTATCATAATGGAAATCATAGGGAAGTCTGTTGGACTGACTTAATTTTATATTCATAATATGGAAAACTTATTTCTATCATAATAGAATACCATTTACATTATAATGGTATAAATAAATATGATTCCATACATTCAGTTACAAAATATCCATTAATGTTCCAGGTGTTCAATTCATTGTGAAAAACTCAGAGAGAATATAACCATTGGGGAAAATATGACTGTTGGGAATATTTCTTAAAAATACCCGGTCATTTGAAGAGTTTAGAGAAATTTCTATATCAGAAGTGATGATCGATTTCTTTTTAATTTTTTTATTATGTGAGAGCTCTAGTGATTAAAAGGAATGAATGGATTGTTATTAGTCTTTTTTAACTATTTTAGAGTTTTTTCGTCTTAAAGGAACCTTTTCAGGTTATCCCCTTAATAATTTATTTGAATTATAATCATATGTCTAATCCATAATTACGAACGAGGGATTGCAGGGATATCAAGACAGAGAATCTGATCTTCTAATTGAGGGTCTATAGGGATAGAAAAATAGAGTTGATCCATTAGATTGAGGGCTGTCGAGGATAGGAAGAGATAACAAATCTAATCACTGTATCAAGGGCATTCTTTGCTAAGAAAAGATAAAGTTTCTTTTAAGTATAAAACAAGGGATACATTTATCCAAGGTTTGTGTCTACCTTACTCTTAAGGTTAAAAGAGATCTATTTTTTTAAATTGCTATAAGTCATTATTATATTGTTACTATTTTTTTACTTGTTTCTTATAAGTCTTCTATTTTTTTTTCTTATTTGAATTGTTTTATCATAACATATATGAATATGATAAACATTAATTGGTTAATTAGATCTTCTATAAATCTGATCTGTTTTATTTAATATAATTGAATCTTATGTGATTATGATTATTATACTTTGATTATGACCTATTATAATCAGATATTTTTTTATTATGATTCTTTTACTTTGATATATTGAAATCAATCCTGATTATGATACTTAGGTAATCAGACCGAGGTCCAAGTACAAAACTGGTCTTTTTAATTAAAAGTGGTTTGTGAATTTTTTTAGTTTAATTATTTTAAACAAAAGTTTTTCAAAATACAATTCACCCCCCACCTATTATAATATATCAATCTAGAATACTTTCTTATAATCATAAATATCAATATAACTCATATTGATATCCAATAAATTCTTCTGGTAAATCCATTCGAAACCTATAACCTTTCCTTAAAGAGTTTTTCTATAGGTGATGTTTTGTTGCTTAATTCCACTTTGTTCTCCTTCATCTATTCTCTTAATCATTTCATTTCTATGAATATGAAGGTTGAAGGTTCAAATTTTAGTTTTTTTAAGGGAAAAAACTCTGGAAGTCGAAAGGGTTTGAATACTGAGGGTAAGAGTGAAAGAGAGGGGGGGTTCTGACAGTTTTGTTGATGTCGATTCTGGTTTATCAAGCCAATTACTCAGTGTAATCATTATTTAATTTTTATTTTTAAAAAACATAATTTTACACAAAATGAAATAAAATATTATTTTATTTAAACAACTAATAAATAAATAATAACAAAATAAAAAAATTGTTACATAATTAAAAAATAAAATAAAAATTTAGTTAAAATTAAATATTCCTAACACCCCATTAATAAAATCAAAAATAGCAGTGGGAAGTGGTTTAATAAAAATATCAGCAAGTTGATATTTAGTATTTACAAATTCTAAAGATATATCCTTTTTAATAACATGATCTCTTAGAAAATGATGTCTTATATCAATATACTTTGTTATTGGGTGACTTATAGAATTTTTTAAAATACTAATTACATTTGTATTATCACATAAAATATGAATATTAATTATATTAAGTATAAATTCTAGTAAGGTTTGTTTCATCCACAACACTTGTGAATAGTAACTACTGAAAGATATATATTCTACCTCAGTTGTTGATAGAGTAACTGAATGTTGTTTCTTACTTGACCATATAACTAAATATTTTCCTAAAAAGTGGAAGGTTCTTGATGTGATTTTTCTATCTAATATACATCCTCCAAAATAATCATCTGAATATAAAATTAAATTAAAATAATAAGTTTTTGGATAAAGTAGAGATTGAAAATTATTTCCTTTTAAATATCTAAAAAATATTTTAACAGTTGTGAGATGGGATTATTTTGGGTTTGATTGAAATCAGAACATAAACATATAGAAAAAATTATGTATAGTCTAATATCAATAAGATATAATAAACCTTAAATCATACCTCTATAAAACTAGTTTTCAACTGGTTTTTTCAGCTTTATCTAAATCAAGTTTTACATTAGTGCACATGGGATTTGTATAAGTCTTACCGTTTTCTAGTCCAAAATTTTTCAATAAATCAATAATTTGTTTGATTTGATTTAAAAAAATTTCATAATCTTTTTTATATATTTGAAATCCCATAAATAAATGTAATTCTATCATCATACTCATTTCAAATTATTATTTTATAAGGTTTAAAAAATCATTACAAAGATTTTTATTTGTTGAACTAAAAATAACATCATATAATTAAATTTTTACTAATAATATATTAGATAATATAGTTTTCTTAAATAGATTAATATCTACTAACCCTACAGAAAATCCATTTTTCAATAAAAATATGCTTAATCTTTCATATCAAACCATGGGTTCTTATTTAAGGCCATAACGAGTTTTATTAAGTTTGAAAACTGAATTTGGTAGATGAGGGTTTTCAAAACCTGATGGTTGTTAAATATAAACTTCTTCCATTAAATATCCATTTAAAAAAAGAAGATTTTACATCCATATAATATAATTTAAAATTCATATGAGATTCATAAGCTAGAAGGATTCTAATAGCTTCTAATCTAGAAACAGGTTCAAAGGTTTAATCATAGTCTATACTTTCTTCCTAGTTGTATCATTTTGATACTAATCTGTATTTATTTCTAATAATTATCCCTTATTTATATTTTTTATTTCTAAAAACACATTTGGTTTCTATTATGAGATAATTGGTTGGTGTATCAACTAAATCCCAAGCTTTATTTATACTGAATTGATTAAGTTCTTCTTGGATAGACATTAACCAAATTTCATCTTTTGAAGTTTCTTCTATAGTCTTATGTTCTAATTATGATAGGAAGGTAGAAAATTCATCTAATTTTCCTACATTTATTCTAATTCTTACTCTTGTATCTAGATCACCTATAATATTTTCTAAAGGATTATCCTTTAAGGTTCTAGATTTTCTAGGTAAGACGCTTTTAGGGCCATCAACTTCATGTTCTTCTAGACTAGACTGAATTTCATTTATTTTATTTTCAAAATCATTATTAGATTTTTCAAGTATTGTGTTGACAAAAAAGTCAACAATTTCAAATGTTTGATCTTTACTTTTATCAAAAGGATCAATTTCATCAAACTTTACATAGGAAGATTCATCAACAATCCTTAACTTTTTATTATAAACTCTATAGGCTTTAGAAGTAGAAAAATATCCTAGAAATATTTCTTCATTAGATTTTGGATCAAATTTACCAAGGTTCTCATTAGTATTCAAGATATACACCTTGTATCCAAATACTTTAAAGTAATTAACTTTAAGTTTTCTATTATTATAAACTTCATAGGGTGTCTTTTTAATAAGAGGTCTTATTAAAACTCTCTTCATGATATAACAAGTTTTGTTTATAGCTTCTTCAAAAAATAGGTAGGAATACTATATTCATTTAACTTATTCCTTACCATCTCTTGAATAGTTATATTTATTCTTTCAATAATTCTATTATGTTGAGGTGTTCTTGGTGTATATAAGGTGTGTTTAATACCTAAGTTTGAGAAAAAAAATTAAATTCTTGATTCTCAAAGTATCCACCATGAACACTTTTTAATGAAATTATTTTAAAGACTTTTTAATTTTGAACAATTTTCCAAAAATATTTCAGAAACATTGAACACTTTACTTTTAAGTCTTAGAAAATAAACCCATTAAATCTTAGAAATAATCAACTAATATATTACATATAACTTTACAGCTGAGCTTGTTACCCTTGATGGTCTAAACAAATCCATGTAGATAATTTCTGATTGTCTATATATAGCAACTTTTTTAATTGATTTGAAAGATAATTTGTGTTGTTTGACAATTTGGCATGCATCATAGAATCTATAATTATAAAATTTAAGGCTAGGTAAATCAAAAACTAAGTTTTTCTTGAAAAATTTATATAGGGTAAATACATTGCAGTGCCTAAGACTTTTATTCCAGATATAAGACTTATTTGTCTCAGCAATTAAACAATTAACTTTTTTACACAAGGAATCAAAATCCAAGATATAAACGTTTTTAGTTCTAGGTTCTCTAAATTTAAGCAATTTTTCTTTAAAAATGATCAGGAATTGTTAGATAAATCAACATAAAAGCCATCATCATAGTGTTTATAGATACTTATCAAGTTTTGATTTAGTCCTTGAACATATAGCACGTTATTGATTGAAATTTACTTTAGATCTTGAAATGATCCAAATTTAACTATCTTTCCTTTAGCACTATTTCCAAAGGTAACTAGTTCTCCATCTAGTTTTTCCAGTGTATGAAAATTGGTAGATTCTCCACTCATGTTTCTTGAGCATCCACTATCTATATACCATAAATTATTTTTGTGTCTATGACCTTTTTCTTGTAAAATTTTTAAAAAATAATTTGTATTGATACCCATATTTTCTTGGGTCTGGCTGTGTTAGCAAAAAAATATTTGGGTAACTAGATTTTCCTTATTTTAACAAAAAAAGTACTTTCTTAAAACATATTTATAGAAATAAAAGTATTTTTAATTACACTTATTTGATGATTTCTTAAACAATGTTTATTAAAATAATTTCATTTAGTTCTATAGTAGAAATAAGTAGCAATTTTAGAGCATGGCATGAAATAATTTTTATATAACTTTGATTTTTATCCCTTGCTTCTTATTCCATATTTTTTCTTTTTAATGGATTTTTTTTCAAGAATCTCATTTATAGATTTTTCTCCTTTATTTAATATATTATAAGAACTTCTGAATGATTCTACTTCATATTTTAATAATTTTATATTATTTTCATGAATAATACAATTTTATTTAGATTTATTAAATTTTTCTTTTAATTTTTTATCTTGTTTTAGAATTGTGTCTTTTTCACTTAAAATATAATTATGAATATTATTTAGTGACTAATGATTTGTTACTAACTATTCATGTTTTTCTTTAATAATTGAGAAATAATCAGCTAATTTTTTACTAGAGTAGATATTAGAATCAGAATTAGAAGAATAATAGGATTGTACCTTGTCATCTTCCTTATCCATAAAGCACATATTTTCTTTTAGGTTTTTTGTCTCTTTTTCTAAGTCAGATTTGAAAGAGATGCCAGAGTCTTTAGACACACTCCAATTATCCTTCATAACTCTCTTTCCTTTTTTCTCATAATTAAATTTCTTCTGGTTTTTATTTTCCATCTTTCCTTTTTCTTCTCTTAACTATGGGAAATTAGATCTGATATGACCCATTTGGTTTCATTCATAGAATATTACTTATTATTATCCTATTTCATCTTTATTAAATGACTCTCTGAAGCCTCTCTTTTTCCTATAAAACTTGCTAAATTTTCAAGCTAGCTGAGCCAGTTCTATTTCAGAATCTAAGAAATCTAAATCCTTTGATATTTTGACATATTCTTTTAATTTCTTTTCATGATTCTCATATTTAACTTTAAGGGAAGTATTTTCCCTTTTTATTATCTTGTAATCTTCAGCTTCATCTTACATCTCTTCTTCATAAATCATCAAGGTTCCAATCAATTCTTTCATTTTTAATCTTGTAATCTTCATATTCATCTTGCATCTCTTCTTCATAAATCATCAAGGTTATAATCAATTCTTTCATTTTAAAATCTTTGACTGGTGATGATTGTCATATAACACTAGATATTCCATTCCATTTTGAGTGTATTACTCTGAGTAATTTTAGTGATTGGTCAGATTGTGTGATTTTACCTCCTAAGGTAACAACATCATTGACTATATCAATAAATATCCCATTCATATGGGTGATTCTTTTTCCATAATACATTCTAAAGGTTTCAAACGTCAGTTTTTCAGTAGCATACATTAATTTTCTAACAATTTCAGTTCCTTCATATGCAATAGTAATAGTTTTCCACATTTCATAAGCATTAATACATTGAGATACTTTATTGAATTCTTCTAGACCATAACCATAAATAATATCATTCATTTCTTATAAATTGATGTCATATTCAGATTTTTTTGTAGCATCCCATGTTTCTAGTTTTTCAAGGATTTCATACGGAGTGATAATTTTCATATATACTTTAAATCTAAGATTTTTTAGATAGATAATCATGTGAGATTTCCAATATCCATTATTATCACTATTTAATTATGGATCACGTACCATTGAAATTCCTTCTCTAGGATTAGCCATTGATATCTATCTTTGTATAGACCTTTATACTTTGATCTTACTAGAGCTTATCTTCTTTCTTTAAAAATCAATCTTTGATACCAATTGTTAGGTTGGAATAATATAAATATGCACAAGAGGGGGTGAATTATCTCTTTTTGAAAATATTAGATAGATATTGGATTTTTTTTCCTTATTTTCAATTTAGAAGATATGCAGTGTTCCCTTCTGTAAGTATTTTGAGTAGCGAATAAATAGTGATGAAGAATGCATCAATTTTTATAGTAGTTCGGGGCACAAAGATTCCCTAGTCCACTCCATAAATTCTCTATCTATGAGCTTGGTGATTTTTACTAGAAAGTTCCAATTATCACAAGACCTTAATAACTGAGTGTAGGCAACTGACACATTTAAAATAAGACTTTTACAAAGGATTCTAGTTCTTTTACAGAGAATCGAATTCTCCACAGCTTAGTTTGAGAAGCTGATACACTTCCATGACTGAGTCTGAGTAGCCAAAACTAAAATAAATCAATAGATATTGAATTTATTGATAAAGTAGGTTCTTTATCACAATTGTAGTATCAATTGATAGAATACATATCTTTTCTTCAAATATAAATTTCTTCAATAAATAATAGCTTCAAAGATATCCTGGTTGCGAATGATCATCAATAAAAATAATAGAAAACAAAAAACATTAGTTACATGTCATAAGATTGAAATATATATATCTTCAAATTGTATCTTCTTTAGAATAACAGATTCATTCAATCTTTTGTTTTTCTATAGCAGTTTTTTATTAAAAAATATATTGCATATACAATGTGATATGATCCCATTTAAAAGAAAAAATACTCTTTACATTTATATAGAAAACTTGGATTTATTTTTATTGAGTAGATCCAAAAATATCGCCTGAAAATCGAAATAATTTGAATTTTAATCATTCAAGAGAGTAATAACTATCCTTGGAAATAAGAATGATTTAATTCATTAAATATTATCCTTTGAATTGGTTATAACATAACTTTAAAATGATATTTACAAGAAATCATAGAAAAATAGATTTAATTATAAACTTCATCATTTAATAGTCAAATGTAGGGTTACTTTATGTAATGAAAAACTCCAAATGTTGGGTTGACAACATATAGTTATTTATAATTTTTGGGTTGATAATGTATGGTTGTTCACAAACATAGGGTTGATTAACAATACTTTATGTACCTCAAATGTAGGGTTTCTTCCAAATGTAGGGTTAATGATCCATAATTTTTTGATAGCATAGGGTAAATGATACATACGTGCTATTTCAAATGTAGAGTTGTTGAACCATATGTTACGCTTACAAACTTAAGGTATAAATACTATTTATATAATACTTTAAAATATATTCATAATACTTTAACAAATATTTAAACCCATAAATAAGATAAACATATCAAGAAATATATTCCTGAAAAATCCTTAAAGTAAATTCATTAGTAAAACAAACAAGGGCATTTTTTATCATCAAAATCAATAATATTTATATAGTATTGTTGAGAAAATACATGCCCAAAACCAAGGTGAGTATTATTTAATCCTTAACATTTTCTTATTTATATTTCTCTTACAAACTTATCCTTTCCATAGTAATAAGATAAACTCAATACCATTATTATACTAAAGTGTTATTATATTAATATAAAAAACTTTATCTATCCACTTCTATCTACTAGGAAAACTAAAGAATGGTAATTGTGTGTTGTGCAGACTACCACCTCCATGAATTAACGTTTTTAGTTTTTCAAATTGATTTTATTTATTTATCCAAACCACTTAAAATTTGATTAAAAAACTTAAAAACATATAAATAAATTCATTATTTTTTTTATAATGATATTATATGCTTCCTTAATCATACCCACTCATCGATTTATAGTGGTTTCATGTTTGGGATTTGTTTAATAGCCTACTTGAATAATACTATAAAACTCTATCATGAATGACTATTAGAACTTAAATAATATTATTATTATAAGTTAATAGTAATTTATTGCTTGTTTTTTGGTTATATAAAGGTAATATTATTTATTTAAATTATTATTAAAATATCATCTTTGATCGCTAGAATTATCAAAATAAGCTAACACGGATTAAATTTTCACACAAACATAAAAAATGAAAAAATAAATAAAAATAATATCATAATAAATTGAATATATTAAATGAAATATATATATATATATATTAAAAGGTTTCTAAGAAGGTATATAATTAACAGAATCTAATTATTCATGAATTTAGGATCATGCATAGAATGAATATGGAACAAGGTAAGGGTTTCATCTCAACATTTACTTCTTTGGGACATGTTTTCCTTTTATGTGTCTTGTTTCATTTAAATGGTGTGTATACTTCCAATTAGATATATAATATCATTAATTATCTTTACTAATGGTATTTTAACTTCAACTTAAATCTTTATCTCCTTCAAAGTTTTTTTATTATAATGTTTCTTAAATTGTGAGGGTATGTGCTAACTCGATTTTCTTCCATTAAGTTACAAAATTTCTTATTGAACTCTATGATTCAAAGTTTAATTCTAGATAATGAATATTTTTAATAGTATTTAATCCTTATTTTATTGGGTTCTACAATTCTTATTTATAACCTCGTTATCAAATGATTCATACCTTAATGATTATGTAAGAGTTTTTCATCTCAAATTCCTTCCTTTGATACATGTTTTTAATTATATACCTAATTTTATTTTTTAAGGTGCACATTATAAGGCCCCAACCTTAAAACGTTACATAATCTTGATATTAGTCAATAATTCGACTTTAATTCATATTTAGGATCTTTTAAGGATTAGATTTTTAGAGAATTAGGACATAACTACTACATTACATCTCAAAAATTACAAAGTATACACTTCTACTCTATCCAGTTTTTTCACAACAATATAACTCCTTAAAAAACAAGAATTATTTTCTTAATAAAAATCTTCTTGAATTATTCTTTTCTCTTACCATTTGTTATACCCAATGAAAAACATTTCAAAACTTGGGATGAGCATAAAAATCTTAGTAAGTGATATAAAAAGAAATAAAACCATTAGTCTCATTAAAACATGGTAACTCATTTAATGTTTTTTAAGAGAATTAAATAAAACATTTTCACATGAATAACACTCATATTTTTTTCTAAAATAAAAAATATTAAACTAATATAAATAAATTAAAATGAATTTAGGTGACTTAGAGAATAATATACATAAAACCCTTTTAAATCCCATTCAACTGGAATTATCATATGGTCAACTTCCAAATAGAATATCTTTAATGGGGATCACCATCCGTATAAGCTATATCGAGCTCACCCGTGAGCTATAATAGGGCTCATCCCTTCATATAAGTTATAACGGGATCACCCATGAGTTATAATGGGAATCAAACCTTAGTATAAGTAGTTTTGGGCTTACCCATGAGATATAATGGGGATCAACCCTTCATATAAGCTTTATTGGGCTCACCTGTTTCATATAATTCTCAATAACCATTTCCAAAACACGTTCATCACAAAACCCTTTTGAAAAACTCATCTAATCCCATATGAAAAACATTTCCATATAAAAATACCATTTCCATTTAAGATCCCATTTTCAATACCAAGAAACCCAAATAAAGGAATGAGTTATTTATTTAAAATACATTAATTCTTATAGAGGAAGCCAAATATTAAATTACAATTATGATGGTGGAGAAGTCGTTATCATCGTATATGTTAAAATAAATAAAATTGGATTTATCATTTTGTAAATAAATTAAAATGATTTGCATAAAAATATTACTTTTTAAAACTTTGAATGAAATTATATATATACATAAAATGTTCTTTATAACCCTTTTATATCTATATAAATAAATATGTAAATTAATATCATAAAGACAAAGATTGGATAATTAAATCTTTAAACGTTCAAGGTGTCCCATACCACTTTGAACATTTAAATATTAATATCCATGAATTAATAAATAACATTATTATAGATAAAATATGGATATAAAATTTCATAGTGGCTGTATATAAATCTTATAAAATAATAGAGGTGGATATTATCAAGAAATGCCTCAATGAAAGGAGATGGAGACGAAGTCCCTTACCTTGATTCTGACTCGTCACGTACAATCATTATGTTCCTGAAAAATAAAATTGGGTTAATTTATAATTTCTTGAGAACCTTTTTCAAGTTTATTATTACTTTTATATCACTTATTCTCATGTTATAAAAATTACATAATTATTTAAGTTTATTTCGGACGTTTTGTCGATATTCGGTACTTGAGTCGAAAATGAACTTGTTTTGATGTAAATTGTCCATGTGGTAAAAATTACATCATCTCCATAATATTATTCATGATTTAATTATCATATATATCCATAATATATTTATTTATAATAGTCCATAACATTTGGAGATAAGATATGAAATGCACCATTCATGGAGACGGTAGGTCGTACGTACGCAAGAACGCTACTTTCATTTCTTTATCATAAGGAATGAAAACTAAATGATATATAGATATGTTATAATTATATTATAATATATATGTATTAAATGTTAAAAAAGTTCATTAATTTCATCCTTTATATGTTCCATGTATTTCATGAATGAGTCGTATCGCTTTGAGGGGGCAGTAGTCCGCACTTCCTCAAATGAAATTATCGTATTTACATGTTATGGAAAGCATAGAGGTATGTTTTAAATAAAACTTATATAAGAATATAGACAATATAAATATAATATATATCATATATAAATATATTTCCATAATAATTTCCACCATGAGAGGTGTAAGGAGAAAATTGAACAATCATCATTTCGTGAGGCAGTAGTTCACCATACACAAAAACAGTATGTTCGTATCCATTGGATGGAGGTGTGTGTAAGTGTAGTTCTAATATTTATCATAAAAACATCATAGTATATTGAGGATAATATTTTTGTTATGTAATTAAAAATAATAATAAGATCATAGGAAGTGAAGAAGGAAAATAAAGGAAAGGAAGTTGAGAGAAGACGTTACCTCTAAATCGGGTAACTTCTTTTGATTTGAGCCAAAAGGCTTTCTTGAATTGATTTATTCCCAAGGTAATGCTTCTAGGAGGAAGGTATGGATGTTGGGAGATTATTTTAGTATAATTTGGACTATACAAGGGGATTTATATGTTTGATTAAGTGGGTAGAGGTGGTGGCCTTTTATAAGAGGGAGGAGGGGCACTTTAGGAAAGTCTTGAAATATTATTGTATTATAAATTCAATTTTGATTAAAAATGGCCCAAAACTCATTTAATTTGGATATAATATAATTTTGTTTTGAATAACTATCATAAAATAATTTCTAGACAAGTTTTGAATATTTTTTAATCCTTATCTTTTTGGTCTAACCCTTATTTTATCTCTTTTAATCTTACAGTGGTATCATATTATTTACAAATTTTGGGTTAATGTAATTACCATATCATGTCAAAAGACCCAAAAAAGGTCATTTATAACATATTTGGACTTATATTAACCATTTGGACTAATATTATATTTTTAGTAATTTAATATCATTTAATAAACTATTTTATATTTTAAGTTATGAATTATGTCAATTTTGGACATTATTCATACTTGAATTTTTTTAAAATTTATAAAAACTTTATTCCTTCAAAAAAAATGTATTAAATCAAATATAATATGTCAATATCATCCATAAAATTATTTTATGGAATATATATAATCAAATTACATTTATTTTAATATTTATAATATCATTTATTTGAATCTTTCATTAATAAGATAATCATTGCATCATCATTGGGTCATAAATAAATTTATTTATTTAATGTCTAAAAATTATAAATAAAATACCATGATGTAGGAAATATTTTTATATTTATAATTAATATTTATATTTGAATATATCAGTTATATAATCTTATATTAAAATTGTTTTAGTAAAATATACATGTTTATGTTATATTTCTCTTTACTTTAAATTAATTCTTATAACATGTCATTATCACACCCTAGTGGCTCCATGGGGCCGTAAAATCGACCCAAGGATGCCCATGTTCAAAAATATCTCATCAAATAGGATAATTAAATGTCTTAGGGTAGTTTAATATTACTATAATATTATTTTTTACTCTTATTTACCAGATTTATCCTTTAACCATAGTAAAAATAATAATTACTGAAATTACTATTCATAATGTCCAAAAATAAAAGGTACCTATTTAAAAATTTTGTAACATCTAATTAAAAATATGGAATCCATTTTTCTAAATTTAAAACACAGAATTAGTAGAAATTAATTTAAAATTAATTCTCATTGTCAAAACCAGAAAGAGGGTTCTTAAGAAGTAAAAACTATCAAAATATTGACATGTGTTTATGTCCAATTAAAATTTTAAATTACATATAATGACAAAAATTGAATTAAATGATAAAAATATATTCTATTTATACTTTAAAACAATTTAAAATTACAATCTAACTATATAAATAAATTATATGAAAAGACGGTTTTGAATTAAAATGCAGTATTTTTTACTATTCATAAAAAAATGAACTTTATCATAAAATTACCAAAAATTTAACCAAAGTAAATTTTGATGTCCCAATTCTATCTAAGAAGTTTATTTTGTCAAATATAATATATAAAAGTGATAAAAACTATATTTAAAAAGGGTTCTTCATCAAAAGGCGGTAAAACTGCATTTTTAGAAAAATACTTCTTTTATCTGAAAAATTGAATTTGTTATTATATAATATCTATAAAACATATAAAATGAATTTAAAATATTACATTGAATATATAAAATATATTTTTCATTAAATAAAAATCCATAAAGTGTGATATGATTTTATAAACATGGTTATTCTCTTTTAAATAGGTATTCATAAAAACACATCCTTTATATTCAATTGGTTTTTATTTAATTTCTAATAAATTTTGTAACCAAAGAATTGTTATTTAAACATATGTAAACCATATTTTCATAATTCAGTTGATATTATTCATTCCTTCCATTCCAAAGGCTAGGAGTTAACTACCATTTAAAATAATAATAATAATAATAATGTATTATTTTTCAGTATAACTCAACATTGTGTGCAACGTATGATTTTGGAGAAACCTGTTGTTATGTGTCAGGTGCGCTATCATAAAAAGTGTCCTCTTTAACATAAAATTAATATATTATTCATAAATATTAATAGATATGAAAATTTATTATTCTATAAATACCTGGGTTGTTACATCATTCTTTCCTTTTGGAAATTGTGTCCTCGTAATTTTAAAATTAGGCTTGAAAACTTTATTGAAAATCCCACATTGTAAAAAGAGTTAATAAAACTATCACTTTAAAAGAAAGAAATAGAAGTACAAAGGTCACCTGAGATAACACATACTAGGATTCCATGTAGAAAAACATGGATATAGAAGAGAAAACTAATTGTCAAGTTATGATGGAGAGTGATAGAAAACATGATCAAGAGAAATTTAACAACCAGAAACCATAAAAATTTGATGGGTTAAAAGGTCTTTGATTCCCAAGTATGAAAAATAAATGTACAGTGTTTTTGTTTTAAATTACTTTTCATAAAGTTTATTAATTTATTTACTACTTAGAATAAGAACATACCGAAATATAATTACTTGACATGTATAGTTTTATCCATTAATCTAATTCCACCACAAACTCATCTTTTTTCCAAATTGATGAGTATTTAAGATGACTTGGTCACTCCTGAAAAACTAGAATCAACTTCTAAAGAATCGGATAATTCAAAAAAAGAATAACCATATATTTCCCCTATATTTAGACATTAAACAAAACCAAAATGGTTATTACAAGATCAGATAATCCCAAAAAATAATAATCCTTTATAAAAATAGATACTACTCTTAATCTCCAAAATCCGACAAACAATACCCAAAGTTCAAAAAAGGTCATTCAATAAACAATTGTCCTTAAAATTATTCAAAATAATCCAAACTAATAGAGAAACCCAAAAATTTAGAAGGATTTGATCACGTAGTCTTCCACGATAAATCTTAACATTTATCTCCAAATAACATTGACTACTCTTAAAGTCTCATACTTAAAAGTAATTAATCCATGATAGGTTAAATATTTCCATAAACAACCCAAATAATAATTTTTTCATAATAAAAACATATATTCTTCCAAAATAAAATTCAACCATTACTCCTCAAATTAAATTCAATAGTATTCTATGTTCCTTAAGTATATAGTGTTCCCAAAATAGTGAACATCTTCCAAAATAACATTTATCACTAAATCACCAAATTATTTTACTATACTAAGGATATCCATTTTATAAAACATAAGTTCCCAAAATCAACTTATTCTTAATCTATAAAATCATTTAACTATAACTAATAATTCATACTAACCATGGACTTCACGTAGGCCATTGGTAGGCGATGTGCCCTTGTCGCCCTTCGGTTGTGGGTTCGATTCCCATGGCCTTACCGGATGTGATAGGTTTTCACCCATCCTATGAGTTGTCCTTTTTCTAAAACTATATAATTCTTATAACATTACCAAAAATGATATAAAATACTCAAAAATAACCATAACATATTTTAACCTCAAAGGTTATCTCATACCTCACATTTTTTCATCCTAAAAATTAATAATCCATAATTTCCTCAAAGGTGAATGTATCCAAAAATATTGTTGATAAACTTGAAATTTCATAACATAAGACTAAAAAGGGGTTTCTAAGACATTGAACTTATTATCATCACTAAAATTATAAACGCATGATGATATCATTAACTCTTAACAAAACATCCTAATCTCCAAAGTTGTCTAATCCTTTCCTCTGATACCAACTATAAGGTCCCAACCTTAAAACATTACTTGCTCTTGAGATCAATCAATAATTTGACTTTAATTCACATTGAGGATATTTTTAGGTTTAGATTTTTAGAGAATTAGGCCATAAATATTACATTACATCTCAAAAATTACAAATTAGACACTTCTACTCTATCAAATTTTTTTACAATAATATAACTCTTTAAAAAAACAAGAATTATTTTCTTGATAAAAATATTCTTGAATTATTCCTTTATATTACCCTTCCTTATACCCTAAGAAAAAAATTTCAAAACTTGGGATGAGCATAAAAATGTTTTTAAGGGACATATCAATAAATAAAACCATTAGTCTCATTAAAACATGGTAACTCATTTAATGTTTTTTGAGAGAATTAAATAAAAAAATTCACATGAATAACACTAATAATTTTTTCTCAAATAAAAAAATTAAACTAATAGAAATAAATTAAAAGTAATTTAAGTGACTTAGAGAATAATATACATAAAAATCTTTCAAATCCCATTCAATTGGAATTATCATATGGTCGACTTCCAAATTAAAGATCTTTAATGGAGATCACCCTTTGTATAAGCTATATCAGGCTCACCCGTGAGTTATAATGGGGATCATCCCTTCATATAAGCTATAACGGGATCACATGTGAGTTATAATGGGGCTCAACCCTTCTTATAAGATATTTAGGGCTCACCAATGAGCTATAATGGGGCTCAACCCTTCATATAAGCTATATCAGGCTCACCCATTTTATATAATGCTCAAGCACATTTCAAAAACACGTTCATCACAAAATCTTTTTAAAAAACTCATCTAATCCCATATGAAAAACATTTCCATATAAAAATACCATTTTTATTTAAGATACCATTTTCAATACCAATATACCCAAATAAAGGAATAAGTAATTTATTTAAAATACATTAATCCTTAGAGAGGAAGCCGAATATAAAATAATGGTTATGGCGGTGGAGAAGTCGTTATCGCCATATACGTTAAAACAAATAACATTACTTTTGTCATTTTGTAAAGAAATTAAAATGATTTGTATAAAAATATTACTTTTTAAAACTTTGAATTAAATTATAGATAGACATAAAAAAAATTTAAAAGCCTTTATATCCATATAAATAAATATGTAAATTAATATCATGAAGATAAAGATTGGATAATTAAATCTTTAAACATTCAAGGTGTCCCATACCAATTTGAACATTTAAATATTAATCTAATTAATTAATAAATAACATTATTATAGATAAAATATGTATATGAAATGTAATTTTGGATGTATATACATCTTATAAAATAATAGAGGTGGATATTATCAAGAAATGCCTCAATGAGAGGAGATGGAAACAAAGTCCCTTACCTTGAGTCTGAATCGTCACGTACAATTGTTATGTTCCTGAATAATAAAATTCGGTTAATTTATAATTGATTTAGAAAATTTTTAAAGTTTATTATTCCTTTTATATCACTTATTTCCATGTTATAAAAATTACATAATTATTTAAGTTTATATCATATGTTTTGTCGATATTCGGTACTTGAGTCAAAAATGAACTTGTTTTAATGTAAATTGTCCATGGGGTCAAAATTACATCATCTCCAGAATATTATTCATGATTTAAATATCATATATATCCATAATATATTTATTTATAATAGTCCATAATATTTAGAAATAAGATATGAAATGCACCGTTAATTAAGACAGTAGGCCATACATACGCATGAACGCTACTTTCATTTCTTTGTCATATTAAAAGAATGAAAACTAAATGATATATAGGTATGTTATAATTATAGTATAATATATCTATAATATATGTTGCATAATTTCATTAACTATATACTTTATACATTCCATGTATGGCATGAATGAGTCATATCACTTTGAGGGGGCGGTAGTCTGCACTTCCTCAAATGAAATTATTGTATTTACACATTATGGAAAGCATAAAGGTATTTTGTAAATAAAAAATAAAAAATCATAGAGACAATATAAATATAATATATATCATATATAAATATATTTTGATCATAATTTCCACCAAGAGAGGTGGAAGGAGAAAATTGAACAATTATCGTTTCGAGAGACAGTAGTTCATCGTACATAGAAACAGTATGTTCGTATCAATTAGATAGAGGTGTGTATAAGTGTAGTTTGAATAAATCTCATAAAAATATCCTAGTATATTTAGGATACTATTTTTGTTATGTAATAAAATAATAATAATATCTTAGTGAATTAATAATGAAAATAAAGGAAAGGAACTTGAGAGAATATGTTACCTCTAAATCGGGTAACTTCTTTTGATTTGAGCCAAAGGGATTTCTTGAATTGACTTCTGCCCAAGTTAATTATTCTAGGATGAAGTTAGGTGTTTTGGGAGATTATTTTAGTATAATTTTGATGATACAAGGGGTTTTAGACGTGTGATTAAGTGGGTAGAGGTGGTGGCCTTTTATAAGAGGGGGGAGGGGCACTTTAGGAAAGTCTTGAAATATTATTTTATTATAAATTCAATTTCAATTATAAATGGTCTAAAACTAATATAATTTGAAGATAATATGATTTTGGTTCTAATAAACATCATTCAATAATATTTAGACAAGTTTTGTATATTTTTTAATCCTTATGTTTTTTGTTTAACCCTTATTTTACCCCTTTTAATCTTATAGTGATATCATGTTATTTACACATTGTGGTTTAATGTAATTACCATATAATGTCAAAAGACCCACAAAAAGGTCATTTATGATATATTTGTACTTATCTTAACCATTTGGATGAATCTTATATTTTTAATAATTTAATATCATTTAATAAACTATTTTATATTTTAAGTTATGAATTATGTCAATTTTGGGCACTATTCATACTTGACTTTTTTACAAATTCATAACTTGATTCCTTAAAGAAAAAGGTATTAAATCAAATATAATACATCATTATCATACATAAAAAATTTTATGGAATCAATATAATCAAATTACATTTATTTTAATATTTATAATATCATTTATTTGAATCTTTCATTAATAAGGTAATCACTACATCATCATTATGTCATAAAAATTTATTTATTTAATGTCTAAAAATTATAAATAAAATACCACGATGTATTAAATATTTTTATTTTTATAATGATTATTTATAGTCTAATATATAATTTATATAACCCTATATTAAAAAAATTAGTAAAAGATACATTTTTATGTTATATTTCTTTTTACTTTAAATTAATTCTTATAACATGTCATTATCACACCCAAGTGGCTTCATGGGGTCAAAAAATAGACCCAAGGATTCCATGGTCATACATATCTCATCCAATAAGATTAGGACATGTGTTAGGGTAGTTTAATATTATTATAATATTATTTTTTATGCTTATTTACCAGATTTACCTGTTAACCATGGTAAATAAAAAAATTACTGAAGTTACTATTCATAATGTCCAAAAATAAAAGGTGTATATTTACAAAATTTGTAACTTATGATTCCAAATATGGAATCAATTTTTCCAAATTCAAAACACATAATTGGTAGAAATTAATTTAAAATTAATTCTCACTGTCAAAACCAGAAAACGGGTTTTTAAGAAGTAAAAACTATCAAAATATTGACATGTGTTTATGTCCAATTAAAATGTAAAATTACTTAAAATGAAAAAAATGGATTAAATGATAAAAATATATTCCTTTTATACTTTAAAACCATTTAAAATGATAATCTAACTATATAAATAAATTAGATGAAAAGGTGGTTTTGAATTAAAATGCAGTATTTTTCACTATTCATAAAAAAAATAAACTTTATCAGAAAATTACCAAAAATTTAACCAAAGTAAATTTTTATGTCCCTATTCTATATAATAAGTTTATTTTATCAAATAAAACATATAAAAGTGACAAAAAATATATTTGAAAATGGTTCTCCATCAAAAGGCGGTAAAACTGCATTTTTAGAAAAATACTTCATTTATCCAAAAAATTGAATTTGTTCTTATATCATATCTAAAAAACATATAAGATGAATTTAAAACATTACATTGAATGTATGACATATATTTTTCATTAAATAAAAATCCATAAAGAGTGATATGATTTTATAAACATGATTATTCTCTTTTAAATAGGTATTCATAAAAACACATCTTTTATATTCAATTGGTTTTTATTTCAATTATAATAAATTTGGTAGCCAAAGAATTATTATTTAAACATGTATAAACTATATTTTCATAATTTAGTTGATACAATTCATTCCTTTCATTCCAATGGCTAGGCGTTAACTACCATTTAAAATAATAATAATAATAATAGTGTATTACTTTTTGATATAACTCAACGTTATGTGCAACGTATGATTTCAGAGAAACATATTGTTGTGTGTTGGGTACACTATCAAACAAAGTGTCCACTAACATAAAATTAATATATTATTCATAAATATTAATAGATATGAAAATGTATTATTCTACAAATACCTAGGTTGTTACACACATATTGAATTTTTGATATATCATATCATTAATGATCTTTTAATCATTATATTTTAAGTTTAATTACAATATATTTATCCTTAAAGGGTTTTTTATTTTAATTTCACTCAAGTTGTAAGGTTTATATTCCCCACCTCATTTTAAAATAGAGACCTCTCAAATGTGATAACCCATTTGGTGAATTTGTATAGCCTTTCTTCGTAATATCATTACCAATTTCTTCTACTCTAGTTATCCTTAGTAATATTTTTTTCCCCTTTATCTTTTTTAAAATTTAAAATTTTATAATATTTTATAATGATGTGGTTTTTAATAAATTTATTTTAAAAATATAAAAAAAGGAAATTTATTTTTATGCTTGTATTTTTATCTTAAACTCTGTATTTTTTGGATATCCCTATATTTGTTTCAAAAACTTAAAAATTCATATTTTTAACTATTTTGACTTTATTTTAAAATGTTTTAAAATAAAATCATTTTAAAATTTTCCTTATAAGTCATTTTTTTCAAATTGTGAAAGGTATTTCTCTTTAATATTTTTCAGGGAACTTATCATTCCACCATATTTATTGTTTTATATGAAACTTTCCATCTAGGTTTTAATGGTTCCTAATAGAAATGATTTATCTCCTGGTTTTATAAGATATTTCTTTTAAAATTATTTCAAAAGATTAAGGATATTTCTTATTTCCTTATTGTTTTTTTCTAAAAAAATCCAAAAAAAAGTTTTTTATAGCTAAGTCATTTCCCATTGACATATCTTATGTTTGATCAATGAAATTTTCAAATGATACCATCCACATTATTTCTTTGGAATGATTGTGTAATGTTCTTTTCTATCAAAAATATTATCCATAACTACCTTTTTCTTTCCTAATAATCTTTGTTCTATAACCATAAATCTTCTTTCAATGACTTTTCATTATGAATACCCTATTTTCTATTTCTTTGATTGAAGGGTGTTCACTTAGATTATATACATTTATTAATTGGGAAAATTATTATCTTAATCAAATACCCTTTATCTATATGGTGTAAATACCATATTTTATATTATCTTTATTGAATGGTATTTACCTAGAAAGATGCTAAATATCTTTGGGTATCTATTTATTTTCCATTAGTATATCCTGTTGCAAGTATTTATGGAATTATGAATGTTTTCTACATGTGATTTTATTTTAAAAGTATATGAAACCCATTTTATTTTCATGTATTATTTATGATCTGATTAATTTATTATAGAACACATATGTAAGGATGATGACTAGTGTGGTCCTATATCTTCCTTCAATGAATTGATAAAGTTTATATCTCTGAGATGAAAAGGGTACACTGGATGATTTATCCCAAACCAAATGGTACATTGGAGGATTTATCCCAAGCTAAAGGATACATGGGAGGATTTATCCCAAGCCAAAGGGTACACAAGAGGATTTATCCTAATACAAATAGTACACAAAAGGATTTATCAAATACAAAGGGAATATAGGAGGATTTAACCCAAGCTAAAGGGGTACATAATAGGTTTTACCTTAAGCCTAAGGGTACATGGGAGGATTTATTCTACACCCAAGGGTACATTGGAGGATTATCCCAAACCCAAGATGGTACATGAGTGATTATCCCAAGCCTACAATATAATAAATGTCTTAGTGGATATCTTTGACATGTCATTTTTATGCTTATATATGTTCCATGCCTAATGAATCATGATATATGATCTATGTTTTGTTGGTTATTATTTTCTTATATATCCTGATTATATCCATATTCTCATCTTATGCTCACTTATGATCTTTGATTGTTATCACTTATGCTATACCTTACTGAGAATTTGAGATCAAATATTTCTTATGTTTCCTTTCTCCAGGTTATAAAGATAATTATAACTTATGGAAATTCTAAAAGGGAGTCTAAAGGAGTTATATTATGGATAAATGTTCACATGTATTGAAAAAATATATATATAACTAGTCTTCAAAGAAACTAAACCAAAAGTTTCTCCAAGTTGTGTGAGATTATTGTGAGATGTAGTACTAATGTGAAATTTTTGAAAGTTTAGCTTGGATCATCTCACTTGGTATAAATGTTAATTTGTAAAAGTAAATTTTTTTAGTACTAGTACTAGGAGTATGGGTTTGGGGTGCCTCAATTACCCCAATATACATATGTTCTAGAGCCTATATCCAATTTTTTGTATCCAAATAGGGATATAATTTCTAGAATATCACCACTCTATATTTTAACAAAGTTTTGGAATATTTTACTATACTTAGAATTATCCCTATAGTCTATAATAGGTTTATATTCTCTTATTTATGTTTTCCTAAATCCAGTTCTCAAGGTTTCTACTAAACTTACTCTGATACCAACTGTAACAAACTTAACACCAGTATCCAAGATCCAATGGTTACTATATTATATTGGCATAAAATACAAGAGATCACATCTCATGATATTGAATATTTTAATAGTCTTAAGAGGCTAGATATATACATGATTATTATATTATATTTTAAACATGAAATACAACTTATAATTCTAGTGATAACTTTATTATTTCTTCTAATATATCCCTGAAATCATTAAAAGTTCACTTATGGGTACCCTGTGGATAAGAAAAAAATAAAAGGGTGAGATATGATGCTTAGTAAGGGAAAGTGTATAATGGAATATATCATAGAATAACCAAGGCATGAAAAATATGGCAGAGATAAATAATAATCAAATGTGACATATAACTAATATCATGAATGAGTAATATATCCATGGATGACATAAAAACATAAATAATCATATGGATATAAATAAATAAAGTCATATTGATGTAATTCATAATATCAAATGTCATAATATTATCCTCAAGGCCTCATTCCAAAACATTATACATAAATAGGTGAGGCATACACCAAATAATTAATCTAGTTTGTCTCATGAGAGCTAGTGATGCATCAAGGGGGTATTATAATCCCTACACATCGGTTAATAAGACTAATTAATTCATCCAATGTCATGACCCAACTTAGATAATTCACCTAAATGCTGCCTAAATCGGTCTTGACAAGGCATGAAGGGCGTTCCCGGTCCCTATAGGCTGAAAATTAACACTTTGGCATAAAAATCAATCAGGAGGGAATTATTTCACCATGAGAATAAATGATCGAATGAAGAAATAAAAAAGGACCCATAAACAGTCAGTATTTTAATACGATCAATGTGAATAAAAATCTATACATGTTAAAAAACATCAAACCAAACATCTCAAAACCAACGAAACATCATCTCATAATCTCCTCACAATAGGTGGAACAAATACTCCTCCTATCATAGTCAACTCCTAAGGTATCACTATCAAGAATACCCACCACCTCTAAGAAGTGCCTTCCCTTTTCCTGGACCAAGTATAAGAAAGTCTACAAATTCCCAAAGGCAAAAGTAGGGTGTGAGAAACAATATCCTAGTGGGATATCACCAACTATTCCATAAGTAGTCCATATCAAATAAACTAAATATGATCAATTTAAATAAAATGTGGCATTATAATTCTTTTCAAAAATAATATCTAAGCATTCTCTTCAAAATATTTCAATTTAAATTATAAAAACATGTACAAAAGTGAATTTCCATCAAAAAAAGCATGAATAAGCATTTCCATAAAAATATACATGAATAAATCATTCATAAACACTTTCACAATTAAATCATTTTCAATCATAGTTCCATGGTTATGAGTCTCAGGACTGGTTAGTTCAAGGATCATGGTTCTAAATAATCTCATTGAAATATAGCTCTAGGTGTGTACACTTCCCTATATCTCAAGCCTAGGGGGAATAGGAATCCATCCCAAAGAATTAACCCCATGTCCTTAATATGTTTATTCATCATTTTTATCATTAATACATTGCTAGGTAAAGCTAATATAGGCCTAGTATATATATCAATACCACCCACCTAACTACCCAGACTCCCATGTGGTTCAATTAAATCAAACATACAAGGAGATATCATTAATTTCAATAAGTCTCAGATAATTTTAATCAATCATTTCAATCGGTCTCAAGTTCAAGTTTCAAAACAAGTCATTTTATTTCAAAAACTAGCATCAAATGGTTTTTTATTAGAACTAATGCCTTCTAAAATAATTCATTTCATTTAAAATCATAAAATATTCATGCCTTATCTTCTCAAAATTCACTATCAAATTCATTCTCAAATAATTCATTTCAATTCAAGATCATAATTTTGAAAATAATCACTTTATTTTAAAATCCATTTTCAAAGAGTTTTCATCATGAACACCATGTAATTTCAAAAAAAAATCAAGACTCAATTCATGCTTTGAAAATCAATTGGAAATATATATTTAATCAAGAAATCAAAATCAGTTTAAAATGAAATTAATTGAATTATGAAACCACGTACCTCAATTATGGTCTCAAAAAACACCCAATACGGGATCCAAAAATGGATATTTAAAAGGGATATAATCAATCAAGGAAGTATTTAAGAACTAAAATTCATCAAATTAAAATTTTGATCCATCAATGAAACAAGAATCCACCAATCTTGAATAAGGAAAGAGATAAGGAAATAATAATTCACAATCCAATTGATATTACACTTACTAGAAGATATTCAATGCTTCAAACGGCACTCTGATCTATGAAGTTTCAAGATTTTAATGGTAAAAATAACCTTAAGGGGGTCTCCAAGATCATTAGATTCAAAATAGATTTGATGGAGGTGTTTTTATAATTAAAATAAATATTAGTAAAAATAAAAATATGATATATCCCTTCCATTTCTCATCCAAAACAGCATCATAGGCTAGCCACTGGCTCCCACCGGCCGGCTGGTGGTGTTGGGAAGAATTCATGCAGTATAGGTCATCCTATTAGCTAGATGGTGGGATTCATGTGGGAATACCCTAATACCAACCTTCCACCGACTGGTCGATGACCCTCACTAGCTTTCAAGTAGACTACCAATTACTTTTCTAACTAGATATTCAAGTCCATGCATGATCCATACTTCTATAAAATCTCCTAACTTCTCTAAAAAGGAACAAAATACACACTTGACCCCTCAAAAGGATCAAACAAGTAATAACAACCTAGAAATAGTAGGAAAAACTAGATATCAACATGAAAATAAAGAAGAGACAAAGTAAACCAAGGATAGTATTTGAAATAAGGTGTCATAATTTTACAATTCTCCCCTTTATAAATGATTTTTTCCCTAGAAATTCTATCAAGAAGATTGGTCTACATAGATTAAAGGACAATTCTTTCTCATCAATGCCACACACTCACATGTATTATGAGAATCAGAACCATTCTTCCAAAGCACCCAAACCAAAGGTATGGACTTTTTGTGAAGAAACTTTATCTAATAATTAATCATCCAAAAAGGCTTCTCAGTCACAATCATATCAATTTCTACATCAAGGTCCTCCCAATTCAAAAGATGAGATGGGTCTGAAAGGTACTTCTTAAGTTGTTACATGTGAAACACATTATGGATCAATTTCATCTGATGTGGCAAGTCCAAATGGTATACCACATTTACAATCCTCTCAATAACCTCTAACATCCCCATGTATCTCGATGCTAACTTCCCCTATTTTCCAAGTTTTCAGTGTCCCAATTGATAATAGAATCTTAATAATTCATAGTCACCAACTGAGAACTCTAAAATATATCGATGATGATACACATAAGATTTATACTAGCTCTAATTCATTACCATTCTTCATCAAATCAACTAGATCTTCATTGTCATTTTATATACTAAACTAGGTCCCATCAGGGAAGTTTCACCAATTTATGACCAAAAAACAGTCATAAAATGACTCAAAGGGTTCTATTTTAATATATGGTTGAAAGGCATAGTCATGGGAACTCTCAAATGATGTGTGGTTTTTGGTTTTTAGGTGCAGCAGAGTAGATGACTAAGGTCATCTCTCAAAGGAGGAAGTAATTAAAACAACATATTAAAGGTATTTTGAAAATAAAATAAACTAATTAAAAGAATGGGGTGATTTATGTTTATAAATCTTGAATGTTTATTCTAGAAGAAGAATGTATTTTTTTAAAATTAAATTTGATTATTAAGATACAACAAGAAGATGTGTTTTTTAGAAAATGTTTTTAGAAGGTGTAATAGATCTAACTCTACCTCTTCAATTACTTATTAATCATTATCATTTAATTTAACATCCAATTAATTATGATCCCCTAATTTTTTAACCCCCAATGTAATGGCCCAGACCTCTATGGTCCATTCCCTTGATAAAATCTGGTGGTTGAGGTGTTGTGGGAGGTTAAGGTGACTCATCCCCAGCACTTTGCCCAATTTCCAATTTTTTGAATAGTGTTTCCAGTTTTATGAACAGTATCATGGTGTCATAGAAATGGTGAGTCTATAGTGTCACAGTGTCACAAAAATGGTGAGTCTATAGTGTCACGGTGTCATAGAAATGGTGAGTCTATAGTGTCATGGTGTCATAGAAATGGTGAGTCTACAGTGTCACAGTGTCATAGAAATGGTGAGTCTATAGTGTCACGGTGTCACAGAAACGGTGAGTCTACAGTGTCATGGTGTCATAGAAATAGTGAGTCTACAGTTTCACAGTTTCATAGAAATTGTGAGTCTACAGTGTCATGGTGTCACAGAAACGGTGAGTCTACAGTGTCACGGTTTCACAAAAATCATGAGTCTACTGTGTCATGGTGTCATAGAAATGGTGAGTCTACAGTGTCATGGTGTCAAAGAAATGGTGATTCTATGGTGTCATGATTTCACGGAAACGGTGAGTCTACAGTTTTTCTAGACCAGTGATTCTATAGTGTTTCTAGAATGGTTTCATATTTCCTTTTCCAAATTTTCATATTTTTCCAGTTTCACCGATTTAACGTTTTATTTGACGTTAAATGCACTCAAGGTATTATTTTAAGGGATTAAAGGCCAATTCAAATCCCATAACTCCTATATTAATTTTCCTAAGGTTTGGGATGCCTTTACTTGGTCAAATCGTGTAGTTTAATGTGATCCTCTTTAAATGGAAAATTCAGTGTATCTTAAACTGTTTCTCCATTAAATCTTCTAAAGGGGTGAGATATATTCCTCCCTTGTTCTTCCTCCTTGTTCTATAGTGAGAGACACGTGAACCATTCCTTAATTCCCATATGAGTCCTGTGATCAAACTTTCCTCCTTGTATTGGATCCCCTTGAAGTTCTTCTTGTTGGGAGTGAAACCCCTGTTTTGGTGCAACCAAGAAGTATCGATAAATATTTGATATAAGGTATGATTTATTGTCATTACTTTGGGTTCATCTCCTTCTATTTCTACTTTATATATTATGGAATGTTATATCTATATTACTAATGGACTTTTCTTAGGTTTTGGCTAGTGTGGTGGTGTCTCTACATCCTCAGGTGGTTGCAGTCCTCCAAGAGAGGTGATCGTGATCTGTTTTGTTAGTCTATTCAAAGAGGATCAAAAACCTTTTGAGGTAGGGTATTCATTGCTTCTCTATTATTTTACGTGAAACTGTAGAGTTAGCATGTTTTATCCCATTGGATCACAATACTCGAATGGCCCTAAGGCCTTATTTTTTATTTTATTATAGATAATCCCCCTTTTAAGGGTTGAAGGGGAACCCGTACATGACCCGTAGGCCTAAGGCACAAGGCCCGACATGACCCATAATACATGACCCAAAGGCCCAAAGGCATACCATGCCCAATAGATGACCCGTAGGCCCAGCCCACTAGAACTGCCCCTCCCCAGCTTTTTCATCACTGGATCACAATGGAATTGACATAATAAATATTTGAACTAGATAAATAAATTGATATCAATCGTATGTTATTGCCTATTATTTTTTTAGATAGTGTGATATTTATGCTTACTTTTTTTATCTTTTAATTCTTGATGGAAATTGGTAAAGAACGTAAATCTGAAATTAATTGATAATTATTTGGATAAAGATAAAGAGGCATGTAAATGAATTCGGTTTTTGTTGTTGTAATTTGATGTTAATCAAACTGATGCAGTAAGCATGTTTAATCAATTTTTGATATCTTGTTGTTTAGGTTGCCCATAGTTGGAACCTACCAATAATAAATCGGTTAATTCTAGATGGATTAAATAACTAGTTTTTTGATAAAAAGATAATGCTTCATAGGGTTTTGAGTTACTCTCTTGCTTGTAAGGCTGAGTGCCTTGTGCTTTGGAGCCTTGAGAACTTGTTATGTTTGAAGGTTGGATGCCTTGTTTAAGATCCAAGAGCTCAATTGATATGATGTTTGTTTTCCTGGTGCTTGTGTTGTGATGTGATCCTAGATAGATGTTATGATATGTGGGGGCAAGGAGTCCCATTGGTTGTGGAAGCAGTTGACACCTAGAGTGGTGATATGCATTGGTTTACGCATGTGGGTGTCAGGGAGGACTTTGGGGATGATGAAATGGGTTGGATGTGAATGTTTGGATGATTGTTGATTCTTTTTGGTTGTTTATCTTATTTACTTTCCCCATTACTCAAGGCAGCTAGTTTTCTTACCCTCCTTCCAAAAGGGGCGAAGATGCGCAGGGTATGCCACATGCTTTCTGTGTTTATCTTCTCGAGTGAGGCTAGGTCTATACTCTTGCTATAGGTGGAAAAGAATTAGGGTAGTTCATCTACTCACCAAGTTGATTCCCCTTGTGTTTAATAGATTATAATATTTTTCTAGAATTCCTGGGAATATATAAAAGTAATAATTTTGTTAATAAATTATTGAATAAATGATGTTAACCCATGGGGTTGGAGCTTGCTGGGACATAATGCTGAGGTTACAATTTAAAGGAATAGTTGACTTTGGGTGTGATTCTAATGAGATGTAATGTGGAATTGTTAATGGTTAATTGATGTTTAAAGAATTAATTAACGTAAAGTGTAACTGATAAAAAGTGAATGAAGTAATGCAATAATTATGTTTAAATGGTTTTGTGTGTATAGGATACCAAGTCTTAGAAGTGGTAGTCGTGAGTCCGAGAGACATTAGCTGCAATTGAGTCTAAGACTAGGTTATTCCCATAGTGTAGTTTTGAGATATATTATATTCTATACTTTTGTGTTTTTATACACTACTCCACCATGTCAGTTAGTGAAACTGACACCTCGGGGATTCTAAGCCCTGGGAGGGTGTTTTCCCCAATATTCTGGTGGGAGAATAGATGGCTGACTACCCCCTTTGGCCCTGTTCTCTTCTCTTGGTAGTTGCTTGTGCTGGTAGGCACGGCGGTTAGTTTTCCCCATATATGTGTGTAGAGGGTTGTAATGGATTATGGTTATTCACACACATATATTCTGGATATAGTTTCCTAT
The DNA here is from genome assembly GCA_963277665.1 of Viscum album. NCBI lineage: Eukaryota > Viridiplantae > Streptophyta > Magnoliopsida > Santalales > Viscaceae > Viscum > Viscum album. The sequence continues at coordinate 161,056,952 of OY728155.1, read as the reverse complement.
GGACTACTATAGGTGTAACGTTTATAGGCTATGATGTCTTAAGGATCCTTACTCGGTGTATGGGATATAATGGATTGAGGTTTAATACCTGACGTATGATACACATTATTTGATCTATATTGGCTCCTAGAAACTACCTGGTTACTTTTCTTACATGTACATGGTGGTTTTGTTTCATGAGGTGCATGTTGTGGTTCTTCATCTAGGTGTCTGTGGGCAAGCCTTTTTAGAGAGAGATGCTTAGGACGTGCGACGTTGGGGAAAAGCGGAAAACTATTGGAGAATTATTAGCGGGGTACCCTTGATATTCTTTATTATATTATATACTCGTGTATGTGATAATTGGTGAGAGTATCCATGGTGGGGTTGGGAACTTAGTATACATGTTTAGGTGATGAGTTAGTTTCACTTTTTTTCACTGTGCTTTAGCATGATTTATTTAATTTTTCACAAGAAGCTCTGAGGAGGATCCTACTAAGTATACTGTTATACTCACTCTATGTATATATAAACTATTTTTAAGGTCACTTAGAGTAGGTTGGAGATTAGGCTGGTTACTACTAGCTTGGGTTTTTAGGAGCTGTTAAGGCTTCGTGGTTGCTGTTGTTTCTACTTTCCTTTGCTACTTAAAGTTTTTTCATTCATTTGTAGTAGTTTTTCATGGAATTACATATGTGTACTTGGGTTTTATTTTATATTTCAGTATAATTTGGATTTGTTTGGTGTTTTCATTATCTCTCCCTTTTTCATGTGTTCTCTTATAGGGTAATGCCTCACGTTTGTTTGTTTATTATACCCTCGGTGCTAGTCGCCAACCCGGGTCCTACTAGAGGTGGGACTCGGAGGTCACTATTTCCATTCTCATATTTTTTTCCTATGAGGGTTACACATTCTGGGGAGGGGGTCGTGAAACCCAAACCCTATGTGAATTAACTAAACCACAAAGATGAAATGAATTAAACCTTAGGCTATCTTTGGAACAAGCAATCATAGCACCCTTCTTTAATTGTCGTTCCAATGATAGATTATGGTCAGTGATGAATTAGGGATCAAATCCATACTATAATTGAGGATTAATTTATTTTATGGATTATATTTGAACTCTAAAAATTTATCCCGTGTGTTTTTGTTTTACCGATTAAGATCACGCACTCACAATTAACACATTACTCGACCTCATGATTTTTGTGTTAATTATTAAATTGCTTTCCTAGTTTCATTTAATTTAAAAAATAAATTAATGGATCATATTAAGTGAATTTCAGTATATAATTTATTCAAAATAAATAAATTAATAAGTTTATAGGTATATTGATTACTAAGAAAAACTAGTCTTCCATGGGCAGTGTGGTCATCATAGAAATGTTTTGCTTTCGAAAATGTCATGGAAAGGGTATAACCCAATAATGTTTCTACTATTTATTTCTAGTCCAAATAGGATGAGTATATAAGAATAAAATTTAATTAAATAGAAGAAATAGAATATAAACTATGAAGTTTATTGCAATAACAAAAACATTACAACAAAGAAGAGGAAAAGAAGAGCATTTTGGAGGAGATACTATCTTGATAGATTCCCTCATCCAATATTTAATTTAAATATAAATTTACCACTTATACTATTCTCCTAATCCTCTAAGGAACTTCCAACCCCATCCAAATGAGAAAAACACAAATTTATAGAGTAGAGAGGATTCTAGGGTTTCAAGACTTTTCAAGTGTGAATGGGGAATTCACACAAATATTTTACTCCAAATTTAATTGATTGTTTGACCTCAAAAATCATGAACCAGTTATCATTATAGAAGTATGATTTGTGATAAAAAAAATCCTAGATCTTTTCTCCAAATTTTGTCCCAATCCAAGCACATAGGAAGAAGTTGTGGCCCAAATACTGAAGTGGTGTCTAATCTAGCGAGTTTATTCCAACATTGATTTTATGTCCTGTTTACTCCAATAAAATTCATGATCCATCTTGAATTTAGTCAATAAAAGTTATATACCATTGAGTGAGTAATTCTATTACAAAATTTTAAGTTCAAATAATACACAAAAAATATTTATGGCCAAAATACTATAGCGAACATTAAAGGGAAAAACTATAATTTTCATTAAAATTTTCAAATTAATGATATAATCCCAAATATTTTATAGGTAAACATATTTAATCATAATATGAGGAAATTATTTCATTTATTATCAATAAAATATTCAACAAAATTGTGTTTTATAAACTCCCCCACACTTACCCTTTTGCACTCCTAGGAAAAACCTCATATCATGTACGCCAAAAAAATTGTGACAATATATGCATGTTCATATTCCTCAATCCACAATGGAAATATAGGAAAAGTAAGAATACCATCAATATTTAATATCAATAAATTTGAAATTCACTTTCTTATAAATTGTATCAAAAAAATATAGTGATATTAATGACACTAATCATAGCGAAACAATTTATGGGTTTACCATGCCATTAATTCCCCATGTGTATGTGTGCCAACCATTTTAAGTTCATAACTCCACCCTTTATTCAGTATATTCAGGTCAAGTAAAATAATTCTTCTTACCTAGTTTAATACACTAAACCTATTCTATATTTCTTTGTAATCAAATTTCAAGACTCATTCACTTAATAATTACCAAAAGTCAAACCTTAAGTTCCTGAAATAGATATCCCCTCATGTTGTACATTTCATCACTCCCCTATTTATTAAAATAATATTATTATTTTTTAGGGCATATAACTTTTAGATATTATGCACACACTCATAGGTTAATTTGGTACATTAATGAAACTGATCAGAAGATAAATGAACATGTGGATAAACCATTGATATAAAATGATTTTTTTTACCTAACTTGGATATACCTTCAATTGAGTAGGAAAATTTTCACAAGTCATGGTTACATGAAAAATTTTATGGTTAAATAAATGAAACAATTTACCATGATCAAATATTATAAATAATAGTGTCAAAATCAAAAAGGTTTTATAATGATACAACCAATCATATCATCAACGACTTTCATTTTTATAAAAAAACCCTTAATAATGAAATCTTGCTCATTATTATCATAACACTAATGAATTTTGAAAACATACATTTTCCATATGTTCCACATGTAAATTATCATGTTATATGATTTTTTTTATTATCATTTTAAAAAAATAACAAAAAAACCTAATAGAAAACACACACAAAAATGAAAATCCTAAATATCTACCCTAAAATGTTTTCCCCTCCCCCACACTTAAAATATTACATTGTACTCAATTTGAACCTATGATATTATATATGCACATGAAATTTAGAATTTTAAATAGGATAAATAATATAAAAGTGAAAGGGTTAGTAACAGCTTGATATTATCAAGTGACGATGGGGTTATGCAGTGTGATGAAATAAACTACATGGATGGGAAGTCCCTCAATGTATTTCTTCAAATATTTACCATTTACTGTAAAGATCCTTTCTATTTACTCTTGTGTTATCTCCACTGCACCATAATAAAAAAAATAGATACAATATAAGGACTTAACCATCTTGAATGCAACTTACTGGGCATTAACTTCAGTCATGAACTATATAGAAGGACTTTATATATAACATGAAACTCCCTATTTTGGATAATTATATCATGAGATTGTTTTGATATTTCCTTGTATAGAATTTAGTACTCATATTATTTCAATAAAATCTCCTCAATCTCTTGAATTTATATATTTCATTGAATTCCAGCTTGGGCCAAATCCATGTTGCATTTCTTTATAGCCCGATGCTCGACCTCCACAGGGAGATGAAAGGATTTACCAAAAACAATATGAAATGGGGAAATACTTTGGTAGTCTTATATGTCATACTATAATCACATAGTGCATCATCCAAGTTCTTTCTCCAATCCTTTCTATTCGGTTGCACGGTTTTCTCCAAAATTTGTTTCAACTCCTGATTTGAAAGCTCGGTCTGGCCATTTGTTTGGGGGTGGTATAGAGTAGATGTTTTATGAATCACCCCATACTTATAAAGAAGGGAATACAAATTCCAATTGAAAAAGTGTGTCTCCTAATCACTAATGATATCCTTTGGTACTCCAAACCTGCATAAAATTTGAGCCTTAAAAAAATCCCCTACGGCATGAGAATCATCAGTCTAGGTAGCCGTGGCCTCCACCCATTTTATAACATAATCCATAGCAACCAAAATGTATAAGAAAAAAATAAACTTGAAAATGACCCATAAAATCAATTCCCTAAACATTAAAAATATCACAAAATAATATGGGTTGTTTGGGAATCTCATGTCTCCTCAAAATGTTTCCAGTGTGTTGGAAACATGAGAATGAATTAAAAAACACATAAGAATCATGGAACAAGCTAGGCCAATATAATCTAGAGTCTAATATTTTCCTAGATATTTTTGGGGGACAAAAGTGTCCACCACAAGAAAGGGTATGAAAAAAATATAAAACAGAATCAAACTCATGATCAGGCACACATATTCTAATTGATTGGTCACTACAAATGCTCCATAGGTATGGATCATCCCACACATAAAACCTAGACCCACTTGTTAATTTTCAAACTTGATGTTTCTTTAAATTTTTAGGAATTTTAGAGGCAAAAAAGAAGTTCACTAAATCTTCATACCAAGGATGCATACCTGACATGACATAGAGATTCTCATTGGGGAAAGAGTCCTAAAGTGGTACCTAGTCTAATGTGTCATCCTCTATTGTTTGAGTAATCCTACTCATATGGTCTATCACAAATTTTTATGCCCCTTCTTTTCCTTTACCTCAATATCTAATTCTTGAAGAAGGAGCATCCATCAGATAAGTCTGGGTTTTGCATCTAGATTCTTCAAGAGGTACCTCAGAGCTGTATGGTCAGAAAAAACAACTACTTTAGAGCCCAATAAATATGAAAGGAATTGATATAAAGAAAATATAATAGCAAGAAACTCGTTTTCCATTTTGGTTTAATTTTATTAGGTTGAATCCAAATTCCTCGACGCATAAGCAATCACATGGGACCACCCTACTACCCTTTGATATAAGACAGGTCCAACTGCAAAGTTAGAGGCATCACACATAATCTATAAAGGAAGCTCCCTATGTGGTGGATATATGATAGTTGAAGTGGTAAGACACTTATTTAGATCATCAAAATATACCCTTCATTAATCATCAAAAAATAAGTCAAAATCTTTTTGAATAAATCAAGATAAGGGTAGAGAAATATTACTAAAATCTTTGATGAAGCATCGATAAAAGACTACATAAACTAGGAATTATCTAACATCATGCACACATAAAGGATCTAGAAAGGATGAAATAATATCTACCTTAGATCTATCAAACTCTATTCCATGTTTTGACACTACATGGCCTAAGAAAATGTTATGATTTACCATGAAATTACATTTTCCAAAGTTCAAAACTAGATTCTTCTCAATACAAAGATTCAACACTTATCCAAAAATAAATATACATTCATCAAATGAATATTCATACACTATAAAATCATCCATAAATAACTCCATGAAGGTATCAATGAAATATGAAAAAATAACCACCATGCATATCTGGAAGGTACCTAGGGAATTGAAAAGTCCAAATGGCATTCTTTGGTAGGAAAATGTGCCAAATAGAAAGTGAATATTGTCTTCTCCTAATCCTCCAAAGCTATAGAAACCTGAAAATATCCAAAAAATCCATCCAAGAAATAATAGTGTGTCTTCCCAACAAGTCACTCAATCATTTGATCAATAAATGGGAGCAGAAATGAACCTTTTGAGTGGATTGATTTAGTTTTCTATAATCAATACACACATGCCAACTATTTTTCACCCTCATTGGAACTAACTCCTCTCTCTCATTTCTTGAAACATTAACACCGCTTTTCTTTGGCATATCTTGAATAGGTCTCACCCACTGGGAATCTAAAAGGGGATAAATGATACCTACCTTGAGCAATTTTTTAACTTATTTTTTAACAAATTTCAGAATATTTGGATTGATTCTCCTTTGTGGTCACCTAATTGGTTTAGCCTCATCCTCAAAAAGAATCCTATGCATACAAATGGAGGGGATAATACTAGATATGTTAGCCAAGGTCCTCCTGGTAACCCTAATGTTATCCCTCAAAATATTTAAAAAAAATATTCATGTTCAAAAGGGATATTATTATCAATGATAATAGGTAATCTCTCACCACTCTACAAGTATGAGTATTTGAGATTTTGTGGAAATTGATTGAGTTCCAATGAATGGGGTGATGTATGGATGGATACACTTAAGGAACTAAAATATGTGTATAATGGAAATCATTATCATAATAGACTTCATCAAAATTAGATAATAACGCATCAAATGTATCAAGATACTCAATAGACATGTCATAATCAGAGTAAAAATGATCAAAATCATATAATGAATTCATATCAAAATAAAATCCAAGAGAGGTGTGTGCATTAAAAATAGGTGTGGAAGTGATATTAGACATCAAACTATAACCAATGCTCATAATCTCTCTAATCATAGGATAGTAAAAATCCATGGGGTTTTTACTTGGTGGTTCAAAATGGTAGATAAAAAAAGTATAATAGTCTACTGAGGGATACTTTATGGATTATATAACATTAAATATCACAACTTCATCTCCAAACTCCATGGAAATTGTACCATCATGGAAATTTATGATAGTTTTTTCATTTTTAAGGATGGTTCTACCAGAGATAATGGGATAAAAATAATTTACCTAGCCAACCTCTATGTTAAGCATATAGAAATCTACTAGAAAGATCATGTCTCTTACCTGAACAAGTACATCCTCAAGGACTCCCACTGGATATATTGTAGCTCTATTCACCAACTACACCACTAATCTCGTCAAATTCAACTCACCAACCTATAAATAAGAGAATATAGATTAAGGCATCACATTTATGGAAGATCCCAAATCACATAAAGCATCAAAAAAGTGTAACTCCCCTATGGTGAATGGTTTGGTGAATGTCCCTGGATCCTTTCACTTTGTTGGCATTGCTTGATTTTGTGTAATGAATGATGATTCATTCCTTACAATATTTAACCTCTCATTTTCCTTGAGCCCTCTTTTATTGGTATAATGTTCTTTAAGAATTCATTATACCTTGTAATTTTCTTAATGGCCTCAATAAGGGGTATATTTATCTCAATGTTCTTGAATGTGTCCAAAACCTCTTTTTTCATCACCTCTTAATCCATATTTTTGGTTTGAACAAATCTATTTGGAAAAGGGAAGGGGTTTAGGAGGAACATCATCAATATTTTTCTTACCTTTGTATTTCTCATTGGGTTGTTCATTAGTTGATCTTGAATGGGTCTTATATGGGGTTGAGGTTAATCTTGTGTAAGAGTTGGTGTCCTAGAACCAACTGGTTGTACTTTGATTACATGGATATTTAATGTATTTAAATATTAAACATCTTATTACATATTGTTCATTGTTCTACATGACTATGATGTAATAATGTCCTAGAGTATTTGTTGCATTGATAAGGTCATGGTAGTTCCCTTCTATGATGAGAACCTTGAAATGCTATAAAAATATTCTTAAATATAGTTCTACGGTTGGATGACATAATATGATGGGACACATAGCATTCAGACCATCAGGTTCGAGTACTCATAAGCAGATCAGACTTCCTCTCATAAAGTTCGCACTTGGTAATCTCCAAGACAGGAGATTATGATAACAGATCTTCCAGTAGGAATTCCGCATGTTTTGGTGTCATCGGATATTTCTATCTACAAGTATGTGTAATAATCCTTAGACTTTAAGATTATTATTAATACGTGTCATGACTCACGCACTTTTATTTACTGATGAAAACAGTCATGAAAATAGTTGGCGGGAATTAGGGTACGTTGGGTGTGTCATGAGTGGCATGTTATTAATGGATAAGTTGAGGAAGGATTTGCCCCTTCTATTTATGGAAGTTGATATCTTGGCCCTTTGATTGAAATAGAACCGTCATGTGAAATTGCATGGCCATGGTGTAATGATGAGTTTATTTCAGGTAGTCAAAGAAGTATGTATCAAGCATAAAGGTTGATGACACTATCATGAAACCTGCTTGATGAGATATTGAGACGAAGGGATTATATTACATAGTGAGCATTCATATGTGGATTTCATTGTTGTGACTTTATGTTCTTTCTCTTGGGTGACTTGACCCGTTGCTAGATAGTACTCTTGGACTTTAGGAAAGCCCGCCTAATGACAATGATAAAGAATCCTAGAGGGTCACACACTAAGTGTTTTTGGTGGTCTCAGTTAAATTCTATTTGAAATTAATTAATGAAATAAATATTATTCTCAAGACCATGGAATAATTTTATTCAAGTTAAAATGATCGCATAAATTAAATAAAATTTATTTATTTATTTTATTGAACATTTAATAAATATTTATTTACTAGTTTGTAAATAAAATATTTATTTAAGTGATCAAGAATGATCGACACAAGACACTCACTTCGCTACACTAGCACCCGGAGAACGAGTAGTGTCGATCGGAGGCCATCGGAGCATGTGTGGATCACCGCTAGAGGGATTCTAGTTTGGATCCTCATAAGTGCAATGAGATAATTCGTAAGGGTCATTTTGAATGATCAACATCATCAATGAAGAAAATACCGAAGATCTAGGTATTCTTTTCTTTATTAAATTAATTATAAACATGATGTGAAATATCCTCTCTAAAGGTTTCAGACCTCTTCCCTATTTATCTAAATCTTTGATTTTATTCTATGGAGACTGGATTTCATCGTCGTATTGATCCTAGAATAATCATTGATCTTGGTAAAAATTAAAGTTGGGTGTCAGACCAACTGCGCTTCCACTGCGCTCATAACCTACAAGTGGTATCAGAGTGGTTACATCATAGTTTATAATTATTTAAATATTTTGTTAATGATTTACACATTTAATAATTTAGTTGTTTCAATTTAAGTTAATTATTCTACAAATCTGAATCTCGATATCTATTCCTCCTCTTTTATTTCTCATTCACCTTATAGAAATGATCTTTTCTTTTAATTTTGATTAAAATAAAATAGAGGATCTCATCCATAGGTTCCAAATCTTCCTAGCCGTACAACACCACAACACAAGGCATATATTTAGCAGTACACACTATGTATTAAAGATTTAATGCATCAGACCGGTCTGCCAAACCAAGTCATGTGTTGGAGTCTTTCTAATCCTTAAATGAATCCATGTGTTGACTAGGAATAGGTGGAACATAGTTTCCAGATTACACACTATGTAGTCCACTGAACACGGCATGTAGTCCCTTTAGGTTAGGTTTGGACCATGTACCCCATATAGGGCTTTCCTGGCTAGAAACCATGTAACGTGGATACTACATGGTGTGTGGCCCATTGAACACACCATGTACTCCAAATATTTCTGAATTACATCTACACACCATGTCCCCGAGCATGTACTTAGGATGGATGGTGAATGATAGTACATGCCGTGTAGTTGGAACTACACACTGTGTACTCATCAAAATTATGCAGATTTATTAAAATTTATTATTATATTATACAAACTCTTGATATGTGTACCATAGTGCAAGCGTAAATATGAGGCACAACATGTGATAGGTGTTTTATATATATGTGTTTAATTTAACATCTAATTAATGTTCATTTCTACTCATTAGGTAGTTATGAACAGGAATTCATTGGGTTTCCTCCAAGGTACAAGTTACGTACAAAGATAATTTTAAATGAATTTATTTTTTTAAAATTATGATGGATGAGAATCTTAAGGAAATTAATAAAAGGGTTTAATATGAAATTATTGATTAATTAAATATAATTAATTGATTTGAGCAGGATTTATCTTAAACAATAATGATTAAATAATTGAATGCTGGTTTTATTTATGCGTAAATATCATTGCATGTATGGATGATCATGATCTAGACTAGGGCCTTTGTATGTGGATGGTTTCTTTTAATTTATTTATTTAAATTAAATTTTTTGGCATGGGATCCTTATCCTCATTAATATGTAGGTCCTGCATGCCCAAGGTTTATTTTATGTAAAAACCCTTTTACCCCTCACCTACATGTGAGTTAAAAAAAGGAATATGTAATAATGGATTCGGTTCAAGTTGGATCCAAGGCAAAATCAATCCCATGAGATACAGAGGTGGTCATGTGGAAAGATGTAAACATGAACCCAAAAGGTTCAAGGTGTTTCTCCCCTAGGTCAGGATTAGTTTATCAACCACTATATAAACTAACCACTAGAAAATATCATGATCATTCCCTTTGCTTTATTTTATTTCTATCAGATGCATGGTTTATCATTATGGATGTGTTGTCACGATCACATAATTAATGAATTAAACAAGCATGTAATATATAACTAAAATAAACCAAGATTATGTGTAAATATTATCAATATATGGTTAATCACATAAGTAAGTTCCACTTAATATTAACAATAATGTGATAATGATAATAATAAATTCACACATAAGAGATAAAAATACCTCAAATAAAATATTAAGTCATACCAAGCCTTTCATTACTTGATTAAGGGAAAAACTCAATAAAACTATGTGTTTGACCAACCCTTTTTGGGACACTTACTTTTATACAGGAAACCCTTATGAAAGGTTTTGGGTTGATTTAACCATATTACATCAAGAGGAGTAGCCCTTGATAGACTTGGTGTTATATTGGAGGCTAGAGTTTAGGAAATCCAAAGTCAGGATTTCAGGATTGGGGAGTGCACTCAACAGATCAAGGAGCTGCAAGCCCACAGTTGGCAAAGACCTACCTACCTAAATACCTTCAAATAGATTTACCAACCCTTATTGGGGTTATGCTAAAAGGAATATGGATCCTTGCCACTAGAATGTCATGGAAACTAAACATTCCGAGTTCAATGGTGAGGGCCATTGGGATTTGATAAAATAGTGGGAGACTTAATTTATTATTTCTCATAAAAATGTAATCAAGAAAGTACTAATGATATGCTATTTTAATTGTAGAATAAAAAATGAAAAGATCATCAACCAAACTATCCCTACGATCAATTATGGATAAATACAACATCCTCACTAGTAGTAACTTCCAGGAATGGTTTGGATGCCTTCATGTTATCCTACGCCATGAACAGAAGTCTTGCGTATTGGAGTAATCATTACCTAATATTCCTACCAAAGAGGCGAGTGATGAGGATTTCCTGGTCTATGAGAAACATATGAACAACATGGTCGATGTTCAATGTTTGATGCTATCATCAATGTCTAGTGAGCTCATGAAGTCTCACAAAAACATAGATGTATATAGCATGCTCAAGAACCTATGTGGTCTTTACCAGGAGAGAGAAAGACTGGAAATGTTTGAGATCTCCAAGGCACTCTTTCAGAGTAAACTTGGAGAGGGTTCCCCATCTGGGCCTCATATAGTCAAGCTCATTGGCTACATTGAGTGCTTGGAGGTTTTAGGGTTTAAACTCCCTGAAGAACTGGGCACCGATCTCATTCTCGCATCACTCCCTCAGAACTTCTCCAGCTTTGTTGTTAATTTTAACATGAACAACATTGAGAAGTCTCTATCTGATCTTTTTATCCTCATTATCGAAGTGGACAAAGATATGAAACATGAAAAGCCTTCTGTCCTTATGGTGAATAAGAGGAAAGGGAAGGCGAAGAGCTTTAAGACCAAATCTTCTTCATAGCCTTCCAAGAAAAGGAATATCAATGGGGAGGTAAGGAAATAAGAGGTTATTTGCTTTGCATGTGGCAAGAAAGGCCACTGGAAGAAGAACTGCACCCAACCTAAGAAGCAAGGGGAATCTTCAGGTGCATTTTTTATCAAATTCAATCTATCTGTTTCTACAAATTGGGTATTATATACAGCTTGTGGTGCTCACATATGTATCAAAATACAGGAACCAAGTAGATTTAGGAAGATTGAATGAGGGGAGGTAGATCTACAAGCATCCAACAAAGCCAGACTTATTGTTGTAGTTGTCGGGGAATACCACCTCACGTTGCTAATTGGGATGATCTTGGTGTTAAAGGGTTGTTATTATGTGTCTTCTATTACTAAAAACATTATTTCTATATCTATATTAGATACATATGGTTTTTTTTCAATTATGGAAATGAATGTTTCTTCTTTTACAAAGATAGAATTTGTTTTGGTAGGGAACATTTATACAACGGTCTTTATGTGTTGGATTACACAAACCAAGTAATGGAAATCGATAACAAAGATACTTCACATGACTCATACCACACCCAACTTTGGCATCACTAGCTAGGTCATGTAAATGAGAAACACTTTACAAAGTTACATCAAAATGGATATTTAGATTCTTTCAAACTAAAACCACTTGGCGTATGTCATGCATGTTTACAAGGAAAAACTACCAAATCCCCATTTAGTGGGAAAGGTGAAAGGGATAAAGAACTTATTGAATTGGTTCATAACAATTTGTGTGGACCATTTCCATTTGAAGCAAGGGGAGAGTACTCATACTTCATAACTTTTACTGATAATTTTAGTAGATATGGATACATCTACTTAATGAGGTATAAGTCAGATTCTTTTGATAAGTTCAAAGAATACAAGAATTAAGTTGATAACCAGCTTGGTAAGAAGATTAAGAAACTATGCTCAGACCGAGGTGGAGAATTTCTTAATCAAGACTTCATTGATTACTTAAGGGAGTTTGGTATCCTATCCCAACTCACTCCTCCTTACACGCCCTAGTGGAATAGTGTGAGAAAAAGGAGGAATCTCACCCTTTTGGACATGGTGAGATCAATGATGATTCATGCGATTCTTCCATTATCCTTTTGGGGATATGCGTTACAAACAGTGGCACAATACTAAACCAAGTACCAACTAAATCGATAAATAGTATTCTATATGAGTTTTGGAGTGGAAATAAAGCCATGTTATTAAATTTACATGTTTGGGGAAGTGATGTGTTTGTTAAGGCCTCTTCAGGTAACAAACTTTCACCCTAAGGTACAAAGTGTTCCTTTATAGGATACCCCAAGGAAACAAGGGGATATTACCTATACAACCCCATAGAAAAAAAGGTTATAGTGGTAAGACATGTCATATTCCTTGAGAGGGAGCACATCTCCAAAAATAGATAGTGGGAGTGAGATAGACTTCGATGAAGTTGAGTCTCAAGGTACACAAGAGTTACTACAGGAGTAGATTCCACAAAACCCCGTGGAAGAAAGAACTATTCCAGAGACACAAGAACTGCGTAGGAGTACAAGAGATGTTAGAGAACCGGGATGGTATAGTTTTCTAGTTACTGGGGATGGTGTTTCATTATTAGTTGATAATAATGATCCTCTAACCTACAAGGAATCAGTAAGTGGCACGGATGTTTCCAAGTGGAAAGAAGCCATGAATTCTGAAATGGATTCCATGTACCAAAACCAAGTTTGGATTTTGGATGATCGTCCAGTTTATGTAAAGACTTTTGGTTGCAAGTGGTTATTCAAGAAGAAACTGGACATGGAAGGACAATTCATTACCTATAAGGCATGACTGGTTGCAAAAGGGTTCAAATAGCCTCAAGGCATTGACTACAATGAAACCTTTTCACTAGTTTCAATGCTGCTTACCATGACTATGAGATTTTGAAAATGGATGTCAAAACAGTCTTCCTTAATGGGAACCTTCAGGAAGATGTCTACATGACACAACCTGAATGATTTATGACTCCAAAGTATTCCAATAAGGTATAAAAGTTATAGAAATCCATATATGGATTAAATAAATCATCCAAGTCATGGAACATTCATTTTGATGAATCCATAATGAAATTTGGTTTTATCAAGAATGAATATGAGCCTTGTTTCTAAAAATGGTTTAGTGGGAGTGCGGTCATTTTCCTAATAGTATATGTCGATGATATATTACTTATTGGAAATAAGATACCAGTCTTATATTCTGTTAAGGCACGGTTGAATCAATGCTTCTCCATGAAGGACTTGGGTGAGGTAGCATATATTATTGGGATCAAGATCCATCATGATAGATCCAAGAGATTGTTGGGCCTAAGTCAAAGTACATACATTGATAAGATACTGAAGAGATTCAGTATGGGACAATCCAAGAGGGGATTGTTTCCAGTGTCACATGGCATTCATCTTTTTAAGAAAATGTTTCCTCAGACACATGAGGAAAGAATGATAATGGAAAGGACTCATTATACATCAGTGATTTGGTCAGTCATGTATGACATTCTATGTACTAGGCTGGATGTCACCTATACATTGAGTGTGGTAGGCCGATATCAAGCTGACCCAGGTGAACACCATTGGATGGCAGTCAAGACTACCCTAAAGTATCTGATGTGTACTAAGGATATGTTCCTAGTTTATGGAGGAGATGAGGAACTACTCATCAGAGGGTATGTAGATGCTAGTTTCTAGACTGATCAAGATGACATGAAGTCGCAAACAGGATACATATTCACTTTGAATGGAGGTACAGTGAGTTGGAAGAGCTCAAAGAAGAGTGTGGTCACAGATTCTATAGCATATTTCGGGTATATCGTAGCTTCTAAGGCAGCTAAAGAAGCAATTTGGATGTGAATCTTCATCCAGGAGATAGATGTGATACCTATCAGTAAAGATCTCATCACATTGTACTGTGATAATATTGTAGCGGTGGCTCTTGAAAAAGAGCCAAGGTCACATCAGCGGACAAAGCACATACTTTGAAATTATCATATCTTGAGGGGTTTTTCTTAGAGAGGTGAAGTTGCAGTGAGTAGTATATACATGTAAGACAACATGGCGGACCCCTTGACTAAACTCTTGACTTAGCAGAAACATGATCACCATGTGAGGTCTAGTGGATTGAAAGTCGTAGGAAGTTGGCTCTAGTCCAACTGGGAGTTTTTAAGAGTTTATTTCCTAGAACCAATTGATTGTAATGTTATTACATGTATATTTAATGTATTTAAATATTAAACATATTATTTCATATTTTTCATTGTTTTGCATGACTATGATGTAATAATGTCTGAGAGTATTTTTTGTATTGATAAGGTCATGGAAGTTCCCCGCTATGATGAGAACCTTGAAATGATATAACAATATTCTTAAATATAGTTATATGGTTGGATTACATACTATGATGGGACACATAGCATGTAGACCATCAGTTGTAAGTACTCATAAGCAGATGAGACTTCCTCTCATGAAGTTCGCACTTGGTAATCTCCAAGACAATAGATTATGAGAACAGACCCACCAGTAGGAATTCCGCATGTTTTGGTGTCATCAGATATTTCTATCTGCAAGCATGTATAATGATCATTAGACTTTAAGATTATCATTAATACATTTCACGACTCGCGCAATTTTATTTTCTTATGAAAATCATCACGCAAATAGTTGGAGGGAAGTAGGGTACGTTGGGTGCATCACGAGTGGCATCTTATTAATGGATAAGTTGAGGAAGGATTTTCCCTTCCATTTATGGAAGTTGATATCTCAGCCCTTTGATTGAAATAGAACTGTCACATGAAATTCCATGGCCATGGTGTAACGATGAATTTATTTCAGGTAGTCAAAGAACGATGTATCAAGCATAAAGGTTGATAAAACTATCATGAAACCTTTTTGATGAGATATTGAGACAAAGGGATTATATTACACAATGAGAATTTGTATGTGGATGTCGTTGATGTGGCTTTAAGTTCTTTATTTTGGGTGCCTTGACCTGTTGATAGACAGTACTCTTGGACTTCAGGCAATCCCGCCTAATGCCAATGAGAAAGAATTATAGAGGGTCACACACTAAGTGTTTTTAATGGTCTCGGTTAAATTCTATTTGAATTTAATTAATGAAATAAATAATATTCTCAAGACTATGGAATAATTTTATTCAAGTTAAAATGATCGCATAAATTAAATATTATTTATTTATTTATTTTATTGAACATTTAATAAATATTTATTTACTAGTTTTTAAATAAAATATTTATTTAAGAGAATAAATTATTTATTTATTTATTCAGGTGTTCAATAAATGGAAGTGGAGTTCAAGCAGATCAAGGCCGGTCTGGTATTAAAATAATTATTTTCAAGGTAATAAATAATTATTTAACTAGTTGGCACAAGTTAAAATAATAATGATACTATTATTATTTTTTGACGTGGAATTTTATTCATAATTACATTTTTCACAAGTTGGTGCACCATAAATAATGATGCGGTATTATTATTATGAGCATGGGTTTTCTCTAAGTTCATGAATGTATTTAATTACTATTATAAAATTAAATATTGTAACTAAAGTTCCATGCATATAAATAGACAAGTATATCTATTGTGCCATAGTGAACACACTGTATGCTTGGTGAATTGATAATTATTGAGACAAATAATTTCTCTCTTGAATCCTCTTCCCACCCCTCTCAAGAAAGAGAGAGGTTCTTCAAGGATGAAGAACAAGTGACCAAGAATGACTGATACAAGACACTTGCTTCACCACGCAAGTACCTGGAGAACGAGTGGTGTCAATCGGAGGCCATCGGAGCATGTGTGGATCACCGCTAGATGGATTCTAGTTTGGATCCTCACAAGCGCAATGAGGTAATCCAGAAGGGTTATTCTGAATGATCAACATCATCAATGAAGAAAATACTGAAGATTTAGGTATTATTTTCTTTATGAAATTTATTAAATTAATTATAAACATGATTTGAAAGATCCTTATGACAACCCTGCTTTTTATTACAACTTAAACATGATTTATTACATAAAACTTCACTTGATACAATAAAGAAGATCAAGATTTTTAGTGTCTTTGGGGATTAGGATCATTACATAAAAACTTGAAACATGAAATACAACATCTTTATTGAAAACTTCCTTTACATGACCACTACATTCCCTCGTACTTAGCATTGCATGGGATAACCTGAGGACATGCATAAGAAAAGGGTGAGCTATAAAGCCCAGTAAGGGAATACACATGGAATAACATGAGGAGTACAATACATGTTAGACATTAGGCATATCAATAGAGCACAAGAGAAACATGAACATAAAGGCGTGATAAAGCATGATAATCATAACATGGAAATGTGGCAACAACACTTAACATGGAATTAGCATGATCCAAGACTTATTGCACATGGAGCATGAGTAAATCCTCATTGCACATGAAGCACGAGTAAACTCTCATTGCACTTGAATTATCATGAGTTAACACTCATTACACATGACGTATCATGATACTATACTTTACCCAATGTATTGGAGCGCTATAAGGGCGCACCCTTCTTAAACATTTCATTTCATGCATAAGTGTGCCACATGGATCATAAAACATGGATTCAATAAACACAATAATTTATTCCACGATAAAGGAATGTGGAATTCATACATGAAACTTTATAATCAATAATTAAATGTGCATAAAGTTGAATACCCTTAATGGAGAAATGGGCATGGTATTCACTACACAATGGTATTGGCTTAGAAAATCGGTGCAATTTCGGCAGTGTAACGGCGTGACATAAGAATTCATAAAAATGGTTGATGAGAGAGAAAGAGGTGTCTCATTATATTTATATGAATTGGAAAGTAAGGGGGTTCATATAGATACATGTCCAAACAATTGTAATGGAATTTAGATTCATGATACAAAAGTATAGCTTGAATGTAAAAGAGGAGAGAGAAGTTCCTTTCGGAATTTCGGCATAGTAACGGGTATACATGGGAGGAATTTAATGAGAGAGAAAGGGGTATCCCATCATTCAAACAATAATAGGGAAGTATGGGGGAGGTGAGAAACAATACCCCAACATTTATAATTTAAATTAAAAGGGCATAACAATATGAATAAAATTAGACAAAAATGAGAAAGGAAGAGAAAACCCTTACTTGGAAGTGTGCTCCCAAAGGCTAGAGAGAGGCTTGTGAGAGGATTCTTGGGAGCTTGGGGCAACTTGGGAGGATTCTAGAGAGATTATGGCAGAGGTTGGACTAACTCCAAAGGCTTTTAGTGAGGATTAAGTGGGAGCTTGGGTGGGTTTATATAGGAAAGGTGAGGGAATTCTTTATTATTTAGGTTTGGGACCCCTTATATTAAATTAATCCAAACCACAAACCATCCCATGGTTTTTGCCCATGGTTTTTGGAAAAGGGAAGATTAAAACAATATTTTATAAGGCCAAAGTCTGAACTTCTTAAAATAATAGGGTTGCTTATGTGGAGGTGAGTCACACTCCCATGGAAATTAATTTAAAAAGACAAGGTGTTTAATAAGTCTTGAGGGGTCCATTAATGCTTTGAAAAGTAAGTCAAACAAACCCAAAATCACATTATTTTAATGTTAAAACATATATTGGCTGAACATAAAGATTATATTATTTTATTACATCACTATTGGGTCATTATGATGTCATAAAACACATTATATAATTAAACGGTATTTAATTTTTACCCAAAAATTTGATTGTCTCAGAAAATTATGAAAAATTCACCATTGGATAATTTCTACATCCTGATTCCAGAAATAACATTTATTTTATCTAAATAATTTTCTAAATATGTTAATTTTCACTTTTAAAATAAAAACTGACATTTATCAAAAATTCACGGGTTTTGACAGAAATGGATTTCAAACCTTAATAAAAATTATAATTACATTCATAAAATTATAAGATCATTTATATTTAATAAAAATTAATTTAATAATAATAATATTTTATTAAAATATTATTTAATTCAAAAATCCCTTAATTTTAAAAAAATATAATTCTTAATTAAATAATAACTAAAAACACTATTTGTACTTTAAAAACTATTTACAATGTATCAATAATGACAAGAAAGTATATTCATTATTATATAAAAAAATAATGTACATGAATATAGTACCATCGATTTGTTACATAACCCCTTAAAACAGCCACATAAGACCTAAGGGTAAAATGTGTGATGGTGACAGACTCTTGGGGTGGCTCGAATAACATCGCCCGGGTGGTAATTTCTATCAACTTCCACTTCTCCCATAGACGGTCCTGTTCGAGCTTGAAATGATGAAGCTCAGCTTGGGCTTGGTCAAGAGTGAATCCCAAGGATGCCACCTCTTTTCCGAGCTCTGACAAATGGGCTTCATATGGGGCAATTCTACTGGATGAGGCCATCGCTTCCTTTGTCTGAGTAAATTTGGCTTTGTTAAAGCCCTATATTTATATTAATCATGTGATCACTGTTCAACGGCTATATTAGCAATGGTCAAAATTCTTAACATAAAACCAAAGAATTTGACATTTTATATAAACATAAAGAGACATTTAATTAGATCAAGAGGGATTTCCATTAATGAAACTTTGGGTCGTTACAATATTCCCCCCTTAAGAAATTTTGCCCACAAAATTTTCCTTTTCCCACAATAAAACAGATGTGGGTAACTCAGATTCATCATTTCCTCCGATTCCCAAGTAACTTCTTCAAACTTTTGGTTTCTTCACAACACCTTGAAGAGGGGCATTGTCTTATTTCGTAGAACTTTTTCTCTACAATCTAATATCTTCACTGGTTGCTCCTCATAAGAAAGATCATCCTCCAACTATACCACCTCAGAAGAGAGTACATGTGAAGGGTCCGGTATGTACTTCCTTAAGAGGGATACATGAAAGACATCATGTACTTTGGCCATTGTAGGTGTAATTGCTAGTCGATAGGCCATAGCCCCGACACGATCAAGAATCTCGAAGGGGCCGATGTACCTTGGACTTAACTCCCTTTCTTTCCAAACCTCATGACCTTCTTCCACGGAGATATGCGTAGAAAGACCATGTCTCCAACTTTAAACTCAAGGTCTCGTTGACGGTTATCTGCATAACTCTTCTGTCGACTTTGGGATGACTTGATATGCTGCTGAATGGTTTTCACCTTCTCCACCATTTCTTCGACCATTTCTGGTCCAAGCAGCTTACATTCACCGACCTCATCCCAACATGCCGGTGTTCTACACCTTTTCCCATACAGGGCTTCATATGGTGCCATTTGGATGCTTGAGTGGAAACTTTTATTATAAGAGAACTCAACCAGAGGAATATGTTGATCCCATACTCCTTTAAAGTCCATTAAGAATGCTCTCAACATGTCCTCAAGTGTTTGGATAGTCCGCTCGGATTGACCATCAGTTTGAGGATGATAGGTCGTACTGAAGTTCAGTTCAGTATTCAGAGCATGTTGAAGACTCTTCCAAAATTTATAGGTGAATCTTGGATCTCAGTCAGACACAATAGATAGTGGTACTCCATGTAACCTTACCACTTCCCTGATATATATCTGTGCCAGTTGATCCAAAGAGAAATCCTCCTGAATAGCAATGAAGTGTGTAGTCTTTGTAAGATGATCCACAACAACCCAGATTGCATTGTTGCCTTTGAATGTCCTTGGAAGTCCGGTGACAAAGTCCATGGTGATGTTCTCCCATTTCCATTCTGGTATGGGCAATGGTTTCATCATCCCCTTAGAATTCTACCTCTCTACCTTCACTTGCTGACACACCAGGAACTTTGATGTATATTCAGCGATCTCCTTCTTTATATTATCCCACCAAAAGTTTTCTCAAATATCTCGATACATATTTGTGCTCCCTGGGTGAATAGAGAAATTTGAACTATGTGCATCATCCAAAAGTTCCTTATTCAGCTCCAGACTTGATGGAACACATAGTCTTTTCCCAAATCGCACAATTCCTTCTTCATTAACATTAAACTCTGAGGATTTCCCTTTTTTGATAGCTTCCACTTTTTCCTAAATTCCCACATCATCCTTTTGAGCATCCTTTAACCTTTCCAAAAGAGACGGTTGAGGAATCATTTGTGAAAGGATTGATGATGTTCCCTTCTTTATTATTCCCATGTCCATCTTTATCAAGTCTAAGAAGATTGGATCCTTCTCAATTCTCATCATTGATAGAATCGTTGGGTCCTTTCTACTTAGGGCATCTGCCACCTTATTCGCTTTCCCAGGGTGGTAATGTATTGAACAGTCATAATCCTTGATGAGCTATATCCATCTTATCTGGTGCATATTAATCTCTTTCTGTGTGAATATATATTTAAGACTCTTGTGGTCAGTATATATCTCACATTTCTCCCCATAGAGATAATGCCGCCAGATTTTCAAGGAAAAAATCACCGCTGCCAACTCCATATCATGTGTTGGATAGTTTCACTCATGGATTTTCAATTGCCTTGAGGCATAAGATATCACTTTATCATTATGCATCATCACACAGCCTAAGCCCTTCTTCGAAGCATCACTGAATACCAAAAAAAGTTCTCCACTTGTGGGTAAAGTGAGCACGGGCGTAGTGATAAGCCTCCTTTTCAACTCCTTAAATCTTTCTTCACATTCATCACTCCAAGCAAACTTTACTCCCTTTCAAGTTATCTTGGTAAGAGGGTTGGAAAATCGTGAGAAATTTCTCACAAATCATTGATAATATCCAGCTAACCCCAAGAAACTATGAATATCCGTTACCGATGTTGGCTTCGGCCATCCCTCAATTGCATCTATTTTGGAGGGATCTACAGATATTCCATTGCTTGTGATGATATGGCCCAATAATGAGACCTCATTTAACCATAACTCACACTTTTTGTACTTTGCATAGAGCTTCTCCTTGCGCAAAGTCTCTAGTACAATTCTTAAATGTTCCTCATGATCCTCCTTGGTTTTGGAGTATATTAGAATATCATCTATAAAGACTACCAAAAATTTTTCAAGGTAATCTCTAAAGACTCTATTCATTAATTCCATGAAGATTGTTGGAGTATTAGTGAGTCCAAAAGGCATTACTATAAATTCATAGTGCCTGTATCTTGTGCGAAAAGCAGTCTTGGGGATATCTTCTTTCTTCACCCTTACTTGATAATATCCCGACCACAAGTCCACCTTGGAGAAGTATTGTGCTCCATGCAGTTGATTGAACAAGTCATCAATTCATGGGATAGGATACTTGTTCTTTATCGTGATTTTTTTAAGTTCACGATAATCTATGCAAAGCCGCATTGACCCATCCTTCTTCTTGATGAATAGGACTGGTGCACGCCATGGTGAAGCACTTGGGTGTATAAACCCTTTATCCAGATTCTCCTATAGTTGTTTCTTCAGCTCTTCAAGCTCTATAACAGCCATTCTATATGGATTATTGGATATTGTTAAAGCCCCGGGTATAAGTTCAATTGAGAATTCAACATCTCTCCTAGTAGGAAGACCAGGCAGTTCCTCAGGAAACACTTCAGCGAATTCCCTCACAATAGGCATTTCTTCAAGGATGGTTTCTTACTTGGACTCAATCATCTGAGCCAGATACGTGTGCTCATAGGGCAGTAATATCCATACTTAATATGATAGAGCTAAAGGAGATTCATATTCCTCCTTACACTTGTAAAGAATCGGGGGTCAATTCTCCATATGGAGTGTGATTTCCCTCTCCCGACAATTTATATTGGCTCTATATAAGGAAAACCAATCCATGCCAAGAATTGCATCAAATTCCACCAGAGGGATTATGACGAGGTTCGCCAAGAAATTCAATCCACATATTATAATAGGGAAGGACTTATATTCATGGGATGCAATGATTTCCCCATTTTACATACTCACTGACATCTTTACTTCCATGATTTGTGGTGGTGCTGGGATTATTCTACTAAACTTTTTAGATATAAAAGAATGCATAGAACCTGAATCAAAAAGTATGTTCTCTATTCTTGAATGAATAAATAGCGTACCTATCACCACTTCGTTGTTGGGGTTCACTTCGGCAGAAGTGATGGCAAAATCTCTTCCTTGATGCCTTGGAGGTTGTTGGTTGCCTCCAAAAACCCTTGTATTAGGGAACTAATTTGCAAAATGACCCGGTTCTTTGAATTTGTATCATTGAACAACACTTTGAGGTTCGAACGGAGCGTTCCTCTCCTCTGTCGTAGCAGCGGGTCTTTCTTGCCGACAGTTAACAGCTAGGTGCCTTTCTCTTCCACACCTGAAGCATTTCTTCATCCCCTTAAGGCAATTTCCAGTGTGCTTCTTTCTGCGCTTTTGGAAAGTGGGGTGCTAGATCTTCTTAGCACCATTGGATTTATCCATCGGACCGCCAGCATTGAATTCTACCTTACGCTTCTTGTCCCCATGATACCCTTATGATTCTCCAATCTCCATTTTGACCTTGAGGGCACATCAGACAATTTCCTCATAGCTGTCAAAGTCATGGATTGTTAATGATTTTCGTAGGCTAGGCTTCAACCCACCAAAGAAGCGGTCAACTTTTCATTCTGGGGTAACGAAAAAGCCGGAAGTGTATCGTGAAAGCCTTGTGAAGTTTGCCTCGTATGCTCCAATAGATTCTTCATCTTTTTTCTTGAAGGAAAGGAAGTCCCTTTCCATCTTAAGTCGGAGGGTGGGCGGAAAATATTAATCAAAAAACATCTTCTGAAAATCATTCCATTCCAATGCCTCGATCTCCTCCTCAGGCTTCGTATTTTTTATCAACGTCCACCATTGATCAGCTTCACCCTCCATATGATAAGCCTCCAGGAGAACATTCTCTTGTTCAGAACATTGAAGGATGGAGAAGATCTTTTCAATGGATTTGATCCATTATTCAGCAATTGTGGGATCAGATGATCCACTAAAAGTAGGAGGCCTTTGTCTCATGAAGCTCTCAATAGAAACTTGTTCCTTCTTAGGGGGTTTTGGACATTCCTCTTGACCCGTGTTTCTATTCAATGCTTGAGTTAGCTGAGAGAGAAGCGTGAAAAAGTTCGCAATTCCCGCTCCCATTGGATTGAGCATCTCATTAGTACAGTCATCACACTGATCTTCACATCGGTTGTTAGCCTGAGTCCTCCTATTACCAGCCATTGGATGGAATAAAAGGAATGTTAGGGGGTAACACATAAAGGGTAATCCAAAGACAAAATTTGATGACTTATAAATAAACTTTTATTTCCTTAACTCATGAGTCTAAAGGCTTCAATCTAGGCTTTTCATGATCTACTTTCTAACATATATTCTTAGGGGTATTTTTTTTAATTCCCTTAATAAGGGTTCATACTAATCTTGTGAATTTTTCAAATCATATCCCTCGGGAGTGTTATAACCAAGAGTACAGCAAGACCCGTTGTCATGCACCAGTTCCCGTTCGAGTCTAGCTCAAAGCGGTGTTTTCAAGTTTTACCCCTAGGATACATCTGTGCCAGAGCCACCTCTACCTGCTCGTATCCAGACAGGGATGTATTTGCTTGATAAACCACTTACTCAGTACTTACCAAAACTTAGGGATTTTTTTATTATACCTAGTCTTGTCTCTAAGGCTTTACTATAGTTTTCTAATCCTAATCCCAAAAATAACTAAACCTACCCTCTGATACCAACTATGACAACCCTGCTTTTTATTACAACTTAAACATGATTTATTACATAAAACTTCACTTGATACAACAAAGAAGATCGATAGGTTTAGTGTATTTGGGGCTTAGGATCATTACATAAAAACTTGAAACATGAAATACAACATCTTTATTGAAAACTTCCTTTACATGACCACTACATTCTCTCGTACTTAGCATTGCATGGGATAACCTGAGGACATGCATAAGAAAAGGGTGAGCTATAAAGCCTAGTAAGGGAATACACATGGAATAACATGAGGAGTACAATACATGTTAGACATTAGTCATATCAATATATCACAAGAGAAACATGAACATAAAGGCGTGATAAAGCATGATAATCATAACATGGAAATGTGGCAACAACACTTAACATGGAATTAGCATGAGCCAAGACTCATTGCACATGGAGCATGAGTAAATCCTCATTGCACATAAAGCACGAGTAAACCCTCGTTGCACTTGAATTAGCATGAGTCAACACTCATTTCACATGACGTATCATGATACTATACTTTACCCAATGCATTGGAGCACTATAAGGGTGCACCCTTCTTAAATATTTCATTTCATGCATAAGTGTGCCACATGGATCATAAAACATGGATTCAATAAACACAATCATTTATTCCAAGATAAAGGAATGTGGAATTAATAAATGAAACTTTATAATCAATAAGTAAATGTGCATAAAGGTAAATACCCTTGATGGAGAAATGGGCATGGTATTCACTACACAATGGCATTGGCTTAGAAAATCGGTGCAATTTCGGCAGTGTAACGGCGTGACATAAGAATTCATAAAAATGGTTGATGAGAGAGAAAGGGGTGTCTCATAATATTTAAATTAAATGGATAGTAAGGGGGCTTATATAGATACATGTCCAAACAATTTTAATGGAATTTAGATTCATTATACAAAAGTATTGCTTGAATGTAAAAGAGGAGAGAGAAGTTCCTTTCGGAATTTCGGCATAGTAACAGGTGTGCATGGGAGGCATTTAATGAGAGAGAAAGGGGTATCCCATCATTAAAACAATAAGAGGGAAGTATGGGGGGTGTTAGAAACCATACACCAATATTTATAATTGAAATTAAAATGGTATAACAATATGAAGAAAATTTGACAGAAATGAGAAGGGAAGAAAAAACCCTTACTTGGAAGTATGCTCCCAAAGGCTAGAGAGAGGCTTGTGAGAGGCTTATTGGGAGCTTAGGTCACCTTTGGAGGATTCTAGAGAGATTAGGGCAGAGTTTGTATGAACTCCAAAGGCTTTGAGTGAGGAGTAAGTGGGATCTTTGGTGGATTTATATAGGAAAGGTGAGGGAATTCTTTATTATTTAGGTTTGGGACCCCTTATATTAAATTAATCCAAACCACAAACCATACCATGGTTTTTGCCCATGTTTTTTGGAAAAGGGAATAGGAAAAAAATATTTTATAAGGCCAAAGTCCGAACTTCTTAAAATAATAGGGTTTCTTATGTGGAGGTGAGTCACACTCCCATGGAAATTAATTTAAAAAGACAAGGTGTTTAATAAGTCTTGAGGGGTC
Organism: Viscum album; assembly: GCA_963277665.1. Classification (NCBI taxonomy): domain Eukaryota; kingdom Viridiplantae; phylum Streptophyta; class Magnoliopsida; order Santalales; family Viscaceae; genus Viscum; species Viscum album. The sequence continues at coordinate 161,030,903 of OY728155.1, read as the reverse complement.
CATTAATGCTTTGAAAAGTAAGTCAAACAAACCCAAAATCACATTATTTTAATGTTAAAACATATATTTTCCTAAAATAAAGATTATAGTATTTTATTACATCACTATTGGGTCATTATGATGTCATAAAACACATTATATATTTAAACGGTATTTAATTTTTACCCAAAAATTTGACTGTCTCAAAAAATTATGAAAAATTCACCATTGGATAATTTCGACATCCTGATTCCAGAAATAACATTTATTTTATCTAAATAATTTTTTAAATATGTTAATTTTCACTTTTAAAATAAAAACTGACATTTATCAAAAATTTACGGGTTTTGAGAGAAATGGCTTTCAAACCTTAATAAAAATTATAATTGCATTCATAAAATTATAAGATCATTTATATTTAATAAAAATTAATTTAATAATAATAATAATATTTTATTAAAATATTATTTAATTCAAAAATCCCTTAATTTTAAAAAAATATAATTCTTAATTAAATAATAACTAAAACACTATTTGTACTTTAAAAACTATTTAAAATGTATCAATAATGACAAGAAAGTATATTAATTATTATATACAAAAATAATGTACATGAATATAGTACTATTTATTTGTTACATAACCCCTTAAAACAGCCGCATAAGACCTAAGGGTATGGTGTGCGATGGTGACAGACTCTTGGGGTGGCTCGGATAACATCACTTGAGTGGTAATTTCTATCAACTTCCACTTCTCCCATAGACGGTCCCGTTCAAGCTTGACATGATGAAGCTCAGCTTGGGCTTGGTCAAGAGAAAATCCCAAGGATGCCGCCTCTTTTCCAAGCTCTGACAAATGAGCTTCGTATGGGGCAATTCTACTGGATGAGGCCATCGCTTCCTTTGTCTGAGTAAATTTGGATTTGTTAAAGCCCTATATTTATACTAATCATGTGATCACTGTTCAACAGCTATATTAGCAACGGTCAAAATTCTTAACATAAAACCAAATAAGTTGAAATTTTATATAAACATAAAGAGACATTTAATTAGATCAAGAGGGATTTCCATTAATGAAACTTTGAGTCGTTACAATCCTCTCTAAAGTTTTCGGACCTCTTCCTTCTTTATCTAAATATTTGATTCTATTTTGTGGAGACTGGAGTTCATCGTCGTATTGAACCCAGAATAATCATTGATCATGGTAAAAATTAAATTTGGGTGTCGGCCCAACCACCCTTTTGTTATGCCCGTAACCTATATCCTGGTGGAACGATAGGTGCAGATGTATCCATAATTTTCTTCCCACTTCTCAATGTGATGGAACTAAAATTCATCTTGGGATTTTGAGTAGGCTGGGAAGGTAGATTTCTAGAGTTCTTACATACCGGTTCATGGAGGGTAGTGGCAATATAGCTCATTTGTGTCTTCAAGTCTCTCAACTCTGAACCTTGACTCTTCATCTCATTCTATTTAAGAAAAAATTATTTCAAAAGGTCATTAGTGTTAGAATATACCTTTGGTTGGTGATTCCCTTATTGTTGACTTTTTAATGCTTGGTCTTCTAATATCATTTGGTGTTGTTGAAATCCTTGTTGGTAAGGTGGAGTCTGATGGAAGTTTTGTTGAAAAGGGGGGATTTGTTGTTTTCTCGAGCCATACCTCATGTCTGATTGATCTTTTCATCCTTTTTTGTATGTTGGTAAAAAATAATCATACCTCTTCTGGGGATGTGTTTGTTGTTACTGCTGGTATGGTCTCCTAGGGAATATAGCTATACAATATTATATCTCTTATAATTGGGAGAAACAGTCAGTTGGGCGGTCTGTTTCAGTGAAAATTCTACAAGTCCTTTTAGGAGTATATTGGGGTTTATTTTTGATCCAAAATAATATGTCTCATCATAGTGGTCAATTTTTCCAATTTGGTATCAATTAAATGATTTTCAAGAGAAGATGGACTTACCTGATGTACTCCTCTAACATGTGTACATCGATCTCCAAATTTTTGGGAGTTTTGTTACATATTGTTGATCAATGAACATGCAGTTTCTAGTGTTTTATCAAGCAGTTCCCCTCTAGTCATGGTATTTATTATTCATCTCTCCACAGGCATAATTCCTTCATAGAAGTATTGGATGATAATTTTTTCACTGATTTGGTGATGTGGGAAACTTGCACACAACTTCTCGAATCACTCCCAGTATTCATACATTAACTCCCCTTGGGATTGATTGATTCCTGAGATATCTTTTCAAATGGTAGTGATACTTGATTCTAGAAAAAATATCTCCAATAAAATTCATTTCAAATCATTCTAACATGTTACATATTCAGGTTGTAAATAATATATCTAATCTTTTACTATTCCATCAAGTGATAATGGGAATGTTATTATTTTTATTTGATCTTTAAAAAAAATTATTGGTTTTAGGGTTGAGAAAACCACATTAAATTCTTTTAAATATTTTTTTGTATCCTCTCTAGGTAGGACATGAAATTTTGGAAGAAGGTGTATCAATCTATATTTTAGTTTGAAGTCTGATTCTAGATTTGGGTATGCAATAAAATTTGGTTGATAGTTAATATCTCATGCATCCAATTATCAAATGGTTATGTTAAGTTCATTATTATTGTTTTCATCCATTGGTTCTAATTTTAGGTTTAATTCAGAATTTTTTTTTTATTTCAGTGTTCCTAGATTGGAGGAATTCTCTAACTGGGTGAATGTTGAAACTTCCTATAGACTGAGATTTATTGATTTGATCCCTAAGGCTATGTTAAATATTAGGTTCAATATCTAAGAGATCCTTGGTATTAATTCATGTCATAAATCAAATAAAAATTAATTGAATAAAATTGGACCATAATAAAAAGATGAGAAGTTTAAGTTGATGGTCAAAAAAAAGAAAAAAAAGAGGAATATTTGAGAAAGGGGAAAGAAGGAATAAATAATATAAGAAGAGAATGAAATTAAAAAAAATACCTCTAATTGGTTGAAAAAATTACTTTTCTCCCCAGAAATGGTGACAATTTTAAAGGCATTTTCTTGGGTGCTCTCAAATGATGTGTGGTTTTTGGTTTTTACGTGCAGTAGAGTGGTTGACCATGGTCATCTCTCAAAGTAGAAAGTAATTAAAAACGTATTAAAGGTATTTTGAAATTAAAATATAAAAAACTAATTAAAATTATGGGTGTGATTTATGTTTATAAATATTGAAGATTTATGCTATAATAAGATTATATATTTTTTCTTTTTGTTTTTAAAATGAAATTTGACTAATAAGACACAACGAGAAGATGTTTTTTTAGAAAATATTTTTAGAAGAAGTAATTGATCTAACTATACCTATTCAATTAATTATTAATCATTATTATTTAATTTAAAATCCAATTAATTATTATCTCCTAATTTTTTAACCCTCTAACCCTATGATAATTAACTAAACCACAAAGATGAAATGAATTAAATCCTAGGCTAGATTTGGAACATGCAATCATAGAACCCTACTTTGATTGTCATTACAAGGATGGATTATGGTAATTAGTGAATTAGGGATCATTTTTATACTGTAATTGAGGATTAATTGAGTTTAGGGATTATATTTTAACTCTAAAAATTTATCTCATGTGGTTTTTTTATCGATTAAGATCACACGCTCACAATTCACACGTTACTTAACCTCGTGAGTTTTGTGTCAATTGTTCAATTACTTGATTAGTTTCATTTAATTTAAAAAATAAATTCATGTATAATATTATTTGAATTACATTATCTCATTTATTCAAAATAAATAAATGAATAAGGTTATAGGTAGATCGATTACTAATAAAAACTAATCTTTCATGGGCGGTGTAGTCATCGTAGAAATGTTTTTCATTCATAAAGGTCATGGAAAGGGTATAACCCAATAACATTTCTACTCATGATTTCTAGACCAAATAGGGATTATATGATAATAAAATTGAATAAAACATAATAAATATAAGAGAAACTAATAAGGTTGTTTCAAGAACAAAAATATTACAACAAAGAAGAGGAACAGAAGAGAATTTTAGAGGAGATCCAATAATGATAGATTTCATCCTCCACTGGTGAATTGAAATGTCAAGGCACCACTTTTACTCTGATAAAAATCCTCAATGTCACGTCCAACCCCATCAAAATTAGAAAAACTCAAATTTATATAGTGGAAAGGAAGCTAGGGTTTCAAGACTTTTCAAGTGTGAATAGGAAATTTACCCAAATATTTTACTCCAACTTGCACTGACTGTTTGACCTCCAAAACTCATGAACTAGATATCCATATAGAAGGATTAATTTTGATAAATTTTTTTCTAGATATTATCTCTAAATTTGGGCCCAATACAAGCACGGATGAAGCAGTTATGTTCCAAATACTGAAGTAGTGTCCAAACTGGTGAGTCCAGTCCATATTTGACTTCATAGACAATTTAGTCTAATCAAATTCATGATCCAGATCAAATGTACTCAATTAAAGTTGTATAAAATTGAGTGAGGAATACTTTTAAAAAAATTAAGTTTAAATAATACATTGAAAAATATTTATTTTCAAAATACTACAGTGAACTTTAAATGGAAAAACTGTAATTTTTATCAAGTTTCCAAATGAATGATCTAATCCTAAATATTTTATAAATAAACATATTTAACCACAATGTGAGGAAATTATGTCATTTATTATAAATAAAATATTCAAAAAAATTGGTTTTTATCAATTATTATTAACTATTGTTATTGGAAAACTCAAACAGCCCCAAATGGAAATCACATGCTCCTCCAAAGTCAAGAACACAAGCATGAAGCATGTCCTCCAGAATCTATATATCATGTTTTGTCTAACCATCCATTAGAGGGTGGTATATTGTGATCTAATTTAAATGAGTTCCCATAACCTTCTAAAATCCACTCTAAAAATGAGATGTGAACTGGGGATACCTATCAAAAATAATGGTATATGAAACTCCATGCAATTGGACAATATTCTGCACATACAGATTTCCTAATTCCTATACTTTGGTGGTGTCTCGAATGGGAATAAAGTGAGATGATTTGGTCAATCGGTAAATAAACACCCAAATAGAATTATTTCCTGGATAATTATATGGAAATCCAATAAAAAACTCCATCGATATATCATCCCTCTTCCAAGTTGGAATGGGAAGGGGCTAAAGCAAACCTAAAGGATTCTAATGCTCAATCTTAATCTATTGAAAAGTATAATAATGGGAAAAAAATCAGCAATGTATTTTCTCATACCTGGACACTAGAATAATTGTCTAATATCATAAAACATCTTCATTGTATTTGGTTGAACCTCCCATCGGGAATGATGACAATCCCCCATCATATTCTTTCTCATAGGTAATGAAACGACACAATTTTCTTGAAGAAAAGTATTCCCTCAGAATATAGATACCATTAGCTGATGGTCACCCCACCATATAAATAATAACAAACTCCTCATAACTCAACATCCGGTTTTTGTTCTTGTATAATCATTTCTATAAGAGAGGATGTCAATTGAACACTCACCAAAACAACCTTGGTCTCATCCTCTCAACTCCCAAATGAATTCGAGCAAATTGATCCATCAGATTCCAGTCCTATGATGATTCTTTCATATCTTGAGATGGAATATTACTTCTTAGAGCATCAATAATAATGCTCCCCTTCCCAATTTTTCATCCATTGTCAAAGTCAAAATATTAGAGGTACTCCACCCATTGCCTATGATGAAGATTTAAATCTTTTTATAAGAAGATATAGCTCAAAATTTTGTGATCATAGTAAATAGTAATCCTTTATCCAAAAAGGTAGTGTTTTCAAATATTAAGAGTGTGAATCGCATATATGTGTTTAAGATCATGCGTGGGATAGTTCTTATCATGAATCTAAAGGTGAAAAGAAGTAAAATCCACCACATGATCACCCTGTATGAGAACATAACCCAAGCCTGATACTAAATCATCACAAAAGGCCGCATAAACCTGTCCTACCACTAGAAGATTTAACATTGGAGATAAAGTAAAATTATGCTACAACTCTTCAAATGAAGTATGAAATTTAAAATTCCAAATGAAATTCACCCCCTTCCAAGTGAGAGCGGTCAAAGGAGAATCCAACTTTGAGAAATATTTTACAAATCGGTGGTAATACCCTTCCAAACCTATGAATATTTTCATCTAAAAGATGTTCTGTGGTTTTTTCCAAGACATGAATTCTTTCACCTTTTCAGTATCAACTAAGATATTGTGTTCTAAGACCATGTGCCTCAAAAAAATCACTTACCAAATCCATAAATGGAAATTTGATAGCTTGGAATAAAGTCATTTATTTCTCAAGATATCCAAAACTTACCTCAAATTAAGCACATGATCCTCCTCATTTTTAGAATAAACCAAGATGTAATCCAAAAATACCACAAAAAATAGTTATTATACTGATGGAAAATCATATTAATCAGTTCCATAAAAATGGAAGAATTATTGGTTACACCAAATAGAATAACAAGATACTCATAGTGACCATACCTTCTCCTGAAAGTGATGTTTGGGATATCATACTCTTTAATACTAATCTAGTGGTAACCATACTGAAGATCAATCTTTAAAAAATCACTTTTCCCCTTTAATCGGATCAAACAAAACATCAATTTGGTGCAACAAATACTTATTTTTTATCGTATCCCAATTGATATTTTAGTAACCAACACACAAGAGAAGGGTTTCATTATACTTCTTAGTGAAGAGCATGTGTGCTACCCAAGGTGAAACATTGGGTTGAATGATGTATTTTTAAATTAATTCATCCAAATAATTATTCAATTCCTTTAGTTTATCTGGTTACTTCTAGTAAGAGGGAATGGATACAATCTATGTACCTAACACTAATTTGATAGAAAAATCCACCTCCCTCATTAATGTAAAACCAAAAAATTCTAACAAAAATGATTTTGGAAACTCAACAAAAATTGGAGGAAAAACACTATATAATACTTCTCACTCTAGTTCAATAGTACCTAAGGATATCATCATACCCAACTTTAGAAGAGGAGGTTCGGCTTGGCTAGCCCTTGGGTCCCATTCTCCTGGAAAAACACGAGACTCCCCATTGGGGGTAGTAATGGTCAACCATCGATGATAATAGTCAATCTAAGATTTATGATTCAATAACCATTCCATCTTGAGAATGACATCCATAGGATTCATGTCAAGAACCAAAAACCCAAACGATCTCAATCTATGATAAATAGAAGGTATAAGAAGGGCATAAAAGTCTATTCTCTCTCTTTTTCCCAATTGGTGTTATAATTTCTATCACATAAGGCATGAACTCCATAGAAAGATTAAATAAGTATATATTGTGGGTAAATATGAAAGAATGAGAGGCACCAGTATCAAATAAATTACTCAATAAATATGAAACAATAGTAATGTTACCTATCACTATCGTAGGACCCACATCAGTTTCCACTAGAGACTCATATACTATATAAAGAAGTTTCATTCATGATGATTGTGATTGGAAACCCATTGATCTTGAATAATTTAACTATGATGAAGATCCTATTAGTACTAAATATCTCATTCCACTATATAAAGTGGTGAAAATATGGAAAAACCTATGCAAATTTCTTGAGCGTCCATAAGATCTATATATCTTTGGTGTCTCCATAAAATCACACTTCAAGTGCTTAACTTTTACACACTAAAAACAAGATAGTGGGCCTTTACTAGACATTGCAGATGATTTGGAGAAAGTATGATGTCAAGATACACCACTACGATTTCCACTAAAAGACTCATCTCGCTTCTTCTTCCCCTCAAAGGGACTACTCAAGGTGCCACTAGAAGTAGGTGGAACTCATGTCAACCCTAACCTCCCAAACAAATCAATTTTGGCCATTATAGCTCTATCTATAACATAAATATAAGTAGTAAGCTTTAGCATAAATACCTAAGATTATATATTGGATCAAAGACCCATCTGATACCTCCATGCATTCAATTTATCGTTTGATACTACCTTGGGTGAAACTGAGCAAGTTCGGCAAAATAGTTAGCATATTAAGTCACAGTCCTATCACCTTGATGAGCATTTAGAAACTCTATTGAATTATCCAACACCATTGAATTTGGATAGAATTTATCCATTAAAATAGTTCTGAAAACTTTCCACTCCAAGGCCTTGTTCTTCTTTACCATAATTATAGCATCCCATTATCTCCTACTAAGTCCTTAAAGTTTGAAGATGGAATATTCACCTTAATGGAATCTGGTATCTCTAAAAAACTCGATGAGCCACTCAATCTTTCCCAACCAATCATCTACCTCCTAAGGATTTTATGTTATCTAGAAAGATGGTGGATTCTAATGAAGAAACTCCTAGGCATGATCTATGATGTTATCCCTTCGAGGTACCACCTATGGTTCCTAAACAAGAACAAGTGTAGATCCTTGTACTAGCGCTTTAACCATGTGCACTACAACCTATATAATTTTTTGGTCAAGTGGAGGGTTCACTTGTTGTGCTTCATCAGAAGCTCCCTCCTAAAGTATGTTTGGATGTCTTCTTGGGGGAATGGTACTACAGAACATCAACAGATAACAAGGAAACATCAATCAAGAGACATGAGAACATCAACTCTATCAATCAGAATTCAACTGGGGAGCAAACATCTCAGATCAAATCCTGGTAAAAGTCTAGAATCATATCATACAACACCTAAGATTCATTTTTTCCCAATAGACCATGGTAAATTAAGGATCATTAAAATGAGATATGGTTAGTAACTCACTCATAACCTACCCATTAAGTCCTGAAAATCATATATCCTATCCACCAAGACATCCCAAACTAAATACCTACTTCCAAGAAGAGACACAACCTCCTTTGATACCAATTTTTCATGAAACAACCTGGATAAACTGCCTAAATGATACCCAAATCAATCCTAGCATGATCTTAAGGGAATTCTCGATCCCCATGGGTTGACGAATAGCACTTGGGAATGAAAATAAATCAAGAGGGAATGATTTCACCACAAGAATATCCAATCAACCAAAAATAGTGGAAAGAAACCATAAATAGATGGTATTCCAATATAGTCAACATGAGTAAAAAACTCTACAAGTTAGACAAACATCAAACCAAATATCACAAATCCAATGATAACATCAATGAAAGATATCCTTATAATAGATGGAACGCATACTCTTTCTATCACTGTCAACTCCCAAGTTCTCTCTATCAAGAACACCCACCTCCTCCAAGAGATTTCTTCTCTTTTCCTAGACCTGCCATAAGGAATACTGCAAACTCCGAGAGGAAAAATTAGGGTGTGAGAAACAATAGCCTGGTAGGATCTCACCAAATATTTTATAAGCATTCCATATCGAATAAACCAAATATTATCAACTTAAATAAAACTTTTAATGGTAATTCTTTTCACAATTCATATCTAAACATTTTATTCAAAAAAATCAATGGAAATTATAAAATAGGTACAAAAGTGAATTTTCATCAAAACAAGCCTGAATAAGTATTTATATCAAAAAAAGCATAGATAACTCATTCATAAAAACTATCATGTATAAATAATTTTCAAACATAGAACCATGGTTATGATTCTCCGGGTTGATCAGTTCAAAGATAATGGATCCACATAATATTAGTGAAATATAGATTCATGTGTGCACACTTTCCTAGATCTCAAGCCTAATGTAAATAGGAATCTATCCCAAAGAATGAACCCCCTTACCTCAATATATTTAGTCATCATTTTCATCATCAATCTATTTCTAGGTAGATCTAATAAAATCCTAGCATGTATATCTAAGGAAACCCACCTAATTACCAAGGCTCCCATGTTCTTCAAGTAAATTAAACATAAAAGGGTATATCATTCATTTCAATCAGTCTCAAATCATTTCAATTAGAACTAGGTTCAAGTTTCAAAACATTCCATTTCATTTCAAAAACTGACATCAAATGGTTTTCCATCAAAATTGATGCCTTTCAAAAAAAATCATTTCATTTAAAATCATAAATCATTTCATGTCTTCTCTTCTCAAAATTAGTCATCAAAATTATTCTCAAATCATTCATTACAATTCAAGATCATTTTCAAGAAATCAACACTTTATTACAAAATCCATTGTCAAATAGTTTTCATCACACACACCACTCCATTTCAAAAACATTTATCAAAATACTCAAATCATGCTTTGGAAATATATATCAAATCAAAATAGCAACAATGATTTAAAATGATAAGAATTGTATTATGAAACCACCTACCTCAATCATGGTCTTGACAAACACCCAATATGGGATCTATAAATAGAGAGTCAAAGGGATAAAATCGATCAAGTAAGAATCCTAGAACCATAGTTTATAAAATTAATATATAGATCCATCAATTACATAAGGATCCACCAATTTCAAAGAAGGATATAGATTAGAAAACAAGAAATTATAATCCAATTAATATTACACTTACCATAAGAGATTCAATTCTTTAAATGACACTTTGATTTGTGATGTCCCGAGGTTGAAGGGACAAAATCATATCAAGGGAGTCTCTAATATCATTAGATTCAAAATAATTTTGATGTAGGTGTGTTTAGAATTAAAATGGATATTAAAATAAATAAAAATTTAATACCAACCTTTCATTTCTCACCCAAAATGGCCTCACCGAATAGCTGATGGCACCATGTAAAATTCCTACAGGCCTGGGAACCCCACTGAATGGCTGGTGGTGATGGAAATAATGTCTACACCATTGGACATCCCATCGGCTGGATGGTGGCTTCCACCATCTAGCCAGTGGGATTCCTATAGGAATCTCATACTGCTAACCTTCCACTAGATTTTCGATGGGCTTCCACCATTAGGCTGGTGGTTCTGGTAAAGCCTACAATATTGTCCATCCCATTGATTGGTTGTTGGATTCCACCGGTGAGCTAGTGGGATTCATATAGGAATCCCCTAATTTTAGTCTTCCACCAGCTAGATGGTGGCCCTCAACTACCTATACCTTTTCTAGCTATAGGTCCAATTCCACTCTCGATATATCCTCTTAGAATGTCTCCCAACCTCTAAAACAAGAAACAAAACACACTCCCATCCCCTCAAAAGGTTCAAACAAGTAGTAACAACCAAGAATCAATAGGAACAACCAGAGATCAACATTAAAATCAAGAAGAGCCAAATTAAACCAAGGATCGTACCAAAAATCAGGTTTCGGGATGTTTTATCACATGAAATGAATAAATAAAAAATAAAATATACAATCAACATTCCTTAGTAATAAATATCCATATTTGAAAACTAGCATATGAGATGTAAATATTTTCCCCAATCAATAAAAATAAAAACATGATCATAAGTTATCATAAGAAATAAGGTGGATGGTATCATTAGATAATATCTTTGATGAATCATAAGAAACATTAAAGGATGTTGATATATATGAAAAATAACTTTATAAAGACATTATAAAGTTTCTTTGAAACTAAGTAGAAATATACTTTTTCTTTTGGAAACTTTTTAAAAAAAACTAGAAATTCATAGAATAATAAGAATGGGATTTTCTTTGAAAAAACATAAAAACTTTTAAAGTAAGATTAATAATGAATAATGATTATGATTTTTGTAAAAGTTATTCATGTGATAAATATTAAAAAACATTATTTTTACACTTTTATAAAAATTTAAATATAACCTATACGAAAAATGTTGAGAAGATTGTTTTTAAAACCTTTGAAAATGAAGTCAAATTTATCATAAAATTACCTTAATAAATCATTTAATTATATAAATTATCATTCTTGAATCAATATTAAGAATATGGACATGGAGGAAAAATATTCCCATCCAAAAAAATAAATAAGGTCGGGTTTTTTTAAAAAACATTATTTCAGTTGGTCGGGCGTGTTTCAACTACCTATCTAATAAATTTATAGTTATTATTAATATATATAATATCCATATATATATATGTGTGTGTGTATGTATATCATTTATTCATATCTTCTTTTTACTCATTTCACATAATTATTTGTTAAAATCAATTATTTGGGTATTAACTGTTTTGTTTATCATGCATGTTTTGATTCAACGGTTCTAGTACTTGAACCATGGTTATAGTTTAATCACTTAAATAATTTTAATCATGTCATATATATTATATTTATACATAAAATACACTTTTCTAACAATTCATATAATGTGATTATAAAAAATGAATTACATCTCTTTATGGAGGCAGTAGTTTGTACGAACACATGAGCGATGTTTCCAATTTTCAATGGATAAAAGGGAAATTAGACAATATTTTATCTTTAAAAATCATAATTATGTTATAAATATCATATATATTTATTAAATCCATCTATATAACCATCCATGATAGGTGGTAATGAAAAATGAAATACATCACTTCATGGAAGTGGTAGTCCACATGTACACATGATCAACATTTTCATTTTCATTTAAATTCAAAGGAGATAAAAATGAATGTATATTTAATGTAAAAACATTTAAATATAGTAAATATACTGATTTCATTATATTAATATGTTTATATAATATTTAGAGTAGGTTTAAGAAGAAAGAAACTTGAAAGAGCTTGGTAAGAACATATATCTCTTCCTTGGATAATCTCCTTTGAAAAACACCTTAAGGGTTTTTATATAGGTCTTTTGGGAAGACCAAAACCTCTAGGAAATGGATAAGGTTTTAGGGAGGGTATTTGGATAGATTTTGGGGTAGATAAGGGGGTCAATGTTTGTGGAAAATTTGGAAGAGAAGGTACCCTTTTATAAGTGAGAGGATTGGTGCTCTTGTAAATATTAAGAACTTTTAAATATAATAAATGTCATTCTCAAGGAAAGTGGGTCCAATTTAGTCCAATTTATAAGATATGATAAGGTAAGGTCAAAATACACTCAATAAATCAAATTTATACAAGTTTTTGAGATATTTTAAGTCTTATCTCTTAGTTTAACCCCCCCCCCCCAACCCTTTTAACCCTTACTGTGGTGACAAACTTTTACCATGGTAACTTATTTTTATGAACAAAAATTAATTTGAAATTATTACCTAATATTTATTATTCTAATTAAAAATATGTAAACTATTTTAAAAGATTAAATTTCTAGAGTTGTTAAAAATTAATTTTAATATAAATATGTAAAATGCAAAGAAAAAGTTTTTTTTTAATTAATTTTTAAGAATAAAAAATATTTTACACCAAAATCACGTATAATGATATTACCATGAAATTTATTAGTTTATTGATAAAATAAGGTTTTTTTAATTTAAAATCAATCCAAAACTGAATGTTACCATGTAATTTCTTAATTACAAAAAAGGATCAAAAATAATTTTTCTATTAGAACAAAACATCACTTAGGTTCTAAAATGTCAAACATGGATTTATAAATTCAACATAATATTCCTATATGATTTATTTTTCTCCTTAAACACGTATTTGGTATATAAAAAATGTTCCATAAACTTCTAATTCATTCTTATATCATGATGATGTATTAAAAGTGATGATATTTATAAAAACTGTATTTTTCACTATTCAACCAAAAATCAACTATTTCAGAAAAAAATCAACCACAGCTAAATTTGAATTTATGTATTTTAAAATGATATCCATTTTATCAAATTCAAATTTATAAATTTATAAATTTTACTTTCAAATATAACCATGAACTATTTCTATTATAATGATAAAATAGTAGGATGTGCATTGGGTAATAATTTAGGGATGTGATGTTTTCCTACTATAGTGGAATCTCGTGTATTGAATTAAATCTCAACCACCCATGGAAACTCAAGGTTTGGTGTGAAGAAAATCTATCCAATCCCTTTTACACACCCTCCACCAGAGTCCTGATGATGATCCCAGTCTCCATCTACCAAGACACACCCCAAATAACTCTGATACCATTTTGTCATGAACCAACCCAGATCACCCTTGGGTTGGGCACCAAGTCAAATCGTGAAATACCTAAGGCACGTTCCCAATCACCCCAAGATAGTAAGTAGTTACAGGGTATCAAACATACATAACTTTGAATGATTTCACCCCCATAATAAAACAAAGCATAGATTCCCTCTTGGAAAGTTCGGTATGACCTATCTGTGCGTCGGACATTCATGCATCAATAATAGACCAATAATCATAAAAATTCATCCAAAGTACACAAAAAAAATAAAGTAACATCTCATACATTGAACAAAGAGTGACATCATCACATAAACTAGAAAATAATAACAACAAGCATCACATATCCAAGAAAAACCAAAGAAAAGATCCAAGTCGATAAGGTTGATACAAGACATCCCAAAATAAAAAACAAAATCAAACCACTACCAACCATCTCCATGTCACTCTCCACATCCCATACCGACAAACATGAACAAATCCATAGATAAGAGTTTGAGGCCAAGGTGCCTAAAAAGAAACTATAAGAGTTGCATACACTAAATGGTGTATGTAGGGTGTGAGAAAAACCAAGTCGAGTGGGATCTCTCCAAGGAGTTTGTGCAAGTCCTTTCAAAAGAAATTCCATTTTATGATAGTTTAGAATATAATTAAAAATAGTATTTTCTTATATAATTATATAAAATCTGATATCACTTCCTTAAACAATCGATAAACTTTCCTTTTATTTCCTTTAAATGAAAATAATCACTTTGAAAACATTCCCTCAACCGAAGATTCCTTTTCCAAAACACCCATTTAAAATCCACCCATGAAACTGATTTAGAAATACACTTTCAAAACACCTTTGAAACCCATTTTTTAAAACAAACCCTTTTACACAAAAAATAAATTAAACAATAAGATGCCATATCACCAGTAAGATGAAAACAAAAAAGCATCCTCAACAGGTTATGGTGTCATAGAGGTCAAACGAGATAGGGAACACAAGAAAATTGAGCCCCTTATGGAATTCATCTAAAATCATAGGCAACACACTAAATCATAAGGTAAGACGATCTTAGACCTTACCAATACATAGGACCAATTTCTGACCTATGTTGTGTCCAAACAACACAAGCCACCTAACTAGCATGCACCTAGCATCATCAGGGGCACTCCCCATCTAGTTTTATCTTTCACTAGAGGGGACACTGATAGCGTGTGATACTGTCTAGTGTATCATTAATCTATACCTCTCACTCAGTGACTAGTGTACCCATGAAAGCGTCAATAGGAGGTTAGAAAACAATCAAACCATAAATGCATCGCAAAGCATAAACTATAAATCTCCCTCGCCTCTAACGCCCTTGCAAGAAACAACCTCTTATTATCCATTACCAAATCATCACATACATGAATTACCACCCATAAAATAAGCACAAGGGGCACAAACACATTCACACGACATAAAAACCATTTAAAGGTGCCAAACAGAACTTCCTGAAAACTAACTTGGTATGTCAAGTCCTTTATACCCATTTGAAATCCATTTCTAAAACATATTCTAAAAGAATTTACCCAAGAACTTTTGGAAAAAATTAAATAATCAACTCACACTTCCATTTAAAACCTATAAAGGTACCAAAACATATATTTTCAATTTATTTCATCACCCAAACATAGTCAAAACACTTTAATATTAAATGCGTAGTTGAAACAAACCATTAAAACATTTTAAAGACACTTGGAAATCAAAGCATTCCTTGAAAGGCTAGAAAGACCATCAAATACTCTTTATGAAAAGTGAGGAATCGCTTTAGAGAATTTTTAAAACCCATTGGAACTATCATATATGATCCCACTTTGATAAACAATGCACTTTAAAGCATCAACCACCAAATGACATGTCCAAAAAAGAAAGTGCACAAAAACACCTACCTCAAGCAATTGGAAATCAAGCTGGAATTCATCACCTTCAACATAGAATGCTCAAACACATGACAAGATACCATTCTCAATCCCTAATAATCAAAACCCCCAAGAATATGACACCCTAAATCTTAAATCTAACCACAGTGGACCCTAGGGTTTGTGAGAGAGGAAGAAACCAAGGAAGAAAGGGAAAGGGGGAAGAAGATAAGGGAAACAAAGAAAGGGGGGATTACCTTGAGATATTCACTTGTAAAGAGGTCGGGGGCTTGAAATCAAGGATGGGGGGAGGGAGAGACACCCTTCGTCGTGCCCTAGCCCCATCCAGATAAAGAAAGGGAAAGAGGGGGCCCAACCCCTTAAAAATAGAGGAGGTAAAAAGAGGAAAATCACATTTTAAAAAAAATGGGTAGCTGATATGGTTGAGTTTCACAATTTGTTAAACCATGCAAAACGGTACTTCTAAAGCTATAGAGAAACCTACATGGTTATCGCACAGTTTTTCCTAATTATACACAAACCATGTGTCAGACAACCCATACGTAAGGGTGCCCTGCACAGTCTCTGTAACACCCTAAGATTTTAGAATATATTTCTCTTTAAATAAATTTAATCTTTTTGATAGCTTGTGATACATGCAACCATGAGTCTAAACAACCCGCAATATAGTATTAAAATATTATTATTTAATGTGACAGTTATCGTCTAGTTATTGGATTGATAGGTACGAATAGGACTAACTAAATTATAAAAAACATATGATTTATACATGTATAAAATAAATTCATTGGTTATAAATAGATTAAAATTTAAAATAAAAATCATTTGAAAGTAAAAGAAATATTTTTTTGAAAAACTGTTTTTATGCGTGCAGTGTGTTTTTATCTTAATAAATTAAATTAGTCTCTATTTAATGAAATATATATTATATATTAAATCAAATTTTTTATCATTTATATAATATTTTTTTAGGCATGAGATAAGAATAAATCCATTTTTATGCTTAAAAACTTTATTTTTCTAAAAAACAGTTTCATCTTGTTTTGCGCACTTATTTTATAAAAAATTGTCCCTATTATACAATGTGATCTAAAAATGAACATTTTTTAAATCAAAATTTCAAAATTATCTTAGATTGAATTTTTGAGAATTTTCTAAAAATATTAATTTTTTGATGAATAGTGAAAATACTAATGTTTATTAAAAAATTTTGTTTCATTTAAAAGCATTTACAAAGTTCCATTTTGTTTTAAATGATTTTAAAATTAAAAATAGTTTAATTATATTATTATTAATCAAATTTATTTCATTGAAATCTATTTTAGGTTGAATTTTGATATAAAAACTTGTTGTATTTAAGAAAACTTTTTCTTTGGAAAACTGAATTTTTGTCACGTTGTGGGTTTAGTTTTAAATTAAATTCTAAAACTTATATGAATTTATTTTGTAAAAAATATTAGGTAATAAGTCCAACTTAATATTTTATCATAATGAATAGTAAAAATGTTAAAAATTAATTACCACGGTTAAGGTTAAAATGGGTTTATTGAGGGTTAAACCAAAAGAAAAGTGTAAGTTTTCCAAGTAAACTTGTCTAAATCCTATTGGATGGACATATTTAGACCTTATACTATCCCACCTTCAAATATATTTCTATTTTGAAGCGTTTTTCTTGAAAATGACTATCATTTTGAATTCATTTAAGAAATTTCCAAGTAGGTTCCCTCCCCCACTTATAAAATGGAAGCCCCTCTTCTCTCCTCTTCACACTTAAAGAGTCTTTTGGTCTAGTAAATCCTTACCCAAATATCTTTATTACATACCTCCCCATTACCTGTATTCCCTTATTTGATCATAAAACCATCCTAGGAAAGATTTAGGTATAAACCTAAATGGGTTCTCTGAAGAAGATGTATAGTTTTTAACCATGTGTTTTCATTTTATTTCTTCTTCTACCTACTTCAAATATTCTTCAACCATGCTGAAATAATAACACCAGTATATTTCATAAACTGAAATTCTATTATGTTAATGTAATGACCTATATTAATCTCATCTTCCATCAAATGGGAAACGAAATTGTCGATTGTGTACAGGGTGGACTACCGTCTCGCGAACCGATGTAATTCATTTTCCATTATCACCTCTCACAGATGGATATAATGATGGATTTAAAGTATATATATGATATTTATGACATAATTATACTTCTTAAATTATAATATCACATCTACCTTCTTACCTTCCAATCCATTAAAAAATGATAATGACGCTCGTGCATACGTGTGGATTACTGCCTTCACGAAGCGATGTGATGCGTTTTTCATTTTATTTTGACATGGATGATAATAAGAATAGATTTAATGAATATATATAGTATACATGATATAAAAATGAATTTGGAAAGGTGAATTACTATTTACCTTTCATTTTTTCCATCCGTTGAAAAAATGGAAACAATGTTCTTACGTACGTATGGTATACCATCTTCATGAATAATGTAATTCATTTTTCTATATCTAATTTTATGGGTGACATTAAATATGAATATAATGAATATATATTATATTTATATCATGATTAAAATTCTGGAGATGATGGAATTTTGATCAAATAATAAGGTCTAAAAACATTGAACCAAAACATATATGAAAAACAAAGCAGTTATTACCCTAAACAATGATTTTAACAAATAATTATTAATGAACGGGTGATAAAAGGTTGTAATTAAATTATATATGGTATGATATATATGAGTATCATTATATAATAGATGTATAATAAACCTATATTTATTATACAAGATGTTCAAACATGTACGGAGAAAGTCGAGACTTGAGGTGAGAGATTTTTGTCTCACTTTTATTTCTATGAGACATAATATCATATTGACAACTTGTTTCTTTTATGTGTTGTATATACTGCCCATGAATGTATTTTATGATGCTTATTATGAAAATTATGTGTATTTACATATCCATATAAGGTTCTTTATTTCATGGGGCTTATGATGTAAAAGTTACCAAACTGGTAAGGATTTTATGTTACAATCTCATTGTTTATCAGGACTGTTTATGATTAAGTTTCTAATGATGAAATCTTATGATCTATCTCTCAAGAGACTCATGAATTTTCTTCTCCTCTGGTTATTTCTATAGAATACATGTTTTCCTATCATTTTCCTCTCTTTAATATATGAAATGACCAAAAGAATGTTTTCAAGGAAAATCGACTTAATTTCTCGCTTCGATCGAAAATCATTTCGCTTCCATGTGCATGTTTTATAAAAATGTTTTCAAAAATGTTTTTACTATTCTCCTATGATTTTTAAATTCATTTTTACCCATATTTTAATTTTTAAAAAAAATTAAAATTAATCTACTTTTTGCTTTCTAAAATGAGGTATTTTTGGCTTTTTACCGAAAGTGTGAAATGAATCTTTGTTTTAACGTGTACAGCATGAATGGTATTTCCCGTCATCATGATCGATCAATGATTTAAAGCTTCCTTTACAATTTTTCAAGGTTATTTTCAAATAAAATGTTTTTTTTAATATTTGGAAAAAATTTAGCTTTTAAATAAGTGATTTCAAAGTGAAAAGGGTATTTTCCTCAAGAAATGTTCTAATTGATCTTTTAAAATCATTATTCATCTAAGATAATGTCCTTTGATGTTTCCTAACCTTTACTAGGGATATGATCCAATTATACCATCTTTATTCTTTCTCTGGATGGTCTATGACTATGATGACAAGTTGTTTATGAAACTCATTCCTTTTTTCACGAGTTATGTTATGATGAATTGATGTAATGATTATGAAACTCGTTTCTTTTCCATGGGTTATGCCATGATGAAATGTTTATGAAACCTATTTCCTTTTCACAGGTTATGATATGATGAATGTTTTATGATCTTGTGGCACATATCTGTATGATTTTCATTATGTGGCAGTGGACCTGGAATTATATACTCTAATTCATTGGGTAAAGATGGATAACTCATGAGGTAAATATGTTATGTGTGAACTTGATTTCATGTTCACAATTTCAAGTATGGACCTGGTTTTCATGTCCATAAGATTATGTGTGGACCTGCCTTTCATGTCCATAAGTTTATGTGTGGACCTGGATTTCATGCCCATAAGATTATATGTAGACATGGCTTTCATGTCCATAAGGTTATGCGGGGTCCTGATTTCATGTCCTTAACTTAATGGGTGAACTTGTTTTTATTTATACATGTTCACAATATTATAAGCTTATGTTTTGCCACAATCCTATTTCTATGTTATACTCTCATGGCTCGTGATCATTGATTTCCTTTATGATTCACGCCTTATGAACTGCCAAGATTTATGTCATGACTCAAATTATGATTTTTGGTATGCAGGGTATGGTTTTCAATTGTTATGTTCATATTCTCATACCCTTATGCATATATTATATTTAAGTGATCATTGATATCTCTCTTGTTTACCCTTACTGGGCATTTGAGGTCACCCTTTCTTATGTTTCATTTCCCCATGTTATGAAGAAATGTATTGAGTATGATATTTCTAAGAAGGGTGCTAGTTATGAAGAACTTGGTGGGAGATGATATAGTTCACTTATGAATCAGTTGTTTATGTATCCATGTTTCCAAAAGCACTAGATTTATATGATTCTGGCGTGGAACATTATGTTATGTAAGGAATATTCATCTATTAAGATGTGATATCTATATATGAAAAGTGTGGGTCGTTATAGTCTCTACTGAGACTTGTATGGTCAACCCCCAAACTATGTGCAACTCGTGCATACTAATTATGCACGTACAAAAATAAATCGAGGACCCCTCTATGTAAGGGTACTTGTATGATTTAAACTAAACCATGCGCACTAAAACATGTGCCACATATGACCTACTTAAAGGTAATCTATACAGTTTACTCTGACAGTGCGTAGATCATGCACAAACCGTGCAATAAAATAAAATTCTCAAAAATTAAATATTAAAGCCCAGAAACTTCCAAAATTTAAAATGAACCAAAAAATAAATTATAAAATAATAAAAATAGTAACACAAGGTGTTACAGCGGCTTTGTCACCGCCTACGATATCTCATATCATACGACATGACCCCAACGCAACTTACGTTATCACATAACGTGATATCGGCCTTACATATCATATTTGATGATATGGATTATGATATCCATTTTCCTTAAGAAATTCTATTTCATAGAATTCCTACTATGCATAATACGACACGCATGAAATTTTAGAATTTTTCATTTTAAACATGATTTTGAGAATCAAATGATCATGGCATGGCTCTGATACCACTAAAGGGTTTCTATGGATCGAATAACACTCATCCAAGGCAGCGGAATAGATTAAAAACCATTAAACCCAAGATCTAACATGCTTGAAACTGAAACCATGTATAAATAAAAAGAAGAACTTATGCGTGTGCCTTACACCGATGAATGGTTGAGCCTCCTTTTTCATTCAAGTGCTTGATGAAGATTCCCCAAAGGCAATTGAAGGACTCACACCTCCATGGTGTATCCATAGGCTGAAAAGAATCACTTGACGTTCAGATGAGATCATCCTCACATCCACAGTATGTGAGTACCTCACTAGGCAAAGGATTCAAAGGGAAGAGAGATTCGGCCAAGGCTTGGGCAAGCTCACATGCACATCCTCATGGGTATTGCCTCCTTTTATAAGCCTGGACAAGCCATCGTGCATTTACCCCTTACGTTGCATAACATAGAGTAAATGATTCAGTCAATAAGATAACCATCACATTAATGCATTCAAATGATCCTCCCTAATGTTTCATCTTATCAAGTGTTTATTAATAATAGCCAACACAAGAGATTCCTGAATGATAATGCTTATCATTCGGCTATCAACCAATCATAGGATCTGATATGAATTATACAATATGATTCTTCATGCCCTAGGATATAGACATATCATACTCTATGATTGACTTGGGTCATGTAAAACAAGTCATTTGTTATATGTATGTTGTACCCTATAACACTCATATCATACCATATGAAATGCCATGAACATATCATATATATTTATGGATTTGGAGGTCTAAGGCCCCCAACCCAAATTTTTCGAGACTGTAGCAACTCTGACTACTGTAGCAGAGCTGACCGACTGACACCGACACCGACAGGCACTGTAGCAGTGCGGACTTCGAAGTCAACTATACTATTGCACTTTTAACTTTCAGCTGGCAGCACTGTAGCACCTTTTAACAAAGATGGTCGTCTTTCACTGTAGCGACACGAACTTCCTATGCAAACAGTGGATCGTCTTCTTCATTTTATAACTCATTTTCAAACTAGGGTTACTACTAGAAAAACTCTGTAATTTGTGATCTCGATTATAGTGAGAATTCTACCTCTCCGTAGACTAAGAGATTTTTCTCAAACCACGTAAATCGTTATGTTCTCGTTGCTTTTCTTTATTCTGCATTTCCTTTCGTTTCTCATTTCTGTAATTTGTGACTCCCGACAATTCCACAAGTTCCCCACAGGCCAATGAAGAAGTTATTCATATAATTTGATTCCAAATTGCAACCATATAATTTGATTGCAATTAATAAGATAAGTCGAGAATACGTTTAGTCGACAATGTAACAGTATTTCATGAAATTGATCGAAATTTAATAAAACATATATTATGATAAAAAATTTCATGTAGATACATATGACTGATCGGAAAATTATAACATAATTATTATGATCACAATTTTCATGTAGAATCATATGAAAAGCCAGGGGCTCCTTAACTTATTTTGGATACTTTCATACTGCGTATTTCAACCAGAACCACTCCACGTTTCATACCAACTCATCAGCCTTTTTCAAAACAAAACAAAACAAAACCAAAGGCAAAAACACCAAAAGTTACTCCAATTACCATCAATCTTTCGACTGCAAGCTCCCCCGAGAACCTTCGTCCGACACCGCCAAAGCATTCAACTGCACACCTTGACGCAATTTCAAGGACGGCTTCAGCTTCCCGCACTGCACCACCAAAATAACACCATTGGTGCCACTTTTATCGGACAAGAAATTAAAAATGTAAAGGGCGTACCGCTTCTAAAAACGAATTAATTTCATCCTCCGTCAGCCCATCATCTTCTCCCGCAGGTTCCTCCCACCCAAGCGAGCGCAGGAACCGCGCCTCCTCTTCCTCTGAAATCGCCGCATTTGGGCTCAAATTAGACAATCTCCCAGCATCACCCCCAACAAACGAACCGCCATCGCCATTCACCTCCCCACTGTTCCCAGCTGAATGATGCGTTGTCACTTGAGCCCCGCCTTCATTTGCCTTCACAAAAGCAGCAGCAGCAGGTGCGGGTGGGTTGTTCCTCGAGCTTTTGTTCCTCATTAGGTTGAAGAAATCATTTCGGCTCTGGGCTTGGGTTGAGGATGGCCTCCTCTCAGTGCCAGGTCCTGCACTCAGGCCCAGTGGACTGGTCTTGCGCTCGACAGGCTTCGACTCACTTGGGCTTCTCAGTGGGCCCGATGCAGCAGCCATGGGAGCAGTGTCAATCCGGTTGGTAGTGGTATGGATCAGGCTCGGGGTGCCTTTAGGAGCTGTGGAGACGCCATTCTCCCATCCAGGCTTGAGAACGTGAAATTTTCCAGCATGGGATGGGGTTGAAGTGTCGGTCCTGACACCCCGAAGCAGCCCGCTTTTAGCAGTTGCAACTATTTCAGCAGCTCTTGCAGCTGTTTTAGGTTTCAATTTATCAGAGACCTGAACAAGAATTCACATGATTAGAAAGGATTTGTGAAGGAAACAATAACATTTCAAACAATTAAATGACCCCCATAAAGCTTGGGAAAAAAATCAGAGCCCCCTTAGATTTTTGGGAAAAAAATCATTTTTTTAAAATATATTAGATTATACAAATGGAGAACATTTTTTTGGAAATAGAAAATGGAAATGATAACTTTTTAGGAAAAAAATGTTCACAAGTTTTCTAACATTTTTAAATCTATTATTGAATAATGAAAACAGAAATTGTTTTGCACAACTATACCAACTTGAAAGGCACACTGATGAGCACAAGCAAAATAGCTACTGAACAAGCCAAAGCTAATGAATTTAGGAATGAGCAAAATTGATAGGACCCCCCAAGACTATCCGTATATAATAAGGGAAACAGAATGGAATTACAGTGGGAAAGGAGGGAGAAAACTGGGAGAAGAGAAACAGCCTGCAGAATATTCCTTCCTCTG
Organism: Viscum album; assembly: GCA_963277665.1. Lineage (NCBI taxonomy): Eukaryota > Viridiplantae > Streptophyta > Magnoliopsida > Santalales > Viscaceae > Viscum > Viscum album. The sequence goes on along the minus strand of OY728155.1, from coordinate 161,006,767 downwards.
TACCCCCCCCCCATCCCACCCTGCGCACTACTTATAACGACCCAATAGACTAACAAATCCCCCCTCCACGTGGTCCTGGATGCTCCCTCTCCCCCTAACAGACTAACAACCCCCCACCTCCCTATTGGTCTGTCGATAGTTTGTTCGGTATGCCTGGAAAAGGCGTGAAAGAATATGTTAAATAAAATAAATACATAATAACAAAAAAAAAAATAATAATTTTATCAATTGTTCGAAGGGTATTTTCATTGATAATAGGGACAATTATGTCCATAAAATTTAATTTCTGAAGCATTCTACCCAAAATCAGGAAGAATCCTTCCCTCAAAATATTGGAACTCACACTCCCTCTCTACCTCAAACAAAACATGATTTTCAACTGTTCCCTCAGACATTCATTTTCCTTAGACCATTGTTACTTCCTATCAAATGTAGTCTCAAAATCAAGCAACAGTTTAAAAAACGGGTTATGCAACAAAAAAAAAATCTAAATCAATAATCTGGTGACTCCTAAAATTCCTTTGTGTTATGTTCAAAAGTAATTTGGGATATTGATTTCAATACGAAAATAACTGTACTTTATTTGTTTATTTTTCCCTATCAATTGACATGTTGAAAAAATTGTCTTCTGGTTTCTATGTTTCATGAAACACCGATGCCAAATCTTAAAGAAAACCATTTATAATCTACAAATCCCATTCTCATCCAAAGAAGTTGATCCATGTAAAACTGAAAAAACCAAAATGGTGGTAATAGCATGTCTAGCACAGGGAGAATGGAAAAATGTGGAAATCAATGAATTATTGAAGCAATATTAAATCTGTTGCATTAAACAACAAATCAACCCCCATCTAACTCGTATCATGGGTTGCAATACGGTTCTGTTCATTTGGTACTCAACAGCTTCAAACTTCAAGATAAAACCTATCAACGATTCCATGCCATCCACAAGGAATTTTCAGTACTTGTAATGCACATTTGCAGCCGTCTCACAATTTAGGTTGGTTAGATTACTTTTATAAAGAATGTCAGTAAATAAATCAATCATGGGTCGTGAATAAATATATATGTATGCACACACCAGACCCGGACAAATCCAGGAGTGTAATATTAACTGGCTGGTTTGCTTGAACCAGTAGCGACTTGAAAGAGCTTGTGAAGCAATTGACATTGTCTCAAACTAGAATCAGCAACAAAAAAAGAGCCTAATCAACAAAACATAACTTTTGTTTGGTTTTTAGTTAGAAGATAATAACTTCCTTCCAAACATTAATTTGAAACTTCAATCCACCATTTTCAATAAGATTCTTCAAAACCTCGATATCCTGAATTCTCATTTACCATCAAAAAAATATCTACAAAAAATAGGTCAATCAAACTAAAATGTATTGAAAATAAAATCATCAATCATTTACAAGTTCACATCATGGAAATTGATCCAACATCAATTCGAAAATAAACAGTGCATGGGTAAGCAAGATTTCATAATTGAAATAGTCGGCATGGGACTTGCACCTAAGCCCCGTTTTGTTGACAGGTTTCCAAGAGATATGAAAGGAAAACAGTACTTATTTTCCTCCACCAGCATGTTTCACTGCAAAAGGTTTCCATGGAAACTCAACTTTCCTTCATATGAGGCGTAGTTATTTACAGGGCATGGCACAAGATAGCAACAAGGGCCTCCAGCGCAAATGCACATTGCGCAGCGCACGGAAATATTAACTTGCGGCACACAAAGGGCATACAAGCAAAGCATTGCAATTCGATTCTAGTGAAAATTATTTTGAAAAATAATTTATTTTTTATTATTAAGCATTAGTCATTCAAATAACCAATCAATGCGTCGCACGGAGTTGTGGGAGGAAGGAGTGGCATCGCTTGACTTGCAACATGTTGTTTTAATGAAGTATTTTAACAAGGTTGGGTTAGCCGGTTAAAAACGGTGCAAAAAAACAAAAACCAAAAAAAATTAAGATGGCGCAATGGAGCGTGCATCACCGCACTACGCCATGGCACAACACAGTGCATGCCACGGCGCACCATCTCAACTAGGCAATTGCGCAAGCGTTGTGTGGCGCAATGGTCCTTGGCGCAAGCCATGGCGCAATTGTGCGCCATGGCATGCGCCATTAATAACTATGATCGGAATAATTTCATTTCCTCCCATATGGGAGGAAACATATGGAAATTTTTTAAAAATAATAAAAATAAATAAAATAAATTTTCAATATACTTGTTTATACTGTCATAGATTTTTTATTGTCATTTTACTATTTTAATTAAATGAAATTACTTTCTTTTCCATCATAAACCAAACAAAACTTTTTTACTTTCATTGCCTTCTCCAATTCATTATCATTCTTTCAATTAGATTTCTGTAAACCTAACAGACACCAAATGCTGGCCCAAAGAATTCAACTTGTCTTCAGCAACAATCATGTTGCTTATTTAATATAATTAGAAAACAGGGATGGAAAAAAATTACACCAAAATGAGATCTAAACCAATCAAATTCTATAAAAATTAAGCACAGACATTCAAAAGGGCATCAACGCAGTTTGAGTTATTTCAAGTGATGGATGTTCATGATCCATGAAATATATATGATAAGGAGCTAAAAAAATTGATAAACGCTGTAAAGAAAGGCTCCGAAGAAACATAGTTGAGATAAAAAAATAGGGAGGAAAACACATCATCAAATTCTAAACCAATCAAATTCTATAAAAATTACACCAAAATGAGATCTAAACCAATCAAATTCTATAAAAATTAAGCACAGACATTCAAAAGGGCATCAACGCAGTTTGAGTTATTTCAAGTGATGAATGTTCATGATCCATGAAATATATATGATAAGGAGCTAAAAAAATGATAAACGCTGTAAAGAAAGGCTCCGAAGAAACATAGTTGAGATAAAAAAATAGGGAGGAAAACACATCATCAAAACCAAACATGTTACAGTGTCTAATTTATATCATACGATTCCATTGGAGGGTTTAGGTCGAATTGAAAATGTTAACTCTCAGATATAACAATAGTCTAGTTGCATACACATAACACACATAGCATCAAGTCCATAGAAAATTATACAAATCTGCCAATAATCTAATGCAGTTAATAACATGTGTAAGAAAATCTTGTATAAGTGAAATAAAATAACATACTGAGACTTTGGATGTCAAAGGCGTCATTGGCACAAGTTGTCTTGATTGCTTTATAGCTAATTCCTCCAACCGCTTGGTCTGAATGGATAACTACGAGAGAGAAAATTACCTTTACATAGAAACCACGGAACACCTGTCAAGAAAAGCACACAAAAGGGAATAGCTTGATACCTCAGGAGCAGCCCATGCTTGAGATGGAGTCTGAGCCAAGGCTTCAGCCATGTTAAGTCCATTCACAGCACCTGGGGGTGCAGAAACAGGAAGAGAACCAGTAGCTTGTTGACCGGACGATGAATCATTGCCATTTGAACTGATTACAGAAGGCACCTCAACTAGAGCCGAGGTCCACCCCTCTCCACCAATCACAGATGAATTACCAACAGGCAAGGTCTGAACAGCTGTGCTTAAACCAGGAGAGGATACTCTTCCTGGACCAGGCACTCCATGTTTTTCTTCAGTTCCAAGTGAAGGAAAATCTTTTTCAAAAGCAGCCTTGTGAATGCTGTTAACACTGACAGTTGGAGTCACTCCATTGCTATCGATATGACTGCTACTGCCGATGGTTTTTGAATCTTTTACAACTCGTTGGGATAAAATGTCATTCTTCTTGCCAGACACCATTGAATGAGATCGCCTCAACACATCTTTCTGAACCCTACCACCTAAGATACTGACCACAGGATCAGAATGGTCTCTGTCCAAATGATCTGGGAGAAACCACTCTTTCTCTTTGTCAAGTTCCTTGTCACGACGATTCTTATTAAAACTATTATACGGGCGCCTATTAAAACCATTACTGATTGAGCTCCGGTAAGAATTTGATGACAGAGGCCGTTCATAAAAAACAGAACGTGGGCTATCATGATCACTTGAACCCTTAAGAGATTTTTCTTTTGTGTGGTTTCCTAAGGGAGGAGCATCTACAAAAAATAAACCATCATAAATTATCATGCTACTATTTCAATATAGCGTTGAAGAAAACAAAGGCATGCAGAATCAGAAGAAACAGCAATACCTGAATGTAAAGAAGAAAGCACAGGATGATGGGCTGAACTGCTACTCCCAGTAACAGTTCCGGTGCTTCTCAGCCATTCAGGAACAAATGCGGGTTCACTTTTTTCCATATGGAGCTGTTAACATGATCAGAAATAACAAGAAAACAGCAATTGCTTTGCCGTGCTTACACCCACCACTTCCATAGCTTGGATGATTGTATATACAATCATTAAAAACCTGAATCTACCCACTGCCTAGAATTGCTTCTCACGAAACAATCAACCTAACCCTGGTTTATCACCAGGAATCCAACCAACTTCAAACCCACAAAATGGATAGCATTAATCCATCATCTAGAAAATCCTCCCACGTGCACGGGGTATTAATCAAGCACAGTTGCGCAACGGTTATACACCCAGAGGTAAAAGACCAAGGTAAATGGATGCATGGGCCAATAAGTATAGATTGACAACGGAGAGCGTTTTCCCTACTCTTCCATCTTCCGGGAAGATGCGCTTGCGGGGAAGGATGATGCGGTGAGCAGGCCGTCGTATCAGCAAAGTCCGATTCAAAACGCAAACAGTGGAATCATTCAAGCAATGAACAAACACCCCGGATTCCAAAAAAAATAAACGGTTCACACCAACCAGACAAAACAATCGAGGAAGACCGGTGAAGCAAGGAAGAGAGGAACACGATGCTACGAAAATGCGTAAAGGGGAGGCGATTGATAAAACCCTAGAATGTCGTTTAAATGACCTAGGGTTTGAGGAACCTGCACTGACGGACGGTTACGGAAAAGCTCAAGATGAGACGGTGCACGAAGAGTCGGAACAAAACTACTAACCCCGCCCCGTGCGAAGCATAGAATGTTCTCAGTGCAAATCAACGAGTTCCGGAAGAAGGAACCAAATGGGAAGGCAGATTCCAGAGGCGCGCAGAGACGAACCGAGGGGGTGGATGCGAAGTGGGAGCAGGAGGATCGATCGGTCGATTGGATTGGGGCAGAGGGGGTTTTGTTAGGGCGATTAGGGCAAAGGGAGAGCGTGGGGCAGAGGACAGGAGAGGTGTAATTTCAGTTACCAGGAGAGACTGAAACCAAACGTGCCCAGAACCGCCACCTCCCCACCCAACCTTTTTCCTCCCATTTTATCTGCCATTTTGTTGTTTTAAAACATAGATATATAGATATATGATTTATTTAAGATATTATATATGCATATGTATAGGGATAATTGTATGGATAGTTATCTATAATAGTTACCACTTATGATAATTGTTTTAAAATAGAACTAGTATTTATTTTATTTGGTGATAATGGATCATACTATTGGCACGACCAACTAAATCAATTTTTATGTTTCTTCTAGTACTTGTCCGGTCGGGTAAAACCTTTTAAATTATTTTCACGCATTGTAAAAAATATTTTGATTAGTACAAAAAATCATCCTAAAAACACTGACATCAATTAATTAGTGTAATCCAGTTCTTCAAAACCCTTTTCAGTATAAAATCATCGTAATCATGTCATAAAAGATCATTCAAGATTAATGTTGAGTATGACTTTGAAATGTAGTCTTTTTAGTTGTGTTTGTTAGAAAATCATGTAATGAATCATTAGAATTAAATTTGGGAATGGTTACGGTGATTTGGAAGGGGTTTGAAGATTGTTGGGATGTGAGTTGAAATTACGAGAGTAACTTCAAGATGACCACGCAATTATAAGTGGAGTAATCGTACAATTTACTCTCATGATTGTGTGGTTGAAAAGCCACTAATCATGAAGTAAATAAATGTTAAAATAATGGATGAGTGATAGGGTAGTTCACCTTTAACAACCATGCATTTGAAAACACCATTACTATAGATTTTGCTATATCCAATATTACCATTTATCAGCGCTAAACAAAAACGCTGAACAAGGGGGTGTTTTTATCAGCGTTAAAAAAAACACTGATAAAAAGATACCATTTGTCAGCATTTTTTTAATATTGATAAAGGTTATTCTTTATCAACGTTTTATTTAATGATGACATGGGTTGTTTATCATCGTTTTTTTAAGGTTCATAAATGGTAAACTTCCTAATCCTCACAATCTTGCATCCAAATGTCCGAGGTTCGAATCCTAGCAACCCCCTTGGAGGATTTATGACACAGGTGGCGGCGAAGACATGACGAAGGCAGACAGTGACACATGCATGACGTGGGCAAGTGGTGACGCATACATGATACGAGAAGGTGGGGACGCAGGCATGATGCGAGCAGGTGGCAACGCAGGCATGACGTAGGTCCGGTAACACTGGCAAGATGATGCATACATAACGTTGCACTAGGTATTCGGGCAAGTAAATAGGGTTTTGGGCCATGTAATGAGTTTCACGTCCTCGAGGCCTTCGAGTCATCCATATAAAATAAAATATAGTTTGATGGGTGGACTATCCCCTAAGGGGCATGGTATGTCTTTCCGGTTTGTGTGTAAGGTGTGTGTTTGATGTAATTTTACCCCAAACACCTAATATGTATACATGGAACCATATATAAGAATTTTAAAGTATATGTATTAATATATTATTTAATATGATTTACAGAACAATAAATATATATGTTTATATAAATACAATTTATATGTATCTTTAACGATCTACATTTTTGTTTACAATATATTTAAATTCAAATTATATAATTTACAATACAAATATACATTTACATTCATATTATATAATTTATAATATACATATATATTTACAATATACATATAATTATATTTGTGTGTGTTTATATACATCGACACACGCACACACACATATAAATAAATAAATACACGCACACACATATAATAAAATATCACATGAACTATACAAATAAAGATATAAATACATTAAATATGATTTGTATTTAAATTTATTATATATTTCCATTCATATCATATAATTTAAAATATACATATTTTTATAATTATATGCGTGTGTGCATATATTATACATGTGTGTGTGTGTGATTATATATAAATAAATATATGAATATATTAAAATTTTAATATACATATAAAATGTATAATCCATATTAAAATAAAAAATTATTATCAATCTTGTTTTCATAATTTATATATGTAAATGCGGTATATTAAAATTTCACTTAGATAATTATATAAATATTTAAATGAGCATATATTTATTTAAAAAAAATTATATACATTATATGTAAATAAAAATAAAAAATATATATTAATATAACAATTGGTGTTGTGATGTAAATTCTTGATATGACTGAAAAAGATCACGATGCGATGGAAGAAAAAATTGTGAAAAATAACGAGGGTCAATAAAGGTTTCAGGTGCAACGAAAATGTCGATTGAGGCATGTCCAACTCAGCCTTTTCTCATAATCGATGATTAATCTGAAATTTTCACAATAATAAACGCCGTGATCAATGAAAATGGATCAAAGAATATTTGAACTCCAGAACTAAGACTCAATATCATCATATATTATTTATAACTAATTCAAATAATTAAAGAATTTCCATGCAATTAATTCTTTATCCGTTGATGGATTTGACAATGTGTCACACCCGTTTTTTTCATGTCTTGGTTTTGATCCGGTTTGTTGGAAATCCCGATCCTTTTCTTGGGTTTTGGGTGAGATGAATGTTGAGTTTTGAACTATCATCTATGTCTAATCATCCTACCATGGGTGCCCCATATCTTGTTTGGGAGTTTTTTGGAGAAAAAGGTGGTTACTTCAAGATTTGGGACAACCGTGAGTCCATTTTCAGATTTTAAAAAATAATTTGTTTCTTTTATAACTCTTTCATTTTCAACATTTTCACTTATTCCACTTCCCACTTGGCATCCATTGACCTATTCAAACCATCATATCCTTTTGGACCCCCTTAGAAATTCATAATCATGGTGGATTTGAGTTATTTATTCAGGTATTGGGCCAGCCTGTGAGCCCATTTCCAATTTTTTTTAAAATAATTTGTTTCTTTTATATCTTTTTAAATTTTTAATATTTTTCGGTTATTCTACCTCTCACTTGAGCCCAAGAACCCTAGGCGCAACCCATGTTGCATTTTCCCTCTTTGGAGCTCATCTTAGTCGTGAATTAGGACGAAATATCTCTAAGGCTCCTCAAATCGTCTAGATTTGGTAATGTAATTTGTTTATTTCATGAATCATTCATTTTTTCTCTTTTCCCCCCAAATCTTCTTTCCCTGGTTCATCCAGACCTATGGAGCCTCTACAAGAAGTTCCAAGTCATTCCCTTTCCTCTAAGGGTGTAGATCTAAGGTAAGATGAAGAGTTCTCTAGTTTCCAAGGTGAGACTTCTTCTCCTTTCTCCTCCCTCTTCCTTCTATTTCCACTTTCTTTTGATTTTCTCTTCTCCCCTGTTCATGAACGACCAAGGATTATGTTATCCCATTATTTTTAATGGGGTTTTGGTTTGTTTATGGATGGTCTTTATAGATCTAGAGTGTTGGGAACCACAACGGGTGATATGGGGCATGCGATTCCTTTCCGCAATGGTTTTGAGGTAGGATATCCCTTGCACATGCCTTTATCATTTAAGTTTCACCATTTTTTTGATGTTCGTACTTGAAATATATGTTTATTATTGTTGTTCAGCCTTTGGATAATTTTCTTGGTGCGCAAAACAGTTGTTTAAGCCTTGTTTTGTGAAAAGTAGTGTTGTTTTGTTGTAAACGTGTACACCGCTTACTTAAATGTTCTGTTAGCTTATGCACATGGTTTATGGTATTTTGAACATGGTTCAGTAGCTTGAATAAATTTATGGCATCCAAATTATATTTTATCCCTTTTCAAGTGCTTCAAATAATTTTGTTTAAAAGTGCATGTCATGTGTTTGGTAAATTGTCCGGTTGGCTTTTATGTGCTTAGTGAGATTTAAAATGACTTGTTTGGATTTATAAATACATTGGAAGCATGCAAAATGGTATTTTGGGGGCCCTTTTATGGATTTCCAAAGTAGTTTTGGTTTTATAAACAAATGAGTTTTTGGTGGTAAACATGTTTTGGCCCGAGTTGCCGGAAAATGGCCCGTTTGGCATCCTTATAAAAATGGCTGTGCTTTGGATGTGTAACCTGAATGTTTTAAGGGATTTTTGAAATTGGTTTTCTATTGTAAATGATGTGTATACACCTCTTTATTAAAAGTGAAATTTGCACATTTGGAAAATGTTAGTTTTGAGAAATGTTTAAATGCTCGTTTGGCATTTTTCTTGTAAAAATGGTTTCCATGTGTATTTCACGTTGTATCATTTGGAGCCATTTTATGGTCCATGAAATTGATTTATTAAATGGTGTTGGGGCTTCCAAATATGGTTTGATATGGTATTGGTGGTTGTTTGGCCTTAAAAGAGCATTTTTGAATGGATTTTATGTGCAAGGCCTCATTATAATTCTTGAAATTATTTTATGAAAATTTAGGCGGTTTATTGATCCGTGAAAGAAATACGAGACCTGTGTGTGGGCTGTTTGATGTGTGTATGATTTTTAAATGGAATCTTCATGAGAAAATGATATTTTATAGATGTGTAACTTGTTTGAGCACAAAAGGGAAAACCTGGGTATCTAGGTGGGCGGACGTGTACTAGTATGCTAGTGATCCGAAGGGGTTTTGTCCCTGTTTCACGTAGGAAGTTTGATGATGAAAACACTAACTAAACTATGATGATGATGATGTTAGAGACCACTAGGTTATGGATTATTCTCCTACTAGTGGCTCGTGTGCATGAAAACAAATATTTGTTATGGTTACTTTTACACTAAGATACGAGGTACCTAGGGCCCACAATGAACTAGTGCCTATGAGTGTTCCCGTGACTTGTGCTCATTGGCTATTTTTTACTCACCGTCGGCATACAATGTGTTTAGTTGGTAAATTATTCAACGTGTGTGTTTTATTTAAAAGTTTATATTCTTTAAAGCATCCCTCTTGAAAACTATTTTCATTTTGAAGTTGCATCTCTTTGAAATTGGTTACTAGCATTTCCTGGTTATGAAAACTTGCAAGGCATTTTAATTTATAATGATTATAGCATGGAACCATGTTTAGATTACATACTTATAGATATTTTAGTTCAAACTTGAAATTAATGTATCTTTTATTTTAAATTATGTGCATTGTGAATAGAATATCAAGCTAACCTACTGAGTTTTAATACTCATGTCTATAGTTTTCTTCTGTTTTTAGCCCTTGTGTAGGTTTCAACTTGAGTTTGGTCGCTTTGGGCAACGAGTATTTTTTGTATTGGAGAGTGACCAGTGGGGTCACATGGTGTTAGTTTGGTCATCATGTTTGGTTGGTTGGTTGTATTGTTTAGTTGTACTTTCGGTTTCTTATATAAATAATGTTCGGTTCAATTTTATATAAATGTATGTTGGGATGTCCGTTTCTTTACACTGCTTAGTTCTTGATTATATTTATGTGAAATTGTTCCCTTGAGTACTCTGTTGACACCCGACACTAGTTTCCAGCCCCTGGGGATCGAGAACGCCCTTCAGGCCATGCCACAGATCTGTTCGGGTGCCCAGTTTGGGGTCGACCCCAACTGGTTCGTGACAAAATGGTATCAGAGGTAGATTGGCTCTTAGATGACCTTTCTTTTTAGATCGCCCTTTGTTATTTGGGGATGTCAAGGTAGATGGAGTAGGATTTTCAGGACTTAAGGGGTAGGTTCCTTAAGAGCGCCGTGAACTCTTGCTCGTTCTGACCCTTAGGTGTCCATGAGAAGTCCGGTTTTATTAGTGTCTTTGGTTCTTATTGATTGTTTGTTGTTGGGATATGATAAGGGGAGTTGGACTAATGGTCTCCGTGATCTCGCAGGGTCTGACAAGCCATGTAGAGCCAAGTCATGGTTTTAAGAAGGCTCTCCGTGTTGGTAGTGTGTTTGACATATGACCGCCAACCATATGGTCAAGTCACCCACCGATACTAGTTCATTTTTGTGGGTATCTTGGACTTTTTTTTGAATTTGGAATTTTGTTTTGAAAATCCTTGTATGAGAATTGTGAAAATGGGTTTTAAAGGAATGGTTGGTATGAGAAAGGTTTTGTAATGTTGGGTTTTGTGAAACAAATATTGGGGATAAAGAGAAAATGATTTAATGGGATTGAATTTCCTTAATCTAAACTTATGGTTTCTTGAAATGAAATATTTGGAAAGCTTGGATTATTTTAATGTGATTATGAACTTTGTTTTAAATGGGGTGTTTGTGGCTGTTGAAAAGTGTTTGAATCTGATAAATTGGTTTTGGAAATTTGGTTTTGAGCGCCTGGTGTTTTTCTGGAAATGGGTTTGGACCTTTGTGGTTGTTGGATTATAAAAAGAGACCTTGCTGAATTTTCAAAAATGGGAAAGTGATATTTAGAATAGAATGGTTGTTTTTGAAAGTTATATTAAATGAAATGAATTGGGTTTTTAATCAAATGGTTCTTGATGAAGTGTGGTTTGTTTTGTGAAATTTGAAAATGGTTTTTGATTTGGTGGTTAATGTGCCTTTGGAAGGTACATGATTCTTTTTAGAGTGATGATTGTTTTATTTTAGCCTTTGGTGTTTTCATGGGTGCTCACATGCATGGTTTTATGGATATATGGATGAATGGTTGGTATGGAATGGTGGTTGGGTGCTCAGGGTGGCACAAAAATGTGCATATGAGTGAGACTTGATGAAACACCATTGGTGAATGCAAAAATCCACCAAGTTGGTTTGTTTTTCAAAAGTGTTTTAATCTGAAAAATTGTGGTGTTTGTTATAAATTGATGGTTATGTGGATGGTTTTTCTTATATCTTAGAAGTGTTGTTTATTTGGTATGCTTCCTTGAGATATGTAAGTCATACTTTTGTTGTGTCTTGATACGGGATCTCATTAGTGGCTCAGTTTTGGAGCAATGTTCAGTGAGTTTCTAAAGATGTGTTGGATATTATGATGTGTCCATGGATAGTTCTCTGTTGGTAAGATTTCTAGGTGACCAACCTAAGGATTCATTCCAAATGTTAAATCCACCTCTTTGAATGTTGCCTTAGCCCGTTTGTTGGAATAAAGAGCTTTTCGGGCTCGATTTAAAGTGCCTTTCCATTATGGTGTCCCTCTCGATTGGGGTAGTTGTTCTCAGTGAGGTTGATGTGTTTCTCCATGTACTTTGTCCATTCTTCTCCTCATTCGGAATGAGAGAAAATAGTGTTGTGTATCTCCAAGTTCTTGTTTGGGTAAACGTGTGTTGTTTGAGGAAGAGAGTTTCATGGTGTCCCTTGATATGTTGTTTTGGCCTGGGAGTGTTATGTGTCACTATGTGGAACTAAGGGGAAGAGTTCAAGTTAGGTATTATCAAAGCCTGACTGTGAGCTAGGAGATTATTCATCCATCAAAGCTCTATCCATAGGTCTCGGAGTGAAGCTAACGCGTAGTCAGGAGTCCCAGGACTGTAGGTAGTATTTCCAAGCTTGTGCATCTACCATTGCAGTGAGGTAGTTCCTTTATTTATTTTGTGGTTTCAGTGGCCTAATAATAGGGTCCCCTTCCCTCCTCACCCTAATTGGTGGGGGTTTGGATCCGTGTAGAGAGTGTTGGCCCAGTTCTTGTCCCCTTTGTTTGGGAGTGGGGGGTTTAAATGTTCATGTTGTGTTCCTCTTAACATGGATAAGTAGGTTGTTGTGGGAGAGTTTTGTTGGGACTGTGTGGGAGATACACATTCCTAGTTCATTTTGAATTCCCATTTGGCCATTGAACATTGTTTCTTAATGGTGGGGAAAACCACCACAGGTCTCGTAAAGTTTCCTCATAAGAATTTGTCGAGTGCTAGTTGTTTCTTAATGGTGGGGAGTCCATTATGAGATTCCATGGAATCTTTGGTTTTCATGAGTGATCTTTGGTTTAGGTGATCATTGGGTTCATTGGGAGAAGGCCCAAAAATCTGGTTCTTGGTTTGGTTGTGGACATAGTGACTCGATCTTTCGGTTGATTCTCAGGAAGTGGTTGGGAGTTGGTGTTTTGGTTGAGGTAAGAGGTTTAAGTTATATTAATTTTGGATGAGGTTTCATTGGATTTAGAGGCTTGACCATATTTATAATGAATACTTAGGTATTGATCAATTAGCTGGAATGTGTTGTGGCTTTCTGGGGGCAAAAAGCTTTAATGGTGGGGAGAATTGTCACATCGGGTTTTTTCATGTCTTGGTTTTGATCCTATTCATTGGAAATCCCGATCATTTTCTTAGGTTTTGGGTGAGATGAATATTTATTTTTGAACTACCATCTATATCTAATCATCCTACTATGGTTTCCCCATAGCTTGTTTGGGAGTTTTTGGAGAAAATGGTGGTTACTTCAAGATTTGGGCCAACCGCGAGCCCATTTCCATATTTAAAAAAATAATTTGTTTCTTTTATAACTCCTTAGTTTTTAACATTTTTCACTCATTAAACTTCCCACTTTTCCTCCCTTGACCTATTCAAACCACCATATCCTTTTTGACCCCCTTAGGAATTCATAATCATAGTCGATTTGGGTTATTTATTCAGGTATTGGGCAAACCCGTGATCCCATTTCCAGTTTTAAAAAAATAATTTGTTTCTTTTATATCTTATTAAGTTTTTAATATTTTTAGGTTATTCCATATCTGACTCGAGACCAAGAACCCTAGGTGCACACCCATTCTCCATTTTCCCTCTTTGGATTTCATCGTGGATTAGGGCGAAATATCTCAAGGCTTCTCAAATCATCTAGATTTGGTAAAGTAATTTGTTTCTTTCATAAATCATTAATTTTTTTCTCTTTCCCCCCAAATATTCTTTCTATAGTTATTACAGAACTAAGGATCCTCTAAAATAAGTTCCAAGCCATTCCCCTTCCTCTAAGGGTGTACATCTAAGGGAAGATGAAGAGTTCTCTAGTTTCCAAGGTGAGATTCCTTCTCCTTTCTCCTCCCTCTTCCTTCTCCTTCAACTTTATTTTGGTTTACTCTTCTCCCCTGGTCATTCAAAACCTAGTTTTATGTTATCCCATGATTTTTTATTATGTTTTGTTTCATTTAGGGCTGGTCTTCATAGATCTAGAGTGTTGGGAATCACAATAGGTGATATCGGGTGTGCGGTTCCTTTCTGCCATGGTTTTGAGGTAGGATATCCATTGCACATGCTTTTATCATTTAAGTTTCATAATTTTATTGTTTTTATCACCTGATATATATGTTTATTATTGTTTTTCATCCTTTGGATAATTTTCTTGGTGTGAAAAATGGTTATTTAATCATTGTTTTGTGAAAAGTAGTGTTGTTTTGTTATAAACGTGCACACCGCTTGCTTACTTAAATGTTCCGTTAGATTACACACCTATTTTATGGTATTTTGAACATGTTTCAGTAGATTGAATAAATTTATGGCATGAAAATGGTATTTTATCCCTTTTCAAGTTCTTAAAATAAGTTTTTTTGTTTAAAAGCGCATGCCATGTGTTCGGTAAATTGCCCGGTTGGCTTTTATGTGCTTAGTGAGATTTAAAATGATTTGTTTGGATTTATAAATACATTGTAAGAATTAAAAATGGTATTTTGGGGTCCTTTGATTTCTTTCCAAAGTAGTTTTGGTTTTATAAACAAATGAGTTTTTGGTGGTAAACATGTTTTGGCCCGAATTGCTGGAAAATGGCCCGTTTGGCATCCTTATAAAAATGGTTATGCTTTGGATGCGTAACCTAAATTTTTTAAGGGATTTATAAAAGTGGTTTTATTATATAAATTTTGTTTATACACCTCTTTATTAAAAGTGAAATTTGTACCTTTGGAAAATGTTAGTTTTGAGAAATACTTAAAGGCCCATTTGACATTTTTCTTGTAAAAATGGTTTCCATGTGTATTTCATGTTGTATTATTTGGGGCCATTTTATGTTTCATGAAATTGATTTATTAAATGATTTTTGGGCTTCCAAATTTGTTTTTATATGGTATTGGTGGTTTTTTTACCTTAAAATATCATTTTTGAATTGATTTTATGTGCAAGGCCTCATTATACTTCTTGAAATTGTTTTATGAAAATTTAGGTGGTTTATTGATCCGTGAAAGAAATGTGAGACATGTGTGTGAGATATTTGATTTGTGTATGATTTGTAAATGTAATATTCATGATAAAATGGTATTTTATAGATGTGTAACTTTTTTGAGAACAAAAAGGGAAAACTCAGGTATCTAGGTGGGTAGACGCGTACTAGTATGCTAGTGATCCAGAGGGGTTTTGTCCCCGTTTCACGTAACAAGTTTGACAATGACAACACTAACTAAAATATGAATATGATTATGTTGGGGAACACTAGGTTGTGGATGATTCTCTTACTAGTGTCTCATGTGCACGAGAATAGATATTTGTTATGGTTACTTTTACACCGAGATACGAGGTACCTGGGGACCACAATGAACTAGTGCCTAGGGGTGTTCACGTGACTTGTGCTCATTAGATATTTTGTACTCACCATCGGTATACAATGTGTTTAGTTGGTAAATTCATCAGCATTCATGTTTTATTTAAAAGTTTACATTCTTTAAAGCAACCCTCTTGAAAACTATTTTCATTTTGAAGTTGCATCTCTTTGAAATTGGTTACTAGCATTTCCTGGTTATGAAAACTTGCAAGCATTTTAATTTATAATGATTATAGCATGGAACCATGTTTGGAAAACATACTTATAGATATTTTAGTTCAAACTTGAAGTTTATGTATCTTTTATTTTAAAGGATGTGCATTGGGAATAGAATATCAGGATAACCTACGGAATTTTAATACTCACGCTTATAGTTTTCTTCTATTTTTAGCCCTTATGCAGGTTTCAGCTTGAGTTTGGTCACTTTGGGTGATGAGTATTCGTTGTGTTTGAGAGTGAACAGTGGGGTCACATGGTGTTAGTTTTTTCATCATGTTTGGTCGGTTGGTTTTATTGTTTAGTTGTACTTTTGGTTTCTTATATAAATAATGTTCAAATCAATTTTATATAAATGTATGTTGGGATGTCTGTTTCTTTATGCTACTTATTCTTGATTATATTTGGGCGAAATCATTCCATTGAGTACTCTGTTGATACCCGACACTAGTTGTTAGCTCGTGGGGATCAGGAATGCCCTTCGGCCCATGCCACAGATCGGTTCGGGTGCTCGGTTCGGGGTCGACCCGGGCTGGTTCGTGACACAACGTCTTTATGTCGTACTATTGTTGTGTTGAAGAAATCAAGAGTGAATTCTATATGGAGGTGATTCACATGTGTTCCATGAACCTTCAAACATCGCTTTAATAATCTTTGGGTGCTAGCACGATAGACCTCGATGCTTGCGTCTTTCGCCTTTAATCGCTCCGAGAATCGCTTGAAGAAGGGTTCTCTTTGATCTCTCCAAACTCGAGAGTGGTGGTGGAGGAGGATCACTCTTCATCCTTGAGAGAATTATTGGAGAGATATCTCTTTAGGGATTCAAAATAATTCTCTCCAGATGTCATTATTCATAATAAAAAGGAAAATTGACAACCCCTAAAGAAAATAGTATAATCAATTTTATATACCACTATGGTTAAAAAATAATAATTGTTTATGTGCCCTTTTTATTTTTCTTAATTCCCATAGAACCCCATGTCAATAATAATAATAATAATAATATTTATTAACATGCATTAAACTCATAAATTAAATTAAATATTATTTATTCAAATAATATTAAATATATATTATATCTTACTGGATCATTAATCTCAGTCTATCATTTATCCACAACATTTATCAGACCTTGAACAATGGATATTTATTTAATAAATAAATATCACTCTATTATTCACCAATAAATAAATAAATACTATATTCATTAAATAGTAAATAACTATTTATTAAATATTCTGATAAAAAATGTTCCTTCAAATAGTTGGTTACAAAACATATGCGATCAAATAAATATGAATAATTATCAAATCATGTGTGAGAATAATATTTATTCAACTTGTTAAATAATAAATAATAATATTATTTAATCGAAGTTCTAGATACACTTACTGTGTAATATAATATTTTTATCTCGATATCCTTAATCATGTAGGTTGCATGTTGGTGCTATCAACCTATGTGTTTGATGTCTATTTCTTTGATTTTATGGAAATTGAACTTGACTAAAGAATATTAAGACCATGGATTTATTTAGGATATATCATTACTATCAAAGGACCCGAGATATTAACTTCGATTAAAGAACATGAGAGATAAATAATTTATATCATTATTCATTAATGAAATATTACTCGAGACACACCCAATGTATCCCACTTCACCTCGAACATATGTTGTTACGATTTTCATCAATACATCAAATTACATGACTCATAACATCTATTAATAATAATCTTAAAATCTAAGGACCAATATACGCACCCACAAATAGGAACATCCAATGACACATATAAATGAAAATTTCGTATTGGCAGGTCACGTTCTCATAATTTTTTACATTGGAAATCACCAAGGGTGTACTCCATGAGAATGTGCCTCAAAGTCCTATGAGCCTTCACCCTTGATAGTCTATATCATTAGTGTCCCTCAAATTATTTCATCTAGTTATAGAACATATATTTAGGAATATTATTGTGACACTTCTAGGTTCTCATCATAGTGAAGAATTGCTACGACCTTTTAGTGAGACAACTACTTTTAGGACATTATCACATACTATGTCATACAGAATAACAATCATAATGTGATAAAGAGTTTATTAACATTCAAAACAATGAACACATGTTATCATAAAGTATAAAAAAGTTAGTTATAGGGCACAAACTCCAACAATCAATACATGTATGTATGTAAAATATGTATGTATGTATATATGTATTCATGTGTGCATGTATGTATGTGTGTGTGTGTTTATATGTGTATGTTATGCATTTATATTTGTTGGAGTTAGTGTCCTAAAACCAAATACTTTATACTTTAAATTACATGTTTATTAAGGACTTAAATATTAATAAATGTTTTATCATATATTGATTATTCTTCTGTGTAACATTAACATGACAACATCCTTAGAGTGTTTGTCGCATCAAAAGATCATATGCAGTTCTCTGCTATGATGAGAACCTTAAAGTGTTATGACAAAATTCTAGAACATTAAGTCTCATGGTTGAATAATGTTGTGATAGTAACATGTCACCATTACTATATATTTTATATTAATTTATCATGTTATTGGTTTAGTTTAAGCATTATAGAATTCCAAGTTAAATTTTTAAGTTTCTGAAAATTTTCCTTTTGTGGATGGTTTGCACGAACATTTTAGGAGAAACCGTGTATCTACCCTCACATAACAAGGCTTTCAATTCAGTTTGTATAGCGCGTAGTTGGTCTGCATAGGCAACACACAATTTGGTCAAAGTTGTGTGAGGCCTAGAGTAAACTGTGTTGGTCTCTTAGTGCGTATGGGTATTAGTGCGCAACTTGTGCACAGTTAGTGGGAACTATATGAAAAGTGTGCGTGAGCCTCTTGTTACACCTATAGTTTTTATGAATTATCATTTTTCAAATAAATTATTATTTTTCTGATAGTTTTCATTACATGAAACACCAAGTTAATCTTGGTTTACTATAAGGACCCGTGTTTTTTCGAACTAGAGTTTTGAACAGAAATGTGAATTTCTACATTCAGATGATTTTGAGGGGTACAATGTTCTTTTTACCCCATTATATGATCTTGAATAATTTTTTTTACCACTCCATTGGTCCCAGAATAGGTTGTTTATCCCAATACAGAAGTTTGGTAGATTCCTGAGCCGTTTGAATTTTAACAGAATAATTAATAATTAATATTTAATAAATTAAATATTAATTCATTTGTAGAGGTTTGTTTGGTCATATATTTTTAATGGAGTGTAACACCCCAAGATTTCATAGTAAGTTGTTTTCTTTAAAGTAATTCAATAGCTTGTGCTACATGCAACACAGAGTTCGAGCGCACCACGACTTACCAAACCAGCCGTTCAAAAAGCGGTTATGAATAGTATTAACTGCATTTTGAATTTTATATACTCCATATAATTTTAACATCCATATTATGTGTTTCTTAGATAAAATATAAGAACAAATTCAATTTTTCATATAAAGGAAGTGTTTTTCAGAAAATGCAATTTTACCACCTTTTAATGGAGAACACTTTTTAAATCCAATATTTGACACTTATATATCAAATTTAACAAAATAAACTTCTTCTTTAGAATCAGGACATACAAATTTAGTTTTGATAAATTTTTGGTGTTTTTCTGATAACTTTCATATTTTCATGAATAGTGAAAAATACTAAATTTTAATTGAAAACAACTTTTTTAATCAAAATAACTTATAATGTTAAATTATACATTTGAATGGTTTAGAAGTATAATTAGATTATATTTTTATCATTTAATCCAATGTAGGCCTTTATAAGTAATTTCACATTTAAATTTGACATAAACACATGTCAATCTTTTGATAGTTTTTACTTTTTAAAAACCCACTTTTTTGGTTTTGACAACGAGAATTAATTTTAAATTAATTAATGAAACTTATATGTTTTTAATTTGGTAAAATAGAATTCATTTTTTAATTTGGAATATCAAAATTATCTTAGGTTTAATTTTTGGTATTTTTCTAAAAACTTTCAATTTTTGGGGAATAGTGAAAAACACTGCGTTATTGTTTAAAAACTAACTTTTTATTTAAATAATTATTTATTTAATTTAAATTTATTTTAAGTCAAAATAGATACATAATACCTATATTAGTTCAATGTAATTCATTGGAGTCATTTTATAATAAAATTAGATGTATAAAAATTTATTGAAATTTTTAACGTCTTTTACCCACCTTCTAGGCACGTTAGCAAATTTACATAAAACATAATTTTACCACTTATGTGGATTAAATTTCAAAACTCTGAGAGACACAGTTGACATTAGTAAGTAAAATTTGGTTCAATAAGATGAAAATAATTTTTGGTGAATAGTAACTTTTGACTTTTATTTACCTCGGTTAAAAGTAAATAGGGTAATTAAAGGTAAAAATGATATTATAATTACCCTAACACATGTCCTAATTCTATTGGATAAGTGTATTTCGACCAAAAAAAACTTATTAATATAAAATGATCCTTTTGGACCACTTGGATCAGATTAAGACATTTATTATTATTTTAATTAAAGAAGAGTTTAAAGTGATAAATTCAAAGTTTAATAACTAAAACATTTTTAATATAGGGATTTGCATAATATAAATTCGACTATAAATATTCATTAGAAAGATAAAAATATTTCCTACATAATGGTATTTTATTTATAATTTTTAGACATTAAATAATTTAATTTAATTGTGACACAATGACGATGCAATAATTATCTTATTAATGAAATATTACAATAATTGATATTATAAATATCCAAATAAATTTAAATTGAGACTTCTGATGAATTCCATTAATTTTATAGATTAATATGACATGTCAGGGTTGATTAAATAAATTTTATTCTAAGTAATAACGTTTTTAGGACTTTAAAAAAAATCAAATACCAAATAGTGTTAAAATTGACATAAATGAGTTTTTAAAACAAATACTATATTATTAATTGATATAATATTCCTAAAAATATAAGGTTTGGCCAAAGGACTTAGATAAGGTTAGATATATCAATAATGAGCCACTTTGGGTTCTCTTGGATTTTTATAGTAAGTTTATTATCCATTTATTATAATAATACAAGAATACATGGTAAAAGTTAAACTATTTAACTAAGAGTTAAATCTAAAAGATAACGTTAATATGGTGACCTAAACCTGTCTAAAACCTATTGGTTGAGAGGTTTTACACCCATACCCACCTTAGGCTTGAAATAAATCCATTTGAATCTATTAGAAACCGAAAATGAATTTATAATAAAATAATATTTCAAGGTTTTCCTAAAGTGACCCTTACCTGTCTTATAAAAGGGTACTTCCCCTTCTCTTAATTTCACACCTCCAAAGCCATTTGGCTTAGCCAACCCCTGCCCAAATATCCTCCCAACTACTATCAATACATCCTAGATGCCTTCCTTTGATCAGAAAGCCAACCTAAGGATCCCTTTTGATCAGATAAAAAGGAAGCACCCAAAGAAGAGGTAATAATTTCATACTATGATGTTATTATAAATATGGTACCACCATATTCATTATTCTATCCATCCTATGAATGAAAAAGTCACCATACATGCGTACGTATGACTTACTGTCTCCATGTCGTGGTGTAGTTGTTATTTAACACTTCATTATATGGATGGGTATAATAATGATGTATAATTGATATAAATAATAAATATAACATGTTAATGATTCTGTATATAGGATATAAAATCCAATTATATACGATCTCACTTTCAATTGAATGATATTGTCGCTCGTGCATACGTACAGATTACCGTCTCCACAAACGCTATGAGATTCATTCCCCATCATAACTATTCAAGAATAATTTTCATTTTATGATTAAAAATAATGTTTAAGAACTCAATATAATTCTGTATATGAATAAAATACATCCTATCCATAACTAACATGACTTATGAAACAAAACATATAAAGGAAAACGAATCATCTAACACCCGAAACAACGATACTACTAAAATATTATTAACAAAGCAATTTTAGATGATCATATATGATATCATATTTATGTATTTGGTTCTTGTATAATTTAATAACAATGATTTAACTATTATATAGGAGGTTAACGTACCCTCGACTAAGGAAAAGTACAAGGTAAGGGGGTTTTCATCTCACTTTTATTCATGTGAGATTCATGCTATATTTGTCACTATTACATTTTGTGTGGTGTATGCACTAACCATGATTGTATTATTTGTGTAATATACTTTAATTTATGGGTATTTAAATAATCATTGTATGATCCATCTTTCATGGGGTGTATGTTTCATAAGTTACCAAATCGGTAAGGGAATTTCAAATTTCAATTTCCACTCATTCGGTTTTACGCAAACTTCATTGATTATTTTACTCCAAGATTATGTGTGAAATAACTATTTATTTACTTATGTAGTAATTTTCACTCCCCTTTCCATGGATATACTATTGATACAAATAATCAACCCATTGATAAATTATCAAGTCATCGATATGAACTTGATAAGAGTAATTTTAACTCAATTTCTATTCATTGAGTTAAATATCCAAGTCATTGGTGTTCTTTTAACAAGAATATGTATGAATGTCCTATGATTTATTTACAATTAATATCCAATCATATTGAGTGTATTTATATTTTTACACATAATTATGTCATTGATTTATCATTAACCTAAGGATACAGTCTTTATAAGGGATTTTATCTCAACTTACATTCCATTGACACTTCTTTGTTGTTATGCGCCAATTCACTTTTATTTGGTGTATATACTGTAATTTGACATAATATATCATGAATAATTTTATTCTCATGATATTATAAAGTTTTTATTAACTCAATTATTTGTATTCAAGCATCTCTCATTTGGTTAGGAACTCAAACTGAAAACTCATTTTAAATGTATTAAAAATTTATTCTTATAAATCTTTCTCATTAATGTCCATGTTTTAAAAATGTTTTTAAAGATTTATTTATATGAAAATTAATGTTTTAAAATTGAAATTCCTTTTAAAAGTTTCCAAGTGGTATGGGACACTTTGATTCAAAAATATATTTTAATCAACTTCTTGATAAATAGTAATACTTTTAAACGTTTTCAAGAAAAAGGGGGATATTTCTCTCAAATAATTTTGATGATTATTTTCATCTATGTCAATATCCTTCATTATTCTTGATTGAGGTTAATTTATTATAATAAAATCTTCCATATTGTATTTAATGAATTATGTTTGATTGTGGATATGCTATTTTTATACAATTCATGGTTTGTAGTTAAAATATTGATATTTCGTATGCTAGTTTTAATACGAATGTTTAGATTATGTTTCAAACTTTTCATATGAGGAATAAATTGGACTTAGTAAGTGATGGTTGGAGCCCGTAATAACTCCTCGATGCATTGGTAGGTTTCATGAGACAAACTAGTGTCTTGGCACAAGGCCTTGACAAAATCTTATTTGTAGTCTTGGCATGAGGCCTTGACTATGTGGTTATGATGTCCGACATTATGCATTCTATCACTATGAAATTGGACATTGATATTTCATGTGATTATTGTACTAGTAGAATATCCATGTGAATAAGTAAATGAAATTATTTTATTTATCTTTTCCTTATTATGATGAAGTTTAAGTTTAAAAGGCTTGTGTTTTAGTCTTATACATTGCCTTAAATGTTATGCTTATTTATGAAAGTTTCCGCTATATTGTTATCCTTACTTAGCATCTAAGCTCACCCCCTTTCTTATGTTTTATTTTTCCCAGGATGTAAAGAATTATATTACGATTAACCTACAGGAATTGACTAAAGGATATAAGAGTGTTCAAAGGGGACACAATGTTTTTGGTTTTTTCATGATATAATGTAAAACTTATATATGTATCTATTACTTCCAAGGCTAGTAAACTGATCGGAATTTCGGGACAAGATTCCTTGTATCATGCCAATGTTATGTAATAATGCACCGATGCTGGGTAACTGGGGTCGAGGCATTATAGTTGGTATTAGAATAAGTTTAGTACAAACCTTGGAAGCTATATTTAGAAAAGCTCTGATTAGAAAACACTACCCTAAGATAGACATTAAGGATTAGAATAAAAGAACATCCAAAATTTTTGGTAATGTAAATGTTATGTGGGTGTTCCAAGAAATACATCCCTGTCTGGATATGAGCAGGTAGAAGCGGCTTTGGCAGAGATGTGCCTAGGAGTTAAAACTCCAACAAGGAGTTTCGGTCTTGACCTGGGGTATCCTGGTACACGACAATGGGACTTGTTGTACTCTTGGTTATGACACTCCTGGGATATATGCTTAGGATAATTAACATTTTCTTTACAAACTAATTTGAAGGATTTTAATATAATATGAGAATAAATGACCTTGGTTAATCCTAATGTGTTTTAGATTGAAAATAAGGTGTCATGACATTCTCTAAATGATTTTATGACTATTTTTACTCACACAATGCTTTTTGGTTTTAGTCAATGGATGTATTCCAAGGAAGTCATAGTAACATTGAGCATGATGTACAAGGTGGGAATGGTGGTGGAAATGAGCAACGAAATGGAATGTTGATAGGCGTAAAAGATATCGTGTTCATGCCAAATCAGTTTTCCAAAAATATGATCAATAACATATATATTAACCAACTCCTAGACTCAACAAAGAAGAGAAAGGTGGTGAATGATAAGAGCTTTAGCAGTGGAGACCATGGAGAAAAGAAATCTCAATTTCCATCATGCCGGAAATGTGGAAGGAGACACCTAGGAAAGTGTCTCAATGGAACAAAGAAATGCTTTATGTGTGGGAAATAAGGACATAGAGTAAATAATTTCCAATAAAAAATGAAGAGCACTATGGAAGAAAATAAAAATGATCCCAAGAATTCATTTATAGTCATTTGACGTAAATTTAGGGGACCCTGACATTACCTGAGTGAATGCCCCATTCTATAGGATAACCTCATGGTCAAGGAAGAACTTATGTGGAAATAAATGGATGGTGAAATGTTTAAAAATATTAGTTCTCTTTGTTGATGGGATTACTTTGGAAGACTTTTCTCTTGTATGTGTAACCCTACAATTTTTTATGTGAAAATGCTATTTGAGGAAGAATTATCTTTTCTATTGTGGATATAGTTATAAATAACCATTTGAGTTTATATGATCATTGAATTTGAGGAAATTACAAGTTATTAAATTTTGGGATGAAAATGAGAGGCATAAGATAACATTTGTGGTAAAATTATGTTAGGGTTATTCTAAGGAATTTATCTCATTTTGGGAATGTTATAAAATATAGTTTTTGAAAATAGACAACACGCAGACTATATGAAAACCTGTCGTGTCGGAAAAAGATGCTAGAATGGAACCCACAACCAAAGTGCGACTGGGATTTATCACCTACCACTGGACTATGTGAAGTCCCTGGTTAGTGTGAAAAATATTTTTTAGTTAAATGATTTTATTGATCAATAATAAGTTGATTTGGGATATTATGTTTATAAAATGGATATCCTTAGTATAAGAAAATGATTTGGTGATTAAGTGATAAATGTTATTTTGGAAGATGTTCGCTCTGCTGGGAATGCTATATGCCTAAGGAAAATAGAATACTATGAGATTTCATTTGATGAGTAATGGTGGATTTTTATCTATGTTTTTATTGTGTATTTATAGCGAATTGAGTTATTTATGGAAATGATTAACCTATCAAAGAGAATATGTGATTAGGTTAATTACTTTTAAGTATGTGACTTTAAGAGTAGTCGATGTTATTTAGAGATACAATTTAACGTGGAAGACTACGTAATCAAATTCTTCGGAGTTTTGGGTTTCAATCATAGTTTGGATTATATTGAAGTATTTTAAGGGCAATTTTTTATTGAATAATATTTATTAAACTTTGGGTATTGTTGGTTTAATTTTATAAATTAAGATTATTATTG
This sequence comes from Viscum album, assembly GCA_963277665.1. Taxonomy (NCBI): domain Eukaryota; kingdom Viridiplantae; phylum Streptophyta; class Magnoliopsida; order Santalales; family Viscaceae; genus Viscum; species Viscum album. The sequence continues at coordinate 160,980,980 of OY728155.1, read as the reverse complement.
CATTCTCTAAAAGATTATCCTTTTTTGGGATCATCTCATCTTGTACTAACCATTTTGGTTTTGGTTAATCTCTAAAGACAAGGTAAATATATAGTTTTTCCTTTGTGGATCATGTGGTTCTCCAGAAGTTGATTCTAGTGCTTCAGGTGTGACCAAGTCATCTTGAATACTCATCGTTTGGAAAAAAGATTAGTTAGTGGTAGAAATTTATTAAAGGATGGAACTATACTTAAAAAGTAATTATATATCTTTATGTTCTTAGTCAATCTCATGAATAAATTCCTCAACTTTATGAAATGGAACAAAAAACAAAAAACGTTGTCTGTTTAATTTTTCTACTGGGAAACTAATAACTGTTTATCCCATCAGAAGTTTTTAGTTTTCTTGTTGTTAACTTTCCACTGATCATGTTTTCTATCACTCTCCATCAGAACTTGACACTTAGTTTATCTTCCATATCCATGTTTTTCTACATGGAATCCTAGTATGGGTAATCTCATGTGACCTTTGTACTTCTCTTTCTTTCTTTTAAAGTGATAGTTTTATTGACTCTTTAGATGTGGGACTTTCAATGAAGTTACCAAGCCTAATTTTAAAATTGAGAGGATGCAATTTCCAAAAGTGGGAAGAATGTAACACCCCAAGATTTCATAGTAAGTTATTTTCTTTAATGTAATTCAATAGCTTGCGCTACAAGCAACACCGAGTTCGAGCGCACCACGACTTACCAAACTAGCCGTTCAAAAAGCGGTTATGAATAGTATTAACTTAATTTTGAATTTTATATACTCTATATAATTTTAACACCCATATTATGTGTTTCTTAGACATAATATAAGAACAAATTCAATTTTTTAGATAAAGGAAGTATTTTTCAGAAAATGCAATTTTACCACCTTTTAACGCCAAACTCTTTTTAAATCCAATATTTGACACTTTTATATATTAAATTTGACAAAATAAACTTCTTCTTTAGAATCTGGACATAAAAATTTAGTTTTGATAAATTTTTGGTGTTTTTCTGATAACTTTTATATTTTGGTGAATAGTGAAAAATACTAAATTTTAATTGAAAACAACTTTTTTAATCAAAATAATTTATAGTTTTAAATTATACATTTGAATGGTTTGGAAGTAAAATTAGATTATATTTTTATTATTTAATACAATGATGGTTATTATAAGTAATTTCACAGTTAAATTTGATATAAACACATGTCAATCTTTTGATAGATTTTACTTTTTAAAAACCCACTTTTTTGGTTTTGACAACGGGAATTAATTTTAAATTAATTAATGAAAATTATATGTTTTTAATTTGATAAAATAGAATTCATTTTTGAATTCATAATATCAAAATTTTCTTAGGTTAAGATTTTGGTATTTTTCTGAAAACTTTCAATTTTTGATGAATAGTGAAAAACACTGCGTTATTGTTTAAAAAATGACTTCTATTTAAATAGTTATTTATTTTATTTAAATTTATTTTAAGTCAAAATAGATACATAATAACAATATTAGTTCAATTTAATTCATTGAAATCATTTTATAATAAAATTAGATCTATAAAATTTTATTGAAAATTTTAACGTCTTTTACCCACCTTCTAGGCACGTAAGCAAATTTGCATAAAACGTAATTTTACCACTTCTATGGATTGAATTTCAAAAATACGAGAGATACAACTGAAATGAATAAGTAAAATTTGGTTCAATAAGATGAAAATATTTTTTGGTGAATAGTAACTTTTGACTTTTATTTACCACGGTTGAAATTAAATAGGGTAATTAATGGTAAAAATGATATTATAATTACTCTAAAACATGTCCTAATTCTATTGGATAAGTGTATTTAGACCAAAACCAACCTTAGTAATAGAAAATGATTCTTTTGGACCACTTGGATTATATTAGGACATTTATTATTATTTTATTTAAAGAAGAATTTAAAGTGCTAAATTCAAAGTTTAATAACTAAACCATTTTTAATATAGGGTTATACATAGGTTAAATTTGACTATAAATATTAATTAAAAAGATAAAAATATTTTCTACATAATGGTATTTTATTTATAAATTTTAGACATTAAATAATTAAATTTAATTATGACACAATGATGATGCAGAAATTACCTTATTATGAAATATTAAAATAATTGATATTATAAATATCAAAATAAATGTAAATTGAGACTTATGAGGAATTAAACTACTTTTATAGGTCAATAAGACATGTTAGGGTTGATTAAATAAATTTTATTCGAAGTAATCCAGTTTTTAGGACTTTAACAAAAATCAAATACCAAATAGTGTCAAAATTGACATAAATGAGTTTTTAAAACAAATACTAGATTATTAATTGATATAATATTCCTAAAAATCTAATGTTCAGAAAAAGGACTTATATAAGGTTAGATATATCAATAATGAACCACTTAAGGTTCTCTTGGCTTTTTATAGTAAGTTTATTAACCATTTATTATAATAATACAAGAATACATGGTAAATGTTAAACTATTTAACTAAGAGTTAAATCTAAAATATAAGGTCAATATGGTGACCTAAACCTGTATAAAACCTATTAATTGAGAGGTTTTTGACCCATACCCACCTTATACTCGAAATAAATCCATTTGGATCCATTATAAATGGAAAATGAATTTATAATAAAATAATATTTCAAGGTTTTCCTAAAGTGACCCTCACCTCTCTTATAAAAGGCTACTTCCCATTCTCTTAATTTCACACCTCAAAAGCCATTTGTATTGGAAAAAACTTACCAAAATATCCTCCCAAAATTTTTAACTACATCCTAGATGCCTTAATTTTATCTTAAAGCCAACCTAAGGATCCCTTTTGATCAAATCAAAAGGAAGCGCCCGAAGAAGAAGTAATAATTTCACCACCTCTTTCAAAGTTATCTTCTTCTTCCACTTAATCTTTCTTTGTTGTTTACATAAAATAATAATAACTTAAGTACCTTATACATACTGTGATATTATTATAAATATGGTACAACCATATTCATTATTCTATCCATCCTATGAATGACAAAGTCACCATACATGCGTACATATGAATTACCATCTCCATGTCGTGGTGTAGTTGTTATTCAACACTTCATTATTTGGATGGGTATAATAATGATGTATAATTGATGTAAATAATAAATATAACATGTTGATTATTCTGTATATATTATATAAAATCTAATTATATATGATCTCACCTTCAATTGAATGATATTATCGCTCGTGCGTACGTACGGATTACCGTCTCCACGAACGCGATGAGATTCATCACCCATCGTAACCATTCAAGAATAATTTTAATTTTATGATTAATAATAATGTTTAAAAACTTAATATAATTCTTTATATTTATAAAATACATCCTATCCATAATAAACATGACTTACGTAACAAAACATATTAAGGAAAACAAATCAGTTAACACCCGAAACAATGATACTAATAATATATTATTAACAAAGAAATATTAGATGATCATATATGATATGGTATTTATATATGTGGTTTTTGTATAATTTAATAACAACGATTTAACTATTCTACAGGAGGTTAACGTACCCTCGACTAAGGAAAAGTACAAGGTAAGGTGGTTTTCATCTCACTTTTATTCCTATGATATTCATGCAATGTTTGACACTATTACCTTTTGTGTGGTGTATATACTGCCCATGATTGTATTATTTATGTAATTTAATTTAATTTATGGGTATTTACATCATCATTTTATGATACTTCTTTCATGGGGTGTATGTTTCGTAAGTTACCATATCGGTAAGGGAATTTCAAATTTCAATTTCCACTCATTCGGTTTTACGCAAACTTCATTGATTATTTTACTCCAAGATTATGTACGAAATCACTATTTATTTACTTATGTAGTAATTTAAACTCCCCTTTTTTTGGATATACTTTTGATACAAATAATCACTCCATTGATAAATTCTCAAGTCATCGATATGAACTCGATAAGAGTAATTTTAACTCAATTTCTATTCATTGAGTTAAACATCGAAGTCCTTGGTGTTGTTTTAACAAGAATATGTGTGAATGTCCTCTGATTGATTTAAACTTAATATCCAATCATATTGAGTGTATTTATATTTGTCATACATAATTATTTCATTGATTTATCCTTAACCTAAGGATACTGTCTTTATAAGGAATTTTATCTTAACTTACATTCCATTGATACTTCTTTGTTGTTATGAGCCAATTCAGTTTTATTTGGTATATATACTATACTTTGACATAGTATATCATGAATCCATTTATTCTTATGATATTACAATGTTTTTATTACCTTAATTATTTGTATTCAAGCACACCTCATTTGGTTAGGAACTCAAACTGAAATATCATTTTAAATGTATTAAAAATTTATTCTTATAAATATTTCTAATTAATTTCCATGTTTTAAAAATGGTTTTAAAGATTTATTTATATGGAAATTAATGTTTTAAAATTGAAATTCATTTTAAAAATTTCAAATTGGTATGGGACACTTTGATTCAAAAATCTATTTTAAACAGCTTCTTGATAAACAGTGAGACTTTTAAATGTTTTCAAGAAAAAGGGGATATTTCTCTCAAATAGTTTTGATGATTATTTTGATCTATGTAAATTTCCTTCATTATTCTAAATTGAGGTTAATTTATTATAATACAATATTCCATATTGTATTTAATGAATTATGTTTGACTGTGGATGTGCTATTTTTACACCATTCATGGTCTGTGGTTAAAATATTGACATTTCGTATGCTGGTTTTAAAACGAATGTTTAGATTATGTTTCAAAATTTTCATATGAAGAATGCATTGTACTTAGTAAGTGATGGGTGGGGCCCTCTACAGCTCCTCGATGCATCAGTAGGTCTCATGAGACAAACTAGTATCTTGGCACAAGGCCTTGACAAAATCTTATTTGTAGACTTGGCACGAGGCCTTGAATATGTGGTTATGATGTCCAACATTATGCATTCCATCACTATGAAATTGGATATTGATATTACATGTGATTATTCAACTAGTATAATATCCATGTGAATAAGTAAATGACATTATTTGATTTATATTTTCCATATTATGATGAAGTTTAAGTTTAAAAGGCTTGTATTTTAGTCTTATACATTGCCTTAAATATTATGCTTATTTATGAAAGTTTCAGCTATATTGTTATCCTTACTAAGAATCTGAGCTCACACCCTTTTTTATGTATTATTTTTACTATGATGCAAAGAAGTATATTACAATTAAATTTCAGGAATTGGCTAAAAGATATACGAGTGTTCAAAGGGGACACAATGTTGTTTTTTTTCATGATATAATGTAAAACTTATATATATATCTAGTAATTCCAAGGATACTAAACTAATCAGTCTTTAGGGACAAGATTACTTGTATTATGCCAATGTTATGTAATAATGAACCGACTCTGGGTAACTGGGGTTGGGGCATTATAGTTGGCATCAGAGGAATTTTAGTACAAACCTTGGAAGCTAGATTTAGAAAAACTCTGATTAGAAAACACTACCCTAAGATAGACATTGAGGATTAGAATAGAAGAGCATCCAAAATTTTTGGTAATGTAAATATTATGTGGGTGTTCCAAGAAATACACCCCTGTATGGATACGAGCAGGTAGAGGCGGCTCTGGCAAAGATGTACCTAGGAGTGAAAACTCCGACAAGGAGTTTTGGGCTTGACCCGAGGTATCCTGGTACATGACAATGGGACTTGCTACACTCTTGGTTACAATAATCCCGGGGGATATGATTAGGATAATTCATATTTTCTTTACAAATTGATTTGAAGGATTTTAATATAGGATGAGAATAAATAATCTTGGTTAATACTAAGGTGTTTTATATTAAAAACAAGTTTTCATGATATTCTATAAATGATTTTATGACTATTTTTACTCACACAATGCTTTCTGGTTTTAGTCAATGGCTAGATTCCAAGGAAGTCATAGTAACATTTAACATGATGTACAAGGTGAGAACGATGGTGGAAATGAGCAACAAAATGGAATGTTGATAGGCGTAAAAGATATCATGTTCATGCCGAATTAGTTTTCCAAAAATACAATCAACAATGTATATATTAACCAACTCCCAAACTCAATAAAGAAGAGAAAGATGATGAATGATAAGAGCTCCAGTAGTGAAGACCATGGAGAAAAGAAAGATCAATTTTTATCATGTAGGAAATGTGGAAGGAGACACCTAGGAAAGTGTCTTAATAGAACAAAAAAATGATTTATGTGTGGTAAAGAAGGACATAAAGTAAATAATTTCCAAGGAAAAATGAAGAGTACTATGGAAGAAAATAAAAATGATCTCAAGAATTCATTTACAATAATTTAGCGTAAATGTAGGGGACCTGAACATTACCCGAGTGAATGCCCTATTCCATAGGATAACCTCATCGTCAAGGAAGAACTTTTGTGGAAATAAATGGATAGTGAAATGTTTAAAAATGTTAGTTTTCTTTGTTGATGGGATTAATTTAGAAGACTTTTCTCTTGTATGTGTAACCCTGCAATTTGTTATGTGAAAATGATATTTGAGGAAGAATTATCTTTTCTATTTTGGATATAGTTATAAATAACCATTTGGGTTTATATTATCCTTGAATTTGAGGCAATTACAAGTTATTAAATTTTGGGATGAAAATGAGAGGTATGAGACCACATTTGTGGTAAAATTATGTTATGGTTTTTCTGAGGAATTTATCTCATTTTGGGAATGTTATAAAATATAGTTTTTGAAAAAGGACAACATATAAACCGTGTGACAACCCGTCATGTCGGACAAAGATGTGAGAATCGAACCCACAACCAAAGTGGGGCTGGGATTTATCGCCTACCACTGGACTATGTGAAGTCCCTGATTAGTGTGATAAATTATTTTTAGTTAAATGATTTTATTGATAAATAATAATTTGATTTGGGATCTTATGTTTATCAAATGGATATCCTTAGTATAGGAAAATGATTTGGTGATTAAGTGATAAATGTTATTTTGGAAGACGTTCGCTCTGTTGGGAACACTATATGCCTAAGGAAAATAAAATACTATGGGATTTAATTTGAGGATTAATGGTGGATTTTTATCTATGATTTTATTGTGTATTTATATTGATTTGGGTTATTTATGTAAATGATTAACCTATCACAGAGAATATGTGATTAGGTTAATTACTTTTAAGTACGTGAATTTAAGAGTAATCGATGTTATTTGAAGATACAATTTAACGTGGAAGACTACGTAATCAAATTCTTATGAGTTTTGGGTTTCAATCTTAGTTTGGATTATATTAAAGGATTTTAAGGACAATTGATTATTGAATGGTATTTTTTGAACTTTGGGTATTGTTGGTTTAATTTTTGAAATTAAGATTAGTATTTCATTCTCTAAATGATTATCCTTTTTGGGGATCATCTGATCATGTACTAACCATTTTGGATTTGATTAATCTCTAAAGACAAGGGAAATATATAGTTTTTCCTTTATGGATCATGTGATTCTCTAGAAGTTGATTCTAGCGCTTCAGGTGTGACCAAGTCATCTTGAATACTCATCATTTGGAAAAAAGATGAGTTAGTGGTAGAAATTTAAAGGATGAAACTCTACTTAAAAATTAATTAAATATCTTTATGTTCTTAGTCAATTTCATAAATAAATTCCTCAACTTTATGAAATGGAACATAAAACAAAAAACGTTGTCTGTTTACTTTACCTACTGGGAAACTAATGAACGTTTATCCCATCACAAGTTTGTGGTTTTATTATTGTTAACTTTATACTGATCATGTTTTCTATCACTCTCCATCATAACTTTACACTTAGTTTATCTTCCATATCCATGTTTTCTTACATAGAATCCTAGTATGGGTTATCTCAGGTGACCTTTGTACTTCTCTTTCTTTCTTTTAAAGTGATAGTTTTATTGACTCTTTTTTCGATGTGGGACTTTCTATGAAGTTACCAAGCCCAATTTTAAAATTTCAAGGACGCAATTTCAAAAAGGGTGGAAGAATGTAACACCCCAAGATTTCATAGTAAGTTATTTTCTTTAAAGTAATTCAATAGCTTGCGCTACACGCAACACCGAGTTCGAACACACCATGACTTACAAAACTAGCTGTTCAAAAAGAGGTTATAAATAGTATTAACTGCATTTTGAATTTTATATACTCCATATAATTTTAACATCCATATTATGTGTTTCTTAGACATAATATAAGAACAAATTCAATTTTTCAGATAAAGGAAGTATTTTTCAAAAAATGAAATTTTACCGCCTTTTAATGGAAAACTCTTTTTAAATTCAATATTTGACACTTTTATATATTCAATTTGACAAAATAAACTTCTTCTTTAGAATAGAGACATAAAAATTTAGTTTTGATAAATTTTTGGTATTTTTATGATAACTTTTGTATTTTTGTGAATAGTGAAAAATACTAAATTTTAATTGAAAACAACTTTTTTAATAAAAATAATTTATAGTGTTTAATTATACATTTGAATGGTTTGGAAGTATAATTAAATTATATCTTTATAATTTAATACAATGAAGGTCATTATAAGTAATTTCACATTTAAATTTGACATAAACACATGTCAATCTTTTGATAGTTTTTACTTTTTAAAAACCCGCTTTTTTGGTTTTGACAACGAGAATTAATTTTAAATTAATTAATGAAACTTATATGTTTTGAATTTGGTAAAATAGAATTAATTTTTGAATTTGGAATATCAAAATTATCTTAGGTTTATTTTTTTGGTATTTTTCTGAAAACTTTCAATTTTTGATGAATAGTGAAAAACACCGTGTTATTGTTTAAAAACCAACTTTTTATTTAAATAATTATTTATTTTATTTAAATTTATTTTAATTAAAAATATATAAATAATACCTATATTAGTTCAATGTAATTAATTGGAGTCATTTTATAATAAAATTAGATGTATAAAATTTTATTGAAATTTTTAACGTCTTTTACCCACCTTCTAGCCACGTTAGCAAATTTGCATAAAACGTAATTTTACCATTTCTGTGGATTGAATTTCAAATATCCGAAAGACACAGTTGACATTAGTAAGTAAAATGTGGTTCAATAAGATGAAAATAATTTTTTGTGAATAGTAACTTTTGACTTTTATTTACCTCAGTTAAAAGTAAATAGGGTAATTAAAGGTAAAAATGATATTATAATTACCCTAACACATGTCATAATTCTATTGGATAAGTGTATTTCAACCAAAACCAACCTTAGGAATAGAAAATAATCCTTTTGGCCCACTTGGATTAGATTATGACATTTATTATTATTTTATTTAAAGAAGAGTTTAAAGTGCTAAATTCAAAGTTTAATAACTAAACCATTTTTAATATAGGGTTATACATAAGATAAATTTGACTATAAATATTCATTAGAAATCGAATAATATTTCCTACATAATGGTATTTTAATTATAATTTTTAGACATTAAATAATTAAATTTAATTATGACACAATGATGATGCAGTAATTACCTTATTAATGTAATATTAAAATAATTAATATTATAAATATCCAAATAAATGTAAATTGAGACTTCTGATGAATTAAAATAATTTTATAGGTCAATATGACATGTTAGGGTTGATTAAATACATTTTATTCGAAACAATCAAGTTGTTAGGACTTTAACAGAAATCAAATATGAAATAGTGTCAAAATTGACATAAATGAGTTTTTAAAACAAATACTATTTTATTAACTGATATAATATTACTAAAAATATAAGTTTCAGCCACAGGACTTATAAAAGGTTATATATATCAATAATAAACCACTTTGGGTTCTCTTGGCTTTTTATAGTAAGTTTATTAACCATTTATTATAATAATACAAGAATACATGGTAAAAGTTAAACCATTTAACTAAGAGTTAAATCTAAAAGATAAGGTTAATATGGTAACCTAAACCTGTCTAAAACCTATTGGTTGAGAGGTTTTCAACCCATACCCACCTTATACTCGAAATAAATCCATTTGGATCCATTAGAAACCGAAAATAAATTTATAATAAAATAATATTTCATGGTTTTCCTAAAGTGACCCTCACCTCTCTTATAAAAGGGTACTTCCCCTTCTCTTAATTTCACACCTCTAAAGCCATTTGGCTCAGTCAAACACCACCCAAATATCCTCCCAACTACTTTAACTACATCCTAGAGGCCTTCATTTGATCATAAATCCAACCTAAAGATCCCTTTTGATCAAATCAAAAGGAAGCACCCGAAGAAGAGGTAATAATTTTACCACCTCTTTCAAAGTTATCTTCTTATTCCACTTCCTGTTTCTTTGTTGTTTCCATAAAATAATAATAAATTCAGTACCTTATACATAATGTGATGTTATTATAAATATGGTACAACCATATTCATTATTTATCCATCCTATGAATGACAAAGTCACCATACATGCGTACGTATGACTTACCGTCTCCACGTCGTGGTGTAGTTGTTATTCAACACTTCATTATTTGGATGGGTATAATAATGATGTATAATTTATGTAAATAATAAATATAACATGTTAATAATTCTTTATATATAATATAAAATCCAATTACATACGATATCACCTTCAATTGAATGATATTGTCGCTCGTGCGTACGTACAGATTACCGTCTCCACGAACGCGATGAGATTCATTCCCCATCATAACCATTCAAGAATAATGTTCATTTTATGATTAAAAATAATTTTTAAGACCTAAATATAATTCTGGATATGAATAAAATACATCCTATACATAACAAATATGACTTACGTAACAAAACATATAAAGGAAAACGAATCAGTTAACACCCGAAACAATGATACTAATAAAATATTATTAACAAAGCAATATTAGATGATCATATATGATATCATATTTATGTACACGGTTATTTTATAATTTAATAACAATGATTTAACTATTATATAGGAGGTTAAAGTACCATCGACTAAGGAAAAGTACAAGGTAAGGGGGTTTTCATCTAACTTTTATTCCTGTGAGATTCATGCTATATTTTCCTCTATTAACTTTTGTGTGGTGTATATACTGTCCATGATTGTATTCTTTGTGTAATATAATTTAATTTATGGGTATTTACATCATCATTGTATGATCCTTCTTTCATGGGGTGTATGTTTCGTAAGTTACCAAATCGGTAAGGGAATTTCAAATTTCAATTTCCACACATTCGGTTTTACGCAAACTTCATTGATTATTTTACTCCAAGATTATTTGTGAAATCACTATTTATTTACTTATATAGTAATTTAAACTCCCCTTTGTGTGGATATACTTTTTATACAAATAATCAATCCATTAATAAATTCTCAAGTCATCAATATGAACTTGATAAGAGTTATTTTAACTCAATTTCTATTCATTGAGTTAAACATCCAAGTCATTCATGTTGTTTTAAAAAGAATATGTGTGAATGTACTCTGATTTATTTACACTTAATATCCAATAATATTGAGTGTATTTATATTTGTCACACATAATTATGTCATTGATTTATCCTTAACCTAAGGATACAGTCTTTATAAGGTATTTTATCTCAACTTACATTCCATTGATACTTATTTGTTGTTATGAGCCAATTAAATTTTATTTGGTGTATATAATGTACTTTGACATAGTATATCATGAATCCATTTATTCTCATGATATTATAAAGTTTTTATTACCTCAATTATTTTTATTCAGTCATCTCTTATTTGGTTAGGAAATCAAACTGAAATATCATTTTAAATACATTTAAAATTTATTCTTCTAAATCTTTCTCACCAATGTCCATGTTTTAAAAATGGTTTTAAATATTTATTTATATGGAAATTAATTTTTTAAAATTGAAATTTCTTTTAAAAGTTTCAAATTGGTATGAGACACTTTGATTAAAAAATCTATTTTAAACAACTTTTTGATAAATAGTGAGACTTTTAAATGTTTTCAAGAAAAAGCAGGATATATCTCTCAAATAGTTTTGATGATTATTTTCATCTATTTCAATATCCTTCATTATTCTCGATTGAGGTTAATTTATTATAATACAATATTCCATATTGTATTGAATGAATTATTTTTGACTGTAGATGTGCTATTTTTATACCATTCATTGTTTGTGGTTAAAATATTGACATTTCGTATGCTAGTTTTAATACAAATGTTTAGATTATGTTTCAAACTTTTCATTCGAGGAATGCATTGGAATTAGTAAGTGATGGGTGAAGCCTGCTATAGCTCTTAGATGCATTGGTAGGTATCATGAGACAAACTAGTGTCTTGGCATAAGGATTTGACAAAATCTTATTTGTAGTCTTGGAACAAGGCCTTGTCTATGTGGTTATGATGTCTGACATTATGCAATCCATCATTATGAAATTGGATATTGATATTACATGTGATTATTCGACATGTGAATAAGTAAATGGAGTTATTTTATTTATCTTTTCTATATTATGATGAAGTTTAAGTTTAAAAAGATTGTGTTTTAGTCTTATACATTGCCTTAAATGTTATACTTATTTACGAAAGTTTCTGCTATATTGTTATCCGTACTGAGAATATGAGCTCACCCCTTTCTCATGTCTTATTTTTCCTAGGATTCAAAGAAGTATATTACGATTAAACTGCAGGAATTGGATAAAGGATATAAGAGTGTTCAAAGGAGACACAATGTTGTTTTTGTTTTCATGATATAATGAAAAACTTATATATATATCTAGTACTTCCAAGTCTACTAAACTGATTGGTCTTTCAGGATAAGATTCATTGTATCATGCCAATGTTATGTAATAATGCACCGACTCTCGGTAACTGGGGTCGGGGCATTACACGCAGCCTCAGATTGAGATTTTGTCTCCACCAATGAGTTTGAGATGAAGATTTTTTCCTAGGAAAGACATTAACTTGAGTTGAGGAAGAAACAGAGGTTTCAGAGCAATCTGAGGGTTTTGAATTCAGGAAAACCCATCTACACGGCGTGTTTTCTAGGGAGACACGATGTGTGTTCTTCATATTTGGGGGAAAATTATGTTTTTGAAGTACACACCATGTACTGGGGTGTACACACCATGTACTAGGTCTCGACCATGTAGCTGAGTACTCGACCAAGCTGCCCGTGTAGGGGCACACGACCGTGTAGAGTATGCTGCCAGACCCTATGTGGGCCGCACACCATGTAAAAGTACACAGCTTAGCCAAGTACATGGCCATACCATTTGAGGGACATGGGTAGGTACCCTGTGTAGGGTACACACTATGTCCCCTCTTTACGCATTGTGTACTCAGGTATTTACATTTTGATTCTCACCAAGGTATACACCCATGTGGGGCCTTGAGGGTACACACCATTCATGATCTTTACACGCCGCGTACTCCTCTTTTCGTACCCTTTGAGGGTTTTTTCATGTTTTATGTCCCAGAGTTGGATTTATATGTAATAGTAGTCCATTATAAGTATTTTTACATGTAGATCATGATGGTGAAACTTATAGAGTGGTTTGAGAAATCCTAATGGGTGTTTTGGAGATTCTATCTAAATAGAGAGGTTTTTCCTCCAATAATCAAATTTAGTAATCTCCTAAAAGGTACTTGAATAAGAATGATAGGTTGACTATTCATACCAACCTATTTTGATATCTTTTGATCTAAGATGGTCCATGAGCCATCTCCTGTGACCTATGCTTTGTAGTTGTTCCCTTGTGGCTGTTTCCCTTGCGAGATGTTCCCCTTTATCCTATGAGGTTGTGAGACTAGTTGTTTTCGAGGATCCACTATAGGATTCCTCTATTTATGTTTTTTCCTATACGATCCCGTGTAGTATGACTCTATATTCTTCCATTACCAAGAATCCCCTATGGGATGACTTTGCTTATAAGATGACTTAGGGAGTCCCTTATAGGATCCCCTTTACCGGTTGACCATTTTGAGGATCCTGAATAGGATGCCTCTTCTTTCTTACCGCTTGAGGATCCCGTGTAGGATTCATCCTATTACCTTTTCAGCTAAGGATCCCAAGCAGGGTGCCTTCACTTGTGTTTAGAACTCAAGGATCCCAAGTAGGATTCCTTTTAAGTGTTTTACTTGAGGGACCCAGCAGGTGCCTGTTATTTGACTAACTCTAAGCTAGTATGTTGTGTTTGGATAGAGATGGTATCGGGTGTGTAACGACCCAAAGTTTAATTAATGGAAATCCCTCTTGATCTAATTAAATGTCTCTTTATGTTTATATAAAATGTCAACTTCTTTGGTTTTATGTCAAGAATTTTGACCGTTGCTAATATAGCCGTTGAACAGTGATCACATGATTAGTATAAATATAGGACTTTAACAAATCCAATTTACTTAGACAAAGGAAGCAATGAAATCATCTAGTAGAATTGCCCCATATGAAGCCCATTTTTTGGAGCTCGGAAAAGAGGTGGCGTCTTTGGGCTTCGCCCTTGACCAAGCCCAAGCTGAGCTTCATCATGTTAAGCTCAAACGTGACCGTCTACGGGAAAAGTGGAAGTTGATTGAAATTACCACTCGAGCGATGTTATCCGAGCCACCCCAAGAGTCTGTCACCATCGCACACCTTACCCTTAGGTCTTATGTGGCTGTTTTAAGGGGTTATGTAACAAATAAGTAGTACTATGTTCATGTACATTATTTTTGTATATAATAATGAATATAATTTCTAGTCATTTTTGATACATTGTAAATAGTTTTTAAAGTACAAATAGTGTTTTTAATCATTATTTAATTAAGAAATATATTTTATTAAATTAATGGATTTTTGAATTAAATAATATTTTAATAAAATGATATTTTTATTAAATATAAATGATCTTATAATTTTATGAATGCAATTATATTTTTTATTAAGGTTTGAAATCCATTTCTGTCAAAACCCGTGAATTTTCGATAAATGACGGTTTTTATTTTAAATGTGAAAATTAACTTATTTAGAAAATTATTTAGATAAAATAAATGTTATTTCTGAAATCAAGATGTCAAAATTATCCAACGGTGAATTTTTTATAATTTTCTGAGACAGTCAAATTTTTGGGTAAAAATTAAATACTGTTTAAATATATAATGTGTTTTATGACATCATAATGACCCAATAGTGATGTAATAAAATACTATAAGCTTTATTTTAGGCCAATATATGTTTTACCATTAAAATAATGTAATTTTGGGTTTGTTTGACTTACTTTTCAAAGCATTAATGGACCCCTCAAGACTTATTAAACACCTTGTCTTTTTAAATTAATTTCCATGGGAGTGTGACTCACATCCACATAAGCAACCCTAATATTTTAAGAAGTTAGGAATTTGGCCTTATAAAATATTGTTTTCCTCTTCCCTTTTCCAAAAACCATGGTCAAAAACCATGGGATGGTTTGTGTTTTGGATTAATTTAATGTAAGGGGACCCAAACCTAAATAATAAAGAATCCCCTCACCTTTCCTATATAAACCCACCCAAGCTCCCACTTCCTCCTCACTCAAAGCCCTTGGAGTTCATCCAACCTCTTCCCTACTCTCTCTATAATCCTAAAAAGGTGCCCAAGCTCCAAATAATCCTCTCACAAGCCTCTCTCTATCCTTTGTAAGCACACTTCCAAGTAAGGGTTTTTTCTTCCTTTCTCATTTTTGTCAATTTTCTTTAAGTTGTTTTGCCATTTTATTTTCAATTATGAATGTTGGGGTATGGTTTAAAACCTCCCTCATACTTCCATATTTATGTTTTAATGATGGGAGACCCCTTTCTCTCTCATTAAATGCCTCCCATGTACACCCGTTACTATGCCGAAATTCCGAAAGGAACTTCTCTCTCTTCTTTTACATTCAAGCAATAATTTTGTATCATGAATCTAAATTCCATTAAAATTGTTGGGACATGTATCTATATGAACTCATTACTTTCCATTACATGTAAATATGATGAGTAACCCCTTTATCTCTCATCAACCATTTTTATGAATTCTTATGTCACGCCGTTACGCTGCCGAAATCGCACTGATTTTCTAAGCCAATGCCATTGTGTAGTGGATACCATGCCCATTTCTCCATCAAGGGTATCCACCTTTATGCACCTTTACTTATTGATTACAAAGTTTCATGTATGAATTCCACATTCATTTATCATGGAATCAATGATTATGTTTTATGAATCTATGTTTTATGATCCATGTGGCACACTTATGCATGAAATGAAATGTTTAAGAAGGGTGCACCCTTATAGTGCTCCAATGCATTGGGTAAAGTATAGTATCATGATACATCACGTGCAATGAGTGTTGACTCATGATAATTAAAGTTCAATGAGGGTTTACTCATGCTTTATGTGAAATGAGGATTTACTCATGCTCCATGTGCAATGAGCCTTGGCTCATGCTAATTCCATGTTAAGTGTTGTTGCCACATTTCAATGTTATGATTATCATGCCTTATCATGATTTATCATGCCTTTATGTTCATGTTTCTTTTATGCTCTATTTATATTCCTATTGTATAACATGTATTTTACTCCTCATGTTATTCCATGTGTACTCCCTTACTGGGCTTTATAGCTCACCCTTTTCTTATGCATGTCCTTAGGTTATCCCATGCAATGCTAAGTACGAGGGAATGTAGTGGTCATGTAAAGGAAGTTTTCAATAAAGATGTTGTATTTCATGTTTTAAGTTTTTATGTAATGATCCTAATCCCCAAAGACACTAAACCTCTCGATCTTCTTGTTGTATCAAGTGAAGTTTTACGTAATAAATCATTTTTAAGTTTGTAATAAAAGCAGGGTTGTCATAGTTGGTATTAGAGGATAGGTTTAGTTATTTTTGGGATTAGGATTAGAAAACCCTAGTAAAGCCTTAGATACAAGACTAAGTACAATAAATACTTCCCTAAGTTTTGGTGAGTATTGAGTAAGTGGGTTATCAAGCAAATACATCCCTGTCTGGATACGAGCAGGTAGAGGCGGCTCTGGCACAGATGTATCCTAGGGGTAAAACCCGAAAACACCGCTTTGAGCTAGACTCGAACGAGAATTGGTGCACAAAAACAGGCCTTGCTGCACTCTTGGTTACGACACTCCCGAGGGATATGATTTGGTAAATTCACAAGATTAGTATGAACCCTTATTAAGGGAATAAAAAAAATGCCCCTAAGAATATATGTTAGAAAGTAGATCATGAAAAGCCTAGATTGAAGCCTATAGACTCTTGAGTAAGGAAATAAAAGTTTATTTATAAGTCATCAACTTTTGTATTTGGATTACCCTTTATGTGTTACCCCTAACTTTCCTTTTATTCTAGCCAATGGCCGGTAATAGGAGGACTCAGGCTAGCAACCGTTGTGAAGATCAGTGTGATGACTGTGCTAATGAGATGCCCAATCCAATGGGAGCGGGAATCGCAAACTTTTTCACACTTCTCTCTCATCTAAATCAAGTTTTTAATAGAAACACGGGTCAAGAGGAACGTTAAACCCCCCCTAAGAAAGAATAAGTCGCTATCGAGAGATTTATGAGACAAAGGCCTCCTACTTTCAGTGGATCATCTGATCCCACGATCGCTGAACAATGGATAAACTCCATTGAAAAGATCTTCTTCATCCTTCAATGTTATGAACAAGAGAAGGTCCTCCTAGCGGCTTATCGTATGGAGGGTGAAGCTGATCAATGGTGGACATTGATAAAAAATATGAAGCCTGAGGAGGAGATCGAGGCATTGGAACAGAAGGATTTCCAGAAGATGTTTTTCGATAAATATTTTCCGCGCACTCTTCAGCTTAAGATGGAAAGGGACTTCCTTTCCCTCAAGAAAAAAGATGAAGAATCTGTTGGAGAGTACGAGACAAACTTCACAAGGCTTGCACGATATGCTTCCGGCTTTGTCGTTACCCCCGAATACAAGGTTGATCGCTTCTTTGGTGGGCTGAAGCCTAGCTTGCGGAAATCATTAGCGATCCGTGACTTTGACAGCTATGAGGAAATTGTCCGATGTTCCCTCAAGGTCGAAATGGAGATCGGAGGATATGATGAAGCTGAGTTACCCACATTTGTTTTAGTGTGGGAAAAGGAAAATTTCGAGGGCGAAATTTCTTAAGGGGGAATATTGTAACGACCCAAAGTTTCATTAATGGAAATCCCTCTTGATCTAATTAAATGTCTCTTTATGTTTATATAAAATGTCAACTTCTTTGGTTTTATGTCAAGAATTTTGACCGTTGATAATATAGCCATTGAACAGTGATCACATGATTAGTACAAATATAGGACTTTAACAAATCCAATTTACTCAGACAAAGGAAGAGATGGCCTCATCCAGTAGAATTGCCCCATACGAAGCCCATTTGTCGGGGCTCAGAAAAGAGGTGGCATCTTTGGGCTTCTCCCTTGACCAAGCCCAAGCTGAGCTTCATCATGTCAAGCTCGAACGTGACCGTCTACGGGAAAAGTGGAAGTTGATTGAAATTACCACTCGAGTGATGTTATCCGAGCCACCCCAAGAGTCTGTCACTATCGCACACCCCTTAGATCTTATGCGGCTGTTTTAAGGGGTTATGTAACAAATAAGTAGTACTATGTTCATGTACATTATTTTTGTATATAATAATGAATATAATTTCTAGTCATTTTTGATACATTGTAAATAGTTTTTAAAGTACAAATAGTGTTTTTAATTATTATTTAATTAAGAAATCTATTTTATTAAATTAATGGATTTTTGAATTAAATAATATTTTAATAAAATATTATTTTTATTATTAAATTAATTTTTATTAAATATAAATGATCTTATAATTTTATGAATGCAATTATAATTTTTATTAAGGTTTGAAAGCCATTTCTGTCAAAACCCGTGAATTTTCGATAAATGACAGTTTTTATTTTAAATGTGAAAATTAACATATTTAGAAAATTATTTAGATAAAATAAATGTTATTTCTGAAATCAGGACATCGAAATTATCCAACGGTGAATTTTTCATAATTTTCTGAGACAGTCAAATTTTTGGGTAAAAATTAAATACTGTTTAAATATATAATGTGTTTTATGACATCATAATGACCCAATAGTGATGTAATAAAATACTATAAGCTTTATGTTCGGCCAATATATGTTTTACCATTAAAATAATGTGATTTTGGGTTTGTTTGACTTACTTTTAAAAGCATTAATGGACCCCTCAAAACTTATTAAACACCTTGTCTTTTTAAATTAATTTCCATGGGAGTGTGACTCACCTCCACATAAGCAACCCTAATATTTTAAGAAGTTCGGAATTTGGCCTTATAAAATATTGTTTTACTCTTCCCTTTTCCAAAAACCATGGGCAAAAACCGTGGGATGGTTTGTGTTTTGGATTAATTTAATGTAAGGGGACCCAAACCTAAATAATAAAGAATTCCCTCACCTTTCCTATATAAACCCACCCAAGCTCCCACTTCCTCCTCACTCAAAGCCCTTATAGTTCATAAAACCTCTGCCATAATCTATCTAGAATCCTCCCAAGGTTCCCCAAGCTCCCAATAAGCCTCTCACAAGCCTCTCTCTAGCCTTTGGAAGCACACTTCCAAGTAAGGGTTTTTTCTTCCTTTCTCATTTTTGTCAATTTTCTTTAAGTTGTTTTGCCCTTTTATTTTCAATTATGAATGTTGGGGTATGGTTTAACACCTCCCTCATACTTCCCTCTTTATGTTTGAATGATGGGAGACCCCTTTATCTCTCATTAAATGCCTCCCATATACACCCGTTACTATGCCGAAATTCCGAAAGGAACTTCTCTCTCTTCTTTTACATTCAAGCAATAATTTTGTATCATGAATCTAAATTCCATTACAATTATTGGTACATGTATATATATGAACTACTTACTGTCCATTACATGTAAATATTATGAGGAACCCCTTTCTCTCTCATCAACCATTTTTATGAATTCTTATATCACGCCGTTACGCTGCCGAAATCGCACTGATTTTCTAAGCCAATGCCATTGTGTAGTGGATACCATGACCATTTCTCCATAAAGGGTATCCACATTTACTTATTGATTACAAAGTTTCATGTATGAATTACACATTCATTTATCGTGTAATAAATGATTATGTTTTATGAATCCATGTTTTATGATCCATGTGGCACACTTATGCATGAAATGAAATGTTTAAGAAGGGTGTGCCCTTATAGGGCTCCAATGCATTGGGTAAAGTATAGTATCATGATACTTCATGTGCAATGAGTGTTGAATCATGCTAATTCAAGTGCAATGAGGGTTTACTTGTGTTTTATGTGCAATGAGGATTTACTCATGCTCCATGTGCAATGAGCCTTGGCTCATGCTAATTCCATGTTAAGTGTTGTTGCCACATTTCAAGGTTATGATTATCATGACTTATCATGCCTTTATGTTCATGTTTCTTTTATGATCTATTGATATGCCTATTGTCTAACATGTATTGTACTCCTCTTGTTATTCCATGTGTACTCCTCTTGTTATTCCATGTGTACTCCCTTACTGGGCTTTATAGCTCACCCTTTTCTTATGCATGTCCTCAGGTTATCCCAGGCAATGCTAAGTACGAGGGAATGTAGTGGTCATGTAAAGGAAGTTTTCAATAAAGATGTTGTATTTCATGTTTTAAGTTTTTATGTAATGATCCTAATCCACCAAGACACTAAACCTCTCGATCTTCTTGTTGTATCAAGTGAAGTTTTATGTAATAAATCATGTTTAAGTTTGTAATAAAAGCAGGGTTGTCATAGGGTGTCACCTTACACTACAAAAAAAAAAAACAAAAGATTAGCGACAGTTTTTAGAAGGGTTTATACACAACCCCCTCTAAATTTATTTTATAGGGGGTTATGAACAACCCCTTCTAATCATCGAATTTATAGGGGGTTCACAACACCCATGACACCCACCCATAGACCTGTCAACACCAACCCCGTACACCCCCCCAAAGACCCGTTGACACATTAACACCAACCTCAAACACCCCATGACACCCCCCAAAGACACCGTGACACCACCCTGGACACCCCCACATGTGACCCATGGAAAACACCCCTAAAACCCACCATGTGACCTAAAAAACCCCCTAGAGACCCACAGACATACCCCCAAGTGCACCCCCAGGACAGAGTAATTGTCCACTGTGGGACCCACGTGTATAGTACACCTGTTAAAGAATTTAAAGGGATTTAAAAAATTCACTATCTACTGGGTTTTGAACACGCAACCTGCCGAACAAATCCCTATTTCGTAACCACTAAGGCAAACCAGCTTTCGATATATATAGGCACTATTTTATATTTATTTAGATACATAAAATTTAGAGAATATATATATATTTTTCTATGAAAATTTAAATAATATGTATTCTATAAATTTGTATAGAAATATATATATATATATTCTGTAAATTTACTGTATCTAAATAAATACACAATAGTGCCTATATATATGTAAATCTACTTTTCCTTAGTGGTTACAGCATAGGGATTTGTTCGACATGTTGTGTGTTCAAAACCCAGCAGCTAGAGAAATTTTTAAATCCCTTGATATTCTCTGATAGGTGCACTATGCACATGGGGCTCGTGGAAGACAAGTCCTCAGTCCTGAGGGCGCTCTTGGGGGTGTATCTTTAAGTCACATGGTGGGTGTCCGGGGTGTTGTCCGTGGGTCACATGTGAGGGGGGGGGGGGGTGTTTGGGGGGGTGTCACAATGTCTGTGTGTGTGTGTGGGGGGGGGGTGTCCGGGGTGGGTGTCAATGGGTCTGTGTGTGGGGGTTGGGGTGTCATGGGGTGTTTGAGGTTGGTGTTAACAGGTCTGTGGGGGGGGGGGGGGGGTGTCTGTGCGGTTGTCCACAAGTGTCCAGGGGGTGTCACATGGGGTCTATGGGGGCGGTGTCATGGGGTGTCTGAGGGGTCTATACGGTTGTCCATGGGTGTCTATTTAGGGGTGGTTACAACATAAAAACCCCTAAAATGGGAATTTGAGACTCGATTAGGGGCGGTTATAATAACCCCTAATCTATTAATATAGGGTGAAATTAGAGGGGGTTAAAACCCCCTCTAATCTAACCACTGCTAAATTCGTGCTTAGTTTACCAGCACTTATTCAAAATTGCCCCAAAATGGAGTGGGTGGTCACATTAGTGGTGGTTACCCGTATCCTCCACTAGTGTGTTTAGAAGGGTTTATAAAACCTTCTAACTGAAAAAACCCCTTCTAATCACCCTATTTTTTTTAGTGTTAGACCCGTGCCAAACTTGTAAGCCCATGGAGTTGTGGCAGTAGTGTTGGGTTTAGGTTTTTGACCATACTCACTCATTTTTTTATTATTTAACATGTTTATTGTTGATTCAATGATGATTACTAAAGGTGGTTTTTGGTTAGTGGATGTTGAGCCTGACACGAGGCATCTTTCTTTCTCTTTGGGACACCCAGACATTCTTCCTGGGATCCATCTTGTTCATCGAGATACCCAGACATGCTTTCCTAGGATCTGGCTTCTGAGAAATGTTATTTCATATGTTTACTGGTATACCCAGAGGTAATACCTATCACTTGGCTATTGAGCATGTATATATTTGATTATTTGATTATTGGGATGTTTAGAGGTGTTTCATGGAATCCATCTATTGAGCCTACTACTATGATATGCGGGTATAAAATCCCTAGTAATGATACTCATGGATGATTCCACTCTCCTGAGTGATAAGGATGATTACACTCTTCTTTGGATGATATGTGATGAGGATGATTCCGCTCTCCTCTATTGATATCTAATGAGGATGATTACGCTCTCCTTGATCTGTTTAAACTCGTGGATGATTATGCTTTCCCTGATCGGTTACTTGACCACGGTGTGGTGCATGGAATCTCACATCACTGGATAACCAGAATTATTATGCTCTTCCAAATGATAGGTATGATTACACTCTCCCTTATTAGATACTTCAAGGGTGGACATGACATCTTACCAGTGAGTTCTCCTTACAAATTGCCTAAGGGTTAGACCCCTAGGGATTATTCAAGTTCCGAATGTCATGACTGCCTACGGACCAGAACCTAGGTCTTAGACATTGTAATGCATTTACATGGAATGTGTAGTATGACCACTAGCTCAGTGACCATTTATAGGATGTCCAAATGTACTTCTCAGAATCCATTGTTACAGTGATTGGAGACAAGTACAGGTGAACTCAGGTGTAGGATGAGTATCCCCCTATGGTGACGTAGCTTTCCCAAAGATATTTCCGACATTGGCTAAGGCAGGTATATATCGATTGGGATCATGGACCCAGAGATTAACTTAATTATACATGGTTTGAGTGGTATGACATCCAACTCAATGCCCTTGTACATGATGTCCAGGTGATCGGGATTATAGACCCAAGGATTGACTGTTGATTGGTTTTATGTTATTTATTTCACTTACTCATGAATATTCATATTTATGTATATATGTATAGGTATGGAACTATACATGTATATGTATATAGATATGGATATCCATGGTGGAACTTTCCTAGTTGATCAGGATTATGGACCTTGGGTTTGACTGTGGTTTCACGTTTATTGACTTTACTTATTTTTTCAGTTGTGTCTCGGCTAGGATGAGCACCTTGCTTTTGCATACAATTTTAGCAGTTTGTTTTATAAATTTATCATTGGGGTGTCCTATTGAGATTATTTATCACCCCTTCATGTGTACCTTGGTGTATATGTACACATTTTTTGTACTTTTTAGGTTGAGCACAAATTTCATGGTGGATAGGGTTGAGGCTCAGAGTTGGATGATAAAGCAGAGTTGCTCATGTGGGTTCTTCTGTTTGGGTTGGTGCAGTTCGCCTGGAGACCGGTTATGTGGTCTAGGTCGAAGATAGTAATAGAGCCCTATAATTTTATTTTAGTTTATTTTATACTCTTTTATCTGTATGGTTGGTCTAGTGGGTGACCAATGTTTTATGTATGGAATAACCATTCGTGATTTTATAGAATTTCTATTTATTATTATAACATGTTCTATTTTAGTTATTTTCTACTTACACACTCTGTTTATTTACTACTGTGTATGATATGTAACTATTTCCACTGTTTTCTTACTCTGATATAAGGGCATAGTCTCCCCACTATCACACCCTAGGATCTCACTACTAGTTGGTAGCCTCTAGAATATGGGGAGGTGCTCTTGATGCCTCGTAACCCATTGTATTGGGGCATATTTTTAATGGCATCCGGACCAGGACATTACAAAGTGGTATTAGAGTTGTTATTTTCCTAGTATTTACTATTTGGGATATGGTATACAAGAGTATTAAGAATGTGTCAGAACCTGTGATGGATATTAGACTGATACATCGAGAACACTTGTTCTAATAAGAAATCATGGTTTCTAGGGGTATGTGATTATTGTTCTAATCTATGATGTTACAATTGTATATGATTTTTTCCTTGATCAATGCATATGTTATGTGGATGTTATGAATTATTGTGGATTTATATCTCTTGGTCATTGTAAAGAGACCAAAGGTGAATTTTGACACTTGGATGACAAAGGAAAGAGGTCTATCCTTCATCACATTTTGCACATAGGATTCACATCATATAGGTCTAATAGTATTGTTTTTACTGATGACTAAGGCCCATTCATTTCATTCTACTTACATATATATATTTCATTATTATGGAAGGTTATGTGGATTTACGTCGATGCGTTGGTGTGAGGTTGATGACTCATTCCTCATGCACGGGAGGTGCAATGACCCTTGTAGGTCAATATGGAACATGTTTCCCTTCTGTTGTACCACTTAAAGGGTGTTTTTTCTCAGGTCGTGGTTATTCAGTCAGATCTCTAAGTATGATGACGATGGATACCGGGACTTTTCTCATGAACTGGACCTCCATGGGGCATGTATTAATTCCTTGTGAGTGTCAGTTCAGTCTCTCTTTCTACATTGGTATTGTGATCTCTAGGGATCAATTCCTTATGTGGATTCGCGATGAGTATTAGGGACCTTGTAGGCTATGTTTCCAATTTTGACCCTCATAGGTCATTGTGATCTTTACCTTCTTTGGAGATGTTTGATCTTTTGGGCTAGGTGGTTAGACATTATGACCCAGTTGCGAGACTTGATATGTAGTGATAGGTAGGAGACCTAGAGACCCTTAGTTTGACTTAGGCCTTTGTAGGCCGATGTCTATTTTGTTCGAGGAAAACCTAAGTGAGAGGATGGATCATGTTTTCAAATGCATTTTTAGGTAGTGATCTTGGTTTTACGCTCGTTTTGTGATCGAGGAATGATAGGTGATCGAGTTTTGAATTATAGGAATATTGATGCCTTTAGATTTTGAAAAACACCTTGGGTGATTTGGTATTAAGATTGTCTTTGATGGGAAGGACTGTTTGAGTTCTTGTCCCGGTCGACCAGTGTTTCCGCTATTGCTAGTGTAGTCAAAGTGTGGTTAGACGTTCATGACTGGAATGACATCGCGTAATGGACAGTCATTTAATAATTCATGGTACATGTGATATTATCGATTTTGAAGAGTTCCAAGGGAGATTCTTGCTAATGAAATTGAAATTTCATGTAACATAGTTGTCTTAGTCTTGTAATGGATGACTCACTGAAGCATGAGTTGGGTGGTAAAGGTATACGCTAGTTTCACGTGGTGCCATTAAATAATAAATTGGTGAGTGGCTGGGTGCAAGCGAAGGACTGATGTTTTCACGACTTGTCATAGGCTTGGTTTCCCAAAATTTATGGTTAAATGATGAATGTCCTTCTATGATAGAGGTTAAATAATGAATTAATGGGTTACTGTAAGATGGTTGACCCATGGTTGAATCCTGGTCAGGTATTGACAGGATGGTGAGCATGGCTCGAAGAGAGATATACATGCCTTTTGATAGAATCTTAGTGTACTTATAGTTAGATATTTTCATGCTTTATCTTGACTTTGTCTTGATTACGATAAGAGAGCGTCATCCCTACACCAAGCTTCTTTTCTTTTAAATGTTCTTCTTTGGTTGAGGAAGGAACCTATTGAGGTTGCACTTAAGGAGAAGTGTAAGGTAAGACATTTAGTGGGGAGTGCACCATTGGTCGTTTGAGGGTGGTGACCCTAATTTTCCATTTAAATTCAACGTTTACATGGGCTATTAAGCTCAGAGTTTAGTTTTAAGATGAAAATAAGGGTATTATTATGGTGGGGAGTACTAGATCAGTCACGGTTAAATGTTTTCCATGTAGGAGACAATTATTGATGTTGTGAGATTTGTCATTAGATAGTCAAGATAACTTTCTTATTAAGATAACCAAGTTGAGATCATGGATGCTAGTATTACCAATAGGTTTCTTAGGTATGAGAAGGTTTATGGTGGGGAGATTATAAGGACCTGTGTTTTTTCAGATTGGATTTTTGAACAAAAATTTGAATTTTTTACATTCAAATACTTATGAGGGTTAAAATGGTCTTTTACCCTAGTAGATGATCTCGGGTGATTTTTATGACCACTCTGTTGGTCTTAGAATATGGTGTTTAACCTAGGACAAGATTTTGGTAGATTTTTGAGCCATTTAAAATTTAACAGAATAATTAATATTTAATATTTAATAAATTAAATATTAATCCATTCGTGTAGGTTCATTCAGTCATATATTTTGAAGGGATATTTGAATTGAGATTTTGTCTCTATTTTTAAGTTTAGAATGGAGATTTTTCCTAGAAAAGGCATAATCTTGAGTTGGGCACTAGGGCCGGCCTAGGCCCCCTTTTCTTTTTCTTTTCTTTTTTCTTCCTTTTATTTTCTTCTATTTTTTTACTTCTTTCCTCCACTAGTTTCTCACATATGACCAGGAGGGGTTCCTTTTTTGCCTCTTAACTAAGATATAATGGAGAGGGATATATAGATAGAGAGGGAGGAAGATAGGGGTACCATCATAGAGATCTCAACACATCAGATTGACGTACAACAAGCATGGACCACAAAAAATGGGTGAAGATTCAGTGGTTTCTACCCAAAGGTAGATATTTTTAAGTTTTTCCATAAATCCACATAGATTAATCATTTTCAAGTTTTAAAACCCTTTTATTATTTCTTACTTGTGGCCCAATCTATTGTTTTTGGGGAAGAAACAGGGGTTTTGGGGAGATTCGAGGGTTTTCTATTCGGGAAAACCCATCTATATATTGTGTTGTCTAGGGAGACACGTTGTGTGTTCTTTCGGTTTTGGGAAGATGAAGTTTTTGAAGTAAACAACATGTATTGGGGTGTATACGCTATGTAATGAGTCTCGACCATGTAACCGAGTACCTGGCCAGGCTTCCTGTATAGGGGAACACAACCATGTAGAGTACACAACTAGACCTTGTGTGGGTCGCACACTATGTAAAAGTACATGGTTTGGCCAAGTACATGGCCAGACCTTTTGAGGGACATGGGAAGGTACCCCGTGCAGGGTACTCATCATGTACCCTCATTACATGTTGTGTACTCGAGTGTTTACATGCTGAGTCCGGCTAGGGTACATGCCCATGTGGGGCTTTAAGGGTATACGTTGTTTATGGTCTCTACACACCTTATACTCCTATTTTGGTACCCTTTGAGGGTCTTTTATTATTTTATTCCCCAAAGTAGAATTTGGATGTAAGAGTAGTCCATTATAAGTAGTTTTCCATGTAGATCATGATGGTGAAACCTGTGGAGTGGTTTGAGAACTCCTAATGGGTATTTTGGGGATTCTATATAAATGGATAGGTTCTTCCTCCAGTAATCGAATTGAGTTGTCTCCTGAGAGGGACTTGAATGAGAAGGATAAGTTGGGTTCTTGGACCAACCTATTTTGAGACCTTTTGATCTAATATGGTCCATGAGCCATCTCCTATGACCTATGCTTTGTAACCGTTCCCTTTTGGGAATCTCCCTTGTGAGATGTGCCCCTATGACCTATGTGGCCATGATACTAGCTGTTTCTGAGGATCCCCTATAGGATTCCTCTATTTAATTTTCAACCTAGAGGATCCCATATAGGATGCCTATATATTCTTCCATTACCAAGGATCCCCTATGGGATACCTTTTCTTATAAGCTAACTTAGGGAGTCCCTTATAGGATCCACTTTACAGATTAACCATTTTGAGAATCCCATGTAGGAAACCTCTTCTTGCTTACCATTTGAGGATCCCATGTATGATTAATCCTTTTATATTTTTAGATAAGGATGCCAAATAGGATTCCTTCACTTACGTTTAGTCCTTAAGGATCCCAAGAAAGATTCCTTTTCAGTGTTTGACTTAAGAGACCCATCGAGTGCCCATTGTTTGACTAACCATAATCTGGTACATTGAGTTTGGGTAGATATGGTATCATATGTCACCTTAGAACCTGTTTTGAACTTTTAATCCCATGGGGATGCAAAAATAATGTTGGGTTTAGGCATTTGACCACCCTCACTCATTTGTTTATGCTTTCACATGTTTATTGCTGATTCAATGATGATTACCAGATGTGCTTCCTGGTTGGTGGCTATTGGGCCTAACGTGAGGTGTCTTTATTTCTATTTGGGATGTCCAGACGTTCTTTTTGGGATCCATCTTGTTTTTTGGGATGCCCAGACATGCTTTCCTAGGATTCGGATTCCGATCCATGTTATTTCATATGTTTACTATTATACCTGGAGGTACTACCTAAGACTTTGTTGTTGAGCCTATATATATTTTATTATTTGATTATTGGGATTTCTAGAGGAATTTCTTGGAATTCAGATGTTGAAACTACTAATATGATATATGGGTATGGAATCCCTAGTAATGATACCTATGGATGATTCCACTCTCCTGAGTGATGAGGATGATTCCACTCTCCTCTGGCTGATATGTGATGAGGATGATTCTTCTCTCCTCTATTAATATGTGATGAAGATGATTACGCTCTTCTTGATATGTTTATACTTATGGATGATTATGATCTCCCTAGGGATAGGTATGATTATGCTCTCCTTGATTGATTACTTGATTGTGGTGTGGTGTATGACGTCTCACATCATTGGATACTTGAAATGATTACACCCTTCTGAATGACAGGGATGATTATGCTCTCCATTATTAGAGACTTTAGGGGTGGACATGGCATATCACAAGTGATTCATCCTTATAGATCACCTAAGGTTCAGACCCTTAGGGATTATCTAAGTTCCAAAGGTCATTATTTCCTACAGACCGAGACCTAGGGATCAAAAATTGGACTAGATTTACATGGCATGAGTAATAAAATGACTAGCTCTGTGACCCTTTACAGGATGTCCATATTGAGAGGACATGTCTGGGATACACCTAGCACTTAGAGGGGGGTGGGGGGTGAATCAGTGTTGGGGAATTTTTAATCCAATTTCAGCTTTTTATCCCTGTGCCTCTTAGACCTGTTAGGATCTTGATCCTCTTATTATCTTTTCCCTGTCACATGCAAGTATATGAAAGCAGTAAATATAACACACAATATTTTTACAAGGTTCACTACTCAATAAGAGTAGCTATATCCTTAGCATGGTTAAAAATAATATTGACCACACAACCACTATAAAATAATCCTTTTGTGTGGTTACAATGAGTAGGATATACCCTTACACTCGTGAAGCACTTTGAAAACAATCCAATAGTGCATGTTTTACATCTCTTGGATATATATTTATACTGCCTCCCAAGACAGTCTTCTTTTTGTCGATGAGGGTTTGTAACACCAAGAAAGTCCTCCACCAGTTGAGTCATGTATGATGTCGCATTTCTAGTTTGTTCTTCAACAAAATTATTCTTCACTTTGTTACTTGTACAACAGTTGGTAAGAAAATATTCTTACTTCTTCCCAGCATAAAACTTGACAGCTACACTATCTTCTTCTTCTATCAGTCACAATAATATGAGTGTAGTAGACTGATGAACTATATTATCTCTGACCCAAACGATGATTAATTGATATCAAATTGGTTAATCACTTCCTATTATCTTCTCTTTCTCCTTCAGTGAAAAACCAACTACACTGAGACCACTTCTTCTTATTCTTGCTGGAATCACAAACTTCCTATGTGATTATTAATCAATGAAGATCAGCTCAACATAGCATCATCACAATTGATATTTCCTAAATAACTGAATATAGATTGTCTACTCTCTTTCTTATTCTTTGAAACAGAATAATATAAAATAATGCAGCAGTATCTTGATCTCCATTTCTTCATCGTTTTCCTACCCAGAATCTGGTAATAACTTATGGTGCAACTCATAACTTGTGTGCCACTTCTTACTTGCGTGCTACTCAGTACTTATGCTCTACTTCCATCTTGCATGAAACTTACTGCTTTCATGCCACTCACTACTTGCGTGCCACTCTCATCTTGTGCGCCTCCCTTCTTGCACACCACTAACTACTTGCACACCACTCTTATGTGTAACTCAAAACTTGCGCACCACTTCTAGTTGTGCATCACTCCCTAATATGTGCATGATCCAGAGCTCGAATTTTCACTTATGTTTTGAGCCTTACAAATGAGGAGGGTAGCCGCCTATTTATAGGCATTTCACCCTATGTGCAACTTCTTTCTTGCGCTCCACTTACTACTTGGGTGGAAAATCTTATTTGCACGCCACTACCTTATCTTGTGTGCACTTATTTATTTTATCATATTTTGATGTGATGATCTTGAAATATGACTTGCGTGCAACTTTCTTCTTGCACGTAACTTACTACTTGCACACCACTTCTTACTTGAGCTCCACTACCTTAACTTGCATGCACTTATTTCCTTTTCCACATTTTGAGTGATGATCTTAAAATATGACTTACATGCAACTTTTTTCTTGCATTCAACTTACTACTTGCATGCCACTTCCTACTTGCATGTCACTACCTTAACTTTCACGCACTTATTTCTCTTTTCATATTTTGAATGATGATATTGAAATATGAGTTGAATGCAACTTTACAAACCTCTTTAATGCTTTCATGCAACTTACTTTTCAAAAAAAAAAAACAATTCTTTCCATTCTCCAATTTTTGGACCAAAATTTTTAGCAAACACTAGAAAATGAGACCACCTTAAAATCCGCTTCGGCAACACCACTCAAACTGATTTGCGGTCATATCACAAAACCCATCTCTTATGATATTTATCCGTTGATCGATCACCTTTAGCATTGTCATATTTTCAAAGTATTGTAACTTCCCTATATTCCAGCAAAATCTTTCTTTCCAATCAAACCTAAATACAATTGGCACCACCTTTACTCCCCCATTCCTTCATAAGGCTTAAATCACAAGTTCTCCAAACAACATATGATATTTGTGAATTACAAATCAGAAAATCATCATCATATTTAAATAGGATAATTATTCAACCATGAAATCCAATGACATCAAATGAATCGGTAACAATTCTACAGGCATCACCATGAAACTCAAAGTCTTCAATCAATTCACATGTTTTCTTATAATCTCAATACTTGAGGACTTCATTCAATCTCTAATAACTTTGGAACTAATTCATCATATTGACAATAATGAGATCTTTATATCTCATTGAACACTATTGAAAACCAATGAAAATCATTTGACATTAAATACAATCCATACACAAAGTGGGCACAACACAGATGTACTTCTAGGAATCCATTTTTATAGTGATTGGAGGAGAGTATGGGTGAAACCAGGTGTAGGAAGAGTATCCCCCTTGTGGTGACATAGTTTTCATAGAGATATTTCCAGCATTGTCTGAGGAAGGTATATGTCAATTGGGATTACAGACCTAGAGATCAACTTAATTATACACAAATTGAGTGGTACAACATCCATCTCAATACCATTGCATAGGATGTCCAGGCGATTTTGATTATTGACCCAAAGACCAACTGCATTTTTTTTATTTCTTTAAATTACTCATGAATATTCATATTTATGTATATATGTATAGGTATGGGAATATACATGTATACATATATAGATATGGAAATCCATGGAAACACTTTCCCAATTGATTGGGATCATGGACCTGGGGTTCAACTGTGGTTTCAAGTTTATCGGTTTTACTTATTCTTTTCAATTGCGTCTTAGCTAGGATGAGCACCTTGATTTTGCATAAAATTTTAGCAACATATTTTATAGTTCTACCATTAGGGTGGCCTACTGAGATCATTTATCACCCCTGAACATGCACCTCAGTGTATGTTTAAAATTTATGTATTCTTTTCAGGTTGAGCACAAATTGCATGGTGGATAGGGTTGAGGCCTAGAGTTGCATGATCAAGTGGAGATAATCATGTGGTTTTTCTATTCCGGATGATGTAGCTTGACAGTGTCTGGAGACCGAGTATGTGGTATGACTCGGAGATAATAGTAGAGACCTATACTTTTATTTCTGTTTCTTTTGTACTCTTGTATCTATATGGCCAACCCAATGGGTGATTATTGTCGTATATATGGAATAACTATTTGGGATTTTATAGAATTTTCATTTATTATTATAGAATGTTCTATTTCAGTTATTTACTGCTTCCTCACTCTATTTATTTACTATTGTGTATGATAATTAGTTATTTTCGCTATTTTATTACTCTAATATGAGGGAATAGTCTCACCACTATCACACCATAGACCCTCGTTGATAGTCGGCAACCTTTGGTGTATAGGGAGGTGCACTTGAGGCCTCGTAACCCACCGGCTTGGGGTACTGTTTCAGTGGAATCCAGGACAAGACATTATAGTTACATGAAACACCAAGTTAATCTTGTGTTATATAACGAACCAACCCAGTTCAACCAAACCATGCATCCGAGCTAGCCATCACATGGTGAGGTGAAACAAAGAAAACAATTAAAGTCTTGAATATAATCAAAACAAGAAATACAATCAGAGTACAAAGTGGAAAAAATAAGATACAAATAGATCCATACAAACCAATTCAAACATGATAAACTAGAAAAGTATAAATCATAAGAGATCATATGTCTCCATGTGATCAACTGTCACCTCCAAAACAACCCAAACCGAAGGTAGCAACAACAAGATAAGTCATCATGCTACAAGATTCCCTTCCCTTTACCTAGATCCTATAATACAACATCTATAATGGACCTAAGCAAAAAGTAGGATGTGAACAAAAATCCCATTAGGGTACCACCATAGAGTCTATAAAAGGTCTAATTTCAAGAATGCAACAATTCTAGCTTTTAAAACAAAAATATTTTTACAAAGCATTTTTCATAAATCCAATACATTTGTAAATCATTTTCCTTTGGTTTTCATGAAATCTTTGCATATTTAAAAATATAGAGATATGAAAATTAGAAGTGATAAAATAAGGATTCCAATCCATACACCAAGTGGTATGTAAGAAAACACATATCCATGAAATAACCTATCATGCGAAGATATGTGATACAACCCCATATGAAAAACTATGAGCAATAATCCATGATAAAAACCCATCATGTGATAAATAAATCACAAATTACAAATCACCTCATTTTGGGACCCATCCTATGGGAATACATATTAGACATAAAAGAGCCTAAATAAGAATATGTTAGTACCAACCAATATCGAGTCCAACCATAGTCCATCGATATCCCAAAGGTTACCTCCTAGCGGTTCCATAATCACTAAGGATACCCATATATATTTCATAATGCACCCAAGGTTCCCAATGTGACAATTATCAAAATACATTTCAAAAACATGATCACAGTTTATAAAAAATTTTCAAATACAAGACAATATGCTTTGGTGTTTGAAAACACATTTCCAAATAAAATCCACAACACAAGCATTAAAACAAACACTTAGTGTTCTAAAATCAGTTTTTAAATAAAAACCCTTTAAAAACATTTTTCTTTCTAAGAAATCTCTTAAAACCAAAAATCAATTCAATTCACTAAACAAACCAGAGTAATTTTACAAGAATGATAATAAATTAATAGAATTAACCAATTGTATAGAAACACCTAACTCAAAACAATATAAACCTATCTGCCTTTGACAACGGTGATTGGAAACCATAAGACCAGCCATTGAAAGACAAGTCACATCAAGAAACTGAAAAGGATCAATAAAAAACACTATCCAATCACAAATATGAAACTTAACCGCAACCAATCCCGCTACTATGACCAATGATAATGAAAGAAAGAAGGAACGCGTACCTCGATGGTGATAAATCATCGAATGAATGATCCATAAGGAATAAATATCTCCAAAATCACCTAGGGTGAGATCTGAGTCATGAAAGGGAGGATGAATAGTTGAGTGAAATAAAAATCACTCACACAATTCCCTAAAAACCACAATTCATGATAATTACACATTGTGTAACCCCATTACCCAATGTGAATTCCACAATGGCTAAAAAAAATGGAAAATACATAACCTTTTATTTAAAATCCTGATTTTACCATTACATGATGTGAACTATTTTCATGGAGTGTAAACCTTTCATAACCTAAACCAGATTCATGGAATATTACCAATGATTATTATATGATGTTTAATCCCATTATATGACATGTAATCTCCCACTAGAGAGGCTTCACCCATTTTATACACTAAAACTCAAAACCAAGGATGAAGAACAAAACATGAGAAAGGGAGTACCTGAAAATCATAACAGGGTGTTATAATCTCCCCCCCATAAATGATTTCTACTCCCTACAAGTCCTCAAGATTTAAGATCCAAAAAAAGTAAAGTCCACTACTGCCTTAATAAATATTCCCACTCCCACATCTCATGGCTATCCCGTCCGCACCACCATAGGATCTGGACCATAGGAATCATTTTACTACACAATATCTTCTCTTGGTGATCCATAATATGAACTAGCTGCTCAACCATGGTAGTGTCAGTGTCATGATCAGCATACTTATATCCAATAATATGGGAAGAATTATGTATATACCTCCTCAACTTAGAAACATGAAACACATTGTTGATGGAAGTCAAGTGTGATGGTAAGTCCAATTGATAAGCCACATTCCCCAGTCGTCTAACAATCTCAAAGGTCCCCACAAACCTCGATATTGACTTACCCTACTTACCCAATCATTAATGTCCCAAGAATAATGAAACTATGATAAAGACCCAATCCCCAACCTCAAACTACAGTGGTCGACAATGATAGTTCGCATACAATTTCTGATGACTCTATGCCATGATATATCTTCTCTGGATCAACTGTACCCTCTTTTTTATCTTCTAAAAAAGACTCAGCCCCACTAAGGACTGCTCTCCCAACTCTTCCTAAAATAAGGTAGATCTACATGGATGACCATAAAAAGCCTTAAAGGCCCCCATCTTAATAGAGGTCTAATAACTATTTTTTAGGAAAACATGACTAGAGTTAAATTATTTTCCCAAGATCCTCCAAAATCAAGCACATAAGCCCAAAGCATATCCTCAAGAACCTAGATAACCCTCTTTTTATGTTCATCCATCTATAGATGATATAAGATTCTTAATTTTAACTGGGAACCCATAAAATCCTGTAAAACTTTCCAAAACCTGAATGTGAACCCAATTACTTATTAGAAACAACCACATAGGGAACCCTATGAAGCATCACAATCTCTCAAACATACAAGTCCTTGAGATATTCCACCTTCATCATCTCCTTGATAGGTAGTAAATGCACCGATTTTGTGAGTTAATAAATGATCAAATAAATCACATCATTACCACTAAGAGTATGTGGTAATCTAATGGTGAAATCTATAATATAATATTATTTCCACATAGGAATGTGCAAGGGATATAACAAACCCATAGGTCTCTAGTGTTCCACTTTGATTCTCTGATAAGTAAGACACTACAATATGAAATTCACAATAGACCTCATAATACCCAAACACTAATACCAAAGTATCAAAACATGATACATATTGGTAGTACCTACATGCAAAAACCATCAAGAATGGTGATCACTTTCCATCAACTCCCACCTCAAGGAATAAGGAACCACCAACCTACCACAGAAGCACAAAGATCAATTGGGAGACTGAGACCACTCACCGAAGGTCTCCACACTATAAAGGATTTTACTAAAACTCTTTCACTCGATTTTAGTAATATATTCAAGCCAAACCTACTTATCAAATAATGATTTATCCCACATTGAAACCAAGTATACATTCCCACTATCCTCTTCCATTCCCAAGCTCATATCAGCAAAAAAACTCATTAGAGACTGATAGAGCTAGTATTTTCATAATTATTCATGTGTTTTTAAATGATTTAATCCCTAAAAATTAATCAATTTAAGATAATTTTTATCATTTTAGTAATTTTAGTGAATTTTGAGTTTAATTGTGAAAATTGGTTAATTATGAAAATTTAACAATTTTTTGAAGCTTCTATTTTTAAGGAGTAACTTTTACAATTTTGATCCAATTTAAGTGATTATTTTTTTAGGATTACTTTTTTTGGGATTCAACTTTTTATTCTGGACCAAGATCTAATTTGATACATACTGGCCCAAAAAAATCAATCAAGTGGAGAAATTTTTCTGGATGACATAATGGACCCCACATTAGTAATTGAGGAATATATCGGTCTAGATACATCTAGATGAAGTGATTCTAGCTGTATTAGAGAGATAACCATGACAAACATGTCAAAAATAAATTTAATTAAAAAATTAGATCATTCAAGTATCCATTTAATGAGATAGAGTGGAGGGAGTTGAGGAGTCTCCTCATAGAGAAAAAGTCTTTTTCAGTAATTAGAGAATAAATTTTGTTCCAATTATCCAAATGAGATGATATTTTGTGGGAGCATGAATAAGATATAGGATATAAAATTTTATTAATACAACTTAATTATATTCATCCATTTACTATTATAAATAAACTAAAAATTTCTAAGGAATGAATCTTAAGGGAAAATTTTCCACCCCTCAAGCCTATAAATATAAGTGTTCACTTTCATTCAAAGGGTTGAAGGAGGATAAAGAGGTTATATGATGGAGGATTAGAAGCTTTAAGTTTTTTTTAATTTTATATTTCTCTTTTATTAGTTTTATAATGCTCACTTATTCCCTATTCAACTCTATTAACCTTCATATGGAGGGGTAAAGATTTTGAGTGATCGGGGAAGAGGGAGTTTTCCTTTTGTGATGTCGGAGTATTGTGCTTTAATATAAAACTATATTTTTATATTTAATGATATATATTTTAATTGGTGACCAATTCTATTAATTTTATCATATTTTGGGTTTTGATTTTATTCATTATTTATAGCTTTGGTTGAAGATCTTTCAACTCCCTCCACCCAGTGCAGCTTGTCTCGACCGAGCGAATTGTGTCAGGTGGTGAGTTTCTAGAGATTGTTGGAAATTTTTTGGAATTAATTAATTGTTTCTAGAATTATAATAAGAAAAAATTACTGATTGGTACTTGCCTTAGTTTTTTGTGAATGGTTTATAAATTTTCATGCACACAGGAGTTGTTTTCATTACTTCCCTCAACCAATGGTGATTGACAACTCGATCTAGGATTCTTTCATTTATCATTCAATATAAAGATAGGGAGAATGATTTTTATGACCATTATGACATTGTAAAAGGTGATCCTACCCTATCCCCATCACTCTCTTCATAAATTTGGGTTCAATCATAATTTTAATTTCCTTCTTTCTTTTTAAAATCAAACAATTTCAAAAACAATCTCACTTATTTATTTAATTTCAAGTGAAAAATATGATTGTTGTGCAATCCTATCTAGAGACAAAATTGGTTGGACACTTTTCTGCATTTTAATTTAGAAAATATTTTTTTTGTCACACCCTATGATTGGATCATGTCAAAACATGGTGTCGTTTCCAGGGAGGTGGTGCCAACAATTTTTTTTCTCTCTTATTCTTTATTTATTTTCTCTTCAAAATTTCATGACTAGAACCTTAAACACTAAACCTTTCCCCACTAGATCCTAAAATTTAAAGAAATTTTTTTAATATACTTATAAAACTTAATTTTAAATCTTATTTTTAGGAAATTTCTTTAGTAGACTCAAGTGAAACTTCAAGTGTTCACTCTGATCCTTTCATTATAGTTTGAAATTAAAACCAAAACCTTAGAGACCTTTGCACACCAAAATTCCTTAATCAAAATAATCAACTTTCCATAAAAATGTTAAAAAATTATTTTGAGATGAAACCTAACATGAATACATTACTCCCAAAATTTCATGGCTGGTAGGATAAGACCCAAACAAACATATTAAAGAGTTCACACATGTTTGTTCTTCTTTCAGACCTTGAAGATTAGTTGAGGAGTAGGTAAAATAGAAGGCATTACCATTTTCATTGGAAGGAGATGCTAATGAATGGTTGTATGGCCTAAAAATAGGAGATGTAAATAATTTTAATGACTTAGTGAGACACTTAATACAAATATTATTCCCCAACTACATAAGAAAAACCATCATGAAGTAAATCTATACCATCAGACAGTCATCCGGAGAAACCCTTTATGAGTACTAGGAAAGGTTTAAAAAGATTTGTTCTAGATGCCCACATAAAGCAATAAAGGAGCACCACTTTCTTATCTTCTTTTACCAAGGCTTACTAGACAATGATATAAACCTTATGGATGCATTATCTGGAGTTGCATGGATTGAAAAGTCACTAAAAGAAGCCAAGGGTTTGATTGAGAAGATTTCCTAGAACTCACAACAGTTTAGTATAAGAGGTATTGGCACAAGAGTAATTCATGAGGTAAGAACTTATTATAAATCACCTTTATTAGAAACTAAGACCAATGAGATAACCAGTATGGTGAGACATATGGCCTTGAAATAAGTGGGTGATTAACAAGAACTGACTAAGGTATGTGGTTTATGCTTATCACCTAATCATTTCATTGACTAATGTGATGAAATATAGGGAGTGAAAACTTGCGTGAAAAAATTTAATCCTAGGAAATTCCAACAAATTCAAGGATGTATTGATCCAACGATGTTCAATATGGATTTGGAAATCAACAGAATCAAGATATACCCCCATACCAAAACTAGTTCCAAAACCAACCCCCATTCCAACAACAATTCCAAAACCCACCACCATTTCAACAAAAACAATTCTATAACCATCCTTCTCACCACCAACCACATTATTTACAAAACCCTTTTAGAAACCATCCACTGACACACAAACTTATTTGGAATAGCTATAATCCAAGTATGAGGGCCCCGAGCATAAGGTTGATAAACTAGCAATCACAGTGGGAAGTATTTTTGAATTCATGTCCAAAAACCTAGAAAAAATTCCTTCCCAAACAATCCCAAATCCAAAATATAATTTCATAATGATAAAAACAAGAATTGTAAAATAAATATCACCACTAGTATTCCATGAGTCTGAAATAAGACCACTTGAGCTGAGGGAGAATGAAGTTGGAAATTCTGAAAAATTCTGTGAAAATTTATCAAGAACAAGAAATTAAAGAGGATTAGGAGAAGCATAGGCCAAGGAGGAAGAGATAAGAAACCACATTTAAAATTAAACAAAGTGATAATAAAGAATTACCCCCACCATTTCTATCAATTATGATTGAATCCAAGAGATTGTAGGAAGAATCACTTCAAAAAGAAATTCTGGACACCTTCTAGAAAGTGGAAATTAATATCCCCCTGCTTAAAGAACTCAAAAAAATTCCAAATTATGCTAAAATTGTTAAGGATATTTTCACCAAGAAGAGGATAATTCAAGTGAATGATAGTATCAACTTGGGAATAAGTGTCTTATCCCTCATCACACCGTAGTTTCCAACCAAATTTCAAGATCTATGGATGTTTTCCATTCCATGTACCATTGGTTATTTAAATTTATCTAATGATTTGTGTGACCTAGGTGCTTCAATTAATGTATTTACTCACTTAGTAAAAACTTATTTTTATATGGGAGACTTGAATCCCATAGGAGTGGTGGTCCATCTTGAAAACAAATCCATAGTCTTCCCAACTGGAGTTCTAGAGGATGTCCTTATGAAAGTCAAATATCTCTTATTCCCACCTGACTTCTATATGATGAATATGGAAGAATATAGGATCCCATCACACTCACTAATAATTTTGGGGAGACATTTCTTAAAGACTTACAAAACCATCATTAATGTCCATGAAGGAACACTCACGATGGAGTTTGGAGATATTACATCCCACTTCAATATTTTTCAATCCATGAAGCACCCATCAGATGATCATTCACTCTTTGCACTCTCCCATGAAGTTGGTACTGATCCAATTAAAGAATCAGGTATGTGACATGAATTTTTATCCTCATGAGATAATTTTTCCATTGAAAATATCACTGAACACGTGGATTCCCAACACACTGAAGATTCTGATTCCATGTGGGAAGAAGAGGTAAAATCTAATTTAATTGATGATTTATTAAATAATGAGGAATATGATATGGTTTATTATATACAGGAGGTCCAACCTTTGGAAGTGGGGCTTGTAAATTTAATTTCATCCCTTGATTAGCCTTCTGATCTGGAATTAAAACCAATCCCCACTGATTTGAAATATGTGTACCTTAGGGAGGGAGACAAATTACTAGTGATAATTGATAATAATCTATCTAAAACCAAAGAAAAATCTTTGATTGAGATTTTTAGAGATAATTTATAATAAATATGGTGTATCATAGGTTATATCCTAGGAATAAACCCAAAAATACACTCACATAGAATTCTTCTTGAGGGAGATTCCAAACCCGTTAGACAACCCCAAAGAAGGTTGAATCCCACCTTGATAGAGGTTATAAAGAAGGATATCGATAATATCTTGGAATATGGGATCATCTATCCCATTTTATATTCACAATGGGTTATCCCCATTCATGTATTTCTAAAAAAAAACTACCCTAACAACTATGAGGATTGAAAAGAATGAATTAATCCCTATTAGAATTCAGAATAGCTAGAGTGTGTGCATTGATTTTAGGTAGTTGAATCATGTCACTTGGAAAGATTATTTCCCCATCCCCTTCATTGACCAGATGTTAGAGAGATTGATAGGGAGAACTCATTTTTACTTTTGAGATGGATTTTAGGGTATTTTGAGGTACCCATTACCCCCAAGGATCAAGAGAAGACAACCTTTACTTGTACATTCAACACTTTTGTATATAAAAGGATTCCATTTGGATTATGTAATGATCCAGGTACATTTTATAGGTGCATGTTAATTATTGTTTTTTATCACATTGAATATTTATTTGAGGTTTTCTTAGATGATTTCATAGTTTTTGGAAATTCCTTTGACCATTGTTTGAAAAATATGAAAAAAGTTTTGAAAGCCTGCATTGAAAAGAATCATGTTTTAAATTTTTGAAAAGAGTCATTTCATAGTTTAGAGAGGAATTTTTCTTGGTCATGGAATTTCAAAAAAAAAAATTATTTAAGTGGATAAATAAAAAATTGAAGTGATAAATTCATTGCCTTGCCCAACTTGTGTGAAACATGTTAGATCATTTTTAGGACATGCAAGATTCTATAGGAGGTTTATCAAATATTTCAGTATGATTGCTCTCCCTATCTCTAGAATGATTTTAAAAGATGATAATTTTGATTTCAATGGTGCATATATGGAATCATTTTATTATATAAAGAGGAGATTTATTACATTGCTAGTGATGAAGCCACCAAATTGGGAAGAACCATTTGAGCTAATTTATGATGCTTCCAACTAAGAAGTTGGAGTAGTCCTTTCTCAGTGAATTGATGGCAGGAAAAAAATTCATTACTTATGCCTTGATAAGCTTATATATGGCACACTTAAATTACAAAACAACAAGAAAAAGAGTTTTTAGAAGTTGTTTTTGCTTTATAAAGATTTAGATCATATCTATTTGGAACTAAAGTCATTGTTTTTTATGATCATGAAACACTTAGGTACTTGATGAAGAATGATGAATTTAAAACAAGGTTTGTGAGATAAATTTTACTGCTATAGGAGTTTAACATAGAAATAAAGGACAAGAAGGGAGCTAAGAACCATGTGGATGATTATTTAAGCAGATTACCCAACACTACTGAAGATAAAATTCTAGAAAAATAACCATTGAATGATCACCTTCTAGAAGAGAAGTTGTACTTGATTGAAGAAGAAGTGAATTGGTTTGATGAAATGGTCAATTATCTGGTAACATCTCAGGTCCCATTTTATTTCAATTCCCACCAAATTCAAAAACTAAAATCTAAATCTAGATATTACATTTGGGATGATCCATTTCTTCGGAAGATTTGCAATGACCAAGTGATAAGAAGATGTTTTCCTGAGAGTGAAATTGGTTTTGTCTTTGATTTTTTTCACACATTAGATTATGGAGACCACTTTGGGACTCAAAGGAAAACAAGGAAGGTTTTATAATCTGGACTTTATTGGACCAAACTTTTTAAATATGCCCATGAATTTTTTAAAGGTGTAAAAAATGTTTGTTTTCTGGAAATATTTCAAAGATACAAGAAATGGCCAAAAATCCACTTAATTATGAGATTTTTAGAGTCTAGTAAATAAATTTTATGGTTAATTTCCTAATGTAATTTATAAATTATTATATCTTGCTTATAGTTGATTATGTTTCCAAATGAGTGGAAGTAAAAGCCACCAGAACTGATGATGCTAAAGTTGTTTTTGATTTTGTCAGGGATAACATATTTTATAGTTTTGGGGTACCCAGATCCATCACCAGTGATCATGAGACTCACTATTTAAATAGGAGAATAGAAGATTTGCTGAAGAAGTATAGGGTGGATCATAAAAGACCAACTCCCTATCATCCACAAACTAATGATCAAGCTGAAGTGTCCAATAGGGAAATCAAAGGAATTTTGGAAAAGATTGTTAAACCAAATAGGAAGGATTGAAGCCAAAGGTTGTAAGAAACATTATGGGATTACAAGATATCCTAAAAACCCTGATTGGAATGAGTCCATATAGGTTGATTTATGGGAAAATCTATCATCTTCTGATGGAATTGGAGCATAAGGCGTATTGGGTTGTGAGGAAGATGAATTTGGATCTTGAAAGTACTGAGATAGAGGGAAGATTTTAGTTACAGGAGTTGGAGGAAATCATAAGGGAATATTTTGAAAATTATAGGATTTACAAAGAGATAACAGGAGTGCCTCATGATAAGATGATCCAACTGAAAGAATTCCATCCTGAAGTCAAAGTGCTATTATTTGACTCAAGACTCAAGATAACACCAGGTAAACTTAATTCCATATAGGAAGGTCTATTTATAGTTACTCATGTATATCCTTTCAGTGCTGTACATATTGTGAAGGATGGATAGCAGGATCCATTTACTATTAATGGACACATGGTGAAGAAATTCTATTGGACCATTCCATCAGATCTAATGGAGGAGATCACACTCCTCCAACATGTCTATTAATAAAAACCATCAGGTTGTACCTATCCTTTACACTTTCTTTTTTACTGTGATTCATTTTTAAATCTTCTTGAATGTTAAATCCATTTGAATGCATTGAGGACACTTCATCATTTAAGTGTGGGGGAGGGGAGTTTTTTAGTTTAGTATTTTCATTTGTTGTTTGTTTTTATGTTTTTAAAAAAGTGTGTTTTTCAAATTTTTGTGTGTTTATTTTTTAATTTTTGTGTGATTTTGGAAATTTTGAGTTGAAATGATTATCATTTCCATTTTTGAAACCCATTTTAATGAGTGAAACAATTTATTCCATGAAACTAAGATTAAATTAATGTTAAAAATGACTTGTTTTAAGTCCAAATATTTGGTAATTTCTTGAAAAGTACTCTGATTTTTGAATCCCATGCCATATATCACTGCCTTTATCTTTGAAATCACCTTCCTATGAGGCTTATGAACCATTTTTTTTTCATATTCTTCATATTCACCTCACTTCTTGAGAGAACCAAATCATGCTTTATTTAACCAGAATTTTATTTATTCCTATCAAAAATTGAGTTTTTGAGGTACTTGTGTTTTAAATTATTGAGGCATT
Source organism: Viscum album (assembly GCA_963277665.1). Lineage (NCBI taxonomy): Eukaryota > Viridiplantae > Streptophyta > Magnoliopsida > Santalales > Viscaceae > Viscum > Viscum album. The sequence goes on along the minus strand of OY728155.1, from coordinate 160,936,870 downwards.
TAATTATTTTTAAAGCCCCCTTTTTAAGAGAATCCCTTTTATCATGAACTTCCTTATGAATTTAATCCTTTAATACCTTAGAATATATGAAAAAACTATTAGATTATCCACATTACAATCCAATTTTCCCTATCCAACCTGCTCTTGAAGTGAAATTGCATGATCTAGTTGAACTTAAGTGTGGGGGGAAGCTATCTTTTGTTGTGATACCTCATTTGGTGAAACTTTGGATGGAAAATAAAATTATTAAGAGATGCGTTTTCTGCTGAAAAAAATCATTCTGTCAAAATATATTCCTTTTATAGAGATTACATGATAAGAAAAGCTATGCCTTTCTGGAGCTTCCAATGGAGAAAGAAAGCTGTACCTTTTCTTAAGCTTTAAAGAAAAATTGAATTTGAGATGATTGAAATTTTTACTACTGAAATGATGAATGGTGTGTACTTTACTTAATTTTTCATGACGATGGAGCTTATTTTCTACTATAGGGAGTGAGGAGGATACCATACTTGAGAATGGAAATTAGAATCATGAAATTTTCTTCAAAAATAGCCAAGCCCACCTCATTCGGACTCAAAAATTTTCACATCAAATTCCCACCAACTAGAAGCCATAGAACAACACTAAAAAGTTCTCATGATAAAAATATATCCTCAAATCATATATGGTGGATATTTATGAATTTATCAAGTCTATGGAGACACTTTCATTATTAGATGATAAAATCCTTGTTAAAAATTGACATTTGTGAGATGATAGAAAATTCATGTGAGTTTGATGTTTTGTGTTCATGGGAGGAAAAATGAATTGGAAATATACTGAATGATCTGAATAGAGAACTTGAAATAATGTTCTTTAAGGAGGCATGATATCTTTTGTTTCTTGGTGAGTAATTGGTGGATCTCATGGGTATATGTTTTGAATTTCCTTTGATTTGATTTTGATGCCAACTTGTCTAGATGTCCAAGTGTTAAGTGTGGGGGAATTGATAGAGATAATATTTTTATAATTATTCACACGTGTTTCAATGATTTAATCCATTATAATTAATCAATTTGATCTTATTTTCATTATTTTATTATTTTGGTGAATTTTAGCCTTAATTGTGAAAATGGGTTAATTTTGGAAATTTAACAGTTTTCTAGAGCTTCTGATTTTCGAGTATAACTTTTACAATTTTGATCCAATTTAAGTGATTATTTTTTTAGGCTTGATTTTTATGGGATTAAACTTTTTATTCTAGATCCAGATCCAATTAAAGACACACTATCCCATAAAAATCAATCAAGTAGACAAATTTTGTTAGCTCATAGAATGGACCCCACATCAGTAATTGAGAAATATATCAGTCTAGAGACATCCATATGAAGTTATTATAGTGTTATTAGATATAGGAATCTGATAAAAATTTCTAAAATAATTTTAATGAATAAATTCTATCATTCAGGAATTCATTTAATGAGAGAAAGTGGAGGGAGTTGAGGATTCTCCTCGGGTAGAAAAAGTCTTTTTCAATAATTTGAGAATAAATTTTGTACCAATTGTCCAAATGAGATGAGATTTTGTGGGCACATGAAAAATAGAGAGGGAAACAACCTTTATTAATACAAAATTTTGATATTTTTACATTTACTATTATAAATAAAATCAAACTTTCAGAGGAATGAATCTGGAGGGAAAATTTTCCACCCCTCAATCCTATAAATATGAGTGTTCACTTCCATTAAAAGGGTTAAAGGAGGAGAAGGATGGTATATGCTAGAATATTGGAAGCTTGAAGTGTTTTGGATTTTCTATTTTATCTTTTCTTAGCTTTCTAATGCTCACTTATTCCCCATTCAACTATATTACCCTTCACATGGATGGGTAGGGATTTTAAGTGACCGGGGAAGGGGGAATTTTCCTTTTGTGATGTTGGGGTCTTGTTCTTTAATGTAAGACTATATTTTCTCTATTAAATGATATATAATTTAATTTTTGGCCAATTATATAAATTTTATAATATTTTGGGTTTTTGTTTTATTTATTGTTTATATCTTTGGTTGAAGATCTTTCAATTCCCTTCGCCTAGTGCAGTTTGTCTCGATCGAGAAGATTGTGTTAGGTGGTGAGTGTCTAGAGACCATTGGAACATGTGTGAAATTTGTGATTTTTTTATAGATTTATAAGGATAAAAAATTACCTACCAGTAATTTCCTTAGTTTTTGGGGAATGTTTTATGAATTTTCATGCACACATGAGTGGTTTTCATTGCTTCCTTCAACCAAGGGTGGCAGATAAATTGATTGAGGAGTCTTTAATTTATCATTCAATAGGAAGCAAGGAGGATTGATTTTTATGACCACAATGACATTTAAAAAGGTGATCCTACCCTGGTTCTATCACTATCTTTATCAATTTAGGTTCAATCATCATTTTAATTACTTTATTTCTTTTTAAAATCAAACAATTTAAAAAACAATCTCACTTATTTATTTAATTTCAAGTGAAAAACGTGATTATTGTGTGCTCATATTTAGAGACAAACTATTTCGAACAATTTAATGCTTTTTAACTTAGGAAATATTTGTTTTTGTCACACCCCATGATAGGCTCATGTCAGAGTCCACTCCTCAACTGATTCCTTCATGGATTGTGTCAATAGTTTTCTGCTCTACCTATCAAAAACCATGTTTATTTTTCCAAGAGTGCATGAAATATAAAAATAAAATTTTTAAAGATACTTCACACAATTTCTTTGTCATAAGTTCAAATCCATATGAGTAAAAATATATTTTAGGATCTTATGATTAGAATACATAGTAAACTGCTTCCCAAAGAGATAGTATCACCACATTTTGAGTGCATGCATAATCACTTCTAACTCAATATCATGGGTAAGGTAGTTCTTCATATGAGGGAATAACTGAAGAGATCCATAAGCTACTACCTATCTCCCCTACATCAAGACACATCCTGAACCCATACCAAAAGCATCATAGAAAACATCATAACCCAAACCTAGAGCCTGAATAATAAAAAATGGATCTAAATTCAATCTCATATTTAATTCCTAAAAATATCTCTAAAAACTTTAATTCCACTCAAAATTTACACCCTTATGGGTTAAATCTTTCATTAGATATGCAAGCTTGGAGAAGTTATGAACAAACCGTCTATAGTAACCAGACAAACCCAAGAATCTTTAGATATAAAACTCATTTCTAGGCCTCTACCTAGAAATAACTACCTAAAATTTTTTAGGATCCATTGAAATACCCCTCTTAGATATCACTTTCCCCAAAAATTTTACTTCTCATATCCAAAACTAACATTTGGAAATCTCACTATATAGAAAATGTTCCCTCAAAGTTCTAAGAATGATATACAATTGGTATTTATGCTCCCCCTTTAACTTGGATCAAACCAATATATCATCCAATAACACCACAAAAAAGAGTCCAAGAAATGATGAAATACCCGATTCATTAAATCCACAAATACCACAGGAGCATTAGTTAGTCTGAATGGCATAACTAGAAACTTGAAATGTCCATATCAAATCCTAAATGCTATCTTAGGTATATTCTATTCTTGGAATCTCAACTGGTGGTACCCTGACTGCAATTTGATCTTATAAAACTAACAAGCCCCTCTAAGCGGATCAAATAGATCATCAATCATGAGCAAGATATATTTGTTCTCAATGGTCATCCAATTTAACCTTAGATAGTCAATACAAAGTCTAAGGCTCATGTATTCCTTATCAGTAGAGGAAAGGTGAATCCCACACTGACATGATAGGATAAATAAACCCCTTAGCCTCTAGATCCTTAAGTTGGACCTTAAGTTACACCAACTCAGTAGGTTCCATTCGATAAGATGACATTGAAATAAGAATTGTATCGGGAATAATATCTATTGTAAAATTGACCTCTCTTTATAGTGGTAAACCAGAATTTTTTTTGGAAAGACCTCAGAGTATTCACACACAACCATAGGTAACTAACTTCCCAATCAAGTGTCAAATGCATCAAGAAACATATCTAATGATTGGCATGTTATTACCCCAACATAAGAAACAATATGCTCCACCCTTCCCGATCTAGAGTCCCACTCACCATGAAAAATGTGAGTGAACCCACCAGAAGATAAAAATTGAACACATGATGACAAAATTCTATCTAGGAATTAACCCTAATAATCCAATCCATGCTGATAATAAAGATTAAAATTTCAAGATCGACCACTAAGAAGTCCCACACCACTTTAAAGTCATCTATCATCACCCTACATGTGGGAAACTTGAAACCTTGTTCGGACCTTTTCCCCAAAGGTGAAGAAAGATAAAACAATTATGACATAAGTTCCACACATAATCTTAACACATCAACTGACTTTGATGATATTAAATAATGAGTATCACTTATATCAAAAAAATCTAGCACCATAAAAGATGAAATAAACACCATAATTATAACTATAGATGACCCTAATTCAGAGTCCTCTAGAGCATACTCTTCCACATAAAGAAGTATAGTATTAGCCACATGAACATCCACCTTAACATGAGGATTAAACCCCCACCCTTGGAATAATTAGTACAAAAATATGAAACCTTTTTGAGAGTGGATCCTGCCTCACTTACCTAAGATATCCTTTCATAGAAATGTTTCATATGGACAATATTTCCACAACGATGAAAAGTTTTGGGAGACTTCATGAAATTAGGATTGTTATAACCAGGCTGCCCATATTGATAGCAAACAATCTACTTCTATCCTAATGAATCCCCTGAAACTAGTCCTAAAGATAGCTGGATACCTTTTCACTTCCTTTTCTAAACAGAAGATACGCCCTGGCTAACAACTATACCAGCTAAATCTCCACTCAAAACAGTCTTTACCACTATGTATGCCCCATTTAAAGCTAATTTTCCAACTACCACCATAAAGGTCATAAGACACATAAGAATCAACATCGACTGGATATCCTAACTCAATCAAAACTCAAACCTCTAAGCCTTTAGGTACTTATTAGTGATAAGATCCGGTGCTAGATTCACTAGATAATCAAAATAGGTAGAATACTCTAGAACAGTACGTTCCCCCTACTCCAAGTTTAAAAACTCCCAAGTCTTCTATAAATTTAGCATTTTAGGGTAAAACCGCTGATTAAATATTTTCTTGAAAGAAATCCTAGTAATATCCTTTTGCAACTTATCTTGCTCAATAAATTCCCAACATATCCTTCCTGGATCCTCAAGAATTTATATAGAAAAAACCACTTTAGAGTATTTATGAGTCTTTAAAAAGTTAAAGATACTCTCAATTTTCTCAAGAAACTCCTCAGATTCTTAGGTCCTCTTTCACTACAGAAGACGGGTGGATGCTGCTTAGTAAATTCTGAGCCATGATCCACCACACATCTTGGGTTATCGATACCCACTTGATTTAGATTCTGAATCATGTGGATTAATGCTTTAACTAAAGAAGGGTCTACTGGAGGATTCACCTGTGGATCTTATCTAAAAAATTCATGTCTCATATTTGGAAGAGATCTTCTTAGAGGTATTTTCTAATAAATATATGATAATAACCAATTAGATTATGAGATTATTCCAAAATATTAATTCCAATTTCATAATTCAAACTAATGCTTTTAAATAATAATAATTTAAATTAATTATGAATTATTACAAAAAAAGACATTACTTTAAAAGGAATAGGTTAATTTAAATAAATTTTCAATACAATTCATTAAAATAACCTCAAACTTCAAGCCTCAAACTTGGTAAAAGTCCCTAACCGCCCATGGTAACTTGGGTTTAGTCATAGAAGTGAGTTGTCCGGACCACTTTTCCATACTTACTATCTGAATTTTAATGGTCCTAACTCCTATCTACCCAAGACACAGAACCAAACTTAGGTAGTGTTAACACACTTTAGAATGAACTTTCCATCTGATACCAAATTGCAATGAACCAACTTGGTTCAACCAAACCATACACCTAAGACAACCGTCCCAGGGTGAGGTGAAAAAAAGAAAATAGATAAAGTATTGAATATAATCAAAACAATACACACAATTAGAGTAAAAAGAAGAAAAAAGGGAGATACAAATAGATCCATAAAAAGAAAGATAAATAGGATAAACCAAAAAATTATGAATTAGACAATACTAAAAGTCTCCATGTGACCAACTGTCACCTCCAAAACAACCCGAACCGAAGGCAGCAATAACTAAAGAATCCAACATGCTACAAGATGCCCTTCCCTTTAATCAAACCCCACAATAAAACATCTACAACCACCCAAAGGAAAAATTAGTGTGTGAGCACAAATCTCAGTAGGGTACCACTGAAAAGTCTATACAAGGTCTAATTTCAAGAATGTAACAGTTCTATCTTTAAAAAAAGATAGTTTTACAAATCATTTTTCATAAATCTAATCCCGCCACACCCCGACCATGAATTATTAATTATATCTAATTTTTTAATTATATTTAGCCTCATTTTTAGTTTCAGTCTAGACTAGGTTTTGAATTATAATTTTTGGGCTTTTTTACATGAGTGCACGGTTGGTTCACAATTAGTAAAAACCATGCGCAAAACATGTAGGTATGTCTATAGTTTTTAGCAGAGTCAACCACATGGTTGGGGCAGGGTTTCCTTAACCTCGAACCCCACCCATGTAAGGTGTATATAAGACCAGAGAGGGACACATGGTTAGCACATGGTTTGGCCATCCATTAGGCCAAACCGTGCAAGTTGAAATTATTATTATTATTATTATTAATATTGTTGTTGTTGTTGTTATTATTATTATTTTTGTTGTTGTTGTTATTATTATTCTTGTTGTTATTATTATTATTATTACCTTTTAACCCCTCAAAGGGGGGTTATCCCTCTTACACGCACCCTCATCCCCTCCACTCTCACATTCGATGCCCATAAGGGGATCCTGGCTACGTGCGTGCCACCTCTACCTTTAATTTTTGGTCATTTTTCTTCTAATATATGATGAGATCATACTAGGTAGGATTCCAATCCTCTACTTTTCTTTATTTTTACCTTTATTTTGGATTTTTTATCCCCAACATGGTGTGTTCACCATGGCCAGACCCTAACTTAATTTTTGGCTATTTTGTTTTTTGATTTTTAGTCCCTAGAGTTCGTGGAGTTCGATTAAGGTTGGTTTTTGTTATGTCAATTTAAGGCAGTGGGTTCACCATCGATTTTGGGTAGGGTTTATTTTATTCTAATTCTTTGACTTAATTTTAATTAAGGTTTCTATTTTGGGTTCCTAATATTTTTCTATAATACCTTGTACCTCCTTGGGGTAGCTTTAGAATACCATTCGTGAAAATAACTTACACACATACACATGGGTAAGGAATATATATATACCATCTTTTTACATATTCCCTCAAGGATAGGGGAATATATACATTGTATCTAGGGGTATTTATATATATATATATAGGTTTATATGTGTGTAACTGTAAAAGGAGGGTCTCTTCTACTTTTTTGAACCTCTTTAGGGTAGATTCAGGTTTCCCTGGCCAGAGGCGACATGTTTTGAGGTAGGTTCCTTAGGTAAAAGCCTTTAATTTGGAAACTATAATTTCTTGTTTGTTTTATTGGGTATTTTTATCATATTATAAAGTAAGTATAATATGAAAAATGATTTTTATGGATGAAATTGGCCTCTTTTGTGTTTCTATGTTTTGTTATGTTTTGGCCATGGGTTTTATCTAATAAAGTGTGTTAAAAAAATGTGTGTTTTGAAAAGTGAAGCACACAAGTGATTGATTTAACTTCTAAAATATTTTATTTATGCAATTTGGAAAATATCATAGGTGTTTTGGCCCATTGGTGGGTGTTTTAATTAAAAGTTTAATGACATGTTAATTTTATAAAGAATTTAAAAAATGGTTTTCAAATGGTAAAAGGTTTTTTTCAAATGATGAGGCCCGGTTGGTACCTTTGAATGTTTCCTTGAAAAGAGGGAACATCTATAAATACTATCCATTCCAGTGGGAATTCACATAGATGGTTCAATGATGTGGTCCTTAGCATGTATGGTGTATTTTTGTGACTGAGATATCATATTCTTGTTCGCTTACTTACCTCCCAAGTTTTTTATAGCCTTGGGATCCTACCCGTCATAGTGAGAGATGAGATATAGTTGTTATTTAGTCTCAATTAGATAGAATAGATCCCTATGGAGTAGCTATGTGGGATGTGCCACCCGTGAGGCTAGTTGAGAGTAGTTAGGTTGGTTATTGACTTTGGATCGCATTGATAGGCCTATAGATGGATTCCGAACTGAGTATGTATAGGGTCTCTTCACTTGGTATCTAGGTATATCCCATCATATCTGACTCACATTTATTCTACTTTCCCTCATTTTGTGACGTTTTTAATAGAATCATTTCAACTTTTATGTTTCCACTGGTAGTTCTTGTAACAACACTTATTTACTTGTACTCCACTTTACACTTATTGTTTTTCATTGAGGTATTTACTTCACCACATGTTCTTTTTTGTAAAATGAATTCTTATAAAACCTTTAATTCTTTGGAATCAATTTTGAAAAAAGGATAGAAAAATGGTTCTTTTGGAATTATTATCTCGTTACTTGTTTTAAAAGGAAATGAAAACCTTATTTAAAATACATGTATTTCAAACTAGCATGACATGTTTTTCTTTTTAAAGGTAAGGAATATGGCATGATTATTCTTTTGGAATCCTTACTAATAATCTCGGTTCTCAAACCCACACTATCTTTTCAGTTTCAGATTCTTTTAGTTTTAGATTAATCTCGGAGAGAGCATGGTTCTGTGATTGGTGGTGACCCATGAGGTCACTTGGAGTTATGTTTATCTATTTAGTTTTATTTATTTTAAAATAATAGTGTTTATTTTATTTAATCTATTCATATTTATTTATTTCTCATTTATAGGATAAATCATTCCCAATTGATTTCTGTCTGATGCCCAACACTAGTTGATAGCTCAGGAGGATCAAAAACGCCTCTCAAGCTTTGTTGTGGGCCGACTCAGGTGACCGGTTTAAGGTTGACCTAGGTTGGTTCGTGTCAAATACAATTATAAACCATTTTCCTTTGGTTTTCATAAAATCCTTTCGTATATAAAAATACATAGATTTAAAAAGTAGTAGTGATAAAACAAGTATGGAAATTTATATATCAAGAGGTATGTTGGTAAACACATATCCATGAAATATCCTATCATGCGAAGCTATGTGATACAACCTCAAATAAAAACTTGTGAGAAACAACCCATGATAAAAAACCATAATGCGATACATAAATCACAAATTATAAAGCACCTCATATTGGTCCCTAGCCTATGAAAATACATACTGAACATAAAAGATCCTAAATAAGTATATGTTGGTACCAACCAATATCGAATCCTTCCACAATCCATCGATATCCCAAAGGTCACATCCTAGTGATTCCACACTCACTAAGGCTACCCATATCTATCTCCCAATTCACCTAAGGTTCCTAATGTTCTAATTCTTAAAATACATTTCAAAACCATGATTATAATTTATAAAACATTTTAAAAGACAAGCCAATCCACTTTAGTGTTTGAAAATCCATTTCCAAATCAAAGCCCCAAAAAAATCATTAAAACACAATTGGTGTGATAAAACCAATTTTTAAATAAAAACCTTTTAAAATCATTTATCTTTACAAGAAATCCCTTGAAACCACAAATCAAATCAATTTACTAAACAACCTAAAGGAATTTTACAAGAACGATCAGAAATTCATAGAATTAACCCATTGTATAGAAATACCTCCCTCAAAATGGTATAAACCTATCTTCCTTCAATAATGGTGATTAGAAACCAAGAGATCAACTTTTGAAAGAAAATACACATTAAGAAACTGCAAAGAATCAATATAAAATACCATCCGATCACTAATTTTGAAACTTAACAATGACCAATGCTGTTTCCGTGACCAATGAAAATGAAAGAAAGAAGTAACTCTTACCCAAAGCGGCGCAATACAATCACAATGATAAAAAATAGCCTAACTAATGATTTTAAAGGAAAAAATATCTCTAAAATCACCAAGGGTGAGCTCTGGATTGTGAGAGGGAGGCTGCACAGTCAGTTGAAATGAAAATTACTTGTATAGAACCCTAAAAACCACAACTCATGAGAATTACATGTTGTGCAACCCCATTACACGATGTGAATTCCATAAAGGCTGAAATATTGAAAAACACACCACCTTTTATTTAAAATCCTGATTTTACCATTACATGACATGAACTCTTTTCACAGTGTGTAAACCTTTCACACCCTAAACTAGATTCACAACATCTTCCCAATGACCATTACATGATGTGTAATACCATCAAACAACATGTAATCACCCATCAAATAGGATCCACCCAGTTTCTATAGTAAAACTCAAAAATAAGGACAAATAGAAAAACATGAGCAAGTGAGTACCTGAAAAGTGTAATGGGGTGTTACATGCTGCACACAAGACTGGGTTAATCTGCATTACACACGAAACTGAGTTTTAACAAAACCACAATATACTATTAATATTATTATTAAAATGTGACCATTATAACCTTGCTGTTAAAATTAGAAATATGAATAGTAATATCTACTTTTTAAATATTATGTATAATGGGTTTATATAAATAAAACAGATTGATAAAAGAATACTTAATTTTTGTTAAAATCATTATATGTTTCAAAAATACTTTTCTCAAAAAATGTTTTTTTAATTTTTTGTGAATAGTAATCAAATTAATTTTTGAAACATTTGGAAAATTAATTTGATAAAATAAACTTTATTTTTTAAGTTATCATGTCAAAATTAGTTTAGGGTGAATTTTTGGGATTTTTATAAAAAGTTTCATTTTTTAATAAATAGTGAGAAATAATGAATTTTAATTAAAAACTTATTTTTCATTGAATTATATTTTAAATTGGTTTCAAAGTAACATTAGATCAATTATACATCCATTAATCCAATTTAGGTCATTGGAATCAATTTTATTTTGATTTTTTATATAAAAAACTTATAAACTTTTGAATATTTTCTCTTTAAAATCCTGCTTTCTCATCATGTCTTTGGGATTAATTTAAAATTAAAATTTCCCAATTATATGAATGGAATTTTTAAAAATGGATTACATAATATAAATCATCATAATTAATATTATCTTATAAGTTCAAATTAATTTTTGACCAAAATGAATAGTAAAAATAGTAAAAATTATTTACCGTGGTTAAGGTAAAAATGGGTTTATCTGGAATGGGTTAAAATAAAAATATAAAGGTTAAAAATAACCCAAAAATTTTAAAAAACCAATTTGATAACCATATTTAGACCTTATATTTTTTATTCTCGAGAATGGTCCATTTTTGGAGCCTTATGATATGAAAAAAATGTGTATGGAATTATTTCTTTCAAAATATTACAAGTGTGCCACTCACCTCGCTTATAAAAGGCTACCCATTATCATATATTCTTCACACCTTCAAACCCTTTTAGTCAAACCAATACCTAACCAAATCACTTCCCAAATTGCCTCCTATTATCCTAGAATCCTTTGTTTGGATAAAAATCCAACATAAGAAGGCTTTTGGTGCAAACCTAAGGAGGATACCTGAAGAAGTGAAGGTTAAATGTGTATGATGGAAGTCAAGACTTAAGGTAAGGTATTTTTATCTCAAATTTTCTTATTTGAGATTTACATTATGTTATACACATATATTATGTCATTAGGTGTATATACATCCCCTTTTACAGGTAATATCATGATTTTTTTACCCTCATGATATTTAAGTTCCATTTTATGTTATTACTTCATGGGGATTATGATTCAAAGTTACCAAAGTAGTAATGATTTTATCTTACAATATCATCTTTCATCAGGATTTTTTATGATTATGTTTTTTATGATAAAATATTATGATCCATATCTCAAGAAACTCATGATTTTTCTTATACTCTGGTTATTCATGATAGTTTCAAGTTATTGTACCATTTTACCACTCATTGGTACTTAAAATAATTGATAAAATGTTTTTAAGAAAATATGATTTTATTTATCTATTTGGTTAGAAATACATTTTCTTCCCAAACCATATTTTCTAAAAAATATTTTCAAAAATATTTTTTTATTATCCTATAATTTTTAAAATAAATTTTACCCACATTTGAATTTTTATAAAAATGTTTTTAAAGGAATATTTATATTATTTTCCAAACAATTATCATTTGGTTTTTACCAAAAATGTGAAAGGAATCTTTATTTTAATGTGTATGGCATGAAAAACCTTCCCATCATCATGACCATTATTTTCTTTTAATCTTACTTTATAAGTTTTCAAGTTTATTTTCAAAGAAAAATATTTTTAATTTTTTTATGTTTTAGAAAGTGTTTTTTAAATAATAAATGAAGCTTTCCTCAAGAAATTATTTAAATTATTGATCAAAATCATTTTCCATCTAATATGACATCCGTTTTTATTACCTATTCCTTATTGGGGATATTATACAAGGAAACCATTCTTATTATTTCTCTAAATGGTTTATGTTTATGATGACATGATATTTATGAAACTTTTTCTTTTCCATGGGTTATACCATGATAAGATTCTTATGAAACTCAATTCTTTTTTCCATGGGTTATCCTATGATGAAATGATTATAAAACCTATCTATTTTCCAAAACTTATGATATGATTCAATGTTTATGAAACCCATTTCATTTCAAGGGTTATGATATGATGAATGTTTTATGATCTTGTGGAACAAATAAATATGGTTTTCATTATTATATGGGTGTGACCTATATATAACTTCAATTAATTGGGTAAAGATTAATATCTCATGAGATAGAAAGGACTAGAATATAGAGTGAACTCGGTTCAATAAGAGACTTTGTCTGCTATGATGAACTTGAGAGTGAACCTTTACTACTATGATGGTTTGGGGAGTGAACCCATTCCACTATGATATCCTTGTAAATGAGCCTTGAATAATATAGAAATGATTTTCTATACTTATTTGTATACCAAAAATCTATATCTTATGTAAATGTTATGCTCTCATGGTTCATATTCTTTATTTCTTTATGATTTATGTTTTATAAAATACCAATATTTATTCCATGACTCAAGATTATGATCTTTGATATGAAGGGTATGTTTTTTAAATTTTATTCTCATGTTCTCATAACCTTAAGATCATGTTATGCTTACATATATCCCTTATTTACCCTTACTGAGTATCTAAGGTCACCTTTTCTTATGTTTCCTTTCCCCAGGTTATAAAGAAATGTATTATATATTAAATGTCTAAGAAGGGTGATAATTATAAGGATCATAGTGGGAGATGATTTAGTTTATCTATTGAACATTTCTTTGTGTTTTTAAGTTTACAAAGACACTAAAATATTAATGTAATCAGGCATATGTTTATGTAATGTAATGAATATTCATCTAAGAAGATGTAAAATCTATGTATGAAAATCCTAGGTTTCTATAATCAGTATTAGGGGATTATTTTAGTTAACCTTTTGAAACAAGGATGTGAAAACCTCAATGAGATCCCTAAGGAAATGTCTAAGGATAAGTCTAAGGACGAGTCAAAGTATAGGAAAATGTCCTAAAATTTTGGTAAAAGATAGAGTGAGTGGTTTCCAAGCAATTACATCATTAGATAGATACTAAAATTAGATGTGAATCTTGAACAGGGGTACCTAGGGGTAATAAATCTAAAAATGGCACATTAAGATAAACTTGATCGTTACCTGGTGCATGACAATGGGCCTTGATGAACACCTAGTTTGACACTCCCAGGGGATACACTTTGGAAATTAACAAACTATTTATGAACCATCATGAAATATTTAAATAGATAACATCTATTAATGAACTAGGATAAACCTATTCTGGAATATATTAAAGGTTTCATGATTTAGAAATCATATAAGTTTAATTTTCATGATTATGTGGTTCCCCATCATGATTATTATTTCTCACACTATGATTTTTGGTTTTAGTCAAAGACTAGAACCCAAAGGAACCATGTTAATGATAAGTGCGATGAAAAATTAAATTATTTCCATCCTAATCATCCAAATTTTATGGGATTAAGAATGAAAAATATCATCACTATGTTTACATAGCTTTCTCAATCTATAAATAATACTAGACATCCAAATGAACAAAAGAGGGAACAACATTCTGTTGATTCCTTCATGAGGCAATGTCTACCTTCTTTCAATGAGTTTTCTGATCCACTAGTTTTTGAAAAATGGATAAAAACCATTGAAAATATATTTTCCATTCTCCAGTGTTTAGAACACAAAAAAGTCATTTAGGATGTCTACCGTTTGGAATGAAAAATAGATAAATGGTGAAATTTTATCAAGAATATGAGGCAACAAGATGAAATTGAATCCATGGATTGGGATGAGTTCAATAACTTATTTTTTAATAATTAATTTCCTCATATTATTTATATGAATATAGAGAAGGAATTCCTTGATCTAAAGCAAAAGGATGAAGAATCCATTAGTACCTACGAGACAAATTTTACAAGTCATGCAAGGTACGCTTCTGGTATTATCATCCTACCTGAAATAAATGTTGTTTTATTATTTAGTGGATTAAAACTAATTATAAAAATATAATTATCCATAAGATACTTCACTAGTTATGGAGAGACTGTTAGATGTGCTATCAAGGTGGAAATGGAAGTTGGAGTTCCGTATTAAACTCATGGTTTTGATAAGAAGAGAAAAATATAATTCAAAGAAAAATCTAAGAAACATGGAGAGAAGAATATGATATTTCCTTTATGATTAAATTTTGGGAAGAATCATGGAGGAAATTTTCTTAATAGGACTAGTAAATGTTTTATGTGTGTAAGGGAAGACCATCGAGAAATTGATTACTGAAGTGATGGAAAAAAGTTATCCAATGATGAGAATGGAGAGAAATATTTACAAAATGCACCACCCACACTCTAATGTTTCAAATGATAGGAGTATGAAAATTATGCTAACAAATGCCCAAATTTTAAGGTTAATGATGATGATCAATGCCAATAACATATTAAGCCAAGAGACAAAGGGAAATCTCACGTGATCACTATTTCTGATGAGGGGTGTGACAACGACATGGTAAAAAGAACAATTACAATCTTCTCTAGAACTGATAATGTATTATTTAACTATGGAACTATCTATTCTTTTATATATGAATAAAATTATAAGCTATCAAGATTACACCCAAATGATTATATGTAGAATTAGCAATGAAAACCCTTAATGGTACGATGATATTATCTCAAGTATATGATTCCTATTTGGTTTATGTTAGAGGTAATGTGCTTCCTGTAAATCTTTTTATTCTTCCTTTGGTTTAATTTGATATGATATTGTTCATAGATTATATTTCTCTACATAAATACCACATTAATTTTTGATGAAATATAAGTCAAGTTTGATATTTTCAACCAACCTATGATCTTCTATCAATGTGATGATAAGTACGGACTTTCAATGGAGATAAAATCCATTGTATATGCATTAATTCCCTTTCATAAGGGGTGTTTATATCAAATTGTTGGGGAGAAAATTGAAATCTATGATATGGATATTGTGTAGGAATTTGTTGATGTCTTTTTAGAAGAGTTTCATAGCCTTCCACCAAAATATAAAGTTGAGTTCTCAATAAAAATTATACATGGTGCCACACCAATTTCAAATACTCTCTATAGAAATTACTCTAATTGAGTTGTGGGAATTAAATAAGAAACGCCAGGAAAACCTTGACATGGGAATCATTTATCCAAGTGTGTCACTTTGGGGTATACCTGTTCTTTTTCTTAAAAATAAAGATTTATCAATGAGACATTACATTGATTATCGGGAGGCAAAAAAGATCACAATTAAGAATTAGTATCCTCTTCTACGTATTGATGACTTGTTTGATCAACTATATGAAGCTCAATAATTTTCCAAGATTGAACTTCATTTTGTTTATCATTAATTAAGGGTTAATAAGGAGGATATACCCATGAAAACATTCCATACAAGGTATGGAAATTATAAATATATAGTGAAGTCATACAGTATTACTAATTATCCTACTATCTTCATGAATTTAATGAAAAAAGTATTTATAGATTAACTTGATTAGTTTGTTGTAGTATTTATAGAAGATATTATTATATATTCAAATATCAAGGAAGAGCTTGAAGGTCACTTTATAGTTGTACTAAAGACCCCAAGGAATAAGAAACTATATGAAAAATTTACAAAGTGTGAATTTTGGCTTCAAAAGGTTTCATTTTTGGGTTATATAATCTCAAGATAGGGTATATTAGTAGATCTATAAAAGATGGAGGCTATTGGATATTGGCCCAGACCAACAATGGTGATTGAGATACATCGTTTTTTTGGTTTATTTGAATATTATTAAAAATTTGTGGATAATTTCTCATGACTATATAATCTAGTCACCAAGTTAACTCAGAAGGGATCCAAGTTCCTCTGGACATATGAATGTGAGGAAAATTTCAAGGAACTGAAGAAAATATTAGTCAGTGCACCTCTGCTTACATTACCCTATAGCAAGAAAGGTTTTTTAATCTATAGTGATGCATCCATGAAGGGATTTTGATGTGTTATTATGTATAATGACTTGGTTATAGATTATTTTTAATGACAATTGAAGGTTCATGAGAAAAATTACCCAACTCATGATTTTGAGTTAGCTGTGGTAATTTTTGCATTAAAGATATGGAGGAATTATATTTATTAAGAAAAGTGTGATGTATATACCGACCATAAAAGTTTGAAGTATATATTCACAAAAAAGGAGTTGAATACATGCCAAATAAGATAATTATATCTGATTAAAGATTATGAATGCTCAATAAATTATCACCCTAGGAAAGAGAAAAAGGTGGTCAATGCTTTAAGTCGAAAGGATAATGCTAGATTATCCATGATGAGGATTACAAAATATCCAATATTTTTTGGATTTGAAAATTATGGAACTAGAAATCCTAAAGGGTAAAAATATTACCTTTATCAATTGAATGTTCAACCATATATCCAAGTGAAGATTAAAGAGGTGAAAAATGAATATATAGATCTGTAAAAGAAGGTTGGAAATGTTCCTAAGTTTAAAATTGATCACGATGGAATAATAAGGTTTAGTAACCTTGTATGTGTTCCATCCATACCTGATTTGAAGAAGGATTTATTAGAGTAAGCTCAGAGTTCTTCATTCTCTATTCATTTGGGATGTACAAAGATGTATATATATTTAAAAGAATATTTCAGGTGGGATGGAATAAAGAGAGATATCGTAGAGTTTGTATCTCGGTTCTTGGTATGTCAAAAAGTTAAGTATGAAAGAAAAAATTACAAGGGGATGTTACATATATTACCCATACCAAAATGAAAATGGAAAAATAACACCATGGATTTTTTCATTGGACTCCCCAAAATGTTTAAAAAGAATAATTATATATGGGTTGTAGTTGATCTCCTTACTAAGTCAACACACTTCATCACTATTAGAGAATACTTCTCTTTGGATCATCTTTCTAGGATATACATTAAGTAATTCATTAGTTTTTATGGAGTACCACATTCCATTGTGTATGATCGGGATCCAAGGTTTAACTTAAATTTCAGAAGAAGTATTTAAAAAGATCTTGATATGAAGTTCAGTTTTAGAACTATATATCATCCTTAGACAGATGTTCAGTCTGAGAGAACAATTCAAACCCTAGAGGATATGTTGAGATCTTTTTATTTGGATTTGAAAGGTGGTTGAGATCAACGAATTACTCTAGTTTAGTTTTCTTACAAAAATAGCTTTCACTAAAACATTTAGATGGATCCTTATGAAGTCCTCTATGTAAATAAATGTAGATCTACAACTTATTAGAATAAATTTTTAAAAATAAAGCTATTGGGAATTGTGATAGATAAAGAAATGACATATAAGTTTATATCCATTAAAAAACATCAAGTTATCTTAGATTCAGTAGAAAAGTAATACTAATAATTATTATCATGATCTAGAATTTGAATTTGGTGATAAGGTGTTTCTAATAATTTCTCCATGGAAGAAAGTTATGAGATTCAAGAAGAATGAGAAACTGAGCCCTAGATATATAGGTCCCTTTGAAATTATTAATAGTATTGGGACTATAGATTATCAGTTGATGCTTCCAACAAACCTATTTTAATTCCATGATGTGTTCCATAAATGTATCTTGAGGAAGTACATACCCGACCCTTCACATATACTAAACTCATAGGTTATACCCCTGGAGAAAGATCTTTCTTATGAGGAACAATTAGTAGAGATTTTGGATCTCACAGAGAAAGTTCTATGAAACAATACCAATCACTCGGTCAAATTTTTGTGATTAAACCACTAGTTTGAATAAGGTACATGGAAAACTAATTAAATGATGAGGTAGAAGTATCCACATTTTTTTTGTATAAGTGTGATGAGTTTTGAGGGAAAAATTTATTTTAAGGGGGTAGAATGTAACACCATTAGTTTTTATGAATTATTATTTTTTTGAATAAATTAAATTTATTTGATAGCTTGAATTACCCACAACACTAATTTAAGATTGAGTTACACACAAAACTAAGTTAATCTTGTGCTACACACAATAGTGGGTTAGCCTGCATTACACATGACATCGAGTTTTAACAAAACCATGATATACTATTACTATTATTATTCAAATGTGACCATTATAACCTATCCATTAAACTTAGTGAGATGAATATTAATAACTAATTTTTAAATATTATGTACCATGGTTTTATCTAAATAAAAAATATTAATAATAAAGTACTTAATTTTCATTAAAATCTTTACATGTTTCAAAAATACTTTTTCTAAGAAAATGGTTTTTTATTTTTTATGAACAATAATAAAATTAAAATTTGACACTTTTATAAAATAAATTTAATAAAATAAACTTAATTTTTTAAATCATCATGTTGAAATTATATTAGGGTGAATTTTTGAGATTTTTATGTTAAGTTTCATTTTTTATGAATAGTACAAATATTGAATTTTAATTGAAAACTACCCTTTTGTTAAATTATATTTTAAATTAGTTTAAAAATAAAATTAGTTTAATTATAAATCTATTAATAAAATTTAGTTCATTTTAATCAATTTTATATTTAATTTTGATATAAAAACTTTATAAACTTTTGTACATTTTCTCTTTAAAAAATCGCTTTCTCATCACGTTTGTGGGATTAATTTTAAATTAAATTTTGATACTTCTATGAATGTAATTTTTAAAAATGGATTCCATATTTTTAATTAGTATAATTTATATTATCTAATAAGTTCAACTTAAGTTTTTATCAAAATTAAGAGTAAAAACATTAAAATTTATTTACCGCAGTTAAGGTAAAAATGGGTTTACCAGGGGGTTAAAATAAAAAGATAAGGGTTAAAATTAACCCAAAACTTTTTCAAATCCAATTGGATGGACATATTTCTACCTTATATATTTTAGTCTCGATAATGGTCCATTATTGGAGCCTTGTGACATGAAAAAAATGTGGTTGAAATTCTTTCTTTTAAAATATTACAAATATGCCACTCACCTCACTTATAAAAGGCCACCCCTTCTCATCTATTATTAACACCTAAAAACCCTTTTAATTTGGGAAATAAATTCTTAAATAATTTTATAAACTCCATATTTTCATTCTATAATCCTTAGATTGGACATAAATCCAACCTAGTAAGGCTTTTGGTGCAAACCTAAGAAGGATTCCTAAAGAAGATGAGGCTTAAACATGTACGATGGAAGTCAAGACTTAAGGTATGAAATTTTTGTCTCAATTTTCTATCTTTGAGATGTAAGTTATGTTATTAATCTCTATTATTTCATTAGGTGTATATAAAACCCCTTTTATATTTAATATCATTAATTTATATATCCTCGTGATATTTTATGTTCGATTTTATGTTATTCCTTTACGGGGCTTATGATTCAAAGTTAACAAAGTGGTAATGATTTATGTTAAAATATCATCATTTATCATGATTATTTATAATTATGTTTACAATGATAAAATCTTATGACCCATCTCTCAATAAACTCATAAATTTTCATTTACCCGGTTATTCATGATATTTTCATGTAACAGTACCATTTTCATACTCTTTGGTACCTAAAATAATTGAGAAAATATTTTTAAGAAAATATGAATTTATTTCTATCTTCGGTCAGAAATTTTTTCTCTTCCAAAATGATGTTTTCTAAAAATATTTTCATTTTTTTAATTATTCTGATATGGTTTTTAAAAGAAATTTTTACCCATGTTTAAATTTTTATAAAAATGTTTTAAAAGGAATCTTTATATAATTTTCCAAACAATTATCATTTGATTTTTACTAAATTTTTGAAAGGATTATTTATTTTAACATATATTACATGAATAAAACTTCCCATAATTATGACCTTTATTTTATTTTAAGTTTCCTTTATATGTTTTCAATGTTATTTTCAAAGAAAAATATTTTCAAAATGTTTTATGTTTTACAAATTGTTTTTCAAAGTGAAAATGATATTTTCCTCAATAAATGTTTTAAACAATCAATTAAAATCATTTTCCATATAATATGACATATATTGATGTTACCTGTGCCTTAATGGGGATATGATCCAAGGATACCATTATTATTATTTCTTTGAATAGTTTATGTTTATGATGGCATGATGTTTATGAAACCCATTCCTTTTCCATGAGTTATAAAATTAAAAAATTATTATGATACTAGATTCTTTCTTCGTAGGTTATGATACGATGAAATGATGAAATGATTATGAAACCCATCACTTTTTCCACAGGTTGTGATATGTTGAAATGTTTATGAAACACATTTCATTTCATATGTTATGATATGATGAATGTTTTATGATCTTGTGGAACATATAAATATGGTTTTCATTATGATATGGGTGGGACCTATATCTCCCTCCAATTGATTTGGTAAAGATTTATATCTCATGAGATAGATAGGACTGTAATGGTGATTGAACCTAGTTCATTAAGGGACTTTTTCTGCTATAATAGTCTTGGGAGTAAACCTTTAATACTATGATGGTTTTGGGAGTGAACCCATTCTACTATGATAGCCTTGTAAATGATCCTCGACTAATATGGAAATGATTTTATATGATTATGTGCATGCTAAAAATCTACGTCTTATGACAATGTTATTATCTCTTGGCTCATGTTCTTTGATTCCATTATAATTAATTTCTTATGAAATTTCAATATTATTCCATGACTCAATATTATGATATTTGATATGCAGGGTATGGTTTTCAAATGTTATGCTCATGTTATCATACCCTTATGATCATGTTATTCTTATGTATCTCCATTATTTAACCTTACTAAGCATTTGATCTCACCATTTCTTATGTTTCCTTTCCTCAGGTTATGAATAAATGTATTATGTATGATATGTATAAGAAGGGTGTTAGTTATAAAGATCATAGTGGGAGATGATGTAGTTTACCTATGGATCAATTTTTTGTGCTTCTAAGTTTCCAAAGACACTAAACTATCATGGTCCTTAGGAATGTGTTTATGTAATGTAATGAATATTCATTTAAGAAGATGTGATATCTATGTATGATAATCCTGGGTTTCTATAGTTTTTATCAGAGGATAGGTTTAGTTAAACTTTGAAAACTTAGATAACAAAACCTTATTGAGACCCCTAAGGACATGTCCAAGGATAAGTCTAAGGATGAGTCAATGTATAGGAAAATGTCTTGGAATTTTAGTAAAGGATAGAGAAAGTGGTTTCCAAGAAATTACACCCATGTATGGATAATACAAGTGGATATGGCTCTGAGAAAATTTCATATAGGGGTAATAAATATGAAAAGGGCACATTGAGCTAGACTCTATCATCACCTGGTGCAAAAAAACAATCCTTCACACCCAGTTTGACACTCCTTTAGGATATGATTTAAAAATATACAAACTCTTTACAAATCATCACCAAATATTTAAATAGATGATGACTATAAATGACCTAGGATAAACCTAATGTGTCATAAATTAAATAATGTGTCATTATTTAGAAATCCTATAAGTGATTTTTCATGATTATGTGGTTCCCCATCATGATTATTGTTTCTCATACTATGATTTTTGGTTTTAGAAAATGGATAGAACCTAAAGGAACTATATTAATGCTGAGTGAAATAGACAATATGATGATTTTACTTCTGATAATCCAAATGTTATAGGAGTTGGAATGTAAAATATCATTGCTATGATCACACAACTTTCTCAAGATATGAATCATGTTGGAATTCTAAACGAACAAAGGAGGGAACAACATCCTGTTGAGTCCTTCATGAGGCAACGTCCAACTTATTTCAATGAGTCTTATGATCCACTAGTTACTTAACAATAGATGAGCACCACAAAAAATATATTTTCCATTCTATAATGTTCAGAACATGAAAAATTCATTTTGGATGTATACCATTTTGATGGTGAATTAGATCAACGGTGTGATCTTATCAAGAATACAAGGCAACAAGATGAAATTGAATCTATGGATTGGTACAAGTTCAGGAACTTATTTTTCAATAAGTAATTTCTTCATATTCTTTGTAGGAAGATGGTGAAGGATTTCCTTGAGGTAAATAAAATGGATGATGAATCCATCAGTACCTATAAGGAAAATTTTATAAGATTTTTGAGGCACACTTTCGATATCATCATCTAACTTGAAAGTAAGGTTGATCGATTATTTAGTGGATTAAAACCAAGACTTTGAAGGGAATTATCTATAAAATACCTCAGTAGATATAAAGATATTTTTTTATGTACTATCAAGGTGGAAATAAAGGTTTAGTTATGTATCAATCTCATGGTTTTGATAAGAAGAGAAAAATGAAATTCAAAGTAAAATATAATAACCATGGAGAGAAGAAGATGATATTTCATTTATGCTTGAAGTGTGGGAAGAATCTTGGAGGAAATTGTCTTAATGGTACAAGTAAATATTTTAAGTGTAGAAGAAAATATTATATAGCAATTGATTACTGAATTCATGAGAAGAAGTTAGCTAATGATATGAATAGATAGAAATTAAAGCAGAATGCACCACCCACACTCTAATGTTTAAAATTCAAGGAGTATGATAATTATTCTAACTAATGCCAAAATATGAAGTTTAATGATGATTATTGACATTAGAAACCTCTTAAGTTGATAGAAAAAGGTAAATCTCATGCGATCATTATTTATGATGAGGGGAACGATAATGATATGGTAAAAGGCACACTTACCATCCACTCTAGAACTGTTAATGTATTATTTAACTCTGGATCTATCTATTCTTTCATATCTAAATAATTTTAAAAGGGTATCAAGATACTAACCAAATTATTATATGTAGAATTATCATTGATAATCCATAATGTTATGATGATTTAATATCAAGTTTATGATTACTCTCCAGCTGATGCTGGTGGGAATGTGCTTCTTGAAAATATTTCATTATTACTCTGGTTGAATTTGATGTGATCTTGGGCATGGATTGGATTTCTCTACATAAATATCACATCAATTTTTTTTTGAGGAAGATAAGTAATGTTTTATATTCCAAAATAACCTATTATCATCTATCAATGTGATGATAAGTATGAACTTCTGATGGAGATCAGGTCTATTGTATGGGTCTTAATTTCCATTTAGAAGGGGTGTTTATCTTAAATGGTTGGGAAAAAACTTAACATTGATGATATTCCTATTGTGCGAGAATTTATTGATGTCTTTATGGTATATTTTCCCAGCCTTCAACCAAAACATGAAGTTGAGTTCTCAATATAACTCACACTAGGTGGCACACTAATTTCAAAGACTTCCTATAGAATAGCCTCGATTGAGTTGCAGGAATTAAAGAAGAAACAATAGGAAAACCATGACAAGGGATTTATTTGGACAAGTGTGTAACCTTGGGGTGCACCTATTCTTTTTGTTAAAAATAAATATGGATCAATGTAACTCTTCATTGATTATCAGGATCTGAACAAGATTAAAATTAAGAACAAGTATCCTCTTCCCTATATTGATGAATTGTTTAATCAACCGCATGGAGATCAATACGTTTCCAAGATTGAAATTCATTCTGGATATCATAAATTGAGGTTCAAGAAGGAGTATATAACCAATATAGAATTCTATATAAGGTATGAACACTATGAATATATAGAGATTCCATTCATTCTTATTAATTACCATGCTATATTCATGGATTTAATGAATATAGTCTTTAGATATTACCTTGACCAGTTTGTGGTAGTATTTATAGATGACATTATTATCTATTCAAAGATAAAGTAAAAACATGAAGATCAATTTAGAATTATAATAAAGACCCTAAGTAAGGATAAACTATATGAAAAATTTACAAATTGTTAATTTTGGCCAAAAAAGTTTTCATTTTTTGATCATATAATTGAAATAGAGGGTATATTAGTAGATCCATCAAATACGGAGGCTATTGAATATTGTCTCAGAACAACCATAGTGAATGAGATCCATAGTTTTCATGGTTTAGCTAGGTATTATCAACGGTTTGTGGAGAATTTCTCATGACTATCTAATACACTCACCATGTTAAATCAGAAGGGAGCCAAGTTCCTCTGTATAAATGAATGAGAGGAAAATTTTAAGGAATCGAAGAGAAGATTAGTCAACGCATCTATGATTACATTAACCTATAGTGGGAAAGGATTTGTAATCTATAGTAATTCATAAAATAATGGATTAGGATGTGTTATTATGCAGAATGAAATGGTTATAGCTTATGAATTATGATAATTGAAGATTCATGAGAAAAATTATCCAACCCATGATTTAGAGTTAGCTAAAATAATTTTTTCATTAAAGATATAGAGGTATTATATTTATGAATAAAAGTGTGATATATATGATAATAATAAAATTTTGAAGTATATATTCATATAGAAGTATTTTTATATGCTCTAGTAAAGATGGTTAGAGCTAATTAAAGATTATGAATACTCAATACATTACCACCCTGGGAAAGAAAACAAGGTGGCTGATGATTTGAGTTGAAAGGATCATGCTAGATTATCCATGATGAGGATTAAAAAAGATATAATATCTTTGGATTTACAAAGTATGGAATAGGAAATCCTGAATTAAGGAAAAAAATCTTATCTTGATCAATTGAATGTTTAACCATCTATCCAAGTAAATATTAAAGAGGCACAAAAGGAATATGTAGAACTGAAAAATAAGGTTAGAAATGTTCATAAGTTTAACCTTGATCATTATGGAATGATAAGGTTCAGGAACCATGTATGCATTTCATCCATACTATATTTGGAAAGACCCTGACCCTAGTAGCCCAAAGTCGATGGTTACTTTATGACATTAGCATATGATACAAGGAATCATATCTCAAAGAACAGAATAATTTAGTAGTCTTGGTAAAATAGATACATACTTAAAATCCACATGAAATTTTAAAATATAAAATACACAAATAATTTCTTTTAGAATTCCATTATCCCCCTTAGTGAATCCCTGCATATCAATCACAAAACACTTCCTCATATCCTGGGCAAAAAATGAAACATAATAAAGGGGTGTACTCAAATGCTCAGTAAGGGTGATCATACAACGAAATCTATGAATAAATAAGTCATAAATAATCTAGAAAGGTAAATAACTAAAACACATTCTTTTTAATTAATAACTTGAGCATAATATTCCCGGAATAAGTGATGATAAAATAATTTCATATAAATAATCACATGATAATGAAACTTTATCATGGGTATTCTACCAATCAAATAATAACATGGAAATAAATAACTAATATCATAATGAGGGAATGCATAATAAGAGACATCATAAATATACCACCAAGGCTTAAACCAAGATAATATACATAAATGGGTAAGGCCTCAGTCAACACCCAAACTAGTTTGTCTCATGAAACCTATCGATGCATTGATGGGATATATTGGGCCCCACCCATTACTTACCAAGTGAAATACATTCCTTATATAAAAGTGTTGAAACATAATCAACATAAAAATTTGTACTGAAAACAAACATATGAAATCATAATACTTACCCAAGTCAAATGAACATAATCACAAACCATATAGATTAATATGATGAACGATATCAAAATAGCACATCTGTAATCAAACTGATCATAAACCATCCAAATAAATAATATGGATGATATCAATACAATATATCCCCAATGGATCATAATTACATTAAAGGGTTGATGTCATTGATGAATAGAAATACCATGAAAAGATCCTTAAATTTTTTTTAAGTAAAATATCCTTTTCATTTTGGAACTCACATTAAAAAAAAATATTCACAAAAAATTTTGAAAATAATTTTCTTTGAAAAAAACCTTGAAATAAGTTTTAAAATATTGAGTGGTCATGATGGTAGAAAATTCTGTTCATTCCATACACTTTAAAACAAATATCCCTTTCATATTTTTAGTAAAATCCAAACAGACATTGTTTTGAAAATGACATGAATATTATTTTCAAAACATTTTGTAAAAATAGGTAAAAATGTGTTTAATAAATAATTTTGAAAAGGTTAATTTTTTTTGAATTTTTTTTAGAAAAAAAAGGTTTTGAAGAAGCAGATTTCCGACTGAAAAGAGAAATAAAGTCATATTTTCTTAAAAACATTTTCTCAATCATTTTAAGTACCAAAGAGGGGCATAATGGTAATATTACTTGAAATATTTCATTAATAACTATAGGATAAGAAAATATATTGATTTAAATATATAAATATAAAATAATTCCCCCAATGTAGATGTAAACATAAATAGTCTCGAATAATGATGATATTGTGAAATGATCCCTTACCTCTTTGCAATCTTTCAAATTGTGCATAGTATATAGTTACATCATATAAAAAATGATATTAAGGTAATATATTTCATATTTATTTCTTATATATATTTTTTATAACCAATCTTGAATGTTGAACATGGAAAATGTATCGCATCGCATCGTGGAGATGGTAGGTCGTAAGTACTTACGAGTGACAATATCATTCTACTAATGGATGAAAAGGTAAGGAAGTGGGTGGAATATTAATTTTATAGAATAAATATAATGTTATAATCACCATATATATCCATTATTTACATCATTATAAACATCCTTGTAAAGTGGTGAGGAAAAATGAATTACACCACTACGTGGAGATGGTAAGCTGTACGTACACATGTGCAATCCTTTCATTTTTCATAGGATGGATAAAAGGTACAATAAATTTTTTTAATAATAATAATAACATCTAATTATATATATGATATTGGATTTATTATTTTAGTATGGAAACAACACATGAAGTGGAATTAGAAGAAGAAATAAACTTGAAAGAGTTGATAAAAATGATTACCTCTTCTTCGATGGGCTTCCTTTAGATATCTTCTTAAGGGAATCAAGGTTGGTATTTTGAGGATAATATAACCCATATAACTTGTATAAGTAAGTTTATAAAATTAATGTACAAGAATTAGTTGGGATAGATGGCTAAAAGTGGTTTAAATAAGTGAAGGAAGGGGTGCCCATTTAAAATTGAGGTGGGAGGCACTTTAGGAATTTATTAAAATATTAATTTAATATAAATTAATTTTCATTAAAAAATGGATCCAAACTTATTAATTTATAATATAAGATTATTATGGGTATAAATAACCTAATAAAATAAAATATAGATAATTTTGACTAAATTTATACCCTTATCTTTTGGTTTTAACCTTTATTTAACGTATTTAACTCTTATCATATTTTTACTCTTTGAGGATTAATAAACTTTTTATAAAATAAAAAACAACCCATAAATGGATCCTAGATAAAATTTTTAATCTTATATTAATAATTTGTATGAATTTAAGATTTTTAGTAATTTTATATCATTTAATAGAATGATATTTACTATAAAATATTCATAATGTCAATTTTAAGAATTATTTATTACTTTGACTTTTAAAAATATCAATACAACCAGATAAATTCAAAAAAAAAAAATCTTTTAATAAATAAATAACATGTCATTTTCATCTATAAAAATCATGTATGGCATTAATTATCTCAAATTATATTTATTTTAATATTTTTTATTTCATTTATTTTATTTTTTCCATTAATTAAATAATTACTGCATCAGTGTTGTGAAAGAATTTAAGGTAATTATTTATTCACTAAAAATTAAAAATAAATTACCATGATGTATATAAATATTTTATTTTTTAAAATAATTTTTATAGTTTAATATATCTTCTAGAAAACCACATATTAAAAATGTTATAGTTATCAAAATCATGAAAGTGACATCTTTGGATTTTCATTAAATAAAATATTATAAACATCATAATTTCATTAAAATGGCCATAAATGATCATATAACCTAACCTTAAATGATTATGGATGTACATTACTCATCCATTATCTTTTTTCAAGTTTTATTGTCATTTTATAGTCCTTGTCATTTTATTTTTAAAATAAATTACAAAATTTACCCTTTACTGTGGTAACAAAAATTACCAAGGTTACTATTCATATTGTTAAAAAATAAAAGGGACCTATTTAATAAATTTGGACCTTATTAATCCAAATATTTAATAAATATTTAAAAATTCAAAAAATTTAAGTTTCATAATTTAATTTAAAATTAATCCCGTAAAACAAAATCAATAACAATTTTCTTGAAAAATGCATTTTTAAGCCAAAAAAATGTACTTATACTAAAAATGTACTTAAATTGACATAATGTAAAAGGAATAACATCCCAAAGTACCAAATAGTTTATTATTATTGGTAAACTAGATACATAATTTAAATTCAGATTACATTTTAAAACATAAAATACATAAATAATTTTTTTTGAGAACTCCATTATTCCCTTTAGTATATCCTTATATATCAATCATAAAACACTTCCTCATATCCTGGTGAAAAAATGAAACATAAGAAAGGGGTGAGCTAAAATTATCAGTAAGGGTAAGTTTATAGCAGAAGCTATGAATAAATAAGGCATAAAAATATGGCAAGGTAAACAACCGAAACAAATGTCATTTAATCAATAACTTGAGCATAATATGACATGAATAAATGATGATAAAATAATTACATATAAATAATCACATGATAATTAAAATTTACCATGGATATTATTATAATTGAATAATCACATGGAAATTAATAAATAATCTCACAACAAGGGAATGTATAATGCGGGACATCATAAACATACCATTAATTCTTCGATAAAGACACCATATATAAATGGGTAAGGCCTCAACCAATACCCAAACTAGTTTGTCTCATGAGACCTACCAATACATCAAGGGGATATATAGGTCCCCGCCTATCACTTACTAAGTATAATTAATTTCTCATATGAAAGGGATTAAACATTATCAATATAAACATTTGTATTGAAAAATAACATACGAAGTGCTAATACTTACCCAATTCAAATGAACATAATCATAAACCATCTAAATTAATATGATGAACATTATCAAAATAACACATCCACAATCAAAATTATCATAAACCATACAAATAAATAATATGTAAGATATTAATACAATATATACTAGTGGATCATAAGTACATTAAAGGGTTGATGTCATTGATGAATAGAAATACCATGAAAAGATCCTTAAAAACATTTTGAGTAAAATATCCTTTTCATTTTGGAAATCACCTTTAAAAACACAAAATTTTCACAATTTTTTTGAAAATACTTTCCTTTGAAAATAAAATTGAAATAATTATTAAAATATTGAGTGGTTATGATGGTGTAAAATTCCGTTCATTCCATACACTTTAAAACAAGGATTCTTTTTATATTTTTTATAAAATCCAAATGAGCATTGTTTTGAAAATGACATGAATATCTTTTAATTTTTTTTAAATAGGTAAAAAATTTATTTAATATATCCTTTTGAAAAGGTTAAAAACTTTTTGAAAACCTTTTTAAAAAGAAAAGTTTTTGATGAAAACAAATTTCCGACCGAAAAGAGAAATAAAGTCGAATTTTCCTAAAAACATTTTCTCAATCATTTTAAGAAACAAAGAGGGGGAATAATGGTAATATTACTTAAAAAAGTTAATGAATAAACATATTATAAAAAAATATATTGATTTAAATATAAAAATATCAAACAATTCTCCCAATAGAGATGTAAACATAAATAATCTCGAATTATGATGAGATTGTGAAATAATCAATCATCTCTTTGTAATCTGTCGAATCATATGCCCCAAGAAATAATAACATTTAACAAAACATAAAATATCATGAGAATAAATAAATTAATGATATAACATGAAAAAGTGGTGTTATATACACCTCATAAAAGAATATAGGTGCATAACATCAAAATATGACTCAATGAAAGAAAATTGAGACGAAGTCCCTTACAAAGATCATATCATTGAAGCGAGCATTAATCAAATGAATAAATTATGTGTATCCACAGTAAATCCAAATAAAAAAATTGGAAAATAAAACATAATATAATCAAAAGTCATTTCACACATAATCTTAGCATGACATAACCAATAAAGTAGAAGTTTAACCCAATGATTAGAAATTGAGTTAAGAAATCCCTTACCTTGCATTTTCCTTTAATTAAACACAATTTAACCTCCTATATAATGAATTAAAGCATGATATTAATTAATAATAGAACCATATTAATATTTATGATATCATATATTATCCTCTTATAACATCTTATCACCCGTTTGTTGATAATATTTCATTATTACCCTTGTTTTGGGTGTTAATTGCTTAATTTTCCTACGCATGTTTTGTGTAAGTCCCGGTTATTGTGCATAATATATAGTTCCATAATCTACATAATTATATTAAGGTAATATATATCATATTTATTTGTTATATATATATATTATAACCAATTTTGAGTGTTTAACATAAAAAATGAACTGCATTGCATCATGGAGACGGTAGGCCGTACGTACGCACGAGCGACAATATCATTCCATTAATGGGTGAAATAGTAAGGAAATGGGTGAAATATTAATTTTAAAGAATTAATATCATGTCATAATTAACATATATATCTATTATTTCTATAATTATAACCATCCTTGTAAATTAGTTATGACAAACAAATTACACCGCTACGTGGAGACTGTAAGCCATACGTACGCACACGCGATGATTTCATTTTCCATAGGATGGATAAGATATAGAATGAAGTTGTTTCATAACAATAATAAAATATAAGTATATATATTATGTTTGAGATATTATTTTATGATGTAAACAACACATGAAGAGGAAGTATAAGAAGAAATAAACTTTAAAGAGTTGATAAAAATGATTACCTCTTCTTTAGTGGAATTCCTTTAGATATCTTCTTAAGGGACTTAAGGTTAGTATTTTGAGGATAATTGTACATACAGGAATTGGATAAAGAATTTTATAAAAGTAATGGACAGTACTTGGTTCCTCTAGATGGATCAATGTGGTATAAATAAGTGAATGAAGGTGTGTCCTCTTATAATTGAGGTGAGGGTAACTTTAGGAATTTCTTAAAATATCAATCTAATATAAATTAATTTTCAATTAAAATGGATTAAAACTTATTAATTTCAAATATAATATTATTATGGGTCTAAATAACCTAATATAATAAAATTTAGATAAGTTTTTTACTAAATTTCTATCCTTATCATTTGGTTTTAACCCATATTTAACCTCTTTAACTATTACCATGACAATATGGATTTTTACTCTTCGAGGGTTAATATAGTTATTATAAAATAAAAAAATACACTTAAATAGATAATAAATGAAATTTTTAATCATATATCAATAATTTTGATGAATTTAATATTTTTAGGAATTTTATATAATTTAATAAAATATTATTTACTATAAAATATTCATAATGTCAATTTTAAGAACCATTCATTACTTTGACTTTTAAAAATATCAATAAAACAAGATAAATTTGAAAAAAATATTTTAATACATCTAAAACATGTAAAATTAATCTATAAAATTACTTTATGACATTAATTATCTCAAATTATATTTATTATAATATTTTTAATATCATTTATTTAATTTTCCCATTAATTAAATAATTAGTTCATTAGTGTTGTGCAAGAATTTAAGTTAATTATTTATTTTGTAAAAATTTAAAACAAATTACCATTATGTAGATAAATATTTTATATTTTAAAATAATATTTATAGTTAAAGATATATTCTTGATAACACCATATTAAAAATGTTATAGTTATTAAAATCATGAATGTGACATCTTTGACTTTTCATTAAATAAAATATTATAAACAACATAGTATCTTTTAAATGGATATAAATGGATATATAACCAAACCTTAAATGATTATAGATGAAAATTACTCATATAATATTTTTTTTTCAAGTTTTATGTCCATTTTACAGTCCTTATCATTTTATTTTTAACCTAAATTAGTTAATTTACCCTTTATCGTGGTAACAAAAATTACCAAGACTACTATTCATATTGGTCAAAAATAAAAGGGAACTATTTAATAAATTTGTATCTTATGAATAAAAATATGGAATAAATTTTTAAAATTTAAAAACACATAATTTTTAATATTTAATTTTAAATTAATCCCACAAAATGCAATGAAAAATTATTTTCTTGAAAAATACATTTTTAAGCCAAAAAATGTACTTATTCCAAAATAAGGTATAAAGATGATTAAAATGTAATAGATTAAATTATAACTAACTAAATAGTGCTTAAGTTACATTTATATCAAATTAAAATCATAAAGGTACTATTAATATAAATAAATCGATAGTTTAATAAAAAACGGTATTTTCACTGTTCATTAGAAAATCAATTTTCTGAGAAAATTATAAAAAAATCATCATAAGATAATTTTAGTGTGATTATTTCAAAAATTATATTACTATTCTAAAATAAATTTTATATAATTTTTATAAATTTATTATAATTTTTACTTATAAAAAACAAGAAACCTATTTTTGAAGAATAAACGAATTTACTAAAAATTAAGTGCATATTCACAAAGAATTAATTAATATATTAAAAATGAGTTGGAAAATTATATATTTCATAAATACATTAATACTATTCATTAATACCATTTTAGCGACTATGTTATAATGATCACTTAAGAATATTTCATTATTTGTTTAAGTTAGGTGTTGTGGCAACATAAGCTATCAAAGAGATTAAATTTATTTTAAAAGAATACATACTGTAAAATCTTGGGGTAATATAAGATTTAAAGGAGTTGTTAGAGGAATCTCATAGTTCTTCATTCTTTAATTACCAGGGAAGTATGAAGATGTATAGAGATTTAAAAGAGTATTTCTAGTGGGATGACATGAAGAGAGATAAAACAGAGTTTGTAACTCAGTGCCTGGTATGTGAGTAAGTTAAGGATGAAAGATAAAAGTATAAGGGGATGTTACATATATTAACCATAACAGAATAGAAATGGGAAAATATCACCATATATTTTGTCATTAGACTCCACAAAATGTCTAAAGGGTATAATGCTATATGGGTGGTAGTCGATCACCTTACTAAGTGAGCACACTTCATCACTATTAGAGAAGAATTATCTTTGGATAAAATTTATAGGATATAAATTAAAGAAGTGGTAAGATTTCATGGGGTACAAAATTCCATTGTGTCTGGTTAGGATCCAAGGTTTACCTCAAAGTTTTGGTGAAGTATTCAGCAAGATCTTGATATAGAGTTGAGTTTCATCACTGCATATCATCCTAATATAGATGTTTAGTATGAGAGAACAATTCAAACCCCAGAGGATATGTTTATATCTTGTTCTTTGGATTTAAAAGGTGGTTTGGATAAACACCTTCCTATAGTTTTTTTCTTACAACAATAGATTTCACTCAAGCATTTATATGGCTCTTTATGAAGTACTCTATTGAAAGAAATGTGGAGATCCAATGTGCTGGAATGAATTTAGAGAAAGAAAGTTATTAGGACATGAGATAACTGAATAAATATCAAATAAGGTTAGATCCATTCAGAAACACATCAAGGCAGCTTAGAGTTAGTAGAAAAGTTATGATGATAATTCCTGTATTGATCTAGATTTTGAAGTTGGTGACAAGGTACTTTTAAGAATTTCTCTATGGAAGAAGGTTATGATATTTAGGAATAAATGAAAACTAAACCCTAGGTATATCGATCCTTTTAAATTCTTGATCATATAAGGACTGTAGCTTATCACTTGACACTTCCACCAAACCTATATAAAGTCTAGAATGTGTTCCATGTATCTATCTTGAGGAAGTATATACCTGGCCCTTCATTTGTACTAAACTCAGATGTCATACCATTGGATAAAGATATTTCTTATAAGGAATAAACAGTGGAGATTTTGGATCATACAGATAAAGTTTTATGAAATAAGACCACTCACCTGGTCGAAGTTTTATGTTAAAACCACCAATTTTATAATGCTACATGGGAACTTGATGAAATGATGAGTCAAAAGTATCCTATTTTTTCTTTGTATCAAAGTAATGAATTTCAAGGGAGAAATTAATTTTAAGGGGGGTAAAATGTAACACCCCAAGTTTTTATGAATTATCATTTTTAAAATAAAATAAATTTATTTTTTATCTTGTGTTAAATGAAACACCAAGTTAATTTTTCATTATAGGCAACCAAGTTATGTTTTCACTACATGCAACATTGGGTTAGCCTGAGTTACACACAACACTGGGTTTTAAAAAAACCACGATATACTATTAATATGATTATTCAAATGAGACCATTATAAACTAGCTATTAAACCTATAGAGATGAATAGTAATAACTATTTTTTAAATATCATGTATAATGGTTTTATATAAATAAAACTCATTGATAAAAAATTACTTAATTTTCAATAAAATATTTATATGTTTTGAAAATAATTTTTTTAAAAAAATGTTTTTTATTTTATTTTTTGTGAATAATAATAAAATTAATTTTTGAAACTTTTATAAAATAAACTTTATAAAATAAAATTTATTTTTTAAATCACCATGTAAAAATTATCTCAGGGTGAATTTTTTGTATTTTTCTGAAAAGTTTCATTTTTTAATGAATAGTAAAAAATACTAAATTTTAATCAAAAACTTTATTTTTAATTAAATTATATTTTAAATTAGTTTTAAAGTAAAATTAGTTCAATTATAAATCTATTAATCCAATTTAGGTCATTGTAATCAATTTCATATTGAATTTAGATATAAAAACTTTGTAAAATTTTGAACATTTTCTCTTTAAAAATATGCTTTCTCATTACGTTCGTGGGATTAATTTTAAATTAAAATTTACCAATTCTATAAATGGAATTTGTAGAAATGAATTTCATATTTTTAATTATAATAAATTTTATTATCTAATAATGTTAACTTAATTTTTGACCAAAATGAACAGTAAAAACAATAAAATATATTTACCGCAGTTAAGGTAAAAATTGGTTTACCATGGGGGGGGGTTAAACTAAAAAGATAAGGGTTAAAGATAACCAAAAACCTATAAAAAACTCATTTTATATCAATATTTTGACCTTATCTCTTCTAGTATCGATAATGTTCCATTATTGGAGCCTTGTGACATGAAAAAAGGTGGGTGGAATTCTTTATTTCCAAAAATTACAAGTGTGCCACTGACCTCACTTATAAAAGTCCACCCCTTATTCTCTATTATTCACACCTTCAAACCTTTTTAGTTCATATAATCCCCACCCAAATCACTCACCAACTTTCCTCCTATTATCCCAAAATCCTTAGTTTGGATAGAAATATAACCTAGGAAGGTTTTTGGTGCAAACCTAAGTAGGATACCTGAGGAAGAGGAGGTTTGAAAATGTATGATGGAAGTCAAGACTTAAGGTAAGAGATTTTTGTATCAATTTTACTTCATTGTTATGTATGTTATGTTGTGAATCTATATTCTTTTATAAGGTACATATACAGACCCTTTGAAATTTAATTTCATGAATTTAATTATCCTCATGATATTTTAAGTTTTATTTTGTGTTATTCCTTTATGGGGCTTATGATTCAGGGTTAGCAAAGTGGTAATGATTTTATGTTAGAATCTCATCATTTATAGGGATTTTCTATGATTATGTTTTTGATGATAAACTATTATGATAAATAAACTCCTAAATTTTCTTCTACTTTAGCTATTCATGGTATTGTCAAGTAATAATACCATTTTTTACTCTTTAGTACTTAAAATAATTGAGAAAATGTTTTTAAGAAAATACAACTTTATTTCTCTCTTCTGTCATAAATCTATTTTCTTCCAAAAACATTTTTTCTAATTTTTTTTCAATTTTTTATTATTCTCTAATTATTTTTAAAAGAAACCTTTACCCATGCTTGAATTTTTACAATTTTTTTTAAAAATGAATCTTCATATCATTTTCCAAACAATGCCCATTTTGTTTTTAAATAAAATGCAAGTGGATTTTTTTAACATGTATGACATGAATAAAAATTCATAAAATTATGACCATTATTTTCTTTAAAGATTACTTTATAACGTTTTAAGGTTATTTTAAAATAAAAATATTTTCAATATTTTTTATGTTTTAAAAAGTTTTTTTCAAATCTAAAAGTAAATTTTTCTCAATAAATATTTTAAATTAAATATCAAAATAATTTTCCATCTAAAATGAAATCTGTTGATGTTACCTAAGCCTTATTGGGGATATGACCATTCTTATTATTTCTCTTAATTGTTTATGTTTATGATTGAAAGATGTTTATGAAACCAATTTATTTTCCATTGATTATACCATGATAATTTTTTTGAAACTTGCTTCTTTTTCCCCGAGTTATGCTATGATGAAATAATAAAATGATTATGAAACCTATCACTTTTCCATAGGTTATAATATGATGAAATGTTTATAAAACCCATTTCATTTCATGGGTTATGTTATTGTGGATGTTTTATGATCTTGTGGAACACATAAATATGGTTTTCATTATGAGATAGGTGGGACCTATATCTCCTTCCAATGCATT
This sequence comes from Viscum album, assembly GCA_963277665.1. NCBI lineage: Eukaryota > Viridiplantae > Streptophyta > Magnoliopsida > Santalales > Viscaceae > Viscum > Viscum album. The sequence goes on along the minus strand of OY728155.1, from coordinate 160,899,655 downwards.
GGGTAAATATTTATATCTTATGCGATATATAGGAATGAAATGAGGAGTGAACCTAGTTCAGTAATGGAATTTTTCCACTATGATGGTATTGGGAGTGAACCTTGACTAATATAATAGTTTGGGGAGTAAACCCATTCCACTATGATATCCTTGTAATGAGACTTGACTAATATGAAAATGATTTTCTACTCTTATGTGTATGCTAAAAATCTTTGTCTTATTCCAATGTCATGCTCTTATGGATCATGTTCTTTGATTCACTTATGATTCATGTCTTATAAAATATCAATATTTATTCCATGACTTAATATTATGGTCTTTCATATGTAGGGTATGGTTTTCAAATGTTATGCTCATGTTCTCATACCCTTATGATCATGTTATACTTACGTATATACCTTGTCTACCCTTACTAAGAATATGACATCACCCTTTCTTATGTTTCCTTTCCCTAAGTTATAAAGAAATATATTTCGTATTATATGTCTAAGAAGTGTGTTAGTTATGAATACCATAGTGGGATATGATGTAGTTTACCTATGGACCAGTTGTTTGTGTTTCCATGTTTCTAAATACACTAAACTATTACGGTCCTCAGGTGTTAATTTTTGTAATGAAATGAATATTTATCTAATAAGATGTAATATCTATGTATGATAAGCCTAGGTTTCTATAGATCTACAATTTTAACTGAGGGGTTTTTCATGGTTGACACATAGTTTGTTAACTATACGGCTAAATCATGCGATACTATTCTGTCTAGGTAGTGTCATCAGCATAGTTAGTGCATGATTTGAAAAACCATTTGACTTATCCAGATTTCATTAAAATGGTTAAATTCAATTTTTTATCCCTCCGTATTTATGTATTTGGCCCTCCTTTTCATCTTACCTACTTGAAAAAACCATATAGAATTCATGGGAAGCTCATACCTTCTCCCTCCTTTGATTTGGGTCTCTTTCTTCCTCAGATTTCACAAAGGTAAGCCTTATTTATTCCTCCTTTCATATCCTCTCTTCTTCCCTTGCCCTCTCTCTAAGTTTTATTCACAAACACGAACCATAATCATCATTAAGGTTGTGATTAGGGTTATGGGTGGTTATAATGATGGGGATTTTGGTTGTTTAGGGTAGAAGTGGATGTTTCTTGGCTCGGTTGTGTATTTACCTTCAAAGGAGACATGTTTCAGATGATTCTGCTTGAAATGAGTCAGGTTTTTCTTTGGAATTCCCTTATAATTAATGTTTTAAATTTATTGTATGTTTTTAAATTATTTCTTATGAATTTATAATCTTATTTTATGCCTGTTTTAGTCTTGAAATGATTTTTAAATGGATTTTGTTCTTGCCATGGATGTGTCTTATGCCGAGTGCTTATGAAAATTTCCAAGTGGATCTTTTAAAGTGATTCAATTTTTTAGATTTGTTTCTTATATAATTATATGTGTATGAAATACCCTTATTGGTTTTCAAATGGATTTTAAATGGTTTAAAAAATTGGTATGGACTTAGATTTCCCATCAAGTGTTCATCAAATTGCTTGATTAATTTTTTTAAAGTGATGTGAATTTTTTGAAAGCATATTAAATGACGGGGTTTTAAAAAAGGCATGTCTATTGTTTTAAATATGTGTTTTTAAAACAAATTGAGTTGACCTTAATTCTCTTTAAATGGATTTGAGACATTTTTTCATCATCTTAAATGTTTAGTAGCGTTGGGTTTTGAAGTTCCATTGAACAATTATAAGAAGGGGTGTGTTATTTTAAAAAGTGATTTTTTAGAAATGTTTGGCTTTCAAAATGGGATTTCAATTATGACTTAATAAATGGTTTTAAAAGGAAACTTGAAATGTGATTTTCAAATTGTGTGAAAATGGTTTGTCTTCTCGAACACTTTTGTGAAATCCCAATTGGCATATTAACTGAAGCCATTTTATAAATGCAAAAGACCCTCATTGAGACCCATGTGATTATTTTTGTGCATATGGTGTCTTGTGATCCTATGAGGGGATGTTTTATATTGATGTATCTTATTATGATATTCTTATTTATGTATGTGAAAGGGGATATTTTGTGTGAGGGTGTGGGAGGTGAGATGATTCAAATGTTTTATATTTGTCACATGTGATTCTTGTTTCTCACCTCTATTGTTGAAATGTCATGGGAGTCCTAGAGGACTAGTGGGGATTTGGATAAGTGAAATCCTTAGTGTAGAGTGTAATACATTGGGTAAGGTCCCTATTATACCTTGTGAGATTTCAAGATGTTCTTTTTGGTCCCATAACATAGTGTAAGGGACCAAGGATTAATTTTTAGATCTCTGATCATGATGGATAATTGTTAGTTTTGTAAGACTATTAGGACATGGAAGGTTTAGTGGTGCCAACATAGGTTCCTTATCATCAGTTCAGGATCAAGATACACGAGTCTTAGGATATTTCCCATGATGATTAAGTCATTCTTAGGATGATTTAAGGGATTTATTTTCTTAACTTGAATACTTTACCCAAGTTAATTTGATTACATGATACATTTATTTGGTCATTTTCTTAGACTATGTTTCCTTATTGTTTTTGTGCCTATGTGTGATTTTTTGTACTAGATTGTGTGTGTTTTTGTTTAATTTTAAACAAGTTGAATTAAAATGGTTTGAAAGAATTATTTAAAAAGTAAAATGGTTGGTTTATTTTTTAAATAAATTTAATGAAATGGTTTTCATTATGGTTGATTATGAAAAATAAGTTTTCAAGAAATGTTTATAAAGTGGGATAAATGGTGTTTTGGATTTATTTACATGGTTTTAAAATACCGATTTTCTTTATGTGAAATGATTTATTAAATTTTTTATCCATCCTTGTTTTATTTTATAAAAGGGTGGTTTTTTGTAAATGAGTAAGTGAAATGTTATTGAAATTTTATTATAAATAATGTGAAAAACTCTATTTTTATATATTAGGTTCAAACCTGCATTTTATGAATTGTGTTACGAACATATTTCCATATTCTTGATGGGTGGTGACTTACTAGACTGTTTATCTCATGACTCTTTATATTTCAGGTTCAGGTGCCCAATTATGTTTCTATTATTGATTTTTAGGTTGGTCCATGGATAAACATTGGGATATGATGAGTATTTAAGGTTCAATAAAGGTGATGTTGGAGTTGTTTGGGTTATTTTTCCTTTTTTACTTTTATTTTGGTATTTTGTATTAGTCATTTGGATTGAGATTTTTATCTATATCTGCTTCCTATTTTTATTTATGTCAGTTGTTTATCCTTGTATGAATGTTTATTGGTTATTCCATTTTTGGTTGGATTATTTATTGTTTTCACTTCTTGTTTATTTTATATTACTAATGAGGGAGAAATAATTTCTAAATAGAATTATTGATATCCAAGCACTAATTTATAACCTATGTGGATTGGGAACACCCTTCAGGATAGTGGCGTCTTGAGTCGGGTGCGACCTCAAATGGTAGCCTCAGTCCAGTTCATTTCAAATGACATCAGATCCTAGGTTTCTCAATAAGTACCTTGGTTATTGAGTCACCCAATTGGATGTGTCATGGTATATTGAGTTATAATTGTCATTGAGACCCAGTAGGTTGGTAATGAGAGGTTTCTTGACCAACACCCTTCACAAAAACACCTGAGTTACCTTGGGCAGTGGGGTTTGAATTTCTATTTAAGAATTTCATTAGATTTACCATTTATTGTGAATTGATCCTTATGGAATGGTGTGATTCACTATGAGTATTGTTTTGATGTTTTGGGATGATAAAAAAAGTGGATTGGTGGTGTGAGGTTGGTTTTCAGGACTCGATAAACCGATAAGTTGCTAGTTGCTCAATCTTAAAAATTTTACAAGGATTATTTCATGATTGACCCATGTCCCATTAACCCATGTGGTAAAATCAATCATGGTTTTACATCCCATTTGACGTGTTATTTAGATCTCTATTAAGGAATTTATAATAGTGGTAAATAAATCAAGTTGGTATTGTGATATGTTGATCATGTGGATTGGATTTTGGTTTGAATTTGTGATGCACTAGATCTTAGTGTGATTGTTGTGAAAATTGGTTTTTGGTGAAAAATGATGATTTTATGGAAAAAAAATTTCGGCTTGGATATTAAGACTTCAGGAATGTTCATAAAATTGAATAGGTTTTCTAAAAAAGTTTTGGTTACACTTTTTTTTGAGCTAGTTGATTTTGTTATGAAAATATAGAAGAAATATTTGTTTTAAAATTAGTTGGTTGTTTAAGTGAAAATAGATTTTTAATACTTTGGGTGTGTATTTTGAAAGTGGTTTATATCATTTAATATAAATGAAGTAATAATTTTTTTGAAAATTTTCAAAGGAGTGAATTGTTTTAAAAAGTTTTAAAGAACGATCTTTGAGGATCTCAAGTGAATTAATTCTTCTGTAAAGTAATTACTTGTTTTTAAAAAGTTGAGTTAAATGTTTTGGGATTCCATTGGGGAATTGGGATTTCAAGTGAAGTAAAATGTTTTCAAATGGATGGGTTCTCTTAAAATCATGAATGTTTTTGGAAAATGGGGTTTTATTCCTTTTATAATGTAATGGTTTTCAAATGAATGGAATCCCGACATACATTTTTCATTGATTAATTTGTGTTTTTGGATTTCCCCCTCTCTGTGTGCTGGGATAAATTGATTTGATTTATGAAACATTACTTGGTAGATTTAATGTATCATTTTATATAAAGTATGCCTATAAGAAGGGTCATGAGTAAAAGTAGGGTGTTTATCCCTAAAGGTTAGTTTTTTCTCATTATTGGCTCTTACCTAGACTTCAAATGGAGTGGAAAGAATTTTTACCCCACTTGTGATGGTGTAGTGATGTGTAATCCATCAATTTTGGTTGGGATACTAGTTTAGGTGAGATTTGGATAACTATTTGGGTGAATTGGTGAGGTCTGATTTCATTAGGTTTTCATGAGATGGTATATTTTTAGGATTCATGCTCGGTGAGTTTATAACATTGTATCCTTGAGGTTATTTATATCTGGTTCTATCCTTTGATATTTTTTAGGTTACTCTTTTTTGATTAGTGTTTATTTGGATTTTTTCATGACTCGTTGTTCCTTATTCCTTGTATGGCTATTTTTGGGGATTATATCCTTATGATGAGGGCCAAACATGGGTTTTGATTCCAGTTGATATTATGCACTGGTTGGAGTTGGTTTAAATTCGGCTGGGTATAACATGAGAGGGTAACCTATGTGTGAGGTATTGATTCACCCCTTTATTTAGGTCTATGATATAATGTTAAATCCCACACTATTTCAGTTAAATGAGGCATGTATTTATTCAATACATGCTTTGGATGGTTTGAGATGCAATGGTTTTGGTGATTGGGTCATGTGACCTTTGGATGTTTTGTTTGGGTTGTTTTATGATCTCCTTAGAATGTAATGGTTATGGACCATCTTGATGACCCAATATAGTGTCTCTTGGTTGGTACCTTCTTTTTAAGTTGAAATAGGTTATCTATTCCCATGGTTATTGGATTCTATTTATATCTTAGTTGATGTGTGGAATCATATTTATCTTAGAGACACTCTCATTATATGAGAGTTTTTTGCTGATTTACCCATTTAGATTAATTTTAAATGATGGGGAGACATCATTTGGTCTCCCTTTGGTTATATTTACTTGTTGAGTGTTTTTGGTTGACTCTTACTTGATATTTTTGATGTTTTTTGAGGATTTATATGGATATCTAGAGAAATTGTCATTTCTTGGTCTTAGGATCTTTGAGTTGTCTCCAACCCCTCCCACTTCTTGTGAAGGAGTGGCATACTCTTCCTATTTCTTCATTCCCTTTATTTCAACTAAGGAATTTCTGTGGGTAGAAAGTGGCATGGTGTAGATAATTTTGACACTTACAAGACACTGTTACCTTATATTTTATATTATTCTTTCTTTTTCTTGGTTTAGTTTACATTTTGGATAATTCTAGGTTAAATTTTTAAGTTTCTAGAAATTTTCCTCTTATGAAAGGTTTGCACACATGATTTAGGGGGAACCATACAACTACCCCATACATAATAAGGTTTTAATTTCATTTTTTATATCACACAGTGGGTATGCATGGGTAGTGCATGGTTCAATCCAATCCATGTGAGGCCTAGGGGAAAATATGTGGGTCACTTGGTGTGTATGGATTTTAGTGCACAGTTAATGGAAACAATGCGAAAAATGTGTGAGAGGCTTTATAGTTTTAACATATATATTTTTCATGATTGGAGAAACTTTTGTTAACCATGAATCCAAATGATGTGATCCTATTTTTTTATGTAGTACCATTCACATGGTTGGCGTACAGTTTGGAAAACCATATAACCAAACCATACAACCTACCCATATTTTATTAAAATGATAAAATTAAATTTTTTCCTCTTTGGGATTTATGTATTTTTCCATCAATTTCCTCCTACCTTCTCAACTAAACTATGAGGCATGCATGGGGAGAATATACACACTTTCTTATTTGATTTAGTCCTTTTTCTTCCTTGGATTTAAAATGGGAAATACTTCTTTCTTCCTATTTTCTTATCCTCCCTTCTTATCTTTCACCCTCTCTTGATTTTCTTATCTCCCATGAACCGTAACCACTATTTGGGTTGGTATTTGGGTTCATAGATGTTTTAATAATGGGAATTTGGGTTATTTAAGGAATAAGAGGACGTTTCTCAGCTTGATTTTTCATTAACTTCCGAAGGCAACATGTTTTAGATGGTTCCTCTTGAAACGAGGTTAGTATTTCTTTGTAATTACCTTTTACTACATATTGTAAATTGATTGTTTGTTTTTAAATTATTTCTTATGAATTTAGAAACATATTATATTCCCCTTAGTAGGATTTAAATGGGTTTTAAATGGATTTTGTTCTTGGCATGTATGTGTTGAATTACAAGTGCTAGTAAAAATTCCCAAGTAGCTCTTTTAAAATTATTAGTGTTTTGAAATGTTTCTTATGGAATTATATGTGTATGAAAAACCCCTTTTAGTTTTTAAATGGATTTAAAATGGTTTAAACACTTGGCATGGACCTAGGTAACATGCCAAGTCTTTTTTATATTTCCTGATTGGTAAAGGTCTATGAATTTTTTGAAAGCATATTAAATGTTAGTTTTGTTTAAAAATGGGTTTGTGATATTTTAAAGATGAATTTGTAAAATAAAGGGAGTTGACCATGATTATATTTAAATGGTCTTGAGACTATTTTTCCTTGTTTTAAATGTTTAGTATTGTTGGTATTTAAAGTGTGTCTTGATAAATGATTTTCAAATGAAATTTAAAATGTGGTTTTTAAATGGTGTGAAAATGGATTGGCTTCCCAAGTACTTTTTTGAAAGACCAGTTGACACATTAAGTGAAGTTGTTTTATAAATGTGTAAGACCCTAATTGATCCCAGTGTGATTTTTATTGTTCCCATGGCATCTTATGATCTTATAAGGGGATGTTTTATATTGATGTATATTATTTTTATATGCTTATGTGTGGATGTGAAAGGAGATTGTTTCATGTGAGTGTAAAGACCCTGACACTAGTAACATAGAGCCATTGGTTACTTTATTACACTTGCACTAGATAAAATGTATCACATTCCGAAGGACCGAATAATTTAGTATTATTGGAAAACTAGATACATACTTGAAATTCACATTACATTTTAAAATCATTATATACACAAATCATTTTTTTGATAATTCCATTATTCCCCTTATCATATCCCTACATATTAATCACAAAACACTTCTTGGGATCCTGTAGAAAATAAAACATAATAAAGGGGTGAGATCATATGCTCAGTAAGGGTATGTTTATAGTAGAATATATGAATAAATAAATCATAATCAATATATAAAGGTAAATAACTGAAACATATTCCATTTAATCAATAACTTGAGCATAATATGGCAAGAATAAATGATGATAAAATAATGTCAAATAAATAATGACATCTGATTGAAACTTATCTATAGATATTATAACTAATCAAAAAATTACATAAACATAAATAAATAATCTCATAATGAGGAAATTCATAATTCCAGACATCATAACCATACCATTAAGGCCTCGTTCCAAGACATCTTACATAAATGGGTAAGGCCTCAGCAAAAAACCCAAGCTAGTTTGTCTCATGAGATCTACTAATGCATCGAGAGGATATAGAAGGCCCCACCCATCACTTATTAAGTCCAATAGATTCCACATATGAAATGGGTGAAACATAATAAACATAAACATTTTTCTTAAAAAACTATTATACAAAATGTTAACAATTATCCCAAATAATAAACGCAATCATAAACTATATAGAGTAATATGAATGGTAAAAAACTGATACATCCCTATTCAAACCGATCATAAACCATATAAAGGAATAATAAGTGTGATATCGATACAACATATCCCCAATGTGTCTTAAGTATAATAAAGGGTTTATGTCATTGATGAATATAAATACCATAAAAATTCCATTAAAAAATTTCGTTAGGAAAATATCATTTTCACTGTGAAAATATTTTTAAAACTAAAAGTTCTCAAAATATTTTGAAAATAATTTTTGAAACTTATAAATAAATATGTAAAACATTGAGTGTTAATGATGGTGGGAAATTCCATTCATACCGTATACATTAAAAAAATATTACTTTAACATTTTTGATAAAAGCCAAATGGGCATTGTTTGGAAAATGACATGAAGATTAATTTCAAAACGTTTTGTAATGAGTAAAAAGAAGGGTAAAAATGTATTTAATAAATCATTTATATATTTTTAAAAATATTTTAGAAAACATTTTTAGAAAACATGGATTTGGATGAAAAAGGATTTTCGACCGATGAGAGAAATAATGTAACACCCTGAGACTTTATAATATTTTCATTTATAAATAAATTTTATTTTGTTTCTTTCTTTATTTCTATGAAACACCATGTTAATATTATGCTACACACAATAATTATTTGGCTTGTGTTGCACACAATGTCTAGTTTTACCGAACAACAATATATTAATAAAATATTATTATTTTATATAATATATAATATAGCTGTTAAATTAGCGATTATAAATAAAATTAACTAAATTTTAAAATTTATATATTCTATATAATTATAACATTTATCTTATGTATTTTCTAGACATGATATAAGAAAATATTCCATTTTTCTGAATAAAAGAAGTATTTTTCAAAAAATGCATTTTTGCCTCCTTTTGATGACTCACCCATTTTAAATCTAGTTTTTGAAAATTTTATATATAAAATTTAATAACATAAAATTATTATTTGGAGGTGGTATATAAAAATTTACTTTGGATGAATTTTTGATATTTTTCTGATAAGTTTAATTTTTTTATGAATAGTAAAAATATACTAAATTTTAATTGAAATTTTTTTTTTCATCAAAATGATTTATTTAGATAAATTTTATTGTTTAATGGTTTTAAAGTACATATAGAATATATTTTTACCATTTAATATAATTTTGGTCATTGACATTAATTTTAACTTGAATTTTGATGTAAAAACATTTCAATCTTTTGCAATATTTTAACTTTTAAAAACCCATTTTTCATTCCGACCACATGACTAATTTTAAATTAATTACTACAAATTATGTGTTTTGAATTTTGAAAAATGTATTAAATGTTTGTAATAAATGGGTCCAAATTATTTTAATAGGTTAATACTATTTTTTTTGGATATTATGAATAGTAACTTTAGTAATTTTTTTATTACAGCGGTTAAGGGTAAATCAAGTAATTAAAGGTAAAAATAATATTATAAAATTACCCTAAAACTTATAAAAATTCCATTGGATGACTAAATTATATCCTTATCACCTATTTTTTTTAAATTAAATTATTTAATGGACCCTTATCAATGAAAATGACATGAATATTATTAAAATTAATAAATGTGAAAAAATGTCACACTCTTATTTATTATAAGTATAATAATTTTAATATAGAGTTATAGAAAATATAAAATCAATTATAAATAGTATATGGAAATATAAAACAATTACCTACATCATATAAATTTATTTATAATTTTTAGGTATTAAATAATTACCATTAACGATGACACAATAGTGATGCATAAATTATTTTATTAATAGAAATATCAAACAAATGATATTAAAAATATTAAAATATAATTTGACTTAATTAATGACATAAAATAATTTTATATATAAATTATAAATGTTAGTGACATATTTGAAGTATTTTTTTGAAGTTATAATGTTGTTTTTATATTTTTAAAAATGAAAATGTTTAATAATATTAAAATTGACATAAATGATATTTTAAAATAAATACTATTTTATTAAATGATATAAAAGTCATAAAAATATAATTTTTGGACAAATAATTTTAATAATGTCAAATATGTCACAAAGTATCCAATTGGGGTTCTTTTTCTATTTTATAGTAACTATATTAACCCTATAGTGTAAAACTACAAGAAGACACGGTAAGAGTTAAACTGTTTAATTAAGGGTTAAATCCAAAATATAAGGTTAATTTTATGAACTAAACATGTCTAAAATTCATTTGTTGAGGTAATTTTGACCCATTATCATCTTATCCTAGAAATAAATTACTTTAGAACTATTTTAAACTAAAAATTACTTTATAATAAATTAATATTTTAAGATCTTCCAAAAGTGCTCCTCACCTCTCTTATAAAAGGGAACTTCTAATTATCTTTAATTAACTTCTATAAATCCATTTGGATCAGCCAAAAACTGCCCAATTATCCTCCAAAATTTCATCAATTAATTCTATAGGCCACAATTTGTGCATAAATCCATCCTATGGAGTTATTTTTTTCAAATCAAAAGGAGACGCTCAAAGAAGAGGTAACTGTTTTACCAATTCCAATCAATTTATTTTCTTCTTCTACTTCCTCTTTATATGTTTTTTCCATACCAAAGTAATAAATCTAATATAATCCATATAATTATATGTTATTATAATCACAAGATAACCATATTCCTTATTCCATCCATCCTATGAATAACAATATCACCATGCGTGCGTACATACAACTTACCGTCTCCATGCCATGATTTAATTTATTATTCAACACTAATTTATTTTGATGGGTATAATGATGAGTATAATGGATATAAATAATGAATATATCATGATAAAAATTCTTTATAATTAATATATCACCCAATTTCATACCATTTAACCATCAAGTGAATGATACTGTTGCTCGTGCGTACATACAACCTACCGTCTCCATGACATGATGAGATTCATTATTTACGTTAACCATTCAAGAATGATTATAAAATTTATATGATGGGTAAAAATAATAATAATCATGTACTTAATTTTATTCTGAATATGAATAAAATACATCCTATGCATAACAAATATGACTTACATGACAAAACAAGAATGGTAAAACAAAGCAGTTAACACCTGAAACCACGGTAATACTGAAATATTATTACCAAAAGGATATAAGAAGATCATATATGATATCATAAATATATATATGGGTTTTTAATAATTTAATAACATTATTTAACCATTATATATGAGGTTAACACACCCTCTATTAAAGGAAAGTACAAGGTAAGATTTAATTTCACAATCTCATTATTATCTAAGATTATTTATGCATAAGTATTTACTAGGAAATATTTATCATACATCCATGTTTCATAAAAATAAATTTCAAAATATTTTTACTGTTTCTATAAAATTGTTTAAATTCATTTATACCCATGTTTGAATTTTTATAAAATGTTTTGAAAGGAATATTTATATCATTTTCCAAACAAGGTACTTTGTGACCTTTTTAAAAAATTAAGGAAATAATGATTTTTTAACTTATACAGTGTGAGCGGATTTTTTTTCCATGATGTCACCTTAACATTTTAAATCTTCCTCTACAATATTATCGGTTTATTTTCAAAAGAATTTTTTTCTTTTATAAATGCGCTTCTCTTAAAATATTTCAAGTAAAAAAGGGAAATTACTCTCAAAGAGTTATAATGATTTTGTCAGATTATTTTCATATATGTCAATATCCTTTTTTGGATTTTATACTTAATTAAGGTTGATTTATTTAAGGTTTTATGATATGTTTGACTTTGGATATGCTATTATGATACCATTAATAGTTTATGGATAATGTATTGAGATTTCATATACTAGTTTTAATACGAATGTTTATATTGGTTATGTTTTATCCCTTTTATAAGAGGAATGCATTGGACTTAGTAAGTGATGGGTGAGGCCTGTTATAGCCCCTCGATGCATCGATAGGTCTCATGAGGCAAAATAGTTTGGGTTTTTACCCATTTATTTGATTCTTGGAATGATTCCTATAAAGTATTATATTCTTGGCGTGAAGCCTTGAAAATATTATATTCTTGGCATGGATCCTTGATGGTAAGTTTAAAATGTCCATCATCACACATTACTGTAGTATGATATTAGTTATTAATGTTACATGTGATTATTATACTAGTAGAATATACTTGTAAATTTTTAAATGGAAATATTTTATTTATTCTTTCTATATTATGTTCATGTTTATGTTTAAAAAGGCTCACGTTTTAGTTTTATACTTGCTTTAAAACTTTATTCTTATTTATGAAAGCATCTTCTGTACTGTTTAACCTTACTGAGTATCTGAGTTCATCCCTTTATTATGTTTTATTTTCCCTAGATTCCAAGAAGTGTTTTATGGATGATATAGAGGGTTAATCTAGGAGAATAATGTCATTATAAAAGAATTATCTATGTTGATTTTATGTTTTGAATTGTAATGTAAATTTCATGTATGTAATCTATTTTCTAAGACTACTAAACTGATTGGTCCTTCAGGATTTAATTCCTTATAATCATGCCAATTTATTAAAATAATTCACTGGATTTGGGCTTCTGGGGTTGGGGATTTATAGTTGGTATTAGAGTAAGTTTAGCAACAACCTTTTAAATTAGATTTAGAAAACACGGATTAGAAAACATATCCCTATGACTGACATTGATGATAAGTCTAATTATAGGATATCATCCTTTATATTTGGTAATGGGTAACCTAGGTTAATCATATGGACTTTTGGATTGATAAGAAGATTCCATCATTTAGAGATCCTATAAATGATTCTTCATGACTGTATCAGTATGATTAGTATTTCTCACTTTATTCTTTGAGTTTTGGTCAATGGTTAGAATCAATAAGGTTATAAAAGAAATGGTTATAGTGATGATAATGAAGAAGCTAAAAATGAAAAATGAGACGAAGGAGGTATTAATGAATAAGATGTTGAAGCATAGTTAATGGTTTAAGAGTGAAGTGGAATGAGTAAGATTATTTTTTATTTGGATTCAAGAATTATTATATCAATGGTTCTATGGTTATAAGATTTATGAGATATATAAGTATTGTACTACAATACATCTTCATCAAGTTTTTGTAAGAATGCATTATTTCATTAAGGTTTTTAGGTTATAAAGGTATTTCTCAATAAGAGTTACATTAAGTTGTTTGGGGAATCTGATGTTATGATTCATTTTGGAAATTTAGATACCTTTTTAGACTATGAATTTGGATAGGATTATTTTAGAAAAGTCTTAAGGTTGTAATGGAGTAAGTTGAACATTGAATATTATTTTTTGAGGTTAAAGTATGATTTATTGAATACTTTGGGCTAACCTCTTAGTTTTAGTAAACATTTATAGGATTAAGGAAACACTTGTAGGCCTTATGATTTATCAAAACTATTTTAGGTGTAAAAAATTCATTTCCAGGTGTAAGGGATGAAGTGAAAATAAATTGAATCACAACCAAAAGATGAGATTATGCTTATGACATGGAAATAAATCAATTAAATTATTGCCTAATAATTATTCATATAAAAAGGATCTTGAAACCACAAATGCTATCCTAGTAATTTTTCTAATGAATAAAATGATCCCTTAGATCATTGCATATTTCTAACTTTGTGATTTTTAACCTTTTCCTCATCATGTTTCATATCACTCTCCATCAGAACTTGATGATTAGATTTTTCTTTCATGTCTATGTTTTTTACATATAACCTTAGTATGTGTTATCTACAGTGACCTTTATACTTCCCAATCTTTATTTTAAAGTAGGGGTCTCATTAATCCTTTTTTTAATGTGGGATTTCAGACAAGATGTTTTGAAACGTCAAAACCCTAGTTTTTGATCATGAGTTTAAATTAAGAGGATGAAATTTATTGAAGGAGGGGAGAATGTAACACCTCGAGACTTTATAATATTTTTATTTATAACTAAATTTAATTTTTTTTATTTATTTTTACGCAACACCATGTTAATCTTATGCTACACACAATAATGAGTTTTCTTGCATTACATGCAAAACCCAATTTTACTGAACAATAATACATTAATAAAATATTATTATTTAATAAAATATATAACATAGATGTTAAATTAGCTGTTATGAATAATATTAACCACATTATAAATTTTATATATTCTATATAATTTTAACATTCATATTATGTATTTTATATACATTATATAAGAAAATATTTCATTTTTCGAATAAAAGAAGTATTTTTCAAAAAATATAGTTTTACCGCTTTTTGATTACACACCAATTTTAAATCTAGTTTTTGAAAATTTTATATATTATATTTAACAACATAAAATTATTCTTTTTAAGTATTATATCAAAATTTACATTGAATGAATTTTTGATATTTTTCTGATAAGTTTTAAGTTTTGTTAAATAGTAAAAATATACTAAATTTTAATTGAAAACAATTTTTTTCATAGAAATAATTTATATGGATAAATTATATTAGTGAATGGTTTTAAATTAAAAATTGAATATATTTTTACCATTTAATATAATTTTGGTCATTCGCATTAATTTTACCATAAATTTTGATGTAAACACACTTCAATATTTTGCAATGTTTTAACTTTTAAAAACCTATTTTTCATTATGACAACGAGATTAATTTTAAATTAATTTCTGCAACTACTATTTTTTGAATTTTGAAAAATTTATTCCATATTTGGAATCAATGGGTAAAAATTATACTAATAGGTTACTTTTATTTTTTTTGGACATTATGAATAGTAACTTTAGTAATTTTTTTATTACCGCGGTTAAGGGTAAATTAGATAATTAAAGGTAAATTTTTTTTATAAAATTACCCTAACACCTGTAAAAATTTTATTGGATGAATAAATTCAATTTTTATCACCTATTTTTCTAAATTAAATCATTTAGTGGACCCTTTTCTATGAATATGATATGAATATTTTTAAAATTAATGAATGTGACAAAATGTCACACTCTCATTTCTTATAAGTATAATAATTTTAATATAGAGATATCCAGGAGATAAAATCAATTATAAATAGTATATGGAAATATAAAATAGTTACCTACATCATAGAAATTTATTTATAATTTTTAGAGATTAAATAATTACCCTTAATGATGACACAATAGTGATGAAAAAATTATTTTATTAATAGAAATATCAAAGAAATGATATTAAAAATATTAATTTAAATATAATTTGAATTAATTAATGAAATAAAATAATTTTATAGATAACTTAGACATATTATTGACATATTTTAATTATTTTTTTTAATTTATTATGTTGGTTTTATATTTTAAAAAATGAAAATATTTAATAGTATTAAAATTGATATAAATGATATTTTAAAATAAATACTATTTTATTAAATGATATAAAAGTCATAAAAATATAAGGTTCTTCCAAATAACTTTTATAATGTCAAAGATTTCATAAATTATACAATTGGGGTTATTTAGGTATTTTATAGTAACTATATTAACCATATAGTGTAAAAATATTAGAAGACATGGTAAGAGTTAAACTATTTAACTAAGGGTTAAATCCAAAAGATAAGGTTAATTTTATGACCCAAATATGTCCAAAATTAATTTTTTGAGGTGATTTAAACCCATACTAATATTATATTCTAAATAAATCAATTTGTATCTATTTAAAACCTAAAATAAATTTATAATAAATTAATATTTTAAGATCCTCCAAAAGTGACCCTCACCTCTCTTATAAAAAGAAAATTATCATTCTCTTTAACTAACAACTCTAAAGCCATTTGGATCAGAAATACCCTACCCAATTCTCCTTTAAAATTTATTCAATTCATCCTAGATTCCACACTTTAGGTAGAAAGCTATCCTAATAAGTCATTTTGTGCAAATCAAAAGGAGTCTCTCAAAGAATAGATAATTATTTTACCAATTCCATTCAATTTATTTTCTTCTTATACTTCCTATTTCTAAGTTATTTCTATAAAAAATTAATAAATACAGTTTAATAAATATAATTAGATGTTATTATAATCATGGGATAACCATATTCCTCATTTCATCCATCCTACGAATAACAATATCACCATGCATGCATACGTACGACTTACCGTCTCCACGCCATGGTGTAATTTGTTATTCAACATTACTTTATTTGGATGAGTATAATAATGATTATAATGGATATAAATAATGAATATATCATTATAATGATTATGTATAATTAATATACCATTAAATTCCATACCATTTAACCATCAAGTGAATGATACCGTCGCTTGTGCATACGTACAACCTACTGTCTCCACGACGTGATGAGATTCATTATTCATGTTAACCATTAAAGAATGATTATAAAATTTATATAATGATTAAAAATAATAATTATGAACTTAATTTCATTATGGATATGAATAAAATACATCCTATACGTAACAAATATGACTTACATGAAGAAACATGAATGAAAAAACAAAGCAGTTAACACCCAAAACAATAGTAATACTAAAATATTATTACCAAAAGGATATAATAGGATCATATATGATATAATAAATATGTATATGGTTCTAGTATAATTTAATAACATGATTTAACTATTATATAGGAGGTTAATTCACCCTTGACTAAAGGAAAATACAAGGTAAGGGTTAATTTCACAATCTCATTATTATCCAAGATTGTTTATGTGTAAGTATTTACTGGGACATATTTATCACCCATGTCAATTTTTCATAAAAATAAATTTCAAAATATTTTTACAATTTCTCTATAATTGTTTAAATTCATTTATACCCATGTTTTACTTTTTATAAAACTTTTTCAAAGGAATATTTCTATCGTTTTCAAAATAAGGTACTTTTTGACCTTTTCGACAAATTAAGGAAAGAATGTTTTTTAAACTTATACGCCGTGAGTGATTTTTTCTACCATTATGTCTCCTTAACATTTTGAAGCTTCCTCTACAATCTTATAAGGTTATTTTAAAAATAAATATTTTATTTTATAATTAAATGTCTTTTAAAAAATTTTAAAGTAAAAAAGGTATTCCTCTAAAATCTCAAGTTTTTCTCAGGCACACGAGCATCTCGACGCCTCACATATATTTTTGATCGAATATTCTTTTTATGCACTAAATTAGACAAGGATAATGTTCTATGGTACCTCCTACCCTTTACTGGTCTCTGACATCGATATTAATGTAGTCTACAAAAGACAGACAAAGTTATTAGACTAAATAAAAACACTAAGTTTCAAAAATATGACCATTAGAATAAATTTTAATTTAAATGAAAAAGTAAGAGTTGATAGTGTATCGGGATGGTAGGTTAGGTAATAGTGTCTTAGGACCAGTGTCTCAAACTTAGATAATTCTACAATCAGGAACGATGAGTTGAGTAGCAGTGACTTAATAATGGTAGGTCTACTTGATAGTAACTCATGCTATCGATAGCTCAATGCAACAGTGTCTCATCCTTTGAGAAAAATATGAGAAGCTATTGAGTCTAGTAGTGACATTCTATAATGGTGTCACATCATTTGTGAAAATTCTGAGAAGCTGTTGAGTTTAGTGACAACTTGCTACAACGATGTCTCACCCTTTGAGAAAATTATGAGTTGAGTTATCGATAGGTTGAACAATGGAAACTCTTTGCGTCGGTAGCTTGAGTGATTATTTCTCATCCTTTGTTAGAATTTATCATCTATGCTGATGGTGAGACAGTTGACAATGATACATCTTATTGTTAGGTCCATACCAACAATAGCTCATACTTATCCATTTTTGCCTATCATCAATAGGATGTCCAATAGCGAGTCCACCTTAACGACGACTCATACTTAGTCAAATATTGGAAACTTGTCTTCTGATATTAAACACTAACAAAATATATTAATATGATAAGTAAACACGAGTAAAAATAATTAAGCATAATGAAACATGATGTGACTTAATTATGCATGATTTGTGAGCATTAAAACTAGAGGAGGAAAAAAATTTCCCCCTTTTTGATGATCACTAATCATGACATTAATAATCCATTCATAATGATCAAAGTAAATTCTAGGATAAACAATAATCAAATAAAATTAAATTCCAACTCATATTCCTTCCCCTTTTTGGATTATCAAAAAGAGAGAAAATAAGAAAAGATAAAGAAAATATAATAGAGGAAAAGAGACAATTCATTTCATGATTAAAAGAGAGCGCATTGGATACAAAAAGCCAAAAAATACATCCCTATCAAAGATCAATAAAAAATCAAGACTTCTCTAATGAAGGATCCAGGACTGATTTTCCTTTGTCAGCAATAGCAGGTGGAGGTACAAAAGGTATAAAAGGAGAGGATGTATAGAGATGATAAATGAGAACTCAATAGGGTACTGTAGGTTTAAGACCTTGAGTAGAAGAGTTAGGGGCTATAAGTTACCTATAGATCACAGGCCATAGATGACTAAGAGACAATGCTATAGACATGAGAAATGGTTGAAGGGTTGCAGGAAGAGGATAAAAAGGATTTCGAGTCACAACAGATCTAAATTGAGGATCAATAGATCAATATATTGAGCCTGAAGAAAAATTTGCAGTCACTGGTCGAATAGGGAATACCTCTAGTGCTATAATAGTAGTACTCTGATGATGCAGGTAAGGATTCAAAAGGTTTATAAAATCCATGATTATCTTCCCACCTTTTTCCACAGACTTTGTGAAATCATCTTTATTTTCCATAAACATCTAAAGAGATAGTGTAAGATGCCCACGGGGCATGGGTGAGTTGGTTCAAGGCGGTGGCGTCCTGTCGTCGAGGTTCCGGGTTCGAGTCCTCGCAAAGGCAACGCGCACTACACGCCAGCGAATTACTCGTGGGCCCCTCTACCCCGTGTGGAACTGGCCTGAAAGCCTGGGTGCCGTTACACCTGGGCCTGCGGCTGGGGGAGTACATAGAGGCGCTTGGTGGTGGGTGACGGCCCACCTATACCTTGTAACCCCCTTGGGCCTAAAAACCCAGTGTACTTTTGCCCACGGGGCATGGGTGAGTTGGTTCAAGGCGGTGGCGTCCTGTCGTCGAGGTTCCGGGTTCGAGTCCTCGCAAAGGCAACGCGCACTACACGCCAGCGAATTACTCGTGGGCCCCTCTACCCCGTGTGGAACTGGCCTGAAAGCCTGGGTGCCGTTACACCTGGGCCTGCGGCTGGGGGAGTACATAGAGGCGCTTGGTGGTGGGTGACGGTCCACCTATACCTTGTAACCCCCTTGGGCCTAAAAACCCAGTGTACTTTTGCCCACGGGGCATGGGTGAGTTGGTTCAAGGCGGTGGCGTCCTGTCGTCGAGGTTCCGGGTTCGAGTCCTCGCAAAGGCAACGCGCACTACACGCCAGCGAATTACTCGTGGGCCCCTCTACCCCGTGTGGAACTGGCCTGAAAGCCTGGGTGCCGTTACACCTGGGCCTGCGGCTGGGGGAGTACATAGAGGCGCTTGGTGGTGGGTGACGGTCCACCTATACCTTGTAACCCCCTTGGGCCTAAAAACCCAGTGTACTTTTCAGCCAACGAGCCTGTACCCTAGTGGTACAGGCTCCTGCTTGGCATCCAAAAGACCCAGGATCGAATCCGGGCAGGGGCGAATTTCCCAGGTACTGTAGCAGTACTGTAGCAGGTACTGTTGCAGCGGCGGCACTGTAGCAGCAGCAGCACTGTAGCGGTGGAGGGACTGTAGCAGATACTGTAGCGGTGGCGGTACTGTAGCAGGTACTGTAGCAGCGAGGGTACTGTAGCAGTACTGTTCACCGAGGGGTCCTTTGGGCCAAAAAAAAATGGGCTTTCAAGCCTTGTATTCAGGTCACTTGACCTTGGGCCTTCGGGCTATGTAATGGGTCTCCCTCTACCCAGTCTAAAGAGGTCTTTGCTTTCAAATAATAAATTGAGGCTTCGGCCCCAACCTTTTAAAAAAAAAAAGATAGTGTAAGATCCTTGATTTATTTCACATATTCCTTAAATTATTGTGTAAGAAGAGTTATCCTCAGATTTTCAACCAAGTACTTAAAGTGACTATCCAATTGATGTTTGGTATAAATCATTTTAAAATAGAAATCGACCTTCTTTCAAATCTATTCTTGAGCAGAAGTATCCCATTTCATGTAAAACTATACCATATCATGTATATGGTCATTTTTTTGTTTTATTTTACTAAGGGTTTTCTAATATGAACTACCCAACAATGACTGAAGATCTTATCTAATCATTGATATGATCATACCACTATTAGAAGACTGAGAAACAGAAGCAACAGAGGTTGAGGGATCATTTACCACGCCTTTGACTACTGATCTCAAAATAGCCAGACCAAGGTTTGGAGGAGTATCATCCCCAGAAGATGTATCTTCAAGACTTTGTGAAACTTTTTCCAAGGATCCTTCATACTAAGATGACATACCTTCCACAACAGGAATGAGTACAACCAACTCATCACTTAGCCTCTTATTTTCCATTCCTATTGCTTGATGTTCTGAAACTATCTGCAGTTGAATCTGGGAGAGAACTCTCTCTACAAGAATAACAACATCACTTTCACTAAGACTTTCCATAGGTGTAGGTGGAGGTTGGATAATTTCTCTAACCAATAAACACAATTCCTCTTTAAAAACATTGAAATCATGCTGGGTCACATAGTATGCAGGCACAAGTTCAACTAGAAGAGTAGGAGTAGGAGATATTACTAGAGTATGTGCTATTTCTAGATCTGTTCCAACTGGAACTCTTTAATAATGATCCACTTCTTCTACCAATGATCCCTTAAGGTCAAATTCCTCAATATATGAATCTGGATAGTCTAAGTTTAAAGTGACATATCCAGGATATTTCTCCTATTCACCCACTACTATCAAATCAAAAGGAGTGAGAGTGTCAGCTTTAACTCTCTTAGACTGTTGCTTCCCCTCAACAGATGCTTCCCTCTCAACAGGTACTTTCTTCTTGGCATAAAAAAGTTCTTTCACTTGAATAACTGGAGATTCTTCTTCAACTAGAACTGACTCATGAGCCTTTTGATATTTATCCACTGGTTTCTTTTCCACTAATTTTTTTAGCATGATCTATAGGTTCTACAATAGGAACTCAATCCTTAACATGAGGGTCAGCTTCAAAACTAGTTTCACCACAAAAATTTTCCTCTTCTTAACTTGAATCACTCTCACTACCAATTTTTTCCTCTTCTGCTCCATCTTGATCATTCCCATCTCCATCCTCTTCTTCACCAGACTCGTCATTATCTTTAATACTATATTTATCTTCTTCAGTGCCATTTCCACCTACATACTCAACATATTCATATTCTTCTATCTCCTCATCAGAATCATCATATATGAGAGGTTCTTTGGTAGTAAGCCTTTTTAGAGGGCTATGAGACCCATAAGAAATTATTTTAGGGATTTCAGAAATATAGGGATCACTCCTATCATTAGTAGGATATCCTATTTCTTTATCTACCTCATATACTTGTTTCTCCTCATCAGAGTACTCTACCACTTCATCTGGTTCTAGACCAGGATTAGCCATATCTTTTGACCTAGAAGGATGTTGAACAGGATCAAAATTTTCATAAATTTTCTCATTATCCTTAACCCATTGCCTCTTTTAGGGATTCAAACTAATCTTCATTGTTTTTCATATGTATTTGGTAATGAAAAATCCATCATAGTCAGTCATAGTTTCTTCTCCTTCATTTACAACTCCTTTATCTTTTAGCATTGCATAAATTAACTTAGAATAAAACAAGGAAGTTGACTTGGATTGGGGTTTAATTTTATCATTCATGTGGACCATGAGGTATCTACACAAATTGATCTCGTGTCCCTCTTTCATCAGATACAACAAATAAACATTTTGATATTTCAAGAAAACAAAGTCCCCTTTCTTTAGGCATAGATGATGTTGCATAAACTTAAATAACAACCTACATTCACCATCTAGATCAGTTTCTATAGGTCTTCTTGGAATTACATCACTGGTCAACTCAGTTAGGACTATTTTATAACTGAAAATATCACTTGGATGAGGATAACTGCCTTGGTAATCATCAAAAATACCTTCATGAGGTACCTTCAAGAATTCATCCCACTGCTTAGAGGAAAAGTAAATCCTTTTTCCATTCATTTTGACTTAATCCAAAATACTTTTGTTCCCTCAAGAATAAACTTAGAATACATATAAAACTGATGCACCAGTTTTAGATAGAGAGGCTGAGTGTTGCTGGAGAACCAGTCCAACCAAAATTGTTCTTATAACACTCTCAAAATGAGAGACTTACTTAACAACATCCATTCTGCATATACATTCTTATTAGGTATAACTATTATGTTGGAAAGATCTGGGTTAATAGGTTCATGTTTACTAACACTTGATTCAACCTTTTTATTCTTCAAAGGATAAGTCTTGTTGAGATACTTCTCAGATGGTCATTTCACTTGAGCCATTATGAAGGATTTGAAAGGTTCGGTTTGAGGAGGAAGGTAGTAGAGGTTCGATAGAGAAAGATTCGATTCTGGGAGAGTGAGTGAGTAAGAAATGATTTTGGATCAGTTCAATATTTATCATTTAGGGACTTTAGAATATTAAATCGAAAAAGTGGTATAAAATAAAATAAAATAAAATAAATGAAATGAATTTTAATTCAAGACAAAAAATATAACAAAGTAAATAATGGTAATTCACAACAGTGAGTTATCATGGTGATTTGTCATTGGTGAGTCATCAATGGTGAGTCATCAATGGTGAGTCATCAACGGTGATTCATCAACAGTGAGTCATCAATAGTGAGTAATTAAAGGCGAGTCATCAATGACGAGTCATCAATGGAGAGTCATCAATGGCGAGTCATCAATGGTGAGTCATAAATGGTGATTTATCAACAGTGATTCACTCAAAAGTTAGTCACTCAAAATTGATCATCCCCAACTCATGTCTGATGTAGATAATTCTCTTATAATTTAAAGGCTTAGTAAAAATATCAGCAAGCTAATGTTCAGTACCAATGAATTCAAGATTTATATCATCTTTTTGATAATTATCTATAGAAAAGTGATGTCTTACATCAATATGCTTTGTCCTTGAATGGGAAACTGGATTCTTAGAAATGTTAATAGCACCTGTGTTGTCACAGTTTATAGGGACATGCCTAAATTGATATCCATAGTCTAGTAAAGTGTGTTTTATCCACAAAATTTGAGTACAAAAACTACCAGTAGCTATGTATTTAGCTTCAGTAGTAGATAATGCAACAAAATTTTGTTTCTTACTATACCATAAAACTAGACACTTTACTAAAAAGTAACATTTTCCAGAGATGATTTTTATATCTAACTTGAAACCACCAAAATTAGTATCAGAATAGCTAATTAAGTCAAATGTTTGACCTCTGGGATAGAACAGTACTAAGTTAGTTATATATTTGAGGTATTTGAATATCATTTTAATAGTAAGTAAATGTGAATATTTAGGATTTTCTTGAAAATGAGAACACATACACACACTAAACATAATATCAGGTTGACTAGTAGTTAAGTAAAGAAGACTTCTAATCATACCTCTGTAATTGATTTAATCTACTAATTTTCCATCTTCATCAAGATACAATTTATAGATGGTACTCATAAAAGTATCACTATTTTTAGTGCTATCCAAGCCAAATTTTTTTAAAATATCTTCATTATATTTATTTTTATTTAAAATAATACCTTCCTTGTTTTTAAAATTTTTAAATCTAATAAAGAATTTGAGTTCACCCACTAAACTCATTTCAAACTCATTTTTCATCATTTTTGAAAAATCAACACATAAATAATTTTTTGAAGATCCAAAAATAATATCATCAACATATATTTGAACAAATAAAACATCTTTAGAAATTATTTTTATGAAAATAGTAAGATCAAATATACCTTTAGAAAAACATTTAGAAATAAGAAAAGTGCTGAGCCTATCATACCAAGC
Source organism: Viscum album (assembly GCA_963277665.1). NCBI lineage: Eukaryota > Viridiplantae > Streptophyta > Magnoliopsida > Santalales > Viscaceae > Viscum > Viscum album. The sequence continues at coordinate 160,875,280 of OY728155.1, read as the reverse complement.
TCTTGGAGCATGTTTTAAACCATACAAAGTTTTTGTTAATTAAAAAACATGATTTAGAAAATGAGGATTTTTAAAACTAGGGAATTGTTAAAAAAACATCCTCAACTATATAAAAATTCAGGAATTCACTTTTGACATCCATTTGATAAAGCTTGAAATTATGATGTGCTGCATAAGCTAGTAGTATTCTAATGAATTCAAGTTGGGAAATAGGTGAAAAGGTTTGTTTACAGTCTATTACCTCCTATTGATTATAAGCTTGTGCAACTAGTCTGGATTTATTTCTTACTATAGTGCCATATTCATCCACTTTGTTTCTAAAAACCCACTTAGTGCCTATGGTCAAGGTGTCTTTGGGTCTATCAACAAGTCTCCATACTTTGTTTCTTTCAAACCTGTTTAATTCTTCTTGTATATCCATCATATAGAATTCATCATTAATTGAATCATTGATTTTATTAGTTTCAAGCTATGACTAAAAGACTTGATGTTCAACCTAGTTTCTTAGAGAAGCTCTAGTCTGTGTTACTTTGTCTAAGTCTCCAACTACAACGTCTAAATGATGATTTTTAAGGTTTCTAACAGACCTATAAAATGAAGGACTGGTCACTTCGGGTTCATCTATAGGTTTGGGTTCATTTTCATAATCTGGAGAGTTTTCATAACTAGATTTTGATGGTTGTTTAGAAACAAAATCATAAGTTTTAGGATTTATGTCTAGATTGTACTTGTTATCCTCAAGATTTTCTAGGGAGGTATTGGACTCATGTGGATCTGTTTCATCAAACTTGACATTCAAAGATTCTTCTACACACTTGGTTCTTTTATTGAAGACTCTATAGGCTTTACTAGATATTGAATAAACTTGGAAAATCCCTTAATCACTCTTAAAGGACAATTTTTCAATATTATATTTTGTATTAAGAATAAAGACTTTGCAACCAAAAACTTTGAAGTAATTAACCTTAGGTTTACGATTATTCCAAAACTCATAGGGGGTCTTCTTTAGGATATATCTAATTAAAACTCTATTGATTATATAACAATATGTATTCACAGTTTCTACCCAAAAATAAACATGTAGATCATATTCACTAAGCATAGTCTTGACTATTTTTTGTAAGGTTCTATTTCTCCTTTCTACAACCCCATTCTGCTGGGGTGTCCTAGGAGTAGAGAAGTTATGACTATAGCCATTTTGTGAGAAAAAATTCAAATTATTTATTTTCAAACTCAAAGACATGGTCACTTATTAAGGTTTTGATCCTAAGTCCACTTAAGTTTTCTAATGATCTAGTATAATTGATAAAATAAGAATAAGCCTCACTTTTGTGATCTAAAAAGAAGTTCTAAGTATACCTAGAAAAGTCATCTACTAGAACATAAACATAGTTCTTCCCATTTAAACTTGAAACTATAAAAGGTCCAAATAAATCCATGTAAACTAACTCAAGAGGTTGATAAGTTGAAACTTATTTCTTTGGTTTGAAAGATATTTTGTGCTGTGTTTCTTTTTGACAAGGATTACAAACTTTATCATTTGGAAACTCTAGTTTAAGTAGATCCTTAAATAACCATTTTCTAGTAATATTTATAAGAGAGTGAATGTTACAGTGGCCTAGTCTTCTATACCAAATACAAGACTCTTTATGAAAGGAACTTAAGTAAGAAACATTCCATGAGATTAAAGAATCCAAATTTACAGTATAGACATTTTCATTTCTAAAGGTATTAAAGACTAAATCATTATTAGAATTTAAAACATTACAAGAATCATTTTAAAATTTAACATGAAATCCATCATCACATAACTGTGAAAGGATAAAAATATTTTACTTAAGATCAGTAACATAAATAACTTTAGAAATTAAAATTGAGTTAGTGTTACTGATTTGGACAAGGACATTAATTTTACCTTTTTCATTATCACAAAAGGTGACATTTCCACTATCAATCTTGATGAGGTTCTTGAAGCTAGAGTATTCCCCTATCACATGTCTTGAACATCCACTATCTGTGTACCATAATATCTTACAGGAACTCTTTAAACATCTTTCCTCAAAAAATAGTTTAAGTAAGAAAATAATTTAGTACCCAGATTGGCATGGGTCCAGTAATATTAGTAACTAAAGCTTTAGGAACCCACATTTTATTCATGGGTTTCCTATAATAAGTTTTTAAAGTTTTAGAAAAATAAACTCTATTAGTTCCAAAATAACTAGTATTAGTAAAATATGTTTCAATATTAGAACTTGCAGAAAAATTCCAAGATTTGGGCATAAAACCAGATTTTCTAGATTTAGATACAAAATTGGTTTTAACAAAATTTCTTTTCCCATGTTGATAACCAATTCTAGTACTATATTTAGGAGAAACCTATTTTCAAATAATTTTAGTTAAGGTATCTTTACCATTTGTAAATTTCTCAATATCCTTCTTCAATTGCTCATTAGAAAGTTTAATTTTAGTGTTTTCATTGAGCAGTTGAGCATTCTTTTCTTTTTATATAGTGACTTTAGATTTAATAGTAGTATAAAGAGAATGCTATTTTTTGAGAGATTTATATTTATCTTTTAGTTCATTTTAATTATCCTCAATAATTTTTCAGTATTCAAACATTTCTTCATTAGTCATATTTTCAGAATTATCAGATTTAGATTTATCTACAGAATAATAAGAGTTCTATACAGGAGATGTTAAGGTTACCTCAGATGTGTTTGTTATAAAACACATGTTGGATTTGTCACCATTTTTATCATGAGATGATTCTGATTCACTGGAGATATCCTCATATACACTCCAATTAGAATTCATTTCCTTATTGTAATTTCTATATTTATCCTCATATTTATTTTTATACTTCATCTTTGGACAGTTAGCCTTCACATGTCTCTTTCATTTGCATTCATAGCAGACTATCTCATTAGTATTATCACTTATTTTCTAATCCTTTTTCTAGTCACCTTTGTTGTAATACTTACCTTTGTAGATAGGATTTCTAAATAACTTATTCTTTATATAAAACTTTTTAAATCTTCTAGATAGTTGAGACATTTTCTCATCACTATTAGTTAATGAATCCTCATTTCTGGAACTTTTAGTAGGAACTTGAATTTTCTTCTTTAGTTTTGATATAGTGGTTTTAAAATCCACTGAATTTATTTTAGGTTCATTAACTTATTATCTATTGACCTTTAGTTCTTCTTCGTACATAATAATATTTCTTATCAGTTCCTTGACTGATGAATTACTGATATCATAGGATTCTATTGTTGATAATTAGGTTTCTCTACACTTTTCTGGTAAACATCAGAGTAGCCGCATGATTTGTTCCTTATCATTAACTGGCTTTCCTAGAGTACTCATTGTATTGAAAATTTCATTGAAACTGAGATACATATCATAAATAGGTTCATCAGGCTTCATTTTAAAGTTACCATATTTAATAGTATACTTGTTAAGCCTCATATCTTTAACATTAGTGGTTCCTTCATGTGAAACAACTAAAGTATCCTAAATTTCATAGGTTGTTTTACATGGAGAAATCCTATTGAATTATTCATCACCTAGAGCACAATATAAGGCATTCATATATTTTTAGTTATTATTATAGTCTTCCTTAATGGCATCATCCCAAGTATTTATAATAGCAGTAGGAATCTTATATTCATCTATAATTGCGGACCAGATTTTAAAACCCATGATTTCTAAATGAATTTTCATTTTGATTTTCCACTGATCATAATTTTTTCCATTGAAATAGTTAGGTTTTTTGGTAGCATCACTTTCCTATCTATTGTTCATGTTAAATAATAAAAACAAGTTTTAAAGAACTATAAATTTTTAAATCAATCTACTAAATAAAATTCTAATATAAACACTATCTAAGATTAACTATCAAAGTAAAGTTAATTTTTATAATTAAATAAATACAATCAGAGAAAAACTAAACTTGAAAGAACACAATGAAATTTAAAATAAGAGGTTCAATATCAAGTAGAGAATTAATCCTATCCACTTGGTGATCACCTAACACCAAGAAGTTTATATAAATGAACTCTAATGAAAACCCTAGATCAGGGTAAACAATAGTATACACACATTCCAGGTCAACAAGACCTCTTCTATAGTTTTCATGAGAGTTCAAAAACAACCAGGCCACATAGGGACCTCTTCAATTGCTATCCTTGAGAGTGTAAGAAGTAAAACATGTGGTTTGTGAATATATCTATGTATCTTATAGTTTTTCATAGGATTTAGTGTGTGTTTATAAAACAGATACACACACTGCTCGTAATATAAAAATAGTTCACAAATAGAGAAAAATAGTGATAAAAGAGTTAGAAGGCTCTGTGTGATTGTCAAGGTATCTTGTAACTCCTTGAAGTTGTGCTGAAATGAAGATTGAGTTAATTTATAGAAACAGATAGAAAAAAAGTGTCGTGAGAGCTTATATCTACTATTTCTAGTGATTTAGTAGTTTGTTCGAGTAGTGCTTATCCTATCTTTATTTTGTTGCTACAAGATGTTCTTCGATTTAAGCTATCAGAAGTATCTTTGTGATTATACAATTTGTAGTTATTGAGTTTTTCTTAGGTGCATGATTAGATCAATTACTTTAATATCTTTTTGATTGGATATTACCTTTATACACTACAGTAGATAATGATCATGTTCTCTGGTACCTCGTACCTCATACTGGTCTTTGACATCGATATTAATGTCATCTACAAAATACATACAAAGTTATTAAACTAAATAATAGAAATAAGTTTCAAAAATATGATCATTATAATAAATTTGAATTTAAATGAAAATTTAAGAGTTGATGGTGTCTCAGGAATGGTAGGTTAGGTATCGATGTCTCAGAACTAGTGTATCAGACTTAGAGCATTCTGCAATTAGGAACAGTGAGTCGAGTAGCGGTGACTCAGGAACACTAGTTCACTCTGATTGTAGGTCCACTTGATAGTTACTCATGCTATCAGTATATCAATGCGATGGTGTATCATCCTTTGAAAAAAAAATTATAAGTTGAGATGTTGGTAGGTTTAACAATCGTAACTCAGTGCGTCGGTAGCTTGAGCGATGATGTATCATCCTTTTTCAGAATCTAGCATCTCTGCTAACGGTGAGACAGCTGATAGCGAGACATCTTATCAGTAGGTCCATACCAATGGTAGCTCATACTTAGCCATTTTTTTGTCATTAGTAGGATTTCCAATAGTGATTCCACCTTAATTGTGACTCATACTTAGTCAAATATTACCAACCTATCTTATGATATGAAACATTAACATAATAGATTAAGATGATAGGTAAAAATGAGTAAACACAATTAAACATATTGAAACATGATGTAACTTAATTATGAATGATTTTTGAGAATTAAAACTATAGGAGACAAAAATATAGGATATTTTTTTGTTATTATATTATAATATTTTAAGAATATTTTAAGGAGTTATAAGAATAACTAAAACAAATACGCATGTTAAGAATTTTACCTCTTCTTTGGAGAACCCATTTAGGTTTATACCTAAAGCCTTAATAGATTGGATTTATGATTAAAAAAGGCCTTTAGGATGTAGGAAGGGATATTAGGAAAATATTTTTCTAGGTATTTTCTGAACCAAAGAGCTTTGGGAGTGTGAAGTGAAGGGGAGAGTGGGTGGCCTTTTTATAAGTGTGGGAGAGGACACACTTGGATTTTTTTGAAAAGAATCAATCATGACCACATTTTTATCATGAAAAAATCCTCTAAAATGGGTAATTATAGAACAATATAGGATATAAGGTATAAATATGTCTATAAAATGTTTTTTTTAAAAGTTGGTAGGTCATTTTAATCCTTATAATTTTAGTTTAACCCCCAATAAATCAGTTTTTACCCTAACTATGGTAATTAATTTTTACTATTTTCCCTATTCATTATAGTATAAAATTAAGTTGAACATATTAGATAATATTAATTATTATGATTAAAAATATGGTATCCTTTTTTAAAAATTCAATTCACAAAAGTGGCAGAATTTAATTTAAAATTAAACTCACAGATGCGTTGAAAAAAATGGTTTTTCCAAAGAAAAAAATTCAAAATTTTAGAAAGTTTTTATATCAGAATTCAATATGAAGTTGATTCCAATGAAATAAATTAGTTAAATTTTAATATAATTAAACTAATTTTACATTAAAATTAATTTAAAATACAAATTAATTTTTAAATAATTTAAATGAAAAAACATTTTTTTAATAAAAAACAATATTTTTCATTATTCATGAAAAAGATTATCTTTTTAGAAAATTATCAAAAATCCATCCAAAGATAATTTTGAGATTTATATTTAAAAAATTAAGTTTATTTTTTCATTTTTTTTAAAATTAGTAAAAATTAATTTTAAATTATTAGTGAAAAGCGTGACTAAACTGCCTTTCATAAAAATATTATTTTTTAGAAAACATTTCTGTTTATTTCAAATGATTCTTATTTTATTTCTAATAGATAGATGACCATTGAATTTATTTTATAAATTTGTAAGCCATATAATTTTAATAATTTATTTATTCCTATTCATACCCATCAACTTAACAACCAGGTTATAATGACCATGTTTAAATAATAACAATTTTAATAGAGTATTGAGTTTTATTTAAACCTAGCATTGCATGCATCACAAGCTATCGAAGAGATTGAATTTATTTAAAAATAAATATATCATAATGTTTTGGTGCGTTAAATTATCTTCTAATCTTGGTGTGGCATTCCATATACACTATCGAACATGATGTCCCTCTTTTAAAATCTTAGGGTGTTATATTCTACCCCCTTAAATAAATTTCATCCTTGTAGTTTAATCTTTATCTCAGTAATAAAGGGTTAGAAATTTTAAAATAATTTTGTTGTAAAACCATATCTTAAAAAGGATTAATAAAAAATCATCTCGATAAGATAGAAAATGAAGTATAAAGGTCATTTGGAATAACACATACCAGGTTTCCATGTAAGTAAACATTGGTGGGAAGTGAAAATATAGACATAAAAGAAAAGTGTAAATAATTATTGAGAGTGATAGAGATCACTGATCATAATAAAGTGAATTATATAGAAAATTAAAATGACCAAAAATCCATAAATCAACAATAAGTGAAAGGACCGTTGGTTCATCAGAAATGAAGGTATTAGGATAACATTTTTTTATTCAAGATCCTTTTCCAAGATATGAGTAATTCCTTTACCATCTTGACTATAAAAATAAGAAAATACAATTACTTGATATATTTCAATTTAATAATCACAATTTCATCATTCGGTTATGCTTCGATCAATTTCCACTTCATCTATTACTCCAAGAAATGAATATCCTAAAAATGATTTTTTATTCTTGAAGTAATAAAATTAAATTTTAACAAATCATATAATCCATAAAAGATTGAAAAGTATTTAGATCTATATTTAAATAGTTTCCAAAACCAATATGGTTGTAATAAGTCATCTAATATAATACATTAATCTTTAAAACTCAATAATAACACCACTGAATCAATACTAGTATTTATCTAGCAAATTGTTTACATAAATACAATAACATATTAAACAGAACATCACATAAGAAAGTGGTAGGAAAAACTCCCTTATCACCCTTCAGTTGCGGGTTCAAGCCCCATGGCCTTGCTATATGTGATGGGTTTCCATCTGGTATGCAGGTTGTCCCTTTTCCAAAACATTATTAATATAATTCCTATAATGTTCCCAAATTTTAATAAACCACAATTAATTCAACATAAATGGTAATATAAAACTTAAAGGTTACTAATAAATTCATAAAATCCTCTTTATAATTATTATCTTAACATTTAGAACATATTAAGAGTTATATTCCCTTAATTTTTTGTTTTCCAAAAATACCAACTTGCCACTGAATCACTTTTCTTGGAACCTTTAAACATATTTTTACAAATCCTTAATGTAATACTAATATAGTAAAATACTAATACATTTAATTATTCTTATAAAGAGAATATCATTGATTAAATACTTCTATAACATAATTATTAAATCCAAATACACAAGAATTTGAATCATTCTACCTTATTTGTATTAATATCATAAGATTTACCTTGACCTCTTAGCTTCTTCTAGGGTATATTACCTTAGTAGTTGGGAAATTAATTTGTGTAGTGCCCCATATCCTTATAGTTGAAGCATTGATCATTGAAAACTTATTTCTTTCCCTTTAAATCACAAACATGATGGAATTTCTTCCCAAAATTGTAGAAAACTCCCATTCCCATTAAGAAAGTACCAGGGTGTTTCTTTGCACAATTATCATATTGGGGGAAATACTTCTTTCCCTTCTTCCATTCAACTATCTTTTTCTCGAACATATTTTTACTCTCTTACTTTAATCCAAATACATAAGACTTGGTGAATTATTTTTCTATCTTGATTACACATGATATTATGTCCTTGTATGATGAGAATGTTTTGGAGACTAGTTCCCTTTGAAGGATTGGATTTAAAACATCAAATAAATGATCAATACTACTCTTTTAATCACATATATAGTCCATATAATGATTTTCTAACCTTTAAAAGTTGTATTTTTTACTTAGAAACATTTTTATATTCCTTTTGTCTTAGATTCAAGAATTCTCTCTCTATATCCTCTCACTGCCCATGAGGAAAATAATTTTCTAAGAAGTGTAACATAAAATCCTTACATTAAATGTTTTATATTTATTCTTCACCTTTAGTGTTTTGAATTAATGACCACCATTGATATGAATCTACCGATATATGATTAAACACCATGTAAACTTTCTCCCTTTCATTACTTCCCAAAGTAAGAAATATATTCTCTAAGGAACTTATCCATTGTGAAAATATAAATGGATTTGTAGTCCCAATGAATGATGGAGGTTTATGATGCATAAATTAGTCTAACATTGTCACACCACATGGTGGATTAGTAGGATATTCCATACAATCAAGGTTATTACTCGTAACCCGAGTTGGCTGTCCCAATATGGTTATAATTTGACCAATTTCAGCTTTAGTTCCAAATCCAACTTTATTATCTTTCCCAGGAGGGAAATCCCTACATGGGGTACATGCAATGATATGGTTCCCATTCCTTCCACTAGGTTCCATTTCTAAACAATGGAATATACTAGATTAGATCATAACATTATACAATAGGTTCTTATTCCACTAAGGTAGGACCAACATGATTCTCACATTCAATATGATCTAGGGTTAGATCAATAGTATCTCCACTAGGACCTTGGTCATCACCACCATGGTCTGATCCACTATTTGAATCATTAGTTTTTTCATATTTCCTTTCACTTTCATCTTCTCCATCATCATATCCAAATTCTCTATCATCTTCCTTTGCTCCATCATCATCCTCATCTTCATCATCATCTTTAGCTTCATCTTCTTCTTCATTGCCACTTCTTTATTCTTCACTATATTCTTCTTCACTACCAGATCTTCTATTATACTCAACATTTTTTGACTCATCACTATAATTCTCATCTAGAAGTGGTTCCTTAGAAGGTAGAGGTCTAGATGGACTTTCAGGACCATAATACATCCTTTCTAGACTGTCAGCAATATCAGGATCACTCATGTCACCTATAGAAGACTCATTTCCTCGACATTACTCAGCCATATCCTCATCAGAATATTCATTATCTTCATTCAGTCCTAGAATAGGATCAACCATGTTCCTTGGCCTTGAGGTATTCTCAACATGATCAAATTTATCATACATCTTGTCATTATCCTCAACCCAAATTTTCTTCCAGGTATTCTAATCAATTTTAATCCTCTTATATATAGCTTTGTTGAGACAGAAACCATAACAAGCATAGATTTTCTCTTCATCTTCATTTACAAATCCCTTATCCTTTAATATGGTAGAGATAATTCTAGGATAAAATAAAGAGTTTTTATTTCAATAGGTCTTGATTATTTCACTGATATGAACCATCATATATTTTTACAAGTTTACCTTATGGTATTTCTTCAATAGATAGAGTAATTAAAAATCTTGAAACTTAAGATATAAAAAATCTCCTTTCATATGACATAACTAATGTTGGATGAATTTGAATAAATGTATGATCTCACCATCAAGTTCTATAGCAATGAGTCTCCAACATTATCTATAACGACCCATAATTTACATACATTGTTATTACTTCAAAATTGAAGCACAATTATTACAACATATAACAAAACCATGAAAGGACCGTATAGGTATAATGTCTTTAGAAACTGGGAAACATAAACAACTAGTTCATAAAGCGTCTACACTGTCTCCCATTTATTTCATCATATCTATAGTCCCTTTTGGCATATCTTACTTAATAAGCTTCTTCCTGACCTGGGGAAAGAAAACATACAAAAGGGTGAGTTCAAATGCTCAGTAAGGGTAAACAAAAGAAATATCAATCATATCATATTCATAAGAACATAACATTTTGGAAATCTTAACCTGCAAAAGAGAGCATAATTTCATAACATGGGATAAATCATAGTAGTGAAATGAAATCCCAATAATCATAAACTAAAACATGAAACTTTGTGGCATACACACATAATCATAGAGAATCATTTCTTATTAGTCAAGACTCATTGCCAAGACTATCTTAGTGGACAAAGTCCATTTCTGAACCGAGTTCACTCCTCGTTTCAGTCCTGTTTTACTGAACCGGTATAACCTGCCGTTCCAGTCATGTCTATCTCATGAGATATAAAATCTCTACCCAATGCATTGGAGGGAGATATAGGTCCCACCCATCTCATAATGATACCATTCTTATGTGTGCCACAAAATCATAAATCATACATCATTGCATAACCCATGTAGTAAAAATGGGATTCTTAAACAACATAACATCATAAAACAATTCATATAAGATAAAGAAATTCATAAAAATATTTCCATCACAACATAATCAAATCCACGTGATAATAGGGATAGAAATAGAACCCTATATTATCTTAGATGGAAAATAATTTTGATGAAACACTTGAACTCCATTCTTGAGGAAAATATCCTTTCTACTTCAAAAACACTTTTCCTTTATTAACATGTCATACAATTATAAAATAAAAGAAGTTGATTAAAAATAAACTTGAAAACTTGTAAAGGAATCTTCTTGGAAATAATGTTTTAAAAAATCCATTCATGCCGTATAAGTTAAAAAAAACATTCTCCTCGTACTTTTGTCGGAAAAGTCAAAAAGTACCTCGTATGAAAAACGACAAAAGATTCCTTTCATATCTTTTACTAAAAACTCACCGAAGGGTAAAGTTGGATTTAAACAATTGTAGGTGGATGGAAATAATATTACATATTGAGGAAACATGGATGTGGATGATAAAATACACCCCAGTAAATTCCAAAGTATAAACAATCCCGGATAAAAAATGAGATTGTGATATTTACCTTACCTTAGGTCCGATTTGCTTCGTAAGTGTCTGAACCTCATGTATAATGATTTAAATAATGTTATTGACTTATTAAAGAATCATACTTATTGTTATGATATCATATATGGTCATATTATTAGCTTCTTATTAGTAATATTTCATTACTACTTGTTATTCGGGTGTTTATTACTTTTTGTTATTATGTGTGTTTGTCGAATAAATTCTTATTCTTCTCTTTAGGTTATAGATACCTCATTTCCAAAATGGTATTAGTGTAATATATATAATATTCATTCATTCAATTCATTTATATAATCATTATGAAATGAAGATCATGTAGAACGAATCGCATCACATCGTGGAGACGGTATTCCGTACGTACGCACGAGCGATGATATCGTTCCCATGATCGTGGAATTGTATTGGAGTGTATGTATACTATTTCAGAATCAATAAAAATTTACAATAATCATATATATTCATTACTTTCACCCTTATACCCATCCAAGTAAGGTGGTGGTGGAAAATAGATTACACCACGGCGTGGAGACGGTATTCTGTACGTACGCACGTGCGGTGATTTCGTTTTCTGTAGGATGGATAAGAGGTGAAATAGGGTTGTTTCATATTTATAATAACATATCAGTATATAATTTATACTGATGTTATTACCTAATAATGAAACAACTAAATAAGAGGGAGTAGAAGAAGAATGGAACTTGAAGAAAACGGTAGAAGGTATTACCTCTTTCTCGAAGTGCCTCCTTTAAGCTTTCTCTTAAGGCACTAGAGTTGGCCTTTTGATAAGACCAGTACCTCTATTAGGTTTCTAAGGAAGTGGGGAAGTAAAATGGGTAGGGTTTGGCCGAGCTTGAAGGCTCAAATTGGTGTGAGGAAGAGAGGGAGGAGGTGCCCTTTTATAAGGGAGGAGAGGGGCACCTTTGGAAATATAAGAAATATTAGTTTATATTAAATACCAACCCCACTTAAAAACTTCCAAAATGACTCACATCCAAAGATTAGATGAGATAGGGTTGTAATATCATCAACCAATAAAATTTAGACATGTTAGGAATTTATTTTAAACATTATCAACTTGATTTATCCTTATTTATCAATTTAATTTTATTTGTGGTAATAATATTCTAAATTTTAACTTATTATAAATAATTACATATGTGTTGTGAATTTTCCATAATTTGACACTTTATGACATTGTCGACCATATAAATTTTAATTTATAATTTTAAATATTTTTGTGATTTTTAAACAATTTTATAATATGTTATTTTTATAAAATAACAATAGTGTCAATTTTGACACTATTCAATTATTTGAATTTAAATAAAATATATACAGAAGATATGTTCGAACTAAAAGCTTTAATAGATTAATAAAATGTCATATGTATCTAAAAAATTATTGTATCACATTAAATAGTTCATATAATATTTATTTTAATATTTTTAAAACAATTTATTTGATATTTTAATTAATAAAATAATTTCAACATCACTATCGTGTCATAATTAATAATAATTATTTAATACATAAAAATTATAAATAAATTCCTATGATGTAGATAATTGTATTAGCTTTCTGGATACTATTCATGTTCGAAGTTTCATTAAGTTTATCACCAAATTAAAATTATTATACTTATAATATTTAAGAAAGTGACATGTTGTCACATTCTTTGGTTTTAATAATAATTAAAATATTTTCATGGAAAAAAGTCCATTAAATGAATCTAATCCGACCCTTAGGTGATATGGGTCGACGTTTAGTCATCCAATAGGATTTTGTCAGGTGTTAGGGTAATTTTATATTCTTATATTTACCCTTAATTACCCGATTTACCTTTAACTATGGTAAATAAAATTTACCGTAGTTACTATTCATAATGTCCAAAAATAAAAAGTAGTCTATTAACATAATTTGGACCCACTAATTCTGAATATGGAATCCATTTTTCAAAATTCAAAACATATAATTTGTAGTAATTAATTTAAAATAAATCCTGTTGTTAAGAAAACGGGTTTTAGAAGTTAAAACATTGCCAAAGATTGAAATGATTTTACCTATGAATTCAATGTGAAATTAATGCTAATGACATAAATTATATTAAATGGTAAAAATATATTCGATTTATACTTTAAAACCATTAAATATTATAATTTATCCATATAAATTATCTCAATGAAAAAAGTTGTTTTTAATTAAAAATTAGCGTATTTTTACTATTCATCAAAATATGAAAGTTATCAGAAAAATATCAAAAATTTATCCAAAGTAAATTTTTATACCCTGATTCAAAATAAGAATTTTATTTTTTCAAATTGAACTTATAAAAATGTCAAAAACTAGATTTAATGTGGGTGCGCCATCAAAACGCGACAAAACTGTATTTTTTGAAAAATATTTCTTTTATCCAAAAAAACTGATTTTGCTTTTATAACTCATTCTAGAAAATGTATAAGTTGAATTAAAATGTTATAAAATTCAAAATTCAGTTAGTAATATTCATAACGGCTAGTTTTAATAATATTTTAATAGCATATCGTTGTTTAGTGAAACTCGGTATTGCGTACGATGCAAGCTATCGAGGAAGGCCGCGGTTGCGTGTAAAGCAAGCCAAGCTAGTGTTGTGTGTAGTGAAAGATTCCTTTGATGATTTATATAACATAAAACAAAATATTTCTCATAAAAGTCTCAGGTGTTACATTCTACCCCCCTTAAAATGAATTTTGCCCTCGAAATTCGTCACTTTTTAACAAACAGATGAGGATACCTCTCCCTCATCATATCCTAAAGCTCCCATGTAGCTTCTTCTAATTGGTGGTTCCTCCATAAAACTTCTACCAAGCGAGTGGTCTTGTTTCGTAGGACTTTTTATCTATGATCCAGAATCTCTATCGGCTGTTCTTCATAAGAAAGATCTTGCTCCAGTGGTACAACTTCTGAGCTGAGTACATGTGAAGGATCAGGTATGTACTTTCTCAGGAGAGATACATGGAACACATCGTGTACTTGAGAGAGATTCGGTGGAAGCACCAATCAGTAAGCTACCTTCCCGACACAATCCAGTATTTTGAAAGGACTGATATATATAGGGCTCAATTTCCCCTTCTTTCCAAATCTCATGACCCTCTTCCTGGGAGATATTTGTAAGAACAATTTATCACCCACTTCAAACTCTAGGTCTTTTCTTCTGTTGTCGGCATAACTTTTCTGTCGACTCTGAGCTGGTCTAATCTGTTGTTGAATAGATCTGACCTTTTCTGCCATTTAATCAACGATATCAGGTCCTAATAGCTTTCTTTCCCCAACTTCATCCCAGCAAGTTGGAGTCCTGCATTTCTTTCCATAAAGAGCTTCATAAGGAGCCATCTGAATACTGGAGTGAAAGCTTTTATTATAAGAAAATTCCACCAAAGGTAGGTGTTGATCCCAACCACCTTTAAAATCCATAGAGCAAGCTCTCAACATATCTTCTAGAGTTTGAATTGTTCTCTCAGACTGACCGTCTGTCTGAGGATGATAAGCAGTTCTGAAATTCAACTCTATATCCAGAGTATGCTGAAGACTTCGCCAGAACTTTGAGGTAAATCTCGGATCCCGACCAGATATAATAGAAAGTGGTACTCCATGCAATCTTACCACTTCCTTTACATATGTCCCAGCAAGCTGATCCAGAGAGAAATCCTCTCTAATAGCAATGAAGTGTGCAGACTTTGTAAGACGATCAACTATGACCCAGATAGCATTATTGCCTTTGGATGTTTTAGGAAGTCCTGTGACAAAGTCCATAGTGATGTTTTCCCATTTCCATTTGGGTATGGGTAATGGTTGTAACATCCCCTTAGACTTCTGTCTCTCAGCTTTAACTTGCTGACAAACCAAGCATCGAGAGACATATTCAGCAACATCTCTTTTCATGCCATCCCACCATAAGTACTCTTTCAGGTCCCTATACATCTTCGTGCTTCCAGGATGAATAGAGAATGAAGAACTATGAGCCTCATCCAGTAGCTCCTTCTTTAATTCGGGGATGGGAGGAACACAAACCCGATTTCTGAACTTTATTATCCCATCACAATCAAGGTTGAATTCAGGAACATTTCTCACCTTCTTTTGTAACTCTACATCTTCTTTCTATGCCTCTTTAATCTTCACATGTATAGATGGTTGAACATTCATTTGAGAAAGATAATATTTTTCCCTTTCCATTATAATTCCAAGATCCATTCTTTGTAAATCCATAAATATTGGATCTTTTGTGATCCTCATCATGGATAAACTGGCATGGTCTTGTCGACTTAATGCATCTTCCACCTTGTTTTCTTTCCCAGGGTGGTAATGGATTGAGCAGTCGTAATCCTTAATCAGCTACAACCATCTTCTTTGACGCATATTCAGCTCCTTTTGTGTGAAAATATACTTTAAAATTTTATGATCAGTATAAATATCACACCTTTCACCATAAAGGTAATGCCTCCAAATCTTTAATGCAAAGATTACCGTAGCTAACTCCAAATCATGAGTTGGGTAATTTTTCTCATGTATTTTCAACTATCGTGAGGCATAAGCTATCACCATATCATTTTGCATAAGAACACACCCCAATCCCTTCTTGGATGCATCACTGTAGATCACAAACCTTTCTCCACTACAAGGCAGTGTGAGCACAGGTGCACTGGATAACCTTCTTTTCAACTCCTTGAAATTCTCTTCACATTCCTCCGTCCAGACAAACTTAACTCCTTTCCGAGTCAACTTGGTGAGTGGATTAGATAATTGTGAAAAATATTTCACAAAACGTCAATAATATCCAGCCAAACCAAGAAAAATTCGGATCTCAGTTACTATTGTTGGTCTCGACCATCTTTCGATAACCTCTGTTTTTGCTGGATCCACAGATATCCCCTCTTTTGAGATTATGTGACCAAAAAATGCAACTTTTTGAAGCCAAAATTCACACTTGGTAAATTTGGCATAAATATTCTCCTTTCTCAGGGTCTTCAATATAATTCTCAAGTGATCTTCATGTTCTTCCTTGCTCTTTGAATAGACAAAAATATCATCTATAAAGACTACCACAAACTGATCAAGATATTTTCTAAAGACTCTATTCATCAGATCCATGAAGATAGCAGGGGCATCAATAAGACCAAATGGCATCACTATAAATTCATAGTGTCCATACCTTGTACGGAAAGCCGTCTTTAGTATATCCTCTCTTTTAACCCTTAATTGATGATACCCTGAACGAAGATCAATCTTGGAAAAGTATTGAGCTCCGCGTAGTTGGTCAAATAAGTCATCAATGCGTGGGAGATGATATTTTTTCTTGATAGTGATCTTGTTAAGTTCTCAATAATCAATGCAGAGTCTCATTGATCCATCTTTCTTCTTAACAAATAGAACATGTGCTCCCCATGGTGACACACTAGGGTGTATGAACCCCTTATAAAGATTCTCTTGGAGTTGCTTCTTCAATTCCTGCAACTCAATTGGGGCCATTCTATAAGGTGTATTTGAAATAGGCAAAGCACCCGGTACGAGTTCTATTGAAAACTCAACTTCACGATTTGGTGGAAGACCCGACAATTCCTCCAGAAAGATATCATCAAACTCCCGTACAATGGGAATATTCTTAATTGTGAGTTTCTCACCAACCATTTGAGATAAATAACCTTCATTAAGTGAAATCAAGACCCATAAGATGGAAGAAATTTCCACTGGAAGGTTATGTTCATCCTTGCATCGATAGATGATCATATATTGATCTGGAATATGAAATGTGACTTCCCTTCTTTGGAAATTGATATGAGCTCCATATAAAGAAAGCCAATCCATGCCAAGAATCACATCAAATTCCACTATAGGAAGGATCACAAGATTTGCAGGAAGCACTTTCCCAAAAACTTCAATCAGGGAAGAATTATAAACTTTTGATGCGACTGTTGTGCCATTAGGTGTTGTCACAGCTAACTCAACATCTAATTGTTGAGGTAATACGGTGATACCCTTAGAAAAATATTCAAAAATAAAAGAGTGGGTGGATCCAGAATCAAATAAAACATTTGCTACTTTAGAGTGGATGGTAAGTGTAACTTTCACCACATCGTTATCGTACTCCACATCACTGATAGAAATTGCATGTGACTTTCCTTTGTCTTTAGCCTTAAGATTTTATTGATGTCGATCATCATCAACAACCCTTGGATTAGGGCATTTATTGTCATAATGCCCCATCTACTTGCACTTGAAACATTGAAGTGTAGTAGGTTCATTCTGTGTGTCCCTTCCTTTGTTTGCATCATTAGACATCTTCTTCCCATCATTGCGGCATTCAAATGCCTGATAACCTTCCTTTCCACATTTGAAAAATTTACTTGTCCCTTTAAGACAACTCCCTCCATGTTTCTTTCCACACTTTGAGCATAAGGGAAATCTCATCTTCTTTTCAGTGTGCTCTTTAGATTTTCCTTTGAATTCCATTTTCCTCTTCTTATCAAACCCATATGACTGATGGGTTACTCCAATCTCCATCTCGACTTTGAGAGCACATCGAACGATTTCCTCGTAGCTATTAAAGTCCCTTATGGCTAACGCCCTTCGAAGACTTGGTTTTAAGCCACTAAATAATTGATCGATCTTACTCTCAGGTTGGATAATAATACCATAAGCGTACCTTGCAAGTCTTGTAAAATTTGCTTCATAGGTACCAACAGATTCATCATCCTTTTGCTTCAGTTCAAGAAACTCTTTCTCCATATTTGTTTGGAGAATACGAGGGAAGTACTTATTGAAAAATAAGTTCTTGAACTCATCCCATTCCATGGACTCAATTTCATCCCTTTACCTCGTATTCTTAATAAGATTCCACCATTGATCAGCATCTCCTTCCAAACGATACACTGCTAGGATGACTTTATCATGTTCAGAACATTGAATAACTGAAAATATCTTTTCAGTAGTACTAATCCATTGTTCAGAAACTAATGGATTAGTAGACCTGCTAAAAGAAGGTGGACGCTGCCTCATGAAGGATTCAACAGAATATTGCTCCTTCCTTTGCTCGTTTGGAAGTCCTGCATGATTCATATCTTGAGAAAGTTGTGTGAGCATGGCCACAAGATTTTTCATTCCAGCTCCCATAACGTTTGGTTGCTCAGGGGGACAATCATTGCATTGCCCATCGCATTCCGCATTAACACGATTCCTTCGGGTTCCAGCCATTGACTAAAACCAAGAAGAATAGTGTGAGCAACACTAATTATAATAGGAAAACCACATAATCAAGAATAAAATTTCACACTTAAGGTCTTATCATAGGTTGTTCATGGACATTTCTAAAACACTAATATTGTGTTCTATGCTTAGACTTATCCTTAGGATTCTTACTAAGGCTTTCACATCCTAGTTTCCAAAGGTTGACTATACCTTTCCTCTGATACCAACTATAACGGTCTGGAATTACTTCCAGTGGACTATAGTTGATACCTATCAGGGCACTCCATGGGAGGCTACACCCCCTGGGCGGGACACACCACCATCCCCAGTGGCAACCATTTCCTCATGAAGCCCTTGGGCGGAGAGCCATGCTTCGTCCAATGCTCACATGTGAGAGTTCCCAAGGATCGGATACATTTTTACCTCCTTTGCCTCTGATACCAACTATAACGAACCATACTTTACATACATTGTCATTACTTCAAAATTGAAGCACACTTATTACAACATATAACAAAACCATGAAAGGACCGTATAGGTATAGTGTCTTTAGAAACTGGGAAACATAAACAACTGGTTCATAAAGCGTCTACACTGTCACCCATTTATTTCATCATATCTATAGTCCCTTTTGGAATATCTTACTTAATAAGCTTCTTCCTGACCTAGGGAAAGAAAACATACAAAAGGGTGAGCTCAAATGATCAGTAAGGGTAAACAAAAGAAATATCAATCACATAATATTCATCAGAACATAACATTTTGGAAATCTTAACCTGCAAAAGAGAGCATAATTTCATAACATGGGAAAAATCATAGTAGTGAAATGAAATCCAAATAATCATAACTTAAAACATGAAACTTTGTGGCATACACACATAATTATAGAGAATCATTTCTTATTAGTCAAGACTCATTTCCAAGACTATCTTAGTGGACAAAGTCCATTTCTGAACCGAGTTCACTCCTTGTTTCAGTCTTGTTTTACTGAACCGGTATAAACTTCCATTCCAGCCATGTCTATCTCATGAGATATAAAATCTTTACCCAATGCATTGTAGGGAGATATAGGTCCCACCCTTCTCATAATGATACCATTCTTATGTGTGCCACAAAATCATAAATCATACATCATTGCATAACCCATGTAGTAAAAATGGGATTCTTAAACAACATGACATCATAAAACAATTCATATAAGATAAAGGAATTCATAAAAATATTTCCATCACAACATAATCAAATCCATGTAATAATAGGGATAGAAACATAACCCTATATTATCTTAGATGGAAAATAATTTTGATGAAACACTTGAACTCCATTCTTGAGGAAAATATCCTTTCTACTTCAAAAAAACTTTTCCTTTCTTAACATGTCATATAATTATAAACTAAAAGAATTTGATTAAAAATAAACTTGAAAACTTTTAAAGTAATCTTCTTGGAAATAATGTTTTAAAAAATCCATTCATGCCGTATAAGTTAAAAAAAACATTATCCTCATACTTTTGTCGGAAAAGTCAAAAAGTACCTCGTACGAAAAACAACAAAAGATTCCTTTCATATCTTTTACTAAAAACTCACCAAAGGGTAAAGTTGGATTTAAAAAATTTTAGGTGGATGGAAATAATATTACATATTGAGGAAACATGGATGTGGATGATAAAATACACCCCAATAAATTCTAAAGTATAAACAATCTCAGATAAAAAATGAGATTGTGATACTTCCCTTACCTTAGGTCCAATTTGCTTCCTAAGTGTCTGAACCTCCTGTATAATGATTTAAATTATGTTATTGACTTATTCCAGAATCATACTTATTTTTATGAGATCATATATGGTCATATTCTTAGCTTCTTATTATTAATATTTCATTACTACTTGTTATTTAGGTGTTTATTACTTTTTGTTCTTATGCGTGTTTGTAGAATAAATTCTTATTCTTATCTTTAGGATATAGATACCTCATTTACAGAATGGTATTAGTGTAATATATATAATATTAATTCATTCAATTCATTTATATAATCATTATGAAATGAAGATCATGTAGAACGAATCGCATCACATCGTGGAGACGGTATTCCGTACGTATGCACGAGCGATGATATCGTTCCCATGATCGTGGAATTGTATTAGAGTGTATGTATACTATTTAAGAATCAATAACACTTTAAAATAATCATATATATTCATTACTTTCACCCTTATACCCATCCAAGTAAGGTGGTGGTGGAAAATAGATTACACCACGGCGTGGAGACGGTATTCCGTACGTACGCACTCGCGGTGATTTCATTTTCCGTAGGATGGATAAGAGGTGAAATAGGGTTGTTTCATATTTATAATAACATATCAGTATATAAGTGATACTGATGTTATTACCTCATAATGAAACAACTAAATAAGATGGAGTAGAAGAAGAATGTAACTTGAAGAAAACGGTAGAAGGTATTACCTCTTTCTCGAAGTGCCTCCTTTAAGCTTTCTCTTAAGGCACTAGAGTTGGCCTTTTGATAAGACCAGTACCTCTAGTAGGTTTCTAAGGAAGTGGGGAAGTGAAATGGGTATGGGTTGTCCGAGCTTAAAGGCTCAAATTGGTGTGAGGAAGAGAGGGAGGAGGTGCCCTTTTATAAGGGAGGAGAGGGGCACCTTTGGAAATATAAGAAATATTATTTTATATTAAATCCCAACCCCACTTAAAAACTTCCAAAATGACTCATATCCGAAGCTTAGATGATATAGGGTTGTAATACCATCAACCAATAAAATTTAGACATGTTAGGAATTTATTTTAAACATTATCAACTTGATTTATCCTTATTTATCAATTTAATTTTATTTGTGGTAATAATATTCTAAATTTTAACTTATTATAAATAATTACATATGTGTTGTGATTTTTCCATAATTTTACACTTTATGAAATTTTAGACCATATAAATTTTAATTTATAATTTTTAAATATTTTTGTGATTTTTAAACAATTTTATAATATGTTATTTTTATAAAATAACAATAGTGTCAATTTTGACACTATTCATTTATTTGAATTTAAATAAAATATATTCAGAAGATATGTTCAAAATAAAAGATTTAATAGATTTATAAAATGTCATATGTATATAAAAAATTAGTGTAGCACATTAAATAGTTCATATAATATTTATTTTAATATTTTTAAAACAATTTATTTGATATTTTAATTAATAAAATAATTTCAACATCACTATTGTGTCATAATTAATGATAATTATTTAATCCATAAAAATTCTAAATAAATTTGTATGATGTAGATAATTGTATTACCTTTCTGAAGACTATTCATTTTTGAAGTTTCATTATGTTTATCGCCAAATTAAAATTATTAAAATTATAAGATTTAAGAAAGTGACATGTTGTCACATTCTTTGGTTTTAATAATAATTAAATTATTTTCATGGACAAAAGTCCCTTAAATGAATATAATACGACCATTAGGTGATATGGGTCTACTTTTAGTCATCCAATAGGATTTTGGCAGGTGTTAGGGTAATTTTATAATCTTATATTTACCCTTAATTACCCGATTTACCTTTAACTATGGTAAATAAAATTTACCGTAGTTACTATTCATAATGCCCAAAAATAAAAAGTTGTCTATTAACATAATTTAGACCCACTGATTCTGAATATGGAATCCATTTTTCAAAATTCAAAACATATAAGTTGCAGTAATTAATTTAAAATAATTCCCATTGTTAAGAAAATGGGTTTTAGAAGTTAAAACATTAGCAAAGATTGAAATGTTTTTACCTATGAATTCAATGTGAAATTAATGCTAATGACATACATTATATTAAATGGTAAAATTATATTCTATTTATACTTTAAAACCATTCAATATTATAATTTATCCATATAAATTATCTCAATGAAAAAAGTTGTTTTTAATTAAAAATTAGCGTATTTTTACTATTCATCAAAATATGAAAGTTATCAGAAAAATATCAAAAATTTATCCAAAGTAAATTTTTATACCCTAATTCAAAAGAATAATTTTATTTTGTCAAATTGAACTTATAAACATGTCAAAAACTAGATTTAATGTGGGTGTGCCATCAAAAGGCGGCAAAACTGTATTTTTTGAAAAATATTTCTTTTATCCAAAAAAAACTGATTTTGATTTTATAACTCATTCTAGAAAATGTATAAGTTGAATTAAAATGTTATAAAATTCAAAATTCAGTTAGTACTATTCATAACGGGTAGTTTTAATAATATTTTAATAGCATATCGTTGTTTAGTGAAACTCGGTATTGCGTACGACGCAAGCTATCGAGGAAGGCCGCGGTTGCGCGTAAAGCAAGCCAAGCTAGTGTTGTGTGTAGTGAAAGAATCTTTTGAGGATTTATATAACATAAATACAAAATATTTCTCATAAAAGTCTCGGGTGTTACATTCTCCATTGTCTGTCAACTCAGTCAAAGCTGGCTCATAACTAAAAAGATCACTTGTGGGAGGATCACTCCCTATATGGTCATCACAAACACCCTCAGGGGGTAACTTTAGACATTATTCCCAATCCTTAGATGAAAAAGACACTCTCCTTCCACCCACTATCGACTTTATCCAAAAAACCTCTGATCCTTCTAGCAAAAACTCAATATACAGGTGAAATTCACGTACCGGCCTCGGATAGTACAACCTCTCATTGTTGGAGAACCACTCCAACCACCCTTGGGTTTGAAACACATTTAATAGAAGAGACTTACTCAACAACATCCATTCCAAATGTACTTACTTATAAGGGGTCACAATGTGATTCCTGAGTTCTGGATGAATAGGTGGTGGTTTTTGTCACGACCCGTCCTCGGGGCCCGTGCCGTGACTACCCCAAGCCCGCCTTCCATAGGCCAGGGGCTGGCGACTAGCACCAAGGCGTAAAATCCCGGAAAAAGGGAAGGCATTGCCTTTGAAAAGTAAACAAGCACCACCTAGTAAGCAAGCAGAAAAGTAAACACTAAGTAAAAACTGTACAAGCTGTGCTGAAGTAAAAGGGGCCGGAAATACAAGCCCAACTGTAAAGTACAACTAAAAGGGAAAAACAACAACTGAAAGGAAAAGCCGCAGCGTCGAGCCGTCCTCTGGAAGTCCCACCTGAAGGGTGGGTACAGATAGCCTCCACTGCACCTCGGGTCCACCTGACCGCTCCGAGTACGTCCCGCCCAGTGGTCCACCCCCAGGTACCGTCCTGCTCCGCACGCCTCCACCACGATCAGCGGTGTCCGTCATCTGCAACCAACACAACGTAGTGCGGGCATAGCCCGTGCAGGGGTGAGTATAAGCTACTCAGTAGGGACCCCGAGACCCCCGAAGGTCTCCCGAAATCCACAAAGGATAATCCACAAAGGAAAGATACAATCACGAAGTAACATCTGACACGGCTTAGGTATATGCCCATACATATACCTAAGTCATCAATTCCCGTTCGGCTCCAACGGCCGAGCCCAAGCACAACCCAGTCCACACAGGAAAGCAAACATATACCCACACAGGATAGCACAACACAATCCACAAAGGAGAGTAAATAGTAAATCCACACAGGATAGCTCAACACAATCCACAAAGGAGAGTAAACAGTAAATCCACACAGGATAGCTCAACACAATCCACAAGGAGAGTAACACAAGATTCAGCTCACACAGGTATACTTCTTCGGATGACGATAAGGATGATCACTGATCCATCTAAGTCGTCAGACCCACGAAGGATCGATAGGTAACTAACCCCCGAAATGACCCACACAGGATCGGGCCCACACAGGACCTGTAGGCGCTGGCTCACACAGAACCGCTGAGCGCTGACCCACACAGGATCAAACCCACACAGGATCGGGCCCACACAGGACCGGGCCCACACAGGACCTGTAGCACTGATCCACGTAGGATCGCTGAGTGCAGTAGTCGTCGCAGTCCACTGAGGATTTCTGCACAGTCGTCGCCGCAGTCCACTGGGGATCTCTGCACGGTCGTCGTCGGAGTCCACGGAGGATCTCTGCACAGTCGTTGCTGTCGAAGAAGTAGTCGCAGCCAGCACTAGGGTTCCCGCACACAGCAAGCTCGTTCGGGAGGGTCCGCTCCACGAGCCGAGAGGCTGATACATCAACTGACACAAAGTCTGAAGTTGATGTATCCAAAAGTTCCGTATTGTCAACAGGAACTCAACGTCGCAGACGACGCGTCAATCGGACGCCCGGTCTGAGAGTTATTGACTTTTTCGTCCCAGGGGCCCGGTTGGTTTTTAAGGCAAAACCAACCCGACTGTACTCCACCTGCGTCCAAACCTCGGGCGAAGTAAGCCAAAAGATCCGTCTCACAAAGAGGAAAACAACAAAGCTGACGGCACGTCAATCGGACGTCCGTAGCTCAAGATATGAGCATTTCCGCTCCGAGGGCCCGGTTGGTTTCGTGTACGAACCAACCCGGCTGAAATCAAAGTATTCCGAAACCTTGAGTGCGATATACCGAAACGACCGTCTCGATCCAAGGATCGCGTTGCCGCTGACGGCGCGTCGTTTGGAGGCCCGTAGCTCAAGTTACGAGCACTTGAACGAAAACCGTCCGAAGACGGGGGGTCCGGGTCGACCCGGCCCGACCCCCCCGGGGTCGGCCGAACCCGGTTCGACCCGGTCGGACTGGTCTGGCCCGGCCAGGGCCGGTCCAGCTCGGCTCGGCCGAGCGGCCGACGCGGGGGGAGCCGCCGCCCCGCGTGACACCCCCGCGGCACCCGCGGGGTGTCGGCCAGACAACCGGACGCGGCTGAAGCCGCGTCCCGGGTGACGTGGGGGGAGCCGTCGCCCCCGCGTGACACCCGCGGGACACCCGCGAGGTGTCTCCCTGGCGCCGGACGCGGCTTCAGCCGCGTCCCGCGAGCGCCGCCGTCGCGGCCGATGACGCGGCGGTCTCGTCCGGCAGCGCGCCAGGCGCCGCCGCATCTCGGTGTCGGCGCCGCCGTGCCGGCGACCCGCGCCGCCGCCGGCTTCCGCGGGCCGCCAGAGTCGCTCCGGTGGCCCGATTTTCTTGCCGTCTGCGTCGATGCTCCTCCCGGGTTCCGTTCTTCACTGCGGGATCATCAAACATCCATTGCGGCACGTTCCGTCGTCGCCCGTCAAATCCGCACAAAACGATGAACGACGGAGGGTCATCGGGCCGTGTTCATTTGGCCCGCACCCTCCGCGTTAGAGATAAACAACGGGAGGAATAAATTTCAACACATGAACGCATATCCGAAACAATTTTTAATGAAATAAATTTGTTTCATAAATCGGGTTCCTCATTTGAACGGAAACAACATGGGAAGTAAGGGCATTTCCAAGAAATAAAATACCTACCTCGAAGTCGTCGTCGAACGCACGTCCTTCGCGGAATTGCTCGTCGTAGAAGGAGGGGATCGTCGCGTCGTCGCAGAAAGGCGTCGCGTCATCGCGGAATCCGGCGTTGAGTCGTCGAACTCAACGGACCAAGAACAATAGATTTAATTTAATTAATTAAATCCATGTTTTGGTAAAGAACCACAAAGGAGATTAAAAAGAAATTCCGAGACTCTTTCCTCAAGCAGCCGATCGAAGATCCGTCGCGGAGGAAGAGACGTCGCAGAAGAACGTTGCAGGAAGGGAACGTCGGCGTCGCGGATCACGGCGTCGCGTCGTCGATTCCCGGTTTCGGCATTTTTCGCGTTCTTCGCGTTCTTCACGAAGGAGGTTGAAGGTTCAAGAACTCCTCTCAACGAGTAATCCTCCAAAAGATAGGTTGGTCTTATTTTATTATTATGACAACAAACGAAAACGGGTAAGTAACGACCCATCAATTCGTTGAATTAATTCAACGAAAGAAACAACTCATTTAATTTATGAAATAAACCGCCTAATTAAATGGTCTGTTAAGAATTTAAGAAAACGCGTCAGTTGACTTTCATAATGACGGGTTTTCGCGGGTGCGTTACTTAGCGGAAAGAAACGGCGGGGCTCGTGCGGGCCCCACCTCACAAATATCCTACCAAGGGGGTAGGATATTTCTGGATAGCATCCTATCCGGATCAACTCAGTTTAAGCCGTCTTTAAGTGGCTTCAAGTGGCTTCCAAGTGGCTTAAGTGAAATAAAATAAAGTTGTCGTAAAATTATTTTATTTCTTAACTTTAAGCCCGAAAATTAAAAAACCACACCCGAGTAAACGCAACTCCGGAAGATACATTTCTAAGCAAATACTAGCGCTGCGATTTCATCGGTGCCCTCAAAATTCGATTCCGGGCACCGGTTCAAAAGTTAGAAAAACCCGCTCGTCCGTTCACTGAACATACCCGAGACAAACTTCGGAAAATGATTCCGGGCACACCGGGCCTCGGAATCAGGTGCCGTCAGAAACTGCGCTCTTGTAAAATTCCAAAGAAAATTAAGAAAAAAATTTCCTTGAAATTTACGGGTCTTTACATTACTCCCACCTCAGGGCTTTACGTCCCCGTAAAGATACATCAAAAACTAGGGAACAAATGTGGGTACTGAGCACGCATCTGAGCCTCCCGCTCGCAGGTGCTCTCCTGGAGGTTCCCGTACTGCCATCTGATGCGCACATGAGGAATCGATCGCCCACGTAGGACCCGCTCCTGTCGATCCTCTATCTCCACCGGGACCTCCGCAAAATTCGCCCCATCATCCACGTCTAGCTCCCCATAGTCAATGATGTGTGTCAGGTCATGCACGTATCTCCTCAGCTGAGATACGTGGAAGACGTCGTGCACCCAGTGCAACTGAGGTGGCAGAGCCATGCGATAAGCCACCTCGCCAATCCTGCTGAGGACCTGGAAAGGCCCGATGAAGCGTGGAGACAACTTGCCGCCTCGGCCAAACCTCTGCAAACCACGTCAAGGTGAGACCCACAAGAAGACGTGGTCACCATCCTCGAACTCTAGTGGCCTCCACCTCCTATCAGCGTATGACTTCTGCCGGCTCTGTGCTGTCCTCATCCGCTCCTGGATGACCTGGACCTTCTCTGTCGTGGCCCGGACCATCTCTGGTCCCACAAGTGCTGACTCCCCTGGGTCTGTCCAGCACAAAGGAGATCTGCAAGGTCTGCCGTACAACGCCTCGTATGGTGCCATCCCAATGGTGGAGTGGTAGCTGTTGTTGTACGCGAACTCCACCAAGGGTAGGTGGTCCTCCCAACTGCGACCAAAGTCGAGGACACATGCACGGAGCATGTCCTCGAGAGTCTGAATGGTCCTCTCTGTCTGACCATTCGTCTGAGGGTGAAAGGCGGTGCTCAGACGTAGTCGCATCCCGAATTCCTCCTTCAACCCCTTCCAAAGCCGGGAAGTAAAGCGAGCATCCCGATCGGAGATGATAGTCGATGACACACCGTGAAGCCGTACAATATCCTGAACGTAGAGACGCCCCAAGCTCTCCACTGAGCCCTGCTCTCGGATGGGTAAGAAGTGTGCCGACTTGGTGAGTCAGTCAACAATCACCCAAACGGAGTCGTGACCTCTGGAAGTGTGTGGAAGTCCAGTCACGAAGTCCATAGATATGCCGTCCCACTTCCACTCCGGGACCTCCAAGGGCTGTACCAAGCCTGCTGGTACCTGATGCTCTGCCTTCACCTGCTAGCAGGTGAGGCACTGTGAAACGAACTCTGCCACAACCTTCTTCATGCCCGGCCACCAGTGCTGTTGTCTAAGATCCTGGTACATCTTCGCCACTCCAGGATATACCGCCAAAGGAGAAGTGTGAAACTCTCTCAGCACCTCCTCTTGTAAAGCGACTGGTACCAAGGTACGTCCTCTGAAAAGGACATCATGCTCTGCTCCAAGGGAGAAACCATCAGGTGCCTGTCCCAAGGATATCTATGCACGCCGTGTCTCACAGTCAGCATCCCCACGCTGTGCCTCTCTGACCTGCTGTAGAAGTGGAGGAGAGACGGTGAGAGACTGAAGGAAGGCTGCTCCGTCTCTATCCACGAAGGATATCTGCAAAGCGGCTAGTTGCTCTGTCACCTCCTCAAGTAGCTGGATGCCCGTCCTCCTGCTGAGGGCATCGACTACCACATTCCCCTTACCAGGAGTATAGACTATCTCAAAGTCATAGTCCTGGAGGAACTCGAGCCATCGCCACTGTCTCAGGTTCAGGTCCTTCTGAGAGAAGATGTACCTGAGACTCTGGTGGTCAGAAAAGACTGTAAAGCGCTCGCCCATCAGATAGTGCCGCCATGTCTTCAGAGCGAAGACCACTACTGCCAACTCCAGGTAATGGGTAGCGTAGTTCTACTCATGCAGCCTCAACTGACGTGATAAATAGGAAATCACGGCCCGCTCCTGCATCAGGACACACCCGAGTCCGATCCCTGACACATCGCAGTAGACTACGTATCCAACTCCCTCCTCAGGCAACCTCAAGATAGGCGCGCTGGTCAATCTCTGTCTCAGCTCCTGGAAGCTCTACTGACATCTGTCTGACCACACGAAGGGTTTCCTCTTATTATTCAACGCTGAGAGTGGCGCCGCAACTCTGGAGAAGTCCGGCACAAATCTCCGATAGTATCTAGCTAGACCCAAGAAACTCCGCACCTCCGTCACGCTCCTGGGTGGCTCCCAAGCTAGCACTGCCTCGATCTTCGCGAGATCCACTGCAACTCCCGCCTCAGAAATGACGTGCCCAAAGAAGTGGACCTCACATAACCAGAACTAGCACTTAGAGAGCTTTCCATAAAGCTGGTGCTCTCGGAGCGTGTCTAGTACAACTCGCAAGTGGTAGGCGTGCTCCTCCTCCGTGGTCGAGTACACCAAAATGTCGTCGATGAAGACCACGACAAATCGATCGAGGTACGGCTGGAAGATCCTATTCATGAGGCTCATGAACACTTCTAGAGCATTGGTTACGCCGAAAGGCATAACCAAGAACTCATAGTGGCCATATCGACACCTGAAGGCCGTCTTCTGCACATCCTCGTCTCGAACTCTGAGTTGATGATAGCCTGACCTGAGGTCTATCTTCGAGAACCACCGTGCTCCCTTGAGCTGGTCGAAGAGATCATCAATCCTGGGTAGCGGATACTTGTTCCTCACTATCACCTGGTTCAGGCAACGATAATCGACACACAGTCGCAAGCTCCCGTCCGCCTTCTTGGCGAACAAAATCGGGGAAGCCCAGGGTGAAACACTGGGTCGGATGAACCCCTTGCCCTGCAAGTCCTCCAACTGTACCCGCAGCTCTCGAAGCTCAGCGGGGGCCATCCAATATGCTGGAGTGGATATCGGGGCTGTCCTGGGGTACATGTCAACATAAAAGTCTACCTCTCTGCGAGGAGGTAGCCCTGGAACGTCATCGGGAAAGACGTCCGCATACTGATCCACCACTGCAGGAAAACTGGGACTCCGCACGTCAACTGCTCCCAGGATGAGGCTAGCCAACTGATGAGTGATGGGCTTTCCTCTCCTCTACGGGAGTCCATCCTGTGCTGCAAAGGCTCCCTTCTCGTCGGTGAAGGTGAACCTGCTCCCGTCGGTGCACACACATCACACCTTGCGCCTAAAACAGTCAATCTGAGCATGGACTGTAGATAACCAATCCATGCCCAAGATGACGTCGTAAGGCCTCGACGCTACTACAAGAAGATCCCAGCCGAATCTCTCGCCTCCTAGAGTAAGCTCACACTGCCGGCACCAATGCGTAATCGTCGAGTCTGCTCCCGTAGGAGTCTCTAGCCGTAAGGATCGAGCCAACGGCTCTGTCGGAATCTCTGAGCTCCGAACAAGGGCAGTGGCTATGAAAGAGTGACTCGCTCCTGTGTCTATAAGAACTGCAGCAAAGGTGGAATAGATATAGATCGTACCTCAAATCATCTCTGGTGCGCCGTGGTCGTAGGCCTCCACTGCCTGGAGCTGTGCCTGTCTCTGCCCGCCAGCTCCCGGTGGTCGGGGCGGACCTCCTGGTGGTGGTGGTGGCAGAGCCTCAAAGCATCGCCCACCACCTACTGCTCGGCCAGCTCCTCTGCCTCGTCCGCCTCCTCCCTACGGACCGCCACGGTCAACCCTCTGCCTCTGCCTGGGTGGCCCCTCCACCGTCTGCTGCCCCTCGGTACGGCGGGTCGGGCAGTCACGAGCCATGTGGCCCTACCCGCCGCACTCGTAGCACTGCCTGCCTCTCGGAAGGCTGGCTCCGCGCTGTGTGCCCCACACTGCTGAGCCCGTGTCCCGAGGTCGTCTACCGGAAGGCCTGGTCTGCCTGGAACCCTGAGTCATTTGTCGGCTACCAGCTGCCGAAGACTCTGCTACCTGCCGCCCTGCGGTAGGTCTCGCTGTGGACTCAGCCAGGAAGCTCTCGATCAGAAGGGCTCGCTCTAGCACTCCTGCCTGGGTCGGGATGCTGAGGGAGATCAGCGACGCCCTGATCTCGTGTCTCAAACCCTGCTCGAAGGTCCGGGCCCGGAAGAAGGGGTCCCGTACCATGTCTGTCGAGTAGCGAGAAATGTCGGTGAACCTCGCCGCGTACTGGGCGACCGTCAAGCTGCCCTACTGCAGCTGAAGAAGCTCCTGGATGCGCACCACACGGAGGGTGGCCAGGACGAACTCTGAGCGGAATAGGCTCTCGAAGTCCGTACAGATGAGGGAGGCCTCATCGTGTACCTGGTGCATCAAGCTCCACCATCTCCCTGCTGCTACGTGCAGTAGGCTCGCTGTGAGAATCACCATGAGGTCTGCTGGTGTCCTCAGTAGCCTGAAAACTCGGACGACCGCCTCCAGCCAGTCCTCGGCTGCCTGGGGGTCCGTCTCCCCACGGAACCTGGGTGGTCGCTGGCGCTGGAACTCGTGCAGAGCTCCGAGGCGTCGTGCATCCTCAGCGGTCGGCGCTGGAAGCATCAGGGGCTCGGCGGGTAAAGGTACCGCCGGTGCATCTGCTGTCAACATGCCCTGTACTGAGGCCTCGTCGCTCGGCGGGCTGTCGTCGCGCTCTACTCTCGGAACCCTAGCTGGCTGCTGTCGTCGGGCCATCCTGAAAAGGAAACAATGCGCCACGGTCAGAATAGTATACCTGGTGAGCTGACAGAAGTAATCACAAAGAAAACTTGAAACACACATGCAATCAATGTTTTCGTGCATTAAGTCGGAAATCAGAAGTCAGGGTCCTGGTGTACGGATACGTCGGCCGCCGCACCAACACTGGACTCCCTGGACTGATAACCACACTCAATACGCTAAACACTATTGCTTCACATAGAAGAAAGATCAGAGTCTACGGTAGAACCGACCACCTCTGATACCATTTTGTCACGACCCTTCCTCGGGGCCCGTGCCGTGACTACCCCAAGCACGCCTTCCATAGGCCAGGGGCTGGCAACTAGCACCAAGGCGTAAAATACTGGAAAAAGGGAAGGCATTGCCTTTGAAAAGTAAACAAGCACCACAGAGTAAGCAAGCGGAAAAGTAAACACTAAGTAAAAATTGTACAAGCTGTGCTGAAGTAAAAGGGGCTGGAAATACAAGCCCAACTGTAAAGTACAACTAAAAGGGAAAAACAGCAACTGAAAGGAAAAGCCGCAGCGTCGAACTGTCCTCTGGAAGTCCCACCTGAAGGGTGGGTACAGATAGCCTCCACTGCACCTCGGGTTCACCTGACCACTCCGAGTACGTCCCGCCCAGTGGTCCACCTCCAGGTACCGTCCTGCTCCGCATGCCTCCACCACGATCAGCGCTGTCCGTCGTCTGCAACCAACACAACGTAGTGCGGGCATAGCCTGTGCAGGGGTGAGTATAAGCTACTCAGTAGGGACCCCGAGACCCCCAAAGGTCTCCCGAAATCCATAAAGGATAATCCACAAAGGAAAGATACAATCACGAAGTAACATCTGACACGACTTAGGTATATTCCCATACATATACCTAAGTCATCAATTCCCGTTCGACTCCAACGTCCGAGCCCAAGAACAACCCAGTCCACACAGGAAAGCAAACGTATACCTACACATGATAGCACAACACAATCCACAAAGGAGAGTAAATAGTAAATCCACACATGATAGCTCAACACAATCCACAAAGGAGAGTAAATAGGATAACTCAACACAATCCACAAGGAGAGTAACACAAGATTCAGCTCACACAGGTATACTTCTTCGGATGACGATAAGGATGATCACTGATCCATCTAAGTCGTCAGACCCACGAAGGATCGATAGGTAACTAACCCCCGCAATGACCCACACAGGATCGGGCCCACACAGGACCTGTAGGCGCTGTCTCACACAAAACCGCTGAGCGCTGACCCACACAGGATCAGACCCACACAGGATCGGGCCCACACAGGGCCGGGCCCACACAAGACCTGTAGCACTGATCCACGTAGGATCGCTGAGTGCAGTAGTTGTCGCAGTCCACTGAGGATCTCTGCACAGTTGTCGCCGCAGTCCACTGGGGATCTCTGCACGGTCGTCATCGGAGTCCACGGAGGATCTCTCACAGTCGTTGCTGTCGAAGAAGCAGTCGCAGCCAGCACTAGGGTTCCCGCACACAGCAAGCTCGTTCGGGAGGGTCCGCTCCACGAGCCGAGAGGCTGATACATCAACTGAAACAAAGTCCGAAGTTGATGTATCCAAAAGTTCCGTATCGTCAACAGGAACTCAACGTCGTAGACGGCGCGTCAATCAGATGCCCGGTCTGAGAGTTATTGGCTTTTTCGTCCCAAGGGCCCGGTTGGTTTTTAAGGCAAAACCAACCCGACCGTACTCCACCTGCGTCCAAACCTCGGGCAGAGTAAGCCAAAAGATCCTTCTCACAAAGAGGAAAACAACAAAGCTGACGGCACGTCAATCGGACGTCCGTAGCTCAAGATATGAGCGTTTCCGCTCCGAGGGCCCGGTTGGTTTCGTGTACGAACCAACCCGGCCGAACTCAAAGTATTCCGAAACCTTGAGTGCGATATACCGAAACGACCGTCTCGATCCAAGGATCGCGTTTCCTCTGAAGGCGCGTCGTTTGGAGGCCCGTAGCTCATGTTACAGGCACTTGAACGAAAACCGTCCGAAGACGGGGGGTCCGGGCCCGGGCCGACCCGGGCCGGTCCAGCTCGGCTCGGCCGAGCGGCCGAGCGGCCGACGCGGGGGGAGCCGCCTCCCCGCGTGACACCCCTGCGACACCCGTGGGGTGTCGTCCAGACAGCCGGATGCGGCTGAAGCCGCGTCCCAGGTGACGCGGGGGGAGCCGCCGCCCCCGCGTGACACCCGCGGGACACCCGCGGGGTGCCTCCCTGGCGCCGGACGCGACTTCAGCCGCGTCCCGTGAGCGCCGCCGCCGCGGCCGGTGCCGCGGTGGTCTCATCCGGCGGCGCGTCGGGCGCCGCCGCATCCGAGCGCCGGTGCCGCCGTGCCGGCGACCCGCGCCGCCGAAGTCGCTCCGGTGGCCCGATTTTCTTCCCGTCTACGTCGATGCTCCTCCCGGGTTCCGTTCTTCACTGCGGGATCGTCAAACATCCATTGCGGCACATTCCGTCGTCGCCTGTAAAATCCGCACAAAACGATGAACGACGAAGGGTCATCAGGCCGTGTTCGTTTGGCCCGCACCCTCCGCGTTAGAGATAAACAACGGGAGGAATAAAGTTCAACACATGAACGCATATCCGAAACAATTTTTAATGAAATAAATTTGTTTCATAAATCGGGTTCCTCATTTGAACGGAAACAACATGGGAAGTAAGGGAATTTCCAAGAAATAAAATCCCTACCTTGAAGTCATCGTCGAACGCACGTCCTTCGCGGAATTGCTCGTCGTAGAAGGAGGGGATCGTCGCATCGTCGCGGAAAGGCGTCGTGTCATCGCGGAATCCGGCGTTGAGTCGGCGAACTCAACGGACCAAGAACAACAGATTTAATTTAATTAATTAAATCCGTGTTTTGGTAAAGAACCACAAAGGAGATTAAAAAGAAAGTCCGAGACTCTTACCTCAAGCAGCCGATCGAAGATCCGTCGCGGAGGAAGAGACGTCGCAGAAGAACGTTGCAGGAAGGGAACATCAGCGTCGCGGATCACGGCGTCGCGTCGTCGATTCCCAGATTCGGCGTTCTTCGTGTTCTTCACGTTCTTCGCGTTCTTCGCGAAGGAGGTTGAAGGTTCAAGAACTCCTCTCAACGAGTAATCCTCCAAAAGATAGGTTGGTCTTATTTTATTATTATGCCAACAAACGAAAACGGGTAAGTAACGACCCATCAATTCGTTGAATTAATTCAACGAAAGAAACAACTCATTTAATTTATGAAATAAACCGCCCAATTAAATGGTCTGTTAAGAATTTAAGAAAACGCATCAGTTGACTTTCATAATGACGGGTTTTCGCGGGTGCGTTACTTAGCGGAAAGAAACGGCGGGGCTCGTGCGGGCCCCACCTCACAAATATCCTACTAAGGGGGTAGGATATTTCTGGATAGCATCCTATCCGGATCAACTCAGTTTAAGCCATCTTTAAGTGGCTTCAAGTGGCTTCCAAGTGGCTTAAGTGAAATAAAATAAAATTGTCGTAAAATTATTTTATTTCTTAACTTTAAGCCCGAAAATTAAAAAACCACACCCGAGAAAACGCAACTCCGGAAGAGGCATTTCTAAGCAAATACCGGCGCTGCGATTTCATCGGTGCCCTCAGAATTCGATTCCGGGCACTGGTTCAAAAGTTAGAAAAACCCGCTCGTTCGTTCACTGAACGTACCCGAGCCAAACTTCGGAAAATGATTCCGGGCACACCGGGCCTCGGAATCAGGTGCCGTCAGAAACTGCGCTCTTGTAAAATTCCAAAGAAAATTAAGAAAAAAATTTCCTTGAAATTTACGGGTCTTTACAGTTTTGGATGGCTAGCTTAAAATATTTTCCTTTTATACTCATTCGACTCATACCCAGATCCTTGTAGAATGTGCTTGACATGAGAACTTGATGGGGTTTGAAGGTTTTGTTTTGAGTAAGAAAGGTAGAAACTCAAGAGAGAAAGGTTCGATAGTAAGAGTATAAGAGAAATGATGTGAGGGTAAAAATTATTGGATCGACCTTTAATTTTTATCATTTAGGGATTTGAAAACATAAAATACCAAATGTAGGTTAAAATAAAATAAAACAAATAAAACCACAACATTCCAAATTATAGATAGTGAAATAAAATATTGGTCGGTGAGACACATCGTCGGTGGGACCTATCGATGAGACATCATCGGTGTGTCAGGTCGGTGAGACATCATCGATGAGTCATGTTAGTAAGACATCATCGGTGAGTCACATCAGTGAGACATCATTGGTGAGTCATCATCAGTAGGTTCTCAAAAATTGATCATCCCTAACTCATGTATGATGTAACTCATCCTCTTACAATTTAAATTCTTAGTAAAAATATCAACAAGATAATGTTCTGTGCCAATGAATTCAAGAGTTATATAACCTTTTTGATAATTATATCTCAAAAAGTGATGTCTTACATCAATATTTTTTATTTTAGAATGAGAAACTGGATTCTTAGAAATATCAATTGCACTTGTGTTTTCACAGTTTATAGGGACATGTCTAAACTGATATCCATAATCCAGTAATGTGTGTTTTATCCACAAAATCTGAGCACAAAAACTACCAGCAACTATGTATTCATATTTGGAAGTAGATAATGAAATATAATTTTTCTTTTTTACTACACCATGATACTAGAGGCTTTCCAAAAAAATGATATGTTTCAGAGGTTCTTTTTCCACCTAACATACAACCACCAAAATTATCATCATAATAACTAACTAAATAAAAAGGGTTTCCTCTAGGATAGAACAATTCTAAGTTGGTATTATACTTGAGGTATTTGAGAATTATTTTAACAAAACTTAAATGATATTCTTTAGGGTTTTCTTGAAAATGTGCACACATACACACACTAAAGATAATATTAGACTGGATAAAAGTCAAGTAGAGTAGACTTCCAATCATCCCTCTATAATTGGTTTGATCAAAATATTTTCCATTTTCATCAAGATCCAATTTATAGGTGGTACTCATTAGAGTATCACTAATTTTTATACTATTAAATCCAAAATATTTCAAAATATATTTAGTGAACTTTATTTGATTTAAAATAATACCTTATTTATTTTGAAAAATTTAAAATCCAATAAAGAATTTGGGTTCACCCATTAAACTCATTTCAAATTCATTTTTCATCATTTTTG
Organism: Viscum album; assembly: GCA_963277665.1. Lineage (NCBI taxonomy): Eukaryota > Viridiplantae > Streptophyta > Magnoliopsida > Santalales > Viscaceae > Viscum > Viscum album. The sequence goes on along the minus strand of OY728155.1, from coordinate 160,838,384 downwards.
AAAAATCAATACATAAAGAATTTTTTGAAGATCAAGAAATAATGTCATCAACATAGATTTGAACAACTAAAACATCACTATAAATTCTTATTATAAAAATAGTAGGATCAAAAATACCTTTTTAAATTAGAAAAGTGATGAGCCTATCATACTAAGCTCTTCCATATAAAGATTTTTTTTTAAATTTAAAGACATAATTTGGAAAATGGGGTTTTTAAAACTGGGGGGTTGTTTAACATAAGCATTCTCAACTATATACCCAATTTAGTAATGAATTTTAATATCCATTTGATATAGTTTGAAATTGAGATGTGTTCAATATGCTAGAAAAATTCTAATAGCTTTAAGTATAGAAACCAGTGTAAAAGTTTTTTCATAGTCAATTCCTTATTCTTGACTATATCCTTGTGCAACCAGTCTAGCCTTGTTTCTCACTATGGTACAGGCTTCATATAATTTATTTATAAACACCCATTTAGTGCCTATAGTCAAGGTGTCTTTGGGTCTATCAACAAGTTTATAGAATTTATTTATTTCAAACTGATTGAACTCTTCTTGTATAGCCATTACCCAAAATCCATCATTGATTTCATCGTTGTTTTTTTTAGATTTAAGTTTTGACAAAATGTCTTGATGTTCAACTTGGTTCCTTAGAGAAGATATGGTCTCTGTTACCTTATCCAAGTCTCTAACTACAACATCTAAGGGATGGTTCTTAAGGATTATGAAATATCTAGAAAAAGAAGGGCTAGTTATTTTAGGTTCTTCTACAGGTTCAGGTTCACTATGATCAGATTCTGGAGATTTTCTAGAACTGGAGGATTTTACTACTTGCTTAACAAGAGAGTCCAAAGGTTTATCATTTATGTCCAGATCAGATAGATCATACTCAATATTTTCTATAGAGGTTTGAGGTTCATGTGGATCTATGTCATCAAATTTACATGTATAGATTCTTCCACACACTTGTTTCTTTTATTGAAGTCCCTATAGGCTTTTATAGAGGTTGAATAACCTAGGAAAATTCCTTCATCACTTTTGAAGGCAAACTTTTCAAGATTATATTTTTTATTAAGGATAAATACTTTTCAACAAAAAACTTTAAAGTAATTAACCTATGGTTTCTTATTGTTCCATAAATCATAGGGAGTTTTCTTAAGGATAGTTCTAATTAAAACTCTGTTAATTATATAACAAGCTGTATTCACATCTTCTGCCCAAAATTAAATAGGTAAGTCATACTCATTAAGCATAGTTTGGGAAATTTCATGTAAGGTTCTATTCCTTCTTTCTACAAATCCATTCTGTTGGGGTGTCCTAGGAGTAGAGAAGTTATGACTATATCCACTATGTGAGAAAAAATATTCAAAATCTTGGTTTTTAAACTCACATACATGGTCACTTGTTATGGTTTTAATTATAAGACCACTTAAGTTCTCTATAACTCCAACATACTTGGTGAATTAAGAACATTCTTCACTATTGTGAGCTAAAAATAAGGTCCAAGTATATATAGAAAAGTCATATACTAGAACATATACATAATGCTTCCTATTTATACTAGAAAATATAGATGTTCCAAACAAATCCATGCGAACCAAATCAAGAGGTTGAGAAGTTGGAACTTATTTCTTTGGTTTGAAAGAAATTTTATCCTGTTTACCATTTTGATAAGTATTGCAAACATTTTCATTTGGAAAATCAAGTTTAGGTAGATCCTTGACTATTACTTTACTAGTAATCATTCTAAGGGAGTGAATATTGCAGTGTCCTAATCTATTATGCTAGAACCAAGACTCTTTGGGAAAGGCACCTAGGTAAGATACATTTTGAAAACTAAAGAATCTAAATTCACAGAATAAATATTTTCATTTCTAAAATTAGTTAATACTAAATCATTAATAGAATTGAAAAATTACAAGAATAATTTTCTAATTTATCATGAAATCCATCATCACATAATTGTGAGATACTAAGTAGATTATACTTAAGACCATCAACACAAATAAATTTAGAAATTAAAATTAAATCAGTGTTACTGATTTAGACAAGGCCAATAATTTTTCCTTTTACATTGTCACTAAAGGTGACATGCCCACCATCAATATTGATAAGGTTCTTGAAGCTTGAATAGTCCTCTATTATATGTGTTGAACATCCACTATCTTAGTACCATAAGATCTTACGGGAACTCTTCAAAAAGATTTCCTACAAAAAAAATTCAAAAAAGAAAAGATTTTGGTACCCAGACTTTCTTGGGTCCAGTAATATTAGTAATTAAAGATTTGGGAACCCACATTTTTTATGGGTTTACTATAAGGAATTTTTAATACATTAGAAAAATAAACTCTATTTGGTCCAAAAAAACTAGAAGCTGAAAAAGATTTTCCAATGTAGGAATTTGCAATAGATTTTTAAACTTTGGGCACAAAACCAAATTTTTTTTAACAAAATTTATTTTTCCAGGTTGATAACCAATTCCATTAGTATATTTTGGATCAACTTTTTTCCAAGAATTTGAAATAAGGTATCTTTACCATTTGTGAACCTCTCTAAATATTTCTTTAATTGATCATTACACAGTTTAAGTTCATTATTCTCATTGAGTAACTGATCATTATTATCTTTTTCAATAGTAAGTTTAGATTTGACAGAAATAGTAACAAAATATTGTTTATTGATAGATTTATACTTATACTTTAGTTCATTGCATGTGTACTCAAAAATTTTATATTATTCAAGCATTTCTTCATTTTTCATATTTTCAGAATTAGATTCATATCTAGAATAATAAAAATTATCTACAGGAGATTCTAGGGTTAGCTTAGATGTGTTTGTTATGAAACCCATATTGGATTTATTAGCCTTCTCATCATGTAAAGATTCGGATTCACTAGAGCTATCCTTAGAAGCACTCCATGTGGATTTCATTACCTTTTTGTACTTTCTATCTTTGTCTTAATATTTCCTTTTTAACTTTAATTCAGGAGAGTCAGCCTTTACATGTCCTCTTCTCTTACACTCATAGTAGACTATTTCATTAGTATTTTCATTTCTCTTCCAATCCTTTTTCCAGTTTACCTTGTTGTCATATTTTCCTTTGTAACTAGGCTTCCTAAATAACTTCTTCTTTCTATAGAACCTTTTAAATATTCTGTCTAAATGATCCATCTCCTCATCACTATCACTTGATGATTATTCATTGATGGAACTTTCAACATGAATTTGTGCTTTCTATTTTTTATTTAGAGGCAATGGTTTTGAAAGCCACTAAATTTCTCTTTGGTTCATCATATTTCCCTCTATTGAACTTTAGTTCTTCCTTTTAAATCATTAGTTTACCTATAAACTGCTTTACAGGTAGACTTTTGATGTCACCATTTTCCCTTATTGACACTGAGGTTCCTCTCCATCTTTCTGGTAAGCATATGAGAATTCAAATTACTTATTCCTTGGATGTGATTGTATTTCCCAGATAGACCATCATATTTACAATTTTATTGAACCTGAGATACATGTCAAAAATAGGTTCATTAGGATTCATCTTAAAGTTATCATATTTAATAGTATATGTATTAAGTCTGATTTCTTTAACACTAGTGGTTCCTTCATGTGAAATAACCAGTGTATCCCAAATTTCATGTGCAGTTTTACATATAGAAATCCAATTAAATTATTCATCTCCTAAAGATTAGTATAAAGTATTAGTAGATTTACAATTATTATTGTAGGCTGCCTTAGTGGTATCATCCTAAGTGTTCATAGCAGCAGAAAGAATCTTATATTCATCTATAATTGAAGACCAGATTTCAAAATCCATACTTTCTAAATGCATTTTCATTTTAATTTTCCACTGATCATCATTTGTGCCATTGAAATAGGGAGGTCTGTTGGTAGTAGAACCTTTCTATCTATTGTCTATTTAAAACACATTTTAAATATTTTAAAGAAAAATACATTTTGAACTAACAGAAATTTAAATATCTTTAAAACACAACTAAAATCACAGTTGAAAAAGATTTGAAAATTTGAAAATTTTGAAAAAAGAAGATTAAAAACTACATGTGATACAAAATATTGGTCGAAGTAGGAGACTCAATGGGGGGGGGGGGGGGTGAATTGAGTTCCTATAAATATTTCTATAAAAAATACTTAATTTAAGAGTTATTTAAAAGTTCACAAATTTAAAACAAAATATCCCAATTAACTGATGTAGTAGATTTATAAAAGTTTTGTTTATTATAAATATTTCTCAAAGATTGATTAGTTCTTAGTTAAAATGATATCCTTTATTATTTTAACTTTTTAAATCAGTCTACTAAAACAAATTATAATATAAAAACTATATAAGATTAACTATCAAATTATAGTTAAGTTTTCTAAAATAATTATAAGAATAGAGAAAACAAAACTTGATAGCACATAATATAAGTAAACAAGTGGTTCAGTCTCAAGGCAAGATGTAATCCTTCCAATTTATGATCACCTAACACCAAGCAGTTTATATTAAATAAACTTGACCCACACCCTGGATAAGGGTAAAAATAGTATATAAACTATTCAGTTCAACTAGAACTCTTCCATAGTTTTCACGAGAGGGTAAAAATAAACATGCCACACATGGACCTCTTCCACTATTATCTGTGGGAGTGAAAATGTTTAGGATTTTGAAGATATATAAGTATATTCTAGTTTGGATCAGGAGTCAGTGTGTTTTTACAAAATAGAGACACACAATAATCTAAATGTAAATAAAGTACATAGAAAAATCTAAAAGATAATAAGAGTTTAGAATTCTTTGTGTGATGTTTTATGAAGATTCTGGACTCCTTCAGAATGGTAGAAGTGTAGCAAGAGTTGTCTTCCAGAAACAGACAACAAAATAGAGAGTCGCTTTTACTTATATCTTCTATTCCTAGTGAGATAGAAGATTCATCAAAGTATTCTTGTCTTATAATTTGTTACTTCAGAGATTTGTGGTCTTTTGTTTCTTAGTAGTATCTTTGTGTATACATAGTAGAGAGATCTTGTGATTTTCTCTTTTGTGCAAGAACATTTTCTTCCAAGTTGCCTCTTTCTCGCTATCTTTATTATTGATCCGGATATTTCCTTAATACAGACAAGCAACATGTTTTCTGGTACCTCATACCTCATATTAGTCTCTGACATCATTAAATGTTTTATACAAAATATAGACAATATCATTAATATAATAATTAGTACTAAGTTTCATAAATATGATCATTAGAGGTAAGTTCAGATTTAAGAGACAGATTAGTGGTGACTCAGTATGTCAGTAGCTCTAACTATTTATGTCTCATGTTGTAGGAGACTCATACTATCAGTAGATCATTCTATCAGTAGATCGTTTCTATCGATAGATCATAATATCGGTGGATCACTCTGTCGGTAGGTCAAACTTGCATCGGTCAATCGAGATATCGGTAGATGATGTGTTAATAGCTCAACTATCGATAGGTGATGCATCAATAGCTCGGCTGTTGGTATCTCATACTTAGAAAAATTATGAATTTCAATCAGTCACTCTATTGGTAGGTTGAACTTTAGTAGGTCAGGCGTCCGTAAGTCATTTTTTCAGTGACTCAGCTTATCAGTAGCTTATGTCATCGGTAGATCATGTATCAGTGACTTGTCTATTGGTAGGAAAAGTATCAGTAGATCATACTTAAAAAAAATCTGTAATGATGTCTTATGATGTAAACACTAACACCATAGGTTAAAATTATAATTGAACATGATTAAACATAATGTATCTTAATAAATCATAATTAGCATAGTTAAGCATGATTTTTGAGAATTAAAACTAGAAGAGGCCAATAAATAATTATTAAACCATTTATGAAAATAATATTTATTCAATTTGTTAAATAATAAATAATAATATATTATTTAGTTGAGATTCTAGATACACTTAGTGTGCGACCCTGTAGGCCTCTTTCTTAGTGGCATTAGGTGAAGTATCCTAAAGTCCAAGATTAGTATCTAGATACACACCAAGGCACCCATAGAGAAAGAAGTTAATTCCTCAACAACATGTCACCTCATATAAAATATTATTGTGTAATATAATCCCTTTATCACAATATCTCAAATCAATTAGGTTTCATATTGGTTCCATCAACCTATGTGCTCGATGTCTCTTTCTTTTACTTTCTAGAAATTGAACTTACCTATAGAACACCATGTCCATGGATTTATTTAGGCTATATCATTTCCATCAAAGGGCCTGAGATAAAAATATCAATTAAATAATAGAAGGTATAAATCCTTTCTCACATTATTCATTAATGAAATATTACTTGTGACTCACCCAACATATCCTACCTCACTACGGACATCTATCATCATGATTTTCATCAATACATCTAAGTGAGCAACTCATAATACTCATTGATAATAATATTAAATTCTAAGGACCAATAAACACATCCATAGATAGGAACATCCAATGACACATAGAAATGTGTATTTCCTACCGCCAGGTCTCGTTATCATAATATCCATACTGGATATTACCAAGGGAGTACACCATGAGAAGGTGACTCAAATTCCTACGAGTCTCTACCCCCTGATATCCTGTATCATTTGTGTCCCTAAAATTATATCATCTGGATATATAACACATAATCAAGAATAATGTCATAGCACTTCCAAGTTCTCATCATACCGGGGAACTCTTATAACCTTTTAGTGCGACATATACTCTTATGAATTTATCACATACTATGTCATGTAGAAGAACAATCATGATTTGATAAGTAGTTTATTAATATTCAAACAAATGAATACATATTTATCAAAAAGTAAAAATAAGTTGGTTTTAGGGCACCAACTACAACAAAATCCCATTTTCACTAAAGAAAACTGCTAACAACCTTCAGTTATCTAGCTTTCACAAGATACTCATGCTTTTTCTGAGATAGTTCTTTAGATAAAGGGTCTACCACTTTCTCTTTCATGGGTACTATTATTACTGAAACTTCTCTCATATGATAGAAATCCCTCAAGAGATGATACTTCTGGAGCATATTCCTTGTCTATTGGTGTGACCTTAGATATTTTCCAAGATCCACCACTGTAGTATTATCACAATACAATGTGATAGGGTCTTTACCTCTAGGCATTACATCAATATCATAGAAAAAGTGTCGAATCCAAATAGCTTCCTTGGATATATTAGAAGCTTCTATATACTCAGACTCCATTGTAGAATCAGCAAAAATTGACTGTTTTCAACTCTTCCATCTCACAGCTCCTCCATTGAGACAAGAAAACATATCCTGACTGAAAATTCATATCATTCTGATCTATATAAAAACTATAATCAATATAACCTCTAACAACCGGCTCCTCATCTCCTCCATACACTAGGAACATATCCTTAATTCTTCTCAAATACATAAGGATAGTCTTAACAACAGTCTAATGCTATTCTCTTGGGTCTTCTTGATATCTTCCAACCATGCTTAGTGAATAGAAAATATCAAGTCTGGTATATAACATGACATACATGATTGATCCTATCATAGAAGTGTATGGGATCTTACTCATTATCTCTTTCTCTTGTTGTGTTTGGGACACATTTTATTAAATGATGTATACCATGTGACTCTAGAACCAATCCCCTATTAGATTGTTCCATACTAAATCTCTTTAGTATCTATTCAATATATGTATTTTGAATTAGTCCAATAAGCCTCTTGTATCTATTACAAATGATCTTGATCCCTATAATATAGGCTACTTCACCTAAGTCCTTCATGGAGAAACACTTGTTTAACCAGTCCTTAACCGATGGTAAGATTGGCATGTCATTTCCAATAAGTAATATGTCATCAATATATACTACTGGGATAATGACTACATTCCCACTAAATCTCTTGTAAATACAAGAATCACATTCATTCTTAATGAAACCAAATTCTTTTATGGATTCATCGAATCAAATATTTCATGACCTGGATGCTTGATTCAATCCATAAATGGATCTCTGCAACTTAAAAATCCTTTTAGCATCACCTAGAGTCACAGAACCTTCTGGTTGTGTCATATAAACATCTTATTAAAGATTCCCATTAAGGAATAAAGTTTTTACATCCATCTGTCAAATATCATAGTCATGGTAATCTTCTATAAAAATTAGAATTATAAGTTATTTCAACATGGAAACTGGAGAAAATGATTCATCATAGTCAATTCCTTGGATCTGTTAAAAACCTTTAGCCACTATCCTTACTTTATAGGTACTTACTTTACCTTCCATATCAATTTTCCTCTTAAATACCCATTTTCATCTAATAGGATTTACATCAACTGGCACATTGACCAGAACCCAAACTTGGTTATGATATATGGAATCCATTTCAAAATTCATTACTTCTTTCCATCTTGCAGCTTTTGAGCTCTATACTTCTTCCTTATAGGATAGAGATTCATCATTTTCAACCAATAATGAACCACCATATTTAATGACTAGAAAACCATATCTCACTGGTTCTCTAACCTCTCTTACACTCCTACACAATACTTGTATTTCAGGAACTACTTTTTCCATGGGGACCTATGGAATCTGTTCCTATACCAACTATTGTGTATCTTGAGCATAAACTTCATTGAATTCAATCTTGATCCCACTATACTTTTTTAGGATGTGATCCCTATCAAGAAAGATGGGTTGTCTGATGACAATCACTTTCTTGTCTGAGGGGTTGTATAGGTAGTATCCTTTTGTTTCCTTGGGATACCCTATAAAGATACACTTCATGCCATAGGGTTCTAGTTTGTTTCCTAAGAAGGCCTTAACAAATGACTCGAAACCCCATACACATGTATGTGACAAAATGGGTTTATTTCTACTCCATACCTCGAAGGGAATCCCATTTTCTACTTTAGTTGGTACTCGATTTAATGTGTATACCACAATTTGTAATACATATCCCCAAAAGGATAATGGAAGATCTGCATGACTCATCATCGACCTTACCATGTCTAATAAGGTATGATTACTCCTTTCACTAACACCATTCCACTGTGGTGTATATGGTGGATTGAGCTGAGATAGAATCCCCCATAAAAATTTGATGAACTCTTGGTTAAGATATTCACCACCTCGATCCGATCGAAGCATATTTATCTTCTTACCAAGTTGATTCTCTATATCATTATTGAATTCCTTGAATTTATTAAAGGACTTGGACTTATACCCCATAAATTAGATATATCCATATCTACTAAGGTCATTAGTAAAAGATATGTAGTAAGAATATACTCCTCTATATTCTACTAGAAATGGTCTACACACATCAGTGTGTACCAATCCTAAAAGTTCTATGGCCCTTTCACCCTTTCCATCGAATGGTGGTTTGGTCATTTTTACTTGTAAACAGGCATAAAATCTATCAAGTAGTTTTAGCTCAGAAGAGTCTAAATAACCATCTTGACATAGCTTTGTCAAATGCTTCTAATTTACATAACCAAGATGGTGATGCCACAATTGAGTGTTATATGAGTCATGTGAACATGATTCATTTTTTATTGTCAAAACTTGGTTTTCATAATTTAATACATAAATACCACTATTTAAATGCATCATACCATAACATATGTCGTCTTAATAAAATAAACAACTTTTATTTCCAAATTTGAAAATAAAACCATTTGTATCTAAACATGACACATAAATTATATTCTTGGTAACTGTAGGTACATAATAACAATATATTAAAACCAAAATCTTTCCCATTGGAAATGAAAGGTGGTAGTCACCAATGTCTAGAGCAGCTAGCCTCATACCATTGGTAGCTCTCAGATCCACCTTTCCTTTGGAAATCTTATATAATCTACTTGGTTCCTACATTTGGATATAGATGGGAGCACCACAAGCTATATCTAATACCCAATGTGTAGAAATAGAAATATTGCACTCAATAATGAATGAAAATTTAGCTTCCCCTTACTTTTGGGTGCAGATCCTCTTTGAGTGGCCTGAATCACCACATGAAAAACACACTGCATCCTTTTGTTTTCCCTACCTTTAGATCTTACCGTTCTTGTAAGGACGATGCTCATGATCTTTAGACTCTTTATATTTCCTGGTCCCCTTTTCCTTGTTCTTCCTTTTCTTATTCATCATAAGAACTATGTGGTTATCACTCCCCATTTCCTTATCCACTTGGTGAATTAAGGTTAGAAGTTCTGAAAGACTCTTCGCATTATTTATCATATTATAATTCAAAATAAATCTGTAAATGGTCTTGGGAAGTGATGAAATTATGATATCTATATGCAACTCATATTTTAATTTAATACCTAATATTTATAGTTGTTTAATGTAGCTTATAAAATTGACTACATGAGGCCTAGCTGGCATAGAATCTCTAGGACTATTTTTGAACAAAGCATTGGAGATCTCGTACCTCTCTATCATGCCTTATCATAATAGAGATCCTGAAGGTGATACATCATGTTATAGGCATCCATATCCTCATGTTGCTTCAAAAGATCATTAGAAATGGATGATATCATGAATCAATGGACATCTATAAAATCATTCATATGTTTCTCATAGAGAGATAATTCTTCATCACTTTCCTCATTTCTAGGCACAACGGGTAAAGGTTTTCCGAACACATACAATTTCCTTTCATGGTGAAGGATGACACATAAACGCCTTTTCCACTCTTGTAAATTTGTACTGGTGAGAAGGTTTTCACTATCAAGTATGGATCAAAATAATATGTTTGATGTCATTTTATTAATATTTCTAAAAAATAAGATAAGAATTATTTTAGTACTTTATCTGATAAATTTAGACAAATAAATAAATACTACATTTATTAGTCTTTTGATATTTTATTGAAACCCAATAGCCCTCACCATTGGCTGTTGAATATTATATTTCTTGGACATTCAAGTGGAAAGGATCCATATTCCCCTTCTCATTACCCTAAATTTGGCTGATCAAGAAACTTGAATGGTTTTAGGTAGGCATTATAAATTCCAAATGCATTAACTTATAGTTCCTTTATCCATTGAGTGGACTCCCCAATCCTGAAATCCTTTATTGGATTTCCTCAACCTTTGACTCTCAGTTACACCAAGTATTGCTTTGGCAGTCAATTCTTGATGTAAACCAAGTTAATTCAACCCAAAGCTTCATATTATAATTCCCTAATAATTTAAAGCACCCCAACATTGGCTGGTTAAGAACTTTGAATGATGGTTCGATTTTAACCAAAGCAATGGAAGGTTATACTGACTTAATATTTTACTAAGGGATTTTATCCTTTTATGTGTAAATTTTGAATTATTATATTTATCACATGCTTGTTAATATTAAGTGGGATTACTTATGTGATTAACCATGTCTTAGATAATATTTACACATACTCTGGTTTATTTTAGTTCTATCTTGCGTGATTGTTAATTCATTAATTATGTGATCGCAAAAAGACACCCATAATGAAATAACCATGCAACCGGCAAAAATAAATTAACAAATCAGTATGATCATGATCTCTTACTAGTGGTTATTTTATCTAGCAGTTGATAAATTAACTGTTGAACTAGGAAAAAAAACCTTGAACCAATTAAGGTTCATGTTGTAGCTTTCCACCTGTCCACCTATGTATCTCCTTGGATTGGTTTCTCCTCGACTCTAAACTTGAACTACCTCCATTAGCTTGGGAGATCCATCCATTACATATGCCTTTTACTCACATACCAGTGAGGGGAAAAAAGGTTTATATAAAAGAAACCATGGTCACGTAGGCCCTACATAATGAAAAGAGAGAAGGCACACAGACCAATAATTTAATTTAATAATAAATTAAATGAAACCAACCACATACAAAGGTCTGGTCTAGCTCATGATAATCCACATGCATGAAACAAATTACACATTTAATAAAACTATAGTTCAATTATTAATTTTCCTAATTTAAGATAAATAATAGTATAATCGATTAATTATTATCTTTAATTAATAAATCCTTTTGTATTAATTCTAATTTGAATTTCCTTGAGATTCTTATCCATTATAATTTTAAACAAATTAAATAAATTAATTTAAAATTAACTATGTACATAACTTGTACATTGGAGGCAACACAGTGAATACCCATCTAAATCTACCCAACATGTATTATACTTATATACTTGTTTATTCTTTGTGAAATATAGCATACAAAACTTATCACATACTCTCATGATGTGTACTTCACAGATGATTACTCAAATTACATGATTTTTCAGCCACGTTTTATGCTTAAATGCACGTAGAGTAACAACTTTTAATACGACTCATACATGATCTGCAGATCTAAGAATTATGTAAATATTAATTAAACATTTAAATATTTATGTATATTAAAACCTATCACATGGCGTGTTCTATCTTTAAAACCACATGCAAGTACACGTCTCAAGGTTTAAATAGTAAAATAAATAAATTTTAAATCTGTGTAACTGGTTAAAGTACACGGCGTTTAGATACGATCTATATGGCATTTACATATCTCACCATTTATCCGAGACACACACCTAGGGACTCAATGTGAAGTATGTGCCTCAGAAAATTTTTATTACACGGTCTGTCTAATGGGCCACATGCCATATTGACTTCGTATTAACATGGTCACTAGTAAGGTAGGACATGTATGGAATACATGGCCCATATGTGACTCAAAGGTACTACAATGTATCCTACCTCACCAAAAACATCTATCGTCACATTTTTAATCAAGACCTCTAAGAGCGTGACTCATAATACTCATTAATAGTAATCTTAAAGTCTAAGGACCAATAGACACGTCCCTAGATAGGAACATCCAATGACACATAGAAATATGGATTTCCTACTGGAGGGTCTCATTCTCATAATATCCATACTGGATATTACCAAGGGTGTACACCATGAGAAGGTGCCTTAAATTCCTATGAGTCTATACCCCTGACATCCTACATCATTTGTGTGTATCAAATGATATCTTTCAGCCATAGAACATATATTCAAGAATAGTGTCGTAGTACTTCTAAGTTCTCATCATAGCGGGAAACTGCTATGACCTTTTAGTGAGACAACTACTCTTAGGAAATTATCACATAATTTTTCATGTAGAAGAACAATAATGACGTGATAAGTAATTTATTAATATTCAAAGTAATGAATACATGTTCATCATAAATTACAAAGAAGTTAGTTCTAGGGAACCAACTCCAACATTGAGTTGTTGGTTATTTCTCAAGCAGTTGTAGCTATTATTAATTTAAAATAATTAAAGTTTTTTGGGGAAGTTTTGGCCATAAATCTAGAGAGTAATTCTCATTTGGGTCTAATTATTAGATGAACAATGTGAATAGGTGATTAGGAAAATAAGGACTGAGTACATCAGACATAGTACATCAAGCCGAGTGCATTAGACCAAGGGTACCAAATGGAGAAGCGATGAGACAAAAAATTTGATACAAAAGTACATGAATAAGTTATTGCTCACTTTTATTAAATAATGAAATGAATAAGAAAGTTGTGTGAATTACCTTTCATACAAGATAAGAAGAAGATCCAATTATATGCTATTATGCAAGTAAGATAAGAAGAAAGAGAAGAACAAACCAACACTGTGATATTCAAAAAAAGTCACATTGGTGTAATAATTTCTTGGTGTTATAAAGAGCTTGAAGAAGTTAAAGACTGCCTATATAAGTAATATAAATTACCAGTAAGGATATTCAGTTGGATGTGGTTATCACCATTCCTAGGAAGAAGGATATTGTCTTATCCCCCATCCTAAAATATTGGGAATCAAACTTGGGAACAATATTGTTTCCAGGACAAACCATTATAATTGGGTATCTCATTATAGTGTATAATCTGTATACTAGTCATCACTATACAAAACAAGAAATAAATACTCTTACTGAGTAATGAACCTTGTAAAAAAATGATGTTCCATCCTTTACTTTCTTTCATATAATTGAATATGATAATGAAATGATAATAAGAGAATTAAGATCCTAATAGGTATAAGAGGTAAAGGAATAAAAATTATTGATTGGTTTAAGAATTCCCCAACACCGATTCACCCCCTCTCAATGTTTATCTTATCCTGAAGTGGTCCTTACAAGTGGTATCAAAGGGGGCTCACCTATATTTGATTCTCTATATTGAAGTTATTCTATTTTAAAGATTTGAGTTTCTTTAATATATTAAATATGAAGTGTAATTTTGGTTAAGATTCAGTTATCTTAGGAAAAAAATTCTATTTCTACCTAGAACATGATGAATAGGAGAAAGAAAGATAAGAAATATGAATAAGATATTCCTCTTATGCCAATAAGAAGAAGAAAGTTCATTATATCCATGCCATGATAACAAAGAATATAGAATTGGATTATAAATTAAAGAACACATGGTTTAAAATAACACTAAGGAGAAGGATAACATTCCATACTAAATTGAATCAGGGAAGTTAATTAATCATGAGGCATGTGAAAATTCTTGTAAAATCTATCCTTAGTAAGAAGATCCTAGAATAAGTGGTGATGATGATATATTTACAACTTCTCAAGATATATTAGTTAGTAGATTAGAAGATATTGTGAAATTAATTCCCAGAGAAATATCCACTCTTATTTGTGGAGTATTTGAAAGCATGAAAAAAAGAAATCACCCATATTAAAGAAGAAATAAATAACATGGTGATGAATTTGCATGAAAAATTTATAGAATGTATAAATCTCTCCAAGTAGGTTGGATCATTTTAGACAAGAAATGTGGATCTTGAAATAAGTTTCTCAGAATTTGAAAGTAAATGGATCAAATAAGTTAAAGAGTATGGATTTAACAAGACTCTTAAAGGGAATATCCATAATCTTGAAGAAAAATTAGAAAACAACATTGATGTCAATGATTTAAAATTGGAAGTATAATCTAAGAAAATCAAATAACTTGTCTCTTTATTAAAAATAGGTTATGATTCATTATGAAGAGATTAGAAAATCAAATAAGGATTATGAAGAGAAGGTGATTATAATTAAATATCATAAGAAAACCCTCAATATGAAATGTCTAAAATTGGAAACTAAGTTGACTAATCTAGAGAAGACATATAATGAGTCTTAAAAATATATATAAAAAGTTCATCCTACCACTTAATACTCAATGGAGGATTATAATGTTAAAATACCTCTAACATTTGGTAAAAATATCCTAAATTCATTTAATGATATATATGAAGAATATGTGAATAAATAAACACCTTATATACCTTTTTATAATATTTTATCTAAATATCTATTCATGAAAAATTCTATATTAAAATTAAAATCTACACAAGTATAGATTAAGAAAAGTGATAATAAACCTACCACCATGTCCATGGTGGAGAGAAAAATTAAGGAATCTAGTTCCCCATGAATATCTCAAAAAGTTGTGATGAAAACACAAAAACAACATACTTCTAGATCACATGCATTATATATAAGAAGATCAAAGTTCATGGGTCAATGTTGGTGCTGCAATAGATTTAGACATTATGCATTAAATTATTGGTACAATCCTTTAAATGTTAAAGCACAAAGGAATAATATACCAAGGGGGATAAATCCATAAATTAAGAAAAAATATCTATAGAGTAAGAAAAATATGTATACTAGAAATAGATTTTGAATGATTGAAAATATCTATGATAGATACAGTAATGGTGGTCAAAATATTGGTGCATTCTTTTATCAAAATATATCAAAATCAGATAAGAAAAGAAGACCATAGAATTTTGTGAATAAATAAGAAGTAAACTTGGGAAGTAATTAGTAGAATATTTTAAACAAAAACTCACCCAAGAAGATATCAAAAAATAGAAATGAAAATTCCTTGGATTATAAATCTAATAAGTTGAAGATGAGTATTTTATCCAAAATAACTAATGTAAAGAAAGAAAATTAGAAGAAGCTATTTGGACAACCCAAATTTACTATTGATATACCCAATGATATTTTAGTAATATAGAGGGAAGATTTATATAAATAATGAAAAATTTAAGAGGCATAAGAAAAGGATAGTGAAAAAGGTAAAGAAAAGATCACACATGAAGAATCAGAGTTTTATAAGAGGTTTCCAATAGATGAAAACTCTTATTTTTAAAAAATTATATGTGTGAGGTTTAACATGGTTGGAAACACTCCTAGTAATTTATCTATAATAATTCAAGCACAAGAAGAATTATTATAGAAGATACCAAGTGATACAAGTGACCGAGACACTCTTGAGAAGGGAAAATTCACACATAAGGAAATTGAAAAGGTGATAAGATCCACGCTCCCCTAATTAAAAATGATGATTAGATGTGCATGTATAAATAATAGAGAAACTTTTCTGAGAAAATAATCTCAACCTTTTTGTTCACATTGAGAATCAAGTAAGAGACACATTATTCCCTTAATCTTTTTGTTTTTTTGTACTTTCAATATAGGGAATTGAAGGTAAGCATAATCATAAGAGGAGAATTTGAGATAGTGGATGGGCTATCAACATTGGAAAACATTCCTAAAAGAATTTTATGTCATGGAATATTTACTAAGTTGGTAAACTAAAAAAATCCTATGAGAGGACCATCCTTGATGAAGTAGAAATGGTTTCTATCAACACATAATAAAAAATTAAAATAATATCCAATTTTGGATTGATCATACTTTCAAAATTATAAAGGAAGATATTTAATAAAGAATATCTATAGTGAAGATGTGAAAATTTTCAAATATGTATAACCATATGGAGAAGATCCATTTTGGTGTATAATAAATATAAATATTCTTAAATAATATATATTTAAGATTTTTATCATCACAAAGATCATGAGAAATGTATCCTTGAGGGGGAGACAAATGAAGTATGTTAAAGAAGCTTCCAAAATATTATTTTATAAAAATATGTTCATTCTGGAATGTTCCTGAAAGAATATCACTAGGAAAGGTATGCCTTTATTAACATCTCATCCTTATTTTAAAAAAATATCTTAATAGAAAGTGGGAGATATTTAATCAATCAGTGACTTAAGAAAAGTGGAAGAATGATAATGCAGTATGGATGCTTATCCTGCTGATTGTACTTGAATGTTTCTAACTTGTTTATTGAAGTAAGTGCAAAAGTATTTAGGTTGATTTTTTATATAATAGTTTTATATCACAATTATTATCTTCATTCTGAAATATAAAAATGTTCTCACCTCATATGTTTTCATGTTTTTTTGGTAAAGGAAATCATTGCGGTCTATCTCAAATCCTTTTATTTTTACACTAATCATGATTCACATAGACTTAGGGTGAAATGATTGATAAAAAATTTATTAAGAACGGTCTGATACCATTTTATCAAGTACTTTGTTTTTATTTTAAATAAGGGGGAGAGAAATTTAAATGAACATTAGATAAGAAATAGGGAGAAGGAAGATAAGGGTTCACATATTGATGTATTCATTTTGAAGATACTTTGAAGTTATTGTAAAAAAATACAAAGTAGATATTAAAGAGACCACTTTCTGTGTAAGTTTTATTTTTTGTTAATGGTTTTCAACTAAATAGAAATATTTCATTGATGTAAAAATGTTGAAGAGTTTTTAAAGAGTAAATTTTTAGAAAGTTTGGTTTGATTATCTGAATATGTTAATAAAGGAGATGAAACATGGACGTTGAAGATGAATAAAAGTGATAAAGTATTATTATATTAGAAATAGATAAATAGTGTACTTGCCTTTGGAATAAAGGGATATTATTCACTAATTTAAGGGAAAATTTATTTGAAGACTTTGAGTTTACTCATGATGATTTATGAGCCATTATTAATGATTATGACATGTTCTATGATATTTAGAGAAGCACACTTGTTACAACAGTAATGAAGTGATTTGATGGCTTACAATAAACCAAGGTGATCATACAGATAAATATGAGTATAATATATTGAGTATAATAGACAAAGGAATAGTGATTATATGGAAGGTGGAGAAACATGTTTTTCTAATAGTATTCATAATTACATAAAAGAAAGATCTCCATACAAATATATTTGTTGATGCATAGTGATGTGTATCTCACTGGTTAAACATCAAAATACATTGCGACTGTTATTCAAGTTGAATATTGGAAGAAGAAAATCCTATATTAAAGTGAGATAAATTATGAAATGATTTTCTATTCTTTAGAGTACCAGATATCATGAACATTCTAAGGAATTCATGATTCTAGATAATAGTTGGATAAAGGAATAAGTTGGAAGAACTTGGTGGAAATATGGTTCCTAAACAGAGAGAAGTCATGTTAAATTTGTATTGAATGAAGAGACATATGAATTCCACTATACGGACTTATATAAAGTAATCGATAATAAGTATATAAGAAAGAATTATATAATGATCAATATGCGAAGTGAAGAATCTGTGGAAAATGAGTGAAGAAAGTTTTCCAAAATAAGGATTCTGGGATAGTAAAAAAAGGTTTTGAATGACTGAACATAATTTTCCAAAAAAAATAAAACTATAGAGGAAACATGTGATAATGATATAATAGATGTTTACAAGTGAAAGAATCAGACATATGTTTCTAAGTGAATACATCAAACAAAGGTTCTCAATAATTTGAATCAGATATATATTTCTGAATGAAGTTGTATCAGAAAAAGTATCTGTTTAACATAAGTCTTCAAGAAATGTAATCTGATAGATTTCACTGGATAGATTCCAATAGATATATTTTTACAAATTCATCAGATAGATTATTACTAAGTCATTAGATTAAGTTTTACAAATTAATTTGGACAAATCTATACAAATTCATTAGAAAAAGTTCACTTGATGAACTGTTACAAAGTCATTTGACAGATTCCATCAGATGAAATTTTATAAATATATTTGATAGAGTCCAATGGAAAAAATTGTGCTTAGGAGGAAAGGGTGTTAAAAGGATTAATCATATGAGGTTTCTTGAATAAATTTGATCATAGGGAACATGAAAAGCTATTTGGATAGACAATTATGAAGTTTAAAAGGTAGATGTGTTCCCATGAAGTTTTAATAGATGAAGGTTTTGAAACTATTTTACAATGTTTTTGTGAAGGCATTAATTGTGGAGATACCGAGTTAGATTTTTAACACTCCAATGATCATAAAGGTAAGATCATGATTACAGCTAATATTTAAGGAAAGTTTGAAGAACGATAAAGCAGATATTTTAAGAAAGTTTAAGGAACTTTAACACTGATATTAAAGGAATTATTTATAATTTTTTTTGACTCCTATTAACTTGGAGGTTTAAAGGTGGTCAAAGTTAAAAGAATAAAGTGAGAAAGTCAAATTTCAAGTGGGATATTTTATTTTGAGTTCAAACTTATTCCTAAGTTTTTAGAGAAACTATGCCTATATCAAGGGGAGTTGGTGCATTGTGGAAAGGTTTATCGAGCTTTTTGTTGTTTATTAAGTTTCTATGGCTATGATTATTTTCAAATTATTAAAGTTTTATAGGGAATTTCCATCCACAAATATAGAGATTTATTCTCATTTGGTTCTAAGTATCGAATGAATAATATGAAGAGGTGATTAGATGAATAGGGATTGAGTACATTAGACTGAGTGCATCAGACTGAGGGTACCATATGGAGAAGTGATTGGATGGAAAATTTTGTATAAAATTATAGGAAAACGTTATTTCCTGTTTTTTTACAAGAATGTGAAGAAGAAGAAAGTTGTGTACATTACTTTTCATACAAGATAAGAAGAAGAAGATCTACCTATATACTACTGTTCAAGTAAGAGAAGATAAAATTATTATGATGAAATTGAAAAAAAGTTTTATTGGTGGATGAATTTTTTGGTGTTATAAAGAACTTGAAGAATTTGAAGAATGTCTACATAGGTAGTATGAATAACTTGTAAGGAGCTATAATTGGATGAGGTTATCACTAGTCTAGGGAATAAGTATATTTTTCTATCCACCTCCTAAAGTGCAGGGAACCACACATGGATTAAAGATTTTTTTAAGACAAACCATTATAATTAGGTATCTCATTATAGTGAAGAATCTATGTACTTGTTATCACCATATAATACAAGGACTAAATACTCTTACTGATTAGTAGAACTTGTAAAAATATCATGTTCCATACTTAAATTTCTTTAATATGATTACATATAATAATGAAAATAGAATAATATAATTGAGATCCTAATAGGTCTAAGAGGTAAAGGGATAAAAAGAATTGATTGGTTTAAAAACCCCCCAACACCGATTCACCCCTTCAGTGTTGAGCATATCATGAAGTGTAATTTATAGGATAGACTAGTAAAGCATGTCAGAAATCCCCCATAAGGGAGGATTTTCCCATCCTAACACCAAACATACAAGATATTGTAGCCAAGAATGATCTTATATCCACTCCAGCGATTTAGGCAGTGAAAACACTTTATCTTGGAGTATTTATTATAGTGCATGTTCAAGGATGAGGATCTCACAACATGATGGTCAATTATGCTCAATATTTTAGCTTAAACATCCCCCATCACTCCAAGATACTAGAGAAATCTATGATGTTAAGGATTTGATCAACATAATCAAGTGAATCTTTGATCTAATGGAGACTCTAGAGGATCGATGGGTTAAAATTGATAACTTTATGCTTTAGGGATTCACTTGGAGATGGCGGGGAATGATGAAATAGGTAAGGAAATGTGAGGGTTTTACTTGGGAAACCTTCAAGGATCACTTATTTGGGGAGTTTTTTATAGATACACTGAAGTTGGATCGAGCTAAGGAGTTTATGGATATTCATTAAGGGATGGTATCCGTATCTTCCTATTTATATTTTTTATAGAGTTTCTTTTCATCACTCCTAATTTGTAAAAAAAATTAGCATATAAGGTTTGAAAGTTTGTGATTATCCTATTATTTAATTTGGGGAACCTGGTTAAGTGCTTCAACCTAATGACATATTCTGAGGTGCTACGCAAGGCCTTAATAATCAAGAAGGGTATGGAGTAGGATAGAGAATAAATAATTATTATATCTCTTGGTTCATTGATGAGATATACTCTTGGAAACACAACAGGTGCCTTTTCTAGTAGTAGGAAGAGTAATACCAAGGTGATGTAGCCTTTGGGGCAGGATGTGTCACCCTTTGATCGAATTATGGATAGAGTGAACATTTTTCAAGTTTTACCATTAATCTCAAAACAAGTGTCATCAATGTGGAAAAAATGGTGCATCTATAGTGTTTCCATTTGATGGTGTTGTGGTCAGGTTTCCATAGAGGTGTCAGATAAACATGGGTTGAAAGTCATGGGATTGACAAGGGATCTCATGAACAGACCCAGATTCCACAGGGCCAAGTGAATCAGTCGAACCATGGGTCTTGAGGATAGATTTATGGGATCAACACATGAAAGGTATATTCTATAGACCATGTTTCAACTAATTGTACAGAGGGACCTTATCTAGTTAGATGTATAGTTTTGATTACCTCTACTCTTTATACTACTTTGTTTAATACAATATCTTCTCATTATTTTATATTTTCTCAAGTCATTACTAGGTTAGACTTGTAGGTTAAGCTATCTTCCAAATTGGTTTCTCTTGATATAAACTCATGGAAGAAGGTTGACTATCTCTATACATGTATAGAGTGTCTTGTAGTATTTTTTGATTATAGAAATTTATGATATTTTATAATTTTAGAGATGACTAGATTCGATGTGATTTTCAACATAGACTAGTTGAATAGTTATCGGGCACACATCAACTACTATAAGAGACGATTATCCTTTACTAAGCTTATGGGGAGAAGTTTTTTTGATAGATGAATGGGATATTTGAGTATGCATAATGAGACCATACATAATCCATATTGGATCTATTAGAACACATGTAGTAGAAATAGTTCTTGTGATAGACTAGGTAAAATTTCCCTCCTCTTTTCCTCTAGTGGTGGATCATTACTAGGATATATTTCTAGATGATTTCTCAGGACTTCATCCTAATATATGTATTAAATTTAAGATTGATCTTGTGTAAGGAGTGCATCTCACATCAATTCTTCTATATTGAATTTCACCAACTGAGTTGAAGTAACTCAAGTTGTAGCTTGAGGATTTAGAGGTGAAGGGTTTTATGAGACCAATAACTTCTCCTTGGGGTGATATAGTTTTATTCACTAATAAGTAATTTGGGAGCCTTTGGATATGCATGAAATACATGAAGATGAATTAGGTCATAGTGAATAACATGTACCTGTTTTCAAGGATCAATGATTTTTTTGATTAGTTGAGGAGAGCCTGATGGTTCTCCAAGATTGAATTTCAATCAGGTTACCTCAAGATTCAGGTAATATAATAAGATACACCTATGAAAACATTTAGAAACATGTATGGACTATATGAGTATCTTTTCATGCCATTCAAGTTGATTAATTATTGAATAATGTTTATGGATCTCACAAAGATTATCTTCTATCCATATCTTGACTCTTTTTTCATTGTATTTGTTGATGATATCCTGATATACTCATAGAACCTAGAGATTCATGATATAAACCTTGAGATAATATTGAGTACGCCATGATCACATTGGATTTATTCCAAGTTTTTTAAGTTTCACCATTGGATATAATAATTTTTCTTCCTTATGCTTGGGATTTATGAGGAGGGAATCTCAGTTGATTTAGAAAAGATAGAGGTGGTGATGACTTGGTCATTCCCTATGAACATGTTCAATATAATTAATTTCTTAGGTTTTTTGGGTAATATATTTAGTTCATTTAGGATTTCTCTTGTTTGGAATCACCTAGGACTAGGATTAAAAAGGGGGGGGGGTGAAATTTGAATAGAAATAGCAACATGAAGAGGCCTTCTTAGAGATAAAGAGAAGATTGAAATCAAATCCAATTTTGATTCTACCTGAGTCTAGGATTGGATATAAAGTTTAATATAATGGCTTAAGTGTTAGTTTGGGAGCTATTTTGATGTAGATAGATCATGTAGTTGATTATGGGTCACATCAATTGTTACCACATAAGTGGAACTACCCTATGAATGACTTGGATTTAGTGGCTCTAACCCATGCCCTGAAGTGTTGGAACCATAATCTCTTCAGTGATAGGTTTGTTGTCTAAACAAACCCTAAGATATTTTAGTATATCTTATCACAATAGGACTTGAATATCTGGTTGAGGCATTGGGTTGAGTATTTGCAGACTTTGACTTTGAGATGTCTTATGCTCCCAGAAAGGGAAACGTTATTGCATATGCTCTTAGTAGAAAGACACAAGATCTTAGAGAGCAGCCTTCAGAGGATTAGTGGATATTTTTTATTTTGTTGACTGAATGGTTGGTGGGTGCATATAAGTATCATGGGGTGACAACATATTCCCCCATAGTTATTACATCTACCTTGATAGACTACATTAAATCCATCTAGGAGTCATATTATGAATTCTTAGTGATATTGGAATGGTTGGTGGGGAATGAATTAATTCTAGTAAAGTCTTTATATTGATATGATATGATCTATGTTCATGAGAGAGTTGTGGTTCTTATTTACATAAGAGAATAATTAATATGGGACTCTCACACTTCACAGTAGACAATACACCTAAGATTGATGAATATGTATCATGATATCAGATGACATTTCTTATGGATGGGTATAAAGAGGGACATTGTAATATTTTTATCTTATTTTCTTACCTATTAAAGGATTAAGTTTTAGCATTAGTGATTGGGTGGTTTTCTTTAGCCTCTTCCCATTCCCATGTGTAAGTAGTATGATATGACTTCAGACTTTGTTATGGGGTTTACCTGGACCCTAAGAGGTTGAGATTCCATTTGGATTGTGTTTGATCATCTAAAGAAGGTGTTATCCCTATTTCTAATATGAGAGACTCTTTCAATCGATGAATTAGAAAAGAGATATGTGCAATAGATTTTATGGCTGCATGGAGTGCCTACAAGAATAGTATCTAATTCAGATGCTCATTTCACAACACAGTTTTTAAAATTCTTACAAAAGGAAATGGAGTCTCAGTTGAAGTTGAGTATGATATATCATCCATAGACTGATGGGAATTTAAAGAGATTGATCCAAATTTTTGAGGATATGATTTGGGAATGTGTTTTAGATTTCATTGGAGCATGATATGATCATCTGGACTTAGTAAAGTTTTCATACAATAACAATTACCTATCTTCAATTCAGTTTCCACCATTCAAGGATGTTTATGGTTATTCATACTGTTTACCCCAATGTTGGCATAAGGAAGGTGATACAATAATATTTGGACCAAGTATAGTGCATGAGACCACTTATCGGGTCTAGTTAGTTTATAAGGGGTTGGTTACCACTCATAGTAGGCATTGATCATATCTCTACTGAAGGATATGACCATTGAATTTCATCATGGGTGATTGGGTTTTCTTATAGGTTTCACCTCAGTTAGGGAATCAATGATTATGGAATCAGAGGAAGTTATCCCCCTAGTTTGTGGGACCGTTTGAGATCATAGATCATATAGGTACAGTGGCCTACCGATTGTATATTCTTCCATGATACCGAGGTATGTATAACATGTTCCATGAATTTTAGCTTTGGAGTTATGAGCCTAATATTGAACATGTGATCGTTAGTGAGGTTGTTGAGTTGGAACTAGATGCATCGTTTATGGAGCCACTAGTATGAATTGTAAAATGGAGTAAGAAAGCATTGAGGGGGAAGATGGTATCGGTTTTTAGAGTTCTATTGAAGCATGGATGAATACAAGAGGAGACTCTGGAGAAAGAGTCTGATTTTTGGGTTCAATGTTCAGAGTTGTTCAATTAGACTACTAGAGACACTTCTCGAGGATGAGAAGATATTATAGGGGGAGAATTTAAGATCCTTTAAATTAAAAGGTTTGTTATGTTTTAGTTTCAATGTATCTTGGTTGTGTTTTTAATAAATTTTAGGTATGTTGGGGGATTTTTAGGAATCATAAACAAAGGATATAGGGGTACAAACCTGTTTCTTGGAGCTACTAGTGTACCACCGACTAGTCAGTATAGTTCCATCAGCTTGCCGGTGGTGGAAACAATAGTCTTAAAATAACCTAGGTGGCACTGACTAGTAAACACAATTCAACCTCTAGTTGATGGAAAAGGTAGTAACCCAACCTTCTTCTTGAAGCTACCATATAGACAATTGAAAATCATTAGCCAACCGATGAGGTCTACTAGCTTGATAGTGGTTCCTAGATGGCCCATTTATTAAGGGAGTTTTTGTAAAATTGCTCAAACACACCTATTTGATATCCATCCCTATAGGTTCAACAATATTTCATATAGAATGACCATAAGAGATCTCTTTTGATGGAATTATCTCTCTATTTAACATTTATTTTTCATTTTAAGATTGGATCAATTGGTTATATTCCAAATGGTATGTTTTATCAGTTTTAGTATGAATCCTCTTCTTCTCTTAAGATGAATCACAAATATAAGATATGATGGATAGATCTAAGGATTCCATCATGATTTAATGTATAATTCTCAGTTTATTTATGGATATATGTTATATTTATATAATTTCTATACTTAACTTGAATAGATCTAGATATACCATTGGTGGTGAACCTCGTTGGGGATCATTAGTGCACAGGTGTGATTCAATGATGAATCTTGGAAATTGATATTAGTACACATGAGGTAGGAAGTCCTTGCCACATATGGCCTTTTTATACAATGTATTGTCATGATTTTAATGTGTGTGTGCATGCATAATCATGATAACCATTATGTGATATGGTATTCTTGTGATTTACATATGGTGTGTGTGTGTGGAATGTGAGACATATACATTACATGTTATGATATTCTCCTCTTGTGCTATACCATTTTGTGTGTAAATTATTGGCCCATGGAAGTTGTATATGGTATCAAAGTGATAGGTGGATCATCATGGCTTGGTTAGCCCCTATAGGGGGAGGCATATACTAGTGCGATGGGTGATGATGATGATAATGGGACCTGGAGAAATAGCGAGGGTATGAAAGCCTTGTGTCCTAACCCGAGACAAAGGATGGGGTATGAAAACTTCATGGATTGAATTGAGATAAAGTATGGGGTATTACAACCTTGAGGCCAAACCCAATAAAGGTAGGGTAATAACAGCCTTGTGGCCTGACCCGAGGCTGATCCTGGATTATAATGGCCTTGTGGCTTGACCCATGGCTTGATTGGATATGGGACTTAATCAAAGACATGCGCTTTCTTTACATCCTAATATGATATGTGATGACATATGAGAAATTAATTATATAATAGAGGAAAATTAGGTACAAATGGATCTCATGGAAGTGTGGTTAGCGCATAATTGGATGAAATATGATTAGTTGCTTGTCTATGCATTTAAATTACATTATGACATGCACATTTATATAAATTTTCAATTTATATTAAAGATGCATTGGTGGTGTTAACTATTTTATACTCACAACCTACATGTGAATCTCGATGCACACACACATTTCATAGTGAGGGGTCTATCTAAGGGAAAGGTCCCTACATTAGGGAGTTGAGAAGGTGGAGCTAGAGGATAGATGTGATACTAGGATGGACTCTAGAATATCGCTATAATGTTTTATTCTTTTATTTACTTATAATATATTAGTTGAGCTACCTCAATGAGGGTCTTTTGATTTATATTTCCTAAACTAGATACCATTTAATATACCGTGATTTTTTTTTCTGTTGTTCTGTTCTGGGAAATTTATTTATATTTTGGTGTGATTATGGTGTATGAATATTGTTACAGATAGTATATTCTACCCAAAAAACTATTCATACCCTCAAAATTAGTTTAGAACCTGAGGAGACACACCTGAGGTCATGTGGCACTTTGTATCAAACTTAATGATTTAGGTTGGGGCGTTACGATAGGACTACTAGTGAGCCTCCTATGACAAAGTCTTCTTCTTATTTTCCTATAGAGAATATTATTCCTAGAGTTGGTATATGTATGATATTTTTGAAACATTCACTTGATCATGGAGAATAGAGGATACATATTTAATTAAATGATAATAATAACCCATTAGGCCCAAATTTAATGTGGTTTATTAGTTATATCACCGTGAAGAATTATTTATAGGATTAACATTTTATATCTTGATTGGAAGTATATTGACAAGATGATAAAAGAGTATACATGGGAGTAATTAATGGTAAAATATCTCAATTGATTTATTTTTAATCCAATTCTTAAAATATTATATATTTTATATGACTAATATTTAATATATTCAATTATAGATGATGTTTAACTTTTAATAAATAAAAGAAATTAAGAAAATGTTTCTATCTTTAGCAGTAGCCTGATAGAGAGTTTAAAAAAATTGATAAAAATATTATATTTTTGGAAAGTTATAGAATCAAAACCCTTACCTCAATTATGGATTTTTAGATGTAGATACATGGGATACATTTTTCATTAACTGACATGATAAAGAATTTATATCATGATGATTATTGTATATTGTATTTTTTTGTTTATCCCATGATGGTGTATTTGTTTAATTTTATATAAAATGACTTTAGGAGTTCTCACCAAAACATCTAGTTGTAGAATGTGCACTCTCATACTATATCATGCAGAGGGTATCATTTACTATAAGAGAAAATTATTACATAACAGTTTGATACATTAAAAGTTAAATCTCATAGTGGATTATATAAGTTCCAATTTGGTCATCAATCTCCTCCCACTTTCCATGAAAAATAAAAAAGGGAGAGAATGAGAAAAAATTAAAAGTTTCTTATAGATACATTTAAATAAGTATCTAACAAAAATATAAGAAATAAATTTTAATTTTTCCTAAATGTTAGTATTTTTAAAATTAATAGCACTAATATACTATTTTAATATATTATTTCAGGATGAAATTCAAGATAAAACTACATAAGGGACTTTTATCAGTGAGTACAGGGTGAAAATTCTAGCTACTGACTTAGGAAATCTAGAACACCCTGAAAACATAAAAGGATATGAGGCAGGTGTTAGTATTAAGAAAGTTTTTGGCCATCCAAGTATGAAATCAAGGGATGTAGAAATAGATTCCTTAAAAGATAAGGTGGAAGACCTGAAATATTCAGTGGGAAATAAAATTAAATCATATATGTAGTCTTTTTTTGAAAAAATGATGAAACAATCACAACCTACACGACTTTCCTACTTAGATCCTCCACCACCTTGTTCAGACTTGACCTTGTGCAGTGAGTTATATGTTGGGGATCCCCATGCACATATTGTAGCATACGAAGTAATACATAGTTTAGGGGATTATGTACATCACTGACCTATGTAGTTGGGTTAGGTATGAGTAATAGTACATGATAATATTGATCCAAATGATCTAGTGTTATTGCCTATAGAGGAGGTTACCAAAGTTGTAGATTGTGTGGATCATTTTATACTCTAACCAGCTTGTCTTATTCATCACCTGACATATAAGGTATATGTTATTTCATAAATTTTATTTACTTTTGATTGATTAATTATAATGTTTTATTGTATTTAATTTATATAGGGGTATCTAAAATCAAAATAATTAGTGAAGAAGAAATAAAAGGTTTAGGAAGCAACACCTTTAGATACTTTTGATATTTTTGATGGGCTAAAAATATCATCCCAAATTTATTCTTTCTTAAATTTTTTTTATGAGTTTTCAATGATGGATGATATATGTGGAAGATAATATACATTAATAATATTAAAAAAAATATCATGGATCTTGTTGTTTTTGATCAACTCACTATACCTTTGTTGCAAATGTTTTATATGTAAATAAATATTAATTTAAGTTTATCTTTCATTAAATAAATATGAATTGTAGTGACTTAATTTACTACTTATATAATTAGGAATCTCAAAATGATTTTCATTAAAAATTATAGCACTGATGTTTAAAGTTTTATAGATCCAGAATACATTTTAATGACTATTTTATATCTTAATTATAATGTTAGAGTTACATATATATGCAGAATATTAGAAAATACGGATATTGGGTGTTGGTTTTTCCATTCCTTAATAGGTAATAATATTAATATAAATATAAAATGATATTCATTATGATGTAATTAATTTTTTAAATTTTTATATCATATTGGTCATTGAATGTTTGGAATTTCCCACATGAATGCACGATATTTTTTTTCTCATTCATGGTGGAGTTTTTAAAGATTTTAGCAAATTATTAAAAAGTAAGTTTTATTCTTTTTTATAATTTTTTTGATATTAAATATTCTTATTATATATGTTTTTTAGTTGATATATAAAAATACAAGTCATGGGAAAAGTATAATGGTGTTCACTTATCGATATAAAATCCAAATAAAATTAAATATGTGAAATTATTGGTAAATAACCTTTACATAAGATAATATTTATTTGTTATATATATATATGTTGGTTCTTATTTTCAAGGTAATGTTTCATAATCAAAATGTCATCATCAAAAAGGAAATGTGGAATGTGGTTATTATGTTTTCAGATTCATGTTTAAGATTATCATAACTAGGATAACGAATGATTTTAATAAGGTTGGTTATATTATGAATTTTAGGTTTATATTAAAATAATATATTTTTTAATCTTATAAAATTCATTGGTTTTTATAGGTTTTCAATGATTTTTTTATCATATATAGATTAATACCTTACCCAACCTTGAAATTTGTTTTCAAACTATTTTTTAGGTATGGTTAATTTGTAGATTGAGTACATGTATACCTTTTTTATTTTGATTAAATGTTAAAAAACAAGTATTTAGAAAATCCTTTGCTGGTTTTTGATTTTTCTCTATTTTTTATATTTGAAATATTTTCATAGGTTATTGGGGAATTCATATATCTATATTTTTTTTGAAAAATTTCATACTTTCCATGTCATTTTATACAAAAAACGATGTTGAAAAATATATTTTTTCTTTCAATGTAAATTTTTTTAAAAACCGACATGGAAAGAATGATAAATTCTATTTTTAGAATATTTAAACATTATTTTTTACCAAAACTGGTGTCAAAATTACATTTTGATGTAGGTTTTTTTTTGAAAAAACCAACATGTAAAGATAATAAATTTGGTTTTTAAAGAACTTTAAACATTATGTTTTTGAAAAAACCAATGTGAAAAAGGATTTCCATTCTAGTTTTTCCAAAAAATCACCATGGAAATTCTAAATAAATTCACTTTTTTAGAAGTTTCAACATTGGTTTTCAAAAAATTGATGTTGAAAATATTATTTTTAATGTATCCTATATCAACTTTGGTTAAAAACCAATGTTGAAACTTTTTAAGAAACCTAATTGAAAATATTTTTTCCCATTAGTGTTATAGGATAATGTTCTTGGATTATTTTTTTATATAAATAGGTTATTGTAGTTACCATCTATAATGATAACCTATAGATACTATGAAAAAAATATTAAAGAGATATCCTATAGTCTATATACATCATACTGATGAGATAAAAATGATATTTGATTATTAGGTGCCGAGGGATCATAATCATTGAGACTTCTCATGAAGTTTACACTTGGTGATTTAGAGTAGAGGGGATCATGAGGACTAGACCACTAATAGAAACACCACATATTTTATGTGTCATTGGTTGTTCCTATCTATAAGAATGTGTGTTGGTATCTCGACTTGAGATCATTATCAATGTGTACCATGTGATTGTATACTTTGATGCAAGATTAAAACCATGAAATTTATGTTTATGGTGAGGTAGCTTGTGTTGGGTGGATCATTGGTGGTATGAAATTGATTGAATGATCAAGACATGATTTGTTTCTTTCATAAAGGAAGAGATATATTGGGCCAATTTTATTAGGATGGTAGTATATTTACTAAATACATGGCCATGTTTAAAGAAGAAAATTCTTTCTAGTAAGGTCACAAAATAATAAATCATGTAAGGATGAGGACTTGAAGTGTGAATCTTTATTTATGAGATATAGAGAGACAAATAGATTATATTACATGGAATGTGTTCATAAGAGGTTATTGTTTCTATGAACACAACTTTTCTCCTTTGGGGCCTTGATGGGTTGCCAGAATATATTCCTGGTCTATGAGTATCACTTACCTCTATCAAGATAAGGTACTAGAGGTTCACACACAAAGTTTATTCAAAATTATGGTCAACTATAGTGAATTGGAGTTTAGAATATGGAAGACCACATGGTGGGGGCCATGTAATGTCTAAGTTTATATGATCCTAAGTAAATAAATAAGTTTATTATTATTCAATTTTAGAATAATAATTCTTGAATTTATTTCTTTATTATATTCACAAGTAATTAAATGAATATAAAGAAAAATATTTTTCAAATGAATATGTAATATTTAATATCCAAGGTTTGTAAAATAGTTATGGGAAATGACTTATATTTTATCATGTAACATAACATAGATTCTATAAGTATGTGGTAGAATGTTTGTGAAATTTTCAATGCAATATCACTGCCGAACATGTTAAATTTGGTTTAATTTATAAGGTTTATTTATTAAATGTCCAAGGTGAAATTTTAATAAATAAAAGAAATATATATATATATATATATAATATTAATCCAAATTTGAGTGGAATATTCATACACTCAAATTATATATCCTCTCGTGATCTCTCTCAAGTTTTGGTTGGGCCCCCCATTGGGAGTCGGTGTTATCAACCCACATTTTACCCATGGGGTGTTAGCCGAGTGGTACTCGTAGGTTGTACCCCTCACTCTCCATGGGAACTGGCATATGCTTGAGTCCCACCAGACTCAGAAATTGTGCATATTATGCACATGGTGATTCAAATCCATTGATTAGATGGGGAATATGGCACACACTTGGGCTTGTTTGGGGACCATACTGGGAGTTCATGTTAGAAAACCATGTTTTTCCCATGGGGTGTTAGTCAAGTGGTACCTACTGGTTGTACCCCTCGCTCTCCATGGGAACTGGTGCAGGCTCGAGTCCTCCTATACTTGGACATTGTACGTATTATGCACAGGGTGATTCAAATCCATTGTTTAGCTGGGAAACATGACACACAATTGGGTTGGGTCCCCCCTACTGGGAGTTGGTGTTATCAACCCATGTTTTGCACATGAGTCTCAGAACAGTTATTCAGAACTCGATAAGTGCATCCAAGAGACCCGAGATCAAATCTGTATGAATGCATATTTATAGTTTACTATAGCAATAGTGTTGTAGGTACTGTCATAGTTACTGTAGAAGTTATTATTTAGTACTATAACACCCAAAACTATTCATCCATTTGGGACTTCGGGCCACAAGATTGGTCTTTGAGTCTTGCAAGGCCTTTGGGCCACCCAAGAACTTCAGGCCAGTTAGGTTTTCGGGCACCCACAAGGCCTTCGGGCCACCTCAAGGAATTTGGGTACCTGATAATGCAGATGTACCAGAAATATTACAAGTAAAAAGGATTCAAATAAGGATTTAGTGTAGTCACATTCACTAGAGAAGAGATAACTAGATTTGGAAGATTGAGAGGAAATAACATTTCCATCAGTACCAGGCCTATGCAGATTGACACATGACAACTAGCTGACCATCCATACAAAGATGGAGAGATAATATCACAACATTTTCTAGGGAGGGGTAGGTCCAAGTTGTCTTGTTTGGGTTGATTTCCTAAGACCTATGGGTAAGGTAATGTCACTTAAGCCTCCAGGCCTTGTAAGGGTTCCCCCTCATCCCTTGAAAGGGGGATTATCAAAAATCAATAAAAAAATTGAAGGCCTTTGGGATATTCAGGAATGAATATTGATGATTAAAAATATTTTGGAATGTGTGTGGATGATCTAGAGGCTTCTAGATTCATTTATTTCAAGCAATGATTACTAACAACTAGTGAAGCACATTTTTGATAAAAAATTCATGAGTTATGGGTTTGATTTAAATTTTGTACTTATTCTTGATCACATGAGATCCTAGGGTTCTACTAGGTTGTGATTTCAAGGCAACAATGTTCCTAAATTGATCATGAAATGAAAAAATTAAAACCCCCACTTTTCATGCTTCCTCAACCAACCCAATACCAACAATCCTCACAAGTAGGAATTCCACATGTTTTGTGTTATTATATATTTCCATCTATGAAAATATGTATCGATACTTAGACTTGATATTATTATTAATTCTTACCACTAGTCATGCACTTTAATTAATTTATGGAAACCATGATTCCATATGTTAGTGAAAAAATAAGGTACGTTGAGTGCATCACAAGTGATATGGAATTAATGAATAAATCAATAAATGATTTTTCCCTTTTAACTCTGGGAGATGATATCTCGACCATTTGATTGAAATGGAACTATTGTATTAAATTTCATGTCCATGGTGATTGAAATGTTCATTTAAGGAAATAAAATAAATACATATCAAGCATATAGGTTGATGACATGAGTATACATCCTTTTTAATGAGATATTAGGACAAATAGATTATATTTCACAGTGAGAATTTTTATGTGTTCATCATCATTACTACATTAAATTATTCCTCTACGAGCATCTTTACATGTTACAAGATATTTATATTGTTATTTAGGAAAGCCCACCTAATACCATAGAGGAAGATCTCTATAGGGTCACAAACTTAGTGTATCCATCGATCTTTAACAAATAATATTTTTTATTTTATAGTTGGAATAAATATTATTATTAGGATTGAGTAATAATATTTATTCATGAGATTTTATTTGATTGAAATTATTTAGTCACTAATGTGAGTTAGATAATTAAATAAATATTTATTTGTAATACCATTAAATAGAATATTTATCTATCATTTTAATCACACAGTAATAAATACAATTTATTTTTAAATAAATATTTACTCATAAGAACATGAATATATTATTTAATTATTTATTTATTGAATGATATTTATTTATTATTCAAGGATTGGTGAATGGTAATGAAGGTTATCGGGATGAGTTAAGTTCCCAGTAATGAATTCGATATACTAAATATCATTTAAATAAATATCAGTTAATTTATTGATATTTATATTAACCTAAAGACATGCGTGTGTCAAAGAAATAATAAAAATATAATTATTATTATAATACATGGGGTTAACTAAGGATTAAGAGATTGGTTAAGGGTCTATGTAAAATTAATAATTCTCTATCATAGCTCTATATATACTCAATTATATCATTTCTAGTGGTTATGTGATTTGTGTGAGAATTATTTAAATCAAAGATGAATGACTGCTATAAGTATTATAATTTGGATCCTCTCAGCACAACAACAGTAGAACATGAATGAGGCTCAGTCAATAAAAATCTAAATCAAAGATAGATATCAAGACTGAGGTATTTTCTTATTATTAAATTAATTATAAATTTAACATGAAATTTCTTCTCTTTAGTTCCCAGATTCTTTTGTTAGGTTTATTTAGAAACAATCATGGGGCATATCATTATTCATCATGTTATTATGGTTTATTTGTTGGATTCAATGAAAAACCATCATTGGGAATGGACCTAATTGAATTATACTACACACAAAACTTTCAAGTGATATCAAAGAGGTCACATTTAAATTTATAATTATCTATTAATAATTGACTGATTTACACATTTTTGGTTAGTTTTTCATTTATGGTTTATAAATTCTTTAATCCAAATTTTATATATATTATCCATTCACCTTCATATAACCAAGAACAAGTTAAAAGAACATAAATAACATCTAAAGAACCCATCCATAGGTGCTGGAGATTCTAGCTATACAACATGGGACTGAATGACATATATTCAAGATGTACATGTCGTGTACCAAGATTCACTACACTAGGACAAGCCAAATAATTCATGGATGGTCATGTGGGGAAAGGATGCGATATAATTACATGTCATGTGTTTAATGAGACCATATAGAAGATAGTTTGATGAGGTATAAGGTGTGCAACCATTGTACACTCTATATAACACCACATAATCTCAAGTGATATTCAAGGAAACTGTGTGGTGAAATACACATTGTGTATTAAATACATTGTGAATTGGGTCTATCAAATCACATAACATAATATAGATGTAATTATATAGTGTTTATATGGTGTACTTTCTATGTAACATGTTTTTATCCCATAAAAATACACAATGAGTACCTAGGTGTGTAGCGTGGGATTTGATAGATGGGATTACATGTCGTGTAGCTCATGTACACATCATGTAATTCATACCCATTTATAAAGAGTACACACCAAGCCATGTTGTACACCATGTAATTAAATTAAAAGTAAATAAAATTAATTGTACCATTAAAACTAATTAACACATGTTTGTGTACCATAAGTTTAAATTACATGAAGTGTGATGAGTTTTAAAGAATATTGAATGCTTAATCAATATCTGTGTTAAATTTGGAACTATATTCTATATATGTCTATCATTACAAACTATGTACTCTGTGTGTGTTAAAAAAGTACAAACTATGTAAATTAACACGTGTCAACGTTTCATTAATTGATAGTACATACCATGTAACATGGCATGTTATGTACGCTACATGTTATGTTAGTGCATAGTGCACAATGATATCCATACCAAGTAGTTTATATGGGTACAAATCATTTTACTTCCATATACACATTGTGTATAAAATTAATTTAAAATAAAATTAATATATATATATATATATATATTAAAATCACAGTGGATTGGATATCCAAGACTATTTAGATGGATGTTAAGATAAATGAATAAATTAATTAATAAGATAATTAATTTATTATTCATGTAATTTATCTTAATTAATAATGGTTGAAATGAATGTTAACTAAATATTTCTAATATGTATTCATTAATGCATGTGTCTGATCATGAACTTGAAGCAACCAATATGTGTGTTGGATTTCTATTTAATTTAATATTTTTTCATAGGTTTTTATATGTTATGAATTTTTATTAAATTGAATTTTATGGTCTGCATGTAATCTCTCACATCTTTATTATATAGGATTACATTTCCATGGTCTATTTTATGTATCCCATACCCCTGTTTCCCCTACATGTGTATGGATAAAATATGTAAAGGATGGAGCTCCAAGGAGAGGAGATAGTTGAAAACCCAAACTGAGGTGTAACCAACCAAGAATGTACTAAGGTTGATGGTGGAATTCATTATCTTGAGTCATGTTTGGCTCAAGGATTTTTACCACTAGGGTCATAAGTTAATTAATCATTTTCTTGATAAATCAACCATTAGAAAAGCTCAAGATCAAGTCACTTTTTTTTTATTTTTTATGTGAATTATTATCTATATTTATGTGATTCCTATCTAAATGTTATTAAACATGATCATATAAAATAAATAAGATAATAAGACATGAAATATATAATAAAATAAATTTATTATGTATAAATTTTATCATATCATGGTTAATTAATTATTTAAAATCCACATAATATTAATAGGATAAGTAAAATATGTAATAATGATATTTATGTATAAATAAATAAAACCACTCAAGTAAATATTAATTCATAAAATTCTTCTATTACTTCATTTAGAATGGAACCATATAACTCAGTGTTGGTTTAGCCCTTGTTAGGACACTTATTTGTATTAGGAGTTCTAATGGAGGTTTTGGGTTTAATTAACCAAGTTAACCTTAATAAGATTAGTCCTTTCTAGAATTAGTATAACTTGGAGGTAAGTGTAGAGGAAATATAAAATAGAATTTTAGGATTGGGGAGTCCACTCAATGAATCAAGGAGTTGCAAGCTAGAAGTTAGCAAAACAGCCTACCTAAATACCTTCTAGTAATTGACCAAACCCTTATCTAGGTTATGATAAGGTAATTATAAATCATTTCCACTAGAATGTCCATGCGACAAGATATTATGAGTCCAATGGTGAGGGATATTAAGACTTGATAAAATAGTGGGAGACTAATTAGATAATTACAATTATTTACTCTTATATATTTTGGTAATCAAGATAAATTATTAACTCTATTTTTTTAGAAAATGAAAATTTAATCTATACCCCTATGATCTATACTATAGAAATACAATCTAATCTTTGATAGTAACTTTTAAGAGCTTTACAAGAGCTTATGAATTATACTATGTCAAGAACATAAAATTTACACACTAGATGCCTCGGTTACTGATCCTCCTAATAAGGAGGTGAGTGAAGAATAGGTTTTTGTCTAATTAAAACACCTATATGATACAATAGATTTACAATATTTTATATTATCATCCTTGATTAATGAACTCTAGAAGTCTTATGAGAACATAGATTCTTGTAGAATGATCAAGAATATCCATGATCTTTACTATGATAGAGTGATACATGAGTGGTTTGGGATCTAAAAGTCACTGTTTATATGAAAATTTTGATATTTTCACCAGATAGAACTCATTATTTCAAAATGATTGGATACATTGGGAATATATACATTTTAGGGTTTAGGCTACCTGATGAATTGCTCACTGATTTCATAATTTATTCACTCCCTCAGAGCCTATCCATCTTTATTTTAAATTTTAATATGAGAAAATTTAAAAGTATTTGTAATATATTTTTAATATACTTTACTAGGTTGATAAGGAAATTAAGTGAGAGAATCCATTTGTTATTATGGTGAATAATAGGAATAGTGAAAAAGATTGAACATGTATGGTAAGAACTGAGAGGGGTAGATGGGCGAATCAGTGTTTATATTTATTTTTCAATACCTATAATACCTATAACTTATTAAGTTATCATCTCATCAAGAAAATATTAAAAAGAATATGAAGCACAATACATTTGTTAAAGAGGTTCACCTTCTTAAGGATAATTACGTCCTCAGTGTATAGTGGGTTTTATCTCACTCCATCCAATGGCCCGAAGGCCTTCATTTTTTATTGATTTTTGATAATACACCTTTCAAGGGGTGAGGTGGAACCCTTAAAAGTCCTGTAGGTGTAAGTATTACATGGAATGTAGGCCTTAGAGGAATTCATTGCCTGTAGGATTCAAACATTACATACAACCCAGACTAACTACTTGGAACTGCTCCTCCCCAGCATCTTCATCATGAAATCATCTCTCCACCTTCACATGATTGTTTGGCTAGGATATCCTATTCATGAATAGTCTTGTCCCAATGGAAGGTGCCATACCCTCTCATTCTTGAAATCTGTGTAGGTTCTGTTGTGGTGAAATCTTCTTTCTCCTCCTCCTGTAGAGCTTGTTCCTTGTAGGTTGTCTGGTTTGCGTCTGTACTTTAAGGTGGCCCGAAGTCCTTGAGGTGTCCCAAAGGCCTTGAGGTGGCCCGAAGGCCTTACTGAACCGAAAGCTTGGGTGGCCCAAAGGTATTAAAGGACTCGAGGACTAAATCGGTGGCCTGAAGGCCCAAACGGGGGAAAATTCCTGCCTGCTACAGTGCCAAACAGTGTCTACTACAGTTCCCCGCTATAGTACCTACTATAGTACTGCATAGTTCCTGCTACAACACCTGCTACAGTACTTCTACAATACCTGCTATAGTACTGCTACAATACCCCCCCAAAAATTGTGCCCCCACCTGGATTTGATCCCGGGTCGCCT
This sequence comes from Viscum album, assembly GCA_963277665.1. Lineage (NCBI taxonomy): Eukaryota > Viridiplantae > Streptophyta > Magnoliopsida > Santalales > Viscaceae > Viscum > Viscum album. The sequence goes on along the minus strand of OY728155.1, from coordinate 160,799,719 downwards.
GGATGCACTTAAGAGATAGATCAACAATGGTGACCATGATCTTCAATGTGATCAATATAATATGATCTTATGATTCTTCTTCTCACCATAGCATTGCATGGTTGTTTTCAATACTCAAAATATTTTCAAACACATATCAAGAAATTCATAAACCTCTCAATATCTTTTATTCTCCTTTTATTCACCTATATTCACTAAAATCTACATGAATATTTTTGATCACAAGAATTATCTAGAAGTCTTAACTTGTAGACACAATCTCATAACTCTCCACAATATCTAAAAAATTTCATGGTAGTTTATTTTTATTTTATTTATTTTCCACAACTGATTCATGTGAAACTATATGAGGACATGCTACACACCTTCTGAAATTATTTAGCCACATGCTCTGGCCCATAGATATCTACATCATTCTCCAACATTAATGCATGAATCATAAGTAACATCATTGAGATATTTTGGGATTTTAATGACCGACTTACCTAACATCATCATATTTAATCTCTAATTTATCATAATTTCAATTATAATATTTCTTATAATTTCAAAAAGTGTAATATCATATGAAGAAAAATATCATAAAGATATCTCAAATATCTTACATGTTTCTCAAACATCATATGTGGGTGAATAAAGTCATACACGATAGTTCCTTTATAAAAACCCGACAAAATAAAATATCTTATGTGTATAATTAAATTCATACATGCTATAAAGTTATACATGGTCTAGGAAAGTCATAAATAAATCATAAAATCATTTGTGGGCTCCTCAAAAGTCATACATGTAGCAAAATTTGTCAAATCTTAAGAAAGGTCATAAATGAGTGAAAAAAGTCATACACAAGCTCCTCAAAAAGTATTATATGAAAAAAGAGTCTTATACACATCTCTAAAGTCATATGAATTCCATATTTAAGATAATGTTTATCAATAACTCCAAAATTCATAATTTATTCAAATGAATTCAAAACTTCTTCTAATGCATTTAGGGGGTTTTTCAAAATTCTCAAAACCTCATCCAAGGTATTTCTTTATTGATTTTTAGAAACTTTAAAGTTACAAATCATTGTAATAATTTCTCAAAATGTGTCCAAACTTAACTATATCATCTCAAAATTTCCAAATCATTTATAAAAAATGATGAACATTCAGTTTGAGATCGAAGGAAACAACATAAATATTTGCATGAAACTGATGATCTCTATCACCAATGCTTGCGCTCAAACTCCTATCATATAAAACTTTGCATGAAACTGATGATTATTATTACTAACACTCACACACCCATGATTTCAATTTCACCTCCAACACTCTTCTTATAAACATATATAAGATAGTGTTCCTTTAATCCTCAAACTATTTTTTAATTGAATACCATTTCATCAATTTTCACATTTAAACTACTATTGATAAAAAATACAACATTATCATTTAGAGAGTTCAAAAATCTCCCTCTTTGGATTTTTTATCAATACTAATCATTCCTCCCGCATTATTACCAATAAAACCAAAGTGAATAGCTATTAAGTATTTATTAAATATTCTCAAAGTAAAGATTCAGGAAATAATCAACTCTAAGTTTATGTGAGCTAGACCAGTATAAAAAACAAGAGTGATTAAATAAGATATCAATATTTTACTTAAAATATAACTTAAATAAAATCCTTTGAAATAAAATCCTAATTAAATAATTGAAACATATTTAATAAATTATATCCTATAACACTAAATACACACATTAAAACAAAGCATAACAAGGAGAATGATTTTCTCCCCCTCCATACATGTAATGTCATAGATTTTTATAAAGGTATAGACCATTAATTTTTGATTTAAATTCCTTTAAAATACCCTAAAAATTATTCTTAAAAGCTTCAAGAAAGTTATAGGGGCGTTCGAGGCTTGTTTGAAGCCGAAACCTTGAAAAACATGTAGTATACTAGGCTACATGGTTTGTCTGAAACCATGCAACCTAGGGTGCATAGCTACCCAAGCCTTATTTAATCCGCGATAGAGATATTTTTCATAGTTTGGACATGGTTAGTAAAAATTTTCATTAAATTATGTGATTTTTCCTAAGTAATAGTGAATGGAGCATGGTTGGCACACAGTTTTTCCAAACCATGTGGCCAAACTGTGCACAGTGTAATTTTTGGGTAAAATTACTAAAATTACCCTATTTAATGTTTTAAAACATTCATTTATTCCTTATCCCTTTTCTTCCAATGTCTATGTTCCTCCCTTATGTTGAAACACATTTCTCCTCAGAATCTAGGAATTAAGGTAGAGCCTCCATTCATCATTCGATTCATCCACCATCAGATCCTATGGAAAACTAGAGGTATGATCTATAATTCTCTCTAATACTCTTCAAAGTTCTTCCTCCATCAAATGCACTATTTGGGTGAAATATAATTTACCCAATTTTCATGGAATTTGATGCTCTCGTAATTTTATTCCAACCTAGATCGAACTAAACATTGATACTGGACGTGTTAATCTCTAAGAGGCTAAAGTAAGTAGTCATGCATTTTTCTTGTTGTTTTGTTACGTTTCAAAAATTGTACCATTGTGCTACATGCCAATTTTTTTGGATTTACCCATATTTTTTATAATTAAATTAAAATGGATTCCTTAACTAGACCTTGATGACCCAAGTTTGCGGAGAACCAATCCCATGGGTTGACCTCATGATATTCCATCCAATCAGGTTAGGCTACACCTATAATGAAGAACATTACCCTTTCCCTTGGGTTGTTAAATAATTCTAATTGGTTTTTTATGTATATTAAATGAATATAACTATGTTTTAACTACTAGGGGTGTTGAACCTAGTGAATTTCCTTACCTCATGATACTTATGGATGGGTGGAATTAATTTGAATTGGATAAGTGTCTTTGCCTTATTCCATGTGACTTAAATGGAAAATGCTCAATGAAATGCCTTAACTAATTGTCATAATGTGGCCAAATTGATTGAATTAAATGTAATGGAACTTTGAGTATGAATTTCATGCTTAGTTTTTTCACTTTAGAGTCGATAACGAAACAAGGGTTTCTGAGTTAAGGACCCATTGGACAGGATCTCATGCCATCCTGTTAGTGAAGTAAATGCTTGTTAAATATGTTGGGGTTGACATTAGCTATGCCTGAGATGAGATCATAATATGTTGTTTTTTTCCTCCATATGAGTGACACCAGTTCCCTAGGGAAGTCCCCTTGTACGGTCTCAATGGAATGTTTGGTTTTACCATGCTATGAGATAGACTCAGGCCCCTAAGTGTGATACTAGGTACAAACATAGAGGTAAGATCATACTATTTTCACACCATGCTAGAGTGACAATTGGGACTTCATACATGGGTCAACATGGACTAAATCTTGGAATTGTTCTTTTACCAAGCTCTTCAAGCAGTATTTAGAAAGACTTTACAGATTTTCATGGAAGGGCTTAAGTTTTCTCAACATGTTTTATAATGAAATGGTCAAAATGTATTCAAAGGTAAATAAATTATTTCAAATGATAATTGTTCAGTTGACTTGGAAAACATAGGGGTGTGTCCTCTAAGAACAATCACAAGCTTGGGGAAAGTCCAGCCTATAGTATTTTACCTCACTAAATTTACCATTTCAGGATCTCTCGGTTCAAACACACCAGCTTAGGTTGAAGTAGGTAGTTTGGATGGGTATCCGAGTAGATCCTGGTCCAATGATTTTATTTATATATTTCAATCTTTCATTTAAATTATTATATGGCACACTGTTAAATTTATAATGCATGAAATGGAAAGGCGTTAACACAGTGGGTACTAACCTACTAAGATAATGTCTCACACCTTCTTTGGGTGCCTTTGGTACCCGAGTAGACTTTATGATTACAGGTGTTGAAAAAGGGAAGAAGTAAAATTCCCATGCTTGAATTACTTTTCTAGGATATATTTGGGAGTAGAGGACTGAGCCTTTGCTCAAAATTCCAGCTATAACAGTTTTTGTCATTTTTTTAATTTGTTAGCATGTGTATATGCTTTTATCCCCTACCCTTTATTTAGTCGGTTTTTTATAACACATAAAATACTATCATTATCAATTTTTTCTTCCTATTTATTCAAATTATACACTTTATTTCACTACCTTACATGTTATGCTTCTAGTTTCCACTACTATTAGGTCATTTCCATTACTTCTACTATTTATTATATATATTTGATAATATGATATACTATGATAAATGTGGTCATAGTCTCCCCATGGGATTAACCAATGCCCTAATTTCTAGTCAACAACCTCTGGTGTTTGAGGATATGTGCTTGAGGTATTGTGGCTAACCGTATCAATGCACTGTTGAGTGGCACTTGAGGCAGGATGATACAAAGTGGTATTAGATCTATTTTTCCTTTTTGTCTTATTATTTTGGTTAGACAGGAGACTAGGACATGAGAACTTGGTTAATATCCTATTATTAGGAGTAGATACCCCATGTATAGGGGAGATCCAAATCACCTGGGATGGGTAAATGTTGTTATTACTTTCACTTGTTATGGTTTCATAGGATTTGAACATTGGGTGACTCACTTGTTATATGTTGTTATGAATATTGAATGTACTTTATTGCATTGTTTATCCAAGACCCAATTACATGAGGTCATAGTCTCCCCATAGACTTACCCATATACCTCGCTACTAGTTGGTATCCTCTGACATTTGGGGTGATGCGCTTGAGGTCTTATGGATAACCATATTGGTTTCATAGGATTTCACCATTGGGTAACTCACTTTTATACATTGTTATGAATATTTAGTTTACTTGATTAGATTATTTAGACAAGGCCCAATGACATAAGGGCATAGTCCCCCCACATACTTATCCAAGGACCTCGTTTCTAGTCAGAATCCTATGGTGTTTGGGTATATGATCTTGAGGTCTTGTGGATAACCATCTTAGGGCACTGTTGAGTGGATAACCATCTCAGTGCACTTGAGGTATTGTGGATAACTATCTCCTCATAAATTCATCAAGATAAAATAGATGAAAAAATTAACACCTTAGTTCTGAATATTGGGATGAAATTCTATTTATAGCCTTAACTTCTCAAATAAATCTATTGGGAGAATATTTTTAAAGATATCAACAAATTATTGCTTGGATGGAAAAAATCCTAGCTTCAAAGTAACATAATCTAGCTTATCATTTAGAAAATGATATTTAATATCAATATGTTTTGAACTGGAATGATGAACATGATTTTTATATAGATTAATGTCACTTTTATTTTCATAGTTTATAACTAGTGGGTATTTAATTTGGATATACATATCCTATAGCTGAGTCTTAATACACATCATTTGAGAAACTTCCTATGATGAAACCATATATTCCACATCATTTATACTCAAGGTGATTAAATTTTGTTTATTTTAGTGCCATGAACCACACTTGTAAATAAAAAAAGAACACTCCACCAAAAGTATACTTTCTATCATCCAAAATTCATAGAAAATCAACATCTAAATTCTCTTTTATATTTATCTCACCTTCTTTCTTATATAACATACAATAGTTATAAGTTTTTGAAATATATATAATAATTATCTTAAATTTCAGTAGATAAGATTCTTTTGGATTTGATTGAAACCTAGAACATAGAGTAAAAGAAAATAATATATATAGTTAAATGTAATTAGGTTCAAAAGACTTACAATTATCTATTTTAATTCCTTATCATTCATTTATTTTAAATTATTATATTTTATAAACTTTATTCCCACATGTATTGAAGTAGATACTCCTATTTCCACCGTTTCAAACCTTTTTATCAGATCTTTAGTATACTTTTCTTATTAAATGAAAACATGACAAACAATGTAGATTATTTGTAATCCTAATAAGAATTTCATTTTACATAGTCAAAACATTTCCGACCTCTTATTCATTTGTGTGGAGAAATCTTTACACACTTTCTCTTCATCACTATAAAATATTATTTCATCAAAATACACTATGAAAATGAGTGATGTGGTGTTAGTATTCTTAATATACATATTACTATCAAACTATAACTTCTTGAACTATATAATCATCATGTACTCATATAACTTGAAGTATCGAGCCCTTGGAGCTTGTTTTATCCCATATAAATCCTTATTTAATCTAAAAACTTTTTTTAATTTATCATCAAACTAAAATCCCTCAAGCTATTTCATATAAATTTCTTCATTTAGTTCACCATTAAGAAATTATAACTTTACATCAATTTTTTTTAAAGTTTCTTTGAGAAGTGATTGTAAGAAAAATTCTGATGGTTTCAAGTCTAGCAACTAGAGAAAATGTCTCATCAAATTCAATCCCCACTAATTGCGAATATCCATTATAAAGAAGTTTATATTTATTTATTACAACACTTTCATCCATATCGAGCTTTTTTCTAAAAACCTACTTAGTTAAATTAATATTTTTCTCCATAGGCCCTAGAAAAAGTTCCCATGTCTCCATTTTCTCAATTTGATCTAGATATTTATTCAAATATTTGAACCATTCATTTTTTTCAAAATATTATTTAGCACATTTGAGTTATATATTAGAAAGATGTCTAGTGTGATTAATTACCATAACTCTTCTTCAGGTTTGGAAGCCCAGATTCTGGTTACCAATTATATTTTCAATATCCATATGCTTCCTATACCTTGAAATTTCACTTGTTATATTTTTTCTTCCTTCATTATCACTGATATATATATAATCTATTTCATTTTCTTCCTGAGGCTATATAGTTTCTTATTTTACTTCTATTGATTAAGAATTAGCAACAACATCCTCACTATCTATCATAATATAATTATTGAAATATCATTCATCATCAAAAACTATAATAGTATCATAGTAAAAAATTATCTTTTAATTTTTGTTGTAACATCTATAGGAGCTTCAATTTGGTGTGTAACCAAGGAATATTCCTTCATACACTTTCTCATAAAACTTGATTATAGTTCTTCCCTTCCTCTTTATTAAATATGAAATCCCAAATAATCTAAAATTTTTCACACCTAGATTATTCTTAAACCACATTTAATATTGGGACATGTCATATTTGGGCCTAAAAAACATCTATTTTGAATAATTATAGCTATATTAATGTTGTGTAACTAGATAAAATTTTGACGAACCATGTTCAATGAGTATATATTTGGCCATACCCATAAGACATATATATTTTTTTATTTTAGATACTCAATTTTTCTTAGGAGTGTAAGAATAAATGAAATCATGCTTAATTGCACGATTATATAGATGCTCTAAAAATTATCTATTGGAATACTTGGTTCCATTATATGGATTTAACATTTTCAAAGGAAAAACTGTTTTTTTTCAGCTAACCTGCTAAAGATTTTAAATTTGTTCGGAGTTTGAGACTTGTAGAACATGGAAATTATACATGAAATTATGGTAAAATCATCAATAAAAGTGATGAAATATTTTTCTCCACTTGGATAATTCTTTATCATTTGGACAAATACATCAGAGTGTATCAGATCCAATGGTTTCTCTGTCTGAATCTCAACTCCTTTGTGGGTTTTGTTCATCATTTTTTTATTTCTTTCATGTTTTTAAAATATTAGTAGTCTATTATTTAAAGATAAGAGTTTTCCAAAATCCTTCTTCTTTGATTATAATTATCATTTTATTTTGGCCAAGGTGTCCAAGACTTCGATGCCATAAGTAATTTTAAGCTTTAAAACATAGATAACAATTTCATTTTTCTTCAATCATTTGAAAAAATCTACCTTGAGTTATTACTCCCTTAGATATAAAAACTTTATTTTAATATATTTAAAAGGAATACATTTATTTTAAAAATAAATTCATTTACATCATAAAAAATCTATGATACACTTAATAAGTTTTTCTTTAAACCATCAATGTAAAGACCCAGGTTTCCATATATTTTTTTTAATTATATAAAACAATTTTGAGGCTGTGGGATCTGATAACATTCGATTACGATGTCCAGTGGTCTTGGAATGTAATTTTAAACTTTATTTAAGGCGAGTTCAGTAAACGTGCTAGCGGGAAATCCTAACTTTTGAACCGGTGCTCGGAATTGAAATTTGAGGGTACCGTTGAACTCACAGTGCTAGGATTCGCTTAAGGGAGGTTTAACCTCGACCGTAGTGGGTCGAGAGGAGAAGTTGGTTTTTGTGTTTTTTGTAGAGGCTTAAATAAAATAAATATATTTTATTTTAAAAATATCCTCCCACCTATCCTTTTAATTTTTGGTGGTAGGGACCACAAGAGGGTGGTCAGGAATTTAATAATGGGCATTAAATGTCCGGTTACAGAAAATGTGTAACCACCAATCCCTTTAATTAATTAGGTTCATTAATTTTAAATTAATGAAACACCTCCTTTAATGGTTGTATGCTCCTATTTCCTCTTGGTTTATTTTTTGAAATCATTGGTGAAAGAGAATATCTGAAGAGGAGAACTTTGGAGGAACCCTTCGGTGAATAACGGATCCACCAAGCAAGGTAGGAGAATCATTATTCGAGCGAAATCATTGGAAGCTTGTTGCGGGAACGAGGAACACTGACCCAACTTCAATCATGAACGTTCTCCAATGGATTTACAAGGTAGGGTTTAATCTTGATTTGTTTCCAAGATTTAATGAATGTTTTCTTGATTCCCTTTAGTTATAAGCTAACATGGAGGGCACAGGCCAAATGAAAAAGGCTCAGACCCTCCACTACTTTTTCTAATCTATGCGTTCTTTGAGGAAAAATTTTCGGGTTGAATGGAATTTGAAACGAAGGGTCATACAGTGAAGAGGGAATCCCGGGGAGACCATAGATGCGATTAGATGAAAAAATGGGTCACCAAAGCTCACCCAATGACCCATGAAAGACCACCGGTACGCTATTGTGGCAGCCGACACCGGCCGTCTACGGTGGCGGAAGCACGCCATTACACGCCGTCGGAGAAGTGGGCCGCAACTCTTTAGCCACAGAGGCCAACAACGGTCGACCGTGGAAGGGAGGGAAGCACGCCCATGCACACTTCTGGAAAAGGTGGCCGTGACTTTTTAGCTTCAGCGGACGCGAGAAGTGGCCAACATAGGATGACCACAGGAGGAGGCCGTAGCGTGCAACAACGCATCGCCAGAGTAGCCGCGACTCCAATGTCTCAGCGGTAGAACCCACTCTTTGCGGGTCCCGTGGTAGATGAGGAGGCGCCATGTGGCACCACCATTGTGGAGGAACCCGAATGGCCGCTCGACCATTCGGGAAAACCAGGGGACCCCCCCCCCCCCCCGTGTCGGTTAGGGCGGCCCCCGCTCCAGTGGGCCACGCCTTCCTATAGGCTGGGCCGGACCCCGGTCTAGTGCGCCGAGCCTACCGTGGACTAGCCCATCTGGTTTGGACTTGGATTGGGTTGGTTCAGGTCGGACTGGACCCGAACCCTTTTAGGACCAGTTTTTCTAAAAGAGCCATAACTTATGAACCAGACATCCGTTTGACGAACCGTCTGTAGAACTGGGACCATTGGAGTGAGAATATCCTTTTGGTATACTCCACTTGAGTTTTGGAGAAAGTTGGAGTATGATTGGGTTGGATCAAACCCGAATCCAACCGGGCCCTCGACACTAAAATGCCTATAACTCACAGATCGATCGTCCGATTGATGTACCATCTATCACGTTGTAACCCTTATGACATGGCTCTCCTTTGGGATACTTCTTCATTGAACTTCATGGAGGTTGAGGTGTGACTGATGGCTTGAGGAGCAGATCCTACCAGAATCAAGCGTACTATGAGCAGGAATCTAGTTGCTGGTAGTGAGGCGGAGGTTGGAGAGAGACTATACAAAGTTTAGTACTGAGCGATCCTGTGTGGGTCAATGCTTACCGATCCTGTGTGGGTCAGATCCTGTGTGGGTCGGCAAGGGTTAGTACCTATTGATCCTGTGTGGGTCAGACCCATATTATCAGTAGTAGTGCCTCTCAACAGAATAAGATGATCTAGATTCTCAACTAATCATCTATACTTATATACTTAAGTTATATACCGGGTGTGAGTTGAGTCTTTTACCATCATGGTGTTACCTTCATGGTGTTACCTTTGTGGTATTCTTCCTTCACGGATCAGTTGTGTAAATGTCTTAAAAGTTGGAGCCTTATGTTTCCTCATGAATGAGATGAGTATCTTTTGATACTTAGGTATATTTATGGTCCAATACCTAAGTAGAGTTAATGAATACTACTTCGTGCTTTTTGGTTGAGGTATTTATTTGTGGTTATTACTTTGTGGAATTGTGGGAGACCTTATGGGGTCTTGGGGTCCCTACTGAGTATTGATATACTCACCCCTACACGGGCTACACACGCACCTTGTTGTGTCTTGTGAAGACGACAGAAAACATTGATCAAGGCTGAGGGATCCAGGACTGGAAAGTGCTTAGAGGTGGACCATTTGACGTGATGTGACATGACATAGTGAATATTGATCAAGAGGTATATCTACCCTTTAGGTAGGATCCTTAGTGGACGTTCCAGGAGATTCTTTCTCTTTTCAGTTTTACTTGTACTTTCCAATTGGGCTTGTATTCTGATCCCTTTTACTTTTAGTACACTTTTTACTATAGTAGTTTACTTCGTGGTTGATTTTTGTTATGTTCCTGGATTGTGTGTTTATACATTTTTAAAGGAAATTACTTCCCGTTATATAGATACACCTTTCTAGTGCTAGTCGCTAGCTGCTGGCCTATGGAAGGTGGGCTTGGGGTTGTCACGGTATAGGCCCCAGGGGATGGGTCGTGAAAAAGTGGTATCAGAGGAGTCGGTTCTACCGATGAACTTGGACTCTGATATTTTCCATATGGAAATAGAGTTAAGTGTTATGGGTTTGGTTTTCAATTAGGGGAATCCAGTGTTGTTGCGACGGCTGACGTATCCATACACTAGGACCCTGAATTCTGATTTCCGACTCAGCGCATGAAAACACTGATTATGTGTGTTTTTGAAAGGTTTTTTTTGAGTCAGCTCACTAGGTATAAATTATTGATAGTGGCACACCTGTTTTATTTCAGGATGATGCCATGTAGATAGCCATCCATGATTCCTGAGAGAGTACAAGATGATGGACCACATAGAGATGAGGCCTTGGTGTAGGGACCTCTTACGGTGTTAGCACCTTCAGGTGGTGTACCAGCAACACCAATACCCATTGTGTAGCCGTTTACACCATCCCCACAAGAAAAGGGTGCATGATGACTAATCACGTTGAATGAGTTTCAATGGAAGAGGCTTCCTAGGTTCTAAGGTGAGATGGATCCACAGGCGGCTAAGGACTGGCTGGAGGCAGTGGAAAGAGTTTTTCGCTTAGTAGGGACACCAACTAATCTGATGGTGATCCTAACTACCAGTATCTTTTAGGGAGTAGCTGGGAGATGGTAGAGTCTTGACACTCTAGTTAAACGATTAGGTGACCCTCACCTGGGCAGACTTCAAGGGCCTTTTCAGGACAGAGTTCATCTCAGTGACTCTATGCTTAGTGCGTATACAAGAGCTACTACACTTACATTAGGGCAACATGACCATGTCCCAGTACTCGGTAAGGTCCACTGATCTCTTTTGCTACTCCACCGACATGGTAGGATAACCTTTCTTCAGGGACCAGCCCTTTGAGCAGGGTATTTGATGGGATATCAGATTATCGATGATATCACTCTGCATTTTGACACAGGCTGGGGTGCTAGAGCGAGTGCTTTTAGTGGAGAGATTCCTAGATGAGCAGGCACCGACAACAAGAGCCACCACTGGGCATCAGGTAGAAGAGTCATCAACAGTAGGTAGTAGGTGGATGATGCAGGGGCCCAAGTGGTATAGAACTTCTGGTGGATGACCTCAGGATATAGGGTTGATGGTGAGGGGATCACGGGACGAAGGAGGATAGATGAGGAGCAGGCAGTGCTACTCGTGTGGCGGGCAGAGCCACATGGCTCGTGACTGCCCGACCCTCTGTACAGACAACCAGCTGATGGTCGAGGGACCACCGAGGTAGAGGTAGAGGTTTGAGCGAGGAGGTCCATAGGGAAACATACATGGCAGAGGAGCTAGTTGTGCAACATGAAATGGGTGGCGATTCGAGGTTCTACCACCAACACCTTCAGGTGGTCCACCCCGACCACAAGGAGTTGGTGGACATGGATGAGCTCAGCTCCATCCATATGAGTCCTATGACCACGACGCTCCAGAGATGATTCGACGTACGATTTGTGTCTACTCCACCTTATCTTTAGTACTTATATACACATGTTCTAGTCACTATTTTATTGACATGACCCCCGTTCACAGCTCGAAGACTCCGGTGGAGCCATTGGCTCTATCCTTACGGCTAGAGACTCCTATGGGAGGGGATTCAATGATTACACACTGGTGTCAATAGTGTGAGATTAATCTAAGAGGCAAGATCTTTGACAGGGATCCTCTAGTAGCGATGTCTAGGCCTTACGGCGTCATCTTGGGTATGGACTGGTTATCCACAGTCCATGCTCAGATCGACTGTATTAGGTGAAAAGTGCGGTGTGTCTGTGAGGATGGGACTAGGTTTTTCTTCACCAGTGAGAAGGAAACCATTGCAGAATAGGATGGAATTACCCAAATGAGGGTGCAACCAATCACTCATCAGTTGACTAGCCTTACCCTTGGAGCAGTTGATGTTGAGAGTTCGAGTTATACTGTAGTGGTGGACCAGTATGCTGATGTCCTCCCTGATGATGTTCTAGGACTACCTCCACATAGAGATGTGAAATTATACATAGAACTGTACCCTGAGACGAAAATGATATATACACCAGCATATTGGATGGATCCCGCAGAGCTTTGTGAGTTACGGGTGCAGCTGGAGGACTTACAGAGTAAGGGGTTCATAAGGCCTAGTGTTTCCCCATGGGCAGCCCCGATTTTGTTCGACAAGAAGGGAGATGGGAGTTTGAGACTCTTTGTGAACTATCGGTGCCTGAACCAGGTTACCGTGAAGAACAAGTATCCAATATCGAGGATTGATGATCTCTTTGATTAGCTAAAGGGAGCTCATTGGTTTTAAAAGATAGACCTCAGATCAGGCTATCATCAGCCCAGGGTACAAGATGAGGATGTGTATAAGATGACCTTCTGATATCGGTATGGCCACTATGATTTCTTGGTTATGCCATTCGGCGTGACTAATTCCCCAGTAGTGTTCATGGGACTCATGAATCAGATCTTCCAGCCATACCTCGATCGCTTCATGGTGGTATTCATTGAAGACATCCTAGTGTACTTAGCGACGGAGGGGGTGCATGCCTATCATCTGCAGATAGTTCTGGATACACTTTGAGAGCACCAGCTTTATGGTAAGCTATTAAATTTCCAGTTCTGGATACGAGAGGTTCACTTTCTGGGACATGTTATCTCGGAGGATGGAGTTTTAGTAGATTCGGTGAAGATAGAGGTTGTTCTTGCTTGGGAGCCACCTAGGAGTGTGACTGAGGTGCAAAGTTTTCTGGGGTTGGCTGGATACTACTAGGGATTTGTGCCTGCCTTTTCCATAGTTGTGGAACCCTTATGATCTTTGACGAAGAAGGGATAACCCTTCATTTAGATGAAGAGATGCTAGTAGAGTTTTTAGGAGATGAGGTAGAGACTGACGAGTTCCCCCATCTTGAGGCTACCAAAAGAGGGAATTAGGTATGTAGTCTATTGCAACACATCAAGAATCGGACTTAGATGTGTCCTAATGTAGGAGAAAGTAGTGATTGTGCATGATTCTAGACACTTGATACAACATTAGCAGAAATATGCTACCCATGACTTGGAGTTAGAAGAAGTGGTCTTCGCCTTGAAGATGTGGCGACATTACTTGATGGGTGAATGTTTTATAGTCTACTCTGATCACAAGAGTCTTAGGTATATCTTCTCTCATAAGGACCTAAACTTGAGACACTAGCGATGGCTGGAGTTCCTCTAGGAATACTACTTAGAGATATTCTCCACTATTAGGAAGGGGAATGTGGTGGTAGGCACACTCAGTAGGAGGTCTGGTTTACAGCTGTTGAGTGAGGTGACAGAGCAGCTAGCCGTGTTACATATATCATTTGTGGATAGAGATGAAGCATCTTACCTCTAGTCTATGACTCTCACTCCCCCACTTATTCAGTGAGTTTGGGAGGCATAACTTAGGGACTTTGACTGCAAGGCTCAACGTGCTCAGATATCCTCAGGACATGCACCTGATGGATTTTCACAAGGTGGGGAGCACATTATCCTCTTCAGAGGATGTACCATGGTACCAGTGGTGCTACAGGAGGAGGTGTTGAGGGAGTTCCATACGTCCCCTCTAGCAATACATCCTGGTGTGGCGAAGATGTACTAGGACCTCCAACATCAGCACTGATGGCCAAGGATGAATAAGGTAGTGGAAGAGTTTGTTTCACAATGCCTCATTTTTCAGCAAGTGAAGGCCTAGAATCAGGTTCCAGCTGGCTTAGTACAACCACTAGAGGTTCCAGAGTGGAAGTGGGATGGAATTTACATGGATTTCATGATAGGACTACCACATACATCCAGGGGCCATGATTCCATCTCAGTGATCGTTGACAGACTCACCAAGTCATCCCACTTCCTACCTATTAGAGAGGAGGGATTAATAAAGGGATTGGGACGCCTCTACATAAAAAAGATTGTATGACCCCATGGGGTTCCATTGATGATCATCACTGATCATGATTCACGTTCTACTTACCGATTGTGGAAGGGATTATAGGAGGAACTCGAAAATAATCTATGTTTGAGCAGTGATTTTTATCCTCAGACAGATGGTCAAATAGAGTGGACCATACAGATACTTAAGAACATTCTTCATGCTTTTGTCCTAGATTTTGTCCACAGTTGGGAGGATCACTTTCCCTTGGTAGAGTTCACGTACAACAACACCTATCACTCCACTATCGGTATGACACCGTTTGAGGCCTTGTATGGTCAACCTTGAAGATCACCTCTATGTTGGACAGACCTAGGGGAGTCAGCACTTATGGGTCCAGAGTTGGTACGGGCTACCACTGAGAAGGTGCAGATCATCCAGGAGCAGATGCAGACAACGCATAGCAGGCATAAGTTTTATGTTGATAGGAGACAGAGACCTTTGGAGTTCAGGGAGAGAGACCATGTCTTCTTATGAGTCTCACCTCAAAAAGGTTTGCAGAGATTTGTCCAGGGCGGCAAGCTATCTCCGAGGTTCATCAGACCTTTTCAGGTTCTTAGTAGAGTTGGCAAGGTGGCGTATCGCCTGACTCTTCCCCCAAAGATTCATCGAGTGCATGATGTTTTACATGTGTCACAACTAAGGAGGTACATGCATGATCCATCACACATCATCGACTGGGGCGTGCTGGACATCGACGATGGTGAGACGTTTACGGAGGTTCTAGTGGAGATTGAGGATAGAAAAGAGTGGGTCCTTAGTGGATGATCGATACATTTGGTGCACATTCACTGGAAGCACAGGAACCTCCAGGAGAGCACTTGGGAGCGGGAGGCTCAGATTTGTGCTCAGTACCCCCATTTGTTTCCTTAGTCTATGTTGTGGCTTTCGGGGAAAAAATCCCTAAGGTGGGAAGAATGCAAAGACCAGGATTTCCATGTATTTTTTTTAATTATATAGAATAATTCCAAGGCTATAAAATCTGATGGCATTCAATTATGATGTCTAGTGTGCCCAGAATAGAATCTTAAACTTTCTTTATGGTACATTTAGTAAACGTGCAAGCAGGAAATCCTAAATTTTGAACTGGTGCTCGGAATTGAAATCTGAGGTCACTGTTGAACTTGCAGCAATGGGATTCACTTAAGGGAGGTATAACCTCGACCATAGTGGGTTGAGAGGAGAAGTTGGTTTTTTCATTTTTTGCGGAGGATTAAATAAATTAAATATATTTTATTTTAAAAATATCCTCCCACCTCTCCTTTTAATTTATGGTGGCAGGGACCACAGGAGGGTGGTTGGACATTTAATTCTGGGCATTAAATGCTCGGTTACACAAAATGTTTAACCACCAATCCCATTAATTATTTAGGTTCATTAATTTTAAATTAATGAACCACCCCCTTTAATGGTTGTAAGCTCATATTTCCTCTTGGTTTAATTTTTGAAATCATTGGTGAATGTGTAGATATGGAGAGGAGAACTTTAGAGGAACCCTTCGGTGAAGAACATATCCACCAAGCAATATTGGAGGATAGTCGTTCGAGCGGCGTCATTGGAAGCTTGTTGAGGGAAAGATGAACACCGACCCACATTCAATCACGAACATTCTCCAACAGATTTACGAGGTAGGGTTTAATATTGATTTGTTTTCAGGATTTGATGAAAATTTTCTTCATTACCTCTTATTATCAAGCTAATGCGGAGGGAGCGGGCCAAACGAACAAGGCCCAGACCCTCCGCTACTTTGTTTAATCTATAAGTTATTCACATAATTTTTTTTGGGTTGAATAGAATCTGGAATTAAGGGTCATACAACGAAGAGGGAGTCCCAGGGAGCTTGTAGATGTGATCAGATGGAAAAACGGGTCACCAGATCTCATCCGGTGACTCACAGAAGACCATCGGCAGGCTGTGGCGGTGGCCAGTGCCGGTCGGCCGCGGTGTGCCAGCGCGCGCCATCGGAGAAGCGGGCTGTGAATCTTTATCCATGAAATCTGGCACCGACCGGATGCGGAAGGGAGGCCGGTGCACCACGCACGCTGCCGGAGAAGGTGGCTGCGACTTTTTAGCCGCGACAGATGTGAGAAGCAGCCAACCGTAGGAGGAGGCAGCAACGCCCAATGACGCGCCGCCAGAGTAGTCGCAGCTCCAATGCCACGACGATAGGACCCGATCCCTATAGGTCCAACAATAGATGAGGCGGCGCCACGTGGCGCCACTGTGATGGAGGAAACCAAACGACTGCTTGGCCGTTTGGGAAAACTGGGGGACTCCCCCCCCATGTCGGCTAAGGCGGCCCCCGCTCTAGTGGGCCGTGCATGCCCAGCGGGCCACGCGAGCCCAGTGAGCCACGCCTCTCTGCGGGCTGGTCCGGACCACAGCCCAGTGGGCCGAGCCCACCGCGGCCTAGCCCAGTCGGGTCAGACCGACCCCAGACCCTTCCAGGCCCAGTTTCGCTAAAAGAGCCATAACTTGTGAACTAGGCGTCCGTTTGATGAACTGTCTGCGGCGCTGGGACCCTTGGAGAGAAAAGGTCATTTTTGTATACCTCACTTGAGTTTTGGAGAAATTTGGTGTATGGATAGGTTGGATCGAACCTGAATCCAACCGGGACCTCGACACTAAAATGCCTATAACTCACAGACCGAGCGTCCGATTAACACACCATCTGTCGCGTTGGAACCCTTAAGACATGAAGGTCCTTTGGGATACTTATTCATGGAACTTAGTGGAGATTGAGGTACGACCTATGGATTGAGGAGAAAATCCTCCCAGAATCAAGCGTACTATGAGCAGGAATCCAGTGGCTAGCAGTGAGGTGGAGGTTGGAGAGAGATCATACAGAAGTTAGTATCAAGAGATCCTATGTGGGTCATCACTTACCGATCCTATGTGGGTCATATCTTGTGTGGGTAAGCACTCAGTGATTCTGTGTGGGTCCAATCATACTGATCCTATGTGGGTCAGATCTTGTATGGGTCAATGGGGGTTAGTACCTATCGATCCTATGTGGGTCAAACCCGTATGGTCAGCAGCAGTGCCTCTCAACAGAATAAGATGATCTAGATTCTCAACTAATCATCTGTACTTCTATACTTAAGTTATATAACTAGTGTGAGATAAGTATTTTAACTTAATGGTGTTACCTTCGTGGTGTTACCTTTGTGGTATTATTCTATTGTGGATCAGTTGTGAAAATGGCTTAAAAGTTGGAGCCTTAAGTTTTCTCATGAATGAGATGACTATCTTTTGATAACTTAGGTATATGTATGGGCATATACATAAGTAGAGTTGATGACTACTGCTTCGTGATTTGTGGTTGAGCTCTTGCTTTGTGGTTATTCCTTTGTGGAACACTGGGAGACCTTATGGGGTCTCAGGGTCCCTACTGAGTATTGTTATACTCACCCCTACATGGGCTACACCCGCACCTTGTTGTGTCTTGTGCAGACGACAAACAAAGTTGATCAAGGCTGAGGGAGCCAGGACTAGATAATGCTTAGAGGTGGACCATTTGACATGATGTGACATAGTGAATACTGACCGAGAGCTATACCTACCCTTTAGGTAGGATCGTCGATGGGTGTTCCTGGAGTTGCTTTCTATTTTCAGCTGTACTAGTACTTTCCAGTTGGGATTGTATTCCATCCCCTTTTACTTTCAGTACACTTTTTACTACAGCAGTTTACTTCGTGGTTGCTTCTTGTTGTGTTCTTGATTATGTGTTTGTATAAGTTTAAAGGAAATGTCTTCCCATTATAGGGATACACCTTTCCAGTGCTAGTCACTAGACCCTGGCCTATGGAAGGTAGGCTTCCAATAGTCACGACATGGGCCCCAGGGGATGGGTCATGACAATAAAAAAATAAGGCATTACTAGGATTGATTTGGTTCTTCTCAAGTCTGCAAGTTCCAATACCTTTACATTTAAAAGAGTCTTCATTACCAAAATTAATACCTCTATCATCATATTTATCCACATTATTCAGGTTTTTTAGTTCTCTATTCATGTGTGAAGAGTATCCACAATCCATAATCCACAACATCTTAGTTTTTCTTACTTTAAAAGAAACTTCTACAACATGAGCTTGATGATTTTGGTTATAAACCTTATTTGTTATCCAATGATGATTATATTGTGAATTTATAAGTTAAACACAATCATTTGAAGCATGTACCACATCTTCCAAAAGTTTCTTTTATACATTTAAAGCTATTTTTCATCTCAATATTCCTTCATGGATGTTGATGCCTAAAACTGTTTTTTTCTTACTATGGTTGATGTCTCCCCCTTGATGTATGATCCTTACTTAGACCAAAGAGAGACATATTTTACCCTAATTTTTATAATTTATGACCATGCACATGATAAAACTAATAATATCACCAAATACTTCTTATTTGGTTGAAATGACATGCATATTTAGAATTCTATTTTTTTTTATTTTTCATCTTGAGTTATAATGTTTTCACCAAAATTTCTTGTTCAATTATTCTTGATATATATGAGGATGGTATGAAAAGTTTTTTATAATTTTTATCCTTCTATATATGGGAATATTTAGACTTTTCTTCTGATTTTTTGGACAAGAAAAATTAATATTTTTTCCTGATATCTTGAGAAATCAAGAGTTCCTTCTATAAAGATATATCAATAATGAATTTAATTTATTTTTAATTAACTTGAATATCTGAATTGAAATATTTTTAATGATTGTAATATTCTCCTCTAACTTTAATATCCATTTTGTAGATAAAATAATATTTCTCTTTCCCTTTTCAAACTATAAAATCTTCTACTTCAAATTTTCAACCTTTTTATCCTGAATGATAGCAGTATAGATCATATCATCAATAATCCTATTCTTTTATACATTCTCATGTTTTAGTTTTTTTACTTATTAAAAATGATTATCATTATTAGTTTAAACTTTTTTGAGTTCTTTAGAATTTTTATTGAGACGTGTATTATCATTTATCAACCATCCAATTTATTTCAGGAACATATTAATATCCATCCTCATGGTGTATTCTTTGGCACACTTATCTTATTTAAAAAATTATTCTTTATCAGCATGTGAATCATCATTTTATGAGTTATTTTCTTCCATTTACTAAGCTATGATAACCTTATGAGAAAGTTCCAAATGTGTCCCATAATCATCATTATAGTTATCACTATCATAAACCCATCCTTCTATAGATAATAAGTTACTTATAAAAAAACATTAGTTTGACTTTATTATTCCCTTTAAACATTTATTAAATTCTATATTGTGATATTCCTTTATGTGATGGAAATATTTTAGTTTCCTCATCTTGATCTTAATTTTTGATATTTTTGGGATAGTTTTCTGATAAGTAAAAGATTTTCCCATAGATTTTTACTTACCTCCTCTTTCTATGGTGAATTGTCTTAACATTAGAGAAAGTGTCTAAGCATAATATTCCATATTTTCTTCTCCATATTAATAGATTTGTTCATCATTAATACTTAACTCTTTGAGAGCTTTGGGGATAATTTATTTCTCCTTATTTCTTTTAATTTTAAGAGAAACCCATATTCTCATTTTATAGTTAATGAGAGTTCCATATAATTCATAAATTGTGAAATCATTAAGATCTCTATCATCCAAGGATGATATTTTAACATGAAATTTATTAGGAATTATTATCATAATCTTATTTACCACTGTAGGATCATTATTTTTTTATATAAAACCTATGATAAAACTTATAATAACATTGAATCTTGTAAAAAACTCATAAACATATTCATCTTTCTCTATTTTTATATCTTTGAACTATTATCTACGATTAAATAATTTTTCTTCCTTCACATTATTATTCCTTTCATAGATGCTATGTTTTTTCCAAAGTTTCATTGGTAGTTTTTCATCCTATAACCTTGGTTAAATATTTCTAAAATAATGAAGTGAGTATATAATTCTTGGATTTTAAATCATTTTAAGCATTATTATATTTATTTAGAGACCACACAATAATATTATTTGGAATTGTGAAACCCTAAATAGTAGCATTAGGAACATCCCATCCCAGGGATAAAAGATATGAAAACATAATCTCCTTCCATAAGTGATTTTCCCACATAAAATATTGAAAATCCTTTATATAGTTAACCGAGTTATGGGGTTCTATAACAGAACATCAAGATATCTTCAAGGGTTAGCTTGGATTAAATGCCAATTGAAAAGGATTGAACATGTATGGTTAGAATGGGGGGGGGGAATCAGTTCTTATATTTCTTTTTCGAAACCCATAATCTCTACTACTTATTTAGTAATTATATTATTAATAAAATAATTCAGAAACAAATATAAAGTATAAAACTTCTGTTAACAAGGTTCCCCCCTAAGGATGACTACATCCCTAGTATGTGGCGGTTTTTATCCCACCTATACACAAATATTCTTTTATTATAAAGGGTATCTATAGGAAAAAGGTATTGGGTTATACCAGCTATAAGATTCTTGAATTAACTAGTAAAATTAAGAAATTTACTTGTTGAATAGAAACAAAAATAGATCCTTAAAGATAGATAAAAAATAAATATCATGAGATTTAGTGTTCTTAATAGAATAATATCTTTTCCTTCTTCTCACTGCAACCTTGCATGACTATTCTCAATAATCAGAATATTTTAACACATAGATCAAGAAATTCAATAACATATCACAATCTATTCTTCTATTTTCATCCACCTATATTCAATGAAAAAATACATGAATATAATCTCAACATTTTTCAGCACATGAATTCTCCTAAGGTATCTTCCCATAGACATGATCTCATAAATCCCCATGATATTAGAAAATATGTTATATGATTTTATTTCTAATTTAATTATTTTCTAGAAATATCACATGTGAAACTATATGAGGACATTATGGACACATAATATGATCTTGGAGCCTCATTTTATGGCCTAAATATCGACACAACTTCCTCCAACATTACTACATGAATCATGAGTAAAACCCTCCTTATATTTTGGGCTTTGAATGACCAACTTACATGACATCATCAGATTTAATATCTAATATATCAAAATTATCATTATGATATTTCTATAAATTTTCCCAAAGTAAAATATCATAAGAAGATAGATAACATACAAAGATATAAAATACCTTATATTTTTCTAAAATAACATACGTGGGTGTATAAATCCATACACGACAAATCCTTTGATTTTTTCGGAAAACTCAAATGTATTATGTATAGACTTAGAGTCATACATGACTCCCAATTGAAAATAATAAATTCTGAAAAATACCATGTGACCTAGGAAATTCATATGTATATAATAAATTAGTACGCATAATCATAAAAAATCTTACACAAAACAGTCTTGAACAAATCTTGAGAAAAGTCCTACGTGGGTGAAAATGTCATATGAGGGAACCTCAAAAATTATTACTCACAAAAAAATCTTATAAACATCCATGAAGTAATAAAAATTATATAATTAATAAAAATTTCAGAAAGTAACTCCAAAATATAGAATTTATTCAAATGAATTCACAACTTATTCCAATGTCTCAAGGGCTTCTTCAAACTCCTCAAAACCTCATCCAAGGTATTTCCTCACAAATTTTCAGTAAATTTCAAGTTTTGATTCCTTGATATTGATTCTATTAATAATTCTATAATTAGTTATCTCATCTTTGAATATCCAAATCATTCATAAAATAATAATGAACCGGTGGTTTGATATCAACGGCAATAATATAACTCTTTTCATGAAACTGATGATCACCACCACCAATGCTCATTCTTGCACTCCTATCATAGAAATATTTTTATGAAACTAATTATTATTGTTACCAATTATCACATACCCATTATTTCACATTCACCTTTGATACTCTCATTATAAACATGTAGAAGATAGTTTTTTTAATCCTCAATGCCTTTATTTAACTTTTAGAATGGTTTAAAACTTGTCACATTTAAATTAGTATTAAAAAAAATACAATATCACAAGTTTAAAAAAGTGAAATGTAAAAGGCCTAAATACTAACACTGAGTATAAGTTCTCTTCACAATTCCTATCCAAGAAGAAGAATACTAATGGGTAAGAAAGGGAACATGATGCTATCTGTTTTTCATGTGGAAAGAAGGTTCACTGGAAGAAGAACTACATTGTGAAAATAAATCTAGGTGGAGCTTCAAATTTGTTCATTATTGAGTAAAATATTTCTATTTCTATAAATTAAGTGTTTGATATAGATTATGGTGCTCACATTTGTATCCAATTACATGAACCATGTAGATTCATAAGAGTTGCATGAGGTGAGATGGATTTATAAGCCATTAATGGAGTTAAAATTGCTGTTGTAGCTATTAAAGACTACCACCTCACATTGATGGTAAGATTAATCTTTGTTTTAAAGAAGTTTTATTATGCTATAAGTGTTACTAGAAACATTATATCTATATATGGTCTTGATATGTATAGTTTTATCTTCAAATTTTGAAATAAAATTTACTTCTTTTACAAATATAGCATATTTTATGGTATGACACATCTAAATAATGGTCTTCATGCATTTCATGACACAAGCCAATTATTATAAATCAATAACGAATCCAGTTACCTAGACTCATATAACATATAACTGTGGAATCACTAGCTAGGTCATGTTAATGAAAATCATATGAAAAAATTTATATTAAAGTGGTTATTTAGATTCTTTTGAACTAAAGTCAATGTTATATGCCATATTTGTTTGTAAGAAAAAAGGACCAAATCCCCATTTAGTGGAAAGGATAAAATCACCACATAGATTATTTAATTTATAAATACTAATTATTATAGAATATTTATCATTGAATCAAGGGGTTAATACTCATACTTCATAACTTTTATTGATAACTTATGTCTACTTAATAAGGTAGAAGTTGGATTCCTTCAAAAATTCAAGGAGTACAAGAATGAAGTTGAGAATCAACTTAGTAAGAAGATAAAAAAACTTCACTTAGACTGTAATGGAGAATATCTAAACCAAGTGTTCATTTATTATCTATGGGATTTTTGGATATTATGCCAACTAACTCCTCCTTATATACTATAATGGAATAGTGTAAGTGAAAGGAGTAACCACAACTTACTATACATGTTGAGATTAATGGCGAGTCATGTACATATTTTATTATCCTTTTGGTGATACGCATTACAGAAAAAACACACATACTAAAATGAGTGCTAACTAAATCAAAAAATAGTATTAAATATAAAAATTAGTGTGGAAAGAAATTCATGTTGTCTAATTTATGTTTATGAGGATGTAAAGAATTTTTTAAGGCTTCTTCAGGTAAACAATGTACACTTTGAGGAACAAAGTGTATCTTTATAGGATTTTGACACTCTGTTTTGTCACATGGATGAAAATATATCAAATAAAAAATATATTAGAAGTAAGATAAGAAGAGAAATTAAGAAGGCCAAGGATTGTAAATCCAAAAAAGGCCATTCATGTAGGTACCCCTAAGTAGTGTCGATGTGCAGGGTACCTGTGAATCAACCTGTGTGACCAACCTGCGCATCAGCCAGCATGGAAAACATGCATGGAACACTTGAATAAAAGAGTCCCTTTTCCAAGGTTCCCATATTTTCCTATAAATAGGAACCTGCGGTATTCATTTTCATGGATGAAACTTCTTGAAGGCCTCCTGATTCTCTTCTCACACTATTCATTTTTCTTGGCCCCCCGAAACATTATAGGTACTTCTTAAAAAATTTAAGAATATGAAATTAAAGGGGGATAGTGAAACTAAAGTCCTAAAAGGGTTTAAACCTTTGTGAGGCCCTCTCTCCCCCATGGTTGATGAATACTAGAATGAGATCCTCTTACCTAACTAGGGACCTATGCATGAAATTTTTTGGAAAACCCATGGATACCCTTGGAGGATTAAAGAAATCCTCACCCAAGTGTTATTTCCCTAGTGGTATGTCGAACAAGGTATTGTCACATTACCCAAGTCTACCTGTGTGAAGCACCCCTTTCAAGAGCCTACATTGGCGCACCCAAGACTACCTGCATGAGTAGATATTGGTTCATCCTAGCCTATACTCTATGAAATCCTCTAATCAGGCCCACTTCTAATCCACCCATGGTAGGGCCTATCCTCCTATGGATCCCTCGATCAAAAGGGACCAAATTGAAACCCCCACTGAAGCCTTTGGACCTATAAAACTATGGGGAAAGAAACACCATGATGTCTTCCATTTGTATTTTCATTCCTATGGTTAGAGGTTTCCCATGATTTTCCTACCTGATGGTTATGGTCCTTGAGGTGCATGTGAATTTTCATTCCCATATTCATGAGGAACCTAACCCTAGGGACAATGTCAAGGAGTTTAT
Source organism: Viscum album (assembly GCA_963277665.1). Lineage (NCBI taxonomy): Eukaryota > Viridiplantae > Streptophyta > Magnoliopsida > Santalales > Viscaceae > Viscum > Viscum album. Next base: position 160,774,593 of record OY728155.1, on the reverse strand, counting down.
GATATTAGGCATAAGGGTGAGAACTCTTTCCTCTCATTCTTATTTCTGAGACCTGGAGCCTCCAATTCCAAGAAGGGAGGGTGAGGATTATTCTTGATTTTCCATTCAAAATGGAACAAGATCCTAATCCCCTACCAAAAAACCAATTTTAGGGCACCCTCTAGAGTAAGCCCCCATCCTTTCTCAAGGGAGGACACACTCTTGATCCTCTTCACCTCCTAGGACGTATCCAGGTGGTCAGTCCAACATGACTATCTTAGATACGAAGATAAAATATGGGATGGACACTAGAGATCTTCCCATTTCTCATATTACCATCCTCTTCAAAAAATGGAGGAGTAGAAGTGTGTAGTTTTCTAGATCTTCCACTTTCTCTTATTTCTCATGTTCAAGAATGACTCATTATGAATCATGTTGGATTAGAGGCTCGCCACGATAACAATACCCAAACTTCCAGATGCATGTTTTGGAAGAGAAACATCTTTTAGATATTTTTATTTCCTTCCTTCAGAGTCTATCCCTAGGTGTGGTTCCTCAAGGTCATGTATCCAACCTTAGGGTGAAGCGGATCATGTGGTTTCCCAGATCTTCTGTTTTCTCTTATTTCTCACACCGAGCATGATTCAATGGGATTAGAGGTTGACGGTGGTCACGAAATCCACATGAATCCAAAACCATGTGACTCATTCCAAGTTTAATCCCTAACCATTCAAGGGAATCTTCCTCAGAAGTAATCCCCAACCGAACCTATGGGAATCCTTCTTAGAAGTAAGCCACAAACCAAACCAATCCCTGGGAATCCTCCTCAGGAGTAGGCCCCAAATATAAACACTATTCAACAAGGAAACCTTAGTGTGTAATCCATGAATTATTGAACTATGATAACTATGATTCCTACTATAATTAGGATACATTGGATTCATATATAAGGCTTAAGCTTAATGGGCCTCCTCCATAGGTATAATCCCCCCAAAAGCCTCTAAATCACAATGAGTCGAGACATACCTCATGGACACCCCTTCATAGGGAATCCTCTTCAAGAGTAAGCCCCAAATTAATCCTCTAAAAGGGACATACTCCCCTATGAGACAAATATAGGGGCCTCTATAGGCATGGGTCCATATGACCAAACTATGTGGGCTTGAATTCGCATCCAAATAGGATATGTAGGAAGGATTCCTGAGGTCCAAACCTAAAACCCCAAATCAACCCTATTCTCTCTGGGCCACATTCTTGGTAGGTTATAATTAAACTTGGGAATCCATACCCCTTCTAGGTTCCCTAGGTTGATTCAACATAATCCCCACACCAAAATTTAACCAAGCATCTTTCACCTAGATATCCTAGTCACATGATGTTAAACTGCATGGTTTGGTCCTTATTACATGACCTTAAAAGCTAATATGTTCCCCATTAAGTGGTACCAAACTATGTGGTATTCAATTAACATCCAAATGGAATACATAAGAAGCCTCCCTGAGGTCTAAAACCAACACCCCAAATCAACCATATGCTCTCTAGCCCACATTTCCGATAGGGTCTAATTCAACCTAGGAATCCATACCCCTCTAGGTTCCCCAGGATTCTTCAGTATAAGTCCCACACCCAAATTTGACTAGGAATATTTTGCCTAGAAGTACTAGACACATGATGTTAAACTTAATGGTTTGGTCCTTAGAACATGAACTTAAAAGGTATGATGTGACCCATTTAGCAGCACTGAACTATGTGGGTTTGAATTCCTTACACAAGGATACACAGGAAGCCTATCCATGGGTCCAATCCCAATATAAAAAAAACTTATATCTCCCTAGATGGTGACACACTCTAGAGTGCCCCAATATGTGTATATATAACCAGCATCATTGAAATAATTAAAAAAGTATCTATAATCAGTACATAAGGGGATACCATCAATGGAGAACCTCAAATACGTACAGATATCTCCATTGATGAAGAACCAAAGATACATACAGATGACTCTAAGATCTATACATGATAATAATTGATTATTTATTCTAGGGTAATTCAGATCATACTTGGGAATTAATAATGTATTCATGAACATATCTTAAATCTATAAGAGAGTCCCATAGTAGGAATCAATTCCCCCCAAAGGGTGTGATGAGCCCAACCTCTCATCTTCTCAACCAATGTGAGTTCTTAAGCATAGTTGTCCATTCTTCATAATGAGAACCTAACTTTAGAAAGTAGGGCCCTTAAGGATATATAAAAATTGGGTGTTTTCAGTTCCAAGAACAATCATGTTGGAAACCGTTCAGAAATAGTGGACCTGATGTAAATGATTGAACACAATTAAACACCCTGTAATTGAACATCGGGTGAAATGATTCCAAGGGAAACAAAAAATGGTGAACCTGGCATGAATCCTTAACCAAGATGATATTATCATCCAACTTCCAAGCCCCTTTCAATCTCAAAATAAAATAGGGATAAACAATACAATCAATCATGCATGTGATTGTTCAAATGAGATGCTTCTTTGATAGGGTTTTCTTATTTGTATGTATTCTAGGAACTTCTTTTCAGAACTCCCTTAAATACAATGAATCCCTTATAGATTTCACTAATGTATTCCCTAGATATTTCTCAGGTCGGGTCTTCACCCATGAAAAGAATTCCATTAACAACCGAACATCTTCAACACTGGGTCTCAAACTCATTGGTTCTAGAGTACTATCAGAATAGTACAATCCTGATCCTGGAGGCTTCCTGATAGGACCTATAGCTCACGAAGCCCCACTGATCATCCAATAAATGATGACTGGTGGTCCCAAAACAAATAGAACCAACTGCCATCTTTAAATGTTTTAGGATCCTGTCCCCGAAACACAACAAATAGTACCTATCATACCTTAGGGAGGTGGATCAAGAGGCCATATAAGAAATCATCCAGAAGGCATAGGGGTCCCTATAAAGAGAAATTGTAAGTAATCTCTACTACCAATGCCTCATGATAGTAAACCCTCAACCTAATGAGGGTTCCATCCTCAATGGCCCAATCCCAATCATCCAGACCTGGGTGTGAAATATGGCCCACCCAAGACAGAAAATAACTAATAGGCTACAGGGCACCATCCCTCTCCCCTCTAGGGAATCCCACTAATGAAATTTTGTGGCCAAATGGGAGTGAACACATACACCCATTCACCTTAATACAACTAGAAAACATGATCACTTGGGAGAATCCAAGGAATACCACCATTCTAATCCAGTGGAGAACTGTAGGTATGAATATACACCTATAAAAAATATTCAAGCCTATTAACAGACTCATTTAATGATACTAGAAGAATCCTTCTAGCCAAGTTTGGTGGAAAACTGTAAGCAAACACATAAACTTGCCTACATTCATCAAGCCTGCTAGTAGTTTCATATAGAGGCCTCCAGAGAAGTTAGTTGGAAAGTCTCAATAAAAAATGGGGGGCAGAACCAACTCTCTACCCCCACACATGAGTACTATAAATATCTATTGGAAAGAAAGGGAGTAAAGAAGTAGGCACATACCCCTAATCCAAATATGTAATGGGAATATATCCCCATTCTGACTGCTGAAGTCACCAAGCATATCCTAGAAATGATGAAAGGGTAGACACAAATCCCTTCCCATATCCTACAGACTTTCCAGGCCATCATAATGGTGATGGAAGTTATGCCCAAGGGAAGAACACATATATCCATCCCCATAAGTGGGTTGAATCATCAACATTTCACCCTAGAGTAGACATACATCTCTAATCCTATCCAAGAGGTTTGTGGGGAAAACTCCCCCGTGATACATGGACAACTAGATTGGGAATATATACCCATTCCAACAGGATATCATCGAACTATACAAATGGCCACTCTAAGGGAAGAACAAAACCCTATCTATGAAAACCAAATCCCCCAACAAGTATTCATGTTAACTCACAATAAGGCATCCAAAAAGAAGCCTCACTAGAGACAACTAAGAAAAAAATCCAATCTATGATCCCGCTCTACTTAATGATGGAGTTCTTGAAGACCTCATATGTTTTTCTATGGAAGATCAAGATCCTACTCTATCATCACTAAGTCATAGAGAAAATAACAGTATTTTCAATGGATCTCCTTAGACACTTCACCATGAAGGATTGATTCATGACCAAAATTAGATCAATCTCGAGATCCCATCTTCTGATGAGAGTCACGATAGCCCTCCACATGGTTAGAATATTAAGGGGAAATGTGGTATTACCTTTAATGTAATCCACTATGGTGGTCCTCCCCATGATGACACTCACTGTGAAAGTTCTCTCTATAGTAGTTTTTCATGTCATCAAAAAGGTCCTCCCCTTGGCGATGTAGTGATGAGAAAGACCTCCTACCGCGAGTCGCTTAAGAAAACATGTATAGTCATGTCTGATGACTTATCATTGATAAGTGAAATTATTTCTCAACCAGAAGACAACCCATGGTGACCGTCATTCTGCGAACGATGATTAGGCCATCTACCTTCCTAAATTATTGAGTAAATCCTTACCAATCTCACTACATATGATAAAATGGATGGAAAACATCCACTTTGGTCAGACTAGGTAGAGGATCCTATGGCAAAAGATGAAGAAGATGTGCTAACCATGAGGAAACAACTGGCTAAAGACGATATACCAGTCATTTTTTTTCCTTTATCCACCCATCAATATATCATTCCATAGGCTTTTTTGGAAGACTGTGTACATAAATTCCGCATCAATATATGAAAATATCTTCCTCACTTTAAAGAAAATTTATTACCTTAGGATGATTATAGAAGTCACATCAATGTGATAGAAGGGTTTCAATGCCAAATTGAGTTGGAAGCTCTCTTGGATTTATGAAATCCAAATATTGAGAAACAACAAGGACCCCTTCAACAGACATTCTCTTAGAATATTAACAAAATTAAAACAACTAATCGTAAACAACCCATCTGGAGTTCGTATTATAGGATGTGATGAACACAGAGCATTAAATTTCAGCATGCTTCATGACCATAAAAGCTATAAAAAAGTGGTATCATGAAATATTATAGATTCATGCTGGATTCAACAAATAGAACCTCTTCACAAATGAATTTCTGCTCAACAAAATAGGCCCAAACCAACTATTACCAACATTAAGCTAGAATAGAGCATGATTTTGAGAGAATTTTTCATTAGTCATCTTAGAATATCGAGTAAGACTCCTACTTAGGAGAATCCATACATCATATAATACAAATATCATAAATAATGAAATGGTCTTCGGAAGTGGGTGAGGGTGATTTGAGTGAATACCAAATGATGTAACCAGACCATGTACAAACAAAAATCCATAGAATCAGAAGGGAAGCTGTGACAGTAGAAGCTATGAAAAATCAAGAGAAACCCCAGCCCATAGGACTAGGGGATTTTTAACCCAACCTTTGAGGTTGGAAAACCAGACCCTAAGAGTTGTGAAGGTGGAACAGGAGTTGCCCAAGCCCTCAGGGCTGGGTGATTTTTCACCTCAAAAACCTCCCCCTTAGAGGATATCGGTTTTCTCCCAATTATAGAAAGTGATACATAGTGGGACCTCCCATTTCATCCCATCCCTTGATCCAGTACCCTCATTATGGATGCGCATGAACGAACTGTCTAGAGATTCCCTTTAGATTACTATTCACCAAATGGTTCTTAGAGAATTAGAAAAGGAGGGAACAAGGACTTAGAGAGGGTGTATAAGAATATAGTCTAACAAAGACACTAATAAAATACTTGAAATTCATTAAACATCAATTAATGTCATCAACACCACCCTTATAGATCTTCCAGAACATGAGGCTAGTTCAGAGGAGGAGATAGATGAGGAAATTTTGGTTCAAAGTTTGGTACACACTGAAACAATTAAAGGATGTGTGCATACCCCAAATTAGAAAATTTACATGAATTGGGAATTCCCTCAAACAATCCATCATTAACTTATTAAAAGGAATCTAATATAGAAAAAGGTAAATGTCAAATTTTACCTCACCTTCCTTATGGAGAGGTTAAGCCCCTTTCACTTGAGGATAGATTTTCTCAACAAGAGGAAGAGATGAAATAATTGAGAAGTCTTAATGAAGAATTAATTTGAGGTATACTTCCTTATGGATATGTTCTATAAGTAGATCCTCAAATCACACTTCCAACTATCACACCTCGAAAAAGAGGTCTTTTCATAGCAACTGAAGTAGATTTGGAACATCCACTCAACATGGGATATCGTCCACCAATATACTTGGATCCCACAATAGTAGACCGAGAATTACCTCTACTAGGCCTGCAACTAGAGTAGGGTTAGGAACATCCTTATAGGACTTACCCTATAGGTTACCCATGAAAGATACTAGCAATCCCACCACTGATGGTCCTACCGAATGCCACACCTATTCAGGCTATAGCCACTGCACCTGTTCAAGATCTGGCCACCACACCTGTTTAAGATCTGGTAGCCACACCTATTCAGGCTCTGACCACCACAACCATTCAAGATCCTACTCATCAAGACATTACTTGAATTCTTATGAACACTATTGAGTTATTAAAGGCTATATTATAATCCATGGGGGAATGAAGTGCGCCAATAAAAATGGAAAATAGGCCATAACCGGAATGGGTAGATCCAAATATTCCAACTTGAAACATTAGGAATCATATATTACCAATTTTCAATGGCTCTAAAGACCTAGAGTATCACTTGATGCATTTCATCTCTCATTGTGATCTCATGATGGGGAACCCTGAACAAAAGGAGGCAGTGAAACTGAGGTGCTTTTTGAAATCATTACAAGGACCAGACATTGTACGGTACACTAGCTTGAAGTGTTGATCAATTACAGGATGGGAAGACCTCTTCCAAATTTTCCTCTTCCAATTCATTTTGATTATGTAGAATACAACAATAATTAACCTCTCCAACTATAAGCAACATGAGAATGAAAGAGTGTTAGATTTCATTGCTTGGTGGAAAGGATTTACATACTCTTTAAACCTACCACTCCCTCAAGAGGACTTTCTACCCATATGTATAGAGAATATTCATGATGATTTATGCATTCCACTTATCTCTGGGAAATATACAAGAGGGTTTTGGGACCTTTACACAATTTCTTGAAGCATGGAAGACTCCATCACAGAGACCATAGCCAAGGCCTGAGTAATTCCATCGACTCAAGTAAAGAGACCAGGGAAAGAAGAGGCCTCTATAGTTACACTTAAGCAAGCACCTATACCCATTTTCACTTCAAATCCTACACCATATCCTGTGGATCCACCTTCTGAGCATAAAAAGCAATGCCCTCCTCATCAGGATGATCAAAGATAACAGAGGTGAAAACAATTTGAGGAGATGAAAAAAACGTTTTATCCTCTAAACAGAGGTGAAAATAGTTTTTGTGACTGGATGGTTAGAAAAAAATGATCTAGACTCATGATATTATCCAAACATAGTTAAAATAGCCAATTGTTCCCTCAACTGCTTCCTCTACTACACAACCAACTTCATCAGTGTCACAACCCTCCAAAGGCCAGCCCTACAAAAAGCAACATGGATGAAATATCAAGAAGAAAAAAAGGAGGATGATCTTGTGATGAATCTGAAGTTGTATTTAACTTTAATAAACATATTTCCTATAGACCCAAAAGTATGGGAACTTCCCCAATAAATGATACAACAAGATTTGACCAGCCAAACAGAATATGGATTTTGTTATATGAAATCACTAATTGTGGATTTCCTTATAAACTACACCCAGTTAATCTTATTGTAGAATCAACACTCAGATTATATTTCAGTACACTCAACACTGTGTTTATCTTGTGTAACATGCAGGGATAAGTTCCTTATATAGCTTGCATAACACGCAAGGCTGTGTTTTATCAAACTACAATATGATATTAATATTATTATTAAAATATTATTATAGTTACCACCTAACCAATGGAATGGAAGTTATTAATAAGAATAAATAAATTGAGAGAATATGATTAAAAAATGTATTTGAAATGATTTTTTTTATTAATTACTATAAATTAATGTAAGAAATATTTTAAAATAAAGAAATTACTTTTTGAAGAAAACTATTTTTCTATGCACAAACACAATTTTACCTTAATAAATTTTAAAATCCCCTTTTGATTAATGTTTTCAATAAAATTTATATACTATATATTCAATAAATATTTTTTATACCTATCTAATATATTTTATAGGAATAAGATAAGAATAATTCCAATTTTATAAATAAAAAGATATATTATTCTAAAAGGTAATTTTACATCCTTTTAATGGAGAACCTATTTTAATTATGATATTTGACACTTTTATATTATTTATTTGAAAAAATAAACTCCATTTTTGAAACTGAAACATAAAAATTAGATTCGGGTAAATTTTTGGTATTTTTCTATGAAGTTTCATTTTTTGATAAATAGTGAATAATACTTAATTTTAATTCAAAAATTATTTTTTGTCTAATATATTTTTAAGGTTAAATTATGTTTTTGATTAGTTTTAAAGTTAAATTATATCAATTATAAATAAATTAATCCAATTTATGTCATTAGAACCAATTTCAATTTGAAATGGGATATAAAAACTTACCAAACTTCTGAACATTTTTACTTTAAATACCCGCTTTGTTGTCCTGTCTGTGGGATTGAATTTGAATTAATTTGTACCACTTATGTTATTGAAATTTGTAAAAAATTGATTCCATATTTAGAATCATCATAATATATAATTTAAAATAAGGTGAAATTAGTTTTTTTCAAAAAATATTAGTGAAAGTAATTAAAATTAATTACAACGATTAAGAGGAAAATTAGCTTAACAAGAGACTAAACCTTACTCAAGTAGTAAGGGTTTTCTTATCTCACTTTTATTTATGTGAGACTTATGTCTTATTCACTAATAATTTATTTTTTTCTGTGTATATACTGACCATGAATGTATTATATGTTTGATATACTTAAATTTATGAGAATTTACATATCCATTTTATGACATTTCTTTCACGGTGTTTATGGTTCAAAAGTTACCAAATCGGTAAAGTAATTTTTTCTTAGTTTTCCTTCTTTGAGATACATTCCATGTTATGCACCTATATTTTTATATGGGGTGTATATACTACCAATATACATGTTATATCATGAATATAATTATTTTAATGATATTTTAAGCTTGATGCGATTTTATTATTTCATGGGTATTGCGATTCAAAGTTACCAAAGTGGTAATAGTTTATTGGTACAATCTCATAATTTATTGGGATTATTTATGATTATTCTTACATTGATGAAAAATTATGGTAAATATCTCAAGAAAACACATTAACTTTATTCTCATATAGTTATCCATGATATATTCATGTATTGGTACCATTTTCCCACTCTTTGGTACTTAAGATAATTAATAAAATGTTTTTATGAAAATATTACTTTATTTATAATTTTTGTTAAAAATCCATGTTATTTCAAAATTGTGTTTTCTAAAAAAAATTTCAAAAATGTTTTAATATTATCCTATGATGTTCAAAAGAAATTTATACCCATGTTTTATCATTTTAAAAAATTATTTTAAAAGGAATATTCTTGTCATTTTCTGATCATGGAACTTTTCTAAACTCTTAAGGTGCAAAAGGAATGTTTGTAATATAGGGACATAATCGCTTTTCAATGTAGGCACTCACCCCTACCACTTATTCACACATCCCAAACCCTTTATCTCACCCAAAATATACTCAAATAAGATTCTAAAATCCCTAAATTAATACTCTAATCCTACCTTTCGGTATAAATCCATCCATGTAATACCTTTGGTGCAAACTAAACGTAGTTACCCAAAGAAGAGGTAACATTCAACCTCAAACTCCTTTATTTTATTTTCATTATCCCCTATAAAATATTCTCATTACATGGTTATATAATAAAATTAGTATAATAAATATAATATCATGTTTTTATTATAAGTTTTATGCCTAAAGTTAAACATACTTCCATCTAATGGGTAAAAATCTTACTGTTCTTGTGTACAATGAACTACCCCCTCACAAAAAGATGTTGTTTGTTTTTCCTTTTCCACCTACCATGGTTGGGAATTATGATGGAAAATATATTTTTATATGATATATATGATATTTATGATGTATTTATTCTTCTTTATTTATTATATAATACATACCTTCATGTTTTTCATTTTGTGTAAATACGATAACTTCGTTTGTTGATGTGTGGACTACCGCCTCCTCAAAGCGATGTGATTCGTTCACACTTTACATGGAATGTATTAAGGGTGGGTCTAGTAAACATATATGATATATATGACATAATAATGCTACTATAATTAGTATATATATATATACACATATATGTCATTTACTTACTTACTTTCAAAATGATAAATAAATGAAAACATCGTTCATGCGTATGTACGACCTACTATCTCCATGAACGTTGTATTCCATTTCATATTTATATATTTCATATATTATTATAAATATTTATATAATGAATATATATGAAATATATATCATGTTTTAAATTATTTAAATAATTAAATCATGATCTAAGTAATAGGATCATGAATAACAAGTCAAAAAACATATGATTAACAAAGCGATTATCACACGAAACGTTAATTTAACACGAAATTATTAATAAAAGGGTAATATAAAGTCACAAGTGAATAAAATATGGTGTTAAATATAATAATATTTTTATTTGGTATATTTTAATAAACTTATATTTATTATACAAGAGTTTTAATGTGTAAGAAGAAAGTAAAGATTTAATGTAAAGGAATTTCATCTCACTTTTTATTCTTATGAGATACATGCCATATTCACCACCTGATTATTTTGTGTGGTTTATATAATTCCATATGAAATTTTATATCATTAATTTGATTTATTTAATTATACTAAAATATTTAATTAATGCTATTATTTTACAGGGTTTATGATTCTAAATTTACTCAAGTATTAAGGGTTTTCTCATATCACTTTTATTTCTATGAGACTTATGCCTTATTCACCAATAATTTATTTTTTGTGGTGTATATACTACCCATGAATATATTATATGATTGATATACTTAAATTTGTGGTCATTTAAATATCCATTTTATGATATTTCTTTCATGGGGTTTATGGTTCAAAAGTTACCAAATCGGTAAATTAATTTTGTCTCAGTTTTCCTTCTTTGAGATACATGCCATGTTATACACCTATATTTTAATATGAGGTGTATATAATTCCAATGGACATGTTATATCATGAATATAATTATTTTAATGATATTTTAAGATTAATTTGATTTTATTATTTCATAGGTATCATGATTCAAAGTTACCAAAGTGGTAATAGTTTATTGCTACAATCTCATCATTTATCAGGATTGTTTATGATTATTCTTACATTAATGAAATATTATGGTACATATCTCAAGAAAAATTTTTAATTTTATTCTCATATATTTATACATTCTATATTCATGTATTGGTACCATTTTTCTACTCTTTGGTACTTAAGATAATTAAGAAAATGTTTTTATGAAAATATGACTTTATTTCTCCTTTTGGTTAAAAATATGTGTTATTTCAAAATTGTGTCTTCTAATTTTTTTTAATTTTTTTTTACTATTATCCTATTATGTTAGAAGGAAATTTTTACCCATGTTTTACCATTTTAAAAAATGGTTTTAAAAGTAATATTCTTTCCATTTTCTGATCAAGGAACTTTTCTAAACTTTTAAGGTGAAAAAGGAATGTTCGGAATGTAGGGACTTACTCGCTTTCATGACTGTCATTTCTTTAAAGCTTAAATTGTAAGTTTACAAGGATATTTTTAAAGAAAATATTTTCTAAATATTCTAAATTTTTATTGAATTTAAAGTTTTTTTTAAATAAAAAGTTTTTCAAAAAGTTTTTATATTTAAAAATTGTTTTAAATGATTTTAAAGCTTCCTTTATAGGTTTTAAAAAGGTTATTTTAAAAGAAAATGATTTCAATGATTTATATATTATTTATAAGTTTTAAAATCCATTTTCTAGGAATGTTCCTTCAAAATTATTGAAAGTCTTATTTTTAGGTTTTTAATATATTTTCAAAGGAAAAGGATTTTAATTTGTTTTCAAGATTTATTTATGAGTTTTAAAGCTGTTTTCAAAGAAAAAGGTTTCAAAAAAATATTCAAGATTCCTTTATAAGTTTTCTAAATTATTTTAAAAGAAATAGGTCTTCAAAATTATTTATATTTAAAAAAAAAATTCATAGTAGAAAAAATATTTTCCTCAAGAATTTTTTAAATGAAATTGTAATGATTTATTTATAAGAAAAGTATTTCAAATTTATTTTATAAAAAAAATTTAAAAGAAAAGTTATTTTAATTAGGAAATGTTTCATGTGATATTTAAAAATCATTCTCCATCTAATATGACATACTTTATTATAGTTTATGCTTTACTGGGGATATGATCCAAGAATACCATTCATATTCTTTTGTGAATGGTTTATGTTTTGATGGAATGATGTTATGTCACCTGTTTCTCTTACACATGTTATATGATTTTGAAACCCGCTTCTTTTCATGATTTATTCTTTGATGAAATGATTATGATACCTATATATTTCCCACAGTTAATGATAATATTTAATGTTTATGATACCCATTTCATTTCATGGTTTATGATATGATGTTTATGAAACCCATATATTTTTATGGGTAATGATATGATGCAAGTTTTATTATATTATTGAACATCTATGTATGATTTTATTATGTAATGGGTGAGACCTATATCTCTCTCCAATTAATTGGGTAAATATTTTTATCTCATGAAATAATTATGGGAAAAAAGTCGATAGGATTGATCCAAAATTGGAAATAGGTGTGTCTTGATCCACTATGGGAATATGGAGAAACCTAATCCACAATGAGAAGATGGGAAAACATGATCCATTATGGAAAGATAGGGAAACCTGATTCACTATGGAAATATGGGGAAACCTTATCCTTTATAAGGAAAGGTATTTGACTGGGGATGGTGGTGTGTCTTGGCCAGTAGTTACAGTCCCTATGAAGTTCCCTAATAAGTTTTTGGAAATGAGCCTTTACTTATAGGGAATGATGTTACATGTTTATGTGTTTGCCACAAATTCTATGTATTATTCCTATGATATTTTGACATGGTTCTTGTTCTTGATTATATTATGATTCATGACTTACGAAATACCAATATTTATGTCATGTATCAGGTTTTTGATCTTTGATATGTAGGTTATGATCATCAAATGTTAAGCCTATGTTCTCATAACCTTATGTTCATGTTATGACTATATATTTCCTTTATTTAGCCTTACTAAACATTTGATATCACCCCTTTATTATGTTTCCATTCCCCAGGTTATGTAGAAATAATTTTTTAGGTAGGAGTAATAAAGGGGAATATATTTACTGGGGATATTGAAGATCATTTAGAAGATTAAAAGATTGTGTTACAATTTTCTAAATACATTAAACTATTATGGTCCTCAGGCATGTATTTTTTTAATGTACTGAATATTCACCTAAATTAATGTAATATCCAAATATGTTAATACTAGGTTTCTATAGTTGGTATTAAAGGAAAGTTTTAGTTAACCTTTGGAAACTAGGATAAGAAAACTTTAGTGAGATCCCTAGGGATATTTATAAGGATATGTTTAGGAATGTCTCTAAAGATGAGTCTAAGGATGAGTTAATGTTTAGTAAATTTTCCTAGAATTTTGTTAAAGGATATAACGAGTGGTTTCCTAGTAATACATCCCTTTCTGGACACTATAAGATCATATGGATCTGAAATATATATACCTAGGGGAAACAACTCTAAAAAGGTGCATCGAGCCTAACTCGAGCATAACCTGGTACATGATAATGGGCCTTACCACACACCTGGTTTGACACTCCCATGGGGATATGCATTGGAAATTCATAAACACTTTAAAAATCATCATGAAGGATTTAAATATAATATGAATAAGAATAAACTAGGATAAACCTAAGGTTTCATATATTAAATAATCCATTTTCATGATTTAGACATCCTATAAGTATTTTTTCATGATTATGTGGTTTTTTTCTATGTTAAGTGATGCTGACATTATGCTTTCTGGTTTTAGTAAATGGAGGGAACTAGAGGGAACTGGGTTAATGTTGAATTTGACAAAATTTTTTTGATGACCAGTCAAATGGAATGGTCATTAGAATGAAGGATGTTGTGATCATGCCTATTCAGTTTTCATGGAACATGATTGAACACATGTACCTTAACCAACTCTTAGATTCACCAAAAAAGAGAATGAAGTATTTCACTAAGATTTTGGGTAATGGAGAATATGGATGAAAGAATATTTAGTTTAATTTGTGTCAATAATGTGGAAATAATTACCCAAGTGAAAGTCTTAGATGAATAAGTAGTTGTTTTGACTATGGAAAAGAAGGACACAAAGCAAGTAATTGAAAAAGAAAAATAAAGGGTTCAGTTAATGAAATGGATAGGAATATTGGCCTCCATAAGACATCCTAAAATGTTAGATTATTTAAGTATGAAATGAAAGGTTATTATGAAAATTTATTTCCTAAGTGGAAAGCTCTCGAAGAGAATCATAAAAGTGGTATGAGTAATGGTTATATTGCTACTGATGATGAGACTATATATGAAATGTGAAAGGGAAGAGGTATTAAGTAATATGATGATGTAGCGTTCTATGGATTAAAAATTAAGTGGAATAATTAGAGTTTTTATGTATTTGGATTCAATAATTATGTTATATGAATGGTGAAATATATAAGGATTTTCCATTTTATGTTTTTTTCACTAAGGATTTATAATAATACATTGAATGGTTTCGATAGACTAGAAAAGTGATTTAATGTAAAGGTGATGTTCATAAAAAACACATGATTAATGGAAATAAAACCCTTAATATGTTACTTATATTAAGATAATGTTGTTTAGATAAAGATATTTAGGATATGAATAAGTATATTGGATGGTATTGATCACCTTAGAACTAATTAAGGATTTTTTTATAAGTAGTTTATGTTATCATTGATGAAGTTTAAATTTTTTTTGGATTTAAGTAATATATCCAATATAATTTAGAATAAGGAAACATGTATGTTTTCAATAAGGATTTTTGGTAATTCAGTTCATTACCATGTTTTAAGAGAATACATGATAAAGGTATTCACATGTTTGGTATGTGATAGATAAGATCTTCTATATAATATATATGGGATCAATGTTAAGATGATTTTGAGAAATTTAGTCACCTTATTTCAAGAGTTTTGTAATTTAATATTTTGAAGGGTTTATAAGGTTAACCATTTATGGAATGGTTTATGTTAAACTTTAGATTAGGTTTTAGATACTAAAGTATCATCTCACTATATGAGATTTTATTCATATTGGATAACTTGTTAAAACCTCTTATTGTGATAAAAATATATGGAATGACCTGCCATTCTATTCATAGATCTCATGATTTGTTAATGCTTTAGGAATGAAAAATTCACCTTTATTTCTTATAATGAGAGATGAAGTGTAAGTTGATCAAGGAAAAAAATGGTAAGGTTTTTTTTGAAATCATATAAATATATATTTTTATAAAAATTAATAAACACTAGGAAAAAGGATCTTGAAACCAAAAATATTATTCTAGTACCTTCATTTCTAATGAATCAAATAGACCCTTAGATCATCATGGATTTATGAATTTGTGATTGTTAACTATATTCTAACCATATTCTATATCACTCTCCATTATAACTTGATAGTTATATTTCTCTTCCATGTCCATGTTTTTACTTCCCATCTACATTCTCCTATGTGGAAACCTAGTTATGTGTGACTTTGGGTAACTATTATGTTTCCAACTTTCCTTTTTAAAAGAAGTTATAATATCCATTTTTATGATGTGGGTTTCTAATAAAGTAACTTTCAAGTGTTATAGATTTGATAACCTTGATAAATTTTGAGGGAGAGATTCATTTTAAAGGGGTAGAATGCAACACCTTTAGATTTTGTGATTTTTTTGAAATTAGTTTAATATTTTGATATTTTACATTTCACGCAACACTGAATATATATTTTGTTATATAAAATCAGTAAGTGTGGATTGAGTTATACGCAACACCAAATAAATATTTCACTACAAAAAACACTTAGAGTAGCATATGGTAAACACAAAACTATGTTCATATTGTGTTACACACAATGCGGAGTTTGTTTGATAGCTTGCATAACATGGAAGGCCTAGTTTTACTAAACTACAATATATTATTAATATTATTGTTAAAATATTATTATAGTTACCACCTAACCATTGGAATAGAAGTTATATATAATATTAAATAAATTGTGAAAATATTATTTACACATTTAAATAAAATTAATTCTTTGGTAATTAATTACTAGAAGTGAATGTAATAACTATTTGAAAATAAAGAAATTACTTTTCTAAGAAAACTATTTTTCTATGTGCAAACACCATTTTATCTCAATAAATTAAAAAAACACTTTTGATTAATGTTTTCAATAAAATTTATATATTATATACTCTATCAATATTTTTGATACTTATCCAATATATTTGATAGGTATAATATAAAAATAAATCCAATTTTATGAATAAAAATATATATTCTTCTAAAAGGCAATTTTATCGCCCTTTAATGGTAAACCCATTTACATTTTATTATTGATTTTTTTTATATTTTTTATTTGAAAAAATAAACTTTATTTTTGATAGTGAAACATAAAATTATATTAGGGTGAATTTTTGATATTTTTCTTATGAATAGTGAATAATACTGAATTTTTGATTTAAAAATATTTTTTATCTAATTTATTTATAAGGTTAAATTAAATTTTTTTATTGGTTTTAATATTAAATTAGATTTATTATACATAAATTAATCCAATTCATGTCATTGTAATCAATTTCAATTTGAAATTGGATATAAAAACATACCAAACTTTTGAACATTTTACCTTTAAAAATCCTCTTTATCATCCCATCTGCATGATTGCATTTGAATTAATTTCTAGAAATTATGTGATTGGAATTATAAAAAATTTATTCAATATTTTGAATCATCATAATATATAATTTTAAATAAATTCAACTTAGTTTTTGAAAAAAAATATTAATAAAAGTAATTAAAATTAATTACAACAATTAAGAGGAAAATTAGCTTAACAAGGGATGAAACCATACACTTAAGGGACAAAATGACCTATAAACTTGTCCAAAATCCATTTTATGGACATATTTATACACTATCATCCATTTTATATAATTTGGTTCATTATCAGATCCACTTTTCATAGGAAAAATGTGGGTGGAATCCCCTTTTAAATAATTTACAAGAATGCCACTCCTCCTCCACTATAAAAAGGAACTCAAACCTTCCACTTATTCAAAAATATAAATCCCTTTATATCACCCAAAATATACCCAAATAATCTCAAAAAATACCTCCCTATATCCTATAGTCATACCTTTTGGAATAAAACCATCCAAGGAATCAATTTGGTGCAAACCAAAAGGAGTTACCCAAAGAAGAGGAAACATCCTTCCTCAACATCCTTTGTTTTATTTTCATTCTACTACCCATAGTTACTTATTAATAAATTATTATATAATAACATCCATATCCTAAATATACTTATATTTTTTTATTCTAAGTGTTATAAATACACTTACACACACTTCCATATAATGGTAAATGAACTTACTATTCTTATGTATGGCGAACTACCGCTTTATGAAACAATATTGTTTACTTTTCCCTTACCACCTCTCATGGTTGGGAATTATGATGGAAAATATATTTTTATATTATATATATGATATTTATTATTTATTTATTATTTTTTAATTATTATATAAAACATACCTTCATTCTTTCCATTTTGTGTAAATATGATAACTTCGTTTATGGACGTGTGGACTACCACCTCTTGAAAGTGATGTGATTCGTTCATACTTTACATGGAATGTATTAAGGATGGGTCTAGTAAAAATATATGAAATAATAATATAATTTTAATTATTATATATATATATATACATATATAAAAATATTTCATTTACTTTCTTTCAAAATGATAAATAAACGAAAACAGCATTCATTCATACGTATGACCTATCATCTCCATGACTGGTGTATTCCATTTCATATTTATATATTTTATATATTATTATAAATATTTATATAATGAATATATATGAAATATAAATAATTTTTTAATTTTTTTAAATAATTAAATTATGATCTACGTAATAGGACCATGAATAATAAGTCAAACACATACGATAAACAAAGCGACTATTACCCGAAACGTTGCTTTAACATGGAATTGTTTAAAAAATGGGTGATAAAAAGTTATAAGTGAATCATATATGGTATTATATTTAATAATATGTTTATTTTTTAGATTTATAATAAAATTATATTTATTATATAATAGGTTTTAATGTTTATGAAGAAATTCTAGACATAAGGTAAGGGAATTGCATCTCACTTTTTATTCTAGTGAGATACATTCCATATTCAGTACTCAATTATTTTTTTGGGTGTATATAATGACCTATGAAATGGTGTATAACTAATTTATTTTATTTAATTATATTAAAAGATTTAATTTATGTCATTATTTCATGGGTATCATGATTCTGAATTTACTCAATTAATAAGGGCTTTCTTGTCTCACATTTATTTCTGTGAGACTTATGCCTTATTCATAAATCATTTCTTTTGTGTGGTGTATATACTACCCAATAATGTATACTGTGATTCATATAATTAAATTTATGTATATTTACATATCAATTTTATGATATTTCTTTCATGGGGTTTATGGTTCATGATTTACCAAATCAGTAAATTAATTTTGTCTCAATTTTTCATCTTTGAGATACATGCCATGTTATGCACATATATATTTCTATGGGGTTTATATACTTCAAATTCACATGTTATACCATGAATCAAATTATTTTAATGATATTTTAATCTTAATTTTATTTTATTCTTTAATGTGGATTATGATTCAAAGTTACCAAAGTGGTAACAATTTATTGCTATAATATCATCGTTTATCAGGATTGTTTATGATTTTGATTACCTTGATGAAATAATATGATACATCTCCCAAGAAAACTCATGAATTTTATTCTCTTATGTTTATCCATGATATCTTTATGTATTGGTACCATTTTTACACTATTTTTCATTTAAGATAATTATGAAAATGTTTTAATTAAAATCCAAATTTATTTCTCCTTTTAGTTGGAAATATGCGTTCTTAAAAAATGTGTTTTATAAAAATGTTATACTCTTTTAATATGAATTTTAATGGAAATTTTTAATCATGTTTTACCTTTTCAAAAAATGGTTTTAAAATTAATACACTTTTCATTTTACGATGAATTCACTTTTCTAAACTTTTAATGTGAAAATGGAATATTCTTTATATATAGACTTACCTGCCATCGTGACTATCATTTTCTTGAAGCTCCCTTTATAAGTTTATAAGGATATTTTAAAATAAAATGGTTTCCTAATATTTTGTAAATTTTTTAAATTTAAAGTGGGTTTTAAAGAAAAAGGTTTTCAAAAATATTTTATGTTTAAAAGTGTTTTAAATTATTTTCAAATCACCCTTTATACATTTTCAAAAGGTTATTTTCAAAGAAAAGGAATTCATGGAATTCAAGATTTTTTTATAATGTTTCAAATCCATTTTATAGAAAATGGTTTTCAAAATTATTTCAAGCCTTATTTTTAGGTTTTCAATGTATTTTCAAAGGAAAATGTTTTCAATTTTTTTTGAATCTTTATTTATGAGTTTTTAAGATGTTTTTTAAAAATATTTTCAAAATTAATTTATAATATTTATAATACATTTTAAAAGGAAAAATATTTAAAATGATTTATGTTTTATAAAGATTTTCTCATATAATAAAAATATATTTTCCTCAAGAAATGTTTTAAATGAAATTGTAAATCTTTCTTTATAAGAAAATGATTTTGAAATGGTTTTATAAAAAGGATTTTAAAAGAAATGCTATTTTCCTTAAGCAATGTTTCATGTGATATTTCAAAATCCTTCTTCATATAATATGACATATTTTGTTATATTTTATGCTTTACTAGGGATATGATCCAATAATACCGTTTATATTCATTCTTGAATGGTTTATGTTTTTATGGAATCATGTTTATGACCCCAGTTTCTCTTACACGGGTTATATGATTTTGAAACTCACTTATTTTCATGAGTTGTGATTTGATCAAATGATTATGAGATCTATCTCTTTTTTTATAAGAGTAAATGTTTATAATAACCATATCATTTCATGGGTTATGATATGATGTTTATGAAAACCATATCTTTTTATAGGTCAAGATATGATGCAAGTTTTATTATCTTGTGGAACATGTATCTATGATTTTATTATATGATGGGTGGGACATATATCTCCATCCAATGTGTTGAGTAAAAATTTATATCTCATGATATAATTATTGGAAAACATTCAACGGTCTTGATCAAAAATGGGAAACATGTGTGTCCCGATCCACTTTGGGAATATGGGGAAACCCAATATACTATGGGAAGATAGGGAAACCCGATCCATTATAAGTAAAGTAATGTGACTAGGGATAGTGGTGTGTACCACCCAGTAGGTGTAGTTCCCTTGAAGTGCTCTGATAATTCTTTGGCAACAAGCCTTGACTTATAGTGAATGATGTATCATATTGATGTTTTTCCACAAATTTGATGTCTTATGCCTACAATATGCTCATATGGTTCATGTTCTTGATTATCTTATGATTCATGACTTATTAACTACCAATATTTATTCCATTTATCATGTTTTTGATCTTTGACATGTAGGGTATGATAATCAAATGTTATTATCATGTTATTATACACTTATGTTCATGTTATGCCTATGTATTTCCTTTATTTACCCTTATTGAGTATTTGAGCTCACCCCTTTATTATGTTTCCTTTACCCAGGTTATGAAGAAAAATTTTCTATATAGGAAGAATAAATTGGAACATATTTACTAGATACATTTAATATATTTTACTAGATTAGAATAATGTGTTCCAAGTTTCCAAAGACACTAAAATATTATGGTCCTCGGGCATGTATTTTTGTAATGTGATGAATATTCATCTAAATTTATTTAATATAAATGTATTTTAATCCTTGATTTCTATAGGATATGTCATCACCTAATCATACCCAACGTGTAGGATGCCCTATTCTACCTAATCCAATAAGAGAAAAAGTATCTTCATCTCCAATTCTTAGGGATATTCCATCTTATCAAGTACTTTAGCTCCTAAGGAACCTATAAAAGTGAATCCCCATACTGGGAAGCACATACCTATGGACCACAAGTATGATGTTTTGAAACAACTATCCCTTGTTCCAACTAATCTGTCAATCCTGGGAACCTTGAGTTTATCAAAAGACCTCTAAGAGGTGTTCATAGAGGCCTTGCCAATCCCTTAAGAATGTTAGGTTTAAGTTGCTATTGTCAAAGTGTATCATAAAGAGAATTATCCCATATAATTCCACATAGTCATCTCCTTCACTGGAAAAATGAGAATATTGTCATATAGGGGCATGTAAGACCCTTGTATATATCTAGAAGGATAAATTACATTGATATATAATGATCTTTCTTGACAATTACTCAGAAGTCAATATCATTCCAATTAGAACACTTCTTCATCTGGGTTTTAATGAATCTCACCTTTCCCCCTCCACTATGATGTTGTAGGTTTATTAAAAGAATTAGAAAACACCTCTTAGTGAAATCAAACTCATAACTTAGTTTATGGATCTCATTTTTGACTCATAATTCATGGTTTCTAGGAAGGGTACTACCTTAAATGTTTTTGTTGGGAAGACCTTGGCTATATCATAATGAATCCATCCCCTCAACATATCCACAGTGCCTCAAATATTGTATCAATGGTCAAATTAGGACATTTCATCCTGAAAAATACCTATTAAAATCCTCTAAATCATAGTACATTAATGCATGATTCTACCATAAAGAAGGGGAATAGTCCATGACTAATGATATCACTTGAATCAAAGCCTTAAATGGCCTGGAAATGATCCTAGATAATCCTTTTAGATAGCTCAGTGCATAGTATGAGCTTCTAATCAATTTATTCAAAGGGGTAGGCTCTAATTCAAGCACACCTTCAACATCTTCTATAATGTCAATTGTAACAAATGAACTAGAAAACACATGAGATGTTATCATCTCTCCAAATAGTGATGGAATCCTATATGAAAGTGTATTAATTCCATCCCTAGAGCTCCAACAAATCCATGTTCTATCAGCCATACCAGAAGAAGTTGTCTTATCAATGGAAGAGAGTGAAGCTGCCCATTCTCAGTCCCTAATCTCTCCTTTGGAGATCCAAAAAGTCCTCGAATCAACCATCAAGCCAGAAATGGTTGCTTCATATTCCAAATTTCTAAACATAAACTCTTACCCTATATCTAAGAAACTTTATTCCTCACTTACCTCCTAGGAAAAAGTGGAAGAAGTAAATCTGGGGAAGGGGAAGAAGAGTAAGACCTTAGGGATTCCCCTCCGGCATTTGAGTAAGGTTTATCCACTATTGTTGATTAAATTAGAGAAATAAATCTAGGTACATATGACAATCCAAAACCCACCTTAATTAGTGAGGCCATGAATTATGAGGAGAAGGAGGTATATACTTCCTTATTAAAGAAACTATGGGATTTTTTCTAGAATTACACATAGATTCTAGGCCTCAACCCCAAAGTGGCTACCCACCACTTGGGTTTTCCAGAAGATAGTCTGGGATATAAATAGGAAACCAAACTGACACACCCAACTCACACGTCTAAAATTAAGGTTGAAGTGGATAATATCATCCAAGAAGACTTCATATGAGAGGTAAAATATCCAAAATTACTAGATAAAAGTTTCCCAGTAAATAAGAAGAATGATAAAATTAGAGTTTTCATTGAATTTAGAGACCTCATCCAGCACTGCCCGAAAGATGAATTCCCAGTTATAGTAAAAAAATTCATGATTGATGAAACAACTATTTATAAAGAACTCTCCTTAATGGATAGATATTAAAGGTACAAACAAATATAGATGTCCTTAGAAGATGAATAATACACCACCTTTAGGTCCCCTATGGGATTATTATACTATTGGGTAACGCCCTTTGGCTTGAAGAACACCTACACTACATATCAACACACCATGTATCACAACTTCAAACCCTTTCTGGGGAAGCTTTCCAAATTTTATGTTGAAGTTATGGTAGTTAATTCCTGACAACATTTTGATCACCCAACTGACCTGGAGAACATCTTCAATAAGATATGAAAACAGAACCTGAAGATTGACCCCTTAAAATGTGCTTTTGGGGTAACCTTAAGAAAGTTTCTTGGATTCATCATATGAAATCGTGGCATTGAATATGATATTGATAAAAAAAATCTATCCTTAGAATGTAACCTCCTCAAAACCTTAAATACTTAATAGGAATTCAAGGAAACTTGGCCTACATATGGTGATTCATAGCCAATATTGTAGGAAATTGTTTTCACTTGACCAAATTAATGAAGAAGGGGGTCATATATCAGTGGATCTGTGACTATCAGGAAGCTTTTGGAAACCTCATAAAATACCTCTTCATCCCAACAATATTAGTGACACATGTTGAAGGAAATCTGATCATTCTATATGTGATGGCCCTAGAGAGATCACTGGGTGCCTTCCTCATGAAAAAGAATGATGCTGGGAGTGAAAAATTCCTTTATTATCCCATTCTAACCATGCTCGATGTTGAGACACATTATTCAGACATTGAGAAGATATTCCAAGCATTAATATTCACAGTTCAAAAATTGAGGCCCTACTTACAACAACACAAGGCCCAATTCGTCTCTCACAATAACCCGCTCAAATATATCCTCAATCATCTTATCTTGATAGGATGTGTGACATGGTGGGCGGTTATCCTGCAGTAGTTCGATATACAGTTTTCACCTCAGAAGGTGGTGAAAGGCCATGCCCTAGTAGAATTTCTTACAGAGCAACCATATGAAGAATAAACATCATTAAATACTGAATTTACAGATGAATAGATCTTTTATATTCAATAAATACCCAAAACATGGGAAATGTATTTTGACGGTGCGTTCAGGATCCCAATAGGGAAGGGAATGGAACTCCCTAAGATCAACAAATTTGGGTTAGGGATTGTTCTTATATCCCTAGCAAAGATAGACTTACCTTACTTTTTCCTATTATCAGAATCCTATACTAATAATGAGGTAATATATAAATCCCACATTCTAGTCCTATAAATGGAACTCAAAATACTAGTGGACTACATGGAGGTGAGAGGTGATTTAGAGTTGATAACCAAGAAGATCAATGGGGATTACATCATAAAAAAATAAGTGTTAATACCCAATATTGAATATGTTTGATGGTTAATGGAGGAGTTCCTCTTATAAACAACATTTAATCCCATATTGTGATTATAACATGACTAAGTAGATACATTGGAAAATAAATCTACAACACTAGAATATCCAAACTCGGATGAAATGATCATTATAATTGCCCATTGTTGAATGGTATCACCTTTTATTGAAGTCAGAATATAAGAGATCAATGAAGTTAGTCCCATAATTAAGCTATATAGTCATACTATAGTGTTAATGATTCCAATCATAGAGTACTCCCAATGGATAGATATGGTAGATATAAAATCCGGCGGTGAGTAGTTGACTTCATTCTTTTTGATGGACCAAACCACAAAAATTCCTCTATAAATGAGACTTTGATGGAGTCCTTATCATATGTATCAATGGATAATATTCAATGACTATTATGGAATAATTATATGTAGGAGCTTGTGGTTCCCACCATTTAGGATACCGGCCCTCTGATTAAATTTGAAGGCTTGGATACTTCTGGCCTTCAATGACACAAGATTTCACAGAATTCACCAAGAGTGTCATTCCTGCCAAATGAATTCCAAATTCACCCATAAAACCCCAAATTCTCTACATACATACAAATACTCATATATATTCTCCATATGGGGATTGGATGTTTTGGGGCTATACCCTTTAGATATGTCCAAGCAGTTTAAATACATCTTAACTTCTACCAACTTCTTCTCCAAATGGGCTGAGGAAATACCCCTCAAATATGTCAGGGCCAAAATCATTATTGGATTCATTAAATACAACATAATCACTATATTTGGTGTCCCTCACACAATATTTATGGACAACAACATTAATTTCTATTCTAATGAGGTGGAAAATATATATTAAGAATACAATATCAAATCCAACCATTCATCCCGCTACCATGCAAGGACTAAAAAATAGATAGAGTATTTCAAAAATACCTTGTAAAACATACTATAGAAAATGGTGGATAAATATAAAAAGCTGTGGCATGAAAATATCTTTAATTCCTTATGGGATTACTGAACTACAAACCGTACTGCAATATGGGAAACCCCGTATTCCCTAGTATACAGAACAGAAGTAGTCATTCTCATTATGGTCTAGTTTCCATAGATCTGTGTTTCCATATGTGATATGCTATCCATAGATTAGCAATCCCCAAAACGACTGGATGAATTGAAGTGACTGGATGAATAAATATTGTAGACCTTTCATCACTTAGAGGTCTATAAAAATTGGATAACATGATATTTTAACAAGAAGGTTCACCTCTATTCATTCCTCTAAGGAGAACATGTATTGGTTCTCAGAACTCCAATGATACTAAGAAAGAATCTTACATAGCTCAAACCAAAGTTGGAGGGACCTTACTCTATACACAAGGTCTACTCTAACAGATCCTACCCTTAATCTCAATGGATGGAGAGATCATTACGACCCCAACCAATGAAATATTCTTAAATAAATATTTCATATAACCACACAAATGTCATCCTGGTTGCAAGATGTTTAGCAAAATAGTTGGTCTTTGTCTCATGAACTTGAAAGGAATGAAATAACATCCATGCTTCACAACACTAAACTTTGTGGAATCATATTCCTTGTTGCATGATAATAAAATACATGACATATGGTCCTAGTCATATGAACTAAAACTGCAAGACACCATTTTTCCTTACCGCATGAAATTAAACTTCATGGATAAAATCCCTCTCATTTGAAGTTAATAAACCCTAAAATTACTATTATTTGAGAAAATTTTACCTCATAGTCCTTTAGATATGGGCCTCCATCTCAGTTATAAGTCCCAATAACATCCCTCAAACCCATTAGTGGGATGAGATATCCTCTTATCTCGACACGATGAAGAAAATATGGGATACTCCCATACATAATCATTTCATGATGATAAACTAAATGAATCTTTTCAAGAACTATGTGAGGCTTGATTCTCATTCTGATGAGATATGTAGTGACACCCGAACTTTCCATCCTAGGTCTAGCTATGATTAAGGGAAAGAAAACCATTTTTTCTCCCTGTGTATGAATCATATCTACAGAGGAAACTTTTCTAGAACATATGTATTGATTATCATTACAATGAGGTTCATAGTGATGCCTATACCTCATGTTTTGGGCCTGAACATCATTTTGGAAAATTTTAAAACACCTTTTCCCTACGTAAAAGCCTAATTTATGTGGGGAACGATCCTTAAAGAACTATTCATGGATTGATTCTAATTCCAAATGATATACGTAGTGATGTTCCAATCCTATATCCTAGTCCAACTATAATATTTATCTCATATCATGTAAACCATGTATTTATCACAAGACATTACACTACGCGGTTAGCATCCTCATAGTATGAATCATACCTGCATGGGGAACTTTCTCAAAACTATGTATGGATTAATTCTCATTATAGTGAGATACACCATGACTCTCAGACCTCATGTATTAGGCCCAACCATCGTTTCTAGAAATATCATATCCCATGTTCTCTGCATCAAAACCTGATTGACGTGGGGAGTTATTCTTCATGAACTAAGTGTGACTTGATTATTTCTCTATAAAGGTATGTAGTGATTCTTGGATCTTGAATCTTGGTCCTAGAAAAAACAAAATATAAAAAATTCCCTCTTCCCATGCATGGGTCAAACTTCAATAGGGAATATTTTAAGAACTACGTGTGTCTTGATTCTCATTCCAATGAGATACGTAGCAATTTCGGGATCATATCTCCTGGCCTTACCACCACAAAATTTTTAAAACCCCTATACTTCACTTGCGTTGCCTTTGTTCCATTGAATAAACCATTTCCCTCCTTGTTTCTCACACCAAGAATAGATCATGTGGGCTTAGGAGTTATGGTAAAATAATTCCTTATGTAAGTTAGGTATATTAATTCACATTGGGGTTATATTGTCATAGCTGTAAGACCTTAAAAGGTACACCCGATTTTCCCATTGCATGAAAACAAACTATATTATTTCCTCAATAACTATGTGTGTTTTGATTCATATTATAGTGAGATACATAGGGATTCCCATATTCCATCCTTGTTCTCAACTGCAAAATTTTTCCTCTTCTATATTAGTTCATCTTCGTCCTCACCATCTGACGCTAAAATGAATGGGATTTTAAGAACTATGTGTGGCTTGATTCTCATTCCAATGATAAATATAGTGATGTCCAAATATTAAATCCTAGTCCCATCCAAAAAATATGGGAAATTCCCCCACTCTTCTATGTATGAGTCAGATCTACATAAGAGGACTAAATATGGTGCCTTACCACATGCATGAGCCCATATTTGAAAAAATCCCATCTTTCCTCCATACATGAATTCAATCAGTGTGGGGTATATTTATTTTAGAACTATGCATGGCCTGATTCATGATCGAATAAGATACATTATGATGAGTGGGTTCTATACCTTGTTCCATATTCAATCACATTGAGTCACCTTCATCCTTACCACATGATGTTAAACTTCACCGCTAATGTCCTAACCACATGATATTAAACTACATGGTACCTAAAGAACTATGTGCAGCTTGATTATCATTCCAATGAGATACATAGTGAAACCTAGGCCTCATGTCCTAGTCCCATCCATGCAGTAAGGAGAAATGCCCCTATCCTATATACAAACAATGATCCATCCATGATATTTTAATTTGGGTCCCCTCATTAAGGGGTCTATTTGGGAAAAAATATGTCCCCCTTGTACATATGAGTTGGATCTATGAAAGGGGATCTACACTTCATGGACAATATTATTTCGAAATCTCCCCTTATACTTGGAAAAATATTTTCCACATGTCATAAAAATAATCCTGGACACTTTTATATCTCCACAATCTTTCTCCAGCTTTCAGTGATAGAATGTTTGATGCCTAAGGACTTATTTTCCTGAATATGCTGTAATATTACCCAATTGGATTTTTATAAAATACTCCATAAAATAGGCTTATTAGACAAAGGATGACACTATTGACTATGGTGTAATAATAAATAGATTTATTTACATAAAATAACCCAAAAACAGGTTTGTCAATTAATAGTAACTTCTTCCCCAAGAGAAAGCTCTTTTCCCCCATCAACTTTGATGAAATTATGGAACCCCTGATTAGAATTTGGTATGTTTTCATCCCCCAAATACTTATACAATATAATTTTTCCCAATCTGAGAACCCCAATAAAATGGTTTATAATTTCCTCTCACATGTACAAAATATGCTAAAGTAACCTTGGTCTAGTAAGCCCACATATTACCTATTGTTTCCATGATGTTATGGTTCTAATCGTAAAACTATAAATCACCATATTACCTGAATTTGGTTCAGAACTATATAGGGAACCTATTAACCCATTTCTTTGGAGATTTTGACTTGAAACACTCCTCCCATAATTAGGTAATTTCCTTCCACAAACCAAACTCTATGCCTGAAGAAATCGAAATCTCCATAAACTTATATTAGCTTTTAGCAATAGAATGTCATATTTATTGAGAACGTATTTTCCTAGCTATTCTGTAACATTCCCCAGTTATATTTTCATAAAGTATCCTAGAAAATGGGGTTTTCATCTAAGGGATGACACTATTGACTATAATGTAACACTCCCCAGTTGAATTCATATAAAAAATCCAAAAAAAGGGTTTTTCAATAAGTGGTAACTTCTTCCTCAGGAGAGACCTCATCTAATGACATAAACACTTTTACCCATGCCACTCTTCTGATTTATGGATCCTCATATCATAGCTTAATATCGCAGTACATTTCTTGATATATTACCAAGAATGGGAGAATCGTTAACCTCTCAGTCGAAGCTGAAGACCTTAAATTATATCCCCCCTAATGTTCTTATTGTACAACATTAAACTTCCTAGAATAATTTCCTTACTATATGAAATTAAACTACATATCACAACATCCTTACCATAAGATTTTAAAATACATGATCAAAATCCTAGTCACAATACTTTAAACTGTACAACAACATACCTTTATAAGACGTTAAACTATATGGTCAATGTCCTAGCTGTATGATATTAAACTAAAAAATGCTTCAACCCTTTTCAGAAAGGGGCCTTCCCCCTAACATCGACCATATAAAAAAACTTACCCTCCTTCACACAAGACAAATTCGTGTTGGAGTGGTTTCCCATTCATGACCATTTCCAATATAGATGCTCTCTTCATTATTAGATATTTTCCCTTGAAAAAACCACCCATCATGGTATTGAGAAACCTAAATCTCCATAAACTCCCTTTGGCCAACAACAATAGAATATAGGAATTCCCAAGAACTCTTTTTACTGACTATGATATAAAACACCCCGATTGGATTTTCATAAAGAAGAAAAAAAGGTTTTTCATCCAAATAATTCTATTATTGATTATGTAGTAATACGATCCAGTTGTCTTTGCATAAATAATTCCATGAAATAGTTTTTTCAACAAATAGTAAATTCTTCTTTAGGAGAGACTTCCTATATTCCAAAACATCATGTTTTAGATTTAGAAACCACAAAACCATGGCTCAAAATTCCCCTTCAGGGTATTTGAAGAATTTCAGAACACTATTATACAATAAGATTTGTTTGGAATTTCATTTAAAAAATTATGGTAACAAATGTTTGACCTAAAACACCATCCTCACTAGTATAGCTTGAATTAATTTAAAATACTCAAAAAAAGAGACATTGTATTCATCAGATTGAAAACATAAAAAGGGAACTCTAGACAAAAGTTGAGTCTTGGTTCTCTTGATCTACACACTATATGGTCTAATAAAAAATCAATCAGTGAATAGATAAAAGAAAAAAATTTGTTAGGATGAAAACCCAAAAAGAGTGGCCTAAGAAAAATTCAAGTCTCACTCTATGAGTTTTCCTTACACTAGACATGGGAAAAAATTAGGGCAATGAAAAAAAAGACACAAAGTTTTTAGGGTTGTCCATATGACCCTAGAAACAGTCGAACTACGCTCTCTAGGCCCCATGGATTAAAACTAGCTAAAAAAAATATATATTTTTCTATATGTATTAGTTTCAATTTTATGCTATGATCAAAGGAGGAAAATAGGGATGAATACATAAATGATTGGAAGGAAAATTATTTTCATTTATGAGGTAAAAAATTGGAGGAACATCCAAAAAATAGAGTCTCTTCACCACACCTTACAAAATACGATCAACATAACTCTTAATTTGTTGAATGGACTCTCAATACCCATCATACTCTTATTTAAGCCTAGCTAACCAAAGGACTTCATTATCCTCATCCCATAGAAGTTCCTCCACTATATAAGGCAACCCTTTACTTTGGTCTCCTTTTAATGAGTAATGGAGTTGTACGAGCTCCCCCTGGGTGGAATCCAATTCTTGGTAAAGGCACAATACTTGAATGGTTTTCTCATTAATCCATTGCTTAATTTTTTCCAACTTATTGGTATGGTTGGACTCTAACTAGGATAATATAGCCTGTAGATCATCAGTTTTGACCAGAATATTCACCTTTACGAGGTCCTATTGAATCTCTTACTCTTTCCCCCATTTTCAAATGATCACCTTCAAAGTAGTATAAATCATGTGGTAATCAAAATTGATCTATCCCAACATACTAAATAGGAATGTAAGTAGATGGATTCATGAAGGAAGGTCTTAAAGAGGCGCCTTGTAGATTATTTTCCAGATATCCTACCAATCCCCATGGTGTGTGATGTGAAGAGAATTCTGTAACTCTAAATCTGACTCAAAGCCACTGTCTCTAGGATTAGTGCACTTATTGAAGCGCCCTACCCTATTCCCTCCTGGTCAATAACAACTTCTCATTATGGTATTGGATGCATTAGTGTGGAGGTTTTACCCTCAAACCTAGCTACGAAATTTGATGATGTTGGATAGTGGAAAAGACTCATCATTATCCAAAAAAGGATAATAGACAGAAGAAATAGGGGATGATTAAATCAGACAATGACACTCACCCAATAATGGGTCAGTCGATTGGGTAGATCCCCCCTAGAATTCCCAACTTCAGTGGTTTGAATTGGAACCACATGATAAAGAGTACTTTCCTAGGTATTTCCAGAGCTCACCAGGGAAGGATCAACAATACTTACCATTTCAAGATTCACTTGAATCAGCCCCCCTCAAAAATGGGAGCAACATGGAATTCAACACTTTTTTTGTATACCATTGCTGAAATATTTTCCACAGATGGAGTTGTGTAGTTTAACCATTCATGGCAAAAACATTAGGAATAAAAAACGAGTGCAAAAAAGTAAAGACTCACATCTATTAAATTTCTTATTAAGTTACTAAAATTATTCTAAAGTATTTGGAAGATTAATATGTTACATAATTTCATCAAAGGTCATGCCAAGATTTCTCATGGAATGTATTAATGTCCCAATCCCCATGGTAATCTCACCCATGGAGACATTCAGAATATTTGGCTTGGGACCAAGTACATCACCCTCTTCTGATGACTTGAGACCCTGAACAACTTCCTCAATGATAGGCACATGATCAAAATCAGTCATTTCAGGGTCCTCTAGTACATGAGAAGAATTTGAAATATCAAAAGGAAAAAATTCAGCAGTCGACCTATAAATTCTTATTATATACCTTTGAAATTACAAAAATACTCCTCCATCTTTAAAGCAGCAGGAGTAGTGACATAAAAAGATGATGTGTCCTCAACCCTTGACACTTCTCCTATTGAAGGGGATAACTCACCAGTAGGGATCAATGCTTGGTCTAGAGTAACTTCCTCAGTTCTTGGAGGATCATTTGTAAGCCTCTTGAGAGATGAGAGAGAAGGAGATTCTATAATCACAAAGAGGGTTAGAAATTTGTGCTAGATAAAGTAGAGTTTAATGGTACTATGGAGACCTACCATCACTAGAAATGTGCTTAGACAAATATTTTATACTCTGAAATTATTTCTTATTCAAAAAAGGATGGCTAGAACCAACCTCCTCAAAGATAAGTATTATAGGGGGAAATATATTTTCCCCTTCCATCTCAAACTCCATTGTTTTCTGGCCTATGGATATATCTCCTATTTTAGTAAATGATTCATCAATCCCTATAGGTGTGCTAGTTGGGCCATATTTTGATGATGGAACCTCATTTTGATCCACCTAACTCACTGTAAATCAAAATGAACTTCCCTTTAGTAACAAATTTTTTTATAGATAAAAAAAGGGGAATCAAAAGAGGAGATGAGAAAAGTAGAAATTATATCCTCAAGATTGACATAATCAATCCATTAATTATAATATGGGTGGTAACCCCCTTCAATAGTGCCCCGTATCACTGTGTCCTCCACCAATCTCATGTAAGGGATCCAATCATCAATTGCATAAATTAGAATCTCTAGTTCCTAGATATAAATCCTCAACTCAACGGGATCATCCTAAAAGGAAATATTGGGTGGGGCTCGAGCATCTCCTATCCCTGGAATTTGTAGCCTAGTGAAAATTAGTGACCATTTGATTTCAGCATCAGAGGAAATGTACTATCAAAATTGGACTACCTCTGGTCGTATGAATTCTGAGGCCATTGCAGCCTACCGTGAAGACTATTCAACAACCCTATATTTCATAGGCTTCCCAACTCTATTCATCAGAGATGAAGGATGATAAAATAGAACCAAGTTTTCTTCATGATAATGATGACCAAACTGTTTGGGATCATCCTCAGTTGGTGTAGCCCTTTTCATTTTGTCTAGTGAACTGGACCTTTCACGAGGTTGTTTGGGTGATCATGGAACCTCATCATCCACACCTTCTGAAGGGGATAAATAAAACTTTGGGGGATAAAAAAATATTCTTTAGGAATAAAATCCTTTATACCTCTATTTCCATGCTTGATAGTTTTCCCAGTCTCGATTCGAGGAATAGCTTCTGCTAATACCCACTTAGGGTGTGATACAATCTAGGCCTTATCATACCTAGAGTTTAATCCATTGGTTACATCTGCTAGAGGAAGGTCAATTATTTCTTTAGTAAACTCCATTGTTGTAAGAATCCATAACTTTTGGTCTACCATCAGATGCTTTTCTGACCAGACATTCAAAGGAGGAGATACAATTATTTTGTGTAAGAAATTGAATTTGTGTGCAAACCTCTATAGAGTGTAGTCCTCACATATAACTTCACCATCGATATGGGTTGCCATCACAACATACCATAAGGTCATCATATATGATCTTATATCAGTTATATACTTCCCATCATCAATAAATCTCTTAGTTGGCCGGTCCCCATACGGGAAGAAATTGAACTCCTTGAATAGGTTCGACCTTATCAGGGTCTTGCTGGGATTTAGGGATAAAGGTAAAATACCAAAAATGGCCTAAACATACGGTCAAGAACAAACCCCAAGAATATTGACCTCACTTAACACATAATAGGATCTGAAGTGGGCCATGGCCCATCCCCACAGTACCTAGAACAGTCCTGCAATTATGAAAGGGACCTTCCCCAAATGAAAATGTGGCATGCTTTGGTAAAGTTTCTCCAATATGGGAATTTCCAACCCCACATGCTTCTTCTCTACCAAATTTTCCTCCGTAAATAATTTCCCTGACCTCATTCCATTGTTATAATCACATACATGCAGTAGATAGATGGTTAGCCACATTGACAAAAGCTCACAAGGTGTGTCTTATCAAGTATGCTGGACTTGAGCTTATACCCCTATTTGTTGTACTCCTCATTCTCCAAAGTTGGACAGAATGTACCAACAATGATCCACTTTTCCATTTTGGGACAACCTATTGGACACTTTTAAGTTGGAATTTGCACTATCGGTTCCAAGAAAGTACTCATACATGCTTTGGGATAGATATCCATCTTCAGGTTGGGGTCTTCCTTCGTAATATCCTAAGATATTTTCAGTAGATTATGTGCTAGTGGTGGAATCATTTCGGCATTATCCCAGACCCCCTTGGAGGTATGAACTCTTTATACATATCCCCAAGTATAGGAACCCCAAATATCTTATGGACATCTCGAAAGATGATACCAAATTCTCCAAGAATCATATAGAAAGTGTTCATCTTCAGAATCCATAATCTTAAAAACTCAGGAATAAATTTAGTGTTCTTGTATAAATAGGTTTTCCCTGCCCATGTGGCCTCATATATTTGGACATCTTTCAGCTCCTATTTAAATTATTCACAAGTCTAGTGCACCCAGTATGGCCATGTCTACTCTAGCTTAACACCTCCTCTTGGGAGAAAGTCCTAGTATTTCCTCTAACCATTTGAATGATCTATCTGGGAATCATGAAAGATGGAAGGATAATAGGGAGACTTTAATTCAAGAATGTGCAACTTTAGATTAGGAGAAAACTGGATATGGTGCATGACACAGGCAATGGATGATGTCCCAACATTAATATATGCACCCATTATTGAAATGTTGGCAGTAGTGAATTTTTTGTAATCTTGAAACTAGTAGAGAGGAGTATAATTATTCAAAGATACCATGAATACCTTTTTTAAATGACTATGGCCATAAAGTGGGATATAATTACTCTTAGGAAAGTTATAGTGATATTTCTTTATATGTTCTACTAAATCAGGTAGATTTTTATTGCGAGCCTCATAATAGTCACGCCCTAAGGTTTTCCCCATATCATCAATGCGATTCTTAGCTAGACCGTTAGAAAATTTTCTCTTCTAAGAGGCCACTAAACCTATAAAGAAGCATAAAGTTTTTTTGTTAGAGACAAGTTCATTTCAAAAAAAATTCATAAATGGAGAAAATTTTAGAAAATCATGATCTTGCATAGGGTACTCATGTAAGTGACTCATGTAAGGCCATCACTCAAAGTCCCTGTGCAAGTTACTCACCTAAGAGTACACATTACATAGATAGATACACATATTATCTATGTGAATGATTCTTTATAAAAGAATCCTAAGTGGGAGGTCTATGTGGGAACCTAACACAGTGAGACCAAAGATGCTAAAGTATGAGGAGCATCTATTGAAAAAATGACCTTACTTATAGATGAAGAAGTCCCTCTGCACAACATGCATGCATTCCCCACCTACGAGGATGAACTAGGAGGACGAATGGTGAAGATGACCAGAACTGATGAACTCTTCAGTCCTTTCACCCTTTTCATCCCTTTACCTCAAGATCAGATCCCCTTCTTTCGATTAGATCCATTCATGAGGGGGGATTTTGTTGACACTATGTTTTTTCACATGGATGGAAATTTATCAAAGGGAAAACATATTATAAGAGAAAAAATATATGAAGAAGGACAAGGATTATAAATCTACTGAAGGTCCTTCACATAGATACCCTTGAGCAGTGTTAGTATGTAGGGTACCTGTGCATCGGCCTGTGTGATTGACTAGCGCACTAACTAGTGTGAAACCCCTATACAGAACACCTGAGAGCAAGATTCCATTTGCCCAGGGTTCCATATTTTCCAAAAAATAGGACCATGGGGTCTTTATTTTCATGGATGAAACTTCCTGAAGGCCTCCTGATGCTCTACTATCCCTATTCCTTTGCCTAGTCCCTTTAAAGCCTTATAGGTACTCCTCCAAAACCTGAAGAATATGGAATTAAAGGGGGGAAAAGAAACTAAAGTCCACCAAGGATTTAAAAATACATAAAACCTTCATAAAGAACTCTCTCCCCCATGGTTGATGAACAGTAGCATGAGGTCCCCTTCCCTAAATAGGGACCTATGCACACCACTTCCAAGAATACTTGTGAAGACCCTTCAAGGCTTTATCAAAGCCTTACCAAAGTGTTGTTTCCTTGGTGGTCCATCGCCCAAGGTACCATCACCTTGCCCAAGTCTACCTGTGTGAAGTACCCCTTGCACGAGCCTATATTGGATCACCAAAGAAAACTTATGTGAACCTCCATTATATCTCCATAGCCTCTACCCCATGTGAGCTTTAGACCAAGCCCTCTTCTAATCCACCCATGTCTGGGACACTTCTCCTCTGGATCCATTTACCAAAAGGGAACAAATTGAAACCCCCACCAAACCCTCCATACCGGTAAAACTATAGGGAAGGGCACACCAGTGTGTCTCCCAATTGGATATGCATTCCTATGATCATAGGTTTCCCGTGATTCACTTTTCTCCCCTTATAATTTATAAGACTTAGATCCACTAATTCTCGTAAGTGAGGGTGATGATTACACTTTTGTTCCATTAAACAAGAAATTTGATCCTCCTCCCTTGCTATGTAACAAATTTTAGGGCATCCCCACCAGAGTAAGCCCCTATAATTTCTTATAGGAGGATGAAATATTTATCCTCTTCGCCTCCTAGGCCATATTTGGGAGGTTAGTACAATATGAATTTCATGGATACGAAGATCAGAGAGGGGATGTGAACCATATCTCTTCCTATCTCTGATTTCCCCATCCTCTTCCACCATCAGAGGAGGAGAAGTGTGTGGTTTTCTGAATATATTGCTTCATCTTGTTTCTCACATTCAAGAATGACTCATCATGACTCATGTGGGATTATAGGTTAACTGTGATCATAGAACCCATATGGTTAGATACACTTTTCGGTAGAGAACCTTCTTTCAGATCTTCCTCTAACTTTCTGTTAGAGTGCCTCCCTAGGTGTTTGTCCTCAAGGTCATGTATCTAACCTCGGGGCGAAGCAGATTGTGTGGTTTATCGGATCTTACATTTCCTCTTGTTTCTCACACCGAGCATGACTCACGTGGTCTTAGAGGTTGATGGTGGTCATGAAATCCACATGAATCCAAACCTATGGGCCTTATTCCAAGTGTGATCCCAAACTAATAAAGGGAATCCCCTTCAAGAGTAAGCCCCAACCCAGCCTATGAGCATACTTCTTAGGAGTAATCCCTAAACCAAACAAATACATGGGAATCCTCCTTAGGAGTAATCCCCAATCATAACACCCATTCACCAAGGAAACCTTAGCGTGCAATCCATTAATTATTGAACTATTAGAACTTTCATTCCTTATATAATTAGGATTGATAGGACACCTAACTAAGGCCCAAGATAAAAAAGAATCATCCTTATGTATAAGCCCCAAACAAGCCTCCAAATCACCATGAGTCGAGACATACCTCATGGATCCCCTTTTATAGGGAATACTCTTCAATAGTAATACCCAAATTAATCCTCTCAAAAAGACATACTCCCCTTTGAGATAGATCTTGGGGCCTCCATAGGTATGGGTCCCCGCAACCGAAATACATGGGATTTGATTCCCATACAAATATGATACATAGGAATCCTCCCTTAGTTCCAAACCCAACACCCCAAATCAACCCTATTCTCTCCAGGACACATTCTTGGCAGGGTCTAATCAACCTAGGAATTGATACCCATTCTAGGTTCTCTAGGATGCTTTAACATAAGTACCACACCAAAATTGTACTAGGAATATTTTTCATAGAAATCCTAGTCGCATGACATTAAAATTCATGGTTTGGTTCTTATAACATGACCTTAAAAGGTATGATGTGACCCATTAAGTAGAACCAAACTGTGTGTCCTTTGATTCCCATTCAAATGGGATATGCAAGAAGCCTCCCTGAGGTCTAAACCCAACACCCCAAATTAACCCTATTCTCTTTAGGCCATATTACTGGTAAGGTTTAATTCAAAATGGGAATCCATAACCCTTCTAGGTTCCCTAGACTACTCAGTATAAATCCTACACCAAACTTTTACTAGGAATCTTTCACCTAGAATTCCTAGTCATATATTATTAAATTGCATGGTTTGGTCCTTATCACATGACCTTAAAAGATATGATGTGCCCCATTAAGTGGAATTGAACTACATGGGTTATGATTCCTTTAACAAAGATACGTAGAAAGCCTATCCATGGGTCTCAACCCAACATCAAAACAACTCCTGTCTCCCTGGATGATGACACACTCCAGGGCACCACACTGTATGGATAGAAAAATATAATCGTTTCAATAATGAACAAAGGATATCGAATCAGTACATAAGGGGATACCATTAATGGAGAACCTTAGATACTTACAGATATCTCCATTAATGAATAACCTCAGATATATGTAGATGATTCTAAGATTAATACATGCTAATAATTTATTGTTAATTCAAGGGTAATCCACATCATTATTTGGAATTAATGAAGGATTAATGAAAATTTATTAGATATATAATAGAGTCCCAGAGTAGGTAACAATTCCCCCCAAAAGGGTGTGGTGAGCCCAACCTCCCATCCTATCAACCAATGTGATTCCCTAAGTATCATTGGCCAAAATCCATAACGACTGTCTACCTTCATAAAGTAGGTCCCTCATGGATATAGTACCATTGGGTGTTTTGAGTTACATGAAAAAACCTATTGGAAACCATTCAGAAATAATGAAAATGATGTGAATGATTGCACATAATTAAATCCCCTGCAATAGGCTATCAGTTGACATGATTCTGAGAGAGAAAATAATATACCAAGGAAATAAGTGGATATTACCTATAAAATACCTATAATAAAAAAAAATAAAAGTAGTAAGACATTCCATGTTCCTTGATAAGGAGAACATATCCTAAAAGTATAGTGAGAGTGAGATAGACATTGATGAATTCTTGGCTCAAGATTCACAAGAGTTGACATGGGAAAAGATTCCACAAATATCTATAGAATAGGACATTACAGAGACACAAGTATTATATAGGATAAATTTAGAGGTTATATAACCAAAAAGATATAGTTTTCTTATTACTAAGGATGAAGACTCATTATTAGTTGATAATAATGAACCTCTAACCAACAAGGAAGAATTAAGTGGAATATAAGCTACCATATGATAAGAATCCATTATTTATAAAATAGATTCCATATACCAGAACAAAGTATAAATTTTGGTACATCCTCTAGTGGTTATAAAACCCGTTCTTTTCAAATGGGTACCCAAGAAGAAACTTGTCATGGATGGATAATTAATTACTTGTAAGGAATGAATGATTGTAAAAGTATTTAATCATAATAAAGGAATAAACAATGATGATACATTTTTAGTTGTTTCTATGATAAAATCCATAATAATTTTACTTTACATAGTATCATACCATGATTATGAGATTTAATATATGATTTTCAAAAGATTTTCCCTTAACATAAACCTTTAAAAAGACATCTATATGACACAACCATAAGGTTTTGTGACTCCAATGAATGATAACAACGTATTAAAATTGTTGAGATCCATTTATGTTTAAATAAACCATCTAGGTTATATAAAATTTAATTTGATGAATCCATAATAGAATTTTATTTTGTAATGACCCATATTTTGAACAAAGATGAAATTCCAAGGGAATTTGAATTTTTTGTGTTTAACAGATGAATTATTATTTGAACCAGGATTCACAATGTAATTATAAGAGTTGGAACACTAAAATTTATTTTTTTAGACTTAGGTAAATGACTGAGGGGTCCCTTGGGTTTCTCAATGAGTTTTGGGAATGTTGAGTCTAGAAATTCAGAAGCTTGGAGGGTCTGCATAGGATATATGGTTTTTCTAAAACCGTGCGGCCCCAAAAGCAAACAGTATGTCCAGTTTCAGAGGAAAAGATGGTGTCACATGTGATGCACATGGTTTATCTAAACTGTGAACCTAGCCCACATGGTTAGTACCATTTAGGTAGTAACATCACACTATTCATCACATGGTTGGTGCATGGTTTGGAAAAATTGTGCAACCAAACCGTGCAACCATGTTTTTAGGGTAAATTAACAAAAATGATCTTAATGAGTTTTAAAAATCATTTCCCCTTTACTTTATTCTTCCTAAAATGGGTGATACCTCTCCTGTATTCCATGGGTCTCCTCTAAGCCTAACCTCAAATTCAATGGATTTCCTCCATCCGTTGTCCGAATCGAACATTGAAGGTCTCTATGGATCCACATTGGTAAGCTCTCAATCCCTTTTGAACCTTTATTTTTTTAATCTTATATTGAAAAAGTTATTTTTGTGTGATTTAATTTTACCTATTTTTAAGGAAAACATTTGTTCTATCAATTTCTTCCAAACCGGACCAAATCAGAGCTTGATATTGGATGAGTGGATCATCCTAAGCATAAGTTAGGAGGTATATGAATTTTCCCTAAATTGTCATTGAAATATAAATGTTTCTATTGTGCTATATTCCATAATTCTATGCACATTTCCTTAAAATTAAGTTCTTTGTTTTTTAATTAGTATACACACCATTTATTACTACCATTGTCCATGACGAGTAGTTAGAGGTTTTAAACCTTGATCAAGGACACCCCTTGGGTGTTCCAGTTCATATTTCCCATTTTAATTAAATAAATAAATTCCCAGAATAAATTCTAAGCATTCATCTTGGACTAGTAATAGAATTTCTCCTTGTAGGTAATTGTCCAATTAATTATGGAACCTCTTAGGTGAAATTTTTAGCTTGAAAATTCTTTGCCTTGTTTGGTAACTTTCTAAATGATTGTTTTAGTGGCTTGATTTGTGTAACATATATTAAATTCTATGTTATTATTAAATGAGTTGTTTAAAAAAATGACATGTTGTATAATAAAATACTTGGTTAAGGTGAGCTATCTT
Organism: Viscum album; assembly: GCA_963277665.1. NCBI lineage: Eukaryota > Viridiplantae > Streptophyta > Magnoliopsida > Santalales > Viscaceae > Viscum > Viscum album. The sequence continues at coordinate 160,733,394 of OY728155.1, read as the reverse complement.
AGAAAGTACAAAGTGATGATTAATAGTTTATAATTTTCTTAGTTATATTACTTTGGTACTCTATTTATATAAATGTTTGTTGGAACAAATTCAACTTCTAAGTGCATGGAATGGACCACTCCTTTTTGTTTGAATAATGATCCAAGATTCTCATAAGTGCTTGGATGGCTTCATAAATGGATTTTTTCAAGTGGGTAAATTCACAATTGAACTTGAAACCTTCAAAGTGACTTATTGAACCATGATAAATGAATTTACTTGTTTTTTTTTAAATTAATGGAATGTGTTAAATTGAATTTCTTGTTCATAATGGATTACTTTCCTTGAATATATTAAATAAATCAAGTGAAATGACTTAAGTTGGGTGGAACTACCACACATCTTTCCATATTTAAATGAGAATAGATTATGAAGATTAAATTAAGTGATTTGAATGACATAAAATGTAAAGGGTGTTAAGGACACACCGTTTAGTGAATTCTTAAGTATATTCTTAATTTGAATTATTATTAAATGAAATGCCCTTATGTATGAATGTTTTTATTAATGTAGATCGTGAGAGTTAATTCATCATGGGTACTTTTATTATTATTATATTATTACACCTTATACATAGGCTGTGGAATGATGGTAAGGGTGTTATTAAGAATAGTGGCATTATGATCCATTACATCAGGTGTTGAGCATGAAATCTTTCACTAGCGATACTAGTGGATGATGAGCATGGTGAATCACATCCCTTATTGAGTGTTTACATGATGACACACTCACTACCATCGAGTTTTGACATGAAGGCACACTCACCAAATCGAGGGATGAGCATGGCATCTCCCACTAATTTTGAGATGTAGGGCATGCACCCTTTGGATAGAGATCATATGCTTGTTTAGACTAGTTATGGATATCTAAGTTACGCCCCGATCTAGCAAGAAACTTGTATTCCAGGTATATGGCCACTCATGTTGACATGTGCTTGGTTCATATAGGTGGATGCGATATATAAATACATTATATACATATATATTATTATTTTATTTATACACATACACAACTTTACTTTATATTCACATACTGGATTCAGTTGTAGACACCGTAGGTGACAACCTATTGAGATTTATATCTCACACTCTGCTCGGGATTCCATTGCACTAGGGTAACTGATTAGACCATATATTTATAGGACCATGGTTGATTTATTGTGTTGTTTAGCCTGTACCTAGAGTCAGGATCACAGGACTGGGTTGGAGCTGAGGATGCTCGTGCAGATCTCCCTTAGGGATTTTGTTTCCTTTTATTTATTACTACACTGTATCATACTATCCATTATATTTTTATTGTTTTAGTTTAGGGATCATCATTAAGACATTCCTGCATATGTTTTATATATTGGCTTTGGACGTCTATTATTTTCAGTTTATATTATTCTTCCGCTACTCTGTCTTGTATTTATTATTCCTTTTTCCCTTTTATGTTATTTTTTATATGATATACTACTGTTCTACTCTAATAATGAGGGTATAGTCTCCCTACTATCACCTCCTTACACCCTCAATACTAATTAGCAGCCTCTGAAGTATGGGGAGGTGCATTTGAGGCCATGTGAGTCACTGGTCCGACTACTATATTAGTGGCCAGTTCAGTCAGGACGTTACAAAGTGGTATCATAGACTTTATTTTTTTTACTTTGTATTTATATTTTGGGTTGTTATACAGGATAATAAGAATGCGTCGACGCTTAGTAAATAGCTGTGTCTAGGACCGATCACCCCACCCATGGGGAAAAGTCTAAGTGGCTTGGGTTGGGATTGTTTTTCATGATGTTTTCTATTACAATTGGTTATGATCTCACATTGAGTGATTGATGTAATTTATACTACTTATTGATTTATTAAACTTATCATATTTTATCCTTGGCTTGGTATGGAAAGTAAGTAGCATTACATACATCATTATCGGTACCTAGAAAATTCACATTCCATGCATATAACATGACATGTAGTTGTATTTATAGGGATTCTTGCTGATTTGGATTGTGTTCCTTGAGTGTATACCAAGATTTTGTTTATTAGAATGCCTATTATATTCCATTATATTTATTTTAGTTATATGCTTATTTCTATTCCTATTTAGGTATTTTTTCATCATGCTTGTTTATATAACATGTTTGGGTGATTTATTTCACATGTTCTGCCTATATATTTAGCATTTCTTACTTATATGGAATGATTCAGTGCTTGTTAGCATGATTTTTATAAGTTTTCTACTTATGATAAAATTATTAGTTATGATTTTGATATATATAATTTATTACATGGGTGTAATATAATTGGTTGCGATTAAAATGGGTACTATTTTTTAGTTGTAAGGTGTATGACCGCCTTACAATTGGGAAAGGGAAACCCCTATACTTGAACTATACTTGAGTTATATATATATATATATATACACATATATATAGATCTATAAAAATTTGTTAAAATGAAAAATATTCTAAAGGAAAAATTCTAAAGTGAATTAGTTTTGATTAATGGGAGCCAAATTCCAAACTGTAAAGTGTATGGGTTCTTTATGGATTGGTAGATGGCCACCCATATAATTAAAAAATTATATATGAGAATTTAATATTATGAAATGGTTATAAATGTATGTGTCATATAATTTTTATCTGAAAATAAATTGGTTTCCTTTATAAAGGCTTGTGGCTCTATAACATGGGCTTAGAGATCATGTGATTACCTTCTAAAATGCACAATTTGTACCAAGTAGGTCAGTTAGGGAATGTTTCTTATGGGATAAACCATTTGGATGTTTATAATTTCAGTAATCAAGAAACTTCTATAGGTTTGAATTATGATGAACCCATGTTGGATAAATGAGACTCTTGTAGGTCACTTTATCTTTTACCAAGTGCCTGTGTTTTCTAATTTGTACTCGAGGCTCTATTTTAAATCTTTTAAATGATTAATGATTGAATTAAAATCAATTTAATGACCTTAAAGTATAATTTAAAGTGGTGTACTTCATTTAAACATTTGTTTAAGGAAAGTTTAAGATTATTTTTGATTTGCCTTAGAATAGAGATGTGAGAATTTTCTACATGCCTCCTCCTTTTTAGTAATGTTTTAAGTGATAGGCATAGGACCTAATGTAATATGTTTGGCATGAATTAGTGATTGGGTCAACATTTTTTCTCTTGTAAGGGGTTGTCCCTAGGTTGTTAGCACCCTTAGAGCTAAATGCCTTACTAAATCCTTTTTTATTTATAACGTTTGGTGTTTTTTGGGTGTCATTGTACCTAGTAGGACTCTTTGCTTCTAAATGACACCCTTGTTCAGATGGGTGGTCATGTTGTGTTTTTAATTTTTTATTGGCATAAACATCAAGTAATTCTCAATTTCAGTAGGTTAGAAATTCCTAGGGAATGGTTGACTACTTATTAGGTTTTGTGACCCTATTTATTTTTTTTACTTTGGTGACTAAGGAGGTAATGAGTATGCTTTATAGTTGTATGAAATAGAATGACCTTGAGCTAGTTTTATGTGCATGAAATCAGATACTTGAATTCATTAGGAAGATAACCTATGGATAAAATCCATGATATTTCATTTTCTCTTATAAAATTGAGGTAATATGCTTTCATACACATGATTACCATTGAGTTTCTAAACAGTATAATGAACTGGTTAAGTTCATTGAAATTACTGAGATTTGATCTTTTTAGTACATTATCAGATCATATCTGAAGAAGAGTGACATAGGCATTAAGGTAATCAAGTTATTACCAATTATTGGGATGAATACCAAGAGAATCAGGTATTTTTACATGATAATTAAGTTAGTATTGGTTTTAATACTAGATTCTTAAAAATTTACATGTAAGGTCAATATGATATATCACACTCATAAGCTGATGGTCTGTCTCTTATTTTAATGACTAGGAAACTCTTAAGGTGGGGAGAATCACATCAGTTCTAGTGGGTTTGTGACCATTATAGTAGAAGGATAATAATCAAGGAGGACCACTTGGAAATGGTCAGTTTGTATTGAATGCCCTTGAGGATTTCAAGTCTTGAATTATATCGGTGCTTTCTTGGTAGCACGATGTTGATGTCATTGTCTATGTATGCGACCCTTTAGTAACACCATTGGTCATGAATGGAATTCAGTGGTAAAGCTTGAACAATCATGGGTTTCCTCAGTTAGAGAAGGTATCATGGTTCAGTTTTGGATGACACATCATCTGGTGAAGCTGAGCTTATTTTAGGGGAATTCAACTAGTAGTGGTTTGAATCGTCTTCTTAGTAATCTTTGGTATCCTCTTAGTGTACTTTTTATTAGTGACAATCATGTCCCCTATATTGAAATCATATTTTATACACTAATAGAGTGTTTTTATTATTCCAAACTAAAGTTTTAAAATCTATTGGTCTTGTTTGGGTGGTTTTCTCAATGTTACACACTGACACATGGTTTCAATCAAGGCATGGTTAGTCCTGAGTGATAATTGGGTTCCCAAGTAGGAATGACTTAGACTAAATCTTATACACCTGCTATTTTCCTATGAATTTACGACTAGTTAGATGCCTCTCTAGGATTAGTCTATGACCTGATGTGGATGACTTATCTTTATACCAATGTATCACTTGTAAACATGGAGTACAAAATACTTTGAGTTAGTTCCTAATATTCTAGTTATTTGAATCTAAGGTCATCTCAAACCTTTCTTTTAGGCTCAGAGGTGATGTTTAAGGGTGTCAATTCCAGTGGGATGGATCTGGGATACACACTTTTTCATGATGATCCATGATGATTTAAATGGCCAGGTGATGGTTTGACCGGGAAATGTCACCGGATTTTGGGTATGGGCTTCAGTGAATGTGATCGTGGTAAACATAGGATGCCTTGGAAGAAGGCATTACAGTTCAGTTTGTAATAAAATGGTCATCTAATATGGGTGTTTTGGAATGATCATCTAGAGGTGGCTTGACTTTCTATTCCTCTTGTTTGATGTATATGATTGAGGGGAACCATTTTTAAGTATGTATCTAGGTTAAGGAGGGTGTGGTCTAAAGTTCCAACAATGTATTTAGAGGTAATATTGTGAAACTAGTTTTAGTTAGGCCAATCAGGACTCGACCATTTATTTTTTATAAGGTTCTTATTATTACCTCGAATGTAATTAGGTTCATCCAGTTAAATAAATCATGCATGAAACATAGATATAATTCTTAGAGGTGGGCTTAGTAAGGAAATTCTGATAGTGGAGGTTCCATGGATTAGAATTTTCCCCTTCTAGTGTTAAGACCTATGGTGGGGAGCACCATTAGTCAAGTGTTTAAAGAGACAATGTCGTGATTGTATCTCTTGTTAAACGGGCTTGGGTAAGCCCTGTTTATGTGTTTCAGTCAGAAAATGAGTATTGAATCAAGTTTGGACGACTTAATCATTGTATTCTTAAGTGAGAATAGATGGTGTGTTGGGAATTTAGAAATAAAAAGAAACCATTTAAGTGGGACTTCATGACCATTGTATATCGGGTGATGTTTTTTTTTGTTCCTGATGAATTTTTGGGGATGAAAAAAATTCTAAAGTGGGGTGGTTGTAATGACCAGTGTTTTGAACCAAGATGAAATTATAAGGAAATTTTAATTTTGGGTGTTTACCAGATGGGAAATTATTTGAACAGGAATTTATAATGTAATTTTGAGAGTTGGAACACTTTAATGTGTTGTTTTTAGACTTGGTTTATGGCATGAGGGGTCCATCCGGTGTCTCTTTGAGCTTTAGGAGTGTTGGACCTTGGAAATCATAAGTTTGGAGGGTCTACATAGGGTGTATTGTTTTTTTGAAACCGCGTGGTCCCCAATAGCAAACCATGTGACCTATTTTAGAGGAACAGAAGGTGTTTCATGGTCCAAGCACGGTTTATCCAAACTATGCACCTAGATTGAATAGTTAGTGCCATTTATGAAATAACATTTCACTGTTCATTACATGGTTGGCACACGGGTTTTCCAAACCATGTGTCCAAACTACGTGACCTAGTTTTTAGCGTAAATGACTAAAATTACCTTAACGAGTTTTAAAACTCATTTCCACTTTTCTTTCTTCTTCCTCCAATGGGTGAGCCCTCTATCGTGTGTCATGGGTCTCCTCCAAGCCTAACCTCGACTTCAATGGACCTCCTCTATCCGTTGTATGAATTGGACACTATTGGTCTTTATGGATCCACATTTGTAAGCTATCGATTCATTTTGAACCTTTTTTCATTTAATCTTCTCTCAATAAATTTATTTTTGGTGTGAGCTCATTTTCCTTATTTTCAGGGAAAATGTCCATTTCATTGATTTCTTCCAAACTGGGCCAAATCAGAGCCTGATATTGGATGAGTGAACCATTATAAGAATAAGGTTGGTAGTCTATTACTTTTCCCATAAATTTCCATTGAAATATAAATGTTTCCATTTTGCCTCATACTGGAATTTGCTACGGGTTTCCTTAACATTACGTTCTTAATTTTAAATTATTATTAAAACCTTATATTACTCATATTGAGCAATGATGAGTAGTTAGAGGTTGTCAAATTTGATCATAGACACCCCTTTGGTTTTCCAGTTCATATTTCCCCTTTTTAATTAAATAAATAAACACTCAAAATGCCTTCTAAGTGTTCAGATTGGATCAATAATGGAATTTCTCCTTGTAGGTAATTGTTCGATTAATTATGGAACCTCCTAGGTGAAATGTTGAGATCAAAATTTATTTTCCTTATTTGGTAACTTTATAAATGATTCTTATGGTGTCTTGAGTTATGTTACATAAATTCAATGCCATGTTTTGATTAAATGAATTGTTGATAAACAATGAAATGTTTTATATTAAAACCCCCCGGTTGAGGTGAATTGTCTTCAAAATTACAAAGTGATTATTAGTAGTTTATAATGTGATTGGTTATATTGATTTGGTTCTACTTTTATATAATATTTTTGATACAATTCACCATTTAAGTGCATGTAATGGAATACTCCTATTTGGTTGAATAATGGACTAAGAACCTCTTAAGTGATTGGATGGCTTTATAAATGGATTTACCCAAGTGGGTAAATTCCCAATTGACCTTGACACATTCTAAGTGCCTTATTGAACCATGATAAATGAATTTTGATGTTTTTTCTAAATTAATGGCATGCATTAAATTGAATATCTAGTTCATGAAGGATTTATTTCCTTGAATGTATTAAATGAATAAAGTGAAATGGACTTGAGTTGGGTGCTACGACCACACCTATTTCTATATTTAAATGAGCACAACTTATGTGGATTAAATTAAGTGATTTGAAATAAATAAAATGTAAATGGTGGAAATTCCACGCCATTTATTACATGATCAATTATATTATCAATTAAAATTATTATTAAATGTAATTCCCTTAGGTATGAATGGGTTTATTAATTTAGAGCATGAGAGGTAATGCCTCATGGATCCTATTGTTATTATCATTACATGATCACACCTTATATATAGGTTAAAAAACAATGGTAAGGGTGCTGTTTAGCATGGTGGTATCATGATCCCTTAAATCAGGTGTTGAGCATAATGTCTTGAACTATTGATACTAGTGGATGGTGATCATGGTGCATCACATCCCTTGCTGAGTGTTGACATAACAAAACACTTACAACCTTCTAGTGTTGACATGATAACACAGTCACCATCTCGAGTGATGATAATGATGTATCCCACTCATTATGAGATGTAGGGAATGTACCATTTGGATAAAGCTTTTATGCTCATTTAGATTGGTTATGGATGTCTGAGTTACACCCCAGTCCATCCAGCGGCAAGTATTCCAAGTACATGGACACTTACGTCTATATGTAATAGGTTCATATAGGTGGATGTGATATATATCTATATTATATACATATATATTATTACTATATATGTATGGTAACTGACTAGAAATTCATTCTGACTATGATCAGAAGAAGGTAGAGTCAGCCAGGTTTCTGAATGGAACCTGAGGCGACCTATGTTATTATTTTAGTAATGTTTATTATTTCAATTATACATGCACATTTCTTTACTTTATATTAACAGACTAGATTTAGTTGTAGACAATATGGGTGGTAACCTACTGGGATTTATATCTCACACCCTTCTCAGGCCTCCATTACACTGGGGTACCCAAGTAAACATTATTTTCACAGGACCATGGTTGATTTCTTGTGCTGTTTAGCTTGTATCTATATTTAATAGCACATGAATGGGATATATATTAGGATGATTATAGAGATAAACCTTGTGGATTTTGTTTCCTTTTATTTATTACTATAATATATGATGTTGTAAGTTGTATGTTTATTATTTTAGTTTATGTATCATCTTCAGGACATGAATGCATCTGTTGTATACATTGTCTTTGGCAATCTATTATTTTCAGTTTATATCATTCTTCCACTACTCTATATTTAATTTATTTCTTCTTCCTACGTTGTCTATTATTTATCATATGATATACCAATGTGTTACTCTGGTCAAGAGAGTATATTCTCCCCACTACCACTACATTACACCCTAACTACTAGTTGGTAGCATCTGGCATATGAGGAGGTGCACTTGAGGCCATGTGACCCACCGATCTAGATACCATATTAGTGTTAATTCAGGTCAGGATGTTATAGATTTCATAAATAATTAATGTGGGACATGTGTCTATAATTAGTTTAGTTGGAGTTCTATTGTTTTATTAATAGTATATATTGATGTTATATTATTTATTAGAAATGCGATACCAATATTATAGTCTATTAAGACATTGTTAAAAAAATGCTTCTCCATGAATTACATAGTTTAAGAAATATACATTCTTGGGATCAAGATCCATCATGATAGATCCAAGAGGCTACTTGAACTAAGTCAAGGTACATACATTGACAATATACTAAATAGAATTAGTATTGAAAAATAAAAGATTGAAATGTTTCCTATGTCATATTTCATACATATCTCTAAGAAAATGTGTCCTTAAAAATAAGAGGAGATATATAGGATGAAAAATATCCCATGCACTTTAGTAATAGGTCTAATCATGTATACCATATTATATACCAGAATTGATGTTTCCTACACCTTGATAATGGTAGGATGATATCAAGAAGATCTAAGATATCACCATAATATTGAAGTTAAGAATATCCTTATGTATCTTAGGTGTACTAAGGATATATTGCTAGTTTATAAAGGATATGAGGATCTGGTATTTAGGGGATATACATATGCTAGTTTCCAAATAGATCAAGATAATATAAAATTGAAACCATGATATATCTTCACTATCAATAGAGGTTCAATGGGATACGTTATTTCAAATTATGTAATGGCCATCGATTCTAAAACAAAGTCCTAGTATATCATGTATTCTGATACAACTAAGTAAGCAATATGGATTTTAAACTTAATCCTAGAGTTTGATGTAGTTCCTAATAGTAAAGATCCCATCACACTATGTTGTGATAATACTATAGATATTGTCCCTAACAAGTTAAAGGGTATTATAGATTAAAATTCCCCCCTATGGATCTTTTTTAACTATTAAAAAAAACTATTTCCTTTTTCTTTCCTACAATAATGAATAAAAAAATTAAAACATGCAAAGGATAGAAAAATTTTACTTTGTTCACCATCACTGGTATACATTCAATAATCATAAAAATGAAATGTGATGATGTACTAAATCTGATATATAACACTTCTATTACATTTTTAGTGCAGAATCACTATCCCATTGGTATATAACTATTCAATCTTAGAAATATCACAACTCACTCTACTGAATTGAACACATTTCTCCTCTAGAATAATATTATGATGATATTTATTATCTATGAGTGAATTCAAATTTTAATGAGTGTGAATTTATAATCATTTTTCACTAAATAGAAGAAAATATACTTCCGGATTCACTTCTATTTCATAGAAACCCCCTCCATGTAATTTAGTAGGGATTACGTGTTCCACCTCTAATATACTTACACACCTAGTACTTAGATGACCTGTATGTCTCCTTTGGACTCACACAATAAACATGATTCTTTATTACTTATGACCTATAAATAATTATTTTGGAATTATGTGCTAGTATTTACTTTTCCAAAATTCAATGAAAAACTATAAATAACTTTACAAACTCTTTTTCAACCAATCTTGTCAACAAATTCCTACCTTGACAACAAACACAACGACATGAGAACTCTACCAAGAGGTATTTTTACCAACAATCCCCCCATTTGGTTTATTGAAAATAATTAAAACTCTTTCATAAAACTTGTTGAAAAATATTCAAATAGTGATCAAAGACTTACTCAAAACATACTCTAAGATCACATGAGAAAGTATTTATGTGATAAATAAGATTAAAATGAAATTTTTTCACTAAATCAATTTATTTTTTATACCAACTGTTGAAAAATACTGAAACCTCAAGTTCACTTAACCAAAGCACACATGGTAATTGCTTATATCCTGAACCCCTTCTATGGTTTATCTTCATTAAATAAACTTCTTCAACATTTCTAGATTTATAAACCCCCTATTTCTCTACTCTCCTAATTAGCTTCTCCCCATTTCATGAACATGACTTCCTCCCCTTTCTAAATGAACCCAAAGGTCACTCCTTTGCATTCTATAATAAGGTAAAGAAATTTTTTTAGTAAATTGGAATAAAAAAACCATATTTTAGGGAGAGGGGGTTCTATATATATACTGTTTAGGTTTGGGAGTTCAACTAAACACTGAGATCCAACCGTTTTCTTTCAAGTCCTTATTTGGGTAAGGCCCTTTTCAGAATATCTATAACTTGAATTTCTTTAGGCACAAATTCTAAATTTACCAACCCATTCTCCACATTATTCTTTATAAAATGGTAATTGATTTTAATGTGCTTCATTCTATAGTTCTAGACTAGATTTTTGACAAGATTTATAGAAATTGATTTATCATAATGGATTCCAATTGAAGACTTCACTTCAACTCTTATATCTTCAAGACACTAATTTATCCACAATAACCATATACAAGTTTGTGTAGAAAAAATATATTCATATTCTACGATGATTAGAGAAATTTAATATTATTTATTTATTATCCAAGAAATATATTGTTTAGAAATATAGAATTCCCTTCTATATGTTGACTTTTATTTTCATTTTCTAAACTGGCCCAGTCTACCTCTGTATAACTTAATAAATCTTTTTGATATTTTTCATTATATAAAAAAATAAAATCAACCTTTCCCTTGATGTACCAAAGTATTACTTTCACCAAAATTAAGTGGATTTACTTGGGATTACTTTGATACCATGCTTCCTAGAATGTGAAAAAGTGATTTTAGGTTGTGTTTTTGTTAAGTACAATAATAGTCTAATGATTTTCCTATATTTTGTGACATTAACTATGTTTCCATCATCATAAATTGAAAAATTCATCCAATTAGAAACTAGATTTCTCACTTAATTTGAGTTTTCAATTAATAATCTTATTAGAACCTCCTTATAATATTTATATTGAGAAATTAATACATCATTCATTCATTGAATTACTAATAAACCAATGATAAAATTCATCTTGAAAATAATTTACATTTCAAACATTAATTTCATGAATAATGTAGATTGTTTACATTTATATTTATTTTATATACTAAATAGCATGTCATTTACATGCAATAACACCATCATCATTTTATTACTCTCATTTTTGAAAAAGATGTTGCAATCAACTCCCCCACACCGGAAACCAATATTCTTTAAATACTGATCAAGTCATGAATACCATTATATTGGTGCCTATTTCAATTTATACAAATATTTAATCAATCAACAAAATCTATTATCATCTTCATGAATGGGAAAACCATATAGATATTATATATACACTAATTCTTATACCACCCCATTCAGAAATTTTGACTTGAAATCCATCTAAGAAACTTCAAATTTCAATTTCTTTGTTACGGGAAATAATAATGAAATTTTCTTCAACCTTGCAATAGTCGAAAACAATTAATCAACACCTATACCATCTATATTAGAGTATCCCTTTAACATAAGTTGTTATTTGTTTTCAATAACAATTTTATCTTGATTTATCTTATTATGGAAGTCCCATTTGGTCCCAATGACATTCTTTTCTGTTGGCCTCAAAACAATCTCATAGGTCTAAACATGTGATAGGAAAGATTCTTACTGTAGAGGCTTTATTTTCCTTGTTTGGAATAGTTATTTCTAATAATTTATTATGTTCTTACTATAAATTTTAGCTCAACTATTCCACTTTTGTGTAGGTACTGGTATGAATTCATCCTGCTCATTATCTAAATTTATTCTAAATCTGCCTCAGGCACTTGTGCCCCCTGATCTTCTCATGTCTCTATCACTGTATTCCTAACACTATTAACTGATTTACTAAACATTATACTCATTCTCCACCAAAAAAAATCATTTTTGATAAAAAACTTTCCCTATCACTCATTGAAACATTTATACGATTTTATCTTTCATGAGTCTCCAAGAAATATACCTTCATCTCTATAGGATTCAAATTTCCTATGTTTATACTTATTTAGAATGAAACAATTACTTATAAAGACTTAAATTTTTTAAAAAAAGAATTATTTCCATACCAAATCTTATGTATAGTCTTCTCTTCTCATGGGAATAAAAAATATCTATTAGATATATTGATAAATTTCAAGAATACTTCTTTAAAAAACTTCTCTAGAGGGGATTTTTCAATAAGCATCATTCTGGATATGTTTTTGATGATCTAGTTTCTTCTCTCAACCACCCCATTTTGCTGAGGAGTTCTCACTGCTAAGACTTAGTGACCTATCCCATGCCTAAATGGCCTGAAGGCCTTCTTTTTTTATTGATTTTTTATAACCCCCCTTTCAAGTGATGAGGGGGAACCCTAACAAGGCCCGTATGCTTAGAGATTACATTTCCCATTGTCTTAGTGACATTACATGACCTGTTGGTCTTAAGGAAATCATACAGACTATGACTACTTGAAATCGCTCCTACCAGACATCTTCATCATGATCAACTCTCCACATTTGCATGGATGTTCGGATAGCTATTCTATGCAGTGATGCATAGGCCCATTACTGTTGGCAATGACAAACCCTCTCATTATTCCAAATCCATTTATCCCCGCTCTAGTGAATGTTCCATGCTCTTGAATCCTCATCTGGAGTTGGTTCCTTGTAGAATCTATCTAGGAATCTTCATATTAGGTGGCCCGAAGGCCTTGAGGTGGGCTAAAAGCCTTGAGGTGTCCTGAAGGCCTTAAAGGTGGTCTGAAAGCCTTACTGACCTGAAGGCCTAGGTGTCCCGAAGGCCTTAAGGACTCTAAGCACAAACTGGTGGCCCAAGGTGAATAGTTATGGCTGTTACAATACCAAATAATAACTTCTATAGTAACCACTATAGTGCATGATACAGTGCCTACTACAGTACTTCTACAGTAACTGGAATTATGACTTCACCGAGTTTTGAACTTGGGTCTCTTGGATGCACTTAGAGAGACCTCACCAACCGGGATGAGGCTCATGTGTCTTATCCCATGCTTCTTGATATAATCCTCTACTTTTCTATTTGTGCAATCCTTCTCATTGTTGGTTTGGAAATTTTAAATTTTTATCCCAAAATCTTTTCAATTTCCCTATGATATTATATTGTAAAACTGAACATCTCAGAATTGTGGGTGATGAATATAATCAATACCATCCTACTGTAATTATAAACTAAAAGGAAATAAAATATCTTCCCCTAAATAGATCTTGGTGATGATGGTCCAAACACATCAATATAAACCAGTTCAAGCACTCTTGTTGACCTCTTCTCATTAACCTGATACATTTTTTGAGTGATCTTACCTTATTTTCAAGCATTGAACATTATATTATGACCACATGATAACTTAGGGAGGTCTCAAGAAGCATCAAATTTCACCATTTCTTCCAAGAATGGTTGGATCAAATAAATAAGACATTTATTCCATAACCAATTTTCTTCTTCCTTAGAAAGAAAGAATGTATATTATCCTACACTCACAAGATAGATATTCCCCTTCATTCACTTACCCTACATTAAAACTATAACATATTTTCCTTTGATGATAAACATCCTATTCATAAATCTTATTGCATATCATGAGTCACATAGTTGACTTACACAAAACAAGTTGTGAAAATACCTTCAATAATAAAGCTATCTGTGCATCACATATCATTACCACTAAACATGGATTTTCACAAGACAATAATAATTAGTACTTCATCATTCCCAAATTTGATGAAAAATTTCTTTTTTTACTTGATTCATATGACATGATACTTATCTACCATCACTTGGGAAGTGCATTCTTTTTCAATAATCCATATACCAATATGATCTGATGCTTTTAAGGCAGTCTCTATAGACATTTCCAACTCAAATATTTTCTATTTGATACATTTCATTAAATTTATACCTTATATTGAATAATATTCTCGATCTTCCTTAGTGTATGATGGACTTACTTAATATTGAAAAAATGAAAATTGATTTTGTGAATTTAGATCATTTGATAATTCATTGAGCTGCTATGTACAACCAATTTGGATATGTTTTTGAAAATTCCTCCACATTATTGATGAGTAATATTTGACCATGTGTCTAAATACTCTACAGCAAAAATAGTGACCATCAAAAGCATTCTTGTATTATTGAATTCTATTTGGATGCCTCTGTTTCTCTTGTGCCCTTTGGTACATGTTATCTATAGAACACACATTTTTAGAATGTCCTATATTTCCTTTCTAATAAAACCCAATTTGGTGTAAAAACTTGTGTTTAATTGTAATATCACATTTTTTCTCTTGGATTCTAAAAAAATTATGAGTTGAACCCAAATCAACCTTCAACTTCAGAGTGGGTTATTTTAGTCTTGCATTAACCATGGCCACTTTCTATTTCTAATCAAGCCCCATAACAACTTAGTTATTTATACATGTCCTTTGCTTCCATTCTTCCAGATTTATATTCCCTAATTCCACCTTTTCTATCACCTTATTGATCTATTTTTCTATTGTTGTACTGAGAGTAAAAAGTCTCTCATGATATTTAACTTTTCATCAAAGGAAAAAAAATCCCTCCTTAGTCTCTTTGATATGATTGACCCTATCTTTAAGCATCTTAATCAAACCATCTATAAACTTGGTCTAATATTTAATTTTTATCTTTTAATCAACAAACTTATCTGAGTTTTTTTGTCTTTTCATATTTTATACTTTCATCTGAGACTTTTATTCTTCATGCGGTGAAATATAGAGTTTGGAATCAAGAACTACTTTGTTTGATTTATTTGTTCTGAATATCCAAACATTATCTATTAAAGAGTGTCCTAAATATTGACTTAGACCTTAACTCTTCCTTCCTCTTCTCATTCATTAGTGTCACTCTCTTCCCTTGTCTAGAAATTTCCCACAACTACCAACATAGAATTTTCTCTATGGACTTAACAATATTTATTTTTTTCTAAAAAATTTCTTCCAAACCATAATTTTAATATAAAATCTAGTTCTTATTCTTGAATAATTTTTGTTGAGTTCTTTTCCTACCTTTCACATCATATGAAGTCCACTTTATGAAAATTTCATCATCATTCTCATCACCATCTTGAAACTTATTAAGAAAATTTTCTATAAGGTTTCAAACTTTTCAACATAGAAAACATGTGAGTGGAAGATTACTTTTATATTTTAATTTTACCCTTTTCATATTTGAGTAAAGGAATGACATAAATTAATCCACATATTATTTTTCTTATCCATATTATATGGTGATCTTCTCCATGGTCTTGAATTCCACCTATTTAGACTTCCCATTTTCCATATCCTCATTCTCCTCATTTCTCATCTCATATGTGAACAAAGTACTATGGAAATTATCTAATATCAATTCCTTTGGATTATTTTTTTATAGTATAGGGAATTTCAAATTGAATTGAGGTTTTAATTGTAATGTCTCACTGCCCTGGTCTGCTAATCGATGCTAGATTGATGGATACCACATCACCTTAAGCGTGCCTCTATATATTCTAGAGGTTTCTGAATAATAATGAGTGTCTATAAGAACTATGGAGAGACTATACCCTCTGACCAGAGTAGAAATAACATGATAAATAATGGAAAATATATAAATTGAGATCAATAAACAATACAGATAAAATAGGAATGTGTGGAAAAAATAAACCAAACATCACAATTTTATAACAAATGGTGTGTGACATACATTCCACAATGTATCTTCTAAGGGAAGATCATATATAAAGGATAAAAAAAGACCAAAAAAATCATGTGAAACTAAAAATAATACCAAATTATTCCCGAGTATGACTCGGTACCATCAACCATACTTTACTCTATAATTCCATGTAAAAAAATATACAACATGCCCTTTCGCTAAACTTACAACCCACAACCAAATAGTGATATCTACTCAAGTACCCAAGTTCCATGGAATCCTGAGGAGGGTGTGAGTACAACTCAATAGTCCACCACTAATGACATCCCTAAATTAATTAGTATGATATACAAGTGCATGCATAAGAGATAAAAATAAATAATTAATCTAATTTAATTTTTTTTGAAAAGTAACAACTACTAATGCCCCGGGTTCATGGTGAAAACCAAGGTCAGTCATACCACTCTCGATCCTTAGTTCCACGACCTTAATTGACCATAACTTCTTTTGAAAATTTTAGGGTTTATCTGAGTACATCATGATGACCGTGCATCCCAATATAATAGACTTGGGTTTCCCCAGTATACACAATAAAGTAACACATACCCCCTTATAAGAGTTTTCTCAACCTATCACATAAGACAATAAATTACATGAACCCCCTATAATATTTTTATCACCCCAAGGAATAATTTAATAAGTAACATAAACCTCCCATATGAGAGTTTTCTAAACCTCTAGAAACTAATAAGTAACATGGACCTCCCCTTGGGGGTTTTCTCAGCCAAAAATCACAATCACCCATAAATAATATTTTCCTTTCTTTATAAAAAAATACACCCAAATGAGTGTTTTAATTTTCTTTAAAATAATACTTAATGGTTATTTTAATTACCTTAAAAAAATACTTCCCCAAGAGGCATTTTTATTTCCTTAAAAAACATTACCACCCCAGATGGAATTTTTATTTCCATTAAAACAAGATCACCCCAAGGGGTGTTTTAATTTCTTTTAAAAAACATAAAATAAAAAATATCATTTTTATCAAAATAAGACACTTGAATTACATTAAAATACAAAACCAAAATTACATTTGCAAAACCTATTTCCAACAACTTTACTTTCTAGGAAAACTATTTCATGAATTCCATACCCCTTTCATAAAATAATCCTTACCAAAACACATAACCAAAACCACTAAAAAATACACCTTTCAATTTCATAAAATTTTACCAAGACACACCATTTTTATGAAGTAAACCATTTGATTTTAATAACACAATACACCAATTTATTAACCTCAATATCAATTCATAATTTGGGAAAACATGGTTCCGTTTTAAATTTTGCAAGATAACCCAAAATTCATCATTTTATAAACCACGTTACCACTTCAAAATTACTGATTCAAGGGTAAATTCCCTTTCATGAAACCTTTATTGTGAAATTCCATTTCATAATCATTGAATTTAAAACATAATCCTCACTTTGAAACAATTTGAACATGGCTTAACCATTCAAACACTTATATGTAAAACAAGTCCAATTATCTAAAATAGGGGAATTCTAACCAATTTAAAACCCAATTTGTAACATTTAATTAAGTCCAATATCATCACATGACATACTGGGGAGACCACATAATACATGAAACTAAAACTCAAGAATAACTATGGGTTAAATTAAGGTTCCACCTAACTTATTCTTAAACAATCCCTCAGGTTGAGTATTGGCCACCAGTTCATCTTGAATTAAAACAAATTCAGAAACAAAGAAAAAGAACTAGAAATAGGGAATATTAAATAAAACTCATGAGATAAAACTATACAGTGAAGGAACTAAATATTATAAGTAAGAGGAATTATATCCTTATCATAAACCCTTGATCAAATGAAGTGGAAATTCCAATGACCAAGAACCAAGGGAGATACACCATGGAAGATTGTGAAAGAGAATAGGGTGTGAGAGAGGTGTTACTAACCAAAAGAGATCCAAAATCCTGAGTAAAAAGAAGAGGGGGGGGGGGACCTGGATTAAACTATGAGGATTACTCATATTAAAATTATACTCAGGAGGTCACTGAATAGCTGTTCAAGCACTAACCAATCGACCCTAGGATACCTACTAGCTGGTGGCTCTAGGATAGAACATGAGTTCTATTTTTGGAAATTTTATTTCCATTGGTCTTGTACTAGATAACCACTGGTGTTGTAGTATCATGATCCATCCCCAAACCCATTTCCAAAACCCTCAAAACACTCTATGCATGCCTTCTACCCTTGAAAACACATCGTTTAAGGGTAATTACACAAGTTTCGACAAATTTAAATGGGTATGTACCTTGGTGAAGGGTGGGGTCTTACAATGTTCTTATCAAGATGCTCTTGACAATATTTACACCATCAAGGATTTCTTTAAAACCATGAGTGTCCTCTACACCAATATTAACCCGACAAAATAATTCATCAACATACTCATTAGGGTGTATCCTTAGGTCCTCATACTTGTTCCACATAACCTAAAATTTATATTTTCATAATTTTGAATCACCTTTGTAGATATTGTTATAGTTTGTTCCCTAGAACCATCTTATTTAGTTCTTGATTTCATGTTTTCTTAATTAAAGAGGCTTTATTATCACATATTGATTATTATACAGCATGATATTTATATACGATAATTTCCTTAGTATATATGTCATGTTGATAGGTCATAGAAGTCCCCCTTTATGATGAGAACCTAGAGGTTCCATGGAATTATTTTTGAACCTTGTTCTATGGATGTATAAAATTTTCTTATAGGATATAGGAAATACATGATATCATAAGTAGGAGGATCATAAGACATTAATATTCCCTCTCATGGTGTTTGCCATTGGTAATATCCAAGATACAAGGTTATGTGAACAGACCCATAAAATAGGAAATCCCCATTTGCATGTGTCATTAAATATTACTATATGTGGATGTGTGTATTTATACTTAGAAATTAATATTATCATTAATGGATATCATGACTCACACACTTTTATTTATTGATAAAAACCATGATGACATATGTTTGCGACTAGGTAGGGAATGTTGGGTGCGTCATGAGTGATATTGAATTAATGGATAATGAGAGAAAAGATTTATCCCTTCTATACCCTAATGGAAGTAGATATATTAGGACATTTAAAGGAATATAATTGGCTATATAAATCCATGGTCATGGTGTTCGATGGGAGAGTTTAATTCCAGAAAGTCAAATAAAGATACGTTCATCGTATAAGTTTATGGAACTCATATGAAACCTTATCTATTATATATATATCTGGATAATATGATTATATTATATGATAAAAATTAATATTATGTTATATTTCATTATGAAATTAAATTCTTTCTTGATGGATTCCTTAGCATGTTGCTAGACATTAACCTTGAACTTTAGGTGGGTAGGCCTAATGCCATTGAGAAAGGGGCCTAGAGGGTCACACACTAAGCATATCCATAATCTCAGTTAAATTATTGTAATGAATTTAACATGTTAGAATAAATATTTTTTATTCTGGTTTAGTTAATCACCATAATTTAATCTTAATTTATTTGAAATAATAAAGTGAGTTAAATGATAATAATATATATTAGTTTGAAATTTTGGAAGATATAATATTTATTATATTTATCCTAGAACAATGAAGTGAAATTTATCCAAACCATTGGATCCACTAACCCGTGTATGAGTAAAAGATTATGTAAGGAGGGATATCCCTATCAACAGGAGATGGTCTGAGTCAAGGAGATTAGGACAAACCAATCATGGTGATATATAGAAGCAAAGGTGAAATATTGTAACATGAACCAATTATGGTCTAAAGTGTTTTCCCCTAGGGTCAAGGGTTAGTTTATCATACACTTGATAAACTAACCAATTAGAGAATATCATGATCATGCCATTGATATTTTATTTCTCTCTATTACATGGATAATTATTTATTTTTGTAAATTCTATGAAGTCACATAATAAATGAATTAGAAAGCATGTAAGAAGGAATAAAATATAATTGAATTATGAATAAATATTTTTTTAGAAATGGATAATAACTTAAGTAAAATCCACTTAATATTAACAAGGAATGTAAAAGGATAAAATGGTCTTTACACGTAAGGATAACAATACCTCAAACTAAAATATTAAGTTGGCTTATATTTCCACTAATTAAGTTATAATCAACCTCATAATTCAAATTAATTGACCAAACCAAGTTGGGGAGCTTTCAATTATTGTAGAATTTTTAGATTGAAGCATTAGGTTGAATTAACTTATTTTACATCAAGGGTTGACTACCCAACAAGAATTAGTGTAACTAAGAGAAAAAGTTTGACAAAATATTTAAAAAAATAGGATTTTAGTATTTTGGATCCCACTCAATAGGTCAAGGAACTATGAGTTAATGTAGTTGGAATGTTATGACTATCGAAAACCCTTTTAAATAGCTTGACATAACTAAGTATGGGTTATGAGAAGGGGCATATGAATCCTTTCCACTAGAATATCTAAGAGATAAGATATTCTAGAACTAATTGTGAGGGCTATTAGGTTTTGAAAAATAGTTGGAGATTAATGTAATTTAATTAAATTTAAATTTATTTTTATAATTTTTATAATAAAAACAAGTACTAATTATCTTCTCTTAATTTATAGAAATGGAAAATCAAAAGTCTTCAACAATATCACTGAAATATATTCTAGATAAGGATAACCTTCTCACCAGTGTGTATTTCTAGGAATGATATAGGTACCTATGTGTTGTACTATTCCACAAAATTAAATTATATGTACTAGAAACACCACTTTACAAGGAACTTTTAAAAGAGTCTAGTGAGGAAATTATATCTCTATTTGAATCATATGAATGATGCTATGGATATATAGTGTTTTATGTTATCCTCTATGTCCAATGATCTTTTAAAATAATATAAGGGAATGAATGCATATAAAATTATTTATAACCTTACGGATCTCTATAAAGAGAAGGTTAGATTAGAGAGATTTGATGTCTTCAATGCATTATTCACATGCAAGTTTGGAGAGTCAGTGCTAGCTAGGATACATGTAGTCAATATGATTGGCTATAGTGAGCACCTAGACATATTGGCATTTAAGATCCTTGATGAGATACACATAGATCTAATTATATAATCATTTCCTAAAAAATTTTATAATTTTATTATGAATTATAATATGAGAAATAGTGAGAAGACACTTTCATAACTTCCCACAATTTTTCTCCAAGTTTATGGGGAGTGAAAAAACCATTATACTTATGCTAAACAAGAATAGGAAGAATAAAGAAAAGGTGTCGAAAACTCATACCAATTATAAAGTTCCTAAACACCATCCTTATAAGAAGAAGATATTTAGAGGCAAGTAAATAAACAAGAGACATTATGTTTTTCAAGTGGCAAGTAGGTCCACTTGAATACGAACTACACCCATCCAAATAATCAAGGGGAATCTATAGGTGCATTCATTATTGATTGAGATATTTCCATATCTACAAGTTGGGTATTAGATACTACCCTTGGTGCTCATATTTTTATCTAAATATAGGAACCAAGTATATTTTGGAAGATTACTAGAGATTATGTGGATTTATGGGTTATTAATGGAGTGAGGCTAGTTTCCCTATTTACTGGAGACTACCATCTCACATTTCCGACATGACTAATTTTTATTTTAAACAACTGTTATTATGTTCCTTATAACAAATTTGATATTTATTTAACATTAATATATGTTTTGTTATGTAAAAGTACACATTATAAAACCCAAAATATTGATAAGTCTACCGTATTTGGGAATTAGGTACAAAACATAACATCTTGAACATGGGATAAAACAAAATTATTGAAAACTCCCTTGACATGATCATAATATTCCAATGAACTTAAAACTGAATGGGATATCCTGGGGAAAAACATAATAAATGGATGAGATATAAATCCCAGTAAGGGAAATAAACAAGGAATGACATGAATAAGATAATACATGTTATAAAATAGAAATATCAATGGAAAATTAAAGGAATATGAATAATAAGGCATGATATAACAGGATAATCATAACATGGGAAATGTGGAAACAACATAAAACACTGTATCATAAACACAAGTCAAGGATAAACCCACCAAGAATTCATGGTGAAAAAATTACCATAAAGGAATTAGGTACACCCCTATCCCAACATGACATATCATGATACTAAACATTACCCAATGCATTAGAGCACTATCAGGGAACACCCTTCATAATCATTTCATTCTCATGCTTAGGTGTTTCACATAGATCATATAACATGGATTAATTCAACAACATATTTTATTCAACAATAAAGGAATGTTGAATAAATACATGAAAGTTTTAAATAAATAATTATATTTTTATAAAGGTGAATACCCTTGATAGAAAAATGGGTATGGTATTCACTACACAATTATTTTGGCATGGAAAATCGTGGTACAATTTTGATAGCATAACGACTTCACATAGAAATTCATAAAATGGGTAGATGACAGTTAAAGGGGTTTCTAATAATTTATACATGAAATGGATTTTAATATAGACATTTAAAGTCATGAAATAACATAAATTATTGGATATATAATACACAACATAATAAATAAACTTGAAGAAATAAGAGAAAGGATAGAACCCTTACAAAATTTCGGCATGGTAAAGAGTGTACATAATGGGTTTTAGGAGGAAAAAATGAGAGAGAAAGGAGATATATTCATTTAAAAATAAAACTAGTAGTAAATGGTATGTTGAAGAATATATCCGACCATTAAAAAATTTAATTTATGAGACATTACATAAAAGAGATGCTTTGACAAAAAGAGAGGGAGAGAATCCCTTACAAAATTTTGGAATAGTAACGGCTTAGATAAATGTAAAAATGAGAGAGGAAAAATAATATCTCATTAAAATAACATATATTGGATAGTAATATAACCCTATTAAATGAATTAAAATATAATCAATTGAAATTATATAGACTAATGTCAAGGAAGATTCTTGAATTGAAAGGAGTGGAAGGTGAGGATCCCTTACTTGAATGTGTGAATCCAAAGGCTTGGGAGGGGATTTTTTGAGAGCTTGGGGGAACCTTGGAATGACTCTAGGGTGTAGGGGAAAGAGTTTGGGGATGATTCTAGGAGTTTTAATGAAGATAAATGGGAGGTTGGGTGGGTTTATATAGAAATGGAGGGGGATTTATTTATTATTTGGGTTTTGAACTCTACATAATAATATTTTTAAAACCACAAACCATCCCATGGTTTTGCCCATGGTTTCTAAAAAATCGGAGTGTTTTAAATTATTTTATAAGTACAAAGTCTGAAGATAATAAAATAATGCCCTAGCTTACATGGAGGTATGTCACACTCTAAAAGAAATTATTTTAAAATCTTAAAATATATTATAAGCCTTGGAGGATTCATTAGGTCTTTATAAAATATATAAAATAAATATATAATTAAATTATTTTAAAGTAAACAGACATATTTGTCTGATTATACCTTTTATTGTATTTATTACATCACTATTGAGGCATTATGATGTCATAAAACAAAAGTATATTTATACGATATTTAATTTTTACCTGAAAATTCGAATGGCTTAGAAAATTATGAAAAAATCACCATTGGATAATTTATAAATACCGATTCCAAAAATAATATCCATTTTATCTAAATAATTATATAGATATATGAATTTTCACTTTTAAAATAATGACTGATATTTATTGAGATTGACGGGTTTTTTGACAATAACATTATTTTGAACCCTTATAATAATTAAATTTGACATCATAAAAATTATATGATAATTTATATTTGATAAATATTATTTAATAATAATATTAAATTAAAATATTATTTATTTTAAAAAACCATTAATTCATAAATTCATTAATTTAATTTGAATATTAACCAAAAATATAATTTGTGATTTAAAAATCATTTACAAAGTAACAATAATAGGATGAAAATTTATTAATTATTCTATAAAAAATAATGTACATATTACTATTTCTAGGGTATTTATACATATCATTTTAATACACCAGCATATGCCCTAAGTGTAAGGTTCACAATGATGGGGCTTTCATGGGGCCGCTTGGTGAACATGGTTTGTGCTGTGATCTCAATGAGCTTGAACTTCTCCCATAAATGGTTTATATAATTCTTAAGTTGTTGGATATCATCTTGGGTTTGGTCTAGGGAAAATCCAAAAAATGATATCTCCCCTGGAAGCTCTGATAAATTATCTTCACAGGGTATGATTCTACTCATTGATGCCATCACTTCCTTTGTATTTTCTAAATAGATTTGATAAAACCCAATATTTATAATAGTCATGTGATCACTATTCAAAGACTATAATATCAAAAGTAATGATACTTAATAGTCATTTAAAATCCAATTGGATATAATAAAACACAATAAGTTCATGTGTTTTCTATAACTATAAGATATTTAATTAACTCAAAAAGTAAAATTTTATTAATAACAATATGTGTCGTTACAATATTCCCCCCTTTAGAAATTTCACCCTTGAAATTTTATTTTCCCACACTAAAATAGATGAGGGTAACTATGCTTCATCACCTCCTTTGGTTCCCATATTGCTTCTTCAAACTTTTGGTTTCTCCACTACACTTTTATTGGGGGCATTGTCTTATTTCGAAGAATGTATTCTCTATGATCTAAGATCATCAATGGCTACTCCTCATAGGAAAGGTCATTCTATAATGGTACCACCTCTATATTTAGTACATGTGAGGGGTCTGGTATGTATTTTATCAAGACGGATACATAGAATACATCATGTGCTTGAGACAGGTTCAGTGGGAGTGTCAGTCGATAGGCCGCTGCTCCGATGCGATCAAGGGTACCAAAAGGGTCAATGTACCTTGGACTAAGCTTTCTATTATTCCCAAATCTCACCTCTCTCTTCCATGTGTATATGTAGAGGAATACCATGTATCTAACATAAAACTATAGTTCACATCAACAATTGTCATAATAAATCTTTTTTCGACTATGGGAAGCCTTGATGTGATATTGAATGGTCTTAACATTCTCTACCATTTCCTCAACCATTTCAGAACCTAGAAGTTTTTGTTCCCCAAATTCATACCAAAATTCTAGTGTTATGAACCTTTTCCCATAAATGGATTCATAGGGATCCATTTGGATGCTCCAATGGAAACTCTTTTTGTAAGATAACTCAACCAAAGAAATATGTTAGTACCATCCTTCTTTAAAGTACATATAAATTTCTTGCAACATATCTTCCAATGTCTGAATAATCTACTTAGATTGGATATAAATTTTAGGATGATATTCCATACTAAAGTCCACCTCAATGTTTAGATCATTTTGATACTTTTCCAGAATTTGGAGGTGAATCTTGGATCTCGATTAGATACAAACGATAATGGTACTCCATGCATCCTTACCACTTACTTGATTTATATCTGTGCTAGTTGATCTAGTGGGAAATCCTCTCAAATAAAAATAAAGTGTGCAGTCTTTGTAAGATGATCCAAAAAAATCTAGATAACATTGTTTCCTTTGGATATCTTTAGAAGTCTGGTGAATAATTACATGGTGATGTTTTCCAATTTACATGTTGGTATGGGCAATGGTTTCATCATCCCCTTAGATTTCCATCTTTCATCCTTCACTTTTCGACACACCAAGCACTTTAATGTATAATCAATGATCTTCTTCTTCATGTTATCCCACCAATAGTTCTCTTTGAGATCTCGATACATCTTCATGTTTCCTAGGTGGATGTAGAAATTCAAACTATGTGAGTCATCCATTAGTTCCTTCTTTAACTCAGGATTTTATGGAACACAAAGTCTTGAACAAAATATCACAATTCCTTATTTATTAATACCAAACTCCAAGGATTTACCTTTCCTTATAGTTTCCACTTTCTTTTGAGTTCCCACATCATCTTTTTTAGCATACTTTAACCTTTCAAAAAGAGACAGTTGAGTAATAATTTGTGAAAGGATTGATTATGTTCCTTTATTTATGATTCTCATGTCCATACTCTAAAATTATAAGAAGATCATATCCTTTTTAATTCTCATAAATGATTGAATATATAGGTCCTTTCTACTTAGAGAATCCGCCACCTTATTTTTGTTTACCAAGATGATAGTGTATTGAGCAGTTATAATCTTTGAGGATATCAGACCATCTTTGCTGACACATATTAAGAGCTTTCTGTGTGAATATATATTTTAGGCTATTGTGATCAGTATATATCTCACACTTCTACCCATAGAGGTAATTACACCATATTATCAACCCAAAGATCACAACTTCCAACTCCAAATCATGTGTGGGATAGTTTTTCTCATGAATTTTCAAATGGATTGAGGATTAGTCAATGAATTTTTTATTTTTCATCAACACGCATTTGAATCCCTTATTTTAATCTTCGCTAGAAATTATGAAAACTTCCCCAATTGTGGGTAGTGTGAGCACATGGGCAGTGATAAGACTCCTTTTCAACTCTATAAAGCTTTATTCACATTTATCATTCTAAGAAAAATTAACTCCCTTCCATGTTATCTTGGTAATGGGGTGTGAAAATCATAAAAAATATCTCACAAATCAGTGATAATATCCAGCTAACCCAAGGAAACTATGGATATATTTCATAGATGTTGGAATTATCCATACTTAAAATTTATTTTATCTTTGAAATGATCCATGGATATACCATTACTTGTGATGATATTCCCCAAGAATGAGACTTCCTTAAACCAGAACTCACACTTGTTGTACTTTTCATAAAGATTCTCCTTTCGCAAGGTCTTTAGCACAATGCTCAGATGATCCTCATGCTCCTCCTTCTTTTTGGAGTATATTAGAATATCATATATAAATACCACCACAAATATGTTTAGGTAATATCTAAATACTACATTCATCAAATACATGGAAATTTCTGGAGCATTAGTGATTCCTAAAGCATCACTATGAACTCATAGTGCTCATACCTTGTATGAAATGTAGTCTTGAGGATATCATCTTTCTTCACCATAACTTAGTAATATTCTGAACACATATACACCTTAGAGAAGTATTGTGCTACAAGTATCTAATTGAACAAGTCATCAATCCATGGAAAAGGATACATGTTCTTTATCATGATCTTTTTTGAGATGATAATAATTAATAAAAAGGCGCATTGACCCATCCTTCTTCTTGATGAAGAGGGCTAGTGCCCCCCATGGTGAAGAATTTGGGCATATGAATCCTTTATCGAGGTTCCCCAATAGTTATTTATTCAATTCCTCAAGTTCCACAACAACCATCCTATATAGATTATAGGATATTGGAAACAACCCAGGTATAAGCTTGATTGAAAATTGTACCTCTCAGATAGGAGGAAGACCAGACAATTCCTCGGGAAACACATCAGCATATTCCCTCACAATAGGCATATCTTTGAGGATGATCCTTTCCTTAGACTCAATAATTTGAGCTAGATATTATTTATCATATGGAAATAATATCCATTCTTGAGATGATAGTGTTAAATAATATTCATCCTCCTCCTTTCACTTGTATAGAATCAGGGGTCGATTCACCATACAGAGAGTGATTTTCTTCTCACGGCAATTTATGTTGGCTCTATATAGGGAAATCTAATCCATGCCTAAAATTTAATCAAATTCCACCAAAGTGAGTATGGCCAGGTTCTATAGAAATTTCATCCCACAACTTGTGATAGGGGAGGAGTTATATACATGGGATATAATAATTTCCCATTTTTTATTTTCACCGACATATATAATTCCATGATTTGTGGTGGTGTTTGAATAGTTCTACTAAACTTTCATGATACGAAGGAATGCATATAACCTGAATAAAAAAGTACATTTTCTATTCTTGAATGAATAATTAGAGTACATTTCACCACTTCATTGTTGGGATCCACCTCAGTGGTCGTGATAAAAAAAGTTCTCCCTTTCTGCCTCAGAGGTTTTTGGTTGCCTCAAAAAACCCTTGGATTATTGAACTTGTTCACAAATTTCCTTGGTTCCTTGCAATTGAAGTATTGAACAACATATTGATGTTTGAACAAAGAATTAAATTCCTTTGTCACATTGGTGTGTTTATCCTACCAGTAATCATTTTCCAGGTGTCCTTCTCTTCTACACCTAAATTATTTCCTTTTTCCCCATAGGCAATTTCTAGGGTGCTTCTTTCCGCACATGTGACAAGTGAAATATTGGAATGTCTTGGAACCATTAGATTTCTACATCGGATCACCAGAATTTAACTTCAATTTATGATTCTTATACCTATGATACCCTTGAGATTCACCAATATATATCCCAACTTTAAGGGAACATAAAAATATTTCCTCATATCTATTAAAGTCATGGATCACAAAGGCTTCTCCTAGACTAGGTTTTAGCTCACCAAAAAATCAGTCAACACTGAATTCATGGGTGACAAAAAAATGAAGGCGTATCATGAAATTCTTGTGAAGTTTTCATGACACACCCAAATGGATTCATCATATTTTTTCTTGAGTGCAAGGAAATCAATTTTTATTTAAATATAGAGAGTGTGATGAAAATATTTATTACAAAACATTTTCAGGGATTCCTTCCACTCCAATACTTAGATCTCTTTCTCAGGATTCATATTCTTGATCAATTTCCACCATTGATCAACTTCTCCCTCCATATGATAGAAAACTATAAGAATGTTCTATTGTTAAAAACATTTAAGGATGGAGAAAATATTATCAATGGAGTTGATCCATTGTTCTTTGATTAAAGGATCAAATTATCCATTGAAATTAGGAGGCCTTTATCACATTAAACTCTTGATTATGGATTTTTCTATCCTAGGGGGTTTGGGAACTCCTCTTGATCTAGGTTTCTATTTATAACTTCAGTTATATGAGAGAGTATCATGATAAGGTTTTCGATTCTCACTCCCATAAGTTCAGGCATCTCATTGGGGGAAATCATCACACTAACCTTTGCATCAATTTTTGACATGATTCCTCCCATTTCCATCCATTATTTAGAATAAAAGGAAAATTAGGGATGAGTATCTTAAACAATTAATCACATAAAGGGGAATCCAATAAAATTAAATATTTAAATAAAAAATAAATTTATTTTCTTAACTTATGAATTTATAGGTTTCAATCTATGTTATCTATGATGTATTTAACTTTTATCCTTATCAACTCTTTTTTTCCCTTAATAATGGTTTATAACTAGATTATGAATTTACCATAGCATATCCCATGGAAGTGTCAAAATAGGTGCACAGTAAGGCCCATTTAAAATTTCCAGATTACCCCAAGTCAGGCCCAAAAAATTTTGTCAGAGTTGTTATCCCTTCGTATATATGTGCTAGAATTACACCCACTTTTAGTATCTCGATAGGGATATATTTTCTTGATAAACAACTTACTCAATTCTTACTAAATTTTAGGTATATTTTCTTATACTTAAAATTATCCATAAGTATTTCTCTTTAGTTCTCTAATCTTTAGGCTTTCACTAAAGTTTTTTAATACTAACCCCAAAAATAACTAAACCTATCATATAATACCAACTATAACAATTCTGATCTTTATTTCACATTTATACATGTTTTATTACCTAAAATTACACATTATACGAACCGAATGATTGATAAGTCTGGTGTATTTGGGAATTAGGTACAAAAAAAACATCTTGAACATGGGATACAACAACATTATTGAAAAATTCCTTGACAAGATCATAATATTCCAAAGAACTTAAAACTGCATGGGATAACCTGGAAAAAACATAAGAATGGGGTGATATATAAAGACCATTAAGGGAAATAAACAAGTCATAACATGAAGAAGATAATATATATTATAAAAAAGGAATATCAATGGATAATAAAAAGAACATGAATAATAAGGAATTATATAACATGATAATCATAACATGAGAAATGTGGCAACAACTTAAAACACTGCATCACAAATATAAGTCAAGGATAAACCTGCCAAGAATTCATGGTGGAAAAATTCCCAAAAAGGAATAAAGTACACCCCTTTCACAACATGATGGATCATGATACAAAACATTGCCCAATGCATTAGAATGATATTAAGGAACACCATTCATAATCATTTCATTATCACTCTTAAGTGTGCCACATAGATCATATAACATAGATTTATTAGATGTCATAATTTATTCCACATTCAAGTAATGTAGAATAAATACATGTAAGTTACCAATAAATAATTATATGTGCATAAATGTGAATACCCTTTATAGAGAAATGGGTATGGGATTCTATACACAATTATTTTGGCATGGAAAATCATGGTGTAATTTTGGAAGTATAATGACATCATATAAAAATTCATAAAATGGGTTGATGATAGTGAAAGGGGTATCTCATCATTTATACTTGAAATGGATAGTAATAGGAACATGAAAAGTCATTCACCAATATAAATAATTGTAAATAGAAGGTGTAACATAATAAAGAAACTTGAAGAAAGAGGAGAAAGGGGAGAACCCTTACAAAACTTCGGTATGGTAACGAGTGTACATAAAGCACTTCTACAAATATGGCCTTTATCAGTGCTAGAAAAGGGCATTAACAGTGCTAGAAAAGAACTGTTAATCGAGGAGAAGATAAAGGGGGTCCCTTTTATCAGTGCTTAGAAAAGCGCTGATAAAAGTAAAAAAAATGCAAAAAAAGTTTAAAATAATATATAATGTAGGGGGGTTTAACTGCGCTTGACCCCCCTTTTAGGAGCGTTAGGTGGAGCTCCCTACCTCTCACCCCGAACGCTTTCTTTGCCCGTGCAACTCCCTCCCCACTTGCCCGCGTGCCCTTGCTTCCACCAGAACTTGAACCCGAAACCTCCCCCCTTGTGCGCCTACACCTTTACCACTAAGCCATTTGGTTTTTTCCTCTATTTAATGATATATATATATAGTTATATTTATTCGTATATTAATATATATATATTCATATTTATATAAATATATTTAGTTATATTAATATATATATTTATTCATATATATATATATATTTGTATATTAATATATATTAATATTTATTTATATATATATGTATATAGTTATATTTGTTCGTATATTAATATAGATTCATATTAATATAAATATATTTAGTTATATTAATACATATATATTTATTCATATATTAATATATATATATATATTCATATATTAATATAAATTTATATCTATTTATATATATATTTTTAGTTATAATTTTTTATCTGTATATTTATTTGTACATTAATATATATTAATAAGATTAGTTTTAAATAAATTTATAAAATATGTTTTTTATGTGTGTTTATAAATAAATAAATAAATAAATAAATACATATATACAACACACACACACACAGACACACACACACACACATACACACACACAGACACACATATATTTACATATAAATACATATATATGTGTATCTAAAAAGATATAGAATGTTAAAATGACCATAAATTCTAATCCAGAAGTCCATTTCAACTCCACATCCAGTCAAATTGAATAAAATGAAACAATCTTTGATATTATATGTGGTACAGGCCTAGAGGACTTCCGGATCAGAAGTTATAGCTGTTTGAATGTTAACAAATCGATGTATCCTGACTAAAAACTCAGTTTTGGAGGCCTTATGGGCCTTTTTTGGCCTCAAGAAATGTGAAAAAAAGGTTCTTTTTGGTTATTAGAGTGTAGATATTATCGCAAGATTCAATTTTATATGTTGTAGAGCTCAAACTGACACCCAGATCAAAAGTTATGGTCGTTTAAAGTTTGAGTTACATTTTCAACTTATTTTAGATATTTTATTATTATTTTTTGATTTTTTGTGTCTTAAAATTGTTATTAAATGACTATTAATCAATGATAATTAGCAAATTATTAATTAATAATATTTTTTAAAATATTTTAAATCCATTTTCACTAAATTTCTTATATATTAAATGCAATACTATATTTATACTTATCTAAAACATATTTAAAAAATATATATTATATTTATATCAATATAAATATACTTATATAACAATATATTATTTTTTAGGATTTTTTTGAAATTTATCAGTGCTAGGAAAAATCACTGATAAAGCCCCCCCTTTATCAGTTCTTTTTTTAGCACTGTTAAAGGGTGGCGCTGCAAAAACCCTGTTTTGCAGTAGTGAAGATTCCTAGGAGGGAAAAATTGAGAGTAAAAGGAGCTATCTAAATTTACAAATAAAATGGACAGTAAGAGGGATATGAAATAACATATCCCAGGATAAAAAAATTGAATTTATAATACATTACATAAAAGAGATTATTTGATAAAAAGAGGAGAGAGAGAATCCTGTAGGAAATTTCGGCATAGTAATAACTTCGATAAATGTAAAAATGAGAGAGGATAAGTAATATATCATTTAAATAACATCAATTTGATAGTAAGATAATCATATTAAATGAATTAAAATTAAGTCAATTGAAATTATAATAACTAATTTCAAAGAAGATTCTTGAATTGAGAGGAGAGGAAAGTGAGGATCCCTAACTCAAATGTGTGACTCCAAAAGCTTGGGAGGGGATTCTTGAGAGATTGGGGGCACCTTGGGAGGACTCTATGATGTAGGGATAAGAGTTTGGTTGTGTTTCAAGTAGTTTTAGTGAAGAGAAATGGGAGCATGGGTGGGTTTATATAGGAAAAGATGGGGATTTATTTATTATTTAGGTTTTTGAATCTACATAATAGGATATTCAAAACCACAAACCATACCATGGTTTTTACCATGGTTTTTGAAAAATAATATTGACTTATATTATTTTATAAGAATAAGGTCTAAAGATAATAAAATAATGCCTCTGCTTATGTGGAGGTGAGTTACACTCTCAAAGAAATGATTTTAAAATCTTAAAATATATTATAAGTCTTGGAGGATTCATTAAGGATTTATAAAATA
Organism: Viscum album; assembly: GCA_963277665.1. Taxonomy (NCBI): domain Eukaryota; kingdom Viridiplantae; phylum Streptophyta; class Magnoliopsida; order Santalales; family Viscaceae; genus Viscum; species Viscum album. The sequence goes on along the minus strand of OY728155.1, from coordinate 160,700,054 downwards.
AATAAAATAAACATATAATTAAATTATTTTATTGGTAAAACAGATATCTATATGAGGAAAACTTTTATAGTATTTATTACATCACGACTGGTCCATTATGATGTCATAAAACAAAAAGTATATTTAAATTTTACACAAAAGTTCAACTATCTTGGAAAATTATAAAAAATTCATCATTGGATAACTTTTACATGCTGATTCAAAAAATAATATTCATTTTATCTAAATAATTTTATAGTTATGTAAATTTTCACATTTAGAATAATGTTTGACATTTATTGAAACTGACGGTTTTTTTGATAATAACATTATTTTGAACCCTTATAAAAATTACATTGTGACATCATAAAAATTATATGGTCATTTATATTTGATAAAAATTATTTAATAATAATATTCCATAAAACATAATTTATTTTAAAAATAAATTAATTAATAAATTTTTTAATTGAGTTTAAATATTAACCAAAAATACAATTTGTGCTTTAAAAATCATTTATAGAGTAACAATAATAGGATAAAAACATATTCATTATTTTATAAAATGTAATGTATATATTCCTATTTCTAGGGTCTTGATACATATCCCTTTAATACACCATAATACTCTCTAAGAGTAAGGTGTGTGATGGTGGGTATTTCATGGGACCGTTCTGTGGACATGGTTTGCGCCGTGATCTCGATGAGCTTGAAATTCTACCATAAATGGGTTTTCTAATGATTAAGTTATTGGATCTCAGCTTGAGATTGTTCTAGGGAAAATCCCAAAAATGCTATATCCCTTGAATCTTCGATAAAAGGGATTCATTGGGTATGATCTTACTGGTTGAGGCCATCACTTCCTTTGTCTGTGCCAAATGAATTTGTTATAACCCTATATTTATATTAGTCATTCGATCACTGTTCAATAGCTATATTATGTTAGAACCACAACCATTCTTTGTAATAATTGATGTTCACTGTTCAATAGCTGCATGAAATATTTGAGTGGTGCGTGAAAAACATGGATTGCGCGCTAAATTGGTTTTGCACACAATAGTGAATGTAAGATGGTTTTCTCATGAAAAAGGTGTTTCAGGATCAGAATGATGAAAATGGAAACGACATGAGGTGTGTAAAAAATCAGAATATGTGCACGAAAAATATTTCCTATGCGAAAAAGGATTGCGCACAGAATGAGCATTTTGTGTGACAAGGAGAGGTTTTGTGCGCGGGGGTCGATCATGCCTATAAATAAGAGGTAAACCCCCTCATTTGGTATGGCTAAAGACTCAGATAAGATCCTAGTTCTGATGCGCATAAAAGGTGCATGAAAAGGGAGTTGTGCAAAAAATGGGAAGTTGCACATAAAAGTCTAATTTGCGTGAAAAAGAAGAAGCTACGCATAAAAGTGGAGGATACACATAAAATATTCAGTTGCATGAAAATGGTATTGTTGTGCGAAATATTTTCCACACGAAAAGAAAATATTGCGCGCAAAAGTGAGTTCTTGAACGCAAAGGGTAGGTGTTGCGCACAATCGTCAGTATAACCTATTTTAACATTCTGAATATCTGGTTTAGTGGTTTAGTGCTTTCAAGTGCATCAATTTAGGATTTCGATGCAAGCAGAGTCTCATGCTGAGCAGAGGCAAAGAATTAAATGAAAATATATTGAATATATCTTCACGTCTATAATCTGAGTGGGACTTCACCAAAGGCAGTGTGCCAGGGGGAGTCAATGGGAGTGACCCGAGGGACACAATGAGCTATCCCTGAACTTTTTTAAAGGAAGTGAGCCTAAGACGGAGTGACTGTACCCGAACATTGTAATCCATAGCTAGTGAAGTTTATTGGATTTAGGTACAACTAGTAACCTGTCAGCATATTCTCCTTGGATGTATCCTTTAGTGGTGAACCAAGTAAAAGTGTTGTGTGGTCTCTTTTTATTGTGGTTGTGTTTCTTTCTATACCCATCATTCTTATAGGTTTACCTAGTTCCTACCACCGTGGGAATAAGATCCTTATTTTAAAAGAAAAATTTGACACCCTGATTCACCCTTCCCCTCTCAGGGTGTCCCGGGGTCCTACATGTTATCAGTAGTAAGGATACTTAAATATAACTTAAAATTAAATTGGATATAATAAAACAAAATAAGTGCATGTTTTTCTATAACCATAAGATATTTAATTAAATTATAAAGGGTAATTTTATTCATAACAATCAGGTTCATTACATTCCTAGAGTTACCAAAAACATAACTTTCATTTCAAGTTTATATATGGATGAATTTATTTTCATATTTGGAAATAAAGGTTTCTACTTTTAAAAATCTTACATATGTTATAGAATGAAATAATTTAATAACAACCTTTATATATTAAATTATGAAAACCAAATTTTAAAAATTTATAATGAAACTAATACGTGTGACTCATATGAAACCCAATTATGGAATCACCATCTTGGTCACAAAAATGAAAACCATTTGAAAAAGCTCTATCAAGATGGTTACTTTAACTCTATTGAGCTTAACCCACTTAAAATATGTTATGCTTGTTTACAACATAATATGACCAAACCACCATTTATTGGTCAAGGTGAAAGATCCATGGAACTACTAGATTTGGTACACACTAATGTTTTTATAACTTCTAAAATAGAGGCTAGATCTAAGTTCTCATATTTTCTTAAATTTACCGATGACATGAGAAGGTATGGTTATATCTACTTAATGAGTTATAAGGATGAATCCTTTAATAAATTCAAAGTGTTAAAGAATGAGGTTTAGAACTAGATTGGTAAGAATATAGATAAACTTTTATCAGATCAAGGTGGTGAATATATTAACCAAGACACAATTAAATTTCTAGGGGAGAATAAGTTTTTATCTAAACTCACTCCATCTTATAAACCATAATAAAATAGTTTTAGTGAAGGGATAAACCATACCTTATTTTACATGGTAAGGTCAATGATGAGTCATGAAAGCCTTCTATTATAGTTTTAGGGATATTAATTATAGAAAACATTATACTTACTAAATAAAATACCAATTAAGGTAGAAAATGATATTCCCTTCAAGTTATAGATTGGCTAGAAAACTATTTTTTCATATGTTCATTCATGGGGATGCAAGGTGTTTGTTAATGATAGATAAATCAAAAAACTAGAACCTTACAGCATGAAATGTATCTTTGTAGGGTATCCCAAGGAAAACTGGGGATACTGACTATGCAACCCTTTAGAAAATATTGTGACTATTACAAGACATGTTGTATTTCTTGAGAAGGAGCACATCCTCAAGGAGGATAGTGGGAGAAATATTAACATTGATGAAGTTGATGGTCAAGATACACAAGATTTTTTACAAGAACTGATTCCATAGGTCCCTATGGATGATAATGTTACTAAAACACAAGTGCTTCATAAAATTTATAGAGAGGTACAAAAACCTAATAGATATGGTTTTCTAGTCATTGACAAAGGTGATAAATTATTGGTTAATGATAATAACCCTATATCCTACAAGGAGGTATTAGAGAGATTATAAGTTGAAATATGGAAAGAAGCTATGAATTTTGAGATGGATTCTATGTATCCAAACCATGTTTGGGTTTTGAATAATTCTCCAGTTGATGTAAAAATTATTGGGTGTAAATGGGTATTTAGGAGAATACTAGACATGGAAGGTAAATTAAATACCTTCAAATCATGGATTGGGGATAAAGGTTTTAGACAATGTTAAGAAATTGACTATAACAAAACATTTTCTCCAATTTCCATGTTCAAATTCGTCAAAATTTTGTTTTCCATAATAGCTTACTGTAATTATGAGATTTAGAAAATGGATGTCAAAACTTAATTCCTTAATGGGAACCTTCAAGAGGATGGGTATATGACACAACCAAAAGGGTTTGTGACTCCATGAAATTCCAAAAGGGTTTTAAAGTTGAAAAGATCTATATATAGATTAAAGCAAGCATCCATATCATGGAATATTCGATTTGATAAAGCTGTAAAATAATTTGGTTTCATTAAGTATTAATGTGATCCATGTGTTTACAAATATTTTAGTGGGAGTACCATTTTTTTCATAGTAATATATGTTTATGACATATTATTAATTAGAAACAATATACCAGCCTTAAAATAGGTTAAGAAATAGTTGAGAAAGTTCTCCTCCATGAAGGACTTATGTGAAGAAACCTATATTATAGGGATCAAGATCATGTGTGATAGATATAAGAGGTTGATTGGACTAAGTCAAGGTACATACATTTAATAGATACTAAAGAGGTTTAGTATGAAACAATAAAATTGGGGATTAGTTCCAACATTACATGGTATACATTTTTCAAAGATAATGTTTCCTTAGACACAATAGTAAAGAGACAAAAATGAGTAAGATCCCATATGCTTCAGTTATAGGCTCTATCATGTATGTCAGGTTATGAACGAGGGTTTATATTTCCTATGATTTTAGAATAGTAGTTAGATATAAATAAGATCTAGGTGAACAATATTGGACTTATATTAAGACTATCCTTAAGTATCTGATGAAAATTAAGGATATGTTCTTGGTGTATGGAGGAGAGGAAGAGATAGTCATTTGGGGTTATACCAGTGCTAGTTTTTAGAGAGATCATATTGATTTGAACTCTCAGTTAGGATATATCTTTTGTCTCAATTGAAGAGCTATAATATCAAGGAGTTATAAGTAGTTGGTTGTCACTAATTATATTGTAGATTATGAGTATATTGCGGTTTTCAATGTATCCAAGTAAGAAGTATGTATTCACAAAATTTTCCAATATCATGACGCGGTTCCTAATAGTAAATACCCCATAAAATTTTACTGTGATAACACTATAATAGTGGCTCTCTCAAAGGATCCAAGGTCACACCAAAGGAAAAAGCACATACTTAATAAGTTTCATCTCTTGAGGTATTTTTCTCAATGAGGTTAATTTATAGTGAGAAGAGTATCCATAGAAGAAAATGTGGTGGACCCCTTAATAAATAATTTATCTCAATAGAATCATGGGTATCATGTGAGATCTAGTGTATTGAAAGCTATTTTTAGTTTGATCTAGTGAAAGTGAGAGTCTATTAAAGTTGGTTCCCTAGAAATAAATTTTTTTGTAGTTTATTACATGTTTTATTAGTTAAATAAGTTTTATTATCACATATTTATTATTCTTATGCACAATATTTTTATGTGATAATGTCCTTAGAATATATGTCTTGTTGATAATTCAAAGAATTACCCCACTATGATGAGAACCTAGAGGTGATAGAAAATTATTATTGAACCTTTTTCTATGGATGGATGATAGTGTCTGATGGGATATAGAAAATATAGGAAATAAGAGGTAGAAGGATCATAAAAAATTGAGACACCTTCTCATGATGTTCACCTTTGGTAATATCCAAGATATGATGTTATATGAACAAACCTGTCAAATAGGAAATCCAAATTTCCATGTGTTATTAGATATTCCTATATGTATACGTATGTATTGATCCTTATAATTTAAGATTATCATTAATTGATCTCATGAATCATGCCCTTTTATATATTGATAAAAACCCTAATGAAATATTTTCTAGACTATTTAGGGTATGTTGGGTGCGTCACGAGTGATATTGTGTTAATGAATAATGAGAAAAAAGATTTAACCATTTTATCCCCTGATAGAATTAGATATATTAGGCAATTTTATGTAATAGAACTGCCTGTATAAATCCATGGACATGGTGTTCAGTGAGTGAGTTCTATTCTAGAAAGTCAAATAAAAAGATGTCGAGCATATAGGTTGATGGATTCAGAATGAAACCAAATTGATTAGATATATCTTGATAAAAGGATTATATTATATAATAAATTCTTGTAGGAGTTTGGAAATCATTGCGACATTAACTTCTTTCTCTATATATTCCTTGGTGTGTTTCTAGACACTAACCTTGGAATTTAAGTGGGTTTTCCTAATGCCCCTAAGAAATATGCCTAGAGGGTCGCACATTTAGTGTATCCAAAATATCGGTTAAATTCAAGTAATGAAATTAATAGGTTATAACAAATAATATTTATTTTGGTTTTTTTGATCGCCATAATTTAATCACAATTTTTTTAAAAGAATAAAGCGAGTTAGATGATAATAACATATATTAGTTTTTAGGTTTGTAAAATATAATATTTATTATATTTTTCCTAGAACAATGCAATGAAATTTATTTAATTAAATAAACATTATTTAAGGATCTGTAAATGCCAATGAGGGAAAGTGGACCGAGTTTAATGGTTCTAATAATATAAATAATATTTATTTATATTCTTAAATCATTAAAAATTTCAAGAAATTAAAAATATTAATATTATTGTTAATGGACATGCGGGAATTTAAGAATATTAAAGATGGTTGGGGGCTTATGTATGATTTTAAAACCCTACACTAGATATAATAAATATATAGTTATATCACTTTCCTTATTCACTTAGTGTGCACAACATATAAGGTGATATTGGATCAAGACTACATGTGCTCTATCATCTTATTATCTCTCAATATTTTGATATAATACCATGGGTTTTTCATCCTTCATGAAGAGAACTACTATGATTAACCACTAACAATATAGGTGACCAGGATCGACTATCCAAGCACTCGAAAGTTCTATAGTGTTGATTAGAGTTTATGGTGCATGTATGGATCACCACTAGAGGGATTATTCACGTGAATCCTCCACCAGATCATTAATGAAAACGTAATTTAAAGTTGAGGTAATTATATATATTCTTATAAATTAATTATTAATTACATGTTAAAATCCTCACCCTACAGTTTAAATGTATTAATGTAGTATATTAAATATACTATTTTCATTGAAAATGGTCTCATGATCATGTAAATAAATGATTATAGATGATTTAAAAATAAAATCCAAGTTGGTCATGCCTTCAAAGGAAGATTCTTCCATTCCTAGAGCCTACATATATTTATTATCATTTCCCACATAGCATGTAATGAATTACATAACATCACCTCAATATAGATTGTGTTAGATAAGGCTTCTCATAAATCATTGATTCCTATGGGTTCAACATCTAATTCTCTTTAGTCCACTTTAAAGTTCCACTATCCCTACTAGTTGAAATATAATGCATCACACCTATAAAAAAATCCATGTATAATGATTTAAAGTAGTGACACATTCTATTTTTTCATAGTTTAAAACTATTTCTATTGAAGATTAGAATCCCTTTATGATTAACGACTTCCTTTTTTCCAATGAGAGAGAATCACTTACTTTAACCAATTTATTTGATAATAATTGTTATCCTTATTAGGTTAAATACCCTATTGGGGGGGGGGTGAATTGGGGTAATATAGATTTAAATGTATCCCATTCTGGATCTTGTTTTTTATCAAAAAAACTTTATTATGTGTTCATACCATAAAAATTAATAAATAAAAATTAAAACATGGATAGGAAAAAACAATTTTACTTGGTTCACCCTCACTGGGATACATCTAAGGAGAATATAAAGGCAATGTATTGATGTACCAAATACACTATAGTTCATTTCTATTAAAATGTTAGGATTGGACTCACTATCCACTGTTTTATAAACAATAACTCTTTGAAAGATCATTGAAATATCTACTAAAGTGAACACACTGCTCCTCTAGAAGAATATTCTGTTGATATTTATCATCTTTGAGTTGATTCACACATTAATATATGTGGTTTTATAATTCTTTTTCATCAACTAGTTGAAAATATCCTTCCCACTTCACATCTGTTTTATAAAAATCCTCTTCACATAATGCAACTTCTTTAATGTGAGACATTTTTACAAATTTTACTATTCACTATGTCACTTCTTAATGTTTATACACCACACTATTCACCATGTGACTCCTTATGGTTTATGTGTCACATTATTCACCTCATGAATCCTTAATAATTACACATGGAACTAATCACTATAAGACTCTTGAATGTTTTCAAGATTCCATATTCATTAAATGATTCCTTGCTGTTTACGCATACCACTAATGTGCATGACTTACATATATCTCATTTACTACTCCCTTCTTTTTGAATCAAAAATATTCCCAACAATTACCATCATAGTATTTTTTAGGATTACTCAATGAAGTGATTAGGGGTATATTTATAGGAAAATACCCCCAATAAACTTGAAAATATAAAATTACTATTCACCCATTAGGTTAATCCTATCCACATAACTCCTTTATTCTTACATGGTCCACTTGAATTCATATGCATGGTTCATGTGATTATTTAGCGATTAAACACTCTGCCTATGATATGTTATCAAAGACTGATGGATTAGTTCTTACTGTTAGTTATACGTCACACCTGATATATGCTATCAACTTATGTGCTCCATGTAACTCTTTATGAATTACGTTCTACATGTGAATCTTTATCACGTATTCACTCCACATAATTATTTAGGACTTATACACTAGTATTTCCTTTTCAAAAAATTCAATGAAAAACTCCAAATAACTTCACAACCTCTTTTTCAACCAATCTTGTCAACAAATTTCAACATTTTCAATAAGCACAACAACTTAAGAACTCCACCAAGAGGGATTTTTTATGACATAAGCAATAAATCTTCCCAAGGATCTAAGGTAACATCAATAGATAAACCATATACTTCATAAGTATCATTCCTTGATAATTTTTTCTCAAATAGGTGAGGTCATAATATGTAGTGTTTCTAGATAATATAATTTAGTGGACCCATTGACAAAATACCTATATCCTTAGAAGCCTGAATTTATTTTGAGAGCTATTGGATTAAAATTCATGAGTAGTTGGCTCTATTTCAAGTGGGAGTATTTTGGAGTTAGTTTCCCAGAACCAATTACTATATAATTTTGATTACATATTTATTAAAGTAATTAAATATTAATAATTTTTTTATCATATAATGATTATTATTATATGTAATATTAATGTGATAGTGAACTTAGAATGTTTTTCATATCAAAATATCATATTTAGTTCCCTGTTATGAGGAGAACATTGAAGTTAGGTGAAAACATTCCAGAACATGAAGTCCTATAGTCAAATTACATCATCTATTAAGACACATATGATGCAGAATATAGAGAGTTGGATTATTGTAAGAAGATGAGGCTTATATCATAAATTTTTAACTGGGTAATATCCAATATGGAAGATTATAATGATAAAATCACAAATATAAATTCCACATTTTTATGTAATTGGATATTTTGGTATGTGAACATGTGTATTGATCCTTATATTTGAGATTGTTATTAATGAATATCATGAGTAGTATACTTTTATGTATTTATGAAAACCATGAAACCATATGTTTATAGAGAATTAGGGTACATTGGGTGTGTGATAACTGATATGAAATTAATGAATAAGTCAATAAATTATTTGTCCCTTCCAAGACCAGAAGATGATATCTCAACCCTTTGATTAAAATGGAAATATTGTATTAAAATCCATGGATATGGTAATTTATGGGTTCATTTTAGGTATTAAAACAAAGAAATATCAAGAATATAAGTTTATGACATGGGTACACAACCTTCTTGATGAGATATTGATACAAAGAGATTATATTACATAGTGAACACTTGTATGTGGTTTTTATCATTGAGACATTAACGTCTTCCTCTATGGGTTCCTTTACATGTTTCTTGACACTAATATTAAAATTTATACAAGCTTGTATAATGACACTAAGTAATATACTTGGAGGGACACGCACTTGTGTATCCATTTATCTTAGTTGAATAATATTTTTATTTAACAGTTGCAATAAATTCTATTATCAAGGCCATGTAATAATATACATTTAGGATATTTTATTTGATTGCAACTATTCAATCACTAATTTGAGTTGAATAATTAAATAAATATTTATTTCCAATACCATTAAATAGAATATTTTTTTATATCTCATTATATTCACAAGGTAATAAATAATATTTATTATTAATTAAATATCCATTTAGTTATGTGAATATTAAATAAATATTTATTCTAAATACGATAAATATAATATTTATTTATTTATCTATTGGATAGTATTTAGTTTTTATTTGAGGATCAGTAAATACCGAGGAAGGTGGTTAGGATAGGTTAAGAACATGATAATGAAAATGATATACTAATTATCATTTAAGTAAATATTTTTTTATATTTCTATTTTCTAAAATACATGCACACATCAAAGAAATAATAATAATAATAATAATAATAATAATAATAATAGACATGAGTTTCAATTGAATTAAGATATTATCTAAGGACCTATGTTCAATTACCGATTCTCTAACTTAACTTTATATATACCCAGTTATATCATTTCTAGTGGTTGTCGTATTTGTGTGAGAATAATTTTTTTGTGTAGAAAATTTATACTCCTTAAAGAATTATATCTACAAAGAACATATCTAGTGTTTCTCTTAACCCTAAGAGAGTTCCTACACATTCTTACTCCCTTCTTAAGAATGAGATAATGAGACAGAGACAATCCTCAAGCCTGAGGGATTGTGTTGCAATCAAGAATAATAATGCAAGACAAATGAATCATCTGAGCTAGAACTTAACATTCCATTGATGTAATTTAGGGATCATGGTACATGTATAGATCATCACTAGAGGGATTATACTTTGGATCATCTTAGAAAAATAATGGTACAACACAAATGAGGTTCGATTAATCAACATCTACATTAAATAAATCTCTTAAGACTGAGGTATTTTATTATTATTAAATTAATTATAAAATTAACATGAAATTTCCTATCTATGGTTTTAGGATATTTTGTTATAGTTCTTTGGAAATAATCATGGAACATGTCATTCTTCATCATGTACTTATATTTTATTTTTTGGACTCAATGAAAACCCATCATTGGGCATGGAATCAACTGATTTCAACCATGCCATGAACATTAATATGTGTATGTATGTATGTATGTATGTATGTATGTATTTTTATATGTATATGTGTGCATTCATGTGTGTATGTGCATGTATATTCTTGTGTATGCGTATGTATATGTATGTATGATCATGTATGTATGTATTTATGTTTATATATATGTATGTGTATGTGTATGTATGTGTATAAATGTGTATGTATGTGTGCATGTGTATGTGTATGTATGTGTATGTGTGTGTATGTGTATATGAGTTTATGTATGTATATATACATGTATGTATATGCATGTGTATGTGTATGTATGTACATGTGTATGTGTATGTGCATGCATGTATGTGTGTGTATGTGTATGTGTATGTGTATGTTTATGCGTGTGTATGTATATATATGTTTTAGTATGTTCATGTGCATATGAATGTGTATAGTTGGATGCACATAGGCATATGTTGGTTTACCTATACATTGTAGGTTTTTGGGCATAGTGAACGCACCTATTCAGCATGTCTAACTCAATTTTTTGTTGTAATTAATGAATAATATGAGATGTACATGATGAAGAACTTCATGACCAATGGAATTAAATCGAATGTTAATTGACTTGTTTACATCAAAATAAAAAGGTAGGATAATCACATATAATTTATAATTAATTTATATATATATTTAATATTATCTTATTTTGTAATTATTTATTTATTGATGATTTGGTTGATTTCTCTCATTGTAGCATCATTCTTTATAGGATCCAAGGGAAGAATCCATCTAGTGGTGATCCACACATGCTCCAAAATATCGGAATGTTTCCATAGAATCGTCAGGTGGTAGAATAATCAATTTTGAACTCTTGCATCATTCATCATTGCTCACATGAGGAATATATCAAGGGAAAAGGATTCTTAAATATCACCTGAAGGCTTGAGAGGTTAGAGGAGGGTCTATTATCTTATTCTTGAGTGCGTTAATGAGAGTATTATCTTTAGATATTGATAGAATTATCACTAGTTTTGTTGTGAACAACAAGAAACTAACCATAAAATTTGATATAACTGAGTATTTATAGAGCTAGGCTAGGTCCAGTAATTACATGTAGTCCTTTAGATAACTCCTCATTTCTTAGCATACTCTATGTGTGATAATAATATAAATAATAATATTATTTTCTTGACATGAACAACACCTTTGAATAAATGAATATCATTTGTTAAATAAATAAATTAATATTTATTTTAATGATATTTAATATATCATTCCCAGAAAGACCATTAAAATCAGTCCACAATGCTCTTTAATATTTATCAAATCTTGAATAATGACTATTTGTGTAATAAATTAATATTACTACATTATTCACTAATGAATATAATAAATATTAAATTCACTAAATCTTGTGAATAAATATTTACTTTTATTTAATTCACATATTTATTCTTCTGAACAACTCATGATTAGATCTTGGTGATCAACTAATCCCAAATAATTATTAAACCAAAAAGTGGGAATAATATTTATTCTAACTTGTTAAACTCAAATAAAATTTAACCGAGATTGCAAATACACTCTGTGTGTGAACCTCTAGGCCTCTTTATTAGTAGAATTAAGAATAATTGATTAAGGTATATGACTAACATCTAGAAACATGCCAAGTCACCCATAGAGAAAGAAGTTAATTCCATAACAACATAAAACCTCATACAAATGTTTACTATGAAATATAATTCCCATGATATCTCTAAAAAAGCATGTTACATGTCGTTTCGATCTACCTATATGCTCGATAATTACTTATTTGACTTTATAGAATTGAACCTACATATAGAACACCATGTCCATGTATTTATTTAAACTATTTCATTCCTATCAAAGGTTATTAGATATTAACTTTCATTAAAGAATAGAAGGGAAAAATCATTTCTCGTATTATTGATTAATTAAATATCACCATGACACACCCAATGTATCCTACGTTTCCATGAACATATGTTATCATGGTTTTCATCAATACATAAAAGTATTCAACTAATGGTATTCATCAATAATGTTCTTTAATTCTAAGGATCAATACACATACTCATAGATAAGAACATCCAATGGCATATATGAATGTGGATTTCCTACTGGACAGTCTTGTTCTCACAATCTTCTGCAATTGAAATTAAAAAGGGTTTACATGATGATAAATGCATCAAAGTCATATGAGTGTCCACCCCTGAAAACCTACACCATTTTATTTACATAAAATGACATCATTCAGATATATAACATATATTTAAGAATATTAACATAGCACTTCTAGGTTCTCATCATAGTAGAAAATTAGTATAACATTTTAGTGAAAAAAATACTCTTAAAAAATTGTCATATATTTGGTCACAAAGAATAAAAATAATTATGTGTTAAGAATTTTATTAATATTCAAAAATTATTATTGGTAATCATAAAGTATATAGAAGTTGGTTCTAGGGAACCAACTCCAATGGACTCCCACTTTATCTAGAGCCAACTATTAATAACCTTCATCTATTTAGCTCTGACATGATACTCATTCTTATGCTAAGATAAGGATTTAGTAAAGAGGTTTACCAAATTCTATTCCATCCAAACTCTAATCACCACAACTTCACCCTTATTTGAAAAATATCTCAAAAGGTGATACTTCCAATGTATGTTTTTTTTCCATTGGTATGCCCTTGATTTTTTTGGGAGAGACACCACTATAATATTATCACAATATAATGTGATAGCGTCATTACTTCTAGACACCAAATAATGATCTAGGAAAATGTTTTATATCTAAATAGATTCTTGGGTTGCAACCGAAGATGATAAATACTCAGAACATTCTGCATGAGGTTTGTTTGGGAATTCTTAATATAATTCGGGCAATCATAAATAGCCTTATTCATGAGGGAAAACCATTCTACATTCAGTATTCCATTGATTTAATTTTTGAAGCTATTAAAGGATCACATTACATTCAAAATGGACTTTGTGATATTTATGTACATTATTTACTTGTCCTTAAATGTTTTGGTATTATAGGTAATTAACATTCCCGTTATAGGACCTTGAATGTATCATGGATTCCTCCTTTTACTGGATAGATAAAATGAAATGAAGATGTCTCTTGAAGAGGTAATATAGGTCCCTCTGGGTACAGTGATATCTTTAAATACCACACATTTAATGAAAAGGTTTTCATTTATAGTCCTTGTGGCTTCAATAAATATTTCAATGTAAAAATGCTAGGAATAATCAATGAATTTGAAGCAGCTAGATAGTAAGGATGAACTATTTTATGGATTGAGTGAGAATATACCATGGTGGTGAAAGTGATTAGAAATTTCACAATTCATCTATCTTAGAAACTCACCACCAGATACATTAGTTGCTTGGATTCTCAATAGAACATGAATTATATTGTCACAAATTCCTTTCATGATGAAAATTATGTGGCTAATGGTTTTGTAAAAAATGGCATGACAACCAATGGATTAACCTGGCACAATAAAGTTATTGATGAAATGTTTCATTATTGGAAAAATTATTATTGTAAAAAACCTCATTTCAAATTTTTATATCATTGTTTTATTTTAATATAGGAGGATTTTCCTTTTGGAAATTCCTCATTCTACCTAAAAAATTTGATGGATTTAAACATGACTATTAGAGAAAATGATTTACCATTATCAATATCTTGATGCTGTTTAAACCCTTTATCAACCAAAATTTCTTTCTAGGTATTCACTTTACCAATCCACGTCTAGTTTTATATTGAATACCAATTTGGACCCAATAAGATTTACATCAACTGGTAAATTGACCAGAACCCAAACTTGGGTCTAATAAATGGAATCTATATTATAATTCATAAATTAATATAATATTTATTCTTCTAATATATCTACCACATTCTTTTAGGAATGAGGATAATTATTTTCAATTAACAATGACTCACCATCATCGGTGACTAGAAAACCATATCAACCTAGTTATTTGACATCTCTGGTGATTTCACATAATTCTTATGTTTCAAAAACAACATATTTCATGGGGACCTATGGAATGTGTTCATGTATGGAATCTTGTGTATCTTTAGCACAAACTTCATCACAATCAATTTATATCCTAGTATCCTTCTTGAGAATGTTCTACCTCTCAAGAAAAATATCTTATCTCATGATAATCACCTTTTGTTAGAAATGTGTCTTCTTGGTAGTATCCTATTGTTTCCTTAGGATACCCAATAAGGATAATTTTCATGCCTCTAGTGTTAGTTTTTTTCCTTATTTGGCCTTAAAAAATACCTCATCTGTCCATGCATGAGTATTCGAAAAAATTGGTTTCTTTCCACCCCAAAACACAAAGAGAATTCCATTTTCCACTTTTTTGGTACTTGGTTTAGTATGTGTGTTTCAATGTGTAATTAATATCCCCAAAAGTATATTGAAATATTTTTATGACTCATCATTGACCTCATTATTTTAAAGAAGGTATAGTTCCTTCTTTAGCTGACACCATTCCACTATGGTGTAAAATGTGGAGTTATTTGAGATAGAATCCCATACTCCTATAGAAATTCAACAAACCCTTAGTTAATATATTCACCACCTCAATCATATTGATGATTTTTTTATCTTCTTTTTAACTTGAATCTATACTCAATTATTGAATTATTTTAATTTTTTAAAGTTCTTAGAGGTATAGCTCATTATATAAATATAACCATGTCTACCCAAGTCATCATTAAAATTTATGAAGTAAGAATGAAAATATATAGATTATATTAGAAATGGTCTACACAAATTAGTGCGTACCAATTCTAGAAAATATATGGATCTTTCACCATGTCCATAAATGGTGGTTTGGTCCCATTTCCTTATAGAAAATCATGAAATATTTCAAGTGGTTTTAGATCAAAAGAGTCTAAATAACCATCTAGATAGAGATTTGTTAGATGATTCTTTATTATGTAACCAAGACAATGATGCCATGACTGGGTGTTAAATGAGTCATGAGAATTTGACCCGTTATCAATTTAAAATATTGGGTTTTCATAATTTAATACATAAAGGATGTTATTTAATAGTTCCATACCATAACATATTTCATTATTATAAAAGTGACATTATTATTTTTATAAATTTGAAAAATAAATCCATCCATGTCATGGAAAGAAATAAAGATGATGTTCTTAGTAACAATAGACATAAAAAACAGTTCCTTAAAATACAAATCATGCCAGCTAGCAATAGAAGGTGCTAGTATCCTATATCCAAGGCATCAAGATGCGCTCCATTGGCTACTCGAAGATCCACCTCTACTCGAGAAATATTTTGAAATCTACTTGGTTCCTATATTTTGATACAAATGTGAGAACCAAAAGCTTCAACTAATACCCAATTTACAAATATGGAAATATTTCAATAGATAACAAACACACCTAAATCTTCCCCTTACTTATTCAACTAGGTTTAATTAATCTTCCAATGGCCTAACTTTCCACATGAAAAATATACTGCATTTTTATCCTTTTATTTCCATTGGATATTATTCTTCTTAAAATAATGGGGATCAAGTGCCTTAGAATTGGGACCCTTTTATATTCTCTTCATTTTATTATTCATCATAAGGAATTTATATTTTTCATGCTCCATGACTTTATCAACTTTATAATAAGAGTAATAAGTTTCAAAAGAGTCTATTAATTATTAATCATGTTTTAATTCACAATGAATCTAGTGAAGCCTCTAGCTATTGAGGATATAATGAGATCAATGTACAATTTATTAGGGATATTAAACCCCAATATTTATAAGTGGTCTATATAGCTAATAATATTGACTACACGAGGCCCAGCCATTACTGAATCTCTAAGATTTCATGTGAAAAGTGTATTGGAGAACTCATATCTCTCTTGTATTCCCTTATCTTGGTAAATACTATGAATGTGTGACCTGATGATATACAAATCCATATCCTCACATTACTTCAAAATATCACTATATGTGGATGATAGTCTGAAACATTGGACATCTGTGAAATCTTCCACATTTTTTAGGTAGAGAGCTACTTATTCATCACTATCTTTAACAAGCTAGTCAAGAAGTGGTATTTCTAAAATATATAATTTCCATTCATGGAGTAGTATAACATGTAAGTGCATATACCATTCCTATAAATTTGATCCAGTGGGAAGGTTATCCTTTTCAAGTATGGATCAAAGTGATATAGTCTAAGTTATGTAAGTTTACATTTATATAGTAAGTTAGAACATAATTTTAGTACTTTATCTAGATTACAAATTTAGATAAATAAATTTTTAATTTTTATTAATCTCTCACTATTTTATCAAAATCCAATACCTATCACAATTAGTTTTATAATATAATATCTCATGTATATTTTAGTGGAAATGAACCATATTCCACTTCTCATAACCCAAACTTAGACATGTCAAGTTATTTAAAGGCCTTTAGGTAGGTGTAACTCATCAATTTCATTAAATCATAGTTCCTTGATCATTTGAGTGGACTCCACAAAACAAAAAATATAGATAAGTATTTTATTATCCCTTGCCTCTTAGTTACTCCATGTCCTTACTGGGCAGTCAACCCTTGATTTAATCTAAGATAAGTTAACCCAAAACCCAAGCTAAAATTCAATAAAATTTAAAGCGCCCTGACTTGGGCCGGTCAAGCCTTTTGAAATATTGGTTTTATTTTAAGTTAAGTAGTGTAAATATATACTGACTTAATATTTAATTTGAGGGATTTTATAATTATTTTTAAATAACAAATTTTATCTTTATTACATGATTTTTAATATAAAGTGGATTTACTTAAGTGATTAATCATGTCTTGATAAAATTATGCATAGTATAAGTATTTAATTTTATCTTTCATGATTTTACAATTCATTTATTTAATGTGAACACCATCAATTAAAGTAAAAAAAAATTCAATTGATAGAAATAAATAATTAAAGTAGTATAATAATGAGCTTTATTTAATATTTGGCTTATCTAGAAGATGATAAACCAACTCTTACCACAGGGGAATAACTCCTTGAACCTGCACTAGTTCAACCTATAACATTTCGCCTATGATCTTATGAATCCCCTGGATTGGTTTTTCTTTAGTTATGAACTTGGACTGCCTCCACTCACCTTGGACCTCTAAACACTACCTAATCTTTACTTACAAAAAGGTTAGGGGAACCAAATTATTTTTTTTGGGGGGGGGGGACAAAAAAGAAACCATAGGCACACAGGCCCTTACATAACGATTGGAAGGGACATCACACATGCCATCACTTTAATTTAGTAATAATAAAAAACTAAAAGAAACTAATCACATACATAGGTCTATTCTAAGCTTATAACCCCCACACACAAGTAAAAAATATAAAATTGTAATCTAGATAATAATTAATTCAATTAATTCTTTAATTAAGATAAGCACCTCAAATTATTATAATTATTTATTTATTTATATGATTAATTAATTAATTAAAATTTTCTTAATTCCATTTAAAATTTTATGAAATTTCCATCATACATAATTTTAAACAAATTAAATTAAATAATTATATTTAAAATCAACAAATTACACAAATGTACTTGGAGGAAACAACATGTACCCATCCAAACTACTTAGTATAGTCCTTGTATTGTGTATTCACATGGTATAAAACATAAATTTTTAGGCCTATAATTACAAGGTGTGAATTAATCAATAAATTATGCATGATCATATGAAAATTATGTGGAATATAATACTATTAAAGCACATGGAGTACACTACAAGTAAGAACCATACATAACTTGTAGTTCAGTTTTTAACACATAAATTATTTTAATATATAATTATTAATTACATCACATGGAATGTATTTTCAAATAAACGACACATGGAACACATGTAAATATGTTTAGTTATATCACAATTTTTTTATTTTCATTAAATTAATTCAATGATGTACATCAGGTTAGATGAAGTGTACTAGAGCTACATATTGTGTAACCTCTTCTACCCACATCTACAAAACATGCTTAGGGAATATGCATGTTTGTCATCTATTAACATGTATGAGTTACATGACATGTATGAAAACTACACATAACGTGACCTTAAATTCCCATGGTTTTCCAATCCCCATGTCGTGTAGTAAATACATGACATGACTTGGACCCCCTTGTTTTCTACCATGGAAATACATTGACCACATGAAATATAAGCGAGTAACATGATATGTTGTCTAGTGAAACCACATGATATCCTAGATTAGTCAACACATGATGTGAATTAAATAAATTCTATTTTTAGTTAATGCACAATGACCTAATTTTAATGCTTGTCATCCTGGTGCATTAAACATGGGTACACGGTGTGTACATTTGGGATGCACACCATGTACTCTTATGTTATCTGACTAGTACCCTCAACATCTCCTGATGGATTATTTGTATTTTATTCATTGTTAATTCAATAGTTTCTTGGTTATATGAGTTTGAATGGAGAAGTAAGGATAAGAAACTAATGTTTGAAATGAAAGAATGAATAATCTGGAAATAAAATTGGAAAAAAATGGATTTGATCAATCAATGATTAATAAATAAGTATAAATTTATTATGTAACTAATAAAATACCACTTGTAGGTTTCAAGTGTAGTGAAAGTGCCTATATTGGCATGGAAAACTCATATTTTTTAGTAATTGATGAATAATACAAGATGTACTTGATAAATAATGTCACAAAAAAGAAAATTAAATCAAAGATTAATTGATTTGTTTACATAAAAACCATAAGGCAATATAATCATATATAATTTATAGTTAATTCATAAATATATTTAGAATTACATTTTCTGGTAATTATTTCTTAATTGATGATTTTGCTTACCGCTTTTATCATACTTCTAGTGCATCTTAGGTTTTAATGGTAGAATCCCTCTAATAGTGATCCACACATGATCTAAAATCTTATATCATAACCATAGAATCTTTGAGTGCTAGTGTGTCTGATTATAATATCTTATATCATTATTTATCAACCATAGGAAGAATATATTCATGTAAGAAAGATTATTAAAGATCTCTTGAAGTATTTAGAGTTTGGAGGAGGATTTTCACTCTTGTTCTTGACCGTATTCTTTATAAGATTATCTATAGGGATTGAGAGAATGATCTATTGGTTTATTGTGCACAACATGTGGATCACCCTAAAATGCGATATAACCGGGTATTTATAGAGCTAGGCTAGGGTTGGTAATTTCACGCAGACCCATAAAAAATTACCCATTCCTTAGAACACCCCATGTATGTTAATAATATAAATAATATTATTATTTTTTTAACATGAACAAAACTCAAAGATCAATAAATATCATTTGTTAATTAAATAAATAAATTAATATTAATTTAAATGACATTTAATATATCATTTCTAGTCAGACCATTAAACCCAGTTTCCAACACTCCTCAATATTTATCAGTACTTGAATAATGACTGACAATTAGAAATTTCTCTTAAAATAAATTAAAATATAAATAGGAAACAAGAAACTACAGGGTCTTAAAAAATTCTTAAAGGGAGGGAAAATACCTCTGCAAGTTGGGCGGAGTAAAGAAATACATGTTGTATTGAAAATTTGAGAAGAAATTTGAATAAATAAAATTTTGAAAAGGGATCTCTCTTGACCGTATATTGATTACCAGAAAAGGTTTGAAGAAGGAATAAATAATGAACCAACAGTTTCTGGATGGCCTACAATGCGCTGGCCCATGAGGCATTGGCCAGAGAACGAAGCTGTTCGTGGTGAATATCCACCCTCAAAATGAATCCTCCACGAACTATTTTTTCTAGTGAAAATACAATGAAAGTACACCCCACATATCATCCCCACAAACTAAGTAGTTCATAGACGAGGAGTAGTTTACAGTGCCCTATAAATTTCATATCCAGAAATCATGGTTGTCTAAGTCATCTGTAGGCCAAATTTCCTTCATTAACTTCTGCAAAAGGTGCCACGTGAATCAAAGATACAGCTTCTCCGGTACTCTATAAAAGGACCACCCAGGGAGATGAAAAGAGGAGGGGGTTGAGGAGGAGGATAAATAGTTATTGATGTAAGAAGAGATCTAGGATAGGTAAAAAATGGATAAAGAACATAGAGGGTTCATGATAAATTTCTCCCACACCAGAAGCTGTTCGCGAGACTCTATCCCTCACCCAAAACAGTTCGAAGACTCCATCCCACGAACCATATGTAGAAATAAGTTCATGGAATTCATCCCCGTGAACAATATTCGAAAGAACCTCTACATACAACTAAAAAAAATAAAAAATTATAATAAAAATGGTTCGTAGATGCTTTTATGTGGGAAACACAGCTCGTAGACTCCCTATGCAGAAGACAGTACGAGGACTCCCTATGCGGAAGATGGAACGCAGACTCCCTATGTGGAATGACGTTCATGTCTAGATCCTATCTAGATAACAATTTTTGGAATATCCTATGCTTAAAATAGTCTACGTACCATTCTATGCATCTATCTCCTTCATGAACAACATCCTTTGTAGATAGACAGTTCATGGTGAGCTCCAACACAGACACTCCTACGTGACCATCTCCTACACAAACAAACCTGTGAAAAAAACCGTTCACACCCACTAGTCTATATGGCAAGGGATGCACCCCACACCCCTAATTGGTATTATTGTTGGGCTATGGTCCTGACCCTTTTCCTAGTCCCTTCGCTACCGTCACTGACCCCTATGAAAAATGGAGTGTCACACCATGAAGTTTTCGGGTCGGGTTGATGACATTTTACATTACGCCCTTATGCCACCCAAACATCCACCCCTTAAATACAATGGTAAGAGAAATTCCTCATGCAACTCTAGAAAACCCTATCACCTACCTTTTATACCAGGTTGACCTAGAACTCCATGGATAATCGCAACCTGAATGTTTCTTAAATGCCCAGACACATCCTTTCCATCTATCAAACTTTATGTACTGGGTGATTCTGGATCTTTATAAACCTCCATGACCATCGAAAATGGATAGTCAGTTTCCTAAAAATACATTTTCTTGATTATGAACATCATGCCTTGGAGGATCTTCATATGTTTCATATAAAAAATAATCGATCAACCAAAGGAAAATTCATCCTCAGGAGAGGATTTTCATACTTTCATAAGCCTAATGATTTCCATGCCCCATATCATTTATCATAATCTAAGAATACCTAGAGTCATGGTTTAGAATTTACTTCCCTCTCATGTTTAAGGCATTTTAGAACATCCCATCCTGATTATCCACCAACTAATCATGGATTCAATAACAATTGTCCCAAGATCTATGACCTTAAACTATGAGTTATCATCCTGACCACATGACGTTAAACTGTACGGTATAAGTCCATGCAAGATGACATTAAAATTTGATTCCATCATCTAAGATATATGACTCTAAACTATATCATACTGGGCGATTTTATATCTTCATAAATATCATCGAACATCAGAAATATACAGTCATTGTCCTGAAGAAAACTTTGTTTGACTATACACATTATCCCACGATGGCTCTTCATATATTTCCTACAAAAATAGCTTGTCAACCAAAGAAAAATTCATCCTCAAAAGAGACCTCTACTACCTATATATACCTCAATGGCTTCCATGCCTCATATCATTTATCCTAATCTAAAATCCTCTATAATCATGGTTTACACATTCCTCCCCTCTCATGTTTGAGGTACTTCAGAACATCCAAACATGATTTTCCTCCAGTTAATAATGGTTTCTATAACAAGTGGTACTTATCGTATGAACCTAAACTAGAAGACCTAAAATAGTCCTATCCACATGATGTTAAACTAAATGGAACTTGTCCCTGAAACACGACATTAAATTTTGATTCCATTGTCCAAGATGTATGACTTAAATTGTAGTATACTCCATATGACATATCAAGGGCACTCCCACTGAGGTAAGCCCCTAGCCTTCAAAGAGACGAACCAACCAAATTTCAATGTCATTCCATATTGAAAGGTCTATTGCTTCTCACCCTCACCCACTGACTTCTCGACATGGGACCAAGTGATGGAATTGACACACCCAATGCTCTTTACCTCCCCCATTGGGCTCATAGTCACGACCTCTTCCACTGCCGTCTTCCTCCTTTTCCATCAACAGAGAGGAGAATGTGTGCCTTTATTGAATCTTTCACAGACTCTTGTTTCTCACATAGGGCATGAATCACATGGGATTAGAAGTCTACGATGATACGAAATTAGAAAAACCCAGCAACGAACTATGATAACTCTGACTCCTCCAATCACGATACGTAGGATGCCTGCTTGAAGGCCTGAGCTCAAAGGGGTGATCTTCTCAAAGGTTAACTCAATTATTCCCCTGACAAAAGGGTAACCTCTTTAGGAGCAAGTCCTAATTCAACTCTCACAAATGGGCCTCCTCCCATGTGTAATCCCAAAGCTAAATGAACTACGATACCTCTGATTCCGGACCCAACTAGGATATGTAGGATGCCTTTTTAAGGATAGAGCTCAAGGGATAGTCTCTTGAGGAAATCCCAATGAAATTACCACACTAAGGCCTAATATATGGTGTAATCCCCAATCATTCCCCACAAATGCGAATCAACTCTACATATGCCCTGCGAAAATATTCATTTATACTTGGATTTCTTAGAGTATAAGTCCTCATTCTTCTAGGACTCCATGGAATTTGATTCCCCATTTGACTGAGATATGTGGGAATCCTCCTTGAGGTCCAAATATGACCCTCACATCAATCCTAATGTTCTCTATCCATATTATTGGTAGGGTCATTTCCACCCAAGAGACCACATACCTCATGGGCACTTTGGGCTGCCTCAGCATGAGTCCCACACAAGTCTTGACCAAGAATATCTCACCTAGACATCCTCACCACATGATGATAAACTGTATAGATGGGTCCCTATCACATGACCTTAAAAGGTGATGTGTCCTGTTAAGAAACACCGAACTATGTGGGCTCTGATTCCTTTCATGAGGATATGTAGGAATCCCATCTTATGGATCCGACCCCAATATCAAACCACCTTCTGTCTCTCCTGGATGAAGATAAACTCCAAAGTGCCTCATAATATGGCTAATGCCAGTGTTGCCTCAACAATTCTTGAACCATACATATCCATGATTGTTTTTTCAAACCAAAGGTTACTCATGGATACAATCTTCGGGAATGAACCAAGGATTCAAAAACATATGAACATGACTTAAATCTATAAGAGATTCCTAGAATAGGCAATAATTTCCTCAAAAAGGGTGTTATGAGATCGACCTCCCATCCTCTTAACCAATGGAGTCCTAATGTGTCATTGGAAAAATCCTCATCCATTGAGTTCCTACCTTTAGAAAGTAGGTCCATGAATCATGGATAGAAGGGTTATTGGATGTTTTTGGCTCCATGAATAAACCTGTTGGAGATCATCTGAGGAAATATTATCCTAAGTAGACCGATTTCACAAATACTTAACCCCCTGCAATCACCCACAGGGACCATTCAACTATGGAACCTCCTTTATAATACAAGAAAGGGGTAAACTTCCCAGTCTTTGTGGGTTCAATACAATCCCCCCTAAAGGATAACAATGTGGATCAAGATTAAACAAAATGGCAATGTGAAAATATCTATAATAACAAAAAAATGATTGTAACCTGTCGGACTATTTTTCATTCCCACAAACATGTCACCTCAATTTGAAATAGAAATAAATAAATAAAAAAGTCACAAAGGCTGATAGTTATGGAGTCTGATGGAATCCCCTCACACAACTAAAACACATTCAATAAGAAGAGATCCAAAATTAGAAAAAACCATAATCCTTTCAATATGATTGCCTTTAGAAGTGATCATATCTTCCAACATATTACCCTCTCACCATGTATAAACAACCCTATAGTTTAAATGGAGCAATGATTTTTAATTTTTGATGATGTAAATAATATTCCAAGGACACTCCAACCAACCTTTCAAAGAATTAACCATAATTGCAGAGTTTAATTCCACTTCTAATAAAATGATTAAATGATCCTTGAATAATTTAAGACCTTGAAGTAATGCAGGGGATTCTACCTGAACTGAAGATCCCTCACTAAAAAATGTTGATAAATCCAATATGACTGAAACTAGAAATTCATGAACAATGCCACCTTTTTGAATAATTACTTGTAGAAATGAACCATTTGTATTGAGCTTGAGGCCATACCTAAGAGAATTCCATCTAACCCATGCACCAGAGTCCCTAATCCCTTGAGAAACCTCACCATAGTAACATATTTATAGTTCTTAATGAAATAGATGAGAATTTACCATAATTTAAACCTAATGTACTGAAGATATGGCCGAATACCCTGGTGTAAAACTAAATTTTGTGACTCTGATATAATCTAGAAAATAACGGTGAAGAAGAGAGGCCACCCATTTTCCTATGCATGATCCTTGATAAGTGAGTCCCAACTTTCCAAAAAAAAACATCCACTAAGAACACACTACTAATAAATAATGGTAAACCTGTAACTTGAAACCATAAAAAATCATCCCATTCACTATAAAGGATAAAATGAGAAACATTTTCCAGTTGGGAATTAATATAATATTTTCACTTTGAGACTAGAGGAATACTATAATGATTAGGGATGGAGTTATTTCAAATTATCCAAAGAAGAAAGCTATATTTGGGTGAGATATCTTTTCCCCAGATTTTTGAGCCCAAACTATCTAAAATTGAAGAGGAATAAGTCATACTATGAAAAAAATATACTGGTAAGTTTTCTAGATGGAGAAGAAATTATGAAGCACTGATCATAATCTATATAAAAAAATACTTTACAACACCTCCTTTTGATCTTCATTAATAACAACATCTATAAACCAAGGGTGTTAACATGCTTGATAGAGGCTGATGTTCAGAGATGAATATCTAGGAAAGAGTAAAAAGACCCTACCCAATTATGTTTCCAAAATGAAATGTATTCATGCCCAACAATCCACCTAGAATTTTCTATAATTGTAGGAACAAGTCTCTTTTGGGAGATCTAGAGGTGAGAACCATCATTTTTGTTGGCCCAATCAAAATGATACTCCCCATATTTCCTTTTGATAAAATAAGACCATAGATATACCCCATAAATAACATCCCAAACCAGTTTATCCAACAACAATGACATTTTAACTTCAATACCTTTGAGATTGATACCCCCTCTTGAAAAGTTCTTGCTAGATGTTATTAACTAGCCCAATGATGACACCCTTCTTGATGCGAGTCCCAAATGAAACTATTAATAATAATTTTAATGTAATTAATCACTACTTTGGGAGGACTACACACTGATAAAACATGCATAGGAATTGAAGATAAAAAATTGTTATCTAGAGTAATCCTTCCCCCAAAATAAATAAAATGACTTTTCCAACTCAATATCCTTCCCAAAACCCTTTTAACAATGTTATCATAGTGATTAATTATAACCCTCCCATTAGATAAAGTATCCCCTGGATAATCTAGAGGAAATTTTTGAAAAGAAAAACCGATCCCCTCTTGAATTTTCTTGGATCTCCTTGAAGAAAACATGTTAAATATAAAAACTTTACATCATTTGATATAAACACATTGTCCATCTTTATTACAATAATAATTTAGAGTCAAATTGAAATTTTCGATTGAGTTTTAACTTTCATTGATATAAACAACATATCATCCATAAATAAAATATGATAAATACCAAAGAAACCATACCTCCATTTAAAAGGATGAATAAAACCTTCATCAAAACTCTTATTAAAGTTCCTACTGAGGATATCCTGGGCCAAAATAAAAAGGCTCAGAGAAATCAGGTTACCTTATCTCAACCCCCTCCAGGATTTAAAAAAACCAAATCTATTCCCCAAAAGAGAAATTTAGAACCATGGAGAGGAGAAGAACCTGAAGAAAATATACACCCATTCAGAATATCCATACTTCTTAAGCACTTTATTAAAGAAAGACCATTCCATCCAATTATAAGCCTTTTACATTTCAATATTAAGCAATAAATTGGAACCAATCACTCTCCTATCATGATCACTGATAATTTCATGAGAAATCCCAATAGCTCACTAGATGACTCTCTATTAGATGAAACCATGTTGTTCTTTTGATACCAGGAGAGGAAGATGATGAGATAATATTTTATCGATAATTCTATCCAATGCCTTGTAAGAAAAATCACACATGATGATGGTAAAAAACTACCCAAAACTATTGAGAGGGTTTAATTTCAGAATAACAACCAAAATAGTTTCTAAAGTGAATCTTGTTAAAGGCCCACCCCTAAAATGATCCCAAAAAACATACACCACATCTTCTTTGATAATGAAACTAGCATTAGAATAGAATTCACCATGGAAACCATCAGGACCCGGTGAGCTCTCAGGATTAAGAGTCTTAATGGCTTTATAAATCTCATTTTAATTTGGGAGTGCACCCATACTTTTATTTTAAAGGTTATAAATAGAAGATTTAATGTTATAAAAAAGGATTCATGAGCTCACCAAGATTTAAACGAACCCTCATGATAGAGTTTTTGACCCGAAAGAGCTCTAGAGGAACAATACACTGCCATAGGACCAACAATACTTGCATCACTAGTGAAAGAACCATCAGGAAGTGAATCTTGAAACTTCCATGAAACTTATTCTCCCTGATACAAGCATGAAAATTTTATGTATTTATGTCCCCTTCCTTAATCCATTTAACTTTATATTTCTCTCTCGCTAAATTATCAAGGTCTAGTAAGGCCTCCCCCAGCCTAACCAGTTTAATAGACAAGTGCCCATGGGAATTATCATCCCATTGGGAATGTAACATAAGATCAAGTTGATAAATATCATTATTGAGTATTTTAAAATTAACATCCTAGTTATGGAGAATTAAAAGGCAAGAAATAATGGTAGTTTTTAGACTTCTTGTAAAGACCCGTAAAATTCAAGGAAATTTTTTTTCTTAATTTTCTTTGGAATTTTACAAGAACGCAGTTTCAGACGGCACCTGATTCCGAGGCCCGGTGTGCCCGGAATCATTTTCCGAAGTTTTGGCTCGGGTACGTTCAGTGAACGGACGAGCGGGTTTTTCTAACTTTTGAACCGGTGCCCGGAATCGAATTCTGAGGGCACCGATGAAATCGCAGCGCCGGTATTCGCTTAGAAACGCCTCTTCCGGAGTTGCGTTTGCTCGGGTGTGGTTTTTAATTTTCGGGCTTAAGGTTAAGAAATAAAATAATTTTGCGACAACTTTATTTTATTTCGCTTAAGCCACTTGGAAGCCACTTGAAGCCACTTAAAGGCGGCTTGAACTGAGTTGAACTGGATAGGATGCTATCCAGAAATATCCTACCCCTTGGTAGGATATTTGTGCGGTGGGACCCGCACGAGCCCCGCCGTTTCTTTCGCTAAGTAACGCACCCGCGAAAACCCGTCAAAGTAACTGAAAAGTCAACCGACGCGTTTTCTTTAATTCTTAACAGACCATTTAATTGGGCGGTTTATTTCGTGAATTAAATGGACTGTTTCTTCGTGAATTAAATGGGTCGTTTCTTTCGTTGAATTAATTCAACGAATTGATGGATCGTTTCTTAACCGGTTTCGTGTTGGCATGTTTATAAAATAAGGCCAACATAAAAAAATCCTTGGAAAGGATTTGAAAGAATCTTCGTTCCTCCACCCTCTCCGCGAAGAACGCGAAGAA
Source organism: Viscum album (assembly GCA_963277665.1). Lineage (NCBI taxonomy): Eukaryota > Viridiplantae > Streptophyta > Magnoliopsida > Santalales > Viscaceae > Viscum > Viscum album. Next base: position 160,671,300 of record OY728155.1, on the reverse strand, counting down.
CGCGAAGAACGCGAAGAACGCGAAGAACGCGAAGAACTCCGGCGAACGGAATTCGACGACGCACACCAAGATCTGCGACGTCGACGAGATCTACCCGCGACGTTCTTCGGCGACGTCTTTCTTCCGCGGCCGATCCTCGTTCGGCAACAAAGATTGGCGACGCGACGAGTGATTCCGCGACGACGCGGCGATCTCCATCTTCCGCGACGAGCAAATCCCGCGACGATCCCCCGTTCGGCAACGACAAGGTAAGGGATGTTGGAATTCTTTTTAAAATCCCGTGTTTATTCTTTTGAAATATAGAACCCGATCACGAAACAATTTTAATTTATTTAAAATTGTTGATTGGTTTCTTTCCTGTTTCTCCCGTTGATTATGACTAACGCGGAGGGTGCGGGTCTAACGAACAAGACCCGGCAACCCTCCGTCGATCTTCCTTTGTGTGCGGATTTGGCGAGCGACGGCAAAAGCGCGACGCAAGGGCCATATGTTGATTCCGCAGTGAAGGACGCATCCCGGGAGGAACAACGGCGCAGACGGGAGGCAAATCGGGCCACCGGAGCATCTCCGGCGGCCCGCGGAAGGAGGCGGCGGCGCGGGTCGCCGGCGCGGCGGCGCCGGCGACCGGGGGCGGCGGCGCCCGGCGCGCCGCCGGAGGAGTCCGCCGCGGCCGAGCCGCGGCGGCGGCGAGCCGCCGGACCGCGTCCGCGGTCCGGCCTTCCAGCACGCGGCCCGCGCGGGCCGCGTTTTCTCCAAAGCCGCGGGTTTGACCCGCGGCGGCAGCGCTTCGGCCGCTCGGCCGAAGCCGAGCCGGTCCGGTCGGCCGGGCCGCGCCCAGGCCGGACCGGACCCGGCCGAGCCGGTTCGGGCCGGGTCGGGCCGACCCGGTTCGGGCCGACCCGGTTCGGCCGACCCCAGGGGGGGGTTCGGGCCGGGTCGCCCCGGGCCCAGTACCCCCGTTTCGGGCCCTCTACGGTCTTTCGCCCATATCTTGGGCCTGGGACCTCCGATTGACGAACCGTCAGCGGCTACGCGATCCTTGGATCGAGACGGTCGTTTCGGTATATTATACTCAAGGTTTCGGAAGACTTTGGGTTCGGCCGGGTTGGTTCGTACACGAAGCCAACCGGGCCCTCGGAGCGGAAACGCTCATAACTTGAGCTACGGACGTCCGAACGACGTACCGTCAGCTGTGGTAGTTTCCTCTAAGTGAGACGGAACTTTTGGCATACTCCGCCCGAGGATCGGATACAGGCGGAGTACGGTCGGGTTGGTTTTGCCCTAAAAACCAACCGGGCCCCTGGGACGAAAATGCCAATAACTCACAGACCGGGCGTCCGATTGACGCGCCGCCTGTTTCGTTGACTTCCTCTTGATGAGACGGAACTTTTGACATACTCCGCCCGAGTTTTGGATACAGTCGGAGTATGGCCGGGTTGGATTGTACCCGAAATCCAACCGGGCCCCTGGAACGGGAAATCTGATATCTTTCAAACAGGACGTCCGCTTGACGAGCCGTCAGCGGCGTTGGTGGTTACGTTGAGTAACGGTCCCTTTGAGTATACCCTATGGGAGTTCGGGGTGCAGTTGAGATACGGCCGGGATTGGTTTCGCTCACGAAACCAACCGGGCCCCTGGGACGAAAAGGCTAATAACTCACAGACCGGGCGTCCGATCGACGCGCCGTCTGTTGCGTTGAGACCCCTGTGACGAGACGGACCTTTGAGACACTTCTTCGCGGGACCTTGTGATACTTGGAGTATCGACCAGTAGCTCGTGGAGCGGACCCGTGGTACTTGACAGTGGTGGTGCGCTTGGATGCAGCAGCAGACCCTTGACGGTGGAGCGCTTGGTTGTAGCGGCGGACCCGCGTTACTCTACGGAGTGTGTGCGCTTGGATGCAGCAGCAGACCCTTGACGGTGGAGCGCTTGGTTGTAGCGGCGGACCCGCGTTACTCTACGGAGTGTGTGCGCTTGGTTGTAGCGACAGACCCGCGACGGTGGAGACGTGCGTGCAGTGTACGGAGACCGTGTAGCTGGCTGAGACCTGACGACTGCTTGACCGACTCGACTTGGAGTGAGTCGACTAGCCCAGTGGACGGAGCGCCCAGTAGTTGGTAGCAGACCCACGGCGGACGGAGCGCCTGTTAGTTGGCAGCAAACCCGCGGTACTCGACAGGAGGAGTACCTCAGTAGGCTATTTGGGCGAGCGCCCGGTATTTGGCGACAGACCCTCAGCGGACAGAGCGCCAGGTAGTTGGCCGCAAACCCGCAGTACTCGACAGGAGGAGTACCTCAGCAGTCTTAGGTTAGTGAGCAGTACCTCGGAGTCGTGACAGGACCACTGCACACTCCAGAGACGGAGCTCTTCAGCAGTTACGGTTTCGATAATGAAAATCCTGGTTTGAGCTGAGACTTTGACCTTTGTGTTTCCTCATGATTGAGATGGGTCGCTTGATAACTTAGGTATATGTATGGGCATACACCTGGGTGATGGTTATCCGTTGATTTCATGATTTTTGTGTATCCTTGAGATTGGATGAGTTACTTGATGACTTAGGTATATGTATGGGCGTATACCTAAGAAGAGTCTGATGTTACTTCGTGATTGCTGCCTTTACTTTGTGGATATCCATGTTGGATTTAGTGAGACCTTAAGGGTCTCGGGGTCCCTACTGAGTAGCTTATACTCACCCCTGCACGGGCTATGCCCGCACTTCGTTGTGTTGGTTGCAGACGACGGACAGCGCAGATCGCAGTTGAGACTTGCGGAGCAGGTCGGTACCCGGAGGTGGACCACTGGGCGGACGTACCCGGAGTAGACGACAGGACCTGTGGAGTAGAGGAGCTATCTGTACCTACCCTTCAGGTAGGATCCGTGGTGGACGATCCAGGAGCTGAGCCATCTGTACCTACCCTTCAGGTAGGAATCGAGGCGGACGACCCAGGAGCCGCTTCGTTCTTCCAGCTGCTGTTTTTCCCTTTCAAGTTGTACTTTACAGTTGGGCTTGTATTTCCGGCCCCCTTTACTTTTCTGCACTTGTAGTTACTTTCCGCTTGCTGACTCTGTGGTGGTTGTTACTTATAAAGGCAATGCCTTCCCTGTTATCGGGATTTACGCCTTTGGTGCTAGTCGCCAGCCCCTGGCCTATGGAAGGCGGGCTTGGGGTAGTCACGGCACGGGCCCCGAGGACGGGTCGTGACAAATTGGTATCAGAGGCGGTCGGTTCTACCGCAGACTCTGATCGTCTTTTCTTTCTATGTGAAGCAATAGTGTTAAGGGTACCGAGTGTGGTTTTCAGTTCAGGGAGTCCAGTGTTGGTGCGGGCGGCCGACGTATCCATACACCAGGACCCTGACAACTGATTTCCGACTTTGTGCACGAAAACACTGATTGCATGTGTGTTTTCAAAGGTTCCCCCCCTTAAAACAGCTCAAACCAGGTCAGCTCACCAGGTATAATCGTTTGATCGTGTTACGTTGTTTCTTTCAGGATGTCTTTTCTCGGACGACCAGCTAGAGCCCGGAGGGATGAGCATGCTGACAGTCTGTCGAGCGACGAGACTTCGGTACAGGGCCCTCTTGCAGTTGAGGCACCAGCGGAGGCACCAGCGGTACTACCATACGTTGGGCCACCGATGCCACCAGCCCCAGCAGTAGGCGATGCCCGCTACTTGCGCGCACTGCATGAGTTCCAGCGCCAGAGGCCACCCAGGTTCGGGGGAGAGATGGACCCGCAGGCGGCTGAGGATTGGCTGGAGGCCGTGGTGGGAGTCTTCAGGCTAGTGAGGACACCATCAGACTTCATGGTGACCTTTGCTGCCAGCCTTCTTCAGGCAGCAGCAGGCAGGTGGTGGAGCCACTTGTTCCAGTTTTGCGATGGAATGGCTTTCACATGGGAAGACTTTGAGACCTTCTTCAGGGTGGAGTTTGTGCCAGTAGCTCTACACCCCGAGCGTGATCAGGAGCTGCTGCCTTTGCCACGTGTTTCTCGATCAGAAGCCGAGTCATCTGTGGGCAGTAGACAGATGATGCAGAGGCCCAGAAAGACCAGACCAGCAGTTAGACGGTCTCGGGTTTTGCGACCGGTGGTGCAGGGCACCCGGAGTGGGAACGGAGCTAGCCGTGCAAGGAGCAGGTTGTGTTACTCATGTCGCGGAAAGGGTCATCTGGCACGTGACTGTCCGACTCCCGATCCGCAGGCTTTGAGGGAGCCACCGAGAAAGAGGCAACGACAAATGCTTGAGCAACAGTAGAACTCTTGGAGCAGGTGGACAGGAGCAGAACTAGTGGATACGTCTCTTGTACTTCTAGTTCCTTGTTGATGTTGCTTTTGTGTAGCGTCTTGTATTATGAGCTGCAATAATAAAAGACGCACCCTTTTGTGATGTTTTCATTCCTGTCCTCTTTTGTGATGTTACTAAGAGGTTCCAGTTGACTGTTGACTTGACCCTCACTTGTGAGACATCTACTGGAGGAGACCAGTTACCACACACTGATGCCGACAGTGTGACTCAACCCTTGGAGGCGAGAGTAACGGTTGGATCTCTTAGTAGTAGCGTCGAGGCCTTACGACGTCATCCTTGGTATGGATTAGTATCATCCATGTTAGGATTGACTGTTTTAGGCAAAGAATGTGGTTCATCCAGGGGATGAGACCAGGTTTCTCTTATCGGCAAAGAAGAAATCTCGCAGCTCATGTGGGACCAGAGATGGTCCGGGCCACGTCAGAAGAGGTCCATGTCATCCAGGAGCGGATGAGGAAAACACAGAGCCGGCAGAAGTCATACGCTGACAGGAGGCGGAGGCCACTAGAGTTCGAGGATGGTGACCACGCCTTCTTGCGGGTCACACCTCGACGTGGTATTCGGAGATTTGGCCGAGGCGGCAAGTTGTCTCCCCGCTTCATCGGGCCTTTCCAGGTCCTCAGCAGGGTTGGCGAGGTGGCTTATCGCCTGGCTCTGCCACCTCAGATGCACCGGGTGCACGACGTCTTCCACGTATCCCAGCTGAGGAGATACGTGCTCGACCCCCTTCGCATATCATCGACCATGAGGAGCTAGACGGTGGCGATGAGTGTCTTATACGGAGGTTCCTGTGGAGATCGAGGATCGACAGGAACGGATCCTAGGAGGATGGTCGATTCCTCTTGTACACTTTCTTTGACAGCGCGGGAACCTCCAGGTGAGCACATGGGAGCGGAAGGCTCAGATGCGTGCTCAGTACCGCTTTGTTTCCCTAAGTTTGTGGTGAAGCTTTACGGGGACGTAAAGCCCTGTGGTGGGAGTAATGTAAAGACCCGTAAAATTCAAGGAAATTTTTTTTCTTAATTTTCTTTGGAATTTTACAAGAACGCAGTTTCAGACGGCACCTGATTCCGAGGCCCGGTGTGCCCGGAATCATTTTCCGAAGTTTTGGCTCGGGTACGTTCAGTGAACGGACGAGCGGGTTTTTCTAACTTTTGAACCGGTGCCCGGAATCGAATTCTGAGGGCACCGATGAAATCGCAGCGCCGGTATTCGCTTAGAAACGCCTCTTCCGGAGTTGCGTTTGCTCGGGTGTGGTTTTTAATTTTCGGGCTTAAGGTTAAGAAATAAAATAATTTTGCGACAACTTTATTTTATTTCGCTTAAGCCACTTGGAAGCCACTTGAAGCCACTTAAAGGCGGCTTGAACTGAGTTGAACTGGATAGGATGCTATCCAGAAATATCCTACCCCTTGGTAGGATATTTGTGCGGTGGGACCCGCACGAGCCCCGCCGTTTCTTTCGCTAAGTAACGCACCCGCGAAAACCCGTCAAAGTAACTGAAAAGTCAACCGACGCGTTTTCTTTAATTCTTAACAGACCATTTAATTGGGCGGTTTATTTCGTGAATTAAATGGACTGTTTCTTCGTGAATTAAATGGGTCGTTTCTTTCGTTGAATTAATTCAACGAATTGATGGATCGTTTCTTAACCGGTTTCGTGTTGGCATGTTTATAAAATAAGGCCAACATAAAAAAATCCTTGGAAAGGATTTGAAAGAATCTTCGTTCCTCCACCCTCTCCGCGAAGAACGCGAAGAACGCGAAGAACGCGAAGAACGCGAAGAACGCGAAGAACTCCGGCGAACGGAATTCGACGACGCACACCAAGATCTGCGACGTCGACGAGATCTACCCGCGACGTTCTTCGGCGACGTCTTTCTTCCGCGGCCGATCCTCGTTCGGCAACAAAGATTGGCGACGCGACGAGTGATTCCGCGACGACGCGGCGATCTCCATCTTCCGCGACGAGCAAATCCCGCGACGATCCCCCGTTCGGCAACGACAAGGTAAGGGATGTTGGAATTCTTTTTAAAATCCCGTGTTTATTCTTTTGAAATATAGAACCCGATCACGAAACAATTTTAATTTATTTAAAATTGTTGATTGGTTTCTTTCCTGTTTCTCCCGTTGATTATGACTAACGCGGAGGGTGCGGGTCTAACGAACAAGACCCGGCAACCCTCCGTCGATCTTCCTTTGTGTGCGGATTTGGCGAGCGACGGCAAAAGCGCGACGCAAGGGCCATATGTTGATTCCGCAGTGAAGGACGCATCCCGGGAGGAACAACGGCGCAGACGGGAGGCAAATCGGGCCACCGGAGCATCTCCGGCGGCCCGCGGAAGGAGGCGGCGGCGCGGGTCGCCGGCGCGGCGGCGCCGGCGACCGGGGGCGGCGGCGCCCGGCGCGCCGCCGGAGGAGTCCGCCGCGGCCGAGCCGCGGCGGCGGCGAGCCGCCGGACCGCGTCCGCGGTCCGGCCTTCCAGCACGCGGCCCGCGCGGGCCGCGTTTTCTCCAAAGCCGCGGGTTTGACCCGCGGCGGCAGCGCTTCGGCCGCTCGGCCGAAGCCGAGCCGGTCCGGTCGGCCGGGCCGCGCCCAGGCCGGACCGGACCCGGCCGAGCCGGTTCGGGCCGGGTCGGGCCGACCCGGTTCGGGCCGACCCGGTTCGGCCGACCCCAGGGGGGGGTTCGGGCCGGGTCGCCCCGGGCCCAGTACCCCCGTTTCGGGCCCTCTACGGTCTTTCGCCCATATCTTGGGCCTGGGACCTCCGATTGACGAACCGTCAGCGGCTACGCGATCCTTGGATCGAGACGGTCGTTTCGGTATATTATACTCAAGGTTTCGGAAGACTTTGGGTTCGGCCGGGTTGGTTCGTACACGAAGCCAACCGGGCCCTCGGAGCGGAAACGCTCATAACTTGAGCTACGGACGTCCGAACGACGTACCGTCAGCTGTGGTAGTTTCCTCTAAGTGAGACGGAACTTTTGGCATACTCCGCCCGAGGATCGGATACAGGCGGAGTACGGTCGGGTTGGTTTTGCCCTAAAAACCAACCGGGCCCCTGGGACGAAAATGCCAATAACTCACAGACCGGGCGTCCGATTGACGCGCCGCCTGTTTCGTTGACTTCCTCTTGATGAGACGGAACTTTTGACATACTCCGCCCGAGTTTTGGATACAGTCGGAGTATGGCCGGGTTGGATTGTACCCGAAATCCAACCGGGCCCCTGGAACGGGAAATCTGATATCTTTCAAACAGGACGTCCGCTTGACGAGCCGTCAGCGGCGTTGGTGGTTACGTTGAGTAACGGTCCCTTTGAGTATACCCTATGGGAGTTCGGGGTGCAGTTGAGATACGGCCGGGATTGGTTTCGCTCACGAAACCAACCGGGCCCCTGGGACGAAAAGGCTAATAACTCACAGACCGGGCGTCCGATCGACGCGCCGTCTGTTGCGTTGAGACCCCTGTGACGAGACGGACCTTTGAGACACTTCTTCGCGGGACCTTGTGATACTTGGAGTATCGACCAGTAGCTCGTGGAGCGGACCCGTGGTACTTGACAGTGGTGGTGCGCTTGGATGCAGCAGCAGACCCTTGACGGTGGAGCGCTTGGTTGTAGCGGCGGACCCGCGTTACTCTACGGAGTGTGTGCGCTTGGATGCAGCAGCAGACCCTTGACGGTGGAGCGCTTGGTTGTAGCGGCGGACCCGCGTTACTCTACGGAGTGTGTGCGCTTGGTTGTAGCGACAGACCCGCGACGGTGGAGACGTGCGTGCAGTGTACGGAGACCGTGTAGCTGGCTGAGACCTGACGACTGCTTGACCGACTCGACTTGGAGTGAGTCGACTAGCCCAGTGGACGGAGCGCCCAGTAGTTGGTAGCAGACCCACGGCGGACGGAGCGCCTGTTAGTTGGCAGCAAACCCGCGGTACTCGACAGGAGGAGTACCTCAGTAGGCTATTTGGGCGAGCGCCCGGTATTTGGCGACAGACCCTCAGCGGACAGAGCGCCAGGTAGTTGGCCGCAAACCCGCAGTACTCGACAGGAGGAGTACCTCAGCAGTCTTAGGTTAGTGAGCAGTACCTCGGAGTCGTGACAGGACCACTGCACACTCCAGAGACGGAGCTCTTCAGCAGTTACGGTTTCGATAATGAAAATCCTGGTTTGAGCTGAGACTTTGACCTTTGTGTTTCCTCATGATTGAGATGGGTCGCTTGATAACTTAGGTATATGTATGGGCATACACCTGGGTGATGGTTATCCGTTGATTTCATGATTTTTGTGTATCCTTGAGATTGGATGAGTTACTTGATGACTTAGGTATATGTATGGGCGTATACCTAAGAAGAGTCTGATGTTACTTCGTGATTGCTGCCTTTACTTTGTGGATATCCATGTTGGATTTAGTGAGACCTTAAGGGTCTCGGGGTCCCTACTGAGTAGCTTATACTCACCCCTGCACGGGCTATGCCCGCACTTCGTTGTGTTGGTTGCAGACGACGGACAGCGCAGATCGCAGTTGAGACTTGCGGAGCAGGTCGGTACCCGGAGGTGGACCACTGGGCGGACGTACCCGGAGTAGACGACAGGACCTGTGGAGTAGAGGAGCTATCTGTACCTACCCTTCAGGTAGGATCCGTGGTGGACGATCCAGGAGCTGAGCCATCTGTACCTACCCTTCAGGTAGGAATCGAGGCGGACGACCCAGGAGCCGCTTCGTTCTTCCAGCTGCTGTTTTTCCCTTTCAAGTTGTACTTTACAGTTGGGCTTGTATTTCCGGCCCCCTTTACTTTTCTGCACTTGTAGTTACTTTCCGCTTGCTGACTCTGTGGTGGTTGTTACTTATAAAGGCAATGCCTTCCCTGTTATCGGGATTTACGCCTTTGGTGCTAGTCGCCAGCCCCTGGCCTATGGAAGGCGGGCTTGGGGTAGTCACGGCACGGGCCCCGAGGACGGGTCGTGACACTTCTTAACTTATTTTGAAGAGGAACCCAAGAAAAAACTTGAACAAGAGTAGACCAAGAAGGGATAACCATTTCTCTAAAACCTTCTTGTTGGAATCCTCATGTATTAATCATGTTTTAATGATAAAAAATCTTATTCAACCTAGTTAACTCTTGTACATTATATCAAATCATGTGTATTAATGTTTAAAGTATTCTCATGCTCTAATAACAACCATTCAAGATCTTAATTTCTATATATTTAGTTCGCTTGATTTATACTATCCTTAATCTCCTCACATAATACCTTCTTTGAAAAATGATTAAGTCTAATCCATTATATTATCATCATTGCTTAAGTCAGAACATAGTTACATTGATAAAGTCTAAGACACCATGAGTCTACCACTGGTTATGTCTTTCTGGCACCGTGAAGTAAGACACCATGAAGCAAGACACTGTGAAGCAAGACACCGTGAAGCAAGACACAGTGAAGCAAGACACCTTGAAGCAAGATACCGTGAATCAAGACACTATGAACATAATACACCATGAAGCAAGACACCATGAAGCAAGACACCATGAAGCAAGACTCTGTGAAGCAAGACACCGTGAAGCGAGACACCATAAAGCAAGACATTGTGACCATAAGACACTGTGACCACGAGACACCGTGACTGTGAGACACCATGACCATAAGACACTGTGACACTTAGACACCATGATCAATATAGACACCGTGTGAACGAGACACTGTTTTCATGACTTACTATGACACCATTTCTTAAACTATTTTTTCGTCTTTTAATTTAATTTCTATTGGTCATATTTGAAGATTTTAATGCACTTACATAATTAATGTTTCTTTATAGACATATCATCAGATAGTACAAGGTACGAGGTGTAGAATACATGAAACCTGTCGGCTCCAACACATGCATTCCAAGATAAAAGCAAATTGTGGCCAAGAATCAAACAGTGTAATACAAAAACAAAAAACATTGCTGTGAGCAACCAAACGAAAAACACTGAGAAAATTTCTAAAGGATTGTCACATGCATGAAACCCGACTCTGAAGAACATATAGAGTACAATGGAATCCAGATTACATCTTCACACTGTAGAACCTCATGAAGAACACAAGCTGAATCGTGACACTCTATTTTACAGACAAGAACTCGAACTCTACATTTGCTTCATCTCAGAAGTTCAAAGCTGCAAAGACAAACACTCAGAGCTCTTCTAAACCTATATCCATATTTTTCCTCTGTTGTGTATCTGTTTATTACCTTTATAGTAGAGTGTGTACCTATAGAATAACACACTCTATCTCCTATATTAAAATGAATGATACAAGATATCCTTACTCAACCATTCTCTTACTCTTGTGTATACCCACAGATAAGTGTGGAAGAGGTCCCTATGTGGCCTGATTATTTTTTCCCCATGAAAACTATGGAAGAGGTACCTGTGTGACCTAGAATGTCTGTGTACTATTGTTAACCCTGATCTAGGGTGTGGACCAAAGTTTATTATATAAACTTCTTGGTGGAAATTGATCACAAAGTGGAGTGGATTAGGTCTTGTCTTGAGTCTAAACCACTTGTTTCATATCCGCTGTGTGCTTAATTTAGTTTTCTCTATTTTATCACTTTACTATATAATTCAGAAATTGATAATTTCACTTTGATAGTTAGTCTTAGAAAGAAGTTATAACTGGCTTGTCTTAGTAGAATAACTTTAAAATTAATTTTAATAACACAAATTAAGATTACTGAGAATTAATCAATCTTCTAAGAAGTTACTTAAACAGTCAAACTCTTATAATAGTATATACTTGATTAACTAGGATGTATTTAATCTTTGGGGAAACCTTTTCGAAATAAATTTTACAGAAATTTTTATAGTTACTCAATTCACCCCTCCCCTCTTGAATAATCTAATCCGACCAACATTTGGTAACAGAGGCTATTTATTATGACCCTGTTTATTCTTATTCAAATGTGATTGTAGTTGTACTTTAAAGATCTTTAATTTCTGTTAATTCTAAATTTCTAGCTCTTTTAAAGTAATAATTTATTATGGATAATAGATTGGAAGGCGATGTAACCAACAGACCACCATTCTTTAATGGAACTAATTATTCTCAATGGAAAATTAAAATGAAAATGCATTTAGAGAGTATGAGTTTTGAAATTTGGTCATCCATTATAGATGAATACAAAATTCCTACTACTGATAGAATCACATGGGATGAACCTAGAAAAACTGCCTATAATAACAACTGCAAAGATATGAATTCTGTATACTACTCCTTTGGAGATGAAGAGTTTAATAGAATTTATGCTTGTAAGACTGCCCATGAAATTTGGTATACCCTATCTGTCTCACATGAAGGAACATATAGTGTAAAATAAATGAGACTTAATACTTATACTATCAAATATGATAATTTTAAAATGAAACCTGATGAGCCTATTTATGACATGCATCTTAGGTTCAATGAGATTTGAAACACAATGATTTCTCTTGGAAGAGAAGTCACTGTCAAGGAACAGATCATGAGAATACTTAGATGTTTATCTGAGATATGGAGGGGAACCTCTGTCCTTATTAGAGAATCATGTGACATAAGAAAAATACCTGTAAAAGAAATAATTGGGAAACTGATGATGTATAAGGAAGATCTGAAAGTCAATAAAGTGGAGGATGAACCAAAGAGGAAATCTGTTGCATTCAAGATAACCACCTTTAAGCACAAAGACAAAGGGAAACTAGAAGCTTATGTAGAAAGCTCCACTAGTGAATAATCATCATCTTAAAGTGATGAAGAGATGGCTCAACTAGCCAGAAGATTCAAATGATTTTAAAAAAAGAAGAACTATTTCGGAAAGCCAAACTTAAAGGGAAAATATGACCAAAAAGGAAACTGGAAGAAGGACTGGAAAAGAAGTGACAAGACTAATGAAATTGTCTACTATGAATGTAAGTGCAAAGTACATATAATGGATGACTGTCCAAAGCTCAAGTACAAAAATAAATATGAGGACAAGGACAAGAGGTACAAAAAGGAAATGAAAGCAACATGGAGTGCTTCTGAGGATAGTTCAAGTGACTCAGAGACATCACATGATGAACAGGCTAATAAATCCAATATTTGTTCTATAACAAACACATATGAGGTAACACTGGACTCTTATATACATAACTCATATTATTCTGAAGATGAAAGTGACTCTAAAAAAATTACTAATGAAGAAATGTTTGAATACTGTAACATGGTTGAGGAAACATGTAATCAATTAAATACAAATATTAATCATTAAAGAAACAACATGCTCTTACCGTGACTATTAAATCTGAGCTCACAACTGAAAAGAAGAAAAATGCTCAGATTCTCAAAGAAAAAAATAAATTAAAAATGTCTAATGAGCAATTTAAGAGGGACCTAGAAAAGCTTACTAATGGGAAAAATACCCTTACCCAAATGCTAGGAAAACAAATTGCCCCTAAATACACCATTGGCATTGGTTATCAACATGGTAAAAGAAACCTTAGTAGAACAAAGCTTGTTTCAAAATCTAGGACATACAGTTTTACTCCCAGTTCTAGACTCAAATCAAATAATTCAATCCATGATACATATTCTACTGTTTCAAGTTTTTGTGGGCCAAATACAGTTTATTTTTCAAATACTTTACATAATTCTTATAAGAAACCTATGAGGCAAATATGGATTCCTAAAGCACTTATTACTAATGTTACTGGACCCAAACAAGTATGGGTACCAAAATCTATTTTTTCTTAATCTTTTTAAAGGAAAGCTGCTTAAAGAGCTCCTAAAAAATTCTATGGTACTTGGACAGTGGATGTTCAAGGAACATGACAAAAGACTACTCATGCTTCAAGAACCTAATAAAAGTAGATGGAGGACATGTCACATTTGGTGAAAATACCAAGGGAAAGATTATTGGCCTTGGCCAAATCGGTAACTTTAACTCAGTTTTGATTTCTAAAGTATTGTTTGTTGATGGTTTAAAATACAATCTTCTTAGTATCTCAAAAATATGTGATGATGTATTTCATGTTAGATTTGAAAATGATTCTTGTAATGTCTTTAATTCTAAATATGAATTAGTATTTTCTGCATTAAGAAATTAAAATGTTTATTATGTTAATTTAGATTCTTTAGCTTCACAAAATTATTCATGCCTAAGTGTATTTCATAAAGAATCTTGGATCTGGCCTAGAAGACTAGGACACTGTAATGTTCACTCCCTTAGAAATCTATCTAGAAAAAACCTAGTTAAAGACATACCCAAACTTGAGTTTCCAAATGACAAAGTATGTAATCCCTATCAAAAGGGAAAACAACACAAAGTTTCTTTCAAACCAAAGAAAGAAGTTTCAACATATCAACCTCTTGAACCGGTTTACATGGATTTGTTTGGACTATCTAGAGTTTCTAGTTTAAATGGGAAGCTCTATGTTTATGTTATTGTAGATGACTTTTCTAGATATACTTGGACCTTCTTTATGGCTCACAAAAGTGAAGCCTTCTCTTATTTTACCAAATATTCCAATTCTGTAGAAAATCTAAGTGGACTTAGAATTAAATATTTAAGAAGTAATCATGGTCGTGAGTTTGAAAATCAAGAGTCTAAATCCTTTTTCTCAAAAAATGGTTATAATCACAATTTCTCTGCCCCAAGAACACTTCAGTAGAATGGATTTGTAGAGAGAAGAAATAGAAATCTGCAAGAAATTTCTAGAACAATGCTTAGTGAATATGTCCTACCTATTTATTTTTGGGCTGAAGATGTCAATACAGCGGGCTACATAATCAATAAAGTGTTGATCAGACATATTCTTAAGAGGACTCCTTACGAATTATGGAACAATAGAAAACCCAAGGTTGTCTACTTTAAAGTTTTTTATTACAAAGTCTATATTCTTAATACCAAAGACAATCTTGACAAATTTGCATCCAAAAGTGATGAAGTTATCTTTTTAGGATATTCCATGTCTAGTAAAGCCTATAGAGTGTTCAATAAAAGAACTAAATGTGTGGAAGAATCTATTCATGTCAAATTTGATGAAACAAACCCACATGAGCCTAAAACCATCCTAGAGAATCTGGAGGATGATGTATCAAATCTGAACATCAATTCAAAATCCTAAAATTCTTTTGTGAAAGAATCTGTTAAAACTTCAAACTCTAGAAATTCCTTAGAATCAAGTCACAATAAACCTGAATCTGTTGATGAAATTGAAATTACTAGTCCCTCTTTTTCTAGAACTGTTAGAACCCTTAAGAACTATCCCTTATATGTTTTTGTAGGAGACTTAGATAAAGGAACTCAAACTAGAGATTCTCTTAGAAATCAGGTTAAACATCAAGTCTTCTTGTAACAACTTGAACCTAAAAACATTAATGACGCTATAAATGATGAATTTTGGGTGATGGATATTCAAGAAGAACTTAATCATTTTTAAAGGAACAAAGTTTGGAAACTTGTTGAAAGACCCAAGGAAATTTTTACCATAGGCACTAAATGGTTGTTTAGAAATAAGGTAGATTAAGCTGGTAAAACAGTTATAAATAAGGCTATATTAGTAGTATAAGGCTATAGTCAAGAAGAAGGAATTGACTATGAGGAGACCTTTAAACTAGTATCCAGACTTGAAGCCATCAGAATCCTGTTTGCCTATGCTGCACATTTTAATTTTAGATTATATCAAATGGATGTTAAGAGTGCATTCTTAAATGGGTATATAGTTGAGGATGTTTTTGTTGAACAACCCCCTGGATTTACAAACCCCCATTTTCCAAATCATATTTTTAAAATATCAAAATCCTTATATGGTTTAAAGCAAGATCTAAGAGCTTGGTATGATAGATTGAGTAATTTTCTAATTTCCAAAGGTTTTACAAAAGGAACAGATGATCCAACCCTTTCTATAAAATAAATTTCTAATGATGTTTTAGTTGTTAAAATCTATGTAGATGAAATTATTTTTGGATCTTTAAAGAATTATTTATGTGTTGATTTTTATAAAATGATGCAAAATGATTTTGAAATGAGTTTAATGGGTGAACTAAAATTCTTTCTTGGATTTAAAATCTTTCAAAATAATGATGGAATTGTTTCAACCCAAAGTAAATATACTAGAGATATTCTAAAACGTTTTGGATTGGATATCACTAAAATTAGTGACACTCCCATGAGCACCACTTGTAAGTTGGATATTGATGAAGATGGAAAATCTATTGATCAAACCACTTATAGAGGAATGATTGGAAGTTTACTCTACTTAACTACTAGTCATCCTGACTTTATGTTTAGTGTGTGTATGTGTGTTCATTTTCAAGAAAACCCTAAGGAATCTCATTTAAATACTATAAAGAGAATTTTCAAATACCTCAAGAATACACCCAATCTAGGAATATTTTATCCTAAAGGACAATCATTTGAATTAGTAAGTTATTCTGATGCTGACTTCAGTGGATATAAGTTAGATAGAAAAAGCACATATGGAACATGTCACTTTTTAGGCAAGTCACTAGTATCATGGTGTAGTAAGAAAAAATATTTTGTTGCATTATCTACTACAGAAACTAAATACATAGCTGTTGGCAGTTGTTGTGCACAAATTTTGTGGATGAAACACACATTACTAGATTATGGATATCAATTCAGACATGTACCTACAAATTGTGACAACACAAGTGCTATTAACATCTCAAAAAATACTGTTTCACATTCTAGGACAAAGCACATTGATGTAAGATATCACTTTTTGAGAGATCATTATCAAAAAGGTGATATCACTTTGGAATTTATTGGTACTGAATATCAACTTGCTGATATATTCACCAAAACATTAAATTCTGAAATAATAGACTACATTATACATGAACTAGGCATGATAAATCTCAAATAGATACCGTACTTGTTACTGTTTCAGGTCTTACTGTTCGATATCTTACTATTTTATACTTTACTGTTTCATGATTACGGTTTCTCAGCTAGTGTTTCATATTACTGTATCACCGTAATACTCATGTTTACTGTCTCACTGTAAAGTTCATGTTTACGTTCTCACAGTTAGTATTCTGTGATTACTGTATGAAAGTTATTGTCTCACTGTAACATACATTGAGAAGTTCATTCACGGTCTCACCGTGAAGCTCATTTACTATCTCACAGTTTACTTTCTCACTGTAATGACCAGAAACAGTCTCACCGTGAAAATTCTTTATAATTTTTTTTATAAAAAACTCATATCAGGGTAATTATTCTTTTCCCTTCCTTATTTTTCCACATTTTTATTTTTGCAACGTTTGGTATTCCAAAATGATAAAATAATGAAATTATCACTCGATTATTCACTCGGTGTTTCTTCTACTTACTAATTTCGAACCCTTCTTAATCCCTGCAACCCTTCTCTCGTTCGAACCTTTAGTGAATTCCAAAAATGAAATGTTCGTCATCGTCGACACCTGAGATGCACAGCTCAAAGAAGAAGAAGATTGCACCAAAGCTAACATCTGAAGGACCTTTAAATCCTAATTTGGTAAAATGCATTGTTGTACCTGAGAAAGAGATTTGACCCAAATGGCTTCTCTCTAGTAAGTCTCTAGTATTGAAAGTGTTAGAATAGAAAGGCTGGTTAGAATGGTTCTCGAAGGAAGATAGACCCATCTGCCATAGGTTAGTGGCTCAGTTTTACTAGTACATACAATTATCTTTTGATTCTGGTGATAGTTACATTGTAAGAAGCTAGGCCAATGGCCAGAGATGCTCATTCTCTTTGAGGTTATGGGCTGAATGCCTTAGGATACCTCACAAAGGCATCTATGAGGATTATTAAAGAGGACCTCCACCTTCAACCAAATTATTTGATTTAGAAGATTCCCTAAAAAACTTAACTGAAAATGGAACCCAGAGAAGATCCATTGCTACTGAATTAGATGGAGAATCAAGGATTCTATTCAAGTTTATACAAAATTTGGTTTGTCCTAGGAAATGTGTTTCTTCTATTTTAAAATATCATGATGTGTTTTTGATCCAACATATAAAAAATGGGCATAAGATCAACCTATGCAAGTATATCATTCATCATATGTGTGAGCTGATCAAAGTCAAATCTAAGTCAACTTACCTATTTTACTCTCAGCTAATATCAACCATGCTTCATGCCAAATGTATGGTTGGACCTAATGAGGAAGTGATTAAGGATTGTGAATTCTATCTCTCAAAATCCACTATCAAAAGAATGAAGATGTACTAGAATCCTTGGAAAAAGGAATGGGTGGAAGAGAATGATAGAATTTATGAGAAATTCAATTCGGTGGACTATCCCTCAAGACCAAGAAATATTTTTGATCCTGTTTTGGAACTAGATGATACTTTTTGAGTATCCTGAAGAAGAGGAAAAAGAGGCTGAAGTACCACCTAGGGAAGCTATTATTGTTGAGGAAGGCATGACTACTATTCCTCATGAAGTTATTTAAGAATAAGTCCATGCTCCTAAATAAGCTGGTAATCTGGAAACTCAACTCGAGGTTGAAACAGAATCAGTTGCTAAAGAAGATGAAAAACATTCCATGGAAGAGCATACAGTAGAAGAGCCTATAGTGGAAGAACAACCTGTTATGTAAGAAACCAATCTTAAGGAACTCCCAGTGGAACAATTTATTCTTGAAATCATCCCTTAGATTGAACAACAAATGGATCTATATTTTCAGCTGGCTAGACAGGAAATGAGTGAGGAACTTAGAGCTGAGTCTTTGGAATTAGATTAAGATCCTAAGACTCTCACTCCTGAGAAGGAGGTATCTGTTGAGGGGGAGAAAACCCCAAATCTCGTGTCTATTGAAGCTTCACATCCGACTGAGTCCAGTCCTGTAGACACTCGGTATAAGTTTCCCATTTTCTATGATATGGATGACTCTCAGAAGGTTACATCAACCTGACTTGATCTTTCCTCTATATTGAAGTTGAAATCAGTCTCCAATATCTCACCTGAGAAGGAACCTAAGCCTATACCAGTCTCTACTCCTAAACCTTTATCTGAAAAAACTTCTATTTTGAGTAAGGATGATCTGAAGGAATTTGGTGCTACCCTCTTATCTGGGGTTGAGAAACTCATGAATACCCAACCTGTTCCTGTAACCAATTGAAGTGAGAGAGATTCCTCACTATTATTAGAGAAAATTATTTGTCAAATACAAACTAAGATGCTTCATGAGATTCAAGAAGTAAGAGTTGAAATTAAGATACTAAGTAATGAAGTGAAGACCCTAAGAAGTATGGTTGAAGACATGCAGAGAGAGCTGCATTAAAGATCTGAGCCTGTTGCTCCTCCTGTAGAACCTGTTTCTCCTCAAATCCCACAGGTTTTTGCGTCTCAGATTCAAACTTATCTATCTTCCTTAGATGAAAAGATCTCTGAAAGGAACAAACAAATTGTGAAGTAAATGAGAGAGCTTGTTTCCAATATTAGTAAACTCACTGATCAGTATACATGGTGTCTTCAAAAGGTGCTGAATCAACTCAAATATCTAACCACACCTGTCAATGCCTCTAAAGAATCTGGTCAATCCTCTAAACCCTCCTTGGATAGTGATCTGCTCAGAACTGTAGTCAGAGAAGAGATTTATAATGTACTTAGTGGTTTTATTACGGCTTCTCTATCTGAAGTTGTCAAGAACAGTGATAGAGTTCTTGACCTAGTACAAATCCACTCAAAAATTTCTAATGATTCTTAGCAAGATATTTCCAAGAAAGTGGATTTCTACTTCAATAGAATATTCTCCAAGACTGATATGACAAGCCATTTCAAGTATCTTGTAGAAAATCTGCGGATTACTCCTGTGACTCAAGCTTTCAAGACCCAAGTCCAAAATCTCACAGAGTTTACTCGATTGTTGGACAAGTTTATAGAGAACAAGGATGATTTTGAGAAAGCCATGCATTATGGTGGAGAGATCATTACAAATTTCATCAAACTTCTGAGACACTATCTTTATGTCTAGAGTACATCCATTGTTGCTCCAGCGGCTACACCTCTAAGACCTGGGCTGCCTACCTTCACTTCTGCCCTAGCCTCAACCACTATGTCTATCGGCCAAGCACTAAGTTAGATCAGGCTTGTGATTCTTGATCAACAACTACCTAGATCTTATACTGATCCCACTTTGGCTCCATCAGTCTTTGAAGGACTTCGTTTACCCTCTTTATCAACCACCTGACTGCCTTATTCTACCTAGACCTCTACCCCTATGGCTTCCTCTTCTACCACTGTAGCTAAAGTAAAAGAGAAGGTCATCCCATGAAGAAGAACAATGATTACCCTTTTTTTTATAGGGATGCTATTGCTTTTTTATTTCTCTTTTGTTGTACTAAAACTTATTTGCTATTAATGGAATGTACCTTTTTGACTTCTCTTATTCCATCTTTTTGATAATCCTAAAAGAGGGATAAATTTATATATGTTAGCCATTTATCTCTATAGTTCAATCCAATATACACCTTAACTTTAGATGATTTATGATCATCAAAAAGGGGAAGATTGTTGGAATCATCATGTATTAATCATGTTTTAATGATCACAAATCTTATTCAACCTAGTTAACTCTTGTAAATTATATCAAATAATGTGTATTAATGTTTAAAGTATTATCATGATTTAAGAAGAGCCATTCAAGATCTTAATTTCTCTACATTCAGTTCACTTACTTTATACTATCCTTAATCTCCTCACATAATACCTTCTTTGAAAAATGCTTAAGTCTAATCCATTATATTATCATCATTGATTAAGTCTGAACACAGTTACTTTGACAAAGTTCGAGACACCGTGAGTCTGCCACTGGTTATGTCTTTATAGCATCGTGAAACAAGACACCGTGAAGAAAGACACCGTGAAACAAGACACCATGGAGCAAGACACCGTGAAGCAAGACACCGTGACTGTAAGACACCACGAAGAAAGACACTATGAAGCAAGACACCATGAAGCAAGACACCGTGAAGCAAGACACCATGACCATAAGACACCGTGACCATGAGACACCATGACCGCGAGACACCATGACCATAAAACACCATGACACTCAGACACCATGATAAATATATACACCATGTGAAGGAGACACCATTTCCATGACTTATTGTGACACCGTTTCTTAAACTATTTTTTCATCTTTTAATTTAATTTCTAACGGTTATATTTGAAGATTTTAATGCACTGAAATAGTTAATGTTTCTTTGTAGACATATCATCGGATAGTACGAAGTACGAGGTGCAGAATACATGAAACCTATCAGCTCCAACACATGCATTCCAAGATAAAAGCGAAGTGTGGACAAGAATCAAAAAATGCGATACAAAAACGAAAAACAAGGCTGTGAGCAACCTAATGAAGAACAATGAGAAAATTTCTAAAGGATTTTCACTTGCATGCAACCTGACTCTGAAGAACATACAGAGTACACTGGAATCCAGAGTACATCTTCACACTGTCAAACCTCATGAAGAACACAAGCTGAATCGCGACACTCTATTTTACAGATAGGGACTTGAAATCTACATCTTCTTCATCTTAGAAGTCCAAAGCTGCAAAGAAAAATCACTCAGATCACTTCTAAACCCATCTCCATATTTTTCTTTTGTCGTGTATCTGTTTATTAACTTTCAAGTAGAGTGTGTACCTGTATAACAACACACTCTGTCTCCTGTATTAAATTGGAGGATACAAGATATCCTTACTCAAAAATTTTCTTACTCTTGTGTATACCCACGAATAAGTGTGGAAGAGGTCCCTGTATGGCCTGGTTATTTTTGTCCCCATGAAAACTATGGAAGACGTCCCTGTGTGACCTAGAAAATTTGTGTACTATTGTTAACCTCGATCCAGGGTGTGGATCAAAGTTTATTATATAAACTTCTTGGTAGCAGGTGATCACCAATTGGAGTGGATTAGGTCTTGGCTTGAGACTGAACCACTTGTTTCATATCTGCTGTGCTGCTTAATTTAGTTTTCTCTGTTTTATCACTTTACTGTATAATTCAGAAATCACTAATTTCACTTTGATGGTTAGTCTTAGGAATAAGTTATAACTAGATTGTCTTAGTAGAACAACTTCAAAAGTAATTTTAATAACACATATTAAGATTACTGAGAATTAATAAATCTTCTAAGAAGTTACTTAAACAGTCAAACTCTTATAACAGTA
Source organism: Viscum album (assembly GCA_963277665.1). NCBI lineage: Eukaryota > Viridiplantae > Streptophyta > Magnoliopsida > Santalales > Viscaceae > Viscum > Viscum album. Next base: position 160,649,805 of record OY728155.1, on the reverse strand, counting down.
TAGCCTCAATTAACTAGGCTGTATTTAATATTTGGGGAAACCTTTTCGAAATAATTTTTATAGAAATTTTTATAGTTACTCAATTCACCCCTTCCCTCTTGAGTAATTTACTCTGACCAACAATTTTAACTACATCCATCAGTTGATATAGAAAAAACCATTATTAACATTACCTAAAGAATGAACATGAAAAATAAAAGGAGGGTAGTTTGATAAGGATATGGAAAAGAAAGTAAAAAAGAAGCAGGAGAAGGTATAAATGTCTTGGATATTACCTAAACATATATGACCCTTCAATTATTGCACCAGGTGAAGGAATCCTCTGAATAGCCCATATCGAGTAGCCGATTAGAAGTAGTGAAGAATTGGAAATATTGGATACCATTTCTAGGGTAAAGGCCTCCTCCTTTATTTTCAAATGGATTAATAATGGTATTGAAATCTCCCCCAAAAAACCATGCATTTGAGACACTATTATAGGTTTAATGAGAGTCCCAATGTTATTTCCTCTGATCTGTTTTTCATTTGGTATAAACAATAGACTGAATATATGACCCTTCATTAGTACTTATCCTAATAGAGAGGTTATGCTTAGAATTTTCTAAAAAATAAAATTGGATTTGTCCATTCTATAAAAGCCAAATGTTCCCGTTAATTGGTCTCCCATGCATAAAGTGACTGAAATAAATACTTCAAGATAAGTCCTTGATGGACTAAGAATTGATTTTTGGTACTGGGAGGGAAAAAAGGAAACATTCTTATTCCAAATATACTTCATGATGATTTTTCTTTTAGACAAGTATCCCAGACCTCTATCATTCCAAATGATTGAAAAAATCATTGATAAATGGAAGCTACCTCATTCATGACTAAATAAAATAAAGTTCCTAATAAATTACCCGTTTCAATAAATTTGGATTTGGATTGGGTCACAATGCTGCTTGGAGGAAGCTTGGATTTAAAAACCTTAGAGAACCATTAATAGAGGACGACTGGAGGATAACCTCCCTAAATTCATATAATAATTAAAATTAATTATGCATGGGAGTAGTTTTAATGGATGGAGAAGACCTAAGATGACCATTAAAGGGAGCTAATTGGACCAAACATGAAAGAAAACCAAGTTGGGGATCATCTAAAACATTTTGGTTACTGGAAGGACATAAAAGAGGATCCTTTACTGGAACTTTATAGATGTTCATGGAAAAAATGGGAAGAGAAATAATCCATGAAATGAACCACTAAATTATTCAGAGTTAAGAGGACACACTCTAATAGTGATAATCACCAGGAGACTGAAAGTCCTGAGAAGACACCTTTACAGACACCACATGTAGCATTACTGGAAGAAAAAGTGCCAAGGAAACAGGGGGCTTTCCATAGTGGACCCCATGGCCGAGATATTTTCTATGTATTCATGTGTAACATAAGGAACATATGTCACAATATATTCAAAAATTCTCTCAAGATCCCTTAGAGTAGGGTCCAAAGAGGTGAGCTCACCAGTTTGATGGGGATCCTTGGATGTAGGCTTGGATGGAATTCCTTGGTTCCTACAAGATGGATTATAATGACCTTGAATAACATAGTGAGAGAATAATCTAGGAGATAAGGAAAAAACAATGGATTTCTAGAATGAAAGATCAGTCCCTACACGTAGAAGAATCCTGTGTGGGAGTGGAAAATCCAGTCAAACTCTACATAGTTACAATCCTCCATGGTGTGCTCCATCCTTATAGTTTTTTCATCAGCATAGTGGAAATGAATAAGAGAATTTAAAATGGATTTGAGAATGGACGAATTCTGAAACAGAAGAGGGATACCAGGGAGGAATATCCAAAGCGCTTATAAGGAGGAGTCCTTTCATCCATGAGATCAAAGTGACAATCAAATAAAAATAAATATTTGACAATCGCAAGACGATCCCTCCCAATCCCAATCCTAGATGAAGTCCATCTCTGAAAGTAATTGAATGCAGAAATACTTATTGTAAAAAATGGACACCGCCACCACACCTACTAGATCCCAGGAATTGAAAAAGCTAGACAAGACCCCCATATAAGGCCAACCATAACTAAAATTCATAATAAGGGACCAATGATGTTAGGGAGATGTATAAACAAGTCCACTCTTTGAAAGCGAGAAGGCTGAGCAGCCATCCACCAATTCCCATTCCTTTGAATCCAAGGATAAGTCCTTGAATAATGAATATTTATTTATTAAATAAATATTACTATATTATTCCCTGATAAATATAATAAATATTATATTCATTAAATCTTGTGAATAAATATTTATTTTTATTTAACTCACATATTTATTATTCCAAATAACTAATGATTAAATATTAGTGATTAATTAATCCTAAATAATTATTTAACCCCAAAGCATGAATAATATTTATTTTAACTTGTTAAATTTAAATATAATTTAATTGAGATTTTGGATACAGTTAGTGCGTGTGACCGTCTAGGCCTCTTTCTCAGTGATATTAGGAAGAACTACCTAATGTTCAGAGTTATCATCTAGCATCATGCCAAGATATCCATAGAGAAAGAAGTTAATATCCCTGTAACATACAACATCATATGAATGCTCACTATGTAATATAATCCCTTTACCATGATATATCTAATCAAGTTGGTTGAATGCTGATGTCATCAACCCATGTGCTCGATAACTCTTTATTTGACTTTATACAATTGTGTATACCTATATGACACCATGAACATATATTTATTTTTGATGTTACATTATTATCAAAGTAAAGAGATATAAACTTCTATTAAATAGTATAAGGGAAAAATCCTTTTTTACATTGTTTATTAATTTAATATCACGTGTGATGCACCCAACATATCCTACTTTACCACATGCATATATCATACAAGTTTTCATCAATACATCAATGTAAATGACTAATTATTTCCATTAAAAACAATCTTATAGTCTTATGATCAATACACATTTACACAGATAATAACATTCAATGACACATATGAATGTGAATTTCCTATTGGAAGGTTGTTTTTCCATAATCTCCTGTACTAGAAATTTCCAAGGGAATACAACATGAGAATGTACCTCAAAGTCCTATAAGTATTCACCCATAATAGACTATATCATTTTATTATTTGGTCAAATTATAACATTTGAAACTAGAAAATATATCTAATAATAGCACCATGGAGCTTCTAGGTTCTCATCATAGTAGGGAACTGCTATGAACTTTAAGTGTGACAATTACTCTTAGAACATTATCACATACTATGTCATGTGGAATAACAATCATGATGCAATAATAAGTTTATAAATATTCAAGATAATGAATACATGTAATTATAAAATATAGAGAAGTTGGTTCTTGGGTAGAAACTTCAACATACATCACACACACACATAAAATATTTATACATTTATATAAAAATAAATATTTTTAATAATAATTTTAAAAGTTAAATATAGTTTATAAGTAATTATATTTTTTAAATACAAACAATAGAATATATACACATATATAATTAAATAGTAATAGTAATATATCTATATATTTGAAACTATGAATCTATTTAAATATAAATATTAAAATCATTCCCTTTACTTTTATCATTCTATAATTAATTATGTATTGTGAAAAAAATGTATACATAATATAACTATTTACACATTTATTAATAATATATTTTAGAAAATATTTATTCATTCATATACAACAATAATAAACAATCCTTAAACCCGGTTAAATGGGGTCAACTACATGGATCAAACGTCACCAATCAGATTTATTAAACAACATATTTTTCTAGATAATTTAATAAAACACATGATTAATGAAACACATTGGTTCTAGGAAATGACCAAGTATTAGCACATTGATGAATTTGATTTATATCATTAAAAGATTTGATGAAGTTATACGCTGGTTGTTGTCTACTTAACTCAAACCTGCTCCTTTATTCGGGCTTAGGACCGACAATGTTTGATATAAAACCCACACAGACGATCTTATTTATTCATTTATATAATTAATAATATTTTCAATTATAATTAAAAATCTTAAATATAATTAATAATTAATTTTATTTTTCTATTTTTAATATTTATTCATTTTTAATATTCATACATTTTTCTAACAAAGTAAATTTGTAACATAGAATTTATTATAATATTAATAAATTTACTCATAATATATATTATAATAAAAATACATTTATTAATACAACATTTATTATTATTTTAATACATTTATTATAATATCATAAATTTAATACATTTATTAATACAGTAAATATAATATTAATAATACATTTATATTAATTTCAATATATTTATTGTAATGCTAATACATTTATTAATACATTTATCTTAATATCAATACATTTTTCACCATATTAAGACAATTATAAATAAATTTAATATAATTAATATTGTTTATTCATTTTTAATTTTTTTATAAAATATTCATTTTTAATATTTATTTTTCATTATTATACAGTAATTTTGTAATTTTTAATATTCATTTTTATATAATTAGTAATTTATTTTAATTTTAAAATTTAATTTTTAATTTTTTAACTTTCAATAGTATTTATTAGAAATTACTTTAGCTTCGATAAAAATATTCATTATCATTTCTTTTAGTTTTAGTGAAGATAAAGATAGTATTCCAGCATTTTTTTATTAGTGCTGATAAAACCCATTACCCTCATTTAAAATAACCACAACAAACTGTGTCACTTACTTATTCCATTAAAACTCTAATATAATCTGAACATTGCTTCTACCTCCTTCATTTTTTTGGATGAATAAATCCTAAAAACCAAAGGTATGTTATTTGTAACTTGTTTTTAAGTATATCTCAATCGATCTTGCATAGTTTTTCATGGTTTTTTCTTGTTTTTTTCTATCTTCTCGAATCCTACACATGCTTTATATACACCAACTTCCTACGTCATGCCCTCATTGCAATAGGATTAATTTGATCCCTATTTTTATTATTCATCCATTTCCATGTAAATTTATATATATGTAGGTATATATAAATTTGTATATAGATGTTTATTTTTTTGGTTTATGTGTGTTTTTTTATTAAAAAATAGATCAATTTATGTTTTGGTATTTTAAAATAAAAAATTTAAAATTTTGAATTGTTATTTTGAAAGTGTGTTGAAATATATAAGGGTTTCAAATTATTGTTGATTATTTTTTTTTAAAATCAAGAGAGTTTATTTCTGACTTGACTTAATAAAATGAATTTTATTATAAATTCTGTTATTTTGAATGTATTGAATTCTATGTATTTTTATTTAGTGATGTACAATTTATTACCTGTAATTATCTAAGTTTGATTATTTTAGGATACCACAAAATAACATGGGTCTTACGTCATTTAAATATTACTAAATAAGTTGCATAATAAATTCTAAAGTGCTTATTTCAATGGAAATCAAATTGAAATAGGGTTTACCATTAATTTTATAAATTAACGTGTTTTATTTGTAAATATATTTGAGGAATTTTTTTATGAGTTCATAATATAAATTTGTGTTTACTTATTATTAATGATGTTTCATTTGGAATTGAATTGTTATTTTATTCATGTATTTTAAAATATTATATATCATAAATTCTTAGGTGATTGAAATATTTTTTTATATTTATTAAATGTTTAGAAATGGATTTATAAATGTGTGATTTTGTTTTTTATATATGTGTTTTAATGTCAAAATTTTAATTTTTTTTGAAAATTTATACATTTGGGTGAAAATAAGTTTTAAATTTCTTAATTAAATGGTTTTAAATATGAAACTCAGTGTTTAAATGGGTAAATTTTACCTATTGTTTGAGTTATGTTAAGAAATGGTTTTTAAAATTAAGGTAAAGTAGTTTTTATAAAAATGAGTTTTTTTAATAAGATGAATTAACTTATGATTTTATTTATTATTAGGTAATGTTAGGATTGTTTGGTTTTGTTGAAACTAGGGAGTGATTTTGTTTATATTTACTTTATTTTAGATATGTTTTTGGAAACCATTCAGTTTTTATTATTTAAAAATATTTTTTTTGGTTTTGTTTGGTATAATACCTTGTTTTGTTGGGTCTCTATTTGTTTTGAGATGGTTTAAATCAACCTTACATGAGAATTTATACAATGACATGAATTATTTGAAATAAATCCCAAAAAACTAATAAGTGGTTAATGACCATATATACTTTTATATGCTATAATGAAATCAAACTATAATATTTTGGAATGTATTATAAAATATAGGCATTACATATTTACACCAAAATATGTTTACAAATACACACATATATACATAATTATATATTCACACATAAATATTTAGTTTGTTTACATATCTATGTATATATACATTATATGATTACCTTTTGTGTATTTTTTTTATAAAATATGATTATTATTGATCTAAATAGGATGAATTTGAATTGAAAATATATGGATACCAATTGTGTGATAAGAGAGTATGTGGATTAGGTTAAATAGTTCATTAAGTTTGAAACAAATAATACATATGAACCTTATCAAATCATTTTCCATGTTTACAATGTTGTTATTCATGAATTCTTTTTCATAGGAGTTGAAATAACACTAGATATTTTAGAGAATATATTGGAGTTATAAATGTTGGAATAAAAATAGGTAATAGCTGAAAGTTGATGAGGTTTCATTTTTTTAAAGTTTTATTTGTTGTCAAAAATATTTTTTTATCAATAGAATCATGCAAAGGTGAAGTGATGGGTGATGGATTAAGTATCCACACAAAGAAATATAAAAGAGATTCCCATTATTTAGTGGGTAATGATGTTTTTACATTAAATAGTTATTTGGAAAAATTTAATTGGAAGATATTTCAATGAATGATTATAGAGTTGTTATTTAAGTCACTGAAAAGTGCAGAGGTTGAATTCACTTTGTTCAATAGTCAAAAGTGAAGTGGAGAAATTAATAATGAATTGGTTGCTGAATTTGTAATGTAAATATTGTATAAATATCATTAAAAAGTTAAAATAGGTTCAATGTATTATAATAATATATCTTAGATTGTGAAGGATCAATCCTTAGAGTAATAAGCATGTTGGATGATGATTTTAATAAATAAATCACTTGGATAAAGGATTTCTAAGAGGCCAAAGGGAATCTAAAATTTATAGGTTGTGGAGCTTATAAAATTACTCTAACTTGAGTATCATATATATTTGAAGGGACTTTTAATTTGTACTGAAACAATTTAAATCTATTATAATAATCTAAAAATTTATTTGAAGTCATTTTAAATCATTTGAAGTTGATTTGGAATGTTTTGAAAGGCCTGAGAAGATTTAAATTGCCTCTAATCTTAATTGATACAAGTTTGTAATTTTACAAGTCCAATCTCAAGATTTTCATAATGATTACTGAACCCTACAAGGATAGAGAATCCATAAGGATTAATTTCACATATATGATTAGTCTATAAAGATAATGTCCCATATAAGAATAATAAAGAAGGCCCATGTAAGGATTATTCTCTTGTAAATATTAGAACTGTAAGGATGAATCCATAAAGATGAGTTCCATATAGATCAATCCCATAAGGATCATTCTTCACACTATAAGTGTGATTTATGTGTTCTGTAGGGGTGATTATAGATTCTATAAGGATCATTCATCCTTACAAACTAGTTTATAAAGTATTAGATATAAGGATGATCCCATAGGGATGGCTTCTACCATAAGGATAACCATTATATAAGGTTCATTTTTATCATTATAAGAATTCTAAAATATCATAATTTTCCCAGAATTTAAATTATGAATAAGAAAATCAATAGTGATGATGTAATAATTAATCTATGATGTTCCAAACATCATGAAGCTATGATTAAACATGATTTAAGCATGTTTTTGAAGTAGATCAAATGGATATGTTTCTTGAGAGAGAAAAATAAATTTCATTAGTTTTCAAGAATAATGCAGATGTAAATGTGTTGATTCTTGCGATGTTCATCAGATTATAAATCATTATGATCCAAGATGTTTTTTGTGAAAAAATCTCCAATATTTTGAGAAGAAGATCAAAGGTATGATGAATTTCATAGAAATTAATTAATATTGAAATGAGAAATTCAATATTTAATAAATATAAAAATGAAAAATAAATATTGAAATTATTATGATGGTATTTCAAGGTTTCAAACATTAAAAAAATTTATTTAAGTATAAGAAGGCATAAAAATGTTTAAGGTTATTGCTGACACACATAGAGTCAAGATGATTCTATACAGAATTTCATGGGATATACTCAAGATAAATTGAGATGATCTAATCCAAATGATGTTGGTGCTCCTATACTTTATACAACATGGATGAAATATTTTTTTGGCTATTGTGAGTTCATTTTGAGAGGAATAAGAAGTGTTGAGCCTAATATAGAATAAGTGTAAGACACATTTAGGTGAGACAAAAGGGATAAAGAAAAGGTGATAAATAAATGAGGAGTATTTTTATAATACTCTTTGTGTTGAAGAATAATATTATGGAGATAATGGGAGATGGAAAAGGGGAAATCATGCATGTGGATGTAGTGTGACAATTTTTCATGAAATATTTCCATTTATGGAAATGAAAGAGACAAAACAAGATACATATACCTATATAAAAATAATAAAAAATAAAGATAAAATATGTATGAGGTAGGGGTGGGTGCTGTAGCTAGGAGATGAGAGAAAAATGTAGTTATCTCTAGGAAAAAGAATATTTTCTCCATCCTATCCCAAAGGAAAATATACTAGGCTTCAAATAAATAGAAGAGAATCCAAGTAGGTATTTTTGTGCATAATCACTAAGTATTGATTCCATTTTATCCAGAAGAATAAATTAATGAAGTTTATACCTAGATTATTCAGTGTTTATTTACTAGTTTGTTCTCCAAGAATATTTTTATAAGGATGTATTCTTGAGATTCTGAGTTGATATTTTCTAGAAATTAGAATCCAAAAGAACTATAAATATATGAAGAGAAAAAAAGACCCAGTTACATGCGTTATATTTAGAATATTTTAAGGAAGTTGATGACTCTATTACTGTGAAATAATATCAGGTTTTGGGTGTAGTTACATCCATAAATAGAACTATTAATCTACTCTAATAGATTGGTTGGAAGATTAAGAGAGTTAATGGGATGAATGTTTAAAGAGGAGTTAGAAAATGAAGTTATTTATAAATATGTATAATATTGTGAACAAACCACTATATAATATGTTGTGACTTGGTTTCTGTATAATACCCATAGAAACTCCACTTGTATTGGTGATTTGATTTTAGTGGAGAATCTATGACTCATATATCTCAAGCATAATAAAGATTAATATTTCCAAGAGGATCCAAACAGTGTAAAAACAACTAAGCCAAACTTTATATTAAACATTTAATTACATATTGATATATTCTAGGTTAAATAATGAAAGATTCAATAGTCTTAACCAATAAAATAGATTCAAATTCCAAAGGGGTTAAAAATTTTAAAGAATATTTGGAATTTGGTAAAAATTTTACAACACATGATTCAATGCCTTCCCAGGTGTGTATTTATATATTTCATGGCACAAACAATTGGTACCAGACCTAAGGTTCCCTATTATTAGATATAATTTTCTACAACAATTGAAATTAGACCATAAGAATTATATCTAATTGGTTTAAAAATTGTTTCCCATGTATTTTTATTATAATTAGTTAAATTTTAAATTTGAAATGTTTGAATATGTGACTTAAAGGAATAATTAGATTCTATCCATATTAATGAAGATTTATATATTTCATCTAATACTTTGAAAAATAAATAAATAGGAAAATAATATGATTAAGAATAAAAAAGTGATGGGAGAACAACCATTAGATGAATGTAGTCAAAATATTAAGTGTTCACTGTATGAATTTAATAATTACTATTCATTTTATAAAACAGGTAGCTCAATCTACGATGAATAAATGTTTAATGAATAAATAAGTTATTTACACTCTAAAACTAAACATTACTTGAATAAGGTCCCCATTAAAGTTTTATCATTTATATTTTCATATATCAAGGGAATTTATGATAACAAGTCACTATTGGAATGGGAAATGTTATTATATGGAATAAATATTACTAAAAAAATTGATAAATTTCAATACCCTCACAAGAATTAAAAGCGAGAATAAGATTATTTTTCACTTTATAGTGAATTTTATTTCTTGATTTTTGAACAAATATAAAAAGTATATTTTGAGAATTTTTTATTTGATAAAGTTATTAAGGAAGTGATCAATGTATCTAATAATCCCCTAAGGGAATTGTTAATTTCCTACAAGGATAACTGAAATTAAAATTTATAAAACCCAAATAAGTACAATTAATTAATTAAAATAGAAAATACCAATGATTAAAGGTTGAACCCATTAGATTTTGAAATTAGTTATTTTTATCCTTTTAAAACAATTGATTTATTTAATTTGAGGAAATATGGTTAATAAATAGAATTGATATATTTAAATAAGTTTTAAGAAATAGCGGAAAAAATGCAAAGTAGATTGGTTTTGAAAATTAGGTTTGAAGGTGTGCTAGGGTTTTGTAGCTTTTTGGGTTTGGGTGAAATTGGTTTTAGAAATTAAATTGATTAATTATTAGTGGTTTAAAAGTTGAGATAAGGAGGATCCAGTGGTCTGGGTATCCCCTATTCAACCAGAAAATCCCATTTTCCTTTAGTCTAGTAATTTAGTACATTAAGGGATCAGGTTTGTTTCAGTAATATTTTTAAACCTAATTAACCTATATTACCCAATTATTATAATTTAATCCAATGAAAATAGTTTTAAAAATTGAAAAAGTGATTTCTAGATTCTATTAAATGGTCATGATATAGAAAGAGTAAAGCAATAGATATTGATTTATTATTTGTAGTAAACCAAACATGAATAAAATAAAGAAATACAATCCAAAAAACATTCCCACTTTAGCTACATTAAACTAGCACAAGATGGGAATTACCTCCTCATCCTTGTGATGAGGGTGTAAGGGGAAGGAGAGAGAAGAAATAAAACATAAAAGAAAACCAAATAAGAGGAATGTTGGAGGTCCTTACACAACATAACTTCTTAGTTCAAGCTTTGGTCTTTGGATCAATCTTTAGGAGTAGTAAAATAACTACCTATTTATATACCTTAAAGGTGTTAATGTTTTCATTAATCCTCCAATAAATTCATTCATAATGTTATCTCAAATCTTTAATGGACATCTCGGGATTTTAATTTGAGTTTATTGTAAAAATCCCCATCAAGGAAGCTGAATCTGGGTAAGTCAGAATGAATTTACAATGTAAAACTTGTGTTTATTTCATAAAAATGATGGGTATGAAAATATTTTTCATTAAAAAATTATGTTGTAATTGAAATTATGAAATGAAATGTCTCTGTAGTGTGCTTCCCTACTCTAAGATCTTATGACCTAAACAAGATTTTATGATTTAAATATCACTCCGCCAGTTTCTATAGTTCTTTTATGGGTTCAATCTAGTTTCAAAATTCCTGTGTCGCAACGTGACATGAAGTTCCATGGTGTGAAGTGTATTTGGATTATGATTTTCATATTTTTTATGGAAATAATTTTTGTTTCCCACATTTTTCTCATTTTACAAAAAAAAATTGTATCCTTCCAAATATTTATGATTCTATTAAATATTTGAGCAATAATTAATTATTTAATTCATAAAAGTAAAGAATTTTAATATTAAAAGTATACATGACATGTACATATCAGTATTAAGAAAATTACATAAGGTCTATATTAATGTCAAGGATTCTCAATTTGATTCTAAAGAAAAGAATATAATAAAACATGAAAATTCATTACTAGATATATTTATGATCCACGAGGATCAATTGGGAATTTTTAAAAGAAAAAGAGAATAAAGATTAAGTTTAGAAGATGATAAGAAGTATACTCTCAATATAATGTGACTAGAGTCACAATTGAAATTTAAAAATATAGAAAATACACAATCAGATTCTTCCAAATCAGTTGATATGAAAACTATTTCCACTGAAGTTTCTATGATGTTATTTTCCTCAAAATGGACTCATTTTTGTGGTTAAGAGATCTTGATATCATATGGAGAAGCATTCAATTTAGGATCATGGGTAAAGGTAACCAAAAACTCAAGAGTGTATGTGAGCATGTATAAGAAGAGTATCTCCCAAAATAGAAACTAAAAAGGTGGGGTTCTTGTACAAAAATATCAAGGTACTCAATTTGGCCAGATTGCACCTAAATAAAAAAGTAAGTGGTTTGTAGGAAACTGTTAGTGTTGTGAAATGTTTTGACACATGGACATTAAGTTATGGGATAATATTTTCATATGTGATAATAGTAAAATTATTAAGGTTAGGAAGAGAAAAGATATTGAATTGGGAACACCTATTTCACTAAAGTAGATGTTTCTAAGAAATACATATCTATCCATAAAGAACAGATTCGGGTATCTAGATAACTGTTATGTTTTTTGAAACATATATGGACACTGTTATGAGGAGTCTTGATGTAGTCCAAAACAAAACAAATCATACGATGATGCCTATATAAGGACACAAAAAAGGAAATAAGGTGAAGTAGAATTTTTTTACTTGGGTAAAAATTATTGAAGAAAATTTATGAATAAGATACAACCAAGAAGTTGATAAATAAATCTAAAAATTGTATCAACACCAACAAGATATGATTTTACTATGGTAAAAGATTCCACATCATGGAACATTGACATATGGCAATGAAAATCAATAATGTTATTGGGATCTAGATAGAAATAAAAGGAGAGTCAATTATATAACATAATTGGCTTGGTGGTTGACACTTATAATGAAAATGTTGAGAGGTTACATGAATAGTGTGACTCTAAAGATAATAAAGAGGTGTATGGAAGTTGTAACAAGGAAAGAAACATAATTGTAAGATTTAAGTCATTTTTTTTAAAAAAAGAAAAAAATGGAAAGAACCAATAGATCCAAATATTAAAATAGTTACTATTAAAATGGAGACCACACACATGAATAAGGATGAGCGTGTAATAAAGAAATGCATGAAAAAATATTCATCCTAGTTAGAATAGGAAGTAATGTTAGATTAAACTATCATAAAATAAAGTGCTCCAATTGATCAAGAAAAGAAAACCATTCCAGCAAAGAAAGAAGTTCAAAAAATAATGGAATTAATGCTTATCAAGTAGGAATAGTATTGTAAAATAAAGGGTGATTCATGAATGACGAGTTATCAAAGAAGTGGAGCTAAAAGGAAGAATTTTTTTGGGTCAAGAAACAAATCTTAGCCTTTTGTAATAATCAAAGAGATAATGAATAACCACATTAATCCCATATTATTTTTCTTATACTCAAATTTTGGGATTGAAGGTGAAGATGAATAAATCTAATTTTTTTGAGCTAGAGCTTTCAAAATATGTGAAGATACTTGAGATTTTTGTTATTATGTAAAATTTACAATTATGGACAGCCCCTTAAAAAATAATGGCTGGTGTATATAAAAATTGTTTAAAATCAGTTTGATTAGCCTCTAAGAAAGAGTCTCTGAGATGGTATCAAATTGTGAGTAAATTATGGAAATTTTTTTTATCTTAATTATCCAATCCTATTTTATATAAAAGATTTTTTTACTTATATACTTAGAGTTGATTAGTTGATGTCTCATTACTAGTAAAAAATGTTGTGCCATCTAGCTCTCATGGAATGAATTAAGATAGATTTAATAGTACCAGATTTAATTAATACCACATAATACATGCACAAAAAACTCAAGAAAGACTATGGGATAAATTAATGGGACACTGACCTTATGATTTGAAAATCCCACATATTGAGTTTCAGCCTCCAATTCATCTTGAATCAGAAAAAATTAAGAAACTAGACAAATAACCTAGAAATAGGAAATATTAGATAAAAATTATGAGAGAAAACTAAATAGTGAAGGAACTAAAGATTTTAGGTAAGTGGAGTTATATCCTTATCATAGACTCTTTACTGAACTAAGTAGAAAATCCAATGACCAAGAACCAAGGCATATTTATCATGGAAGATGGTGAGAGAGAATAGCATATGTGAGAGGTGTTATTGGATAAAAGAGGGATAAAATCAAGGACCATTCCAAGATGGATATTAAAATAAATAATGTTATTGGGATCAATCTAGAAAAAATATTCAATTGGATAACATAATTTTCTTGGTGTTTGAGATTCCTGATGAATAAGTTCAGAGGTTTCATGAAGAGGGTGACTCTAAAGATAACAGAGAGGTGTGTGTAAGGTGTAAATAGGAAAGACACATAGCTGTAAGATGTAATAAACTTTTTCTAGGACAAATGAAAAACATAGGGAAATAACCAATGTATCTAACCATTAAAACTATTTATATTAAAAGGTATAACACAAACATGAAGAAAAATGATAACATAAAGAATAAATTCTTGAAAAAATGGCCATCCTAGTTGGAAGAGAACAAAAGGTTAGAGTAGACTAACATAAAATAAAGTACACCAATTGATTAAGAAAATAAAACCATTCCTGATAAAAAAAAATTTAGAAAAGGAAGGAATTATTTCTAATAAAGTATCAATATTATTGGAAAATAAAGGTTGATTCAAGAATGATGAGTTATCAAAGAAGTGGAGCTAAAAGGAAGAAATAGTTTGGGTCAAGAATCAAATATCAGCCTTGCTGTAATAATTAAAGAGTTGATAAATAACCACGTTATTCCAATATTAGTTTTCTTATACCCAAAGGTTGGGATTGAAGGTGAATATTAATATAGATAATTCCTTGAGGTATAGATTTCAAAATATGTGAATCTACCTGATATTTTTGTTTTTATGTAAAATTTTCTATTTTGGAAGCCCCTTAAAAAATGATGTTTAAGGAACATAATTTTTTTTGAAAATATTTTTTATTATCCTTTAATAAAAAAGTTTTTGAGTTGGTATCACATTGTGAATAAGTTATCTATAAATTTTTTATCTTAATTAGTCACTCCTATTTTATGTAAATTATTTCCCTATATATACTTAGAGTTTTTAGTTGATGGATCATTAATAATATAATTTGTTTGCCACCAATATCTGATGGAATGAATGGAGCTCAGTAAAAAGTGAAAGAATAGAATGGTAGAAGGAGTTTCCAAAATTTATAAGAGTTAGTTTGAGATGAAAAAGTCCCCTTTTTATGGAAATGGGTTCAAAAGAGGAATAAATCCTTTTCCTTTTCATTTATTTCCAACCAGGGTTAACAGAATTACATTGACTCATGAGGTATTTTGAAATGATAAAAAATAAAAAGGGGAGATTTAAGTGTCATTTGGTTGAAGGTTTTTCATTTTTCAATTAGATTTATTATTAATGTAATAATGAAAAGGTAAAGTGATGATTTATAGATTTAGTATCCCCCAAAAGGAATATAATTGTTACACCTACACTTTTATGGCCAAGGAAGTTGTTTCCCTTGAATAGCTGGATAGATAGATTTATGTGGAAGGAATTACATCAATTTATTTTAGAGTTTATGTTAAATTTAACAAAATGTTCTAATAATGAATACATTATATTCAGTAGTAAAAATTGAGGTGAAAAATTTGAGAATGAGTTGGATGCTGAATATATAATGGAAAACTTTTGTAACTTCCATTAAAAGGTTGAAACTTGTTTAATGTTTTATAAAAAGACATCTTAGTTTGTGGAGAATCCATACTTGTAATACTAAGTATATCAGATAATGATTTTAATAAAGAACACACTTGTATAAATTATTTTTAAGAGGATGAATGGAGTATGAAATTTAGAGGTTGTGGAGTTTATAGAAATAATACTACTTGAGTATTGTATAGGCTATAAGAGGCTTTGAATTTGAGTTAAATAAATTTGGAATTATTTTAATAATCTATAAATTCATTTGAAGTCATTTGAAGTTTATTTTTATTGGTTTGATAAGGCTTTAGATGA
The DNA here is from genome assembly GCA_963277665.1 of Viscum album. Taxonomy (NCBI): domain Eukaryota; kingdom Viridiplantae; phylum Streptophyta; class Magnoliopsida; order Santalales; family Viscaceae; genus Viscum; species Viscum album. Next base: position 160,633,771 of record OY728155.1, on the reverse strand, counting down.
TTTGAATTTCCAATAGTTTTAATTGAAACAAATCTTCTATTATATAGGTATAGTCTGTAGTTTTTTATAAAGATAATTGTACCACATAAGGATGAAGAAGCACTAAGAATGACTACCATATGGATGATCTGAGGTTACCTGAATATTACATACATAAATATTGCATCATTTTAAATAAATATTCAATACATTTTACAACAATATATTCCCAGAAAACATATTGGTTTATTTTATTTTAATACTAGATACATAATCAACTTATTTCATGAAATATGTTCAATATCTATCAAAAATTTCTTCTACCATAATACCCTTATTTGACATTTCTTAATTAATACCTTTCTTTATGAACTGGTAAAAATGGGAACATGAGAAAGGGTGAGATTAGATTCTTAGTAAGGTTAAACCTAAGAGATATCAATTGACGATCATATGTAAGAATAATATAAGAATATGGATATGATATCATGATCATAACTTACAAAGTTCATACCCAATTATACACAGATCATAAATACAGAGTCATAACATAAAGATTTAACATTTCAAAAGATACAATTCATAATATTTAGGATTTATAATTAATCAATAAGACCCATGATAGAATATCATAAGAATAAAAACTTGTCATAGGAATATTGTCATAATCAAAAGTATAGATAATCATTTCATTTTTCAAGACTCACTACCAACACCATCATCACAATATAGAAAAATTCCCATAATGGATTGGGTCCACTCCCCAACATATTTTTATTCTTATAATGGGTTAAATAACAACCCTCTTTAATATTATCTCATGATATATTTTTTGTTCCCAAATACGATCGAAACCACTGGGGGGGGGGGGTTAATCCATGGTTCCTTTTTTATTTTAAAATAAATATTTTTAACTTATTTAATAAACTTTCATAACCTTTTAAACTTGTTAAAGTTATGATACAATCAAATATAACTTCTAAAAATTAACTTTTATACAAAAAAATATAAAGATAAAAAACACAAAATATTTAAAAGGTTAGGTACAAATACATACTCCTTTTCATGTTGGTGGATAGTCCCACCAACATGGATTCTTTCACAATATTCTTTCTAGAATACAAAGGCACATGTAGTGAAAAATTATACAATCCAAGTAGTAACTTTACTTATACAGTTGGTTATACCCCCAACTATCCTTTTCGCATCCCCTTACATAAAGCTAGTGATAAACCCCAACAAAAAAATCATGCCTTTTCAGCAACTGGTAAGTATCCGTAGTTATAAGCTTCACTTTTCTTCTTTTTTTTGATCCACTTTATAAAATATTCGCTTCCTCTATAAGTAAGATGAATCAAAATTTACTGGTGCACAGTATTCAAGATATTATAAAATTATCCAAGGAACTTATTAGTCTTTAAATTATTTTAAACTTCCCTTAGAAAAAGTCAGTCTGATCTGGCCCTGTCTAGTAACCTCTGTTTGATGGTCTCCATCCAATTGACCTCAGTTTGATTCTTCTTTTGGTCTTCCTTCTTCAATTGAGTATAAAATCAATTGGAAGCTCAAAATATCTCTATCCTATGGACTATGATCCAATGTATTTCAACTTGTTAGTCTCACTATAATGAACTTGCTCCGATGAAACATCGTCCGATGAAACTTGCTTTGATGATGGGATTGAACATAACTTCGATAATTTTCCTCAGCTTAAACCTAAAACACAAAGTTTGGTTGGAAACTCAATACCTATCCCACAATTTTTAGATCTATAGTTCACATGAGTAGTTAAACACTCTTACAAAGTATGATTTCATGTGCTCTCCTTTTATAGGAATCTTATAATGGAAAAGACTGGAAAACTAATTACTTTTCCCTCTCAATGAAATTCACAATTCTGAAGTTTCTCATTCATTTAAGTATTTATATTTGACTTCTTAAACTCTTATCAATCCTTATGGGAGATTCTAGAAAATTCTAAAATCTAGTCAAATCATCATACTTATTCATGTTTTCAGACATTTCTTCTGTCCGATTCTTCATTTCTATTCTTCATTATGAGGAAAATATATACAGAACTGAAGATGTTGCATTACGATGACCTCTTATAAACACTAAAAATATTCTCATATAGACTCTCCATATCAACTAAGAAAATCTTTTTAATACATTGTTAAAACATTTTACTATTAAAAACCTCATTCAACAATACTTTGGCAGCAAACACATATCTAAAATGTATTCAATGTATTTCTCATTTTCTTTAATTCCTCATAATGATGAGCTCATGTCCAATGAAGTTCAGAATCTAATGAATTTATTGGTGTCAGTATGTGTATGATGGATAATTTGTTACTTCAATCTGATGAATCATTTTCAAAACTAGTCTAATGAGTCAACACCACTTCTTGAGAAACAATCAATACATTTTTTCATTTGCTCTTGATCCAATTGAGATACAATTAAATCTGATGGAAATGGTTGAATACATTATTGATCTTCACCAGGTTTATTGGTCTCTAGATCCTTTATATTGATTATTGTTTCCGTCAATTCAAGATTTCTAAAATACTCTTCCTCAGATAAAACATTTTATCCAATATAAAAAGTATTCAAAAAATATAGAATGAATTAGTGTCATAATCCATTATGATGAATTGATATTGGTAGTGACTTCTTTACTTCTGCAAGATCAATCTTCTAGCCTTCTAGTATTATCATATTGATGATTATTATACCAATGATCTATACCCTTCAATGTTTGGTGTTTCTCACACTAATGAGTAGTAGCTAGAATACTTCACATCATATTTTCATCTGTTCTACAAACTTATGATTGTATTTTGAATTCTTAATCATTTATGAGAACTCCAAGATCAGGAAATAATATTCAGATTTACATTGGAAAGTTATATTAATTCCCATGTCTTATAGAACCTTCTATATTTCCAACTATGTTTCATTCCAATTGTTTGGATCTGTTGACTCATTTCGATGGGTTGATTCTGATTCTTCATACTGATGGCCCAGGTCTAAATATTTGTGTTTGATGCATCTTTCTAATTAGACCAATTTTCACTCCAATGGGGTGTGTTCAGAAAAAAAAATTCATATTTTATTAACTTCAACCATATATGATCTATTGAAAAAAAATAAAACCAAAACTCAACTTGGGCCTAACAATCTCCCCCTTAGTGTTTGTTGTTAACACCCACTTCAAAACAATACCACTTTGTAGTTTTCTTTTCTCACGTTTTCTTCTCCCCATACATACAGGTCTTCCGTGTCTTCTTCCCATTAATTTATTTTTTCCCCTATTCCTTTTCTATACCATATTCCTTTTCTCTCCCCCTTTTTAATAATCAAATTCAAAGTGACCATCATGAATGGTTTCCCCCTTTATTGACAAATTGTTTCATTTCAAAAGGTTGGAACTCTTTATCTCAAAATCTTGAAATTTTTCTTTAGGAGAACATATGTATCACATGAGTTTCCTAAAAAAGATACTTTAACTAAACAACTATGAGTATACATGGGAAAACCTATTGTAGAAAACAAGAGCATATAATCAAGGTTATCAATGTTGTTCATAACATAACTTTCATGTAATACATTAACATACTCCATTCAACATTATCATTTTTGGGTCAATTATTGAGAAATTTTTTTAATTTAAAAATAACCTACACACATCTCAACAAACATATCAGAAATTTCATGTGTATAAAAAACTTTCCAAAACTTATATTTGGTAACATCATTACTTTATTTTTCAAGAATAGTAAGAGACCAAAATATCAGTTTTATTATTTAAACTTAATTAATTACTTATATGTTAGTACAAATAAAATATTTTGGGAATAAGGCGGAACCTCATAGATTCTCAAAATCAAAGTTTAGACTAAGTCTATTCCCTCAATATTGAATTGTTATTCTTATTCTTAGATTTTTCATTGGATGTGCTTTCATCCTTCTGTTCACTATTCTTAGATTTTTGTAACAAGTTTCTTTTTATATATAGACTCTTATGATAAGGATGTCAAAATTTTTTCATCTTTAGTAACATTTTTGTTATAGTGAATTTTTAACTAATCTTTCACGCCTTCATCTTGTTTTGGCAGCATAGTTAAACAACTTTTGGTAACATTCCCTTCTTGCTCACATATCTTGCATCTTTTTTGAATTTAAAACCACAATATGTTGTAATCATTTAATGAACTTTTCTCACACTTTATGAAAACATTTTCTTAACATTTTATTCAAATGATTTTCTTCTTCTTCTAACTTTCAATCCATTTCAACTTGTTTTGGACAAATAACTAAGAAATATTTCTTTTCGGACCCAGTATGTTTTTTTCTCAACTTTCTTAACATACTCTACTTTCTTCATCTTCTGAGTTCCATTTTTTGGTTCCAGATATTTTCGAGGAACAGTTGGTCTTCTTCTATCATCATTTACCCCCCCTTAATTCATATCTATTTCTTGGTAGAGATATGTTATACCACCATGAATAAGCTATATGTTTGAAAACTCAACAACACCAACAGTGACTTATGAATATTGATTTTTTATACTAATTGTGGAAATTTTTAGAACATTTTTATTGTTGTTTATTAACAAATTGTGGAACAACTTTATAAAGAGATACTTTTCTAAAGATTTCCTATATTTCTTAGTGAAATATGATTCCTCACAAACCTACTATTTTAAACCTTTCTTTCCACCCTATTTAGAATTTTCACATTCAAAATCAAATTCCTTGGTGAAGTTTCATCTCATCTTTATTATCTTACCTTATGTTTTAAGAAGCATTGATTATGTTTCTGAAAAATCCTCTTGTTTGTCAGCCAAAGTAAATTTCAGAGCATCTATCATCTTTTTAGATTCAACTATCTTCAACTTGTTCGACTTATTTTCTTTAACAATTATAGATTATTTATTGTTGCGGTTCTCATTTCCAGTTGATATTTATTCATAAGTTTTTAGTTTTCTTTCAAGATCACCAATCCTCATATTATGAGATCTAATAAAACTGATATTTATCTCATCCTTCTTAATTCGATCATCATTCTCAAAAGATATATCTTTAACATGTTTTTGTAACTTTATTCTGTCTTTCTTGAGTTGAGTATTATTCTAAATTTATTTTCCCAAATTTATTTTGACAATCCACTCCATTTATATAATCTTTTCACCATTATCATCACAGTATAGAGATTTACTTCCATTTATAACTTGAGAAAAAAAGTTGAGTTGATGTTCAGATTCATCACCAGATGAGGAACCATTCTTCTTTATTATATTGAGATAACTTTTCTTCTTCTTTTCATAAGGAAATATTAACTTACATTTCATCCAATTTTGTTTTTGAGATTTATTATCATCCTCTTTGTACTCATACTATTCAACTTTATTCCTTAGAAGATTTTGTGCAAAATGTTCTTTCCCTTCACAATTTAAACATTTGAGAGTTTTACTTTTCTATTTTCTCTTATTGTATTTTATCTAAAGGAGGGAAACAGTTGTGTTGAAATATTTAGGTTCTTCCTTTGCCTCTAAATCACTAGATTATTGTTTATCTTGTTTATATTTGTTTTTCCCTTTGAACAATGATTTGAAGTACATTTCCCTATAATCATTTTTCTTAAAATCAGGGGAATTTCTCATCTCATATACCACCAACATATTCTAAAGTTCATATGGAGATAAATATTCATGATCTTATAAGGCTGAAACTTTAGAATTAAATATTTTTAGAAAGTTTATCAAAATTTTCTTACAAATTATAGAATATTTCATCTTCACACCAAAAATTAAAACATTACTTATAATATTATTTTCCTTTGTAAAGTAACCATTAATACTTTCATTATCATCTATTTTCATATCCTCAAATCTAATTCTCCATATTTGTAACTTGGATTCCTTAACTTTCTCATTCCATTCATTGATACTTATAATTGTATCCAACATTCTCTTATCTATTGTAAACCCCTTAATATTTACAAAAATTTGTTTTTCCAGATCCATAAATAAATCCTTCTGAGATTTTCCATCAACATTAGTAATTATCTTATCAGTAATTTTCATACCTACTTCATTTATGGGAGGAGATCCCACTATTATGGTATCTCTAACTTCAAGGATAAGTGAAAGAAGATACAAACATCCAAATTTTCAATCAATGATAGTTCGTTCCATTAAAAACACAAACACCCCTATTGTTCACTAAATTGAAATGATCCATTCTTAGAGATGGATCTTTTAGAGGGAACCTAGGATTTGATACCAATTGTTGTTCCAAAATAGGATCAAGACCACTGAGGGGGGGGGGGTGAATTAGTGGTTCCTTTTTCTTTTATAAGAATGTTTATTAACTTATTTAGTAAACTTTATTATCCTATAAAACTTGTTAAAGTTACGATCCAATGAAATATAAATTCTCAACCTTACATTTTATATGAAAAAAATATAAAGAAAAGGTAGAACATGGTATTTATATGTTTCGGTAAAAATACATACTCCTTTTCATGTTGGATATTCCCACCAACATGGATTCTTTCACTATCTTCTATCTAGAATACAAAGGCACAAGCAGTGATCAATTCTATAATCATAGTAGAAACTTTCTTTATATAGTTGGTTATAACCCACAACTATCCTTTTTGTATCCCTTTCCCCATAGTTGGTTACTCAACCTAGTAAAACAATCAATGCTTTTAAAAAACTGGTAAGTATCCACAATTAGAAGATTCACTTTCCTTATTCTTTTTTTGATCCTCTTCAAAAAGTATTCACTTCCTCCACTAGTAAGGTGAATAAAACTTTACCTATATATAATCTTTAAGAAATTCAACAATTCTTCAAGGAAATTTTTGGTGTCAAAACTTCTTCTGTAAAATATATCCAGAAAACTTCCTTAGAAAAATTCAGTCTGATCTGCCTCAATCTGGTAACCTATTTCCGATGGTATCTTCCCAATTAGCATCAGTTTGATTCTCTTTTTTCTCTTCCTTCTTTAATTGAGTATAAAATAAATTGGCATCTCACAATTCCTCCATCCGATTGAACTCTATTTGATGGATGTCTCCCTACTAAGCTCACTCCAATGTATTTTCTCTGATGAAATTTTGTTTGATGGAACATTCTTTAATGATCAGATTGAACATCACTTTGATAATCTTCCTCATCTTAAATCTAAAACACAAAGTCCAGTTAGAAACACAATACCTATCCCATAATTTTCAAAGCTATATCACATGTCAGCAGTTCAACATTCTTTTAAAGTATGAATGCACTATACTCTAATTTTATAGGAATCCCAAAATAGAAAAGGTGGGGGAAATAATTCCTTTCCCCACTTAATGAAATTCATAATTCTTGAGTTTCCCATTCATTTAATTCTTTACATTTGAATTATTCAACTCTTATTAATCCTTTTGGGAGCTTCACAAATCTTCTCAAATATATATAAATATTTAGACTTCTTCATGTTTAAAAACTTTTCTTTAGTCACATTCTTTAGTTCGATTCTTCATTTTGATTCTTTATTAAGATGAAAACATATGCATAAATTAATATGTTCCATTATGGTGACCTCTTCTAAACACTAAAAATATTCTCATAAAAATTCTCCATATTAAATGAAAATAACTTTTTAATAGATTGATAAAATTATGTATCATTCAAAACCTCATTCGACAATACTTTGGCACCAAGAACATATCTGAAATATCTTTAAATTATTTATCCTTTCCTTTAATTTTTCAAACTAATGATCCTATGTATGATGAAGTTCATCATCCAATGTATCTATTAGTGCAACAAATGTCTGATGGATTGGTCTCTTCTTCACTCTAATGAATCGTTCTCAGTGCGAGTCTGATGAGTCAACACCACTTCCTTAAAAACAATCAATAATTTTATTCTTTTTCTCTTAACATAATTGAGAAACAATTAAATCTAATGAAAATGGTTGACTAAATTTCTGAGCTTGAATAGGATAATTGGTCTTTAAATCCTTCATCTGGATTATTGTTTCCAAAAATTCAAAATTGATTAATCAAATTTCCTTTGATAAAAATATGTATCCAATGTAAAAAGGATACCAAAAATATAGATTGAAATGGGGTCATAATCCATTATGATAAATTGATATCGGTAGTGGCCTCTTTACTTTACCAAGATCAATGTCCCGACCTTCTAATATTATCACACCGATGATTCTCATCCTTCTATTTCTAGTGATCCTCACACCTATGAGAAGTATCTAAAATACTTTACATCGTATTATCCTCTCTTCCACAAACACAAGCTTTTATCATGACTTATTTAGGATTTATAAGAACTCCATGATTAACAAAGCATCATCAGATTTATATTGGAAAGTTCTATGACTTAACATGTATTTTGGGACCTAATATCTTTCCAACTAAGCTTTATTATGATGACCTGTATCTGTTGACTCATTTTTATGGGTTTAGTACAATTCCTCATAGTGATGGCCTTGGTCTAAAGTTATGTGTCCAGTGAATTTTTATGGTCAGTCCAATTGAAAGACCGATGAGGGTGTGTCTGGAAACCAAAACTCCACCTTCTCATAAATTCAAACATATATAATATATTGATAAATAATACAACTAAAAATAAACTTGGGCATAACAATATTAATAATTATCCAATGCATTATTGGGATATATAGCTCTGATCAGACACGTCACATAATGAAAATCATTTATATGTGTGCCACAAGATCATAAAAACGTTCATTATTCCATCATAGAATAACCTATGGAAAATAAAAAAGTTTTGAAAAGATTTCATCATCACATGATCATAAGACATCCAGAGGAAAGAAATAGTTTGCATCATAATATATTATCCCCAATAAATCATAAGAAACATCAAAGGATGTTTATATATATGAAATATACCTCTAAAAGAACATTCAATATAGTCTTTTAAAACATAAGAAAAATATCATTTTATTTTGATAAAATTTTAATTAAAAATTCCTAGAAAACTGAGAAAAATATTTTATTTAAAAATGAACAAATAAAATTATGAAATAATATTCAATTAAAATAACAATTTTTAAGGTGTGAAAATCCATTCATTCAAAAAATAGTAAAGCAGATATTCCTTTTACATTTTTTTGTAAAAATTCATGAATAACCTATTTGGAAAATTTTTTAGAAATTCATTTTTAGACATTTGAAAACATAGTAAAATGTGGTTGAAAATGACTTCAAATAATCATGGGATTATAAAAAATAACATTCATGGAAATATTTTAAATAATATAAACACAGAAGAAATGGTTTTTCGACTAAATAGGAAATAAGGTCGACTTCTTAAAAAAACTTTTCTAAATCATTTTTAGTACCAAAGAGAGGATAACGAAAGGAAAACTTGAAAAAACAAAAAATAACTGGATTATAATAAAATATATGTGGTTTAATAGATAAATAGAATATAATTATTCTAAATGAGATTCAAGTATAAATAATCTTAATTAAAAATGAGATCACAATATATACCCTTACCTCAGGTTCTAATTTTCTTTGTATGTGATTTTAAGTCACTATATAATAAATTTATATTTATTAAAAATATATACTAGGAACATATTTTTACTTATATTACAATATAACATTCCTTTTTTATTTCCAATTACCCATTTATTTACAATTCTTCCTTGAAATCAATATTCAGGTGAATAGTGGACTATTTTCCATGTAAGTTTTGGTCTAATGGTTCCTTTACTTGCACCTTGTTCATTGTTTAATATTATAAAAAATCTTAATTTGTTTATAAGTATCATATTTATTCATTATATAAAAGTTTATAACCATTCATATAATATGTTGATGAATAATGATTTACATCACTTTGTAGAGATAATAGTCTGTACTTACACACAGGTAATGTTTTCATTTTCCAATGAATAGAAAGAAATAAAGGTAAGTAATAATATATATTTATATAATAATAATAATATAATTATTATTATATATATTCATTAAATTCATCCATATTACCTTCCATATATCGTGGACATAAAAAAGAAACCTTATCCCTCTTCGTTGAGGTGGTAGTCCACACATATTCATGAATGATATTATCATTTCTCATAAAAATAGAAGAAGGTATAAAATTTATTTACCATTAAAATATCAACATTTAAGTATATTAATTATACCAATTTAATCATGTTAATATTATTATATAATGTTTAGAGTAGGTTAATTAAGAAATAAGATTTACGAAGTCCGACAAAGAAACTTTCCTCTTCTTTGGAAAAATTCATTTGGTTTAAAATTTAATCCATCAAAGGTTGGTTGTTTGAGAAGATTGGAAGATATAAAAAATGAGTTAGTAATTTAGGAAGATATTGTTTTAAGGTATTGGATAGACAATAGGTAACAAAGTGTGTGAATAAGTAAATAGAGTGGCTCCATTTTATAGGTGAGGTGGGTATCACTCTTGTAAATACCTAAAATAGTCAATCAAGTGAAACTCATTATAAGAAAAAAATTAAAATATTAGATAAATATGTATCTAAATTCATCCAACTAATATTATTTAGACAAATTTTTAGGTTACTTTAACTATTATCTCTTTAGTTTAACTCCTCATTAACCCTTTTAACCTTTACCACAATGACAAAGTCTAAAAATGGTTATTATTCATTATGAAAAAAATGAATGTGGAATAATTTAAATATTTTAATATTATGATTCAAAATATGGAAATAATTTTATCAAATTTAATTTCTATAATTTGAATAAATTAATTTTAAAATAAGCATGAAAAACATAATGAAAACTGTTAAAAAATGCATTTTTAAGAATAAAACAGAATTTAATCCAATTCCTTTTCTAGTAAAATCCATTAGATAAATGTAAATTTATTTTATTGTACATATTATATAATTTTTTTTTAAAATTATTCATTATGAGTGATTAATTTAATCTATTAATATAAAAACCCATTGTGTGCATAAAAATATTTTTTTATAAAAACATCTCTTTTTACATTAAAATACCTTTATTTTCAATTATAACCAACCGATTACCAATAAATTAATTTTATACACGAATAAAAAAATAAATTTTCTTATTTTTTATATTATTAATAAATTTTTAAGTGAAAAATATTTGACATAAAAAATTCTCATAAAATATATATTTCAAATTAGTTCTTTATGATCAATTGTATTTCATAAGTGAATTATAAATTATTTTCAAAAAATTATATTTCATTTAAATAATATATAATATTCATAGTTTTATAATGTATAAAAATTATTGATATAAGTTTAGGGTTTCTTGATTCATAATCTATTGAACACATTTATTTATTAAAGAGATATATATTCTAAAATCTCAGGGTGTAATATTCTACCCCATTATTAAAATTTCTCCCTCTGAATTATATCACTCTACTAAAAAAAGGATACCTATATCTCATAAAATCCTTAGGTTCCTAAATTTATTCCTTAAATTTCTAATTCCTCCAATGAACCTTAACTAGGTGAGTAGTCTTGTTTTGTATCACTTAATCCCTATGATCAAATATTTCAATAGGCTTATCATCATAATAAAGATCATGCTCTAATGGTATGACTTATAAGTTGAGTATATGTAAAGGTCCAAGTATGTAATTTCTCATAATAGATACACAAAACACATTTTGAACTTGAAATAATTTATAGGAAGTTCCAAGTGAGAATATTCCACCCCAATGTGATCAAGAATCTTATAGGGACTGATGTATCCAGGGATTAACATTCCCTTCTTTCCAAATCTTGTAACATTATTATAAATAGGTGTTTGAAGGAATACCTTATCCATAACATTAAACTCTATATATCAATTATTATTTTCAACATAACTTTTTTTGTTAACTATTATCTCCCTGATGTGTTTCTAAATAGCTCAAACCTTCTTTTCTATTTCCTTAACTAGATTAGGTCCCAATACTTTCTTTTCCCAACATCAACCTATCATTTTGGAGTTTTTAACTTATTTACATAGATGGATTCATAAGGATCCATATAAATGATTAAGTGAAAGAAATTATTATAATAAAACTTCACTAATGGAATGTGTTATTCCCAACCTACATTGAAATCCATAGAGAAATATCATAATATACCTTATAGGGTTTGAGTGATCCTCTCAGACTGACCATCTATCTAAGGATAATATATAGTGCTAAATTTCATCATCATATTTAATTCTTATTGAAGGTTTATCCATAAATTTTACATAAACCTCAAATCTTGGTCAGGTATTATTGAGAGTATTACTCTATTCAACCTTACCACTTCCTTGACATATAATATAGAAAGATAACCAAGAAATAAATATTATATAATTTCAATGAATTGTACTAACTTTTTAAGGTGATCAACTATAAACCAAATATCATTATGTTCTTTATATATATTGGGAATACAACAATTAAGTCCATAGTGATGTTTTACTATTTACACTTAGGTATGGGTAATAGTTGTAATATACCCTTTAAATTTTGTCTATCAAACTTAACTTACTAGAATACCAAGAACCAAGATACATACTCCACAATATCCCTCTTCATTTCTTCTCACTATAAATTATCATTAAGATCTCTATACAGTTTTATACTTCCATTATGAGTAAATAATAATGAACTATGATATTAATCTAAAACTCCTTAAATTGTGGCATTGAAAATAAAAATACTCTTTTATTGAACCTTATCTTTCCATCACTATCATGACTAAACTCAAGAGCATTCCATACTTACTTTTTCTTAGATCCACATCTCTATTATAAACCTCTTTAATGTTAACATGAATAAATGGTTGAACATTAATTTTGGAAATATATGATCTTTATCCTTTCTTTATGTCTCCAAGGTTAATCTACTATAAATTCTTAAGTATTGGAAATATTTCTATCCTCATCATGAGAAAACTAGCACAATCCTTCCAAATGAGAGCATAATACACCTTTCTCTCCATCCTAGTGTGGTGATGTATTTAGAATTCATAAACTTTAATGATTTCCAACCATATTATTTAGCACATATTCAACTCTTTCTATGTCAATATATATATAAATATTTTATAATTAATATATATTCCATACCTTTCACTATAAAGATAATTTCTCAACATCTTTAAAGAAAAAATTAACACCACCAATTCCAAATCATGAGTCAAGTAATATTTCTTATGAACCTTTGTTTGGAATGAGGAATTAGATAATACCTTGACATTCTTCACAAAAAAACATACCAACCCCTTATTTAATCCATTACTATAGATCACAAACCCTTCTACACTACATTTTAGTGTGAGTATAGGTGCACTGACAAACCTTCTTTTCATTTACTTAAAATTTTATTCATATTCATATATCTAAAGGCACTTGGATCCCTTCTTAATCAACTTAATGGATTTGATAACCATGAAACATATCTCACAAAGAATTGGGAGTATCCATCCAACCTAAGAAAACTATGTATTTCTATCATCATTATTGGTTTAGGATAATGATTAATTATTTCTATCTTTAAAGGATATATAGATATCCCCTCTATTATGATTAAATGACATAATACTAATACATTATATATAAAAATTATCATTAACTAATTTTTTCATAAAAAGTATCCTTCCTCAATATCGTAAACCCAATATTCAAATTATATTCATTCTATACCTTGATCTTTGAATTTATAAAAATATCATCTATAAATACTACAAAAAAATGATTAAGGTAATCTCTAAAGACTCTTTTAATTAGGTTTATGAAGATAGCTGGGTAATTGGTAAGTCCAAATGGAATCACTATAAAATCATAATGTCCATACCTCATATGGAAATATTTATTTGATATATCCTCCTTTTTGACCTTCATCTGACGATATCCAAATCAAAGGTCAATATTTAAAAATCATTGATATCCTCATAGTTTATCAAAAAAATCATCAATACGGGTTAGAGGATACTTGTTCTTGATTGTAATATTTTTTAAGTTCCAAAAGACCAATGCAAAGATGTATTGAACCCTTTTTATTCTTAAAAAAAGAATAGGTGTACCCCATAGTGATTCACTTAAAAAATGAATCCATTTTCAATATTTTCCTCAAGTTTATTTTTTAATTATTGTAATTAAATAAGTTATATTCTATAAGGAATTTTTGATATTGTCATAACACTGACTATGAGTTCTATTAAAAACTCAACTTCATGATTCAGGGTAAGACCAGGAAAATAATCATGAAATGGATCAACATATTCCCAAAAAATAGGTATATCATGATTTCTAAGTTTCTCTTCATCCATTTGATATAGATAACCCTCATGAATAGGTAATTAGACCCATATGATGAAAGTATTTTTTTTATTGGAAGTCCATATTCATCCACACCCAAATAGAAAATCAACGGTTTATTTGGAATATTAAATGGGACTTAACTTCCTCAAAAAATTCATATGGGATCTATATAAGGAAATTCAATCCATGTCTAAAATCAAATCAAATTTTACTAGAGGGAGAATCATAATATTTTTAAGAAAAACATTCCTAAACACCTTTATTATAGATAAGATATATAATTGAGATTAAATCATCATACAATTAGGATTTTCACTGGTAATTTAACATCTAATCATTGTGGTGGTGATATGATACCCTTATAAAATTATTTATATATAAAAGATCAGGTATAACAAAAATTAAATAATACATTTAAAGTTCTCGATTGAATGACAAGTGTACATTTCACCACTTTTTTCTCATGACCCACTTTGGTTGTTATGATCACATGAGTTTTATCTTTATAAATTGTATTAAGAGGTTGTTATTATTGATTAACCCTCAAATTCATGAACTAGTTGTCATTATTACCATACTACTTGTAGTTTTATCATTGGAATATTTGTGGTGCATTGGGTTGATCTATATCTTTTTTAATTTCATTGTATTTCTTATTTAGCTATGTTTTCTATTCACTTGCTTGATGACATTATTTTCTACACTTAAAACATTTTACAATTCCATTAAGACAATTTCCACCATGATTCTTTCCACAGTTACGGTATAATAGAAGATTCATTTTCTTTCTTCCATGGATTTTATTATAATAATTTCTTTGACCCTTCATCATTTTATTTATATAATAACTATGAGAATGGTGGAAATATCCATTCTTTATCTATACCTTGAGAGCACATCAAATTTTTTCTTCATAGATACCAAATTCCCTTATGTAAAATTCTTTTTATAGGCATGGTTTTAATCCATTAAAGTAATAATAATTTTTTTATTCTAGGGTTAATGATAAAACCACAAGCATACCTTGTAGTCCTTGTAATGTTTACCTCATATGTAACAATATATTTTTCAGTATTATGCTTAAGCTCAAGGAATTCCATTTATATTTTCATTTTAGGAGTTTAGGAAAAATAATTATTGAATAACACCCTCTTAAAATAATCTATTTTTATGGAGTTAATTTATTACTCATGCCTCATATTCTTAACAATATTAGACCATTGTTCATTTTCACCTTCCAAATGATACCCTTCCAGGGATACTATTTCATTCTCTAATCACTTAAGAGCATACAATATATTTTAAGTGGTAATGATCCATTAATCAGAAAATAGTAGATCAGAGGACCCACTGAAAGAAGTTGGATTTTTCTTCATGAAATAATCAATGGTGCATTGGTCCCTCTACCAATTTGGAAGCTAAAAATGATTCATGTCTTGAGACAATTTCATGAGCATAATCAAAATATTTTTCATTCCATATTCCATGTTTTCAGTTTTCAATTGGTAAATCATTGTATTGTCTACTACATTCATTGTTCACATGAATCCTCTGAGTTCCAACCATTAACTAAAAACAAAAATCATAGTGTAAGAATCAAGATACAATAATCAGAGTGAAAAATCACATAATCATGAAAATATTTCCTATTATGTCCTAAATTATGACTCCTTCAATCAACCTATGACACTTTTAGGTTCAAACTACACCACTTTTCATTTATCATTGGGTTTATTATGTTTTAACCTCATACTCTTCATAACCTAATCTCTATTAATAACTAAAACCTATTATGATACCAATTGAGGTGACCCGAGTATTACGTATATAAATATTGCATCATTTTCAATGAACATTCAATACAATTTACAATAATACTAATCCTATAATAGTAAGGGTTTAGTGTCTTTAAATACTAGATATATAATCAACTAATTTAATAAAATATCTTCAATATATTCCACAAATTTCTTCTATCATATTTCCCTTATTATTAATTTCTTAATAACTTTTTTTATAACCTAGGGATAATGGTAACATAAGAAAGTTTAAGATGAAATGATCAGTAAGGATAAACATGGGAGATATCAATTGATGACCATATGCAACAATAATTCAAAATCTACATTTTTATTTTCATTAGATCCTATTGGTTATAATTTATATTTCTATTCATGTGAAAATTAAAAAAAATAATTTAACTTTTACCCTTACATAGATCCTATTATCTACATAAAGGTAAAAATATTCTACCTTTATGTAGGCTGGTTTTTGGGATATATGTAAACCTAAGTTTAATTTTTTGAGTGATACATAAATATAACTCTAAATTCTCAAAGGTCACATCAGGGAAAACCATGACCTACAAAAGGGTAAGTTTGAGTTGTGTAAATGTAACTCTTATTCAAAGCTTTTGTATGAGTAACTTAGCTTTTACATAAAGGTAATTATAAATTCATGAACTATGTAAGGTTAAAATACCTTACCTTAAAAAACAAAAATTATATTTGTAAGGGAAAAAATATGTTACCCTACACAACTCTATTTTTGGAATAAAGGTAGTTTTAAACCATGTTTTCATTTTTCTCTTCTCGAATCAAACCTGTAAATGTGTTTCATGATTTAAATAGCCTAAAATTTGGGTAAATTAATTATTTTATATTATTTTAGTGAATAACTCATTTTTATAAGATTTTAAATACTTTAAATTTTAGATTCACTTTAAAGAAAAATTAAAGGGTGTTTTTAATTTGGGGGTTTTAACAATGAAAAACAAAATGCCATAATGTTTTTTTAAAAACTAAAACCTATTGTTTCCCTTCTATTTTGATATACTATTGATTTTGAGAAGTCTATATTTCCTTTATCCATGATCTATGAACTATTATTCAATTATTATGAGTTTTTATTTTGGTTTCTAGGTGTGGAATAACTCTCTCTCTCTCTCCTATATTCTTGGGTGAAACATTTTTTAAGGGACAAATTCTAGGTAGGAATTGTAATTTCTATTCTTCTAATTTTATATAAAATTTGTGAAATTATATTTCCTAATTATTTTGGATAAATGGTTGTATTCAACATTAAAATATAATAACCTATAATTATCTAATAATGATAAATAATTAACACATGCTTATATCAGGATTATTTTAGAGTGATAAAAAATCATCACATGTTGGTTTTATTGTTATTATTTAAGAATAAAATTATTAGAACATGATATGGATTAAAATTTTAATTTGGAATTTATTTAGGAGATTGAAATTATTATCACATGATGAGTTTTTAAAATTTATTTTCAAATAATTGTAATTGGTACTAAGAATCCTTGATGAGAAGATTTAACTGATTAGTATGAAAACATGGTTTGAGTGATGAATCCTTAGCGAACTTTAGGATTTGAAATTTGAAATCTTAAGGTATGAAGTATTTATCATATTTGTTATTTATTTTAAATTGTTTTTCATGTGTGTATGTTCTTAGTATATATACCCTTGCATGATATACATGTTTAACATGTGTAGAGTGGTTCTTGGAACCATTTATTATTTATATCTTTTGTGTTCATTTCTATTTCATTTATTAATTGTATAATATTTTATAGCTAGTGTAATTACTTATTGAGATATATTTTTTATTGATAAATTATTCCCTATATGTGGTTTTGTGCATAGACAATGGAATATCTATATCAGTTTTTATGTTGATAAGTGGCCTCGATAGGCTTAGATGACTCCTTATTGGGGAAGCATGAATGGCATGACTCATCAGTGATGGATCTAAATAGGATGATTATTTCCTTATCTAGGAACACATGGGGGAACACCATATCACCTTTTGAAGAGTTTCTATATATGATAGTGTGATCCAATGATTGTGAATGCCCTTGTGTATGAGAGAGATTCTATTATATGGGTGTTCTATGTGTGTGTACCATCATAGGCAAGCAGTTAACCATGAGACATGGGAATAAATTCACTTAAAGTTAGGTGCGGTGTTGTTCCTCAAAGGTGGATTATGCATTTTAATTAAAGTCATATGAAGTTACATAGCATGAAATTAGTCATTAAATCAGTTACATGTTATATTTTTATGGCATAACACCAAACTAGGTACAGTTGGGGCTCGTGGCATCTTGGTTAGTGCGTGATCACTCAACACATGATTGGTTTTATGATTGGGTACTTAATTACTCTTCTATCTTATTATACGCTTCTATATATATATCTAAATATATGTTTAAGATTCATTGGAGGTGTCCTACTGGGTTTATACTAAAACCTTGAATGAGCATATTTGTATACATACAAACCTTAAAATTAAGGGTCAAGGGAAGGGTAAGGTTTTTGTGACAGGTTCATGAGGAGATTAGAGACAGGAGATGGATGTGGCACTAGAATAGGTTCTGGATGGATATTATAATGATTTTATTTATTATTTATTTATTTCTTCTAGTTTTACTTTTTGATCTACCACATTAGGGGTCCGTTTGATTATACTAAAATGACTTATATTGACATCTAGTATAGAATTTATTTAAATTATCTTCTAATTCATTTCTTATTTGTATTATATTCATGTTTTTTTATCTTTTTATGGATATTATTACTGAGATTATAATATCCCCACATTACTTTAGTCCCTTGCTACTATTCGGTAGCCACTTGCATATGAGGAGGCACACATGAGGTTATGTGGATCTCCGACCCAAATCAGGTGATTTGGGTTAGGTCATTACAAAATGGTATCAAAGTTATGAGGTTTAATTTATTTTCTTTTGGGGTTATGGTAGAAATGATATAGGTTATGTGGAACCTTGGTAGGGGAGTTTTCATATGTCTGGAAAGATCATCTGTAACATACCTCTGAGTTACCGGTGATGGGATTGTTGTTATGATTTTATGGGATTTGGGTGAGTTTATGCATCATTTCTAGGAATATAGGATCACATTCCATTCGTATTCTTATTATGACCTATATAGTGATTATTTAATTAAATTCCTTGATTTTTACTACCTCTTCAGGATATACTTGTATTCTCTATTGAGTGATATATTTATGTTCTATCCCTTTATGATAAATCTATGCTGACATTAGTTAGTTAAACTTGATCATGATATAATTATATATATATATATATATATATTTTACTAACATGCAGGTATAGAGGAATATGATTGATCCTTGGGTATAAATAGGATGGTTATACATCATGTGTGGGAATCTCCTATGGAAGGTCTTTCGATAATAATTCTTTATGTGTGCCTTATAATTTCTTAGGTTGTTCTTGTAAGTATGTTATTATAGGTTCTCTAAACATTCATTTGATATCTTAGAAAAATGAAACCTTATATATTCCATAATACTCCTACTTGGGATAACACACCCATTCCACCATAGTCTATGTAATATGATTCACCTTATCATGGTCTCACACCCACTACAATGGTTCAGATAGTAAACCTTCCCCAATATAAAGTCTTAAAGATTACGCCTGCCCATGGTTGAGGGGCATGGAGGATAATTTTTTATTAATCCCAATATTTCCATCCCAACCATCCAAAAAAATTTCCATAGTATTTGTGGTTCTCAGTATGTTAAGGATTTTTTGATATCATAGAGGGAGTCTTCAACCTAGTGTTAAATCCTAGGGATAGGAAAGTAAATCTAGCAGCCTTTATGCTTTGGGAAACCACCATAAGGTGGTGGGGATTCATGGTAAAAATATGTATACATGAGTGTCTTAATTTGAAGGTCTTAAAGGATATTTTTAAAGGAATTTTCCCATACATGCTAAAGTTAGATTGAGATATGGAGTTTATAGACCATTCTTCCATGAAAATTGAAGGGAAAGATACTGATGTCGCATCAAATTTTTAAGAAATAATGATCTATGTAACGGGAGCGAGATGATTCTTAGAGACGAGAACAACATTTCTTTGGTCATCCTATTGCAACACTACTTGCGAGGTGATCAACCATGCAAGAACAATTATAGAGTTTACATTGGACATGGTTGACACAAACTTTTTATTACGCATGACCTGACAATTGGCGACCCTTTAAGATTTGAACATGTTAAGAATAGATCAAAGCCTGTTGCGAATATTGATAATTTTAATATTTTATAAAATTTTTATTATTTTAATAATATTAATATTTTTTTTCATAAATATTGATAATATAATTTTTTTAATAGTAATAATTAGTAAATGAAATCTACTTGGATAATGATGGGAAAATTTGTAATCATCTCCACAACGATGATTACCAAATTTCCTTTCATTATTCAAGCATTTTTCATTTTTCTAAGTATTGCTAAGTATTACTAAATTAATAATAAATTGTAATAATTAGTAATAATTAGTAATAATTAGAAATAAATTGTAATAATTAGTAATAAATTGTAATAATTAGTAATAAATTGTAATAATTAGTAATAATTAGTAAAAGAAATCTGCTTGGATAATGAAGGGAAAATTTGTAATCATCTCCACAATGATGATTACCAAATTTCCTTTTATTATTTAAGTAGTTTTCATTTTGTTAAGTATTGCTAAGTGTTGCTAAATTAGTAATAAATTGTAATAATTAGTAATAATTAGTAATAAATTGTAATAATTAGTAATAAATTGAAATAATTAGTAGTAAATAGTAATAATTAGTAATAATTAGCAATAAATTGTAATAATTAGCAATATATAGGAATAAATATGAATATATAAAAAGAAATAGGAATATATAAAAATAAATAGGAATAATTAGTAATAATTAGTAATAATTAGTAATAATTAGTTAGAAACAGTTAGGATGAAATTTTAATAAATTTTAATAAATTTTAAGAACTTGGCACAATTTCCAGTGGATTGACGACACTCCTTTTGCTCGATGAATTTTCTCCTTTCAACTCTTGTCGACTCAAAACATTATGAAAAATGTGTTTTTACGTAGAAATATTCAATCTTGTATGCACGATATTGGATATGAATTCGTAGGATCATATTTTATTATAACCTTTTTAGGCGGTGACAGTTGGAAGAAGATAATTCATCAGTGAAAAGGGGGCTCTTTTGTCGGACGGCTCATTTACTTGCATCTTTCTCACACTGAAATCAGAATGAAGAATCTGGTTAGAGGTAAACATATTCATTCTCATGCATACACGAATGAATATGTGTACCTCCGACCAAATTCTTCATTCTGATTTCAGTGTGAGAAAGATGCAAGTAAATGAGCAGTCGAACAAAAGAGGAGCCGTCAATCCACTGGAAATTGTGTTGACCATAATTAATGGTAATTATTAAGAAGTAGTTGTAATTATTTATCTTCTTTTTTCAGATAGTGTTTTTATAATTTCAAATTATTCAAAAATAGTGGTGATTTTATATTTTATGTAGAAAAATATGGAATAAGGAAGTTTACATCAGTCATTATTAGATGATCACATTTGGATAAATCAGCGCAAAATTCCAAATGGTTATGGTTTAAATCCTGTATATATTGAGGGTGTTGAAGCTTTCTTAGCATTTGCATCATCAAAACGAGAATATGTTTCAGAAGGCACAATTAAGTATCCTTGTAAAAAATGTGCTCTGAGAAAGTTTGACATAGTTGACAATGTTGGGGGACATCTCTTGCGGTTTGGTTTTCAACCAGATTATGTTTTTTGGTATTAACACGGTGAACGAAGTTCTACAGAAGATCCTAATAACTTGATTCTGGATCCATCACAATTTTAAAATTTAGCACATGATGTTGCAGGTCCATCTATGCAACAAACTAAAACTCACGATGATATTGATTTAACTCCTGAGTTGGCACCATATGAATTTTATGAGTTGTTGAGGTCTGCTAAGGATGAATTATATCTTGGTTGCAAGATAAGAAAATTAGAAGAGGTTGAAAAATTTATGCCTATTAAATAAGATAATTCAATTTCAAACAACTGTTTTGATAAAATATTTTCTTTGGTTAAAACACTATTACCTGAAGGAAATGTGTTGCCTGCAAATTACTATGAGAGCAAGAGGCTGGTTAGTAAATTGAGCCTTAGTTATCAGAAGATTCAAGCATGTCCAAATGATTACATCTTATATTCTGGTGAAAATGAGTCCTTGGATAGTTGTCCCACATGTGGAAAATCGATGTATAAAGAAGCTCAACCAGGGAAGTATAGATCAATTCCAGTAAAATAGTTGAGATATTTCCCCCTTACACCCAGTTTGCAGCGTTAATTTATGTCTCAGAATACAGTGTCAATGATTTCATGGCACAAAACCAATATTTCTACTGATAGAAGCTTGAATCATCCATCTGATGGTGATTCATAGAAACATTTTGACGACCTGCATCCGTCTTTTGCTATAGAAGTCCGAAACGTGCGATTGGGTCTTTCTACTGACGACTTCTGTCCGTTTGGTTCTTATGTTAGTCAATATTCATGTTGGACTGTCTTTATAACTCCGTACAATTTTCCTCCATGGATCTTGATGAAGGATCCTTATATCTTTTTGACTCTATTAATCCCAGGACATCCGAAAAAGAATATTTAGGTTTATTTGAAACCATTGATTGATGAGTTAAATGCATTATGGAGTGATGGTGTTAATACATATGATGTTGTTGTGAAACAAAATTTCATATTAAAAGTTGCATTGATGTGGACGATTAGTGACTTTCCGGCATATGGCATGTTATCTAGTTGGAGTACACATGGTTCGAAATCATGCCTTACTCTATGAAATACAACAAAGCCTTTATGCCTCGTCAATGGAAAAAACCTTACTATTTTGATTGTCACCGTAGATTTATTCCAACCGATCATCCTTTTTGGAGGAATAAATCTCATTTCAGAAAACGTACAATTGAAAAGGATGAACCTCCAAAGATGATCTCATGTAAAGAGTTAAAATTATTTGTATTTTCATTACATCCCATCAAAAAATGGTTAAATATTATAATGCATATGTGGTTAATGGTTTTTGATTTTATACATATGCATGCGGGGAATAAAAAAAACAATGAAAAGTGGAGTTTTCTTGAGAGGATCACATCACAGAGAAACTGAAGTTGACTCTTATGGAATTTTGGATGAAATTATTGAGCCGTGTTATATAGGACAGAATTACATAACAATGTTTAAATGTTGGTGGTTGGATACCGAGAGAGGATTGCATGTTCATCTGACTCATGGAATCTTCGATATTAAATATAAAAGTCTTCTTGCAGTAAATGAACCATTTTTACTGGCTCAATAGACACATCA
Organism: Viscum album; assembly: GCA_963277665.1. Taxonomy (NCBI): domain Eukaryota; kingdom Viridiplantae; phylum Streptophyta; class Magnoliopsida; order Santalales; family Viscaceae; genus Viscum; species Viscum album. Next base: position 160,610,193 of record OY728155.1, on the reverse strand, counting down.
AATTTATTATGCAAAGTACCATTCTACTTCAAGAGACTTGAGAGATTAGTGGAGCATAAGAAAAATTAAATCTCAGGAAAATCAGTTTACTCACACTGAATGTGGTTCTACTGAAGTGGAAGGAATTGAAAATTTTCAAGAGACTGCTCAAAATCCATCTGATTCACAAAGAGACGTGAATATCGATGATGACACCCCACAATTAAGGATCGATGGTGATGAAGATGTTAATGATGTTACAAATGAATTTGAAATTAAAATAGATGCTGAAACTGAAACTCTTATGGATATTGATGATGCTGAGGAGGAAGATGAAGACATTGACATTGACAGCTATGGATAAGAGGATGAAGATGAACATTGACACAGTTAAATACTGGTTATAATCATAACTAATATATATCTATATTAAATCGTTATTTTCAATATCTGCTAACAACAATCATTTTTTGTTTCAGATGGGCTCTGATATATTCTTAGAGTTGCATGAGGCTGGCCTACCATTGGATGAGGGATATTTTGGATAATTTGACCCTCAGCCTACTGGTGGTTCAGGGGGTATGCGGAGGGGGTACGATCTTTCACGATTGATGATTCCTGACCCTATCCCCGAGCAACGTCCACATATTGGTTTCTATCTACACACATGGAGGTATGGTAACATGTATATTTTAGTTAGCTTTCATTAATTTATTTATATATACTAATTGTTTGATTATTTATTCCTTTTTCACAGTTTTTCACATGTAGCTATTGGATAGGGGACCACTATCTTGCACAATTATTTTTCTCAGACATGGATCACGTGGGAACAGATTCTCGTTGATGTGCGATGCGACATGTTCTATCATTGGCTGGTATGTAAATAAATAATATTTATTTTTAAATTTATTTTATTAATAACTTGATATTATAAATTATTTTTAGGGTTTATGGTATCCTATCGATGATAGCATACGCGATGCTATCCACGCGGCATGGCGGGTTTCTATGCGTGACTGTTTCTGTCAGTTTTTGCACAATTTGAGAAGGACAACCATTAATAAAGAAGGAGTGACAAAATTTGGTGAGTCATGTAGAGCTCACCGAATAGAGTACATTTCATCTCACGTTTGGGATGGATTATGTTTACACTGGTTAGGTGGTGGATTTCAGAGATCTTCAGCGGGACGGTAGAACCGGGGGAGACAGGAGGTGACACATCGAGCTGGTAGCTGTACATTCAGTTCGCATAGAGAGAATTTGGTAAGTATATTTTTTAAATATTTTAAATAACTTTAAATATAAACAGTTTATTTTATATTTTTGTAGGTAGTTAAGAATCTCGATATTACAGAGTTTGATGTTTATCGGTGGATGTACAGTGATCCATCCACTGGAGAGATTAGAGGTGATCGCCAGTGTCAGATTGTGGTTAGTATTATTTTTCAGTTTGACAATTAACTGTATATAATATTTTCATAATTTTAAATTTAAATTGGAATTGAAAGAGTCATATGAGGTTGTGACCTCTCAGACACAGGCTGAGGGTCAGGACGAGACGATAGAGCAGACCGATGCTCACCATTTTGATGAGGCGACATGGATGCAGGTGACTCAGTATGGCTTTGAGAAGGGCTGAGTAGTTGGTATCGACTCTCATATGACTCCTGGCACTTATTATGGTACTGCTGCGATGTCGACATCCAACTCGAGAGGATCTCATAGAGAGACATCATCTTCTGGCTCAGAGTATCAAGAGCTGTTGCGTACTCAGGCTGAGCTTATGGAGACTTTGTAGAAGCAGCATGAAGAGATGAGTCGGCGGCAGCAGCAGCAGGAGCAGCATCATGAGGAGCAGATGCGTCGATGGCAGCAACAACAACAAGAGGAGGAGATGCATCAATGGTAGCAACATCATCACGAGCAGATGGAGTACATGCGCCGTCTGACTCGTAGTTTAGGGATGGAGTTTCCTCCACCATCTCCTTCAGCTCCTCCACCTCCTCTAGAAGATGACCCCCCCAATGATTTTTTTTATGTTAAAAATATTTGAATTTAACATTGTCATATGAATTACTTAAATTTTATGTCTTTTATATCGGTGAAAATATTACATAATTTAATTTATAATAATTTATTTTTTTTATATTTTTCTGTTAATATTGAGAATTTTAATATTTTTTATTTTTTTATTATTTTAATAATATTAATATTATTTTATTAAATATATTTTTTAGTACTATATTTTTTTTATTTACTAATAATAATAATAATATTTTATGATTTTTTTATTTTTTTGTGAATATTGAGAATTTTAATATTTTTTATTTTTTTAATAATAGTAATATTATTTTTTCATTAATCGTAATTTTATTAATTTTATTTTTTTAAAATTAATTTATTATTTGCGATGGGACCATTTGCGATGGGACCCCGTCACAAATAGTCTAAATAAATATTTTTAAAAAACATATTTGAGGCGAGACTACTTACCCATCGCAAATACTTTGTTGCGACGGGCCCATCACAAAACGTTATATATATATATATATGTATATATATATATATTTGCAATGGGACGATGGGCCCATCGCAAAAACTATTTGCGGTGGGACCGTCGCGAAAAAGTTTATGTATATATAATGCGTATAATCGGAGACTTATTTGCGACAGTGATGTTTCCTATCGCAACTACCATTATTTGAGATGGGCCCATCGCAAATAACTGTATTTGCATTTTCTACAACGGGGTATTTGTGACAGGATCCTGTCGCAAATAAGTCATCGCAAATACCAAGAATTCTAGTAGTGATTCAATTTTTCTTCAAAAGAGACAAGCGCACCTTATTCATCCTAGAACTCTTGACATCTAAATCCTACCAAACAAGATACATAGAATAAAATTAGAAATTACTCATGGTAAACACATTTCCTTGATTAATATCTGGTGGAGAAGTAAAAATTTATTAAGCCTGTGGTGACTCTTGCATGGGTTTGGATGAGAAAATACTTTTTAAAAATTGACATTTATGAGATAAGATAAAATTAATGTGATGTAGGTGTCTTGTGTGAATGAGAGTTTAAAGGAAGAGGAAATATATTGAATGATCTAGATGAAAAACATTGAATTATGTGTTTTTAGGATGCATGATATCTTTTGTTTCATGTTGTCAAATTGGTGAATGTCTTGGGTGTGTGTTTTGAATTTTCTTTTATTTGATTTTGTTGCTTACTTTTCCATAAGTACAAGTGATAAGTGTAGATGGATTAATAGAGATAATATTTTCAACATTTTTCATTTTTATTTCAATGGTTTAAACCATTAAAATTTAACAATTTGATTTTATTTTCATCAATTTTTTATTTTTGGTGATTTTTGAGATAAAATGTGAAAATGGCTTAATTTTGGAAGTTTAACAATTTTTTTAATTCGGTATTTCAAGAATAAAATTTAAAATATTGATCCAATTTGTGTGATTATATTTTTTTATGTATCATTTTTTCATGGGATAAAAATTCTTCTTTTGGACTTAGAGTTAATTTGAAATCCATAGGCCCATAAATATCAATTAAGTTGAAAAATCTTTTTGGCCAATAACATAGATCCAAACACATAAATTGAGACATAACTCAAGATAGAGACCTCAAAATGTGGTCAATATAGATGTATTTTGAATAGAACATGAATAATAATTTTCATATTAAATTTCATAGATACTTCCGCTCATTAAGGAACCCATTTAATGTGCTAAAGTGGAGGAAGTTGAAGAGCCTCTTCAATCAGAAAAAGTGTTCTTGTGTAATTAGGTCATAACATTTCATACACTAGTCCACAAAAGCGTAGATTTTGAGAGCATATGTACAAGAGAAAGTGATGGATTTTAGGAATACACCTTCATGATAATCATCCATTTACTATGATAAGTAATCTCAAGATTTCGATGGACATAAACTGGAGGGAAATTTTCCACCCCTCAACCCTATAAATATGTGCATCCACATCCATTAAAAGGTGTTGAAGAAGGATGAAGAGGTAATGTGTCAAATAATTGGAACCTTGAAGTCTTTTATTAGTTTTATAATGATCTCTTCTTCCTCATCCAACTATGTTACCCTTAACATAGAGGGGTAAAACTTTTTAATGATCATAGAATAAAGAGTTATCCCTTTGTAATGTGAGAGTCTTCTAATTTAATTTAAAAATATCTTTTTCTATTGAATGATTTATATTTTTAGTGGTCCCAAATATCTTAATGTGATTTTATTTATGGGTTTTAGGTCATTCAATGTTTATAGTTCTGGTTGAATTTCATTAAACTCCCTCAGCCTAGTGTTTTTTGTCTCGATCACATAGATTGTGTTAGGTGGTGAGAGTTAGCGATCATTGGAACATATATCAAATAAGTGAATTGTTTCTATATTTATAAGAAGAAACAATTATTGATCAAGACTTTCCTTAGTATATTGGTAATGGTTTATGTTGGATTTGGTGCCCTAGAAACCCACTTATTTTTACTTCATGATAAACCTGTATTCATTGGATAAATATTAATAAACTACTAATCACATCATATTTCTTCTTCTATGAGACATAGTATGTGATAATTTCCTAAGAATAGTCATCGCATTATAATATCACAGCAGATCCCTACTATGATGAGAACCCAGAAGTTCCATGAAACTATTCTTGATTATATATTATTTGGTCGGATGATATCATTTGAAGGGACACAAATGATACAGGCTATTAGGGGTTGGGACTCATGAAACTTTGAGGCACCTTATCATGGTTTTCACCCTTGGTAATATCCAGAAGGATATTACGAGAAGAAGACCTTTCAGTAGGAAATCCACATTCATAAGTATCATTAGATGTTCCTATCCATGGACGTGTGTATTGGTCCTTAGACTTTAAGATTATTATTAATGGTTATTATGACTCGAGCACTTAAATGTATTGAGGAAAACCCTGAAAAAAGATATTTGTAGAGATGTAGGATATGTTGGGTGCATCATGAGTAATACTATATTAATGAATAATATGAGAAAGTATTTGTCACTTCTACAGAAGTAGATATCTCAGGCCCTTTGATGGAAATGATATAGCTTAACTAAATTTATGGCCATGGTGTTCTCTTGGAAAGTTCAATTCCAGGAAGTCAAAGAATGATAAATAGAGCACATGTGTTGATGGAAATTTCATGCAACCCACTTGATTGGAGATATAGAAAAAATGGATTATATTACATGATAAGCGTTCGTATGAGGTGAAATGTTGTTACGACACCAACTTCTTTCTCTTGGATGCCTTGACCCATTGCTAGACAATAATCTTGGACTTTAGGCAAGCCCGCCTAATGCCATTGAGAAAGAGGTATAGAGGGTCACATACTAAGTGTATCTAGTATCTAATTTAAATAATTTATTTTTTAACAAGTTGAATAAATATTATTCTCAATTGTGGTTTAATAATTATTCAAGTATTCTGGATCGCATTTATTTCATCTCTATTTATTCGAGAGAATATATTGCGGACAAAGTATGTATTTATCAGTGAATAATATAGTTATATTTATTTAATAAATAAATTGTAATTATTTAAAGCACGGTAAATATTGAGGTTGATTGGCAGACTAAGTTATGAGTCCAGTGATAAATAATATTAAATATTATCTAGTTAAATAATATTTAAATATAATGTGAAAGTTAATCACATTTCATGGAAATAATTGCATTGTTATTATTATTTGACATGGGGTTTCACATGGAATAATAAATTAAGTAACAAAACCTATGATAATTATTTATTATTACCTAGTGAATTAAATTCCCAACTAAATTATTATTCTCTATATTAGTAAAGGGGTCATTCAACCAGCTAACCGAACCATTATGTGATCAACATCATTGGAGAAAGACTATTGAGCCTAGAGAAATATTCCCTCTCTAAGAATGCTTTCAATAAGGAGAGAGATCCTCCTCCACCAGATCAAGGAGAATACTTTGGAAGAGATTCTCAAGGCGATTGAAGGCAGACATCACAAGCGCAATGATCTTCCACGCTAGCACCCAGAGACTCATTCGGTGGCATCTAGAGATAAATGGATTGTGTGTGGATCACCGCTAGAGAATTCTTATCCTTGGATTCTACATCACCACAAAGCCACACCTCAGACCCATGGTCAGATGCATCAACGAAGAAAGAATCACCTTGTAGGTAATTATATAATTTAATTAAATTAATTCTAAATAAAATATGTTAATCCTCTCTTCTCGGTTCTAGGTTCTCTCCTTTGTCTTTAATATTTCATTTTATTCTATAGATATTAGTGTTCATCGTCGTATTGATCCTAGATTAATCATTGATTATGACAACTTTCAAAGTTGGGTACACACCCATCCTATGCTTCCGCTACACTAGGAACCTACAATTTATTTATTTTCATGCACACATGAGTGGTTTCCATTTCTTTATTCAACTGAGGGAGATTAACAACTCAATCGATGAGTCTTTCATTTGTTTTTCAATAATAAGATAAGGGAAGGATTTTTATTACCAAGATGACATTAAAAAATTTGATCCTACCTTGATCCATTAATATCTTCATCAATTTGTGTTCAACCTTTATTTTAATTTCTTTCTTTATTTTTTTAGAAATCAAACAAATTTCAAAAACAACCTCCAATTATTTATCTAATTTCTAGTTACAAACATTATTATTGTGTGATCCTCTCTAGAGATTGTTGTTTTTGGGTATAGGAGAAGTGTGCGGTGGTGGACAATATATTAAAATTTATTTTAATAATCATTGCCCGAAACCTTGAGAAAATATATTGCATGTCAAGTTTATAATTAATTTATTTAATATCTGAATAAATAAATACCTAGGCTTAGGAAATTTCTTCTTTAATGGTTGTATATTTTATAAAAATACCCTTTCATATTTCCTTCATTACAATGCGAGGATCTAATAATAGAATACCTCTAGAGGCGATCCACATGTGCTCTAATGATCTCTAAGAAAAACAACTCAATCACCGAGTGCTAGAGTGGAGAATAAAATATATTTTATTGTTCATTATTAACCGATTTTTCTTTGAACTTGAAGAAATATCTCTTCTTATTCTTGATCTTGAGAGAGAGAGAAGTAGGATTTGAGATAGAATTTATTATGTGGAACAATTCTCTATGCTCTATATTTGGATGCATTATATAATAAACATAACCGTCTATTTATAGAGTTAGGATTTAGGTTAAAATATTATATAATTGAATGATGACCATAAAATAACATTAAAACATTTAATAAACCCCATTCACAACAAAAAATGGAGCTGCTGCCACAGATCTACAGCCACAGTTTTTAAGCCGTGCCTATAGGCCTATTTTTCATGGCCTACAACCACAGTTTTCTGAACCATGGTAATAGCCCAGGGCTATTTCCACGGTTTTGTGGCCTATGGCCACAGTTGGAAAACCGTGGCTTTAGACCAATTTTTTCATTTCCCTATATTAACGGTTCTCCAAAATCGTGGTTATAGGGTTCCCGCTCTTCTGTGGGAAAAAAAATTCCGACAAAAAATTTGGCGGGAATCCCTATCTCCATGGTTTTGAGTCTATTACCATTGTTTTTATTAATATATATATATATATATCAATATATATATATATACCCAAATTGTAGTGCGGTGTATTGTTAGGTGCGCTGGACTGCATAGTGGAGGTGCAGGGATCAAAACCCGTTGGGGGCATTTATAATTTTGGTATTGCCACGGGTTTTTGAGGCTATTACCACGATTTAAATCATGGCTATAGGTCAAGCACCAATGTTTCAAATTTTGAGGCCTATTTACATAGTTTTCAAAACCATAGCAATAGGCCGGGACCTACTGGCTCGGCAATAGCGGCCACAGTTGGCCAAAACCGTGGCTGTAGCCTTTGGCCACGGTTTTGAGGCATATTTCCACGATTTTGAATAGTGGAAATAGCCCTTTTTCCAGTTACGCTTCCACATAATAATTTCATTATTATTATTTTGTGGCACGTTCCAACTTATATGATAACAAAAATTATGTAATGGTCATGTTAATTAACATTTTTCACCAGACATGATCTTGGTGCATTCAAACTCCTCTAGAATTTGTTGAACAACCAAATAAATATTCTATTCATAAACAAATATTTTATTCACAATATACAAAATAATTATTTATAAAAACTATTCAATAAATAAAATAAATGTTTTATTCATGATAAAGAGTATAAATAGTTTATATATATTCACGTAATAAAATAAATTATTTATTAATAAAATAATAATTATTTATTACCCTGTGAATCTTAATGATCAATAAAACATGAATAAAATTAATCCTTAGTCTTGAGAATAATATTTATTCCAATAATTAAATGCAAATAGAATTTAATCTTGAACAACATAAACACTTAGTGTGTGACCCTCTAGGATTCCTTCTTGTTGGCATTAGGAGGACTTTCCTAAAGTCCAATATCACTATCAAATAGTGGTTCAAGGAACCAAATAGAATGAACTTAATGTTGTAACGACGACAACCACATACAAACACTCATTGTGTAATATAATCCCTTTATCTCAATATATCACCAAGAAGGTTACACATCCATGTCACCAACCTATATACTCAATACATATTTCTTTGACTATTTGAAATAAACACATTATTACATAATGACCATGGAATTTAGGGTGATGTTCCATTCAAATCAAAGTTCTGAGATATCAACTTTTATAAAGAAGAAAGGGAAAAATCCATCATTGACTTATCCATTAATGAGATGTCACTCGTGACATACTCAATGTATCTAACTTCTCCATGAATTATTATCATCATGGTTTATGAAATACACTTATGTATGTGAGATGTAACATGTTTTAATAATAATATTAAAGTATCAGGACTATTCTACACACTCATAGACAAGAATATCTGATGAAACCAAAACATGAAAAATTCATACTGGAGGGTCTGTTTTCATAATCTCTTATCTTAGAGATCACCAAGTGAAAACTTCATTAGAAAAATCCTCATCTTCATATGAGTAATTTCACTTGACAGTTTAGGTACTTTGTGTCCCATCATAGTATGTTATCCAGTTGAAGAACATTATTTAAGAATATATTCATAGCACATCAAGGTTATCATCATAGCGGGGAACTACTATGACCTTATTAATTCAATATATACTCTAATACATTATTACAATAGAGTCATGAAGAAAAATGTTCAATATATAATAATAAGTTTTATTAATATTCAATACATCGAATATACATGTAATCAAAGTACAAACAATTGGTCTTGTGACCCTAACTCCAACAAACTCCCGCTTGGACTAGAGCCAACTGCCTATGTCCTTCAATCCACTAGACCTCACAGGATAGTCATGTTTCTGCCAAGTCAAGTATTTATTCAAGGGGTTTTCCACATTTTATTACTTGGAAATAATACTTAGTATAATTTCACCTCTCTAAGAAATATCCCTCAAGATATACTTATGATGTATGTGCTTAATCCGCTGATGTGACCTTGGATCTTTTTTAAGATCCACCGTTGTAGTATTATCACAATATAATGTGATGGGATATTTATTACTATGTACCTTGTCAAGAACATGGAAAAATTTTCTCAGCCATACTGGTTCTTTAACTTCCTTAAAAGCTGCAATATACTAAGACTCTGTTATAGAATCTACAACCACAAATTTCTTTAAGCTCTTCCAGCTCACAACACCTCCATTAAATGTGAATATGTACCCTCTTTGCAACTTCATGTCATCTTGATCAGTTTTCAAACTAGCATCAGAATATCCTCTATTGATTATTTCCTCATCCCCTATATAAACTAGGAACATATTTTTTGTATGCCTCAGATACTCAAGTATAGTATTGACTTCCATCTAATGGTGGTCACTTGGATGAAATTGATTTATTACTTCCACACTTAATGCATTGGTAAAATCTATCCTAGTACATAGTATGACATACATGACTAACACAATCGCTGAAGTATATAGAATCATGGCCATTTTGTTTATTTCCTCATGTGTATGAGGACCCATTTTCCGAGAAATATGAATTCCATGTGATACTAGTAACAATTCCCTATTGAATTGTTCCATATTTATTCTTTTCAGTATATTGTCAATGTATGTACTTTGAATTAAGCTGAGCAACCTCTTGGACCTATCATGGTGAACCCTGATCCCAATAATATATGCTACCTCTCCCAATTCCTTAATAGAGAAGCATTTATTCAACCATGAATTAACATTCTATAAGAATGGTATTTTGTTTCTAATGAGGAATATGTCATCAACATATACTATTAAGAAAATGACTACACTCCCACTAAACCATTTAAAGACACAAGTATTAAATTCATTATTTATGAAACCAAATTCCATCATGGACTCATCAAAACAAATTATCCATGACCTTGATTCTTGCTTTAATCAATAAATGGGACTTTTAAACTTGTATACCTTTTTGGAATTATTTGGAGTCACAAACCCTTTAGGATGTGTCTTATAGCCATCTTCCTAAAAGTTCCCATTAAGTAAGGTTGTTTTGATATCCATTTTCCAAAATCTACTAATCATGGAAATATGTAATGGAAAGTATAATTCTGAAAGATTTCATCATTGAAACTGGTGAAAATGTTTCATCATAGTCAATGCCTTGATGTTGTTTAAACCCTTTTTCAACTATTCATGCCTTATAGGCCCTAAAGTTTCCATACATGTCTAGTTTCTTAGTGAATATAAATTTTAAACCAATCAGATTTAAATATACTGAAGGTTCTATAAAAATCCAGACTTGGTTTTGGTACATGGAATCCATTTTAGAATTCATGGACTCTTTTCAATTAGAAACATTTGTGCCAATTTTTGCTATTTATAGGTTAGAGGATCATTATTATCAATTAATAACGAGTCACCATCCTTAGTTACTAAAAAAACATACTATTCTAGTTCTCTAACATCTCTAGTAAAACTACATAATAATTTTTTCTCCAAAACAATTTCTTCTTCCACGAGGTTTTGTGAAATGTGTTCCTATGTCAACTCTTGCATATCATGAGCTTGGAATTCATCAAAGTATATCTCACTCCTACCATCTGTTTTATAGATAATATCATCCTCAAGAAATGTAGTACATCTATCAACCACAAACATTTTTGTCTAAAGGATTTTATAGTTTGTATCCCTTTATATCAATAGGAAATCCTATAAAGATGCACTTTGGGCCTCAGGGTGAAAGCTTGTTACCTGAAAAGGCCTTAAAAATTCTTCAAAAACCCACACATGTAAGTAATACAATGCAAGTTTCTTTCCATTCCATAATTCATATGGTATACCATCTGTTTCTTTAGTTGGAACTCAATTTAGTACGTATTCTTCTATTTGAAATGTGCATCCTCAAAAGCATAATAAAATAATCGCATGACTCATCATTGATCTCACCATGTCCAACAAGGTTTATTTCCTTATTTTACATTCACCATTCCACTGAGGTGTATAAGGAGGAGTGAATTTAGATAATATCTTAAACTACCATAAAAAATAAATGAAGTATTTAATAAGATATTCTCCAACATGGTCTGAGTGGAGTTTCTTAATCTTCTTACTGAGATAGTTCTCAACATCATTATTATATTCCTTGAATTTATCAAAAGAATCTAACTTATACCTCATTAAGTATTTTTTTCCATATCTTCTAAAATGATCAGTAAAAGTTATCAATTATGAGTACCCACCCCTTAACTCAAGAGGAAATGGTCCACACACATCAATATAAATTAATTCAAGAAGCTCCTTATCCCTTTCACCATTCCCACTAAATGGGGATTTGGTTATTTTTTCTTAGAAAAATACATGATGTAAACCAAGTGGATTTAGTTAAAAAGAATCTAAATATCCATCTTGATGTAATTTAGTCAAGCACTTTTCATTTACATGACATAGCTGGTGATACTAAAGTTAGGTGTAGTATGAGTCATGTGAGTAACTTTGCTATTAATTTCCATTACTGGTTTTGTGTAATCCAACATGTAAATATCATTATTTAAATGCGCCTTACCATAAAAAATTATATCTTTATAAATTAAGTAACATTTATTCCAAAATTTGAAAATAAATATATCTTTATCTAGTCTAGATATAGAAATAATATTTTTAGTAACTAAATACATATAATAAAAAACCTTTAAAACCAAGATCATTCTAGTTAGAAATGTGAGGTATAAGTACCTAATAGCTATAAGAACACATTTAACTCTATTGTATTCTCATAGTTCTACCTATACTATACCAATATTTCTGAATCTAATTGGTTTCTGTATTTGAATACATATGTGATCACCACAAGATGGATCTAATACCTGATTTTTAGAAACAAATAAATTGAACTCGATAACAAAAAAACCTAATTTTCCCCTTGCTTCTTTGGCTGGGTGTAGTTTTTCTTTTAGTGGGCCTTCTTGCCGCATAAAAATAGACAACATCATGTTCCCTTTATGTTTCCTTGATATTATTCTTCTTGGAAAGGTGTGAAGAAGATTTGGACTTAGAGATATTTTCTTCCCCTTTACATTTATTTACTATAATTATGAAATGATTTTCACACTTTATATTCTTATCAACTTGGTGAAAAAGAGTGAGAAGATCTGCTAGATACTTCTCAATGATGTTCATATAAAAAATCACAAAAACTCTAGAGAAGCTCTGAGGGAGTGATGCCATAATGAGATCGATGCCTATTTATTTGGGAATTTTAAACCCTATAACCCCTAGGCTCTCAATGTATCTAATGATATTGACTACATAATCCACAGCTGGGGAACCCTCTCTAATATATCTTTTTAAAATAACCTTGGAAATCTCAAAATGTTCCCATATATATTTATCCTTATATAGACCACATAGGTTCTCTATCATGCTATATGCATGCATGTTTTCATGAGACATCATTAGTTAACTAGAAATGGATGAATGCATCAAAAATTGAATGTTGATCGTGTCACTCAAATTTTTTTCATAGAAAAAGAACTCTTCCTCACTATCCTCTTTAATAGGTGGATCAGTCAATGGATATTGTAGCATGTAATATTTCTATTCATGGCATATCATGAAACAAAGGTGCCTAAACCACTTAGGGAATTTACAACCATTTATGAGGTTTTATTTCTCTAATATTGGTTATAAAGATATTGTGGATGATGAGTTTTCCATTTTATTTTACAATTAAAATAGCTGATTGTTAATACTTTTTCTTGATTACAAATTAAATGAGAAATAATAAATGAAATAAATAATTTTATTATATCTCCCACTATTTTATGATATCCCAATAGCTCTCACCATTGAAATCATAATGTCTAGTTTCTATGACATTATAGAGGTAAGGATCGCTATTATATTTCATAATGATCCTGACTTTGGCTATGAAAACCATAAGAAAGTTATTTAGTTTGGCGTTCTTTCCAAAAATAGGCTTCGAACTCCTTGATCTATTAAGTGGATTCTCTTATCCTAAAATAATGATTATGATTTCCTCAATACTTTCCTCCAAATTTTTATTGAATAAAGTTTACCATTAAACTCAATATAATTTTAGTTATGTCAACCCAAAACTCTCATGAGATTTACCCAATAAAAGTAAGTGTCTAGTGATGTGGTCTTATTTTTACATAGTTTGGCCCATCTTTTTTATTATAGTTTTAATAATTTTTTTAATTATTTATACACTTTTTTCTAAATATTAACACTTTTGTATTTTTTAAATTAAATCTATTAATTAATCAATTTTTATAATTAATTGTGTATTTTTAGCATTTGAAATAATTTATTTATGTAACTTTTTATATATATAGTTTTATAATTTACTGATTAGTTTAATGTTTTAATCTGCTTACATTATAATAATATGTCATTCTTATTATTTAGTTAATTAATATAAGTATTTATATTTAATTAAATAATTATTTAACTCAACTTTTAATCTTATAAGTTTGTCTCTTTAAAATTTTATTAACTTCATTAATTAATTTAATTCATTACTTTTTAATACTTTCTTTTAATTTAAATTATGAATTCTTCCAATTGGATTTAGTGATAAGATAACATTAGTTAGTATTTGATTTTATATAATAAGTCTTTTAATTTATTAGTTTTCTTTTACTTACATTATTTTATGGTTCTTTAAATTCAACTCTTAAGTTGTTTCTGCTTGTCTTTATAATTATATTTAGTTTCTTTTTATTAATTAATTAATTAATTAATTATTTAAAATTTAATCAATTAAATTAATATTTACTTATGTATTTAATCTTTTGTGTTTTATTTACTTATTCTAAATAAACCTTATTAACTCATTTTTTTAAGTTCAGTGTAATCTCTTTAGTTTTTTAATCATATTTTAAATTTTATTTTCTAATTCAATTTATATTTCTACTTTTAATTGTTTTAACTATTGTGCTTTAGTTTTAATTAGTTTTTAGTTTTAGTTAATTATTTAATTTTAATGATAATAACTATATAATAGTTTCATTTTTTTAAACTCAATTATCTTGTTTAATTTAATTAAGTTTTAAGTTTTTTTAATTTTTTAATTTTGTTAATATTTTTTTTTCATTATCTATTCGCATAGTCACCATTTCTTCAAACTGGTGCCACCGGTTCCTTGTTTCTCGCCACAACTAGTCATGCCTTTTCGGTCTCACTCCCTTGTTGTACCACATCAAACTACCCCTCATTTACTGTCACACCGTTTCATTTAGTTGTGCCACTGTTTTCCCCTTGCTGTAGCACCGTTCCCATTACATACAGTTTCATTCCCTCCCTTTTCCACTATTTTGCATAGTGAGCAACCATTTCTTTACTACTGGTTCCTTCATTGCTTCACCGTTACCACCATAACCCAATTTTACACACCATTATTCCTCATCTTCCACTGTCACTCATCCTCACCATTATGCCCCGTATCTCACCATTCACACTTCTATAATTAAAAACCAAACCAAACTAGATCCACAAACCAAACTAGTTCATACACAGACTCAACCAGAAAAAAGATACAACAAAATTTTCATGAAATCGTATTCTTCATAGATCTGAAAACACCACCATCTCAAACCATAAGGATTCACCAAAGATTGGAAACCACAACCACTATGAGGTAGGATCGAAGCAAGCCGATTTAGTAGGTACATCGCTGCCACTATTTGTGAACCAAACATGTGCCAGTGGAAAGGATGAAGCGAGACTGATCTGAAGAGGAGAAGGCTGCCGCTGTTGAGTTGATCCTCCATGAAGAAGGAGGTCAAGCCTGTGTTCCGCGGTGTTGTCTACGACTCATCCCCAAATCGCCGCTGTTGAGGGCTTCTGCCAAAGAACAAGACCCCGCCCCCCGTGCAGCATGATTTGGGGGGGGGCATTAATTATAAAAAATATAACTAAACTAATCTAAAATAATAATAATAATAATAAATTAATAATTAATAAATAAATAATTGATAATAATAATCTAATAAATTATAAAATTTACTAATTAATTAATTAAACATTTAAAACTAAATTATGAATTTTAACTATTAAATTATAATAAACAAATAAAGAAAATTAAATAAATACTTGATTTATAATTTAACTTCTTTTTAAATAAAATAATTTTAGTTAATAAAATAAAATAATTAATTCAACTAAATAAATAATTAATTCAACTAAAAAATATAACAAAGATATAATAATTAATTACTAATAATATTAATTTAATAAAATAATCAAATAAATAAATATTAAATCTTATTAATTTAATATAATTATAAGTTATAAACTTAATAAATAAATAACTATAATAAATATATTTAATTAAATAAATAAATAATTTAATTAAAACTTTTAATAAAATGAATTTTATAATTTATCAACTTTAATAAAGCAATCAAATAATTTTATAATCTGAATTAATAACTACTAATTATTTAATCCTTATATTAATCTAATAATTATTTTAATTATTTATTAGATTTAATATTTGTTAACTCTTATTTTTTACATCAAATTTGGTCAACCCATGTTCTGTTCTATTTTTCAGATTCATGCAAGTATCCAGAATGATGTCCAGGTTCATTTTAACTATCAAGATAGAATTTAGTTATAGGGGTTAGGATAGAGTGATGTGGGATGCACAAAAAAGTTCACGTGTGCGGTGCAACAGTGAAGTACCAAGCAAAGTCAGTGTATGACAACCAGTGACTTGAATCAAATGAAATAGAGATAAAAAAAGGTGAAAATAGAGTAAGAGGGGGAGTGAAAATTGATTCACATTCCACAAAAAATCATGGAGAGCAGAGTAGAGCAGTACTAGGGGAACCACACTCGGAGATTCTAGGAGCACATCTACCAATCTTGTGGAGAGTAGAAGCATTCAAGAAGTCTCTTCTTCCACTTTTTCATAATTATATACTCTATAATTATATGAATTCAGAGTTTATAATCAATATGATAATAAGCTAAAAAGTTTAGCTTGGGAGTTTTAAAGTTTTCAATTTATCTTTTATATTTCTTCAACTGCATTTCTTTTTCTATATTAGAATCAGTTGGTGAGATTGATTCTAATTTTCTTTTAAATTGATTCATAACTCAATGTTTTTAAATTATTAATTTCATTATTAATAGATTATATTGATCTTGAATTGTTTTTTTGAGATTTAATGTCATAAATGTTTTAAATTTATGGTGAGTTAGATTCCAACTGTTCATGTTGTTAAATGTTTGAGAAGTTTAATTAAATTATGGAGTGGCGAACTCTGTGATTCAATTTTATATCTTTTGAACCTTTTAGAAAAGAAGGATATTCTACATTTAATTTTAGGTGTGATTAAATTGAGAAAAAATAAGAATATATCTTTTTAAACCAGTAATATAAAATTTCCAAGTGCATCCTTAGATCAATTTTCTCATTATTAATTTCTGTTTCTAGTGTACTTTTTTAAAGTTAGTTGTCATAGTTAGTTTTAAATATAATTATCCATAGTTTAAAAAAATGTTTATTTAATTCTTATAAAAAAATTTAGAAATTAAAAAACTATATAAAAACCACACCCACTGCTAACAACAGTGGGATTCTTAGAAATGAAATTTGGCCACCATCCTTCCTTGTGGGTTTGAACATTCTTACCACTAGATTGTAGTTAGTAAGAAAAATAAATTTTAAACTTTACCCAATTTCAACAATATTTGGGTGTCAGTTTTTGGTGTTGTTTATAGTGAAGTCATAACCCATTACTTTTCTAAAAATATTAAATAAATTCACATATAAAAAATTTACACCAAAAAAATTGAAAAATTGAAAACTGTTAAAAACCAGATTTCATTCACTACTAAATTGATACTTCTTTTTCTAATATTGAGCTACTATTTACTATTGTTTTTTCTAAATTTCATCTTTTATAATATAATGAATGAACACTAGGTTTACTGCTGATAGATTAGAGCCCCTGAACTTGGAATTGGATAAACAACTCACTACTCTTAAAAGGAAAATTAAATCTGAAATGGAAAATCTAGATAATAGGGTTCCTGTACCTAATAAATTTCAAAACCATAAATAACTCTTTGAGAATGAGAGGCCTAGTATGAGGGATTTACAAATCCCTCAGGTGTCAAGTAATCTTTTTTAAATCAGACTTTCACCTAGAGCCTGAAACTATGATCTGAAACAGTCCCACATTTCACTGCTTATTTCTTTTAATAGGCTCTCTAATGAGGGATATATTACCATAATTAGAGACTTATATAATACTGGGTAGTAGATACATCTTCTAGGAATTTCTGAAAATGAGTTTAAAATGAGATTCACTCCCTTTTTCTTTAAAGGTAATGCTATGAACTGGGTTTTGAGCCCATCTAAGAATATTTTTGAAATCTGGGACCAAGTTTATAATTCTTTTATAATGGAATTTTATCCTCAAAGATTATAAGGATAAATGGGAACAAAAATCACTAGTTTTTATCCAAAGGATGGAGAATATTTTCATTGTTCAAGGGATAGATATAGGGACCTTCTTAGATAGTGTCTCCATCATCAACTCCCATCCCACCTTCTCATGGATACCTTCTATGAAGGGATGTCCTCCTCTAGTCAAATCCTATTTGATCAAGATGTTGGGGGTATTTATAATGATAAAACTGATAAATAAATAATAAAAATCTTTAATAATATTTCTTTAAATTCAAAAAATAAAAATTCAAGAAGAAAAAGAGTCAATAGAAATGATAATGTTAACTCTGGTTCAATAAATAAACTCAAGCACAAATTTCTGAAATCACAAACCAAATTTAATATTTAATGAACAAGAATTCAAAACAAACTGATAATCATTTGGGATGTCAAGACAATAATTAATCTTTAAGGGAACAATGTGCCCATTATAGAATGTTTGTGCAAACTAAAAACTTATGTCCCAACTTTGACATTCCAGAATAACAATAAAACTCTAATTTTTCAATTATGGTCCTAGGATTCTTCCTAGAGAATATCCATTTTCATAAAATTACAACCAGGGCTATAGGAACCATCCAAATATATCCTGGAAGGAACAAGGTTTGATTTAAAAATTTATTGCCCCTAATTACCAAAACCATCCAAGACAATACTTTACAAACCAACAAAGGGGTGAATCTTCAAACTCTCAGGGTAATAATGATGGCCAAATGTATTCTAAGTTAGATCAAATTTTGAAGCAAATGAATTCTCACGAATAAAGATTCATGACTCAATAAAATAAACATCAAAATCAATATGAGTCAGACAAAATGAAAAATGATGCAAGAATATAGAACATGGAAACATAATTGGGCCAAATAGATATAGACTTTACTTCTAGGGATAAAGAAAGATTTCATAGCACAACTGAACTTAATCCGAGAGAGAAATCTATGGTTGTTGTCACTATATGTGGGCTTAACACTCATACTATTGCTGAAAAGGACTTTAAAAATTCCCAAAATGAAAATCTGCTTGAATCTAGAAATAAAAATATTCTTTGTTCACTATTTGGAAATTCAAAAAAAAAACTATTATAGATGAAGAGAATCTGAATTGTTCACCAGATAATCATGAATTTTTATTTCTAAATCAAAAATAATAAAGGAAAAGTGCAAAATTCTGAATAAATGAGGGAAATTCCTATTGTCCTAAGAAAAGTTTCCCCACCCATCTCATTCCCTAAGAAACACAAACCTCAAAATAACACCAAAGTTGAAATTTTTTAGTTCCTTGGTCTCTTTTCCAAACTTCAAGTGAACATTCCATTCATTCAAGCCTTAATTTGAATCCCATATTACTTGAAATATTTTAATAAAATTGTTAAAAAAAAACACTTGAAGAATTTTCTACCTACAACCTCACTGAGGAGTGCATTGCTGTACTCCAAAAGAATATCCCAACCAAATTGAAAGACCCTGGTAGTTTTTCCATCCCTTGTACCTTAGGAAATTCTTCTCATCTTAACTGTAATACCTCGACCCCAGAAGCCCAGAGTAGGTGTATTATTACGTATCATTGGTATGATCACAAAAGATCATGTCATGAAAGACCAATTAGTTTATTAGCCTTGGAAGTACTAGATACATTCATAAGGTTTACATTACATCATAAAATGGAAAACTACAACAACATTGTTTCCATAGACAACGCTGAGATCCCATAGACTATCCCTACAGGTCATTCATAATATACTTCTTCGCATCCTGGGAAAAATAAAAAATAGAAAGGGGTGAGCTCAGATGCACAGTAAGGATAACAATATAGGGAAAACTTTCATAAATAAGCATAAAAATATAAGGCAATGTATAAAACTAAAACAAAAGCCTTTTCAACATAAATTTAATCATAATATGGAAAATATAAATCAAAATAATTTCATTTACTTACTCACATGTATATTCTACTTGGAGAATAATCAAATGCAATATCAATAGCCACTTTTATAATAATGGAATGCATAATACCAGACTTCATAACCACATATCAAGTCCTTGTGACAAGACTACAAATAAGATTTTGTCAAGGCCTTGTGCCAAGAAACTAGTTTGTCTCATGAGACCTACCGATGCATCGAGGAGCTATAGTGGGCTCCACTCGTCACTTACTAAGTCCAATTCATTCCTCACATGAAAAGTTTTAAACATAACATAAACATTCGTATTAAAACTAGAATACAAAATGTAAATACTTTTTCCATAAATCATGAATAGTAGAAAGATAACACATCCACAGTAAAACATATCACAAAACCTTGAATACAGAATGGAATATTTTTATCATAATAAATCAACTTCAAACAATATTAAAATCCATTAAAGGATATTGACATAGATGAAATCAAAACTGCTTGAGAAAAATATATCATTATTTTTTTGAAATCATTTAAAGTTACATAATTATAAAAGAAAAAATTAATTTTGAAAATATTTTTATAAGATTGTAAGGGAATCTTTGATGATTTTATAATGGTGGTATATAGCCGCACCCGCCGTATAAGTTAAAAAAACATTCTTACCATAATTTTTTCAAAAAGGTCATAAAGTAACTTGTTTGGAAAATGACCGAAAGATTCCTTTCAAAATGTATAAGGTCAAATAAGGGTATAAATTACTTTAACCCATAGTCCAGTAAGTAGTAAAAACGTTTTGGAATACATTCTTAGGAAAACACGAATGTGTATGATAAAGAGGTCCCAGTAGATAATTATGTATAAATAACCTCGGATAATAAAGAGATTATAGAATTAACCCTTATCTAGTAATTTTCCTTGGTCAAGGGTAGGTTAAACTCCTTTATAATGGTTAAATAATTTTTATTAAATTATAAAATAATCATATACATTAATATGATATCATATATGATCTTTTAATATTTCTTTGTTAATAATATTTTAGTATTATCGTCATTTCAGGTGTTAACTGATTCTTTTTCCTTTATATGATTTGTTATGTAAGTAATGTTTGTTATGGATAGGATGTATATTATTCATATTCAGAATTATATTAAGTCTTTAAACATTATTTTTAATCATCTAGTGAAAATTATTCTTGAATGGATACGATGGGGAATGAATCTTATCGTGTTCGTGGGGACGGTAATCCGTACATACGCACGAGCGAAAATATCATTCTTTTGATATTAAAATCATATATAATTGGATGGTATATCATATATACATAATAATTATAATGTTATATTTATTATTTACATCATTTATACATCATTATTATACCCATCCAAATAATAATTTATTGAATAACAACTACACCACGACGTGGAGGCGGTAAGCCGTACGTACGTATGGTGACATGTCATTCAAAGGATGGATAGAATAATGAATATGGTTATAACATATTTACAATAAAATCATAGTATATATAAGATACTGGAGTTATTATTTTATAATGGAAACAAAAAGTAAAGAAGAAGTGGAAGGAGAACAAAAATGAAAGAGGTGGTGAGATATTTACCTCTTCTTCAGGTTCTTCCTTTTGATTTGATCAAAAGGTCTCCTTAGATTGGATTTATGACTAAATTAATGACTCTAGGATGAATGGAGGACAGTTTATAGGGTATTTCGCTAGGTTTTGGCTGAGACAAATGGATTTGAAGGTGTGAATTAGAGAGAAGGGGAAGTGCCCTTTTATAAGAGGGGTGAGGGGCACCTTAGGAAAAGATAGAAATATTATTTTATAATAAAATAATTTTTGGTTTCTAATGGCTCAAAAATGAATTATTTAAAGGTTAAGGTGTGGATGGGTCTAAAATATCTCAACCAATAGGTTTTTGATAGGTTTGGGTCACTATATTAACCATATCTTTTAGATTTAACTCTTAGTTAAATAGTTTGACATTTACCATGTCTCTTTGTATTTTTATATTATATAGTTAATACACTTACTATAAACTTCCAAGAGATCCCAAGTGGTTCATTAATGCCTCACCTATAATTATATAAGTATTTTTGCTGAGCCTTAGATTTTTAGGATTATTATATCAACCAATAATATTGTATTTGTTTTAAAAACTCATTTATGTCAATTTTGACATTATTTAATAATTGATTTTTTTAAAGTCCTAACGACTTTATTAATTCTAAATAAATACATTTAATCAACCCTAACATGTCATATTAACCTATAAAATTAGTTTAATTCATTAAAAGTATCAAATTAGATTTATTTGGATACTTATATTATCAATTATTTTATTCTTTCATTAATATGGTAATTACTGCATCATCATTGTGTCATAAATAAATTTAATTATATAATGTCTAAAATTTATAAATAAAATACCATTATTTATGAAATATTTTTACATTTCTAATGAATATTTATAGTCTAATTTATATTGTGTGTAACCCTATATTAAAAATTGTTTAGTTATTAAACTTTGAATTTAACTCTTTTAACCCTTCTTTAAATAAAATAATAATAAATGTCCTAATCTAATCCAAGTGGACCAAAGAGGTTCATATTTTATTCCTAAGGTTGTTTTTGGTCTAATTATACTTATCCTATATAATTAGAACATGTGTTATGGTAATAATAATATCATTTTTACCCTTAATTACCCTATTTACTTTTAACCGTGGTAAATAAAATTAAAAAGTTACTATTCACCAAAAACTATTTTCATCTTATTGAACCAAATTTTACTTAATGATATCAACCGTGTCTCTATTATTTTTTAAATTCAACTCATAGAAGTGGTAAAATTATGTTTTATGTAAATTTGCAAATTCTCTTTGGAGGTGGGAAAAGGACGATAAAAAGTTCAATAAAATTTTTATATATCTAAAATAATTATAAACTAACTCCAATAAATTACATTGAACTTATATAGGTATTATGTATCTATTTCGACCTAAATTAAATTTAATAAAATAAATAATTATTTAAATAAAAATTCAGTTTTAAACTATAACTCAGTGTTTTTCACTATTCATCAAAAATTGAAAGTTTTCAGAAAAAATACCAAAAATTCACCCAAAGATAATTTTGTTATTTTGAATCCGAAAATGAAGTCCATTTTGAAAGATAAAATTTATAAAATTTAAAAAATTGGGTATTACTATTTATAATGGCTAGTGTGATTGGTTGTGGTGTGTTAGAACTCGAAGATGCGTACAACACACACTATTATACTATTCAAAGAGTAGCGTACCGTGGAAGCTTGGGGTGTTACATTAAATGCCTATGTGATTTAGGTTCTAGTATTAAACTTCTCACATACTAACTATTTCAACAATTTAGATTGGGTTATATTCAACCCACCACAGTTATACTTCAGTTAGCTGACCATGGATTTACTCATCTTGTGGGTAGGTTAGATGATTTATTAGTTGGAGTTGGGAAGTTGTTTCTACATGCAGACTTTTTAGTCTTAAATATAGAGTGTGATCAAGAGGTGATCATCATCTTGGGTAGGTCCTTCTTGGCCACTGGTGGTGCTATAATGGATGTGTCTAAAGGTCAACTTATCTTTAAATTTAGATAATAACAAGAAGAGTTTAATGTGTTTAAAAATGTCAAAGGACTAAATTTTTCTGAAAACTATTCAATGGTAGAGTCTTTGGAAGATGAAAAATTAACTGGAAGTTTAGAATAATATTAAAATCAATACTCTATTGAAGAAATTCATTGGGAAGCTAAAATTCCTGATTTTCATGTCTTATAAATTGAAAATTCTGCTCAAACACTGAATTTGGAAAATGTTCCAGATCTAGACAACTATCCAGCTTCTGCTGTTGGAGAGTCCTCTGTTTTTGAACTTAGGATCTTTTTGAGTTATTTTTTGGGTGTTTCTCTTAACACCAACTATGCAAAGAACTTTTATGAAGTTGAGGGAGATATTTTGAGACAACTTTATGATTCTGATTTAATAAATATATTAAATTAAAATCTAGAAAATATGGACAATTAGCTGTCCACTTTGGACAAAACACTGTAAATTCTGAATCTGAGTTAACAATTGAAAATATATCATCTTTTCATACCCCTTATAAGAGATATGTTGATATCTTGGACCAGGAAGGCCCAATAATCTACCTTCAAGGAAAAAATCACCCATTCTAGAACTAAAATCACTCCCTACTTATTTGACATACTCATTTTTAAGGGATAATTCTACCCTATTGGTTATAATTTCTTCTGATCATAATGAAAAAAAAGAAGAGATATTTCTAAATATTCCTAAAAAGTTTAAAAATTTCAAAGGTTGGACCATATCTAACATAAAAGGAATTAGTCCCTCATTCTGCATGCATAAAATTCATATGGAGCAAGACCACAAGCCTAGGGTAGAGTGTAAAATAAGATTGAATCCAAACATGAAAGAAGTTGTGAGAGAGGAAGTGATCAAGAAGCTAGATACTGGTATAATCTAACCCATCTCTGATATCACTTGGGTCATTCTGGTCCAAGTTGTTCCAAATAAGGGAGGTTTCACTATTGTTAAAAATGAAAATAAGGACGAAATTCAATTTAAAAAGCCACAAAATGGAGAGCCTTTATATATTATGGGTAGCTAAATACTGCCACTTGGAAGGAACATTTTCCAATGCCCTTTCTTGATAAAATTCTTGATAGGCTTGCTGGAAATGATTTTTTCTATTTTTTGGATGAGTATTCTGGTTAAAACCATATTTCTATTTCTCTAGAGGATCAGAAGAAGACTACTTTCACATGCCCCCTTTGGGAAATTTTCCTACCAGAAGATACCTTTTGAGTTGTGTGGAGCCCCAAATACCTTTCAAATGTGCATTATAGATATATTTTCTAATCTAATTGAGAGGATCATTGAGGTATTCATGGATTATTTCTTTATTGGGGGTAGCACATTTGATACTTGTTTTAGAAATCTTGAATTAGTTTTGGAGAGATGCATAGAAACCAACCTTGTGCTTAATTGGAAAAAATGTCAATTTATGGTCACTAAAGGAATATATTGTGTCATAATGTGTCCAAGAGAGGTCTGGAGGTTTATAATACTGAAATTGAAGTCATTCAAAAACTCTCACCTCCAGAAAATGTAAAAGGTGTTAAAAGTTTCTTAGGGCATGCCAGTTTCTACCAGAGGATTATAAAAGACTTTTCCAAAATCACTAACCCCCTTTGTTCTTTTCTAGTCAAGGATAACCCATTCTTTTTGATGAAAACCGATTTAAATATTTCAATACTATTAACAAAAAACTCACCACATCACCTATTATCACTTCACAAAATTGGAAAATTCCTTTTGAACATATGTGTGATTCTAGTGAAATGGATATTGGAGCTTTCCTTGGATAGAGGAGAGATAAGAAGCTGCATGTGGTATACTATGATAGTAGACTACTATATGAGGCATAAAGAAACTATACCACTACTAAAAAGGAATTGTTTTCTCTTGTGTTTGCTTTTGAAAAGTTTAGCCAGTACCTTTTAGGCCCTAAATTCATCATTTTCACTAACCATTTTGACTTGAAGTACCCTTTTTTCTAAGAAAGAAACCAAACCCAGACTGATTAGAAGGATTTTATTGTTACAATAATTTTATTTAGTGATTAGGGATAAAC
The DNA here is from genome assembly GCA_963277665.1 of Viscum album. Taxonomy (NCBI): domain Eukaryota; kingdom Viridiplantae; phylum Streptophyta; class Magnoliopsida; order Santalales; family Viscaceae; genus Viscum; species Viscum album. The sequence continues at coordinate 160,584,561 of OY728155.1, read as the reverse complement.
ATGGAGATAAAAAATTAGTTGTTTATCATCTATCTAGGCTTCCTCACACCCATTCTGAAGATCCAAGGGGGATTAATTCTTCCTTTCCTGATGAAAAATTGCTCACAGTTTCAATTAGGTAGTCTGAATGGTATATAGATTTTTCCAATTTCCTAGGATGTAAAGACCCGTAAATTTCAAGGAAATTATTATTTTTTTCTTAATTTTCTTTGGAATTTTAGAAGAATGCAGTTTCTGACGGCACCTGATTTTGAGGCCCGGTGTGCCCGGAATCATTTTCCGAAGTTTGGCTCGGGTACGTTCAGTGAACGAACGAGCGGGTTTTTCTAACTTTTAAACCGGTGCTCGGAATCGAATTCTGGGGGCACCGATGGAATCGCAGCGCCGGTATTTTCTTAGGAAAGCCTCTTCTGGAGTTGCTTTTTCTTGGGTGTGACTTTTAAATTTTTGGGGTTAAGTTAAGAAATAAAATAAAGTGTGCGACAACTTTATTTTTATTTCACTTAAAGCCACTTGAAAGCCACTTGAAAGCTGCTTAAGATGAGTTGATGTGGATAGGGTGCTATCCAAAAATATTCTACCAAGTGGGTAGGATATTTGTGAGGTGGGGCCCGCACGAGCCCCACCGTTTCTTTTCCGCTAAGTAACGCCCCCGCGAAAACCCGTCATTATGAAAGTCAACTGACGCGTTTTCTTAAATTCTTAATGCACTAATTAATTGGGTGGTTAACTTCGTTAAATTAATTCTATGAATTAATTTAATCGTTTCTTAACCTGTTTACAATCCATTGGCATATTAATAAAATAAGAACAATGCATGACTTCTTGAGGATTTCTCATTGAGAGGCTTTTGACAGAAATTTTGTGCCTTCATCCTCCTTCGCAAAGAACGCGAAGAATGGGAAGAACGCCGTCACCCTTGGAGATTGACGACGCTTCTTCCGAGACGTTCTCCCCCGCAACGATCTCCGATCACCAACTCCTTGAGGTAGGAGATTTCGGGTTTCTTCTTTTAAATCTCTTTGTGGGTTATAACAACATCATGGATTTAATTAATATAATTAAATCTATATGTTCTTGAACCTCGGAGTTCGTCGACGCGACACCGTATTCCGCGACGACGCGACGACCTTCCGCGATGATGCGACGCCCTTCCACGACGCGACGATCACCTCCTTCCACGACGATCAATTCCGCGAAGAACGCACTCTCGACGACTATGGCGTGGTAAGGGTTTGATTCTTTAAATCTTTGTGATTAAATCCCCGGTCGTTTAAATATTTTTGGGTGAATATCTTTAAGACCGCTAACGTGGTGGGTGCGGACTAACGAACAAGTCTGAACCCACCGCACCTTTATGTTCTTGGTGCGCGAAACGGAGGACGACAACAAACGGGGCCGCAAGGGCGATTCGAGGGCCTGGCAGTGAAGATCAAGTCCCAGGAGGACCACTGACGAAGACCGCACGCAAAACAGACCACCGGAGCACGTCCGGTGGCCCGCGGAAGCTCCCGCCTGCGCGTCGCCGGCAAAACCCGTCGCGGCTGAAGCCGCGGCGGCGAGCCGGTTCCGCGGCCGCGCGACACCGAGATGAGGGATGCGGCCCGGCCGCCGCATATGCTGGTGAGGCGGCCCCACCTGGGGCCGCGACGTTTCTTCACGCGGGGGGCAGCAAGCCCCCCGCGACTTCCCCTCGCTCGCCGTTCGGCCGAGCTGAGTCGGGCCGGGTCGCGCCCAGGCCGGCCGGGTCGGTCCGGACCAGGCCGGGCGGACCCGGGTCGGGTCGACCCGGTTCGGGCCAACCCGGGGGGGGGGGGGGGGGGTCGGGCCGGGTCGGTCCGGGCCCAGACCCCCGTTTCCGAACCTTTTTAGTATTTCACTTATAACATGAGCTATGGGCCTCCGAACGATGCACCGTCAACGGAGATGCGATCCTTGGATTGATACGGTTGTTTTGGTATATCTCACTCAAGGTTTCGGAATAGTTTGGGTTCGTCCGGGTTGGTTCGTCCACGAAACCAACCAGGCCCTCGGAGCGGAAACGCTCATAGCTTGAGCTCCAGACGTCCGATTGACGTGCCATCGACTTTGTTGAATTCCTTTAAGTGAGACGGATCTTTTGGATTACTCCGCACGAGGTTTGGACGCAGGTGGAGTATGGTCGGGTTGGTTTTGCCTTAAAAACTAAACGGGCCCCTGGGACGAAAAAGCCAATAACTCTCAGACCGGGCGTCCGATTGACGCGCCGTCTACGGAGTTGAGTTCCTGTTGACGATACATAATTTTTGGATACATCAACTCTGGACTATGTGTCAATTGATGTATTAGCCTCTCGGCTCGTGGAGCGGACCCTCCCAAACGAGCTTGCTGTGTGCGGGAACCCTAGAGTTGGCTGCGACTGCGACGATGATGAAAACAGTACATGAATCCTCCGTGTTTTCGGCAGTGACTACTACGGTACATCTTGGGATGCATAAACTTCGGACTACATGTCAGTTGATGCATCGGCCTCTTAGCTCGTGTAGTGGACCCTCCCGGAACGAGCATTCTATGTGCGGAAACCCTAGAGCCGGTTGAGACTTGACGACTGCTGATCGAACGACTCGGTGTGTTATGGATAAACCAGTGGGAAGCGCTTGGTTGTAGCAGCAGACCCACGGCGGAGGAGCGCTTGGTTGTAGCGGCAGACCCGCGGTACTCAATAGAAGGAGTGCCTCTGGAGGCTATGAGGGGGAGCACTTGGTTGTAGCGGCAGACCCACGACGAAGGAGCGCTTGGTTGTAACAGCATGGGGGAGCGCTTGGTTGTAGCGGCAGACCCACGACGGAGGAGCGCTTGGTTGTAGCGGCAGACCCGCGGTACTCAACAGAAGGAGTACCTCTAGAGGCTATGAGGGGGAGCGCTTGGTTGTAGCAGCAGACCCATGGTGGGAAGTGCTTGGTTGTAGCAGCAGGCCCACAGTACTTGATAGGTGGAGTACTACAGCAGTTCAAGGTTAGAAGGAAGCGCTTGGTTGTAGCGGCATAACCACTGTACTTGATAGAGAAGGAGTTTCCAAATATCTATGGTTTCAACTTCATTATCGATCCTATGTGGGTCATTGCGGGGGTTAGTACCTACTGATCCTTTGTGAGTCCGACGACTAGATGAATCAGTGGCTACATCTGATCATCTCTATCATATTACGAAGAAGTATATCCTGTGTGAGCTGAATCCTATTTTCTATCCTATGTGGATTGTGTTGTGCTATCTTGTGTGGATTTAAGTTTTTCTTTCCTGTGTGGACTGGGTTGTACTTGAGCTCGGATGTTGGAGCCGAGCGAGAATTGATGACTTAGGTATATGTATGGGCATATACCTAAGTTGTGTCAGATGTTACTTCGTGATTATATCTTTCCTTTGTGGTTTATCCTTTGTGGATTGTCGGAGACCTTCGGGGGTCTTGGGGTCCCTACTGAGTAGCTTATACTCACCCCTGCATGGGCTATGCCCGCACTACGTTGTGTTGGTTGCAGACGACGGACATCACTGATCGCGGTGGAGGCTTGCGGAGCAGGACGGTACCTGGAGGTAGACCACTGGGCGGGGTGTACTCGGAGCGGACGGCTGGACCGAGGAGCTCTGGAGGCTATCTGTACTCACCCTTCAGGTGAGACTTCCAGAGAACAGCTTGACGCTGCGACTTTACTTTTCAGTTGCTATTTTTCCCCTTTCAGTTGTACTTTACAGTTGGGCTTGTATTTCCGGCCCCCTTTACTTTTCCGCACTTGCTGTTGTACCAGTTTTCACTTAGTGTTTACTTTTTCCTGCTTACTCTGTGGTGTTTGTTGTTTACTTTACAAAGGTAATGCCTTCCCTTTTTCTGGGATTTACGCCTTGGTGCTAGTCGCCAGCCGCTGGCCTATGGAAGGCGGGCTTGGGGTAGCCACGACACGGGCCCTGAGGACGGGTCGTGACAAATTGGTATCAGAGGAGTTTGGTTCTACCATGGACTCTGATCTTTTCTATGTAAAGCAATAGTGTTAAGCGTATTGAGTGTGGTTATCAGTCCAGGGAGCCCAGTGTTGGTGCGGCGGCCGACGTATCCATACACCAGGACCCTGACTTCTGATTTCCGACTTAATGCACAAAAACATTGATTGCATATGCGTTTCAAGTTTTCTTTGTGATTACTTGTATCAGCTCACCAGGTATTCTGTTCTGAACGCGGCGCACCTGTTTCCTTTCAGGATGTCCCCATGACGGCATCAAGCTAGGGTTCCGAGTGTTGTACGTGACGACAGCCCGCCGAGCGACGAGGCCTCGGTACATGGCCCTTTGACAGCAGAGGCACCGGCGGTACCACTACCCACCGAGCCACCGATGCTTCCAGCCCCGGCCGCTGACGATGCACGTCGCCTTAGTGCACTGCATGAGTTACAGCGCCAGCAACCGCCCAGGTTCCGCGGGGAGACGGACCCCCAGGCAGCCGAGGACTGGTTGGATGTGGTTGTATGAGTTTTCCGGTTAGGGAGTACACCAGCAGACCTTATGGTGGTCCTTGGAGCGAGCCTCCTGCATGCGGCAGCAGGCAGATGGTAGAGCTTGATGCTCCAGGTGCACGACGAGGCACCACTCCTTTAGACGGACTTTTAGAGCCTTTTTCGCTCAGATTTTGTCCCAGCCACCCTCCGAGCGGTGTGCATCCAGGAGCTACTACAGCTGCGGCAGGGCAGCATGACAGTAGCCCAGTATGCGGCGAGGTTTACCGATCTCTCGCGCTATTCCACGGACATGGTACGGGACCCATTCTTCAGGGCCCGAACCTTCGAGCAGGGGCTCAGGCGAGAGATCAGAGCTTCAGTTGTTTCTCACAGCATTCCGACACAGACAGAAGTGTTGGAGCGAGCCCTCTTAGTGGAGAGTTTCCTTGCTGAGCAGTCTCCAGCAGCAGGACCCACCACTAGCCGGCATGCGGCCGAGTCTTCTGCAGTAGGCAGTAGACGGATGACACAAGGGTCCAAGAGGACTAGACCTACCGGTGGTCGACCGCATGACACAAGGTCGTTTGTGCGAGGCACCCGGGGTGGACAACGACTTACCATGAGCGGACAGTGTTACTCCTGCGGCGGGGTTGGTCACTTGGCTCGTGACTGTCCGACCTACCATACGGATGACCAGTAGATGAACGAAGGACCTCCCAGGCAGAGGCAGAGGTTCGATCGAGGCAGATCACATGGAGTAGGAGACTGTGGCAGGGGAGATGGCCATGCATCTAGAGGTGGATGACGCTTCGAGGTGTTTCCACTACCACCACCAGGAGGTCCACCTCGACTACAGGGAGCTGGTGGACATGAGAGAGCTCAACTTCAGGCAGCTGAGGCCTTCGATCATGGAGCTCTGGGAGCAGATGAATAGGAGTGGGACTAGTGGATACGTCTTTTGTACTTCTAGTTCCTTTTTTCTATTGTGTAGTGTCTTTGTATTATCAGCTGCAATAATAAAAGACACATACCTTTGTGATGTTTTCATTCCTGTCCTCTTTTGTGTTGTTACTAACAGGTTCCAGTTTAGACTGTTGACTTGACCCTCACTTATGAGACATCTACTGGAGGAGACCCAGTTACCACACACATATGCCGACAGTGTGACTCAACCATTGGAGGTGAGAGTAACGGTTGGATCTCTTGGTAGTAGCGTCGAGGCCTTACGACGTCATCCTTGGTATGGATTAGTATCATCCATGTCAGGATTGACTGTATTAGGCGAAGAACATAGTTTATCCATGGGATGAGACCAGATTTCTCTTATCGGCAAAGAAGAAATCTCAGCAGCTCTTGTAGGACCAGAATGGTCCAAGTCATCCATGAGCGGGTGAGGACAGCTCAGAGTCGGAAAAAGTCTTGTGCTGAAAGAAGGCAGAGGCCACTAAAGTTCGAGGATGACGACCACGTCTTCTGGAATGTCCCACCTCAACGTGGATTACAGAGATTTGGCCAAGGTGGCAAGTCGTCTCCACTCTTCATCGGACCATTCCAGGTCCTCAGCAGGATTGGCAAGGTGGCTTATCGCCTGGCTCTACCACCTCAGTTGCACCGGGTGCACGACTTCTTCCACGTTTCTCAACTGAGGAGATACGTGCATGACCCGACACAAGTCATTGACCATGGGGAGCTGGACATTGATGATGGGGCAACTTTTGCGGAGGTCCCGGTAGAGATCGAGGATCGACAGGAGCGGGTCCTACGCGGACGATCGATTCCTCTAGTGCACATCAAATGGCAGCACGAGAACCTCCAGGAGAGCACTTGGGAGCGGGAGGCTCAGATGCGTGCTCAGTACCCGCCTTTGTATCCCTATGTTTGTGGTGAAGATTTACAGGGACGTAAGGCCCTGTGGTGGGGGTAATGTAAAGACCCGTAAATTTCAAGGAAATTTTTTTTCTTAATTTTCTTTGGAATTTTAGAAGAACGCAGTTTCTGACAGCACCGGATTCTGAGGCCCGGTGTGTCCAGAATCATTTTCCGAAGTTTGGCTCGGGTACGTTCAGTGAACAGACGAGCGGGTTTTTCTAACTTTTAAACCGGTGCTCGGAATCGAATTCTGAGGGCACCGATGGAATCACAACGCCGGTATTTTCTTAGGAACGCCTCTTCCAGAGTTGCGTTTGCTCGGGTGTGGCTTTTAAATTTTTGGGGTTAAGTTAAGAAATAAAATAAAGTATGCGACAAATTTATTTTTATTTCACTTAAAGCCACTTGAAAGCCACTTAAAGTTGCTTAAGCTGAGTTGATGCGGATATGGTGCTATCCAAAAATATCCTACCAAGTGGGTAGGATATTTTTGAGGTGGGGCCCACACAAGCCCCACCATTTCTTTTTCGCTAAGTAACGCTCCCGCGAAAACCCATCATTATGAAAGTCAACTGACGCGTTTTCTTAAATTCTTAACGCACCAATTAATTGGGCGGTTAACTTCGTTAAATTAATTCTATGAATTAATTTAATCATTTCTTAACCTGTTTACAATCTGTTGGCGTATTAATAAAATAATACCAATGCACGACTTCTTGAGTATTGATCGTTGAGAGGATTTTGACAGAAATCTTGTACCTTCATCCTCCTTCGCGAAGAATGCGAAGAATGCGAAGAACGCGAAGAACGCGAAGAACGCCGTCACCCTTGGAGATTGACGACACTTCTTCCGAGACGTTCTTCCCCGCAATGATCTCTGATCACCAATTGCTTGAGGTATGAGATTTGGGGTTTCTTATTTTAAATCTATTTGTGGGTTATAACAACATCGTGGATTTAATTAATATAATTAAATCTACATGTTCTTGAACCTCGGAGTTCGTCGACGTGACATCGTATTCCGCGACGACGCGACGCCCTTCCGCGACGACGCGACACCCTTCCGTGACGTGATGATCACCTCCTTCCGCGACGATAAATTCCGCGAAGAACGCACGCTCGACGACTACGGCGAAGTAGGGGTTTGATTATTTAAATCTTTGTGATTAAATCCCCAGTTGTTTAAAATTTTTTGGGTGAATATCTTTAAGACCGCTGACGCGGTGGGTGCGGACTAAAGAACAAGTCCGAACCCACCACACCATTTCGTTCTTGGTGCGCGAAACAGCGGACGATGACAAACGGGGCCGCAAGGGCGATTCGAGGGCCTGGTAGTGAAGATCGAGTCCCGGGAGGACCACTCACGAAGACCGCACGCAAAACAGACCACCGGAGCGCGTCCGATGGCCCGCGGAAGCTCCCGCCGGCGCGCCACGCCGGCGCGGCGGCGCCCGGCGTGCCGTCGGCAAAACCCGCCGCGGCTGAAGCCGCTGCGGCGAGCTGGTTCCGCGGCCCGGCCGCCGCGTCTGCTAGCGAGGCGGCCCCACCCGGGGCCGTGACATTTCTTCACGCGGGGGCAGCAAGCCCCCCACGGCTTCCCCTCGCTCGGCCGTTCAGCCGAGCTGAGCCAGGCCGACCCACCGGGCCGGGTCGCGCCCAGGCCGACCGGGCCGGGCGGACCCGGGTCGGGTCGACCCGGTTCGGGCCGACCCAGGGGGGTCGGGCCGGGCCCAGACCCCCCTGTTTCCGAACCTTTTCGGTCTTTCAATCATAACATGAGCTATGGGCCTCCGAACGACGCGCCATCAGTGGCGATGCGATCCTTGGATCGAGACGGTCGTTTCGGTATATTGCACTCAAGGTTTAGGAATATTTTGGGTTCGGCCGGGTTGGTTCGTCCATGAAACCAACCGGGCCCTCGGAGCGGAAACACTCATAGCTTAAGCTCCGGACGCCCGATTGATGTGCCATTGACTTTGTTGAATTCCTCTAAGTGAGATGGATCTTTTGGATTACTATGCCCGAGGTTTGAATGCAGGTGGAGTATGGTCGGGTTGGTTTTGCCTTAAAAACCAACCGGGCCCCTGGGACGAAAGGCCAATAACTCTTAGACCGGGCGTCCGATTGACGCGCCGTCTGTGAGGTTGAGTTCCTGTTGACAAAATATAACTTTTGGATACATCAACTCTGGAATATGTGTCAGTTGATGTATCAGCCTCTCGGCTCGTGGAGCGGACCCTCCCTAACGAGCTTGATGTGTGCGGGAACCCTAGAGCTGGCTGCGACTGCGACGATGATGAAAACAGTACAGGAATCCTCCGTGTTTTCGGCAGTGACCACTACGGTACATCTTGGGATGCATCAACTCCGGACTACATGTCAGTTGATGCATCGAACTCTTAGCTCGTGGAGTAGACCCTCCCGGAACAAGCATGCTGTGTGCGGAAACCCTAGAGCCGATTGAGACTTGACGACTGCTGATCGAACGACTCGGTGTGTTATGGATAGCCCAGTGGGAAGCGCTTGGTTGTAGCAGCAGACCCACGGTGGAGGAGCGCTTGGTTGTAGCGGCAGACCCACGGTACTCAACAGAAGGAGTGCCTCTGGAGTCTATGAGGGGGAGCGCTTGGTTGTAGCAACAGACCCACGACGGAGGAGCGCTTGGTTGTAGCAGCATGGGGGAGCTCTTAGTTGTAGCGGCAGACCCACGGCGGAGGAGCGCTTGGTTGTAGCGGCAGACCCGCGATACTCAACAGAAAGAGTACCTCTAGAGGCTATGAGGGGGAGTGCTTGGTTGTAGCAGCAGACCCATGGTGGGAAGCGCTTGGTTGTAGCAGCAGGCCCACAGTACTCGATAGGTGGAGTACTACAGCAGTTCAAGGTTAGAAGGAAACGCTTGGTTGTAGCGGCATAACCAAGGTACTTGATGGAGAAGGAGTTTCCAAATAGCTATGGTTTCAACTTCATGATCGATCCTATGTGGGTCATTGCGGGGGTTAGTACCTACCGATCCTTTGTGGGTCCGACGACTAGATGAATCAGTGGCTACATCTGATTATCTCTATCGTCTTACGAAGAAGTATATCCTGTGTGAGCTGAATCCTGTTTGCTATCCTATGTTGATTGTGTTGTGCTATCCTGTGTGGATTTATGTTTTTCTTTCCTTTGTGGAACTGTGTTGTGCTATCCTCTGTGGATTTACGTTTTGCTTTCCTGTGTGGACTGGGTTGTACTTGAGCTCGGATGTTGAAGCCGAGCGAGAATTGATGACTTAGGTATATGTATGGGCATATACCTAATCTGTGTCGGATGTTACTTCGTGATTGTATCTTTCCTTTGTTGTTTATCCTTTGTGGATTCTGGGAGACCTTCGGGGGTCTCGGGGTCCCTACTGAGTAGCTTATACTCACCCCTGCACGGGCTATGCCCACACTACGTTGTGTTGGTTGCAGACGACGGACAGCGCTGATCGCGGTGAAGGCTTGCGGAGCAGGACAGTACCTGGAGGTAGACCACTGGGCGGGGTGTACTCGGAGCGAACGGCTAGACCGAGGAGCTGTGGAGGTTATCTGTACTCACCCTTCAGGTGGGACTTCCAGAGGATGGCTCGACACTGCGGCTTTACTTTTCAGTTGTTGTTTTTCCCCTTTCAGTTATACTTTACAGTTGGGCTTGTATTTCCAGACCCCTTTACTTTTCCGCACTTGCTGTTGTACCAGTTTTCACTTAGTGTTTACTTCTGCCTGCTTACTCTGTGGTGTTTGTTGTTTACTTTACAAAGGCAATGCCTTCCCTTTTTCCGGGATTTACGCCTTGGTGCTAGTCGCCAGACCCTGGCCTATGGAAGGCGGGTTTGGGGTAGTCACGGCACGGGCCCCGAGTACGGGTCGTGACATAGTATCCGGAGTCTTCCCAGAAATCTGTCCAATAATCAAAGGAAAAAATTCATTTTTTAACTTAATTATTACCTTTGGTATGACCCCTTGTTGTTTAGAATATGTGTTGATGGGATTCTTAGGAGGTGTGTGCCTGAGGAAGATATGATGCCTATTCTAGAGATTTATCACTCCTCACCTTGGGGAGGTTTCCATGGAGGTGAAAGGATAGTTCAAAAGGTCCTCTAATATGGTCTTTATTGGCCACCATTTTTAAGGATGCTATGAGTTTTTTTATTGGTTGTGATAGGTGCCAAAGATTAGGCAATGTGGGTAGGAAGCAAGAGTTACCCCAAAAAGTTATTCTAGAAGTTGAAAATTTTGATGTCTGGGGTTTATATTTCATGGGTTCATTTCCATCCTCTCATGGGAATGAGTACATTCTTGTGGCTATTGATTAAGTGTCTAAGTAGGTTGAGGGTGTGACAATGCCCAACAATCAAGCCAACAATGTCATAAAACTTTTAAAAAACTATATTTTCTCAGTATTTAGAGTCCCAAAAGCCTTTATCACTGATAATAGAACACATTTTAAGAATTACAAGTTTAAGGGTTTGATGAAAAAATAAGGATGTGTTTATAAAACTGGTACTTCTTATCATCCACAGTCTAGTGGACAGGTGGAAATCTCAAAATGAGAACTAAAACAAATTCTTAAGAAAACTATTTTAAGCTCTAGAAAGTACTGGTATCTTAAACTGGATGAATCTTTATGGGAATATAGAATAAATTTCATGACCCCAATAGGTATGTCTTCATATAATCTGTTGTTTGTAAAATGTTGTTGTTTGCCTATGGAGCGGAAAACAAGTCATATTGGGAAGTTAATGCCTTAAATTTTGATTTTAAGAGTGCTGGTGAGAGATTATTTCTTGAGTTGAGTGAGTTAGATGAGATAAGGAGATAGAGTTATGATAATTCAAGAATATACAAAGAGAGGACTAAAATCATTCATTATTCTATCATTCAAACCAAAGAATTTAAACCTGGACATAAGGTCCTTCTCTTTAATTTAAGAATCAAACACTTTCTTGGAAAACTAAATTCAAAATGGTCAGGACCATTCAAAATTGTTAGTGTTAATGAGTAGATATGTAGAGATAGTGAGTGAGGAGAAAAAACCCATGCTGGTTAATGGAAATAGAGTTAAACTGTATTTTGAAGGGCAACCAAATGGCTTCCATGCCTTCACTGTGCTTGAAAACTGTTTCTGAATAAAATATGGTTGAAGACTTTAAATTTAGCGTTGCATGAGAGGCAACCCGTGGTTCTTGTTTTGGAATTTTCTTTGTTTAATTTTTTTCCTTTGAATAAGTTACTGCTTGAATACTCAGTTTTGTGCAATTTTTGTTATTGCTCTGTTTTGGTTCTTGTTTTAGAGTTACAAAGTATGTTGCTGCTTTATCTTTAAAGGAGTTGAATTCCCATGATGGATGGTTAATGAAAACTATCTTAGGGAATTTATTTCATTTTATTTTTCATTTAATTTATCTCATTTTTAATTAAAAAAGAAAATATTCTACTCTATGTCTTGTTTGTACTAAAAATTATGCTGTAGGACCTGAGCTATTTTGTAAAAAAAATCTTATTCATTTTTTTGTACCATTGAAAAGTGTGTTGTCTAGATTGATATTGCTGGAAACATTATTCTATATATCACTATGCTAAAAACATTTAGGCATGTTCCTCTTTGTTGAAATATTGAATTTCATTATTTTTAAAATCATTCCACTACATGAACTTAAGTATGGGGGTACATGCAGACTGGTGGTTATCTTTTTTATTCTGCTTTAGGTTATGGTGTTTATCATGTCTTTGTCTTGCTCTATTGAACATCATTTTGAAGCAAAAAATTTAAACTTTCTTTCACCCATTTCACGGTGCACTTATATGTCTTACATGCAACTATTTTTAATATATTGAAAATTATTTCCACTGATTTTAATGATAATGAATGAAATCTTGTTGTAAAATAATTTTTATGGCAAGCAATATTTTTAAACATCAATGTTACTCTTTACAATTGTCCTTAATCTACTAAATTGAAAATTTGTTTTGTACTATAGTTGATAAATTTTCTTGTTCACTTTTGAATTCACATTTGCGGACAAAGTTGGGTTTTAAGTGTGGGGTAGGGGTAAATTCTTGACAAAGCTAAACTGTGCTGTAATGAAAGCTCATCAATTCCAACTACTACTTTAAACTTTTTGTAAAAAATGGATAATTTTTTTCAAAATCATTTCTCAAATATAAGATTCTTTAGTCTTTACACTTTTTCTCAAATGATTCTTGCCTAAGGATTAATGTTTTACTAGTAGTTATGAGTTTCCTTGAGTTTGAAACTTGTGAGGATGGTTGATTGCAATGTGAACATGCTTAGTGGTTTTATGAAAAATTGGTTTAGAAACTATGTTTGAGAGTGATATGGGTAATATTTTTGTGGAGTTGAGATCATACCTTAGGAATAGGAAATTTGAACTCTTTCCTAGGGGACACACTTTTCTTTAAAATTATAAAAAGTAACCTTATAGGCTAATGTAAATGGTTTTTATATAGATCTTTTAAAACTAGAGTAAAATGGGCATTTGAGATCCCACAGTGAATCTCTAAGTCCCTAGGGATTGGGTGAGTTTTTTTTAAATAAAATCCCTCTATGCACTTTGAATAAGTGCATTTATTAGTGCTTAACACATATTACATGTCTTGGAAATTTTTTATTAAAGTGTCTAGGGTCAAAAATGATTTCATTAAGGCGAGAGCAATGATGAATCCCAGATGAATAAGGGAAAAAATGGTTTATATGGGAGTCATTTAGGTTGTATCAGTAAGGTAATTCAAAAATAAAAATATTTATCTTTGGAACCTAGGTGAGAAGTAAAAGTATAAAGTTACTCTAGTGATGTTTTTAATTCCATTGTTTCTACTCTTGAATTTAGCACCTAGTCTTGGATTTAATTATATCACTAAGAAAAGTCATATGTGAGGTAGGAAATCTTCATGAGTGGATGATTTATTGCTCTTTTAATTAACATTAAGTATTTGATTTAAGACAAGAATTAATTTGATGATTTCATCTCAAAATCTTATTTCACAATGTGTGGTCCTCTGATTTCAATTTGCTGGACAGGTTTCATTTTGACATGAATAATTAAAACAATTTTTTTTTGTTTTAAATAGAAATAAAGAATGGGATAATTTGAGGGCCAATATTGTTTAAGTGTGAGGAAATTTTATGTGGCCTTATTTTTTACATAGTTTTCCACATATTTTTAATTATATTTTAAATAATTTTATTAATTATTTCAACAATTTTTCTAAATATTATCACTTTTGTATTTTGGTAATTAAATATATTAATTAATCAATTTTTATATTTAATTATGTATTTTTAGTGTTTGAAATAATTAATTTATGCATTACTTTTTTATATATAGTTTTATAACTTATTGATTAGTTTAATGTTTTAATCTTTTTACATTATAATAATATGTCATTCTTATTATTTAGTCAATTAATCTAAGTATTTAAATTTAATTAAATAATTCTTTAACTCAAATTTTAATCTTTTAAGTTTGTCTCTTTAAAATTTTATTAACTTCATTAATTAATTTAATTTCATTAATTTTTAATAATTTATTTTAATTTAATTTATTAATTCTTTTAATTGTTTTTAGTGATCTACTAATATTATTTAAACTTTAATTTTATATAATAAGTCTTTTAATTTATTAGTTTTCTTTTACTTGCATTATTTTTTGTTCTTTAAATTTTACTCTTAAGTTGTTTTTTATTGTCATTATAATTATAATTAGTTTATTTTTAATAATTAATTAATCAATTAACTATTTGACATTTAATAAATTAAATTAATATTTACATAACTCTTTAATATTTTGTGTTTTGTTTACTTATTTTTATTAAACCTTATTAACTCATTTTTTAAGTTCAGTGCAATCTATTTTGTTGTTTTATATTCTTTTAAATTTAATTTTCTAATTTAATTTATAATTATATTTATAATTATTTTAACTATTGTGCTTTAATTTTAATTATTTTTTAGTTTTAGTAAATTATTTAATTTTAATGATAATAACTATATAATAGTTTTATTTTTGTTTAACTTTATTATTTTGTTTAAATTAATTATGTTTTTATATTTACAAATTTTTTTGTTAATATTTTTTGCACTGTCCAGCTACATAGTCATTGTTTCTTCAAAATGGTTCCACTCCTGCCTTTGTTGTCTCACTCCCTTGTTGTGCCACAACAAACTGCCCCTCCTTTACTGTCACACCATTTCATTTATCTATTCCACCATTTTTCCTTACGGTAGCATCATTCCCATCACACACAGTTTCATTCCATGCCATTGTCACTATTTTGCACAGTGTGTGACTGTTTCCTTACTATCGGTTCCTTCATTGCTTCACTGCTACCACCGTAACTCAATTTCACACATTGTTCTTACTCATATTCCACCATCACTCACCCTCACCATTATATCCTGCATCTCACCATTCACACTTTTGCAATTGAAGACTCGAACCAAACCAAATCCACAAACAAAACCAGTTCAGACACAGACTCAACCAAAAAATAGATACAACAACATTTTCTCAAAATCCTTTTCTTTGTAGATCTGAAAACACCACTATCTCAAACTAGAAGGATTTTCCATAGATTGGAAACCGAAACCATTGTGAGGTAGGACCGAAGCAGACCGATCTGAGGAGGTACATCATTGCCACTATTTTTGAATCAGACCTATGATGCTGGAAAGGATGAACTGAGACTGATCTAAAGAGGAGAAGGATGTTGTTGTCGAGTTGATCCGCTGGGAAGAAAGTGGCTGAGTCTGTGCACCACACTGATGTCTGCGACTCAGCCCCAAATTGTTGTCGTCGAGGGTTTTTGCCGAAGAACCAGAGCCCCCCCTCGTGCAGCTTGATTTGGTAAGGGGGGGGAGACTTTATTTATAAAAAATATACAACTAAACTAAAACAAAATAATAATAACAAAAAATTAATAATTAATTAATAAATAAATGATAATAAGAATTTAACAAATTATAAAATTTACCAATTAATTAATTAAATATTTAAAACTAAAATATTTATTTTAACTATTAAATTAAAATAAACTAATAAATAAATTTAAATAAATACTTAATTTATAATTCAACTTCTTTTTAAATGAAATAATTTTAGTTAATAAAATAAAATAACTAATTCAACTAAATAAATAATTAATTCAAGTCAAAAATATAACAAAGATATAATAATTAATTACCAATAATATTAACTTAATAAAATTATCAAATAAATATATATTAAACATTATTAATTTAATCTAATTATACGTTATAAACTTAATAAAAAAATAACTATAATAAAAAAATTTAATTAAAACTTTTAATGAAATGAATTTTATAACTTATTAACTTTAATTATGTAATCAAGTAATTTTATAATCTTAATTAATAACTACTAATTATTTATCCTTACATTTATCTAATAATTATTTTTACTATTTATCAGTGAAAAAATTTATTAACTCTTATTTTTTTACATCAAATTGTTTAACCCATGTTCTGTTATATTTTGTAGATTCATACAGGTATCCAAAATGACATCTATGTTCATTTTAACTACCTCAAGAGAAGTTAGTTACATATGTTAGGATAGAGTGACATGGGATGCACAAAGAAGTGCATGTGTGCAGTGCAACAGTGAAGTACCAAAATAAGTTGGTGGACGACATGAATTGACTTGAATCAAATGACAGAGAGATAAAAAAAGATGAAAAACAAAGAAGTGGAGGAGAGAAAATTGATTCACATTCCACGACACTTCCTACAGATAAGAGCAGAGTAGTGCTAGGGGAACCACTCTCAAAGATTCTAGGAGCACATCTTCTAATCTTCTGGAGATCAGCAGCACATAAGGAGTCTATTATTCCCCTTTTTCTTAATTCTGTACTCTTTAATTAGATGATTTCAGAGTTTATAATCAACATGATAGTAAGCTAAATTTTTTATCTTGGGAGTTTTAATGTTTGTTGGTTATCTTTTATATTTATTCATATACCTTTTTTCCTATATTAGAATCAATCAGAGAGACTAATTGTAAATTTTAATTAAATTGATTCATACCTCAGTGTTTTCAAATTCTTAATTTCATGATCAATTGGTGAGATTGATCTTGAAAGCTTTTTTTGGAACTTTAATGTCATAAACGTTTTAATTTTATAGTGTGTTAGATTCCAACTACTCATTTTGTTAAATTTTTGTGTAGTTTAATTTAATTCTAGAGTGGTGAACTCTAGGATTCATTTTTATATCTTTTTAACCTTCTGGCGAAGAAGGATCTTCAACATTTAATTTCAATTGTGATTTAATTAAGAGTAGTGAAGAAGATATCTTTTTAAACTAGTAATTTAAAATTCCCAAGTGAGTCTTTAGATTAATTTTCTCAGTGTCAGTTTATGTTTCTAGTATACTATTTTAAAGTTAATTGTCATAGTTAGTTTTAAATCTAGTTCTCTATAGTTTAAAAAAATTGTTTCTTTAATTATTATAAAAAAATATAAAAAGTAAAAAAATATATAAAAACCACTCCCACTACTGACAACAGTGGGATTCTTATAAATGAAATTTGCCCACCATCCTTCCCTATGAGTTCGACCCTACTTACCCCTTGATTTTAGTTAGTAGGAAACAAAATTTTTAAAATTTTACCCAATTTCAATGATAGTTTGGTGTCATCTAGACTTTGGAAAATTACTACACTTAGTTTAATGGTTTCATTCTCAATCATATAATTGAAGGCATAGTGTGTATTAAAATTAGGTTGAGGGATTTTAGTTAATTTATGTATAAATTTTACCTTATTTTATCCTTTACATGTATTGTTAATATTAAGTGGATGTTAATTAAATAATTAACCATGTTGGATAGAACATTTATATATTATTCATTTATTTAATTTTCGTATTTTCTTATTCATCCATTCATTTATATGACTGTAGTCTTTCATACATAAAATAAATAATTTATAGACAGAAATAAACAAATAAGGTAAATGACCCGATCATGATCTTATCAAACAGTTGATATATAGAGAGGACATTAAATAAACCTATGACCTAGGGTAATAACTCTATTTATTATCCATGGAATGAGTTACAACATTACACCTATAAATCTATTTATCACTGAGTTGAAATCATCATGGTTCCATCTTGAACCACCTCTATGCCCTTGGGATGCTCTATTAAATACAAGTATTTATTACTCAAATACAGGTGATTGGAACTAAAGGATTTGTTAAAGGGGATTATATAAATATCCTTAGACACATAGATACTACATAATAATGGAGGGATGGATGACTTGTAGGTCATCATTTAATTTAATATTAAATAATTTCAAACAAATTAAATAAATTAAATAAAATAAATTCCAATACATACATAGATTTTGGTCTAGCTCATGATCAGTCATACATGAATCGAATACACAAAAGTAACTATCTAGAATCTATTTTTTATTCATTTTTATTATTAAGATAAACATGCTTTCATTAATTAATTAATTAGTTGTCTATTATCTTAATGATCATCTGATCTTAATTCCAGATACCCATCACTTATGAAATTAAAGGAAAATAAATGGTAGAATCATTAATGACATATTAATTATAATAAATTAATTTATCATTTAATATTATTTAAAATGATTATTAAACTTTCAAACAAGCCTTGGTGTGGTAATTAATAAGAGAAGGTTTTAATGCTATAATTTTTAATTTAATGTAACAGTTAGTGAATACTGCATGACATGTACAAGCCATCTACACACAGTATACCTCGATTTCTATGTATCTGAGTCACATATATCAAGATTTGGCATTCTAACTCGGTCAGACTACATGACATGTACATGCTAGCTACACGCTATGTATCCACTTTCCATGTTCTAGGTTGGCCCGCTCAACACACGGTGTAAAATAAATGCATCTTGTGTAATTAACTGCTTAGTGCATCTAGGTAAATGAGCATGGGTATATGACATGTACTCTAGCTACATGCCATGTAACCCTATTTTACTAGCCTCAGATTTAACACTTCCTGATGGAATCTCTAATAAATTTTCACCTATTCTTAAACATTTAAGAAAATGAAACACTAAATGAATATGATTAATATGTCAAAGCATGATAATTCAAATAATATTAAGGAATTAATAATAAGAAATGAGAATTTAACCATGATTTCATATGGATCTACAATAAAATAAATAATTATAAATTTAAACAAGACCGTTTTGAAACCAATTAATGGTCTTAGTGTCGTGGGTGCATGCACAGGTGGGAGATATATTAAAATATATTTTAATAATTATTTCCCGAAATCATTGGAGAGGATCTTGCATGTAAAATTTATAAATAATTTATTTAATATCAAAATAGATAAATGACTAGGATTAACAAATTTTTTCATTGATGATTGTTGATAATTTGAAGACCCTTTCAGATTTTGTTCATTGCACTATGAGGATCCAAGGATATAATCCCTCTAGCAGTGATACAAACATGCTCCGATGATCTCTGAAAAACACCACGCAATCACCGAGTACTAATGGGCGTATCAAATGTATTGTGTTGTTCATTCTTGATAGCTTGTTCTTCAGTATTGAATAAATCTCTCTTATTCTTCTTGTTATTGAGAGGGAGAGATACAGAGAATTCAAGAGAGAATTTATTCTGAAAAACAATTATCTATTCTCTATTCTCAATTTTTGGATTCATTATACAATAGGCATAACCATCTATTTATAGAGTTAGGGTTTAGGTTAAAATATTATTTAATTTTATTCCACCCATTAAATAATATTTAAAATGTCTCATAAACCCCATTCCAAATAATAATAATATCATTATTTTTTTTTGTGTTCTCCGACTTACACAATAAAAAATATTACATAACAATCTTATATCTAACATTTTTCAATGGACTCAGTCTGAGTCCGTTTGAACACCTCTATAATTTATTAGACTACCAAATAAATGTTTTATTCATAAATAAATATTTTACTCGCATTCTAGAAAATAAATACTTATTAAAAATATTCAATAAATAAAATAAATATTTTATTCACAATCCTGAGAATTAATATTTTATATATATTCACGCAAACAAATAAATTATTTACT
Source organism: Viscum album (assembly GCA_963277665.1). Classification (NCBI taxonomy): domain Eukaryota; kingdom Viridiplantae; phylum Streptophyta; class Magnoliopsida; order Santalales; family Viscaceae; genus Viscum; species Viscum album. The sequence goes on along the minus strand of OY728155.1, from coordinate 160,565,082 downwards.
AATAAAAAAATTATTCTTTATTATCTTTTGAATATTATTGATTAATAAAAATTGAATAAAATTATTCTTGGTATTGAGAATAATATTTATTCCAATTATTTAATTCACATATAATTTAATTGAGATCAATGGAAAAACATAGTGTGTGACCCTCTAGGATTCTTTCTTATTGTCATTAGGCAGGATTGCCTATAGTCCAATATTACTTCCTAGCAATGGGTTTAGATATACAGGAGAAAAAACATAATGTCGTAATGATGAAAACCACATACAAATGCTCATTGTGAAATATAATATCCCTTTGTCTTAATATCTCATCAAGTAGGTTGCACATCCATGTCAGCAACCTATATTATCGATATTTCTTTCTTTGACTATCTAAAATAAACACATCATTACCCCATGGCCATGGAATTTAGGGTGAATATTACATTCCAATCAAAGGGTCGATATATCAACTTCCATAAATATAGAAGGGGAAAATCCTTCGTTGACTTATCTATTAATGACATGTCACTCGTGATGCACCCAAAGTATGTGACGTTTCTATGAACTATTATCATCATGGTTTATGAAACACAACTAAGTACATGAGTTGTAACATGTATGAATGATAATATTAAAGTCTGAGGATCATCAAACATTCTCACCGATAGGAATATTCGATAACACCAAAACATGTGAAATTCCAACCGACTGGTCTATTCTCATAATCTCTTATCATGGAGATTACGAAGTAAAAACTTCAAGATAAGAATCCTCATCTTTCTACGAGAACTCACACATGACAGTATATTTATTATGTGTCGTATCATAGTACATTTTCCAATCACAGAACATTTTTTAAGAATATTATAATAGCACATAAAGCTTCTCATCATAGAAGAGAACTTCTATGACTTTATCAATGTGATGTATGCTCTAGGACATTATTACATTAGATACATGAATAACAATGATCAATATGAAATAAGAAGTATTATTAATATTCAATACATTAAATATACATGTAATCAAATTATAACTAGTTGAACCTAGGACACCTACTCTAACAAACTCTCTCTTGGACTAGAGGCAACTGAATACAACCTTCAGTCCAATAGATCTTACATGATATTTATGTTTCTTATGAGTCAAGGTTTTAGTTTAGGGGTCTATCATGTTTTCTTCTATATAAATACTTTTCACTGAAACTTCACCTCTTTGTGAAAAATACCTCAAGAGATGATACTTCCAAAGTATGTGGTTTGTCTGCTGATGTGACCTTAGATCTTTTGTAAGATCCAAAACTACAGTATTTTCACAACAGAGCATGATAAGAACTTTACTACTAGGTACCATGTAAAGATCTTGGATGAATTTTCACATTTATACTTATTCTTTAGTTGCCTCAGAATCCGCAATATACTTAGACTCTACTATATAATATGTAACCATAACATTCTTTGAGATCTTTCATCTCACATCACATTCATTAAAACTGAAACTGTATCCTATTTGTGACTTCATGTCATATTGATCAGTTTGGAAACTATAATATACATATCCTCAGATGACTAGTTTGTCATATCCTCCAAAAACTAGGAACACATCCTTAGTACTCCTTAGATACTTAAGGGTAGTATTTACTTCCATACAATGGTGGTCACATGGATCAGCATGATTTCTTCCCATTACACTTAATACGTAGGTGAAATATATCCTAGTACATTGAATAACATACAAGAATGACTCAATCACTAAAGTATAAGTAATCCTTTCCATTTTTTTACATCCTCATTTGTATGAGGACACACTTTCCTAGAAATATGAATTCCATACGACACTAGAAACAATACCCTATTGGATTGTTCAATACTGAATCTTTTCAATATATTTTCAATGTATGTAATTTGAATTATGTCGGAAAACCTCTTGGATCTATCATAATGAATCTTGATCCAAGGAATATATACTGTCTCATCTAAGTCCATCATATAGAAGAATTTATTCAACCATGCCTTAACAGACTACAAGACTGGTATTTATTTTCCAATGAGTAATATGTCATCAAAATATATTATTAATAAAATGAATTTACTCCCACTAAAATATTTATAGACTCATAACTCATATTCATTTTTTATGAAATCAAATTCCATTATGGCCTCATCAGAATGAATTTTCCATGACCTGAATGCTTTATTTAATCCATAAATGGATCTTTACAACTTGAATACCTTTTGGCAACCTTTCGAATCAAAAAACTTTCGGGCTGTGTCATATATACATCTTTTTAAAGGTTCCTATTAAGGAAGGTTGTTTTAAAATCCATTTAACAAATCTCATAATAATGGAAAACCATAATATAAAGTAGAATTATGATGTATTTCATCCTTTAAACTGCTGAAAATGTTTCATCAAAGTCAATACCTTGACCCTGTTTAAACCATTTTGCAACCAATAATGCCTTATATGTACTTATTTGTCCTTCCATGTCCAGTTTCTTCTTGAATACTCATTTGTAACCAAAGATATTTATATATAATGGAGGGCCTACTAAAATCCACACTTGGTTTTGGTACATGGAAACCATCTCAGAATTCATGGACTCTTTCCACTTAGAAAAATTTATGCCACTTATTGATTCCTTTTAGGTTGAAGGAATATTATTATCAACTAATAATGATTTACCATCATTAATGACTAGAAAATCATACCATTCTGGTTATATAACCTCTATATTACTCTAACATAGTAATTGTGTCTCTAGAAAAATTTCTTCTTCTAGGGGGATTTGTGGATTTTTTTCCTATGCCAACCCTTGTGTATCTTGAGCCTATACTTTATCGAATTCTATCTGACTCCCACTATATATTTTAGAGATAAGATCCTCCTCAAGAAATGTGATATTTATTTCAAACACAACATTATTTTCCAAAATATTCTAAATGTATTATCCCTTTTTTTGGAATATCCTCTAAAGATACACTTTGTGGCTTGGGGTGAAAGCTTGTTACCCGAAGAGGCCTTAAAAATGTTTCACAACCCCAAACTTTTATGTAAGACAACATTGGTTTCTTTCCATTCCATAATTGATGTGGTATTCTATATGTTTCCTTAGTTGGGACTTAGTTTAGTATGTATATTATTGTTTGTAACACATACTCCCAATAGGATAATGAATGCCTCGTATGACTCATCATTAATCTCACCATGTCCAACAAGGTGCAGTTACTTATTTCACTTACACCATTCCACTAAGGCGTATAAGGATGAGTGAGTTAATATATTTAACTCCCATAAATAATCTATAAAGTCTTTATTAAGATATTATCCACCATGTTTTGAGTGGGGTTTCTTAATTTTCACACCAAGATGGTTCTCAGTTTCATTCTTATATTCCTTGAATTTATAAAAATAATTTGACTTATACATCATTAAGTATATATGTTCATATCTACTAAAATAATTAATAAATGTCATAAAGTATGAGTACCCACCGCTTACCTCAATAGTAAATGGTTCACATACCTCATTATGAATTAATTTAATAATGGATTTGTCCCTTTTAACTTTCCCACTAAATGGGGATTTGGTCATTTTTCTTGAAAACATACATGAAATACACCAAGTGGTTTTAGTTCAAAATAATCTAAATTTCCATCTTGATTTCATTTAGTTAAGTTCTTTTCATTTACATGACCTATACAGTGATACTAAATTTGGGTGTGGTATGAGTCATGTAAAGTAACTTCCTTATCAATTTCCATTATTTTTTTTTGTGTAATACAACACATAAAGACAATTATTTAAACATGTTTTATCATAAAAAATTCTATCTTTATAAAATAAGAAACCTTTATTACCAAATTTTAAAAATATATCCATCTGTATAAAGTCTAAAAACAGAAATAATGTTTTTGGTAAGTGAAGTCACATAATAAAAACCCTTCAAAATCAAGATCATTCTTATTGGTAATATGAGGTGGTAGTCTCTGAGAGCTAAAACAACTAGTTTATCTCTGTTGGATTCTTTTAGATCTACCTCCCCTATGTTAATCTTTTTTAATATACTTAGTTACTTTATTTGAATATATATGTGAGGATCACATGTTTTATCTAATACCCAATTTATAGAAATAGATAAATTGCACTCAATATTAAATTCACATAAAGTTTCCCCTTTCTTCTTTGGATGGGTGCAGTTTTTCTTCCAGCGGCCCTTCTTTCCCCACGATAAATAGTCAACATCATATTCCATTTATTTCCACTTAATATTCCTCTTCTTAGAAGGGTGTAAAGAATTTTTTGACTTAGATACCTTCTCTTCCCCTTTCCTTTTTTTACCATAAGGATGAAAGGATTTTCACACTTTATCTTTGTCAACTTGGTAAAGAAGAGTGAGAATATATAGAAGATACTTCTAAATGTTGTTCATATTAAAATTAATAACAAGGCTAGAGAAGCTCTGAGGGAGTGACTCCAGAAGAAGATTGGTTCCTAGTTCTTCAAAGAGTTTAAACCCTAGAACCTTTAGGTGCTCAATGAACCCAATGATATTTACTATGTGAGGCCCATATAGTGAACCCTCTCCATGATTTCTATGAAAAAGTGACTTGTAAATGTCAGACTATTCCTATCTAGATCTATCCTGGTAGAGACCACATAGGTTCTCTAGAATGCTATATGTGTTTATGTTTTTGTGAGACTTAATTAGTTCACTAGACATTGATGAAAGGAAAAAAAATTGAATGATGATCACACTGCTCAATTTTTTTCATAGACACAGAACAATTCATTACTTGACTATTTAGCAGGAATATTAGACATTGGGGATTCAAGCACATAAGATTTCTATTTATAGCACAACATAACCCAAAGGAGTCTAAACCACTAATGGAAGTTACTGCCTGATATGAGGTTTTATTTCTACAATAATGATTGTAGAAATAGTGTGAATGATGATATTTTCATTTTATTATACAATTAAAAGATCTTATTGTTAGTAATTTTTCATCATTAAAAATTATGTGGGAAATAATAAATCAATCAATTAATTTTATTAAATATACAACTATTTTATCAAGTACCAATAGCTCTCACCATTGAACTCGGAATGTCTAGTTTCTATGAAATTATAGTGGTAAGGATCTCCATTACTTTTCTTAATGATCCAAACTTTTTTCATGAAACCCATAAGAAAGTAATATATGTAGGCCATCTTGCCAATTACAAGACTGTAGTTCCTTGATATGTTTAGTGGATTCCCCTATTTTAAAATCCTGACTTGGATTTCCCCAACACCTGCCTCAAAATATTTATTAAACATACCTTGTTTGTTAAATTCGATACATGTTTGGTTAAGTCAACCCAAAACTCTCATTAGATTTCCCCGATAAAATTAAGTGCTCATACTTTGGGCACATACTACACTTAGTTATATGATTTTATTTCCAATCACGAGGTTCCAATAAAAATCAATTTTTTTACTTTGGTGTATTAGGAAAGGGCGTTACCTACAGATGAGAATGTGTGGCTTTCTGGTATTTTCATGGTCTCATGTTACCTATGTTGCAACGACCCATGAGAGGAGATATCAACCCACCTCTTCTTTGATAGTGAGTGGGTGTGCCATGTGTGGAATAGCTTTGGTGAATTTACATTTGTTTCGGTTTTAGCCCTAAGGGAACTCTCCTTTATGGACCATTGGTTTCATGGTGCTGGGGATATAGAACCTGAGAGGAAAGACCACTACATCATTCTAGCTTTAGGTAGCTGGTGGATTTGGTTGGCTCAGAACAAATCCAGGCATGAGGGGATTTAGACCTCGGTTAGGTATTTGGTGGATAGAATGAAATGTATTCTTCAGAATATGGTTTGACCCTTAGGAAAGTGGTGCAAGGCCCCCTCTTTCATGTTCCTTCAGGTGGGATCCTCTAGAGTTCATCCCACTATCTCTAGTCATTGTGTGAGATGGTTTCTGCATCTGATCAGTTTGAAGCTCAAATTTAATGGATCATGTTCTATGAATGATATGAAAGGTGGTGGTGTTGTCTAGGATTCCATGGGACATGTTGTTCTTGCTTTCTCTTCTCACTTTGGTAGAGGTCAATCCCTTCTAGCGGAGGCAATGACAAATTTAATGGGTCTCCAGCTCAGTAGGCATCAGAGTGTTGCTCTTGCTATGGTTGAGAAAGACTCTCTCATCTTGCATGAATCCATTCATGGTAAGCAGAATGTTCCCTAGTCCTTACACTATGTCTTAAAGAGGTCTAAGAGGCTCATCAGAAATGGACCTGCTTTCTCGCACACTTGGAGGGAGGGAAATAAGTTGTTCGAACATCTCGCTACTATGGCTTTGCAAGGCCTTCGGGTTTTCCTTTCCCAGGATGTGAACTCACCCCCAATTGAATTTAGGAACCTAATCTGAGTCGATGCATTAGGTATGCAGTATTCTAGGCCTCTTTAGTTCCCTTGGGGGCCTTTCTAGTGTTTCTAGTGTTTCCTTGGTCTTTTTTGTCTTCCTTTACCTTTGATTTTATAAATTAATGAATGAATGAATGAATGAAGTCTTAGTATGAATTAATATTAGGTTGTGGTATTTTAATTAATTTATAATTTTTTTATATTTTTTATCATTTAAATGTCTTGTTAATATTACGTGGATGTTAATTAATTAACCATGTTGGATAAAACATTTAAAATAGTTCATTTATTTAATTTCTATATTTGTATATTAATTTATTCATTTACATGATTGGGTGTTGATTACATTAATTAAATATTGAAGAGAAAAAATAAATAAATAAAGTAAATGAACCAATCATGAGATTATCTAATAGTCGATTTAATTAAAGGATACCACGACACATCCCCCAGGTCCAGTTCCATGACTACCCCAAGCTCATCTCCCATAGGCCAGGGGATGTAGACCTGCACCGAGAAGGCATATCCAAAAAAATGGGAGAAATTTTCCAAATTACCTAGACACACACACACACAAATCCAAACCAAAGATACTGGAAAGTGAAAACTCTATGTAAAAAAACACAAGGTATGACATAAGAAAATTGAAGGTAAATGAGGCTAGAATACAACCCCAAAAAAAAGTAAAGTAAAAGTACAAGTATATGAAACTCCTTCACACAAAACCCTACCTGATGGGTAGGTACAGAAATAGTATTCTGAAGCTGCATAAGCATACCTCATCTGTCAGGTCACTCTAAGAACCACCTTGCCCCGGTCTACCAAGGACTCTGTAAAAGATTTGATTGTCTGCACAAGACACAACACATGCGGGCAAAGCCCATGTATGGGTGAGTAAAACAATACTCGGTAGGGCACCCTAGAACACAAAGTAAAAGACCACAAAGGAAACACAACTAAGAAGATACAATCAGTTCAACATAGGTATATTTCAACAACACATATAACAAGAACATCCAGGTATAATCGTAAAGGAATCCAAGACTCAAGGTCTCATCCACTACCAATAACATGGTTTCACTCGTAGCATGATTGATTCCGGGAGATCTAACTACTCATGCTATCTGATAGTAAGCACGTAGAACAAGTCTACCAAAAGTATCAGAGAGAACATATGGTATCGATATGTCATGAATTTCCCTAAGACATCTGGTCTCACTAAGACAAGGAGTCTCGAAATCATAACTAATACTTGGACTTCGTATTCCGATCGAGGAATGATCATTTTGGGAGCACTCAATCCTCAACCCTTGATGTCATTGGTGACTCTTACAAGAGGTCCTAATAATTTGGGCCCCTCCCAAAGAGAAAATACTGGTCAAAGATCATGATTTACAGATAGATGATTCTCCTCATATAATACCATGGACCCAATCTATATTAACCCACAACATAGGGGATTTTTCTCAAAGAATGCCACAAACCTTACCGATGTGGCTCGTAACATAGGGGATTCTCCTCAGAGAATATTGTGGACCCTATCGATACAACCCACTTGATGGTGGATTAATTCCCTACAGTCATAGGTCACATCAATACACAAGAAACTTTATCTCGTGTGATAGAGTATTACTGCAGTGCCAAGGAGGATTCATTAACTCTATCCGAGACTCTATCCTCTTGAGGGGATTGTTGCCCAGGGATGTGGATGTAATGCCATACCAAACCCTTGAGAAAAAAATAGAGGGGAAGCTTCAAAACTATTCTGGTCCTCACTAAAAACCCACAAATCCATCTCAAAAGTACCGCCTCTTCATGTGGGTCCAAACACTACAAACAGTTTTTCAAACAAACTTATTGTTTGAAGGTTATGGGTCTTTTAATGAAAAGGGGCCGGTTGGGTCTAGGTCCAGTCTGAACCAGGCAGACCGACCCAACCCAACCCAACCTGGGGTCTGTCGACCCAACCTGACGGGTCGACCCAGCCTGCTGGGCCATAGGTCCAGCCAGCAGGGCCACCCAGGGCCGCCTGATTTTCTCTAGCCCAGCCCACAACATGTGGGCCGGTCCACCTGCACTAGACGCGACCAGCTGGTCATGCCCTACCCTAGTCAACATGACTAGTCCGTGTGACCAGCGCAACCTGTGGTAAAGCCACAAGTTTTCTGTCCGATGTAGCTCTGGAAATCTATGTCACTCCATCATAGCCCCCTATCATAGTTATCTATCGTCAGTCATCAAACAGCGGTTGCCTGCGACACCATCTGTGGTCCCCTTCCTTGGGTCGCTCCACTGCCGCGGTCCTAATGGATCATGGCGCACACCCACCACTGGCTCCCATGTTGGAAGTTGGTCACCTGGCCCATCCACATCACCATTTTGGTGCCACTTCCACCAGTAGTCGCTCCACCAAAGGCCTCGTCTCCCGCCACACCATCCATCTCACCTCTTTGGGGTTGCTGTGGTGTCAGATTCTCGGCCTCGAGATTGTTGTACCATGGATTGATGGTGCAACAATATATCTTCACAAATCCTCATGAATAATGAATATAAAGTGATGGATGAGGGGGAAAGGAGAAATGCACGAACACTAGAAGAACAGATCCATGCCTTTATTCATATTGGCCTGAATTCATTCTTGTTAGTAGGATCATGATGAAAAAAATTAAAAATCACAAAGATCTAATTCCAAAATTAAACCCCACAATAAGACATGCATCCCGTGATAATGATTTAACCATAGATCAACTTGTTTTTGGGTTGATCCATGTTCGTCATTAGAAAGAATAATGGGAGGAATGAAATCACATCTAAATAAAACCCCTACCTCGAGGATTGGATTGTTCATTAGTGAAGAACGAAGTTGCACCATTGTCGTTCATCGATCCTCGATCCTCTGTCTTTGATCCGCAATTCGTGATCAGCAATCTGTCAGTGTTCATCACCTCTTTCCATTCACCACCGAGAGTCTTCACCAATTCCTTTTATTTTCTAGAACATCCAGGGAATTTATCCAGGATTTTTAATCTAATCTCGTATCCCCAACAAGCTTTTAAATGAAGAAATGTGTTTCAGCATCTCAGTTTCGCTATGTGGCAGCGTCACCACACTGTTTCATTTATGAAAGGAAACAACTTCTTTTTTGTGGCACCGTAGTGTCACTGTATCGCTGAAAAATGTTAAAAGAAATAAAATAAACTTTTTCCAACGTTTATTTTGTTATCTTTTAAAACGTCCATAAATTAACTTTTACCATAGACCCACATCGGTCAAGGTTAGGCCCTGCCTAAGGAAACCACACCCTCACAAGCTCAACTATACTCTCAGATATCCAATATGAGTTACTATTTATGTGTTATAGGATTTGAAATTAAAATAATTTTTATTTAATTATTTTATTTACAGTTACGTCCCAAAAATTACTTTCCACAACTAACCCGTGCCGACCAAATGTTAGGATTCACCTAAGGAAAACATCCCATTATAAATTCAATGGTGGTCTCATATTTTTAATCTGATTCACCATTCATTATTTTTAAGGATTTGAAAAATAAAATAATTTTATTTAATAATTTTATTTACAGTTATTCCATTTTTGGGTTTTATCACTTGAGACTCGCGCCAACAAAAGTTAAGTCACGCCTAGGGTAAAATTTACATACTAGATGCAATGGTGCTGTTATATTTCTAATCCAGGCACCCATTTAAGAGTTATTCCACTTTTTCAGAGAAACCACTCACACATGCTATTAAAAAAATAACATTTTTTGTCGAACCATTCCGGACACACCAGGCCTCAGAATCGCACACCGTCTTAGTGCCTAGTCTTCGAATTTTACTGTAAATTTTATAAAAATAAAACCAGGAAAATTAGAGTCATTAAAAAGGATATTAAATCAACATATGACCTATGGGAATAACTCCAATTATTGGTCATGGAATGAGTTATAACATTCCACCTATATATCTGTGTATCACTGAGTTTTCATCATCATGGTTATGTATTTAACTACTTCAACAACTATGGGATTCTCCATTAATTACAAGTATTCATTAATCACACATAGATTGTAACACCCCATGATTTTATAGTAAGTTATTTTCTTTAAATTCAATAGCTTGCGCTACACGCAACACTGAGTTCGAGCACACCACAACTTACCAAACTAGCCTTTCAAAAGCGGTTATGAATAATATTAATTGAATTTGAAATTTTATATACTCCAAATAATTTTAGAATCCATATTATGTGTTTCTTATACATAATATAAGAACAAATTCATTTTTTCAGATAAAATAAGTATTTTTCGAAAAATGCAATTTTACCACCTTTTAATAGAAAACCCTTTTTAAAACCAATATTTGACACTTTTATATATTCAATTTAATGAAATTAAATTCTTCTTTATAATTGGTACATAAAAATTTATTTTGGATTAATTTTTAGTACTTTTCTGATAACTTTTATATTTTGATGAATACTGAAAAATACTAAATTTTAATTGAAAATAACTTTTTTAATAGAAATAATTTATAGTGTTAAATTTTGTATTTGAATGGTTTGGAGGTATAATTAGATTATAATTTTATCATTTAATACAATGTATGTCATTATAAGTAATTTCACATTTAAATTTGACATAAACACATGTCAATCTTTTGATAGTTTTTACTTTTAAAAAAAATCGCTTTTTGGTTTTGACAACGGGAATTAATTTTAAATTAATTAATGAAACTTATATATTTTTAATTTGGTAAAATAGAACTAATTTTTAAATTAAAAATATAAAAATTATCTTAGGGTAAAATTTTGGTATTTTTTCTGAAAACTTTCAATTTTTGATGAATAGTGAAAAAACACTGCGTTGTTGGTTAAAATCAAATTTTATTTAAATAATTAGTTATTTTATTTTAATTTATTTTAGGTCAAAATAGATACATAATAATATATATGTTCAACATAATTCATTGGAGTTATTTTATAATAAGTTTGGATATATAAAATTTTATCGAACTTTTTACCATCTTTTACCCACCTCCTAGGAGCATTTGCAAATTTGTATAAAACATAATTTTACCCCTTCTGTAACACCCCAAGATTTCATAGTGTGTTATTTCTTCAAAATAATTCGATAACTTGCACTACACGCAACACCGAGTTCAAGCACACCATGACTTACCAAACAAGCCATTCAAAAGAGGTTATGAATAGTATTAACTAAATTTTAAACTTTATATAATCCTTATAATTTTAGAATCCATATTATGAGTTTCTTAGACATAATTTAAGAACAAATTCATTTTCAGTATTGCACTTTTACCAACTTTTAATAGTGAACCCTTTTTAAATCCAATATTTTAAACTTTTATATATTCAATTTGACTACATAAATTTACTTTTTAGAATGGGGACATCAAAAATTTACAATGAAACATCCCAAGATTCCATGATACACTTTCCTTTGAATAATACAGTAGTGTGTGTTGTACACAACTTCGAGTTCTAACACACATCACAACCAATCAAACTAGCCGTTATGAATATTAATACCTACCTTTTGAAATTTTATAAATTTTATCTCTCAAAATGGACTTCATTTTTGTATTCGGAGTATCGAATTTAGCCTAAGGTGAAATTTTAGAACTTTTCGGATAACATTTATATTTTGATGAATAGTGAAAATTACTAAATTTTAATTAAAAACAACTTTTTTAATCAAAATAATTTATACTGATAAATTATTAATTTGAGTGGTTTTAAAGTATATTTAGAATATATTTTTACCATTTAATACAACGTTGGTCATTGTACATAATTTCACAATTAAACCGGACATAAACAAGTGTCAATCTTTTGATAATTATTATCTTTTAAAACACGCTATTTGTTTTGACGACGGGAATTAATTTTTAAATTAATTAATGCAACTGATATGTTTTGAATTTGGTAAAATTGACATCATTTTTGAATTCATAATATCAAATATAGCTTAGGCCTAATTTTTGGTATTTTTCTGGAAACTTTCATTTTTTGATGAATAGTGAAACCACTAAGTGGTAGTTAAGAAACTGAATTTTTCATAAAACATAATTTTACCGCTTCTGTGAGTGGAATTTCGAAAATCCGAGAGACACGGTTAATATCAAGGAGTAAAATGTGGTTCAATGAGATGAAAATAATTTTTGGTGAATAGTAACTTTTTACTTTTATTTACCACGGTTAAAAGTGAATAGGGTAATTAAGGGTAAAAATGATATTAATATTACCCTAACACATGTCCTAATTCTATTGGAAAAGTGTATCTCGACCAAAAACAACCTTAGGAGTAAAATATTATCATTTAGGTCCACTTGTATTAGATTAGGACATTTATTATTATTTAATTCAAAGAAGAGTTAAAAGAGTTAAAATCAAAGTTTATTTACTAAAACATTTTTAATATAGGGTTATACATAAGATAATTCGATTGTAAAAATTGATTAGAAATATAAAAAGATTTCCTACATAATGGTATTTTATTTATAATTTTTAGACATTAAATAATTTATTTTATTTATTACACAATGGTGATGCAGTAATTAAATAATTAATGAAAAATTAGAATAATTGATATTATAAATACCCCAATAAATTTAATTTGAGACTTTTTATAAATACCAATAATTTTATAGGTTAATATGATATGTTAGGATTGATTTAATTAACTTTTTTTGATGTAATAATTCTATTATGGTTTATACAAAAATCAATTATTGAATAGTGTCAAAATTGACATAAAAGGGTTTTCAAAACAAATATTATATTATTAATTGATATTAAATTCCTAAAAATCTAAGGTTCGGCCAAGAGACTTATATCCTGATAGGTGTATCATTAATGGACCACTTGGGGGTCTCTTGGATGTATATAGTAAGTTTATTAACCATATAATATAAAAATACAAAGAGACATTGTAAAAGTGAAACTAATTAACTAAGAGTTAATACTTAAAGATAAGGTTAATATAATAACCCAAACCTATCTAAATTCTATTGGTTGAGTGGTTTTAGACCCATCCCCACCTTAAACTTTAAATAATCCACTTTGGAGCTATTAGAAACCGAATATGAATTTATTATAAAATAATATTTCTAGCTTTTACAAAGGTACCCCTCACCCCTATTATAAAAGGGAACTCCCCCTTATCATTAATTCACACCTTCAAAGCATTTTGGTTCGACCAACCCCTGCCCAAATACTCTCTCAACTTCCCTCACTACAACCTAGAGGCCTTAATTTGATCAGATAGCCAACCTAAGGAGCCCTTTTGATCAAATCAAAAGGAAGAACCCGAAGAAGAGGTAATGTTTTCACCAACCTTTTTCAAATTCATTTCTTCTTCAACTTCTTATTTCATTGTTGTTATCATTCTAAAATAATGATATTGTCGCTCGTGCGTACGTACGGACTACCATCTCCATGAACGCAATGAGATTCATTCTCCATCGTATCCATTCAAGTATAATTATTATTTGATGATTTAAAAATAATGTTTAAGTACTTGATATCATTGGGGATATGAATAAGATACAACCTATCAATGACAAACATGGCTTATGTAACAAAATATATAAAAGAAAACGAGTAAGTTAACACCCGAAACAACGATAATACTAAGATATTATTAAAAAAGCAATGTTAAAAGATCATATATGATAACATAATAATGTATATGATTCTTGTATAATTTAATAACAATTATTTCACCATTATACAGGAGGTTAACCTACCCCCAACCAAGGAAAAGTACAAGGTAAGGGTTATTTCACAATCTCTTCATTATCCGAGGTTGTTTATACGTAATTATCTACTGGGACCTCTTTATCATCCACATCCATGTTTCTTGAAAGTGTATTTCAAAACATTCTTACTATTTTATAGAATAGGGGTTAAAGTCATTTATACACTTCTTTGAATTTTTATAAGAAGTTTATAAAGGAATCTTTCTATCGTTTTCCAATCAAGTTCATTTTTAACCTTTTCGACAGAATTAAGGTAAGAATGTTTTTTTAACTTACACGGCGGGTGCGGCTATTTTCCGCCATTAGAAAATTTTAGAAGCTTCCCTTACAAGCTTATAAGGATATTTTCAGAGTAAATGTTTTATTTTATAATTATGTGACTTTTAAATGATTTAAAAATGAATATTTTAAGAATTTATGAAAGGTACTCTTTATCAAAATCAGAATTTTAAATGTTTTAAAGATTTATCTTTACAAATATTTTTAATTAATGTCCATATTTTAAAAATGATTTTAAGGATTTATTTATATAGACATGAAAGTTTTGAAATGATATTTCTTTTCAAAAGTTTCGAAGTGGTATGGGACACTTTGATTCAAAAATCTCTTTTAAATTACTTCCTTAATAAATGTGTTACTTTTAAATGATTTCAAAAAAAGAGATATTACTCTCAAATAGTTTTTATTTCATCTATGTCAACATCCTTTGATGGATTTTAAGTTCATTTGAAATTGATTTATTGTGATACAAAACTTCCATATTGTTTTGATATTTTTGTGATGTGTTTGACTATGGATGTGTTATTCTTATACCATTCGTGGTTTATGGATGAAGTATTTACGTTTCGTATGTTAGTTTTAATACGAATGTTTATGTTATGTTTTAACCTTTTCATATGGGAATACATTGGACTTAATATGTGACGGGTGGAGCCCGCTATAGCTCCTCGATGCATCGGTAGGTCTCATGAGACAAACTAGTGTCTTGGCACAAAGCCTTGGCAAAATCTTATTTTTAGTCTTGGCACGAGGCCTTGGCTATGTGGTTATGATAGTCTGACATTATTCATTACATCATTATGAAAGTGGTTATTGATATTGCATGTGATTATTCGATTAGTAGAATATCCAAGTGAATAAGTAAATGGCATTATTTCATTTTATTTTTGCCATACTATGTTGAAGTTCATGTTTAAAAGGCTTTTTTTAGTTATACATTGCCTTAAATGTTTATTCTTATTTATGAAAGTTTCTGCTATATTGTTATCCTTACTGGGCGTTTGAGCTCACCCCTTTTCTATGTTTTATTTTTCCAAGGATGTGAAGAAGTAAATTAGGAATGATCTGCAGGGATAGTATGAGGGGAAAGAGTGTGGACTATGGAGACTATGTTGTTGTAGTTTTCATTTTTATAATGTAATGTAAAACTTTATTAATGTATCTAGTTATTCCAAGGCTACTAAACTAATCAGTCTTTCGAGACTTGATCTTTCTTGTGATCATGCCAATGTTATGTAATAATGCACCGACTCTGGGTAACTGGGGTTGGGGCATTACAGTTGGTATCAAAGGAAGTTTAGTAAAAACCATGGAAGCTAGATTTAGATAAACTTTGATTAGAGCACATAGATCTAAGATGTACTTTGAGGATTAGTATAGAAGAACTTCCTAGAATTTTGGTATTGTAGAAATTTTGTGAGTTTTCTGAGCAATACATCCCTGTCTGGATACGAGCGGGTAGAGGTGGCTCAGGAACAGATGTACCTCGGGGTAAAACCTGAAAACACCGCTTTGAGCTAGACTCGAATGGGAACTGGTGCACGACAATGGGCCTTGCTTCACTCTTGGCTACGATACTCCCGGGGGATATTCTTAGGATAATTCTCATTTTCTTTACAAACCATTATGAAGGGTTTATGAGTATATACTTACTTAAAGGAGACATTTTTATGATTTTGGATTATATCCATAAACTATTTAATTTATGTTATGTGTTTTACAAGTTTGGGATTAGGTATTGTTATTCATAAACTAATCTAGTGTATGCCATTGTTTAGAAATGGCGCCCAGTAGAAGGAATGAGAACTCCTGCAATGCACATGATCCAAAGAGAAAGAAGGATCATATCTTTCATGGTCTTAAGCCATAATTTATAAGAGAAATAGTCTCCCATGTATTATCATCATATGAAGAAATAATATCATGTGTTGATAAGATAAGTAAAGATTTTACTGGGTCCTATGGATTTGAAGGGAAGCAAGAGAAGAAAAGGATGGAAGAGAGAAAGATGGATAAAGGGAAGAGGGAAAAGAAGAATTTTCCCGTATGTGATAACTGTGGGAAGAAACACCCTAGAACGTGCCTGAAAGGAATGGGAGTTTGTTATAAGTGTGGAGGAAAAGGTCATAAAGTACATGACTGAAAGGGTAAGAAAATGGTTTCAAATGTACAATGCTTCATTTGCAATGTGTTTGGACACTACCCGAACCTATGTCCCAATCATCAGACTATGCCTCAAATGATGCTATTTGATAATAATCAAGTTATGATATTACCACAGATGAAGAGGAATGATTAGAGTTATTATATTGATTATGTCATTTGAGTGTTGTATCAACAATTTACTTGTTATAATAATTATGGAGTATATAAGGATTGTACTGTAGTACTATTTCATTAAGGACTTAAGATTGTGTGGAACAAAGAAAAGTGACTTAATAGCAGGTTAAATTTTTGGAAAATATATGGTTGAGAGAAAGATAAACCATAATATGGTTCTGATACCGAGGTAGTGATTTTAGAATAATACATGATTGATTTGGATAAATTATATTGGATATTCTTGACTACCTTGAAACTAATTAATGATTTGTATATTCCATCATTGTTGGGTTTTACAACATTTTTGGATTGAAGGAGTATATCTATTATTCTTTAAGGAATAAGGGATCATGAATGTAATCAATAAGGTTTTATGGTAATTCAGAATGTTGCGGTGTTTTAAAAGAATACACGATTAAGGTGTTCACATGTTATTACGTGGCAAAAAGGATCTTCATTGAGTTTACCTTCCTTATAAATTTTGGACTGAAGTATTTTGGATAGTTCTAGTTTGGATTATTTTGGATTTCCATAAAAAGGACAAACCGGAGGTCGGGCAGCAACCCATCGCGTCCGGCAAGGCCGTGAGACTTGAACCCACAACCGAAGGGCGACAAGGGTGTATCACCTACCACTGAACCACGTGATGTCCTTGATTGAATAATGTCATTTTTTAATGGTTCTTCTAGATGATTTATAAATTCATTTTTTAACCATATACAAATAGGATAAATAGAATATTATTTTTAAGTTCTATTATTTTTTAGAGTGAAAGATGAGTTTTTGGTAGAACTTAGTTAAAGGATGAGACTCTACATGTCAAGCATATATTTTTCTTCTTCTCTTATTCAATGAAGAAATTAATTCTTATACTTTAGTGAAGGGATCTTAAAACAAAAAAAAATGTGTTATCCAAATACCATATGTTTTGCTGAACTGATGGTATTTTAAATCATCATAGATTGATGAATTTAAGGTCCTCAATTTTACACTTGTTTGTGATTGATGACCTCAATCACTACCTATAAATATTTACATTCTTCCTCCAATTATATGTCTCTAATTTCCACCAATGTTCTCTGAATAGAGATCATAATTTGGTGGTGACCCTTTCATTTCTCTTTTCCTCTTATTAAGACTAAATTTTATTAACCCAATTTCCGATGTGGGTTTTCCCACAAAGATATTTTCTATATTCAACCTTTTATTTTCGAAGAAAAATTTCAAATTGCGAGGATGCAATTTATTGAAGGTGGGGAGAATGTAACACCCCAAGATTTCATAGTGTGTTATTTCTTCAAAATAATTCGATAACTTGCACTACACGCAACACCGAGTTCAAGCACACCATGACTTACCAAACAAGCCGTTCAAAAGAGGTTATGAATAGTATTAACTAAATTTTAAACTTTATATAATCCTTATAATTTTAGAATCCATATTATGAGTTTCTTAGACATAATGTAAGAACAAATTCATTTTCAGTATTGCACTTTTACCAACTTTTAATAGTGAACCCTTTTTAAATCCAATATTTTAAACTTTTATATATTCAATTTGACTAAATAAATTTACTTTTTAGAATGGGGACATCAAAAATTTACAATGAAACATCCCAAGCTTCCACGATACACTTTCCTTTGAATAATACAGTAGTGTGTGTTGTACGCAACTTCTAGTTCTAACACACACCACAACCAATCAAACTAGCCGTTATGAATATTAATACCTACTTTTTGAAATTTTAATAATTTTATCTCTCAAAATGGACTTCATTTTCGTATTTGGAGTATCGAATTTATCCTAAGGTGAAATTTTGGAACTTTTCGGATAACATTTATATTTTGATGAATAGTGAAAATTACTAAATTTTAATTAAAAACAACTTTTTTAATCAAAATAATTTTATTGATAAATTATGAATTTGAGTGGTTTTAAAGTATATTTAGAATATATTTTTACCATTTAATACAATTTTGGTCATTGTACATAATTTCACAATTAAACAGGACATAAACAAGTGTCAATCTTTTGATAGTTATTATCTCTTAAAAACACGCTATTTGTTTTGACGACGGGAATTAATTTTTAAATTAATGAATGCAACTGATATGTTTCAAATTTGGTAAAATAGACATTAATATTTTGTGAATAGTAACTTTTTACTTTTATTTACCACGGTTAAAAGTGAATAGGGTAATTAAGAGTAAAAATGATATTAATATTACCCTAACACATGTCCTAATTCTATTGGATAAGTGTATCTCGACCAAAAACAACCTTAGGAGTAAAATATTATCATTTAGGTCCACTTGTATTAGATTAGGACATTTATTATTATTTAATTCAAAGAAGAGTTAAAAGAGTTAAAATCAAAGTTTATTTACTAAAACATTTTTAATATAGGGTTATACATAATATAAATTCGATTGTAAATATTCATTAGAAATATAAAAATATTTCCTACAAAATGGTATTTTATTTATAATTTTTAGACATTAAATAATTTAATTTATTTATGACACAATGGTGATGCAGTAATTACCTAATTAATGATCAATTAGAATAATTGATATTATAAATACCCAAATAAATGTAATTTGAGACTTTTTATAAATACCAATAATTTTATAGGTTAATATGACATGTTAGTATTGATTTAAATAACTTTTTTAGAAGTAATCATTCTGTTATGGTTTTTACAAAAATCAATTATTGAATAGTGTCAAAATTGACATAAAAGAGTTTTTAAAACAAATATTATATTATTAATTGATATTAAATTCCTAAAAATCTAAGGTTCAGACAAGAGACTTATACCATATACGTGTATCATTAATGGACCACTTGGGGGTCTCTTGGATGTATATAGTAAGTTTAATAACCATATAATATAAAAATACAAAGAGACGTTGTAAAGTGAAACTAATTAACTAAGAGTTAATACTTAAAGATAAGGTTAATATAATAACCCAAACCTGTCTAAATTCTATTGGTTGAGTGGTTTTCGAACCATACCCACCTTAAACTTTAAATAATCCACTTTGGAGCCATTATAAACCGAATATGAATTTATTATAAATTAATATTTCTAGCTTTTCCAAAGGTTCCCCTCACCCCTCTTATAAAAGGTAACTCCCCATTCTCATTAATTCACACCTTCAAAGCATTTTTGTTTGGCCAAACCCTGCCAAAATACTCTCTAAACTTCCCTCACTACAACCTAGAGGCCTTAGTTGGATCAGATAGCCAACCTAAGGAGCCCTTTTGATCAAATCAAAAGGAAGAACCCGAAGAAGAGGTAATGTTTTCACCACCCTTTTTCAAATTCATTTCTTCGTCAACTTATTCTTTATTTGTTATTATCATTATAAAATAATGAATCCAATATCTACTATATACTGTAATATTATTATAAATATGGTACAACCATATTCAGTATTCTATCCATCTTTTGAATGACATGTCACCATACGTGCGTACGTACGGCTTACCGTCTCCACGTTGTGGTGTAATTGTTATTCAATATATTATTATTTGGATGGGTATAATAATGATTTTTAATTAATGTAAATAATAAATATAACATGATAATGATTCTATATATAAGATATACCATCCAATTAAATATTATTTTAATATCAAAAGAATGATATTGGCGCCCGTGCGTACGTACGGACTACCGTCTCCATGAACGTGATGAGATTCATTCTACATCGTATCCATTCAAGTATAATTATCATTTGATGATTTAAAAATAATTTTTAAGGACTTGATATCATTATGGATATGAATAAGATACAACCTATCCATGAAAAACATGGCTTATGTAACAAAACATATAAAATAATACGAGTAAGTTAACACCTGAAACGGCGATAATACTAAGATATTATTAACAAAGAAATGTTAAAAGATCATACATGATAACATAATAATGTATATGATTCTTGTATAATTTAATAAAAATTATTTTGCCATTATACATGAGGTTAACCTACCCCCAACCAAGGAAAAGTACAAGGTAAGGGTTATTTCACAATCTCTTCATTATCTGAGGTTGTTTATACGTAATTATCTACTTGGACCACTTTATCATCCACATCCATGTTTCTTGAAAGTGTATTTAAAAACATTCATACTATTTTACATAATAAGGGTTAAAGTCATTTATACCCTTGTTTTACTTTTTATAAGAAGTTCATAAAGGAATCTTTCTGTCGTTTTCCAATAAAGGTCCTTTTTAACCTTTTCGACAGAATTAAGGTAAGAATGTTTTTTTAACTTATACGGCGGGTGCAGCTATTTTCCACCATTATAAAATTTTAGAAGCTTCCCTTACAATATTAAAAGGATATTTTCAAAGTAAATGTTTTATTTTATAATTATGTGACTTCTAAATGATTTCAAAATGAATATTTTAAGAATTTCTGAAAGGTACTCTTTATCAAAATCATAATTTTAAATGTTTTAAAGATTTATCTTTCTAAATATTTTTAATTAATGTCCATGTTTTCAAAATGATTTTAAGGATTTATTTATATGGACATGAAAGTTTTGAAATGATATTTCTTTTCAAAAGTTTCGAAGTGGTATGGGACACTTTGATTCAAAAATCTCTTTTAAATTACTTCCTTAATAAATGTGTGACTTTTAAATGATTTCAAAAAAAGAGATATTTCTCTCAAATAGTTTTGATTTCATCCATGTCAACATCCTTTGATGGATTTTAAGTTCATTTGAAGTTGATTTATTTTGATACAAAACATCAATATTGTTTTGATGTTTTTGTGATGTGTTTGACTATGGATATGTTATTATTATACCATTAGTGGTTTATGGATGAATTATTTACATTTCGTATGCTAGTTTTAATATGAATGTTTATATTATGTTTGGACCTTTTCATATGGGAATGCATTGGACTTAATATGTGACGGGTGGAGCCCGCTATAGCTCCTCGATGCATCGGTAGGTCTCATGAGACAAACTAGTGTCTTGGCACAAAGCCTTGGCAAAATCTTATTTGTATTCTTGTCACGAGACCTTGTCTATGTAGTTATGATAGTCTAGCATAATGCATTCCATCATTATGAAAGTGGTTATTGATATTGTATGTGATTATTCGATTAGTAGAATATCCATGTGAATTAGTAAATGGCATTATTTCATTTTATTTTTGCCATACTATGTTGAAGTTCAAGTTTAAAAAGCTTTTGTTTTAGTTATACATTGCCTTAAATGTTTATTCTTATTTATGAAAGTTTCCGCTATATTGTTATCCTTACTAGGCGTTTGAGCTCACCCCTTTTCTATGTTTTATTTTTCCTAGGATGTGAAGAAGAAATTATAAATAACCTGCAGGGATAGTATGAGGGGATAAGAGTGTGGACTATGGAGACTATGTTGTTGTAGTTTTCATTTTTATGATGTAATGTAAAATTTTATTAATGTATCTAATTATTCCAAGGCTACTAAACTAATCGGTCTTTCAAGATTTGATCTTTCTTGTGATCATGCCAATGTTATGTAATAATGCACCGACTCTGGGTAACTAGGGTCAGGGCGTTACACCTTCTGTGAGTTGAATTTCAAAAATCTGAGAGACACGGTTGATATAAATATGTAAAATATATTTCAATAAGATTAAAAAATAATTTTTGGTGAATATTTACTTTTTACTTTTATTAACCACAGTTGAAAGTAAATAGGGTAACTAAGGGTAAAAATGATATTATTATTACCCTAAAACATGTTCTAATTCTATTAGATAAGTGTAATTCAGCCAAAACCAACCTTAGGAATAAAATATGATCTTCTAGGTCCACTTGGATTAGATTAGGACATTTATTATTATTTAATTCAAAGAAGAGTTAAAAGTGTTAAATTCAAAGTTTAATAACTAAACCATTTTTAATATAGAGTTACACATAAGATAAATTAGATTATAAATATTCATTATAAATATAGAAATATTTCATACATAATGGTATTTTATTTATAATTTTTATACATTATATAATTAAATTTATTTATGACACAATGATGATGCAGTAATCACCATATTAATGAATGATTAAAATAATTGATATTATAAATATCTAAATAAATTTACTGTGAGACTTTTAATGAATTAAAATAATTTTATAGGTTAATATGAAATTTTAGGGTTGATTAAATGTATTTAGTTTGAAGTAATAAATTTTTTAGGACTTAAAAAGAAATCAATTATTAAATAATGTCAAAATTGAAATAAATGAGTTTTTAAAACAAATGCAATATTATTGGTTGATATAATAATCATAAAAATATAATGTTTGGAAAAAAGACTTATATAATGATATTTTTATCATTAATTAACCCCTTCGGGTTCTCTTGGAAGTTTATAGTAAGTTTATTAACCATATAATATAAAAATACAAAGAGACATGGTAAATGTAAAACTATTTAACTAAGAGTTAAATCTAAAATATAAGGTTAATATGGTGACCCAAACCATTATAAAACCTATTGGTTGAGATTTGTTGTCCCATCCCCACCTTAGACTTTAAATAATTCATTTTGGATCCATTTGAAACCGAAAATTATTTTATTATAAAATATTATTTCAATCTTTTCCTATGGTGCCCCTCACCCCTCTTATAAAAGGGCACTTCCCTTTCTCTCTAATTCACACCTTCAAAACCCTTTTTATCGTCTGAAACCTACCCAAATATCCTCCCAAATATCCTACATTAATCCTAGATGCCTTCCTCTAGTCAAAAAGGCAACCTAAGGATCTCTTTTGATCAAATCAAAAGGAAGAACTGGAAGAAGAGGTACATATTTCATCACCTCTTTCAAGTTCTTTTCTTCTTCCACTTCCTATTTATTTGTTGTTTCCATTATAAAATAATAAATCTAGTATCTTCTATATAATTTTATGTTATTATAAAAATACTACAACACTATTCATTATTCTATCCATCCTATAAATGACAAAGTCACCATAAGTGTGTACGTACGAATTACCGTCTCCACGTCATGGTGTTGTTTGTTATTCAAACATTTTATCATTTGGATAGGTATAATAAAGAGTATAAATGATGTAAATAACAAATATAACATGATAATGATTATTTATATGATATAAAATCCAATTATATACGATTTTAATATCAAAAAAATGATATTTTCGTTGGTGCGTACGTACGGATTACCGTCTCCACGAACGCAATGAGATTCATTCCCCATCATATCCATTCAAGACTAATTTTAATTTTATGATTAAAAATAATGATTTTAAAGACTTAATATCATTATGAATATTAACAAGATACATCCTATCCATAACAAACATTACTTACGTAACAAATCATATAAAGGAAAACAAATCAGTTAACACCCGAAATGATGATACTACTGAAATATCATTAACAAAGCAATATTAGAAGATCATATATGATATCATATTAATGTATATGGTTCTTGTATAATTTAATAACAATTATTTAACCATTATACAGGAGGTTAATCTACCCTCTACCAAGGAAAAGTACAAGGTAAGGGGTTTTCATCTCACTTTTTTTCCCGTGAGATTCATGTTATATTTGCCACTATTACATTTTGTGTGGTGTATGTACTGGCCATGATTGTATGGTTTACATAATATAATATAATTTATGGTTATTTACATCATAATTGGATGATACTTCTTTCATGGGGTGTATGTTTCATATTTTACCAAATCGGTAAGGGAATTTCAAATTTCAATTTCCACTCATTCGGTTTTACACAAACTTCATTGATTACTTTACTCCAAGATTATGTGTGAAATCACTATTTATTTACTTATTTAGTAATTTCCACTCCCCTTTGTGTGGATATACTTTTGATACACATAATCATTCCATTTAAAAATTCTCAAGTCATTAGTATAAACTTGATAAGAGTAATTTTAACTCAATTTCTATTCATTGAGTTAAACACTCATGTCATTAATGTTGTTTTACAAGAATATGTGTGAATATCCTCTGAATGATTTACACTAAATATCCAATCATATTGAGTGTATTTATATTTGTCACACATAATTATTTCATTTATTTATCCTTAACCTAAGGATATGGTCTTTATAAAGGAATTCATCTCAACTTACATTCCATTGAGACTACTTTGTTATTATGCGCCAATTCACTTTTATTTTGGGTATATACTATACTTTGACATAGTATATCATGAGTCCCTTTATTACCATTATATTATAAAGTTTTTATTACCTCAATTATTTTTATTCAAGCATCTCTCATTTTGTTAGGAACTCTAACTAAAATATCATTTTAAATGTTTTAAAATTTTATTATTCTAAATCTTTCTCATTAATGCACATGTTTAAAAAATGGTTTTAAGGTTTTATTTATGTGGAAATTAATGTTTTAAAATTGAAATTTATTTTAAAAGTTTCAAAGTGGTATGGGACACTTTGATTCAAAAATCTATTTTAAATAGCTTCTTGATAAACAGTGAGACTTTTAAAAGTTTTCATGAAAAACTGATATTTCTCTCAAAGATTTTTACTGATCATTTTCAACTATGTCAACATCCTTTATGGGATATTATTCTTGATCAAGGTTGGTTTATTATGATACAAATATTTCATACTATATTGAAGGTTTTGTGATATGTTTTACTGTGGATGTGTTATTCTTATACCATTCATGGTTTATGGATAAAGTATTGACATTTCATATGATAGTTTTAATATGAATGTTTATGATATGTTTCAACCTTTTCATATGAGGAATGCATTGGACTTAGTAAGTGATGAATGGAGCCCGCTATAGCTCCTTGACGCATTAGTAGGTCTCATGAGACAAACTAGTGTCTTGGTGCAAGGCCTTGACAAAATTTTATTTGTAGTCTTGGCACAAGAACTTGACTATGTGGTTATGAAGTCTGAAATTATACATTCCATCATTATGAAAGTAGCTATTGATATTGAATGTAAATATTCGACTAGCAGAATATCCATTGGAATAAGTAAATGGAATTATTTGATTTTATCTTTTTCATATTATGTTAAAGTTTAAGTTTAAAAGGCTTTTGTTTTAGTCTTATAAATTTCCTTAAATGTTTATGCTTATTTATGAAAGTTTCCGCTATATTTTTATCCTTACTGATCATCTAAGCTCACCCCTTTCTATGTTTTATTTTTCTAAGGATGTGAAGAAGTATTTTATGGTTGACCAGAAGGTGTAGTCTAAGGATATAAGTGTGTTTAAAACGGAAAAAAAATATTGTTGATGTTTCTATTTCATGATGTAATGTAAAACTTATGAGTGTATCTAGTACTTACATGGATAATAAATTGATCGGTATTTCAGGAAATGATTCCTTGTATCATGCCAATGTTATGTAATAACGCACCAACTCTAGGAAAATGGGGTCAGGGCGTTATAGTTGGTATCAGAGGAAGTTTAGTACAATCCTTGGACGTTAGATTTAGAAAAAGTCTGATTTGAAAATGCTACCCTAAGATAGACCTTGAGAAATAATATATAAGAACATCCAAAAAAATTGGTAATGTAAATATTATGTGGGTTTTCCGAGAAATACATCCCTGTCTGGATATGATCAGGTAAAGGCAGCTCTGTCACAGATGTAACTAAGAGTAAAAACTCCGACAAGGAGATTCGGGCTTGACCTGGGGTATCTTGGTACACGACAACGGGCCTTGCTGCACTCTTGGTTACAACACTCCCGGGGGATATTATTAGGACAATTCACATTTTCTTTACAAACCGATTTTAAGGATTTTAATATAAGATGAGAATAAATAACCTTGGTTAATACTATGGTGTTTTAGATTGAAAATATAGTGTTATGATATTCTCTAAATTATTTTATGACTCACACTATACTTTCTTCTGTTAGTCAATGGCTGGATTCCAAGGAAGTCATAGTAACATTGAACATGATGTATAAGGTGGACACGACGATAGGAATGAGAAAATAAATGGAATATTGATAGGTGTAAAAGATATCATGTTCATGCTGAATTAGTTTTCCAAAAATATGATCAACAACATATATATTAACCAACTCCTAGACTCAAAAAAGAAGAGAATGATGGTGAATGATAAGATCTCCAGTAGTGGAAACCATGGAGAAAATAAAGCCCAATTTCCATCTTGCAGGAAATGTGGAAAGAAAAACCTAGGTAAGTGTCTCAATGGAACAAAGAAATGTTTTTTTGTGGGAAAAAAGACATAAAGTAAAAAATTTCTGAGGAAAAATGAAGAGTACTATGGAAGAAAATAAAAATGATCCCAAGAATCCATTTATAGTCATTTTTCATAAATGTAGGGGACCTAGGAATTACCCGAGTGAATTCCATATTCTATAGAGTAACCTCTTGGTCAAGGAAGAACCAATTTGGAAATAAATGAATGGTGAAATTTTTAGAAGTATTAGTGATATTTGTTTATGGGAATACTTTTGAAGGCTTTTCACTTGTATGTGTAACCCTGCAGTTTGTTATGTAAAAATGATATTTTAGGAAGAACTGTATTTTCTATTGTTGATATATTTATAAATAACAATTTTGGTTTATATGACCCTTGAATTTGAAGCAATTACAAGTTATTAAATTTAGGGATGAAAATATGAGGTATGAGATAACATTTCTGGTGAAATTATGTTATAGTTATTTTGAGGAATTTATCTCATTTTGGGAACATTATAAAATATAGTTTTTGAAAAAAGACAACACACAGACTGTGTGACAACCTGTCGCATCGGACAAAGCTGCGGGAATCAAACCCACAACCATAGTGTGATTGGGATTTATCACCTACCACTAGACTACATGAAGTCCCTGGTAAGTGTGACTAATTCTTTTTAGTTAAATGATTTTATTGATCAATAATAAGTTGATTTTGGATCTTATATATTGTCAAATGGATATCCTTATTATAAGAAAATGATTTGGTGATTAAGTGATAAATGTTATTTTGGAAGAAGTTCTCTCTATTTGGAATACTATATGCCTAAGGAAAATAGAATACTATGGGATTTCATTTGAAGAATAATTATGGATTCTTATCTATGTTTTTGTTGTAGATTTATAGAAATTTGGGTTGTATATGGAAATGATTAGCCTATCATAGAGAATATTTTATTAGGTTAATTAATTTTAAGTAAGTGACTTTAAGAGTAGTTGATGTTATTTGGAGATACAATTTAACATGGAATACTGCATAATCAAATTCTTCTAAGTTTTGGGTTTCAATATTAGTTTGGATTATATTGAAGGATTTTAAGGACAATTGTTTATTGAATGGTATTTATTAAACTTTGGGTATTATTGCTTAAATTTTAGAAATTAAGATTAATATTTCTTTCTCTAAAGGATTAATGTTTTTGGGGATCATCTGATCTTTTACAAACCGTTTTGGTTTTGGTTAATCTCTAAAGACAAGGTAAATATATATAGTTTATCCTTTTTAGATTATGTGATTCTCTAGAAGTTTATTCTAGTGCTTCAGGTGTGACCAAGTATTCTTGAATACTCATCATTTAAAAAAAAGATGAGTTAGTGGTAGAAATTTATAAAAGGATGGAACTCTACATAAAAAGTAAGTATATCTCTTTATGTTATTAGTCAATATCATAAATAAATTCGTCAACTTTATGAAATGGAACTTAAAACAAAAAATGTTATCCATTTACTTTTCTTACTAGGAAACTAATGACTGTTTATACCATCACAAGTTTGTGATTTTTTGGTTGTTAAATTTCTCATGATCTTGTTTTCTATCACTCTCCACCAGAACTTGAAACTTAGTTTGTCTTACATATCCATGTTTTCCTACATGGAATCCTAGTATGGGTTATCTCAGGTGACCTTTGTAATTCTCTTTCTTTCTTTTAAAGAGATAGTTTTATTGACACTTTTTCAGAAGTGGGAATTTTAATGAAGTTTACATGCCCAATTTTAAAATTGTGAGGATGCAATTTCCAAAAGCGGGGAATAATGTAACACACCAAGATTTCATAGTAAGTTATTTTCTTTAAATTCAATAGCATGTGCTACATGCAACACTGAGTTCGAGCGCACCATGACTTACCAAACTAGCCGTTCAAAATCGGTTATGAATAGTACTAACTGAATTTGGAATTTTATATACTCCATATAATTTTAGAATCCATATTATGTGTTTCTTAGACATAATATAAGAACAAATTAATTTTTTTAGATGAAAGAATTATTTTTCAAGAAATGCAATTTTACCACCTTTTAATATCAAAGCCTTTTTAAAACAAATATTTGAAACTTTTATATATTCAATTTAATGAGATTAAATTATTTTTTTATAATTGAGACATAAAAATTTATTTTGGATTAATTTTTGGTACTTTTCTGATAACTTTCATATTTTGATGAATACAGAAAAATACTAAATTTTAATTGAAAGCAACTTTTTTAATCAAAATAATTTATAGTGTTAAATTATGTATTTGAATGGTTTGGAAGTATAATAATATTATAATTTTATCATTTAATACAATGTAGGTCATTATAATAATTTTACATTTAAATTTGACATAAACACAGATCAATCTTTTGATAGTTTTTACTTTTTAAAAAAACTTCTTTTGGGGTTTGACACCAGGAATTAATTTTAAATTAATTAATGAAACTTCTCCATTTTGAATTTGGTAAAATAGAATTCATTTTTTAATTCAGAATATCAAAATTATCTTAGGGTGATTTTTTGGTATTTTTCTGAAAAATTTCAATTTTTGATGAATAGTGAAAAACACTACGTTATTGGTTAAAATCAAATTTTTATTTAAATAATTAGTTATTTTATTTTAATTTATTTTAGGTCAAAATAGATACATAATACCTATATATGTTCAACATAATTCATTGGAGTCATTTTATAATAAATTTAGATATATAAAATTTTATCAAACTTTTTACCGTCTTTTACCCACCTCTTAGGAGCATTCGCAAATTTGTATAAAACTTAATTTTACCACTTCTGTGAGTTGAATTTCCAAATTA
The DNA here is from genome assembly GCA_963277665.1 of Viscum album. NCBI lineage: Eukaryota > Viridiplantae > Streptophyta > Magnoliopsida > Santalales > Viscaceae > Viscum > Viscum album. Next base: position 160,535,240 of record OY728155.1, on the reverse strand, counting down.
TGAGAGACATAGTTGATATCAGTAAGTAAAATTTGGTTCAATAAGATGGAAATAATTTTTGGAGAATAGTAACTTTTTACTTTTATTAACCACGGTTAAAAGTAAATAGGGTAACTAAGGGTAAAAAATGATATTATTATTACCATTACACATGTCCAAATTCTATTGGATAAGTGTAATTAGACCAAAAAAACATTAGGAATAAAATATGATCTTTTAGGTCCACTTGGATTAGATTAGGACATTTATTATTATTTAATTCAAAGAAGAGTTAAAAGTGTTAAATTCAAAGTTTAATAACTAAAACATTTTTAATATAGGGTTACACATAATATAAATTCAACTATAAATATTAATTATAAATATAAAATGATTTTCTAAAAAATGGTTTTTTATTTATAAATTTTAGACATTAAATAATTAAATTTATTTATGACACAATGATGATGCATTAATTACCATATTAATAAAAGATTAAAATAATTGATATTATAAATATCTAAATAAATATAATTTGAGACTTTTAATGAATTAAACTATTTTTTAGGTTAATATGACATTTTAGGGTTGACTAAATGTATTTATTTTGAAATAATAAATTATTTAGGACTTTAATAAAAATCAATTATCAAATAATGTCAAAATTGACATAAATGAGTTTTTAAAACAAATACAATATTATTGGTTGATATAATAATACTACAAATCGAAGGTTTGGAAAAAAGACATATATAATCATAGTTGTATCATTAATGAACCATTTGGGGTTCTATTTTAAGTCTATAGTAAATTTATTAACCATATAATATAAAAATACAAACAGACATAGTAAATGTCAAACTATTTAACTAAGAGTTAAATATAAAAGTTAAGGTTAATATAGTGACCCAAACCTATATAAAACCTATTGGTTGAGATTTTATCGATCCATCCTGACCTTATACTTTAAATAATTCATTTTTGAGTCATTATAAACCGAAAATAATTTTATTATAAAATAATATTTCAATCTTTTCCTATGGTTCCCCTCATCCCTCTTATAAAAGGGCACTTCTCCTTCTCTCAAATTCACACCTTAAAATCCCTTTGGCTTGGACAACCCCTGCCCAAATATCCTCCCAACTGTCCTCCCTTAATCCTAGAGGCCTTACTTTAGTCAGAAATCCAACCTAAGGATCCCTTTTGATCAAATCCAAAGGAAGAACCTGAAGAAGAGGTAAATATTTCATCACCTCTTTCAAGTTATTTTCTTCTTCCACTTCCTCTTTCTTTGTTGTTTCTGTTCTAAAATAATAAATAAAGTATATTATATATAATGTTATGTTATTATAAAAATGTTAAAACCCTATTCATTATTCTATCCATCCTATAAATGACAAAGTCACCATACGTGTGTACGTACGGATTACCGTCTCCACGTCGTGGTGTAGTTTGTTATTCAAACACTTCATCATTTAGATGGGTATAATAATGAGTATAAATGATTTAAATAATAAATATAACATTATAATGATTCTTTATATTATATACCATCCAATTATATATTATTTCAATATCAAAACAATGATATTGTCGCTCGTGCGTACGTACAGATTACCGTCTCCACGAACACGATGAGATTCATTCCCCATCATATCCATTCAAGACTAATTTTCATTTGATGATTAAAAATAATGTTTTTAAAGACTTAATATCATCCTGAATATGAATAAGATACATCCTATCCATAACAAACATTACTTACATAACAAACCATATAAAGGAAAACGAATTAGTTAATACACAAAACGATGATACTACTGAAATATCATTAACAAATCAATATTAGAAGAACATATATGATATCATATTAATTTATATGGTTATTTTATAATTTAATAACAATTATTTTTCCATTATACAGGAGGTTAATCTACCCTCTACCAAGTAAAAGTACAAGGTAAGGATTTTTCATCTCACTTTTATTCCCTTGAGATTTATGCTATATTTGCCACTATTACCTTTTGGGTGGTGTATGTACTGACCATGATTTTATGGTTTGAATAATATAATTTAATTTATGTGTATTTACATCATCATTGGATGATCCTTCTTTCATGGAGTGTATGTTTTGTATGTTACCAAATCGGTAAGGGAATTTTAAATTTCAATTTCCACTCATTCGGTTTTATGCAACCTTCATTGATTACTTTACTCCGAGATTATGTGTGAAATCACTATTTATTTACTTATGTAGTAATTTACACTCCCCTTTGTGTGGATATAATTTTTATACACATAGTCACTCCATTGAAAAATTCTCAAGTGATCGGTATAATCTTGATAAGAGTAATTTTAACTCAATTTATATTCCTTGAGTTAAACACCCATGTCATTGGTGTTGTTTTCACAAGAATATGTGTGAATATCCTCTGATTGATTTACACTGAATATCCAATAATATTGAGTGTATTTATATTTTTCACACATAATTATGTCATTGATTTATCCTTAACCTAAGGATACAGTCTTCATAAAGGAATTCATCTCAACTTACATTCCATTGAGACTTATTTGTTGTTATGCACCAATTAATTTTATTTAGGGTATATAATGTACTTTGACATAGTATATAATGAATCCCTTTATTCTCATGATATTATAAAGTTTTTACTACCTCAATTATTTTTATCCAAGCATATCTCATTTGGTTAGGAACTCTAACTAAAATATCATTTTAAATGTTTTAAAAATTTATTCTTCCAAATCATTATCATTAATTTCCATGTTTAAAAAATGGTTATAAGGTTTTATTTATATGGAAATTAATGTTTTAAAATTGAAATTCCTTTGAAAAGTTTCGAACTGGTATGGGACACTTTTATTCCAAAATCTTTTTTAAATAGCTTCTTGATAAACAGTGATACTTTTAAATGTTTTCATGAAAAAGGGATATTTCTTTCAAAGATTTTTACTGATCGTTTTCAACTATGTAAACATCCTTTAAAGGATATTATTTTTGACCAAGGTTGGTTTATTATGATACAAATCTTTCATACTATATTGAATGTTTTGTGATATGTTTGACTGTGGATGTGTTATTTTTATACCATTCATGGTTTATGGATAAAGTATTGAAATTTTTTATGCTAGTTTTAATATCAATGTTTATGATATGTTTCAACCTTTTCATATGAGGAATGAATTGGACTTAGTAAGTGAGGAGTGGAGCCCGTTATAGCTCCTAGATGCATCGGTAGGTCTCATGAGACAAACTAGTGTCTTGAAACAAATCCTTGACAAAATATTATTTGTAGTCTTGACACAAGGCCTTGACTATGTGGTTATGAAGTCTGGCATTATCAATTACATAATTATGAATGTATCTATTGATATTACAAGTGAATATTCGACTAGTAGAATATCCATGAGAATAAGTAAATGGAATTATTTTATTTTATCTTTTCTATATTATTTTGAAGTTTAAATTTAAAAGGCTTATGTTTTAGTCTTATACATTGCCTTAAATGTTTATTCTTATTTATGAAAGTTTCCTCTATATTTTTATCCTTACTGAGCATCTGAGCTCACCCCTTTCTATGTTTTATTTTTCCAAGGATGTGAAGAAGTATTTTATAGTTGACCTGAAGGGATAGGATAAGGATATAAGTGTGTTTAGAAAGGGGACAAAATGTTGTTAATGTTTTTATTTTATGATGTAATGTAAAACTTATGAGTGTATCTAGTACTTCCAAGGATACTAAACTGATTGGTCTTTTGGGACCTGATTCCTTGTATCATGACAATTTTATTTAATAATGCAGTGACTCTAGGTAACTGGGGTCGGGGCGTTACAAATATGAGGGGAACCAAATGATTGGTTAAAGGGTATTAGATAAAATATCCTTAGACAGACATGTCCTACATAATAATGGGGGGAGGGATGAATTGAAGGTTATCATTTAATTTAATTTTAAATAATTTAAAACCTTTCAATAAATTAAATTAAATAAAAACCAACACATACAAAGGTCTCAATCAAGCTCACAATCATTGATATATGCAATTAATACACAAAAGTAACCAGCTAGCATTCAGTCATTTAATTATTATTTATTATTAATATAAACACAGTTGAATTAATTAATTAATTAATTCCATTTCATCTTAATGATCATCCTATCTTAATTGAATATACCAATAATTTATGGAATTCATGAGAAATAAATGGTCGAACCAATAATAACATATTAATTACAATAAATTAATTGATCATTTGATATTCTTTAAAACCATTATTAAATCGTCAAACACACATTAGTGTTACAATCAATAAAATAATGTTTTAATGTTGCAATTTTCATTTTAATATTATTTTTACATGTAATCTTTAATCAGAGACTACACGACATGTACAGTCTAGATATGCGTCTTGTACCTCGATTGTCGTGTATCTGAGTCACACACCTGGGGCTTTAGCATGTTAACTCAGCTAGAATACACCAAATGTACTTTCTAGACACATTCCATGTATCCATGTTCCATGTTCCAGGTTATCCTGATAAACACACTTTGTGAAATAAATTCACCGCATGTAACTAATAGCTCATCACGTCTAGGTACAATGTGCATTGGTACACTGTGTTTACTCCTACTACGCGGTGTGTAACCCAGTTTTTCTAGCCAAAGATTTGGAACTTCCAAATGAAATCTCTGGTTATTAATCATATATTATTAAACAATTAAGAAAATAAAACACAAAATAGATATGATTAATATGTCAAAGAATGATAATTAAAATCATATTAAATAATGAATAATAAGAAATGAAAATTCAACCATGATTATGTATGGATCAACAATCAAAAAAATAATTATAAATTTGAATTTTAATACTCTAATACCATTTGATAGGTCCTGTAATAGCTGAAGCATGTGATGGTGGGATATAGATAAAAAATTTCTTTTAATATTCATTACTCAAAACCATGAGCGAGGATATTTCATGTCAAATTTATAATTAATTTATTTAATATTTTAATAAATAAATACATGGGATTAAAATTTTTTTTATTAATGATTGTTCATTGTTCAAAAATACCCTTCCAGATTTCCTTTATTGTGCATTGAGGATCCAAGGTTAGAATCCTTCTAGTAGTGATCCACACATTCTCCATTGATCACTGAACAACACCACTCGATAATCGGGTGCTAGAGCGGTGAACTAAATGTCTTATGTTGTTTTGTTCTTGATTACTCATTCTTCAGTCTTGAAGAAATATCTATTATACTTCTTATTCTTGAGAGGGAAAGAGAAGGAGGAGTCGATAGATAATTCATTGTTTGCAACAATTATCTATTATCAATTTTTGGATACATTATAAAATTGACATAACCATCTACTTCTAGAGTTAGGGTTTAGGTTAAAATATTATTTAATTACATTCTAAGCATTAAATAACATTTAAAACCTTTAATAAACCCCATTACACATAATAATAATATCATTGTTATTATTACGTGGTGCATTCTAAATTATGCAATAATAGATATTATATAACAGTATTATAATTAATATTTTTCATTAGACTCGGTCTTGGCCCATTCAAACTCCTCTAGCATTTGTTGAAAAAATGAATAAATATTTTATTCACAATGTAGTGAATAAATGTTTATAAAAAATATTCAATAAATAAAATAAATATTTAATTCACAATCTAGTGAATATATATATATATTCACGTAATAAAATAAATTATTTATTAATAAAAAACTAATTATTTACTACCTTATGAATATTAGCTATTAATAAAACTTGAAAAAAATTATTCATTGGTCTGGAGAATAAGAATTATTCTGATAATTAAATTCAAATAGAATTTAATTGGGATCAACAGAAACACTTAGTGTATGACCCTCTTGGATTATTTCTCATCAACATTAGATGAACTTTCCTAATGTCTATGAAAACTGCTTAGCAACGGGTCAAGGAACCTACGAGAAAGAAGTTAATGTCATAATGACAAAAAACATATATGGACGGTCACTGTGTAATATAGTCCCTTTCTCTTAATACCTCATAAAGTAGGTTGCACATCCGTATCACAAACCTATATGCTCAATACGTCTTTCTATGACTATATGAAATAAACTAGTCCTTACACCATGACCATGGAATTTAGGGTGATGGTTTCATTATGATCAAAGGTGTGAGATATCACCTTGCATAATGATGGGAGGGACAAACCTATCTTCTATTTATCTGTTGATGACATGTCACCCGTAACACACCCAATGTATCTAACTTCTCTGAGAACACTTATTATTATGGTTTATGAAATACATCTAAGTACACAAGTTACAAATTGAATTAATAATAATCTTAATGTCTAAGGACCATCTCACACACTCATAGATAGGAATATCCAATGACACCAAAACATGAGGAATTCCTACTAGTGGGTCTATTATCATAATCTCCCATCATGGAGATTACCAAGTGTAAACTTCCCGAGAATAGGCCTCTTCTACTTTTGATTACTCTAACAGCCCATGATGCATCATTAATTTTTATGGGGCTAACCAAATTTAATAATTTATTAAACTATGAATACCTAACTAAAAACCTAGTAATTGTTAAGTCCGAGCATCGAACCCATAAGGATGGATCGTATGTTCTAAATTTAATAAGGAAATTGAAATTGAAATTGTTTAATTAGTTTGAAGGGAAGAGAAATAATATAAAAAAAGATTGTGTTTGAAATCAAAAGAGGGGACATGCCAAGATTAGTGATTTCAGGTTGGTGTTCTAGGGATTTAATTTATTATGGATTTATTCAAGTTTAGTGTTGGAATTGGGCCAGCTGGGATCCTTGGTCTTGGTATACCACCCAAATCATGTGATTGCACCATGGGAATGGTCATATACTATGTTCAATCATCTAAACAGTTGACCTAAAACCATATTTAAACATAACTATTCTATGTTTCATAATGGTCATAGAAAAAATAGATTAATCAATTGATGCAACGAAATAATACTCCATAGAATACAAAAATGGTCAGGAAATACAAAAAGGAAGAGACTTGGAATTGAATAAATGGTTTACAGCAATCAAAAACATGAATTGAAAGTAGAAAATAATCCCTAGAAACACATCCCCATACAATCACATCACTTAGAACAAAGAAGAAAACTCACTCATGATAGTCATGATAAGAATAATTGGAATGGGTATTCAAATAAAGGTGGTGAAGAATAGATGCAAAGCAGGACCCCATATCATCACTACATGTTCTGCTGCCTCCGTTGGGGTCTCTTGGTCTCCACTGGTCCCAGAGTGTATTGGAAGGGTGGATGAGGGGATCCTCTTATATCCAATCACATAAAAATCCTCGGTCATGGTGTATTTATATTTTTCCAGTGCATCGACACTTACACAACATGTAATGTAGTTTTAAATCATGTAATCCTGATATGAATTTTCTCTATGATTTTTGAATCTTCATGAATTTTGCACGAACTTTGACTCCTTTTATGATGTGTTATTGGGACTCCAAACATGTAACTTCTATTCATATAATGAAATTTCATCATGACTTTTCTTGCATGACTAATTCATATTGAAAAAGGCACGATGTATAATTGTATTACATGGCATGTAATCATTATGCTTTAGTTTTTTTAGATTCGCTCTTCCTTAAAAAATATGGTGCTGCACTGCAAAATTTCACCCATTTTATTTGTTTTTCCAAATTTTCATTTAATCCTTCCATTAAACATAAAAAAAGTCATTCCATTCCAAAATTGACCAGATTATTCATTTAAATACACAATCAGTGCATCAAAACACTCAAAAATATATGCATGAAATACACTTATCAAATACCCCCACACTTAAATTTAGCCTTGTCCTCAAGGATGGAATCTCAACCTACTACAAAGGACATTCACCTTACCATGCCTCAAATTAAAATTAAATAAAAAATAATTGATTAAATGGAAAATTAAACGTTCAATCATTGTACATAAAAAGTATTCAATGCCTCACTTTTCTTTGAAATAACCTAACCAATTATTTTAATTTTCCTCTTTTGAAATAATGAACCCTTTTCAATCATCTATTTTTCATTTTTCAATCCATCATTAATATGCATACAATTTTCAATTTAACTCACTTGAATTTTCCAACTGATTATCAGGGTACAAATGTAAATATAATTATGCACATACCTCAAAACATGTAACTTACAATAGGCTTGCAAGGAAACTAAAATACCCACCGTATAAAGACATAGATCACAATTAATCATGAGAGCTTCACCATTAAGGTTTAAATGAATCTAAGGATTCTGGGTAGGTAAGTAAATGTTGTAAAATAAGGCTCAAAATGGAGTTTTGAATCTAAATCATTTTTCATGATAATCAAAAACAACTCAATGAATTTCTCCCTTTACAAATTCCATCTCTCTCTTCCCCCAAAAATCTTAAAGTGGGCTCATAATACAAGTAAGTGCAATGAGTAATAAATGTTTATTCTTTTGTCTTTTTATATTATTTTTTTCTTTTTTAAAATATATTCTCTGGAAGAATCTCACATCGATCACATAACCACATATAATCAAAATATCTCTAATCTGGAAAATGGTGATTTTTGATCCTTGCAAAACACTACCCAATTTTTACATTTTTTCTCTATTTCATTTTTTTTCAAATGTTTTTTTAAAAATAGAGGTGAATAATAAAGTAAAATGAAATATTTAATGACCTCTACCAATATCATAATTGAAAATCTAATTGAAAAATCTCTACTATAATTATGCACCAGTACACTCAATAAAGTTCCTCCCCCACACTTATTCTTTTATATATCATGAAAAAAATTTAAACGAAGGTATGAATAGATAAAATAGGCTTGTAACATAGATCATTTCCTAACAAGGTTGTTCATGGATTCTAAAGGTATAAAAATTATTAATTAAATGTGGGTCTTAGAATAAGGGGATAAAGAAAAAAATGCCTCAATCATTTTAAAAGTGACTTTGTCCAGTCATATCTTTGATAATATGAAATGCACATTCTAGAAGAAAACATGCATGCGTTTCTCAATAAATATAATTTGGAAATAATGGGAAATATTGGCTCAGTGTATGTCTTAGGAATGAGACAAATGGTTGGGTCAATTACTCATGGAAATGTATAAGAATAATTAAATCAATTAATGAAAATATCATAAATTCAAAAAAATAAAAAAATTATTAGAAAAAAATCATTTACAATAATCAACATGCTTCTATAAATCATGATTTTTTATATCATAATCCACATGATTATCTATACTAATAATTTTCTCATTTTCCTCATTCAAATTTTTTGACATGGAAATTTAAATTCATGGGATGGTAATTATCCTAAGATGTTTATGTTTCCTAGATTAGTTAATTATAGTGTAAATCAATTACAGTCATGAAATTTGTAGTTAAATCTATAAAACATTTAAAATTTGGGGAATATAGTTGAAAATATATAATCAAAATGCTTACTCCCCATTCCATATTGACGCTTCAAACATGGGTTGTATAGGTTCTGGTTGAACCTATTCACGACATGTAAATCCTCTACAATTTATTCTCATGCTTCTTCCTTCTGCCTGCTTCCTTCCTTGATTTTCTTGCAAAAATAAAAATACACAAGTGAAATCATAGGATATAAAAATGAAATTTAAAATATTTAGGGATGATTTATTTCTCCTAAAATAGAAAATGAATAATGAAAATACTAAAAACTCTGGTTGCCTCCCAGAAGAGCTTTTGTTTACTATCTTTGGATAAACCTTACCTCCTTTAGCTCTAGGTGGTTGATGATAGGAAAGATGTTACCTAATTTGAATCTAAAAAATGTCAAAGTCATGATTCCTCAGTGTATATTGGTCATCTACCTTTCTTTGAAACTAATTTCACTCTTCCATTTTTGAAAACTCCCTCAATATCCATGGGCCCAATCCAATGGTTCTTGTCCCTTATTAAACAAAATAAAAGTTCATTGACTACCAAAGATTATTATACTTCTTTGAATTCATCTTGAATGAATGGTCCTCTACTATGTTCAGCTTTTTTCAGTACTCTCTTATATATATTCAGCTTTTTCATAATTTCCAATTCACTATCTATAGCAGCTACTTCAGCTATTTTTCTAAGGGCAACAATGTCCTCTTCTTTCTAAGCATTATCTATTTAAAATTCATCTAGCATTTCATATGAATTATGTATTTCCCAATGAAAATTAAACTTCACTTATGATCCTATAACACTAAAACTCATATTTCCATTGTGAACATTAATCAGTGCCATTCCTATGCTAGGAACGATCTTACTAAGATTATGGGGCGTTTCACTTCATCCATGTCCTTGACTAGAAAATCTGTTGAAAAACAGAACTCATCTACTTTGATGATGACATCTTCATGTAATCATCAAGTACGTCTCAATTTTGTATCAACTAGTTGAAGCGTAACTTCAGTTGGTAGCATATCCTTCAATCCTAGGATCTTGAATGCTACATATGACATGATATTTACACTAGAACCTAAATCACATAAAACCCTACCAAACTCATTATTACCAATATTAATTGGAATGGAAAAACTACCTGAATCTCTCTTATTCTTTGATAGGATTATTGACTATACTAATAAATTTTATCCTACCAGTAGAACAGTGGATAATTCTTTAAGCTTCTTTTTGTTCATCAGCAAATCCTTCATGAACTTTGTGTACACATGTGTGTTTGTAATTTCCTCATAATATGGGATATTGATCTGTATATTTTTGAACATCTATAATTTTTTTGTTTTTTCTCTTCAATCTTCACATTATTTTCCTGATATAGAAATGGTAGTGGTCGCTGGTACTGTGGGGGTGATTCTTCTTTATTATTTTCCTTAGCTTCTCTATGCTTTTATAGACTTGATCCCAATGGTTTTGGTCATTTTTTTTTAGAAAATTCCATTCCAATCCCTTATGTCTTTGTAACGCCCTGGCCCCAGTTACCCAGAGTCTATGCATTATTACATAACATTAGCATGATTACAAGGAATCATGTCCCGAAAGACCGATCAGTTTAGCAGTCTTTCAAAATAGATTACATATACATGAACGTTACATTACACATTAGAAAGTAAAACACAACAAAAATAATCCTTTTAGAACGCCATTAATCCCCTAGATTAACCCTTCTTATCAATCATAATACACTTCTTGTAATCTTGATAAAATTAAAACATAGAAAAGGGTGAGCTCAGATGCTCCGTAAGGATAACAATATAGCGGAAACTTTCATAAATAAGAATAAACATTTAAGGTAATGTATAAGACTAAAACAAAAGCCTTTTAAACTTAAACTTCCGCATAATATGGAAAAGATACAATAAAATAATCCCATTTACATGGATATTATACTAGGCGAATAATCACATGAAATATCAATAACCACTTTCATAATGATGGAATGCATAATGCGAGACTTCATAACAACATAGTCAAGGCCTTGTGCCAAGACTACAAATAAGATTTTCTCAAGGTCTTGTGCCAAGACACTAGTTTGTCTCATCAGACCTACCGATGCATTTAGGAGATATAGTGGGCTCCACCCGTCACTTACTAAGTCCAATTCATTCCTCATATGAAAAGGTTTAAACATAACATAAACATTAATCTTAAAACTAGCATACGAAATGTCAATAATTTATCCATAAACCATGAATGGTATAAAAATAAAACATCCACAGTCAAACATATCACAAAACCTTAAATACAATATGTAAGATTTTTATCATAATAAATCAACTTCAAACAAGTTTAAAATCCAAAAAATGATGTTGACATAGATGAAAATGATTTGTAAAACTCTATGAGAGAAATATTTCATTTTATGAAAACATTTAAAAGTCATACAATTTAGAAAGGAAGACATTTAAAGAAATTTTTGAATCAAAGTGTCCCATACAACTTTGAAAATTTTCAAAGGAATTAACATTTTAAAACATTCATGTTCATATAAATAAATCCTTAAAACCCATTTTGAAAGCATAGACATTAATGAGGAAGGTTTATAAGAATAAATCTTTAAAACATTTAAAATGATGTTTTAGTAAAATTTCCCTTAAAAATAATCCCTTTGAAAAATCTTTTATGAAACATGGACATGGATAATAAATATTTCCCAGAAAATACTTACGTAAAAACAACCTTGGATAATAAAGAGATTGTGAAATTAACCCTTACCTTGCACTTTCCTTTGGTTGAGGGTACGTTTAACCTCTTATATAATGACCATAGTATGTTATTAAATTATAGCAGAACCATATTCATATTTATTATATTATAAATTATTCATTTATGACTTTATACTACCCATTTAATAATGATTTCCATGTTAAATTAACATTTCGGGTAATAATCGCTTTCTTTATCGTACATGTTTTAACTTGTTATTCTTGATCGTATCATTTAGATAATGATTTAAATACTTCCATAATATAATCCTTGATTTATATATCATATATATTTAGAATATAAATATTTATAATATATAGATATATGAAATTGAAAACACCGTTTATGGAGATGGTAGGTCGTACGTACGCATAAACGATGTTTCTGTTTTCATATCGTATTGAACAGAAGTAAGTGAATGAGATATATGTAAGTAAATAAATACACACACACACACAAACATATATATATATATATATATATATATATCTCCAGTAGCATTATTATGTCATATATTACATACTTATTATTAATATATATTTTTATAATCGTCGATGAATGGTGAACGTGGAAATGAATCTCATCGCGTCGTGGAGATAGTAATCCGTACGTATGCACAAGCGACAATATAATTTTCTTAAAGGTGTAAAATTGGATGGTATATTAATTTTACAGAAACTTTAGCATGTTATTTTCATTATTTTTATACATATTACTCATCATTATATCTATCCAAATAACATAGTGTTGAATAACAAATTACACCACGGCGTGGAGACGGTAAGCCGTATGTACGCACGCACGATGACATTATCGTTCATAGGATGGATAGAATAATGAATATGGTTGTGCTATATTTATAATAACATCACAATATATATATAAGTTACTGGATTTATTAATTCGTTATGGTAATAATAGTTAAAGAGTAAGTGGAAGAATAAAAGAACTTGAAAGAGGGTGGTGAAATCATTACCTCTTCTTCGGGTTCTTCCTTTTGATTTGATCAAAAGGGCTTCTTAAGTTGTCTTTATGAATAAAGAAAGGAATCTAGGATAAAGTTAGGATATTTTATAGGATATTTGGGTAGGGTTTGGCCGATAAAAATGGATTTGGAGGTGTAAATTTGAGATATGGGGAACTGTCCTTTTAAAGAGGGGTGAGGGGCACCTTAGGAAAAACTTAAAATATTATTTTATAATAAATTAATTTACAGTTTCAAATAGCTCCAAAATGAATTTTTTAAAGGCTAAGGTGGGTATGGATCTAAATACACTCAACCAATCGGTTTTATAGAGGTTTGGTTCACTATATTAATCTTATCTTTTATATTTAACTCTTAGTTAAATAGTTTGACATTTACCACGTCTCTTTGTATTTTTATATTATATGGTTAATAAACTTACTATAAACTTCCAATAAAACCACAAGTGGTTAATTAATGACATATATAATAGTATTCAAGACCTTTGGATGAACCTAATATTTTTAGGAATAGAATACCAATTAATAATATAATATTTTTTTAAAACTCTTTTATGTCAATTTTGACACTATTTAGTATTTTGTTTTTGCTAAATTTATAACAGCTTCATTACTTTGAATAAAATTCATTTAATAAACCCTAATATTTTATATTAACCTAAAAAATTAGTTTAATTCATAAAAAGTCTCAAATTACATTTATTTGTGTATTTATAATATCAATTATTTTAATATTTCATTAATAAGGTAATTAATGCATCATCATTGTGTCGTAAATAAATTAAATTATTTAATGTCTAAAAATTATAAATAAAATACCATTATGTAGGAAATATTTTTATCTTTCTAATTAATATTTATAGTCGAATTTATCTTATGTGTAACCTTATTTTAAAAATGGTTTATTTATTAAACTTTGAATTTAACACTTTTAACTCTTCTTTGAATTAAATAACAATAAATGTCCTAATATAATCCAGGTGGACCTAAAGGATCATATTTTATTACTAAGGTTGTTTTTGTTCAAATTACACTTATCCATTAGATTTAGGACATGTGTTAGGGTAATAATAATAATATCGTTTTTACCCTTAATTACCCTATTTACTTTTAACCCCGGTAAATAAAAGTAAAAGGTTACTATTCACCAACAATTATTTTTATATTATTGAACCAAATTTTACTTACTGATATTAACCATGTCTCTTGAATTTTTGAAATTCAACTGATAGAAGTGGTAAAATTATGTTTTATGCAAATTTGCAAATGCTCCTAAGAGGTTGGTAAAAGACGGTAAAAAGTTCAATAAAAATTTTGTATATATAAACTTGTTATAAAATGACTCAAATGAATTATATTTAACTTATATAGGTATTATATATCTATTTTGACCTAAAATAAATTTAAATAAAATAAATAATTATTTATATAAAAAGTCGGTTTTAACCAATAACTCAGTGTTTTTCACTATTCATCAAAAATTGAAAGTTTTCAGAAAAATACCAAAATTTCACCCTAAGCTAATTTTGATATTCTGAATTAAAAAATAAGACTATTTTACCAAATTTAAAACATATATGTTTCATTTATTAATTTAAAATTAATTTCCGTTGTCAAAACCAAAAAGCGTATTTTTAAGAAATAATAACTAACAAAAGATTGGCACTTTTTATGTCCAATTTCGAAGTGAAATTACTTACAATGACCAGAATTGGATTAAATGGTAAAAATATAATCTATTTATACTTATAACCCATTAAAATGTATAATTTAACACTATAAATTATTTTGATTTAAAAAGTTTTCAATTAAAATATAGTATTTTTCACTATTCACCCAAATATGAAAGTTATCCGAAAAACACCAAAAATTTATTGAAACTAAACTCTTATGTCCCAATTCTAAATAAGAAGGTTATTTTGTCAAATTCAATAAATAAAAGTTTCAAATATTGGATTTAAAAAGGGTTCGCTATTAAAAGGCGGTAAAATTGCATTTAAAAAAAATTCTTCTTTTATCTGAAAAAAATGAATTTGTTCTTACATTATGTCTAAGAAACTCATAATATGTATTTTAAAATTATAAAGATTATATAAAGTTCAAAATTCAGTTAATACTATTCATAACTTCTTTTGAACGACTGGTTTGTTAAGTCGTGGTGTGCTTGAACTCGGTGTTGGATGTAGTGCAAGTTATTGAATTACTTCGAAGAAATAACGTAGTATGAAATCTTAGGGTGTTACATTCTTCCCTCCTTTAATAAATTGAATCCCCACAATTTTAAATTGTTCTTCAAAAATAAATGGTTAAAAAATAGAAAAATACCTTTGTTGAAAACCCACATCAGAATTGGGTTAATAAAATTTTATCTTAATAAGAGGAAAAGAGAAATGAAAGGGTCACCAAAAAATTATGATCTCGATTAGGAGAACATTGGTGGAAATTAGAGACACATAATTGGAGGAAAAATGTAAATATTTATAGGGAGTGATTGAGGTCATCAATCACAAACAAGTGTAAAATTGAGGGCATCAAATCCATCAATCTATGATGATTTAAAATACCATCAGTTCAACAAAACATAAGGTATTAGGATAACAAATTTTTGGTTTTAAGATCCCTTCCCTAAAGTTTAAGAATTAATTTATTCATATAATAAGTGAATATATATATATATACTTGACATGTATAGTTCCATCCTTTAACTAATTTCTACCACAAACTCATCTTTCACTCTAAAAGATAATAGAACTTCAAAAAATATTCTATTTATCCTATTTGTATAGGGTTCCAAAAAAAAGAATTTATAATTCAACTATCATACCCTTTTATAAAAACTACATCATAAAATATAGGGACTTCACATAGTCCAGTGGTAGGAGAAAAATCCCAATCGCACTATGGTTGTGGGTTCAATTCCCGCAACTTTGTCCGATGCGATGGGTTGTCACACAGTATGTGTGTTGTCCTTTTTATAAAAATCCAAAAATAACCTTAAAAATAGTATCCAATTTAAAACTTAATCCATTACAACCATTAGACTTATCCAAAATAATTCTACCCCAAATCACAGTCCAAAATTTATAAGAAAGTTAAACACAAGGAAGATCCTTTTTGCCATGTAATAACATGTGAACACCTTCATCATGTATTATTTTAAAACATAGTAACACCCTGAATTAACATAAAACTTTATTTATTACATTAATGCTCCCTTATCCTTTATATAATACTGGATATATTCCTTATATCCAAAAATATTGAATATTCCAACAATGATGAAATAAACTAACTATTAATCAGTTCCAAGGAAGTGAAGAATATATTAAATAATTTATCCAAATCAACCATCTCTTATTCAAAAATCACTAACTCATTATCAATACCATATTAAGGATTACATTTCCTTCAACCATGTATTTTTTCAAAAAAAGAAGCCTATTATTAAGTCACATTTATTAGAACCATATATTCTCAAATCCTCAATAAAAGAGTACTGCAGTACAATCCTTATTTATCTCCAGTATATTGTTAATAAAAAACTCAAATGAAATAATTATGTAATAACAACATAAGAAAACTAGTCATTCCTCTTCATCTGAGGTAGTATCACAACTTGATTATTATCCAATAGCATCATTTGAGGTATACTCTGATGATAGGGACATTGATTTATGTAGTGTCCCAATGCCTTGCAGATGAAGCATTTTACATTTGAAACCTTTTTCTTACCTTTTCAATCACGTACTTGGTGTCCTTTTTCTCCACACTTATAACAAACTCTCATTCCATTCAAGAATTTACCAAGGTAATTATTTCCACATTTATCACATATGGGAAAATCCTTCTTTACCCTCTTCCCTTTATCCATATTTCTCTCTACCATCCTTTTCTTCTCTTTCTTCCCTTTAAAGCAATAGGAATTAGAGAATTATTTACTTATAATATTAACACATGATACTATTTCATAATATGTTGAGAATACGTGGGATACTATTTCCCTTCTAAATGTTAGCTTAATACTATTAAAGATATGATCCCTCTTACTCTTTAGATCATACGTATTGTTGGAGTTCACATTCCTTCTACTGGGCACCATTTCTATACAATTCTATACACTAGGTCAGTTTATGAATTGCAATGAATAATTCCAAACTTGTGAAATATATAACGTAAATTGAATAGTTTATGGATATAATCAACAATCATAAAAATATTTTCTTTAAGGAGGTATGTACTTGTAAATCATTCATAATGATTTGTACAGAAAATGAGAATTATCCTAAGCATATCCCCCGGGAGTGTCGTAACCAAGAGTGCAACAAGGCCCGTTGTTGTGCACCAGTTCCCGTTTGAGTCTATCTCAAAGCGGTGTTTTCAGGTTTTACCCCTAGGTACATTTGTGCCAGAGCTGCCTCTACATGCTCATATCTTGATAGGGATATATTTTCTTGGAAAGCTCACAAAATATCTAATGTACCAAAATTATAGGATGTTCTCCTTACTAATTCTCAAAGTCTATCTTAGGGCTATGTGCTCTAAGCATAGTTTATCTAAATCTAGTTTCCAAGGTTTGTACTAAAATTCCTATTATACCAAAATGTAACGCCTTGACCCCAGAAGCCCAGAGTCAATGCATTATTACATAACATTTTCATGATTACACGGAATCAAGTCCTAAAAGGCCGATCAGTTTAGCAGTCTTGGAAAATAGATTACATACATGAACTTTACATTACACATTATAAAATAAAACACAACATAAATTATCCTTTTATAATGACATTAATCCTCTATATTAACCCTGGTTATCAATCATAATACACTTCTTGTAATCTTGAGAAACTTAAAACATAGTAAGGGGTGAGATCATATGATCAGTAAGGATAACAATATAGCAGAAACTTTCATAAATAAGCATAAATATTTAAGGAAATGTATAAGACTAAAACAAAAGCCTTTTAAACTTAAACTTCAGCATAATATGTCAAAGATACAATAAAATAATTCCATTTACATGGATATTCTACTAGTCGAATAATCACATGCAATATCAATAGCCACTTTCATAATAATGGAATGCATAATTCCAGACTTCATAACCACATAGTCAAGGCCTTGTACCAAGGCTACAAATAATATTTTGTCAAGGCCTTGTTCCAAGACACTAGTTTGTCTCATAATACCTACCGATGCATGGAGGAGCTATAGCGGGATCCACCTGTCACTTACTAAGTCCAATGCATTCCTCATATGAAAAGGTTTTAACATAACATAAACATTCATATTAAAACTAGAATACGAGATGTCAATACTTAATTCATAAACCATGAATGGAATAAAAATTAAAAATCCAAAGTCAAAGATATTACAAAACCTTCAATACAATATGTAATATTTTTATCATAATAAAGCAACTTCAAACAAGTTTAAAATACATAAAAGGATGTTGACATAGATGAAAATGATTTGTAAAACTCTTTGAGAGAAATATCTCTTTTTCATGAAAACATTTAAAATCCACACAATTTATAAAGGAAGAAATTTAAAAACATTTTTGAATCAAATTGTTCCATACAACTTTGAAACTTTTCAAAGGAATTAACATTTTAAAAACATTCATGTCTATATAAATAAATTCTTAAAAACCATTTTGAAAACATGGACATTAACGAGGAAGGGTTAAAAGAATAAATATTTTAAACATTTAAAATGATGTTTTAGTAAAACTTCCATTAAAAATAATCCCTTTAAAAATCTTTTATGAAACACAGACATGGATAATAAATATTTCCTATCATATACTTACGTATAAGAAACCTCAGATAATAAAGAGATTGTGAAATTAACCCTTACATTGCACTTTCCTTTGGTCTAGGGTAGGTTTAACCTCCTGTATAATGACAATAGTTTGTTATTAAATTATACAAGAACCATATTCATATTTATTATATCATAAATGATTCATTTATGACTTTATACTACCCATTTAATAATGATTTCCATGTAAAATTAAAATTTCAGGTAATAATAACTTTCTTTATCGTACGTGTTTTAACTTGTTGTTCTTGATTGTATCATTTAGATAATGATTTAAATAATTACAGAATATAAAACTTTATTTATATATCATATATATTTAGAATAAATATTTATAATAGATAGATATATGAAATGGAAAACACCGTTTATAGAGACGGTAGGCCGTACGTATGCATAAACGTTGTTTCAGTTTTCATATCGTATTGAACGGAAGTAAGTGAATGAGATATATGTAACTAAATAAATAAATAAATAAATATATATATATATCCAGTAGAAATATTATGTCATATATTACATACTTATTAGTAATATATATTTTTATAATCGTCGATGAATGATGAATGTGGAAATGAATCTAATCGCATCGTGGAGACGGTAATCCGTACGTACGCACGAGCGACAATATAATTTCCTTAAAGGTGTAGAATTGGATGGTATATTAATTTTATAGAAACATTAAAATGTTATTTTCATTATTTATATACATACTACTCATCATTATATCCATCCAAATAACATAGTGTTGAATAACAAATTACACCACGACGTGGAGACGGTAAGTCGTACGCACGTACGCATGATGACATTATCATTCATAGGATGGATAGAATAATGAATATGGTTGTGCCATATTTATAATAACATCAAAATATATATAGGGTACTGGAGTTATTATTTTGGTATAGTAATATTAAATAAAGAGTAAGTGGAAAATAAAAGAACTTGAAAGAGGGTGGTGAAATCATTACCTCTTCTACAGGTTCTTCCTTTTGATTTGATCAAAAGGGGTCCTTAGGTTGGCTTTATGACCAATGGAAGGCCTCTAGGATGAAGTTAGGATAGTTGGGAGGATAATTGGGTAGGGATTGGCCGAGCCAAATGGCTTTGGAGGTGTGAATGTGAGAGAAGAGGAACTTCCCTTTTATAAGAGGGGTGAGGGGCACCTTAGGAAAAACTTAAAATATTATTTTATAATAAATTCATTTTCAGTTTCTAATGTCTCCAAAATAAATTATTTAAAGGATAAGGTAGGGAGAGTTTGAAAACCACTCAACCAATAGGTTTTATACAGGTTTGGGTCACTATATTAACCTTATCTTTTAGATTTAACTCTTAGTTAAATAGTTTGACATTTACCATGTCTCTTTGTATTTTTATATTATATGGTTAATAAACTTACTATAAGCTTCTAAGAGAACCCCAAGTGGTTCACTAATGACATATATAATAGTATTTAATCCCTTTGGATGAACCTTATATTTTTAGGAATAGAATACCAATTAATAATATAATATTTGTTTTAAAAACTCTTTTATGCTAATTTTGACACTATTTGGTATTTTGTTTTTGCTAAATTTATAACAGCATTATTAATTCAAAAACAATTCATTTAATCTATCCTAATATGTCATATTATCCTATAAAATTATTTTAATTCATAAAAAGTCTCAAATTAAATTTATTTTGGTATTTATAATATCAATTATTTTAATATTTCATTAATAAGGTAATTACTGCATCATCATTATGTCATAAATAAATTAAATTATTTAATATCTAAAAATTATAAATAAAATACTATTATGTAGGAAATATTTTTATCTTTATAATGAATATGTATAGTAGAATTTATCTTATGTGTAACCCTATATTAAAAATGGTTTATTTATAAAACTTTGAATTTACCACTTTTAACCTTTCTTTGAATTAAATAATAATAAATGTCCTAATCTAATCCAAGTAGACCTAAAGGATCATATTTTATTTATAAGGTTTTTTTGGTCAAATTAAACTTATCTAATAGAATTATGACATGTGTTAGGGTAATAATAATATCATTTTTACCCTTAATTACCCTATTTACTTTTAACCGTGGTAAATGAAAGTAAACATTTACTATTCACTAAAAATTATTTTCATCTTATTAAACCACATTTTACTTACTGATATTAACTGTGTCTCTTGAATTTTTGAAATTCAACTCAAAGAAGCGGTAAAATTAAGTTTTATGCAAATTTGCAAATGCTCCTAGTAGGTGGGTAAAAGACGGTAAAAAGTTCAATAAAATTTTCATATATCTAAAATTATTATAAAATTACTCCAATGAATTATATTGAACTTATATAGGTATTATGTATCTATTTTGACCTAAAATAAATTTAAATAAAATAAATAATTATTTAAATAAAAATTCTGTTTTACCCAATAACTCAGTGTTTTTCACTATTCATCAAAAATTGAAAGTTTTCAGAAAAATACCAAAATTTCACCCTAAGCTAATTTTAATATTCTGAATTCAGAAATTAAAACTATCTTACCAAATTCAAAACATAGAATTTGAATTTTTTAATTTGAAATTAATTCCCGTTGTCAAAACTAAAAAACGTATTTTTAAGAAATAATAACTATCAAAAGATTGACACTTATTTATGTCAAATTTCAAAGTGAAATTACTTACAATGACCAAAATTGGATTAAATGGTAAAAATATAATCTATTTATACTTATAAACCATTAAAATTTATAATTTAACACTATAAATTATTTTTATTAAAAAAGTTGTTTTCAGTTAAAATATAGTATCTTTCACCATTCACCCAAATATGAAAGTTATCAGAAAAACACCTAAATTTATTGAAACTAAACTCTTATGTCCCTATTCTAAAGAAGAAGTTTATTTTTTCAAATTGAATATATAAAAGTATCAAATATCAGATTTAAAAAGGGTTCTCCATTAAAAGACGGTAAAATTGCATTTTTTGAAAAATACTTCTTTTATCTGAAAAAATGAATTTTTTCTCACATTATGCCTTAAGAAACTCATAATATGGATTCTAAAATTGTAAAGATTATATAAAGTTTAAAATTCAGTTAATACTATTCATAACCGCTTTTTAACGGCTAGTTTGGTAAGTCGTGGTGCGCTTGAACTCGGTGTTGCGTGTAGTGCAAGTTATGGAATTACTTTGAAGAAATAACGTACTATAAAATATTGGGGTGTTATAGTCTTCATTACACTTCTTAACAACATGGATATAACATCTTCATAAGGATTTTGTTCTGGAAATCCTAGAAGCACTCTTCTAGGCCTTTACCTGAGTTGATCAACAATTTGACCGACTCGACATTATAAGTTACTCATTGCAGCTTGTTGGTTTTCTGAGTCATTTTTCAATTCTCTTATTTCATTTCCTTGATATCTTGAGTATGTTGTCATATCCTTAAGTTTAGCT
Organism: Viscum album; assembly: GCA_963277665.1. Lineage (NCBI taxonomy): Eukaryota > Viridiplantae > Streptophyta > Magnoliopsida > Santalales > Viscaceae > Viscum > Viscum album. The sequence goes on along the minus strand of OY728155.1, from coordinate 160,512,726 downwards.
CTAGTTGTGGTCATAAATGTTTCAAGGGCCTCCTTCAGTTAATGAACTTTGCTGGTTAATGTCAGCCCTTGGTGTTGAGGTTGAATACCTTGTTGCCTCAACAGAAATCCTTGGACTTGAGTTTGATTATGTTATGGTGGTTTCTGTAGTCTCTATCCATGTGGCAAATTATTACAATTATAATAAAGATAATTTTCATCTACATAATACATACATTGGGGATTTTGGTTCTCCATCATTTCATCAAGATTCTTTGACATGATGTTAATTTGTGTGGAAACCCCACTGTTTTCCACTGTGTGTGCTCCTTATAATCTCCCTTCCGTTGACTTCCATTGAAAAATATTTCTGGAAATATCATCCAATAACTCATAGCTCTCCTCTAGAGAATTTTTCATTAGTGAACCTTCAGCTACAACGTCCACAATGGAGTGATTTATCTATTATAATCCTTTCTATAATGTTTGAATTAATAACCATATTTCAATACTATGATGAGGAAATCATCTTATCAAAACTTTAAACCTTTCACATGAAATATATAATGATTATTCATTTAATTTCTCAAAATTTAAAATACGTACACACAGATCCATTGACTTTGATGGTGGGAAAAACCTTGTTAACAACTTCCTTACTAGATCCTACCCTGTTGTGATAGAATGCGAAGGTAGTCTTTGGATCCACTACTATGATTTTCGCTTGGATGATAATCTGAAAAGGCATATCCTTACAACATAATTTTTGATGTTCTGAAATTGGAACATGTCACATATCTCCAAGAAACTTCCAATGTGCGAATTCGGGTCTTCATGAGATATCCCAGTGAATTGCAGTGAATACGCAATCATTTGGATGACCTCTGACATTATCTCAAAGTATTGAGCAGTGATGGGGGGTATCAAAATACTTGGGTTGACTTCCATGTTTGAGGGTCTTCTCTAGTTGATCAGTGCTTTCTCGCCTAGATTACTTCCTTGAACCTATGGTCCCGCTCTCTGGCCTAGATCATGCTCGGCTCCTTTAAATTGGCCTCTTCTAGGTATAATCTTCTATTCTTGCTCAGCTTCCTATTTTTACTTCCTTTGGTGCCGTAAGGTCTTCTCCATCTCTGGGTCATATGTATGATCTTCAGCTTTATCTTTCCCACAAGTGGAGTAGTCATGAAACAAATTGGTACATAAAACAAAAACATGACAAAACCAAGTACAACATGGCTAGAATACGTGGGATACTATTTACATATCATATTAACACATGATACTATTTCTTCATATGTTGAGAAGATGTGGGATATATAACGTAAATTTAATAGTTTATGGATATAATCAATAATCATAAAAATATTTTCTTTGAGGAGGTATATACTTGTAAATCATTCATAATGATTTATACAGAAAATGAGAATTATCTTAATCATATCCCCCCGGAGTGTCGTAACCAAGAGTGCAACAAGGCCCGTTGTTGTGCACCAGTTCCCGTTCGAGTCTAGCTCAAAGCAGTGTTTTCAGGTTTTACCTCTAGGTAAATTTGTGCCAGAGCTACCTCTACCTGCTCGTATCTTGATAGGGATGTATTTTCTTGGAAAGCTCACAAAATATCTAAAGTACCAAAATTATAGGAAGTTCTTCTATACTAATTATCAAAGTCTATCTTATGGCTATGTGCTCTAATCATAGTTTATCTAAATCTTGTTTCCAAGGTTTGTACTAAAATTCCTATTATACCAACTGTAACGCCACGACCCCAGAAGCCCAGAGTCGGTGAATTATTACATAACATTGCATGATTACAAGGAATCAAGTCCTAAAAGACCAATCAGTTTAGCAGTCTTGAAAAATAGATTACATACATGAACGTTACATTACACATTAGAAAATAAAACACAACATAAATGATCATTTTATAATGACATTAATCCCCTATCTTAACCCTGCTTATCAATCATAATACACTTATTGTAATCTTGAGAAAATTAAAACATAGAAAGGGGTGAGCTGAGATGCTCCATAAGGACAACAATATAGCAGAAACTTTCATAAATAAGCATAAATATTTAAGGCAGTGTATAAGACTAAAACAAAAGCCTTTTAAACTTAAATTTCAGCATAATATGTCAAAGATACAATAAAATAATTCCATTTACATGGATATTCTACTAGTCGAATAATCACATGCAATATCAATAGCCACTTTCATAATAATTGAATGCATAATTCCAGACTTCATAACCACGTAGTCAAGGCCTTGTAGCAAGACTAAAAATAATATTTTGTCAAGGCCTTGTTCCAAGACACTAGTTTGTCTCATGATACCTACCGATGCATCGAGGAGCTATAGCGGGATCCACCTGTCACTTACTAAGTCCAATGCATTCCGCATATGAAAAGGTTTAAACATAACATAAACATTCGTATTAAAACTAGCATACGAAATGTCAATACTTTATTTATAAACCATGAATGGTATAAAAATTAAACATCCACAGTCTAAGATATCACAAAACCTTCAATACAATATGGAATATTTTTATCATAATAAAGAAACTTCAAACAAGTTTAAAATACATAAATGGATGTTGACATATATGAAAATGATTTGTAAAACTCTTTGAGAGAAATATCACTTTTTAATGAAAACATTTAAAAGTCACACAATTTATAAAGAAAGAAATTTAAATACATTTTTGAATCAAAGTTTTCCATACCACTTTGAAACTTTTCAAATGAATTAACATTTTAAAAACATTCATGTCCATATAAATAAATTCTTAAAAACCATTCTGAAAACATGGACATTAACGAGGAAGGTTTAGAAGAATAAATATTTAAAACATTTAAAATGATGTTTTAGTAAAAATTCCATTAAAAATAATCCCTTTAAAAAATCTTTTATGAAACACCGACATGGATAATAAATATGTCCTAGCAAATACTTATGTATAAACAACCTTATATAATAAAGAGATTGTGAAATTACCCCTTACCTTGCACTTTCCTTTGGTCTAGGGTATGTTTAACCTCCTGTATAATGACCATAGTATGTTATTAAATTATACCAGAACCAAATTCATATTTATTATATCATAAATGTTTCATTTATGACTTTATACTACCCATTTAATAATGATTTCCATGTAAAATTTACATTTCAGGTAATAATCACTTTCTTTATCGTACGTGTTTTAACTTGTTGTTCTTGATCGTATCATTTAGATAATGATTTAAATACTTACAGAATATAAAAATTGATTTATATATCATATATATTTAGAATAAATATTTATAATAGATAGATATATGAAATGGAAAACACCGTTTATAGAGACGGTAGGCCGTACGTATGCATAAACATTGTTTCAGTTTTCATATCGTATTGAACGGAAGTAAGTGAATGAGATATATGTAACTAAATATATATATATATATATCCAGTAGAAATATTATGTCATATATTACATACTTATTAGTAATATATATTTTTATAATCGTCGATGAATGGTGAACATGGAAATCAATCTAATCGCATCGTGGAGACGGTAATCCATACGTACGCACGAGCGACAATATAATTTACTTAAAGGTGTGGAATTGGATGGTATATTAATTTTACAGAAAAATTAAAATGTTATTTTCATTATTTATATACATATTAATCATCATTATATCCATCCAAATAACATAGTGTTGAATAACAAATTACACCACGACGTGGAGACGGTAAGCCGTACGCACGTACGCATGGTGACATTATCATTCATAGGATGGATAGAATAATGAATATGGTTGTTCCATATTTATAATAACATCAAAATATATATAGGTTACTGGATTTATTATTTTGGTATAGTAATAATAAATAAAGAGTAAGTGGAAAATAAAAGAACTTGAAAGAGGGTGGTGAAATCATTACCTCTTCTTCAGGTTCTTCCTTTTGATTTGATCAAAATGGATCCTTAGGTTGGATTTATGACCAATGTAAGGACTATAGAATGAAGTTAGGATAGTTTTGAGGATACTTGGGTAGGGTGTGGACGAGCCAAATGGCTTTAGAGGTATGAATTTGAGAGAAGAGTAACTTCCCTTTTATAAGAGGCGTGAGGGGCACCTTAGAAAAAACTTAAAATATTATTTTATAATAAATTCATTTTCGGTTTTTAATGGCTCCAAAATGAATTATTTAAATGATAAGATAAGGATGGGTCGAACACCACTCAACCAATAGGTTTTATACAGGTTTGGGTCACTATATTAACCTTATCTTTTAGATTTAACTCTTAGTTAAATAGTTTGACATTTACCATGTCTCTTTATATTTTTATATTATATGGTTAATAAACTCACTATAAACTTCCAAGAGAACCCCATGTGGTTAATTAATGACATATATAATATTATTTAAGCCCTTTTGCTGAAACATATATTTTTAGGAATATAATACCAATTAATAATATAATATTTGTTTTAAAAACTCTTTTATGCTAATTTTGACACTATTTGGTATTTTGTTTTTGCTAAATTTATAAAAGCATTATTAATTCGAAAAAAAAATCATTTAATCTATCCTAATATTTCATATTAACCTATAAAATTATTTTAATTCATTAAAAGTCTCAAATTACATTTATTTGGGTATTTATAATATCAATTATTTTAATATTTCATTAATAAGGTAATTAGTGCATCATCATTGTGTCATAAATAAATTAAATTATTTAATGTCTAATTTTTTTAAATAAAATACTATTATGTAGGAAATATTTTTATCTTTATAATTAATATTTATAGTATAATTTATCTTATGTGTAACCCTATATTAAAAATGGTTTATTTATTAAACTTTGAATTTAACACTTTTAAACTTTCTTTGAATTAAATAATTATAAATGTCCTAATCTAATCCTATTAGACCTAATGGATCATATTTTATTTATAAGGTTGTTTTAGGTCGAACTAAACTTATCCAATAGAATTAGGATATGTGTTAGGGTAATAATAATATCATTTTTACCCTTAACTACCCTATTTACTTTTAACAGTGGTAAATAAAAGTAAAAAGTTATTATTCACTAAAAATTATTTTCATCTTATTGAACCACATTTTACTTACTGATATTAACCGTGTCTCTTGGATTTTTTAAATTCAACTCAAAGAAGCGGTAAAATTAATTTTTATGCAAATTTGCAAATGCTCCTAGTAGGTGGGTAAAAGACGGTAAAAAGTTCAATAAAATTTTCATATATAAAAAATTATTATAAAATTACTCCAATTAATTATATTTAACTTATATAGATACTATGTATATATTTTGACCAAAAATAAATTTAAATAGATAAATAATTATTTAAATAAAAATTCAGTTTTAACCAATAACTCAGTGTTTTTCACTATTCATAAAAAATTGAAAGTTTTCAGAAAAATACCAAAATTTCACCCTAAGATAATTTTAATATTCTTAATTCAGAAATTAAAACTATTTTACCAAAATAAAAACATAGAAGTTTAATTTTTTAATTTTAAATTAATTCCCGTTGTCAAAACTAAAAAATGTATTTTTAAGAAATAATAATATCAAAAGATTGACACTTGTTTGTGTCCAATTTCAAAGTGAAATTACTTAAAATGCCCAAAATTGGATTAAATGGTAAAAATATAATCTATTTATACTTATAAACCATTAAAATATATAATTTAACACTATAAATTATTTTGATTAAAAAAGTTGTTTTCAGTTCAAATATAGTATTTTTCACCATTCACACAAATATGAAAGTTATCAGAAAAACACCTAAATTTATTGAAACTAAACTCTTATGTCCCGATTATAAATAATAAGTTTTTTTTTCAAATTTAATATATAAAAGTTTCAAATATTGGATTTAAAAAGGGTTCTCCTTTAAAAGGCGGTAAAATTGCATTTTTTGAAAAATACTTCTTTTATCTAAAAAAAATGAATTTTTTCTCACATTGTGCCTTAAGAAACTCATAATATGGATTTTAAAACTATAAGGATTATATAATGTTTAATATTCAGTTACTACTATTCATAACCGCTTTTGAACGGCTAGTTTGGTAAGTCGTGGTGCGCTTGAACTCGGTGTTGAGTGTAGTGCAAGTTATTGAATTACTTTGAAGAAATAACGTACTATGAAATATTGGGGTGTTATAGTATTTATTACACTTCTTAACAACATGGATATTACATCTTCATAATTATTTTGTTCTGGAAATCCTAGAAGCACTCTTCTAGGCCTTTACCTGAGTTGATCAATAATCTGACCGACTTGACATTATAAGTTACTCATTGCAGCTTGTTGGTTTTCTGAGTCATTTTTCAATTCTCTGATTTCATTTCCTTGATATCTTGAGTATGTTGTCATATCCTTAAGTTTAGCTCTAGTTGTGGTCATAAATGTTTCAAGGGCCTCCTTCAGTGAATGAACTTTGCTTGTTAATGTCGGCCCTTGGTGTTGAGGTTGAATACCTTGTTGCCTCAATAGAAATCCTTGGCCTTAAGTTTGATTATGTTGTGGTGGTTTCTGTGGTCTCCATACATGTGACTAATTTTTATAATTATAATATATATAATTTTAATCTTCATAATACATACATTGGGGATTTTGGTTTTCCATCATTTCCTCAAGATTCTTTGACATGATGTAAATTTGTGTGGAAACCCAGCTATTTTCCATTGTGTGTGCTCATTATACTCTCCCTTCCTTTGACTTCCATTGAAAACTATTTCTGGAAATATCATCCAATAACTCATAGCTCTCCTCTAGAGAATTTTTCATTAGTGAACCTTCAACTACAACGTCCACAATGGAGTGATTTATCTATTATAATCATTTCTATAATGTTTGAATTAATAACCATATTTTAATTCTATGATGAGGAAATCATCTTATTAAAACTTTAAACCTTTCACAAGAAATATATAACGATTTTTCATTTAATTTCTCAAAATTTAAAATACTTACACACAGACCCATTGACTTTGATGGTGGGAAAAAACTTTATTAACAAATTCTTTACTAGATCCTACATTGTCGTCATAGAATGCAAATGTAGTCTCTGGATCCACTACTATGATTTTCCCTTTGATGATAATCTGAAAAGGCATATCCTTACAACATAATTTGTGATGTTATGAAATTGGAAAATGTCACATATCTCCAAGAAACATTCAATGTGTGAATTCGGGTCTTCATGAGATATCCCAGTGAATTACAGTGAATACGCAATAATTTTGACAACCTATGACATTATCTCAAAGTATTGAGCATTTATGGGGTATCAAAATACTTGGGTTGACTCCCATGTTTGAGGGTCTTCTCTAGTTGATCAATGATTTCTCACCTAGATTACTTCCTTGAACCTATAGTCCCACTCTCTGGCCTAGATCATGCTCGACTCCTTTAAATTGGCCTCTTCTAGCCATAATCTTCTATTCTTTTTCAACTTCCTATTTTTACTTCCTTTGGTGCCATAAGGTCTTCTCCATCTCTGGGTCATATGTAAGATCTTCAGCTTTATCTTTCCCACAAGTGGAGTAGTGATGAAACATATTAGTACCTAAAACAAAAACATGACAAAACCAAGTACAACATGGCTAGAATACGTGGGATACTATTTACTTATCATATTAACACATGATATTATTTCTTCAGATGTTGAGAATACGTGGCATATTATTTACTTATCATATTAACATATGATACTATTTATTCATATTTTGAGAATATGTGGGATACTATTTCCCTTCTAAATGTTAGCTTAATACTATTAAATATATAATCCTTCTAACTCTTTGGATCAAACGTATTGTTGGAGTTCACATTGCTTCTACTGGGCACCATTTCTATACAATGGTATACACTAGGTCAGTTTATGAATTGCAATGAATAATTCCAAACTTATGAAATATATAACGTAAATTGAATAGTTTATGGATATAATCAATAATCATAAAAATATTTTCTTTGAGGAGGTATATACTTGTAAATCATTCAAAATGATTTGTATAGAAAATGAGAATTATCCTAAGAATATACCCCGGGAGTGTCGTAACCAAGAGTGCAACAAGGCTCATTGTTGTGCACCAATTCCCGTTCGAGTCTGGCTCAAACCAGTGTTTTCAGGTTTTTCCCCTAGGTACATTTGTGCCAGAGCTGCATCTACCTACTCGTATCTTGATAGGGATGTATTTTTTTGGAAAGCTCACAAAATATCTAAAGTACCAAAATTATAGGAAGTTCTTCTATACTAATTCTCAAAGTCTATCTTAGGGCTATGTACTCTAATCATTGTTTATCAAATTTTGTTTCCAAGGTTTGTAATAAAATTCATATTATACCAACTGTAACGCCCCGACCCCAGAAGCCCAGAGTCAGTGCATTATTACATAACATTTTCTTGATAATAAGGAATCAAGTCCTAAAAGGCTGATCAGTTTAGTAGTCTTGGAAAATAGATTACATACATGAACGTTACATTACACATTAGAAAATAAAACACAACAGAAATGATCCTTTTATAATGACATTAATCCCCTAGCTTAACCCTGCTTATCAATCATAATACACTTCTTGTAATCTTGAGAAAATTAAAACATAGAAAGGGGTGAGCTCAGATGCTCACTAAGGATAACAATATAGCGGAAACTTTCATAAATAAGCACAAATATTTAAGGTAATGTATAAGACTAAAACAAAATCCTTTTAAACTTAAACTTCAGCATAATATGTCAAAGATACAATATAATAATTATATTTACATGGATATTCTACTAGTCTAATAATCACATGCAATATCAATAGTCACTTTCATAATAATGGAATTCATAATGTGAGACTTTGTAACCACATATTCAAGGCCTTGTACCAAGACTACAAATAATATTTCATCAAGGCCTTGTTCCAAGACACTAGTTTGTCTCATGATACCTACCGATGCATCGAGGAGCTATAGCAGGATCCACCCGTCACTTACTAAGTCCAATGCATGCCTCATATGAAAACGTTTAAACATAACATAAACATTCGTATTAAAACTAGCATAAGAAATGTCAATTCTTTATTTATAAACCACGAATGGTATAAAAATTAAACATCCACAATCTAAGATATCACAAAACTTTCAATACAATATGGAAGATTCTTATCATAATAAAGCAACTTCAAACAATTTTAAAATACATAAAAGGATGTTGACATAGATGAAAATGATTTGTAAAACTCTTTGAGAGAAATATCTCTTTTTCATGAGAACATTTAATAGTCACACAATTTATAAAGGAAGAAATTTAAATACATTTTTGAATCAAAGTGTTCCATACCACTTTGAAACTTTTCAAAGGAATTAACATTTTAAAAACATTTATGTCCATATAAATAAATTCTTCAAAACCATTTTGAAAACATGGACATTAACGAGGAAGGTTTAGAAGAATAAATCTTTGAAACATTTAAAATGATGTTTTAGTAAAAAGTCCATTAAAAATAATACCTTTAAAAAATATTTTATGAAACACGGAGGTGGATAATAAATATGTCCTATCAAATACTTACGTATAAACAACCTCGAATAATAAAGAGATTGTGAAATTAACCCTTACCTTGCACTTTCCTTTGGTCTAGGGTCTGTTTAACCTCCTGTATAATGAACATAGTATGTTATTAAATTATAGTAGAACCATATTCATATTTATTATATCATAAATGATTCATTTATTTCTTTATACTACCCATTTAATACTGATTTCCATGTAAAATTAACATTTCAGGTAATAATCAATTTCTTTATCGTACGTGTTTTAACTTGTTGTTCTTGATCGTATCATTTAGATAATGATTAAAATACTTAAAAAATATAAAACTTGATTTATATATCATATATATTTATAATAAATATTTATAATAGATAGATATATGAAATGGAAAACACCGTTTATAAAGACGGTAGGTCGTACGTACGCATAAATGTTGTTTCAGTTTTCATATCGTATTGAACAGAAGTAAGTGAATGAGATATATGTAACTACATATATATATATATATATATATATATATATATATATATCCAGTAGAAATATTATGTCATACATTACATACTTATTAGTAATATATATTTTTATAATCTTCGATGAATGGTGAACGTGGAAATGAATCTAATCGCATCGTGGAGACGGTAATCCGTACGTACGCACAAGCGACAATCTAATTTTCTTAAAGGTGTGGAATTGGATGGTATATTAATTTTACAGAAACATTAACATGTTATTTTCATTATTTATATACATATTACTCATCATTATATCCATCCAAATAACATAGTGTTGAATAACAAATTACACCATGACATGGAGACGGTAAGACGTAGGCACGTATGCATGATGACATTATCATTCATAGGATGGATAGAATAATGAATATGGTTGTTCAATATTTATAATAAAATCAAAATATATATAGGGTACTAGAGTTATTATTTTGGTATAATAATAATAAATAAAGAGTATGTGGAAAATAAAAGAACTTGAAAGAGGGTGGTGAAATCATTACCTCTTCTTCAGGTTCTTCCTTTTGATTTGTTCAAAAGGGATCTTTAGGTTGGATTTATGACCAATGGAAGGCCTCTAGGATGAATTTAGGATAGTTGGGAGGATACTTGGGCAGGGGTTGGCCGAGCCAAATGGCTTTGGAGGTGTGAATATTAGAGAAGAGGAACTTCCCTTTTATAAGAGGGGTGAGGGGCACCTTAGGAAAAACTTAAAATATTATTTTATAACAAATTCATTTTTGGTTTCTAATGGCTCAAAAATGAATTAATTAAAGTATAAGGTAATTATGGGTCGAAAACCACTCAACCCATAGGTTTTATACAGGTTTGGGTCACTATATTAACCTTATCTTTTAGATTTAACTCTTAGTTAAATAGTTTGACATTTACCATGTCTCTTTGTATTTTTATATTATATGGTTAATAAACTTACTATAAACTTCAAAGAGAACCCCAAGTGGTTCATTAATGACATATATAATAGTATTCAAGATCTTTGGCTGAACCTTATATTTTTAGGAAAAGAATACCAATTAATAATATAATATTTGTTTTAAAAACTCTTTTATGCTAATTTTGACACGATTTGGTATTTTTTTTGCTAAATTTATAATAGCATTATTAATTCGAACAAAAATTCATTTAGTCTATCCTAATATGTCATATTAACCAATAAAATTATTTTAATTCATAAAAAGTCTCAAATTACATTTATTTGGGTATTTATAATATCAATTATTTTAATATTTCATTAATAAGGTAATTACTACATCATCATTGTGTCATAAATAAATTAAATTATTTAATGTCTAAAATTATAAATAAAATACTATTATGTAGGAAATATTTTTATCTTTTTAATTAATATTTATAGTATAATTTATCTTATGTGTAACCCTATATTAAAAATGGTTTATTTATTAAACTTTGAATTTAACACTTTTAACCTTTCTCTGAATTAAATAATAATAAATGTACTAATCTAATCCAATTAGACCTAAAGAATCATATTTTATTTATAAGGTTGTTTTTGGTCGAATTACACTTATCCAATAGAATTAGGATATGTGTTAGGGTAATAATAATATCATTTTTACCCTTAATTACCCTATTTACTTTTAACTGTGGTAAATAAAAGTAAAAAGTTACTATTCATTAAAAATTATTTTCATCTTAATGAACCACATTTTACTTACTGATATTAACCATGTCTCTTGGATTTTTTAAATTAAACTCAAAGAAGTGGTAAAAATAATTTTTATGCAAATTTGCAAATGCTCCTAGTAGGTGGGTAAAAGACAGTAAAATGTTCAATAAAATTTTCATATATCTAAAATTATTATAAAATTACTCCAATGAATTATATTGAACTTATATAGGTATTATGTATCTATTTTTACCTAAAATAAATTTAAATAAAATAAATAATTATTTAAATAAAAATTCAGTTTTAACCAATAACTCAGTGTTTTTCACTATTAATCAAAAATTGAAAGTTTTCAGAAAAATACCAAAATTTCACCCTAAGCTAATTTTAATATTCTGAATTCAGAAATTAAAACTATTTTACCAAATTAAAAACATATAAGTTTCATTTTTTAATTTGAAATTAGTTCCCGTTGTCAAAACTAAAAAAATGTATTTTTAAGAAATAATAACTATCAAATGATTGACACTTGTTTATGTCCAATTTCAAAGTGAAATTACTTAAAATGACCAAAATTGGATTAAATGGTAAAAATATAATCTATTTATACTTATAAACCATCAAAATTTATAATTTAACACTATAAATTATTTTGATTAAAAAAAATTCAGTTAAAATATAGTATTTTTCACCATTCACCCAAATATGAAAGTTATCAGAAAAACACCTAAATTTATTGTAACTAAAATCTTATGTCCCAATTCTAAAGAAAAAGTTTATTTTTTCAAATTGAATATATAAAAGTGTCAAATATTGGATTTAAAAAGGGTTCGCCATTAAAAGGCGGTAAAATTGCATTTTTTGAAAAATACTTCTTTTATCTGAAAAAAATGAATTTTTTCTCACATTATGCCTTAAGAAACTCATAATATGGATTCTAAAATTATAAGGATTATATAAAGTTTAAAATTCAGTTAATACTATTCATAACATCTTTTGAACGGCTAGTTTGGTAAGTTGTGGTGCACTTGAACTCGGTGTTGCGTGTAGTACAAGTTATTGAAATACTTTGAAGAAATAATGTACTATGAAATCTTGGGCTGTTATTGTCTTCATTACACTTCTTAACAACATGGATATAACATATTTATAAGGATTTTGTTCTGGAAATCCTAGAAGCACTCTTCTAGGCCTTTACCTGAGTCGATCAACAATCTGACCGACTTGACATTATAAGTTACTCATTGCATCTTGTTGGTTTTCTGAGTCATTTTTCAATTCTTTGATTTCATTTCCTTGATCTCTTGAGTATGTTGTCATATCCTTAAGTGTAGCTCTAGTTGTGGTCATAAATGTTTCAAGGGCCTCCTTCAGTGAATGAACTTTTCTAGTTAATGTCGACCCTTGGTGTTGACATTGAATACCTTGTTGCCTCAACAGAAATCCTTGGACTTGAGTTTGATTATGTTGTGGTGGTTTTTGTGGTCTCCATCCATGTGCCTAATTTTTAAAATTATAATAAAGATAATTTTCATCTTCATAATACATACATTGGGGATTTTGGTTGTCCATCATTTCATCAAGATTCCTTGACATGATGTTAATTTGTGTGGAAACCCAGCTATTTTCCACTGTGTGTGCTCCTTATACTCTCCCTTCCTTTGACTTCCATTGAAAACTATTTCTGGAAATATCATCCAATAACTCATAGCTCTCCTCTATAGAATTTTGCATTAGTGAACCTTCAGCTACAACATCCACAATGGAGTGATTTATCTATTATAATCCTTTCTATAATGTTTGAATTAATAACCGTATTTCAATTCTATGATGAGGAAATCATCTTATCAAAACTTTAAACCTTTCACATGAAATATATAATGATTCTTCATTTAATTTCTCAAAATTTAAAATAATTACACATAGATCCATTGACTTTGATGTTGGGAAAAACCTTGTTAACAACTTCCTTACTAGATCCTACCTTGTCAGGATAGAATGCAAAGGAAGTCTTTGGATCCACTGCTATGCTTTTCCCTTTGATGATAATCTGAAAAGGCATATCCTTACAACATAATTTGTGATGTTCTAAAATTGGAACATGTCACATATCTTCAAGAAACATCCAATGTGTGAATTCGGGTCTTCATGAGATATCCCAGTGAATTGCAATGAATACGGAATCATTTAGACTACCTTTGACATTATCTCAAAGTATTGAGCATTGATGGGGGGTATCAAAATACTTGGGTTGACTCCCATGTTTGAGGGTTTTCTCTAGTTGATCAGTGATTTCTCGCCTAGATTTCTTCCTTGAACCTATAGTCTCGCTCTCTGGCCTAGATCATGCTTGACTCCTTTAAATTGGCCTCTTCTAACCATAATCTTCTATTCTTGCTTAGCTTTCTATTTTTACTTCCTTTGGTGCCATAAGGTCTTCTCCATCTCTAGGTCATATGTAAGATCTTCAGCTTTATCTTTCCCACAAGTGGAGTAGTCCTGAAACAGATTCATACCTAAAACAAAAACCTGACAAAACCAAGTAAAAAAAAGAATTAAAATAAAAACAATTATCTAGATTCCTAATTAGTTTTAACATAGAAAACATCCTCGGAAAAAGCGCCAAAAATTTTATATCCCATGAAAATTATTAATTCCTTCAAGGATAACCAAATTTAATAATTTATTAAACTCTAAAAACCTAACTAAAAATGTAGTACTTGGTATGTCTGAGTGTTGAACCCACATGGACGGATCGTATGTTGTAAATTTAAGAAGGAAATTGAAATTGAAATTGTTTAATTAGTTTTAAGGAAAGATAAATAATAATACCAAATATTGGGTTCCAAAACAAGAGAGGATACATGCAAGAATCAGTGATTTTGGGTTTATGTTCTTGGGATTTAATTAATTATTCATTTTTTTACTTTTGGTGTTAGAATTAGGCTATCAAGGATCCTTAGTCTTGGTATCCTACCCTAATAATGTGATTTCACCATTTTAATGGTCATCTACTAGGTTTAATCACAGAAATAGTTGACCTAAAACTATATTTAAACATAATTATCCTAAGTTTTATAATGGTCATACACAAAATAGATTAATCAATTGATGAAATGAGATAATAATCCTATGAAAAGAAATATATTTCGAATTTAATAAATGAGTTTTAGAAATCCAAGACATGAATTTAAAGTAGAAAATAATCCATAGCAACACATCCCCCTACAATCACATCACCATCACAAAGAAGACTACTCAATCTTGCTAGGAATGATAAGAACGAGTGGCATGGGTACCCAAAGAAGAAAGGCAATAATGAACGGTGGTGAAGTAGGACCCCAGATTATCACTCAGTGTTTTGCAGCCTCTGTTGGTGTCTCTTGGCCTCCACTGGTCCTAGAGTTTGTTGGAAGGGCAGCTGAGGAGCTCCTTTTATATCCAATCCTATAAAAATCCTCAGCCATGGTATCTTTATTTTTTAAGTGCATCGACACTTAACTGAAATGTAATGAAATTTAATATCATGTAATCATATGTTGAGTTTTCTTTGTGAGTTTTCAATTTGTGTGAGTCTTGTAATAACTTTGACTCCTTCCACAATGTGTAAATGGGACTCACAACGTGTAACTTTTCTTCACAACCTGAAATCTCACCATGACTTTTATTGCATGGATAATTCTTATTAAAAAAGTCACAATGTGTAGTTTTATTACACAATGTGTAATCATTCTGATTTAGTTTTTCCAACTTTGTTCTTCCTTAAAAATATGTTGTCACACCACAAAATTTCACCCCATTTCATTCCTTTTACTAATATTCACTGAATCCTTCCATTAAATATAAAACAAGTCAATCCACTACAAAATTAGAAATATTATTAATTTAAATACAAAACTAGTAAATCAATACACTGAAAAATATATGCATGAAGTACACTTATCATACTCACACAATAAAGTCTATATACTACGTGTCCTATCATAGTATGTTATCTAACCATAGAAAATTATTTAAGAATATCATCACAACACATCAATTTTATCATCATAGTGGGGAAACACAATGACCTTATCAATGAAATGTATACTCAAGGACATTATTAGATTAAAGTCATGAATAATAATTATCAATATGTAATAATATTTTTTATTAATATTCAATACATTGAATATACATTCAATCAAAGTAAAAAAGAGTTGATCCTAGGATACCAACTCCAATAGAGATAACCAAGGCTAACCACTTCACTACATTTTAACTTAGGAAATTATTGTTTTTCCTATACCTCATGACAAGAATGGTTCAAGATGAATCATATGATCATAGAGTTATGTTTTTTTTACCTTTAGTTATCACATCTTCTTTAGTGTACCAGATAAAATACTATCTAGGATTCAGATCTCGGGGGCATAGTGATGTGGGATCAATTGGAGGTGGATGATTCTATTCTAGGGTGGTCCTTATATTATGAAGACATGATATTCATTAATGTGATATTAGTAGTGAAAACTAAAATGAGGGAGGAGATGATGATAAACTCTTTTGATTCTAAATGGCAAGTGCACTAAGGGTCCATGAAGATGTACCCCGATATTTGATGTTAGTTTTGGTGGCTTGATATGAAGAGGTACATCAACCATTCAACTTCAATATGCCTTACATTATATAATATAAATACTGAGAATCAACATCTTGGTGGGTTTCTTCATCCACTTATAGTGTATAACAACCCATAATATTACAAATAGAATTTCCCTTCTGAATATTTATTGTGTCATATTTAGTAATATTATATTTTATAAAACACATACACCCCAGGATAAAACCAAAAATATTTTAATATATTAATTTAAACAAGAAATTTAGAGAATAAAAATGTCCATAATAATTTAACGTATTACCACGGGATAAAAAATATGAAATAAAACAACAATAATATGAAAATTCAGATTTTCTTGATCCCCCAGAATAATCACACTCATGAAAAACATTGTATAAATAAAGTAAAATGTTAGTATTGAAATATGAATTTTGATAATTAAAATATATATAAGTTTTATATAAAATATAATTTAATGAATAAATAATTAAATTTGAGGTATTTATAGAATGTAGGGAACCCATATAACCATTATAAATTTGACCGTTCAAATAGAAATATGATCATTGGAATAGTAATTTGACCATTGGAATAGTAATCTAACCATTAGAAATAGAATTTTCACTTGTGTAAATGTTAAATAATATTTATTTATCTTATAAAATGAAAATATGATATATTTATACCATGGTACAAGTAAATAAAAGTTCTAAAAATGATAAATTAAGTGTTTGTATTTTTTGAAATACATAATTGATTTAAATACAATTTTATAAAATGTATAAATATTTAATAAAGAATGTTTTTTCTAGAATGGATTTATAAATAAATATTAACTAGTATTATAATCATAAGATAATTTTATTACACCATAATAAATTTTTCATATGGTCATAAAATTGATCATAATGTTAAAATTAACATTTTCAAAATAAATATGAATCTTATTTAAAAATTAAATTTATCATATTTAGAAAATTATTTTTATAAATGTATTTCCTTTTTATAATTTAAATGTAAAAAATTGATAGGGTTAATTTTTGTCATTTTTCTAAACTATTCGAATTTTTAGTGAATAGAGAAATATGATAAAATATTTTATTTAACATTGAAGAAAAATACATGAATTTATGAGGCATGGTTGATGTAAGAACAAATTATTTCAAACTCACTTGGATGATTTAATATATATAATGAAAATAATAAATACTATTGGTAGTATTGAGCCAAAAATAATAAACTAATGAATATAATATTAAAAAACACCCCTCTCCACCCATTATAAATACCACACCTCACCACCTATTCTCCTCACAGATTCTAAGCCTTGGTAATCAACCAATTTTTACCCAATTACATTAAAAATCATATCCTCCATTTCCTAGTGATGATGGTCTCACCAAAAATACTAATTACAAGTTCCTTAAAGATTATTTTATGGAGATGACATTTAAAATGTAATATTCTCAATTTACCTCTTCTAAATTCATTTATTATTATAAATTATCTTTCCCTCCTTAATAGAACATGAAATAATAACTAAAATATCGTATATATATATACTTGAATTTTATATTTCTAATGGAATATCTATCGTCCACCCATTTTTCATCTCCTCTTATTCTAAAAAATGAAACCATTGTCCATATAATGTAGGTTCATCGACTTCATGGACAATGAGTTTTTTTCCACTACCACCTTCATGGAATGTTTAAGTTCACTTATAATGGTTTAAAATGAACTATATATATATATATTATATTTTTTTTTCATATTATGGATTTAATATATGGCAATAATATTAAATAAAAATAAACTAGTTGATGATGGTCGGTAAAACAACCTAAATGAACTAACCATATAATGTTAACATTTTTACTAAAAGAATAATACCTATATCTGAATACATATTATTATTTCAAAAAAAATTAATTTATATAATTACATGAATAAAATTACATTTCACTTTTGGAGTTATAGTCTTATTTTAAAATAATATCAATAATTATCCACAAGTGATCCGACCTTGGAACCATGAAACAAATGCTCCGAGAACAACAAAATTAAACACTATATCTCATTGAAATGGTTATAAATATGTATAGTAAAATTATAAAAAAATATAAATGTAAACTTTTCTAAATTAATTAATTAATTAATCAAATTTGATTATCTTTTATTTTAAGTGCAAGTTCAAGACAAATTCAAATATAAAGAAAGGGATCTCTCTGAACCACCCAATTTTCTTTGGGGTTATACTTTCTCAATTTTAACACACTATATAATTATAATATTATTATTTAATTATTTCATATTCTTTATATTTGTTCCAAACATATATACATGTCTTAATTCAATATTCTTTGATACAAAAATAAATATCTTAATAGGTCCCCTTCCGAACTTCTCTTGATATGTAAACCCAATTAAAGGGAACTTTTCTGATTCTTACCTCGTCTCAAGTGTCACCCATTAATTTTTTTAAACCACCAATGTTTTCTAAAATAACTAATTTTATCATGTAAAACCATTTTATTCCATTTTTGGTTTTATTTAAATAATTATTTATGTATCATCTTTAAAGACTCATTACCCTTTTTTCCTAAAACATCAATTAAAAGGTACTTTTCTAAAGGGGGTTCTATATAATTTTTCAAGTATTCACTTCATGTGGACATCAGTTTTCATTGTCTATGATTATGATAGTATTATAATTATTTAATCCATCCTTTTATGGAAAACATTCTGATATGCCAACTGGTTATGTTATGTGACATGGTTATCAAACCCATTTCTTTTCTATTCAAAATTCATATGTCTATGCCTTATGATTGGTTTCCTTTTATAGCGCACATAAAAATGAAAATGTTATGATTGATGTTCTCAGATATCACTCCAATGTATTGGGTAATGTTTTTTTGTCTCATTAAATGTTATCTATGATATTATGGAGTGAGCCTAATCCATGATGGGACTTCATCCACCATTTTACATTATCTTGGATGTTAGCCTTGACTTATGCTTATGTTATGTTATATGTTTCTAACACTTTCCCATGTTACCATGATCATATGATACCCTTTTATTTATGTAATTCTACCATGTTATTATTAACGAGCCTTCTCTTTTATGATATCATGTTATGCTGTCTGACTCACATGTTATGACTCATTATCATGATTATTCCATTTTTGGCCTCTATATCCCCATCTTTTATTCATTGCCTAGGTTATCCTATTTATTTATAGGATATAAAATGGATTTAGGATCTCATTATGGTGAATAAAATAGTTTTTTAATGTTTTAGTTCTCTTTTTTTTTGCATTATAAACCCAGTCATCCAAATACACTACACCTTATAATCTTTGGGTTGTGTTTATTGGATTTTTATGTTAAAATTTATGTAATAATATTTGTAAAAGTCTTGGGTTTCAATATTTTGTATCAGATAAAGGCCTAGATATTTTGAGGATTTAAAAATATTATAATTTCCTATCAAACCTAGGGATAAGTCTATGTATAAGACAATATATTGTAATTTTGGTGAAGTATAGAGTGAGTGGATTCCAAGAAATTACTTGTGTCCCAGAGAATGGATAACTAAAAACTGAAGTGGTGTGTGAATTGAGTTCCTAAAATTTTATTTACATTAATCCACCCTCTTCTAGGTATGTGAGTTCTAATCATTTCATTGATTAAAGTAGTTAGATGTTATATAAAATCTTTGTGGAAATAGATTGAGTACAAGAGATTTATAGTGGTCCAGGGAACAAAAATACCCTAGCCCATTCCACAAACACTCTAAGATACAAGTTTGGTGATTTTCACTACAAAAACCATTTTTGTGGGAGATCCAATCTGAGTACAGGAAGCTATTACTTATTAAAAGGGTATAATAGATTTCAACTAGGCTCCCCCTTTACAAAACATATCCATGAACTTAACACACTCACTTACAATGAGTGTATATTAAATAGATATTAATGAACTGTAAAGAGCTATTTCATCATAGATTTTTAAGAATCAACTGATAGTATGTGAAGATACATCCTCATAAGATAAGTATATTAAAATAAAAACTTTGTATAATCTTTGATTTTAACTAATATACTTGTAATCACAATAATATATCATTTGTATATGAAATTGTATTTGTACAAGTGTTCTTTTTTTTATTAGAGTATCCATTTGTATGTGCATGTATGTATATGTTTGTATGTATATCTATACAGTGGATAAATCCTATCTTTATATCTCATATTTGATTTAAACTTAAGTACAAAACATAATTAAAATGATTAAGTTCGTAGTCAATTGAAGAGTTGATAATACAAGCTATTAATGATATGTGTCCATTATTTCCAAATATGGAATAATCTTCTGCAATAGTGATGTTGGAAACATTTCTTCTTTAGATCATTCCATCTATAGAAGAATCACACTCTATAGAAATTGATATTTCCCTAAATAGAAAAATTATTTTTTGATAGGATTAAAAGAATGAAAGTGAATTATAAATAGATTACGAAAGTAATCATGACATTCTATATATTAGCTAGTTCTTCATAAGATATCCAAATGATAGTACTGTTCTCATAATATAAATTTCTAAGAGTCTTCATAAGATAAAACATATCTTTTTTTCCTCATAGTGTAATATAAACTAAATCCAACTTGTGTAGAATAATTTGTTTCATAAGATAAATATGTTATTGAAGTGTGATACTTAACATTCACAACTTCTTCTAGTGCTCATAATATAATCTGGAGGAAATATCCTTTTTGTAAGATAAAGACTTTTCATAACTACAATATTTTTAAAATATATTACTTGTAAATGTGGTATCTAGTTCATTATCTTTGTAAGATATTTATCTTATGTATTAATAAAAACATTCAATATAGAGTTTTATGATTCAAATCAGATAGACGATAATCTTTCAAATCTATGATTATCATAAGATAAAATAAATGTACATTGATTGAAAAATTTACTCGACATATGATAATCACTTATTGTTAGTAAGATATAAATTCCTTATAACAAAATTTCATCTTAAACACTTAAGATAAATTAATCAGAATAAAAATAGGGATGTTGTGAATCAAAAAACATATAAAAACTGAGATATGTTGGCACAAAATAAGTTAGTTCAAAAATATCATCCTTTTTTATGATCACAAAACCAATTGAATTAAAAAATAAAAAATTTGTCAAAGGATCTTTAAAAATAAAAAAAATTATAATTCTGTATTATAATTTTTTATTCTCCGTTTTTTAATTTTATATTTTATATTTTATTCTCCCCCCTTTTTGTGATATCAAAAAGTAGTAGAATAAGGAAAAACTAATATAATCAATATTACAA
The DNA here is from genome assembly GCA_963277665.1 of Viscum album. Lineage (NCBI taxonomy): Eukaryota > Viridiplantae > Streptophyta > Magnoliopsida > Santalales > Viscaceae > Viscum > Viscum album. The sequence goes on along the minus strand of OY728155.1, from coordinate 160,491,047 downwards.
GAGAACACATGTAAAGATTTAATGCTATTGAAAGTGAATACACTTTGGAATTAAATTGGATTAATAAAAATAATGAGTAGAAAAAATAATTCATAATGAATTAAAATCAATAAAGGGTAAGAAAATCATAAAGTAAGAACATAGAATAAATTCTAATAATAAAGTTAAAACATGTTTAAAATATAGATAAATAAATTTATCAAAATCTTTAATAGGAAGGAAATAATGAAATTCATTAAAAATACATGCAATATAAGATTGAAGAAATTCAAATTTTTTTTTAGAATACCATTCAAATGTTTGTGAAGCACCCATTGAACCAAAATTGAAAATTGAAAAAGTGTATTAGTTATGGTATGTGTAATGAATTTTTGGAGGGGGGTTTTTCAATGATAATGGTTTTCTATAAGGTAGGGAGGATATAGGGAAAGTAACATCAACTGTCTCTTCAACAAAATCACAAAACATGAGTAAAGATGCTCTAAGTCCAAATAAATAACTTTATGTGATCCTTATAGAGGTGGATTGAATGTTGAGAGCATCTTGCTGAGATCCTTCCATATTAAAATTATCTATAAGGACAAAAATATCTTAAAATATAGTTTAGGTAAAGGTATTTACACTTACTTATAAAACTTGATATTTTAATTTAAGTAAATTTCAGTAGGGTCAAAAATATTCTTGAGTATTTTAGTGGTATAGGACTAAAGTAAAAAAATAGGAGGTCCTAACAGATGTATCCCTAAAATTTGAAATAGAGCTTATACAAAAGCATCAATTCTCCCAAACATGTCCCTATTGCAATAATCTAACATATTTTTGAAACTATTCCAAACATGTTGAGTGAAATTACCAAATAAATTTTTCATATCTCCATTATTGGAAGAACGAACAATTAACTTTTTCAAAACTTCAAACTAGTTTTCTAACAAACTACCTAGGCAATCAATTGAAATGATTTGATTTGATTTTATAGATACCTGATGCTAATACGATTCAATAAATGTATCAACATCTTCTTCTTATTCTTATTCATAGTACTATGGATTTATACTTCTTATGACCAACTGATACAAATTCTTAAACATGTTTTCTAAAACATAGAAATTGACTACTAAGGATCCAAACATTATTTATTGTATAGTAATGATAAAGTTGGTATCTTTTTTCACTTGAGCTGAAAGAACCTGAATCTTTGGTGGTTTTTATTTTATAAAGGAGATGATTTCCATTTGAGATTGACTAATAGACACAATAAAACTCTCTGGAAAATTAGGAAGCCTTCTAACTTTGGAAATAAAATATTTTTTAAGCTCTTGAACCATTTCCCTAGATAGAATTACATATTTCATTAAGTAAATAGTAGAAGTAATTATGTATGTTTCCAGTTACACTCCTTTTAATATTAAAATTACATCCACATGATTTTTGGCTTCTCTGATAGGTTTCATTGAAAACATTTCCAACACCAATTGAATCAACAAATTCTATTCATGAACATCATCTTAAGATATTTTTTACTCATGAAGAGTCCTAATTTCACTTATGGACTCAATTAAATTAAATTCATTGATCCCACACTAGAAATTATTTTAGAGTAGCTTTCTCATGATCTCTCATCGTTATTATCCATTTTTTCAATGGGAATTGCCGAACTTTTATTTCCTATATGGATATGAGATAATCTATCTAGTTTCACTTCTATACTACCATTTTCATCAACCTTCTAATGTTCAACAATATTATTTATTACTTACACATGAGATGGATCTTCTGATTCTGATCTGGATCTTCTATTTGCAACAAATAGATTTTCTTTATCTTCTCCACCAAATGATTCTCTATTTATAAAACTGATTTCTTTCATTCTATGTTTTTGAATCATCTCCCTAAGTATAGATACTTCAGAAGAGGTAAAACACATGACACTATTCAAGTATTCCTTCCTTTGCCAACATAAACTAACTTAGTAATGGAAGAATCCAATTATTCTCTAAGAATAAAATAGGGAAACAATCAAGTTGAATTAATACATAAAAATAAGGTAATATAATTTTGGGAGAATTTTCTTCACTAGAATGAAGAAAAAATCTTACCCTCCTCCTAATTTCAAAAAGAGTTTCATTATCTAAAACATCTCTCACATCAACACTTTACACTAGTTTTATATTAATATCAAGAGTTCTTGCAGGGGCTATACCAACAACTTCACCATTAACTACCATTTGAGAGGACTCTCCCAGAATTAAAGTGGGGCCTATCTCAATATATTCTTCAGTGATAATGGGAAGAAACCTATTTAAATATAATTCCCAATAAAACCAATTTTCCTTAAGATATTTCCACTTAACATAGTTAGTCAATTATAATGATTAATGGTATTTTCATCCAGGTAGACACCAAGATTAAGAGAAACTAGAGACAACATCCTTCCAAATGGATAAAAAATCACTAACTTGTTCTAAACATGACACATATATCTCATAATATACCATGACAGATTTATAGGTTTTTAAATAATAATAAAATACATTTTCATAACATATTTAAAAATATTTTTTTCAAACTCACCATTCTGTTGTGCAATAGCAGACTGAGAAAACTTTATAAGAACCTTCCTTTGTATTTCTAATCCTTTAACTAGCTTCTTCTCAATATCCACTATTCCAAATAGAGACATCATTATTTCTGGTGGACTCACTTCATCTATAGTGAATAAATTTTTATTTAAGTCTACATAACCATAATGAATACATTTAAAGTCTTTATCTATATCTATATAATTCATCAAAAAATTCTTTTTGTTTACAGTTACCATTAGAAAATATTCATTGTCACCTAAATAAAATATGATAGTATCATACAACTTATGTACTTATTTCCCAAAAAATTAGTTTTTTTCATAAAAAATGTAATCCAATACTTGATTATTTATGAAATTATTGAGTAGAATATCAACACTTTTGAGCCAACATAAATCTATCTCTCTTTCGCTTAATACTTTCATTACCTTCCTCGGTAATTTTATCCTACTAGAGGTATCACCATCATTTATTTTGATTTTTTATATTCTAAAATGGGTTTGAAAATTTTTAGGGTTAGTTAAGAGAGGTTCAGATAGAAAAGAGTTGAAGGTTTAGAGGTTTTTAGAGGTTTTACACATAGAACCGACTTACCTTCTTTTTTTCACTAATCAAAGGGTCATGCAAAGTAATGTGTAGTGTAATCATAAAAAAATATGATTCGTCATATTTTTTTGTGATTAATAATGAAAAAAATCTCAAATAAAATAAAATATATTTTCATTTATAAAACCATTCTATTAAAAAACTAAAATAAAGTCAAATAAAATTAAATAAATATAATTAGTATTTAAAAAAATAAAATCTTTCAGTGGGAAATGTTTTAGTAAAAATGTCTTCTAATTTATTTTTTGTGAAAAAAGTTCTAGAGAATTATCACATTTTTGTGTATGATCTCTTAAGAAATGATGTTTTAAATCAATGTGCTTTGTTCTAGATTGTTTTATTGTATTTTTTGAAATTTTGATAGCACTCATGTTATCAAATTTGATTGAAATACAATTAAAATTTATACCAAAATTCCTTAGAGTGTGTTTCATTTACAACACTTGTGTACAAAAACTTCCTACTACAATATATTCAGCTTCAGTGTTAAATAATTCCACAAAGTACTATTGGTTACATAAAAAAGTTACTAGAGATTTACTAATAAAATATAAGGTTCTTGAGATGATTTTCCTACCTAGTTTACATATAGAAAATTAGTATCCAAATATGATGTTAAATTAAAATCATAGGTTTTTTTTAAAAAGTAGATAAAGAGATACAATTCCTTTTAAGTATCCTAAAATTATTTTTGGCCCCATTTAAATGAGATTATTTAGGAATATATTGAAATATTATACAGACATAATGAAAAAATAATGTTTGGTATAAATTTTTTAAGATGATACAAACTTTGTATGATTCCTCTATATAACTTATTTTCAACTAGTTTTCCATTATCATTCGTATCAAGTTTAATATTTAATCTCATAGGAATTGAGTAAGTCTTACTATTTTTAAGTCCAAACATTTTACGTAAATAAAATATTTATTTTCTCTACTTGAATACATTTCAAAAATATTTGTGATAAATTTTAAATCCTATAAAATAGTTAAAACCTACCATAACACTCCTTTCAAATTCCTTTTACATAGGTCTTGAAAAATAATTACCAATTTTTTGATTTTTTAAACCGAAAATAACATTATCAACTTATATTTGTATTAAAAGAATATCTAAGGATTAAGTTTTATTAAATAATATTGGATCTTCCTTTCCTACCGAAAAACCATTTGATAAGATAAAATAGATTAATCTATAATATCATGATCTTGGTGTTTGTTTAAGTCCATAGATAGATTTGGTAAGTTTAAATTCTAAATTTTGAATGTGAGGGTCTTCAAAACCAGGTGGTTGTTAAAAATTAAAATCCTCCATTAAAATCCATTTAGAAATGTATATTTAACATCCATATTATATAATTTAAAATTTATATAATATGCACATGCAAAAAGAATAATAATAACTTATAACCTAAATATAGGTGGAAAAGCCTCTTCATAGTGTATTACTTATTATTTATTGTAACACTTTTCATCTAATATGTCTTTATTTATAGCAGTCACACCATGATTTTATAAATTTAGGTCTTTCACACAAACTTCCTATTACAAATTTTTCACTTTTGATTTTATTTTGACCAAGATTTTTTTTTTCTAGAAAATATTCTTCTTTTGTAAAAACACTTGTTCCATTTTTGATGTTTTGAATCTCCTTTGATAGGTTATCAACTATTTCAACCAGTTCAGTACATGATGCAAAATAGTTTTTCAGCTAAGTGTTAAAATCTATTTTTTTTAAGTTCTTCTCTTCATTAAAAATTTCATTATAAGAGTTCTTGAGAGATTGTTTTTTTTTAATATTTCATATTTATTTTCAAATATTTTATAATATACATTTAATTATTCATATGATCAATTTTCATTTTCTGATTCACACTCTTTCTCATAATAATAGTAAGAATTCACATAATCTAAATGTTTCAAAAAGAATATGTTGGATTTTTGACTAAGAGCTTCAGCTCATAACTCTAATAGTATACACTTTCTAGAATCTTTAGAGCCATTCCTTGTGGAATTTATATATTTCTTGGAATTCTTCTTATATTCTATCTTCTTGAATATTTTTTTATGCTTCTTTATTTTCATGAAATTGCAAATTTTCTAGATTAATACGTCCTAGCTTATTTCTCTAATATTATCTTACTTATTTTGAGTATCCATCATACTTTCTATACTTTTTGAATTTTCTTACAAAATATATTCTTTTTTTGTAAAACTTTCTGAAATTTTAGGAGAAATTAAAAAGTTCATCATTTGATCCAGAGTTTCTTGAGGAATATTATTCTTTACACGTTTCATAGATCTATATACCTTTAATATTTTGAAGTAAAAACATTCAAAGTAACATTTTATTTCTTAACCGTTTTATATTACCCATCTTCAGCTTCCATTTTGGCTTTATACGTCATAAGAGTTCTAATAGAATATTTTATTTTAAAACTCTTAACCTCTGTAGATTTCCTGATGGAAGATGTTATTGTACTCTCCTTGGGTGATAAAACTCTTAGAAATTACATTGATTTATAGAGATTTTTAATTGGAATTTCTAGAGGATAAACATTATTCATGTTCTCAACGAGTCATCTACTCAACTGAGTAATGTTTTCCCCTTAATCCATTTTGAATCTGTCAAGATTAAGTTTAGAAGTATCATATCTAAGGACCTTCACATTGTATGTACCTTCTATTATTTCCAGTTTTGTATTTTTTTTATTAATTATGTGTCAATATGTTCTTGTTGAGATGTAGATAAAGTGGTGATGTTTGGAAAATTTTTATGGATTCATTTTATAGAATTGGATGTCATGCTTGGAAAATTCTCCCTGATAAATCAAATGATTGCTGAACTGTTCTTATGCTCAAATACATGTGCTAATTCTATTCATATATTGTACATTGTTACAAAATTTCTATAAATAAGTGGCCATAAAGAAAGAAATATAAATATATATATATATATATATATATTATGATGAATAAGAGAATAAGAAATGATAAAGGATTTGAGAATGTTGGTTGGAATATTTGATATGGGTATGTATTTAATTTTATTATTCTCAAAATATTTATCTAAGTATATTGAGACCTTATATAAAAAGGATTCAAACCAGTGGGATATCCCAAGACAGTCTCAACTAAGGCCCATATGGGACCAAAAGGGGTCAACCACACCCATAAGATCCCATCTAGGGCAAGCCTAAAGGTGGAAGAGAAGTTGGGACATATATAATCCCAAAAATGTCCGTGTATATGACTCATGAGTGGAAGAGACACTGAGTGGGGTGTCACAATGGTAGGGAGAAGTGGTATGAGGAAATACCAGGAGGGAGAGGAGATTTTTTTACTACTAAGAAGCATCAGTTAATTGATATACCATGCCCTAGACATACATGAGTTTTGATGTGTGGATAGTTTTTGCGTGTACTATTCACCCACATTTAAAAACATACAGAAATAGTTCCATCCATCTATTGAGATCACCTAAACCATTTGATTTCCACAAAATGATCATCTTCATCCTCCCATCTTTTGACTTAGGAAAATACACCAGAGTTTGAAGCAGCGCCATCCATCATTGAACCCAAGATCTCCATGAAAGATATGATATCATAATGATGAGTTGAAGAGGCCATGATTCATCTTGCATGCAGCTATATCTTTCATGGATGGGGATAGATCAAATATCTCAGATCATCTGAACTACAAAAATATTAATAAGAGGTTACTCGAACAACCATCCAACATGGATGAGTTCAAAGCTTGAAAAATGAGGAACATTCAATCCTTATCGCATGAACATGAGGAGATCATCACAAAGGTGTATCATGAATCCAAGACTCCATTATTTTCAGCACTACATAAAGATTCAAATAATCTGAGATATAACATTATTCTTAGAGCCTTGAATGTGAATTAAAAATTGGATCGAAGTCAATTTAATGAGGCGATACTCATCATCTATAAAATGAGAAGAACCCTCAACCAATCATGCTGCTATGACATTGAGAAGCTCCCATTTCTAGAGTAACAGAACACCGTGATCTATTGGTTCATGAAGTAGAATCCCTCCCACACAACTAACACTTGTGTAAAGGAGAAAATTTCTACAAGAATACAACCTTTTCCTTGCACACTCATTGTGCTTCATGGTGAATTGTGTTCTATGAAGAAATTGGAATAGTGTAGTTACGGTCCTCCCAGGATCATGAATATCCACATGACAGTATCACCCACACTATGCTTCTCAAATCTTAAAGAGATAGTGAGCTTGAAGTAGAGGTATGCATACTTACAATCTTCACATGCACAAAGGAAATAATGACCATTCACTATGAACAAAGAAGAAAAATCATGCTTAGGTTTTCATGATCAATAAACAACCATGTTGCATGCAAAGGACAATAAAAACACATGCATTGAATCAGAACTAAAGAGCACAGGAAATGTGTGTGCATGAGGGAAGGTTGATAAGGAAAAGTATTCACATTAATAATTTTGTGAATAGTGTGTGCATGCATATGTATGCCCATGAAAATGTGATTTCTTAAGCATTGAACCAACCTAAACATACAGTGTGTGTGTGTGAGTCAAAAGAAGAAAATAAGCCTTTCATGTATAATAAATGAGCACATTCATGTGATCATCTTACACATATATAAACATTGATAAGTCCTTGAAACATGTATGAAGAGTAATTGAAAGTGGATTGAGATTGTGTAAGCATTATTCATAGATAATTTACTTTAATAATTTGTGTGCAATCTTTGCACACATTTAGTGATGGATGGTCTTAATTATTTGAAGAAATAATTACAACCCAAACATTAATTCATTGAGGAAACTGATCAAGAACAAGTTATTGGTGATTATTGAGAAAGAAGAACAACATTTTAAAGGCACATGAATTGTATATGATCATGTTTGATTCACCATGATCATGGAGGAAGATCATCAAAATATCATCTTATAGTGGATCAAGTCAGAAGATAGTATGATTTAATTTGGGGGTTATAACCAACTTATGAAGGTGGATTGAAGTGGGGGTGTATACTCAAATTGTAATGGGGGGGGGGGTATAAACAATTAATGATTTTAATAACCTTCTAGAATAGTGTAGAATTCGTGTTGGGGGGAATAACCAACATGGAAAGGGGTAGGTCTTTTTATTGAGCCTTATAAATCCTTATATTTTGTGCCTTTACTTACCAAATTATTCAAGGTAAGGTCAATAGACACAAGAAGAGTGGATTGAGGCTTTAAATATCCATAGAGGTTGAATTAGAATAGAACAACTCATAAAAAGAAATGCGGGTCACTAATTCAACCCCTCCCCATCTCAGTGACCTTACACTAATCTGGGAACATTAATTGCTATCAAAATAAAGGTTACATCTGAATGATCAAGAGGAATACTAGGGATGTAGAGCATACATTATGTAAAAAAATAGTAGTGTTCACATTTTTAATGGTGAGAACTGTCATGGCCGATAAAATATGATGATATTATATCTCCTATCAGTTGGTGTAGAAGTGAGAGATGCAGATTTAGTGGGATATCCACCCTATGTTGAGAATTATCTGATGAATTTTGATGATAATAGAAACATAGAGATGGATGGAATGGCTAAAAATGAAATTTTTATGGATTTATCAGAAAAGGTAAACACTAAAGTTATGATTCTTCAAACCGGAAAGTAAATCTAGGATAAAATATGAAGTAATTATTAAGGAAACCTTAAAGTCAATTAATATAGGATACAAATATGTATAATTATATTTGAAGATATTAAAATGGGTGATGATGAAAGTGTTGATGAATACTTTACAAGAGTAAATGAGATTTTCAGTAGCATCAGAATATTTGGGGAGAGACTGGATGACTTAACCATTGTGAAAAATTTGATGAGAAATTTTCTAGATAGATTTGATACAAAGGTTTTAACTCTAGAAGACAAACAAGATATATTATTAGATGAAATTCATAATATTCTCATCACATATGAAATCATTAAAATTCCATCTTTTAAGAAGAATGAAAACATTTAAAAATCCATTGAAGCTATGATAAAAGGTAAAGAAAGAACCAAATAAAAATCAGAATCAAGTGATTATGAGGATGTAGAAGGTGAAAAGGACATCAATAAAATTCTTTCCTTATTTACTGTAATTGTTAATAGAGTTAGGAAGAATGGAAAAGGAAAACAATCAATCAAATGCTCGAATTTCCAAAGGATCCGTTATTTTGATGGTGACTACACAAAGAAGAATGTTGTTGAAACTAAATTAGATGAAGATGATAACTAGTCTGAAAAAATAAAGGGGAAGAAATATAAGAAGAATTTTTCTTCCATGAAGTGAAATATGATGATCAGATAAATGAATTAATCTTCATCAACAATTAGCAAGTCAGAAGATTGAATATTTTATTAGAATCTAATGTGTCTTGTGGGTAAACCCAAGAATCCTAAAGGCTCATTTGAATACGATAAAGGTGATGGGATAACTGAACTATAATGGATGTTGAAAGACAATCTTGAAGATACACTTGAGACTAATATAAAAATCAAGAAAGAAAATAAAATTCTGAAGAAAGAAGTTGAAAAATCACCTTTAAAAATAATTAACATCTCAAGAAAGAGGAAGAACAACTTAAAGAAATGTGGGGATATAAAATAAAGATATCTATGTTAGAAGGAAAGGTGAATTTATTTGAACAAAAATCAGTTGGGAAGGAATAATCGTCACTTCTTGAAGAAAGTAAACAAAAAAGATTTAAAATAGTCGAATATAAGAAGATAGTGAATGATCTAAGTGAAATTATTGATGAGAAAGAGGATGAGTTATCACATAGATAGTCAATGTGTATTTCAGCTCAAAATGAGTTTAAGAAGATGAAAGAAGATTACAAAAATGATGTTGATATTAAGGGTGAATCTTCTGAAGCTGCTGAGAAGAAGGGTCCATAGAGAATGGTAGTCTTTATAACTAATGGATCTCAATGTACATTTTTTACTTCTAATAGTATGTGCCCGAGATACAAGACTAATTCACCCATAAGGTTTCCTCCTAATCTAAAACACCCAGAATTTATCTAAATACAAAAAAAATATTTATAGTAAACCATTTATTAGTTTGGAAGATCAAGGTTTAGTGGCTATTATTGGTGTTGGGGAATGATTGGTAATAATTATTATTCATATTAGTAAAACATGTTACTATTAGGAATGAGGAGTAAATAAAGGGGGATCAATGGTAAAAAATGAGGTCAAATTATCAGAAAGAGAGGTATGTAACAAAGACATCATCAAAGCTGTCAACATTAAACAAGTTTGAATAGTTGAAGATACTTTGTGAAAGATGTAGTCAAGAAGGGTACAATTCTGAGAAATTCTTAACAATACTTCTAAGAGTATTTACTATACTGAGATTGGGAAAAAATTCAAAAAAATATTGTAAAGTCTTGTGAAGATTTTGATAAAATAGAAAAGGTCAAGAAAGAATGCCTAGTTGTTTTGACAAACCAATAGAGATTGGATAATAAATTGTAGGAATCTAAAAAACATCTAAAAATAAAGGAAAGAAAGTTATTACAAAAAATGAGGTGGAAATATTTTTTCTAAAAAAATTAGATGATAATTCATGTGATGACTTAAAAATCATTAAGTGTGAAAGGTGTGAACAAATTGGGCATGATGTAATATAATGTATGAAAATTATGACAGCCTAGAAGAGATCATTAAAAAGATACAAAAAGTAAAAAAATCAATACATTTGATACTAAAAGGGAAATTAGATCCACTTGAAAAGTTTCAACTGATGAGGAAAGATCAATCATACCTTCTACGGAGTCTAAGAAGAATAAGAATTCCATATTGAGAGGAACATATCAATTTAAATATTATTTATGAGAAACTCAGAGATCCTCCTTATTACCTATTATTTTTTGTGTTTTGATATAACATGAGGGGAATTGAAGGATAGGTTTTAGGCTGTTTATGATAGGGGTTTATTAATTTTACCCTATTCAATTAAATTCTTATTATCCTAAGAATGCACTATAGTGGAACACCCTAGGTTCAATCACAAGGAGGCCGCTTACAACACATAATTTTTATATTGTCACTATTATAAACTAACTAATATAAAACAAATAGATAAAGTAATATAGATGGGATTTTTTATTAAGATAAATTTAATATAATATATATGATAATGAAAATTCAAAACTCAAAGAAAATAAATAATATACAAAGAAGTCAGCAAAAAAACCATTTTTCTCAGGGTAATGGTGGTATTATAAAATGAAGATATCGAAGTTGGAAGGAAAGAAGAATTTTTTTGAAGAAAAATCAGTTGTGAAGGAAGAATCATCACTTTTTGAAGAAAGTAAACAACAAAGATTGAAAATAGTTGAATATAAGAAGATAGTGAATGATCTAATTGAAAAGATTGATGAGAAAGAGGTTGAGTTATCTTATAGATAGTAAATGTGTCTTTAAGCTCAAAATGAGTTGAATAATATCAAATAATATTACAAAAATAATGTTGAGATTGAGGGTGAATCTTATAAAGCTGCTGAGAAGAAGGGTCCATAGAGAAAGGTAGTCTCTATATCTAATAGATCTCAATGTAGATTTTTTACTTCTGATAGTATATTCCTGAGAGACAAGACTAATTCACCCATAAGGTTTCCTCCTAATCTAAAAAACACAGAATATATGGAAATACAACAACAACAATATTTATAGTAGATATATTATCAGTTTAGAAGATCAAGGTTTAGATGGTATTATTGGTGTTGTGGAATTATTGGTCATTATTCTTATTTATACTAGTAAAACATGTCACTACCAGGAATGAGGCATGAATAAAGGGGTAGAAATTCTAAACTGATGAGGTTAAATTATTATAAAGATAGGTATGTGACCAAGACATCATCAAAGCTATCAATATAGAACAAGTTTTAATGCTTGATGATACTTTGTGAAAGAAGTGGTCAAGAAGTGTACAATGCTGAGAAATTATTGACAAGAATTCTGGGAGTATTTCCTATACTGAGATTGAGAAAAGATACAAAAAAACCAATAGAATGTCTTGTGGATATTTTGATAATACAGAAAAGGTCAAGAAAGAATACCTAGTTGTTTGGCCCAACGAACCAAGATTGGATAAGAAATTGTAGGAAGATGAAAAACATTATCAAAAGAAAGGAAAAAAAGTTATTAAATAATTTGAGGTGAAATATTTCTTCCAAAAAAAAGTATATGAGAAGCCATGTGATGACTTGAAAAACATTAAGTGTGAAAGGTGTGAAGAAACTGGGCATGACATATGATAATGTATGAAAATTATACCAGCCCAAGAAGAGATCATTAAGAATACATGGAAAGTAAAAAATCAATGCATTTGATACTGAGATGGAAATTAAATCCACCTGAAAAGTTTCAACTAATGAGTAAATATCAATTACACCTTATATAGAGTCTAATAAGAATAATAAGTCTAGATTGAGAAAAATATCTCAATCTGAATATTATTTATGAAAACCAGGAGATCCGCTTTATTCCCTATTATTTTATGTGTTTTGATCTAACATGTGGGTAATTGAAGGATAAGTTTGAGGCTATTGATGATATGGGTTTATAAATTTTACCATATTCAATTAAATTCTTATTATCCTAAGAATTAACCATAGTGGAACACCCAAGTTTCGATCACAAGGAGGCCGCTTACAACACACAATTTTTCTATTGTCACTATTATAAACTAACTAATATAAAACTAACATATATAGTAATATATATGGGAATTTTTTATCAAAATAAATTTAATATAATATATATGATAATGAAAATTCAACACTCAATTTAAATAAAGAAGACACAAAGAATTCAGAAGAAGAAATCCATTGTTCTCAGGGTTTCATGGTGGTCTTATCATTGTTATTAAAAATATTTCCTCATTATTATACACAATGTATGAAGGTTCTAGGCGTAGCGGAAGAACGTGGGTGGATGTTCCCACTTGGCTTTTTTTCATTAACAATGATCAATCCGGGATCAATACGACGATAAATGCCAGTCTCCACGGATTGAATCACAGAAATAGAAAAAGAAAATGAAAAGTCCCAGAACCAAAAAGTAGGATCATTACAGGTTGATTATAATTGATTTAATCAATTGAAAAGAATTACTATTTTGGCATTCTTTTTTCATTGATATTTAGGATCACGTTCCGATGAGATGCGTCGTTGCGTCGTAGAAGCCAAGGGTAGACTTCCTCTAGCGATGATCCACACATGCACCTCGTATCTCTGGACGTCACCAAAGGAGTCTCCGGGTGCTAGCATAGAGAAACCTTTGCTTGCATTGTTCGCCTTAGATCATCTTGATCTGATGGAAGAGGATCTCTCTCAGTATTGAGAGAGTTCTTAGAGGAAGAGGTTCTTTCGGCCTTGAATAAATTCTCCAGAATTATTGTGCACAACAATTCTCTTGTGTAGGGAAAGAGTTGGGGTCGTGAGGATATTTATAATCAGGTTTGAGGTTGTAGAGTTATGACAATAAATAAACGTGTTACACGTTTTATTTATTTCATTGACTCTTATTTAAAACCCACATGTAGAATAATTAATTACTTGACATGATCCCACACTCATTATAATAAATATCATTTAATAAAACAATATTATACCCTCAAAATCCCAACTGGAAAACAACACGACATGTAATCATTAATACACAGTGTGTACTTGTTTTCCATAAAACTACACAGCATGTAATCATTAATACACAACGTTTATATCTTGTTTTTCATTTCCTTTTTCCTCCATCATTAAAACAATTTAGGCTTCCTTGAATAATTATTAAACCATGTACAAGAATAATATTTATTCTACTTGAGATACTTGAACACACTTAGTGTGTGACCCTCTAGGCCTCTTTCTCGTTGGCATTAGGCGGGCTTGCCTAAAGTCCAAGATTACTGTCTAGAAATGGGTCAAGGTACCCAAGATAAAGAAGTTGACGCTGCATTGACGTGTCACCTCATACGAATGCTTACTATGTAATTTAATCCTTTTGTCTCAATTCTCATCAAGCAGGTTTCATGGCAGTGTCATTAACCTATATGCTTGATCTTTCATTCTTTGAATACCTGAAATAAACTAGTCGTTACACCATGGCCATGGAATTTCATGCGACGGTTCTATTTCAATCAAAGGGCTGAGATATCAACTTCCATAAATGGAAGGGACAAATCCTTCCTCGACTTATCCATTAACAACATGTCACTTGTGACGTACCCTACTTCCCGCCAACTGTCTGCAAGACGATTTTTGTCAGTAAATCTAAGTATGCGAGTCAGGACATGAGTTAATGATAATCTTCCAGTATAAGGATAATTAAACATTATCGTAGATAGAAATGTCCGATGACACCAATACATTTGGAATTACTACTGGTGGGTCTGTTCTCATTATCTCCCATCTTGGAGATTACCAAGTGCGAACTCTGTGAGAGAGAGTCTCGTCTTCTTACGAGTACTCGCACATGATGGTCTGTATAATATTTTTTCTATCATAGTATGTCATCCAACCGTAGAAATTTATTTAAGAATAGATTTATAGCATTTAAAGATTCTCATTATAGCGGGGATCTTCCATGACCTTATCAATGCAACAAATATTCCAGGACATTATTATATTATAATCATGCAGAACAATGAACAATATATAATAAGTGTACATTCATGTAATCAAAGTAAAAAACAGCTGGTTCTCAGGACACCAACCCTAACAAACTCCCACTTGGACTTGAGCCAATTGCCTTTGACTTTTAGTCTTCTAGAACTCACATGATGATCATGTTTCTACTGAGTCAAGGCTTTAGACAAGAGGTCCACCACATTGTCTTCCATGGAAATACTGCTCAATGCAACTTCACCTCTCTGAGAAAAATCGCTCAAGAGATGATACTTCCGAAGTATGTGATTTGTCTACTGATGTGACCTTGGCTCTTTTGCAAGTGCCACCGCTGCAGTATTATCACAATAGAGTGTGATAGGATCTTTACTGCTAGGTACTACATCCAGCTCTTGGATGAATATTTACATCCATACTACTTCTTCAGCAGCCTTAGAAGTTGTGATATACTTGGACTCTATTATAGAATCTGCCACCACACCTTGCTTTGAGCTCTTCTAGCTCACTGCACCTCCATTCAAACTGAAGATGTATCCAGTCTGTGAATTCATGTCATCTTGATCAGTCTAGAAACTAGCATCTACATGTCCTATGATGACTAGTTCCTTATATCCTCAATAAACCGGGAACATATCCTTAGTATGCCTCAGATACTTAAGGATGGTCCTAACTTCCATCCAATGGTGATCTCCTAGATCAGCTTGATATCTCCCTACTGCACTTAATGCGTAATCAACATCTATCCTTATACATAGCATAGCATACATGACTGACCCAATCACAGATTCGTAAGGGATCCTTGACATTTTCTTTCTTTCCTCATGTGTCTAAGGAAACATTTTCTTGGAAAGATGAATGCCATTAGACATTGGCAACAATCCCCTCTTGGACTGTTCCATACTGAATATTTTTAGTATATTGTCAATGTATGTACTTTAACTTAGGCCCCGCATTCTCTTAGATCTATCACGATGGATCCTGATCCCAAGAATATATGCTACCTCGTCCAAGTATTTTATAGAGATGCATTTATCCAACCATGCCTTAACTGACAGTAATACAAGTACTTCATTTCCAATTAGTAATATTTCATCAACATATACTATTAGGAAAAAGACTGCACTTCTACTAAACCTTTTTTAGACATAAGGCTCACATTCATTCTTAACAAAGCCAAATTCTGTTACAGATTCATCAAAATGAATCTTCCATGACCTTGATTCTTGCTTTAATCCATAAATGGATTTCTAAAACTTTCATACCTTTTTGGCATCCTTTGGAGTCAAAAACCCTTCAGGTTGTGTCATGTAGACATCTTCCTGGTGGTTCCCGCTAAGGAATTCTGTTTTGACATCCATTTTCCAAATTTCATAGTCATGGTAAGTGGAAATGGCCAATAGGATTCTGATGGATTTCAGCATCGCAACTTGTGAAAAGGTTTCAGCATAGTCAATTCCTTGACGCTGTCTAAAACCTTTTGAAACTAGTCGTACCTTATAGGTGCTGACTTGCCCCTCCATGTCTAGTTTCTTCTTGAATACCCATTTATTACCAACAGGATTTACATCCATTGGATGATCTACCAAAATCCAGACATGGTTTTGGTACATGGAATCCATTTTAGAATTCATGGCTTCTTGCCACTTGGCAACGTCTATGCCTTCAACTGATTCCTTGTAGGTAATAGGATCATCATTGTCAACCAATAATGAGTCACCATCCTCGGTGACAAGAAAACCATATCGTTCTGGTTCTCTCACCTCTCTTGTGCTCCTACATAGTTCTTGTGTCTCTGGAACAAATTGTTCTTCCACGGGGCTTTGTGGAATCTGTTCTTCTACCAACTCCTGTATATCTTGAGCCTCGACTTCATCGAAGTCTATTTCGCTCCCACTATCTCTTTTGGAGATGTGCTCCCTCTCAAGTAATATGGTGTGTCTTGCCACTATAAAATTTTTGTCTGAGGGGTTGTATAGGTAATATTTCCTTGTTTCCTTGGGGATATCCTATAAAGCTACACTTTGTTCCTCGGGGTGCAAGTTTGTTACCTGAAGAGGCCTTAACAAATGCTTCACTACCCCACACATGTAAATTCAATAAAATGGCTTTGCGCCCACTCCATAACTTATATGGAATACCATTTATCAATTTAGTTGGTACTTGGTTTAGTATGTGTGATTCTATTTGTAATGCATATCCCCAAAAGGATAATGGAAGATTCGCATGACTCATCATTGATATCACCATGTCCAACAAGGTTTAGTTCCTCATTTCACTTACACCATTCCACTGAGGTGTGTAAGGAGGAGTGAGTTGAGATAGAATCCCAGACTCCCGTAAGAAATCAATGAAGTCCTGATTAAGATATTCTCCTCCTCTGTTTGAGCGGAGTTTCTTAATCTTCTTACCAAGCTGGTTCTCAACTTCATTCTTGTATTCTTTGAACCAATAAAAGGAATCTGACTTATACCTCATTAAGTAAATATATCCATATCTACTAAAATCATCAGTAAAAGTTATGAAGAACGAGAACCCACCCCTTTCTTCAACTGGAAATGGTCTACATACATCTGTGTGAACTAATTCTAGAATCTCTTTAGCCCTTTCACCTTTCCCACTAAATGGGTATTTGGTCATTTTGCCTTGTAAACACGCATGACATACACCAAGTTGTTTTAATTTGAAAGAATCTAAATACCCATCTTGATGTAATTTTGTCAAACGTTTCCTATTGACATGACCTTTCCGGTGATGCCAATGTTGGGTGTGGTATGAGTCATGTGAATTAACTTTTCCATTGATTTCCATTACTTGGTTTGTGTAGTCTAACACATAAAGGCCATTATATCAATGTTCCCTACCAAAACAAATTTTATCTTTATAAAAGTATAAACATTCATTTACAAACTTGAATATGAATCTATCAGTATCTAATCTGAATACTGAAATAATCTTTTTAGTAACACAATAAACATAATAACAACCCTTTAAAACCAAGACCATCCTAGTAGGCAATGTGAGGTGGTAGTCTCTGACAGCTACAATAGCGAGTCTGGCGACATTGGCTACTCGTAGATCCACCTCACCTCAGTCAATATTTCTGAATATACTTGGTTCTTGTATTTAGATATATATTTGAGCACCACAAGAAGTATCTAATAACCAATTGGTAGAAATAGATAGATTGAATTTGATAACAAACACACCTGAAGCTTCCCCTTTCTTCCTTGGCTGGGTGCAGTTTTTCTTCTAGTGGCCCTTCTTGCCACATGCGAAACAATCAACCTCCTTTTCTCTTGACTCCCCTTTGATCTTATTTTTCTTGGAGGGCCTTGAATAAGCTTTGGGATTAAAGCTCTTTTCCTTCCCTTTCCTTTTATTCACCATGAGGACAGAAGGATTTTCACGCTTTATGTCATTGTCCACTTGGCGAATGAGGATAAGAAGATCAGACAGAGACTTCTCAATGTTGTTCATGTTAAAGTTCACAACAAAGTTAGAGAAGTTCTAGGGGAGTGATGAAAGAATGATATTAGTACCCAGTTCTTCAGGGAGTTTAAAGCCTAGAACCTCCAAGTGCTCAATGTAGCCACTGAGCTTGACTACATGAGGCCCAGGTGGGGCACCCTCTCCAAGCTTGATCTGGAATAGAGCCTTGGAGATCTCAAACCTTTCATGTCTTGCTCTCTCCTGGTATAGACCACGTAGGTGCTCGAGCATTCTATAGGAATACATGTCTTCATGAGACTTCATGAGCTCACTAGACATTGATGATATCATCAAACATTGAACTCCGAGTGCATCGTTCAAATGTTGATCATAGACCAGGAAATCTTCACCACTTGCCCCTTGGGTGGGCGATTCAGGAAGTGAGGACTCCAGCATGTAAAACATTCGTTCATGGCGTAGGATAACCTGAACGTGCCTAAACCATTTTTGAAAGTTACTGCCAGTGAGGATGTTGTCTTTATCCAGAATTGATCATAGAGAAAATGTGGTTGACGAGATTTTCATTTTGATTCTACAAATTAAAAGATCAGATTTATCAGTACTTTCTTGATTACATTTTATGAGAAATAATACATTTTATTAAGTCTCCCACTAATTTATCAAGTCCCGATGGCCCTCACCATTGAACATGGAATGTCCAGTTTCTTTGACATTCTAGTGGCAAGGATCCATATTCCCCTTCGCTTAACCCCAACAAGGGTTGGTAAAGCTATTTGAAGGTATTTATGTAGGTAGTTATTTGCCAACTTTGAGCTTACAGTTCATTGATCTGTTGAGTGGACTCCCCAATCCTAAAATACTGACTTGGATATCCTCAAATCATGCCTCTAATATTACACCAAGTCAAGAAAGGGATACTTATATTGATGTAATATGGTTAAGTTGACCCAAAACCTTTCATAAGGGCTTCATTTATAAAAGTAAGTGTCCCAACAAGGGTTGATCAAACACATATTTTTATTGAGTCTTGCCCTTACACAAGTAACAGAAGGCTTGGTCTGACTTAATATGGTATTTGAGGGATTTTAATCCTTTATGTGTAGTTTCACATTATCACATGCTTGTTAATATTAAGTGATTCTTGCTTAGGTGATTAACCATGTTCCGATAATGTTTACGCATAGTCCGGTTTTCATTTTATTCTATATTTACATGATTTTTTATTTCATTAATTATGTGATTGAGACAACACATACATAATAAATAAACCATACAATTAGACATAAATAAAATAAGATGGAATGATCATGAGCTTCTATTAGTTAGATTATCTAGCGGTTTTGATAAGCTAACCCTAACCTATGGAAAAACACCTTGAACCCGATGGTTCATGTTCTATAGCTCCCACTTGTCCATCTTTGTATCTTCTTGTGTTGGTTTCGACTCAGCTTTGGATTTTAAACCATCTCCTCTGGCTTGGGAGATCCTCTATTACATGGGTTTACATTAAAGAAACCATGGGCACACAGGCCCAACATTTTATTGGAAGAAGGCTCACATGCCAACAAATTTAAATAAATTTAAATGAATCCATACATATACAAAGGGTCTTTGGTCTAGCTCATGATCATCCATAGCATGCAATGACATTTATGCATATTTAGAATTAAAATTCCTTTAATCGTTCTATTATTCAAGATAATTCATGCTTGAATTCAATTAATTATGATCTTATAATTAATCAATTCTTTATCTTAAATTCCTATCTGAATTTCCTTGAGATTATTCTCATCCATATTCCTTGAATGGTGTCTTTGTACATTTTGAGAAAACCTGGTGAAATTCCATTTCTGGAAAGTACACTGCATGTAGTTTATATTTACACAACATGTATTTCTTTCACCTTTTATCCAAAGTACACACCGGGGGCTTTGGCGTGTTTTCTATACTTTGAAAATTTTGTAGTACATGACATGTAGATAAATCATACACGGTGTGTACTTCCTTGTTATGCGGTAACCGACCTGGAAATCCTGTGTAAATGGTACGCAACTTCTGCTTTGTACACGGTTTCACTTGGGCCGGATCAGACTACATGATGTGTCGCTCCAACATACATTCCATGTATTCCAGTTCCCACGTGCCATTCAATTCTGGTTAACTTGACGTAATAAATAATTAGGCATAATCAATTCACACGATGTGGTTTGGCGGGCCAGTGCCGATTCGTTGAACCTAAGTACACGTCATGTAGTTTTAATTACACACCATGTATTCTCATGTTGTACAGAAAAAAAGAACATCTCCTCCAGATGAGTTCCTCATTTTTATTTTAGTCAAAATTAAAATTAAAATGTTGTTTCTATGATATGAATCGAGAAATGAAGGAGGAAGAATAGATCTCATTTATTCAGATTTATAGAACAATTTATTTAGAATTGAATCAAATATAAATGCGTAAATTATCAACGAAAATTAAATAACTATAATCAACATTATAACCTCCCTCTGATAACAATTGAACGTTCCGGGTGCAGTGGAAGCACATGGGTGGATGTGCCCACTTGGCTTTTTGTCATTAACAATGATCAATCCAGGATCAATACGGCGATAAACTCCAGTCTCCACGGATTGAATCACAGAAATAGACAAATAAAAGGAAAAGTCCTAGAACCACAAAGTAGCATTATTACAGGTTGATTATAATTAATTTAATCAATTGAAAAGAAGTAACTTTTTGGCGTTCTTTCTTCATTGATATTTATGATCACGTTCCGATGAGATGCGTCGTTGTATCGCAAAATCCAAGGATATAATTCCTCTAGCGGTGATCCACATGTGCACCTCGTATCTCTGGACGTCACCAAAGGAGTCTCCGGGTGCTAGCATGGAGAAACATTTGCTTGCGTTGTCTTCCTTAGATCGTCTTGATCTAATGGAAGAGGATCTCTCTCAGTCTTGAGAGTGTTCTTGGAGGAAGAGGTTCTTTTGGCCTTGAAAGAACTCTCCAGAATTATTATGCACAATAATTCTATTGTGTAGTAAAAGAGCTAGGGTTGTGAGGATATTTATAATCGGGTTTGAGGTTGTAGAGTTATGATAGTAAATAAACATGTTACGTGTTTTATTTGTTTCATTGACTCTTATTTAAAATACCCATGTCGGATACTTAATTCCTTGACATGCACCCACACTAATTATAATAAATATCATTTAATAAAAAAATATTATATCCTCAAAATCCCGACTTGAAAACTACACGGCTTGTAATCATTAATACATGATGTGTACTTGTTTTCCATAAGACTACACGGTGTGTAATCATTAATAATCGGAGTGTATATCTTGTTTTTCATTTCCTTTTTCCTCCATCATTAAAACGATTTAGGCTTCCTTGAATAATTATTAAACCACGTATTGGAATAATCTTTATTCTAGTTGAGATACTTTAATACACTTAGTGTGTGACCCTCTAGGCCTCTTTCTCGTTGGCATTAGGTGGGCCTACCTAAAGTCCAAGATCACTATCTAGAAATTGGTCAAGGCACCCAAGAGAAAGAAGTTGACGCCGCATTGACGTGTCACCTCATACGAATGTTTACTATTTAATTTAATCCTTTTGTCTCAATATATCATCAAGCAAGTTTCATGGAAGTGTCATAAACCTATATGCTTTATCTGTCGTTCTTTGACTACCTGAAATAAACTCGTCATTACACCATGGCCATGGAATTTCATGTGAAGATTCTATTTCAATCAAAGGTACGAGATATCAACTTCCATAAATGGAAGGGACAAATCCTTCCTCCACTTATCCATTAATAACTTGTCACTCGTGACGTACCCAACTTACCCTACTTCTTGCCAAATGTCTGCATGATGGTTTTCATCAGTAAATCTAAGTACGCGAGTCATGACATGAGTTAATGATAATCTTCCAGTCTAAGGACCATTACACACGCTCGTAGATAGCAATGTCTGATGACACCAAGACATGCAAAATTGCTACTGGTGGGTCTGTTATCATAATCTCCCATCTTGGAGATTACCAAGTGAAAACTGCATGAGAGAGAGTATCGTCTTCTTACGAGTACTCACACATGACGGTCTATATACCATGTGTCCTATCATAGTATGTCATCCAACCGTAGAACTTTATTTAAGAATATTGTTATATCATTTCAAGGTTCTCATTATAGCAGGGATCTTCCATGAACTTATCAATGTAACAAATATTCCAGGACATTATTATATTATAGTCATGCAGAACAATGAACAATATATAATAAGTGTACATTCATGTAATCAAAGTACAAAACAATTGGTTCTCAGGACACCAACCCTAATAATGTAGAGATCAAAACCTTTCACTTTACACCCTCTCATTTGAATGGTATTACCCTACACCAAGACCTCTACATGTAGGATTAATCTCTTCTATATTAACACCTAATCCATTATCCACTATTTGAATGACTTAGATAACAACGAGAAGGAAAATGATTAAATGACGAGGAACAAAAAAATATTAGATAAAGTGAGGTGACCGCTCACCAAAATAAATTTAACCAAAACTAAAATATTAATATAAAATATTTAAAATCATTAAATAATAATAAACTCAAATATCACCACTTCCCTCCTCAAACAATAGTGAGTGTTATTCCTCCACAAACATAGAGTTTTAAAAAGAAGCATGGTTAGAGAAATAAATAAAATAAAATAAAGAGGAGAAGAATAGAAATAAACAGAATCAGAAGAAAATATACACTAATATAGATTGAAAATATTAAAAACTATTACAAAATGTAAACTCCATTGTATCCCCTAAAAATGGTTGCATCTTGAAATGGGAGAGGAGATACATATTTATAGGGAGAGGGGGTGAATAAATTCACTCCAAAAGTATCCACAAAATTTATCCACATTTATGTCACATTAAATTGCCAAAATTTTAAGATTTTTCTTCATGAAATTTGTTTAATAATTTCCCATTAATTCACCCTAAAATTTCTATCTTTATTGAAAATAGGATGTTGGAGTTATGAATGATTTACTCAGAAAAAGTAATTATATCTATGTACCTCATTACATTCCACATATTCACACTACCATGGCATTATGACCATGAAACCGGTAGATTAACATACTGAATCATTAATAATATTTTTTTTCACAATTTAATTCATGTCCCTCAACAAAATGTAAGACATTTTGGACTCATTGTTCAGATGGTATTAATTAATTATTGAATGAAACTGTTTCTTCCTGACGATACCTTTCATATTCCATATGTTTAAACCATTCAAATAATGACTTAATGAGATTATTTTACTTGAAACTAATCAAGGGATTGACCCACTAAACCCTAATTAATCTCAAGTTGTAATAAATGAATATTTACATGTTTATCCTGATTTATGCCTTAATTATGGATGTGAGGTCCACTCTACTGGTCATTACAACTTTCCAAAAACAATGATTTATTTGGGCCTCCAGATATCTGAATCAATACTTGGCCTAATTTATAAATATGTATCCAATGAACATGGGTATAATAAAAAAATTAATTACTCGATTTGGATCAATATTTAAAAAGATATTCTAAAAAAATTGATTGAAATTAGTAAAAATTCCAGAATTGAACTTTTTTTTCATTTAAGCTCAAAATACCACTAAAATCTAAAAACATGACAAGTACACATAAAATAACACAGTGGTGATATTATAAACATTTAATTATAGAATAAATTATATAAAAAAGTTAGCTTCATCAGTACCCCACACTTAAGAAATGCACTCATAGGTAGTCATCATATATTCAAATCAAAATCCACACAATAATAAAAAATGATAAAAAATCAATGATATTTTCCATAAAAAAATTCCCCCATGTCAATTATATGAAAAAATATTCCATTTCCTTTAAATTACAAACATATAAATTTCTTCAACCTCATAAATCCATCCATGGACCAATCATCACCTACATCACATTGAATTTTATGTCACTCTTCACTGAAAAGAAATTAAATCTGGAGTTATGAAAATAAATGGAAAATGCATGTATCAATATAGTCATGTGAAAATTATCATATCTATAGAGTGTGAAACATGAAAATGAAATAAATCATGAAGAATTTTCTAGGTGAATTCTGTGTCTTAGGGGTGTTGGGAAAATTATTAAAAAATTTAAGGTCAGAAATAGGGGGCTTGAATCTTAAGTACAATGCATGAATAATCAAATGAAAATAGAGGATTAACCTCACTAAAATACCTTTGATAATGTGAGACACAAGACCACCCCTTTTTTTTTGACACGATAGATGAGACAATTAGTCATTACAATGAATGATATCATCTAATTTCTCCCCTTTTTACAATTTTTTTAAATCTCCTAAAAGGAATAACTTTATTTTTTTATGAAGGATAAGCTGAAAATTTAATAAAATGGATAAATCAAAATCATGACCTTGATTTAAGAGAGGTAAATAAGTTATAAAAGAATGTACCATGAGGAATTCAAACTCATATTCATTTTTTTGAAGGAGAACTAGATGAAACAAATGAAGCATAATGAAATGATAACTCAAGCCCCATTATATAATTATAAACTACACAAAATGTTGAAACACACCTCAAGTCACCCAAAAAGAAAAAAAATCCCAAATAATTCACATGAATGGCCCTCCTCCCACACTCCAACTTGAAATATCCATGAAAAAAATACTAAGTGTGTGGAGACATAAAGAACAATCAGCTTGTAATATAGCTTAAACCTATAAGGAAACTCATGGAATATAAGGGATAAAGAAGGATAAATATAAAGGTGGGTATCAAGTTAAATATATTGATATCTATATAAGTTACTCAATCATATTAAAAAAATTCCATTAAATCCAAATCATTGAAACAGAAAAACCACAAATTCTGGTTCTCACAAAAAATCTATTTTTCTCTCAAAAAAGTGCAGGTACTGGGAGGAATATATCAATGTAGTACAGAATAACTCACAGGACTAGAAATATATGTTGAGTTAGTGCTTCATGGGAATGAATTTCAGAAATCAGTAAAAGTCATTAAAATTCTTGAAAATAAAATTCAAGGAAAAATGTTTTCACATCAACAATCAATTAAAATAAATTTCTCCAGAAAACAATTTCAATTACCTCAAAATCAATTCATTTGTGAAAAAGGGATAATAATTATAATTTAATCTCAAGGTTCCTAGAAATTATAAACAAAATAATCACATAAAAACTAAGAAGGTTGAAAATCCTCCTACCCTTAAATTTCACTACCCTTTATTTCAGCTCAAAAAAATATAAATAAGGGTTGAAAAATTAAAGAGAAGTAAATATAAAACCAAGATTTATTTGTGGGTGGAAGCTTTGAGTTAAGATCCATGATTCTACAACATTAAACCTAAATTAATTAAATAAAAAAAGATGATAAAAATAACAAAAAATAAATAGAAAGGGGAAAGACAAGGATTATTCTTTGTTTGATCCCCTAAGTGGGTGCTAGGTTTTTACTACCCCTAGTTTGGTAGTAACAGTGGTTTAGCCTCAATCCAAAGATGGATAGGATTTCTTACTTAGAAACCAATATTTTTTATTTATACCAAAATGAATTAGTATGTGATAGGAGTGAACCCCCCCCAAAAAAAATCCCAACCCCCATAATATATGAAAAAGAATATTTGAGGTGTAAAGGGGGAGGGAAAAGAAATTAGTGATGCTCCCTGTTTATATCAGCTAGAGGAGAAATGTCCATTGGTGTTAGCTATCTAAGAATAGGGTGTGTCATATCATATGGTTCACATTTATAAAATGATTTCTTATAGATTTATTCTCTATTCTATCATCCTAATTTTTATAGGTGAACAACTCAACTAGTTCCTCATTCTTCTCCTCAATACAGGTAACTTATTCACCTTATTTATCCATGTCCTGCAAAAATGGTACTTGACCTATACTATTGTTGGTGTCAGTAAAAGATTAAAATTTATATTCCTACTAACTACTATATATGTGGCAAGTAGGGTCGAACCCATAGAAAAGGTGATTACGACCACCATTCTTCTAAAAACATTCAAAAGACCACACTGTAGTCAGTAGTGAAGTAGAGTTTCTACTTTTTTTATTTTTTATATATATTTTTTTTTTTATTTAGTAGTAGAGTGAAAGAACATTTAAAAACATGTATCTAAACTAAATTGAAACTAGAAACAGGTGAAAACATAAGGGAATAGAGATATAGAACGTTGATAAATGAACAATCTAATAAAACAATCGGGAAAAAACATCCATTATACTAGTTTTAAAAGTATTTCAATTCACTTAAAAGTTATTTTAGAGTACCAACTTAAAGAAAATGACTCACCACTCTCACCAGGAATTAAGTCTGACAGGTTGATCAAATTTAGAGTTTGCCACTCTAGATAAATAAACAGTGGTAGTCATTATTTGAAAATGCCAGTAGGACGAACTCACCGTAAGTCCTGAAGTCTTATGAATTTATTATATTTTGAAAGGTGTTTCCACAATAAATCTCACCAATTGACTGTGAGATTGGAAATTAAGTTCTAGTGGTACAAGAAATTGAATGAACTCATCACTGATCTCACCGATCAATACTGAAAACATCAAAATGATAAAGTGAAAAGAAAATTAAAAGATAACCAGCATAACTTCAATTAATCCCCAAACTAAATGATTTAACTAGTAAAAATTTTCATTATCATCACCACAATTATAACATACTAAACAAAGTACTAATACTAGAATTATGATGGAAGATAAACTCCGGAGATGATGCTCTGCTTCTGAACTCCTCCAGCTCCAAGAAGTGGTTCCAGATTCTCCCTCTAATCTTCTTCTTCTCGAACCTGGATCATTGAATATATCTCACTCACCTCTATTTCAATGTTTTTCTTCTAATATATCAACTTTCATCTATTACACGTCGCTAAACATTTCCACCGACATACTTCAGTTCCTTTCTTTCGCATTGCACACATGTGTTTTTTCGCGAACCACATGTCGCACTAGATTTTTCTATATAACTAACTCTTTATGAGTTAGTTTAATGTATCTGGATATGTTTTTTAATCTACTTTGAACCTGTACAGGAAGGAACAAAAAAATAGTTAAAAACATGTAGAAAAATAAAATATTAATTATTAAAGTAATTACAAAGTCCTTAATTATATTTAAATAATTATACTTATTAAGTTATTTTATTATTATTATTGATAATAGATTATTATAACTTCATTTTAAAACATAGATTATTATTAATTAAAATGAATTATTAAATTGGTTGTTACTTAATTATAAAAGTTAAGTTACAACAATTTAATTATTATAAGTTGACCGAAATTGTTAATAAAAAAGTCATTTAAAAATTAAGTATAAAATGTTTTATTAATTATTAATTTTAAAAGTTATATTGTTATTAATTTATTACTTCATATTAATCAACACTATAAAAGTAAATTATAAACATTAAATTTTTTATTATTTTGAAGTTCAAAATTATTCACAAATCCAAATCAATAGATTAATTTATTTTATTTTATAATTAAAATTGATATTTTTGTTTTAAATACTTTTAATCAGTAAGTTTTAATGTTTATTTAATTAATATTATTAATTAATTAATTAATTATTTTATTTTATTTTTTATTTTTTTGTTATTTTTTTAATAAACTAGGTCTTCTCCCTCCACCCTAATCTCATATATTCTACACTACATGGAAGAGTGGAGAGGATTTTCGTTCATCTTACCCAAATCGGAGGCAGCTGGATCTCCATCAGATGAGGTCTCCTGCCTTCTTCGACTCCAGTGTAGCTTCACGTTGGCTCAATGAAATCCAACTGCTTCCTTCTTTTGTGGAAAACATCCCTATCAGACTCCTCCTCACGCTGTGGGCAACCTCACCTGCTCGTGACGGCTTGTAGTTGTAGTAAATCCCCCATGGTGGTGTGACGACCCCATATCCATTAGCGTCATCTGTGTCCATACCAGTGGTGGCGTGACTGTCAAACCATAAAATAGAGGGAGAATCTAGGTGGCACGGAAGGCGGTGGCTTGCGCCTCAGGACCCATGATGGTCCGGGTCGATCCTCCAGTAATATTGAATCTTTGGCTCCACATCAGCTCCTCAAGGGTATATTATTGGATCCAAACCTCCTTGAAAGTGGTGCAACATAGGTCCAAATGGTGGCGACTCCAGGTGTTTTGGTTGCTCAAGAGAAAGTCTGATTTTTTTAGATATGAGTTATGGTTTAATTATAGTTTTATTCTATTACTGCGATGGTTGATTAAGAGTAAAAGTGGTTCTGTAGGACACAACGATGTCAGTGAGTCAAAGTAGAAACAGGAGTGAAGAAGCTCGGATAGACATAAGGTTGAGGGAGGTGGTTCGTGTTTAGGGTGACAAAACTGGTAGTGAAGCAGGCGTTCAGGCATGGCCGCAGTGCTTCAAAGGATGGTGAAGACAATGGTTGAAGGTGTCAGGGGGATATGGGATTAGTGAGTTAAGGGAAGTGAGATTACCGATAGTTGAAGGAAAAAAGGTCACCGATGGAGTAAAATAAAAAAGGTCACTATTGGTCTATAAAAAAATAAGGTTACCAATAGAAATAAAGATCACCATTACAAAAAGAGAAAAGGTAACTGATGGGTATAAAAATATAAGGTTATCATTAGCTTAAAAACAAAAGGTCACCGATAGAACAAAATTAAAATCTACCATTATTTTAAAATAAAATCAAAAATGCAGTTAAATAAAAGGTTATCAATGCCTAATAAAAATAAATATGGTTACTGCTTGTTAAAAAGTAAAGGTCACTATTGGTTAGAAAATAGAGGTCACTAGTAGCTTTAAAGATTTAAGGTTACCAAAAGGAAATAAGTGACTGGTACCGAAATACAACAACATCAGTGGATTTAAAAAAAAGAACTAATGGTAAGACAAAAAAATTAAAACTCCATAAATTAAACTAAAAATTAAAACTTAAGTTAATTAAAATTAAAAATTAGAACAAGACTAAACAACATATATTAAAAACAAAATTATTATTAAACTTTAAACTTAAAAAAAATTATTAATTGATAACACATAAATTGAAAACTCTATTATAGTAAACTAAGTTGAAAAAAGACATAAATTAAAATTTATTAAAGGGTCTGCAGTGAGTGAAAAAGGATAACATCAATGACTAAATAAGTTACTGATAACTCACGTGTGACTCACCAGTAGACTAAAAACAAAAGTTAATGACTTAATAATTTAACATCATTCTTAGGATTAAATAATTAAAATTTTAAAACTCTTAATTAATTAATTGAATAACTAAGTGAATAATTTAAAGTTAAATTTTCATTATTTCATTTAATTTAAACTCTTATTATTAACTTAATTAATTAGGAGGATGATCAAATATATTAATTAATGAAGTTAATATATTTTAATAAAATAAATTCTAAGTTAATTAGATAGAAATACGATGATTAAATAATTGTTTAAAATAGATGTTAATTTATTAAAAAGTTAGGCAGATTTTAATTAACCAAACTAATTAAGAATTAATTAAATTATAAAAGTAAGGTAAGATCAAAATAATTAATTTAAAGAGTAAAAATACTTAATTAATTTTAAAAATTGATTAATTAAAAATTTTAATTATAAAAATACAAAATCACAATTATTTTAGGTATAAGTGCTTAAATAATTAATTAAATCATGAAAAATTAAGTAAAAATATGTGAAAAATCTATGTAAAAATAGAGCCACATCAAATTCCCCCACACTTAAGCATTTTTTGTCCTTAAAAAAATTCTTACTTTGTTACCTTTGAAAAAAATTGTATTATTTATGATTCTACTCAAACTGTAACATGTCCAGCATATAAGAAAAGATGATAGAACATGAAAACAAGATTTTAAAAAGATATTTTCAAATCAAGTCTTGCCTCAAAAGACTACTCAAATGATAATAAATATAGAAAAGATTTATCAATCAAAGAAAGTGTTATTCCTAATACAAGACTCTACTTAGTGATCATTTCAATCCAAACTCAAGTTTTAATTTCAAGAGTGACAAGAGATAAAAAATCAGTGGGGTTAAGAACTTAATAGTAGGAACTATGTATATTGACTCTTTCCTAAGTTCCAAGAATAATTAATTTTTTTTGTGAATAAACTTAATGAAACAACCTAAATGACTTCCATAATAAAATAATTGACCCATTCTTCATCTGGTGTTCATCATTCCCATCACATTAATGAACTCATTTTTTACCCTAGACACTTTATTTTTATTTTTCCCAAGCCATGTATCATGTGAAAATCACTGTGTAATGCACTTATTCAAAGTGTACAGATAGATTATAGTAAGCAGAAACTCACCCAGTAACTAGGGTCTCAGAGAGTCACCATAGGATCCAAGATTCTCATACTACTATAGTTTCCAAAGATTTTTATAAAAATCATTTACATTGTCTCATTAAGTTTACTAATTTAATAAATAAAAGTAAAATTAATCTCCTAGAATCAAAATCAAAATTCCAATTCCAAGGGTTATAATTATGACTCCACTAACTGGTCACCAATATCACTCTAAAAAATAGTCCCTAAACCAACTTTCCATAAAACCACTAAGTAATATCACTTAGAAATCATCCAACCTCATTAATTTCATATTCAAAGCATAAATTAACTACCAAAGAGAAATTTTCCATAGGTAAGACCCATTTGAGTAAAATGTAAATCCTATACTTATGAAATACTTTTGAATAAAATTAACCAATTTTTTAACAAAAAGTTTGAAGTTGAAGCGGGAATTGATGGGCTTTCAATTAAGCATAGTTTTGAACAGTCAAAAATTGATCCCCTCCCCCATACTTAAAACCCATATTTTTCCCTAAAGTTGACTTCTAAATATGAAAAATAACAATTTGAAATTTAAATTTCAAAAAAGATTTTGAATTTAGTACATTGATGACATGTATAAAGGGTATATTTGAAGTTCAAAAATGTCATTTTACACAAAGAATAAGTTTAAAGTAGGTCCACATGCATTAACATTTAATCCAGTGAATAATTTTCAATACAGCTCAAAAGTAACATGTGAGGTGTAAGTGAATTGTGTACTGGGTGCAAGAATTTTAACAGATTATGTTCTATAATGCGTTCAATAGAGAAGAACAATGAATTCTAAAACACCCTAACCTATAGTAGATTTAAAAAGACCGACAACAAGTACGTACCCCCCACACTTAATTTCAAGTAGTGAGAAGATTTTAATAATAATGAAATTAAGTTTTCAGTAGAGAATTTCATGTAGACTTTTTTATTTACACAGTGAAATAAAAAATATTTTCATTCCAATACAAGCAGAATTTTAATCTTATGAAGAAATTTTTTAATAGAAAATAGGAGAAAAAATAATTGAAAAAATAAAGTGAAAGAACTTCCCTGTAAAATAATTTTAATTAAATCTTAAGCAAGGGAATTCCAATCCTTCATGAAACCAATCAGTAGAATCCTAAAAACACAGATCATGTAAACAAAGAAAAAATAACCAGTATAGATAGAGAATACAGAAGTCAGCAAAACAACACTTTATTACAACACAAAATAGTAAAAAAATGAATACAAAGAAAGAGTATGGGTTGAATGTCGTGAAGAACTGAACTTAAAGTCTTCATT
This sequence comes from Viscum album, assembly GCA_963277665.1. Lineage (NCBI taxonomy): Eukaryota > Viridiplantae > Streptophyta > Magnoliopsida > Santalales > Viscaceae > Viscum > Viscum album. The sequence continues at coordinate 160,458,986 of OY728155.1, read as the reverse complement.
TAGACATTATTTTATTACAAATTTTAAGCATTTTATTGAGAATAAACAAAACCATGGGTTTCCTCCCATGCATTGCTAAGTTTTAAATTATTCAGCTAGACTTTATTCAAGATCAGTTTTCAAGCACTGTGAAGGCATACAAACCCTTTGGTTGCCCCTCAAAATAAAGTTTTACTCTCCGTACATTAACTAACATGGGTTTTTTTCTTCCCCTTCAATTGAAAAAACTCTATGCTTAAGCACTCTCATTATAATAAAGGGTCTAAACCACTTGGACTTAAGTTTTCTAGGAAAGATTTTAAGTCTAGAGTTAAAGAGGAGGACCTTATGTCCCGATTTGAATTCTTTGGTTTGTATGATAGAATCATGAAAGAGTTTAGCCCTCTATTTATAAATTCTTAAATGATCAGAACTCTCTCTCCTAATCTCATCAGGTTCACTTAACTGAAGTAATATACTCTCCCCATCACTCTTAAAGTCAATGTTTAGAGCCTTAACTACCTAATAAGACTTGTGTTGAAACTCTATAGGTAAATGACAACATTTCCCAAACAATAGCATGTAAGGATACATACCTATTGGGGTCTTGAAAGCAGTACTATATGCCCATAAAGCTCCATCCAATTTAAGACACCAGTCTTTCCTAGAGTTTGATATAGTTTTATCAAGCATATGTTTCAGTTCCCTATTTGAAATCTCCACTTGTCCACTAGACTATGGATGATAAGGAGTACCAGTTTTATGAACCCAAACATATTTTTCTATCAAATAATTAAACTTATAGTTCTTAAAATGTGTTCCATTATTAGTGATAAAGGATTTGGGAACTCCAAATCTTGTAATGATGTTCTTTTTTACAAAATTTATTATAGAGTTGGCTTGATTGTTGGGCATTGCAACTGCCTCAAACCATTTTGACACATAATCTACAACAACAAGAATATACTCATTACTATGAGATGATGGAAATGGACCCATGAAATCTTAACCCCAGACATCAAAAATATAAAATTCTAGAACTCCTTTTTAGGGAAACTCATACTTCCTACCAACATTACCTAGTCTCTGACATCTATCATAGCCAACCACAACGTTCATAGTATCCTTAAAAAGAGTAGGCCAATATAAACTAGATTATAATACTTTTGGAGTAGTCCTCTCACCACTATGGTGACCTCCCCAAGACAAGGAATGAAAAATCTCTAAGACATACAATATCTCTTCCTCAAGAACACATCTCCTAAGAATACCATTAGCACATCTCCTAAACAGTAGGGGATCATCCCAAAGATAGTATTTAGGCTCAGAAATGAATTTCTTCCTTTAGTTATTAGATATATTTTTGGGAAAGATACCTACTTCCAGGAAGTTGGAAAACTCTGCATACCATGCAGATTGATTAATAGAAATAATGAGAAAATTTTCATCAGGGAAGGAAGAGTTTATCTTTCTAGGATCTACAGATTGAGAAAGAGGAATCCTAGAAAGGTAGTTAGAAACTAAATTCTTAGCTCCCTGCTTATCCCTAATCTCTAAGTCAAACTATTATAATAATAGAATCCATATAATCAGCCTGGTTTTAGTTTTTTTCTTATATAGAAAGTACTTTAAGGCATAATGATCAGTGAAAATGATAACTTTAGGGCCTAAGAGATACTGTCTAAACTTTTCTAGAGAAAACACGATAGTTAAAAATTATTTTTCAGTAGTGGTGTAATTATTTTGTGATTAGTCTAGAAGTCTAATAGCATAATATACCACATGCACTTTCCTATCTTTCCTCTTTCCAAGTAAAACACCAACAACCATATCACTAGCATCACACATAAGTTCAAAAGGTAGTTTCCAGCCAGGTGTAGTGATAATGGGTGATGTAGTGAGTTTCTCTCTTAATAAATTAAATGATTTCAAAACATTTTCATCAAAATTGAAAGGGGAATCCATGAACAACAAAGAACAAAATGTCTTAGTTATTTTTGAAAATTCTTTTATGAATCTCCGGTAGAAACTGACATTCCCTAAGAAACTTTTAATTCCTTTAACATTTTCAGAAGGTGTTAGTTTTTGAATAACATCAGTCTTAGTAGTATCAACTTTTAAACCTCTCTTGAACACCTTATAACCAAGAACGATACCTTATGTGACCATGAATTGACACTTCTCTCAATTAAGAACAAGGTTGGTTTCAATTCATCTTTCAAAAACTAACTCAAGATTTCTTAGAAAAGAATCAAAAGTACTTCCTACAATGGAAAAATAACGCATTAAAAATTAAATGATTCTCTCAATCATATACAAAAAGATAGCCATCATACATATTTGAAAGGTGGTTGGAGCTCTACACAACACAAAGGGAATCCACCTGTAGGAAAATGTCCCAAAGGGGCATGTGAAAGTGGTGTTTTCCTAATCCTCTAGAGAAACAAGAATCTTGTTGTAACCAGAATACCCATCCAGGAAACAAAAAAATTCATTTTTACCAAGCCTCTCAGTCATTTGATCTAAGAAGGGCATTGGAAAATGGTCCTTCTTAGTGGCTGCATTCAGCTTCTTCATAATCTATACAGACTCTCCATTTTGTGGCTTCCCTAACTTGGATTTCTTCATTCATTCAATCTTTAACTATAGTAAAACCCCACTTCTTGGGGAATACCTGAACAGGGTTGAACCAAGCACTATCAGAGATGGGATAGATCATTATAGTGTCCAAAAACTTAATCACTTCCTCTCTCACAACTTATTTTATGTTTGGGTTCAATATTCATTGACACTCTACCATAGGCTTATGGTTAGGATTCATATATATTTTATGCATACAGAATGAGGGACTAATACACTTGATATTAGTTATGGTCCAGCATATAGAAGATTTAAGCTTTTTCAACACACTCAAAAATCTTTGTTCTTGATTTTCATTAAGCTCAGCAGAAATTATGACAGGAAAAGTGGAATTCTCACCCAAAAATGAATATTTCAAATGAGAAGGGATTGGTTTTTGTTCAAGAATGGGTGGTTATACACTAAAAGGAATACTATTAGGCATAGGAGGTCCAAGATCTTCAACATTTCTCTTGTAAAGAGTTTTAAATGATGAAATATTTTAAATTTAATGTTCATATTCAGAAATAATAGTGCTTCTGTCCAAAGTGGACATCACACTATACATGTTTTCCAGATCAGAATTCAACAAGTTTTTCAAAGAAGAATCATCAAGTTATTTTATCAGTTCTCCCTCAAAATCATAAAAGTTATTAGTAAGGTTGGTGTTAACAGAAAAATCCTCAAATTCACTAAAAAATTTCCTATGTTTAGAAATAGAGGACTCTTCTAAAGTAGATACTGGACAATTGTCTAGTTCTTGAAATTTTTCTAGATTTGGTGTTTGAGAATAATTTTGAATTTCTAACAAAATCATCTGGATTTATGGATTATAAATTATTTTCTTCAGTAGAGAACTGATTTTTAGATTCTTCAGAGTTACCAATTGTGTTCTCATATTCTAAGGACTCTACCATTGAATAGTTTTCATAAAAAGTTAGTCCTTTGAAATTTTTAAACACATTCAACTCTTCTTGTTGTTCTCCAATTTTAAAAATTAAATGACCCTTAGAGACATCAATTAAAGCACCACCTGTGGCCAAAAAGGGCCTACCCAAGATGATGGGGACCTCTTGATCACACTCAATGTCTAAGACTAAAAAGTCTGCAGGCAGAAACAGTTTCCCTACCCCAGCTAGAAATTCTTGTATCCTACCCACAGAATGAGAGAAAGATATATCAACTAACTGTAGTACGATTGTGGTGGGTTGAAGGTCACCCAACCTGAAGTGCCGAAATAGTGAGTATGGGAGGAGATTAATACTAGAACCTAAGTCACATAAACAATTGAGCTGATCAATAATTTCCTAAGGTATATGGAATGTCAAAGCTACCAGGGTCTTTCAGTTGAGGTGGGATTTTCTTTTGGAGTACAGGACTACACTCTTCAGTGAGGCTATAAGTAACAACTTATTCTAGGATATTTTTTTTGAATTTTTTTTAATATATTTAAAGTAATATGGTATTTTATTTAAGACTTGAATGAAAGGAATGTTTACTTGATGTTTAAAAAGGAGACCAAGGAACTAAAGAAGATCATCCTTAGTGTTACGTTGTGGTTTTAGCTTCTCGGGGAAAATGATGGGTGGGGAAATTTGTTTAAGGATAGTAAGTATATCCCTCTCCTATTCCTAAACTTTTTCTCTTCCTTTATTATTTTGATTTTTAGATTAATGTTCTACATGAGATTCAAATGATAAATTCATATTTTGATCATTTTCAGCAGCTTTCTGTGAATTTCCAGCATGTAAATAAAGCAGATTTTTATTACCAGATTCAAGTAGATCTTTATTTTGGGCATTTTCAAGGTCTTTTTCTGCAAAATATTGAGTATTAAGTTCAATTATAGTTATTAATTCCATGGAATTATCTCTAGGGTTAAGCTCAGTGGTACTTGGAAGTCTACCTTTTTTCCTAGATGAAAAATATCTAGCAAGTTGTCCAAGTTGTGTTTCCATGTTCAGCATTCTCACATTAGTTTTCATTTTATCCGAATCATATTGATTTTGATGTTTAGTTAGTTGAGTCATGTATCTTTTCTCTTGAGAGTTAATTTTGTTCAAGATTATATCAAGCTTAGATGAAATTTGAATATCATTGATACCTTGTTCATTTGAAGACTCACCCCTATGTTGATTTTGAAAATTTGGTCTTGGTTGATTAGAGTAATTAGGGGTAGTAGATTGAATAATTAGGACTTGATCTTTCCAGGAAAGATTTGGATGGTTCCTATATCCTTGATTTTAATTTTTTTTAAATGGGTCTCCTTTAGGAGGTATTATATGACCATTGTTAACAAATTTAAAATTCTCTTATTGTTGAGATGGAATATCAAAGTTATGACAAAAGTTTTCAGTATTCCCAATCATACTACACTAGACACATTGTTCCCTTAAATACTGATTGGTGTTTTGATAGAAAAGTTTATTAATAGTTTTTTTATAGTTATGGTTCATTAAATATTGAAATTGGTTGGTGATTTCATCAAGTTTTACTTGAGTGTCATTTGTTGAACCAGTGTTTGAATTAACATTTCTATTGACTCTTTTTCTTCTTAATTTTTTATGTTGTGAATTCAGTGAAAGATTATTAAAATTTTGTCTATGTTCTTCATTTTTCTTGTCAATATAGTTACCCCTAACATCTTTCTCAACTAGATTCTGTTCAGAGTATGATAACCCTTCATAGAAGGTATCCATGAGAAGGTGAGACAGGAGTTGATGATGGAGACACTACCTAAGAAGATCCTTGAATCTATCCCAAGATTCATAAAAAGCTTCTCCATCCTCTTGATAGAAACTAGTTATCTTAGTTCTAAGTCCTTCTTTTATTCTTTGGGGATAAAATTTCATGATAAATGAGTTATACACTTGATCCTAGTTTTTGAAAAGTTTCTCATATAGACCCAAAAACCAATTCCTAGAATTCCCTTTAAGGAAAAAGGGAAAGACTCTCATTCCTATATCATTTTCTGTGAGTCCTAGAAGAGTTAATTTCTGCACAATATTATAGAAATATCTAACGAAGGAAGGAGAGTCCTCATTAGAGAGCCCATTAAATGCAGGCAGTAGTAAAATGTGTGATTTCTTTAGATTATAATTTTGGGCTCTTAGAGATAACCTAATAGAATATGGATTGCTTGAAACTTGAGGGAGTTAGAACTCCCTCATCCTAGGACTTTAATTTTCATCTAAGAGTTCCAGTTGTTTATTTTGAAATTTTTTATCAGGAACTCTATAATCTATGTTCTCCATTTCAATTTTCTTTTTCTTTCTTAGTGTAGTGAGTGTTTGTCAAGTTCAAGATTTAGGGGATCTAAACTAATAGAAGAGGTTCTTGTGATCATGAAAAATTTGGTAACAATTCAAAATAGCATAAAATTATAGGTAAAAAAGAGACAATAATATAGATAATAGTAGCAATTCTGTAGAAAATGAAGCACATTTGTTTACAGTTTTCAATTTTTCTTAATTTTTTTGATGTTTTTTATATGAATTTTTTAGTTATTTTTGAAAAAGAATGGCTCATGCCTTCAACAAAAATAGAACCAAAAACATGACCTGTACTATTTTTGGAGTTGATCATAGTTTAAAATTTATATTCCTACTAACTACTATATATTTGGAAAGTAGGGTCGAACCCACATGTAAGGGGATTATAACCACTATTCTTCTAAAAAAATTCAAAAGACCCCACTGTTGTCAGCAGTGGTGTGGATTTTATACCTTTTTCTTACTTTTTATATTTATATATTTTTATTATTTAGTAGTAGAGTGATATAACATTTCAAAACTTGTATCTAAACTAAATTGAAACTTGAAACAGTTGAAAACATAAAGAAATAGAGATATAGAACGCTGATAAATGAGCAATCTAATAAAACAATTAGGGAAAAACCTCTATTATACTGGTTTTAAATGTATTTCAATTCACTTAAACGTTATTGTAGAGTACCACCATAAAGAAATTGAATCACTTCCCTCACTAGGAATTAAGTCTGAAAGGTTGATCAAATTCAAAGTTTTCCACTCTAGATAGATCAAACGTGATAGTCATTATTTGAAAATTCCAATAGGATGAACTCACCATAAGTATTGAAGTCTTATGAATTTATTATCTTTTGAAAGGTGTTTACACAATAAATTTATATAATTGATTATGAGATTTTGAAATTAAGTTCTAGAAGTACAAGCAATTGAATGAACTCAACATTGATCTCACCGATCAATACTGAAAACATCAAAATGATAAAGTGAAAAGAATATTAAAAGATAACTACGGGAACTTCAATTTATCCCTGAACTAAATGATTTAACCAGTAAACACGTTCATTATCATCACAAAAATTGTAACATACTAAACAAAGTACTATTACTAGAATTAAGATGGAAGATAAACTCATGAGATGATGCTCTGCTCCTGAACTCTTCCAGCTCTAAGAAGTTGTTCCAGAGTCCCCCTCTAATCTTCCTCTACTCAGACCTGGATCATTAAATGTGTCTCACTCACCTATATTTCACCGCTGCTCAACTTAATATATCAACTGTCACCTGCTACACGTCACTGAATGTTTCCACCGACATACTTCAATTCATTTCTTTCGCATTGCACACATGTGTTTTTTTCGAACCACACATCGCACTAGATTTTTCCATGTAACTAACTCCCGATGAGTTAGTTTGATGTATTTGGACATTTTTTTACTCTACTTGGAACCTGCATAGGAATAAACAAACAAAATAGTTAAAAACATGTAGAAAAATAAAATATTAATTATTAATGTAATTATAAAGTCTTTAATTATTTTTAAATAATTCTATTTTTATGTTATTTTATTAATATTATTAATAATATATTATTATAACATCATTTTAAAACATATATTATTAATTAAAATGAATTATTAAAATTTTTGTTACTTAATTATACAAGATAAGTCATAACAATTTAAGTATTATAAGTCGACCGAAATTGTTAATAGAAAAGACATTTAAAAAATAAAATATAAAAGGTTTTATTAATTATTAATTTTAAAAGTTATATTGTTATTAATTTATTATTTTTATTAATTAACACTATAAAAGTAAATTAGAAACATTAAATTTGTTATTATTTTTAAGATTAAAATTATTCTCATATCCAAATCAATTGATTAATTTATTTTAATTTAATAATTAAAATTAATATTTTAGTTTTAAATACTTTTAATTAGTAAGTTTTAATGTTTATTTAATTAATATTATCAATTACTTATTTATTAATTTATTTCATTTTTAATTGTTTGTTGTTTTTTAATAAACTAGGTCTTCTCCCCCCTAATCTTCTCTATTCCGCACCGCACAGAAGGGAAAAGAGGATTTCTATTCATATTCCCCAAATCATCGATGAATGGATCTCTAGGAGATGAGGTCTCATCCCTTATTCGACTCTAGTACGGCTTCGGGCTGGCTCAACGACATCCAAGTGCTTCCGTCTTCTGTAGACAACATCCTGGTTAGACTCCTCCTCGCGAAGTGGACAACCTCACCTACTCGTGACGGCTTGCAGTTGTAGCGAATCCCCCATTGTGGCACGGTGACCCCAGATCCATTAGCGGAGTCTGAGTCTGGACCAGCAGCGGCATGAGTGTCAAACCATAAAATAGAGGGAGACTCCATGTGGCTTAGGTTTTTCTCCAGACTTGGCCTCGGCTCGTGGCACAGAAGGTGGTGGCCTGTGCCTCAGGACCCACAACGGTCTGGGTCAATCCTCCAGCAATATTGCGGCCTTGGCTCCACAATATCTCCTCAAGGGAGTAATATTGGATCACAACCTCCTTGAAAGTGGTGCAACACATGTCCAAATGGCAGTGACTCAAGGCAGTTTGGTTACTCAATAGAAAATATGGTTTTTTTAGATATGAGTTGTGGTTTAATTGTAGTGTGTTTCTCTTGCTATGATGGTTGATTGAGATTAGAAGCAGTTCTGTAGGACACAATGACGTCGGTGATTCGAAGTAGAAGTAGGAGAGGCAAAGCTCAAATGGTTAGAAGGACGAGGCATGTGTTTTGTGTTCATGGTAGAAAACTGGCTGTGAAGCAGGCATTCAGGAAAGGTCACGGTGCTACATAGGATGGTGAAGATGATGGTTGAATGTGTCGGGGGGATAGGGGATTGGTGAGTTAAGGGAAGTGAGGATACTAGTAGTTGAAGGAAAAAATGTCACCAATAGAGTAAAATAAAAAAGGTCACCATTGGTTTATAAAAAAATAAGGTTATCAATAAAAATAAAGATCACCGTTACAAAAAGAGAAAAGGTCACCGATGGGTATAAAAATATAAGGTTATCGTAAGCTTAAAAACAAAAGGTCACCGGTAGAACAAAATTAAAATCTACCATTAGTTTAAAATAAAAGTTCACCGATGTAGTTAAATAAAATGTTACCGATGCATAATAAAAATAAATAAGGTTACTGCTTGTTAAAAAGTAAAGGTTGTTGTTGGTTAAAACAGAGGTCACCGGTAGCTTTAAAAATTTAAGGTTACCGATGGTTAATAAGTGGCTGGAACCAAAATAAAACAACATCAGTGACTTTAAAAAAACTAATTGTAAGACAAAAAATTGAAACTCTATAAATTAAAGCTAAAATTAAAACTTAAGTAAATTAAAATTAAAAATTAGAACAAGACTAAACAACATATATTAAAAACAGAATTATTATTAAACTTCAAACTTAAAAAAAATTTAAATTATTAATTGATAACACATAAATTGAAAACTCTATTATAGTTAAACTAATTTGAAAAAGTACTTAAATTAAAATTTATTAAAGCGGCTGCAGTGAGTGAAAAAAGACAGCATTGGTGACTAAATAAGTTATTGATAGCTCATGTGTGCCTCACCGGTAGACTAAAAACAAAATTTAATGCCTTAATAATTTAACTTCATTCTTAGGATTAAATAATTAAAATTTTAAAACTTATAATTAATTAATTAAATAACTAAGTGAATACTTAAAGTTAAAATTGCCCTATTTTATTTAATTTAAACTCAAATTATTAACATAATTAATTAGCAGGACGATTAAACATATTAATTAATGAAGTTAATATATTTTAATAAAATAAAGTATAATTTAATTAGATAGAAATACGATGATTAAATAATTTCTTAAAATAGATGTTAATTTATTAAAAAGTCTAGCATATTTTAATTAATCAAACTAATTAAGAATTAATTAAATTAGAAAAGTAAGGTAAGATTAAAATAATTAATTTAAAGACTAAAAATACTTAATTAATTATAAAAATTGATTAATTAACAAATTTAATTATGAAAATTCAAAAGTACAATTATTTTAGTAGTAAGTGATTAAACAACTAATTAAATCATTAAAAATTAAGTAAAAAGATATGGAAAAACTATTTAAAAATAGAGCAACATTTTTAGTGAATATAGAAAATAAACACAAGGGAGATTATTTTTCAATTTGGAATTAATAACATTTTAATTAATATAATTCATATAAATTAAATCTCCCTCAAAAGTTTCAGTTTCAGACTCCTTTTTTTCAAGAAAGTCAGCTAGAAATGTTTTTTTGTAGAGGGAAGTGGATCTTCAAGTTTGGATTCAAAGTCACAAATGTATTATTTAAATATATTTGGAATATAAACTTTATTTTCCTCAGATTTTATTTTTCTACATTCTAACAATAGGACTTTTTCTTCATTAGCTTTGGTGTCTAGTGATTCAACCATCTTGCTTTCTTTTTTGAGAACTTTGAAATTTTATTGAAGCATCAAGGAATTTTATTCCATTTAAATATTCAATAAATCTTCCCTACTAGTATAACCATAAATATTTTCAATAGGACAAGAATTATATTAATGACTATAAAAATCCATATTTTCTGAATAAATGGAAGATATAAAATGAAATTATTTTTTTATGTTTTTGAAATATTTGATTTTTTTTGTTTTTATGAAAAATAGTTTGCCTAAATGCTTGGCCTCCCCAAAAACGATGCCAAATAAATGATAGAGATTTATTAATTTTATCCTATTCAATTAAATTCTTATTATCCTAATAATTATCCATAGCGTACCACTATGGGGTTGATCATAAGGAGGCCGCCTACAACACACTATTTTTTTATTGTCACAATTATAAACCAACTAATATAAAACTAAAATATATAGTGATATAGATGGGTGGTTTTGATTAATTAAATAAATTTAATATAATATATATGATAATGAAAATTCAAAACTCAAAGAAATGAAAACACACACAAAGATGTTAGAAGAAGAAAACCATTGTTCTTGGGGTTTCATGGTGGTGTTGTCATTATTATTCTAAATATTTCCCCATTATTTTATACAATGTAGAGATCCAGACCTTTAACTTTACACCCTATCATTTAGATGGTATTATCCTACAATGATACCTTTCCATGTAGGAGTAATCTCTTCCATATTAACACTTGATCCAAACTCCACCATTTGAATGACTTAGATATCAACGAGAAGAAAAATTATTAAATGAGGAGGAAGAAAACAATAGTAGAGAAATTTGGGAGACTACTCCCCCAAAAACAATTTAACCACAACTGAAATCTTAGAATAAAACATGATAAATAATTAAATGCAAATTAACTCAAATACCAGAACTTCCCCACTCAAACAATAGTGAGGGTTAGTTCTTTACAAACATAGAGTTAAAAAGAATCACGGTGGGAGAAACACATTAAATAAAAGAAATATAAGAAGAAGAGAAGTAGACATAAGAAATATAAAAGATAAAATAATATATATTGAAGATATTAAATACCATTACAAAAAGTAAACTATAACTTATCCCCTAAATTAATTACTGAATGGAACTATTTCTGCCTGATGAGGACTTTAATATTTTACATGTTTGAACCATTTAAAGATACCTTAATTGGAGTATTTTTACTTAAAACTCCTAAATGATTCAACTCATTAAATATTTTTTCATCTCTAGATGGAAGAAATGCATTTATACACATTTATTCTAATTTATATTTAATTATAGATGTGAGGTCCCCTCTGCTGGATAGAACAACTATCCACAAAAAATGATTTATTTGGGAATCTAGATGTCGAAATCAAGACTTGGTCCAGTTGAGAAATATGTATAAAAAAACATGGGTATCCTAAGAAAAAGATTCACTCGATTTGGATCAATATTGAAAAATATATTCTCAAAAAACAGAAGTGTTTAAAAACAATTAAGATTCCAAAATTGACAAATTTTTACATTTTAGCTCAAAATATCACTAAAATCTAAAAACATGGCAATTACCCATAAAATAACACTATGTTAGGATTATAAACCTTTAATTACAAAATAAATTATATGAAAATGTTAGCTTCATCAGTCCCCCATAGTTAAGCATTATACTCCTGGGAAGTCACCATATATTCAAATCAAAATCCACATAATAATAAAAAATGAGAAAACATCAACAGTATTTTTCAAAACATAATTCCATCATATCTCTTCAATGAAAAAAATTCAATTTCCTTTTATTTTCACATATATATATATTTTTAACCTCATGAATCCATCCATGGACCAATCATAACCTACCTCACATTGAATTTTATATCACTCTTCACTCAAGAGAAATTAAATATAGAGTTTTGATCATACTTGGAAAATGCATATATCACCATAGACTTATGAGAATTCTAATATCTTCATATTATGAAACATGAAAATTAATTTAATCATGATTAATTTTCTATTTGAATTTGGTGTCTTAGATTTACTAGGAAAATGATTAAAAAAATTTAGGCTAGAAATATGATGTTTGAATCTTAAGTACAATGATTGAATAATAAAAAGGAAAAACAGGATGAACCTCACAAAAATACCCTTGAGTATTTGAAACAAAACCCCACCCCCTTTTTTGTGACATGAGACATGAGACAATCAGTCATTATAAATAATGATATCATCCAAGTTCTCCCATATTTTTTAAATGTTTTTTTAAAGCTCCTAAAAGGTACAATTTTTTTTATTTTTTTATAAAGGATGAGAATAAAATTGAATACAATTAATGAATCACAATAATGAAATTTATTTAAGAGTGGTACATGATTCATAAAAGAATGTACAATGAGGAATTCAAGCTCATATCAATTTTTTTCATTTTTTTATTTTGATGGAGAACTGGATAAAACAAATGAAGCATAATGGAATGATAACTGAAACCCAATTATACCATTATGCATTGCATAAAATTTAGAAACACACCTCAAATCATACAGAAAAATGAAATAAATCCAAAATAATGCACCTGAAAGGCCCTCCCCCACAGTCAAATTTCAAATATCCATGAAAAAAAGACTATGTGTACGGTTAGGTAAGGAAAAATAGGATTATAATGTGGCTTAAAATTATAAAGAAATTCATGGAATATAAGGGATAATGAAGGATATATGTAAGGTTAGGTCTCAAGATAAATATTTGGCTATCCAAATAAGTGCCTCAATTGTATTAAAAACATTCCATGAAATCCAAATCTTTATAATAGAAAAATTACAAATTCTACTTTTTACACAAAATCCAAGTTTCTATCAAGAAAGTGTGGGTATTGGGAAGAATATATCAATGTGGTTCAGAATTATTCATAGGACTGAAAATATATATTGAGTATGTTTTTAATGGGAATAGACTTTAGAAATTATTCAAACTCTTAAAAATTATTGAAAATAAAATTCAAGTAAAAATTTATTCACATCAACAATCATTTAAAAACCATTTCTTTAAAAACCATTTCAATTCCATCAAAATTAATTCATGTGTGAAAATTTATAATAATATATAATTTTGATCATGGTTCTTAAAAATTATAAAAAAATAACATAAAACTAAGTAGGTAGAAACTCCCCCACACTTAAATTTCACTACCCTTCATTTCAGCTCAAAAAAATATAAATAAGGAAATAAAAACTAACATGAAGGAAAGATACTAAATGGATTTATTTTTGGGTGGAAGCATTGAGTGAATCTTCTATATTCTACAAAATTAAACCTAAATGAAAAAAATGATAAAAAATGAAAAATAAATTGAAAGGGGAAAGAAAAAGGATAATGCTTTATTTGACCCCTAAGCAGGTTCTAAGTTCTTACTGCCCTTAGTTTGAAAGTTACAACGGTTTAACCCCAATCCAAATGTGGATGGGGTTTCATTCTTAGAAACCAAAAAATTTTATTTATACCAAAATCCATCAGAATATTAGAGGAGTGGGAACCCCCAAATAAAATAAAAAAGTCCCAACCCCAGAATATATTAAAAATAAAACTTGAGGTGTAAAGGGGGATGGAAAAGAAAACAGGGGTGCTCCCTGTTTAGATAAGATGGAGGAGTAGTTTCCACTGGTGTTTGAGATATAAGAATAGGTTGTTTCTTCTCATCTGGTTTAGGTTCAAAAAATTGTTCCTCATGGATCTCTTCTTTGGTTCCATCATCCTAATTTTAACAGGTAAACAACTCGACTTTCTCCTCCATCTTCTCCTCAACACAAGTAACTTCTTCATATACTATCTCCATGTCCATAAATAGTGGTAATAAATATAAAAATCAACATAAGGGATATTATTTTTCAATTAAAAATTAATAATATTTTAATTTATATAATGCATAGAAATTAAATCTCTCTCAAAATTTTTAGTTTTAGACTCCTTTTCTTCAAGCAAGGAAACTGTGAATACATTTGTTGGAGGGGGAAGTGGATCTTCAAGTTTGTCTTCAGCCTCACCAATTAATTCTTGAAATATAGGTGCAATAGTAAATTTATTCTTCTTAGATTTCCTTTTTTTCCATTCCATCTATAGGACTTTAACATCTTTAGCTTCGACAACTAGTGATGCACCCATCTTGCTTGCTTTTTCAAGAACTTTTAAATTCTCTTGAAGTATCAAGGAATTTTGTTATATTTTATTCTTAAATATATATTACTTTCTAGTATAACCATAAAATTTTTCAACAAGACAATAATTATAATAATCACCATAATAATCCATATTGGCTGATGAAATGGAAGATATGCAATGAAATTCATTTTTTATGTTTTGGAAATATTTTTTTGGATTTTTTTATGAAAAATAGTGTACATAAGCACTTGGAATCCTCCAAAACAATTCCAAATTGATGTTAATGTTTTAGTAATTTTACCATATTCTATTAAATTATTATTATATTAAGAATGTTCTATAGTGACACACCTTAGGGTTGATCACATGAGGCAGCATACAATATATAGTTTTTCTATTTTCACCATTATTTACTAAATAATATAAAATTAATAGATATAGTAATATAAATGGGTTTTTTTATAAATAAAATAAATTTAATATATTATATATGATAATGAAAATTAAAAACTCAATGAAAATAAATAATACAAAAAGAATTCAGCAGAAGAAAACCATTATTCTTAGAGTTTTATGGTGGTGTTACTGTTGTTATTCAAAATATTTCCTCATTATTTTACACAATGTTGAGATCCATAACTTATAATTTACACCCTATCATTTGGATGAAATTACCATATATCGATAAATCTACATGTTAGAGTAATATCTTCCAAACTAACACCTAATTCAATCTCCATAGTTTGAATGACTTAGATATCCACAAGAATGGAAATGTTTAAATGAGGTGGAAGAAAACAATTATAGAGAAAGTGGGATGACTGCTCACCACAATCAATTTTACCACTACTGAAATATTATAATAAAACATGAGAAATAATTAAATCACAATGAACTAAAATACCACCACTTCCACCCTCAAACAATTGTTAGGGTTAGTTCTCCACAAGTATAGAGTTAAAAATAAGCAAAATGGGATAAAAACATAAAATAAAATAAATAGGAGAAGAATAAAAATATAGAGAAGAAGATGAAAAGGTACATGAATATATATTGAAAATATTTAAAACTATTACACAACATAAACTCTACCTTATCCCTTGAAAATAGATACATCCTGAAACGAGAGAAGAGATATATATTTATATGAAGAGGGGGTGAAGGAATTCACTCCAAAAGTATCCTCAAAATGTATCAGCATGGATTTCACATTAAATGGACAAATATTTCACATGTTTATTCATGAATTTTTTTCAATATTGTCTCATTATTTCTTCCTAGAATTATTATCTTTATTTTCCATAGGAGGTGGGATTTATGTCTGATTTACTCTGAGCAATTAATTATTTCCATATACCTCATAATATTCCACATCTTCACATTACCATGCCATTATGACCATGAAACCTGTTTATTCACGAATTACATCATTAAAAAACATTGTTAAATACTTTATTGATAATCCCTACACAAAAGTTGAGACATTTTAGAGACATGGATCAGATGGTATGAATTAATTACAAAATGGAATTGTTTTTTTGATGAGTCCTTTCATATTCCACATGTTTGAAGCATTCAAAGAATACATTACTGAGAGTATTTTTACTTGAAACTCATTAGGGAAGCTACGAATTAAATCGTATTTAATATCCATCTAGACTAAATTCATTTGGACATGTTTATACTGATTTATTCCTCAATTATGGATGTGGGGTACCTTTTGCTTGAAAGAACAACTTTCCAAAAACAATGATTTATTTGGGCCTCTAGATACCCAAATCAAGACTTGTCCTAGTTGAAAAATATGTATCCCAATAATATAGGTATCCTAAATAAATGAATCTATCTATTTGAATCAATATTGAAAAAGTCATTCTTGAAAATAGAAGTGATTGAAAACAGTTAAAATTCTATAATTGACCATTTTGTTGCATTTATGTTCAAAATACCACTAAAATTCAAAAAAGTGAAAATTAACCATAAAATAACACTATGGTGAGATTATAAAATTTAATTATAGAATAAATTATATGAAAATGTTAGCTTCATCAACTATCCCTATTGAGAAACATGAAAATAATTTTTCTCTATAGAGTTTACTAACTTCTATGAAATGGAAGAAAACTATTCATCCTTAAAGGGGGAATAACGTTGAGAACGAAATGAAAAGCATGTGATAAATTCAACATTAAATTTCAAGGTATATCAATCACATTTCATCCCTTGTTCTTAATTGTATTATCTTATCAATTAGGGGGGTGTTTGGTTGAAGATAATGGGGGAGTTTTTTATTTTCCACATGAACATCTTGATGAGTTTGTTGAAGTATTTTCAGTATTTATAATTTCATTAAAAATATGATTGAATAATAATTGAGAATGTTTTACCAGAATTTCACATGTAAGTTTTTTTATGGACAAAATTTAAAACATTGTTCATATCTCTCTTGTTTTCTACACCGTGTTATCCTAAGTAGACTTAGAGTTGATTAACTAAAGGCTCTTTTTTAAGAGAATCATCTGATATCATCATTATCTTATAGGTATTCAAGAAATAATATTCAAATGTAGGGGGAAATGTTTTTGATAAAATACCCAATTTTTCTTTGCATTTTATTTCCAATAACAGGGAAAAACAATTTGTGCATACATATTGACTCTTAAAGAGTTTTATAAAGAGGTATTGACAAAAAAATACAAAGGGGGATATTATTGGGAACAATATTGAATTTTATATCAATGATGTGTTAATATTTGTTTAGTGATGTGTGGATGGAGTGTTTATGCTTGTAGAATTGGTATGGATTCATTTTATGACATTGTATGTCATAGTTGGAAAATTATTCATATTAAATCAGACAATTGTTGAACCATTCTTAAGTTAAAAGACTTATTCCAAATATATATTGATATTTAATATTGTTACAACATTTATGTAAATAAGTTTCCATGGAAAAATGTAAATATATATTTTTTCATGATGAATTATATAAGAATAAATGAGAAAGGAGTTAAGAATGTTGGATTTCATATTTGTGATGGGTATGTATTTCATTTTATTTTTCTTAGAATATTTATTTAATTATATTAATAAATTATATAAAAAGACATCCAACCAGTAGTCCAACCCAATACAAGCTAAACCAAGGCCCATGTGGTACCATATGTGGTACCATATGTGGAAGAGAATCGAGGTTGTGTATAAGCCCCAAAACACTTGTGTATAAGGAACAAGAGCAGTGATACCACCATGCGGGGTGGTAGGGAGTATTGGTATAGATAATTAATGGGAGGGAGAGGAGATTTATCAATACTAATATGTGTAGGGTAATTGATAAAAAATTCCCCCACCA
This sequence comes from Viscum album, assembly GCA_963277665.1. NCBI lineage: Eukaryota > Viridiplantae > Streptophyta > Magnoliopsida > Santalales > Viscaceae > Viscum > Viscum album. The sequence continues at coordinate 160,441,149 of OY728155.1, read as the reverse complement.
TATATAAGTTTTGATGTGGGATGACTTTGTGTGAGTGCTATTTACCAACACTTAATAACATACAGAAAGAGTTTCATCCATCCAATGAGATCACCTGAGTTTTTTGAATTCCACCATGTTATCACCTTCATCCTCCCATTTATCAAATGAGGAAATTATAACGATGTTTGAAGAAACACCATCCATTTTTTAACCAAAAAATTCCATGATTGATATGAGATCGTAACGATGAGTCGAAGAGACCATAATTCATCATGAATGCAACTAAGTCTGGCATTCATGAGGATAGATTGAAGATATCATATTAGAAGAACTAGAAACAGACTTTCAAGAGTCCTTTAGAACAACCTTCCTCCATGTATTAGTTTTATGATTGAAAAATTAAGGGAATTTGATCCACATTGCATGTACATGATAAGATCACCATAAAGGAGGACCATGAATCCAATATGCCATTATTTTTGTAATCGCATGGAGATTAAAATAATCCAAGATACCCCATTATTCTAAAATCCTTTAATTAATCTTGGATGTGGTTTAAAAAGTGAATCTAAAGAGGTTTAATGCAGGGAATCTCATCATCTGTAAAAAGAGAAGAACCCTTGACTGAGGGTGCTGTTGATACATTGAGAAGACCCCGTTTTCAGAGAAATAGAGCACAAAGATCCACTGGTTCATGAAGGATTAACTCAATAACATAGATACTACTTATGTAAAATATATTATTTCTATGATAATGTGACCTTTTCATTGCACACTAGTTGTGATTTATGATGAATTGAATTCCCTGAAGAAATCAGGATATCATAGTTACACACATCCCAGGTTCGTGAAGATCTATGTGACAGTTTCAATTACAGTATGTTCCATGATTCATAGAGAGATAGTGATATTTAAGGAGAGTTATGCATTCTTAATATCTTCCCATGAACAAATGAAACAATGAATATCTAATATTCATGAAGAAGACAACTTGTTCTTCTATTTATATTATTAAGAAACTACTTGGTTGCACGCAAAAGGACATTATACACACACTAAAATTGAATCAAAACTTATTAACATAGTCAATGTGTGTGGATAGTGTGTTTGTGTGTGTGTGAAGGTATTCGTATGAATCCTTTTGTGAGAAGTGTGTGCATGCATATGTATTCCCATGCACATGTGATTTCATAAGTATTAAACTAATCTAAACATATAGTGTTTGTGAGTGAAAATAAGAAAAGAAGTATTTCATGCAAAATAAATGGGAACATGCATGTGATTATATTACACATGCATTATCATTGATAATCCCATACAACATGAATGAAAAGTAGTTAAAATAGGATTAATATTTAATAACCATTATTATTGTAAATTTACTTGAATAATTTGTGTAAACTCTTTGCACACATTTAGTGAGGTTGAGTCTTCATTATTAGAAGATAGAATTACAATCCAAGCAATGTTTCACTTATAAAACTGACTAAACATAGGTGATCATATATTATTGAGCAAGACCAATAGCATTGCAAAGGTACTTAAACTGTACACAAGCAAGTTTGATTCAGCAAGCTTATTAAAATATAATGTTATAGTGGATCAAAATAGAAGAGAAGAGGGTTCATATGGGGGTATAACCAACTTATAAAGGTGAATTGAAGTTGGGGGGTATAACCAACTTGTAATTGATGGGTATAACCAATTAATGATGGAAATTGCCTTACAAAATAGTAGATAATCTGTATTAGGGGGAATAACCAATATATAAAGGAGTAGGTATTTGTATCTAACCTTGGAAATACTTGTTTTCTATGAATTTATTACATTATTAGAGGTAAGGCTGAGAGACACAACGATATTGGATCATGGATTTAACTAAACACAAATGTTGATTATAAAGGTAAAATTCATAAAAGAAAAAGGGATAACTAATTCACCCCACCCCTTCTTAGTGAACTTATACGGATCTGGTCACTTTACCTTTATAATAAACTATTATAGTATCCTATGATTCATAAGATGTTTGACATTGGGAAACTTGATTAAAGTCATCTATAACTATTTCAAATTTTAAAACATTCATAACTTTAGATTTTCGAACATATGTTGGTTCAGTATCATCATACCATGTTTCTGGTTGTTTATTTGGAATTTAATAGGGCTTTACTACTTTATGATAAACCATTAATATGGGGTTATTCAAATAGATGGACATTCATGACATCTAGTAACCATAATTTTCTCAATTAAATTAAGTATCCCTAACCATTAACATTCCTTATAAGTTATCATCCATAACATTCATTTGAAAATAGATATTTGGAATTTAACCTTTGAAATTTTTTAACTCAAGATTCATGATCTATGATACCAATTAGTTTCCCATAGAATGGATAACTGAATATTCAAGAGGGTTTAATTGAGTTCCTAAAATTTTCTTTACTTTAAACCACATTCTTTGAGGTATGAAAGATCAAATTATTACCTAGATAGAAGTAGTTTGCGGGAATATAAAAACATGGTGGAAATAGATTTAACATAATATATTTATAGTGGTTTAGGCAATAGGAATACACTATTATGCTCCACAAACACTCTACACCATGATTTTGGTTATTTTCACTATGAAAACCTTTTAATGGGACCTCCTAGTTGAGTAAAACCAGATAATACTTATTACAAAGGTATAATATATTTCAGCCAGGATCTACTTTTACAAGACCAATCTACGAACTTAACACACTCACTTACAATGGGTGTAAAAAAATATATATGAATGAACTTTAAATAGTTATTACAACACACAGTTGTAAGAAGAAACTAACAGTAGATGAAGATACATCCTAAGAAGGTGATGATCTTCAAAGCACAACTCTAAATGAAATTTGATTGAAACTTAAAGATTTCTATGAAAAAAACACAAGCATTTGTATATGTATAATAATTATTTTTTACTATTTTAAGAGTATTCATATCTATGTGCTTGTATGTATATGTGTGTATGTATATCCATGTAGAATCTAAATTATTTATTTATATCTCCTATTTGATTTGAACTTAAAAAACTATATAATCAAAATGGTCAATTTGATAATCCATTGAAAAGTTGATAAGATAGGATATTAATGGCATACACCCATTATTTACAAATATGGAAGAATCTTCTACAACGTCGATGTCAAAAATAATTCTTTTTTGGATCTTTCCATTCCTGAAAAAAAACACTCTATACAAATTGATCTTTCCTTAAATAGAAGAATCCTTTTCTGAAACACTTAAAAGCATAAAAGTGACTTATTGAGATATTGTGAAAGCAATCATGACATTCTTCATAACAACTAGTACATTATAAGATATATAACTAATAGTACTATTCTCAAAAGATAAATTTATGAGAGACTTCATAAGATAAAGAATCATTTTCTTTTTTGGAACATAAGATAAATTGAATTCAACTTACATAGAACATTTTTGTTTGTAATATAAATCTATTAATGAAGTATGATATTTAAATTTCACATTTTCTTTATGTGCTCGCAAGATAATATTTTTCGAATATACTTTTCATAATATAAATAATTTTCATAACTATATTTTGTATAAAATATCTAACTTTTAATGTGGTAACTAGTACATTCTCTTCAGAAGATATTATCTTATGTAGTAATAGAAACTTTCAATATACTGTTTTCTGATGATAATATCATAGAATATAATCTTTCAAAACTTCTATTATCATAATATAAAATACATTTTCATAGGATGAAAAACTTATATAGTATAATATAATCACTTATAGTTTGAATAAGATAAATTCCCTATAACAAAATATCATCTGAAACACTTAAGATAAACTCATTAGAATAAAAATAGGGATTTTTTTTGAATCATCAAAACACATAAAAATTGAGATATGTTGGATCAACATAAGTCTGTCCAACAATTACATCCTAATCTAGATACTACAAGTAAATGTGGATCTGGAATAATTATACCTAGGGGTAATTACAAAAAATTATGCATTGGGTATTAACTCAATTGTCACCTTGTGCGCGACAAATATCCCTTATTGCACACCTGTTTTAACACTCTCAAGGTATATGATTTATAAAATTCACAAACTCTTTATGAATAATATGAAGGACTTAAATAGCTTATTAAGTTAGAAAACTTAGTAGGGAAATCACCATGAGTAACCATGATTAAAAAATAGAGACTCATAAGTTGGGATTTACATGTCATTTATAAGTTATTACTTATAAGTTCATATTTTATCTTTTATATGCTTATTAGTTTATATATTCACACCCACAAGTTAATTTTGGATACAATAAATAATTAAGACTAGAATTAAATAGTAAATAGTGTACTGATTATCCATTCAAGATCTAAAATTTTCATATATGAATATTGTTAAATGTATTGTTTCATATATTTAATGTTTAGTAAAACTATTCAAATACCTCCTCAAAACATGGGGGTTGAGATATCTGTGAGAATCCAAAATGGAGGAATTATTAAGTACTAGGAATATGACTCTACTCCAATCAAGTTTTGTGAACTGAACCTTTAGAAAAAATCTTTTATGCCTTTTTTTAGTGGAGTTTGATGCTATATTGGAAAATTATTGGTTATCCTTATATAAAGACAAGATTAACTTTTGGGAGAGGTAGATCACTCTTAATATCTCGAGTCATACTATGATTCTATACCAGTGTAAGGAGGAGGATTATATCCTTTAGAATATTCGTCTCAATTGTGGACATTATTTCCTTATGATCATGCATATCTAGATCAAATTACTGAAGAAAGGAGAGAATCATTCTTGAGGAATACCCATTGTGAGGGATTATACTGATGTATTCTGTTTATATTTTCCGAGTATTCCTCTTAAACGAGTGGTTGAATTATCAATTGAAATTATACATATATATATACCTATATCCAAAACTACTTATAGAATGGGCACCATTGATTTGGAAGAACTAAATAAGAAGTTACAAGAGAATATGGACAAGGGTTTTATACACCCAAGTGCTTCACTATGGGGTGAACCCATAATACTCTTCAGGATAAAGGATAGGTCAATGTGCCTCAATATTTATTATCACGATCTCAAAAAAATCATGATATAGGAAATTTTTCCCCCACCATATATATATGACTCATTTGATCAACTAAGTGGGGCCTATTATTTCTCCAAGGTGAACCTTTGGTCAAGATATCACCAATTAAAGTTGAAGAAAGACGATATTCCCAAGACTTAATTTAAAACAAGGTATGGAAACTATGCATTCATAATGATTCCATTTATACTCAAATATGCTCTATAAATATTCATTTAATTAATGTTTAGAGTCTTTTGAGATTACCTTAACAAATTTTTGGATGATTTTATAGGTTATTTTATGATATACTATAAAATAAAGGAGGATCATAGGGATAATTTAAATATTATGATAAACACTTTATAAAAGGATAATATTTATGGAATGTATAGTAATTATGAGTTATAGATAGGATAAGTATCATTATTGGGGAATGTTATCAATAGTAATTGGATATTTGTGGATCATTATAAGACAAAGGAAATTGAAGAGGAGCCCAAACCAATATCTATAATGGAGATCTATAGTTTCTTAGACTATATGGGTATTATTGATGATTTGTGAGAAAATTATCACAATTATTAGACCTGATAACCAAATTGAATTGGAAGGGTTTAAATTTGGTATGGAACAATGAGTTTTAAGAGAGATTTAAGGAATTGAAAAAGAGGCTTATCACTTCACTAATACTCCCACTTCCCTCATGTGGGGAACTTTTCATGTTATACATTTATGCTTAAAAGATGGTTTGGGGATATGTACCAATGTAGAATGATAAAGTCACAGTCTGCACCTCAAGGTAGTTTAATGTTCATAAGTATAACTATCTAATACATGATATGGAGTTGGATGCAGTGATCCTTGCATTAAAAATCCAGCAGCATTTTATCTATGAGGAGAAGTGTGAAATATATACAGATCATAAGATTCTCAAGTATAATTTCACATAGAATAAGATTAATATGCACTAATGAAAATAGTTTGATTTGATTAAGGATTATGACTTCTAAATCCACTATCATCTTGGGAAATACAATAAATTGGCAGATACTCTATGTATAAATGATACCGCGACATTATCAATGATGAGAATATATAAGGATCCAATATTCTTAGTCTTAAAAAGGATAGAAATATTGATTATAAAGGAAAGAATTGCATCATTCATTTCTCAATTAATTACTCAACCATCCATTCTGGAGAAGATAGAATATGCTAAAAGGGATGATGTGGAAATACAGAATAAGTTCAAAGATATAAGAAAAGAGAAATCCTCAGAGTTCAAAATTGATGAATAAGGAGTTCTAATATTTTGGTTAGGACTATGTGTACCATAAAATTATGAGATAAAGTTGGAGTTGTTGAATGATTCACATAACTAGGCCTTATACATGCACCTAGGGAGTATAAAGATGTATTGAGATATCCAAGATCACTATTTTTGGGAAAATATGAATGACATGATCTCTGAATTTACATAAAAATGCCTGGTATGTTAGTAGGTGAAGGTTGAAAGGAAAAAGTCTAAGGTGTTGATTCAACCATTTCTTCTATATAGAATTCAAAAACATCCCCATAGAAATTTTCAATGGTTTTCTAAATACATCAAGAAGGAGTAATTATATATGGGTTGTGGTGGATATTCTTATAGAGACTTCCAAATTAATTTTAATTTGAGAGGATTTATAATGGAATCAATTTGTAAGGATATACATCAGATAAGTTGAAAGGTTTTATGAAACACCACTATCGATTGTATCTGACTATGATCCAAGATTTACGTCTATGCTCTAGAAAAGTCTCCAACATGCTCTAAAAATTGAGTCAAACTTTAGTATGTATTATCATCCCCAAACAGATATACCATCTGAGTGGACTATCTAGAAACTTGAGTACATGTTGAGAGCATGCTCAATGGACTTTAAAGGAGGATATGATTAACATGTTCCTCTAGTCGAGTTCCCACACAATAATAATTTACATTGAAGAATCAAAATGTCTCCATATAAAGACATTTATGTTAAGATATTTATAAAACCTTTTTATTGGGATGAAGATGGAAAATACAAGTCTTTGGGACATGAAATGGTCAAGGAAATGGTAGAAATGGTCAATACTATTCAGTAGCACACCAGGGCTAATCAGAGTCGAGAGAAGTGTTGTATTGAAAATTATCGATGAGACCTAGAGTTAAAGGTCAAAGATAACATGTTACTCTATATAAATCCATGGAAGAGAGTCATGATATTTGGGAATAAGGAAAAGTTAATTCCTAGGTACATCATCCCCTTTGAGATTCTTGACCACATTGGATCTGTGGCCTATTAACTACCACTACCACCAACCATTTCTTAAATACATGGCATATTCCATGTATACCTATTAATGAAGAACATATGAAATACCTCACATGTACTAAATTCAGAGGTGGTATAGATGGAAAATGATCTCTCTTATGAGGAGAATCCAATGAAGATCTGGGACTATAAATACAAAGTTTTACACAATAATACAACTCACATAATCAAAGTACTACAAAGAAACCATATGTACCAGGAGGCAACATGGGAATTATAGGAATTTGTGAAAGAAAAGTACCCTCACATGTTTTCACCATAATATTTAAAACAAAATTTTGAGAGTGAAAGTTATTAAGGGGAGAAAAATTTAATGGACCATAATGTTATAAATGTAGTTTCCCTTCTAAATGAATATTGTGTCATACTTAGTAAAATAATATTTTATGATGCACATGTACCACATGATAAAACCAACAAAATTTTATTATATTAACTGAAACATTGAATTTATAAAATAAGAATGACCATATAAATTCAAAGTATAACAATGAGGAAAAAATATAAAATAATACAACAATAATAGGAAAATTTGGATATTCTTAAACCCCTGAAATAATCAGACTCATTAACAAACTTTCAGAAATAAATCATAATGTTATTAATGAAATATGGATTTTGGGAATGAAAATATATATAAAATGGAGATAAAATATAATTCAATGAATAATGAATGATGTTTTAGGTATTTATCATTAGTAGATCTCCCATATGACCATTACAAATATGGCCATTGTAATAGTAATCTGGCTGTTAGAATAGTAATACGACCTTTTGAATAGAAATATGATTGGTGGAAAAGTAATATAACCATTAGTAATAGTAAAATCACCTATTTAAATGTAAAATAATATTTAGGTATCTTATAAAAAGAAAATATGATATATTTATACCATGGTAAAAGTAAACAATTTTTTTTAAAATAATAAATCAGGTGTTCGTATTTTTTATAAAACATAAATGTTTTAATTCCACCTTTATAAAAAATATAAAGCTTTAGTATAGAATTTATATTCATATAATTTATTTATAAATAAATATTAATTTTTATTATAATGATAATATAGTTTGGTGAGATCATATGTAATTTTTCAGAGGGTCAGAAAATTAAACATAAAATTAATATTAACATTTTTTAAATAAATGATGATTTTATTTAAAACATAAATTTCTCATATTTAGTAAAATGTTTTTATAAAATTAATTTATGTTTTATAATATAAAATTTGAAAAATGGTTAGGGTAATTTTTTGGTATTTTCATAAAAGAGTCAAATTTTGGTTGAATAGTGAAATACGATAAAATACGGTATTTGACAGTATAAGAAAATACATGAATTTTTGAGTCATTGATGATGAAAGAACCCATTATTTATAACTCATATGAACTATTTACTTTTTATATTCACAAAATTATATATTTTTGGTAGTCTTGAACCAAAATAATAAACTAATGAATATGATATTCAAAACGCCCATCTCCTCCCCTTATAAACACCACCCTCACCCCCTGTTCTCCTCAAAACTTATCAGCCTTAGATATTTATAAATTTATGACCAATTAACTTACCAATAATATACCACAATTCATATTTCTTCTGGTCTCCCCAAAATACCATTTCCAAGTTCTTTAAAGAGTATTTCGAGGAGATGGCATTTTAGAGGTAATATTATCAATTTACCTATTATAAATTCATTTATTCTTATACCTTCACCTAAAATCCCTAATAAAACATGGAATAATAACTAAAATATAACATATATACTATAATTTTATATTTATAATGGAATATCTTACATCCAACCCTTACTCATCTCCTCTTATTGTAAAAAATGAAACCATTTTCCATATAATGTCAGTTCATCGCATTCATGGATGATGAGTTTTTGTTTTCCACTACCACCTTCATAGAATGTTTAAATTAAATTATAATTATTTAAAATTAAAAAAATATTTATATTATATTTTTTCACATTATTAAATGAATATATGGTCATAATATTAAATAAAATGAAACAAGTTTATGATGGTTGGTAAAACTGCCTAAATGAGATAACCGTATAACGCTAATATTTTTACTAAAAGAATCATCACTATGTTAGAAAAATATGGTTATTTGTGACCAATTAATATTTTATAATTACAAGAATACCATTTCATTACACTTATATATTTTTAGTCCCATTTGACAATAACATCAATAATTATCCACAAGTGATCAGACATTGGAACCATGAAAGGAACACTCCTGGAACAATAAAACTAAATAATATATCTCAATAAAATGGTTATAAATAAAGATAATAATATTATAATATATCAAATATATATTTAAAATAACATTTATTATGCAATTATAAAATATAATTTGATTATCCATGATATTAAGTGCAATTTAAGAATGAATCGGTACATAAGGTAGGACATCTCTCCGAACCACACTATTTTCTTTAGGGTAATAATTTCTCTATATTACCTCAATTTATCAATATAATATTAGTATTTAATTATTTTATATTCTATATATATGTAGCTAACATATATAAATAGATTAACTCACTTTCTTGGATAATAAAATACATGTTTTCAAAGGTTTCCTTCCTAACTTTTCTTGATAAGCAAACCCGATTAAAGGGAAAATTTCAATTTATTACCCCATTTACAGTTCCATTCCATAAAATGTTTTAAAACTCCCATGTATTCTAAAATCACTAATTTTGTAATGGAATTTTTTTATCCTATTTACTGTTTTATGTAAATAATTATTCCATCTCCCTCTTTAAATACTCCTTACCCTTTTACCCAAAGAATCCTTTAATATGTACTTTTCCAAATAGGTTTCTCTAATCCTTTTCAAGTATTCACTTAAACTAGACAAAGATTTTCATGGTCTATGATTTTGAACTTCCAAGAATTATTAAATCTATTCTTTGATGTAAAACATTATGATATGGAATCTGGTTATGCAATGTGATATGTTTATGCAACCTGTTTCATTCCTTGGGTAATTATTTTGTTTAAGACTTATGACTGATTTCCATTTATGGGACACATAATAATTCACATGTTATTATGGTTGTTCTCATATATAACTCCAATTCATTAGGTAATGTTTTTTGTCTTAGGATAAATTATATATGGGATTAAGGAGTGAATCCAATCCATGAAGGGACTCTGTTCAACATGTGATGTTGTCTTGAAAGTTAGCATTGACTTATGCTTATGTCATATTATATGTTTTCGCCCCTTTCCTATGTCTTCATGATGTTATAAAACCATATTATTTATTTCATTCTCCCATTTGATTATTCATGATCCTTGTCTTTTATGATATCATGTTATTCCACTTGACAGACATGTTATGTCTCATTATAATGATTATTCCCCTACTAGGATTTATAGATAACCCATTTATTTTATGTATTCCCCAGGTTATCCTATAATGTTCCCGGAGATAAATGGAATTTAGGATCACATTATAGTGAATCAAATAATTATTTCATGTATTAGTTTCATTGTTATATATTTTGAACCACGCCTTCCAAATACATTAGGCCTCACGATCTTTGGGTTGTGTTTATTTATTTTTATGTGAAATATTATGAAATAATATGTGTAATGTACATCGGTCTCTATATAGTTCTAGCACGGTCCTCAAAGTCCTCATGGAAACCTGAAAATAGTTTTATAGACATAGGGTGAGTATACAAGTGTACTCAGTATGAAAAACTAAATCCACTCATTCACAAGTGGGGGAATATACTAATACCCCTATGAGAAAATAGTAGAACCTCAAAGCAACGACCAAGGAGTACTAACTAGTCCATCCTCACCATGTCACACTCACCAAATAATGTAAGTCTAGTAAAGTATTAGTATAAGCACATCGACATTTGGGTACCCCACAACACTTTCCTACTAGTTAAATTCTCATCCCTAACGGCTAACGTCTTGATGCTAACACTCTAATCATATGCAGTCCCTCTACTACAACTTTCCCACACACACCTGAGCCTAAAACGAAACACAATCCCACCCATATACACCTAGGCCACAACAACCATGCCTCTCGCCCAATGAAACCTTGAGCTCATCCCAAAGACACTTGGGAAAGAAATTTTGGACCGTAGACACTTAGGCCTATAATCCACAATAAACTCACCTGAAGGATATGTGACAATTGTAATCCTTAACCCATTACAACCTACCTAGATATGATTGAGTGGTAAGAACCTGGAAGAGGGTGCGAGGAAGAAAATCAGTAACCATCCATCCATCCTCCCACTAGGGTGTTGGGAACGACACCCTCCCCCATGAGATGGGGGTGTTCTGCACATGGTGCTCAAAAAGGGTGGGGTGCATATGGAAAACAAAAGGAACTAAAATTTATAAATATAAGTAATCAAACACTCTGCCCAACCTATGGGTTTCAGACAACTAAACAAACAGGCCCACCAGTACCACTTTTATTGCCACCCCTATATGCACAACCGCACAACAATCCCTGCCAAAGCATAACCCAACCCCTTTTCATTTAAAAAATTTCAATTTATTAATTAAGGGATCCAATCTAATTTATTCTAGCACTACCAGCAAACTACCAACCACAACCATATCAAAACAACAACAAAAACTAGATCTTCAGTCCCACTGTACACCCCCATTCAACCACTGCCAACTATCATTCCTCAAAGTTATACCGCACAATCCTTCTCTCACAAACTATCCCTATAGCCCCGCTACCCAAAAAATTCCCAGGTTTAGTCCCACTGCATAACAATTTTATAACCACTCTGTAGTCCTACTTCCCAACATTGATTAGTGGCCACAACCCAACAAAGGTTGTCCCACTGCCTACAAGTCCATCCATTCCACAATCAATCAGTCTCTCAATCCGAGACTCAAACACACCACACATACCACCCCACACACCAAATCCACAAAAACTATCATTATACCATATCCCTGCTACACACACATACCACTCACTTCTCATATAACTAACTCCCCTACCCTCCCCTATACACATAACTGTTCTCCCAACAACAGCACCACACAACTCACACAAAAACCCAATGGAACACAGCACTCAGCCACACCTATCAACATGATATATATATATATATATATATTCAGATTTGGTAAACACTATTCTTTAATCCACTTGATAAACATAGGTGATCATACAAGGGTTTTCATCCTGGGGCATTCATTTCATTTAATCGAGTATACGTGATTTGTTAGATTAGTATTTACACCAATTGTTTATGAGGAAAAAACAATAGTTATAAAGCATTACCCATGAATAGAAAAAGGCCACCAATGACGATGATTTAAAGAAGTCTCTACAGCAGTAACAAGTCACACCATCAATAAGGATAATAAATAAAATAGGCAATCAACATCAAACCACTCTCAGCCCGTTATTTCATTGATCACGTTATTTTTTATCATACTCACTTTCCTTAATTTATTTATTTTTATGAAAGGGATTAAGATTTTCTTCACAAGTAATCTTTATTACACCCACCCCAAAATATGCACAATTGAATAGAGGAAGAATAAATCCCTACCTAAAACAACATGCGACCAAAACTCCCTATATGATAAGAAAAGGGATCACGTGAGCAACATGGAAGAACTCCAATGAAGATAATAAAGAGGGGTTCTAGCACAAGAACATAGCTCTTATAGGTCTGAAGAATCTAGGCACACCAATAGGGAATATAAAACATATTAGTAAGGGAGGAATCTATATTTGAATTGCCATATCCTATATTAAATGATGAATGGTTTGAAAAGACATTAATCGTTGGATTATGGTCAAGATCACGTTGTTTGAGTATCGTTAATCCCCCAAAACATTATGATATTAAAGGTATACTTAATATACTTTTAAATTCCCTTAAAAACTTCCAAATAAGGCTTTAAACATGGTTTATGTCAAATAAGATGTAAGAGGGGTGAAATTGGAAAACTGGGAAAATCTAGAAAAAATGGAAATGAGTCACTGATGAGTGAGTCAGTGATGGGTGAGTCACTAATGCAACCTACCAATTCCAAGACATTGACACTTATCTACTAACATAGAGACCTACTAACACCTCAACCTATTGTATCCTTGCCCTACTGATGCCCTAACCTACCAACGCCCTGACCTAATGATGCCCTGACCTACTGACACCCTAACCTACCGATGTCGATGCCACTGACTCACTGATGCACTGACATGTTAACACTGACGCCCTGATCCACCGATGAAAAACTAGAAATTTGGAAAACTCTTGAGATGAGCCACTATTGTCTCCCAAAACACCTAAAAAATTGGATTTCCACAAAGGAATGGCCTGGGGAAATTTGGGTTATTACTAAATTCAAGAGACTCTTTTCAAAGAAAATGAAGAAGAACTTTAAACCCTTCATGACTTTAAATGTGATGAACAGATCACCTATGATTATCAAATCAAACGAAACCTCCTTGTTCCAAAATATCCATATATAGAGGTTGATCTAAAGCACGTGCATGGATCTATGCATCCTAACATTGTAGTAGAACTACCTTAGCTTAGTCGGGCTCTATTTGTGCTCAAAAACTACTACTATAAAAACCTTGTGTTTCTTAATTTTCAATGATATGAAATAGGACTTCACTCAAGCACCTAGGATATGGGAATTATATATGATCATAGATAACATTTAAATGAGGAAGATCTTGGATTTTGCCCAGGATTGGCGGTCTTCATGGAGATGGAGGAATAGACTCCCCTATGTTGTCTCATCCTTTCCTGAGTGCATATACCTTGGATCTAAGCAGAGGTGATTGGGACTAAGGGAGTCACTAGAGAAGAAGCCTCCATAGAAACTCCACCCAACTTCCCTAGAGATGATATGGAGGATGGAGAAACCAATATTAGAACCACAACACAAAAAATGCTAGATACATTGGCTAAGAATGTACTGGAACCCTCCTCCAAATAGGCCTCAAGGATGGGAGGAGAGCAGGGGTGGCTGCCTACATCCTCCAAATCCTCGATAACAGTAGGAAGGGTCTCCATAAGAGATGGAAGAAACACCCTGTGGTCCAGAGTGGACATATGAAAATCCAGAAAATGATTGCACAGCTAACCTACTATAGGCAACGGAAAAGGCCTAATCAAGGTTGTTGCGCGGGCCGAAAGGCTCGGAGAGGGAAATCCAGGCTAGAAAGATACAAGGTCCATGTGGGGGAATACACACTATCAGATGTGTATGAGGGATTATATTCTCTCTCAGGATAAACATGGGGGTCTGAATATTCCCCATATCAACCATATTCTATTGGGAAGGAATAGACTCGAAGCCCCCCAACCTAGAAAGAGAAGAGCCTCCACCCGAGGGAGCCTTTTGAGCCAGAGGTGGCCATCCTTTCTTCCTATTTCTGCATGAAATCCTAGAGTGGACCTGGAGGCAACATGAGGAATAGAACTAGGGATAAACTGGGAATGATATTTCTCGGTCCCAAGATAGCATATCCCGAACCTTCAAAGAGATATTATATAGAATCAGATAGGACATATCAAAATCCACACACAACTGAGGAACCAATATGTCTTCACTAGATAAGGTACGATCATCTGCACACAGAAATCCCCTAAGGGAATCCCCGATGTCTTTTATAAATGAACCATTTTGGAAAATAAGGGGAAGCTTGGGGAGACCCATCTAGACCACGGCACAGGAACTTTCTTTTCCCTTGTGTGATTCCATGAACCATATATCCAAGCTAAAATGCCACCAACCAAAGGATTTGGGAACTTTTCCCCAAACATGGAAAATTACACCTCTGACTCCAGCACCACATAGAAGTAATTCCCATGAATGAAAGAGATTAGCATCTGGATTCTTAAACCCCCTAAACCCTCAACTCGCTTGAATGCCTACAAAGGCGGCCGCGTCACCCCGAAACAAGACTTGATAATCCACTTAAGGAAAGAGACAACCTATTCTAACATAACTGGTAGAACCTCTGCTAAGACATAGGAACCATCCTGGGACACCACCAGGGAGACCAGATCCACCGCCAGGAAACAGATCTACTGGAATCCATAGTGTGAACCACACAGGGCATCGTGAAAATATTTCATGTGATGATGAGATGTTATAGGAGAACCAGGGGACTCATGAGGGAGATAATGCTCTCTTCCTATAGAGACATCAGGATTGAAGGTCATAGAGGCTGGAAACACCTCCTGGTGTAACAACCAGAGGGGAGGCATGTGAAACTGGAGTAGGCTTGATAGGTGTTTGGCTAACAACAAGTCTATCAACATGTTTCATAATGATAAGGTACATCATCTTGTCTGAGGTATATCCAACCACTCCCCTCTACTAGTTTCTCTACATTCTAGGCATGATTTTCTGGGGAATTTATGGTTTTATCATTCGTGGTCTCCATGCCCTGGTTACCAGCTGACCGTGAAGAAGGTGTGGGGTGAGACGACCCATGGGAATACCTGGGTTTCACTTCATAATAAACTCTAGAAACTTATGTTTGGGCTCTAGGAGTGGGACAAGGGGATCCTTCCCTTTTACCAGGACATTTAGACCTTAAAACAGAGCATCGAGAACCTGGAATCCAGCCTAGAAGAGGCATAGAGTGAATATGTCTTTGAAGATTTACTTGTAAAGAAGGCCTAATGGGAAGATCTTATCCTTAAAAAAGAGAGATTGGATTGGGAGAGATCCCGGGTGAGATGGTTGCATGGGGGGATAAAAAAAAGTGTTTTTTCACGACTGTATCAGCTAGAGGAGACGCATGATCAAAACCTATATTCAAATAGAGGATGGAACCCACACTGAGGGAATAGATATTGTTGGGAGAATGACACTCTCTTTATTTAGGGAACTTATTGCAGGACCAAACCCAAGGATGGCCAGCAGATACCCAAGTGGCAATGTGGCTCTCTGGGAGGAAATTCCGACAATGGTGTCTATCCTAGACAATGAGATCTTGGTGGCGATTTTGGAGGCAGATAAAATTCACTTGGCGATGATGAAACTGATCCTGAGAGTGCACCCGAACCAGATATCTTCCCAGGATCATTTTACAGAGGGATTAGGGACATGGTGAAGGGGATGTAATTGAGGCTATACATTATTATTCATGTAGAGGGATTCTACCCTGGGTATCTAGTTCTACCTATCTGGTTCTCATCCTGAAGATCAAGGACCCTTATTCTTTGTCACACTATAGACTGGTGAGTCTATGTAATTTCCCCTACAAGATCCTCATGAGTGTGATTAACCAGAGGTTTCCCAACTCCTCATGTGGTGTATATCCACTGAGCAACATGGGTTCCTTTGCGAGCTCTCCATACATGGAGCTATCGCTCTTTCCCAGAAGGTGATGCCAGATGTTAACTTGAATACCCATGACTCTAACCTGGTGATCAAATTCGACATGAAAAATATTCTGATCAGATCGAGGGGAGTTTTATCAAAAGATTTTTCATAGTTATGGGGTTCTCGTCCAGGGTGGTGGATCTTCTTTTTAGGAGCTTCAATTCTTCATGGTTCTTAGTGTCTTTCTTGGGGAAGAGTCACAATTTATTTAAGGCTACTAGGGGCCTTCAACAAGGTGAACTGGTCTCTCCTAGTCTCTTTATCTTGGATCAGGACTCTCTCAGTAATCTTATTAACCAAGGATTTTTAAACAGATATATCCTTCCATTTAGGGGAAAGATGAACATTCCAATGATCTCCCACTTGATATTTTCGGATGACATGGTCATCTTCATGAATGGAGGCAGGGGTTCTGTACAAGGCATCAAGAGAATTCTGGATGAGTATTTATTTTGGAGTAGGTAAGTTATCAGTAGCTCAAAGATCCATTTCTTCATTTCTCATAGGTGTGCTCCCAGGAAGGTTTCCTCACTCTACAACCACCTTGACATCCATCGTGGAGTTTTCTCCACGGAGTACCTGGGTTCACCTTTTTCTTCAGGTAGGTTACGAGTTTGTGACTTTGACCATATTGTGGATAGGATTTCGAGCCGTATCATGAAATTGAAGAATTGTTTCCTTTCATTTAGAGGCCACATTTCTTTGTTTAATAGTGTCATGTATGAAATCCTAGTTTATGCGATGGCTTCTTCCTACGTGTCACATGGTGTTATTAAAATGATTGACAAGGTTCTCTGTATTTTTAGTTGGGATGAAAAGTATGAAGGAAAGAGGCACTGGGCCTCATGGGATAGGATGGCATGACCCATCCACGATGGGGGGATCAATGTGATAGGTCTTCAGAACACGCCCCATTGTGTGCATGCTAAGCTTGCATGGGAGATTCTTGAGGGATGCACTCTCTGGGGGAAGTACATGTCTAATATTTGTGGAGGCTCTAGGGAGGCAGTGAGGGAGTACACTTATCCCTTATGGTCGATCATATTCCCTCTCCTTCATAATCTCCAATATAACTCTCAATGGATGGTTAGCACTGGGGATATCTCATTCTGGAACTGTAATTGGGCAAGCTCTGTTCTTGGTTACCCTGGTTGTTCGGATCCCCTGATCACGGTGAAGGAAGCACGTATCTATCATAGATTCCCAAAGGATTTTCTAGATAGGAAAAAATAGAGCCTCCTCAAATCCATTGTGTTATACTCTGAGCTAGAAAAATGTGTGTTTACTTCATCTTCATCAGGTGTCTTCTCCTCTAGGGATTTCCAAAGGATGGTCTCTACGCAGAACCTTTAGGATAGTTGGAATGGAGTGTTATGGTGAAACAAAACTCCAGATAAGTATAACTTTTTGTCATGGTGCATCAGAAATCATGACATAGCTATGGATGAGAATATCAATAAGGTGGAGATCAGTTGGGATTCAAGGATCCTTTATTGTAGTTAGGAGCATGAGGAGAGATCTCAACAACTTTTCTTTGAAGGGGAATGGGTGCAGGGAGTGTGGACTTTCTTAGGTGGCCTTAACGCCTTTTCCTAACGATATCTTAGGGATGTTCCTTTTCTAATCAGATGGTTTCAAGGCATGATAGATTCAGGTATGGAACAAATGTTGCGAATAGTGATTTTCAATGCTTAATGCTAGTATCTGTGGAAATCCAGGAACTAGGCAAGACTCGAGGGACATATTCCTTCGGTGTGTCCCATCATCGCAAGGACCTATTTCTTGCTGGTGCATATGGCTTCTCTAATATCAAACTGGAGGGGGGATCCTTTATTAAGGCTTATTCAAGTCAAGGGCTCATCCTCATCTCTCTCCCTCGACCATCTGTAGGGTAGATGGGTTTACTGGAATCCTCCCAATAGAGGCCTAAAATTGAATTTAGATGGGTCGTGTACGATGGGTGCCATGAGTAGAGGGGGAGTCATTCACGGTCTCAGGGGAAATGTTGTTCTGGACTACTCTTCATTCTATAGCGATGGAACCACTATCCAGACTGCGACCAATGCGATGCTTACTGGACTCACCCTCTGTATGAAGAAGAACATTGACATTACACAGGTGGAGACTGACTATATGATCCTTCATGATACCCTTCTTGGTATAGGTTCTTCTCAATGGACTATTGAATACAATGTCCACAAATTCAGAGCTCTTTTGGGAGACCACATCCGTGTAACTCATACATGGCATGAGGGGAACAGGGTCACAGATCATTTGGATTCTTTTTCAGACAACAGATCCATTAGACCTATTATCCTCACTAATAATATCTTGAAAACAGGGGGCGTGAATTTAGTTAGAGGGGATTCCCTCAACCTACACTATTTCAGACCCCTTAGCTTTGTATCCTATTTGTACTACTCTTTTTGAATAAAAAACTAATTTGGATGGATGGAGAGACTCTTTTCATGGACGAGTTAGTGAAATTTTATTTTCTATAGATTTTATTCCTACATGGATATCCTATGATAATTTTATTAGATAGAGACACACATTTCATGTCATGATTTTTAAAGGGATTTTATAAGATTTTGGATACCCAGATGAAGCTGATTACAATGTATAATCCATTGAAAAATAGAATGTTAGAGAGACTAATCCAAATATTAGAGGACATGATGTGGGAATGTGTACTAGACTTTGGTGGAGCTTGGGATTATCAACTATATTTGGTTGATTTAATGCACAACAACAATATCCATGGGTTAATTTAGATTTCATGTTTTGTGTCTCTTTATGGATGGCTATGTCTCTCACCACTGTGTTGGCATAAGATGGGTAAGGAAGCAGTTGTGAGGCCATGTATGGTATAATAGACTTCCAAGAGCATTTATTTAATTAAAAATTATTTATTCACTACTCATAATAGGAAAAAATTTTATACTAATAAGAAGATGTTACCCTTAGAGTTCACTATGGGGGACCTTGGTTTCTTGCGGCTGACTCCACAACTAGGGAATCAATGGTTGTATAAGTAAGGGGATATAACAAAAAGAATTGTTAAAATATTATACATTACTAAGAATTTCTTGATATTATACTACGTTTTGGATATCCTATATGATATAAAGGTATGCATGGTGTGTTTCAAGTCTCTTAGCTTTAAATACACTTGTTAATGTGAGGAAATAAAGAGACAGTTGTTATAGTTCTATGGAATCATGGATTTATTAATGAAGATACAAGAGAGTTTTAATATGACGTTAGGGTAAAGTAGCCCAAGCTATTAGATCAGGGCCACTATAAAATATTCTTGCGGATGATAAGTCATTATAAGGGGAGAATTGTAGCATATTTTTTTAAAGTTTATTAGAACCTTTTGGTTATAATTTATAAGTATTTTCATGTAAAAATTTTATAATTTTAAATGTAATTTTCAATCTTACATAGACGATATGATCTACATATAGGTAAATACATTCCAGATTTATGTAGGATGGTTTTTGGGGGTGATTTAAAGTTAAGTTGATTTTTTTGTGTTATGTGAAGGTAACTCTTAATTCTCAAAGGTTACAAAAGGGTAACCAAACCCGTATATAATGGTATGTATGAGTTGAATAAGGGTAGATTTTATTTTTTAAAAGGTTATGTAAGGGTAATGTAGCCTCTATGTAAATATAAGTCTGTAGATTCATAACATACATAAGGGTAAAAAAACTTAAGTTCACACAAAAACCATGATTTTCATAAGGTTAATATCATGTTACCTTTACACAATACCCATTTTGGTGTAAAGGTAGTTTTAACCAAGTTTTACATTTTTTTCTTCCAGTATCAAAGATGTGAATATATATCAGTATTTTAAAAGCCTAAAATCATAAGAAATTAATTCAATAATTTTTTTAAGTTCATAAGTCATTTTGGGGTGATTTTAAACACTACTATTTTAGTATTCACTTTAAATATGAATTAAAGGGGTTTTTTCTTTTGTGGATTTCAATGCTGCAAACCAGAAAAACTTGGTGTTTTATAAAAAATACCTAAACCTCTTCACACCCATCTATTTGGATATCCTCTTGAGTTTGGGTAGTCTATAACTTCTTTATCCAAGATCTATGTAGTTTTATTTGATCATCTAGTGTTTTTATTTTGGTTTCTAGGTGTTTTAGAACTCTCTCTCTCTCTATCATATATTCTTGGGCACTGTTTTTTGAAGGGATAAATTCTAGGTCGGAATTTTTTATTTTATCCACTCTTTATTTTAGGTAAATTTAATGAAATTTACTTTACCATGGTTTTTTAATTAATATTTGTATTAAACCTTATTATATAATAACATAGAATTATCAAATAAAGTTAATTAATTATCACATTCTTATCTCGGGATTATTCTAGTGAGATAAAATATCATTGCTTGTTGGATTTATAATTAATATTTAAGAATGAAATTATTATCCCATGTTATGGATTAAATCAATAATTCTTTATTTATTTAGTAGAGATAAATTATTATTTCATGGAATGTTTTTAATATTTATTTTGAAGTAATTTGAATCAGTTCTAGGAATACTTTCTGAGAGGATTTAACTAATTAGTACATAGACATGGTTCAGGTGATGAATCCTTGGTGAACCTTCTGATATCTTGTGAGAATGCTTTAGGTAGGAATTCCATATCATCTTGAGAATTTTTTTTTATTTTTTTGCCATGTTTGTATTTTTTTTGTATTCACTTATTATAGTGACCCTCGCATGAAAGGAATGTTTTACATGCATAGGGTGGCCCATGAGATCCTTTCTTGTTTATGGATTTTGTGTTCCTTACTAAGTAATTTATTACCTATGTAATATTTCACCTCCTATGAAATTAATTGTTGTGATATATTATTAATTTTTATGTTATGAATTATATGTGGGTTTTTTACAAATCTAGTGGAATCTCTATTTTAGTGTTCACGTGGATATGTGTCCCTATTAGACAAAGCCAACTCCTTAGAGGGGGAGTGTGGATGACATGAATCATTGGGGAAAAATCTTCATAGGATGGTTAACACCTTATCTTAGAATTCATGGGGTAATTCCATATAACCTATTTCATAGTTTCCATATATTCTAGTGTAATCCACTAATGGGGATTGCACTTTTTTATGAGAGATAATCTAGTCTACAGGTGTGTCGAGTGCCTGTACCATCAAAGGAAAGAAAGTAACCATGATTCATGGGAATAAATGGCCATAAAGTTGGGCTTGGTGTTATTTATATATATAGAACATGAATTTTACTTAAATTTGGAAAGATTTACATAGAATGATCTAAGTCACATGATCGATTACATGTTATATTATTCTAGAATATTAGTGAAGTAGGTACATTTTATACTCATGGTATCTTAGTTGGCACATGATTACTTAGTAAATGATTGGTTTTATGATTGGGTGCACAATTAATTTTCCATCATGTTATAATAATCTAAATACATGTGAACTTATATTAAAGAAACTTTGCAGATGTCCTACTTGGTTTAACCTCACACCGTGCAAGGGCATTTTGGTGTGTGTGTAGACCTCATGATAAGAGATCTGAGGAAGGGAAACAACCTTACAATATGTTTCTGAGGATATTGGAGATGGGATATGGATGAGAAACTAGGATAGACTTCAGATGGATATCATAGTAATTTTATTTATTTATTTATTTCTTCTAGTTGTACTTGTTGGCCTACCATATTGAGGTCTATTTGATTATACTACAATGACTTGTCACGAAATATGTTATAAAACTTATTTGTCTTACATTTTAATGTATTTTTATTTATATTATATTTCTATTGTCTTATCCTTTAATAGAAATGATTACCTATGGTATAGTCTCCCCATGTTACTTTAGACCCTTAATTCTAGTTGGTAGCCTCTTGCATACAGAGAGACACACATGAGGCTATATGGATCTTTGGCATGAACCAAGTGATCTAGGTCAAGGAGTTACATATAAGATATGAATAATAGTAAAATATCATGATCATAGCTTATGAAGTTCATACCCAATTAGTCATAGATCATATATCATAATCATGGAATAAAGATTTTGAATTTCAAATGACACGAGTTATAAGAGTGAGGAGTGATCATTAATAAATCATGATCCATGATATTATATCATAATTATAATAACATATTATATGAATTATGTCACATTAATAATCATATAAAATCATTTAATTAGTCAATTATCACTTCTATGACCATTATCACATAGTGGAAAATGTCCCATAATATATTAGGTTCACTTACTAACTGCAAAATCTATTTTTATTTGATTTTCCAAAACCGCTTTATAGGTGAGCTGGAACCGGAACAAAAGGTTCAAAATTCAAAAAATTTCACTACAAACGAGAAGATCATGAATAGATTCATCCACATCTACTAAAGTCAAGTTGTCTGCCGCCCAAATCATGAGTACCCCTGTCATCGTCACCATCCATTGTCGTTGTCGACGTCGTCGTTCACCACCGCACCATCGGAGAACGTCGGAGCCCGTCAAATCCACCAAAAACCATCTCACCACCTCGTCTTCATTCCCCAATGAACCAGTTCTAAACCAAAAAAGATTTCCAACCATCAACCGTCATCATCGTCTTCCATCACCACAACCATCTCGTCGTCATCACCACTGCCATCGACTCC
This sequence comes from Viscum album, assembly GCA_963277665.1. Taxonomy (NCBI): domain Eukaryota; kingdom Viridiplantae; phylum Streptophyta; class Magnoliopsida; order Santalales; family Viscaceae; genus Viscum; species Viscum album. The sequence goes on along the minus strand of OY728155.1, from coordinate 160,417,636 downwards.
ATCGACGTCCAAAACACCAAACAAGAACGATGTCATCCTCCATCATTGTTGTCATCCAAAACACCACACAAGAGCACCATATTCCATTGAAATCAGTCATATCCACAACACAACACCGTCATGAACAAACCAACTGCCAGAGCAAACAAGAACCAAAATAAACCAGAAATGAAAAACGGAACTATCACTGAACAACTCGTAGAAGAACTCAACACACGTTCATCGAAAAAAGGGGAATAAAGCCAAAAATCTGACACCAAACCAAAGTCTAAGTTGATGTATCATCAAACAAAGATAAATTAGAATGCCATTAAAGAAGGACGCCGACTCAGGCCATGCAAGAAGGACCGTCGGCTGCCAAACCCCACATCCCAAAACATCAAGAAATCGCCGCTCCAGATCCGACCAGGAGAGTAGCAGAGAGACTTGGAATGCGTTAACTCCCAAATCTATTTGATATTATCACATTATATATCAATAATTACCTATTGGATGGATATATTATTTGAGGTCTACCCAAAAGTTAATGAAAACCATACATACATGTTCTACAAAATCATAGAAACATTCATCATTACATCATATCATAACTTGTGAAAAAATGTGTTTCATAAATATTTCATCATAATATAATCATATAACATCCTGTAGAATAACATGGATAGTATCATAATATCTTATTCCAAATTAAGAATATGAAACATTAAAGGATTCTGATATAGAAGAAATATACATTTAAAATAACATTCAATCCTTTGTTAGAAAACATGAGAAAAATATCATTTTATTTTGATAAAATATCATTTTATTTTGATAAAATATTAAATAAAAATTTCCAGTATATTGAGAAAAATATTTTATCTGAAAATAAGCATATAAAATTGTAAAGTAAGATTCAAATAAAAGAACATTCATGATGTCAAGAAAGGCCATTCATGATGTAAATGTTTAAACAAATATTCCTGAATTCTTTTTAAAAAAATTCATAAAAAACTTGTCCAGAAAAATATTTTAAAATTTTATTTCTAATACATTGAAAATAATGTAAAATATGGTTGAATATGACATTAAATAATCATTAGATAACATAAAATTACATTTTTGGAAATATTTTAAGTAACTTGTACATGGAATAAAAAATTTTCCGACCAAAGAGAAAATAAGGTCAACTTTTCTAAAAAAAATATTTTCTCGATCATTTTTAGTACCAAGGAGAGGAGAATAAATGGAATACATTAAAAACACAAAAAATAAAAATAGAATAAGAAATTAAATTATTTTTAAGACATAAGAAAAATATAATTCCCCTAATGGTCATTCAATCATAAAATATGTCGATTAAAAATGAGATTGCAACATAAACTCTTACCTTAGATCCTAAATTTATTCATATATGATCTTAAGTTCCTATATAATAAATTTATATTTACTATAAATCTATAAAAATACCATACTAATACTTATATTATTGTATAAAAATCCCTTATAATTTATAATTACCCATTTATTAATAATTCTTCATTAAAATTAACATTTAGGTGAAAATTGGTCTGTTTTCCATGCATGTTTTGGGTTGATAGTTCTAGAACTTTTACCTTGTTCATGGTTTCAAAAAATATAGAATCTTAATAATTCTATAATTATAATATTTATTCATTCTATTTAATTTTATAACTATTCATATAATGTGGTGATAAAAAATTAATTACATCGCTTCGTGGAGATGATAGTTCTTTCGTATACACGAGTAATGTTTTTCATTTTCCAATAAATGAAAAGAATGAAAAGTAAATAATAGTTAATATTTATAGAATAATAACAATATAATTAATATCATATACATTTATTAAATCCATATATATGAACAACCATATATGGTTTAAATTAAAAATGAATCACATCGCTTTGGGAGGAGGTAGTCCACATGTACACATGAACAACATTATCATTTCTCACAGGATGGAATTGAGGTAGAAATATTTATATAATTAACATAAAATTAATTATGTATGGTAATGATAATAATTTCATCATGGTAATATGTTTATAGAATATTTATATGAGGTTAATGAAGAAATAAAGTTGAAATAGATTGATAAAGACAATTCCATCTTGTTTTGGAAACCTCTTTTGGATTACACATTAAGCCTTTAAAGGTTAGCCTTTTTGGGAAGAATATAAGCTCTAATAAATAGGGATAAAATTTAGTAATATATTTTTTTAGGCATATTCTAAACCATATGTCTTAAAGTATATAAATAATTGAAGATATGAGGTTCTCTTTTATAAGTAAAGTGGGTGGCACTCTTGCAAATACATAAAACATTAAAATATAATAAAGTCATATTCAAGTGACTATGGAACTAAGGAAACCCAAATTAAAAGAAAACATATGTTTGGGTTAAAATAAATTCTACCAGTATGATTTAGAATTGTTTTAGGATATTTTAACCCTTATCTTTTTAGTTTAACCACTTACTAACCTCTTTAACCATGACCGTAGTGACTTAGTTTTACCGTGATTGTTGTTCATTATGAAAAAAAAAATAAAAGTGGACTCATTATAAAATTAGGTAATTAAGATTATTAATATAGAACTCATTTTATCCAATTGAATTTTTATAATTTGAATAGATTTATCTTTAAATAATCACCAAAAACATAATGTAAAGTGTTTATAAAAATTCATTTTACGCATAAAACTAAATTTAATCCAATTCCTGGCCTATTTGAAACCATTAAATGAATGTTAAATTATATTATTGAATATATTATTTACAAATTTTATTATAATCATTCATAAATATTTATTAATTTAATTTTTTTAAGATAAAAACACATTATGTGTGGAAAATCATTTTCTATAAAAACCACTCTCTTTTACCTTAAAATGATTTTATTTTCATTTATAACTTATTAATAAAAAATTAATTAATTTTCTACATGTGTAAAAAATAAATTTTCATATGTTTAATACTCTATATATTTTTTTAAATTAATAATATATTCCATAAACAATTCTCATCAAAAATATATTTCAAAACATTTCATTAGGATTAATAGTATATCCTAAGTGAATTAAAAATTAGTTTCATAAATTATATTTCATTTAGATTCCATATAAGATGATTAATTTTATAATTTATTATAATTATTCACATGATTCTATGGCCGTTTGATTCAAAATCTATCAAATTCATTTATTTATTAAAGAGAAATATATTCTAAAATTTCATGGTGTTATATGATCAGTTCGTAAGGATGAAGTCCTATATAAGAATGAAGGAATATAAAAATAAATGGCTTTATAATGATGATTCTCTCTTAAGGATTGTATTAATATGTATGAGTTTCATAAGGATCATTATCTACACTATAATGGTGGTTTTTGTGTTCCATACGAATGATTCTAGATCCCATAAGGATAATTCATCGTTACAATTTTTTTTACAGAAGGATGATTCACAAGGGTAAGCCATAAGTATGATCCCATAAGGATTAACTCATAAGGATGTGTAGATAGATATTTATTATGACATAATCATTGACATCATACGGGGATCATTCGTATCCTTATTATAATTATAAAATATCATAATGATTCCAAAATTTAAATCTAGAATAAGAAAATCAATTGTGATGATACAAGAAATGTTATCTTATGTTTCAAAAATCATGATACTATAATTATACATGCTTCAATCATTATTTTAAATAATATCAAGTAGATGAGTTTATTAAGAAATAAAAATAAATTTCATGAGTTTTTAAGAATATTTCAGATGTAAATGAGTCAATTATTGGGATATTCATTAGATTCTAAATCATTGTGAACTAATTTAAAAAAATATTATCAATCTATTTAGAAAAACATTAAAGAAAGGTTGAATTTCATAGAAACTAATTAATTCTAAAACGTGAAATTCTAGATTTCATAAATCTAAAAATTTAAAACAAATATTCTGATACTTGTGTTATAATTTCATGGATTTAAACATCATAAAATATTTTTTATTCAAGCATTAGAAGGAAATAAATGGGATGAGTTACTTTTTGAAATACACACACTCAAGCTGAGTCTATAGAGAAGTTCATGGGATTTAGTTAAGATGAATTGAGATTCTCTACTCCACATTATTTTTCTTCGATAATTTATGAAACATGAAAGAAATATTTATATGGCTTCTATGAGTCAATTTTTATAAGAAGAATAAGTGTTGAGACTACTAGAGAACAAATGGGAGACAAATTATTCTATAAAAAAAGGGATGAAGAAAAAGAGAGAAATAAATGAAGGCTATTTTTGTATTGATTTTTGGATTAAAAAATAATATCATCGAGATCATGGGAAAGATAAAAAAGGGACTAATTAATGTGTATGTGGTGTGAAAATATCATATGATATATTTTTATTATGAAAATTAAAGATACCATTAGAAAATGAAATAACTACCTATATAGAAATTATAAAAAATAAGGATAAGAGATGTATGAGGAAGAGATGTGTGTTGTAAGTGGGAGTTGAGAGGAAACTAAAATTAGATCAAGGAATAAGAATAGTGTACCAATCCTTAAATAATGAAAAATTAGATGGTTTTTGAAGAAAGAGAAATAGATGAGGAAGCCGACTAGGTCTTTCTATGTAGAACTAGTAAGTGTCGAGGCTGTTTAATCAAGAATAAGAAAGTGGAAAAGTAATGATATGAAGTATTAAAAGTTTAATTAATAAGTTATTCTATAGGTATATTTTTTTGGGGTTATATTCTTGAGATTATGAGTTGATAATTTCTAGAAATTATATTCATAAATAACTAGGAATCAAGGAAGAAAAACAAAGATAAAGTTCTATTTGAAGGCAATTGAAGACTATGTTAGTAAGGAAGTAGATCAGGAGGTTGGTGAAGTTAAATCCTTATAAAATTATATTAATCTGATCCAATATATTAGTTTGAAACTAAAGAGTGTTAGTGGGATTCTAGTTCGAAGAGGAGCTACATGATGCAATTTATTTTTCACATATGTAATATTGTGAATAAACACCTATATAATATGATGTGAATTGGTTTTAGGATAATCCATGAAAAAACATCAATTGTATTAATGATTTTATTTTAGAATAGAATCCATGACTCAGACATCTTGAGTTCAACAATGATTAGGATTCCTATGAGGAGCTGAACGATATAAAATCAGCCACCTCAAACTACATTTTCAGCACTACATTGCATATAGGTGTATGATAGGTTAAAGGAGAAAATATTCAATAGTCTTAAATAGAATAAACTATTAAAATGTGAAAGGGGGAAAAGGTTTAAATAATATTTAGATGTTGGTAAAAATATAATAACACTATATTCATCCCCCTAAGAGGTGTGTCAACATAGATCCTGAGGCACTAATGGTAGCTAGTGATTAGAATAACAAAATAGTTTATGGTTTATATAATATGATTAAAAGTGTAAAAAATATGGCATATCATATTGAGAAATTAAAATTATGGTGAAATATGGCCTTTAAGAACGTACAAATAAAGTTAAGAATTTAAAGGGCCATGTAAAGACACCATTATATGATAGTTTTACTAAATAAACCACATTGTCAGCTGTACTGAAGTTATATAATTTTAATGGTTGAAGAAAATGGTGTGAAATAATCTTTAAAAAACTACTTGATCACTTGAATTATATGATACTAAAAGATAAAGATATTCCCTTTAGAACATATGATGCTAAAAAAAATCATGTTCAAAGGGTATAATATTTTAAACAATACATGCATATCCAAATAACTATATATTGTTTCACATGGACTATGAATCACTTAACCAATTCCCTAAGTGTGGTGAGACATGATACAAGAAATATAAATCAAGTCCTTTGAAATTTTTATGGTACTTTACAATCATCCCAAGGTTTAGAAACCTATATAGAAGTGTGGAGACTATGAGTCAAATGATGTGCCACTCTGATAAAAGAATTCAAGATGGGAAACATTTTCACCCATCAAGCTCTCCTTATCATAATAAAATTGATCATGAGTATCTTGAATTTATAAATGATCTGAGAGACCTCTATATGTTTATATTTATAGATGTAATTAATCCTTTTAATGTAAAAAGTATCACTCATAGTATACAATTGGCTATGTTGGTAAATTATAACTTTTCTTTATGGTTATATATAAAGTGAAAATATTTTATATTTACTCTATTTATAAATGGAAAAAATAACTAGGTAATGATATTAAGGTTTATTTGGATCTATTGATCGAATATATGAAATTAATTTTGGATTTAGCTGTTATTTTGTATGTTGCTCATAGAAATAAATATTTCATGTTGGGATCCAAGTTGTATGAGATGATTAATGACTTTCTAGATTATGAAAAAAATTAGGATATAACATTAAAGGAATGATAAGGTTTCCTATATATGAATAATGTACACACATAGGTTTAATTATTCCTAAAATACTACGTTTCTAGTAGATTGCTGGAAACAAGGTTATTCATAGTTAGAAATCTATGTTTTGTTTTGTGTGTTTTCAATCTTCACTAGGTTGATCAAGACAAGTGAATTAATCCATGAAGGTGGATTCAATGTTGATAGTGGAATAGTTTTTCAATGTTTTCAAAATTTATGGGGTCCAAAATTTGGAGTATAGGGAAATTTGTTTTTGGAAAAGGAAATATTTTCATGTAAATACAATAGTTTTGAAAAATGTGACAAAGTTTTCTAGGGTTGTGAAAAAACGATTTTTCAGGGCCTCCTCATCGAAATATTAATAAGGAATCTATTTTTCTAAAGTATTGACTTTTTATGAAAAACATTATTGTGTAAACCCAAGAAATAAAAATGTATTTGCATGTTAAAGGCACAATAAATTGATGAAGTTCAGCGAACAAAGAAAGTTTCATGAAAGGTCAATGGTGCATAAGAAAGTTTTGTGAAGTGTTAGATGCATATATATATATATATAGGTGCCTCTATTCAAATAGGATTCTCTCTCTCTCAATGAATATTTGAAGCCATTACTTTGAAAAAGAGTTAAGTGAAGTATAGTTTCATGAAGTAGAGTTGTGTGAAGAAAATAAATTGTTTCTATCAAGAAAAAGTGAGATTTAAGAAACATTTACCTAAAGAAAGAGTTGGTGTTGTGAGATAAAGACAGAAGTTTCATGAAAAATAAGGTGTTTTTTGAGAGTAAAAAGTTGTGTTGAAAGATGACTAATTATTATAAAGTGAAATATTTGTGTGGAAAATAGGTTTTTAACATCTGTTTTTTGATTTACTAGTGCATTAAAGGGCATCAATTCTAGATTACGGTGAAAGAAGAGTATATTTATAATCATGGATAAGGACTTATGTGTTGAATCTATTAATGTGATCAATAGTAAACTGATGTAGATTTAACCCAAAGTTGTGGGAAATGGGGAGTCAATGGAAGTTATATGAGGGAGGAAATGTTTCATACCTAAAATTATTTTAAAGGAAGTCTGCCTGTAATAGAGTAACTGTGTCTCAACATTTTTAATCTACTTAATCTAGTGAAGCTTATTGAATTTAGGCATGACTAACACAATATCATCATATACTCCTAGAACTAGCCATTAGTGGTGAACCATGTTAACCTACCATGTTTTGTTTCTATTTATGCATATGGTTTTTTAGTAATTGAACTATACCATCGGATTGGTTTATCATGTTCTTACCAACATGGGTACAAGATCCATCCAATTTAAAGAAAACAATTTAACCCTTATTCATTCATCCCCTCTCAGGGTGTTTTGGAGTATATCATACATTTTAATTTTATACCTCAATGACATATATACCGATATTGGACAACATCATTTTATATAAATTCAAGAGAAGGTACAAAACTATATGTATTAATAGGTGATCAATAGTTTGATAAACTAAAGGATATTATCAATATTCGTGGTAAAAACTCTTCAAAAAACCTTCCAAAATGGGATGGAAAAATAGATCAGTATTTCTTGAATTACCATACTATAATTTTTTGAATGTTAGACATTTTCTTGATGTCTTTCACATAGAAAAAATGTATGTGATAGTGTAATTTAACCATTAATAAATTCACTTGATAAAGTAAAATATATAATTAAGTATAGGTTAGACATGATTGAAATAGAGATAAGGGAAGAGTTATCATCAATGAAGGGTTAAAGGAAGTCTTTTCTTCATCATACTGCTAACAATATTTCCATAAAAGATATATTTGAACATTAAAATTTCCTAAATCATGTAAAAGTTCCATAAGGATATTCATCAAATGTCAAGAAAGTCATATCTATGATTGAGTTTAAGTTAAAGGTCTTGAAATCACATGTCTACATTTTGTATTCAAGATTTATTTCTCATGTATTTACATTGTATTCTAACTAAAAATGTATATCACACATTAACCATGCTTTGTTTTTTATACAGATATTTGAAGTAAAGTTATGGGACCATTGAAGTTTCCAAATATAGAAATGGATATTTCAATCAAATTAAATGAATTGGATAAGTTATTACCACTTCCATTCTTTGATATAATTTTCCACTTGATGGTTCACTTATTTATAGGGATTTGACTATGCGGTCCTTTACAATATAGATTGATACACCCCATTGAATGATATATAGATATTTCTAAAGGTTACATCAAAACTAATAGTAAAACAAAATGGTGTATTGCAGAGTAATGTATTATTGAGGAAGCCATTAAATTCTATAATAACTACCTGGCTAATGTGGATAGCATTGGTCACCCAAAATCTCAGCACAACATGTGCCTTATGGATGAAGGGATATCTAGAATAAATTCAATCACAATTACCATTATAGAGTGGTGGTAGGTTCACCTTCATTTTTTATATAATATTATAGATTCTATGACAAATATTGTAACCCAAAAAGTTATTATTAATCATTTGAATCCAACAAGGGATAAAAAATTAATATTAAATACGCACAATCTGAAGATTATAGGATGGTTTTGTGACCATATTTTTAAGGACTTATCTACAAATATAAATTCAATTTCATAGGGACCTCAATGGATAGACATATGACCAAGTGTACATGTATTATCTTACAATGGTTATGCAAATAAAAATTATATGTTCTATATAAATGAACAAAATGAATGTAGTGTGTTTAAAAATATTGGAGTTAATATTTTAGAGAAAGTTATGCATGTATTTGGTACCAAGAACATGAATCCAATTTATGTGAATATGTCATACTTTGGCATCATCAAATAAATCTGGTAGTTGGATCATACAACATTTCAAGTTTCTATTTTTCGATGAAAGTGGTTTGATAAGAGAAGTATAGTTGAAATTAATGAATTAGGGCCTGTGAAATTTAATTTCATTGAGGAAGGGTACAAATACAAAGAATTAATAATAACATCACATGAAATACAAGTATTTTATATAACATATCCTAAAATAATAAATTAGTCAATTATTATTTTTTACTAAAATGACTATAGGGTTAGTTAAAAATTCCATTGATAAAGACCCTTTCATTGGGATTTCATAATCATTTATGGGTGGTCCCAATATAGATGATGTATTGTATGTAATAAGGGAATACCATGAAAGGATTTGGATACTCGATAAAGTAGAATAATCCTTTCAACCTTTAAATAAAAAATATGTTCAATGAATAGGTTAAATTTTTTTAATATAAAACTTGCTCCTCATAATATTATGTGTTCAATACTACATTTATATAATCTAAATTAAATGTTTAACTAATTCCATAGACAATGTATTATTCATGTGATAATGCTAACAATATTAAGGAACAACATAATGAAAATGTTGAAACTGAGGAAATGTTTGAAGGTGAATAAAATATGGTTGAAAAAAGATAGGAGTTTTTAGTGTGACAGTCTTAACAAAAATTATCTAGGCAAGAAGCAAAGGCCTAAAATATTAGTTTTGATGAAATTCATGTGACCAACCCACTGAACCTAACAAGTAAATTTTACTTAGTTTAATTGGGTTCACTACTCAAATTCACATGTTGATTGATGTTTATATGTGGCACGAAGTTGTTCCTATATTGATGATAACAATTTGGGAATATATTAGGGAAAAACATGATATTTGTTTTCAATTTTATTGAAAAAATAATAATGAAACATTGATTTAAAATTCATTGTTCCTTATAGATTACATTTATATTAGATAATTTTCAAAGGAAATTAAAATTAATGTTCATTGAAAAGGCACATAATGCCTTTCAAAAATTTCATAGGAAATATCATCTTAGGGATTCTAAGGGGAAGGTAGATCCACCACTACCATCTATATATGCTAACATGACAAGCCATGAAACATAGAATTATTTAATTGGCATAATTTTTAACATTTTATTTGAAATTACATGTATTAATCACTTTCATTTAGAACTGTAAATTTATAAACCAAAAAAGGAGCATTGAAAATAATCCATGTGCTTCAAAATGAATGCATCATTATTATAAAGTAAAGACATGGTATGATTTAGTTGAAAAATTATATGTATTTTAAATAAACAGTAATATATTAAATGATATCGAACAATAAAATAATTATGTTCCATTATCTATAGATATATTTATAAATCATAATCTAAATTCAATTACATCCCATGTCATGTGATATGAAAGGATGTTCTTGTAAATAAAAAGGAAAAAATAATAGATGAAAACACACAAAATTTCTAGGAAGCATGTGTAAGTATGGAATAATATAAATCCATTCATATTTAAATCATTATTACATAATAATGACTAATTATTTTCTTATATTTTTTATTTGATTTAGACATAAGAATCAACATCGACTGTACCCTTTGAATGAATCATTTTAGTGGATTTGAAGTATATATAACAATATGACCCACTAGAGGTGCAAGTTTTAGTGTGTAATCTCAATCATATTTTTGTAATACAAAGATATAGGAGGATGAATACGAGAGAGTTAAATACATTCATGCAAAAATATATTCTCTAATTAAAAAAAATTAACTTGGTAGCCTAGTTTGTTAGACACTTTTATATAAAGGGTTTAAAGAGAATAAATTAAAAACTAATAACTACTACATAAAGATCCATACCTTCCAACTTTGAGGCTATAAATTACATTAAAAGTTCTACCTTACATGATGTAAATAATTTTAGCATTAAATTCCCACTAAATATGAATCAAACAACTATTGAGACCTTTCTTGTTCTAAAAATTTGTCGGTTGAAATTTATTATTATTAATATATATTAACACATGATAATAACATTTCATGCATACCTTTTATCATTAAAATACATCACTTTTAAGGTTTAAGTAATTTATTATTTCCTATTTATTTAATGATATTGTTCATATTTGGTAGGATGCATTTTTTTGTGGAAATGAGAAAATTTAGAGAAAAAAACAACTAAGATATCCACTAAAATAAGGCTTCCCATGATGAAAAATGCTTATAGAACACTCTTGGGGGCCAAAACTGAGGAACCGGGGTGAAAAGATTATTTTAGAATTGGAAACAAAATATTCACATTTTTTAAACATTATAATATGTGAAAAAATTATAAAAAGTGAAAAAATTACATGTTATGAAACACATACATGATGTGAAAGTTTCGGGATGACCCAAAAAATGGTTATATTCAATGAAAAATGTAGAAAAGAATTATTTTATGAACCCAGGACCACACAAGATGACATTATGACCCATATTAATTCCATTGAATGTTGTATGAGCTCTAGAAAAGTCTATAAATAGGGATTTGAGCTGTTGTTTTTAGGTGATTATACAGAACAAAGTCTATAGAGAGAAGTTTCACTAATACAGGGTAGTCTCCACTATTCCACTTTGGGTTTTCTATTATGTATTGTTTTCTTTATTTACTTCCTCATTACTCTCTCATAATTAGTATGAAGAGGTAAATAATACATTATTCTAGGGTTATGTATCCAAAGTGTAAATATTTCATTGTATCTATTTCTTTTAGTCTCTTCATGTATTTATTTTGATGAAATTTATTTATCGTATTCAAATTTATTTCTTTTTGTTTATTCATGAAAATTGGTTAATAAATATGAAATAAAATTTTTAATTTCACAACTAGTAACCCTAAAGTTGACATAGACATTTACTCATTTAGTGTAACCAAGTTTAAAAATGGTATTGATACAAACTCGATTCAGCAATGCCCTAAACTACCAGACCATGGGAAAATGGGGATTTCCATATTGAAGAGAGGACACTATGACCATTTTATCCACATCATCTTTACTCCAACACCAAATATTGATTAATAAATTTATTTTATAAAATAAAATTTCATATAAACCCTAAAATTTCAAAACCTCACCATTAATTTTTCCAATTTATTTTCAAACAACCCAAATCTACCCCATGCTCTCTCCCTTTAATAGTAAATCAATATTCTATCGTTCCTATTTCGTTAAAATAAAATTATTTTATTTTATTTTAAAAACCTAATCAAAATAATTAATTGTTTTTTTGGTTTGATTTCAAAAGTTCCCAAATACTATATTTTAATCAATTATGAAGCACAGTTGGAGTATTTATAAATTTTATTTTTTATCCAAAACTATTGGGAAATAAATATGACCTAGAGTGACTATTAAAACTGGAACCATTACCGGTGTTGTTTTATAATTAGTTTTTAGGATAATTTAAATTGTAATGCTTAATTTTATTTTCCATATTTATGTTAGTGTGTTCATGATAAAATTTCATATTTTAAAACATTAAATGAATTATTAAAAAACTTGAGAAAAAGAAAAAGAGATTGTTAATTCTAATACTGACATTGAATGCACTCTATATAGAAAATTAACTAAAAATTTGGTGATTGTAGAGAAACATATAGTTACTGGAGGATTTAATCAAAGAGATCCAGGGCTATATATGCTCACTGGATATGGGTAACTATTGAACAATAGATTACATCTAATCATCTTAGAACCTCCTATTGAAGAAAATAACTTCCATATCAATCCTAAAATCATCTAAATGATCTTAAATAGTGTTTAATTCCATAAACTACCCCATAAAGATCTTAAATCACATATAAGAATATTTATAGAGTTATTTTATACCTTTTAATTCCATAATGTTACAAGTGACATGGTAAGAATCTATCTCTTATGTTTTCCTTTAACTGGGCATGATTAGGAGTGGATCAAAATACTTCTAGCACATTCTATCACTACGTGGGATGATATAACAAGAAAATTTATCTCTCTATTCTTCCCACATTCAAATTTGATGGGCATTCATTTAAAAATTCTGAATTTTTTTCAATTTGAAGATCAACTCATCTAAGATGGTTAAGAATATTATAAAGACATGACTCATAAATGAACCAATCATGACATTAAACTATATATTTAATCCAAACTTTCTATAAAGTAATTGTGTATGGAAACATATTAAAAATAGATTCTACAACTAGAGGATCATGGATGAGGAAATATCCCAAGGAGGGTTATAGGTTACTAGATGAAATGGTGAGAAATAACTTCCTGTGGTAAGGTGAATGGATTCAATGGAGAGGAATATGGAAGACTAATAATAATAATTACTAGATGATTCTGTAAACGGAATCCCTAATAAGAAAAACGGACATAATTATGGACCAACAACAATATCACCAACTTATATATACATAAGAAGTAAAATATTCTGATTATAATCATGGTAATATTTTTTAGGGTTGGCGGCCATAAAATCTACAAGCACAATAGTAACAAAAAGGGAAAATGGGTACTAGTAATATGAACCCCAAGGTCCTTAATTGAAAAACCAAATCTAGATAATATAGGATACTTTCGATATTTTTATGACTTCCACCGGTGATACCATCAAATAATTAACAACCTATTCAGAATATCAAAGTTTTTCAATAAAGGAGATGAAGGATGAATCAAGATACCAATGAGACACACTATGAAACCATGATTTCCACATAAAAAATCACTGAGAAACCGAGAGACATACTTAGAGGAGTACTTCAAGTATTCCATGAATTACACCCACATTAATATTTAAAATTCCTAGATATGAGGAGTTGAAAATTCACTCAGGATCATCCTAAACTAAGAAAATTACAAGAAGAAAATAAAGTAGAGTTGGAAAATATAGAGGAACAAGTAGAAAAAGAAGATGAAAAAGGAGAACCACCACAATTCAAGACAGGAAATACTTTTCTAGAATGAATGGTGCAATATAATATCAATATGCAAAAAAGGAAAGTTTCTTGAACACTTTAAAAAAATTTATATTAATATTACTTTTTCTATAGGCTATCAAAAACATGTCAACCTTTGAAAAATTAAGGAAAGACATAATGACATGTATGAAGAAGATAGGGGAAATGGGAAACATCCAACTCACACATGAGTGTTCAGTGTTGGTATCAAAGGGATCTACATATTAATTATAAAGATCAAGGTACCTTCTCAATTCCCATATTTATCAGAGCTAATAAATTTGGATCAGATTTAACTGATTTAGGTGAGAGTGTTAATATCTTGTTATACACCACTTACAAAATCCTAATACTGAAGAGAATACATCCCAAAAGAGTTTCAATTTAGTTAGAATACTCGATGGTAAAGTACCCTCGATGGTTCATTGAATATATTTTGATATAATTCGAAAAATTATACATCCTATTTGACTTCTTACTACTATACCTAGAAGAGGAGAGGACTCTACTCATTCTAGGGAGACCATTTTTGTCAATTTTCAAGCATTGATAGATATGCAATGTGGATAAACATATATGATATTTTCCTAGAAACAAGTGAGTTTAAATATCCACCAAGTGATGAATAAAAAATTTGTGAGAGAATATGATGATTTTGGAGAAGAAAAAATAAACAAAGTTGAGGGTATCATTGTAAGTGAGGAGGTATACAAGATAGCTTTTGTTTTGAAATAGGATGATCAACCTAAAAACATTGAAAAGAAGAAAGAGAATATGAAGAGTCATACTGCCAATACTATAGGGGGAATTGATTCCACAATGTTTGATAAAATCCAAAAAGTGTGGTTGATACATGAACTTATATTTAGTTCATCAAGATTGAGGAAGAAATGGTGGATCAGCCTGATAGAAATCAAGAAAGTACTACTGTCAGGAAGAGTTAATCTATTTAGAGAAGGAGGATAAGGATCAACCTATACAAACAAGACACAACTAATGCCATTTATTGATCCATACTGGGTAAAATATTTCCAATCACCTGTTATGTAAGTTGAAGCTGAAGTATATAAGGAAGATCCAACGATGTGAAAAAATCACTCTTGAGAGAAAAACTGAGTTTTTATAATTTATTTATTTATTTTCTATTTTTGATGTTAATATACACTCACCCTAAAGTCTTTCAAAATTAATTGATTCTAGCTTGGTATTTCACTGATTTATTAAAAAAAATTAGGTCCATTAAGACCATAGAAATCCAAAAGCATAAGGAAGCCCAAGAAAAATCTCCAATACCAATACACATCATAAACCCCATTCACCTCATGAATAAAAGGAGAAACACTTTATGAAAACCATTCATGTTGTGAAATATGAGTACGTAGAACTTACAGAAGAAACTTCAAAGCATTAATAAAATGTAAGTAAGTGTTTCTATTATGAATTTTTATACTATATTCCCCACATTTAATTTATTTAGAGATTTTGACTACCAATTTCATGCCCTCACTTGATTCATGATTTAATAAAACGAATTAAGATACATAAACCTCCTAGGATGATTACCATGTCTTGAATATAAATTTCTTTTTCAATAAATTTGAATGAGAAAAATGGGGAAAAGGATTATTTGATATAAACATGTAGAATAGAATATAGAAAGTCATGATTTAGGGACTCATGTTAATTTGTTTAAATGAATTTTTATTTTGGGATTTGGCCTGCCATAAATTTCTGATATTTACATTAATTGATTTAATTATTCAAATGCATTACTAAGTGTAATTTTCCAAACTCTTCATTCTTATTCCCCATAATTTTTTTGAATGAATGTTTCCATTTATTCTATTGTATATTTCCTGTGAGACTTAGGAATATTCTATTCTATAATTATATTGGTGTTTTATAAAATCCATGACTACAAAAAACCACTTTTAATATGATTTAGGTATATTTTGTTAACAGTTTATCCTTGAAACCACCATGAATTATTAATTTTTAAGCACACAGAAGGAATGATTTGTCTTGTTAGTAAATGAGACCAGTTACAAGATTATACTATCAATTACTACATTATTTTAAATATATTTCATGATATTTAAAATAATATGAGTTGGGGGGATATTTTCAATGATCATCCAGGATATACTTCATTTAGTATAATTTTATAGGGTTTTCATTGGAATTTTGGGAGAGACCATGATATCATTTAATGTACATTATCATTATTCACCTATCTTGTTAGAAAATATATAAAAACTAGATTGCGTATTAGGAGGATGAAAAATAACCATTAGAATATTGACTATCTTTTGATTGTAAATTGTTTGGTGGTGGATGTGATATTTTTCTTAAATATATTAAAAAAAAGATAATAAAAAGGGTAGCAGATGATGATTTATTCATTACAATTACTTTTATCATGGGACACATTATACTTATTAGGGGAAGGAAGAGATGAACTTTTTTAGGGGTGATTTTCATTGATTTTATCTTTTAGATATCATACATTATGCTTTAGATCCTAACCTCCTTTTGATATTATTTTACATCACTTACAAACCTAACCTAAACCTTAGATTCAGTTTAACCTAATGCTAAATCCATCATGATTATTTGTGACTCTATCTTTATTTGGTGGAGATACTAGATTCTTTTCAAGAATTTGGTAAGTGATGTGTTTTTTAGGTATTTACTAATCTTTATTAAAATTTGTACCTTGATAAAGAGTGTAACAATTAAGGTAAGTTAAATTAAAAATTAAATGTGCATCAATAATAAATTGATAAATTAAAAGGGATTAATCAAGAGATGTGTCTACTTAAAGAGATAAAAAGTAAAATAATTGATTGAATTGTTTCTTTGAAAATTTAAGTGTTGTGTGATGATTAAAAAATTAAGTTCCTATTTAATCAATTGATTTTATTAATATTGAATTTAAATCCTGGTAGGGTGAGCATCATTTATAGGATGTTGATATTCCACCCTTGAGGACTGGTCTGAATTCATGTGCGGGGGATTTTAGAAGACAATTTCAAGCATAATTTTTCGCATTAAAATACATTACTTTTATTCTTTAATTAATTAATTAATTTTTATTTAATTATATTTTCATATTTGGTAGGATGATTTTTATGTGGGAAATGATAAAAATGTGTAAAAAAGACCAAGATATCCACTAAATGAAGGCTTCCCATGACGAAGGATGCCCATAAAACACTCTTGGGAGCTAAAAATAAGGAAATGGGGTGAAACAAATCTTTAGGAATTCAAAGAATAAGGTTCACATAGTGTAAACATTACACAACCTGAAAAAATTACACAACATGAAAAATTAAATGTGGTTAAACACTTACATGACATGAAAGTGTCGGGATGAGCAAAAAATAGTCAGATTCGATGCAGTGAGTGGAAGAGACTTATTTTATGACCCTAAGACCACATGATATGATTTTAAGATCAATATTAATTTCATTGAATGATTTATTATCTCTATTAGATTCTACAAATAGTGAGATGATCTGGTGTTTTTAGGTGATTCCAGAGACCAAAGTATAGGGTGAGATGTTATGCTGCTACAGGGTCCCCTCCATTATTCATCTCCAAGTTTTATTTTATGCTTGATTTTCTTTATTTCCTTAATCATTAATCTCTTATAAATAGTATGAGGGGGTAAATCCTGACTTGTTCTATGGTTATGTAGCCTAAGGGGGAAGGTGCATTGGATCTATTTATTTTATTCTATTCATGTATTTGGTTTGTTGTAATTTATTTATCCGATTCCAATCACTTTATTTTTGTTTAATCATAATAATTGGTTAATAAACATCAATGGAACCATTTAATTTCACAAATAGTTACCTTAAATTATGCATGACCACTGTTTTATTTAGATTAACCACGTTTAAAAATGGTATCGAGAGAAAACCGATTCAACAATTCTCTAAACTACCTGACCATGGGAAAAGAGAGATTTCTATGTTGAAGTGGAGATAATGTGACCATTGGATCCACATAAAACATACATTAACACAAAAAATGGATCAAAAAAATTATTTTCTAAAACCAAATTGAACCCAAACGCTAAAACTATAAAACACCAACAAACATTTTTCAAATTGATTTTCAAAAAACCCAAATCTTCTTCATTCTCTCTCTCTCTTTCATAATCAATCAGTTTTTTATCATTTAAATTTCTTAAAAATTTAATAAAATATTTTTCATTAAAAAAATTAATCAAACTAATTCACTATATTAGGGGTTCAACCTCAAACTTTTCAAAGAATATAATTTAATTAATCATGTAGCATAGTTTGAGTTTTCATAAATTTTGTATTTTTATTTGACCCATTGGGAAATAACGACACCTTGACATGCCTGTCAACACCCAACCATCACATTGTTATGAGAGTCATAATTAAAAATATCCAAGGAGATATTAGACAAAAAAACAACTTCCAAAATATCATGTATGATTAGAGATTGACATAACTCACCAGCTAAGTATTGAGATACTTATTCCCCTTGATGATTTGGATGTTCACATAATCAATCTTGTTATTGGGGATTTTGTATCATGCAAATTAAATCTTATAAGGATACATGAAAATAATGAGGTATGTACTTTAAAATATATTTTATATAAAAAAACATTTGGAATTGATGAAAAAGGTTTAAACTAAGGCATGCTATTACATATATAGAATCAAAAGGGAGAGTTAAGAAAATCTAGAGGATTAACCAAGAAATGAAAAAGGGCCTTTTGAAAGTACCTTTACCCCACCAAATCAACCACAAAATTTATTAAAATTATAATTTCATGATAATATGATAATTAAAGATTAAAATACAACCAATATTTAGTTTTAAGAACAAATATATATATATTTCATTACATATGTGATTTGTCTCTATATTGTAGATGAAATTCATAAACATGGATTACTGGGAGCCTTGATTTTGAATTTATAGATGTGGAACATTTTTATAGTTTATTTTTCAAATAATTGATTTATTTTTATAATTATTATTTAATTTTATTCACATTTTGTACAAGAATATATATCACTACTATATGAAGGAAAAATTTTTGGAAGAATTTTTTTAATCTTTAGTCCTTATATCACTTCTACATAATAATTCTCCCAGGGATATGTTGAAATTTAAGAAACATAAGAGAAATTATCCATAAATTTTGAACATAAAATAATATATGAATTTATATTACTAATATATACAATTTAGGGGTAAAACTGTACAATCAAATCATTTAAAACATATTTTCATTTTTTTCATTACCTATTCCCTTTTATTTTTAGGATGCACTGGGTTCTAATTGTTATCATTTTAGATACTACAAAGATTTATTTCTTTGATATATAGCATGGGTATTTAAAAAATTTACTACACATGATATACATTATAAATTCCTAATACACTACATTAACAATTTATAAATAAAATTCAAATTATATGTTCTATATTTTGTTTCAAAGATATTTTTTTATAATAGAGAGGTGTTTACTTGTTTTAAAAGATAATGGTTTCAATATGGACAACGAACACATGAATCTAATGGATTACTTAAACTAGATAAGTATTAGGCTGTATATAATAATATTTTATAATAAAAATATATATAAAAATAGATTAATTATTTTTATCAACATTTTTACAATGTCTGAAACAAAGTAATGAAAAAAATTGTGTTATTAAAATTTTAAATTTATAGAATATATAATATTTAATTAATAAATAAACATCCCAAAATAGGTATTTTAAAAGGTCAATACAATTTAATTTAAAATATTTATTGATCACTTGTTCATATTTTTTTATAGAAGTATAAAGACTTTCGAAAATCTATATATTCATATGATTATGTATATTTGTTTATAAATGAGTGGGTTGCTTACATGGTGTTATAATGTTTATAAAAAACATGAAGAGGTGATTTCATATCACATTTATATTTTTTATATAACTATGACCATTTATTGATTTTTGAACTATAAGAACTAATACCACATCAATCTAAATTATGGTTTGAAGGATAAAATAATTTCTCCTTCATAATACCACTTACCATATACTATATTAGTTTGGAATTAATCATTATTGGGATTCAATCCTAGATCACTAAATATATCATTAGTGCATGAAATACAAGTAGTGCCTTGGTTTGTCATCATTACTTATATTGATGATAACTTTAATGATCCTAGATTAAAGAATGATAATGATAAATTCCAATATAATAGAGTTGATAAGAAATGTTATTCTAAAAGTAAAATGATTTTATCCTTCAATAAAGTCCCTAAAAACTATATGGAGGCCTTTTATTGCCTTCATAGGCACACATTTCTTGGATAAAAAGTAATTCTTGATGACCTTTTTGAAAATTATTATGCCCTTAGGAACTATTTAATGTTATTTTCATAGATATGTTTGTTCTTTATTTGATTTTGTTTATTTGGTTTTGATGAAATGAATTCCTTTTGGTTCCAATACTTTTTAATAAAATGTTTGTGAGATAATTTTTTTACTTAAACTAACTTACTAAATTTACAAAAGTAGTTTATTTGGGAATGACACTATTATTTGTATATATTTCTCTGAATTTCCTTTAGGGTACTTTTATACATTTGTTCCTATTCCCTTTAATATTTTCCAAATCTATTTGAGATTAGGCATTCCACTAAAAGTAACATTTTAGTTCATAATAAGAATCACATAATCAAAATTAATCAAACATGCTTGAATTGTCTTGATAATTTAGGAAAATGATCCATAATTCATTTTTTATGCCTAGAAACTAAATTCACATCATTCTGATATGTGGTATGGAAGGTATCAATGAAAGTGTGTGTTTTCATTTAAAATTTATATTTTAGTTCAAAAAATTGGTCACATACTCAAAACCAATAAAACATAATATAATTATATTGATACTTTATAAAAAATTTCTATGATTCATTTGTGATGTTTATAAATCAACCACATATCAATTTGATAAAAGGTATGGCTAACATGACACGACGTTCATGTTTCTGTATGAAAGAAACATTTTTGTTCAAAACATGAATCACATAGTCAAAAATAATAAAAAAACTCTTAGATTTTATTAATACTTTTAGATGATAAGAAGTGATTTATTTTGGATGTGTAGGAATTAATTGTACATAAATTTGATACATGGTGTAGTCGGATTGAAAAAAATTACATGTTTTCATTTTAAATGTTACATTTTAGTTTAAAATGAATGTCACATACACAAAATTGATCAAATTAACTCATATTTTTTTGGATACTTTAATAAAACAATTATTTATTAATTTGTGACGTGTAATAATTAACCTTAATTAAATCTAACTTATTGTGTGTCCAATATGACTGGAAGTATGTATTTTCAATAAAAAATGACCTTTTAGTTCAAAACGTGTATCATATACTCAAAATCAATAAAAAAATGACCATATTATCTTGATATTTTATTAAAAGGTTTTATAATTCATACGTGATGTTTAATAATTGACCACACACTAATCTGGCACTGTATAGCCAATATTATTAAAATTCATTAGAATCTCTTTAATGATGGAAGACATTAAGAGTGGGTGGGAGTGAATCAGTGTCCCTAATTTTTTAAACCCCTTTAAAACTATTTTTATCATTCAACAAACCTATCCCAAATTTCTCACCAATGTATAAAAATAACCAGAAACATCATGTTTGTTAACGAGGTTCATCTCCTTTACAGTACGACTACATCCCTAATGTGTCGTGGTTTTTTTCTCATGCACACAAATATCCTCATATTAAAAAGAATAACTCAATTAAGGTTATTATCTAGAGTCCAGATAATTTTTTGGATCTAAGAGGTTACAATATGCTCATAAATTGAATACCTATTTTTTTGGAGAAAAATATTCCTTTTATGTTCTTTCCTCCATACAGTCCAAAGATAATGAATTTCTTCCTAAGTTTAAAAGATTTCAAATAATCTCTATGTATCCTACTTACTTCAAAAAATATGAAAACATAGGTATTATCAGTTTTGATCTCATCCTTTCATAATACCAATGTTCTACAATATTGAAAAGTATCAGGTTGTTTCTCTAATCCTATAACTTTGATATAGATGTGTATCTATTTTCCTCTATAAACTTTTCCAATATTGTATTTACTTTGTATGAATATAATATTTTCATGAATACTACTTCCATTTTTAATTTAGGAAAACCTCTTGATTCATTATATGACACACCTTATTTGAATTCTCATTCAAACTTATTCAAATTTTATTCAAGGTATTCATTCAATATTTCTTAAGACTCAACTCTTTTAATTCCTATTTGATATTTAAATATCAAAATATCGAATTATCCAAAATTTTCATAGATTTAAAATCATTTAATATTTCCATATATGCATGAACACTTGAAATATGACAAAGAAACACTCCTTGAACCAATGATATAATATCAATATCTAACTTATCTATTGAGTGTTCCTTTTTCTTAATCTCAATTTGAATTAAAATCCACATGGAGTGATTGTGTTGTTTGAATCCTTAAAGATCAGTGTATGCATTGTCCTGTTTAGTTTATTCTCCTGAATATTTTAGTTTAGAAAATCACAAAAATAATTAAAAGTAAATGATCCCTAAAAAGATGAGTCATCTTTACATTAACTGAATGGTGCTTACATAGACACAATATGATGTTTACACCGATGATTCTTACAATAATTATTATAGTGTTCGATAATCATGCTTATGTAGTTGATCCTTACAATGATTCTTAAGATATTTAACATCCTATGAATCATCTTTATGATGATCCTTATAAAGTAAGAACACCATTATTACATAGAAATCATCCTTAAACACTAGGATATAATGCTCACACAACCTTCATGTCTTAACCAAATTCCCTTTACAAGTCTGAAATGATTCTTACATAGGTAAAAATAATGTTTATGTAAATGTAAATTATCCTTACATAGTATTGAGTTAATTATAATGTATATATTTAATCATCTTTATATATATATACATCCATTTTTAAAATTAATATCAAGTCTATGTGTTCAAGAATAAACTTATAAACAATCATAACCTCTTTAAATCAACTGAATTACTTCTCAAAAACTTCATGAAATATTCAAACATCATCAACTTTTTTTAATAGCTTCCTTATCAAGTATGAAATCCAATTACAACTCCCCCAATAGCTAGAATTTTCAAAATTCCATGAAATTTTATAGTCAATACTATCATTTACAACACACCAAACATCAAAAGATATATATATTGGAAAAAAATACAGCACCATCCTCAAGTGGGGTTAATAAAAGTGAGTGATTTCATTTAAAAGTGACATTTTAGTTCAAAACATGTGTCACATAATTAAAATTAAAAAATTATCATATTATCTTTCTACTTTATAGAAATGATAAATAATTTATTTATGATGTTAAAGAATCAACAAAATGTCAATCCAACACACGGTGTGTCCGGTATGACTAAAAGTGTACATTTTTAGTTCAAAACCAATGTCAAAAACTCAAAAGTAAGTAAACATGATTTTATTATCTTGGTAATTTATTGAAAATATTGATAATTAATTTTTTTTTAATTTTAACAATTATCCAAACATTAATCTGACTCATGGTGTGACTAGTTTGACTGAATGTTCTCATTTCAGTTCAAAACACATGTCATATACATAAAAAATGATAAATAATGTTTTGATTGTCTTAATAATTTAGGATAAATATCCATGATTCATTTTAGATGTTTAGGAATAAAACTCTCATTAATTTGACACCCAATATGGATGATATAACTCAAAGTACACATTTTCAGTATAAAAGTAACATTTTAGCTCACTACATTCATCACAAATTCAAAACTAAAAAAACATACTAATGTTATCTTTATACTTTATGAAAATAATTCATGATTGAGTTTTTACATGTAAGAATAAACCACATGTCAATCTAATAGATGTTGTTGTCAATATGACTCAAAGTTCATGTTTTTAGTATAAAAGAAATATTTTTTTTGCTTACAATTCACATCACATAGTCAATATTGAGAAGGAATTATTTAATTGTATTGATAATTTAGGAGAATTATCTTTGATTCTTTTTTTACATGTATGAATTAACCACACATCAATTTTACACATGGTGTGGCCAAATTTACTGAAAGTGCATGACTTCAATTTAAAAGTGACATTTTTATTTAAAACACACTTTACACAATCATAACTGAAAAAATGAACTCAAATTGTCATTAAACTTTAGGAATTATATTTTTTATTCATTTTTGACATGTAATAATTAACATCAAGTAAATCCAACACACAACGTGGACGATATGACTGATATTACATGTTTTCATTTAAAAATTAAATTTTAGTTTAAAATAAGAATCACATAGCTAAAAATAATAAAACTCAATCATATTGTGTTTATATATTTTAGTAAAAATATCAACAATTCATTTTTTATTTGTAAGAATTATCCACATGTTAATGTGATACACAATGTTACTGGTATGTCTGAAAGTATGTGTATTCATTTAAAAGTTACATTTTAGTTCAAAAAATTTGTCACATACTAAATACTTATCAAACATGATCATATTATATGGATAATTTCTGAAAATGACCCAAAATTTATTTATGATGTGTAATAATTCACCAAATAACAATCTGACACATGGTGTGACTGGTATAACTCAAAGTTCATGTTATCTCTATAAAAGTAACATTTTAGTTCAGAATTGACATCACATAGTCAAAAATAATAAAATACACTCATATTTTCATGACACTTTCGAAAAAATATCTATAATTCATTTTTGATGTATAGTAATTAACCCTATATCAATCAGACATATTGTGTAACCATTAAGAGTAAAAGTGTATGTTTTTAGATTAAAACTGAAATTTATTCCAAAAATCATGTCCCACACTCAAAACCAAAAAACCATGATAATATTATCTTGATAATTTAGGAAAATTATAAAGGATTTATTTATTTATGTATATAAATTAACCATACATTTATCTAATATACAGTGTGGCTATTACGACTGAATGTATGTGTTTTCATTTAAAAGTGTTATTTTTGTCAAAAACACACATCACATACTAAAAAATGGTAAAATATACTCATAATTTGATGATAATTTAGGATAGAAATATATAATTTATTTGTTATGTGTAGGAATTAACCTCATGTGAATCTGAGATACAATGTGACTGATATGAATGAAAGTGCATCACATACTGAAAAATAGAGAAAACACGATGCAAGTGTCATATTACTTTGCATCATGTTTTATTAATGTATTGTGTTATCCTCTTAACATTTATATTATCATTTAACATCAATTTTGTCTAAATTTATTAATTATTTACTAATTTAATACTATATTATATTTATGTTTCATTTATTTCCATAGACTATTACTAAAATAAGCATGTTTTCATTACATGTACACTCTTATTTTGTTCGAGCTAGGGATGGTGTGTTTGAAAACTGGTAGTATGATAGGGCTCTATTTCAATAGGGTACTAAGGACAATAGAATACTAATCCATCCCATTTTATATATGTTAAACCATTTTTGAATTTATTAGATAATGTAATATTTTTAAAAAATTGTATAAATGTATTGAATTTTTTTTAATGTAAATTAATTTTTGATTTTAATTTATTTATATCAAAATTTATTTCAAATTATGTTTTAAGTATTTTATATATTATATTTTAATTTATTCTTTGGGTTACTATAGTGTGATATAAATGTAGCAATACACTACTGTAACTGATAACTTTTATCTGTACTGGTAGTAGCACTATTAAAATCCCTCTTTATTATCACTTTATATAATGGTGATAAAAGGAAATTTTATCAATAATATAATACACACTAATAATTTTTCCCTTAATATTTTTTATCGCTAAGGAATGAGGCCTTTATGAGAACTCTTTTAGCGATGATAAAAGTGCTTGGTTTTTAAAGGAACTAAAACAAATATCACACTATAGTTCTGATAAAAGAAATTTCTATTGCTTATTAAAGGGTAATATGTAGTAGTGTGATAATCCATGAAGTGGAGATGAGAAAAAAATTAGATGAGTGAACAAAAAATTCAGTAAACATGACCATATATTTCAACAAATATGGATTTGTATTTCAAAAAAAGAGACTGTGCAACTCCTATGAAATAACCATACAATTAAATTAAAGCGATTTCAACTAATTAAAGGGTGAAATTTTAGAAATAAATTTAATTTATACAGTACCATTCTAATAATGGTTACATGAAAAATTCAAGATAATCTAATTAAAAAATACCAATGTTAAATTGATTAAATAAGGATTATATATTTTGAGAAAAGGATATTTAAAAATAATACTATATCATGGTTACTTTATTTAAGGAAATTATTTAGACCATGTTTAGTATAATATCACGGAGAATCAAATAAAATATGAAGTCTATCCTAATTGAATTTAAATCATAGAGAATAAAGTAAGTGGTAATTCACCAAGGATTATGTGAAATTTAAATATGAAATATATGGAGATGTCATAGTCTATATAATAAGTTTCAATAATAATTTACAAAAGATTGTGACAAATATTGAGAATAAGTTTCATTTATGGATAATTTGAGTGGTGAAGGGAACATAATTTAAGGAATTTAAAGGTGTTAAGGCTATGAGGAGTTCATTATTATGCCATTATAAAAAAGGTTTGTTTTCTATTTATTCATTTTCAATATGGATTATGTAATGATAATGTGTCAAATATGAGTCTATATAATGTTCCTAGAGAGGAAGGGTGTAATTTTATAAACCATTTTAATCAATTTTATTAGTGATTTAGATAAGATGATAAGTGGTTAATTATTACTCCATGGATTATCCTACATATAGGAGGTGAATTGACTAAATGTCATGTATTATGAGCTTTGTATTTTTGAATCATAAATTTAATAATATTGATAAATGTTTCTTTGACATGTGTGGTTCATTATTTTAAAATAATTAATTTTATCATACATTGTTCTTACCCCCCCCCCCCTCCTTAGGGTACATCCCCTATTGGGACTAGCCACTAGTATCAAAGCCATGAGTTTTTGAGTTGTGATTTTTCTTTCAAGTCATATACCAAAGGCATAAAGACTCTAATAAATCAAAATATTCTTCCCATTTATAAAGGACAAATTTTACAACTATAGAAAATATGAATTAATCACTCACTGAAATAATTATTATTTTCAAAGGTGATTTTTAAATGATGGTTTATAAAAACAATACTAAATAAATATGTATTTAGTTTTCATATATATTTAAAAAATAACCATAAAATATGTTAAAAACACTCTTACTCCCTCCCAAGTCCCCCTTATCCTGATCCCCCTCTCCCCCAAAGTTCCCCCCACAAATACATTTGAGTTTCCCAATGAAACGTGATCTCTTCTTCTTACCAGCATTATGCACGCTGCATGATGACTTTCGACCATCCCAATGATGAGTGAGATTCTTGATGATGCATGACCCCTCTATTGGTTGAAGGCATAATCCTTTATAAATACACCAAATTTATTCTAATTAAGATAATTTTAGTAATCAATTCTCATTTATTGGTAGTGGATCTTAATTTATGGTGTGATTAACTCAATATGATTTTTATTCTTGTTATACTAAATGTGACACTATTTATAATATGCCAACCTGGACAAATACATTCCAATTTTATCAAATCCTCCTAGTAAAACTCATTAAATGGATATGGAATTAAATCCATTTCTATTAACAAGATTTTTAATTTTTTTACTTTAATGATACATTTATAATTATAACTAATTCCAAAATTTTAGATCATTCTAATATAGTATTTACATTATTCATGTTATATATAGGTGTTGATGGATCATAATAATTTCCAAAGAATTTATTTCACATAGTATAAGTTATTTTCTAGGATGGATATATGAGAACAATTTTTGGGTTGAGGAAACTAAGACCACTAGAAAGAGGAAGTCTATAGGCCTATTTTCTGATTTATAGTCGAGGATGGTGGAAACAAAAATAAATGAGGTCCAAGGAACAAAAATTTATATGGATATCAATTAAAAGGGCTCAATAAATTGTTTCCCTAGAATTTTTTCATCAAATGATACTTTAGGATGATATCCTATGAAATCTTTAGAATTAAGAAAATTATGTTGGATGAGCTAGTCAAGTCCATGGGAGACTTTTGATAAATCATAGGTTTGATCGTAAAGAAATACTTAGGTGAATTGTATTCAGTGAGGATAAAAATGTGATCATGGACCTAACAAATGTCATCAGAGATCAATGTTGGAGTTTTTTTGGATGGTCAGATCCAAGCCATGGTGTTTCAGATCTCTATGTAGTAGCATCAGTATTCCCTTTTATTTGTAGGAGAATATCTATAAGCAATCCTAATCTATTTTCCTTAATTTTTCTAGAATTAGATAGAGTTTGAATTTTTAGTAGGATATAATTAGAGGAGATTAAATACATTGTGTAGAATTTTGATGAAACTAATTTTAGTTTTCAAAAGATGAATATATAGTTTTTCATTATATATAAGTAACTTGATCTTCCATTGACTAGTGTAAAGGAAAAAAGACATGAAAATAGAATAATGGGGGAGGATGGATAAAAAATCACTTGGGTTAATGTGAATTTTTCTTGCTTGAAACATGGTTTATAGTCTCCATGAAGTGAAGACAACATCAAAACTCATGTAGACCCTCACTGACATGCATGAGAAGACTACACTGATGAAAAAGTGTTATTGCTAAAGAGACTATTTGACATGATAATTTTGGATGATAATGCTGATGTGAATCATATAAATGACTTCAATGTCATCATAATTTAGTTAGACAAAATAAAGTTATGATTTAGAGATCTGGTTAGGGAAATTTTTTAACTCCCTTCACTCTTGAAATCTTGGGATGTGATAGTGACCACTATGAGTTATTATAATGAAAATATAGTACAAAAAGTTTAGATACTTGATCTTTAATGAGGAGATTCATAGAAAGTAAATCCACGTATATTCTAGGAATGAATAAAATATAGACAGAAGATGTGTTTCAGGCATTTCAAAAATTCACAAGAAGGGTAAAGTAAGAAGGAGTTGCAACAGGGGTAGATCTATAAATGGTTATCTCTTGTGATAGCATTTTAGGAGAACATTGCACCTAAAGAAAGATTATAGTGGAATTTTGGATATGTGTAAAATGTATGATTTATCTTGTGGGTATATGAATCTTTTATTGGTAGATAGGAGTGGATTACTCTTAAGTGCCTCTAGTTCATTGGGGGTCTTGAGTGATAGACTCCAGAGCTTCATTTATATCAAAAAATTAGAGAGTAATTATGAGAAAATATAAACCCAAATGGTATGTCAAGGAAAATATTATGGATAAAAAATCTATCAAGATATTGGGTTAAATGATATGCTTCAGTGCAGACATGGAATAAAAGGAAACAAGTGTTGAAGAATGTGTGGCACATCATAGGGTTAAATATGAAATTAGTTTCCATTGGAAAACTTGATGGTATAAGTTTCATTAATAAATTTATATAAAAATCATGGAAATTTTCATTTTTCTCCATGGTTAACGAAAAAGGAGTGAAGGAAAAGATACTCTACCCCATAGGTTCACTTGAAGGAGTGATTCATGTTAGAGGGTAAACTTGCAAAAACCTAATGGCATGACTATCTTAGTAACCTCCTTGATAAAGGGATAAAGATAATAGCTACTAAAGAATTTATGAAAGAAAAAATAATTGATCACAAAATGTGTGAGGATAGAAGCTATAAAAATATGTGGAAGGTTTCCTTCTAGATGGAGGGGAAAACATTAAAGCACCAGAAGTTAGAGTTTATTCAAAAAATGATTTCATTCTTGATTTAATGTGTTCTCACCAAGGATCATTATTCTATGTTACTTTCATCAATGATTCATCATGCAAAGTGTTGGTGTAATTTCTATGGAACAATTATGAGGTACTTATAAATTTTATTATATGGAAGTTCATGGTGGAGAATGAGTTTGTCTATAAGGTTTAATGATTAAGATCAGATAGTGGTAGTGAGTACAGAAGTAGAGATTTACAGAGGTCTTTCTAGAAGAAGATTTGATTTTATAAGACCATGATAGGTTCTTATAAACATAATGGATATATAGAGAGGATTAATATGACACTTCTAGAGAAGGTTAGGAGTGTGATAATTCATATGGTGTTCTCCCTAGTGCTTTGGGTAGAAGTTGTGAATTTTTTGATGCTCTTAGTCTAACAGATTCAAACATTGTGAATTTGATAACAAATTCTAATGATATGTTGGTCTGAAAGGAAGGTTTATTTCAACCACCTAAAAGTATTTAGATTACTCACCTATACCCACATTGATTCAATGGAATGAGATATGTTAGAGGATAAGTCTAGAAAATTTTACTTTGTTGGTTAAGAAGATGAAGAATTTTGATTTTGACTCTAGGATAAAGACTCTCGAAAGGTCATTAGAAATAAAAATATGATCACCAATTAAGAGATTCTACAAAAAGAGAATAATTAGATGAATTTTTTGAAAAAATAAAAGTAAAATCATAAGATAAGGTTTTTTATGGATATCTGTATGTTATGGATGCTTCAAAATATCCAGTGACCGCATTGGTATTGAAAATACCAGACTATCTAGTGAAGTTACTAGAATAAGGAGGTAATGTTCGGATGGTGTTTCCCAGACCAGATTTACTAGAGAGTTCAAGGGATATGAAATAACAAGCAACAAAAGTTATAAATCCAAAAGTTATACTATCATAAGAAACCCAACCATAGGAAAAACTATAAAAATATACAAGCGTGAGATGCATACTGAAAAGGTATAGTGATAGTTTGCACTATATTCTTCTTATAGATGATGGAGATCCTGTATTCCTGGGAGATAAAAATATTTTGAAACACATATAATAGTTATGGATTTTTAAGAGAGATGAACTTGACTCTATCCAATCATTTGAAACATGGTAGCTGATGAAAAGTACTACTAAGAATAAGGTACTACTAAAAAATGGGTTTATCATATGACTGAAGAGGTTTATGGTAGAAGGAGGGACACAAACATGATAGTTATGAAAGGTTTTTAAAAAATTGAAGGTGAATATTTATAAGATATATTTTAACTAGTAGTTAAGAATAAAACTATCATAATGGTTTTTGAGTATGGTTGTATTATAAAGAATTTATATGGAATAGTTAGATGTGGAGACAATATTACATCATAGTGAATTATATAATGATATTTATATGAAGTATCTTGTTGGTTTCAATGTTCACTAAAA
Source organism: Viscum album (assembly GCA_963277665.1). NCBI lineage: Eukaryota > Viridiplantae > Streptophyta > Magnoliopsida > Santalales > Viscaceae > Viscum > Viscum album. The sequence goes on along the minus strand of OY728155.1, from coordinate 160,385,983 downwards.
CCATGTACTTATGTACCTAATAAAATATATTATTTATGACTTGAAGCAGGTGTTGAGGAATTATAACAAGAAGTTTAATAGATTTATAAAGGTGTGTAATTTCAACCAAAGAAATACTAAAAATTTATATTATCATAAGAATTTTTTCAATGAATGATTTATTATCCCACTTCTCTATTTATATGAAAGGTCATATTTTAGGTTTGATTAAGGTAAGGTTTTAAAAGATAAAAACTAAGTTTTTTGATAGTTTCAAAATGAAGGACCTCATTTTGGTGAAGTGGATTTTGGGGAATAGGATTTTTAGGAACCAAAGTTTTGGTACTTTTTACCTAACATAGAAAGACTAAATTTTAAATATTATAGAGTTATTTGGAATTAAAGAAGCAAAATTAGTATCCACACTCCTGACAAGGAACTTAAAACATGGTAAGGATATGTAACCAAAAAGAAAAGAAAAGGACTAACACATATAAAATGTTCCATATGTATTAACCATCAAAAGTTTGGCACATGTCATGGTATGTATGAATTTGGACATTATGTAAGCAGTGTGGGTTATTAATTGGTTTTTTAACCCTAAAAGATTCCATTTTTAGGGTTTCATGTGGATTTATTTAGTTTGGGTTTGACTAAAAACCAAAGCAAACAAAAATATGTGGTTTGATGTTTATATATAAAAAACAAAACCATTTAGTAGAGGCTTTGTTAGGATTAAAATGTTTTGAAACTATTAATTTATGGCTTATTTTGTTTCTAATTATGGATTAATATTTTTTTGACAATATCCTAGATTTGGATTCATGAGGGACATCTTTTCTATTGGACTACTAATGTTTTTACAACATATCCCATTTACTTTAGGTTTTAATGATATCGAATACCCTTAATAATTTTTTGATGTTTTCTTAAGTGTGTTCATCTGGTTTTATCATTATTTTAGATCATTCTGTTGAAATTTTAATGTTTTTTAAACTTTTATAAAAAATTAAAAAGTATGGAAAATCGGCTATGTGAGGCATTCAACTACATAAAGAAATAGCTACACCGAGTAATAAATTATGTTAATTATCAACGTAAAGGAAGAAAATACATAAAATTTCTACATAATGAAATAATCTATGTAAAAATAGACTATATAGATGAATCAACTTCATGGGAAATTAGATGTATAGATCAAAAAACTAAGTGAATCGGTTACATGGAGTAATCAACTATGTGATTTGGCTACATGGTGTAAAAAACTAATTGGTTCCAAATTTCTACGTAATTGATTCAACAACATCCAATTAGGTTACCTGATTAATAACACAAAATTAAGTAAATTAGAAATGTGAATAAAGAATATGAAATTTTTCCGTGTTGGTAAATCAGTGAAATGAAGAATTACTATGTGGATCAATTCAGCAATGAGAATTAAAAATTTTATAATTCAGCTACATGGTGATTTTAATCAGCTACATTATTTTGAAACCTACTATTTATTACCATTGATTTTATTTTAGTGGAATTAATGTTTCCATTCATTAATTAAATTTTGGATTAAGTCTTTATGGTAAAAAGTGATTATAATAAGGTGAAAGTACTAAGAAAAGAAGATAGTGTAATTATAATTTAATAGTCAGTACTGTTGTTGAGGTATTTCAAACAAATGGCACGTGGAATCTAAATTATAACCCTTGATTTTATAGATATGATACTATTAGAATAAAATATTCCTTTTTCATACATATTTTGGTGGTGTAAAGAAGATAATATAGTTAAGAAATGAGGCACTTTAAGTATCATCTTCCATATTTGAAAAAACTATCAGTGTACAACTATGTTTTATATGAATAAGAAGAAGAAAAAGAATCAAATCTATAATTGCACTATCAATTTTATTTTTGCTACACATTATAAGACTCTCCTTGAGCTAATTTTTATTCTTATAATCTTTCCTGGAGATATATTCTATTTTATTAGTTTTATATTACAACTATGAGATTATTTTGTAAAATCTCTATTTATCATGACTTTTTCTATAAAGGTTAATGGAAAAGCAACCTTAAATGATAGTATTTATAAATCCTTATTACAGACCAGTTTAATTTTCCTTCTATTTTACCAAGAGTATAATTCTTTCGATCAATCATGTATTCCATGGAAAAAGGACTAAAAATCCATAGTAAAAGGACTGGTCTAGTGAAAATTACCATAATCTTGAATTTTATCATTGGTGGAGTGGACTAGGGGATTTATATTCGCTGAAACACTATAAATATATTGTGTCTGGTCTATTTTTTCATGATTTTATTTCACTTACATTCTTGTGTTAATAAAAGATTAAAAGTAATCATATATTTAAATATGGTTCTTTTCTAAGTCAAGAAAATTCCAAGAACTCAATTCACCTCCTTCTTAAGACTTAGCATAGTCAGTCTCTGACCAATAACTAGTATCATAGGATTTGAATTTTGATTCCTCATATTTTAAATGTTAATTTATTAATATCAGCTTCAAGATGGATGTTTTGAATAAAAATCTATAAAGCATGTTAATTGTAATATCTCTATATATTAATGATGAGAATTATGAATGATGTAAGGAAAGAATGATAATTTATTTAAAGAAACTTGTTCTAAAGATTTATTTTAAATCCATATATCCTTATGTAATTCCCAAAGATCAATATAAAACATAGGATGCTTATACTGAAGAAAATTTTGATCTAAACTCCAAATCTATGATTGCTATAATATGTGGACTTGGTTCTGACGAGTTCAACCAATATTTACAATGTGAAACAAATCATGAAATGTGGGTAACTATATCAATGGATTATAAAGGAACAAACATTGTGAGATCTATCATTTAAAATACTTCCGAGATCAAATCAATGCTTTTAGAATATTGAATGGAGAAATCGTCACCCAAATGAATGGAATACTTATTGAGTTTGTATATAATGTTTCTTCTTTAGGAACACCCATTCCGGAACTAGATCACACTTCGAAAATCTTTAGAATTCTACCACATAGATGGAGTGAAATATCAACTATTATTAGAAAATATACAGAGGTGATTAATTTTAAAATAAAATATCACATTGGAACTCTTATGATGTAAGAGGTTGAGATGGAATCTAAAGTCAAATATTATTGATTGGTTAAGAATGAGAATGTCGCTCTGAATGTTTCAAGAAAAAAAGATGAAAAACAAAAGAAAATAAATACAATTGGCCAAGTCATGAGATAAATATAATTTAAATAGTTATTCTTCATACAGTGAACTTTCACATTTTTCAAAAAAGTCCAAAAATTTATATAATAATATAAGTGGTTTTAAGAAATCCTTTCATAATTAAAATAAGAAAGAGGGAAATTCTATAGAAGTTATATGTTACTAGTGTGAGAATATTAGGTCCATCAAAATAGAATTCCCTTAGTAGTAAGATAAAAAAAATCTAAGACAAATTATTTCAAGAAAATTTTCTATAAGACGAAATCCATGAAATCCAAGAAATAAACATATAGTGCTTCTTAATATTATATTTATGTTACATCATAAAATTTATAAGTTGAAATTTCTAATCAAAAGGCTAATATGTGCTTTATGGCATGTTAATATGACGTAAACTCATATTATTTTTCTTCGAACACATGTAAATCTCAAAGTAAAAACTAAACTAATGAGGAATTAAATGAGTGTTTTACCATTATGGACACAAATTTTTAATGGTTTAAGAAGAAGAAATCCCTAAAAAAATCATAAAATTATTTTTAATTGAAAAATAAGACATAAATAAAAAATATTATATTTGAAAATCAAGATAGAAAATTCTATTACTCTGGTTTTGAACATGATAATAAAATTAAAATCTACCAAAATGAAGTATATTACTTTAATAATGTTACATGTGTCTTCAAAAAAGTGAAAATTACTTGAATCAAATTCACAGAAACAATAAATTTCAAAAACAATTAGTAAAAGAAGTTAGGGTGAGAATCCAAAGATTTTAAAAAACTATTTTATGCCTAGCTCTAAGAACAAAAACCTCTCAAAGGTTACTTATTTTCACTATGGATAATTAGGACACTATGATAATAATTTTTTGTTAAGAAAACCACACTTTTGTGGAGTCTAACATTATTTTCTTTCAAAACGTTTTTCAAAATATAGTATTGAATTTTTTGGAGAACATAAACAGATTTGGGTTCCCAAATCATTATTTTCTAACATTACTATACCTAAGATAATATCCATACCAAAATAATTTCTCATTTTATTTATATTTTTATTGAAAAATGTCTAATGGAATCAATGATAAATGGTATATGGATAGTATATTTTCAAGACATATTAGTAGACATTTATATAATTTCTACACCTTATAAAAAATTAATAGAGGTTGTGTCATTTTTTGTGATAATGCCAAAAGAAATATTATGTGAGTTGGATTAGTTGGAAATCTAAGATCAGTCCTCATCAAAAAATTTCTTTATATGGAATTATTAAATCATAATTTGATAAGTTTTTCACAACTTTATAATAAAGGTTATTTTGCATATTTTTCTAGCAATGCATGTTCTATTTTCAAAGATAAAATATGTAAATTTAAGGCACCTAGAATGGAAAATTTCTATACTCTAGATCTTAATTATTTGATTTGACAACGTGTGAACTATTTAAATTTTGAAAAAATGAATTTTAGTTTTTTCAAAGAATACTAGGACAATGTAATGTCTATTCTTTGAGAAAATTGTCTGAAAGGAATTTAGATTTAGATTTACCTCAACATAAATTGAATAAAAAGAAACTATGTGATGAATTTTAAATGGGAAGCAACACAAGTTATACTGTAAACCAATTATAAAGGTTACAACTTATATAACCCTAGAAGTTATTCATTTAGATTTATTTGGGCCATTTAGAACTACAAGTCTTAGAGGAAAATATTTTTTTTATTAGTTTATGATTTTTCTAGATTTACTTGGGTTTTATTTTTCTACTATTACGAATAAAGCCTATTATATTCTTATAAATTTTTGTAAATTGGTTCAAAAAGATAAATATACCAAAATTATTTCATTTGGAAGTGACCATTGAGGAGAACTTTAAACCCAATAGTTCAATTTTTATTGTTTAAAACATGGTATAGAAAATACTTTTTCAACCCCCATGATGCCTCAATAAAATAGAGTTGTTTAATGGTGGAATATACCATGAAAGGAAATTTATAGAAAAAATTTAAGTGAATATAATTTTATTTCTCATTTTTGGGCTGAAGATATAAATACAGTATTTATGTCATAAAAAGAGTAAAAATTAGGCCAATTTTAAAGAAAAACCTCTATGAGATATATAATAATTCAAAAAAAATGTGGGATGCCTTAATTTATTTAGATACTGGGTTTATATTCTAAAAAACAAAGATAATATTTCTAAATTTGATTCCAAGGATGATGAAGGAATCTTCCTTGACTATTATATTACTTTCAAGGCATATAGATTTTTCAAAAAAAGGTCCGATATTTTCAAAAAATCATCTCATTTGAAATTTTATGAAAGTGATCCTTTTGGTCACAAAATGACACATGTTGATGAGTTAAGAAATTCTTTTGAAAACATGATACCTAAAACTCTATTTTAAAATATAAATGATGATGATATAGAACATAATTTTTTAGAACCAAATCCTGAAGGGATAGATACTAGTGAATTATAAAGTGTGTTGTCTAGACAACCTAGAACTTTGAACAACCATACCTTAAAAATAGTTATAGAAGTTTAGATGAAGGTATTAAAAATGTAGGGAGTATAGGAAATATTGTAGAATTTTATTCCTTTATATCTCAACTAGATCCTAATGTTATATGGAAATACAAATATGTTAAGAGTTTGGTTTCAGCAATGCAAGAATAATTAAACCAGTTCAATAAGAAAACAATATTAAAATTAGTTGATAGACCCTCTGAAAATCCTTTTATAAAATAAAACGGGGTTTTCAAAATAAACATGATGATAAAGGTTGGATTTCTATGAATAATTCTAGGATAAATTCTAATGGTTATAACTAAGAAGAAGGTATATACTATGATGGGACTTTTTCACCTATAGACACGTCAAAATAAATTAGGATTATCTTAGCCTATACATAACACATCAATTTAAAATTATATCATATGGATATAAAATTTTCTTTTTAAAATGGTGTTCTTATGAAAGATGTTTATGCTGAACAACATCATGGTATTTAAAATACTCATTTTCCAAATTTAGTATTCAAACTTACCAATGATCTTTATAGACTTAATAAAACAACTATATCTTGGTATAAATATTTAAGTTCTTTTCTTTTTAAAATTTTCTTTTTATTGATAGAGGAAGATATTTCCCTTTTTATGAAATATTCATCATTATATATTTTTTAGTTTAGGTATATATTGATGATGTGATCATTGGTTCTACAAACAAAAAATTGCTTAATGAATTTTCAAAAATCACGAAAAAAAATTTGAAACGAGCCTGATGGGTGAGTTAAATTACTTTATTTGTTTTGAAATTTATCAAGAATACTTTGAGAATGTTCTAAATTGAAGAATATAAATGATAGACTTACTTAGAAGGTTTGTACTTGAAAGTAGTAAATTACATTAAACTCTTATGAGTTCTAGTGAGAAACATATTATGGATGAAGCTATGAAACCATTTGAAAAAAGGAAATATAGAGCAATAATTAGGAGTCCAATTTATCCAATTTTTAGTAGATTAAACATTATGTTTTCAAAATGATTATGTGATCTATTTCAAGATAATCCCACATAATCTCATTTAAAAGTTTCAAAAAGAAGTTTAAGGTATTTAAAAGTAACAATTTATCTTTCCTTACATTTAAAAAAAAATTTAGTATGATTATGTAGCACCCCAAACTGATTAGCTGCCCGAACAGTGATTTTCGGCTGAGTGGTACTCACATTAGGCATGCCTTCCTACATTCCAAAGGCTTTCAAATAGAAGTGAGGGTGTTAAAGAGTGATATTTGGAGACTATACCCTCTGGTGATGATATAATAATGGTATAATAGATATAGTAGTGGAAGAAAAGATCAACAAACACAGTATGAGTAACCTACCAAAAGTGGAAGCACAATCAATATCATAAAATTGTAGAAGAATAATCAACAACAACCACAAAAATAAATATATACATCAAAATGAAATTTTTAGAAACTTAAACAGAATATAAATCCATTACAGGTCATACAGTATAATAAATAAGAGGGTTTCCAATCGCCGAACAATGATATATACATATACATAAGCATGAAAGTGAAAGAAAAAAAGGAAACTCCAGCTAAGGCATAACCATTGGTCCCATGACTTCCATCATTTTCCAACTCAACCACTTGGATCCATCTCGAGATCCTAAACGCTTACCTGAATGTAAAAACATAAATGTCTTCATACGTCCTAAAGGGCCTGTGTATTGTGTGATAATGAGTCTTGGTAGGATAGCACCCATGTGTTCATACCTTATATTTGTGACTAGGAAAATGTATACTAAATATAAAAAAGTAGCATCACATGCCTAAAGTAAACTTAAGATTCCACGATGCTCAAAATACACTAAGAAGCTATCACATCCTTCGACCAATGCCAAAATTCCATAGTAGAGGAAATCATTAGACCATAGTCCAAGGAATACCCTGATATATAAATTTCAAGGTGAACCCTCATGTTACACCTTAGAATATGTCACATGGAACCTTGTGCATCTCGACACCTTGTGTTTATGTCATGTCATCGACGTCCCTAAGGAATTCCCAATAATACATATCTGGTCCCTCGAACCCCTATTCAAAGGCACCCATTAGCTCAAAGTATGATGTATTATGTCACAAAGATACCTATCCTAAAATAGTAACCACCATTGGCTCAACATTAGATGTCCCGAGGAATTATGATTCCCATCCTCCAAAATGATCCCATGTCAACGACCTCAAGAATGGAAGGCCAAATCCTACAACTGACAACCTCAATGCTATCATCTAATGGCTCCACACAATCCCTATAGATTTTTATGGAAAGTAACCTCATCCATTTACCTAATACTTAATTATTGGGGGAATCTACCTAGATTAGTGGTCAAAATACATCATCACTAAGTCACTATGTCTTCACATGACTCCAAATGGATATTTGTCCCACATGGGTGAGAAACATCACCAATTTAGAACCTAATCCACACCAATCCGGACACCTGATACCCCTGTGACCACATCACACAAGTCCGATAGCCATGCCATCCCATGTCACAGGAGCCTGACTCATAACCTGAGAGCCTAACTGCCTCATTTGATGACTGAGACACCCAAATGATTGTCAATTCCACCTAAGTGTCTCAGGCCAAACCCATCCTGATGATCACATCACCTTAATTGATAACTATCACTATCTCAATCATAGGGACATGCACTTTATGTTATATTAGAATCCAACATTTCATCATAATAAATTAACATTATATATATATATATGTCAATTCAAATCATCTAAAAAATTTGATGTAATTAAATTAAACATATCTAATTAAATAGAAAATTCTATTTAAACCAAACAAATAAATTTAGTAAATAAAGAATACCCCACCCTAAAAACCTAAGTTTTTATCCCTCACAAGACTCATCCATTTTTAGACTTGATTGGGAATACCCATTGGAATCCCACATGGGATCAATTTAGTATTTTAAGTCAATAATCAATTTTTAATTCCCTCACTCAATCAACAAGACGGTGTGCTAAAAGTTTCACCCCCCGAAGACTCATTAAATATCAAAGAAAAGCATGCACCACCTACCTTGTAGTTTTAGACATAAGAATGTCCGATATTATCCTGAAAATTAGGCCGATTTGGATGAAATCATCATTTCTAACGAACACCCTAAAAATAAGGAAAATGACTCAAATGGATTTTGAGGTCTTTGAGATGAGAGGAAACAAGGAAGGAAGCAAGATAGAGTTGTTCATTATCAATACAGATCCAACGCTATAAAATGTCTTGAAAACAGAGCTTGGATGAAGGATTTGGATCTAATCCATGGAGAGTAGGAAAAGAGGTACCCCCATTTTTTAGGCTCAATTTGGAGGATAAGAGATGAGAAAACCTTATTACGGAGGTAGCGGAAAATGTTTCATTTCACCCCTTTAATGAGCTACAGGGATAGCCAACACGGTATACCAAACCGTGCGAAAATCACATGTAAACCATGTGGCTCCTACTTCTTAGGAGCCAAGCCTTGTATGGTTAGCCTTCATGATTAGTCCTAACCATGCGAAAATTGTGCGACTACAATGCACAGGTACCGCCGAACTGGCACTAACTATGAGGCTTGAGCATAGTTTTCCCTAATTGTGCACAAGTTGTGTAAAATCCATCTGAAAAAATATAGAGGTTTACACATGACTATGCACCCCTTCATGCATGGTTTCCCCAAATCGTGATCATTGCAAAAAAGGGTCACACAGTTTGCATTGAGAGACCACATAGTTAAATATAGGTGTGCGCCTCAGAATACACTTTACCAAAACTGGGACTTTGGGCCTTTACAGCACCTGAAACCCCTAAAAACATCATATACTTTTTCAAAACTCTAAACCCATCCAAAAAAAGGTTTTGAGTTAAGGTAACTCTCAGAAATACTTTCTGTTAAACAAGAATGAAGTTGGTATACCCACCAAACTCTAAAATTAAATACGGGTGAGGATTTCAACCCAATCCAAATAAATAAAAAGTTACAATATCCACATCGGTGGCCGCCTCATGCCTATGACACACATGTCATATATGAGTTTTTTCATCTCAACAGATGCTCAAAAGTCATGGTGCCTCATAGATTAGTTATTTCCTGCATCACAATGATGCCCGGATTCCAATTCACCTCAAGAAACCTGTATCTCCTTGATGCCCTGACGCTAGCCCAACTTAATAATCACATATAAAAAATTCTAATATATAATTCCAGGTGTCATAAAAACCATTTATATAACACCAAAAATGATTCCAAACTATCCATAAATAGAACTCGCTCACCCAAAATAGACATACCTCAGACAACCATGCCAAAACCAAATAGAAAAAAACTTATTCATGCCCATGAAGTACCTCTAAATTTCATTGGCTCACCATCCTACTCCGACCCTAGGATATCCATGACATGCACCTAGCCTAAAGGTTGACTTCCTAAATCCTAACCTCCTTCTGGTAATACATTGACCTCCAAACATTGACCCCACTACTGGTTCTTACTATCTTTTCCATGACCACTGCTTGTATCTACAACTCTACTACCATAATCTGGTACCACTCCCAATCCAATCTCAGAACCCTATGTCTGCCTTAGTCCCTATCCAAGAATTGTCCAATAAGTCTTCCTACAGAACCTCTTAAGATTTCCAACATGTCCACATTCTCAATACCCCATTGGAGGTCTCTCACACCAAATCCAAACATGTATTGGTTACCTACACTGAAAGCACATCATAAAAAATCCTCTCTGAGGTTGTGTGCTTGAGTATTTGGCATGACTGTCCTCCTAGAACTCATCCTAGCCTTTCATCCTAATTTATTAAGAATTTCTAATGACATAAACTGAAGCCATCACTAAAATCGAGTATGATTGATTTTTAAAATTTCCCTTGGATATGAGTGCTTAGTTCACCACCTCCGAGAATGATGCCTACCTGAAGATTTTCAACTGCACCCAAATGGAGTTCCATAAACCATCCTCAAAAACACATCAGCCTCAAGTTTTCAATGCTCAGCATGTTGAGTGAGAAGTGAGACAACTCAGTGAATTTCTCCCCATAGTCCATGATAGACATGTCACCCAAATGAAGGATAAAAAACTCATGAGTTATCTATGTCCTCAATGTATCTGGGAATAAGTGATCGGAGAAACTGACCTCAAAGTACTTCCAGGATAGTATATCGTGTTTTCCTTCCTGCACTTGCACATCCCACCAGCGATTCTTCATTCCTCTGAGCATGTAGGTATCCTGATTCACCCTTCCCCCTGAAGACATCTCTAGCTTCTTGAGAATCATCTTCATGGACTTGATCAACTTCTCAGCTACCTTTTGACCACCCTCACCCTAAAAAAGAGATAGGTTCTAGGACTAGAACTCTCGAGTTAGATATTAAATCTAAGGTTCTGATACCTGATATCTTCAATGAATTCCAAGGAATACACACACTAGGCTCAATTTGAGCTACTCATCCATCCACTTCCCAAAATCTATCAAATCTGGTAGCTCCCCACATACAATAAAACTTGTAATTTTGGTTATTCCCACGACTCATGATCTGCCTAAACCTCATGGATCTCAATCCATGCCTACTCTAGAGGAACCGTGTCACAACCCGACTGAAGATCCATCTGATGCTATCGAGGTTGAAACACATTGAATACCAATACATGGCTAGAAAACCTAGAAACCACACACACACACACACACACCACATAGACATGGAAATTAGTAAAAGGTAGCATCAACTCGCTACCCTTACTCTCCCCACCCATTTCACAAGACATCTCGACCTCATGGACTCTTTACCTAACCTCAATATTGACAGGTATCAAATATGACCAGGGCTACTCCCATCTTAGAGAACCACATCACCTCAAAAAGATAACCACATCCCCCATCCTGGGGATCGATGTCACCCCCTTTCATCATACCTTCCTGCTCCTATAAGATCCATTCCCATATCATATTTTACAAGGAATTTCATATCACAGGAACATGCATATATATATAATTAAACATCCTATGTGACTAATAAAAAGAATAAACAACATAGAAAACACACCTTTCATTACTGGGGTAAGGTTTCAATATCTTATCCCTTACCTTACCAGGTCAACGGTTACAAATCACAATGGGTAACGATTCACATTATAAATGTACCCGTCAATGTGGAAATAATATTAAATGTAAAATGAGAAGATAAGAATAATAATTCCCACTCTTGTAAACCTGTATTGTTACCCCATTCATGGGGATATAGGAACCCAATAACATGTTCTTAAACCAGTTCTAACGACATTTTAATCTCTATTCTACCGTAGACCAAATTTTTAGACCAATGGAAAAGGATAAAAAACTTGATATCATTATTATCTAGCAGAATGTCACTAATAATTCCCAGTCAAGAACTTCTTTGATTACATTTGTAGCACCTCGACCCAATTAGCTACCCGAACAATTATTTTAGGCTAAGTGGTACTGGCCTTAATCATAGATTCCCATATTCCAAAGGTATTCGACTAGCAACAAGGGTGTAAAGGAGTGATTGTGGTGAGACTATACTCACTAGTGATGATATAATAATGGTCTAAAAAATATAGAATATGAAGAAAAGATCAAAAAAATCAATACCAGTAACCAACAAAAGGTGGAAGAATAATAAATATCATACAGTAGTAGAATCATAATCCATAACAACAATGGAAATAAATCAACACATCAACATTCCATTTGTATAAACTCAAACGGAACATGTATCCATTACAGGTCATACAATACAATAAAAACAAGGGTCTCTAATGGATGACCAGTGATACATACATATAAATAAGTATGATGATATAAGATAAAACAAATAGGAAACTCTAGATAAGGATTAAACATCTGTCACATTCCATCTATCTTTGTAAGGCCTCAAAATTCTAATGCAATAACATTGTATTCGATAGCGTGTATGACATGCAACACCAAGAATGTCAGGGAATATAATATCTTGAAACTTTAAAATACATTTAATAATTCAAATAAAATCAATCTATGATATATCTTGCAATTAACTCGATACTGAGTTATTTTTCATCGCACACAACAACGAGTTTGTTTGATATCCTACATTGCATGCAAGACCAACTGTTATCGAACAACAATATATTTCAAAAATATTTCTATTTAATATAATAATAGATAACCCATTTGTTAAATTATTGGTTATGAATAATATTAACTAACATATGAAAATTTATTTTTTAGAGAAATATAAATATAATTTATTGGTTACAAATTAATTATAAATGAACATAAGAACCAATTGAATATAAAGGGAATATTTTTATTTTTATGCTCACAAAGTTGTTTTATCCTAAAAAATTAAATTAATTATAATTATTGAGTGATATTAATGTAATATATATATATATATTATATTCAATCAAATATTTTTTTATTAATCTAACAGATTTTATAGGCATAATATACGAGAAAACCCTATATTATACATTAAAAACTATATTTTAATGAAGGCACTTTTACCGCCATTTAATTGAGAATATATTATATATCCAATTTTTGGAACTTTTATAAATATTATATGTAAAAATAAACTTAATATTTTAAATATGAACCTAAAAATTAGGTTAGGGTTAATTTTTGGTATTTTTCTATGGAGTTTCATTTTTTGATGAATAATGAAAATACCGAATTTTAACTCAAAACAACTTTTTATTCTAACTTTTTTAAATGGTTAAATAATATTTTTATTGTTTTTAATTATTAATTAGATCAATTATATATTATTTAATACAATTTAGGTCATTTTAATCAATTTCTCTATGAAATTGGATATAAAAACTTGGCAATTTTTTGAACATTTTTTACTTTAAAAACCTGTAATATCGCCCCATCTATGGGATTAATGTTAAATTAATTTATGCCACTTATGTGATTAGAATATAGAAAAATAGATTAAATATTTTTAGAAATCATAATTTATAATGTCTAATAAGTTCAAATTTGTTTTTACCAAAACTATTAGTGAAAGTAATTAAAATTAATTAAAACGAATAAGAGAAAAATTAGCTTAACAATGGACTAAACTGTAAACTTAAGGGACAAAATGTAACACCCCAGGTAAATAAAGAATATGACATCTTTATATTTATCCATATTTGTGAATAAAATATTAATATTACTTTAAAGGGGATGCTATGCTCGATGGCGTACCCAATACGCAACAACGAGTTTCTTGGGAATCTTACGTTGCACTCTAATAATAAAATAATATTATTTTAAATGGTAGTTAATGCCTAGACGTTGTTATGGCGGGAATGAATAGAACTAACTAAAAAATGATTATATATGTTTGTCAAATATTTTTACTCTTTACAATAAATTTTAGAGGATTAAAAATGCAAATGAATCCAGTTTTTAAGCGTAAACATTCTAATATTCTTTAAAAGGTCGATTAACTGCCTTTTGATGGCGAACCCATTTTAAATCCACTTTTTGACAATTTTATAAGCTCTATTTTTCAAAAAAAAACATATTATTTATGATTGGGACATTGAAATTTACCTTGGGTTAATTTTTGGTATTTTTCTGACAATGTGCATTTTTCAATGAATAGTGAAAAATACTGCATTTTACATCAAAACTGCTTTTTCATATAATTTAATTATATGGTTATATTATATTTTAAATTTTTTTAAAGTGTAATTAGAATATATTTTTACCATGTAATTAAATTATGTTCATTGGGATTAATTTCACTTTGGAATTAGGCATAAACAAGTACCAAACTTTTCATAAATATTGTTTCAAAAAAACCCGCTATTTGTTTTGACAACGGAAAGTTTTTTTTAAATTAATTATTGCAATTTATGTGTTTGGAATTTGGTAAAATTAATTACATATTTGGAATCAGAAGGTCCAAATTATGTAATTAAGACTCTTTTGTTTTTGGACATTATGAATAGTAACGACGGTAATTATCTTTAATTATCTTGATTAATGAGTAATCGGGTAGTTAAAGAAAATAAGATAATATCCTAATAATAACAAATGACCACAAAATGTGTCCTAAGGCTACTGGTTGTCTCATGGCCGACCATGGGATTCCTTGTGCCAAACTTGGGGGCCCCATGGAATCACTTTTGTGAGAAAGTGACTTTTTATCTTTTTATTTTTAAAGAATGTTAAATGTAACAAAGAATGTATCACCTAAGTAAAATATTTTTAATTTTGTCTAAATAAATTATCTTTTGAACTATAAATATTAATTGGAAAGCTAAAAAGATTTCCTACATCATAGAATTTTTTTATAATTTTTATACATTAAATAAATTAAATTATTTATGACATCATGATGATGCAGCGATGACCTCATTATTTAACAATTTAAATAAAATTGAAAGATAATGTAAAATATAAGACCTACACATGTCAAAAACCTATTGGATGGGTGGATTTCGAACCCTTATCACCTTATCCACGAAACACATCAATGTGGGACCATTAAAATCCGAAACTCATTTGAAAATAAAGTTACATTTTATACCTTTCCAAGAGTGCCCCTCCTCTCCTCTTATAAAAGGCCCTCACCTCTACCTCCTTACCCACACTTCCAAAGCCTTTGGCTCGGCCAAAGCCTGCCCATTGTGTCTCTCCACATCCCTCTCTAACTCTTTGAAGCCTCACTTTGGGCAGAACTCTTCCCAAGGAAGCCATTGAGCTCAAACCAAATGGAGTTACCCGATTTTAAGGTAATGTCTTCACTTGTGTTCTTTTGTTTTATTTTGCTTCTCCAACCCCCTAAACTCTTTTTATTAATTTATTTTGTAACAACTCCAGTATATTCAATATACTAGGATGTTGTTATAAGAAGCATTAGAGCTAAACTTACACACACCTACATCAAATGGTTAAAGAACATACTGTTTCTGTGGATGGCGAATTTCTGCCTCACGAAACGATGATTGTTCAACACTCATATAACACCTTAAAATGTGGCCATTAAGATGTAACTATATTTATATATGATATATAATACGTTTATGTTTCTGTATTTTTCTTTTGTTTCATACCTTTATGGTTTCCATTGTGGGTAAACACGATAATTTAATTTTAGGAAGTGCGGACTACCGCCCCCTCAAAGTGATTTGATTCGTTAATGCCACATGTGGGATGTATAAAGGATGGATTTAAAGTTATTATATATGATGTATGTTACATATAAATGATGAATATAATTCTGGAATTAAAATATACATACCTATCATTTGGTTTTAATTCCATTAATATGACATAGAAATGAAAGTAGCGTTCATGCGTACGTACGACTTACCGTCTCCATGAACGGTGCATTTCATTTCTTACCTCTAAATGATTATGTAATATTATAAATACATGTATATTCTGGATATATATTATATATATGATATCCAAATCATGAATATAATTCTGGATATAATGAACATTTGACCACACGAACAACATGTAATTGTAAGAAGTCCACTTTCGACTTAAGAACCAAATATCGACAAAACAAACATTATTAACTTAAATGATTACATAATGTTTATAACATGGAAATAAGTGATATAAAAGGAATAATGAACTAGAGAAAGGTTCTTAATAAATTTGAAATTAACTCAAGTTTATTATTCAGGACGTTAAAGAATGATCGAGTCAAGTTGGACTTGAGGTAAGGGATCCTACTCCTCTCTTTCTTTTTAAGTACACTCTTTTATGTAATTCCTTCTAACCTCATCTTTCTTGTTATTGGGATGTTCTTTTATATTACTCTTACTGTAATTTTTATGTTCATATGATGAGAGACCCTATTCTCTCTCATCAATCCATTTTGGACGTTTTGAGTGGTGTCATTAGGCTGCCGAATTTTCGTAAGAGATCTAACCTCTCTCTTTCTCTTTAAGTACTCTCATTTATGTCACTTCTTTTAAGCTCCTCTTTTTTATGATGGTGGATGTTATTTTATATTCCTATTTCGGTACATTTTATTGTAATGTGATGAGATACCCTATTTGATCTCATCAATCCATTTTTGGAAGTTTTAAGTGGCGTCGTTAGGCTGTCGAGTTTTCGTAAGGGATTTTTCATCTCAATTTTATTCCCGTGAGATTTATGCTACATTTGCCACAATTTCCTTTGAGTGGTGTATGTACTGACCATTATTTTACCCATTGTGTAATATTCTTTCATTTATGAGTATTTACATCAATGTTGTATTGTCCTTTTTTCACGGGGTGTATGTTTCGAAAGATACCCATGTCGGTAAGGGAACCTTTCACCCTCCTCTTTTTAAAAGACTTATTTTGTTATGTATTTTAATTCACATAATATTATTTTGGGATATGTTATTATATATCCTTATTGATGTAAATTTTATGTCCAAGTGATGAGATACCCTTTTTATCTCTCATCAACTCTTTTTCTGAATTTTGAAGTGACGCCGTTAGGCTGTCGAATTTTTGCAGGGGAACTTATTAACCCAATTTCGATTCTTTGGGATAAACTAGTACACCTTGAATATGTCGTTCTATGATTATGTGTGAATGTCCTCTGATTGTTTTACACTTAATACCCACTTATATTTCGTGTATTCGTTTGTCACACATAGTTATGTAACTGATTTATCCTTAATCCAAGGATACCGTCTTTGTATGGGACTTCGTCTCAATCTCCTTTCATTGAGGCATATTTTGTTTTATACACAACTTTTTTTTATACGGTGTATAAACCCCTTTGACTTATACGTTTATCCAAAAGGAATATTTTTATACGAAGCGTTTTACTAAATGACAAAAGAGAATGTTTTTGTCGTACGTATGCGGCGACAACGACTTCTCCGCCACCGTGACCATTATTTGAGTTTCAGCTTCCTCTACAAGCCATACCTTCTTTTTAAAAGAAAAATAAATACCATGTTTTACTTTTATTTTATTTTGGTATTGAAAATGGTTTTCATAATGTATTTATATCAATGTGTTGTATTGATATCTTGTTATTGAAAGGTGGAAATGTTATGTTTCCTTTATGCATGTTTTTTGTGACAAGATTATGTTATGGTTCTTGGGCATTATTATGAAGACGGGTGGTTCCATGATAAACTAATGGCGGGCGAGCCCGATATAGCTCTCCAATGCATTGGGTAACTCTGAGGAGTGAAACGTTAAGGTTTCTCTGAAGAGATTTAGGGAATATAATGTGGTGGGTATTCCAAACGTAACCAAGAGGGTTACTCCCTATGTAAGAATGTTATGAATGCCTCAAGTTACCTTTATGTCTTATGATTTCTATGATTTATTCATGATTTTATGAGGTATGTTAAAGTGCTTATGTTTTATGGTTAAAGTATGGTTTCATTCTTATGTATACATGTACTCATGTTTCCTTTCCATATTTTTATATCCCTTACTGAGCTTTTTATGCTCATCCCAAGTTTTTGAAATGTTTTTCACAGGTCAAGGGAAGGGTAGATGATATGATGATAGTGTTAAGGAAGTGTCAAGAAAGAATCCATGTTTTATTTTAAATATGTTTCCATTGATGGGAAAAATGAATACTATCTTTTATGTAACCACTTTGTTTAAATGTGGAATGTAATGCAAGTTTTATGATCTAATTCTCTAAAACTCTAAACCTGAAAAGATCCTCAATGTGTAATCTTGTAGTAACTCAAGATTAAGTAAGGTTTAAGGCTGGGGCCTTATAAAAAATGGCCTATATAATTTTTAAAGATTTATTTTATGCCCTTATTTTGTCCTTATCCTACCTTTAATAGGAGTTTTACCATTATTGGATCCACTTTACATGGAAAATATGTCTGTGAATTCCCTTTCCAAAACTTCACAAGAGTGTCACTCCTCTTCCACTATAAAAAGGAACTCAACCCTCCCACTTCCTCACACCTCACAATACACTTTGTATCAACCAATATCTTACCAAATAGCTTATATAAATACAAATAATCATCCTAAAATCCTCTATTTTTGTAGAAATAAAACTAAGTAATCCCTTTGGTGCAAACCAAAAGGAGTTACCCAAAGAAGATGTAACATCTTTCTTCAAGATCTTTAGTTTTATTTTCATTATCCTCCACCTAAACTCTTCTTAAAACATGATTATATAACAAAAATAGAATAATAAATATACTAAGATTTTTTATGATAATAGTTTTACCTACACTTACACACAATTCCATATAAAGGGTAACAAACTTACCATTTGTTTGTATGAATAACTACAGCCTCACGAAACGATGACTATTCATTATTACTTTACCACATCTCCTAATAATAATTATGATGGAGTGTCTATTTATATATTTTATATATGTTATTTATATTTTCTTTATGATTCTATAATTTTTATATTGAATATACCTTTATGCTTTCCATCTTGTGGGAATACAATAATATCATTTTTGGAAGTGTGGACTACCGCCTCCTTAAAGCGATGTGATTAATTAATGCTATAAATGGAATGTATAAGTTATGGTTTAAATAAAAATATGTGACAGATAATAATTTGATATTATATTATAATTATAATATACATACATATCATATAATTTTTATTCATTTAATATGAAAAATCAATGGAAGTAGCATTCATGCATACGTACGACCTACCGTCTCCATGAATGGTGTATTTAATTTCTTATCTCCAGATATTATGGATTGTTCAAAATACATATATAATGGATATATTATAACTTTTTAACTTTATTATTATACTCTAAGAGAAATTGAGCTCTTTTGTCTCAAAAAAACATTAGAAATATTTAAAATAATGAAAGATTGTTAACAAATAGGTAATATGATATTAAAATAAGATTACATATGATATTATAAATATTATTATAGTTTTTTTATAATTTATTTACATGTTTAATTACCTTATACAATATATTAAATGATTTTCACTAGAAATGAAACACCATGTAAGATATTTTCATCTTAATTTTTACATCTCTGAGATAAATGTCATATTCACCACTTACTTATTTTGTGTGGTGTATCTACTACCCCTTTTGATATATTAAACCATTAATGATTTTATATTAATGGTATTTAAAACTTTAATTTAATTTTATTCATTAATGAGGCTTATGATTTAAAATTTTTCTAAGTTTTATGCGACACTTGGGAACATTTTAAGATTTTTTTCTCAAGAATAATTTTAATGATCTTTCAAAGGTTTTTCCACTCAAGGAAATTATATACCCATTGTTCAATAAAAAAATTTAATTTCCTATATAATTATTATTCCTTAACTTTTCAAGTATTAATACCATTTTACCACTCTTTGGTACTTAAAATGTTTTGGAAAATGTTTTAAAGAAAACCTATCTTCATTTATCTCTTTAGTCAGAGAACCTATTTTATTCTAAAAACCCTTTTTCTAAAAAGTTTTTCAAAAAAAATTAATGTTTCCAAAATGATTTATTAAATACATTTTTAATTTTTTTTATTTTACCAATGTTTTCTTATTAATATTCTTTTTTCTTTTCGAACAAGTAATTTTTCTAATGTTTTTACCATGAACAATGAATCTTTTTTTACCTCATATGACATGTACGGATTTCCCCACCATCATTTATTTGAAGATTACATTGCATGTTTATAAGATTAGTTTTTATAGAAAATGTTTTCCAAAGTGATTTTAAAATATTTTTTTCAAAAGCATTTTCAAAATAGAAGGATAATTTACTCAATAATGTTTTTAGAAGATATTTTTATAGTATTTCTATTCATAGATGACTAAAACCATGTATTTTTACACCACTTGGGATATGTTGTATGGATACCATCCTTATTATTCCCCTGGATGGTTTATGATTGATTTGGAAAAGGATAACATTGATATTCACTTTCTTTATTCCTTTTAGTACCCTTGAAATATTCAATTTACTATGATCATTAAAAATTGAATTTCCCCTTAATATCCATATCATTTATCATGGATATGATTATTGCTTAAACTGTATACCATTTTCAAATACGGTCTTTACTTTTAAATTTATTTTATATGAGGGAAAAAATTGAAAGATATGTATCCTCTACTCCATATGTATATTTTATTTATCACATTTTGAAATCGATCATCCTATATATGAGGAATGCTTTGGACATGTACGACATGGGTGGGGCCTGGTTATAGATAGCACCTCAATGCATTGGTAGTGTCATGAGACAAATGTTTTACACAAATTACATGGGTTTCTACTCTATATGCTAAAATGTCTTGTGAAAGGTCTTGATTGTAAATATACCATGTAACTAAGAAACATGGCTCCCAATAATTAAGAATTATCGTTATTTAGATTCAGTTATTATTCATCCATGATATTTTTCATCGAAAAATATATGGATGCATTTCATTATCATTTTATTGATTAAATGGAATGTGTTTCCATTTCTTATCTTTACATATTGATTTTTCCTTATATATTTATTTGAATATCATTTGTTTCCATTTATTACCTTGCCATATTTAGTATACACTTACTTCTCAGTTTGTTGATTACATTGTATGTTTGTTATGTTATTTACCATGCCATAATTATTATTCTCATATATTCATTTCTACTTCCATTTTACTTTACCCTTACTGGGAATTTGAGCTCACCATTATTATTTTTTTTCCCATGTAATCAAAGAATTGTACTATGAAAGATAAGTAGGGATACATTAGATGGAATAAATATATCCCTGAAAGAAAAAATATGTTAAAATTAGTGTATTAATTTGTAACACAAGACCCATGTATGTGTCTGGTTTTCCAATACAACTAAAGTATTTCATCCTTTAAGATTTTATTAATTTTAATCATGCTAATGTAATGGCATTAGAAACCATATTCTGGCTCTCTGAGATTGGGTGGCTATAGTTGTTATCAAAGTATGTTTATTAGCAACCTTGGGAACTATATTTAAGAAAACAAGGATTAGAGAACATAACACTAATGTATACATTGAATATAATTATATAATAACATCCTAGAATTTTGGTAAGGTAAATATTATGTGGATATTCTTATGAATACATCCCTATATGGATAATACAAGTGGATGTGGTTCTTTAAGATATGTAATAATGAGTAACATCCATGACAAGGCACATTGAGCCTGACTCGAGATAACCTGGTACATCAAAATAGACCTTATTATGCACCTGATTTGAAACTCATGGGGGATATGCTTAGGATAATTCATATTTTGATTACAAACCATTATGTAGTATTTTAATAGATAGTGACAATGAATGGCCTAGGGTAAACCTTAGACCAAATAATGTCCTATGTTGAAATAAAATATATGAAGTATTTATTTATTATGGTTGTATTGAAATCATTAGTTAAAAGGTTATATAGTGATTAACTTTATTTAATGGATGTATAATATATTTATTTGGTAAATTATATTGATATTATTTTTGGAAAAGACAAACTGTATACTGAGTGACAACCCATAAAATCTAGTAAGTCTATAGGAATTGAACTCATGATAGAAGGATGATAAGGCTTTAATTCCAACCACCGGCCTATATAATTTCCTAGTTAAGATGTCATTGTTTTTAGTTGAACATATTGATGAATAAATATTAATGATGAACCAGTAGGGTTAATTTTTAGGTTTATAGATTAATGTACTATCCATATTGGCATTGGGGAATATTTAGAGACCAATTATTAGATTTGTAACTCTTTTATGGGCCTTAAGATCATTTAAAAGTGTATTATAGTGCTTCAGGCATCAAAGTTAATATTTGGATATCTTTTTCTTTAAGTAAGGGATGAATTGGAATTTGATCAAAGCATAAACAAAAGATAGAATGGTTCATATGAAATTAAAACATTACATGTATATAAACTTCCTTATATTCCAAGGCATTACAGTAATTTCTCAAATTGTGGAAAAGGATCTTAAAAAAATGTTTTCCTAATATCTCTTTTTTTGAACTGATGGTCTTCTAAATCATCACATATTTATGAAATTGATTCCCTCAACATTCCATTAATAATTTACTTGTTTATTATTGATGAAA
Source organism: Viscum album (assembly GCA_963277665.1). Lineage (NCBI taxonomy): Eukaryota > Viridiplantae > Streptophyta > Magnoliopsida > Santalales > Viscaceae > Viscum > Viscum album. The sequence continues at coordinate 160,363,131 of OY728155.1, read as the reverse complement.
TCAATAAATATCTACAAATATTTATGAATTTTATCCAAGTACATATCGCTATTTGCCACTCATTTTCTCCTACTTAGAGACCTAGTTTTATGTTATTTCAGGCGAACTTTTTACTTCCCATTCTCTCTTTTATAGATTTTTTCTTAAAAAACCTTATTACAATGTGGGATTTCAAAATAGTAGATTTTAAAAAATATATTACCAAGATTTAGTTTGAATTTCGAGGACACAATTTACATAAGGTGGGGATAATGTGATGTCATGAAATTCTAAAGTAAGAACATTATATTCGATAGCATGTATGATACAAAACACCAAGTGCCTAAGGGAATACAATGTCCCAACACTTTAAAATTCATTTACAATTTCAAATAAAGTAAATATATGATATATATTGAAATGAACATAATACTGAGTTAGCTTTCATCACACAAAATAATGAGCTTCTTTGATAGATTATGTTACATACAAGACCAAGTTTTACTAAACCACAATATATTACTAAAATATTATTATTTAATATAATTAGACATAAAATAGAAATTAAATTAATAGTTATTAATATTTTTAACTAAAATATGAGATTCCATGGTTTATATAAATATAAAATTAATTCATTGGTTTAAAATTAATTATAAATGAACATTAGAACCAATTGAATATAATTGGAATTTTTTTTATGCTCATAAATCTATTTTATCCTAACAAGTTAAATTAATTAAAATTAGTGAGTGATATTAATGTAATATATATATATATATATTATAATAAATAAAATATTTTTTATATTTATCAAATAGATTTTATAAGCATAATATAAGAACAAACCTAGTATTGCACATAAAAACCCATATTTCTATAAAGGCACTTTTACTACCCTCTAATGGGATACCTATTATAAATACATTTTTTGGAATTTTTTAAATCATATATGTCAAAATAAACTTATTATTTGAAATATGAACATAAAAAATAGTTTAGGGTGATTTGTTTGTTATTTTTCTGTGAAGTTTCATTTTTTCATGAATAGTGAAAAATACTGAATCTTAAATCAAAACAGATTTTTCTTATAATTTATTTATAAGGTTAAATTATTTTTTTAATGCTTTTAAATATTAATAAGATCTATTTTATATCATATAATAAAATTTTGTTCATTTTAATCAATTTCAATTTTAAATTTGATATAAAAACTTATCAAAACTTGGAACATTTTTACTTTAAAAACATGCATTGTCATCTCATCTACTGGATTAAATTTAAATTAATTTCATTTAATTTTGTAGTTATAATTCAGAAAAATGGATTTAATTATTGTAATTATCATAATTTATAATTTATAATAAGGTCAAATTATTTTTTTACCAAAAATATAAGTGAAACGAATTAAAATTAATTTCAATGATTGAAAGAAAAATTAGGTTAACAAAAGAATAAACCTTAAACTTAAGTGCCCAAATGACCTAAAAAATTGTTAAAAATACATTTTATAGACATATTTAGACCCTATACTACATTTTATAAATGTTTTAACATTATTTTATCCAATTGAAATGGTAAAAACAAGGGAGGAATTACCTTTGAATTTTTTACAAGAGTGCCACACCCCCTCCGTTATAAAAAGGAACTCAACCCTCCTTATTCCTCACACCTCTAAAGAAACATTGGATAAAACAAGATCCAAAAAAATATCTCCTAAAATTCCCCCATAATCATATAATCCTACCTTTTTTATGAAATTAAACAAGGAATCCCTTTGGTGTGAACCAAAAGAAGTTACCCAAAGGAGAGGTAACATCTTTCATCAATCTCTTTAGTTTTATTTCCATTATCCACCTCATAAACTCTATTTAATACATGATTATATAAAAAAAACTTTTATAATAAATATACTAATATTTTTTTTGTTAATGGTTCTACCTTCACCAACACACACTTTTATCTAAGGGGTTACAAACTTACTATTTATGTGTACAACGAACTATCACCTCACGAAGCAATGATTATTCATTCTTCCCTTACCACCTCTCATGGTGGTAATTATGATAGAAAATATATTTATATATTATATATATGATATTTATAATGTATTTATTATTCTATAATTTTTTATATAGAACGTATATTTATGATTTTCTTCTTGTGGTAATCCGATAACATCAGTTGTGGAAGTGTGGACTACCGCCTCCTCAAAGTGGTGTGATTCATTCACGCTATACATGGAATGTATAGAGGATGGTTTTGATAAACCAATATTAACTATAAAAAATTAATATTATACTGTAATTATAATATAGATAGGTATCATTTACTTTTCATTCTTTTAATATGACAAAGAAATGGAAGTAGCATTCATGCAAACGTACGACCTACCGTCCCCATGAACAATGCATTTCATTTCTTTTCTCCAAATATTATGGATTATAATAAATAAATATATAATGGATATATATGATATTTAAATCATTATTTAAATTCTTTATATGATTATACCATGATCTAATTAATATGAACAACAAATAAAAATTCAAAACTTTCTTGAGAAACTAAGAAATTAACACTCAAAATATTTAATATAATGAAAAGTTATTAACAAACGGGTAATAAGATATTAAAATAAGATTAAATATGATATTATAAATATTATTATTGTTATTTTAAAAGTTATTTACATGTTTAAACCCCTTATATATGATGATAAAGGATTCCCACCCAAAAGGAAACACAATATAAGATATTTTCATCTCACTTTTTACATCTGTGAGATAAATGTCATATTGAACACTTATTTCATTTGTGTGGTGTATATAATAACCCTTTTCATATATTATATCAATAATCCTTTTATATTAATGTTATCTAAACCTTTAATTTAATTTTATTAATTCATGATGCTTATGATTTAAAATCTTTTAAAGTGGCATGGAAATATTTGGAATGTTTAATGATTATTTTCCTCAAGAATAATTTTAATAATATTTCAAAGGTATTTCCATTAGAAGAAATTATATGATAATTTTTCAATAAAAAAATTAATTTTACTATGATATGGTTATTAAAAACATTTTTCAAATATTATTACCTTTTTCCACTATTTTATACTCAACATTTTTTAGAAAATGTTTTTAAGAAAAAACGACTTCATTTATCTATTTAGTCATAGAACTAGTTTTCTTCTAAAAACATTATTTTCTAAAAATGTTTTCAAAAAATGTTTGAAAAATTTTCAAAATGATTTTTAAATAAATTTTTACCCTTTTTTTCTATTACCAATGTTTTCAAAGGAATCTTTTTTATCGCATTCCGAACAAGTCATTTTTATGACCTTTTTACCATGTAAAAGGAATGTTCTTTTTACCTCATATGACATGTATATATTTATCCATAATGGTTTCTTTAAGTCTTCGTTTTCATGTTTAAAAGGTTATTTTTTAAATATTTGTTTTTCAAAAGTGATTATTATAGAAAATGTTTTTAAATTTTTTTTCAAAAAAATGATGTTTTCCTCAAGATTTATTAAAAGATATATTTATAGTATTTATATTAATCATCAACAAAACCCCACTATTTTCTACTCCACATGGGATATGTTGTATTGATGCCATCCTTATTTTTCCTCAGAGGAGTTTATGGTTGATTTTTCCAAGGATAGTATTGACATTCACATCCTTGATTTCTTTTAGACACCTTGAAATAATCAGTTTACTAAGATCATTGAACATTGAATTAACCCTAAATATCCAACGCATTTATCAAGGATTTTATTATTTCCTAAACCATACACAATTTTTACATACAATGTTCACTTTGAAAGATATTTGATATCGAGAAAAATATTGATAAATTTGTATCTTATACTCCATACAGATATTTGATAAGGCGTATTATTAAATAAATTATTTGACATATGAGGAATGAGTTGGACATGTATGAAACACGTGGGGACTGGTTATATATAACCCATCAATGCATCGGTAGTCTCATGAGATGAATTAGTTGCACAAATTAGATGGGTTTCTACCTGATATAATAAACCGTCTTGTGAAAGGTCTTGATGGTAAAGGTACTGTGTACCTAAGAATCATGGGTTCCAATAATTAATCATTTCCCTCATTTATATTTAGTTATATTTCATCCATGAGATTTTCTGTTGACATATCTATGGATTAATTACATTCTCAATTTATTGATTAAATGGAATGTGATTCAGTTTCTTACATTCCTATATTTATTTCTCCTTGTCTAGTTATTTTAATGGAATGTATTTCTATTTATTACCATTATATATTATTGATTAACTTCCTTCTCATTTTTTAATTAAATGGTTTGTGTGTTAATTTATTTACAATTCCATAATTATTATTCTCATTAATTCATTAATTATTTCTCTATACTTTACCCTTACTAAGAATTTGAGATTACCCTTATTTTTTTAAATATCCCCAGAAATCCAAGAAGAGTACTATAAAAGATATAAAGTTATATAATAGATGAATAATGTTATCCTCAAAATAAACAAATATGTTCTATTAGTGTATTCATTTGTAATAAAAGAATCATGTATTTATCTGGTTTACCAAGAATATTAAACTCTTCGGTTCTTTGGGATTTGATTCTTTGTAATCATGCTAATTTAATGGTAGTAGACATCGTCTATAGGATATATGGGTTTGGGTCTCTACAATATTTTCCAAATCAACCATTAGAATCTAGATCTATAGCTCAAACTCTTATCTGAACATAAAAGCATAACGTCTACATGTGTCCCGAAGGGCCCATGTAGTGTGTGAGAATGAGTCTCAATAGGGTATCACCCTTGTGTGAATACTATAAATTTATGACTAAGAAAGTGTATACTAAAATTAAATAATCTACAATACATGAATAATGTATAAAAAATCTTTCAAGGCACTCAAAATCCACTAGGAAGTTATCACTTTCTTCAACCTATACCGAAATACTGCAAAAAAGTGGATCCTTATCCTCAGGCCTAAAGAATCCCCTAATATTAAAATATCCAAGTGAACCCTTAGGCTACATCTTATATTATCTCACCTAGACCGATGTGCCTCCTGAAACCTCATGTCCATGTCATGTCACCAACGTCTCAAAGGCATGCCCAATAATACATATCTGGTCCCTTGAACCCCTATTCAAAGGAACCTGTCAGCTCAATGTTTGACGTCTAGAGGCACAATGATACCTATACTCAAATTGTAACCACTATTGGCTCAAAATCCAATGTCCCAAGGAATTATAATGCCCATCCCCCAAAATAATCATGGCCCAATGGCCTCAAGCAGAACAAACCTTAGTTCACAATTGAAATCCACACCGTTGTCATCCAATTACTCTTGACCATCCTCATTGCTTTCTACGACAAGAATCCCCATCCATTTAAATAATGTGAATCCTTCAAGGGACTCTACCCATATGATTGGTCAAAACCAACTTATAACTGGGTCACCTGGTGTGAACATGACTCCAAATGACACTTTGGGAAACACGAGTGAGCGCCATCACCAATTTAGGGCTTAAGACACACTAAGACCAACACCTCATTCCCCTGTGACCACGTCACTCAAGTTAGATGGCCATTCCATCCCATATAACATGATCCTATATTGTAACTTTATAGATGAGCCACATCATCCAATGACTGATTCTCCCAACTGATGGTCAACACCACCCAAATTTCTGAGGCCAAGCCTGTCCTGATGATCACATTTCCTCAATAGATAGTAATCACTATATCAATCCTTCAGCCATAGTCATCATATTCAACTGGAACCCATCATTTCATCACATTAAATTCACATTATATATATATAAATTCAAATCAACTAATAAATTAAATGTAATTTAATTTAAAATTTCAAATTAAATAAACGATTAAACATATACTAAAAATATCAATTTAATGAATAAAGAACACCCTGAGCTAAATGATCAATGTATGATCCCCTCACATAGATCAATCATTTGTATACTTTAATGGTAATTCCCATTGGAATCTCACATGGGTTCAATTAAATGATTTAAGGTAACCATCAATTTTAAATAGCCTCACTCAGTGAACACAATGGTGCACTAAAATGCATTCCCCTAAAAAATCATGAAATCTCGAAGAAAAGAATGAACCAACTACTTTATAGTTTTAGACATAGTCACATCTGATCTTAGCCTCTAAATCAAAATAATTAAGAAGAAATCATCATTTCTAACAAACACCCCCAAAATAGGGAAAAAAGAGTCGAATGGATTTAGTAGTATGTGGGGTGAGAGAAAAAGCAGAAAATAAGCAAGATAGAGGATATCCTTACTAATATGAATCTAACAAAAAAAATATCTTGAAGAATGGAGCTGAGATGAAGGATTTGGATCAAATACAAGGAGAGGAGGAAAAGAGGCCCCCACTGCTGTATGCTTATTTTGGAGGATAATATAGGAGAAAAACTAATTAAGGTGGTAGGGAAAAATAATCATTTCACCACTTTAATGAGCCGTATGGTTTTCTTAGCCATGTAAAACCTTGCATTACCAGCTTCTTAGGATCCAATCCTTGAATATTTGTCCCACACGGTTAGTCCTATCCTTGTGAAAACCATGAAACTACAGTGAATATGTACTACCCAAATGGAACTAATTATATTGCTTGCCCATGGTTTCCCTAACTATGTGCAAGCCATGTGAAATACCTCCGCAAAAACTACAGAGGTTCACGCTCAATTGTGCACCCCTACGTGAATGGTCCCCCAAACCACACTCAGTGCAAAAAGGGGTCACATAGTTTTCACTAAGAGGCTGAAAGATTAAATATAACTGTGCACCTCAGCCTACACTTTACCAAAACTCGGCCTTTAGGCCTCTGATGCACCCAAAACACCTAAGAACAACTAGGAATTTTTCCAAACCTCTAAACCCATCTATAAACAAGGTGTTGGATCAAGGGAAATCTCATAATTATGTTCTGTTAAACGAGAAGGAATTTGGCATACCCACCAAACTCAAAAATTCAAAATGGGAGAGGATTTTGAAAAGATACAAATACGTGGGATGTCACAGACTTTATATTCATATAATGAATTTTATGTTTATATACTTGATAGGAAGAGTACTTCAGGAACATTCCTTTTTATTGGTAAATACCTAGTAACCTGGTCTAGATGGGAACAACGCTAAGTTTCAGTATGTACTGTTGAAACAAAATATATTTCTACTGGTAGTTTTTCGAAATAAGTGTTATGAATGAAACACAACTTATTAGATTTTTTATTCAATTTAAATCAAGTATCAATAAAATGTGATAAAACTAGTTCTATTAAAATTTAAAATAATATGATAAATAATTATTCAACAAAAAATCTAGACCTAAGGCATTATTTCTTTATAGATCATGCTAAAAAAGTGATATTACTCTTGAATTTATCTCTATTGAGAATTTTTTATCGAATATTTTTACTAATCCTTTTTCATGTGAATATTTTGATTTTATCAACAGTTAATTGGGACTTTTTGAATGTAAATAAGTTTAGTGTATCTTATTTCGTTAAATTATAATCTCACTATTATTTAATTAATGTTTTATTTGAATTATTTATGGAAATAAAATTAATTTATTATATTTTATTATTTATAATTGATCCAAATTCTAGATAATATATATATATATATATATCCATTTTTTAAATTGGGTATGTAACCTACAAATTTTCAAATTAAGACTCAACATTTTTTCACTTTTCTTACATCCTTTATCCCAGAAGCTGAACCATCACCTTTTTACCTCCTCGTCTCTCTTGATTCCCTATCAACATCATATAGATATGTTTTCCATGGGAAATTCAATTCATATAGATGATGTAATAACATGTTATTTTAAAAAACAAAAACTAGGTGGTGTGACACACAAAGTACTAGCCTGAAAATCTGTGGATATGGTTGGGTTGAAGGGTACCGAGATACTTCTAAAAATATATTTTAGTTTCAAGTCTAAGAGTTTATTTGATGATAAAAATTTATGTTTCGTGTTTTTTTATGTGGTTAATGAGTCCATGAGGAATAGAATGTTCAATTTTAGTGAAATATGTGATATTATTTCTCTAAATAGAAATGGGAAAGATGTGATTTTTTTATCAGTATAAATGGCCAAAATATTTCATTATCTAAATGAGGGAGAGATTAGGTTTATCTAGACTCTAGTTACTAGGAGTTTAGTAGGACCAACATATGTTTTTAAGTTATTTTTTGGAACCTCTTATTTTTAAAAGAATCCTTTAAAGGATTTTGAATCTGAATGAAATGTCCTTTGTAAGTTTATCTAGGATGGGATCGCCGGGAGAGTTGGTGAAATGGAAAAGGAGTTGTTTCAAGATATGTATAACTTAAATATCCTGATGAATAATATAAAACTCAATGTTATAAGTAATAATGCGAAGATTATGTATCATTTATATAAAGTAAAAAAGAAATATAAAGTGTTACCCTTATGGTTGGAATCTCTACCTAGTACTAAAGAATAGGGGGTAGATTTCAATAAGGGAGAGGTAGTGAAATTATATAAAACTAATACTACATATTCCATTCTATTTAAGAAAATTGTATACTACTAGGATACTACTTCAAATTCTTTGGATCCTGTTGGGCAGGAAGGTGTGGATTTGTAAGAGCCATCCTAAATCTAACCACATATGGATGCAATACCTACAAAGATGGTTCCAAATTGGGAGGTAAATAAGATAACAACTTCCTAATCAGATTCTTAGTTTCTAGAAGTCAGTCCTTCTATGTAATTGTTAACTCAAATCCAAGAAATAGAAGCATTTGAAGGTGATAAAGTAGTTCAATATGTTGAGACCTCTTTTGAGACAACTAATGCAGCTCATGAGGACAAGGTATTTGAAACTATTCCATGTGATGTAGTTATAGTGGAAAAAGATGAACTTTTAGTGGAGAATCCCAAAGTTTATCCAACTCTTCATGGATCACCTACTAGCGGAGATGAAAATTGAGATATGGTTGTGAATACAACTGATCATTCTTAAACAACACTAATGACATCACCTCCTCCTTGTGTGAATGAGAATACACCTATAATAATTAAGAGATCTAATAGTTTTGAAATTAAGATCTTTACTTTCGATCTAATGAATGAGTTTTGTAATAGCAGAGGAGATTATAATGAGTTTGAGAAGGAATTAATATACCCTATGAATGATGTCAGACAACTCAAAGAAATTTATATTTCAAAAGATTATTTTTAAAAGTTAATTGGGATAATGGAAATTGAAAAAAAATGATAAAAACTATATAGATAGTTCTTTATTTCATATAAATTATTTCTGAGATAAGTGCAACAGATCTTGAAGAGTTAAAAGTCCAAGTGAGTGAGATAAATTTTTTTTGCACTTCTTAGTCAGAGTTCAATGAGCTTGGAGTGATATTTTCATCTCAATGAGACATGATTCAAAATATTCCAATGTTCTAATATGACATGTATTAGGATAAATTTAATTAGATTCAAAGTTTTAATTATTAAATAAAGTAAATCATTCATACTTTAAATTTTATAGTGGTTAGTCGGTTTGAGTTCCTTAATAGGTTTTAACTGACTGCCACCTGTTTATCTATACCTTTTGTGGTTCGTGAATTTAAAAATGAGGTCGATCAAATGAACTATGAGTTGAAATTTCTATCCACTTAGATTCAATATCTTTGTTGTAATATTGTCAATCCTATATTGATTTAATATTTTGGGAAATATATTTTAGGTGAGTAACAGGATTCACATGTAGCTATTATAATGCTCGGTGTTGGAACTATCATGTCCTTGAATGAAATTACATGTTATCTTGAAGAATTTATTGGCAGAAATCTGAAAGAGATCTTATATGTATCTCAATATATTCATGGGATGATATCTAAGTCAATTTATCCAATTAGCAGAAACCATTAGCACTTTATAGACATATTGGTAAAGATTTATGAGGAAGTTAAAGGGATATACTCTAAATAAGATTATGTTTTCTTAGATTTCAATGAAACTCCATCAATTATAGTCACATTTAATGGGAAAGATCTTGTTGTTTATAAGCCTCTCATAATTATCCCTTTAGTTTAACCACCTTCCATACAACACCTTCTCCAATTTCAACTGAGCTGACTATTGCTACTGCTAGTGATCCAGTGTATCAACCTCCTTCCAATTCTATCCAGGAGGTTTCTTAATTGTTGGTAGAGTATCTAGCCAATATGGAAATGAAGTTATAATATATGAATTTCATACTAGTTAGTGTGCAAGGACTAGTCTACTAGATTCTGAAGAAGTTTTATTTAGACCTTCTAGCTACCTCACCTAGTTATTATCATGATTCATTGTTTAGTTCTCCTCAATGTATTTCCTTTTAAAAACATGAATCCTTTAAATGAATTCTAAATAATGGTCTTTCCTCAGTTTCCCAAATGTACAGACCAACATCTTATTTTATTTAATATTTCTACAAGTTAGAAATCACTAAGAGAATTTATATGTGTTCATATGATTTGTTTTATCTTGAAGGTATAAGGACTCTTGGAATATCTCCTCTATATTTCTTTATAGGTAACAAACAAATAATAGATGACATTTTTGATCCAATACCTATTTATAAAAAAGTGAAATCCAAGGTGGATGCTTTGGTAGATGTTGAGTGATCTATGAAAGAAGATTAATCTTCAGTACCTCCAAATAAAATAGATTTCATCACTACAAATACATATAGTTTTAGTATTTCTGTAAGAAATATTGCAGGATTTCTCAACAACCCTACTCGGGATCCAAGAGACAAATCAGCAGTTTGATCTAACACTCATGTTATTACTGATATTGAAAAATCATTTTCTCCACCAATGACAGACCCTCATACTACCTCTCAGACCTCTCCAAATTTTAATATACCTCAATATAAACCTTATTTTCATGTTTAACTTATACACATTCTTGGGTCTTTTGACTATTATAACATATATGTACTTTTGTTGAGTGAATTTACTTTTTGTACAAATGTTGAAAATTAGTGAAATCCATTTTATCTATCTCTTATGTCTTTCTAAGTGATTATTTTTAGGTAATATATTTTATCTATTTATTTCATAATTACTATTTTCATTTAATGATTAAAGTCGTTATTTTTTCTTTTATGTACTCTTTTCTATTTCATTAATATATAGTCATATCACAATTATCCTTTAGTTTCATCACTACACTTAATCAGTTCATCCTAAAAGTTCTAAATCAAGAGTATTTTTTCATATCTATTCCCTTCCTTTTTAATGAAACAAAAAGGGGAGAAATAAGTTTAATAAAAATGAGGATAATTATCTTTGTTGGTAGAAGTTTACCTAAGGGGTAGAAGTCCTCAAAAGTGAAATAAGTATCTAATTAAGGGGGAGAAGAAAAGAATAAACACAAAATTTTAAAAGCAATATATAAATGACATATTTTTGTACAAAATCCTATAAAACCCTTTAAAAGTTTCTTGATTAATCTCTTATGGGTTTTATGATCATCGAAGTGGGGGAGATTATTAGACTATTAATGTTGTTCCAACAAATCCCATGTAATTTTGGTTTTGATGTTCTCAAATAACCTTCATATGCTAATGATATTTTTTTATGTTTTTTCATTAGGCTTGATCATTATTTTATCTCATTATATTGAAATATTAAAGTTCAATGAATTTAATGAAAATTTTCAAATGCATGGAAAATCAGCTACATGAGGTATTTAGCTACATGGAGAAATAGATACATTTAGTAATCAGTTATGTCAATCGACTACATAAAGGAAACGCCCATGTAAAATCAATATTTCATGAAATATATGACATAAAAATCACCTATATTGATGAATCAACTATAAAATTGACTACATATACTATGTAAATTAGTTACATGAAGTAATCAGCTATATGATTTGGATATGTGGTGAAAAAAACTATGTGGTTTCAAATGGAAATATAATTCATTCGACTACATCAAATTAGTCTACATAATCAATAAGACTATATTAAGTAAATCAATTATGTAAAGAAATCATATTCAATTCAGCTACATGGATAAATCAGTTATATGAAGAACAAATATGTAGGTCAATTCATCTATATGAATTCAATTATGTAGAATTCTGCTATGTGGTGATCTGTAATTGGATGCTTTATTCTGTAAACTCCAATTTATTTCCATTGGTATAGTTTATGTGGTAATTAATTTTGTTGTTTATTCATTAAATTTTGGATTACCTATTTATGGTAAAAATTATTATAATAACTTGCAACTACCAAGAAAAGATAACAGTACGAGGATAATTTATTGGTCTGTACTCTTTCCATGGTATTTCCAAGAGAAGGATGTGTTGAATTTAAATTTCAACCCCAAATTTTAGGGATCTTATTCTTATTTATTAAAATATACCTTTTACATAAATACTCAAGGGGTATGAGGAAGAGATTACATTCACAAATAGAGGTTCTTGAACTATATTCTTAAAACACTCTTAAATTTATTTAGATGTTTCTCGGTTTTACATGAATAAGAATAAAAATATTCAACTCTACAAATCGTGCTATAAAGATCATTTTTATATAATTTATAAGACTCTCATTGAGATAATTTTTTTCTTGTCATATCTCATGGAGATTTATTCTCTTATGTAAGTTGTATCTTAAAATTGTGATCCTCATCTGTAAACTCTTGGTTTGACCTCTCTTTTAGTGTGAAGGTTCTTGGAAAAGGAACCTTGAAGATTGGTTTTTATGAAACCTTATTGTATCGTGGTTGAAATATACTACTATTTTACAAAGTATTGACTACTTGAATTTAGTCATGCAGTACATGGGAAGATGACTATTAGTACCTAGTAAAAGAATATATTTAGTGAAAATCACCATGCTCATGGAGTTGAGTTTTGTTTGAGTGGGATGTGGTATTTATGTTCCCCAATCCACTATAATTATCTAGTGTCTAATCCCTTTTATTTGCGAATTTATTTCCAATGCATTCTTGTGTTAATAATATATCCAAATTAATCATTTATTTAAATATGGTGGTTTTATAAGTCAAGAAAAATCCAATAACTCAATTCACATCCTCTTTAGTCTTAGTGTAGTCAGTATTTGTCCAACATTTTCTATCTTAATAAATCCCCATGGGGATCTAGAATTTCCTTTAGTCTCTTATTTCTAACAATGCCGCTGCTTATTCATTTACTTCATATCACTTAGTGTTGGGTGTATCTTTCTCATGTTTTTTACTTCGTGGACGATATGTTTCCCTTCTAGATTCAACGTGGTTCCTTCTCTAGTGGCTTCAACAACATGTTATGACTTCATTCTCATTTTTATCCTCTTTTTGGTATCACTCCTCTCAGATTCCCTCTATTTCAAAACATATTTAATTTTTCTATACTCATGGTTTCTAGTTTTGATCCAATGTCATCCCATGGAGGTGATTCTTCCCTGGTATTGGTCAGTTCATATTTCATCGCACAATGGTGCTTTTGGTGCTTACTATATAGTGTCTTCTCTATACTGATATCTCTTAGTGTTGTTTTTTTAGCCTCCCATCCCTGAGTGGCACTGAATTGACCCCCTGAGATGTATTCATAATTATATTTTCACTCAAGAGTGATAAGGATTTTAGGTTGATGGCACTGGTGGGTCTGGAGGTTGACCATCCTTCAATCATTGTTGTAGATATTTGACTAGTATAGCCTAATCCTTGGATAATTTTAGGTCAATCTATAGTATCCCATACTAGACACTAGGACACAAATCTTACCAAACTATTGGAGAATTGACCAACAACACTAATAGAGAACTATAGTAGTGAAAACTTATTGTAGCATCATGTGACAATGGTATTGTAGCTCAATGAACTTCCTACCACTGATACTATAGATCCTGAACGTGGGTAGATCTTGGGCTGTAGCACATTGTAATTACTATGTGGGGATTTTAGAAAACTGGGTTACTAATCACCATGCTACTTTAATAGTTCATTCTAGTTAAGGTTTGTTGTACTATGATATTTTACTTATTAATCATGCTCCTAAACATACTAAAGTTATTATACCTCTACATGGATGTAAGGATTATTCCCAAACCACATAAGTTATTGTGTATCGTGTTCTTTTTATTCTTCCTTATTTTACCTTTTTATCTCTTTTACTCTTGTTTTTTAAATCTTTCATCTTTATTTCTCCAGAGGTTTCTATAACAACAACTTGATGATTTGATGCATGATGGTCTAAATTTCTACATGGAGGTCTCAAATATCATGATTTATCAAAATGTGTTTCATATTAAGAAAAAAAATATAAGGTGTAAGTATTTAAGTTCACTATTCTTTATTTAAAATAGTTCGTGATGATGTGGTTTAGTAGATTTAAAGAAAAATACCTTTATTTTGAGTGGAAGCATAAAATTAGTAGCAAAGATGATGTTTCTTTTTAAGGTTGCAACATTTTTTTATATTAAGGATTTTATCTTATAAGGAATTTTATATATTGGGTTTCTTGTGATTTTGTGGTTTTTAATCTATCCATTATATTATAAAAAATCTAGATTTTTTAGTTTTTGGAGGATGAAGGTTTAATTCTGGGTTGGTTTTGGGTTTTGATGGTTTAGTGGAAGTCTTTTAAGTGACCTTATTTACAAAGGTTGGTCCTTTTTTAGGTTCATATGTTCATTTACTGACCATCTCTTCTGTATTTGAGGTGTTTAATATATCTATTTGTATCATTGAAGAACTATTTTGGGATTATTGAATGGATGTCATTAGGGACCTTCTCAAACTGATGGTGTTGTGTTTCCTTGGGTGAATAAGGGTTTTTTGTTTAGAGGAGTGTATCTGGAACATCCTTGATGGAGAGTTCAAGGGAAAAAAATATGGTTAATAGATGTAAGTATATAAATCTATGTTATTTTTTTATTTAGTGGTGTTTTGATGTAGTTTACTTAGGTTTCTTTTATTTGGGTGAATGTGGTTGTTTTTCCTTTAACATTTTGGTTTTCACATGGTTTTCACTAAACCATAAAGCATCTATTTGATAATAAAAAATGGGTTAGAGAGATTATTGATATTTGATAACAATCTACTAATAATTTGAATGGAATTTATACATAATCATCAACACAACGAAACAAGATTATATTTGAAATGTTGTAAAAAGAAAAATTTAATTCATTTTTGGTAATAGACAATAAAATTTGAAAGAGGGTTTGGATGATAGGATTGGTTCATTAGGTGAGCGAATAAAAAAATAAAAAATTAAGTTTTTTTTTAAATAGGGTTTGGATCATAGGATTGTCGAATCTAGGTTCCACGGGTTGTTTTTTGTGAATTAGGTTTGTTGTTTTGTGTCCTTATTTTTGATTATAAACATAGCTTGTATTGATTTGGTCCATTTCTGTCAATTCTTATTTTACTATAATGTTAATTTTGATTTGTTTGCATCCATTCTGCTGGATGGTTTTGTGCTATTCTCTTTCCCATGGATTAACAGTTTAAAATTATAGAGTAAACATTTCATATATGTCAATTTTGTGATCCATCTTTATTTCCTTATCTACAAACCAACTTGCTCTACAAGCTGTGTATGTCTGTACACACAGTAGTGTAGTTGGCTATAAAGACCTCATTATGCTTTTTAAATGGGAAAAAGATTCAGTCTGTGTGTGTGCAAGTGAAAGAAGGGAAAGGTCTGCTGTATTTTTATTCTAGAATATAGGTAAGGGGCTATTTTCTATTAATATATTGAATGGCGCAAAAAATATATAATGTGTGTGTTATAAAACCGTAAGGGTTCTATTTTTATTTTCAAATTTATTGTTTAATAGATCACTTATTATTTTCAAAGGTGAAATTGTTTATTTGATGAAATGTTAATTTGAGAAGATGAAAACATTCATTTACATCTTGATCCACAAAGTTGATATTTTGTGAACCTTTTCTGTGTTAGGGTCTTCTATGTTTAAAACCTTTCAAAATTATGATTTTATTATGTTTAAACTTATTTTGTAAGGAAATTCTAATTCTCAAATTATTATTATAAATTCTTATTTTATGTATATATAAATATATAAATTTCAAAGTAGCAATGTATGATTATGTAAGTGATTCTGTATTTGTTTTTCTAAACTAATTTTGTAAAGACGGGTTTGTCTTTATTAGCGTTTGGTTTTAATTCTGGATTTTCAAATGAGTATGGGTGTTAGAAAATTTATTTTCAAATTATGGATTTCAAATTTCAAATTATTAAGGGGACTTCTCATTTGGTCATTTTTATTATATGATTATAGTACTTCTAGTTTCCATGTTGGCATATATATAAAAGATATGTTTTTATGCATGTTTTAGTTATAATTTATAACAAACTAATATATAGGAAAGGTTATATTAGATATAAGCACACACACATAATATATATATATATATCAAGGTATATGTATATATATGTCAAGGTATAGGTATATATGTAAGGATGAAATGTTTATTTTTAATGTATATAATTGTATTGTCCTATTCATAATTTTATTGTTGCATTTCTAAAAAAAGCGCATAGCATGTCATCGTGATATATTTAAAGTAAGGATGTTGCATCTGTATATAATCACGGTCACACGACAAACCTCGCATCACTGATAATTTCATGATTTGATTTTTAATTTTATGTCTAGCTTTAGAAATTATTAAATGGAATGATTTCTACAAGTTTCAAGTTGTTTTAATTAAAATGAGTTCTTTAATAATTTTTATGTGTGAAACATGTTTATTTATTGTATAAAATTTTTTCGAGAAGAAAAAACTATATATTCATTTTGGATTGAATGTGAATTTATTTTAGTATACATTTTATTGATTACTTACAAATAAAGACAATGAATTTAATTATGAGATGAATCTTTTAATAATAATACATGGATTAAAAATTAAAATTTTCAATGTGGTATGAGACACTTTGGATTTGTTAATGAATTTATTTCATATATGATAAGATTTAAATAAATCAAATTGGTATGGGACACGTTTATTTAAGTACGTACTTTTATTAGACATATGAGGAATGAATATGACTTATTATGTGATGGGTGAGGCATGCTATAGTCTCTCGATGCATTGGTAGGTCTAATGAGACAAACTAGGTCTTGGCACGAGGCCTTAACAAAATGGTTAGGTATGTTCTTGACATTGGGCTTGACAAAATCTTTATGATGTCCTTCATTATGAATTCTCTCATAATGAATCTAGTAAGTGAAAGTCCATGTGATTATTCAATTAGTAGAATAACCATGGTTAAAAATCATTCTCTTATGAGCCTATATTAGTTATACAATTCCAAATGAACATGGTATCATGTTTTATACATATTAATATACTTCCCATGTGAATCATATTTTTGAAAGGACTAATAATAAGGTAGAAACTTATCTATAATATCATGGTTTTTTCTATATGTTGAATGATAAATGTCATCGTTTTATGTGCAATTATGATTAAATATTATTTAATGTGTAAATTTTCATCTGCACCCCTGACATGTCATAAAATGATTATTTTTGGTAATTATTTAACTTATAAGTGGTTTTTAATGCATTTATGTTCAAGTGCATGCATAATTGTATACTTAACTCTATTTAAAACTCCTAAATAAGTTTAGCATTTTTGAGAATGAGTTTATCCTAAATGTTGTTTCAGAATCTCTCAAGAAAATGATGAATAATTGTTATGGGAAATGTTAATTTCATGATTTAAAGCTTGTGTTTTTTTAAAGAAATGTTTTTAAAGAAAAGTTATGTCTTAATGGTTTTGTTTTGAAACCCATTACTGGGCATTTCCAATGCTCATCCCTTGTTTAAAATTATTTTTCACGGGTCATTGGATGCTTAAAGTTGGACGCCATTATTTTTACTCATGTGGAAGCAAAGTTTGGCTTTTGTTTGTTTAATTTTTATTGCAACTCCAATAAATTGTAATCATATATCTAACTCTCCATAACCTAGACCCGTAAAAGGTCATCTAAAATGTAATGTTTAAGGTTGGTTCTTTATAGTTGATATAAGAGGAATGATCTAGTTAACTTTAGAGATTAGATGTTTTCCAGTCTAAAAGTTTAACGGTGCTAGTGTTTCTTAATTCTGAAGATGGAAATTCAGAATTTTCTAGAGTCTGATAGGAGAATTACAAGGACACAATTCTTTTGAAGGGGGAGTAAGGTTACACCCCAAAAAATTCTAAACTTAAATTTATTATATATATATATATATATTTAAATAGATTTATTTATAATGGAAACAAACTAGCAATTTTTTAAAACAATTGAGTCTTTTAATTGATCATAAGTATGATTATAGATAATTTTCAAATTAACTATATAACATTATATTGTATTAAATAATACTTTAATATAAATATATTTATTATTATGAAATAAATTTGAATAAAAATTTATTTTTATCAATAGAGTGTTTTATAAAATATTTTAAATAAATAAATTTCTAAAAATAATATATATCGACTTTTGTGATTATACTAACTATGATAAAAAATTATTTAAGATGAAATAAGAAATGCTAATTTGGTTTTACAAATTTTGATTTTCAAAATAACACACACACACACACATAGATATATATATATATGAAATTACAATCACTAGTTTTAAAACTATGAATTTAGATTATAATTTTTACTTATATAAATTTTGTTGTCAAATGATATGATATGTATATATATATTTGATAGTTTTGTATAATTATATTAATAGAATTACTAATTTATAAATTATTTTCTTTATAATCAATGATCCACTTAAATAATAAAAGTAATAATAATAATAATAAGTTAATGTTTTTAAATAATAATAATGATATAATATTAGTCAAAAAAATAAAGAAATTGAGTAAGGGGGTTTGGGTTTCGCGGGTTAGGCTAGTGCACCGCAGCCTGGGCATTGGGGTCACACAACAAGAGGTCGACCCAAGGGAGGTAACGATTGGGAGGCAGGGTGGTGGTCTGAATCAGGTGGGAGAGCGCAGGTGTTGGGCAAAAATCCCTCAAGGTATCATTGAAACATTTTTGAGGTGATTGTGTTTGTTGACAAAGTGGACATATGTGTTGTGATTTTTGACAAAGAAAACCATAAGGAAGAAATTTGTTGAAAAATGGGATTTCATGGTGGCATGTCGAGTTCAAGGGTTGTGGTTAACGATCCATGTCTTATTCAAGAATTTCGACAAAGGAATGGATGATCTGGAGGCAGTACAAAAAGAGCAAATACAAGGTGGCGCCGTTTTCAAGTCTTTTCAATTTTTTTCGGCCTGAAAATTGAAAAATGGAGAAAAGTGGTTTTGGAAAAGGGACTTGCACGCCGTTGTCTTGAAGGAGAGGAAACTTGCATGCCATATGTTTTTCAGGATCAGAACATCAAAATATGGAAAAGGGAAAAGGGGTGCCCATGTTTTAGGGTTGGTCACGCAAGTGACTTGCACAGCAGAGACTTGCGCGCCGAGACTTGCGCACCGAGAGGAGACTTGTGTGCCATCGCGTAGGGTGTCCAAATGCATATAAATAGAGGTCGACCCCTCCTCATTCGGTGTGAGTTCAATACTTAGAGAAAATCAGAGCTCCTGTCGCGCAGGTGTGATGGTCGCACAAGTGGTGGTGTGGTCGTACAAGTAGAAGTTGCGCACCAGTTGATTGTTGTGCGTCCAGAGTGGTTTGGGCGACCAAGGAAGGGAGTCACCCAAGTTTTGAGTTGAAGAAGGGGGTGTCGCGCAAGTGGTTTGGTGACACTTATGCGCCAGGTTTTGAAGAAGCGCGACAATTGGTGGTTGCACGCCAATATTGGTTTGGACGTAAAAGGGTGTGAGTCACGCATGTTTGGAGTTGCAGAAGCTAGTGTCACGCAAGTGGTTGAGGTGGACTTGCGCGCTAGTTTTAACTTGCATGCCGAGACTTGCACACCATCTTGGAGAAGGGCACCATGTATGGTTGAATCACGACAGTGATTCAGGGCTGTGTGAAAGCTGGAAGATTGCCCGATACCTTCGGTGCAATGTGAGATTCATCTATGGGTGAAAGTTGGACTACAACAACACATCTACATATAACAGAGGATGTATTCATTAGTGATAACGAAGAGACCTACAAGTCTATAAACTGTGAGTGGATCCTTTCCAGAGTAGTGAAAAAAGAAAGAGGAAGAAGGTGATCCTCTCCACCAGCAGTGAGCCAGAGAGAGAGAAATATGGAGTGACCCTTGGGAAAGTAGTTAGCTTACCCTAAACATTGTAAAGGCAGTGATCTTGGGAATAGAAGTGATCTATCCCGAACCTTGTAAACAGTAGTGTGCTTTAGTGGATTTTGTACAGCGGCACATCGTGGTTGTATGCTCATTGGACATAGCCCAGTGAGGGTGAACCAAGTAAAAATCTCTGTGTCTGCCTGCTTATTTCCCTGCATTTTATTTAAAGAATCAACATCAGATAAAGATGAAAAGAAGTGGTCATAATAAAAACACAAGTGCAAACAAAGTGACCCTTGTAATAAAGAGGTCAAGATCCCGTGGGGTAGGAATAATTTGAGTAAAGAATATCCATACCCTGATTCACCCCCCCTCTCTGGGTATATAGGCCCCTATTGGTCCTGAAAACAGGAGGGTTGTCGTGTCGGTGAAGGGGAGAACAGTGTCCAGTCATCGTGATTATTCCATATGGCCACCAGTGATGGTTCAAACCTAGTGATGGTGGTCTGCGGTTAGGGTTTGGGTTACCGTCGTTGAGTGACGAGGGAGGATGGTTCAAGCGGCGTCAATGTAGGATTCCATTTGCAGTTGGGGATCTGAATAAATCCAGATCTGAAGTTTAGGATCTTCTTCAACCAAGAGTGAAGTAGGTGTTTTTTAATCCCATGTTTTGAATCTAGGTGCCACGACTTGTTTTTTGTGAACTAGGTTTGTTGTTTTGTGTCCTGCTTTTTGGATTATGAACATAGCATGTCTAGATTTTGTCTCTTTCTGTGAATTCAGATTCTACTATAATATTAATTTGTATTTGTTTCCCTCCATTTTTTGGCTAGTTTTGGGATGTTATCTTTCCCACAAATGATCTGTTTAAAATGATAGAGTAAACATTTTACATCTATTAATTTTGTGCACCAGTTTTATTTCTTTATCTACAAACCATCTTGTTCTACAAGCTGTGTATGTCTATACACATAGTAGTGTAGTTGGCTATAAAAGACCTCATTATGCTTTTGTTATGGAAAAATCCAATTCAGTCTGTGTGTGAGCAAGTGGCCGAAAGGAAAGGTCTATTGTATTTTTATTTTGTAATAAAGTTAATGGGTTATTTTCTATTAATATATTGAATGGCGCAAAATATATTTAAAGTGTGTGTTGTGAAACTGTTAGGGATTTATTATTATTTTCAAATTTATTGTGTAATGGATATATTACAATTTTAAAATGGGATTTTTTTTGTTTGATGAAATGTTAATTTGAGATGATGAAAACATTCATTTACATCTTGATCCACAAAGATATTATTTTGTGAACCATGTTTGTGTTATGGTCTTCTATATTTAAAACCTTTCAAAATTATGATTTTATCAAGTTCAAACTTATTTTGTGATGGAATTTTAGTTTTGAATTTTTTATTGAAAATCCTCGTTTTATGTATATACATATATATGTATTTCAAAGGAACAATGTATGCTTATTTAAGTGATTTAGTATTTATTTTTTTAAACTAATTTTGTAAAGATGATTTTGTGTTTATTAGCATTCATATTTTAATTCTGGGTTTTAAAATGAGTATGGGTGTTAACAAATTTATTTTCAAATTATGGATTTTGAATTTCAAATTATTAAGGGGACTTCTCATTTTGTCATTTTTTATATGATTATAGTACTTCTAGTTTCCAGGTCTCCATATATATATATATAAGTTATATTTTTTAAAATGTTTTAATTATAATGTTTAACAAACTAATATATAGGAAAGGTTGTTTTAGATATAATTATACACATAGAAATATATATATATATATATATAATTGAATGTTTTAAAAAATATGTAAATACGTTATATGCTTATGAAGATATCAATCTTTTAAACTTAATATTTTCTTAAATACTACATTCATGAAATATAATTTATGCAAATCAAATTCCAAGCATATTACTATCTATGAATTCATTATTGACACACATAAGTAATATTTATTTCCAAATAGTGTAAGTGGAACCATTATTCTATATTTATAACTATCCAACATTTCATTTTTATTTTTAGAACACATAATGAACCATAGATTAAATATTTATGGTTTTTAGATTAAAAATATAAAATTATATTTTAATTCATGGATGTCAAATGCGATTAATTATTTGACATGGTTACATAAATATGTTATGTCCGTAAAAATTATTTTTTGAAAAATCTTCCACAATATAATTATATTTAATGTTGTAAATTCAATTTCAATTATATATATATATATATATAATTATCAACATATGAAACATTTTTTATATGTTTTGAATGAGAGAAGAAAAACATGTGTATATAAGAGATAAAATTATTTTGGGGGTAAAATTATTTGCAAATCCATAAGGATATATATATATATAAAGGTATATATATATATCAAGGTATAAGTATATATATTAGGATGAAACATTTATTTTTCATGTATATAATTGTATTGACCTGTTCATAATTTTATTGTCATATTTCTAAAAAAGCAGATAGCATGTCATCATGATATATATAAAGTAAAGATGTTGCATCTATATATAATCACGGTCACGCAACATACCTTGCATCCCAGATAATTTCTTGATTTCATTTTAAATTTTAAGGCTAACATTATAAATTATTAAATAGAAAGATTGATACATGTTTCAAGTTTTTTTAATTCAAATGAGTTCTTTTATAATTTTTATGTGCAAAACATGAATATTTATTGTATAAAATTATTTCAATAACACAAAACCGTATATGCATTTTTTATTGAATGTGAATTTATTTAATTATACATTTTAATGCAGACTTACAAATAAATATAATCAATTTAATTATGAGATGAATCTTTTAATGATAATACATGGATTAAGAACTAAACCTTTCAAGGTGGTACATGACACTTTATATCGTTTAATGAATTTATTTCGTCTATGATAAGATTTAAAAAAATCAAAGGGGTTTGAGACACTTTGATTTAAAGACATAATTTTATTAGACATATGAGGAATGCATAGGACTTGTTACATGATAGGTGAGGTCCGCTATAGCCTCTCGATGCATCGATAGGTCTCATGATACAAACCGGGTCTTGGCACGAGGCCTTGAAAAAATGGTTATGTATGGTCTTGTCATGAGGCCTTGAAAGAATGTTTATGATGTCCTGCATTATTAATTCCCTCATAATGATTCTAGTAAGTGATTTTACATGTGATTACTCAACTAGTAGAATACTCATGGTTTAGAATCATTCTCTTATGAGCACGTATTAGTCAGTTATACAATTCCGAATGCTTTAACATTGTGTTTTATACTTATGAATATACTTATATAGAAAATCATCTTTTTGAAAGGATTAAAAATCAAGTAGAAACTTATAAATTATATCATGGTTTTCATCTATTTGTTGAATGAAAAATGACATCGTTTTATGTGTAATTATGGTTAAATATTATTTAATGTGTAAATTTTCATCCGCACCCCTCGCATGTCATAGAATGATTAAGTATGGTCTTTATTTAACTTATAAGTGGTATTTCATTCATTTATGTTCAAGTGCATCCATAATTTTATAATTCATTATATTTAAAACTCCTAAACAAATTTAGTAATTTTGAGCATGAGTTTAACCTTAAAGCAATTTCAGAATCTCTCAAGAAAATGATGGAGACGTGTTATGGGGAATGTTAATTTCATGATTTAAATCATGGGGTTTTTTAAAGAAATGTTTTAAATGAAAAGTTATCTCTTAATGTTTTTGTTGTGAAACCCCTTACTGGGCATTTCCAATTCTCATCCCTTGTTTGAAATTATTTTTCACAGGTCACTAGAAGTCCAACTTTGTGCGCCGTCATTTTTATACGCGCATAAGCGATGTTTGGATTTTGTTTACTTAATTTTTATTACAACTTTGATAAATTGTAAGTCTGTATCTAACTATATATAACCTAGACCGATAAAAGGTCCTCTGAAATGTAATGTTTAAGTCTAGTTCTTTACAACAGGGATCTATTCAATCCACAACACAAAAAAAACCTTAAGAAAAAAACCACTATTTTAGTTTGGTTTGGTTTGGTTCAGTTTGGGTAGTTTTATCTTACCCATAATCACTAGGATGATATAAAGTGGACTCTATAGTACTTGGTGGGTTATATAATCATTGAGATTTTTTTGAACAAATGATTCATTATAGGGGTTTGTGGACTTAGACTTTGGTGGAGATTCAGACACATAGATGGGAACCTCCTGATACATGTTTACTTTTACTGGAATGATAGTTAGCTTGATATCAAAACTTCAAAAAGTAGTAGCACTATCAACATTGTAAGACTAGTAAATAAAATTAATAGATGTATAGAAGGAGTTTATATTGTTTAAATGGATATCAGAGGATCACTGGAGAAAGTAGAGTCATGGGATTCTCTTATCTGATTAACAACCCAATGTTTAACCTCAGTAAAAAGAACATTCAATTAAAGCTTCATTTCATTTTAAAGTTACTAGAGGATAGAGTGTTGTATCTATAGAAGTTAGAAGAATTTTGGAATCTAAATAACACATTGATTTTTTTTCAAAGGATGTATTGGGGAATTGTTGGGATACATTTGGAATGGAATGATCAGAAATTATAGTTGGGGAATCATATAGTTTCTTAACTTCAGTTCAAGAGGTAAGAAAAAAGTATATAGAGGCTGATAAAAATACTTAGCCTCAAATACCTAAAAATTATTTTCAAATAGGATATTATTGGGTTGGCCATATGAGAATAATTTTTGGGTTAAGGAAACTAATACCATCGAAATGAGGAGACATGAAGGCCAGATTTTTTATTCTCAAAAGCGGAAGGTGGGAATGGTAGTGACTGAGGTTCAAGTCGCCAGAAGCTATAGGTAAATGTCATATAAAAGGGTGTAGTATATTGAATCATCAAAATTTATATCATCCGATGATATACTAGGCATATATCTTGAGAAATCATCAAAATTGGGAGTAGTGTGTTGGATGAGCCAGTTAAGGCGATGTAAGAATTTGATCAAGTGGTTTGTCCATAAAGATCAACTTACTTGAATTATGACCCATGAAGATAGAAATGTGGATGTGGAACCAACAATATTTTATATCTATCAAAAATTTAATATATTTTTGTGTTTTAAACTCTATTTTTAGTTTTTTAAGAGTTGAATTCAATTTCAACAGACTTACCTCAACCAATTTTCATCATTTTTAAAACATCTTTAACCCTAAGGTTTATTGATTGCACATTTATTAGTTATTGTTTTTCATTAAGTTTATATTTAATATCATCACTAATCATATAATAGTGAGAAACATGTACATTTAATATTTTTAATCCTTCTACAAGCACAACATCATAATTAAAACTTAATTTTTGCGTCCTTTAATTTTCTAGATTCTATATAAAGTATCATGACCACTGTTTGGAACATTGAATTTTTATTATAAAATTTATTAAACCAGGATTTAAGTTTATTAACAATATAAATTTTTTCTAATCTATCTTCATTTCAAAACATATATTTATATTTTTTGATATGAACCATAAATTTCATATGCTCAATTTTAAAATGGAATCCTCTATAGGGGTTACTCTTCTCAATATACTCACATTATTTATATTTATTTCATATAGTAATTAATTTTTAATGTTTTTAAAACTATTTAACCCTTATATTTGAAGTATTATTTTTAATTTGTGAAAGTATACTTTCTATTATAGTCCTTAGTGTTTTGAATATTTTTTATGCTTTTGGATCCTATATATTTTTAGTCCAACTATGCATGTGTTAAAATTTTGAGGGTTGCAGTATAACATAATTAGATCTTGTTCATGAGTGAGTTATACCTCAAATGTTCCATTAATGTTTAAATAAATACTATAAATTTTATATGCTATTAAAAATTCATATATACCATGTGATTATCTAATATTTTATACAATACATAATATTTTGTTTGTAACATACCCAAAATATGTCTTGTCTTCTTGTTTGCATTAAATTGTTTTGGAAACTATATCATATGGAGTCTTCTAAAAATGTATTAAAAAAATCAATACAATAATTTATTGATAATTTTATCACCCTATTTATTTAATAATATTACCATATAGGTTTGTATATCATTATTATATAACTATATTTTGTTTCTAAATATTTTGGTAGTCAATGACATATGCATAAAAGTTCGATCACATTACCTAAGAAAAGGGATTAGAGGATTTTTTATATTTTTCAATTTCCAATCGATCCATTGATGTGATTATTAAATTCACATGTATTAATTTTAAATTCAAAATAAGGTTGCAGACATATGAAGTTTATGAAGACTTGATATTGAAGAAATTCCCAAATCAACATGTGACTTGGATTTGGCATGGAGAATCAAATGATACAAAATGATTGACCACTAATATAAATCAATAGAATGAGTACTACAATTCACCAAAAGCAGAGAAGGTAATTCCAATAAATGATAATTCTTTCATTGTATAATAACATCATCAATATAAAAACATATAAACACAACTAGTTGAGGCAATTTCAAATATTAAATTGAAAAATTATGTTTTTTGAATTTTTATATAGCCATATCAAGAGTGTAACATATCAATGGATCCTCTTCCGGATTCTAGTGAGGACAATGAAAGAGGAAATTTTACTGTGTATAAAAATTTATTTCATCAATTAGTTGAATATATAAATCAAGGCTTGTATGAAGAATGTGTCAAGTATTTCAATATTTGTTTTCTATTGAAGTTATATCATATCAAGTGAATATAAAGAAATATAAATAAATAAATGTCTATGATATGGAATTATTTTGTGATTCATTTCCTAAAGCTAAGACCAATGAGAAATTTTATGAAAAAAGTGTTTTTAACAAGATTGGGCTCATTTATACAAAAAATAAACTTATGTACCAATGATTGTATGCTATATAATGGAGTGGATTTGAGTAAATAAGAGTGTAAAATATGTTCAAATTCTAGATAGAATTCAATTCATAATGTTGAAATTTTGATGTGATATAATACTATAATGAAAAAAATATTACTTTTATAAAGGTTTTTTCATTAATTCCCTTTAAAACCTTGATTGCTAATGTTATTTGTGTCATCTAAAACCACTAAGTATATAATGTTACATGCCATGGAAAATAAAAATGATGGGTTCATACAACATTCAAGAGACTAAAAAACATGGAAAATATTTTATCCCTTAAATTATTATTTCTAATATTATTTTAGTAATATGAAATTGGCATTGGCTACTGATGGATTTAATCTATTTAGGATTTTGAGTACATGTTATAAAGTTTGGGCCATTGTTCTGACCCCTTACAATATACATTCATGGATTTGTATGAAAACCACTCATTAGTATAAATATACACTAAAGAAAACACCACAACATAGTGGGTTAGATGACATCATGGTCTTCCTTAAGATAAACCATGATTTCGTGACACTAACCACACTATAGTGTTTTGGATGCCAATGGATCATGTTATGTGATAAAAAGTGGACCGAATTCCTTCTTCTAATAAATTCTATCATTCTTATCTTGGATCATCGTATGATAATTTTTATAGAAGTTTAAAAATCCTAAACATCTATTTTAAAAAAATTAATTTTTTTATACAAGTAGATTTATAATTTAAAAATGTTGTAACTGGTGAAATACTACGAAATGTAGCACTTAGTAGGAAAAATATTCATGAAATGTTTGATTATTTTTGTATGTCCTATTTAAAATGAATTTTGATTTGTGGATTCAGGGGATGATACTATAATTTGATCATTAAAAGTCCTCTAAGATGAAAATATCACTATATTTATCTCTTTATCTTAAAATAAAGGTTCTAGAAAACTATCAGTAAGAGGGTATGCTTCCCAAGCATTGAGAGATGTAAGAACCTAGATCTTCGTTTTAGGTATGTCTTTCCTTTTCTGGAGTTTTGAGAAGTTTTGGAGTTTTTGGAAAATTTCAAAGTACACGCCATGTACTTTCTGAGTACACGCCGTGTACTCTTCTCTGGCTCAAATCCGTGTGCTGGATGTGCCCGGGCCACGCACACGGTGTGTAGGGGTGACGTGGCGGCCGATTTTGGCGGAGTATGGAAAAACCCACTACATGCCGTGTACTTTAAAAATACACGCCATGTACTTTTTTTTCACTAAACGGACCGGGGTCATGCCACATCATGTTATTTTCCTTTTTCTAGGTCTGGTTCGTCTGAGAGCGACCCGTACAGCCGAATATTCCCCGAGCTCCTGCCTCTCCGTCCGATCTCCGATTCAAGCACGGTCGATTGCGTTGGAAGCACAACGGTGAGTTCTTCCTTCTGCTTGAAACTTCTTTTCCAATTCATCCTCCTTCTCATGTTATATAAGGTTGAATTTTTTGTGCGTTTTCTCAGATCTGTGATGTTCTAGGGAGAATCTTCCGCCATAGTTCAATTATATAGATCTCCTAGGATCGATGTAGGTGTTTTGTGCCTTACCGTTCAAAGTCCTTGAGTTTATGTGCGAATTTCCACCGATACACGTGAACGAGGTATCGCGTGTTTACCTTTTTTCCCTTGTTGTTTTCCTACCTTGCCTATATGAATGTGTAGAGGTAATTTGACCATGTTATGGGATAATTTTCTTTACTTGTATGTGTTTTCCCTTGCTTTGTTCAGTTTGCAACCTTTTGGCCTTGTTTGAATTTGGCTGCTACACCTGTTTTCATGCCTTGCGATTACAGGTTGAAGTGAAATTCATGACATGTTTGTTGCCTAGTAGACTGTTTAGCTAAGTAGCTCTATAGGTGTACTTTGGTTAGCCAAGTATCTCTATAGGTTTACTTTGGACTTATAGCATTATTATGCACTGACCAGCACGGGGCTGAGAGAACCTGGTGCTATAGACTATAAGGGATAGACCGAGTGAGCTTCCCAGAGAGTCTTAGACATTACAAACTACAGAGGGGATGGACCGAGTGAGCTCCCAGAGAGTCTTGGATTTTATAGACTACAGGAGGGTATACCGAGTGTTCTTCCTCAGAGAGTCTTACCTTGTTTGAATCTCTTTAAGAACCTTCCCAGGCTGGAGGGGGAATTGATCGAGTGAGCTTCCTCAGAGAGTCTATGGTATACCTGAGGCTATAGGAGGAATTGACCAAGATATCTTCCTTCGAGAGTCTGTAGACCTTGGGGCCAAGAGGGTTATACCACATGATCTTTTTCAAGAGAGTCCCTGACTACCCTAGACTATAAGGGGAATTGACTGAGTGAGCTTCCCCAGAGAGTCTCATAAATGCGTATGACCAAGCCAGAGGGGTTAGGCTGAGTGCACTGCCCAGAGGGTTGTGGTACTTTTTGGATAGGACCAGAGGGGATGGCTGTGAGTACTTCGCATAGGGTTTCTTATTTGTTAGCTTTATGCTTCACTGCTAATGTTGGTTGTGGTTTGATTGCTGTTGTATCATCCTGCCTTACTGCTTACTGTTACTGTTTCCTGCTTATTGTACTTTTACATGCCATATACTCACGGACTGTTAGGCACAGATCTTCGAGTGAATGCCTATTGGGATTTTATCTCACAACCTGTTTGGGCCATGCTTTTGGCCCCAAGAAGACTATTTTTATGCAGGTATAGACAATGGCAAGCACCCTTCGACTTCTGGAACTTGATTGCTTGGAGCAGGGGAGCATGGGACCAAGCTTTGGCATGCGATGATGACTAGGTGTTTACTTTCCTTTTTGTACTTGTTTTGGTACTGTAGTGTTTTCCAGCACTGTGACTTGTTTGTCTACTTTCCTAGTCATATATCATGCATCATTTCATATATAAACATTTGTGCTCTAGTTTTTTGATTTAGTCTTCCACTATTTATATTGTTGGTTATTACTGCTTCCACTATTGCATGTTTAATCTTCTTCTGCTGTGTAATCTGCCAATGAGGGCATAGTTTCCCCACTGTCACACCCAAGGCCCTCGCTGCTATTCGGTAGCCTCTGACGTTTGGGGAAATGCGCTTGAGGCCATGTGACCAACTGGGTATGGGGCGCCTCTGGGAGGCTTCCGGAACCGGGACGTTACAAAGTGGTATCAGAAGAATTCTTTTCTCTTGCTTTACTATTTGGAGACTTTATCTAGGGATAGGACGGATTCAGTACTTGGTAATAAGCTGTGACTGGGAGTAGCTAAACCGTGTACAGGGAAAATCCACACTACCTCATTATTGCAGTTTTCTGGTTTTGAGATTTTATGGTTGATACTATTTCACCTAGAGTGATTCACATGCTTTGTACTATTATTGTTTGGATATTACAGTTCTATTTCTATTACAACCCGATAAGATGAGGGTATTCCATCTCATGCATCATCTAGGAACTTGTAGAAATCACATGCCATGCATTCTTGCCATGCCATCTAGGGTGCATTAGTAATTACATGCTGTTGTGATAGACTTTGTGTAGATTATGCATGCTGTTGTGATAGATGCTTGATAGAATCTCTGCTGCTTTGTTAGAGAATTGTTTGTATTGCACTTTTCTCAAATGAACACCAAATTTTGATTCTTGAGGTGTTATGGACCCTCTTGGATCAGAAGTTGGTGGATCATGATCCTATTTTCTCTTATACAAGACTGTTGGAGATGCCAAGCTTTGATTCGTGGGGAGTATGGGCCCTCACGGATCGGAATTTGGCACCTCTTTGCTTGGTTTTCTTGTGTTTTGGGTATTTTGTGTGGTTTCTGAGTTACTACCTAGAAAAACCCAGAATACACGGCGTGTACCTTCTGGTTACACGCCGTGTAGTTTTCAGGCCGTGTTACTGACTGTGTGTGCAGGAACACGGTGTTGTAGAAATAACTTCAGGAACACGCCGTTTACATCAGGTACACGCCGTGTAGTTAGAGCCGTGTACCCAGGCGTGTCACCAACAACACGGGTCGGGGAAGCTCGAGTAGACACACCGTGTTGCATTCGGAACACGCCATGTAGTCTTGCTCAGGTACCCGACCGTGTCACGAATAACACGGGACGGTTTCACCTTCACCTATACACGTCGTGTTTATTCGGAACACGCCGTGTAAATTCCAACCATGTAGACGATCGTGTAACTAACAACACGGGCCGCCGACTCAGTGTCTAGTACACACCGTGTCCTTAGGGAACACGCCATGTAGTCTGAGGTTTGTTTGATCGTGTGAGTTAGCCATGTAAGAGACTTGGGCAGGGGAATAGTCTTCAAGTACACGCTGTGTGTTGGGTCAAAACGCCGTGTAGTTTGGGGTGTTACACGACCTGTTAGGCAGGGGTACACGCCCATGTCAATGGCTTAAGTAGACATGCCGTGTAGTTTTTATACACGCCGTGTAGTCGGGTTTTGTAAAACTGGATAGTTCCATTTACCTGTTCCCATTTTGTACTCTTGTGTTCTCTATCCTTGTTTTTCTGATCTAAGGTGTGATTTTGATCTTTCAGAGCTATGCCTCCGAGATGTCCCCCGATTGTACGTCTGTCATAAAGCAGTGATCAGACGCCAGATATGGCTGATCAGGGACTTCCTTCCGATCCTCCAGTAGATCTAGCCTTGGCACCGGTTGTCATACCCATCGCAGGCGCTGATACGCAGTTCAGGGAGGACTTCCTGAGGATGATGCAGACCTTCCAGGGAGCACCGCCTCCTGCCCCGTCGATATCTGAGTTGACGCGGGTTTTCCAGCAGCAGCATCCTCCTACTTTTTCAGGGGATGGAGGACCTCAGGCTGTAGAGTCATGGGTAGAGGCCACACTGACCATCTTTGAGCACCTAGAGATCCCTCTGTAGAAAAGGGTAAAGCTATCTACTTATATGATCCGAGACACCTCCAAGAGGTGGTGGGAGGTGATCTCATGGTCATGGAATCAACATGACATGTATTGGGATGAGTTTCGATGCACCTCATATAACTACTTCTATCCGGATACCCTGAGGGACAATTGAGCCCGGGAGTTTATGAGTCTACAGCAGGGTACTCTCTCTATTATGGAGTACTCATCTCATTTCACTGAGCTGCAGCGTTTCACACCGATCTCAGTAGGTGATGAGTTGTTCCTTGCTAGGAGGTTCGAGGACATTCTCAGGCAGGAGATCCATTCCGAGGTGAATATCTTCCAGTTAAATTCGATATCCTCCATCGTCAACCAGGAGTTGATCACTGAGCACAATCTGAGGGATTCTGGAGCAGTGAGCCAGGGTGGTTCGTTATCCAGATCTGGTGTTCCTCCTACGGACAGTAGGAAGCGTCGTAGAGCGTCTTTTCGAGGAGACCGAGGTTCGCGGGATGCATCTTCTAGTAGCCAGGTTGTATGCTACCAGTGCGGCAGGAGCGGGAATACTAGGCCTTAGTGCCAGAGGGATCCGATGGCGTGCCGGTCTTGTGGCAAGATGGGCCATCTTCAGCATTTCTGTCACATCTTCTCACCTTCAGCTGGTGGTAGGGGTTCCTCTATGACCCCAAATTCTGGAGATGCTTTGCCAGTTTCCCACCGGTCAGGGAACTGGAGTTCTTCCAACCGTTCAGGCCGAGGTGGAATTCGCGACCGTGGTGGTCAGTCACCAGGTCATCAGCGACAGAAGAGTGGATCAGCTCAGAGTGGTCAGCCAGGGGCACATGGCCGTGGTGCAGGCCAGTCTTTCACCGTTGAGAAGACATATCAGGAGCAGGATCCCGACCCTTCTACGGTTCGAGGTACGATCTTAGTATCCTCAGTTTTATCTTCATCTATTTTCGATATTGGTGCTTCCCATAGCTTTATCTCTGTTGCGGTTGTGGAGAGCCTTGAGCTCTCTATCTTTTTGTCTGCCGATTTGTTGACTCTTGACACACTGTTGGGAATGAGGACATCTAGCATACGACAGTGCAGAGAGTGCCCTCTTGAGGTTGCGGGGTGTCATTTCTTATGGGACCTCTACGTCCTAGAGATGACGGTTTATGATGTCATTCTTGGTATGGACTGGTTGGTTCCCTTCTGGGCTGTTGTTGATTGGTATCGCCACATGGTGAGTTTTGTATCCCCAGAGGGCGGATCTTTCCTTCATAGAGGCGAGTGGGATGTCCAGGCAGGTAGAGCTGGACCAGAGCATAATGGGCTAGGGGAAGTTATAGCCCAGATTGACAGTCTTTATCTGGATGACCAGGGGACTTCACAGTTAGACTTTCCTCCAGTGGTGGATCGTTTCAGGTAAGTCTTTCCAGAAGTCTTTTCAGGTTTACCTCCGAAGCGTGAGGTAGACTTCTCAATTGAGCTCATTCCAGGAGCGGCACCAGTGTCCCTTCCTCCTTATAGGATGGCTACACCTGAGTTTCAGGAGCTCAAGAAGCAGTTGGAGGACTTGCAGGCAAAGGGTTTCATCCGACCCAGTACTTCTCCTTGGGGTTCGCCTGCCCTGTTTGCAAAGAAGGTAGATGGTACCCTTTGGCTTTGTGTGGATTATCGGAAGTTGAACCAGTTGACGGTCAAGAACCGATATCCCTTACCGAGGATCGATGACCTCTTTGATCATCTTTGAGGAGCTCAGGTGTTCTTGAAGATCGACTTGAGGTCCGGTTATCATCAGTTGCACGTTAGACCATCAGATATACCTCTGACAGCTTTCAGGAGCAGGTGTGGTCTTTACAAATATACAGTCATGCCGTTCGGTCTTACGAACGGGCCTGCAGTCTTCATGGCACTGATGAACCGAGTGTTCCATACATACATGGACTCCTTTGTCGTGGTATTTATGGACGATATCTTGGTGTACTCTCACACACGACACGACCATGCCACACATCTGGAGATCATTCTGAGTAACTGAGAGAGCATCAGCTTTATGCTAAACTCTCGAAGTATGAATTTTGGATGGATAAGATTCAATTCCTGGGTCATGTTATCTTGGAGACAGGAGTGTCAGTGGACCCAGAGAAAGTGAGAGCTGTAGTTTCTTGGGAGCATCCAAAGAACATTTTTGAGGTACAGAGTTTCCTAGGGTTGATTGGATACTAAAAACAGTTCATTCATAACTTCTCGTGCCGAGAAGCACCATTGACAGGTCTGACCAAGAAGGGGGTGAAATTTTTATGGTCAGATTCTGGTGAGTCAACCTTTTAGGAGCTGAAAGGGAGGTTGACGTCAGCACCGATACTAGTCTTTCCAGAGCCTGGAAAGACCTACACTGTGTATTGTGATGCTTCGGGTATTGGGCTAGGAGTCGTGCTTCTGCAGGGGGATGGAGTCATTGCTTATTGGTCTCGCCAGTTGAGGCCACACGAGAGGAACTACCCGACGCACGATCTGGAGTTGGTAGCAGTTGTTTATGCCCTACGCTGTTGGAGACACTATATTCTGGGATAGCACTTTGTGGTTTTCACCAACCACAAGAGTCTCTAGTATATCTTCACTCAGTGTGATCTGAATATGAGACATCACAGGTTGGTCGAGTATCTTCAGTCCTTTGACTTTGAGCTCACCTATATGCCGGGAAAGGGAAATGCAGTGGCAGATGCATTGAGCAGATGAACTCATATTTAGGCAGTTCAGGAGGCCAGAAGTGAGTGGAAGCTTATGAATCTGTTCTCTGAGATGCATCTGGAGGTGCACGATAGGCAGGGACAGACTGCCCTATCTTCTGTGACTATTACCTCTACACTTCTTGATCGGGTACGAATAAGGCAGCTATCAGACTCAGAGGCCTTAGTCTTGCGGGAGAGTGTGTCAGGAGGGGACCCTCTTTCTGAATGGAAAGTGAGTGAGGATGAGATATTTCATTTCCAAGGACACGTATGTGTTCCAGAAGACATACACGAGGAGTTGATGCGGGATTCTCATTCCTCTGTTTGGGAAGTTCATCCTGGCGCCACCAAGATGTATCAGGATCTTCATCGCCAGTACCGGTGGCCAGGTATGAAGTGAGATGTTGTTGGTTTTCTCATGAGATGTTCTACTTGTCAGGAGGTGAAAGTAGAGCATCAGCGACCAGGATGGATCTTACAACAATTACCCATTCTGGAGTGGAAGTGGAACGATGTCGCGATGGACTTTGTGACCGGGTTACCGAGGTCACCTCGGGGAAGTGATGCTGTTTGGGTTGTCGTCGACAGGCTTAGGAAGGTAGCACACTTCTTGCCGATCAAGGAGACCTTCAGTGTTGATGATCTGGGATGACTGTACATCCGAGAGATTGTACGTCTACACGGAGTTCCACACTCCATTGTTTCAGACAGGGATTCGTGCTTTACCTCTCAGTTCTGGAAGGGACTTCAGAAGGCTTTGGTCACACATCTACTTTTGAGTGCAACGTACCATCCCCAGACTAATGGCCAGTCTAAGCACACAATCCAGGTGCTTGAGGATATGCTTCGAGCTTTCATTATAGGCTTTGGAGGTTCTTGGGAGAAGCATATACCTCTTGTGGAGTTCGCCTACAACAATAGTTTTCAGGCGACCATTCATATGGCTCTATACGAGCTTTGTACGGTAGGCCATGCCGATCACCCTTATACTGGCTGGAGGCAGGAGATGCAGCTTTGCTGGGACCTCATCTTGTTTAGGACACTTCAGAGCAGATAGAGTTAATTCGGAAGAAGATGGCTACAACAAAGTCTCGACAGAAGTATTATGTTGATCTGCGGCGATGACCTCTAGAGTTCGAGGCCGGAGATCAGGTTTTCCTACGCGTCGCACCAAGGTTGGGACACAAGAGGACTCGGAGATAGGGTAAGCTTTCACCACGGTACGTCGGGCCATTTGAGGTAGTGGGGAGAGTTGGGCCGATTGCCTATCGGTTGCAACTACCTCAAAGGTACCAGGTTATGCACGACGTCTTCCACGTCTCTCAGCTCCGATGTTACTTCTCAGACCCATCTCACATCTTTTAACCCAAGGAGGTTGAGCTGGAAGCGGATGCGTCGTTTGAGGAGAATCCTATCCGGATTGTCGATCGCAGCATGAAGGTTCTCCGAGGCCGGTCTGTTCCTCTGGTACGGGTGCTATGGCAGCACGGGTGAGTACAAGATGAGACTTGGGAGAGGGAGACCGAGGTTCGATCACAGTGGCCAGAACTGTTCAAGGATCCTTCTTCTACGCCCATCTAGGGAAATTCGGGGATTAATTTCTTTAAGGGGGAAGTTTGTAAGAACCCGGATCTTTGTTTCAGGTATGTATTTCCTTTTTCTGGAGTTTTTATAATTTTTTGAGTTTCTGGAAAATTTCAAAGTACATGTCGTGTACTTTTTGAGAACACACCGTGTACTCTTCTCCGGCTCGAAGCTGTGTGCTGGCCATGCCTGGGCCACACACACGGTGTGTAGGGGTGACATGGAGGCCGATTTTAGTGGAGTATGGAAAAACCCACTACACATCGTGTACTTTAAAAATACACGCCATGTAATTTTTTTTTCACTAAACGGACCGGGGTCGCGCCTCATCACATTATTTGCCTTCTTCTAGGTCTGGTTCATCTGAGAGCGACCCATACGACCGAATCTTCCCCGAGCTCCCTCCTCTCCATCTGATCTCCGATTCGAGTACAGTCGATTGCATTGGTAGCGCAGCGGTGAGTTCTTCCTTCTGCTTGAACCTTTTCTTCCAATTCTTCCTCCTACTCAAGTTATCTAAGGTTGAATGTTTTGTGCGTTTTCTCAAATCTGCGACATTTTAGGGAGAATCTGCCATCGTGGTTTAGGTATATCGATCTCCTAGGATCGAGGTAGGTGGTTTGTGCCTTACCGTTCAAAGTACTTGAGTTTATGTGCGAATTTCCACCGATACCCGTGAACGGGGTATCGCGTGTTTACCTTTTTGCCCTTGTTGTTTTCCTGCCTTGACTGTATGCTTGTGTAGTGGTAATTTGACCATGTTAGGGGATAATTTGCTGTTCTTGGATGTGTTTTCCCTTGATTTGTTCAGTTTGCGACCTTTTGGTCGTGTTTGCCTTTGGATGCGACACCTGTTTTCATGCCTTGCGATTACAGGTTGAAGTGGAATTCATGAAATGTTTGTTGCCTAGTAGACTGTTTATCTAAGTAGCTCTATAGGTGTACTTTGGTTAGCCAAGTAGCTCTATAGGTGTACTTTGGCCTTATATCATTATTATGCACTGACCAACATGGGGTTGAGAGAACCTGGTGCTATAGACTATAAGGGATAGATCGAGTGAGCTTCCCAGAGAGTCTTAGAAATTACAGACTACATAGGGGATGGACCGAGTGAGCTCCCAGAGAGTCTTGGATTTTATAGACTACAGGAGGGTAGACCGAGTGCGCTTCCTCAGAGAGTCTTACCTTGTTTGAATCTCTTTAAGAACCTTCCCAGTCTAGAGGGGGAATTGACCGAGTGAGCTTCCTCAGAGAGTCTGTGGTATACCTGAGGCTATAGGAGGAACTAACCAAGATAGATTCCTCAGAGAGTCTCTAGACCTTGGGGATACGAGGGTTAGACCGCGTGATCTTCCTCAAGAGATTCCCCGACTACCCTAGACTATAATGGGAATTGACCGAGTGATCATCCCTAGAGAGTCTCATAAATGCATATGACCAAGGCATAGGGGTTAGGCTGAGTGCACTGCCCAGAGGGTTGTGGTACTTCTTGGATAGGACCAGAGGGGATGGATCCAAGTACTTCCCATAGGGTTTCCTGTTTGTTAGCTTTGTGCTTCACTGCTGTTGTTGGTTGTGGTTTGATTGCTATTGTATCATCCTGTCTTACTGCTTACTGTTACTGTTTACTGCTTATTGTACTTTTACCTGCCATATACTCATTGACTGTTAGGCACATATCTTCGGGTGAATACCTACTGGGATTTTATCTCACACCCTGTTTGGGCCATGCTTTTGGGCCTAAGCAGACTATGTTGCTGCAGCTATAGACAAGGGCAAGCACCCTTCGACTTCTGGAACTTGATTGCTTGGAGTAGGGGAGCATGGGACCAAGCTTTGGCTTGCGATGCTGAGGAGCTGTTTACTTTCCTTTTTGTACTTTTTTTGGTACTGTAGTGTTTTCCATCATTTTGACTTGTTTGGCTGATTTCCTAGTCATGTATCATGCATCATTTCGTATATTTACATTTGTGCTTCAGTTTGTTGATTTACTCTTCTGCTGTTTATATTGTTGGTTATTACTACTTCCACTATTGCATGTTTATTCTTTTTCCTCTATGTACTCTGCCAATGAGGGAATAGTTTCCCCAATATCACACCCAAGGCCCTCGCTGCTAGTCGAAATCCTATGGAATTTGGGGAAATGCGCTTGAGGCTATGTGACCAACTGGGTACGAGGCACCTCTGGGTGGCTTCCGGAACTGAGACGTTGCAAGAGATCCACATATGGTGTGGATACCATAGAGGAAATATTCCTCTGAATGATTCTTTTTGACCTATATCAAGCTTGTTTGTTGAATCTTAGATAAGAAGGATCATTAAAGGTATAAGGTGAAACGTTCTTCATTCATATATTCAATCCAATTCTTATGTATTTTTTTTAAAGTTTAGGTTATTTTTTCCAATTCCTTTGGATAAGACTTATCCCATCTAAAATTATGCAGTGGTATTAGAGCCACTTCAATCATGCTTTTTATAACTTATAAAAGGATGATGAAATTGGAAAATTAGTTTTCCAGGAACTCTAACATAATCCTATGTAATATTAATATTTTAGTTCTTGAATTCCCATCACCAAAACATATGTTTTTTTTAAAATGTTTATATTCTTATAAAAGTTAAATACCATGGTGTGATAAAAGTGAAATACACCCAAATAATCATAATGAAAAAAATGTTCCATTATCAACTCCACCACGGTGTGGTCAATAGGTCTATGCGCATTAGTTACAGGTACCATGATAACATACCCACACTATTGCAGATGTCAACTAGCCATGGATTGAAATGATATATTTTATAGAAAACGGGAATGGTATATCTAATTTCCTTTAATGGTTCATTCCATTTTTTAGAAGGAAACATCTAAAATTGTTATTGTTCATATTCTAACTATATAATAAAATTCCGTCACTATATGGATTCTAAAACATACATTGTTATGTTTTGTCCATAGTTCCAAATGAACTCTTCCCAAATGGATTGGTAGAGATAAAATGACTTGAAACTAAAATAACATTCAAAATTTCCATAGTCTATTGTAAGAAATTATATCCACAACATCATGGGATTATGGATAATAGGCATAGAGGATCCAAATAAAATATTTATACCTAAGGAACACCATGTCAGGGTGACATGTTATTTTTGAGAATAATTTTAAGGAAAATTAGTTTTTGTTGGTTGGAGAAAAGCACCAAGTAGTCAAATATTACACATGGGAGGCCTTATCCTAAGTACTCACACACACACACACACACACACATATAAACACCCATATAATGATAAAAGGTAAAAAACATGTGATACCACAATCCATGAATAACATAAATTTGACATTATTATATGAAAAAATAATGGAATGAAAAAAATGAAAAATGAAATCCCAAAAACAATTGAAAATGAGTCCAACCTACTAGAAGTAGGGAATATTTTCAAATGAAACACCTAGTAAGAACCATGGTCTGTAAGCTCAAATATGGTTTTATGGGTTTGGTCTGCCTAGGGATCTACCAAAATATCTATGGTTTTTACAAGACATGACATGTGTGGGTAGTTACTATATAGAAGAGAGTGTAATAATACCTAGTATGACACCTTGATATAGATAAATACAAATAATCAAAAGAGTGTTCATCTAATCATCATGAAGATATATCAATAAAAACATGTGATGTAACAATAATAAAAACCTAGATATACTCATAACAGATGTAAAGTCTCTAATAGATCTCAATTATACAACCATACACAAGATTTTGGTTAGGCTTCAAGTAAACACCCCTCTAGGAGAACTCACACCATGATCCATGGTATCACTGATGGCATTTATCCGAACAGTCATGCTCATCCGGCCTCTCCATGAAGAATCACTCACTAGAACTCTGAAGATATCGATACATAGATTGGGAATTTCACATAGGGTCTCTGGGGTATACTAGACCAATCCTTGAATAACACACTAAGCAGCGGATCATATGCACATGTAATTTGGTCATGATGATTCCTCAAATCCCACCTAGGGAAGATGAAAGAATAATAGAGGATCACACCCTTGGTCAGACAAAGGGATTCATGAAATCTATACAAGACTAATCCTAAAGATGAGATAACATCATATTCTCAAGACATAATGCCTCTCTATACTACACAAGATCCTCAACCCAGTTGTTGAGGACATAAAAAGTGTATCCAAGTGACCAAAGATCAAATCTAGGAGGAGAAAATTTTTGCAGTTACTGTAGTAAGTAATGTTCGATATTGTAGTAGTGAGAACTATTCATCCATTTGGACTTTTAGGCCACCAGTTTGGTCCTCTGGTCCTTCAAGGCCTTCGGTCCACCCAAGGCATTCTGGATATTAAGGCTTACAGGCCACCTCAAGGCCTTACGAAAACCTCAAGGTATTTGGGCCACATTGAAATTGTGCTTAAATAGACTAGGAATACTCTAAAAAGTAACAAGATATAGATGAGGATTTATAGAATGCACATTCACCAGAGCAGAGCTAACATATTTGGAAGATTGAGAGGGTATAGAAATTACCATCGGGACCAACCTGTGCATGCATGGGAAGCTAAGTCGAATAGCCATGAGAAGGTGAAGAGCTTATATCATTATGTAAATTCTAGGGAGGGGTAGTTTCAAGTATTTATAGTTCAGATGAATTCCACTAAGACCTTTGGGACATGTAATGTCACAATGTCTACATGCCATGTAAGGGTTCCCCTTAAACTCTTAAAAGGAGGATTATAAAAAATGAATAAAAATAAGGCATTCGGGTGATTTAGGCCATAATGCCTCACTATACCCTCATGTGTATGATCTAAGGGAACAAACCCAACTACAATTTCTCCACAATGTAGATTTATAGGGCCTAAAATTGTTCTAGAGAAAGTAAACGACA
The DNA here is from genome assembly GCA_963277665.1 of Viscum album. Classification (NCBI taxonomy): domain Eukaryota; kingdom Viridiplantae; phylum Streptophyta; class Magnoliopsida; order Santalales; family Viscaceae; genus Viscum; species Viscum album. The sequence continues at coordinate 160,321,811 of OY728155.1, read as the reverse complement.
TGTATTGGGAGTAAATGATGTGTAATTCCTACCCATGGTTCTGCCCATGTCTCTCCACTCACATCACATGTATTTATCCATATAAATGATATGTATTTTTTGGATACATGGAATGTAGAGGCAAGGTTGTAACTTGAAATGTGATGCCTACCCAGTTCATTTACTATGGCCCCTGTCCATGTACTTTGGTCTGTACTTGTGTACTCTGGTCGTGCCTATGTACCTGGCCATGTCCATGTACTAGGTTGTTCTCATGTATTCTGGCCATGTCTGTGTACCTGACCATGTTTGTGACCATAAACCCTAAGAAAACACACTGAATCGGTAGCCTTGGTTTATATGGTGTGTGATATTTTTCTCCGTGCGTAAACCCTAGTTCCATTAGAGGTGACCACCTGGCATGAGTTCCTTATAGTAGAAACCATGTAGTCATGATTTTTCTAGAAAATAAAAACTATTCTACATGTATATCCTACATATATATCATTGTCAATTCAGCCACTAAATCCTTTGGAAAATACGAATCTAGGATCAAATGAGCCTATTTGTCACTAGTGATTGTATTCAGGCCATCAAATCTGATTGGTAATCACCTCTATCACACAACATTATCAACATATGTCAAAACATGAACTACGGATCCCCAAATCTGATCAGAACTCCTATATCATCATCAAAAACCACTATCATGTTGTCGATTGCAAATCCAAAACCATTATATCGATCCCTTGTGATGAAGAGAGATTTCTTAAAAACCTCCTATCAGATATTTTTCAATTCATTGGGAAAAGAAAACATTGATGAAGAACTTGAGAATAACATTGAAGAAATGTACAAAACACAACAATTGGAATGAAACTAGATGATTATTTATCTTGTACTAAATTAGTTTCCATTATAACTATGAAATAATAGAAATATATAATAAAAACATAATAAAATATCATCAATCCCCAAAACCCAAGAATATAAAACCACACCCTCAAACCCGATCGACAAGTTAATCAATCTATTAGAGGAATTGGTCTATATACATTAGGGGAGAAATAAGTAGTGTTTAAACCAAGGAAAATCAAACACACTACCTCAGGTTTAGATCAATCATTAATAAATAATATACTCACATCACTTTCATTGGTTAGATCCATAAGCATCGTTGGCACACTAATTTATAACCCAAGATTATCAGTGATCATCCAAAAATACTCCTACAATGAATCCTCTCTTTATACCTAGGGTTATGAGTATATTCGTTGGGATTTTCCATAAGCATGTTTATATATAGGATTATTAGGATAGGATTTTAATAATAAATAAATAAATAAATAAATTAAAAATTTATTTAATTTATTATATCACCTATGAAGATGATCAATCCAAAAAACTAATGTGGATTATGGGTATGTCATTCTCAGGGAAAAACCTGCATTCTATATTGAATGGAGGTCTCAAATTTTGAATCTAAGACTCTATTCATGATTTATTCCATTATTTTTGAAGAACCATGTGTTCATGACATACTATATTTAATATTTTTATTATATCAATAAAAATCCTCCACGGGCCTTAGAATCCCATATTAACTAAGTTCCTAGAATCAAATATATTTTTTAAAAAATTTCAATTATTTAATAGATAGAAAAAGAGTTGTTATATTCTTCCCACCTCATGGATTTTTATCCAAAGAAGAAAAAATACTACTAAAAATTTTGTTGGTACTCAGATCACATCTAGTTCTCCCACTCCTGATGCACTCATGAAGACTCCCCTACTACCATTAGATATGAACTAAGGGAATAATTCACCCACAGAGGATCTTATAATGATTATTCTCGATCTCTATTGGGTACTCTACAAAGGTAGTTCCATCCTAGATGTTCATCTAACCCTAGTTAGTAACATGTGATGGTTAGTGTACATACTTAATCAGATGTGACACATTGAAGACATTGTGTAACTAGTATAACTATAGTGGTAGGTTCAAGAGTTATTCAAACTCACCAACCCTATAGTAAATTTTAAAAGGGCCAATGAATCTTGGAGAAAAATTTATTCCATGGCTAAATCTCTAGAATCCATGTCGAGGAGAGACCTTCTGGAACACATGGTCTCCCTATTTAAACTAAAAACCCCTCCTTCATCGATCCAAAAAAGACTTATGATGAATTTTCGTAGTTATAATGCACTCCTAGATGACCCAAACCTTCTCATTCATTACTCAAACCAACTCTAGGCCCATGAGTGCTGACTCACCTAGATCAGTCCAACAAAGTGGTGACCTGCAGGGTCTCCTATACATGTCCTCAAATACTTCCATACCAATAGTGGAATTATGAATATTTTTTTATGAAAACATCACCACAGTTAGGTGATCCTATAAACTATAAAAAAATTATAACATGAAATCCTACAACATTTCTCTAGAACTTAAATGGTCTGTTCACTCTGGCTGTCAGTCTGGGGATGGAACACCATGATCAAACAAAACCAATTCCCAAATCCCACCTATAATACTCTACATAATCGTGATTTGGAGAAATAATCATGAGTAAAATTGACCATCAAGGTAATTATATGAATCCATACTCCCTTATTCATATAAAGTTATCCCAATACCTCTACTAAATTCTTCTATTAGATGGCTAGGAAGTGGGAAGAGTAGCTAAGTTGATCTATAATTACAAAGATGGAATCATGTCTTCTAGAAATTCATGGGAATCCCATTATGAATTACATAGAGATACCATCCCACTTATACTCCAGGAACTCATGGGTTTGTGATAAACCCACTAAAACCAAGTTCTTATCCTTCACCTACAGGCAAGTGAGGAATCCAAATAAAATCATTTATATACACTTCTTTATTCCTATCTACTAGAACTGATACTGGAGGTCCTGGTACATATTTTCCACACATGGATGAATCAATAATGACGATATATGAAACTCCAAAATCCCTCGTACCATATCCAACACTATGAAAATAATGAAGTTCTCCACACCTTTAGAAAACCCATCCAGAGTACGTCTAGTGGATATATAAACACACAAGGTCTCACAATCGGTATCTCCAAGTAGATATTCCATAAAATTTTATTGAAGTCATGGGTAACAACCATCAAATGGAGGTAATATGTTACATCATCATCCACTGAGAAAAAACTAACACAAGGCCAACTATTCTAATGTCTCACTCATTAATTACAAACAAGATCTCTTTTTGAGAGAACTGGCCACCGTGTTCCTCTTCCCATTAGTATAGAATATATCGATGTCATAATCCTAGAGGATCTATAGCTGTAGCCTCTATCCAAAGACAATCCTTGTGTGATAAGATATACTTGAGGATACTATGGTCATAATATATGATAAAATTCTCACCTAGAAGGCAGTTCCACCTCATATATAGGGTGAGGACTACCGCTGCCAGCTCTAGATCATGGGTCGAGAAGTTCTTCTCATGAGGTCTCAATTATCGAGACCCATAGGAAATAAATACCTACCTCTGAATCAAAACACATCCAGTTCTAGTCCCAGTGGAATCATATAACACTACATACTCAACACCCTCCTCTAATAAAATCAATATGGGAGTGCTCATCAACATCTACCGCAACTCCTGAAAATCCAGTTGGCACCTCTCCATTCAAAAAAGGGGAATGCCCATTTTGAGTCAAAGTAGTCAAGGGTGATGATATCCTAGAGAAATCAGGAATTAATCTCATGTACTAGCCGTCCAACCCACAGATCCTTTATACCTCCATTATTCTCTTAGGAGACTCCCAAGATAACACTGCCTCAACCTTCACCTCATTCACTACATCACCATATCCTAAGATGAAATGTCCTAGAAATTGGCCATCTTGAATCAAAAACTGAAACATTGAGATATTACTATAAAGTTGGTGATCTTAGAGTATGTCTAGTACCATACTCAATTGTCTTTCTTGATCCTACTTAGACATTGAGTAAACTAGAATTTCATTGATGAATACCACCCCAAAATAGTCCAAGAAAGGATGAAAGACATAGTTCAAGAGACCCATGAACATTGCTGGGATATTTTTTATTCCAAAAGGAATCACCAAGTACTCATAATGAACCTAGAAACATTATAATTCCACCTTAAATATATCCCTATATCATAATCAGAGCTGGTGGTGACCTGATCAAAGATCAATATCTGAGAACCATATTTCCCTTCTCAACTAGTAGAAGAGGTTGTAGATCCTTGTTAGTGGATAATTATTCTTCATAGTCAACTTGTCCTGGTGATTATAATCCATAGAAAACATCAATATCTCTTCCACCTTCTTCAAAAAAAAAACTAGGGATGCCTAGTGAGAAACATTGGGTATGAAAAAGCCCTTCATCTACAAGACATACAACCACACCTTTAGCTCATGAATCTCTATGGGAGGCATACAATATGCTGGAAAAGATACCGAGGTAGTATATTGTGAAAGTATTTACATAAATATATCCCTCAGTTGGGAGGTAATCTTGACACATCCTCAATAAATAGATCCTTGTAGACTGCCACTACTGTAGGAATATGAAATCCCATAACATCCACCTCTGCATGGGTAACACAATATAAATGATGATTAATCGACTATATTCTCTTATATATGAGCATATCCTCATAAACATAAGTTTACCTCTCATCCTAGACGGAAAACCACATTCTATCATTATGGAAACACTACACCCTCCATCTGAAATAGTTAATCTTAGTATTAACTATGGATATCTAGTATATAACTAGGATGGAGTCATAAGGCCTCATCAATTCTGCAGAGAGATAACACAAGAAAGTCTCTCCTCTAAGAGTTAGGTCATAATATCAATAGTAGTGTGTGATCACTAAATACCCTGTAGTTAGAGTATCAAAGAACAAGGGTTGGTCCATGGGATTAATCAGAACATCTATGTCTAGAACATGATAATTTGAAAGAAAAGAGTGGCTCACAGCTATGTGCATCATTACTATATCTAAATAAGGGAATAAATAGATTATATCTCTAATCATCCATATAGATTTGGATTTAAATTCCTCCACTACCTATAGTTTTCCTCCTCCCTAACCACTAGCTCCGTGATCCAAACATGGACCACCCGGGGGTAGTGGTTGTAACATGTCAAGCATTCTATATGCTCTAGATGATCTATATGCTCCAATATAATGTTCGTAACTCTACAGACCTCCATTCTCTTTCCACTATCACTACTCGGTCTATCCATCAAATGTCTCTCTATCAGCTACATGGTGGGTTGGAAAATACCATATGAGATATCCTTGACTATTGTATGAGAAATTCTATATCTCTCTTGGATAACTAGAATAATATTGAGAGGCCTGAACCACAATCACTCTATCCCAAGACCATATCCTAAAGTGTATGTCATGTTTGATCCCTATATTCTTTATTAGATACTATATTCTGAGGTCTTAGCTCTTATGTTCCCACTAGAAACCCCATTTTAGGGTCTTCTCTTCTAGAAAACCATTTACCACCAAATCCCACTCAATCACTCTAACATAGGTAAAAATGAAAAGAGATATCACATCAGACCTGATATCTTAATATAGGCTCAAATCTAAGGTCCATGCTAAGAAGAAATTATCATAAACCACATCCAGAGAGTATATTGAGTTATTGGTGAACCTTGATGAATAATCTCCCAGGGCCATGCTTCCCTACAAAAGCTGTGAAAGCTCTTAGATATGAACCTATCACAATGTGGCTAAATAGATATAATCCCTAAAAATATTATCAAACCCTATTCAAGATAGATCCATCTCATCATGTTTTTGAGTTACTAGACTCCACCCTCACCCCGAGAAGCCCTAAACAAGACCCACTTCTAGGACCAACATATGATTTGGAGGTGTCCTCATAAGGTGGAAAACTTGGGTAATTGCCTTTAGCCAGTTCTCATCTACCTAAGGGATTATCTCACCCAAAAATCTAAGAGGTATCTTCATCTGTGACTCATAGAGTTTGGTCAGTCTATACTCATCCTTAGTCAATACTTTTGGGGAAAATGTTTCTCCATGAGTGGTAGTAAGATTGTAAACCACCCAATGGTACCACCACATGTACAAGATCCTATAATGAAGCCCATTCACTTGGAAGATTATCATCCAATACCAATATGAAATCTTTTCTAGATATTATCATGGATACATCCTTAAATAATCAAGACATACCACAGTCAATGAGTATATATATGGAACTGACACACAAATGATATGGACACAACAACACATTCCTATATGATTCATTTACTATTTTTTTCCTACAACTAGTGTCTATATATATTGAGTAAACAAGAATGTTTGGTAGTGTCTTAGTGAATGGATATATCAGCCTCCACACCAACACTAGAGTCCCTAGAATGAGTCCCAAAATCAAAAAACATATAAAACTATTTCTATAGTTACCAAAATACACTCACAACTTGAAAATATCAAAAATTCAGTCCTAATATGAACAATGATCTAATAGCACTATGTCACAACCAACCCACCAAGGCCCGCCTGGCCATAAATAAGATAAGTGTAATAGCTCATGCCCACCCCCAATGGTCCATAGGATAATGAAAAGCATCGAGTAGGCATATCTCATATATGGTAGGCCTTATCCAAAGTACCTTTACACACACACATGTTTATAAACACCCATACAATACTAAATGGTATAACACAACTGATACTATAATATATGAATTATATCTATCTAACATTAGAGTACAAAAAAGTACTGGCAAACAAAAAGGTCCAAATACAACCCCCCAATAAAAAATTGTCCAATAAGCTATAAGTAGGGGAATATTGTCTAATAAAACACCTAGTATGAACCATGGTCTATCAAGATCCAATTTTTTACACATAGTCCTAGTCCTAATATGGATCTGTTGAATGTTTTATCATCGTCATAAGATATGACATGTGCTAGAAGAGCCCATTCATGGGTGGGTATAATAATACCAAGTAGGAAACCCTAAAATCACCAAAAAAATCCTAAAGAGGGTTGTTATCTCATTATCATGAAGATATGTAAATAAAAATATGATATACAGAAATAATAAAAACCCATGTATAATCATAATAGACACAAACTATCAAAAAGGTATCAACCATATGAACATATATAGGATTTTACTTGAGGTTCCAAGGTAATTATCATACAGGGGAACTCACTCTACAATCCATTCTTTCACTGATGGTGTGCATCCAAGAGTTCATGCTCATCATGAATTGTAATGAATAAGTACCCAACGAAACTTTTATGATCTCAAAAAATAGATAGGGGATATCACTAAGGGACTCTAGGGTATACTGAACCCTACTTGGAATAACCTATTAAGTAGGGGATTGTATACCCATGTAAGTTGGTCATGTTGATTCCCCAATCCCCACCTAGGTAAGATAATGTAATAATAAAGGATCACACCATGAGACATATTGAGGGATTCCCAAACTATATTCTAGAATAATCTCATAGAGGGAATCACATCCTTTCCCAAGATTTAATGCCTCACTTACCCTCATGGGGATGAATCGAGGGAAGGTTCCCAACTGAAATTGGTCCACATAAAAGAGTAATAGGGCCTCAACCTACCTTGGATAAAGTACACCACATGTACCGGGAGTACACAACATTTATTTTCTACCCTATGTCTACCCATGTCTCACAGTCTCATAAAATATGTATTTTTATATATACATAGTATGTACTTTTGGGATACATGATATGTAGAGGCCAAGAAGGCACTCAGTATGAGTTTCCTTCCCGAGTCAGTGCACTTTAGCTCATGTCAGTGTACTTTGGGTTGTGATCATGTACACTACCCCTTCCCATGTACTTTTACTTATCTGAGTACTAGGACATACATGTGTACTCTGTCCATTCCTATGTTCTTGGATGTGTATATTCCCATGTACCCCAAGTGTACATGCCAAGCTGCCGACCTCAGGTCACATGATGTGTGATACATGTCACATGGTGTGTGATGTTTATATCTATGTATGAACCATAGTGTTTTTGGATGGGAACACACATTCTATTATCTTTAGACTACATACCATATAGTCAACATTTTTCAAGAAAATATAGAATGTTATTTGATTCTCGTTTGTGCCACCCAACCATCATTTTCCTATACTGGACCTATTGATAAAACAATTATAGGATAGATTGAGCTTGGTTATCACTGGTAATCAGATTTTGGCCATCAAATCAAATCAGGATTCACCCATGTCACACCTCGTCATCACCGCACATCATACCTTGAATAGGGGATCTCCAAATCCAATCGTAACTCCTCTATAATCATCATTCACCACTATCATTCCATTAATCCCAAATTCGATCCCACAATATCATTCTGTTTCACTAATGAGAAATTTTATAATGATCACTTACTGGGTAATTATCGAATCTCTATCCAAATAAAACACAAACACTGAACATGTGAATATTAGGGGAGAAATGAACAAAACACAAAAAGTGGATCAAACATTTTCTCTTATTCTAGATATCCTCAATTAGTTTCCATTAGGATGATGAATTAAGAGCACCAAATAAATGAAAACTAATCAAATATCATTAATTCCCAAAAACCAAAATGATAAACCCACACCTTATGACATGATCTACCCACGAATCAATATGTTAGAGTAATTGATTTATGTTCTTCATGGGATAAATAAACAAGGATTAAAATAATTAAAAACAAATACATTACCTGTGTTTTGGATCAATCACTGATGAAGACTATCCCCACATCACTATCATTGGAGAGATCCACAAGAACCATTGGAACTCCAATTTCTAACCCATTATACATTATTGATCATCCAAAAATGCTCCTCCAATGGGTAATCTCTCAATCCACAGGGTTATGTGACTAACCCTTAGGATGTTCCATATGCATGTTTATAAATAAGATGATTAGGTTACTATTTTAATAATAAATAAATAAATTAAATAATTTACTATTCTACCCATGATGGAGCTCAATCCAATCACTTGACATACAAAGATGTTATGTCATACCTAGAGTAAAACTTAGATTCTAGATTTAATAGTAGTATAATATTTCTTATATAGTACTATGTTTGAGAGTTATTTCATTATTTTAGAAAAAATAGGCACATATGATATAATATAATTAATATTTTTATTATATCAATACTAAGCTTCTCTATGCATTGGAATACCATGTTAACTCTGATCCTAGCTTTGAAAATATTATTTAAAATACTCCAAATAATTTTAAGGAAAAAAAAGATTCATTAAAGGGGTAAAATCAGGTATTGAATTATTCTTTATAATTCCAAATTATTATTTGATTATTTAAATTTCTTTAGAATTAAAACAATGTTGTCAGTTAGTTAAAATAGATCTATTTATATTTACCTTTAATCAATCAACCACATGCATACAAGTAAAATTATAAAGGTATACAATATTTTTATAAGGTTTAGTATGAAGACCAACTATTTTCATTGATTGCTTATTTTCCACAATCAAGGATTCCCCACTATAATCAATTTCATCATTTAAAAGTGGACTAGATCATAGGAACACTAATATTATCTCAGAACGAGTCGCACCAACACTTTTCTGCTACTCATAGGACTTCTATTGTCAGTTTTTTACTAGAAATATTCAATATCTTCTTACTGTAGTCACCGAGTCACATAGTGATCTACCTGCACACCTTATATCACACAAGTTGTATGACTTCACACCATATATATGAATGTTTTCCTTTCGATTTTCTGCCTTTTAATATGATTATATGATCCCCATAAGATTATTTTGTATCAATAAGATTTATCTTCTTCAACCTAATATCAGCTTTTTTGATTTCTAGTAAGTCTCCAAGAATACTATGTAACTCGGTCACTGCTTACAACTTAGCTTAAAAGAACTTCTTTTAAAACTTCTCACTTTAATATCCCACTAAATGAGATCCTATGATATTTAAACCCAAAATGCCTCATATATTCAAGTTATTCGACTAAAATAGACAAAACCATAGAGTAATTTAAATTCAACCTTACTTAGATTCTTTATTCCTAATATTATATAACCAAGGATATCCCAAGATCTTCTTCTACTTATTCACTAAAATATGTTTTAGTTATTTATTCTTATTTAACTTTGATACCCATAAGATCTTGAACTTTAGTATAGGATTAGATTCTCATTACTGTTCTTTGAGATATGTTCTTTGAATATTTCTCACAATGAAACTTCTCTTAGTTTCTCTATCTTAAGATATCATCATATCTCTCATTCTTTTTTTATATGTATGTTAAAAAACAAGATTTTCCATATTTAAAATATAGAAAATCTCTATTTGATTTGGTACCTTCAATTTTCTTAACTGGGTCATACACCATGATAATTCATTATTTTTTCATTCGGCTAGGCTTACAAACATGTACCATTATCCTCATTTCTTTCTCACCTTTTTTATATGTGGGATTGTCATGGTCATGATTTCATTTTTTTTCCTAAAACATTATCTCTTTTAAATCTATAGGCGTTCCCTTTATTTTTTTACATTTCTCTTGAAAAAAATAACTATTATTGATCCTTCCAACAACCTCTAGATTGGATTTGATAACAATCAAGATCTAAAGTAACATCATCAATATTATTCTTGAAAACCTGATAAATTCATTTTACCCATCAAGGAATTTATTAAAATTTTATCCTTTTATCTTTTTCAATATAGGTTTATATTATGGATTAAGTAAAATTCACAATGTTTTTATTTTAAATGCACTGCACAAGCCTCATCATATTTGATTTCTCATTTAATTTGGGTTTTCTTAAAATAAATTTAACATTAAAAATAATTCCAGAACATATCTATAGATCTGTTGTTCATCTCCCATAGCTCAAAGATTATAAACTCTAATTTTTAAGCATGAATCACACAAACTTATTAATGTTTGAGATATTTATAACCATAAAGAACAACCTAAACATCATCCAAAAACATTTCATCTTCAAATTCTCTAAATCTAGAAGTCTATAATTTTTTCCCAGTACATAAAGGAATTTTTTCTATATGAGTTTATAGTTCCCATATGCATATTTATTTACATGAAGAATTAACTTACCCGGTGCTTTACATATAAGAATATAAATAAATGTTGATTTCATTCCAATTATCTTAAATGAATGTTCATCGACATATATGGATCTGAATTAGGTTATGCAACAAATTTTGGCTATGTGAAGTTTAGATATGGCACACAAATACCTTACATGAGGAATTTGGAAACATAACTGAATTGTTCTATGTAGAGCTTCATTTTCATATGTAGTTTCTAAATTCTGATATGTAGAATATTTTGGATTTATAAATTTGTTTATGCGAGACATCCAAATAAGTCACTGAAATCACATACATGGATAATCAAAAATGTGAATATTTTTATATGTGGTGACTTCAACTATGTTGATTCAGTTACACTATAATATTCATATGTTGGAATTTACCTATACTAGAATTAATGTACATTAAATCTTGACTTATCCATTTTTCTATATTTATTTTTATTTTGTACTAGGACTATTTCAATTCAATTGAAACTGATCTAATTCAATAATAAATGCATAAAAACACCATTTGGAATTTATGAAACTTTCTTAAGAAATTAAAAATGATTCCCAATAACTCAATAACAATTAAATATATTTTTCTTTGAGTTATAGTATTTTGATATGCACTAATTCATTACAACCTTCATCCATGTGTTGAATCATGTATTTAAAAAGCTATATGTGGGAACACATAAGGAAATCCATCTCCTAATTCATAGGTCTTCAAACTCCAATCAAGATATATTTTTAAACACTGATTATACCATATCTTGGAAATGTTAACCATATCGAACACTCTTACCATTCCAAACTATTTTATACCACACTAAAACCCATCCTTTAGTAATTTTGATGAATTATCCATGAATTCTAGGTCAAGAATATTCTGATGTATATGGGATTATCACTTGAATATGACCAACTAGGTATTTAATGGAATCTGATTTTCAATCATCTTTCTTATATAACCATAATGGGACCTTAACTTCTTCCTTAAGGGGTGGATACTTCAATTCAACATCCATATCATCACCATTGAAAAATGACATTAATAATGAAAAAATAAAAAGTGACAATAAATACAACCATCAACCTAATGGAACCTTAATCTCCCCAATTGTGTTTCTTATGAATTACACATTTAATCAAATAATCAATTTAGTTTATCCCCCCATAATTAGAAATGACAGAAAATGTGTACAAATCATTCTTCCCGTAAATGAAAGGGTCATAGACCTCCCCCACCTAAGTGAAAAGGTGGGTATTTGGGAGGAGTTCCTAAACTGTCAACTTCTTCTCCCCAAACAAGGTTTGATACCATCCGAGATATGATACCAAATGAAAGATGATTCTATTTGAGGTTAAAAATCATACCAATTTAAATACATGGGGAGGATCTTCATCAAATTAAAATTTCAAAATCTTATCCATATGACTTAGAATGTTCTACTTGAGAAAAAGGTGGAATTTATAGATACCTATTGAAACTTATAAAAATCCTAATACCGATTGTGGCTTATAATAACATATCCTTTTCTAACCTTACCAACAAATATAGAAATTCCATGATATAACGAATTCATATGATGTCACAAATAATAGGTTATAAGTGATAGTTGTAACTGAAGATCAATATTACATTTTCCAAATTTACTTGGAAACACGTTTCTCTTAGAAAGTCATGATAAAAAAACCAACTCTAAGTCTACATAGGATAAAACATTGTATAAAACAAGTGTGAAATGTATATATAACAAGACTATCCATATTTTAACATGTGATACTAGTTTTACCTTTCTCAAATTTTAGGGTAGAATGCACTAATTTTCAATAACGATTCTTGAACCTGTGCTCACTTCAACAATTACATAAAAAAATTCATGTTCCGGGTCATCCTTAGTTGATTATATAATCACTCCTGCTTGATAATACCTCTAATATAAATGAAATAAATGGTTATAAGAGGGATTATCATACCTGAAACTTCAATTTTATTAAAATATCACTATAATTACATATTTACCCCAATTATATGAATCTATGATAGATTAGTTTCTCTCAATATCTCCCTCTCAAGGGTTACTTCCCATGTATCATCACATTAAATTCCACAACATTCAAACACCTTCATATTGATTTGGGAATAATATGGACCTCTAAAAATATCCATATCTTATGTTGGAGGGTTGAGTGAAATTTCTCAACCATTAAAATTCATCTCCAGTCATCTTCATGTTTTCACCCTAATATTTTCATGTTTTTAACCCTAGGGAAACATGATCTTCTACTAATTATGTACTTTATTCTTATCTGGAAACAAATTTTAAACTTTAGAATACATATCAATCACTTTTATTTAATCTTTATCAATATTTCTATCCAATTACAACTGATCTATTCATATAGTTATAAACCATTATACACATGCTCCACTTTCTCCTTAGGTGTGGATACCATCTTTGAAATAATTGTTTTTAAACAAAAAACCATTGGTTTATTCTTTTGAATCTTCAATAATTCTTCTTATTTAGGAAAAAACAACTTACATCTAATAGTACTATGGTCATATATATTTCACCTTACACACACCTATACAACAGCTTTGGGTTTTCCATTCTTGGAAAACATCTCCATTTCATTAAAATATGTGTCAACCATAATGAAAATCTTGATTTATATTTATTTGATTGACTTCTTTCTTTATTCGTGATTTCTCTGATTTAATTTAATCTTCATGGCTTTTGTGAAAATGCCCATAATGTGGCCTATTTTCCTGCAATATAATAATATTATTATTTTTGGTGTTCTATCCCCCTTTTCCATATTCTTATGAGTTTAAATGTATTTGTGTTTGATTGTATCATTGAGTAATGGACATCCTCTGTGGACATTTCTGAATTCTTGAGATATATATTATTTCCCAAGGTATAATTGTTCTTCTTTTAAATCTATTTATGTGATTTATTTATTTTATTATCATTGGTGATATGGATTCTTGGAACATACCATAATTTATCATTAGTGTATGCATAAAAGATTCTACAGTGATAAATAATTATTAATAATTTCAAATTCCTTTCTCAAATGTAGATTCTTCTATTTCTATGCAATAGGTCTCTTCTCACATGAGGCCCTACTCCACCTTACTATAGGCCTTATTGGACTTTTATATATTGACATAAAATTACATAAATCTATAGACATGTGACCGAACCTTCATAATAAAAAATAATACCCTATAAATATCCATCTTTTACTTATAAAAAAATATCTCTAGAATTTTATTCTTGATAACCTTGTTGTTTTGATATTGTGTCTCCAATATTTTGGGCTCAGTTTGGGCAACTTATTTTCTGGGACTTACAAACATCTACCCTTTTGGTGGTTGTTAGATTATTTGAATTTTTATCTACCCACATATGAATAAATTTTTTCTTTTTTCCTTTACTATTTGAAAAAATGATTCAGTTTATGCATAACTTTTAGGACTGTGGGCGATCCTTTTCCAAGTATTTGAGGTGGATGTTTCTCAATGACTTCTGAAGAAATTTGTAACCTAAGTGTGGAAGAATTTATCTTCCCAGAAATATATGATTTTTTAGTATTAATTTTTTTTATATTATTCAATTTCAATTTACATTCTAGACATAAACAAAAAAAATTATTTTCATTAATAACTAAGCTTAGTTAATCCTCCCAATTTCTCTTTGATAACATTTATTCATGAAATTCTCTTATATACACCAATGAACTCTCTAGATCTTTTACTCTCATTTACATCATGTCCATCTAGTATTCTTTGATATATATATATATATATATTTTATGAAGTCTCTCAGCTGCATTTAGTGCCTCTTTAATAACATCTTTGTCACAAGAATCTCTTTACAATTATTTATATACTAATATTAGTAAGTCATTAAAAAGTGTAATGGATCAATCCTTTTCTTTAACTTGTATTGAGAGAGTGATTGATTCTCCAACTAGTTTGGCCAATGAAACTTCCATTGTATTAGCCTCTTGATTTAACTTTTATTTCTCATTCTGTAGTCCCATTACATACATCAGTATATGTACAATATTTATAGTGGTGATCTTTTCAAGATACTCCTTGATTTTAGAATAAAAATCATTGTGTGATATATCATTTATAATCTCATCAATTTATGAATATCTTGAACTAAATTCATCTAATTAATATATCTCACCAATTTATATGGAACATAAAATACTTTTAATACCTTTAGTGATTGGTCATTCTACATTCCTTCTCAACTTTATAGATTGTTCCTTTCTCATGTTTTCAATAGTCTTTGGAGAGACATCCACTTGTGTAATAATATTATTGGAATAAAACCCATCCATCTAAGGATCCTCATTCATATGAAATATGTACTTTATAAACTCAAATGAAATTCAACAGGTATTTAAAATATATCCAATAATAGGTAACCTAGCTATGATACTAATTGAGATATCCATTGGACCAGTATAGTCACCTGAAAGGGGGGTGAATTATGTGTTGAATAGTTTTTTCCAATTAGAAATTATTCAATGATCATTTTCCCCTTTGTAATTAGAATTATATTTCTAGTAGGTGAAAATAGAACTATTAATATTATTATCTAGAAAAAATTAACTAAATTCATGAATGTAATGCAATAAAGAGGGGCCCAATATTTTTATAAGGTCCAATACAAAAACCTACAGAATTACATTATTGGTTATTCATAACAATCAAGGATTATACACTGTAATATATTTCATAAAATATAAGTAGACCATATTAGAGCCACACTAATCCTCTTTCATATAGAGTCATACCAACCTCTTTCCTGCTACTGAAAAGAATTATCTTGAAATATTCCCACTATATTTCTTCAATAGCTTCTTATTGTAGTCACTAAGTCGCATAATGATCTTTTTATACACCATGAGTTACCTTGGTTCAATGGACTCACACCATAAATAAGCATGTTTCCCATTGATTATACTTCTTATAAGGTGATAAATATATCTATACAAGATGATTCTACCTCAATAATGCAGATCTCCTTCAACTCAATAGTAACTTTTTGAAATACCAAAATATCTTCAAGAATACTATACAAATTGGTCCCTTCTTATAGATATGATTTATATAAATTATTATGAATCTTCTCACCAAGATATCTCACTGAATGATCTTATGTGATCATCAAACCTAGTAGCTCCTCATCACTTCATGTGAATTGACAACACAAGATAAAACCATAATGTACTTGTGAGTTGACCTTTCTCAGATTATTTTTCAAAATATTTTGAAACCAAGGATATCTCATATTCTTATTCCTTTTATTATTTACAACAAAATTAAACATGTAATACTTATTCTTTAACATATGAACCTAAAATATCTCTAGTATCCTCAATGGATCTGATTCTCCATCTTGTTCTTCGAGATATATTTTAATGTATTTCACACAACACAATTTCTCTCAACTACCATATATCTAAAATTACACATCCAACTATATCCTTTTATTTTTATATATAGGTTACAAAAAATAATATTTCCTATATTTAAAATATATAAAATCTATATTTGATTTATTGAACCATTATTTTATCAACTAAATCATACACCACAATCCCCCATTATTTACTTATTTTGTTAGTCATGCAAGCATATAGCATGATCCTCAATAATTTATCACCTTTTTGTATATGAGATTATCAGGATCTCAGTGTTATTTTTTTATTCCTAAACTGAAATCTATTATTTATTTTCAAGAGATCCCTAAATTTTTCTTTTTAATTTCTCTCAGACAATAATAAATATTTTAGAGATTTCTAGTGGCCTAAATATCACAATGATTTTATAATTTCATTAATGATCAGGTTCTGAAGTAACATCATCTACGTTATTCTTGAAAATCCGATAAATTCATTTTATTCATCAAGGAATTTATGTAGAGGTTTTCCTTCTTTATTTATTTTTTTGATTGTATTAAATCATGGTTTAAATAAGCTTCATTATATTTTGATCTTGAATTCACAACACAAGAATCATAAGATTTTATTTCTCATTTAATGTAGAATTTAATCAAATAAATGTTTCATTAAAAATAATTATAGAAAATATCAACTAAGGTGACCCAATAACAACATAAATAAATATGACATCATTTTAAAATAATATTCAACCCATTTAACAATTATTTACACCCAAATACCATAAAGGATTAATTTCATTAAATAATAGATATATAACCAACTTATCTCATAAAATATATTCAATATATCCCACATGATTCTCCTATCATAGCGCCCTTCCTATAAATTCCTTTATTAATACCTTTTTTCATAAATAAGGGAAGAAGGATACATAAGAAAGGGTGAGCACATATGATTATTAAGGGTAAAAATATCATATAGAAATAAATGATCATAATTGTGAAGAAGAATAGGGGAATGAGAACATGATCATAACATAAGAAAGTCATACCAAATTAGTCAAATATATTTAAACATGAATCATGAGAAAATATTTTTCATAAAAAACTAATAATCCATAAGAGTATAGAATCAACAATAATTAATCATGATCCATTAAAACATAAGATATAGGTTTATGGAATACAAATAAGAATAAAAAATAATTTCTTTATTCAAGGATCACTTTAAAAGATATCATAGTGTATTGGGTTCACATTCCATTCCATCATTTCCATAGTGAAGGATCACTCCCAAGACATTCTTAGTAGACATAGTCCCTTACTAAAGTGGTTTCCCTCACCAATTTATCCCTTATTTTCTCGCAATGTATCTTTCTTTACCCAATGCATTTTAGGGATATGTAATTATATTCCCACATATAAAATAATGAAAACCATATATATGTGTTACATATGATCATTAAACATTCATCAACTCATCGTATCATAACTTGTGTAATGAAAGCATGTTTCATATACATTCTATCATTTCATCATATCATTGAACATGGAAAAGAAATCAGTTTCATTTAATCATACAAACAACATCATCATCATAAGTCATCTTGAAAAGTGGATGGAATAATAAGACTATATCCTAAGTGAATCAAAAAAAATCTTTAATTAATGTTGAAATAGATGAAAATTACCTTTAAAAGAAAATTCAATCCCATATTTGAAAACATAAGAAAAATATCTTTTTTTTCAGATAAAAGTTTACTTAAAAAATCTCAGAATATTGAGAAATTTATTTTTAAAAATAAACATGGAAACTTTTGATATAATTTTTAAAGAAGATAACAATAATGATGATGGGAAAATTTATTCATACTTTATACATTAAAAGAGGACATTCATTTCACGCTTTTTTAAAAAGTAAAAAATGAATTATTGGGTAAAGTTTGGTTAAATTTTTTCCATTTTAACATTTCTAAATAATGTAAAAGTTTATGAAAATTAACCTTTTAAAAAATTTCATGTTTAAGTAAAAACTTACATAAAACAATTTTTAAGAGCATGGACATGAAAGAAAAAGTTCATCGACCATATAGGAAATAAGGTCATACATTATATTTAAAACATGCTATTGATCATTTTAAGTACCAAAGTTATGAAAATGGTTTTAATATATAAAAATTATAGGAATAACTATAAGTGAATAAAATATATTGGGTTTGAAAGAAAATATCCACATAATTTCCCTACATATAAATTTAGCATAGATAGTCTCAAATTGAAATGAGTTTGTAAAATAGACCCTTACCTCATGTCCCATATTGCTTGATGCATATTAAAATATCATATATAATAAATATATAATTATTATAAATATATTATATAACCATATTAATACATAAATAACTAGTTATCATTAATTTACAGTTTCTAATTAACCTTTTATTAAAAATTTATTCATTTAAATGATTATTCAGGTGAAAAATGGTTAATTTTCCATGCATATTTTAGTTCAATAGTTACGATAATTTTACCTTAGTCATTTTTTCATTATATCTAAAATATTAATCAGGAAATAATTAAAATATTGATTCATCATATACACTTTTATAATCATTTATTTAAATCTAGGATGTAGAATTAATTACATCACTTTATAGAGATGGTAGTCTGTATGTAGAAATGAATGATGTTTCCACTTTTTGATGGAAAAAATGAAATAAATAAAAATAATAATTATCCATTAGAAAATAATTATTATATAATAAATATAATATATATCCATTAAATCAATCATTATTACCATCATGTAAAGATGAAATGAAAAATGAATAACATCACTTCCTCGAGGTGGTAGTCCACATGTACAAACGATCGACATTATCATTTTGAAAGGGATGAAAAGTTAATAAATTAGATAATATATTATAATTATATAAGATTAATTATTTTATAAATACCATAAATGAATATAAATATCATTATAACAACCAACTATGAAAGATAATGATGGAAAATAAATCATATTACTACACATGAGAGATAATTGCATTTCGCATTTGATGAAAAGAAGGTGGAAAATAGTTTTCCCATAATCATAATAAAAGATCAGTATATTTATGATATTGGATTCATCAGGTGAGGATGGAAATAATAAATCTATAATAATTATAAAACTATATAAAATTTGAATGATTTGGGTAAGTTTATTACCTTTTATTTGAGAGACCTCCATTGGATTACACCTTAAAAATTATTAGCATGGTCTTGGGGTAAAAACAGAAGATCAAGAACCAAGAGAAGGAGTCTAAGAAGTTTATTGGGTAGTTATTTTGTTAGATATAGTGCCCAATGTTTTTAAATAATGGAGGATAATTAGTTCCATTTTATAAGTTAGGGGAGGGACACACATGGAGTTACATAAAATATTTTAATAATAAAAAGTAACTATATTTTGATATTTGATCAAAATGGTATATTATTTGATGTTTATATAATATTATGTATAAATAATTTTAAAAAATAATATTTACTTATGTTTATGTTGAATTTTTAATATTATATTTTAGTTCAACCCCCGTAAATCATTTTTAACAGTAATAATGGTAACAAAATTTTACTATTTTTACTATTAATTATAACAAAAAATTAAGTTAAACCCACTTAATTATATTAATTATGATTATTTCAAATCTTTAATACATTTTAAAAGTTAAAATTTATATAATTGGTACAAATTCAATTTAAAATAATTGTGTAAAAGGCAGTGAAAAAATATTTTTTTAGAAAAATACATTTTAAGCATACGACTGAGTATACCTTCATTACATAACTTTTAAAAACTAATATATGAATATTAAAATATATTTTTCAATATATATTAAATATGTTTCATTAAAATAATAAATCAATAGTGATTTATTTAAATTATTAATATAAAAAACATTTCATATTTTAAGAATTAGTTTTCTGAAAAATTACTCATTTTACCATCAAATGCTTTTTTTCATTTAGAACAAATTTATAACCACTGAATTAATTTTATACATGTGTAAAAAACACCTTTTCATTAATTTATTAAGTCTTATTAATACATTAAAATACCATATCTAGGTGATAATTCTCACTTAATAATAATTCAACAGTATATTGTTGTTCGATTAAACTGGATGTTGTGTGTACAGAAATATATCAAAGAAATTAAATTTATTTAAATATAAATATATCATAAAATATTGGGTTTTTACATTATATCCCCTTATAATAATCATTCCTTCAAAATTTATTCACTCTGATGTAAACAACTAAGGATACTTTTACCTCATCACATCCTTAGGTTCTTATATAGATTTATCAAATTTATGGTTTCAAAATAAATTTGACCGGGTGAGTGGTCTTGTTTCAAAATTCATTGTATCTTAGATATAGAATATACAATGGTTATTTAAAATGAGATAGATCATACTCTAGTGGTATGAACTTTGGGTTTAGTCCATGTAAATTATTAGGTATGCACCTTTTCATGAGAGATACCTGGAACACATCATGAACTTGAGAGATATTTGGTGAAAGTACTAAGTGATAAGAAACCACAATGAAATGACTATGAATATTTTTGGAACAAATATATCTTGGGTTTATATTTCCCTTATTTCTAAATCTCATAAATTTTTTCAAGTAAATATTTATAGGAATACATTATCACTAACTTCTATGTCTATATTTCACTGAAAATTGTTATTATAACTTTTATATCAACTCTAGGATGCCTTAATGTGTTGTTGAATAGATATGGACTTATATACTATTTATTAATATGTCAACGGTCCTAATATCTTTCATTCTCTAACTTACCCCATCATGTTTTAGTTGTTCACTTATAACCACACATGACTTCATAAGGATTCGTCTGAATGCTCGAGTCAAAGCTATTTTTATAGGGAAACTAGACCAAAGAAAGGTGTTGATACAAACCACCTTTTACATCCATGGAACATGCTCTAATAATACCTTCTAGAGTTTTAATTGTCCTGTCATACATTTCTTCTATCTAAGGATGATGTGAAGTGATAAAGATAAACTCTATATTCAAAATTGATGAATACTTCTCCAGAACATTAAGGTAAACCTTAGATCCCAATAGGATACAATATAATTTGGTACTACATGAAACCTCATGACTTCCTTAACATATATATAAGAAATATTATCAAGATAGAAATATTTTCAGATGGAAATGAAATGTGTTGATTTTGTAAGGTGATTGAATACAACCCAAATAGCATTGTGCCCTCTAGATGTTTTGGGGATTCTAGTGATGAAATCCATGATAATGTCTTACTATTTCAATTCTAGTATGGGTAATTTTAATAAACTCCACTTAGACTTTTATATCTCAACTTAACTTTATAAAATACCAAACATTAAGATAATTACTCTAGAATATCTCTTTTCATGCTATCGCTTTTAAATACTCTTTATGGTCTCTATATATATTCATACTTCTAAGATGAATAAAAAATTGTGAACTCTGAGATTCATAAAAAAAATCATTCTTCAAGTCTTATATTGAAGGGATGCATATTCAGTTCCTAAGCCTAATCATTTTATCATAATTTTGGATGAACACATAAACATTTCTCACATTCTTCTATTGTTACACATCCTCATTAAATTGAAATTTTATCCTCACATGTATGGATGTTTGAACATTCATCTGATAAAGATATGAGCTAGACCCTTTCCTCATGGTTTCAAGATCCATATACAGAAAATTCATAAATACAAGATCTCTTTCAATCATTATCACGTAAAAAATAGAATGGTCATTCTGACTCAAAGAATTAACACCTTATCTTCCTTACCTGGGTGGGAATGTATTTAGTATTCACAATTTTTAATAAACTCCAACCATATAATTGGGTTTATATTAAACACATTCTATGTGAATTTATAATTTAATATTTTTTGATTAGTATATATATGACATCTTCAATGATAAATATAATGCCTCAATTTTTTTCAATGCCAAAATTATGGATACCAACTCCAAATAATGAGTCAAGTATTTTTTTTCTCTTGAATTTTAAATTAGAATGATACATAATATATCAAAATATTAGTTTTCTTGAGGATGTGTCCCAATCCTTTCTTAGATGTATCAATGTAGATCACAAATAATTCTCTATTATAGGATCGTTTAAGCATAATCGCACTGATCAACTATCTTTTCAAATCCTTGAAATTCACCCCAACTTCATATGTCCAGATGAACTTGGATCCCTTATAAGTAAACATGGTTATTATATTAGATATACCTGATAAATCCATGAAAATAATTAGTAGTATCCATCCAACCCAAAAAAATACGGATCTCAATAACTGTGGTTAGTTCAGAAAATTTCTCAATAACTTCCATTGATGAGGGATCCTTTGATATACCCTTTCTTGAGATTATATGATCTAGTAATAAAACATTTTATATCTAGAATTCATATTTTTTGAATTTGGAATACAACTTATCCTTCATCAATGCATTCAATAAAATCCTCAAATGATTTTCATTCGATTATTTTATCTATAAATATATAAGAATATCATATGTAAAGGTTATAAAAAATTCACCTAGATAATATTTAAAGACTCTATTAATTAAATCTATGAAGATAGTTAGGGAATTAGTAAGTCCAAATGAGATCACTATAAATTCATATCGACCATACCTCAAAAAAAAGTTAGTATTGGGTATATCCTCCATGTTGTCCCTCAAATTGACGATATCTATAATGAAGGTAAGTATTGGAAAATTATTGAGCTTCATCCAATTAATCAAACATGTCATCAATATGGGGAACAGATAATTGTTCTGGATAGTTCTGTTGTTTAGTTCTTGATAATTAGTGAAAATTATCATTGACCCAACTTTCATCTTAACAAATGAATATGGTCCCCCCATGTTGATGCACCTGGGTGTAGGAATCCATTATCAAGATTTTTCAAGATTTTCTTTTGTGATTCTTATGAATCAATTAATTCCATTCTATATAGAGTCTTTTAAATAGTTGTGGAACCAATAATGAGTTCTATTTAAAACAAAACTTCATAATTTAATAGGTGAATAGGAAAGTAATTAGGAATTACATCATCATAATACTGAAAAATAAGAATACATTTGATGTTGAGTTTCTCCCAAACCATTTGGGATAAGTATCCCTCTGGAATAGGTAGTAATTCCTATACAATTAAAGTAACTTCCATTAGAAGTTCATATTCATCGTCACACTAAAATACGATCACATGATTATTTAGAATATCAAACGAGACATACCACCATCTAAAATTTATTTGGAATCTCTATAGAGAGAGCCAATCCATGCCCAAAATCATATCAAATTAAACTACAAGTAGAATCACAAGATTGACAAGAATTATATTACCATAAAATTTTATAAGAGAGGATCTATAGACTTGAGATCTGATCATCATACAATTATGAGTTTTTAATACTAATTTAACATCTAATCATTTAAGAGGTTATTTGATACCCATATAAAGTTATCCATTTATAAAAGTGTGGGTATAACTATAATAAAAAATATATTTCCAGTTCTAGAAAGGATGGTAAGTGTTGTAGTGTACCTGACCTGAATACCCTCTCATACTAGTACCTGAACCGAATTTCCAATACCCAAAGGTTGTTTCTGACCCCCATGGGATAACAACTAACACCCAAGAATAACCCAACAAATATAGGTAATTATTGAACCAAATTTGAAGCAACAACATGAAATATATATAGAAATAGTGGAAGAGATAAACATATGACATAAAAGAAAGAAGACGGTGGAAATGATACAACTCGAAAGTAGTCAGAACATACCAAATCACAAGTCCAATAATCAAAGGAAAAAATAAAATAGTAAACTAACTAACCCATGATATGGACTGAAAAAAATCCCAATATCTCACCACCATCTACCCATACACAGTTGAAATAAACCTCATTACCTCACTACGACACCTTGTCATTCCCCAAAATATATGAAAAGATCTAAGCACCTCTTAAGGGGTGTGCAGGGTGTAAGTCAACATGCTCAGTAGGATCCCACTTGGGTGTTCCATAAAAAATATCTATACAATTATTTGAACATGCTAATATTTGAAGAAAATAAGATATGATAAATATTTTAATAGTTTTTATATCAAAATCATGAAAAAAAATTTCATTTTACCTTTTCTAATAGTTCCAAAATAATCAAGGTAAAAAAGTCTCAATGAATTAAATATATATATAAAATTAAGTCAAAGCAGCTAAAAAATGTATCATGTATCATTTCAAACCATGGAAGTATATTTTAAAAAAATACAATCCAAAGAATAGATAACATCATTCCAAGGATCAGTATAGGTTAGGCTAGCAAACTACTCATACCATAATCAATGAATAGTGTAAAATCAAGTCCATAGAACACATGCCTAAGGAGAATATAAACAACCCATGAGTGAATCCCCAAAAAATATCAATATCCTTTCCCAAGAAACAGGGCCTAGGTAGTAGAGGAACACCCCATGAGTGAACCCCCAAATAATATATGGATGATGGACCAAAGGAAAAACTTACTTCTAAGTACAAAAGGCTTCCCATGTGTTCTATTTTATAAACCATTTCATTAAAACCATGCTACTTAAACCATGATTTTAAAACAATTTCATAAATCCATTTCACAGTTCCTTGAAATCAACCTTTTATTTTATCAAAACAAAGGGAAAAAATATTTTACCAAAATCTTATTCCATAAAAAAAAACCATCAATTAATAATTCCATTTAATTTAATAAAATAATTTAACAATAACCAAATCAATGTAGTTCATCCAACGTAGGTTAGAGATAGAACCACCTAACTCAAACTCGGGTTGCACATGCCCACAACAGAATCCACTAATAAGAAATAACACAAATATGACCGTGGTGGATCTATATTAATTCGTCATATATCATAATTGATTAAATTTAGAAAAAAGGGTAAGAGAAGAGGATAAATCCCAAAACACCTCAAAGATACTCGCATTCTACACCACAACCAAAATGCGAGTTCACCTCTGGAGGGAGATCTCATGAAGAATCTAGAAGTAAAAAAGGAATATTCTATACAGAAAACCAATGGATCTATATTCATAGTGAAACCGATCTACCATGATCAAATACAAAGAAGAAATAAAAGGAATACTCACTGTAATAAATTCAACACAACCAAAAAAATGATCAATCACTAAACAAAACAATTAGTAAGGATAATAGGTCTCTAAATATCTTGGGAGATCTCTTAGGTAAAGAGGGTAGGGGACTGAGACTGAATGAAATAGAGAGCAACTATGAAGCTCCCTAAAACCCCAAATCACGAGGATTACTTGATGTGAAACCAATTTTTACGTTATGTAATCCTCAAAACATAAGTTTATCAAAAAAACCATAATCTTTTAAGAAACTTAGTTTATCATTAAAAAATGTGTAATTCATTTTAATGGTATGAAATATTCACTCCATGCACTGGTTCACCAATTCTTCTAGGAGACAAATACATGGTGTGTAAACACATTACACAGTGTGTATTTCTCTTGTAGATAGAGAAAATCCTTGTTTCAGACTAGAAATAAAAATAATCTGTACATTATCTAAACTCAGGGAGAACCCCACAAAATAATACGTTTATACTCGAACTCCATTAATTAAATAAAAAATACATCCCCAAACATTAGGTTAGTTTCCCCCAAAAAATTCTCTCTATTATTTTCACTCCAAACACACACCCAAATTAAGAGGTAAATGACAGGAGATAAGATAAGAGAAATACATAAAATATGGTAACATGATGTTAAAAAATCCCCACTATAAGTATTTATATATCTAAAAATTCATGTGGAATAATTATGTATGGAAAATAGGTGATTCCACTTCTCCCCCATCAATGAATTATGTTCCTAAGTCTCGTGAGAATCTAATCCATTCTACCATAACACTCTGACTAACCAAATCAAGTCAACGATATCCACTGACTACTCTACAATATAATTTTCTCTCTCTAACTCAATCTCTTACCTTTTGAAAACATGGGAGGGATCATGATGGTATTTCCTAAACAATGATATATGGAATACATCATGAATTATGATCAAATGAAATAAAAATTTTAACTGATAAGCCACCTATCCCATCCTCTCAGTTCCCACAAACGATCCAAAATATCTCAGAGCCAATTTTACCTATTTTCACAGCCAATGGTGACCTAAATGAGTATAAAATTTCAATCAAACTTTGTCACTTACAGAAACCTCCAAAGGATGATACCTATGATCTGTATAAGATTTTTTTTGACTCTAAGCTATAATTAGATTTCAATGTATATCTATAATCCTCACTAACATCTACTAAATAAGACTTGGTCCCAGAAAAGAAGCATCCCCCACCTATTCTCAATAAATAGGTTATATACATGAGAGACTACACAGATTCTTGAAAGGTTCCATCATGCTCAATAAATAATAAATTTTGTTACAAGAAAAATCAACCTAACCCAAATTGATTTCCCATAATCCACCAAATTCTGAGATACATGAACATATCATTTCATTTAAGATCTGAATATAATGATCCATGAGACTGTTTGTCTGTGGATGATAAGATTTACTTAACCTGACATGACTCCCCATCACCTATTAGAGACTCCCCTAGAACCTTAAAGTAATCATAGGATCCATGTTTTGAATAATAGAAGATGTAACCCCATGCCACCTCACAATCTCTTAGACATATAGCTTACTCAAATCTTCCACTTTAGTGGTGTCCCTGATCAGAATAAAATAACCTAAAATTTTCAAATGACCAATCACAACCTATAAATAATTACTGTATTGGGGATTCTATGGTAATCCAACAAAAATCTCCACGGAAACCTCATCCCATTTTCGGACTTGTATCAGAAGTGGATAAAGAAAATTAGAAGGTTTAAAATGAGCTGCCTTTATCTTTTGGATGGAATAAAAGTGGGACACAAATCCTAAATGTCGCACTTTATACCCAAAAAATATTATTTCTATTTCATTTCATAATTCATCTTCTTTGTGACAATAATAATGGCTCCTGAATAACTATGATAATAAAATAGAACTGAGATCCTTGCTGATGGTGGGACAACAACTTGATCCCTAAAATGGAGAACATCATCTAAAGAAAGATACCTACTAGAAATGCTCCCCCATGATATAAGGTTTCTTAAATTCTTATGAACTCATAATCCTACTATTGAATCCACATAATATACTATAGGAGAGATGAAAATAAATGAACACCTGTCAAAAACATACCTAAAACATCATTTTTGTAATCTAGATGCAACTGAGCTAAGAGTACCATAAGGTTATACACATACTTTGATTCTAAAATAGCATGCGATTGTAATTTCCTATTGATAGTGTCTGTAATGACATTCCAGTTCCCCATGGTATAGTAAATATTGATATCAAACAACATAAGGTATTTAAACTACCACCTCCATCTGAGATTTATGTATTTTTGAGAAATGATATATCTCAAACTCTTGTGGTCAGAAAGGCTATGAACCTCTCCCCAAAAATATAGTTCAGAAAACACTTAAAAACATTAGTATCCAAGGAAATATCTAAATCATGAGTTGAGTAATTATTCTATTTTAGTTAAATCTAATGAGAGACATAATCCGCCACATGATCATCCTACATAAGAACAAAACCCAAACCAGTACCCAAAGCATACCAAAAAACCACATATCCCTTACCTAGATAATGTAATATTAAGATATGATCCAATTTCATAAATCATTTCATCTCATTAAAATAATACTGAAACTTTACATCACATATTAGTTTCACCCTTTCCTAGTAATAGCAGTCAATGGTGATGCCAACTTTGAGAAATCCTTGAAAATCCCTTGATGGTATCCAGTAAGACCAAGGAAGATTTGAATATAAAATATGTTCTCTGTTTCTTCCCATGGTAAGATATCCTTCACCTTCTTAGGACCAACTCATAATCCATACTGAGAAATCACATTCTCCAAGAACATCACATCTTGGATCTAAAAAATTAATTTCAAAAGACTTCCAAACAAATAATGACTCCATAGGATTTCCAAAACCAAACCAAAAAAAATGCTCATGCTCATGTTCAGATCTCAAATAAACCAAAATTTCATCCACTAACACTCCCAAAAAAGTGTTGAGATACTCATGGAATATCATATTCAAAAAACCCATTAAATATATAGAAGAATTAGTTAGACCAAATGACACTACAAGATACTTATAATGTTCATACCTCCTCTTGAAACCCATAGTTGGTATATTAGACTCTTAAAATCTAATATGATGATAACTTGAACAAATATCGATTTTTAGAAACCACTTTTCCCATTTAACTAATCAAAAAAACCATCCACATGTGGAAAAGGATAATTTTTCTTTATCGTTACCTAGTTCAACTCTCGATAGTCCACACAAAATCAGAGTGAACCACCCGCCTTCTGGAAAAGAGAACAAGGGATTTCCAAGGTGAAACAGTAGGGTGAAAAAACCCTTCATCAATAGGTAATCCAACTAAATATTGATTTCTTTCAGATCTGCTAGTGTGATACATTAAGAAGGTATGAAAATAGGTTTCATACCTGGAACCAAGTAAATCGTAAACTATACCTCCCTCTCTAGAGGAAGACTGGAGAAATAATATAGGAAAAGTACAAAAAGTCCCATAAAATAGTAGAAAGATCAACACTATATTAAAATTACCTTGGCTCAAATACTATAAAAGAAATTGAACTCTTGAGTTCTTGGAAGGAAGGTCCTGCATGGCCAAACTTCAGATCCCACTCTCCCTGAAACACCCATGAACTTACATCAGCCACAAGAAATGAGGCATTATTATGATAATAAGCAACCTCATCAGGATGAAATACAAGATAATCCATACTGATGATGACCTCCAAAAATCCATATCAGGAATGAGGAAATCCCAAACTAACTCTACATAAACTATAGTTAGTGAACAAGGACATCGAAACCCATGATCTTTCCTATTTCCAATAGGTGTTGTTAACTACATAACAAAGGAAATGAGATTAGTTGTAACATTAATAATATGTACAAAATAGGAAGATATAAATTACTTGTAAGCACCAGTATCAAATAAAGTAATCTATTCTTAAGATTCAATAAATATTGAACCTCTCACTGTCGTTGGACCCACATATACCTCCATCAGAAACTGATATATTGTGTGATGTTTCTTCACTTTTGAAGCCTATGATGGGATCCCTATAGTCATTTAATAATTTTATTTTTCTATAGTATCATTTGGATCTAAAAATCCCTAACCATATTGAGGTGTACACACATCCTAATAGAAATTGTATAGATAACCATAATGTCCATTACTATTACATATCTTTGTACTCACATGACAAGAATTATAGCTATGTCTGGCCTTTCCATAATGATATTATGTCTGAGGTATACTACTAGCTATAACTAAAGGTAAATAGGGGGATTTCTATTGAGAACCCCCTCCACTACTCCTGTGATGTCCTTTCCACTTCCTCTTTTTCCATTTCACACCAATTAACCCACCATTGGGTGGAAGAGAAGAGGAAAAATAATGAAATTTTCAATCAATATTAATCTCTTCCATCATAACCCTCTCTACCATACCTGCATAGGTCAAAAGATTCATCATAAATACATATAATGTAATATATAGTCAAAAACCCTATAGTTACTCCTGATACTTCAGATGACCATTCTTTATTACCTCTGGAGAAAAAATCATCCAGCTCATCAAATTGATTGGCGTATACTAACACCATCCTCTCTCTATATTGTAAAGAGATGAAATATAGAGACTTATCAATCATTAGTAACACTGGATAAAACTTATATAAGAATAGAGTCTTCAAACCCTTCCAACCTAGGACCACATTCTTATCCTCATGTAAAATGGAATCCCACCATTTCTTGTTGGGACCCTTAAGTATGAAGACTGCACACTTCATCATTATACTCTCAGGTGTACCAATGAATTCGAAGATCTAATCAATCTTTTCCAGCCAGTCCTCTACTTCTTGAGGTTCATTCATACCCTATAGGATGGTGTCTTATTAGGAAATAACTACCATGATTGATCCCTTTCTCCTCTAACTTTTGACTGTACCTAAAAAACTACATTATGGACTTTTGGAACATTCTGGTTGACAACACTAATTGTTCACATGATAACCTCAACAAGATTATGATCTGTAGGAGGATTACCTTTAGAAGAATTTATTTCACCCTCCCGAGTAACCCATGGAACATGTATCATAGGTATACTACCTCACATGGAAATAGAATAAATGATCAGACAATAAAATAATATCAATTTAATCCCAAAAACCATAATAAAAAACTCATATTATTACCATGAACTCAAAATAGAAGAAAACAGTCTCAACATCACATGGTAACATGAGCCTCTTCTCGATAATATTTAGCTAGGAATGCACCACAACCAACCTCTCAAGCTACGACAATCCTATATCTAGTCTACTAGACATTCAATGAAAATTAATAGTGTGAAAAAACCTCCAATAATTCCAAAATATAGTGAGCCTAACCCAAATACGCTCTCAAAATAGTACCCAACAAGAATTTCCACATACCCTAAGGGTGTTCCCAATCCCCAAAGGATAGTGACTAGAAGATGGACATCAATTAAAAATTTGAGGGAATGATTTCACCCAACCTGAAGAAAAATCACATTTATGCAAAGCGTGAATGAGATAAAAAAATTCCATAACTAAAAGAATACACTAGAAATGATTAAAATAAAAACAATTCAAAAAATCCCAAAGAAAAAGTCTAATAATAAATTTAAGAATAAAATAGGAAACCGACTACTCCATATGATAGCATGGGTAATCTTCCACTATCTCAATACCTACTACCTAGACATAGAGGACAACATTCTAATCACCTCACAACATTGCCTTGACTTTCCTTACACCAAAAGATATTCAAAGGTCTATGCATCGTCTTTGGGGTTCACATGGTGTGAGCTAATAGGTTTAGTAGGATCCAACCCAGGTATTCCATATCAAGTCTCTATAAAATAATATGAACACACTCAACATTAAAGAAAAAAATACATGAAAAATAGTTTAGAAGTTTTTATATTTATATCATGGAAAAAAAATTTAATTTTCTTATTCCACATATTTAAAAATATTTCAGGTAAAATAGTTAGAAATCTTTTCACATATATATCAAGCAATCAAATTAGATCAAAACAAATAATATTTCATGTATCATATAAAAAATGGCATTATAAGGTAAAAGCAGTATAAGATAAATCATAGATAACATCACAACAAGGATCACTATTGGTTAGGATAGAAGAATACTGCCTGAATGGCCTGAAGGCCTCCATTTTTATTGATTTTTTGATAACCCCCCTTTCAAGGGATGAGGGGGAACCCTTACAAGGCCCGTAGTCTCAAAGATTACATGGCCCATAGGCTTAGGAGCTTACATGACCTGAAGGTCTTATGGAATTCAACCAGACTATCTTCAAGGAACTGCCCCTCCCTAGCATCTGCATCCTGATAGTAGCTCTCCACCTTTGCATGACCATCTGGCTAGGTTTCTCGTGCAAACACAGGTTGGTAACGATGGCATAGTAATACCCTCTCATTCTGACAATCCATTTGGCTCTACTCTAGTGAGTGCACCTGCTCTGAATCCTCTTCTAGAGCTGCTCCTTTTTTTTAGTGTGTCTGGGGCCTGCATTCATGTGACCCGAAGGCCTTGGGGTGGCCCTAAGGCCTTAAGGTGTCCCGAAGGACTTGAGAATAAACTGTCCCAATGGCCTTGGGTGGCCCGAAAGCCTTGCAGGACCTGAGGAAAAAACATGGTGGCCCGAAGGCCCATATGGATGAATAGTTCCAGCTGCTACAGTACCGAACAGTGCCTGCTATAGTACTACTACAGTATTGCTACAGTACTGCTACAATACTGCTACAGTACTGCTACAATACCCCCCGGAAATATGCCTCCACCCGGATTTGATCTCGGGTCTCTTGGATACACCTAGAAAGTCCTCACCAACTGGGCTGAGGCTCATGTGTAGGCTAGAAGAATACTCACACTATAATAAATAACTAGTGCATAATAAAGTACTTAGAAAAAAGACATAAGGAGTAGAGAAACACCCCTGAGCGAATCCCTCAAAAATTTCAATATCAATTCTATAGAACAACATGCCAAGGGAATAGAAAAACACCCCATTAGTAAACCCCTACATAATACATGGACGATATACCTAATGTAAAACTTCTAACTAAGTATGAAATGCTTTCCATGTTATCTATTTTCCAAACCATTTCATCAAAACCATGATTTAAAAACAATTTCATAAATCCATTTCATGATTATTTATAAACATCATTTTCATTGATCAAAACAAGGTAAAAACCATACTTTTTCCAAAAACCATTCCACACATGCAAATCCATCAATTAATCATGCCATTTAATTTTATTAAAAAATTTAAAAAAACTAGAGCAATTGTTTTCTTACAAAAGAGGATTGAGACATAACACATACCTCAATCCCAGGTCACACACGCCCGCAACAGAATCCACTAACATGGAAGAACACAAAGATGACAACGGATCCCTAGAATAAATCATAATATCTCATAATCAATT
Source organism: Viscum album (assembly GCA_963277665.1). NCBI lineage: Eukaryota > Viridiplantae > Streptophyta > Magnoliopsida > Santalales > Viscaceae > Viscum > Viscum album. Next base: position 160,288,477 of record OY728155.1, on the reverse strand, counting down.
AAAATTAGAAAAAAATGGTCGGTGAAGAGGATATATCACAACATACCTCAAAGAAACCCACATTCCACACCACAACCAACATAAGGGTTAGCCTCCAGAGGAAGTAATCATGATGTATCTAGAAGGAAATAAGAGAAATAAATATGAACAACCAATAGATCTATAATCATATTGTAGTATGGCTACTGTGTTCAAAGCCAAATAATAAATAGTAGGAATACCAACCAAGAGAAACACACCACAACTGCAATGATGATAAATCACTGAAGGAATTTCTTAAAAAGGATCATAGGTCTCTAAAAATACTTAGATGAGCAACATGGTTGATAGGGTAGAGGGATGCAGCTGAATAAAAGAGATATTAGCTGTGTAGCACCCCAAAATCCCAAATAGTTAGACTTACACATCCTAAAAGAACTTTTCACATCTTATAATCCATGAAACTTAAGTACACTATAAAAACCATCTTCATTTTTGTAAAAACTCAATTTTATCATTTTATGATGTGTAATTCATTATCCTGACATGACATATTCACACACTATACTGGTTCAAGGATTTTTTCAGGTAACTAATACTTGGTTTCTAAACACATTACATGGTGTTTATTTCTCATCCAGATAGTGAAAATCCCAATTTCATACAAAAAAAACATTTTATTCTCCAAACTCGGGGAGAACCCCACAAAACTATTAACTGTTTTAAACCCAAGCTACACTAATTCAAAACAAACATACATTCCCAAACATTTCGTAATTTTCCGTAGAATATTTTCTCCATCCATTGGAGTCCCAACATGAACCAAAATAAATATGGAAATGGAAAGAGAGAATAGAAATAAATGAAAGATGATAATAGGATGTTATAAGTTCACCTTTCACCACTTTGTTCTCAAGAACCACTTCAATAGTTGTGATTACATGAGCTTATCCATTTCTTCTAGAATAATAGTTTTATAACGTTTATTGTATTCATTGAACCTCATATTCTTGAAAATATTGGCATATTTTCCATAAAAATTTCAATTATATCATTTGAGTGTGGTTGGAACATTTAGTTATGATTTTTCATAGTTCCTTTCATTGAGTGATATCTTCACATATCTTCAGCTTTATTTTTCACAATTACCATTTTTATAGAGTTAAAAAACATTCTATAACACATAATAAAATTTTCTACATGATTTATTCTACACTTTTAACATGATGGAAGGTTAATTTTATTTTCTATATGGTATTTATTATTATTGTAATTTTCTCAAATTTTATCTTTCTTTTTTTGTCCATAAAAACATGAAAATACTAATATTCTCCAATTTTCATTTATAGTTTGAGAACAAATTAGATTATTTCATCATAGAAATCAAAGTCTCTTATATACAATGAATTTCAAACACCTACCCTCAACCAATAAATAATCAATCAACTTTTCATTTAAGATAAATGATAAAACTAGGAGTATACCTTGCAAGGCCAATGAATTTTTCCTCATATGTATAAATAGATTTCATATGATTTACTTTATTTATAGGAATCCCATTTCTATTTTTGTTTGAAGAGTTTTGGGGGAAATAATTATTGAAAAATACCTTCTTTAATTACTCATATTTTTTGGAGTTAATCTCCTCTTCTTGCCTAATGTTCTTGATAGTATTCTACTATTGATTAGCTTCAACTTAGAAATGATACCCTACCAAAATAAAAATATCATGGTCTAAAACCAGAGAACATAGTATATCTATTCTATAGAATTGATCCATTGATCAATAAACAATGGGTTAGTGGAAACACTAAAGGAAGGTGGATGTTTACATATAAAATACTCAATACTGAGTTCTTCCATACTTTGTCTATTTGTATGTTGAGCATGATTCATGTTATTATTTTTAGATTTACAGAGATGGGTCATAATGAAAACAAAAAATTTCATCCCAGATCCTATTTAATTTAGATTCTCATTATAATAGTCATTTCATTGACTGTTATATTCATCTTTAACTCTATTCCTCTCTATTTCAACCATTGACTAAAAAAAAGCATAGTGTGAGTAAGAATAATCATAATTATTAATCTTGAAATCATGAAAAATATATTCATAGGGTTTTTAAATCATGACATATACTTTTCAATATCTGAAACCTTATGTTTAACATAGGTTATACATGGTCATTATCTATTCTAATAATTATTAATGGTTTATAAATAAAATATAAATTAACCTATAAATATCCCCTTGGAGTGTTCTGATGGTTTTTGTGCAATCATCATATGATAATGAGAAACATAAGATAACCCAAACAAATGCATATCTATATTTAAGAATCGATGAAAAAATAAATATCTAAAATATAGTACCTAGTAAATACTAATAACAACAGTCTTCTTCTTCCTTAGTGAAGTAGAATGCTTGGTGAAGAACGTGAAGCAGTGAACAAAAGCACTTGCCTATTAGGGTGGACAATGAACAATGGATCTACGACCATATTGTGAGGATAATTGAATAATAATGGGGTTCTAGAAACTTAATCTTAGTTGTTGAACAATATCATTGAAGCAAGACAAACTTGAGAGGATTTCTCATAATCAGTTGTTCTCAATAGGAGGGATCACATCCCTTTATATATCTATTGATGATGTTTTTCGTTAAATGATATTCATCAACCACATTATGTATCCTTATAAATTTATTTCTATTGAAATTAATTCATTGAATCATATTCAATGAATATTCAATCCATTTAATCCATTCAAAATAGATTTTTAATAAAAACCATTTGGGATATATATATATATATTATCACATGTATTTAAAAAATTCATAATAATAATTTCATTGAATGTAGAATTATTAAATATAAAATTATATATAATATCATATATATATAATGTATATTCAAAAATCTCCCATTTAAACTAAAACCCCATAAAGAATTTATGCATAACTTCATAACTCTTTATGAGTCCATCCAAACTCTATTGAATATGGTTTTTCATTAAAATATATTAATATTGAAAAAAACACTTATACAAATTCTATCCTTATTATAGGTCCCAATTGTGTGACCTTGAAGGCCTTACAAGAAATAAAAATAACTATGAAATCCCTATTACCTCGATGTAAGAAAATAGAGGCCTCTAGCAAAACATTAGTGCTCCTAAAGCTACTAAGGGGTCTGGTGTGATCTCCATGAATCATAATAAAATATCTATATGAAAATTTACACCAAAATTTGTATCATATACATCATATGTATCTTATATAAACCCATTTTTAATGACATCGAGCTTCCACTAGATATCTAAATTTTCAATTTAATATTGGCCACTGATTATTTCCCTGATTCTCTAAAAAAGACTAGCTAATTGGATGAATACATCACTTGTTATTCATCTATCTGATAAGAACATCACATGTAACTTATCCATATAGTTGAACACATCACATGTTAAACATATAATCATGGACATTAATTTACTCATTCTAATTCAATCAAGGTCTATATGTATTTTCTTGAAATACAAGTGGATAAATACCATCTTGGTTTCACTCCAACCGATGATATGATCAACAACATAACCAACCACCCCCATATTAACTAAGTTCATATGTTGACTTGTGTAAGTAGGGTATCAATGTATGTGGGTTCCCATGATAGGTATCTCACTAACCTCAGGTAAGAAGGACTGATAATAAGCAGACACCCCTAAGTATATCCATTACCGTATGACATTCCATGAGATATACTTCAGTAGATTAGACTAAGTAATAAGAATCTATTTATTTTCCCAAAAATATAATCTTTAATATCTCATATACAACCCTTGTAAATTGATATAAGAATCTATTCAATCTAACCTTTACATATCATCACAACCCATCATACTCCGTGATGATCATTGGTTTGGAACAACTCAAATTTTTTTACTTTGAGGGGATATTTATTGTTTGACCATTCATGTAAAGTTGACTAAAACACACATAAATGAATGATAAATGAAGATTTATTTTCTTTATAATAACATGATATATTTACAACCATCACAACCAATATCTTAAGAGATTTTATATGAACCTCATGTTGTAGTTGTAGTAATGTATTCATTTTCTAAACATTATATCCAAATTTAATTTCCATCACACCCCTATGTTACCATATGATAAAATACTCCAACTAAACCCCTAGAGAGTAACATTTATAAAGAAATCAATTTTTAATAATAGTGATACTTAGGAATCATATTTCTTAAGTTTAACATTTTAAATTTATATTAAAACTCATCAACTTTATAACATTAAATTTTATAATGTCTTACTATTGTATACTTATAACTCTTTCTAATAACATCATAATCATTATTGGATCCCTTTCCATAATTTTTTCCATGAAACCTTTTATAAATAATTTAATTATTTAAATTTTCACTTTACCAACACATCCTATGCTCTTTTAGGATAAAGTGATATAAATGTTTTTAGGGTAACTAATGTAACTCTTTACATTTTACTTCATATCCGTATGCTAAACTCTTTTTAGATAAATTTATAACACTTTTTTTATGTTAACAAATGTAACTCTTTACATTTTTATTTACCGATATAACCTAACACATTTAGGATATAAAGTGTAACAAATTTGAGTTTTAAATGGTGTAAAAAATTATGAAAAAGTGATGTTCACTTTTTATGGTAATTAAATGCTACTTTTTCATGATTTTTACTATTATATCCAAATCTCATTTGGGACATCAAGTAAACTTCACCTTCTCATAGTAACTAATGAAAATATTTGAATTTTTCATTAATGTAATATCCTAAAACTTCTTTTAGGATATGAAGTGTAATTTAATTTCTCACAATAGATAAATATAACTATTTACATTTTTCTTTACTGTCATATACCTTAAATCTTTAGGATATGAAGAGAAAAATCACTCAAACTCTAATTGAAAAAATTATTTATTTATTATCTTTGAACTTCTTAAAGTCCAAAAATACTATGATTGGTCTCTTAGATATCATATTTAGATCAAAATATATTTCTAAGACTTAACAGAAACAAATTTATGTTTTAGAAAATAAAATTTATTTCCTAAAAGTAGGAATTTCTAACAAATAAAATATTTTTTCGATACCATATATGGTATTATATGTACTTGAAACCTTTACCTTTTGAAAAAAACATTTTATTAAAATATCTCATTGATGGATGGTGGAACACATTCCCTCATATTTAAAAAAATATCAAGATAAATACATTTATCCTAGATAAACACTTTTATCCAAGACTTTTCCTCAAAACATGTTATAGAAATCCAATGAACCAAATACAACATATATACATGTAATCATCGCATAAAAACCCTTTTTCATTAAATATCCTCCCTTATAACATTAGATAAATGAAATAAATATGCATATATTTTAATTAGATTAATTGGAGCTTGATAAAAATATATACATTCAAATACTTGATATAGTAACTTCAAACTTCATCACCTGAATTCAAACTTGAAGATCAATAAAATCTTCCTTTTATTTTGAACTCCTATATATTAAAAACACTTGTCAAACATACACTCGATATCACATAATCTTTATAATTGGAGAATTAATTTCAATAACATCCTTACCTGATATAGAACTTCCATGGATTTTCAAAAACTCCCATAGGTATATCTTGGATAATCTAGTCATACTGAATTATTACTATTCATTTTTAAAAGCCAATGGATTTAATGTCCTTTCTTTTCTTCCTAAATAAACATTATTGAACTTTTCAACTAAATTTTCTTCCTAAAGTTTGAACTTTTACCCACTTTTATTATCTATATGGTACCAGAATCCCCACATCATATGACTTGTTCATATATTCTAAACACTTTTAGAATATAAGGTAAAATTTTCATTGTATTCAATCAAATTGTAGAAAATGTTTCATAAATGGAAATAGGAAAATTACCTAACCATAAAAAGAAATTTTAAAATCCTCTTTAAAACATGTTATATAATTAAACTAATAATAAATCACATGTAAAAATAATGATGTCATTTCATTTAAACTACCAATTTTTTTCAAAATGGTTGATGGTCATGCCTGCTTTATTGAACATAAATAAAGATAGAAAATTTTTTTTACTAAGAAATAGGGAACTAATTATAAGAATGGAAAGATGCCTTAATAAAATAAAAAAAGTTAAAAAGTATCCTAAAAGTTCAAAAGAAACAAACATCCAAGCATGCATCAGAAAGCCTCATTTCTCCCTTGCCTGACAGTGCAATACTGAGATCAGTCAAAATAATGCATCAAACCCTCTGAAAATAAGTTTCATCATGTTGGAGGTATAATTTGGAAGAGAACCTCTCTAACTAACATTGAAATATTGAGGATAAATGGATTAAATGTTCCAAGATGCACTTATCTCTTTCGAGTTGCCCACCTGACAAAGCACGAAATTAACTCTCAACAATGTCAACCTAATACAATGCAATATTAGACTAAAAAAAACTGATAAAACGTCACAAAAAGGAACCCATAAATCCATCAAATTTATAACATATGAAAAAATGATGGGTGTTATCAAACCCATGCATATTTCTAGTCTAGCCACCAGTACACATGTTATAATGAATTTATTCATACTTAAATCATGGAAAAGGTACGTGAACACTTCATTTAATGATATAGAGTTATATGAGATTGATGAACTCTTCAAGAGAAATCCCAGTGCAAAAAATAAGAAACCCCATTCACATTCATAACTAAGGAAAGCCTCAAGGAATAGGTGGTCTAACCATAAATCCCTCTAACCAAGGATACATTACTAAAGAGAGAATTAAATTCATAAAAACTCTAACACTTAATATGAATAAACTATTCTCAAGATAATATATAAAATTAAAAATCTAGGACAAGGTATATGAAAAATAAATTTATGATATCAATCCTAGCATGAAATTAAGGGCTCTATCCTAGAAGCAAGTTATCATACAAACTTTTAAAAACAATCATTTATAATATAAATAATTTACTACTATGAATAAATTTGGGAGTAACTTTTAAAGAAATGAACAATTAAAATATTTAAACATGGGAATTTTTTTTTGAATTGTCACGACCATTCTCCCAGGGCCCTTGCCGTGACATATCCCAAGCATGCCTCCCGAAGGCCAAGGGTTGGCGACTACCGCTGAAGGTGTCAAACTGCAAGTGGGAGGAATTTTCTTGAGTACATGTACACACACACACACAACCACATCCAAAATATGGAAAAGTAAACAAGGATTCCACTAAAAAACCACTGAGTACAATTACAATTGGAGGTCAAATGGGTCAGAATATAAACCCAACAAAAGACTGACTAAAAAATACGAAATTAAAAAAGATCACTGGAAATACATCCATTGAAAATAAACTTGATGGAAAGAGTAGTGTAGCTACTGGAAGCTATAGGATTATTCCAAGCCTGACTAATATCACTGGCCCTCGCCTGGTCCTAGGCTACCAAGTCCTTTGTCGAAGCGTCGATCGTTTGAACCAGACACAACACGTGCTAGAAAATCCTGTGTAGAGTGAGTAACAAAATACACAGTTGGGGGACCCAAAACACAAAGTAAATACCAGAAATAATTCCTAAAAACTGGGCACAATGTAAGATAGATCACACTAGGTATGTTCTAAAGTAGGAACGTAGAACCATGAGTCACATCATCGAACACCTCAACTGTTGGAGAACTCCTCCTCAATGAGTATAGTGGGCCTTCCAGCTCACACAGAAGCTGATTCCAACTAACCATAGGATTATTGTGGTACTCATCCCTGGTGAGTACCGTGGGTATGCTGGGTCACACAGAAGCTGCTCCCCCTATGAGCATGCCAGGTCACACCGAATCTGCTTCCCACTAATCTATGTCCAAGCTGTGGTACTCCTCCTATCGAGTATCATGGATCTTCTGAGTCATATATAATCCTTTCCCATCCATGGTCTTATCCAGTCACATAGAAGCCACTTCACAATATTCCATAGTATCTGATCCACATAGGGACGCTTGTCAGCAGTCTTTAGGTTTCAGCCAACCGTAGGGTTTCTACACATAGCACGCTTGATCTCGAGAGAACTGCTCTTCATGCCCTTTATCAAATTTAAATTTAAATGAAATACACTATAGATTATTATAATATATTATTCTATTTGTGAGGTTTCTAACACTGTAAACGACTCGTCAATCAGACGCCCGGTTTGCAAGCTATTGGCATTTTTCCAAAAAAAGGAGCCGGCTGGGTTCGGGTCCTGTCCAGCTCAGTTAGACTAACCTGAACCGACCCTGGCCCACCAACCCAAACCAGGTCTGCCGACCCAACCTGGAACTGGCCCGACTTGGGTCTTGTCTATTGGGTCGTAGGTCAGGCCCGACGGGTTGGGTTCGTCTCTCAGGGCTGCCCAATTCTCCAAAGGCAGACCAGTTCGTCCCCTGACTGAGATACAGAAGGAAGCCACATCTGCCTGCCCAACACGACTCGCAGTTGATGTGGATTTGTTCCATCTATCCAAGATTTGTGGCACATCCTTGGTTGGAACTACGCAGCCGGGCAGTCCGGCCGACCAAACCTCTGCACATGGTCGTAGACCGCGTTCCTCCAAAGAGTGGGGCCCACTGTTGCAGGTCACTCCACCGATGTGGGAATCAGACCACATACCCCTCCACTGGTCTTTGGAAAATCCAATGGTCCTTTGATCTACTATGGCCTAATCTATCCACGATGCTCCTCCCAGTATGCTTCCACCCGCCAGCGGCCTCCGCTGGCACCAGCGCACTGGCAGAACACTCCACGGACCACTGGGTCTGCTCCAGTGATTTGGTTTTTGCGCCGATTTCACCTATGGACTTCATGGGGTATTTCCTTCCCTACTAAGTCCTTGAAATTTTATTTCCACCATTTATAATGTTTTTCAACCAAGAATGCACAAGCAGAGGGTCTCAGGCCTTGTTCAAGTTGGCTCGTTCCCTCTGCGTTAGAAGTTTACAACATGGGAGGTTTGGGTATAATGTTCCATCAACAATAAATTAATCCTGAAAATAAAACCCAAGAAACATCACCCTACTACAAGAATTGATGATCCTCAGATCAACCTGTTCGTGGGTTGGTCCGTGTTCGATGTTTAGAATGAATAATGGGGAAAACATTAACGAGAACATCCCTTACCTCGATCGACGTTCTTTGTTAAAGTAGTCCGCCTGCGAAGGTTCAAGAAGTCGAGGGGATTCATCGATTACAGACCATGTTCTTCGTAATGAGTCTTTTTCGCTAGTGATCCTTTCAGCGTTTTTCATTCATCATTGGAGAGTAATTTTTCCATAGTCTCATTGGAGGAAATTCCATGGTTTAATTCCCAACTCTCCAACGCCTTATCTTATAAAAAGGAAACATGTCGCAGAGTTTCTATTATGCTATGATGTTGCGTCATTACGCTATTTCATTTATGAAACAACATTGCAGTTATGCTTTCACAAAATGGGGCATTAATGATCCTCCCTTAATGGGCATCGTTGTCATCTCATCGCTGCACCGCAATCCCGTCGTCCACCGCTCAACGGTGTGAAAAAAATAAAATAAATTTCTTTGTTATTTTATTATTTTTACGAAAATTACTAAAATTAAATTTTCCTTGCAACCATTTCTGGTCGATTTTAAGTCCTTTTTAGGAGAATCCTGACATTCCATGTTCAATGACACCCTCATATTTTTTATCTGAGCACCAGTTAAAAATTTTGAAAACCCGCACACATGTTTACTTTAGTGAAATAAAAAAAGTTCAAAATTTTGTTTCAGGATCACCAGGCCCCACAATCACATGTCATCAAAGTGGGTGATCTCTTAATAATTCCATAAAATTTTAAAAATATATATACAGAAATTTTGGGACATTACATTCTCGCCACCTTAGGGATTTACATCCCCAAAATCCAAAATAAGGGATACTCAAAAAAATGGGGGAACTGAGCACGAATCTGAGCCTCCTACTCCCATGTTATCTCCTGCAAATTCCTATGTTAACACTGAACACATACCAGGAGAATAATACATCCATGAAGGACCCATTCCTGTCAATTCTCTATCTCCACCGGGAAATCCACAAACATCACCCCATCATCAATGTCCAGCTCACCCAAGTCGATGAGCTGTGATAGATAATGCACACACATCCTCAACTGCAACACGTGAAAAGAATCATGCACCCGGTGAATCTGTGGGGGAAGATCTAGGTGATACTCCACCTCACCAACACTGTTGAGAATCTGAAAAGGTTCGATGAAACTCGAAGATAACTTGCCACCCCTAACAAATATCTGGAATCCTCTTCATGGTGAGACTAGAAGGAAAACATGGTCTCCCTCCTCAAACTCCTAGAGTATCTAACCCCTAGCAGCATAAAATTTATACCTACTCTATGGATTCCTCAGCCACTTCTGGATGATCCTCACCATCTCGGTGGTATCCCGTACCAACTCTGGACCCATGAGTGCTGACTCTCCTGGGTTTTTCCAGCATAGAGGTGATCTTCATGGTCCCCCATACAAATCCTCAAATGGTACCATGGAAATGGTATATTTATAGATATTTTTGTATGAAAAATCCACTAGTGGTATGTGTTCCTCCCAAATGGGAAAAAAATCAAGGACACAAGAATGAAGCATGTCCTCTGAGGTCTGTATGGTGCGCTCTATCTGACTATCTGTCTGGGGGTAAAAAGTTGTGCTCAAGTGTAGATGAGTCCTGAACACCTCTTGCAATCCCTTAGACAATTGGGATGTAAAGTGTGCATCACATCCTGATACAATCATCGAAGGAACCCTATGAAACCATAATATCTCTTGGACATAGAGGCATCTTAATCCCTCTACCGATCCCTACTCTAGGATGGGTAGGAAGTGAGTCGACATGGTTAGTCAATCAATGATCATCCAGATAGAATCGTATCCCCTAGTCGTGCATGGTAACCCCATCAGGAAGTCCATGGAGATACCATCACACTTCCATTCCAATATCTGAAGTGGCTGGGCCAAGTCTGCTGGGACCTGATGCTAAGCCTTCACTTGCTGATAAGTGAGGCACTATGAAATGAACACTTCCACTAATTTCTTCATCCCTGGACACCAATAATTTCATGATTGGTCATATTACTTCTTCGACACACCAAGATGTACCACCAAAGGGGATTTATGGAACTCCCTCAACACATCCTCCTACAATATCACTGGTACTATAGTGCGTCCTTTGAAAAGGATGATATGATCCCTACCTATCAAAAATACATCAAGAGCTTGTATTGGGAATAACAGAGCACGTCAGAATAAATAATCAACATCCACAAGCTATGCCTCCCTAAATCGCTGTAATACTAGGGGAGTGATAGTCATTGGATGAAGGTAAGATGCTCCATCACCATCCATGATGGAGATGTGCATTGCGGCGAGATGCTCCATTGCCTCACTCAGCAGATATAATCCAGACCTCCTGTAGAGCTTGTATTCCACCACATCCCCCTTACCATGAGTATAGACTATCTCAAAGTCATAGTCCTCGAGAAACTCTAGCCATCTCCACTATCTCATGTTCTTGTGCTTCAGGGAGAAGATATAACTGATACTCTTTTGGTTTGAGTAGATAGTAAACTGCTCAACCATCACGTAGTACCACCACATCCTCAAGAAAAAGACCACCGTGGCTAACACCAGGTCATGGGTCATGTAGTTCTTCTCATGACACCTCAATGGCTATGAGTAGTATGTGATCACCGCTCAATCCTGCATCATGACACAACCCATTCTGGTCCCTGATGAGTTGTAGAAAACTACATACCCAACACCCTCTTCTAGTAATCTTAATATGGGGGCACTCGTCATTCTCCACCTCATCTACTATAAATTATTTAGAAAATTCTCCATCCACACGATGAGATCTACCCTTCATGTCAAGGATGAAAAAGGTGCTTTTACTGTAGAAAATTTGGGTATGAAAATCCATTATTTTCCGAACAACCCCAAGAAACTCCTCACCTCAATCATGCACCTCGGTGTTTCCAAAGAAAGAACTACCTCTAACTTTGTCGGGTCCACAACAAATCTAGCCTCTGAGATGACATGTCCTATACAGTGGACCTCTCAAATATAGAAATTGAACTTAATGATATTACCATAAAGCTGTTTCTCTCGGATTATATTAGAGACTATCCACAATTGTGTAGCATGCTCCTCCTCCGACACTGAGTACACCAATATTTCATCAATGAAGACCCCCACTAAATGATCGAGGAAAGTCTGGAAGATCCTATTCATGAGTTCCCTGAACACTTTTGGGTATTTGGTCATGCCGAAAGGAATCACCAAGAACTCTTAGTGGCCATATTGACATCTGAAGGCCATCTTCGGTACATCTTCATCTCGTACCTGAAGCTGATGATAGCTTGACCAAAGGTCAATCTTCAAGAACCACCTCTCTCTATTCAGCTAATTGAAGAGGTCATCAATCCTCATTAGTGGATACTTGTTTTTCATGGTCACCTATTTCAAGTGCCTAAAGTCCACACATATCCACAAGATCCTGTATGACTTATTGGAAAAAAACACTGGGACTACCCATGAAGAGACACTGGGCCTCACAAAGACCTTCTCCTGCAAGTCCTCCAATAGTACCCTAAATTCCCGAAACTCCAAGGGAGCCATCTGATTTGCTGGTGTGGATATTAGTGGCTTCCTAGGGTTCAGGTCGATGCTGAATTCTACCTCCCTACAAGGAGGTAGTCCCATAATATCCTTAGGAAAGACATAATCATACTCCTCCACCACTATTGGAATGCTCAGACTCCTCTCATCCACCACACCGAGGGTGAGGCAAGCCAATTGAAGAGTGATCAGCCACAATGTCCTCCTAAAAAGTCCATAATGTGCTACAAAGGTCCCCTCCTCACCGGTGAAGGAAAACATGGTCCCATCCTCATGGACACACCATACTTTTCATGTAAAAAATTCAACCTGAGCATGGAATGTGGATAGCCAGTCCATACCCAAGATGACTCTTTAAGGCATCAACACTACTACTATGAGATCCCAGCCGAAGATCTCACCTCTTTGAGTAAGCTCACACCGATGAAACAAGTATGTAATCATCAAATCCCCTTCCATATGAGTCTCTAATCATAAGGATCTATCTAACAGTTCTACCAGAATCTCTAAGCCTCGAATGAGGTCCGTGGAAAGGAAAGAGTGATATACACCCATGTCTATAAAAAATGTAGCTAAGGTGGAGAAGACACATATCGTTGATCTAATAATCTATAGATATTCATGGTCATAGGAATCCATCACCTAAAGCTGGACTCACCCCTATTCGCAAGCTCCCTAAGCCTACGGTGGATCACGAAGGGGGTGGTGGTGGTAACACATCAAACCATCATCCACTGACTGCTACTCACCCTTCTCCCCTACCATGTCTTCTTCCCCACTAACCTCATCAATCGAAAATATACCTCTTAATTGGTGGTCCTTAAACCAGTTTTTTACTTTATGTGTGGTGGTTCAAGCAGTCATGAGACATGTGCCCTTGCTTGCGACACATGAAGCACAGCCTGGTCTCTGGCAAACTCTCTCTGCTCTAGGAGCTGCACAATTTTGACCCTGAGTTCCGGGGTTTCCCTATGAAATACCTGGCCTGCTTGCCCCCCTTCATCTATTTACTGATGCTCACCACTGAAGACTTTGCCGCCTGGGGTTTTTTGGTGGCTCCAGTTGTCAGTTCATACTCCTCTAGGAAGCTATCCATAAGAAACCATCACTCCAACACTCCAACCTGAGTGGGGATACTGAGAGACACCATGGATGCCCTGATCCTCAATTTGAGTCCCTGATCAAAGGTCTGGGCCCTAATGAAAGGGCACCTCATCATGTATTTGAGTAGAGAGAGAAGTCTGTAAACCTTGTAGGGTACTCATCCACCGAAAGGCTGCCCAGATGTAGGTGAATCACCTTTTAAATGTGCACCGAGTATGAGGTCGCAAAGAAGAACTACTCACAGAAAAGATACTCGACGTTTGTCTAGGTGAGGGTCACCTCATCATGCATCTGGATAGTTATGATCCACCATCTCCCTACCGAGCCTTGTAGAAGGCTCGCGTCCAAGATCACCATCTTGTTAAGTGGTGTCCTCACTAAGTGGAAGACCCGCATCACTAACTCCAGCCAGTCCTCGATGACCTGAGGATATGTCTCTCCCCTAAACCTGGGAGGTATCTATCTATGAAACTCATGCATGGCACCAAGACTATGTATTTTATCTACTGGTACTACTGACAGTAACTTATTATCAATGGGTGGTGGCAACACCTGAGCACCACCTGATGGGTCCATCTCTAGGACTGGCCCGTGAACCGAAACCTCATCTCCTGGAGGGTTGTCCAAACAATCACCTATCAGAAGACTAGGTGGCTGTCTGCATAGAGGCATCCTGAAAAAGATCAGGATGTACCATAGTAAGAAGATTATACATGGTGAGCTGACTATTATTCATGAAAATCATAATATGACACTTATAAAAATAATGTTTTCATGTATAGGGACGAAAAAATAGAATTCAGGGTCTTGGTGTATGGATACATCAGCCACTGTACCAACACTAGACTCCCCGAATATGAAATTCAAACTCAAAAAATTTAATAGTATTTCTCTAAAACAAAACAATATATTCTCAGTATCTATGGTAGAACTGAACACCTCTGATACCACTTTTTCATGACCCATCACCCAGGGCCCTTTCTGTGACATAACCCAAGACCACCTCCTAAAGGCCAGGGGTTGGTGACTAGCACCCAAGGTGCCAAACGTCAAGTGGGAGGCATTTTCATGAGTACCTATACAAACACACACACACAAACAATCACACACCCAAATATGGAAAATTAAACAAGCATTCCACTAAACAACCACTGATTACAAGTACAACTAAAAGTCAAATGGGCCAGAATACAAACCTCATGAATGACTAACTGGAAAATAGGAAAGTAAAAAAGAACACTGGATTGCCATCCGCTTAAAAGCCCACCTGATGGAAAGATTAGTTTAGCTACTGGAACCTGTAGGAGTATGCCATGACTGCCTAATCTCTCTGGGCCCTACCTGGTTCTATTCCACTAGGACCTCTGTCGAAGTGTCGATCATCTACACCAAAAACAACACATTTGGGAAAAGCCCGTACAAGGGTGAGGAAAAAAATACTGAGTAGGGGACCCTGAAACAAAAAGGAAAGACCACAAATCAATCCTCAAAACAAATAACCAAATAAGGCAGCTCACACCAGGTATTTTTTAGAGTTGGAAAGTAGAAGCATGAGTCACATCATCGAACACCTTAGCTGCTGTGGAACTCATCCTCAATGAGTATAGTGGGCCTACCGTGTCAAACAGAAACCACTTCTCACTAACCTTAGGACATCTATGGTACTCATCCATGATTAGTACTATGGGTATGATGGGTCACAAAGAAGCTCCTCCCCACCGTGGGCATGCCAGGTTACACAGAATCCGCTTCACACTAATCTATGGCCAATCCGATGTACTCCTCTAGTCGAGTACCATGGGTCTATCGGGTCACACAAAATCTGCTTCCCACTGAGCCATAGTATTTCATCCACACAGAGTCACTCGTTAACATTATTTAGGTCTCAACTAACCGCATGGTTTCTGCACATAGTACACTTGATCTCAAGAGAACTGCTCCCCAATCCCTTCTTCAAATTTCAACTTCTTTGAAATCTACCATAGAGTATGCCAAAATATCGGTCTTATTGTGAGGGTTCCAAAGAAATGAATGGCTCATCTGTCAGATTCCATATTTGTAAGTTATTGGAGTTTTCCAAAAAAGGTTGGTGGTGGGGTCCGGGTCCAGTCTGACCCATTTAGACCGACCCAACCAGACATCTACCAAACTGATCCATACCTAGCCTGGGTTGGGTCTGGTCCATTGGGCTGTTGTTCAGGACCGATGGACAGCCTGGTCTGCCAGAGGTAGATTGATTCGTCACCCAACTGGGATAGGCAAACGACCACATCCAACTCTTAGGTCACCTCGCGTTTGACGTAGGGCCGTTACCTCTATCCTGGATGCATGGCGCATTCGGGGTTGGCGATACACAACCATCCTATCTAGTCGGTCGAACCCCTGCACACGGTCCAAGGATGTGTGCCTTCAAAGAATGCAGCCCGTGTTTGCAGGCCGTGTCCGGCTCCACCGGATGTCGGTAGAGTCAGCAGTATTTTTCTCCACCGTGGCCTAGGATGGCCATGGTGCTCCTCCCATCATGCCATTGTGGTGTTCCGCCACTTTACCACAACTGCCACCATGGTCCACCACCGAAAAAATACTCCACATACCACCGGGTCCACTCTGGTGGTCCTTTCTTCACATTAATTGCATCTACAACCTCTGTGTTGTATTTCTTTCCCTAAGAAGGCCTTGAAATTATCATGCTTCCATTTAAAATGTTCGTAAACCAAGAATGTACAAGGGGATGGGCTCGATCCTTGTTCGTGTCATCCCGTGCCCTAAACTTTAGAAGTCTACAACATGGGAGGCTTGGGTATAATATTCCATCAACAATAAATCAACCCTGAAAAGAAAACCCAAAAAACATAACCCTAATGCAAGAATGGATGACCCGCAGATCAACTTGTTTTTGAGTTGGTTCACATTTAATATTTTTAATGAAAAACGGGGAAAACATAAATCAAAAAAACCACTACCTCAATCTACGTTCATTGATGAAGTGGTCAGCCCAAGAAGGATCAAGAGGTTGAAGGTGTACGTTGATTCCCCGTCCCATTCTTCGTAAGCCATCAACGTCACTATTGATCCTTCTGACATTAATTGTTCTTCATTAGAGAGTAATTTCTATGTAGTTTCGTCCGAGGAAATTCCATTGTTTAATTCGCAACTCTACAACACTATAACTTAAAAAAAAGGAAACACATCATAGCATTTTTGTTATTCTGTGATGTTGCGTCGATACAATGTTTCCATTATGAAACAACATTGTGGTTATGATTGCACAAAACGGGACATTAATGAACCTCTCTTAATGCACCTCATCATTACCTTGTCACCAAACCATAACACCGCCGTCCTCTGCTCAATGATGCAAAAGAAATAAAATAACCTTTTAAGTTATTATAATATTTTTCAGAAAAGTACGAAAATTAACTTTTCCATCTGATCCTTATCGATCGAAGTTAATTCCTTTGTAGGTGAATCTCAGTGTTCTGAGTTCAAAGATGCCCTAAAATTTTTTATCTGAGGACCAGTTCAAAAGTTATAAAAACCTACTCTCACGTTTACTTAGGCGAACTAAAAAAATATCAACATTATGTTCTGGGATCACTTGGCCTTGGAATAATTTTCGTCAAAGTGTGTGGTCTCGAAATAATTACATAAAACTTAACAAAAAATTATATAGAAATTATAGGACATTACATGAATAATTTTATAAATAAAATATAATTATAAATCCTTTTATAATTTTATCTTTAACATTTTACACATCCCATAACTTTGAATATAAACTCATTACACTCTTTCCAAAATGAATTATTTCATATTTATCATAATATGAAATTTACTTTTAAATATATGATATTATATGAATTATAAACTATTTGTTATAAAATTTTTATGTAGTTTGGGACTTCCCTGAGTGCTAAAGGCTCTCCAAAATCTTGCATCAGTCCCGAGTTCAAATTCTAGTGGGAGAGAATTTTTGTAGGTACTATAGATATTTTGTAGAAGGCATTGTATACTGTATAAGTGGAGGTACTATAGAAGGGTACTACAGTAGCAGTAATGCTCATCCCAATTAGGCTTTTTGGCCACTGGGCCTTCAAGTGGTTAAGGGGGTGGTGACATAGATGAGAAGATGGTGACACATGTTTGATGTAAGAAGTGATATCAGGCTGTCCAATGGTGGGCCTACGAGCCATGTTTTGGGCTTCATCCCCCTGGGAGTTCAGGCCAAAAATATATAATGTAATAAAGTGTCTAGTTGGGTGGGTTATCCCTTGTGGGAGAGATGATAGGCCTTTCAGGCCTGTGTGTGTGTATTTGAATGTAATTATACCCCCAATCACCAAATATATATATAATTCAATATTTATTATGTAAAACTTTTACATAATATAAATATCATATGGTTAATTATTATTTAATCCTTTATCATATCAATTATCAAAACACCTTTTTTATTTGGATTAAATTACACCCAAATAAATCCCCTTTTTTTTAAAAATTTCAAATTAATTAATTATGAACAAAACATTAATATTATGGAAATTTAATAAATAAAAAATTAATTTACTTTATAAAAATATGAGACATTTATGAACTATTAATAAATATATGATAATTATAATAATTTTATAAATTTGAAAGCATATAAACATTTTATATTAATATCAATATGAACCCCTTCATATTTTATATCAAATGGAATTTATATGATATTCCATGAATTATAAATATTTTATAATTCATTATCTCTTATATAATTTTTTTATACAATCTAAATATCATATATGTTAGAAATTATAAAAAATTTTATAAATCACCTTTTAAGATTTATAAATAAACCATTTATTTATTTATATCATAAAAATTTAAATTAATTTTCCAAAAGGTATCATTAAAAAAATATTTTTCAATTAACCATAAACATTTTATGGTTAATTAATTTATAAAAAACATTTAATTTTTTTTATACATATCCCGAAATAAATTTTTCATTAGTTATAAATAGTTCATAAATAATCATAAATTGACTTCTATTGATTAAAAAAATACTTAATTTGTTTTCATAAAAAAGCTTAATAAATATTAACTTTTCATATTTTAAAAATGTTAATGAAATAAATTTTATTAAGGGTTATTAATGTTATTAACACTTTATAAACCATTTTATAAATAATAATAACATAAATAATTAAATATTATTTTTATTTAATTACCAAATATGAATTTTCACATATATTTTCTAGATTAAAAATCTCATTTTACAATTAAAAAATATTTTTTATAAATCCATAAACGTGTTGATTCATCAAAGTAGACTATGTTTTGATACCATTGATGGGTTTTTTATGATCATCATATGATCATTTGTAGTAGAAGATAACCCCAATACATGAAGATCCATCTTTAAGATTAAACACAAAAATAAATTGTTAAAATAAAGTACTTGGAAAATTCTAGCAGCAACAATATTCTTCTTGCTCGGTGAAGAAGAATGCTTGATGAAGATCACAAAACAGTGAACAAAAGCACCCTTATTCCATGTAGGGAACATAAAAAAATGGATCCATGATTGTATTTTGAGGACACTTGAATAATTAATGGGTCCTATGTCCTTTATATCATATGATGAACAACAGTTTTGGAGGAAGATATAATTGAGAGGTTTTTTCAAAATCGGTTATTCTCAATAGGCGGGATCACACCCCTTTATATATCAATCCATGATGATTTTCCTAAAATGAAAAATATATTCTATATTTATGTATCTATAGACATTTATTCTCATTGAAATTAATTCATTGAATCATATTCAATGAATAATAAATCTATTTAATCCATTCATAATGGACAGATAATAAAAACCATTTGAGGGAAATAAATAAATATATCATATGCATATATTTATTATCACATATATTTAATACTTGCATAATAATAATTTCCTCGAATGTAGAATTATTAAATATACACTTATATATATAATATCATATATATATATAGTGTATATTCAACATGTCTATATAGGTGTACAGTCTTGGGCCCACTCATCACACACCGATAATGATTGAGTTAATAACCAATCTTCCACTTTCAAAGTTGTAACTCCTAGGTTCATCTGTTCAACAACTGTATCCACTTTCTATTATGATGTCAAGGATGTATTTTATAGTAAAACCACACAATATCTACTTTACTAATGCTTTATCCTCTAATTAAAATTATCTATATGGTTTTCAAAAAAAATATCTAATCCTAATATCTAAAAAAACTAAACCCTACTCTGATACCATTTGAGGCGAATTGATCATAACACATATAAATATTATCTTCAAATTCGGTTGGAATAAATCTATTTTGTAGTGTTTGAGTCTATTTTTTCTGATCTTTGATGCTGTTATAACTTGGATTCAGGAGCTGTCATCAGTGTGAGTGGTCTTCACGGTGTATGGATATGTGGAGGCCTCATGGAGGGATTTTATCCATGGGCAATAGATCTGGAAAATCATGTTTTTATTGAGAGTTCAGGTTGTGCTATATGAATGTTTCTTTGTGCTGCTGGGACAATTTTTTATCTGATGATCCATTTTATACCTTCTTGGATGTGAGATTTATCAGTGGAGAATGAAGTTTGGCATTTCATGTTGATGATGAGGTGGTAGATTTTGAGTTTGAGGGATTCTGTTCTCAAGTAATATCAGCTTACACATGATGTTTTTAGTGAAGAACTGGGCATTGGAGGCTGCTGCTCTTATCTTTACAGACATTCTTGCATATCAGAACCTTGCTTTAAAGCTTGGTCAAGTTGGCCTCTTTCGAGAGTTGGTGAATATTATTGACTACATAGCAGAAACTATCTAACAAAATTATGAATATGAGAAACAAGGAGTCGGGGTAGCTTATTAAGACATGAGCATCTTGGAGGCATTAGAGATGGATATTATATCCATGGGCAGTGCACACTGATTACCTATATGATGCATCACATGGTTGATTGTAGGCTTTTGTAATTTACGTGATGATTTCTGTGAAGACCTAGGCATTGGGGGAAGATGCATTAATGAGATCTTTTCATATCGGGATCTACCACGTCCTTATAGGAATTGTTTAGAGGTTTTCTTGTCACCCACTTTCATTTTCAATTATTCTTGTGCTGGTACAAACTCATTTTACCTCGTGTAATCACCTGACCATTTTATTTTTGTTTAATATATTCTGGGGAGTATGAGTTTCACTCATGCTCTGAGCCATTCTGGGTTAATAAATTCCACTATAATACACACTTGAGGATGGTAAAGGCTTAGTTTATTTGGAGACTGGATACATAATCATCCGATTTCATAAAATAAATTCAATACATCATACAATATTATTCTCTATAGCACCCTTATTTAAGATTTATTATTTAATAAATTTCTTTATAACCTGGGGAAGAAGGAAATATAAGAAAGGGTTTTTTTACCACATAGTGTAATTGTTTTAATGACCACAAATTCTTCAATTTGTTTCTAACTTTTTTTAATTTTTTTCAGGTGTATTTATTATGTTCTTATTATGTTATAATGGAAGGAAAAAATCCTTAAGAAATGTTCAAAGTGGGATATAAAAACCTATTTTAAGTCAAATTGTAGTAGGAATCATAATCTAGCTTGTGGCATGCGGCAGTAGCTCCAGAACTCCAGAAATCCAATTGGATAGCTGGTAGAGGCCATTGATAGACTGATGGGAGTAGGTATTGTGTAGATTTTTCCAACAACACCATATGTTACTTGGTGGTGGCTACCAAGCATCTGATGGAATCAAGGTATAATATTTAGTGAAGCATTAATTGTGGAAAAAAAGTATCCCAATCCGCTCACAATGTATTTACTCAACCTTGGACCCCCAAGCACCCTTGGAGGCTATAAAAGGAGGAAAAGGGTAAATTGAGTCTTTATTAAACTCTAGTGTCCATAAAAAAACACCCCTTGATATTAATTGATTACTAAATCATCAAAAATTTCAAAGTTCCACCCCTTCTCTCCCAATTCGTAAATATGATTCAAATAGAACACCAACCCTATGAATTCAACATCATCAAAGGGTATCTTCCAAAGGAACAATCTTTATCAAATATGATAAAATAATATATGATTTAAAATGGTGATTCATAAAGGGGGAGATTTTTTAAAAAATTACCCCAAAAGGGGATATGTGTTTTTATAATAATTTAGTCCCTTCTTCCTTTTTATCATTTCCCACATACTTATATTTATTTTTATATCAAGTGTTTGTGATCATCAAAAAATGGGGAGATTTTTTATACCTTGTATGAAATTGTTTTAATGATCCCAAACACTATAATATGTTTTTGTTATATCCCTTATGTCTATATTATGTTATAATGTAATGAGAGAAAACTTTCTTAATATGGGTTCAAAGTTAACTCTAAGGACTATTTTTTATGTCAGGTTTTTGTAGGAAGTATCAGTTAGAAAATTTCATATGGGATTAGCTCTAAAACAATAAAAATATCATTAATCCTTTAGTAGAGTCCACCTACTATCTGATGGTAAAATTCATTGTACATCAGTTTCTAGTATCACCATCGACTACCCAGTAGTGGCTACCAGGTATGTAATAGTATCGAAGAAAATGATCAAGGTAAGCATTAATTATTTTTAAAAAGAATCTTGAGTGGATCGTAAAGGATTGAATCTGCCTTGGATCACCCATATATCCTTGGAGCCTATTAAAGGAGGACAACAGAGGATTTAATCTTTATCCAATTGTAGTACAATTCAAAGGAAATACTCCTTGATCTTCAAGAACTCCTCATTTTTTAAGAGATTCAATGGTTTATCCCTTCTATCCCAATTACTAAAGAATATTTGAAGAGAACATCACCCATGGGAATTAAATATCATCAAAGGTTACCTTATAAAGGTGTAATATTCATTAACTTTTATCAAATGCCTTTAAGATTATTTGTTCTATTATTTATTTTATACCCTTTCTATTTCACTTTATTTTTGATCCATTGTTCTTTCTTGTACATACCCTTGGCTATGTATTGTACTTTCTCCCTCTCCCTCTCTCTCTAACTCACATCCATTCATATTCTTATATTTTAGTAAGTATTGTGATGAAATTGCAATTGGCCTTCCAAAAATTAAAAACATCTCTTTTCTTCTACCACGTCATCATTGGTTTCTCAATTATCTATTCAAAATCATGGGATTATTTTGGTTCATGGTTATAGTGAAATATAAGGTTTCTTGGTTTATTTATTTTTTCCATTCTAAAGGAAGGGAAATATTTTCTTCTTGATTCCAATTTATATCAAGGGTTTATATTTTCTCTTCATCCTTCTTGATGAGGGATACATAAGGGAACCTTTTTATTATATTACTTAACTCCACTATCATAATGTGCCTTTATTATTTTCTATCCACATTTTAATTTTCAAATCCATTTTCTTAATTTTTTTCTTGGAATTTATACTATTTTTTACATTGATATTACAACATTATTGTGTTACATAATCATATCATTGATACCATCAACTGGTTTAATATCTTTACTTTTTTAAAATTAATTTTCCCCATGTTTCCATTTCTAAAATAATAATTAGTATCAAATGAGAAGTTATATTTTTTTATCAAAAATAATTTTTTATTTGTAATTATTTTTATTTTCAAAATAAGATCTTAAACATATTTTTACCATAATACTAACAATTTTCATGAAAGGAGGTCTGTGATTTTATTTCAAGATCACTTTTTTAAAATAATTTTTATTATTTTTAAATATTGATTGTATATTTAAAAATCAGAATCGATTTGAAAGTTTGATTTTAAAATGGAATCTACCACTTATATGAATGCTCCCAACATTAATGGTTCAAATTATTCATATTGTAAAACTAACATGTATATTTTCCTTATATGTATTTTATATCCAATTTGTAAAATAGTTATGCATGGTTTTACTCATATAACTTAATCTAAAGATAATTAGACTCCTAAATATTTTACTTCATATGAATTAGATGGTATATATATGAATGCCTTATTTTGATGTTTAGATCAAAATTAGTTTTATATAATAACAACTTGAAAAATGACTAATTAAATTTGAAAAATCCTTGAAATCACCCATGAAGGAAATAATAATGTAAAGAAAATGAGATTTTATGTGTATTTTTAAGATTTTGAAAGCTTCTTTTTGCATTAACATCAATCTGTTATTATCTTGTTTACTCATTTCAAAAAATTTCAAATGAAGATAACATATTGGTGGTGAATGTTTCAAAAAAAAACTCATGAATAAAATCATATGGGTCTTACCTAGTTTTTGGTATCCAAAAGTAATGGTGATCCAAAAATCCTAATACATAAAATATTATAGCACTTGACTAACTCATCAGATACTTAATGACATATGAGATAATTATGAGGAAAAAATTGGTTAATGAAGCTTTGTAAGTAAAGTAAACAAAGAGGAAAGTTTCTATTAAATAAATTAGAGATGGTGATTATTCTATAAGTGACACTAAAAATTATTTTTACCTAAAAAACATGTCAAAACTATGAACAAAATTGTAAAGAAAAAGAAATAATGTCTTCATTTAAAAAATAACGATCAAATTGAAGTTCTCATTGTGGTGTGTTACAAATTAAAAAAGGGATATATTAGTATAAATGTCTTTATTTTCAAAAATATTTTGAAAAAATAAGAAAGGTAAGAAACCCATAAAATACATTATATGGAGTGATAGTTATTATTATATGAACTCTTCCTCCTCAATCAAATCCAACACAAAATGTCCCATGGTTCATCTCGAACAAGGTAATAAGGTTAGTACTCTAATGTCTCACTATTACTCCCATTATTCTTTTTATTCTTGACCTAATTATTATTCTAGTACGCTGACCCATGAGAATCTTGAAAAATATTATGAAGAACTCATAAAATAATTTTTATATATTTTTTCAGATTTTATAAATCTTAATGAGAAACATAAAAAAACTAAACAAAAATGATCTTGTTTTTTAATTTTAAAATTAAAAAATCAACCTAATGTTGATGTTTTCAAATCCAAAATCAAGGGTCTAAAAATATTTCTTTTGAAAATTCACCCAATTTGAAAAATATATATATTTGATCCTTGGTTCTCAATATGTTAAAAGAAAAACACTCTTGTTTTTGGTTTTCAAAATAAAACAATCTCTTAAAAAATGACTACTTTTTTAAAATGTTTTTTCTATAAGATTTTCAATTATTTTCACAAGTATGGTAACTTAATATATGATTTTGATTGAAAAAAATTAAGATATAGAAGACCCAAATCTATCCATATTAACTTAGATATCTACTAAATATACTAAACCTACGATTTTCCATCTGCAACGTGCCTCACATACTGGCCTCCATGCTTCCACTCTCTTTTAATTACACATACTACTTTGATACATCGTGACTCCATCCTGCATCTATGACTCCGCTGCGCATCATTGTTACTCGCCCGAGAAAACCCTATCTTCAAGGAATCCACCGCGTAGCTTCAACTACGCCTCCGCGATTCTTCCTTCCACAAGACGAGAAAACCACAATCAGCCATTCACTCCATCTTACTACCGACTGTTCTGTCGATTTCTCCTCACGCTCATCCTCTCGACCCAGGTTTCTCACATCATGTAGTCAACGTCTACTCGCTGCCCTCCAGTATCCCTCCTCGAGGTCCCTATCCAAATCCCATCTCCCAATCCCCTCAATGAATCCCCTCTCAAGTCGCAACTCTGACTCCGTGTGATCCACCATGTGTTGGTCCCTCAACGAATCACTTCAACATCCACCGATTTCATACGACATCAATCAATTCCTCTGAGATTGATTCATGTAGGTAGTTTTGTCCCCTTATTTGGAGGTAACTGTGCATTTACCGAAATCTTAATTTACTGGACTAAGGTTATTCCATGGGTCTCTTCTATTTTCTATTATTGTTCATGTTGTGTCTCGCTTTGTTGAATAATATTTCCCACTGCATTGATTTGTCATATGTCATATTATCTTTGAATTTAAGCTCTTCCATCTATTTATCTTTGGCATAAAGAGGTAACCTGAGCCTATCTACTTGAATCCCAAAAAAACATGGGTTCGATGTTCATGCTATCATATCTATTTTGCTGTTCATAATTTAAAAATATGTAATTACAAAATTGAAATTATACCTTTACACATTTTACAGCTCTCTTTTACGCCGCATAATATATTCTAACAGGTGACTGCTAATCTATTTATTTGCAGTAAACAGTTTTCATAGTATTATTTTTCCCACGGTTCATGTAATTCTCATTACTAAAACTACACTCCTATGTGCACATCTGCAATTACATAATTTCAATTACCTCTAATAATTACAATTACCTTTTTATGCATCTTTTCTATTGCCAAACCTATGTAAATTACATCAAGTACAATTACTTATCTGACATGCTTCTCTATTTGAAGTGCAGCTGCTAAGCCAAAATCATTCACTTACATAGACACATTTTCTAAAATCTCTGTGCATAGAAGGAAATTCATATTTCTTTGACACCACATAATATCGTCTGAAAGGTTTCTTCTAATCTATTGAATTTCATTAATCAATTTTCCCTTTATTATTTTGTCACGGTTCATATAATTCTCGTTCCTAACACCTTACTCCTGTCCAATTAAACATTTACACAACTTTATTTTTTCCTATGGACTTTGTATTACATTATCAGTACATTCAACTGTCTATATTTTGCTTTGCACACCTTGACAATCATATATAAGGAACAAAATTGCAAACCTAATTTCCCCGTCAAGCTACGGAGAAAAAATTTTATAGTTGGGGGAGGATAACCATGGAAAATAAAACTTTTGTGAGTTCTCTATTTTGTATTGTTTAAATACTTCAACTTACTACCAATTTTTCACATTAGTAGTATTCATCATTACTTCGAATTTAACATTGCTGAAATGTACTGTAAAGTCATCAATGTATCATACTATTTTTTTAGGTACTAGGTCACCATAACCACTATCAACTATTGGCATCACACATGCCGTCATAGAAATTCCATTGTGATCTCTATCTGTCAATGGTTTTTTGTGACGTAATTTTGTAGAATAAAACACTACACTAAATAACTGGTTTCCATACTAATATAAATTAGACGTATTTAACTTGTATTTTGACCACAGTGACTATGAAATTTGTTCTTCCACCAAATACAAACATGTATCTCCCTACAAATTCTGCAGAGTTAAGGTTACAACAGAGCCAACTTATGAAAAAAAACATAAATATGGTAGGTGCTCGGTTTTCTTATCTATCTCATGTCTTAATTCATATCATTATTTTACTATATGTATTAATTACAACCAACACAATAATAGTTTCAACATCAATTGAAATTTGTTTAATGATGTCTACATAAATGTTAGGTACTACATCAACTGAACGATTGTCACCTGATGTCATCACACATGCAGTCGCATGAATTCCATTATCATCTTTGTCTATCAATGGTTAGTTCTTATTATAATACACAGAATAAAACATTACACTACCAACTACTTTTATTTATAAAACAAATGAGTAATACCTACCTTAATCATTGATGAAAGTTCCTGAAATATCTGCTCCTCAACTATATACAAACATGTATGGCCCATCAAGCTCAAGAGACGCAAGGTTACAGCAGATGGAACTTCTAAAGGAACGACATAAAGTTTGTAAGTCATCTATTATTTTTTCATCAAATTTTCTAACTAATGAATAGAACAAAATACAAAAATTTTCATTACAGTTCTATGTTTGTTTATAATTGTGATTCTAAATGTCATTCTCTCATTATTACATCTCATTACAACTACCAACATCTACTGCAGATTATTCAGTGAAATCTAACAATATGACTGTAAATGCATTAATTGGACCACTATCAACTAATGGTGTCACACATGGACTCACACGAATGCCATTGTCGTCTATCTGTGTCAATGGTTAATTATGTTATCTTTAACATAATAGTACACAACACTTGAAACTGTTGTCCAGAATAACACAACTAATGGATATGTAACTTCATAGTTGACAATAGTCCCTGAACATGATGCTCCTCAATCAAATACAAACATGTCTGGCCCACCATCCACCAGACCTGCACGGTTACTGCGGAGACAACTAATAAAGGAATGACAAGTAGTTTTTAATTACTAATTTTATGTTCACCATAGAACTTACTACCTATTATAGATTTTCAATATTTAATTTCATTATGTCTTACATGTTAACATCGTCTAAAACAAGTGGAAATGCTTCATTTATATCTTTTGATGATTCTTCTACTCAAATAACTGAACCGGTATCAAACTATGACATCACACGTCAGGTCACATGTTAGCCTTTATCATCTTTTTCTGTCAATAATCACTTCTGTTTCAATTTCAAAATAAATAAAAATACCGAAGCTTTAATTATTTTAGTGGCCACAAAAATCAACGCCAAATCCTACTACAATATCTTCAGTGACATGTACCAATTAGTCTACTACTACAATTATTGCAGCACTACCAACAATTTGCAGTAGATATGGAGTCACACATGTACCATCATCTCCTTTATGTATAGATGGTTAGTAGTTTTTAAATTTACCAGTATCAATTATTACTATTCACAAGGAAATTAATAATTAAATAAACTAGTGATATTGAACTTCTTAATTGAACACAATGTCAGAAACATCTCTCGTCCATCAATACTGTGTTCAAGAACAAACAAATGAAAACAAAGACCACAGGACATGACACTATCTCCAATAACATTCTGTAAGTAGACTGTCAATGATTTTTTGATGAACAAAATGATGGTTGTTTAAACTCGACATTCACTGTATAACTGTCTGGTCAAATTTTTTCATAGCTTTAATGATTGATGAAGATATGCCGACAGATGATTCCCCTATCTCCTCAACTCATTAAGTCCAACAATTGTCTCTAGAATTTGATATCCCTATTAGTTAATTTTTTATTTATAATGGTATCTTGAACATACATATTCTGTGTTACCGATTATTTTCATGAAAATAAAAATATAGGTATGTCAATTAACAATATTATCTATAATTAGAAATCAAATTACGGTTAATTTTTTCTATACATGTGAACCTAACATTTCCTGTTATAGAAAACTCAATAGAGCAGCTTAATGCAGAGATCATAGGTTAGTGTGATTACTAAACCTACATTGTTGTACTGTAATCAAACATCATCTTCTTAGAATATCACTATGATTTTTTATTAATATGTTCTATATTATACTTTTTTTCAATCAGGTTATTCGTACATTGGTGACCCTTCTAAAGTTTGTCAATATTTTCACTCTTTTATGTGGTTTGATGAGAGAAATAAGAACTACAACAATAGAAAAACCCCGCGTTTCTCACTATGTTGCTCAATGAGAAAAATATCTTTGGACTTACTACCATCATGTCCTGCGTACCTAAGGATGTTGGTATCAAATCGAACTAGAACTGAGTCTCGATCTTTCCAAGACCACATGCATGTTTATAACTCAATGTTTTCATTCACATCCATGGGTGTAAAGGTAGATAGGTCATTAAAAAACAGTCAAGGTCCATGAATATTCAGATTACATGGACAAAAATACCATCGCATTGGTAGTTTATGTCCACCTGATGGACAACCACCACATTTTGCACAACTATACGTGTATGATACTGCACATGAATGTCCGAACAGGGTCTGCGGAATTGGGTATCAGTCTATTTCAACATTACGTACAAAATTTTCAAACCATTCATCATTTAATATTATCTAATCGTATGATTGATGCAGCTTTGATGCCAGTAATCAACATTTCATTATTGACAAAAATATTGTACTTAAACTACAACATATGATACATGAGCACAATGCTTTGGCATGAGAATCCATAAGTTCAAGGTATGTTCTTAATCATCATGAGGTACCAACATTAAATCTACGACTACTTAAAATAATACATACAAGTGAAGCCACATATAACCTACCGAACACTTCTGAAATTGCTATTCTAATTGTTGGTGATGTTGAAGATCTCAACCAAGAATGTGATATCATCATTAAAAGGAAAAGAGGTGATTTACAAAGAGTAGATGAGATTCACCCACTATATCTTCTATTTCAATAACCCATGATTTTTACAGGAGGTTAGGATGGATATGTTGACAATGTATTTCATTGAGCTACTCCTTTCACAAAAAGTACTGCACTCAGGAAGGTAACAATGAGAGAGCAATTCTCCTTTCACTTGCAATTTCATCAAAATAATGGCTCAACCTTACTACATTGTAGAAGATTGTTTTAGCAGTTTATTGTTGATGTTTATATAATGATTGAGTCTCAAATACTATCTTTCATTTGATTCAATCAAAAAAGGTTGAGGGTTGAATTATAAAATGGGTTGCAAGATGAATTTCTACGAGGTAACCGTGAAGGGTTATCCCATGGCAAGTGTATCATTTTACCTTCATCATTTATCAGTGGACCCAGGTATATGATTCAGAATTATTAGGATGCAATGTCTATTTGTAATTGGGTAGGGTATCCAGATCTATTTCTAACATTCACATATAACCAAATGTGGCTTGAAATTACTCGATTTGTTAGAAATAACAATCTTCATCCAATTGACTGCCCTCAGATATTATCTCAAATTTTCAATATTAAGGTTGATCATCTTATGAAAGATTTAAGAGAGGGCTGTTTTTTTGGAAAATCAAGAGAAGGTAACGATCTATAAACTTAATATTTATAATTTTTTAATTCATTTCTTACATTATATCATCTTCTATTAATGTTCTATAATACTTTTTTTCCCATGTGGTTGTTCGAACCGTAGAGTTTAAAAAATGTGTCTTACCTCATGTCCACATCCTATTATTTCTCTGCCATGAAAACAAGGTTAACACTCCTGCAGATGTTAACAGAATAGTTTTCACTGAAATTCTGAATCACTGTGCATACCCAAAGATGCATGAAGCTGTTAAAAAAATCATGATGCATGGCCCTTGTGGTGATGCCAACCATTCCTCCCCTTGTATGAGGAATGGAAAATGTACAAAATTTTATCCAAAGAAAATTGGCACACACACTACAGTTAACAAGGATGGTTATGTGGTATATCATAGAAGAAATGATGGATGTACGGTTGTTAGAAATGGCATGCCTTTGGATAACTGGTTTGTGGTACCATAAAGTCATGTTTTTCTTTTAAAGTATCAAGCTCATATGAATATTAAGGTTTGCAATCAATAATATTCTATCAAGTACCTCTTCAAATATATTAGAAAAAAGAATGATTGTGTTACAATAGAACTCTATGAGATAAACAACAGTGACTATCCAGACAACAATGTGGATGAGATAAAGATGTACTATGACTTCCAGGACATAACTACTTCTAAGGCTTCATGGATAATATTTTCTTTTGATATCCACTATAGATATCCACCAGTTGAGAGGTTAAGTTTCCATTTACCATGACAAATTACAGTTACTTATAGCGATAATGATAATATTGAAGATGTCCTCAGTCATTGAAATATTACTGAATCAATGTTAAATGAATGGTTTAAAGCAAATCAAACTCACTCAGAAGGTAGATGTCTCAGTTATACAGATTTTCCAACTAGATTTATTCCACTGTGAAGAAAAAATGGACTCCTCAAAAACAGGGATTCAATATTGGTAGACTATACTATGTCCCTCTAACAACTAGAGAGTTGTTTTAATTGCGGTTACTTCTAAAAAAATAAAAGGATCAACTTCATATGACGATATGAGAACAATGAATGGTATTACTCATGGAACATTTAGAGAGGCCTGTTATGATTTAAGACTAATGGCAGATGACTCTGAATTTATTGAAGCTCTAAGGGAGGTGTCAGCCTGGGGAATGGGACATTTTTTATGAAGGTTGTTTGCAAGCATGTTATTTTAAAATAACATATCTCACCCAAACAATGTATGGAATCAATCCCGTGACTTTCTTGCTGAGGATATTCTATATGGACAAAGATGAAGGCTAGAAATGCCAGGTAATTCTGTATGTTTCTCATAATATTGAAGATATATCAGTTCATTCTACATCGTCTATGATATCTTTTAATTATTATACAATATTGTAATGATAATATATAGATTATTTTACAATTCTTTGAAACTATATGAATTATTTTTTTAGATTTGACATTGACAGATCATCAGAGGCATATGTATGCTCTCCTTGAAATTGAGCAGATTTTACATAGCAAGGGTACTTATCTTCAGTTTTATCCTCCTATGCCAGTTCCAGATTCTGTAATTGACAGTCATCCAAATCGTTTAGTTACAGAAGAACTACATTACTACAGGGAGTTACTTTAAAATGAATATAGAACTAAACAGAATATACTTACTGATGAACAGAAACATGTGATAAATGTCATTATGTCTTCATTTTCTTCCAATTCTGGAGGTTTTTTCTTCTTAAATGGATATAGAGGCATGGGTAAAACCCTCATTTGGAATATGATAATATATTTTCTGAGGTCATAGGGATCTATTGTTCTAGCTGTTGCTTCGAGTGTAATAACATCATTAATGCTTCTGGGGGGACGAACTGCACATTCAAAATTTCATATTCCAATATCTATTACTGAGCAGTCAGTTTGCAATATTCAGCAAGGTAGTGATCTTTCAGAACTTATACACTTGACAAAAATTATTATTTGGGATGAGGTGTCTATGATTTATAAGTACTAATTTGAAGCTCTTGACCATACTCTAAAAGATATAATGACAGTAAGAAATGTTAATGCTCCAAATTTTCCTTTTGGTGGTTTAACAATTGTACTGGGGGAAGATTTCAGGCAAATACTACCGGTAATACCTGGTGGTAACACAATTGAAATTTTCTTTGCAAGTATTAAGTCTTCATATCTGTGGAAACATTTTCAGGTCTTAAATCTAAAAAGGAACATGAGATTTCATTCAGCTGCATACAAAAATAATTCAGAGGTTTCCCATGAGTTTGTAAGATGGACCATAGAAATTGGAGATGGTAGAGTTGGAGATCCGAATGATGGTGAAGAAGTTATACAAATTCCTTTTAATTATCTTCTTACCAACTCTGAAAATTATATGGTTTCTATTGTTAACCATACATATCCTAATTTCACTAAAAATTATGGTGATGTCTCCTATTTGAAAGACCGTGCAATTTTAGCTCCAACCCATGATGTTGTTCAACAGGTAAACGATTACATGTTGTCTCTCACTGACTCTGATAAGAGAGATTACTTCATCTCAGATTTTGTTTGCAATGCCAGTTTTGATACTGATAGGACAAAAAACATATACACCTCTAAAATGTTGAATGGAATCAATGTCTATGGGTTGGCTGCCCACAAAAATTACACTATAGATTGGTGTCCCCATTATGTTACTCAGAAATATTGATCAATTTGTTTGTTCATGTAATGAAACTTGTATGATTGTTACACATTTAGGTGATAATGTGATTGGAGAAAACATTTTGAGTGTATGTAATGTGGGGTATTCGGCTTTCATTCTAAGACTAACTATGACACACTTCGATGATAGATGGCCTTTCAAATCTACTAAATATACTAATCTTAGGTTTTTATTCTGCCACTTGTCAACCAAATAATCCTCCACATCATGTTTTTTATACATTTCAACCCTCCATGCCTCCAATTCCCTCCTCCGATCCCTTTCTCTAACATTATCTCCCTCTCTCTCCTGCTTATGCTCGGCCTGCCCATCACGATTTTCCTCCCCCATTTATGTTTTTCGCTGCTCCTCCCTTCTTCCTTCCGCACTGCCCGCCACCTTCATCTTCTTCTACTTCCCCAATCTAGGGTTTCTTCTATTTCTCTATTCTCCAGCTTCACCGCCTTCAACTTCTTCCCCCACTCGCGATTTCCCTCTCCTCATCTAGGGTTACCCCTCACGATTTTCATTCACTCATTCTATTTGAATTTTATCTTTAATATGCCTCCTACAACCCATTCGAATAAGTACTCGTCTCCTGCTGTCATCTTCTCGTTCATCGTGTCTCCATCGCCGACTGTTCTCACACCCGTTTTACCTCCGCCATGATTCCTATGAATTTTTCTCTTCTTTACCCTCTGACGCCCCTCTTATGGTTCATGCTGGTGTTACCCCTCTGACACTGCAACTAGTGTTGTCGCTCATATTTCCCCTCCCACCGTCAGTACCCAAAAAACACCGAAGAAATCTTTCTCACTAATTTTTTCTTCATGTACTACAATTCATCATCCTGAATCCCCTCAACTCCTTATACATTTCACATACCTCCCACTTATTTGGATAATTTCAGTTAGAAACCCTACATATTCACTCCATCTCATTCCCTAATTCCCTCAAGATCGTGATTTCTATCCGTATCTATATCTCTCGACTATTTCTACTCAATAAAATTTCTATCAATGTAATGCTCACCCCACAAAGGTATGTTATCCTAATTTTATTGAAATAATCTCCAATTCAATTTAAATTATTTCGATTCACATAATTTTTTTCATATGTTATTATAATAAATATGTTTTCCATAAAAAATTTACAGATTTTAGGATCACTGAATCTTGATAAAGCCATTAATTATTTTTATCATCTAAATTCTCATATGATGAAATACCAACAACCTCCATAACTATATATATTTGAGGCTCACTGTTGTTTATTAATTTAATGATTTTACCAAATTCGATGTTATTCATGATTTGTACATTGTTTGTACGTTGAATAATCATTGTAATGGTGCAAAATGTTCTTACATGCCTTCTTTAATTTAGTTTTTTTATCATCGTCTCCAGTTTTTGAATTAAATGGTAATACATATTCAAGGTAATTCTCCTGGTATCATTTTCTATTAATTAAAATTTAAAATTTTTTCACTTATTCTACTTACTCAGGTATGTGACTTGCAATCATGATGTTTTTAAGGAGGTGCATCATTAACAATGATTAAATATTGTGGCTAAAGGATTCAATGTATTCTTGAAGGTGTGGCTAAATCCTTATATAAGGTTTGATTGGCGAGCATTCGTTATGTTTTTTTAATTTCCTTGACTGATTTCTTTTAGAAGGATATGGATGCTCATGTTTTCAAGATGTCATTTTGTTTTTGAAACCCGTTTAGATAGGGTTGTGCGTGTTTTGAATCATTTTTAAAATGTATTGTGAACTTTATCTCTTTTCATCCACTGTTGTATGATGAAATTTATCCATATCTAATGATATTGTTTACATGATATTATCCATTATTAATGTTTTAGGAAGAAGTTCAATAGTTTTATCTATGTTTTCAAATCTGCTAATTGATTGTGTTACTTATTTTCAAATGATTTTTTTTAGTTGACACAGCCCATTGAAACTTGGGATCATTACCTTAGTGTTTTATCTTTGTTTTTCTAGGATGCATTAAAATTCATGGATAATATTCTATTGTAAATATTTTTACATTTTTTGTGCTTCCAATATTATGAGTATTTTGTTTGTTGATCCTTTAAAAATCATCACTACTCTTCCCATGAAACAGAGAGTTGGTGGGCTTCTATTGAAGGTAACAATGCATTTACCGAAACCCTCTAAACTCTTAACTATTGATTGATTCAAAGTACATTCATTTATGTTTATTGAATTATTACCAGTGATTGTATTTTCAGTTGAATTTGAGCTCTCACTGTCTCCTACGATGACTCCCTTTAGCATCCATCGAACAATATCAATCAATTCCTGTGAGACAAGTTCTGCTCGACAATTGGGTCACCAATATTGGAGGTATCCTTACATTTACCTAGACCTACTCTACTCTCAAATGTTGATTGATTCAGTGTCCATTTATTGATGTTAACTGTGTTTTCACCAGGTATTCTCTTTGTAGTAGACTAAGGTTATTCTAACGGTCTCTTCTGTTTTCGATTCATGTTCATGTTCTGTAAATGAAAATTTATTTCCCCTGATTCTTCACTTATTTCATATATAATTTTGTTTTGTAATCTATCATAATGTATCCAGCTTTCTTAGTTTATTATCTACAATTACTTCCTGGAAATATAGTCATTCATTTGGATTTATCCATATTATGAAATAATGATATTCTACATATCTATAACAGGTATGCTCTCCTAATTCTATATAAATTTTCACCCTTCTACTTCATTTTGTTCCCAAATATGTGTGCAACAATTTCAGGGTCTGGAAAAAATTTCTTCCATATGAAACGTTTTATGATAGGGGAAGTTTGGTGACATATTGGTGTTAAAAGTTTTGATACCCCTACTAAATGTTATGTTATTTTGATTTTCGTTTCTAAATATTTATTTTATGTTAAGATTCATGTTTTTTATTCTGCAAATTCTGTAAGGTATTCTAATTTTTTAACTTTTCTATGTAGAAAAGTCATTTCCAAGCTTTTCATAGTGAATAAACTTATATACATGCTACTTTATGCGTTTATGTTTTTCCTAATAATAGAAATTTATATATATATTGCTCAACTCACAATGGATTTTCACTTGCTCACTTTAGATTCCTCTATTTATTTTCCTCTTCCCATCAAGTTACTACTCATGTAATGGATATAGACATAGCTATCTATATTATGGTTTCTATTGTTGTTAGTGTGCCAACTGGAAATGAAAATTTCTTTCCCCTGGTTCTTCACTTATTTCATATATATTTTTCTTTTCTAATCTATCATAATGTATCCAGCTTTCTTAGTTGATTCTCTAAGATGACTTCCTGTAAATAGAGTCATTCATTTGGATTTTTCCAGATTACTAAACAATGATATTCTACATCTCTACAACAGGTATGATCTCCTGATTCTATATAAATTTTCAAGTTACTACTCATGTAATGGATGTAGACATAGATATCCATATTATGGTTTCTGTTGTTGTTGGTTTTCCAACTGGAAAACAATATCAATATATAGACAGGTATGAAATAATTATTGGAACTGCAGGGAGATATTGTGATATAATTATTGCTACAGAATTCCATCTAATATAGGTTAGTATCAAAACTATGCAATAGCAATAACAGAGTCAATAAGAAACATAATTAGTTGCACCATTGGTAACCTCACCATCAAATAGATTGGTTGGTGCATTTATTGAAATATACAACCACTTTTACTAAAATGAATGTTCATTTTCTGTACATTCAATTATATCTCATTTTAGTTATGAATTTTGTCTAACATTTTACTTATACTATTATTTGTAGAGAAATTTAAAACATGAATTCAATCAAGAAAGATTTGATATAGAAGATACATTCTCCACGATTACAAGACAGTTGGAACTAGATTTTCGGTGAGGCTCATACCTGATTAGGTACATAATATGTTCTATACTATATTGAAACCTTTATTATTAGAAATAAATTTAATAAAATGTCATTCATTAATCATTTTTTAAATAAATAATTCAAATAAGTAATGTTGAGGTTTATAATGAAACGGTTCTATATGAGCATAATCAAAAGGAAGCCTTATTTTGGTCTATTGGTGTCTTACAGGTTTCAGTGCTATTGTGGTGGTGCCATA
Organism: Viscum album; assembly: GCA_963277665.1. Lineage (NCBI taxonomy): Eukaryota > Viridiplantae > Streptophyta > Magnoliopsida > Santalales > Viscaceae > Viscum > Viscum album. The sequence continues at coordinate 160,250,994 of OY728155.1, read as the reverse complement.
TGATTATTCAAATGGCCTATGATAGGAACAATATTGTTTGATCTTTATGGAAATGAGTTAAATTGTAGCTAAGGTTTGGACATCTCACATAGAAGAAGATGATGTGCATGACTGAGTGAAAAACATGCTGGTAATAGATGAATTATTTTGTTATCCAGGGCAGCATGGGGTTACTTCTGAAGGTGGAGGAGGGTAGCCAATTGACAACTGAGAAAGAGGCAAGAAGGGTTGAAGTTGAGGCTGGGGCTGGGGCTACGGCTAGAAAATACATATAGAAAATAGGTTCATTTTTGTATGTAATTATATGTGTTTTCATATTCTTCTCAAAAACACAATCCCATGAAAAATATAGTTTGAAAAAATTTACAACAAATGAAATGTGCCAAAATAGTTGCTAAAATAGGGCAAAAAATCGGACGCCCCCACACAACTCACATATGTCCAGACCTCTCAATCTCAGAAAACCCTCCGGTGCATCCTCCAACCTTCCCTTTTCTTGTAACGACCCAAAATTTTGAATAAATCTTGTTTCCTAATTTTATGTGTTATTTTTATACTCAACAAAAATGTTTCATTTGATAACATGAGTATAATTAAAATGATACCGTTGGTTTTTGACTGTTATATGACCATTGGTGAATATGACCGCTGGAAACTAAACGTTTTGATTATTGTCTCTAAATACAAGTAATCTTGGTTAATTAATATAGAAAGAAGATTCGATGGCCTCACCCAGTAGTCTTGGACCGATCGAAGCCCATCTAACAGAACTTGGAAAGGAGGTAGCACCACTAGGCTTTGCTCTGGACCAAACCCAAGATTAACTTCATCGTGTGAAGCTAGAATGGGATCGCCTTCGCGAGAAGTTCAAACTGATAGAAATTACTACTCGTGCGATGTTGGCCGAGCCTCCATCAGATTCTCTCACCTTAGCACACCTTACACTTAGGTCCTATGCTGGCATGATAAGGGGCTATGTAAAAAGACCGTAACTGCCTTGTGTAATCCTTTGTTTTAAATAAAAATTGGGATTTCTTCTTATGACGAAGTTTATGAATTTTCAAATGACCGGATAAATATAGTATGCATATTTTTGATGAATTTTAGAAAAAGTATATTTTAAAAATGTTTTTGTAAACTTTAAATAATTAAAAATGTGTAATGATTTTCAAAAAATGGTCTTCTACAATTATGTTCAGTACGAAATTTAGAGTCTAATAAGATCAAATTGATTTTTGATGAATAATAAATTATGAATAGTGATTTTATGATTAAGATTAGTAATGTTTCCAAATGGATTAGTAATCTCACTTAAAGAAAGTATTAATATAATCTAGGCACCTTGATTAAGTAATGTGATTTAATAAGATGGTTAAATAACGGTTTCATAAATTATTATTCAAGTATTAATTTTTTCAGGTGAATAGTGTTTTTATAATTAAAAAATTAAATTAAAAATATTTAGAAAATTATTTTTATAAAATGGATTTCATTTTTGAACTCAGAGCATCGATATTATGTTATGGTAATTTTTGGGGATTTTTATAAAAAAATGAATTTTAGGTGAATAGTGTATTTATTTAAAAATAAAATTAAATATATTTATAAAATTATTTTTATAAAATGGAGTTCATTTTTGAAATCAGAGCCTTGATATTTGGTTGAGGTGAAATTTTGGGATCTTTCTGAGAAAGTTGAATTTTCAGTGAATAGTAAAAACACAGTTTTAGGGTTTCAGTATGTTTAATGACATCATAACTGTCTCATGATGATGTCATGAGATATTTTAAGGGTTGGCCGGCCAAGGGTGATGAATTATTGTTTTGGGAGCCCCATGTGGCCTAACTCCATGGTAAATGCCAAGGGAGAGCACAAGGTTTTGAGAAAAGCACTTTTGAGGTGTCCCTTGGCCATTAATGCCTTATCCCCTCACTTTCCCTATAAATACACACCCTTTCCTCCTTTAGTTTTCACTCCCAACTCTCCCACAAAGATGTTCTGGTCTCCTTACCTCCCAAGGAGTCCTCCCAAGGTGACCCCAATCCCTCAAGGTCCAAACCTTTGAGTTTTAAGAGTTACGTTTTAAGGTAAGGGATCCGATCTCTCTCTTTCTTTTCAAGAAATCTCTTTTATGTAATTTCTTTTATGCTCCATGTTCTTATGTTAAAGGGTGTTCTTTTATACTCCTCTTACTTCCCTTTTCATGTTCACATAATTAGAGATCCCCTCTTACACTCATTATTTCGTTTTATGGAGTTTTAAGTGGCGCTGTTAGGCTGCTGAAATATTTGTAACGGATTCTTTCTCCCTTCTCATTTTTCAAGATCTATTATCATGTAAAGTATTTCAAGTTCCTTTTTTGTGGTGGGGTATGATATCTAAATTTATAATACTGATATTTTTTGATCATATGATTAGAGACCCCGTTTGATCTCTTCAATTCCGTTTTTTTGAAGTTTTATGTGGCGCTGTTAGGCTGCTGAATTTTTAAGTGGTTCTTCACCCTTCTCATTTTGAAGTTCTACTTTCATGTAAATTCTTCCAAGTTCCTTTTTGTTATGTTGGGGTATTATCTCTATATCTATCATACTGGACTCTTATGTTTATATGATGAGATACCCTATTTGATCTCATCAATTTGTTTTATGAAAGTTTAAGTGACGCGTTAGGCTGCCGAATTTTTAAGGGATTCTTTCACCCTTCTCGTTTTTCAAGTTCGATTTTCATGTCAAGTCTTTCAAGTTCCTTTTTATTATGTTGGGGTATGATCTATATATCTATCATACTGATATATTATGACCATATGACGAGATACCCTATTTGATATTGTCAAATCTTTTTTTTATCAAAGTTTAAGTGATGACGTTAGGCTACCGAATTTTCCTAAGAGAAATCTTATTTTTGTCTCACTTCCATGTTTTTCATTTCATATGGTATATCTTTCAAATTTCATTACCATGTTATTAAATCCATTATATTCTGTCCCCCTACTGTTTTACGGATCATTTATGAGTGGGTGACCCATGTTCTCTCTCTTTTCAATGTTTTCTAAATCCTTGTAACATAGCCGTTATGCAGCAGAATTTTCGTCTCAAAATGCCTCTCTCTTTTCTCAAAATTATTTTATGTTATAAAGTGAATACTCAAAGATCTTATTTCTAAAATGGTATTCACATATATATCAAAATGTTATATTTTAAATTCTGGGATTTACATACATGAAACCCTCTCCCCTTTCCGTGGGTTTAAAGTGACATAAAGATCATGTCATTAAAGCAGTTTTTAAAACGTTATGATTATGAAATGAAACCCATTTCTTTTATTATATATGGGTTGTTTATGAAATTATTTATGATGATATATGTGGCTCACATGATAATAAAGGAAAATTTAAGGGTGCACCCTGATATCACTCCAATGCATTGGGTAAAGACTTAAATCTCTAGAGATGACCTTTTTTAACGACGCCTTGGTGAATAACCTTGGTAAATTTTAACGACACCTTGGGGATGGACCTTGGTGAAACGAAACGATTGTCAATATTAAATGTTGTATCCACATCTTAAAGTTATGAAAAAATGTTATTTTTATTATGATATGCTTCATGGTTTCATTTTCATGCCTTAAAGTTCTTTTCATTTCCTTATTGAAGTATCTCAAGTTCACATGTAAAATGTTTCTCTTGTTTCCCTTACTGGGCCTTTTGCTCACCCTTTCTTTTGATGTATGTCCCCAGGTTATGAGATGCAGTAATGAACCTAGGATGAACTTAAGGATAAGCCTTTCAGGTGTTTAAGAAGAATGTTTTATGTATGTTTTCATGTTTTAAGTTCCTGGTTTCCAAGACACTAAACCTTAAAGATCCTCGGTTTTGTAAAATGTAATGAAAGTTTATGTGATAAAAAGGTGGGATGCTATAGTTGGTATCAAAGGATGGATTAGTTATTTGTGTAAATTAGGATATGAAAATTCTAGGAAGAACCCTATAGAAAAGTTTAAATATAGGAAATCTTCCTGGTATTTTGGTGAGTATTGAGTAAGGGGTTTCCAAGCAAATACATCCTTGTCTGGATACGAGCAGGTAGAGGTGGCTCTGGCACAGATGTACATAGGGGTAAAACCCAAAAACACCGTTTTGAGATAGACTCGAACGGGAACTGGTACATGACAACGAGCCTTGCTGCACTCTTGGTTACGACACTCCTGGGGGATATGCTTTGGTAAATTCATAAGCTTAGTATGAACCATTGTTAAAGGAACAAAGATAAAATAAAATAAAGGTTCACATAATAATATATGATCCTGGATAACCTAGATGGGAACCTAGGGGATCACAAGTTAGGGTATACTTTTCTTCTATAAGTTATCCTTATATGCTTTAAGTTTCTTTTCATGATTATTCACTGAGTATTTAAGCCCCTAATTATAGCTTCTTTTCTTAGTTAATGGCGGGAAATGGAAGAACATGTCCCAACAACCAATGTGGTAGGAAATGCTAAGATTGCCATATTAATACGACAGAGATGATTAGGGGATTAAAAGATGATTATTATTTTGGAAGACGTTCACTATTTTGAGGACCCTATATGATCAAGGTAAATAGATTACTATGGTATTTTCATTGAGGAGTAAGTTTGACTTATATTTTGAAGAATCAATGAATTTAAGGTGGACTTATAGTAATTTAGGTTACTTATGGAAATGATTAACCTATTTTGGGTAAAATATGTTTAGGTTAGCTACTTTTGTTATAAGATGTTAGCTGTGGTTGATGTTGTTTGTAGATGAACAATGAAGTTTATTTTGGAACACTATGTTATCAAATCCCTCTTGTATTTGGGTTTCAATCTTAGTTTGGTTTATTTTGAAGAATTTTAAGGACCGTTATTTATGGGATGGTCTATGATGAACTTTGGGTAGTACCATGGAACTTTGAAGATTTAAAAATAGTTTCCCTTCTTATGGGATTCTTTCTTTTTGAAGAGTTGTTTTACCTTACCCTTTCTGTTTTTGGGATAATTTTTAAAGATAGAGGAAATAGATAGTCACTCTTTTGTGGATTATGTGATTCTCTAGAAGATGATTCTTGTGTTTTGATGAGACCAAGAAGTTTTTAATGCTCATATTTTGGAGAAAAGATTAGTTTTGGTAGAAACTTATTAAAGTATGAAACTCTACATGAAGGTAGATATATTTCCTTATGTTTTTGTTCTATGTTGTAAATGAATTCCTCAAAGTTATTAAAAGGAATGTAAAACAAAAACGTTGTTGGTTTACATTTCCTACTAGGTAATCAAAGAACGATTACACACATCATAATTTTGGGATTTTTTGGTGGTTAACTTCCTCCTAATAATGTTTTCTATCACTCTCATTTAGAACGTGACCCTTTGTTTTCTCCTCCATGTCCATGTTTCCTACAAGGAATCCCAGTGTGGGGTAACTCGGGTGACCTTCGTACTTCCCTTTCTTTCTTTTAAAGTAATAGTTTTAATGACTCCTTTTCCGATGTGGTACTTTCAATGAAATTTCAAAACCTAATTTTAAAAAAATTGCGAGGACACTATTTCTTAAGGGGGGAAGATTGTAACGAACCAAAATTTTGAATAAATCTTGTTTCCTAATTTTATGTGTTATTTTTATACTCAACAAAAATGTTTCATTTGATAACATGAGTATAATTAAAATGATACTGTTGGTTTTTGACTGTTATATGACCATTGGTCAATATGACCGCTGGAAACTAAACGTTTTGATTATTGTCTCTAAATACAAGTAATCTTGGTTAATTAATATAAAAAGAAGATTCGATGGCCTCACCCAGTAGTCTTGGACCGATCGAAGCCCATCTAACAGAACTTGGGAAGGAGGTAGCACCACTGGGATTTGCTCTGGAACAAAACCAAGCTGAACTTCATCGTGTGAAGCTAGAACGGGATCGCCTTCGTGATAAGTTCAAACTGATAGAAATTACTACTCGTGTGATGTTGGCTGATCCTCCCTCGGATTCTCTCACCTTAGCACACCTTACACTTAGGTCCTATGCTGGTGTGATAAGGGGCTATGTAAGGAGACCATAACTGCCTTGTGTAATCCTTTGTTTTAAATAAAAATTGGGATTTCTTCTTAAGATGAAGTTTATGAATTTTCAAATGACCGGATAAATATAGTATGCATATTTTTGATGAATTTTAGAAAAAGTATATTTTAAAAATGTTTTTGTAAACTTTAAATAATTAAAAATGTGTAATGATTTGCAAAAAAATGATCTTCTACAATTATGTTTAGTGTGAAATTTAGAGTCTAATAAGATCAACTTGATTTTTCATGAATAGTAAATTATGAATAGTGATTTTATGATTTATATTAGTAATTTGTCCAAATGGATTAGTAATCTCACTTAAAGAAAGTATTAATATAATCTAGGCACCTTGATTAAGTAATGTGATTCAATAAAATGGTTAAATAACGGTTTCATAAATTATTATTCAAGTATTAATTTTTTCGGGTGAATAGTGTTTTTTAATTAAAAAATTAAATTAAAAATATTTTGAAAAATATTTTTATAAAATGGATTTCATTTTTGAACTCAGAGCATCGATAATATGTTATGGTAATTTTTGGGGATGTTTCTAAAAAAATTAATTTTCGCTGAATAGTGTATTTATTTAAAAATAAAATTAAAGATATTTAGAAAATTATTTTTATAAAATAGAGTTCATTTTTGAAATCAGAGCCTTGATATTTGGTTAAGGTGAAATTTTGGGATCTTTCTGAGAAAGTTGAATTTTCAGTGAATAGTAAAAATAAAGTTTTAGGGTGTCGGTATGTTTAATGACATCATAACTGTGTCATGATTATGTCATGGGATATTTTAAGGGTTGGCCGGCCAAGGGTGATGAATTATTGTTTTTGGGGCCCCATGTGGCCTAACTCCATGGTAAATTCCATGGGAGAGCACATGGTTTCGAGAAAAGCACTTTTGAGGTGTCCCTTGGCCATTAATGCCTTGTCCCCTCACTTTCCCTATAAATACCCACCCTTTACTCCATTAGTTTTCACTCCCAACTCTCCCCCAACGACTTTCTAGTCTCCTTACCTCCCAAGGAGTCCTCCCAAGGTGCCCCCAAGCCCTCAAGGTCCAATCCTTTGAGTTTTAAGAGTTACGTTTTAAGGTATGGGATCTGATCTCTCTCTTTCTTTTCAAGAAATCTCTTTTATGTAATTTCTTTTATGCTCCATGTTCTTATGTTAAAAGGTGTTCTTTTATACTCCTCTTACTGCCCTTTTCATGTTCACATAATTAGAGATCCCCTCTTACTCTCATTATTTCGTTTTATGAAGTTTTAAGTGGCACTGTTAGGCTGCCGAAATTTTTGTAACGGATTCTTTCTCCCTTCTCAATTTTCAAGATCTATTATCATGTAAAGTATTTCAAGTTCCTTTTTTTTGTGTTTGGGTATGATCTATAAATTTATCATACTGATATTTTATGATCATATGATGAGAGACCCCATTTGATCTCTTCAATTCAGTTTTTTTGAAGTTTTAAGTGGCGCCGTTAGGCTGCCGAATTTTTAAGTGGTTCTTCACCCTCCTCGTTTTGAAGTTCTACTTTCATGTCAATTCTTCCAAGTTCCTTTTTGTTATGTTGGGGTATGATATCTATATCTATCATACTCGAATCTTATGTTCATATGATGAGAGACCCTATTTGATCTCATCATTCCGTTTTATGAAAGTTTAAGTGACGCCGTTTGGCTGCCGAATTTTTAAGGGATTCTTTCACCCTTCTCATTTTTCAAGTTCGATTTTCATATCAAGTCTTTCAAGTTCATTTTTATTATGTTGGGGTATGATCTCTATATCTATCATACTAATCTCTTATGACCATATGATGAGATACCCTATTTGATCTTGTCAAATCATTTTTTATCAAAGTTTAAGTGACACCGTTAGGCTGCCGAATTTTCCTAAGAGAAATCTTATTTTTGTCTCACTTCCATGTTTTTCATTTCATATGGTATATATTTAAAATTTCATTACCATGTTCTTAAATCCATTATATTCTGTCCCCCTACTGTTTTATGGATCATTTATGAGTGGGTGACCCATGTTCTCTCTCTTTTCAATGTTTTCTAAAACCTTGTAACATAGCCGTTATGCTGAAGAATTTTCGTCTCAAAATGCCTCTCTCTTTTCTCAAAATTATTTTATGTTATAAAGTGAATACTCAAAGCTCTTATTTTTACAAGGGTATTCACATATATATCAAAATGTTTTATTTTAAATTCTGGGATTTACATACATGAAACCTGCTTCCCCTTTCCGTGGGTTTAAAGTGACATAAAGATCATGTCATTAAAGAAGTTTTTAAAACGTTATGATTATGAAATGAAACCCATTTCTTTTATGCTATATGGGTTATTTATGAAATTATTGATGATGATATATGTGTATCACATGATAATAAAGGCAAATTTTAGGGTGCGCCCTGATAGCGCTCTAATGCATTGGGTAAAGACTTAAATCTCTAGAGATGACCTTTTTTAACGACGCCTTGGTGAATAACCTTGGTAATTTTTAATGACACCTTGGGGATGGACCTTGGTGAAATGAAACGATTGTCAATATTAAATTTTGTAGCCACATCTTCAAGTTATGAAAAAATGTTATTTTTATTATGATATGCTTCATGGTTTCATTTTCATGCCTTAAAGTTCTTTTCATGTCCTTATTGAAGTATCTCAAGTTCACATGTAAAATATTTCTCTTGTTTCCCTTACTAGGCCTTCTGCTCACCCTTTCTTTTGATGTATGTCCCCAGGTTATGAGATGCAGTAATAAACCTAGTATGAACTTAAGGAGAAGCCTTTAAAGTGTTTAAGAAGAATGTTTTATGTATGTTTTCATGTTTTAAGTTCATAGTTTCCAAGACACTAAACCTTAAAGATCCTCGGTTTTGTAAAATGTAATGAAAGTTTATGTGATAAAAAGGCGGGATGCTATACTTCTTCCATCCACACCACCTCTTCACCACCACCCACGACGTCACTACCCCTCCCCTTCATCAGCCCCCTCAGCTCCTCTTCGATCCTACAGTACCTGGAAATGTCTTGATTGTAGACCCAGAAGCCTAGAGCCTCGATCCCTAACACCACGGTATTTCAAGCCTCGAGCATCTTGCAGATAGTCCTCAACAACATGGTGTATACTACCACCTTATTCTATATGCACTTATGCTCAATGCAGCTTCATAATTTTATTTATTTTCCAATATAAATATTCAGTTATGTTCTTATTTTTTTGTATACATTACAATGTGACATGACTATTGTATGCATTCTGATATGCATTGTGTTATTACTATAACATAATATGTTTTCCAATATAATCATTTCTTAAATTTTTTGTTGTTTACATTTGTATGTTCTCAATTACATCATCATTTATCATAATTATCATAATTTTAAATTTCAATTTCAATGTTCTTTTCATTCAATTAATTCAAATATCTATATTGAAAATCATTTTTTATTTCTCATAGATTCTTCTACATTTTTTCAAATGTTTTTTTATCAAAAATGTAATCTACTATCAAAATAATGTTTCTATATTTTGTCTAATTGTATTATAATAATAAATATCATTAATTTTTTATTTCGAAATATTAAATATTTATGTTCTTATTAACATTGAAATGTAGTATTATCTTCTTAAAAAAAATTGAACCATATCAATGTGTGAACACATAATCTAAGAATTCGGTTATATCACCGTGCGAATACATGAGCGAGTAATAGTTATTTATAAATCTAAATAAGTTTTGGTTCTAACATTTTTAGTTTCCAATATTTATGGATATAAATTTATTTCCATTCCCAAATCATCTTGTGTTAATATTTCTAGACCCCCAAGGGTAGAAAAAGGATCCTTTTAAATTATTTCTTGTGGGACTTTTACACTAGATATTCTTGATATATCAAATGATGGATTCTCATAAAAATTTGTGTTTTCACCCCCTGATGTGATTGATCAAATATTCCAACCTTGAGTATAATTTTTTATACACCATGTAAGGTGGATCTGAGACATTTCATTTTCCAAGAATATATATTAATCACCTTGAAATTCATGGGAAAATGATTCTTTTGCCATTTTATATTTTTACTCTCTCTTGAATTTGTTTTCAAAATCCATCTCTCATTTTAATTTACCTAAAAGGGGGAGAAAGTTTCTTTTTTTGATTTTATTTATATTTTCCAAATCCCTCTATCAATCTTCTTATATTTTAGTGATATTTGAGATGAAATTGTTACATGTTTTCTGAAATGTCAAACTATATATTTTCTCTCTTTTTATTATCATTGGTTTCTTACTTCTCTATTCAATAGAAGGGGATTATTTTGGTTATTGGTTCCCATTAAAACTATGGTTATTAGTTTCTTACATTTTTCCATAAAAAATTAGGGGAATTATTTAGTTATTGATTCCCAATATAATAAAGAGTTTATAAACTCTATCAAAATTTCCTGAGGTAAGGATACCTAGGGTCGCCTTTGTTTTCTATTTTTTAACTCCATTATCGAATCATTATTTGTTTATTTACATTATGCATTTTAATTTCTACATCACTATCTCTTAATTTGCATGTTTTAATTTCTTATATGATTTAATTTGACACTTTTTAAGGATTTTATTTCATCATTTTATATTTTATAACATTGATTGTATTATTTTCTTTATTTCTAAAAGTTAATACATGCCTCTCTCAATTTCTTACCCAACAAGGGTCAGATCAGATGATCAGTAAGGGTAAACATAGGAGACATCAATCAATGGTCATAAGTCAGAGTAAAAATAAGGGTATAAGAACATGATAATATCTCAATGAATTCATACCCAAACAGTCAAGGATCTTTAATTATGAATATTGTAAAATGACTTTGTCATAATAAAATACATAATTCATAAGAACGTGAAATCATAAATAATCAATCATGATCCATGTGAACATATCATAACTATAAGATAATGTTTCTTAGCATACACATAAGTATAGAAAATAATTTCCTTATTTGAGTCTCACTTCCAAATTTATCATAGTGGATTGCGTTCACTTCCCATTCTATCTTTCTTTAGTCAAGGTTCACTCACATGATGGTTATAATAGACAAATTGAATTACTGAACTAGGTTTACTTCCCATTCCAACCCATATTATCTCATGAGATACCATTCTTTGCCCAATTAATTATAGGGATATATAATTCTAGTCCTATACACCACACAATAAAAACAATATATGTGTATTCCACAAGATCATAACACATTCATCATTTAATTATATCATCATCCTTTTAATGTAAATGAGATTAATAAACATTACATCATTTCATCATATCATAACATGTGGAAAAGAAATAAGTTTTATGTAATCATCCTAAGAACATCATATTCATAAGTCATTTAGAGAATTGGATGGAGCCATAAGATCTTATCCCCGTGAAACATAATAATCCTCAAAGGATGTTAACATAGATGAAAAATATCTTTAAATTAATATGTGAACCATTCCTTGTAAATATGAGAAAATAGCTTTTCATTTTGATAAAATTTTAACTAAAAATCCATAGAATATTGAGAAAATTATTTTTTTTGAAAATAGAAATTGAAACATGTAAAGAAAGAATCAAAGAAAAGAATATTTATGACTGGGAAAAAATCAAGGCATACCATATACATTAAAAGAGAAAATTCTTTTCAAACTTTTTAAAAATATTAAAAATAACTTGTTCAAAAAAAAAATTTATTTAAAAATATCACCTTCAAAAAATTATAACAAAAGTAAAAGGTAATGAAAAGTAAATTTTTAAATAATTTCAATTATTTTTAGAATCTTCCATAATTTTTTTAAGAGCATGAAAATGTATGAAAAGTTTTGTTGATTATGGAGGAAATAAGGTGGGATTTTATTTTCTTTAAAAATTCCCAATCATTTTAAGTACCAATGAGAGGAAAATGATACTAATATATAAAAATTACAAGAATAACTTGTAGAGAAGAAAACAAGTTGGGTTTAAAGGGTAATATTCATATAATATCCCTTAGAGTAAATTTATCATAGACATTCAAAAAAAGAAATGCGATTATAACATAAACCCTTACTTTAAGTGCAGTATTACTTCACACACATTAAATTATATTTTATAATAAATATTGATTTATTACACATATAGTATAAAACCATATTAATATATAAATTAATCTTTACAATTCTTTAATAATTTCCAATTATCGTTTTATAAATAACTAGTACTCACTCATGTGTTTTCACGGTGATGTCAACTATAAAAAATGATCAAATACTCAATTTAAAAAACATTATGTAGTGCCCAAATTTAATACATCTTCTAATGATCTTAAAAAACATCCACTGGTAAAATTAAAAACCTCATTCGCTGCTCAATAGAGTACATGAAACAGTTTTAAAAAACATGTATTATAAATGATATATAGTATAACTACAAGATAGAAATAACTAAGACAAAAGAAAAGGTTTCACTGGTCATGCATTCCCTCAATACTTCTATATTCCATGTTGATGTATTTGTCCAAAATCCAGTTATAGGAAATCCAGTAACATGGTATGTAGGAAAAAATATTAATCAGGAAAAATATATTAATCTGTACACATATATTAATACTTATACACCGATATTTATATTGAATGTCTATAAGATGTACAAATATTAATGTAGATATAGATATTATGTGCACGTTCTGGGATACAGTTCAATATCTGTACACAGAACTTCCATACTATCCACAATCAATATTTTTTATTTTCTAACGGTTTTAAAGGCTATGTGTAAACCATAAAAAAGTTTAAACCAGGCAAAACATAAAATAGATTCAAGACCTCCACAACCCACTACTTCAACATCCAAAAATTCCCCACAATAAGGAAAAATTAGAATTTCAATAAATCAACCACCTCACTATCCATGATTTCATAGTGTCACAAAAATGAAAAACCATTTCAAAATTTGAAATTTGAAAAAAGAAAAATGATCATCATACCTCAATTTCCGTCTTCATGAGACACCTAGAGAAGCTGACATTGTTGCAACAGAGAAACAGATACACCGAGAATCGTCATCGTCGTCGCATCAATGTCCCTGAGCCACTGAAGACATCATAAAGAGAAGCACAAAAAGAGTCCCCATGGTCAGAACATCTTGAAGTTCCAATCGCCATTAAACCGAAAACACTGGAAACATACGAGACGTCCACCAGAACCCACCATCAAGGTCAAATACAGAACCAAACTAGAGAACCACCTGTGGAACCCAACACCGCAGACTTCAACCTCGCGCCACCAAAGAAAACCAAGAAAACATAGAAACAAAACTCCAACATGAAAAGAAGTGCCGAAAAACGACCAGAAGCAACAACACCTCTGAACACCAAACCTTAAGAAGAAGATAAAACCCCTGGAGGGAGAACCAAAACGGGGAAAGAAGACACGGTGAGTCTCCTAGAAAGGACTCTGACGCTCGATCAAAACCTCCCAATCCACCCCGAGAGCCTTCACACCAGACCAAGATGGGGTCCAGAGGCAAAGGATCTAGTGACAAGAGCAGAAAAGAAGCCAATAGAGACCTTGACAAGGAGCCTCGGATAAAAGAACAAACATGGAACAAAAAAGGGGAGAAAGAGAATGAAACCCTGAGAACAAAGCATGTGAAGAAACCACCGAAAGGAAAGGTCTGCACACCACTACCCCCTATGATATAATCCCAAACCCATCTAAGAAACCAACCTACCTAACCAATATGGGGTCAAGTGTGTTGGGCTAGACCGGAAGAGCAGTGTGGGAGAGGGGGAACAGTCCAAACCAGAGGTCCCGGAAGGATGAACTAGAGGGGAAGGAAAAAAAACCAAAGCCTAGAATATGGGAACCCTGTAAAGGAGGGGCCATTGAGAATAAAGGAAAGAAAGAATAAAGAGGGAACCTAGAAATAAGAGGCCTAAGAACCGAGATAAGGATCCATCACCACTGGGGAGCTCTTGAAACCATAGTAGGAGGGAGAGAGCAGAGAATGGGAGCTGGGAAAATGAGGAGCCATTTATGAAAAAATCCATCAATAATATCTATACATAGATATTTTTACATACACATGTTGTGCATTCAACGATGTCCTCTCACATTAATGTTCCTAATTATGAATATTTAATGAACATGATTAATTCCACATAATTATTAAAGTTAAATGGTTAAATAACATATATTAAAAACTCAAAATAATGATAGGGCTCCTGCTTGGCATCCAAGAGACCCGGGTTCAAAACTGGGTAGAGGTGAATTTCTGGGTACTGTAGCGGTACTGTAGTATTAATGTAGCAGTTACTGTTCGGTACTGTAGTAGTTACTGTTCAATACTGTAGCATCCGGAACTATTCACCCGATTTGGGCCTTCGGGCCACCGGTTTGGGCCTACAGGTCTCCAGGACCTTCGGGTCATCAAAGGCCTTCGGGCCTTAGGGCCTTCAGGTCACATAGACCATGGAGTAGCCCAGTTCACACAGAACAGGCCCCATAATAGGATTAGAGAAACATGAATAGCATCCACCAGATGTAGAGCTAACCGGATTGGAAGAATGAGAGGGTATGACTGCCTCCATCGGGACCAGGCACCGTGCAGATTTGTATGGGGAAATGCTAGCCGATCAGCAATGCAAGGTGGGGAGCAAAGGAAATCAATGATGCAAGACACTGGGGAGGGGTAGTTCTAGTGGGCTGGGCTTATGGGTCATGTATGGGCATGGTATGCCTCTAGGCCTTCGGGTCATGTATTGCGGGTCATGTTGGGACTTGTGCCTTGGGCCTACAGGTCATGTAATGGTTCCCCTTCAACCCTTAAAAGGGGGATTATCTATAATAAAATAAAAAATAAGGCCTTTGGGCCATTCAGAGAAAATGGTCATAAGTGTTCACGAACATGATTATTATAGGTTGAACACATACATAGATATAACTCATATGGTAATTAAATATCAAGGGATTGATCACTATTATTGTACCCCAAGAAAGCTAATATTTCAATATTAGACATTAAAAATATGGGTAAATGGTCCCAAGAGTTGCGGAACACCAATATTATAGTTAAATGGTCACATAAAACATATAATACAGTTTGATGAATAGTTAATGAACATGATTATTCAATATTTTGAAATGAAAAATTTATGATACTTAATTTGAAAAAAATTGGACAAAGAATTTAGAAATCATAATTAAAGGTGCACCTAATTTATATACTTCATCCTGCAGAACTATCTCCTGAAAATGAAAAATTAGAGCCTATACAAACAACATAAAGAATTTATAGAAACTAGAAACAAAAGGCCCAGTGAAAATCTTGTATGATAACTTCATATAGAATCTATATATGATAATGAGCACATATATATTGAGGCAACTTATTTTAAAATATATTTTGATAAATATGGGTGACCAGTCACCTGTTTCCTATTCAGTCAGAAAATTAGTGTAATGAATACATCAAACCCACTGGTTTAATGGGAAATTCGATCTGTCTTGGATCATTTTCATAAAACTAATTAAATAATAATGCACAAAATATTAAAAATCATTTATTTTCTGAATTCTCTAGCTGATATTTCTAAAATCAATAAAACTTTACCGTGAAGAAATAGAAGACTCCCAGTTACTTTGTTATCCTATTAAAAGAATGTTGATGTAAACATTTGTCAACATGTCACCATTATTTTACAAATTGGTACAATAAAAACATGATTTTTAAATAAAAATTTCACTATTATTCTACAAATGGGTACAATAGAAAAAATATTTTTAAACAAATTTATTATGTACGTATTACGAAAAAAATTAAAAAAGGGACATGATTAAAGCCATGTAAATCATGAACTAAATGAAAAAATTAGGGTTTTAGGAATGATTGTGTTTTAATGGACTGTTTATGTCCCCTATATTATATAAAATAACTTTTCATTTGATGATAATTAAAGGGGTTAGATAAATTTAACTGGATAGGATGAAAGGGGTGATAAATATCTTCCATTTTTTAATGACTGAAAATGAAGAAATGTTTAACATAAAAACACCACCAAATGCTTGCTGTCATTAGGATCAAATTTTTATGTCCTTTATATAGCATAAAATATATTTAAATTCCTCATAATCTGCATATTTAGATTTGAAATCATCATATCTTCATGATACATCAATTACAATCTATGATTAAATTAAAGGCATGGTTCAAAATGCATGAAGTCATTAACAATGCATTTAAATTTAGAGTTTTACTGGGAAACACTGATATAATCTATCGGTTCAGTGAATGTATATTTAAGCTACGCAGACTAATACCATTTTTAATATATTTTATATATTTAAACGATAAATTAGTGGTATATAATATTTAAATAAAAGTTGATTAAATATAGAGATAATTAAAATAGTATAAAACATAAAGGATAATCACATTTTATCTTTGTACTGAATATTGAACTTCAAGATCTTCTAACATATTCAATAATATCTGTACATAAAAATTTAAAAAACTATAAATATAATTTATAAAAATTATAATAAATACTAATGTAATATTATAATAACAATATATGCAGGATATAGAGAGTTTAACTCTTCTAATTCATTTTTTTGGATGTAAAACCTGTTAAACAAATTAATTTCTAGTAATGAGTGGTTTGTAATTATGACCACTTTATGTACTTATATTATTTATAAAAAATTAATTAAATACATTCCAAATTAATAAATTTTGTGATATGATGATCTCAAGCAACTTGGAAAAGGCATTAACTAATAACGATCATCTTCTATAGTGTAACAGGCTTCCAAATTATATATACCATCCAAAGTGTTGGTCCGCTATATAGTTTTCATTGAGCATTAATACTTGATTACTATTAAATGGTTGTTGCAGCTACAACCAAGATTAGATAACATGGCTTGTGGTAAGTATCGAAACCAAGTGCAGAAGGATCCTGGGAGGCTATTGTTTTTTTACCAAAATAGCTCCCTAGAATAATGCAGCATGAAGTAATTAAGGACAAGGTGAATTGGGAGATATCTGAATAAAAGATTTGAAATAAAGATACTTTCACAACCTTGGTATCATTAAAAAATAAAGTACCATTACAACATACAAAATCATATTTATTTGCATGTGATTATTCCAAGCTTGTTATTATCAGGAATAAAAGATAGGAAATGCCCTTCCAAGGGAAATAATCCCTCAAACTCAAAACAAAATTACATTTATGAGGCAATATCAGAAATTAAACAGACCTTGTGTGTTCTAAAAACTCAGATGGAGAACCCATTTAAAATTTCTCTCAAAGAAGAGAAACCCCCTCATTAATTTAATTAAAGAGAATACTGGATGTGAGAAAGAAATGTTCTGGTAACCTAAGAATTGAAATATCATGTCATTTTTAAGTTTTGAACAACTTAAATATAAAATGAAATCAAAATCATAAAATTAATTTTAAAAAATACTACAATAAAAAACTCTTGTATGTGGTATGTTTTCATAAATATAACATTCCATTATAGTTAATATTTCCAACTATCTGAAGAGCATTAGAGTTTCCTAAATAAAAAATTTGCTGGTGTAAACAAAATATATATATATAGTAGGACTTGATAAGTACTATATATTAGGAGTTTAAATAATACTAAGCTCAGAGAAAGAGAGTATATAGTAGGAGTTGAAGTAGTAGTAGGAGTTGGAACAATACTAAGCTCAAAGTAATATAGTATATAGCAGGAGTTGAGAGGTCACAATATTTATAGAATTCTATAAAAAATATGATAAATGTACCAAATGACATTATTCTATTTTTTTAGTTTCTTTAGTTAGAAACTTGACTTCATCGTCAATATCATTTATCCCCATAAGAAATACTAAAATATCACCCATGGGATCCTAAATATTAATATGGGTAATAAATATGCAAGATTACCTTTTTTAAGACAGATTATTAATATTTGATCTGAAATTATGAGACCCAGCATGAAGAAAATAAGTGTGAATGAAAATCATTGAAAATAATTCCATAAATGAAAATGAAAACCATGTGAATGATAAATCATTGATAAGAATATTAAACAGTCACTCTATAGTTGATTGATCATTATGAAAATGTGTTCATGAACTTATCATCACATAAACACATTACTCCAAATACAACAATACCTGATCAGGGGTTGACATAATAGTCAAAACCGAGGCTTAAAGATAATCCGGGTTAGGCTCTTCAACAAAATAGTATTTCAAAACAAACCCCTATCTTGATAGGTCCAATTAAATTGTTATAATATCACACAAAAGGCCATATGTTTTATGGCTATTTTTTTGTAGTTGTTCTTTCACAAAAAAATAGCACCAATACAAGATAAACCTAATGCTTAAGAATAATTTTTTTATTTTAAAAAAAATATATAGATAAAGATAGAATAATAGAGGGTGGAAATTTATAAGAGTCGAGGGAAAAAATTCAAACAATAAAAACAACATACCTCAACAGATAAGATAACTGGTTCAACCATGGGTTCAAGGTCCACACCATCAAATTCTCAATTTTTTCTACTAATTTTCAACATTTAAAATATGTGTGATCAACAAGATTGAATGGAATAACCACTCCCAAAAAAGATACTATATCTCATATTAGTCATGGAAACAAAACCTCCTAAAAAACAAACAATGATTTATCTTCAGTTGTAGCTGATGAGATAATGAGGCATAGTTTGGGTCGACAATATTGGATCTACATTTATGATGATAAGTGCAAAAAGTATAATGATGAAACGTTCAGTTTCTGGAAAAATTTCATAAAGATTTATATTACAAAAAAATACCTTTTTCAGGAGTCCCAATAAGATATCAATCGAAAGGGATCTTTCATTGTCCTCATCCTTCAACATTACACTAACATGATCATGTCCAAAATTATTAATGAAAGGACACATAAAAATATGGATGATAATGGAATCTCGGGTACTAAAAAAGAAGATATAATAGAAGGATAATATAACACCTGTAGTTGGTCAAAAGAGGACCATCCATTATTTCTCTCAGCAATAACCAATTTATGAGAAATTTTATCATGGTCACATCCTGTGCTGCCACACACAAAAACTTCTAGTATGAAAATACATAAAAATGACAAAAAGTACACACAAATAATGATAAATAGATATATATGCTGCTAATTGAATTATTCAAATGACAAGAAATACAGAAACATGAAGATAAATACATAAATTAGCATATGGGAAATAAATATGGTATTGAATCATCAATATCACCTTACCCCATAAGAGTTATCATAGGTCTCTTGTAAAATTAGTAAAAAATATCTTTAGGTAAATACACTTGATGATCCAAATTGTGTGCGAATGATCCATCACAAATAAATAAAAACAATTGTAAAAATACACTGTTTAGTTACACACAACCCATGAAAATAGAAACCAAAACACATTTTTCATAGTCAAATGGGTCCAAAGAGATTCAAATTAGTGAAACATACCTTCAGAAAAGAAAAGATCCTTAGATGACCATACCTTCAACCCAGCTAGAAATAACACCATTTATTTATGACACTAAACACATTCAATGCTTCAATCATACTTTAGCTTAAAACATTTCCATGAACATTGAGTTACATATAAAAAAACACCAAAAAGAAAAAGAAATCAATGTTGTATAAAATAAAATAACTCCAATACATTTTTACCTAGAAATATCAGTTTTCCATCACGAATATCATGCTTCAGGGAATTGATAAGATCAAATTAAGTTTCATAGTATTTATAATTTCTTGAAAAATCAATTCATTTGTGGGTTATATGATAAAAAAAGTAATGTCATTAAAGGTAATAAGGTTTTATTTTTCATGTAATAAATATTTGGTTGTTTTATGTAAGAGGAGGGGTAGCCAAATTTCTTTTCCCCAATTGGAGTCATTCACCCATTCAAATAAGCTTCAACAAAGAGACATCAACCACTTCATAAGACCTAACAAATTGAAATTTAATAACAAAATAGATAAATCCATATTTTATCTTTCTATATCATGATAATCACTATCACCATTCTATAAAAATTAGAAGTTTTATAAATAATAAGTGCATATAGAATATTCAAATGTATAAAAGTGCATGAAATTTACAAAATCCAAAAATTTCCTTACTATATCTTTGTCATAAAAACTTCTTGTATTTAATGGGTGATCTTTAGTGTTGATCCCAATCATGTGAAGAACCCACTAAAAATTTCAGTTGAGAATGGTTCTGCAATGAGAGGAAACATTGCCTTGCCTAATGCATGATAAAGCATGAATGGAAAACAATAGAACTTCCAATGACCATATGTTATGTACTTATTAATAACATGATTGTTTTAATAAAATATTAATTATTTAGAATTTTTCAAATAGAATATGTAATATTATATGTTTCTATAAAAGTAATATTGTTTATGATAAAAATTGTTGTACGAATTTGAATTCCATATCATAATGTGGCACAAATGATGTTTTTTTTATAACCATGGTGGTGCAATTAAGTTACCAAATCAAGCCACATAAAAAAATAAATAGAGGAAAAAATGACCCACTAGTTTAAGATAAAGATACATCTTCAATACAGTTGAAATAAGTAAGTAAGAAGAGATACAAAATCTGGTTGGTAGAAGAAAAAAATAAAGTAAAACATGATCCACTGCTTCAAAAGAAACCAATAACTATAATAAAGTATAATTAAATGATCTACTAATCCAAAAAAATGTCAAGTGATATTTAGTTCAAATAATTTAATTCCCGATTGCTCTAATACATGATTTGCTACTCTAAAATACATGATTCACTTCTCTAGAATACATGATCCACTACTTTTAAAAATGATCCACAGATCTAATAAAACACATGATCCACTGATCTAATAAAACACCTGATCCACTGATGTAATAAAACACATGGTCCACTTATCTATTGAATTACATGATCCACTACCCAAAACAAATGCATGACTCAAATTATCCAAGAAAAAACTTTTTCCACTACTCTAAAAAATGATCGAGAACGGAAATAAAATACATAATCCACTAATCCAAGAAAATACAAGATCCACTACTGTAAAAAATGATCCACTTCTCTAAAAGATATCAAGTATGATTTAGTAGAAGTATAAGTAACTAATAATAATTGGATGTGAAGTGATTTATGACCAATATGAAAACATTTCATAAATTTATAGAAGTTCTACATACTTTGAAAGTTTTGGGGAGTTAATAGTGGTGGAATAAGAGGTATTAATCCAAGAGCTGAACACCTAAAAATTTATCCAATATGTTTACCAATAGATACTAAAATGTTTAAAAATAATAATACACACTATTTTTTACTAATAGGGAAACACTTTAATAATAAATCCATAAATATGTATAATAAATTTGTAAAAACACTACTTAAAGACAATTGGGAAACACATAAAAAAGAATTATAGAAATATCTATGTATGAATAATAGGGAAACTCTTGAAAATGAGGAAATGAAAAAAGTATAAAAGAGTGAATGATATTTTTGTTAGGTAAAATTAAAAACCAGATTCATACAAATCTACTTAACCAGGGTACCTTGAACACATTGAGATCCTCCATGTTTACATACACTAATGGCAATTTGTAAGGGTCATCCATATAAATTTAAAACAATTACAAGGATTCAAATACAAAGGAATTAAAATGTTAAAGTAGAATAATATATTAAAGTAAAATTATTTTTTAGGGGTTACCATAGATAGAAGGAACTAGAATCACGATCCTGAGGTGTTTTTATTGCATGTCGAGGAGGTTATGATAGTGTAAATGAAGGGTCACCATTGATACTTGCAAGAGAAATAGCAAGACGATGTATTCACCAGTGTAAATGTATTTGGGAAGGAAATGAAGGTTTTGTAAGGGGAATGGTTCAACCATTAGAGATTTAGGTGTATGTATATGGAGATTTGTTTACAATATAAAAAAAACTTTAGATTTTCACAAGATGGAGAGGTGGGAGAAGTTGGTTCCGAGTGCTGTCATGGAGAAGAGATAATGAGAGGAGGTGAGGTAGTCAGATATTTTAAATGAAGGAGAAGATGTATTCATAAGTGAAAATGGTCAATCAAGGAGGAAATTTTGGAAATGGAAGGTAGGTAGAATCCATAGGGAGAAGTGGAATTTAACTTTAAAGATGAGTGAAATGGATTGAAGGAATAGAGGTAAAAGAAGGGGGTTTAGGATAAAACCCTATGTTGGAGTGGAAGAAACATCATGGGGTGGAGGGGTAGGTAATAGAAGAAATTAGTGGGGAGGAACATGACACTAGCAGAGGTGTTGGCGGAGGAGTGTGTGTAAATCATATGGAACCCTAATCGCAGTAGTGGTAAATCCCAATCAGAGGATGGTTTGGAGGGAGGTAAACCTAGAGAAGGGGAAGGTATGTAGGGAGGTAATGGAAAACTGGATGGGGATGGGTGATTTTGAGGGCTATATGATTGAAAATTCATTGAAGAGTAACCTAGATTCAGTATATATAATTGTATTTCTCCTTAAACTAAATATGCTTGTGAAAACCAGTCTTTTTTCCTTGCATTTTTCAGTTCGATGGTTTTAATAATTAATTCTTTATCACGGATTCATAATATCTATAATATTAATCACTACATAGGTATTATATTTATTCATCATATAAAATTTTATAATCATTAATATAAAGCATTTATGAAAATTGAATTACACAACTTCAGGGGGATGGTAGTCCATACGTATGCATGAGGATGTTTCCAATTTTCAATGGATGGAATGAAAGAAAAGTAAATAGTAATTAAACATTATAGAATCATTATTATATAATAAATATCATATATAATATATCATTATTACCATCCATTCAAAGATAAAATGAAAATCAACCACATCGCTTCGTGGTGGTGGTAGTTCACATGTACACACGATGTTATAATGATCCAAAAGATGGAAAAGTAAGAAGGTATATAATATATTGTAACCAAATAATATTATTTATTTCAAAAATATTATATATAAATATTAAATCCATCATAATAACCAAGCATGAAAAATGGTGATTGAAAATGAATTCTATCACTATGTGGCGACGGTAGTCCACTCGTGCACATGAGCGATACTTTAATTTCCCATTTGATGGGAAGGAGGTAGAAAACGGATTTAAAATAATAATAATAAAATATTTTTACATTTAAGATACCATATGAATCATTTTATAATGGATAAAATGGATTTATAAAAAGTATAATAGGCGAAAAACATTGAAAGAATAAGGTAAGGCGATTACCTCTTATTTGAGAAAACTCCTTTGGGTCAGATATAGGATGGTCATAGGGTAAGAAAATAATCACTTTAATGAAGGGAAAGAATATAATAAGGCTTTATATGATTATTCTATAATCTATATATTTATTTTTTTGTATAGTGTAGAAGCCGTGATTCCCATTTATAAGTGAGGGGACAGACACACATGGAATTACTTAAAATATTTAAATAATATAATATAGCTGCCTAGTGAAATTGCATTCAAATAGATATTAATAAAATGTTATGACTATTTAAATTCAAAATATTTTCAACCAATATAATTTAGATTATTTTCATTTCATTTTACCCTTATATCTTGGTTTAACCACCAAAAAAGCGTTTTTAACCCTAGTTGTGGTAACACGATTTTACTATTTTATCTATTAATCATTACCCTATTACATTATATTAATTATTATGATTCTAAATATGTAATAATTTTTATAAGAGTCAATATTATCTTTGTTTTTTATATTCATTTTAATATAAGTTCCCAAAACACACAAAAACCCATTTTTCAGAAAAATGTATTTTAAGCACAAAATCGAGTTTAACTTTATTCCTTTCTAAGTAGAAAAAAATTGATAAATTTTAAAATATTTTATTTAATTTATTTCATATATAATATAGTAAAATTATCAATATATAGTGATTTATTTAATTTATTAAGATAAAAACACATTTTTCACATTAGAATAAATAGTTTTCTATAGAAAAACATTTTTTACCTTCAAATGATTCTATTTTCATTTATAACCATTTGATAAAAAATTAATTATTTTTCTAAAAAAATATATAATTAATTTTCCAAAAAATATTTAGTCATATTCATACATACCAATCTCATAGATAGGTGATAATTGTCCCTTAATTACAATTCAACAGTATATCACAGTTCATTTAAACTAAGTGTTTCTTGTAAAGAACGATATTAGAGAAATTGAATTTATTTAAAGTGAAATATATCATAAAATATTAGCGCATTAAATATTTATATTCAAAATTATTCTATAATAGATCAAATATCAGTAACACAATTTTTATATTTTTAATTACACACTATTCTTTATGTTTGTTATGTTTAAACCCTTGAAGAAAATATCCAATATCATCCAAAATAGATTTATTCTTATGATTTTATAAATATAGATGTTTATATTTTTCACCTAGTATTTAAGGGAAATCATGCTACCCGAATTTCTAATTTTCATACATAGATTCATTTATGTGAAGAACTCCCTTATACGGTTCTTCACATATCAGAATTTTGATACATGGTACTCATATGCCAATTCTCATACGCGAGTCTTCATTTACATATGTGGATTTTAATTGAGTTATACATTAAAATTTGGCTATATGAAGTTCAAATATTCCATGGAAATCCCTCACATGAGGAACTTATTTACATCATTTCATTTTACCATATGGATCTTTACTTCCTTACATAGTTCCTGAATTCAAATACATAGAATATTTTGGCTACACAAATTATATTTTCATGGGACATTTGGATATGTAATTAATCGTATATATATGGAAATTCATGTGTTTTAATATATTAATAGTTTTTTGAACTCAACTTTGTGGATTCAAATATATTGGAATTTTACTAGTGATGAATTTTCCTAGGATAGAATTCATGTATGTAGAATATGCACATATCCATTTCCCCAAATTTCATTCAATTTCAAACCAAGAATCCTTCACTTTAGCTCCAACTGATATTGTACATTCATAAACACATCAAAACATCATTGTAAAATTATGTAACTTTCTATCCCAATTCAAAAAAAATTCCCAAACATTCTTTCACAAGTGAAAAATCTTCCCTTAATGTTCTTTAGTATTGGGAATTGCGTTTTTTCACTTTGGACTTCTTCCATGTGTTACATCATGGCTTTCAACTGTCATATGTGAAAACACACATAGATATACTTCTCATTACTCATGTATCTTAAAAATCCAATTTAGATAGCTTTATAAACACATATTATAACAGAACATAGAATTTTCTACTATATAAAGCACTCTTGATTTTCAAAACTATTTTATATAGTACTGAAACCCCTCTTTAAAAGAATCTCATGATTTATACTTTATGTTTATTTCAATAATCATCTAATTTTTATAGACTTTCCACTTGAATCTGACAAGATAAGTATTCAAGGATAACAACTTCTTAATTACCTTTCCCACATACATGTAATGGGAGTATGAATTATTCCTTATGGGTTGGATAATTTAATCCATCAAACATCTCATCACCTTTTCAAAATGGAATTGATAGTGATAATAAGAGAATGTTACAACAAATACAACCATTACCCCATGTTCAATTTAGTTTATTCTATACCAATTTTTTGGGGGATGTGATTGAGGTTTAAATTGCCTTAACATGGTCAATATAATGTGAAATCTAAAAGTATTTTTATTGATTTATGATTACAACATAAATTTAAATATATAATATTTATATTTGTAACATTATTCAAAAAATTTATGATTTATTTAAATGTTTATGTAATTAATGAAATTTTTATTATTTGATAATAAAAGTATTCACAAATGTTACATGTTTTTAAAATATTATAGAGTTTATATTAAAATATTTTAAATGGAATTATTAAATGTTCATATTAGATAAAATTAAAATTTTCATGTTTATCCATAACTAAATTAAAATATTTATATAATATATTTATGACTTGTTCTTATATATTTATCTCATATCTAAATTCTTTAAAATTCCATTTATTAAATATCATTTCCTATTAAATTCAAATATATAAACATTTTATATTATGAATTTATTTAAGATTTATTTTATAAGTATTTTAATGACATCCATAAATTATCATACATGATTTTACGGAGTTTCATGCTAGGTATGATAATTGATATAGTTTTCTTCTATATTAATTTTTAATTGTATTAGGCTATTATATTTATTTAAGTAAAATTTTGATTATACATAAAAGGTGTTTGAATTATAATGAAATAAAAATAACTATTAAGTAAATAACCATGGGTATAGGTAATATGGTCTAGACTACTCACTAGAATGGGAGTTTAGGCTCTATATATAAAAGTGGTGGTTGGATACCTTCTTATCTATGCCTCATCTTGTAGTTTTTTTTAATTTTATATGATACTGAGATTTCAGATAATAAGTTTTCATGTTTCTTAAGAATGGTATGCATTTGAATATGTTTGAATAAAGTTTGATTTTAATTTTGGTTAGTAATATAATCTGTGGGTTTTATAAAGATTTACACATCAATATGGTTTAATGATATTTATTTGGGGGAAGGAATATAAATTTTAAATCCAATAATTATAATCACGCATGAAATTAAAGAAAATAACATGGGATAATAAGATAATATATTTAAATCCACTTGTTAAAAACAAAGTGTTAGATCCTATTCAAAGGAAACACTTTTTAAGACCTTAGTCATTCAATATGATTAACCATATTCATTAGGTTCCCATTGATTAATATATTCTAGGTAAAGTATATTATAAGTGACCTTAACCAATATGTTCCAATATATTATGTGAGATTTGGGTCACACTTAGCTGGGAAACCCTATCCATTTGGATACTTGAGGAATAGGGTTGAGTGAATCAAAATGATAAATAAGAATAAAGGGTTATCCACTCAACTATCTAGGATTATTATGTGATATGTTCAATATGGTTGTCTATTAGATATTATATTGGATTATGTTAAAAAAATAAGTAGGATATGGCATGATGAAATATTTATCTTATCGCACTAATGGATATGATGTATTTAATAGGTTTTGTCATTTTAGTGGGAAAACATTTAATCAAATTCCTTAGTAAACGAATATAAAACACGATACACATTTGATAAATTTTTTTATTATAGATACAATTAAATAATCATCATCATATATAACTTTGAAACCAATATTAGAGAAGTAAAATATTAATGGATGAAAATTTATATAATGGTATAAAAACCTATAAATTTTCATTATGTAAGAAATACATTTCCATTTGTTTAAGAAATACCATCTAGGTTAACAACATTTTGAAGTCATTCAAAAAGTGAATCTATATTATTTTTATACACATTGATGAATTCACTCGATGTTTCAGAGGAATTAGATACAAAATGACATAAGGAAATTTATTCTCTACTATATAATCAATATTGTTGGGTTTGTTTGTGGCCTGTAGGTATAAAAGGTTTTAATTATGGATTATATTTAAAATTAAATTCTTTTTATAATTATTGTTTGAAATGTTCAAATAATGTTTATGTGTTTAATAGATTTTTATCCTATTTCATCATAGTTTTTAGAATATGTGGGAATGAAATTTGTTGTTTAGGATTTGGTATTTTTTTGATAGTTCAACTGGGTAAAGGATTTTGATAAAATGAAAATATTATATAGTCCAATAGTGAACCTTTTTCATTGAATCCTATATAAGGTTTTAGGAAGGAGGAGAAATGTTTCTATAAGATATGGAATTATCCAAATTACATTAAGTGGTTAATGAAACTCTATGAGAATCCCATATTATGTTTTATTATTATAGAAATAAATTCTATGATTTTGAAGGGTTTATGATACCAAATATATATTTGAAATATGTTTTCAATATATAGATTTTAAAATATAAGTTAATAATAAATAAATTTTGAAGTTTAATTTATAGTGATGAAGCAATGGATTTTTAAATCATGGAGTTGGAAGAAAAGGAATATTTTCAGATCAAATGTATATGAATAAATTATTACTTTACATCTATTATATGAAAAGATAAGTTGTTTCTAAAAAATGTTATGAAGAACATGGGTTGATAGTTTAAATATGCATGGTTTATAATTCATAAAATTCTATAATTTGGTTGATAAGAAGATGAGGATAATTTTTTTATCAATTAAAAATATGTATACCCATTATATTTATTAAAATATGAATGTAAACGATCCCACCACCCAACTATCATATATTTTAAAGAATAATAACTTCATTATAGAATATATCCCTAAAACATAGAATATCATATAAAGTATGGATATAATGATTTATTTATTAAATATTTTCACTATGAAGTTGTAAGTATTATTTCGTGAACATAAATGATTTTTTATATCTTATAATGATATTTTGATGATAATATAATTTTTAAGAGTTTAGTGGGAGTATGTTTGTACTGAAATAAGTTTTAAATGTAATAAATACAATATTAGAACCATCATAATCAATTTAAAATTCACTTTATATCCAAAAAGAGTTTATGATATATTTTTAGAGAAATATGTTAATGTAAAGAGTTACACTTAGTTAAAAAAATTATATAAAAAATATTTTAATTGGAATGGTTTCAATATTATGACGATGAACGTAAAAAGATTTCACAATATAAAAAAGTTATTAGTATTATACTTTTTGATTTTGTAACTGTAAAGTGTTTGAATACTATGTTCAAAGAGTAAAATTATTAGGAATATTATTTATAAGTCTCACCATTATTAAAAGAAACTCTCTCCAGATATTTATACCACTATAATTGTTTTGTGAATGGTCTTATTGGATGGTCACATAGATATGTGGAATGAATTTTATAAATATGTAATGAGTTTAAAAAGACCCTAAAAATGAATCAAACATAATACCTCTTAGGTAGAATATAATATAGTATATAATTACTTAGTTTCTAATATATGGTTTTTTTATAATTGTTAAATGGTTTTAATAATATAAAACATATCATTTTATACAAAATATGGTCTCCACTTTTTCATTCGTTCACATTATCTATATATATTACTTGCATTGAAATAAAAATTAACCTCTTAAAGTATGACCTTGAGTTATCTCTAACCTATGTTACTCATTTATTACTAAAGGTTGTGATAAAGTATTAAGGTTACCATGTGTAGGATTTTGTATAGATACATAATATAAAATCATAAGACACCAAAGGAATTTTGTGTGTTGGATAACATTCCTTGTATACCACATAGAGTTCCATAAACTATGTCTTTGGTATACTAGGGGTGTATGTTTCATATTGAATCCTGGTACCTATGGTTGGAAGGTTACCTAGAATGAGGACCTCAATAATCTTATACTTTTCTTATGCCATCCATGTGGTTGAGATAATCAGGGATTGTTGAGTATGATTTTGATCTTTTCTTGTGATGGGGATTAATCAAGATGGGGTTTTTTACTAATGTATGATGATTACAACATATGGGACCTCAATTGAGGTAAATAGAGGAAGTGTATATCGATGCCTAGATAATATACATATGATTTACTTATCTATTTGGATGATGTGCATGTAATATTCCCATCCTCTTGGGTGAATTAAATTCATCTTTATTATTTGTTTATACACATACAATTTTGAATGTATGAGTATAATATTTGGGATTGACATACTTTGTGTCCCATTGTAACTCGATTTCTTACAAAAAGGGATTATGTGATTATTTATATTTGTATATTATAAAATTGGTGGACATTTTTACAGAGATACATGGGTTTAATAGAGTTTAAACTAGATCCATTTATTGCTTGAGTAGCAATGACACTTATCTAGATGGCATTATTTCATACATTTATAGATTCGAAAATTTATAATTATTTTCAGTGTTATAAGATCCCATGGGGTCACACTTTTTAGTTGTGAAAATAAAAATAATTTATTTACAAGGTGTTCCTATGAAATACTAAAAGATACCTCAAAGTGTTTTGGAGGATATTTAAAGGAAGTTTTATGTGTATTTTCATAATGTTATTTCATATTATTATGAAATTTGGTGAAAATTAATGATACCATTATAAAATGAGTTTTGGATTTAGATTCCCAAGTTTGTATATATGAGGTTACATAAGATGAAAGTGTTATTAGTATTTGCAAATTTAGTAAACGAGTGATATTTATGAAACTATACACTAAATGCGCCACTATGACATCATGGTCTTCCCAAGATGCACCATGATATGGTTATTGTGACCAATCAATAGTGTTATACGTGGTAGTGACCTATGTTATACAATAATATGTTAACTTTATTCTTTATTCCACTCCATAATATCATTATAGACTTATATCATCTTAGGATAATTGTTAAAGAAGCTTGAATATCCCAAAAGTTTATTTAAAAATTAAAAAAAAATGAATAAAAAATGAAGATTCAAAAGCTATAAACATAGTAACTTATAAAATAGTCTGAGACATTATATTTAATAATATAAATGTTCCTAAAAAATTTGATATTATTGGATGGCCAATTTATAATGGATCTTTTTTTGTGGATTTTGGGGGTGATATTATGATTCGATCACTAAACCGATCTATGAAAAAACTCTCACTCTATTTCTATATTTATTTTTAATGAAAGTATATATCCAACTGTGAGGAAGAGCGGTTAATTCCCCAAAATTGGTAGATTCACATAACCTATGGATACCATATAGGGATGATTCATTCTATTAATTCTTTTTTATCTCAATCACACTAATGTGGTAAATCTTTGAAATTATAGACCACTAATTGTGTATGGTATGGAATTTTTCAGTTATCTATTGAACCCAATTATTATGTAAATATCCCATGTTTTTAGGTTATGGTTTTTATTTAAACTTCCTTTGAATAAGTTTCATTATATCCAAAACCCTACACACTTTTCATCATTTTAGTGATAATAATTCAAAAAACCAATGTAAATTATATTGAAGATTAATTTGGACTGTAGTTGAAAAATTGTAGGAGTTATATAATAGTGGGGTTGAGACATATAATGCATCGATCATAAAAAAAAGTAAAATTAATTATGCTCAATTTTGGATCATTAACAACTTCCCTATTCATCTACTTGTTTGGATTGTCTAGTTTGTAACTTTGATTTTGAGACTGAGTGACTACCTTATAGTAAAAAATGATGCTTCTTGTTTCATCATAGATTTTTGGATGCATCTTATAAACTTCACATGAAAAAGTCAAAATTAAATTAAATCATTGATCATTGACAACCACCAAAGTTACTTAAAGGTTAATAAATATTGAAGAAAATGGTTAATGTTAATGGAAACTTTGGAAAGGTCCATTATTTTGAAGATAGTGGAAAACAAGTTCAATGTACATCATCAGTTGAAATTAAAGTTCCACAATGAAATTAAAAGTGTATATTTTTCAAACTTCCATAATAAAAATTTAATTAACATTATCAAAATATTGATGTTATTCATATTTAGATGGATATATGTGGTAAATTTATTTTTACATTACTTAATCGGCATGAGAAATCAAAGGACCATCTTAATTCTTAGAAAGACCTATTAATAATTAATATAAATCATTATCTATGGACATATGATAACAAAAACAATGATACCATATTATTTTTAAATGAAACATAAAGATAAATATATTTTCCTTAAAATATTAAATTGTGTGAGAGTACCTAATAACTATTCAAGTTAAATTTCAAGATGTGTTTACTAAAAACATTATAAGATACATGGATTGAAAAAATAACATATTTCTCTTGAGTAGTAACTACCTTTGAAATATGGTACTTTGTTAACTTAAAGAGTAAAAATATTTTTAATATAGTGTTTTACATTATTAAGATAACTTTGTGAAAAGAAATTATAACCAATATACCATCACAAGCTTCTATAATAATTATACTAACACTTTTTCATAATGAGATTATCTTTTCCCCTCATTTTTTTACTTTTATGATACCTTCATTTATGCATCTGGATAAGGAAATGAAATTAGGAGGTCTTGAACATTATTGATGGATATATCTAATTGATAATTGTTTTATTTATATATGTTTATTCTTATGTAAAAAATTGTTTTCGAATCCTGAAATACATAGTTAATTATGTTTGATTTCTTTTGTATTACAGATACATAAAAAATTTGATATCATATATTAAAAATAAATCCCAACCATAATGAACTTTTTATGAAGGTTACTTGGGGGAGGAGAATTTCACCTTTTTTATAAGTACTTGGATGAAATTGAGAGAAGATTAAATCATGTCGGTTTTATTGAAAATATGTCTAATCAAAATCAACCTTATATAAAATAAAAAATCATTCATACCATTGAACGACTGGTTGTGAGGACCTAAAATATTACAAAAACAAAACTAAAATTATAATAATATATATATATGTGATACTGAATAATAAAATTTTAGATCCATTCATTTAACAATTGGGGTTAAAAATAAAGTGACACATGAGAAGTTGAATAAAGAATGAGACAGATATAACAAAAGCTATAAATAAAGAGATGGTAGAATGGTTTTCAAGTCGTGTAAGTTCAAAAATAAAAGAACTCATATATACTATAGGTTGAAACATTTATTCTATAAATGTAATAATTTAAATTAATTTTTATAGAATATGAATATATATATAAAATGTATCATATGATTTCAAGTTTTTGGCTTGGATTACATTAAGTTAGGAATGAAAATTACACACTTACAATGTTTATGACATAAAAGTTTATAAAATCGATCTAGTAGAAGGTTAAAAACAAATAATAGAGGTATATTTTCATTAAAAAATCTTGGATATTGTGTAAATTTGACTGATATTATAAAATTGAACTACCATAATCAATTTTATGTTTTTTTATTCAAATAATTTTTTGTTAATATTATGTGGACATTAAAATATCTTCTTTAAAATTTACTATTGTGAACTTCGATAGATTTATGGGTATTAATAAATATAAATAATATAATCTTTATATCCTCACATAATAAAAAACATTATATTATGTGTAAGATGAAGTAGATTAATAGTGGAGTGTAGTTGTTGTTGGATGTGCACTAAAAGGATAAGCATGTGATGAATATTAGGAACGTGATGTTAGGTTATTTCTAATGTATCTTTAAGATAAATCTTGATTATATTCCCCCATTGTATTCTAAAGTAGAATGTTGAGAATTTTTTTATGCTAGTGTAATTTTGTTTTCTGGTGATGTATAACCTGAGGCTACATTTCAGCCAATATAACATGGTCCTATCATTGGAAATACTACATATTCTATAAATAGATTCATAATTTTTAAATTATATAGTTAATTTATTTATGGTTTTACTCATTAATTTGAGTGTTCATGTAATTTTTCACCCCAACAGGTTATATTATATAGGTTCAAAGAAATGTAACCCAATACATTTAATATGACCAACACTCTTTTTTAAATGAAGAGCATATGGGATACCTATATAAGGTAAGGGTTCCATCATTTTGGTATACACTTATTCATATGAAAACTATCGAATATATCATCTTATTGGATCACTATTCATCACCTAGTGTAGATATAACACCCCTTTAGTGATTAAGAGTCCTCATGATTTGAATGGGGATCCAAAAATTACTATTATCCCCTTAAAGGTAAGAATATTTTGTCTACTAATTTGGTAATATCCATATAACATGATTAAAAAAATATTAAAATAGGGATTACACGTCAGTTAAGGTATAATTTTATATTATTATTTCTATAAAATGTTAACAATATTTAAGATAGGTTGAGAAATATCAGGGCTCATTTCCACTATCATTTATCTCTAGATTGCCCCCCTAAACTCATCAGTGGTATCAAAGATCACACTTTATTGGATTAACATGTTTATTTTATATGATATTGTAATGTGATGTTATCCTACATAAGAATATATTAAGCATTAACATAATCTTAACAATTATCTATAAGGTATGATTATTTGAAACCATATCCGGTGTTGGATCTTGAAACTATGTTATTTTGTATTGTAGTCTATATTGGTAAAAATTTACATTAGATTATGAAAAAACATATTAGAAAGTATAGTCTTCATATTAAGTATATTCTATAATGTAATATGTTATTTATCTTGAAATTATGTTATAATGATAATGTAATAGTGAGTTTAAGGTACACTATACATTTTAGGATAACATAAACCATGTCATCGTCCACAAAAAAGAGTATCATAAATTGAATACTTGACATTACATTGTGATACAACATAATGTGATATTATCTACTATAAATTACATTGTAAAAAAATATAATATGGGATTTAACCTTGAAAATACATTAATAGATAACATATTATAATGCGATGATTCGAAATTAAAATTAAATAAATTTAATATTTCTAAAAATTTTCTTATAGTTTATAAATTTTTTTATAAATAATAACAATTAGGCATTTTAAAATAATTTTTTTCAATCAAAAATTAAATATAGAAAGTTTATATTGTATTTCATGTTATTAAAAATAAATAAAGTGTTTATTTATTTGTTTATTCCTTTATAATTTTATTGTTTATAATTTTTTATAAGTAGTTAATATTATGTATGCTTAAATTATAATAAAGATTGATTCAAGGTGATAGATCTCTATATTACATTTTTGGTGTGATATTATATGATTTATTTTTCATCTACCTTGATTTCAATTTGTTTTTAGAGTTACAAGATTGAAAATATTTTTTAAATTTAGTTTGTGAATATTAAATTTTTGTGTTGTTAGGAATTGAATTCTCACATGAGTAAATTATCTATGTGGAGAGGGACTTGGGGTCAGTCTACCCGTTGGACTTGAGGCTTATGACTTGTCCTATAAAGGTGAGGAGTGGGGTATATTTCAATCCTTCCTTACACATGTAAATATTTTCAATGATATATAACTATAAAAATCTATATGCAAAGTTAATGTAACTTATATATGATACTCTTTTGGATATATACGAATAGGTTTGGATATTTTTTTGGGTTGAGTAACCCAAACTAGTGGGTTCTATACATAGTTACATGTTAATGTGTTGTGAACACTTTAATTTTGTGGATGGAATATGGATTACAAACTAAATCATTAGAAACTTCTATGCACAAAGAAATAAAAGATGAGATAATTAAACTTTTCTGAGATATAATGGCTTAAATATGAATGTGATATATATTAAAATAGTAAAAAATTAAAAAAATAATAAAATAATAAGTGTGATATTCCTTCTAAAGAAGCACATGTCAGGACATCGATCATCCAACACAGTATTATCATCCCCCAGAATAGTTACCATAGATTATTTTATGTATATCATGGTGGGTTTAGTTAACCATAATGGTTATATAACCACATATTATTTTGTTATTTGTGTGAAAATTATCTAGGAAATCTTAAGGGTTAGGATACCTTAGGAATAAAGTTAAGTATTATCATTATTATGGATATGCACATAGCTTTTTTCACAAGTGTTCGGATTGGCTTGATTTCCCTCCTAAATAACTTATTTTATGTGTTTCATGCCAAAGAAGGATTTTAATAAATAAATCAAAGAGATAAAATGGTATTGAAAAAGGATGAAGTATATCTTCATATCATAAATATAGAAAGTGTTACTATATTATAAGTTAACACTTATGATCTAAATTTATGAAGTGGGTTAATTATAGAAATAGTGAACTATTATATGTTCCTAAAATAAATTTAATTTATGTATCATGTTTGTAAAAGTTGATATTTTAATTCAATATTAAGAACAATAGTTTTTCAATATATATGAATGAAATATTTTTTTGAATTTTTACTAAGATAAATGGTTTATAAAATTTAAATATAGATAATCCTTCTTATAATGTTTAGAATAACATGTTCAGGGTTGATTCTAATGGCACATTCCTTTGGAATTATTTCTTTGGAAATATATTTTAGAAATATATTCAAAGAATATATAGAGATAGATTATTGGAACCATTTTATTATGAATCATTTAGAATTAATAATCTTTTTTATTAGAAAAAATGACAAAGTAACATTTTAGTGTAAAAGGTGAAAGGGCTAGTGAGATGATGAATATCATACACAATGATGTGTTTGGACCAATTAGTACTCAAGAAATATGGGTTTTTAGGTAATTAATTAATTTTATGGATTAATTTATTTATCATGGATATGTTTTTCTAATGAGACAAAAGTATGGGTCTTTTGAGAAGTACGAAGAGTTTTATAATGAAGTACAAAATCAAATAGAAAAAAATTATTAGGATTCTTGAATAAGATCACGATGGTTGACTCTTGAGCCAATAATTACATGATTAATTAATATATTATATTACTTTCCATAACATAATCATCCCCAAACACCATAGTGTAATGATGTTCCTAAGATGAAGAATCGTACCATGTTGGACATGGTTCGGTTGATGATTAGTCGGTGTGGCCTCACTATTTTACCATAGTGTTATTTTTTAAACAGTGAACCATTTCTAATAAACCACATCCCATATAAATTATCCTTGAAGGAAACATATTATATATAGATAAGTAGACAACCCATTATGTATTTTATTATGGTTTGGGTTTTAGAATCACTTATACAATGATAATATTTTGATAATCTAGTTCCAAAGTTAGTGAATTCCTTTTTTAGTTATCCTAAATAATAAAGGTATATTATTTCAATAACCCTACAAAACAAAAAGTGTTTATAAATTTAAATAGTGTTTTATTGAAGATAAAACATAAATATTGAATAGTTATTAAGAGGAAATTTGAGCTTAAGGTTGTTCATAACCAAAATAATAATAAGTATTCATGAAATGGAGGTTGAGCCGAATCCAAAAATAGTTATGGAAGAAGAAGTAAATAAAGTTTCATAAAACATAAAAGGATTGGTTGGATTCTAAAAAACCTTGAGGGATATGTATTTATCATAAAAGTTTCATAAGTATTGTGTCTATATATTTAGGAAGAATACAAGAGATTCGAGATATATAATATTATCAAAAAATTGAAGTAATAGATCTCTAAACATATTAATTTGGATAAATCTATATTGGAGAAAAAGGTAATGGAATCCAAGGAATATACTCCAAAAATATAGATAATAAATAAAAATTAATTGGTGGGTCACTTTTTAAATAGATTTGAAAATATTATATTGATGTCAAA
The DNA here is from genome assembly GCA_963277665.1 of Viscum album. NCBI lineage: Eukaryota > Viridiplantae > Streptophyta > Magnoliopsida > Santalales > Viscaceae > Viscum > Viscum album. Next base: position 160,213,562 of record OY728155.1, on the reverse strand, counting down.
CTTCTAGAATATCCTCTTTATCTTCAATCTTTTGGAGTATATTCCTTGGATTCCATTACCTTTTTCTCCAATATAGATTTATCCAAATTAATATGTTTAGAGATCTATTACTTCAATTTTTTGATAATATTATATATCTCGAATCTCTTGTATTCTTCCTAAATATATAGACACAATACTTATAAAAACTATAATACTTTTGAATATGAGATTCCAAATTCAAATCTCACTCAACATCCAACTTCCACACATTAAAATCTGATCTTTTAGTTAATATTTCATCAAATAATTACCATTATATTCAGATAATTCTTATAAAAACTTGATCCAAAGATTCCAAAAGGGAATGAAATATCTAAATCCACATAAAAATTTGAAACTTACGGTTTTTAAACACCATACCCTCTAAAATTATTTGATCCTTGAAACTATTACTTGGTGTAGTGAATCTCAAGAAAGAACACCCTTTGACATGAAAACACCATGTGCACAAACTGTTTTATCTTATACCTTATTAATAATTATGTATTTTACAAAATCTATTCCTTAAACCATGGATATCTCTACATATATAGTGGTATTTCTTATTTTAAACATGTAACTCTTCATCTCAAAATTCATTGTTCTACAATGTAAAAGAAAAAACTAACTGTTTTGACATTGAATGACCCTTAAAAATCTTGAGTTACAATTAAATAGAAATAAAACTTAACTTTATATAGTTTAGATAATTTTTTAGATAAATTTATATATTTAATCTTCCATCTCTGAACTCCATCAAATACTCTGTGGTGAAAAACCATTGGACTTTTTGGCTGTACATGACCCTTACACAACATTAGAGATACCTTTATGTGTGAATGGAAATTTTTTTGTGAACTTTATATAGCTATAGAGATAACCTCTTATATTTATTCAGCCAATTGTTTTTCAAGGATACCTTTATTTTATATACATAATATTAGAGGTATATTTACGTAGGTATTCAAGACCCAATATGAATAATTCTATGATGTGACCCTCTTTACCATCTCTCACTGGATAATTTCCAAGTTAAAACACTAATAAAAACACCTAATGAAACTTATTTTTATTCATTTATAAGTCCAAAATATATTGGATAGAATCACCATGTCATATTATAATAATTGTTTAAGGTTTTCTTCACCAAAAGAATTTAGTCATCTTCTATCCATGAAACTAAAACTTCCAGATAACTTTATAAAGTGTTTCAGATGAATACTAGATTTTTTTTTTCAAAAAACACAACCCAAACACCTCGCAAAGGGATATTTCTAAAAATACCACCTTAAGGTTTTTTAACAATTTATAGACCCTATAAAAATGATAAAAAAAATTTAGAAAAAAAATTATTTCAGAATCATATGATATATCCATGAATATAAATCCAAACACCAAGAAATCAAATTAAACAATAATGAATAACTAAATATTGACTCTAAACCCATGTGATCCATGATCAGTGTGATAAATAATAATTGAATTAAAATACCCTCATGTATAATTACCTTTATATATTTAAACATCTCAACCTTTAAACCAACCACTTATCCCCCTGGAGGAATATTCAACCACTCTACCCCTTTATTATTAGAATGTCCACTTCTTCCCATATTTCAATACATGAAAATATTCTATTTATCTAAATGGATTAATGGTTACTTCCCCTATTTCTATACAAACACAAATAAAACACTTTATTGCAGGATAACAAAAGTGAAATAGAAGTATAATCATTTTGAATAAGATATTAGCTATACCTTGATTCATATAGAAATTTCTTATGAAGAGTGGGGGTATATTCTTCAATAAATATAATTAGATGAACTCAATTGAACTCAATGATCCAAACTATGCCTTTTGGAATCTATCTTTTACAATTCCTTGGTTATATTATCAGTGACCTATTTTTCATTAGATAATACTCTATCCAAATCATCTTTTGAACCACCTTCTCCTTTAAAAAGTGATATTCGATCTCAATATACTTGGTCCTAAAATGTTAAATGGGATTTATATTTATATTTATAGGTCTTAAATTATATCACATGATATTAAAAGGATATTCCACTATAATTAAAATGTCTTCAAGTTGTTTCTTCATCCATAATATTTGGGTAAAAGATTGATTGGCTGCTATATACTCATCCTCAGCTGTTCTCAAGGAGATGCAGTCTTTCTTTTTTATATATCCATGAAATAAAAATAACTAATAGGATAGAATGAACCTATTAAAGTATAATTTAGTTTGTATAATAAACCTGACCAACTTACATCAATGAATACCAAGTGTTTTTTTGTGATATTTTATAATAAAATATAACATAGTTCACTATTTGATTAATATATCGTAGAATTCCTTTCACAACCTTCATGCGACTTTCTTTGGGAAACTTTTTATAATGGGAATCATAACACATATAAAATAAAATATCTAGTATGTGGATATAAAATATAGACAAATACCATGGGTATTTCTATAAAGAGTCACATTAACCTGCTTTCCATCCATATATTTTGATAATTTCATTATAGTCTCCACTGGAGTGGCCATAAATTTATATTTTCCATCTAAAATATTTTAATTTTTTAGAATATATAGTTTTAGAAATAAAATACCATTTCTTATTTGAATAACCTACAATCCATGGAAAAATTATAATCCACTAACTAGATACATCTCAAATTCACACCCCATATGTTTTGAAAAAAAATGCATTGGGTGTTGTCACAGCCCCTAAAGATGATGTCATCAACATTGACAAGTATCATTATTCACTTATCCTTCATTTTCATGGTATATAGGCTATGATAAGCCTCATATCTTATAAGAATCCTTAATTACTAATAAAATGTTGATTAATTGGATCATGCTATTTGTTTTAGTCCAAATAAATAGTTATTTAACTGAAACATTTTATCATCTTCTCCATCAATGAGAAAACCATATTGTTGTTAAATGTAAAATTTTAATTCAAGAACACAGTTGAGGAATGATGACTCCACATACATATGAAACAATGATGTTATTTTTTTATAACTATATCCAAAACCAATATTATGGTTTTAGTTCATGCTGCTGATGAAAAGGTTTCATCTATATAGATCTACTTCAGTTTTGAAGAACTATTATAGAAAAAAAAGTTATTTATTCCTTATCACTTAGCCATATTCATTAATATTGTTCTATAAAAATCACTTGGTTATAATAAAATTCTTGATTTCAAGCCTTGTAAAAGCATTCACTGTCACAATTTTTTCAATATAGTATTGTTCCTCAAATATACCCTTGAACCAAATTTCAAATTTAATAAATTTTTAAAATGTTTGTGGTTCTATCTGGGATAAGACTGATGTTTTCTATTGATCCTTGATTCTTATTACAAAAACCAATGATGTATGGTTACTAAATATATTATTCTCACTAACTTCTTCCATTATAATTATCTTTTTTGGAACTAATATTATTTCTTAATTTTCCTCATTTTCAAAATCTTTCTCTTAGTATTTTATAGTCTCTCAAACTCCACCTAAATCACACTCTTCTACAAAACTTTTTTTTTAAAAAACTAGATCATTATCATTTGAAATTTACTTTACAGTATTAGAAACATAATAGTTTATAATATCAATATTCACATTTTTATCCAGTGTATCATCATTAATTTCTGATACCTTTCGGTGCCTCCTATTAGAACACTTGTAGGATTTTCTTTTGGAAGAATATCTAAGAAAAATCATGTCATCACCATGTTCTTCAAACTTTATATTCTTTTCTTTATTGAGAATAAAACAATTACTTAAAAACATTAGTGTCATGATCCCACCCAATGTGGAGTTCCTGACTATTGGTAAGAATATTGTTACACCCCATGATTGCATCCAATAGGTTAGGGGTGAGTGATTAGAACTATACAAGGAGATTACACACATGAGAGGACTTATCCTAAGGTACTTATATGCATGAACACATCTCTAAATACTTTTATAATCTATGAAGGTAAAAAATAGTAATCTTATAAATGAAAGAATATTATATATCCCAAATCAGATTACAATAAGAAGTATAGTGAATTGAATAGGGCCAAATACAATCCAAAAGAACTATAAGAACTAATCCTATTAGAATCATGGGGGTAACTACCAAAAAGAAACACATGGTATGAACCATGATCCATCTAACTGAACTATTCTCCACATGATCCTAGTCCACTAAAGACTATCTAAAAAAGACCTTCCATTTTTATAAATAATAAAATATGTGGGAAGATCCCATGTATGTTTGAGTTTAACAATACATAATAGGACAAACCAAAACCACAAAACATAAATAATCAAGAGATTAGTCATCTCATCAACATAAAGGTATGTCAATCAAGATATGAGGAAAAATAGTATACAAAAATAATAACTGATATATGATCAAGATTGATACTATGTTTGAAGGTCACCACCATACTACCGACCTACGATTCTACTAGAGGATCAAAGGTAATATTAATCCAAGAGAACTCAGTGCACAAGACTTGACATCCATAATGACCCTCACCTGAGAGGTCTCACTCATCCGGTCTTACTATAATGATGGAACCCATCCAAGAGAACATTATTATCTGGTATGGACATGAATATGTACATGCTAGAACTCTAAAGATCTTGATATACAGATTAGGGATCTAACTCAAGGCCTCTGGGGTATATTAGACACTATCCAGAATAACCTTCTATGTAGAGAATCATATGTAATGACCCTAACCCTAGGATCCTAGAGCCCATGGTTACTTTATTACATTGGTACTAGATACATGAAAGCACATCCCAAAGGACAAAATATTTTATTAGTGTTGGTAAAAAATAAACATACTTGAAATTCCAATTTCATTTTAACACATAAAATAAAAATGTTTTTCTTTTAGAACTCTATTATCCCCCTTATAATATCCCTTAATATCACTCATAAATAACTTCATGGTATACCTGAGAAAATAAAACATAAGAAAGGGGAAAGCTCAGATGCTCAGTAAAGGTATATGTATAATGAAATCTATCCTAAATAAATAAGTAAAATAAATATGTGAATACAAGTTAGTAAAACAAATTCCATTTAAAAAATAACTTGATAATAATATACAAGTAATAAAGGGTTATCAAATAAATCCTCATACATTCACATGAGCTTGAAAATTACCAATGAATATCATAGATAATCAAATACAGACATGTAAAGCAATAAATAATCTCAAAAATAATGGAATTCAAAATTCTAGAAATACGACGCATATCATTAAGGCCTAGTTTCAAGACCACTATACCATCAAGGCCGCATGAAAATGCATCTTACATAAATTAATAAAAGACTCGACTAATACCTAATCTAGTTTGTATCATAAGACCTATCGATGCATTGAGGGGACATGTAATTCTAGGTATCATCCATCACTTAATAAGTACAATTAATTACTCATAATAAATGCATGAATCCCTAAATATATAAATTGTGAACCTTTTATTCTATAGCATGTACCACACATGACACTAAGAACATAAGATAATATAATACCCAGATACATTATAAAGATTTTATTATTAAAAATATATTCTATGTATTTAAGCATAGGTAACACAAAATTATCTTTCCTTACACGCAAGAGTGGCCATCCTCGATATCTTGCATTACACGCAAAATCAAGTTTCAATAAATAATGATATATTTTTAAAATATTAATATTTAATATAATATGATATAACCTAATCATTAAGTTAATATTTATTAATAGTATTACCGATATTATAAAAATTTATGTTCTATATAAATATAAAATCAATTCAATAATTGGTCATTAATTACAAATGAAAATAAGAACCAATTGGATTTAAAAAAAATGTTATTATATATATTCTTCCAAGGGAGTTTTTTAATAAAAATAAATAATTAAAATTAGTGAATTATTTTAATGAAATATATAAGTTATATATTCAATCAAATATTTTTTATCTTCACCCACTAGTTTTGATAGACATAAGATAAGAACAAACCCTATTTTACACATAAAAACCTACATTTTTATGAAACCAATTTTATCACCTTTAAATTGTGAAACCATATTAAATATAAATTTTGAAACTTTAATTTATTTTATTTTCCAAAATAAACTTTATATTTTAAATTGAAACATTATAATTAGGTTAGGTAGAATTTTTGATATTTTTCCGAAACATATCAATTTGTAATGAATAGTTAAAAATTATGAATTTTGGTTCAAAACTACATTTTCATATAATTTATGTATAATGTTTTAATTTTAATTAGATTTAAAATTAAACTAGACATTTTTTAACAATTAATAAAATTTATTTCATTTTAATCAATTTCACTTTGAAATTGATTATAAAAACATAGAAAACATTCAGACATTTTTTCTTAAAAACTTGCATTGTCATACCACTTACAAGATGAATTTAAAATTAATTTATTCCATTTATGTGATTTAAATTTGGAAAAATGTATTACATATTTTTAATAATAATAATTTATATTTTATAATAATACAAACTTTTTTACAAAAAGTATTAGTGAAAATAATTAAATTTAATTACATCAATTAAAGTAAAATTATGTTTAACTAAAAAAAACCTAAACCTTAAGGACCAAAATTACCAATAAAATTTCCTATGAGATTATGGATGTACATATTTAGACCATATAATACATTTTATATAATATTTTCTATTATTGGATCCACTTTAAACATGCAGAACATGCATGGAATTACCTTGACAAAATAATACAAGAGTGCCACTCCTCCTCCAATATAAAAGGACCTCCCCTCCTCCCACTTCCTCACACCTATAAAAAAAATTAGGCATGTAAAATATCTGAGAAACTATTCCATAAATGTTTCTAACATCATTCTATAATCCTCCCATTGGGAATAAATCAATCCAACAATGATTATGGTTCAGACCAAAAGTAGTTACCCAATTAAGAGGTAACGTCTTCTTTCCAGGTATGTAGTTTCATTTCCATTATCCACCCTCTAAATTCTCTTACTTCCAGGATTATGTAAAAAATATTATACTAAATATACTATGATGTTTTAATTTTAAGAGTTTTACCAACACTTACACACACCTCTATCTAATGGGCAACAAACAAACTATTTCTGTGTACGGTGAACAACAGCCCCACGAAACGATAATTATTCATTATCCCCTTACAACCTATAATGGTGTCCATTATGAAAGTAAATATATTTATATATGTTACATATATTTTTATAATTTATTTATTCTTTTTATTGTTTTATAACATACCATTATCCTTTACATATTATGTAAATATGATAATTTTGTTTAAGTGTGAACTATCACCCAGTCAAAGTGATATGACTCATTCATGCCATACATGGAACATATAAAAAAAGTTTTAAATAAAACTATGTGAAATATTTAATATATATTATATTGGAATTATAATATATATATATATATATAATTAATCTTTCATTCTTTTAATATGACAAAGAAATGAAAGTAGTATTCACGCGTACGTACGACCTAACATCTCCATGAACAATGCTCTTTATTTCTAATCTCCATATTTTATAAATTACTATAAATACATATATAAGAGATATATATAATATTAATATCATGATTTAAATTATTTATATTATGAATCCCTGACATATTTGATAATAACAATGAATAACAAGTTAAAACATACTCAAACAATTAGGCAATTAACACCACAAATAGTTAACATAATGAATTGCTATTATCAAATGGGTAATAAGATATAATAAGAGGATCATATATGATGTAATAAATATTAATATAGTTTCTTTATAAGTTATTTACTATTTTAAAAACCTTATAAAATAGGTTAAAGGATGCTCAATTGAAAGGAATCACAAGGTAAGAGATTCTCATATAACTTTTTACATGTGTGACATAGATTTAATGTTCACCACTTATATATTTTGGGTGGTGTATCTTCAACCCCTTTTGTTATATTGTATCATTAATAATTTTAACTTAATTTTATTTTAAACATGAATCAATTTTATTCTTTCACGAGGATTATGATTTAAAATGTTTTGAAGTGTTACGTGACACTTCAGAATGTTTAAAGACTATTTCCCTCCACAATAACTTTAATGATATTTCAATTGTATTTACATTCATGTAAATTATATGACCATTTCTTAATTAAACCTTTAAATATATTCTAATTTGGTTATTCATGACCTTTTTCATGTATTATTACCCTTATTCCACTCTTTGGTACACAACCTATTATATATTTTTTTTCCAGAAAACACAACATTATTCCTCTCTTAGTTAGAGAATCAATCTTCTTCTAAAAACCATGTTTATTTAACATTTTTTCAATGATTTTTAAAATTATTTGGTAAATAAATTTTTACCCTTTTTTCCTTTTACCAAAATTTTCAAATGATTCTTCTTTTCGCTTTCTAAATAAGGCATCTTTCTAACCTTTTTACCGTTCAAAAGGAATGTCCTTTTTACCTTGTGCGACATGTATGAATTTACCCACCATTATTATGTTGAAGCATACTTTTCATGTTTAAAAGGATAATTTTTAAAGAAAATGTTTTTTTTAATTTTTTAAGAAATGTTTTTTATAATAAAAAGATATTTTTCTCTTCAACGTTTTTAAAATCTCTTTTTATAGTATTCCATTTCATCATCATCAAAAACACATTATTTTAATCCACTTGGGATATTATTTATTGATACAATCCTTATTCTTCATTTGGATGGTTTATGATTGAATTTTCAAAGGATAGTATTCACTTCCTTGACTTATTTTTTTGTCCCCTTGAAACATTCAATTTTCTATGATCATTTAACATTGAATTTCCCCTAATTAACCATATAATTTATATTGGATATATTTATTTCCTAATCCATAGACCATTATTCATACAATGTTTATTTTGAAAGTTACTTGATTATTTGAGGAAATATTGATAAATATGTATCTTCTATCCATATGGATATTTGATAAGGCACATTATTAAATCGATTACTAAATAGATGAAAAATTCTTTTGACTGGTACGACATTGGCGGGGCTCAGTTATAATTATACCCTTGATGCGTTGGTAGTCTCATGAGATAAAAAATTTGGATAATAACTTTTGATGGGTTTTTACCTAGTATTTTTTAACCATCTTGTGAAAGGTCTTAATAGTAAAGGTATCATGTTCCAAGGAAACATGGTTTCCAATAATAAAGCATTTAACTCATTTATATTCAGTTATTATTCCTCCATGAGATTTTGTGTCGATATATATATGGGTTATTTTTATTTTCAGTTATTTAGATGGATTTTGTTTCAGTTTCTTACATTTGCATATATATTTTGTCTTATCTAGTTATTTTAATAGAATGTTTTTCCAGTTATTACCTTTCTATATTTTTTATGCACTTCCATTAAATTTATTGATTATATTCCATGTGGGTTAAATTATTTACCTTTATATATTGACTATTATCATCTATTAATTTTTGATTCCACTATACTTTTCCCTTACATAGAATTTTATCTCACCCTTATTACATTTCATTCAACAAAAATCCAAGAAGCGTACTATAAATGTTGTGAGATTATTTACTAGATGGATTAGAGTTATTCTTGAAGTTATTTATTTATAAAATAATTATGTTGTAATTATTGTATTCATTTGTAATAAATGGCTCATATATGTATCTAGTTTATCGATACTACTAAACTATAATTCCTTAGAGATTTGATTCCTTGTAATCAATCCAATGTAATTACTAGTAGACACCGGCTCTAGGCTATCTAGGGTTGAGGTGATATAGTTTGTATTAAATGACTTTTAGTGGAAACCTTGGGTACTAGATTTAAGAGAAATAGGTTAGAAAACATAACTATAAGGTAGAATTTTAGGATAAGTATAGAATAACAAACTAGGTTTTTTAAGGTAGAGATTATGTGGACCTTCCTAGAAATAAATATTTATTTGGACACTACAAGTGGACGTGGTTCAAGAAAAAAGTTATTTAGGAGAAATAACTCTAATAAGGTGTTCTGAGCCAAACTTGGGGTAACCTAGTACATGAAAATGGGCCTTATTGCACACTTGGATTGACACTCCCATGAGATATTATTAGGATAATTCACATTTTCTTTATAAACCATTCTGAACAATTTTGATAATGAATATCCCAGTTTAAACGTAAGGTGTTTTAGATAGTAAATAAAGAGTCATGATTTCAAAATCCTATAAATGATATTATGGGTAAACTCTAGACCAAGGAAGGACCTATATGTGGATAAATGGATGAAGTATTTATGTATTGAGGTTGTATAAAAAACCCCAGATAAAAGTAAGTTTACTGATTAAACTAATTTCAATGATGTATATCATAGTTATTTTAGAAATTATATTAATTTGGTTTTATAAAAGGAAAACCTATATAGAGGGTGAAAAATAATAACATTTGGAAAGGTCGTAGGTCTTGAACCCATGATAAAAAAATGATAAATGTTCCACGCCAACCACTTACCTACGCAATGTCATGGTTAAGTTTTAATTTTTTTAGTTAAAAAATTTGACTAATAAATGTTAATGATGAACCATTTGGATCACTTTTGAGTATTAGATAATAATATATGAAACATATTTTATTCGTAAGATATATAAATAAATTGTTTTCGAATTTTCACTCTTTTATAGGCCTTACGATCCATTAAACATTTCTTTTAGCGATTTTGGTATAAATTTTTTTTAGTATTGGTAATTAATTTCTAAAAGTAGAGGAATTAATTTGAATTTTATCAATGCACAACAAGATTTTAGGATTGTTCATATGAAATTGAAAACTATTAGGTTTGAATATTTCATCATATCCATGGTTAATAAAAGAATTAACCAACATAGGAAAATGAATATGAAATAAAATGGTATCCTAATACCTTAATTCCTATTGAATAGATGGAGTTCTAAATCATCACATATTTTTGGATTTGAGGCCCTAAAATTTCTATTGATCATTCAATTTTTTGTGATTTATGACCACATTCACTCTCTATAAATATTTATGATTTTCCTCTAATTACATATCACTAATATCATCCCATGTTCTAATACTTAGAGGCCAAGTTACATGGTAGTCCATGTGACATTTATACTTCCCATTCACTCCTTTATAGAGGATGAATTAAGAACCCTTATCACAATGAGGGATTTAAAATATTTGAGGTATCAAACAATCTATCACCATGATTGTGTTTAAATTGCATGGACACAATTTAAATAATGTGGTTAGAATGTGACACCCCTAAAATCAAAAGTAAGAACCTTGTATTTGATAGTGTGTATGACACATGACAGCAAGCATGTAAGATAATATAATATTTAAATACATTATAATATTTTCTATATATTTGAACATAAAAAACACCAAGTTAGTTTGTGTTACATGCAATAGTGACTTTTCTCGATTTCTTGCATTATATTCAAGAGCAACCATCCTCGATAGCTTATGTTACACGTAAGATTGAGTTTTACCAAACAACGATTCGTTATTAAAATATTATTATTTAATATAATATGATATAACATAGAACATATGTTAGTGGTTAGGAATTGTAGTAACTAACATATAAAAATTTAGGGTTTATATAAATATAAAATTAATTCATTTATTTCTAATTAATTATACATGAAAATAAGAACCCATTGGATTTAAAGATAAATATTATTATATTTATGCTTCCAAAAGAGTTTTTTTCATAATAATAATTATTAATTAAAATTATTGAATGAATTTAATAAAATATATATGTAATACACTAAATCAAATATGTTTGATATTTATCAATTAGTTTTTATATAAATAAGATAAGAGCAAACCCTATTTTGCACATAAAAACATATATTTTTATAAATGCAATTTTACAGCATTTTAATGGAGAACCCATTTTAAATATTAATTTTGAAACTTTAATTGATTTAAAATTTAAAAAATAAACTTCATATTTTAATTTTAAACATTATAATTATGTTAGGGTGAATAGTTTATATATTTCCGAAACATGTCTTTTTTAATGAATAGTTAAAAATACTAAATTTTAGTTCAAAATGGATATTTTCATGTAATTTATCTATAAGGATAAATTATAATTTTAACTGGTTTTAAAAATTTATTATATAATATTTTTATAAATTAATAAAATTTATTTCACATGAATTAATTTTAATTTTAAATTGAATATAAAAACATAGAAATCTTTCGGATGTTTTTACTTTCAAAACCCGCATTGTCGTCCCGCCTATGGGATGAATTTTAAATTAATTTCTAACAATTATATGGTTGTAATTTGTAAAAAATGGTTTAAATATTTATGGGCATCATAATTTATAATGGTTATTAATAATTAATTTTTTTATCAAAAATATTAGTCAATGTAATTAATATTAATCACATCGATTAAGGTAAGATTAAGCTTAACAAAGGACTAAACCTAAACCTTAAGGGCCAAAAAAATATTTAAACCACCCAAAGAGATAATATATGGACATATATATACCCTTTAATCCGTCTTATCTAATTGGGTCCATTATTTGATCCACTTTCAAACTGAAAAATTTGCATGGAATTCCCTTGTCAAAATATTTTAAGAGTACCACTCCTCCACTATAAAAGGACCTCCTCCACTCTAAATTACTCAAACCTCTCAAACCAATAAGTTTAGTCCAAGATCTGAAAAAATAGATCCTAAAAATACCTAACATAATCCTAAAATCTTCCCCTATGGAATAAATAAATCCAACGAATCTTTTTGTTCAAACCAAAAGAAGTTACCTAATTAATATGTAACATCTTCTGTCAAGCTCTATAGTTTCATTTCCATTATCCACCATCTAAAATCTATTTATACCATGCTTATACAACAACACTAGTATAATAAATATAATATGATGTCATTATGTTAATATTTAGACCTACAATTATACACACCTCCTTCTAATGGGTAATGAACATATTGTTTCTTGGTACAATGAACTACTGCCTTACAAAACGATGATTTTTAATTTTTTACCTTAAAACCCATTATGTTGGAAATTATTATGGAAAATATGTTTGTATATGTTATATATGAAATTAATAATTTATTTATGATTCTGTACTTTTTATTTAAAAAATACATCTATTCTTTCCATCTTGTGAAAATACGATTATTTCGTTTGAGGAAGTGTGGACTACCTCCCCCTCAAAGCGATATGAATCATTCATGTCATACATGGAATGTATAAAGGGTTGTTTTAATAAAAAATGTAACATATATAACATAGATATTATACTATAATTATAATATAGGTATGTATCATTAATCATTAATTGTTTTGATATGATAAAGAAATGAAAGTAGTGTTTATGCGTACATACAACCTACCATCTCCATGAACAATGGAATTCATTTCTAATATAAAAATATTATAGAATATTAAAAATATATATAATGGATATATATGAAATTAAAATCATGTTTTAATTATTTATATTATGAAACCATGACATATTTAATATTGACAATGAATAACATGTTAAAACATACTGAAAAAACTAGGTAATTAATACCCCAAATGGATAAAATAATGAATGTTTATTAACAAATGGGTAATAAGATATTATACGAGGATCATATATGATGTCATTAATATTCATATGCTTCTGTTATAATTTATTAACTTGTATAAACACTATATACATGAGGTTAAAGTATGTTCACCGGATAAGAAACACAAGGTAAGGGATTCTCATCTCACTTTTTAGATCAGTGAGATAAATGTCATGTTTACCACTTACATAATTTTTATGGTGTATATGATGCCCCATTTTTATGTTTTATCATTAATTATTTTACATTCATGATATTTTAAACTTTCATTAATATTATTCTGTCATGAGGATTATGATTTAAAATGTTTCAAAGTGGAATGGGACACTTTGGAATGTTTAAAGATTATTTTTCTCAACAATAACTTTAATGTTCTTTCAATGGTATTTCCATTAATGTAAATTATATAAACATTGTTATATAATTCCTTTTATTTTATTATAATATTTTTTATTCATACAATTTCCAGTATTTTTAAAGTTTTTTCACTTTTTAGTACTCAACATGTTTTAGAAAATATTTTATCATAAAACCTGACTTTATTTCAATCTTAGCTAGAGAACCTGTTTTCTTTTAAAAACCATGTTTTATTAAAAAAAATAAATGTTTTTAAAATGATTTGGTAATGAAATGTTTTCCTATATTTTCTTTTACCAATGTCTTCAAATAAATCTTCTTATCTCTTTCCATAAAAAGTATCTTTCTAACATTTTCACCATACAAAACAAATGTTATTTTTACCTTGTACGACATGTATGAATTTACCCACATCCATTTCTTCAAATCACAATTTTCATGTTAAAAAGGATAATATTTAAATATTTTATTTAAATTTTTTTAAAGAAAAGGTTTTTCAATAGTTTTCTCTTAGTAAAAAGATATTTTACTCAAGAATAGTTTAAGAGATATTTTTATAGTATTTGTATTTGTCAATGAGAACAAACATTCATTTTACCCCACTTGGGACATTTTTTATTTATACCCTCATTTTTATTACTATGGATGGTTTATGATTCATTTGTCCAAGTATAGTATTCACTTCCATGATTCATATGTTTTCCCCTTGAAATATTCAATTTCCTATGATCATTAAGCATTGTATATCCAATAATTATCCATATCATTTACCATGGATATGTTCACTACCTGAAATGCATACAATTCTTCATATGATATTTATTTTTAAAGTTATCTGGTTATTTGGGGCACTATTTATAAATATGTTTCTTCTACCCCATACAAATATTTGATAAGGCACATTGTTAAATAGATTATTCAATAGATGAGGAATGTTTTGGGCTTGTACTACATGAGTGTGGCCCAATTATAGATATCTCGTTGATGCATAGGTAGTATCATCATATAAAACATTTGGCTACCCACATTATATGGGGTTTTACCCAGTATTTTGTGAAGAGAATCATGGATGTTCTTGATGGTAAAGGAACTGTGTACCTGGTAAACATGGAATCTAATAAAAAATATTTTTACATAGATATATTTAGTTATTCTTCATCCATGATATTTTTTATCTACATTTCTATGGATGCATTTTATTTTAAGGATTTTTTTATTAATTATCTAAGAGATTTTTCATCAACATATCAGTGGATAAATTTCATTTTCAGTTATTTAGATGGATTTTGATTCAGTTTCTTCCCTTTCCTTATTTTGTTTCTTTATCTAGTTATTTTAATGCAATATTTTTTCAGTTATTACCTCGCCATATTTTTTACACACTTCCATTCGGTTTATTAAATATACATCATGTGTGTTCAATTATTTAACTTTCCATATTGACTATTCTCATTATATCATTATTTATTCTGCTATACTATTCACTTACTGAGTATTTGAGATCACCCTTCTTATTTTTCATTTCCCAGGAATCCAAGATGTATACTATAAATGTTATGTAGGTATTTACTAGAATAATTAGAGTTATCCTTGATGTTATTCATTAATTTATTTATAATTAAGGAAAACATTTATGTTGTAATTAATGTATTATTTTGTAATAAAGTACTCATATATGTATCTGGTTTACCAAGACTACTAAACTCTTGTTATTTAGATATTTGATTCTTTGTAGTCATACCAAGGTAATTAGTAACAAAAACCAACTCTTGGATATCTAGGATCTGGGAACTCTAAAAGGGGTGAAACATAACCCACATTTATATTCATATTAAAAAACTATCATAGGAAATTCTAATATTTTCCCCAATAAATAAAAAAATCATAAACCATCCTATGTAATATGGTTAATGTTAACAAATAGAGTAAATATCTAGTGAAAAAAATCATAAACTATCCAAATAAATAATAAATATGGTTTCATTACCACATATTCTTAGTATAAAACATGTATAATAATGGGTTTTTTCATTTATTAATATAAATTCCTTGATAAGATCCTTAAGAACAGGATTAAAGAAAATAACCTTTTCACTTTAAAAATTAACTTTTAAAATAAAAAAATAAAAAAAATATTTTAAAAATACTTTTATTTGAGAATTTGTTTTATAAATTTATAATTTAACCTTGTAAATATTTTTTTTCTATTAGGGAAGAATTTTTTTTTCATGCCATACACATTAAAACAAATATTCCTTTCACATTTTTTGATAAAAGAAAAAATATACCTCCTTCAAGAAATAATAAGAATATTCTTTTAAAACTACTTTTTATAAAGTAAATAATGGGTAAATAATTATTTAATAAATCATTTTTCAAATGATAAAAATATTTTTTAAAAATATTTTATAAAAATATATATGTAAGAAAAATAAGTTCCAAATGAAGAGAAAAATGAAGTCGAATTATATTAAAAATATTTTCTCAATCATTTTAAGTATGAGAGAGAAAAGAATTGAATAATCACTTAAAATTTTCATGAATAAACCATGGATAATAAAATAGATTATGTTTTAGATAAATTTATCAAATAGTCCCCCCAATGGAGATTTAATTATAAAAAATCCAAAATAATGATGAGATTGTGAAATAAACCTTTACCGCTTTAGTAACTTTTAAAACATGAGCCCTATTAAATAAATGAAATGAAATGAGACTTAAAATACCATGAATATAAATATATTAATTATATAAAATATAAAATGGTAGTATATAAACCAAAAAAATTAGTGGTGAATATGACATATGTCTCATAGAACTAAAAGTGAGATGAGATACCCTTACGATAGGTCCAATTTCCTTCATACATGTTTTTACCTTCAATAAAATAAATATATATATATCATAAATATATTTAATACCATTAATAATATATATTATAACATATATGATTTATTTGTAACCTTTTATCACATGTTTATTGACCATTCCTTATTAAAATCGCTTTTTTCAGTGATAACTAAATTTTTCATGTAAATTTTGGTTTTGTAGTTTTGATCCTTGTACTTTTTTTATGGTTAAATCATATATAAAATGTTAATAAATATTAAAATAACATATATATTAATTATATACTTATTTATAGTCACCCATAAAAACTATATATTTAAAAATGAGTAACACCATTCATGGAGACGATAGGTTGTAAGTACGCATGAACATTGTTTTCATTTTTTATCAATGGATGGAACAAAAGTGATGTAAAAAATAATTAAAACTTATATAATGGTTATTATATCATATATATATATATAATATCTATTTAATCTATCATTATTACCACCTATGTAAAAAATAAATGATAAAAATTCATATTGGTTCGTGTGGTAGTAGCCTGACGTACACACAAGCGATGTTATTTTATTCCGACGAGATGGAAGGTAAGAATTAAGATGTGATGTTATATTTATAGTAGTATGATTAAGTCATAGATATCACATGTATTATTTAACTTTATCCTTATTAAATTCCATGTAAATAGTAAGTGAAAATGAAAAGTGTCACCTAGAAATGTAGTAATCCACCGTACACACGAGCAACATTATCTGGTCACCCAAAGAATGGAAAGTAAGAATGTAAAATGATATAATAATTAAAAAAGTATATAAATTTAATTAATATTATATATATATATGTGTGTGTGTGTTTTTTGTGTGTTTGTGTGTATCAAATACAAAATTATATCTACCCTTGAATGGTGGTTATGGAAAATGAATTACATTGGTTCCTGAGGTGGTAATCTGTCGTACACACGATTGATGGTTTTGTTTCCCACTTGATAGAAGAGGCATTGAATGCATGTAATCTCTTTAACATAAATACATATTAATATATGGGATAAAATTATGTTATTATATTATCACTATTTAATAATATTTTAAGGATGTTGAAGATTAAATAAAATAAAAATTCTCGTTTAAGAACATTACCTCTTATTCCGAAAACGTCAATAGGTTTTACCTGAAATCCTTATTATGTTGAATTTATGATAAAATGGACTCTTGGATGTTTTTATTGGATTAATTAAGTTATTTGGGTATAATATTTTTGAAAAAAAAGTGTTCTTAAGTGTGAATAGGAGAGGACAGGGGTTACTTTTAAAAGCTGGGGAGAGGACACACATTGAATGTTTGATGGGAGTAAAGTGTACCTATATTGTTCACATGAATAAAGTCTCCAAAATGGACCATTATAAGAACTAATTGGTTATAATCTCAATATATTTCCATCCAAATGGTATTTTATAAGTTTTAGGAAATTTTTACTCTTTTCTTCTTAGTTTAACCCCTGATAAACCAGTTTTCTTCTTTACTATGACAATTTATTTTTTACTATTTTCACTATTAATTATGATATAAAATTATGTTGAAATTATTACATAATATTAATTATTATGATTAAAAATATGGAATCAATTTACCAAATTCAACTCATATATTTTAAAAAAATCAATTTAAAATTAAACCTGAAGACATGTAAAAAAACAGTTTTAAAGAAATGTATTTTTCAAGAGTAAGATGATCTTATAATAACTATATGAAAGGTAAAAATAATTAAAATAATTGAAATTATTATTTTTAAATATAATATATACATTTAATCTAAATCATTCCATATTAGTGGTAATTTTAATTAGTTAAAATGGAGAAACATTTTGCACTTTAAAATAATTTTTATAAAAAAAGTGTTTAAAGCCTAAAAATAAACACAAATTAAAATATAATATAAAATGATTTAAATGTAATTAATTTAATTAAATTTAACTGAATAATTATTATTTTACTTTTAAATCATAATAAAATAATAGTTGAGTATTTAAAATAACTTAATTGATTAAAAATAAAAGACAGTTTAACCAAAAAGTATTACTTTTCACTATTCACTGAAATATAAATATTCTCAAAAAACCCCAAAATTTCTCTTAGGTAAATATAAATATAAATTTTTAATATATTTTTCATTTTAAAAATTAAAATTGATAAAGTAAAATACAATAAGTTATAATCTCCTCTTTCAAAAAACAATAAAAACTATTTTTGAAGGAAAAATATTTTTCATAGAATAAAATATATTTACTAAAAGTTGAGTTCTTATTTATAAAAATTTTATCAATAAATTCTTATCGTTTAGGGAGTTTATTTATAATTCATAAATTAGTTAATCCCATTCATACACATCAATTTAACATCTTAGATATAATAGTCATATTTAAATAATTTATTTCACGGGACGTTTATGCTCGGTGTTGTGTGTCGTACACGCTATTGAAAATAATTATCTTCTTTTAAAATACCAGGGCTGTGTGTAGTGAAAGCTATGAAAGATATTAAAATTGTTTTAAAGAAATTTACGTTAAAGTATCAGGGTGTCACATTCTCCCAAACATTAATAAATTTCATCCTCAAAATTTGAACTCGCACATGGAAATCAAGGGTTTGATATTTAAAAATTTCTTTGTGGAAAGACCACATTGTAAAAAGGGATAATAAAACTTTATATTAAAAGGTGAAACATGTATTTAAAAGGTAATCAAGAATAACACATAACTAGGTTTCCATGTATGAGAAAATTTTCAAGAAGTGGAAATATATACATTAAAGAAACCCTTAAATAACAATAGAGAGAGATTGAGGTCATTGATTAAAATAAAGTGAATGATCAATAGAAATTTACCAAAAAAACCACAAATTTATGATTATTTAAAAGACCATTTGATTTATCATTTATGAAGGCAATATGCTATTTTTTTGTTCCAAGATCTTTTTCCCAAAGTTTAGGGATCATTTTACTATCTTGAATAAGAACATGAGAAAAAATAACGACATGATATCAATCTATTTAATAGGAACAATGTTATCCTCTGTTTTTAATCAATTACTACCTCATCTCTTACCTAAAAAAGTGAATATCCAATAGTAATTTGTTTTACCTTTTAAGCACAAATATTAACATTTAATGGATAACTATTAAATAAAATAATGACAATTCATTCCATTTTTCTCTAGATATTTTCCAAAACTAAATTTTTTTGTAAAAATTATCTAATATAACAAATTAATATCTAATACATCAATAGTAACTCCCAAAATTACCTTAATCCATTTCATAAGTAGTTAACCATAATAATCGTCCAAAATATATCTTTCCAAATTAAAAGTCCAAAAATTTAGAAGTAAGGTCACTAAATTTCCAAAACCATATTAACATTAGATTCCTAAAATAACATAATGTATCTATTTCTATGAGATATGAAATGTGTGAATACCTTTACCACTATAATAATTTAATGAAAACCTACATTATTCCAAAAATAAAATCATAAATTATTGAATATATTTTATAAATTCATAAATTCTTGTAAACTTTAGAAAATATAACATAAACCATTAAATCACTCAAATATTTCAAGCTCAACAACACTATCACATAAAAATATAACTATCATTATTATCTCAACATATATCACATATTAAGGGGTATATTCCATTAATCATGTGTTTTCCAAAAATATCAAATTTTAATTGAATCACTCATCTTGGTGTCATTCAACACATTATTAGAATCCTTAAATAAATACTACTTCACAGCAATCATCATATGATTATTTCATTGATAAAATACTTATAAAACATATTTATTGAATCTAAATATACATGAAACTTAATCATTCCACTTCAGATGTATCAATGGCATAAGATTTTCCATGATTCCTTAGATTCTTCTGAGGTATATTCCCTTGATGTTTGTGTCGTTAGTTAGAATAGTTCCCCATATCCATACTATTAAAGTACTATACTTTGGAGGATTCTCCCTCACCATTTCATTCACAAGTGTGATGGAGTTTTTATCCACAATTGAAGAAATATACTTTTCCGTTTAGTCATGTAACAAGGTGTTTCTTTCCCAACGAATCCAATGTGGGAAAATCCTTCCTTCCTTTATTACCCTTATCTGTCATCCTTCTCATCTCTTTCTTCCTTTATAATCCATAATACATGGATAATTATTTCTTTGTATTTAAAGAACTTGATACTATATCCTCATATGATGAGAATGTTTTAGATACTAGTTCCCTTTTAAGGATTGGATTAATCCCATCAACGGAATGTTCTATATATCTCTTTTGATTACATATGTAGTCTATATAATTACTTATTAACCCTATAAAGTTTAAATTATAATGATCAATATCTTCATCTTCCTTTTGTCTTAAACTCAGAAATTTTCTATCCACATCTTTTAGTTTCTCATGGGGAAAATACTGTTCGATGATGACTACTATAAAATCCTTCCATTCCATGTTTGTTATTTATTATTCTTCTTCAATGTTTTGAATAATTGAAAAATATTGATCTAAATATATGAATATATGATAAAATTCCATGAAACCATTATCCCTTTCATTACTTCCCAATGTGAAAATATCTTCTCTAAGGTACATACCCATTTCTCAGTTATAAATGTACTTGTAGTCCAATTAAATGATAGAAGATGATTGTATATAAACAGATCAAACATTATTACATCACATATTGGATTAACATGATGACCTATATAGGCTATTCACCAATTTTTTTTTTAATTATTCTAGGCATGAGTCAAATTAGAAATTTATATTTTCACATATCATACAAACTATAAAGGTGTAGAATTGAAGTGTGGGGTTGAACCCAAAGAAAGTGGATAATGCAGTAATTATAACTCTATACTAATGGTTTGGTTATTATAATTTTAGTTTTATTTTACTAGACTAATGAGGCAATTTTAAATATATTAATTCTTATATAGAATATGAAGATATAGGAATCAATTTCTAGGGGCGTTTTTGCTAAATAAATTATTTCAACTTCACTCGCAAGATTATTACAACAAATAGCAACACAAACAACAGTTTCATCGATAGAAAAATGTTCATTACCTATAAAATTAACCTATAATCCTAGTTCATCATTGTCATATGAATCAAAATATATAAAGTTAACCATATTTTTATTTCCAAACGTAAAAAATTAATTCCATTCAGTGGTTATGAATAAATCATCTCAATCATGTTGGGTTTCATTCATTATTGAAACATATGTTCAATGATTCAATGATGAATAAAGTATACATGACGTAAAAAAAAGATACTATTGAATAAAACTATCTTCTCGAGTGAAGGAAAATCAAACAATATTAGTACACACCCCCTTTAATTGATTCCGCTCTCCCCGATGGGTTTTATCGAATCATCATCAAGTGGTCGCCAAAGATGAATAAACCAAAACCCATAGGTGAGATATTGAGAATGAAATAACAAGAGGAAAATAAAGAATAAAGGAAAGAGTTTTTAATTAAAACTTGATATAATCCAATTATTAAATGAAAGTTAGATAAGAAAAACATAAACAAAACCTCTCTACAAAGAAAACTAGGTTGAAACCCTACGTGGGCCTCTTAGAGGTTTATCCTACAGTGTGGAATATGATACCTCAATCCCGTGGTCAGCCTTCATATTTATAATCCCATAAATCATTAAAGGCTTCCCCTAGGTTAAAAAGTGTTTTAATGGCCGACTAGGTTAAAATATATATTAAAATCCCATCATTGATACAATGGAAATCCGTTTCTTTTTTCTATTTTGGGTTATTACAAAATGTGTAATATGATTACATGTCTTATAATCCTCAAACCTATTTTTTACTTCTCATGACCGGTTATATTATCATGTAATGGAAATTTAGACATCGTGTATAAACTTTAGTTGATGTGTAACTTCAACTTCTAGCACTAGAATCCCTATTTCACACAGATTCATCAGTTTTGTGCCTTGGATGTACACCACAAACTTCCTCAAAAATATAGCGTCGTATCACTTTTCTTCACTCATGGTGTGTAGTTCCATTTTTTTCCTCAATTCCCATGTTTTACTAGCTATTTCTCTAAATTATAGTCCTACATAAGAATACACAAAACAATAATATCAAGAATAAATCTTATTTTAAATTAATTATTATTCTGTTAATTCACGCATAAAAACACATAAAAATATGTATAAAAAATATAGATATCAATAGTCATGGATACTTCTCATAACCTAAGTCTTATACCCCTATATGGTTATAATTTGTTGACTTACAACTACATCTCCAACTCCAGCTTCATTATCTTTCCCTGGAGGGAAATCCCTACATGGAGTACATGTATTGATATGATTCTCATTACTACCTTTAGGAACCATTTTAAAATAACGGTATACACTTTATTAGATAATAACATAATGAAACATAATGTATAATCCCAAAATTAGTGAAACATTTAATATATATTTAAATATTTATAAATATATTAGCGCATAATCATAAACCTAATTTCTTTGGTAAAGTGTTGAAATCATAAATATATTTTCAAATCCGTTATAATTATTTGTACATAAAATGTGAATAAACCCAAGAATATCCCTCAAATTTGTAAAACAGTGTGCACAATAAGGTATAATTTCATTTACTAGGTAACACTTGAGTAAAGACTAACACACCTTTTTTGAGTTATCACCCCTACTTACATCTGTTCCAGAACCACATCCACTTCTAGTATTCAGTTGAGGATATATTTCCATCTAAACCACATAATATCTATCTTAACCAAACATCTTGATGTTATCTTATACCAAGACTTATCCTCAAAGATAGTCATAGGGTTATGTTTTATAATTTATGTTTTCCTAAATATAGTTCCAAGGGTTTCTACTAAACTTTCTCTAATACCAACTGTAATGACCCCAACCCTAGTAGCCCATATCATGTGTTTACTTTATTATATTGGTACTATATACAAGAAATCACATACCAATGAACCAAATAGTTTATTAGTATTGTTAAACTAGATACATAATTGAAATTGAAATTTAATTTTAAAACATAAAATACTCAATGTGTTTCTTTTAAAAATTCATTATTCCCCTTTCTGTATTCCTATATATCAATCATAAATCACTTCCTGGTATCCTTGGGAAACTATAACATAGGAATAGGGGTGAGATCAAATTCTCAGTAAGGGTATGTATACAACAAAATCTATCATGAATAAATAATCATAAAAAAATATAGAAAGGAAAATAACTAAAACACATGTAATTAAAATAATAACTTGATCATAATATGGATGGAATAATTTGTGATCAAATAAATCCATATACACAACCACATGATATTTAATCATAATCATAGATTTCATAACTAATCCAAAAATTATATAGGATTCAATATCTAATATCAAAATAAGGTAATGTATAATTATAGAAATATGAAAAATATCGTTGAGGCCTCAGGCTAAGAAATCTATATCATCAATTCCCCATTCTAATAGATATTACATAATTTAGTAAGGCCTCAAGTTATACTAAATCAAGTATATCTCATTATACCTACTGATTCATCAAGAAGATATTTAATCCGGGACCCCACTAAACAATTAATAAGTACAGTAGATTCCTCATATTAAAGGGGTGAAACATAATCAATATAAATATTCACAATAAAAAACTAACATATGAAATGTTAGTACTTACCCGAATCAATAAACATAATCATTAACCACCTAGTGTAATATGGTGAATGGTAACAAAATAATAAATCTCTTGTCAAAATAATTATAAAAAATCCATATAAATAATAGGATTGTGTCATTTACACATATCCCTAGTTTATTATGATTATAATACGGGTTTTCGTTAATTCTAAATAAAAATTCCATGAAAAGATCATTAAATACATTCTTGAAGAAAATAAAAATTTCAATTTTAAAAGAATATTTTAAAACAAAATTTCATAAAACATTTTGAAAATAATTTTCAATGCAAATATCATTATAAACTTATAATGGAACCTTAAAATAATGTGTGGTCATGTAGGCTAATTTTTTTCATACTATACACATTTATATAATGATTCCTTTCCAATTTTCTATTGAAGAAAAAATATACCTCATTCAGAAAATAAAAAGAATATTCATTTAAAAACACTTTTTAAAAAGTAAAAAATGGGTAACCATGTATTTAATAATTCATTTTATAGTTTTTAAAATATTTTTGAATTTTTTTTTTGAAAACATGGATATGGAATAAAAATCCTTTTCAACCGAAGAGAGAAATGAAGTCACATTGTTTTTAAAAAACTATCTCTATCATTTTAAGTACCAAGGAGAGAAAATGGTAATATTACTTTAAATTTTCTTGAATTATCTATGGATAATAAAATGTATTATTTTTATGATAGATATATGAAATATTTCTTGGAACGGATATTTAAACATAAACAATCCCGAATAATTATGAGATTGGGAAATATAAGTTTACCAATTTGGTGACTTTGAAACCGTAATCCCCATGAATTAGATAACATAAAATGAAATATTAAATACCATTAATATAAATGATTTCATGATATAATATATCAAATGGTATAATATAAACTAGGAAAAAGAAATAAGTAGTGAATATGATATACATCTCATAAAATTAAAAGTGAGACGAGAATCCCTTACCTCGGGTCATATTTCCTTAATAAAAATACATACCTCATGTATAGTAAAAATATATTTATCATAAATATATTTAAAATACTTAATCATATATGTAATACTATATATTATTTTTTTATAACCTTTTATCACCCATTTAATGACTATTCTTTATCAAAATCACTATCCGATTGATAACTGCTTCGTTTTCTTGAATATATTTTGGTTTGGTAGTTTTATCCATTTCACTTTGATTATAGTTCCCTGATATATATAATTTTAATAATGATTTAAACACTATATATATTCATCATATAAATATGTAGAGTTATAAATAAAATTTAAATATTAGAAAATGAGTTACCATGTTCATGGAGATAGTAGGCCATAAGTATGTGTGAATGTTATTTTCATTTTTCATTGATTAAAAGAATGAAATAAAGGTATATAAAAATTAAACTTTAATGAAGAGTTGTTATATAGATATATATTCATTTAATCTATCCTTAATACGATCCAAGTAAAATAGAAATGGAAAACACATCATATCGGTTCGCGAAGCAGTAGTCCACCGTACACATGAATGACTTTATCATATTCCGATGGGTTTAAAGGGTAGAATTTAGATGTGATATTATATATAAATTATTATGTTTAGGTCATAAATATATCATATATTTTTTTAACTTTATCCTTATTATCTTTCATGTAATGTGAAAGCGAACAATGAATCACATCGCTTCACAAGGCTGTAGTTCACCGTACACATGAGTGATGCTATACTATACCCCATGGAATGGAAAGTAAGATGTTATATTTGATATAAAAATTTAATAAGTATATAAATTTCATAAATATAATATACTTATATTAAATACATAATTATATCCATCCTTGAAAGATGGTGATGAAAAAATGAATTACATCAGTTCACAATGCAGTAGTCCTCTACACACATGATCGACAGTTTCATTTGACACTTGATTTAGAGTATATGAATATAAGTAATTACATTAACATAATAAAATAAATTTATATAATTGATACTTGTGTTATTATATTATCATTAATAAATAATATTTTATGGAAGTGGAAGAAGAAAAAAATAAAATCGTTCATTTAAGAACATTACCTCTTCTTAGGAAAATCTCTTTAAATTTGCATCATAATCCTTAATTGGTTGAATTTATGATAAAATAATGGTCTATAGAATGTTCAGATATTATTATGTAAGATATTTTGTCATTTATTTTCTGAAAGAAAGGGGGTTTTATGTGTGATGAGGATAGGAGAGTGGGTGGCCTTTTATAAGTGGGGGAGAGGACACACATGGAATATTTGAGAATCATAATGTGTACCCAAATTTTTCCGAAGACAAAAGGATAAAAAAATGTTCACTATAAAACAATATATATTATAAGGTCAAAATATATCCATAAAATTATATTTGGGCATTTTTGGTCATTTGTAACCCTTATATTATTCCTTTAACCCCTGATAAACCTGTTTTCATTTTAACCGTGGAAATTACTTTTTACTATTTTCAATCTTCATTATAGAAAAAAATTAATTTGACCATATTAGATAATAAAAATACTTATAATCCAAAATATTTTATCAATTTTACCAAATTGAACTCTCAAAAGTGGAATAATTTAATTTAAAATTAACCTCATATATGTGTCGAAAAAATAGTTTTTCAATAATTGCATTTTCAAGCATATGATGGTTGTATAATAACTATATTAAATCTAAATAAAATTAAATTAATTCAAATTAATATTTATAGATATATAATATAAACATTTAATTTAATAATTTCTCATTAGGGGTATATTTAATTAGTTAAAAGCGAGAAATATTATGCACTTCAAAATATTTTTTAAACAAAAAATGTTTTAAATCTTAAAATAAAATTATATTAAAATAATTAATAAGGATGATTTAAATTTAATTAATTTAATAAACTTTATCTAAATAATACTAATGTTACTTTTAAATAATATTAAAATAATAATGGTACATTAAAATTAATTTATTTAATAAAAATAATGACAGTTTTCACCATAATCGGTATTTAACTCTATTCACTAAAAAATCATTTTTTATGAAAAATTCTAAAATTTAAACCTTAATATCTATATTTTACTTTCAAATTTTTTTTCATTATTTAAAAAAAATCTAAATGATCCAAAAAATAATTATATTGTTTTCTTGCAAAAAATAAATTAAAATCATTTTTTGAAGGAAACATATTTTTTGTAGAATAAAATATATTTAGAAAACATTGAGTGCTTATTTATTTTGAATTTATAAATTAATTTATATTTTTTGGATACTTATATATATATATATATCAGTAAATACTATTCATACCCACCAATTTAACAGCTAGGTTATATTAGTAATATTTAAATAATATATTTAATTAGTCTTTTAGAATCGTTGTTGTGTGGAGTATACGCTATCGAACATAATGTTTTTCTTTTACAATATTGGGGTTCTATATACCAAAATATATAAAAGACATTAAATTTATTTAGAAGATATATACTTTGAAATCAAGGGGTGTTACATCATGCGCCCGTGTAAGTTGGTCATAATGATTCCTCAAACACCACCTTTGGAAGAATATGGGATAATAGAGGATCACACCCCAGGTTACATAGAAGGATTCCCAAACTCTATATAGGAATAATAATTTAGTGTTGGTCAATATCCAATGGTCAGGATGAAAAAACTCCCTACACCTTCATAATGATGGACTAAGTGAAGACTCCCAATATAAATAGGTCCATACTGAAACAGTTTTTCAGAACTCTTCCATGATCACACTAAATCTAAAGTGATAAGAAAAGGGCTATAATATTCCAATTAATGTGTAAAAATCATGTACCTATGGGTATACAGTGTGTCTCACTAAACATGGAACTTCTTCTATCTCGTGTTCACATGGAATGAATTTCTACAAAATACACAGTGAATCCATAGGGCTTCACGACATGTAAATGGTTCTCCTAGCACTTGGTGTGCCACCTATTTTAGCCCATGACCACATAATTTGGGACCCCCTTATACTCTGGATATATTTGGTTACTTTACTATATTCGAGTACTTTTATGAGTATATAGAATTTACTCTATGTCACACAACCATTAAGGTCTGGGCCAACACTCGATGTGTACTGTTAGCTCATTCCCGTATACCTTTTCAAGTGAATGGAATATTCCCTACCATAAATAGAGTGTGGGGACACATGGTCTCATAGGAATGTAATTTATATACACACTATGGCATTATCTAAGAGTTACACGATGTTTTTCTTGACACAAATGATATGTAACACTATATGGCTTGCTGTCCATGTACTCCCTGTACATGTTGAGCTGGTTGGCTAGGTATCACACAACATGTGGGAGGACCACAAGACATCTGATCTTTATCACAACACAAAACCCTAAAAACCACACATAGGAGACTACAAGGCATGTGTTCTTCCAAATACACATTGTTTAGTCAAAATTTTTAAAGAAATTACAGATTGTCTCATGTGCATATGTCTTTGTTGGTTTCTCCTAAGATCCAACCTTGAACACAATAGTAGAACTTAGATATGGTGTTAACCAATTTTGATTCATCTCTAGTGACTAGTTTTTGGACATCTGATTTTCTCTAGAATGCTTCCCATCACGCCACACTTCCACATTTCCAAACTAAACATGGACACCCTCGATCTAGTCTCTGATCCATATCCAAAATCCCACAGAGATCTCAATTCCTCAATAATTCCCTTGATATTTATTCCAATACTGGTCCCACAAATATGATCCACTATGACAAATACTGAATGCATAATTATTGGTTTCTAGGTATTATCAAACCATAGGCCAAAAAAGACACTGATATTGAACATATAAAGAATTAGGGAAACGAACCTTGGACATTGTTCAGGTTTACCTCAATATACTATAAAGATAATTAATAATTTAGAGAAATTAATAAAATAACATCAATTCACAAACTAAGGAAGATAAACCCAGAAATATAAATCAACGATTGGACCCTGAAAAAATGTAAGGAGACTTGATTCAGATTTGATAGTGGATAAATAAGATGTGATAAATCCAGATAAAATAATTCCCTACCTTGAGTTTGGATAAATTTAAGATGAATAATGATTCTATGTCACTATCTTTGGTGAGATCCATAAACTTCACTGGCACACCAATCTCCATGCCATGATCTATTCTTGTTCATCCAAATTACCTCCTCCAATATACCTCTCTCAAAAACTAGGGTTATGTGAATAAATTAATAGATGTTCCATATAAGGTATTTTATAATATATTATTAGGGAAAAGTGATAAAAAAATTTATAAAAAATTAATTTTATTATTTTCTTCCCGTGACTGCACTATAAAAAACACCCAATTCCAAAAAGGATCATTTCATGGCTAGGATAAAACCTACATTTTAAATTTAATAGATTTCTTATATTTTTTTATTAAAGAATCCATTTTGATGTTATTACATTATTTTTAAAAAAACCACATGTGCATGATATAATATATTTAATATTTTTAATATAACAATACTAAGGATCTTCGAGACCTGAAATTCTATGATAACTTAAAACCTAGATTTTATTGTATTTCCTAAAACATTCAAATGTCTTACATAGAAAAAAACATACATTGCATTTTCCACACTATAAAGTATTTTCATCCCATAAGGTGAACACATAATCATATGATAGGATACCAAGCTCGAAATTAGGGTTATCTCACCCACGATCTCTCCTAAAGGTTTTCATGATATCAACAAACACAAACCCAATGGAAAGAATTTCCCACAAAGGGTATTCTCTTTTTGGTCCTCAAACGCCCCCAACATCTCAAAAAGTGAACTCCAACCTCAACGATGAGCTCATCATAGCCAGAATCATGTAATGATTTGTGCACATGTCTTATCAACTACGACATGTAAAAAACACCATGTTATCTATCTTATAGTGGTCATAGGTTCAATAATTATGCCACCTCACTAACCTAATATAGTAACTTTAAAAATGGAATATGAACCATAGAGTGGGATCTCTCAGAACACATGAACTACTTATTGAATTCAAAAGTCTATTTTCATCAGTTCACAAAGGACCCTTCGCATTTTAGGATAGTCCTTATCCTATCCTAGATTAACTTCACCCTTTACAACTATCACTAACACCAACTATAGGTTCAAAAGAACTATCTCCCACTTGGTTCGACCCGTACAATGGTGACCTGTATGATATCTCGTACATGGACTCAAATTGTTCTCCATCGATGGTGGAGTGGTACCTCTGATGATAACAAAATTCCTTCGATGATATATTATCCTCTTATCTATGGATAGAATCTGACATACAATCCCAAATAATATTCTCTATAACCAAAATAATACACTTTACCAGGCCATTAGTCTGGGGTAGAAACACTATGCTCAAATGAAACAAAGTCCCAAAGGACTCTAGAATCCTCTATATAGCTATGACATAAACCGAGCATCACAGTCTAAAAAATAATTGAGGGGATCCCATGATTCTAGGTTACCTCCTACCCTAAGAGAGGTCCCAAACTCTCTACTATGATCTTCTCTCAAATGATTAGGACGTGGGATAAATTTGTGTTGGTATATGAACACTGAGATAACTTCATGAACAATTTCTAATTATGGTAGCCCCATCATGAGAACCATAAAGTCACCATGCGATTTTCACTTACATCCAGGAACCCTGAACTTCACCTACTGATTGGATATCAATTAATAGATAACTCAGAAACAAACTACTATATCCCTTACTTCCCAAATTGATGAGAATTGATCCTTTTAAATCCACACCTCTCCTAGATGTAATACTAATGGAAATAATGAAAACTCTTCATCACCTCCTCTCATAGAATGACTGTTGTCACTACCCCTCATCGAACAAGAATGAAGTTATCCCTATATTTTAAGAATCCATTAAGGACATTTGAAAATTACATCTAGTCATGAAATATCTCACAATTGGTATCCCTAAGTTGTGCCTCCCTGAAATGAAGAAAAGGAGGAGGGGAGACAACATTGGTTAGAGGTACGATGCACCATCCTTATCCTTATGGGACAACTACAATGTGGTCAACTGATTTATCACCTCTATCAGTAATAGTGGGTGAAAACCATTATTGTGATCATCTAAAACCATGCTCACTCCTCTGGTTGTCCCACAAGAAAGTACTACCTCAAAAATTTTGATGTCCATGTTTACTACCATTTTGGAAGACATATCCCATGAAGCGGACCTCTTGAATCTATAAATAACTCTATAAGAGCTTCTCATAAGGTTGGTACGCTCTATGGATGTATATAACTATACTCAATCATATTTAATTCTGAGTATTTGATGTTGAGCGCACTAGGATTTTATCGAAGAAGACTACCATGAACCAATACAAAAATATTTAAATAATCATGTTCATAAGCGTCACAGATACCGTTGGGGAATCGAACATTTTTAACAGCATCACCATGAACTAAAAGTAACTAAAGAAGATTTAGAAAGACACCTTTGATACATCCTCCAATCAAACCTAAAGGTAGTTATAACCTTTGATGATGTCAATCTTTGATAACCAATTCACTGCTAACCCCTAGTTGAAGAACCCATCACTTCTCATGGGTGGATTACCCTCCTGGATAGTCACTATGTTTATGTAATTTCAATCCATACCCAACCCAATCCTCTCATCTACTTCCTAGGAAAACAATATAGGACTACCCAGGTGAATGCATTAGATCTAAAAATACCCTTATCTTCATATTTATCCAACCACACCATAAACTCTCAAAGCTATATGGGGTCATCTGATATGCTATCATAAATATCGATCCAACCCTATGTATAGGTATATATAGAGAATAAACTTTTTATTGGGATATAAGTGCGGATCATCCTCATGGAAGATGTCCATGTACTCCTCCAACACCATAGCAAACTAAAAGCACATAATATACACTACTCTAGGAGTCATACTATCCAACTGATAAGAATTCAACTATATCCCACTACAAATGAACTCATCCTAATCCACCTAGGATTCAATATCACCAAATAAGGACAACTCTATTGAAAAACTCAATTAACCTAAAACCCTAACTAGTAGTAATCAGATAAGCATGAACGGCAGGCAATCAGTCTATATTAAGGAAATACTGACAACATAATATAGAAATATAAATATCTCCTATTGTACATTCATGCATAACATCTACCCAATATTAGATTAAAACATGAAGCCCAAATGAAAAAAGGAAAAAAAACACCAAAAAATTTAATGAACCCAACACACTGACAAAAAGAGGACAACTACTAAAAATAAAAACCCAGTAAAAACCATGATTTTTCTTGCACTACAATTTTCCTCTTACTCAAGCTCTACCTAGGACTTTATAAAAATGTATTTTCATATGAATAATATAGGACCTGTGTGGGAAGATACCATGCACAGGTGAGTATAAAAATACCCAGTAGGACACCAAGAAATCAAAAAACATAAAGCATCGAGAGATTAGTCATTTCATCAGTATAGAGGTATGCTAATCAGAATATGAGACATAATAGTATACAATAATAATAACTAAGAGATGCCCAAGATAGAAACTAATTATCAAGTTAAAAACCATGCTTCCAACCTAGGGTTCTCTAACCGGATCAAAGGTAACACTCTTTTAAGAGAACTCACTCCATGAGACTTTTCGTCCCTAATGGAACTCACTCAATAGGAATCACTTATCAGGTATTAATACACTGCTGGGGATCAACCGATAAAACATGCTCATCAGGTATCACTATGAAGAATTAAGAGCAAGAACTATGAAGATCTCAATATAAAGATGGGGGATCTCACCTAGGGCCTCTCGGGTATACTTGACCAGGCCTAGAATAACCCAATAAGTAGGGGTTCATATGCCCATGTAAGTTGGTAAAGAAAATTTCTCAAAACACATATAGAGAAGAATAAGGGATGATATAGGATCAAACCCTAGGTCACATGGAGGTATTAATGAACTCTGTTAAAGAATAATCCCATATAGGGGATCATAATCCTATGCTCAGGATATAATTCCGCACTATACCCTCATAGGGATGGACCAAGGGAGAACACACAAAATAAAAATTACATATTGTAATGGTTTATAGGAACTCACCCAAGCTCAAACTAGAGTTGAACCAAGAAGGACAAGGGATCCTAAATTCCCCTTAATGATTATATGGCATGCTTCAAGGGATACATGTCATGTCTCACTAAGAATAACATGATAAAACACAATTTTATTGAATATTTTTTTGATAATAAATGAAAATATTTCCTCAAATTTTGTTAAATATGTTTATTTATAAAATATTTGGGATTAGATCATTCATTTTGAAAATTTGATAAAATTCCAATGTTACCCATTAAAATTTACTATAGAAATTCGGGCATAAATATTTTGATATATATTATTTGAAATTAAAATTTTGTAAATATATTCATGACTTAATGGGATAAAACTTTAATTCAGGACATATGAGATAAATTGTTCTTTTGATTAGACTTAAGGGGACATGAAATCAAAGTTGGGCTGGACATGCCAGATTAGATATCAATTCAGTATTTGGACCATAACGTCTTCATACATGCTTAGATTAGA
Source organism: Viscum album (assembly GCA_963277665.1). Taxonomy (NCBI): domain Eukaryota; kingdom Viridiplantae; phylum Streptophyta; class Magnoliopsida; order Santalales; family Viscaceae; genus Viscum; species Viscum album. Next base: position 160,179,230 of record OY728155.1, on the reverse strand, counting down.
CCTATAATTTGAGAGGAAATAGAGGATCCATTTTCACACAAATAATCCTTCTATAAGAATAGCTGAGTCAAGCGTTTTGGAGGTCACATGGGCTGTTCAAGTTGGCTTAAAATATTTGGCTGAGATTCCCCATTCACACTTGAAACCACTTTGTACCCATCCTACCCTCTACTATATAAATTGGTGTTTTTATCATTTTGAGGGGTTTTGAAGTGAATTTTGAAGTTTAGGGAATAGGATAGGTGGTTTCACTCAAATTATCCAACCAATTCAATAATGGTATCTCTTCAAACAAGGATCCCTTTGTCGAATCCTTCTTCTTTTTCTTCCTCATGTTGTAATGTTTGTGTCTTCATAATATAATTCTTAGTTAAAATTTTATTTCTTCTCTTTTATTATGTTTTGTTCAAATTTATTCTTCTATTAATATTCCTATTTGGGCTGGAATTCAAGATTAGAAACAATATTGGGTTATACCCTTTCTAAACTCTTGCAAAAGCAAAACGTTTATATGATGACTACACCACCAATGAAAGAGTAGTTTTCTTAGTAATCGATCTACATGTTACATTATTAATTCATTTATTTTGAATCAAGTAGATAAATAAATTCAATTAATATGATATATTAATTGATTTATTAATTTAAATTAAACTAGTCAAGAAATAGAACAATTGACACAAAAACACGCGAAGTCGGAAGTTGTGTAAATTGTGAGAGAGAGAACACAATCGGTAATACAAGACCACACGAGATAAATTTGTAGAGTTAAAATATAATACCTAAACTCAATTAATCCTCATTTACAGAATGGACATGCGCTTTAATTAACCACTGACCATAATCTAACCTAATAAAATCAATCAAACTTTGGTGCTGTGATTGCAAGTTCCGAGGCTAGCCTAGGGTTTAAGTAAATTCATCTTGGTGGTTAAGTTAACTCACATAGGGTTTGAGGGTCAAACAATTATGAGAATATAATTAAGCGGATTTTAATTTAAATGGTAATGATAAATAATTTAGTAAAGTGGTAGAGTTATATTGATTACACCTTTTAAAATATTTTCTAAAAATCATCTTCTTGTTGCATCTTTTTAATCGAACTTCATTTCAAAATTAAAAATAAAAAAATAAAATATTATTCTAGAAAACATCTTATAAAATTTTAAATGAAAAAAATCCCATAATTTTAATTATTGTTTTTATTCTGTTTTATTTTATTTTTATAATACCTTTAAGAAGTTGTTAAATTTACTTTCTCCTTTGAGAGACGACCTTGGTCAGACACTCTGCTGCACCTAAGGACCCAAAAACCATTAATCATTTAAGGGGGCCCACGACAACACCTTCAAAATTGGAACTATTTCCGAGGAGGCAAGTAATTATTTTAACAAATTAGAGGTATTTATTTTATTTTACATTTTATTATCTTCTTCTCTTCTTTCTTACTTCTTTTCCCAATTTGAATTTTGTCTTTCTTCTTCTTCTTCTATTTTATTATTCTTCTTTTTGAACCATACTCTAAAACTTCTCATTATTATTTTACTATGTCCCACTTTCCTTATTTTCATTTTTATTTTATTTACGACATGAACTAATCCCAATGATCTTTTAGATATTGACCCTAGGATAGAACGCCAACTTAGGGCTCAGATCAGACATTCTCAGTCTATGAGAAGTTTAAATATTCAGCCAGTAGGAGAATTAATCCACTCCAAGATCATTGAAATTGGAAACACATCTATATCAAAAAAATAACCAATGTATTAAAGAAAAACCAATGAAATTAATCGAACCATTCATGAGTTTGATGCACCTAATCTTAATTATCAACCAAATTACATTGCATACACAAATCTTGAATCAGACTTTGAACTGAAATCTGGGTTAATTCACCTTCTTCCAAAGTTTCATGGATTATCTGGTGAGGATCCAAATTTTTTTTAAATTAAGTTAATGTGGTTTTATCAACCTTAAAACCAAGAAATTTTTATGAAGATCAAATCAAACTAAGAGAATTCCCATTCTCACTTGATAGAGTTTCACAATATTGGATGTATTATTTACAACCTAAAGACGTAACTTTTTGGAACAATTTGAATCATTTTTTCTTGCATAGATTATTTTCCAGCATCAAGGACCACTTCCATTCGTAAAGAGATCTCATGGATTAAACAATCCCAAGGGGAGTCAACGTATGATTATTGGGAGTGATTCAAGAAGTTGTGTGCAAGCTGCCCACATCACCAAACTAGTGAGAAAATCCTCATAAAATACATCTATTAAGGACTCACACTATGGAGAGGAGCATAGAGGATTCCAAGATTGGAGGAGCATTGGTGGACATGAAACATGTAGCTGCACCTTCATTGATAGAAAATATGGCACAAAACTCCCAACAATTTGGTGATCGTGGTACACCACATGTTAGAGGAGTACATCAGGTAAGTACTTCTTCTATTGAGAGTCATTTCATTGATAATATTTTGGAAGAATTTACCATAATCTTGAGGTAGATTACTCTGGATAAAAAGATATCCCAATCCACTCCTTCAAGGACTTGTGGCATTTGCACTGAGACAATGCACCCAACTGACTCTTCCCCCAACTGCAAGAAATAGAAGATTGTACAGTAGTGTTTCCTAGGTGACTATATCAGCAACAACATAACCATATCCCCTAAAAATCATGATTCCTTTTCTACAACATAAAACCAAGTGTGTAATGATCAATCAGACATGAGATATTCCTCCGTAAAACAAAAAAGTTCCCCCTTTCAAAAAAACATCCAGCAGCCTCCATCTTACCCATAGGGTTTCCAACTTCCCCAAAGGCGATTTGAAGCTCAAGCATCAACAATTCAACAACAATGGAATCCCCAAACCAAGGTATATTCTAACATTGATGATCTTTTGAAAAAATAATTTTAATCAAAATAATGATCTAAAGAGTCAAGGTTCAGATTTGAGAGAGTTGAAGACACAAATTAGCTAGATTCCCACTGCCCTCCATGAATTGGTAAGTAAGAATTCTGAAAATCTACCTTCCCAACCTACTCCAAATCCCAAGTGGAATGTCAGTTCCATCACATTGAGAAGTGGGATGAAAACAACTGATACATCTTCACCAATCATTCCACCAGGATTCACCTCAACCCTAGAAAATCCCCATTCCACACCAATTGTAGATCAACCCAGGGAGAAAGGTAAAGGTAAGAATAAGATTGATGATATTCCGCCTACATCCCTTTCTCTTCTAAATAGAGTTGTTAAAACAAAAAATATGGATTAAGAGGTGATATAAAAAGAGATTTTGGACACATTCAAGCATGTAGAGATCAAAATCCATCTAGTTGAATCCATAAATAAAATATCAAAGTATGCCAAATTCTTAAAATAACTTTGTACCAATTAAAGTGGGATCAAGCGAAATGAGAGGAACAATCTTGGAAGGAATGTGTGGGCACTCATTAAAAAAACTCTAGAAATTCCATAAAAGTTCTAGGATCTGGGTACATTCACCATACCATGAACCATAGGGGAGTTTCACTTTTCTGATGCTCTTTGGGATTTGGGAGCATCCATAAATGTGATACCTCAATCTGTATTTTCTTCTTTATAGTTTTGTGAGTTAAATCCCACAAGGGTAGTGGTGCAATTGGCGAATAGAGATATAGAATATCTAGCACGATTACTTGATGATGTACTTGTTTGAGAGAGGGACATGATCTTTTTCTCGCGGCGCACGATGGGGTTGTGGGGGAGAAACGTGCGCTACCTGACAGTTCATTAGAGAAGATTGGGTTTTGATTAATCACTCATATAGGGTACACCATTTTCGCCTCAAAATGCCCAAAAGTGCCATATCTAACAGTACATGGACCTTCTTTCCAAAGTCAGGCGTTCGCTGGGTGGTTTGACCAGTGATGCTTAAGAACACACATTGGTCTAGAGGAAGTTATGTCGGGCTCATCTCACCCTTTTGGGGGGAATTATTGCCTGTTTGGGGACTCTCTTATAGATTTAAGACGTATTCATATGTTTTCTAATCTTTGGATTATACCCAAGAATAGTACCCATGGATTACTCTTGGTTGAAAATGGTTAGCTGGACGCAGGGGTTCAAAATCATTTATGCCCGAGGTTTGCCATCCCTCATTGGATTAATGACCCCGAGGATTCTCGTCTCACTGAGACGACACTGATTTAAAGCCTCGTAACCAGGCACTCTGGAGTTTATTTTCATCCAGGGGGAGAGATAACGACTTGAGAGTTTGGATCAAACCTGTGATATGGGCTTCCTACGTATCCTCATGAGAGGAATCAAAATCCACGTAGTTCGGTCTGGTATGGGGATTACACTCCAGGCTGCCCAGGGTTGGTGCGGTGAACCGACATGAAGATAGTTGGATCGACCGGTTGTTGGGATTGAACCTCAGGGAGGATTCCTACATACCCTGCCTATGATACAAGGATCAAAGTCCATGTAGTTTGGATTGGAGTGTCAGAGAACTGATGTGAAGGGGGGTCGAAATGACAGATTGTTGGGCTTGAACCTCGGGGAGGCTTCCTACATACCCTGCCTAGGTGACAGGGATCAAAGTCCACATAGTTCGGATTGGAGTGTCGGAGAACCAACTTTAAGGGGGGTCGGAATGACAGATTGTTGGGCTTGAACCTCGGGGAGGCTTCCTACGTACCTTTCCTAGGAGACAGGGATCAAATTCCACGTAGTTCGAATAGAGTAGGGCTTACGCTCTGAGGCATACCAGGAGAGGACGGCATGGTCGATGCTTACTCTAAGCCCACATGAGTCATGCTTAGTGTGAGAAACAAGAGGAAACATGTACCAGTTGATCACGTCATGAAAGGTGAGTCCATGGGAAGTGGAGTGGGGCTTACGCATGGGGGCGGCCCAAAAAGTCGGGGCTTACTCCGAGATGGACGCCCATGGAAACAAAGCAAAGCGAGAGAGAGACTTGGCCCCAAAGAAGAACAGAGCAACACCCTTCCCCACTACACCCTTCCTTGGCCATGGTCGTGGGGAAGTACAGAGGTGCATGGGGGCTTCCTTCTGATGGGTAGTCCACCATGCCCCAAGGAGGGGAGAAGTGCCCTAGTCCTAACAGGTGGATGGGAATAAAGGGGACTCCCGGGCTCGGACTCTACATTACCGTGGGAATGTGAACCCAGGAATGCTTCGTAAAGCCACTCAAGGGCCGGAGCAACCCCTTCGACCTCGCTTACCATGGGTATGTGAACTCAAAACGACGCACTGATGCACCTGAAGGTTACATCACATGGGTCTGGTGTCTCAGGTGGAGGACTTGGCTTGGGGACAATGAATGGGACAATGAGGGGGTTGTGGAGGATCAGGCCGGATTGGAATAATTTTATCTGGCTTGGTGAATGGGAACTACAAAGGATCCGGAGGGCCACACAGGTGTATAAGTGGTAGAGCCCTTCGCATAGGGAGGTGATACACAGATGGGGAGGTCGTCCGCGATCCAGGGTGGTCCGCGGACTGGTGGGAGTCCCACGAACAAGGGTGGTTCATGGCTTCAGGTTTGGCCCGCATACGAGGTTGGTACATGGAGGTGTCCATGAGAGTAGCGGCAGCCGAGGGCGACGCCGGTTGGGGGTTCATCGGTCGGGGCTTCGCCCGTGTAGGAGGGTGCTACGCGGTGCGATGGATCAGAAAAGGGGCATAAACTCCCTGGTCTGTGGGGAGTGCATCCGTGGAGGGGACATGGTTCACGGTCTTTTTTTCTTTGTTATTTTAAGTTCACAGTTCACCATGTTTTTATACATTTTTTGTTCCTTATTAATTTGCTTCCAACTTCATACCAGTTCTGGTTCGCGAACTGGAACTTTGTTGTCTGTAAAATCCTAAGCTCCTTCCTTCTAAATTCTTCCACCCGAGTCTGATCAATCTCCCATTGCCTCCTGCACTTCCCCCTCGATCTCCCTTTATCGAGTGGGGAAAGAGATGTATCTGTGGTCATGCAACACCTTTTACAGAGGCCCATGATCGAAAAACCTGTTTACAGATGACTTGGTCAATCCAAAACTCATGGGGGGCATTTAACGTACCTCCTTCGCGAACCAAACCAGCTCAGTGAGTGCTTTGCGGCTGTGCAGGGTTCCACCTCCATTCCAGGAACTACAACAGACACGGACTGGGCCGGTCGACACGGTCCACGGCTGGGGCAGTTCGTGATGGTGGAATGTCTTGGCGCTCGTCCTACTTCATGCCCGCGGAGGATCCCCGCCTCTTTTCCGTGAACAACAGCGGTCTGCGGAGGGGGGTGCTTCGTGGAACCGGCCGCGTACCGTTATCATTGGACCGGTCTGCGGACTGGTTCAGCTTGTGACATCCTTTGAGTATTCTCCACACTTTTCCAAAAGTTTCTGTGGGGGAAATTTGGTAGAATCTCCCTTGGATTAAAGGGGATTCTCATTCTCCTTTGAGGATTTTTCAGGACCCTACAAATGCCCCCCATCGGAATGGGGTCCGATCAGAATGAAGAGGAGGCCATTCCAATTTAGAGTGGTCCTAAAACATGGATGGTTTGTGGTAGGTGAGTGGACCCGGTAGGGGGCCATGCCTATAAATACAGGGGACCTTACTTTGTCTTTTACTGGATTATTCGTGAAACCAAACCTCTCTTGATTTTTGTCTTCGCATCCTCATTCCTTCGCGAAACACTTCTTCCGCAAACCAGCTTCCACTTCCGCGAACCATTCCTCATTCGCGTCGTACTTCATTTGCGAACCAACCTCCCATCCACAAACTAACACTTTTAATTAATTAAAAAGTAACTCATTATGGGCTTCATATGAACTTGCTCTGCAGTTTTGATGGTCTGGAGTCTGAAACCCTCCAGACTTTGAAAGATTCTTTAAGTCTTTCGAAATCTAATTATTTAAATCTGGGATTAAGATTCCGTGGAGCAACCTGGCTCACGGTTTTCTGGCCAATGCTCCACGGGCCAGAGTACCGCAGACCTCTTCCACATAGGGTTGGTTCGCGGGATGCAGTCATTGCGAACCACATTTTGAGGCCTACTTGTAGACCTCTTCATGAAGGATTCTTGAATCATTTTCCATATTCTTGGTATTTTTTTCATATTTTATTATTCCGGACTAACCATTTTCCTAGTTATTTATAATGCAGGGAGAAAATATGGTTCCCCCTCACCCTGCACCGATGCCTTCTACTGAGCCTCTTTCGATTGGTGATCGAAACCTAAAGGATGTGGCCAACTCTGTTAAGGATGGAATCTGCCACTCCCCACTGTGCTCCTTCCTTGCCGATCAGCTCCCCGAGTCAAAGCAGGAGTACCCCTTTTCCAATAGCCTTCCTACCTGTGGGTTCGGTTTACTGTCCGATACGCCGATTCTGGTACCATCTCATGACAACAATCTTGCAGCATGGATATATACTAGAACTATCCCTCGATCTATGATATCTGATAGAGGGTGGCCTTCTATAAGGGATAGAACTGCCATATCTGTGTTGAATCACCTTCCTGTGTCCCCAACAGGAGAACAACATCAGCTGGATGGGACAATTCATTGTTACCGTAGCATTGCCCGCAATGCTATGGTAAACAACCAGCATTGCTGGTCAGCAGACTGGGACCTTAGGCCCAGAGGGGCATTTAAGTCATTGGATTGGGGGTGAACCTTCTGGGTTCACCAGTGCTGTGCAAATTTTGAAGCAGAATTATGAGCCGTAGGCTTATATGAAGCTGTCTGGGTGTCCCAAACCTATACCAATCGGCCTCAAGCCCTCGCCGGGCAACTTATGAGCTGTTGGAGTCTGGACACCAACACATTCTATCTGGTCCATGGTGAGATGGGTATTAGTCTTTGGGACATCTTCCAGATTTTAGGGGTCCCCATCGTTGGGGGTATGTATGATGAATTCCTACCTCCCTCTTCTGTGTGGAACAACAAAGAGAGGACTCCCCCCTTGGTGAAGTAGCTTATTGACCAGGCCCAGAAGAATTCAAAGGATACATCTCCGAAACAGCTTGTCATATATCGTGAATGGGTCAAGGCTTTTACTAGAGAGATAAAGTCCATGGCTCTCCCACGCAGGCCCATGACCTGCCCTAAAATGGATTTATGAAGGCAGAGGGGCAGCTACTAGCTGATCCTGGAGGAAGGCCAGTTCAACGACTGGGGATGGGAGCTTTTCCCGGACATCGCTCGGCTGCTCCGTCTAGCGGCGTTTCTAGACATGTTTGTGAGTGTCTGGTTACTGCCCATACGCGAGAATGGTGGTGTGTGGGTCTGTACTTTTTTCATGGCATCACAGCTAGCTACCAGCAATGTCATCAACTTGGCCATCCATGTATTGGCCAGGATTTATCAGTTTCTTAGAAATATTACCAATGGGAGTCGGTAACTCCGGGTATCCAACCCTTTTCAAATCCTCTGGGGATTGTTGGGAGTACATATCATGAACTGGTACACTTTCATCAACCCTCTTCAGATTCCTGGTACTGTATTCCGTCCGTACTTGCAAATGACCAGCAGGGTTATGCCCGAAGAGTGGGTGACCCAAGAGAAGGATGGACAAAAAACAATTCATAATATGTGTATGCTGTCGAGTCGGATCTCGAGTTATTATCATTTCAATTTCTGACCATATCCCTCCATGACTGGTACAATTAGAAATAACATATTAGAAAAGTTTATCAAGCGGGGCTACCTCTTTTCCCTCCAAGAGGGAATTCTAGTGGCTCGTATTGGTGGGGAACTGATCTATGAGGGGTACGCGTCTTGACGATTCAGACATCAATTTCGATGCGTCAAGGCTTTGTGTCCTCCCACACTCAATTGAGCCCATGGGAACCTCCATTTAATGGTGTCCAGGAAACTGTGGTTAATGTTTACCTGGGAAGATACTGGTTGCGAGGTTATGCCTCCTGCGCTTGTAGACTCCATGCCTTTCTTGTCTAATAGCTTTACCAACTATTGGGTGCAGTCGTACCCGAATGGCCAGCTAGGGTTGTGGGTGCCCACTGTCTCAAGTCCTAATCCATCGAAGGGAAAGAGTAATCGAAAGGGGGATAGTGCTTCATCCAGGCTGGGCAAGGTTCTTCACAACCCTACTAGTCCCATGATTATGGGGAAGATTTTAATGGACATAGGTGTATCCTCTCATGACCTTGAAGCTGCTCAGAGAGAGTTAGTTATTCCCACAGATGCTGCCTTTCCAACGACCTGAGGTCAATGGGATGAATTCAAAGGCTGATCATCCTTTCACAGCCAGTATCCCTGTTCTCTGTGGAAGTATCTCCAGGAATCAGAAGTCGCATTAGATGGGATGGGCTACATATATGCTCATGTTGACATTCTTAATGATGCGGACCTAGAGAGGGCCAAGCAGTATCTCTGAGACCTTGAGGCTTATGTTCATGCCCGTCGGGGTAACGCAGTGTCGAGTCATCAAGTCCAGGCCATGCTGCGATTGTAGATTGACGAGGAGGAGAAAGAGAGTGATCACTCTTCAGGGGGCGGTGATCTCGGTGGTTCCCCCACTACATATGAGGAAAGAAAATCCCCCCCCCCTTTCCGTGAGGTCCCACCCACAGGTAGCTCCAGAAAGTTCCAGGGAGGCGACAAGATCCAGAAAACAAACATGGCCATTGGCGCACCCACCATCCCTTGTCGCTGCTTGGCCCTCTCAGGTCAATCCTCCCCGGCTAGCCATTCCTGTTACGGCCGCATTTCCGGATGCTTGGAGGATTTGGGATGACCTGAGGGCCAGTGGCTTGAATGAAGAAGTTTGGGTGTTACTCCAAGTGGGCCCTCTCAAGCTTCCGGGTATTGGGACGATCTTCGCTCCACCCCACTTGCTGCTGGAAGAGGATCTGGACTAAATAGTCGCCTCATTGAAGGAGATGGATGCATACATTCATTCACTATGGAACCGGATTTATGGTTCTACCTAGGTGTCCATGATGATAAGACATCCTGAATCATCTGATCCCAAAGAAGAGGTTGTCATGTTCGTCCATTCTAGATTTCCTCCTTCTTTACTGTGAAGGTTCTAATTTTTATTCCTTTTATGCAGGGTGCCGAGGAATACCGAGGGGAAATTTCATCCCCAAAGTATACTCCCCATGGTACCACAGAAGGCGAACACGTGCATTTGGCTATGGGGATCATCGAGGGGGGTCTCCTGGTGCAGCTGATCTCATAGAAGCGACCATTGTGGACCCAGCTAGGGTATTTCCTCCTCCAGCTCCTCTCAGCATTCTGAGCGAAGAACTATCCCCTGGGTAGATCCAGAGACAACAGCAGACATCCAATTTATCAGAACGACTCAGACATGGGACTTCGAGTAATCATGACTTCCCATTTCCTCACTTTCCAACTCGTATATTAGGATTCTGCCAGTTATTAACTTGTTTTGGTGTGTGGTGTAGGGCCACTCAGAGACTTAGTCGTGGCTACCCAAGCGGTCGTACCTTATGCCCCCTTATCACTTGAGGGATCACCTGCAACCACCCCTGAGCATGATGAAATGGTGGGCCCTGCTGAAGGGGATAGTGATGTGGATGCTTTACTCCTTCCTTAATTAGTTAGAGATATGTCAGATGAGGAACAACTGTAAGTTGAGACTCCTACTGATCATATGTCATTTATAATTATAGGGGAGGATGGGGATCCTGTGCCTACCGAAGAGGCCCCAAATCCGATGGGGCTAGCTACCTCAAACCCAATGGATCCCGTGGCGATGGAGGAAGAGCCCGCCATCAGGACAGTTGTCGGAAACCCAGAGCGGGCAATTATTTTGTTTACTGGGAGAGTGATTTCCCCAGGCTTGTTCTCCAGAGTCGACCGATTGGGGACAACTTTGGGAGTTGTTGGCCTTGGGTATGGCCTTAGGTCTTGGACACGTCTGGGGGTTCCCATGACTCCCTTTCCTCTCGAATATGTAGTGTCTTCCTCGAGTGGCCGCGGCGACACATAGCTTGAGGATACCGACGCCTTGATGATTATGGGTAAGTTTCGCAATCTCTTACCACTAACTATTTCCTCTTACCCTTTCTGATTAGGGATACTCATATGTCTTATAAACTCTCAGGCTTTAGGACCACGACCTTTGGCGTTGGTGATTGTGTCTTCGAATCCAATAGTGCCTGTGACCACAACCACCGGGGGCGAAGTTGTCACGGTGCCAGAGTTTGCGGGTGAAGCCGCATCGGGTCCCTCCTTGGTGAATTTCAGCCCTGAATACGTATCTTCACCTGGGAGTGACTCCAAGCCTAATCAAAAAGTTCTTTCCAGTCTTCGACCTGCTCGCGAAAGGGCTTGGGAGAAAATTTGGAAGCTGATTTCTCAGACGCCCTTGGCCAAGATGCCGACCAAATTATTGAAGCTGCACAATCTGTTCATGCTACTTGGATTTGATGGCTTTGACTACCATGGTATTTATGATATAGTTAAGCAGGTGTTCACTGATAGGGAAAGACGGGGCGGTTTTGAATCTCACCTTTCAGCTGCTCAATCTGAAGCCTACCTTTCTGCGACCCGATAGCTTTTCCTAACAGAAGCTCATGATCATGCAGGGGTAGTTGCAAGACTCCAGGGAGAAGTCGTTGAGCAGAGTTCTCGACTGGAGGTGCTGAAAAATGACATACAGCAGCTGCAGTAGGAATAGACTAATGTCACCACCATAATTGAAGAAGGGGAGTGGCGAGTGGAGGAGAAGATGAGGGCGAGCTCAAAGGCGGCCTAGGAGGTAGAAGCGTTGCGGGCTGGTGCAGAATTTGAGCCAACCTTACTATAGAATCTCTATGAAGCAATTGAGGATTCTTATCAGCACCTGATACAACTTTGTGAATCCACTGAAAACCTCTGGTAATAACCTTTTATGCTAGAGGAGGCTACAGATTGTGGATGCCCATCTTACCAACTTTGTTATGGAACAAAGAAATGTTTTTCCTCAACTCTCTTATTGTCTTCTCCTGTGACATGAATTATTTGGCATGATTGCTATATATTTCAATTCACCAAACTTAGAATAATCAGAGTTCAAGACAATTGATAAAAAAATGAGCTCTAACTTTTTCCTGGATCATGGGATCCAGAGAGCATAGTTTGACTACTGCTAGGGTTTTGTAGAAAAACCCTACTAAATTTTTGTCTTTTTTTAAGACCCTAGTTTTTCCTGGGCCCATTTGGTGTGGACCCAGTGGTTATGGCCCGAATTTTTCTTAGGTATCCCTTTTCGGGTTTTCGGCCTAACAGGCTTTGCAACTTTTTTTGTGAGCGGTTTAAAGTCCCGCCAACAATACTATCATTACTGATGTTTTAGGTCGAACAGATTTGACTAGGTATGGTGGGGAAAGGGCCCCAATGAGGTTTGGTTGATTAAAAGATGTCTCAATATCCTCCAGGCGCATGTGGGAGGAGCATGTGTATATTTGAATGACATGCAGGGCATGTCTCAAGGCATAGGAGCCCTATCAGCGTGCAGAGATAGGAAGAGCATCACCTAAGGAAATCTTGCCTTTGGTAGACGGGCCGAGGGCTATCAATATGCATAGCCGTTGAGGGCATGGTATGCATAGTCATTCAAAGGTGTCCATAATTCAATGACTCTCCATTTCTGATGGCCTAAGGACTTCTTGGAAGTCCGACTTATGGAAACCACCATGGGTGACGTGGAGAATTATGAAAACCACCGGGGGTGGCTCAGAAAGGGTATGTGAAGACTGAAAGGGTTTGAGGACATCTGTATTAATCAGGAGTGTGGAATCAGGGTCCCTGTCCTATGCATTTATCTAGCATAAAAGAAGGATGGAGCTTGGTGCAGTTTAAAGTCATGGAGTTGGGACATCATTTAGAACTGAACGACTTCTCCTTGTTCTGGGTAATCTCATCAGAGATGTTCCACAATACTCAGGAAGGGTCCTGAAAGATGTTGGTAAACTGTATCTCAGAGGGTTTCCGAATCCCAGGGTGAACATGGGGGCTCAGGGGCCAAGAGGCGTACGGAAAGAAGAATTACCTAAGGAAATATTACCTTTGGTAGACGGGCCAGGGGTAATCAATATGCAGAGCCGCTAAGGGCATGGTATGCATATTCATGCAAAGGTTTCCTTGGGTCAATGATAGCATTCTCCCGATAGCCGAGCAACTTCAAGGAATTTTGTGATTCGGGACCACCAGGGGTGGTTTATGAGAGTTCAGCATTTTCTGAGTATAGAGTATGGTTTATGAGGAGAGGGTGACGAGATACGGGAGAATCATCTAGGCTAAATTTCCCAAGAATGGGTGAATTCATTCCTTCTCACACTGGTGTGAGACAGTTGTTTGTGGAGGTCTAACCCATGCACTAGGGGACAGAGAAAAGCCTATGTTCCTTAATGAACCCATGAATGGTTTGACAGTGCAGTTTAACATCATGTAGCAAGGACAAGGAGGATTATTAAAGGATGTTGTGTAGTTTAACATCATACAGTGAGGACGAGGGGCATTTTTGAACCAGTGAAAATGCTTGTAATTGGAGGTATTTCCCTAGATGTTTAATGCTTTGTCCTTACAACTTTATGCCAAGCATCCAAGATGTTACGTGCAGTTTAATGTCATGCGGTAAGGATGTAGTTTCAAAGGCCGCTCTTGATCAGAATGTAACTGGTCTTGAACATCTCGGAATTCCCAATAGGTGGAAAGGGGTTGATTGGTGTAAATCGTGGTTCTGGGGCTTCTTGTATTAGGAGAAATGATATGGGGGCTCTGAGGCCGGTAAGTGTACGGAACTAGGAAGAGAACGACTTGAGGAAATATTGACTTTGGTAGACTGCCGGGGGCTATCAATATGTAGAGCCGCTGAGGGCATGGTATGAATAGTCATGAAAAGGTGTCCATAGGTCGATAGATTTCCACTTTTGGTGGCCGTGAATGGTTATGAGGATCCATGATTATGCGGGCCATAAAGTCTGTCATCTGGTAAGAAAATATCTGGACATGTCGGGCATATTCGGCCCTGGTTGTTGTTAAAGCTTAGAGAGCTCCCTGCATTGATTTATCTTGCGCGTGGGGGTGTACCTTCACTCCATGCAGTTTAACATCGTGCAGTAAGGAAGAATTACAATTAGTTTAGTGGTCATAAAGCTCGGACCATTGGGTGACTATTGCTGTAGTCACTTGAGGGATAACTGAGTTAGCATGCTCTGATATACTCTGAACAGGGTGGGGGATGAAGGTTGTAAACTATAACTCTGAGGTTTTCAGGATTAGGAGATGTGGTGTGGGGGCTCTGAGGCCTATAACCATATGGATCTAGGAAGAGTACCATCCGAGGAAATCTTTCCATTGGTAGATGGGCCAGGGGCTATCAATATGCAGAGCCGTTGAGGGCATAGTATGCATAGTCATGCAAAGGTGTCCCCGGGTCGATGACTTTCCACTTCTGATGGCCATGAATGATTATGAAAATCCGAGATTGTTCATAGTACATAGTTCGGCATGTGGGGATAATGGTGTTTGAGAAAACAAGACACATCTTCACTGCCATTGTCCATTGAGTCAAAGTAGCCTAGACCTGGTTTGATGTTTGTATATGCAAGCTGTCATGTGAACCACGGGCAGATACGAGGCTAACCGGGTAGGGATACCCTGGCAATGTTTGGATGTGAAAAGGGGGACGAACTTGTAAACCACTGCGCCATAAATTTCTGGATCGAGAGATATGATAAGGGGGCTCTGAGGCCGGTAAGCGTACAGAGCTAGGAAGAGTATTTCCTAAGGAAAGCTTTTCTTTGGTAAACGGAACATGGGCTATCAATATGCAGAGCCGCTGAGGGCATGGTATTCATATTCATGCAAAGGTGTCCATGGGTTGGTAACTTTCCACTTCCAATGGCCGTGAATGGTTATGAGGATCCATAATTATCCAGGTCATGGAGTCTGATGTATAGAGGGGATGCATCCAAATGCACAAGGAGTATTTCTATCTCATTTCGCCATATATATTTGGTGGGTCATGATGAAATCCATGTAGTTTTAACATCGTGCGGTGAGGACAAAGTCCGTGCAGTTTTAACATTGTGCGGTGAGGATGATAGGTAGTCATGTGAACCATGAGCGGATACGTAGGCTAACCAGGTAGGGATACCCTAGCAAAATTATGATGTGAAAAGGGGGACGAACTTGTAAACCAATGCACCATAAATTTCTGGATCGGGAGATATGATATGAGGGCTCTAAGGCCGGTAAGCGTATGAAGCTAAGAAGAGTACCGCCTGAGGAAATATTGACTTTGGTAGATGGGCTAGGGGCTATCAATATGCAGAGCCACTGAGGGCATGGTATGCATAGTCATGCAAAGGTTTCCACGGGTCGATAAATTTCCACTTCTGATGGCCGTGAATGGTTATGAGGATCCATAATTATCTGGGCCGTGGAGTCTGATGTATAGATGGGATGCATCCAAATGTTCAAGGAGTATTTTAGTCTCGTTTCTCCATATATCTTGGGTGGGTCACATCAAAATCCATGAGGTTTTAACGTCGTGCTGTGAGGATGAAGTCCGTGCAGTTTTAACGTCGTGTGGTGAGGATAAAGAATACACCCCGTGCAGATCTGGTCCATACACAGTGGAAGAGGTCATTTCGTTAAATCTTCATTCGAGAATGGATGGGCCAGGATGGGGAACCCTGACGTCACTACGCATCCTGCGAGGGTAGGAATCAAGCAACGTGTAGTTCCCTAAAGGAGGTACACCCCACGCAGGGTTAGTCCGTACATGGGGAAAAAGGGAAATTTTTCAACTTTTATTTGGGGACGACTGAGCCAGGGTGAGGGACTCTGGTGTCACTACATATCCTACGAGGGAAGAAATCAATCCTCACATATTTCTCTGAAGTCCGTGCAATTTAACGTCTTGGGATGAGGACGAAGAATACACCCCATGCAATTCTGGTCCATACACAGGGGAGAGTGCATTTTTTTTGAATGGTTGGGCCAGGATGGGGAACCTTTGCATCACTACGTATCCCGTGAGGGTAGTAATAAAGCCTTACGTAGTTCTTTTAATGGAATACACCTCGTGCGGGTCTGGTCCGTACGGGGGAAGGGGGTATTTTTGGATTCATTTGAGGTGGCTGGGCCAGGGTGTGGAATTCTGGCATCACCACATATCCTGTGAGGGCAGGAATCAAGCCTTACGTAGTTTTCTGAAGGAAAATACACCCCATGCTGGTTTAGTCAATTCACGGGGGGAGAATGGGCCTTTGTTTATTCTTTTATCCTTATCCGTGCAGTTTAACGTTGTACGGTCAGGATGAGAAATACACCCCATGGAGGGCTGGTCCGTACACGGGGGGAGAGGTCATTTTTAACATTTATTTGAGGATGGATAGGCCAGGATGGGGAACCCTGGCATCGCTACTTATCCTTTAAAAGGTAGGAATCAAGACATACATAGTTCTTTTTAGAGTACTCTCCATGTAGGTCTGGTCCATACACGGGAGAAAATGGGCATTTTCTAAATCTTCTTATTTGTGCAGTTTAATGTCATGCGTTAAGGACGAGGAATACACCCCATGCAGTTCAGGTCCATATACGGGGAAAATGGAAATTTTAACTTTTACTTGGGGGTGGTTGGGCCAGGATGGGGAAACCTGGCATCGATACGTATCCTGTGAAGGTAGAAATCAATCCATACATAGTTCTCTGAAAGAAGTACACCCCATGCAGGGCTAGCCCATACACGGGGGAAGGGGAAATTTTTAACTTTTACTTGGGGGTGGATGGTCTAGGATGGGAAACCCTGGCATAACTACGCATCATGTGAGGGCAGGAATCAAGCCATACGTAGTTATCTGAAATCTGTGCAGTTTAACGTCGTGCGGTGAGGATGAACTACTATTAGTTTATGGTCATAGAGTTTGGAACGTTGGGTTCTTGGCAGTTTAAAGTCATGAATCTCGGATGATAACTACTTTTAGTTATGCCAGTGAGGACGGAATACAGTTAGTTTAGGGTTATAGAGTTTGGACCATTAGGTGCTTGGCAGTTTAATGTACTGCAGCTCAGATGATAACTACTTTTAGTTATGCCAGTGAGGACAAAATACTATTAGTTTAGGGTCATAGAGTTTGGACCATTGGGTGCTTGGCAGTTTAACGTCTTGCAGCATGAATGATAACTGATTTTAGTTATGCCATTGAGGACAAAATTCTCTTAGTTTAGGGTCATAGAGTTTGGACTGTTGGGTGCTTGGCATTTTAACGTCCTGCAGCTTGGATAATAATTGATTTTAGTTATGCCGGTGAGGATGGAATACTCATAGTTTTGGGTCATAGAGTTTGGTCTGTTGGGTGCTTGGCAGTTTAACATCCTATAGATCAGACGATAACTACTTTTAGTTATTATGCCAAATACTTCTTCAGGAATCTCTCACTTGTAGGAGCGGTGGTGAACTGCCCGTCCACGGAGATAAGGGAATATGCTCCGTTGGAGTAGACCTTGTGTATAACATATGGTCCCTCCCACTTGGGATCCAGCTTTGGAGGTTTCTTTCTAGGTATCATTGGGGTCCAGAGGACCAACACCAATTATATTTCCATGAAAGACCGAAGAAGGACCCTTTTATTGAAGGATCATGAAATCCAGTTCTAGTATACTTCTAGATGGTGCAAAGTGTGAAACCACTTCTCGTCTAGCTGCTCCAATTCACCTAGCCACTTTTCTGATTTTTCATCGATGGATAACTGATCACAAATGGAAACACGGAGCGAGGGAAATTGGAGCTCAATGGGAAAAACCGCTTCTATTCCGTATACTAATGAGTACGAAGTAGCTCGAGTAGCGGTGTAGATTGTGGTTCCGTAATCCCACAATGCATGGAGGAGTTTATCCAGCCATGAATTATTGTCTTTGTCCACCATTTTTTGGAGATGTTGGACATGGTATTATTGAAAGTCTCTATCTGTCCGTTGGCCACTGTATGGTAGCGGGATGAGTGGTTAGCCTTGATACCATATTCTTGGTATAGTTTCTCCAATTCAGAAGAGCAGAATTTGGTGCCTTTATCCATTAGTATTGTATGAGGGACACCAAATCTGGTGATGATATTGGTTTTCCCAAAGCTGAAAATGCTTCTTGCCCTGACTTCCTTAAGGGGTAAAACTTTTTCCCGTTTGGAAAAGAAGTCGGTTGTCGTGAGGATATTCTTCAGCTTTTTGGCTGTGGCAGGAGGATATGGTCCCACGACATCCATTCCCCAGATGGAAAATGGCAAGGAGTACTTGGCCTGATGAAGTAACTCTGGGGGTCGGTGTATGAAGTTGGCATGAGTGGCATTTTGTGGTAAATCACTCGCAATATTGTGCCACTGTGGGCCAATAGTACCGAAGTCTTCAAACCTGATGGGAAATATTAGACCCCGACTGATGTTCCCCATATACTCCAGCATGCACCTCAGTCATGACAGCAATGGTTTCTTCTCCATTAATGCATCTGAGGAGGATTCCTTCGAGGCCTCATTTATAGAGGACCTATTGCTGACCCGTGCCACCATATAGGACAAAATTGATTTCCCTTCTCCATATTTTCTCTCATTTAGCCTTGTCTGATGGAAGTTCTCCCCGTTGAAGGTAGTTTGCAATGGGGGTCATCCAGCCGGTGGCAGGAGCATATGGTTCAGGGACAAGACTGGCTTCGTGGATTTATTCTATCTTAGTTTGAACAAACGGAAAGACCATTTGATGGTTAGAAATACTAATAACTGTTTCATCCCGGTCTGGGTTGGCTAGGGATGTGGCCGCATTAGCGGATGCATTGGCTTGGGCATTCTGAGACTGGGGAATATAGGTAAAAGATGGTTCTGTGGAGAATTCTGCCATTAACCCTCGGACAGGGTCAAACAGGGTATCCGCCACTCCTTTTTAATAGCATAGTCACCATTGACTTGCTTGATGACCAGTTCTGAGTCACCTTTTACCTTAAGGTGCTGTACTTGTGCTTGAAGTGCGAGCTCCAGGCCTGCAATGAGGGCTTGAAACTTCGATTCATTGTTCGTACATCCTTCTCATATGAGGAAGAAATATGGCAAGACTAACTTTTCTCAAGACATGAGTATTATACCCAAACCCACCTTGTTAAATTTGGGATCTTCCATCCTCTTCCCGGTTGGGCTTCAGGATACACCATCAAAGTAAATTTACCATGCTGGGAACTCCTATTGAACTGAGAAGATGTCTTCATCAGGTAGCTCGGCGTCCGGTGCGGAAATCCCTATCGAAGGGTGCTCCGCCAAAAAATATTCCAATGTCTGACCTTTGATGGCCTTCTGAGGCACAAACCAGATGTAAAACTGTTGCAGTATGACTGCCCATCGGGATAGGCACCCAGTCAGCATCGGGTGGCTGAGAATTTACTTGAGCGGGTTACTACGCGAGACCAAATTGACTTCATGATGCTGCAGATAATGTTGAAATTTTTGAACTGCGAAGAAAAAGGCCAAACAACTCTTCTCTATGTTTGAGTATCGAGTCTTAGCCTTAATCATGGTTCGTATGAGGTAATAGAAACTATTTTCACTACCGAAATCATTTTTCTTCACGAGGAAGGCTCCTAGTGACCGCTCTAGGGCCATCACGTATAGGATGAGAGGTCTTCCTTCAACCAAGGGAATGAGCACCGGTGGGATTAAGAGATACTTATTTAGGCTATCAAATGCCTCTTGGAAATCATCTGTCCATTGGTACGTGATTCCCTTCTTCATTAACCTGGTAAAGGGAAAACATTTGTCTGCCAGGTTGGCTATGAATCGCCTGATGTAGGCCAGCTGCCCTTGGAATTCTCTTAACTCGGTGAGATTGTGAGGGGGGGGGGGGGGTGGCAGTCCGAGGATAGCCTTTGTCTTTTTAGGGTCTATTTCGATGCCATGATGGCATCTGATGAAGCCAAGAAATTTCCCTGAGGTAACCCCAAAGGCGCATTTCACGGGGTTCATCTTCAGGCTATGCTATCAAAGTTTGTTGAATACGGTCTCAAGGTCTGATAGGTGATCTGATCACTGCCTGGACTTAACCACCAAGTCATCCTCATAGAATTCAACGAATCTCCCTAGGAATGGTTTAAAAATACGATGCATGGCACGCTGATATGTGGCGCTAGCATTCTTGAGACCAAAGGGCATAACCCTGTAACAAAATATTCTTTGAGGGTCCCTGAAGGAAGTTACTTCTTCATCTTCTCAGGCCATCGTGATTTTATTATACCCAGAATAGCCGTACATGAAGGATAGAGCCTCATACTCGGCCGTTGCATCGATTAATAACTCGGTGATTGCAACCGGGAAATCATCTTTTGGGCAATGCTGATTGAGATCTCTAAAATCAATGCAGATGAAGATTTGTCTGCTCTTTTTCTTGACGGGGACAATGTTGTTCAACAATATGGGGTACTGGACCTCCCGAATGAAGCTTGATTTAATAATCTTATCGACTTTAGCCTCTATTTTGGTATCATGTGAGGGGTGTGTCCTTCTGGCGGCCTGTTTATAGCCCCGGTGGTCTTCTGGAAGACCCAGGTGATGCGTTGCCACTTTGGGATCGAGTCTTGGCATTTCCGTGTAACTCCAGGCAAATACATCCCGGTGTTGCCTCAGGAAGGAAGTATATACCTTGTGCTCCTCGGGGGACATGGATGCACAAACAAGAGTGGGACTCGGGTCTTCCTCGGTACCCAGGTTTATTTCCCGGAGCTCGTACACCGTGGTGGAGATACCTTCCTCATATGTAGGAGGTGCATCCCTGGGATCTTCATCCTCTTCTTCCAAATATTCATCTTCTTGATCCGGCGAGGGGAGAGCTCTTGACTCGGGCTCCTGGGAGTCCAGAGGCGAGGCACTGTGGGTGTCCTCACTCAAGTATTCACCCACAAATCGAGGGTTGGCGGACGTTCCCACAGTGTCACGCTCGACCGTTATGGCTGAAGTCATGAGGATAGCTGAGTGCATGTCCGTACTTGAACCCCTGCTCTCAATGTGGTTGATGGGAAGTACGTTGTCTCTGCCAAGCTATTTGAGGGGGTCATCTGGAACCATTTACAGACCATTTGGAGTGGGGATCCAATTGACACCATTTACCAAAGTCTTATTCTTCTTTTTATCATAAAACTCGGTGTCAATGTAGTGCGACTCGGAGAGCTCGAAAGGGGCCTTGTCGGTGTGCAATGTCCCACTTTTCCAATTGAAGCAGTACTTAATACACTGATGGTATGATGAAGGAACAGACATGTGCTTATGGAGCTACAGACTCCCCAGCAGGGCGTTGAATGATGTGTTCTGTCAGACCACCAAGAATTTTGAGTAGGCCACAAGGTTACCAAAATGGGTCTTTAGCTTAATTTATCCCATTGGCTTCTGTTCACTCTTGTCGTAACTTAATAGAGTTATGACAGAGGGTACTAGGTCATTCTCATTATAGCCTAGCTTACGGAGTGTTCATAGGGAAAGGTGGTTAACTCCAGAGCCGTTTTCAATAAAGAATTTATGGATCTCAACATCACTTAGTGTGCCAAACACATATAGTGGTTTGATGTGTTCTCACATGATGACATCTTCATCCTGATCGGTGAAGGAAATCACCGCATTGCATTCAGCCGAGCCAGTCTCTGTCTGGTAAATCTCGGCAGAAGCTACCTTGGCTTGAAACTCTTTGGGGCTGAGCAAGGCTTATATAAGTGCCTCTCTGAGGTCTGCTGAAAAACTTAGGGCATCCAGGATCGACAGTTTGGCTGGCACCGACGCTAGCTACTTAAGGATGTCGTATTTCCGTTCCAGCGGCCGATGCTTCCCCATTGGTGTGGGGGGGGGGGGGGGGGTCTTAGCGGGCAGCTTGGGAGTTGGAATATGAGACGAGGAGGGACCGGCCGTGGGGTCAGATGTCAACGGTGTCCCCACGTTTTGGGGATTTGGCCTGGCCGGTCTGTTTGTGCGTGCTAGGCGACGAGACACATGTTCCTCCTCTGATGGGTACCACCGAATGATAAGGGTAGAGTGGCCGCTTGTGGAGGTGGGGGGATATTCTTTCTCCTATCGAGTCCGTTGAAGGGCTCTCCCACGGGTTTCCACGATATTAACAGTTTGGGCCGGGGTCCAACTGTAGGGTTGATTTCGGCCTCGACTGCGCCTCCCCTGGTATCCCTTGCCTCTGCGATTCCCCCTCCCGGACCTTTGTGTTGGGAACTCGGGTTCATAACAATACCATTCATTAGGGAACGATTCCATAATATGGAACCAAAAATTGGATCCTCATCCTCTAACAAGTCAACCCGGTCGGTTGTCCTTGATGGTGCCGCTTGGTGGGTCAGTGCCTGTGGCACCATGTTTGGGGGCATAAAATCTAACAGTGTTGGGGATAACTTCATCCTTGTTTCAGACTGCTTCTCTTGCGTTTGTCTCCTCCCTTATTGATTACTCCTGGATGACCGGCTCGAGGAGGGTTGTGAGGCCGATATTGTCGGTTGTGCGGCTTCAGGGGCTGTTGGCGGCAACACCGACTGCTGTAGTTGAGCTCGGAGTATTCCTTGGGCTCGATTGATAGTCTTTCGAGTCATCCAGTTATCAAATTTCTGCCTTTTTTTGCTAGTGACTTCCTGCCACCCCTCCCCTTTGTCAGAGTCGGTGATAGAAATATATGTCACATGTTCTGGGGGTGGTCCTAGCTCGACTTTCCTAGAGTCTACCATCCTTTTAAAGAGGTCTTTGAAGATGAAGCATTCCAAAATATTATGCCCCAACATTCGATGGTATGGACAATAATCTGGCCTGTCATCGTGGCTGACTTATTCTTGTTTCCTTGGCTCCAGGTGGTGGAGCAAGTTGCAATTCATGGCGGCGATGAAGTAGCCGCGGACTTTGTCCTCTCGGAACGAGTATACTTTGTGTCTCCATTACTCAAACTAGTTCCGCTTCGATCCCCTCTGATCATCCCATTTTGGTGGAGGTGGCCACTGATATGCACGGGTCCCATGACGATTTGGTGGAGGTCTGAGTGGTGGAGCAGGCACAGGGGCTGGCTTGAGTGTGATAGAGGACGCTTCAGCTCTAACTGCTCTCTTTGTAGGAGCCTGCGAGGCTATTTGATACTTCAAATTGGTCCGCTACAGGGATTCCTCAATTCTCTGGGCAATGGCTGAGAGATGGCGGAAGCCAGTGGTGCACTCCACAGGTATGGGCAGTGTTCGCAGATCATCTTGAAGATTATCGATGCATATGGAAAGAAACTCGTCTTCAGGCATTGGCCCGTTTAGGGAGTAGGTCATACCTTTCCATATAGTTATGAAATATGAGACCCTCTCATTCTCCCTATGATTTCAGTTCATGAGGTCGCTGACCGTTCTTTTAGGCAGCATTGAGCTGAAGTTGAACAGGAACTGCTGTCGAAGGTCTTCCCAGCTTTTTATTGACTGGGCTGGTAGGATCATATACAAGACAATGGTAGATCCTTGCAAGGTCCATACAAAGCATCTGAGTTTCACTGTTTCTCTTTTTCCCAGAGTTCCCATCATAGGGTCGCAATAAGACGCGTAGTGCAACAAATTCTGTTCCGGATCGCCTGATCCATTGAAGATATAGAATACAGGGCTCCCAAAATCCAGTGGAGGAGGTGTGTTGCTCACCCAATCTGGGTAAGGTTTCCACTCTGGCTGTATCGGGGTGTGTTGACCTTCCATTTCTTCCAATCGAGTTGTCAGTGCCTCTATGGTGTTGGTGAGACCCTGGTTTACATCCTGTTGGACCCGGTCCTGGGAAGGTGTATCCTGAGGCATTGCTTGAGGATCCACCTCAGTTGGAACAAGGGGTGCATGTTCTGTTTGTAACACCTTCGTTGGGGTACATATGTACTCGCACCGGTTACTTGTCGAGTAGAGGGAAGTCTTGGTATTCATCCGGATCCACATTTAGGTTGTTGGACGATCCGGGTGCCTCGTTGGGTAGGATCCCTGACTATGCTTCGTTTGTCGGGGAAAACCTTGGTCTTTGAGGTGCACTTACTGGGAGTGCATGATGTGGCTCCTCTTGGGGCGCTCTTTTAATAAGACGGTTTCTCGAGAGTAGCTCGACATTAAGCATCCTCAATTATTTGATTTCCTCTTCCTGCCGAGCGAACCTCTCTTCAACCGTAAGTGGCTCATTTTTATCGAGAGTGGGGGTGGGTTAAGGGTAACCAGTCCTTCGTTCTTATCCTTATTGGAAGCTCACAGGGTTATCAGAGGAAGGCTAGCTGAATGGGTGGCTATATTTAGAGTGGCCCTCTGGTTCCAGGTGTGCACACATGGTGGTTTGTTGTGAGTCACAGACTGTCCCGAATCATCATCTCCTAATCCATCCAGATTTGCATCATCTTCAGTGTTACCCATGGGGTTAACCTCTATGGCATTGATGGATTCATATCGCAGGGTGGGGAAGATATCATCTTCCGAATAGGAATAGGATCTCCAGCATTTTTTACTGGTCTTCCCCCTTTTGTCCCGGGATTGCTTTCGGGCTCCTTGACGAAGGGTGACGCGGAGAGTTCTTTGATGCGACCTTATGGTACGCCTCCCTCTTGAAGGGGATGATGATTCAAAGGATGGGATAGGGCAGGAACCTCCTCTTCTGATTGTCCTCCCTAGACAAGAGAATACTGATTCTCGCGGGGGAGGTTATTATTGAGGAGGTAAAAAATTCCCTCAGCCTTGAGGGTTGGGGTTGGCTCCGTTCCTTGTACATTGAGTCTCTTCCCATTTGTATTGGTCTTATGGGGGCATTTTTTTGTTAAAAATGCCCCCAGCCCTACAGGCTGAGGTTGACCCTAGATTACGGTAGTGGCTGCTGCTATCACTACCTGCCTGATCTTGTGTGCACCCATTTAGGGGTGAACTGGGTTTTGTGCCGAGTTCTTCTGTGAATCAGTCCCTTCTATGGAGGCATGAAATGACCGCTGATTGGCCTCTCTTAGACGATAGGACTATTGTATGCTCTCTGTGGCCTGATTCAGTAGTTCTTGAATGGCTTTTTCTCATCGGGCCTGACGCTTCTGGGACTTACCCTAGGCCTATCTCAGTTGGGTGTGTTGCCTTTCACAAAAAAGGAGACCACTCAATTGTTGTCTTGATGTGACGACGTTACAAGACACCATGCCGAATGGGTTCTTTTGGGCAGGGAGCGGAGTGAAATGAAGAGCTCCATGTTCCCCCCATCCCCTAATATAGACTCCCATCGGAGTGTCGTAGATGAGCTGGTGCAGCTGGTGCAGTGCATGGAGGTAGGCTATCTCCATGTTCCCTTTGCGCCTCTCGGGTCGCTGTTGTTGCGCCGAAGGAGGAGCTTCCAAGTCGATGTGATGTAAGAGGTCTACTATTTTCTTAACATGGTCTACATACCCATCGTAGGGTTGGAAGATTGATTTTAGCTGGCAGAGGGTTGTCCATATATTAGAGCAGATGTCGTGCACACATTCTTCTATGAACGTCCTTGGTATATTGTATTGAGAGGTGGTCGTGGGCCAAAAAATAACTAGTATATCATCTCTGGCCAGTAGTTTCCTCAACATGTCGACATACTCTTCCACTAGTGATTCCTCTACCTGGTCGGCCCAACTGAGATGCTTGCTGATAGTGTGGTCGGAGGCAGTGGGGCCAGTAGGTGTTGAATCATCATCTGGGCGATTATGAGGTGGTTCTGAAGATGAACGTGGCCCCAAAACATCTTTTTATTGAAGAAGGGTGTCATTGGTGACTAGCTGGGAATATGACATGCTTGATCCCATCTTTCTGAGTGCCTCGGCGTATGAGGGTTTTTCTGGGCTTGATTCGGCAGGGGGGGACCTTCCTGTCGATAAGACATGTCATTGTGGGGAGGACCTTCACAATGGCGTCCGCAAGGGTGAGGACTACCATTACTGCTTGATGCCTCACTACATAGAGGAATTTTGCAGTGCATACCCTAGGGAGGACCTCCACGGCATGTCGCAGCAAGGGGAGGACCTTCTGGCTGCGTAGCATTGTTACGGGTAGGGCCTTCGCAACAACTGTTATCATGGTGAGGATGACCATCATGGTTTGACGTTCAATGTTCATCCTGGGGAGGACCTTCAAGACACACTGCGACAAGGGGAGGACCCTCTTGTTTCTTGGGGCCACTATGGGGAGGACCTTTGCAATGGTGTCCATGGTGGTGAGGAATACCATCACAACTGCTGCAATGGAAAGGACTACCATTACAACTACTTCAGGGAGAATATCTACAGGGTACACCCTGGGGAGGGCCTTTAGAATGTACTGCAACGAGGGGAGGGCCTTATCATTGCTTGACATCTCGATGGGGAGGACCTCTGTTATCAGGGTGGCGAGGACTACCACCATGATGTGATGCCCGACTGCGTGGAGTGTCGTTGCAATGTAACCCCTGGGGAGGACCTTCAGGGTAGGCCACAACAAGGGGAGGGCATTCTTGTCATGATGAGACATCACTACAGGGAGGGCCTCTGCAGTTGTGACTACAATAGCGAGGACTACTATCATAATCTATGGTCCCACTACACGGAGAGTGTTTGTAGTGCATACCCCAGGGAGGAACTTCAGGGTGGACCGCAACAAGTGGAGGGCCTTCTTTCTGCTCAATCTTCTGGCCACGCAGAGGGTTTCCGTGACTCGCATCAAAAGAGAAACTCTCATGATCGATCGTTAAATGTCTGTGGGGGAGTCCCCCGTGGGTGCTCTTGGGAGGACCTTCAGATCTGCTGGTAGCAACATTGTTGGGAGGACATTCACAACTGCTACTACCACTCCAATAATATTGTAATGTGCAGATAGGGTTTCGAGCCTTCGATATGTGCTTAGCAGTATTAGGAACCCCATATTCCAGAAGAGAGGAGTCATGAACCCCCTCTTTATTTTCTGGCTGCCTTAGGCACGTTCGAAGCGCTTTCTTGCGGGTAGCGGGGGACGTCTACTGTTGATAACGGCCTTCACCTTTGGGTCCCTCTCTAATTGGGTCCCGTGATGATGCCAGGATTTGTAGATGAACATCTTGAATTTTAGAAAGGGTATATTCCTACTCTGGAGCATCCACCATGATGGACATGTGTCCCCCATTTGTAATGAGTGAAGCTTCTCAATCTGGTTTCCCTTGCGTCGCGGAATATAGCCGGAGACCCTCCTGGGTGGAAGCAGGGATGCAGATCTGCTTAGAGGCAGCTATCTTGTCTCTTATATGAGTCGCCTCAATTGGGGAGATGAGCTCATGGGCCCGAGTCCTTACTATTGCTGCTGATACAATTAAATTCTGGAAAGTCTACAAGATATGATCTGGGATTGATACCTACTCCTCCATCATTGCCAGGATATGCAGAGAGACATCTTTGGCTGGAATGAGTATGAAGGCCCATTCCAATATCAGAGTCGGAATATCCTACTCCGGTCCTCCAGTGGTCAGTGGGTACTGACGATTCTTCTGTGTCGGGGCAGGTGAACGAATATTCCCCTATGCCGGGATACGTTGGATTATCTATCCGTTTGCTACCACATCAGGATGGCAGACTTTACTTACATCTGCAGGTAACTGGCCCTGCATATATTGGTTTCCCACCGTATCGAGTCGGTGGACTTTGTTGGCAGGGAGACGTGACCGCCTATTAATTGCTGCCACATCTGGATGGTGGGATTTATTGATCGCCACCATATCGGGATGGTAGGCGTCAGGAGCATCTACTAGGAGTTGGTCTTTCAGGCGCTGGGTTGCCACCATGTCCGGTTGGTGGGCTTCATGACCCTGGGCAGGGAGAGGTGCCTGCCAGGTAGGTGTCGTCCTATGTGAGTGACGTGCTTGATGGAGCTCGGCGGGGATGTACGCCAACTCGTATGATGCCACCATGTCTGGATGGTGGACTCTGGAGGAGTGGACAGGTGTATATGCCTGCTCGCGATACGTCTCCATGACTGGGCAATGGAGTTCCTCCTTAGGGACAAGGGTGATGACCAGTCTTTGGTTGTATGTTTTCCACCCTCGTCGGGCGGTCCGAGGGGCCGGAGCTCGGGGAGAGTGGGCCTAGATCCTCGGGGCGAAATCCCCTTTATCATGAGGATGTTGAGTAGCGACGTGACCGCGATAACATCTTCCGACGAGGGACTTGGAGTGGAACCCCCGTTCAGTGGGGATGAAGTCCTCACCGATGACCTCATCCGCATACCTAAGATATGGGAGGTACGCATTGTCTCGTTTTGGAAATAGACTCTCGAAACAGTTTGACATGGAAATAGGAGCCGTCTGGGTCAGATTTTGTGGCCGCTTCTGGGCATGCAATCGGCGAGTCCTGGCGGATTGGAGGGAGTGCATGGCCGCCTCCACCGTCGGGTGAGTACCGTTCACATGGTACTCTCGGATCAACGCATCCGAGACCCAACGTTGAAGATGATGAGTCGGCGATGGGGTCCTTTGTTGGTGAGGAAGTACAGTCATTGCGTTGTTGGAAGCATGCATCTGTGAGTTCCTTCGTGATGCCATTAGATCAAAGGGAGATTTGAGTGGTACCTGTAAAAATATTTTAACAAATACAGACAACAAACCCGTCAAAGCAGCATCTCATGACTCCATGCGTAATTAATGACCATGCATGGCCCTCCTTGTGAGTATAAAGGGGGAACAGGGTGGGATTAGGTTAAATCTGTCATTCTTGGTTAAAGATTCATGTCGGGTTCACTATTTCTTGTCTCACGGTGCATGACGGGGTCGTGGGGGAGAAACGTGCGCTACCCGATAGTTGATTAGAGAAGATTGGGTTCTGCTTAATCACTCATATCAGGTACACCGTTTTCGCCTCAAAATTCCCAACAGTTCCATATCCAGCAATATGTGGACCTGCTTTCCAAAGGCAGGTGTTTTCTGGGTGATTTGACCAGTGATGCTTAAGAACTCACATTGGTCGAGAGGATGGGAAGTCGGGCACATCGCACCCTTTTGGAGGAAATTATTGAATGTTCTAGGACTCTCTTATAGATTTAAGACATATTCACATGTTCATGAATATTTGGTTTATTCCCAAGCATAGTATGCACAAATTACTTCTGGTTGGTAATGGTCAGCTGGAAGCAGGGGCTCAGAATCATTTATGCCCAAGGTTTACCATCCCTTGTTGAATTAATGACCCCGAGGAGTTTGGGCTCACTGAGACGACACTGATTTAAAGCCTCGTAACCAGGCACTGTAGAGTTTATTGTCATCCAGGAGGGACAAATAACGAATTGAGTGTTTTGATTGTACCCATGATACGGGCTTCCTACGTATCCTCATGAGAGGAATCAGAATCCACGCAGTTCGGTTTGGTATGAGGCTTATACTCCAGGATGCCCAGGGTTGGTGTGGTGAACCGACGTGAAGATAGTTGGATCGATCGGTTGTTGGGCTTGAACCTCGGGGAGGATTCTTACGTACCCTGCCTAGGAGACAGGGACCAAATTCTACACAGTTCAGATTAGAGTGTCGGAGAACCGACTTGATGGGGGCCAGAATGACAGATTGTTGGGTTTGAACCACGGGGAGGCTTCCTATGTACCCTACCTAAGAGATAGGGATCAAAGTACACATAGTTTGGATGGTGTGGGGATTATGATCTGAGGCAGCCCAGGAGAGGATTCCATGGTCGATGCTTACTCTAAGCCCACATGAGTTATGCTCGGTGTGAGAAATAAGAGGCAGTAGGGACCAGACGATCACGCCACAAAAGGTGCGTCCGTGGGAAGTGGAGTGGGTCTTATGCATTGGGGTGGCCCAAAAAGTTGTGTCTTACTCCGAGATGGACGCCCATGGTGACAAATTATAGTGGGAGAGGGACTTGGCCCCAAAGAAGAACAAAGCAGCACCCTTCCCCACTACGCCATTCCTTGGTTGTGGCCGTGGTGAAGTACGGAGGTGCAAGAGGGATTCCTTCTGATGGGTAGTCCGCCACGCCCTGGGGAGGGGAGAAGTTCCCCAGTCCTAACAATTTGAGGGGCAGAAAGGGGACTCCCGGGCTCGGACTCCACATTACCATGGGAATGTGAACCCAGGAATGCTTTGGAAATCCGCTCAGGGGCCGGAGCAACCCCTTTGACCTCACTTACCATGGGTATGTGAACTCAAAACAGCGCGCTGATGTGCCTGAAGGTTACATCACACGGGTCCAGTGGCTCTGGTGGAGGCCTCGGCTCGGGGCTGATGAATGGGCCAATGGGGGGGGGGGTTGCGGAGGATCAGGCCGGATTAGAATAATTTTATATGGCTTGGGAAATAAAAACTCTGAAGGATTTGGCGGGCCACACGGGTGTATGTGTGGTGTCACCCTTCGCATAGGGAGGTGCTACGCAGCTGTAGAGGCCGTCTGCTAACTAGGGTGGTCGGCGGACTGGTGGGCATCCCGCGAACCAGGGTGGTTCGCGGCTTCGTGTTCGGCCCGCGTACCAAGTTGGTACGCGGAGGGGTCCATGCGAGCAGTGGCGGCTGAGGGCGAAGCCGGTCAGGGGTTCATCGGTTGGGGCTTCGCTCGCGTCGGAGGGTGCTATGCGGTGCGACAGATTGGAAAAAGGTTATAAACTCCTTGGTCCACAGGGAGTGCATCCGTGGAGGGGCCACTGTTCATGGTCTTCTTTTATTTGTTATTTTAAGTTCGTGGTTAACCAAGTTGTTATGCGTTTTTGGTTCCTTATTAATTCGCTTCCAGCTTCATACCTATTCAGGTTCATGAACTGGAACTTCTCTATTCGCAAAATCCTAAGCTCCTTCCTTCGAAATCCTTCCACCCAAATCTGATCGATTTCCAATTGCCTCGTACTCTTACCCCTCTATCTCCCTTTATAGAGTGGGGAAAAAGATGTATCTGTGGTCATGAGACACCTTTTGTAGAGGCCCATGATTGGAAACCTGGTTTACGGATGACTTGGTCAATCCATAACTCGTGGGGGGAATTGAACGTACCTCCTCCATGAACCAAACTATCTCGGGGAGAGCTTTGCAGCCGCACAAGGTTCTGCCTCCATTCCACGAATGACAACGGATGCAGCCGGGGCTGGTCGACGTGGTCCATGGCTGGGGCGGTTCGTGATGGTGGACTGGCTCGGTG
Organism: Viscum album; assembly: GCA_963277665.1. Lineage (NCBI taxonomy): Eukaryota > Viridiplantae > Streptophyta > Magnoliopsida > Santalales > Viscaceae > Viscum > Viscum album. The sequence continues at coordinate 160,148,111 of OY728155.1, read as the reverse complement.
CCCATCCTACTTCGCGCCCGCGAAGGATCCCCACCTCTGTTCCATGATCAACAGTGGTCCACAGAGGGGGGTGCTTCGCGAAACCGGCCGCGTACCATTATCATTGGACCAGTCTGCGGAACGGTTTGGCTTGTGCCATCCTTTGAGTATTCTACACACTTTTCCCAAATTCATTATGGGGGAAATTAGGTAGAATCTCCCTTGGATTAAAGGGGATTCTCATTCTCCTTTGCAGATTTTTTAGGACCCTACAATCTTCCCATTATATTTCTATGTTCTTAACATGGAGGATGATATGGTGAGTTATCATGCTCCCATTATCTTAGATAGGACTTCCTCCAAACTGAAAAACAATCATAAATATCCATGAGGGTATGCTTTCCATGGAGTTTGGGGATACAGTTGTGATATTTAATGTTATGGACTCCATTAAGTACCACTCAGAGGACCATTTACCATTTTTTATCTCCCATTTTAAACCACCAAATAAAACCCCCATGGAATTAGATTGTCCTATTCTTAGGGAGATTATGAGTATTGGTTCTAGTTTAATGTCTAAGAGTACTTACACACCTATTTATAATGCACAAGACTCTCTTATATTTGTTTTTGAAATGGATTCATATTCTGATTTTGATCATGTTCACTTTGATTATGAAATATCTGTTGAGAATGCTGTTGAGTTTTATGATTTATGCTCTTGTTTTGATGATTTATATTCTGATACTGATGTTCATTGTTCACATATTTTAGTTCATTCAATTTAATCATCCATACATAACCCCCCACACTAAAACTTAAGCCATTTACACCAAATCACATATACTCATACTTGTTAAGTGGTGATAAATTACCTGTTATCACTGCTAACATTATCCCTTTTTAACATGAAGAAAAACATTTGAATCTTTTGAGGAAGAACATTAAGGCCATCAGGTGGACCTTGGATAACATATCAGGTATTAGCCCCTCCATATGAATGCATAGGATTCTTTTTGAAGATGGGTTTAAACCAGCTAGGCAACCACAAAAGATACTCAATCCAACCATTTTGGAAGTTGTTAAAAAAAGGTTTAAAAATTGGTTGAGGAAGGTATAATTTATGCCATTATAGATTCTTAGTGGGTGAGTTCTATTTAGGTTGTGCCTATGAAAAGTGGTGTTAATTTTGTAAAAATGATAAAGAGGAGTTAGTTCCAATGAGGGTTAAAAATAGTAGGCGTGTGTGTATTGATTAGAGGAAACTAAATTAGTCCACTCGCAAGGACCATTTCCCCCTCCTATTTATTGATCAAATTCTTGAGTGACTAGATGGGAAGACACATTATTGTTTCTTGGATGGATTTTCTAGATATTTTTATATTCCAATAGCTTCAGAGGATCAGAAAAGGAATATATTCACCTATCCATTCATCACATTTTCCTATCAGAGGATGCTATTTAGACATTGCAATGCCCCAGGTACCTTTCAGAGATGCATGGTGAGTGTTTTTTCTTATTTTATTGAGACCTTCATAGAGGTATTCATGGAAGATTTTATAGTGTATGTATCTTCATTTGATGATTGTATATCTAGTTTTGGAAAGGTGTGGAATCATTGTATTGAGAATAATTTGGTCTTCAACTTTGAAAAGTGTCATTTTATGGTAGAGCATGGAATTGTCTTAGGGAATGTAGTGTCAAATCATGGGATTGAGGTTCATATATCTAAGGTAGATATTATTTCATCCTTACCATATCCTTCAAGTGTGTGTGATGTTAGATCCTTCTCAGGGAATGGAGGATTTTATTAGCGCTTCATCAAATATTTTAGTAAGATTGCTCTTCCTATGACACGATTACTTCAAAGGATTCTGATTTTGTGTTTGATGATTCCTGCATGATTTACTCTGATGAGCCAAAGAAGTGTCTGACCAATCCACAGATCATATTGCCCCAATAGTGGGAGATTCATTTTTTGCTTATGTGTGACACCTCCAACTTCGTGGTAGGAGCTATCTTATCTCAGAGGGTGGAGGGAAATTCACATGTGATATCCTATGCATCGAGGAAAATGAATTCATCCCAATGAAACTATAAAACCACCAAAAATGAGTTTATTACTGTCATATTTTCTTTAGATAAATTCCATTTATATTTATTGAGTTCTAAATCAGTTGTTTTTTTCAGACCATGAAGCTCTAAGGTACCTCTTGAAGAAGCTAGATGCAAAGTATAGAATTATCCAATGGATTATATTTCTTTAGGAATTTGATATTGAGATAAAGTACATGAAGGGTTTGGAAAACCTAGTGGTGGACCACATGAGTAGGATTACTCATGCACTAGAGGATGACACCAGGTACCACTTCAGGATACTTTCCCCGATGAACATATTTATTCCATCTTAGGTATGCATCCTTGGTATGCAAATTTAGTTAACTACCTTGTTACATCAGAAATACCTATAAATTTAAAGAAACATCAAGTTAAAAAAAATAAAGAGTGAGTTTAGGTTTTATGTGTGGGATGATCCATACCTCTGGCGCATGTGTAGTGATCTAGTTGTTAAGATGTGTGTTCCTGACCATGAGTTTGAGTCTATTCTACATTTTTGCTATATAATTTCATGCGTAGGACACTTTGGACCTCAACAGATAGCTAGGAATGTTTTAGACTCTAGATTATATTGTTTTATATTATTCCATGATGCTCATATATTTTGTAATTCATGCTCTCGTTTCCAACATACTGGGAAAATTTATAGGAGACATAAGATTCCCCAAAAACCCATTCTATTCTATGAGATTTTTTATGTATGGGGAATTGATTTAATGGGTCCTTTTCCAAGTTCTTTTGGTTTCTTGTACATTTTGGTTTCTGTTGATTATGTGAGTAAATGGATGGAGACCAAGGACACTAGGACTCATGACTCTCATGTTGTAGTGGAATTTTCCATTACACAAATTTTTTGTAGGTTTGGAGTAGAAATGGCCATCATCAGTGACTAAGGGACACACTTAGGAAATTGGGATTTGGTCTCCAACCTTCTAAAGTATGGGTTGAAACACAAAACATCAACTACAAACCACCCCCAAAAAAAGGACCAGGCTGAGGTTTCAAATCGTGATTAGAAACAAATTTTTGAGAAAACCATACAACCAAATAGGATGGATTGGAGCAAGTGCTTGGATGATGCGCTATGGGCATATAGGACAGCATAAAAAACTTTCATCGGTATGTCCCCATTTCAGACTGTTTTTTGGAAATCCTATCATCTACTCGTGGTGGTTGAGCATCATTATTATTAGGATATAATGAAATGAAACATGGATTTGGACCAAGATAGAATTCCAAGGAATTTACAAATTCAAGAGCTTGAAGAGATTCAATTATCTTCATATGAAAACTAAAGGCTCTATAAGGAAAGATCCAAATCAGCTCATGAAGAAATGATCCAGAAAAAGGAATTTCATTTTGGGGAGAAAGCCCTTCTATAAAATTCATGACTGAATATGATGCCTGGTAAGTTATGTTCCAAATGGTTGGGTCCTTATATTTTATCTAATGTCTTTCCTTATGGTGCAGTGGAAATCATGCAAGAGGACATTGGAAAAAGCTTCACAGTCAATGGGAAATTATTGAAGAAATAAATTTAGGGGCCTCCAACTGATGTAGTGGATTCCATCACGCTGCATGAACCCATCATCACTTGAACATATTAGGCTATTCCTAACCCTTTTAATTTTATATTCTTTATCCTATTTAAAATTATACATTTCATTTGAATATATCATCTCATATGTTCACATTGAAGAAAATTCAATATTTCAATTGTGGGGGTGGGGAAAAAATTTTGGGGTAGATATTTAGGATTTTAATTTGTGTGTTTTGTGTGTATTTTCTATTATTTTTTTATTTAAAATTTAAAAAAACAAAAACAAAATAAAAAAATCAATAAAAAAGAAAGAAATATATCATATAACATTCTCATGTAGAACATATAAAAAAATCATGTTTTCAAAATTAATTGAAATAATTATAAGAATGAGTAAGATTTCATCATAAAGGGTTGATTTTTATAAAAATTAATGTTGTCAATGATATGAATTATTGTTTCATTATAAAACCATTAAGAATTTGACATCATTATTTGTGATATTTTTTCTTGTTAAATTGGGTCATTGTTTTCTACATAGAACTTTTCACACAACCAGGACTTGAAAAATTTTTCCTACTAAATTGAAGGTATAGTCAAGTTAGGTAAAAAAAAATTCATTGGTTGATCCATATGTTCGTATCACTTCTGATCAGTTTCATTACTGTACCGAATTTACCAATGCATGTGTACCTATTATCTGATTGTTTTATTCCCTAAAAAAATATGGGCTGTGTCTTGGATAGCTAAATAACCACACTTCATTGACCTTTGATCTTGTTATAACTATTACAATTGGCATCGTGAGGAGATAAAACATGGCTTGAGAGTTGAGTGTGAGATTTGTTGTAAGTGCAACATTGAAAACAAAATGAGGGGAGTGATGAAATGTATAACATATTGGGATATCACGGTCGGGATATTAAGGTTTGACTTTAGAGAATGATTTAGTGAGTTGGTCTTAAAATTCAATTACAATGGAATGTAGAATAGGTTCAGGGAATTAAACCAGGTAATAATAATTGTTTAACTTGACCTGAATATACTGAATAAAGGGTGGGTTTATGAGCTTGGAATGGTTGGCACACACACACGTAGAGAATTAGTGGTATGGTAAACCCATGACTTTCTTAGCTATGATTAGTGTTAGGAATCTCAATGGATTTTGTTTTGACACAATTTATGAGATAATGACTTCAAAATTTATAGATATCGACTCTTTATGGGATTCTTACTTTGCCTATATTTTCACTGTGGATTGAGAAATATGAATATGCATATCTTGTCACAATTTTTTTGAAAACATTATATGAGGTTATGACAAGGAGTGAACAAGCGTAAGTGTGGGGGAGATGATAAAACATATTTTTTTGAATATTTTATTGATAATAAATGAAAAAATTTCCTCACATCATGTTAAATATGTTTATTTATAAAATATTTGGGATTAGATCATTCATTTGAAATTTGATGAAAATTCTAGTTTTACCCTTAAAAATTAATGTAGAAATTAAAGAAGAAATATTTTGATATATATTATTTGAAAATTAAATGTTTTAAATATATTCATTAATTAATAGGTTAAAAATTTTATTCAGGACATATGAGATAAATTTTTAATTTGATTGGAATTAATGGGCTATGAATTCAAAGTTGGGATGGACTCGCCAGAATGGAAATCACTTCTGTATTTGGGCCCTTATGTCCTCATCCATGCTTGGATTATTCTCAAATTCGAGTGGAGATCGAGAATTCATTTTTACATAAATAATCTTTTTGTAAGGAGAGTTGATTCACGCCTTTTGGAGGTCAAATGGGAGGTTCAAGTTGGCTTAAAATATTTTTCAAAGATTCCCCATTCACACTTGAAACCACTTTGATCCTAGCCTTCCCTCCACTCTATAAATTAGTGTTTCTATCTTTTGGAGGGACTGGGATGTGGATTAAAAAGTTTAGGGAAGAGGATAAGTGGTATTACTCAAATTATCCAAGAAATTCAATAAGGGTATCTCTTGAATCAAGGATCCCTTCGTCGACGCCTTCTTCTTCTTCCTCATGTTGTAATGTTTGTGTTTTCATAATATACTTCTTATTTCCACTTTTATTTCTTATATTTTCTTCTGTTTTGTTCAAATTTCTTCTTCTCTTAATCGTTCTATTTGGGCTGGAATTAAAGAGTAGAAAAAAGATTGGGTTTTACACTTTCTAAACTCTTGTGAAAGAAAAACGTTTCTATGATGACTACACCACCCATCGAAGAGTAGTTTTTATAGTAATTGATCTGCCTCTTACCTTTTGGATTCATTTATTTTTAATTAATGAGATAATTTAATTCACGTAATATGATCTATTAATCGAGTTTTTAATATAAATGAGACTAAGAAATCAATTGAACAATTAACACAAAAACATGTGAGGTTGGAAGTTGTGTAAATTGTGAGAGTGAGAATGTAATCAGTAATACAAGACCACACAAGATAAATTTTCAGAGTCCATATATAACCCATACACTAAATTAATCATAATTTCCATAGTGGATATGTTCTCTAATTAACTACTTAACATAATAAAACCTAATAACATCAATCAAAGTAGGGTGTTGCGATGGCTTGTTCTGAAGCTAGCCTATGGTTTAAGTAATTTTATCTTTGTGGTTAAGTTAACTCCCGTGGGTTAGAGGGTTAAATAATTAGAAGAATATAATTATGTGTATATTAATATAAATGGCAATGATAAAAAAATTTAATGAAGTGGTATAGTTATATTAATTACTCCTTTTAAATTATTTTGTAAAAAAACATCTTCTCGTTGTGTCTTTTTAATCGAACTTCATTTAAAAATTAAAAAAAATAAAATCTTCTTCCAGCAAAATTCTTTTAGATTTCTAAACGATAAAAAACTCCCATATTTTTAATTAGTGTTTTTATTATCTTTTTATATATATATATAATACCATCAAGAAGTTATTAAATTTACATTCTCCTTTGAGAGATGACCTTGGCCATCCACTCTAGTGCACCTAAGTACCCAACAAACCATTAACCATTTGAGGGTGACCACGATAGCGACTTTCAAATTGGAATTTTTTATATGTAGGAAAGTAATTATTTCAACCAATTAGAGGTATTTATTTTATTTAACATTTTATTCTCCTCTTATCTACTTTATTACTTCTTTACCCAATATATTTTTTCTTTATTCTTCTTCTTCTATTTTCTTCTTCTTTTTAGACCATAAACTCAGAATTATCATTTTTATTTTACTATGGTCCACTTTCCTTCTTTTCATTTTTATTTGATTTATGAAATGATATAATACCAACGATATTTTGGATCATGACCCTGGGATTGAACGTAGACTTAGGGCTCAAATCAGACATTCTCAGTCTATGAGAAGTTTCAACATTCAACCAGTAAGAGAATTAATCCACTCCAAGATCATTGAAATTGTAAAAAAATCTATATATCAAACCATAAACAATAACTAATGGCTGAAAAAATAACCATGAACTTAATAGAACCATTCGAGAGTTGGATGAACCTGATATTAATTATCAACCGAATTGAATTGCATACCCAAATCTCAAATCAGACTTTGAACTAAAATCCGGGTTAATTCACCTTCTTCAAATGTTTCATGGACTATCTGGTAAGGATCCAAAAAAACATATAAAATAATTTAATATGGTTTTCTCAACCTTAAAACGAAGAAATATTTCGGAAGATCAAATCAAACTAAGAGCATTCCCATTCTCACTTGACGGAGCCACACAAGATTGGATGTATTATTTACAACCAGAGGATGCAACTTATTGGAACGATTTGAATCGTCTTTTCTTGCAGAGACTTTTTTCCACCATCAAGGACCACTTATATTCATAAAGAGATCACATGGATGAAGCAATCCTAAGGGGAGTCAATGTATGAGTACTGGCAGCGATTCAAGAAGTTGTGTGCAAGCTACCCACATCACCAAATCAGTGAGAAACTCCTCATAAAATAACTCTATGAAGGACTCAAACCTATGGAGAGAAGCACAGTGGATTCCGAGGCTGGAGGAGAATTTGTTGACAAGAAACAAGTAGCTGCACGTGCATTGATTGACATGATGGAAAAAACTCCCAAAAATTTGGTGATCGAGGTACACCACATGTTAGAGGTGTACATCTAGAAAGTACTTTATCTCTTGAGTCAACCCCCGTTCAAGGCCTTGTGGTATTTGCACTGAGACAAGGCACACAATTGGCTGTTGTCCCCAACAGCAATAAAAAGAAAATTGTGAAACAATGTTTATTGGGAGACCATATCGGCCACAAAAATAGCCATATCCCCCAAAGAATCTTGATTCATGTGCTACAACATACAAAAAAGTGTTTAATGGTCAATAAAACATGAGAGATGCCTCTAGAACACAACAATAGCCCCATTTCAACAAAACATACAGTAGCCTCAGTCTTACCAATAGGGTTTCCAACACCCCCAAAGGTGATTTGAAGCTCAAGCATCAACAAGTAAACAACAAGGGAATCACTAAACCATGGTAGATTCTATCCTTGTTGATCTTTTGAAACAAATTTTTCTTAATCAAAATAATGTGTTAAGGAGTCAAGGTTCAGAGCTAGGAGAGTTGAAGAATCAAATTATTGAGATTGCCACAACCCTCCATGATTGGTAACTATAAATTCTAGAAATCTACCTTTCGAACCTATTACAAATTCCAAGGGGAATGGTAGTGAGATCGAATTGAGAAGTGGAAAAAAACTGATACATCTATACCTATAGTTACACCAGGATTTACCTCAACTCTAGAAAAGCCCCATTCCACACCAACTGTTGAGAAACCCAAGGAGAAAGTTAATGGTAAGAAGAAGATTGATGATATTCCTCTTAAAACCCTTCCTTTTCCAAATAGAGTTTTTCAAACAAAAAATATGGCTAAAGAGACGATGAAAAAAGAGGTTCTAGACACAATAAAGCATGTGGAGATCAACATCCCTCTAGTTGAAGCCCTCTAGAAAATTATAAGTTATGACAAATTCTTAAAATAACTTTGTACCAATTGATGAGGTCTCAAAGGAAATGAGAGGATCAATCTTGGAAGGAATGTGTCAACACTCATGACACTAACTCTATCATTTCGAAAAAAGTGAAAGGATATAGAGACATTAACCATACCATGAACCATAGGGTTGTTGCACTTTTCTGATTCTCTTTGTGATTTGGGAGCTTCCATAAATGTGATGCCTCAATCTGTATTTTCTTCTTTACAGATTGGTGAGTTAATGCCCACAAGTGTAGTGGTGCAGTTGGAGAATAGAGCTATATCATATCCAGAAGAATTCCTTGAGGATATACCCATTTAGTTAAGAGACATGATCTTCCTAGCCAATTTATACATGCATAACATAGAGGTTGAATAGGTAAGTTATCATGCTCCAAGTATCTTAGGTAGGAACATCCTCAAAACTGAAAAAAATCATAAATGTCCATGAGGGTACACTTTCCATGGAGTTTGGGGATGAAGTTATGATAATTAATGTTATGGATTCCCTGAAGTACCCCTCAGAGGACCATTCTGCATTTTTTATCTCCCATTTTAAACTACCAAATAAAAACCCCAAGGAATTTTATTGTCCTATGCATAGGGATATTATGAGTATTTGTTCGAGTTTTATGTCTAAGAGTACTTAAACACCTGTTTATAATTCGTAAGACTCTCTTAGATTTGATTTTGAAATGGATTCATATTCTAATTTTGATCATGTTCACTCTGATTATGACATGGCTGTTGAGTATGCTGATGAGTTTGATGATTTATTCTCTTGTTTTGATGATGTATATTCTAATACTGATGTTCATTGTGCACATATTTCAGTTCATTCAATTTCTCCATCCATACATCACCCCCAATACACTGGAACTCAATACATTTCCACATAATCTCATATACTCATACTTGTTATGTGGTGAGATATTACCTTTTATCACTGTTAACAATCTGCATTTTAAACATGAAGAAAAACTTTTGAATCTTTTGAGGGAGACCATTAAGGCCATTAGGTGGACCTTGGATGACATATCAGGTATTATCCCCTCCAATTTCATGCATAGGATTATTTTAGAGGATGGGGCTAAACTATTTAGGTATACCCAAATGAGAATCAATCCAACCCTTCAAGATGTTGTTAAAAAATAGGTTAAAACATTTCTCAAGGTAGGTATAAATTTTCCCATTTCAGATTCTCAGTGGGTGAGTCATATCTAGGTTGTGACTAAGGAAAGTGGTGTTAATGTTTTTAAAAATGATAAATAGGATTTAGTTCCAATGAGGGTAAAAAATAGTTGGTGTGTGTGTATTGATTAGAGGAAAATAAATTAGTCCACTCACAAGAACCATTTAACCCTCCTGTTTATTGATCAAATGCTTGAGAGACTAGATGTGAAGACACATTATTGTTTTTTGGATGTATTTTCTAGATATTTTTAGGTTCCTATAGCTTCAGAGGATCAGGATAGACAACATTCACTTGTCCATTTAGTACATTTTCCTACCAGAAGATGCCATTTGGACTTTGCAATTCCCCAAGTACCTTTCAGAGATGCACAATGAGTATTTTTTGTGGATTTTATTGAGACCTACATGGAGGTATTTGGGGATGATTTTATAGTGTATGGATCTTCATTTGATGATTTTATATCTAGTTTTAGAAAGGTGTTGAATCATTGTATTGAGATGAATTTGGTCTTGAACATTGAAAAGTGTCATTTTATGGTAGAGCATGGAATTGTCTTAGGTAATGTAGTGTCAAAACATGGGATAAAGGTTGATAAATCTAAAGTAGATATTATTTCATCCTTACCATATCCTTCATGTGTGCGTGATGTTAGGTATTTCATAGGGTATGCAGGATTTTACTAGTGCTTCATCTAATATTTTAGTAATATTTCTATTCATATGTCACGATTACTTTAAAAGGATTCTGATTTTGTGTTTGATGATTCTTTTAGGACTTATTTTGATGAGGTAAATATGTTTTTGCCCACTCCACCGATCAAATACCCTTCATAGTGGGAGATTCCTTTTGCACTTATGTGTGACACTTTCAACATCGCGGTTGGAGTTGTCTTATCTCAGAGGGTGGAGGGACGTTCATATGTGATTACCTATGCATGGAGGACACTATATTCAGCCCAATAAAAATATAAAACCTAGAAAAATGAGTTTCTTTCTATCATATTTTCTTTAGATAAATTCCATTCATATTTATTGGGTTCAAAATTAGTTGTTTTTTTTCTGACCTTGAAGCTCTAAGGTACTTCTTGAAGAAGCCAGATGCAAAGACCAAGCTTATCCAATGGATTCTCCTTTATAAAGAATTTGATATTGAGATAAATGACAATAAGGGTTCAAAAGACCTATTGGAAGACCACATGAGTAGGCTTACTCACACACGAGAGGACGACACCATGGACCATGTACCACTTAGGGACACTTTCCCCGATGGGCATCTTTATTCCATCTCAAGTATGCATCCTTGGTATTCTGATTTAGTTAACTACGTATTTTCATCAGAAATACCTATAAATTTAAGGAAACATCAAGTTCAAAAATTAAAAGTCAGTCGAGGTTTTATGTGTGGGATAATCCATACCTATGGCATATGTGTAGTGATCAAGTTATTAGGAGGTATGTTCCTAACCATGAGTTTGAGTCTATTCTACATCTTTTCCATACACTTTCATGTGGAGGACACTTTGGACCCCAACAGACAGATAGAAAAATTTTAGACTATAAATTATATTGGCCTAGATTATTCTATGATGCTCATCTATTTTTTAATTCATGCTCTCATTTCCAAGATAATGGGAACATTTTTAGGATACACGAGATGGTCCAACAACTAATTCTATTCTGCGTGATTTTTGATTTATGGGTATTTGATTTTATGGGTTCTTTTATAAGTTCTTTTTGTTTCTTGTACATTTTGGTTACTATTGATTATGTGAGTAAATGGGTGGTGGACAAGGCCACCAGAACTGATGATTCTCATGTTGTAGTGGAATTTTCCATGACACAGATTTTTTGTTGGTTTAGAGTACCAAAGGCCATCATAAGTGTCTAGGTGACAGACAAATGAAATCAGAATTTGGCTTCCATACTTTGAAAGTATGGGTTGACACACAAAACATCAACACCATACAACCCCCAAAAAAATTACCAGGCCGAGGTTTCAAACCGAGAGTTGAAACAAATTTTGGAGGAAACCATACATCTGAATAGGAAGGATTGGAGCATGAACTTGGATGATGTGCTATGGGAATATAAGACAACATAAAAAACTCCCTTCGATATGTCCCCATTTCGGATTGTTCTTGGGAAATCCTATCATCTACCTGTAGAGGTTGATCATTGGGCTTATTGGGTAATAAAGAATTGCAACATGGATTTGGCCCAATATGGAATTCAATAGAAGATGAAAATTCAAGGGATTGAGGAGATTAAATTATCTTCATATGAGAACTCAATGATCTACAAGGAAAGATCCAAAGAAGCTCATGAAAAACTGATCCAGAAAAGGGAATTTCATTTTTGGGAGAAATTCCTTCAATACCGTTCAGGACTGAAGCTGATGCCGGGTAAGTTACCTTCCATATGGTTAGGTACTTATATTGTATATAATGTTTTTCCTTTTGGTACACTAGAGATCACACAAGAGGAAACTGGAAGATCTTTATAGTTAATGGGAAATGATTGAAGAAATACATTGAGGGACTTCCAACTGATGTAGTGGATTTCATCACACAACATGACCTCCTCATCACTTGAGCATATTAGGCTGTTCCTAACCCTTTCAATTTTATATTCATTGTCCTATTTAAAATTATACATTTCATGTGTATATATTATCTCACAGGTTCACATTGAGGAAAATTTAATAATTCAATTGTGGGGGAGGGAATAACATTTTGGGGAAGATATTTAGGATTTTTATTTGTGTGTTTTGTGTGTATTTTCTATTAAGTTTTTGGTTAAAATTTTCAAAAACAAAAAACAAAAAAAATAAATCCATAAAAAAAGAAAGAAATATATCATGTAAAATTATCATGTGAAAAATATGGAAAATTCATGTTTTCAAAATTCATTGGAAGAATTATAATAATGAGTAATATTTCATCATCAAGGGTTGATTTTTATAAAATCTGAAGTCATCGATGATATGAATGATTAGGTCATTATAAAATCTTCTATATTTTGACATCATTATTTGTGATATTTGTTCATGGTAAATTGTGTAATTGATTTATCCACATAACATTTCACTAAACCATGATTTGAGAAATTCTTCCTACTCAATTGTAGGTATAGTCATGTTAGGAAAAAAAATAATTGGTTGCTCCATACATTCATTTCTCTTCCCATCAGTTTCATTACTATACCGAATTGACCAATGTGTGTGTACCTATTATCCAATTGTTGTACTTCCTAAAAAAACATTGGTTGTTCCATGGATAGCTCAAAAACCAGTCTTCATCGACCTTTAATCTTATTATAACTATTACAATTAGAGTCCTGAGGAGATGAAACATGGGTTGATAGTTGAGTATGAGATTTTTTCTAAGTGAAACTTAGAAAAAACAAAAAAAAATAATTATAAATTAGTGGATTGATGATATGTACAACATATTGAGATATCTCAGTCGGGAGCTTAAGGTTTGACTTTCGAGAATGCTTAAATGAGTGGATCTTGAAATTTAATTGCAATGGAATATAGAATTGGTTCAGTGAATTAAACTAGGTAATAATAACTGTTTTACTTTACCTGAATATATTAAATAAAGGGTGGGTTTATGAGCATGGAATGGATGGAACACACACAAACGTGGAGAATTAGTGGTATGGTAGACCCATGACTTGTTTCTCTATGATTAGTGTTATGAATCTCACTGGATTTTTTTGACATAATTTATGAGACAATGACTTTAAAATTTATTGATATTGACTCTTTATGGGATTCTTACTTTTCCTATATTTGAACTGTGGATTGAGAAATATGAATATGCATATCTTTTCACAATTTTTTTGAATACATGATATGTGATTATGGATAGGAGTGCAAAAGGGTAATTGTGGGGGAGTTGATAAAACAATTTTTTTTTAAATATTCTATTGATAATAAATGAAAACCTTTCCCTCACATTGTGTTAAATATGTTTATTTATAAAATATTTGGGATTATACCATTCATTTAAAATTTTGATGAAAATTCCAATTTTACCCTTAAAAATCACTATAGAAATTCAGGCCTAAATGATTATATATATTATTTGAACTTAATTTTTAAAAATATATTCATGACTTAAAGGGATAAAAATTTAATTCAGGAAATATGAGATAAATTGTTAATTTTATTGGAATTAATGGGTTATGAAATCAAAGCTGGGCTGGACTTGCCGGTTTGAACATCAGTTCTATATTCGAGCCATAACATCTTAATCCATGCTTGGATTAGGCCCAAATTTGAGAGAATATCGAGGAATCATTTTTACACAATTAATCCTTCTATAAGGACCAATGATTCACACCTTTGGGAGGTCAAATGGGAGGTTCAAGTTTGCTTAAAATATTTGTCTGAGATTCCCCATTCACACTTGAAACCACTTTAAACCTAGCCTCTCCTATACTCAATAAATTGGTGTTTTTCTCATTTTGATGGGTTGTAACATGCATTATGAAGTTTGGGGAAGAGGATAAGTGGTATCTCTATAATTATCCAAGAAATTAAATAATGGTAGCTCTTGAAGCAAGGATCCCTTCATCGAAGCCTTCTCCTTCTTCCTCATGTTGTATTGTCTGTGTTTTCATAATACACTTCTTGGTTCCACTTTTATTTCAGCTTTTTTCTTCTTCTTTTTTTCAAATTTGGTCTTCTATTAATTGTATTATTTGGTATATAATTCAATATTAGAAACAAGATTGGGTTATACCGTTTCTAAACTCTTGAAAAAGAAAAACATTTCGACGATGACTACACCACCCATAGAAGAGTAGTTTTCTTAGAAACTGATCTACCTCTTACCTTATTCATTCATTTATTTTGATTAAATGAGTTACTATAATTAACATAATATGATCTATTAATTGTTTTTTTTAATTTAAATGAAACTAATAAAGCAATTTAACAGTTGACACAAAAACATGTGTGGTCAGAAGTTATGTAAATTGTGAGAGTGCGAACTTAATCGGTAATACAGGACTATATGGGATAAATTTTTAGAGTCCAAATATAATCCATTAACTCAATTAATCTTCATTTATATAGTGTATATGTGCTCTAAATAACTACTTACCATAAGAAAACCTAAGAACATCAATCAAAGCAGGGTGGTGTGATGGCATGTTCCAAAGCTAGCCTATGGTTTAAGTAATTTCATCTTTATTGTTATGTTAACTCCCATAGGGTTCAAGGGTTAAACAATTATGAGACTATAAAAAAGTGGGTGTTAATTTAAATGGTAATGATAAATAATTGAGTGAATAGGTAGAGTTATATCAATTAGGACTTTTAAAATATTTTCTAAAAAACATCTTCTTGTTACGCCTTTTTAATCGAACTTCATTTAAAAATTTAAAACAAAACAAAATATAATCCTCTTCTAGTAAACATCTTTTAAATTTATAAATGATAAAAAACTGCCATCCTTTTAATTAGTGTTTTTATTCTCTTTTATATTATTTTTATAATAACTTTAATAAGTTGTTAAATTTACTTCCACATTTGAGAGATGACCTTGGTCAGCTACTCTGCTGCACCTAAGTACCCAACAAACCATTAATCATTTGAGGGTGCCCAAGATAGTGCCTTTCATAACACTACCCATGTCTCATGCTCACATGAAATTAATTTCTCCAAATTAAATAGAATGTCCCAGGTGGTACACGGCATGTAAATGGTTGGTATAGAACATTGCGTGTTACTAGTTTATGCACGTGTAATATGGGCAATTCCCGTGTACTCATGATATGCCCATGTACTATGGCCATGTCCAAGTACTTGGAAATATCCAAGAACATTTTGAAGCACACAGTGTGTACATCACATCTCATAGCATGTAGAAGTCAGGATGCCACTCAACATGTGTTATCTCACTATTGCCATTCCCATGTAACTTATGAAGTACACAACATGTGTCCCAATATAAATAATATGTGGGGTCACATGGTCACCTAGGTGTATACTACCTAAACTGGCTGAGCCATTATCCAATTGTTACATGATGTGTGACTCAACAAACATGGTGTGTGTTTCTACATGGATTCCTAGGCGTGTACTCCCTGTACACATCAAGCGGTCCAACTAGGTGTCACACAACGTGTGGTAGGACTACACTCCATGTGCGTGAGAAACAATAAAAGTGATATTTATCTAAATGAGAAACCATATACAACACACATAGGGGACTATATGGAATGTTTCTTTTCAGACTTCACACCATGTAGTCAGGATTTATCTAGAAATTCTAAAAATTCTAACACACATGAGCCCACATCGATTAATTATTCTATCCTTCCACTAAAACTTCCATGGAACTTGGATCTACTGTTGAAATTTATTTATTCATATTTTGGGGCTGGATTCTATCCATTCGGACTTATAAAAAATGTTTCACATCACATCACACATCCATAACAATAAAATTCACATGAACACCACCAATCTGGGATTTGATCAATTTAAAAACTTTTATTACACAACACCATGCATCAATTAATTGCTTGATCTCGATCCCAACCCCACAGATATGATCCATCATGCCAAAAACTAAATGTTTAATAGTTAGTTTATGGGTATTGTTGAACCACTGGTGAAACACGATACTGAAAATGAAAACACTGTCAATTTGGGGAGAAAGTCACAAAAATAGAAGAGGAAAATACCTTGGCCATTTTTTGGGTAGTCCTCAATATATATTTGTGAGAATGATGAACAAATAGAAAATAATCAAATAACATTAATTCCAAAATCAATAAAGATAAACCCAAACATGTAAATCAATAGTTGATTCAAAAATCAAATTTTTAGGAGGCTTCATTCACATTTTATAGGGGATAAACAAATGGGGGTAAATACACATAAAATAACTCCCTACCTCAAGCTTGGATTGGTCATGGTCACAGTGTTTATGTAAACAATAAATAAACAAATTTCTTTATTTAAATTTTTTCACTTATTAATACAATTTAACAAAACACTCAATTATAATAATTGTTATGTCATTCGAAGGGTTAAAACCACATTCTAGATTTCCTAGAAGTCTCTAATTTCTTTATTTGAGACATTTTTCAAGATTTATTCCATTATTTCTTAAAAACTATGCACACCTGATATAATATATTATCACCACACCAAGGATATATGGGCCCCATAATTCCATTCTAACTTAGTGCCTAGCTTCAAAAATATTCCTTGAAATATTTAAACGTATTACATGGAAAATATATAGTCACTAGAACATGAATGTAGTTTAGTGTGACATTCTCTCTATACCTGATTTCATAGGGAGTTCTGTATTCATTTAGATATAAGAATGA
The DNA here is from genome assembly GCA_963277665.1 of Viscum album. Lineage (NCBI taxonomy): Eukaryota > Viridiplantae > Streptophyta > Magnoliopsida > Santalales > Viscaceae > Viscum > Viscum album. The sequence continues at coordinate 160,130,884 of OY728155.1, read as the reverse complement.
TCTATTATAGATTTAAAATACCACAATAAATGATTATTTCCAATAATTCTTTGATATGATATTTTCAAATAAGATAGTCCATTCTATTTTATTTATAATATGGTTCCTACAATCAACCAATACATTTTTGGGTGGTGTAATTTCCACCAATACCTAATTTTAAATTTAGTACTTTTCTATATAGTATTCCACCTAGATATTTTTTAATTTCATAACATTTTGGTGGGATTATTTGGGATATTTATTGTAAGAATCTTCATAGCTTCTCTATAATATTGGGTGGTACACATGAATACCTCATATTTGTGGGTAATGACCATTAGCCTTTCCATTCTACTAAAATAATTCACAAAAAATACGAATTACCCTTTTACATCTGATTTCAAAGGTTTCATCAACCTACATACATCAACATGTGAAAAATCGAGTATCCTGGATGATTTTACATTATTATATTTTCAGAATTTTGAATAATATTCACTTTCTAACATTTTTTCACAAATGTTAGTTTCATAAGTGAGCCTAAGGATATCTCAATCCCCATTATTCTTTTCAAAATTCTCCATTTATTATTGGATCAAATGTCTAAGGCACTTGTGAAATAATTTTTTTTCATCTTCCTTGGAAGCAATGATCACATTTTATTCTCGAATATATTTAATATTACCTTAGGTTTGTTTTTATAAAAAATTATCAAATAATCTATAGATTTAATGGTGTACTCATTCTTGATAAATTATACTACATTTACTAAGTCACACAATTAACTCACACTTTGAATATTGTGGATAATACCTTTACCAAATAACACATCTATTTTTTTTAATATATTCCATTGAACTTTGCCTCTATATATCCATCAATGTCAAGCCCCTCATAATTTCCAATCCAAAAAACTCTATCAATATCATGTTTGATCCCTTATATAAGGTCTTATTTACTATAATATGAAAAGTACACCTTATCTCCTGAATCAATAATCCAAACCTATTTGTTCCTGATAAGGAAACATAAAACCATTTTCTACATCATTTATTATTTTATTTACCCACAATCACTACTCAAATTTTATTAATGGTATGTGAGTCTACTCATCCTCACGTTCTATGGAGTCACCATTATATTGAAATAGTAAAAACATATTTTTACGTTACATCTTATTTGATGAAACTTAAAATTTATGTGCCCCGTATTTACGAGTATCTTTAGACATGTAATTAAGTACCCTTAAAGAAAAATGATTCCCTTTGTTCCAAAAAACTTTATATTAAAGATACTATCCATTAAAAATATTAGAAAATACTGAAATTCTAATTTCTTTTTATGGTAATATTAATTTCATAAATATAATTCTTAATGGAATACACATGTTGAATGTGACCCAATTTTCCCTATAAATAAAACCTTATTTTTAGTGTCTTAATTTATAATTTTGTTTTAATATGAATACTCTTATAAAAACTACATAGAAAAAACTTTATATAGTGTGTTGATTCATGATATTTAAAATTAACCATGGAAATATTTTTCTCATATTAATTCTCTATATTATATTTATTCTTGTTCTTGAATTGTTTTACTAGTGGTATAGGTATATGTTCTTCAGTAGACACCTCATATACATCCTTTATTACTGATTCAATTGAACTTTCCAGATGTTATTTTGGGTGTTTGGAATCTTTTATAATAGTCATAATTTTGTTTCTATGACATGAACTCTCCTTAAAGTTGGTTAATTATATTAACCTTTATCTTCACATAAAATTTCAATCCATTAATGATCCAACACTTCTCTTCAAAATTGTGTTTCAAATCAAATTCTTTATTTGGGTAGCTAGAATTTTAAAAACATGGTTTTTCAATTTCATCCCTCAGGTTTTATATGATAATAATAAAGCCATCACTCCGGACAAGGAACCTCGATCTCACCAATGGACCAAAAAAATCCTTCATAAATACCAAATTATGTGAGAGATCATTAAGAGAGGTGATGTTACGATCTTTCTGGCAGATATAAATGATAATATAAAAGATATAATGAGAAAACTATTAGCCCACAAAAAATCAATAGGGGCACATTAAATCTCTTAGTATATGATATATAAGATATTGATGTAATGTATTTATAATGTATCATTATTCTGTAGTTAATGTAATATCCATTTTTCATTCATTTATGTGTGCTATAATATTTTTTACATGAATGAAAGAAGGATTATAACCCCTTAATATATGACTATGTGTTATCCCTAATCGATTATAATCATAGAGTAGTATGGGTTATGGTGATATGATATGATTTTCATGATTAGTGAAGTCATGAAATAATAAGTGGTGCCTTATTATTTGGGATGATCTACCAAGTATATCTCATGAAATGTCATAAAATTGTTAATATAACATTGGATATGTTCTTATTACCAATCATTTTTACATGAAGTTGGTTAGATACCTATCATAAGAACCTCTACAATTTGATACATTTCTTATGAAATCCATTAAAATTTATCTAGTATGGGGTGGTTATGTATGTGGCTTGTTTAAGTTCAACCAAGATGGGATTTATCCTCTCATATGATGAGAAAAGAAATTTTTCCATTGAATGAATTAGACTACGTAGATGAATAACCATACTAAGTTGGGTCACATGGAATCTTTTCAACTACTTGTATGAGGGTTATGTTATGTGATCATACTCTAGATTAATAACTTGTGACATATTCACCGACCATGTTAGTATTTTTTAGAGAATAGAGATAGTATGAGATGTATTAAACTAGAATTCACTTGATATCCTGGGAAAAGAGATTATATTGGTATATATATGATGTATATGATACATATTATGGTGGACATGTTCATATGAGATATGAATATATTTAATAAATATCACAATAAGACACTTATTAGTTTTAGTATCATTTTTGTTTTTTAAAAGGCCAGTCTTTTCTTATATATATATTTAATGGAAATAAGGACTTCATGTTTGTTTTCAAATGTACTAAATATTTTAGGGTCATATAGTTTTTAATTTTGATGAAGATTAATTTTTTGATAAATTAATTTTTATAAAATAAATATAGTTTAGAAACAATATCCAGAAAGGATTGGGATAGATTCATAGGGACTTGTGAAGTTTTCTTGCATGATGTCCTTATGAAATATAAGATCAAGTTGGAGATTATAGTATGTGAACTAAAATTATATGAATATGATAGATATCATGAGCCTAAAAATTTTATTCCTCTAATGTATCCTAAAGTTATATCTTGAGGATATTTCACAATATTATCCTCAAGTAGAATTTTTAGCATGGTTTGATTCTAATTTAGTCATGTATGCTTGTGATGTATAACATGAGAGCATGTTGCAACAATTTCAACTTGGTATTATATCTATAAATACAACATATTCATCACATAGTTAATCATTTATGAATCAAAGAGTTGATTTATTTATGGATATTCTCATTTAGTGAAGTGCTCAATGAATGTTACACTCCAACTATTTGTAGTTTATGGGTTCATCAAGATGGAACTCTATACATTCTATATATATGGAAAAAATACTTCATTAAATGAAAATAATCAAGGATTAATAGATAATTTAATGTTTCCTCTTATTGTTATACACTTATTCATGTGAAAACTAATGAATCTATTTTATTCCCAGATCACTATTTATCACACAATGAAATTTCTAGCGCACCTTCAATAATTAGGAGTCCTTAAAATACGATCGAGGAAAAACAATATTAGTTAAATATCCTTCGTGGTAAGAAGAATTTATTTTCCACTTCATTAATATTAATCTAACATACTTCATGAAAGAGTAAAATATGCATTACATAACATTTAATGAACAATTTTATGTTCTTCATTTTATAAAAATGTTGATACTATTGAATATAGATTAGAAAATATCATGTATTAAATTCCATGACATAAATCTATATATGAACCCATAAACCCATAAATTATAAACATAAATCAAATAGACTTACATGATATGGTTGATAAAGTGAATGAATTGTCTTATGACTTTGAATCCCATTAGTGAAAATAAATTGACATGTATTTCCATGAAAATATTAAAAATATTGGTATTGAAAATGAAGAAAATGTAGATGAAGTTAAGGAGCTAATGTGAGATTATGATACCTATATGAACACTAAAAGAGAAAATTAATGTATATGTTCTCATTCATTATACTAGTTATTTTCAGTATCGTACACATGTTATTGTTTTTAAATAAATTTATATGCATTACGTGTTATATATTAATCATTTAAATGGTGTACTTATTTTAAAATATATTTTCTAATTTTGTGTTTAATTTTTTATGAATATGAATATAGTGGATAAAATTTTTCAGTGACAGTAGTCGATCTATATGATATGGTTTTCAAACCATCTACGCATCATCAACTTTTAGGTTCATTCATCACATGTTTTTAAGGATTTCCTATTTGGTTGTTTTGATATTTGATATTGAATGAGTAGCTTCCCATACTCTATTTAGATTATGTAATTAATTCTTTCATGATTTAATATAGTTTCACCTATTCCTCAGGAGTTTTTGTTTGTATTGTGAAATTTTTATGATATTTCTAAATTGAACTTGTCTATTAGTATGATCAATGAATGTGTAACCACCGATGTGTTTTATTCTTGCATATCAAAATAGAAATATATAACATATAGAGATAATTATAAATTTATTAATAATAATTGATTAACAGGATGAGTGGGACATATGTTATACTTTATCTTTTTCATGAAAACTCTTGCAAATCATTCTAGCATGTGGTGATACATTCATATTTAATTTGTTTTGTAAAAGTGAATCATTTGTATTCGAAGATTATAATTATATCATAATTTATTTTAAATAACTCAATGTTAGAGTTGGAAGTGTATATACAAAAGTGATGTTTTAGTTAACAAGTGAAATTTTCAATATCACTTTAAATGAGGGGAACATTATAGGTTTTTTGTAAAAAATGTTACAAACAATTTTTCCTATTTTAAAATTAGTTATATCATGATTGAAATCTTCCAAATGTTTCAGTAAAACTTATATTTGTGTGGTATAATTTACTAAATATCATTGTCACATACCCATATTCCATGATTTTTTAATGGAGTAAACTTTTTAATTTCATTAAATCCTAATTGATTATTTAGTGTATTAACTTTTATGTTTTCAAATAATAGGATTTTCCATTACTTATGTATAAATTGATAACGTTCCCTATTTGATAAAGTTTTATTAGTTTTCCATTATCATTTTTTTGAATAAAAGCATATAACATTAAGGACAAAGGTTAGCAGAAGTACATGTGAAAAGCCATGAAGGGAAATTGTCCAACCAGAGATGGGTAGTATTGAATGGTCCAGAGGATGCTAGATGATGGGCCACGTTGTTACCTTCCCTTTGGGTGAAGGAGAAGGTGCATGAAGAGAAGCATTGGTGAAGTGAGAGAATTCTCCTGATGATGATGCCAAAAGACTAGAGTCCACCTTCGTTGTGATTAATAGCATCAATTATGGTAAGATAGTTAGGCTTAATGATGATATCACCCCATCAACATTCTCTACCGAGCATCAAACCGGCAAGGATGGTCGTAGCTTCAGCAACTACCAGTTCCCAGAATGCCTGATGTGGTTTATATTTAGAAGAAAGGATTTTTCCCAGATGATTTCGGGCAAGGAGGCAGAGGGAAACAAACCCATCCTTTGGAAGAGACGCGTCCACGTTAATCATGACAATCCCTTACATTGGGGGATTCTAATGAGCAGGATGGGAGGGAGAAACAATCAGCATAGAATACCCATTGTGGCCTTTCCGTCCCTCAATCCAAGAAGTTTCCCAATCAATCCAGAATTTGGTGGGTCTGTGAGCTTGATGAAAAACAACATCGTTACGCCAGACCCAAATAAACCAAGCCAAAGTGCAAAGTGAACCAACATCTACTGAAGATAGAGAGGAGCACCAACGCGTCAGAAGATTGGGAAGGTCGGAGGCTAATGCCAACGAAGCACCTGGAGTTGGGCCCCATTGATTCCAAATCTTCTTAGCTCCCAGGTAGTAAATGAAAGCGTGCAGAGGGGTTTCTGGAGTGTTTGGGAAGAAAGGTAAAAAAACTGTACAGGCCATGTGTCGGTAAACGAGAGGGCTCATTATTGGGAGAGTGCCCGTACAAACCTGCCACCAAAACTAAAGAATTTTAGGGGAGACATTGAGCATCCAAATCAATTTCCATTGTCCCTCATCCCGGCCGACTGAGTGGATTACAAGAGAAAGTCTGTAGTTGGATCTCACAGTGTAGTCGCCTGAGATGTCATTGATCCAGAAGAGATGGTCAGGACCTGTATCTGGTACCCCAGGAATGCTATGGATAATTCTTTGATCTCTTTCATGAAACCATCCAAAGATCTTTTCCAAACACCACCCCTGTCCCTGGTCGGAAAGGAGGCAGCTAAAAGTGGCATCTTCAAAACCTAGCTGGGTGGGGGATATAGCCCATAAACCATAATTATCAACAAGCCAGGGATTAGACCAGATTTTGATAGATGAACTAGACCCAATCCTCCAGCCCAATCCTCTATCCAGGAGATTTTTATCCCCCCAAATGATTCTCTAGAGGAAGCTAGTACGAGGACCAAGAGAGGATGCTTGAAAGGCCATGTGGGGAAAGTACTTCACTCGTAGAACTCACACGCAAAGAGAAGATGACCAGTTAATAAGGCGCCATCCTTTCTTGGCCAGTAGCACGTCGTTGATGAGAGAAAGATTTCGGAACCCCATACCACCCTCTGATTTATGTTTTAAAAGTTTCTCCCAGGCCATCCAATGGGGTCAATTCTTTCCATCGTTCTTCCCCCACCAGAAATTGGTAGTATGTGTGTGGATCTGGATGGCGATGGACACCGGGAGCTTAAAAAGGGACATAAAGTAGATGGGGATAGATTGGATGACAGCTTTGATGAGGGTCTCTTTGCCAGCTTTAGAAATTATTTTTGGGGTCCAGCCTAGAATTTTTGCCTCAATCCTATCCACCAAGGATGCAAAGATTTCTTTTTTGGACCAGCCAATCATCGTGGGAAGCTCGAGATACTTCTGATGTTTACCAACCATATGGATGTCGTTTTCAATTATCATTATTTTCAATGAAATCATGTATTCTTGGTTTATGGTGTGAGTATATACCTACTAAACTAAATGGGGGATTCATATACACTTATTGGTATAGTAAGACAAACTCAAGGCTTACCTTGAACAACTAGTTGAAAAAATTCAAGTTTGAATCCCCTTTTATTAGATGATTGGAGAGCAATTTTATATTCCATATAAAAGTGATGAATCTTAGGCCTGAATGGCCTGAAGGACTTCATTTTTTTTTATTTTTTTATATAGATAATACCCCTTTTAAGGGTTGAAGGGGAACCCGAACATGAATAGTATAAAAGTGATGGATACTAAATCTGATCTATATAGATGGTATAATAAATATTTAAAATGTCTAAAATAGTTTTAAATGGATTTATAAGCTAACTAAAATGTTTTAGAGTTATTCCAAGGTTTAGGGATCATATTTGGTACTAAAATCATTTTAAAATTAACATGGATGAAGGCTGAAAGTGTTTGAGTTTGAAGTTAAAAATACTAAGGGAGAGAAAATTTTGAGAATAATCTAAACTTGGTATTTATATGTTGTAAATTAACTTGTAAGAATAATGAAAGATTATGGAATTATTCTAATAATTTAAAAAATTAATTTGAGTTATTCCATGATGTTTTTAATGATTTTTGAAGGATAATATCAATTCTAAGAGTGAGAAGGCAGTAAAGTACATGAAATAATAAAACAAGATTATTTAAATGATGTGACACCTTCGAAATGACCGAAAAATGTTTGGAATTGTATTTATAATTCCCCAAACCCATTTTTTGCTATTTTTAGCCTATTTGGAGTTGTTTATAATTTCTTTAAATAGTTCAAATTGTGTACGAAATAATTTGTGGAAAGACTATAATTACTAAGCTCAATCAATAAAATTACTTAAGTACAATATTTATAATATTTGATATTAGTAGAACTAAATTATATATACAATTTAATATTATATTTATATTTTACTATATGATATTTCAGTGATTTTATGACTTCTAGGCATAAGACATAAATATATCCAACATGGAAAATCAATATTTTTCCAAAATTTGTTAGCCCATGAGAATTTATGTGTGCACATCTAATTTTATAGTCTTATATGTAAGAATTTTCTCATGTGGGGTAATATTTTCACATTGGTGTACAACACTTCATAAATCATATACGATATTGAGTAACACGTATGACCTTTTAGAAGATTATAAAACATTTTCAGAACCTCGTATGATTTCGGTCTTAAAATGACATTTTGCTGTGTGGAAGAGTAGAAAATATAATAATTCCAAAATATTTATTTTAACATAACTTTTATTCTATATTATTATAAATATATTCTCCCATAAGGAAAACATAAAAATTAATTTCTAATTCAATCTATTCAAAGAATCAGTTATTCTCATTCTATGAATAAAAAGATCAAACACAAGAATAATTGGATGAGAGGAACTCAAAATGAAATCAATAGTATTTTCATGAATAATTAAGATGTTTAATTGGATATTGTTTTTATATTCATTATATTCTAAATCACATTATAATCACTATGTGATTCGAGATGAGGTTTTTTTCTAAATTATAAGTTAATTTTGAAGTTAACTCTACAAGAGAAGTAAATCCATGTGATATCCTTCATGCCACAAGTGTAGATTTTCTAGATACTTGTGCATGATAAAAGGAAATATAAATCTTATTGAGTATTTTAATGGTTGAATGAGTTCTATTCTGTCTAAGTTCTACCAATAAGTATAAAACTACTAGTTTTGGAAGATAAAGAGTAGGAGGGTATTTTGGAATCTTATTGTTAAATTTTTACCATGTTGAAAATATTTTGAGAACCGTATATATCATAGTGTTATATCCTGAAGTGGTCATTTTATAACACTCTTTTAGCTACTTGGTTAAGAAAATTTCATTGTATTTAATTTTTATCTAGATTTTTACTGGTGATCTTTTGATATTTCTAAGGATGAAAAACATTATGAAAAAAAGAGGGAAGAAAAAAATGCCACTACTGTACTCAAAGAGTATGTTTGTGGTGCAAGACCTAGGAGATAAAACTAAGGTATAGAAATATCTCTGTAAAAAATTAGAGCAGAATATAAACATATTCCAAAGTATAAGCATCATCCGAGAATCAAATAATTAGAATAAAAAAGAGGATAATTTCTCAAAAAGAGAAATCTCAGATTTTATTATTTAATATCAAGGAAAATTTATGGGATCATGGTTCTTGTAAAATTGAGAAAGGTCAACAAGTAGTATTTATATAAAATATTCATTGGTTATTGAGATCCTTGAAGATTTAGATTAATGTTTCCAGAAAATATATTCTAGAAAGAACTGGGATGTTTGGGACAACAACATTGGCCGAGCTACATGAGTATCTATTTAATACTTTCAGGTAGTCATAGAATCCACGTATTTAGGGAAGTAAATAAATTTTATGGGTCTATAAACATACCTATATAGCTTATTAATATAATTTAACAAGGAAAATTTATTGAGTAGTTGAGACAATGAATACAATGGGATGTAGTATAAATACCCCTTTACTTGTGTAATACAATGAAGGATCTATCACCCATGTAATATGGTGGTTTCATACTTGTGTACTATAGGATGATAATTGTCAAGATAATCCAATTTGAACCAACTATAATTGATAATAACATTATTAATATAAAATTAGTATCTTAATATGATTTATACTCGATAAGTAGTTAGTTTCCCACCATGGGGAAAACCCTTGAAAAAATACAGTATATTGATCTCTTACTTGCATTTGGAATTATATGTTGTTGATGAATGTTCAAAAAATATAAAATGATAAATTCATATCCTAAAAAATAATATGTGTTAAAATAAAATATGGGGAAAATATTGAAATTATATTTGAAATTAAACAAACCATTGACCATAAATGATTGACCCCCTCTTAAGTGTGCCTACACCAACTCTACCGGGGCTCTGAATTTATATCTTAGGTATGGTTCCCTTTATTAGATCTAATTTCTTACAATATTAGAAACCAGTTAACATATTTTATATTTTTTTGGTTTTCAAATTTTTTACAATGTTTTTTATTGTGATTACAAGAAGTGTAGATTTGAAATGTTTGAAGAAGGGCCTTAGATGGAACAATCAGACTCCATACCTATTAAAAAATATTTATAATTTTCTTCAAAGACTTTGTAAAAAATATAAAGAATGGGGAATATAAATAGTAAAAAGTTTAAATTATGATTGAGGAAAACTTATTATCAAAAGGTAATCAGAATGGTAATTTTTTAATTAAATCAATAAAATATTATTCTTCTAGTGAATCTATTACAATCTTTGATTAAGCTAAAATCAATGATTCAATTTGTAATTTTAATCCTAAAATCAAATAATACATAAATATAATATTTAGACAGTCACATACATATATTTATATATTAAGGGACTTCATAATGATAAGTCACTTCTAGAAGATAAAACTAATGGTATGGATTAATAATTAGTAAAGAAGGTGAGTAGTTACATCACTCTCACAAAAATTATGAAGGTAAAAAATATCCTAATTTTAAATGAAATATGTTATCTAGATCCCAAAGAGTTGAAAATACATATTTGTCGATTTTTTTGAAAATCTTGTTAAGGAGTTTGATTTATGCAATGGAGCAATTATATAATGTTTCCATGACTTTCAAGGATTATAAGATAGTGTCTAAAGTAAAGAAGATAATAGAACGTGATATTTCACTATTAGAGACATGTAAGATGCATGATTATCAAGTTATAAAGTTAATGAAAAAATTTACATAGATATTTATATCATTTGAGAATGATAATTTTTACCTCAACTTATATTTTCTTGAGTTATAAATAAAATGAAAATTATGGAAGTGTCATAAACTAAAACGTACAAAAATGACTAAATAAATAATGATACCACATGTATTTTTGAAAGTATTATTTATTTTAAGAATAATTATAATATTTTAAATAATATATAATAATCATTTAAAGAATATCCCTTAAATAGCTCATATTGAAATGTAACCCAATTTCAAGTTTTTTCTAGTTGCACTGAATATTTTTTACTGAAAAGTGAAAGAAATAAGTGAAAAATTATATAAACATGGAAGATAAAAATTATAGTAAATTCACCAATATATAAATGATATATGAAATTAATTCTAATAATATAATCAAAATAAATTGAACAAAAAAATGTGGGGTTTTAACTGAATGACATAAAACCTATGCATCTGGATAGATTGAATCAAAAGTGATTAGTTAAAAATTTACTGGCATATTTTGGTTCCATTAGAGGTTTGAAAATAGGTCCATGTATTTATGACATAATATTTTTGTTTTTTTAAGTAATAAAATTCCTAGAGGAAGTGGGAGAAGAGATATATAAAGTTAAAAACCTATTTGACAGTTTTTGACTTCACATAATAATAATATTATCTCATTAAAAAATAGATTTGAATACTTGGAAAACTTTTCTGATAATTGAAATAGTGTTTTCCAAAATTACAATTATTTATTATATGTTCAAAGAAATCAAAAATTATATACTTATATATATCAATGACCAAAATAATAGAGTAAAAATGATAAATGAAAGAAGCTTCCTTGGGATAGAATCAAAAGAAGAAAATTACTGAAGAAAATATTATCAAGAAGATAATAAAGAAAGAGATTGATATTCAACCTATAGGGGAAAAGTGATTCTATTGTGGATATAGAGACCAAAACATGGAACATTGATATATGTACATAAAAGTTAAAGTATAAGGGATAAATATTGTATTTAAAAGGAATTATTTAATAAAATAAAGAGATAACATGATTGGTATGGTGGTGGGAATATCTAATAAAGAGTATGAGAGGTTTCCTAAAAAGGGTATCCTAAAAACTAACGATGTAAGTGTTTGTGTATGGTGACAATATGAAACAAATATAACTATAAATTTTAGGACTATTTTTCTTGTTCAAATATAAAATAGAGGTAAAACCCACTAAATAAAAATAAAAAGAATCATTTTTAAAGGAGTCCTCACACATGATGAAATATGAAAATGTTCCTATGGATTGTATAATCATATCGCCTAATCAGTTGAAAAAGATATGAAGTTAGAGAAAGTTGAAAATAATAAATCTAATATTATTAATAAATTGGATAATCCTATTCAATCTATGAAGAAAAATTAAATCAATAAGAAAATCATTCTTTGATAAATGTGACCAGACTTGAAAAATAAAGAATTATGAAAGAATAAATAAGTGCATACATTTTCTAACATCAAGGAAGGGAGACGTTGGGTTCCAAAATAGGTATTATAACAATTTCTCTATATAAAGACTCTTTGGATATTCACCTTATTCTCATATCCATATAGTTATGATTAAATTCTTGGAATTAAAGGTGATGGTGTTTGTAGATCATTCCTTGAGGGGAATCTTGGAAAAAGGGTGAAGCTATCTAATAATTAAAGTTTATTTTAGATCAATAATTATAATTTTTTTTTACAAAAGTATAATATTGATTCATGACTTTCACTTCCCAAATTTTTTCTAATTCTTGTTGAATAAATTTTTCAAGGGGGAGTGATTATATAACGAAATGGTGGAAAATAGCTTGTACTTGAATTTTATTATGTGTGTGTTCAAGTGAGTGCAATTGTATAAACCATTTTAAAAATCAATGTAAATATCCCACATTATTTGAAAATTAGAAGTGGTATCACATTGAGTCTAGTGGTTAGAAATATTTTTTTATCTCAATTAATCACTATTTTTTCAATAAAGTGTTATTCCGTATAGAATTAGTGTAGATTTATTAATGACTCATTACAAAGAGAACATGTGGTGCCTTTGTTTTCTCATGGAATTATTTGATTCTCTCAAGAAAGGATTAGAAAACGAAATGTAGAGAACCAAAAAGGGGGGAAGATGTATTTATTTTATTTAAATTTGTTAGTTTTAAATGAAAAAATCTTCCATAACACACATGATACGAATTAGGGGGAGAGCATTTTTTTACTTTCTTTCCATTTATATTCAATTAGATGTATTAGAATTACATTTAGAATTGGAATAAATTTATAATTTACAACAATTACAAAGGGGTATAGATAGTTTATATGCAAAAAAAGTGTTGAATATTATAGTATTTTCCACAATAGTATAAGTGTAGTGAAGAATTTGGAAATACATTTTGGATGAAACTATTCTAGATAACATTTATAATCCATTTATAAAAATGTTAAAATAGTTTCAATATGATAGATAAGATAGGTAAATGATTAGAGTATCCATACAAGGTTTATGGACAATGCTGAATGCTAAAATCATTGAAATATACATTTGTATGAAGACTGTAAATGTTTTAATTTTTTGTTAAAAATACAATGTAGTGGAAATTATGAGAATATTATAAATTGATTATTTATATTCTATAAAATAACCTTAGAATCATTCTGAAGGAGTTGATAATTTTTCTAATAATTCATATGAACATTTAGAGCTATTGAATGATATTTTATGATAGTTTATACTGTTCATTTAATTTCTAAAAGTGAGAGGGAAGTGATATAATCTAAATTCCCAAAATGAGTATTTAAATAGTTAAGCACCTTGGAAATGAGATAAACAAGTTTATAATTATTCTTATAATTACCATAAATTATTTTAATCCATTTTATGGTTATTTGGAGTGGTTGAGAGGGCCCATACACGGTTTTAATAAGGTTAGAATTTATTTGAGAAAATTCTAGAATTGTTGAGATCAAGCTAGAAAATTTCCTTAGTACAATAATCTATGACACGTGATATTTGGAGGTCTATGTGATATATACATTTTTTTTAAATTTCTATCTTCCCATAAAATATTTGAGTGAAAGCATGGATTTTGGGTCCATGAATTATAAAAACATATAATAAGTCTTCTATGATTGAAAAAATGTCTAAACCCATAGGATTTTAATGGTGTGTGTATGATTTTATAGCACAACATGTATTAAGTTTCTTGATCCCTAAAATAATTTCATAGTAGTGTATGAAAATTCATGAAGCACATACAATATTGACAAACTTATATGATATTTGATAATATAATAAGATATTTTTAGATCCTTGTATGATATCTTTCATTGTATGGTATTATTCTTTGAAGAAAATATGAAAATATGAAAATATGAGAATTTTAAAATATTTATTTTTAAGTAAATTTTAAACCAGATTATGCCAAAACCATTGTCCAATGATCAAAGTATCATAATTATATTACGATTCAAGATGTTTGTAGAATCAATGATCCTCATAACACATATAAACAAATAAATCATGGGAATTACAATTTGAGAAGAAGTAAAAATGAGATTGAGTATCTTTTCAATAATAAAAAATATGTATAATGGGGTGGTGTTTTACCATTATTAAGTTTCAAAACCAAATTATAATAAAGCTATTATTATAGATTTTTGTTTTTATAAAATCTTATTTAATTTTTATGTAGAGTATTTAATTGGAGTTAATCCATGAGATATCCATCATACTAAATTTTATATTTTATAGATACTTTTGAAAATAGAAATAATAAATCATTTTTGTTGAGTTTAATAAAGATCAAATAAATTTAATTCTTATTGTGTTTGTTGATTTTTAACAACTACTGATTAGAGAAGAATAAGAGAATACAGGTATTTTGGTAAATTAGTGTTTTGATTTTTGTCATCATTAATTTTTTTTGATAACTGTATGTATCATAGTAGGATATCTTGAAGTGGTTATTTTATAATCCCTCCTTCATATGTTTTATTAAAAATTATTCCTTCTATTTCACGTTTTTATACTTATTTTTATGGGATTCATTTAATGGTATTAGGTTGTGAGTTTTTGATAATTCTGAGGAGGTTAATTTATTTATAAAAAAACTAGTATTGATAAAATATCACCCTATACAGTGATACTTTTTATGTGGTGTACTAACTACGAGAGATAAATAAGGTAGAAAAATATCTTTATCAAATAACGAGAGTATAATTAAAATCTATTCTAATGCTCCTTGAAGATGTCATGGTTCCTCCTTCATTCCCCATCGGCGGAACATTGAATTTCACATGTGGAGAGATAATATGGGCTTGGAGATTTGGGTATGTTTCCCTGGTCTTTCACTTCCTATCCAAAACCCTTCTATTTTTTATATTCATGGGAATATGGTCGGTCGATACATATGCTCTGATAAAAAAAACTGAAGCCGTGTGTCATCCCATTTTCCCCTGCATCTATGTGGTGGTTGACATCTCCAAGTCTCTGGTTGACTGGGTTTGGGTTATTGATGAACATGACTTCTGGTGGAGATAGTCTGTTATGTTTGAGTCATGGAAATATTTCGATTGTTCTTGTTATTGGCTGGGTCACCTTTCTTCAGATTTCCATACTAAGTCCTTGAGTATAAAGGTGTATGAGATGAAGTTTATTGATTCAGTTGTCTATGATGGATCTATAGTAGAGCCTCAGAATCTAGTTGGGAAGGATTTTCCGGATGGTCATTTGTAGGAATACCACAATTTGATCTCTAAGACTTGGGTGGTGGTTGTCCTAGATAGTGGTGGCACTCACAAGGATGTTGGAGTGGATAAACCTATGGTGTTGCCTCCCGAGATGATGGTCATAGATATCTTTTAAATGTTAAAGTAGGATTTCAATATTTCTTATGGTCTATATGATAGTGGTCTTCACATTAGAGATTTTTCATCTCATAAGGTTATAGGGGGATCCCTTGAAGGAGCTCGACTTGTGGGGAGGGAGGTTCCTTTTGAACTAGTGGATCATGAAGGTGGATTTTTGACTCCTTGTTATGGTGATGCTTCTACTAAGCATGGTTTGTCAATGGAGCCGACAAAGAGTTTAGTCATGGTCCGAGTTTCCAATCAAATTGCGATGCTTGAAGATAAGGTCCCTTTTTCTGATCACTGTGTTCCTCAGAAAATAATTGAGACCGGTTTAGTTGGAAATCAAGTAGCCAATGGGGGGAATGTGAATATGGAGGGGCTGGTTTTCACTCAACTCTTTGATAGTGTTGATCCTCCAGAAGCATGTGGTTATCCATTTAATGAGGAGAAACATCAAGTGATGGCTTTGGTTGATTCTAGTAGATAAAATAATCATATGGGAAGTTGTTCTGTGAAGTCAAATAGCATTGATGAGTCTTTATTAGAATCAAGTGATGATTAACATGGCACTAGCTTGCATAAAACCTTTTAGTAGGAGGAATCTCGAAAGAATTTGGATTATATTCACACCTCAGGTAGGTGGGGTGATGTATCTGGTGATGATAAAGAGAATATTAGTAATGTTACAAAGGAATTGAGCTATGGTAAAACAACTTATAGGAACATTTTCATGAATGGGGGAAATAAGGGGAATGAAAATGTGGAAGTCATCTCTGCGCCACCAAAGAGAGGGTTGTTGAAGGATTAATACAATATGCCAAAAACCATGTCAACCAAATCCAACTACAAGGATTCAAAGAATTTTGATGCTGATCCCATTGGTAGGTGTGCTATCAAAAAACCATCAAAAAATATTCTCTCATCCAAGTAGCTAAGTCTTAGGGAGCAGTACATCACTCTTCTTAATCATTACCACTCGCAATCTGATTGGGAATCAGCTGATTCTTGTGCAGCCTCTAATTATGCTTATGGTGAGGAGTTTGATTACTTTGATATGTATTTGTACTCTCATTGTTGTCTGTCTTTTCATCCTTATGTTTTCTGTCTTTACCATTTTATTTTATTAATAATTTTAGGGGATCAGGTTTTATTCCTGGTCCTATTCTATATCGACTATAGAACCAAGTGAACTTTCATTTTTTACTGGACAAGTTAATTTTTGGGATCATAGTTTTTAGAAAACCAAGTAAGACTGATGAGTAGGAGTTATATATAAAATTCAATGGTTGTATATATCCTTATATATTGGGATGATATTTTCTTAGAAATTGATTCTGAAAAAAATGAGGAATTCAATGAAAAAAATGACAGATGATTTTCCTAAGTATATCTAGAATACTGTCTAAAAGTCAAATACATTGTGATTTTTAAGAAACATATATGTTTTTTTGGGTATTTAGACATCCATTTAAAACTTATTAATATAATTTAAGAATAATAAATCATTTTTGAATAGTCATGAGGTTTAAGATTATGGGTTGAAATATAAATATCCCTTCACTTGTGTAATATAGTGAAATATTTTATACTATATAATATTTTAATTACTTACCTATGAAATATTAGATGTAATGTTTCTGGATTATCATAGGTAAACCCACTATAATTGCTAATATGATCACTAGTGGAGAATATGAGTCTCAACAAGAGTTTAACACAATAATTAGAAGTTTTCCCATATTGGTGTTGAACCATGTAAAAACTACCATTTGTGGATATTTTTTTTATATTCTAAATTTCATATGGTTTTGGAATTTTGGAAAGATATAAAATGATCCCTTCAAATCCTAACAGATGATAGGGGTTTAAATAACACAATGGGAAATTATTAGAAGTATATTTTAAATTTGGTAAAATGTTCACCACGCCTGATTTACCCCATATCATGTGTGTCTGCACTGATCTTACTAGGAATCTCAATTGATGTGTTTGAATGTGTTATACTTACTTCCTCATTCAAATAAAAGTATTCTTTTAAAAAACAAATTGTGTATAATTGGGTAATAAATGTTATTGTAAACTAATTATACATATGCCTTTGATATAAGGACATGTGTTTGATGAATCACAACAATAATTATGATTATAAATAAAAAATTAATTTTAATTGATGTATATATGTGAGGAATCATTATTGATTGTGAGATACTAACACCAAATACCCTAGTATATGATTACCTTTGGTATTGTCAACACCTAGTTGTGTCATATATTGTTAAAACATTTATGTAGTTATATGATAAATGTATGGGGTGGGTATGAGCACTCTCACATCCAATTATATGTATATATATTTATGTTATGATGATGATTATGGAGGTCCCACCTCACTATATATAAATATATTGGTCAATATCTGTTGTTTCTATTTGTTTCTAGGAGTTTCCGTTTAAAATGATTTATTTATACAGATATTAATTGTGGAGGTTTAAACTATTTCTATTCACCACACCAAAATGAGATTTAATAAGTACCACCAAATTTTTGATAACTATCACTAAATATCCATTTCAGGAAATCTTCATAAAATGTATAAACAATTACAATAATATTTTATAAATATCCCTTGACACCAGATGTCACAATGGTTTAAGTATGCCACCACAAAAAAATGAAAAAGTTGTTGAAACTGCTAGTAAACTAAAAAATAATCAAATCTAGTTACTATTTTAGATCTCATAGAATAAAAATTATATATTACTATGATTCATGAAATCTTTGTTAGAGACATGATTGGTAGTGTACTCATTGAATAAGACTATAGAGACCTGAATATATTTTTCAAATGAATGAATGCTTTTCGGGGATCATTGTCTAATCCAGCACATTAAAAAATTATGGGATGAAGATAATAAAATTATATGTGGGATAAAACGATACATATATATAAATAAAATTAAAAAGTACAAGAATAAAAATATAATTTTTTCATAATATGTTAAAAGATTTAAGATTTGAAGATGAAAAAATCTGAATATCTTAATTAATTTTTCTTTCAAGTGGGTAATTATATGTGAAATATGTGTGGCTTGGGAGAATTTATTAATTATGTATGCATTATCTATATAATTATATGATTATTTCTAGAATATATTAATCTTTAAATATTTTTAATCAAATATAATGATCATGGAATTGTTTCTGTTGATGCTTTATAAAGAACTATTATTGATTATGGGGTACAAATGAAGGATGAAACCCCCATTACAATGAAAAAGACAAATTATATAACCTTTAAAGATATAAATAATATATTTTTGAGGAATATTTAGATGATGTAGTAATAGAGTAAATTATGAAATTTCTCTCAAAGAATCTTAGAATCAGACAAGAAATGTTTAAAGGAAAACATTCACTTACATATAGGGCTTCTTATCAATCATGAGGTGCACAAGACAGGCATAACATACAGTATTTTTGGTATAGTATATACCAATAATAAATAGTAACATTGTAAATGAACTCAAAAAAATTAGGGAAACAATCTCATGGGTTTATGTGGGTCATACTCAATATATATTGGCCTGTCCATTGGGCAATAATATTTATTCCTTGTATATTTTAATTTCATTTTAATTTAATGATGAATTTTTATACCAAACACACACACACACATATATTAAATATTCAATGAATGTAGGTATAAATTTACATTTATGTAACAAATATTACATGTTTAATATTTAATATTCATTAATAAAAGTGTTATCTATTTTAAAAAATTACTTTAAATATTAATTATAAACACAACTTAGTTTATAGACCGGTCCACTTAAAATAAGGATCATACAAGAATCAATTTCTATGTCTTTATTTTATTTGATCCTTAATAGATTAGACATTTTTAGGAATTTTCCATGTAGTCTTGGCATACTATTCTCAAGTCTATCCAATTAAACACCCCTACTTACATGATCCAGGTGATGAAAAATCATGAATCTTGTTGAAAATTAGGTAAATTTATTCAACGATAATTTCATAGTCTAAAAGGCACTAAATAAGTCATTCAATGAAGTGAACCAATAGAAGAAGATTAAAAATAATAATAGGATAAGCTTTTTTCAATTTTTGTCTATAATGAAGTTTAATTGATAAATTGATTTTATTATTCATTTAATACTACTATTTAATGTATAATTATTCCCTCATTTATCATTAATTGTGGAAATTAATCATATTTTAATAATTTTTATTGGTTTTGGATTAATTTTTATATCCTTATTAATTTTTTGAACAAATTTAATTTACTAACATTAATAATTAAATTTAAATATATCAAGAATAATTTTCCATTTTCTATTTTTTATTAATACAAAGGTTATCGTGAATATGATTTTCAAGGGTGGTTGAACCTACTATGACTGTGTCATGCATGTAATATGAATATTCAACAAATTAATAGTGAACCATTATTCACTTCAAGTTGAAAAATATATGAATAATTTTCGAAGTGAGTGTGAGTGAATGTTAACTGATTATCAATAAACCATGAAAAACTAGTCATTATTGTGCTTATACTGACCATAAAGTGTGGCCAAACTAACCATGAATGATGGTTGAACCATTAATGAACTTCTCAAAAACTAATCATGAATGAGATGTTTCAACCCCATAAATGTTTTTATAGGAAATCCCTATACCCAAATATGGAAGATTAAAACACAAAACCTATAGACAAGACCTATTTAGAGTGAAATCAATAAAATGAAATGAAAACTATAAAATAGGTTATACCTCAATATCCATGTTTAATCCAACACAATAGTGGAGTTTATTGAGATATGATAAACCTAATTTGTGTCTAAATATTTTCAGGAAATTTATAATAAATATGATTTTATTTGAATTAATTTTATATATTTTTGTTGAGCTTTAGAGGGATGTAGTTATTTGAATATTTTTCCTGATGTTGAATTTTGAAAAAAAACCAAGCCACAACACATTACATTACTATATAATTATTTTAAAAAATTTTAGTTATAATACACTTAATAAAATTATTGAATAGTTTACAAATACTACACCATAATTCTCATGTATAATTTAATGTAATTATATTATGAATATTGGATTATGGTGTCGTTTAAAAAACACTACACCGTAACAACCAAATGATTAGAGATTTGTTGAACTGAAGGAGGAACCCTTGAATTGTGATGAAGTAGCCATTTTTCTTTGAATTTCATAAAACCTGGAACATGAATGGAATTTATTATTAAAAAAATAATAAATACTAGAAAATACAAAATAAAATATATCATGTCAGAATGCCTGACCTATTATGATGTAACTAATGGATAATAAATAGAAATTCCAAGGGAGAAATGGCCAAAAAGATAGAGGAACATTCCTATTTCACTATAGGGACTTTGATATTATGATATAATGACACACATCTTACCATAATTCTGTAGGATATATATTTTGAAAGGAATATATAATTGGTGGATAATGAAGAAAAATTAAAGAGTTTTATTAGACAGATTGATTATGATACAACACAATGTCACACTATGTGTCATAAACCTTCCCTGGTAACCCAATAACCAAGATAAACATGACATGTTCTGAAGGGATTTTATGATCCCCATGGGTTGATGACTAGCTCCTTGCATTATAATAAATTAAAGTGGGAATTAATTTTCCACAAAAATTGCATAAGTAATATAAAACAATTAACATGAACATAAAAGAAACTCTATAGGGAGAAGTGTAACTGAAGCCAAATTGGTATGAAAAAATCGTATTACTACAAAAAAGTACCAGAAACAGGATAAAAACCCACATCCCAAAGGACTCAACTCTAAGACCACATATCAAGATCAAGAAAAACATCAATGTGTTGTTTTTTCCCTACTCGAACATGGAAGGATATAATCAACAAACACCTGAAGGAATAGGTGGGGTGTTAGATAGAATCCTAGTAGGGTCTCACCAACGATTACACATATGCGACATATAATTAACCAAATATGGCTTTCAATTTTATATAAATAGGTTTGGAATTTCAAAATCAAATTTTAATAAGTCATGCTTACATTTCAAAAGATAGAATGTTTTTAAACAAATTCTTGAAATTCCAGTTGATGAAATATTTCTAAATAAATGAATTAATAATTTTTTTTATAGAAAATAGTTTAAATAAATTCACAAGGCATGTAAAAATATTCACAATAATTTCATATATTCATTTTAAATATAGACTATATAGAAACATGGTGATCTTACAATATATAGGATAACTCTAGGTTATGGGATCCACACATACATATATAATGATTACAGGAATTTGTCCACACATCCCCTGACATGGGTCAAAGTGGACTCAATAACATCCCCCTGGGGAATAAAACATTCCAAAAAGTTTATCTTAGAGTTATAAAGCATCAATCTAGTGCTTGGGTATTCCCATCCTTGTGTGTTTATCCCTAATAACACACTAACTACCTAGTATTTCATGTTCTCTAATAACAATCAATGATGAGAAATTTATTTTAAAGCTATTTAAAATACAATTTGTCCCATTATCCCTTTCAAATGTTCCAATATTCAATTTGAAAAACAAAATAGGGTTATACAAAGAAACATGACATTTTTATAAGACAAAACACATAGGCTTCTATCCAAACCATTTAAAGATATTTTTCATAAATAAGAATTTGAAATCAATTAACAATTAAATTTCACAATTCACTTTCGCAATTAAAATTCTTAAATTTTAATTTCAGATAATTTCCATAAATTTCACATATTTGAATTCAATAAATTTAAATTCCACCAAATTCCATGAATTTTACAATTTTACCCCAATTAAATGGAATTAGGGGTTTCTCCTATTTTATGAAAAAATTAAATTTCCCATAACCAAATCCTCTATTCCAATGGAATTGGGTTTTCAATAATTCAAATTCCTAAGAATCAAAACCCACATATTCAATTGAATGAAATCAAATCAAATCAAGAAATTATGTTTAATTAAATTGGCCAATCAAAATGGAACAACTTACCTCCAGATCAACAGATCTCTAAACGCTGAACCCTAATCTAGATACTCCAATGAAGAATGATGGAAAAAGGATCCATGAATTAAACCATGGTTTAAGATCAAAAACAAATTTTATTATATCTTCACACAACTTGGTGATCTAAAAATCCATAAGAAGGATAAGAGAGAGTGTGTAAGAATGAGAAAAAGACGATAAAACCTATTGAGCAATGATAGAATGGCGTTCTTGTTGTTTTGATCCTATTTCGGGAGGGTGGCTAAGGGATAAAATTCGACATTAGGAGATCAAAGGGAATAAGAAACCGAATGGGGGTTGTACAAGCCTGTCAGGAATATAAAAATTGTGGTTCATGATTTTGAATACAATGTTCAGATTAAAAAAAAACCATATGCATGGTAAGCTGGGAAGGAATGCATAGTTAGACCAAACCGTGATCCTTGGCCATGATCACCTTCTAATGGTTTTCACAGTTTCACCACAGATGGCACATGGTTAGTCAAACCATGGCCCAAGAATGAAAAACCTAACTGCCTCAGTTTTCATGGATTTCTTTAGAGAGGAATATGGGTTGGTAAAACTACATGCCAACAGTGCCCTACCCATAAACTTTAAAAATTACCAATGTTTTCTCCCAAAATAACCCCAAACAAAACCCAACCAAATAATGTTTAAAACATGGGTTTAGGAATACCTAAGAAAAGTAAGAGGATATTACAACCTCCCAACCATAGAAACTCTCTATCCCCAAAAAGCATATTCCAAATCTTACATTCCAAAAATATGAGGACACTACTCTCTCTTCAGTTCCTCCCTATCGCTCTTCTCATGAATATTAGAGCAACGTTTCTATAGCACTTGAACCAAAGTTATTCTCCTCCAATGAAGTAACTTGTTTTTAGATTCAATGTTCCTTATAGTTCATTCAGTCAAAGATAAATCAAGTTCAACCTCAAGACCACTTTATCTCAAGACATGAGATTGGTCAAATATATACTACAGTAGATGAGATACATGGAAAGCATTTTTTATCAGTGTCATCTATGGTAGATGTGATAAAAAATAAGATACTTTTACCACCTATTTACCACCCTCAAATGGCCCCACAAAATAAGGAGAAAATTTCCCTTACCTCCCAAGATGTTGATGACCCAACCATGTTGAATATTTCAAGAATAATTGATCACCAACTAAGAATTCCCAAATTCTACGAGGATGATCATCATAAGACTTATACCTTTTCTATTCCACCAACTTTTTCTAATGAATCAACTGAATCTTTATTGCTGTCTATTAAATCAAGCTTTGTACAACCATGTAAATTTTACCAATATTTGACCAACACAATATAGATTTACATGGCCCTCATTACAAGGCCTCAAAAGGATCCATTCCGATTGTGGACTGGTAACTATTGTTAAATGAAAACTCAACCAGTCCCATGTGATCATCTCAAGCCCCACTAAATTCATGAACACTAGTATATAGCCTATCCTCAATAATCTATATAGATCTATCTATCAAGCCATTAGAATATGGATGGTTTGTCGTACTCAAACAGACCTGAAATCCTAGAGCCTTATGAAGTCATCTATAAAAGGGAAAATTGAATTAACGATACATATTAGAGAATATAGTATATGGAACTCCATGCATATGAAAAATCTCTTTCACATTGATTTTACCAAACTACTCAACCTTGGTTATGTCAAAAATGGGTATAAAGTGTACCAAGTCAGTCATCCAACTGATCAGAACACATATCACATTATTCTTTCTCTAGGAATGCATAAACCCTACAAAAATGTCCATAAATATCTCATCCCACTTCCATGCTTATAATGTAAGTGGATGAAGCAAACTCAATGGTTTATGGTGCTCAACCTTGAACTCTTTGCACACATAAAAAAAAGAGTAAAATTCAGAAATTCCCTATGTAGCACCCCAAGCTTCAACGGTAAGCTTCTCGCTGAATAATACAGTAGCATGTGTTGTACGCAACTTCAAGTTCAAACACAAACCACAACTAATAAAACTAGACGTTATGAATAGTAATACCCAACTTTTGAAATTTTATACATTTTATCATTCAAAATAGAATTTATTTTTGGATTTGGAATATCGAAATTATCCTAGGGTGAAATTTTTGTACTTTTTGGATAACTTTCATATTATGATGAATAGTGAAAATTACTAAATTTTAATTAAAAACAACTTTTTTTAATCAAAATAGATAATAGTGATAAATTATTAATTTGAGTTGTTTTAAAGTATATTTAGAATATATTTTTACCATTTAATACAATATTGGTCATTGGACATAATTTCACATTTAAACCAGGCATAAACAAGTGTCAATCTTTTGATAGTTATTATTTCTTAAATACACGCTTTTTATTTTGACAGTGGAAATTAATTTTAAATTAATTTCTGCCACTTCTATGTTTTGAATTTGGAAAAATGTATTCCATATTTTTAATCAGGATGTACAAATTATGTAAATAGGTTACTCTTATTTTTAGACATTTTGAATAATTACTTCGGTAAATATTTTATTTACCATGATTAAAGGGTCAATTCGGTAAATAAGGGTAAACAAATAATATTATAATAATATTAATTTACCCTAAAATGTGTCCTAACCCTATTGGTTGATAAATGTCCGACCATGGGCATATTTGGGTCGATTTTGGGACCCCATGGATCCACTTGCATGTGATAATGACACTTTATATTAATTAAGTTAAAGTAAATACAAAAATGACATAAGCATATATCTGTTAGAAAACAAATATATACATAGGGTTATATATGTTGTAATTTCGACTATAAATATTAATTAGAAAGATAAAAATATTTCCTCCATAATGGTCGTTTATTTATAATTTTTATAAATTTAATAATTAAATTTATTTATGATACAATAATGATGCCGTATTTTCCTTATTAATGAAATAATAAAATAATTGGTATTATAAATGTTAAAATAAATATAATTTTAATGTTTTGATGACATCCAATAATTGTATTGGTTATGATGACATGTTAGTATTTCTTAAATTAATTGTGTTCGAATTAATAAAGTTGTTAAGACTTTAAAAAAATCAATTATTTAATAGTGTCAAAATTGACATAAAAGAGTTTTTAAAACAAATATTATATTATTAATTGATATTCAATTCCTAAAAATCTATGGTTCGGACAAGAGATTTATATAATAATATTTTCATCATTAATGGACCACTTGGGGGTCTCTTCGATGTATTTGGTATGTTTATTAACTATATAATATAAAAATACAATGTGACATGGTAAATTTCAATCTAATTAACTAAGAGTTTAAAATAAAATATAAGGTTAATATAATGACCCAAACCTATCTAATTTCTATTGGTTGATTGGTTTTAGACCCATACCTAGCTTAAACTTTAAATAATACACTTTGGAGCCATTAGAAACCGAATATTAATTTATTATAAAATAATATTTCAAGATATTCCTAATGTTCCCCTCCTCCCCTTATAAAAGGACACCACTTCTAACCAATTATTAACACCTTAAAAGGCTTTTGGTTCTACCAACCCCTGACCAAATACTCTCTAAACTTCCGTCATATCAACCTAGAGGCCTTAGTTTGATCAGAAAACCAACCTAAGAAGTCCTTTTGATCAAATGAAAAGGAACAACCTGAAGAAGAGGTAACGTCTTCACCACCCTCTTTAAAATTCCTTTCTTCTTCAACTTCTTTTTTACTTGTTATTTCCATTCTAAAATAATAACTCCAGTATATTATATATACTGTGAAGTTATTATAATTATTGAACAAACAAATTCATTATTCTATCCATCCCTTGAATGATATGTCACCATACATGCGTACGTACGGCCTACCGTCTCCACGTTGTGGTGTAATTGTTATTCAATATATTATTATTTAGATGAGTATAATAATGATGTATAATTCATGTAAATAATAAATATAACATGATAATTATTCTGTATATATGATATACCATCCAATTATATATATTATTTTAATATCAAAAGAATGATATTGTCGCTCGTGCGTACGTACGGACTACCGTCTCCATGAACGTGATGAGATTCGTTCACCATCATATCCATTTGAGTCTAATTATAATTTAATGATTAAAAATAATGTTTAAGGACTTTATATAATTCTGGATATAAATAAGATACATCCCATCCATAACAAATACGGCTCACATAACAAATAATATAAAGGAAAACGAATCTGTTAACACCCGAAACGACGATAATACTAAGATATTATTAACAAATCAATGTTAAAAGATCATATATTATATCATATTAATGTAAATTATTTTTGTATAATTCAATAACAATTATTTCACCATTATACAGGATGTTAACCTACCATCGACCAAGGAAAAAGTACAAAGTAAGGGGTTCCTTATCTCACTTTTAATTTCGTGAGATTTCCATTGTTCACCACATATTTATTACATGTGGTGTGTGTACTGACCATGATTGTATTAATTGTGTAATATACATTAATTTATTTATATTTACATCATCATTGTATGATCCTTCTTTAATGGGTGTATGTTTCATAATTTAGCAAATCAAGAAGGGAATTTGAAATTTCTATTTCAACTCATTCAGCTTTACGCATACATCATGGATTATTTTACTCCAAGATTATGTGTGGAATCACTATTCATTTGATTATGTCATAATTTCCACTCCCCTTTCTGTGGATATAATTTTGATACACATAATCACTCCATTGATAAATTCTCAATCCATCAATTTGAACTTGATAAGAGTAATTTTAACTCAACCTCCATTTGTTGAGTTAAATATCCAATTCATTGGTGTTGTTTTTACAAGAATATGTGTGAATATACTTTGATTGATTTACACTGAATATACCATCATATTTAGTGTATTTATATTTGTTACACATAATTATGTCATTGATTTATCCTAACCTAAGGATATGGTCTTTATAAGAGAATTCATCTCAATTTACATTCCATTGAGACTTATTTGTTGTTATACACCAAATCACTTTTATGTGGTGTATATAATGTACTTTGACATAGTATATCATGAATCCATTTATTCTCATGATATTATAATGTTTTTATTACCTCAATTATTTGTATTCAAGTGTCCCTCTTTTTTTAGAAACTCTATCTAAAATATCATTTTTAAAAGTTTTAAAGACTTATTCTTCTAAACATTTCTCATTAGTGTCCATGTTTTAAAAATGGTTTTAAGGATTTATTTATATGGACATTAATGTTTTAAAATTAAAACTCCTTTTAAAAGTTTCAAAGTGGTATGGGAAACTTTTATTCAAAAATCTATTTTTAAATGGCTGCTTGAAAAATAGTGTGAGTTTTAAATGATTTCAAGAAAAAGGGGGATATTTCTCTAATAGATTTGATGATTATTTCCATCTATGTCAATATCCTTAATTATTCTCGATTGAGGTTAATCTGATACTATACAATATTCATATATTTCATTGAATGTGTTATGTTTGACTGTGTATGTGCTATTTTATACCATTCATGGTTTGTGGTTAAAGTATTAACATTTCGTATGCTAGTTTTAATACTAATATTTATGTTATGTTTAAACATGTTCATATGAGGAATGCATTGAACTTAGTAAGTGATGGGTGGAGCTTGTTATAGCTCCTCAATGCATCGGTAGGTCTCATGAGACAAACTAGTGTCTTGTCATGAGGCCTGACAAAATCTTATTTGTAGTCTTGGTACGAGGCCTTGGATACATGGTGATAATAGAATGAAATTATGTATTCCGTCATTATGAAAGTTGTTATTGATATTTCATGTGATTATTCGACTAGTATAATATCCATGTGAATAAGTAAATGGCATTATTTCATTTTATCTATGCCATATAATGCTGAAGTTGAAGTTTAAAAGGATTTTGTTTTGGTTATACATTGCCTTAAATGTTTGTGTTTATTTATGAATGTTTATGCTATATTGTTATCCTTACTGAGCATCTGAGCTCACCCCTTTCAATGTTTTATTTTTCCTTGGATGTGAAGAAGTGATTTATGAATGACCTGCAGGGAATGTATGTGGGGATATGAGTGTCGACTATGGAGAGTATTTTGTTTTAGTTTTCATTTTAATGATGTAATCTAAGACTTATGAATATATCTAGTGATTCCAAGGATACTAAACCAATCGGTCTTTCCAGATTTGATCTTTCTTGTGATCATTCCAATGTTATGTAATAATGCACCGACTCTGGGTAACTGGGGTCGGGGCGTTACAGTTGGTATTAGAGGAAGTTTAGTACAAACCTTGGGAGCTAGATTTAGATAAACTCTGATTAGAGCACATAGCCCTAAGATAGACTTTGAGGATCAGTATAGAAGAACTTCCTAGAATTTTGGTATTGTAGAGGTTTTGTGAGTCTTCCGAGTAATACATCCCTGTTTGGATACGAGCAGGTAGAGGTGGCTCTGGCACAGATGTACCTAGGGGTAAAACCCAAAAACACCGCTTTGAGCTAGACTCGAATGAGAACCGGTGCACGACTACGGGCCTTGCTGAACTCTTAGTTACGACACTCCGGGGGGGATATGATTAGGATAATTTACATTTTCTTTACAAAAAGATTTGAAGTATTATATATAAGATGAGAGTAAATGACCTTGGTTAATCCTAATGTGTTTCAAATTGAGAATATGATGACATGATATTCTCTAAATGATTTTATGACTACTGTTACTCACACAATGCTTTCTGGTTTTAGTCAATATATGGATTCCAAGGAAGTCATAGTGACTTTGAGAATGATGTACAAGATGGGAATGATGGTGGAAATGAACAACGAAATAGAATGTTGATAGGCGTAAAAGATATCGTCTTCATGCCAAATCAATTTTCCAAAAATATGATAAAAAATATATATATTAACCAATTCCCGGACTCAACAAAGAAGAGAAAGGTGATAAATGATAAGAGCTCCAACAGTGGAGACCATGGAGAAAGGAATCCTCAATTTCCATCATGCAGGAAATGTGGAAGGAGACACCCAGGAAAGTGTCTCAATGGGACCAAGAAATTCTTTATGTGCTGAAAGGAAGGACATAAAATGAAGAATTGTGGAATAAAAATGAAGAGTACTATGGAAGAACATAAAAATTGTCCCAATAATCCATTTACAGTCATTTTACGTAAATGTAGGGGACCTGGCCATTACCCGAGTGAATGCCCTATTATATAGGATATTTTCATGGTCAAAGAAGAAGCTATCTAGAAAAAAATGGTCAGAGAAATGTTAAAAATATTAGTTCTCCTTGTCGATGGGTTTACTTTGGACTGATTTTCTCTTGTATTTGTAACACTGCAGTTTTCCATGTGAAAATGATATTTGAGAGAGAATTATCTTTTCTCTTGTGGATATAGTTATAAATAACCATTTGGTTTTATATGATCATTGGGTTTGAGGCAATTACAAGTTATTATATTTTGGGATGAAAATGCAAGGTATGGGATAACATTTGTGGTTAAATTATGTTATAGTTATTTTGACGAATTTATCTCATTTTGTTAATTTTATAAAATATAGTTTTCAAAAAAGGACAACACGCAGACCGTGTGACAACCTGTCGCGTCGGACAATGCTTTGGGAATTGAACCCACAACCAAAGTGCGATTGGGATTTATCACCTACCACTGGACTACGTGAAGTCACTGGGTAGTGTGACTATTATTTTTAGTTAAATGATTTTATTGATAAATAATAATTTGATTTGGGATCTTATGTCTTATCATATGAATACTCTTAGTATAGGAAAATGATTTGGTGATTAAGTGATAAATGTTATTTTGGAATATGTTCACTTTTTTGGGAACACTATATGCCCAAGGAAAATAGAATAGTATGGGATTTCATTTGAGGAGTAATGGTGGATTTTTTATGTATGTTTTCGTTGTGGATTTATAGTGATTTGGGTTATTTATGGAAATGATTAACCTATAATAGAGAATATGTGATTAGGTTAATTACTTTTAAGTATGTGACTTTAAGAGTAATTGATGTCATTTGGAGATACCATTTAATGTGGAAGAATACATAACCAAATTCTTCTATGTTTTGAGTTTCAATATTATTTTGGATTTTATTAAAGGATTTTAAGGACAATTCTTTATTGAATGCTATTTATTTAACTTTGGGGTATTGTTGGTTTAATTTTAGAAATTAAGATTAGTGTTTCTTTCTCTAATGAAATAAACTTTTGGGGGATCATCAGATCTTGTACTAACCATTTTGGTTTTGAATAATAACAAAAGACAAGGTAAATATATAGTTTGTTCTTCATGGATCATGTTATTCTATAAGAATTTTATTGTAGCTCTTATAGTGTGACCAAGTCTTCTGGAATACTCATCGTTTAAAAATGAGTTAGTAGTATAAATTTATTAATGAATGAAACATTACTTAAAAATTAAGTATATCTCCTTATGATCTTAGTAAATCTCATAGATGAATTCCTCATCTTTATGTAATGTTACTTAAAATAAAAATAATAATAATGTTGTCCGTTTACTTTTCCTACTGGGAAACTAATGACCGTTTGTCCCATCACAAGTTTGTGGTTTTCTTATTGTTAACTTTCCCCTGATCAAGTTTTCTATCCCTATCCATCAGAACATGACACTTATTTTATCATCCATATCCATGTTTTTCTACATGTAATCCTAGTATAGGTTATCTTGGGTGACCTTTGTACTTCTCTTTTTTCTTTTAAAGTGATAGTTTTATTGACTCTTTTTCCGATGTGGGAATTTCCATTATATTACCAAGCCCAATATGAAAAATTGTGAGGAAGAAATTTATTAAAGGAGGGGATAATGTAACACCCCAATCTTCTACAGTACACTTCTCGCTGAATAATACAGTAGCATGTGTTTTATGCAATTTCAAGTTCTAACACACACCACAACTAATAAAACTAGCCGTTATGAAGCGTAATACCCACTTTTTGAAATTTTATACATTTTATCATTCAAAATGGACTTCATTTTTAGATTAGGAATATCTAAATTAGCCTAGGGTGAAATTTTTGTACTTTTCGGATAACTTTCATATTTTGATGAATAGTGAAAATTACTAAATTTTAATTAAAAAAACTTTTTTAATCAAAATAATAAATAGTGATAAATTATTAATTTGAGTTGTTTTAAAGTATATTTAGAATATATTTTTACCATTTAACATAATTTTGATCATTGTACATAATTTCACACTTCAACCAGACATAAACAAGTGTCAATCTTTTGATAGTTATTAATTCTTAAATACACGCTTTTTATTTTGACAGCGGAAATTAATTTTAAATTAATTTCTGCCACTTCTGTGTTTCGAATTTTGAAAAATGGATTCCATATTTAGAATCATTATTTACAAATTATGTAAATAGGTAACTCTTATTTTTAGACATTTTGAATAATTACTTTGGTAAATATTCTATTTACCATGGTTAAAGGGTAAATCCGGTAAATAAGGGTAAACAAATAATATTATAATAATATTAATTTACCCTAAAACAAGTCCTAACCCTATTGGTTGATACATGTCCGACCATGGGCATATTTGGGTCAATTTTGGGACCCCATGGATCCACTTGTATGTGATAATGTCACTTTATATTAATTAAGTTAGTAAATACAAAAATGACAAAAGCATATATCTTTTAGAAAAACAATTTATACATAGGGTAATATATGTTGGATTTTTGACTATAAATATTCATCAGAAAGATAAAACGATTTCCTACATAATCATATTTTATTTATAATTTTTATACATTTAATAATCTAATTTATTTATGACACAATAATGATGCAGTATTTACCTTATTAAATAAAGAATCAAATAATTGGTATTATAAATGTTAAAATAAATATAATTTGACAGTTTTGATGATATCCACAAATTTTATTGGTTACGATGACATGTTAGGATTTCTTAAATGAATTTGGTTTGAAATAATAAAGTTTTTAAGACTTTAACAAAAATCAATTATAGAATAGTGTCAAAATTGACATAAAAGAGTTTTTAAAACAAATATTATATTATTAATTGATATTCAATTCCTAAAAATCTAAGGTTCAGCCAATAGACTTATATAAGGATATGGGTATCATTAATGGACCACATGGGGGTATCTAAGATGTATTGGGTATGTTTATTAACTATATAATATAAAAATACAAAGTGACATGGTAAATGTCAATCTAATTAACTAAGAGTTTAAACTATAAGATAAGGTTAATATAATGACCCAAACCTGTCTAATTTCTATTGGTTTTGTGGTTTTCGACCCATAACCACCTTAAAATTTAATTAATACACATTATAGCCATTATAAACCTAATATGAATTTATTATAAAATAATATTTCTAGATATTCCTAAGGTGCCCCTCCTCCCCCTTATAAAAGGACACCACTTCTAACCAATTCTTCACATCGTAAAAGCCTTTTGGTTTGGGAAAAACCTTCCCAAATACTCTCTAAACTACCCTGAAATAAAGAGGCCTTAGTTTGATCAGAAAACAAACCTAAGGAGTCCTTTTGATCAAATCAAAAGGAACAACCCGAAGAAGAGGTAATGTCTTCACCACCCTCTTCAAAGTTCCTTTCTTCTTCAACTTCTTATTTACTTGTTATTTACATTTTAAATAATAACTCTAGTATCTTATATATATTGTAAAGTTATTATAATTATGGAACAAAAAAATTCATTATTCTATCCATCCATTGAATGACATGTCACCATACGTGGGTACGTACGGCCTACCGTCTCCGCGTTGTGGTGTAATTGTTATTCAATATATTATTATTTAGATGGGTATAATAATGATGTATAATTCATTTAAATAATAAATATAACATGATAATGATTCTATCTATATGATATACCATCCAATTATATATATTATTTTAATATCAAAAGAATGATATTGTCGCTCGTGCGTACGTACGGACTACCATCTCCACGAATGCGATGAGATTCATTTCCCATAATATCCATTTGAGTCTTAAAAATAATGTTTAAGGGCTTGATATCATTGTGTATATGAATAAGATACATCCCATCCATAACAAATATGGCTTGCATAACAAAAAATATAAAGGAAAACGAATATGTTAACACCCGAAACGATGATAATACTAAGATATTATTAACAAATCAATGTTTAAAGATCATATATTATATCATATTAATGTAAATTATTTTTTTATAATTCAATAAAAATTATTTCACCATTATACAGGAGGTTAACCTACTGTCAACCAAGGAAAAAGTAAAAAGTAAGGGGTTCCTTATCTCACTTTTAATTTTTTGAGATTTCCATTGTTCCCCACTTATTTATTGCATGTGGTGTGTGTACTGACCATGATTGTATTCATTGTGTAATATACTTTAATTTATGTTTATTTACATCATCATTGTATTATCCTTCTTTCATGGGTGTATGTTTCGTAATTTACCAAATCGATAAGGGAATTTAAAATTTAAATTTCCACTCATTCGGCCTTACGCATACTTCATTGATTATTTTAATCCATGATTATGTCATAATTTCTACTCCCCTTTCTGTGGATATAATTTTGATACACATAATCACTCCATTGAAAAATTCTCAAGCCATCGATTTGAACTTGATAAGAGTAATTTTAACTCAATCTCCATTTGTTGGGTTAAATATCCAATTCATTGGTGTTGTTTTTACAAGAATATGTGTGAATGTCCTCTGATTTATTTACACTAAATATACCATAATATTGAGTGTATTTATATTTTTCACACATAATTATGTCATTGATTTATCATTAACCTAAGGATATAGTCTTTATAAGAGAATTCATCTCAATTTACATTCCATTGAGACTTATTTGTTTTTATACACCAAATCACTTTTATGTGGTGTATATAATGTATTTTGACATAGTATATAATGAATCCATTTATTCTCATGATATTACAAAGTTTTTATTACCTTAATTATTTGTATTCAAGTGTCTCTCTTTTGGTTAGAAACTCTAACTAAAATATCATTTTTAAATGTTTTAAAGACTTATTCTTCTAAATATTTCTCATTAATGTCCATGTTTTAAAAATGGGTTTAAGGATTTATTTATATGGAAATTAATGTTTTAAAATTAAAACTCCTTTTAAAAGTTTCAAAGTGGTATGGGACAATTTTATTCAAAAATCTATTTTTAAATGGCTTCTTGACAAATATTGGGACTTTTAAATGATTTCAAGAAAAAAGGGGGATATTTCTCTCTAATAGATTTGATGATTATTTCTATCCATGTCAATATCCTTCATTATTCTCGATTGAGGTTAATCTGATACAATACAATCTTTTATATTGTATTGATTGAGTTATGTTTGACTGTGGATGTGCTATTTTATACCATTCATGGTTTGTGTTTAAAGTATTAACATAATACGAATGTTTATGTTATGTTTAAACATGTTCATATGAGGAATGAATTGGACTTAGTAAGTGACAGGTGGAGCCCGCTATAACTCCTCGATGCATCAGCAGGTCTCATGGGAAAAACTAGTGTCTTGGCATGAGGCCTTGACAAAATCTTATTTGTAGTCTTGGTATGAGGCCTTGGCTACGTGGTGATGATAGTCTGGAATTATGCATTTCGTCATTATAAAAGTTGTTATTGATATTGCATGTGATTATTCGACTAGTAGAATATCCATGTGAATAATTAAATGGAATTATTTCATTTTATCTATTCCATATTATGCTGAAGTTGAAGTTTAAGAGGCTTTTGTTTTGGTTATACATTGCCTTAAATGTTTGTGTTTATTTATGAAAGTTTCCACTATATTTTTATCCTTACTGAGCATCTGAGCTCACATTTTCAATGTTTTATTTTTCCCAGGATGTTAAGAAGTAATTTATAAATGACCTACAGGGAATGTATGTGGGGATATGAGTGTGGACTACGAAGACTATTTTGTTGTAGTTTTCATTTTAATGATGTAATGTAAGACTTATGAATATATCTAGTGTTTCCAAGGCTACTAAACAAATCGGTCTTTCGAGATTTGATCTTTCTTGTGATCATGCCAATGTTATGTAATAATGCACCGACTCTGGGTAACTGGGGTTAGGGCGTTACACCCTATCTCATACATGGCCAATATAATTTCCATATTGTGACATAAAAAACTAAATGGTTTCTGGGTGACTATCTCACTTGGAATTATGGAAATCCCACAAAACATATTTTCCTATCTATAACATTACAACAAATCAATTCTAATAGCATAGAATTCTCTCAGT
Organism: Viscum album; assembly: GCA_963277665.1. Classification (NCBI taxonomy): domain Eukaryota; kingdom Viridiplantae; phylum Streptophyta; class Magnoliopsida; order Santalales; family Viscaceae; genus Viscum; species Viscum album. The sequence continues at coordinate 160,094,608 of OY728155.1, read as the reverse complement.
AGAGAATGAACATTTAGGTATAGTCTCCTCTCTATAAAGAGAGTATCTAATGCTATATAACACATCATCAAACTGCCGATCTTGAAGAATCATCAAGAGAAGAGAGGATTTCATCTAAACACTATCCAAAAAACCTCATCTTGAGATTCCATAACTCTGACATGCAACTATGAAAACAGATCCATCAAGTCCCTCTCTTATGATTATTATTTCACTACCTGGGTCAAAAATTTTCTACTCCAATCATCTGCTAAAAAATTCCATTTCCCAATTGTATAGGAAATGTCAAAATCTAAATATTATAGGTATTCAACCTAATACCATTATAGGATATTCAGATATTTTTATGAGAAGATATAACTTAAGATCATGTGGTCTAAAAACATAGTAAACATTTATCCATAAAGGTAATGTTGTCATCTCTTAATAATGTTCATCACAACTACATGTTAAAGTTCATGGGTTGGATATTTATTCTAATGTGTCCTAAGGTGATGAGATCCATAGGAAATGACATGATCACCATTCATAAGAACCCAACACAAAACTGAAATCGATGCCTCACAGAAGACGACATAGCCCTACCTGACCTATGAGAGAGTCAATATGAGATCAATAGTCACAAGATGTTTTATATCAAAAAAATAACTACGACATTTCTCACCCAAAAAAGCTTTACCACATTACAAGTTAGTGAATTCATCGTAGAATCCAAATTTGAGATGTCCTTTACAAACTGGTGATAATAAACAGCTAAGACTAAGATGATCCAAATCTAGAAAAAATTTTATGGTTTATCCTATGTCAAAATAGCCTTCACATTCTTAGGATCAATTGATATACCATGTTAAGACACCTTGTGTCCCAATAACTTCACTTTCTAAATATAGAAATTACATTCCTAAATATTTGCATAAATTTGATGATTTCTCAACAACTCCATATCTTATATCAAATTATGTACATGATCCTCCTCGGACATAGAGTAAATGAGTATTTTATCCAAAAAGACTACAATAAAGGTTTCGAGATGCTCATGGAAAATCATTTTCATCAATGAAATAGAGATGGTAGGAGAAATGGTTTTACTAAATGGAATGATAAGTTATTAATAATGTTTATACCAACTCTAAAAGGCATTTTTCTAAATGTTAAATTATTTTACCCTCAACTGATGGTAGCCAAGCCAAAGATCAATCTTTGTGAACTACTTCACACATTTTAAATGATAAAATATATCATCAATTCATGGAAATTGATACTTGTTTTATTATAAATCAATTTAGTTTTCGATAATCAACAAAAAGTTGAAGTGACAGATCACCCTTCTTAGCAAAGCGAATCGGTGTCGCCCAAGGTAACACACTAGGGCGTAAAATTCCGTTATCTATCAGATCATCCAACTGAGTCTTCAACTCATTTATTTCAACTAGTTACATGTGGTAATAGGGAATATACTTTTATTGAGTACTAGGAACTAGGTTGATAGAAAATACACCTCCCTTACCGGTGTATGATCATAGAAATATGAAGGAAACACATTGGGATACTCAACAATAATTGGAGGGAGATCACTACTGAAATTTTTTCACTCTAGATCTAATGATAACAATGATATTAATTTCTACAACATTGGATAATAAAGTCTAGCTTTGCTCAACATTGGGTCCCATTCTCCTTGAAAGATTTCGTAAATGACTTCAGATACTGTAAATCAGACCAGTCAAAGATAACAATCAATCTGAGATTTATTGGTAATAATAAAATAAATCCTATATATGATTTAATGTGGCTTAATTTTGAGAATAAAAAACTACAAGATAACTCAAAATCTGATAGAGAAAAAAACAATCATGACTATGGAGACCCTACTATCTCTTCATACCAAAAGGAGTTGTACTATTCATTACAAATGACAAAAGATCTATAATAATATTCAATAGATTAAAAATGTGGGAAGAAATAAGCGAATAAGATTCACTATTATAAGAAATATAATTCACGAATGAAGAATCTATAGTAATGATACTGCTCCTAGTCGCTGGACCCGTATCTTCTTCTTCTGGAGACTCTTCTATTGTGTGAAGAAGCTTCATTATAGATGCATTTGGCCGAAACCCCTTTGTCTATAAATAATATGATTACACCATAGTTTTGTTAGGTACTGATGATAATATTCTACTATGTGAGGTGGAATAAACATGGTAAAACTTTTGAAAATAACCTAATAATCTGTAGGAACCGCATACCTTGATTGCGTCAATGTAGACCCTATTTGAATGTTGTGGCTTTACACAATTTTAAAAAAGTAAAGGGCCTCTTACAGGTACTATAGAAGGTCTATAATGGCCATGATATTGAGAACAACCATGAGGATCATCACACTTCCTCTTTCCCTTAGAGGAATTCCTGCCAGCACTAGGAGAAAAAATAACTCCCGATAACATTAACTTTCCATCCAATTCCATTTCGAACATCATCCCTCTATCCAACACATAAGCATAAGAAGGTATCATCAACATGAAATACTAATAATGGATATCTGGTCAATGTCCCAACTCAAATTGTTGAGACAAAAAATATTCAGCATTAAAAATATATTAGGTTAAAATTGCACAATCTTATAAAAATGGTTTTCATATTCTATTATGAACTATTAATCCTACTTAAGTTTGAAAACCTCAGTGGTCATTGAAAAACAATCTACTATAGAGATAAATGGTCATAGAAAATAACCTTGAATTCTTTCCAATATAATCCCTCATTCTTCTTCATCACCACCATTAAGTCCCACCATTTCTTACTTGTTACCTCTAACAGAAAGGTGGTGCACTTCATCTGGACTTCATCAAGTGTCTCAAAGAACCCAAACAAATCCTTTATTCTACTCAACCATTTCTCATACTATTGATGATCATTTAAGACAATGAATGGTAGTGGATTATGGTGAACGAACTCCTGAGAATTAATTCATATAATATCTCTATAAGGTTCCACAACTACAACCAAAATGGTAAATTTTGGTGGTGCAAGTCCCAGGGCATAGACAATACGCATGATCACCTCCACCAGAATCAGGCCCACAAGAGGATTTTCTTATTGTGGTTCATTATTAACTTCCTCCTCGATCTAACTCAAACATCTTCTTGGAGGCATTATTCACAACAGCATAAAAAGGCAAAAAAAATAAGACAGCACATTAACACTCAAATAGAGAAAAATAGAAATCAATACCAATTGATAGAACAAACTAGATTTGGATTTCAATATATCCAAAAAAATTAGGAAAAATACTATAACTAATATTGAAGATGTCTTTACCAAACCACCAAAGGTGACTTAGGGTTTGTTACAATGAGATATAGTTAATAACTAAATTTAATATACTTTCTATTTCCCAAAAAGAATACACAAATGCATACTGGCTTGAATACAAAAGCTCAACTAAGAGCTCTGATAACACTTTTTTATGAACCATCCCTAGTACCCTGGTAACCCTATAATCAATCCAACTCTTATATGTCCTGAAGGGCATTCTTGATCCCCATGGGTTGATGAAAAACTCCTGGAATCATAAATGATGTAAGACATAAGTTAATTTTCCACAAAAATTGTGAAATTAAGATAAAAAAATCTATTTGCATACAAAAGACACTTTATATGGAGAAGTGTGGTAGAAGTCAAATGGGTTTCAATATCCCAAATTACTATAGAAAAGTACCAAAAAACAGAATAAAAACACAATTCCCTATGGACTCAACTCCAAGGCCATGTATCAATAGTTAGAACCACCTAAATGTGGTGCCTTTACCCTACATGAAACTGTAAAGAGATAATCTAAATGCACCTGAATACATAGTTAGTGCATGTGGTGAAATCTTAGTCAGGTCTCGCTAAGGACTCTATAATAGATTCTACATTTAATCAAAAAAAATTATTCAATATTAAATAAACAAGTTTATGACTTCAAAAGCTTATTTAAATAATTCATGTTTACATTTCAACTAATAGAAAATACTTTAAATAAATTCTTCACTTTTTCGTTGAATTAATATCTGTGAAAAAATGGATTAATAAATTTTTTACATAAGTTATGTAAAACAGTTTACTATAATGACATATACTCATTTAAAATAAAAAAAATCAATCAATATGTTCATCTTTCAAAAGGTATGATAGTTCTAGGTTACGATATCCTGACACACTTATATAATGAAAACCATAATGTTGACACACATCCCTTGACACTGGTCAAAGGGGGCTCATTAAAATTCCAATGTGGAATAAAATTTTCTAAAAAGTTTATATTAGAGTTTTAAAGCATCAATATGGTTCTAGGGAATTCTCGTCTTAGTGTGTCTATCCCTAATAAGTCACTAACTTCCCAATAATGAATGTGCTTTAATAAAAATCAATGATGGGTAATTTATTTTAAAATTGGTTAAAATAAAATTCATCCCATTCATCATTTGAAATGTACGAATTTTCATTTAAAAACTAAAATGGGGTTTTAATAAGAAAACATTCCTTTTTCGAAGATAAAACCTAATTATTTATATCAAAACCATTTTTGAAACATTTTTTCACAAAAAAGAATTTGAAATAAATTCAAAATTCAATTTCCCAATTCACATTCAAAATTTAAATTCAAAAATTTAAATTTCAAACAATTTTCTTTAATTTTTGAAATTTAAATGCAACAATTAAAATTCCACCAAATTCCATAAATTTAAAAATTTCACCCTAAGTCAATAGATTGGGGGGGGTCCCATTTAATAGAAAAAATCCAATTTCCCAAAACAAAGTCCCCTAATTCAATGGAATTGAGTTTAAAAAAATTCTATTTCCTAATAATAAAATCCCTCAAATTTAATTGATACCAAAGTAATCAAATCAGAAAAATTAAGATCAATTAAATTGGTCAATCAAAACGGAACCACCTACCTTGGGATCAATGAATCTCAAAAACACAAAACCCAAAATCAGAAATTTCCAACAAAGAAGGACAACAACAAGGATCCCAAATTAAAACCTAGGTTTAAGATCCTAAATAAAGTTTATTAGATCTTACCACAACATGGTGATCCAGAAAATCCTAGGGAGTATAAGAGAGAGAGTGGGCGAATGAGAATGATAGAGGAAACCTACAGGGTGGAGACAGAGTGATGTTATATAAGATTTGATCCACTTATAGGGGTGTATAGGGGACGAAATAGTCTTTAAGGATCTATTAGGGAAGAATAAACTGAACGATGGTGGTTCATGCCCCTAAAGAATATAGAAATGTGGTTTTATATCTTTTAAATCAATTTCCAGATTAAAAAACATGTAATCTTGGTTAGCTTGGCATGAATTCACAATTAAACCAAACTATGTTCCTTGACCATACAACACTTTTAATGGGTTTGATGGTTTCTATTAATATAGAGAACAGTTTGTAAAACATCCAACCAACAATGAAAAACCTCCCTGCCATTAATTTAAATATTTTTTTAGTAGGGTTAAGAGTTTGGGAAAATTGTGCACCAACAATGTAAAACCTAGAAACATTAAATACTTCTCATGTTTTCACATGAAATAACCCCAAACATAACTGAACCAAAGAATGTTTAAAATAGGGGTTTAGGAATACCAAGAAATTGTAATAGGATGTTACAATATGATTTATTATGATATATAGTGTTTATTTGTTTTAGATTTAGGATATATTTATTGAATCTTATATTTTTATATAGAGATTTAGGAAGTTAGGAACTTGAGTGTGCAAGACATTGATAAAAATTTTATGAAAATGGAACTTATTTAATTCCCTTGAATATTATTCTTTTATTTCTTATTATTTTCTTCTTTTTCTTATTTTTTAAGATAGATTGTTAGTTTATGATTGATTTTATATCAACCATGAGTGTTTAGTCACCTTATGGGATGGTAAATGAGGAATATAATTATGGGTACATAGTTGATTGTTGATTTAGGTTTTGAGTGATTTTATTAGGTTTTAGATCATATTATGATCAATGTATTCAATAAATTCAATATTAATTATTGGAGTAGAGTTTTAATTGGGGAGGAAAACCAATATAATAGAGATGAAATTTTTTCATAAAATAAATATTGATATTTATTTTATTATTAAGATTTGATTTTAATGAATCTGAGTTGATTGTGTTGTTTTCTTCATAAAGAATTGAAATGATTGGGATGGTACTGGATTATTTTTAATGAATATAAATTACTTAAAATCCTACAACTGAATAATTTAATTAAAATTAAAAGCAACCATATTTTTAGAAAACTTATCATTCGATATTAATCTAGAATATATGTTTCTTTATAAAAATTTATAATTTTGGAAATATTTTTTTAATTAATTGTTTTTAATAAAATAATTGATGATTCAACCATAAATGAGTTATTTTAATACATCATTTTTGGTGATTTTAGATTCATATAGATTGAAATTATACTTTGGATTTAAAAAAATCCTATAGTATTTTTTGAAGGGGGTGAGGTTTATAAATTCTAAACATTTATTTCATATATTGGAATTAATGATACCTTTGGAATTGTATCATCTTTTAAACAACTATCATGTAACAATATAAGGTATTTAAAATTAGAAACCAATTAATTAGATTAAATAATTTTATTATATTCTTTTTTTATGTGTTTTGTATCCTTTTTTCACTCGTGTGTTTACAATTTTAGTAATAGATTATCATGATGAGTGACCAAATATGTTTTTTATACAACAATAACTTCCCAATTGGAAAATAAATATACTGAAATAGAGAATACAACATAATTTATGGGGTCTATAATCACATTATAATAGAATATGTAAATACTACCTATTTTTAGAGGAAAAAACTATCTCTTTCATTTAAATTTTATTTAAATAATAGTTGAAGTTGATAGAGAAAATGGTAAAATAGTAGTAAAGAACCTCTAACTTAAGAATCATTTCATTATGATGTTTGTCTCTCTCTTTGAGTTGGTACAAGGGTAAATTTAAATTTTTGAAAATGTGCTATGTGGGAGGTTGTTTACACATCATTTGGTCATCTAAAATAATTTCTTTTACATTGTTGGTATTTTGGAAAAACCCATTAGAAGGATTTAATCATATTAAAAGGAATCCAAGTCATGTTTGTGGAACTAATATGATATCAAAACCATAGTGATGGACTAATATTGTTTCAATGGGTAGGAAAGTGGTGCAACAACACTACTCTTTCCACCAAAAAAACCAATAGTAGGCCACCCGAATTTCGATGGCATTTTGAAACCATCACTCAAGTGGGGATACATTTAAAATTGAAGAGGTTCCATTTTATAAATACACTTAAAGCATCTGTTATCCCATTTTTTGGATGATGGGGTGTGCGGTATCATACCTCTTTGTTCAATATTATCCCGATGTTTATCCCTTGGTCGTTAGATGTTGGAGTGGGTTCCTTTTTTGATTGAGTTTTGTTCTCCATCATGTTTTATTCATTTATTCTCCCATTAATCTCCCCTAATTTCAGTGGATTGTATTAATATATTGGATTATTATTCCAAAAAATCATTATAGAATCACATCACATTGATATGGACATTGTTAAGGGAGGCTAAAGGAGGTTGAGAGAGGGTACCTTCATTCAGTTCGATTCTATTTCACTTTAGGTAAGTCACTACCTTGATTATTCTTGGGTTTTAATTAAATTGTTAGGAAATTGAAGGGTGTCTAGATTTTAACAAATATATAAATTTTTCTTATTGGTCTGGGTTTTTAGGGATGTTTTCACTCCACTACATGAAGTTTTGATTAGTGTACACTAACCAGTGAGTTTTTACAAGAACATGTATAATGACATTAATTAAATATTTATATGTTAATTAATTATAATTTTTTTATAATTAATAAATGTGAATATTCAAGGACTGATGGCCTCATGGATGTGTTTGTGGCTGATATAAGATTTAATGAGTGGTTTAAATTGGTTACTAGGATGAAAAAAGTTGTTTGATGAAGTTAGTCTCTAGTTTTACCACTTTATTTGTGGTTTCATATGTTGTGTAAATTGTAAGTTGGGGTATGTGGGTACAATCAACCCATGATAAATCCAATTTCGGTTCCTTTGTGTGAGGAAAAATTAGGTTGGTTCATTAGTCTAATAAAATTTATTCCATGTGTTATGCATTTATCTAATAACTGTTAATGCCTATGTTTCCCAAGGGTAAATCTTTGTTAGAGTGAAGGTGGATCCCAGAAGTGTTTTCAAACCCAATTAATGGATATATTAACATTGAGCGGTTCAATTTGTAGGCATATGATTTCTAATCGAGAGAGTGGTTAGAGTGAGCTATATGAAGGATTTATTGGAAACATAGAGAGATTATGTGTTGAAAATGTGGGGTATCCTTTGATTGGATTAAAAATTGAGTCTGACCTTGAGATGAATAGGTGGGTTATAAATCATGCAATATCAAGTGTATATTAGAGAGTTAACCACCCTAAAAATGGTTCATATTGGGAATTAGTGTATGGGATATTCTAGAAATTAGAACTTGGGATCCATTAGTATGTCAGGGGTGACTAGTGAAATGGGAATGAGTTAATGGAATAATTTGACATTGGTCTTATGGAAGGTGAAAACCTATTGATGGAATAATATTACATGATTGATGGATGATAACTCAACCTCATTACCTTGGTAACAGGTTCACGTTTTTAATGAAATTACCAACCCTAGGTATATAATAGAATCCATAATAAAACCCTACCAAGATCATAAAATTTAAATGAGAAACACACTACTAATTTTGTTAATAAATACATTTTTAAAATAATTTGGAATTTTTAGCTAAAATTTGGATTCATGAATATAGGTATAAATTGGTAACCATTTATTACACTATAAATCGACACCTTTTTGGGTTATTATTCATATCTAAGTGATTCCTGTCATTTTTGAAAGGTAAATTATGATAAAAATTAGAAAAAAGATACAACAAAAAGTCTTGTATAAAAAAACTAGGAAACTTTGCGAGTGTGGAAAAATAGAGGAATTTTTCAAAGATAAGTAAATTATAGAAATATATGAACTGAAATTACTTTTAATCCAATGGTATGAATAATACACCCATCCTCTTTATTATTTATTTCAAGAGGGACGTTGAATAGAATCTATAGTAGTTAATCTCATAGAGAACTTACTAACATGAAATAAATAGCCTCCAAAGGTCATTTAGAGCATTAAGTAACCTATAAAATAGGACTAATTACCAAACCACAGTTAAAGGTGCATTAATGAACCTCCAAATGAGTTAAAACAATCAAAAGAGGTTCTTATTTGCCATTTTTAATGAGACCCATGTATTTTACTCATATAACGGGCATTGTAAACACCTTACTCCAAGACCAAGCATATATCCCATTTTGGTATTTAAATTTCATATTTTTTATGTATTATAAATAAAAATTTATTTATATTATAATTAAACATTAATTATTTAATTAAAATACTATTATTTAGTTGAATATTTTAAATTCAAAAAATCATATTTTTGTTTATAATAAACGTAAACATTTTGACACATGGACTAATTACATTAGTCTAAAAATAATGATTCTAATTATCTTATATGGGACCTCATGGGCCCATTTTAAAGTTGAAAATAATTATGAATATTATTTATAATCATAGAATAAGAGCAGTATCAAGAAACATTTCATAGACTTCCAAATTATTGAGGTTTTTGGTGTGATCTAATCCACAATATATCCATTAGAAAATATACAATTTACTTGACCTCAAGATTGAACAAGGGTATGGATAATGTCATCCCCATATAGTATATCTCATTTTATAAATTCCCATGTTTACTAAATAATATATAACTACATCATATTTAATTATATTATAATAACTATGTACTTATTCAAAACTCAATTGAGCTGCATGATGTCATAACCCAGTATATGGGAATACACATCCTATCTTGGTTAATAAAATATCACTACTTGATTACTATATACTCAATTACATTAAATTAATAAAAATTCTCAATGTATTTAGATATGATCTAAAGTTTGAAAGTTAAAAAGTAGGTTTTAAAACCTCATGTTTAAGAATTCATATCGAATGTTAACTTAAGTAACAATAATGACATATATGTTGTTCTATGTGTTATACTTTAAGATGTCAATGAAATGAAAGTTCATTAACATATTTCCCACAAGTGATCAATTATATATCCATATAGGTGATCCTACTCATATTGATATTAACATATCATTACAACCTAATATGATTATTACCAATCATAGATAACTTAATAATATATGGTTAGTCTGGATGGAATAATAAGCATCCCAAAAAACCTTGATATGGGGGTGAGTAAGCGTCTTGACAAAATTTAACCTTTTGTTTATTTTACAATTCACTCATATTTGATTATTATTTTTTCTCTAATTTAATATCAACCAAATAAGTAGAAATTAAAATCATAAGAATTTTTTTTAGTTGGATTACCTATATTGGGATATTTCTTAGAAGAATACACAAAGAGATGTGGAAGTGTACCAAAATATACTAATAAACCCATTTTTTGATGGATACAATTTGGATCATGGACATGTTGATCCAAAATTAAGTGAAATATATTTTTTGATGGAATGATTGTCAAGGAATGTAAATATGTTGAATGATACACAAAGAATAAGAATTATAGTGAATAAGAGAGAGAGAGAGAGATCTTGGAAGCTTTGTGAGAAATACAAGCTTGTTAAAGATAAGATAAATTCTTTAAGTGATTTGTAATAATTATTTTAATAAATGTGGTGTTCATTCCTTTGGAATATTTTGTGAAATATTTATTACTGAAGGTAAATTATCATTTGAATATTCGATAAGTTACATCCAGGTTTTGGATAAAGGGTGAAGAAAAGATAAGGAGAAGAAGAAGTATAATAATTTAGTCTATTCATGATGATGTATTCCAAATTGAACAATATCATGATGCCTTTGGGTTGTGATTCCAGATGAATATTGGAAGAAGATAATCCTTCGATAGAAAGAGTTAAATCTCACAATTTAGTGTAAAGTGTTCTTCTAAGGATAAAATATCATGTTATTTTTTATCATTATTATTTCAAAGAGTTTATTGGATAAAGGGTGAATGAAGGAAGAAGTATAAAATAAATAAGAATAAAAAGTTTTTAAACCAGTTGAAGAAGTATAGAACCACCTATTTTAATTATCATATGTGCCCTTCATAAGGGAATATTAACATATGAGTTCTCCCTATATAGGAAAATATATGTATCCAAATTCATTTCTGGGTATCAGAATGATAACGGAAGATGAATTGGATATACTATTGTATGTGTTGCTGAATCTTTTTAGTTTAATTACCTATTGTGTATATGATTTTTTCATGTAGTTAAACTACTCACATAGGTGAATCCATACCCCAAAATATCCTACAATGCATATGAATTATTCACATTGGAAAATTGGTTATGGACATGAATTGATCAATGTAGGTGAATGGTTAAAATATATTAATTTTATACTAAAGATAATTGGACATGTAAATGAATATTTATATGAAGAACAAAATATATGAGTTGGAAACATACATAAATTTCACCATTTATGTAACGAGTTTCTATATATATTAGTGACAAGGAAATTGAAGAGATCTTAAAAATAGAGCTTTGTGCCATGATAAGAATATTTTAGATGATTCAATGTGGTCTATGATTTATTAATAATTATATCATGGAATATTTATCATGATTATTGTAAAATAATAAAGTTAACTAGATGAACAAAAGTCAAATTGAAAGCTACAATGATGATTCTAGTCAGTGTAAGTCATTGAAGCTGATAATAAGACTTTGAGTAGGATTTTAAGAATTCAAGACTATGATTTTTTATATTACTATATGAATTACACATATTAGGATATCCATGTGTAAAGTGATGCATGAAACCATAAATTTGGATATTTTTTTTATAATTGGGTTATCTTTAGAGAAATTATGAATAACAGTTTTGATATATCACTAGGGAATTAAAAGTTAGAGTCTTAAGGTTTGAATTTGTGTAATATTTTTGAGTGAAGGTTACTTGATATTTATATATATCATTGTGAGAAAAGAAAAAGGAAGAACCAAACCATCATTAAATATTTAAAATGTTGTAAAAACAAATACTAAGATGTGAATATGATTTAATGGAAAGACAAGAATAATGAAAGCAATATGGGTCTTTGAATTTTTTGAAATATTAATATATTTGAATTGAAGTACAATGTTCTCATTTATTTTGAATTATTGAAAATATTGGTAATTAAAAACTTTGGTATTTACATTATAAATTAAAAAATGGAATAAAAAAAGTGGAATATATTTATAGAGGAAGGACCAATGATAGTTAATTATTTTCTATATATTAAAACTGTAGGTTAATAGATAATATAAAATTAAATAATATAAAGTTTTTACACGGTGGTTTAATAGAAGAATATTATATTATTAAGTAGAAAAATATATATTTAAATTTTAATATTTATATATTATGTACATTAAATCCAAGAATAAAGAACATGTACATATTTTATACACTAAATAAAAAGAAAAAGTAGAAGAAAGAAGTGGGAAGAAGCAATCCCATACAGGATGACCAGAAGGTGACATGAGAATCTCATAAAAATATATTATATATTTTTGATAAATATTCACTATGATTCAAAAAAATACAATAAAACCGTAATGTTTTTTAGTCTTTGGATACTTGATACAAAATCTTTTTATTTCATGAAATATCTTCAACATCACCCATACATATTTTCTCACATAATACAATTATTAAACCTACCTCACTTAAAAAATTTATTAATTACCTGAGGGAGGGAAACATAAGAAATGGTGAGCTCATATTCTATGAAAGGGTAAAAATTATAGATATAAATAAATTATCACAAGTGATCATAAGATAAGCAAAATGGTATGAGAACATTCATAATAACAATAACCATACCCAATCATCCAAAGTGTATTATTCATAAATCGTGGAATACTGATTTATTATAATAAAATATATAAGTAATCTGTTTTTGGAATCATAAATAATCAGTAATGAACTATGGTAACATATTATAAGTTTAATAAATAATTTTTTTCATATACATAAGCATAGATAATCAATTATTTAGTCAAGGTTCACTCCCAAGACTATCATTATGGAAAAATTCACATATTGAAAACTCCTACCCAAAATTCTCTTAAGAGTAACTTCTATCTTGTAAACTCTATAATCTATTAGGAGTCTAATAATTCTAGCTTATCATAAGAGTTTCTCATAATCTTCATCATTATCAAATTCATTTTAGTTCTATTTAATTTGAGTCCACCCATTACATAACAAAAACCATAAAAATGTGTTCCAAAAGATCATGAAAAATTCATCATCTCATCATATCAAAACCCATGGAAATGAAACACGTTTCATAAACATCAAATAATCCCATTATAATAAAAAAATTATAAAATAAATGAGTTTCATAATGGTTTCATCACAACTTAATTAACCAGTTGGAAAGAAATGGGTTTCATATAATTATCCTTAAATCGTCACCAAAATAAGATATCTAGTGAAAAAACATGTATGATATCAAAATATAACATGCCCACTGAAGAATAGAAATCATTGAAGTATATTTATATAGATTAAAAATAACATTAAAATTATATTTTTACCATTCCTTGAAAACATGACACTACTGGAAAAGGGACCTTTCCCAACACTTGTGTACCAACGGTTCAATGAACCGTTGGCATATCTTGTTTTTCCCAACGGTTTATAGAAACCGTTGGGAAAAACCCCTCAATGCATAGTTTTCCCAACGGTTTCATACAACCGTTGGGGAAGATAGGTTTTTCCCTTGTTTTCCCAACGATTTATATGGAACCGTTGGGAAAGATAGCTTTGTCCCAACGGTTCTTAGAACCGTTGGGAAAAGTGGTGAAGAAATCTTGTTTTCCCAACGGTTCTATGGAACCGTTGGGAAATGTTGGTCATTCCCAACGGTTTTTAATAACCGTTGGGAAAAAAATCCCCAAATACCAAATCGAGCCAGCGGCCTCCCCACATTCCAGAAGCATTCAGTTCGTGTCCTCCTGGAGCGATTCCTTGCAGAAGGACCTCCCAATCCCCACATCTTCCATCAGATCAGCACCTACCAGGTTAGACTCCTATATTTTATCAAGGATATAGTTCCAGCTGTTATAAATCATATACTTCTATCCTTGATTTCGTTATTCCCAATTATTAGGGTTTTTGTAAAAATTTATGATTGTTTCATGGTGGTCATGTGCGCCACTATAGGTACATTGATTCACTAATTTATTTTGGTATTTACATAAAATTCGAAGACAATTTATTAATTAATCAATGTTGAGTGTTAACATGACATTCATGTTCTTTATTTTTGTTGAAAACCTTATTTATGGTATGGGGTCATATTATTTAAAGTGTAAACAAATACTTATATAGAATTTCCTTGTAAAACCTGATGGTTTAATTCTAGTTAAATGGACTCATAATTTTTTATGTTATTACTATTTAGTAATTGGTGAGGTGAATCATATATGTATATGAAAAATGGATCAAGATCATTTAGTATTGGATAGAATTATTCCCTAGTAATGTGAGACCCTTATGTTATGGGGTGAGTATGGAGTAGTGAGATATATTGCTTGTTACTTACTTTTTTCAATTCTATGAGGTAATCATGGCATGCACTAATTTTTTGAGATCTGTCAATGTTTTTATGGTTTTGATAGTGATCCATGATGTGTATCCTAGTATGTAGATCCTGTTGGGTATTGGACCCTGGATTGGGTGAATTTGTATGCAGTAGGGTGCTTTCTAGGATGGGTTGTACTGATGTGATGGTAACTTATGAGAGGGGTGGGTCTTACTAATGTGGATTCATTCTATATCATAAGCATGTAAATATAATTTGTATTATGATAACTAAATGCGAATGATGTGTGATCAAATATTGTGTTATCCTAGAGAATTCCTTGTGATATATTGATATGGTGGCAAGAGTGATGATGCATGTGGTGACATGACCAACATACATGTGTTTCATGGTTAGTGATCAATTAGGTTAGTGATCCTATGATCATTGGGATGTGACTCTAAATGATTCAAGAAGAGTTATTAATATGATAACATGAGGGTGTGTTCCTATTTGGTTTTATCTAGAATCGTAGTATAGTATTGGAGTTGAGTTATTTTTATATATTATCTGTTTTTATGGATGTTGTCTTTTAGTGGTTGTGTGTTTGGGAACCCCCCTCCTTCCTAGACCCTGGACAACCCCCCACCCTCCTCCCTGGACCCTGGACAACCCCCCGAACACCCCCCGCACAGCCCCCCGCACAGCCCCCCACCCTCCTCCCTCGACCCCAGACAACTGTTGTAACCCTCTCTCTTGGATTTTAATGATCACAATCACTCTCATCGTGTTCTAACTTGTTTTCAAGTGTTTTGATGCTAGGAAAAAGGTTGCCCAGGAGTTGGCCCAAGAAAACTGAAAAGGACTCTCTGAGTCCACCGGCCAACCGGTGGATTCCCACCGGCCGGCCGGTGGTCTCTGGCAGAAGCATTGCTTTCTGCCAGAGCCACCGGTCAGCCGGTGTTAGCTCACCGGCCAGCCGGTATAGGCACCGGCCAACCAGTTCTTGCCCATCGGCCAGCCGGAGGTTCCAGGCAGTAGGCTTGCCCACTGCCTGGTGCCACCGGCCAACCGGTGTATGACCACCGGCTAGCCGGTGGAACCCAGACAGAAAGCCTGCTGTCTGGACCACCGGCCAGCCGGGAGCTCAGCACCGGCCAGCCGGTGGACCACCGGCCAGTTGGTGAGACACCACCGGCCAGCCGGTGTGACCAGTCAGACTAGCCGTTGGGCTTTGACCAGACTTGTACTTTTGACCCCCAACGGCTCCGGAAGCTCTCCAACGGCCATATTGAAGTGTTTATGGGTATTTCTCCTATAAATAAGAAACCATGGATGCCGGGAACATAATGGAATGATATTTTGTTTAAAATGGGCATAATTTTAAGTGAAAACAACTGACATATGCCAAACCAACCAAAATTCTTCTGATTCTGTTGAAACTTTAGGAAAATGATCCATGGGTCATATGTGACGTGTATGAGTCAACCCTGGCTCAATCCAAGACACGATGTGACTGAGACCATTGAAACTGTCTCCCTTTTGTTCAAAATGGACTAAATTGTAAGTGAAATCAACAACTATCATATGGGAAACCAACCAAACGCCTTAGGATTATATTGACACTTTAGGAAAACGATACATGGGTCATATGTGATGTGTACGAGTCAGACTTGACTCAATCCGAGGCGCGGTGTGGCCTACACCACCAAAACTATCTCTCTTATGTTAAAAATGAACAATATTTTACGTTCATAAGCCAAACCGATCAAACGGATTCTGATTGTGCTGAAACATTATGAAAAAGATCCATGGATGATATGTGATGTGCACGAGTAAACCCTGCCTCAATCTGAGGCCCAGGGTGGCGGACACCACCCAAAGTGGCTCTCTTTTGTTTAAAATGGACTTAATTTTAAGTGAAAACAACAACTGACATACGCCAAACCAACCAAACGCCTTCTGATTCTATTTAAACATTATGAAAACGATCCATGGGTCATATGTGACATGTACGAGTCAATCCCTCATAAATCCGAGCTGTGGTGTGGCCGGAACCACTCAAACTATCTCTCTTTTATTTAAAATGGACATAATTTTAAGTGAAAACAACAACTGACATACGCCAATCCAACCAAACAACTTATGATTCTATTGAAACGTTAGTAAAACGATCCATGGGTCATATGTGATGTGTACGAGTCAACCCCACCTCAATCCAAGCCATGGTGTGACCGGGACCACTCAAACTGTCTCTCTTTTGTTCAAAATGGACTAAATTGTAAGTGAAATCAACAACTGACATACGGGAAACTGACCAAACACCTTCGGATTCTGTTGACACTTTAGGAAAATGATCCATGGGTCATATGTGACATGTACGAGTCAACCCCACCGCAATCCGAGCCGCGGTATGGCTGGGACCACTAAAATTGTCTCTCTTTTGTTGAAAATGGACAAAATTGTAAGTGAAATCAATGACTGTCATATGGGAAACTGACCAAATGCCTTCATATTCTATTGAAACTTTAGGAAAACTATCCATGGGTCATATGTGATGTGTAAGAGTCAATACCGCCTCAATCCGAGGTGCGGTGATGCCGACACCACCCAAACTGTCTCTCTTATGTTAAAAATGGACAATATTTTACATACATACACCAAACTGATCAAACGGATTCTGATTGTGTTGAAACATTAGGAAAAAGATCTATGGCTCATATGTGACGTGTACGAGTCAACCTCGCCTCAATCCGAGGCCCGGTGTGGCCGACACCACTCAAAGTGTCTCTCTTTTGTTTAAAATGAACTTAATTTTAAGTGAAAACAATAGTTGACATACGCCAAACTAACCAAACGACTTCAAATGATATTGAAACTTTAGGAAAATGATCCATGGGTCATATTTGACGTGTACGAGTCATTCCCGCCTCAATCCGAGCCACGGTGTGTCTAGGACCACTCAAACTATCTCTCTTTTCTTTAAAATGGACTAAATTATAAGTGATATCAACAACTGACATACGGGAAACAGACCAAATGCCTTCGGATTCTATTGAAACTTTATGAAAATGATTCATGGGTCATATGTGACATGTACGAGTCAACCCTGCCTCAATCCAAGTCACCGTGGGGCGGGGAACACCCAAACTTCATCTCTTTTGTTCGAAATGGATAATATTTTATGTACATATGCCAAACAAATCAAACGGATTATGATTGTGTTGAAATTTAGGACAATGATCCATGGATCATAAGTGATGTGTACCAGTCAACCCAGCCTCAATTCGAGGCCCGGTGTGTCACTTATGGAGTCACAAGTGATGAGACTCCTATGAAAATACCTTTTCACCATATATTATTAAAGTGGTTGTCATGTGAAGATTGAAATGGGTGTAAATAATATTTGATTTATTGAAACCCTGATTCAACTATACTGGATGATTGTTGTCATATGAAAATTCAAATGGGGAATTATTCACCATGCCTCTAATCAAATAGGTGGTGTTCTTTTTAGTTGTTTTAATTCTGTTAGTGTTTTTAGTGGTGTGTTTTATGCAGGTCTATGCACTGGAGGGGCTACTGCAGGGGCATCTGTGCAACATTTCTGGAAATACACAATACCAACGGTTGTAAACCGTTGGTAAACTTTGAGAAAGAATTATACCAACGGTTCAATAAACCGTTGGTAAAAAACTAGTTTCAATGAAACCGTTGGGAAAATGATATACCAACGGTTGTAAACCGTTGGTATAACATCAAAATCATAGAATTCCCAACGGTTTCAATGAAACCGTTGGGAAAAAAACTATACCAACGGTTGGGAACCGTTGGTATAAGTTGAGAATTATAGAATTCCCAACGGTTCTAAACCGTTGGGTAAACCTATACCAACGGTTCAACAAGAACCGTTGGGAAATCAATACATAGAGTGGGATATCCCAACGGTTTACTTAAAACCGTTGGTATATATCTTTCCCCACGCCTTACTTCCCTACGGGTTGGAGAACCGTTGGTATAGAAAATACCAACGGTTTTCCAGCCTATACCAACGGTTGTAAACCGTTGGTATATACTCTATTTCCAGTAGTGTGATAAAATATCATTTTTAAGACAAATTAATTGAAAATTCCCATAATATTGAGAAAACCATTTTATTAAAAAAAATCCAAAGAAACATTTAATGTAATATTATAAGTAAATAATGGTAATTATGTAAAGATAATTATTTCTTTCCATAAACATTAAATGAAATAATTCATTTCACACCTTTGTGAAAAGTAAAGAATGAATTGTTCAAAAAAATTAATCTTTAAAATGAATAATTTTTAAAATGTAGTAAATAAAGTTAATGTTTGTGAAAATTAACATTTTAAAACATTTCATGTAAATGTTATATATCTCATGAAACAATTTTTATGTGTGTGAACATGAAATAAAAAATTCATTTACCTGATAGAAAACAAGATCAGATTTTCTTTAAAAATATTTCCATGATCATTTAAAGTACCAGAGGGTGGAAAATGGTAATAATAGATTAAAAATAAAGAAATAACCATAGGATAAAAATATATTTGGGGTAAAATGGTCAATATAAAAATAATTTACCTCATAATAAATTTATCATAGAGAATCTCAAAAAGAAAAGAGATTGTAATATAAACCCTTACCTAAAGTCCCATATTTATACATATAAGTTAAAATATCATATATAATAATAATTATTTTTTGTTATAAATATATTATAAAAAAATATTTATACATAAAATATTATTAATTATTCCTTTATAATTTTAAATTTTCCTTCTATTAACAATTTCATCGTTAAAATGAATATTTAGGTGAAAAGTAGTTCTTTTTTCATGCATGTTTCGATTCAATGGTTCCATTAATTTCCCCAGGGTCATAGTTTAATCATATTAAAAAAATTTAATAATGAAAAAAGTATCATATTTATTCATAATATACCCTTTTATAATTATTTATATAAATTATTGATGAAAAATGGACCACATTATTGCAAGAAGGGTGTTGCCCAAATTTTTGGATGAGCGATGTAATCATTTTCCAATGAATTGAAAGGTAAGGATGTCAATATGATATTATAATTATATAAGAATACAAATTTCATAATCATCTTATAAAATAACCAAATAACTCATAATAATCAGTCATGTCAAGCAGTAATGAAAATTTAATCTCATCGTCGTGTGGAGGTTGTAGTCCACACATACACACGAGCTATACTTTCATTTTTCGTTTGATAGAAAAGAGGTAAAAAATTGTTGATGTATCTTCATACTAAAAAATAAATATTTTCAATACCGATAATTCATTATTTTATAATGTATACCATAGATTTATAGGAGGTATAAGAATAAATACAATTGAAAGTAAAATATAAATAAATATACCTCTTCATTGAGAAACCTCCTTTTGCATATACCTTAAGACTTGAAAGGATGGTATTATGAAAACAAAAATCATATAATAAATGTTAGGACACATTATGAAAGAATTAGGATAAATATTGTATGATTTAAAAGGCTCCTGAAGTGTGAGGAAGAGAGGATATGTGATGTCTTTTTATAAGGGAGGGAGACGACATACTTGGAATTTTTGAAAAGAATAAAATATAAAAATGTGTTACTCAAGTCTAGTGGCACAGAAATGAAAAATATTATAATATAGAAAGTTTGAGGTTGAAATAAAAAGAAAAAATAAAATTAAATAATTTTTTGTTATAATTTAAACCTTATCTCCCAGGATAGCTTGCACTAGTAAACCATTTTTAACCCAAACCATGGATTGTTTTTACTTTTTTTACTATTCATTAAAAACAAAAATGACGTTGAAATTATTTATCCATGTTAATTATAATAATTAAAAATATGTAATCCATTTTTAAATATTCAATTTCTATAAGTGGTATAAATTTATTTTAAAATAAATTTTGAAAATGCAACAAAACCTATTTTTTTTAATACATCTTTTTTAATGATAAAACAAGAATTGTTCTTATTCAATGCCTAGTATAAAATGATAGATGAAGGTTAATTTTTTTATTAAATATATAATATATATATTTCATTTAAATAATTTGTCCATTTTTTATTAATATATAAACATATTTTTCATATAAAAAATATTTTTTAAGAAAACATCTCTATATACCTTAAAATGATTATATTTTCATTTATAACCAATTTACAACCAATAATTTCTTTTTATAAATGTGTGATTATAAGAAAATTTATTTCTTAATTGTTGATGATTGATTGGGGGGCTTGTGTTTTATGAAATCATTCACACCAGGTTCACTATTTTTGAATGACTTCCAACGAGATTTGTTCGTGTAGTTGGAAGTACACATGCAACACACTGAATTTTTAAGGAGTTATTTTTTTACAATAAATTAAAATTTTCATCTTAAAATTTACTAATTAAAATATTCCTTTCACACTAAACTGACTTGTTATACATTACAATAAACACTAAGTTGTCATATGATACTAGTAACATTGAGTTGACATACAATACTTGGAACAATGAGTTTCTACGAAACATCATTTTATTGTTCAAATAATATAGTAATAACCTCTATGTTAAGAATAGTTATATGAATATTTATAAATTATTTTTAAATATTTTCTTCAATTGTTTTATAAAAATAAATCATATTTATAATCAAAGATGTGTTTTTTAGTAAAGTCATTCTTTATCTAAACATACTTTTTTTTAATTTCCTTAAAATAGAATTCATTTTAGAAACATTTAGAAATTTAATTTGATAAAATAAGCCTCATTTTTGAATTTATAACCTCAAAATGTGATTATGGTTAAATGTTTGGTTTTTTATATGAAACTTCATTTTTGGATGAATAGTGAAAATACCGGTTTTTAATTCCAAATTAGTTTTTAATTAAAAACTAGTTTTTAATTCAGTAAATATATAAAGATGAAATATATTTCAATTTTATATAAAGGATTAATTAGGAAATATTTTTAATAATTAATCCAATGTTGGTAATTGGAACCATTTCTACATTGAAAGTGGATATAAACACTAAGAAAACATTTGATCATTTTTACTTTAAAGCCTCCAACGTCGTTTCAACAGAGAGATTAATTTTAAATTAACTTCTGAAACTTATAAGATTATAATTTGGAAAAACGAATTTTATATTTTGAATCATAATAAATTATAATTTCTAATATGTTCAACTTTTGTAAACCAAAATTATTAGGGAATGTAATTAAAATCAATTACATCAGTTAAGAGAATAATTAGGCTAAGAAAGAACTATACCTTAAATTTAAGACCCAAAACGACCTATAAATGTCTCCAAAACCCACTATATTTCCATATTTCAACCCTATAATCAATTTTCTCGACCTTGGTCCATTAATGGATGCACCTTCCACAAGAAAATCTTGTGTGGAATTCTCTCTTCAAATATTTACAACTTTGCAACTCCTCCTCCACTATAAAAGGAAACCACCTCTACCCATTCCTCACAACTCTCAAACCATTTATGTTTGGAGATTATCAACCCAAGTAGCCTCCCAAAAATCCTAAATTCAACCTTAAAGCATCCATTTGGTCAGAAATCTTCTCAAGGAACCCTTTTTTCATAAACCAAAAGAGTTACTTGATTAAGAGGCAACATATACTCTCATGCTTCATTCCTTTATTTTCCTTATTCACATCCTCCACTATATTTATTCCATTATTACTTAAAATAGTATATTAAATATACTAGAATGTTATAAATCTATAGCTTTGACATACAGTTACACACTCCTCCATTTAATGGATATCAAACATACTGTTTCTATGTAGGGTGAATTTCTGCCAGATGAAACAGTGATTGATTTTTTTATATTTACCACCAATCATGGTGGACATTATGATGGGAACTCTATTTATGCATGTCATATATTTTATTTATTATGTATTTAAGCTTGTTTATTCCTTTTACAACACACATATCTTTACTTTCCATTTGGTGTTAATATGATAATCTCGTTTGAGGAAGTGTGGACTACCACCCCCTCAAAGTGATTTGATTCATTCACACACCACATGGAATGTACTAAGGATATGTATAGTGAAATTATATGATATATATTATATTGTAATGATAATTTATTAATATATATATATATATACATACATATATATTTACATATGTAATTTAATTACTTTCTATACGACAATAAAGAAGGAAACAACGTTCAAGTGTCCATACGACTTATCGTCTCCATGAATGAAGTCTTCCATTTTATACTAATATATACTATATACTATTATAATATAAATACTATTTAGATAAATTTTATTTATATCATGTTATACTTTCCTTAATCATGATACAATTATAAAGACCAACAATATAACACTTTAAGACACATGCGAATAACAAAGTGAATATTAACCGAAATGAAACCTTAATAGAGGCTAGTTAACAATTGAGTAATATAAGGACATAATAAAACAATATATGTTAATATAATAAGAAAAGTATTTGGTAAAAAAATAACTTATATTTATTATACAGGAATCTTGTATGAGTACTCATAGAGTCAAGATCCAAGGTAAGGGGATTTCATCTCACCTTTAATTTCTCTAAGATACATGCTATGTTCACCGCCGTTTACTTGTGTGTGGTGTATGTAATGCCCACGATTGTGAGAATCTATTTTTGGAAAATATTTTTATTCTTCCTTTGGTTCAATTTCATGTCATCCTTGGAATGGATTGTATTTCTCTTCATAAATCCCACATCATTTATAAAGTAAAGGAATTTATGTTCGATATTTCAAACCCTCCTATGATAATTCATCAATGTAATGATATGTCAAAACATCGTTTGTAGATTACATCTAATTTATGGGTCTTAATTATTATTGAAAAGGATTTTTTATCACAAATTTTTAGAGATAAGAACAAAATCGAGGATATTCCTGTTGTTTGGGATTTTTTGGATGTCTTTCTAGAAGAGTTTCCTAGTCTTACACCAACATGTGATGTTGAGTGTTCTATAGAACATATATTTGGTTCCACACCAATTTCAAAGATTCCACATAGAATGGACCTGATTGGGTTGGAATAATTAAATAATAACTCCAAGAAAACATTAATAAGGGATTTATTCAGCCAACTGTGTCACTTTGGGGTGCACCAGTTCCTTTTGTGAAAAAGGGAGATGCATCAATACGACTCTCCATTGATTATCGGGAGTTGAACAAGATCACAATCAAGAAAAAGTATCTTATTCCCCATATTTATGTATTTTGTGATCAAATACATGGAGCTCAATACTTCTACAAGATTGAACTTCATTCTGGAAATCACAAATTGAGGGTCAACAAGGAAGATATATCTATGGAAAATTTCCACGAAAAGGTATGGTCATTATGAATATATATTAATGACTTTTGGTCTTACTGATTCCCTTATTATCTTCATATATTTAATGAAAAGAGTATTTGAAAATTACCTCAATATGTTTGTGGTAGTGTTTATAGATTATATTATTTTCTATTCAAAGAGAAAGTAAGATCATGAAGATCACTTGAGAGTTGTACTAAATACCCTAATGAAAGAGAATTTATATGAAAATTTTAGAAAGTGTGAATTTTGGGTGAAAAAGATCATTTTTTATCACATAATCTTAATAGATGGAATAGCTGTAGATCCATCGATGACGGAGGCTATTGAAAGTTGTTCTAGACTAACCATGGTGATTGAGATTCACAACATCATTGGTTTTGCTAGATATTATCAACGGTTTGTGGATAATTTCTCATTACTATATAATCCTCTGACCAAGTTAACCCAGAAGGGTGTTATGTTCCTCTAGATAGATGAATGTGAGGAATATTTCATGGAACTTAACAGGAAGGTTGGTCAGTACTCCTACGCTTACATTATCGTATTGTGTAGAAGGGTTTTTAATTTATAGTGATGAATCCAATAAAGAATTTGGAAGTGTTCTTATAAAAAATAACATGGTTATTGCCTAAGCATCATGACTATTGAAGATTTATGAGAAAAATTACCCAACTCATGATTTGGAGTTAGCAGTGGTATTGTTTTCATTAATGATAAGTTGGATTTATCTTTATGGGGAAAAGTTTGATATATATAGAAATCATAAAATTATAAAATTAATATTCACATAGAAGGAGTTGAACATTCACTAGAGAAGATGGTTTAAGTTGATAAAGGATTATGACTGCTCAATAAATTACCACCATGGGAAAGTGAACAAGGTGGTCGAGGTTCTGAGTCGAAATGATCATGCTATCTTATCTATGACGAGGATAAAAAAAGATCCAATATATCTATATTTTCAAAGGAAGGATATAGAAATATTGAAGGAAGTGGAAAATACTATATTTATGAAATGATTGTTGAACCCTCTATCCAAGGGAAGATCAAGGAGGCACATAAGGAAGATGAAGAACTAAAAAAGAAAGCTAGAAATTTTCTTGAGTTTAACATTGATCATGATGGAATAATAAGATTCATAAATCATGTATATGTTCCTTCCATGATATATTTTAATAATGAACTGTTAGAAGAAGATCATAGTTCTTTATTCTCTATTCATCCATGAAGTACGAAGATGTATAGGAACATAAAAGAATGCTTCTGGTGGGATGGTATGAAGAGAGTTATCAAAGAGTTTGTATCTCTTTTTTTGGTATGTCAGCAAGTTAATGAAAAAAGAAAAAATTCTAAAGGTATGCTTCACACATTACCCATACCAAAATGGAAATGGGAGTACATAACTATGGATTTTTTGGTGCGACTACCCAAAACCTATAAAGGGTTTAATTCAATATGGGTGTTAGTTGATCAACCTACTATGTTATCACACTTTATTTCTATCAGAGTATATTTATCTCTTGATTAGATTTATAGAATATATATTAGGGATGTTATAAGGTTTCATAGAGGACCAAATTATATTTTATCAGATCGGGATATGAGGCTTACGTCAATGTTCCGGTGAAGTCTTGAGAAATCACATGATATAGAATTGAGTTTTATCACTACTTATCATCCTCAAATAGATGCTTAGTTTAAAAGAACAATTGAAACCCTAGAGGATATGTTGAGATATCGTTATCTGTATTTAAAAGGTGGTTGGGATCAACACCATACGCTAGTTGAGTTTTCATACAATAATATCTCTCAATCAAGAATTCAGATGTCACCTTATGAAGACCTATATGGAAAGAAATTTAGAGCTCCAACATTCTGGGATGAGGTTGGAGAAAGAAAGAGATCACAGCTTGAGATTGCTGAAGAAATTATTGAGAAGGTTAGAACCATGTAGCAACATATCAATGTAGATCAAATATTGTATAAAGGTTATGATGATAAACATCGGTGAGATCTAGAATTTGAATTTGGTGAACAGGTATTTCTCTGAATCTCACCCTGAAAGAAAGTTATGAGATTTATAAAGGAAGGAAAACTATTCCCTAGGTATATTGCTCCCTTTTATATTCATGATCATATCATGATGGTAGCCTATTTCTTGGTAATTCCTCTAATTCTCTCTCAAGTCCATGATGTGTTCCATGTATCTTTCTTAAGGAAGTACATGCTTGACCCTTCACATGTGATGAACTGGGAGGTCGTGCCACTAGAGTAATATCTTTCTTAAAAAGATAAACCTATTGAAATTATGGACTGACCAAGGAATGTTATATGAAACAAGACTACTCACATGGTAATGTTTATTTGTAAAATTCACTAGTTAGAGGATGCTACATGGATCTTGAGGATATGAGGAAGTAGTATTATCCTCATTTTTTAACCCAAGTGACAAATTTCGAGTTCAAAATTCATTTTAAGGGGGTAGAATGTAACACCCCTAGTTTTTATGAACCCATTTTTTTCAAATAAATTAAAATTTTCATCATTAAAAGCACTAATTGAAAGATTCATTTCACATTAATCCATCTTGTCATACATTTCATGCAACACTGAGTTGGCATATGATACCAACAACACTGAGTTGTTGTACGATACATGAAACACTGAGGTTATACAATACATCATATTTTTTTTGAAATAAAATAACCATAACCTTGCCATTAACCATATCTTTATTAATAGTAATAACTAGTTTTTGAATATTTTCTATAATTGTTTTATATAAATACAACATATTGATAATGAAAGAAATGTTTTTTGGTAAAGTCCTTCTATGTCCAAAAATAAAAATTTTAATGTCCTTATAATAAAATTAATAATAGACACATTTATAAATTTAATTAGATAAAATAAACCTCATTTTTTGAATTTATAATTACAATAATTATCTTATGGTGATATTTTTGGATTTTTTTTTGAGAAACTTCATTTTTGGATGAGTAGTGAAAAATACCAGTTTTTAATTCAAAGCTGATTTTTAATTCAATTTATTTATAATGTCAAAATATTTTTTAATTTTATATATAATTTTAATTAGATAATATTTCTAAAAATTAATCCAATTTTGGTCATTGAAACCATTTCCACATCGAAATTTGATATAAAGACTAAGAAAACTTTAGATGATTTTTACATTAAAAAACCTGTAGGGTCATTTGAACAGTGAGATTAATTTTAAATTAATATATACCACTTCTCTGATTAGATTTTGGAAAAATAGATTTCTTATTTGGAATCAGTATAATATATAATTTCTAATAAGTTCAACTTTGTTTTGGACCAAAAATATAAGTTGAAGTGATTAAAATTAATTACACCAGTTAAGAGAAAACTTTGGCTAATAAAGTACTAAACCTTAAATCTGTGACCCCAAACGACCTAGAAAGACGTCCAAAAAACATTGGTTATCCATATTTAGAACCTATCATCAATTTTATCTAACTTGGTACATTATTGTAACCACTTGCAACATGAACAATATGGGTGGAATTTTATCTTCAAATATTTACAAGAGTGTCACTCCTCCTCCACTGTAAAAGGCCACAACCTCTACCCATTCCACACACCTCTAAAACCTCTTATTCTTGTAAAATATCTAACCAACTAGCCTAAAAAATACTCCCTTTTACCATGAATACAACCTTTTTCCAGAAATATTCTCAATGAATCCTTTCGGTAGAAACCAAAGGGGTTACCCAATTAAGAGGTAACATCTTCTCTCAAGCTCCATTCCTTTATTTTCCTTATTCATCCCTCCACTCTATTTATTCCATTATTGCATGAGAATTCCATTATCCTGAATATAATAATATTTTTTATGCCATGTTTTCTACCTAAACATATGAAAACCACTATCTAATGAGTTTCAAACATAATGTTTCTATGTATGGTGAATTACTGTCTCACAAAACAATGATTATTCATTTTTCATTTACCACTAATAATGGTGTCAATTATAGTGGAAAATATATTTATATATATCATATAATGTATTAATCATGTTTTTAATCTTCTCTGTTACTTTTACAACACACATCTCTTTACTTTCCATTTGGTGGTAATACAATAATCTCATTTAAGGAATTACGGACTACCACCCCCTCAAAGCAAAGTGATTCGTTCACACACCACATGGAATGTATTAAGCATGGGGATAGTGAAATTATATGATATATATAATATATTAATTCTAATGTAATAATTATATATATATAAATAAATAAATAAATATAAATAAGTTATTTACTTTCTTTCAATATAAAAATAAAGAAGAAAACAACATTCATGCGTACGTACGACTTACCGTATCCATGAACAGTGTATTCCATTTCATACAACTATATTCTATAGATTATTATAATATAAATATAATTTATATAACTGATATTTATATCATGTTATACACTCTGGAATCATGATATAAGTATAAGGAACAATGATATAACAAATTAATACCATGCGAAGAACAAAGTTAATATTACCTGAAGTGAAACAATAACATACGATCTTTAACAAGAGGGTAATATAAGGCCATAATAAAACCATATATGGTAATATATATAATAATAATATTATTTAAATTATTAAAAATAACCTTTAATTTATTATATAGGAATCTTGTATGATTATGGAGAGAGTCAATACACAAGGTAACGGGATTTCATCCCAATTATAATTTTTATGATATACAACCTATGTTCACCACTATTTACTTGTGTGTGGTGTCTGTAATGAAAATTATTTTATTATATTTATATTTTAATTAAATTTATTGGAATTCACATTCCCATTTTATTATACTTCTTCCATGGGGTTTAACGTTCAAAATTTACCAAATCGGTAAAAATAATTTGTCTCAATTTGTATTCTCTGAGATTTTTGTTTTATTAGGTAGCTAAAATCTTTTTTGAGGTGTATATAATTCAGTGTTACATGTTATATCATGAATATACTTATTTTAATTATATCTTAAGATTCATATAATTTATTTTTCTTACATGGATAGTATGATCCCAAGTTACCGAGTTATAAGAGTTTATTGATACAATCTCATCAATTTATAAGATTTTTTATGTTTATGCTTCCCTAGATGAAATATTATGATCAATATCTCATGAATATTAATTGGTTTCCTTATAATATATATATTCTTTATACCCTCTATATTTAGTTCTATTTCTCCACTCTTTGGTATATAATATAATGTTTTTTATTTAAAATATGACCATCTCTCTATTCGGTTGAAAATCTATTGTATTCAAAAACCATGTTTCCAAAAAACATTTCAAAATGAGGTTAACATGTAATTGAATATCATATTCAAGGAAAAATGATTTTAAAAAGGATTTATTTTTTTTCAAATATTCCTTTATATGTTTTGAAATATATTTTCAATGAAAATTATTTTCAAAAGGTTTTATCTTATAAAAAGCATTTTTCAAAGAAGAAAGAATATTTTCCTCAAGAAATGTTTTTTAAAGGTCATTCAAAATTATTTACCATCTAAGATAAAATCCATTGATGTTACTAATGTAATTATATGGAAATTATTCAATTTTTTCATTCATGTTATTTCATTCAATGGATTATTTTTTTTATGTCTTGATCCTTAGGAAGACCGTATCTCTTTCATGAGTTATCTTCTTTGGAAACTCGATTCTTTTCATGGGTTGTTATTATGATGAAATTATTATGAAACCTATATCTTTCCAAAGGGTATGATATGTTTACATATTTATGATACCAATTTCATTTCAATGGTTATGATATGATTATTTATGATATTGTAGAACATGTATGTATGTTTTAAGTATGTGATGAGTGTGACCTATATCTTCCTCAAATGTATTGTGAAATGTTGTTATATCATGAGAGAAACTAATATGGTCTTTGGAGGGAACATTGACTACTATTGTAGCCATGGGAGTGGACCATGGATACTAAGATAGTATGAGGAGTGAGCTCATGCTACTTTGATTACCATAGTAGTGAACCACAACTATTATGATGGTATGGGGAGTGAAACCATACCACTAATATGGTATTGGTAGTTATTCCTTGGATACTATGAAAAAATTATATACTTATGTGTTTTCCACACTTCCATGTTTTATTACTATGTCATTATTTGATGGATTATGCTCTTTATTTTATTATGATTCATATCATATGAACTTCCAATATTTATTACCTAATCTCTATTATGATATTATATGTGAAGGGTATGATCATCTATTTTCATGATCACATTCTCATACACTTATGATCGTGTTTATTCTTACATGTCTCATTTTTTTACCCTTACTTAGCATTTTATCTCACCCCTTTTGCGTGTCCTTTCCCACGGGTTATGATTATATGTACTATGTTTTATATGTATAATAAGGGTGATAGTGAAGAAGAACCAAGTAAGAGACTATGTATCCCACATATATACCAATGTTTATGTTTGCAAGTTTCCAAAGGCACTAGACTAATTATATCCTTGGGGAGTCAGTTTATATAATGTTTAAGTATTGCAAAAAAGTTATGTAATTTCAATGTCTTGTAAAGTGAGGGTTTCCATAACCCAACATTTGAATATCAAAAGGGGGCCTCCTTTCCAAATTTGGGATCTCTTTGGGATGTTTGGATAACAATACATAAAAACTCACATTGGATGTGAGGATGGTTGGTCTGGATCATCACACCCTTTTGGATGGAATTGTGGACTGCTATGGGACTCTATTATAGATTTAAGATATGTTTGTGAATAACTAATTAATTATAAAGCATGTTGTGGGTTACCCTTGAAATTAACAATCAATTATTAGAATATATGTAATTTAGAATCTTCTATATGTACTCATGTTTCTTCATCAATATAGATATGAATATGTATTATAGGTTCCCCATACATGGAATGATCTTATGTAATAATTAAATATTATTTTTTCATTTTATTAAGACACTAGTTTGGAGCCACATACTGGGGCACTATGGAGCGTATCATCATCCAGGGGGATGGAAGTTGTTTTGACATCAGGATTAGACCCACAATATGGTCTTCCAACATATCATTGTAAAAGGAATCATAACCCATATAGTTTATTTCTTCTTAATAGGAAACATCATAACTTTTAGAGTCATTTTATAAGGACCAAACCATACAGTTAAATGTTATTATACAAAGAAATTTTGGAGAAAGGTTACTAGTCAATGTTTTGTGTGGGACATTTTTCGAAGAGGCATTGGGATCCTATAATGGCTATGGATTCCCGAGTTGGATAAGTCTCTACTAGGAATGTATCTCATATATAATTAATGTTAATTTGGGATGTTGGGTTTGGTCCTCAAGGACTATTTCTACATTTCCTATTTGGATGGGAATCAAGTCACATGTAGTTCGGTTGTGAGGGCCTACTCCTATAGAGGTCATCTGAAAGTTTGTCTAATATGGGATTATATGCCATTGTGAGGATTGTTTTAGGGATTACTCTTAAGAAGGATGGCCATTTTATTTTATATTTTTGGTATTAATCTATATTTGAGGATTCCCTACCGATTTGAGAGATTTTTTTGCGGTTTAATCCTAAGAAGGATTCCATTTCAATGAGTATGGTAACATTGTTAGAGATTATCCCTGTGGAGGATTCCTTTTGAATGAGTATTATCACATAATTGGGGCTTATTCGTAATGATTATTCCCTTTGAATGAGTATGGTGACAAAATTGGGGCTTATTCTTAAATAGGATGTCCATTTTGGGGTTGTAAGGTGACATGTATGAAGATTATCTAAAGTATAAGACTATATGGTGATTGAGGATTACACTTGGAATTTTTCCCAAAGGTTTAATTTTAGAGATTATTCTTAAGGAGGATTCCTTGGTGAGAGGGTCATCAGGATATAATGATTACCACCAAACTCAAAGCCCACATGATTTATCCTCAGTCTGAGAAACAATAGGAATCATATGATCTAGAAAACCTCATCATCCTTCTCCCACTGGTGGAAGTGGTTTGTGAAACAAGAGAAGGAGAAGGGGGTTGTGATGTGTCCCTTCCCTGTTGTCATTGTACCATATAATATAGAAAGAGGATGGAATAAAGAAAAATATGTCCTACAATAAATGATAGGGGATTACTCTAGGAGGGATGCCCTAAAATGGGTTTTGAGGGAATACAATAGTATCTCATTCCATGTCTCTCTACTAGGAACCATAGGTACTTGGTATCAAATATTATGAAGGAAAGGAAAAAAACTAGCCCTTGTCTCTAAGACTGGGGGATCTGTATCACTACCCCAATGTTTGAGTTCCACTTGATTGAAGGATTCATGCTCACATGAACCCCTAGGACCCTACCTATTACGTAGGACAAGATAGGTACACCTCTGACTAAAGGAACACATATCCATAGGGGATACACAATAGTGTGCCTCTTACCATGGTTATTCAATTCTAGAGGCTTTAGCGGAGGTTCCAATTTGGTCTCTCTCATATGAGGGATTAAAAGTAAAAGAGGCATTTTCATTCATGTCTTGGAATAGGGATCAATGGAGGGATCATGCATGTCCTGGAGTTGAAAGAAAAGGTACTTCACACAGGACCTGGTAGGAGATGGAAGTTGTTCACGTAAAGGGGTAGGATTGTTCCATATGGAGATGCTTTGGGCTGTGACCAGCTAGGAAAAACAATTGGGAGAGGCTTTATCTTAGGCACCACAGGTCTCCTTAGGTATTCCTAGATGGGTCTCGTATTGGTCCATGATTAGGGTAGGGTCCTCATGTCTGTGATTTTCCAATAATGATAAATAAGGTCCTCACATAGGTATATTTTATTTAAATACCTTGAGGAACTTTAATCTTAATGTCCCTCTTAAATCACTTTTTTCTAAGGTTGCATAGGGATACCAGAGGAATTTCGGAGGACCTAGGTGTAACGGATGTGTGACCAGATCTTTAAGGGATCTTTTGATTATCCAATTATTAAAAATGGTGACCCATGGGGGATTATTTATTCGAAAATATGGGACCCCATCTTAAGTAGTCACCCCATACAGTTCCATGGTGTAGTTTCTCAACACAGGTACCCCATGCAGGGGTGGCTAGGCTTTCAATGATGTGTAAGGGGGGTTGTGCGAGCCTTCTAACATGCATGGGTGTGTGCGCTCACCATCTTGGGAAAGATTCATTGATTATTATTAGCTATTTTCACCTCTCTAACCATATTTGATTTACCTTCATAATATTTTCCTCCCAATTGAAAAAACCAAGTGTCAACCCCCCCTCCCTCATGGTTAGATCTGATTGAAAGAAGAGGTTCAAGTCTTCAAGTAAAGTAGAGAAAATATTGTAATGGTCGTGCAGGTTTTCCACATAGGGTACCTATGCTAGTTGACGACACTGGTCTATTGTGTAGATCTGGTGCACATGTGTTCAATATAGGTCCCCAGAGTAGGTCTGGTGCGTGGGCTCCATGAGCAAGCTAGTGGTGTCTATAACTACTTATGAAACCTTTAATGATTTCATCCATCCATAATTACTCCTTTTACTCTAATCCCCTAGCTCATTTATTCAGCTGTTCCTCCATTTTTTATTTATGTAGATCTTCCAAATAATGTTTTCATCACAAGTAGATGGTTCAACCACCCGATCGATCATACTGTGCAGATGTACCATGTTGATGAGCCTATCATGAGGCATGTTTTCAAGTGTTCTACGCAAGAAACCTTCTTAAGCGGGTTGCACCAGGAACCTGATCAAAGGTACCGTGCGATCATTTTCCTTTACAAAAATTTTCAATTTATCAAAGTTAATATTTTGACTTAATGAAAAAATATTGATTTCTTCATACCTATTTTCCATGGATTCTCTAATGAATTCTCTTGAAAAAGATGATTCATGTGCCTCCGAGATGATCATTATTGTTAAGCCAAATTACTACAACATGGTTGAACCTATTCTTCCAGATCTAGAAAGGCACTGGGAACTATATCAACATGAGTATCCATAAAGAAATCACATAACCTTGTAAAATCACATAGTTTTGAGGTATTATTTTATACCATGGGATCAAAGTTACATTATGATGTCTTGGTTATTGAATCACACCTACTGACCTTCCACCAACAGTTCCTCCAATTTTTATTATATCAAGGAAGGAACAGTTACCACTGTTTTTTTCTTGCAACACAACTGTTAAAATCTAGACATGAGCCACATTTTCAAGAATCAAAATTTCACCATTATGACTCGACTTTCTATGCTTCATAGACAGATCATACACTTGGTTGGAAGCAGGATTGCGATTTCTATTCTAGAGGGGGATTTAGGGTATAGTGGATGTGGTTTTACTGGGTGTTCTATACTTGTGTAGACTTTAATAAGAAGATACAAGATATTAGTATATATGGGGATATTTGGGTAGGGAAAACATATGTTATTAAAAAACATGAAATTATATCTGAACTTTTTATCTAATGGAGTCCTCATAAAAACTCTTCCCATATAACACATGGACAAATTGGTATTATCCTGTGGTATATCGACAAATTTTTGGAGCCCCTATTCTCAGTGACATGTATAAAAAGTTTATCCTACTGAATTTAATGTGGAACAATGCTGAAAGGACATATCCTTTGGACCATGAGTTCTTTAGGGTGGTAATGGAATTGAAGAACAAATATCCTTACTCCATGGGTGAAATTAATCCTAGAATGTGGATGGAGTATTTTCTAAATCTAAAATAATAATAACCTACTTGCAAGCAACCAAAAAGATTCCAAACTTCAGATAATCAGGGTGCTCATAGAACATTCTGGCCAACATTAGAGAAGGGCCAGTATACCCATTTGGGTTACAAGGTCAATCCTAAAGTTTCTATAAAGAATCATCTATACGGATTCCTCATAATGTGGTTAAGTATCTACCTAATTTTGGTCTATGAATCAAATTGAGGTGTGAGTCATGGGACATTTTTAATAGCATCTAAATTAGTGGAATAGATGCATATAGGGCTGCCTTAACCTATAATGGAAAGGATTTATAGGTTTTTACTTCATGCGTACAATG
Organism: Viscum album; assembly: GCA_963277665.1. Taxonomy (NCBI): domain Eukaryota; kingdom Viridiplantae; phylum Streptophyta; class Magnoliopsida; order Santalales; family Viscaceae; genus Viscum; species Viscum album. Next base: position 160,059,358 of record OY728155.1, on the reverse strand, counting down.
GGAAGTAACCATTTAGAATTGAAGGTCCATTTCAAGTGATTTTTGGGTTGATTTCAACACACAATAGTTCTTATGTAGTTCTATGTTTAGTTAAATTTCTAGATATCCAATTTCACCCATTTCCCCCAACTATTTCTAGAATTTATCCTTTTATATTGATTTATGAAAAAGTGGTAAATATGTTGAATGTATAGAGGTATTTCAAATTATTCCCATATGGTGACCCACCAATTTGGAAGTTTACTTTTGATGGAAAGGATACTGATAATGAGTTGAGGGAATATATGATGGAATTCAGAGACAATGTACAAGAGGATCACATTGAAAGTGAAATCATATGTGAGGCCTATGCTCCATATTGATTTCCTCTAAAATTAAAATGTGTACAAAAATCAAGTGTCTTTCCTCCTACACATGTTAGGATTGAAAAACATCCAATGGTAGCCTAACAATTCTGGATCCTGATGGCCATGGAGGTGTCCAAAATTTCAATCACTCTACCTCCATCAAATATATCAATCAGAATTGAGGATGGGTATTCTAGTGCATCGATTTATTCATACCTTCTAGGGGTGTTAATGGAAGGTGTTCATTGGTTTGCATCCAAAAAAACTTATGGTCAAGGAATGTTTGGTAGAAGGATTCAATCTATAGGTTATGATACTAAATTGATGAAGTCTTAGAGTAAATATTGAGAAAACACCATAGAGAAGTCCATGGTTCAGAAAACCACACCATGTGTTTCAAGGTAATCCAGTCCTCATCACCGGGAGGAGACTCAGGTTCCGATCACCAGTTATTCAAGGAGAGAAGGGTGTCCTAAAAGGGATTCCAAGTCACATTATGTGTGGCCTATAGTGATCCAATATTGAAAGAGAATATACCATGACATCTGATACCCATGTTTATTTCATCAAGCTTAATTACACAACCCAAATTTGGGAGATATTAGAGAACCCTCCACTCTCCACCATGATAGTGATCTAGACAAGGTAGAACAATTTAAGCACATGCTATAGATATTAATATATTCAACTTATGATCTGATCCAAAAAAGGGTATCTGAAATGATGGAATGAGGAAGACTCGAGGGGGTAGTTGGCCACAATGAAGAGGAATGGTATGACTACCTTGAGCCTACTAGCATATTTATATCTTCTATCTTCCCTTTTTTTCTCTTTTATCTGTTATCAGAAATTTCAGGGGACTCTATATTTTAGTCTATAGAAGAATAATAATAAGATGAACCAGTTACATTGTTGATGTTGTCTCCCAAATATGTGCTCATAGAACCCTTATCGGGGTAGTGGATGATTAACTTGGGTCCTCGAAACTATCCTTAGGTTAACTGACCATGGTGGATGAGATAACGATGTGAATTCCTCAAACTTCACCTCAAGTGTACATTTCCAATAGGATAAATACAGGACCCTAACCATCCCAAGAGAGGAATAAAAATAGGGTAATAAAATTGCATGGCGTATGTGTCACACTAAGTCTTTGTGTTATCATTTGATCTCATGAAATCTCGATATACACATTTTGACAGTACCTTAATTTTATATAATTTTCATCTATTTTCTCCCTTAAGGGATCTAACAAATGTTCCTTCAATGATCTTGGAGGATACCTTGGGGGAGGTTCATACCCATGCCGATGAGTCCACCATTTTAATGGATTAGGCATCAAGAGATGTGGCTGCTTCTTCCTCCGTTCATGTAGAGAGGGTATATGGAAATTGTAATATCAGATGCTCACACTAAGGTGTCATGTACGTTTTTGTACTTTCCTCACATCATGATATTACAGATATATTTTCAACATCAAATGACCATGAAATAATCAATGTTGGACCTATTATCACTCTATAAGGGACATACATGGATTTTGGATGGTCTGATAAAGTGATGATGATGACCATGACTCTACAAGGCATGAGGATGTTATTCCATATGAGAAGTCAACATAGGTTATAGACAAAGAAGCTAAATCAATTCCTAAAAAACAAGTCTTGGATACCCCTATTGGTGAGGATTTTATGAGGCTTGATTCTTTGTATAATGGAATGATGGACCTCTTTAATCCAGAAATTGATATCTCAGGTCATCTTAAAGAGTTTGAGGTTTTTAGTAGGGAATTATATGGATGTGAATTTTCTTAATATATCCTTTTCCAAAAATATTTGAACATATTTTAACTAATTCATTACATTAAAACTAATCTTTTGATGTTTTTTATATATACAAATTTTCTAATACACTTCATTAACAAAGCAAATAAGTCCACCATACACATGTTACCAAGGGAGTGAGAGATGAGAATCCCAAACTGGAGATTCTCAAGAGACCGTAATCCCATTATCTGAGAAAAAATAAGAGTATTGTCCTCATCATGAGGTACTTACTCTAATAACTAAGGCTAGAAGTACTAGTAGATTTCAATCACAATGGTTGATCCAATAATGGGTATGTGTTATTGGACTCTTTAGGGACTTCATTGGATTTATAGTCTATGGGCCTCTTGATATTGATGATAGGTGTCACTAGTTATTCAGAACCGTCTACTTTGGTGAATGAGATTAAGTGGGGGGGATTCTATGCTAGTTCCACCAATAAGATTAGGTGAAACTGATGCTATTTTAATGGTGGAAAAACAAGGTAACTCATTGAGTAAACTAATACTAGAATAAATCCCCCCATCTAAGAGACAATTTGAATCAGAATTGGATACACAAGAGGATATTCAAAAAATGAGCCACATTGTGTAGATAGACATCTGGAAGATAGTCAATAAGACACCTCTCAAAGACCTGTTGTTGTCACTTCATCAACTTCTGTTCATGTTTGGAATTCTAGGATATCGTATATTTTATTACCAATAGATCCTTCACTCGGTGAATTTGAACATCCAAAAAATGGTAGGGGAGTGAGGGATGTAGTGGGATAAGGCATAGTTGGTGGTCTAGTTTGAAAATATTAGGCCTACTATGTTCCAAGACTAGCACATCCATAACATGATGGTGGAGGATTATCCAGATTTCCTTGATGAGAAAACTCTCTGAATGATTCACCTTGAAGAAGAACTAAATTCCATACATGAAGAGGTAGTCCACCTCCACTTATCCTTAGTAGGGTTTTTGGCACAACAAATACTTTTTTGCTGCAGATCAAGAGAATATCTATAATGCTGATGAAAATGCAGCTAGACAATCGGCTAGGATCTGAAAAGCTATGGAGAATTCTCGAGCTACGGTTAAACTTATCAAATATTATGTTAAGAAAAAACTCAATAATTTGGTATAGAGGCTATAACATATAAAAGTTACCCTGCAATTTGAAACATAAATAAAATAATTTTTTTCTAATCACTTGTTATTTCATTCTTTTCCTCTTTGTAATCATAATAAAACACTAAAAATGATTCATTTAATTGAATTCCATCGTGTAATAATTAAAATAACATTAGTAAGGGAGAACTCTAAATTTTTTATGACAAATCCATGTTTCATAGTGACTATAGTTCAAACGATTCTACGATTATATGAAAAAACATAGAAACTATTTTTTATTTTTGTGTCATTACATTAACTTTTTCCTATGCTTGATATGGAGAAATTTTAGCGGGTGAGACTTGGATTTTTCTTAGGAATCCCTCTGTGGGGTTTTAGTCTAACATGTTTTGTACCTTTTAAATTTTTATTTCTCAATTCATTAATAAACAATGCAGAGTGCATTTATAGTGAGAAATTTTTTGAATTTTGTCAATAGTTTCCTTTTGGGGTTTTCATCCTGGCGAGCTATATGTCTATTTTCATGGAAAGATTAAATTTTGAAAGACAGAATAATGTTTATGGTGTTTTATGTCATATTTATTTGAACATATGTTTTTAAAAGATGAACCCTACATGCCTTGTTGGAAAATAATGTTCCAACATTCTTCAGATACCAAAAGGGAAATTTTGGGTAATAATTTTGTGATTTATGAATCCAGAACGTAATGCGAAAAATGATTGTGGTGAGTGGCCATGAAAAACATTTGGAAAGAAGTTTAAAATGATAAATTATCTAGTATTATGAGAATATATGAGGTCTCTCCTAAGGATTAAATTACCACCGGTTGAGAACCCCATTTTATGGGTGGATTTATGCAAAGGAAACTTTGTCATGTTACAGTATAGTCAAATAGTTGCATCCTTTGGATGAAAGGCACTGGAACATTATGGGTGACTTATGCGAAGCTAAATGGGGCATGTTAAAGCATAATAGGTAAATGGAGTTCTCATGAATTATAATATTCTATTTCTGATGGTCAAAGAATGTTTATGTAGATTCATATTTTTCTAACCCATGATGGATAGTTTTCCTAGGGATGATATATGATAATGAAGGGAATAATTGTATTGGAATTGGATATGAATAGGAGAAAAATCCTATAAAAATATGTATTGTGCAAAGATGGTTAAATTTTGTTAAATGACCAATATCATTAGGTAAGGCACCTTTATGACAATGGTTGATGCATTGTGTAGTTTAATGTCCTTCGATTGGGACATTGACCAAGCAGTTTAACATCTTATAGTGAGGACATTATTGTATTGTTTAACGTATTTTGAATATGAAGTTCTGCTATGTAGTCTATTTTTTTTTACAATGAGGACATTATGGGGTTCTATAATTTAAGGACATTATATTTGACCAAAATGGTAATTATTCCCTCATTCTTGGTAGTTTATCTGGGAATGTGCTATTATATTTAGGTGTGAAGAGGGGAATGTTATAAGCTATAATATAAGGATATCTAGATCTAAATAATGGTATGGGGGATGTTATTATGGAAATATACGAGGTATTTATTGAGGAAAAAGTTACCAAAAGTTGACAAACACATTTTGTGGGATAATTAATGTGAATCCAACTAGGGTGTGTTACTGCAAAGTCAAATAGTAGAATCCTTTGGCTGATAGTCCCTAACAATTTATGGGTAACTTATTCAAAGCCAAATAGAGTATGTTATATAATAGTCAAGAAAAGGATTTATTTTGAATTCCAACAATAAATTAATAAAGGTAAAAGGATGTTTATGAAGATACAGAACTCCTTGGGAAAAAAGTTTGGATTCTTGAAAGAATGGTCCTGAATATCAGAGGAGCATTCAAAGTCAAATTTACTCAATAATGGGGGAAAACTATTCTTATGCATGTCTAACCCAGACATGGAAAATATGGTTTCCATAGTATTCGGTCATATGACTTGGACCACGAAATTATGGATATGATAATTAATATGTGGCCTACCAGACCATGTTTATTCCGACAGACTTCAGACAAGAGGGATGAAACTGTAAATCATGATCTCGGAGGTTCCTAGATCAGGAGAAATTTTGTGGGAGATGTTTGTGGGGGATGAACATTGAGACCAAATTTGAATAGTGGGTTCCAACATAATTTCATCAAACATTACATCAATAGATGATTCTTATCCCATGGGAGAAATTACCACTGACAGGAAAACTCATTTTGTGGGAGACTTTATGAAAAGACGACTAGGGAATATTATATAATAGTCAAACAGTGAAATCCTTTGGCTGACATGGACTTAATATGGGAGACATTTAAAAATCCAACAAGGGAGTGTTATATAATAGTCTATAAAATGAGTCCTCAAGTATCAAATATTTTATTGTCGATAACTGGAGAAATATTATAGAGATAAGAAAGGTTCTATAATTATGAGTATGACATGTAGATGGGATATGTCCAAGAATAAAGGGTGTTTTTGGAATGGTATTTATCCTGAAGTTTAGAGTCCCTTACATAGATATGAATCATATGTTGGAGGGAAACATCTCTGATTCCTTGGTGGACCCTGAATGAGGGAACCCAAATTATGGGTTCCTATGTTGATTTTTTATGTATAAAGGAGAAGGGTAATTTCTCTTTACCCTTGTGGCTAGGACTAGGACATGAGGTTAAGATATCACTATATATATCATTTTAATGATAATCAAGCCACATTTAGTGCTTGAGGAACCATAAATTTCAATGTCATGTTGCTTGGACATCAACTGCGAGGTTGAATGTCTTACAGTAAGGATAAAGGTGACTTCATTTGAAAAAGGAATATCATGGATGGGCCAGGTCATAAGACCCTGAAATCACATTTTATCTTATATGATAATGAATAAATCCACACGTAATCCTAAAAAAATGGTCGTCACTGATTGAGTTCATGTATAGAGGAAAAAGTTTTTTAACATGGGATCATGTATGGGGTAAGACCCCATATTGAATCCCCTTATATAGATATGAATCAAACATGGGAGAGTAGATGAATTTACTATATTGTGTTACAGTTGGTCTAGGATTGAAGACCCGGATATCACTACATATCTCATTGGGATGAAAATCAATCCACATGTAGTTCTTGAGGAATCCATTCAGTTTAAAGTAATGGGGTAAATAAATATGGTTTTCCTTTTAAGGAATCGTATCTAGGACCATGATAACTTCGATGTAAATTGATATTCCCTACTTATGTAAGGAATTTAGTTACTAAAACCCCTATCCCCACACGATCTATGCTTAGTGTGAGAAACAATGAGTGGAAAAAGTTTTTTACACTATACAAAAGCAATATAAGGGAAGGATATGAGCATTTAGATTTTGTTGTGGCTGGGCTAGGAGGTATGATCCATGTTTCACTATGTATCACTTTAGAATGAAAATAAATCCATGTTTAGATCTTAAATCCCATGTGTTTTAAAGTCGTGCAGTGTGGATGAAGACAACCCAATGTGATAAGGTGTAAATGTAGTGGCTGGGCCGATGAATAGAAATCTTGGTGTCACTACATATCCTATGATGGCAAGAATCAAGTCACATGTTGTTCTCAAGGCCTCATGTGCATGTTTGACTTGTACATAGAGGGTGGGGATTTTTTTTGCGGTTGGATGATGGATTTGATATCTTGGAATCACTATGTATCTCATTGGAATTAGAATCAAGACATACATTGTCTGGGGAACATTTCATGTGAAGGTATAATTCGTACACATAGAAAGGGGGTTTTTTCATGACTAAAACAAGGATGGGAGGTCTGGATGTCTCTACATATCTCATTATAATGATAATGAATCCATGTAGTTCTTGAAAAGTTCCTCATGTTTTTCTGATTCATACATGGCGAAAGGGGGATTTTTTTCATGGACGAACCCAATATGGAAGGTCTAGAAGTCACTACATATCTCAATATAATGGGCATCAATCCACATATAGTTCTTGAATAATGTTGTGGTGGGGTACCAATACTGAATATGGTGATCCACTCAAACCTGAATTGAAATGGTGCACATTTTTATGTCACAAAACAAAGATATAAACCATGCAGCTTAACATGTTACGTTTAGGATGATATGCTATGTAGTTTAGAGACTTATAACATTGACTAAATAGTGTTATATAGTTTAACATCTTTCCACTAGGATGATTATCATGAGATTACATGAAATATTTCTTCAAGAACTATGCCTTGGTTGGGCTCATAATGAGCTCTATATCCATTAAGATCCAGGAATAAGCTCCATTGTAGTGGACCTTGTGTGTTGAGTAAGGCCCCTCCCACTTTTTACTGTGCTTTGTGGGCATCCTTCCTAGCATCATTGGATTCTTAAAGACCAATAGTAGATCTCCTTGGAGGAATGAATGGAGGCAGAATTTCTTGTTAAAATCTCGCGCTATCCAATTTTGATAAATCTCCAAGTGATGCAAGTTTTTCAATAGTTTCTCATCAAGATTCTCTAATTCATCATGTAATTTGTTGAATTTATCATACGTGGATAGGTGATCACAAATGGAAACATAAATTGATAGAAACTGGGCATCAATTAGTAGGACTGCCTCCATTCCATATTCGAGCGAATATGGCGTCACACATGTGGAATTACATGATGTCGTTCATTAATCCCATAAGGCATGATAGATCTTGTTAGGAGAAGAATTTTTATCTTTACCAACCACCTTTTTTATTATGTTTTTAAGGGTATTGTTGAATGCCCTTATCTATCCATTACCCGCTACATGATAATAGTATGAATGGTTGGATTTGATATTATACTCCTGATATAGTTTTTCTACCTCAACATAACTGAAATTTGTACTGTTTTCTGTTTTTATTGTATGATAGACACTAAATCTAGTAATTATTTTTGCGTTTACAAAGTTGAAAATGATTTTAGATCCAAATTATTTGATGGTAATTTCATTAGCCCATTTGTAGAATAAATCAGTAGAAGTTATGATATATTTGAACTTCATGGATATATGTAGAGGGTATAGCCACACAAAATCTATTACCCATATAGAAAATGGCTAGTATTATGTGTATATATGTAGAAAATCTAGGTCTTGATGGATGAATTCTGAATTCCCTTTTACAGAATGACATTTCATGGTGAATTTTGTGCAATCCTATGTCATAGTTGCATAATGGAACCCATGAAATTAGATATGATGATAAATATTGACCCCTAACTATTGGGACCCATAGGCTATTGAAAGTACTTATTTTATGATATAAATTTTCTCTTCTACATTAATACATTTGAGATTGAATCCATCAAAGCCTCATTCATAGATGACCTTATGAGGATTTGGGCCATCATAAAGATTAATGTTAGTTGCTCGCTGTCAGATTTTATCTTTCCCAACCCTGTCTGATGGGACTACTCCATTCTGGAGGGAATCCATGATTGAAATCATCTACATAGTTGTAGGACCATATAGTTTTGTGGAAGAACATATTTAATTAATCTCTTCAGTTCTAAATTGAATAAAAGGTGATACCATTTGGAAATGAACAATTTTGATGACTGTTTCATCCTGGTTTGGATATTCCAAAGATGTATTTTCATTTTCCAATGCATCTTCACGGGAAATCTATGATTTTTGGATGTGGGTAAATTTTGGATATAAGGGTAACCTTTCCCTTAAACTTCAAAAGTAGTTAAGCAGTGGAATTATATCTTCTTTTTTGATATCATAGTCCTCATTGATATGTTTGATTTCCAATTATGAATCACCTTTCACTTCAAGATGGTCCACGAGTATTTGGAATGGTAGTTTTAATCCTGGAATGATGCCATAATATTCAACCTCATTGTTTGTGCACCCTTCTGAAAAAATGAATGAGTAAGGCAATACAACCTTTGATGTAGAGATGAACATGATCTCTAACCCCACATTTTTGAGCTTAGGGTCTTCTAATATCATTACTATTTGGATACTCAAGTAACTGTCAAAATTAATTTCCTATAAATAGGGTACATATTTAGTGGAAAATTCTCTTCATCTAGAAATTCAGTATTTAATGAGGTTGTTTCTGAAGACAAGTTCTATGTAAGAAAATTTGTTAAAATTATATCCTTTCACTACTTTCCAAGGAATAATCTGTATTTCAAAATTCTACTAGAGAACCTCCCACCATGTAAAATTACATATCATCATAGGATGACTGAAGATATATTTCAGAGGATTGTTGCAATATAATATATGGACATCATGGTGCAACAACTAGTTCTTCAATTTCTAAATCATGAATATTAATACTAGTAATATATTCTCGATATCTGAATAAAGAGTCTCAACATCACACATGGTTGAAATATGATAATAATAGTTATTTTCTTTTCTGAAATAATATTTTTATATGAAAATAACCTAGGGACTATTTTAGGGTTGTCACATACAAAATTAATAGTTTCCCTTAAATAGGTGGTATTAAAATAGGTGATTTTATGAGATATTTGTTGGGATTATCGAATTTTCTTTCACAACATAATTCCACTGATTCGTGACCCCTTTCTTATCTATTTAGTGAAGGAAAAACACTTTACCGTGACGTTATCTATAAATAACCAGATATAGGCAACAATTCCTTGATTTTCTCTCAAATATTTATGATTTTAAGGAGGAAACATGATAAGGGTATCCTTTTTCTTCTCATGGATGCCTTTGATGCCACAATGATCTATGATGAAGATTAGAAAATTTCATGAGGTTACTCTAAAAAACATATTAAGGGGTTCATTTTCAAGATGTGATGTTGTAGCTTATGAAATACAGTCTCAAGATCATCTTGGTGGTCAAAAAATTATTATGACTTAACCACCTGATCATCAACATAGAATTCCAAAAACATCCCCTGAAAGGGCCTAAATTTGCGTTGTGTGGCACATTGGTATGTGGCCCTGACATTATTTAAGTTAAATGGCATTACCCAATAATAGAATACTCTCTGGGGGGAATGAATATGGTGGATTATTTATCTTATGGGGCCATCTTAATTTTGATGTACCCTTAATATCCTTCCATATAGGATAGGGCTTGATAAACCACCATCACATCAATCAATTATTTTGTAATTGTAAATGGGAAGTCATCTTTTGGATATTGCCATTTTAGATCTATGAAGTTGACATAGACCCTGTTTTTCCCGTTTTTCTTCTTTCATAAGATGATATTGGCTAGCCATTTTGGATACTAAAATTCTAGATGAAGCCTAAATGGATGAGTTTTTCCACTTCAACCAGAATTTTTGGAAGAATTATTTAGGTGTGTCCTTCTGGATTCTTATTTGTATCCCTAGTCGTCTATTAGTGGGCCCAAGTGGAGGGTGGCCACCTAGGGATGAAGGCATGGGATATCTATGTAATTTATGGAAGAAATCATCTTGGTTTCTCATTATGAAGAAGTTATATACCACTTATTATTTTTAGTCAATGGTCTTACTTATCTAAGTTGGTTGCAGATCTTCTTATATACCCATATTTATTTGACTGAGTTCATCTACAGTGGGGGATACACCTTCCTCAAATGTTGCCGGGGAATCCCTAAGGTCTTTCTCTTATTATTATTCCTCCTTGTTTACTTCTTTATCCTCTAACTATGAATTAGGTGATGAATAAATTTTCTCAGAGTTAGGGAAGTATTTGACATTTGGACTTTGAAAGATGAAGCAACTACTTATGAATTGATTGATGGAGTGGGGCATTTTTGGATATCTGATGGGGAGATGAGGGATAGAGAATGAGCATCTTCATTTTCTCCCAATTTCACGAAAAAGTCTTCTATACATGTTGATAGAAATTGAATTTGTTGAATATTGGGGGATGGAATGAAGACATTTTCATTCAGCCTTACCACTCAGAGATTTGACACCATCTCCAGCAGTGTCGAACTCATTTTTCTTGTCTGACATCACAAGAGAAGTTGAATGTCTTCTTAAATATAGACCAACTCTTTAATTTGATTGATAAGAAACATGTTATTCACACTAATCTTATTTAAAGAATTATTTAGAATAATCTCCTGACCATCTGAGGCTTTTATTCATGTGACATCATCATTCATGTATTATGTCTCTTCCCTCTTGTAGAATCCTACATCAATGTATTGTGATTCATGGGATTTAAATTGGACTTTTTCAAAGTGAAATTTCCCAATTTGTTTATCAATTATAAATATTAGGCATTGGTGGTATGAAAAAGGGATCGATGCATTCTGATGTAGCCCTGGTCTTCTTAGCTGAATGATGAAGGCTTTATCCTGCGGAACAACCATAATTATTTAGTCAGACATGAGGTCCCCAAACTAATTTATGAGTTTTATTTAACCTAGGGGATTTTGTTCAATATTTTCGTAACCCTATAACATTATAGAGTATATGAAAAAAATGAAGTTCATTAAAATCCAATTGATTAATTGTTTAGACCGAAATGATGTTGACTCCTGAGATGTTGTCAATGAAGGCTTGTCAGATATCAATGCCATTTAGCCTGTCAGATATACACAAGGGTCTCACATGTCCTTGTATGGTGACATCATTATCTAGGTCTATGAAAGATGTGATCACATTCGTATTCCATAGGATCATTATCTTCATGATATAATTCAGCAGAAACAATTTTGACTTAAAATTCTTGGGGGATTGATATGGCCTTTTCAAGGGCTTCCTTGAGGTCTTTTGATAGACTCGGAGCTTCCAATATTGAAATATTGTACAAAACCATGGAAAAATGTTTCCAAATATCATAATTTTGGCCAAAATTATAGTGATTCTCATCATGATGAATCTATTTTTCATGTTAATTAGGAACTGAAGTACTTGATTTGGATTGACCAGCCCTGGGAACATGAATTAGAGGTGCTTATACTCCCATTGAATTAGGTCCACTAGGACTACCTACATTCCATGCATGATTAGATGATGATGTATTCTATACCCAATATTCTAGGATAATCATGTTAGGTAAACCTATTACATTTTGGGGGAATTTTATTTCTCATTTTAATCTTATTGGAGAGATATCCCCTAAGTTTTAGCAATGTAAATGGTTCAAGAAAGGACATGATAAGGGTAGTGAATCGTAGAACGACAACATCTTCCCTTATGTCTCCAACTCTAATGGCCACTACCCCAAGTTATCCAACATAATTTTTGGAATTCCGATTCATATTCACACTCATTATATGATAATAGAACCATTAAGTGAATAAAATTAATGGAACTGAACATCAAATCTTCATCTGATAGAAGATTCTATCTACCAGGTTGACCCCTATACCATTTGGTGGGGCAGTGTGTGTACTTCTTGGAATAGAGTCATGAAGTTTGCTAAATTAAATGATTTTTTTGGAACATGATCATATTCCTAAATTTCCTTATTAATCCTCCATCCACGTCATTTTTTGGAAGACTAGATTCCCAAGTATTGAGTTGCGGAGGAAGTTCATTACGACACAGAGGAAGCAGTCAAGGGCATAGTCATTTGTTGAAACTAATATCAGAGGATAGAAATAGTCTATTTGATTTTTTTTACCATCTAGTCATTTAACTTTTGTTACACTTGCTTCTAACTACCACCCCTTTCTTCTCTTCTTCTAGATTAGTGGATGAAACATATTCCACTTACATTGGTGGACTTCCCAACATCACCTTCCAAGAGTCCACCATCTTTTTCTAGGTTTATTGGGTTTTGTAAAATTGATCAAGTTGTTCTCCAATATTGAGATGAAGTAGTCAGGGACTTGGTCACTTTGAAAAGAATAGACCGTTTTCCTATTCTCTTAAAACTGCTTTCACCTCAACTCTCTTTGATCATCCAAAATATGCAGGTATTGTTTCTTATACTCAAGGGGTGGAGCCGCATGATATGGTGTAGGCTTTAGAGGGGGAGCGGGTTAAGGGGTCTTCTTAGGCGAAAATGTGGATACCTATTGTTTACCATTTTTCTATTCTTGATCAGATGGAATTAATCATGAAATGGTCTTGGTTAGTTTGATGGAGAGTTTCACTCTTCAAGAAATCTCATTGAGGTTCCAAAACCCTCCTTTATATTTCACATGGATAGTTGGTGTGTGAAACTCATCATCAATATTCCCTATAGATATGGGAAACAAGTATAATTAAAAAAACTATACATATAAGAACATGTAAACCCTTTCCCCCAAGAAATATAAAATGAGATCCTTTAATTCCCCCACTATTATCATTTTGAGAGGTATAGCACTAATGTCTTCTACAATTTCAAGATGAATTGGAAGAGAAATTTTTGATGGAAATATTCTCATCCCATAATTAATTGATCCGATAAGCTAGTTTACAATACAGAGGCTGGTCCCTATAGTAATTGTATGAATCACCATAGTTTTCTATATCTTATTGTTTAGGGGGGACATCAGGGGATCACATAGGGGAAAAAATGTTTCATGTGCTTCTCCATGTCCCTAGAGCCATTGAAAATTGGGAATTTAGGATTAACAATGTTCGGTGTTGGAAGAGTCAGATCAACCCATTTAGGGTAAGTCTCCTTCATTAGTCTCACTAGCACACGTTCCTCCCCAATGGATTAATGTCAAGCTGTTAGTGACAAAATAATATTCACACGAAATTGAATAATGTCTGGATGGGTAGGAGCTGTAATAGGTGCATTAGTTGGTAGGGCCATCTGTGGAAGTACTACTAGTATCTATCATAGGTATCATATAGGATCAAGTTTATTAGGATTCTCTTTACCCCTTATGGGATATATATCACATGGGTTTGGGGGTAAATTTTGATTTGATGCTATAGGGTCCAAGTGTATTGGGGGTTGGTATACCATGTTGAGTAGATGTTTCAAATTCATTACATCTTCTACAAAAAAACCCTCTTTGTTGAGGTACACCAATTGGGATTGTGAGTTGAGGATACTCATGTAGAAGATATTCATTAGGAAGGCAACCTTAGAGTTGTTTTTCATTGATTCCTCTAAATTATTTCATCCATCCCCCTTATCGAGAGAATATTAAAAAAAGTGTAAAGTTAACAACCACTTAAGAAGGTGGGAAAAGCATAATATTACCTATTAACATTTCCTTATTGTATTATATTTGAGGAGGTAATGCTATATTATGAGAGGGAATGAAAAATTAAGGGAAATCCTTTGGTTTCAGTTATGCGAACCACCTTAAATTATTTTGTTCTTGACCATATTATGAATCAAGACGTCCTCCTCTTATTACTCCATATTGGCCTCATGTTTTTTAGGATCTATATGGGCTATGTTGTGGACATTCACAAATGATTATTGTATTAAAGACCTTTAATCAGTTTTTTTGAGAGAATTCTTTTTCTTATGCACACTATGAGGCCTTGCCCACTCCTTTTTTGATTTTCTAGGATCTATTTAGAAGGAAATAATCTAAAGGGAATATTTAGATAGTATAGTCATACATGAACCCAATGTGGTTACTGAATCACTAGATTGTAAAATATATAAGGATTCATTATGTGGAATTCCCCTAATAAGGAGAAGACTAAATACCACTAAAAAAGAGGTTATTGAGGTGGAAAATCGCCCATCCCTAAGGACTGGTCCTGTTCTTAGTAAACTTGCACAACTATTCAGTCTTGGTTTGAAAACCATGAAGTTTTTTCTGGAAAATTCCTATCCCAATGGGCTAGGGTTACTCGTAGATTTATGTGGATGCTAATATTGTGGATACCCTTTTATTTTAAGGAGTTGGTATGAACATGGGATGTGTGCATAATTTTAAGGAACATGAATCACCAGCTTCTGAATATCTTTGTGTTAGGTGTGACACATGGGATATCAGATGACTGAATTCCCATAACCGGTAGGCCTACTCAATATTTACATATTCCTGAATCATAATTATTTCAATTCCTACTCTATTTTTGAGCAACATCAGTAAGAGTTAGTTAAGTCATATTTTTGTTGATAATATCATCAGTTGTGAACAATGTACATTTTTAAAGTTGACTTGAATCTATGACATTGAATGATACCTACTTCGGTGGGATATTCTAGTTTTGGAGGGTATTGATATTTACCTCTCCATGTTCAACCCATCCTCTGATATGAAAACATATGAGGTATCTACGATCAGTTGATGTAATTATCTTAATGCATTATGGAATGTGCATTGATAGGACCCTTGCTGTTTTCTAAACATTGGATGTTTTTCATCTAGGAGATCCACCAATTCAGTTTGGAGTTTCATACATCCTATTACCTTGATGTCACTTTGATACTCATCATAGAGTAACAATTTTCTCTCAAGTGATGAAGATTGTTCTGTATATTGAGGCAATTTTCGGGAACCCAATATTTTGACAATGCTTATAGATTTATTTATTAATGGGTGGGTAAAGTATATAATATAAATGCGATTTCATATTTAGCTAGCTGTTTACTCATGTTTATCATGTCTTCTTCATCTTTTTCTAGAGTTTCCATAACTTGTTCTAGCCAAAGTGGATTCTTCCCTGTTGTTTTATTGTAAAAAACAAGTATAGTAAGGGAATTATCTATCACAGTGGAAGGAACATGATTTAAGGGTGTTTTAGTGAATGACCATAATGTTGGGATATATTCTAGGTAAAAATTATTTAACTTCTCAATGATAAGGAATAAAACATGAATGACCCTATTTTCCCAGGTGCCCCACGATAGGAGGGCTTTCTCATCATTACATTTCCAAGGGATAACCCTCTTGACGAAGTAAATTAGTACTATAGAGGGAACATTTGTAGAGAATTTCATCAAGGGAAGGATGAGCATAGTGGATTATAGAAAGTGGAAGAACAAAGTTCTATTTCATCTTCTGGCCATGCGTAGGACTTTAATCACTCTTATTGGGAAATGGCCTCTCAAGATTGATCATATTAAGGAAATCAAGCATGAATTTGTTGTGCAGTGATTGGGTAAGACCTTTAGAATTATTATTACTACTCCTGTAATTTGGTAACAGGAGAGTAGGATCTTGAACTACCATAGATAAGAATATGGGGGCATCAATAATTCTAGTACCTAGTAGAGAAATATCATAAATCAACTCTTTATTTTCCATTTTTCTCTAGTGAGTCTTATTTTTGGATGAATTATTGTGAGCGATTGGGGAAACATGCTAGGGGAAGCAGTCTCCAGGTATAAAATCTTGTTTGATTAGACCCCATGTCACTTCCAATACTTCCGGATAGGATTATGAAATTTTGGATGAGGTTTTTTCTAGCCTTGGAGTGGCTATTGGAATAGGTTGATTACCTCTTATTGGAATGAGTGTATGTTCCGAATTTAGTTGTAAGTATATTATGGGAGAGTTTCTCCATGACCCTTTTAAATAGAATAAGAGATTCATAACTACTCTAAGGTGAAATAATGATGAGAGACCCCATTTTTTATGAATGAACTATGTGTTCATCCCTCTTTCACTACTATCGACACCGTTATGATGTTTTGACATGAATGTAGGATGTGGGAAATGATTTTAATATTACCCTTCACCATTTCTATGATATGCTTAGTGAATTCGGTGACTAGAATGGGGATATATACCCATTCTACATCTGGAGTAGGGGTATGTGCCTGCTCTTATCCTCTATTTCTTATAATTGGACATTGACAGTACTCATGTGTGGGGGAAGAGAGTTGGGTATATCCTCTATTAGGCATTAGGATATTCCAAATTACTTCTAAAAGTGATACTAGCTAGGGATACTAGTATGCTTGATATGTTTTTCTAGGTGTGTTCACCTGCTCATGGATTTTCACCAAGTTCAACCGGTGAACTTCTTTAGACATCACCAGCCGGGGATGTTGGTGGGATTGATTGACATGGGTAGGTGTATCTGCCCAATAATTGCTTTCCACCAAAATTTAAATGTGAGATTATTTCAAAATAGCACACAAGGATACTGGAAGACCTGGTTGGTGTGAATAGGTGTATGTTCATCCTCAATTTGTGCCAACTGATTTGAATGGCAGGATTTGTGGGATGCATAAAGATGAGTCTACAGGCCAACTGAATTTGTGTGGGTAGATGTATGTGCATGATAACAATTTTCCTCCAAATTTTGTTGTTGTGATTCTCTAGAGGGGAAATAGATTTATCCATATTCCATGTTGGTTGGTTTCTACCGCTAGCATGCTTTGTTGCCTGCCCGGGTCTGGATGAACTAGGTTAAATTGCAGAGGATGACACCATCATAATTTTGAGGATTCACTGCCACACAGTGTTTCCAATAATAATTGGTGGTAGAAGCCCATTGGAAGGACCCATTTGTCATCTGGACGAGGTCGCCTGTGGCTTTTTTATCCACCTCTCTAAGATTAGGGAGGGAATAGATATTAAATTTCAGGGATAATCTCTGAAATATTTGGAGATGATTATCATTTCTATATGCTTGTGGACCACTAGTTTCCACTGATTGGACAATTCATGGGACATTATGAGATAGAGGGCCTTTCAGGCAACCTAGAAGGTTGGGATGGTGCCATTCTGATGATACTCCCAATCTAGTGCGTTTGAGACCCACCATTCAAGATGATGGGTTGGTGACATGTACATCTTATTGGATGAGGACCCTACATTAATGATAGCCAAGGAATGCAATTTCAAGAGTTGGTACAACACCATTTGGATTGAAGGGATATTCTTTTGGAAGTGCCTAAAATATATGTGGTAAATACATACCAGAATATCCTGTCAAAGAAGGATCTCATTAAAAATGCACATGCATGATTTATTTTATTATTCTCTCTTCCATATTAAAAGTGAAATGGTCCCTATAGATAGGTGAAATGACCCTCATGGTTAAGGATTCATTTATACTTCCCCCTTTTTTATTTCCAATGAAAAAACATCATTTACATGTGGTAGATGATTGATTGTAGGGGTTTAGTTTTTCGAAATCATTTACCTCAGACTCAATATTTTTGAACGGGTTTGAACAAGATTTCATCATGGATTTGGAAACACCCAATTGTTTTATATCCATATGGGACCAGATTTAAAAAGGTAGAAACACGTTGGGAAGTTTTTAAAATGATTCTTAAGAACTCACATTGGTTTATAGGATGAGAGGTTAGGCTCATCACACCGTTGTGGGGTGACTTTTTTCCTACTCTGGGACTCTCTTATAAATGTAATACATGTTCTCTAATCCTTCATTAATTCCCAAGAATCACATGTTTCTCCCATGAAATTTACAATAAAATTATATCATAGTTTGAATTTATAATCATAGGTATGCATTTTATGTTCTTCATTAATGGATACTTCCATATGTGTTCAAGGTTATCTATCAATGGTTCCCTATTATGTACTAATAAGAGATTATATTGTCATTTTATTATGATGTTGGTTTTAAGACATGCAGTGGGGAACCCTGGAGTGTATCATCATCGAGTGAAACATGAGTTTTTTTGATGTCATGATCATACCCATATGATGGTATTTCTACATATTCATATAAAGGAATCAGAACCCACATCATTTAGTGTTTCTTAACGGGAAGCATCATACCTTTTAGGGTCATATGATAAGGCCCAAACCATGTATTCTAACATCATGAGACAAGGACATCAAGGCAAAAGGTGTATAGTAAATGTTTTGTGTGAGACTTATATCAAAGTTTACCAAGGATCCTGGATGTGATATGGATTACTATATTGAATAAGATTCTACATGGAATGCGGTCAAGAAAGAATTAGGGTTGATTTGGTTTGTTGGTTTTAGACCTCAATGAGGATTCCTATATATCTAATTTGGATGATAATCAAAGCCCATGTTGTTCGGTTGTGAGTACCCACACCTATGAAATCACATTGAATGATTATCTCATAAGAGAGTAAATTCCTTTGATAGGATTGAGTTGGCATTACTCTTAAAGAGGATTCGCTTTTAGGTTATGTTTCGAAGCTTACACCATATATGTGGATTCCCTGGTGATTTGGTAGATTTGTTTAGGGATTATTCCTAAGGATTATTCCATTTTAACGAGTATATGGACATAGCTGAGTCTTATTCCCAACTAGGATGTCATTTGAATGAGTATGGTTACATAGGTGGGGCTTATTCCTAAGGGTTATGTCACTTTTAATGAATATGGTGACATAGTCGGGGATTATTCCAAAGGAGGATTCTCATTTAGGGGTTTTATGGTGATATGGATGGGGATTATACCATATAAAAGACCCATGTGGTGATTTGGTCTTAAACAGGGAATGAAAGACATAGGTTGTATTTGGGGATTATTCCTAAGGAGGATTCCCTAGTGTTGGGATCATGTTGATAACATGATTACCACTAACATTTAAGCCCATGTGAGTCACCTTTAGTGTGAGAAACAAGAGGAATAATATGGTATGTGAAACCACACCATCCTTCTACCATAGGTGGAATAGGGTGGGGAAATGGGAGAATAATAACGAGGAACTGATGTGTCCCTTCCCTCCTATCATTTTACCCTGGAATAGTGAAGGAAGATAGAATAAAGAAAGTGGGGTCCTTCAAAATTTTTAGGGGCTTACTCCATGAGGGACTTAATAAAATTGTATCCATGTGAAGAGATAAAGATAGAATTCCTTGTCTCCTTACCTGAAACTAGAGATCCTTGGTAATAGAGATGATGATGGAAGGGATGGGCCATAGCCCTCATGTCCATGACCATGGGATCCCTGGAAAAGTATCCAAGGTTTGGGTACTTGTGACCGAAGATATGCATACTCACATGCACATTGAGGAACCTACCCATTAGGTAGGACATATGTGGGGAACCTCTAACCGAAGGAATGCAAATCCAAAGGGGAGACACACCAGTGTCCCTGTTTCCATGGTTTTGTAATTCTAGAGTCTTTGATAGAGGTTCCAATTTTCTTCCACTCATACAGGGGATCCAAAGTAAAAGGATACTCATATTGGTGGTTTGATATAGGGTTTAAGGGGGGATCACATAGATTCTTGATTAAAAAGAAAATGCGCTTCACACAGGGTGTCAGATGAATTGGATGTTCTTCGCACAGGGGGGTAGGCCTGCATGGGATGGAGGTTCCTTGGGATATGGACCACATGGTAAAAAACACATGGGGTAGGCTTTAACCTAGGAACCATGGGTTTCCTCAGGTGTCCCTGGATGGGTCTTGAGTAGGTCCCTAATTCGGGAAGGGTCATCATGCCAGTGATTTTCTAGTAGGGAAAATAGAGTCCTAGTGTAGGTGTCTTGTATTTCGGACCCTAGATGGACTTTGATCCCTCTATCCCTCTTAATTATCTCTTTTACAGGGTTAAAGAGGGATACCTGAGGTATATTGGAGGAAATGGTTAAAGCAGCTATATGAATAGAGCATTAGGGATTTTGTTAATTTTCTAGTTATGGAAATGGGGATCCATGGGGTCCTATTTTTAGGAAAATAGGGGACCCTGGACAAAGGAGTTACCCCGTGTAGGTCTATGGAACAGAAACTCAGCACAGGTACCCCAAACATGGGTGTCCATGCTTTTAGTGCTGCGCATAGGGTGTGTGTGAGCCTTTTGATAAGCAGGTCTATGCGCACATACTGACTTGGGAAAGATTCTTTTATTCTTCTTTGGGTTCCTAACCTCTCCAACACACGTGAGGTACCCTCCAAAATATTTTCACCCCACTTGAAAATATGGAGTGTCATCAATTTTTAATCAATAATTTTTCATAATTTAGTTATTCTTATTCATACACATTAATCCAATGGAAAACCAAAAACTATCACATTAAATAATAATATTTTCAATGTATGTCATGATTTGTTTTAAAATGGTGTTTCTTGAAAATAAATCTATCAAAGAAATAATTTTTTTATAAAAAAAATATATCATAAAATCATAGGGAGTCACATTTTACGACCATTATGAAATATTATATGGAGAAATGTTTTCACTCGAATACAAATAACTGAGGATAAATCTACCTCTCACATATTTAGATTCCCATGTTTCTTCCTCAAATTTATTGTTTTTACACAATACTATAACCAAGTGAGTGGTATGGGTTTAGATAAATTTCTCTCTTTATTGTAGAATTTAAACCGGTTCTTCCTCATAAGAGTGGTCATGATCTAGTTGTATGAACAATGAGTTAAATAAATCTGAAGGATCAGTTATATACTTCATCATGATAGATACATGAAACACATCATGAACTTAAGAGTTACTTGTTGGAAACTACATGTGATTAGAAACAATCCCGATATAATCAAAAATTTCAAAGGGACCAATATATCTAGGGATTATGTCACAAACCATCCTGGATACCCTAGTATCTGGATACTGGATCTGACACTAAAAATTCAAGAATGGAATTCCCGATCTCCACAGGTTTGTGACTAGAGACTGGAATCATACATGGTAAAAGAGTTATAAAATTTTACACAAAACAACATAAGATAAAATACACTTGACATTATTATTATCTCTCCAAAAGGAGAGTGTATGTGAAACAAAATAGGTATAAGAAAACCCAAAACTATGCATCATTAAATTAATTAACAACCAGAAAGATAAACTCAAACGTACCAAATGAAAAATCACTCCAATACCAATCGATCAGGGGCTCGCACTTCCTCCAAGAGGATATTTTCGTTTTCTTATACCTGGAATAATGTAATCTACAAACACTTGAAAGAAATGGTAGGGTATCAGATATAAATCCCATTAGGGTATCAAGAAGTGTTCCATATAGATTTCATAATAATAAACCAAATAATGATTTCAATTTAAATATAATTGGTTATAAAACTTCATTTTCATATTCAAAACAAAACATGCTTGAATTTTAAAATTATGGAAAACATCTAAAAAATGGATTAAATAATCAATTTTTATAAAATCATATATATAAATAATTTGGAATGTGTAAAAAATTATAATCAATAGAATATATATATATATATATATCAAAAAAAAGAACCATAGTAATTTTCCCTTAGGTATGTTAGTTTCTAGCTATATTATTCTCACACTTCTCAAATAAGTGATCATGGCTAAACATGTGTGCAAATAAACCTCAAGCTTTGGCCAAATTGGGATCATTAATATCCCATCATGGAAAATCATTCTAAACTAGGTTTTTTTGGAGTTTTCATCATTCATATATTGTTAGGGTATCAATATCCATGCTTGTCCCAAATAATCACTAACTACATAGGCTCACATGTTCTCAATAAATCACTAGATAAAAGGAAAATTATCTCATTTCAAATCAAACATAATTTACAATTCAATTTTCTAATTTTCAATTTCAATACACCAATTCAATTTCACAAACACGAAATGATTTTTTTCATAATTTCATGACTTTTAAATACAGAACCAATCATATGTTTTTTTCATTTCAATTTAATCCATTTTTCTCAAAAAAATTCTCAAATCAATTAATCAATTCCATTAATTTAAAAATTCACCACAAATTCCAATTTCTATGGAATTGGGGGTTTTTAAAAAATTCATACAATATAAAACGTTAATAAAAATTTGTATCAAATTGGGTTTTCATAAATTAATTGAAAGATAATTCAAAAATAAAAAAAGAAACTATATTTATTTTCATGGGCAATCTCAAAGGGAACCACATACCTTTAATCAAAGGATCTCAATGAAAAACGCCCACAAAGGGACTCACAAATGGTGAAAGAAGGAGTGAGTGATCTATGAACAAAAACTAGAACCAGAGTCCAAAAGAGTTTAGATCTATACAATACATGATTATCTATCGAACTCTAAGTTGGAGGGAAGAAGAGAAACAACATGAGAGGATATTCTCTTACCCTGAAAGATAAAATGTAACAATCATGACCATCAATCACCCAATAAATGATCTATAATGATAGGAGGTTATCAAAATGATCCAAAATTCTCTAAAAAAGTATTTAGGTCATTTGAGTGAGGGATAAAGGTTTAATGAAAATAAAATATTCCATCTAGTATACTTAAAATTGTAGCTCGAAAGAATTACCTGTCATGTAATCCCAATGAACATAGTGTAATCCTCGAAGGATAAATCCCCCCCAAAGCTTCACCTTTTTATTAAAATATTATTTTTCATTACACATAATGAATTCCTAGAACATGTTGTGTAACCATTTACAACCTATAAAAATTGTATAGCATCTTGTTGGGAAACATTACAAGGCATGTAATCTCCCAACAAAAAGTGAATATCATAGATTCTGTTGAAAACCCAAAAATCAAAGGTCTAAATTGAAATTCATACTTTAAAAGTGTAAAGGGATGTTATAACCTCCCCCATATAGAAACTTTATATCCCCAAAAATCTGTCCAAGAGGATTCTATATCAAATAGGTGATACCACTACTCTCTCATCAATTCCTATCACGCCCACATATCACGAGAATATGAACTTTGATGTTACAGTGCACATATCAAATGTATCATCCTCCCATGAAGTAACTTTGTCTCAAAATAAACTATCTAGATTTGATGCTCAGTCATGGATATGTCAATCTCGATTACAATATTATACAAGAACAATACATGAGATGGGTCTAAAAGATACTTATGAATATAAGATACATGGAACACATTATATATCAATATCAATTGAGGAGGAAGTTATAAATTGTAAGCTATATTCCCCACCTAATAAACAACCTAAAATAGTACCACAAAATAGTGAGAAAGATTCCCTTTTCTCCCAATCAATCGGTGTACTGAATAGTTTGGAATTTTAAGAACACCGGGTCAAAAAAAATTCAATGGTCTATGATGATGATCAAAATACAATTTATATCATATCAATGTCTTAAAATTATATGATGAATCAAATAAATATTTACTTATGTATCTTATACCAAGATCGGTCCAACCATGTATCTTTCAGCAATCCATGACCAACAAAACAATGAATTATAAGGCCATCCAAACAAAGCCTCAAAAGGATCCATTCAGATTGAATATTGATAACTATTGTTATAATAAACCTCAACCAACCCTAAATGGTCATCCCAAGGTGAACCAAAACTGAGGAAGTTGGCATAAAAAATATTCTAAAGAATCCATATAACTCTCCTTGTATGTCCATCCATAAGTGGATGGAATGAAATACAAAAAAATCCTGAGATCCAATCACATCCTAAATGCCCTGTAGAAAATGAGAGGTAAAATTAGGGTCCCTATTAGAGACTGTAATAGATAGAACTCTATATAAACAAACAATATCCTTCAAATAGATACTTCCCATTTTCTAAACATTGGATGTCTCTTGAATGGGTATAAAGTGAGCTAATTTGATCAAATTATCGATCACAACCCATATCACATTAATCTTTCCAAAGGTAAAAGAAAACCCAACCATGTAGTCCATTGAAATATTTTCCACAATCCAAGTCAGCAATAGAGGTGGTTGAATCAATCTTGAAGGTTTATGGTAATGGGCCTTGACCTGTTGGAAATTACAATTATGAGAATAAAATTTAACAATTTCTTGTCTCAAACCTAGCCACCAGAATCATATCCACATGTCATAGAACATTTTTGTGGTTCATTGGTTAAGAACCCATTGGGATTTATGAAAATCCCCTATACTTTATTTTCTCATTGGAAAAGTTAAATGTACTATTTTTGGGAACATAAAATGAACTTGATGAATAATGAAAACTCACTAATGGTCCCTACACCATAAAGAGAGTATTTAATTCTATGTAATTCATCATGAGTATTTATTTAATCAAGATTCATCTTGAGAAGAGTGAAGTTCAACTGATGACTTTCCAAGACAAACTCACCCCCGCTTATGAATCTTATATAAAATTGTGCAAAATAATTCATCAAAATCCACTATTGTAATGATTCTTTCATAGAGATGTTTAGAATTTTCCTACTCAAAGAATATCCAATGACATTATCTTTCCCCAAGGTATTGGAAATGACGAAATCAAAATGATGTAGCTACTCCACCCAACACCTTCGGTCAGGATTCAAATATTTTTTAGAGACGGTAAAACTAAAGATCTTATGTTATGAATACATTGAAAACCTTCCTTAGAAAGATTAATGCCACCAAATCTTAAGTACATGCATCACAACCATCATTTCAAGGTCAAGGGTCGGATAATTCTTCTCATGTGCTCTAATATTCCAAGATCCATTGGAAATGACATGATCAAACTACATAAGAACATTCCCCAAACCAAAACATAACATGTAAATGAAGACAACATATCCATCCTCTACCTCTAAAAGATACAACACTAGTAATGTAGTCAAAATACATTTCATCTCAAAAAAAACTATGTCATTTTTAATTCCAGACAAACATTACCCCTTTTTGAGCAAGAGTGGTCATCGGAGAATCCAACATTGAGAAGTCACTTATGACCATGCTATAATACCCTAATAAACCTAAAAATCTATTAATATCAAAAAAATTATATGGTTTCCCACATGTAATAACAACATCAACCCTTTTAGGATCAACTCAGATACCGTGTTCCAATACCACGTGCCTAAAGAACTTCACTTCATAAATATAAAAATCACATTTCAATATCATTCCACAAATTCAGGTATTTATAAAATATTTTAGACGTTCTCTCAGATGATGCACATGGTCCTCCTTGGATGGAGAGTAAAATAGGATTTCATATAAAAATACCACCATAAACATATCTATATACTCATGGAATATCCAAATCATAAAATCAATAAATACTATAGGAGAACTGGTTTCACCAAATTGCATGACATGGTACACATAATGATTTTAACTACTCTAGAATAGTGTTTTATGAATATCAAATTCATTTATTCTCAACTGGTGATAACCAGATTGAAGATCAATATTTGATTACCACTTCACCCCTTCCAAATAATCAAAAAAATTCATGAATCCTTGCGAAAAGATAATTATTATTTACTATAACTCAGTTGAGTTTTCGATAATAAAAACCTAGCTGAAGTGTCCCATTATATTTATTTTTTATATGGAATTGGTTTAGACCATGGTGAAAAACTAAGGCATATAAACCCTTTCTCTAATAGATCATCCGACTGAGACTTCAACTCTTTCATATCAATTGGTTCCATGTATTAAGAAGGTATAGGTTCCAATTGAGTTTCAGACTCTAAATCAATAGAGAACTCCAACTCTCTTACTGGCGGTAACTCATAGAAATTAGAAGGAAACATGTATGGAAACCCAACAATAATTACAGGGGTATCATCAATAAAGGATTCATGATCTAGGTCAAAGAAAAATACAGATATTACTTTCACAGACTTTGGATAAGAATGTATCACTCTACTAGAACATGGATTTGATTCTCCATGAACGACATGACTCACCCCATTAGGTGTAGTAAAGGAGAACCATCATAGTTATAATTTTATTCAGGAATTATTATAAGTAATACGATCCACTATGAAAATGACATCAATAGGTTTCATGTTAAAAAAAACACAAGGTAAACTTAATATCTATTGAAGAGATAACATAAGTAGAAAAATGAAGACCCTATAATCTCTTCATTACTAGGGGAGTATTAATATCCATCATATAAGACAAAATATCTATAGGAAGATTTATAAGGATCACAATACGAGTTGATATAAATGAGTGAGATATACTCATATCAAATAAAGGAGTCACTAAAGATGAATCTATAGTAATGGTACCTATCATTGTTTTTAGTGCTATATAAGCTTCCTATGGAGACTCTTCCACTATAGAAAGAATATTTATTATAGATTCCTTTGGTTTGGAACCCTTTCCTTGAAAAGCATCTGAATAAACCATATTAAATTTTTGTGTGGATGATCTCATAACACTATGTGGGGAAGAAAAGATATAAAAAAAATTCTACAAGTGTCATAAATATCCAAAGGATCTGTATCCTTTGGGTTCCTCAGTAAATAACCATTTCAAATGCCCAGGATTGACACACTAGAAGTAAGTTAAAGGGCCTCTACCAATCCTTGTAGGAGGTATGGAAGAAATCTGCTATCATGGTCCCCCATGAGGCTCATCACTCTTTACCTTTCCTTTGAAGGAACTCAATGAACTATCTATGAGAGAAAACGGAACTCATATCAAGCCTAAAGTATATAGCGACCCAAGCCTTTTCTTACATTACTATTACATCATTTCAAAGATAAAACACAAAATAGTATTACACAAAGAGGATCCAAAGGCTTAGTGTCTTGGGAAAATTAGGACAATACATAACAAATACAACATCTAGCATAACATTTATTTAATATCTTCTTCTCTAGCTTCTTACTGGTACTTGTCATCTCCTTAGTACATGTAGCCACCTAAGGATATACATCAAAAGGGGTGATCTAGAAGCCTAGTAAGAGGATAGATAAGAACAATATATCATGGGGTGAGCATAATCATAACATAGGCAAAAGATCATGAACATGAGTGGAAGCATAAATATAAGACTTGAAATGTGGAAATGCATAAAAATGAAACATCATGTCTTAGTGGTTAACTACCACACATACTTGTGAACCAAGATAGAATCTTTTTCACACATAATTTCACATTTACTCATGAGATTCATCACTTTACCCAATGCATTTTAGCGCTGTATAATTCCAGGCGCACCCATCACTTTGAAACATTCATATTGCGCTATATAATTCCGGGCACACCCGTCACATCATAACATTATCATTATCAAGATTTCCACATGGAACATAAATCAAAAGTGAACAAAACTAATCCATGGTAAGGAATGGGTTTCATCTCATATGAATTCATTCATAATCTTTGGGTTCCTAAAAGAAAGAGAGAACAACATACTTGATACAAGAGCCATCAACCATGAATGTGAGGTAAAAGTTGAGTTCTTAAAAGAAGAGTTCTTTTGGAAAACATTTTTATTGACATAAACATCATTAGGAAACATTTTTATTCCATAAAACTAAAGAGAATGATGAAAAAAATATTTTTAAGGAGTAACCATATCAAAAGTAGTGAAAGGGGTAGAACCCGAAGGATGAAAGTTGGGTTCAATAATTTCCCCTTACCTTGTACCTGAATGATCACTTTTCTTTAATGTCTTGTATATTGAAATTATATTCATTAATTAGAAATCAATAACCTTGTGTAAATTAATATGGTTCATTATGGTTTCTTTAAGTGAATTTATGTGCCTTTGGATGAGTTATAGCCTTTAAAAACATTATTTTGGAATGTTTGTTTTTAAGGTTTTCTTGAGTGGTTCTCTTGTATTCTAAAATTGATGTCTGGGTAGAACATGGGTAAAAAACCAGAACTGATATTACATGTTATTAATGACATTACAGGAGTTTGAATGATATTTTAATAAATCAAATTAGATCCATGTGGATCAATCATTAGATAAGAATTAAATTATGATTATTTGGGTTAATTTGGGCGGTTTATCGATCACAACGAACTTGTTTTAACTTATCACTTAGTAATATGGTCATAAGTTAGTTACAGAACATTAAGTAGGAAATAATACATATAACAGGTTCTGGTTCAACCATAAAAATGGTTTCATGACCAGATCTGAAGGTAGAAATGGAATAAGAAATCAAGTCATTTTGAAGGCGAAAAATTAACACCTCACGAACAATGTTATTTTTAATAAAATAAAAGGAAGAGGGAAAGGTGGTTGGATGATATAATATCCCATTAGAATCATAAAATTACATTATATTTATAATAATGGAGTTAGAATGCAATTTGGATGAATATAGGTGGTGAGAGATCAAGAAATGAACATGAACTTGAAAGGAAATTAAAGGATAAGAGGGAGAGAAATTACCTCTTGAATCCTTCCCTTGAGAACCTCTTTAAGGGCCTAAGATTGGTCTTTTTGATGAGACCAGAAGCTCTTAGATGTGGGGTAGGGGATAGGGAAGGAGTTTGGGCAGAGTTTAGGGAAGTCTTTGAGCTTGAGAGGTGTGAGGAAATGAGGGTGTGAAGGGTGGCTTTTATAGTGGAGGGGAGAGGGGTTTCCTTAATATAAAATTCATTAGTTTATTATTTCCCCACAAGACAAAGAATAGTGAGTCTTGAATGATCAAGAATGGTAATTTTATAATGTAATCCCGAACCAAGTGGGCTTACATCAGTAGAACATCACACATGACCCTATAATTAGCTTATTTAGCTTATTTTGTAAATTACGGTATTTCACTATTCATAAAAAAATTCACGTATCTTAGAAAAATCCCAAAAATTTACCCCAACCATTTTTCGACATGTAGAATCCAAAAATGAAGTCCATTTTTCAAAAATAATTTTCTAAATATTATTAATTTAATAATTAATTAAAATCATAATTTGCTTAAAAACAGTTTTTAAGATTAAAACTGATTTTATAGTGCTTTCAAAAATTACGTAGTGTCTTATAAAATTATCTAGAAAATATAAGACATTGATTAAATAATTTATTAATACATTTTAGGGAAATAAATATTCTTTTAAATTAATTAATTAATTATAATTAATTATTTATGACTTACAAAATACCAAAACGTTTACTAAGGTCAAATTGTCACTTTCTAAGATGTCTAAATTTTATTTTATTATTCATAGGTAATTTTACTCTTATGTTGGATGATTTAATATTCATAAGGGTCATATTAATATTCATACGGGTATGTTACTATTCCTGAGGGTAAGTTACTATTCACCAAAAATTCTTTCTGTTTCATTAGACTCCAAAAATCATCTTAAACACAACCGTGTATGCCGGATTTACAAAATTCCAAACATAGGAGTGAAAAACTTATTTTTAAAGGTCACTTATCACTTAGTAGTTCATTATTTTGTGTTTTTATGACATAAATATAAGGAGGAAATTTTCCATTGAAAAAGATTGGGTCGTTACATTCTTCTCACCTTAAAGAATTTCGCCCCCAAAATTTCACTTTACACAAACTGGTGAGGGTAATTCTCCTTCATTGCCTCTTCTGGTTCCCAAGTTGCTTCCTCAAACTTATGGTTCCTCCACAAAACTTTGACAAGATGGGTTGTCTTGTTGCGTATAACCTAATCTCTCTGATCCAGAATCTTTACTGGCTACTCCTCATAAGAGAGATCATCTTACAGCTGCACTACCTCTGAGTTTAGTACATGTGAGGGGTCTGGTATGTACTTCCTCAGTAGTGATACATGAAACACATCATGAACTTGAGCCATATTCAGTGGAAGTGAAATACAATAGGCCATGACTCCTATGTTGTCAAGGATATCAAAGGGGCCAATATAACTTGGGCTTATATTCCCTTTCTTCCCGAATCACATGACTCTCTTCCATGGAGATATTTAAAGGAAGACTTTATATCCAACGTCGAACTCCAAGTCCCTTAAATGGTTGTCAGCATATCTCTTTTTCCGACTTTGAGTAGCTTTGATGTGTTTTTGGATGACTTGAACCTTCTCTATCATCTCTTGAACAAGATCGGGTCCAAGTAGCTTTCTTTCTCTAAATTCAACCCAACAGGTTGGAGTTATACATCGCTTTCCATACAAAGCTTCATATGGAGCCATCTGAATACTCGAGTGGAAGCTATTGTTGTATGAGAACTCATCCAATGGGATATTCTGATCCCAACCACCTTTGAATTCAAGAGAGAAACCTCTTAGCATATCTTCAAGTGTCTAAATAGTCCTTTTAGAATGGCCATCGGTTTGGGGATGATAGGCCATGATGAAATTTAATTTAGTACTCAAAGCATGTTGAAGACTCCTCCAGAATTTAGATGTGAACCTTGGATCATGGTCAAAGACAATTGAGAGTGGAACACCGTACAGTCTCACCACTTCCTTCACATATATCTTTTCCAGTTGTTCAAGTGAGAGGTCTTCCCAAATAGCGATAAAATGGCAGTTTTGGTGAGTCAGTCAACCACAACCCATATCGCATTATTTCCCTTTGACACCTTCGGGAGACCTGTGACAAAGTCCATAGTAACATTTTCCTATTTCCAGATGGGCATAGGCAATAGCTTCATCATACCTTTGGACTTTTGTCACTCAACTTTAACTTGATGACATACCATGCACCTTGATATATATTACGCAATATCCTTATTCATGTTATCCCACCAGAATTGTTCTCAGAGAACATGATACATCTTGGTACTCCCAGGATAGATAGAGAAAGTTGAGCTATGTGCACTATCCAATAGCTTCTTCTTTATCCCGGGTGATGATGGCACACAAATCCTCATTCCAAACAGAATCACACCATCATCATCGATATGAAACTCTTGCAGCTTCCCTTCCATTACTTCATTCACCCTCTTTTGTATCTCCACATCATCCCTTTGTGCTTCCTTAATCTTCTCCTGGATGGATGGTTGTGCAATCATTTGGGTAAGGTTGGATGTATCCCTTGACATTATTATTTCCAAATCCATTCTTTGCATATCCATGAAGATAAGGTCTTTCTCAATCCACAACATTGATAGAGTAGCAGGTTTTTTCTGCTTAGAGCATCAGCTACCTTGTTCACCATTCCAGGATGATAGTGAATAGAGAAATCGTAATCCTTGATTATCTCTAACTATCTCCTTTGACGCATGTTGAGCTCATTTTGTGTGAATATATACTTTAGTCTCTTGTGGTCGGTGTATATGTCACACTTATAGCCATAAAGGTAGTGACGCTAGATTTTCAATGAAAAAATCACGGCTGCCAGCTCTAGATCATGCGTTGGGTAGTTCTGCTCATGGATCTTCAACTGTCGTGAGGTGTAGGCTATCACATTATCATTTTGCATGAGTACACAACCCAATCCTTTCTTTGAAGAATCACTATATATCACAAAACATTCTCCACATTCTGGTAGTGTGAGTACAAGTGCAGTGATCAGCCTTATCTTTAGCTCCATGAAGTTTCCCTCACATTTTTTCATCCAGAAAAACTTTACCTATTTTCTTGTTAACTTAGTTAGTGGGATTGACAATCAGGAGAAGTTTCTCACAAAACGTTGGTAGTACCAGCTAATCCAAGAAAACTACAGATTTCTGTGACACTAGAGGGCCTGGGCCATTCCTCAATCACCTTTTTCTTTTATGTATCCACATAAATTCCCTCACTTGTGATCACATGTCCCAAGAACGTTACTTTATTCATCCAAAAGTCACACTTGCTGAACATGGCATACAACTTATCCTTTCTCAATGTCACCAACACAAGTCTTATATGTTCTTCATGTTCCTCCTTGTTCTTGGAGTAGATGAAAATATCATCAATAAACACTACCACAAATTTTTCGAGGTAATTTCTAAAGACTCTATTCATCAAATCCATGAAGATTGAAGGGTCATTAGTAAGTCCAAAGGGAATCACCGAAAACTCATAGTGCCCCCACCTTGTACGGAAGGTAGTCTTCTAAATATCTTCCTTCTTCACCTTTACCTGATGATATCTAGAATGAAGATCCACCTTTGAGAAATATTGATCTCCTCTTAATTGGTTGAAAAAGTCATCAATTCTTGGGGGAGGATACTTGTTCTTTATGGTGATCTTATTGAGTTCCCGATAATTGATACACAGCCACACGGTTCCATCCTTCTTCTTCAAAAAGAGCACTGGCGCACCCCAAGGTGATGCACTAGGGCCTATGAACCCTTTGTCCAGATGCTCTTGCAGCTGCTTCTTTAACTCCTACAGTTCGATAGGATCCATCGTATAGTGGCACTTTGAGATAGGAGTAGCTCCAGGTATGAGTTCAATTGAGAAATCTACCTCACGATCTGGGGGAATTCCAGGTAAATCTTCAGGAAATACATCACGGTATTCCTTCATAATGGGCATTTCCTCAAGGTTGGAACTTTCCTTCGACTCAACCATTTGGGCGAGGTATGCTTCATCATATGGAATCAACACCCACACCATTGAAGGATTTTTCAAAGGAGATTCATGATCATCCTTGCATTTATATAGGAGAATGGGATGGTTTGGAATATGAAAAGATATTTTCTTTTCCCGATAGTTGATATGCGCTCAATATAACAAGAGCTAGTCCATTCCCATTATAGCATCGAATTCCACCAAGGGATGTATTATGAGATTTTCCAAAATAATCTTCCCACATACTCCAGCAGGAGAAGAGTCAAACACTTGGGTTGCAATTATTGCGCCACTTGGTGTTTTTACAGATATCTCTACTTCAAGGTTTCGGGGATTTGATTCTATAGTTCTAGAAAACTTTCAAGATATAAAGGAATGTGTAGAACCAGAATCAAATAAGACTTTTTCCATTATTGAGTGAATAGGAAGTGTACCTTGTATGACTTCAATATCATCCTCCACCTCTGTAGTAGTTATAGAATAAGCCTTCCCTTGTTCCTTAGGATTTAGTGGCTGATGAAGCTGATTACCCTCGAGAACTCGAGGTTTAGTGCATTGGTTTGCATAGTGCCCTAGCTCCTTACAGTTGTAGCATTGAACCATGATTGGTTCTCTCCTTTCATCGGCTACATTCTCCTTCCTTTTCGTGTATTTTCGACACTCTTGGTCATGTTTTACTTCTTTCCCAAACTTGAAGCATTTCCCCATCCCTTTGAGGCAGTTCCCATTGTCCAACTTCCAACATTTTTGGAATGTGGGTCGTTGAGTTTTCTTCCCACCTTTATCATTAGATCTGCCAGCATGAAACTCCATCTTTCTCTTCATATCACCATATCCATGGGACCATTCTCCAAACTCCATTTCCACTTTGAGAGCACGCCGAACAACTTCTTCATAACTCCCAAAGTCTCAAATTTCAAGAGCCTTTTGAAGGTGTGGTTTTAATCCACTAAAGAATCTATCAATTTTGTTATCATTGTTGATAAAAAAACCCAAAGAATACCTTGCGAGACTTGTGAAATTCACTTCATAGGTTATGAAAGATTGTCCTTCTTTTTTCTTGAGCCCTATGAATTCTTTCTCCATCTTCATGCGAAGAGTTCTTGGGAAATACTTATTAAGAAACATTATCTTAAAGTCTTCCCATTCCATCTCTTCAATTTCCTCCCTTGGCTTTGTGTTCTTAATCAAAGCCCACCATTGATCGGCTTCTCCATCTAGACAATAAACAGCTAGGGTCACCTTCTCTATCTCGGAATAGTGAAGAACAGAAAAGATCTTTTCCATGGAGTTGACCCACTATTCCGCAACTAGTGGATCAGACGATCCACTAAACGTCGGTGGTCGTTGCCACATAAAACATTCGATATCCAGTTTCTCCCTCTTTGGTGAAGGAGGATGTTCCCAATTATTATGGTTATTGTTCATAACCTGAGGTAATTGGGTAAGCATCACCGTGATGTTTTGAACTCCACGTCCCAAATCATTGGGGATGTCATTAGGGAAATTGTTGAATTAGCCCTCGCACGAGTTGTTGGCCCGATTTCTCCTGGTTCCCACCATTTTCTAAAATAGATACGGTTTGAAAAAAACATAAGTAAACAAATCTGGAATACATAAATTATTCATTTGAACAATTTATACTAAAAGAATAACATATTGGATCCCTATATAAATATTATTGTGTGCATATTTGTACTTAGTCTCGTGCTAGAGGTTTTCTCTAGGGTTCACTAATCCTAATTCCTGAATTAACTAATCCTTCCCTCTGATACAAACTATAGAGAACCGAGACATTTATTACATTACTATTACATCATTTCAAAGATAAAAAACAAAATAGAATTATAAAAAGAGGATCCAAAGGCTTAGTGTCTTGGGGAAATTAGGACCACACATAACAAATACAACATCTAGCATAAACATTTATTTAATTTCTTCTTCCCTTGCTTATTATTTGTACTTGTCCTCTCCTTAGTAAATGTAGACACATAAGGATATACATCAAAAGGGGTGAGAAAAAATCCAAGTAAGAGGAAATATAAGAACAATATATCATGCAGTGTGCATAATCATAACATAGGCAAAAGATCATGAACATGAGAGGAAGCATAAATATAAGACTTGAAATGTGGCAATGCATAAAAATGAAACATCATTTCTTAGTGGTTAACTACCACACATACCTGTGAACCAAGATATAATCTTTTTCATACGTCATTTTACATTTACTCATGAGATTCATCACTTTACCCAATTCATTAGAGTGCTGTATAATTCTGGGCGCACCCATCACTTTGAAACATTCATATTGCGCTATATAATTCTGGGCCCACCCGTCACATCATAACATTATCATTATCATGCTTGCCACATGGAACATACATTAAAAGTGAACATAACTAAACCATGGTATGGAATGGGTTTAATCTCATATGAATTCATTCATAAGCTTTGGGTTCCCAAAAGAAAGAGGGAACAACATACTTGATACAAGAACCATCAACCATGAATGAGAGGTAAAAGTTGAGTTCTTAAAAGAAGAGTTCTTTTGGAAAACATTTGGATTGAAATAAACTACATTAGGAAAAATTTATATCCCAAAAAAGTAAAGACAATGATGAAAAAATTATTTTTAAGGATTAACCAAATCAAAAGGAGTGAAAGAGGGAGAACCCGAAGGATGAAAGTTGGGTTCGAGAATTTCCCCGTACCGTGTACCTGAATGCCTCCTTCTCTTTAATGTCTTGTATAATGACTTTATATTAATTAATTGGAAATAAAGAACCTTTTTTACATTAATATGGTTCATTATGGTTTCATTAAGTGAATTTATGTGCCTTTGGATGAGTTATAGTGTTTAAAAACCTTATTTGGGAATGTTTGTTTTTATGGGTTTCTTGAGTGGTTCTCTTGAATATTTAAATTGATGTCTGGGTAGAACATGGGTAAAAATCCAGAAATGATATTACATGTTATTAATGATATTACAGGATTTTTAATGATCTTATAATGAATCAAATTAGATCCATGTGGATCAATCATTAGATAAGAATTAAATGATGTTTATTTGGGTTAATTTGGGCGGTTTTTCGATCACAACGAACTTGTTTTAACTTATCACTTAGTAATATGGTCATAAGATAGTTCCAGAACATTAAATAGGATATAATATATAGAAACTTTTATTTTTCAACCATAAAAATTGTTTCATGACCAGATCTGAAGGTAGAAATGGAAGAAGAAAGCATGTCATTCTTGAAGGTGAAAAATTAACACCACACGAACAATGTTCTCTTTAATAAAATAAAAGGAAGAGGGAAAGTAGGTTGGATGATATAATATTCCATTTGAATCATAAAATTACATTATATTTATAATAATGGAGTTAGAATACAATTTAGATTAATATAGATGGGGAGATATCAAGAAATGAACTTGAACTTGAATGGAAATTAAAGGAGAAGAGGGAGTGAAATTACCTCTTGAATCCTTCTCTTGAGAACCTCTTTAAGGGACTAAGATTGGTATATTTATGAGACCATAATCTCTTGGACATCGGGGAGGGGATAGGGAAGGTGTTTGGGTAGAGTTTAGAGAAGTCTTGGAGCTTGAGAGGTGTGAGAAAATGAGGGTGTAAAGGGTGGCTTTTATAGTGAGGGGAGAGGGGTTTCCTTAAAATAAAACTCATTAGTTTATTATTTCCCCACAAGACATGGAATAGTGAGTCCTGAAAGACCAAGAATAGTAATTTTATAATTTAATCCTTAAAAAAGTGGGATTACATCATCAGAACATCACACATGACCCTATAATTATCTTATTTGGCTTATTTTGAAAATTACAGTATTCCACTATTCATCAAAAAATTCAACTATCTCAGACAAATCCCAAAAATTTACCCCAACCATTTTTCAATGTGTAGAATAAAAAAATGAAGTCCATTTTTCAAAAATAATTTTCTAAAAATTATTAATTTAATATTTAATTAAAATCACAATTTACATAAAAAACAGTTTTTAAGATTAAAACTGATTTTATAGTGGTTTCAAAAATTATGTAGGGTCTTATAAAATTATCTAAAAATTATAATACATTTATTCAATAATTTATTAATACATTTTAGGTAAATAAATATTCTTTTAAATTAATTTATTAATTATAATTAATTATTTATGACTTACAAAATACCAAAACGTTTACTAAGTTCAAATTGTCACTTTCTAAAATGTCTAAATTTTATTTTATTATTCATAGGTAATGTTACTCTTATGTTGGATGATTTAATATTCATAAGGGTCATATTACTATTCATAAGGGTATGTTACTATTCCTAAGTGTATGTTACTATTCACCAAAAATTATTTTTGTTTCATTAGACTCCAAAAATCATCTTGAACACAACAGTGTAAGTCAGATTTTTAAAATTCCAAACATTGGAGTGACAAAGTTATGTTTAAAGGTCACTTATCACTTAGTAGTTCATTATTTTGTGTTTTTATGACATAAATATAAGAAGGGAATTTTCAATTGAAAAACATTGGGTCGTTACAAAGTACCAGCCAGGTCAAGGTCAACCATCGAAGCCTTATCCATCACATCATCATAAGTATCGAGATTCATTAAGAAAACTTGAGAATGAATATCAGATCAGAGACCCATCTCAATCCATCAAGTCCTCATCTTCTTATATGATATAATCTTAGGTGAAAACTTCACATGTTCAAAAGAATGGATTTCATACTCCATCACATTCTTATTATCCTACTCCAGTTTGAGAAACTCCACAACCTTAGTCATCACCATATACTCTAGATAGAACTATTAAGTGAAAAGAACCAGAATCCCATTCAACTATAAATACTCATTCTTCTTCATTGTAACCATCGAGTCACACCATCATCTACTAGGTAAATCTAGCTAGAAGGTGGAACATTTCACCTTAACGAAATCAGATGTTTCCAAGAACTAAAAAAATATATGTCTTACTCAACCAATGCTCATCCTTTTGAAGATCATTAGAACCCAAAAGCACTTATGATTTCTAGTGAAGTTACTCCAAAGCATGATTTTGAGATTCATCCATCTAAGGTTATATGGCTGGAGCCTGAATGGGAATGGGTGTAGGTGTCTATCTTGGTGCTTGGATAACACACATAATAATCTCGAATATATTTTGGTCTATGAGAGGATTATTCTATTTTTGTTCACCAGTATATTATTCTTGAGGCCTATTCACATGTCTTCTTGGAGGCATGATGCTACACAATATAAAAAACAACCTAGAAGATATTAGAATATTACCTAAATCAACAACTCCACAATAGAAACATGAAAATAAATCCCATTATATATGAAAAAATGATTATCATTTCAACTTATCCAAATTGAATGTAGGGAGAAGAATATAACTTCATCATATTATTCTTTAAGATTGATTTCCCATACCAGTAATGGTTACTTTTAGATCATTATAGTGAGATCTGGTCAGACACTTTTGCATAACTACATTGTAATTCCCGATATGATACTCTAAAATACATTCTGATATCTTAGAAATATGATCAACCAACACCTCTAATACCACTTTTTCATGAACCATCACAGATACCCTAGTACCCAAATACAAAATCCAACACCAACGTCGAAAAAATGGGGTTCCCAATTCCCACGGTTTGGTGACTAGTACCTAGAATCATATATGGTAAAATAGAGATAAAAATTTACACAAAACAATAAGAGAAAAATGATACAAGTCAGTATGCTCAACACACGAAAAGGAGAATGTACTAGAAACCAAATAGGTACAAAAAATCCAAAATAGAACATCATCAAAGTAATCAACAAATAGAAAGATAAAACCAAACATATTAAATGAGACATCACTCGAATCACAATGGATTAAAAGAATTCACATACTCCAAGAGTAAATTTCCCATTACTCAGACATTGTAGAAGGAAATATATAAATGCTAGGAGGAAATTGTAGGGTGTGAGATATAAATCCTAGTAGGGTATCTATTTCCGATGCTTTCGCCGGGGCGCGCGCATCCGTCAGGTGCAAGAGGACGCAAAAATGTTACCCCACATTCTCACTTTCCAAAGGCGGGCGGCATTTGCTCCTTATTTAGGTATGTCTGCTCCTTGATCAAAACGAGATGATGGGATGTTAGTTCTTCCTTCCATGGATTCCACCTCAGAGCTCGTCACCTAGTTTGGGTCTCCCTCATAGACTTAAGACGTTGATTGTGAAACTCTTCCCAGCGTCATATCTTCATGGGCAACAATTAATTAAATTTCTTCTGTCAGGACATTACAAGGGGTCTGATCAGGATAACAGCCTTTGGTTAGGGGATTAGTCACGTTGGTCATCACTGCCGTGTCTGGACGCTGGGGGATGGGCGTATCTGTCTTCTGTACCTTATTATAGGGCTTCTCAAGGGTGTGAAAGCCCGAGTGATCCCACCTTGAATGAGGGAAATCTCATGACATGGGCATGTATCTGAGGTTTTCCTCAGCATCCCATGTTTAACCCAGGGTATTCCATGAGTTTAACATCCAGCAAAGACAGATCAGACTGATCAGAACACTAATTATAGTGGATCAGATAGAGGAACCCCCTGGAGGGAACAGTGATACTGGGGCCATTATGTGGGTGGATTCCCGAATGTTGTTTGATGTAATGGGGAGTGGGGTGGCATGATCCCACCATGACGTGGTGGCCCGGGTGAGGGTCAGGATGGGTAATGAAGTGAAGGGGGATGAAACATGCCATCACAAGGGTGATAGTGAAGTTGGGCTTGAGCCTTGAAGAGGCTTCCTACTTATCCCCGTGGCCAGGAATCAAAGTCCCCATAGTTCGGTGGGACTATGGGACACCTGAGGAGGCGACCCGTGAGAATGAACACATGTATTGGACCCGGAAGAAGTGGAAACATTGGGTTGGGGCATGAGAATACCGAGACACATAGGCTCGAGGGAGAGATCAGGATGATACAAGAGTGCTGGGATTAAACCTCATGGAGGCTTCCTACGTATCCCCATGGCGGGGAATAAAATTCCTCGTATTTCAGAGTGGGGTGTACAATTTAAC
Source organism: Viscum album (assembly GCA_963277665.1). Taxonomy (NCBI): domain Eukaryota; kingdom Viridiplantae; phylum Streptophyta; class Magnoliopsida; order Santalales; family Viscaceae; genus Viscum; species Viscum album. Next base: position 160,019,092 of record OY728155.1, on the reverse strand, counting down.
GTCATCTTGGATGGGGGAAAACCTAATGTGTAGGTGGTCGGAACCGATGGGTGTTGGGATTGAACTTCGTGGAGGCTTCCTACGTATCCCCGTGGCAGGGAATCAAAGTCCTCATAGTTTGTGGTGGTGTTTGGGGCTTACACTCTGAGGTGGCCCAAGGTGGTGGGATTTAACTAACGTGAAGGGGGTCGGAATGACCAGGTGGCAGGTCATGGAGGCTTTCTACATATCTCTGTGAAAGGGAATCAAATTCCTCATAGTTCGGGAATGGGTTGGGGCTTATACTCTGAGGCGGCCCAAGGTGGTGGGATTGAACCTCGTGGAGGCTTCCTACGTACCATGTCTTGACATGGATCAATGTCCCCATAGTTCGGGTATGGGTTGGGGCTTATACTGTGATGCGGCCCAAGGTGGTGGGCATGAACCTCATGGAGGCTTCTTACATACCATTCCTTGACATGGATCAATGTCCTCATAGTTCAGGTATGGGTTGGGGCTTACACTTTGAGGTGGCCCAAGGTGGTGGGCTTGAACCTCATGGAGGTTTCCTACGTACTATGCCTTGACATGGATCAAAGTCCCTATAGTTTAGGTATGGGTTTGGGCTTACACTCTGAGGCGACCCAAGGTTTTGGGCTTGAACCTCGTGGAGGCTTTCTACGTACCTTGCCTTGACAGGGATCAAAGTCCCCGTAGTTCGGGTATGGGTTGGAGATTACACTCTGAGGCAGACCAAGGTGGTGGGCTTGAACCTCATGGAGGCTTCCTATGTACCATGCCTTAACATGGATCAAAATACTTATTGTTCAGGTATGGTTTGGGTCTTACCCTCTAAGGCGGCCCATGGTGGTGGGATTGAACCTCGTGGAGGCTTCCTACGTACCGTGCCTTGACATGGATCAAAGTCCTCATAGTTCGGGTATGGGTTAGGGCTTACACTCTGAGGTGGCCCAATGTGGTGGGCTTGAACATCGTGGAGGCTTCCTACGTACCATGCCTTGTTATGGATCAAAGTCCCCATAGTTCGGGTATGGGTTGGGACTTACACTCTGAGGTGGCCCGATGTGGTGGGGTTGAACCTCGGGGAGGATTTCTACGTACCATTCCTTGACATGGATCAAAGTCCCCGTAGTTTGGGTATGGGTAGGGGCTTACACTCTGAGGTGGCCCAAGGTGGTGGGATTGAACCTTGTGGAGACTTCCTACATACCATGCCTTGACATAGATCAATGTCCCCGTAGGTCGGGTATGAGTTGGGGCTTACACTCTGAGGAGACCCAAGGTGGTTTTTAATGGTTGGTTCTTTATCTAAGCTCACGTGAGTCATGCTCGGTGTGAGAAACAAGAGAGAGTAGAGACCTTACAATCACGTCACGAAAGGTGATTCTGTGGGAAATGAAGTGGTGTGGGGCTTAAGCACGGAGTGGCCCAAAGAAGAAACAGGGGATTACGCGTGGTCTATAGCCCAACATGTCGAGACTTACTCTAGGATGGAGGCCTAAGGTGACAAAGCGTAGTGGGAGAGGGGTTTGGGACCGAAGAAAGGAGGGGCCTGGTGGCCATCCCACCCTCTGCTAGCCCTGGGGACCGAAGATGAAAGGAGGAGCAGGGATGCTGCCTCCTACAATAAAAGATAGGGGATTACGCCGAGATGACCTCCCTTTCCCTGCATACAAACGTCACTCCGATAAGGAGGATATCATCCCATGTGAGGGGTGATACCATCCCTGTGGAAATGGGTGGGCATGGAGAATGTCCAAGGTGGGGGACCCTACGTCCGAGTCATGAGGCCAGGTCACAGTTTAGCATCATGTGCTGAGGACGATGGTGCTTGGCAGTTTAACGTCCTGCATCTCAGACGAGGGGGTGTTCAATTTACACCCCTAGGACTTACGTAACTGGTACCCTATGCTCCTTAGTGTAGAGAGGGGACAGACAAAGCCGTGGCGAGGGGGTGTTAGGGAGCGAACCATCGAGGGGTCCACATTAGCGTGGCTATGTGAAGAAGCAATAGTCTTTAGCGTGCCTATGCGAAGAAGCATGAGGTGAAGCAATGCAACAGGAAGAACAGTCCAAGGGACTTTGAAGTTACTTCGTACGAGCCTAGAAGGTCATACGAGAAAACAGTGTATGATGTGGATGCCCGAGGTGTGAGAGACACCCGCAAATAGCATCCATAAGAAGTGAATCAGACACTCGCAGAAAGGTACACCCAAGGATTAGGGGGAAGTCAAGTGAAGTTGTAGCCGGGAAGCACCCGAGTGAGGGGCCCTAGAGAGTTTCAGGCAACCTTTGAGGGTTGTGCGTGAAATAATCATCCCTGTGCAAAAAACACCGGGCTGGGGAGAAATCTGTGAGGATTAGTGCACAAGTGGAGCCGAGGCTTTACACCTAACTAGAAAGGATTGCACGCAAGTAGTAGGAATTACGCGCTATTGGGAGAGGCTGCATTCAAATAAATGGTGTGCGCGCAATTGAAGGGGGTTGTGCACAATGACTGGGGTGCGTGTAATTAATGGGGATTGCACGCAATTGGCCGCCCTGTGTGCAAGTGTACAGGATTGCGTGCAGGGGGGAATCCCAACGGGATTGTAATTCAGTCTAAATTGAGGGGATGTCGCTTGAAGGCAGACCCCGGGGGTGACTTGGCACGAAAAGAACTATACCTAAAATACATATGTGCGTGCCCAAAAGGTGAATTTCATGCACGAGATCCAGTTCAAATTCTTCATCCTCGAAGCCGAAGGGGTCACCTTCTATTTACAGGCTTCCGAAGACAAAGAAAATAGGTTGGCGCAAAATAATTGTTTGCCGAGGTCGGCAGCATGAAATGTCAACCGCACTAAGGCGGGGGTGCGAAATATTTCGCACCCATGCCGTTGAACTCTCGTGAATCCAAAAGCTTTCTGCACATGGAATATTTTTTCGCGTACCGATGAATTTATTTCACACGACTCTTCCAGGCCCCCCGGACTGGGTCTCCGGATCCAAATATGACTTCGCTTTGTCATTTTAAAACCTTTTTAGCCTTTGAAAGTTTTTTCAATGTCTATAAATGCCCGCGCCTCTGAATTGGATCGACGAGGGGTTGCAACGATCAGATTACAAGGGAAACATCAAAATGAAGAACTTCGGGGGGTCTGTGAGTGCCAAAAACTGAAGCGGTGTGCAAAACCCAAGGGGGGCGCAGAATATGCTTTTCACATGCGCGTGTAAACCAAGATTTGATTATAAAAATCTTCCATGGGTCCCTTGCTACATACGAATTTCCTCGCGTGATAATCTCAGATCTCTCATGCGCGAAAAGTTATCCGGCCCCCCGCAAAAAACTGCTCCGGTTACACGCAATTCCACCGAGATCAGGCGTCGTTTTCTTGAAAACCTAGGATTTTTCACGTCGTATCCTGAAATTTCAGGACGGTCGCTGATTTTTTACACCACCCATTCATATTCCGTGCTAGCTACTCAAACACTTGCTGGAAGAAGATGGCCGCAAATCAGGTTGATGAGGGAGAAGCCGCTGCTCCGAGGGCTGAAATGGTCACCAACCCTGTGGTTTATAGTGCCAAAAGGATTGTCTACAATAACCATTCCCTTTTTTTATGATAACCCCTGCCCAAAAAGAGTACGCCCTGTCCAAAAACCTACCATTATGGGACTTTTGTATGTTGGAGGAGGTCCCTTTATCGGGTTTTGAAGTTGATACACCACAGTCATGGGTGACCCACGAGGATGATCTCCCATGATACAACATCACCCACAACAATCATCCTTCTAGGGAAACCATGCATATGGAAGTTTACATCCTACATACTAGGACTAGGACTATTTCAGGGAGCAAACCTTTTGCGGAGAGTTCCCCGACCCTCTACGTAAACACCTTCTGTCAGAGCATCACTGACAAGGCTAAAGGCTGGCTTCAGGATTGGGACCTGCGGTTTAGAGGAAACTTTACCAGTGAAAGGTCCTGGGTGTACTGGGTTCACCACACATGTGATCATTTTGGGGTCGAGCTATGACATATTGGATTTTTCAAGGCGGTGTGTATGCCACAATTTAACTTCTACAACCAGCATGTGCTCGGGCTAGAGTTGTTCACCCGATGGTCCCCAAATACCAATACCTTCCATCTTCATCATGGGGAAGTTTGTATCAGTCTTTGGGACATTCAATGCATTGGGGGTATCCCTTTGGAGGGCCACCAATATGATTAATTCCTTCCGCCGATGAGCACCTGGGGAGACGGATCAAGAACCCCCATGATGACATTGAATTTATTGGAGCTAGCTAAGGAGAAGCTAGGGGCTAAGGATTTCTTGAAGGACATCGCTTACAATGACTGTTTTAGCTTATTCTTGGAAAGGGATCCGGCAGTCAACATGCCAGGGTGAGGGAGACATTGTCCAACCGTGGCACAGAGGAGCAAGAGAGAATCATACTGGAGGATCCTGGAGGCGGGGAACTATCAGTCATGGGGCTACAACATAAATGAGAGTTGGGACCTGAATGTTCAGTACACTAGATTCCTCACCACAATCCTGAGTGGGTGTCTCTTGCCGATGAGGGAGGCAAGGTTGGGAGTCTGTCCTGTGACCCTGGTGATGGATGGAATCATGGCTGCCAACAAAAGATTCAATCTGGGGGTCCCTATACTGGCTTGTCTGTATGACATCTTGGGATGGATCTTGAGAGGAGGTTCACTAAGGAGTATTTTTAGCCCTTTCTAGATCTTCTATGGCTGAGTTGTGGCACATTGCGGTGGATATACCTTCCCGAATGTTGTCCGTCCTCCAGGTAATGAACTGCGGCCTTAACTACTGAACATTGCCGGGGTCACACCGCTGATTCTCAATGAAGAGGGAGTAAGGATAAAAATTAGTAATCTTGCCAGCTTCGCTTTTATCCCATTCCCCACCCCGACTGGACAGATGATAGACGATGGTAAAGGCTCACCAGAGCAGAGGGCGTAATTTTAAAGCATCAGAGGTGGGGTTCTTGTAGCCCGAATTGATGGGAAGATCTTCTGTGATCCTAATGTGCCGTCCAAGTTCGCCAAGCAGTTTGGTTGGCTCCAGCAAATGACAAAAAAAGTATACACAGATGTCTGGGAAGAAATGAATCAATGCGTTCTTCGCCAAATGTGGCTGATGTCCACAACCAATGGCTCCGGTCATGTCATCAACTTTCCTCCCACCGGAGTTGATGCTGACATCTCAACCGAGTATGCCAAACATTGGTCCATAGAATACCTTGAGGGGCTTTTGCAGAAGTGAGTTCGGCAACTCAAGGTCACCAGTGTGGTACCCGGGTGGCGAGAGAGCAGGTAGAGTACTGTTAGAGGGGGACGACCGGAAGCACGTCGGGCAATGGGGCCCACACAGGCCGAGACTTTAGCAGCGGGGACGTCGCTTGGCGTGACCAGGCTCTCATTGCCTAGTGGAGGAGGGTCTCACAGAGCGACCAGAGGACTTCCCAGGAAGAAAATAAAATATCTTCTTCAACCTTATCATGATGCGATCTTCCTAGTACTATGGTCAGATTGGCTAACCCTATGGTAGTCGATGAATACTGAAGCCCTCTAGTAGAAGATAGTGCGAGACATGATCTAGATACTAGAAGTCGGGCTTTTTCGGGTTGCTGACAAAGGTAAATTTCAGCATCGACATACGTATCTAATGGCTATGGACATGTACGTACGCCAATGGGTCAGAGTGTGGAGAAATATTTATTGGTGAAAGTGATGCTCGGCCAGGATCATGATCTGGAAAAGATACTGTCAGAGGATGGTGACAGTAATGATGAGCCAGAGGACAGCGAGACATTAGAGGAGGAGGTAGAAGGAGAAGGTGAAGAAGAAGGTGAAGGAGAGGAGGAGCCAGAAGGTGAAGTGTATCAAGGGGAATCCCACCAAGGGAGTCTCTGAGAGAGCAGCGAGATCTTCAACTCTGATATGGATGTGACTAAGTTACTTGAGGTGTGATTCAAACCTTATGTAGCCTCCTCCTTTCATCTGCTCCCCTTAGAAATCCTTAATCCATCCTCCTTATCTTACTCATGAGCATATTAGTGATGATCAAGAGTCTCCAGTCGAAGGAGGGGGTAAGCGCCAATGGAACAAGGTGGGGCACCGACACCCATTATTGAACTGACGAGCACTGAGGGATCCCCCACTATGACAGCTTCTGTAGTGGCCAAAACACTAGAGGCTGGTGCCTTGGGTTCTCATAAGTTCCTTTCTTCGATACCGGTACTTACCATTGGAGGACTCAATTGATTAGGGTGCTCCGTGTCTATACAGGGATCATGGAATTAGAGGCTCGTCATGCTGCTGAGCCCAGACCACCCACGAGCGAGTCAATAAAAAATGTATTACCCTACCCAGGACATGCTTCCCAAACCAAGTCGGCCCCGAAAATTGGTGAGAAGAGAGTGGTGGACACCAGGGGCGCTACTATTGGGGTAGGGCTGGCAGTTGACGAAGGTTCCACTAGGGTTGAGGAGATAGAGGAAGGTCGCTCAGACGTTGAAGAGCCCATCCCCTTGGGAGGAATATCCATGGAAGACCCTATTTCTAGCATGTTGGTTGTTTTTCCTGTCTATCAGCCTGCTCATCCCAAAGAAATTGATGATTTGGACTCGGAAGCGGCTGAGGAGAGCTGTATGACGTGACACAATGGGTGGAAGTGCATCAGATGTTTTGTCGGTCAGCCTCAGACGTAATGGCTAAATTAGATGGGATCACTCCACACCTATTTGTGTTTCCTGTGTGTTGGAAGGACAAATGCTCAATTCCTTCACTCGACGGTTCGTGACTACATGGATGAGAAGATGCACGATAGAAGACGACACTGCGACGTCACCCAGTGTCGAGAGGCGTCAGAGGGTACCTGAGCATTTTTGAAGACGGAGAAGGAGATTAGACGTCTCTATGAATAGGTGAAATAAAAGGAGACAGTTATCACAAACTGTTCTGTGCTCATGGAGCAGTTGAGGGCCTAACTGGAAGACACCCAAGAATAACTAGTAGAAGTGAGTCACCAAATGACTGAAATTCAAACTGAACAGGCATGATCATAGGCTAGGGTCATCGAACTGCTCTCTGCGACCACTGATTAAGATAGGGTCCTCAGGGGGTGGGAAGCAGTCATGGAGGCCACCAGTAAAAAGGTAGCGTCGTTGGAATGATCCATCCAGGAATCCGACCCTTAAGGGCCCTGTTTTGGCCGAACTAATAAACTTATTTCACCTTACTGCTTTTTATTTTGAACTGTATGTATGGAAAAATTTATTTAATTTTCCCCTTGTCTTAAGGCGCTCAACCATAATCCCAAAATAAATAGAAATATTTTCCTAAGCTCACGTAGATCGTACTCAATGTGAGAAACAAGGGATGCGTACTATCACTTCGTTTGATCGTGGGAGCGTCAACCATGATTCGAGTATTCGAGATTAGAATCTGGATTTCTGAGGAGAATAGGGAGGCCCGATCAAAGGAAGAGGACCTCAGACAGATCGATGTATCATCTTATCAATATGCTCTAGCGCACGAGCAGGGAAATGTCAGGGGCATTAGAATCAGTTCGAACATAGGGTAATGAAAAATGTGAATCACATTACCCCAAATTTGGAACACTATGGGAGGGGCATAGCAATAAAGGACAACTATTGACCATGTTTGAAACATAGCATCACTATCGCGTTAGCTTGAAATAGGGGAAAAATGTGGGTCGACCGCTGACCATGTCTGAAACAAGGGACCTAACTCAAAATATTGTCCACCCATCTTCCGGAACGTTGGCCCAGGACAGAAGGCAGACCATAAGCCAAGCATCCATACTATTAGGGGGTCCCTTCAGATGTGAAAAGAGGATGATGGTCCAAATAAGGGGAACTCAAAGTGTGGAAGGTGAAGTGGTGGTTTGTTCAAAAAGAATCCAACACTATTGAAATTACGCCACCGTGATGGAAGCACATTAGACATGCACATTAATATGATCATAGATCATTCATACATTTAGTCGAGACCTATCTAGCGAGGAAACTGTCACTTCCCAATGTCATTATGGGGCATCCCGAACTTGTTCAGGGAAAATTCTGTAGTTACACAACTCCCCGAGGGGTCAGGACAGGGGGCCGATAGTGGGAGAGGATGGGATTTGTGATTCCGGGGGCTAGACCTGATACGAAATGTCTGGGTGTTCCTATGTATCCCATAAGGATGGGAATCAAGCCATAAGTAGTTCTGGAAAGGGTCTTAGTTTAAGGTCATAGAACTCGGACCATGGATAGGTAAGGAATGCAGGGGAAACATGGTAAGGTGATTATGAAACCCAACATGAAAGGGGACATAAGTCCAGATTTCCATGTGTTCCTTGGGGAAGTGTTTAGATCAAGGGACCAAACATGAAAGGTAGGCTGGGCCCGTGGGGCAGTGCACGGGCATTCCTACGTATCTCAGGAGAATTATAATCAAGCCATACGTAGATTTGAGGGGTGGCACGGTAAGTTACCAGTGCAAAGGATGAAAGGGGCGTGCGGGTCTGGCCCTCGCACCAAAAGAATCGGTATTTGATGTATCTTGTTTGTACTTTAAGGTAAATGGTTTTTTTGTGAAGCGACAGGCCTAGGGTAGAAATTTCCGGCATCACCACAAGAATCCATCCATATATAGGTGTTGAAAAATGGTATGGTGGATGACTGATACCCAATATGATGTCCCCTATGATGAGGTCATCACAATGCATTGTTGTTTTTTGTTGTGTGGTTGAGATGAGATTATCACAGTTTAGGGTAATGTGATAGGACCAAATAGAACAATGTAAAGTCATATGGCTTGGACATGGAGGAATGAACACAATGTAATAAAGCATACCCGACGTGAATGAGGATGAGGTCCACACCATCATCGTGTGCAACTCTGGGAAAGGAGCCTCGGGCCATAAGGCCAGTAAGGGTTAGTGGATAAGGGGAAGGAGAAGCTAGCTCCCAGTTGAGCTGGACCCAGGAATGCAATGTCTGGGTGATCCTACAAATCCCATGAGGATGAGAATTGAGCCGCACATAGTTCTTAGATAAGATCTTAGTTTAAGGTCTTAGATCTCAGAACGTGGGAGCTCCCAAGAACGTCGTATTGCAGCTTTGTCCCCCAGATGTGCGGAGGTGCACTGAGGGATAGTGCCAAGAGTGTCAAAATTATACCTGGACATGATGGGGTGGAACATAATGTTAATCCTGTAGCCAACATTCAAGGCTTGAAGGGTTTGGCATGGTGACAGAGGATTACTTCTGACTATGTTCGCAACAAAACATCCATGTCGTGTTAGCATGAAATGGGGACAAACAAATGATCATCGACAACTGACCATATTCACAACGTGAGACTTGTATCAATTTGTTATCTAAAAACCCTCGGGTATGTTGGCCTATAATGGTAGGAGATCCCTTAGGCCTAGTATCCATGCCGTTTGGGGGTCCCTTCGGGTGTGAAAGATAATGGAAGACCAAATAAAGAGTAACATGAATCCTGACAAGTGAATGGAAACTTTCCCAAGTAGAATCTAACACTCCAGGTCCTAGAACAGAGTACTCTTGGACACATCGGTGAACCACTGTAAATGGTCGAGGGGATCAACTTGAGAACGACCAATTCGCACATATGAGTATAGAAAAAAGATATGGCAAACTCTCAGGTGAGAAAATAGGGGGGGCACAGTTTCCACAAACCCAACGCGAAGGAGGGAATGACCCTATACCACAACTATATATCCCTCTCATGGAAGGGGACATGCCAAGGGGCCTAGGTGACCTGGAGATCTCTAAGATATGGGGCTGGAACCGAAACCAAAATGTTCATGCGGTTCTACGTATCCCATGATGATTGGAATCAATCCACAAGTAGTTCTTGATGGTGCAGTTTAGCGTCATGAAGGACTGTGTCCATATTAACATCGTGCAGGACAGTGCAGTTTAAAGTCATGTTAGACTGTGTAGTTTAATGTCATGCTAGACTGACGTGCAGTTTAGGGTCATGCGGGACCATCTAGTTTAAGGCCGTGCAGGACCAGCAATTTAAGGTCGTGCTGGACCATCATCAAATTTATGGTCATGTAGGACCAGACAGTTTAAGGTCATGTCAGACCTAAAGGGCTCAAGAAAAAATATTTCTTCAGGAACTTGGCATTGGTGGGAGGAGTTATACACTCACCATCCATGGTCACTAGGGAGTATGCTCCATTGGGGTAAACCTTATGAACAATGAAAGTTCCTTCCTATTTGGGATCCAACTTGGGTGGTTTTCTACAAGGTATCATTGGCGCCCTGAAGGCCAATACCAAGTCACCTTGCAGAAAAGTGTGAAGGTGAACCATCTTGTTAAAGGCTCGAGCCATCCTGCTCTGATGCCTTTCTAGATTGTGTAGGGAAAGAAGGTGATTCTATTCAAGTTCTTCCAATTCAGCTAGAAGGATTTCAGCTACTCTATCCGGCTCTTTCTGTTCATAGACTGCTGTGCGCAATGAGGGCAACTGAATCTCGATGGGCAGGACGGCCTCAGATCTGTATACCAGGGAATACGGGGTCTCCTGGGTGGAATTACGATTCGTCGTCCAATAAGCCTGTAGGGCGTTGGTGAGATTGTCCGGCCAAATCTTTTTTTTCTGGATAACCATTTTATGAAAAAATTTAGAGAGGGTTTTTTTGAATGCCTCAATCTGCCCATTCACCAGTGCGTGATAGAGAGAGGTATGGTTAGAATGGATGTTGTACTTGGTGTACAATTTATTCAGTTTGGCTACTCGGAATATGGTGCTGTTATCGAGGAGGACGGCGTGAGGGACTCCAAATCAGTATATTATTTTGGAGCTCATGAAGTCAAAAATTGAACGATACTTGAATTCCCTGAGCATAAATGCCTCTACCCACATGGAAATGAAATCCGTAGTGGTCAGGATGAACCAGCATTGGTGATCCATTGCCGACGGATATGGCCCTACGACATCTAATCCTCAGACTGCAAAGTTCCAAGAGTACTTGGTAGTGTGGAGATGCATTGGTGACCGATGCACAAAGTTAGCATGAACTTGGTAGGCATGGAACCTCTTGGAAAACTCGATGCAGTTGTGGATCATGGTGGGCCAAAAATACCATAATCTCCGAATCTGATGGTACAGTTTCAGCCCAGCCTGATGGGCACCGCAGGAAACAGCATGAACATCGTGCATGACCTGTGGAATCTCAACCCCATGAATGCAACAGAGGATGAAACTATCCAAACCATGCTTTTAGAGGATCTTCTCAAGGATGGGACCACTCTAGAGGGTAAACAACAGCGTGCGACATCGGATTCGCTCGTGCTCAACCCGGTCTAATAGGAGATTATCACGTTGGAGGTACTCAACCAAGGGTGTCCTACAATCGGAAATCATTTCGACCACTACATCTGAACGACCCAGGGGTCCTGACATAGAGGCTCCAATGGTGAGATGGCTTACCTGCAGGCCATCACCGCCATCTGGAGTAACATGAGCTATGACTCCCCGATATGCCACATGGATAATCAGATCATCCTATTCGTGATCTATAAGTGATGCAGCTAAGCTGGCCAGAGCATCTGCTCGACCGTTCTGTGACCGAGGGACATGGGTAACCTCCGGTCGATAAGGGAACCGGGCCATTAGCTAGAGAGTGCGTTCTAACAATGGTACGAGATCTGGCTTCATGACAACATAGTAACCATTGATCTGCTTAATGACAAGCTCAGAGTCGCCTTTCTCATTCAAATTGGGCACATCGATCTCGAGGGCCAACTCGAGGCCAGTGATAATAGCCTGATACTTTGCCTCATTGTTGGTGCAGCCTTCTGATAACAGAAATCATTATGAAATAATGGCTTGTGCCGGGGTAAAAAAAATAATACCCAAGCCTACTTTTTTGAGTCGAGGATCATTGAGCCACCTACCGGTGGGGCTCCAGGAGGCACCATAAAAGTTCATCTGCCACCATGGGATAACTTGATCGACTTAGAGGATTGGCTCATCAGGAAAATATAGGTCCAGGAACCGGTCAGTGGGGGTTGGACGGGTAGCAAGAGAATCCTCCAACGCATGTCCCTTGATAGCCTTTTGAGGCATGAACCTGATGTCAAATTGCTGGAGGATTACTGCCCACTGTGCTAGTCAGCCAGTCAATATGGGACGGCCCAGGATGTACTTCGATGGGTCCACTCAGAACACCAGCTGTACCTCATGGTGCTACAGGTAATGTAGCAATTTCTGTATGGAAAACACGAGGGCAAGGTGGGTCTTCTCGATGGTGGAGTATCTGGTCTCCGTATCGAGGAGCATGCAGCTAAGGTAGTAGAGGCTATTCTCTGTCCCCTAATTGTTCTTCTGGGTAAAAAGGGCACCGAGGGACCATTCCAGGGCAGTGACATAGAGGACCAGCGGCTTCTTGGAGACAGGTGGCATCAAGACTGGCAGATGGAGCAGATAATGCTTGATTTCCTCGAACGCAGTCTGGCACTCTTCGTCCCATTCATACGTAGAGCCTTTCTTCATGATTTGGGAAAAGAGCTTACACTTGTTGACCAGATTCATAATAAATTGGCGTATATAGGATATGTGGCCTTGGAAACCTCGAAGTACCCAAATATTACTCAGGGGAGGCATCTGGATGATTGGAATGATCTTCTCTGGGTCAATCTTGATGCCCAATTCATGAAGATGAAGCCAAGAAACTTCCTAGAGGTGACCCCGAAGGCACACTTCAACGAGTTCATCTTCAAGTGGCGGGAACAGAGGAAGTAGAAAAATTTCTCGAGGTCCTTGAGATGGTCCTGGCATTGCTGAGATTTGACCGACAGATTGTCCACATAGAATTACACCAATATCCCGAGGATTGGCTTGAATATGCGATGTATTGTCCTGCTAATAGGTGGCACAAGCATTCTTCAGGCCTAAGGGCATAACCTGGTAACATAAGGTACCTTGGGGATCCCTGAAATTGGTGGACTCTTCATCCTAGGGGGATATCTGGATAAGATTATATCCAGAGTAACCATCCATGTAGGAGAGCGATTGGAACCCTTCCGTAGTGTCAATCAACAATTCTGTCACTAGAAGGGTAAAATCATCCTTCAGATAGTGAAGGTTGAGGTCTCGAAAGTCGATACAGACTCTGATCTATCCGTTCATCTTCTTGACTGACACAATGTTGGCAAGCCATTTGGGGTACTGATCCTCCTTGAAAAAGTTGGCTATGATGAGTTTTTCAATTTCGGCCTCGACCATGGCACCGTGAGATGAATTCATCTTTCTGGGAGGTTGTCTGAACCCGCGATGATTTGTTGGAAGACTGAGGTGGTTGAAGGCTACTTGAGGAACTAGTCCTGAAATCTCATCATAACTCCATGAAAACACATCATGGTGTTTCTTCAAGAAATCCACACACCGCTTCTCCTCCTCGGGGAGCATGGTGGCGTTGATCAATGCGGGTCTCAGGTCTGCCTCGCTTCCGAGGATCACTTGTACCAACTCATCGACTGTGGTAGAGACGCCTTCATCAATGGAAGGTGGAGCATCCTCCAGATCTACTTCTTCTCTTGTGGAGGAGGGATTCCTAGCAGGTAAAGCTTCCTCTCGGTCAGAATAAACTGATGGGAGGCTAGTACTAGCCTGAACAGTAGTGGACAACATATCAAGAGATTCACGTGCCACTGTGACCATAACGATGAAGGCGGTCGATCCAATCCCATCTTTTCTTCGGCCCAAGGGGCCACGATTGATGATATCAATGTAATAGTAGCGCATAATCTTTATCTAGTTAATCCCTACCCAATGAAACAGACATGCATGACATACTGTCATTTCCATGAGGGGGATATCTTGATATCGTATGGGGGTGGGAGGCTCCGGGATCACCTGATCTTAGTTTGTGTAGGTGTACGTGATGATTTTCCACCATCGCTTGGACTTGGAAATATTCCTTCCTCCCGTAACAGAAACACAAATCATATTTCAATATCGGGGGTTGTGGCCTTAAATCGATGGATTGGGAAGATGTAGGCGTCATCTAGACCCGCCCAGGGGTCATTTTTGACCATGGCGAGCTCAACCTCACTTTCTAGAATCTGCTTATCCTTGCTCTTGTAATAGTCAGTGTCCAGATAACGGACTTCACAAGAGGAACAAATAGCTACATCACCTTGGTGTATGCCTAATCGACTATTTTAGGAGTAATTGAGGCACTGGTGATAAGTCGAGGGGACCTCTGCATGAAGTTGGAGCCATGGTCTACCCATCAATGCATTATACACGGTGTCCTGGGAGACAACCAAAACCTTAGTGGTAGAAACTAGGTCGCTGAACTGGGTCTTCAAATGGATCATTCAAACTAGGGTATGCTCTGTCCTGTCGTATCCCATGATTCTTAAATTGGAGGGAGTCATGTCATCTTCAGAAACCCCTAGCTTTCATAGTGTCCATGTCGGGATAAGGTTGATCCTGGAGCTGGTGTCAATGAGACAATGGCAAACCTCTGCGCCATTAAATTGGCCGGTGATGTACAACGAGTGTATGTGCCCATGTATGGAGGAGACTTCAACCTCTCCAGAGAATGAAATGATGGATTGTAATTCAGCGTTCTTGACCGCTTCAGCATGAAAGGATTCTACAGCTGGTACCTCCATATCAAACTGGAGTGGGATCCTTAAAGCCTCAGTGAGTGCATCTCACATATCTGGCGACATGCGAAGGGATTCAAGAATGGAAAGCCTCACTGGGATGCCGGTGAGGTTCTTGAGGACATCATACTTTTGCGCCAGGTGTGAACTTCTGCTTACATGAGGCCACTCTGTGATTGGAGGCATGTTGGGTCCTGCCGGATGGACCGACGAATGGCTAATACTAGGTACATCCCACTGCTCACTAGTCGAAGCCCGAAGAGTAGCTATTGAATGAGGACCAGACGACTGAGATTGTATTGTAGTAGGGAGAAGTTGGTCGCGGAACGGATGAAGTTGTTCTGCCTGAGCTAGTATCACAAACGGTGGTGGAGGAGGCCCAAGACACATATGCTCAAGGGAGAGATTAGTATGAGACAAGAGTGATGGTCTCGAACATCATAGAGGCTTCTTATGTATCCCCATGGCGGGGTATCAAAGTCCTCCTAGTTCAGGACAGGGTGTACAGTTTAACGTCATGTGGGACAGGGGCGAACCTGATGTCTAGGTGGTCGGAACCGATGGGTGTTGGGCTTAGAACTCGTGGAGGCTTCCTATGTATCCCCATGGTAGGTAATCAAAGTCCTCATAGTTCAGGATAGTGTTTGGGGCTTACAATCTATGGTGGCCCAAGGTGGTGGCCTTGAACCGAAGTGAAGGTGGTCGGAATGACCGAGTGGCGGGCTTGAACCTCATGGAGGTTTCCTACGTATCCCCGTGACTGGGAATGAAAGTACCCATAGTTTGGGTATGGGTTGGGGATTACACACTATGGAAAACCAAGGTGGTGGGCTTGATCCTCGTGGTGGATTCCTACTTACCATGTCTTGACATGGATCAAAGTCCCCATAGTTCGGGTATGTGTTGGGGATTACACTTTGAGGTGGCCCAAGGTGGTGGGATTGAACCTCATGGAGGCTTCCTATGCACCATGCCTTAACATGGATCAAAGTCCCCATAGTTCGGGTATGGGTTGGGGCTTACACTCTGAGGAAACCCAAGGTGGTGGCCTTGAACCTCATGGAGGCTTCCTACATACCATGCCTTGACATGGATCAAAGTCCCCATAGTTCAGGTATGGGTTGGGGCTTACACTCTGAGGCGGCCCAAGGTGGTGGGCTTGAACCTCATGGAGGATTCTTACATACCATGCCTTGACATGGATCAAAGTCCTTGTTGTTTGGGTACGGGTTGGGGCTTACACTCTGAGGCGGCCCAAGGTAGTGGGATTGACCCTCGTGGAGGCTTCCTATGTACCATGCCTTAACATGGATCAAAGTCCCCTTAGTTCAGGTATGGGTTAGGGATTACACTCTGAGGTGACCGAAGGTGGTGGGATTGAACCTCATGGAGGCTTCCTACATACCATTCCTTGACATGGATCAATTTCACCATAGTTCGGGTATGAGTTGGGGCTTACACTCTCAGGCGGCCCAAGGTGGTGGGATTGAACCTCGTGGAGGCTTCCTACGTACCATGCCTTGACATGGATCAATGTCCCCATAGTATGAGTATGGGTTGGGGCTTACACTCTAAGGCTGCCCAAGGGGGTGAGCTTGAACCTCATGGAGGCTTCCTATGTACCATGCCTTGACATGTATCAAAGTCCCCATAGTTTGGGTATGGGTTGGGGCTTACACTCTTAGGTGGCCCAAGGTGGTTTTGTCAGGGTCGGTGCTTGCTCTAAGCTCACCTAGGTCATGCTCGGTGTGAGAAACAAGAGATAGCAGAGACCTGGTGATAATGCCGCGAAAGGTGCATCTGTGGGAAATGAAGTGGGGTGGGGCTTACGCACGAAGTGGCTCAAAGAGGAAATAGGGGCTTACACGTGGTCTATATCCCAAGAAGACTGGACTTACATCAGGATGTAGGCCCAAGGGGACAAACCGCAGTGGGAGAGGGATTTGGAACTGAAGAAAGGAGGGGCCCAGTGTCCATCCCCTCCCCTGTTGGCCCTGGGGACCGAAGATGAAAGGAAGTTGAGGGATGTTTCCTCCTACAAGAAAATCTAGGGGCTTATGCCGAGATGGACGCCCTTGCCCCGCAGACAAATGCCACTCCGAAAAGGAGGATATCATCCCCTATGAGGGGTGATCCTATCCCCATGGAAATGAGTGGGCATGGAGAATGTACAAGGTGGGGGACCCTACGTGCGAGGTGTTGGAGATGGTGGCATAGAATCAACTACTTTGTAATTTATTCATTAATAAATGCCTTATCACATCTTGATTTTTATTCTGTGTGACAATTCATGTGATAATGTCCTAAGGACAGCTGTTTCATTAATGGGTCATAGTGGATCCCTGCTATGATGAGAACCCGGAAGTGCCATAACAATGTTCTTGAATATATGTTCTATGGCCGGATGATGTTATTTGAGGGACACAAATAATATAGGTCATTAGGGTTGAGGACTCATAAAACTTTGAGGTAGCTTCTCATGGTGTGCGCCCTTGGTAATATCCAGGAGGATATTATGAGAACGAGACCCACCAGTAGGAAATCCACATTTCATAGTGTCATTGGATGTTCCTATCTGCGGATGTGTGTATTGGTCCTTAGACATTAAGATTATTATTAATGGGCATTACAACTCACACACTTAGATGTATTGATGAAAACTATGATGACACACTGTTCGTAGTGAGGTAGGATACGTTGGGTGCATCATAAGTAATACTGCATTAATAGATAATGCGAGAAAGGATTTATCCCTTCTTTCCATAACGGAAGTAGATATCTTAGACCCTTTGATGGAATCAATATAGCCTAAATAAATCCATTTCCCTGTTAAGGTATGGGCGAGTTCAGTTCTAGGAAGTAAAATAAAGAATAATCGAGCACATGGGTTGATGGCACTAGCATGCAACCCTCTTGATTAGAGATATCGATACAAAGAGATTATATTACATGGTAAGCGTTCGTAGGAGGTGACACATCATTGGGGCGTTAAATTTTTTCTCTATGGGTGCCCTGGAGTGTTGCTAGATGATAAACATGGACTTTAGGCAGGCTCTGCCTAATGCCACTAAGAAATAGGCCTAGAGGGTCACACACTAAGTGTGTCCATGTATCTCAGTTAAATATTTGTTTAACAAGTTAAATAAATATTATTCCAGACTATGGTTTAATAATTATTTAAGGATGCCTGATCACATTTATTTTGACACTAGTTATTCGAGAGAATATATTGTGGGTGAAATAATATATTTATTAGTGAGTAATGAAGTTACATTTATTTAATAAATAAATAGCCATTACTCAAGGTCTAATAAATGTGGTGGAGAAAAATGGAAAATAAAAGTACACACCCTATATGTTAAATATACACGCCGTGTAGTTTTATGGAAAACAAGTACACACCGTGTATTAATTATTACACACTGTGTAGTTTTCCAGTCGGGATATGGAGGATATAATATTTTTTTATTAAATGATATTAATTATAATCAGTGGGGGCGCATGTCAAGGAATTAATAATTCAACATGGGGTTTCAATAAGAGTTAATGAAATAAAAAAAACCTAACATGTTTATTTATTGTCATAACTCTATTAACCTCAAAACCAATTAAAAATATCCTCAAAACCCCAACACTTTTCCTGAGACATTTTGTTGTGCACAATGGATTTGGAAATACTCTCAAGACAAGAGAGAATTCCTTTCCACCAAGAATGCCCTCAAGTTATGAGAGTGAGATCTTCCTCCGGATCAAGGTGGTCGAAGGCAGACATCACAAGCGAACGTTCTTCGGCGCTAGCACCGGGAGATCCCTTCGGCAACGTCCAGAGATACGTGGAGCACATGTGGATCATCGCTAGAGGAATCCTATAATTTGATACTATGACGCAATGGCATATCACAGGATCGTGACCGGAGACATCGACGAAGAAAGAATTCCACCTAGGTAATTATTGTGAATTAATTAAATTAATTATAACCAACATATGATGATTCTATCTCAATGGTTCCAGGACTCTTCTTTTATTTTTCATTATTCGTTCCACTCTGAAGATCCGGCGTTTTATATCATGAAGGATCTCAGATTGAATGTTGTTTAATGCAAAAATTAAAGTTGGGCATCCCCACCAACGCGCTTCCGCTACGCCCGGAACCTACAAGTGGTATCAAAGGGGTCATATCGTTGATTATAATTATTTAGTTTTTTGTTGGTGATTTATTAATTTAATAATATAGTTATTTCAATTCATGTTTAATCATTCTGGAAATCTGAATCTCGAGATCTATTCCTCCTCCCTCGTTTCTCGTTCACCTCACAGAAACGAATTTTTCTTTTATTTTTGATTAAAATAAAATAGAGGAACTCATCTGGAGGAGCCAAACATTTCTGGCCGTACAATACCAGAATACACGACGTGTATTCGGAAGTACATGCCGTGTAGTCTAGGTTCAATGCATTTACTGATCCGCCAAATCAGGTCGTGTATTGGATTCTTTCTAAGAATTTAAGACACTGTGTGTTGACCAGAAATAGGTGGCACACTGTTTCCGGATTACACGCCGTGTGGTCCAATGAACACGGGCTATGGTCCATTCGGGTTAGGGTTGGGCCGTGTACCCCATACACGGCTTGCCCGACTGGAAACTATGTAACGCGGAAAATACACGGTGTGTGTCCCACAGAACAAGCCGTGTACTCCGAAAATATCTGAAGTACATTAACAGGCCCTGTCCCCGGGAGTGTACTTCTGATGGACGGTGAAGAAAAGTACACGCTGTGTAGTCGAAACTACATGCCATGTACCCACCCAAATTACGCAGATTTATTAAAATTTATTATTATATTATACAAACCCTTGAGACATGTACCATGGTGCATGCATAAAGATGAGGCACAACAGGTGATAGGTGTTTTATATATATGTGTTTAATTTAACATCTGCGTAATGAACATGAATTCACTGGGTTTCCTCCAAGGTAAAGTTACATACAATGATAATTTTAAATGAATTAATTTGTTTAAAATTATGATGAGAATCTCAAGGAAAGTTTAGAAAAGAGTTTAAGATAAAAGGATTGATTAATTAAAGGTAATTAATTGATTCGAGCGTGATTTATCTTAAACAAGAACGATTAAAGAATTGAATGCTAGTTTTATTTATGCGTAAATATCATTTCATGTATTGATGATCATGAGCTAGACTGAGACCTTTGTATGTGAATGACTTCTTTTAATTTATTTATTTAAATTAAATTTATTGGTCTGTGAGCCATCTCCTCATTAATATGTAGGACCTACACAACCAAGGATTATTTTATGTAAACACCCCTTTGTACCCCTCACCAGGGTGTGAGATAAATGAATATGTAATGGATGGAGATCCCAAGCTAGTGGAGGCGGCTCAAGTCAGGAGCCAAGGTGAAACCAATCTAAGGAGATACAAAGGTGGACATGTGGAAAGCTGTAAACACGAACCCAAAAGGTTTAAGGTGTTTCTCCCCTAGGTCTTGGGTTAGTTTATCAACCACTGGATAAACTAACCAATAGAAAAAGATCATGATCATACCATTTATTTTATTTCTGTCAGTTTCATGGTTTATTTATTGTGGTTGTGTTGTCATGATCACACAATTAATGAATTAAACAAGCATGCAAGATGGAACTAAAATAAAAACTGTCTTATACGTAAATACTATCTTAGACATGGTTAATCGCTTAATTATATCCCACATAATGTTAACAAGAATGTAATCAAAGACAATAAAATGGAAATTTACGTATAAGGATAAAATCCCTCAAAAGAAATATTAAGTCGGTATAGCTTTCCATAATCTTGGTTAGAATCGAACCATAGTTCAAAGTGCTTGAACAACCCTAGTTGGGGTGCTTTCAATTATCAGGGAATTATAATTCAAGGTTTTGGGTTGACTTTACTTGGTTCTCATCAAGGGTTGACTGCCACAGCAGGACTTGGTGTGACCGAGATGCAAAAGTTGAGGAAATCCAAAATAAAATGATTTTAGGATTGGGGAGTCCACTCAGTGGATCAAGGAGCTATGAGTTAATGCAGTTGTCATTTAGAATGCCTACCTAAAACCCATAAATTTTCTTGACCAACCCTAGTTGGGGTAATGCGAAGGGAAATATGGATCCTTGCCACTAGAATATTCAGGCAACAGAATATTCCGAAATCAATGGTGAGGGATATTATATTTCGATAAAATAGTGGGAGACTAATAAGTAATAATTTATTTATTTGTCTCAGTTTTGTAATAAAGTACTAAACCTTTTCTCATCTTAATTTGTAGAAACAAAAAGAAAATAACTTCAAACATATCATTGCGAACCATACTCAATAAGGAAACCCATCTCACTGGCACCAATTTCCAAGAGTGGCAGAGGCGTTTACACGTCATCCTTCGCCACGAATGGAAATTGTATGTGCTGGTAGAGCCTATTCCAGTTGCGCCTGGGAAAGAGGCCAGTGATGAGGAATTATCCCTCTATATGAAACACATGTATGATCCCATAGATGTCGAGTGTTTCATGCTATCGTCCATGTCCAATGAGCTCTTGAAGCAACATGAAAACATGGATGTGTATAGCATGATGTCTCACCTTAAGGATCTATAACAAGAGAAGGTGATACAGGAGAGGTATGAAATCTACAATGCTTTGTTTACAACTACACTTGGAGAGTGTGTGCCAGCTAGGCCTCATGTAGTCAAGCTTATTGGCTAGATTGAACACCTGGAAATCTTAGGGATTAAATTCCCAGATGAGTTGCGTACAGATCTCATCCTATCATCACTTCCCAAGAACTTCTCTAGCTTCATTGTCAACTATAATATGAGTGGAAGTGAGAAGATTATATCAGAGCTTCTGACCTTGATTCTCCAGGTAGATAAGGACATGGGGCATGACAAACCCGTGGTCTTTATGGTGAATAAGAAAAGGAAGGACAAGGAAAAGGGGCCAAAGACTTATAAATAGTCTGAAGCCCCCGAGCATAGTCCCTCCAAGAAGGGGAAGATCCAGAGGTAGGGTAAAGAATGGGAGGTAGTGTGTTTTGCATGTGGCAAGCAGGGCCACTGGAAGAGGAACTGCTCCCAGAAGCATGGGGATGCTAAAGGTGCGTTTGTTATCAAGTGAAATCTTTCTATTTCTACACATTGGCTATTAGATACAGCTTTTGGGGCTCACATCTGTATTCAAATATAGAAACCAAGTATATTTAGAAAGATCGCCAGAGGAGAGGTGGATCTTCGAGCTGCCAATGGCGCAAGGCTGGCTGTGTTGTCTATTGGCGACTATCACCTCTCATTGCCAACTGGCATGATTTTGGTTTTACAAAGATGTTATTTTGTGCCTAGTGTTACCAAGAACAGAATTTCTATACCTTGTTTGGATATGGATGGATTTGTTTTCAAGATTGGAAATAAGGGTTTTCTCTTTTATAAGAACAACTTATGTTATGGTATGGCACATTTGAATAATGGTTTGTATGTATTAAATTATGAAAACCAAGTGTTGGCAATTGATAATGAAACAAACTCACATGACTCATACATCACCTAGTTGTGGCATCACTGCCTTGGTCATGTAAATGAGAAGCACTTGACAAAGCTCTATCAAGATGGCTATTTAGACTCTACTGAGCTAAAACCACTTGATAGATTCCATGCTTATTTTCAAGGTAAAATGACCAAGTCACCTTTTGGTGGACAGGGTGAAAGGGCCACAGAGCTTCTAGGATTTGTACACATGGATGTATGTGGACCATTTCCAGTAGAAGCTAGAGGTGGATATTCATACTTTATTACTTTTACTGATGATTTGACTAGATATGGATTTGTCTACTTAATGTGGTATAAGTCAGAAGCCTTAGAGAAATTTAAGGAATTCAAGAATGAAGTAGAGAATCATCTTGGTAAGAAGATAAAGAAGATTTGATTGGATCAAGGTGGAGAATATCTGAACTAAGAGTTCATAGATCTTCTAAAGGAGTCTGGGATTCTATCTCAACTTACTATTCCTTATACACCACAGTGGAATGGTGTTAGTGAAAGGAAGAACCGACCTTATTGGGAATGGTGAGGTCGATGATGAGTCATGCGGATATTCAATTATCCATTTGGGGATATGCATTACAAATTGTAGCATACACATTAAACCGAGTACCAACTAAGCCATCAAATGGAATTCCCTCTGAGTTATGAAGTGTAAAGAAACCCATTTTGTCGCATACACGTGTATGGGGATGCGGGGAATTTGTTAAGGACTTCTCAGGAAACAAACTAGCACCCCGGGGCACGAAGTGTATCTTTATAGGATATCCCAAGGAAACAAAAGGATATTACCAATATAACCCTCGAGACAAGAAAGTGACTATCGCCAGACAAGCCGTCTTTCTTGAGAGGGAGCACATCCGCAAGAAGGATAGTGGGAGCAAGATTGACTTCGACGAAGTTGATGCTCAAGATACATAAGAGTTGGTATAGGAATATGTTCCACAGGTCCCTGTGGAGGAGGTTTTAGAAACACAAGTACTGCGTAGGAGCTCAAGAGATGTAAGGGAACCAAAGAGATTTGGTTTCCTATTCATCGAGGATGGTGAATCATTATTTTTAGACAATGATGAGTGTATCTCTTACAAGGAAGTAGTAGAAAGCTTAGAAACTACAAGATGGCTAGAAACTATGAATTCTAAGATAGATTCCATGTATTAGAACCAAGTTTGGGTTTTTGTCGATGAGCCAGTTGATGTAAAACCTGTTTGATGCAAATGGGTATTCTAGAGAAATTTGGACATGGAAGGTAAAGTTAGCACCTATAAAGAAAGGATAGTGGCAAAATGATTCAGATAGCGTCAAAAAATTGACTATGATTAAACCTTCTCTCTAGTTGCCATGTTTAAATCCATAAGAATCATACTTTCCATAGCAGCTTACTATGACTACGAGATTTGGCAGATGGATGTCAAAACAACATTCCTTAACGAGAACCTTCAAGAAGATGTCTATATGACACAACCAGAAGGGTTTGTGACACCAAGTGAAGCGAAATGGGTTTTAAAGTTGTAGAAATCCATTTATGGATTGAAGCAAGCATCCAGGTCATGGAACAATCGATTTGATAAAGCTATAAAGGAATTTGGTTTCATTAAGAATGAATGTGAATCATGTGTTTATAAGAGGTTTAATGGGAATGTGAATGTTATCCTAGTAGTATATGTTGACGACATATTACTTATTGGAAAATATGTACTAGTCTTACAGTCAGTTAAGGACTGGTTTAACAAGTGTTTCTCCATGAAGGGCATAGGAGAAGCAACCTACATTCTAGGGATCAAGACCATTCGTGATAGATCCAAGAGGCTACTTGGACTAAGTCAGGGTACATACATTGACCAGATACTAAAGAGATTTAGTATGGAACAATCCAAGAGGTGATTGGTTCTAGTGTCACATGGCCTACATCTTTATAAGAAAATGCGTCCTCAGATGCAACAAGAGAAAGATAGAATGAGTAAGATCCCATGTGCTTCGGCTATAGGATCCGTCATATATGCTATGTTATGTACTAGGATTGATGTTGCCTATGAACTGATCATGGTAGGCAGATATGAAGCAGATCCAGGGGAACAACATTGGATTGTTGTTAAGACTATCCTTAAGTGTCTGAGATGAACTAAGGGTATGTTCCTGGTGAATGGAGGAGACGAGGAGCTTTTCATCAGAGGGTATGCTGATGCTGGTTTTCAGACAGATCAGAATGATCTAAAGTTGCAATCTGGATATGTTTTCTGTCTCAATTGAGGAGCAATGAGCTGGAAGAGTTCAAAGCAGCCAGTTGTCGCCGATTCTATAGTGGAGTCCGAGTATATAGTGGCTTCTGATGTAGCCAAGGAAGCTTTCTGGATTTGGAACTTTTTCCAGGAGCTTGATGTGGTGCATAGAAGTAAAGATCCCATTGTAGTGTATTGTGATAATACTACAGCGGTGGCTCTTGAAAAAGAACCAAGGTCACATCAACAGACAAAGCACATACTCTGTAAGTATCAAATCTTGAGGGATTTCTATCCGAGGGTTGAAGTTTCAGTGAGTAGATGTCCACGGAAGAGAACATGGCAGACCCCATGACTAAAGGCCTATCTCAACAGAAACATGAATATCATGTGAGAGCTGGTGGGTTAAAGGTTGTTAGCAGTTGGATCTAGTCCATGTGGGAGTCTATTGGAGTTGGTGGCCTAGACCTAACTACTTTTTACTTTATTCATTAATAAATGCCTAATCACATCTTGATTGTTCTTTTGCGTGACAATGCATTTGATAATGTCCTAAGGACAATTGTTGCATTAATGGGTCATATCGGATCCCTGCTATGATGAGAACCCAGAAGTTCCATAACACTGTTCTTGAATATATGCTCTATGGCTGAATGATGTTATTTGAGGGACACAAATAATACAGGTCATTATGGGTGAGGACTCATAAAACTTTGAGGCACCTTCTCATGGTGTTTGTCCTTGGTAATATCCAGGAGGATATTATGAGAACGAGACCCACCAGTAGGAAATCCACATTTCATAGTGTCATTGGATGTTCCTATATGCGGACGTGTGTATTGGTCCTTAGACTTTAAGATTATTATTAATGGGTATTACAACTCACACACTTAGATGTATTGACGAAAACAACGACGACACACTGTTCAAAACGAGGTAGGATGCGTTGGGTGCGTCATGAGTAATACTGCATTAATAGATAACGTGAGAAAGGATTTGTCCCTTATGTTCCATAATAGAAGTAGATATCTCAAGCCCTGTGATGGAATCTATATAGTGTAAATAAATCCATGGGTATGGTAAGGTATGGGCGAGTTCAGTTCCGGGAAGTCAAAGAAAGAATAATCAAGCACATGGGTTGATGGCACTAGCATGCAACCCGCTTGATTAGATATATCGAGACAAAGGGATTATATTACACGGTATGCGTTCATAGGAGGTGAAACGTCATTACGACGTTAAAGTGTTTCTCTATGGGTGCCTTGGCGTGTTGCTAGACGCTAACCTTGGACTTTAGGTAGGCTCCGCCTAATGCCACTGAGAAAGATCTCTAGAAGGTCACACACTAAGTGTGTCCATGTATCTCAGTTAAATATTAATTTAACAAGTTAAATAAATATTATTCCCAACTGTGGTCTAATAATTATTTAAGGATTCTTGATCACATTTATTTCGACACTAGATATTCGAGAGAATATATTGTGGGCGAAATAATATATATATTAGTGAGTAATGCAGTTATATTTATATAAGAAATAAATAGCCATTAATCAAGGTCTAATAAATGTGGTGGAGAAAAATTGAAAATAAAAGTACACGCTGTGTATTTATTATTACACGCTGTGTAGTTTTCTAGTCAGGATTTGGAGGATATAAAATTGTTTTATTAAATTATTTTAATTATAATCAGCGTGGGCGCATGCCAAGGAATTAATAATTCGACATGGGGTTTCAATAAGAGTTAACTAAATAAATAAAATGCCTAATGCGTTTATTTATTGTCATAACTTTATTAACCTCAAACCCGATTATAAATATCGTCACAACCCCCACACTTTTCCTGGTCCATTTTGTTGTGCACAACGAATTTAGAAATACTCTCAAGCCAAGAGAGAATTCCCTTTCCACCAAGAACGACCTCAAGTTACGAGAGAGAGATCCTCCACCGGATCAAGGCGGTCGAAGGCGGACATTACAAGGGAAGGTTCTTCCATGCTAGCACCAAGAGATCCCTTTGGCGACATCTAGAGATATGTAGAGCACATGTGGATCACCACTAGAGGAATCCTATACTTGGATTCTATGACGCAACGATGGATCACATGATCGTGACCAGAGATATTGACGAAGAAAGAATTCCACCGATGTAACTCTTGTGAATTAATTAAATTAATTATAACCAACATATGATGATCCTATCTCAATGATTCTAGGACTCTTCTTTTCTTTTTCATTCTTCGTTCCATTCCGAAGATCCGGCATTTTATATTGTGACAGATCTCGGATTGAACGTTGTTTAATGTTAAAATTAAAGTTGGGCAATCCCACCAACGTGCTTCCACTGCACCCAGAACCTACACGAGGCACGGGGCCAGGTCACAGTTTAACGTCATGATCTAAGGACGATGGTGCTTGGCAGTTTAACGTCCTGCAGCTCAGACGAGGCAGGTTCACTCCACACCCCTTGTACTTATATAATGGGCACACTCTTCTCCTTAGTGCAGAGAGGGGACAATAAAATCCATGGCAAGGGGGTGTCATGGAGAAAACCATCGAGGGGTCCACATTAGCGTGGCTATGCAAAGAAGCAATAGCCATTAGCAAGGTTATGCGAATAATCATGAGGCAAAGCAACGCAATGGGAAGAACCATCCAAGGGAATTTGAAGTAACTTCATATGAGCCTAGAAGGTCGTACGGGAACACGGTGTATGATGTGGATGCCCGGGGCGTGAGAGACACCCAAAAATGGAATCCATAAGAAGAGTATCAGACAATCGTGCAAATGTACGCCCAAGGAGTATGGGGAACGTGAGTTAAGAGGTAGCCAGGAAGCACCGGAGTGAGGGGTCCTAGAGAGTTGCGCGCAACCATTGAGGGTTGCACATGAAATAAGAAGCCATGCATGAAAAAAATCAAGCTAGCGTGAAATCAGGGAGGATTAGCGCACGAGTGGAGCCGAGGCTTTGTGCGCGACTAGAAAGGACTGTGTGCAAGGAGAAGGAATTGCGCTCAATCGGGAGAGGCTGTGCACAAATAACTATGGTGCACGCAATTGAAGGGGATTGCAAGCAATGAAAGGGGTGCAACCAATTGAAGGGTATTGCAGACAATTGGCCAACCTTCATGCAAGTGGAAGGGATTGCGCATAGGGGGGAACCCTAAAGGGATTGGAATTCAGTCTAAATCGAGGGGATCTCGCACGAAGGCAGACCCCAGGGGATACTTGGTTCTAAAAGAACTGTACTTGAAAGCCATCTTTGTGCACCTGAACGACGAATTTCATGGACGAGAGCTGGTTCAAATTCTTCAGCCCGTAAGTATAAGGGGTCACCTCTTATTTATAGGAATACAGCGGCGTGGAGAATATGTTGGCGCGAAATAATTGCACGCCGAGGTCGGCGGTGCGAAATGTCAACCGTGCGGAGGCAGGGGCACAAAATATTTCACTCCCATGCCGCTGAACTCTCTTGAGTCAGGGAGATTTCCGCACGGGGCATATTTTTTCGCACACATATGAATTTATTTCACGTGACTCTTCTGGGCCCCCCAGACTGGGTCACCAGATCTGAATATGACTTCGCTTTGTCTTTTTGAAACATTATTTACCCTTTGAGCGTTTTTCAACATCTACAGTATCACAAAATCTACCATAACAGATTCCATAATATAAACCAATTCACGAATTCACATTAAATAAAACAAGACATTAAAATACATTTTCATATTAAAAAAACATTCTTTCATTTCAAAATTATGAAAAAAACCAACATGTATTATATAAAAATTTTATATTATGTATTAATATAAATATTATTTCATTAGAAAACCATTTCTATAATAAATGGAATATATATGCATATATATCAGAACAATCACAAAAAGCACCATGGTTATCTAACATGTGGTATGTTTGTTTATGGATATTGGATAATCACACTTCTCATACCAGTGATCACAACTAAACATGTGTGCATATGTTCCTTAGACAAAGTCCGAATATGACACATCAATATCCTATCAATGATAATCATACTGAACTATGTTTTGTTTTAATTTTCATCATCAATCCATTGTTTTGGGAATAATATCCTAGAATTATTATCCTAAATAACCCCCAGACCACCCAATATCTCTTGTTCTCAATCAATCAATAAAAAATGGAAAATCATCACATTTAAAATCAAGCATCACTTACAGTCCAATTTTATAAATTTCAATTTCAATATACCAATTCAATTTTAAACCCAAAACATGGGTTTTCACATAATTTAATGCATTTTAAATGAAAATTAAATCATTGGGTTTTACAATTTAAATTTAATCCATTTTTCCAAAAAAATTGTTTAATAAATTCATAAATTCTATCAATTTTAAAATATTCTCAAACTCTAATTTCCATTAGATACATGGGGTTTCTTGAAAATCCATATCATAAAAAATTCTGATTTTAATTCACATAAAATTGGGATTTCATATTTCAATTAAATGATACTTAAAAAAAATTGGGTTTAATCAAAGTTAAAATCTCAAATAGAATCACTAACCTTTAATCAAAGGATCATAACACACAACACCCAAAACGAGAATTCCAATGGAGAACAAAGGTGAATGGATATAGGAAAATAACCTAGAACCAAAATCCAAAAAATGAGTTTATATGAATTCATTAAATGGTTATCTATCAAACTTTGTGGAGGATAAAAGGATATAAACCAAATTAAAGGATATGTTCTTACTAAAAAAAATGTATGAAAACAAGAATGATGATTAATAATTGAATGAATGATCCAGAATTAGGGGAGGTTCTTAAAATAAACCTAAATTTTCGATGGAAGGCACTAGGAAATGCAAGGGAGGGCTTCAAGTTTATTGATAATAAAATAAGTCAAGAAACAAACATAATATCACTAATTAATAGAAATGTACTACGTGTAGTCCCATTACACGTAATGTAATTCCCAAAGGCTGAAAAATTACAAGAAAAGAATCCCCTTTTATTAGAAGTTGAATTTTACCCTACACATCCTTAATTACATGTAGACAAATTGTAACCCTTCACACCCTATAACATATTCATAAAGTATTCTTGGTGAACAATATATGGTGTCCAATACATTTTGATGACATTTAATCACATAGTAGACAACGAACAAAAAATATTATACTGAAAAACCTAAGAAAGGAAAAGGTAAATACATACTATAAAATGAAAATAGGAGGTTACATATCATATTTACCTTATTTTAAAATCTCAAAACCTTCTTCCATGGATATATTTATAAGAATACCATCCCTCAAACTTTGAAATATAGACCTCACTGATGATTTTTAGCATAACTCTTATTTTGGCTTAGAGTTTCCTTAATTTATAGTTTAATGAATTTAACCTCATCTACCATTTACTTATTTATCTCTGATGACAATATATTTCTTTATCCAAATTCATCCCAAAATGTTTGATTTCTATGCATCCATCAATAGATGGATATATAAGGATCCATCTGAATGCTCAAATGAAACATATTGTTGTAAGAAAATTCAACCACAAGATGATGTTTATCGCAATATGTTTTTAAATCCATATAAAGGGATATCAACATATTATCTTTGTTTTTGATGGTCTTATCATATTGGAAATCTATCTGAGGATGATAATAAGAGCTAAATTTTAACTCGGTTGGGACCGCTTTGGGATATGCTCAACACTGAGTGGGGGTGTTTGATTAGTGTTTGATAATTTCTAAACCAATAAATAATTTTTATCCCTATATCTCTTATAATTTTTAGAACTTCTCTTGTTATATTCTAAATTATCGTATACAAGTATACAAATGTAATCAAATAATGGAATAAAAATGTTTTAAGAGGTCCACTACTCAATAAGAGCAGCTAGTCCTTTCCATGAATGATGATGACCATTATGTGGGTTTTAAAAACTATAATGGGATATGAGTTATACTGGGTTAGATAGAAAATAATAACTATCCCATGTTTGGTTCCCCACAATTTAAGAGAGGGTTATGAAATTTTCCTTCTCCCCAGACTAGTGATGATAACATCCAACTTGCTGCTCTACATTGGTTCTTTATACTAAATTTTAAACTATCTTCACCTTATTTATGTTCTTTTTAAATGAAAATAATTCCGTCTAAAATATTTAATTCTATTTAATTTTGTAGTTTTTTCTTCATTACCTTCATCTTTTAATGTTTCTTCCACAACAACATGCAAGAAACTCTAGTTTTTTTTTATCGAGGAAGATTACTGAAAGTTGGTCTTTTCTTCTCTTCTTCAATTGTCTAGAAATTTTCTATATAATCCTTTTAGTATTTAATGTCCATATGTTGTATGTTCATATGATGACAGTTTTTATAATCCCTTACTCTAAACCTTGTTCATATTATACAAGCTAATATAAAAGATCTATTTTCTATCAATTCGTATTGTATACTATGTTCTCTACTTCTATATCTAGTACCCATTTATCTGACCACTTCTACCCTTCTTCATCTGGCGATTGATTTCTATATATGGTGATTTTACTCTATCTGATACCTCTTTGTTGGTAACTTCATCCCAAATGATAATTTATATCATGAATCCTAGCCGACACATTCATATGAACCTTTACTTATTTAATAATAAGGTCAGACAAAACAAGTTGAGAAACCAATCATTTGAAAAAAATATTAGTTCACCCAAATCACCCTTTATATAGGTATAGCTTCATTAAAATCTTAATGAGATGTGTAAACCAAAAATTGAAATTCCCATTTATAAATTTGAATCTCACACTCAATTCTTACTTTTTTAACTCCCTTAAAACATCCTAAAATATTGGAGTAAAAAATATCTATAGGAACATTCCGTACATATCAGTGTGAACTATGTTCTTTAATCCAACTACAATATCAGCTACAATCATGATCTTACATGCATAATTATTAGAGATTTTAACAACAAACTCATTATCTCTATAATTAATTACTTTAAAAATATTTGTAATGTTTTTCAATCATCATCTGATATAACATCATTGAAAGATCTCTATATAGCAATGCTTCATCCAATGTTCCTTCACAAGGATCTTTTTCATCAGATACATCCTTTTCCGATGAATCAGTTTTATCAACACTAAAAATTATGTATGATATTCTATATAAGTTTCTTATTTCATTTTTTATCTTCCAATATGATTTAAAATTATCTCCATCCATTGTACCCTGAAAGATCAACTATACTCCTTCTATTTGATGACTTTGTAGAACTCAGTCCCATGAATTTTTAATACTCTGTGAGATATATTCATAAAATTCTATTTGAAGGCTTCTTTCAAATAATTCTTTTCGATAACTTCACTTGGAAACTTTAGTATGATTAACATCACAGAGAAAGCTCTATCCCATGAATTTACATAGAGTCTTATATTCAAAGAAATCACTTAGAAACATCAATCCAATTCCACTGCTTGTATAAGGCCCCAGCCTTAAACATTAAATAATCTTGAGTTAAGTTATGAATTCACATTGAGGATATTTTCAGGTTTAGATTTTTATATAATTAAGAAAAAACTATTACATAACAACTCACATATTAAAATGTAGACACTTATACTCACTATCCATTTTTCACGAGATAAAACTCTTTAAAAAGGATTTCATTTTTTCTTAATAGAAATATTCATAACCTTCATCATAACATCTTATTTTATATTACCTATCCTTATACCATGTGGAAATCATTTCAAAAACATGGAATGAGCACAAAAAGAACAGTAAGGGATATAAAATAAGGAATGAAACTGTTAGTCCATGAATATTTTAAACTCTTGAAGTTTTTTTCACAAAATAATGTTTTTAACCCATAAAAAATAAGTTCCTTAGCATACCACATTAAATTAAAATATTACTGAAACAATTCCTAGAAATAAAAAAACATAAAGGTAACTTGCGGTGTCCCTATCATACTTACATTGTAGATTTCATGGCTATTTAGGGAGTAACCTTTATGTTTACATTTGGAATACCCATTAAAGTATATTTCGTAAATCTCTTAAGAGAAACCCAATCGTTTAACTCCATCACATTACCCAATGAATTAGAAAGATATCATAGGCTCCCCCACCCTATGTTTATCACAAAACCACCTATATACATAAGAAATTCCCAAGATACATAAAAAAATCATAAGACATTAAAAAATCATAAAGGAAAATAACATTTCCAATTTCCAATCACAAAATATCATTTAAAGATATTGATATTTTGAATCAATTATCAAAACCATTTTAAATAAAAAATACCTAAAAAGGGAATATGGTATTTATTTTCCTTTTAAAATAATCCCAGCATGTGGAGGAATCCAAATATAAAATAATTTTCATGGTGGTGGAAAAGTCATTATCACTGTATACAGTAAAAAACATTCCTTTTGTCATTTAATAAGACACTTCTAACAAAAATATTCTTTTTGAATTTTTTTAAGAAACTTATATTTAAAATGGGTTGATTATAAACCATAGAAAATAATGTGGTGTATATTATCAAAATATGCCTCAATGAAAGGAGATTGATAAAAAGTCCCTTACCTTGAGTCCAACTTGACTTCTACATTCATTATATTCCTTTTCTTCAGATGATCATAATTCTTGACTTCAAAAAACATTGGGCACAGGTCACTATAGCAGTAATGTAGCTATAGAGGCACTGCAGAAACAACAGGCACTGTAGCGGTGGCATGTCACTGTAGCGGCTGTAGGGTACTGTAGCTCTGGCGAGTACTGTGTGGTATTATAGCAGCGTGTGTACTATAGTAGTACTATTCACAGAATGGTCTTTGGGCCAAAAAATTGGGCCTAGGGGCCATGTAATGGGCTAAATGCCCACCGGGCCTTCGGGCTATGTAATGGGTCTCCCTCTACCTAGTTAAAGAGGTCTTTGCTTTCTTATAATAATAAATGAGGCTTCCTCCCCAACCATTAAAAAAACATCTTAACACCTCTAAGAAAGGTGTTCTACCTAAACTAAGGCCTTAAGAATGTTGTGTTGGATTTTAGGAAGGGGTTTGAGAAGATATTTTTCAAAATAAAATATTTTTATGAGTAATGAATAGAGAATAATAGTACCTTTTTATAGGATAGGGGAGCTTCAATATTGAAATTATTAAAAGTATAAAATAAATATAAAATATTTACATATTCTAAAATTGTTGAAGTTGATTTAGTTGAAATATAAGATGAGTATGGGTCGATATATACTCATCCAAAAAAATGAGACATATTTTGGATATTCTTTAATCATTATATTTATGTTTTAACCCTTTTATCTCTTACCTTTTTATTAAGTAATTTACACTTTGAGAGTTACAATAATTTCCATTACATGTCAAATGACCAATTATTGAGTCATCAACGAAATTTGGAGACTTATCCCTACTATGTTTCTGAATATTGGTTTTTTATAAATTTTCTAAAATTTAATAAAAATTTTTATATTTTAAAAAAT
Organism: Viscum album; assembly: GCA_963277665.1. NCBI lineage: Eukaryota > Viridiplantae > Streptophyta > Magnoliopsida > Santalales > Viscaceae > Viscum > Viscum album. The sequence goes on along the minus strand of OY728155.1, from coordinate 159,985,123 downwards.
GGATTATGTCAATTTAGACAATACTCATTGCTTGAGTTTTTTAAACAATCATAAATACTTGATTCCTTAAAAAAATAGTTTATATCATCAAAAACTTGTCTAAGTCATCGATAAAATGCGTCAACAACATAAAATATTTCAATTTATATTGATTTTAATATTATTAATATCATTTTTTTATTCTTCCATTAATAAATCAATACCCGCATCATCATTATGTCATAATTAAATTTAATTATTTAATGTCTAGAAATTATAAATAAATTATCATGATGTAGGTAATATTTTTATTTTACTATGAACTATTTATAGTCAAAGATATCACTTATATAACTCCATATTAAAATTAATTTTTTAATATGATACTAGTCTATGACATATTTGTTTTTACATTAAATAAAATGTTATAAATGTCATAATCACACCCAAGTGTCTTCCAAAGGACACAATTTCGGCCAAATTATTATCTTGGTCAAAAATAACTCATCCAATAATATTAGGACAAGTGTTAGGGTAGTTTTATATTATTATAATATTATTTTTACCTTTAATTTTTTGATTTACATTTAACCGTTGTAAATAAAATACTATAGTTAATATTCACAAAAAATTATTTTCATCCTATTAGATCAAAATTTTCATACTAATTACAATAATAAATGTCCATTTTTGAAAATTAAATTGACACAAGTGACAAAAATTAATTTAAAAATTAATCTCATTGAAGGATTGATGAAACATGTTTTTAATGTAAAAATGTTTAAAAGTTAAAATGTTATTATATCTAATTTCAATTTTAAATTGATTCCAATGAACTAAATTGGATTAAATGTTAAATTTTTTTAATTATACTTTTAGACCAACTAAAAGGATAACCTTACTATATAAATATATCAAACAAAAAAGAAAATTTGAATTAAAATGCAGTATTTCTAACTATTCACTAAAAAAATTAAAATTATAAAAAAATACAAAAAATTAAACCAAAGTAAATTTTGATATCTCCATTCCAAATTAAAAGTTAAATTTTCAAATAAAAATTGTAAAACTATTAAAATTTATAAAAAAAGTGTTCTTCGTCAATATGCGGTAAAACTTACTTTTTTAAATGTTAATATTCTTTATGTGAGAAATTTGATTTACTCTTATTTTAATCCCATAAAATTTATTAGAAAAATGTAGAAACATTTAACAAACACGTGTAAACATAATATAGTTAGTTCTACTCATTCTCACTAATAATATGGTTAGGCGTTAACTACCATATAAATTAATAATATTAATAATGTAATATTTTTTAGTATAACTCAGTCTTGTGTGCAACGTAAGATTTAAGAGAAACCCATTATTATGTGTCGAGTAAACTATCGGAAAATGCATCCTATTTAAACTAAAATTAATATATAATTCCTAAATATTAATAGATATGAAAAATTGTTCTTTAATAATTAACTGGGATGTCAAATCCTTCCCCATTTTGGAAATTTCATCCTCACAATTTTTTTCAATTATAAAATAACCTTAATTAGATGAATCAAATTATTCTACAACACTTTCTCTCTATGGTCAATAATCTATACTAGTTGTTCCTAATAAAAAAGATTCTCTTCCAACTGAACTACTTCAAGACTCAGAACATGAAATGGATCTGGTATATACTTTCTTAAAAATGAAACATGAAAAACATTGTGTATCTAAGATAAAATTGTAGGTAAATACACTCCGTATGAAACAAATCCAACCTTATTTAGGATTTTATAGGGTTAAATGAACCATGTACACAACTCCCCTTCTTACCGAAATGCATCACTATGACAACCCTACTTTTATTACAAACTTAAACATTATTTATTACATACACTTGTCACTTGATACAACATGGACGATCAAGAGGTCTAGTGTCTTTGGGGCTTTGGATCATTACATAACAACTTAAAACATGAAATACAACATCTTTATTGAAAACATCCTTTAAATGACCACTACATTCCCTCGTACTTAGCATTGCATGGGATAACCTGAGGACATGCATAAGAAAAGGGGTGAGCTATAAAGATCAGTAAGGGAATAAACATGGAATACATGAGGAGTACAATACATGTTAGAAAATATTCATATCAATATATCACAATAGAAACATGAACATAAATACCTGATAAAGCATGATAATCATACCATGGAAATATGGCAACAACACTGAACATGGAATTAGCATGAGCCAAGGCTCATTGTACATAAAGAATGAGTAAATCCTCATTGCACATGAACCACAAGTAAACCCACGTTTCACTTGAATTAGAATGAGTCATTACTCATTGCACAAGACGTATCATGATACTATACTTTACCCAATGCATTGGAGCGCTATAAGGGTGCCCCCTTCTTAAACATTTCATTTCATGCATAAGTGTTCCACATGGATCATAAAACATGGATTCATAAAACATAATCATTTATTCCACAATAAAGGAATGTGGAATTCATACATGAAACTTTATAGTCAATAAGTAAGTGTGCATAAAGGTGAATAGCCTTGATGGAGAAATGGGCATGGTATTCACTACACAATGGCATTGGTTTAGAAAATCAGTGTGATTTCGGCAGCATAACGGCGTGACATAAGAATTCATAAGAAATGGTTGATGAGAGAGAAAGGGGTTCCTAATCATATTTAAATGTAATGGAAAGTAAGGAGGTCATATATATACATGACCCAACAATTGAAATGGAATTTAGATTTATGATACAAAAGTATTGCTTGAATGTAAATGAGGAGAGAGAAGTTCCTTTAGGAATTTCGGCATAGTAACGGGTGTACATGGGAGGCATTTAATGAGAGAGAAAGGGGTCTCCCATCATTCAAACACAAATAGGGCAGCATGAGGGAGGTGTGAAACCATACCCCAACATTCATAATTGAAATTAAATGGGAAAAACAACTTAAAGAAAATTGGACAAAAATGAGAAAAGGAAGAAAAAACCCTTACTTGGAAGTGTGAATCCAAAGGCTTGAGAGAGGATTTATAAAGGATTAATGGGAGCTTGGGGCACCTTGGGAGGATTATAGAGAGAGTAGGGCAGAGGGTGGATGAACTCCAAAGGCTTTTAGTGAGGAGGAAGTGGGATCTTGGGTGGGTTTATATAGGAAAGGTGAGTGAATTCTTTATTATTTAGCTTTGGGACCCCTTATATTGAACTAATCCAAACCAAAACTCAGATCATGGATTTTTGAGAAAGGGAAGAGTAAAACAATATTTTATAAGTCCAAATTCCAAAATTCTTAAAATAATGGGGTTGCTTATGTGGGGGTGAGTCACACTCCCATGGAAAATAATTTAAAAAGACAAGATGTTTAATAAGTCTCGAGGGGTCCATTAATTCTTTGAAAAGTAAGTCAAACAAACCCAAAATCACATTATTTTAATGATAAATATATATTGGCAGAAAATAAATCTTATAGTATTTTATTACATCACTATTGGGTCATTATGATGTCATAAAACACATTATATATTTAAACGGTATTTAATTTTTACCCAAAAATTTGACTATCTCAGAAAATTATGAAAAATTCATCATTGGATAATTTCAACATCATGATTCTAGAAATAACATTTATTTTATCTAAGTAATTTTCTAAATATTTTAATTTTCACTTTTAATATAAAAACCGACATTTATCGAAAATTCACAGGTTTTGACAGAAATAGCTTTCAAACCTTAATAAAAATTATAGTTGCATTCATAAAATTATATGATCAAATATATATAATAAAATTAATTTAATAATAATAATAATAATATTTTATTAAAATATTATTTAATTCCAAAACCCCTTAATTTAATAAAATGTATTTCTTAATTAAATAATAACAAAAACACTATTTGTACTTTAAAAACTATTTACAATGTATCAATAATGACAAGAAGGTATATTCATTATTATATACAAAAAAATAATATACATGAACATATTACTAGAGATTTGTTACATAACCCCTTAAAACAGCCTCATAAGACCTAAGGGTAAGGTGTGCGATGGTGATAGACTCTTGGGGTGGCTCAGATAACATCACTCGAGTGGTAATCTCTATCAACTTCCACTTTTCCAGTAGACGGTCCCGTTCAAGCTTGACATGATGAAGCTCAGCTTGGGCATGGTCAAGAGTGAAGCCCAAGGACACCACCTCTTTTCCGAGCTCCGACAAATGGGATTCGTATGAAGCAATTCTATTGGATGAGGCCATCGGTTCTTCTGTTTGAGTAAATTGGATTTGTTAAAGCCCTATATTTATACTAATCACGTGATCACGATTCAACATATATAAAAGTAATGGTCACAATTCTTAACATAAAACCAAAGAAGTTGACATTATATATAAATGTTTTACATAAAGAGACATTTAAATAGATCAAGAGGGATTTCAATTAATGAAACATTGGGTCATTACAATATTCCCCCCTTAAGAAATTTCTCCCTCAAAATTTCCTTTTCCCCATAATAAAACAGATGTGGGAACTTAGCTTCATCATTTCCTCTGATTCCCAAGTTGCTTCTTCAAACTTGTGGTTTCACCACAACACCTTGACAAGGGGAATTGTCTTATTTCGTAGAACTTTTTCTCTACGATCTAAGATCTTCACTGGTTGCTCCTCATAAGAAAGATCATCCTCCAACTGTACCACCTCAGAAGAGAGTACATGTGAAGGATCAGGTATGTACTTCCTTAAGAGTGATACATGAAAGACATCATGTACTTTGGCCATGGTAGGTGGAAGTGATAGTCGATAGGCCACATCCCCGACACGATCAAGAATCTCAAAGGGGCCGATGTACCTTGGACTTAACTTCCCTTTCTTTCAAACCCTCATGACCTTCTTCCACAGAGATATGCATAGAAAAACCATGTCTCGAACTTTAAACTCAAGGTCTCATCGATGATTATATGCATAACTCTGCTGTCGACTCTGGGCTGCCTTGATATGCTGCTGAATGGTTTTCACCTTCTCCACCATTTTCTCGTCCATTTACTGCCCAAGCAGCTTACGTTCACCGACCTCATCCCAACACGCCGGTGTTCTGCACCTTTTCCCATAAAGGGACTCATATGGTGCCTTTTGGATGCTTGAGTGGAAACTGTTATTATAAGAGAACCCAACCAGAGGAAGATCTTGATCCCATCCTCCTTTAATGTCCATTGAGCATGCTCTAAACATGTCCTGAAGTGTTTGGATAGTCCGCTTGGATTAGCCATCAGTTTGAGGATGATAGGCCGTACTGAAGTTCAGTTCAGTATTCAGAGCATGTTGAAGACTCTTCCAAAACATAAATGAGAATCTTGGATCTCGGTCATACATAATAGATTGTGGCACTCCATGCAACCTTACCACTTACCTAATATATATCTGTTCTAGTTGATCCAATGAGAAATCCTTCGGAATAGCAATGAATTGTGCAGTCTTTGTAAGACGATCCACAACAACCCAGATTGTATTGTTGCCTTTGGATGTCCTCAGAAGTCCGGTGACAAAGTCCATGGTGATGTTCTCCCATTTCCATTCTGGTATGGGCAATGGTTGCATCATCCCCTTAGACTTATGCCTCTCTTCCTTCACTTTTTGGAACACTAGGCACATTGATGTATATTCATCGATCTCCTTTTTCATATTATCCCACCAAATTTTTTCTCGGAGATCTCGATACATCTTGGTGCTCCCTGGTTGAATAGAGAAATTTGAACTATGTGCATCATCCAAAAGTTCCTTCTTCAGCTCCGGACTTGATGGAACACAAAGTCTTTTCCCAAATCGCACAATTCCTTATTAATTAGCATTAAACTCCCAGGATTTCCCCTCTTTGATAGCTTCCAATTATTCCTGAATTCCCACATCATCCTTTTGAGCATCCTTTAACCTTTCCAAAAGAGACGGTTGAGAAATCATTTGTGAAAGGATTAAAGATGTTCCCTTATTTATGATTCCCATGTCTATCTTTATCAATTCTAAGAAGATTGTATCCCTCTCAGTTCTCATCATTGATAGAATCGGTGGGTCCTTTCTACTTAGGGTATCTGCCACCTTGTTCGCTTTCCCAGGGTGGGAATGTATTGAATAGTCATAATCCTTGATGAGCTCTATCCATCTTCTCTGGCTCATATTAAGATATTTTTGTGTGAATATATATTTAAGACTCTTGTGGTCAATATATATCTCACATTTCTCCCCATAGAGATAATGCCGCCAAATTTTCAAGGAAAAGGTCACTACCGCCAACTCCAGATCATGCGTTGGATAATTTCGCTCATGGATTTTCAACTGTCTTGAGTAATAGGATATCACTTTATCATTCTGCATCAACACACAACCTAAACCCTTCTTCAAAGCATCACTGAATACCAAAAAAATTTCCCCACTTGTGGGTAAAGTGAGAATGGGCACAGTGATAAGCCTCTTTTTCAACTCCTTGAATCTTTCTTTGCATTAATCACTCCAAGAAAACTTTACTCCCTTTTGAGTTATCTTGGTAAGAGGGTTGGACAATCATGAGAAATTTCTCACAAATCGTTGATAATATCCAACTAACCCCAAGAAGCTACGGATATTTGTTACTGATGTTGGCCTCGACAATCCCACAATTTCATCTATTTTTGAGGGATCCACAAATATCCCATTTCTTGTGATGATATGGCCTCAGAATGAGACCTCCTTCAACCAAAACTCACACTTGATGTAATTTTCATAGATCTTCTCCTTGCGCAAAGTCTCTAGTACAGTTCTTACATGCTCCTCATGATCATCTCCTCTGACAAAAATGAGAAACGAAGAAAAAACACTTACTTGGATGTGTGCTTCCAAAGGCTTGAGAGAGGCTAATTGGGAGCTTAGGGAACCTTGGGAGGATTCTAGAGAGAGTGGGGCAGAAGTTGGATGAACTCAAAAGGCTTTGAGTGAGGAGGAAATGAGAGCTTGGTTGGGTTTATATATGAAAGGTGAGTGAATTCTTTATTATTTAGGTTTGGGACCCCTTATATTAAACTAATCCAAACCACAAATCAGCTCATGGTTTTTGTAAAAGGGAAGAGGAAAACAATATTTTATAAGGCCAAAGTCCGAAGTTCTTCAAATAATGGAGTTTCTTATGTGGAGGTGAGTCACACTCCCATAAAAAATAATTTAAAAAGACAAGATGTTTAATAAGTCTTGAGGGGTCCATTAATGCTTTGAAAAGTAAGTCAAAAAAACCCAAAATCACATTATTTTAATGGTAAAACATATATTGGCTGAAAATAAAGCTTATATTATATTATCACATCACTATTGAGTCATTATGATGTCATAAAACACATTATATATTTCAATGGTATTTAAATTTTACCTAAAATTTTGACTATCTCAAATTCACCATTGAATAATTTCAACGTCCGGATTCTAGAAATATCATTTATTTTATCTGAATAATTTTCTAAATATGTTAATTTTTACTTTTAAAATAAAAACTGGCATTTATCGAAAATTCACAGGTTTTGAGAGAAATGGCATTCAAACCTTAATAAAAATTATAATTGCAGTCATAAAATTATATGATAATTTATATATAATAAAATTAATTTAATAATAATAATATTTTATTAAAATATTATTTAATTAAAAAATCCCTTAATTTAATGAAATGTATTTCTTAATTAAATAATAACTAAAAACACTATTTGTACTTTAAAAACTATTTACAATGTATCAATAATGACAAGAAGTTATATTCATTATTATATACAAAAAAATAATATACATGAACATATTACTAGAGATTTGTTATGTAACCCCTTAAAACAGCTGCATAAGAACTAAGGGTAAGGTGTGTGATGGTGACAAACTCTTGGGGTGGCTCAGATAACATCGATTGAGTGGTAATCTCTATCAACTTCCACTTTTCCCATAGACAGTCCCGTTCAAGCTTGGCATGATGAATCTCAGCTTGGTCTTGATCAAGAGAAAAGCCTAAGGATGCCACCTCTTTTTCAAGCTCCGAAAAATGGGCTTCGTATGGAGCAATTCTACTGGATGAGGCCATCACTTCTTTTGTTTGAGTAAATTGGATTTGTTAAATCCCTATATTTATACTAATAATGTGATCACTGTTCAACGACTATAAAAGTAACAGTCACAATTCTTAACATAAAACCAAAGAAGTTGACATATTATATAAATGTTTTAAATAAGGAGACATTTAACTAGATCAAGAGGGATTTCCATTAATGAAACTTTGGGTCATTACAATAACACTTTTCCATGGAGAAAATTTGAGAATTACATGATCACATTCCTTGAAAGAATGATCCTTCATCTGGTTATCCACATAAATTTTCTGCCAACTCTGAGCTGTCCTCATGTGTTTCTAAATAAACTAAACATTTTCTTTCATATATTCTAGAAATTCTAGTCCCATCAACTTCCCTTCTCCGATAACTTCTCAGAAAGATAGAGTTTGAAACTTTTTTTCATATAATTCCTTAAATGGTGTCATCTATGTACTAGAATGAGAAATTTTATTATAAGAAAACTCAATCAAAGAAATATGTTTATCACAACTAACCTATAAATCCATTAAAAAAACATGTAGAATATCCTCCAAGGTCTAAATTTTTTATTATAACTGCACATCTGATTGAGGATGACAAGATTTAATGTAATTTAGTTCAATTCCTAATGACTTCTGAAGTCCTTTTCAAAATGTCAGAAGTGAATCTGGGATCACAATTAGATAAAATGGATAGAGGAACTCCATGTAACTTGAATATATTATTAATATATAATAGATAAAGTTGATCTAGAGACAGTGAATCTCAAATTAAAATAAAATCAGAAAATTTATTCAATCTATCAATAATTACAAAAATCTATTTTTTACCATGAGAATCCTTTGGTAATCCAACAATGAAATCCAAGGATATATTTTCCTATTTCCACTCTGGTACTGGTAAAGGCTGAACCATCCCCTTTGGAAACTATTGTTCTACTCTAACCTGTTGACAAGTCAATCAATTCACAATAAATTCATAAATATATAATTTCATTGAAGGCGATGGCAGACACCTAATGGGGATGATGATGTCCCCCCTCCACTGCTAGTCGGCAGAAGGGGGAGGATTCGAGTCTTCCTCATAATGGTCGGAGATGTGACTTCTACCCCTTCACTGATCCTGAATCGATTCCGAGGTTTCTTATGATTATCCTTGGCTTGAAGGTCCCCAGTATTCGAGAAGGTGATCCCGTGATACCGCTATCAGTTATAGAGTCTATGGAGGCAGAGAGCCTTCTAAACCTAACTTTTGTGGCATGATTCAGGAACAAATGACCTTCAGTGGATGACTTAGATAGGTTTGTCTTCGAAACGTAGGGACATCAAGAACGAGCAGTTGTCAGTTTGTTAGACAAAAGAAATTTGATGGTGCAATGCTCTTCATTAGAAGATTTTTTCTGTGATCTGTCATGTGCTCCCAGGAAGTGCAGTGGTTGTGGATTCTATCTATTTCTCTAGATCTATGATCTATACTTGAATCTTGATTCCCCTTTAACTCATGTTTGGGAAAGTCTTCTTCAATTATGTCTCCCATTTCAAAATCTTGCGATTTTATGTATGATAGGGAATTTAGTGGGTCGGTTTCTCTGTGTTGATACATGTACTTCTTCTATGTTTCATCTGATCAACCCACGTATGTGTGTGGAAGTTGATGTGTTGAGGCCACCAGTCGATTCTGTGTGGATTGAAGCCAACGAGGACATACGGTGCAAGGAGCCGGTGGTCATCGACCATTGGGTGGAGTTCTTCTCATCTTGTTGTAGACTGGGTCACTTGGACGCCAACTGCAGATGGGATGTTCACAAGGGGAAGGTTCCAATTCATGTGAGTAATGGAGAGGATGTTAATCAGGCGAATCATTTGGTGAGCAAGGTGGTGCAGAGTAAACCAGAAGAATGTTTTTTTGAGGAACCCTCTGTGTCGGGGGGGGGGGGGGTGATCAGATTAAGAAGGATTTGAGGGACCAGAATACTATTAATGATGTGTAACATCGGATTGATGATCCATCTTCGCGACCGCATCAAATTGTAACTGGGTGTTTTTCTGGGAAGTAGGTTGTGGAATAAATTGAAGATCTTGATCTAGAACCCCAAACCAATTCAATTTAGAGTGTTTCTGCTTCAGGGGTCATCAATAAATCAGTAAAAAAGGGATTGGACCATGGTGGTGTTCAGAACAATAATTTTGTTGAGTGTTTGGAGAATGGTGAACCTATACAGAAGATTCCCAATGAACCGGATGGAGGAACAGCAGAAGGTGTGGAGTCTGAGGAGGGTTCCAGAGTATCTAAGGCTCATGAAGAGGGGAAGACCCCTAAGAAGAAGATGGGGAGAGGCCAGAAGGATTACTCAAATTTACCAGAACCGATGGAAACATGATCAAGTAAAAAATCTAAACCATGTAAAAAATAAATATCATATTATTCCATGGTTGATGTGTAGGAGAAGTATCAACTTACGGTTCAGGGAATCAGTAACGACATAATACTTGTGAGTGGTAAAGCTACCGCAAAATGTAACGAAATGGAAAATGACTCTAAATAACCTATCCTCTACTCTAAGGAGGAAATGGTGGAAGAATTATTTTTTGTCAATATCCCACAGGAAGAGGATGAAATGATGGGAAGACATATTCATGTGGAGGTAAACATCGAGAAGGCTAATTGGATTGAAAAATAGGATATGATCCTAATGAGAGGCTTCAATGACGGGAAAATCATCAAAGAAGAGTATATTCAAACATAGGACAAAATGGAATCTTGTTTCAAAGTTGTTATCGGTGAAGACCCTAATGCTAAAATATGGCTTATGAACTGGAATCTTTTTAGAGAGGAAAGTACCAATAGGTTGAGGCTATGAATTGATGGCTTTTACTTCTCTTATGAGGTTTCACCATCAGATTGATTGGGAACAGTTTCTCACTTTTCCTTAAAAATGATTTTATTAATAAAAAGTTAATTTTCAGTCAGTCATTGCATCCCACTAGTAATACTCTTGAAGGTATTTGTATGTCTTAGTAATACCAGGAATACATGACAACAAAGAACTATAAGTTTTACATGACAACTCTTTCTTCTACCATAAATCACAAAGCACCCATAACCTCTTCCAAAATATCAAAACACAATCTTTATCAATGTTAAATTTAAAGAACTTACCCTGTTGAAACAATTCTACATTTTGTTTTTCTGAAATTCATTGTCTTCCTTCTTTTATTTCTTAATTCTATCTAATAGATATAGTTGTATTTAAACATGAAACAAAATTGAGAAATTTTCTACACAAACAACTTCCATTCTAAATTTTCTCAAATAATTAATCCAATGTGCATGTTCTAAATATAAAATGGTAATTGTAGAATCATTTTTCTGACTCAAAGCATCAGCAACTTTGTTTTATTTTATAGTATATTAATGAATCCTGCAATCATAATCCTTGATTAGTTCCAACCATCTTCTCTATCTCAAGTTCAATTCTCTTTGAGTGAGTATATACCTCAAACTTTTATGGTCATTAAATATTTCACATTTTACTCCATACGTATGATTCTTCTAAATTTCTAAATAAAAAAACATAAGCTAATTACTAATCAAGCATGGGGTAATTTAACTCATGAGTTTTCAAATGACATGAGGCATAATAAATTACCTAAAAATTGTGCATTAAGAGGCAAACAAGTCTTTTCAACGAAGCATTAATTTAGATAACAAATTCACCATTTCAGTAAGGTAGTTCCAAAAATGAAGCATTCACCAATATTCTTTTATATTCCTAAAAAAATCATCATATTATTTTGTCCAGATAAACATAACAACTTTTCAAGTTAACATAGTCTATGAGATAGGTAACCATTCAAATGTTTCAAAAGAACTCCAGTAATATCCTTCTAAACTAACAAAATAACGCATATCAGTTATATTTTTGGGTCTTGTCCATTCTTCAACAACTTTCACTTTAGCGTGATAAATAGCTATGCCATATTTAAAAACATTGTTATCAAGGAATGAAATTTTTTTTTCAACCAAAATTAAATCATTATATATTTATAGCACGGTTTATTTATTTATGTTTTTAAAAACAAAACTTATATAACTTACATACTTTTATTTACTTTTAGTATATAGAAAGATTTCATTAATAAACTCATCTACAATCTTATCTAAGAACACAAGGAATATTATATTCACAAGATCGATGAATATAAAAGGTTTATTAGTTATCCCAAATGACATAACTCAAAATTCACAATGGATATATCTAGTACAAAACATAGTCTTTAGAATGTCTTCTTCCAATAATTTCAACTGATGGTTCCAAAATATCAAGTGGAACATTGAAAAATATTGTGCTCCTTGGATCTGATCAAACAAATCATCGATACTAGGAAAATGATATTTTTTTATTAATAGTGATGTTATTCATGGCTCTATAATCAATGAAATGTCTCATTGAACCATCTTTATTTTTAAGAAATAAGAGAGTATCACCCTAGGGTGATAATCTAGTTTGAATGAAACCATTATTTAATAACTCCTAAAATTTCTTCTTTGACACAAAAAGTTAAATCTGAGCTATTTGATAAGGGGGTTTTGAAATTAGTTTAGAATTAGAAACCAATTTTATAGTAAATTCAACTACCCAATCAGGTATAATATATGAAAACTCATCAGGAATAACATAAAGACACTCATTTACCACTGAAACATCCTTAATTTGAATATTTTTATTCTTTTCAACAATATGTGCATGGTAACAGTCATTTACACCTTTTCATAATTTCTAAGATTCCTGATATTTTATCAATGGTAAGGGTTCATTCTGGAAAACAAAAATAAACTATTTCTAAAATAAAAATATAGCAGCTCTACATTCAATCTTATAATGGTAATCAAAAATCCAATCTGTACCCAAAATAACATCAAAATCTACTAGAGGAAAACAATAAGGTTTTGTAGGTAATTTATTTCCATAGACAAGTACATGAAGATTCTTATTTTTTTTCTCAAAATTTCCCCAATGTGTTTGTTACAATAAGTTTTGGATTTATTTCTAGAAGTGGAATTTCCAATTCACTATAAGCATTTTCAGAAATAAAATAATGTGTTAAAACTGAATTAAACAACACATTGGTATAATATGAATAAACTAAAAATGTACCCAATACCACTTCAGTTTATATACCATCATCTACTGAAGTAGTTACAAATGATTTCAAGACACCTTTATACATATAGTCTGGATAGTTCCCATCATTCAAATTCTTCATCGGACACTCATTTTCATAATGTCCCATCTCATTACATTTAAAAAAATTTATTGACTATTTATCATATTTTCTCTTACAATTACCTGAATCTTTTTCAGTGTAGTTACGAGTCTTATGTCTTATTTTTCTATATCATAATCACATACCAAAATTTATAAGGCATTCTCCCATGTGTTTTTACCACAATTATCACAAACTGAAAACATAATCTTCTTACCATTATAATTTATTGATGAATTATTCCCTTTCACATACCACATAGCCATCTTTTTATACTAGTTGTTGAAGAACACATGATCATATCCAAAGTCCATTTCCAAATTCTCCGCACATCAAACAAGGTTTTCATAAACTTTGAACACAAGAGAATAAAATTCCATTAGGTACATTGGATATAATACTAAGTAAAAATTACTTATTTTACCATTAAGATACTGGATGAAATTGGGATCATACCTTTCTATTCGAGTGAATTTTTCTTTGTTAGCATTGACCGAGTCCTCATCTTACATAAATTTCATGAAATGGGTTACCATCCTAAGTTGAACAGCCTTAGGAAAATACTTATTAGGAAACATATTTTTGAATTCATGCCAATCAAGAGACTAAATCACCTCACTGTCCCTAACATTATTAAATATTGACCACCACTGATTGAATTCACCTTTAAAATGGAAAATAGAAAGTCTATCCTTTTGATTTTATGAACACCCCATTACATCAAATATCTTTTTTAGTGATTCAATTAACCTTTCAGATATCATATTGTCAGATAATCCTCTGAATTATGGGGGATGTTGCCTCATGAAATTATACACTACCGATATGTTCATATGTTGTGGTTCTAGTTTCTCTCATGTATGGATACCACAACCATTTATAGCTAGTCTGAACTGCACCATCACTATGACAAATTGTTTAGTTCTGATTCTAACTATCTAAGGTTGCTGATTTGGAAGGTTTTTCTCCATTGGATGTGATTCCAGTATAGCTACCATGTTTCCTCTATGGAAAACCATTCTGAACAAACATATCTTTGATGAAAAAATATGGTAATCTTCCAAATCTATATCATTTCAATTTACCATTAAGTAAATTTTTTTTATGGATATTCAATTAACAATATTTTAACACCTAATGTTATCTAAACCAACCATTGATACCAACGTTAAGGACCCAACCTTAAATGTTACACAATATTGATTTCAGTTAAGAAATCACATTTAGGATTTTTTATTTTTATAGTTTTATTGAATTAGTCTATAACTAGTAAATAACAACTCAAATATTACAAAGTAGAATATTCTACTCATTATCCATTTTTTTCAAAACATAATACTCTTTAAAACATGATATTTTTCTTGATTGAAATATTCATAACATTCATATTAACTTCTAACTTTCTCTTAAGAATCCTTATACCTAGTGAGAAACATTTAAAAAACGTGGGATGAGAAGAAAAATATCAGTAAGTGATATAAAAGAAGAAATAAAACCACTATTCCATGAATATTTTAAAATCATTAAAACATATTAACAAAATCATATTTTTCATCCATAAAACAGAAGTTCTATAACATACCTCATGAAATGATAATATTTATGAAAAAATTCTCTATAATCATAATTAATAAAGCTAAATTTTGGTATCTATATCATACTAACATTTTATCATTCATAGCTACATAGGGAGTAACATTTATGGTTATATTTGGAATACCCATCACAGTATATTACCAAAATATCATAGGAGAAACCCAATCATTTACCTCTGTATCATTACCCAATGAATTTGAGAGCTATCACGAGATCAACCACCATCGTTATATCATAGAACGACCTATATATATAACTAATTCCTAATATCCATAACATAATCATAACACATAAATCAAGAATAATGTAAAATAACATTTCCACTTTGTAATAAAAAATATAATTTTAAGATATTGATATAGTTAATCCATTCACATAACCAGTTTTTTGTTCCAAAATAACTAAAAAGGGAATATGGAATTTACTTTTGTTTTAAAAATACATTACACCTTGTGGAGTAGTCCAAATATAAAATAATGGTCATGGTGACGAAAAAGTTGTTGTTGTCATATACATTAAAAAACATACCTTTAGTTTTTTAGTAAAACACTACATAGAAAAAGATCCCTTTTGAAAACCTTTTTTATTAAATTAAATGTAAAAGGGGTTGATTATACACCGTATAAAATAATGTAGCATATATTATCAAAATATTCTGCAATGAAATCACATTGATATGAAGTCCCTCACCTCGAGGCTGACTTGTCTTGAACATTCTTTATATTCCTATCCTTTGGATGATCACCTTTCGTAACACTTTAACATCTCTACGAAGGGTGTTATACTATAAATAAGGCATCAATAATGTGGGTAGGGATTCTATGAAGGTTTATATGCATATAATAGCTGATCTAAAAGGTTTTTCATGTGTAAGAAACAAAGAAGAAGAGTTACTTTTTATAGGAGAGTCGATGGACACTCTTTAAATAATTAAAAGTATTATATTAATATAAATTTATTTTCTATACCAAATGGTTCAATGTTGATTTTTTTAAAAAACTATGATTATTATGGGTCTAAATCCATTCACCGAATAAAAATTATACAAGTATTGTATATTTTGTAATACTTATAATTATGTTTTATCCCTTTTAACTCATATTGTTTTGTTATGTAATTTATTGTTTTATAGTTAAAATAATTACTATAACATGTCAAAAGACCAATTAATGAGTAATTAATGAAATTTTTAGATTTATCTCAAATAGTTATCTGATTCTTGAATTTTTATAATTTTTTTAACATTTAATAAAATAATTTATATTTTTAAATATGAATTATGTCAATTTTGACACTATTCCTTACTTGACTTTTCTAAAAAAACCATATAAACTTTATTCCTACAAATAAACTACTAAAACTCATAAATACCATGTTTAATTCATTGATAAAATGTTTGGATGACATCAAATATTTCAATTTATATGTTTAATTCATCGATAAAATGTGTGAAATAGTTCATATACTTCAAGGGTTATACACTTTTATTCTAGGTTGGAGATACCAATTGATATATTAAGTAGATATAATAATGTTCAACTCGAAACTTATACACTCACTTCAATAAACATATTAGAAATACTCAAGTTCAAATATCAGGATGAGTAGCCTTGGTACACTTTCATTCTTCCACTTTTATCAAGCCTCTAATTGATTCAATTTCCCCCAATTTTTGTTATTTTTTATATTTTTATAACCAAGGATGAGATATTAATAATGATTTACCATGTAATTTAATCTCTAGGGGGAAAATTCAAGAATAATAAAATCTATATCATGCAATTAATATGGAATTAACTTCATCATACTCTACTTTTATCCTCATCGAGGAGACATTTCTCATTATCTTTATTGTAGTAAATCTATTCGATATAAATGCTATAATAAATTCATGTTTAGGATTAACCAAAATTGGTCTCCATTAATTGGTTTTATAGATTTTACAATTCATAAATACTCACCAATGATGATCCTTTTTAATATATCAATTTGGAATTCAAAATGTATGATCAAACCTTGATGGGATAATGTTCACTTTCCTATCATGTATTGAACACCCATACATTATCTCATGTCCCACCCCGATATTTTGACATAACTTCAATTACCTTTATTAAAATTAAAAATACCTAACATAAAGATTAAATGAACAATGTGGTTTTTATTTTCTTCTTAATCTGAACAACACAGTTGAGATGATTTTTTGAACTTATTTGCTATTTTTTTTACTCTTTATAATTCCCCATCTAAACATAATTTTTTATTTATCTTGTGGAATTATGTATATTTTTACTTATTCTTCTCCTTATGAATTGAGTGAAGATGTTCTACTCTTAAAAACCTTCATGGATGATAATTTTTTAATTATTTGAAGGGTGGATTCATATTTTGGAAAAATAGTTAAACAAACTTTTTCATTGTCTACATGTTTTTTTCACCTCTCACACAAAACTTGTTTAAAATAACAGTTTTCTTATATTGAAATCGTATCATGAATATTATATTCTTTATGTGGAATATTTTATTTTTCTTTTGATCTAGTATTTTCTTGTACATATTCCATTTTCCCCTATCTCTCAGAATATTATAGTTAGACTACTAAAATAACATTAGGTGTATTAGAAAAATGTTTTAGTTTTACACAAGGATTATTCTATGTAAATTGTTTCACATTAGTTCTTCAGGATAATGTACAATTATTAGAATTATTGGATTTTTAATCCAATGTATTCTCACCTTTATCGCATGATATCTTCTTGGGAGAGTTATTCTTTGCATCATAATTCCTCTTACATCTTTGGTAGCTACTTCTTTCTTTACTAACTTATGTGATATTATTTTTATTTTATATTTTGATACATGTCAATATGAGCATGTGTAGATACCCAAACTTCTCATACATATAAATTATATCTTTTATATGAATATTCATTACATTACACAAATACACACTTATGGACCATAACATTATAGTGCATTTTGAGTCTAGACACACAATATTTTTATTTCATGAAATATTTTCAATATATCTCATAAATACCTGTACACATAGTCCTCTTAATATATATACCCTACTTAAAATTTTTCTTCATAACATGTAGAAAGGAAACACTATATAATTTGTGCTCAATTTATAAGTCAGTTTAAACATGGGAGAAATCAATATATCATGAAAATATGTGTATGTGAACGTTATAATAAAATTTTAAAACTATACCCTACATATAATTGATTATAAACATTATTCATGGACTATATATTTGTAGTACATAAGAAATGAATCATAATGGAATAAAAGAACATAATCCATGAGGGCATAAAACTGATATAAGATATATTTTTATCAAACACATAAACATATAAAAACATTTCTTTGTATTCAATGATCATTAAAAACTATTGCATCTGATTCTTTCGCAAGGGCGCACACATGCGCGTGCCTCCATCACGTGGAGGACGCGTGGCTTGTTGCCCCGCATTTCTGCTTTCCAAAGGTGGGCAGAATTCGCTCCTTATTCAGGGACGCCTGCTCCTTGATCGAAATGGGATGATGGGATGTCGGTTCCTCCTTCCGTGGATTCCTCCATGAAACTCGTCACCTAGTCCGGGTCTCCCTCATAGATTTAAGACGTGTTCGTGAATGTCTTCCCGATGCCATATCTTCATTGATACCAGTTAATTACGCTGCTTTCGTCGAGACGCTCCAAGGGGTCTGGTCGGTGCAGCAACCTTCGGTTAGTGGAGTGGTCACGCTGAGGCATCATTGGTGTGTCTTGATGCTAGTGGGTTGGCATGTCTATCTTATGTCCCTTATTATAGGGCTTCTTGAGGGTGCGGAAGCCCGAGGCATCCCACATTAAACGCGGGGAATTGTATTCCATAGGCATGTATCTGAGGTTTTCTTCATCTTACCATGATTAACACAGGGTATTCCATGAGTTTAACATCTAGCGGAGACGGATTGGACTAATCGGAACACTGAGAGTGGATTAGATAAAAGAACCCCCATAGAGGGAATGCCGATATTAGGGCCGACACATGGGTGGCTTCATGAATGCTGTCGAGTGTAATGAGGTGGCATGATCCCACCGGGATGTGGCAGCCCGGGTAAGAATCAGGATGGGTGATGAAGTGAAGGGTCTTGAACCTCGTGGAGGCTTCCTACATATCCCCGTGGTAGGGAATCAAATTCTACATAGTTCCTGATGGAATTGGGATTATGCTCTGAGGCGGCCCACAATGATGGATGGATGGGGCTTAAACTCTGAGGCAAACCACAATGATGGATGGATGGGGCTTACATTCTGAGGCGGCTCATAATGGTGGATGGATGGGGATTACAATCTGAGGCGGCCCACAATGGTGGATGGATGGGGCTTACACTCTGAGGCGGCCCACAATGGTGGATGGATTACACTCTGAGGTGGCCCACAATGGTGGATGGATGGGGATTACAATCTGAGGCGGCCCACAATGGTGAATAGATGGGGATTACACTATGAGGTGGCCCACAATGGTGGATGGATAGGGCTTACACTCTAAGGTTGACCACAATGCTGGATTAATGGGGCTTACACTCTGAGGCAGCCCCCAATGGTGGATGGATGGGGATTACACTCTGAGGCAGCCCACAATGGTGGATAGATGGGGCTTGCACTCTGAGGGGGCCCACAATGATGGATGGATGGGGCTTACACTCTGAGGCAGCCCACAATGATGGATGGATGGGGCTTACACTCTGAGGTGACCCACAATGGTGGGTGAACCAACGTGAAGAGGTCGGAACGACCGGGTGGTGGGATTGAACCTCATGGAGGATTCCTACATATCCTCGTGGTAGGGAATCAAAGTCCACGTAGTTTGGGTTGTGCCGGATAACTGACATGAAGAAGGACTAGGGGTCCGATGGGTATTGGGATTGAACCTCAGGGAGGCTTTCTACGTACCATGCCTTGACATGGATCAAAGTCCTCATTGTTCGGGTGTACAGTTTAACTTCATCCGGGATGAGGGTTGGTGTCATAGTCGATGCTTACTCTAAGCCCACGTGAGTCATGCTCGGTGTGAGAAACAAGTGGCGGCAGAGACCTGACGATCACGTCGCAAAGGTTGCATCCGTGGGAAGCGAAGAGGGGCTTACATGTTGAGAAGCCCGTGGTGTCGGGTCTTACTCTTGGATGGAGGCCTGTGGGTGACAAACCGCAGTGGGAGAGGGATTTGGGACCGAAGAAAGAAGGTGTCCCACTTCCCTTCATAATCCCCGCTGGCCCTGGCATCGGGGAAGTACAGAGGTGCATGGGTGGTACCTTCTATAAGAGGAGCTAGGGGCTTACACCAAGGCATCTACCCTTCCCCGCAGACAAATGCCACTCCGAGAAGGAGCATATCATCCCATGTGGGGGTGATACCATCCCTGAGGAGACGAATGGGCATGGAGAATGTCTGAGGTGGGGGGACCCTGTGTGCGAGGCACGGGGCCAGATCACAGTTTAACGTCATGTGTTGAGGACAAAGGGATTGACAGTTTAACGTCCGGAAGCTCGTACAAGGTGGGTTGGCTCTGCACCCCTAGGACTTACATAACTGATGCCCTCTTCCCCTTATAGAAGGTAAGGCATCGGTAAGGACGTAGTGAAGGGGGGTTGCAGAGCGAACCCTTGAGGGGTCCACATTTTCATGGCTATGCGAAGAAGCAATAGTCGTTAGCATGCCTATGCGATTAAGCATGAGGCAAAGCAACACAATAGGAAAAACCACCCAAGGGACCTTGAGGTTACTTCGTACGAGCCTAGAAGGTCGTATGAGAAAAAAATGCATGGTGTGTATGCCCAGTGTGTGTGTCAGGGGCATCCAAGAGGAGGACATTGGGCGCCGACGTAGGGAGGCACCCAGGGAGCATCAAGGTGAGGGGTCCTAGGGGTTGTGCGCAAAGAAATGCTTGGCACAAAAAACACCACGATGGCGTGTAATCGGGGCAGAGGGCTTGCGCACGGCTAGTAGGATCGCCCACAAGGGATATGAATTGCGCGTGAGTGGAAAAGGCCACACCCAAAGGTAAGGCCTCACCCATTGAAAGAAATTGCGGGAAATTGGACCGTTTTGTGCGCAACGGAATGAATTGCATGCAAGGGAGGAACCCTGAAGGGTTTGGAATTCTGTTTAAGCTATTGGGATCACACGTAAAGGTGGATCTTGGGGAGAGGTGGTGTGAAAATGATCAGTACCTGAAGGCCATCTTGTGCGCATGGAAGTCTGATTTCGTGCACGAGAGACGGTTCGAATTCCTTAACACCGAAACGGAATGGATCTCCTTCTATTTAAAGGCATCCGGCGGTGCAGAATTTAGGGTGGCTCACAAAACATGCACGCCAGAGATGGTGGTGTAGAATGTTAACCGCGCCAGGGACCCTTCTCGAATCCCGGATCCTTTCGGTGTGGCCCTACATTTCGGTGCGCATACCCCTTTTTTCCAAGCAACAATTCTGGGCCCTCTGGACCGAGCCTTCGGGTTCGAATATGACTTCTCTTTGTCATTTCAAAACATCCTTCAGTAATTACAGACTTTTCGGCATCTAAAAATTCCCCCCTCAGAATTGGATCAATGAGGCGTCACAATGATTGGATTATGAGGGAAACGCCGAAACGCCGAAGTGTTGGGCTTCGTGGGCCCCCCTTAATGAAAAAAATGGTGTGGCGCACAAAACGACAGCTAGCGCGGAATCATATTTCCATGTGGCGCGGAACCCCGACTTCACCTATAAAAGGGGCCATGGGTTTGAGGATCTGTAGGAAACTTTCTCGTGCGACAGGCTCTGAGCTCTCGTGCTCGAAATTGCTTCTGCGCCTGTGCATAAAACCAGCTTTGGCAGCATGAAATTGCTCCAAATTTTGGCTATATTTATGCGCAAACCCGGGATTTTCCACGTCGAATTCTCAGATTACGCGCCAGGCTTTCGAATTCCATGCAACATTCCCAGATTTCACGCAACACTTCTAGATTCGACGCAACACTCTTAAAGCACTCAGTTGGAAGAAGATGGTCACAAATCAAATAAATGAGGGGGAAGACTCCGCTCGCAAAACTGCAATGGCTGTGAACGAAGAGGTTTATGGCACCAGGGTGGTTATCTCCAATAACCACACTCTATTCAACCTACTAACAACCGCCCAAAAAGAGTACCCTTTGTCCAATGACCTTCCATTATGTAACATCGACATTCTGGAGGAGGTTCCCCTGTCGGGCTTCAAGGCTGATACATCGCGGTCATGGGTGACCCATGAGGATGACCTTCCCCGATATAATATCGCCAGTAATGGTCATCCTTCCAGAGAAACCAGTCACATGGATGTATATGTCCTAAACCCGAGGACTAGGACCATTACTGGGGGTGATCCTATTGCGGAGAGTTTCTCAGCCCTCTATGCAAGCACATTCCGTCATATCATCTTGGACGATACAAAGGGTTGGATGCAAGATTGGGAATTGCGGTCCAGAGGCAACTTCACCAATGAGTGGGCCTGGGCATACTGGGTTCGCCATACCTGCAACCAATCTGGGGTCACGCTGTGGCACATTGGTCTGTTCGAGGTGGTGTGGACATCATAGTTCCACATCTACCGCCAACCTGAGCTCGGGACGAAGCTGTTCACCCAGTGGTCCCATGATACCAACACATTCAATCTTCACCATGATGAAGTTGGCATTAGCCTCTGGTAAGTCCACTGCATCACAGTTATCCCACTGGAGGGCTATCAATATGACGAGTTCCTTCCTTCGATGAACATCTGAGAGGACAAATCACGGACCCCCATGCTGACGTGGCATCTGCTGGAGCTGGCCAAAGAGAGGTTGGAGGTCAAGGACATCCTGAAGTACATCGCCTAAAAAGAATGGTTCATCCTGTTCCTGGAGAAGCATCTGGAGGTCAAGATGCCGAGATGAGGAAAATTGTGTCCAACTGTGGCTCAGAGGAGCAAGAATGGATCGTACTAGAGGATCTTGGGGGTGGGACAATACCAATCATAGGGATACAGTGTTAATGAGTCCCATGACCCAAATGTTTGATATTCCGGGTTTCTCACCACCTTCCTGAGCGGGTGACTCCTACTAGTGCGGGACACAAGGATGGGCATCCGTCCAGCAACTCTGGTGATGGCGGGCACCATGGCCGCCAACAAAAAGATTAATCTGGGGGTCCCCGTGCTGGCTCGTCTATACGCCATCCTAGGACGCATCTCAAGAGGGGGTATCCTGTGAGAGTATGTGGCCCCTTATAGATATTCCATGGCTAGGTGGCGGCTCATCTTGGCGGGTACACTATCCCAAATGCCAATCATCGTCCAGGAAACGGCCTGCAACCATCTCTGTTGAACTTTGTCGGGGTCGCACTGATGATGCTCAGCGAGGAGGGAGTAAGGATCAAAATTGGTAAACATGCCAACTTTACCTTCATCCCATTCCCCACCCCCGACCGGCCAAATGGTAGACAACAGGAATGGCTCGCTGGAGTAGCAGGAATACTTCCAGAGCATCAGAGGCGGGGTGCTTGTGGCTCGGATTGATGGGAAGATCTTCTATGAGCCTTACGTGCCAAACCGATTCACCAGGTAGTTCAGGTGCCTCCAGAAAATGCTGAAGAGGGTATTCACAGAAATCTGGGAGGAGAGTAATCTCTACGCCCTTCGCCAAATGTGGTTAATGTTTACAACTTGTGGCTCTGGCGATGTCATTACCCTTCCTCCCATTGGGGCCGACGCTGGCCTATCAACCGAGTATTCCAAACACTGGGCCGTCGCATACCCCGAGGGGATTTTTCACAAGAGTGTTTGGAAACTCGAGACTACTCGTGTGGAACCTGGGTGACGAGAGACCAGGAAAAGTGCGGCTAGAAGGGGGAGACCAAGGGCGCGCCAGGTAGCGAGGCCTACGCAGGCCGGGACCTCACCAGCGGGAGCATCGCATGGCATGACCGACGAGCTTCCTGAAAATCGGATAAGGTTTATGCTTCAACCTTTCAACGATGCAATCTTACTAGCACTATGGTCATCCTGGTTAACCCTGCGATAGTCGATGAGCAATGAAGCTCTCTGGAAGAAGATAATGCGGGAATGAGTCCAGCTACCAGAATTCGGGCTTTTCTGGATTTTTTACAGAGTAAACTTCCACCGGTGACATGCATATCTAATGTCCATGGAAACATACACACGCCAATGGGGTTGGCGTGTGGATCCACCTTTCCTGGTGAAAGGGATGCTCGACCAAGAGCATGATCCGGAAATGATGCCACAGGGAGAAGGTGACAGTGACGAGTCAGAGGACAATGTGATCAGAGAGGATGTGGGAGGAGAAGAGGAAGGTGAAAGATAAGGTGAGAGATAAGATGAAAGAGAAGGTGAAGGAGAACCCGATGGTGAGGGGTCATAGGGGTCGCCCTACCAAGGGAGTCTCCGGGAGAGTGGCGAGATTGTCAGTTCTAACATAGACATAACCGAGATACTCGAGGTATGCTTCAACACTCATCTATCCTTGTACTCTCTTCCCTTTGAAACCCATATCCCATCTTCCTTATCTTGCTCCGGAGCACATTGGTGCCGATCAAGCATCTCTAGTTGAAGGAGGGGAGGAAGCATCAATAGGGCTAGGCGGGGCACCGATGCCCATTATTGAGCTGACGAGTGCTGAGGGATATCCTGCCACGACAGATCATGCAGCGGACAGAGCACTAGAGGCGGACGCCTTGGATTTCTGTAAGTCCCTCGCTTCAATGCCAATAATAAATGTTGAATAACTCAACTGACCAGGGTGCTTCCTGTCTGTGCAGTGACCATGGCATTGGGGGCTCATCGGGCTACTGAGCCCATACCATCCATGGGCGTGCCGATGACAAGAAGACTGCCCCTCCCAGAACATGCCTCCCAAACTGAGTTGGCTCTAGCTACTGGTGAACAGGGAGCAGCAGACATTGGTGGTGCTGCTGTCGGGGTAGGGTCAAAAGTTGACGAGGGTGCCACCATGATCGAGGGGATAGAAGAAGGTCACCCCAGTGCTGATGAGCCTGCTCCCTTGGAAGGAATCCCTGAGGAGGACCCTGCCGCTTCTCTGTTGGCTATCTTCCCTGTCTATCGGTCCACTGACCCCAAATAAATCGACAATTCTGACTCAGAAGCGGCCAAGGAGAGCCGAATGATGCGAAACAAGGGATAGAATTGCATCCGACATTTTCTCAATCATCCTCAGACCGAATGGTTGATGTATATGGGATCAATAAAAACCTGGTTGCGCTTCCTATGTGCTAGAGGAGTAGATGATCAACGCCTTCATCTGATGGTCCGTGACTACATGGCTGAGAAGATGTGAGTGAGTGGCTAGCGTGCCGACATCATCCGATGCCAGGAGGAGTCAGGGAGTACCTGAGAACCCCGGAAGGCGGAGAAAGAGGTGCAATGCCTTGAGGAGCAGGCGAAATAACAACAGATATTCACCGGAAACTGCTCTGAAGTCATGGAGCAGCTAAGGGACCAGTTGGAAGATGCTCAAGAGCAACTCGTAGAAGCAATTTTCTAGATAACCGAGCTCCAAGATGAACAGGAGTGGGCAGAGGCCAGGGTCATTGAACTATGAACCACGACCGCTGATGAGGAGAGGGTCCTCAGGGGACGGGAGGCAGTCCTAGAGGCCAGCAACCAGAAGGTACTGGTGTTGGAAAGATCAATCCAAAATGCTGATCCTTAAGGTACCTGTTTTGGCCGAACCGATAAACTTATCTCACTCTACTGCTTCTTGCTTTCCTCTTTGTATGTATGAGCAAATTTTGTTTACTTTCCCCTTTGATTTACATACTTCTTACTTTGGTTTAAGATTCTCAACCAAAATTCCAAAATAAATATCAATCCATCCCTAAGCTCACGTAGGCCGTGAGAAACAAAGGAGGCTCACAGTATTACTTCGTTTGATTGTGGGAGTTCCAACCAATCTTCAGGCATTCAAAATTCGAACCCGGATTACCAAGTAGAAAAGGGAGGCCCATCCAAAGGAAGGGTACCTCATTCCTGATCGATGTATCATCTTCTCAAAGTGCTCTAGCACACAAACGGGGCAATGCCAGGGGCATTGGAATCAGTCCGAACATAGGGAAATGAAAAAGTTTGAATCACGTTACCCCAAATTCGGAACACTGTGGGAGGGGTATGGCAATGAAAGATGGATATTGACCGTGTTCGAAACACAACATCCTTATTGCATTATCCTGAAATGGGAACAATAAAAGAGGGCTGACCGCAGACCTTGTTCGCAATATGGGGCCTAACTCAAATATCGTCGATCAGTCTTCTGAAAGGTTGTCCTAGGATAGTAGGTGGACCATAGTTCAAGAATCCATACTATTAGGGGGTCCCTTCAAACGTGAAAGAGGAAAAAGATCCGAATAAAGGGGCACAAAAAGCGTGGAAAGTGAAGTGGTGGTTTGTTCAAACAGAATCCAACACTCTTGAAACTACGCCACTATAATGAAAGCACATTATGTGGGTGCATTAATCTGGTCATGGACCATTCCTACTCTGAGATAGGACCTCTGGCGAGAGAACTGTTTCTTCCCAATGCCATTATTGGGCATCCTGAACTTGTTCAGGGAAAATGATGTAGTTTCATAATTACCTAGGGGGCAGGCCAGGAGGCTGACCGTAGGAAAAAGGATGGGATTTGTGATTCCCAGGGCTGGACCCAAGACAAAATTTCTGGGCGTTTCTACATATCTTATAAGGATGATAATCAAGCCATACATAGTTCTTAAGAGGGTCTTGGTTTAAGGTATTAGATCTTAGAACAGAAAGACCACATGAGAGGCATGGTAAGGTGCTTATGAAACCCAACATGAATGAGTATGTATGTCCTGATTACCACGTGTTCCTGGGGAAAGTGCTCAGGTGAGGGGACCGAACATGAAAGTTGAGTTGGGCCTGTGACAAAGTGCAAATGCATTCCTATGTACCCCATGAGGATGGGGATCAAGCTACACGTAGTTCTAAGATGGGGGTATGGTAAGGTACCAATTCCAGGAATGAAAGGAGGCGTGCAAGTCTAGCCCTCTCACCAAAAAGAAGTAGCATTTGATGTATCTTGTTTGCCCTTAAAGGTGAATGTGATTTTTCTTTGTGAAGGGACAAGCCCTGGGTGGAAATTCTTGGCATCGCCATAATAATAAAGCTGTATATAGGTGTTGACAAATGTTATGGAAAATGACCGATACCCAACGTGGTTTCCCTTATAATGAGGTCACCACAATGCAGTGCTGTTTTTCGTCATGCGGACAGGACGATAATGTCAATGTTTATGGTCATGTGATTGGAAAAATCAACACAGTTTAAGGTCATGTGGATTGGACATGAGGGAATGCGCATGACGCGATAAAGCATACCCGACACGAATAGGGATGAGGTCTGCATCATCCCTGCGCGCAGTCCTCGGGAGAAAAGACCCGAGCCAAGAGGCCGACAAGGGACGGAGGATAAGGGACAGGAGGAGCTAGCTACCAGCGGAGCTAGACCCAAAAAAATGATGTCTAAATGACCCCACATATCCCATGTGGAAGAAGGGTAAAGCCGCAAGAGCTCTTAATGATGATCATAGTTTATGGTCTTAGAGCTCGGACCGTGGGGAGCCCCAAAGAATGTCGTATTGCAGCTTGTCCCCTTGATGCATGAAAGCGCATTGAGGGATAGTGCCTGGAGTGTCGAAATCCCACCTGAACATAATGGCGGTGGAGCACAATGTAAATCATGTAACTAACATTCAAGGCTTGAAAGGGCTGGCATGACGACAGAGGAGTACTGCTGACCATGTTCGCAACACAGCATCTCATCGCGTTAGCCTCAAATGGGGACAAACTAATGAATGTCGACCATTGACCATGTTCGCAACAAGGGACCTGTCTCAATTTGTCATCTAAAACCCTCAGGGGCGTCGACCCATAATGGTAGGAGATACCTTAGGCGCGGTATCCATGCCATTTTTTGGGGGTCCCTTCGGGTTTGAAATGATAACGGTGGCCCAAATGAAGGGAAACACGAAGCCAAAAAAGTGGATGGAAACTTACACATGTTGAATCCGAAACTCCAGGTCCTAGACCAGAGTAATCTTAAACACATCGGAAAACCACTGTAATGGGGTCAAAAGGGGTGATGCAACCTGAGAGGGGCCAATTTGAAGAAAAATGGCATATAACAGGGGACGCAGGACTCTCCAGAGGAAATAAATGGAATGGTCTTGATAGGCCCAATGGGAATGAGGGAGTAGCCCCATACCGCACCATATATTCCTATCCCGAGGGAAAGTGCAGGCCAAGGGGGAAATATAATAGAGAGATCCCTGACAGATGGGGTTGGACCTAAAATATTAAGTGCTCATGCAATCCTACGTATCCCATAAAGATGGGAATCAAGCCACACGTAGTTCTGCAGGATACAGTTTAACGTCATGCGGGACGATCGGGTAGTTTAAGGTCGTGAGGGACTGAAGTCCAGTTTAAGGTCCTAGAGGACCCAACATTTTAGGGTCATGTTGGACCAAAGAGTTCAGGAAAAATACTATTTTATGAACCTGGCATTGGTGGGAGGAGTTATACGCTCACCATCCATGGTCACCAAGGAGTATGCATCATTGGGATACACCTTATGGACAATGAAAGGTCCCCCTAATTGGGCTCCCACTTGGGTGGTTTCCTGTCGGGGACCATTGGCGCCCTGAGGGCCAGTACCAGGTCACCTTGTAGGAAGGAGCGGAGGCAAACCTTCTTATTGAAAGCTCGATCCATCATACTTTGATTCCTTTCCAAATTGTGCAAAGCACGAAGACTATTCACATCCAGTTCATCCAATTCAGCTAGACGGATTTCAGAAACTCTATCTGCCACTTTCTGGTCATACACCGCTATGAGAAATGAGGAAAACTGATTCTCAATGGGCAGGATGACCTCAGTTCCGTACACCAGGGAATATGGGGTCACTTGGGTGGAATTACGAGTTGTCGTCTGATAATCCCAGAGGGCGTTGGGAAGATTATCTGGCCAAATCTTCTTGTTCTGACCAACCATCTTTTGCCTAATATTAGAGAGGGTTTTGTTAAATGCCTCAATCTGTCCATTTTGCTGTGCATGATAGCAGGAGGTATGGTTTGAGTGAATGTTTTACTTAGCGTACAATTTCTTCAGGTCAGCTACTCAGAATTTGGTGTCGTTATCAGTGAGGATAGCGTGAGGTACTCCAAATCGATAGATTATATTGGAACCCACGAAGTCGGTGATAGAACATGATTTGACTTCCTTGAGCAGAATTGCCTCTTCCAACTTGGAAAAGAACTTAGTCGCGGTCAGAAAGAACCAGCATTGGAGAACCATTGCTGGTGGGTAAGTTCCTATGACATCCAACACCCAGACATCAAAGGGCCAATAATACTTGGTATTGTAGAGAGGCTCTAGTGGCCGATGCACAAAGTTAGCATGGACTTGGCACACATGGAACCTCTTGGTGAACTCAACACAGTCATGGATCATGGAGGGCCGAAAGTACCCGAGTCTCCGAATCTGGTGAGACAACTTCGACCAAGCCTGATGAGCATCGCAGGAACTGGCGTGGACCTCTAGCATGACTTGTGGGATATCAAATACCTGAATACAAAAAAGGAGAATAACATCAAACCCACGTTTATAGAGAATCTTCCCAAGGCTGGGACCACTCTAAAGGGTAAACTATAGCATGTGGCATCAGATTCACTCGCACTCAGCCTGTTCTGACAGAAGATTATCGTATTAGAGGTACTCAACCAAAGGTGTCCTCAAATCAAGAATCATCTTGATCACTGCACCTGGGGGACCTGACGGTTCTAACATAGAGGCTCCGACGGTGAGATGGATTACCCGTGAGCCATCATCATCATCTGGGGTAACAAAAGATATGACTCTCCGGTGGGCCACATGGATAATTAAATCATCCTCTTTAGGATCTGCGAGTGATGCAACAAAACTGGCCAAAGCATCTGCCCGACCATTCTACGGCTGAGGAACATAAGTAACCTCCGGCCAAGAAGGGAGCTGAGCCATTAGCTGGAGAGTATGCTTTAACAATGGCACGAGCTCTGGTTTCCTGATGACATAGTAACCCTTGACCTGCTTGATGACCAACTCGGAGTCCCCTTTCACATGAAGATGGGGCACGTCGACCTCAAGGGCTAGCTCGAGGCTAGTAATGAGGGAATGATAATCTACCTCATTTTTGGTGCAATCGTTCGACAACAGAAATGAATATGGCAGAATGGAATGCACCGGAGTAATGAAGACGACACACATGCCTACTCTGTTGAGACTAGGGTCATTGAGTCTCCTCCCGGTGGGGCTCTAGGAGGATCTATCAAAGTACATTTTACAACATGGGATGGCATGATCGACTGAGAGTATTGCGTCATCAGGAAAGTCCCAGTCCAGAGATTGATCTGCGGAGGTTGGATGGGAAGCTTGAAAGTCTGCCAATGCCTATCCTTTGATAGCCTTATAAGGCACAAAACTGATGTCAAACTACTGGATAATTACCGCCCACCGCACCAGTCATCCAATCAACATAGGTCGGTTCAGGATGTACTTCAATGGGTCTACCCGATAGACCAGCTGTACCTCGTGGTGCTGTAAGTAGTGCTTTAATTTCTGTACGGAAAATACGAGTGCCAGAAAACTCTTCTCAATGAGAGAATATCTGATTACCGTATTGAGGAGCATGCGACTGAGGCAGTATATGATTTTATATGTTCCCTCATTGTTATTCTGGGGGAGAAGTGAACCAAGGGACCATTCCAGGGCGGTCACGTAAGGACCAATGGGTTCCCGGAGACAGGTGGCATCAAGACCGGAGGTTGGAGCAGATACTGCTTGATTTCCTCAAAGGCAGACTCACACTCCATGTCCCATTCAAAGTTGTTTCCTTTCATCATGAGCCTGTAAAATGGATTACACTTGCCATCCATATTCTTAATGAATCGGAATATGTAGGCTAAGTGGCCTTGGAAACCTCAAAGCTCCTGAATATTACTCTGGGGAGACATCTGGATGATGGCCTTGATCTTTTCTGGGTCTAACTCAATGCCTCAGTACCTGAAAAAAATCCAAGTAACTTTCCAGATGTGACCCCGAAATTACACTTCAACGGGTTCATCATTAGGTGGCGGGAACGGAGGAAACCAAACACTTTCTCAAGGTCCTTGAGATGGTCCTACTGCTGGAAAGATTTGACCACCAGATCATACACATAGCATTTCACCAATGTTCCCAGAATTTGCTTGAATATACAGTGCATGGCCCACTGATAGGTGGCACCTTCATTTTCTGGGCTGAAGGGCATAACCTGGAAACAGAAAGTACCTTGGGGGGGGGGGGCTTGAAAGCTGTGGATTCTTCATCCTCAAGGGCCATCTAGATCTGGTTATACCTAGAGTACCCATCCATGAATGATAGGACTTGGAACCCGGTCATGGCATTAATCAACAACTCTGTCACTGGAAGGGGACAATCATCATTTGGACAGTGACGATTGAGGTCACGAAAGTCAATACAGACCCTGATTTGTCCGTTCTTCTTCCTGACTGGCACAATGTTGGCTAGCCACTTGGGATACTGGACTTCCTTATGGAAGTTGGATTTGATGATCTTATCAACTTCAACCTCGACCATGGCACCATGAGAAGGGTGCATCTTTCTTGGATGTTATTTGAATCCGCGATGACTTTCCAGAAGACCGAGACGGTAAACAACTACCTGAGGATCCAATCCTAGAATCTCATTGTAACTCCAGGAAAACACATCACAGTGCTGTTTGTGGAAGTCCACGTACCGTTGCCGCTCCTCGAGGGGTATGGTGGCACTGAACAATGTGGGTCTCGGGTCTCACTCGCTATTGAGGTTCACCTGTAACAACTCGTCGACCGTGGTGGAGACCCCTTCCTCAAAAGCAGGGGGGAATCTTCCATGTCCTCTTCTCCACTTATGGAAGGATCTGACACGAGGGAAAATTCCTCTGAGCTACCAAATCCTGATGGGAGGATGATACCAAATTGTGCAGCAGTGGTTATTGCATCGGGAAACTATGACGCTTCAGAGACCGTAGCAACGAAGGCTGTCAACCCGATCCCATCCGGTCTCTGGCCCAGAGGGCCATGCTTGACGATATCAAAGCAATGGTGGCATGTCGGCCGAAGTCGACTTATTACATCCCGAAAAAATAGACAATTATGATGTACTTCCATTACTATGAGCCAGACGTCCCGATACCTAAAGGGAGTGGGAGGCTCCGGGATCACTGAGGCCTGATTCACATAAGAGTACGAAGTGATCCTCTGGTTCTGTTGGGAGTTGGGCGGATGGTTCCTTCTTGTCCCAGAAATGATGAAAGATTGCCCCATTTCAGGGGTGGTTGCTTCTGACCAATGGATTGGGAAGATGTAAGCATCATTCAAACCTACCAAAGGGTCGATCGTAGCGGCGACATGTTCAAATTCACTTGCCTGGACTTGTTTATCCCTGCTCTTGTAATAGTTAGCATCCAATTAGCGGGCTTTACAAGAGGCGAAAGGAGACACGTCACCTTTGAGGACTCCCACTCGACCATTAAGGGAGTATTTGAGGCATTGGTGATACGATGAGGGGACTGCCACGTGATGGTGGATCCACAGTCTACCCATCAACACATTGTACGCGGTGTCCTGGGAGAAAACCATGAACTCAGTGTTGGCAACCAGGCCACTGGACTAAGTCCTCAAGTGGATCTTTCCAACTGGAGTATACTCTGTCCTATCATATCCCTAGAATCTTAAATTAGAGAGATTCAGGTCATCCTCAGGTAACCCTAGCTTCCGCAGTGTCCGTGTAGGGATAAGGTTGATCCTAGAGCCGGTATGAATGAGGCAGTGGTAGATTTCCACACCATTGAAATAGCTGTAAATATACCGCGGATGAATATGCCCATGTACGAGGGAGCTCTCATCCTCCCCGGAGAACGAAATGACATCCTGACATTCGGCATCCTCAAACACTTCAGTGTGAAAAGCCTCTGCGGCTACTCTCTCTATCTCAAACTGGAGGGGGCTTCTTAAAGCCTCGGTGAGTGCCTCATGCATATCTGATGATAGATGAAGGGATTCAAGAATGGAAACCTTTACTGGGATACTAGAAAGGTGCTTAAGAATATCGTACTTCTATTTCAGGCGCGAACCTCTGCTTACAGGAAGTCACTCTGTGACCGGAGGCATGACAGGCCCTACCGACTGGATCGGCGGCTAACTAGTACTAGGAATATCTCATTTTTCACTAGTCAATGCCTGAAGAGTGGTTCTTGGATGAGTACTGGAAGGCTGGGTTCAGCAATTGGTAGGGTGAATCTAGTCGCGGCGCAACCGATGTTGATCTGCCTGATCCAATAACAAAAACTGTTGTGGAGGCGGACCTGTCGACACTGGATGAAGGGGCCGCATGTGCTGAGCTCTACACTGGGCCTGCCATATGGTCTCAGCGGCGTGGACGGCCTGTCCGGAGGTTCCAACTGTCATGCCCTGGTGATCGATGTTACCACAGCTTCGATGATGTTGGCGACGACAAGGGACATTGGGAAGGTCTACCTGGCGTTCCCCATTATCGGGAGTCAAATAGGGATTTACCAACTCTACGGTGTTAACCGAAGCATACCCCAGACTTTCACTTGAAGAGTCATCCACTAATAGGTTGAGTCCTGGAGGGATCCCCATTTATGGGGGAATAAAGAATCCAAGAGTGCGGGACGACGACGACATTGGAAGGGCGTGTTGTTTCTTCTTGCGCCGCCGCTGCTTGCTCTTCTAGGAAGAGACTGGATGAGATGATGATGCCAAAGTAGTAACCACATCTTTTGAGGGATCTGGATGATTCCGACATGCACGGATGAAGCCATGGGAACATGAGACTGCCTTGCGGGCCATCCAGTCATTATAATTTTTGGACCCACGGTTAGAAACCTGCTTCCATTCACCTTCGTCACCACTAATGCCACCCGATATCACAAAGAAACCTACCACTGGTGCCGGGGCTGGGCCCAAACTGACTATATTGTTGTCAATCTGGTCTTGGAGTTAGTTCTTGAACACGTAGCATCTCTTGATGGAGTTACCCAGGATCCGATGATAAAGGTATTAGTTGGGGTGATCAGTGAGATGCACCTCTTCTGGCCTCTTGCACTCAGGAAGTCGCACGATTCTCTACTCCAAGGCACTGAGGAAGTAACCAGGGATCTGAGCCTTGTCAAACGAGTAGGTCCGATTCCTTCTATCTGGAAGGGGGCCTCTAGGAGGCTGACCCTGAAAGGGGCTGGTGGAGCATGCCGAGGAGGCAGAACTTGATTATCTCGCCTAGGCGAGGGTGGCACGTTAGGTGGAGGCACTTTCCGATTTTGAGGATATCACTGATGGGATGGTAGTTGTGCCTATGAGAGAAGACCCCTATGGGGATTCGGATCTGGCTGCATTGGAAGCAATTCTAGCTACCTGGAGGCCTCTATCTGGGCCACAACCACGGCCTCGGCTTTGGAATCTCTCCTTGATGGGATTACAGGAGGTAGCGGGCATGCCTGACTGGCCTTTTTTAGGGCTTCTTCGAGGCGCTGGGCCTTGTTTGGGAAGTCCCGGAACCCTCCAGGGTAATTCTGAGTTATCAGAGAAGGAACCAGCTCTGACTTGACATTCCCTATGCACATTTTCAGTAATTTCTACTGAGTTAGTGGCATGTCAAGGGAGAATGTGAGCCCCTTCCACCGGGCGATGAAGTCCGTGACTCGCTCATCGGGCCTTTGCTTTCACCTGAAGAGGCCTATGATGTTCATCTTCCGGGTTGTGGAACTGAACTGGTAGAGGAATTTCATGCAAAGGTCCTCCCACCTAGTCATAGATCTGATAGGGAGATGTCTGTACCAGACGAACACTGGTCCCTCCAGTGTCTTAACAAAGAAATAAAGCTTGGTGGCCTCCTGCTGCACTAGAGTCCCTAAAATAGGCCCACACCTTGAGCTGAAGTGGGATAGGTGCTGTGACGTGTCTCCTGTCCCATTAAAGTGGGAGAAAGTGGGGTTCCCAAATCCCAGAGGTGCTGGCATATCATCCACCAATGCTGGGTACGGCTTGCCATCTGGTGAGATCGCCACCTTCCGAGTTTCCAAAGCCTCTAAGCGGGCAATGAGTGCTGCAATAAGATCGTCTGTATGTGGATTTCTATTCGGATGGGGATCCCTAACCATAAGTGCATTGTAGGGCTCTTCAATTTGGTAGACAAGCTCAGCAACTCGTGGAACGGCTGGTGGAGTGACCCTTGGGGTGGCGGGAGGAACCTGAGTGGGGTCTCTTGGGTGGCGATGCTGCTCATGAGGGTTTGTCGAAACATATCGTGCCCTCTTTCCATGAGCTCTGGCCTCGCCTCTATCAACAGACATGACATTATCGAGGTTTCCTGGGAGAATCTCGTCGAGGGGTAGTTGTTCCTGCCCCTGCTGCCCCGGACTAGGATCAATGTAGTTAGGTCGGCACTCTCCAATGCGTTCAACCAGAATCTCATCAACAAACCTCTTCTGCTTAGCAAGCTGTTGGCACAACGTGGACTTCTTGGGATCTTCCTATGCCTTCTACACCGAGGCAGATGGGTTAGAGAGCTTGACAACCCCAACGTTCTCTATACCATTGCCGATATTCTGGCTTA
This sequence comes from Viscum album, assembly GCA_963277665.1. Classification (NCBI taxonomy): domain Eukaryota; kingdom Viridiplantae; phylum Streptophyta; class Magnoliopsida; order Santalales; family Viscaceae; genus Viscum; species Viscum album. The sequence goes on along the minus strand of OY728155.1, from coordinate 159,949,438 downwards.
GTTTTAATTCCTCAGTGGGTGCGGGGAGACGTAGGAGGTTCCTTTGATGATGTGTAATCCTCCCTAATAGGTCTAGTGGTGGCTTATACTCAAGGGACATGTCCCCATCATGATGTTCCAGACCATTCCACTCTCCCGACAGATCGGCCATATTGACCGCTGCTGCCCTCTGGGGCATGTCCTCAGAGCCACCCAGTGAGTCAGGGTGCCAGCGAATCACACTAAAGAGAAGGGCCACGTACTGCCCCCATCCATGGACATGTGCATGGGGTGTTTCCTCCTTGAAAACTTTGTGGAGTACTTGAAAACTCTGAACGCATTTTTGTTGGAGGGCCCTGTGGTGGCCAAGTGACTCGGGGTACCGAGCCGTGGGGAGCATGGCCAGGTCGACCCGACAACATTTCTCGCCGATATCCTTGAGGTGTTCTTGGATCCTGGGATAAGGCACTTTCATGTGGTGAAGACGGAAGTGAGTTTCCCGGAGGGTCACGCGGAAACATTCAAACTCTCCCAGGGTGAGCAATTCTGGTGTATCAAAATCCATCCCTGCGATCGGCCAAAACTTTTCAGGGAAGTGGCATGCTACGAGGATGGTCCAGAAGCTCCATGACTTAGGTTCTGGATCTGTCCCTTGATGGCCCCACTCATCAACTGGGAGTGGCTGGGGAACTGGAGGCAGTGCTGAGGTAGGCCGCTGGGCCGGGGGGCTGGCCGGCGGAGAATACGACGAGCAGTCCGATTGGCCTCCGAATCCTAGGATGTCCTCCGAGGTTTGTAGTGACCTGGCTGCCACGTTACAATAGGATGGACTGGCGAATGGGCCTCTTGTAGCAGTGTCGGTGCTTGCCAGGGGTGTGCTATGTCACAACTCTTCCGCTATAGACCCCCAAAAAATCTCTCCACCGACTCTGGCCAAGGTGGAAGGTGCTCTTGTAGAGGCTGATGGTGACTTTATGTTCGATCCCTGGGGGTACGCCAAGTCCTCGACCTCCTGGATATACCTTCGGAGGGATGCGGGGATCATATGGATATTGCATTCAGGGAGTATGAGGCTGATGCACCGCATCCCTATCCCAGCCCTTGACTTAGAGGACTGAGGAGAGGGCTCCATCATCGAGTCGTACTCTTCCTTTGAGTTTAAGAAACAGAGTGGTCTGATTTCCGTCTGGCCTTCCCTGGCATTTCTCTTACGGAGACGATGACTTGCCTTCCTTCCCCTGGGTGGCTCCTCGGGGTAGGGCTGATTTCCGTCATGGATTCCTCTAGCTGCACTGGTTCTTGGGAAGAGAGGACTGAAGGAAGTGGTGCAGGAAGCACCAGGGGAAATGTCTAAAGGGACACAGAGAGGACCTCAATGTGGGTGAGTGACTGGATATATGATGGCTCCATACTCACAGTCTGCGGCAGGGGAATTGACCCCGTACCAAGTGTAGTGAGCATTGGAGAGAGCCCCACCCGGAGTGTTTCTATCATGGGGAAGCCCCTTACATGCGGTGTGGGTAGCTCTAGGTAGGCCTCCGGGCCAAGGTTGGAAGTAGGTAGGGCCCACAACATCGATAACAGTGGCACAGAGTAGGCCTTCACGCTGAATGGCACTTTCACGAATTGGTCCCCAGCGGCCATTGCCTGTGCCGACGACTGGGAGAGTCGACCAAACCTGCTCATGGGGCGGTTGGGGCCTCAATCTGGATTAGGCATATAATTGCCCCTGCTCAACGTGTGTGGGGGTTTGATGATAGGAGTCAGCGGTGGTGCAGGCAACAGTGGTTGCTGACGCTGATTCCCCTGGGTGAGCATGCTCTTTCGCTTGTGCCTGACGCTGGTGTCGGGTCAGATGGGTTGGAACCGGTGGTGCATGCACATGGATTGTCTACTCCTCAGCTCAGGGAGTTGGGCGACAGTGCCGACGCGGCCTGGAGGGGGCCCTTGTCATGAACCCTTGAAGCGGGTCTCTAATTGGGCCAACCCAGACATCCCCTACCTCGTCGGCGTAGGGGAGGGAGGTGTCAATGAGTTTCGGGGATAAGCTCCCAAAACGGTTGAATGTCGGGGTGGGGATCAGTGGATCCCTGTGTAGCCCTCGAGGGCGGCGTTGGCGGTGAGGTGCAGTAGCCTCGAGGTCCAAACGGGCCATGTACCTGGTGGGGATGACCCCCTCTTCATCGTACCTATGCATAAGGTCGTTGATCACCCTTCGTTGGATAATCTCTAATGGGGAGAGGGGTTGTGAGTGCCCATCAGTCGTGGTGGCCGGAGCAGCTATGGAAGAGGCGGAACAACACAAGGTGGCCGCTTCGGTACTGCCCCTTCCCCTGCGCCAGTGGGCAGGTGGTGATCGATCTTTGGATGCAGCGATCTGATTCCTGAAAGTAGGGAGATGAACCCATTAACAGTGATAGGAAAAGAAATTGACAACCAGTAACCCAATGCCATTCCATATTCCGTGGTCGGTAAGAGGGATCCACGCTGACAACATCACAGAATGGAGTGCTCAACGTCCTGACTGCCCCAACCCTTGGCGGGATTCACGTCCTTGTGCTGGGTGCTCGGACCTAGTGACATACTATTCTTCCGAAGCCCCAAATACTAACAGTCTCCGTATTGAGGAGAAGAGATTCATGTCAGGTTCACCATTTTCTATTTCCAACGCTTTTGCTGTGGGCCACGCACGCAAGTGCATTTGTCAGGCAGAGGATGCACGGCTTGTTGCCCTACATTCATGCTTTCCAATGGCGGGCGACATTCGCTCCATATTTAGGGACGTCTGCTCCCTGATCGAAATGGTATGATGGGATGTCGATTCCTCCTTCCATGGATTCCTCCTCGGAACTCGTCACCTAGTCCGGGTCTCCCTCATAGATTTAAGACGTTCTCGTGAAACTCAGTGCTGATGAACCTGCTCCCTTGAAAGAAATCCCTGAGTAGGACCCTGCCGCTGCTCTGTTGGCTGTCTTCCCTATCTATCAGTCTGCTGACCCCAAATAAATTGACAATTCTGACTCGAAAGCGGCCAAGGAGAGCCGAATGATGCGAATCAAGGGATGGAATTGCATCCGACATTTTCTCAATCATCCTCAGACCGAATGGTTGAAGTAGATGGGATCAATCCAAACCTGGTTGGGCCTCCTATTTGCTAGAGGAGTAGATGATCCACCCCTTCATCTGATGGTCTGTGACTACATGGCTGAGAATATGTGAGCGAGTGGCTAGCGTGCCGACATCATCCGGTGCCAGGATGAGTCAGGGTGTACCTGAGCACTCCGGAAGGCGGAGCAAGAGGTGAAACGCCTTGAGGAGCAGGCGAAAGAACAACAGATATTCATCACAAACTGCTCTGAAGTCATGGAGCAGCTAAGGGACCATTTGGAAGATGCCCAAGAGCAACTCGTAGAAGTAATTTTCTAGATAACCGAGCTCCAAGATGAATAGGCGCGGGCAGAGGCTAGGGTCAGTGAACTATGACCCACGACCGCCGATGAGGAGAGGGTCCTCAGGGGATGGGAGGCAGTCCTGGAGGCCACCAACCAGAAGGTAGTGGCGTTGGAAAGATCAATCCAAAACGCTGATCCTTAAGGGACCTATTTTGGCCGAACCGATAAACTTATCTCGCTCTACTGCTTCTTGCTTTCCTCTTTGTATGTATGAGAAAATTTTGTTTACTTACCCCTTTGATTTACATACTTGTTACTTTGGTTTAACATGCTCAACCACAATTCCAAAATAAATATCAATCCATCCCTAAGCTCACGTAGGCCGTGAGAAACAAAGGAGGCTCGCAGTATTACTTTGTTTGATTGTGGGAGTTCCAACTAAGCTTCGGGCATTCGAAATTCGAACCCGGATTACCAAGTAGAAGAGGGAGGCTCATCCAAAGGAAGGGTAACTCATACCTGATCGATGTATCATCTTCTCAATGTGCTCTAGCACACAAACGGGGCAATGCCAGGGGCATTGGAATCAGTCCAAACATAGGGAAATGAAAAAGTGTCAATCACGTTACCCCAAATTCGGAACACTGTGGGAGGGGTATGGCAATGAAAGATGGCTATTGACCGTGTTCGAAACACAACATCCTTATTGCATTAGCCTGAAATGGGAACACTAAAAGAGGGCTGACCGCTGACCTTGTTCGAAATATGGGGCCTAACTCAAATATCATCAATTAGTCTTCTGGAAGGTTTTCCTAGGATAGTAGGCGGACCATAGTTCAAGAATCCATACTGTTAGGGGGTCCCTTCAAATGTGAAAGAGGACAAAGATCCGAATAAAGGGGCACATAAAGCGTGGAATGTGAAGTGGTGGTTTGTTCAAATAGAATCCAACACTCTTGAAACTACCCCACTACAATTAAAGCACATTATGTGGGTGCATTAATCTGGTCATGGACCATTCCTACTCTAAGATAGGACCTCTGGCGAGAGAACCATTTCTTACCAATGCCATTATTGGGCATCCTGAACTTGTTCAGGGAAAATGATGTAGTTTCATAATTCCCCAGGGGCAGGCCAGGAGGCTGACAGTGGGAAAAAGGATGGGATTTTTGATTCCCAGGGCTGGACCCAAGACAAAATTTCTGGGCGTTCCAACGTATCTTATAAAGATGTGAATCAAGCAATACGTAGTTTATAAGAGGGTCTTGGTTTAAGGTATTAGATCATAGAATAGAAAGAACACATGAGAGGCATGGTAAGGTGCTTATGAAACCCAACATGAATGAGTACGTATGTCCCGATTACAACGAGTTCCTAGGGAAAGTGCTCAAGTGAGGGGACAGAACACGAAAGTTGAGTTGGGCCCGTGACAAAGTGCACATGCATTCCTACTTACCCCATGAGGATGGGGATCAAGCTGCACGTAGTTCTAAGATGGGGGTATGGTAAGGTACCAATTCCAGGAATGAAAGGAGGCGTGTAAGTCTAGCCCTCTCACCAAAAAGAAGTAGCATTTGATGTATCTTGTTTGCCCTTGAAGGTGAATGTGATTTTTCTTTGTGAAGCGACAAGCCCTAGGTGGAAATTCCAGGCATCACCACAATAATCAAGCCTTATATAGGCGTTGACAAACATTATGGAAAATGACCGATACCCAACGTGGTTTCCCTTATAATGAGGTCAGCACAATGTAGTGCTGATTTTCGTCGTGCGGACATGACGATAATGTCAAAGTTTATGGTCATGTGATAGGAACAAACAGCACAGTTTAAGGTCATGTGGATTGGACATGAGGGAATGTGCATGACGCGATAAAGCATACCTGACACGAATAGGGATGAGGTCTGTGTCATCACTATGCGCAATCCTCGGGAGAAAAGACCCGAGCCAAGAGGCCGACAAGGGCCAGAGGATAAGGGACAGGAGGAGCTAGCTACCAGCAGAGCTGGACCCAAAAAAATGATGTCTAAATGAACCCACATATCCCATGAGGAATAAGGGTCAAGCCGCAAGAGCTCTTAATGACGATCTTAGTTTATGGTCTTAGAGCTCGGACCGTGGGGAGCCCCAAAGAACGTCGTATTGCAACTTGTCCCCTTGATACACGAAAGCACATTGAGGGATAGTGCCAGGAGTTTCGAAATCCCACCTGAACATAATGGGGGTGTAGCACAATGTGAATCATGTAACCAACATTCAAGGCCTGAAAGAGATGGCATGACGACAGAGGAGTACCGCTGACCATGTTCGCAACACAGCATCTCATCGCGTCAGCCTGAAATGGGGACAAACAAATGAACGTCGACCATTGACCATGTTCTCAACAAGGGACCTGTCTCAATTTGTCGTCTAAAACCCTCAGGGGTGTCGGCCCATAATGGTAGGAGATCCCTTAGGCGCGGTATCCATGCCATTTTTTGGGGGTCCCTTCAAGTGTGAAATGATAACGGTGGCCCAAATGAACGGAAACACAAAGCCTGAAAAGTGGATGGAAACTTACCCATGTTGAATCCGACACTCCAGGTCCTAGACCAGAGTACTCTTAAACACATCGGAAAACCACTGTAATGGGGTCAAAAGGGGTGATGCAACCTGAGAGGGGCCAATTTGAAGAAAAAGGGCATATAACGGGGGACGCAGGACTCTCTGGAGGAAATAAATGGCATGGTCTTGATAGGCCCAATGCGAATGAGGGAGTAGCCGCGTACCACACCATATATTCCTATCCTTAGGGAAAGTGCAGGCCAAGGGGGAAATATAATAGAGGGATCCCTAAAATATGGGGCTGGACCTAAAATATTAATTACTCATGCAATCCTACGTATCCCATAAAGATGGGAATCAAGCCACACGTAGTTCTGCTAGATACAGTTTAACGTCATGCGGGACGATAGGGTAGTTTAAGGACGCGAGGGACTGAAGTCCAGTTTAAGGTCCTAGAGGACCCAACAGTTTAGGGTCATGTCGGACCAAAGAGTTCAGGAAAAATACTATTTGATGAACCTGTCATTGGTGGGAGGAGTTTTACGCTCACCATCCATGGTCACCAAGGAGTATGCATCATTGGGATACACCATATGGACAACGAAAGGTCCCTCCCATTTGGGCTCCAACTTGGGTGGTTTCCTGCCGGGGACCATTGGAACCCTGAGGGCCAGTACCAGGTCACCTTGTAGGAAGGAGTGGAGGCAAACCTTCTTATTGAAAGCTCGATCCATCCACCTTTGATTCCTTTCCAAATTGTGCAAAGCAAGAAGACTATTCACATCCAGTGCTTCTAATTTAGCTAGACGGATTTCAGAAACTCTATCTGGCACTTTCTAGTCGTACACCGCTGTGAGAAATGATGAAAACTGAATCTCAATGAGTAGGATGACCTCAGTTCCGTACACTAGGGAATACGGGGTCACCTGGGTGGAATTACGAGTCATCGTCCGATAATCCCAGAGGGCATTGGGAAGATTATCTGTCCAACTCTTCTTGTTCTGACCAACCATCTTTTGCCTAATGATAGAGAGGGTTTTGTTAAACGCCTCGATCTATCCATTTTACTGTGCATGATAGCGGGAGGTATGGTTAGAGCGAATGTTTTACATAGCGTACTATTTCTTCAGCTCAGCTACTCAGAAGTTGGTGTCGTTATCAGTGAGGATAGCGTGAGGTACTCCAAATCGATAGATTATATTGGAACCCACAAATTCGGTGATAGAACAGGATTTGAATTCCTTGAGCCGAATTGCCTCTGTCCATTTGGAAAAAAATTAGTAGCGGTCAGAATGAACCGGCATTGGCGAACCGTTGCTGGTGGGTAAGTTCCTACGACATCCAACCCCCAGATTTCAAAGGGCCTAGAATACATGGTAGTGTAGAGAGGCTCTGGTGGCCGATGCACAAAGTTACCATGGACTTGGGACACATGGAACCTCTTGGTGAACTCGACGCAGTCGTGGATCATGGAGGGCCGAAAGTACCCGAGTCTCTGAATCTGGTGAGACAGCTTCGACCCAACCTAATGAGCATCGCACGAACCAGCGTGGACCTCTAGCATGACTCGTGGGATCTCAAATACCTGAATACAACAAAGGAGAATAACATCAAACCCACGTTTATAGAGAATCTACCCGAGGCCGGGACCACTCTAAAGGGTAAACTGTATCGTGCGGCATCGGATTCACTCGCGCTCAGCCTGGTCTGATAGAAGATTACCATATTAGAGGTACTCAACCAAAGGTTTCCTTAAATCAAGAATCATCTCGATCACTGCACCCGGGGGACCTGACGGTTCTAACGTAGAGGCTCCGGCAGTGAGATGGATTACCCGTGAGCCATCATCATCATCTGGGGTAACAAAAGATATGACTCTCTGGTGGGCCACATGGATAATTAAATCACCCTCTTTAGGCTCTTCGAGTGATGCAACCAAACTGGCCAAAGCATCTGCCCGACCATTCTACGGCCGATGAACATAAGTAACCTCCGGCCATGAAGGGAGCTGAGCCATTAGTTGGAGAGTATGCTTTAACAATGGCACGAGCTCTGGTTTCCTGACGACATAGTCACCCTTGATCTGCTTTATGACTAACTCAGAGTCCCCTTTCACATGAAGATGGGGCACGTCGACCTCGAGGGCCAGCTCGAGGCTAGTAATGAGGGCATGATAATCTACCTCATATTTGGTGCAACCGTTTGAAAAAAGAAATGAATATGGCAGAATGGAATGAACCGGAGTAATGAAGACGACACACATGCCTACTCTGTTGAGACTAGGGTTATTGAGTCTCCTCCCAGTGGGGCTCTAGGAGGATCTATCAAAGTACATTTTCCAACATGGGATGGCATGATCGACTGAGAGTATTGCATCATCAGGAAAGTCCCAGTCCAGAGATTGATCTGCGGAGGTTGGATGGGCAGCTAGAAAGTCTGCCAATGCCTATCCTTTGATAGCCTTCTAAGGCACAAACCTTATGTCAAACTGCTAGATAATTACCGCCCACCACGCCAGTCATCCAATCAACATAGATTGGTTCAGGATGTACTTCAATGGGTCTACCCGATAGACCAGCTGTACCTCGTGGTGCTGTAAGTAGTGCATTAATTTCTATACGGAATATACGAGCGCCAGAAAACTCTTCTCAATGAGAGAATATCTGATTCCCGTATCGAGGAGAATGCGACTGAGGTAGTAGAGGATGATATATGTTCCCTCATTGTTCTTTTGGGTGAGAAGTGCACCAAAGGACCGTTCCAGGGTGGTCACATAAAGGACCAATGGCTTCCCGGAGACAGGTGGCATCAAGACCAGAGGTTGGAGCAGATACTGCTTGATTTCCTCAAAGGCAGCCTCACACTCCTCATCCCATTCATAGTTGGTTCCTTTCATCATGATCTAGTAAAATGGCTTACACTTGCCATCCATATTCGTAATGAATCGGAATATGTAGGCTAAGTGGCCTTGGAAACCTCAAAGCTCCTGAATATTACTTTGGGGAGACATCTGGATGATGGACTTGATCTTTTCTGGGTCTATCTCAATGCCTCGGTACCTGAAAAAAAATCCAAGGAACTTTCCTTATGTGACCCTGAATGTAAACTTCAACGGGTTCATCTTCAGGTGGCGGGAACGGAGGAAACCAAACACTTTCTCAAGGTCCTTGAGATGGTCTTAGTGCTGGCGAGATTTTACCACCAGATCATCCACGTAGCATTTCACAAATTTTCCCAGAATTGGCTTGAATATGCGGTGTATGGCCCACTGATAGGTGGCACCAGCATTTTTTGGGCTGAAGGGCATAACCTGGAAACAGAAAGTACCTTGGGGGGTCTTGAAAGCTGTGGATTCTTCATCCTTAGGGGCCATCTAGATCTGGTTATACCCAGAGTACCCATCCATGAATGATAGGGCTTGGAACCTTGTTGTGGCATTAATCAACAACTCTGTCACTAGAAGGGGAAAATCATCCTTTGGACAGTGACGATTGAGGTCACGAAAGTCAATACAGACCCTGATTTGTCTGTTCGTCTTCCTGACTGGCAAAGTGTTGGCTAGCCACTTGGGATACTGGACTTCCTTAATGAAGTTGGATTTGATGATCTTATCAACTTCATCCTCGACCATGACACCATGAGAAGGGTGCATCTTTCTTGGATGCTATTTTAATCCACGATGACTTTCTGGAAGACTGAGACGGTAAACAACTACCCGAGGATCCAGTCCTGGAATCTCATTGTAACTCATGGAAAACACATCACAGTGCTATTTGTGGAAGTCCACATACCACTGCCACTCCTCGGGGGGTATGGCGGCACTGAACAATGTGGGTCTCGGGTCTGACTCGCTATTGAGGTTCACCTGTAACAACTCGTCGACCGTGGTGGAGACCCCTTCCTCAAAAGCAGGGGGGAATCTTCCATGTCCTCTTCTCCACTTATGGAAGGATCTGACATGGGGGAAAATTCTTCTGAGCTACCAGGTCCTGATGGGAGGATGCTACCAACTTGTGCAGTAGTGGTTATTGCATCTGGAAACTATGACGCTTTGGAGACCATAGCAACGAAGGCTGTCGACCCGATCTTATCCGGTCTCTGGCCCAAAGGGCCATGCTTGACGATATCAAAGCAACGGTGGCGTGTCGGCCGAAGTCAAATTATTACATCCAGGAAAAATAGACAATTATGATGTACTTCTGTTGCTATGAGCCAGACGTCCCAATACCTAATGGGAGTGGGAGGCTCCGGGATCACTGAGGCCTGATTCGCATAAGAGTACGAAGTGATCCTCCGGTTCTGTCGGGAGTTGGGCAGATGGTTCCTTCTTGTCCCAGAAATGACGAAAGATTGCCCCATTTCAGGGGTGGTTGCTTCCAACCAATGGATTGGGAAGACTTAAGCATCATTCAAACCTACCAAAGGGTCGATCGTAGTGGCGACATGTTCAACTTCACTTGCCTGGACTTGTTTATCCCTAATCTTGTAATAGTTAGCATCCAATTAGCGGGATTCACAAGAGGCAAATGGAGACGCTTCACCTTTGAGGACTCCCACTCAACCATTAAGGGAGTATTTGAGGCATTGGTGATACGATGAGGGGACTTCCGTGTGAAGGTGGATCCACAGTCTACCCATCAACGCATTGTACGCGGTGTCCAGGGAGAGAACCATGAACTCGGTGCTGGCAACCAGGCCGCTGAACTAAGTCCTGAAGTGGATATTTCCAACTAGAGTCTACTCTGTCCTGTCTTATCCCTAGACTCTTAAATCAGAGAGAGTCATGTCATCCTCAGATAACCCTAGCTTCCGCAGTGTTCGTGTAGGGATAAGGTTGATCCTGGAGCCAGTATGAACGAGGCAATAGAAGATTTCCACACCATTGAAATATATGGCAATATACAGCGGATGAATATGCCCATGTACAGGGGAGCTCTCATCCTCCCCGGAGAATGAAATGACATCCTGACATTCGGCATCCTCGAAAACTTCAGTGTGAAAAGCCTCTGCGGCTGCAATCTCTATCTCAAACTGGAGGGGGCTTCTTAAAGCCTCGGTGAGTGCGTCATGCATATCCGGTGATAGAAGAAGGGATTCAAGAATGGAAAGCTTTACTAGGATACCCGAAATGTGCTTAAGAATATCATACTTCTATTCTAGGCGTGAACCTCTACTTACAGGAAGTCACTCTGTGACCGGAGCCATGACAGGCCCTACCGACTGGACCGACGGCTGACTGGTACTAGGCATATCTCGTTGTTCACGAGTAAATGCCTAGAGAGTGGTTCTCGTATGAGTACTGGATGGCTGGGGTCGGCTAGTGGCAAGGTGAAGCTAGTCGTGGCACGAACGATGTTGATCTTCCTAATCCAGTAACACAAACGGTTGTGAAGGCGGACCTGTCGACACTGGATGAAGGGGCCGCGTGTGCTGAGCTCTGCACTAGGCTTGCCATATGGTCTCAGTGGCGTGGATGGCCTGGTAGGAGGTTCCAACTGTTGTTCCCTAGTGATCCATGTTACAACAGCTTCGATGATGTTGGCGACGGCTGGGGACATTGGGAAGGTCTACCTGGCGTTCCCCATCATCGAGAGTCAAATCGGGATTTACCAACTCTACGGTGTTAACCGAAGCGTACCCTGGACTGTCACTTGAGGAGTCATCCACTACTAGGTGGAGTCTTGGAGGGATCCCCATTTATGGGGGCATAAAGAAGCCATGAGTGTGGGTCGACGACGACATTGGAAGGGTGTGTTGTTTCTTCTTGCGCTACCGCTGCTTGCTCTTCTAGGAAGAGACTGGTTGAGATGATGATGCCAAAGTAGTAACCACAGCTTTTGAGGGATCTAGATGATTCAGGCATGCACGGATGATGCCATGGGTTCAGGAGACCGCCTTGTGGGCCATCCAGTCATTATAATTTTTTGACCCACGGTCAGAAACCTACTTCCATTCACCTTCGTCACCACTAATGCCACCCGATATCACAAAGAAACCTTCCACTAGTGCCGGGGCTGGGCCCAAACTGACTATATTGTTGTCAATATGGTCTTGGAGCTAGTCCTTGAACACGTAGCATCGCTTGATGGAGTTCCTCAGGATCCAGTGATAAAGGCATTATTTGGGGTGATCAGTGGGATGCACCTCTTCTGGCCTCTTGCACTCAGTAAGCCGCACGATTCTCTACTCTAAGGCACTGTGGAAGTAACCAGGGACTTGAGCCTTGTCAAACGAGTAGGTCCGATTCCTTCTATCCAGAAGGGGGCCTTTAGGAGGCTGACCTTGATGGGGGCTGAAGGAGCATGCCGAGGAGGCAGAACTTGATTATCTCACCTAGGCGGGGGTGGCACGTTAGGCGGAGGCGCTTTCCATTTTTTAGGCTATCGCTGATGGGATGGTAGCTGTGCCTATGAGAGAAGACCCCTATGGGGATGCGGATCTGGCTGCACTGGAAGCAATTATAGCTACCTGAGGGCCTCTATCTGGGCCACAACCATGGTCTTGGCTCTGGCATCTCTCCTTGATGGGATTATAGGAGGTAGCGGGCATGCCTAAATGGCCTGTTTTAGGGCTTTTTCAAGCTGCTGGGCCTTGTTTGAGAAGTCCCGGAACCCTCCGGGGTAATTCTGAGTTATCAGAGAAGGAACCAGCTCTGCCTTGACATTCCCTATGCACATTATCAGTAATTTCTACTGAGTTAGTGGCATGTCAAGGGAGTATGTGAGCCCCTTCCACCAGGTAATGAAGTCCGTGACTCACTCATCGGGCCTTTGCTTGCACCTGAAGAGGTCTATGATGTTCATCTTCCGGGTTGTGGAACTAAAATTGTAGAGGAATTTCCTGCAAAGGTCCTCCCACCTAGTCATGGATCCGACAGGGAGATGTCTGTACCAGACGAACACTGGTCCCTCTAGTGTCTTAACAATGAAATAGAGCTTGGTGGCCTCCTGCTGCACTAGAGACCCTAAAATAGGCCCACACCTTGAGCTGAAGTGGGATAGGTGTTGTGGCGTGTCTATTGTCCCATTAAAGAGGGAGAAAGTGGGGTTTTCAAATCCCAGAGGTGCTGGAATATCATCCACCAATGCAGGGTACAGCTTTCCATCTGGTGAGATCGCCACCTGCCGAGTTTCCAAAGCCTCTAAGCGGGCGATGAGTGCTGCCATAAGATCGTCTGGACGTGGGTTTCTGTCTGAATGGGGATCCCTAACCACAAGTGAATTGCAGGGCTCTTCAATTTGGTCGACAAGCTCCGCAACTCGTGGAATGGCTGGTGGAGCGACCCTTGGGGTGGCGGGAGGAACCTGAGTGGGGTCTCTTGGGTGGAGATGCCGCTCAAGAGGGTTTGGCGAAACATATCGTGCCCTCTTCCCATGAGCTCTGGCCTCTCCTCTGTCAGCAAACATGACATTATCGAGGTTTCCTGGGAGAATCTTGTCAAGGGGTAGTTGATCCTGCCCCTGCTGCCCCGGACTAGGATCAATGTAGTCAGGTCGCCAATCTACAATGCGTTCAACCAGAATCTCATCAACAAACCACTTCTGCTTAGCAAGCTGTTGGCATAGCGTGGCCTTCTCGGGATCTTCCTATGCCTTCTACACCGAGGCAGATGCGTTAGAGAGCTTGACAACCCCAACGTTCTCTATACCATTGCTGATATTCCGGCTCAGTTTTAATGCCTCAGTGGGTGTGGGGAGACCTAGTAGGTTCCTTTGATGATGCCTAATCCTCCCTAATAGGTCTAGTGGTGGCTTTTACTCAAGGGATGAATCCCCATCATGATGTTCCAGACCGTTCCCCTCTCCCAATAGATTGGCCATATTGACCGCTGCTGCCCTCTGGGGCATGTCCTCAGAGCCACCCAGTAATTCAGGGTGCCGGTGAATCACACTATAGAGAAGGGCCACATACTGCCCCCATCCATGGACATGTGTGTGGGTGTTTCCTCCTTGAAAACTTTGTGGAGTACTTGAAAACTTTGAACACATTTTTGTTGGAGGGCCCTGTGTTGGCCAAGTGACTCGGGATACCGAGTTGTGGGGAGCGTGGCCAGGTCGACCCGATGACATTTCTCGCCAATATCCTTGAGGTGTTCTTGGATCCTGGGATAATGCACTTTCTGGTGGTGAAGACGAAAGTGAGTTTCCCAGAGGGTCTGGCGGAAACATTCAAACTCTCCCGGGGTGAGAAATTCTGGTGTATCAAAATCCAACCCTACGACCGGACAAAACTTCTCAGGGAAGTGGCATGCTACGAGGATGGTCCAGAATCTCCATGACTCCGGTTCTGGATTTTTCCCTTGATGGCCCCGCTCATCAACTGGGAGTGGCTGGGGAACTGGAAGCAGTGCCGAGGTAGGCCGTTGGGCCGGGGGGCTGGCCTGCGGAGAATACGATGAGAAGTCCGATTGGCCTCTGAATCCTAGGACGTTTTCCGAGGGTTGTAGTGACCTGGCTGCCACGTTACGATAGGATGGACTGGTGAACGGGCCTCCTGTTGCAGTGTCAGTGCTTGCCGGGGGTGTTCTATGTCACGGCTCTTCCGCCATAGAACCCCAAAAAAGCTCTCCACCGTCTCTGGCCAAGTTGGAAGGTACTCTTGTAGAGGCTGATGGTGACTTTATGTTTGATCCCTGGGGGTACGCCAAGTCCTCGTCTTCCTGGATATACCTTCCGAGGGATGCAGGGATCATATGGATATTGCATTCAGGGAGTATGAGGCTGATGCACCGCGTCCCTATCCCAGCCCTTGATTTATAGGACTGAGGAGAGGGCTCCATCGTCGAGTCGTACTCTGCCTTGGAGTCTGAGAAATAGAGTGGTCTGATTTCCGTCTGGCCTTCCCTGGAATTTCTCTTACGGAGACGATGTCTTGCCTTTCTTCCCCTGGGTGGCTCCTCGGGGTAGGGCTGATTTCCGTCATGGATTCCTCTAGCTGCACTGGTGCTTGGGCGGAGAGGACTGAAGGAAGTGGTGCGGGGAGCACCGGGGGAAATGTCTAAAGGGACACGGAGAGGACCTCAATGTGGGTCAGTGACTGGATATACGACGGCTCCATACTCACGGTCTGCGGTAGGGGAATTGACCCCGTACCCAGTGTAGTGAGCGCTGGAGAGAGCCCCACTCGGAGTGTTTCTATCATGGGGAAGCCCCTTACCTGCGGCGAGGGTAGCTCTAGGTAGGACTCTGGGCCAAGGTTGGAAGAAGGTAGGGCCCACAACTTCGAGAACGGTGGCACGAAGTAGGCCTTCACGCTGGATGTCACTTTCACGAATTGGTCCACAGCGGCCATTGCCTGTGCCGACGACTGGGAGAGTCAACCAAACCTGCTCGTGGGGCGGTTGGGGCGTCAATCTGGATCGGGCATATAACTGCCCCTACTCAACGTGTGTGGGGGTTTGATGATAGGAGTCAGCGGTGGCGCAGGCAACAGTGGTTACTAACGCTGATTCCCCTTGGTGAGCATCCTCTTTCGCTCGTGCCCGACGCTGGTGTCGGGTCAGATGGGTTGGAACCGGTGGTGCAGGCACATGGATTGCCTGCTCCATGGCTCAGGGAGTTGGGAGATGGTGCCGACGCGGCCTGGAGGGGGCCCTTGTCATGAACCCTTGAAGCGGTCTCTGATTGGGCCAACCCAGACATCCCGTACGTCGTCGGCGTTGGGTAGGGAGGTGTTAATGAGTTTTGGGGATAAGCTCCCAAAATGGTTGAATGTCGGGGTGGGGAGCAGTGGCACCCTGCGTAGCCCTCGGGGGCGGTGTTGGCAGTGAGGCACAGCAGCCTCGAGGTCCAAACGGGCCATGTCCCTGGTGGGGATGACCCCCTCCTCCTCGTACCTATGCATAAGGTCGTTGATCACCCTTCGTTGGATAATCTCTAATGGGGAGAGGGGGCGTGAGTGCCCATCAGTCGTGGTGGTCAGAGCAGCTACGGAAGAGGCGGAACCATGCAAGGTGGCCGCGTCGGTACTACCCCTTCCCCTGCGCCGGTGGGTAAGTGGTGATCGAGCTTTGGATGCAGCGATATGATTCCTGAAAGTAGGGAGATGAACCCATTAATAGTGATAGGAAAAGAAATCAACAACCAGTAACCCAACACCATTCCATATTCTATGGTCGGTAAGAGGGATCCATGCTGACAACATCGCAGAATGGAGTGCTCAACGTCCTGACTGCCCCAACCCTTGGCGGGTTCCACGTCCTTGTGCTGGGTTCCCGGACCTGGTGACATACTATTCTTCTGATGCCCCAAACTCTACCAGTCTCCGTATTGAGGATAAGCGATACATGTCAGGTTCACCATTTTCTGTTTCCGACTTTTTTGCTATGGGGCACGCACGCGCACGCATTTGTCAGGCAGAGGACGTGCGGCTTGTTGCCCTGCATTCCTGCTTTCCAAAGGCGGATGACATTCGCTCCATATTTAGGGACGTCTGTTCCCTGATCGAAATGGTATGATGGGATGTTGATTCCTCCTTCCATGGATTTTCCTCAGAACTCGTCACCTAGTCCGAGTCTCACTCATAGATTTAAGACGTTATCGTGAAACTCTTCTCGGTGCCATTTCTTAATGGACACCAGTTAATTACGTCACTTCCGTCAAGACTCTCCAAGGAGTCTGGTCGGGGCAGCAACCTTTGGTTAAGGGAGTGGTCATGCTGAGGCATCATTGGCGTGTCTTGACAATGGGGGGTTGGCATGTCTGTCTTCCTTCCCTTATTATAGGGCTTCTCGAGGGCGCGGAAGCCCGAGGCATACCACATCGAACATGAGGAATTGTATGCCATAGGCATGTATCTGAGGTTTTTCTCATCATACCATGTTCAACGCAGGGTATGCCATGAGTTTAACATCTAGTGTAGACAGATCAGACTGATCGAAACAATGATAGTGGATCGGATAAAATAACCCCCTGGAGGGAATGCCGATTTTGGGGCCAACATGTGGGTGGCTTCCCGAATGCTGTGGAGTGGAATGAGGTGGCATGATCCCATCGGGATGTGGAATCCTAGGTAAGAATCAGGATGGGTGATGAAGTGAAGGGGCTCGAACCTCGTGGAGGCTTCTTACGTATCCCCATGGCAGGGAATCAAAGTACACATAGTTTGGGAGGGAATGGGGCTTATTCTCTAAGGTGACCCATAATGATGGATGGATGGGGCTTACACTCAAGGTCGGACCACAATGATGGATGGATGGGTCTTACACTGTGAGGTTGCCCACAATGGAGGATGGATGGGGCTGACACTCTGAGGCAGCCCACAATGATGGATGGATGAGGCTTACACTCTGAGGTAGCCCACAATGGTGGATGGATGGGGCTTACACTCTGAGGGGGCCGACAATGGTGGATGGATGGGGCATACACTCTGAGGGGGCCCACAATGGTGGATGGACGGGGCTTACACTCTGAGGTGGCCCACAATGTTGGGTGAACCAACGTGCGGGATGGGGGTTGGTGTCATAGTCGATTCTTACTCTAAGCCCACGCGAGTCATGCTCAGTGTGAGAAACAAGTGGCAGCAGAGACCAGACGATCACGCCTTGAAGGTTGCATCCGTGGGAATCGAAGACGGGATTATGCGTTGAGCATCCCGTGGTGCTGGGACTTACTCCATGATGGAGGCCCATGGGTGACAAAGTGCAGCGGGAGAGGGATTTGGGACCGAAGAATGAAGGAGTCACACTTCCCATCATGCTCCCCGCTTCCCCTAGCATCGGGGATGTACGGAGGGGCATGGGTGTTACCTTCCGCAAGAGGGGCTAGGGGTTACACCAAGGCAACTGCCCTTCCCATGGACAAAAATCACTTTGAGAAGGAGGATATCATCCCATGTGGGGGGGGGGGTGATCTCATCCCCATGGAGAAGAGTGGGCGTGGAGAATGTCCGAGGCGGGGGGACCCTCCGTGCGAGGCACATGGCCATATAACAGTTTAACGTCATGTATTGAGGATGAAGTGCTTTGCAGTTTATCATCCTGTAGCTCAGACGAGGTGGGTTGGATCTGCACCCCTAGGACTTACATAACTGATTCCCTCTGCCCTTTGTGTAAGGGAAGGCATCGGGAATGCCGTAGTGAAGGGGGGTCGCATATCGAACCATCGAGGGGTCCACGTTAGCATAACTATGCGAAGAAGCAATAGTCTTTATCCTGCATATGAGAATAAGCATGAGGTAAAGCAATGCAACGGGAAAAACTACCCAAGGGACCTTGAGATTACTTCGTACGAGCCTGTAAGGTCGTATGGAAAAACAGTGCATGGTGTGTATGCCCGCTGTTTGTGCCTGGGGCATCCAGAAGGAGGACATTAGGCACCTACACAGGGAGGCACCTGAGGAGCATCAAGGTGAAGGGTCCCGGGGGTTGCGCGCAAAGAATTGCTTAGCGCGCAAAACACCGGGATGGCGCGTAATCAGGGAAAATGGATTGTGCATGGCTAGTAGGATCGTGCACAAGGGATATGAATTGCACGCGACTGGAAAAGGCCACACCCAAAGGTAAGGCTGCACCCAGCGAAAGGGATTTCTCACAATTGGACCATTATGCACGCAACGGAAGTAATTGCGTGCAAGGGAGGAACCCTGAAAGGTTTGGAATTCTGTGTAAGCCAGTGGAATCACGCGCAAAGTCAGATCTCGGTGCGAGGTGGTGTGAAAAGGATTAGCACATGAAGTCCATCTTGTGCGTGTGGAAGTTCGATTTCGTGCACGAGAGACAGTTAGAATTCCTCAACCCTGAAATAGAAGGTTTATCCTTATATTTATAGGCATCTGGTGGCGGGGAATTCAGGGTGGCGCGCAAAACTTGTGCGCCAGAGACGGGTGCGTAGAATTATAACCACACAAGGCATGGGCGAGAATGTATTTCGCGCCCGCACCAGGGACCCTTCACAAATCCCGAACCCTTTCCGTGTGGCCCTACTTTTTCCGCACGCATACCCCTTTTTTCCACGCAACAATTTCGGGCCCTCCGGACCGAGCCTCTCGGTCCAAATATGAATTTGCTTTGTCATTTCAAAACTACCTTCCGTAATTACGGACTTTTCGGCATCTACAACTATATTAGTGGAACATTTTCAATCACTAAATCTTTTTAGTAGTTAAGGTTCATCCACATGACTATCATATTGGATGAAGACCCTTACTAAACTAGTTTTACTCCCCTTTCCAGCCCTATTTATCTCATGAGATATCAATATTTACCCAATTCATTAAAGGGAGGTATATTTCCCACTTATCACCTAAGGAAAATGATAACTTTTTTGTTCCACAAGATCATAAAACATTCATCATCTCAGAAACCTTGAAAACAAATGTGTTAAATAAAAATATTAGCATATTTATTTTAAAAGGTTGGGGCCGAAGGCTTAATTTATTATTAAAGTAAATACAAATTTAGACTGGGTAGAGGGAGACCCATTACATAGCTTAAAGTCCCAATGCCAAGTTGTCTGAATACAAGGCTTAAAAGACCATTTTCTGTCCCAAAGGACCCCTTAGTGAATCGTAATTATAAAGTACCTGCGCTTTTACAGTACCGCCACCACTAAAGTACATGCTACGGTGTCTCTACTGCTATAGTTCCACCGCTGCTGCATTCCACTGCTACTATAGTACTGCTTCCATACCCATAGATTCACCCCCTACCCGAATTTGATCCTGGGTCTTTTAGATGCCAAGCAGGAGCCTGTACCACTAAGGTACAAGGTCATTTCCAATAAACATATCATCATATCATAACTTGTGGAAAATAAATATGATGCATAATAATTTCATCATATCATCAAAGAATAACCCATTGAAAAATAACTAGGTTTCATAATAATTT
Organism: Viscum album; assembly: GCA_963277665.1. Lineage (NCBI taxonomy): Eukaryota > Viridiplantae > Streptophyta > Magnoliopsida > Santalales > Viscaceae > Viscum > Viscum album. The sequence continues at coordinate 159,929,695 of OY728155.1, read as the reverse complement.
TATCATGGTATAATCCACGGCAGTGAAATGAGTTTCAGAAACATATTTTCATTAGAAACATAAACCATTCATATAAAGAGTAAGAATGGTATTCTAGGATCATATCCCCAATAAATTATAAGTAAAATTAATGTATTTTATCTAAGATTTAAAATTAGTTTGAAATATCACTTGGATCGTTTCTTAATGAAAATGTACTTTCTTCTTAAAAAACACTTTTAAAAATATAAAAAAATTTCAAAATCCATTTATTTAAAAATAACCTTTTTAGAACTAAATTTTTAAAAAATATTTTGAAAATATATTTCATTCAAAATAATCATTAAAACATATAAATGAATATTTAAAAGTCATTTAAAAATTTTTTTTGAGGAAAATATCATTTCCATTTTGAAAATTACTCAAAAATCATAAAATATTTGGGATGTTTTTTCATTGAAATTATACATTGATACTTATAATAAAATCATTAAAAAAAATTAATACATTAAATTAAGAAAATATCATTTAGATTAATAAAATAACCAAAAATTAATATAATATTTTGGAATTACTTTTCATAAAAATTATGTTTTGAAACTTATAATGGAAGTTTTATTATTCATTTAAAACATTTCATGAGAAAAATCATCCTTTCGACTATGAAGAAAACTTTTTAAAACATAAAATATTCTAAAAATAGCTTTCTCAGAAAATAAACTTATAAAATTATAAAGGATGAATTAATATAATGAGTTTTCATGATAGAATAAATTATTATTTGTGATATACACTTTCAAACAGATATTCCTTTCACATTTTTAGTAAAATCCAAACGAGACATTGTTTCGCACGGAATTCGGGGATGACCTCCTGGATTGGAGATTCAAACGTTCCGATCAGTTTCTAGTGGGTTTGTTTGTAGAACCGGAAACATCCAATGATTCCACATCCGTTTGGACCTACTTTCCAAAGGTAGGTGCTCATTAGCTTGTGGACTGATGAGGCTTAGAAATTTGCATTGGTCGAGAGGATGGGAGGTCGGACTCATCACACCTTTTTGAGGGGAATTATTGTCTACTCCGGGACTCTCTTTATAGATTTAAGTTATGTTCGTGAATCCTTATTACTTTACCAAGTATAAAATGAGCTTTCCTTTAGTTTTAACAATCAATGATTAAATTTGTAAGAAATTTAGAGAATCTTTTATATGTATTCGAGGTTCTCCATCAATAGAGAATCATCTGTATCTATTTAGAGATTCTTGGTCAATGGTATCCTTCAAAACATTTATATAAAAGTCTCTTGGTCATTATGATGACCAGGCTGGTTTTAAAGCCACTCAGTGGGGCACTTGAAGTTTATCGTCATTCAGAAGGACATGGATTATTTCAGAGTTGGGATTGAACCCATAAATGGGCTACCTACATATCCGTTGTTTTGGAAAAGGATTCAGAACCCACGTAGTTCGAGTAAGGGAGTATGACGTTTATGATTGATGGCTCAAAGAAGGATGTCATAATTACTTTTACACTCTAAGCTCACGTGAGTCATGCTCGGTGTGAGAAACAAGAGGTATTGGTAAAAATTAGACAATTGTTCCATGAAAGATGCAATCATAAGAAATGGTTTGGGGCTTATGTATATATGACTGCCCAGATAGATGAAGGTTTAGGATTTACTTTTAGGGAGAAAATCCAGGAAGATGGTCCATAAAGGTATATGTTCTTCATGGATATTTGAATACTCTAACTTGGGACTTATTCCTAAAAAGGAAACCCAAATTAGGAGAGGATTGATAACTGGGTTTTACTCCTGAGAAGGAATCCCAGATCAAACAAAAATTAGGACTGGTTAAGAGAAATTAAGGGACTTGGGGCTTACTCCTGAAAAGGAAGCCCAAAATTTATGATTGCGACTTATTCCTGAAAAGGAGACCCATGTTAGGGATTAAGGTTTGGGGCTAACTCCTGTGGAGGATGCCCATATTTGAGATTGGGGCTTACTCCTAAGAAGGATGCCCAAAATTAGAGGACTTGGGGCTTACTCCTAAGAAGGATGCACATATTTGATATTGGGGATTACTCCTAAGAAGGATGCCCAAAATTAGAGGACTTGGGGCTTACTCCTAAGAAGGATGCCCAAGTTTGGAAACTTTATGAATTTGGGGCTTACTCCTGAGGAAGATGCCCGGATTAAAGGACTTACAACTGGGGATTATTCCTGAAAAGGAGACCCAGGTTAAAGATTATCTCATCTTAAAGGATGAGGTTGAATGAATGAACTCTAAATCTTTGGTGACATAAAGATGTATAAATCACTATGTTTTGAGAGATATTCCACAGAATTCCTTTCAAATAAGGAAGTCAAATCAAGAAATCATGCCATAAATGGCTTTGAAGAGTATCTTGAAGACTGAATTTTGAATAGGAAAGGTGAAATGGCTTAAGAAGGGTAAAATGGGCAATAAAGGCACCCAAAAAGGAAGGGGCGCGCAAGTCTTGGAAGGCACGCAAGTACTGCATGGGAGCGCAAGTATTGGTCGCGCAGGTATACCTGCACGACACATGTTGTACTTGCGCGATTTTCAACCAGCATTGAAATACTTAAGCGACTCTTTATTAAAGCCTTTAGAATCCTCTTGAGGTTCTTCTAGAAAAGGGATGTGCAAGTTCTATCGAAGGAATAAAGCGGCGCGCAAGTGTGACCACTTCCCTTAAGGGCTGACCACTCAGGCGTGCAAGTGTTGATGAGTTTCAACACTTAAGCTTTACTTCCTCCCTTTAGATCTTCCGTTCTAGGTAAGAAATTACCATAGAAGTGTTCCGGAAGCTTTGCGAAGAGACTTGGGCGTTGGGAGATTTAATCCGAGTTTCTGGAAAAAGATCCTCTCGAATGGGGGGCCCACAGGGTCTATTTATAGGCAAAAGAAGGCCCTGGGCGGTTACATGGCAGTTATCACTTAGGTCGCGCAAGTCACTTGCACGACCATTAGGCATTGCGCAAGTAGACTTGCACGACCATAAGGTGTCGCGCAAGTAGACTTGCACGACCATAAGGCGTCGCGCAAGTAGACTTGTACGACCACTAGGCAGTGCGCAAGTGTACTTGCGCGACCATGAGGGAACTTGCGCGACCTATGGGCAATGTTCTCCTTGTTCATCCCTTTATCGATTTTTGATGTTTCTTCAATGGATGAATCACTTTGGACAAAGGTATTTCCCTTTTTTCAGTCGTTAGACTCTGTGACAGAAAGGAGCGTCAACAAAAGTCCCCCCTCAGAGATGGATTCGGAGAGAAAAGAGGATTTGACTCTGAGGTGAAAAGAAAAACAAGAAATCTGGCAGTTTAAAGTCATGCATGTCGGACATACAAAGGCTAATGTTTAATGTCGAAATAGTTTTCACTGAGATGGATTAGAATTGACTCAATTACTTGACTACTCATCTGAAAACATAGTACCATACTCAAGTATGAGGGAAAATATGTAAACTATGGCTTTAGAATATTTGAATCTGAGGAATGATATGAAAAAGAGCTAAAAGGCATTAGAAGAAGTAGTTTCCAAGAATGAAGTTACTATTTTTTAACAAAACCCATTAGGTGGTTGAATTATGCAGGGCCACCTAAGGGCATTGGATGCATGGTCAAATAAATAGCATATTTCGGCTGACAAGTCTGTTATATAGACTGTTTATGCAAGGCCACCTATGGGCACGTGCTGCATAGCCATGCAAAAAGAACTCTCAGAAATTTACTTTCCTAGTGCTAAAAGCTAGTGAAAGTTTATGGATATTGAAATTTTCTAAAGTATAGAGTTTGCTGTATGGAAATAGGTACTTGAATATGGAGAAGATATTTCCAGACAAGATTATCGAAGAACTGGATGAATATCACTCCTACGAAGTTCTGACCCAAACTTAGGGAAGAAGAATAAACCATAGACTTGAATACTTTCAGATCATGAAAAAGGATATGGGACAAATATGTTAAGGATGACTATTTTTTTGCGGATCCCTACATACTGTCGTTTAAGACAAATAAGGACAAAAGAGTCATTCTTCCCAAGAATGAAGTTACCATCATTTAACAAACCCATTAGGGGGTTGAATTATGCAGGGCCACCTAAGGGCATTGGCTGCATAGTTAAATAAAATAGTATCTTTTTGCTAACAAGTCTGTTATGTGGACTGTTTATGAAAGGCCACCAATGGGCACGCGCTGCATAGTCAGGCAAAAGAATTCTCAGAAGTTTCACATTTTTGTGACTAAAAGCCATGAAAAGGGTTATGAATATCTGAAAATATTTAAGTTTAGGATTATAACACATAAAGATGGGTATTTTCCAATGTATATAGATATACATAGGTCAATGATAACCATAATCATGTTGTGGATGGGTCCTGAATTGAAATTTCGGACTTCACTACGTATCTCATAAGAATGAGAATCAAGCCATACGTAGTTCTTGAAATGCAGTTTAACGTCGTGCAGGACGAAAATATGAGAGATCTTAGTTTAGGGTCATAGAGTTCGGACCATAATAATGAATACACAGTGTGTGTTTTCATGAGGACTTTTCAGCCAAGGGACTGAAAGTGAAATTTGGGGTTAGGCCCAAAAGACTTGGGACTGGATTCGAAGGATACTCGAACGTTCCTACATATCCCATAAGGATGGGAATCAAGCCCACGTAGTTCTAGAACTACCCTTTGTACAAATTTGGTTTGTACATGTGAAGGGTAAAAGGGGACTTTAGTACAATGATGGTTTAACCCAAGATAAAAAGTTTAGGCATTGCCATGTATGCATGTAGTCTTTTGAAATAAAACATGATTGAAAAATCAATGTCAATAGTAGTTCTCTCTCCAATGAGGAAATCAAAGAGTATTGTAGTTTATTGTCGTACCGGACAAAAGTAATGCATATTTTAACGTCATATAACAAGGACGAAAGTGAATCAATGTAAAGATATTGATTCCAGGGGCGGTTTCACGAATCAACATCATATGAGATGGTGGTGAACCGATGTGAAGAGATTGTTTTTGGGCTTGATCCCTTGGAGGTTGCCTACATACCCAGCCTAGATGGCAAGGATCAAAGTCTGTGTAGTTCAATTAAAGAATGAATTAATGATCAAGTTGTTCTTGGGGACAACGACCTAAAAAAAATGTTGTTGGGACTTACACATGGTTAGCAGCCTAAAGAGAGTGTTATGGTTGAGGTTTCCTCTAAGCTCACGTGAGTCATACTCAGTGTGAGAAACAAGAGGTAACAACAACCTTAACGATGCATAGTTTAATGTCATGTAGGACATATCATGGGACTATGCAGTTTAAAGTCTTGCAGTTAGGACTATTGGTGCTGCACAGTTTAGTGTCATGTAGCAGGGACAAAATACAGTTTAATGTCATGTAGGACATATTATGAACTTTCTGTACAGTTTAGCGTCATGTAGTTAGGACTATGGGAACAAAAGAGTTTAACGTCATATTGGACGAAAGGGGGACTGTGCAGTTTTAATGTCATGCAGTGAGGAAAGAAGAGTGCATCATTTTAACGTCATGTTGGACACATTGGGGATTTTTTCTACAGTTTAGTGTCATGTTGGACAAAAGTGTGAATAGTTTAAGGTCATATAGGACCTTTGATGATTATATAGTTTAACGTCTTTCCGGACGTAAGGGACTTTTATACAGTTTAGCGTCATGTAGTTAGGACGTCACAGTTTAACGTCTTGCTGGACATAAGGGTCTTTTATACAGTTTAGCGTAATGTAGTTAAGACGTCACAGTTTAACGTCTTGCTGGACATAAGGGACTTGCAAATAGTTTATGGTCATATGCATGGACCCGGGATGATTGCAGTTTAAGGTCATGCTGGATGGTTTAGGGAACTTTTTCACAGTTTAACGTCGTGTGGGATGAAGTTGTAGTTTAAGGTCATACTGGACCATTGCTGTATTGTTTAACGTCATATAGCAAGGACGAAATGGTGCTGCACAGTTTAGTGTCATGTTGCGGGGACATCTTCTTTTCTACAGTTTAAAGTCATACTGGACTTTTAAGCGCTTATGTTGTTTAACGTCTTTCCGGACGTAAGGGACTTTCCTACAGTTTAACGTCATGTTGGACGTAGTTGTAGTTTAAGGTCATACTAAACCATTTTGTATGAACCAATTGTAAGAATCTTGGTTCTGGGGACCATATTTTGTATTTATACAAAAATATTTCTTCAGAAATCTGGCATTGGTTGGAGTCATGATGAGTTCTCCATCCATTGAGATTAATGAATAAGCTCTATTGGAGTAGCCTTATGTATTGAATAAGGTCCTTCCCATTTTGGTTAAAGCTTGGGAGGCTTCTTTCCTGGTATCATTGGAGTTTTGAGAACTAATACCAATTCTCCCTGATTGAATGAACGAAGACGAACTTTTTTGTTAAAATCTCATGCTATTCGATTCTGATAGATTTTCAAGTGGTGAAAAGTGCACAATCTTTTCTCATCTAACTGTTCCAATTCATTCAATCGCTTTTGGGATTTCTCATCTGTAGATAACTAATCACAAATGGCTACTCTGAGTGAGGGAAATTGAACTTCAATTGGCAAGACTGCTTTTGTTCCATATACCAACGAATATGGAGTTTACCGCGTTGCATTGCGGGTGGTAGTCCGATAAGCCCATAAAGCATGAAAGAGTTTATCAGGCCATGACCTCTTATCTTTATCCACCATCTTTTGTAGTATATTTGAAAGAGTCTTTTTAAAGGATTCTATTTGGCCATTGGCTTCTGCATGATACCGAGATGAATGGTTGGATTTAATGTTGTATTCTTGATACAATTTCTTCACCTCAGAAGAACAGAAGTTGGTGCCGTTGTCCGTCAATATGGTATGAGGGATACCAAATCTAGTAATGATGTTAGACTTGATGAAGCTAACAATGCATTTAGAACTGACTTCTTTGAGAGGTACTGCCTCTGCCCATTTGGAAAAGAAATAAGTAGCAGTAAGAATGTACTTAAACTGCTTGGCCGTAGCTGAAGGGTAAGGTCCCACCACGTCCATTCCCCATGTGGCAAATGGCCATGAGTATTTAGCTGTATGAAGCAACTCTGGAGGTTGATGAATGAAGTTGGCATATACTTGGCATGAATGACATTTCTTTGTGAAATTAACACAATCTTGTATCATTGAAGGCCAAAAGTATCCAATACTTCGAATTTGATCAGACAGTCTATGTCCAGACTGGTGGGCACCATAGACTCCTGCATGCACTTCTTTTAGGTCAGCCATTGTCTCTTCACCATCAATGCATCTGAAGAGAACTCCATCAAAACCACGTTTGTAGAGATTTTTCTCTAAGTGGTTTGGGCCATCATAAAGAGTAAAATTTACCACACATCGCCGGATTTGTTCTTTCTCGGCTCTATCAGGTGGAAGTGTTATATTTTGAAGGTATTCCCTGATAGGTAACATCCATCCTGTAGTATGACCATACGGTTTAGGAATGGGACTAATTTCATTAATTTCCTCTATTCTGGCTTGAACATAAGGTGAAATTGCACGACGGTGGGCAATACTGATGGTTGTCTCGTACCAATTTGGATCTGCTAGAGCTGTGGCTATATTAGCCAGTGCATCAGCTTGAGCATTTTGTGATCTTAGGACATAATAAAATGCCGGTTCTGAAGGGAATTCTGCCATTAAATCCCTGACGTAATCATACAAAGGGATTAATTCTTCTTTTCTGATGGCATAATCCCCATTGACTTGTTTGATTACCAGGTCTGAATCACCTTTCACATTTAAGTGATTCACTTGTGCGTGGAGTGCTAACTCCAAGCCTGTAATAAGAGCTTGGTATTCGGCTTCATTATTGGTACCACCTTCCCACAATAAAAAGGAATAAGGTAACACTTCCTTATCTGGAGAAATGAGCACAATTCCTAAACCAACATTGTTGAATTTAAGATTTTCAATTTTCTTCCCTGTTGGACTTCTGGAAGAACCATCAAAATACATTTCCCATGTTTGAGGATGATCTTGAATAGAGAAAACTTCCTCATCAGGGAGTTCAATATCTGAAGACGTGTCTTCCATTGTAGGATGTTCAGCCAGGAAATCAGCCAGAGCTTGGCCCTTTATTGCCTTTTGAGACACATACTGAATGTCGAACTGCTGCAAAATAACAGCCCACCTTTCTAGACGTCCTGTAAGCATTGGATGACTAAGGATGAATTTGAGCGGATTATTGCGAGATACCAATTGGACCTCGTGATGTTGTAGGTAGTGTCTCAGTTTCTGAACTGCAAAGATTAATGCCAGGCAGCACTTCTCAATACTTGAATACCGGGTTTCTGCTTCAAGCATAGTTCTACTGAGGTAGTAGAGGCTATTTTCATTCCCAACATCATTCTTTTGAGTGAGAAAGGCACCCAATGATCGCTCTAGAGCTGTCACATAGAGGATAAGTGGTCTACCTTCAATAGGTGGCATGAGTACTGGTGGAATCAAGAGGTATTTCTTGAGAACATCAAATCCTTCTTGACATTCTACAGTCCACTGGTAGGTGACTCCTTTCTTCAATAATTTGGTAAAGGGTAAACTTTTGCCTGCCAAATTGGCGATGAAACGCCGAATATAGGCTAAGTGTCCTTGAAGTCCTATTAATTCTTTCAAATTCTGAGGAGGTGACATACCAAGGAGTGATTTGGTCTTCTCAGGATCGACTTCAATACCACGATGTCGTACAACAAAGCCGAGAAATTTTCTTGAGGTTACCCCAAAAGCACATTTTAAGGGGTTCATCTTCAAATTATGTTGTCGAAGCTTGTGGAATATGAATTCCAAATCAGCCAAGTGATTAGAACGTTGTTTGGATTTAACCACAAAATCATCCACATAACACTCAACAAACTTCCCTAAGAAAGGTTTGAAGATAAGATGCATGGCGCGTTGATATGTTGCACCTGCATTTTTTAACCCAAAGGGCGTCACCCGATAACAAAATACACCATGAGGGGCTCTGAAGGCTGTATATTCCTTATCTTCTAGGGCCATTCGGATATGATTATATCCGGAATATCCATCCATGAAGGAAAGTACTTCATAGCCAGCGGTTGCATCAATTAAGAGTTCTGTAATTGGAACTGGGAAATCATCTTTAGGACAATACCGATTAAGATCTCTGAAATCGATGCAAAACCTAATTTGTCAGTTCTTCTTCTTTACAGGGACAATATTAGCCAACAACTTGGGATACTGAACTTCTCTGATGAATTTAGATTTGATCAGCTTATCCACTTCAGCTTCAATTTTGGAAGCATAAGTTGGGTGTGTTCTTCTCGCGGCTTGTTTAAATCCTCGATGTTCTTTTGGTAAACCCAAATGATGAGTAGCAATATCAGGATCAAGCCCAGGCATTTCTGTATAATTCCAAGCAAAAATATCTTTATTTTTCTTTAGAAAATAAATATACATCTCTTTCTCTTCAAGGGTCATGGCCGCACTAATTAATGTGGGGCGTGGATCTTTCTCTGTACTCAGATTTACTTCTCTGAGTTCATCCACAGTGGTAGAAATACCTTCTTCAAATGCTGGAGGAGCATCTCTAAGATCTTCCTCTTCCTCTTCATCATGTTCTATTTCTTCCGTTTCTACTTGCAAAGTAGATGACAAAACGAAATTCTCATGATCATAAGAGATGTCAAATTTTTTCACATTTTGAAGAAGAAGCTTCCATTTCCGACCCTATTGATGATAAAGGGTCTTCTTTGGGAAATAAAGAGGAGATGATGGATTGAGAATCGACATCATTATTCAACTCTGATGTTTCTATAACTTCTTCTGGCCTGATTGGCGAAGTATAGACTTGTTGGACTTCAGCAGATGAAATGAAAACATCACCACTTGTGCTTTCATCACTGTTTGGTAGGTTACCAATTTCTCCCATGTTGTCTGGCTCGATTGCCGTAATTGACATTATGGATCTTTCCATACGAGTATTTTGATTTGGGCCTATTTTGTCAATTTGACTGATAAGTAACACATAATCTGTACTCACATGTGTAAATGGATTTACTGGAATTTTCTGCAAACCATATGGAGCATTAACTTTGGTAATTTCCTTCATTGTAGATTTTTCTCTTCCCTTCATGTGATAAAATTCTGCCTCAATGTATTGAGACTCACATGTCTTGAACGGGGCCTTATCACCATACAATGTTGCAACTTGACCATTGAAACAGTATTTGAGACATTGATGGTATGATGAAGGAATAACTGCATGCTGATGTAGCCAGGGTCTTTCAAGCAAGACGTTGAAAGCTGAGTCTTGATCAACAATCATGAAAACCAAATTGGATATAAGATCTCCAAACTGAGTTCTGAGTGTAACTTCGCCCAGTGGTTCTTGTTCATTTTTATCATATCCTTGTAACATCATGGTAGAAGGAGATAAATCAGATTCCGTGAGGCCCAATCGACGAAGTGTACGAATGGGCAGGAGGTTGACTCCTGAACCATTGTCAATGAAAGCTCTTCGGATATCTACACCATTGACTTTTCCAGATAAGTACAAAGGTTTTATGTTCCCATGCACACCATCATCTTCATCTTTATCAGTAAAATATATCACTACATGGAATTCTGCAGGATTATTCTCTATATGATAGACTTCAGCTGCAACAATTTCAGCTTCAAACTCATGAGGACTTGACAAAGCTTCGATGAATGCTTCCTAAAGATCTTTTGACATATTCAAAGCATCCAAAATTGATAACTTGGATGGTACTTGGGACAAGTGTTTCAATATATCATACTTTTGATCTAAAGGTCTGCGTTTCCCAACGGGAATATGCGGTTTAGCAGGTACCTTGGAAGCAGATGCTTTGGAAGCTGATGCATATTGTATTGGGATAGAAGTTGGCAACATCCTTGGTTTTGGAAGATTAGACTGATTAGATCCATTTACTTTCTGAGATAAATAAGATGGATCCTTTAATCGGTCTTCCAAAATAACTTTTCCAAAACTGAGTTGGCCATTGGCAGAAGAACTTGCTTGTTCTTTTTGAGCTCGCTGAAGGGCTCTACCACGAGTTTCTTCTGCATATACAGTGCTAGCAGGGGTAGAATTGGAGTAGTGGCTTCGGAAAGATCCATGTATTCCCCTTTATCCTGAACCTCTAGAACTTCCTCGGATTCCCTTATTTGATACAGGGAATTCAGGCTCATCAAGACTGGAATATGGATCTGTTAATTGAATCATATTCACAGAACCGAAGATTAATTCTTCGTCTGATAAAGACTCTGCCTGATTAGCCTGGTTAGGCTGTGCCGTTTGGTGGGGCGGTGCCCATGGCTTTGAAGTAGATGGCATAAAGTCTACCAGAGTCAAAGACAATTTAGTCTTTGACACATACTCATCTTCTTCTGATTCTTTTTTCTTCTTTGAATCAAGCCGTTTCTTTGAGGATTTTCCCTTTGTTGAAGAGGGTTTTACCGCAATATTCATGGTAGAAGACACAATTGGTTTCTTTAATTGTGTTCGAAAAATGGCATGAGTCCGATTGATTGTCTTTCTGACCATCCAATCATTATGCTTTTGTGCATTTCTTCTTTTGACTTCTTGCCATTCACCTTCTTCTTCTGGAACTGTAGCATTAACACATGCTACCTGAGTCAAAGAACCTTTCAACTTGACTTGTCCCTAGTCAACCATCTTTTGCAGGAGGTCTTTAAAGACAAAACACTCCTGGATGGGATGCCCCAACATTTTATGAAATGGACAATAATTGGGACGGTCTTCATCTCCTTCCTTTTTTGGCCTCTTGGGCACTGGTAATTGAACCAAATTATTTTCCAGAGTTGAAATGAAGTAACCAGGAACTTGCTCACTTTGGAAAGAGTATGTTTTACTCTTCAAATCATCAAATTGTTTTAGTCGTTGATCTTTTTGATCATTTGGACGAAATGACCTTTGTTGTTGGCATTCAAGAGGTGGAGCCCTTTGAGAAGATGAAGGTTTTGAAGTAGAAATAGGTAAAGGTGCTTGTTTAAGCATAACTGTAGCAGTTTTTGCTTTACCCATTCTCCTTCCTAGAGCTGATGGAATTACACGAGATTTAACCTTAGCCTGTATAAGGGAATCTTCAATCTGCTAAGCGATTGAAGTAAGATCTCGAAACCCTCCTGTATATTTCACAGGGATCAATGGCGTACGTAATTCGTCACGCAAATTTGCCACACAGATTGGCAACAGCTCTTCCTGAGGGAGTGCTAAACTCAGGGAATATGTTAATCCCTTCCAGCGAGCAATGAAATCAGAGACTCTTTCATTCTCCCTTTGCTATCAGTTTGTAAGATCGAAAACTGTCGTTTTTGGAAAAGTTGAGCTGAACTGAAGAAGGATTTTTTGACGAAGATCCTCCCATCCGATGATTGACCGGGATTGCAAGCTTGTATACCAGACAAAAGCTGGTCCTTGCAAGGTTCGTACGAAGCATCTGAGTTTCACTGCTTCTTGCTGCTCTGGAGTTCCCATCATAGGATCACAATAAGAAACGCAATGCGTCAAATGTTGTTCCGGGTCGCCTGATCCATTGAAAGTAGGGAAAACAGGGTTTCCAAAACTAGATGGAGGAGAAATTGAATCTACCCATTCAGGGTAAACTTTCTTTTCTGGTTGAACTTGCGCACGTTTCCCTTCCATAGTTTCTAACCGAGCTGTTAATGACTCAATAGTAGTTATTAACTTTTGAGAAACATCAGGTTGAACTTGGTTTTGGGTAGGTGCAATGAATGGAACTTGGACAGACGTGGTGGTTGGTGCTGCAACTGATGGTAGTGTTGCCAACCATTGTTGCGTTTGGCCCGTAGGATTAGACCTCTGAGGGTGTACTGATAAAGGAGGATATTCCTGATCCATCTCAGTAGTTACAACAAATTCTTTCGGCTGTCGGACTTCAGCATTCTTAATAAGAAGACTACTCTGAAGTAGTTCTGCATTCAACCTTCTTAATTCTTTCATTTCTTCCTCCTATTGTGCAAATCTTTGCTCTAATGAGAGCGATTGACCTTCTCCATAGGAAGGATATGTAACCTCATTCTTTCCCTTCCCTTTGTTGGATACCTTTTGGAGGGAAGGAAGTGGATTACCTAGGTTCTGAGTAATCCTTTGACTTCGTGTACGCACACCTTCTTCATTTGTATCAGTGCGTACATTTCCTTGAGCAGGACGCTCTTCATCTGAGTCCCCTGAGTGAACCTCCTCTGGTTGATTAGCAACAACGACATTGATGACATTGATTGATTCATAATACATCGCATCCCTTCTATCAACATTTCTATGATATTGTCTTCTTTCATGTCTTTGATGAGACATTGCCTTTTGTTGATTCAACCTTTTAGGAACTTCTTGACGAGCTATAACTTGGAGGGAATCTCCTGATAATTTGGCTCTTCGTTCCTCTTGGGGCTTCTTCCCCAATCGAGAGAAGATCGATATTCTCTAAGAAGGGGATTGATGATTTGAAAGAGTCCCCAGTCTTGAGGATTGGGGATGTTCCTGCTGCTTCCGCTCAACTCCTCGAATCCCATTTGTTAAATCTGAGGGTTGGGTTAAAGAAGACCCCAGTCTGACAAGCTGGGGTGTCTCTTGACATGCTATGTCTGGGATCTTCTTAAAATCTCTCTTGATCTTGCGAACCTTAGTTCGGAAATTAGCTGGATGCATTAGCCTGTATCCACTTTTATCACCTGGTTCAACAGACCGTTGGATGATTTTTGAAACTTCTGTCATTTGATGACGTGTTTGCTCCATACGAGAGGCTTGTGCAATATTCTCGTCTGCTTGATGTAGGAGCAATTCAACAACTTGTTCTCTATATGCTTGATTTTGAGAGGAACTAGTTGAAGCCTGTTCTTGAGCAAGCTTTTGATTATGAACAAAGCCCATTGACTGTGGCCGGCCATGGGCAATAACATTGCATGAGACCATTTTCGGCAAACTTTGCTGACTGGAAAGAACTGTGAAATGTAGTGCTCCGTGAACACCCCATCCTCTGATATGAACACCAGATGGGGCATTGGAAATTAACTAACCCAATTTTCTTAGTGCGCCAAGGCATGAACGTTGAAGGGTTCTCTGCTGCTTTTCAGCCTTCGGATACCGAGAGACTGATAGAGATGCCAAATCAATCTGACGTTGTAGCCCTTCTATTATCTTAAGATGATTTTCATATTCATCATAAGATAATACCTTCTTCTTCAATTGAAAAAGAGTTTTCCATATGTTGAGACGAATATCATGGACTCCATCTTCCGTCAACATCTTTGGAATGTCATACTGGGAGTCAGCCAAAGGCCAAAACATGACTGGTACTTCACTTTTTGCCAGTTTTTTCCTCATTTTCAACATTTCCTCTTTATCATTAAATGAAGATTCTTCTACCTGTTTTGACCAGAGTTGGTGTTTCCTTGTTGCTTCATCAGATTCAACAAGATTGGTAGAGATATCAATAATCAAACTAGAAGATGCATGACTTAGGTGTGGTTCAAAGAATGACCTACACCCTGGGCTATCTTCTGATTGAGAAAGTATTTCACTTGTTAGCGATAAAGCATCAGACATGACTGGTTTCACATTTTCAAGTGCCTCAAGATAAGAGGGCTTTCTCGGCACTACATTGTCCACTGGAGTATTTTCTAGGCAATGTGAATCACTACTATGGAAAGGACTTTCGCAGCGAAGTTCATCATCATGGGGAGGACCACCATAATGGGTTACAGCAAAAGATGAGATCTCTTGCTCCTTGGTCTTCTGACCACACAGAGGGTTCCTGTGGCTCTCATCTGAAGATGAAACTTCAAGATTGACTGAATTGTCACGAAGCAAGCCTTCATGAGAAAGTGTCTGTTGAAGACTTTTGGAATTAATGTTCCCGTTATCGGGAACTGAGGGAGTATAATCTTGAATTCCAACAGATAAATGTCTTAGGGATTCAAGAACTCCAGCATCGAGCAACGCCTTGTTTCAGATTGGCCTTTGATCTCCTGACTGTGCTGGGCGGATCTTTTTCTTAGATGCCTTCTTACTCGCTTTGGAAACCACTTGTTGACGAAAGTGGTTACTCTGAGCAGGTGTATGTGCCTGATCAGGAAAGATGATCAGGTTAGGCTGACGATCTCCACTCAAATCAGGTTTATGTGCCTGACTTGGTTGTCCGTATGATATGGGGGAGTATGCCCCATAACCCTCTTGGACGGGAACATATGTGTGTGTCTGTTCCGGAGTGAATCGTTGATGTGTCACTCCACTGCTAGGGATAGATTTATGTGTCTGTCCCTGAGATGATGCTGAAGCTGTTATGATATCCTGGCAAGCATCCAGAATATGAGCAGGAATTTGCTTCTGCTCTTTCACCATTGACAATATATGTTTGGTGACTTCAGCCGCCAGAACGGGGATATACGTCCATTCCGGGCTTGGAGTAGCTGTATGTACCTGCTCATGTCCTCCTTTTCCTGTCAGTGAATCCTGACAGTACTCAAGTGTGGAGGCAGAGAGTTGAGTCTCCCTCCTGTTTGTCGTCGGGGCTTTCCGACTGACTTCTCCGTGCGCTACCAAGCAAGACGGTTGGTAGGCTAGATTAGTATTAGCAGGTGTATATGCCTGCTGATTACACATCGCCAAACGCGGTTGATGAGATCCATCATATGTAGTCAGACGAGCCTGCTGACTAACTGGTGATGTATAAGCAGGTGTATGTTCCTGCCTATAGTACTTCGCCGGAATTGCCTGGCGGGATTGGCTTGATGCTGCCAGACGAGTCTGCTGGACAGAGGAATTAAAACGGGCATGTGTGTGTGCCTGCTCATTGTTCGCCACCAAGTTAGGTTGGTGGACTTCTCCGGAGACGGCAGGGATGATAACTTGCCCATTGTTAACCGGATTCCGTCTCTGGCGGTTCATCTTGCCTGCTCGGGTTCAAGGAACCTGAGCTGAATTCCTGGAGTCGGTACCCTCATCATGTTGAGGGCGCACTACCGCACGATTCTGGCGGCGATTGTTGATGGGAGCCCTCGAGAAGGACACCTGTCTTTTTGAAGTAAGGCCCTGAGGGACCTGCTCATTCACTTCCTCAGAGTAAGGGAGTGAATGGAAATTGCGTTCCGGGGATAACGACCCGAAACGGTTGGAGACGGTAGTCAGAACCGCCTACCTCTTGATCACTGGTCGTCGTTGTCCGGACGACTTGTGTGAGTTGTTCACTTGGAGGGCCTGTCGGGCAGCCTCCAGAGTTGGGATGGTACCGTGTTGACATTACTCCTTAACCAGCACATTTGATACCCAGCGTTGAAGATGATGAGTAGGTGATGTCATCCTCAGAGCGGATGACGATCCAGTAGGAATAGCAGCAGTGGTATTTACAGCAGTAGTATTTACAAATGTGAATTTGAGAGCAGCCATTATGGAAATACAGAAGATCATGTAAAAGAGTGCTTCTTTGATATAACAGACGTAATCAAGATAAACTCATCCACTTCATCCTTTGGATGAGCACATATGTCAATGATTGTTTTTGTTAGCCCTCTTACTGATTTTTAAATAGGGGCTTTAACAAATAGGTAAAACAGCACTTTAACTTGGTTAAGGATTCACGTCGGGTTCACCATTTTTGTTTCGCATGGAATTCAGGGATGACCTCCTGGATGGGAGATTCAAACGTTCCGATCGGTTTCTAGCGGGTTTGTTCGTAGAACCGGAAACATCCAATGATTCCACATCCGTTTGGACCTAATTTCCAAAGGTAGGCTATCATTAGCTTGTGGACTGATGAGGCTTAGGAATTTGCATTGGTCGAGAGGATGGGAGGTCGGACTCATCACACCTTTTTGAGGGGAATTATTGTCTACTCCGGGACTCACTTTATAGATTTAAGTTATGTTCGTGAATCCTTATTACATTACCAAGTATAAAATGAGCTTTCCTTTAGTTTTAACAATCAATGATTAAATATGTAAGAAATTTAGAGAATCTTTTATATGTATTCAAGGTTCTTCATCAATAGAGAATCATCTGTATCTATTTAGAGATTCTTGGTCAATGATATCCTTCAAAACATTTATATAAAAATCACTTGGTCATTATGATAACCAGGCTGGTTTTAAAGCCACTCAGTGGGGCACTTGAAGTTTATCGTCATTTTGAAGGACATGGATTATTTCAGAGTTGGGATCGAACCCATAAATGGGCTTGCAAGTATTGGTCGCGCAGGTATACCTGCACGACACATGTTGTACTTGCGCGATTTTCAACCAGCATTGAAATACTTAAGCGACTCTTTATTAAAGCCTTTAGAATCCTCTTGAGGTTCTTCTAGAAAAGGGATGCGCAAGTTCTATCTAAGGAATAAAGCGGCGCGCAAGTGTGACCACTTCCCTTAAGGGCTGACCACTCAGGCGCGCAAGTGTTGATGAGTTTCCATACTTAAGCTTTACTTCCTCACTTTAGATCTTCCGTTCTAGGAAAGAAATTACCTTAGAAGTGTTCCCGAAGCTTTGAAAAGAGACTTGGGCATCAGGAGCTTCAATCCGAGTTTCAGAAAAAAGATCCACTCGAATGGGGGGCCCACATGGTCTATTTATAGGCAAAAGAAGGCCCTGGGCGGTTACCGGGCAGTTATCACTTAGGTCCCGCAAGTCACTTGCACGACCATAAGGTGACGCGCAAGTAGACTTTCATGACCATAAGGCGTCGCGCAAGTAGACTTGCACGACCATAAGGCGTCGCCCAAGTAGACTTGTACGACCACTAGGCGGTGCGCATGTGTACTTGCGCGACCATGAGGGAACTTGCGCGACCTATGGGCAATGTTCTCCTTTTTCATCCCTTTGTCGATTTTTGATGTTTCTTCAAAGGATGAATCACTTTGGACTAAGGTATTTCCCTTTTTTCAGTCGTTAGACTCTGTGACGGAAAGGAGCGTCAACAGACATATTTGGAGAATGACATGAACATTAATTTTAAAAGACTTTTTAAAATTTTAATATTTCTAAAAATTTATTTAATAAATAATTTTGATAATGTGAATTTTTTTTTGATTTTTTTGAAAATGTGGATTTGGAAGAAGAATGGTCTTCAATCGAAAAGATAAATAATGTCAGTTTTATTTAAAAACATTATTTTATAGTATTGAGTAAATAAAGTGAGGAAAATTGGTCGAATATTTATTATGCGTAAATAAAAATAGGATAAGAAACATCTTGGTTTTATTGATATATATATCATAAGATTTCATAATTAAATGAATAAATATAAAAAATCTCAATAAATTATGTGATTCTAACATAAAATCCTTACCACTTTGATATATTTTGAAGCATAATAAACACTAAAGAGTAAAATAAAATAAAACTTATAATTTCATTAAAATAATTATATTCATGATATATCATGTCATAGGGGTAGTATATATAACTCATAGAAGAATATATGTGCGCTACATAACTTATGTTACAAAGAAGGCAATTTGTGACCAAAAATCCATTACCTCTTTGGTATCATTTAAATCCTAAACCGCATGAAATAGAGATCCTACCTTGGATATATAAATAGAAATAAATATATTTAAAATCATCATAAAATACATTCATGTGATGTATATGCACCACACAAATTGAATAGGTGGTGAATATGGCTTGTGTCTCACAAATTTAAAAAGTGAAATGGGAATCCCTTACTGTAGGTCTCGATATCTTTAATACTCATCCAAACCTAATGTATAATAAATATATATATTTTTATAAATCCATTAAAGATCAGTAATTATATATTATATAATATAAGATTTACTTATGAACTTATATTACCCATTTATTAAAAATTCATATATAAAATAGCATTTTGGTTGATAACTACTTCTTTTTTCACCTATGTTTTGGTTTGGTATTTTTAGATTTCTTACATTGATCATGGTTCCATAATACCTAGAATATTAACCATGATATAAACATCATATAAATTTTTTATTTAACTATTTATAGGAACCCATAAAAGTCATAGATAAAAATGGAATAATCCGTTCATGGAGACTGTATGTCATACGTATACATGAACACTTTTTCTATTTTCTCGATGAATGATATGAAATATAGGTATATAATTTATCAACATTTGAAATATTATGACATATATATCACTTATATTTTTCTAATTTACCCTAATTACCATCCATGAAAAGAATTAGTGAAAAAGAATCACATTGTTTCGCAAGGCGGTATTACCATAAACAAATTAACGAAGTTATCATTTTCCATATGGAATAGAGTGTAATAATTTAATTGTGGTATATTAATTAAAGAAGTATAATTATGTTTAAAATATCATATATACTAATTTATTCAATACTTATTACTATTAAATAATAAAATGAAGAACACATTACATTATTTACCATGGTGGTAGTCCTCCGTACACACGAATAATGATTTCAAATCTTATTTGATAGAGGAGGTTAATTATTTAGGTTGTTATAGTAACATAATAAAATCTCAGTATATGAAAGATAAAAGTGTTATTACATTATCAAAATAAAATATTAGGTCATATTTTTTATGAAAATAAAGATTCTAAGATGCGAATAGGGTAGTAAGGATGTGATTTTTCAAAGGATTGGACAAACCAATGGGTATTTTAAGTGTGAATAGGAGAGTATATGGCATCCTTTTATAAATGAGGTGAGTGGAACACTTGTAATTTTTTAAAAGAAAACGGTATACCCATTATTTTCAGAATCCAGGTAGCTCAAAAATTGATAATTATTTAACCTTATAGGTGATAATGTATAAATATGTATATAAAAGGTGTTATGGGCTAGTTTATATGTCATTTTACCCTATTTTTTTAGTTTAACCGTGAGTAATCAAATTTTCACCTTAACTGTGCAAATTATTTTTTTTACTGCTTTTACTATTCACAATGGTCAAATATTATGTTTAACTTATTAGAAAATAAAAATTCCTCTAATTCAAAATATGGAATAAATTTTTCTAAATTCCATTCACAAAAGTTTAAAAATTAAATTTAAAATTAATCCCCGAGACATGATAAAAAATGGTTTTTGAATGGGAAATGTTCTATAAGATTAAAAGGTTATTATATCAATCTTCATTATAATTTTTATTCCAATGAAAGAAATTGGATTAATAGGTATATAATTGAACTAATTTTAGTTTTTAAAATATATTAATAATAATATTTACCTTGTAAATTCATTGAGTGATTATTCCATTTTTTTCAAAAATACAATATTTCAATATTTAGTAAAAAAACATTTTTCTTGAGATTCTAAAAAAACACTCGAGGATAATTTTTACATAATTATTTTAAAAAGAAATTTAATTTAGTTATATTTAATATATAAAATATTTAAAAAATAATTTTAAAATAAGTTTTCTAAATTATAAAAAAAATTCTTTTAGAAAATTATAGTTTTCAAGTGTCAAATTTGATTTATTCTTATCAATATTCATGAAAGAAAATAATATTGATGTTAAATATTTTATTGACTATATAATATATAATGTATAGTAAAATAACTCAAAAAATGGTATTTTTAATTTATTAATGTGAAATTCTATTGAGTTCATAAAAATAGTTTTTTAGAAAAATATTTCCTTTATTTTGAAATGGTTCTATTTTATTTATAATTATTTATTAACAAAATAATTATTTATAAATATGTTTAAATAATATATTTTATTAATTTATTTAACCTTATACACACATTCTGTTCTTATTTTTAGGTGATAACTATCATATTAAATAATTATTTTTTAATAGTATACCCTATTTCGTTTAAACTCAGTGTTTCCTGTAGCACAAGATCCACTCAGTGTTGTGGTTAGTGAAAGATAACCCCAGTGTTGTGTGTAACAAAAATTAGAAAAATTATTATATTTATTTTAATAAAATATATCATAAAATCTAAGGGTGTTATAACACAAACCTTTTTTTAAAACCATTATTACATAAATTACAAATACATTTAGGATTTACACTTCTACTTGAAGTATAATTTTTTTTCTTAATCAATTAATGTTTCTTCTCGATATTGGGATTTCACCACCTCAACATGTACTCAAATTATGATTTAACATTAAGAGGATTGTAAGTACAATCCAATGCAAATTTCATGAATCTATTTCAGTACCAACACTGGCTCAAAATATTGATCTTCTAATATCTACCACATGCGATCCATAAGCATGTTGTTTTTGTGTTTTCAAAAAAACCTTTTGGGTTCTTTATGAGGAAATAACATCCAAAATGTTTCTTTTATATACCATGGAAATGGTTGTGGACATATTTTCAATTTTCTTAATCTATACTTGTGAAACATTTTTTTATCATGAAATTTTACAGAAACTAGTTTTAGATAAATCATTATATAAATGTATGGATGGTACCTCTTCCATCATAAATGCTTCGGAAAAACAAATGAAGTAAGTTATGATATTCATATCTCATTTAAAGCTATTTTAAAATTAAACAATCCAATTAACATTGAGTAGACAAATAAATATTCTAATTTCTTGGGAAGGATCAATATGTGTCTTCTCAGGATTAAAAAACTTGACCTACAATTCTAGGAATCTCAAATTTATAAATTTATTCTCATCATTTAAAAACAAATTATATTCACAATCCTTCTATATTTTTTTAATCTTTTCAAAATAAATATTAACTTTATTTTGAAATAATTAGTCAAGTTCCTTGATCTTCTTGTGTTTTACATCGAACTATATATCCTTCACATCAATGATGTTATTCAACATTTATTCAAGTGAATGGATCTTACGACTATGTGAATTATTGACCCCATTTTCTCTTTTAAAACCATTTGATCCATTTACATTATTGGTTTGATGAAATTATTTCATGACTATCTTTTCATTTCCAAAGGTTCTAAACTTATTGGAAGGATTTATGCATTCTTAAAATTATTTATTATATATAATTTTGGAAATTATTTTTTCTAATTCAAATTGGGTGATATCTTCTGTCATACATTCAAAGACTCTTTAAACAAGAGTGGATGTTTATTTAGTAATTAAAAAAATATCTTTCAATCTACTAAATGATATATCATAATTATCTGGAGATAGATTATCATTAACATTTATGATTGATTTTTTTAACGAGGACTGTTTGTACAAGAATTTTAACACCCACCATAGTTACTTGATCTTGATCCACTAGAGGTAATAATATTTTCATTCTCCTTGGTGGTGAGTTGAACCAACTTTTTATCAATTTCCTTGAGAGAACTGCCATATTTTTTATCATGTAATAATGTTACTAAACATCCATATTACTCTTAGTAAAAGAGGGAAATATTTTTTATCTTTAATATATCATTATTTATCCTATTCATCTAGTTCATGGAAGAAATATAAGTCCTATGAGATATATAAACCATCACCAAAACTGCACATCATAATTTACACAAAAAACTCAAATTTTAAAAAGAGAATAGCTTCAATGTATATAATTCAATATAGGTGAACCTTGTCTCTGATACCACTTGCTAGCACCACCTTTGGATATGCTCAACACACTGAGGGGGGTGAATTAGTATTGGTGGAGTTTTTTTAAATATCAATAATTTTTATCCCCTTACATATTAATCTGGTTCCAATCTATATTATTCTATTATATAATTCAATATCATATGTATGTATGTAAAAGAAATAAAATAATGGAACATTATATTTTTACAAGTTTTACAACTCAATAAAAACATCAAGTACTTATTGTGTATAGTGATGGCCAATACACCGATTCAACACCATAACACGATACTAGTTATAATGGGTTTTATAGTGAAAAATCTTTATCACATGTTTGGTTCCCTATAATTTAATTGTTGTGATAATAGTATATCATTCATACTTGTATTGGTGAAACCCTCATAAAAAATACCGCTCCTTTCTATTTCATTACAATACATATAAGTTTTAAAAATATTTTTTCTTATTTAGAGCACCAAGAAAGACATTCACCATAGTGCATTTTGATGAATGTGTTAGTGTTGAATTGTTATTCACTAAATTATTCTTCTATTGTTACTTTCACAATAGTGAGAAAGAAAATATTCTTCTTCCTCATAGTAGAGAACTAAAAGGTGATATTTCGATATCTTCCCCCATCATCCAAAACATTTTCATGTAATCCTTCCATCCATTAATATTTATCTAATGATTGTTCAACATATCATTTATTTTGAACCCAATTCATTTGATACCAATTGATAGGAAACATATACCTGATATCACTTCATATTGTATCCTCTATCCACTACTTCTCTGTCTAGTACATATTATTATAATCACTTATACCCGTCTCTAACTGATTCTTGATTTCTATATTCTGTGATTTTACTCTTCCCGGTACCTCTTTGTATGATATATTAACCCAAATTATATTTTATCTCGTGATTCATGGATAACACATTCCTTTGAAACTTCTATTCTTGAATAATAAGCTCAACCTCAACATGTTTGAAAACTAATCAATCAAACAACTACTTCTCAATGAACCAGATCTCCCTTTACATAGGCATAGAGTCAATGAAACATTTGGGAGAAGATATAACACAAATTTTAAATGATAAATTATAAATTAAAACATCCCGTTAAATTCTTACTTCCTTTTACCACCATGAAAATTTCTAAAATATAGGAGTTAAAAGTCTTATTTAGAGCATTCCTTAAATCAAGGTGTCAAATATCATCTTTAATACTCTAGTAATATCAGTTAAAATAATTATATTACCTTCATGATTATTGGATTATTTAATTTATAACTCAACATTACTATAATAATTCACTTTACTAAATATTTTTAAAGTTCTTTAAACATCATCTAATGAATATAAATAGGAACATCTCTTTCCGGTGATGATTTATATAGTTTTCCTTTACAATGATATGATTCATTAGAGACAATTTATATGATGAATCAATTTTATTTACTCTCAGAGTCTATTCAAAATACTTTCACAAGTAATTTCATTCATCTGATGTGTTAATTTATTTTTTTAAATTTTTTCAATTAGTTGAACCCTCAATGAACACCTCTACTTATTCTATACAATGAATTTGAAAAACTCAACATAATTAATTTGTAATACTATGTTTTACTTCTTGATAATAGTCTACCTGATGACATTATTCAATGATTCTAATCTAATTAATTTATTTAGGAATATATATATGATGAATGTCATTTAGAGACATCTATATGATGAATTCATACATATACTTCTATCTGATATCTCCATTCAGAAACATATATTTGATTTTGGCACTTACAAAAATTATATTAGAAGTATTATCTTGAAATCAGTTATCTTATTCATTTTCCGGGAATCCTTTAACTGATTCCTTTATTATTTTTTATGATCATTTCATGTTTTTATAACAATTTAATTTGTTATAAACATTCATACGATCATTCAGAAAACATCTTCAATAATCCAAGGAGCCATATTTTTTTAAACCATATTTTTTAATTCAAAAAAACTTATTCACTTCACATATTTATCTTTTATAAAACTCTATATGATAGAATTATTAAAAAATCATACAATATTATATCCAATTAACATATAAATTATTTTTTCTTCATAAACATCTTAAACAATTACAACTTCAAACATAAGTTGCACAAACCATTTTTTTGAACCATAGTTCCATGAAGTTACTCTAACTTACTCATTTAACGACAATAAATCTAGAATCATTAATAACTCTATATAGTCGTGATGTTTTAAAATTTAATGATTAGAATAACATCACTTTATTTGAGATCTATTTTTGTAATTGTTTTTCTTTTAATCAAAATATCACCATTCAATAAAACTCACCAAGAATTTTGATGCTTGATCAATAAGGAATAAATCCTTAATCATCAAGTGAAAAAAAATTTCCTATAATATTTTTCAATGTAATTGAAAATAAAATCATTTGGTTCAATACCTTATTCAATAAAATTCATTCTTCTTGACTTTGTTTTATCACCATAATTAAATGGAAATTTTCTAATCACTTTAGTCCACCAAAATTTTTCCCCTAGCATCAGTACAATCATACCATCCATCTCCATCCTTTATCATTTTTTATATTAAAATTATTAATAAATCACTTTAAGGAAACTTCGTCATGTAGATAAAAGAATTTTTTGTAAAAAAATTATAAAAAATGTTGTAAAAACTAATAATAACTCATCAATTATCCTATGTAAACTATATATGTTCATAAGGATTTCTCTTTTAACGTAATGAATAATATCTAAATCTTATAATTAAAATAACACTATATATCTACTTATAAAATTAAAATTATTGTGAAATTATTATTTACAATGTATATAATATATTGAAATCAATGAATATATTTTTAACTATATTGATAACAATTGAAAAAAATTTCAATAATTGAAATCAAATAAAACTCACACATAATGTGGGATCTTCAAAATCTGTATTCAATGCTAGTTGTAGTATTCTCTAGAAATTCAAGGTAATAATGAGATCCTGATTAGATAACATAGAATATGGTACTCCATGAAACATTACAACTTATATACTTTATTTATTGGAAATAGAATCAAGAAATAAATCTTATATGATTGTAATGAAATGTGATAATTTTGTAAGGCCATTTGTCTATAACCCAAATAGCATTGCACCCTTTAGATTTTTTAAGAGAGTCCAATGATGAAATCCATTGTAATTGTTTCCCATTTCCATTCTATTATAGATAATGGTCGTAATATTCTCTCATAATTCTATATCTCAACCTTAAATAGTTGACATAACAGACATATAGCTAGACAAACTATAATATCCCTTTTCATCTCATCCAAAAAGAAATTCTATTTCAGATAACCATAAATCTTCACAATTGAGGGAAGAATAAATAAGTATGAGCTATGAGATTAATCCAAAAACTACTTATTCATGTATGATATTGAAAGTACACATACATGGTTCTTAAAACATATCATTCCATCTTAATCATGTTTTATCTAAGGACCATTTCTCACCATCTTCTTCTATCCCACATCCCCTTTATACACCTCTTTAATCCTCACATGGATTCATCATTGAACATTCATATGAAAAATATATCATCTATCTCCTTTCTTTATGATTCAAAAGTCCATATTCAAAAAATATCTAAATATTAGATCTCCTTAAATCCTTATATTTTAAAATTTAGCATGGTATTTATGACATATAGGACCATATTTCTTGTTCTCATTCCTATGGTGTTATTGTATTGATTAGTAATAATCATTATTAAACTCCAACCATAAAATTTGGCACATATTCAAATATTTCTATTTTAATATATACTTCATGATTTTATGATCATTATATATATCACACCATCCATGCTAAAGATAAAACCTCCATATTTATAGTTAAAAAACTACTATTTCCATCCCCAATTCAAGAGTCGGGTTATTTTTCTTGTGGATTTTGAATTGGGGTGTAACATAAGCTATCACCATATCATTATCCACAAGGAAAAATCACGGTACCTTCATTGACGTATTATTAATGATCACAAACCATTACATATTTTAGAGTAGTGTTTGAATATGTTCATTGACTATCCTTCCTTTCAGATGTTTGGAAATTTTCCTCACATTCATCTCTATAAATAAACTTGTCTCCCATCCAAGTCAGTTTGGTCATTAAATTATATAGACATAAGAAATAACTGAAAAAGCATCATTAGTATCCTCCTAGCCCAGGAAAACTATGCATCTTAGTTACCATGGTTGTTCTACGATATTTCTTAGTAACTTACATTATTGAATAATCTATCGATATACACTCAATTGAGATTATATAAACCAAGAATTAAACTCTTAGTAACTAATATTAATATTTACTAAATATAAAATATAACATATCTTTCCCTATGGTCCTAAATTAAATAGTTAATTGATATTAATTCTATTTTTTTCACTTATAATGTATAAGAATATCATAAATAAGGACTACCACAAATAGATTGAGGTAATCTATAAACACAATATTCATTGAATCTATAAATATATTAGGGGAATCAATAAGTTTAAATGGAATCACTATAATTAATAATGACCATACCTCATATGTAAGGAAATATTTGGTATATTATTCTTCTTGTCCCTCAATTTATGATATCTAGGAAGAAGTTCAACCTTACAAAATTATTGAACTATGTGTAGTTGATTAAATAAGTCATCAATATGATGTAGAGGATACTTTTACTTGATAGTGATCTTGTTATGTTCTAGATAATAAACAAAAATATGAATAGAACCATATTTCCTATCAACAAAAAAGAACTGATACACCTCACGATGACAAAATAATTCTTACGAATCCCTTATCAAGATTCTCCTAGAGCTTCTTCTTCAATTTCTACAACTAAATCTGGGATATTCTATATGGAGTATTTATAATTGGTTTCAAACCAGGTATGAGTTATATTGAAATTTCAACATCACGATTTAGGGGAATATTAGGTATATATTTAGAAAAAAAAATCATCATAATTCTTAAAAAAATGTTATATCTTCAATGTTGATTTTGTCCAAAAACAATATGAGATAAATATCCCTCAAGAATAGGTAGTAAGAGACACATAACAAAAGTAAGTCCCATTGTATGTTTATATTAATAATCACACCAACAGATAATCATAGTTTTGATAAAAATATCAAATGTTACTAACCTTAATTAGAAGGTGATATAGGATTTATACTGATATATCTGATCCATGATCAAAATAACATCAAATTCAACTAGAGAAATAATCTTTATATTTGAAGGATGAACATTGCCACTAAATTATCTCATAGAGGAGCTATAAACATGAGATGAAATCACTGTACCTTTAGTAGTTTTTATTAATTACTCATTATCTAATAATTTAGGTGGTGAAATTATATCCTTATAAAATTATTCATATATAAATTATTTGATAGATCTAGATTCTAATAATACATTTTAAATTATTGAGTGGATGGTAATTGTACCTTTCCCCACACCATTTTCATCACCCACTTTAGTAGTTGTGATCACATGATCTTT
Source organism: Viscum album (assembly GCA_963277665.1). NCBI lineage: Eukaryota > Viridiplantae > Streptophyta > Magnoliopsida > Santalales > Viscaceae > Viscum > Viscum album. Next base: position 159,901,556 of record OY728155.1, on the reverse strand, counting down.
CCGTTTGTCTTTGGAATTATGATGTCTCTAACAAAGATTATCTCCAATAACCCTCATATTATTTCACTGATTAGTGTAATTTCCATACATATTTTAATAAAATCATTGGATTTTGGGTGGCACATTCAAATGAGTTTTCTCACCATTTCTTTCATTGATTTATTCCTTCTCATCAATTTGGAAATATTTTTATTGATGACCTTCATTTACACAGTTAAACATTTTTCTAGTCACAACAAGGTAATTTCCACCAAGCATCCTTCTAAAAAATTTACATTATGGAGGATTAATTTTCTTTACTCAATGTTGTTTATTATTAAAATTTCCTCAAAATTCAACCTTTTTATTTTTTCCCCCAAACAATGATCACATGAGACTCTCTAATTTTAAATTCTAACTTGAGAACACTTTGAATGATTTCTTCATAGCCATCAATTAATATTATATAAAATTTCATTCAAAACTTGGTATCAAGTCATTAATGAATCATTAATGGTTTTTTTCAGGATCGATGATAAAACCATAGTCATACCATATAATTATTTTAAAATTTTCCTCATAGTTACTGATAAATTCATCATATTTCTACTATAAATACATAATTTAACTTTTTATTTTAGTGTAATGATTTAGAAAAATATACTTAATAAAAAATACCTTATTATGATCATCCCATGGAATGATGTAAATTTCTTACTCGTTACTTGCATTCTTGATCACATTCCACCATTAATCTGCTTCAAATTTGAATTGATACTCCTCCAGGAAAACTTTTTCCTCTATGGAATAATAGATAATTAAAAATCTATTTTTAGTCGTACCAGTCCATTACTAAGATATTAGTATACTAGAGGACCCACTGAAGGATGTTATTCATTTCCACATAAAAGTATCAATAGTGAGTTTTTATTACATTTTCCATTTGGAAGATCAAAATGATTCATTTTACTATTCATATATTGTGAATTTTGGGTGAGCATAGCTGGAATATTTAATATTGTATCTCACATTTCATTTGTTTTCTCATAAGGATGACAATTTCATTAAATATTACATTTAGTACTAACAAAATTCCTTTAGAGTCTAATCACTAACTAGTATTTAAAATCATAGTGCGAGAAATAATAATCATATTTAATAATAATGTAATCATGAAAAATCATTCATAGGATGACTAAATCAAGACACATTCTTTTTAGTCAATGAATCCTTAGGTTTAAAAAATGTAATTAAGGGTCACTATATAGTCAAATCATTCACAGTAGTTCATAAGTAAAATTTAATTTATATTAATAATATGCCCTGAGATTGCCTAGAATTGAGTGATGTCTTAGGCCCACTCATCATGCACCTGTGGAGATTGAGTTAATACCCAATATTCTCCTTTTAGAGTTATTAATCCTAGGTGCATATATTATATATCTATATCAACCTTTTAGTATCCAGATAGGGATTTATTTTCTAGGAAACCCACAAAATATCTAATTTACTAAAGCTTCGGGATTTTATATTATACTAATACTTATGCCTAGGGTTTTCAATAAATTCCTCTAACACTAATCTTAAAAATAACTAAATATTTACCCCATACCAAAAGAGCTGACCCAATAATTTCATACATATATATTACATTATTTCGTAGAATAATAAAAAAATTAGACAACACCACATTCCCCGGAACTATAAATATTTGTAGTATTTAGAGACTTGAAACATAATCGTCCTATTTTATGAAAGATCATAAACATATCCCAAAACGTTATCACATAGTATACTTCTTAGAAAAACCCAAATTAAAAATTTTCTTCATAACCTGGGGAAAGAAACCATAAGAAATGCCGTGATGAAAGGATAAATAATAATAATAATCATAATACTTATCAATGAATGATCATAGATGACTGTAAGATAAGAATAAGTGTATGATAATATGATAATATCTTAAAATAATCAAACCAAATTAGTTGAATATCAATTATCACATATCATGGAATACTGATTTTTTATTAAAGATTTATGTAGTATGTGTGTGGAATTATCAATAGTCAATCATAATCTATGAGAACACATTGCAGACATAGTATGTAATTTTTTTGCATAAATAAAAGCCTATAAAACCACTTTTTAGTCAATATTCACTCCAAAGACTATTATTGTTAAACATGTACAATAATTGAAATTCCCAACCAATCATGTGAATCATTATATTAGGAGTAAATTCCATCTAGAAACTTTATAATATACTAGATGTTTAATAACTCTATTATCTATTTTTATTTTATCAACTCCTTCATCATTACCCAATGCATTGGAGGGTCATATAATTCTGGGACCACCCAACACATAATTAAATCCATAGATATGTGTTCCAAATGATTGAACAATATTCATCAAATAATCATCTCTTAACTATTTTAAATGAAATTCATTTGATAAATATTTTTGCATTCCATTATAGAAAAAACCATGTATGAGAAACAAGCTTCATCATAACTTAATTAACCTATGGGAATGAAATGATTTTAATAGAAAAATCCTTGATTTATCATCATCATAAGACACATAGGAAAATAAATTTCATGGTATTATAAGATCATATCCCCAATAAATCATAGTAATAATTAAATGAAAATGACATAGACGTAAAATAACAGTAAAAATTCCTTCAAACATTTACATGAAAACATAAAAAAATGTCCTTTTCATTTGATATTTTTATTAAAAATAATATAATATTATGAAAACCAATTTATATTATGTAAATTATAGAGAAATATTCAAATAAAATAATTTTAATAATGGAAAAAAAATTAGTTCATGTTGTATATGTCAAAAGAATAAAATTCCTTTCACGCCATTATTAAAAGTAAAAAATCACTTTATTAGAAATATTATTCTTTAAAAGGAATCCTATTTATAAATTTTTAAGTAATTTCAAAGGTAGTGAAAATTAATTTTTTTAAAATTTCATGTATTGGTAATAAATTTCAAGAAATGGTTTTCAAGATTATGGACATGCAATAAAACATTTATTAACAAAATAGTAAATAATGATAGATTTTCTTTAAAAACCATTTCTAGATTATTTTATGTATAAAAGAATGTAAAATGGTACTAATAAATAAAAAATCCCAAAATAACAAGAGGATAGAAAAATATAAGGGGTTAAATAGTTAATATTCATATAAATTCCTTTAAGAAGAATTTCTCATAGAAATTCAAGAAAAGAAAAGTGATTGTAATATAAACTCTTTCCATAAGCCCCATATTACTTCATAAACATTAAAATATCTTGTATATTAAATATAAATTCATTAAAAATAAATTAATAAATCATATATATACATAACTTACTATATTCTATTCCTTTATAATTTCCAATTATCATTCTTTTAATATTTTCTTCATTGAAATGAACATTTGGGCGAATAATGGTATATTTTCCATCCATGTTTTAGTTAAAGGGTCTTATACTTTCAATTTTATGAATGTTTAATCATATATTGAAATTTAATCATTAAATAAGTATCATATTTATTTATCATAAATATTTTTATAATTATTTATATAAAGATGTGAAGAAAAACTAATTACATCACCACGTTGAGGTAGTAGTCCACAGAAACACATGAGGGAAATTATTATTTTTCCAATGAATTGAAAGGAAAGAAGGTAAATACTATTTTATAATTAAAATATAATATTTTTTTTCATAAATATCATATAAAAATATTAAATAAATCATATCACAATGTGGAGGTGGTAGTCCACTTGTACGCACACGTGATACTGTCATTTTCCAGTTTATTAAAAATAGGTGGAAAATTGTTGAGGAATAATTACAATAAAAAATCAGTATATTTAAGATAATAAGGTCATTATTTTAGAATTGATACCATATATTTAGAGTATGAGGAATAAGAAATAAAAATGAAATTACTCGATTAATGGTTATACCTCTTTGTTGAGAAGCCACATTTGTCTTAGAGATTTAGCCTTTAAAAGATGGTATTATGATAAAAAACAATTTGAAATGGGGATAAATGTTATGAATGTATTAGTTTAATTATTTCATGATCTATAGGTCAACTTATGTTTGAGGAAGAGAGGATATGTGGTGTCCTTCTTTATGTTTGGGAGAGGAAACACATGGAATTTTCAAATGATTAAAATATAATATTGTAATACTCCATTAAAGTGGACCCAAAATTCAAAATCATCAAATATAATAATTATATGTCTGAAATCCCATAAAAAAATAAAATTAAATAAAATTTATTTTTACATTTTAAACATTTTCTCCTAGGTTAACCCCCTAGGTAAACTGTTTAAACCCTATCCATGGTAACAAAAGTTTACTATTTTAAGTATTTATTATAAAAAATGACTTAAACTTATTAAATTATAGTAATTATTATGATTAAAAATATATAAATTTTTTTAAAATATTCAATTTTTATAAGCGGTAGAAATTTATTTTAAAATAATTGCTCAAAACCTAATAAAACAATTTTTTTATAAAAAATGATTTTTTAGCATAAAATATGATTTATTCTTATTACATGACTAGTGAATACTAATTGATGAGATTTAAAGAATTATAATGAATATATAATCTATAAATTTAATTAAAATCAATAATAAATAGATATGATATTAATTTATTAATATTAAAACACATTGTGTGCTTAAAAACTATTTTTCCGAAAAACAACTCTATTTACCTTTAAATGATTTTATTTTAATTTATAAACAAATGGTAATAAATGAATTAATTTTATACAAATGTTAAAAATAATAATAATAATTTATTTATTCTTACTCAGACTCTCAAATCCAGTGGCTAGACAATAACTATCCCATTAAGTAATACTATTTTCATTGTATATCGCAGTTCATTTAAAATCAGTGATGCCTATAAAGAATTCTACGAAATAAATAAAATATATTTAAATAGATATATATCATAAAATATTAGTGAGTTATATATTAACTTCACTAAATAAATAAATAGTTTAATATTATGTTATAATAGGAGAAGAAAGTGTTCTTCATATTTGTTTTCATAGTAATAATAAGAAGTATAAAAATGGTTAGGGTTAGATGTGAAGCTCTTAAGAAGTGATTTGAACATTGAACTACATAGATTGATGAAGAGGTATTTTAATATATAAATGTGAATAATCCGAGGTGGAATAAGGATATACATGCTACATTTCATACAAGAGAAGAAGAATAAGAGTTTTTTTCACACAACTATGCAAGCATGAGAAGAAGAAGAGAATAACATTGTTGCACAAATACATTAAATAGAAGTCACACCTAGTGAAGTAGTCTCTTAATGTGGAAAAATATTTTAAGAAGTTGAATACTATCAAAAAAATAATTATAAATATCTAGTAAAAACGGTATATTGGACTAGTCAATCACATATCTAGGGAATGTGAATTATTTTTATCCCCCCTCGTAAGCATAGGTTACCACAATTCAGGTTCAAGATTATTATCTAGAAAACACATTTTAAAAAATATCTTATTATAGTGGCTTCTGGGGATGTTTATTGTTCCACAATTTCACCAAATACCCTCCTTTATTATTAAAATATGTATCTATTAAATATCCTCTCATACTTTTTGTTCCCGTTTACCAATAAAGGAGAAGTAAGAGACTGAGAGAATAAAGATCTTAATATATTAAATAGGTAAAGGGATAAAATGATTAAATTAGAGAAAAACTGCTCCCAAAGTGATTCACCTCCTCTTTTTGTTCGGCATATCCTAAGTGGACCAATAAATTGGTTTGAGAGGGAAGGTTTACCTCTGATTGGATTCTATACTAATGTTTTTTCTATTTTTAATGATTTAATCCTCTTTCTGGTATTTATATTAAAGTAAAGTTTTGGTAAATATTATTTTACTAAATACCAAAATGATATCCCTTCCAAGACTAATATGAATCAGAAAATGAGAGAGAAAATGAAAACATAAAAAGGAGTATTTTTTATTCCATTATACGGTTTCTCAAATCCATGTTGCAGTAGAAGAAAGATTTATTTTAGAAATATAAGAGAAAATGGTTTTTATTTTTATCAAAGAGATAGAAAATATTTCCACCTTAAAGGATGTATATAATGATAAGGTATGTAAAAAATCATACAAAATTAGTGACCAAGAAGAAAAACCAATCACAGGTTGTGATGTTGATGTATCTAAAATTTATTAAGAAATATAATTTATTAATTTAAAATATATTATTCATTACATTCCCAAAGAAACAGTCTCTTTTTTTGTGTGGATATTTTGAAAAAAAATGGACTGATCACCCTTATTAAAGTTGAATAAAATAAAATATATAATGATTTTAAATAAAATGATCTAGAATGCATATGATCTCTGGGAAGGTTCAGTCTATAAATATAAGAAACATATAGCCTGAAATAACTTTCTCAAAATTTAAAAATAAATAGATCAAATAATTAATGATAAGTAATTATTCAAGAAGTCTCCTAGAGAGAATATCAATAAAGTAAAGCTATCTTAGACGAACATTATTGATGTCAATAATGGAAAATTAGAAGTAAATTCAAAGATGATCAAGGAAATTCTCACGTTACTTCATGAAAGAAATAAAATGAATGAAGAGAAAACCGAAAAGAAGGGAATTAATTATGAAGATGGGGTGTCATTCGTTGGAGATCATATAAATTCTCTAAATATGAAATTTATATAAATGGAAATTATATTGGGTAACCACGAGAAGATATATATTGAGATTTCACAATTGAAAATTTGTGGATCTTATTCCATAAGTTATTATAATGAGGAATCAGTTATAAAAATACCACTGTCAAGTGGAAAGAATAAATGTATATCATTAACTAAATCATTCTTAAGAATTCCCATAGAAGAAGGTTCCATTTATATATTTTTTCATTAAATTTACAAAATATATTTTTATGGATTGTATAGTTCTAAAAAAACTTGATTAAGTATAGATGAAGAGAAATAATGATAACCCTAGAATCATATCTGTAGTAGATAAAAGAATGTTTGAAGTTTTTAGTTCCACAATTTCATCCCAACTAGTGATAAAAGAAGTACCAGAATAGCTTAGTCAATAATTTATATAGTAATTATCCAAATTAAATAAGTTAATATTTATAGGGCCTTTTGGAGGTGTAAGTGGACTAGTTATAATGAAGTTTGTTTTTGGTACAATCCTTTGGATGCAAAAGTTTAGAGAACTAAATTTGATGTGGTGGATACTGGAGATAAATAAATAACATCCATAGATAAAAAAATATATACATATCAAATATATTTTAAATTCATGAAAATATATATGATTTATGAATTCATTTTTGTCACATGAGTGTTTTTTGGTCACCTAATAATGTGTCAAAATTCGATTATAAGATCGGACCACCAAAGATAGTTAAGAATGAAGTAGCATCATTGGGAAAAGAATCAGAAAAAACTAATGTTTCTTTCAAAATACATCTATGAGGGTGTTATAAAGTCATCCAATGTTTTAAATGATTGTCTAGTTATCTATAAAACATATTTAGATAATGCAAATAAATTTTAAGAGTAATATAAATAATATAGTGCTAAAACAAAATATAACAATCTACATTAATAATATAAATTTCATAATAGGTTTCTAAAAAATATACAAACCTTTTCTTGAAAAGGTTATTTGTGAGAGATGAAAATAATTATGTCCAAATGCTAAAGCATTTATAACTATTCTTCTAGAAAAATATGTACCCATAAAAGAATTATGAATTAATTATCCATGATGTCCATTGATAATAAAACTTCTCCTCACAAAGAATACGAGGTTGTGAGAATATCCATGCTTCCAAAATCAAAATTAGATCAAAAGAATAGATATTGAAACATAAATAGTGGAGTAACATGGTTGAAAAAATCAATTTTACCTTTCTATTAGCATTGTGGAGCATGATGAACGAAATTACAATTCTAACATTTTTTTTATTATATTTGTGATTAAAATGAATGTAATTGAAGGTAAAATAGATATATCATAGAGAACCTGAGTGGGAGTATTGGTTTCCAATTCTGTATATCCCAGATGAGGATTTCACTATCAAATATTGATATATCAATTAATAATATAAAAAACCTAAGACTAAACCATGTTTAATAAAGTTGAATGAAGTGGTTAATTTCAAGAACTAATAGAAAAGTGAAAAATATTCCATCCTAGTTTTGTATTACATTTGGTATTCATTATAACATTAAAGAGTATATTAATGAAGATGTGGAAGATATCAAATTTCGATAGCCATTAGTACAAGATACATTTTTTGTATTATCAAAAAGGAAGTCCTAAAGCATATCTATTGAAGAGATTCATCATTATAATGATCATGAGGAGTGTCTCCATAATGGAAATATGAGTGGATAATGGTAAATATGTTTTTATAATTTTTCATCACGTATGAACCTAATTATTATAAAAAGTATTTTTCGATCATTTCTTTTAAAAGGCATGATTTCCTTATTTCTTATCCCTGGAAACCTTAATTAAAATATTTTAACACAATGGGAAATAAATTAATTCAAAATCATTGAAATTAAAATCTATTTTGGGGTATAATTAGAGCTATTTCCTAGAACAATAATATTTCTTTTGTGGTTGAATCTTATTAACTTATTCTTGAGGTGAGTGTATGAATTTCAGGTTGATTTATTATATAACTTTTTTTTATCAAAATTACTGTGATAATAGAAAATATTTTGACAAATATTAAGAAAGGGACAAAGTTATAATTTGGACACCGATCATAGATCATATAGAAATATAGTGATATGAATTAAAGAACATTACTTGATAAATAATTGATACATTTTCCCAAGTACTTTTTATTTCATTTCTATAGTGTGGAGAGAAAATGAAATGAACGATTGATGATATAGGGGGATAAGGACAAAGGCAAGACAAATTGACATATAATTTGTAAGTTGTTTTAAATAAACACCATGGGGAAATTATTGATACCACTATGTATGATTTTTATTTTATTTCAAGGATTGTTGTTCTAGGATCAACAATATGATGAAGGATAATTAAATAATAATAATTAAAGTAAAGATGAGAGGGGGACTAGAAGATTTTTCAAGAATCTAATCTTGTCAAAGGAGAGATGAAGTCCCCATGAGATATGAAATAATTCTGGGAAGAATTATTGTGTTATTACCATTATAAGTTTTAGAGATATATTTATCATTGAATGTAAAATATCATTTGAATATTTTAGGATTTTTATTGAGGGGATGTATGAAGGGTGAAGAAAAATATTAGGAGGATAAGATGGATAATAATTTAGTCAATTCATGGAGATGTATTACTCATTGATTAATATAATATTTCTTTTAGGCTATAACATTAAATGAATTTTATAAGTAAAAAAATAAAAATATTAGAGGGAAATCTATAAATGTATTTTAAAGTGTTCTTGTAAAGTTAAAATATCATGATATTTATTATAATGATACTTTAAAACAATTTCATAGACAAAGAGTGAGATAATGAAGAAGTATAAAAATTTGTAGAAGTTGAAGTCTCAAAACTAGTCTATGAAGTGTAGATGCACATATATGAATTTCAATATGTTCTCCATATAAGGGAATATCCATATATAGGTTTTCTATACATAGGAGAATCTATGTAGTTAAAGGCACTATTGTGCATCTGAATGTACATGGACGCATATTTGGATACTTGATTGGTTATATTGGTGATTATAGGTAATTTAATTCCCTACTATGTATATGAATTAGTCACGTAGATAAAAATTCCATTTCAGTTAATCTACGTAACCAGATGTTCTACTATGTATATGAATTAGATGATTGGAAAATTTTCTATATACATGATTGATCAACCTAGGTGAATGGTTCACCTATATATATTCACTATGAATAAAAAACTGACATGTTAGATAATATTCTTTTGAATTAGGATATTTTAAAATTGGTAACATATGTAAATTGTGTCACATATGCGAAGAGGTTTTCTATATAATATAAAGATAATGTTAAGTTATGGTCATGATGAATATTTTTTACATGATAATAATATTTCAAATAATGAAAATTAATCTATTATATTGTTATAATTATATCATGATTATGTTTTCATGATAATTAAAAAACATGTTAGTTAAAGAGAATAATATAAGTGGTATTCAAATTTGCAAAGATTTTGTTGATCAACACATGACATTGAAATTTATTATAAGGCTCTGATTAGGAGAAAAAACATTCATGATTTTGAAATTTTAAAATGATTACAATGATTCTTCATAATAAAATATCCACATGAAATGTGGTTCATGATGCCATGCCCATAGATATTTAGAAGTTTTTAAACCCACACAATCTATAGAGAATTCAAAAATGTGTGTATTAAAATATCATGTAAGAATTAAAATGCCGAGTTATAAGGTTATAATATATAAATTTTGTGGACTAAAGTTTGTATGATATATCAATATATCATGGATTGAAAATTAGAATCAATAACCAAGTCGTTAGGTAGTATTTGAATTGCATCAAATATTGGGATGGCCGAGATTTGTAGTGGATTTTGTTGAAAAATATTAGAACAAAATTTATCAGGGAATTCAATTTTTTTTAAATAAGATGATTTCAATATAAAAGAAAAATGATCTTCTGTTTTTTAATTACTAAAGATCATGGTAATTCAAAACATTGTATTTACATTATGGTGTAAATACTTGAATGAAAAGGGAGGAATAAATTTATTGTTGATGAAATGATGATTTATTATTATTTTCTATTTATACACACTTTATGTGGATGAAAAAAATATAAAAACACGAGAGAAATATTTTATTCAATTATTTAGAGGAAGAATATTATAATGTCATGAAGAAGAAGATCTTATGCAATTTTAATCTTCACACATTCAATGAGTCTAATCTAAAAAGGAAGAAGAAGTGCATGCCATATATACTGAATAGGAAGAACAAAAAAGAGGGAAAACGAGATCCAATGCATCCTGATAAACTGTTCTAAATAAAGAAGTAGGAGAATAATAAGTGAGAATAATAGACAATGTTATTGTGCATATTTTTGTCTCATGAGTAAAAACAAGAACAATTAGTTGAGTTGTCTATGATGTTCATAAGAAGAAGTGATGGAGAAACTAGGTTTTATATACTGAAGAAGTGGTCTTGAAATCAATTCATGAGAAATAAGATAGAAAGTATAAGTAAAAGTCCACTACTGTGAATACATGTGAAGAAGTAGAGGACATTATTGTATTCTTCTATAGAAGTAAAAGAAAAAGAAGTGGAGAACACTGCAACACCATGACATTCAATATAAGTCATATTTTGTAGAGAACTCTCTCAATGTTTTAGAATACCTGATTAAGTGTATGAAAATATACACATTTATTATAAAGATCCAATGGGATAATACATATTAGACTAGGCTATCACTAGTCTAGTGACTCGATTTTTTTTTCAGGACCTCCTTTTGATTACAGGGTCCCATACATTAGGTTCAAGATTGAATTCTAGTCTATCCATTGTACCATGAATCTCATTATAGTGGTTTGTGTTGTTGTTTATTGTTTCATGATTACACCAAGTATTATTATTTCTTCTTTTATGGTGAAGCTTTCAAATTTACATTTTACATTCGGTGTGTGTTGATCAATGAAGGAGAGTTAATAAAATGATAGAATCATGATCATGATCGATCAAAGGGGTAAAGGTATGACAATATTAAATTAAAAAAAACTATATTAACATCAATTAAACCTTATCACACTATTGATTATATTCCATTTCATCCAAAAAGGCCTATATAATATAAGGATCACGACCTTCAAAAGGATAAGGACTCTCTTATTGCTCACCGAAGGATTATGTCTTCTTATTTCCTTTACAGGAATTTATTCAAGGATGATTCAGTTTATATAATTGTATGTATCATTGAGATAAAAATAATAATATTATTATGAGGTGAATTGATTATAAAATATATAATCATTAAATCATTTAAATGAATATTCAATAAATTTCAGAATAAGACATACTCAAGGATCGTAAAGTTTTAGTATTTTAGAGGCCAGATACATAATAAATGCATTTCATAAAATATATTCAAAATATCCATCAAGGATCCTATCTCATTGTTACCTTATTATATATTTATTACTTAATAAATTTCTTCACAACTTTGGGGAAAAGGATTCATACGAAAGGGTGATATTTTATGCTTAGTTAGGGTAAACAAAGGTGATATCATTCAATGATCATAATTGAAAATAAGAAAAAGGGTATGAGAACGTGTTTATAATTTAATAAAGTAATACCAAATGATCCAAAAATATTTATTAATGTATCTTGGAAAAATGATTTTTTATAAAAAATAAATAATAAATAAGTGTAAAGAATCCTCAATAATCAATATTGAGACTTGAGAACATAACATAAACACAAGAAATATGTTATTGGAATACATATAAGAAATGAAAATAATTTCATTAATCATGTATCACTTATAAGGATACCATATTATATTGGATTCACTTTCTATTCCATTATTTCCTTAGTCAAGTTTCACTTCTAATACTATCATAATAGAAATAGATTCTTATTGAACTCGCTTCACTCCCCATTCCAGCCATTATTGTCCCCTGAGAAATTATTTATTACCGAATGAATTGGAAGGGATATATAAATCTTGTCCCACCCATGAAATAATGAAAAACTTATATAAGTGTTAAAAATTATCATAAAACATTCAACAATTAATATTATGATAACTCATGCAGAGGAAATGAGTTTAATAAACATTGCATCTTTTCATCATATCATTACTCATAAGAAAAAACTGGTTTATATAATCATCCTAAGAACATAATCATCATAATATATCTAGAACATTTGAGGTATTTAGAATAATATATCCCCAATGAAATATAAAAATCATTAATATAAGGTTAAATATATGAAAAATAACTTTAAAAGTGAATATAAACCTTTATTTGAGAACCTATAACTATAAAACTTTATTTTCATAACATTTTAACAAACAATTCATAAAATCTTCAGAAAATAAATTTCTATAAAAATAACTATGGAAACTATAATATTCTATTTTTTGAACTGATGTATAGATTCCATGGGAATATGAATTTTTATTTGATGGATGGGAAAACTATTAAACCGAATTTTGGAATGGAATTCATAGTGTTAGAACACATAAAAATTTCATTTTTTACTGGTTTAAGGCAGAATAGGTGTTTGAGAATCCCACATTATTTTTGGGAGCTTTGGTCTTCAAATTATCAATCAGGAGAGTGATTTCCCTGGGCACATGATTGGTGCATGGTTATGGAAAACCATGTGCTTAAACTGTGTGACATATTTTTTTAAGGAACACCATTTTTTAACCATGTAAGTTATCCCAATTAACCATGTGGTTTGGTGCAGAGGTACAGATGGATCTTCGTTGTTGGAATATGTGTTTCTTAACCATGCACTAAAATAATATGGGATGGGGGTGCTCAGGATAATTGTATGATATGGTCACACATGGTTTTGAAAATTGTGTGAGGAAACTGTGTGGCTATGTGGTTTTTGAGAAGTGAAGACCACATGATTAGTGCATGGTTTCAATAACCATATGGCCTGACGAGGTTCCTCCTTAAAATATATCCTTAAATGTGGTTTTACCAAATTTCTACCCTAATTTCAGCCAACATATCCCTCAACATGGTCCTCTATAATCTTCTTTATTAATTGAATCTCCCTCGTTCTTGTTTTGATCATCAACAGATGCATTGGAAGCTTATAAGGATTTCAAAAAACCCTCTTAATTTTTTATATATTCTCTTCATCATAGTGGATGTTATTTAAATATGATCTCATAAACTTTATTTTTATGTAGTTTTTATATGTTCTCTAATTTATCTCATTTCGACTCAAATGAAATATCGATAAGGGATGAGTAAATATTTCTTGGTTTATAGTAGGTGTTTCATGACTTTTACCTCAAAGTATTGTAGTTTATATTATATGTCCATTGTGACATATGATGTATTTTTTTGTGTTACTCCAAAAATTTTAAACACCCTAAATTTTAAGTATAAACTATAGTAATTATGTTAATTATACCCCATTAACATACTAGGAGGGTTATGACATAAAAATAGATCACCTTATGGGTGTGTACTATTATTTTCCCTCTTTGGTCATTTCATGTAACTAATAAAACACCCTTTACGATTGTTTGGATTGAATTTTCACAGGAGGATTGATTAGATCAAAATAAAGGTACTATTAAATGGATTGGGATCTTTTCTTATCCCTTGATGTATATAAATGTAATGATTAATTTGTTTGATTTAAAAATAAATTGTTAGATAGAAAGGATTTACCCTTTTTCCTGTTAAAACAATGAAATATAGTTCTTGTTATCATGGAATAAATTTTAAAGGAGGGTCTTAGCTTACCTAGTGAAGTTAACCAACAAATGAAAGGAATTATGATGAGTTTTATTTTTAAATATATACTTACATGTGACTTCTTATCACTTCTAAATGAGTTTAGGAGTGATTTGAATCATGAAAAATTGTGATGTGGCATGGATGTTTCCCATTGACTCTGCTAAATTATTTAATGCAACATGAATGTTTAGTTTTCTATTCCTTGAGTGATACTTGGGTCCAGATATGAAATTACTTGGAAGATCTCATAAAGCACATAGAATGATATGAATTATGAATTGTAAACCAGTGTTGGACATGGCGCTCCTCATCATTTTTTTTGATATTAAAAGGCATCAAATTCATAATTATTTATTGATGTTGTAACACCCCGAGCTTCCATGATACTCTTCTCATTCAATAATGCAATAGCTTGCATTGTACGCAACTTCAAGTTCTAAAACACCGCAACTAATCAAAGTAGCCGTTATGAATAGTAATAACCACTTTTTAAAATTATAGAAATTTTATATTTCAAAATGGACTTCATTTTTGTATTCGTAATATCGAAATTATCCTAAGTTGAATTTTTTGTAACTTTCTGAGAACTTCCGATTTTTTTTATGAATAGTGAAAAATACTTAAAACAACTTTTTTAATCAAAATAATTTATTGTGATAAATTATACTATTTAGTGGTTTTAAAGTATAATTAGAATATATTTTCACCATTTTATCCAATGGTGGTCATTAGAATTAATTTGACATTGAAATTGGACATAAACAATTGCCAATCTTTTGATATAAATTGTTTCTTAAAAAGACGCTACTTGTTGTAACAGCGGGAATTAATTATAAAATTAATTAATGCAACATATATGTTTGGAATTTTGTAAAATAGACATCATTTTTGAATTCGGAATATCAATTATAGCTTAGGGTGAAATTTTGGCCTTATTCTGAAAAACTTCAATTTTTGATGAATAGTGAAACCACTAAGTGGTTGTTAAAAACTGATTTTTCGTTAAAATGAAATATTACCACTTCTGTGATTTGATTTTCAAAAATCCGACATACATGGTTATCATTAAGAAGTAAAATGTGGTTCAATGAGATTAAAATAATTTTTTGGTGAATAGTAACTTTTAAGTTCTTAATCGCGATTAGAGGTAATTAGTGTAGTTTAAGGTAAAAATAATGTTTTAATAATATGAGATGAGGTTGACACTTTTCCTACTCTTATTGTATGAGTCATGGCCGACCAAGACAACCCATGGGTCAACTTGGGGACCCCATGGAGCCACTTTAGTTGGAAAATGACATTAATATATATTTATTTAATGTTAAAATTAAATTGACACAAACATGAGTTGTTTTACTAAAACAGTTTTTAAGTGAAGTTACACAAGTCTAAATTTTGATTATAAATATTCATTAGAAAGATAATAAGATTTCCTACATCATAGTATTTTTTTTATAATTTTTAGACATTAAATAAATTAAATTATTTATGACATCATGATGATGCAGCGATGGCCACATTATTTAATGATTTAAATAAAATGGGAAGATAATGCAAAATCCAAGGCTTATACTTGTCCAAAGACTATTGTATGGGTATATTTCAAACCCTTATCACCTTAGCCACGAATTATATAAGTGTGGGACCTTTAGAAACCGAAAAGCATTGTATAATTGAATAACATTTCATTACTTTCCAAAAGTGCCCCTCCTCTCCACTTATAAAAGGCCCCCACCTCTACCACCTCATTCACACTTTCAAGCCATTTGGCTCGGCCAAACTCTACCCAAATACTCTCCCAACTTCCCTATCTTACTCCTTTAAGCCTCACTTTGGGCAGAACTCTTCCCAAGGAATCCTTTGGCTCAAATCAAAAAGAGTTACCCGATTTTGAGGTAATGTCTTCTCTAATGTTGTTTTGTTTTATTTTTCTTCTCCAACCCCCTAAACTCTTTTTATTCATTTCTTTTGTAACAACACCAGTGTCCTCAATATACTAGGATGTTTTTATAAGAATTATTAGAGCTACACTTACACACACCTACATCTAATGGTTAAAGAACATACGGTTTCTGTGGATGGCGAATTTCTGCCTCACGAAACGATGATTGTTCAACACTCATATAACACCTTCAAAGGTGGCCATTAAGATGTCACTATATTTATATATGATATAAGATATGTTTATGTTTTACTTAAGCTTCTGTATTTCTCATTTATGGCATACTTTATGATTTCCATTATGGGTAAAATGCGATAATTTCATTTTAGGAAGTGCGGACTACCGCCCCCTCAAAGTGATTTGAATCGTTAATGCCATATGTGGGATGTATAAAGGATAGAGTAAATGGTATTATACACTATATTATACTGGAATTATATTATACATTTATATCATTATTATTTCGTTCCATTAAATATGAAATTGAAATGAAAGTAGCGTTCATGCGTACGTACGGCTTACCGTCTCCATGAACGGTGCATTTCATTTCTTACCTCTAAATGTTACGTAATATTACAAATGAATGTATATACTGGATATATGAGATATATATGACATATAAATCATGAATATAATTTTGGAGATAATGGATATTCTACCACATAAACAACTTGTAATTATAAGAATTTTATTGTTGACTCAAGTACCAAAGATCGACAAAACGACCGTTATTAACTTAAATAATTACATAATGTTCATATCATTGTAATAAGTGATATAGAAAGGATAATGAAATTGAAAATGGTTCTTAATAAGGTATATATTAACTCCAGTTTATTATTCAGGAGGTTAAAGAACGGTTGAGTCAAGTCAGACACGAGGTAAGGGAATTTCTTAACCCAACTTCCATTCTTTGGGTTAATCTTTTACTTTCAAATTATGTCATGATATTATTATGTCCTATTTTGTATTTTTACTTTCTTTATGTGTACCTATAGTGAATACACATAATAGATCTATTTTATTTTAAAAATGATCTTTTAAGGACTTCGTCTCAATCCCCTTTCATTGATGCATATTTGGTTTTATACACAACTTTATTTTATACGGTGTATAAACCCCTTTGACTTTTACATTTATTCAAAAGGAATCTTTTTTATACGAAGCGTTTTGCTAAACGACAAAAGGGAATGTTTTTCTTTCCGTACTTATGCGGCGATAACGACTTCTCCGCCGCCGTGACCATTATTTGAGTTTCGGCTTCCTCTACAAGCCATCATTTTTTTAATGAAAAATAAATAAAAGTTTTAACTTTCTTTTATTTTGGTATTGAAAATGTTTTTGAAAGCGTTTTTATTATATCAATGTGTTGTATTGATATCTTGTGATTGAAATGTGGAAATGTTATGTTTCCTTTTGCATGTTTTATGTGATACGATTATGTTATGGTTTATGATATGTTTAAACCTATTCATATGAGGAATGTATTGGACTTAATAAGTGACGGGTGGAGCCCGCTATAGCTCCTCGATGCATCGGTAGGTCTAATGAGACAACTAGATGTGGAATTGGGCGAGGCCCTTTCCCAATTTGATTTATGGTTTTGGCCGAGGCCTTAATCATTTTAGACGTCTTGGCCGAGGCCTTGACAAAATGTTTCAGAATGTCTGGCATTATACATTCTCTCATTATGAAAGTGGTTATTGATATTTCATGTGATTATTCGTCTAGTAGAATATCCATGTGAGTAAATAATGGCATTATTTTATTTTACTTTTTCCATATTATGCTGAAGTTCAAGTTCAATAAGGCTTTTGTTTTAGTTATACATTGCCTTAAATGCTTATGTTTTCTTATAAAAGCTTCCACAATATTGTTATCCTTACTGAGCATCTGAGCTCACCCCTTTCAATGTTTTAATATTTTCCAGGATGTGAAGAAGTGTATTATGAATGACTTGCAAGAATAGTCAGTGAGGATATGAGTGTGGACTATGAAGACCATGTTATTGTAGTTTGTTTACTTTTTGATGTAATGAAAGACTTATGAATGTATCTAGTGTTTCCAAGGCTACTAAACTAATCGGTCTTTCGAGACTTGATCTTTTGTGATCATGCCAATGTTGCGAAGTAATGCACCGACTCTGGGTAGCTGGGGTCGGGGCGTTACAGTTGGTATCAGAGGCAGTTTAGTACTAACCTTGGAAGCTAGATTTAGATAAACTCTGATTAGAGCACATAGCCCGAAGATAGACTTTGAGGATTAGTATAGAAGAACTTCCTAGAATTTTGGTATTGTAGAGATGTTGTGAGTTTTCCGAGCAATACATCCCTGTCTGGATACGAGCAGGTAGAGGCGGCTCTGGCACAGATGTACCTAGGGGTAAAACCCGAAAACACCGCTTTGAGCTAGACTCGAACGGGAACTGGTGCACGACAACGGGCCTTGCTGCACTCTTGGTTACGACACTCCCGGGGGATATGCTTAGGATAATTCTCATTTTCTTTACAAACCACTATGAATGGTTATGAGTATATACTTCCTCGAATAAAACCTTTTTATTATTATGGATTATATCCATAAATAGTTCAATTTATGTTAAGTATTTTACAAGTATGGAATTATGTATTTTGATTCATAAACTAATCTAGTTTATGCCATTGTTTAGAAATGGCGCCTAGTGGAAGGAATGGAAACCGTATCAATGCACGCACTCCGTGTAGGGATTTCCCTCCTGCTCAAGATAATTATTGTGGATCTGGAGATACAACTGGTGCTGATCAACTTATTACCATACTGGGACAACTCACTCAGGTTATGAATAATAACCTTACTCGTATGGAGCACCCTGATCCGCAACATGGATGATCAATGTTAGACCGCTTCATGAGGCAACAACCACCAACCTTCAATGGGGGTACAAATCCTATAGTAGCTGAGCAATGGATAATTTCATTAGAGAAAATATTCCATGCCTTGGGGAGTAGTGAAAGGGAGAAGATTGTCATGGCAGTTTACCGCCTCACTGGAGATGCCGATCAGTGGTGGTCGCTGATTCAAAACACAAAGGAAGATGATGACGTATCGAATATGGAGTGGAGGGAGTTCAAAGAGCTTTTCTTAGAAAAATACTTTCCTCGTGACCATCGAGCAGATATGGAAAGGCAATTTCTGAGTCTGAGGCAGAAGGAGGATGAGAATGTCGCAAAGTATGAGGCTAACTTTACAAGGTTAGCGAGGCATGCTACCGATTATATACGTAACCCAAGGAGTAAGATTGATCGTTTCTTTGATGGGTTAAAACCATTTCTCCGTCGATCATTAGTATCACAATCCTTTTCATCATACGAAGATATTGTCTCGTGTGCTATCAAGACAGAAAAGGAATTCTCTAAGTCTTATGACAACAAAGTAAAGCAAGAGAAGAAGAGAACGGTGGAACAAGAGACAGATAAAGGGAAAAAGGGAAAGAAGGATTTTCCATTATGTGATAATTGTGGGAAGAATCACCCTGGTACTTGCCTAAAAGGAATGGGAGTTTGTTATAAATGTGGAGAAAAGGGTCACCAGGCTCGTGATTGCAAGGGAAAGAAAGAGGCTATCAAAGTTGAATGCTACAATTGTAGGGAAATGGGGCATTATTTAAATGAATGTCCTAAGCGTCAAGGAAACTTACCTCAGAAAAGGCCAAGGGATCAAGGCCAATCTTATGCTGTGACTACAGTTGAAGCAGAATAATTAATGTATTGGTGCTTTTGGACTCAAGGATTATATTCTGGTTATAAGAATAATGTGATATATTTATATGGATTGTATTGCAGTACTTGTTGATTTCAGTAAGGTTTTAATATGATTAAGGTAATCATATTTTTAGTATGTGACAATAAGAGAAACTTTTCTTTGTTTGGGGAATCTGATGTTACAATTGATTTTGGAATTTAGAGACCTTTTAGAGAAAGTCTGGACGGAGGTATTTTGGATAACTATTAAGGTTGGAATGGATTAAGTTGAACCATGGATAGTATTGTTTAAGGATAAAGCATTTCTGAAGATTATTTTTGGAATATTATAATACTATAGTTTTAGGAAAAGGACAACCTGCAGGGTGGGGAATAACCCGTCGCATCGGACAAAGCTGCAGGAATCGAACCCACAACAATAGTGCGACAGGCCTTTATTTCCTACCACTAGCCTACAGGAAGTCCCTGGTTATTACAAAATAATTTTACTAATCTAAATGGTATGTGTTAACATTTGGAACCTTATACAATTAGGATAAGTATAATATTTTTGAGTTCTATTATCATTTTGAGTGAAAGATGAGTTGAAGGTTGAAACTCTAATTGTCAAGCATAAATATATATATACCTATCTCTTATTCAATGAATAAATTATTTCTTAAACTTTAGTAAAGGGATATTAAAACAAAAAAAAATGTGTTATCCTAATACCTTATGTCTTCTTGAACTGATGATATTTTAAATCAACATAGATTGAAGGCTTTGAGGCCCTCAATTTGACAGTTGATTGTGATTGATGACCTCAATCACTCCTTACAAATATTTACGTTTTTCCTCCAATTATATGTCTCTAATTTCCACCAATGTTCTCCTTATCGAGATCATATTTTGGTGGTGACTTTCTTATTTCCATTTCCTCCTTATTAAGACTAAATTTTATTAACCTTATTTCCGATGTGGGCTTTCCAAAAAGGTATTTTCTATTTTCAACCTTTTATTTTCAAAGAAAAAATTTCCAATTGCGAGGACGCAATTTATTGAAGGAGGGGAGAATGTAACACCCCGAGCTTCCATGATACTCTTCTCATTCAATAATGCAATTGCTTGCATTGTACGCAACTTCGAGTTCTAAAACACCGCGACTAATCAAAGTAGCCGTTATGAATAGTAATAACCACTTTTTTAAATTATAGAAATTTTATATTTCAAAATGGACTTCATTTTTGTATTCGTAATATCGAAATTATCCTAAGTTGAATTTTTTGTAACTTTCTGAGAACTTCAGATTTTTTTATGAATAGTGAAAAATACATAAAACAAATTTTTTAATCAAAATAATTTATTGTGATAAATTATACTATTTAGTGGTTTTAAAGTATAATTAGAATATATTTTTACCATTTTATCCAATGGTGGTCATTATAATTAATTTGACATTGAAATTGGACATAAACAATTGCCAATCTTTTGATATAAATTGTTTCTTAAAAACACGCTACTTGTTGTAACAGCGGGAATTAATTATAAAATTAATTAATGCAACATATATGTTTGGAATTTTGTAAAATAGAAATCATTTTTGAATTCGGAATATCAATTATAGCTTAGGGTGAAATTTTGGCCTTATTCTGAAAAACTTCAATTTTTGATGAATAGTGAAACCACTAAGTGGTTGTTAAAAACTGATTTTTCGTTAAAATGAAATATTACCACTTCTGTGATTTGATTTTCAAAAATCCGACATACATGGTTATCATTAAGAAGTAAAATGTGATTCAATGAGATTAAAATAATTTTTTGGTGAATAGTAACTTTTAAGTTCTTAATCGCGATTAGAGGTAATTAGTGTAGTTTAAGGTAAAAATAATGTTTTAATAATATGAGATGAGGTTGACACTTTTCCTAATCCTATTGGATGAGTCATGGCCGACCAAGACAACCCATGGGTCAACTTGGGGACCCCATGGAGCCACTTTAGTTGGAAAATGACATTAATATATATTTATTTAATGTTAAAATAAAATTGACACAAACATGAGTTGTTTTACTAAAACAGTTTTAAGTGGGGTTACACAAGTCTAAATTTTGATTATAAATATTCATTAGAAAGATAAGAAGATTTCCTACATCATAGTATTTTTTTATAATTTTTAGACATTAAATAAATTAAATTATATATGACATCATGATGATGCAGCGATGACCACATTATTTAATGATTTAAATAAAATGGGAAGATAATGCAAAATCCAAGGCTTACACTTGTCCAAAGACTATTGGATGGGTATATTTAAAACCCTTATCACCTTAGCCACGAATTATATAAGTGTGGGTCCTTTAGAAACCGAAAAGCATTGTATAATTGAATAACATTTCATTACTTTCCAAAAGTGCCCCTCCTCTCCACTTATAAAAGGCCCCCACCTCTACCACCTCATTCACACTTTCAAGCCATTTGGCTCGGCCAACCTCTGCCCAAATACTCTCCCAACTTCCCTCTCTTACTCCTTGAAGCCTCACGTTGGGCAGAACTCTTCCCAAGGAAGACTTTGGCTCAAATCAAAAAGAGTTACCCGATTTTGAGGTAATGTCTTCTCTAATGTTGTTTTGTTTTATTTTTCTTCTCCAACCCCCTAAAATCTTTTTATTCATTTCTTTTGTAACAACACCAGTTTTCTCAATATACTAGGATGTTGTTATAATAAGGATTCGAGCTACACTTACACACACCTACATTTAATGGTTAAAGAACATACGGTTTCTGTGGATGGCGAATTTCTGCCTCACGAAACGATGATTGTTCAACACTCATATAACACCTTCAAAGGTGGCCATTAAGATGTCACTATATTTATATATGATATAAAATATGTTTATTTTTTACTTAAGATTCTGTATTTCTCATTTATGGCATACTTTATGATTTCCATTATGGGTAAAATGCGATAATTTCATTTTAGGAAGTGCGGACTACCGCCCCCTCAAAGTGATTTGAATCGTTAATGCCATATGTGGGATGTATAAAGGATGGAGTAAATGGTATTATACACTATATTATACTGGAATTATATTATACATTTATATAATTATGATTTCGTTCCATTAAATATGAAATTGAAATGAAAGTACCGTTCATGCGTACGTACGGCTTACCGTCTCCATGAACGGTGCATTTCATTTCTTACCTCTAAATGTTACGTAATATTACAAATGAATGTATATACTGGATATATGAGATATATATGACATATAAATCATGAATATAATTCTGGAGATAATGGATATTCTACCACATAAAAAACTTGTAATTATAAGAATTTTATTGTTGACTCAAGTACCAAAGATCGACAAAACGACCGTTATTAACTTAAATAATTACATAATGTTCATATCATTGTAATAAGTGATATAAAAAGGATAATGAAATTGAAAATGGTTCTTAATAAGGTATATATTAACTCTAGTTTATTATTCAGGAGGTTAAAGAACGGTTCAGTCAAGTCAGACACGAGGTAAGGGAATTTCTTAACCCAACTTCCATTCTTTGGGTTAATCTTTTACTTTCAAATTATGTCATGATATTATTATGTCCTATTTTGTATTTTTACTTTCTTTATGTGTACCTATAGTGAATACACATAATAGATCTATTTTATTTTAAAAATGATCTTTTAAGGACTTCATCTCAATCCCCTTTCATTGAGGCATATTTGGTTTTATACACAACTTTATTTTATACGGTGTATAAACCCCTTTGACTTTTACATTTATTCAAAAGTATCTTTTTTATACAAAGCGTTTTGCTAAACGACAAAAGGGAATGTTTTTCTTTCCGTACTTATGCGGCGATAACGACTTCTCCGCCGCTGTGACCATTATTTGAGTTTCAGCTTCCTCTACAAGCCATCATTTTTTTAATGAAAAATAAATAAAAGTTTTAACTTTCTTTTATTTTGGTATTGAAAATATTTTTGAAAGCGTTTTTATTATATCAATGTGTTGTATTGATATCTTGTGATTGAAATGTGGAAATGTTATGTTTCCTTTATGCATGTTTTATGTGATACGATTATGTTATGGTTTATGATATGTTTAAACCTATTCATATGAGGAATGTATTGGACTTAATAAGTGACGGGTGGAGCCCGCTATAGCTCCTCGATGCATCGGTAGGTCTCATGAGACAACTAGACGTGGAATTGGGCGAGGCCCTTTCCCAATTTGATTTATGGTTTTGGCCGAGGCCTTGACAAAATGTTTCAGAATTTCTGGCATTATACATTCCCTCATTATGAAAGTGGTTATTGATATTTCATGTGATTATTCGTCTAGTAGAATATCCATGTGAGTAAGTAATGGCATTATTTTATTTTACTTTTTCCATATTATGCTGAAGTTTAAGTTTAATAAGGCTTTTGTTTTAGTTATACATTGCCTTAAATGCTTATGTTTTCTTATAAAAGCTTCCACAATATTGTTATCCTTACTGAGCATCTGAGCTCACCCCTTTCAATGTTTTAATATTTTCCAGGATGTGAAGAAGTGTATTATGACTGACTTGCAAGAATAGTCAGTGAGGATATGAGTGTGGACTATGAAGACCATGTTATTGTAGTTTGTTTACTTTTTGATGTAATGAAAGACTTATGAATGTATCTAGTGTTTCCAAGGCTACTAAACTAATCGGTCTTTCGAGACTTGATCTTTTGTGATCATGCCAATGTTGCGAAGTAATGCACCGACTCTGGGTAGCTGGGGTCGGGGCGTTACAGATGTTATGGAAACTGAGTTACTTGTTATTTAAAGAAGTTGTGTACATGGAGTTCCTTATTATATATAGAAATTTTTTACATGGAATTTCACCTTATTAGAAATGGTGTTCCTGATCATTTATTTGATATGGTTGGACATAACATTCCACACCCCCTTGATTTTGATACATATATTAATTCTTATTATTTAAATGTGAAACCCTATATGATTATACCTTAATACAGATCCCTTAGTTATATTGTTCAGTTCATGATTTGATTTATATAAACTATAAATTACTTAGAGACATTCCTACATAGGCTAATGTATGTATGGCTATTCCGGAGTCCCTTAAGGAACCTATGCTAAACATAGTTATTTATACACATTGGGTTACATAATGTCTTTTATTATACCCTCACACGATTAAATTTTATATTCATAGACCATATTTTCATTAGAAATCATTGTTGTTGGCTTACTAAGTTTTACTCACACAGTATTTGGTATAGTGATTAGTACATGGACAGATCTACTGACTGCATATTAGAACATGGATCATGACTCTTTATTGTTTCTTTACTATGGTATATGACATGAAATGGGAGAAGTTCCTAAGAATGTACTTCGTCTTGCATCCAGATTTAGACTATTTTATTTATATTTCCTTTTGTAATTATAGACTTGTTGTGTGTATTACCTACTATATGTTGACTGCATTCTTTTTATGGATCAATATGTTCAGGAATGGTTGATTTATTTTTTACTGTGCAAGTTATATATTTATTACTATCTTATAGGGATTCATTATTATATTTCTTTTTATTTCATTTATTTATTCCTCCTTTGCATTTAGTACTGATATAGATGGTGTGGACTCACCATTATACCACATTGAGACCCATGATGCTTGTTGGAATCCCATGACATATGGGGAGTTGTTTTTGAGGCCTTTTTGCCAACTGGTCTAGTTACTGTTTATAGATTTAATTGGTTCAGGGCATGAAACTATGGTATTTAAGCATTATTATTCCTTGTATTATGGTTTTGGGTTGTTTGAAAAGAGACTAGAAATGTGTTTAAACGTGGTAAATAGATTCTTTCTTGGAATTTCCATCCTACACATGAGGTATAGATAATTTTTCATTGGATTTGATGATTTATATGTTTTTTTATTATAGTTTTATATTATTTTACAATGAATGATTGTTAATATTGATTGATGGTTTGATTAAATTTACCTCTTATCTCGGTATATTAAGAGAGGAGGTGTGTTCATACATCATTTCAGGCTCATAGGATTCAAATTTCATTATCATTATTATCTTTATACTAGTATTACATGATTTTATTTCATGATTTCTTATTTACCATGCTTGGTTAATTATTTTTTATGCATATCTGTATACAATTCATCCGTGATTATTTCCATGTCTACCTATATTCTCTGCTAACACGATATCTTCCTCGTTATATTTATGATTTTGGGTAAGTTAAATATAATATTCACATCAGCCTAATTTTTTTCCTCATATAGATTGATAATTGAATTCAATTTAACTAGACTGAAATAAATTAAATAAATATCATGGTTTTGAATTCATAATTAATTAACTTGGATAGAAAACATATATTTTAATGAATTTGGTTGGTTTTTGTAAATTCTTGTTATTTCTTATGGATATTAGTAAATGGTGTTTCCACTAAAACTTATAATGGATTGTACCTTTATAACTTGGGAAAGAAGACACATATAACTAAATCCTTATGATTGAATCCACCCGGGTAGGATGGTCATGAAATTTTATGATTGCGAAATATAAATTACTCAACTCTAGTAGATTGGTTATGGAATCTTATTCTTTTGAGATTAACCCACTAAGGGTGAAATCGATATTCAATAAGATAGATGGGAATGGGTTTCACTTAAATGGGATAAAAAAAGTTAATTGATAGATCACTAACACCATTAATTCAAAATGGATACCTATATAAATGTACACATATTGGAATAAAATACCCCTTATAATGATCCTATATCTTTATATTCCATGTATTTAACCCCTTGTGGTATGTTTGTGAAAAATATAGATGATAATTTAAAGTTTCATTAGCCACTCATATGGTGTTTTGTATAAAAGTACTGTAGAATATTACTTAACGAGTCCCCTTAAATTGATAAATGTAATTTTTTCTTCTTTTTATCTTTATTTGATATAAAGTGATGGTTAATTGATATTCTAGTTACAACCTAAATAGTTTTTTCCATTATTTCTTGGAATTAATTTTTATTTAATCGAGCCGTGTTTTGATAATTTATGGTTTAATAAATGGGTGAAAGGAAATTTTGAAATAATTCTCTTAAGATGATATATTGGGTTAGTCAAATATAGTGAAATGTATAGTTTGAGAAAATTTACTTTATAAATGGTATTTAACATTTCATACATTTGAAAATGTTTAATATGATTATAAATAGTAATTTATGTATAAAAATAAATAAAACATTTTAGAGGTGTTGATTTCAATGAAATATAATGTAGGAGTATGTTTTAGAATTTCCATGAGAGGTATCATGAATGATAACATGGATGTTTCCTAGGGGAATAAATTGTATTCTTATTATATGTCAATGAAACTACAGGTTAGGAAGTAGATCATAGTGACCTTTTTATCATGTCTTAATTTCAATGTTGATTCTTAATGTTTAAAATGAGAGGTAAACCCATTATGGTAATGCCCTTGGAGATGGGATACTAGAAGAATTTTAAGCTGATTTTCTAGGAACAATAAGTGTTACCATTTTGATTATTTTGTATGTGTGGGAATATAATTTGATTAAACGACACCCTTCAGTAGGTGGGTAGTTTTATAGTAAGTCGAACATTGATGTGGTATCCACTTATATGGTTTCTCGATGAGTATTATATTTTTATCATTTATATTATCATTATGACACATCAAAGAGAAATACCCTATGAGGATGCTCAACCTGAATTAGGGATTAGTAGGATTATTCGTAATAGGTGCTGTTGTTATGTTTATGTTGACAAGTTTTGACCCTTGTGGGTTGATGATATCATTACCGTATACCCATTTTACCTATCTAGAGAGAGTTTTCAGGTTCATTAGTTTCCTTATAATATAATCCCTAATACGAGATTTGGTTATCCTGTAAGATACGTTAGGTGTAGGTGTATGGACCTAGTGGCCCTATTTTGGGGTTTGATCGATAGGGCTAGGTGATCGGCCTAGAAGCCCTTATCTTGAACTCAAATCATAGTGTGATATAAAAATATGTTTTGATCAAGGGATTCCTATGAGAGAGGTTGTCCGGGGTTTACATATTCCTTGATGGGTGGTTATCTTAGTTGAAACATTAATTTCTAAAATGATTCAATGAGGAGGTATGGCATTCATGAAATCAAAGAAAACGAGTGGTTCCCAATTTTGAAGTGGAGTTCAAAGGGGGATGCTTGATTAGTAAAAAATGATGTTTCAGGTATCACGTTCAGCTTGTACTTTCTGATAAATAACTCATAACAGCATGACTTGGGCCTTGAACTGGGTGGTATGGGATGTACACCCATGTTATATGATGATTTTTGTTCAAATCAACTCTACGTGGAAATTGTTTTAGGTGGAATATTGTTGAGTGAAAGAGTGTAGGACAAGTATTAAGAGTTTTAAATATAATTCCTGTATGTATTTAGACCTTTATCTTTATGTAAATTAAAATGTAGTAACATATGAAAGGGGATATCATGGACTAAACTATGTTCAATGGGATGGTTGACCTATGGGTGGACCATGACACACATTTTTTAAGAGGTACTGTCAGTGATTGGATAATGGAATGTATATCTAGATTTAATGTTAGTGTAGTTCTAGTGAGTGATACACACATATCGATGGAATATTAGTTTACTCTTTGTTTAGAGATGATAATTCTCAATAACTTATCATCATCCTGAGTATTTTGAAAGAGTGTCATCAATACATCGATCAATCAAAAATTATTTTTTTTACTTTTTTGAAATTATTTCTTGGGATTTGTGCTAGAGTTGTAGTTTAAATAGACTCCAAATGGGGGAGAGTTCACCATCAGACGTTTGTGAATGGTTACCCTCATTATAATTTGAACATTCCCAAAAACCCATGGGAACCATTCTCATAAATTTTAATAGGTAAAGGGTGATATTTTTATTATCACTTAGGGATGATTGGGTTCTTATCCTCACCAGTTGTTATGTCCAAGGATGCATGGAACTTGGGTAGCGGTAATCAAAAAAATTATTATTTTTGGTATGAAGACATTTAAGTTTCTAAGGTGGGGAGTTGGATGTCAGTCACTGGTAGGAGACCATCATGTGAGAAGGGTAATGGGATTTTGAGATCTGTCATTAAATGGTATTTTTATATTTCATATGTTGTTAAATAAATGGAATATTCTATGGATGGATTTCATAGAACATTCTAGGTGCATGTTCAAATACAAACATTGGTGAAGCCCACTTGTGATCATTAGGCTCAGTGTATCTTATGATGATATAAGGATTCTAGATCAAGAATGAATCATTGTTTGTGCTAAGATATTATAATTTGTTTGGTTATAGGGTGGTTTGAACAAGATACATCACTAGAAGTCATGTATTTGATTCTGTGAAAGTGCTAAGAATGATCTAAGTATGCCTTGGTACAGAGCCCTAGAAAACTAATTTTGGATGTGTTGGATATTGAAGCCAAGTGTTTTCAAATTAGTTGGCTATAGGTAGTTTGAATTGAGATTCCCCTAGTAGTTGAATATGGTCGATGTGGAACCACATAGGGAACCCTATTGAAATGATACAAGTGTAGTCTAATGTTTGGTAGGATATTATCAAGGTGAAGCCAGTATAGCCATGATAGCTTGGTAGATTGGAATTTGAACATTTGAATCATCGACTGAGAGGGGTTTCCTCATGTTAAATCATGTGTAACAAGTTTGTAAACATTATGGTAGCTGTTTCAGAATGCTAAATGAGTGTTTCTATAGGTAGTTATGATGGTGGGCATACCGTTGTTCATAATTAGTTATTGAAATCAAGAACCTATGGTGGGGAGTTCTATAGTCTAATTAATGTAAAGGGGATGATGGGATCACGTCTTATGTTTGAAGGGATTGGAAAATCACTATATTTTTGTTTCATTAAATTTTTCATGCATTGTATTGTGTTTTATTAGCTTAATCAACATATATATAAGGTGATCCATATAGGCACATTGGGAGTTTGGAAACATGATGTGAAATTTTGAGGTAGAATTCATAACATGAGTATGATGGGTGATGTTTTTTTATCCACTAATACTTCTCTAGGATGATAATTTATAATGTGGGGAGGGAGTCAGATCTCATTATTTTAACAAGTTGAAAATTTCCATGAAAACGTGAATTTTAATTCTGTGGGAAATCCAAATATTGAACAGAGATCCAGAATGGAATTTTGAGAGTTAGAGGAAATTAAATTGTTTTTTATGGGTTTAATTCATAAGAGGTGTCTCAAAATCCTAATTGAGTTTTCAGAGCATCAAGATTCAAAATATTAGTTTCAAGAGAGACAACATTGGGCGCATTGTTGGCATGTGATTAGTTCAAACAGTCTGGTTAAACCATGAAACCTATTCTCTTAAGTAAAATAGTTTGATTAACCATGATATGTGTTTTAGAAAAGTATATGGTTTTGTAGAGAATTGTATATATGACTTCATCCTTTGAGTGTAGTTTTATTAAGAGTTTACTAAAATCATGTAGAATGGGCGTGTTAAAGACATTAACACCACATAGTCAGAGTATAGTTATAAAAATATTACAAGGATGACATTTTGAAATTTTTTTCTTCGGATATGACACCTTCATGGTTAGCACACAATGTTTCTAATTGTGTTTCATAATCATTATCCTCATTAAATAGAAAAAAATTGATTTCCCCCTTCTGACTTTAAATGAGGTTTTATCCCATTTCTTCCCTCATTTCACCTAGAGGCCCCCTCCAAGAAATCCTCCTCCCTTGTCCTATTCTATATGTTGATATCCATTATCCTTGGTTTGATTTGATCATTTCCCAATATATTGGAAGCCAATAGGTAATTCTAATACTCTTATTTCCTCTTGTATTTATTTTCTTTTCCATAGTGTATTTTATTCCAACATGATCTCATATGCCCTATTTTATGGGTGTTTGTCCAGTTTCTCCAATTTCTACCATTTCAGCTCAAATAAATAGGTGATAATGGTGTAGTGAATATTACATGGTATACAATATGTGGTATATGAATTTTCTCTATAACTTTCTATGTATATTTTATGTTTCCATTACACCATAGGTAATCCTTTTCTGGGGTTTCCCATAAAATGTAAAACACCTTAAATTATTTTCTAGACTATATGGTTAATGTTTTATAGACCCCCCTAACAAAGTGGGAGGGTTATTAACACAAAATATATTAGCCTTTTGGAGTGTCCTATTATCTTTTGACTTTTTCCATTGCATGTAGTTGACCAAAACACCATTCAGGACTGTTTGTATTAACTCTTCAAAGAAGAATTGATCAATTTGAACTAAAAGGATTATTAAATGGGGTGGGAATTTTTTTTTACCCCATCTTGATGTTTATAAATGTAATTATTAATGGTGTTGATTAAAATCAAAATTATTATATGGAAATAATTTTCCCTTAGTCATGTTAAAACTATCAAATGTAGTACTTATTCCCAAGGAATATACATTAAAGATAGGGATTAGATTACCACATGAAGTGAATCAATAAATGAATAAAATTATGATGATTTTTAATTTATAATTTATATATACATGTAAAATATTATCATTACCAAATGAATTATTGAATGAATTGAATCGTGATAAAATGTGAAGTGGAATAGATTTTTCCCATAGCCTATGATATATTATTAAATACATTGTGTAGGATTATTTTATTATTCCTTTAGAGATACCTAGGTTCAAATATATAATTCCATGGATGGGATAACAAGGAATATAGAATGATATAAACTATGAATAGTTAAGCTATGTGGGACATGGTGATCCTCATTGATATTTTTCTAAAATTACTGGACATGGTGTTCCTAAATATTCATTAACACAATGGATATATAATTTCTTATTATTTATTGAAGTTGTGTAAATGTAATTCCCTATTATATATTGAAATCATGGATGTTCCCCTATATTGGAATGGTGTTCCTTATCATTTATTTGATGTTGTTAGATATGATGTTCTATTCCCACTGGATTTAGATGCTTGGGTTGATTCCCATTATTTAAATGTAAAACCCCATATGATTATACTTGTACATGTATGACTTGGTTATATAACATTGGACCTAGTTTGATTTATATAAAATAAAAAATGGACATAGTAATTCCATCGTAGGGTGAAGGAGGTTTGGTTTGATATGTGTCGCATGAGGAACCTGAAACCGAATTGGTTAATTATACCCATATATTTACTACCATTATTTATTATACCTATAAACTCTTAAATTTATATTAATAGAATTAATTTTAATTATATAAAATTGGTGGTGGCCTACTGAGTTTTCCTCACATCATATTGAGGTCACTTATTGGTACTAAGAAATATCTCTTGATTACAGGTTGGGACTTGGGCCCTACTACATTGTTGTTTCTTTAAAATAGGCTAGGACATAACATTGAATAGTGGAAGAGAATATATTATAGAGTCCTTAAAATGTTTGAGTCATTTATTTATTTATTTTTTATTTATTAATTCTAGAATTTTTGTGTGGGTTACCTAATGTATTTTGACTGCTCTATATTTATAACTCAACATGTCCATGCATGGTTGTTTTATTTGGAACTATCTGGGTTATCTATTTTTTTATCTATTGGGGATTTATTTTTATTATCTAAAAGAATTCATTTATTTCTTATTCCATTTTTTTACTAATCTAACTAGTTTAGTATCCATATTGTACCACCTTTAGACCCTCACTACTAACTGATAACCATTTGCATGCAGGAAGGTATGCTTGAGGCCATGTCTCAAACCGGCCCATTTATTTTTTATAGAGTGAATGAGTTTTTGAAATGATAATTTTTTTAAAGGAAAATTAAAATAAAATAACATCCATGATGGTAGGAAAATAAATTCATATCATATAACTTAAAAGAGATCATTATTTTCACACTTTTGAAAAAAAGTCAAAAATGGCTTGTTTTTTAAAATGTTTATTTAAAAATAGTTCTATAAAACCATTTTTAAATAATGAAAAATGTAAATACATTTCACCCTTTTAAAAATTTTCATGAATGGGTAAAAACACCCATAAGACAATTTTGATGATTACAGACATGGAAGAAAATGTTCATTAACCAAAGAGGAAATAAGGTCACCTCTTCATTAAAAAACGTTTTCTCAATCATTTTTATGCACCAAAGAGTGTAAAATAATATTAATAAATAAAAAATAAAATAATAACCTAAAAATAATAATATATATTCGGTTTAATTGATAATATGCATATAGTTTTCCTCAATGAATCTTTAGTATATGTAATCCTGAAAAGAAATGATATTGTAACATAAAATATTACCTCAAGTGGTGTTTTTCTTCATACACATTAAAATATACAATATAATAAATATTGTCATATTATAAATATATGAAAAAACTATATTCATTCATAACATTATATATAAAATTCCATTAAAATTTCAAACTATCCTTTTATTAAAAAGTTCTTCATTAAATTGAAAATTCTGGGGACAACTAGGTCATTTCGAAGCATGTTTTGGTTTGAGAATTCTATTACATGAAAATGGGTCATGGTTTCATCATATTAATAATTTTAATCGTATATAAGTTTATATTTTTTTTCAAAAAAATATAATTTTATAATCATTTATACAAATTGGTTAAGAAACATTAACTATATCACTTCGTGAAGACGATAGTCAATACATATGCCTTTGTGATATTTCCATTTTTTATGGATGTAATGAAATAATTTTAAATAAAAAATAACCTTTCTATGATAATTATTGTATAATAAATATCATATATATTAATTAAATTAATCTTTATTACCGTCCATGTAAAATAGAAATAACAAATGAATCACATCGCTTTAGAGAGGTGGTAGTCCCCATGTACGCACGAGCAACATTATCATTTTCAAACGAATGGAAATGTAAAGAGTTAGATAATATATTAAAATTATATACACATTATTATATCATAAATATAATAAATTGAGATTAAATATTTCGTAATAACTAACCCTGAAATATGTTAATGGAAAATTATCATATCATTATATGGAGGCGATAGTCCACTAATAAACATGTGGGATACATTCATTTCTTATTTTATTGTAAGGATATGGAATATTGATATTAAAAAATCCTAAAAAAAATCAAAAAAAATTATAACCTATTAATAATTTTATATAGATAAAATAATTTTATAGGATGTATAAGAAGAGATAAACATCACAAGAATCAAGTAAGACAATGATTTTTTCATTGAGAGGACTCATTTAGATTACAACCCCATCCTTATTATTATTTTATTATGAAAATAAGAATAGAACAATAATGATTATAATAAATCTATTATGTATTTTTTGGATGGTTTTTCTATCTAGAGAGCTCAATGCTTACGAATAATGGAGGGGAAGAGGTGCCCTGTTTTTATTGAGCGGAGGGATGAAAATGGGATTAATTAAATTATTTAAATGATATAAAATAAATTTATTTTCAAATTGGACCAAAATGGAAAATAATTTAAAATTATTATAATAAAAGGCCAAAATATAATAGAAAAATAAAATTTAGACATGTTTTAGTTTCATTTTTACCCTTATTTCTTGGTTTAACCCTTGTTAACCCTAACCATGATAACAAAAATTTACTATTTTAATATTCATTATAAAAAAAATAAGTTGGAACTATTAGATAATAATAATATTTATTATTCCAATTATGTAAAAAATTATAACATTCAATTTCTAGAAGTGGCATAAATTAATTTTATAAAAATTGTGATAACCGTACCGAAAAATATTTTTTTAGAAAAATGCATTTAAAAGAATAAAACTAAGTTTAATTTTATTCCTTGATATGTAAAAACAATTAGATGGATGTTAAAATATTTTATTGACTATATATTTTGAATATTGTATTAAAAAAATTAATCAATAGTGATTTATTAAATATATCAAGATAAAAACACATTATGCACACAAACAGTAGTTTTCAAAAAAATAAATCATTTTATATTTAAAAGATTTTATTTCCATTTATAACCAATTTATAATTGATTAATTCATTTTTAAATGTATAAAATGTATTTTTTTATAATTTGTTTGATTCCATTAATACCCACCAATTCCATGACTAGAAGATGAGTATCACGTAATTATAATTTAATAGTATATTGTTGTTTTTTATACTCATTGTTGCATGTATAGCATGATATCAAAAAAAATTATTTAAAAAGATATAAATCATAAAATATTGCGGTGTTATATATATATATGAATCATTAATCCTATATTAGATTCTCCATTTTTTTCTATGTTCGCTACACACTTCTTCGCCAAATATAGACGATATTAAATTCCTGATGATAGAGTTCACTCAATGTCATCCTAAAAATATTCCCAAATGTGATAAATAATATTGACTGACTGAAAATTACTTTTTTTATTATCAAAACACTTTTAAGGGAGAAATTGGGAAACCACAAGTCTGAAAATCTCCAAACAACACATGCAGAAAAGGCAAACCAAGAAAACCACTGGACCTACCCGACCCCAGCAAATGATCTTGCAAACAAGCCTTTACCTACGCAAATGTGATAAATAATATTGAATAAAGAATAATTTCATCTTTAAATTATCCTTATATAACTATATCATATTTATTTAAAATATATAAAAGTTCAATGATATTCTACTAGTATATATCCTTCATTATCACAATAATTATATCAATCAATAACACCCAATCTTGACATTATTCTCATTAAAAAAAATAAAAAAAATCAGGTTCCCACTTTCTCATAAACTCTTATATTGTTTTTTTCGTAATTATAATCAACCTCCAAGACCTTAATTCAATTTATAGGATTTATTATCCTACCACATTTGATCCATGTTAATTAAATGTGTCACATGATAATTTTTAAGTTCCTATTCAACCACTCAGGTTGAGAATATCTCATAATTTTGAGTCATATCTCCCCATATTTGAATTCAAATTTGGATCATCAATATTTTTATAAAAACAAATAGATATTGAATTAATATTTTACTATATAGTGTGACATCGTTCAACAACCATATAAGTGTAGTGTGATAGATTTCATTGAAATATTATCTTTAAGTCAACCATATATTCACAAAATCTATATGACATCTCAGATATAACTCCTTGAATTTCTTAGATAATTACTCTAAATCATTATAGATATTATCATCTCTAGAGTGTGATATATTTCTTTACAACATAATGAATTTAACTGATTACATGCTAATATTTCATATACTTTTAGTTATATAATAATCAATCCTTCCTTGTTAGTATATATCCTATAGTTTCATCATAACAAACCAAATACATAATGATCCACTATTTTTGAATAAATAGATTTTCAAAAAAAATCATGGCCCCTTAACCACAACATAGAACCTTCCCTATAATCCAAACTTCTTTAAAATCTTATCTATACATATAACTGATTACTATGTGGTCCAACAAGTTGGAGTGTGATTCTATGTAAACTTATCTTAAAAAATATCCTTTATAGAATATCTAAAATATTTATTTTATTTAATAGATGTTTTTAGTGGTGGTTTATAAAACCACTACTAAAAAATTCATGTTTATTTTAAAAAGTTTTTTAAGAAAAACTGTGAAATAAGTTAAAAAATAAAACAATTTCATTCCTCTCTTTCTAGCTCCCCTTTTCCATGAAGCATCACTCTTAAATATGTGTGAGGTTCTCTATGATGTTCGAGCTCCTATCATTATCTATGATGGTTGAGTTGGCCAAAAATGGCTGAAAATCCTAGTGATGAATGACCCCTCAATAAATTAAAGGATTACTTTGTGTGAAATATAACTAATTTCATTAATTAATGTAATATTAATTACCACTTATCTTTAATTATCAGAGAATTATAATTTAGGGTGTGAAGAACACAATATGTTTTTATTAATGTTATACTTATTGTGGAACTATATTCAATAGGACAACATAAAAAAGTACATTCTAATTTTATCAAACAGTTAAAGGATAAAACATTACATGGATATTGAATTAAATCCATTTTTATTAACACATGTTTCATGTTTTTTTACAGTAACAATATTTTGATAAGTGAAACTAATTTAGAAAGTCAAGATTATCCTAATACTGTCTTTACATCCTTCTTGATCAATAAAGATAATGATAAATATCAAAAATATCAAAAAATATTTCTTTCATATATTATTTTTTCTTTTATATCTAAATAATTTACCATGGATTTTCATGTTATATTGTCTCATTCTAGTAAATTTTTAAGAGTTGAATTCAATTTCAATGAATGTATAAAAAATAGCCTTTATTATCTTTTAAAAATACTCACAACTAAAGTTCTCTAATAACACCATTATTTGATACTTTGAAAATTATTTCAGCTTTAATATCCTTATTTATCATCTATTATTATGAAACATGAACATTTTTGATTTTTCATTATTCTTCAATAATAATAGATTAATCAATAAAACCATATTTTGAATGTTTTAATTTTCAATATTATATATAAACAATCGATACTACTCTTTATAAATTTAATATTGATCAATTATATTTCCCATGTTAGGTGAGATCCCTAATAGGGGAGGGGATGATTCATTGATACAAGTTTATTTTAATGAATTCATCTTTTACATATTCCCCTATAGCTATTTAAATATTAAATCTAATCATTATTGTTATCTCTCCCATTATAGTGAGAAATAAGATGCTTGAAAATAAATAACACATAGATTTACAAGGTTCAACATTGAATTCCATCCCCTTTCTAAGTTTAGGTCAAGTTTTTGGATTATATTTCTCTACTACAAATCACTTGAGTGAAATTACATACTTTCTCACAAAAAAATTATTATGTAATCTCAAGAAAGATCCAACAAAAAAATCTTCTCAAATGTATGGTCTACAAAAGGATGCAATAGTTGTATCCTAATGGGTTTTTTATACAGGACCCTACCAATTGAATCTATCTCTTGAAAATATTACTTCTATCTCTCATAAGGGTATTTATACAAAATACTTATAGTTATTCAAGGTTCCTCCTTGATCCTTACTTGGTTGGTTTGCAATCATGACTATATGCTGATGTAGTGTGTGAGTTTTCCTTGTTCTAATTAAATTACCATTTTCCTAATCTTATAATAATTCCAATACATGATCACTCGAACTGTGATCAAGATTCATAATGGATTCTAAATAGTTATTGATGTTGTTTCTTCCTAAAAGAGATGGTTGGGAAACCTCATCAAGGTGGGTTTGGTTTCTCTTCATGGTTGAGAGTGAGGGGTTAATTTAATGCACAATAATTACCATTAGATCATAATCATTATTCATAATGGAAATTCCCCATAGTTCCCTCATCCATAATCGGGAACGGACTTGCTTTCCCAAGAAAGGTGGTCCATTGGGATTTCGGACCCAATGACACTTAGGCACTCACATTGGACAAGTGTATGGGAGGTTGGGATCATCTCACCCTTTTTGGGGGAATTGTTTCCTTCATTAGGACTATCTTATAGATTTAAGATATATTTGAGAATTTCATCATAATCCTAATATGGGACCAGTTAACCTAAAAAAATGATTACATGTTAAGTATCTTTTTATGAAAAGAAGAAGGGAATATCAATAGTGATTCCATCTATATATGTCTATGATTTTCATCCTTTTTACAACAATAAATTACTAATTATTTGATGAGGCCACATAACTAGGTGATTAAGAATTTACTACCACGTAGGGAGGTTGATAACATTCTAATGAGTGAGTTGATCTATAATGAGGCATCTAACATATCCTATTTATTTCAGGAATCAAATTCTGTGTAGTTAATTAAACCTATGTATTTGAACTTCATATGAAAATGATATATATGTGGGAACATATGAATTTGGATATTTCAGCTCAGTTATTAAAAACATGTCCTATTTATCCCAATTATATTAAAAATCTGAGTTATTATAGTTTGATCACGAACTAAAGACTTTCCCCCATGTTATATATCCTCATATGGGAGAGGTTTAAATCCTTCCAATCCTCATAGATTACATGATGGGATTTCCCTGGATGGAGTAGATTCATGATGTGAATGACGTGTTCATTGCAACTACCTATGCCCTTGTGAGCTATGATTGGTGTGAGAAACAAGGGATTGAAAGGGACCAACCATATAGTATATGGATGCGGTACTTATGTACTAGGGTAGTCCTGGGAGCCTACGCCTTGGGAAGGAATTCTACATATACAAGTTATGGTATGAATCAGTGTCCTCATATTTCAGTTGGCTTCTCAGTCTGCTGACGAATGAGGTAGAATGATCATCCCACGGGAATGATTGGGCCCCAATTGGTGAAATGTCAGAGATATGGCAGGACTTACACTATGGTGGATTCCAATTTGAGTTCGGGATCAAGACAAATTAAGTCATCCTATATATCATAGATATGGAAGGAATTAATGTCCTCATATTTCAATGATATTGGGTCTCACACATAGACATTTTTATTATATATAAGACATATCATATTATTTCATCGGTCAAATATTACTTGCTAAGGTTTCCCTTATTATTGTTGAGGCCTATGACGTAGATGATATGATCATTGAAACTACATAAGCCCACATGATCTATGTTCAATGTGAGAAAAAGGGATGATAAATAATCAGTCTCATTTCTTATGGAAGTAAGAATTATATACTAAGACAACCCTTATAATTTTTTAATATGATGATCAAGCCTTAGGAATACCTCTTATAGATCATGGTTATCATAGGAATCATATTCGTAGTAGTTTGATTACTTCCCAGTCTCCCGAAGAATGAGGTAAAATGATAATCCCATGGGAATTATTGAGTCATGGTGGTTGAAATATTAGACACATAGAAGAACTTACACTGATGTGGATTCCTATTCGAGTTTGGTATTGGACCTTATGAAGGTTTCCTACGTATCTTGGTTATGGAATGAGTCCAAGTCCTCATAGTTCAATGGAATTAGATATAACACACAGTTTTTGACCTTATATGAAAGACATAACATATTATTACCCTTTTCTGGGCTTACACGCTTAGGGGTCCTATGTCTTTGAAGATTATTATGGAACAAAAGATATGATCATTGAAACTCCTCAATCACATGTGAGTTATGCTCTGTGTGGGAAACAAGGGATGCCAAATAATCAATCTCAATGTATATAGATGAAGGTCTTATCTAACATGAAACCTCTTATGATGTTTTAATATGGTTCTTGATCCTTAGTAAGGTATACTATGTATTCTGGTTATAGAAGGAATTAGATTCAACTTAGTTCAATGATACTTGGACTTACACACCAGGGTTTCCCTTGTGATTTGGTCTTACACATCAATAATGGGTAAGTTTATCAAGAAATATGATGCCCTTTTTGATGTGGTGTTCTTATTTATATGACATGATTTGTTTGTAATCTTGTCATGCTTTAATTGTCTACATAGATTGTTGGAGGAATTATGACTGATATGTTCAAGGAAAATTGCATGATCCTACTGGCCTATCTGAGGGACATCACTTAACATCAATTTCATGTCTAAGGGTTGCCCCATGATCATGGATGACTTGTATAGAGGACATCGTGAGACCCATCCCGCAGATCCTAGCATCCCTCACACAGTCTTGGATGATATGTCCAGAGGGAAACACATGATCTAGCTCACTTTCCCTCATGTCATCACGAAATCTGGATAAAATTGTTGTGGGGAACCACAAGAGTCAATACGACATGTTTGGAGGGTGACACGTGATCTACCTTGACATGTCTGGATGATGATGAAATATCTAGCCAACTTGTCCAAGAGACATTGTGATATCCATTTGACATGCCTGGGTGCTACTTCGAGACTCGACTAACATGTACTGGTGCATGATTTAGGTGACTTGTATAAATAAAACTGTGAGGTTTAGATAACGACCCTAGGGGGCTTCATGAGACTTGTGTGGAATGCCCGGGGGCACTATGTGACTTACATTGACACATCCATATGAATTTTTATGATATAAATAGTATACCAAAATAGTGTTGAGAGATGTAGGTGACATGACCAGGTGTCGTCACGTGTGTCGGGGGTTTCATGCAAAGCGCCCGAGGATCAGTGAATATGTCTTTTGCATAAGTATCTCATTTTTTGTTATTTGTTTTTATCCTATAATTGTGAGATCCTTATGTTTTTCATTATTAGTTTGTTTTAAGAATCATGTAATCTAGAAGATATGTGATATGTTCTCTAAGTGACCTGGAAGAAGTCCTTATCAGGATCCATAAGTGATCACAAAAAGTGTTTATGCATGCAACATGACTGCACTCATTTTTCTCAAGATATTACCTAATGGAAAAATTCATGGTCATGAGATATTACACTATAATAAATCCACTCTAATGTTGATGCGAGGTTCCAAGGAAATTTTTGTTCATGTCCAAGAGTCCTTATGTTCATTTTTTAAGAAGGGGTGGTGGATTTATAGGCCTCTCCACCCCGATTCTCCTTTTTGTGTTGCTTTGTTTTGCACAAATACTTGAAGGATTCATTGTAGGGATTCATCATCACATGATCTATGAGCTCATGTCTTAAGTCATTATTGGGGCATCACATGATATTTAGTGATGGAAAGTCCATCATGCTAATTCCTCATTTATTGGTCTATTTTCAATAAATATAGCCACACTAAATCATATAGAAATGTCAAGGGTCTTCCATATTGTTAGGAGGATATGTATATGTTCCTTCATGAGATCGGGGTTACTATTACAGGGCCTTTAGATGATCTTAGGATACTTTTCTGGGACTTTTTTTAGGACATGTATGGATTGTGTGTGGGACTTCATGAAATCAAAATGATTTTTCAAGGGGTCTTTTGAGACTATATTGTGGCTATCATAGGAACATCACATTAGTTTTACAATATTGAGAGGCTCTATAATGTCTTTATTTATTTCCTTTTTTATTTTACAATGTTTGGTGATTTTATGAGATTGTATGAGTGTTGTCAAAGACAATCACTATAACTCTTAGTGATGCATTGTGTGACCAACAAAAGGTCCTATGGAGATACTTGAGAAATTCAAGGGAAATTACACATGTGTTTACTTATAGGTACACAGAGGGATTGTGAGGTCTCCTAGAAAAACTCAAGGCCCTTAGCATGTTGAAAATGACATTCCAGTAGGCCTTGTGATATGTAGTAGACACATTGGTGGGGTATTGTGGTGTCTTTCGAATTACCTAGGGAACATATCATGATGTTTACAACCACAAGAGGCCCTCTATTTCCCCCATTAATTTTCTTTTTTATTTTAAAAAGGGTGGAAATCTCACAAGTTTTATTAAATGTTGTTATGGAAAATATTTATCCCCATTAGCGATGCATCACATGAGTTTTATGACCATAATTGGATACCATCATTTGAATATTTTCTCTTATTTTTGAAGGATGTCAAGTGGGGTTTTTAGGCATCCACCGGTGGACAAGTCACATGTCCTCAAAGAGCTTTATTTGGATGTCGTCGCTTGACCAATGTGTGTTTGATGTTCCTACACAATAGAATAAAGACTTCTCAAATGGGTTATGTGACATCTTCCATAGGATATGTGTGGCACATGGATCCTTTGCGTGATCTCTATAAGGGTTACGTGATCTATGTATCCTTGGGGATTATGAAATCTATGAGTCTTTAAAAGCCTTATTATTCCTTTTTCATGTGGGAAAATACCCATATTTAGGTATTTCTTCCGTCATGAATTTTCAGATTCTCATTTTGTAGGTGTCAAAAAATTCCCCCACACACTTAAGAGTGAGGTTTGCAGGGACAATGACTCTATTCCATGGAAATTAAATGCCCCGATGAGTCTTTGGCACTATCGTGAACCAATGTCTTGAGAGACGATGAGTTTTTTGGGTGAAGTTTCATATCCCACATGATGTTTTATAAATAGGGGATCAAAGAAAGGTTCATTCACCATAAAATTACTTATCAACATCTCTCTTGACTATAATATGTCACATTATATCACCACAAGACATGCCCGTAGGATCAGATCGTGATACCCATTCATGTGTCTTCTTCTTGAGAACCTCTTCACAAGACTCCCTTTTCTGAGTCACCCACTTGAACCAATCCAAAGACTTATCATCAATAATTTTTTGAACATTGGTAGTGGGTATGTTATTTTATTGATGGTTTTGTGGGATCTACATACTTCATCACATTGATACTTTGAATATCATACAACTCTCATTACCATATTTAGGTCACATGATCATGAGTCTTCTAGGGGTCATGTGGGTTTTGATGCTTCATGGGTTCATGTGGCCCATCAGATATGT
Organism: Viscum album; assembly: GCA_963277665.1. NCBI lineage: Eukaryota > Viridiplantae > Streptophyta > Magnoliopsida > Santalales > Viscaceae > Viscum > Viscum album. Next base: position 159,857,917 of record OY728155.1, on the reverse strand, counting down.
ATGAGACATTAGATTCATGATGACTTCATGTGATTTGAGAATCCCATTGATGATTCATGTGATGCACATGATGCTTTCAGTTTATGCCTTCTTTTTGAAAAGATTTTTTATTTTATCTACTTGGAATTCTCCACTTTATTTTGTTTAGATGGATTTTTGGTTATTGACATGCTTCCCAAAAGCCTTAGAAGAGGGAGGCCAAAGCGGTGATAACCCATCACAATACTATTATGGAATTCATGGATCTTACATGTCATCATTCTACTAAGAAATTGTAGATGTGACAGATAAAGCTAATGAGAGTAAGAATTGGAGACTATCCACTTTCATTAATTTTTCCACTTTATGGGGTTGTTCTTACAAATTATGCTCCCATTCCTCCACTACATCCATCATTCATACCCTCCTCATGCTTTCAGAAAACATATAACTCTTTTTAGGAAATCATCTCTAAGAGGGATAATTTTTCACCCCGAGAGACTATGATAATGGGAATCTACTAACATGTATGCCTACATAAATTGATGAGAACAATCTCAAAGATGATTTGGATGTTCACATGTACCACTCGATAATGCATAAGTATCCTCTAACATAATATTTGGGTGGGTTCCTTACTAGGACTTTTGATCGGGACATAGTAGTGGGATGGATTGGGGCTGTCCATTCTTGGTACAATACAGTGATCCTGAATTTGAGAAAATGTTTAAGAATTTTTTTTTATGAGGATGTATTTATATCATAGATATATTCTTACTATAACAATGGGTTGATGATAAAAATATACTATCGTTGGATTTCAGACACAAAACATTTCCACCTCATGCATGGTTAGTTGGGTATCAACCTTTGGTATGTGGAGAAAATATTTTGTTCACATATATTAGGTGGGATGTATGATGACCCCCTCCCTCCAGGTCCTCCTAGAATGACGTAATAAGGACTCCTGTCACCCAAGAACTGATCAGGAAGGCCGAAAATGCCCTCTTTAAGGAGCGACTTCTTAGAGAAGATATACTATTCAAGACGTGGGTAGGGTACTTCATTAACAATGTCTTCTTTAATAAGGAAGCTAACATGTTAAATTCCCTTCTTATTAAGGAATCTCATGGTGCACCATGTGCTTACTGGATTGGGGTTGACGAAGGTAAATTTAATAAATTGGGATTGTATGTTTTCATTAGTAATGATCGGCCTGTCCAACTAGTCTATTTCCTCACCATGTATCTGAGTGGATAATTAATTTCAATGAAGTAGAAATGTGGAGTAAGATTTTAAAATTTCATTATTGAAACCTCCATGGTAGGGGAACAATATCAGGCTATTCATCCATATTCTGGCCAGACTGTATCACCCTCTACACCATTTTTACAAGGGAAAATTCCCTTATAGGATCAAAATACTCTTTTAAGTATTATTCTTTTGTATAGGATCTCATCTTAGAGGTTATGAACATTTGAACATTCAGCTTATCCCTGATGTTCACTTTATATAGTATCTACAATGTATTAGTGGGGTAATACCTATCATAATAAAATATCAGGATGTTAGGGGTTATGTGAGATGCTACGACCATTTCTCCATTTTTCCATATGGTCCAATTACAACAAGTGTTATTGTTGATACTAGTAAGGGAAGTCTTGAAGAATGGGTTTATTTAAGGTCAACTCAGGAGGGGATTTTTCCACCCATATCGACGATTATATCCTCTATGATTGGTAAAACACATAAAGAATTAACCATCAGTTCCTGTTAAATCAATCAAGATTTCCCCACTCCATTTTTTTCTAATTTGAGGAGCATCTGATGGTGGATATCTAATTTTGGATGATTTTAACCAAGGAGGAGACATATGATGAGATAAAACTTCCTCTCATTATACATTAATTTTTTTATCTTGTAACTATTTTAAGATCTTGATCCTCTTGTATCCTAGTGGGAAATTATCCCAATTGCTAAGTGTGACCTCCAATGTTATTGAGCACAATGCTAGTCTTGGAAGGAAACTATCTTCTAGAGGTCTAGAATCCACAAAATCACCTCACAGGGAGATAAGTCCTTTTTTCACCATCTTCATTTCCTTAAGAAGTGTCATGTGAAGTGTCTATAGTGAGTATAGTACTAGAGGGTGAAGCCGCATCAATGTTATCATTTCATTTTATATCTCAATGGTTAATATATTGAACGATGCGGAACTCAAAGTCTAAGATATGGGTCATATTACCCCAATCCAATTTACTTTTAGAAGGTTACACCTTTATCACCTCCCATTTGGGTATTACTTTCAACGACCGACCTGAGGTGGTCCGGGACCTCCTCTATGACCTTGATGTAGCTTTGTAAATTGATATGGGTCAGATATTGTATTCCATATTATTATACCAAATGGATGTTTGGGTTATTATAAAAATATTCTTGGACAAACAATGTTATATGATTTCCGAGGAAGTAATGATACTGGTCTGATTGCTATATTTAAAGGGTTGTGCGTCTATCTCATCTGTACTAATGTCCTTTAGGATTTTGATGACATAGTGGGAGGATGATAAAGATTAGATAGTTATTTCATCCCCTCAATTTTCTCCCCCTGGTACATCTATGGGAGAGGTATACGGTAGTTATCATGGGGCTGATGATGAAGGTCCATTAGGTCAACCATCTCATATGAGGGCACATATTTTCATTTATAGAGAATCGAATTCAGATTAAGAAATTTTTGGAGATCCTTCCCAAGAAGTGTCATAGAAAAGGATACCCTCTTCATTTTTAGGGTCTTCTCCTCTCGAATACTAAATTAAGTGTGGTATTTCACTATTCTCATAATTTGAATTATTATTGAAACACTTTCATGTTTTTCAAAAAAGTTATGGTCATCACCGATCTCTCCTAAAATATCATGTACCCACTTCCTAGGATGTGGGAAAGCCTCTGGTTTATTTAGAATACCCTTTTATATTTGGCCTAGCCCATAAAGAAGTAGATATGAATAATATTCCAACTCAATCAAGCACTTTTCAAACTTCAGACGTCTCAGTGATGACACCACTTGATCTATCTTCGACAGGCACACATTTTGAGTATACTAACATAAGTGGCTATTCTTATACCATATTAGCCATGATGGAAGAAACTTCTATAAAGGGTGAATACTTCTTCAAGGAAAAACACTTTTTATATTTTTGATTTATCACATGATATTATATTTTATTCTAGTAGTCCTCAAGGTTGGTGATAGAATCACATATTCAGAAAAAGAACTAGAAGTTACATGGAGCTACTCATCAAAAGGAGTCTCTTCCTCACCCAAGGAAGAGGTCAGGGTAGCGAATATTTCCTTCAATTTGACTGAGAAAGGTATGTTTATAACATCAATCATAGTTATCAATTACCTGGTCATACCATATCATTTATCATATAATTGGTAATCCCTTTCGCCCTTATTGTAGTGTCTTCATCCTAGAGTTTAGAGGCCCTAGTCCATGTTGTATTGGGAGTTCCAATGATAGGATCAACCAATATAGAGGTTGGATATCCTCCCTCATCCTCAAAGAATATGAGAACAAATATTTCTCTTGGTGATCTAGTCCCAGAATATATTCATGTCCCTGGGATTAACCTAGATCAAGGCCCTAGGTTTGCATCACTTTATTAGTCAATGAAGAAAACAATATTGAGGGAGATGTGGAATTTTATGTTAGAAACCCGATTTAATGAGATTAAGGATCGACTGGTTCATATTTGATTTATGTTCCCCATCCTTGGTTAGGAGGGTTTTAACTATTACACCCTTCATTACCTAGTTAAGGAAGTTGTAATGGATCAAACTGTTATAAATAAAATTCCCCTTTTTATGTAAATAAATACCTTCTTATAAATGGTTTTAGAAAATACATGTAAATAATTTATATTATTATATTCAAATCGATTTAAAAGGACATAAAGTATCTTTATAATTGATAATATATATTTTGAATAGTGATCACATGATTAGTATAAATATAGGGTTTTAACAAATCCAATTGACATAGAAAAAGGAAGTGATGATCTTAACCAGTAGGATCATATGCAATGAAGCTCCTTTATCAGAGATTCTATGGGAGATATCATTTCCTGGACTTTCCCTTTAAAAATACAATGTTGACATAAACAACTTAAGCATGTGCAAAACCAATTGTGGGAGAAGTTCAAGATCACCGAGATCATAACCCAAACCATGTTCATCGAACCAACCCATGAAAGTCCCACCGTCCCACACATTACTCATAAGGATTTGGTTGGTCTATTAAATGGATATGTATCAATACCCTATCAATATGAGCATGTACATTTATTTAGAATAATGAATAAATTATCGTCCTATTATTGTTACTTTATAAAGGATTTCTATTTTGATTCAATAAAACAAAAATTGTATTGTTGGGTAATATTCAAATTTAATTGAGGAATATACTTTAATGAATTATTGGTTTATTGAAATAAATAATCTATTAATAAAATTTTATTTTTAAGTTGTTTTAATTAATTATAAATGGTCATATAATTTATGAAGTCTAATGTAATTTTTATAAGGGGTCAAAAACTGTTACTATCAATAAAACCCAGTATTTTAAATAAATGTAAGTTATTATTTAAATAGTTAAAAATAAAATATTTAGAAAATTATGTAGTTAAAATTTATATTATCTTCATAATCATAAATTCTAAATTATCAAATGGTGAATTTTTCATAATTTTTTGAGACAATATAATTTTTGTGTAAAAATGAAATATCATGTAAATATACATTTTCATTTATGATATCATAATGACCCAAAAGTAATGTAATAATTACTCTAAATGGGTCCATGACTAAATAAACGTTTTAACAATAAATAATTTGATTTTAGGTTTATTTTATTTATTTTTTAAATCCATTATGAACCCTCCAAATACAATAATATATCTTAAGGTTTTAAAATCATTTCTTTAAGAGTGAGAATCAACTCTACATAAGGAAGGGAATTATTATTTTTATGTTTGGACCATGGAGATATAAAATAATAAAAACCATTCCAATTTTTTAGAAACCATATACAATACCATGGGATTGTTTTTGGTTTTGGATATTTTATTATATAGAGTCTAAAACCAAAATAATAAATAAATCCACATCATTTCCTACAAAAACCTAATAATGATCCAATTTATCTTCACTCAAGCTCCATAGATAATTTCCATGCTCTATTTTCCACTATCTATAGTACTCCCAATGTTCCCCCAAGCTATTAAGAATCCCCTCCCAAGATTTTCAAGTCATGCTCTCAAGTAAGGGAGCTTCCTTGCCTCCTTTTAAATTCAAGTACCTTCTTCGAAATTTTTTCTTTCAATATCAATTGGTTATATATTAGTAAATTTATAATCATTAATTTAATATCCAATTTATGTTATTTTAAAGAGTTATCATTTATCCTTTCTCATTTGGACCCCTACCTATGCTGTTACTATGCCAAAATTATGTAATAGATCCGCACATTTTCTTCTCTATTTTAGTTTCTTTATAAAATTATGCATTCCATATCTAGTTTATAAAGTTTGAACATGTCTTTACATGTACCTATTACTAACAATTTTATTTCCAAATTTTCAGATACCCCTTTCTCTTTAATCAATAGTTTTTATTAATTTTTATGTAATGTCCTTATACTCGTGAAATTTAATTGAGATTTTCCATGAAAAAACAATTATATAGGGAATACCATACTCAATAATATATGAAGAGTATTCATATTTATGAACATATAAATATTTATTGGGGATTAACCTATATATATTCCACATTTCTTAATTGTTGAATAAATTACGATGATGAATGAATCCATGTGGTATAATCTATGTGCACACTTAAGAATGGGAATAAAATGAATATAATGGATGCACCCAGATAACACTCCAATGAATTGTGTAGTGTTTAGTATCATGATACATCATGTTGAGATAGGGAGTGAACATGATTATTATATGTTACTTTTTCCACCATGATGTATTGGCAGTTTTGGCCATGACCCATGTCTATGATTTTTTGTTTGAAGATGTTGCCGCATTTTCCATGTTATGATTTTCATGCAATATCATGCCTTATTATTCATGTTAATTTTATTATTTATTGATAATAATATTTTATAAAAAGTATCACTTATACCTTTTTTATTCCCTTACTAGGCTTTAGAGATCACCACATTCATATTTACATCCCTAAGTTTTTCGATGTAGTTTTACGTTCGAAGGAGTATTTTGAGAATGTTAAGGATGTTTTCAATAAAGATGTTGTATTCCATGTTTTATGTTTTTATGTAATGAACCTAATTCCCAAATAAACTAGACTTATTGATCAACCATATTTTATTATGTGTATTCTTATATAATAAATCATGTATTAAATTCAAATAAAGAGATAGTTTGTCATTGTTGGTATCAATGGAAAAGTTTAGTAATATTTGGGATTAGGAATATAAAATGGTAGAGAAAGTCTTAGGGATACGAGTAAGTATAAGAAAAAATCCCAGAAATTTTATTAGTATAAATTCAATGGGTTACCATAAAAATACAACCATGTCTTGATACTGCAAGGGGATTTGGTTCTAGAACATATATACCGAAGAGTAAAAACTCTCACAAGGTTTTCTAGGCCTAACTTAGGGTAACCGGGTACATGACAACGTGCCTTACTATGCACCTAGTTCAACACTTCTGGGAGATATGCATTGCTAAATTCACAAGACAATTAAGAAACATTATCAATGGAACAAAAAAACCCAAAATAATCCATGTTTATAAATATATCTTGTATAACATAGATTGAAACCTATAAATTAATAAGTTATGGAAATAAATTTAATTTATAAGTTATCACTCTAATGTAATTGAATTCCTCATTATGTGTTTAATAGTTTTAAATAATCACCCCTCATGTTATGTTTCTTCTAGACAATGGCCAAAAATATGAGGAATCAGGTAAATAATTGATGTGATGGTAAATGTGATGATTATCCCAATGAGATGAAAAAATCAATGAGATCAAGAATTGAAAACATTATGATGATACTCTCTCACCTAAAACAGGTTTTGAATTGAAACCTAGATCAATAGGAGAATCCAAACCACCTCTAAGATAGATAAATATATGATTGATATCTTCATGTAACAAAGTAATCCTACTGTCAATAGATCATATAATCCCTTAATTTCAGAATAATGAATAAACTTTATTGAGAAGATCGTCGACATACTTTATTGTTTCAAACAAGAGATGGTTCTTGTGGCTATTTATCATATGGAGGTAGAAGTTGATCAGTGGTGGAAATTGATTAAAAATATAAACTATGGTGAATTGATTAAGGTAATGGAGTGTAAATACTTCCAAAAAATGTTTTTGACAAATATTTTCCTCACAATATCCAAATTAAAATATAAATGTATTTCCAATCAAATAAGTAAAAAGAATATGAATCTATCGAGGTGTATAAGGAGAAAATCATAAGACCTACATGACATGCCTCCTATTTTTTTTAATAACCCTGAATTCATGACTAACCAGTTATTTGGTGGGCTAAAACCTAGTCCACGAAAATCCTTAGTGATCTTTGACTTTGATAGTTGTGAGTAAATTTCCCGATATTCCCTCAAAGTTGAAATAAAGATTATATAATCCTATGGATATCATGAGGATTAAAAGTGGAAATTATAGTTTAACTCTAGAAATATAATAGATAAATATAACGGTGATATGAAATTTCAACATCCCACTTATCAAATGTGTGGAAAGAATCTCGTAAATTACTTAAGGGGGTGGGGAAATGCTTTAGGTGCAAGAACAAAGGGAACCTAAATAAAATTTTCTGATAAGAGAAACCCCCTAATTAAATGGAGGAAACGAATGCTACGGTCAACCCTCAACACATTATCCATTGTTTCAACTACAAGGAATTAGGGCACTTTGAAAACCAATGCTCTAAGACAAGGGTTTTAATATACATCCAACAACCTATATGGAAATAAGGGAGAGCTTTTTTCCATCACTACCACTAAAGTGGATATCAGAAATGAAGTGGTTATATGTTTTCTAGTGATTCATTAAAAAATATCAAATGTACTTTTTTATTTTTTTCTATACAGTCCTACATATCATGAATGATTTGTAGAAATACTCAAACACCACCCCAAATCATGGATGTAGAGTTGTTTGTGAAAAATGAAAATGGGGAAATTATTGCATCCTAAGATTATAACCCCTCCCCTATGATAATTTTTGGGATGGAGTTCCCATAAAACCATTTCATTATATCTTTGGGGGAACTTGATGAAACTATATGCATAGATTGGATTTCCAAATATATAGCCAATATAAATTTCCATGAGAAGGAAATCAATCTATGTATTGTAATTTAACCCCAAATTCTGTATAAGTGAAAGGAGGAGGATGATGTTCTTTATCACCATAGTCTTAATAATGGATATTATTTACCTATGTGAATGCGCATATAGCTCAAATTATTGAGTCTAAGGAATGAAACATCCTCAAAGATATGACTATTATGGGGGAATATATTTATGTGTTTCCTAAGGAATTCCCTAGTCTTCTTCCTAGCCGATTGGTTGAATTTTGAATTGAACTTATACCTTCGCAAATTCCATTATACAATACTCCATATATAATGATTGTCATGGAACATGTGGAGCTAAATAAACAATAATAGGAGAATCTAGATAAAGGTTTCATTTTCCCAAGTGCTTCACCATAGGGTGAACCAAGCCTCTTTTTTAGGAAGAAGATGGTTCAATGAACATTTACATTGATTTTTATGAGCTCAATATGATCATGATAAAGAACAAGTATCCTATTACTCAGATTAATGACTTTTTAGATCATTTATGTGGATAAAAATAATTCTCTAAGATAGATCTTTGGTTGGGATATTATCAAGTAAGGGATAAGAAGGAAGATATCCCCAAGATCACTTATTGTATAAGGTATTGGAACTATGGGTTCATAGTTATTCCATTAGGACTCAATAAAGCCCCATCAGTCTTCATAGACATAATAAATATATTCTTTAGATATTACCTTGACAAATATGTTGTAGTATTTGGAGATGATATTTTAATATACTCCAAAATATAGGAGGAGCATGATGAGTATCTGAACACTATGTTAAAACACCTATGAAAGGATAAGATTTATTCCTTGTATAGAAAATGTGTGTTTTGGTTAAAGGAAGTATCCTTCTTGGGGAATAACATCACACGAAATGTGATTTCTGTAGACCCTTCAATGAGTAAATCAGTTAAAGAAAGGATGAGGCCGACATCTGTGATATGGTATCTATTGTTTCCTTTTGGTAGCTTGGTATTCTTGTTGAGTTTTTTTTTTTGAAATTTCACATGATTTTAAATCCCACTTACCAATCATACTCGGATGAGAGTGATGTTTTCCTAGAATTATGAATGTAAAGAGAGATTCATGGGGTTAAAAAGGAGGCTCATCAATGATCTTGTTCTCACAATACCAAGAAGTGGATTACTCTGTGTGGTGTCTTGTGAGGCTTTGAAGAAGTGGCTAAGATATGTGCTAATGGAATATGAAAAATTTATTTCCTATGATTCAAGGAAATTTATAGTCAATGAATAGAACTACCCAATGCATGATCTAGAGTTGGTTGTAGTGATATTTTCTTTGAAAATATGGAAACAATATGTCATTAGAGAGAAGTATATAATTTATAGGGATCAAAAAACCCTCAAGTATATATTCACATAGAAACAGATGAATATGTTCCAATGATGATGGTTATAGTTGATCAAGAAATATGAATGCTCAATCCACTAATAACATGGTAAAGAGAATATTGTGGTGGAAGTTATATTTAGAAAGGATCTAGAAATTCCCTCATCAACAATAATTGACAGTGATCTGATATTATTATATTTGAAAAGCATGGAAATGGGAATCATAAACGAAAGAACATCATCAATCCTTTCAAAAATAATTGGTCAACCGCATCTTCTAGAGAGGTTAAAGGATGCTCCAAAAATTGATGTGGGAATTCAGAAGAATTTTGAAACTATAAAAAAAGGAAATCCTCAGAGGTCAATGTTAATGAAGATGGAATTATGAGATTTGGGTCCAGACTATCTGTTCCATAAAATCCTGAGTTAGAGAAAGAACTGTTGGGTGATGAAAATTATTCTACTTTATCCATTCACCCAGAATTCACTTACATGTATCATGATCTCCATGAGACTATTGGTTGGGGATATATGATGAAGTATATCACTGAATATACATCATAGTTCTTGGTATGTCAGTAGGGGAAGGCTTAATGGCATAAGTCTAAGGGGCAGACATATGAAGAATTCCATGGGAAACAAATCTATATGTATTTTTATGGATTGTATTACAAATATATCTCACATTATTGCAATTCAAGATGACTACTAATTGGATTAAATTGAATATATATAAATTAAATAAGTGATAAGGCTACCTGAGGTACCAGTATCGATTATATCATATTGATATCAATGATTCAACTTCATGTTATGGTAATGTTTCGAAAAATCTCTAATAACTATGATGAAATTCAGTATGGCCATTGATATTCAAACTGATGGAAAACATGGATGAACTATTCAGACAGTAGAAGAAATGTTGTAAGAATGTTCAATGGACTTCAAAGGAAGATTAGACCTACATCTTCCTCTGGTCGAGTTCCTATAAAAAACCAGTTTCCACTTAATAATCGAAATGAATCCCCTTATTGAAAGAATTTTAGAACACCAGTATGTTGGGATGAAGTTAGGGAACCGAAACTATTAGGTCCTGAAATTGTTAAGGAAATGGTGGAAAAGGTTTAAGCCATTCAACAACACATCAAAGATTCTTAGAGTCAATATAAGAGCTATGCTTACAATCATGGATAAGACTGAATTTTTGATTTTAAATACATGGTATTCCTCTTTTAATCTCCATGTAAGAAATTGAAGATATTTGGGAAGAAGGGAAATCTTAGTCCATTATACATTGGCCTCTTTGAGATCCTTTATAACATAGAAGAACACCAACTGAACCTATCTAAATTAAATGATATATTCCTTATATACATATTGAGGAAGCACATATCAGACCACTCACATGTACCCAATCTAGTGGAAGTATCGTTGGATAATTTCCTCTCCTATAAGAAGCATTCAGGGAAAATCCTATAACATAGAGAATGAAATAAGATAATTCACCTTCTGAAAGTGTTGTGGAGAAATCAAAAGTTTGATGAAGAAAGCTCAGAACTAGAGGAAGTGATGAAGAATAGTTACTCTCATTTGTTTAGTGTGGGAAATGAAAATTTCTCGTGATAAATTTCTAAAGGGGGGAATATTGTGATAACAGAAACTATTATAAATAAAATTTCCTTTCTTATTTAATTAAACTTCTCATTATACATGGTTATATTAAAAAAATGAACATGTTTTATTTTATTATATCCAATTGGATTTAAAAGACCATTAATTTTCCTTATCATTGATAATATGGTCATTGAATAGTGATAACATGATTCGTATAAATATAGGGGTTTAAAAAATCCAACTAACACAAACAAAGGATGTGATGGCCTCAACTACTAGGATTGTGCCCTATGATGCCCACTTATCAGAGCTTCCAAGGGAGATATAATTTCAATGATTTTTTTGACCAATAAAATCTAATATCAAATAACTTAAGCAAGAGTGAAACATTTTACATGAGAAGTTCAAGATCATCAAGGTCACAGCCCAAACCATGTTTTCTGAACCATCCCATGAGGGTACCACCATTGCTCACCTTACTATTAGGGTGTTTGTTGGTGTATTAAAGGGATATGTATCAATACCCTAGAAATATTAGTGTGTATATTATTTTATTTTGAACAATATATATCTTTCCATTATATTATTATTACTTTTTAAATGAATTTTTATTTTGATTTAATAAAATACAAATTGTATTTTCGGGTAATATTCAAACTAAATTAAGAAATTTATTTTGATTAATTAATATATTTTTGAAATAAATTATATTGTATTAAAATATTTTTATTAAAAATAAATGATCATAAAATGTTTATGATTTCTATTGTCATTTTATAAGGGTTCAAAAACAATTATTATAAAAATCCAATATTTTCAATAAAATTTGGTTATTATTGTAAAATATAATAATAAAACATTTAAAAGATTATTTAGATAAAATTAATATTATTTTTAGAATAATAATTTCAAAATTATCCAACAGTGATTTTTTCATATTTTTTTGTGACTCTTGAATTTTCAGGTAAAAATTAAATATCCTATAAATATAAGTTTTTTTTAGACATAATATTGTCCCAAAAGTGATTTATAATTACTATAAGTGGGATTCAGGTAAAAATAAATGTTCCCTTTAAAATAATTTTATTTTATGTTTTTTTAATTAAATTATTAATCAATTAAAACCAATAAAATATATTAAGGTTTTAAAATAATTTCTCTAAGAGTGTGAATCACCTCCACATAATAAAGGGTGTTATTTTAATAATTTAGTCCCACAGAATTATAAAATAATACAAATCACTCTAATTTTGTATAAACCATTCTAAAATCTATGGGATTGTTTGTGGTTGTGAATATTTTATTATGTAGAGTCCAAAACATAAATCATAAAGAAATCCCAATAATTTTCTTATATACCCATGCATGATACCATTTTTCTTCACTATAACATGATGTATAATGACCATAAACTAATAAAAATTCTCTAGGGTCCATCCAATGGGAATCGAAGCACTCAAAAATCCCATCCCCAGATTTTTGAGCAACAAAATCAAGTAAGGGACCTTTTACTCCTCCTTTCAAATTCATGAAACTTATTTGAAAGAAGTTCTTTTATATTAAATTTTTTACATTTTATTTCATTAAAATAATTACCTTAATCTTAAATTTATGTTTATTTAAATATATATCATTTATCCTCCCACTTTTTTCCCTTACCTAAGATGTTATTGTGCCTAAATTTCGTAGTGGATCATCACCTAATCTTCATTATTCAAGTTTCATTATGGACATATGCATTGTATTTCCATTTAATAAAGTTATAACATGAATTTTCATGTATCTATTAATCCAAATTTTATTTAAAATTTATTATATACCCCTTTCACTCTTATCAACAATTTTTATGAATTTTTTACTAATGTGGTTGTGCTGTTGAAAATTCACTGCGATTTTCCATGCCAAAACAATTGTGTATTGAATACCATACCCATTTTTCTATCAAGGGTACTCAAATTTACTAACATATACATAAAAATTTTGGGCTTATATGTATTCATTCTACATTCCTTGATCATGGAATAAATTATGATTATGAATGAATCCTTGTTGTATGATCTATGTGGAACACTTAAACATGATAATAAAATGAATATGATTGGTGTTCTCGGATTGATCTCCAATGTAATTTTTTAGTATTATGATAATAAAAATTTGGTTAGGAATAGAACCTGATTCATTTATATGACTTTTTCCACCATGATGTCATCAAGTTCTTACACTTGACCTTTGTTTATGATTTCATGTTTTAAGATGTTGCCACATTTTCCATGTTATGATTATGATTCTATATAATGACTTATTATTCATATTCATTTTATTTGTAATTGGTATGACTATTGTATAAAATATACCACTTTTTCCATTTTTATTCCCTAATTGGGATTTATAGCTCACCACTTTTTTATGTATGTACTCCGGTTATCCCTTGCAGTTTTAAGTTCAAAGGATAATTTTGAGTATGTTAAGGAGGGTTTTAATAAATATTTTGTATTAAATTTTTTATGTTGTTATATAATGTACCTAATTAAAAAATACATTATACTTCTTGATCATCGAGGTTTTATTAAGTGTAGTGTTATGTAATGAATCATGTATTAATGTTAAATAACGAGCATGGATTTTATAGATTTTGTCTCTCTGATATAGAATATGGGGAACCTTGAATCGAGGGTTTTAGCTGCTGAGGAATCCTCTTTAATGAATAAGAACTAGGAAACGGCTATGAAGGAATCTTCCCAATGGGAAACACAAACAACTTCACATCAGGACTTAGTCAATCCTAGAAAGGTTGAAATTGACCGTCTTCATTCTGAAATCATACATCTTCCAGAAGAACTATCTCTATTCAAACATTAACTTATGCTTTTATCGAAGACCATATCATTTTATAAGGAATTCATCAACATAGGGGAGAAATCTAGGCTTTATAGCATTATAAGGGAAGAGGAGTTGCATCAGAAATGAGAGGTAGAAACAGAATCTGTAGATAAGCTACGCCAATTCATTAGCCCTTAGGAGTAGAGGCTTAGGGGGATCAAGGATTCTTATGTGCACATATTGTGTTGGAGGTGTAATTTTCATCAAATTTTATTTGGACCAAAGATTCATGGGAGATTCTACTGTATGTAGAGATTCCTCTTATTGTGTGATTTCATTGAATATAAATGTTGATCTATTTAATTTTTTTTCTTGTTTTTCTTTTATTCGCATTGTGCATGACTTTTTGTAGATCTGGAATTTTATGAATCTCCAAAGGTACCAATACTTCGCATAATATTTTGTAAACCATAATTTTTTGACCCAAATATTTAAATCATATCAGGTTATTTTTGATAATTTCTCAAGAATTCCCACCAATATCAGATTCTCCATTGATATACCCACTCTTGTTATCCAAATATTACTTGTTTTAGAAAAGGTTAATTTGAAAAAATAAATATCTTAGAGGGAGAGTTTTTTATCCTCTTCCAATGTTGATAGTCTTGGTGATAGTAGCTTTATTTTTTCCATGGCCATATGGTGGTCCTTGTATGAATTCAATTTAATGGAGACTAAATCTCAATTGTGCTATAGTTTAAGATCTGTTATCACGGACCTTCTATTGATATAGTTTAGGTAATTTTATCTTGTAACTTCTATCACTTTAGATTAGGGTCTTTTATCTCAGACCATTTATTTCTTTAGTTTATGTTCTCTTATCTCAGAAATTCTATCTCTTTATTTTATGGTATCTTAGCCCAAACATTATATCACTTTAGTTTAGGGTATTTTAGCTCATAACTTCTATCTCTTTAGTTTAGTTTATTTTAGTTCGAACCTTCTATAAATTTAGTTTATGTTCTTTTATCTCAGACTTTCTATCACTATATTTTAGGGTTTTTTTAGTTCAATCCTAATAATGGAATGTAGTTTAATGTATTACTACCAGGACTTGATCGATGCTCATGGAATATGATGTATGTATTCTAGGAATAACCCAAAACTCCATAGGGGGATACATTCTGTTTTGGTGTTTCCAACTCTCATGAGGATCATAGAAAATTTTATACAGGGAAGATATGCCTCTGGTTGGAAGGTGAAAGCGATTATTTGTTGGTATAATTTTCAAAAATAGGTTTTTGTACTCTTTTCCAAGGGTCAGGGATAATTTATGGGGGGTATATTGGTTAAGGGTTAAAATCTATGGATGTTTGATCCACCTGGTTAGTTTTAGTATCGGTGATATAATTCACAACACAAAAGTTTGAGTTATTGAATATGTGATGGAGAAATCATGTTGGGGATTAACCATAACAGACTGAGGTGTTATGTTTTTATAGAGTGTTTATAGTGATAAACA
The DNA here is from genome assembly GCA_963277665.1 of Viscum album. Classification (NCBI taxonomy): domain Eukaryota; kingdom Viridiplantae; phylum Streptophyta; class Magnoliopsida; order Santalales; family Viscaceae; genus Viscum; species Viscum album. Next base: position 159,842,199 of record OY728155.1, on the reverse strand, counting down.
GATTAGATCTCTTTTCTAGCAAGGATGAAATGAAATTAGGTGGTAGGTCAAAGATTTTAGGTGTCTATAGCATGGTCTTGACAAATATGAACTCCACTCCTTTGCAAGTTCCATGGAAGAGTTATTATGTCTAAAATGTATAGATGATGAGTTGGGTATGAGTGAAGAGCTATCCATGAAGGGTTATAGAACCCAGGGGCAGTTTAGCTCTTAATTTTAAATCTCAATCTCTATTCCCTCTGGTTTTGAATCATGAGGCATGGGCCATAAATTTTTTATGAATGAAGTTTGAAATTATTGCCTTCATAAATGGTACAAAACATGGTAACTTAATGTCATGGATATCAAATCTACTCAAAGAGTTTTGTATGGAGATTGTAAATCATGGTCCCAAGTGCTTGGGTCAAGATAATTTCATGTGACAATCATATAGAGAATGAACCAAAATAGATTTGGGTACTATGTTTTTCTATAAAGATTTGCAGGCTCAAAAGGATCATAAATCCATTTTACAGAGTAACACTTTTGGTTAATGACCATAAGCGCATGTGTAGAAGCCAAAAGAATATATTCAAAGTAAAAAAAGGGTCCCTTGTAGTCAAGTATTTTTTCCAAGGTTCATGGAAGGTTTATGGTGATCTGATATGCTCAAATCATGATGTTTGATTTTCGAAATGTGTAATATCTATGAAGGGTTTGAGAACCCTAAATGTTTTTACACATCCTAGAAAATATATCCTCTTGAATAGGAGATGTTACAAACCATTAATCTAACCTTTTCCTAAAATAGAAGGTTTAATGAACATATATTGGATTTTACTAGGGCTACATATTAGTCCATATGAGATTTGTTACTTTTATTTGAAACCAAATTAGTTTCCTAAACTCCATGGAAGAAGATTTTAGAGAGTGAAGACATCCATTTTTCTCTGGATTCCCTTTGCGGGTTTTGAACTTGAAAAGTTTTTCACCCCTTTTGCTAACTATTTAAGGACATATAATATAGACTATTAAAGGCTAGAGTTTATGGTCTTAAAAGTTTGACTAAAGTGATGGTTGTAATTCAAATGGACCTAATGTTGGAGATGGTACACAAGAGCCTAATTAGGATACCCAGGGTCAAGGGTACCCCATCATCCATATGAGTAGGAGATGTTAAATATTTTAAATCATGGATCAAGGTTCTCAATTAATGAGTAATAGTTGGGAAAATCATATCGGGAATGGATCCGAATGTACAAAGGTGTTGAGCTCTAATTTAGTAATGTAAGGACTCACAAGGATAAGAAAGACCTTTTTGCAGAGTTACACATTTGGTTGATGACCATAGGTGCATATGTAAGAGGCATAATCATTCATTCATATCCAAACAAGGGTATTTGGAAACCATGTACATTTTCTAAGGGATATGTAAGTTATTTTGTAACTTGTGGGACTCGAGACATGAAGTGTGGTTTATATATATAGGTGTTTATAATATGGAAAAAGAACCATGTACTCAGGATGATCGGGGTAAGGCACTCATAGTCCGTTAATAAGGGATGAAAAATGGGTGATGGATTGCAAAATATAATTTCATATAGTGTAGATGTATTTGTCTCATGAAGTTTAATGTCATGAAGTGAGGACATATTTTTTGTACTATTTTAATGTCTTGAGACCAAGAAGTTTTTCTAATAGTTTAATGTCATGTGGTTAGGACATGGGAACAAATGTGAAATATTATGCAAGACATATTACATATACAAGTATTCCATATGTTGATCTGTCTGATATATAGTCAATATTGTCATTTATAAATCCAACTCTATGTTCTTGGGGTGAATTTATTTTATCTTTTATCGTAGATCGACCTAGGATTGAAGATTTAGGTGTCACTATATATCCTTTGATGATAGGAATCAATCCACACATAGTTCTTGAATGGGACACACTCTACACAGGCCTAGACCATGCATAGAGGTGGAAATTTTATCCACTAATTATGGTTGTTGGGTTGAGGATTAGAGATCCAAGAATCACTATGCATACTATACTGGTAGGAATCACGACACACATATTTGATGAGGTACTATATGGTTTAACGTCATACAACAAGGATGTTGGACTCTCGATGTTAAAAAGGGTATTGCAGCTAGAACCATGGGTGGAAATATGGGTGTTACAATGTATCCCATAATAGTATAAACCAAGACACATGTAGTTATTTGAGAAATTAATTTCTGACACAAGTCTATACTATACTTATAGAGGGGGAATTTTTTATGTTTGTTGTGACTGGACCAAGTATTTGAGTATCCAAGTGTCACTATGTATCCTTTGAATTCAATAATCAAGTCACACATAGTTCTTGAGTTGTGGTGTGGTAAAAAAACCAGTCACCAGTGATAGTGGTCATCTCGGGTGAGGTCCATATGAATGGGTAGTTTTATGTCATATGAGATACATTGATCATGCAGTTTATCACCATGTAGTTAGGAATCATGGTATACCTTTTAGTGTTTTTCATTCAGGACCATGAGAAACCCATTATTAGTTGGTATGCCTTGTTCATGTTCGGAAACCCTTACTAAAATTACTAAGCTCATGTGACCTACACTCGGTGAGAGAAACAATGAATGTAAAGAGTCCCTCACACCTTGCAAAGGAAATTAAGGATATGGTCATGGAATATTTTGTAATGTGGAATCTAGACCAAGATATAGGATCGAGGAATCCCTATATATCTCATAAAAATTAATAATCAAGCCATAAATAGTTATAGAATCCCATGTAGTTTAATGTATCATGGTAAGCACCACATCTGGGAAGTTTAATGTCAGACTAAAAGGACATTGGTGACTCAACATGATGGAGGGGAAATGTTGTGACAATTCCTAAGAACGGAGGTATGGTAATCACTATGTATCCTGTGTTGGATGGAATCAACCCACATATAGTTCTTGGGAATCGTGAAGTTTAGCTTCATGTGGTATGGATGTACTACATGTAGTATAATTTCACCTGGTAAAGAAAAAATTCATACATTTTAACATCATCTGGTCAAGAAATGGGGTATTGTTCAGTTTAATGTCTTTCTGTTAGGACTTTAAATGCCATGTATTTAAACATCTTTATTCCATGATGAAATTTTGCAGTTTAACTTCATGAAACCAAGATAAACTTGTAAAATTGTTAGTGCTGAAATACATACCTCGGGATAAGTCATGGAAGGAAACAAGCATTTGAGATGAAATCCTATATCAAAATGATGAAATATCAATAAGGGGTCTACCTCACGAATCACTTCTACATATCCCTAGTCCCTGTGAACTTTAGAGCCATCGACATGAGGCACCTAGAGTTCGAATAGCCCTATAACCATATAAAGGAAGTTGATGGGAGGCACTATGAGTTTGACGAGCCATGCGACTCCCAAAAAGGATGTTAAATTTGTTTTACCCAAGTCTGATGTGCCCCACACATATTCACATAGATCTTTTTTTCTTCACGATGTTCCTACGATCATTGTGAGACCCCATTTCCTATAAATAGACAACTCCCCCCACTCATAAGAACTGTTACTCCAACCTTTCACCTTCTTAGATCCCTTTCCATGAATCCCCCAGATAACTGTGAACTGGAGAGAAAAATGAATTCCCCATGGTACTAGAGAATCATGAAACCAATTTTTCCTTATTCCAATTTACCCTTTCTAATTGCATTGGTGACCTTCAAGAAGGCCTATTCCCATCACCAGGGAAGAAGGACCTTTGATGTACTTAAGTATTCACGGATCATTAATCATTTGTGAATAACTCATTTTACAACTTATGTTTCTTTTCCCAACCAGTGTCTCCCTACTTTGTGGAGGTCTTACTTTTGTAAATCCACTAGCCTCCATGATGAACCTGAGCTTCATAACACACCTAAGATTCCCAAATCACCTTGATGTGAGGCCCCCTTCTTTAAGAGAACCTATTCTAGGACACCCTCCAAGATTGTACATAGTAATTTCTGGGCCCCTCATGTTGTGTTCCTTGCCATGTTTCTTTATCTAGTGATCCTTCATGTAGGTATGCTAATATATATTTCTTATTCACATAGATTTTCTAATGTAGACCCTATGACTGACCACTCCTCCACCCTGTCATATCCAAGAATTTTTTATGCCTTCCCTTACCCATGTGTGGGTTGGTTTTAGTTATGTAATTCCAAGGTGTGAGGAGTGATTCCTCCCCATTCGAGCAGTTGGATGTTAAACTATCAATCACTATTATCCTTAGCATACAATGTTTAACTGTAGATTCACCATGTTCCATGCACATGGGGTGCCTTGCCTTGGGAATTTTCCATGCGTACTCATCTTTATAGGAGTGAGATCATCTTCACATGGAATGATATCCACCTCGCATAGAGCGGAATCTTCCCGTGAGGAAAGGCTTCCATCATAGTGTAAGCCCCTAGCGTTTCTTGTATGAGGTAGTGCTCTCATTCATCCTTGCCTCCTCCAAATGCAAAGACCATAGGTGATATGGACACATGGGACTCTCAACACCCTATCCCCCTCCCATTGAGATTTTTCACCATGGGTCGCTCTTATGGGTAAGCCCCGATCCATCCCTCACTGACGCATCATTTACTAAATGATAGTCTGGTCAGCTTCTTCCACTTGTTTCTCACATAGATAATAACTCCTATGTGATTAAAGGCAAGTAGTGACCATGACACCCATATTTGTGGAATCCATCCTAGAGTAATCCCTATATTTATTCTTCTCGATATGTTAACCATGTGTAAGCCCTGAAACAATGAACTACATGTGTTATTATCCCTTTCTTCTACACATGGTATGTTGGAAGCCTCCATGAAGATCCATCCCAACCATTGGTAAACCTTAGTTCCCTAATACTAACTGGTGCACCTCCTGGATCTCAGTATTCACTATCATCCATTCCCATCATGGTCTTTCCCTCCAGCCATTTTATATCGGGAGAGTCATGCCTCACCCAGATGTCTCATTTAATTCGGGTTCACTTGGGAAGCTTCAATGAATAATCCCCACACCACATGATTGGGTTTCCTCTTCAAGTGTAAGACCCAAATCCCCCATTCATAACTAAGTGGAATTTGCTTCCCAATCAACTGGGGTATGTAGGAATCCTCCATGAGGTTCAAGCTCAAAATCCCATACATTCTGTATGTTACATATTGGTTCCTCCCATTCTCCCCGTATATCGTTAAATAGAATGGGATACTCGAACTATGTGGGATTTGATCCCTTACTCCTAGGAAGGGTACATAAGACTCCTCTATGATGATTAATCCAAACCATTTTAAAGCTTTGGTTGCCCCTCCTAGGGGATCCCCTGTCACAGATCCATGTCTAGTGGTGTTCAGATCAACCTTCATGGTACTTCATATTACCTTAATGGGATACGTCACCCTAGATCTAGCTACCTGAGGTATTTTTATATATCTTCCATTAATTACTCCACCACATCACCCTTGTCATACTGAGATAACTTCATCCACTCCCTCCATCCACTCCATTTCTCATAACTCAGCCACATGCATCCTGATTCATACCAGGGACAACACATCCTGGTGGGATAATGCCATCCATATGGGTTGTCTCAGCCTAGAATACCCATTAACCACTTCACTTCCCTTAGCAGCCCCCAATCAGCTATCCATGCATAATCCCCACACTATCCATGTTCTTCCATCCAAAAGTACCCCTCTTATGATGGGTGTTTATCCATGTGTATGCCCCAAATCATCCTTTAAACTATATGTCTTATGATCTATGTATTCAGAAGTGGGTACCTGGGAAGCCTCCCTGAGTTTCAATCCCATCCAATGCTAAACTTTGGTGTCCCCCTAAGTTGGGTGAACCTCCCTAATCCTCCCCTAGTGGATTCCTGATTAGCCTTCATGATGTGAAATCATTCCCTTTATGGGACACATCACCTAGGTTCATCATTAGAGGAATTCCCACCCATCCAATGGTAAGCCTTAGTGCCTCCCTCATAGGGACGTATATCCATTTAGTTCAAAACCATCTCTTTATGAGACACACCTCCTTGGGTACATGCTAATTGGGCATCTTGATCCACCCGTATGATAAACCTTCCATGGGTCCCCTCTTATAGATATTCCTCTCTATTCCGCCTCCACTAGGTGTCCTGATTAACCCCCTTCTCTATCTTCTAAAGATGTTAAAAACATGGAATACTTTGTGTTAAAAGTGAGATTCCTATGTAAAACCTCAGAAGAAACATATTTGGTGTAACCGTCTCTTCAAGATGTTAAACTAATGGAATACCCTGTTTTAAACATAGGATGCCTGAGGAAAACATCAAAATACATGTATCTGAAATAATATACCCTGTGATCAATGTGGGATGCCTCATGTTTCTGAACCCCTAAGAATACCACTTATGAGGATCAATATAGGCTCTATAATGTTTTAGTGTCTATATAACACCCCAAGATTTTGTGAATTATTTATTTAAATTAATTTATTCTTTTTAAAATTTTCATTTCACACAACTATGAAAAAAGGTTTTTAATTATTATTTCACTAAGTCAAAAATTCCATTCACATGACACCGACTTGGCATACGTTATATAAAACCAACGTAGCATACGATATATTGAACAATGACTCGACATAAATTTCATGCATCTATGACATGGCTTATGTAACAAACAACACTAACTTAACACACATTACACACACCACTGATGTTCATACGAAACATATTTTTACTATTACAATTTTTTTAATGATATAATTTTAACCTAGCCATTAAACATAGTTATATGAATAGTAATAACTAATTATCAAATAATATTTCATATATTTTTATATAGATAAACCATATTTATAATGAATGATATAATTTTTGGTAAATTCCTTTAATGTTTAAAAATATCATTTTCTCGAATGAACCGATTTTAATAATAAAATTAATTTTAGACACATTTAGAAATTTAATTTTATAAAATAAAAATAATTTTTGAATTTATAATTTCCAAATTATCTTTGGGTGAATATTTGGTATATTTTTGAGAAACTTCATTTTGATGAATAATGAAAAATACTTCTTTTAGGTTAAAAACTACCATTTCCTTTAAATAATTATTAATGTTAAATTATATTTTAAATTTGTTTTAAGGTAAAATTATACCAATTATAAATCTATTAATATAAATTATGCCATTAAAATCTATTTCACTATGAAATTGAATATAAAAACATAATAAACTTTTGAACTTCTATCCACTTTAAAGACCTGTAATTTCGTCAGGTGTGCAGGAATAAAATCAAACTTAATTTTACAAATTCTGTGAATTGAATCTCAAAAAACCTATATTTTCCATATTAATACATATAAAATTTATATTCTAAAAATATTAACTTAATATTTCATCAAAAATAATAGTAAAAGTAATTAAAAGTATTCACAACGATTGAGATCAAATTATACTTAATTAGGGACAAATCCTTAATCATAATTCGATAGATAACATATAAACATGTCCAAAACATATTTTGTGGCTATATTTAGGCTTTAAACCTTCCACTATTTATTTATGTCTATTTTAATGACTTTTTTAGGTAAGGTCATGTGTAAACCTAACTTGTTTTCATAAATTTCAAGTGAGTCATTTTCATTCCCTATAAATAGCCACCACCTTTCCCACATACTCACACCTCTCAACACTATTAGTTTCAATAAATATATGACCAATAATATTTTAAAAATATCTTACATTCTATTATAAGTCTTCCCTTTGACAGAAGTAAATCCAAGGAATCCTTTTGGTACAAACAAAAAGGAGTTACCTGATTAAGAGGAGACATCTTATCTCAAGATCCCTAATTTCGTTTCCATTATCCACCACCTAATATATCCTTATTATATGATTATATAAATAAATATTTAACCTAAATATATTATAATTTTATTATGTAAATATTTCAACCTAAACTGATAGACACTTTCATTTAATGGGTAATGAACATACTATTTTCATGTATAGCGAATTACTGCCTCACGAAATGATGGTTGTCAGTTTTCCCTTTACCACCTATTATGATGGCCATTATGATGGGAAATGTTTTTATATATGATATATATTATATTTATAATTTCATTATTCTTTAATTTTTTTTGAGAATATACATTTCTTCATTCCATCTCATATAAATATGTTAATTTTGTTTAAGGAAGTGTGGACTACCGCCCCCTCAAAGCGATATGATTTGTTCATACACTACATGGATTGTATTAAAAAAATATTTTAGTGAATATATATAATATATATAATATATAATATCATATATATTTTTTAATAATTATATATAAATATACATATATGTTTTTTACTTTCTTTCAACAAAAAAATTAAACAGAAATAGTGTTCATGTGTGCGTACGACCTACAATCTTCATGAACGGTGTATTAAATATCATACATATATACTCAATATATTATTATAAAACACATATAATATATATATATATGATATTTATATAATGTTTTAAATTATGTAAATCCTTATATAATTATAATGATTAAAGATATAACAAATTAAGACATATGTGGAGAATAAAGCGAATATTACCCAAAGTGAAACCTTCACCTAGGATGGCTAACAAGAGGGTAATATGAGGTTGTAATGAAATGAAATATGGTATTATATATAATAATATGGTTCAATAAAGTATTTATATAAAGTAATATTTATTATACCGGTGGATTGAACTTGTACGACGAGAGTCAAGACATAAGGTAATGTGATTTCATCTCACTTTTTATTTCCGTGAGATACATGCTATGCTTCCACCGCTTTCCTTTTATATGGTGTTCATACTACTCAAAAATTTATTCTAAATTTATTTTAATTATATTATGGTTGTTTAAATTTCCATTTTATGATCTATCTTTTATGGGTTTTATGTATCAAAAGTTACCAAATTGATGAATTAGTTTTGTCTCAATTTTACTTTTTTGGGACTCATGTTTTATTATGCACCTAAATTCATTTTTAGGGGTATATAATTCAACTTTACATTATATATAATGAATCTATATATATTCATGATATTATTTTCTTTATTTAATTTTATTTTCACACATGTATATAATGATCCCATGTTACCAAGTGATAAGAGTTTACTGAAATAATCTCAATGAAAGATTGTTTATCTTTATGCTTCCTTTAATAAAATATTACAACCCTTCTCTCAATAAATTCCAGACTACTATTTCCCTCTGTTTATTCATGATATAATCATGTATTTGTACCATATTTATACTTATTTTTACATAATATAGTTAAGAAATCGTTTTTAAGAATGCCTTACTTTACCCTCTCTTCAGTCAGAAAACCATGTTTTCTAAAAAAAGTTTCCAACTATATTCTCCTAATATACAAAGATAATTAAAATAATTATGTATCCTTTTTGTATTTCACAAATTTTTTCAAAGGAATATTATTTTCACTTTCTGAATGAGGCATTTTTATAACCTTTTTACCATAAAAAAATAATGTTCTTTTTACCTCATACGACATGTATATATTTTTCTACCATTAATCCTTCGATGTTTTATTTTCATGTTTAAAGGTAAAATTTTAATAGAATGTTTTCAATATATATTTTAAAGGAAAACGTTTTTCAAAATGTTTTGAAGATCCTTTTAAAATATTTCATGGTTAATGGGTTTTAAAATGTTTTAAATCTTATTTTATATGCTTTCAAGAAAAATAGTTTTCACAATATTTGAAACCCATATTTATATGTTTTCAATGTATTTTAAAAGAAATGGGTTTAAAAGAGTTTTCAACCATTATTCATAATATTTCAATGTTTTTTAAAGAAAAATTCTTTCAAAAATTTTTGAAGATTATTTTATAAGTTTTTAAGGAATTCGGTTTTCATAATGATATTAAGTTATCTTTATATATTTTCAAGGTATTTTCTAAGAAAATGATTTTTAAAGAGTTTTTTGTATTAAAATCCATTTTCAAATAAGAAAGTAAATTTTCTTTAAGAAACATTTTTTAAATATATTTCAAAATTATTTTCAATTTAAGATGAAATATGTTGATGTTAGTCCTGACCATCTTGGAAATGGTCTAAAGGTTCCATTCATATCCGTTCTTCCATAGTTTATCTTTTGATGGAATGATTATCAAGTCACACATTTCACTTCTAGGGGTTTAATTCTTTTTAGACATACTTATTTTCATGGGTTATTATTTCATAAAGGGATTATGAAATCTATCTCTTTTCATATGTTATGATGTGATGAAATGTTAATGATTCCCATTTTATTTCATGGGTTATGATTTCATGATAAAAAAACCAATGACATTTATGGGTCATGGAATGATAAATGTTTTATTATGTTATGGAACATTTATGAATAATTTTATTATGTGATGCATTGTACCTATATATCCCTCCGATTTATTGAGTAATGTTTGAGGACTCATGAGTATAAATGTTATGTGTGAACCTGATTACATGTTCACAATGTTATGAAAGGACCTAGTTGCATGCCTATAATTTTATGTGTGAACCTTATAACATGTTCACAATGTTATTAGTGAAACCTATTATGTGATCAAAATTTTATGCATGGACCTTGTTTAATTCCCATAATTTTATGGATGAACCTAATTAAATGTTCAAAATCTTATGGGTGGACCTGATTGCATGTTCAAAATGTTATCCGTGAACCTTATTATATGTTCATAATGTCATACATGTACTAGGTTTCATGTCCATAATGTAATTACTGAACCAGATTACATGTTAATAATGTTATGAATAAACCTAGTTTCATGTATATAAGTTGATGTGGGGTCCTGATTTCATGTTCTTTACTTAATGAGTGAACCTATTTCAACTCATACATGTTCACAACCTTATAAACCAATGTGCACACAACAAATTACTTGTATTATTCCTATGTTATTATTTTATGACTTATTCTCTTAATTATCTTATCTTCCATGTCTTATGAAATTCTATTTTTTATTATGATCACTAATATTAAAGGTATGATATTTCTATTTTATGCTCAAGTTCCAGACCCTTTTTCATGTTATGTTTGTGAAATTCCATTATTTACCCTTACAGAGCATCTGATGTCACAACTTTCTTATGTTTTCTTTCCCCAGTTTATGAAGAAATGTTTTATGTAGAAGTAATAAATTTGGAGATCTTCATGGGATATGTTGAAGATATTTTACCAGGATAGATGATTTTTTTCCACGTTTCCAAATACAACAAACTATTGCCATCCTCCTGCATGTATTTTTTTAATGTACTGAATTTTCATCTAAAATGATGAAATATCCATGAATGTTTAGCCTGTGTCCCTATAGTTGGTATCAAAAGAAAGGTTTATTAATCCATTGGAAAGATGGATCAGAAACATTTAGTAAGATCCATTGGTATATTTTTGAGGATATGTCTAGGGATGTCTCTAAGGATAAGTATAAGGATGAGTCAACGTATAGGAAAAGTTCCTGGAATTTTGGTAAAAGATAGAGTTAGTGGTTTCCATGAAACACATATGTGTCTGGATAATACAAGTGGATGTGGATATGGAATATATGTACCTAGGGGTTACAACTACAAAAAGATTTTTAGGTCTTGACTCAACATAATATGGTACATGACAATGTGTATTTCTATACACCTGGTTTGAAAATCCATGGGGACATGCTTTGGGAATTCAAAAAACTATTCCAAAAACCTCATGAAAGACTTAAATAGAGGATGACTATGTAAAAACTAGGATAAAACTAAAGATTCAAAGATAAAATAATTAAGAGTAATACTATAGGCACCATATAAGTAATGTTTCCTGATTATATGGTTTCCGAATATGATTAATGTTTCTCACATAATGATTTCTGGGTTTATTAAATAGAGAGAACCAGAAGAAACATAGTTAATATTTAATGTATAAGATGTGGAAATCATGGAAATTATGTGAATCAATTTCCCATGTGGAAATCTCGTAACTAGGATTTGGATTTTGGTACGAGTTTTGGTTAGAATTCTAAAGATAATGAGACAACAAACGATATGTTAAAGGTATGTGATGTTTTTCTAGTATTGTTTATATTAAACATAAGAATAATTTTTAGATTAAGGTTGAGGTAAGATAAGACTGATTCATATTATCATAAAGAGGTATTAATGAATATATTTATGAAGCTCGAGTAATGGTTTACGAATAATGTTGGATTAATTACGTATTTATATTTTGGAATTCAAAGATTATATTATTTGAATCATGAAATTTATATGACTTTTCTGTATAAGTTTTAGTTAAGGAATGAAATTGATATAGTTTATGGTGAAGAAGATATAGAGAATCGAATTCATGGAATGGTGATATTTTTATTAAGGGAATATAACCCTTAATGTTTTCTTGAAATTCAGATAATGATATTTAGATAATGATTTATTGGATAAGAATAAGTAAATTGGATGATAAGAATTAATTTGGAACTGATTATTGACAAAGAGTTATATGTCATCAAGGATGAAGTTTATAACTATTTATATTTAAATAATATATCCTATAATCATTGTAATAAGGAAGCATACCTGCTTCCCAAAAAGATTTATGGTAATTCAAGATATTACCATGTTTTAAGGGAATATAAAATGAGGGTATTCACATGTTTGGAATATAAAAACCAAGAGGATATTTGTGATATATGGGGGATCAATGTTAATATGATTTAGTGTCATTATTTCTAAAGATTTGGATTTTTAATCATTCAAAAGGGTTATAATGTTAACTATTTTTTGGAAAATTCATGTTCAACTTCAGATGAATTTTGTATGATTAATATTTTATCTCTTTGTATGGTTATTTATGAATATTAGAAGGATTTTTAAAACTAATTTTTGTTGATGATAACTGATGGGAGTACATATCATGGGTCACATTAGCTGTTAGTATTTACGGAATAAAAAATTCACCTACCTCTTTAGAGAAAGTGCTGAAGTGGATCAATGAACAAAAAGGTTAAACTTTTCATGAAATCATGTAAGTATATCTTTTCATGAAAATAATAAAGCTTTAGGAAAAAGATCTATAAAATATATTTTATCATAGAACATTTTTTTAGAGATCAGATGGTCTTTTAGGTCATCACATAATTTTGGATTTTTTATTGATAAATTTATACTAACATTGTTCTATATCTCTCTCCATTATAACATGATGGTAATATTTATATTCTTTTTCAATTTTTTCAAATCCAAACAATGTTCTAATTTGTGATAATCTCATTATGAGTTACTTTGGGTAATCGATATGGTTCCAACTTTCACTTTTTAATGGATGTTTTAGTATTCATTTTTATGATGTGGGGTTTATGAATGGTCCTTTAAAGTATTAAACCTTTGTTAAATGAGAAGAATTTTAAGGGATAAGTTTATTTTGATAGGGGTATAATGTTACACCAATATATTTTTGAATTATTTTTTTCTAATTAATTTATCGTTTTTATATTTTTCATTTCACGAAACACTGAAAATTGTTTTAATGTTAAATCACTATATTACACACTACTTTCACAGGGCCCTAAAATATAATACATTACTATAAACCAAATACATATATGATACATACAACATTGACTCATATTATGTTACATGAAACCAAAACATGAAGTATGCAACACACAACACTAAACTTAGCGTACGTTACATGCAACACTGATGTTTTTACGAAAGATATTTTTAATGTTCAAATTATTTTAATAGGATAATTATAACCTATCCATTAAACCTGGTTATATGAACATTAATATCTAATTTTAAAATATTATTTATAATTTATAAATATATATATATATATAACATATTGATAATGAAGGATATATTTTTTGGTAAAGTCCAGTTATGTTTAGAATGACTTTTTTCTGAAATGAATCTCTTGTAAAAATCAAATTAATATTAGAAAAAGTTATAAATTTAATTTGATAAAGTAGAAATAATTTTTGAATTTATAATTTTGAAATTATATTGGGATGAAAGTTTGTGATTTTTCTATGAAACATCGTTTTTTGATGAACAAGGAAAAATAAAACTTTTCAGGTAAAAACTTCTTTTTCATTTAAATAATTATTATGCTAAATTATATTTTAAATTTTTTGTTGTAAAATTATATCTATTATACATATTTTAATACAATTTGGGTCATTATAATCAATTTCACTTCGAAATTTAATATTAAAACTTAATAAACCTATGAACTTCTTGCTACTTTGAAGACCCGTAATTTTCTCAAATTTGTGGGATTAGAAATAATCTTAATTTTTCTTCATTTGTTAATTGAATTTTAAAAAATAAAAATAAACCATTTTAATATGTTTAATATTTATATTTTAATATTATAAACATAATTTTTGTACAAAAATATTTGTAAATGTGATTAAAATTAATAACATTGATTAAGGTCAAATTTAGCTTAATTAGGAACTAAACCTTAATCTTATGGACCAAAATGACCAATACACTATTAAAAAACCCATTATATCAGAATATTTCATCCATAAACCTTTAATTATTTATTTATGTAACTTTGGTATGAATTTTTTTATGTAAGATCATGTGTACCCCTACCTTTTTTTAAAAAATTTCCAAGTGAGTCCATTTTCATCCCTATAAAGGGCCACCACCTCTCGCACATACTCACGCTTCTAAAACCTATTAGGTTTAGACAATATATTGTAAATAAACTTAAAAAAATTCATTAATTATTCATATAATCATTTTCTTGTTAATAAGGAAATACAAGGTAGATTTTCAGCAAAAACCAAAATGAGTTACCCGATTAAAAAGAAACGTCTTCTCTCAAGATATCTATTTTAATTTCCACTCTGCAAACCCTGAAATATCCTTATTATAATATTTTATAAAAAACAGTATACTAAACATACTAGGATGTTTTTTTGTAATTTTTTTATCTAATCTTACACAAAACTCCATATAGTGGGTAACAAACATACTGTTTGTGTGTACGATGATCTACTGCCTCACGAAACGACGATTATTCATTTATTAATTAAAAACTTTTAGGATGGAAATTATGATGAAAAATATGTTTATATATGATATATATTATATTTATAATGTCTTTATTCTTTGTTAATTTCTATTTCTAATATACCTTTATTCTTTTCATCTTACGTAAATATGATAATTTCGTTTGAGGAAGTGTGGACTAACAACCCCTCAAAGCGTTATGATTTGTTCACATACTACATGAATTTAATTAAGGATGATTTTAGTGAATATATATATATATATATAATATGTCATATAGTAAATATACTTTAATAATTATATATATATATATACATATATGTATTTTAATTTTTTTCAACACAATAATTAAACAGAAACAACAGTCATGCGTACCTACAACCTACCGTCTCTATGAACGGTGTAATCTGTTTCATACTTATATATTATATATATTATTATAATACACATATAGTGTTTGTACATGATATTTATATCATTTTTTACATTCTTTAAATCATGATATGAGTATAATTATGAAAGATATAATAAATTAAGTCACATGTAAAGAATAAATCGACTATTACCAAAAGTGAATCCATAACATAGGACGGTTAACTAGAAAGTAATATAAAATAATAATAATGGATTATATAAAATAATAATGGATTATATATAATAATATTTTTCTATAAAATATTTATAAAAAAATTATATTTATTATACAGGTGTTTTGAACTAGTATGATGAGAGTCAACACATATGGTAAGGGGATTTAATCTCACATTTTATTTATGTGAGATACATGATTTGTTCGCCACCCTTTCCTTATGTGTGGTATATATAATGATCAAAATTTTATTATATGTATATTATAATTAAATTTATGTTTATTTAATTTTCCATTTTTTGGATCTATATTTAATGGGGTGTAATATTCAAAAGTTACCAAATCGGTAAAGTAGTTTTGTCTCAATTTTCCATCATCAAGACTCGTGTTTTTATGCACCTAAATTCTTTTTAGAGGATTATATAGTTCCATTTTACATTATATATAATGAATCTCAATATTTTCAAGATATTATAAGATTCCAGTAATTTAAATTTCATACATGGAGAGTATGATTCCATGTTACAAAGTAATAAGTGTTTAGTGACACAATATAATTTCTTTTCATGATATTTTATGTTTATGCTTCCTTTGATGAAATCTTACAAACCATCTCTCAAGAAATTCATTAATTTTCTTCCCGTCTGATAATTCTTGCTATAATCATATATTGGTACCATATTTATACTCTTTTGTACATAATGTAGTTAGGATAGTGTTTTTAAGGAAGCCCAACTTTACCTTCTCTTTGGTCATAAAACCATTTTATTCTAAAAGGGGTTTCCATGTATTTTATACTACTCTCCTATGATAATTAAAATATATTTTTACACATTTTTTTAACCAATTAATTCAACGAAATATTTTTACCTTTTTAAAAATGAGGAAATTTTTAAACTTTTACCAGGAAAATTTAATATTCTTTTCACCTTATAAGACATGTAAGAATTTATCAGACATCAATCCTTAGATGCTTTCTTTCTTATCACTAAATCTAAATTTTTAATTTTTTTTTCAAAAATTATTTTCATGGAAAATGGGTTTCAAAACATTTTCATTATCCTTGTATAAGTTTTTATGGAAAATTGTTTTCAAAATGTTTTAAAGATTATTTTATCTGTTTTCAAGGGAAATGGATTTCAAAAAATGTTTTAATCCTTATTTATATGTTTTAAAATAATTTGAAAATAAATGGGTTTTAGCAAGTTTTCAAGAATTATTTATATATTTTAAATGTTTATTTGAATAAAAAGGTTTTCAAAATTTATTGATGAATATTTATAAGTTTTCAAGGAAAAACGTTTTCAAAATGATTTCAAGTCTTTGTTATATGTTTTCAAGTTATTTTATAAGAAAATTATTTTAATGGAATTTATATATTTAAACACCTTTTTTCAAAGAAGAAAGGATATTTTAATCAAGAATTTTTTTTTGAAATATATTTCAAAATTATTTTTCATCTAAGATGACATATGTTGATTTTACCCATTTCATTCTAGGAAATGATCAAAATTTTCCATTCATATTATTTTTTAAGTGGTTTATGATTTGATGGAATGATGCTTAAAACACTCATTTCACTTACAAGAGTTTTATGATTCTGAAACCCACCTTTTTTATGGGTTATTATTTCATGATGTTATTAATAAACCTATAAATTTTAAATGTTTTTTATGCGATGAAATGTTAATGATACCCATTTCATTTCATGGGTTATGATTTGACGTTTATAAAACCTATATCTTTTATGGGTCATGGTATGATGGATATTTTATTATCTTGTGGAACGTGTATGAATTATTTTATTATGAGATGGGTGAGAGCTATATCTCCTTCCAATGAAGTGGGTAAAGATGTATTACTCATGAGTATAAATGTTATGTGTGATCCTAATTTCATATTCACAATGATGTTTAAGGACCTAGTTTCATATAGATAAGTTTATACGTGAACCTGATTACATGTTAGAAATATTATGTGTGTACATTATTACATATTGAAAATGTTATGCATTAAAATAGTTTCATGTCCATAAGTTTATGGGTGAACCTGCTCACTTGTTCACAATATGATGTGTGAACCAGATTACATGCTCACAATGTTATGCATGAACCTAATTACATGTTCACAGTGCTATTCATGGAACTGGTTTCATGGCCATAAGGTTATGAGTGAACCTGATTACATGTTCACAATGTTATGCATGGACCTGGTTGCATGTCCATAAGTTGATGTGGGGGAAAAATTTCATGTCTTTCACTTAATGAGTGAACCTATTTATACTTTTATATGTTCCCATCGTTATAAACCAATGTTCATTCCACAAAATCTATTTTTTATTCTTATGTAATTATTTGATAAATCATTCTCTTAATTATCTTATGATCATTGTCTTATTAACTGACAAGCATTATTATGATCTATAATATGAAAGGTATGATCATTAAATGTTGTGATGAATTTCCCACCCTTTTTTATATTAGGATTGTACATTTCTTTTATTTACCCTTACTGACCATCTGAGGTAACCCATTTGTTATGTTTCCTTTCCCCATGTTCTGAAGAAAGGTTCTAGGTACAAGTAATAAAGGATTAGATCTTCATGAGAGGTTTTGATGATCTTTCAACAGGATAAATGATTTTTTTCATGTTTTTAAAAACACAAAGTTGTTATGATCATAGAGAATGTATTTTTTTAATGTTCTTATACTCATCTAAAATTATGTAATATCCATTTATGTTAATCCGGGGCCACTATAGTCAAGACATGCTCTGTGATGTCCAATGTGACTACTTCCCTGACTAGAGGTTGTTTCCCTGGAAAGACCCCTTGGAATGTCCAACTAGAGGTAGTGTAATTAACCAGCATCCACAAAGTGATGACACCAGAAATGAGGACCAAAAACAACTTATCCATCGATAAGGGATACCCAGACTTGTAAATAAATTCTGAGGTGGAATACACTGAAGGATGAACTGACATCCCATCATCCCATTCTCATGAAGGAGTAAACATCACTGAATAAGTGATGAATTACACACACCCTTGTGATACAAGAATATAGGGAACTAACACAGCCCATCCGTTTGAGTGAACACCAATACGGGAACGCCCAAGCAGAAAGCATCAGAAATAGAAATGGTGAAACCTGCATGATCTTATCTCCTTGAACCATGGGGACAGGTCATATAGGTCATCAGATCAGAGACTATACTCTGGATCATCTTGTGTCGGGCCACCAATTAAAATGGTGAACCTGAAATGAACTCTTCTAATATATATGGGATTAGTAATGCTTGAGACGTCAACAAACAAATGTCTCATCAGATCTAGCAATCCAGTGTCAGGTCCCGCCAAGAAAATAGTGGGTCTATCATGAAACTCAAAAGAACGTGGGGATGTTAATCGCTGGGAATTATGGAGCGTGACATCGTTAGTATAGATATCTCTCTAATGTCCTAGAAGACTAGAAGATGATAAAGAATTGGGAATTTGTTTACATATATCCATATTGACAACCGAATCTTACTCCATTGAAAGATACAAGCTATAGGGAACCAATATCCCCCCAACCGTAGGTACTGGGGGAGAAGGAACGTCAAAGTTTCCATTCTGTATGACCCCACCGCTGCCATGATTTCTTCTAGGACCATGGATACCGGGTTCCTGTGCCTTGTACCACCCTATGAAATTATCTAGATAAGGTTGATAGACATCATTATTTGTCGATTTGAGAAGGATGGGTCAATCCAACATCGGACATGGCCTTCCAGGATTTGGAGGCTTCTACGCCTCATCACCACTGCTGCCCCCAAGGGACACACAAGGAGCCACTAATCCCCAATCCTCTGTTCAACTAATTTTGGAGCCTCTCTCTCTAGAGTGATTCTGTAACTCACTCCCCTATACCAATGAGGTATGAGATGTCTCAATAATCCCAGATATGAAAAATACCATGGATCTACCAAGGAGGGATCCCACTAAACCACATCAAAACCACCAACTGGTCCCTCAAGATGAAGAATAGGTAGTCTTCACCCCTTCACCACCAGACCTGGTCTAGATAACATCGTGCCTACATTGGGAATAATATCAAGAATATTCCCATCATGGTGAATCATATTCTATAGCATTAGTTACCCATGCCACAACTAGAGAATTCTACCATAAACATGACACTATAGAGAAATGATTCACCAGTGTCTGTTCAGAATTGAGGCCTTGACCACCCCATTGACAGTCTGGGATGACTCTTTCGATCACCGACTCCACTATAAAACATCATGGACTGACCCACGATGATGAGATCTAGGACATATGCCCTCCCCATACCATTTGAGGCTATATTGGGGATCCTTCCCTCACACATGATCATCTTGGAGGTCCTCCCCATGTTCTTAACACCCACGCAAGTGGAGGTCCTCCCCATCTTGTCAACATCAGAACGGGTGGTTTCCCCCATGCCCATGGTTCCCAATATAGAGGATATTCTTGTTTCATGAACCACTAATGTGAAGGTCATCCTCACATAATTTACAACTAAATCAAAGTTCCTACCCACAATAGCATCAACCAATGTGATGGCCCTCCTCGCTTCATCACCAGCTAGCATAGAGGCCCTCTATGTATTGCAACCAACCATAGTGGAGGTCCTCCCAACTCTAGAAACTACCAAATTGGAGTCTATACCTACATTATCTATGATTTTATTGAAGTACCTCCACATGAAATCACTTCCAATCAGAATAGAGGTCCTCCCTACGCATCAAACAGCCCACATCGAGGTCCTCCCCATGTTCTCAGAGGTCCTCCTTGGTCTAGTATTCATCACTGTAAAGGTCCTCCCCACACATCAAGCAGTCAATATGGAGGTCCCCCTTGTATCACAATAAACATATGAATAGGTCCCCTCACCATATCTCATCAAAGATGAGGTTCTTCCCACTCATATAACAGTCCACTAAATTTTTCTTCCCTCTTCGACAAAAAAATGTATGGAGGTTCTCCCCATAACCTAAAAAATCAATGCATTGGTCCTCCCTACAAAATAATCCAATAGAAAAAAGTTATTACTCATATAAAAAACAATCACTATTTTAATGAACTATCTTGTAGAGAAAAGGGGGAGCCATTGTTTACTTCAGAACAACTCTGAGAGGCCCCAAATTTTCATGCATCCCAATAGATTTTTTGATTGTGAAGTTAAGAGGTACCCACTAATGGAGCCTTCACCTCGATCCTCTACATTAGAGTCTAGGGAAGTAAGCTAGGGTGTGATTTTTGTTTTTACAAATGTTGAGATGAACATGATACCCTAATCCCTTCATTGGTACATGAATTTGGAGGAGGATTTGGATCCCTTCCATAGTCTCATCGTGTATCCCTTTATATAGTATCTTGTTTCATTCTCTACCTCAACATGTGATTATAGAGAGGTATTTTGGGGAATGATAGGTGGAAAGTACCCAAAAGAGTTGACACTGAAAACCGTTATCCTTGCACATTATGGAATAAAAAATACTCCATTCTATATGGAGATGATGATATGATCGTTACAATCTCTAAGATGCGACCTAAGGAGTGGAACCCTATTAGCTCATGAATCATTTTACCCACTGGCTAGTCCACAGACACAACGGTCCACATCATTACCATTTCCCATTCCTCACATGACCCTGCTTGAATAGTGGGGAAACCATCAGTTGGACTACACTTCTATTTAGAGAAGCTTGTGTGATATTGTAGACATCGATTAGTTTTCTAATATTTTTTGGTTGATCATTACTCAAAAATTTGAAATTCTAGGGTCACTCACTTAGGATGTTGCTTTTTAAATCTCTTGAACTCTATGTGAGATCCATTTTGGCCTTCATGAATTTCTGTTTGATTATCCAATGATCTAGGAGCATTGTGACAACATTGACCATCTGTGTTGATTGGTTGAGTTAGTAGCACTTCCCATGGATCAACACTGCGCATCACCCGACTACCACAAGAACATTTAGCAATAATGAATTCAGATATTTACTGTGGTCCTCATAATAATGGAGGAAGAATCCCCGCTCATGTAGATCTATGGATGGGGGCAGTATGCTACTCTACAATTCAGTCCCATTATGAGACAACTATGATTACTTGCTGACATTGAGGATATGCCTCTGGTAATAGTCACAGTGAATATGGACAAGCATGACACACTCAAGGAGAGAGACAGAAAAGTGGGTTCCCATGAAGAAGACCCAACCCCTAGAGTAGTTCAGCATTAGGTAGAGTCCCATATAGGTATCATGACTTGCTTACAGATATAGGTTTCTTGGGTATGGGACCCCTTTATATCATAAAACATTGGTAATAATGACAAAAACTTTAGGGATTTAATAGGGACCTCATCTGACCCACCTGAAGGTGCATGGGAGATAGAGGTTGACCTCTCTATTGACACCTTACTTAAACAGTTAGCAGATCCATGGATATTAATTGATGAACTCTTTGTTTATTACCTTGTAGAATAGAGTCCAAACTATGATGATCCTTGATATAATCTTGTCTCCCCTCCACTGGGGTAGTAGTGCCAGACACATGTCCTCATTGGTCAAGTACCTCCCATTAATCTTGATAATCCCATGAATCCCAAAAGGTTAAAGATCATTTGCAATAGAAATTGATCACAATATTTATCACCAAATCCACCTAATTTGCGTAATAATACTCCTCGAGACGCAACCCAAGTTGTTCCCCCAGTGACTCCTCATTCAATTCTCCCAAAAACTTAATGAGTCGCTAACCCTGACTACCATATTGATGAGCTTCTCAATGAATTTATTTTTAGGGATCCTCACCTAGAATGAAATCCCCATTAGGAGGACCTGATGGCCACTCTCATAGCCCACCTTGAGGCCCTTGGGACATGCCTAGTGGATATACCAACTAATGGAAAGATATATTTGGCATGGGTAGAAGAAATGAAGAAACCTCCAGATTATGAGAATCCTAATTTCTCCCCCTAAAAGAGGATGGGTGACCCACAACAACATTCAGCTCACTTCATATCACATTTTGGGCCAATGTTGGGAAATCCAGCATGGGAAGAGGCTTCCAAGATCTAGTGTTTACTTTAGACATTGGATGGTTTTTCATTCATCTGGAACAAACAGTTACCCATTGGGTCCATTGTGGGTTTGGAAGATCTTCACAGGGGTTTCTTTATCAGTTCAGCTCCACTACACACAATACAAGTATCACTAACCTCTTCAAGTGGAAACAACTATCAGGTGAGGGAGTCATAGACTTTTCGACCATGTAAAGGGGACTCATATATTTACTCAACATGTCATAAAATAAAGAGAATAAGATAGTGATGTGTGGGGGGAGGGGGAATTTGAAGGCTGAATTGGTTCCCACCGTCATCAGTCATAATTTATAGGGTGGATTTTGGGGATTATTTGATAGGGCACAGGGCCTAGAGGAAGACTTATAGTAGGATAATAAGGTGTGTCTCTTGGATCCAGCTCCTAAAACAATATCCACTAAGGATGAGACTGCCAAAACTACTCAGACAGAGGCCCCAATACTACTATATTTGTTACCAGTAGATCCTAATCCACATCATCACCCAGCTTATAATCAGTAAGCAATTCCATGTAATGCACCACCACCACAAAGGAAGGATAATTAGGCTCTAGCCCCTCGTCAACATCCAACCCCTTGATAAGGGGACACTCCATGAGTTACCTTTATGGATAATAGAAACCATACCTACTCATTTAATGATGATCAAGTTCTTGGTTATTTCAAAATAGTTCCTTGGATCAAGGTGTTTTGATGTTTCTAGAATACAGGAGACCTGAGGATGTTGATCTCATTGATCTCCCAAAATATTTCCCCTATCACCGGTTCCATAGACATACCATCAAGAAGGGTTATATATTTAAGAACTGTCTCAAAGACCGGATTGATAACAATATCATTAAGTTTTCCCATGCCCAAGAATAGGTAACATGAATTTCTATATAGGCTTACATTGAAATTGATGATCAGTGTTAATAGGTCTCTAGATGGGGATGCATAAGTATGGAAATTGTCTTTCTCACACCCATGGTATAATCTGTGTTCATTTGAATCCTCCGGAGCCTCCTAAATATACCATATATCCTCTATTTACTAATTATTCATCCACGGTTCAACCTTCTACTTCTCAAAATAGTAGGAACCAACACCATGAGGGAAAGAAGAGTTCCCCACTAGTGCCAAACCCATATTGCACCCTCAGTGATTAAATTCCACTAGAAATGGGAATCACCCCTAAATCCAACCAATATTGGAAAATTATTTGGAAGATGAGAATGAGTATGCCTCCATGAATACCATCGAGCAGGTGGACCCCTACATAGTTCCCATCAACATAGAGTATCATTTCAGTCCTCCTAATGTTCCCAGATGATGCTATATTCATTGTGGTCGTGGCTATGATAATCATCAAAATGTCTAGGATATTGCTTTAAGCCCATCAATGCATTCTACTGAGGCCAGAAAATAGACTCATGGAATGACCAAATAGGCATTAGCATCTCATCACATATTTATCAAACTCAAATCTGCCTCTATCTCTGATACTTTATCAGTTATAGCCACCATGACAACAACATGATCAGGCGCACTCTACTATGGCAATAGCTCAATCAACAAACAACCAGTTAGTAGAAATTCTTCATGGTTTAGATAGTGAGAAATGAGGTATTCCCAACACCAGATAGAATCCTTATGTCTGACCAGCAACACCCATCATATCTCCTTCCTAATAGAAACATCTTCTTGATATAAATGTGTATCTAATGTGAAAGTATTATTTCCTCAATCATCTTTCTAGAATTCCGGTAAGTCTCTCGATTCTATAGGACCTCTATTTTTCTGATGAAACGTGATAATCCCTTGCATAGGTTTTGAAAATCCCCTTCCATTTTGAATCATAGGTAGTGGCTATAGATGCCTTCCATGCATAGGAGCTTGAGCGTGTATAATGTAATTATATCATCTCATTATCAAGATAAAATGAAGGTTCTCCAGTGTATGTGAACATTCATCTATTTTACATCACATGTAATCACATTGGAATGAAATTCCACTGTTATCTCATCAACATAGGTTCCAGGATTAATCTCATCCTGACCCAGATGCTCTATTATCTAGGACAGACTAAGGCATATATGAGTTCCTATGGCCTAAAAATTTAGGGTTTTGATAGGATTAAGAAGATACCATGTGGTAGAATTTTCCTGAAGACCCAGTTCGATGGACTTATTGGAAGCACAAAATTTAAGGTGGTCTCACAGGATACTATATACAATTCACTGCTGGGTAGAACATATATCCATATGCATGTAGTTTTTTCATACTCATATCATAGATGCCTCATGTAATAAATCACTATTCATGTGGGTGTGCTCCATGGTGACAAATATCCATTTCTCCATTGTGAAACTCACTATTTGGATGCTGATTATTATAAGAGCATGGACAAAATAGTTCAACCCAATGAGGTTGAGAACATCACTACTATGGATGACCCAAGGATGGACTCAGATGATGATTTAATCCTCCAAATTCAAAAACTTTGGGAAACAATTCTAAACATGGGACATTACTTCATCATCTCCAAGATAAAGGGAAGACATATTCCTAGGTACGAGGAATGATGGAATATTACATTTTTCTCTTATACCAGAAACGCTAGATTGATACCAGAGAAAATTACCTCAATGGTTTATTGGGATATTTTCCAATGGGATACATCACTACGCAATACTTGTTTCACTAGGTCAGGATAATTTAACACAGACCAACCCGCCACCACTTCTTTTACATCGTCAAACATGGCTCCCTTGGTCGAAGGCCTGATGGAATCCGGCTGACAAATTTTTTTCCATGGTTTCAACACTACCTGAGTCTCTTGATAAAGGTTCCACTACCACTCATGTTTAATCTAGTGTTCCTCCATGTTTAGTTAATTTAGAATACTTGACTCCTTATGATGATCCTCTCACCTTGGATGATGAAGATGGTTTAGATTATGCTCTTCCCACATTCAAAGAGGCCATCTCCACCATAATCTATGAGTTGTTACAATTGAATATTGGCACTGAAAATGATATGAGGATGATGTTGATCAGTACAACCATGCCTACAGAAGAACAATAATAGTATGTGGACTTGTAGAAGTAAAATTGAGACATGTTTTCCTAGATTTATGATGAGAATCCTAGTTTGGACCCAAAGGCCACCATCCATCTTTTTATCCTCCTAGTGAGTCATCACAGGTTCATGAAGCCTCCCAGGAAGATGTGCCCATCTCATAGTGCTACAGTCTAGGCTGAAGTTGATAATTTCATCAAATCCAAATTAATCAAGGAAGTTTATTACCTAATATTGTTTGCCAATATCATTCTCATCAATAATAAGAACGGATAGATTAGAGTCTACATCATCTTTTTGGATCTCTACCACCAAAACATGAAGGATGATTTTCCCCTTCTGGTGATGAAGTTACTGATTGATGTTATCATTAGATTATAGGATCTCTCTTTCCTAGATGGGTATTCTGGGTACAATAAGAATTTAATGGACCCGAAAGATGAGGAATCAACTGATTTCGGAGAATCGAAGGGTGCCTTCTATTATTAGGTAATACCCTTCGGTTTGAATAATGATGGATCCACTTATCAACATGATATTTCACACATATTCATATCAATCATAGTGATACTATTTGAATTCTATGTGGATGACATGGTTATTAAATCCCTATATCTTGAGAACTATCTCAGAGATCTCAAGAATGTTTTTGTCTTCCTTTACTCTCACCATATGAAGATGAACCCCTTGAAATGTAATTTTGGGGTGACCTTTGTACAGTTCATTTCATTCACATTTAGATATAAAGGAATCAATATTCTCCCCAAGAATATCAAGGCCATCATCCATATTCCTCCTCTGAGAAACCTCTGGGAGCTCTGAGACTTTCAATGCCACTAAGCCTATATACACCAATTCATACCGTATCTTCCTAGAAAGTGTAATCCATTTTCCAAAAACATAAATATAATTGTTTTCTATTAATAACATGAAGAGTTCTAGACTTCTTTTGAGGATAATAATAAGTATCAATTATAAGCTCAGATTTTGAATCCCCCCTCTCTGGGAATCTTCTAGTCCTTTATGAGACCACCTTGTAATGATACCTTAGCACCATTCTCACTAAAAAGAACAAAGAGTGGCCACATATTAGTTTTTACTATCTCAGTCACATTCTCTTCAACATAGAGACAAGATCCTCTACTTTCGAGAAGATCTACCTCATGTTAATTTTCACATTGCAGATGTTGTGGAATTATCTGAAGCATCAGGAGATATAGCTGGTGTCCCACATGGAATTTCTAAACTATATTACGAACATAAAAACATTGAAAAGACTTCTATTTTAGTGGACAGTAATTCTTCAGCCTTTTAACATTAGGTTCATTCAACAAAAGTCCATCAAGATTCAAGAACTTGCAGAGTTTCTGATCACCCATATGGCCTTGAAAAAGGAGTCTTTGGATCTTGATTTTCCAAATAATTCAATCCTCTATGTCAACCAGGTTGTTCCATATTAAAAGATTTACTTTGATGGCACATCTTGGAGTCCCAATGACAGAAGGTTTAATGTGCGCTTACTTAACAAAGTAGGTATGGGGATTGCCTTCATCATGCATATATATGATGTATTAAATTATTCATTCCTATAGTTAGAACGATTCACCAACAATATGACAGAGTATCAAAGTTCTAATCACTGGTCATGAGTTGGCTCTCAAGATTTATCTTCTCATCCAACATGTGAAGTGGGACTCTGAGCTAGTCATCAAGAAGATGAATGGTGACTATGTCATCAGGAAGCCTGATCAAGTTCTATTGCTTAAGTATGGTCTCCATCTTATGGCCCAGTTCCCCTATCTTCTATAGGTGAATCATGTTCCTTGGTAATATACTGGTCAAGATGATTCTTGGGCTGATCTAGCCACTTATATCATAAAGGTTAACCAGAAAGACTATTTATTCATGTGGCGCATTGAAGCGTCATCACCCTTATCAGTTCAGACGATGATAAATACTAGCCAATAAACCAACATACCACCAATGTTTCCGCATAATATAATATGGATCTTCTTTCTATTGAGGAAAACTCTTATTGGATGACTCTTTTTCTCGAGTATCTCTAGCATTGAAATATCCCGTTAATTAATATTTCATGTGAGTGAATATCTAATCATCGAGATCAATTCACCCTCTTGAGTGGTCTCAGTTTTTTGAAGACCCTATATAGGGGTTTCAGGTAATTATATAGCATCCCGCATTTTTATCACATAAACTTTCATTACATTTTACAAAACTGAGGATCTTCAAGGTTTAGTGTCTTGGAAATCAGGAACCTAAAACATGAAAACATAAAAAATTCTTTTTAAACACTTGAAAGGATTCTCCTAATGTTCATTCTAGGTTCATTACTGCATCTCATAATCTGGGGACATAAATCAAAAGAAAGGGTGAGCAAAAGTCCCATTAAGGGAAACAAGGGAAACATTTAACATGTGAACTTGGGATACATCAATAAAGTCATGAAAATAACTTTATGGCATGAGAATGAAATCATGAAGCATATCATAATAAAAATAACATTTTTTTCATAACTTGAAGATGTGGCTACAACATTTAATATTGACAATCATTTCGTTTCACCATGGTCCATCCCCAAGGTGTCATTAAAAATTACCAAGGTTATTCACCAAGGTATCAGTCTAAAAGGTCATCTCTAGAGATTAAGTCTTTACCCAATGCATTGGAGAGCTATCAGGGTGCACCCTTAAATTTGTCTTTATCATCATGTGAGCCACATATATCATCATCAATAATTTCATAAACAACCTATATAGCATAAGACAAATGGGTTTCATTTCATAATCATAACGTTTTAAAAACTGCTTTAAAGACATGATCATTGTGTCACTTTAAAACCCACAGAAAAGGAAGGTGCGTCTCATGTATGTAAATCCCAGAATTTAAAATAGAGAAACTTGGTATATATGTGATTACCCATATATAAGAGAGATCTTTGAGTATTCAGTTAATAAAATAAAATAACATTAGAAAAAGAGAGAGACATTTTGAGATGGAAATTCTACAACATAACGGCTATGTTTTGGGGTTTTAGAAAACATTGAAAAGAGAGGGGTCATAGGTAAAACATTCATAAATGAAACATAAAACATTAGGGGAACAGAATATAAAGGATTTATGAACATGGTAATGAAATTTTAATGATATACCATATGAAACGAAGAACTTGAAAGGAAGACAAAAATAAGATTTCTCTTATGAAAATTCGGCAGCGCAACGACGCCACTTAAACTTCAACAAAAGTGAATTGACATGATAAAATAGGGTCCCTCATCATATTAACATAAAAGATAAGTATGATAGATTTAGATATCATACCCCAAAAAGGAACATGAAAGACTTGACATGAAAAAAGATCTTGAAAACGAGAAGGGTGAAAGAATCCCTTAAAAATTCGACAGCTTAACGGCGCCACTTAAAACTTCAAAATAATGAATTGAAGAGATCAAATGGGGTATCTCATCATATGATCATAAAATATCAGTATGATATATATAGATATCATACCCAAACATAATAAAAAGGAACTTGAAATACTAGACATGAAAGTAGAACTTCAAAACGAGAAGGGTGAAAGAACCACTTAAAAATTCGGAAGCCTAACGACGCCACTTAAAACATCAAATTACTGAATTGAAGAGATCAAATGGGGTATGTCATCATATGATAATAAAAGAGAAGTATGATAGATATAGAGATAATACCCAAAAATAATAAAAAGGAACTTGAAATACTTGACATGAAAGTAGAACTTCAAAATGAGAAGGGTGAAAGAACCACTTAAAAATTCGGCAGCCTAACGGCGCCACTTAAAACATCAAAATACTGAATTGAAGAGATAAAATGGGGTATCTCATCATATGATCATAAAAGATCATTAATATAGATATAGAGATCATACCAGAACATAATAAAAAGTAACATGAAAGACTTGACATGAAACTAGATCTTGAAAACGAGAAGGGTGAAAGAACTACTTAAAAATTCGCCAGCCTAACGGCGCCACTTAAAACATCAAAATACTGAATTGAAGAGATCAAATGGGGTCTCTCATCATATAATCATAAAATATTGATATGATATATATATAGATCATACCCCAACAAAATAAAAAGTAACTTGAAATACTTGACATGGAAATAGAACTTGAGAAGGGTGAAAGAATCCCTTAAAAATTCGGCAGCCTAACGCCGCCACTTTAACATTCATAAAATGAAATGATGAGATAAAGAGGGGGTATCTCATCATATGAACATTAAAAATATATTAGGATGAATATAAAAGAACATCCTCCAACATAAGAGCATGGAGCATAAAAGAAATGACATAAAAGAGATTACTTGAAAAGGAAGAGGGAGGTAGGATCCCTTACCTTAAAACGCAACTCTTAAAACTCAAAGGTTGGGACCTTGAGGGCTTGGGGGCACCTTGGGAGGACTCCTTGGGAGGTAATGAGACCAGATATTCGTTGGGGGAGTGTTGGGAGTCGAATGGATGAGAGGATGGCTTGGTATTTATAGGGAAAGTGAGGGGACAAGGCATTAATGGCCAAGGGACACCTCATTGGTGGTTTTGGCAAAACCATGGGCTTGCCCATGGTATTGGCCACTTGGGACACCTCATACTTCATCTTACTATTCATAAGTCGACCATATTCATTACATACTTAATACATAATTTAATTATGTCATTAAACACTCGTAACTTAAAAACTGTATTTTCACTATTCATCGAAAATTCACCTTTGTCAGAAAAATCCCAAAATTTCACCTTTACCAAATATCAATGCTATGATTTCAAAAATGAACTCCATTTTATAAAAATAATTTTCTAAATAATTTTAATATATTTTTTAAATAATACACTATTCACCAAAAATTCATTTTTTTTCAGAAAAATCCCCAAAATTTACCTTAACATAATATCGATGCTCTGAGTTCAAAAATGAAATCCATTTTATAAAAATAATTTTCTAAATATTTTTAATTAAATTTTTGAATAAAAAAAACTATTCACCCAAAAAAACTAATACTTGAATAATAATTTAAGAAACCATTTTTTAACCATTTTATTGAATCACATTACTTAATCAAGGTGCCTAGATTATATTAATGTTTTATTTAAGTGATATTACTAATCCATTTGGTTACATTACTAATCCTAAGCATAAATTCACTATTCATAATTTACTATTCATCAAAAATTAAGTTGATCTTATTAGACTCTAAATTTCATACTGAACATAATTGTAGAAGACCATTTTTTGAAAATAATTACACATTTTTAATTATTTAAGGTTTATATAAACATTTTTTAAAATATCCTTTATCTAAAATTCACCAAAAATATGCATACTATATTTATCCGGACATTTGAAAATTCATAAACTTCATCATAAGAAGAAATCAAAAATTTTATTTAAAATGAAGGATTAAACAAGGCAGTTACGGTCTCCTTACATAGCCCCTTATCACACCAGCATAGGACCTAAGTGTAAGGTGTGCGAAGGTGAGAGAATCTGAGGGAGGCTCAGATAACATTATACGAGTAGTTATTTCTATCATTTTGAACTTCTCGCGATGGCAATTCCGTTCTAGCTTCACACGATGAAGTTCGGCTTGGGTTTGGTCCAGAGCAAAGCCCAGTGGTGCTACCTCCTTCCCAAGTTCTGTTAAATGGGCTTTGATTGGCCTGAGACTACTGGATGATGCCATCGAATCTCCTTTCTATATTAATTAACCTTGGTCACTGGTATTTAGAGACAAAAGTCGCAACATTCAGTTTTCAACGGTCATACTGACTAATGGTCATATAATAGTGAAAACCCAACAGTCTCATTTTTATTATACTCATTTTATCAAACGAATTTTTTTTTTGGGTATGAAAAATAAAATAACACACAAAATTAGGAAACAAGATTTATTCAAAATTTCGAGTCGTCACAATCTTCCCCCCTTAAGAAATTGCGTCATCTCAATTTTTAAATTTGGGTTTTGAAATTTCATTGAAAGTCCCACATCGGAAAAAGAGTCAGTAACACTATTACTTTAAAAGAATGAAAAGGAAGTAAAAAGGCCACCCAAGTTAACCCATAATAGGATTCCATATAGGAAAACATGGATATGGAAGAAAAAACAAATGGTCAAGTTCTGAGGGAGATTGATAGAAAACATGATTAGGAGAAAGTTAACAATAAGAAAATCACAAACTTACGATGTGTATAAATGGTCTTTGATTAACCAGAAGGAAATGTTAACAGACAACGTTTTTGTTTTACGTTCCTTTTCATAGTTTTGAAGAATTCATTTACTACATAGAATAAAAACAAAAGGAAATATACCTACCTTCAAGTAAAGTTTCATCCTTTAATAAGTTTCTACCAAAACTAATCTTTTCTCTAAATGATGAGCATTCAAAACTACATGGTCTCATCAAAGCACAAGAATCATCTTATAGAGAATCACATAATCCACAAAAGATTAACTATCTATTTCTTCTATCTTTAAACATTATCCCAAAAACAGAAAGGGTAAGGTAAAACAACTCTTCAAAAAGAAAGAATCCCATAGGAATGGAAACAACTTTTAAATCTTCAAAGCTCCATGGTACTACCCAAAGTTCATCATGGACCATTCCATAAATAACTTACCTTAAAATTCCTCAAAATAAACCAAACTAAGATTGAAACCCAAATACAAGAAGGATTTCATAACATAGTCTTCCATAATAAACTTCATCATTCATCTCCAAACAACATCAACCACTCCTAACATCTTATAACAAAAGTATCTAACCTAAACATATTTACCCCAAGACAGGTTAATAATTTCCATAAGTAACCTAAATTACTATAAGTCCACCTTAAATTCATCGATTCTTCAAAATATAAGTCAACCTTACTCCTCAATGAAAATACCGTAGTAATATATTTACCTCGATCATATAGGGTCCCTAAAATAGTGAACATCTTCCAAAATAATAGTAATCTTTTAATCCCCTAATAATCTCTGTCATATTAATATGTCAATCGTCACATTTCTTATCACATTGGTTGTTGGGACATGTTCTTCCATTTCCCACCATTAACTAAGAAGAGAAAGTATAACTAGGGGCTTAAATACTTAGCCAATAATCATGAAAAGGAACTTAAAGCATTGAAGGATAACTTGTAGAAGAAAAGTATACCCTAACTTGTGATACCCTAGGTTCCAAACTGGGTTATCCATGATCCTATATTCTTATGTAAATCTTTATTTTATTTTATCATTGTTCCTTTAATAATGGTTCATACTATGCTTATGAATTTACCAAAGCATATCCCCTGGGAGTGTCATAACCAAGAGTGCAGCAAGGCTCGTTGTCATGTACCAGTTACCGTTCGAGTCTAGCTCAAATCGGTGTTTTCGGGTTTTACCCCTATGTACATTTGTGCCAGAGCTACCTCTACCTACTTGTATCTAGACAAAGATGCATTTTCTTGGCAACACCTTACTCAATACTCACCAAAATACAAGGAAGATTTCCTATATTTAAACTTTTCTATAAAGTTCTTCCTAAAGTTTTCATATCCTAATTTCCACAAATAACTAAACCATCCTTTGATACCAACTATAGCATCCCGCCTTTTTATCACATAAACATTCATTACATTTTACAAAACCGAGGATCTTTAAGGTTTAGTGTCTTGGAAATCAAGAACTTAAAACATGAAAACATAAAACATTCTTCTTAAACACTTGAAAGGCTTCTCCTCATGTTCATCCTAGGTTCATTACTGCATCTCATAACCTGGGGACATACATCAAAAGAAAGGGTGAGCAGAAGGCCCAGTAAGGGAAACAAGGGAAACATTTAACATGTGAACTTGAGATACATCAATAGTCATGAAATGAACTTTAAGGAATGAGAATGAAATCATGAGGCATATCATAATAAAAATAACATTTTTTCATAACATGAAGATGTGGCTACAAAATTTAATATTGACAATCATTTCGTTTCACCAATGTCCATCCCCAAGGTGTCATTAAAAATTACCAAGGTAATTCACCAAGGTATCAGTCTAAAAGGCCATCTCTATAGATTAAGTCTTTACCCAATTCATTGGAGCGCTATCAGGGCGCACCCTTAAATTTGTCTTTATCATCACGTGAGCCACATATATCATCATCAATAATTTCATAAACAACCCATATAGCATAAAAGAAATGGGTTTCATTTCATAATCATAACGTTTTAAAAACTGCTTTAAAGACATGATCTTTGTGTCACTTTAAAACCCACAGAAAAGGAAGCTGGGTCTCATGTATGTAAATCGCAGAATTTAAAATATAACAACTTGGTATATATGTGAATACCCATATATAAGAGAGTTCTTGGAGTATTCACTTAATAAAATAAAATAACATTAGAAAAAGAGAGCGACATTTTGAGACGGAAGTTCTGCAGCATAACCACTATGTTTTGGGGTTTTAGAAAACATTGAAAAGAGAGGGTACATTGGGAAAACATTATGAAATGATACATAAAATTGTAGGGGAACAGAATATAATGTATTTAAGAACACGGTAATGAAATATGAATGATATACCATATGAAACAAAGAACTTAAAAGGAAAACAAAAATAAGAATTCTCTTATGAAAATTCGGTAGCCCAACGACGCCACTTAAACTTCAACAAAAATGAATTGACATGATCAAATAGGTTCTCTCATCATATGAACATAAAATATCAGTATGATAGATTTAGATATCATAACCCAATAATGAACATGAAATACTTGACATGAAAATAGATTTTGAAAATGAGAAGGGTGAAAGAATCCCTTAAAAATTCGGCAGCTTAACGGCGCCACTTAAAACATCAAAATACTAAATTGAAGAGATAAAATGGGTTCTCTCATCATATGATAATAAAATATTAGTATTATAGATATATATATAATACCCCAACATAATAAAAAGGAACTATAAATACTTGACATGAAAGTAGAACTTCAAAACGAGAATGGTGAAAGAACCACTTAAAAATTCGGCAGCCTAACAGTGCCACTTAAAACTTCAAAATACTGAATTGAAGAGATCAAATGGGGTGTCTCATCATATAATCATAAAAGAGAAGTATTATATATATAGATATAATACCCCAATATAAAAAAAGGAACTTGAAATACTTGACATGAAAGTAGAACTTCAAAATGAGAAGGGTGAAAGAACCACTTAAAAATTCGGCAGCCTAACGGCGCCACTTAAAACTTCAAAATACTGAATTGAAGATATCAAATGGGGTCTCTCATAATATGAACATAAAAGATCAGTATGATAGATATTGAGATCATACCCCAACAAAATAAAAAGGAATATGAAAGACTTGACATGAAACTAGATCTAGAAAACGAGAAGGGTGAAAGAACCACTTAAAAATTCGTCAGCCTAACAGTGCCACTTAAAACTTCAAAATAATGAGTTGAAGAGATCAAATGGGGTATCTCATAATATAATAATAAAAGATCTATATGATAGATATATATATCATACCCCAACAAAATAAAAAGGAACTTGAAATACTTGACATGGAAATAGAACTTGAGAAGGGTGAAAGAATCCCTTAAAAATTCGGAAGCCTAACGACACCACTTTAACATTCTTAAAATGAAATGATGAGAGAAAGAGGGGGTATCTCATCATATGAAAATTAGAAATACAGTATAATGAATATAAAATAACATCCTCCAACATAAGAGCATGGAGGATAAAATAAATGACATAAAAGAGATTCTTTGAAAAGGAAGAGGGTGGTAGGATCCCTTACCTTAAAACGTAACTCTTAAAACTCAAAGGTTGCGACCTTGAGGGCTTGGGGGCACCATTGGAGGACTCCTTGGGAGGTAATGAGACCAGAGCTTCATTGGGGGAGAGTTGGGAGTCGAATGGATGGGAGGACGGCTCGGTATTTATAGT
Organism: Viscum album; assembly: GCA_963277665.1. NCBI lineage: Eukaryota > Viridiplantae > Streptophyta > Magnoliopsida > Santalales > Viscaceae > Viscum > Viscum album. The sequence goes on along the minus strand of OY728155.1, from coordinate 159,806,360 downwards.
GAAAGTGAGGGGACAAGGCATTAATGGCCAAGGGACACCTCATTGGTGGTTTTGGCAAAACCATGGGCTTGACCGTGGTATTTTACCATGGTATTGGCCACTTGAGACACCTCATACCTTATCTTACTATTCATAAGTCGACCATATTGATTAAATACTTATTACATAATTTAATGATGTCATTAAACACTCATAACTTAAAAACTGTATTTTCACTATTCATCGAAAATTCAACTTTCTCAGAAAAATCAAAAAATTTCACCTTAACCAAATATCAATGCACTGATTTCAAAAATTCACTCCATTTTATAAAAATAATTTTCTAAATAATTTTTATTTATTTTTTAAATAAATACACTATTCACTAAAAATTCATTTTTTTCAGAAAAATCCCCAAAAATTACCTTAACATAATATCGATGCTCTGAGTTAAAAAATGAAATCCATTTTATAAGAAAAATTTTCTAAATATTTTTAATAAAATCTTTAATGAAAAACACTATTCACCTGAAAAAACTAATACTTGACTAATAATTTATGAAACCATTATTTAACCATTTTATTGAATCACATTACTTAATCAAGGTGCCTAGATTATATTAATGTTTTATTTAAGTGAGATTACTAATCTATTTGGTTACATTACTAATCCTAAGCATAAAATCACTATTCATAATTTACTATTCATCAAAAATTAAGTTGATCTTATTAGACTCTAAATTTCTTACTGAACATAATTGTAGAAGACCATTTTTTGAAAATCATTACACATTTTTAATTATTTAAGGTTTATATAAACATTTTTTAAAATATCCTTTCTCTAAAATTCACCAAAAAGATGCATACTATATTTATCCGGACATTTAAAAATTCATAAACTTCATCATAAGAAGAAATCAAAATTTTTATTTAAAATAATGGATTACACAAGGCAGTTACGGTCTCCTTACATATCCCCTTATCACACCACTATAGGACCTAAGTGTAAGGTGTGCTAAGGTAAGAGAATCTGAGGGAGGCTCAGATAACATTGCACGAGTAGTAATTTCTATCAGTTTGAACTTCTCGCGAAGGCGATTCCGTTCTAACTTCACACGATGAAGTTCGGCTTGGGTTTGGTCCAGAGCAAAGCCCAGTGGTGGTACCTCCTTCCCAAGTACCGTTAGATGGGCTTCGATTGGCCCGAGACTACTAGATGAGGCCATCAAATCTCCTTTCTATATTAATTAACAATGGTCACTTGTATTTAGAGACAAAAGTCACAACATTCAATTTTCAACGGTCATACTGACTAATGGTCATATAATAGTCAAAACCCAACAGTCTAATTTTTATTATACTCATGTTATCAAACGAAACAGTTTTTTTGAGTATGAAAAATAAAATAACACACAAAACTAGGAAACAAGATTTATTCAAAATTTCGGGTCGTTACAAATTATCTTCCACTGAATCCAAGGGGACATGAATCTCATGGTCATGCGGGAAGTCCACAATGAGTGTTGTGGTTCCCACCAGGTTGGGATAAAGCTCTCCCACTAGATTCAATGGTTGGGATACTTTTATACCACCGTGGTCCAAGATTGTATCATGTTCTCAAAGACGTTCAATGTGTGTAATATTCCTGAAAATATTGTGCATCATCCTCTGTAGCCCCTCCACGCTATAATTTACACTAGGACCATTGCGGTTTGGGGACACTATGTTGTCGGACCATACCAACCTCCACTAACTCTCTAGTACCAGTTTATTCTGACAATGGATAATTTCTTTTCCAAGTGGGTAGAATCTATTCCTCTCAAGGAATTCAAGGACTCGTGTATTGTTGAATTCTTGAGAACCAACATCATTCATTGATTCAGAGTCCCTCGGGATATTATCACAGATAATGGAACCCAATTTTGAGTAGTTGAGTTGAAGAAATTTTATGCCAAGTATAGTATCTAGTCCAACAACACCTATCACTATCATTTAGAGAAAAATGGGTAGCTCAAGGCATTTAATAGGACCCTATCTAACATTTTGCAGAAGATGTTAGGCCAGAACAAGAATATCTGGCTGGATAATCTCCCCAATGCTCTATAGGATTAATGGATGATGACCCATAATTCGACCAAGGTGACTCAATATTCCATGGTATATGGAACATAAGTATTTTCTTCCATTGATATTCTATTTCTATCATTGTGTGTTGCTATCGATGACTAGAAAATTTCAAACCGAGTGATAAAATTCCATTTAACTATGCTGGAACATCTTGATGAGAATAGGATTTGGTCCTTACATATTCTAGAGAGGCACAAGAAAAAGATAGCAAGATCTTTCAGCAAGAGAGTTCACCTCTTCTCCTTCCATCAACATGACATGGTTTTGGCTCCTAGAGAGCAGATGATTCTTGGTAGGAAACCACTGAAGTCGGAGCGCAAATGGGAAGGACCCTACAAAAATCACAAAGTACACCCCAAAAGTGCATATTCTTTTCACTGTGGACGATGAGTGAATTACTCCTCCCACCAATTCAAAGTTCCAAAAATAATACATTTAATGAAAAAGATATCTATCATCCAACATTATGTTCGACTACCTCTTCCAACACAACATTAAAATCATTTCTCTTGCATGATGATATACTAAACAATTCTCATTGGTTCATGCACTATGAACTTAAACTAAAATCTTTACCATCCTACATGAAATTAAATTGCATCTTCCAAGAAAATGTTAAAAACTTTCATCCATTAGAATGATAAACATTACAATTCCTATTGGTCCGAGCTCTATGACCTTATACTAAGATCTATATCATCCTACACATTGTTAGACATTCTCACCTACATGATGTTAAACTGTTTCGTCTTCCATGATGATAAAATGCACAATTCCCAATGGTATGAGATCTATGAACATAAAATAAAATCTCTATTGTCTTACATGATGTTAAATTGCTACTTCTTAGTTATAAGACATTAAACTTCCCAACATTTATGGTCCATTATGAGTGACCTTAAAAGTCAAGTGCCTCTTTTCCTACATAACACTAAACTTCTCCATCATAAAAGACATTAAACTATCCCTCTTGTCCTTTACACATGAAATTAAACTACTCATACTTTTATAAATAGGTATTGATTAGTACCCATCCTTGTGGGATATGTAGGAAGGCCTAAATATTTAATCATTGGGTCCAACAAAAATTTATCCCTTTCAGTCCCTTGGCCCGAGTCACCTTTTGGGAATATATGGTGTGGTCTGTGATTTAATATTACTCATTCACATTAGGATATTATTTCATGGAATAAAAATCCCATTTGGGATACCTCGATCCCCAATGTCCTAGTTTCATAATAGTAAACTGCATTACACCAGTTTCCTCACTGAATTATGTTAAAATGCAAGGGATTTGATAACTATGTATGGATTAATTCCGATCCTTATAGGATATGTAGTGATTCATAGACACTTTGCCTTTGGTCCTTGCCACAAACTCTCCCAAACCTTTTTCCTCATCCCTAGGAAGTTAAAGTATGTGTGACTTCTTCTTATGAATGTGTGGTGTGGTGTGGATCTCATTGGTCATCATTCACATTGGGTTACTTCATGGAGTCTCACTCCACATTTCCTCTTTTTAAGCCTTGTCCTATGGTATGACCTTTATGACCTTAAAATAAGATCCCCAATGGCATTTTTTCAGGATTATAAAATGTTTAAAATCTCTCTTCCTTAGCATATGATTTTAAGCTATGTATTCTACATCATAGTTATATTAAAGAAATTACACATCCCTACAATGTCTTCAACTGAGAAGACACTACCCCATTGAATTGTCCATGACTCGATTAAAAAAACTTCATATGGTTTGATTACTATCCTCATTGGATAAATAGTGATACCCATACATTTTATCTCTGAGATGAGCCACAAATTCACAAACTCTCCCCTTTGTCCCTTTGTCCTATACATCATTTGGGAATGTTTGGTATGGTGTGTATCATTTTCATCCTCATCCACATAGGTTTTCCTCATAGCCCCACAAAACACATTTTTTATTTCAATTGTTCTGAACTCTATTCCCTTAATCTAAGATTTTCAGTGTCCTACATGAATGATAATAAACTGCATAAAATCCACGATATTCTCACTTGAGAGGATATAAACCCCCATTTTTTGCACTGTCCATCTTCCATGACATCTTCAAGAACTACATGTGGCTTAATTCCTATCCTTATGGGATATGTAGTGATTTCCAAGCATCTTTTCACTAGGACAAAGTGCATAATCATGAAACCTTTCAAAACTTATTGGTCTGGGTTCCCTACCCCGAAATGTGTGGTGTGGTGTGTATCTCTTCAGTACTCATTAACATTGGGTTATTTGATGCACCATGAATGGATCCTATGGGATTCATATTTCGTAATCGCGCGATTATAAAATACGTGACACTTTCATACTTACAGCATGATGTTAAACTGTGAGGACATGACCCTTAATGTTCTTGAAATACACCACCTAGGAACTCAATCCTTGATGGTATAACTAATACTAGATATAGACATAACAAACCAAAATTCTTGAATATGCGGTTGTATGAGACCCGGAGTATTGGATTCCATATGGAAATTTCCCTAATCCATTTCGATGAATCATGCATACCTTTCTTTGGATACCCTTCCTCTTCCACATTGGAAGAGACCCCCAAATATTCTTTCTAGGCCACATCATCTCACCTACCATTTTAGGCTAATGCCTCGAAGGACATTGGATTCAAATATGAGTTAGGTCCCATATCTCAAAAATGGATAGCAGTCAATCCATATTTGTCTTTCCCGGTCCCTGGTGGAACGATATGGGTCTTGTAACTCAAATAATGTAAACAATTTCCCTCCATCTTCATGAAACACCTATTCGGTTCCAGATATCGGGCTTAGTAATTCAAATTATCAACTTCCCTATGTTCTGGTGGATCCCTAAAACCCCTAGTGTTGTCCCTCCATGAATCCATGCATGATAAGTCAGAATGTTAGTGTGGTAGGAAATATCCCTTCTGAAATTTCCTTTCAATCATTATGTGTTCCCATATGATAAGGAAATCCCAAAATCACTCCTTGTTTCCCAGCCTGATCATATCTCATTTGGTCTTAAGAGTCTTGGTAGGGTTTTTACCTTCACAGAGTAGTCACCTGATCCTCATGTCCAAACTATATGAACACAAAATAAGATAATCTTAATGGTTCTCCCATGAACATGTGGTTTGTGTGTGCCCCTTTGGCCACATTCATATAAGGATTATTTTTATGCCCCAGACACTTCATCTATAGGATACCTCTTTTAGCCTAATGTCCTAGTGGCGTGATAGTAAACTTCATAGCATTTTCATTCATACCACATGGAATTAAACTGTATAGTTATGTCCCATTTACATGAAGTCTAACTGGGAATCCATGGTAAAAGAAATAAAAACTTAAAATAATTTCTATCTCGAGTTCTGTTGGGTCCTACCACTAACATAACCAAATGCACTGGGATATGAGACCAAAAGATTCTTGTTCTATGTGAATTCCATATCAACTTTTCTCCACACTTTGATTCCTTCCAAATTTAGATTTACACAATCTTTCACATCTATAACTCCCTCTAATAGCGATGATCACATGCATCTTATGATCACCTCCCAACCTAGGCCAACACATTAATGAATTTTCAACATCGAGCATCAAATAATGTGTTTCAAATTTGGTAAATAGTTAATTATATGTGTGTACTCCACATATTGGATTGCTAAATTGTAGATATTACATTTCAAATATGGCCAACAGTGATCCAACTCAGCAGTCACCATTTCCCTAATCTGGACATCAGAAGCTTCGATGTACATCCTTTCCAATTCCATATGTTTCAGTGGAACAATAAAACCCTTGGTGATGATCCTTCATGCTTCTGCGCACATCGAGTGAGAAGGTCCAATGTCGTATTCTTCTATATGTGATGGGTAAAGCCTAACATCACTCATTGTTTCCCATTATTATCATGTAAAACAAGGGATTAGGAGTTTCTATAGTGTTTTTACCCTCAATGAAACGTTTTTCAACCCTATGGTTCTAACTATATGAACATAAACTAAGAGACCTATGGTACGAATTTATTGATGTTAAAAAAAGTGCCTCACATCCTTACCACATGATTTTAAAATTCATGGGCTAGTCCTATCATATGACCTTAAAAAGTAGCATCATCGTCCTATACACACACACAAAAACAACATAACATTGTGGTGTTCTCACTTGAGAGGGTATCACACTTGGTAATAGTCATCTATCATGCCACCTATACATACCTACACAATGATTGATTCTTGTGGTGACACCCAAACATTCCATCCTAGTCTACCCACTCAAAAAAATAACAAAAAACCAAACAATAAATATCTAATGCATCTTCCCTCTATGCATGGGTCAGACCTACATGGAAAAATATCCCCTCAAGAACTAGATTTTTCTTCATTCCCATCCTTATGAGATATATAGTGATTCATGTATCATCAATCTCATATCTAGGTGTGACATTATTTCCCCTTTTCATGTCGAATCATCCTTATCCTTATCACATGACGTTAAACTGCATGGGATTACGCGTGGCTTGATTGCCACCCTAATGGGATATGTAGTGACACCCATAAAAATTGTATTTGGGACCAACCATAAACTCTTTGTTCCAAGATCTGTGACCATTAAATGTATGCAGTTCATATAAATACATACATGTGACACACGGTCTATCTTGGTACTCAAGCACATTGAGTCTCATATATTTCATGTCACCTATGTACCCTTAGGATGAGCACTTTTCCTTATAGTCCAGGCTTCACAACTTTGAACTATTTTCAAGATTCTTTATGAATGCATATGTGGTGCATCTGAGATCTCTTGGACCTCATTCACATCATGTTTTTTATCCCACCACATTATGAATATACCTCTTGGAACAAACCCTATTATGGGTCAAAATCTATGATCTTAAAATAATATATGAAGGATATTATTCTATTTTGGGATATGTTTTAGAGATTTTGTCCCCCTTGTCCTTATTCACATCAGGTTTATTATAACACCACAATACACATACCCATTTGAGAAAGAATTGATCATGGTAAAAATTATACGACCTTAAACTAAGAACCCATCATCCTTAAAGCATGAAGATAATGATGGTAAGTTACAATCACACTATAAGAAATTTTAGCATTCCCCATAATAATTATTGGATGTTTCAGCTTCCTCACCAGAGAGAACTTCCCTCACTGGTGTTGGTATCCAGCTATACATTTCATGAAAAATACCTATGTATTTGTTCCCATACTTATGGGGTATGTAGTGAAAACCAAAAATTTGATTTCAGGCCCAACCACATGTTAATTAGACCCTATGGCCCCCTCGGCCCAATTCATAGTCCAAAAATTATGACCTTAAACTAAAATATTCTCTATAATTTCTCCCCTCACTGGATCACATGTGCTTTCTTCCCATGTTCCCCGTGATATTTGAGCAAATATATTTTTTCCTCAATCATTCATGTTTTATTTCCTCCATTTCACACAAGTATTCATGGAATATATATTTTAATTATTTGTGAAACACTACTCTAAACTGTTGGCTAGGGTCCAGGTAGTATGATCTCAAACTTTTCATATCATCATATTCATATGACATTAAACTATTCTTTTTATCATACATAACATACGATGTTAAAAAACATGTCCATCATTCCTAATTTCATGACTTGAAACTACAAAGCATCCCATTCCCTCGCTTAAGAGGTGATCCCCCATAATACTGGTCATCTACTTAATTGTTCTCATCTTCCACTATCGGTCCAAATTCGAGATGATTCTCCCATTGAAGATAGGTTTTATCCTTGTTCAGCACAATTTTCCTAAAGTAGTGTACTCTTAGTCGCGATTGCATAATTTCAAGAGTGTTGGAGTTCTTTCGAACATCCTATCAATCCATTTCATCCATTCTGTTCCCACATTTGGATCCTCACCCTCATTATTTTCTTAAGGGACCCCTTGATAGTTTTTTATGCTACTCTGGCTCACCTACCACCCTGAACCAACACCCTAGAAGATATTAGATAAATTTTTATGTTTATTCCCACATCGCAAATATGGTCAGTGGTCACCCCTTATCCGTTGTCCCTATTTTTGGAAAACGTTACAAATACTGTGTCCCAAATATGGTCAGCAGTTATTTAATACCATCATTTCATCCTTTCCATGATTTTTAATTTTGGGCATCATGATTCAAACTTCCCATTTCCCCTTTGTTGAAACTGATTCCAACTCCCCTAGTATTATCCCACTCGTGCACTAAATAACATTGGGAAAGGTGAGTTGGTTGTTTCAGAAGGCCTATTCTCCAGTCAAAAAATCTCTCTCAACCTGAACACTCTAGGTGGTTAGTTAACAATAGAAGACCCAAAGTATTTGTTGATTAATTTTTATTCTCATACAAGGTGGGTGATTATGAGTTCATCCCCTGTTTCCCACATCAAGAATTCCCCACGTGATCTTAGGGGCTGACCATTAGTTCAATAAAAAATATGATTGAGGATTAAAAATTAAATAAAGAAAGAAATATATCCTTACATTCAGTTAAAAAAACTGTAATGTGGAAAAATATATTTCAAAATATTTTAAAAACACATCATTTATCGGTTTTATATTTTAATGCTGTGAGTAAGCTCCACTACCCTTTGGTGTGTGGACTCCAGGGTCTATTTTCGCCTTATTTCATTTCTTCATCATTGACTGGAAGATGGATCTCATCATCCTAGATAGACAATTTCCCCAACTGATCCTGAAGATCAACCACTTTGTGAGATAACAATCTCAATTTCTCTTGGTCCTCCACTTGTTTGGCCTGTAGTCATGTCGAAATATTTGAGTGAGGAGTGATAAAGGAGAGGCATTTTATGGACAATTCTTATAGATTCTATATTTCGTATTTGGATTCCTAGAGCTTCTTGATGCTATCACATTTTTCTTCACACTATGCATCATCGAAATCCAAATTTCTTTCCTATATCTTCTCAGCAAGGTAGTCTTGGATGGGCATGTGAAGAACTTGAGCATCCACCCCTCCGGCGCATAGGTCAAACAACCAATGGTGAAGTGATCACATTAATCTTATCAACTCCAATTGTAGAGTTTTATTGATTAATCATTTGATTAAATTACATTCTCGACATTAGGTAGTTCACCCGTCTTCATCCACATCAGAATCATACTCTTGAATCTCTATCAAATCAGTAGGATCATACACTAAAAATGTGGATGAATGATGATTAGAAGGACCCCCCTCTAGAATCATGTCCAATTGGTTGGGAACAATGTCATCATGTTTATCTTCATCACTTATTTTTACCTCAATAAGGATGTTTCTATTAGCCCCACCAGTAGTACCACCAACATCCAAAATCATCCGGTCACCATATGTCATGGCTTGGTCATCTCAAACACTTGGTTCTATTCAAACCACCCCCCCCCTTTGTAATGGGGCCCTAGGACCTTTGACTATTATCACTAGTAGTGTACTCGCTAATCTAAGGAATGTTCAGACGAGGACAATATTAGTCAACCTAATTGAGAAAACAAAAAGTATGACACTGTGAAGTCAGAAAATTATGGTTGTCAATAGATGGATACTCATGCTCTCTCCATCGGCTCATAGTCATTGGGATACCAAGACATGACCAATTTATATGATTATTGGTTCCAAATGTTCCAAAGTGGCTACCCTAGCCTCCCCAACACTACTAGACCCTACAACCACTATTTCTTTGGACGTGGGTCCTGGTGTTTAGTTATTGGCATCTCTATCCCCACAAAAAGGGGTATCTTGTTCAAGGTTCTCCATTATATAATATATTTTAGTTTAGTAACTTATATAAATGAGAGAGATATAATAGAATTATGGAAATGAGTTAAAGATTTCTTCAAGGTATTCAACATACCCTCCTAAGGAAATTTCCTCTAAGGATTTGGCATCACCTTTCTCCAAAGGACTCCATCTCTCAGTGTCTTCCCCCTAGGATCCATATCATTCCTTGGGAATGGGAAAGCACACCTTCATCTCAATATCTAAAATTTGTGGTGTACATATTAGATCTGGTAATACTTTCAACCGATCTATTATTAGACATAGAGTTCCTCGAGGGCGCACTCTGTTCTCTAGCTCAGCCACATACTGATCCCCCTCTTCCTAGGATACCAGAAAGGTAGCTTCACCCTGACCAATTCTAAATGATCTATACCAAACTAGTTGAGGTTATCCCATAGTTAGTATGGAAGATTAAATTGCTTGTTGAAATACCAGGTCTCCAAGCCTTATGGTAAATGACATCCTTCGGTATATCCATTTAATTAAACCTATTCCCAGGAGCTTTGGTAGGTATTCTGTTGAACCATCTTGTGGAATACCCTTCATCCCAAGTCTACCTGGCTTAGACCATTAGGCCTAATAATGTATCTCTTATACCATTTCTATCTAGTCAAGGCCTCAAAACAATTTTCCCTTCATGTACAACTACTCTACTATGATGTGCATCATCCCTACTACCACATGATACTCTCCTCACTATTTGGCCTCGACCACATGTTATATGGGCCACTCCATCGCCAACATGGATGGTCCATTATTTCTACATTTATCTCGGGTATGAATCCACTCAGATCATTTCATACTCCTTGACTATCCCATTGGTGGTGGTGGATGGAGGCATATCATTCCACATTTTCCCATCTTATCGTGCGAAAATGAGCTGAATATTCATCATTATGTAAGAGTGATCTTATTGATGTACCCCCAAGTACACCTTAGATAGAACTCTCTGTAAACATCTGAAATGACCTATGGACCGATATGGGGTTTATGATTTAAAGATTATCTCTCAATCCACCCTTTCCACCAATACTCCACCATGAAAGGATAGTAGACATGATTGTTGATCTTTATTTACCCAACATTCCTCAGTGAACTCTCCTATAATGAAAATAAATGGGTGGAAGGTGAATTCTTCTTCCCTTATATTTTTCAACACCAACATCAATTTTTTATTCAATGGAAAACTTTATACAAATATTAGGATTTCCGATAAAAATTTCATCTCCAGAGGGGAAATGGGATTCAATTATTCATATCTGCCCCTTTGTGCTTCCACGCAACCACACAAGATTTGGAGTTATCCTCATATACACAATAAATTCTTCCTATTTCTAAAATTCCATAGTACCTTATATAACATTTCCAACACTGGAACCATGAGGTTGATGAGTCACCCTATTGCCCACATTACTTCCATGATGAATGTGCCCCGTTGTGCACACATGTGCTCATATCTCACTAGAAACATCCACCCAAAAATGTGTTCCCATAAGAACCCATCTGATGTGACTACCTGTTGATGCTCAATGTTAATGTTGTACCCAAATAACTACCATCAGATATCCTCTAAGATTCCAAAATAATAACCATCCTTGCCTCGCTGACCCACTCATGGGTAGGTATTGGGTCTTATGGGTAGTTTCTTGGGTGCCTCCACTCCCTTAGTAGGCCTCTTAGTGGGAATGCTTAGGAAATGACTGAACCACTGCTAAAATTTTATGTTAATTATCACATATTATTCTTTTCCAATGACTGGAACCATATCTAGAATCATCTTCCCTTGAAATGGAATTTTTTATGGATCCTCCCATGAATTATCCAAGGGGAGGAATTCAACATGCATATACCCCAAAATGGGAATCCCATAAACATGGTTGTGGTCCTAGAGGATAATACAGAACCCCATTTAATGAAAATGAAAAGTGTTGGTACTGAATGAAAACATACTTTGAAGCTCATAAATGATGTCCTTTGGTTGGTAAATGTGGAATTGGGATGCCCTCATCACTTCATATCAGCCTACTCATCTTAGCATGGATCCAATTTCTGTATACGATGCACATACCCAATAGGCCGAAGCCCATTCCTCCATGATGTTTCCTACCCGACGTAGTTCCCAATCTTCAATCCTTTCATTTTTGGGTTCCCTAACCCCATGTTTATGATTTTATCATATTGTGGTAGAGATATCTCTTGTTTGAATGGTTTCACATTGATAATTTTTAGCTAGCTGTAAAGGTAATCCATGGAGATATGAGAATGGCTCCTCTATGTATGGTTGTTTGTTTCCATAAAACACTGGTACTAACTTACTGTTTCTATGAACTGGTAAGTTGGTTTTCCCCAGATTTCCTCCAGAATGTAGATATCCCCCCTTAGACTAAATTCATATAGAGTTATTATCTTTAAAAGAGCATATTCTTTCTAAAATTCTGTCATAAACTCTATCTTTGACTCATGAATTGTCTGAATCTGAACATAATCCCCAATCGGTATATTGTTCATTAGATATTCTCTTTAAGAAACATCCACAAGTACCTCCTGAGTTTCTTCCTAGGAGAAAATCCTATTTGAGAATTTATCGATTTTCTTAAGCATGTTCATGAAGATGGGTCGTGGAGTACTGGATCACAGATCCATAGTGGAATATATGTGTATCACATGGAAAAAATGTTTACAATGACATGGTTAGCTAAAATCAATGATGGATAAATTATATGATGAAACCAGTTCTTAAAGGTACGTTCACGGTGTATATCACTTTGTCAAAGGACATGTCAGGTAAAATCATTCACGGAGATCAATTATGGATAATGGTACCCTCATACCCTATTTATAGAGAATGACCAACCGAGCTTCATGGTGGACTTCATTCTACCGAGCTTCACGGTGGCCTTGAACTAGTGTGAACTTCACACCCTTCATTGTGAGCCATCCTTGTGACCCCCATGTTTTCAGTGGCTAACGCTCAAAATCTGATGCTTCTTTTACCATTAGCTCCCATTCCGAGGGGGAAATATTTGGTGGTGAAGTACAAACCCCCAGATTAGTCATGGAAGACCGTGACCAATTGAGATGAAATCCAAGTCCGAAATCCCAAAATATCAATAAAGGGGTTTATGTCGTGAAGAACTTTCGCATAGCACTCATTCCCCAGGAACTCACAAGGCGTTGATGGGAGGAACCATGAATCTCATGAGAAATGATTCTACCATAATGGATTTTGATAGAAGGAACTTTGTGTCTAATGAGCCATCTGACCAACACAAAGGAAGTTTATGGGAGACACCGTGAGTCTGATGTGCCCCGTGACTGCTGCAAAGGAATTTTATGAAAGGCTCCAAGAGTCTAATGAGCCCCACAACACTTCATGAAGATAATGTTTTCTTCACGACGTGCCTACATTAATTATGATAACCCTTTTTTATAAATATTTATCTCACCCCTACATAAGAACTGTTAATCTGACCTTATTCCTTCGGAGATACATTTTCATTAACACCCCCAAGAACCATGAACTTGAAAGAATATAAATTCCCCAAGGTACTAGATCATCATGCAACCCCTTTTACCTTTTTTCAATTTACCCTGTCCTATTATAGAGATTCCCTTCATGAATTACTATGCCCTTGATGATGGAGAAGGCTCTTTGGGGTACATAAGGATTCACGAAGCAATAATACATCATGAATCACTCCTTTTACAACATAGGTATCTATTCCAAAGTAGGGTTACTCTTATTTGGGAAGATCCTATTTTCACAAATCCCATGACCTCCATGAAGCACCTCTTAGTTTGGACCCTTGCTTTGTGAGACTGTAATCTGTGTTGCCCTCCATGCTTTTACATAGTAATTTTCTAGTCCCTCATGGAGTGTTCCTTTTTGTGCTCCTTTACCCAGTTCTTCTTCACATATGTATGATATGATAAATTTATTCTTCACATAGCCCTGCTAACTTGTAATACATGACTGACAACCCTTCCAACCCTCAATATCCTGACATTGCTGATGCCTTTCCTTCCCCAAGTGTGGGTGGGTGTCATTTAAGTATGTCTAAGGTGTGAGGATCGAGTCCTCCCCGTCCGAGCTGTAAGAATTTAAAATACCATGCACCATCGTCCTTAGCACCTTGTATCACCCTAAGCTTCTACGGTACGCTTCTCTTTGAATAATGTGATAGCGTGTGTTGTACGCAACACCGAGTTCTAACACACCGTAACCAATCAAACTAGCCGTTATGAATAGTAATACCTACTTTTTGAAATTATATATATTTTATATTTCAAAATGGACTTCATTTTTGGATTCGGAATATCTAATTTAGCCTAAGATGAAATTTTGCTACTTTTCAGATAACTTTAATATTTTGATGAATAGTGAAAATTACTAAATTCTAAATAAAAACAACTTTTTTAATCAAAATAATTAATAGTGATAAATTATGAATTTGAGTGGTTTTAAAGTATATTTAGAATATATTTTTACCATTTAATATAATGTCGGTCATTGGACATAATTTTACAATTAAACCGAACATAAACAAGTGTCAATCTTTTGATAGTTATTATCTCTTAAAAACACGCTTTTTGTTTTGACAGCGGGAATTAATTTTAAATTAATTTCTGCCACTTTGGTGTTTTGAATTTAGAAAAATGGATTCCATATTTGGAATCCGGATGTCCAAATTGTGTAAATAGGTAACTTTTATTTTTAGAAATTTTGAATAATTACTGTGGTAAATATTTTATTTACCATGGTTAAGGGTAAATCTGGTAAATAAGGGTTAAAAAATAATATTATAATAATACTAAATTACCCTAAAACGTGTCATATCCTTATTGGTTGATATATGTTCGACCATAGGCATCTTTGGGTCTATTTTGGGACCCCATGGTGCCACTTGTAGGTGATAGGGACACTTTTCTTTAATTAAGTTAAAATGAATACAAAAATGACACAAGTATATATCTTTTAGAAAAACAATTTTTACATAGGGTTATATATGTTGGAATTTAGATTATAAATATTCATTAGAAAGATAAAAAGCTTTCCTACATAATGATATTTTATATATAATTTTTAGACATTAAATAATTTAATTTATGTATGACACAATGATGATGTAGTAATTACTATAATAGTGAAAAATTAAAATAATTGATATTATAAATACCCAAATAAATATAATATGAAACTTTTAATGAATTAAACTAATTTTGTAGGATAATATGATATATTAGGATTTCTTTAATTGACTTTGTTCGATGTAATCAATCTGTTATGAGTTCCACAAAAATCAACTATTGAATAGTGTCAAAATTGACATAAAAGAGTTATTAAAAACAATATTATATTATTAATTGATATTAAATTCCAAAAAATCTATGGTTAGGCCAAGAGACTTATATCATGATTGGTTCATCATTAATGGACCACTTGGGGGTCGCTTGTATGTATATAGTATGTTTATTAACAATATTATATAAAAATACAAAGAGACATAGTAAAAGTGAAACTAATTAACTTAGAGTTAATACTTAAAGATAAGGTTAATATAAGTACCCAAACCTATCTCAATTCTATTGGTTGAGTTGTTTTAGACCCATACCCACCTTAACCTTTTAATAATCAACTTTGGAGCCATTAGAAACTGAATATGAATTTATTATAAATTAATATTTCTAGCTTTTCCAAAGGTGCCCCTCACCTCTCTTATAAAAGGGCACACCTCCTTCTCATTTCTTCACACCTTAAAAGCATTTTGGTTTGGAAAAACTCTGCCCAAATACTCTCCCAACTTCCCTCACTACAACCTAGAGGCCTTAGTTTGATCAGGAAGCCAACCTAAAGAGCCCTTTTGATCAAATCAAAAGGAAGAACCCGATGAAGAGGAGGTTAGCCTACCCCAACCAAGGAAAAGTACGAGGTAAGGGTTATTTCACAATCTCTTCATTATACGAGGTTGTTTATATGTAATAATCTACTGGGATCTCGTTATCATCCAAATCCATGTTTCTTAAAAATGTATTTCAAAACATTTTTTACAAGAATATGGGTTAAAGTCATTTATACCCTTGTTTGACTTTTTATAAGAGGAATCTTTCCGTCATTTTCAAAACAAGTTCCTTTTTAACCTTTTCGATAGAATTAAGCTAAGAATGTTTTTTTAACTTATACGGTGAGTGCGGTTATTTTCCACCATTATAAAATATTCAAAGCTTTCCTTACAATCTTATAAGAATATTTTCAAGAAAATGTTTTATTTTAAATGGCTCTTAAATGATTTCAAAAATAGAAAGATATACTTCTCTAAAAAGTGTTTTGATTTCATCTATGTCAACATCCTTTGATGGATTTTATGCTTATTTGAAGTTGATTTATTATGATACAAAACTTCTATATTGTATTGAAGGTTTTGTGATATGTTTGACTGTGGATGTGCTATTTTTATACCATTCATAGTTTATGGTGAAATTATTGACATTTCGTATGCTAGTTTTAATAAGAATGTTTATGTTATGTTTAATCCTTTTCATATGGGAATGCATTGGACTTAATATGTGACGGGTGGAGCCCGCTATAGCTCCTCGATTCATCGGTAGGTCTCATGAGACAAACTAGTGTCTTGGCCCAAGGCCTTGACAAAATCTTATTTGTAGTCTTGGCACGGGGCCTTGGCTATGTGGTTATGAAAGTCTGGCATTATGCATTCCAACATTATAAAAGTGGTTATTGATTTTGCATGTGATTATTCGATTAGTAGAATATCCTTGTGAATGAGTAAATGGAATTATTTCATTTTATTTATGCCATACAATGTTGAAAGTTCAAGTTTGAAAGGCTTTTGTTTTAGTTATACATTGCCTTAAATGTTTATTCTTATTTATGAAAGTTTCCGCTATATTGTTATCCTTACTGGGCATTTGAGCTCACCCCTTTTGTATGTTCTATTTTTTCCAGGAAGTGAAGAAGTAAATTATGAATGACCTGCAGGGATATTATGTGGGGATATGAGTGTAGATTATGGAGACATTATGTTGTTGTAGTAGTTCTTCATTTTATGATGTAATGTAAAACTTATGAATATATCTAGTGTTTCCAAGGCTACTAAACCAATCGGTCTTTCGAGATTTGATCTTTCTTGTGATCATTCCAATGTTATTTAATAATGCATCGACTCTGGGTAACTAGGTTCGGGGCGTTACAGTTGGTATCAGAGGGAGGTTTAGTACAAACCTTGGAAGCTAGATTTAGATAAACTCTCATTAGAGCACGTAGACCTAAGATGAACATTGAGGATTAGTATAGAAGAACTTCCTAGAAGTTTTGTATTGTAGAGATTTTGTGAGTTTTCCGAGCAATACATCCCTGTCTGAATACGAGTAGGTAGAGGTGGCTCTGGCATAGATGTACCAAGGGGTAAAACCCGAAAACACCGCTTTGAGCTAGACTCGAACGGGAACTGGTGCACGACAACGGGCCTTGCTGCACTCTTGGTTACGACACTCCCGAGGGATATGCTTAGGATAACTCTCATTTTCTTTACAAATCATTATGAAGGGTTTATGAGAATATAATTCTTCAAAGAAAACATTTTTACGATTATGGATTATATCCATAAATAGTTAAATTTATGTTAAGTGTTTTATAAGTATGGGATTATGTATTTTGATTCATAAACTGATCTAGTTTATGCCATTGTTTAGAAATGGCGCCTAGTGGAAGAAATGGAAACCCTATCAATGCACACACTCCATGTAGGGATTTCCCTCCTGCTCAATATAATTATAGTGGGGCTGGTGATGCAACTGGTGCCGATCAGCTAATCACCATACTGGGACAACTTACTCAGGTTATGAATAATAACCTTACCCGTATGGAGCACCCTGATCCACAGCGTGGAGGATCAATGTTAGATCGATTCATGAGGCAACAACCACCAACGTTCAATGGGAGTACAAATCCCTTAGTAGCTGAGGAATGGATAAATTCTCTAGAGAAAATATTTCAGGCTTTGGGGAGCAGTGAAAGGGAAAAAGTTATCAAGGCAGTTTACCGCCTCACTGGAGATGCTGATCAATGGTGGTCATTGATTCAAAACATGAAGGAAGATGATGAAGTATCAAATATGGAATGGAGGGAGTTCAAAGATCTGTTTTTAGAAAAATACTTTCCTCGTGACCATCGAGCAGATATGGAAAGGCAATTTCTGAGTCTGAGACAAAAGGAGGATGAGAATGTCACAAAGTATGAGGCTAACTTTACAAGGTTGGCGAGGTATGCTAGAGATTATATACGTAACCCAATAAGTAAGATTGATCGTTTCTTTGATGGGTTAAAACCATTTCTTTGTCGCGCATTAGTCTCACAATCCTTTTCATCGTACAAAGACATTGTCTCATGTGCTATCAAGACCGAAAAGGAATTCTCTATGTCTTATGACTTTAAAGCAAAGCAAGAGAAGAAGAGAACTGCTGATCAATCTGGGAATGGAAATAAGGGGAAGAAGGGAAAGGTTGAATATCCATCTTTTGGTAAATGCAGGAAGAAACATCCTGGTACTTGCTTGAAGGGAATGGGAGTCTGTTACAAGTGTGGTGAAAAAGGCCACTAAGCTCGTGATTGCAAGGGGAAAAAGGAAGCTACCAACGTTCAGTGATACAATTGTAGGGAGATGGGGAATTATGCAAATGCATGAACTAAGCGTCAGGAGAACTTACCTCAGAAAAGGCCAAGGGATCAAGGCCAGGCTTATGCTATCACTACTGCTGATGTAGAAGCTCCTAAATACATGGTGGCAGGTAATTTAATGGTTTCCTCAAGTTTAGAAAATGCATTATTTTATTGTGGATCATCGCATTGTTTCATATCTTCCTAGTTTGGTAAAAAAATTATATATTTCCAATTTGATTTAATAAGGGAGTTGTCAGTTAAAACTCCTAAGGGAAGTATCATTGCAACAAAGTTTTGTGAATCAGTCCCCATTAGAGCACATAAATGTTCTTTATCTGATGATCTCATCGTCATACCTATGATTGAGTTTGATATAATCCTCGGTATGGGCTGGCTTTCAGACTATGATGCGAATATTTATTATAAGAAGAAAGAGGTTACGATTCTTGATGATAATGATAAGGAACACCTTATCTTTAGAGCAGAATCGTCACCACCTAATTCTTATTTAGATCCACCCCTAGTAGCTCAACTTAATTCAATTATTGGGGAGGATGAGAATGAAATAACTGTTGGTGAGGAAAGGAATGTTCAAATAGAGGATGTACCTGTTGTGAAAGAATTTGTAGATGTATTTTCGGAAGATTTACCTGGACATCCTCCAGAATGAGAAGTTGAGTTTTCCATTGATTTAATTCCTAGATCAAGGCCTATATCGAAGACCCCTTATAGAATGGCCACTGTAGAATTAGTTGAACTAAAGAAACAACTAGAGGAATTGAGTAATAAAGGATTTATTCGCCCTAGTGTTTCTCTATGGGAAGCCCCTGTTCTTTTTGTTAAAAAGAAAGATGGATCTATGAGGTTATGTATCAACTATAGGGAGATCAATGCTATAGCGATAAAGAACAAGTATCCCCTACCTCGTATTGATGATTTATTTTACCAACTGCATGGAGCTCAATACTTTTCAAAGATTGACCTTCGATCTGGATACTGTCAGTTGTGTGTAAAGAAGGAAGATATTCCGAAGACAGCATTTCGAACCAGGTACGGGCATTACGAGTTTACTGTAATGCCTTTTGGATTGACTAATGCACCCTTTGTATTCATGGATCTGATGAATAGAGTTTTCAAGGAGTATCTCGATGAATTTTTTGTGGTATTTATTGATGATATCTTGGTATACTCCAAAACTTACGAAGATCATGAAAATCACTTGTGCATTATCTTGAAGACTCTGAGGAGGCATGAATTATATGGGACGTTTAGCAAGTGTGAATTCTGGTTTCAGGAGATTTCTTTTCTTGTCCATATTGTCTCTAAAGATGGAATCTCTGTTGATCCTTATAAGACCAAGGAAATCCAAGAATGGCCAGCACCTACGAGTATAACTGAGGTACATAGTTTTATTAGTTTGGC
The DNA here is from genome assembly GCA_963277665.1 of Viscum album. Classification (NCBI taxonomy): domain Eukaryota; kingdom Viridiplantae; phylum Streptophyta; class Magnoliopsida; order Santalales; family Viscaceae; genus Viscum; species Viscum album. The sequence continues at coordinate 159,786,326 of OY728155.1, read as the reverse complement.
AAGTTATTATCGACGTTTCGTCCATAATTTTGCCCGATTGGCTAACCCATTAACGAAGCTCACACGTAAAGGGGTTAAATTTGTTTGGAAAAAAGAGTGCGAAGAATGATTCAAAGAACTGAAGAGAATATTAGTCAATGATTCTATATTGACTCTACCATTGGGGAATGAGGGGATCGTTATTTATAGTGATGCATCAAAGAAAGGACTTGGTTTTGTCCTTATGTAGAATGATAGAGTTATTGCCTATGCATCATGACAGTTGAAAATTCATGAACAAAACTATCCTACTCATGATCTCGAGTTAGCAGCTGTGATCTTCTCTTTGAAGATATGGAGGCACTACCTCTATGGTGAAAAATGTGAGATTTATACTGATCACAAGAGTTTGAAGTATATTTTCTCACAAAAATAACTCAACATGAGGCAAAGGAGATGGCTTGAATTACTCAAGGATTATGATTGCATGATACACTAACACCCGGGGAAAGCAAACAAGGTGGAATATGCATTGATTAGAAAAGACCATGGAGTTTTGAACAATATGAGAATTGAAGGGGATCCAATTTTAATGGATCTAGTGAAGATGGACATGGGAATAACAAGGGAAGGCGAAACATCAATTTTTTTTCAAATGGTTGCCAAACCATCTTTACTAGAAAGTATTAAGAGTTCTCAGACCAATGATGAAGAATTTAAAAAGAAGATTAAAGCTGTGAATGATGGGAGATTGAGAGACTTTGTGTATGAAGATGGAATTTTGAAATTTGGGAAGAGACTTTGTGTTCCCGATTTACCTGATCTAAAAAGGGAATTGCTGGATGATGCTCATAGTTCCAATTTCTCTATACACCCTGGGAGCACCAAAATGTATAGAGATTTGAAGGAACATTTTTGGTGGGACAACATGAAGAGGGAGATTGCTGATTTTGTGTCAAGATGTATGGTTTGTCAACAAGTGAAAGCTGGAAGGCAACAGCCTAGAGGAGTCATGCAACCTCTTCCCATACTGGAGTGGAAATGGGACAATATTACGATGGACTTTGTCATGGGGCTACCAAAGACTCCTAGAAGGAACGATGCAATATGGGTTATTGTTGATCGTCTTACCAAGTCAGCACATTTTCTTTCTATAAGAGAATATCTACCCCTGGAATGTCTAGCAAGACTATATATTAATGAAGTTGTGAGACTTCATGGAGTACCCCTATCGATTGTTTCTGATCGTGATCCCCGTTTTACTTCAAGATTTTAGAAAAGTATTCAGAAATCCCTGGATACTGAACTTCATTTGAGCACTGCTTACCATCCTCATACAGACGGACAATCAGAACGGACTATTCAGACCTTAGAAGACATGTCGAGATCTTGCTCACTTGACTTTCAGGGTATGTGGGATCAATATTTACCACTGGTAGAATTTACCTATAACAATAGCTTCCATTCGAGTATTCAGATGGCACCATATGAAGCGTTATATGGAAAGAGATGTCGTACACCAACCTGTTGGGATGACGTTGGTGAAAGAAAACTTGTAGGCCCAGAACTGGTGGAGGAAACGGTGGAAAAGGTTAAAGTAATCCAAAATCACATCAAAGCAGCTCAAAGTAGGAAGAAGAGCTATGCCGATAATCGAAGGAAGGATTTGGAATTTCAAGTCAGTGATCATGTTTTACTGAATGTATCTCCATGGAAGGGAGTCATACGTTTTGGTAAGAAAGGTAAATTGAGTCACAGGTACATCGGACCTTTCGAAATTCTATAACGAATTGGGGCTGTAGCTTACCGATTGGCAATGCTGCCAAGTCTCTCCAAAGTTCACGATGTGTTCCACGTATCTCTGTTGAGGAAATACATGCCTGACCCAACGCATGTACTCACCTATGAGGAATTAGAACGGGAACCCGATCTTTCCTATTGTGAAGAGCCCGTCAAGATTCTTGATACGAGAGAACAAGTACTGAGAAACCGGACGACGCGTCTGGTAAAAGTTTTGTGGAGAAACCATAAGATGGAAGAGGCAACGTGGGAACCCGAGGAACTTATGATGAAGAACCACCCGAGTCTTTTCATGTGGTAGTATTCTAGAAATTTCGAGGACGGAATTATTTGAAGGAGGGGACAATTTAACACCCCAAGCTTCTACGGTACGCTTCTCTTTGAATAGTGTTATAGCGTGTGTTGTACGCAACACCGAGTTCTAACACACCGTAACCAATCAAAATAGCCGTTATGAATAGTAATACCTACTTTTTGAAATTATTTATATTTTATATTTCAAAATGGTCTTCATATTTGGATTCGGAATATATAATTTAGCCTAAGATGAAATTTTGGTACTTTTCGGATAACTTTAATATTTTGATGAATAGTGAAAATTACTAAATTCTAATTAAAAACAACTTTTTTAATCAAAATAATTAATAGTGATAAATTATGAATTTGAGTGGTTTTAAAGTATATTTAGAATATATTTTTACCATTTAATATAATGTTGGTCATTGGACATAATTTTACAATTAAACCGAACATAAACAAGTGTCAATCTTTTGATAGTTATTATCTCTTAAAAACACGCTTTTTGTTTTGACAGCGAGAATTAATTTTAAATTAATTTCTGCCACTTATGTGTTTTGAATTTAGAAAAATGGATTCCATATTTGGAATCAGGATGTCCAAATTGTGTAAATAGGTAACTTTTATTTTTAGACATTTTGAATAATTACTGTGGTAAATATTTTATTTACCATGGTTAAAGGTAAATCTGGTAAATAAGGGTTAAAAAATAATATTATAATAATACTAAATTACCTTAAAACGTGTCCTAGCCTTATTGGTTGATATATTTTCGACCATAGGCATCTTTGGGTCGATTTCGGGACCCCATGGTGCCACTTGTATGTGATAGGGACACTTTTTTTTAATTAAGTTAAAATGAATACAAAAATGACACAAGTATATATCTTTTAGAAAAACAATTTTTACATAGGGTTATATATGTTGGATTTTAGATTATAAATATTCATTATAAAGATAAAACGATTTCCTACATAATTCTATTTTATTTATAATTTTTAGACATTAAATAGTTTAATTTATTTATGACACAATGATGATGTAGTAATTACTATAATAGTGAAAATTAAAATAATTGATATTATAAATACCCAAATAAATATAATATGAAACTTTTAATGAATTAAACTAATTTTATAGGCTAATATGATATATTAGGATTGATGTAATTGACTTTTTTCGAAGTAATCAATCTGTTATGAGTTCCAAAAAAGTCAACTATTGAATAGTGTCGAAATTGACATAAAAGAGTTATTAAAAACAATATTATATTATTAATTGATATTAAATTCCTAAAAATCTAAAGTTCGGCCAAGAGACTTATATCATGATAGGTTCATCATTAATGGACCACTTGGGGTCGCTTGGATGTATATAGTATGTTTATTAATCATATTATATAAAAATACAAAGAGACATTGTAAAAGTGAAACTAATTAACTTAGAGTTAATACTTCAAGATAAAATTAATATAAGTACCCAAACCTGTCTAAATTCTATTGGTTGAGTTTTTTTCGACCCCTCCCCACCTTAACCTTTTAATAATTAACTTTGGTGCCATTAGAAACCGAATATGAATTTATTATAAATTAATATTTCTAGCTTTTCCAAAGGTGCCCCTCACCCCTCTTATAAAAGGGCACACCTCCTTCTCATTTCTTCACACCTTAAAATGCTTTTTGCTCAGCCAAACTCTGCCCAAATACTCTCCCAACTTCCCTCACTACAACCTAGAGGCCTTAGTTTGATCAAGAAGCCAACCTAAGGAGCCCTTTTGATCAAATCAAAAGGAAGAACCCGAAGAAGAGGAGGTTAGCCTACCCCAACCAAGGAAAAGTACGAGGTAAGGGTTATTTCACAATCTCTTCATTATCCGAGGTTGTTTATATGTAATAATCTATTGGGATCTCGTTATCATCTACATCCATGTTTCTTCAAAATGTATTTCAAAACATTTTTTACAAGAATATGGGTTAAAGTCATTTGTACCCTTGTTTGACTTTTTATAAGAGGAATCTTTCCGTCATTTTCAAAATAAGGTCCTTTTTAACCTTTTCGACAAAATTAAGGTAAGAATGTTTTTTTTAACTTATACGGCAGGTGCGGTTATTTTCCACCATTATAAAATTTTCAAAGCTTTCCTTACAAGCTTATATGAATATTTTCAAGAAAATGTTTTATTTTATATGGCTCTTAAATGATTTCAAAAATAGAAAGAGATATTTCTCTAAAAAGTGTTTTGATTTCATCTATGTCAACATCCTTTGATGGATTTTACGCTTATTTGAAGTTGATTTATTATGATACAAAACTTATATATTGTATTGAAGGTTTTGTGATATGTTCGACTGTGGATGTGCTATTTTTATACCATTCATAGTTTATGGTGAAATTATTGACATTTCGTATGCTAGTTTTAATACGAATGTTTATGTTATGTTTAAACCTTTTCATATGGGAATGCATTGGACTTAATATGTGACGGGTGGAGCCCTCTATAGCTTCTCGATGCATCGGTAGGTCTCATGAGACAAACTAGTTTCTTGGCACAAGGCCTTGACAAAATCTTATTTGTAGTGTTGGCACGGGGCCTTGGCTATGTGGTTATGATAGTCTGGCATTATGCATTCCAACATTATGAAAGTGGTTATTGATTTTGCATGTGATTATTCAATTAGTAGAATATCCATGTGAATGAGTAAATGGAATTATTTCATTTTATTTATGCCATACAATGTTGAAAGTTCACGTTTGAAAGGATTTTGTTTTAGATATACATTGCCTTAAATGTTTATTCTTATTTATGAAAGTTTCCGCTATATTGTTATCCTTACTGGGCATTTGAGCTCACCCCTTTTGTATGTTATATTTTTCCCAGGAAGTGAAGAAGTAAATTATGAATGACCTGCAGGGATATTATGTGGGGATATGAGTGTGGATTATGGAGACATTATGTTGTTGCAGTAGTTTTTCATTTTATGATGTAATGTAAAACTTATGAATATATCTAGTGTTTCCAAGGCTACTAAACCAATCGGTCTTTCGAGATTTGATCTTTCTTGTGATCATGCCAATGTTATGTAATAATGCACCGACTCTGGGTAACTAGGGTCGGGGCGTTACACACCTAATGTTAAAAAATATCCTCACCATATTCCATGAACATGGGGTTCTCAACCTATAGAATTGTCTATATACACTCATCCCCATAAGAGTGAAATCATCCTCACAAAGAATGAGATCCTCCTCGTATGGATTGGAATATCCCCATGGGGAAGGTCTGCCATCATAGTGTAAGACTATAGCGTTTTATGTAGGGGGTAGCTCTCTAACTCCTCCTCGCCTCCTCCAAAAATATAGAATAGTGGTGATATGGTCATATGGGACTATCAAGACCATATCTCTATCCCTTCTAGATTTGTTGCCATGGGCTACTTCTATGGGTAAGCCCCACTCCATAACTCACTGAAGAATAATTCACGATGGGATAGTTTAGTACAATTATTCTTCTTATTTCACACACCAAGCACAAATCATGTGCCCTTAGAGGTTAGTAGTGACCGTGACACCCTTCTTCTGGGCATCCATCCTGCAATGAGCCCCAAATTCCACTATCCTGGGCCTCTAACCATGCGTAAGCCCCGAACCAAGGAACAATGTTGGTTTTTATCTTGGTCATATACAATGGTACAAAGGAATCCTCCCTGATTCTCAATCCCAACCATTGTAAACCTTGGTTCCCTCATCCAAGGGGGTGCACCTCCCAGATCTATGTATCCACCATTATCCATTCTAATCATGGAATTTCCCTCAATTCATTATATCTCGTGAGGGTCATTCCTCACTTGTAGGTCACATATTCTTTGGGTCCACTTGGGAATATCCAATTATTAAGTCATGAACCAAATTATTGGGCCACATCTTCAGGTGTAATCCCTAACTCCCCCATTCATAACTATATGGAATTTGATTACCAATCAAATTGGGTACATAGGAATATTCCTTTAGGATCAAGAAAGACAACCCATACATTCTATATGTTTCATGTCGGTTCACTATCATCCACATCATATGATGTTAAAATACACGAGATACCTGAACTGCATGATATTTGATCCTTGACTTATAGGAAGGGTGTGTAGGATGCCTCCATGAGGGTCAATCCCAACTATATGTAAACCTAGGTCCCCACTTCTAGGGGCACCTTTCTCATAGATTAACCTATAACAGTGCTTAGATCATCCTTCATGGTGTGTCATCTTACATTTAGGGGACTCATCACCCCAGATCCACCTCCATGAGGATTTTTGATCCATCCGCCATCACTATATCCATCACCTCACCCTTATCCTAGTGATATCACTTCATCCACTCCATATATACACTTCACTTCTCCTACCTCATTCACATCCATCCAGATTCTTACCTGGGCCACCACATCCCAGTGGGATCATGCCATCCATCTAGGTTGTCTTTGGATTTAATCCCCATTAACCCCTTCATTTCCATGAGCATTACCCTGTAAGCTAACAATGCACAATCACCACACAATCCATATTCATCCAACCAAGAGTGATTCTCTCGATACATATATCTATCCATGTGTAATCCACAAACCATACCTTCAAAATATGTGTGTTTTTATCCCTTTCAGATACACAAGGTTCATAGAAATCCCCCCTAAGGTTCAATCCAAGACAATGGTAAAATTAAGTGTCCCACTTAGTGGGGTGAAACTCTCTGATCCGCCCTCATTGGTGTCCATATCGACCTTTATAGAGTAAAATATTTCCCTTTATGGGACACATCACCCATGTTTCTTTTCAGATGCATTCCCACCCATCCAAGGGTAAAACATTGTGCCTCCCTCATAGGGATAGATTCATATGTGGTGTGAAACATTCTTTTTAAGATATGAACCACCTTGGGTATTCCCTCATTGGGTGGTCTAATCTACCCATATGATAAACCTTCCATGTGCTTCTGCCTAGGGAAGTTACTCTATGATCAGCCTCCATAAATCATCATGATCAATAAATTTATCCATCTCTACAAGATGTTAAAATTTTGGACTACCTCATGTGAAACATGAGATTCTTAAAGAAACCCATAGAAGACACACCTTTTGTGTAACCATATTCTCATGATGTTAAACTCACAACATACCCCATGTTAAGCATGGGATACCTAAGGAAAACCTTGAAAGACCTGACTCTAGCTTAAGATACCCCGTGATATATGTGCGATGACTTGGGTTTACATATTCTTGAGAAGGACTCTTATGATGAAGAATTCAGGCTCTCAAATGTTCCTGTGTTCGAACATGCATAGTGATTCATAGCATGACCAGTTATCTGATAGAATGTTTCTTTCCTAGATAGAACCCTTGGAACTCCCCTATAGAAGTAGTGTAACTAACTAACGTCCAAAAATATATGGAGTCATGAATGACGTTCATGAACAACATATTAATCTGTACGGGAGACCCAGATGAGGAAATTAATTCTGAGGAGGGATCCATGGAAGGATGAACCAACATCCCATAATCCAATTATGATCAAGTAGAAGACATCATTGAATAAGTGTTGAATTCCAACTGCCTTTGGAAATAGGTAATGTGGTACAAAAATTTATCTTTCTCATTCGAGTGAACATAGAAGCAGACACGCCCTAGAAGAATGCATTGGAAACAACAGTTTAACACCATGCAACCAAGAAGAAGTTGTACAGTTTAACATCATGTAACCATGAAGAACTTGTATAGTTTAACATCATGTAACTAGAACAAACTTGTTTAGTTTATCATCATGTAACTAGGATGAAATTTTGAATTTTAACATCCTGAAAACTTGATGAACTTTTACTGTTTAACATAACGAAACATGGATGAGTGATGTTGTGGGACATCTATAAAAAGATTTTTTTTGAGAAACCTCTCATTGGTGGGTGGCGTGACACGTTGTCGATCCATTATTTCCAATGAGTAATCTCCATTGTGATATAAATTATCAATTATTTATGGCTCTTCCCATTTGGGTTCCATCTTCTGAGGATTCTTTCTTTGAATCACCAGGGTCTTAAATCCCAACCCTTTTACTCCATGGAGAAATGAACTATGGTGGAAATTTTTATTAAAGGCTCATTCAATCTAATTCTATAGGACCTCAAGGTTGTTCAGTGTACACAACCTATCCTTATCGAGCTTCTCCATTTTATCCAGATGATTTTTTTGATTTCATGAAATCTAAGAGTTTTCCAAAAATGGAAATTTGGAGGACATAAAGCTAGACTTATATGGGTTACACTGGTTCAGTCTTACACAATACTAAGTATAAAATTTATTGTGTAGCAGTATGTGTGGTGGAATGGTGGGCCCACAAAGATTAGAGGATCTTGTTTGGACAATACTTCTTGCAATTATTCACCATATTCTAGAGTTTATTTTATAGAGTTTTACTGAAGGCATCTATATATCAATTTTCCATTTCATGATTGAGAGATGAGTGATTGGGCTCAATATCTTACTATTATTGTAGTTTCTTCACCTACGTAGAACAGAATTTGTTGTCATTTTCCACAAATATTGTGTGAGGTACTTCGAACATGGTGATGATATGATACATTATGATGTTCTTCATCTTGAAATATTTTAGGGGCATTTTCTGAACCCATTTGGAATTGATGTTGGTAGATGCATGGATGTACTTGAATTTCTTTATTGTGTATAGGGGATATGGCCCCCACAACATCAATTCCACAAACAATAGATTGTCAGGAATATTTATTTATATGTTGAAGTCCCAAGGATTGATGGATGAATTTTTTAGGGATTGGGATGGTATAAAATTTAATGGTGAATTACACATAGACCTATATAATGGTTTTTCATTAGTATCCCAAACCTCTGGATTTGGTGGGAGAGAATGTTCCTTTATTGATGGTTACCACAACAGCCTGCACAGAATTCTTCAATGATGGTGAGAATATCTCTTTATTCTATTCCTCTCATGAGGATTCTATCAAATCCACTCCCCAAGAGTGATTTATGCTCATTTTGAACAATCTACATGGAGATGTTCATGGAATGATGCCGAATTTATTCTATTTCAGCTTGGTCTTTCGGGGGACCTATATTTTAGAGATTAAGAATCAGGGGCCCCATCCATCCTAGGGTGGATACCAGTTTATCACGCTATGGGGTATTGTTGACCTAATTTATTTCTTCAATATCACATATTATGATCAATGAGACCATTCATAAATTCATGATATGGAATATTGAGCCCTCATAATCATGGTCAACCAAGAATGTGGAAACATTATCTAATACATCAATTTGGGAATTCTTTGATCATGTAATATGATATAGATTGGGATCAAAAGTGAAGTCTTCCATTAGTACCTTGACATATCTAGTGAGAGGGGATATTTATTCTTTTTTGATGGAATATTCTCTATTTATTAGCATTGTCACTAGATCCAAATCCCATTTGATATTTAGGTAGGATATTTTAAGCTGTAGGTCCAATTGAAACCCAATGATGATGGATTGGTATTCTTCCTCATTGTTCATGCATCCTTAGGGTACTGAGAAAGAGTAGGAAAAAACTACTTTTATAGAGATACAAACCCAATCCCTAAGACAAACCCATTGAGTTTTGGGTTTTCCGTCTTTTTTACAATAGGACTTTGTGAGGATCCATCAAAATACATCTCCCATGTCTGAGAAGAGTCATTGGAATAGAAGACCTCCTCATCTAGGCAATCGGTGTCCACCAATGTATTCTATGGGATGTATTATGGGGAAATTTGTTAAAGATTACCCTTTTAACAATTTATGTAATAGAAACTAAATTTCATATTGATGAAAAATGAACACCCAACAAGTAAAATGACTTCTCCACATAGGATGGAAATGGATGTAATTGAGCGAATAAATACGAGATACTAGATGAACTTCTTGGTGCTATAAGTGATGCCTCATCCTTTTCACTGTGATGATAAGTTGAAGTAACTTATTCTTTACATTAGTGTATCAAGTCTCATTACCTCACATGGTTTTTTTGAGGTAGTAGTGACTGTTATCTCTACCCAAATCATTTTTTATGTAAGGATGGTTCCAGATGATCATTCCATAGAGGCCACAAAAAAGATTAGTGACCTTATTTCCACCAATATAATATGTACTAGTGGGTATAGAAGATACTGCCTGAGACTTTAAAATGATTCTTGTCAGTCATTTGTCTCATTGATAGATGATTCCCTTATTCATTTTCCTAGTGATGTGGAGAGTTTTTTATGCCAATTAAGCTATGAATCACTAAATGTAGGTGAGGTTCCCTTTGATGCCCATTAGTTTTTTTGAGATTTCTAGGGGTGTAATTTCTACAATAGCACTATTCTTCTCTCAGTTGAACTTGATTCCATGATGGTGTACCATAAATCCAAGGAACATCCCTAATGTTACCCTATAATTACATTTCAATGAATTCATCTTCACACTATGCTTTCACATCTTTTGAAAGTCTTTTAGAATGTATGTGAAATGATCACATAATTATTGGGATTTAATACCAGGTCACTGAAATTAAATTCTACTATTCTTCCAAAGAAAGAGTTAACGATATGATTCATAGAACATTTATATATGGATCTAGTGTTATTTAACCAAAATGGTAATAACATGATAGCATAAGATCCCCTGAGGTTCCCTGAAGTAAGTGGTTTCCTCATATTTAAGGGCCATCAATATTTGACTGTACCATCATTACCCATCCACGAAGGACAAGTATTGGAATCTAGAACTTGCATTAATCAAGAGTTATGTTATCATTAATGGGAAATCATAATTTGGTATGTACTTATTAAGGTCTTTGAAATCAATGAAGACCCCAATATTCCCATTCGTTTTCATGATTGGGATGATGTTGGCAAGCCATCTTGGGTATTTTACTTATCAAACAAATATGAATTTGATAAATTTGTGAACTTATACATCTACATTGGTTGAATGAGAGGGGTTCATCCTCTTAGATTTTTTCATTAAGGCTCGATGCTCAACGAGTAATCCAAGATGGTTCATCGACCCATTTGGTTTTAGTCTAACCATTTTTATATAGTTCAAGGAAAACACATATTGGTGCTACTTTAGAAATAAAACAAACATATATTTATATTAGAGGGGGCATGGAGGCACTGATCATAATAAGTTTTGGGTGTTCTTATGTTTTCCAGTTTACCTAACTATGACCATAGATGGTTGTGGATATTCCATACTAAAATAGGGGAGGGGAATTCCTAAGGTCATCATCATATTATTCTGCAAAAAATTATGTGGAGGCATTTTTAGATGAAGTTGGAAATATAGGGGCATCTTTAGCGCTGTGGAGGTGAGAGAGGACATGAGAAGATATATTATCATCTCTTACCCTATAATTAATTAAAGAGAGATGTCAAAACTATTATCTTTTAAACTTTCATTGGGGACAAAAGGGGAATAGACCTTTTGGACTAGGTCTATCACATCAACATGATTTATGGGGAGCACATAGTCACTCTCAATCATAATATAAGGATTTGAAGGGTCGTTCCCCCAACCATTATGGGATGAAACATATATGTCATCATAAACTATTGGTTGTTTTCCTGCCCTTTTTTAGAATCTTTATTTATTATAAGTGGTATCGTATGTCTCGAAGGGGGAATTTTCACCATGATGTATGAAAACATATCAATCCAATGGGGTATTTTAGGCACTGCTGGAATGTTGAAGGTACCACCATGTGGATTTGGATCTAGGGCCTTCAAAGAAGAAAATAGTATGTGGTGTATTACTGGATAAAAATATACATTGCATCATATGTGAGATCACAAAATGGAGATTTTATTTTGATCTTACTAAGATGTCTGTTGTCACAATTATCATACCCTTAAATGGTAAGATTTATGGGAGAAAAATCCCATTTGCTATATCCCAAATGTAGAAGGGTTCTAATCATGATGAGAATGATCTAAAAACCATTTTCATTATGAGTCATTCGTATATTTATATTATCATTTCCACCTAAACAAATAGGGGTATGAGGTGTCATTAGATAACCTCTTCTTAGTCATTCTCTTTGAATGAGATAGAGACATGGAATTCTTCTTATATGGTCCCCATTTAATAGAACTTAGCTGTAGTGAATTCTGTCTCAAATTATTATAGACTTTAGAGGGATTTAATAAGTGCCTCTATTAGTTATTCTGAATGATGGAGTGCATATAGGAATGAGATCTTAGTTACGAAAATCATCAGCAGTTTCATAATTTCATAATTATGTGCCAAAGGTTGGGGCTTCCTGATGTGAGGTTTCTCCTAGATATGTAGACCAAGAGATAAGAAATTTGTGGAGTATGTGTCTAGTTATTTGGAAAAGGTTTTGGGGGATCTTCACCAAGGGGAATAGGTCGTTATGTCCTTCCACATTTCTTGGGTTTGCCAAATAATTGAACACCTGCTAGGAGGTCATGCAATACAACTATGTGTAGATAACCACTAAAGGGTTCTGAGACACCACCATTCGTTTTTTGAGATTACTGTAGTGTTTCACCATGGGCCCCAGCTATTTTTTTTGGACGTGACTGTAATATTGTGTTTGACCACACCCATGTTAGCCCCTATATCCTTGATTTCCAACCATGTTGCCTCATATTCCATGATTATGTGTGGGAAACTCATATTATGGGGCATATTCATCACCGAATAAGTGTTCTACCTGGTGTATCACATTTACAAAACCAAATATGAAATATTCATCCATTGAAGGTTAAATTTTGTTGGGCTATGCCCACTCTTCATATGTTGTAGGAAATAATTATGAAAGAGTTAAGGCATTTATTGAAGTAGAATATGACATATCCATATCTGTTCATTCTTTGTTCTAGTGGGTGTGCCCTCTTTTGGGAGGCATATATGAAAATACATCTTTGAGTGGTGGATCTATTGTGGGTCTGTGTAGCTATTCTCTTAGGTTGGAATGAGCTTGGTCAACTATTTTTCAAGTCATCTAGTTATCAAACATTCATCAATTCATGAGTAGAATGTTCAGTCAACCACCTTCTATTTTGACTAGGAAATGGTTATACAAGACTACTTCTCTGAGGATTTTTCTAACATCACCTATCTAGAATCAACCTTGACCTGAAGGAAGACTCTATGATAAAATTTGACCTACAAATTATGAACCATCCTTTTGTAGAAAAAGAATTGGTAGGGATGATTGGTGAGGCTGATTGCATCAGGATTCAGGGGATGTGGTAACTTGATCATGTTATTATCTATGGATGTTAAGAAATAACCATGGGATTTTTAATTTTTGATGTAGTATTCTTTATTCATCTGTTCCTCAATTTATAAGAGACCCCAGTTTTACTATTCATTTGGATTAGAGAGATTTTTTTTTCAACTATCAATATTTGGTGTTGGGAGGTTCAGGACCTCGCTAGGTTCCTGGATGGGAACTACTTCTAGATTGAGGATGAATCATGTAGTTTATACTTTTCCTAGGCTTTTCCCCTGTGCTTAAGGTATGAGTCGAGTTTTGGATCAGGTTCACCAAATGGTATCCTTTAGAGGTTTCTCCATTTTCATGAACTCAGAGAACCCAACTGAATACATCATTAGGGTATGAGGTGTCTACAACTCATCATAGATATTTTCATCATTGATTTCTAGCAATTATACATATGAGAGAGGGATTCTTATTGAATAGTTTAAAAATTTCCATATATCTATGAATTCAGACACCCACTCATTCTCATGATCTTTTGAGTTTTTCATGTCGAATATTGTAATTTTCCTTTGTATAGAGATGAACAGACAAAGGAATTGAAGATAAAGGTCTTCCATCCCACAACATTTCCAATTAGAATACAAAAATACCAATAAAGGATGTTCCTATTAGAGTATATAAAAAACATCTTATCCTTTTTTCCTCCTGTTGATCCAATCATCAACCAACATCAGGATACAGAGGGTTTGATATATTTTATGGGGTCTCCCACACCATCAATGGTACAGAATGTGTGATGGATGAAATTGGGTGGATGTAGTGTATCATCATGACACTTTGGATATGGCTTCTTCTTAGGATACACAGGTTCACGCCATCCTTCTATGGATTAAATTCAAGTAGTTATCTATTCAATTACATTAAGAAGCTTCGGGGGAACTATTGTTTGAGTTATCTCCTATATATAGGGAGTGAGTGGGGGTCGATGAGTTGGTCCCACCTTTTTTCTATAGAAAATTATCAATTCTTCCTAATAACGAATGATTACCTTGGTGAGGGATAGTCTATCACTAAAATGGATGGAAATAATTATCATTTTAAAGATTGTCATTTTTGTAGACTGTATACCTACATCCAAATATAGTTTTACACTTGGATACCATTCTTAAAGGAGGATCGAATATGAGAGGTAAAATATTCATCTCTTCCTAAAAATGTTTCCATGTGGGATCATTAACCCTATGTTATTCTTATTGAGTTTTCTTTGAGTTTGTATGTCACGCTCATATTTGGACAATTTTTCCTCTATGGGAGAACCTCAACTCTTCTATGTGGTGATTGGGATGTGGCCACACCTTTCCATTTTTCTTTAGCAGTGTTTCATCTGAGAGGTGGAAACATGATATTCCAAGGTGCAAGATTTTGGATCATTCTTTGGTTCTAAGTGAATGCATCATTGGTTGGTGCATCCCAACTACCCTCCTCTCAGGGTGTATTTTTGATGTGGCTGACCTCTACATTTGTGTCTTGATCAATTGTATCTATTTTTTTTACAATGGTGACATTTACTGAGGCATATCGATCAATGATGTGTGTTCAATTACTTTCAATGCAATATCGTGATTATTCACCGCCTTCATCAGGAAATTTCTTTGAACCCTTGGCCAATTTATTCCATTTTGGTTTGTAAACCTGGAAGGTTCGAATATATAGCATTGTACACTCCCTTATGGGCCTATAAATAGTTTCGTTGATGGATATTCTAGTCTTACCAATGATGACCCAGACAATAAAGGTTTGTCTTATTGTGGTACGAACAGAGGGGATACCATCTGTCTATATTTACCTCCCAACCTGGAGATGAATTATTCTCTTTGTTGTGATGATGATATTGAATATTCCCCAATCCTTATAGGATAGAGGTTATTCAGGTCTACTATTAGAATTTATTGGTCATATTATTGAGGATATAATGATTCTAGTCAGGGATTTGGTGACTCTTAGGACGGACATAGAGGTATAAATTCCCCATTCCTATGAGTTTGCGGTTGATATGGAGTCAACATTGATTTCCCCAGTACCCTCTTATGGGATGATGAACCTAGTGATAATGATTGAGATATAAATTCCCCTAGCTCAGTGGGATGAGGATTGTTTACAGATACTGATGCGATGTCCTAAATCTTCTTGGGAATTGATGATCTAAAAGGTAGATGCACTTGTAGATATTCCTCTTTCTCAGTGCACTGTTTCCTCTATTAGATGGATATTATGGCAGCTGATATTGCGGCCGCTTGATGCGGGGAAACTATGCTCGCATATGAGCATGGTGCGATAGAAGACTTCCAATTGATCACAACATCGTTCTCTATGTCTAAAATGAATTACCATTATTTTAAGGGGCCTAGATGAAATGTCTGATGGATACCATATCCCTCTAATCATTATTTCTCAGCATCATTGAATTGGGGGCTTTCTGTTGAAGTGACCAACTGGTTCATGCCATGCCCAGTACTCTGAATTTTCCTGAGGTTATGAAATTATAGGATATCCAATCTGAAGGGTTCTATTTCTCTGGGGAATATTGATGTGAAATGTTCCATATTTATCTCATCCTAGGATACACACATCTAACAGTGATCTAGAAATCAGATAGTATAGACTTTTCATTATGTGGAGACAAATGTTGCGTATGCATTTTTCATGCTTTTCCATTATTGGATTCTAGGATAGGGAAATGGAGTTCATATCTAGCTGATAGAAGAGTGTAATGATGATATGAAGGACATAATAATATCTCATATTGGGGATATATCTATACATTAGACATTTATTATTATCCCACAAATTTTAGTGTAGATAAGGCATGAATTCCATTTCTATATCATCTAGGACCTCATAGTCAGAAGTAGTGAGGGGCCATTACATGATGTGGAAGTTTTTTACTATTAACTCTCTCCATATTTCAATTTCAACCTCTTCTTCATTAGAAATACATGGATCTATATGATTAGACCACAAATGATGGTTCTTAGGGTCACCTTCTAATTACAGTGGAGTGTTTATAGAAGTTGATTTGGGGATTATATGTAGTTGACACTAATGTTTCAAGAATCTCTATAGCTATATAGGCTTAACATACATGGATATTACATATTTTTTATAAATATTCATGACATTACAAAATACATTCACGAGGACTATAATAGTTTAGTTTTTTTTGAAACATGGAAGACAATCTGCAAATCTAGTGAAATATCATCATTGTCTCCAGCAATGATCTTCCACTTTAGTAACTGTACTTGAATAACAATTCCTCAAAACATGGGAAAAGGAAACATAAGAATGGGGTGATCTCAAATTCTCATTAAGGGTAAATTAAAGAAACACATAGTCATAAAATGAACCTATGTGTATGAGAATGTGGTCATTGAATTTGAAGATCATACCCTTTGTGTCATAGATCAAACAAAGAGACTTGACATAATGATTGGAAGTTCATAATTCATAATTCATAATATAATAAATAACATGAACCAAGTGGTCATATGATTGGAATGATGCATAGAATTTTTAGAAGACACATAAACATGTAACATCCTTCCCTATAAGTCAAGGCCGGTTGTTAAAAACTTATCAATGACCATCATAGGGACTACACCTACCGGACATGATATTACACCATCAACTATCACTGTCCTTTCCTTATAAGAGATTGGATTTCTCAATCTTCCCATAGTGGGGGTTCCCCATCTTTCCATGTGGATTATGTTGCCATATATTCCCATAGTGTGTTAGGATTCCCCATCTTCCCTTATTGGATTAGGACACACATGTTTCCTATTTTAGAAAAAGCTCACTGACTAGTTTTCCATAATTATCTCATGATATATAAATCTTTAATGAATTCATTAGGGGGAGATATAGGTCCCAGATATCATATAATAAAATCATAATTACATGTACCACAAGATAATAAAACATGCATTATATTGGGACCATATAAAGAGATAGGTTTCATAAACATCATATAATAATCTATGAAATGAAGAGAGTGTCATAACAATTTAATCATATCATTACCTAAGGAAATGAGATAGGTTTCTAAAATCATTTCATTAATAATTAACCATTAAAATGAATTGGGATTTAAAATCACATATCCTATGGAAGAGAAAAGGTTCTCATAAAAATCATTCGATCAAAACATAAACCATTCAAGTAATAATATGATTGGTATTCCTATATCACATCCCCAATAAATCATAAAATATAACTAAGTATGTAATCTTATATTTAGAATGATTTTGAATGATCTCATGAAACATTTCATAATATAATAGAATTTCCTTTAAAATAACATTTATAAAACCATTTCAAAATCCATTTCCTACTAAGAATGAATTACAATTTCATTTATAACATTTATTGGGGAAAATATATTTTCTGATGTGAGATAATCTTTTTAAAACATAAATCTTTTTGAAAACCATTTTATTGAGAAATATATTATGAAAATTAAAAATTAATCTCAAAAATTTTTCTAAAAAATTTTTCTTTGAAAAAACCATGAACATTTATAGAGAAATCATGAATTGTTTTTGGAAAACATTTTCCATTGAAAATACTTTGAGAACCTAAAAATAAATCATGAAATAATTTTGAAATACCTTTTTTAGAAAATAGATTTGAAAACATATAAATAATTCTTAAAATCCTTTATTTTTTTAAAATAACCTTTTAAAAAATTATAAAGGATGCATTGAAAATCATTTAGATCACTTTTTATATATAATTTTTTTAAAACCTATTTCATGGAAACCCAAATTAAATTAAATAATTATATAAATATTTGGAAATAATTTTAGTGAAATATAGCCTTGTAAACTAACAACGGATTCTTCATGGAAATTATGGTCATGATGGTGGGTTAGTCCATACATGATAATATATCATTTTGCAACATTAATGATTAGAAAAGTGTCTTGATCATAAAATGAAAATAATATTCCTTATAAATACATTTTTTTAAAAAATTTAAATCAAGTGTAAATATTTTATTTTATACACAATAAGATAATATTAAAACATGTCAGAAAATAATTTTATAAATCACTATATTTAAAGAACATAGTTTTCTGACTGAAAAGAGGAATAAAGTCATATTTTTATAAAAACATTTTCTTATTTATATTAAGCACCAAAGATTAGAAAAATTGAATCAATACATGAATATATAATGGATAATAATAGGATAAAAAAATACATGATTTTTCTTGAGATATGGATCATAATATTTCGTCAATGGCAACATAATCATAAACAATCAGGATAAATGATGAGATTGTAACAATAAATTGTCCCCACTTTGGTAACAAAGAATCATAATACACATTAAATAATAATACTACACGAAGATTAAAAACATCATTTAAATAATAATATTCTGGACATAACATTTCAATGGTTAGTATATACACCCCCATTGAAAAATATCGGTGCATAACATGTCATGTATCTCAAAAAAATTGAGAAAAAATTACTTTACTGATTTGGTTACTTTTTAACCATAAATCCCATGAACTAAAGATCATATAATTGATATTTAAATAAAAATAAATATATTTATAAGAATCATATAATATATTCATGTTCAGTATACACATCACACAAAATAAATGAGTTTTGAATAAGTCATAAGTCTCACATAAATAAAATTGAGTTGAAGAAACCCTTACTACTTGAGTAAATTTATAATTGTAATCAACATGAATGAATAACATCTATAAAAATTTTAATATAAATAAATAAATAAAATTAAAGATCTAAATTTCATATGGAATTATATACACCAAAAAATGGAAGTGAGTGGTGAATATGGAATATATCTAATGGGAATAAAAAGTGAGATGAAATTACATTATATTAAGTATTGATTTTAAATATATCTATTCAAAAATGTGGTATAATAAATATATATTTATTAAAAATTTAACATAGATCAATATTATTATATATAATACCATATATGATTCACTTATGACTTTATATTACCCATTTATTATCAATTCTATGTTAAAGTAATGTTTCAGGTAATAACTGATTTGTTTATCATAAATGTTTTTACATGTTACTCAATATCCTATTACATAGATCATGATATAATTATTTATATAATTTAAAAAATGATTAATATTTAAAAAATATTATGTTTTTAAATATTTATAATTATCTAGGAAATATATTATTATGAAATGGAATACACTGTTCATGGATACTGTAGGTCGTACATACACATGCATGTTGTTTCCATTTATTATTTTGAAAGAATGTAAATTGAAATATATGTATATATGTATATATATTATAGTTATTGACCTATTATATTTTGATATATTTCATATATGTTTATTATACCCATATTTAATACATTACATGTAAATTGTGAATGAATGACATCGCTTTAAAGAGGTGGTAGTCCTCATATCCACAAAAAACATTATCGTATTTACCAAAATTGAAAGAATGAAAATATGTTTTATTTAAAAATTAAATAAGAATAAATAAATCATAAATATAATATATTTCAAATAAAAATATAGATTCCATAATAATTCACAATCATGATTGATGGTAATGGAAAATCGAACATCATTTCGTGAGGAAGTAGTTCACCACACATAAGAAGCGTAAGTTCATTACCCATTAGATGAAAGTGTGTGTACGTGTATTTATAACCATTATAATAAAACATTATTAGTATCCTTAGGAAAATTATTTTATTATATAAGCATGTTATAAAAATCTTTTATTGGGTGAATAATTAAAATAAAATAAAGGAGCGTGAGGAAGGATTTTACCTCTTATTTGGGTAACTCCTGTTTGTTTGCACTGATGGGATTCCTGGGAAGGATTAATGCCAAAAGAGTATATTATAGTACTAAGGGAGTGATTTTGGGAGATTTTTTGAAAATAATTTGGGAAATCAAAATGGATTGAGAAGTGTGAATAAGTGGGATGGGTGAGCTTCCTTAAATGTTGTGGAGGAGTGGAATTCTTGTAAATTCTGGAAAATGGAATTCCAACCACATTTTTCCAATGAAAATTTTCCCCAATAAATGATTTTTCAATAAAAGGGATTATAGGGTCTAAATATAGCCATCGAATGGATTTTTGAAAATTGTATTGGTCATTTTGTTCCTTAAGTGTAATTTATAGTCAATTTTTGAACTAATTTTCTTCACAATCGTTGTAATTAATTTTTATTACATTAAATAAAATGTTAAAAAAACTAATTTGAACTAATTTTAAAGTATATAATATGCTGATTTAAAATTTGGAATAAATTTTTCAAAATTACAATCACTGAAGTGGTAGAAATTAGTTCAAATTCAATACCACAGACAGGACGACAAAGAGGGGTTTCAAAGTAAACGTGTTCAAATGTTTTTTAAGGTTTTATATCCAATTTCTATGTGAAACTGATTCCAATGACCTAAATTGTATTAATTTTTTCATAATTGATCTTATTTGACATTAAAACCCCGAATGTTTTTTAACTATTTAAATAAATTAGAAGAAAATCAACATTGAATTACAATTTAGTATTATCCACTATTCATCAAAAAAACGAAACATCACAGAAAAACTCCAAAAACTCTCCCTAATCTAATTTTTATGATGTAATTTCAAAAATGAATTTTATTTTTTAAAATGAAAAATATAACATTATTAATAATCATATTCAAAATGGATTATCTATTAAAAGTTGATAAAATAACCTTTTAGAAGAATACATATTTTTATTAATAAAATTTTATTTCTTCTTATCTTAATCCATTAAAATCTATTGAATAAGTAAGAAAAATATTGATTGAATATATAATATAGAAATTTTATTGAAAAAATGAATTAAAATTGGTTTCTTATTTTATTTTTGGTAAAACAGTTGTACATAGAAAAATAGTTTTTGTTGAAAAGCAATATATTTTTTTTCCAACAGTTATTGCATTAACTTATAGTAAATGATAACCCAAAGATTCTTTTTATATACATGTGTAAGTAATATTCTCACAATTTATTTAATCTTATTCATAACTACCATTCTAATGTCTAGGTGGTATATATAATAATATTTTAATATTTCTATTAATAGTATATTGTAGTTCTCTATAACCTGACCTTGTGTGTTACACAAGATATTAAAGGAACTCTGTATTGTGTGTAACAAAAGGCAAACATAGTGTTGCGTGTACTGCCAGCTAATCTAAGTGTTTCTTATAGTGAAAATTTTAATTGAAATGGCATATAATGCAAGTCAGACTTAGTAATTTCGTATAAAAAATCTATATTTTGTGTTGTGTGAAATATAAAATATCAAAAGACAAAATTAAATAGAAAAATAAAAATTCAAAAAATCTAAGGGTGTTACATTCTATCCTCCATTAATTGAGTTCTCCCTTGAAATTTTTATGGGTTATCAATGTTCTAATACTTTAATGTTCCTTTATTAAAAACCCACACCATAAAAATAAATACTAAAACATCATTTAAAAAGTGAAATAAGGAAACAAAATGGTAACCCAATGTCACACATAAGTATGTTTCCGCATAGGAGAACATAGGCGGGAAGTGAAATCACGGACATTGAAGGGAAATCTAACTATCAAGTTCTGATAGAGAGTGATAGAGTATATTTAAAAGAGAAATTTAAAAATCACAAATCCATAAATCCACAAAGATCTAAGGGTCCATTTTATTCATTGGAAATGAAGGTATTAGGGGAAAAAATTTAGTTTCAAGAGCCTCTTCCATAAAGTTGAAGTATTATCATGAACATATATACATATATGATTTTTGTAAAACCTTACACTTTTTTGTGCCTTGGTAAACATCAACTTCATCTCTCATTACAATAAATGAAGGTGAATTTTTCATTCCTAAAGCATTAACAAATCATGAGATCCATGAATAGAATGGTAGGTCATTCCATATGTTTTTATCACAACAAAATGTTAGCACAAGTTATACAATATACATAAATCCTCACATGGTGATGTAATTATTAAATATCAAAAAGCATATACAATTTTTAACACAATCCATCCATAAAATAGTTAAACATATAAACCCTATATAAGTTGGAAGTAAAAAACCCTAGAAGAAGGTCACTAAATTTCTCATACTCATTATAACTTTGACCCCCCACATTTCATAAAGTATCTCTTATATGTCCCATAACAAACATGGGAATACCATTATCATGTATTATCTTAAAAATGGTAATGAAATTAATTAATACAAATACTTATTTAAAACATGTATGTTTCTTTTTTCCAATGTATATATTGATATATTCCTTAAATCTAATTTTTTTGTAAAATTAATAAATGATAGCATAAACAACTTGTCAACATGTCCTTAATTAGTTAAAAGGTAATTAGTACCATCAAATTTACTTATTCATTTCCAAAATATATTTATCCAAACAACATTATATTAACATAAGAAACATAATATGGGTTATCTTTCCCTTAATCACGTGTTTTCCATGAACATCACCTTGCCATTAAATCACATTTATAGATATCATAACCATTCAATGTATTCATGTAAATGATTAGTGAAAAATAAATAGTCAGAAAAATCCTTATAAACTTTCCTATTCATATATTATAATTCTTGAATAAAAACACATAAAAACATCAATTATTCCACTTCATTCCTAGTCCATAAGAAGGATACTTACTCCTATTACAAAATACCTATTTCATTTCACATTACATCTATATTATCTTTGATAAAACACAATTTTATTGAATATTTTATTTATATTTAATGACATAATTTCCTCATATTGTGTTAACTAAGTTCATTTATGGAATATTTTGTATTAGATTATTCATTTGAAAATTTGACGAAAATTCTAGTTTTACATTTTAAAAATTCAATACAGTATAATGAACATAAATAATTTTATTTTAATTATTTGAACTTAATATTTTGTAAATTTGTTACTGATATAATTTTATAAAACATTAATTTAAGAAATTATAGCTAAAACATGCATTCATTTGGTGAAAATGGGCCATGAAATCAAAGTGGGGCTAGACACGATAGATTGGTCCCAGGTTTGGTATTTGGGCCATAACATCTTCATCTTTGCTTGTATTAGGCCCAAAGTTTGAGAGGTTCACTAGGACGCATTTTTGGACAAATATTCTTTATGGATGGATAGTTTATTCACGCTTGTTAGTGGCCAAATTGGCGGTGCAATATGGCATAAAATATTTGGCCGAGATTCCCCATTCACACTTAAAACAACTTTGAACCTAGACTCCACACCACTCTATAAATTAGTGGTTTTCTCTTTTGCTGGTGTTGGGACGTGAATTTTAAAGTTTATGGAAGATTATAAGTGGATCCAATCCAATTATCCAACCATTTCAATAAGGGTATCTCTTGAAGCAAGGATCCCTTCGAAGAAGCCTTATTCTTCTTCTTCGTGTTGTAATACTATTGTTTGTGTAATAAAATTCTTTGTTCTTATTTTAATTCTTCTCTTATCTTATGTTTTTTCCAAATTTATTCTTATCTTAATCTTCCTAATTGTTCTTGGAATCAAGAGTAGAAATGTGATTGTGTTCTACCCTCTCAAAACCTCTGCACATGAAAAACGTTTCAACGATGACGACAACGTCCATATATGAGTAGTTTTCTTAGTAATTGATCTACCTCTAAACTTATTCATTAATATATTTTGAATCAATGATAAACTGTAATTTACTTAATATTATCTATTAATTTCATTTTTAATTGAAATGAAACTAAAAAATAAATTGAACAATTTACACAAAACATGGGAGGTCGAGATTTTGTGTAAATTGTGAGACCGCGAAATTAATTGGTAATACAAGACCACACAAAATAAGTTTGTAGAGTTAAAATATAATCCCTAAACTAAATTAATCTCCATTTATAGAGTGAATATGTGCTCTGATTAGCCACTAACCATAAGCTAACCTAATAACATCAATCAAAGCAGGGTTCTGCGACTGCTTATTTCGTAGCTAACCTAGGGTATAAGGAATTTCATCTTTGTGATTAAGTTAACTCCCATAGGGTACGTGGGTTAAAATATTATAGGACTATAATTAAGTGGATGTTAATTTAAATTATATTGACAAATAATTTAGTGAATAGGTATAGTTAGAGTTATTATGCATTTAAAATATTTTAAAAAACATCTTCTTGTTGTGTCATTTTAATTGAACTTCATTTAAAAAAAATATTCTTCCAAAAAACTTCTTCTAGATTTATAAACGATACAAATCCCCATACTTTTAGTTAGTATTCTTAATTAAATTTAATTTATTTTTAAAAGACCTTTAATAAGTTGTTAAATCTACTTCCTCCTTTGAGATACGACCTTGGTTAGCCACTCTACTGTACAGAAGTACCCAAAAACCATTAATCATTTGAGGGTGCCTATGACAAAACCTTTAAAATTGGATCCATTTCTGGGTAGGGAAGTAATTATTTCAACCAATTTGAGGTATTTATTTTATTTTACATTTTATTATATTATCTCTTCATTCTTTATTCATTATGAAATATTTTCTTCCTTTCTTTCTACTTCATCTATTATTTTCTTCTTCTTTTTGGACCATCAAATCAAGATTATCATATTTTATTTTACTATGGTCTAAATTCCTTCTTTTTATTTGTATTTGATTTATGACATGAACTAATCCCAATGATCTCTTAGATATTGACACTGAGATTGAACATAACCTTCAGGCTCGAATCAGACATTCTTAGTCAATAGGATGTTTCAACATTCAACCAGTTGGAGAATTCCTCCACTCCTAGAACATTGAAATTAGAATCAATTAAAATTCAACCATAAAACAAGAACCAATGTCTGAAGAAAATAAAAAAGAACTTAATATAACCATTCGATAATTAGATGCAACTGATATTAACTATCAACCAAACTGCTTTCCATACCCAAATATCGAATCAGACTTTGAACTGAAATCCTGGTTAATTCATCTTCTTTAAAAGTTTCTTAGATTATCTGGTGAAGATCCAAAAAAACATTTAAAAGAATTTAATGTGGTTTGATCGACCTTAATAATAAGAAATGTTTCTGGAGAAAAAAATTAAAATAAGAAAATTCCCATTCTCACTTGATGGAGCTGCAAAAGATAGGATGTATTATTTACAAACTGAAGATGCAACTTGATGGAACTATTTGAAACATCATTTCTTGAAAAGTTTTTTTCCAGTATCAAGGACCGCTTCCTTTCGTAAGGAGATATCAGGGATCAATAAAGCACAAGGGAAGTCAATTTATGAGAACTGGGAGCAATTCAAGAAGTTGTGTACAAGCATCCCACATCACAAATTCAGTGAGAATCAACACATCCAATAATTTTACGAAGTAATCACACCTATGGAGAAGAGCATGGTGGATGCTGCGGTTGGAGGAGAATTAATGGGCAAGACACCAGTAGTTTCACATGCATTGACTGGAAAAATGGCCCAAGACTCCCAAAAATTTGGCAATTGAGGTACACTTCATGTTAGGGTAGTACATCATGTAAGTTCCTCTTCTATTGAGAGTCATTTAATTAATAACAAGTTGGAATAATTCACCACTATGGTGAGATAGACTTCTTTATCACAAAAAGCATCCCAACCCCCTCCTTCATGGCCATATTGCATTTGCACTGAAATAGACCACCAAACTGGTTGTTTCCCCCAACATCAAGAAATAGAATATTTTTCAGCAGTGTTTCTTGGGAGACCATATCAGCCGCAACAACTACTATACCTCCAAAAGAAGTTTGATTCCATTGCACCATCACACAACCAATGGTGGAAGGATCAATCAGACAAGAGGTATGCATTTGGACAACAAAAAAGGCCCCCTTTTCAAAAAACTTCCAACAGCCTCCACTTTACCAATAGGGTTTCCAACAACCTCAAAGGAGATTTGAAGCTCAAGCAATGACAAGTCAACAAGAAGGAAATCCCCCAACTAAGGTATATTCTAACATTGATGATCTTGTGACGAAAATTGTTCATAATCAATAGAATGAGCTGAAGAGTCAAGGTTCAGAGCTGAGGGAGTTAAAGGCTCAAATGAGTTAGATTGCCACTTCCCTCCATGAAATGTTATGTAAGAACTATAGAAATATACCTTCCCAACCTACTCCAAAACCCAAGGGGATTGTCAGTGACATCACATTGAGAAGTTGGAAAAAAGTGAATGATACATCTGTACATTCCATTCCACCGAGATTCACCTCAACTCTGGAGAAGCCCCATTCCACACCAACTCTTGAGAAACCCAAGGATAAAGATAAAGGTTTGAAAAAGATTAATGATTCTCCTCCTAAAACCCTTCCTTTTCAAAACAGGGTTGTTCAATCCAATAATATGGGTAAAGAGGCAATGCAAAAAGTAGTTTTGGACACAATAAAGCGTGTGGAGATCAACATTACTCTACTGGAGGCCATTAAGAAAATCCCAAGGTATGAGAAATTCCTAAAAGAACTTTGTACCAATCAAGGACGTATCAAGGAAAATGAGATGTTCAATCTTGGAAGGAAAGTTTCAGCCCTCATTACACCAACTATAGCAGTGCCAATAAAGTAAAAGGATCTAGGGACAGTCACCATCCCATGTACCATAGGGGAGTAACCGTTTTATGATTATTTATGTGATTTAGGAGCTTCCATAAATATAATTCCTCACTATGTTTTCTCTTCTTTATAGGGTGGTGAGTTGAGTCAGATGAGAGTAGTGGTGCAACTGGCAAATAGAGCTACGACATATCCAACATGAGTCCTTGAGTATGTACTTTTCGGGTAAAAGACATGATCTTTCTAGCTGATTTATACATTCTTAACATGGAGGAAGATCATGTAATTTCTCACACTCACATTATCTTAGGTAGACCATTCCTCAATTCTGCAAAAACAATCATTAATGTCAATGAGGGTACACTTTACATGGAGTTTGTAGATGAAGTTGTGATATTTAATGTCATGGACTCCATGAAGTACCCCTCAGAGGACAATTCTGCATTTTTTATCTCCCATTTTAACCACCAAATAAAAATCCCAGGGAATTTGATTTTTCTATGCTTAGGGAGATTATGTGTATTGGTTCTTGTTTAATTTCTAAGAGTACTTCCACACCTTTTTCTCAAGAACAATAGTCTCTTAGAGTTTATTTTGAAATGGATTCATATTCTGAGTTTGATCTTGCGAACTCTGATTATGACATGGTTGTTGTGTATGCTGATGGATTTGATGAACAATTATATGATTTTGATGATGTATATTCTGATAATGATGCACTTTATGCACATATTTCAGTTCCTTAACTATATCCATCCATACACTATGCACTCCATTGGAGATCAATCCATTGCCACCAAATCTCAAATACTCATACTTGTTGAGTGGCAAGATCTTACCTATTATAATTGATAATAATATTTCTTTTGAACATGAAGAAAAACTTTTGACTATTTTTATGGAGAACATTAAGGCAATCAGGTGGACCTTGGCTGACTTATCAGGTATTTTCCCCACCATTTTCATGCATAAGAATTTTTAGAGGATGGGGCTAAACTGGTTAGGCAGCCACAAAGGAGACTCAATCCCACACACTTGGAGGTTGTTAAAAAAAAGTGGTTTAAAAATAGCTCAAGGAAGGTATAATATTTACCATTTCAGATTTGCAGTGGGTATGTTCTATTTAGGTTGTGCCTAACAAAATTGGTGTAACTGTTTTCAAAAATTAGAAAGATGAGTTAGTTCCGATGACGGTTCAAAACAGTTGGTGTGTGTGTATTGATTATACGAAATTAATCATCCCACATAGAATGACTATTTCCCCTCCCATTTATTGATCAGATGCTTGAGAGAATAGCTGGGAAGACACATTATTGTTTATTGGATGGTTTTTATAAATATTTTCAGGTTCCTATAGCTCTGGAGGATCAAGAGAAAACTATATTCACCTATCCCATCAGAACATTTTCCTACCATAGGATTTCATTTAGAATTTTCAATGCCTTCAGTACCTTCCAGAGATGCATGGTGAGTATTGTTTCTAATGTTATTGATACATGAATGGAGGTATTTATGGATGATTTTACAGTGTATGGATTCTCATTTTATGAATGTCTAAGTAGTTTGGGAAAGGGTTTGAATCGTTGTATTTAGAAGAATCTAGTCTTGAAATTTGAAAAGTGTCATTTTATGGTAGAGCATGGAATTGTCTTAGGGAATGTAGTGTCAAAACATGGGATAGATATTGATATATCTAAGGTAGATATTATTTCATCCCTACCCTATCCTTCATGTGTGCGTGATATTAGATCATCTCTAAGGCATACAGGATTTTATCAGTGCTTCATCAAATATTTTAGTAAGATTGATCTACCTATGTCACAATTACTTCAAAAGGATTCTGATTTTGTGTTTGATGTTTCTTGTAATAAGTCCTTTGATGAGTTAAAATAGCATCTGACCACACCACCTATCATAAACCCACCACGGTGGGAGCTTCCATTTGAGCTTATGTGTGACACCTCCAACATCACTGTTGGAGTTATCTTACCTTAGAGGGTGGAGGGACATTCACATGGGATTGCCTATGCATCAAGGACACTGGATTCATATCAATAAAACAACACACCCACGGAAAAGGAGTTTCTTGCTGGCATATTTGGTTGAGATAAATTCTGTTCATATTTATTTGGCACTGAAGTAGATGTTTTTTATGACCATGTATCTCTAAGGTACCTCATGAGGAAGCTAGCCGCAAAGGCCATACTTATCCGATGGATTCTCATTCTTCAGGAATTTGATATTGAGATAAATTATAAGAAAGGGTCAGAAAAATTGGCGGTGGACCACACTAGTAGGATTACTCACACACTATAGGATGACACCTAGGACCAAGTTCCACTTTGGGACACCTTCCCTGATGATCATCTTTATTCAATCTCAGGTACACATCCTTCGTATAAAAATTTAGTTAACTACCTTGTTTCATCATAAATCCCTACGAATTTAAAGAAATATCAAGTCCAAAAAATTAAAAGTGGGTCTCAGTTTATGCGTGGGATGATCCATACCTCTAGCGCATGTGTACTGAACAAGTTATTAAGAGGTGTGTTCCTGATCATGATTTTGATTCTATTTTACAATTTCGTCATACACTTGATTTTGGTGGACACTTTGGACCCCAATGGAGAGCTAGGGATGTTTTGGAATCTTGATTGTATTAGCCTAGTTTATTCCATGATGCTCATATTTTTTTGTAAGTTGTGCTCATGTGGCCAACACAATGGAAATATATCTAGGAGACACGAGATGCCCCAACAACCCATATTATTCTGTGAAATTTTTTATTTATGGGGAATTTATTTTATGGGTCATTTTCCTAGTTCCTTTGGATTTTTATATTTTGGTTTCTGTTTATTTTCTGACAAAATGGGTGCAGGCTTAGGCCACAAGGACTGTTGATTCTCATATTGTAGTGGCCTTTGTGAAGACAATTTTTTTTTGTAGGTTTGGAGTACCAGAGGCTATCATCAGTGACCAGAGGACACACATCTGCAATTGGAATTGGGCCTCCCTCCTTCGGAAGTATGAGGTGACGCACAAAACATAAACACCATACCACCCCCAAACAAATGGCTAGGATAAGGTTTCTAATCATGAATTAAACCAAATTTTGGAGCAAACTTTGTAGCCAGATTGGAAGGATTGGACCAAGTGATTCGATGATGCGTTATGGTCTTATAGGACAACATACAAGACACCCATTGGTATGTACCCATTTCGGATTGTTTTGGGGAAAGAGTGTCATCTCCCCGTGGAAGTGGAGAATTGGTATTATTGGGAAATTAAGATATGAAACATGGATTTAACCCAAGATGGAATCTAAATAAAGCTGAAAATTCAAGAGTTAGAGGAGATTAGATTGTATTAATTTTAGAACTAAAGGCTCTATAAGGAAGGATCAACCACAGCTCATGATAGAATGATCCAACAAATGAAGTTTTATATAGAAGAGAAAGTCCTTCTATACATTTCATGGCTGAGGATGATGCCTATTTAGTTGCATTATAGATGGTTAGGTACTTATGTTGTGACTAATGTTCTACCTTAAGGTGCAGTGGACATCCCCCAAGAGGATAAATTAAGATCTTTACAGTCAATGAGAAACATTTGAAGACATACATTGAGGGACTTTCAACTGATGTAGTGGATTTTATCACACTGCATGACCCCATCATCACTTGAGCATATCAGGCTGTTCTCAACCCTTTCACTTTTATATTATTTGTACTATTTAAAATTATGCATTTCATGTGCACATATCATCTAATGGGGTCACAAAGAGGATAATGTATTATTTTATGTGTGGGGGAGGAGAAAACATTTTGGGGTAGATATTTAGGATTTTCATTTGTGTGTTTTGTGTGTCTTTTATATTAATATTTTGTTAAAATTTAAAAAAAAACAAATAAAATAAAAAATTAAGAAACAAATATATCATGTTACATTATCATGTGAAACGTATGGAAAATGAATGTTTTAAAAATTCATTGGTAGAATGATAAGAATTATTACGATTTTATTATTAGGGGTTGATTTTTATAAAAATTAAAGTCATTGATGATATGAATGATTGTGTCATTATAAAACCTTTTATATTTTGACATCATTATTTTTTATATTTGTTCATGGTAAATTGTGACATTGATTTCCCAACATAAATTTTCACTCAACCATGACTTGTGAATTTTGTCATACTCTATTGAAGTTATAGTTATGTTAGGTAAAAAAATCATTGGTTGATCCATAAGTTCATTTCTCTTCTGATTGGTTTCGTTACTGTACCAAATTGACCTATGTGTGTTTAATTTTTATCTGATTGTTGTATGCCCTAAAAATTGGTTGTGTCTTGAATAGGTCAAAAACCACTCTTCATCAACCTTTGATATTGTTATAACTATTACAATTAGTGTTATTAGGAGGTCAAACACAGGTTGAGAGTTGAGTGTGTGATTTTTTCCAAGTACAACTTAATAAAATAATAATAATAATAATAAATGAGGGGAGTGATGAAATGTATAACATATGGGAATATCTTTGTAGAGAGCGTAAGGTTTGACTTTCATGAATGCTAAAGTGAGTGGGTCATTAAGTTTGATTATAAAAGAATGCAGAACATATTCAGGTAATTAAACCAATTAATAAGAATTGTTTTACATGACCTAAATATACAGAATAATGAGTTGATTCATGAGCATGGAATGGTCGGCACACACACGTGCAGAATTAGTGGCATGGTAGACCCATGACTTGTTTCTCTACGATTAGTGTTATAAATCTCATTAGATTTTTTTGACATAATTTATGAGACACTTACATTAAAATTTATTGATATTGAATCTTGATGGGACTTTTACTTTGCTTATATTTCTATATTGGAATGAGAAATATGAACATACATATCATGCCACAATTTTTTCGAATACATGATATGAGGTTTTCCCCTAGAGTACAAAAGTGTAAGTGTGGGGGAGTTGATAAAACACAATTTAAATGAATATTTTATTGAAAATAAATGATATAATTTCCTCACATTGTATTAACTATGTTCATTTACGAAATATTTGTGATTAGATAATTCATTTGAAAATTTGATGAAAATTCTAGTTTTACCCTTTAAAAATTCACTGTATATTTTGAATATAAATTATTTCATTTGAATAAATTGAACATAATATTTTTTAAATGAGTTCCTGACATAATTTTCTACAACTTTTATGTAATAAATTGGAGCTTAATCATGCATTTTGTTGGTAAAAATGGACTATGATGTCAAAGTTGGGAAGGACTCGCTAGATTTGACATGTGTTCTGTATTTGGGACATAAAATCTTCATCCATGTTTCGATTAAGCCCAAATCTTGAGAGGGGGTTGAGGACGCATTTTCAAACAAATAATATAGCAGGAAGGACTGCTGATTCACGAGTTTGGGAGGATAAATGGGTGGTGAAAGTGGGCATTAAATATTTTTCCAAGATTCCTCATTCACACTTGAAACCACTTTGAACCTAGCCTCCACACCACTCTATAAATTGGTGTTTTCCCATATTGTGTGGTTGGTATGTTCATTGGAATGTTTAGGGCATAAGAGATGTGGATCCACTCGAATTATCCAACCATTTCAATAAGTTTATCTCTTGAATCAAGGATCCCTTCGACGAAGCCTTCTTCTTCTTCTTCATGTTGTAATACTTTTGTTGGTGTAATAAAATTATTTGTTCTTATTTTATTTCTTCTCTTCTATTATGTTTTGGTCAAATTTATTGATTTATTAATCTTCCTAATTGGTCAGGAATCAAGAGTATAAATGTGATTGGGTTCATCCCTTTCTAAACCATTGCACATGCAAAACGTTTCTTCGATGACTACACCGCCCATGGAAGAGTAGTTCATTTTAGTAATCGATCAACCTATAACCATCTTCATTCATTTATTTTAAATCAATGAGATACTGTAATTCAATTAATATAATATATTAATTGAGTTATTAATTTAAATAAAACAAATAAATCAATTGAACAATTGACACAAAAACACGTGCGGTCAGGATTTCATGTAAATTGTGAGAGTGAGAACTTAATCGTTAATACAAGACCACACGAGATAAGTTTGTAGAGTTCAAATATAATCCATAAACTCAATTAATACTCTTTTATAGAGTGGATATGTTATTTAATTAACCACTGACCATATTATAACCTGAGAACATCAATCAAATCATGGTGCTTTGATTGCATGTTCCAAAGCTTGGCTCGGGTTTAAGTAATTCTATCACTGTGGTTATGTTAACTCCCATAAGGTTAGAGGGTTTAAAAATTAGTGTATTTGAATTATGTGGATGTTAATTTGAAATATAATGAAAAATAATTGAGTGAATATTTATAGTTATATCATTTACACCTTTTAAATATTTTCTAGAAAAATGTCTTCTTATTGTGTGATTTTAATCGAACTTCATTTAAAAAAATACAATATTTTTCCAGCAAACTTTTTTTGATTTATAAATAATAGGAAACCCCATAAATTTAATTAGTATTCTTAATTTATTTTATTTTATTTTCAAAATACCTTTAATAAGTTGTTTAATCTACTTCACCCTTTGAGAGACGACGTTGGTCAGCCACTATGTTGCACCTAAGTACCCAAAAACCTCTAATCATTTTAGGGTGCCCACAACAATGCATTTCACTCATCATTATAAACAATATAATTTCTCATACAACATTTCTAATTATCTTTAAGCGATTATCTCCTAAGGAAATCAATTTTAATAATTTCAATCCATCCCACAATTAAGGGATTTAATCTTATATAATGAATTTGGGAGGAAAATATTCCCATCTATTTCTTTAACATAACCCTTCATTTTTTCTTTTTTAGTTACTTACTTTTGTCCCTTTATTTATAATGACAAAATATATTCTTGGTCGTAAAATAAATTAACTTGGGCGATTCTTTCCAGATTATTTATATAAAGGCAACTGAATATTCTTCCCTCTATGGTATCCATTACCTAAAATCTCACCAAAATCATTCCTTCTCTTCTTTGGTGAATCCGAGAGTTGGTTAAGGTAAAAATTGTTAATAATGTTTTTTGAAAAATTACTAGGCATGAACACAACATCCTTATATCTAGTGATAATCCCATTTGACTTCTCAGAAAAAATTTCCATCACATTCAATGTTTTCCCAATTCTTATGGGTTTTCACCATGGACTAAAACAAAAAAATCATAGTGTGAGCATCACTTATTAGAGAGGAAAACCATATAATCATGAAAAAGTACTTATTGGATGTAAAAATACTGATACATGCTTTTTTTAATCAATTATACCGTATATTTATACTAGATTATTTATAGTAATCCTCTAATAAATAGTTTATGGTGAATTATAAAGAGTTTTTTAATTAAAAAAGAACATCACCTGGGAGTGTCAAACTTGGTGTGAAGCAAGGCCCATTGGTGTGTACTAGGCTATGCTTATATTAGGCCTTGCACACATTTTTGGAGTTGGTATCCCTAAGTACATCTCTACCAGATCCACATCCACTAGTAGAATCCAAACATGTATATACATTGAAGAAACCGATTACTCTTTTCTTTAACGAAATTACTAGAAAATTACCTAAAAATTAACTCATATTTAGACTCATCCATAGAGACATCCATAGACAAATCATTATAAATATACCTAGGGATCACACTAAAGTTTTCTCATCCATGTTTCCATAGTTTGACTAAAAAATTCCCCTGATACCAAGTATAGAATCCCAAGCATAACATATATGTTTATTTCCTCAATTTAGATTAATATTAAACAAATTAAAAACATATATGCCCAGAGAATGAAATAGGTTTTTGTCTTTTGAATCTTGGAACACAATCTTCTAATCTCATGAAAGATCTTTAATGTATAATGTTTTGATATTCCCCTTTAGTACTAATACCTAAAAAAACTTTCTACATAACTTGGGGAAAGTAAACATAAGAAATTAGGGAGATCAAATGCTCAATAATGGAAAATAAAGGAAATATGTAGGCATAACATGAACACAAGGGTATGAGAACATGATCATAACAATTTAAGTTCATACCATTCATATCAAATATCAAAAACCCAAGACATGAAATAAATATAGGAAGTTCATAATTCATGATTTATAAGATAATAAAGAAGATTAATGATGTGTTAATATCAAAGGAATGAGACATAATATCTGGGGTAAAACACATAAACATGTAACAGAATTCCATATAAGTCTAGGCTCTTTTCCAAAAGTATATCAGGGAACTTCAAGTGGACTACACTTACTAGGTGGGACACACCAATATCCCAAGTCACGGTCCTTTCTTAATTAGGGACCTGGTTTCCCCACCATCCCATAGTTGACCAGATTTCCCCATATTCCATATAGTGGATTGATTTTCTCCATCTTTACATAGTGGATCGGGTTTCCCTATTTTCCCGTATTTGATCAGGACACACTTGTTTCCCATTTGGGATCATACTCATTGACTTGTTTCTAATCATTATAATAGGAGATATAAAGTTTTACCCAATTAATTATAGGTAGATTTAATCCCCACACATCACATAATAAATCCATACATACATGTACGAGAATATAATAAAACATTCAACATATTATAACCCATAAAAATAGATGGATTTCATAATCATCAAATAAAAATCCATAAAATGAAATGGGTACCATAAATACTTCATCTTATCATAACCTATAGAATATATAAAGGTCTCAAAATAGTTTCATCAAATCATAACCCATGAAAAGAAGTAGGTTTCAAAATAATATAACTCATGGAAGAGAAAAGGGTGTCATAAATAACATTCCATCAAAACATAAATAATTCAAGAAAGAATATGAATGGTATTATTATATCATATCCCCTGTAAATCATACACTATAATAAAGTATACCATCTTAGATAGAGA
Organism: Viscum album; assembly: GCA_963277665.1. Classification (NCBI taxonomy): domain Eukaryota; kingdom Viridiplantae; phylum Streptophyta; class Magnoliopsida; order Santalales; family Viscaceae; genus Viscum; species Viscum album. The sequence continues at coordinate 159,750,371 of OY728155.1, read as the reverse complement.
ATGATTTTAAAATATAACATGAAACATTGTATAAGTAAAATAGTCATTCATTGAGAATCCTTTTTATAAAACCATTTCGAAATCATTTTCATATAAATAAGGCATTAGAATTTCATTTAAAACGCTTGTTGAGGAAAATATCTTTTCTGATATAAAAAATCATTTTTTCAAAAATAAATCATTTTGACAATATTTTTTATTAAAAAATTTATTATAAAAAATATACATGATGATTGAAAATATGTTGAAAACCCTTTTCATTGAAAACACCTTGAAAACTCATAAAGAAATCTTAAAATGTTTTTGAAAACTGATATCTTTGAATATAACTTGAATACACAGAAATAATGCATAAAATAATTATGAATACCATTTTCTATAAAATTTATTTGAAATTTTATAAATAAATCTTGAAATTATTGAAATCCATTCCATTGAAAAAAACATTTTGAAAACTACTATAGGATACTTTGAAAATAATTTAAAACAAATTTTAAACATAAATTATTTTTGAATTTTTTATTTTTTGAAACACACTTAAAATGAAACAGATTTATAGAATATTTTGAAAAAAAATTTATATAAAAATATACTTATAAAGATATAAAGTAGGCTTCCCTGAAATGATGGTCATGCTGGCAGGTATGTCCGTACATGTCGAACATTCCTTCTGCACCTTAAAATTTTAGAAAACTACATTGATTGGAAAATGACAGCAAAATTAATTTTAAAATAGTTTTTGAAAGTTAAACATGGGTAATAAATTCATTAAAACATCATAGGATAATATTAAATCATTTTTGAAAACATTTTTTTAGAATAAGAGTTTGATAGAACATCGATTTTTGATAGAAAGGAGAAATAATGTCTGATTTTTATGAAATCATTTTCTAATATAGCATAAGTAACAAAGAGTATAAAATGGTACCAATGTCTGAATATATCATTTATAACTAGAGGAGAATAAAATTCATGAGTTTTCTTGATATATGGATCATAATATTTCATCAATGTAAGCATAATCATAAACAATCCTGATAAAGGTGAGATTGTAGCAATAAATTGTTACCAATTTTGTAACATTGAATCATAATACATATTAAATAATAAAATAACATGAATTTGAAAATATAATTAAAATAAAAATATTCGTGATATTACTTGTAAATGTGAATTATATACACCCCATAGAAAATATAGGTGCATAACATGGACTGTATCTCAAAGAATGAAAATTTAGACAAAATTACATTATTGATTTTGTAACTTTTACACCATAAATAATGTGAAATAGATAACATAAAACTGATATTAATATAAAATTAAATGTAATTATATTAATTTTATAATAAATTCATGGGTTTTATATACACCACACAAAATAAATGAGTGGTAAATAAGGTGTCAGTCTCACACAAATAAAGGTGAGACAAGAAAACCCTTACTACTTGAGTAAATTTAAAATCATTATCCTCGTGAAAGAATAAAATAAATTAATGATTTATATGTAAATAAATAAATGAAATTAATTATAAAGAATTTCATAGAGCAGGATTTAAACCACAAAAAATAATCAGGTGGTGAATATGACATGTATTTCATGAGAATAAAAAGTGATATAAAATTCCCTTACCATAAGTCTTGACTTTTTTCATACATGTTCAAAACCCCTATATAATAAATATAAGTTTATTATATATCTAACATAGAACCATATTATTATATATAGTACAATATATGACTCACTTATGAATTTATATTACTTGTTTGTCAACAATTCCATGTTAATGTAACATTTCAGGTAATAACTGCTTTGTTTATGTTACATGTTTTTGACTTTGTATTCATTATCATCTTACACAGATCATGATTTAATTATTTTCAGAATGTAAAACATGATTTATATTTAATATATATATATATATTTACTATTTATAATAATATATAACATATATAAATATGAAATTTAATACACTAATCATGGAGATGGTAGGTCAGATATAAGCAACAACATTGTTTCTATTTATTTATCATTTTAAAAGAAACAAAATAAATGAAACATGTATATATATGTATATAATACTAATTCATATAGATTTATTATTATACATATAATATAAATTTATTATAACCATTCAAAATACATTCCATGTAATGTTTGAACAAATCACATCACTTTAAGCAGGCGGTAGTCCACACTTTCACAAACCAAATTATCGTATTTTCACAAAATTGAGAGGAGGAAGGTTTGTTTAATATAATAATTATAAAATAATGAAAAAATAATAAATATCATATAGACTATATAAAAATAAATTGTTCTTCATAATGTCCTACCATGAGATATGGTAATGGAAAAATGAACAACATCGTTTCGTGAGGCGGTAGTTTGCTTTAGACAAGAATAGTTAGTGTGTTACCCATTAGAAAGAAGTGAACGTATGTGTAGGTAGAAACCTTAGAATTTTAAAAATAAAGAATATTTAGTATAATATGGTTTTTATTACAATAATGTAATTATAATATTATAGGGGGGAGAATGAAAATAAAACAAAGGAGCTTGAGAAAGGATGTTAGCTCTTCTTTGGGTAACTCCTTTTGGTTTTCACCAAAGGGAATCCTTGGATGGATTTCAGCCCAAGGAAAGCTTCTAGAATGAAAGGAGGTATTTTTTAATATTATTTTAGATGATTTTGGTAGAGCCAAAGGGGTATATATTTGGGAATAAGAGGGAAGGACGGTTGCCTTTTTACAATGGAGGACGACTGGCATTCTTGTATAATTTTTAAAAGGGAATTCCACCAATGTTTTTTCAAAACAGATTGGCTCCAATAATGAATAAAATTATATAAAATGGAGGATAGGGTATAAATATTTCAATAAAATTAATTTTTAACATGTTTTTAGGTCATTTTTCACTTACGTGTATCGTTTATTCCCTTATTAATTTAATTTCCCCGTTAATTAATGTAATTAATTTTAATTACCATTACTAATATTTTTTGTCAATAACTAGGTTGAAATTGTTTAAAAATGTATTTTATTCTTATTCCAAAGAATGAATACATTAATGTGAATTCTATTAACAAAATTGGTAGAAATGAATTCAATTTCAGTCTCACAAACAAGATGACAAAGTATTTCCTTAATGTAAAAATATTTGAATATTTTGTAGGTTTATATATCCAATTTCAATGTGATATTGATTAAAATGGACTATTTTGGAATCATTTATGTATAATTGATCTAATTGAACTTTAATACCAGTAAAAACATAATTTACTCTTATAAGTAAATTATAAAAAAGTAGTTTTGAATTAAACTTCAATATTATTCATTATCCATAAAGAAATGAAAATTCATTGAAAAATACCAAAAGTTCACTACAATATAATTTTATATGTTAAAATTTCAAAAATTATGTTTATTTTATCAAATTAAATATATAAATGTTACAAATGTCATATTTAAATTTGGTTTTCCATTAGAAGGATATAAAAATACCTTTTGTAATATCAAATGTTTTAATTAATAAAGTTAGATATATTCTTATCTTATATATATAAAATCTATTGGGAAAGTATCAGAGATATTTTTTTAATATATAATATATAAATTTTATTGAAAAAATTAATCAAAAGTAGTCATCTTAATTAATTGTGGAAAAATTTTGTTTTTACAAATAAAAATAGTTTTCTAAGAAAAATAATTTATTTATTTTCAAATAGTTATTACATTAAATTATATAAATTGATAAAAAAAGGAATCAATTTATATACATGGTTAGACCATATTATAATAATTTAGTCAATATTATTCATAACATCCATTTTAATGTTTATTTGGTAACTATAATATTATTTTAATAATAATATCAATAGTGTTTTGTAGTTCTGTAAAACCAAACCTTGCGCGTTACTGAAGATATCAATGGAAAGAAAATTGTGTGTAACACAAGGAAAACATGGTAATTCCTATACCACAAGCTAATGTATGTTTTTTGTGTAGTTAAATCTTTACTTGGTTTGGAATATAATGCAACCCACACTTAGATATTTCATATAAAAATGCTATATTCAGTGTTTCTTGAAATATAAATTATAAAAAGGATAAATTAATTCAAAAGTAATAATTAAAAAAATCTAATGGTGTTACATCCTATCTCTATGATGGTGTATGAGTTTTTAAAATCTATTTATATAGAGGTTTTTGGGAAAGGGGAGGGTTTCCATATCTGTGGGAGATATCATCATTAGGAGGTTGACCATGGTGGATATTATGAGTATAGTCTCTGTGATCCAGGTCCACACTACCATGAAGAGTACTATCACGGTAATGATTATATTTCAATTTCGTTGAAGATTTGGAAGACCCTTGTGGTGTTGAAAATGTATCTCAAATGACCTCATGGACACTGGAATAGAGAAGAATAGGAATATGGGTCTCATTATGCATCATGTCTAGAATATACTGACATATCTTTTAACATTCCACTGTTGCATGAGCCTATTGTGTATCGGTTACTGGATGTTGTTTACAACTATATGGTTTTGTGGGGGTATGAGTCTACTTCTGAGAAGTTAGTACAATATTCAAATGATTTGTCTCATTATTGGTAGGAATGTGAGCAGGTGCCGAGGTATGTTCCTTTCTCACTTGGTGAAACTGTAGGATCGAAATAATGATGTAGATGCTCAATATACAAGAGGGGGGGGGGGGTGAATTGTACACTTTAAAAATTCCTTTGGAACCTTTAAAGTTAGTTACGATTAATTATGTTTTCCTTAAGAAAGGGAAAGGGCTATGTTTAACAAAGTTAAACTAAGATAATTCACAGCACCTCTAACACCAAATGAAAACTTGAAAAGAGATTCCAAAAGTAGGTTCCGGAAATATGGTTCCAGAAATTGAAACTTAACAAAAGATTACAATATAAGATTCTACCTTAAAGCATATAGAATCTAAATGAAACAGAGTAAAAGTAAAGAAGTATAAAAAAGTTATAATTTCCTTATAATACAAAATGCAGCAGAAATAAACAAGTAGTAAAACTACAAGTAACAAGATATACGTCTTTTAACCCAAAGATAAGGGTATCCAACAACCCTGGATAAAGGTCCCTTGATTTTTACTTTAAAGAAAGTATGTATTACCCACACTAGGGTAAGACCTCGATATGAAGATTGAAGTCTCTATCTTGTTATCCCCGCAAGCCCTCAAGTTCAAGGTAGTTGGCCACCTCTTTCTTCCTCAGCAAGGAAGCCCTCAACTTCAAGGTAGTCGGCACCTCTGTCTTCCTATCCCCAGAAGTCCTCGAATGTAATCACCAACATTCGGAGTCGCACGAAGAAAAAACATAACGAGCAGTTCAGTACGCACAAGGCATGAAAAGCATTCTCTCTCTAGAAATCCCCTTAGCAGCGTGTGGTCTCTAGATTGATCAACTTCTATGTGTTCTTCTTATGAGCTCTTTCAAATGAGCTCCTATTTATAGGCAAGGTCGGCCTCCTTTCCAACGGTCATATTTTCCTTTAAAATCGGAGGGACTTGTACACTGGTAACTTAACCAGCGGTTAGTTTATAACAAAATAGACGATATTGTTTTATAACAAAACAAGTGAAACAGAAAGTACGACATCGTTTAAAGTCTAACTCAAATGTTCGGAGTGAAGGTTGGGAGTGTAAAAAAAATAATTTTTCAAAGTCTAAATAAATTTAGTGTGTATAAAAAAAAGATGATCAGATTCTATTTAATAGGTCAATTCGGAATGAGAATTCGGAATGAGAATTCGTCAACAGAATTCGTAATGAGAATTCGTTATTAGAATTTGTTAATGAGAATTCGTCATCAGAATTCATAATGAGAATTCGTCATCAGAATTCGTAATGAGAATTCGTATCCAGGATTCGTAATGAGAATTCGTCATCAGAAATCTTATTGAGAATTCTTCATTAGAATTCGTAATGAGAATTCGTATCCAGAATTCGTAATGAGAATTCGTCATCAGAAATCGTAATGAGAATTCGTCATCAGAATTTGTAATGAGAATTCGTCATCAAAATTCATAATGATAATTCTTCATCAGAATTCTTAATGAGAATTCGTATCCAGAATTAGGAGTAGAACTTTATTATAGTTCTCATCTAGAATTCAGAACCTAAAACAGAATGCTTCATAACAAAGTTTTAAACGATTCCAAGAATATAGAAATGAATCTGAATCTTATACTTAAGAAATATATGGATGAAAATATGATAAGGACAATTTTTCTTACAAAATCAGTTTTCCTTATAAAAGCGATTTTCCTTATAAAAGCAATTTTCTTAAAGATAAAGTGTTTTTGATTTTCAAAACAAGAAGGAATGGAAAAGTAATAAAGAAAACCTTATTGACTCAACAGAAACTTGGTCTGAATGGCAGTAAAACCCCAATCCTAAACCATTAGATTATGTTTATTATCTTTCTTAGCATGATTATGAGCTTTGCTTGAGCTATTTTGTACTCTCACCTGGTGGTCCAATGTTGGAATAGTAATATGAGCCTGGTTGGAATATTTATTCCCAGAAAAAATATATCAATAGGCCTCTTAAATGGGAGAAGGTATGTGAGACTCTTCATGTAATACCTTGGAATGATGCCAGTTAATTCATTCAATTATGGGAATAATAATATGTGTATAGATTCCAAGATCTACTGAAATATACCAGACAGATTCACTAATAGAAAGATGATCCTTTCCTGAGGAATGATCCATTCTCACATGGTTATCCCATTTTAGAATGGGGATCTGAGACTGGTTCTAGGGATTTGGAGTATGTCGCTGGTTTTCTTTAATCAGAATATAATTTCATTATGTGGCTTGATTCCCTATCACTTGTAGTTCCCCAGTCAGAACATATATATGAGCCCGATCCTGGGACTTTGGTATATGCTTCTAGACATTTTCAATAGGCATGTTCCCTATCCCGAGGTATGTGAACCTTTTACTTGATGAGCCCTAGTTGGAATGAGAATATGAGCCCAATCAGATTCATCATCCTATTCTAGAATATGATGAGAATCCTCCTGGGTTAGAGAAGGAATGTCCACTTTATCTAGAGAAACCAATTTTTCATAATGATCAGAGTGTTGATCTTCCTTGGATATAGGGATATTAATATACACTTTTCCCTATATATGTACTAGTATTAGAATATGCTAATTGATTTCTTCATTTCTTTCTATGATGTAATGGCATTTTACAAAAGTGTAAACCTAGATATAATTCTACACATATTTTTTCTTCACTATGTATTAGAAGATATATTTGATTGAAGTAGTGATATGAGCCCACTTATGTTTTCCTTACGCTAAAGGAATATGTTGATGAAATTCATACATGGGGTAAGGATATTGGCTTTACCCATGACTACTACAGGATTATACCACATGCTTGTTTCATGTGAGTAGGGATATGAGCCTTCTTGTTGGTCACTTCAACAATATACTGATAGAGATCATTATCTGGAGTTGGGATATGAGCCCCCTAAGGGATATCCAGTGCTTTCATCACACGATGGGTCTTCCTTGCTGCCCGTAGAAGGGTGTTATGGATGGTAGTGTGTCTGGTGGTACAATCATTAAAAAACTTCAAGTACCGGTTTGATGATGTTAGTGGTGGATGTTGATAGGCTCCCTCCTCTACGGCACATGAACCAAATGATATTTGTATTTGTGTCCCTAGTCCACCTTCATAAGAGAAGAAGGGTATTTATTTTCATGCTATGAGGATAATCTCATGAAGTGGTTGTCCCTTGAAATTAGGGCCACTGGATTATCTCCAACTCTCACTTAACTATATAGACTCACCATCTTCAATACTCAGAGACCCTCATAGGGATATTTTGAGGGGTGGGATGTCACAAACCAACCCGGGTCGACCCAGAACTGGTCACCCGAGCCGGACCGCGACATGTCCCGAGGGGCGTTCCCGATCCCCGCGGGCTGGCAACTAGTGTTGACTATCAAAAGTAAATAGGTGGGAACAATTTGTACCATAAAAGGAAGAAAAATAAATTAATAGAATAAATAATGTGAAAGAAAACTAGCAGCGGCAAGAAAACAAGACAGCACATACCTCCATGTGACCTCTTTGCCACCTCTAACAACTAACAGTCTTCCTCGCACAGGCAGATGAAACAAGAACCTGAACCAAATAGATAAACCTGCATAAGAAAATGTAAGATAGGCGTGAGTATTAAAATGCTCAGTAGGAATGCCAAAAGCGAACCACAAAATCCATGCATTTTCCAGTTCCCGAAAAATCCAAAAACACTAGTTTGAACCATAGTTATAAAAATAAAGGTTTCATATTAACACTGTATTTTGAAAAATAACAATCACAATTCCATTTCCCTTATAATTAAAAAACAAGGAAAAGAAAACAAAAGAGGGACTCACAAAAACATTTCCAAAATAGCTACTTTGAATTTCATTTTAAAACCAACCTTACACACAAAAATTTTCCAAGTAAACACCAACACCAAGTTCAAGGGTATGATTCCACAAACAACAAGGGAAATGGTAATAATAGTGCTCGTATCAAAGGATCATAGAAAACCTAGGAACTCGGAGGAAGACTAGAATGTACTGTACATGTGACTCATCCTGAAGGCATGCCTACTCTCGATAATGTCATAACGTCCTAACTCCCGGTGATTCCCTACATGGCCTAATCGAGGGGACCAATCCCCTAGCAGAGTATAATCCGTACTAGGGGCCACTAGCCAGTGTGTAGTCTAAACTAGTGTAGAAATCGTTCTCAGTAAAATCCCTTGAAATGTTATGTTTCCGTACTATTTTCACAAAGAGGTGTTCCACACATTCAAATAACAATCCATATATATATAATCCATCACGCAGAACAAAACGACACCACCCAGAACACCTCAAGGTTAGTCCCACGCCTAAAAATAAATATTCTTAAAAGTAGGCCCATACCGAGGACCCTCCTATCACATGATCAACAAATGAGGCAAAGGGCCTAACCAAATAGGGGTTTTCCCAAACACATAGTTTCAAAGATACCAAATGGGCCTCATACAATTCACACACATCTAAACTTTTGTAAAAAAACAATCTAAAATGCAAAACGGGCCTTTAGGTTTACCTCACCATCCATTTACCAAAACATTTAGGTATGTTTCTAAAACAGTAATAAACACCATTTCTTACAAATATAGTTAGATAGACCAAAACTTTCCAAAATAGTAAACATTTACGAACCATTTTTGAAACAACGCTAAACAAAAAAACATGTTTTGAACCCAACGGTTAAACCTTAAAGAACCCATTAAAACCATGTTTTACAAAACACTTAAAGCAACACAAAAAGTTCACTAGTCATTCATAAACAATTCAAACAGTTCATAAAAAAACTATATTAATAAATCAAACTAATTGCACAAACTAGAAGATAATGCAACAAACTACTTTTTAACAAGCCCAAAAGAAAACATGAAAAATACTATAGCAGGTTGGCCAATCATTTTTCAAAGACACTAATCTAGTAAAAGAATTTATTAAAAACATGCAAGCATTAAATGGACTTATTTTAAAAAGGGAAAATGCAGATTTTATTACCTCAAGAAAGAACCTGGTCATGTCGAACACCTTGGAACTTGACAAAAAGGGCGGAGGCCACTTGAAATCATCCCGCACTCGCAAGCACATTCATATATATATATACATAAACCCATAATCCAATGCGCGTGTTCCCCACGCCATGAGGTAATACATACTTGAATGATAGATGTATATATATATATATATTATAAATACCTTTGGGGTATGCACGTGTGTCCTTGTTCGTTGACCATAGATTCACTATAACAACAAAATATATCCCAAAGAATAAGGTGACAAGGACCAACGCATGAACAGAAGTACCAAGGACTCACATACGCCAAAATAATTTCAAAACATGCCTTTCATCAATTAAGACCCTACAATTCATATAATGAAAAAAAGAACGCACATCAAGTTCAATATGTAATGTATTTTACTTTCTTTTAAAAGCCTATTCCAAATTTGTTCACACTTTAAGTGACCTTAAAAACAAGGTTTGGACTTTTGGAACAATTCCTAAAAAACAATTTTCTAAAACATTACAAAAGCCAACCATGATATTTCTCAAAAAAATGGTGTCCAGTAATTAACAAAAATGCACCACACATTAAACCCACTTTTTAAATCAAGCACACTTCAAAATTTATACAAAACATAATCCGTACCACCTGTAATATCTAATAAACCAGTTAAAAAACTTGTAAATAATTTTTAATGAGTATCACATGAATTTTCTCACACAAAACATGTTCAAAAACCTTTTTTATGATTAAATGAACACACAAAACATGAAATAACATATCATGAAACACATGCACAGTTAAAATGACAAATTTCAAAATTTATATAAAATTATTAAATAGCAAAAAGTTGGTTTCCTTCAAAACACATCTTATTACATAAGGTAAAATTTATTATAATGATTTTAAGTGTCTAATTAGAAATAGAAAGGGGTGAAAACATAAATCAAGATAAACCCATCCAGAAATTCCAAAACAACATAAAATAAAAGGAAAACCAATCAATTTCACAAGATACAATTAATTTACAAACATTAATTGTCTAATTAATGATTAAGAATGGTGTGAAGAACAAGAAAACAATGTAAACATAATTTAAAAGTAAATGCAATGTGGTTACTACCTCAAAGTTAGAGAAACATCTGAAAACCATGAGCAAAACCTACTTTACACCATCACCACACCCAATGAAGAGAAAAACCATCCTAAATCATCAAGATCAAACAAAAATAATTAAGGATCTAACCCTAAAATTAAAGTCCTAAAATATAGGTTTTGGGAAGAGACTAAAAACCCATAAATTGATAAAACAACCACTGGAGGGTGGAAGGTCGCATGACTGGAAGACTGCCAGAGGGAAAGGAGAGCAGCTATAGGGTTATTTGGAGAAGAGGGAAGTTACCGGAGGGAGTACTACTCGGATCATTCTGCGCATCGGACAAGGCCACGTGAGGGAGGCACACCGGCCGAAGGGAGCTGCGCTAGCAGGGGGGAGGATGGTCGGCAGACCACTGGGTCATGCAGCAGAGAGGAGGAAGTGGGGTCTTCCATTAGGGGACTCCGCGGGTGTTGGGCACAAACAGGATCGAGGGGGTGGGGAATTGGAGAGGGAAAGGGGAAAAGGGGAGGGTGGTGCGTGGAACCACAAAAAAAACCCAAATAAAAAATAAAAGAAATAGAAAAATAAAACCTAATAAAAAACTACTAATAATATAATATCTATAATAATAATCCTAATAATAAAAATTGTAGCAATAGTAATAAAAATATAGCAATACTAATAATATAACCACGACAATTTCATTAATAATAATAATAATAATAATAATAATAATTTCTTGTCCATTTGGTTTTAAATAATAATAATATTATCAAATTAAGTAATAATATTATTATCATATGCGCAATAATATTATTTTGATTATGGTTTAAACATTATCCATGTTTTATAGTTATACAATTGTATTTAGCTTTATTATTCAGTCTATTTAATTTATTCATATAATGTTATTATTTATTTGAATGATCGGGCAACAACGCATTCACTACGAGCAAACACACAATCACTATTACTGGTACGGTGACAGTGCATCGGCCCGAGACCCACAAAAAACATCAAACAATAAAAATATCAAACCGATACCCAACCAATCCTCGTCTAGATGGCGCGAGATCAAGAAAAGAATAAAAAAATTAAAAAAATAGGCATCCGAGATCGGGGTGTGACAATTCTCCCCACCACAGACACTTTCTTCCCCCAAAAATATACCAAGCGAACAATTGACACAACTAGATTCTATGCCCAGAAAAAATCATAGAAAACTGAGACAAATGTCACACCCAACCAAATCACAAAAAATCACTACTCGAAGTTGAGGGGAGAACATAGGGGGGTTCTCCCCACAACATGAATTCACTAACATGGAAACCCTTGAAACTCTAACACACTACACCCCCAGGGGGTTCAACGCAGGAACTCCCAAACCAAACTCATTTTTTTCCCAACATGGACCAAATAACACACCTAAGCCTTTATCAGAAAACTTGCTAAAAACAACCCACCAACTTAATGATGATGAATTAAATCAACACCTCTCATCAATTTCATGTAACAAAAATCCCCCTAACCAACACAGCTGAGACCAAATCAAAATCAGAACATGCCCATTCATTCACATGCCACTCCATTCAATGAGACCAAACAGTTTAAAAACCACACTGAGAGTAGATATGACCACTTGGATTGGGGGATAATACGCTCATCACGCCACACCAACAAGGATGATATTATGACAGCGACGAGAATAGAACAAGGAACGTTTGGATATTTCCACCCCAAAGATGAAAACATTATTCAGGTCGAGGTTCCACACACCCTTGGCAACTCCTGACTGTGTGCGAGCTTCAACCAGAGGCATGTGGATGGGGCCCTGATGGCTAAAGTGTCTCCTACCTCATAGTCAATCATTTGTGTCCTCTAGTCCCTAACTTCTTCCTACAAAATGACGCTTCTTTAAAAAATCTCCCCGGTGTCCTGAACAGTCGCACGATAGGAAGTCTTTGGTGGGATGCGACAAGGCAGCTTAGAATGTCTGAACTGGCCAGACTAGTGGTAGGTGAGAGAATGCTCCAACAAACTAGGAGTCGTTACGGACGAAGGTCCTTTCCAGACAGGGAATCTTTACGAGAGATGACACCCACCAACTACATATGAGACTCTAATGATGATGAGACGTCCCACCATTACTAGTCCGTAACTGAACCCTCAAATAACTCTGAGATGGTAAGAACCTTAACTACCATGGGATTTCCCAACAACCCAAAGACACACTATCTTTCTGAACTATACAACTACCTCTAACAGACTTCGATTACCTCGATAAGAAGGAAACACACAAAAAGAACTCAGAACTGGGCATAACCCATTAACAACTTTTAGAGGCTTCCTTGGTGGCATACTCATTACAACATGAAAAACACCATCAAAACCGGTCATCAAGCGAAAAATAAATCAAAGAAACAACACAAGCCAAGGAAAAACATGCCAATAATCCAAACATACAAAAATACAAGAATAAATCACTTTCCAAAACCAATATTTCTTTAGAATTTTAAAACCCACCTATGGCACCTTATGAACAGTCACATGTGCGTTAATTCAATATCACTAAAATCATCTGCAAACAAGTGCCCCTACACACTATCTGTACATACCCATACACGTGTGACCCTCCATAAGGAGTTCCAAGGTTCAAACACTTACTTTTCCTTACCAAATCCAAACACAAGCAAAGTTTTTTCCCCAACCGATACACTTTCTCTTTAAAAACCCACCTTACTAATTTCAAAAACAATTTGGAAGAAAACTGTTGTTTTTCATTTTGAAATCGCTTTCATTTTCAACAAACACACATCGAACAAGTTCAAAATAAAAAATAACCAACTATAAACCATTAGAATGAGGAAGTAGTGTATGTGCCTATCAATGTGACATGGTGGTGAGTCATTCCCCAAGTAAGGCATAACACTAAGAGGACCTTAAACTAGGAACTTGGACTCCACATGGATCACCACCACATGTGAGGCCACAATGTGAACCGATTCGCCTCCATTGTCATACCTCAATCCTAAAAAACCAAAGACAAAAGACTCAAATCCCAGACTACCCCTGGTAACTCAGGTCTCCTTGCAAGCGGTGGTGATCAGGCACCGACCCATAACTTACCTCCTCAGCCCTGACAGTCCTAATCGCCTTCTACCAGACACCCCAAATAAAAGAGCCTCCTTTGATACCATTTTGTCACGAACCAAACCGGGTCGACCCTGAACTGGTCACCCGAGCCGGACCACGGCATGGCCCGAGGGGCATTCCTGATCCCCACAGGCTGGCAACTAGTGTCGATCATCAAAACAAAATAGGTGGGAATGATTTGGCCCATAAAAGAAGACAAATAAATTAATAGACTAAAAAAGATAAATAAAACTAGTAGCGGAAAGAAAAAAAGACTAATCATACCTCCATGTGACCTCTTGGTCACCTCCAACAACTAACAGTCTTCCTCACACGGGCAGATAAAATAATAACCTGAATCAAATAGATGAACCTGCATATGAAAAGGTAATATAGGCGTGAGCATTAAAATTCATAGTAGGAATTCCAAAAGTGAACCAAAGAATCCATGCATTTTCCAGTTCTAAAACAGCCCAAAAACACTAGTTTGAACTACAGTTATAAAAATAAAATTTTCATATTTACACTGCATTTCAAAAACTAAAAATCACAATTCCATTTCCCTTATAATTCAAAAACAAGGAAAAGAAAACAAAAGAGGGACTCAGACAAAATTTTCCAAAAAAACTACATTTAAGTCCATTATTAAACCAAACTTACACACAAAAATTTTCCATGTAAACACCAAAACTAAGTTTAGGGGTGTGATTCCACACACAACAAGGGCAATGGTACTAATAGTGGTTGTATCAAAAGATCACAAAAAACCTAGAAACTCGGAGGAATAACAGAATGTACTACTCATGTGACTCATCTTGAAGGCATGCCTACTCTCAATGATGTCATAACACCCTAACGTCCGGTGTTTCCCTACATGGCCTAACCGAGGGGCCCAATCCCCTAGTAGATTATAATCTGTACTAGGGGCCACTAGCCAGTGCATAGTCTAAACTAGTGCAACAATCATTTTTATTAAACCTCCTTGTTTGCTATGTTTCTGTGCTATGTTCACAAATAGGCGTGCCATGCATTCAAATAACAATCCATATATATATAAAATACAGCATGCGGCACAAAACGACACCACCCCGACCACCTCAAGGTTATTCCAATGCCTGAAAATAAATATTCCCAAAAGGAGGCCCATACCGAGGACCCTCCTATCACATGATCGATAGACGAGGAAAAGGGCCTAAACAAAGAGGGGTTTTCCCAAACACACAGTTTAAAAGATGTCAAATGGGCCTCATACAATTAACACACATCAAAACCTTTGTAAACAACCAATCTAAAATGCCAAACGGGCCTTTAGTTTTACCTCACCAACCATTTACCAAACCATTTAGGAATGTTTCCAAAACAGAAATAAACATCATTTCTTAAAAATATGTTCAGAAGGACCAAAACAAGCCAAAAAAGTAAACATTTATGAACCATTTTTAAAACAATGGTAAACACCAAAACATGTTTCGATCCCAATGGTTAAACATTAAAGAACCCATTAAAACCATGTTTTCCAAAACACTTAAAGCAACATATTCAGTTCACTAGTAATTCATAAACAATTCAAACAATTTGTTAAAAAAAATATATTAAAAAATCAAACTAATTACAAAAAATAGAAGATAATGCAACAAACTACTTTTTAACTAGCCCAAAAGAAAACTTGACAACACTATTGTAGGTTGGACAATCATTTTTCAAAGATACTAATCTAGTAAAAGAATTTATTAAAAACATGCAATCATTAAATGGAATTATATTAAAAATGGAAAATGTGGATTCTTTGACCTCAAGGAAGAACCAGGTCATGTTGAGCACTTTGGAACTTGACAAAAAGGGCGTCGACCACTCAAAATAGGCCTGTACTCGCATGCGCATTCCTATATATATATACATACATCCATAATCCAATGCACATATTCCCCGCGCTATGAGGGAATACGTACTTGAAAGAAATATATATATTATATATATACATACCTTAGGTGTATGTGTGCACGTCCTTGGTCATTGACCATACATTCACTATAATAACAAAATATAGACCAATAAAATAAGGAGGCAAGGACCAACACATGACCAAAAGTACCAAGGACTCACAAAAGCCAAAATAATTTCAAAACATGCCTTTCATCAATTAAGACTCTACAATTCATATATGGAAAAAAAGAACTCACATCAAGTTAAATATGTAATGTATTTTACTTTCCTTTAAAGCCCTATTCCAAATCTGATCACACATTAAGTGACTTTAAAAACAAAGTTTGCACTTTCAGAACAATTCCTAAAAAACAATTTTCTAAAACATTACAAAATCCAACCGGGCTATTTCTCAAAAAAATGGTGTGTACCAATTAACAAAAATTCAACACACATTAAACCCACTTTTTAAATCAAGCACACTTCAAAATTTTCTCTAAAACATAATCCACACTGCTTATAATATTTAATAAACCAGTTAAAAAAATTGGGAAATATTTTTTAATGAGTATCACATGAATTTTCTCACAAAAAACCTATCCAAAAACATATTTTATGATTAAATTCATGCACTAAACATGCCATAACAAAACATACACCACATGTATAGTTAAAATGACAATTTTCACAATTTATTTAAAATTATTAAATAACAAAAAGTTTGTTTCCTTCAAAATGAATCTTATTACATAAGGTAAAATTTATTCTAACGATTTTAAGTGACTAATTACAAATAAAAAGGGGTGAAAATATCAATCAAGATAAACCTATCTAAACATTCCAAAACAACAAAAAATAAAAGGAAAAAAATCAATTTCACAAGATACAATTAATTTACAAACATAAATTTTCTAATTAACGATTAAGAATGGTTCGAAGAACAAGAAAAAAAATTAAACATAATTTAAAAGTAAATGTAATGGGGTTTCTACCTAAAATTAGAGAAACATCTGAAAAACTGGAGCAAAACCTACTTCACACCATCACTGCACCCAAAGAAGAGTGAAACCGAACTAAATCTTCAAGAGCGAAGAAAAAAAATTAAGGATATAACCCAAAAATTAATTTCCTAAAATCTAAGTTTTGGGAAAAAACTAAAATCCCATAAATTGATGAAACAACCACTGGAGGGGGGAAGGTCGCATGGCTGGAAGACTGCCGGAGCGAGAGGAGAGCGGCTAGAGGGTTATTTGGGGAAGAGGGAAGTTGCTTGAGGGAGCTCGTCTCGGAGCATGTTGCGCATCGGATGAGGCTACGCGGTGGAGGCACACCGGACGAAGGGGGCTACGCTAGAGGGGGGGAAGATGGTCGGTAGAAAGCGGGGCCATGCAGCGGCGAGGAGGAAGAGGGGGCTGCCATCAGGGGGCTCCGCGGGTGTTGGGTGAAAACAGGATCGAGGGGGGGGGGATTGGAGAGGGAAAGGGGAAAAGTAGAGGGTGGTTCATGGAACCACAAAAAACCCAAAAAAAACATAAAAATAAAACTAAAACATAATAAAAAATCTACTAAATATATAATAACTATAATAATAATAATAATAATAATTGTAGCAATAATAATAAATATATATCAATAATAATAATATAACCACAATAATTTCATTAATAATAATATTAATAATAATAATTTCTTGTCCATTTTATTTTAAATAATAATAAAATTATCAAATTAAGTAATAATATTATTATCATATGTGCAATAATATTATTTTGATTATGCTTTAAACATTAACCATGTTTTATCATTATAAAATTGTATTTAGCTTTATTTTTCAGTCAATTAAATTTATTCATCGAATATTATTATTTATTTGAATGATCGGGAAACAAAAAATTCACTACGACCAAACACACGACCACCGCTAGTGGTGCTGTGACCATGCACCAACTCAAGACCCACCAAAAGCATCAAACATCAAAAATATCAAACCAGGGCCCAACTAATCCTCGTCCAAATGGCGCGGGACCGAGAAAATAATAAAGAAATAATAAAAAATAGGCATCTGAGATTGGGGTGTGAAATGGGATTTTACCGAATTAATATTAAACCTAGACCGTTTTGTTAACCACATGGAATTGAAGTTGTCGATCAGGTAAGATAACTTTGTGACCTAATGGGGTTATAGCTACATCAAATATGTCAGATTGGTTGCTGGATGATGACATTTTTTTAGATCATATTTTTTTTGATGATATAAGTATCTACATTCATGAAAAAAACATGTAATAGGACCACTGATTAGTGAAATGTCATAGATGTGATGCACTAAATCATATATTCATGGTAAAAACAATTGCCTATTTTTCCCAATCTGACCATTCATCTCACTCAGACATGTCAAAACAAGGTTAGGATTATTTGATGGGAACCCCAGTTAAAAAGGATCAATTGAATGATTTATTTCATTCTTATCAGATTTTTTATTTAGTATATTCGAAACCAAGTGGCATTATTCATGATGAACCAATAATTTCGTTATTTTATAGATTCACATCAGGTTCCCCATCTTTTTGCATGTAGTGTGAGAAAAAATTCTTGATAGTTAATAACCCAATGATTTTTCTATTTGGGAGATTCACATTAAGCCCACCATTTTCTCGTATAGTTTCAAAACAAAATGGTTCAATGGTCCATAGCCTAATCATTTTTTATTTGAAATAGTCACATTAGGTTCACTATTTTTTTTTTTGTATAGTGTGAAAAAAAATTCCCCGATGGTCAATAACCTAATCAATGTGTTTATAGGAGTGATTCATATCAGGGTCATGTTTTTATTTCATTAAGAAAGTAATGATTGGAAACAGCCACCAAGGTGGGTTCGGTTTGTCCTGACTGTTGACTGTGAGGGGTTTATTTAATGAAAAATAATTAACATCAATTCACCATCATCATTCATAAAATAAACTCTCAATGGTTCCCTCATCCATAACACGGTACAAAAATTATTTCAAAAAGAAGGTGGTCAATTGGGGTTTGATTCTCAATGACTCATAGGGACTCACATTGGTTTAGAGGATGGGAGGTCAAGCTCATCACTACCTTTTAGTGGAATTATTTCCGTCTCTGGGATTCTTTTATAGAATTAAGATATGTTCAAGAATCTCCCCTAATCTTGATATGGGGATGGTTACCCTAAAAAAATTAGTATAGGTTGATTTTATTTTTATGCAATGAATAAGGGGATTTCATCAGTGAATCTATATATATGTATCTAAGATTCATCATCCTTTTTCCAGTGATGAATTACGTGTTGAAGACGCATAACCAAGTGATTTGGGATTTACTACCATATAGGGAGGTGGATAATATTTCAAGGAGTGTATCAAGACATTAAGAGTCATCCAATGTATCTGGTTTATTATGGGAATCAAAATAACCAATGTTTGTTAAACCTGTGCAATTTATTATCTTATGGAAAGGACATATGTGAGGGAACCATGGAGCTGAATATTTGAGCTTAGGTATTGAGGAGATGTCCTATGTATCATGATAATATAATAAACTAGATTTATCATAGTTTGATCATGCCCTTGTGAATTTCACCAAGAAATATATCCTTATATGGGGGATGATTATATCTTTCCACTCATCAGGGCTTACATTCTAAGATTTCCCTAGATGGTGGAGATTCATGATGGCATTGATGTGTTCATTTAAACTTCATAAGCCCATGTGATATATTCTTAATTTGGGAAACAAGGGATAAAAATTGGTTATCCTCATTACATATGGATATAGGACCTAGTTATTTGGTTAGTCCTTAGAGATCAGGCCTTATGAAGGCCTCCTGTATATCCAAGAAATGTGACGAATCAATGTCCTCATTATTTATCTAGCTTTTAAGTCAGCTGATGAATATGGTAGAATGATCAGACAATGGGAATGATAGGGTCATGACGTTGTAAAGGTTAGACACATTGGGATACTTACACTAAGGTGGATGCCCATTTGGATTCGGGCTTGGGCCTTATCAAGGCGTCCTACATATCCTTGTTATGGAAAGAACAAGATTCCTCATAGTTCAATTGTATTAGGGATTACCCAATGACATTTCCATTACATGTAGGAAACATCACAATATCATAGGTCTGGGCTTACATGATAAGGTTACCCTTTCCTTTTTAGAGGCTTATAATGCAAATTATATGATCATTGCAACTCCTTAAGCTCATATGAGCTATGCTTGGTATGAGAAACAATGGAGGTAAAAAAAGTCAGTCTCATTGCTTATGGATGTGGGAATTATTTACTGGGACATTTCATAGGATGTTTTAATATCGTTCGCAAACCTTAAAAAGGTGTTTCATGTATCCTGATTATAGTAGAAATAAGATGCATCATATCATAATGGATTCTCAGTTTTCTGACGAATGAGGTAGAATGATCAGCCCATGGGAATGATTGGGTCCTAATGGTTGAAATGTCTAAGACATGGTCAGACATACATTAAGGTGGATTCCAATTTTAGTTCAGGCTCTGGACTTATGCAGGCTTATTATGAGTTCCAGTTATGAAATGAATAACATACTACATAGTTCAATGGGTTTGGGTATTACACACTAACGATTCCCTAATATGTGAGATATATCATATTATGATGTTTATTGGAGTGTATGTTCTATGGTTTTCATTTACATTGTATTGTCTTATGGAAAAAATGATATGATCATTGAAACTTCCTAATCACATGAGATCTATATGTGGTGTGAGAAACAAGGGATAATAATTAATTAGTCTCACTACTTATGGATGCATGTCTTATATATTGGGACAACAATTATGATGTTTTAATATGTTAATCGAGACTTAAGAAGGTATCATACATATCCTAGTTATAGCATGAATCAGTTTCATCATAGTTCAATGAGATTAAGACTTACACACTGATGCTAACATTGTGATTGGGGCTTACACATTGAAAATGGACAAGGTTATCAAGCCCTGTGATGCTCTTTTTGACCTAAACTTCTTATCATACTAACAATCTTTGGTTGGTTGATTATTTATGCCTTGATTTTATTCGGGGAATGTAATGGGATGTCTTCCTTACATGTTCAAGTACAATAAAATTATCCAATTGGCCTATCTGGGGGACATTACATAACCTGGATGAAATTTCTGAGGGTTGTCACATGATCAAGGATGACTTTTCCAGAGGATATTGCGAGATCTATAAGGGATCACGTGAAGTGTTTATAAATGGTTCATGATTTATCATATTTATATATAGATCTTACTTGATGTAAAACTTCCCATTCATGAGATCATCTACTTCGGGATATCCTCATTGATGCCTATTTGGGGATCCAATAAAACGAATGTTCACATATGAGAGTCTAGAGGTAAATTTTTCATGCCAAAGTGGGGGATTTATATTCCTCAACACCCAAGATTTTTTCTTTTTTTTTCATGGCATGTATCCTGTGGATCCATGAGAGATTTGGGGGAGGGATTCAGAATCATTCACTCCAAGACTTCACGTTGTAAGTCATTCTGAGGAAACCACATGATTTTCAGTGACAATATGACGAGCTCTTATCTTCCTTCTTTATTGGGTAATTTTTAATTAATGGGTTCTCACCAAATCATATAGACTTGATAAATGTATTCCATATTATCTGGTCAACATGTATACGTGCCTTTGTGAGATAAGGGTTCACATCATAGGTAATTTTCAAGATGTTAGGTGATGTATATGTTACTTTCCATGAGAAAATGTTGGCTTGTCTAGTGGCTTTCACAAAATCAAACCAGGTTGTTAGGGGATCTTGTGAGACCATGCTACAGTCAGCTGAGGTGCATCATGTGAGTTTTTCAAGAACAAGAGGCTCCATCACTTCTTCCATTAATTATTTATTTACTTTACAATGGTTGGGGATCTCGGGTGGTTTTCTGAGTGAGGTTGAGGACAATCACTCTACCTCTTGGTGATGCATCATGTTGCCAATAATAGGTCCTATAGAGATACAGAAGAATGTCATGGACATATCCTTCCCTTTATCATTAAGGGGCTAAAGGGGAGAGCATGTTGTTTCATGGATATCCCCAAGGACCTTAATGTGATGAGGATGACATGCCATTGGAAATTCGTGAGATGATTTGAACACATCTTCGGGATATTTTAGTGTATTTCAAATCACCTGGTGCATGTGAAAATATATTAATATCCATAATAGAATCCATACATCAGCCAATTTATTTCCATTATTTATTTTAAAATGGTTTGGGATCTTGTAAGTTATCTCAAATGTTTTAGAGTGTAATTATTCTCCCAATTGATGACACGTCACATGTGTTTTATGACTATAAGAGGCTGTTGAGCAAATTATTGTTTTCAGCAATACATAATAATGTTATTTAAAGGGGGAGATTATTGAAAATAATACTTTGTCTCTTTATGATAATTATGATTCTTACAAATACCCTTAATTATTTTCTAATGATTTTATTTGTTAATAATTAGCATGAATTTATTAATTTATTTTACTCTTCAAATTTCTAGAATTTATCATTAATGAATTCGTATTTAGCGCGTTATGGAAACACTGTTCATGTGCTACTTATTCGGAATCTTCTTTAGCGCGTTCTGGAATCACTATTCATACCCTACATGGATAAACGTAGTGTAAGCATGAAAAGCTTGTATACTTTTTGAGTTAAGAGAAAAGTATGGTTAATCAACCATACGCTATCAGCAAAGTATGAAAGAAGAGCCTTATGTTAGGAAGGAACCTTACGTTTGGGTTATCAGCAATGTATGGAAGGAGAACCGTACGTAAGTACTAAACGTTGTGTTTGTTTCTCAAAAGTATGGTTCATCAACCTTACTTTTGTAAACAACCATACGTTCTTGGAAAAGTATGTATCTTTTACCTTACGTTTTAGAGTTGAAGAAAAAGTATGGATGATCAACCCTAAGTTTATGATCAACCTTACATTTGAAGAAACTAACATGAACCCTATTTTTATGTTCAACCTTATGTTGTTAACCCCACGTTTGGAGGCCACATCATCAACCTTACGTTTGGCGTCGGAAAGTTTGAAAGATGATATTTTTTATGCAACTGTCAGCAAGCTGATTGTTATAAGGATTGAAAGCTGGATTAAAAGTCGATTTTAAAATACAACTTTGACCGATTCAAAGCCGTTTTATCAATAGATTAAAGATCGAATTAAAAAGAGCTTTTAATGCCAAGTCTACTGGGAAGTTATGACTACTCTGTAAATTCAAATGTTTGAATATCGCGAGTCAAAAGGTGACTTTTATGGATCTAAATGTGTAGGGAATATGCTCTGCTTTATTATATATGTTTTCTCTGAAACACTAGGAACAGGTGTGTGGTGATCAATCTATTATTCAAAAAAGGTTGAAAACAGAGACTACAAAAAAATCACTCCGATCTGCTGATTCAAAGAGGAGCGTCAAAGCTCAGTTTAATTAAGAAGGAACTCGATAGAAGATTCACTTGTTCTACATCAAATATCTGTTGTGGATCTACTACTGTAGATGTTTTGAATTATATTTCTATATCTACTGAAACCGGATCGACTCAAAACTACTTCGACGTGAAAATAAATATTTCTATAGACGATGTTCCATCTGTTGTCATTTGCATTCTGTTGCAATTGTGAAGAACAACTGGAAAAGTTCTTTCTAAAATTACTTTTATCTTGAGTAAACAGCTTCTCGTACTAAGCTAAGTAGGTTTGTGTTTGAACCAGATTACTTTGTTTTTCCTTGTATTGTAAAGGTGTCAACTGCCCATACTCAGTTGGGAACCGGTCTGTTGAAACGTGGACCAGATAGTGAAAATCACCAAACTCTTGGAGTAGAACATTGGTGGAGTGGACTGGGGGCCTTCTGTTCCCCGAACCACAATACATCTTGTGTTTCTGGTATTTAAATTTCCGCTGCTTCAATTTATCTGATTAAAGTTAAAAGGCAGAATACAATCACAAAAAGATTTTTGAGAAGACACAATTCACCCCCCTCTTGTGTGTATTTGGTGTAATCCGATCCAACAATTGGTATCAGAGGTTGAGCTTTCTGACAAAGATTTAAAAAGCTGAAAGTGATTATACACAGATCAAGATGACTGATACAAGAGTGTGAATGTATATGGTCAGATCACCGTACTTCAATGGAGAAAACAATGGATGCTGGAAGTCTCAAATAATCATCTATCTGAAAAATCTTGGATACAGAGTCTATTCTATGATTTTAACTCCATATGAAATACCAGAAAAACTTGAAATATGGAGTGTAGCTATTGAAGAAAAATATGATATGAATTCGAAGGCTATGAATGCAATCATCTGTGGTCTAGGACCAGATGAATTTACCAGATTATCTCAGTGCCCGACAACATATGTGATGTGTAAAACAATAGTTGTTGTGTATGAAGGAACAGAAAATGTGAGGCAAATGAGATATACAACTGCAAAATTGAAATTTGATACATTCAGAATGTTTGAAGGTGAAAGCATTAACCAAATGAATGGGAGATTGAAGGAAATTTTCAATAATATAACAGCTCTAGGAGAACCTATCATGTAGGCTGATCAGGCATTAAAAGTATTGAGAGTACTGCATACAAAATGGAATGGAATCTCTAAAGCAATCAGACAGTCGCCACCTGTCAAAGACATAACCATGAGAGAAATGATTGGAAAATTAATGATGTATGAAGTTGAGATGGAAGATGAAGCTAATGAACATAAAGTTCTTATCAAAAGAGAAGATACTTCCTTGAAGGTAACTTCACAACAAAAGAATAGAAAGATGAAGAACAGAGAAGTCAAAGCTAAATCAGAGAGCTCAGACTCATCAAACTCAGATGAAGAACTGGCTTAGCTAGCGAGAAAATTTAGAAACTATTACAGAAAGAAAATAAGCTTCAAAAAATCCTTTAAGAGAGATGATAATGAAGTAAGATTCTATGAATTCAAGAAGATGTGGCATATTAGAGAAGATTTCCTACAATTGAAAGATGAAAAGAAGAAGACATTTTTCAAAAGAAATGACTATGATAAAAAAGACAAGAAAGCTATGAAAGCCACTTGGAGTGTATCAGAAGACTCCAGTAGCTCTCTTGAATCAAGCTCAGAGAAAGAAGAAGTCAATATAAAAGCAAAAATGTGTTTAATGGTAGAAACTGATAAGGTAGCAGGCCACCAGAGTAGAAAATATATATGGTACATGGATAGTGGCTGCTCAAGACATATGAGTGGAAACTCATTGAATTTTTCTTCACTCACTCAAAAGGAAGGAGGACTTGTCACATTTGGTGACAATGCCAAAGGAAAAATCATTGGCATTGGAACTGTTGTAGATCCAAAAAAAATTCTCAATCAACATAGTACTTTATGTACAAGGATTAAAACACAACCTGATAAGTATCAATCAACTTTGTGATGATGGATATACTATTTATTTTACTAAAAATTGTTGTACTATTTCTAAAGATAAACTGTTTGAATTTAAAGCACCAAGAACTGATAATGTCTATACATTGGATTTAAATTCCTTGTGTAAACAACAAGTAAACTGCTTGAATACTAAATTAAGTGAATCTTGGATCTGGAATATAAGACTTGGACATTGTAATATATATGTTCTAAATAAGTTATCTAATAAACATTTAGTTCCTGATTTACATAGTCTCAAATTTAAAAGTGACAGATTCTGTGATGCATGTCAACTTGGCAAGCAACACAAATCATCCTTCAAATCTGTTAACAAGATTGATACATCTAAACCTCTAGAACTTATTTATATGGATTTGTTTGGACCCTCAAGAGTACCAAACTTTTCTGGTAAATTTTATGTATATGTTTTAGTTGATGACTATTCTAGATTTACATGGATTTTCTATTTAAAATTTAAAAATGAAGCTTTTACTTTATTTGATATTTTAAGTAAAGGTGTTCAAAATGAAAAGGGTTTTAAAATAATTTCATTAAAAAGTGATCATGGTGGAGAATTTGAGAATCAGGAATTTAATTCCTTCTGCTCATACATGGGTATTAAAAAAACCTTATCTGCACCAATAACACCTCAACAAATTGGAATTACTGAAAGAAGAAATAGGACTATTCAAGAAATGGCTAGGACTATGCTAAATGATTATAGCCTTCCTACTAACTTTTGGGCAGAATCTGTAAGCACAACCTGCTATATAATGAATAGAGTTTTAACTAGGCCTCTTTTGAAAAAGACACCCTATGAACATTGGATAAACAGAAAACCTAAAGTTAACTACTTTAAAGTTTTTGGATTCCAGGTTTAAATCTTAAACAACAAGGATAATCTTGGTAAGTTCGATCCAAAATCTGATGAATTAATTTTCTTAGGATATTCAGTTACTTCCAATGCTTATAGAATCTATAATAAGAATTCAAGGATTGATGAAGAATCAGTTCATGTGAAATTTGATGAATCTAATCCATTTGAGAAAAGGACAAATCAAATGGATGAACCTGACTCTAAAGATCACAAGAGACTTGAGAAATTAAAGATTGATTTTGAAAATGATATAAAAGAAATTCAGTCCAGTTCAGAGGAACATGATACTAAAGAACCTTTAAATGTTTTTCCTAGACAGTCTAGAACCCTAAAGAATCACCCTTTAGAAACTGTGATAGGTGACTTAGAAACTGGTATTCAAACTTGGGAAACATAGGAAACCTAGTGGAATTCTCTACCTTCCTATCTGAACAAGAAACCAAGACTATAGAAGAAGCTTTAGATGATGAAAGCTGGGTAATATCAATTCAAGATGAATTAAACAAGTTTAATAGAAATGAAGTTTGGAAATTAGTGGAAAGACCTAATAATTATCCATTAATAGGAACCAAATGGGTCTTTAGAAATAAACAGGATGACCAAGGCACGATAACTACAAATAAAGCCGGATTATTAGCTAAAGGATATAATCAAGAAGAAAGAATATATTATGATGAGACTTTTGCACCTGTAGCTAGGTTATAATCCATTATAATCCTTTTATCCTATGCATCTTATATGAATTTTCAATTATTTCAGATGGATGTTAAATCTACCTTTTTAAATGGTTATTTAATGGAGGAAGTTTATGTTGAGCAACCTCCTGATTTTGAAAATTCTCAAAAACTAGATTCTGTTTTTAGATTTACTAAAGCTCTTTATGGCCTTAAACAAGAACCTAGAGCTTGGTATGAAAGATTAAGTTCTTTTCGATTGGAAAATGATTTTACTGTTGGAATGGAAGACCCAACACTCTTTAAGAAAACTGTGAAAAATAATATTTTATTGGTTCAAATTTATGTTGATGAAGTAATTTTTAGATGAACTAATAAAACCCTTTGTCATGAGTTTTCAAAGTTAATGCAAAAAGAATTTGAAATGAGTATGATGGGAGAAATAAACTTCTTCTTAGGACATAAAATTTATCAAAAAGATTTTGGAAATGTTTTAAATCAAAGCAAATACATTACTGATTTGTTGAAAATATTTGGACTTGAAAACAGCAAGACATATACAACTCTTATGTGTACTAATATAAAAATTGATTTAGATGAAACTAGAAAATCAGTTGAAAACAAGTTATATAGAGGTATTATTGGTAGTTTATTATATCTTACCGCTATCAGGCCAGATATAATGTATTTAGTATGTCCTTGTGTAATATTTCAATCAAATCCTAAAGAATCCCATCTAACTGCTGTTAAAAGAATTTTTAGATAATTAAAAGGAACTGTTTTTCAATCTCTTATTTATCTTAAAACTTTTAATTTAAATATGATTTCATATTCGGATTCTAAATTTGGAAGTTTTAGATTAGATAGAAAAAGAACATCAGGAACATGTCACTTTTTAGGAAAGTCTTTAGTGTCATGGTCTAGTAAGAAACAACATTCAGTTTCCCTATCAACAGCTAAGGCAAAATATGTTTTTGCTGGGAGTTGTTGTGCACAAGTGTTGTGGATGAAAAACACTCTTATGGACTTTTAATTGAATTTTAATAATACACCTATTTTATGTGATAATACAAGTGCAATTAATATTTCAATAAATCATATTAGTCATTCTAGAACTAAGCACATTGATAAAATGCATCACTTTTTAAGAGATCATGTTCTTAAAAAGGATATATCTTTAGAATTTGTAAGTATTGAAATTCAATTAGCTGATATTTTTACTAAACCACTTCCCTCTGCAAGGTTTGATTTTATTAAGGTGGAGCTAGGTTTATTTGATTTTAAAAAAAATTATTTTATAATGCTAGTTTATTATTTTTAATTTTGCTTAAAATAATTTTGCTATTTTGTTTTTCAAACAGAATAAGTTTCATTTATCCACGTAATCTAATTTATTTATTTTAAAATATATGTAATGATTATTAAAAACACGGGAATCAAGGTTGTTAGAAACCCTTTCAACTTCTAAACCATTTCATTTCTATTGAAGCCTTTTCAAACCCACAAACTGCACCTCTGCTTATGAACCATATTCTTCGAACCTCTGAAACCCTAACCTTCATATCGTTAGAGATTCCCGCAGAGATGGTAAGGAATAAAAGAGCTAGTGAATTCGAGACAAGCAATTCCAAGAGACAATGCCCCGAAGGAATAAAAATCTTACAGGGTAAGGTAATCGATCTTGACTGGTTATTTCAAACGAATCTACTGTTGAAACAAGCACTGTCATTTCACAACCTTGAACAGATGTTCAATAGTGAAAATATGGAATTTCTGTATGAGGTAGAACTCAGATATTTCTTCAAATCTGTACAGTTTAGTCTGGGAGATACTGAGGACATTATGATGGCTAAGATAGAGGATAGGGATTTCTCAATCTCGTTAGTAGAAATTGGATAGATTCTCAAATGCCCTCATGAGGGAGTTTTTCATTTCGATTTGAAAAATATTGGAGATTCTGTGCATAAATCCAAGGAAATAATGTCATTTCTTATTGGTATGAAGACTATAAAGAAAATTTTTATCAAGGATTTGGAGCCTGATCAGAAAATTTTGGTCAAATTTGTTTAGAATGGAATAGGTCCCAGAATGGCAGAAATATAAAAGATTTTGTACCCTGATATGTACATAATGTATCTTCTGTTATGTGATATCAAATTAAACTTCCCATGGTACATGGTAAGGTACCTTAATTACTACTGTCAAAGTGATGCCCAGATGAACTTTTACCCTTACAGTTGATTCATTTCTAAACTGTTGGTTAAGAAATACAAGGTGAGATTAGAGGATACCCGCATACACTATCATCACAATAATGTGTTTAATGCTGGATCTTTAATGAAGATTGGATACTTATGGAGCACCATTAAAGGAAATAAATTTCCAGTAGGAGCTGAGGATGACTCAGAGAGTGCTCAACCTCAACCTGCTATGTCCAAAGAGGGACAAGCTGAATCAAGAGTCAGAAATGTAGCAATAATGATCCGATTTGAAGTGGAAGATGCTAAGGAAGAAAGAAGTCAGGTGGGACTGCAATCTCGAAGAACTAGACCTGTTAATGAGGAAATTATTTCCCCTGAATAAGCAACAATAGAAGCTTTATTTTCTTATTCTTTTGTAAGATATGCTGTTATTGATAAGACCATGGAAGATGTTAGTGAAAAAATAGCACCAGTAGAGGGATCAAGAGTTCAAGAAGAAGCTCAAAGGGAGAGTCTGAAACAGATTGTAGCTAATGTTGAAGTTACACTTCAACAGGAACATGATAAGGAGGCACAACCTGGTGAGGAAGTGGCCAGAACTAAGGAAACTCCTGAAAATATGGTTCTCGAAATTCCAGTGGAAGACAAAGATGCTAATGTTTGTGATGAACAACTCCCTTATGCTCCAACAGAGGTACTTCAAGCGGAGTTTTCTATGGAAGAGTCTGGAAAGGACTCTGAGGAACAATTTGTGGAAAAACCTACTTAGGACAAGGAAAAAGAAAAATCTGATGCTGAATCATTACCTTTGGTACTTCTATATCATCCAGAGCCTGAGAATGCGAATCAAGCACAGGGTGCATCTGATTCAAGGAAGAAAGAAGTTGACGAACTGTACAAAAAGGTGTCTCAGTTGGAATCTAAGAATATCATTCTGAGAAATTCCTTGGACTTAAAATAATTGAGATTTCAAAATCTAAACGAGAGTACAGTCTCAAGGAAAGAAGTTGAAATGTTTAAAGAGGATATGCTAAATGCAGTTTCAAAATTGAAATCTGAAATGGTTATGAAGACAGATTTATCAGATCTTGAATTGTTTATAGAGAACCTATTTGCATCAGTTGCAAATAGTGTTGTTAGTGGATCAGGTACTTCACCTGATTTAATCAGAAGATTTCAAGCTATCACAACAGTGATGAGAAACATGAATGACCGGATGCAAGATCTTCAATGTAACAGTGATCTTTTATCAGTGTTGCTGGAAAATCAGAAATTTTTAGTGGATCAACTGACATATAGTGAGCCACCAATCAGAACACTTTTAAATCAGATGTCAGAGAAGCTGTCAGTATTTATAGAAAAATAGGAAAGGATGCATGAGTTTTTTAGAGTCAATTTAATAGAGGATATTCATATGACTCAGGATAACAGAGAGATCATTATCAAACTTGAAGATGGGATGATGAAGCGACTCAGGGAATTATGAAAACCGGGTCCCGGTGACAGCACAACCACCGCGCCTTAACATGGTCGTCGGGTCCTGGCCCACCAGGTACCAGCAGTTTCCCCGCAGACATGTGGGGCCCACCCCAGGGTCCACCCACGTGCCTGAACGGGTCATCTGATTAATGATAGTCCCCACAGGCCAACACATGTCCTTTACAGTGTGCTTTGTCCTAACTCACACACACCCTGGGAAACTTCACAGAAGGTCACCCATCCTGATCACTACTCCAGACTCAGGGAATTGTGACAACCGGGTCCCGGTGACAGCACAACCACACCGACTTAACATGGTCGTTGGATCCTGGCCCACCAGGTACCACCAATTGCCCCGCAGACACATGGGGCCTACCCCAAGGTCCACCCACGTGCCTGAACGGGTCATCTGACTAATGATAGTCCCCACAGGCCAGTACATGTCCTTTCCAGTGTGCTTTTTCCTCACTCGCACACACCCTGGGAAACTTTTTAGATGGTCACCCATCCTGATCACTACCCCAGACCAAGAACGCTTAACTGTGGAGTTCTAATCAGATAGGCTCCAGAAAAGGAAGGTGCACCATGTTGACATTAGTCGTATCATTTAGTCATGTAACCCTTTATTATTTGGATACAATCACCCCCCTTTAGAGCACAACACCCTCGTTGTGGGCCCTATATCTCAACCTCGGCAGTGCACCGCACTTAAGGCTGGTTACCACATTTGATACCAAATGTGACAACCGGGACTCGGTGACAGCACAACCACCCCACCTTAACATGGTAGTTAGGTCCTAGCCCACCAGCTACCACCATTTTCCCCATAGACACGTGGGGCCCACCCCCGGGTCCACCCACGTGCCTGAACGGGTCATCTGACTAATGATAGTCCCCACAGGCCAACACATGTCCTTTCCAGTGTGCTTTGTTCTCACTCACACACACCCTTGGAAATTTCCCAGAAGGTCACCCATCCTGATCACTACTCCAGGTAAAGCACACTTAACTGTGGAGTTCAAATCAGACAGGCTCCCGAAAAGGAAGGTGCACCTTGTTGACATGAGTCATATCATTTAGTCATTTAACCCTTTATCATTTGGGGATGTTACAGGAATAGTTTACATAAATCAAGTCTGTAATCCATAAGAGATAGAACCTATTGCATATATTTCCCAAACCTTGATTCCTGTGTTTATCATACTTGTATCTATTTTTTTATTTTTAATGAAAATATGTTTCTTTCTTTCTATTTGTTTTACTGTCTTTATTTTGAAATGCTAGTACTCCAAATTTAATTATTGATAATCAGTTAATAATTGCATTTAACTACAGTTCATTGCAACATTAAATGTGTTAAAATCCTAATTTATCATTTTTTTGATATCACAAAAAGGGGGAGAAATTTGGATAAACACAACATTTTATTTTAAAAAACCTTATTTAAATGATTTCTTGTATATTTAATGTTTTGGATTTATACAGATTTATACTTATACAAAATAATATTTTAATGTTATTAACAGTCGTTTATTATAAAAGGGAAGTTTCCTTTTTCTTTTTATTCAGAGGGAGAAATTAGAATAAAACTAGAAACATTTATTTCTAAAGAAAATTTTTTTTATTTTCATGAAGGGGGAGAAATATTTATTCATTGAAATGATTTTGTTAAAATTAAATATTGTTTTATCCTCTCAAAATTATGAAACTTTATGTTACTAATTTTTGAATTTAATTTTATTTAATTAGTTTTATTATCTTATGGGTTTTGTGATCATCAAAAAGGGGGAGATTGTTGAGAAAATTATTGTTTTCAGCAATACATAATAATGTTATTTAAAGGGGGAGATTATTGAAAATAATACTCTGTCTCTTTATGATAATTTTGTTGCTCACAAATAACCTTAATTATTTTCTAATGATTTTATTTATTAATTATTTTGCAGGAATTTTTTAATTTATTTTACACTTAAAATTACGGGAATTTATCATTAAAGTATTCGTATTTAGAGAGTTCTGGGAACACTGTTCATGTGATACTTATTCGGAATCGGCTTTATCACCTTCTGGAATCACTGTTCATACCCTACGTGGATCAACGTAGCATAAGGATGAAAATCATGTATAATTTTTGAGGTAAGAGAAAAGTATGGTTAATCAACCATATGTTATCATCAAAGTATGGAAAAAGAGCCTTACATTAGGAAGGAAACTTACATTTGGGTTATGAGAAAAGTATGGAAGGAGAACCGTACATAAGTACTAAACGTTACATCTGTTTCTCAAAAGTATGGTTCATCAACTATACTTTTGTGAAAAACCATACGTTCTTGGAAAAGTATAGATCAAGTAAAAGTATGGATCTTTTACCGTACATTTGAGAGTTGAAGAAAAAGTATGGATGCTCAACCCTATGTTTATGATCAACCTTACATTTGAAGAAAGTAACATGAAACCTACGTTTATGTTCAACCTTACATTGTCAAACCTACGTTTGGAGGCCACTTCATCAACCTTACGTTTGGCGTCAGAAAGTTTGAAAGATGATATTTTTTATGCAACGGTCAGCAAGCTGATTGTTAGACAGAATTTAAGCTGGATTTAAAGTTGATTTTAAAATTTGACTTTGACCGATTCAAAGTCGTTTTATCAACGGATTAATGATCGAATTAAAAGGAGCTTTTTATGCCGAGTCTTTAGAGAAGTTACGACTACTCTGTAAATTCAAATGTTTGAATATCGCGAGTCAAAAGGTGAATTTTATGGATCTAAATGTGCAGGGAAAATGCTATGCTTTATTATATATGTTTTCTATGAAACACTAGGCACATGTGTGTGGTGATCAATCTTTTATTCAAAAAAGGTGGAAAATAGAGACTGTAAAAAAATAACACTGATCTGATGATTCAAAAAGGAGCATCAAAGCTCTGTTTATTTAAGAAATAAATCGATAGAAGCTTCACTTGTTATACATCAAATATCAATTGTGGATCCACTACGGCTGAAGTTGTGAATTATATTTCTATATCTACTACAACCGGATCAAAAAAGAACTACTTCGACTTGAAAATCAATATTTATAGAGATGATGATTCGTCTGCTGTAAATTGCATTCTATTGCAATTGTGAAGATCAATTGGAAAAGTTATTTCTAAAGTTCTTTTTATCTTGAGTAACCAGATTCTCATACTAAGCTGAGTAGGTTTGTGTTTGAACTAGAAGGCTTTGTTTTTCCTTAGATTCTAAAGGTGTCAACTTCCTGTACTCAGTTGTGAACGGTCTGTTGAAACGAGGGCCAGATAGTGAAAATCACCAAGCTCATGGATTAGAGCATTGGTGGAGTGGGCTAGGGGCCTTCTGTTCCCTGAACCACTCTACATCATGTGTTTTTGCTATTTAAATTTCTTCTACATCATTTTATCTGATTAAAGTTAAAAGGTAGAACACAATCACTCAATGATTTTTGAGAAGACACAATTCACCCCCTCTTGTGTATATTTGGTGTAATCCGATCATATAGAGGCTCCCAACTTTTGAGAATTTTTTTCTAATATTCAGACCAACTTAATGATGTCTATTTTTCATCCACCATTGTACAACTCATGTGTCTTTGGGGAGCATTATCTAACTACCACCACATGATCAACGAGTGTCTCTGGCATCTAAAAAAGAGTAGAGGGATGTGTCATAGGGGCTATGTGAAATATTCCATAGGATATGCAATGTGCATAGGTCCTTTTCATGACCTTTCTTAGGGTCACAGGATCATGGGTCTTATGGGGTCTTATATAATCCCTGATTCATTGGACACCTTCTTTTTTCCTTTATTTTGTATGGAAAATAATAATCATATTCAGGTATTTCTTCATTTTTGAATTTTCTGATGCTCATTAGGTAGGGGTTAGTAGATGTGTAGGATCTCCCAGATGCATTCTTTATCAAACATCATTGATGAAGAAGGAGTTCCTGAATTAAATGGACTCTTTTCCTATGATAACTGATGGTGTTCTCATAGAAGAAGTACTAGGTTCTCGCCAATGACTCTCTTTAACATAAAATATCTTTCCATAATAATAACACATTTAATGATTTGTCATACATTATATTTTTCTCATGAAAGTATATTTTTATCTGTGTATGTGAATACTATTTCCTTGAATTTAGGTAAATTTAATCATCCAATATATATATAAATTTAAAAACATTTAATGTTACATAACATCTTAGTATAATATAATATTTTGACCAAATCATTATAGTCCACATGATATTTGAATATTTTGGTTTCATCTTATCCATATTTGCATTAGATTTGATTTGATTTTAAATCATTTCACATGTGCATGAGATCATGTAGCATTATGGATTGGAAATTATTGTTGGGGCAGGAACCTCATCACACAATATTACCATGGATTCGATGATAAATACATATTTTTAATCATGATACTCATTTAATATAATTTTTTTTGGAATCCATGAATTATATATCACCTTATATTATCTGATTTTTTATGATTATAAAAATATTTGTATTCATATTTATCCATACCAATTCATAGAATATAAATTCTGTAATTTTAACTGCTTATTCTAAATATCTATTATGATTCCCTCTCATTAATTTTAGTTTGACAAATGAAAATTTATCCCGTTGATATTTTCCCTTCATAGAGTTATTCAAGAATGTAGCCAATGAAGTCCACGTAGGATCCTTATGAAGATTCCTCTTTTGGTTTCACTATTATCATTGGGAAAAAAGTTCCTAGAATCGTTATATAGCTCATTCGTATCTTATTAATATTCTACCCTATAATAAATTTTTATTATAACTAGTCCATTGTACTATATTATGTATCCTTAGAATGTCACTTTTTACCTAATGAATCCTTCTCTGTAGAGTTCATGTACCATAAGATGCTATACTCTCACATAGTGTAGGGCTCATGTGAATTATTTTGTACCCTACTAGACTTCAGCTTCTCTAAATTCTCAAAAAGTGTTATACCATATAATTTCAGATTTTATCCTATTAAGTTACTATTATGAACCCTTTGAAGCTTATCTATACCCAATAAATGTGCCCTAAGATGGTAAGTTGTACCCTAAAACGTCTTCTTGTTTGACTAAAAACCATGTTGCTGCTCTTATCATATCATTACGTTATTGTATAATCCAAAAATGAATTCTTCTAGAAGTATCCATACATACTATACAAATCTAGGAAGATATATTCTATTATTTTGGGTGATAGCATAGAGGAACCAAGTGCCTGTACCATTCACCATTAATAAAATAAGTAATCCTTTGATCATTAGTGAACTTTATCCTATTTTATCATTCTTGAGTGTGAGGATGATGATTATTCTCTCCACATTGTTGAGATATTTCTTGATAGGTTCACATCATCATGAGATAATTCCCTTGAGATAATTATTTTTTTCAAAAAAAAAATATCACACCCCTCCAAAATGATATAAATCAAATTATATACTTAGTGTTAATCAATTAGTAATTACACAAAGTCCCTTTATTTGTTTTTTTATTTTATGTAAACCCCATGTGAAATAATAATTATTATAATAATAATACATTTCATAACAATCATAAAACTTATAGGTATAAAAATATAATTTGTTAAATAAATAAATAAAAAATATATTTAAATGGTATTAATTAAATTTATATCTTTTATGTTGGGCCCTTAACCCATCCCAAAAATGCTCACCATTTATCAAACCTATAATGATAAATACTTATTTTAAAAATTAATATAATTATATTATTTTTTAAATAAATAAAATAAAATAAAATAAACTAAATTTTAAATAAATATATATTTAAAATTTAAATCACAAATAAATTCTAAACTTGAATAGATATGGTGGATGAATTGATATGATAAACATATCCTAGATAATTATTATTTCATAAAAAAATTAATTTTTATAAATATTAAATTGAAATAGAAAAAGAATTGAATATGTATATACACTTTAAGTGAGAGCATTGAGGATGCTTTCTCAGTGCCTTGAGGTGAGATTTCTAAAAGTAAAAGGTCAAAATATAGAAACACATCAATGAACCCATAGAGAAATAATCTAACGTTTCAATGACAATACCCTCATTTGAAATCTTATTGAGTAATATAGACCCTTTCTCTCAAAATATCATCATGGTGGTAGTAGAATTATCTCATCAACATATATTATCACCTAATTTTATTTGAATCTATAAAATAAATTCATTGAAGAAATACCATGGCCATTGATTTAGTCAAACAGCTCTATTTCAATCAAAGTTTTAGAGATATCTTCTTCCATAAATTTTAATGTGATAATTTATTTTATGAATTATTCAATTAATGTCATATCACTTATGACACACAAAACATATTCTTCCTCTCCATGATCATATTTCATCATGGTTTTTTAATACATAAAAGTATCAAACTCTTGAATTACAGTGATAATATTCTCATTTTTATGGTCTAATACACATGTATGTAAATTGGAATATCCAATGGAAGATATAACAAAATGAATTTCTATTAGAGAGTTTGTTCTCATAACCTCTGTTTATGTAGATTACCATGTGATAAATTCAATAGAAGAACTATAATATGCTTATGAGGCACCAGAACATAATATTAAAACACCATCTATTTCTAATTAGGTATATTTGATCCAGAGAATTAGATATTTGTTTATGAATATTATCATTACATCTCTAATTTCTCATTATACTAGGGAAATGTTATAACCATTCGATGCAACAATAATTTAATAACATTATCACATTTATGTCATGAATAAGAACATTAATCATGTGAAAATAAATTTATTAATATTTTGTTAAAATTTTGTACAATGTTATTTGGTTCTATATAACTATCTTTTACAATATTATACTTTTAACATATCAAAAAAACATTATCTTCTTGTTTTATTATAATTGTATTGGAAACTATATCATATGGAGTGTTCTAATGTTGTATTGACAAAGAAAAAATATAATAATTCATGGATAATTTAATCTCCATATTTAGATAATAATTTGATCATATAGGTTTGGATATTATTGTTTTTTAACTATATTTTTTATAATAAAATGTAGGTAGTTGGTGATTGTTAAACCCATGACCGATGATGTTTTTTGTTAATACATTTCATGAGACTCAATATAATTGATAATAATTTTAAGTGTTTAATAATTAATTTTTGATATGTTAATGTATTTGAATATAATTTAATATAGTTGTAGAAAGTTGGGAGTTAATACATAAGATTAATTAGATACTGGGGATATTTACTCAAAAATAATTGCACCAATTATGAAAGAGTAACAATGATTTTAGAATTCCAAATGTAATATTGTATAAATTATAAATATTCAAAGATAAAATTTTAATATCTCATAAAGGAATAATTTAAATGGTATTATTATATATAAGAATAAACATTTTGTTTCACTGTGATATTTAAGAGTAACTTAATGAATATATAAAAGTAAGATGGTGATAATAAAGAGTAACTTTGAAATCTCATAGCTTATGTAAGATTAATTTTATGGATATATTATTGTAAAATGTGGTTTCAATAGATATGTTAGTCGTTTTTGAAGACCAAAAAAGAGTAAAAAAGAGTTCTTATTAGGTCCCAAAATTTCAAATATTATAATGTTGTGTTAATAATTATATGTTAAGAATAGTAATGATTTATAATGATAATTATTCAAGATATTAATAGTAATGATATCATAATGTGAATATTGTATCTTGAGTAGAAATTATGAACCATAATTATTTATATATCTGAGAATACATATATTAATAAAATATGTTGATTTTGTGAAGATTTATTTGAAATATAATTAAATTATAAGACAATGGATATTTGAGATGATTTTTGTGTGGAAAGTTTTGATATTCAAAGGGGAAGTTTTGGATTCGATTTTTGAAGATCAAAACTGTAGGATTTATCGGTGGGTTATTTGACTACATTAAATTTTTAGGATCATGTTTCCATTTTTTATGGGTGTTTCTGGAGTTTAATATTTGAAAATATCAATGTGATCATTATTATTTTTTTAAAAATATATGGGATTAAGGAACCCAGTGAATGATTTCTATGAAATTACTATGATAGAGATAACCCAAGAATATTTATATATATAAAAAGAATAATATCATATTATTCTAGTCCAATATGGAATTTTAATTTATTTAGTGAACATTCCTTGAGAGGTTTTTATTATTATTTGTGCTTAATAATTTGGTTCTTGTTTGGACTTCTTGGTCTCAGTACTATTTTAGGATCAATGATACACCCTTACATGTGGATTCAACTTGATAATAAAATATAATATGTGTATGTGGGGAGGGGATTTCAACCACTATTAACTTGGGATATAGTCATCCATTTTGGGGATGAAAATCATTAAATCATATTGTATTATCCATTTATATTCTATACCAAGTGGGATAAGAAATTATTTCTAAACAGACACAAAAGTGGATGTTCTTGAATGTGAAGACGTTATCAATAGTGATTCACCCACTCTTAGTGTTAACGATCTATTCGAGTGATCGTTATATTGATATATTGATAATGTTTGATCACATTCAATATAAACATACCTCAGTAAAAAATGTTTTGTAGGAATATTATATTTTTTAATTTTTAGTCAATCTATGGATGTTATAATTAATTTGGAAGATGGTTTATGATACATGGAGTTTAAGAATGCATAAAATTTAATCAATTTCCAATTCAATATGTGTGTATTAATAGGCATGGAGAATTAAACATTTTATAAAGTTTTATAACTAATTTCAATTACCATACTAAACATGATACTTTTTCAACAGGGGAGAATGAAATATACTCCTTGATAAATGATTACTTTTTCCTTAAATTGAAGCAACATCAGCATCAAAATATAGTGATACAAATATTCTAGGCTATGGTAGATATTAACTTGACAAGGTATGTGTTTGGAAATTTAGAACATCCATATCTATTTTGTAACGTATTAATGGACAATCTTTTTATTGATACAAATTCCAATTGAAGAGAAAACAATCCTAGGTAGAAAAATGTGTTTCATTAATTAGTTGAAGACGAAAATCATGAGTTTCTGAGATGTTTTTTATGTATTAAAAAAATCTACCAGATTTTTATCATATCAATTTACTATGTATAATTATAAATAATTAAATGCCTATAATATTGTAATTAAAGTGTGATGAATTTTATAAATCTAATATCTTCGGGTCATTTTATGACAAGAAGATTTTTTTTTAAATATTAGGATTAATTATTCAAAAATACATGAATTTACTAAATAAATTGTGTTATATTAGTGAGTTTATTATAGTAGAAATGATTTAATATTTTTTAGTCCAAGATTAATGTTATTGTGTAATTGGGTAAGTCTACATAAAATTTCAATGTTGGCTCTAGAATATCTCATAGAGTACCCTCAACTAGGGATCCTCCCCTTACGCACAATATTGAAAACACATTTTCATCCTTCCATATGTTGATTTATTGGGATATATATTTCCATTGACTCTTTTTTTTGTGATGGATTTATTTTGGTATTTTATGGAATCCACCTCTTCTATTTCATCTCGATGCCTTTTAGTTCTTCTTTCCTCAACATAGTTTCCAACTTTAGAAATCGAGAAATATGAATCAATCCACTCTATCCTCCCTATACCATCCATATAATTATAGAATGGAATTTTTGAATTAATTATTATAATGATTCTCATGAGTTAGTTAATGTATCACACTCAGGGTTAGGTACTAGCCCTTATAGTGAAAAGTTTTTCTAGTTTTGTCCCCTTAACTATGTGGTGACCTGATGTTTCATTGTTTTCATTTATTTAGAGGGTGATAGTGCTCTTAGATTTATTCCACTTGGTTTTGGTTTTGTATTTAGTTTAATGTTTTGATCAATGACTGGTTCATGATTTGTATCAATGATACCCTCTTATCATTCACGATGTTCTTGACTATTTGAAATTGGAGT
This sequence comes from Viscum album, assembly GCA_963277665.1. Classification (NCBI taxonomy): domain Eukaryota; kingdom Viridiplantae; phylum Streptophyta; class Magnoliopsida; order Santalales; family Viscaceae; genus Viscum; species Viscum album. The sequence goes on along the minus strand of OY728155.1, from coordinate 159,709,853 downwards.
GTTTGTCCTTAAAAATGATGATGATTTATCAATGAGTTATTATGGGAGATGCTTTGTTTTTTTAATGGTTTAATTTCATTTTCTAATATTTTATATTTTAAAAGTATCATTTTTATGGTTGTGAAGTACTTTGACAAAGTTTACATGTTTTATGATTTTAGGGTTTACAATTTATGGTGTGTATTTAGTGTATGGAATCATTAGTTTGGTAATAATTATCTTAGAATGAGTTTTCTATAGGTTAATTGTTGTTGTGGGGGATTTGGGATAAATTAATAAGGTGGTGGTAAGATTCATGATAACAATTATAGGTGATGAGACTTTAGTTGACACATGTGACATGTTTCTTGAGGTCTCGTTTGATTCGATATTCCTAGATGTGATAGCTGCAACAATTACTTATTAAATTTTGAATTTAGTGTCCTTTTTAATTTTTTATTCTACTTACATTTCATTTGTTATTTGTGGTGTTATTTATTTATCACTCAATTATAAAGGTACATAGCTTAAAAATAATAATATCTAGTTTGAGGTTGAAATTTTGATGGTATGAATCAAAATATTATTATAAAGAAGAAAAAATATAATTGTCCTATAAAGGTTTTTTGTTATATCTCATTAAGACCCTATTTGAAAAGATTATTTATTTCATCTAAAAATACTATGAACCCAATGTGGAATGCTATAGAAAATAAATATTATGGGTTCATGTGACATATAATAGATTCAAATCATAGAAAACATTTTATTCATTATTCTAAAATTTATCATCTAATCCAAGGAATATGAGTTTAAGATTAGCTATCGATGGATTAAATATTTTTATGACTTTTATTATATTTAATAATATATTATAATTTAATATAATTTCCTATAGTCTACCTCTATATATGTTTATACAACATACATACCTCATTATTTCAATGATTAATCATGAAAAAATTCATATAAATCATATTGATGTATACTTTTAATCTTAAATAAAATAATTTTAGGAGTTGTGTTTTAATAGTATTGAAACATGTGATGAATTCATCTGTAAAAATTTAAAACATTAACCTTTGTCTATTTAGAACCATTAGTGACGTCCTTAGACATGTTATTTTTTTGTTTGTAACACATATAATTTTTTTTTGATCCATATTTTTACATTTATTTTCAGCCTCAGTTTTTATCTTTTAGTAAAAAATAGTGCTTCGTATGCCATCATATATTTCACTATGAATTTCATAGACTTCAATGAAAAAGTCACAACTTAATGATACCACTAATTAGAGACCCCTAGCAATATCACTCACTAGTTTAGAAAATATTAGCTTAACTAGTGAATAATTAAGGATTATTTGGGATATTCCATCATTTAAATGATTGAGTGAAATTAGTTTAATATAGATTGTGAGTTGAAATTTTAACACCAAAATGAATGAAAAAAATTATATTTTTCAAACTTCCATTTTGGGAATTTAATTTTCTCATTGTAATATTTATGTTATGAATATTAAAAATAACATATTTTAAAACATTGTTTTCACATTACTTAATATGAATATTAAATCATAAGACTATCTTAATTTTTATAAGGACTTAAAATCAATGAATATAATATGTAATCTATGGATAGATGAAAATAGAAAGCATGCTATCAAATTTCATTAAATTGAAGGTATGTAGAAAACTATATTCCTTTGAATATTATAGAATGTGAATATACCTGATCTCTTTTCAATTAACACTTAAAAATGTGTTAATATAAAATATCATAGGTTATTGGGATTAAAAATTAATGATTCACATATTTTTCTTCATCAACTACTACCTTTGGTGTTTCATACTTTATTATCTAAAAATTTAAATACATTTGTAACATTTTTTTCTCATTATTCAGATTACTTTTTGAGAAAACTACATGAGCAATTTATCTTGTAATGATTTAGGAAAGAACTATACTAGAACATTTTAATATGGTGAAAATAGTTGTCCCATAATTTTTTTACTTATATGATACACTTGAATATGAATTTGGTTGACTAAAATAAATTAAAAGGCCCTATACATTATCGATGGATATATTTAATTTTAATGAAATTTATTTATATTTTTTTTATGTAAACAGTGATTTATAATTTATTATATACGTAGTTAATATTTTTTCATTCCATTTGTTTTAGAGATACCTTGTTTATTTGAAATCATATGAAAAAAAATATATTCTAACCAAAAGAATATATTTTTGAATGTTACTCTGTAGAGGATTTTTAGAAAATTGGGTGATATTTAGATGAGATTCAATAAAGTTAGTCATGTTTATTATATGATAACAAACTATCAAAATGATAAAAAAACAATCGTTTTTCTACTATTAGTTTACCATTTGAGTGGACCATAAATATCCCTTGGATATAAGTATAATTATTATAATCATGTATATGTGTGATACAACATAGTGATATTTTTTATCCATTAATTTAATTACTGTGTATATAAAAAGATACATATAATAACTAGATCATCAAATGATATATATATATATATATATATATATATATAAAGTGGTAAATAAAAAGGTGGTTGAAAAGTTTTCTCATCATGTGTGTTCAAAAAAATGTAACTCATATATATATATATTGTGATGTCAAATATATTATATAAATTTAACAACTTATATTAATTTTTATTAATCATTCATATTGATATTAATTATAATGTGTTAGTAGGATTGATATTTTTGGATTGTGTTTCACTAAAGTAGGCTTGAAAATTTTACTCTTTCAATTTTAATGACATCAAATTTAATTTAGTCGACTATGAGGAAAATATAAAAACATAGATTTGTGGGATATTTACATCCAATGAATTGAGATTTTAAATATCATTGATTGTTATTACAAAATTATACTACCATATACTTTTTTAGTTATGTAATTAAAATGAAACTGGGTTAATGTTTGTCATGGTATTGAATGAGATACCGTATGATTTACTTCTATGAACTTGTCTTAATTGATAAATATTGGCGATAATGAAAAACATGATTAGTATATCATTGAATCAGATAAAAAATGGTTTATTATCTTGTTGATTTAATAGATTAATGGTGGAGAATAGTTTTCACAGGAATGAAAGAGTCTTATGTGATATGGGTGATGAATTGGAAATATTTACTTATGAAATTGAATCCCATTAGTGACTAGATAATGACTCATTTTTTCATGATGATATTGAAAATATTTTTTTAAAAAGGTAGGATGAAGTAGATAATGTGGAAGAACTAATGATGGATAATTATAACTATATGACCATTTACAGATAAAATTAATGTATTTTTATACATTCATTAACTTATCATGTAACACCACAAGCTTCCATGGTACGCTCCCCTTTGAATAATAGAGCAGCGGGTGTTGTACCAAACCTCGAGTTCCAACACACCGCGACTAATCAAAGTAGTCGTTATGAATAGTAATACCCAATTTTTAAAATTATAGAAATTTTATATTTCAAAATGGACTTCATTTTTGGATTCGGAATATCGAAATTATCCTATGTTGAATTTTTGGTATTTTTCTGAGAACTTCTAATTTTTTATGAATAGTGAAAAATACTTAAAAACAAATTTTTTTAATCAAAATAATTTATAGTGATAAATTATACTATTTAGTGGTTTTAAAGTATAATTAGAATATATTTTTACCATTTTATTCAATGGTGTTCATTAGAATTAATGTCACTTTGAAATTGGACATAAACAATTGTTAATCTTTTGATATATATTGTTTCTTAAAAACACGCTATTTGTTGTGACGGTGAGAATTAATTATGAAATTAATTAATGAAACTTATATGTTTGGAATTTTTTAAAATAGACATCATTTTTGAATTCGGAATATCAATTATAGCTTAGGGTGAAAATTTGGCATTGTTCTGAAAAACTTCAATTTTTGATGAATAGTGAAACCACTAAGTGGTAGTTAAATAACTGATTTTTCGTTTAAATGAAATATTACCACTTCTGTGTTTTGATTTTCAAAAATCTGACATACATGGTTGTCATTAAGAAGTAAAATGTGGTTCAATGAGATTAAAATAATTTTTTGGTGAATAGTAACTTTTAAGTTCTTAATCGCGATTAGAGGTAATTAGTGTAGTTTAAGGTAAAAATAATGTTTTAATAATATGAGATGAGCTTGACACATGTCCTACCCTTATTGGATGTGCCATGGCCGACCAAGACAATCCATGGGTCAACTTGGGGACCCCATGGAGCCACTTTAGTTGGAAAATGACATAAATACCTTTTATTTAATGTTAAAGTAAAAAATGACACAAACATGAAATTGTTTACTAAAACAATTTTTACATGGGGTTATACAAGTAATATTTTTGACTATAAATAGTCATTGGAAAGCAAAAACGATTTTCTACATCATAGTAGTTTTTTTATAATTTTTAGACATTAAATAAATTAAATTATTTATGACATCATAATGATGCAGTGATGACCTCATTATTTAACGATTTTAATAAAATGAAAAGATATTGTAACATCCATGGATTACACTTGTCCAAAGACTATTGGATGGGTATATTTCGAACCCTTATCACCTTAGCCTCGAATTATATATGTTTGGGACCTTTAGAATCCGAAAACCATTGTATAATATAGTAATATTTCATTACTTTCCAAGAGTGCCCCTCCTCTCCATTTATAAAAGGCCCCCACCTCTACCATCACATTCACACTTTCAAGCCATTTGGATTGGCCAACATCTGCCCAAATACTCTCCCAACTTCCCTCCCTTACTCCTAGAAGCTTCAATTTGGGCAGAATTCTTCTTAAGGAAGCCTTTGGCTCAAATCAAAAAGAGTTACCCGTTTTTAAGGTAATGTCTTCTCTAATGTTGTTTTGTTTTATTTTGCTTCTACAACCCCCTAAACTCTATTAATTACTTTATTTTGTAACAAAACCAGTATATAAAATATACTAGGATGTTGTTATGATAAGGAATTTGTTTACACTTACACACACCTTCGTCTAATGGTTAAAGAACATACTGTTTTTGTGGGTGGCGAAATACTGCCTCACAAAATGATGATTGCTCAAATTCTTTTAACACCTATAATGGTGGCCATTTTGATGACACAATTTTCATATATGATATATATATTATGTTTATGTTTTCCTTATGCTTGTGTATTTTCATTTATGGAATACTTTATGATTTCCATTATGGGTAAACGCGATAATTTCATTTTAGGAAGTGCCGACTACCGCCCCCTCAAAGTGATGTGAATCGTTAATGCCATATTTGGGATGTATAAAGGATGGAGTAAATGATATTATATATGATATTATACTGGAACTATATTATACCTTTATATAATTATGATTTTATTCCATTAAATACGAAATAGAAATGAAAGTAGCGTTCATGCGTACGTACGGCTTACCGTCTCCATGAATGGTGCAATTCATTTCTTACCTCTAAATGTTACGTAATATTATGAATGAATGTATATACTGGATATATATGATATATATGACATCTAAATCATGAATATAATTATGGAGATAATGGATATTATACCACATAAACAACTTGTAATTATAAGAAGTTTATTTTTGACTCAAGTACCAAAGATCGACAAAACGACCGTTATTAACTTAAATAATTACATAATGTTCATATCATTGTAATAAGTGATATAAAAAGGATAATTAAATTTAAAATGGTTCTTAAGAAGGTAGAGAATAACTCTAGGTTATTATTCAGGAGGTTAAATAGAGGTCGAGTCAAGTCGGACACGAGGTAAGGGAACTTCTTAACCCAACTTCCATTCTTTGGGTTAATCTCCTACTTTCAAATTATGTCCTGATATTATTATGTCTTATTTTGTATTTTTACTTTCTTTATGTGTACCTATAGTAAATACACATAATAGATCAATTTTATTTTAAAAATGATCTTTTTAAGGACTTCGTCTCAATCTCCTTTCATTGAGGCATATTTGGTTTTATACACAACTTTCTTTTATACGGTGTATAAAACCCTTTGACTTTTACATTTATTCAAAAGGAATATTTTTATACGAAGAATTTAATAAACGACAAAAGGGAATGTTTTTGTCATACATATGCGGCGACAACGACTTCTCCGCCACCGTGACCATTATTTGAGTTTTGGCTTCTTCTACAAGCCATCACTTTTTTTAATGAAAAATAAATACAAAGTTTTAAATTTCTTTTATTTTGGTATTGAAAATGGTTTTGAAAGAATTTTTATTATATCAATGTGTTGTATTGAAATCTTGTGATTGAAATGTGGAAATGTTATGTTTCCTTTATGCATGTTTTATGTCATACGATTATGTTATGGTTTATGATATGTTTAAACCTATTCATATGAGGAATGCATTGGACTTAATAAGTGACGGGTGGTGCCCGCTATAGCTCCTCAATGCATCGGCAGGTCTCATGAGACAAACTAGTGTCTTGGCACGAGGCCTTGACAAAATATTATTTGTGGTCTTGGCACGAGGCCTTGGCTACGTGGTTATGATAGTCTGGAATTATGAATTCCATCATTATGAAAGTGGTTATTGATATTGCATGTGATTATTCGACCAGTAGAATATCCATGTGAATAAGTAAATGGCATTATCTCATTTTACTTTTTCCATATTATGCTAAAGTTCAAGTTTAAAAGGCTTTTGTTTTAGTTATACATTGCCTTAAATGTTAATGTTTATTTATGAAAGCTTCTACTATGTTGTTATCCTTACTGAGCATCTGAGCTCACCCATTTCAATGTTTTAATATTTTCCAGGATGTGAAGAAGTATTTTAGGAATGACCTAAAGGGATAGTCAGAAGAGGATATGAGTGTGGACTATGAAGACTTTGTTATTAGTTTTTCACTTTATGATCTAATGTAACATTTATGAATGTATCTAGTGTTTCCAAGGCTACTAAACTAATCGGTCTTTCGAGACTTGATCTTTTGTGATCATGCCAATGTTACAAAGTAATGCATCGACTCAGGGTATCTGGGGTCAGGGTGTTACAGTTGATATCAGAGGCAGTTTAGTACTAACCTTGGAAGCTAGATTTAGATAAACTTTGATTAGAGCACAAAGCCCGAAGATAGACTTTGAGGATTAGTATAGAAGAACTTCCTAGAATTTTGGTATTGTAGAGATGTTGTGAGTTTTCCGAGAAATACATCCCTGTCTGGATATGAGCAGGTAGAGGCGGATCTGGCACAGATGTAGCTAGGGGTAAAACCCGAAAACACCGCTTTGAGCTAGACTCGAATGGGAACTGGTGCACGACAACGGGCCTTGCTGCACTCTTGGTTACGACACTACCGGGGGATATGCTTATGATAATTCTCGTTTTCTTTACAAACCACTATGAAGGGTTATGATTATATACTTCCTCAAAGAAAACCTTTTTATGATTATTGATTATATCCATAAATAGTTCAATTTATGTTAAGTATTTTATAAGTATGGAATTATGTATTTTGATTCATAAACTAATCTAGTTTATGCCATTGTATAGAAATGGCGCCCAGTAGAAGGAATGTGAACTCCATCAATATGTATGATCCAAAGAGTAAGAAGGATCATATCTTTCATGGTATTAAGCCAACATTTAGAAGGGAAATATTCTCCCATGTTTTATCAACATATGAAGAAATAGTATCATGTGTTAATAAGATAAGTAGAGAATTCTCTGAGTCTTATGGATTTGAAGGGATGAAAGAGAAGAAAAGGATGGAAGAGAGAATGATGGATAAAGGGACGAGGGAAAAGGATAATTTTCCATTATGTGTTAATTATGGGAAGAAACACCTTGGAATTTTCCTGAAGGGAATGGGAGTTTGTTATAAGTGTGGAGAAAAAGGACACCAAGTGCGTGACTGCAAGGGTAAGAAAAAGGTTTCAAATGTAAAATGCTTCATCTGCAAGGAGTGGGGACACTACGCAAACCAATGTTCAAATCATCAGAGTATGCCGCAAATGATGTTATTGGATAATAAACAAGTTATGATACTACCACAGATGAGGAGGAATGATTAGAGCTCTTATGTTGTTATTAAAGAATTTTGTAATTTGAGTGTTGTATCAATGATGTACTAGTTATAATAATTATGGAGTATATAAGGATTGTACTGCAGTACTATTTCATCTAGGACTTGAGATTGTGTTGAACCAAGAAAAGTGACTCCACAGTAGGTTAAATTTTTGGAAAATATATTGTTGAGAGAAAGATAAACCATAATATGGTTCTGATACAGAGATAGTGATTTTGGAATAATATATGATTGATTTGGATAAATTATGTTGGATATTCTTAACATCCTTGAAACTGATTAATGATTTGTATACATTTTTGGATAGAAGGAGTATATCTAGTTTTCTATAAGGAATAAGGGATCATGAATGTAATCAATAAGGATTTATGGTAATTCAGTATGTTACAGTGTTTTAAAAGAATACATGAAGAAGGTGTTCACATGTTGTTACGCAGAAAAAAAAGGAGCTTCATTATGTTTACCATCCTCATAAAATCTGGACTGTGAGTTGGATAGAAGTATTTTTGATAACTATAAAGGTTGGAGTGGATTAAGTTGATCTTTGGATAGTATTGTTTAAGGTTAAAAAATTTATGAAGATTATTTTTGGAATATTATAATACTATAGTTTTAGGAAAAGGACAACCTGTAGGGTGGGGCATAACCCGTCGCGTCGGACAAAGCTGCAGGAATCGAACCCACAATCATAGTGCGACAGACCTTTATTTCCTACCACTAGCCTATAGGATGTCCCTGGTTATTACAAAATAATTTTACTAATCTAAATGGTATGTGTTAACATTTGGAACCTTATACAATTAGGATTAGTATAATATTTTTGAGTTCTATTATCTTTTGAGTGAAAGATGAGTTGAAGGTTGAAACTCTCATTGTCAAGCATAAATATATATATACCTATCTCTTATTCAATGAATAAATTAATTCTTAAACTTTATTAAAGGGATATTAAAACAAAAAATGTGTTATCCTAATACCTTATGTCTTGCTGAACTGATGATATTTTAAATCAACATAGATTGAAGGCTTTGAGGCCCTCAATTTGACAGTTGATTGTAATTGATGACCTCAATCACTCCCTACAAATATTTACGTTTTTCCTCCAATTATATGTCTCTAGTTGCCACCAATGTTCTCCTAATCAAGAACATAATTGGGTGGTGACTTTTTCATTTCCCTTTCCCTCTTATTAAGGATAAATTTTATTAATCTTATTTTCGATGTGGGTTTTCCACAAAGGTATTTTCTATTTTCAACCTATTATTTTAAAAGAAAAATTTCAAATTGCGAGGACGCAATTTATTTAAGGAGGGGAGAATGTAACACCCCAAGCTTCCATGGTACGCTCCTCTTTGAATAATAGAGCAGCGTGTGTTGTACGCAACCTCGAGTTCTAACACACCGCGACTAATCAAAGTAGCCGTTATGAATAGAAATACCCACTTTTTAAAATTATAGAAATTTTATATTTCAAAATGGACTTCATTTTTGGATTCGGAATATTGAAATTAGACTGTTGAATTTTTGGTATTTTTCTGAGAACTTCTAATTTTTTATCAATAGTGAAAAATACTTAAAAACAACTTTTTTAATCAAAATAATTTATAGTGATAAATTATACTATTTAGTGGTTTTAAAGTATAATTAGAATATATTTTTACCATTTTATCCAATGGTGTTCATTAGAATTAATTTCACTTTGAAATTGGACATAAACAATTGTTAATCTTTTGATATATATTGTTTCTTAAAAACACGCTATTTGTTGTGACGGCGAGAATTAATTATAAAATTAATTAATGAAACTTATATGTTTGGAATTTTTTAAAATAGGCATCATTCTTGAATTCGGAATATCAATTATAGCTTAGGGTGAAATTTTGGCATTGTTCTGAAAAACTTCAATTTTTGATTGATAGTGAAACCACTAAGTGGTAGTTAAATAACTGATTTATCATTTAAATGAAATATTAACACTTCTATGTTTTGATTTTCAAAAATCTGACATACATGGTTGTCATTAAGAAGTAAAATGTGGTTCAATGAAATTAAAATAATTTTTTGGTGAATAGTAACTTTTAAGTTCTTAATCGCGATTAGAGGTAATTAGTGTAGTTTAAGGTAAAAATAATGTTTTAATAATATGAGATGAGCTTGACACATGTCCTACCCTCATTGGATGTGCCATGGCCGACCAAGAAAATACATGGGTCAACTTGGGGACCCCATGGAGCCACTTTAGTTGGAAAATGACATAAATACCTTTTATTTAATGTTAAAGTAAAAAATGACACAAAATGAAAGTTTTTACTAAAACAAATTTTACATGGGGTTATACAAGTCATATTTTTGACTATAAATAGTAATTGGAAAGCTAAAAAGATTTTATACATCATAGTATTTTTTTTATAATTTTTAGACCTTAAATAAATTAAATTATTTATGACATCATTATGATGCAGCGATGACCTCATTATTTAACGATTTTAATAAAATGAAAAGATAATGTAACATCCAAGGATTACACTTGTCCAAAGACTATTGGATGGGTAGATTTCGAACCCTTATCACCTTATCCTAGAATTATATAAGTGTGGGACCTTTAGAATCCGAAAAGCATTGTATAATAAAGTAAAATTTCATTACTTTCCAAGAGTGCCCCTCCTCTCCACTTATAAAAGGCCCCCACCTCTACCATATCATTCACACTTTCAAGCCATTTGTCTCGGCCAACCTCTTCCCAAATACTCTCCCAACTTCCCTCCCTTACTCCTAGAAGCCTCACTTTGGGCAGACTTCTTTCCAAGGAAGCCTTTGGCTCAAATCAAAAAGAGTTACCCATTTTTAAGGTAATGTCTTCTCTAATGTTGTTTTGTTTTATTTTTCTTCTCCAACCCCTTAAACTCTTTTCATTCCTTTCTTTTGTAACAACACCAGTATCTAAAATATACTAGGATGTTGTTATGATAAGTATTTGGTTTACACTTACACACACCTTCGTCTAATGGTTAAAGAACATATTGTTTCTGTGGGTGGCGAAATACTGCCTCACGAAACGATGATTGCTCAAATTCTTTTAACACCTATAATGGTGGACATTTTGATGACACTATTTTCATATATGATATATATATTATGTTTATGTTTTCCTTATGATTCTGTATTTCTCATTTATTGCATACTTTATGATTTCCATTATTGGTAAACGTGATAATTTCATTTTAGGAAGTGCGGACTACTGCCCCCTCAAAGTGATGTGAATCGTTATTGCCATATGTTGGATGTATAAAAGATGGAGTAAATGATATTATATATGATATTATACTGGACTATATTATACCTTTATATAATTATGATTTCATTCCATTAAATACGAAATAGAAATGAAAGTAGCGTTCATGCGTACGTACGGCTTACCGTCTCCATGAACGGTGCATTTCATTTCTTACCTCTAAATGTTACGTAATATTATGAATGAATGTATATACTGGATATATATGATATATATGAAATATAAATCATGAATATAATTCTGAACATAATGGATACTCTACCACATAAACAACTTGCAATTATAAGAAGTTTATTTTTGACTCAAGTACCAAAGATCGACAAAACGACCGTTATTAACTTAAATAATTACATAATGTTCATATCATTGTAATAAGTGATATAAAAAGGATAATGAAATTTAAAATGGTTCTTAAGAAGGTAGAGATTAACTCTAGTTTATTATTCAGGAGGTTAAAGAGCGGTCGAGTCAAGTCGGACACGAGGTAAGGGAACTTCTTAACCCAACTTCCATTCTTTGGGTTAATCTCCTACTTTCAAATTATGTCATGATATTATTATGCCTTATTTTGTATTTTTACATTCTTTATGTGTACCTATAGTGAATACACATAATAGATCTATTTTATTTTAAAAATAATCTTTTTAAGGACTTCGTCTCAATCTCCTTTCATTGAGGCATATTTGGTTTTATACACAACTTTCTTTTATATGGTGTATAAACCCCTTTGACTTTTACATTTATTCAAAAGGAATATTTTTATACGAAGCATTTACTAAATGACAAAAGGGAATGTTTTTGTCATACATATGCGGCGACAACGATTTCTCCTCCACCGTGACCATTATTTGAGTTTCGGCTTCCTCTACAAGCCATCACTTTTTTTTAATGAAAAATAAATACAAAGTTTTAACTTTCTTTTATTTTGGTATTGAAAATGGTTTTGAAAGAATTTTTATTATATCAATGTGTTGTATTTAAATCTTGTGATTGAAATGTGGAAATGTTATGTTTCCTTTATGCATGTTTTATGTGATACGATTATGTTATAGTTTATGATATGTTTAAACCTATTCATATGAGGAATGCATTGGACTTAATAAGTGACGGGTGGAGCCCGCTATAGCTCCTCGATGCATCGGCAGGTCTCATGAGACAAACTAGTGTCTTGGCACGAGGCCTTGACAAAATCTAATTTGTGGTCTTGGCACGAGGCCTTGGCTACATGGTTATGATAGTCTGTCATTATGCATTCCATCATTATGAAAGTGGTTATTGATATTGCATTTGATTATTCGACCACTAGAATATCCATGTGAATAATTAAATGACATTATCTAATTTTACTTTTTCCATATTATGCTAAAGTACAAGTTTAAAAGGCTTTTTTTAGTTATACATTGCCTTAAATGTTAATGTTTATTTATGAAAGGTTCTGCTATGTTGTTATCCTTACTGAGCATCTGAGCTCACCACTTTCAATGATTTAATATTTTCCAGGATGTGAAAAAGTATTTTATGAATGACCTGCAGGGATAGTCAGAAGAGGATATGAGTGTGGACTATGAAGACTTTGTTATTAGTTTTTCACTTTATGATGTAATGTAACATTTATGAATGTATGTAGTGTTTCCAAGGCTACTAAACTAATCGGTCTTTCGAGACTTGATCTTTTGTGATCATGCCAATGTTATGAAGTAATGCACCGACTCTGGGTAGCTGGGGTCGGGGCGTTACATATCATCTAACTTATGAATTATAATATTTACTTTTTTGTATCATGAATATGTTTTCATATTTGATTTTTTTATCCATTAAGTGTTTAATTTTTATCATTTAAATTATATAATTATTTCAACATATATATTAAATTAATTTTTTATCTTTTCTTAATGATGGAAATATCAAGGAGAAAAAAGTTTTGTGATAACGGTCAATTGGTAATACACGGTCACCCAATCATCTAAATAGAATATTCTTTTCTAGTTAATTCATTGTATACTATATTTGGTACACCTATTTTGTAGTTTTTTATATTTAATTAGTAACTACTTGTGCATTTTTTATCTTGTGTAATACAACTTTTAAGGTTTTAATATAGTGCAACCTGATTTACATGAGTTGTTATTATTAGAGTGAAATTGTTTTTGGGATATTTTCATATGGAAATCATCAAGCAGTATTCTTAAAGAACATATAACCACTTATGTTGTTTATTGTAGAGAATTATAAATAGTAATATATAATATAAATTATTTATTTTAATGTTTTTCATAGTAATTGATTAACATGATTAGTGGGATAATGATCTTCACTTTATATTTGTTATGAAAACACACGAACATCCATTAGTAGGTTGTGATACTTTATTTTTCTTAGTTCTGAAAAAATTTATATTAGAATTATAATATAATAATTATATTTTAATTTATTTTACCTAACTTAATATTATTGTTGGAAATGTATATATATAAATTATTTTACTACAAATGATTTTATGTAATAATGTCACTTAAATAGAGTGTAAATTATCAGTGTTTTGTAATCAAAGTCACATAGTATTTTGCGTAATTAAATATTAGTTAATTCATGTATAAAAGTTTCCACTTGTGTTTATGTGACATATAATTTCTAGGTATAATGTGTTACATATCACTGTTCCATAACCCTATATGAAGTTGGGTTCATTGTGCAAACAATTTAATTTCATTAAACCCTAAGGCCTTTTTTGGTATTTTAACCTGCATGTTTTGAAATGATATGTTTATTCAATAGTCAATGCATAAAGTGACATGATTGGTTTTATCATTATTATAACTATATTGAGCACATAAACAAACATTAATGAAAAAGAAATGTTATGAATAATGTTCTAATCAATTTTGATATATACCTGATATATATATATCATGGATATAATGGAATGTTTCTTATCAGTTACATTATTAATTAATATTGGAAGTAAACTTTTCATGTTAATTTGATGAATGCCATGTGATAAATAATGATTAATTTTGATATATTGATACCTAATCTCCTAGAAGATGATTTCCTAGTGAATCATTAATACACATTTCTTCAATATATAAGTCTATAATTTATTCTAGATCATGTTAGACATGTGGGGATGGCATGGGCACTTCATCTGCCTAATATATATTTATACATATATCTATTTTATAAAGATGATTATGAGGGCCTCACCTCATTGTATATATGTTTAGAGGTATGTATCTTTTGTTTTTTCTTATATTGAGGAGATTCCATTTTAAATGGTTGTTTTTTATTATAATAAATCATAGTGATTTAATCTTCCTTTATACTTATAGGTTGTTTAAACCACTAGGAAATAATTCATATATTGGGAGGTGTTTTGTACTATTATTAGTTGTCACACCAAAATATAAATGATTAATTACCATAAAATAAGTAATAATTGATGATAAATATTAATTTCATGATGTTTTCCTGAAACTATCATTCAATTACAATAATCGCCATGAAATACCCCATACCACAGCTTTTGATGATAGTAAAACACTTTGAAATGATGTATTATAAGTTTAAACCAAATCTAAACCAAGTAAATAACCGTATCTATTTACTCATTTTACTTTAATGTAGGATGTAAACTGTTATAGGATGATGCGATCTTCCTTAACCAAAAATACTTCCATCCTTCATTGAATTCATTTGCCCATTCTCACACACATTACACTACCACATAAAGCTATTATCAAAAAATATTACCTCAATACAAATGCCATAAAAGATAGATCAATCTATCTCACATTGAGAAGAAATCATATTTTCAAATCATTTTAAGGAATTCCTTGATAAGAAATATATTATTTATCTTATGTATATCTCTATATAGTCAATATGGTAATTATAAAATCTTCACTCCTAATTTCCATAGTCATTCCATTATAAATTTCCATCTATGTAATTTTGATGCATCCTTAACCAATAATGGTTTCCAAGTATGGTGAATATATTTATTTCAAACCATATTTCCAAAGTCTTGAAATTGTTCCTATTGAACCGATTAAACTATGGTTGCAACATCATTATATAACCATTATCTTCTTCACTATCTCAAAGTTATGTTTCTTATTGGATCTCTTTATGTTTTTTCCACTCGTCATCATATTCATAGTTACAATCTCTAATATACACTCTATAAATACTCATTTATTTACAAACATCGAATTTGATATATCATAAATTAATTAATAACATTTCCCATAGAAATTGATAAAAAAACCCAATCTTTGATTATTATGCATTATTGTTGAAATTTTAAATACCTAACCTCAATGTTTTAACTTTAATTTCCATTATATTGTATTGGAAATAGTTTTATAAATACATGAATCTCCATGAAGTGGAGGTATTCTATCCCAATTTCATTGTATACCCAATTTCCAATAATAATATAGATATTGGGATATTTTTTTCTCCTTTAATAATATATAAAGTTGATCACCACTAGATTTTTTCTTCTAATATTACACTTTGTAAATGAAATATATAGGAGTATCCTCATCATCTATTCTACTCATTTTCAACAAAAATCTTGAACCATATTTATATATTCATAAAACTCTTTTAGCATGTACTTTAACAAATAATATCTAGCTTATATTTATTATATTATACGCCTTTACATTAAAATTAATGAACCTTAATGTCCCAAAAAGTTCATCAAAAATCCAAATTCTGGATATTTTGAACTCTCACCTTTTCACACAATGCCTACATAACCTTATCCTATTTCCATCACTTGACTTCTCCCATCAAAACTATGGGGATTTTTCAACTACTTATAAGATTCATTTCAAAACCCTTTGGCACATTCTACTATTTGTAAATCACCTTCAACATTCATATCCAATTGATTGATGTGCCATTATATATATTCCCCACTAGTGGAAATTTATCCTTCACTTATTAGTATCCATACAAGATTGATATAAATTGATGTTTCAATATGGTCTCTATGACCACATCCTTAAATTTTTTCAACACCACTTGTTGAAAACAATTCTTGATTTTTCTTTCAATATCAAAACCACTCCCAACAACAGCAATATTCTCAAATATTTTTGGGTAGTTAGCATAACACTTAAAAAGGAGTCAAAAAAAAAATACTCTAAACCTATTAATTCAAAATGTGTTATAGGAAGCAATTTTATGTTAAATTTAAATTTAATACCATCAATTATTTCCATTGAAGTCACTTTATTCCACAAAAACATAAAGATTTAATTTGAAATATTTAAAATATCTCTCAATTATGTTAATAAAATTTATATAAAAAATAGAAAACTAAAAATGTGTGTGATTTATAAAAAATATTTAACGAATTAATAAAACATATTTTAATAAAAACATGATTCCACTTGTAGTCCAAACTCTTATTTCTTCTATAGATTATGACTTCTTTTTCAAGTAAATGTAACAAGAATGTGAATATTAAACACAAACTCAAATTTTATTCTTTAATATCTTGATAGTGTATATAGAATTTAATTTACATCATTGTAGTATCATTTTAGTGGATTTTAGTATCTTGGAAAAAATCATACGATGCCAATTTGTTAGATCATAGAATAAATAAAACATTCAATACTTCATGAACATTATTTCTTCACCACCATTATATTTTTACTTTTATTAGGGGTTTGAAATAACTCATTGCATGGTTGATACCAATTTTTGATCTCCATATTCCATTTTAAATCACTTATAAAATAGAAATAGAATTTTAAACCTCATTAATTTCATAATCAGGCATCATATCACTTGAACATTTTCCATTACCATATGTAGATCAAGATTCAACATGATATGGCATAAATTATGTAGAGTGTGATTCAGTACCAATTGTAATTTCTCTGAATTCTTTTTTTTTAAATCTAGACATGGATTTATTAACACTTATATTAAATTCATCCCATTATAATGAAATATCCTCATGGGTGATATCTTCTTTATAAACCTACATAACTCCAATAATAATTAGGTAAATTATATAAATTAGGGGAGGGGAACATCTCAAATATCCACAAGTTGAGGAATATGGTCGGTCATGGTAAACCAATCACTTACTTTCAAATTTCATCCAATCCATATTAGTGTTTCACCTTTGAATGATTCCAATTATAAAATATCTACTCTATATATTTTATTTCATATCCTTTATTTTTCTTGGCATGGAATCAATGTACATTTTGTATCAAATCCCATTTTTTCACGTCTCATTTTTTAAACATGATAACTACTTCCTCCATCTTCTTTTCTATTCCAAAATATGTATTATTCGTAGATATTTTCCAATTTCATTATAGTGGTATTATCAATACCACTTAGGATTTTTTATATCCTCCTCAATAGCTAATAGAACCATCATATACATCTTTATCATCTATGATTATTTCTTCACATTCACATCCAACTTTATCACCATTATTTACTCTTATTATTTTATTTATATATAGTTTATTTTTTATCCCTATGATATATTTATTTAATTATGATCATTTATGATTTAATTACCATCCATTTAATTTTATTATCACATTACTTTAACTTAGTGAATTTGGTATTCAGTGTAACAAATTAATATTTCTCTCATTCATACCTCCCCCTTATTATTGGAATGTGGTATTTTTTCATGAAATATTCACCAACTTTATTATTACGGAATCGTGTCCTATATTCATTATTAGCCAAAAAAATTTAACATTTCATAAAAATTTCAAACCTCAAAATGTTATACATTGGTTGATATACTGTAGTAGGTTTCTTTACACCATTAATCACTTTGGATTCCAGACACATTTCCATGGTGGGTCCCGTAAAAACTAAACAGTGAAACTTCAGTACCACCTTTATTTTGGGTCCTTCACTTATGTTTTTATATAGATCCTTAAATTTATTTTGAGTTATAGATTTACATAATTTCTTTCTTTACTTATTGATGCTTCCATAAGAAGAATCTTTAATGTTCCCTTTGTGGAATTCAAAAACATTTCATGATCCTTTATTTTTATGTACTTATCATTTATTAGGGTTTCTACGTTCTTAATCCTTGAATAAGAATCAATTCTAGATTTTTTCATCTATTCAAGAATAATTTTATTGGTAATTTATTTTTCTTTAAGCTCATTCTGTTTGGATTGTTTTTCCTTTAATCCATGTTCATGTTCTCAAAGGGGGACACTTTTACCCTTCATACTTATACAGATTATAGTAGTGGATTCATTCAAGGATAACTCTTAGTTACTCAAAATTTTATATTCTCAAATAAGTTCTAATATGAAAACATAATCAAATACATGGATGATATATAGTTTATCCATTTTTTTATGTAATGAATTGATCACATATTGTTCTTTCCAAGAACATTCTATGGATTCTAGAATATATTTAGTTAAAAATTATTTAAATGAATCATAAATACATCAAAAATTTCTCAGTTAATCCATGGAATTAAATTTAAAAATCATTTTTACTTCAACATTATAATCAAGTTTATAAAAAAAATTCACACTTAACTAAATAAGAGTGCTCTTCTTCTAGAAATATTTTTTATTAAATCCCTATAATATTTTTCCTTTTGTCATTAGAAATAGAATCTAATTACAAATAGATCAATAATTTCAAATTGATGTAAGTTTAATAATATCCTGGGATTTCACAAATTTTCCTTAGACTTCCTTTATTGTTTCTCGTATGATAAATGAATTAGAAAAGTTAGTGGTTTTCTGGAGTACCTCTTTGGATATTCCTTCAAGAATTACATTTTGTGTATATGAATTATAAAATATTTTTCTTCATTGTTAAATTATTATCATGATGTATATACTTCAAAAAAACATCACAAAAATATTGTAAAAATTAATCTTTATTTATTTTACAGATACAACATTTCACACCATTAATGAAACAAAGCCTTATCCGGGAATTTATTTGTTAAAAAATATGAAACCATATTATATATATTTAACAACAAATAAGATTCTATGTGTACTCATAATAGTTGATGGGTCTAGAATGTTATGACAAGAATCATTAGGTACTCCAAGAATGGTGGTGATAAGGAAATTTCAAAAGTTAAACATTCCTTGACATAAAACACCTATATTTGAATATCATTCCCTCATTATAAATTACTAGTTCATGATAGATTTGGTTCCCTAAACAATCTTCTAAATACATTATGATTACATATATTTATTACTTTTGGATATTAATGTACTGTTTTTATCACATCATGATTGTTCTTATGTGAGATAGAGTACGTGATAATGTATTAAGGGTACTTGTCACATTGAAACGTTATAAAAGTTCCCCCGCTATGATAACAATTTTCAGGTGCCATGACTTATTTTAAATATAAATTCCATTTATGGATGAAATAATTTTATAGAAAAAATGATATAGGCTATCAGGGGTGGAGACTCATAAGATTTTATGACAATTCCTATGGTTTATTCCCTTTACAATCAACAATTTAGGAGATTATGAGAATAGAAACCACCAATATGAAATCCAAATTTATATGTTTCATTAGATATTTCTAAATGTGGACATGTATACAGATCCTTTAACTTATATATTACTATTAATTCATGTCTTAACATCTGTAATTTGATGTATTTATAAAAAATGTGATTACATATACTTGTCATGAGGTTGAATACATTGGCTGAGTCATGAGAGTTATTGAATTAATTAATAATGTGAGTAATTATTTACTCATTTTATTCATTAATGTAAGATGTTATCTCAAGACCTTTTATGGGAATTGATCTTCCAAATTATGTCTATAGATATAGTGGTGTTGTTGGAATTTTTATTTAAATAATGTTATAGAAAGAGACATTAAGCCTATAGGTTGATGACACTATCATACAACCTACTTTATTATAGATATATAGATAAAGTGAAAATATTAAATAGTGTAAATTCATAGTATGTTATATGTCATTGGTAAATTAAGTTATTACTTTATGGGATACTTGGAATGTTTCCTGATTATAACCATGGACATTAGGTACTATAAACTAATTCCACAGAGAAAGTGGTCTAGAGGGTAGGTCACATAGTGTACTCAGTACCTCAGTTAAACTCCATATTAATATAACATGTTGAAAAAGTATTATTTCTATATGTTTTATAATAATGATTAATGTTATTCTAATTCCAAATATTCAATAACCAGTTCATTGAGAGAATATATATGTATGAATTGACAATTTAATAAATATTTATTCAAGAAGTAATTATATATTTAATTATATGAATACAAAATATTTTTAATTTAGGTTTGTTCATATGGTAAAATAATATATATTAATTTAGTTACCGGAATTTATAATAAATATTTATTCACTAGTTTGGTAATTTTATTATTTATATATTTATAAATGAATAATATAATATATTACTTCTTTACTAAGTAGTCATTATTCAAGGATAGATAAATATAAAAAAGGATTTGTGGATTGAGTTTAATGGTTCAACGAGAATGGTCATATTAAATATTATTGGAATAAATATTGATTTATTTAATCATTAAAAATAATATTTATTTTATTTGTATGTTTATAGAATTTCAAGTAAATAATAACAAGTCAATTATTATATAGACATGGAGTTCAGATGTGTTTGAAAAAATAATAGGGACCTTTGTTCAATTATTATTTTCTAACCATATCCCTATTAAAACCCATTTATAGAATTTTATGAAGTCTGAGACAAATGTTTTTGTTCAAAAAAAATTATTGAGAGGATTCTCTCAATCCTTAGAGAAATTTTTCCAAGAACTCTATGAATAATATGTAACATTTCTCCTCATCCGCTAGATAGAATCACAATCCTCTTAAAGGATTCTATTACAATCAATAGAGATCATCATAAGAATTAGATTTATCCATGCTAGAAATCTGAGAATCCAATGGAAATGATTTGAAATTTATAAAGCCCATGTGGATCACCACGATATGGAATCCACTCTATATTATTATAAGGTACCGATGTTATGAAAAGAGTGTTCTACCAATTCCTCAAAAAAATAAATGAATTTAAAAAAAGTTAGTTATTTAATTTAATTAATTATAAATTATATGGGAAAAGATATTTTCTTCTTGTTTTTGGTTTCTTGTCAATTAATATTCATATAAATTCTGTTGGTCATGTTAATTATTTAATACAAACATTACAGATTATTTTTTTATTAAAAAAAAAGAAGTAATTATGCCTCTATATGCTGTTCCAATTCACCTCAAACCATCACATGGTATTAGAGTGGCAACATAATAATATATATATATCTATTATTAATAGTAAAATCATATTCAGTTATTGTCCGTTTACTACATGTAGTTTAATTTTTCTATAATCTGGATATTAATTTCCCTGTTTTTGAAATCTTAATTATAATTTTTTCATCTTTTATATCATCTTAAATAGATGACTAAAAAATAAATAACAAACAGATATGACATCAAGAAGTGGTGATAATTCTTTCTAGCACACACAATTACACAAATTGTGACCAAAAGTCAACAACATAAACGTAATTTCACTGCACCTAAATGTGTCACAGGTTACATGAAACCCCAAGATGTAATAATTGATGATATATTTATTTCACAGATTTTTTGGACTATGCCACCCTGACACATGGTTTTTTTGATGACACGGTGTGTAGCCGGTGTACAAGACATGTAATTTATACCGTGTAGCAGAAAATTTCATGCTAACTATGTGGTAAAATAAAGAGCATAACACCATGTGAAACTGAATGGATATTTCATTAACAGGATGCGTGATGTGTAACTATCAAAAAGACAATGTGAATCATTAATCTCCATGTTTTATGAACACACCAAATCAACTGTTGGGTTACAAAAACACACGGAAAGTTGAACATATGTTGTGTAGAACATTAGTACACACCGGGTAACCTATAATATATTTACAATGTGTCACTAGCTGTTTAACCCAGATACATGAAAAGAGAAAAAAATGGGGTGTAGCTAGTTATTACATGTTGTGTAGTTTTTTAGTAATGAAAAAAATTAAATTACATAATGAATAATAATTTGTAGTAATAAAAAAATTATTACACTATTGACATATTGTATAGTGACTGTGTAATACGGTTTGTAGAATAAATATATTCTCAATTAATTTCATGTAATTATCTATAAATATTTTTCAATATGTATATTTTCCATGTTTAATTTTTGATGATTATATCTATGAGAGTTCAAATGGTCATTAAGATAAATGGAATTAGGTACTTAATTATTGAATTAATATAAGCATGTTTATCATAACAATAAATAAAAAATTGAGGTAAATCCTAGCTAGTGTAATATTAGGTATTAATTGAATATATGTGGATGACCATGAGATTAAACCAACTGGTGAAAGTGATTGTAATGATCCATTTTACCATTATTTATTTTTAGATATTATATGGATGGTTTTCTGACCATGCACTAAGACGACATATGAATCTGAGACCAAGTGTGTATGGAATAAATGTTTGAATTATAGTAAATATATAAAATATCATGTCTACACAGTTTTCATAAAAAGTTGAAATAACTCCCATATAGGGTCCAATATAAAAAATCCAATGGAACCATTGAGTTCAGAATATAGGTTTTACCCTAGGGTTGATATAACCATTTTTGGCGTTTTCTGTCTGTGAAAATATTATTATTCATGTAATTAAAAAAAAAAAATAAATTCATTTATATATTTTTTTAGTTCTTATGAAGTTATTATTTCTTTAAATGTATGGTTATAGTTTTTTCATTTGGTTTGGCCACTCAAACCATGTAGATTTAGATGACAGTTGGAGATATTTTCTTGGAAGATGACAACAAATCGAGATTGGATCCTGGATCATTGTTCCAACAAGTTGGAAAATCCTTTGAACAATGAAAACGTAACCATTATTCATCATCAATCTATCCTAACTCTATTTATTTTTTTCAATTTGGGATTTCCATACCATTTCCTAATCTCTACTGAAAATGGATCAATTACATGAATAGAACTGATATGTGCATCATGAGTTGATTTAATTTTAAGGAATAAATTTTTTGTTCATATTTTATCCATTCCCCTTTGTTCATCCTTTTTATACAATAATAAATAAAAGAAAAATGAACAATGGATGAGGTTCATTCATCACATTTTATGGTTTATGAATATCTCACCAATTTTTTCATGCAATAATCGTTGGTATTTATTTGTCCAATGGTTCGCCAAATGATCAGTTTCTGATCATTTCATGAAATCTATTCAGTGTAAAGGATTGAAATCATGGATAATGAAACAGACAGAGGTTACAGTTCAATGATTGATGAAGACAGTGGTTAGATCGAGGGAGGAAAAGGATGAATCGAGGGTCTTTCTTCCTTTTGGGTGGCGCATGAAATCTCAATGAAAGATATAGTTTTTATGACATGATTTAAGTGCCAGATTTAGGAAAACAGTTTATTGAGAGGCTGACTAACCCTAGATCTAGGATCTATGGTGGGATTTCTGACAAGAGACAAGGTGGAAGTAGCACACGAGGTTGAATGGAGGAGAAACTCCAAATCTAGAAAATCCCAGGAAACATGACATATAACTTGGTATTATTGGTCATGTGGGGCTCATTCTACATTTGTTAGGGTTAATGATTTTGATATATATCACATGGTGTGTGAACCCTATCACACTACATGTTACCCATCTCCAATGACTTGGCATGTACATAGGGAAGTACATGGACATGTGAAAAAATACATTTTCAGATGGCATGCCATGTACTTAAACATGGACACAGTTTGGATACACGAGCCGGTTCATGGACATGAAAACTATATATAGGCATGACCATGCGACATGGTCAGGATACTTTGTTTCCTTACATGTCATTTACTCCTTCTACATGTCTTGTATATGTAGGGCTAGATTACCAATTATGCTCTTATACACGGGAAATCATGGGGGTAACACGAAATAGCATGTACCCCCTTCAAGAGGGTTTTAAATTCTTTTTTAATTATTTCTACTAGTATATGTTTATTTTTTTCATTTTTTATTTACCTCAAGGTTATAGTTCATAATTACATCCACATACCCTGATTAGGATCCCCTCTAGAGGCCGAGTCTCGGATAGGTTTGTCATGTCCCTACATGGCATTAGAATGAAATCCCCATTATTCCATTAGTAGAGTTTTTGTAATCAGTTTGGACTCCTAGATCAGGAAGTTGATTCTCCATCTCGTGGCCCATATTAGTATGGTTTGTGTTATCATTGACAAACAACCCCTACATAGTGTGATGGTCCAGATTGGGTTTGTCGTGTCCCCTGGAAATTTCACATGTGACCCCTATCTATGTATTAGGGTCTTTTTAGAGAAATTATCTTTCATAGGTGGGGCCTAATGATCTTGACCACTTCCTTGAGTGTCTTCTATAATATTAGGGATCCGCTAGTGGATTATCCCAAAAAGAGCACTGAATCGAGCATAATCTTGTGGCTAGAAGTTGGTTATGACCTTCTACTAGAGTGATGTCCATCTGGAGTATATATTGGGTTTTTTTGTAAATTATTTGATATATCTTGTTCTTAGTTGAATAAACATGGTTCTTCATGTTTAATGTTTTCTAGGGTGTCTTACTGTCTATTGTTATACTCACCACTACATGGGATTTTCCCACACGTGTCATGTCTTATGTTGATGATGATCCTTTAGATGGTGTCTTGGGGGGATAGGGATCGAGTGGATCAAAGCTGAAGCTTTTCAAATAAAGGTGTTTATTGGGAGACTGTGTTTGACTTTTTCCTCTCCCTTGGTGTAGTATGGACTCTGTACAGTTTTTGGTTGGTCTTG
Source organism: Viscum album (assembly GCA_963277665.1). Lineage (NCBI taxonomy): Eukaryota > Viridiplantae > Streptophyta > Magnoliopsida > Santalales > Viscaceae > Viscum > Viscum album. The sequence goes on along the minus strand of OY728155.1, from coordinate 159,684,550 downwards.
TATTTGGGCCCTTTTTCTACTTTCATTTCTTTTATTACATTATTCTGTCATGGATTATTAGATGTATGCATGAATTATTTCAATTTTTTTTATATTTTAGCTTTTTGTTTTCTTGGGGACGTGTTTAAGGGTATATGGACTTTATGTTAATGCCTACCATTTGTGGGATATTTCTACTCGGTTCAAGTCACCAGCCCTTGGACTATAGAAGGTGGGCATGGGGTAGTCACGGGTCAGATCTCATGAGGTTTGGTCATGATAGAGTGGTATCAGAGTATTTCATTCTAACTAAGGACCATAATTGATGAGTTTCGTTTGGGGAAACATTGTTTTTTTCTTTCGAGATCAACTTTCAGGCTAGGGATTCAAGTGTTGGTGCGTCAGTCGAGGTACCCATACACATGGACTCTAATCAACTACCACTTGATTTGGTAAATGTAAACATTAGTTTTAGGAAATTGTTTTGAAAATTCATCATATAGGAATGGTTGTGATTTCTATATCCTTCTTGAGTCATCTCCCCAGATATGCTCTTTTGACTGTGGTTTATCTTTTTTTTCTTGTTGCCTCCATGCAAATAACGAGTCATGATTCCACTAAGGGATCATGAGGATGATCCTCCTAGTGATGAGGAATTGGGAGAGGGGAATATACTGAAGATAGAACCTATGGATAGTTTACCACCTATACCACCACCCATTGTGAAGAAACTAGTGCTGACAGTAACGGATGAGGATGCATGCATGTTTAGTTTGCTACACAAGTTTTAAAGAAAGAAACCTCTAATGTTTTGGGGTTATAGAGACACCCAGGTGGTTAAGGATTTAAAATAGAAATTTAATCAAATTTTTCACTTTGTTGGGATTCCTTCTAATTATATGGTGGTCCTCATAGTGAGTGTTACTTAGGGATCTATAAGAAAATTCTGGATCTTGGTGGCTCAGTCACATGATGAGATAACTCTCTCTAGGTCGTATTTTTAGCATATTTTCATGGAGTAGATCTTTCTGTCCATGTTTTGATCATTATGAATACGTGATCATATAAATCTACATCAATTCATTATGATAGTGGTTGAGTAATTAGTGAGGTTTAATGATCTCTCATGTTACTCCTTAGATGTTGTGGATGACTAGTTCTCCAAATCTAGGACATTTCTGCATTGATTACATTGGTACATCAGGGATTCTGTGGTATCCTTATTCATTACCACCTATTATTGGGTTCTTGAGAAATCCTTGTTAGATGATAGATTTTTGGAAGAGAAGACACCAGTAGTGGGATATAGTAGTGGAAACCTAGTGGTTTAGACCTTTGGAGTAGGTGGATGACGGTGTTTATCTGGATCCAAGTATGTGAGATGCTTCTTGAGGGGATCCTTGGAGTCAGGTCCAGTTGTACTGGGCTCGCAGGGAAAATCAATTCAATAGAGGGATAAATGATGTTTCTCTTGTGACGGTTAGATACATCTAGATCAGGATTGTCTGAACCATTGTATATTTGATTGTGATATGGTAAAAGACCTATAAGGTAGAGGCAGAGGTAGGATCATGTTGGTCCTTTGGGTAGTGTATGTGTATGAGGGTATGGCAGGGAAGCATGAGGTGGTTAGAGGTTTGAATTATCGTAACTACCACCTCCAGGTTATCAATTCTAGGCATAGGGTGTCGGTGGATAGAGATGAGGCCAGATACAGACAATAGAGGGAAATGAACCTAAGTGTCCAGTGATGATATAAAGTATAATATATTTCTTTTATAATTTATTTTTAGTATTTATAGACATAGGATTGATTCATTAATTTCTTTCCACTTATCCGCTTCGAGACATTGGGATTTTGGTTGAGCCATTGGCTAGTCACTTGTGGTTACATACTTAAATAAGAAGTCAATCAACAATTTTGAACATATTCTGATAATTTGATTGGACTCTTAGAGGCATTATTTTTATATGGGATCTTTTTATAGCATTAATGAGGCCTTATGACATCATCATTGGTATGGACTGCTTATCCATTGTATATGCCCATATTGAATGTTTTTGGTGGAGGATGCGGTGTGTTCGCAGTGATGGAATGAGTTTTTCCTTTGTGGGTGAAATGGGAATCATAACATAGTAGGAAATTCTCATTCATTGTTGAGTGGAAATGATTACTTCTCAATTGGCTAGCATGACTCATATAGTAGTGGATTCTTTAGGCTATAATCTTCTTACATTGGTGGAAGAGTATGAGGATGTATTTACTGAGGATGTACCAGGTTTACACCATCAACAAGTTTTATACATTTGGATTGAATTACATCTTAGGATTGAACTAATATTTTCACCAGCAAATCACATGGCTCTATCAGAGCTTCATGAGTTGAGGGTGCATTTGGAGGACTTTCAGGATAAAGGATTTGTGAGACCCAGTGTATCCCCCTTGGTGGCCCCAGTGTTGTTCTCCAGGAAATAGGATGGGTGATCGATGTTATGTATGGATTATAAATTCATAAATCAAGTCATTATGAATAATAATTATCCACTATTAATGATTAATAACCACTTTGATCAGTTGATAGGGGTGCGATGGTTCTCAAATATTTTTCATAAATCAGGATACCATAAAATATGAGTACGGGGTTAAGATATACTGAAGAATACATTTAGATTTCTCTATGGTCATTATGATTAATTGGTGATTCCATTCATCATGAATAATTCCTGAAAAATTTTCAAGGGGATCATGAACTACAACTTTCATCTTTTATTGGACAGATTCATAGTGGTATTTATTGATGACATACTATTATACTCGACATCCGAGGAGGATTACAAGAGACACTCAATGATAGTCTTAGACACAATTTGAGAGCACTAGATATTTAGTAAGTAGTCAAAGTATCATTTTTTGAACTGGGAGGTCTAATTTGTGGGACACATCTTCTCAGAGGCTATAGTTGTAGTGGATCCCGCAAAGGGTGAGCTAGTCCTTGATTGGGAGACACCATAGAGTGTAATTGAGGTACAAATTGTTCTTGGGCCGGTACAGTATTATCAACAGATTGTACCTGACTTCTCTATAGTGGAATATACCTTTAAATATTTTACACAAAGTGGGTATCCATTAATTTGAAAAACGTTCTAGTCAAGCTTTCAGAAGATGTTTTAGAGGTTGAACAACACTGTTATCTTGAGAAAACTAGGGGAGAGTGTAGAGTATTTAGTGTTCTTCTATACATTGGGGACCAGACCTGGTTGTGTTATGATGAAAATATAAGTAGTGGTTTTCTATGGTTCACTCTAGTTGAGACCACATGAGAAGAACTATGCGACCCAAAATATTGAGTTACCAGATGTAGTATTCACATTGAAGATGTTTCGACACTACCAGATGGATGAGCGATTTATTGTTTACTCTAACCACAAGAGAATCAATTATGTTTTATCATATAAGGATCTTAACTATATAAAAAATCGATGAATAGAGTTACTCCATGACTATAACATTGAGATTGTTTATAATCTTGGGAAGGGGAATTCGGTGGAAGACTCTCTTATTAATAGATCTTATTCTCAGTTGTTGGTTGATGAGTTGGAGCTGTTATCCTCATTGCAGTTGTCCTTCATAGACAAGGATAATGATTTATATGTTCCGTAGATGGTTGTTACCCCAAAAAATCTATATTGTTTCATGGACTATAAATGTAGAGATACCTACTTTGGAACCTTACATTCTTGGACATCAATTAAACATGATATTGATGGATATTGTGAAGGTGGAGAGAATGATAATATTTTTAGAGGGAGAGAGATGATATCTTTGATGTTATGTGAGGAGGTGTCAAAAGAGTTTCATATATCCCATTTGGCAGTATATACAGGTGTGGAAAAGATGAAAACATTCCTCTAACGTTAGTTTGTATGGATAGTTATGAAGAAGGGAGTTGTAGAGTTAGTCGCTTGATGCCAGTCTTGTTACATGGTAAAGGTAGAGCACCTTGTTCTAGTTGGGATTGTGTCCCCAGGAATTATTTGGTAAGACCTTTTTGAAGTCCATGGATATCCCATCCCCCTTCCACTCAAGAACCATATTGTGGGGTGCCAATACATACATGATATAGTTCGACTACATGGAGTTCCCTAATGATCATCACTGACTGTGATGCTCACATGACATATTGGTTATGGAAAAGATTACAATGAAGCCTTTGAGACTAATTTATGATTTAGCATGGAATTTCAACCCCATATTGATGGTCAGAGAGAGAGAGGGGAATCCAAGACATAGAGATCAGGTTGTAGGATTTCATGCTGAATGAGTAAATAGTTGGTAGGATCACCTAACTATGGTATAGTTTTCATACAACAACAACACTATTCCACCATTGGTATGGCACTATTTGAGGATTTCTACGAGTGAACCTCCTGGACACCACATTGTTTGAATGGTCTAAGAGATTTGGTACTAATGAGACGCAAGTTAGTGCAAGATATTACCGAGAAGGTATAGGTCATATGGGAGTGGATGAGGAATGTACAGAACCATCACAAGCCATATGCGAACTGATGATGGAGACCTATGGAGTTTGAGGGGGAAGAATATGTGAGATTGAGAGTCTCTCCATGATGTGGATTGAGACGATTTAGATGTAGTGGAAAGTTAACTTCAAGATTTATTGGTCCTTCTAGATACAACATATACTTAGTGAGGTGAAATACCACTTTTCTCTACCCCCACAGTTTCACCAGGTACATGGTGTCTACCATATATCATAACTATGTAGGTATGTTCACAAACCATTGTAGATTATAAAATTGAGAAAGATGGACATTGAAGATTGATGAATCTTTTCATATTACCCAGTATAGAATGAGGATTAGTAGGATAAGATCCTTCATGGGAATCCAATTCCCTGTATGCATGTATGGTGGCTACACAATAATCTTCAAGAGAGAACCTAGGTGCGGGAGACACAAATACAAGACTAGTACCCTCTTATTTTTAGTAGTATTTTCTCTTTTTGGGACAAAAATCCCTAATACTGAGAGAATTGAATATCTCATAATTTTTTGTATTATTTTATTATATTATATGGATTATTTTCTAGACAAGTCACTAAGATGGTGTGTGATTTTGATGCCCGATGTTCCTGAAATTAATGTTTCAAATATATTAAATAAAATAAACAAAATGTGAACATAGATTTCTAGAAAAGTGAAATAACTCCCAAATGGGGACCCAAATTAGAAAATAGAGTAAACTGTTGTGTTTAGAACATGTGTTTTACCAAATGTGTGACATAACCTTTTTTGGCATAGGTCATTAGTGAAAATGTCATCATGGTCGTCATTAAAAAAATAAAAAAAAATATTTATTTTTTATGTTTTGTTTTCATGAAGTGACAATTTATAATTTAGATGTATGATTATAGGGTTTTCTTTATGATTATACCCTCTAACCCTAGAGTTTAAGATGACCATTGTTGAGTTTTTATTGGTTAATAATGATGGATTGGGATCAGATCATGGGTCATCGCACTAACAGGGTCGGAGGATCTCGTCAATGACGGAAACAATACCATTTATCATAAGTGATCATTCCAAACACTAGGTAAGAAGTTTTACATTGGTATTTTCTTCTGTTTGTTAATCCCAGATGAACACGGATCAATTCCATAAATAGAATTGATACATGCATCATTGGTAGATTTAATTTTATTGAATTTTTTTTCATTGTTTATCCATTCCTCTTCATTCATCCCCTTTCTATGATACCAAATCAAGGGAAAATGGACAAGGGATGAGGTTTTTCCCTAAACTTTTATTGTATATGGATTTGTCCCTAATTTCTCTGGTTGATATTTTTGGGTATTTATTTTGGAGTAAAATTAGATAATTACCATTATTCCAATCAGTGTATGACTATTCTTCAGTACAAAGGATCGAAACCATGGGTACAAAATGTGAGGGTAGCTATGGTTCAAATATTGATGATGACAATGATCAGAATAGGGAAGGATGATACCTTATTGATGGTCCTTCTTCCATTTTGGGGGTACATGAATTTTTTACATTGGAAGTGGGTTTCCCGATGTGATTCAAGCAATAGATTTCGGCAAATGGATGATGGTGAGGTTGTTCAAACCTATATCTATGTTCTATGGTGATATTTATAGTGAGAATCACAAATTAAGAGGCACATGAGGATTAATGTAGAAGAACCCATGGATATAAAAAATCCCAAGCAACATAGTGTGTAACTTGAGATTACACAACATGTGGGACCCGAAAAGTGATGGTTAAGGATCATGATAATGATAAGGATCACATGGTGTGTGACCCCTATCACATAGTGTGTGTCCCATCCCGGATGGATAGGGATCTGGATAAAGATAAGGATCATAGGGTGTGTGACCGCTATCAGATGGTGTGTGTCCCATCCCAAATGGCTAGGTATGTACATCAGTATGTACATGAACATGAGAACTAATACACATCCATATGGCTCACCATGAACATGGACACATACATGGATCGGCATACACATGCCAGTATATAGACACAACCATCGTACACAAGCACCGCCAAGATTCACGGTCTATATACCATGTGTCTTTATACATTGTTTACTTATTCTACACTCCATGTATATGGATACATACATGTTGTGTGAGTCTCTTCACCATGTTCCATCATGCGTATAGTTAGACACTGCGTGTACCCCCTAGTACACTCTCTGTACCCCCTTAAAGAGTGTTTATAACTCTTCATTTTCTTAGTTTTCACTATTATATGTTATGGTTATTCCCTTGGTCTATTCTCCTGAGGGAATAGTGAATGAGAACATCAATGTCATAGGATTGGGATTCCATTTGGAGATCAAGTCTGAGATAGAGTTGTGGTGTCCCTCCACGATACTAGAGTAAAATCCTTTCTCACATTTGTTCCCTTGGTGGAGTTTGTGGAATCACCACAACCACTTAGAGTAGTTTTTTGATCCACTATCTAGTGGTGTATATTGGTAGGTATTGTGGTATCATTAACATATGATACCCTACATAGCGGGTTGATCTGGATTAGGGTTATGGTGTCCCCCATCAGTTTTGTGTGATACCACTTATCTATGAATCATGGTATTATTATACTATTAAGTATTCATGGTAAGGGACCAATGATATTTTCCTCTTTATTGAGTGTCTAAAATTATATCAAGGCTCGTGGAGGGGATTCTACTACACCAAGAATTGCATCAAGTAGAATCCTATGGCTATCTATTGGTTATGAATGACTTGTTTTGTGGTTCTTTTCTGAAGTATATATGGGTGTTTTTTATATAAATTTACTTATATATATTTTATTGATCTTACTATACATGGTTATTCATATTTACTGTTATCGGGGTATCCTATAGGGTATTTTTATACTACCCCCTGCATGAGATTTGCCTGCATGTGTCATGTCTTATGAAAATGAAAACCCTTTTTTATAGTTTCATGGGAGGATTGGGAGTGGGTGCAGTGTTGATGGAGCTTTTCAGACGAACGTGTTTACTAGGAGCTTCCATTTGACATAGTCATATCCCTTAGAGTAGGTTGACCTCTTTAATAGTTTTGTTTGGGCTTGTATTTGGACCCTTTTTTCACATTAATTACTTCTACTATCATATTCTGTTGTGGGATCTTAGATGTATGCATCAATTATTTCTATTTTTTATATTTCATCTTTGTGTAGGCTTGGAGATGTGTTCATGTGTATAGGTAGTTTAGGTTAATTCCTCCTATGAGTTGGATATTTCAACTCAGTGCTAGTCATCATCCCCGGGCCAATTGGTGGCAGGCTTGTGGTAGTCATGGGTTATACCTCGGCTGTTTGGGTCATGATAGTGATTGGGTTGTCTAATTTATTATTATTTCATTATTTTCAAAATATTTTAATAAATATAATAAGGTTATGTGCGTCATTCTATTCCCTCATTATGTATGGGTTTAGATTCCAATGTTTTTTATATAAACCCACTAACTAATCCTTTGGTTTCCCTCACCAGTGTGTGATTAAAATTTTATAATGGATGGAGATCCTAGGCGAGTGGTGGTGGTTCAAATTTGCAGTTTAGGTGAACCCAATCCTGGAGGAACTTATGAACACAGGGGTAATACTACAACTCAAAACATCCCTGGTTCATGGAGTTTATTCCCTAGATTTAAGGGTTTTTTTATCACCTACTTGATAAACCAAACATTATATAATCTCATAGTCATTCCACGAAATTTATTTAATTTTATTTTTTCGTTTATAGTATTAATTATTTATGGCTGTTTAGATCAATAAAATAATGGATTAAAAATCAATAAAAAAAGAATTAAAATAAGTATTACAATATTCCTGAACATTATATATAAATGGTTAATCTCTTAAGTATAGTTCCTTAATATTAAATGTATTTTAATAAGATAAATTTGTTAGTTTACACATAATGATAAAAATACCTCAATTAAAATATTAAATCGGTACAACCTTTCACTACTAGGGGTATATATCGAACCATAGTCCATGTCCTTGTCATCCCATATTTGGGATGATTTAAATCATTGGAGAATATATATCTTGAGTTTTGGTTAAACTTAAACATGATTTAATTAATGGTAGATTTCCTCCATGAGACATAGTTTAACTAGTAAGAATAGTGTTGAGTAAATCCTCATAAAATATTTTAGGATTTGGGATTCTACTCAATGAATCCATGATCTACATCTTAATTCTATTAAAAAGTGATTCTTACCTAAGTACCTTTAAGTATCTTATCATATATCTATCTGGGTTATGAGAAGGGGAATATGGAACCTTTCCACTATGATACCCATGTGACATGATATTATAAAACTGATAGAGTTGAATTTTAGGTTTCAATTAAATAGTAGAAGAATAATACATTAAATTAATTTTATTTTCTAATTTTGTAAACTTGATATAGAAATAAAATTCTACACTTTTTTAGTGCAGGAATGAATACATACATGACTTCAACTATATTACTGTGATCCATTCTATAAAATGATCAATATTTTACTAAATCGAATTCCCACGAATGGTATCTAAATTTATGGGTTATACTACATGATGAATGGAAATTATATATACAAGAAAACACTATTATTATGGTTCCTGGAAAAGATAAAATAGAGGAAAATCAATATATATATATATATAAATTAAATATTTTGATTATTCTACATATTTAAAATATTTCATACAGTCATCTATATAAATTGTGAATTTAAATCCATATGGGGATTTGGATGCATATGACGTAATGTATCACCTTCATGATATTTATGTTGAGGTGGTAAGAAAAGAGATATAAGAGATATCCAATTCATTATTCAGGTGTAATTTTTTAGAGTTGACACTAGTTAGGCCTCATGTAGTAAATATGATATGCTACATTAGGTTCTTAAACATCCCAGGGTTATGATCATAGATGAGTTTCATATAGATCACATTTTATCCTCATATCCTTTGAGATACTCTAGTTTTATTGTTATCTATAATATGAGAAATAGTGTGAAGTATCTCTTGGAACTTCTTACATTATTTCTACAAGTTAATAAAGGCATGTAGAGTTAAAATCATGTGTTACCTATAGTGAATAAGAAAATGTTGAACCCGGAAAAGGATCTCATGACTCATTCTTAGTGTAAGGTTCTTGGGTACCGTGCATCGAAGAAAAGGATGATCCAAAGATAGATAAAGGAAAAGGATGTAGTGTATTTTTCATGTGGAATTTAGTGGCATTAGAAGTATAAATCTATCCAGCTAAATAATAACGGAGTTGAAATAGGTGCTTTCATTATTTAGTGAAATATTTCTATATATACAAATTGGATATTAAATACAACATGTGGTGCTCACATCTATATTCAAATTAAATAACCCAATAGAGTTTCTAATATTTATTTAGAGGAGTTTTATCTATTTGATAATAATTGTTCTAGGATCAATACATTATCAATTAGAGACTACTATATTCCAATTCTAACTAGTATGGAAATTTTATTAAAATAATGTTATCACATTCCAACTATTACTATGAACATAATCTATACATCCGTCCTTGATAAAGATGGGTTTATTTTTAATTTAGAAATAAAATATTTTTTTTCATAAATCGATCATATATTATGGTATGGAACATTTAAATAACAATCATTATATATTAAATTACAGAAACCATGTATTGAAAATTGATAATGAATCAATTCAAGTAACTAATTTAACACACAACCGTGGAATCAAAAACATTGTAATATAAAAGATAAGAATTTTAAAATGATATATTAATATAGTCACTTAAACTTTTTTAACTAAATACTCTGGAAATATGTAACTATTGTTTACACAGAAAAGTGATAAAGACCCCATTTTGTGAAAATGGTGAGAGATTCATAAACATTCTATTATTTGTACGCACTGATGTGTATAGACCTTTTATAGTAGAGGAAAGAGGTGGATATTCTTACATTATTAAATTTATTGAAGAATTTGTTAGCTATAGATATGTCCACATTATTTGGTGTATGTTCACATATTTTTATAAATTCGATGGATTCAAGAATGATGTAGATAATCATCTTGGTAAGAATATAATGAGGATTTAATCAAATTGAAGTGGTGAGTTTCTTAAAAAAATCATTGAAATTTTATGGGAGTATAGGATTCTATGGCTAATCACTCATCCTTATAAAACATATCTGAATAGTTTTAGTTAAATTATTAACCGTACCTTTCATGACATGGTAATATTGATGATAATCCATGGAAATCTTCCATTAACATTTTTTGGACAAGCATTACACACATTCTAAACTGATTATGAATTATGGTGACAAAAAAGTTACCATATGAGTTAATATCTTTTAAGAAATTATTTTTGTCACATACTCATGCATGGGGTTGTGAGGCATGTATTGTATCTTTATGAGTTATACCAAGGAAACAAAATTATACTATCAATACAACCCCAAATCAAGATGGTAACTATCAGAAAATAATACATTTTTCTAGAGAGGGGGAGCATACTCAAAAAGGATATTAAAAGAAATATTAACATTGATGATGTTTATCCTCCAGATATAAAAGACTTGGTTCAATAATAGATCAATGGGTCATTGTATATGATTTTTTTTTGAAAAAAATTACTATGAAAGATCATGAAATAGGTTAGAGAACTAGAAAGATATTGTTTTTTTAGTCAGTAAAGATGGTAAATCATTATTGTTTGATTATAATGATTCATTTTTTCATATAATGAGATAGTATATATCTCATAATATATAAGATGGAAAGAATATGTGAATTCTAAGATGAATTCCTTGGTTTAGAATCATTTATGGGATATAGTAAACCAAGAAATTATTGTAAATGCTATTGTGTATACATGGGAATTAAAGATAAAACTATACATGGAATGTAATGTATGTATCTATATTTCATGGATAGTGGATAAACGATTTAAATATTTACAAGGTATTTACTATAATAAAACATTTTCTCTAGTTTCTACCCTTAAATCCATTAAATTTAGACATTCCATAACTACATTCCATAACTATGATATCTCTAAGATATGTGTGACAATAAATTTCCCAAATTGTAATATCTAGGGAGATGTTTATATGAAAAAACACGATGATTTTGGGACTATAAGTAATTATAAATAAGATATACATGATAAATAGATAAATTTATGGGTTACTATAAGCGTCTAGGTCATTGAACATTCTGTTTGATGAAGTTGTTTAAGATTTTGGTTTCCAGAAGAAATAATGTGAGACATGTGTTTACAAGTAGTTTAGTGAAATTATGGTAATATTCATAGTAGTATATGTTGATGAAATATTAATTATTGAAATCAGTATAATAGACTTATTGTCATAAGGATTGATTAAACATGTGCTTCTAAATGAAGGACTTAGGTGAAAAAATACATATACTTATAATCAAGATCATATTTAATAGATCCAAAAGGACTATTTAACTATGTTAATGTATATGAATTTTCCAAATAATAATGATATTTATAATGGAATAATCCAAGATGATATTGGTTCTAGTTTTACAAGGTATACATCTCTCCAAGAATATGTTTCACTAGACATAACATCAGAGAGAGAATGAGTAGGCCCACATATTAAACTATGAAATGATCTATCATGTATTCCATGTTATATAGTAGGACTTATTCCTAGACATTATGAATTATATTCATATATCAATATGATCAAACGTTACACTATTGGACTACTATTATGTTTATCCTTACATATCTAAAGCATATAAAGGATATGATATTGGGATATATAGGACATGATGAAATAATAATAATAGGATATATTAATGATAGTTTCCAAATAGTACAAAAATAATTTGGCATCACTGGTAGATATGTCTTCAGTCTCAATGGAGGATTTATGAGATAGAATATTTCAAATAAGCTAGTTATCATCGATTTTACTATGTATTCAGAGTATATATTTACTTTTTATATTGGCGAAGAAGTGTTTTTTGATTTAAAACATCATCCATGTTCATTATTTTTTACCTTATAGTAGAGATCCCATTACATTGTGATGTGATAATACCATAGTCATGCCTCTCATAAAGGATACAAGGTCACATAAATGGTGAAATACCAACTCCAAAAATATCACCTCTTCAGTAATTCTTCTCATAGGGGTGAAGTAACTATGAACATATATTCCATAGAGCAGAATGTGGTGAACACCTTGCCTAAATTCTTATATTAGTAGAATCATAAATATCATGTGAGAGCATGAAAATAAATTTTTTATTAGTTATATCTAGTGAAAGTGATATTAAATTTGAGTTGGTGTCCTAGAAACAAAATCAAAATAACTTATGATTACACTCCTTCACTATTTTTAGATATTAATATAAAATTTGTATAACATCCTTTTTTTCTACATGACATAGTATGTCCTATGTGTACACATTTCACATAATTTTCATAAAATTTCCACATTATGATAAGATCTTTTAAATTTCATGAAAAAATTCTTAAATATATTTGCTATAGCTGAATGGTATCATTTAATGGGACAAAAATGATATCATCTATCATGGGTGGAGACTCATAGGACATTTAGAAACATTCTCATGGTGCACGCCCTTGGTAATTTTCAATACAAGTTATTATCAGAAAATGACCCACCAATAAGAAGTCCACATTTATATGCATCTTTAGATATTCTTATCCATTGTCATGTGTAATGATCCATATACTATAATATTATTATTAGGGCATTCCACAACACACATAGTTTAATGTATTGATGAAAACCATGATTACAAATGCTTATAGAGAGGTTGGATACATTGGTTACATCATGAGTGATATTCTATTAGTGAACAATGTGAAAAATAATTTATCCCTTCTACTATTTAATGGGAGATTATATATCTTTCCCTTTGATGGAAGTTTGACTTTCTCTTAATGTCCATATCCATGGAGGTGTTATCAGCAATATCATTTTTAAATGTCAAAGAAATATAACTCAGTCATATAGGTTGATGAAACCAAAATTCAACCTCATTTATTATAGATATCGAGATAACGAGACTATATTACAAAATGTACATTTTTAATAAGATTCATGTTGTTATGACATTATCATATTTCCCTATGGGAGAATAGGTGTGATTCTATACAATAACCTTGGACATTATGTAGTGTAGCCTAAACCCCCCCAAAAAAGGGACTAGATGGTCACACACGAAATGTATTCAGAAACACATTGAAATTCCATATGAATTTAACAAGTTGAGAAAAATTATTCACATACAGTCTCTAATAATTATTCAGGTTATATTTTTCAAAATTATTAAATCCACAGTTATTCGATAGAGTATATATGTGTGAGTATAATATTTGATAAATATTTAATCCACATGTAACTATTTTTTAATCCAATGAATGAATAAAAATTAGTTATTATAGTTCATTAATAAGGTAAAAAACTATTTATTTATTTTGGTTATGTAAATGTTATTAAATATTTATTTACTTATGTAGTGAATATAATATTATTATATTTCTTTCGGAATAATTAGTGATATTTATTTAATAGGTAATTATTATTTAAATCCCTATAAATATCTATGAGGAAACATGGACTCAGTTTAATTACTTTATGAAAATTTTCATATTATATTTTATTTTAATAAATATTAATTAATGTATACAAAAAACAATATTTATATTATCCAAGATTTTAGATAATATCATTTAAATAATAATAATTAAATTATTATTTTGACATTAGGGTTCACTAGGGATTGGGAAAATATTAATGTACATTGTTCAATTATAATTTTCTGACCCCAAGAACTATTTAAAACCATTTATGACATTTTATGAAGTGTGACTCACATTCATTCATTGTGAAAATAATATTATAGATATGATTATTTCAATACCTAGATATCACTCTCCTAGAACACTTTGATGAATGGAGAAATTTTCTTCTCCTTTATTGAAGTAAATCACTCACCTATTAGAGGATTTAGTTGTAGTTTATGATGATTATCGCAATTTTTTTTATCCAACTACACTAGCACACTGAGAATTATATGAATAATTTATGAGATTTATGAAGAATGTGTGTATAACTAATAAATGTAAACTAATGTTTTTTTCTTTAGATAATATATGATATAACAAGAATTATCTAAGGATTCATCAATAATAAATAGAAAATTCAACAAAATGTAATTCTTTAATAAAATAAATTACATATGAAAGTTTTATTTATTCTTTGTTCCATGTTATTGTTATCAATTCCTATAGTCATGATGATTATTTTTCATGTATATTTGATATTATCCTTTGAATATGAATAAAGTATATATTGTCTATGCCTCCATTAGTGATTTACCTACACCTAGAACCTTTAGTTCAATCTATCATTCTGCCTTATTTTCCCCCTCACTATATATAAATCATTGATATAGAAATATAAATCACAGGAATAAACATATTTTACATAGTTTACCTACATTAGGCTATATCCATATATAATACACATGATGATGTGCTAGTGTACCAAAAAACCCTAATAAAATTACAAACATGTGGATAAAATTATTGTCATGGTCACTCTACAGTAATTATAACTTCTCTTATATGGGTTTGGGATAACTCTTTTCTCACATAAGGATAACTTACTATTATTACTTATCCAAACACTTATTCATGGAATTAATCAATTAATATACATGTTTTTATCTTCCAAATCAATATTAGAAACTAATACCCTATGCATCCTAAATCCTATAGTAGACACTCTGTCGATTTCCAAGTTCACTGTCTACTTCTTATATAAAGATATTTGAAATGTACTTTTAAATGAGAGAGTTGAATCTATGCCTTCAAAAAAATATTTTCATTAATGATAAAATACATTTAATGAATAATAATTATACAAAGAACTTATCCTTTTCCCACTCTATATTCAACAAATTAATAGCTTTAAACAATCAGTGATATTACACTAATCATGGGACTTCTTCATCACATCATCCAGATCAATCCAGAATACTCTATATCATTTCTCTTATTTCTGAAAATTGATATAGCATTCACATTCTCACTTTCTCTTGAATTATTGTAGTAATTTTAATAAATCTTCTTAACCTCTAAACCCCCATTATGTTGATCATATTTGTTATCATTCATCTAATGAACTAATTTAATGTATTGTTCGATACAATTTTTAAGATGGTTAAAGTAAACTATTCATGTTGATCATATCTCTATAATTTCAAGGAATATCTCCTCATATGTAAATTCGAATATAATTTTCATTAATTCCCCATAAAATACCATATAATGGTTTGATGATATACTATATGGTGTGACAAACTTATAACGCTATATAATTGTGTCATGGAATCTTTCCTTTTGATGCGAACTTCAAATTAATCATAGATCCAAAAAAATATAGATGATATATCCTTTTAAACTCGTTTATGTTCATGGAATGTTTATTTGAATCTTATTTAATACTATCACTAGTATAGAATGATGTTTTACTTCATAGTTCAATTCATTTAACTATATTCACTATAGTATTAATGGACCTTGTAGTTGTGGTGTATCCTAATAAAAAAATTAATATGTGATGTGTTACTCATGAATAAATGTTTCAGTAATTAATTTTTCACATTATGGTGGTGTAGCTTCCCTGTAATAAAAAATTCAGATTTCTATTCATACCTAAAAATGAGTGTATTTAATTATAATAGGACATGATAAAATGCTCAAATTGTTTCTATTACATAGTATCATTGATGAAATGATGTAAACAATTATGGTGTGATAAAACATTAAATAAAAAAACTCCATTTATTATGAAAATGGCATCATTCATGTTCAACTACCTTCCACTACTATAGAGAGCCAGAATAAAAAAGAATTACCTCATAATAACCAATACTAAAATGATAGCAGGACTTCTCTCTTCAACATATCTCCATCTATTCAAATCAACCTACACCTTTACATGGAATGACACCATCTTGATATATTTTCCATATACCCATATGGTCAGTATAATGACATTAAAACTTTCACTTTATGTTTCCATAATCATTACATAGTCAAATTCCATATATTTCATCATCATAAATCCTTTACCAATTATGGTAACTATATTCTTGTATCATCATATTTAAGAATTTATGTAATTTATCCTCACTTACTAGTTACACCATGGTTCACCATGGTTTCAATATTCTTCCTTCCATATGGTCTTCTTTTTCACCAATCCTTTGAGTTTCATCTTGTATCCCTCTTTTTATCTTATTATACTAATTTCCATATTCAACATAAAATTCTCTAATATATACTCTTGAAATCAAAAATGATTTCCAAATATTATCTCTAACATATCAACCATTAATTTAAAACATATCCTTTAGTAATTAAAAATAAATGTAACACTATGATTTTTACTCTTTAATCCAAATAAATACCAACAACTACTTAGTTACAACATTATACATTAAAATGTAGATGAAAATACTTCTATAAATGTAAATGCCCCGACCCTAGTTACCCAGAGTCGGTGCCTTATTACATAACATTGGCATGATCACAAGAAAGATCAAATCTCGAAAGATCGATTGGTTTAGTAGCCTTGGAAACACTAGATATATTCATAAGTCTTACATTACATCATAAAATGAAAAACTACTACAACAACATATTGTCTCCATAATCCACACTCATATCCCCACATAATATCCCTGCAGGTCATTCATAATTTACTTCTTCACTTCTTGGGAGAAATAAAACATAGAAAAGGGGTGAGCTCAAATGCCCAGTAAGGATAACAATATAGCGGAAACTTTCATAAATAAGAATAAACATTTAAGGCAATGTATAACTAAAACAAAAGCCTTTCAAACTTGAACTTTCAACATGGTATGGCATAAATAAAATGAAATAATGCCATTTACTTATTCACGTCGATATTCTACTAATCGAATAATCACATGCAAAATCAATAACCGCTTTCATAATGATGGAATGCATAATGCCAGACTATCATAACCACATAGCCAAGGCCTCGTGCCGAGACTACAAATAAGATTTTGTCAAGGCCTTGTGCCAAGACACTAGTTTGTCTCATGAGACCTACCGATGCATCGAGGAGCTATAGCGGGCTCCACCCATCACATATTAAGTCCAATGCATTACCATATGAAAAGGTTTAAACATAACATAAACATTCGTATTAAAACTAGCATACAAAATGTCAATAATTTCACCATAAATTATGAATGGTATAAAAATAGCACATCCACAGTGAAACATATCACAAAACCTTCAATACAATATAGAATTTTTGTATCATAATAAATCAACTTCAAATAAGCGTAAAATCCATCAAAGGATGTTGACATAGATGAAATCAAAACACCTTTTAAGAGAAATATCTATTTATATTTTTGAAATCATTTAAGATCCATATAAAATAAAACATTTTCTTTTAAAATATTCTTATAATCTTTTAAGTAAAGCTTTGATGATTTTATAACGGCGGAAAATAACCGCACCCGCCGTATAAGTTAAAAAAACATTCTTACCTTAATTCTGTCGAAAAGGTTAAAAAGGACCTTGTTTTGAAAACGACGGAAAGATTCCCCTTATAAAAAGTCAAACAAGGGTTTAAATGACTTTAACCCATATTCTTGTAAATAATAAAAATGTTTTGAAATACATTTTGAAGAAACATGGATGTGGATGATAAAGATATCCTAGTAGATTATTACGTATAAACAACCTCAGATAATGAAGAGATTGTGAAATAACCCTTACCTTGTACTTTTCCTTCGTTGGGGTAGGTTAAACTCCTGTATAATTGTGAAATAATTGTTATTAAATTATAAAATAATCATATACATTAATATGATATCATATATGATCTTTTAATATTGATTTGATAATAATATCTTAGTATTATCGTTGTTTCGGGTGTTAACTTACTTGTTTTCTTTTATATGTTTTGTTACATAAGACATGTTTGTAAAGTATAGGTTGTATATTATTCATATCCAGAATGATATCAAGTCCTTAAACATCATTTTTAAATCATCAAATGATAATTATACTTGAATGGATACGATGGAGAATGAATCTCATCGCGTTCGTGGTGACGGTAGTCCGTACGTACGCACGAGCGACAATATCATTCTTTTGATATTAAAATAATATATAAATGTATGGTATATCATATATACTGAATCATTAACATGTTATATTTATTATATACATGAGTTACACATCATTATTATACCCATCCAAATAATATTATATTGAATAACAATTACACCACGACGTGGAGACGGTAAGCCGTACGTACGCACGTATGGTGACATGTTATTCAAAGGGTGGATAGAATACTGAATATGGTTGTACCATATTTATAATAACATCATAGTATATATATGATACTGGAGTTATTGTTTTATAATGGTAACAACAACGGAAGAAGAAGTGGAAGAAGTAATGAACTTGGAAAAAGGGTGGTGAAATCATTACCTCTTCTTCGGGTTCTTCCTTTTGATTTGATCAAAAAGGCTGCTTAGGCTGGCTTTCTGATCAAAATAAGGCCTCTAGGTTGTAGTGAGGGAAGTTGGGAGAGTATTTTTTCAGAGTTTGGCCGAACCAAAAGGCTTTGAAGGTGTGAAGAAATGAGAAGGAGGAGTGCCTTTTCATAAGAGGGGTGAGGGGCACCTTTGGAAAAGCTAGAAATATTAATTTATAATAAATTCATATTCGGTTCCCAATGGCTCCAAAGTTGACTATTCAAAGGTTAAGTTGGGGAGGGGTAGAAAACAACTCAACCAATAGAATTTAGACAGGTTTGGGTACTTATATTAACCTTATCTTTAAGTATTAACTCTAAGTTAATTAGTTTCACTTTTACAATGTCTCTTTGTATTTTTATATAATATGGTTAATAAACTTACTATATACATCCAAGCGACCCCCAAGTGGTCCATTAATGATGAACCTATCATGATATAAGTCTCTTGGCCGAACCTTAGATTTTTATGAATTTAATATCAATTAATAATATAATATGTGTTTTAAGAACTCTTTTATGTCAATTTTGACACTATTCAATAGTTGATTTTTTTGAAACTCATAACAGATTGATTACTTCGAATAAAGTAAATTAAATCAATCCTAATATATCATATAATCCTAGAAAATTATTTTAATTCATTAAAAGGTTCATATTATATTTATTTGGGTATTTATAAAATCAATTAATTTAATTTTTCACTATTTTAGTAATTACTGCATCATCATTGTGTCATAAATAAAATACATTATTTAATGTCTAAAAATTATAAATAAAATATCATTATGTAGGAAAGATTTTTATCTTTCTAATGAATATTTATAATCTAAAATCCAATATATATAACCCTATGTAATAATTGTTTTTCTAAAAGATATATGCTTGTGTCATTTTTGTATTCATTTTAACTTAATTAAAATAAAGTGTCCCTATCACCTACAAGTGGCACCATGGGGTCCCCAAATCGACCCAAAGATGCCTATGGTCGAACATGTATCAACCAATAAGTCTAGGACACGTTTTAGGGTAATTTAGTATTATTATAATATTATTTTGTTTAACCCTTATTTACCGGATTTACCCTTAACCATGGTAAATAAAATATTTACCACAGTAATTATTCAAAATGTCTAAAAATAAAAGTTACCTATTTACACAATTTGGACATCCTGATTCCAAATATGGAATCCATTTTTCTATATTCAAAACACAGAAGTGGTAGAAATTAATTTAAAATTAATTCCCGTTGTCAAAACAAAAAGCGTGTTTTTAAGAGATAATAACTATCAAAAGATTGACACTTGTTTATGTTCGGTTTAATTGTAAAATTATGTCCAATGACCAAAATTATATTAAATTGTAAAAAATATATTCTAAATATACTTTAAAACCACTCAAATTCATAATTTATCACTATTAATTATTTTGATTAAAAAAGTTGTTTTTAATTAAAATTTAGTAATTTTCACTATTCATCAAAATATTAAAGTTATCCGAAAAGTACCAAAATTTCACCTTAGGCTAAATTCGATATTCCGAATCCAAAAATGAAGTCCATTTTGAAATATAAAATATATATAATTTCAAAAATTAGGTATTACTATTCATAACGACTAGTTTGATCGGTTGTGGTGTGTGTTAAAACTCGAAGTTGCGTACAACACACGCTATTGTTTTATTCAAAGGAAAGCGTACCGTGGAAGCTTGGGATGTTTCCTTTTAAGTTTTTTGATGTCCCCATTTATTAAAAAAGTTTAAAATATTGTATTTAAGAAGGTTTCACTATTTAAAGTTGATAAAAGTGCAATACTGAAAATGAATCTGTTCTTGCATTATGACTAAGAAACTCATAATATGGATTCTAAAATTATAAGTATTATATAAAGTTTAAAATGTAGTTAATACTATTCATGACCTCTTTTAATGGATTTTTTTTGTAAGTCATGGTGTGATTGAACTCGGTGTTGCGTGTAGTGCAAGTTATTGAATTATTTTGAAGAAATAACACACTATGAAATCTTGGGGTGTTACAAATAATCCATGAATATCTAAGACGTTGATATTTACCCTCTCCCTTTTTCTTTAAACCCATGATATAGTAAGTAAATATATATATATATATATAAATATTTGCTCCCTATGTCTCAATAAAATAAAAAGGGGATCTACAAGAGCTTTTTCTCTATGATATTCCTCTCTGGTAATGAAATATATATGGGAATCTTGATAATCTATTTCCCTTATTTTTTTAATAAACCTTATGCCACGTCTAAATAAACATATCCCCCTATTTAATGCAAAATTCAATGTTCCAATAATATCTATCTTATTTTCAATATATTCCCCACCAATTAGTTCAAAATAAATTTACCTTGACATATATATCTCTTCTTAGGATTTCCATATTTTTGATACTATGAACTCTTCTTTTTTAATGACATAAAAACCATAATATTTTTCTGTGAATTAGTATTTTTCAATCAAAACCTTAAGGTTATATTAACAGTTGTAGGACTTTTCTCGAACAATTATTATTTTCTTTCTTCCATTTATAAATCCTTTTCTACTCTGATCTAAATATTTTTATAAATATCTATCTCTTTTTTCACTACTATAACATTAGAAATTACTTTTCAACATCACATTATGCTTGATAGATCTACTTGTGTCACATAAGGATTTTTTTACCACTTCTTAAAACTTTGTAATACAAATTGTTGAAAACATTTCAATATTTTTATTTTAGGATCAAACACTATTCTAATTATAAATTTATTCCCAAATATTTTTATTTAGTGAAATTACCACTAAAACAATTTCATTAACCAATCATTAAATATTACTATATTTATACTTAGTATAATAAAAAATAATTTAAGTTAAAAATTTCAATAATGTCCATTACACACACCTAGTTCTATTAACACATATATTTTGAGATTTAACATCCATAAAATATATACTTATATAATCAGTCACACTTATATAAAAGTCGGTAAACAAAAAAATAAAGCACAAATTGTGAAATTCTAAACACATGTTAAAATAATTTACACCACTTGTTGTAATAAAACCATGATTCAAAATTATGTCCAAGATCCTAATATCTTCACATTGAATGAATCCTCAAAAAAATATGGATAATTATACATTAAAACATCAACACAACCACATATTAAATTCATTAAAATCATTAAACTAAATATATAGTTTTATTTAAACCATTGGAGTCTATTTTCTAATACAATTTTTATCTATGAAAATAATCATACGATAGTTAGATCCAAACAAAAATAAAAATTTAAGTCCTCTATAATTATTACTTATTATCCATCAAGCTATTGTCCATTTTTTATTTAGTGTCTGAAACCAATTAGTGAGGTGACCCAATTATTATAATAATAAATATTACATCATTTTAAATGAATTCTTAATACATTTAACAAAATAAATTTTTAATAACCATAATGGTTTAGTGTATTTGAATACTAGATACAAAAATAACATTTTTCCTGAAGTAATTTTATCATATTCCATTATTTACGTATCTCAAAGTATCCTTCATAGACAATTCATATAGTATACCTTTTTTATAACCAGTATAAAATGGAAACATAAGAAATTTTGAGCTCAGATACTCAGTAAAGGTAAACATGGGAGATATCAATCAATTGTCATATTTAATTAAAAGCTATATATAATGGTATTAGATCATGATTATTACTTATGAATTTCATACCAAATCTACCATAGATCGTAGATCATAAGTAATTTCAAAAATAGTTATCATTTTAAAAGTCATGAGTCATAAGTGTGAGAAATAATCATTAATCAATCACGAGGTATAAGATAATATCATAAGCATATGAACATGTTAATGGAAATATGTGCCAATTATAATCATAAAAAAATCTTTAATTTTTCAAGGATCACATCCAGGACCATCATCATGTAGTGAGAAAATCCCCATAATGGATTGGGTATACTCAACAACCTCCTTTAATTCCTAGAATGAGTTCACTCCCCACCATCATTCATATCACCATATGTGATATAAATAAATAATTAATTCATTATAGGGATATATTAGGTCATTCCCACCCATAACATTATGAAAACAATATATATATATATATATATATATATGTTCCATAAGATCACAAAACATTCAAAAATTCATCATATCACAACCCCTATAAATAATACTGGTTTCATAAATATTTCATCCTCATATAAAAAAACCCATCTAATTAAATAATGAATGGAATAAAAAGATTATATCCTTTTTGAATAATAATAATAAATAATGATGTTTATATATATTAAAAATACAAATAAAATAGCTTTCAAACCATTCTTTTGAAACGTGAGAAAAATATCCTTTTCTTTTAATAAACTTTTAAATGAAAAATATAATATTATTAAAACAATTATTTTATTTTAAAATTAAAATTGTTCTTTTTAAATTAATTTTTAATTATAATATTTATCATAATAGTAGTTAAATATATTTTTATGTTAAATATTAAAAAATATATTCTTTTCACTATTTTTTTAAAAAAAAGTCATTTATAATCTATTGGAAAATATTATATAAAAAAATTATCACATTAAAAAAAATTTAAATTTGTATTAAAATGAATTTAATTAATCAATGTTTTATAGAAACGAACATTCATCAAAATATTTAAAATTACATGAAAATGGATGAAAAATATTTCTGACAAATGAGGAAATAATGTTGACTTTTCTCAAAAACATTTTTCTAAACATTTTAAGTACCACGATGAGGAGAACGAATATATAGAATAAAATACATAAAATGACCATAATATAATAAAATATATGGTGCTTAAGATAAAAAAATAATAT
Source organism: Viscum album (assembly GCA_963277665.1). NCBI lineage: Eukaryota > Viridiplantae > Streptophyta > Magnoliopsida > Santalales > Viscaceae > Viscum > Viscum album. The sequence goes on along the minus strand of OY728155.1, from coordinate 159,660,527 downwards.
AATTTTCCCAAAGGAGATTCAAGCAGAAGTAATCCTGATTAAAAATTAGATTGCAACATAAACCCTTAATTCATGTCCTATATTTATTCATACTTTCTCTTAAGTTACTATAAAATAAATTTATATTTATTATAATTATATACGTGAACTACATTCATACTTATATTATAATATAAAAGTTTATTATAAATTATATTCAAACATTTATTATAAATTATACAATAAAATAAATATTTTGGGAAAACAGGTGCATTTCCATGCATGTTTTCATTTTAATGTTATGGTCCTTTCTACTTGATCAAAATTTAATAATATCCATAATATTATTCATTTTATATGTATCATATTAATTCAATAGATATAATATTATAACTATTCATGTAAGGTGGATATGAAAAATTAATTTCATAACTTTTTAGAGATGGAAGTCTATATGTATGTATGAGTAATATTTTCATTTTCCTAAAAATTGAAAGAAAGAATGGGGAATAATAAAATATCTTTGTAAAATAGTAATAATATCATAAATATTATATATAGTCATTAAATTTATCTTTATTATTAACCATGTATTACATACATGAAAAAATAATCACACCACTTTATGGAAGAGGACGTCCACATGTACACATGAATGATGTTATCATTTCTCATTGGATGCAAATTTGGTTGAAAATAATTATACGATTAATATAACAATGTTTTATTATAGTAATTAAACTGATTTAATCATGTTTATATGAATATAGAATATTTATCAGGTGTTTTGGATGAATGAAACTCAAAATTGATTGGTAAACAAAATTAACTCTTCTTTGAGAAACCTCCATTGACTTACACTTTAAAACTTAAAAGGTAATTCATTTGTAAATTAATTAAGCTCATGGATGTGAATAGTGAATTTAGGAATATATTTTTCCATGGAATGGAAAACCTAGAGGTATCAATGTGAGGTGACCCAAGAAAAACATTCCATTATTTTACATATTTTACATGTTTTAAACAACACATTATATAAATAATAATGTCTCCAGAACAAATAAGTTCCTTTTATTTGGATAATAGCTATATAATAATAATATGATATGAAAATAATTATCATTTATCGGTAAATTCACCATTCTAGGATATCTTCTAGATATCTCACTAGTAAGATTCATCCAAAAAAATTAGGGAATTAAAACCTAAGAAAAGGGTGAGCTCAAATTCTCAGTAAGGTATGAATAATAATTTCCATAATGGTTAGTTCATAAGTATAAGTAAAAAATATGATCATATGTGAAATATCATAACATCATGAGTAATAGTCATAATATATAAGTGATCTTCAAAGTATATGGAATAATAACTTTAAAAAAAAATCTAAATATATTAATAATACCTATAACATTATTTAGAATAATTTAATTTAATAATTGAATCATGAAAGTATAATATCTTAATTAATAACATCCTATAACTATGGAACACACTTTACAATAGCAAAATACTACTTTTATGATCCACACCATATGTTTCCATGCTTATGGGTAAGTTAAATGTAATAATGAATACCTATACGATGAGATATGAACTATTAACCAAAGCATTGGAGGGGGATACAAGACCCCACAAATAATTCATCCAAAAAATTTTATTACAATTCAAAAAATATTAAATATTAAAAAAATAAATGTCCCATGAAATTAAAATGGTTTTAATAAAGCATAAAAAAGAAAATAATTCACATTTCATAAAGAAGTAATGGAAATAAAGTGGGTACCAATAAAATTCCAAAGGAAAAATAATTACATAATAAAAGAAATATATATGGTGAAACAAAAAAAATTAACAACATCATATATATATATATATCATTTAAATATAAGGAAACCCAAATCATGAAATGATATTTTTTTAAATACTTTTTAATTCATCATTGTAAATATCATAATTATGATTCTATATTAAAAAATTACTTATTTTTTTATAAAAAACATAATTAAAAACATTCATGTTACTGGATTTGGATCCAAAATTATTTTTACCACAAAATAAAATAGAAAAAATCATGCACTGTGGAATGTCTATGAAGAATTAAATTTAATAAGAAATTGTACAACTAAAAAAGTAGTTTGATTTATTATGTCCCTTAAATATACCCATGATTTACACAGAATTTATTTAACTTATAGTCTCATAAATATAAACATATTAATTATGTATTTCATAGCCTTATTCATATGTAATTCTATTTATACAGTTTGTTGTTTAAAATTTTCTTCACGTATTAGATTAATTTAATCTCTTTTAAATATCCAGTGTTAATAATCTCAACCATTTTTCACATGGTTTGTAAAATTTTTGTCAATATTCATTCTTTTTCCAAATTTAATCATTACTAACCAATTAATGTTACTATAATTGTCATCTTATAAAGAACTATAATTTTATAATTTCATCACATTGGAGTTTTATTCATGTTTTATGAAGACGAAATCAGTGTTATTATAATTTTAGGTTATTTAAAGATATCAATAGCTTACATTATAAGGTTTATTAATTTTTTTATAAATAAATTACCCTCTTAATGATAAATATTACATATATATATATATATCAAATATACTGATAAAATATTCACTAAAATTGTCCACGAATGTAGTAGTTAAAGATTAAATGAATCATTTCATAAAAGCAGTATTCCATACATACGCATGCATAATGATTTCATTTTTTCACACAAAGGAATAAAAATTAAATATAATTTAATGAAATTAAATATTAAATACATAAAATAAAAATTTAGTTAATTTTCTTTATTTACAATACTCTGTAGTAAGTGAAGAAAAATGAAACACATTTCTTCATGGAGGAGGTACTCTGTAAGTTTGCATGTTTAATGTTTGTGTTTTTCAAAATGGAAATGGGTTAGGTGGTTAATTATTATAACATAATTATATTGACATTAAAGTAAAATAATGATAATGATGTTAAAAATTTAATAATTTTTAATATAATTTTAGAAATACTAAGTGTAAATAATGAAATTTCTATGAAAAAAGAATGATTAGAAATTTATACCTCAATTAATGGATTATCTCCATTGTAATGGGGGTTAATGATTTGGGGGATCGTCTTTTGAGGATTCTATAACCTATTGAAATTGGGAAAGAATATTTAAGAGAGTTTAAGTTATATTTTTTGATGAAAAAATTAGAGTGTTGTGTAAGATAATATGGGGATAACAGTGCCCTTTTTATAAGTGAAAAATGTTGAAATTTTTATAAATACTAAAAAAAATTAATAATAGGAAGCCACTTTTAAGAAAATTGGTTCAAAAGTTTGGTAAAGAGAAGAAGAGATAAGGCTGATCAAGGCCTCAACTACCCATTCACATACTTACTTCTAAAATTTTTGTGTTCTTTAATTCTTGGATAAAAACTTTTTAACCCTCAATATTTATTCCAAGGTAGCTAGTTTTTACCAAATATAATTTTTCATTTATGCCTGAAAATAAAAATAGACATATTAAATAATTTTCATCAAATTATTTTATTTTATAAACAAATTTTATTTCATTAATTTTAAATAAGTGATTAGATTAAATTTTAAAATATTAAATTTATCATGTGATAATTTTTTTTAAAATTAAATCTTAAGTTATAAACATTCGAATAAGACTTAGTAAATTGAAAAAAATTGTCTAAAAATTATAAAATAATATCCAATATTCATATATTATTATATAAAATGTTTCAAAAATATCAAAACCATCATTATTTAGTAATAATTTATTATAAGTCATGTTATTTCTCAAGAAACCATATTTTTTATTTTCCCATTTTTTTGAAAAATACAAAATAATAATCCTAAGTTAATAATATTATTATAAGATAAACAGTGAATTTAATTTTTTGAAATTTTCATTGTGAATTGTTTCAATTTAACATTAAAATGAAATCATAGATTATAATAACAATCTTTTTTTATAGGAAATAATTTTTTTATATATTAAATATTATTTTAAAAATAGTGGTAATTATAAATATATCAAATATTAAAAATTTAAATTTTGTAAAATACATTTTAATCTGGAAAAATATTTCATTAGAAATATTGATGAAAATTTTAAAACAGTATTAATAGTGATCTTTGTATAATTAGTTGGTTGTAATTATTTGTACCCTTTTATTCAATGACAACCATATATTGTTCAATATTTATTTAATGAAAATGAGTCTTTCTATGTTATGCTTTGGTGTTGTGTGTGGATAAATCTATTAAAATAATACTCGTTTAAGGGGGAACAAAACACTAAAATTTTGGGTCATTATATTCTACCCCGTTAAATTTATGTTTTTTCATGCAATTTTATTTATTGGACACAAAAAGTGATGATAATTTTACCTCACTATATCTTGATGTTCCCAAGTGGCTTCTTCAAGATTGGGGTTAACCGAAATGGCTTTAACAAGATGCATGGTCTTATTTCCAAGCACCTTGTCACTATGATCTAGGATCTCCACTATTTATTCCTTATACGGGAGATCAATCTCTAATTTCATTGCTTCTGAGCTCAAAACATGTGAATGATCTTGTATTTACTTTACCAAAAATGATACTTAGAAAACATTTTATAAAAGGGGAGATATAGATGGAGTTCATAATGATAAGCTACAACCCCAACAAAATTAATGAGCCTGAAAACATTCATATAACTAGGCTTTAACTTCACTTTATTCCAAAATATAATGATACACCTATACAGAGATATTCGAAGAATCACATTTTCAAAAACATTAACATCTAGATCACGTTGGTGATTATCTTCATATCTCTTATATCAACTTTTTTCAACATTAATATTCCACTAATTGTTTTTAACTATCTACATCATTTTTTATATAAGTTCCAAACCTATTATATTTCTTTCTCGAAGCTCATCCCAACATGTTGAAGTCCTCTATCTCATCTCATATAGAGCTACATATGGTTACATATGAATTCTATAATAGAATTTGTTGTTATATGAGGACACTAATCGTTGGAGGTTTTGATCCTCACATCCTTGATACTCCACTTAACCGGATCACAACATGTACATAATTGTTTGGATGGTCTTTTCAGGTTATCCATTAGTATGAGTGTGATAAGTGGTACTAAAACTCATATATTTCCCCAGAACATTCTAAATACATTTTCAAAAACTAATGTTAATCCTTATATCTTAATTAAATACTATAGAGAGTCGTATTCCATATAGCCTCACCACATCCTTTATATATAACTTGTTGAGTTGGTCAAGGTAAAAATTTCATTAATGACAATAAAACATAATGAATTTTTAATGTGATTGTCTATTATCTAGATTATATTATATACATTAAATTTATTGGTGATTCCTACAATTAAATTGATGGTGATGTTTTCCCATTTTTATACTTGTATGGGTAATGATGTAATCATCACCTTATATCTATTTTCATTCATCATAAAATAATTGGCATTCCAATCAGCAATAGATTTATTAAGTGATCTCCATCTTAATGTTTTCATACAATAAGTTCTTCTTTATATCATTAGAAATATTCCAGGTTCTGTTATTTATAGAGAAGGATGAGTTAGATTCCAATGGTGTGATCAGGTCTTCCATGGAGTTGAAACCCTTATGGATACTGGCGGTCTATCCCCCTCCCCCTCTGGGGGAAGGAATAGGGAGTTATTCATTTGGTTTCTTCAGATATTCAACCATGTTCCTTGGCTCTTTTCTCTTTTCCATATTTCCTCCATCCATTTCTGGCAATTTTGATTTTCCTAAAGGTTCTAGGTCATTTCACCAGCTCGCCTCCTCTCCCACTTTCGATGTATGGGTTTTCTTTAACCACAAACATTTAGGACCTAACAATAGTTTCTTATTTTATGGTATCAAATTACATAAGTGGATTCCTTCAATATATTAGTCTTTGAGTCATGGTATTTTCAAGATTTCGTTGTAGTCAGTCTGCTCGATCATCGCCATATTATGGTTTGGTTCACCTCATCAAAGGACTTCATACGGGCATAGTCCAGGTCACTGCATAGATTAAATGGAAGCCACTTCCATATTCTTCATTGTAAATATGATCTTAATATGAAGCAAGATACTCCTTTAACTATGATATGAGTATGTTTCCCGCAACTCCCCTTACCTTTTCAAAATCAATCTATCATGCATTTTCATGGGAACCTAGTCAGCTGATACCTGTATTTTGATATCAAAATGAACGCAGTTTTCCACCCTATCTTTCCTCATATCTTTGTTTATGATTATGTCTCCAAGACATAGCTGGAGTGGGTTTATAATATGGTTGGAGAGGAGTTTAGGTACAAAGAATAAGTTGTCTCTGAATCCTGGAGGAATTTCTGTCTCTCCTGCAGAAGTATGGTCCATCTTGCCCCATCGTGCTGTCATAGCTGGGATTCTAATTAGGGGTTTCCTATTTCAAAGATCTATGAGACAATTTCAATAGAAAGATCCAACTATTAAGTTATGGTTTTGACATGGGAGGGTTTTCAACTATTGGGTAGTTCGTTCCAAAAAGTTGAAAGTCCCCATGAGGTTAATCCAAATATCACCGATACCTTTAATTGTATAAGGTCAGATTTGGGTGTATCCAACTCAATTGCATTGAACCCTTTGGTGACTATTAGAACCATGGGTGGTGGTGATGATCCATTATACCCAAGATCCTATGGAGTGCCTATTAACATCAGGTTGTTTCCCCAACCTGTGGTAGTGAAACCATGAAATGGCCTTGATCAGGTAGTTCTTAACTTCATGCAACATGATACTAATAATGGTATGAGAGATCAAAAAATCATAGGAAAAAAGACCAAGTCATGGCCTAGGGAAGGATAACTAGCTCCTAGAACAAACCCAACCAATTTCTAGTGTTCCTACAGGCCTGCATGTTTCTCCTTCTCTGAATGCAGTGTAGCCTTGACAACTTGATGATATTCCTAGTTCTATTAATCCCCAGAACCGGTTGTCATCCAGAAATGTAGATGGTAAGGAGAATACTTATCATGAAGGATTGAAAACATAAATTCCATGATAAAAATAGATACAAGGAATTCTAATATCTTCTAAGGATATAGTGTTAGGTGAAAAAGAAGAAGATCCCCACCAGACGTCTGATTATGATCTGGAACTCCACGGAGACATGTCGGTTGGGTAGGGGTCAAGGAATAGAATTCAAGGAAAGCTTGACTCTAGGAATTTTTAAGTTGTAGGGGGGAATCAATACATCACAATGATTAATTGAATATTACAAAAAAATTACTAGATATTTAGTTAAGATCAATAAAAATGAGACTCAGATTGTATCAAGGGAACAATCATGTGAGTAATGTGTTTTAAAACTAGCTCGTATATTGGGAATCTATATCTAAATGGGGATATTAAGGATCCTAAAGCTGATGGAATTGAACCACTTGCGGATGGAGCCTTAGACAGAAGGGTAGGTAAGGTTGAACCAACAAATGGGGAGTGTTTAGAGCAAGTTCTACACTCTAAGAAGGAAATGTTAGAAAAATATTTCAATATCAATTCTACAATGGAAGTTGTCGACAGAATATAAGAGATATCTGTTAGTCTGAATATGAATGTATTGAAAAGAGTGTGGATCAACAAACATGAATGCATTTTGGAACATAGTTGTAATTAAATGATGATCGACATGGGGGAATACATCTGGGCCTGGGACAAGTTTGCTGAAAATTTTGAGGAACTTATTGAGAATGTTATGGATTTAGAGGTTTCCTCTCATAATTGTGGGCTTTATAGGGTGGTTGTCTCTAACATTCTGAGTCTCCTTTTGAATGATTTTGTGGTTTACTTTTATGGTTAACTCCTTTGCTTTGGCGTTTTTTGGGTTTCACGCTTTTTCCCAAAAAAGTGTACTTGGAATAAAAAAATAATTTTAATGTCACATAGAGAACGATGGGTTTTGAGTACCATCAATGATGTTCTCTACTTAGTTATTTATTTACAGAATAAATATCTAGATTCCAAAACATACAAATCCATATTTATCAAAGATGATCTATGGAATATATAATAACTTTTTCTATAGATTTACATTATAGTTAATATATTATTTGATAACCACATGAATGGATGGTTGAGAAGTCACCTATGAGTTATGAGTCTTCTCGCTTTCCCTTAAAACATTAAGATTAATCTTTTTAAATTCAATATATATTATTTCTATTACTACCCTTGTCATAGAAATGGTAGCATGATCTTTCCTTAATAAAGTAATAACCACCATGTTAACCTTCCCATAGGGGTATTGTATTGAGAAATCAAGGTCCTTTTTAAGTTCTAACCACATTTCTTGGTGTATAATTGATCCCTTATGTAAGAATATATAATTAAAAATCTTTTATTTGGTATAAATACCACACTTACCACATAGAGACAATGCCACCAAATTTTTAATTCAATGGTCACCACTGATTACATCAAATCATGAGTTAGATAATTTTGTCGATGAGTTATAAATTTTTAAAAAGAATATTAATTATCATTTCATTTTGTATGGGGAAATAGCTAAAGCTCTTATTCAGAGCATCATAATATGTTGTAAACCATTCCCCACTATAGGGAAATGTAAGTACATGTGTTGTAACTGATCTCTTATTAGGTTTCAGAAAACATTATTCACATTACTCTATACAAATGAGATTCATTGTATTCCATTTATCTTGGATAGTGGATTCTATAGTCATGGTAAATTTATCAAAAAGTGTCAATAATATCCAGATAACCCGAGAAAACTATAAATTTTAGTTAATGTAATTTTTTGGATCAGTAGTTAAAAAACTTATTTCTTTGACGCGTCAATAAATATGACATTTCTAGTTGTTACATGACCTAATAATGATGCCTTATATATCCAAAACTCATTTTTTCAAAATTGTATAAAAAAGATATTCTTTTTATGGTCATAAGAGAAATCATAAAATGATATTCATATTCTATATTTTTCTTAAAATAAATAATAATATCTTCTATGAATATAACCATAAAATAATCCAGATAGTCTGTTAGGACTTTATTCATTAGATCTAAGATTATAGTTTGTTAATTAGTCAATATGAATGGAATCACTATAAACCCATAGTTTCTACACATTTTTTGGAATGTTTTCTTAATTATCCAACATTTTTACCCTTAGATAATGATATATATATCACATGTCAATATTTAAATAGTATTGAGCCCCAATGATCTAATAAAACAATAAATTGATTTGATATAGAGGGTTCTTGGTGATAATATTGATCTTGTTAATATCATGATAGTCAATGCAAAGATCAATCGATTCAACATTCTTCTTAACAAAAAGGAATTGATCTCCCCATGGTGGTGTAATGGGTAGATAAATCCCTAGTCCACATTTTCATTTACATATTTATTTAATTCCCATAATTAAATAGAATCTATCCTCTAAATACTCTTTGATATTGTAATGAATCTAGGTATAAGTTCAATTGAAAAACTCATCCTCAAGATTTGGGGTATGAATATGTAGTTTATTTGGTAATACAATAGTATATTCTAGTATATTGGGTATGTCATCACATTTTCCATCACACCCATTTTTAATTCATCTCATTCTTATTACATCCATCAATAAAACCCATAGTGGATAATACGAGTGACGAACATTTAACATCATTGGGGTATTATCAAAATCTATAACATAAAAGGGATATTACATTAAAACCATTTACCCTTTAACATCATCATGTTAAAATAAAATCTATTTAGTTCAAACCATATAAATATTAGTTTAAGTTAGGTTACATTATGTTGTATCATGTTATACTTCTCATCTACATCACTCAATGTAAATAGGAAATTAATCCATTATAGTGCTTCACAAAGAACAAATGATTAACTAAATCATACCCCATGGGAGTGTCTAGCTAGGGGTGTCGTTCTAGTCCCAGCCATCATGAAATAATTTAATGATTCAGTCCATCATAAAAAAACATTTTCGTGGTGATTCCCACTATGTGAAATTGTTCCGTAGGTTTATCCAATTTCTAGTATCCAGATAGGGATGTATTTCAAGGAAGACTACATAATCAATAATTTTCCATTATTTTAGGATATCATCTTATACATAGACTCGTCGATAGGTTTTTTTACTAAGGTTTTCATTCCCTAATACTAAATTTAACTAAACTAATCTCTAAAAATAACTACACCTTGGTTGTAATAAGAACTAAGAAAAACAAAGATAATGAAGAATTTATTTTACATGCTTTATATAATTTAAAAATTATATTTCATTAATAACAATTTCCCAATATCTAATAGGTTATGTATCTTTAGATAATATTTATATAATAACTTTATTTTATGAAACTCTTTCTAGAAGTTCCTTATATGAACCATAATAAATCATCTTCTAGACATATCATTAGTATAAATCATATATAAGACACACAAAATGATGAAAATATAAAGGGTGATCTCAAATAGTTAGTAAGGGATGAATTAACATTTCATCTGAGAAACGTTCATAAGAAAATGTGAAAAACATGTGCATCCGGGAAATATCATAACATCAGGAGTGATTATCATAACACATAAGTGAGAATAAATTTATATTTCATAATAAATTAATGACGAAAAATATGAAAATTAAAGCATAATATATATAATATGGATTAGAATCAATTAAATTTATCCTTGAATCATGTGAGCATAAGATCATAATGAATAACATAATTTAACAGTGGAACAAATATTAGCATAGGGGAACATTAATTTCATGATCCACACCATTAGTCCTATGCTTATGAGAAACTAAAATATACTATAGAATACATATATCATGATATATAAACTATCAACCTATCCATTTGAGGGAGATATTAGGCACCATTGTTTATTTATCCGTACTTATTTGTGCTAATTAAAACTAATCACTTTTTAAGTCATAACAAATCTATAGAAATAATATTGATTTCATAAAACATCTAAATGAAAATCATTCAATTTTCATAAATAATCTCTACAAATGAAATGGGATTCATAAAACATCCAAATTAAAATCATTGACTTTACATAAAGAACCCATGTAAATAAAAATGGTTTTCATATAACATCCAAATAGTATAAAATAAAATTATATCTTAAATAGATTAATATTGTAAACTTGACCCACAAAAATATTCTTATTATAAAAGAAAAATATAGTTTGAAACAAGAAGAATAACTAAAATTCAAATAGATTATTTTATGATAATGAAAACAAAATCATTAATAGATATTTTTTAAAACATGTTGTATTCATCATTGTAAAATTCAAAGTTAAATGTCTCTTTTAAAAAATTCTACTTTTTTTCTGAAAAAATGGAAAGAAAACTTTTAATGGGAATATATTTTGATAAAGAAAATAATGTTACCTTCAAATAAAAGATAAGAAAACATAAAAAATGTAATGTATTTATAGAATTAAGTTCAATAGAAAATTGTATAACTCAAAGAATGAATTATGAGTTACTAAGTCTCTATCAATTACCCTTAATTTGAAACATAGTTCTCTAACCTCCCATATTATAAATATAATAGTCTTAATAACATATTTTAGAAATTTATTAATATATATATTTCCATTTATACTCACAAATAATAATAATTATCTATATATATTTAAATTTTGTAGTCTAATTACAATATTGGGTGTAATAATCATGACTATTTTGATATAGGCTCGGAAATGTGGTAAGAATATTCATTATTATTATACTTCAAAATATAATCATTAACACACCATTAAAGATATTGTAATTTTTTCATTATAATAAACTATAATTTCATCATTTTACCACAGGGGAGTTTTAGTCATGTTTCATGAAGACAAAAGTGATGTTGAACTTGTTTCAGTTTATTTACTGCCATTGATGGATTATGTTATAATGATAGTTTTTTTGTGTTATAAATAATGAAATATATTTAGGATATATATTACATATATATATACTATATAATCATTAAATATAAACCAAAAACATCCATTAAGGTGGCAGTGAAAGATAAAATGCGTCATTCCCTAGAGTCTATAGTCAACAAGTACACATGGATGCTAATTCCTTTTTTCAAAGGGATAAAAAATGAATTAAGATGATTCATCATTTTATTAAATTAAATATGATATATATATATATATATCGAAAATATTTATCCAATTTCCCTTTTCAACCATCTAGTAATGTTGGTGGAATAAAACAATACAAATCTTTGTTGAAGTGGTAGTTCGCACGTACATGAGATTCACATTTTGTCTCTCAAAGGAAAAGGGAAAGGTGAATCATTATTATAACAATCATTATAATAAAATAAAATTATATAGATGAAACTAATGTCAAAACATTAATATGTTTTATTTTAATATTTTGAATAATAAGTTTACATAGATAAATGAAACTGAGAAATGAGTGTTTAGAATTGTATTCCTCTCTTCTTGAATTATATCAATAGCAAAAGGGTTTAATCATTTGGGGATGGTATTTTGAGAATAGAAGAACCTATATAATGTTTATATGGATTTTTAGAGAAGGGTTGGGTGTATGTTGGGTTTAAAAAAGTGGGTTAATGTGTGAGAGAATGTTAGTTGAGGTGTTTCCCTATTTTAATTAAAAATGGAATGAATTTTTTTAAATACATAAAAATTTATCCCAATGTAAATTCAATCTAAAATATAGTATCTCAAAATTTGGTAAATAATAGAGAGGGGAAGAGATAAGGCCATGAATGAAAAAAACACATACCCCCCACCCCCAGTTGTTTTAAACATGTTTAAGGTCTTTCCCTCTTGGTGAATACTTTTTTTACCTCTTTTGATTTTTACTGAGGAAAATAATTTTTACTAAATTAAATTATCCTTTATACTTGAAAATAAAATGGTTTAGATTACATAATTTGGACCTAATGACTATGAATTTTAAATAAAATTTAACACTTTAAATCTCTCAAAGTGATAATTTGTTTGAAATAGTAAATATATAATTTATTAAAAACGTTTTTTTTTAATTATAACACAATTTTAGTAATGCCAAATATGGGTTATAGAAATAAAAAATAATTAAAAAATAAAAAATAACTTAATTAATATATATTTACTCATAGAATAAATGTTTTATTTATTTCATATTAATAATTTTATATTAATAATTCTAAAAAAACCATTTTATTTGTAAAAATATTATTTCTCATTATTCTTCTAATAATATATCATATTAAAAAAATCAAAAATAAAATTTTTAGTTAATAATATTATGGAACTTGAGAAAAAAAATTAAATTTTTGAATTTAAGATTTTAAAATTTTAAAATTCATCTTTAAAATAGAATCAAAAAATATTGTGGAAAATTGTTTAAGGTAAATAATATTTTGGGTATATTAACTATTCTTCAAAAAGGATTCTCTAATTATAAATATATCAAAATTAGAATGTATCAATTTTATAAAATCAATTTTAACAATAAAAAATAATTTATTAGATACTTAGTTACCCTTATTGAAATAACATTAAAAATAATTTTTTTTATAAGTTGGTTATAACTTTTTGTACCCATTTATTCAATGACTAACATACATTAGTCAATATATATTTTAACAAAAATATTTGTGGTCTCTTATGGGGTATTATTGCATGTGGAAGAATATATAAAACAAAATACTTATTTAAGAAAACATATATCATTAAATTCATTGTTAGTTACACAAATTGCATGAATAAGTAAAGATTGTAGGGGGGCTCTCATAAGTGATGTGAATGAAACTCTTATAAATACAGAAAAAACTAAAATATAGAAAAGTTACACTTAGGTGGACATTTCACCAAGGAAACCCAAATCTAAAGATAGGATATGTTTGATTTTAAATTTATTCCACCAATAGACTTTAGATATGTTTTTAGGTTATTTTAACCCTTATATCTTTAGTTTAACCCATACTTAATCCCTGTAACATTACTATAGTGAAATGTTTTAACGTTGTAATTATTCATTTTTACCAAAAATTAAAGTGGTTTCATTATCAAATTTGTAAATTTTGATTCAAAATATTCAAATAACATTATTAAATTCGATTCCATTATGTGTCAAAAATTCATTTTATAATTAGCATGAAATTTGTTATGAAAATTATAAAAAAATCATTTTAAACATAAAACTAAATTTAATCCATCTCATTTACTAGTATAAATGATTAGATGAATGTTATATAATTTAATGTAAATTACTTTCTATAAAATTCATTAAAATAATCCATCCTTAGTTATTATATTAATTAATTAAGATAGAAACACATTGTTTATATAAAATTAGTTTTTCATGAAAACAAATATGTAACCTTCAAATGATTTTTTTTTTAATTTCTAACAAGTTGATAAATAATTAATTCATTTTCTTCATGTGTAAAAATATTTTTCCTATCATTAATATTATAAATATACTTTTTCATAGAACATATATGACATAAAAAGGCCTTCTAAAAAAATATTTCAAAATAGTTATTTTGGATCAATTGTGTTTCTTATGTGAATTATAAATTATTTTTTATATTAATATTTAATTTTAATTCCATATAATGTTATAGTTTTCATAATTTATGGTTATTATTCTCATAATTTCAATGTTAAATTCTCTAAAAGAAATAAATCACAATTATTTAATAAATATAAATATATTGTAAAATCCCAGGGTATTAGATTCTACCACCTTAGAAGAATGTTTCCCTTTAATTTCTGTTACTCTGATGTAAAAAACTAAATATACGTCTACCTAATCACATCCTCAGGTTCCCACATTGCATTATCAGATTTATTCTTCCTCTGGATAACATTAAACAAGTGATTATTCATGTATCTTATAACTTTTTCCCTATGATCCATGATTTCTACTGATTGATCCTCATACTAAAGTTCATGATCTAATGATATGAACTATGAGTTTAGTACATGTGAAAGATAAGGTATTTATTTTTTTCAAATAGATACATGGAACACATTTTTAATATGGGAGAGTTTAATATGAAGGACTAAACAATGATATATCATACCGATGCGATCTATAATATCATAGGGGTCGATATATCCATGTATTAGCATTCCCTTATTTAAAAGTCTCATAACATTATTCTAAGGATATAATTAAAGGAATAACTATTCACAAACATTGAAATCAAGAAATCCTCAAACTTATATGAAAAATTGTTTTTAGATATTGGGATACCCTGATGTATTGTTGAATGGCTCTGACCTTCTCAGTTATTTCCATATATTTCTCAAGTCATAATATCTCCCCCTCTATAAATGCATCCCAACATGTTTGAGTCGTGAACTTATTTCTATTGAGATATTCATAAGGATACATCTAATCAATTTAGTTAAGGTTATTATTGTAAGAATATTCGATCAGTGGATGGTCAAAATACCAACCTCTTTTTGAAATATAATGAAAAAAATCACATCATATCTTATAGAGTATAAATATTACTATCAAGATGAATATCCATCTAAGGATGATTTGTAGTGATAAATCCTAACTTCATATTGAATTATTAATGAAGATTTATCCATGAAATCAATAAAAACTCAAATCTCGATCAGATATGATTGATATTGGTACTTTTTGAAACATTATCAGTTACTTGATGACTAATCAGGTGATATCATCAAGAGAAAAATATTTTCTGATAGTAATGAAATGTAATGTATTCATAAGTCGATCAACAATAAACAAATTCATTATTCACTTTATATGTATTAGGGAGTACCAAGATGAAATACATGGTGATGCCTTACTATTTAACTTAGGTATGGGTAATAGTTGTAATATCCCATTAGATATTCGTCTCTCATCATTAACATGCCGGCGTACTAAACACCAATATACATAAACCATAATAACTCTATACATTTTAACTCAATAGAAATTCTATTTAAAATCTCTATAGATCTTCATACGTCAATGGTGAATAGAGACTAAGCATCATTTAATATATCTGTATTTAATTATGGTATTAAGGATACATATTCATTATTACTGAACATTATCATCCAATAAATATCATAACTACACTCAATAACATACCATACCTTATTTTATAGATCAAAATATTCCTTCTACAATTCTTTAATATTTAAATGGATAAATATTTGAACATTATTCTATGAAATATATTATTTATTCCCCTATATCATTATTTCAATATCCATCCTATAAAAAACCATGTGTATTTTATCTCATTTAGTCTTTATCACAAAAAATAAAATGTGGTATTTCTAAATAAGAGCATCAACCACCTTGTTCTCCTTACTAGTATGGTATTGTATTAAGTAGTCAAAATCATTAAACAGTTTCAGCAATATTATTTGGATTATATTCATCTCTTCCAATGTTAATATATACATCTATATATTATGATCAATATATAAGTCAAACATTTCACTATAAATATAATGACTTAAATTTTTCAAATTAAAAAAATTAACAATTCTAGTTCTAAAAAACGAGTCGAGTAATTCTTCTCATGAACATTCAGTTGGAATGAGGAACATGCTACTTCAATGTCATTCTACGTGATAACACATCCTAATACTGTATTTTATGTATCCCAATAGTTAAAAAAATCCTTATCCCCATCATGCTAGTGTGAACATAGGATCACTTACAAACATTTTCTTGAGTTCCATTAAATTTGATTCACATTATTCTACCAAAATAGAATTTTTACCCTTTTATGTCAACATAATTAGAAGATTTTATAGCCATGAAAAATTTAATGGAAATAATAAATTATGTGAAATAAACCCATGCAAATTAATGATTTTGGGCACCATGGTTGGTCTAAGGCATTTGTTAATAACGTGCATATTTGAAGGATCCACTGATATCCCATATTTATTGATTATATGACCCATGAATTTTCATGGATCGACCCAAACTAGGGCTCAAGCCACAACTACCTCAAGCCCACCATCTATAGGCTAGGGGTGGCGATAAGCACTGATAAGGAATATCCTATGTTTTAGAAATTTTCCTAATATACCTTTATGCACACACCCAACCATCCCATTGTTGAAGTGTAATGAATAATAATAAATGTTTTAATATCTAGAAAACAAACTAAGAATGAAAATTCTCTAAGGTGTACAAGAATATGATGGTGAAAATTAAAATGTAAAGGGGAAAATACATTCCCAACCAGAAAGATGTCCCAACTTTAAAAAACTGAAAATTAACACTACTGAGAGAGACCATCTTCGTATCACCAAGCTCCGACCACTATATGTGGTCCATAACATCCAATACTCCTATTATCATTGGAATTAACCCCTAACTTGTCTATCATCTGCATAAGATATGACACGTGTTAGAAAATCCTAGGCAGTGGTGAGTATATATTTACCTTGTAGGACACCATAAAAACTGAAGGGGAGCAATAATAGATACAACAGGAATACAAAGATAGTAGATATTAAACAGGTTCAGATCAACACAAATAAATAAAAAGTGTAACCGCATCCATCCATAATGGTATCAACATAGTTTTTAGATGAACTACACATCAAGTATTTTCCACACCTAGAAGGTGAGTAAATTCATTCAACCATGAGAATCTAATCCTAGAAAGAACATTGAATACCCATTGTATCTTCACATATCATGTAATGAGAGAAAAAAATTCTAATGGTATGGATATATATGTATATATATATTCTCAATCATAAAATACCAAATGAGAGAGATAGGGGATCCCATATCATAGCTCAGCCTAGAAAGACGAGTATTCAATAGTTCCAAAATTCTATCAATAATTCTTAGTATCCCACATGTCTACTATAAAGTAACCATCTAAGTCAATAAAAAACTCATCATTATGACACATTTATGAGGGACCACATACTCTAGGTAGAAGACCCATGACTTGGAAAAACAAAAGGGTTTTACATTGGTATTTGATGGAGGACCCATGCCCTGCCCAGTAAGAGCGATGAAATTCAATATTTGAGGAACCATAACTATCTCTCCTGGAGGGTTCCACTCTAGAATTATGTAAGGGACCCATACCCTATGCCTAATGGAGGGCTCCACTGAAGTTATCAATGACCCATGTCCAGTGTAGATTGAGGGTTCCACTCAGAAGTATATGGAGGACCCATCTCTTGTACTGATAGGAGAGTTCCACACCATGAGTCTATAGAAAACCCATGCCCTATAATAACATGAGGGTTTTTAAGAGTTGGTGTCCTTGAACCAACAATTTTTACTTTGATTACATGAATATTTTAGAAAATTTAATTATTAAACATCTTATTACATATAGTTCATTGTTCTTCATGAATATAGTGTAATAATGTCTTGGATTATTTTTCGCATTGACAAGAACATAGTAGTTCCACACTATGATGAGAACCTTGAAGTGATATGAAAATATTTTAAATATAGTTTGGCAGTTGGATGACATACTATAATGGGACAAATATTCTACAAACCATCATGTGAGAGTAATCATTAGAATATGAGACTTCTTCTTATAAAGTTCTCACATGGTAATCTCAAAGACAAGAGATAATGATAACAGACCCGCCAGTAGGAATGTCACATGTTTTGGTGTCATCAGATATTTCTATCTTTGAGTAAGTGTAATGATCCTTAGTCTTTAATATTTTTATCAATATGTTTTATGACTCACACACTTTGTTATTCTGGAAAAAACCATCGCACATACATTTGGCGATAAGTAGGGTACATTGGCTGCATCAGGAATTACATATTATTAATGGATATGTAGAGGAAGGATTTTCCCCTTCCATTTATGGAAGATGATATCTTGGCCCTTTGATTGAAATAGAATTTTCACATGAAATTCCATGTCCATGGTGTAACAATGAGTTTATTTTAGGGAATCAAGGAATGAAATATCAAGAAAAAAGGTTAATGGCACCATCCCAAACCCTTCTTGATGAGATATTGAGATAAAGTGAATATATTATATAGTGAACATTCCTATGTGGATCTTTTTGTTGCGACCTTAATTTCATTCTCTTAGTTTCCTTGACCCATCGGTAGACAGTAGTCTAGGCCTTTAGGCAAGCCCACCAAATACCAAAGAGAAAGAATCCTATCAGTTCATATGCTAAGTGATTTTGGTGGTCTCAGTTATATTCTATTTGAATTTTATTGATGAAGTAAATATTATTCCAAGACCGAGGAAAAATTTTATTCAATTTATAATGATATCATAATCTAAATCAATATTTATTCATCGGATTGTGAGTAAAATATATTTATTTATTTTATTGAACAATTAATAAATATTTATTTACTAGATTTTAAATTAAATATTAATTTAAGAGAATAAATTATTTATTTAAAAATTCGGGTGTTCAATAAATGGATGTAGAGTTTTAACAGACCAAGGCTATTTTGGTAGTAAAATAATTATTTTCAAGATGGTAAATATTTTTTTAACTAGTTTTCATAAGTAAAAATAATTATTTAGCTGTTATTATTTTATGATGCAGAATTTTGTTTATAATTACAATTTGAAAAAGTTAGGGAATAATAAATAATAAAGAGGTAATATTATTAAGAGAATGGGTTTTCTATACCGTTATGAATGTATTTAATTGCTGTTACATAATTAACAATTATATCCAAATACCCATGTCAATAAATAGACACATACATTTATTTTTCCATCTACCAAAATTGCATGCCTGGTGAATTGAGAATTGGTAAGATAAATGATTTCTCTCTCAAATACTCTTCCCATCCCTCTCAATAATGGGATATGTTCTTCATGATCAAAGAGCAAGAAATCAAGAATGAATGAAACAAGACAATCACTTCTTCAAACTAGCACCCGGAGAACGAGTTGTGTCGATCAGAGGCCTTCAGAGCATGTGTGGATCACCACCGAATGGATTATGGTTTGGATCCTCGAAATCATAACGAGCCATTGATGAAGGGTCATTCTGGATGATCTAAAACATCAAGAAAGAAAGTACTAAAGATCAATGTATTTTTTGCTAATTAAATTAATTAAATTAATTATAAACATGATGTGCAAGATCCTTTCTAAATGTTTCATGCATCTTCCTTATTTATATAAATATTTGATTCTATTCAACAGAGACTAGTGTTCTATGTCGTATTGATCAGAAAATAATCATTTATCTTTGTAAAAAATTAATTTTGGGTGATGGCCCAACCGTGCTTCCACTGTGCCCAGAACCTATAAGTTATATATTATCAGTTACATCATAGTTTATAATTATTAAAATAATTCATTGATGATTTAAATTTTAATAATTTAGTTTGTGAATTCATGGTTAATCATTCTTGTAATCTGGATTTCTAGATTTTTTCTCATTTTTTAGGATTCTCACAGATTTCGTAGGGAAAATTATTTTTAAATTAAAATTAAAATAGAGAACTCGTTGGGAGTCCCCGCCGATTCTACCCAGATGACATGAAAGTACACACCATGTGTTTGGACTTAGAAGCTATGTTCTATGCCATACATGCTGTGTAATCCAGATTAGACGCTGTGTTGTAGTGTTCAACACAACGAGAGTAATTCGGCAATTTATCAAGATGTGTGCATTTATTTCACATTGTGTAGTAAATTCTACACCACGTGTTGACTGGGATAGATTGGAACATGATTACTAGATTACAGGTTGTGTGGCCCACTTCACATAGCGTGTATTACCTTCGGGTGAGGGGTCCAAACCGTGTATCACATACATAGCTAATCCATCTGGTAAATGTGTAACATAGAGACAACACGGCATGTAACCCACTGTACATGCCACGTACTACAAAATTTATGAAGTACACTTCACACGCCGAGTACCTAGGCTTGTACTTTGGGGAAACCGGTGAAGGTAGTACATGCCGTGTACTTTACAAGATAACACAAAATTAAAACTTCAATGTTTGTGTAATATTTGGAACTACACATCATGTATAAATCATACTACAGGTTTTAACTTTATGCATTGAAACATATTTAATGCCATATTTCATAAGAGTAATACAATATAAGAATATAATACATGTAGGTTATATTCAAACAGGTATTCACCAGGATACCTCTAAGGTTAATTTATGTACAAAGATGAGAATCTCAAGGAAATTTAGAAAAGGATTAAGATAAATGTACTGATTAATAAATTGTAATAATTAATCAATTCAAGATCAACTTATCATAATAAATATTGCTTAAAAAATTATATACTAGTTTTATTAAATGTGTTCCTCCTTACATGTATGTGGGTGATCATGAGCGAGACCAAGACCATTTTATGTGATAGATTTCCATTTAACTTATTTATTAAATTGATTATTGTCTTGTGATCCATAAATCCTCAATGATATATAGGGTTTTTGTGCCCATGGTTTCTTTTATGTAAACCCCTTTTTTACCCCTCACATGCATGTGAGATTAAAAGAATATGTAATAGTTGGAACTCCTAGGATAGTGGAGGATGTTCAAGCTGGAGCCTAGATGAAACCAATCCCATGAAATATAAAGGTGGACATGTGGAAAGATGTAAACACAAACCCAAAAAGTTGAAGGTCATTATCGCCAAGGTTATGTTTAGTTTATCAACCGCAAGATAAAATCACCATTAGAAAAGATCATGATCATACCCTTTTATTTATTTTATTTATTTCAATTGCATGGTTTATCATTATGGATGTGTTGTAGTGATCACATAATAAATGAATTAAACAAGCATGCAAGATTGAACTAATATAAATTAGGATAATGCATAAATATTATCATGACATGGCTAATCACTTTAGTAAGTTCCACTTAATATTAACAATCATGTCATAATGATAATAATCAATTCACGCATAAGATCTAAAAATACCTCAAATAAAATATTAAGTCAGAGTAAGCCTTCTGTTACATAATGAAGGTAAAAATTCTATAAAACTGTGTGTTTGACCAACCCTTATTGGGAAAATTATTTTAATACAGGAATCCATTTTTAAAGGTTTCAGGTTGACTTAACCATATTACATCAATAGGAGTAACCTTTGCTATAATTGGTGTAATATTGGATGCCAGAGTTGAGAAAATATAAAGTCAGGATTTTAGGATTGGGGAGTCCACTCAACAGATTAAGGTGTTGCAAGCCCATAGTTGGCAAAGACCTTTCTACTTAAATACCTTCAAATATATTGAATATCCCTTGTTGGGTTTATGCGAAAGAGAAAATGATCCCTTTCACTAGAATGACATGGAAAGTGGACATTCCAAGTTCAATGCTGAGGGATATTGGGACTTGATAAAATAGTGGGAGACTTAATAAAATTAATTCATTAATTCCCATAAAATTTAATCTAGAAAGTACTAATTTTCTACTATTTTAATAGTATAATAAAAATAACAAGATTTTCAACCACACTATCCCTGCAATCAATTCTGGATGATGAGAACATCATCACAAGTAGTATCTTTCAGAAATGGTTTAGATGCCATTAGGTTATCTTATGACATGAACAGAAGTATTATGTATTGGAGTCAACATTACCTAATTCTACTTCAAAATAGGTGAGTGATGAGTATTTCTTATTCTTTGAGAAAAATATGAATGATGTGGTCGACGATCAATATTTTATGCTACAATCAATGTCTAGGGAGCTCATTAAGTCTCACGAAAATAGGAATGATTATATCTTTCTCAAGGACCATCGTGGTCTTTTCTAGAAGAGAGAAATAAAATAAAGGTTTGAAATCTCCAAGGAACTCTTTCAGATAATCTTGGAGAGGGTTCCCCATTTGGGCCTCATGTAGTCAAGCTTGTTGGCTACATTGAGAACTAGGAGGTTCTAGGTTCTAAACTACATGGAGAACTGGGAACTGATCCCATTATCGCATCAATCCCTCGTAGATTCTCAAATGTTTTTGTCAATTTCAATATGAACAACATTGAGAAGTCTCTATCCAATCTACTTATCCTCATTCTCCATGTGGACAATGATATGAATTGGGAAAATCCTTCTGTCCTTATGGTGAATAAGAGGAAAGGGAAGGAAAATAGATTTAACCCCAAAGCTTCTTCATGGCCTTCCAATAAATAGAAGATCAAAGGGGAGGCAAGGGAAAATGAGGTTGTTTGTTTCGATAGTGGCAAGAAGGGATATAAGAAGAAGAAATGAACCCACCCTAAGAAGTAAGGGGAAGATTTAGGTGCATTTTTTATCAAATTCAATCTATCTATTTTTACAAATTGGGTATTAGATACAGCTTTTGTTGCTCACATATTTTCCCAAATACAAGAACCATGTAGATACAGAATGATTGACTGATGGGAGTTAGAACTATGAGCAGCCAATGGTGCTGGACTTGCTACTGTAGTTTTCAGGGACTACCAACTCACGTTACCAACTGGGTTGATGTTGGGGTTAATGTGTTGTTATTATGTGTTATATATTACTAAAAATATTATTTTTGTATCCATATTAGATACAAATGGATTTATTTCCATGTTTAAAATTTAATGTTTCTTCTTTTACAAATATTAATTTATGTTTGGTAGGGCACATTTATAAAACAGTCATTACATGTTGGATTACACAAACCATGTAATGGAAAATGACAATAAAGATACTTCATATGACTCATACCACACCCAACATTGGAATCACTATCTAGGTCATGTAAATGAGATACTCTTAACAAACTTACATCAAGATAGATATTTATATTCTTTAGAACTAAAACTACATGGCGTATGTCATTCATGTATACAAGGAAAAATGAACAAAATCCCATTTAGTTGGAATGGAGAAAGGGCTAAAGAGCTTCTTGAATTCGTTAATACTGATGTGTGTGGACCATTTCCAATTGAAGAAAGGGAAGGGTACTTATACATCATAAATTTCAAAGATGATTTTAGTATATATGGATATATATACATAATATGGTATAAGTTAGATTATTTTGATAAGTTCAAAGAATACAAGAATGAAGTTGAGAACTATCTTGGTAAGAATATTAAGAAACTATACTCATACCATGGTGTAGAATATCTTAATCAAGACTTCATTGATTACTTACAAGAGTTTGGGACCCTATCCCAACACACTCATCCTTACACGCTATAGTGTAATAGTGTGAGAAAAAGGAGGAACCACACCTTGTTGGACATGGTGAGATCAATGATGAGTCATGAGAATCTTCCATTATCCTTTTGGGGATATTCATTATATATAGTTTTTAACACTCTAAATTAATTACCAAATAAATATATAAATGGTATTCTATATGAGTTATGGAGTGCAAAGAAATACATGTTATCAAATTTACATGTGTGGTGAAGCGATGCATTTTCTAAGGCCTCTTCAGGTAACAAACATGCACCCTGAAGCACAAAGTGAACATTTATATGATACACTAATGAAACAAGAGGATATTACCTATACAACCCCTCAGACAAAAATGTTATAGTGGAAATACATGCCAATTTACTTGAGAGGTAGAACAACTCAAAAAGAGATAGTGGGAGAGAGATATAAATCGATGAAGTCAAGGCTCAAGGTACACAAGAGTTGTTATAGAAATAGATTCCACAAAGCCCTATGTAAGAAAGAACTTATACAGAGACACAATAAATGTATTGGAGTACAATAGAGGTTATAGAATAGGAATGTTATGGTTTTCTAGTTACTGAGGATGGTGGTCCATTTTTAGTTGATAATAATGATCATCTAACCTACGGGGAAGCAGTCAGTGGTGTAAATGCTTCCATGTGGAAAGAAAACATTAATTATGAAATTTAATCCATGTACCAGAACCATGTCTAGATTTTGGTAGATCCATTAGTTGATGTGAATAATATTGGTTGCAAATGGGTATTCAAGAAGAAATTGGACATGGACGGACAAGTCAACACCTATATGGCTTGACTGGTTGGAAAAGGGTTCAAGAAGCGTCAAGGCATTGAATACGATGAAACATTTTCCATGGTTTCAATTCTAAAATCCATCATAATTCTACTGTACATTTCTTCTTACCATGACTATGAGATTTCACAAATGGATGTCAAAAAAACATTCCTTAACACGAACTTTCAGGAAGATGTCTACATCACACAACCTAAAGGGTTTATGACTCCCACAGATTTCAATAAGGTATGTAAGTTGTAGAAATCCATTTATGGATTAAAACTATTATCTGGCTCATGGAACATTGATTTTGATGAATCGATAATAGAATTTGGTATTATCAAAAATGAATGTGAGCCTTATGTCTACAAACAATTTAATGAAAGTGCAGTCATTTTTTTAAAGTTATATATTGATAAAATTGTTCTTATTGGAAAGAAGATATGGTTATTACAGTTTGTTAGGGATTGGTTGAATCAATGCATCTCCATGAAGGACTTGGGAGTGGAAAAATATATTCTTGGGACAAAGATCTGTCAAGATTGATCCAAGGGATTTTTGGGCCTATGTCAATGTACATACATTGATAAGATACTAAAGAGAGTCAATATGGAACAATCCAATAAGGGATTGTTTCCAAACTCACATTGAATTCATATTTCTAAGAAAATGTCTCCTCAGACACATGAGGAAAGAAAGGGAATGAAAAGGACTCCATACACATCAGATATTGGGTTAGTCATGTATTATATGCCATGTACTAGGCTGGATGTTTCCTACACATTGAGTGCAGTAGGTAAATATCAAGCTAACCCAGGTAACTGCCATTAGACGGAAGTCAAGACTATTCGAAAGTATCTAAGGCATACTAAGGATACGTTCCTAGTTTATGGAGGAGATGAGGAACTAGTCATCAGAAAAATATGTGGATTTGAGTTTCTAGACTAATTAGGATGACATGAATTCCCAAACGGGATACATCTTCAAATCGAATGGAGGTTTTGTGAAATGGAAGAGAACAAAGAAGAGTGTGGACTCAAATTATACAGTAGAGTATGATTATATCATAACTTCTGATGTATCTAAAGAAGTAGTTTGGATGTGAGGCTTCATCTATGAGATTTATGTGAAACCTAAAAATAAAGATCCAATAACAATGTACTGTGATAATACTACAACGGTGGCTCTCCCAAAATAGAAAGGTCACATTAACGGATGAAGGACATACTTTTGAAGAATCATCTCATGAGGTATTTTTTCCAAGTGGTGAAGTTGCAACAAGCAGTCTATCAATGGAAGACAATGTGGAAGACCCCATGACTAAATACTTTCTCAGTAGAAACATGATCATCATGTGAGGTCTAGAAAAATAAAATTCATAATCAGTTAACTCTAGTCCCAGTAGGAGTTTGTAAGAGTTGGTGTCCTAGAACCAAATGTTTGTAATCTTATTACATGAATATTTAATATATTTAAATATTAAACAACTTATTGTATATTTTTAATTTTTCTGCATGACTATAGTTTAATAATGTCTTAGAGTATTTGTCTCATTGACAATGTCATAGAAGTTCCCCACTATGATGAGAACTGTGAAGTGTTATAACAATATTCTTAAATATAGTTCTGCAGATTGATGACATACTATAATGGGACACATAGTATATAGACCGTCATGTATGAGTATTGTTAAGAAGATGAGTCTTATTCTCATTAAGTTCACACTTGGTAATCTCTATGATGAGATATTGTGATAACAGACCCACCTATAGCAATTCCTCATGATTTTTTGTCATCAAGTGTTCTTATATTCAAGCATGTGTAATGATCCTTAGACTTCAAGATAATCAGTAATATGTGTCATGACTTCCACACTTTGATTTTCTGAAGAAAATCATGTGGGAGACAGTTGGATGGAAGTAGGGTACATTGGGTGAATAATTAATTTCATTTTATTAATCTATAAGTAAAGGAAATATTTTTCCCTTCCATTTATGGATTCTGATATCTTATCCCATTGATTGAAATAGATCCTTCATGTGAAATTCCTTGGTCATGGTGTAATGATGAGTTTATTTCAGGTTGTCAACGAATTGTGTATCAATCACAAAGGTTGATGACACTATCATGAAAGATTTTTGATGAGATATTGTAATAAATGGGTTATATTGCATGGTGAAAATTTATCTGTGGATGTAGTGGTAATGAAATAAAGTTATTTAAATTTTCTTCCTTGACCAATTGCTTGACAATACTCTTAGAATTTAGGAAATCCATCCTAAAGCCAACGAGAAAGAATCCGAGAGGTTCACACGCTAAGTGTTTTTGGTGGTGATGGTTAAATTCTATTTGAATTTAATTGATGAAATAAATATGATTCCCAAGACCATGGAATAATTTAATTCAAGTTAAAATGATTTTATAAATTAAATAAATATTTATTCAATGGATTGTGAGTAAAAAAATTATTTATTTTATTGAATATTTAATAAATATTTATTTACTAGTTTGTAAATAAAATATTTATTTAAGAGAATAAATTATTTATTTAATTATTTTACAATTAAATATATGGAAGTATAGTTATAGAAGTCCAAGTCTGGTCTGGTTGTAAAATAATTATTTTCAAGATGGTATATAATTATATAACTAGTTGTCACATGTTAAAACAAAGATAACACTGCTATTATTTTGTGATGTGGAATTTTATTTATAATTCCATTTTACGCATGTTGGCACACCATAAGTAATGATGTGATTATTATTATTAATATAATGTGTTTTCTCTAAGTTTATGAATGTATTTTATTTCTATTATGTAATTCAGCATTGTTATTAAATCCCCATTTTGTTAAATAGACATGTACATCAATTATGCCATGTACCAAAACTGTATGCCCGGTGAAATGAGAATTCTTGAGAAAAAAATATTCCTCTCTCAAATCCTCTTCCCAAACTTCTAAATAATGAGATATGTTCTTCAAGACCAAAGAAAAAGTGATCAAGAATGACTAACATAAGACAGTCTCTTCTCCATGCTAGCACTAGGAGAACGAGTGGTGTCGATCAGAGGCCATCAGAGTACGTGTGGACCCCTGGTTGAGGGATTTTGTCTTGGATACTCAAAATATGATTATCCCCTGAATGAGGCTAATATATATTGTTAATATATATAATATTCATCTACTTTATTATTCATAAACACATTTTATTTCATTTTACACTTTGAACATCATTTCACATTATGATTGTAAGTTCTTCTTAAAATGCACTATTAAATCTTACATTTAAAAAAAATACCCAATGGTATTGATTTTATTTTCATATTGTATTTTATGGTCTCTTATTATATAAGGAACAATTCATGATTGTGGAGTAATTTAAGATTTCTATTGGAAGAGCACCAAATTGCGATTTCATGGCAACACATTGAGGGAAAAGTAAACTGGACAACATCCAAATAAAGAGACTGTAACAACCAAGATACAAGCCCAATGATTCTAAAAAATTATCTAATGATAGAAGATATCCTAGGGAACATTTCAAAAAACAGGGAAAAGTAAACATTCAAATGTTTTAATGGAGTTCTAGGTAGCCAAATTGGAAAATGAAATTATGGTCAATATTCTGCGGCCCCGAAAGGCAGTCCACCATTTCGATAATATCACTCAAACAAAAGTTTCTTTGGGTCTGAAATTTTATAGGCGGTTATGGGATATATGGAGATCCATTATCCTATTGTATATAAAACTCTAATTTGGCCATAATAAATGTAAGTTAGATGAATTTCTTAGGTGGATGCAATTTTGATTTCACTTCGGGTCAAGATTATAAAAGTCTAAGTTCCACAAGATTTCTAGCACCCTAATCCTACCATACTCAAGTGGGATGACTTTAACTATTAGAGGCTTTACCCAGGGCTCCCAAAATGCCTATTTAGGGATGTTTTTAATGGATTTAGGATTTTTGGTTCTTTATTTTATTGTAGTGTTATGATGAAATTTTGTTGTCTTAAGTTTGACTTTGACATGTGCGTTGTACCAATTAATCTTAGAATCATAATAAAAGGTATTCTTCTCCATTTATTCTCTCATTATTCATATAATGTTTATACCTCTGTCTTATGGTGTGAATTTATTCACACCAAACCCTGTGAAATTACCACACAATGGTGGACTGATAACTATTTCATTATCTTTTTTTTACTTCTCCATTTCCCCAATCATAAGTCTATTTCCCACTTCCATTGAAACCATATAATAATTGGAGAAATATCCTACTTATGTGTTGATACAAGGGAGTATAAAGGGGCTGTATTGGATGTTATTAATCACCAAACTAATTTCTAATCACTTCTTTTAATTGATATTTTTATTTCATTATTTTAAAACATCTTTGTCCTTGTTGAATTTAAGGACACATACTTCAAGTGATATTACGAACCATTACCTTAGAGAGATCATAAATTTGATCCTCCATGTTTTAATATGACAAGTATTATGGTGTGTTGGTATTAAACCAGTATGTTATGATTTTTTTTTATCTTCTTGAATAAAACCATATTGAATAGAATAAATTAAAACCGTTAAAAAAATAATTTCATCTAATCCACCCTGAGGGATAACTTAGGAACAACTCATTATCTTAATTTGAATTAACTTAGGTTTATAATTGATCCTTTAAACCCATATATAATCAACAGAATGTTGGATACTTCATAGACAAAAATGTTTCATAGAATATACGTGTCTACAAAATTCTTCTTAGGTCTCTGAGGAATCAATAACCAAAGCTAAACTACAAGCGACCACTTAACCCTAAAACTTGGGTAAATTTTGGCGAGACCAAATTTTGGTGCCATTTACGGGGACCTATGTATGTTATAATAGACACTAACATCCTTTTCTCACCCCAAAATCTCTATGCTCACACCCATCTCTCTTATATTTTCACCTTTCTATTTGTGTGTGTGCTAAGAATCTCAAATCCTTATTTCATTCTACTATAATGAAGCCTCTTAAACATTACCATATCATAAACCCACGTTGGAATCAAATTGAATATAATTATTGGGAATCCTATAACTTAGTTAATTTCTTTGATCAATCCTTGAATGATCACCCCGCACTCAGTGAGATGCACAATCATTTAAATGATGACAGCTTGAAGGGTAAATTTCAAGCCTTCTCAAGGATAGTTGAAGAGATAAATATTGGGGAAGTCAATGACGTTAAACCTCTTACAAATTATATTCCTCAATCATTTATTGAATAATTATGTAATAAATTGGAGATAATAAATTATGAGGTTTCATCTTTGAGATTAGAACTATGATGCATTAATACTTGTGAGGAACTCATCCCTACACTGACTGACCCTTACATAACCTTATGTGGAGTGTCTTGTTTCCCACAAACCTATCATGAATTTATTGAAGATCTAAACTTTATATTTGGGGTAGAAGAAGAGAATAAATATATTGTTGAAAGGCCTTTTAATTAAAAGGAAATCAATTTCATGTATTCACAAGAGAGAAATTTGACATCTTGGATTGAGTGTCCTGAATATTTCTCCATTAATGATTATTCAGAACAAAAAATCAATGAACCATTCAGAGAAATAAAAAACATTGAGTCCATACCCACTACTGAAACTGATATTTCCAATTTGGTGGTTTAATATTACATTCAAAAGTAAAAAATTATGTTTATAAATTTAGAGAATGAATATAATTTGTATTAAAAATCTTGACATGTGTTTGAATGTCCTATCCAACCCGAGCTCAAAATTATTGTCCTTCCCTCCATGATCGAGTGTCCCTTCATAGGATATAAAAATGAACTTTTAGTTTTAATTAATTATTCTTTTGAAATGAAAATTATTTTAATGATCATTTATGTCTTTGTCAAGACTACAGTGGAAACCGGACCAACCATTTCTGACATTCCATGGATTTTCCAACTCATTGTAGAACATTGGTTTATACATGAAAAAAATTGTAAAAAAAATAATTAACATAAATCTAGTATAAGTTATGAAATGTGGGGCCCTTAAAAGTTTTAAATTTGGTATTGGATAAGTTGGGGGGTTCTTTTTGAACTAAAGATGTTAAAAAAGAGCACTACATGGGAGGCATCTTGTGGTTTTCATGGTTCCAATCATTGTGAATCATCTTTGTTTTTAAAATAGGATTAATAAATCCATTTGGTATTTAAAAAAATAAATAATAGATAAAATATGAATTTGATAGTACCTTATAATGTTCATATGTTATTCTATTATTAGTTTGGATGAGTATGAAAGGGGAGCGTTATATTCATCCATGTCACGTGGTGTGATGCTTGAGTAATACCTTATCCAGAAATTTAAAAATAAGACAATGCATCATATGTTATTTTTTTATGTAAATTAAGGTTAAAATAAAATAATAATAATAATAATAATAATAATAATAATAATAATAATAATAATAATAATAATTTAATAAAAAAATTAAAAGGGCATGTCCTAGGTCATGGGGAAAACCCTGTCACAACCGGCGAAGCTGTGGGGACTCAAACCCGGGACCGAAGGAAAATAGGGGCACGTGCTTAGCAATGAACTATGACTTATAGTGCTTCCTTATTCATTAATTTTTTTATATATTCTTATATTTTACTTTTTTATTATATTAATATATATATATATATATTATTTGTTTTGTTTTGGTTGATTTTTTCCTTTTTCCTTGAGGGAACTCTCCGAGTGACATGGTGATCAAAGGAGCAATCATGAGTTTTGTGAACTTCAACTTCAATAAA
The DNA here is from genome assembly GCA_963277665.1 of Viscum album. NCBI lineage: Eukaryota > Viridiplantae > Streptophyta > Magnoliopsida > Santalales > Viscaceae > Viscum > Viscum album. The sequence goes on along the minus strand of OY728155.1, from coordinate 159,628,764 downwards.
AAAAGGTGAATTTGTTCCATATTTCATAATTAGAATTATTTTTATATCTCCTCTCATCTACCTCTACCCCAATAAAAACTATATTTTCATTAAACACTGGGGACAATGTTATTCTATGTTTAGGGGGGGTGAAAAGAATAAAAAACATGATTAATTTTGTGTGTATAAAAAATGCGTGGAATGAAAAATTTATTAAACATTGAACATTATAATACACCATGAACACTTTGAAACTGAATATCAAATAATTTAGCATGCCATGATTCTGATTTTAATCCATGTATAATTTCATGAGAATAGATTTTGGAAAGAGTGGCTGTCTAATGTGATATTTCATGGTTTATATTTTCATTCAAATAAAAAAATCACAACACATGTCCTTTGGATTGTGGGGTATTATTTTGAGTTAACGGGTGTAAAGACCCGCAAATTTCAAGGAAATTTTTTTCTTAATTTTCTCTGGAATTTTACAAGAGTGCAGGTTCAGACGGCACCTGATTCCGAGGCCCGGTGTGCCCAGAATCAATTTCCGAAGTTTGGCTCGGGTACGTTCAGTGAACGGACGAGCGGGTTTTTCTATCTTTTGAACCGGTGCCCGGAATCGAATTCTGAGGGCACCGATGAAATCGCAGCGCCGGTATTTTCTTAGAAACGCCTCTTCCGGAGTTGCGTTTGCTCAGACGTGGTTTTTAAATTTTGGGGCATTAAGTCAGAAGTAAAATAAAATTTGTTCGACAACTTTATTTTATTTCACTTAAGCTGCTTGGAAGTCACTTGAAAGCCACTTGAACTGAGTTAAAGCGGATAGGGTGCTATCCGGAAATATCCTACCCCTTGTTAGGATATTTGTGCGGTGAGGCCCGCACGAGCCCCGCCGTTTCTTTCGCTAAGTAACGCACCCGTGAAAACCCGTCAAAGTAACTGAAAAGTCAACCGACGCGTTTTCTTTAATTTCTTAACAGACCATTTAATTGGGCGGTTTATTTCGTGAATTAAATGGGCTGTTTCATTCGTTGAATTAATTCAACGAATTTAATGGGTCGTTACTTACGCGTTTTGCGTTTATTGGCAAAATAATAAAATAGACAAACTTGTCTATTTTGGAGGATCCTCCTGTTGTGCGAAACCCTCTAAACCTCCACCCTCCTCGCGAAGAACGCGAAGAACGCCGGCGACCGGAATTCGACGACGCACACCGTGATCTGCGACGTCGACGAGCTCTACCCGCGACGTTCTTCGGCGACGCCTCTTCTTCCGTGGCCGATCCTCGTTCGGCAACTAAGGTGAGAATCGGATCGTTAATTCTCCTTTTTTTTTAATTTCAATAACAACGGATTTAATTAATTAAATCCGTTTGTTCTAGATCCGGAGATCGTCGGCGCGACGTTTTTCCCACGGTGCGACGAACGTCCCTTCCGCGATGAGCGATTCCGCGACGACCTCTCGTCCGACGACGACGACAAGGTAAGGGTTGATCGGAATATTTTATTTCCCGTGTTTATTCTTTTAAAGTAAAGAACCTGATCTCCGAACAATTTTAATTTATTTAAAATTGTTGTTGATTATTTTCTTTTCCTCCCGTTGAGTTTATGACTAACGCGGAGGGTGCGGGTCTAACGAACAAGACCCGGCAACCCTCCGCCGATCTTTTGTTGTGCGGATTTGGCGGACGACGACGAACCGTGCGGCAAGGGCAATCCGTTGATCCCGCAGTGAAGATCGGCCCCCGGGAGGAGCAATGGCGCAGACGGGAGGCAAAACGGGCCACCGGAGCAACTCCGGCGGCCCGCGGAAGGCGGCGGCGGCGCCCGGCGCGCCGCCAGAAATTCCGCCGCGGCCGAGCCGCGGCGGCGGCGACATCCCGGACCGCGTCCGCGGTCCGGCCACCCAGCACGCGGCCCGCGCGGGCCGCGTTCCTCCAAGCCGCGGGTCAAACCCGCGGCGGCTTCTTCGGCCGCTCGGTCGGGCCGCGCCCAGGCCGGACCGGACCCGGCCTCGCCGGGTCGGGCCGGGTCGGGCCGACCCGGTTCGGCCGACCCAAGGGGGGGTTCGGGCCGGGTCGCCCCGGGCCCAGAACCCCCGTTTTCGGGCCTTCTTCGGTCTTTCGCCCATATTTTGGGCCTGGGACCTCCGATTGACGAACCGTCAGCGGCTACACGATCCTTGGATCGATACGGTCGTTTCGGTATATTATACTCAAGGTTTCGGAAGACTTTGGGTTCAGCCGGGTTGGTTCGTACACGAAACCAACCGGGCCCTCGGAGCGGAAACGCTCATAACTTGAGCTGCGGACGTCCGATCGGCGTACCGTCAGCTGTGGTAGTTTCCTCTAAGTGAGACGGAACTTTTGGCATACTCCGCCCGAGGATCGGACACAGGCGGAGTACGGTCGGGTTGGTTTTGCCCTAAAAACCAACCGGGCCCCTGGGACGAAAATGCCTATAACTCTCAGACCGGGCGTCCGATTGACGCGCCGTCTGTTGCGTTGAGATCCTGTTGTCGATACGGAACTTTTGGATACATCAACTTCGGACTACGTGTCAGTTGATGTATCAGCCTCTCGGCTCGTGGAGCGGACCCTCCTAAACGAGCTCGCTATGTGCGGGAACCCTAGCGCTGGCTGTGACTTCGACGACAGAGCAGAGATCCTCCGTGGACTGCGACGACGGCAGAGCAGAGATCCTCCGTGGACTGCGACGACGGCAGAGCAGAGATCCTTCGTGGACTGCGGCGACGACTGTGCAGAGATCCTCAGTGGACTGCGTCGACTACTGCACTCAGTGATCCTACGTGGATCAGTGCTACAGGTTCTGTGTGAGCCCGATCCTATGTGGGTCCTTACTACCGGTTCTGTGTGAGCCACTGCCTACAGGTTCTGTGTGAGCCCGATCCTATGTGGGTATTTTGCGGGGGTTAGTACCTATCGATCCTTCGTGGGTCCGACGACTTAGATGGATCAGTGATCATCTTTGACGTCATCTGAAAAAGTATACCTGGTTGAGCTGAATCTTATGTTACTCTCCTTTGTGGATTGTGTTGAACTATCCTATGTGGATTTACTGTTTACTCTCCTTGTGGATTTGAGTCTTGCTTTCCTTTGTGGATTGAGTTGTTCTTGAGCTCGTGGGCAGAGCTAGAATTGGGGACTTAGGTATATGTGTGGGCATATACCTAAGTCGAGTCAGATGTTACTTCGTGATTGCATCTTTCTTTTGTGCTATATCCTTTGTGGATTTCGGGAGACCTTCGGGGGTCTCGGGGTCCTTACTGAGTAGCTTATACTCACCCCTGCACGGGCTATGCCCGCACCTTGTTGTGTTGGTTGCAGACGACGGACAGCGCTGATCACGGTTGGGGCGTGGAGCAGGACGGTACCTGGAGGTGGACCACTGGGCGGGACGTGCTCGGAGCGGACGTGGGACCCGAGGAGCCTGGAGGCTATCTGTACCCACCCTTCAGGTGGGATTGCCAGTGGACGACACGAGGCCGTCGTCTTTTCTTCAGTTGCTGTTCTTTACTTTACAGTTGGGCTTGTATTTCCGGCCCCCTTTACTTTTCTGCACTTTGTAGTTACTTTCCGCTTGCTGACTCTGTGGTGGTTGTTACTTATAAAGGCAATGCCTTCCCTGTTTAGCGGGATTTTACGCCTTGGTGCTAGTCGCCAGCCCCTGGCCTATGGAAGGCGGGCTTGGGGTAGTCACGGCACGGGCCCCGAGGTCGGGTCGTGACAAATTGGTATCAGAGGTGGTCGGTTCTACCGCAGACTCTGATCGTCTTTTCTTTCTATATGAAGCAAGAGTGTTTAGTGTATTGAGTGTGGTTATCAGTTCAGGGAGCCCAGTGTTGGTGCGGCGGCCGACGTATCCGTACACCAGGACCCTGACTTCTGATTTCCGACTTAATGCATGAAAACATTGATTGCGTGTGTGTTTCAAGTTTTCTTTGTGATTGCTTGTGTCAGCTCACCGGGTATACTGATCTGCTTTATGAAAGTCTCAAGTTTTCCTTATGATTACTTGTACCAGCTCACCAGGTATACTGTTCTGACTGTGGTGCTCTTGTTCTCCTTTTCAGGATGGCCCCGTGACGACAGCCAGCTAGGGTTCCGAGTGTAGGGCGTGACGGCAGCCCACCGAGCGACGAGGCCTCGGTGCAGGGCCCTTTTCCAGCAGTGGCACCGGCGGTAGCTTTACCCGCCGAGCCACCGATGCTACCAGTACCAGACGCTGACGATGCACGTCGCCTCAGGGCACTGCATTAGTTTCAGAGCCAGCGACCGCCCAGGTTTCGCGGTGAGGCGGACCCCCAGGCTACCGAGGACTGGCTAGAGGCGGTGGTACGGATCTTTAGGCTAGTGAGGACACCAGCGGATCTCATGGTGATTCTCGCGGCGAGCCTCCTGCAGGCGGCGGCAGGAGGATGGTGGAGCTTGATGCTCCAGGTTCACGATGAGGCATCCTTGCTCTGGACGGACTTCGAGAGCCTCTTCCGCTCTGAGTTCGTCCCGGCCACCCTCCGAGCGGTGCGCATCCAGGAGCTTCTCCAGCTGCGCCAGGGCAGCATGACAGTCGCCCAGTACGCGGCGAGGTTCACTGACCTATCTCGCTACTCGACCGACATGGTACGGGACCCCTTCTTCCGGGCCCGGACCTTCGATCAGGGCTTGCGACAGGAGATTCGGGCGTCGCTGATCTCCCTCAGCATTCTGACCCAGGCGGGAGTGCTGGAGCGAGCCCTCCTGATCGAGAGCTTCCTGGCAGAGCCTTCTTCAGCGGCGAGACCTAGCGCAGGGCGGCAGGTAGCTGAGTCTTCGGCAGCAGGTAGCCGACGGATGACTCTCGGGTCCAGGCAGACCAGACCCCCACGCAGACGGCCTCAGGACACCGGCTCAGCAGTGCGGGGCACACAACGGAGTGCCAGCCTTCCGAGAGGCAGGCTGTGCTACTCCTGCGGCGGACGGGGTCACATGGCTCGTGACTGCCCGACTCGCTGACCAGAGGAGCAGCAGACGGTGGAGGGGCCACCCAGGCAGAGGCAGAGGGTCGACCGTGGCGGTCCGCAGGGAGGAGGCGGAAGAGGCAGAGGAGCTGGCCGAGCAGCGGGTGGTGGGCGACGCTTCCAGGCTCTACCCCCACCACCACCAGGAGGGCCACCTCGACCACAGGGAGCTGGCGGGCAGGGACAGGCCCAGCTCCAGGCAGTGGAGGACTACGACCCCGACATGCCAGAGATGATTCGAGGTACGATCTGTGTCTATTCCACCCTTGCTGCAGTACTTATAGACACAGGAGCGAGTCACTCTTTCATAGCCTCTGCCCTTGTTCGGAGCTCGGAGATTCCGACTGAGCTGTTGGCTCGATCCTTACGGCTAGAGACTCCTACGGGAGCAGACTCGACGATTACGCACTGGTGCCGGCAGTGTGAGCTTACTCTAGGAGGCGAGAGCTTCGGCTGGGATCTCCTTGTAGCGGCGTCGAGGCCTTACGACGTCATCTTGGGCATGGATTGGCTATCCACGGTTCATGCCCAGATCGACTGTTTTAGGTGCAAGGTGAGATGTGTTCGCACCGACGGGAGCAGGTTTACCTTCACCGGCGAGAAGGGAACCTTTGCAGCACAGGATGGACTTCCGCGGAGGAGAGTGCAGCCCATCTCTCATCAGTTGGCTAGCCTCATCCTAGGAGCAGTGGATGTGCGGAGTCCAGTTTTTCCTGCAGTGGTGGACCAGTACGTGGACGTCTTTCCCGACGACGTTCCAGGGCTACCTCCTCGTAGAGAGGTAGACTTTTACATCGACTTGTACCCCGGGACAGCCCCGATATCTACTCCAGCATATCGGATGGCCCCCGCCGAGCTTCGAGAGCTGCGGGTACAGTTGGAGGACTTGCAGAGCAAGGGGTTTATCCGACCCAGTGTTTCACCCTGGGCTTCCCCGATTTTGTTCGCCAAGAAGGCGGACGGGAGCTTGCGACTGTGTGTCGACTATCGTCGCCTGAACCAGGTGACAGTGAGGAACAAGTATCTGCTGCCACGGATTGATGACCTCTTCGATCAGCTCAAGGGAGCGCAGTGGTTCTCGAAAATAGACCTCCAGTCAGGCTATCATCAGCTCAGAGTTCGAGATGAGGACGTGCAGAAGACGGCCTTCAGGTGTCGGTATGGCCATTATGAGTTCTTGGTTATGCCGTTCGGCGTAACCAATGCTCCAGCAGTGTTCATGAGCCTCATGAACAGGATCTTCCAGCCATACCTCGACCGATTTGTCGTGGTCTTCATTGACGACATTTTGGTATACTCGACGACTGAGGAGGAGCATGCCTACCACCTGCGAGTTGTGCTAGACACACTCCGAGAGCACCAGCTTTATGGCAAGCTCTCAAAATGCCAGTTCTGGTTACGTGAGGTCCATTTCTAGGGGCACGTCATCTCTGAGGCGGGAGTTGCAGTGGATCCCGCGAAGATCGAGGCAGTGCTAGCTTGGGAGCCACCCAAGAGCGTGACGGAGGTGCGGAGCTTCTTGGGCCTAGCCGGATACTATCGGAGATTTGTGCCGGACTTCTCCAGAGTTGCGGCACCACTCTCAGCCTTGACGAAGAAGGGGAAACCCTTTGTGTGGCCAGACATATGTTAGCAGAGCTTCCAGGAGCTGAGACAGAGATTGACCAGCGCACCTATCTTGAGGTTGCCTGAGGAGGGAGTTGGATACGTAGTTTACTGCGATGCATCAGGGACTGGACTCGGGTGCGTCCTGATGCAGGAGCGGGCCATGATCGCCTACAGATCACGTCAGTTGAGGCCGCATGAGCAGAACTACGCCACTCATGACCTGGAGTTAGCGGCAGTGGTCTTCGCTCTGAAGACTTGGCGGCACTATCTGATGGGAAAGCGCTTCACAGTCTTTTCTGACCACCAGAGTCTCAGGTATATCTTCTCTCAGAAGGACCTGAACCTGAGACAGCGGAGATGGCTTGAGTTCCTCCAAGACTATGACTTTGAGATAGTCTATACTCCTGGAAAGGGGAACGTGGTGGCCGATGCCCTCAGCAGGAGGACGGGCATTCAGCTACTTGAGGAGGCGACGGTGCAGCTAGCCTCCTTACAGATATCCTTCGTGGATAGAGATGGAGCAGCCTTTCTTCAGTCTCTCACAGTCTCTCCTCCACTTCTACAGCGGGTCAGAGAGGCTCAGCGTGGGGACGCTGACTGTGAGACCCGGCGTGCACTGATATCCTCAGGTCAGGCGCCTGATGGTTTCTCCCTTGGAGCAGAGCACGACATCCTTTTCAGAGGACGTACCTTCGTACCAGTCGCTTTACGAGAGGAGGTGCTGAGAGAGTTTCACACTTCTCCCTTGGCGGTGCATCCCGGAGTGGCGAAGATGTACCAGGATCTTAGGCGACAGCACTGGTGGCCGGGCATGAAGAAAGCTATGGCAGAGTTCGTTTCACGATGCCTCACCTGCCAGCAGGTGAAGGCAGAGCATCAGGTACCAGCAGGCTTGGTACAGCCCTTGGAGGTCCCGGAGTGGAAGTGGGATGACATATCTATGGACTTCGTGACTGGACTTCCACGCACTTCCAGAGGTCACGACTCCATTTGGGTGATTGTCGACCGACTTACCAAGTCGGCACACTTCTTACCCATCAGAGAGCAGGGCTCAGTGGAGAGCTTGGGACGTCTTTACGTCCAGGAGATCGTACGGCTTCACGGGGTGCCATCATCTATCGTCTCCGATCGAGATGCTTGTTTCACTTCCCGGCTTTGGAAGGGGTTGCAGGAGGCGTTTGGGACGCGGCTCCATCTGAGCACAGCCTTCCACCCTCAGACGGATGGTCAGACTGAGAGGACCATACAGACACTCGAGGACATGATCCGTGCTTGTGTTCTCGACTTTGGTCGCAGCTGGGAGGACCACCTACCCTTGGTGGAGTTCGCGTACAACAACAGCTACCACTCCACCATCGGGATGGCACCATACGAGGCGTTGTACGACAGACCCTGCAGATCACCGTTGTGTTGGACAGACCCTGGGGAGTCAGCACTCGTGGGACCAGAGATGGTCCGAGCCACGACAGAGAAGGTCCAGATCATCCAGGAGAGGATGAGGACAGCTCAGAGCCAGCAGAAGTCATATGCTGACAGGAGGCGGAGGCCACTGGAGTTCGAGGATGGCGACCACGTCTTTTTGCGTGTCTCACCTCGACGTGGTTTACGGAGATTTGGCCGAGGCGGCAAGTTGTCTCCACGCTTCATCGGGCCTTTCCAGGTCCTCAGCAGGATAGGAGAGGTGGCTTATCGCCTGGCTCTACCACCTCAGTTGCACCGGGTGCACGACGTCTTACACGTGTCTCAGCTGAGGAGATACGTGCACGACCCGATGCACATCATCGACTTTGGGGAGCTGGACGTGGACGATGGGGCGACTTTTGCGGAGGTCCCAGTAGAGATCGAGGATCGACAGGTGCAGGTCCTACGTGGGCGGTCGATTCCTCTTGTGCGCGTCAGATGGTAGCAAGGGAACCTCCAGGAGAGCACTTGGGAGCGGGAGGCTCAGATGCGTGCTCAGTACCCCCATTTGTTCCCCTAGTTTTTTTTGATGTATCTTTACGGGGACGTAAATCCCTGAGGTGGGAGTAATGTAAAGACCCGCAAATTTCAAGGAAATTTTTTTCTTAATTTTCTCTGGAATTTTACAAGAGCGCAGGTTCAGACGGCACCTGATTTCGAGGCCCGGTGTGCCCAGAATCAATTTCCGAAGTTTGGCTCGGGTACGTTCAGTGAACGGACGAGCGGGTTTTTCTATCTTTTGAACCGGTGCCCGGAATCGAATTCTGAGGGCACCGATGAAATCGCAGCGCCGGTATTTTCTTAGAAACGCCTCTTCCGGAGTTGCGTTTGCTCAGACGTGGTTTTTAAATTTTGGGGCATTAAGTCAGAAGTAAAATGAAATTTGTTCGACAACTTTATTTTATTTCACTTAAGCTGCTTGGAAGTCACTTGAAAGCCACTTGAACTGAGTTAAAGCGGATAGGGTGCTATCCGGAAATATCCTACCCCTTGTTAGGATATTTGTGCGGTGGGGCCCGCACGAGCCCCGCCGTTTCTTTCGCTAAGTAACGCACCCGTGAAAACCCGTCAAAGTAACTGAAAAGTCAACCGACGCGTTTTCTTTAATTTCTTAACAGACCATTTAATTGGGCGGTTTATTTCGTGAATTAAATGGGCTGTTTCATTCGTTGAATTAATTCAACGAATTTAATGGGTCGTTACTTACGCGTTTTGCGTTTATTGGCAAAATAATAAAATAGACAAACTTGTCTATTTTGGAGGATCCTCCTCTTGTGCGAAACCCTCTAAACCTCCACCCTCCTCGCGAAGAACGCGAAGAACGCGAAGAACGCCGGCGACCGGAATTCGACGATGCACACCGTGATCTGCGACGTCGACGAGCTCTACCCGCGACGTTCTTCGGCGACGCCTCTTCTTCCGTGGCCGATCCTCGTTCGGCAACTAAGGTGAGAATCGGATCGTTAATTCTCCTTTTTTTTAATTTCAATAACAACGGATTTAATTAATTAAATCCGTTTGTTCTAGATCCGGAGATCGTCGGCGCGACGTTTTTCCCACGGTGCGACGAACGTCCCTTCCGCGACGAGCGATTCCGCGACGACCTCTCGTCCGACGACGACGACAAGGTAAGGGTTGATCGGAATATTTTATTTCCCGTGTTTATTCTTTTAAAGTAAAGAACCTGATCTCCGAACAATTTTAATTTATTTAAAATTGTTGTTGATTATTTTCTTTTCCTCCCGTTGAGTTTATGACTAACGCGGAGGGTGCGGGTCTAACGAACAAGACCCGGCAACCCTCCGCCGATCTTTTGTTGTGCGGATTTGGCGGACGACGACGAACCGTGCGGCAAGGGCAATCCGTTGATCCCGCAGTGAAGATCGGCCCCCGGGAGGAGCAATGGCGCAGACAGGAGGCAAAACGGGCCACCGGAGCAACTCCGGCGGCCCGCGGAAGGCGGCGGCGGCGCCCGGCGCGCCGCCAGAAATTCCGCCGCGGCCGAGCCGCGGCGGCGGCGACATCCCGGACCGCGTCCGCGGTCCGGCCACCCAGCACGCGGCCCGCGCGGGCCGCGTTCCTCCAAGCCGCGGGTCAAACCCGCGGAGGCTTGTTCGGCCGCTCGGCCGAAGCCGAGCCGGCCGGTCCGGTCGGCCGGGCCATGCCCCGGCCGGACCGGACCCGGCCTAGCCGGGTCGGGCCGACCCGGTTCGGCCGACCCAAGAGGGGGGGGGGGGGGGGGGGGTTCGGGCCGGGTCGCCCCGGGCCCAGAACCCCCGTTTTCGGGCCTTCTTCGGTCTTTCGCCCATATCTTGGGCCTGGGACCTCCGATTGACGAACCGTCAGTGGCTACGCGATCCTTGGATCGATACGGTCGTTTCGGTATATTATACTCAAGGTTTCGGAAGACTTTGGGTTCGGCCGGGTTGGTTCGTACACGAAACCAACCGGGCCCTCGGAGCGGAAACGCTCATAACTTGAGCTGCGGACGTCCGATCGGCATACCGTCAGTTGTGGTAGTTTCCTCTAAGTGAGACGGAACTTTTGGCATACTCCGCCCGAGGATCGGACACAGGCGGAGTACGGTCGGGTTGGTTTTGCCCTAAAAACCAACCGGGCCCCTGGGACGAAAATGCCTATAACTCTCAGACCGGGCGTCCGATTGACGCGCCGTCTGTTGCGTTGAGATCCTGTTGTCGATACGGAACTTTTGGATACATCAACTTCGGACTACGTGTCAGTTGATGTATCAGCCTCTCGGCTCGTGGAGCGGACCCTCCTAAACGAGCTCGCTATGTGCGGGAACCCTAGCACTGGCTGTGACTTCGACGACAGAGCAGAGATCCTCCGTGGACTGCGACGACGGCAGAGCAGAGATCCTCCGTGGACATCGACGACGGCAGAGCAGAGATCCTTCGTGGACTGCGGCGACGACTGTGCAGAGATCCTCAGTGGACTGCGTCGACTACTGCACTCAGCGATCCTACGTGGATCAGTGCTACAGGTTCTTTGTGAGCCCGATCCTATGTGGGTCCTTACTACCGGTTCTGTGTGAGCCACTGCCTACAGGTTCTGTGTGAGCCCGATCCTATGTGGGTCTTTTGCGGGGGTTAGTACCTATCGATCCTTCGTGGGTCTGACGACTTAGATGGATCAGTGATCATCTTTGACGTCATATGAAAAAGTATACCTGGTTGAGCTGAATCTTATGTTACTCTCCTTTGTGGATTGTGTTGAACTATCCTATGTGGATTTACTGTTTACTCTCCTTGTGGATTTGAGTCTTGCTTTCCTTTTTGGATTGAGTTGTTCTTGAGCTCGTGGGCAGAGCTAGAATTGGGGACTTAGGTATATGTGTGGGCATATACCTAAGTCGAGTCAGATGTTACTTCGTGATTGCATCTTTCTTTTGTGCTATATCCTTTGTGGATTTCGGGAGACCTTCGGGGGTCTCGGGGTCCTTACTGAGTAGCTTATACTCACCCCTGCACGGGCTATGCCCGCACCTTGTTGTGTTGGTTGCAGACGACGGACAGCGCTGATCACGGTTGGGGCGTGGAGCAGGACGGTACTTGGAGGTGGACCACTGGGCGGGACATGCTCGGAGCGGACGTGGGACCCGAGGATCCTGGAGGCTATCTGTACCCACCCTTCAGGTGGGATTGCCAGTGGACGACACGAGGCCGCCGTCTTTTCTTCAGTTGTTGTTCTTTACTTTACAGTTGGGCTTGTATTTCCAGCCCCCTTTACTTTTCTGCACTTTGTAGTTACTTTCCGCTTGCTGACTCTGTGGTGGTTGTTACTTATAAAGGCAATGCCTTCCCTGTTCACCGGGATTTTACGCCTTGGTGCTAGTCGCCAGCCCCTGGCCTATGGAAGGCGGGCTTGGGGTAGTCACGGCACGGGCCCCGAGGTCGGGTCGTGACAACGGGCCCCCCAAAGAAATTTCATAGGTTAGGTGATCATTTTAGTTTTAATATGAGTATTTATCAAAAAAAATAAAAAATCAATAAATATGCGCCTAGAGCAATGAAATGACCTAATGTGTGGATTTAAGAACATGGGGATCGTGAATCCATAGTTATACGACCCTGATTTAGTAATTTTATCACTATTTGTGTTAATTTGTCTTTGTTTTTGACTGAGTTAACTCGAGATGATGCCTGATAATGTTGGATTCACTTGATGCACTAAGGTCTTTGAGCCTGGGAGTCATCGACAAAGTAACGCTACATGGGTGGACTCTATTGAGTGCAATTACAATTACCATGAAAAAATTGAAAAGGAAAACAAAAATAATATATATAAAAAATTGAATACTCATTTTAATATTGAAATTTGATTCAACCAAGAACTTCAATCATTTCCCCTCGAATAAAGATGAACCCCCATGTCTATTGTGAGACACAAAACATCATCTTTCTAAATTGAAATTGGATGAAATGTGGCTATGAATTTCAACAAATTAATGGGATTGGGCTTGGGATATTCTTATAAAAATATATTGTATTAAAATATTTTGATGAGTTTTATAATTGTTTGTAATATGTTTTTTTGGTGATCATTGTGTATTAAACATTTTTTGAAAAAGGAAATTTACATTTAATAATTTTGAGATATATTTTCCTCGGGACTATAAAAACTCAATTTTGGTGTGTGATTAGCCACTGAATGAGTCTAATATTCATTTTTAATATATATAATATTCTCGTTATTTATTTTTCATAAACACCATTTTAGTGCATTTTACACTTCGAACATCATTTAACATTATAATTGTAAATTCTTCTTAAAATGCACTATTACATTGTACATTTTTGAACACCATATAAATTACCCAATAGTATTGATTTTATTTTCATATTGTATTTTTAGGTCTACCATTATATAAGGAACAATTCATACTATTTGAGTACTTGAAGATTCACATTGGGAGACCACCAAAATGGGATTTCATGGAAACACATTGTGGGAAATGTAAACTGGTCAATATCCCAATAAAGAAACTCTTGAGGCCAAGATACAAGCCCAATGATTATCAAACATTATCTTGAGATAGAAGAAATAATGGGTAACGTTTATTCAAACAGTTACAAGAGCTAATTCAGATGTGTTAATGGAGTTTTAGGCGGCCCAAGTGGAAGATGAAATTTTGGCCCAGATTATGCGGCCTAGAAAGTGATCTCACCATTTTGATAATATCTCACAAACAAAAATATCATTAGTGACGAAATTGTACAGGAAGTTAGGAGATATCTGGGGTTCCATTTTTTTTTCTATGTCCCACTATAATTAAGCCATCTAAGAGGTCAGTTAGATGCATTGGTTCGGTGGATACAAGATGGATTTCACTTCGGGTCAAGAGTAGAAAAGTCTAAGTTCCACAAGATTTTCTCTACACTAATCCTACCATACTCAAGTGGGATGATGTTTACTATTTGAGGATTGACCCAAGGCTCCCGAAATACATATTTAAGGTAGTGTTATTGGAGGATTTAGGATATTTGGTGCTTTCTTTCATTGTAATGTTATGCAGTAATTTTGTTGTCTCAAGTTTGTCTTTCACATGTAAGTTGTTCTAATTCATATTAGTTTCTTAATAAAAGTAATTATTCTCCTTTTATTCTCTTCTTTTTCATATCACGTTGATACTATTGTATGAAGGTGTGAATTTAGTCACACTAAACCTTATGAAATAATCACACAATGGTGGATTGAATGTTAATTCACTGTCTTTTTTTACTTCTCCATTTCCTCCCTCATAAGTCTACTTCCCGCTTTAAATGAAACCATCGAATCAATGGAGGGATAACCCACATATGGGTTAATACAAGGGAGTATAAATGTGTGGTATTGGATGTTATTTATCACCGCATTAATTTCTAATCACTTCTTTTAATTGATATTTATTGGTGATTTTAAAACTTCTTCATCCTTGTTGAATTCTAAGGCCACATACTTCAATTTCTATTACAAACATTTACCTTGGAGTGCTCATAAAATTGATCCTCAAAGGGTATAGGTGATTAGTATTATGGTGTTTTGGTATTAAATTGGTAAGTGATTATGTTGTTTGATCTTATTGAATAAACCCTTTCTCAAATAGAAGAAATTGAAACCGTTAAAAAAATAATTTCCTATAATCCACCCAAGCGATAAACTAGGATCAAATAATTATCTTAATTTGAATTAACTTAGATATGTTAGTGATCCTTTAAACCCATCTAAAATTAACCCATTGTGGGTAACATCATAGATAAAAATATTCTATATAAAATATGTGTGTATAGGTTTCTTCTTAGGTCTCTGAGGAATCAACAACCAAAACTAAACTACAAGTGACCTCCTAATCCTAAAACATGAGTAAATTTATGTGAGACCAAATGTAGAACATGAAAATATTGAAGGGTCATTCAAGATAATCAACATCATCAAAAAAATTACTGAAGATCCTTGTATTCTTTTCGTTATGAAAATAGTTAAATTATTTATAAAATGATGTGGAAGACCCTCTCTAACGGTTTCAGGCCTCTTCTTTATTTATCAAAATATCATATTCTATTATGTGGAGACTGGAGTTTATCTTCATATTGATCCTGTTATAATCATTGACTATGGTTAAAAATTAATGTTGGGTGTCATCCCAACTGTTCTTATGTTGCGCCCAGATCCTACAGGTTTAACAATAGTCATCAAGGACACATTCCCTTCCTAGAAGGGGAATTCGACTTGGAAATATGTATAGAACCCATGACCTATAATGATAGGAGGGTTCCAATAAAGGTTTCTGTAGAGGAACCATGCCCTGTTTTGATAGGAGGTTTCAACTATAGGAGTCAGTAGAGGACCCATGTGTAGTCCAACTGAAGGTTCCACTCTAATAGTTATCAAGGACCCATGCCAATCCCAATTGCAGGGTTTGACTCGGGAGTCTCTATTGATCCTATGTGGTCAATACCATCGTTGATCATTGCCTAACCAATAATATTTCGTGTAATGTTCCACATCATATCCCCAAATCCAAAACCAGTGGTATCATAAGATTCAACATAAAAAACACATAGGATAGGATACCCATTTGGGAAAAAACAGAGTCTAAATGAAGGATATATGGAACCTAGATGTTTCATAACGATGGAAAATCTCCCAATCTATATTGGAGTACATTACATGTAGGTGGAAAACACGGCGTGTCCTAACATTCCGGGAATGGACCATGTCCATCTAGTCGTGTTCGTGTTATTGACCCAATGTCCATTTACATCGATACACTTCCATGTTCATAGCTATTTACTTCCACACAGGGAATAAAACATCTGATCCTCCATACATATTTTTCATATAATGATAATATACAAGGAATGTAGGTGGGATAAACACAATTCAATATTTTTATTCTTATGACACACTATCCTCCACAACTAAGGGATACACGACGTGTATTCATCATGGTACATGGTAAGTTGTTGTGATTTTTACTAATTCTTATATTAACTATCTTCGCTTCCATGGTTGTCATTCGCCTTAAATTTTATTTATTATTATAGGAAAAAATAGTTTATCTAGCATCATTCCTCAATTTGTGACCATATGATGGCCGGAAATTCAAATTCCTAAATCCCTACACAAGTTACCTCATACCACAAGTGCCCGATCTTCTTTATACTCTAATGATTCAGCCATAGATTGTTGAAACAATAATAAGAAATATGAAATCATCCTAGATATATGCCTGATTCATCGATCTATCTATTTCTCGAAAATTCATTGCAATTCTGGGGATCTGATTTGGCTCAATACTACATGGAAACATCATGTCGAGGTTGCTGGTTATAACTAGTGAAAAACATCAAGAAATTTAGGGGGGAAAGGAACAAGAACAATTTTTTAACCATAGATAACCAAACATTCTTTCTCAATGACCAATAATGAGGATATTCTGTATAAAAAACATTAAAATAATAAATTAAATCAGTATGTGTAAGAATTCCAAGGATCCACAATTGGAACAAAACAATAAATGGGATTGATCAACTCAATCAGTTTTAAAAAAGGGCATAAATGAAAAATTGATGAGTCTTTCATAGAGATTGGATTGTTCTTCATGCAAGAACACATTCACCATCTATTGATGGAATTCATTTGTTTTTTTTCATCTGTATCTTCTCAGATATAGAGTTTCATTGTCGTCCGAAGTAATTCTTCAATACAAGCAGGAGGGGAAGCTATGGAATACTCTAAAGGTTTATGCAGATAACCCTATATGATTCTCCATGTTATTACTATTATTGTCATTTCAACAGGTTAAAATAAATCAATTAATTAAATTAATTTGTCAGCTGAATTTACTTCCATCTTGAAAAAAGGCCGAACACAACCACACTGACCTATCTTAGGTCTGAGCTAGGGTAAAAAATTCATTATAGACTCAACCATGGACACAAATCTCTAATTTCATCTTCCTTTTAATATTTATACCACTTTATTTATGAAATGGTGAAAATTATATATGAAATATATTTATTAATTTATAAAATTAAATCCAGGAAAACTGGGCCTCATAATCAGACACCATCTCAATGCCTAACTCTGTAAATATATATAGATATTTTTCAATGTCTTACAAGGGGAAAATTGGGATTCTACATAATTCCATACTTCAATATTTTTTTACTCTAAAAACAATAATAAACATAAATATTTGATACTGAGCTTTCATCTGGCTCTCCCACTCCTAGGAACTCTCCAACATGTTCCCTTGATTCCACAACACATGAACTAAGGGGATGGTTCATCCATGAAGTGTACACTCATGTCGATCATAGATCTCCACTAGGTGATCTACAATGATGGATCCATCCTCAATGTAGATCTCACCCCAGTTGATGATGTGTGTGTGTTCATTCATGTTTCTCCTCATTTGGAAGATTCTGGGCACCCATTCCAGCTGGGGGGTAGAGAGGAGGCAGGTAACCTCAACAACCCTCTACACAATCACGATTATCCTGATGAACATTCGGGATAGCTTGCCTCTCTAAACAAACTTCCACTATCATTATCATGGGGAAACTCTTAGGATAATTTGACCTCTTTAATTGAAAAACAATGCCCTAGTATGGGGATTTGTGTAATAGTTCTATTTGTTCTAAGACATCCTCATCTGCTCATAGATGACCAGGACCTTCTCTATCATCACCTTCACTATATCTAGTCCAACAATGATATGTATCACTAATCACATTCTATATTATGGGTAACCTACAATGTCTCTCATATAGGTCCTCAAAAGGTACCATGCCAATGGTGGAGTAGTATTTGATTTTTTAAGAAAACTATACCAAGGGAATGTGATCCTGCCAGCTCTGGACAATGTCTATCATGCAACACATCGGCATATACTCCAACACCTTGATAGTTTCATTGTTCTTCCAATTAGTATACAGGTGAAAGGTTATAATCATCCTCATTTGGGACCTAAATTCTTCCTGAATGACTCTCCACAATCAATATGAAAACTACATGTCCTGATCAAAGATAATAATCATGGTCACCCTATGATAGTGAACAACCTCCCATATATTCAACTTCAAGGAAATCTCTAATGAACTCTACTCTCGGATAGAAAGGAAGTAAATCAGCATCATGATTCCACCCTATATAACCTATATGGAATCATATTATTTTTGTGTGTGTATAATCTATGTAACAAAGTCCCTGAATATCCCTTCCCACTTACACTCTGGTATCTCAATGGGTAGTAATAACCCTACCAAAACATGGTGCTCATCTTTCACCTTCCAACATGTGAGGAACCAAGAGTTGATATCAGAAACACTCCATCTTATACTATACCACAAAAACTACTACTTAAGGTTTTTGTACATAGTCACAACACCGGGATGTTCAGTAAGGGGGGCAGTGCAGAACTCTGGCATCAGCTCCTCCCACATTTTGATCAGAACCACCGTTCAACCTAGAAAAAATATGATGTGACTCTACCATTCATAATATCAATATGGTGAATCTAACATTGATATATTTTCATGTATATCCTCATAATTGATGTCTATTAGCCTGGACTCTCACACACACATGAGTTTTAGGGGAGTCAACACCATCCACTACAAAAAATTATACCCTCTTGCTCCACTAGGAACAGGTTCAGGGAGACCAACTACTCTGAAGCATCATACACCAAGAGAGAATGATAATTAATACTAAGGGAATATAATAATAATTTTACATTCCCCAAAGTATAAATTATCCCAATTTAATAGTCTTATAGGATCTCCAACAACTGTCTATGTTTTAGGTTCAAGTTTCACCACGTGAATACATACCTAATACTCTGGTTCTCAGAGTAAACCACAATGTGATCCTCAATAAGGTAGTTCATACACATCAATAGGGTGAAGACTATTGATTCAATTTATATTTCATGAGTCTTTTAGTTCTGCTCATGGGGTGAAAACATCCTCAAAATGTATGGGATAACTTCCTATCGGTGCATCATTACGCATCTAAGACTAGCTTCTAAGGGATCACATTACACTACATACTCCACACCTTACATCAGTAGTCTCAACAGAGTATCACTCATATGTCTTGAACTCAACTCCACAAAGGCCCTCTATCACTACTCAATCCAGGTAAATGGAATCCCTTTCCGTGTCTGGGTGGTCATAGGGGCTTCAATTCATGAGATATTGGAAACAAACCACATGTATTACCCCTCCAATCCAAGAATGCTCCACACCTTTGAAATTCTCGTGGTTCGATCCCAGGAAATCACTATATCGATATTCTCAAGGTCTATGAAAAAAATATTCATATAAATAGTATTCCCCCAAATGTGAACTGCATGAATCTATAACTAGAACTATGATATATTTTTGAAAAGATGATTCTCTCGAAGTAAATAAAGAAAAATCCTCAAGTGCTCTGCATGATATGCCTATGATGATGAGTATATGAGTATGTCAGCAATGAAGATGAAAAAAAATTGATCCACCTATAGCTAGATTATCTAGTTCATCAAAGGCATAAACATGGCATGGGTGTTTTGTCTTACAAAAAGGAATCAACAAGAACTCATAGTGTCTATTGCAAAATTAAAATTCCATCATTGGAAAATCACCCTCATAAACCCTAAAATTCTGGTATCGAGACTAAATATTGATATTCGAGAACCATCTCACACATCACAACTGGTTAAAACGGTCTTCAATCATCTACAGTTGGTAATAGTAATTTAGCGTGGCTTGGTTCAAGTGATGATAATATATGAAAATAAAAATGTTCCCATTATTCTTTCTCACAATCAACACCAAAGATTTCCAAGTGTACACAATAGTTATGATAAAAAAACATATCTTTATGGTCATAAAATTACAACCGGAGCTCTTAGACCTTGGTAGGGGCCATTCGATTTGTATAAGAAGATATCGAAGTGGTTTCATGATGTATGTTGATGAAAAACTCCATTTCCCGCAATGTAGGTAGTCCGAGAACATCCATATGGAAGAATAATATACAATCCTATATAAAAAAGAATCAATGATGCCTAAAGATCCTGATATTCCAAGTGATATATGTTTCTGATGCTTTCATCAGGGAACGCAACCGTGTTTAGAAGACGCGGTGATCTATATCCATGCAATTCCTCTTTCTAAAGACAGGCATCATCCATCACATTTTTAGGGATGTTTTCTCCTAGATCGAAATGGGATGATGGGATGTTGGTTCCTCCTTCTGGGGATTCCTTCTTAGAACTTGTGGCATAGTCTATATATCCCACATAGACATAAGACGTTGTTCTTGAAACTCTTCCCAGTTCCATGTCATCATGGATTCTGGTTAATTAAATAGTTCTTGTATGTACATTCCAAGGGTTCATGTTCAGGTAACAAACAATGATCAGGGGAGTAGTCACATTGGACATCGCTGGCATGTCTGGATGCTGGAAAACTGATGCATCTACATTTCTCCCTCTTATGATAGGGTTTATCGAGGTAATCGAATCCCGAGGCATCCCACATCGAGTGTGGGTAACTATATTCCATAGGCATGTCTATGAGGTTTTACTCAACTTCCCAAGTTTAACACAGTGTATACTGTGAGTTTAAATTCTAGCAGAGATGGATTAGACTGATCAAAACACTGACAGGAGTGGATCATATGGGTGCATCCCTGGTAGGGAACATTGATGGTGGGGCTAACACGTGGTTATTTACCTGATTGTTGATCGAAGTAGCGAGAAAGTGGATGACATGATCTCATCGGCATGTGGAAAACTGGGTAAGAATCAGGATGGATATGGATGGTTGAGATAAGTGGATGGAAAATGATATGGAACATATGTGAGGATGACGGTGATGTTGGGATTGAGCCTTGATGAGACTTCTTACGTATCCCCATGGAAGGGAATCAAATTTCACATAGCACGGTGGGGCGATGGGACACCAGAGGAGGAGGCCCGTGAGAATTGATGCATGGATGGGACCCAGAAGAAGTGGAATCTCCAGGTTAAAGCATGACCTCCCCAAAACACATTGACTCGAGGGAGATACCATTATAGGAAATTAGTGATGGTATTAAACATCAAAGAGGCTTCCTATATATCAATTGTTTCTGGAATAGAAGTCCATGTAGTTCAGGATACGGGTATAGAATTGGGGTGTACACATAAGACAATAACCCGATGATGTACTAGGGCTTATGCATGGTTAGCGACCTGAGAGTTGTTCTGATGCCACAGGGGCAGACCAGAGAAGTGGGTCCCAACAAAGGGGACTACAATGGCTTACCATCGATTGGGAATCACAAAGGCTAACCATCAATTGGGAATCACAATGGCTTACCGTTGATTGGGAATAAAAATGGATTTCCATCGATTGGGAATGAAAATGGATTATCGTTGATTGGGAATCACAATGTCTTACCATCTATTGGGAATCACAACATCTTACCATCGATTTGGAATCACAACAGATTAACTTCAATTGTAAATCACAATGGATTACAATAGATTGGGATTGGACCTCTGGGATGATTTATATGAACCCTATCTATGAGACAAGTATAAAACCCACAGAGATCTAATGGGTACAGTTTATCATCTTTCTGGACAAAAAGGGGTGTAAATTTGAACATCATGCGGGACCTGGGTCAACCAACGTGAAGTGGTCAGGACCTATGTAAGTTGGGATTAAACCTCAGGGAGGCTTACTACTTGCCTTGCATAGGATACAAAGATCAAAGTTCATGTAGTTTAATATGGTTAGTAGACGTGAAGGGGTCAGGACAATTAGGTGTTGGGATTGAACCTCCGGAAGGCTTCCTATGTACCTTTCCTATGAGACAAGGATCAAAGACCACGTAGTTCGATATGTTTGGGGGATTACACGCTAAAGAGGAACAAGAGGGCATCATGATCGATTCTTACTCTAAGACCACATGAGTCTTGATCAGTGTTAGAGACAAGAGGCAGTAAAGACATGACGATCAGGTCATGAATGGAGCATCCACAAGAAACTTGAGTTGGGAATACACGTGGAAAGTGGTCCATGTACAAAATATGGGCTTGTTAATGGTTAGCCTCCCAAGGATACGGAGATTTGGACTTATTCCAGGATGGAGCCCTGATGGAAAAAAATCTTGGAGGGAGAGGAATGTGGTAACAAAGGTCCCTATGCTCATCTCTCCTATAGTCTTTGGAAAGGAAGAAGAGAGGAGGGGCATTGACGCTACCTCCTGCAAGAAAGGTCAATGGCTTATACCAAGATGGTTTCCCTTCCTCGCAGATAGTTTCTGGCCCCCCAAAAAGGATCTCATTCAATATGAGGGATATCTCACTTTCGTGGAGATGAGCAGAAGTGGATAATGTCCGAGATGGGGCACCACATGTATATTTAACAAGGCGAGGCCACAATTTAACGTCATGTGCTGAGGATGATGGTGCTTAGAAGTTTAACATCCTACAGCTCAGACGAGGGGGTTCACTCCGCACTCCGAGTGATTACCTAACTAATACCCACCCACCCTTGGGGAAAGGATGGAATCATCAATTTCATGGAGAGGTGGTGTTTTGGAGGGATCCATTGAGGGGCCCACGTTAGTGTGGCTATGTGAAGAAGAAATAGACATTATCATGCCTATGTGAAGAAGCATATGGATAATAAATGATACATAATGCACCACCTAAGGGAACTTGAAATCACTTCTTATGAACATGAAGTGTCATATGGGAGAAGGGTGTGTAACATAGGTGTCGTGCACATAAGAAGTGCCAAAATATGGTGTCCGGGAATTCAAAATTAATGACATACTCATGGGCACACACAATAATAGAGGATTGCATGAAAAATAAGGGGTTTGTGGACAGTAAGTGCAAAAATGGGAACTATTATGTTCAATAATCTATGATTTGTGGATAAAGTAGAAATGCATGAAATTAGAGGGGGTTTGCTTGAAACCGGAGGAGCTTCACGTGCATGGTACATAAGTTTGCGTACAAGTGGATGGGTTTTTGTGCAACTGGACAATCAATAAAGGACCAGGGTGAGGGTCAATCCCTAGTGGTCTTGCATGATGGTGGAACCCAGGGAGATTTGTCATAAAAATTTATATACCTGAAAGTAATATTTTCATGTGGAAGAGGTGTGTTACGTGTGGGGGAGACGGTTCAAATTTTTCAGCCGCTCGAAGTGTGGGGGTGGAATTCTATTTATTGGTGATTGAGGGCCATGGTCACACATATAATTCATCTTGTGTGGAATAATCAAACCATGTGTCGGCCACATGGGTGCGCAAAATTCATCCAGACATCGACAGTTTTGCGCGTGGAGAAGCAGTTTTACATGCACCTCTCACAATATCTATGCAACCATTTGGACCATCCTAAAATCGGTTGTTGAGTTTAAATATGCCATCAGTTTTCCAAAGGATGACTTCTTGAGGCCTTCATTAGATTTCATCATCTATAAATTCCCCCCCTCCCCTCAGAATCTGATCTACGAGGGGGTGTGGAGGTTAGATTCTGAGGGAAATGCTGAGACGCTTGTTCCCATTGGGGCAGTGCACAAAAAATTCAATATGTGGAACATTATCATTTTTGTTCATGCGGAATACCCAATTTGATCCTATAGAAACCCTTGGGGTTCCCATGGTCTATACATGATTTCTTGCATGATAATCTTCAGAGCTCTCATGTGTGTTAATGTCATTTGCCTTTGTGCGGAATTTGATCTGTGTTGCACAAAATTCCATGACTTTGGTCGCATTCTTGTATGGAACACCCATTTTCCACGCCATTTACTTTGTTTGTCAGGTAGCCTTTTGGTTTTTCATGAAACATACTAGTTTTTCATGCAACCTATTGTTTTTTTTCACAAGCTCCTGGTTTTGTTTATACTTTACCAAAAAAATGGTTGTTGTCTAGAGTGACACTGGGAGAGAGGCTATATATGCCACTCGGAGGGCTAATATGGCTACAGACCCTGAGGTTTACAATGCCACAAAATATTTTTCTAATAAAAAATCTCTCATTAATATTCTGACCAAATCCTAGAAGTATTATGTGGTTTCTAAATTCTTTCTTATATCAAATTTCAGTATTTTAGATGAGGTACTGGTGTCGGGGTTTGACATCGATATGCCGCCTTCATGGGTGACGTGCGAGGATGATCTTCCATGATACAAAATTACAAACAATGGTTGCCAACCAGAGAAAATAGGTACATGGAAATATATGCCCTAAATCCAAGGAACAAGACCATCTTGAGGGGCGAGCCGGTCACCGGGGATTCTATGCGACATTATGCGAGTACCTTCCAAATGAGCATCACTGACGAGACTAAGGGATAGTTAAAGGATTTGGACCTGAGGTCCATTAAAAAATTCACTAGAGAATGGTATTGGGAATATTGGTTATTCTAATCATGTGATCAGTTCAGAGCATAAATGTGGCACATTGGTATATTCTAGGCGGTGAGGATGTCGCAGTTCCATTTCTATAGCAAGCAAGAACTCAGGACGGAGCAACTTAGACGGTGGTCCCTAGATACTGACACCTTTCATCTCCATCATGGGGAGGCTATAATTAGTATTTAGTAATTTAATTGCATTGGGGGTATCCCATTAGACAAGAACCAGTACGAAGAGTTTCTTCCAATAGAGAATATATGAGGTGATAGGTCACGAACTCCAATCCTGACATGGCATTTTTAGACCTATCCAATGAGAGGCTGGGGGTCAAGGAAATTCTGATGGAAATTTCCAAGTCAATGTGGTTCAACATTTTTCTGAAGAAATACCCAAATGTAATGATATCCAGGTGAGTAAAGCGGTGTCTGATTGTGGTACAATGGAGTAAGAGCGGGTCATATTGGAGGATCTTGGAGATGGGGGGATATCAATCCTGGGGATTTTGTGTGGATTAAAGATGGGACCCAAATCTCTTGTATGCCCTATTTCATGAAAAATTATAGAGTGGGTACCTACATCCAGTAAGGGATACTATAATGGGATTTCACCCAACAACATTGGTGATAACTGTCATCATGGAAGCCAAAGATAGGTTTAACCTGGGGTCCCCCATGCTATCATGACTGTACGCCATTCTGGGGAGTATTTCAAGAGGAGTATCATTGAGGAGGATATATGGACCTTTCTAAATGTTTCATGTTTGGATCATAGCTTACTGTGGTGGGTACATGTTTCCAAACACCATTCATCCTCTGGGTACTAGTTTGTGATGTCTTTGATAAATATTATTGGGACCCTACCATTGACACTCAATGAAGAGGGGATAATGATCAGGATCGGTAATAAAAACAATTATACCTTTATTCCGTCCCCCACCCCATTTTTCCATATGATAGATGACTGGAATGTCTCACTGGAGAAAAGAGAATACTTTTAATGCATTAGAGGTGTAATTCTTATTGCTCGGGTTGATAGACATATCCTTTCTGAGAACTATGTGCCTTCATGATTTTCCAGGCCATTTGGATGCATCCAACTGATGCCAAAGAAGGTGTATACAGATGTATGGGGAAATAAACATCCTTTAGTTCTTCAAAAAATGTGGCTAATGTTGGAAACTTACGGCTCTGGTGAGGTAATTAACCATCCCCCCATTAGAGTTGATGTGAGCCTCTCATCGAAGTATTCCAAACATTGGGTGGAAGAATCTCCTGAGGGACTGTTGCGGAAGAGAGTTCGGCATCCCAAGGTGTTTAGTGAGGAACCTGTGTGTTCAGAGAGAAGAAAAGGCGCCATTAGGGAGGAGAGGCTAGTAAAAAGTTGGGAAACCAGGTCAGTACAGGTCGAGTCTTCAGTAGTGGGAATGTTACAGGGTGTAGCCATTCCCTCATCATTAGACGAGAGAGGGGCTCGTGAACAATCTCGCTGAATGGACGGGGAGTTTCCTGGGAAGCAGATAAGATATCTTCTTTAACCTTTTGAGTATGAAATCTTCCATGCAATATGGTCAGCCCGGTTGACCCTATGATAGTCAATGAACCCCAAAGATCTTTGAGAAAAAATGGTACAAGATGGGATCCAACTATGAGAAATATGACTCATTCAGATTGATGAAAAGGTGAACTTTCATCGACGAAATAGATATTTGATAGCTATGGATGTATATGCATGCCAATGGGGGTAGCGCGAGAATCCACCTCTCTTGGTAAAAGTGATTCTTTTCCAGGATCATGATTCGAAATGAATTCCGTCTGAAGATGACAACAGTGATGAGGAGACATAGGAATGTGAATCAGAAGAAGGAGAAGAAGAAGATTAAAAAGAAATAGGGGAATCTGAAGAGGAGCTTGGAGGTGAAGGGTCTCTAGGGATGGAACTGATGTTGTTAATATTTTCATGTCTTATTATATACCCCATTTACTGAATTTATAGGAAATGTGCATAATTTGTGTGAAATATTAATGTTTTAATATTAAGTATAATTATTGAGCATTTTTAGAAGTAGTCCAATTGAGTCAGTTTACCATTTTATTTATAAATCTCACCCTACTGATACGAATAGTGTGGTTCATATTTTTTAGGATTCATAATTCAATATACAACATTTCATTAGAAGGGATAATGGGTCAATTATTCCATTTGAAGGATCACATTTACCAGACAAGATGACCTACAGAATCTTTGAAAAAACTAGACCAGCCATGAAGATTGATTTACTAGGCTCAATCCAGAAGTCCAAAAACATTAAATCTCCACCATAATTCGGGGGATAATACATGTCATCTTGGATAAAAATTTCAAGGCCCAAATCCAAGTAAAAGGGGCCCAAATGAATCTTGGAATTCAGCCCACCATTCTGGCCGAGAAACAAAATAAGTATAGTATTCATGACATATCTCATGATGTAAGCATCAAATCGAGCTGATATTTTTCAGTGCGAATGTAGAGATATAGGCGGCCAACTTTTTTGCAGAATTAATTCGGATTTGAAGGCATCTTCCTATTCCAGAATCCATTCATATTTTGGTCATCGAAAAATCTTTGATAGAAATGGACAGTTTACCTTTGTTTAATAGTACCACCATAACTTTGGCTCCACTTGTCCAAATGCCTCCAATCGTTTATACTAGTTGGAAAACATTATTATCTACAACTTTTAAGAAGGAAATATTTAGAGATTCGGATTTCTGAATAGCCAACTTGGTGATGCAAGTGGAAGGACAGATTGGGAATGAAAACAGTTCACTCCTTGGGCTATAAATACTCTCCCTTTCTCTCCTTGAGAGGGGTTGGAATTTCAGAAGAGAGGAGAACATATTGGCATGACTATATCCTTGACAAAGTCTTGGGAGGATCTTCCATACTCATGTTTTCACTTGAGTGACCTTTCCTCCTCTCTTTGTTTTCACTTACTTTCGGGTTCTTTGTTTTTTGTAATTTTGTAAGTCCTTTCTTTTATAATTCTGTTTTAACGAAATTTTATTCTTCAATATCTCTAATTCTCATCCACATTATGTAGTTTAATATTTATTTTCTTAAAATAGTTTAAATTCAGTTGAATTCCATTCCCTTCTTTTTCTTCCTCATTCAATCGAAAATCTGTTTTTAATTATCATCACTCTTCGTGTGTGTGTGTGTTCGACGCAAAAATATTTTCTAATCCCTTTATTTTTCTTCTATTCTTAATTTATCATAATAATTATTCTAACCAGAATATTTAAAACCCAAATGGATGAGTAAATATATTATTGGGGTGAGTTATAATTTAGGGATTTTAAGTGATTGAGAGTATTTTCTCGATGTGTATTCGTTAATTTAACATTGTGTATGTTGGACTTAATATGTCATGGATTAATTACATATTTTTTTTAGCATGTGGTTTCCATGGATTATTGGAACCACAAATACACTACCATAAACATGTACTGATTGAGATTAGAATCCTAATTAAGTTAAGGCTTGGATTAAAGCTTTAGCACTTAGGAATTCTAATCGACGTCAACTTGTGAAGTGGGTGTTAATTTAAATGAAATATAAAGAAAAGCTCAAGGATATCACAAGCTTAACAAAAGTATAAGGTTGATGGAAGTTACCACCACCTTGACCATATTGGAATTGGTTTGGGTTTTGAGGAGGGAATTGAGGGGGGGTGAGATATGGTATTTCAATACCTAAGGCCTTGGTTATAGGAAGAAGAGAAGGGCTCAGGGTGAGGTTTGTTAAAGTTTCTAACAAACTGACCTGATAGTTGAGGATTGGTGTTCCACTGAGCATATGCTGCATTGAGCTCCATTGGACCAGATGGATCAGATTGATCCTCTTGAAGTTCTGGACATGTGTCAGTTGGATGAGATAAAGAGTTGCAGATTCCATAGTTTTTGATAGGTCCAGGGAACATTGATTGTGGAGAAGATGAGGTTGGGGATTTGGTGGCCACAGCTAGTTGTCGCACAAGACCTATAAGCTCACTCATCCACTCTGTCATCTTGTTCAACTCAATTGATTGATTATCTTGGGCTTGTTTAACTGGAGCATGTTCTCCAGTATGTAATTGTTGTGTGTTTCCAGCCATGTTACTTATGAGATCTCTTGCTGCTGTAGGAGTTTTATCAACAAGAGAACCGCCACTTGCGGCATCTATGAGAGTTCTCTCCATAGACAATAACCCCTCATAGAAGTATTGGATCAAGAGTTGGTCAGGGATTTGGTGATGTGGGAAGGTTTCCACAAGCTTTTTTAACCTCTCCCAGTACTCATGGAGTGATTCACTTGGGAATTGACGTATACCACTTATTTCCTTTTGGATCGAAGCAGTACAAGAAGAAGGATAGAATTTCTCTAAGAAGAGTCGCTTCAGGTCATTCTAGGTTGTTTTGGAACCAGGAAGAAGGTAGTAGAGCCATGACATAGCATTGTCAGCTAGGGAGAAAGGGAATGCTCGGAGTTTGATTTGTTCTTTAGAAACCCCTTGAGGCTTCATGGTAGAGCACACTACTTGGAACTCTTTAAGGTGGAGATGTGGATCCTCACCAGCTAGCCCGTGAAAATGAGGGAGAAGATGAATCAAACCCAATGGATTCTCATACATCATTCTTGCGGTTGATTATGTTTCTAGGGGGGTCGAGGCCAAACCCAATAGAAAGGATGATTCACATACTGTTAGTGAGTTCCTAAAGACACACATCTTTCATAGATTTGGCACACCTCATGCCTTGATAAGTGACTTAGGAACCCATTTTTGTAACAAAACCGTGGAATCTATTTTGAAAAAGAATGGGGTTGTTCATAAAACATAAACTTCATATCACCCCCAAACAAATGGAATGGCTGAACTTTCTAATAGAGAAGTGAAAAGAGTGCTTGAGAGAATTTAAAAACCCACCGGAAAAGACTGTCCTGAAAGACTTGGTGAAGAACTTTGGGCTTATCGAACTGCCTATAAAACACCCATTGGGATGTCTCCTTTTAGGATAGTTTTTGGTAAAGCATTTAATCTACCAGTTGAAATCCAATATAAGCCTTTTTGGGCTATGAAAACCTGTAATTTTGATTGTGAAAAATCTGGTGAAGAAAGATTGTTGCAATTGGATGAACTGGAGGAGCTTCGACTTGAATCCTATGAGAATTCCATTCTGTACAAAGAGAAGGCTAAGGTATTCTATGATAAAAACATTCTATGAAAGGTATTTCATGAAGGTGAAAAGGTAATGCTCTTCAATTCTTGATTCTGACTTCACCGAGGTAATCTTAATTCTTGTTGGGAAGTTCCTTATTTTATTACTAATGTTTACCCATTTGGTGCAGTGCAAGTCCATGACCCCTCTTCCAAAAGGACATTCACAGTTAATGGACATCGGTTAAAGCATAACTATGAGAGGACACAAAATCCTGAATCATCATCTACTTCCATTGGATACCCAACTTCTCCAGTCAACCCACCACCGGATGGAGACGACAACCCACCAAATCTAAACCAGGGGCACCTCTTTCCCTTTAACTCTCTCTATCTCTTCCTCTATCTACTTCTTTATCCCTTTTCCTCTCTCTTTAATCTTTTTACCACTGTATTTATCAAAACCTTTCTTTTTCACTTTCTCTTTTGTGTGGGTGTATCTTTATAAAAAAACAAATAACTATAAAAACCTAGAACACTAAAAAAACCAAGAAAACAATCACTTAAAAAAATACAAAAAATTAAAGAGTCATGCTTACTCACCATCGAGTTTTGAAATTTTGTCCAAGAATTTTGGGGAGTTAATAGACATGTTTTCATCTAAAAAATTTTGTATTTTCATCATGACTTCGGATAAAGAATTTTGTGTCAAAATTAACAAATTTTGAATGATCAATTTTTTATTTGGAAAATGATTTTCTCGAACCGTGAGGAACAACATTTGCTTTCATGCCAAGGCCACCTATGGCCATCTTTTCAAAATGTGTGTTTTCACCACCATTTGTGAGTCTTGAGTTTTTGGACCTTCGAGCTGCATTTCCTACCTTAGTGTGCATTAATATGATAGAGGCATTTTCTGAACCACATGAGGATCATAATATCCAATTAGCCTCCCATTTCCCTTATATTAATCCTCCTTTTGAAAGCCCCTTCGAGCCTATGAAAACCTTTTCTTTGATAGCCACATTACAAGCCCAATACCTTTTCCCACCCAATATCAACATGGATTTTCGTTGCATTTTTTTTGAAATTTAAGTGTGGGAGGAATGTATTTCTTTGTTTGGGTACCCTATTATTGATTTTCAACGAGTTATCATCTACTTGAGGGAAAGAATCCATTTCAATGTGGGGGATAGGTTTTCATTAAGTGTGTTTTGTGGAATGTAATGTACTTCCATTTATGTAATTTTGTAAATGTTTTTGATAAGTGTTTAAGAAAACAATAAAAAATGATGAAAAAAAATCAAAAAAATTTTTCAAAAATGGGTTGTGTCTTGGGTAGGTCAAAAATAACTCCTTCCCAACCTTTGATCTTATTATAACTATTGCAATTAGTATCTTGAGGAGATCAAACATGGGTTGGGATATGCGTTTGTGATCTGTTTCAAGGTCAACTTTCGAAAAAAGTAAAAAATAACACTTGCATTATATTCTTATATCATTGGGAGGAGTTTTGTGGTTTGTAAATATTTCATATTCTCATCCCCTTCATATTTTCATCCTCTATTGTGTCTTTCTTCACACAATCATTCCCTTGTAAATATGTGTTTTCATTTCCTTCCATGTTTTATTTAAAAAAAATGTGCATTGCTTTTTCTATGTTGGTGTTTTACCGCTCTTCTTCTCTCTGGGACATTATATTTCTACCGTCACATAGCCACAGAGAAACCCCTTAAAAATACCTCTTGATTCTTGTGCACTTTGGATAGGGATTGTAAGATGAGAGCTCTTTCAAACTCTAAGATTTCTACTTTTGTTTGGTGAAAGAGTGAACCTCCACTAGTAAATTTTATCATCTTTAGAGGTGTGAGTTTTGAGTTTTCACATTTTCCATTTATAAATTTGAGCATGAAAAAATGAATTAGTTTTTGAAGATTGTTTCTGTAACAACTTATGGTGGAATTCAAAATGGATGAGTGAAATAGTCTAAACCTCCCCTGATTGGAGAAAACAAAATATTATTATTTTTTGGTGAGTGAAAATGATTTTGTTATGTTTTTATATTTGTTGAACATGAGGACATACACATTACTATGTGTGGGGGAGTTGATGTTGTTAATATTTTCATGTCTTATTATATACTCCCTTTACTGAATTTATATGAAATGTGCATAATTTGTGTGAAATATTAATGTTTTAATATTAAGTATATTTTTTGAGCATTTTAAAAGTAGTCCAATTGAGTCAGTTTACAATTTTCTATATAAATCTCACCCTACTAATTCATATTGTGTGTTTCCTATTTTGTAGGATTCCTAATTAAATATAAAACAATTCATTAGAAGGGATCATGGGCCAATTCTTCCATTTGAAGGACCACATTTACCACACAAGATGACCTACATAGTCTGTGAACAAACTGGACCAGCCTTGAAGATTGATTTACTGCGCTCAATATAGAAGTCCAAAAACATTAACTCTCCACGATAATTTGGGGGACACTACATGTAATCTTGGATAAAAATTTCAAGGCCCAAATACAAGTACAAGGGGCCCATATGAAGCTTTGAAGTCCATCCCACCATTCTGGACGAGAAATAAAATCAGTATAGTATTCATGAGATATCTCATGATGTAAAAATCAAATCGAGCCGAGATTTTTAAGTGTTAAATAGGAGATATAGACAGCCGACTTTTATGAATAAGTCATTCAGATTTAAAGGCATCATTCAATTCCAAAATACATTAACATTTTGGCCATCTAAATATCATGTATAGAAATGGACAGTTTACATTTGTTTAATAAAACCACCATAACATTGGATCCACTTGTCCAAATGCCTCCAAATATTTACAGGAGTCGGCCAACGTTATTATCTACCACTTTGAAGAAGGGGATATTTGGATATTATTATTTCTTTATAGCCAACATGGCGATGCAAGTGGAAGGAAAGATTGGGAATGAAAACAGTCCACTCCTCGAGCTATAAATACTCTCCCCTTATCTCCTTGAAAGGGGTTGGCATTTCAGAAGAGAGAAGAACATATTGGCATGACCAAATCGTTTCCAAAGGCATTTGGGGATCTTCCATACTCAAGTTTTCACTTGAGAGACCTTTCCTCCTCTCTTTGTTTTCACTTACTTTCCGGTTCTTCTTTTTTTGTAATTTTGTAAGTCCTTTGTTTTGTAATTCCATTTTAATGCAAGTTACTTCTTAAATATCTCTCATTATCATCCACCTTATGTAGTTTAATATTTATGTTCTTAAAATAGTTTAAATTCAGTTGAATTACCTTCCCTTATTTTGATTCCTCATTCAATCGAAAATCCATTTTTAATTATCATCACTGTTCGTGTGTGTGTGTGTGTGTGTGTTTGACGCAAAAATTTTTTCAAATCCCTTTCTTTTTCTTCTATTGTTAATTTATAATAATAATTATTATAACCAGAATATTAAAAACCCAAATGTATGAGGAAATATCTCATTGGGGTGAGTTATAATTTAGGGATGTTAAGTGATTGAGAGTATTTTCTCGACGTGTATTCATTAATTTAACATTGTGTATGTTGGACTTAATATGTCATGGATTAATGACATATTTTGTTTAGAATGTGGTTTCCATTGATTATTGGAACCAAAAATACACTACCATAAACATTTACTGATTGAGATTAGAATCCTAATTAAGTTAAGGCTTGGATTAATGCTTTAACACTTAGGAATTATAATGGACGTCAACTTGTGAAGTGTGTGTTAATTTAAATGCAATATAAAGCAAAGCTCAAGGATATCACATGCTGAAAAAAGGATAAGGTTGATGAAAGTTACCACCAACTTGACCATATTGGAATTGGTTTGGGTTTTTAGGAGGGAATTGAGGGGGGTGAGAGATGGGATTACCATACCTAAGGCCTTGGTTATAGGAAGAAGAGAAGGGTTCAGAGTTAGGTTATAAAGACCTGCACTTATTTCATACATAATCTTGAATTTATTCAAGAAAAGACTTCATTTTACATTGAGGATCTTTTAAAGTTTAGAGCTTTAGAGAATTAAGACAAAACATTCATAACATTACACATTGTTACATAGTGGATACCATAAAATCAGTTTCCATTTTCCTCAGAATTTAACACATTAAAACATAAAACAAGACTCCTTGACAATTCTTCAACATTTAACATGTCTTCCTTGCTTGTATTATTCATCCATTAACCTGTGACAAATCATTTAAAAACT
This sequence comes from Viscum album, assembly GCA_963277665.1. Lineage (NCBI taxonomy): Eukaryota > Viridiplantae > Streptophyta > Magnoliopsida > Santalales > Viscaceae > Viscum > Viscum album. Next base: position 159,595,362 of record OY728155.1, on the reverse strand, counting down.
TGGGATGAGCACAAAATCTCTGTAAGGTATGAAAAAGAAGGAAAAATCACATTAGTCCATGAATACGCATGACGTATGAAAACATTTTCAAAAGACATGCTTTCCACCCATAAAATCTTACTTTGTGTAACATGATATTTACACAAGATCCACAGAAACATAATTACAATCATAGTGGTATATTTGGGCATTACTTGCATAATATTGTAACCATCTTGTCTACCTTAAAAGTTTTAACCCTCACGGCAACCTTACTTTGTGTAACCATCACAGTTACACTTGGAGTAACCATACGGCCGACCTCCAACTTACTCATACCCAATGCATTGGAGGGAAATATAGGTCCCACCCTTCATTATAAACAATGCCCAATAACCAAAACATAATCATACAACATAAATAATAGCATAAAAACATTTCTTTTGAATATTGTAAAATAGAATTTTAAAAGAGGATTTTAGAAGAAAAGTCCTTTATAAACATCATACTCTTGAAGTGAGACTTAATAGAGTGGATGTAATATGTATATACTCTGTAAATACACATAATGAAACATAATATAAACAGAACCCATCACACAATCAATTTAAATTGCACATAAATTAAAAAGTAGAAGGTTAACCCAAAGAATGGAAATCGGGTTAAGAATTCCCTTACCTTGGGCTTGTCTTACTTCAAAATTGTTTAAACCTCATCTTGATCACTTCTCCTTGAGATCCTTCTTAAGGGCTTTGATTTTGGTCTTTTGGTGAGACCAGCATCTCTAGGACGTGGGGAAGAAGATTGAGGAGGGAATTTGGAAGAAATTAGACAATGCTCAAGGCTTGAGAGGCGTGGGAGGAAGAGGGGAGTGAGGGTGATATTTATAGTGGAGGAGGGGAGGTATTTTAGATTATTTTAATTATTATTATAATACTTTTATCAAGACTATGAATAATCTCAAATCAAGTGGCCTTAATTAGTGAAAATATCAAGTGAGTTCGAGGCAAGTGCCCTTTCATCACTTATGATGTCATAAATAGTGCATATTTACCGATAAATTGATTATACGGTATTTTATCGTATTTCAATATTCACCGAAAATTCAAAAGTTTCAGAAAAATACCAAAAATTTACCCCAACCATTTTTCGATGTGTAGAATTCAAAAATGAACTCCATTTTTCATAAATAATTTTCTAAATATTATTAATTTAATTTTTAAATAAGGTCACAGTTAATTCGAAAAATAACAATATTGAAGTGCAATTAGTTTTATGTGACTTTGGAAAATTAATTATGATCCCATTATCCTATTGCCATGGGAAAATAAAATAATAATATTATTTACTATTCATGAGGTCATATTACTATTCATATTACTATTCATAAGGGAATGTTATTATTCACTAAAAGAACAAGTTTGTTTCATCAGACTCTAAATAACATACTGAACCCAATTGTAGATGACAGTTTCTTGAAATTCAAATCATAGAAGAAATAAAATTATGTTTAAAGGATACTTATAAATATATACCTTAAACAAAATTTCAAGCATTTTCAATTTATTTTTAGAAAACCTTGGGATGTTACATTATCCCCACCTTCATGAAATTGCGTCCTCGCAATTTTATTTACTTATTAAACAACTTAGTGTATTTTTCCCTCATAGCATTTTTAGACTCCCATGTTGCTTCTTCAACCATGTGGTTTCTCCACAAAACCTTTACCTGGTGGATTACCTTAATCCGCAATACCTGTTCTCTTCGATCAAGAATCTGAACCGGTTTTTCTTCATAAGAAAGGTTCTCTGCTAGCTAAACTTCTTCCGGCCTCAAGACATGTGATGAATCTGGAACATACTTTCTTAACATCGAAACATGAAAAACATTGTGTACCTGAAATAAGCTCGGAGGCAAAGCTACGCGGTATGCAACTGTTCCAACTTTATCCAAGATTTCAAAAGGACCGATGAACCGTGGACTTAGTTTCCCTTTCTTACCGAAACGCATCACAGTTTTCCAAGGAGAGATTTTAAGGAAAACATGTTCACCTACCTCGAAAGAGAGGTCTTTCCTTCTGTTATCTGCATAACTTTTCTGCCTGCTCTGAGCTATCCTCATGTGTTGCTGGATCATCCTCACTTTCTCTGCCACTTCTTCTACTAATTCTGGCCCCATCAAATTTCTCTCACCAACTTCATCCCAAAACGCAAGAGTCCGACACCACTTTCCATATAAGGCCTCAAAAGGTGCCATCCGGATACTAGAATGGAAACTGTTATTATAAGAAAACTCAACTAATGAAAGATGTTGATCCCAACTTCCCTGATAGTCCATTGAACAAGCTCGAAGCATATCCTCCAAAGTTTGAATCATTCGTTCTGACTGCCCATCTGATTGAGGATGAAAAGCTGTACTGAAATTCAACTCTGTGCCCAAAGACTTCTGAAGTCCCTTCCAAAATTTAGAAGTGAACCTGGGATCTCGGTCAGACACAATGGAAAGAGGAACTCCATGTAACCTGAAAATCTCCTTGATGTACAATCGAGAAAGCTGATCTAATGTCATTGTATCTCGAATAGAAAGAAAAGGAGCAGACTTTGTTAGCCGATCAATAATAACCCATATCGCATTGTTACCTCGAGAAGTCTTTGGTAGTCCCACCACAAAATCCATGGATATATTCTCCCATTTCCATTCTGGCACTGGTAAAGGCTGAAGCATCCCCTTCGGTAACTGCCGCTCTGCTTTAACCTACTGACATGTAAAACATTTCATTGTAAAATCTGCAATATCTCTTTTCATCCCATTCCACCAGTAATACTCTCGAAGGCCTCTGTACATCTTAGTACTTCCAGGATGAACAGAAAATGGAGAACTATGAGCTTCACACAACAATTCTTTCTTCAGCTGGGAATCACAAGGCACACACAACCTTTTTCCAAACCTTAAAACACAATCTTTATCAAGATTAAATCCTGAAAACTTACCCATTTTAACTAATTCTACCTTTTTCTGTAACTCACGGTCTTCCCTTTGCACTTTCATAATTTTTTCTGACAACGAAGACTACACTGAAACCTGAAACAAAACAGATATATTCCCTGCAACAACAACTTCTAAGCCAAAATTCATCAAATCATTAATCAAGGGATCACATTCCAAACATAGCATGGTTAATGATGCATGATTTTTCCGACTTAAGGCATCCGCTACTTTGTTTTCTTTTCCAGGATGGTAATTAATCATGCAGTCATAATCCTTTATCAGTTCTAGCCATCTTCTCTGCCTCATGTTTAATTCCTTCTGAGTGAATATATACATAAGACTTTTATGGTCAGTATATATTTGGCATTTGGTTCCGTATAGATGATGCCTCCATATTTTCAAGGCAAAAACCATAGCTGCCAATTCCAAATCATGTGTGGGATAATTCAGCTCATGAGGTTTAAGTTGTCTCGAAGCATAGGCAATTACCTGATCATTATGCATCAAAACACAACCAAGTCCCTTCAAAGAAGCATCACTGTAGATGACAAACTCACCATTCCGGGAAGGTAAGGCCAAAACTGTAGCATTCACCAATCTCTTCTTTAGTTCCTCAAAACAAACATCGCATTCCTCTGTCCAAACAAATTTAACCCCTTTCCGTGTTAACTTAGTTATTGGGCTAGATAACCGTGCAAAGTTCTTAACAAACCGTCGGTAATAACTTACTAAGCCCAAAAAACTGTGAATCTCTGTAACATTTGTGGGTCTTGGTCATTCATCAACTACTTTTGTTTTGGGAGGATCAACTGTTATTCCATCCTTATTTACAATGTGCCCAAGAAAAGAAATCTGTTGCAACCAAAAATCACACTTGCTAAATTTTCCATATAGTTTCTTTTCTTTTAAAGTTTGTAAAACAACCCTTAGATGTTTTTCATGCTCCTCTTTATTTTTAGAAAAAACCAGAATGTCATCAATAAATACAACCACAAACTTATCCAAGAACTCATGAAATACTCTATTCATAAGATTCATGAATACAGCAGGTGCATTAGTTAACCCAAATGGCATAACAACAAATTCATAATGCCCATATCTAGTACGAAAGGCTGTTTTCGGGATGTCATCCTCCTTCACCTTCAGCTGATGGTATCTGGATCTCAAGATAATCTTGGAAAAGTACTGAGCTCCCTGGAGCTGATCAAACAAGTCATCAATATGAGGCAAAGGATACTTGTTTTTGACAGTGATGTTATTCAAAGCTCTATAATCAATGCAAAGTCTCATGGAACCATCTTTCTTTTTAACAAACAAAACAGGGGCTCCCCATGGTGAAGTACTGGGACGAATGAAGCCTTTGACAAGCAAATCCTGCAACTGATTTTTCAATTCAAGAAGTTTTACTGGAGCCATACGATATGGGGGTTTTGAAATTAGCTTAGCATCAGGAACTAAGTCAATTGAGAATTCGACTTGTCGTTCAGGTATGACACTGGGTAAATCCTTAGGAAAAACATCAAGGTATTCATTTACCACTGGCACATCCTTAATTTGAATAGTTCCCTTGTTTTCAACAATATGAGCCAGATAACTTTCATTTCCATCTTTCAGTAGTTTCTCAGCTTCTTGATATGTTATCAATTGTATGGGTTCATTCTTGTATATAAACTGAAACTCTTTCTGAAAAACAACTTCTTTAGCTCTACAATCAATCTTAGCATGATAATCATAAAGCCAATCCATCCCCAGAATAACATCAAACTCGACTAAGGGTAATACAACAAGGTTTGCAGGTAAAGTCTTTCCACATACCACAATAGAAATATTCTTATAATTCCTCTTTGCTATAACATTTCCCCCTGGTGTTTTAACAACAAGTTCAGGTATCATTTGTTGAGGTGATATTTCCAATTTACTAGAAAATTTCTCAGAGATGAAGGAATGTGTAGACCCCGTATCAAACAAAACTTTAGCAAAATCTGAGTGAACAAACAAAGTACCTGATACAACTTCACTGGATGGCCCAACATCTGCTGACATAGTCGCAAAAGATCTCACTACTCATTTCTACTTGTAGTCTGGCTTCTTTTCATCATTTGGATCCCTATTTGGATAGGCATTTGCATAGTGACCCATCTCACCACATTTAAAACACTTTACAGTTTGATTATCAGGATTAGTCTTTGGATCATTTTCATTGCAATCTCGGGCCATATGTCTAAACTTACCACTTTTAAAACACTTCCCAGTTTTGATAAGACATTCCCCAGGGTGCTTCTTGCCACACATTTCACAAACTAGAAACTGAATTTTCTTACCATCAGATTTCATTGGTTGATTCATACCCATTGCTTTCCAATTGGACCTCTTCTTCTCTCTATTTCCAAATTTCATGTGATCGTCAGCAAACTCCATCTCTACCCTCTCAGCACATCGGACAAGTTTCTCGAAACTTTTGAATTCACGGGAGGCCAACGCCCTTCGATACCTTGGCTTCAATCCTGAGTAAAAGCGGTTGATTTTGCTATCGAGATCCAGAATATGATTTGGAGCATACCTTGCCAATCGGGTGAAGTTCACCTCATACATAGCCACTGAATCTTCCTCCTTTTATTTCAGTTCAAGGAATTGTTTCTCCATTCTATGTCGCACCACCTTAGGAAAATATTTTTCAAGAAAAAGACTTTTAAATTCATCCCACACTAAGGCATAAAAATATTCTCTACCCATGATATTCCTTACCATTGACCACCACTGATCAGCTTCCCCTTCAAAATGATAAATGGCAAGACATACCTTTTGATTGTCCGAACATCCCATAACATCAAATATCTTTTCAGGGGCTTTAATCCATCCTTCTGCTGCCACTGGGTCAGAAGATCCATTGAATGCAGGAGGATGTTGTCTCATAAAATGTTCCACCACTGTCATGTTCCGTTGGGGTACCTCTATTTGTCCTCTTGTATGGATGCCACCACCATTTATTGCCTGCGTTAGCTGAGCCATTACTGTCACAAACTGCTTGGTTCCAATCCCTACCGTTCCAGGCTGTTGATCAGGAAGGATTTCATTCTGTCGGTGCCTATCCTCTTCAGCATCCCTGTTCCTTCTGCGGACAACCATTCTAAACAAACATTTCTTAGATAAAGCAACATGGTAATCTTTAAATGCTATAACAAATTAAACATAGAGTGAAAATTATTTATGGTATTCTATTAGCAACACCTTAACCCCTAAAGTTATCTAAACCATCCTCTGATACCAACTATAAAGACCCGCACTTATTTCATACATAATCTTGAATTTATTCAAGAAAACACTTCATTTTACATTGAGGATCTTTTCAAGTTTAGAGCTTTAGAGAATTAAGACAAAACATTCATAACATTACACATTGTTACATAGTGGATACCATAAAATCAGTTTCCATTTTCCTCAGAATATAAAACATTAAAACATAAAACAAGACTCCTTGACAATTCTTCAACATTTAACATGTCTTCCTTCCTTGTATTACTCATCCATTAACCTGTGAAAAATCATTTAAAAACTTGGGATGAGCACAAAAGCTCAGTAAGGTATGAAAAAGAAGGAAAAATCACATTAGTCCATGAATACGCATGACGTATGAAAACATTTTCAAAAGACATGCTTTCCACCCATAAAATCTTACTTTGTGTAACATGATATTTACACAAGATCCACACAAACATAATTATAATCATAGAGGTATATTGGGGAATTACTTTCATAATCTTGTAACTATCTTGGCTACCTTAAAATTTGTAACCCTCACGCAACCTTACTTTGTGTAACCATCACAGTTACACTTGGAGTAACCATACGGCCGACCTCCAACTTACTCATACCCAATGCATTGGAGGGAAATATAGGTCCCACCATTCATTATAAACAATGCCCAATAACCAAAACATAATAATACAACATAAATAATAGCATAAAATCATTTCTTTTGAATATTGTAAAATAGAATTTTAAAAGTGGATTTTAGAAGAAAAGTCCTTTATAAACATCATAAACATGAAGTGAGACTTAATAGAGTGGATGGAATATGTATATACTCTGTAAATACACATAATGAAACATAATATAAATAGAACCCATCACACAATCAATTTAAATTGCACATAAATTGAAAAGTAGAAGGTTAACCCAAAGAATGGAAATCGGGTTAAGAATTCCCTTACCTTGGGCTTGTCTTACTTCAAAATTGTTTAAACCTCCTCTTGATCTCTTCTCCTTGAGATCCTTCTTAAGAGATTTGATTTTGGTCTTTTGGTGAGACCAGCAGCTCTAGGACGTTGGGAAGAAGATTGAGGAGGGAATTTGGCAGAAATTAGACAATGCTCAAGGCTTGAGAGGTGTGGGAGGAAGAGGGGAGTGAGGGTGATATTTATAGTGGAGGAGGGGAGGTATTTTAGATTATTTTAATTATTATTATAATACTTTTATCAAGACTATGAATAATCTCAAATCATGTGGCCTTAATTAGTGAAAATATCAAGTGAGTTCGAGGTAAGTGGGCTTTCATCACTTATGTTGTCATAAATAGTGCATATTTACCGATAAATTGATTATACGGTATTTTATTGTATTTCACTATTCACCGAAAATTCACGAGTTTCAGAAAAATACCAGAAATTTACCCCAACCATTTTTCGATGTGTAGAATTCAAAAATGAACTCCATTTTTCAAAAATAATTTTCTAAATATTATTAATTTAATTTTTAAATAAGGTCACAGTTAATTCGAAAAATAACAATATTGAAGTGCAATTAGTTTTATGTGACTTTGGAAAATTAATTATGTTCCCATTATCCTATTGCCATGGGAAAATAAAATAATAATATTATTTACTATTCATGAGGTCATAGTACTATTCATATTACTATTCATAAGGGCATGTTACTATTCACCAAAAAAACAAGTTTGTTTCATCAGACTCTAAATAACATACTGAACCCAATTGCAGATGATAGTTTCTTGAAATTCAAATCATAGAAGAAATAAAATTATGTTTAAAGGATATTTATAAATATATACCTTAAACAAAATTTCAAGCATTTTCAATTTATTTTTAGAAAACATTGGGATGTTACAAGGTTGGTTAAAGTTTCTAACAAACTAAGTTGATAGTTGAGGATTGGTGTTCCGCTGAGCATATGCTGCATTGACCTCCGTTGGTCCAGATGAATCGGATTAATCCTCTTGAAGTGGTAGACATGTTTCAATTAGATGAGATGGAGAGTTGCAGATTCCACAGTTTTTGATAGGTCCAAGAAACATTGATTGTGGAAAGACGAGGTTGGGGATTTGGTGGCCACAGCTAGCTGTCGCACAAGACATGTAATTTCACTCATCCACTCGGTCATCCTATTGGGCTCAATTGATTGATTATCTTGGACTTTTTTAACTTGAGAATGTGCTTGAGTATGGAATTGTTGTGTGTTTGCAGCCATGTTACTTATGAGATCTCTTGCTGCTGCAGGAGTTTTATCAACAGGAGCACCACTACATGCGGCATCTATGAGAGTTTTCTCCATAGCCAATAACCCCTCATAGAAATATTGGATCAAGAGTTGGTCAGGGATTTGGTGATGTGGGTAGGTTGCCACAAGCTTTTTTAACCTCCCCCAGTACTCATGGAGTGATTCACTTGGGAATTGACGTAAACCACTTATTTCCTTTCGGATAGAAGCAATACGAGAAGAAGGAAAGAATTTCTCTAAGAAGAGTCGCTTCATGTCATTCCATGTGGTTTTGGAACCCGGAAGAAGGTAGTAGAGCCATGAATTAGCAGTTTCAGCTAGGGAGAAAGGTAATGCTCGGAGTTTGATTTGTTCTTTAGAAACCCCTTGAGGCTTCATGGTAGAGCACACTACTTGTAACTCTTTAAGGTGGAGATGTGGATCCTCACAGGCTAGCCCGTGAAAATGAGGGAGAAGATGAATCAAACCCAATGGATTCTCATAAATCATTCTTGCGGTTGATTATGTTTCTAGGTGGGTCGAGTCCAAACCCACTAGAAAGGATGATTCACATACTGTTAGTGAGTTCCTAAAGACACACATCTTCTATAGATTTGGCACACCTCATGCCTTGATAAGTGACTTAGGAACCCATTTTTGTAACAAAACCATAGAATATCTTTTGAAAAAGAATGGGGTTGTTCATAAAACATCAACTGCATATCACCTGAAACAAATGGAATGGATGAACATTCTAAAAGAGAAGTGTAAAGAGTGCTTGAGAGAATTGTAAAACCCACCGGAAAAGACTGGCCTGAAAGACTTGGTGAAGCACTTTGGGCTTATCGAACTGCCTATAAAACACCCATTGGGATGTCTCCTTTTATGATAGTTTTTGGTAAAGCATGTCATCTACCAGTTGAAATCCAACATAAGTCTTTTTGGGCTGTGAAAACCTGTAATTTTGATTGAGAAAAATATGGTGAGGAAAGATTGTTGCAATTGGCTGAACTGGAGGATCTTCGACTTGAATCCTACGAGAATTCCAATATGTACAAAGAGAAGGCTAATGTACTCCATGACAGACACATCCTGAGAAAGGTATTTCATGAATGTGAAAAGGTAATGCTCTTCAATTCTCGATTCTGACTTCACCCAGGTAAGCTTAATTCTCGTTGGGAAGGTCCTTTTGTTATTACTAATGTTTACCTATCTGGTGCAGTGCAAGTCCAAGACCCCTCTTCCAAAAGGACATTCATGGTTAATGGACATCAGTTAAAGCATCACTATGAGAGGACACATAATCCTGGATCATCATCTACTTACATTAGATACCCAACTTCTCCAGTCAACCCACCACCGAATGGAGACGACGAACCACCATATCTAAACCAGGGGGCACCTCTTTCCCTTTATCTCTCTCTCTATCTCTTCCTCTCTCTACCTCTTTCTTCTTTTTCCACTCTATTTAATTTTTTTTACCACTTTCTTTATCAAAACCATTCTTTTTCACTTTCTCTTTTGTGTGGGTGTATATTTATAAAAAAACAAAAAAATATAAAAACATAAAACACTAAAAAAAACCAAGATAATAATCACTTAAAAAAATACAAAAAATTAAAGAGTCATGATTACTCACCATCGAGTTTTGAAATTTTGCCCAACCATTTTGGGGAGTTAACAGACATGTTTTCATCTAAAAAATTTTGTATTTTCATCATGACTTTGGATAAATAATTTTGTGTCAAAATTAACAAATTTTGAATGCTCAATTTTTTATTTGGAAAATTCTTTTCCCGAACCGTGACGAACAACATTTTCTTTCATGCCAAGGCCACCTATGGCCATCTTTTAAAAATGTGTGTTTTCACCCCCATTTGTGAGTCTTGAGTTTGTGGACCTTCAAGATGAATTTCCTACCATAGTGTGCATTAATATAATAGAGGCATTTTCTGAACCACATGAGAATCACAATAACCAAATAGCCTCCCATTTCCCTTACATTAATCCTCATTTTGAAAGGCCCTTAGTGCCTATGAAAACCTCTTCTTTGATAGACACATTACAAGCCCAATATTGTTTCCCACCTAATATAAATATGGATTTTCATTGCATATTTTTTTTGAAATTTAAGTGTAGGGGGAATGGATTTCATTTTTTGGGTACCCTATTATTGATTTTCAACGAGTTATCGTCTTCTTGAGGGAAAGAACCCATTTCAGTGTGAGGGAGAGGTTTTCATTCAGTGTTTTTTGGGGAATGTAATGTACTTCCATTTATGTAATTTTGTAAATGTTTTTAACAAGTTTTCAAAAAAAACAATAAAAAATGATGAAAAAAAATAAAAAAATTGCAAAAATGGGTTGTGTCTTTGGTAGGTCAAAAATCACTCTCTCTCAACCATTGATCCTATTATAACTATTGAAATTAGTGTCATGAAGAGATCAAACATGGGTTGAGATATGAGTGTGAGATCTGTTTCAAGGTCAACTTTTGAAAAAACAAATAACACTTGTATTATATTCTTATATCATTGGGAGAAGTTTTGTGGTTTGTAAATATTTCATCTTCTCATCCCCTTTATATTTTCTTCCTCTATTGTGTCTTTCTTCACACAGTCATTCCATTTTAAATATGTGTTTTCATTTCCTTCCTTGTTTTATTTCAAAAAAAAATGTGCATTGCTTTTTCTATGTTGGTGTTTTACCCCTCTTCTTATCTCATGGAAATTATACTCCTACCATCCCATAGCCACAGAGAAACCCCTTAAAAAGACCTCTTGATTGTTGTGCACTTTGTATAGGGATTGTAAACTGAGAGCTCTTTCAAACTCTATGATTTTTACTTTTGGTTGGTGAAAGCGTGAACCTCCGCAAATAAATTTTATCATCTTGAGAGGTGTGAGTTTTGAGTGTCCACATTTTCCATTTCTAAATCTGATCATGAAAAAATGAATTAGTTTTGGAGTATTGTTTCTGTAAAAATTGTGGTGGAATTCAAAATGGATGAGTGAAATAGTCTAAACCTCCCCTGATTGGAGAGAACAAAATTTTAATATTTGGTGGTGAGTGAAAATGATTTTGTTATGTTTTTATATTTGTTGAACATGTGGACATGAACAATACTAAGTGTGGGGGAGTTGATGTTGTTAATATTTTCATGTCTTATTATAGACTCCCTTTACTGAATTTATATGAAATGTGCATAATTTGTGTGAAATATTAATGTTTTAATATTAAGTATAATTTCTGATCATTTTTAGAAGTAGTCCAATTGAGTCAGTTTACCATTTTGTTTATAAATATCACCCTAAGGATCAGAATTGTGTGGTTCCTGTTTTTTAGGATTCCTAATTAAATATAAAACATTTCATTAGAAGGGATCATGGGCCAATTCTGCCATTTGCAGGATCACATTTACCACACAAGATGACCTACAGAATCTGTGAACAAACTAGACTAGCCTTGAATATTGATTTACCGGGCTCAGTATAGAAGTCCAAAAACATTAAATATCCACCATAATTTGGGGGACACTACATGTCATCTTGTATAAAAATTTCAAGGCCCAAATCCAAGTACAAGGGGCGCAAATGAAGCTTTGAATTCCATCCCACCATTCTGGCCGAGAAATAAAATAAGTATAGTATTCATGAAATATATCATGATGTAAGCATCAAATTGAGCTGATATCTTTCAGTGTGAAAGAGGAGATATAGGTGGCCGACGTTGTTGAAGAAGTCATTCGTATTTGAAGGCATATTCCTATTCCAAAATCCAATCACATTTTGGCCATCGAAAAAGCATGGATAGAAATGGACATTTTACCTTTGTTTAGTAAATCCATCATAACTTTGGATCCACTTGTCCAAATGACTCAAACTTTTTACAGTAGTCATACAACTTTATTATCTACAACTTTAAAGAAGAGTATATTTGGATATTCGGATGTCTGAATAGCCAATGTGGCAATGCAAGTGGAAGGACATATGGGGAATGAAAACAGTCCACTCCTTGGGCTATAAATACTCTCCCCTTCTCTCTTTGAGAGGGGATGTCATTTCAGAAGAGAGGAGAACATATTGGCATGACCAAAGCCTTTATAAAGGCTTGGAAGGATCTTCCATACTCATGTGTTTACTTTAGAGACCTTTCCTCCTCTCTTTGTTTTCACTTACTTTTGTGTTCTTCGTTTTTTGTAATTTTGTAAGTCCTTTCTTTTGAAATTCTGTTTTAATGAAAGTTTCTTCTTTAATATCTCTTATTCTCATCCACCTTATATAGTTTAATATCTATGTTCTTAAAATAGTTTAAATTCAGTTGAATTCCCTTCCATTTATTTGCTTCCTCATTCAATCGAAAATCCTTTTTTCATTATCATCACTGCTCGTGTGTGTGTGTGTTCGACGCAAAAATATTTTCTAATCCCTTTCTTTTCTTCTATTCTTAATTTATCACCATAATTATTATAACCAGAATATTTAAAACCCAAATTTCTCAGTAAATATCTCATTGGGGTGAGTTATAATTTAGGGATGTTAAGTGATTGAGTGTATTTTCTCGATGTGTATTCGTTAATTTAACATTGTGTATGTTGGACTTAATATGTCATGGATCAATGACATATTTTGTTTAGCATGTGGTTTCCATGAATTATTGGAACCAAAAATACACTACCATAAACATGTACTGATTGAGATTAGAATCCTAATTAAGTTAAGGCTTGGATTAAAGCTTTAACACTTAGGAATTCTAATCGACTTCAATTTTTGATGTGGGTGTTAATTTAAATGCAATATAAAGAAAAGATCTAGGATACCACAAGATTAACTACCTAATGATGAAATCACCCAAATATTTATCAATTTGTTAAATCAATTATATAAAATCAATAATTTAAATTATGCTCTGCAAACAAACCCCGCTAATAAAAATACAATCAACTAAAAACAAACGAGTATTACGAAGTGCCATCGCCGAGGATTCGACCCGAGTGCTATTATACACATTAGCAGAGCACTGAAACTTTGACTGGTTGATAGGCGACAATCGGTCATGCTTTTCAGGCCCACCCAGGGAGTCCTCAAGAGAGTGATGAGATTTTTGGATTCAACATGGAAATGGCTGAGCAACTCGAGGTATGCCTTAATTTTTATCCTAACCTTTCCTCTTTTCTTCATTCTTAATCGCCAATCAAATTTCCATTCTGTTCAGGCCCATATTCTAGAAGCTCTATTCGATGGGGGTGATGGAGCACTAATAGAACATGGTGGGGAGTCAAAACCAATTTTTTAATTGACATGTACTAAAATATATCATATAGCGACATCTCCTTCAATGATGGAAACACCAGAGGTTGATGCGATGAGCTCTTTTAAGTATCATTAATCAGATACTCGTACCCTTCATCAGAGAGATTAGATGATCATGAAATTAATTATTTGTGGATTAATCATGATATTGGAGGTTCTACATTCCACTGAATCCAGACAATATATAGACGATCCGATGGTGAATGCACCAACCCACTCAGAACCCGTTTCTCATACTGAGCTGGCCCCGACACCTGGAGAGAAATGGGTTGTGGACACCAGCGATATCACTATGGGGGGGGGGGGGGTTGAAGCTGGAATGGGAAAAATTTCTAAATCAAAGACGAGATAAGAATTTCACCCGCATATTGAAAAGACTTACCTCGTATGAGGAATACAAGAGGGAGACCCTGTCACTGATCTTTTTTCTTCTTTCCTTGAATACTGTCTTGCAGACCCTAAGGAAATAGATGACTCTAACCTTAAAGCATCCAAGGAGAGAGATATATGATGTGAAACAATGTGTGTAAGTGTCTTAGTCACTTTCTCAATCATCCAATAGCTGATTGGGTTCCCCTAATGGGATCACTACGCGCCTAGTTGCGCCTTCTCTACGCGACATGGGTGGATGCTGATCATCTTAACATGATGATCTGAGATAAATAGTGGAGAATATAGAAGAGGGAAATCAATTTCTTGTCATTGAAAAATTCTAGAACAAATCTATTGACATAAAATTTTATTTAAGGATGAGCGAGAAGTTTAGCTTCTTTAAGAGCAAGACAATGAGCGAGCCATATTCATTGCAAACCAATACAAGGTCATCGAGTGATTGAAGGCCCAACTAGTTGAAGCACAAGATCAAGAAACAAATGAAAAATATTATATATATATATATATGGGTTTCAATCTGAGTGGGAGTGAAAGTAGATTAGAGCTAATGAGCTCTGCTCAATAGCTGTTGATGTGAAGAGGGAGATCAAGGAGCGGGAAGCAGTTTTGGAGGCAACAAGCCAGAAGGGGGTAGCGCTGGAGTGATCCATAAGAGGGGACAATCTATAAAAGACCAACTTTAGACAAACTCATAAAACTATTCTTATTTGTTTCTTTTTATTTTGAACTGTGTGCATTGACAGATCATTTGTTTTCTCGTTTATTTCAATGCATTCTGACCACAATTGTGAAGTGATTAAAAAAAATCTCTAAGAACACATGGGTCGCACCTGAGGTGAGAAACATGGGATGACCACATTGTTGCCTCATTTGAATGTGGTATTACCAACCAATCCTCTGGAATCCATGGTATAAATGACCCATCCAAGCTTCCAGGAAGATAGATGGAGGCCTGACTGGATAATGAATTTCTCAGAACAGGCGAATTGCATCTTTCTCAACATGCCTCTAGTGCACGAGCTGGTTAATTACAGGGGAATTAGAATCAATATAAACATAGGTGAGTGTAAAGTGTGAATCTGGATACCAAAAATTCGTAACACTGTAGGGTTGGAAGGACAATGGAGGGTAACTGTTGACCATGTTTGAAACACATCATCCCTATTGCGTTAGCCTGAAATGTGGATAAAAAATGAGGGCCAAATGCTGAAGATGTTCAAAAACGGGGCCTAAATCAAAATTGTATTCATTAGAACTCTAGAACGTTAGACTAGGATCATGGGAGAGCCATCAGCCGAGCATCTGTACAGTTAGGGGGTTCCTTCAGGAATAAGAGAGGATACATATACAAATAATGGGCACACAAATCATGGAAGGTGGAGTGATGGGTTGTCCTAATGGAGCCTAACACTCTTGAAATTATTCCACTGTGGTGGAAACACATTAGGTGAAAACATCAGTTTGATCAAGGATCATACCTACTTCAATACTGTATCTCTTTGGAGAAGACCTAGAATGAATTGAAATCTTATGTTATGCCAATAAAAATGATATACACATAGTGTAACATTGTACTGTATGGACGGTGGACATAGTTTTAAGACCATACATCCCAGACAGTGATTAGTTTAAGGGTCTAGAAGTGTTAATGACCGTGGGTTTGGGCCCAAGGCAAAATTCCTGGGCGTCTCCACATATATCATAAGGTCGAGAACTGATCCAAATTTTTTTCTTGTGCACAATGTGGTTATAGACCTATGTTTTTAGGGGAAATTTTTTCTATCAAGGAAGCTGATGCATCACATAGTTATCATGGGGAATCTTGAACTTGTTTAGGGTAGAACCGCAGTTTAAAGACATGCATTAAGGACATAGTTACCCATAAAATTAATGTGTGGCACATTACATATCCCTACGTGAATGAGAGACCAAGAGGTACTCATTACATCACATGTTCCCCAAAGAGTTCGGGCCAAGGGGTCGAAAAAGGGGGCATGATTTTAGATTCAAAGGGCTGGACCCACAGACGGAATGTCCTGGCATTCATACATATCCCATGAGGAAGGGAATCAAGCCATACATAGTTATGAAAGATGTTGTGTAGTTTTACGTCTTGCAGTAAGGACACAAAGAGATCTTGGTTTTATGGTCTAAATGCTCAGACCATAATTGGAAAGGAATGAGGGTGAAACATGGTGAAATAATTATAAAACTCGATGTGAACGAGGATGGTAGGAGTTCATTTCACCATGTTCTCCCTAGAGAGGATTTATGTCGAGGGACCGAAAATGAAAGTTAGGCTGGGTGTGAGACAATGTGCATGGGCGTTCCTACATACCCCATTATAATGGGGATCAATCCATACATATTTCTTGAAGTTTCATGATAGGTTAACACATACAAGGACAACATTGTCAGGCGGGTCTATCCCACACACCAAAAGAAGCATCATTTGATAGATGGTTTTTGTCCTTTAGGGTAAATGTGTGCTGTTGTACTTTTTTGTCAAGCTACAAAGCTAGGATGGAAAATCAAAGTGTCGCTCTAGGAATCAAGACATATGTAGGCCTTGAAAAATGGTATAGGGGATAATTAATACCCAACATGATGTCCCCTTGAGTGAGGACATCCCAATGTAGTTCCATTTTTCATCATGCATCTAGGACAATAATGTCATAGCTTAACGTCGTATGATAAGACCGAAAATACATTTTAATGCCATGAAGTAAAGACGTAATAGTTTAAAGTCATGTGGGACCATACATCATAGATTAGATTCATATGGATTGGAAAAATATAGAATAAATGATGATTTAGGGGGCATGCGCATGACGTGATAAAGCATACCCGACGTGAATGAGGACGAGGTCAACACCACCCCACGTGCAATTCTGGGGAATAAACCTCTGGCCGAGGGGCCAAAAAAGGACAGATAATATGGGTCTGGACCTATGGGTGGAACTTATAGGTGTTCCTACGTATCACATGAGGATGGGAATAAATCCATACGTAGTTATAGGTGTGTAATGCGATTTTACATCTTTCTTCAAGGATGCAGAGAGATCTTAGTTTTAGGCTCTTAGAGCTCAGACCATTTTGAAGAGAGACTCTTCCAAATGAGCCATAACGTCGACCAAATCCTTAAGACCATGTGAGATATTATTGGTGTTCGAAATAAGGATGGATAAGGTCTTTTCAACACATGGAATACATGTAAAGGGTAAAACGGTGTGGTTCCACAAATGACACCTCACTGTGGCTTTGTCCTCACAATGCGCAAAAACGCAATGAGAGATATAACCAAGAGTGTTGAAAATCCAATTGGACACGATGGAGTGGAAAAGGTTTTGAATCGGGCAACCAAAATTTAGGGCCTGATGAGGCAGTATAATGATGGAGTTTAATGATTTATCATAATCAAAACACAAAATCCATATCGTGTGACCTAAAATGGGAACGACAAATGAGTGTCGACTGCTGACCATTTTTACATTGTGAGACTTGTATAAATTTATCATTCAAAATCCTTGAGGATGTGGGCCCAAGGTGGTAGGAGAGAACTATTTCATAACATCCATGCCATTTAGGGGACCTTTCGAAAGTAAAAGATGATGAAATCCTAAATGAAGGGGAACATGAAGCATGAAAATGAGAGATAACATTTATATGTAGAATCTAGAAATCTAGACCTTGACCAGAGTGATCCTGGGCACATTGATGAATTTCAAAAAAAGGGTTGAGGGGCCAATTTCAAGAGTAGATGAATCGAAAATTTGAGTGTAGAACAAGGTGATGAAGAGCTCTCAGGAGGGAGAGGTATGTGGCATAGTTGTTACAAACCCTACATGAATGAAGAAATAAGAATGTACCACACCCCATACCCCCTATCCAAGAAGAACTTAGGCTAGGGGACTAGGAATATAAGGAGTTTTTTTAAGAAACAGTGCTGGGCCCGTAGGCTAAATGTTCTGGCAGTCCTACGAATTCCATGAGGATGGGAATCAAGTAACATGTAGTTTTGAGAGTGGAGTTTAACGTCATGAAGGGAAAGGGGTAGATAAGAGTGGATGCATCAAGGGAATATGTGTGGAATTGAAAAAGAATACCGACGTGAATGAGGAAATGGAGTCCATATCACACCACACAATCTTAAATGAGAAATTTGGCCCGAGGGCCAAGAAGGTTTGAGGGAACAGAGATGGGAAGTCCCAACCGGTTTTTAGTTTAACCTCTTACAGTGAGGATAGTGAATTATCATAATTTAAGGTCATAAAACTCAGACCATAGAGACAAGACCCTTTACGCGATTATTGCCTTACCAAAGATCTTAATCCCAAAAGATCAATGCTCAGTGTGGGAAATAAAGAATATAATTAGGTTATCCCCATCATGTTAGGGTATAACAATGAGGTAAGGATATCATGAAGGGTCGATAGAAACTAAATCAACACTTCTACCCGAGACAAACATATGTTGGATGGGATAGTAGAAAAAAATGAACTATTTCACCCAATATTTGGGACATACGGGGGGGGGGGGAGTGGTACCGATGGGGGATAGCTGTTGATTGCATTTTAAACAAAAAATCCACATCATGTGACCTTAAATGGGAACAACAATTGAGTGTCGACCATTGACCATTTTTGCAATGCGGTACTTGTATCATTTTTTCGTTCGAGATCCTCAAGGATGTTGGCTTGAGATGTTAGGAGATTCTTATGTCCTAGCATCCCTGCCGTTTGGGGGTCCTTTTGGATGTGAAAGATGATGAAGAACCCAATAAAGGGGATGTGTGAGTCATGAATATTCATGTGTAGTTTAACATCATGTAGGATGATGAAAGTGGTGGAGATCTCCAATAATAGAGATACATGGTGCAGTCATGATGAACTCAATGTGAATGAAGGAAAAAATCCATCACCACACCATGTGTTTTGACCCGATGGGAGATCTTGAAGTTTTGAGTTGGGCCTAAGGACTAAATGTCTGGGATTTCTTTTGTATCACATAGGATGGGAATCAAGCCATAAGTAGTTTTATAAGGGCCATAGAGTTTAATGTTGTGTGGTGAGAACATGGGAGGATAGAAGAATGAGGCATGGGGGGCACATGATGCAACAATCGTAACCCTGACATGAGTGGGGGCAAAGAATGGGATCTTCCAAGAGATCTACACACATGGGGTATTAAAAGAGAAGTATTTGGGGGATGGACTCTGGGACAAAGTATTCGAGCATTCATACGTATCCCACAAGGAGGGGAATAAAGTTATACGAAGTTCTTGAAGATGTATTTTAATGTCTTTCAGGATGATGGATACATGGAGATCTTAGATTATAGTCGTAGATATCAGACCATCTTTCCATTTATTGTCATGCGGATGACTGAAGGGAAGTTTTACATCCTTTAGCTTGGATGGATCATGCATTTTAGCATCATGTGTTAAATATTTTACAGTTTATGGTCATGTGGGATAGTTTAATTAGGCAAAGTATTGATTGAAAAATTACGCATTTTTTGGAGGAGTTATACGCTTACCATCCATGGTAACCAGGGAGTACATGCCATTGGGGTAAAGCATGTGAATGATTTAAGGTTCTTCCCATTTGGGATAAAGTTTGGATAGTTTCCTACTGGGTATCATTGGCGTTCACAGAGCCAAAACCATGTCACCTTACATGAAAGAGAGGAGGTGATCTTTCTTATTGAAATCTCTAGATACTTTTTTTCTGATGCCTCTCTAGATTGTGTAGGGCACAGAGCCTATTCTTGTCGAGTGCTTCTAGTTCGGTCAAACAAACTTTAGCTGCCTTATCTATTTTTTTATCATATACAGCTATGTGTAATGAATAAAACTGAATCTCGATGGGTGGGATGACCTCCGTTATTTACACTATAGATATAGGGTCACCTGGGTGTAATTAGAATTCATCTTCTGATAATCCAAGTGTTCGTTGGGGATTTTTTCCATCTAAATCATCTTATTATGACCAATAATTTTCAGAAGGATGTTTGGGAGGGTTTTGTTGAATGCCTTGATCTTCCCATTTACTAGTGCACGATATTGGGATGTATAGTTAGAACAAATGTTTAACTTGGAATATAATTTCTTCAACATGGATTCTTGAAAGTTGGTTCCGTTATTGGTGAGTATGGAATGACGGACTCCAAATCAGTAGATAATGTTAGAGCTCAAAAATTAAACAATAGAATAGACCTTGACCTCCTGGAGGGGAACTTCCTCTTCCCACCTGGGAAAATAAATCTATAATGGTCGTGTGGACCTATACTTGTGAGCTGTCATTGGTGGATATAGTCCCATGACATTGAGTCCCCAAACCGCAAAGGGACAAGAGTAATTGCTAGCGTGAAGAGGATCTGGAAGCCAATGCAAAAAATTAACATGTATTTGGAATGCATGGAACCTATTAGAAAACTTGATAAAGTCACAGATCATGAAGAGCCAAAAATATACTTATCTTCGGATCTGGTGAGATTATTTTGGCATGGTCTCATGTGCCCCGTGGGAACGGGGATGAACCTCCTACATGAACTAAGAAATTTCACCTTCTTAAATGAAACTGAGGAGAACCCCTTCAAACCTGCGTCTATATAGGATCTACTGAATTCTGGGACCACTATAGAGGGTAAACTACAATTTGTGATGCTAGATTCGCTATTAATTGGCTCAATATTTTGGGAGATTAGTCTTGGTGGTACGTGATAAAAGGGTTCCTCTAGTCGGGAGTCACATCCATCTCTGCGTCAGGGGGACCTGGGGGTCCTGATGTGGAGTCATCAGCGGTAAGGTATCTTACCTGCGGGCTATCAATGTCGTCCAGAGTGATGGGGGTGATAAATCTTCAGCGTGCCATGTGAATAATCAAATTATCCCGATCAGGCTCTGAAAGAGATGCAGTTAGGATGGCCAAACATTCACCTCGACCGTTATGGGATAGATGTACAAGGGTTTCTTCTAGCCGATACTGGAATTGGGCCATCAAATGGTGGGTATGTTCCAACAGTGGCAATAGCTTTGGTTTCCAGAAGACATAGTAACCGTTGATCTACTTGATGACTAGTTCATAGTCCCCTTTCACATGCAAGTGGGAATCATCAATATCAAGGGCATGCTTGAGTCCAGTAATGAGGGCCTGATACTGTGCCTCATTTTTGGTAATATCATTTGACAATAGGAAAGAATATGGAAGAACTTCTTATTCTAGTGTAATGAATATGATACCCAAGCCCACCCTGTTGAATCTGGGATCATTGATTCTTAGTTCGGTAGGACTTCAGGAAGCACCATCCAAGTGATTTTTCCAACATGGGATGGCTTGGTCTACCGAGGGGATTTGCCTCATCTAGAAATTCAAGATATAAAGAAAGTTCCGCGGAATCCGGATGGGAGAGAATGAAGTTTTACCACTCATGCACCTTGATGGAATTCTAGTGGACACACCTGATTTCAGACTATTGAGGATCATTTCCCACCAAGCTAGAAAGCCTATCAACATGGGGCGGTTTAGGATGTACTTATGCAGACCCACTCCAGACACTATTTGTATCTCACAGTATTGAAAGTAATACCTCAATTTCTGTAATGCGAAAACCAATGAAAGGTATCACTTCTCAATAGAGGATTATCTAGCCTCCATATCGAGGAGCATGCAATTGAGATAGTATATATTGTTCCACATTCCCTTATTGTTCTTCTGGGTGAGAATGATGCCAAGAGATCATCCCAGAGAGGTCAAATAAAGGTGCAACAGTTTTCTAGAAATGGGAGGTATCCGGACAAGAATTAGTGACATGTACTTCTTGATTTCCTCGAAATAATTATGACATTCCTCATCCCACTAATAGAAAATTCCTTTCTTCATGAGCTGAGAAAATGAATTACACTTGCCTGACAAATTCACGATGAATAGGCGTATGTAGGCCATGTGGCCAGGAAATAATCTCAGCTCTCGAATGTTTCTTGAAGGAGACATATGACTATTGGATTTAAGCTTCTCTGGAATGATCTCTATGCCTCTATATATGAAAATAAAGCTAAGAAACTTTATAGAGGTGACCCCGAAGGCACGCCTCAATGGTTTCATCATCAGATGGTGAGAACGGAGGAAGTCGAACAATTTCTCATGGTCATTGAGATGGTCTTCACACTGGATAGATTTGACCATCGGGTTACCCACATATAATTCCACTAATTTCCCAAGGATCATCAGAAATATGTGATGCATGGAACACTGATAGGTGTAATCTACATTCTTTAGACCTAAGGGGATTACCTAGTAACCGAAAGTACCTTGTAGTGCCCCGAAGGCTATAAACTCTTCATCCTCGGGGTCCATTCAGATTTTGTTATAACCGGAATACCCATCCACGAATGAGAGAGCCCGGAACCTAGTGGTGGAATCAATCCATATTTCCCTCCCAGGAAGGGTAAAATAAATCTTCGGATAGTGACGATTGAGATCTTGGAAGTTGATGTAGACTCTGAAGCATCCGTTTTTCTTCTGGATAGGGGAAATGTTTTTTAACCATCTGGGTTATTAAACCTCCTTGACAATCTTAGATCTGATGATCTTATCAACCTTTTCAGATACCATTGCACCATGAGTCAGGTACTTCTTTACAGGAGGCTGTTTGAACCAACAGTGATTTTCTAGATGACCGAGGTGGTGGACTATGACATGTAGATCTAGTCCTATAATTTCATCATAAATCTAGGAAAAGACATTACTATGTTTCTTTAGGTAGTCCACGTATCATTTTTTATCTTCGATAGGAAAAGAAACACTGATTAATGTTTTTTTCGGATATGTCTTGTTAATGAGGTTCACATGTACCAATTCATTGACTGTGGTGGAGACACCCTCTTAGAATGTTGGAGGTGCATCTTCCAAATCATATTCTACTCTTATGAAGGAGGGATCCTTCTCTAGTGGATATTCCTATGAGTCAACAGATCTCAATGGGAAACTGTTGCTAACCTAAATGGTGGTAGACACTGCATCGGGGGCTCCTATGCTAATAAATCCATAGAGATAAAAGCTTTCGACCCAATCCCATATGGTCTTCAGCCCAAGGGTCCTTGCATGATGATATCAATTTTTTTTTTGGAACATTGGCTTATGCCAGTTCATCCCATCCCGATGAAACAAGAATGATTGACATATTTTCATTTCCATGGGGAGGACATCCTGATACCTTATAAGAGTAGGGGGCTCTGGGATTACCCGAGATGGATTCGTGTAGGAATACAAGGTGATCTTCTAATGTCCCCTAAACATGGGGATGTTCTTCCCTTTGTTCCATAAAAAACAAAACCTTGACCAAGATCTAGGGTGGTAGACTCTAATTGGTGGATCAGAAAAATGTAGGTGTCATCGAGGTCTTTCCACGGGTCAGTTACAGCTATAGCGTGTTCAACATTTTTAGCATGAATCTTCTAGTCCTTTCTCTTGTAATATTCTGCATCTAGGTAGCGGGCTTCACAAGATCCAAAGGGAGATTCATCACCCTAGAGCATGTACACTCAACCATTAAGGGAGTACTTAATGAAATGGTGATACGATGAAGGGACCACCACATGTAGGTGAAGCCATGGCCTACCCATCAACGCAGTGTAAGTGGTGTCCTCTAAGACAACCATGAATTTGTTGCTAGCTACTAGACCACCGAACTGGGTCTTCAAGCGGATCATTCCCTCTAGAATCTATTCTGTCCTATCATATCTTGGATTTTCAAGTTAAAGGGTCTCAGATCATCCTCACATAACCCATTTTTTTGAAGTGTCCATGTCAAGATTAGGTTGATCCTGAAGCCTTTGTCAACAACACAGTGATGAAACTCCACACCATTGAAGTGGATAGTGATACACAATGGGAACATGTTCCCCTATGTGAGAGATCCTTCATCATCTCTAGATAAAGAGATAATGGTACGCC
Organism: Viscum album; assembly: GCA_963277665.1. NCBI lineage: Eukaryota > Viridiplantae > Streptophyta > Magnoliopsida > Santalales > Viscaceae > Viscum > Viscum album. The sequence continues at coordinate 159,571,242 of OY728155.1, read as the reverse complement.
ATTCATCATGCCCGACTGCCTCAGCATGGAAGGTTTTTATAGTCGCTACCTCCATCTCTAACTAAAGGGGGCTTCTTAAAGCCTCAAGGTGGGCTTCACGAATATCCACTGACAGCCGGAGATACTCGAGGATAGAGACTCTCATAGGAATGCTGGAGAGATGATTAAGGATATCATACTTTCATTCCAAGCATGATCTTCTTCATATAGGAGGTCATTCCCTGGAAGGGGGTATAACAAGCCTTTCCGACTGAACTAGCGGTTGACTAGTGCTAGGAATGTTCTGATGCTTGATATTCGAAGCTCATGGAGAGACTACCAAATGTGGGCTAGATGAGTGAAGATGTTCTGTAATAGAGTGTGGTTGATCGCGGTGCAGTTGAGGCGACTCTTCCTGATCATGTAAAACTAAAGGCAGTGAAGGTGGACCTGATGACACCAAATTAAAAGGTTTCACATACTGAGCTATGTGTTGGGCCTGCAGTCTAGTATCGGTGGCAAAAACAGATTGACAAGAAGTACTGACCAAGGCATTTTGACGACTCATATAGCCATGAACCCATTGATGCTGGTGATGGATGGGGACATTTGGAGGATCTGTTTGGTGGTCCTTGACTTTAGAAATCATGTAGAGGATTACCAGCTCCATGGGTTTAATCGGAGCATAACCTTGGTTGTCACTTGAAGAATTCTCCACAACTAGATCGATTCTGAAGCGAATCTCTATCTCCATGGGAATGAATTCACTAAAAGTATGGGATGACTATGAAATTGGTGGGGCACTTTGTTTCCCTTGAGTCCCTGATTCTAACTCTTCTAAGAATAGGGAGGCTGAGACGTCGACGTGGAAGTAGCAATTGTAGGTGACACATAATCTTATGAAGGATCCGGTCAATTAAGATGTGCACAGATAAAACCATGGGCATGGGAAACTGCCTTATGAGAAATATAGCGATCATAATTTTGGGACACATGATTTGTATCCGGATGCTACTCACCCTCAGTATCACTGCCAGCATCTGGCTTCATGAATACACATGCCACTTGTGTCGGAGCTGGGCCTAACATGACTATGTTGTTATCAACCTTCTACTGAGGACAATATTGAAACACATATAATTGTTTGAGGGTGTGGCCCATGATCCTTTGATTGGGGAAGTAATTTGGGAGATCAGTGAGATCCACCTCTTTGGTCCTCCTGCATTCGGGAAACTGTAAAATTCCTTATTCCAAGGAATTTTGGAAATAACTGGGGACCTGAGCCTCATTGAATGAATATGTCTGGTTTCTCCTGTCCGGGAAGGGGGATCTGGGAGCCTTACCCTGAAGAGGGGCCGAAGTATCATGTCAAAGAGGTGGAACCTAGTTATCTTGCCTAGGTGGTGGTGGCGCATTATGCGGGGGCACCTGCAGATTCTGAGGTGGGCGATGCTAGGCTGATGGGTACACCTAAGGTGGTAGGCCACTTAGAGGTTGTGGAGGATGATCCATTGGTAAAAAATCCACTTTCTTGGGGGCCTCTATTTGTTCCACTGTATTAGGATCAACCTTAGAAGCCCTTCTTATGGGAATTGCAGGAGGCAACATACTTGCCTATTTGGCCTTCTACAAGGCTTGCTTTAGATGTTAGGCCTTGTTAGAGAAATCTTGAAATCCCCTAAGGTAATTTTGTGTAAAGAGGGAGGAGAAAAATTATGTTTTGAAATTCCCCACACACATTGCCAGCAGTTTCTTTTGAGTCAGCGACATATGCGATGTATAGGTTTGGCCTTTCCACTAGGCAATGAAGTCCACGACGTGCTCATCAGGTCTCTACTTTCACCTGAAGAGGTCTGCAATAATCATCTTCTGTGTGGTAGAGTTAAACTGGTAAATAAACTGTCTATGAAGATCTTCCCAGGCGGCAACCGACCCAATGGGTAGCTAGCTGTACCAGAAAACACAGGCCCTTCCAAAGTCTATATGAAACACCAGAGTTTGGGGGCCTCCTGGTGCGCTAGAGATCCCTGAATGGGTCTACACCGTGAGATTAAGTGTTCCAAATGTTGTAGTGGATTTCCCATCCAATTAAATGGTGGAAGGATGGGGTTTTCAAAACCTAGGGGTGATGGAATATCATCAAACCATGATGGATATGGCTTGCCATATTTCGAGTTTCCAAAACCTCAAGGAATGAAATGAGAGCCTCCATCAGGTCATCTGGGTGGGGGTTCCTATATTGATGAGGATCCTTGACCACCATCGTGTTGGTAGGTTTTTCCACATGATAAGCAGGCCCAATGGCTCGTGGAGTAGCAGATGGGATAACCTGTGGAGAGGCTGGGGGAACCTATTCTAGGTCACGAGGATTAGTTCACTATTCTAGTGGAATTGGTGATACATACCATGCCCTATTTCTATAATGTCTAGCTTCTATCCAGTCTATGTGGGCAGGATGGTCAGGGTTAGCTAGAGGCAACTGGTCAGGGACTGTTGGACCTTCACCTACTGCCCCAGACGAGGATCATGTTCGTCTAGCCGCTGCTCTGTGGTGTGTTCAGCAAGGAGGTCATCAACCATTTTTTGATCCTCGACAGGTTGACGCAACATGGAATTTTCTGAATCATCTTCCATCTTATGCATTGAGCAAGATGGGTCTGAGGGTTTGATGGTCCATGATACTCTTTTCCCTTATTGGGATTCCAGCTGAGGACTAATGACTCGGTGGGCATGTGAAGACCGAGTAGATTAGACTACTGTAGAGTAACCCTTCTCAGTGGATCCAATATGTGTAGTGCTCCATGAAGGGGTACATTCTCTCTTAATAGCTTTGTCTCCATCTCTTCCTCTAATAGATCAGCTGCTACTCTGCATAGAGGCACATCCTCAATATCACTTGGAAAGTCGGGAAGGTTCTTGAGAGAACTGGAATGGAGGGCAGCATACCGCACCAAACCATGAACCTAAACATGGGGAGAAGGTGCCTTTATTACTGTGCAGAGCACTTTAAAGCTCTAAATGCATCATTCTTGGAAGGTCTTGTAGAGATCAGGTGACTCGGGGTGGGGGGCCACAGGGAGTGAAACTAAGTCAGCAATACAACATTGCAGGTCTGTGTCGTCAAAATGTGCTTGAATCATGGGGAAATCCATTAGGTGGTAATAGATATGGAAGTACATCGACCAAAAGTTTTGGAAAAATAAAGTGTCTTACACATGAGTAAGGGATTCCAGCACACTGAAGATCGTGGTTGCAATTGGACAAAAAATCTCAAGGAAATGATCCTCTAAAATGATGTCCAAAAATCTCTTTGGATCAGACTCGGGATCGGGCCCTTGGATTCCCCACCCATCAACTGGAGGAGGCTGTTGGACTAGTAATAACAATGAAGTAGACCATTGATATGGTAGAATAGACGGTGGATAATATGGCTAATGAGATGATAGGCTTTCGTATCTTGTGCTACCCTACAACGAATGAAATGACTGTGCCACCACATCCTGGAAAAACGGATTGAATACCACCATTTCTGGTGAAAGGGTTTCCATTAATAGAAGTGGGCCATATTTATTTTGGTCCTGTACCGGTCTACATAATAACTCTCCATTATCTATAGTCAAGGTAGAGAATGGCCATGTCAATGATAGGGATGATTGAATATCCGGGCCGTGGAAAGAATCCAAATCATCATCCTTCTAGATGTATCAGAGAAGGGAAGTGGGAATTTGATGGACCTCACATTCTGGAAGGATGACGTTTATACACCTCATTCCCACCCCAAACCTCAACACAGAGGATCAAGGTGAGGTTTCCATTAATGAATCACATTATGCTTTGGAATCTGAGAAGCATATATGTTTAATTAATGTCTGAATATTCTCGCTGTTCTTTTTATGGAATCAATGACCCAACCTCCTTCCCCGGGATGGATCTTCATAGTATGGTAGATTTTTGGCTCGAGGTGGACCTTTGGCCAAATTAATGTTGGGGCAGAGAGGAATTTTTCTTGGGTCAGCTAGGGTGAGAGGAGCACCTAGAAAAATGTCGAAGGGAACACATGGAGGACTTCCATCTCTACTGGATGACACACATAGGGAATCTTCATGGGAAGTTCTGGAGTGGGTAAGTCCTCCACTGGTGCTGGTAGAAGTATGGGAATGGCCTCTGTGCTTATTTACATTGGTAGTGTCAGTACGAGGAGGGTCCTCATACAGGTTGAGCTAAACACCGGTAGGACCTCCTTGATGGGTTCCCATTAAGAGAGGAAAACCTGAACTCCTATGATTGTTAGGATGAGGAGGACCTTATTTTTTTGTTGTAAGGACATGGGGAAGAACACCACATTGACAGTTGACTGGATGTGTAGTATCTTCACATCGATGACCTGTGATAAGAGGAACGACTCCACACCTGAGGTCATGCTTGCAGAAGAGGCATCTGTACTGGGTGTCAATGCAGTGGGGAGGACCTTCGCTCGGATTGATGGTGGCATGGGGAGGTCATACATGCTGAGCTTTGGAGTGGAAAGGACCTACACTCTCATTTCTGATGGTGTGGGGAGGAACTCCGTACTAGATGTCATTATCATGGGTTTGCTCGCGACTGACGCAACCTGTGTTTGTGACAAGGAGAGTCAAATTTGCCTGCTCGTGTGGTTGTTGGGGACTTGTTCTTTGTCGGGTGTATGAGTGACCCTGATCGACATAAACAAGGGATTGACGGTATTCTTTCGTAGTGGCACAGGACATGAGAGTTGTTCATGATGACGCCCCTTGGCGGGTTTCCTCTTTAGCTTGCTCCCGATGCCAGCCTCAGGTTAACTGGACCAGGGTTGGTGGTGCAGGTGCATAACTCACCAGCCCCTCAACCTGTGGGGTTTGGTGGAGGTGTTGATGCTGCCTTGTGGGTGCCCCTAGAACATTATTTTAGCTGGGATGTCCCGAAAATCCCTCACCTCATTATCATAGGGGAGGGAGTCATCGAAGTGTTCCATAAAGAGGCTCCCAAAACGATTATATGTTGGATTAGGGAGTAGTGCATCCATGTAAGTCCCTTGGGGGCACCGGTGATAATGAGGAGCAGAATTTTCTAGGTTGTGTCAGGACATATCCTGGGTTGGCATAATCTCCTCTTCCTCGTATCATCGAATGAGATCATTAATTTCCCTACTATAAATGAATTCATATGAGGAGATGGGGCATGGGAATGAATCATCCATGGACGTGGAGGCTACAGTGGGAGAGATGAGGCCACATGGGGTTTATGTGTTAACGTTTCCACTACCCCTACATTTGTTGGTGGGTGGGGATCAATTTCCTATCATGGAAGCATGGGTCATGAAAAATAGGGATATTTAACCATTAGTGCTGAATTAAGGAATGTGATGTCCAGTACCCCATATCCATTCCATATTCCATGGTTGGTAAGAAGGATCCATGCTGACAATGTCATAGATCGAGATTTACAATGTTCAACTACCCCAATTTATGGGGAGTTTCATTCTAGGAAAACTATTTACATGGCGGGACGTGGCACCAGATAACTGGATCCGGTGACATGCTAATCCACTTATGTCACAAACTCTACTAATATCCTCATTGAGGAGAATAATTTCACTTTGGGTTCACTATATCTGTTTCTAATGATTTTTCTGGTGTGTACATTAATATTTGGAGGATGCACTGATCTGTTTCCCTACATTCCTACTTTCCACATATGGGTGGAATCCGTCACTTATTTAGGGAAATTTTCTCCTTGATTTAAATGGGATGATGGGATGTCAGTTCCTCTTTCCTTGTATTCCTCCTTAGAAGTCTTTGCATAGTTTGTGTCTCTCCAATAGTCCTAAGACATTTTTCATGGAACTCTTCCTAGAGAAACGTTTTTATGGATGCTGATTAACTACACTACTTCTTTCTGGACATTTTAAGGGCTCATGTCAGGTTAGTATCTTTTGATCGGTGTAGTAGCCATGATGGACATTCCTGGCGTGTTAGGATGCCCAAACACTGATGAGTTTTGGTCGCTTCCCCTTATGATAGGGCTTCTCGAGGGTGCGTAATCCCTAGGCATTCCACATTGAGTGTAGGGAACTATATTCCATAGACATTTCTCTAAGGTTTTCCTTAGATTCCCATTTTTAACACAGGGTATTCCGCGAGTTTAACATCTTGAAAAGATGGATCAGACTGATTAGAACACTGATGAGAGTGGATTATATGGGTATATCCCTAGGATGTAACATTGATGATGGGGCTAACACGTGGTAAGTTACCCAATTTCTACTAGGATTAGTGATAAAGTGGGTGACATGATCTCACTAGGATGTGGCGGACCAGGTAAAAATCAAGATAGTTATGGATGGTTGATAGAAGTGGATAGAAAATGAGATAGAACTGACATGTGGATGACAGTAATGTTGATATTGAGCCATGAAGAGACATCCTATGTATCCCCATGATAGGTAATTAAATACCACCTAGTTCAGTGGGGCAATGGGACACTTGAGTAGGCGGCCCATGAGAATGGACATGGATGGGACCTAGAGGAAGTGGTACCTTTAGGATAGGGCATGATCTTCCCGAAACACATAGGTTCAATAGAGAGACCATGATGGGACATGTATGATGGGTTTGAACCTAAGTGTGGCTTCCAATATATCCATGTGGCAGTGAATTACAGTCCATGTATTTTTGGATGGGGCATAGAATTGGGGTGTATGAATTGGAAAACAACCTGATGATATACTAGGGCATACACATAGTTAGTGTCCTGAGAGTTGGTGTGACTCCACAGGGGAACACCAAAGATGTGGGACCCAAAGAAGGGGACAACAACATCTTACCATCGATTGTGGACTACAATAGATTACCATTTATTGGGAATCACAATGAATCACTATCAATTGGTAATCACAATAGCTTACCATCAATTTAGTATTGTAACAGTTTCCCATCGATTAAGAATCACAATGGCTTACCGTTGATTGGGAATTACAACGGATTGTCGTTGATAGGGAATTATAACAGTTTACCATCTATTGGGAATCACTACTGATTACTTTCGATTAGGAATCACAATGTCTTACCATCGATTGGGGATCAAAATGGCTTACCATCTATTGGGATTGGAACATAGAGAGACTTCCAACGTACCCTGTGAAGGAGATAAGGATCAAAGCCCACATTGTTCGAATGTGTACAGTTTACAGTCTTTCGGGGTGAAAAGGGGCATATAGTTTAACGTAATGCACGGCGTGGGTGAACCTATATGAATTGGTTGGGATTGTTGGGTGTTGGGCTAGAACCACAGGGAGGATTCCTACATACCATTCCTATGATAGGGGGACCAAAGTATATGTAGTTCGATTGGGTTAACTAATATAAAGGGTTCAATACAAGTTGGTGTTGGGATTGATCCTTAGGGAGGATTCTTACGTACCTTTCCTAGGAGAAAAGGATCAAAGTCCATGTAGTTTGGTATGGGTTGGGACAGACACACTAAGGTGGCCCAAGAGGGCATCATGATCAATTCTCACTCTAAGCCCATATGAGTCGTGCTTGGTGTGAGGAGTAAGATTCACTAAATACCTGATGATAACATCGCAAATGGTGTGTCTGCTAAATGTGGATTGGGGCATACATGTGGTTAGCAGCCTAAGGAGGAAACATGGGATTCGACGTGGTTAGTAACCTAGGGATATGGAGATTGGGACTTACTCTAAGATGGAGGCCCGATGGTGAAAAATAGAAGAGGGAGAGGGATGAGGTAATTAATGTCCCTATGATCATATATCCTCTAGAATTTGGCATGGAAGAAGAGTGGAGGAGTAGATATTCTACCTCCCGCAAGAAAGGTTAGGGGATTAAACCAAGATGGTTTCCCTTCCCCATGGGTAGAAGCTGGTCCAACAAATAGGATCTCATTCCATATGAGGAATATCTCTCTCTCATAGAGATGAGCGGGAATGGATAATGCCTGAGATGGGGAAAACCGTGTATATTTCATGGGGATAGGACATAGTTAAATTATATGTGGTGAAGATGTTGGTTCTTAGTAGTTTAATGTCTTGCAGCTCGGATGAGGCGGGTTCACTCCACACCACTAGGACTTACATAACTGATACCCACCCACCCTTGGGGAAGGGAAGGCATCAACAATTCCACGGAGAGGCGGTCTTTTGATGTGATCCACTGAGGGGTCCATGTTAGCATGGCTATGAAAATAAGAAATAGTCATTAGCATGCATATGTGAAGAAGCATAAGGCTAAGCAATGAAATGTAAAACACCACCCATGAGACCTATAAATCACATCGTATGAACCTGGAGGGTCGTACGGAAGAAGGGTTTGTATTATAGGATTATTCTGTGTAATAAGAGCTGAAATATGGTGTCCGGGAAAGTTACATTGAATACATGCTCAAGGGAACACACAAGTAGAGAGTATAGTGAGAAAAAGGAGGATTTTGCATGGAATAGGTGCACAAATGGGAAAATTGCATGCAATAAGTGGGGTTTCAGAAATAAAGGAGGTGTTCCCACAATTGGAGGGGGTTTTCGGGCAACTGGATGAGAATTAAAAACAAGGGTCAGTGGTTTGCATTCATGTGTAGGGGTTTGTGTGAAACTGGCCAATCAATAAAGGACCCGGGCCACGATCAATCCCTAGTGGTCCCACGCGAAGGCGGAACACTAGGAGACCTATCACGGAAACTATTTTACCTTAAATTCATCTTTTTCACATGGAATTGGTGTATTATGTGTAGGGGATATAATTATAATTCTTTAGCTATTGGAAGTGATGCGGTGCCCTTCTATTTATAAGCGATCAGGAGCAATAGGAGTGTGCAGAATTCGGCCTATGTGGAAAAATCGTCCAAAGAGTCAGCCACGCAGGACATTCCATGACGGTGTGAAAAATTCATCCAGAGAGTGACTTCTTTGTACGTAGATAAATGGTTTTATGTTAACCCCTCAGATTTTATGTGCAGCCTTTTAGCACACCCCAGAATCTATTGCTGAGTCAAAATATTATTTTGGTTTTCTGAAGGATGAATTCTTGAGGCCTTTGGATGATTTTGGCATCTAAAATATACTCAAAAACTGATGTGTGATGGGTTAAAAAAACTTTCTCACAAAAACAACTCCTCCTATAATGTGACTTTTCCCCCTAATAAAGGTGAATCCCATCCCATTGGCACATAAGAATCAAACTCATCTGCGATGACAATCAATCTATTCTCAAACCATGGAAAACCAAACCATACCCTGGATGATGTCATAGGTTTCCATCATGACGAAAAAACGATCTCACTTTAACCTCTCTCCATCAATTTATAGCTCCCATAGTCGACAGATAAATGATATAGAATAAGAGTTCCCTGTTGAATCCTCAAGATGAAGTTTCTAGGCCAGCATCTCAACTAGATTATGTATCTCTCACACCAGGATTATATAGATTAAGGAATGAATAGAACCTAATTCAACTAATACTGAAATAAGATTAAAATAAACATAAATCTTACCTCTAATCATCTAGTTCAGTGTGACTTTATGAGCCTCCAAATCCTAAACCAGTCCATAGCCTCAGCCTCCAGCTCCAGGAGCCAAATGTGGGCCACTGAGTTGTAGTGGTGTAAGGATATCATAGTATCTTCTAAAACCCATAGCTCCTACTAGTCCATTTTCAGTTCTTCTCTCCATGGGACCACCCTCCCCTCACATGGTAGATCCCAAAAAATGGTGCCACCACTTCTGTGGCAGTCTGTCAGATATTTGACTAGGATCTTCAACAAGTCTAGTTGGGATGTCTCTTGATATGTGTCATCTCCCATCACAAGCATAGAATTGACCCTCTCTAGGACTCCCTAGTTCTCGTCAATTTTGACATACCTCATGACCACAAGACTTATTCTGATAGCAAAAAGATCTCATGTACCGAGATCCTGCGTACCCAAACCTACTAGATATTGTAGAGGACTCAAATTTATAATGTCCACTACCAACTCCATCTTTTAGGTGCCCCTTGAACATAAAGATATATGTCACTACTTCCTATTCCAACACCACGAAATTAGAGGGGATGCAAAATAGCACAACGTTGAAATAGATCTATCTCTGGACTTCATACTCAAACTTATATAATTGGAAGTACCATCGAAGATCATGTGAAGGGAGTATCAGGTAAGGTATGTGAACTATACAGTGTACTCATCCACTATCACCCCTCAGTGTGATAGCTTTAGAAGCTCTTGAATTATAATTGACTACATGTAGGAGGGGTATTACTCCTCACAGAATAGTTTATGGATGTCGGGCTACGAGAGTGTTGACTCATCGTGCATATATTTACCAAGGCTCCTCCAACGCCCAACTTCTCTATGGAAATGTCTACATGATAGTAAAACTACCTAATCTGTTAGCATCCAATCAAGTCTATATATATGAAACACTGACTCTGGAAAAACCTCTTCTACTTTAGGATCTAGATCACTATATAAACTCAAATGAAATTGGAACTAGAACTCATGGAGTGCACTAGGACAACACGGATCCTCATTCAATTATGCTCGGATGATCTGCTTCTTGATAGGTGGAGGTGCTGCTACCTACCATGATGGTGAAAGGAGCTTGTGTGATTGACCTTGAAATAAGGCATTTTCTCACATTGGATCTTCTTCATGATAATGAAATGGTATCATGGATGACTAGAATCAAGGTGGTATCATGATACTTATGATGAGGTACGATGGTAAGATGATTATATATGTATATATATAAAACAACAATGGGAAGCTAACTCAATAACGAAAGTCAAATAATAAATCATATATGACGAATGTACCATTGATCCCAACAAACTAATGTCTCATTATTATGAGTTAATAATTAAGTAGTCAAGGTCCTGGTGAATGGATGTGTTGGGCCCCCACACCATCACTGGATACCCTAGACTGAGATCCTTACTCGAGACACTTTGACCTTACTACACTAAACCCAATAAAATCCACATAAGGGTAATACTGTAGAAAACATCCTATGGAATGAAATGATCTGATACAAATATTTCATGACCTTACTCTAGTCACGTCTAGAGCTATAACTATCCCAAGACCACCTCTGTAGACCAGAGGGTGGTGAAAAGTGATGAAAGTAATATCCTAAATGGGAGGACTTTTCCTAATGTACCTATATGAACAGACCTCACTATATCAATGCAGATGTTCAGAGGAATAATAAAATAATATTCAAAAACAAGAAATTAAATCATGAATAAAAAAATTAGTGTGTACATTAGTATGATAATTAAATCTAAAATGTAAAGGGAAAAAATACAAACCCAACTAGAAAGAAGTCCCAATAAGACCAAACTAGAATGTAACATTATTGAGAGGTCCTAGCTCCTCATCCCCAAGATATAACCACCATACATAATCTATAGCTGTGAGTATCCCTCAGCTCCTCTGAATTCACCGTGAACCTATTCATCACCATCATAATACAAGACACGTGAAATCATCTCCTGTATAGGGGTGAGTATATACATACCTAGTAGGACACCCTGAAAGATAAAAGTGGAGTATTAAGAGATACCACATTAATAGAAAGATAATAGATATTAAATAGGTGCATCTCAACACAAAGAAAGAAAATTAGTAACCTCTTTGAAGAACATGGGGTTGAACGAGATGTGTAGATAAACTAAACATTTAGTCTTTTCCATCCATAGCAGGAGAGTAAACTCATCCAAACATGAGATTCTAAAAGTAGAAAGCATGTTTAATTTATTACATGTCTTCAAATGTCATGGAAAGTGATAAACCAAATCCAAAGGTATGGATAAAGATATATTTATATATCTTCAATATGAAGAAAAACAAACAGAGAAAGAGTATCTTCATCTCATAAACCAGCACATGATGAAGTGTATCCAATAGGTCCTTTATTCCATCATCCCATATGTCTTCCTAGAAGTAAATATCCAAGTCAAGCCACTCCTCACCAAAATCCCACACAATCAATGGGCTAGAGTATCTTGGTAGATGACCCATGCCCTGGTATAACCAGAGGCTTACACTCTAGTAGTTGATGGAGGTACCATGACCTTACCAGTATGAGGGTTCTACTTTGATAGTCAATGAACCATGCCCAGCCCAACCAGAGGGTTCCACTATAGAATTCTATAGAGGAGCCAAGACCAAAACGGACAGGAGGGTTCTACTCTACCCAACGATGACCCATGACTTTCCCAACAAGAGGGTTCCACACAAAAAATTTGTAGACGACCCATTACCTTTGTTTATTGGTGGGTTCCACTTAAGGATTCTGTAGAGTAATTGTGACCTATTCCAACAAGCAGTTTCCACTCTTGTCATCGAGGACCCATGCCATGCCCAGTAGGAGGCTTCCACTTAAAAGACTATAGATGACCCATTCCCAGTGATGAGAGTAATGTTCCACTCCATTAGTCTTTAGAGGACCCATTCCCTATGCCGATAAGAGTGTCCCAAACTAAGAGTCTGTAGAGGACCCATTCCCATAACATATGTCTGGTTCCACTCTAAAATTTTCCATATACCCATTCCCAGTGTAGTGAGAGGGTTCCACTTGGTAGTCTATGGTGATCCTATGTGACCACTACCATCATTGAGAAACTCTTAACCAAACGTCGTTTCTAGAACATTCCATATAAAATCACAAATTCCAAAACCATGGGTACCATATATTTATACATATAAAAATATCCATGACAGACTACTAATGGTCCAAAATCTATGCTCAAATGAAGGATACATGGAACCCTGATGTTTTCAAAAATGGAACCAAGTAATACACGATGTGTGGAGGGACCCATAGAGAGTGTGGTACAACTGAAATGCCTAAAAATTTCTATAGATAGCACATGGAGCCCAATCCATGTAGAAGTACACCCCATGTGGGTGGAATACATGACCTGTGCAAACTATATAGGATTGAGCCATGTACTTTGGGCAGGGTCAGTTTTCTTGACCCCATGTTGAGGTACTTTGTTACACGGTCGTATTCCTAGTAGTGTACACTCACATGAGGTATCACCCATGTGCTCCACCATGTGGTTCTTCTATCGAGGATTGAGATACATGGTATCTATGAGGGCTACACTCCATGCCATTTTAATAATCTTTTGAAACCCTAGAAGCCGTAGCCAGGGGACAACACGTCATGTGTTCATCATTGTACATGGAACGTAGTTGATATTTTTATAGATTCTGGGATCCTCTCACTACACCACTAATCAGGTCTTCTACCTTAGATTTAGGATTTTTATCCACCCAAAAATATAATATCTTGCATCGACTGAGAGATTTGAGCCCTCTGGTGGTCGGAACCTAAAATTCACGAAGACCCACACATGTTTCCTCAAATCGTGCACCCCTGGGATTTTTTTTAATTAGTGATTTGAAAATAAGTTGTTCAAATGATAATCCAAAACCAGAAACCATCCCATATCAATACTTATTCATCCCCCACCATGTGAAGCTTTCATGATTTTAATAGTCTAATCTAGCTCTGTACTATCCGATAATGTAGAATCGGGTCCGTAGTGTCCAACTTCTGAATAATGTGAAGAATGTGAGGGGAAAAGGCATAAGAATTTTTTTACAACCATCATTGGACAAGAGTTGTTTTCCAATGAACAAGAACGATGATATTCAATTATGGAAAATTGAAATAATCAATTAAATCTCTATGTGTGAGCTTCCCAAAAATCAGAAATTGGTTTTATATCAATAAAGAGGATTTATCTTATCAAAACGTTTTATATAAAATGGTGTTAATAATAAATTAAATAGTTTTACCATGATATTTTATCATTGATCATCGATTAATGGAAGTCATTGCATTCGCTACATCCTAATCAAGTCTGATATGGTGATTCATCATCATCCAATTTGGTACAGCAGTGAAGTTAGTAGAAGAAGATATGGAATCCAATCATGAATTATGCATCTAGAAATAAGGGATTAACGATGAAATTAATGTTATATAAATTTAATTATGTTAAAATAAATAAATTAATTAATTTATCAACTGGTCATACCGCAAGTGGGAGGGATGTATGAACCCCTTTCACAAACCAAATATTATGTCATACCTATTGTAAAAAATTAATTTCTGGAACACTAGGAAATCCTTCATGATTAGTATAATATAAATGCAATGTTTCTATAAAAATAATTTCTAGCACACTAGGACATAGAATCACAAGTCATATTAGAAACTATATCTAGAAATATAAAAATAAATATTTTTGTAGTATTATAAGGAAAAAACCACTTCTCTACAAGAATAATAATTTTTGTAGTTAGAACTCACATTTTCTAAAATTGGAATCCAAATTATTCTTTCCCAAATTCTTTAACATAATCCTCAAATGATTATAATTTTCTTCCCTTCTCTTTGAATATATAATAACATTTTATATAAAGTCCTTCAAAAGATGATCAAGGTAATATCTAGATAATCTATTAATTATATCTAGAAAGAAATTAGGGGAATTTTTAACTCCAAATGGAATACTAATAAATTTAACTTCATGATTTGGGGTAAGTATAGGAAACTATTCATGAAATACATTAGCATATTCCCAAAAATTATGAATATAATTAATTTAGAGATTCCATTTAACCATTTGAGATAAATATCCCTCATTAGTTGGTAACAAGAATGTTCTTCAATTCTTTCCATTAGGGCACACATAACGTTAATGATATTTCATATTACTGGGTAGTCTGTATCCTTAAAATCATTACAAACCCTCTAGTGAGATTACTGCACATTCCCATTTACAAAAGGAAGGAGGATTTTACTACCATGGTTTATGATTTTGTCCCCTTGAAAAGAAAATTATAATGGTATATCAGTTCCTCTAATGGAATCCTCATTGATGTTTTAACCTAGTCCAGGTTTCCCTATTTTATTTGAGATGTGTTGGTGAATCTCATTCTCATTGTTATATTAAAGTAGACACTAATTAATTATATTGATTCTTTCATGATATTGAAGCTACCTATTTTTAGAGATGATGGTGACATTGCACATGTAGTGACATATATAGATGTTTTTTTGGGAATCTATAAAAGTATTCTTCTTTTATAATTGTGGTAATCTCACATATGATTCATGTTGGGTTTAGAACACATGGATTATTGTGTCCATTATGGGGAAACATACACCAAGGGAATAAGGTATCCATTGAGAAATTATTTTGTCATCATATTCATGTAACATGAGATATATATTTTGATGTATCAGGTGACGTCACAAGTTTATGGTCTTATGAGGATATGATCACAGGTTTGATGTTTTATGGGGACATCATCATAGGTTTAAAGTCTTTGGGGGATATAGTCATAATTATGAAGTCTTGTGGGGACAAGGTTAATGTTTAAAGTCAAATGGTGATGTTTCTTCTATAAATTTGTAACATATTGGGTCAGTTGTGAATAAACATTGCATGGTGATGTCAAGGTCCAGTGGGGACCAAATATTTGGGTGGTAAGAGTTTGGTTGTTCTCCTAGGGGAAATAATCAAATATTGGGGTTGTCACTACCCATGGAAAGATAGAAGTATTTGTTATAGGGTTGTTATTGACATTTTGGAAGGATTATTATATAACCAGTTAAGAGACAGGTATCAAAACAGATGTAGTATGAGTACATAGTTTAAGGTTGTGTATTAGGACGGTGATGTAGTATATTCCCTAAAACAAACTTGTCTAGTACATGATTACATATTTTTCTTATTAAAGAAGTTTTATTATCAAATCATTGATGATTGTATGCATAAAATTTGTATGTGATAATGTACTCAGAAAATATGTCACACTGAAAGGTCATAGAAGATCCCTGTTATAATGAGAACCTAGAGGTTACATGATAATATTATTGAACATTATTCCATGGCTAGATTATATTGTTTGATGGGATTTAAAAATTGTTTGATATCATGGGTATGGGGATCATAATACATTGAGAGACCATATCGTGGTGTTTTCACTTGGTAATCTCCAATATGGATGGTTATAAGAATATACCCACAAATAAGAAATCCATATTTCCATTTTTAATAGGATGTTCATATCTGTGGATGTGTGGTTTAATCCTTAGATATTATGATTATCATTTTTGGATATGATGAATCACGTTCTTTTGTTGTGTTGATGAAAAATAGTGTGAAATATGCTCATGGAAAAGCATGATATGTTGGGAGTGTCATGAGTGATATATCATTGATGAATAATATGATAATTTATGTATCCCTTTTTTCCCTGAAAAAAAGTTAATATCTTAGGTACTTTAATGGAAATGGAACCGCCTAAATAAATTTGTGACCATGGTGTTAAGTGGGTGAGGTTATTTTTAAAAATTCAATGAAAGAGGCATAGAGCATATTGGTTGATGGAACGAACATGAAACCTTATTTATTTGATATATTATGGTAAAATTATTATATTACATGGTTAATGTTCATGGGAGGTTGGATGATTTTTTGACAATGACATTATTTTTTATAGAGTCATTGGCATATTGATACACATTAACCATTAACAACAAGTGGAAATGCCAAATGACTCTGAGAAGGATCCATAGAGGATCACACATTAAGTGCATCAATAGTATAAATTAAATTGTATTATTCAATTTAAAAAATTAGAATAAATTTTATTTGTTAGGGTTTTGTTTATTGGCATAATTTAATCAGAAGTTTTTCAAAAGAATAAGTGAGTTAAATAAAAATAATAATAAATATTTTTGACATGTTTGGTGTATATAATTTTTAATATATTTATAGGTGATTAATGAAGTTAAATTTATTTATTAAATAAATAAACATTATTTAAGAATAAGTAAATATCGATGAGGGAAAGGAGACCAGGTCTAATGGTTTGATTGGAAATAATATAAATGGTATTTATTTATTCTTAATGGTGTTTCACATGCTGTGATAATAATAATAATAATAATATTGTTATTATTTTTATTAGACATGGATTCTATTAATAATTATAAATATTGAAAAGGACTAATATGAGATTTTCCAAACCAAAACCCACTATAATAAATATCTAATTATATAAAATTCCAAAAACATAATTGTTCTGAATAATTGATAGAGTGAGAGTCTATAAATCCCTAAACAGAGTTAAAGATATATAGAGTTTCCTTATACTCTCATATCTCAATGAAGTGAGATATCATCAATAGTGTTTCCTCACTTGAGAGGAATATTTCTCCAATCATCCTTATACAACACAAGTGATCAGGATTGGCTTTTCTGTCACCTAGTAGTTCTAAAAAATCTTTCATAGATTGTGGTGCATGTGTGGATCATATCTAGATAGATTATTCACTTTTATCCTATAGTGAATACAAAACATGATGTTATCTTTTTAACCAGATAATGAATGAACAAGGAAGTACAAGTTTAGGAAATTCTATATCTGCTCATAAATTAGATATAAATTACATGGGATGATCCTTTAATTTTTGTTATAGAATTGTTATATACTCATGTAATATAATATTTTCATTGTACATGACATTTTAATCATTTAATGAAATTAATATAAATGTTTTATGACTAAAATTTGAATTTTTTATACCTTCAAAGAAAGCTGCCGCTTCTCACAGAACCCACAAGTTGTGTCTGAGCAGTCTCATGATAAATTTATAATTTTTTATTATTCATTTGTTCAATATTATTGTAATTTATTTCATTTATATTAATTCATTTTAATTAAAAAAAATCATCATATCTCCCCTCCCATTGTTCTCTTTAACATGACCAATAAATGGTTAAGGTTTAAAAATGAATAATTATTTCAAGAACATAATCTGGACGCGCCAAAGGGCTTTCATGGATAAAACTAGAGTACAAGATGTGTAAATTCCATATTCACATGGTGTATTGTTATCTATTTCCAATATCTTGTTAATCAGTTCATATCTAACAAAATTGGATATAATATTTGAATATAATAGATTGTAGCATTGATTTAGATAGGGTGGCACATGGCATTCAGAACAATATTATGTGTAACAACTGTACACACTGTGTGGTCCCTATCATATTAGGGATGAGAAAATGGAATATCCAATATGTTCCATGTGTTTGAAAATAGGTAACTCACCACAAACCAAATCATTTTCTCCATGGTACATCTGCTAGCATTTTTTCATGAAAATGATTGTAATTAGATTCTATAATTTCCATTGAACTCATTTTTTCAATATCAATGAATCAACCAATCCCATGGAGTCCCCTTAATTTGTGTATCCCTATGTGAACCATATATCACTTCTTACTTATAATTTTTAATATAAAATCTCTAAATCAAAAATATGTGTGTATTAGGGAGAATTTCTGGGAAATAATGTGTTGGGATCAAAGGTAGTAGTGATTATTAATTATTTACGCTTGTTTTTATTATTACAGGATGTCCTTACAATTCAATGAAACCGATATTGTATTTTATGTCTAGTTTTTATATCTAGAAACGTGTGTATCCATATTAGACATATAATTTTTGAATTATAGGATTCAAGAGAGGTCTGTATCGATGTAGTTGGTCTCATAGTGGGGGAGCATTAGTTTTTTTCATTTAAATGGATGAGTGTTGGCATTGTACTAAGGAAAAATGTAGGCCTATTATAATGGGTAATTATGATTGGAATGTATTTTTTTCATTCATAAAATTATTGAATTAATTGTTTAAATGATTTATGTATTAGTTAATAAATTCCTTTGCATTTAATTGATTTATTTTATGTTGTTTTATATTTTTTATTTAATGATTATGAACACCCTTCAATGTGTGTGGATGGGTCGTTGTGATGGGTGTGGTCATGGCCTGAGACATAACATGAATATAATGTTTTTATGTTCTATTGTGTTTTAATTATGGTGTTGGGTTACCAAGAGTGATATTATATGGCTTTGATTTTTGATAGGGTTTGGCTATGACTATGATGTTAATGTCCATGACTAACGTGGGTTATCCATGAGTGATATAGATCAACTTGTAATGTGTTGTGAGGAAGACTTTGAGTGAGAGGGTTTGGTCTGGTACATATGATGATGGCCATTGTGATTGAGATGCAGGGTCAAGATATTGGTGTTTAGTTTTCCCTAAGGTGAGAAAAAAGTGTTAGTTCAAGACTTTTAGTTTCATGGAATGACATTTCCATTAAAAAATGATCTGTATCAAGTAGGTTCGGTGTTCTGGGTAGCCGGGTTAGTGCATGGTGACCCAACAAGTTTTGTTTTTTATTTATATATTTATTTTGTATCATCACATACACATTTTCATTACTTTTTTTACCAATTTTAAGTATATATTAGTGGTTTCTTAATGGGTATTTACTCCCACCATGATAGGTAATCTTAGTGCTTGTGTATATATTATAGTAACGGATCTAGCCAAGGGTAAGGGGCCTAGAGCATATTTCTTAGTCGGTGGAGTGGTACGTATTGAGGGGGGATGTAGAGACATACTTTAAAAAAATTTAAATAACACATTATTATTTTTTCCTTTTGGCTATTTTTATATACATTAAACCACCTTATATGGGGGGTCACTAGTCATTGTGTGTATTACCTTGGAATTCTATATCTTTATAAGATGAGTTTATGGTATTATTATTGTTTATACTTGTTTAATATTTTTACTAATTATTTATTATTATGATTTTATTAACTTAATATAATGTTTATATGTTACCTAGGGAATTGTATCCCAATTATTCCACATTATCGCTCTTTTCATTTTAGATTCCTCTTTATTAAGATGAGGTGTGCATGGGGTTATGTGGAACCTCCATTCTATATGTTTTTTTCATGGTGTTACATTTATGTAAAGGATAAAAATTATATCCTCATGTCACTATAATAAAAAATATACACAATGGTAATGGGACATTAAATAGTAATAGAAATATGGGAAAAATTAAAAATTATATATGAAGAAACTATAAATTACATGGAGAAAATATACATGTTTATAGAATCCATTTTGAAGACGTAAAAATGTATGATTATGAGACCATTGATTAATAATTTACAAGGGTTAATAATCATGTAATAAAAATTTATGGTTGTAGAGAGAAGTAATGGGATGCCATCAATATTAAAAAATTATTGATTAATTTTAAATTTTGATTTTATTTGGAAATATCTTCACAATAAGAATGAGAATACATGACAATAAATGAGTTATAAAACATAATCATGTCTAATATGATGGAGAAAAATCTATAATTCTTGAAAACAAGAAAAGGATAAGATGTATTTTGATGTAATTAAAATGGAAAATGTAAAAGATGAATAGGTTATAGAATCAAATTATTTAAATGACAAGAGAAACGAAAATCATGGTGAAATCATTACCCTTATATCAAAAACATTACTTAAGGGGAAATGTAAAGGAAAAAATGATCATTAATGTGTTGGAATTATGATAGCCATTGAAACATTTCCTATGATTGTGAAAATAATAAATATTTTGAATCTAATTATGATTATCAAGATGAGAAATTTAAATAACATAAAATGGATAAGAACAAATGGATGAATTCCTACAACATTTAAGTAAATAAAATGATAAAAAATGAGATAGTTGATTTAACATCAAGTATACATTCAAATTTTTAGGATATTTTATTAAAATATTTACAAAGTAATTGTTCATAAAATAGTGAGGATGATGGTGGAAAGAGAATTAAATTGGAATATAAATTAAAATTGAATTTTGATGAAAATATTTAAAAAAATACAAATATCAGGAATGAAAAGTGTGAATCATAAAAGTAAAATAAAAAATTTACTGAAAATAAATATGAGTTTGATAAAAATTTACCCATCATGATGATAGAAATATAAGAATATTAATGGTGGTGGAACATGGGAAGATCGATATTGATCTTGCAGAAAAGAAATATATGAGGGGAGGATAATTTGTTGATATTGATTCCATATTACTTGTAGCCAAATTTGAGAAGAATTGGTTCAATGATGAATTATCCATGTCTATTAAATATAATCATTATTGATTTTAATCTGTTGAAAATTGGGGATTAAGGGAACATTGTAACATAAGACCAAATTTGTTAGAAAATATAACATGTATTTCTAATATTGCAGGTGTGAAAGAATATTAAGAGGAGATTAATACCAAAAAAGATAATGGGAAATCACTTAGATTCGAGGAATGTATGAAAATTCCAAAGAGACCATTACTCCGTAAGAAAACATTTCTTACATTGAAAGTGTACAACATCCACATAATGTTGGACATATATGGAATTAATATAGACGATCAATGATTCAAGGGTACAATTGTAATTATGGAAGGCATGGGGAACAAAAATTCTTATACTCTTATAATATATCTCTTCTAGTGAAGTCCCCAAAACCAAGGTGGTTTTATGGAGAATGATAGGACAAAAATTCAAAGAAATCATGTTGTCACCAAGAATACTATTAATCTATCAACTTAAAATATATTTGAATCACTAAAATGTGTGTGTGGAAGATGTGGATAGGAGGGTTATAATGTCAAGGTATGCATGATAAAAATACTAGGAGATGGTTTCAATAGTGATAATATTATAAAATATAAAAAGTAATATCCATGAAACATTATGTCTTTTAAGAAGACAATTGAGAATACCAAATAAGATATTAATGTAAAAAAGTAGTGCATAGTAATATGGAAAAACCTATTCGATATGAACAATATAGTAGAAAAAAAGAGATGGGTCCTAAATAAAAAGGAAAATAAATAGTAAAAAAGGAGAATATATCATTACTGAGAATATATACACAAACAAATATTTTAAATTTAAAAAGAAGATTTAAAAAATGTGTGGAAAAACTAGGAATCGTTCAAAGGATTGAATGAAAATCCTTCAATCCAACTAAAAAGGAATGAATATGATGATATAATAAAATGTAAATGAAGTTCCAATGACCAAAAAGGAAGAGAAAAATTTTACAGAAAAGGAAAAAACAGAAATTAAATAGATGATAAAAACATTTCTTGAGACTTATGACAAGAGGAAAAGTGATGATAAGGGAATAACAAAGTAGTATAGGGTGAGATAAAACATTTATCTTATGTTTTTAGTCTCACTAACAGAAAAGGTCCCGCCATATTCCCTATTATTCTTATTTCATTGTTCCAACAGATTGTGAATTGATAGAATATATAGAGATATCTACACAATTGATATAAATGAATGAACTCTTCTTAGTGTATTTAATATTCCATATATAAGAGATGTTAGGTGCATCTCTTGATTGGGAGAAAAATTGACAGGGATATTGAAATAATGTATTCCATAGAATATGGAATTTATGGAATGCCCCATAAAATATCCTGAAACTATTATGAATATCATAGTAGAATTCCATATTCATGATTGTATCAAACATATTTTAGTGGGGTGTGATGGTTAAAAATGATGAGATGAAGGGGGAATTTTAACTTACACGTGAACAGTTTTGATAGTTTTTCGAATTTTGTGTAGCATATATATTTTTTTAAAATAAATATATATGAAATAGAACCTCAAATATCTATTATGAATGATATCACTTGATGTTTTATTTATGGAAATAATTGAACACCTTTATATAACACACTTTTTTCTATATAAATGGATTTAACATGTAGATATATAGTTGTTTAGATAAAGTCTATTCGCTAATAAAACTATGTGATATTATGAAAAGGGAGAATAGAATGATGTTTCTGTTTTCCATGAATTGTAAAATAAGTAATTATTAAACCCTTTACGTTCAACTTTTCATTTATTATCATTAAGGGGGAGTGAAAATAAAACATTAGAGAACACATATTTACCATGGAGATTATTGATATTTCTAATAAATTCAAGGGGGAGGGGGTTCCAGATCATGCATGAAATGAATAAATTTCTTTCCAAAAAGTTAATATGTTTTAATAATATTTATGTAGTGATGAACCATCATGTTTTTTATGGATTCATTATTTTTATTTGGATTTCATACCTGACAAAAAAATCAAAGTAAATAATTTGACTATGTTTCTATCATTTCATATGGAAAATAAATAAGTAATATGTTTTGTGGAAACAACTTAAAGAACTCAATTTTAGGGGTATAAGAGAATGTGACAGAGAATGTGATGATTGATATATTGATCATAAATGAAATTAAGGAATTTTGAATGTGTATGTATAGAATATGTACAGAATATATTGGAAGGGGTTTTGTGTTGATTGAGGATGGATAGAGTTAATTTTAGGTGTTTGTTGTTCTATGTGAAGTATTCCTAGAATTTCTAAACTGAAATAGGCATAGTTGATTAGATTTTAATGCTTAATTGATTAATTCAATATTTTTTCATATGAAAAATTCCCTATGTGGTTGATCTATGAACATTTTCTTCGCACAACTAATCCATACTAATAGGTTTTCATGATTCTTACATTTGGTTGATATAACACTTATAGGTAAATGTAGAATTACATCTCAGGGTCGATCAACATAGTCTATGAGGTTTATAAGACATCGATCTGAATAATGAAATTTAGTTGATCCAGACTACTTCATTTGGTCAATCAATACTGCATTATATGGTTGATCCACATGGTTTATTTAGAAACATAGGTCCCTTCTTATGGTATCATGCCTAATGTTTGATAGGATCTATCAGTTTAATGAGTGAAAATTTTTCATATACATGAAAATTTTAAAATTCAATCTATTAGATGAATATATGAGTTCACAAAACTATGAAAAAATATATTTATAATGATTTATTTTTTACTTTGGGTCTTTATAAATATCATAATGAACTCTTTTCCACATCATTTGTTTTATAACTATCCTGAAACACACACAAACTCTATTTTTTAACATATATAATCTAATAATAGAAAATGAAAATTATTTTTATCACATTTTTTTATTAAATAAATGATATTGAAAACTATTTTATCACATCAGTTATTTAATAAACAATGTGATAAAGCTTTTAAATTGTTATGAATTATCTTGTGGGAATATTTCCAAGTCATTCCTTCTCAATACATCGATCTATTTTCTCTAACATTGAAAACCCTAACCATTCATTATTTTATCTTTTTGGCTTTAATACCATTAATTTTCATTACCACCATATTCAACCCTTATATTTTATCATCTAGAATTTTCTATCACTATATTCTATATTTTCATTTTTTCAACAACATATTCATCCACCATATGGTATATATTTTTGGTTCATGTTTATTTTTTTTAATTTTAATGAATCATGGTATGTTTTAATTTATGAATTTTGTGTTAGTATTATTTTTTAAATGATCTATATTTCTTACAGTATTTATTCATCTATTTTGTATTTTAATTTTATATTCCAATTATTCACACATATGAGGTATTTTATAATTAAATTATTATTTTATTAATGTTAAAGTATGATTAAATGTTTATTTGATGAATATGTGTGATACATAATTTCATTTTACTGCATTATGTGTTTCTAAGGTATTTTTTCCCTATATTGGAATATAAATTTTAAATTTATTATAGATTATGAAGTCTATATATATTTAGGTGATCATGATGATTTCATGATATATTTGTATTTTTTTGAAAGATGAGAAGTAAATATGTCTCAAGTGATATTTTTATTAGATATTTTGTATTTATTTTGTTTTTTGAAGACATTTATGATAGTTTTTTATATTTATATAATTAAATTTTCTATTAAATTAAAAAATATAATAACTTTTTTTAAAATCATGATATTTTTTAGGTACTAATTATTCCATGTTGGATTATAACATGGTGAACCATGGTGAATATGTGGAAGGCATGAATACTATTTGGGTATTTCTAAACAAAATGTTCCAAACAACAACTTATTTTCTACCCATGATTGAAATGTTTAAATATGAATATGTTAAAATTTTGATTAATCAATGATCATTTAATTTTTCATGGTTTTAATATACGTTACATCCCATGTATTTTTCATGGTGAAATTGGGTATTATTATAGATCTATTGATGATGATTATTTTCAGTATGATAGGCCGGATAAAATTGATGAAATGATCCTTGGTATTCATTTATATGAAATCAGAAATGTATCAAAAATTGGCCATTAATATAGTGATACTGAGAAATCATTATAAATTGTTTTTATAAAATTTATGATTTTATCAATAGTGTAAAGATTGATTATTTTTAAAGGGATGAATTTATGGAGTGATAGGTGTTTAAAATAGTTTGTATATGAGTTTAAAGATATGATTCTAAAAGACAATGATCTTTCAAATTAACATTATAATTTGAGGAAAATATTATTCTAGATCGGATAGAGGTACAAGAAGATTCATACCTTATTGAATGACTATGTTCTATATAGTAAGGACTGAAAATGTCTATAAAAGTGTTGAAAATGTGGAACATCATGGTATCAGTTGAAATAAAAATCATAGTCTCATTTATTAATTACAGAGACTCAAACCAAGGAAATTTTCAATTTTCGTATAATTCTATGTTGGATTTGGTTATTTGAAAATTAAAATGATTGATTACATATTAGTGGATATTTTATGGAAGATTACATCATCTTGATAATTGTCTATAGTGGAAGAAATTTTATCAACAATCTTCTATAAATAGAAATGAATTTAGAAATAACCAATATGGACTGTTCATAGATTGAATAAGTCTATGATGAAGACATAGTAGAACATATATTTCATGGCCTTTTTTATTGGAAATTTAGAACACATCTCGTTACTTTTTTATGATGTGGAAATATATCATGTTGAGGATAATGATTTCAAGAGGAAAACATCATGGAAATGGTATTTATGTTTTCTTATAACTTTTAATTGATTAATGGAATATTTTATGGAAGGATGTTTTTAGAGTTATTTATTATTATCAAATGGAAAATGCACAACTGCATGAAATTATTATGTTCAATATAAATAACATCTCAACAAATGGGAATTTTTAATGATACAATGTTATATGGCATTGACTTTTCAACTTTATAAAGAATTGAATTCATATTATCAACAAAAAAATGGGAGATTGAAGGTATACATTGGCCATAATGTTTCTTTTATATATATCCAAGTTATTTAATATTAAAAAGATATTCAATGTCTAAAGATAATTTTATACTACACCAAAACCATTTCCCACTAATCAATATTTTGAGAGAGTGAAAAATTGGTTTCATATTTGAAAAGACACTAAAATTATGTAATTATAGATATTTTTTAAAAAAATGGAATATATTTCTTTAAAATACTTATCAGGTATATCATGAGTTTAGACATGACATTAATTCACTTCATGTGGAGAACAATATATGAGACAGACTGAATTGAACATTGTCATTTATTAAAGGAATTACTAAAGATAGATTAAATACATGACTAGACTTACTCTAAGTGGTAATATGTTTGGAGTTAGATCCCACCCATAAAGAACGATGGAAATACATATATTAGGATGGCATACATTACCCAAGGGGCAGATTTTTTTTTATTTTCTTCATGGTATTAACGTTCTTCAGAATTATTATTCAAATATTAGATGTTTTGTTCACTAAAATATTTTATGTTGACCTGTATGAAATCTCACGATTTTCATGTCATAATGCTTCAAATCAAACATGATTCATTTCATGAAATATTTCCCATCCATTTTAGAAAGAATATATTAAATGTGTGTTGTTTTTTCAATTTATTTTATAAATTTTTGATTCATTTTAATTTATTGAGAAATTTGACATATGATTTTGTTCTAATATTGATTTCTGGGAATGAATTATCCTCCATATTTTTGATATCGTGGTGCATTTAATGGGTCATTTAGAGTAAGAAATAAATATTTAATACCTTTATATATACATTGTATTTATATTTATGAATGTAATATGAAGATACTGAATGTATATAATAAGATTCCATATTGAATTAGGGCCTCTTTTATTAAGAACTATATTTGTAAAGAGGTTGTAGAGTTTTACAAAAGCTAATTGTTGGTAATATACCACATTGGTTTCCATATATCACACTGTGAATGAGTTAATTATGAAGGAATGTGTGTCATTGGACTAAACATAAAATCATTAGAAGGTGAACATATAAATAAGATACATTTATACATTTTTAATAACATAGATAATTCTTACCTAGATATAACATTTCATATTAATGAATTAAAATAATTTTACAACAATAACAATTATATTTGGATTTTAAAGGAGGGTAAAAATCCTTTTTTAACATAGTTTAAAGAGACTATGAATTGTAGATCAAATTCATCATAACATTATGATGGTTAATGGGTGGTCAATGTATAAATTAGAAAACACAGTTTAGGTATTACATTAATTTATATTCATATCATATGAATGATTGTGAAAATATTATTTGTGTTCGGAATAGTAGTATATTGATGTTCATTTATATAATGAATTTTTTAATTCCTAAGGATAAAATTACAATCTATATAACTAATGAATATTACAAGTTCATTAGATAAATATGGAGGGTTTATTAAATTAAAATTTTGGATCTTTTATTTAATCGAATATGGGATATCTATAACAATATTATTTAACGTGATGAATTTTGTATGAAACTATTTAATATGAATATATCAGACTAAAAAAGTATTTATTTTATCAAGGAAAATCATGAAAAACAATTTTTTTTATGTTCTTCATCCACTCGGTATTTATTTTTATATCATGATACAATGGAGAGAATAGTATGATGGTGAGGAAAAACTTGATGAAAATGCTAATTTATATAAGATCCGTACTTCGAATGAAACATTAATAATGAATATTGTTTAACACATTGTAGACGTGGTTTTCTTCATATCTAATGATGACGAGGAAGGATTTTTTGAAACCAATCCATTATTACATTTTTAATATTATAAGTAGCACAATTACTTAATGTTTACCATTTAAAATTTCTTAAATGTTTTTATATATAACACATATTTTTTTATTAAAACACATATTATATCAAATAAGTTAATTTTTTTATTTAAATTAGTTTATTTTTTTAATTTACCATTACATAACTAATTTTTAACCTCACATAACTTTTTTTATTTGTTTATTTTATTGAAATTAACTGATTTTAGTTTAATATGTTTGAAAAAATAGTATAAAAGAGTATATTAAAATAATATTTGTTTTGGGGGTAAAAAATAGTGTAAAAAATTGTATAATTTTCACAATCTATGCACTATTTTTATATAACTCTACTCCATAATAGTGTATTAAATTAGATATTCTCTAATAATATGTTAAATAGTGGTTTATTTAGGATGTTTTTGTTTGAATCATTGTAAATTTTTTATAAATATTTGGATATAACAATTTGATTTGTTTTCATTTTTTTGTCATTTCATCTCTAATTAATGGTGTTGGAATTTTAATTAACTACTTTAAAAAATATAAATAAATATGTGTTAATATTACTTTACTTTTTGTTGGATGATTTTTCATTTTTTTGTGGAATTATATATGTACTATATGAATTTGTAAACTTGTTTACTAATTGTATATTACATTGATATGACATATAAGAGAAGATGAAATATATGATTCAATGTGAGCTTCTAGGGATGACCATACACATACAGTTATAGAGGTCCTTACTCATACTCCTATTGAGGATCCTTTTCATCCTTTTGGATAAGTGAAATCTACTTCCATAGAGGGAGAGAATACATGATGGAAAAATAATTTTTTATTGATTTTCTCAAGGTAAAAGAGAGCAAGAAAGAAATAAAAGGCCACGAATTATGGGGGCCCGAAATGGTGAAGTCCTAGAGTGTCTGCACACACCAGATTCACTACATATGTGGGAAGAGACCCAGTGCTCAAGAAATATGAAATTTGTTCATCTGGAGTTGCATAGGAGGCCAGGAGGTCTTCCACGGTGTTTCCTTCATGCCATGTATGAGAGATATCCATGTGGTTGTTCAACAATTCTTTTCATTTTCGAACGGTATACTCGATAGAACATGGTGTAGACCAGTGACCGCTAAGGGCGTTAAAGATGACCATCAAATCGGTTTACACCGCCGTAAGATGGATATTCTTCTGATTACACAAAATAACCCCAGTGAGAAGGGCATGCGCCTCCGCCTGAATGGAATTTCCAGAGCCAAAGTGATCGAAGAACGCCATAACCACAGATCCTCTTGCATCCCGTATCACCCCTCCACCCTTTATCTGGCCTGAAATGCAGGAGCCATCAGTGTTCATTTTAATTCCCTCGTAATGGGGGTGCCACCACACCCACCTGCCTAACCTGTTGTTGGAGACACCGGGTGCATAAGTGCTTGGGATAAGGTTACACATAGATGGGCCTATCACACATTTTTTTCATAGTCGGGTTAGATCAATGAGGGTGCTTCTGGTCTTGATCACAAGGCCCTTTCCAGTACCTGCATAGCCCTGGTGATGAGCCTCATTCCATTCTCTCCAAATACACCAACATCCAGCTAAAAAAATAATGGCACACGCCGTTCTCTCTGGACCATAATTTGTGGCACCCAGGAACCATTGGCTGAAGATATCTATAGTTGAACCCCCCTGCAGAGACCATCCCATAAAACTGCCAAAAGCCTACCACACCATTTTATCCCAGTCACTGTTGAAAAAAAGGTGCTCAGTGTCTTCAGTTTTCAGTGCCCTGTAGCAGATGCACTTCGATGCAAGGTTCACACCCCAAACACATAATGTTCTCTTCAGTTAGCAGCGCATTATGCCGCACTCTCCAAACCAGGAAGTTGATTTTTCAAGGAAGTTCTTTAATCCAGAGCACATCACTCCATTCCACCTGGTTATGTTCCGTCATATGAAGATCATGATATTCTTTGGTCGAGAAGAGACCTGATGGTGATCCAGTGAAGAAACATCGATCCGGCTTAGGGATCATGATGATAGCATCGAACACAGATCACTGCTCTCTGTCCAGGATGGCATATATGAAGCTGCTGTGGGCCATCGCTTGTCTGAACGTGATGTCCGAAACTGGATATCCAGGAAATAGCAGCTCCGAACCAACCTAATTTCACTGACACAGGTTGATGTCACCTCTCCCCAAAATCCAGAGTGAGTTCTTTTGAAGTTTCATCAGATGCGGTTGAATCATGTTCCATGTTAACAATGATTTCCCACATTGATTCCGCCACCCACCCCCGTATCTGATCTGCATAGTTTTACCCCAAAGTGTCTTCCCTTAAACCACCTCCCAAGCGATCTTAGAATGAAGATCCACCATAGACCCTGAAACACTTTTGACATTAATCCCACCCTCTGCAAAGGGTCTTGTAAGCTTTCCCCTTGCTGCCCAATGGTGTCTTCCATCCATTTTTGCATCCCACAAAAAAGAGGCCAGCAACTTGTCCATTTGTGACATAACACCCATAGTCACCATGAGCATGGATAGAACATGCATGGGAATAGAGAAAAACACACTATTAATTAGGGTAATTCGACCTCCGAATGTCAAAAATCGGTTTTTCCAGTTAAGAATTCGGCCTTTAATTTTCTCAATCACCTTGTCAAAATACTGGACCCGTGGCTTCCTATGGGAAATCGGTGCACCCAAATACTCTTTAGGGAGTGATCCTCTCCTTATACCCAACTTTCTTTCCATAATACCCACCCTTCTTTCAGTGCATCTACTGTAAATAAAAAGGTTGCTTTTCTACTTGCTGACCACTTGCCCACTCCATTTGCAGTACTCCTCAAGGATGGTGTTAATGTTGTTGATGGAACGATTACATCCATTTATGAACACAACTGTATCATCAGCGATCATTAAGTGAGATATCCTACTGGTCTGAAATCTGCATCGATAAGGGAAAATGCATCCCACTGTAATACCTCTATTGATATACCTACTAAGAGAATCCTGTACAATGATAAAAAGAGTTGGAGAGAGTGGATCACCTTGCCTTAATCCTAGAAATGTCTTGAAAAATACATATTTCTTTCCCATGAAATATATCGAAATCCAGTTGGAGCTGATGCATCGAAACAAGAGATTAATAACCCAAGTAGAAAAGCCCATCTTGGAGAGGACCCTAATGATAAAATTTCACTCCAACCTATCATAAGATTTGTACATGTCAATATTGATAGCAATATTGGAGCCAAAGGATTTCAAGTTAATATCCCCAATAATCTCTTGAGCCGGCCCGATATAACCCTGGATAGACTGCCCCTTGATAAACCCATGTTTCTCTTCTGAAATCCAGGTGGGCAGGTGAATGACTAATCTTCTATTGAGGATGCAAGCCAAAACTTTGTACGGGAAGTTTCACATGCAAATTTTACTATAATGTTGAAGATATTGAGGGTTCTTGATCTTGGGTAGCATCACTGTTTTAGTGGCACATGCAGCCTGAGGGAGATGGCCCCCTTTAAAGAAATCATATATAGCTTGCACCATCTCCATCTTAATCAAATCCCAAAAGGCCCTATAGAAAGACCCTAGGAATCTATCAGGTCTTGGGGCATTCTATGGGTTAAGTGACAATACTACCTCCCTAATACCGATCTCTGTTAGAGTGGATTCCAACCCTTTGCTCACATTTCAAGTGATTATGTTAGTAATTCCCTAAAAAAACTCAGCATTCTCCCTCGAGTAACCATTTTGCAGGTTCGGGTTGGGTTCTGCAAGCAGTTGCATGAAGAAATCATTAGCCATCCTTTCTCTACTATCTGGATAATTGGAATTAGAACCATCCTCCATATGAATGTTCGGCCTTCTAAAGCATATCCTTTCCTCGATACATGCATGAAAAAATCCAGAGTTACAGTCACCGTCATGTAGCCATTTGATTTTAGAACTCTCCCTATCCTGCCTTTCCTAGCTAAGAATCAAGGGGTAAAAGAATTTCTTCCTATTGTTTAGCTTATAAAAGGTCCCCTCATCCCAATTACTCTCGAGGCTTCCCTCGAGCCTCTCAATTTCAGCACTGATCTTAGCCAGATCTTGATCCCTATGAGGCTTGCTTCGAACTCAAGCTTGGAGGTCCCCCTTGAGCCTTCTGAGTTTATTATGGAGGTGTGTCCACGCCTGTCCCTATGCTGCTATGCCCCATGAAACTTGAATAATATGCTGGAATTCCGGATCCTCCACCCATTAATGTGAGAAGGATAATTTTTCCTCCCGGTCGCCCCTAGAAGCCATAGTAAAACGAAGTAGAGAGTGACCGGACAAATTTTGAGGCAAATGCTCAACATTCAAATCAGGATAGGAGGAGATAAATTCACAATTCGCTAAGTAGCGGTCCAGCCTACTTTATGTCCACTTCCTTCCTCTCTGGTTGTTGCACCAGGTGAAGTGGTCACTAACATAATCTAGATCCTTCAACCCATTTCTGGTCACGAAACCCATGAAGTTTTGGCTTGTAATATAGGGGAACAATCCCTCCCCCTTCTTCTCCTGAGGGTCGGACACAATGTTAATGTATCCCCCCAGAAACCATGAAAAAGTCCTTGGATCGAAAGCATCCAGATCACTCCAGAGAGTTTTGCGGGCCTGCATGTCACATTTGGCATAAATGCAAGAGAAAAAGAAACAATGTGGTCCCGAGGTAACCATTGTAGTGATGAACTGGTCTGAGGATTCTATTAGATCGACAGTGAATTTTTGTTTCCAGAAAAGCCAAATGTGACAATTCATTGGGTTGGCATGCATCTGGTGATGCACCCTCATTCTACGAGCAAAATATTCAATTTTATCAGATCCTTGCTTAGATTCCAAGACTACAACAAGATAGATAGAATTATTCCAGAGCTCGTTGGCTATGAAGTCTATCTTAACCCTGGCTCCGAGACCCCTGGCGTTCCACAAGAGGAACAAGATCATTGATAGGGGCTGCGTCCGGATTTGGCCCCTAATGAATGAGCCTGCTGCAACAGAGACATCACTACAATAGCCTTAAGCTTAGACTGTGATCTGGTGCATACTCCCTCCCACACCGATGACACCCCCGCTGCTGGTGAACGCTAGTCTGAGTGGAACAAAATTCTCAGGGACACATTACCTACTCGAGAAGGAGATGAACATGCGGAGCCTTTGAACACAGACCTGTCTTCATTTTGATCCCCATTGAACTTGACCATATCATTATTCTGCTCCCGCTGTGATAGAATTTCCATTCGAGGAGGAGAAAGCCACGCCAAGCATGGGAGGACTTCCACTATAAGGCCCCAGCCTTAAACCTTACTTAATCTTGAGTTATTAAAAGATTACACCTTGAGTATCTTTTCGGGTTTAGATTTTTAGAGAATTAGATCATAAAACATGCATTACATTACACATATAAACAAAGTGGTTACATAAAGATAGTATTCTTCATTCCCATAAATGGAAACATATTTAAAATAAAACATGGATTCTTTCTTGACACTTCCTTGACACTATCATCATATCATGTACCTTTCCCTTGACCTGTGAAAAACATTTTCAAAAAACATGGGATGAGCATAAAAAGCTCAATAAGGGATATAAAAATATGGAAATGAAACATGGGCACATATATACATAAGAATGAGATCAAACTTTACCCATAAAACATAAGCACTTTAACATACCTCATCAAATCATGAATAAATCATAGAAATCATAAGACATAAAGGTAACAAGAGGCATTCATAACATTCTTACGTAGGGAGTAACCCTCTTGGTTACGTTTGGAATACCCATCACAGTATATTCCCTAAATCTCTTTAGAGAAACCTTAACGTTTCACTCCTTCGTGTTACCCAATGCATTGGAGAGCTATATCGGGCTCACCCACCCTTAGTTTTTCATGGAACCACTCATCTTCATAATAATGCCCAAGAACCTCAACATAATCGTATCACATAAAACATGCATAAAGGAAACATAACATTTCCACCTTTCAATCACAAGATATCAATACAACACATTGATATAAAAACATCATGAAAACCATTTTCAATACCAAAATAAAAGAAAATTAAAACATGGTATTTATTTTTCTTTTAAAAAGAATGTATGGCTTGTAGAGCAAGTCGAAACCCAAATAACGGTCATAGCAGCGGAGAAGTCATTGTCGCCGCATACGTACGACAAAAACATTCCCTTTTGTCTTTTTGTAAAACACTTCGTATAAAAAATATTCCTTTTGTATAAACGTAAAAGTCAAAGGGGTTTATACACCGTATAAAAGAATGTTGTGTATAAAATAAAATATGCCTCAATGAAAGGAGATTGAGACGAAATCCCATACCTCGGGTCCGACATGACTTGGTCGTTCTTTAATCTCCTGAATAATAAACTTGAGTTAATTTCTACTTGTTTAAGAACCTTTTTCAAGTTCATTATTCCTTTTATACCACTTATTTCCAGGTCATGAACAATATGTAATTATTTAAGTTAATAACGGTCGTTTTAACTATCATTGGTACTTGAGTAAAAAATAAGCCCTTTATAATTACAAGTTGTTCATGTATCCATTATATCTAGAATGGTATTCATCATTTAGATATTATATATGTCATATATATCCATTACATTCATTCATTTACAATATTACATAATCATTTAGAGGTATGAAATGAAATGCACCGTTCATGGAGACGGTAAGCCGTACGTACGCATGAACGCTACTTCCATTTCTATTTCTTATTTTATAAAATGGAATCATAATGATATAAATGTATATTATAATTAAAGTATAATATCATAGTTCCATCCTTTATATGTCCCACATATGGTATTTAACGAATCAAATCACTTTGAGGGGGCGGTAGTCCGCACTTCCTTAAATGAAGATATCGCGTTTACCCATAAAGGAAACCATAAAGGTATGACCAAAATGAAAAATACAGAAGCTTAAGGAAAACATAAACATATTATATATCATATATAAATATAGTTTCATCTTAATGGCCACCTTTTAAGGTGTTAAAGGAATGATGAACAATCATCGTTTCGGGAGGCATAAATTCACCATCCACGGAAACAGTATGTTCATTAACCATTAGATGTAGGTGTGTGTAAGTGTAGCTTGAATCCTTCTTATAAAAACATCCTAGTATATTGAAGATACTGTAGTTGTTACAAAAGAAATAAATAAAAAGAGTTTTGGGGGTTGGAGAAGCAAAATAAAACAAAAGGACTCAAGTGAAGACATTACCTTAAAATCGGGTAACTCCTTTTGGTTTGAGCTCAAAGGCTTCATTGGGAACACTTATGCCAAAAGTGAGGCTTCAAAGACTAAGAGAGGGAAGTGGAGAGACAAAATGGGTAGGGTTTGGCCCAGCCAAAGGCTTTGGGAGTGTGGGTAAGGAGGTAGAGGTGGGGGCCTTTTATAAGAGGAGAGGAGGGACACTCTTGGAAAGTAAAGAAATATTACTTTATTTGAAAATGAGTTCCGGATTTAAATGGTCCCACATTGATATAATTCTAGACTAAGGTGATAAGGGTTCGAAATCCACCCATCCAATCGGTTTTGGACATGTTTAGGTCATAGATTTTACATTATCTTCTTATTTTATTTAAATCCTTTATTAATGAGGTAATCGCTACACCATTATGATGTCAGAAATACTTTTATTTATTTAATGTCAAAAAATTATAAAAAAAAATACTATGATGTAGGAAAGATTTTTATCTTTCCAATGAATATTTATAGTTAAAAATATGGCTTGTATAACCCCATTTAAGAATTGTTTTCGTAAAACATATTATGTTTGTGTCATTTTTACTTTTACGTTAAATAAAAAGTTATTTATGTCATTTCCCAACAAAAGTGGCTCCATGGGGTCCCCTAGTTGACCCATGGATTTTCTTGGTCGGCCATGAAACATCCAATGAGGGTAGGACATGTGTCAAGCTCAACTCATACTATTAAAACATTATTTTCCCTTAAACTACACTAGTTACCACTAATCACGATTAAAAACTTAATAAGTTACTATTCACCAAAAATTTATTTTAATCCCAATGAACCACATTTTACTTCTTAATGACAACAATTTATGTCGGATTTTTGAAATTCAAAACACAAAGGTGGCAAAATTTCATTTAAATGGAAAATCAGTTTTTTATAAGAACCACTTAGTGGTTTCACTATTCATCAAAAATTGAAGTTTTTCAGAAAGATACCAAAACTTCACCCTAAGCTATATTTTATATTCTGAAAAAAATGATGTCTATTTTAAAAAATTCAAATCATATAAGTTACATTAATTAATTTAATAATTAATTCCCGCTTTCATGACAAATAGCATGTGTTTATGAAACAATAAGTATCAAAATATTGACACCAGTTTAAGTCCAATTTCAAAGTGAAATTGATTCCAATGACCACCATTTGATTAAATGGTAAAAATATATTCTAATTTCACTTCAAAACCAATTAAAAAGATAATCTATTCATATAAATAAATTATATTAAAAAACAGTTTTGATGTAAAATGCAGTATTTTTCACTATTCATTAAAAAATGAACATTGTCAGAAAAATACTAAAAATCCACACAAAGTAAATTTTGATGTCCCAATCATAAAGAATGAGTTTATTTTGACAAAAATAGTTTATAAAATTGTCAAAAGATAGATTCAAAAATGTTTTGCCATCAAAAGGCAGTAAAACAATCTTTTAAAAATATTAGTGTATTCCATGCTTAAGATTGGATTTATTCTCATTTTAAGCCTCTAAAACACTATCTAATTCATTAATGGGAATAGATAAAAATATATATTATTCATTACTTACTTGGGATGTTACATCCTTCCCCCCTTTAGAAAATTGTGTCCCTGCAATTTATTTACTTATCGAACAAATGGGGGTACTTATCTCTCATTGCATTTTCAGATTCCCATGTTGCCTCTTCCATCATTGGGGTTTTCCACAAAACCTTTACCTGATGTATCAACTTATTCTGTAACACTTTCTCCCTACAGTCAAGAATCTGGACCAGTTGTTCCTCATAAGATAGGTTCTCTTCCAGCTGAACTACCTCTGGACTCAAAACATGAGATGGATCTGGCATGTACTTTCTCGGCATCGAAACATGAAAAACATTGTGAACCTGAGATAAACTCGGAAGTAAAGCCACTTGGTAAGCAACTGATCCAACTCTCTCTGGAATTTCATATGGTCCAATGAACCTTGGACTTAGCTTTCCTTTCTTACCAAATCGCATCACACATTTCCATGGTGAGACTTTGAGAAAAACATGATCACCTACCTCAAAAGAGAGATCCTTCCTCCTTTGTCCGCATAACTCTTCTGCCTACTCTGAGCTGTTCTCATGTGCTTCTGAATCAGCTGAAATTTTTCTGCCATCTCTTCTACCAATTCTGGTCCCATCAACTTCCTTTCACCCACTTCATCCCAGAAAGCTGCAGTTCGACACCGCTTCCCATATAACGCCTCAAATGGTGCCATGTTTATACTGGAATGAAAACATTTATTATATGAAAATTCAACCAAAGAAAGATGTTTGTCCCAACTTCCCTGATAATCCATCGAACAAGCTCGTAGAAAATCCTCCAATGTCTGAATTGTTCGTTCTGACTGCCCATCTGATTGAGGATAAAAATCTATACTAAAATTTAATTCAGTACCCAACGACTTCCGAAGGCCTTTCCAAAAGTTAGAAGTGAACCTGGGATCACGGTCAGATACAATGGAGAGAGGAACTCCATGTAACCTGACTATCTCTTTAAGATACAAATGGGAAAGTTGATCTAGGGAAAATGTATCTCGTATAGCAAGGAAATGAGCAGATTTGGTCAAGCGATCAACAATAACCCAGATTGCATTATTACATCGAGATGTCTTTGGTAATCCCACAACGAAGTCCATGGATATATTCTCCCATTTCCACTCTGGAACTGGTAAAGGATGAAGCATCAATTTCGGTAACTGCTGCTCTGCTTTAACCTATTGACAATTCAAACACTTCACTGTAAAATCAGTAATATCTCTTTTCATTCCATCCCATCAATAATAATCCCAAAGATCTCTATATATCTTAGTACTGCCTGGATGAAATGAAAATGGAGAACTATGAGATTCACATAACAACTGTCTCTTCAACTGTAAATCACAAGGCACACACAATCTATTCCCAAATATCAAACTGAAATCATAATCAATGTTGTATTCAGGCAACATACCTTTCTGAACCAGCTCTACCTTTTTCTGCAACTCACTGTCTTGCTTCTGTGCTTGCTTGATTCTATCTGATAGAGATGATCTCACTGATACCTAAAAAAAACAGAGTAACTTCCTACACCAACAACTTCTATGCCAAAGTTCATCAAATCCTTAACCAAAGGATCACATTCCAAACACAACATTTCTAATGAAGCATTACCTTTTCGACTCAAAGCATCAGCCACTTTATTTGCTTTTCCCGGATGGTAATGAATTGTACAATCATAATACTTTACTAATTATAGCCATCTCCTTTGTCTCATGTTCAATTCTTTCTGAGTGAATATATACTTTAAACTTTTGTGATCGGTATATATTTCACACTTTACTCCATACAAATGATGCCTCTAGATTTTTAAAGCAAAAACAACAGCAGCTAATTCCAAATCA
Organism: Viscum album; assembly: GCA_963277665.1. Taxonomy (NCBI): domain Eukaryota; kingdom Viridiplantae; phylum Streptophyta; class Magnoliopsida; order Santalales; family Viscaceae; genus Viscum; species Viscum album. The sequence goes on along the minus strand of OY728155.1, from coordinate 159,532,572 downwards.
TGTGTAGGGTAATTTACCTCATGAGTTTTCAACTGTCGTGAAGCATAAGCAATTACCTGATCATTCTGCATTAGAACGCAACCAAGTCCTTTCAATGAAGTATCACTGTATATAACAAACTCACCATTCCTGGAAGGTAGTCGCAAAACTGGGGCATTCACCAATCTTCTTTTCAATTACTAAAAACAATCATCACATTCTTTTGTCCAGATAAACTTAACACACTTCCGAGTTAGCTTAGTCATTGGACTAGATAATCGTGAAAAATTTATTACAAACCTTCGGTAATTGCCTGCCAAACCATGGAAGCTACAAATCTCGGTTACATTTGTGGGTCTTGGCTAGTCTTCCACAACTTTTGTTTTTGCAGGATCAACAGTTATTCCATTTTTAGAAACAATATGACCAAGGAAAGAAATTTGTTGCAACCAAAACTCACACTTGCTGAATTTTCCATACAGTTTCTTTTCTTTTAAGGTTTTCAAGATAACCCTTAAGTGTCTTTCATGCTCTTCTTTACATTTAGAAAACACCAAAATATCATCAATGAAAACCACCACAAACTTATCCAAGAACTCATGTAAAATTCTATTCATTAAGTACATGAATAGAGCAGGTGCATTGGTTATCCCAAAAGGCATTACTACAAATTCATAATGGCCATATCTTGTACAGAACGCGGTCTTAGGAACATCTGCTTCCTTTACCTTCACCTGATGGTACCCCGATCTCAAGTCAATCTTTGAAACATACTGAGCTCCCTGGAGCTGATCAAACAAATCATCGATATGAGGCAAAGGATATTTGTTCTTAATAGTGATGTTATTTAAGGCCCTATAATCAATGCAAAGTCTCATAGAACCATCTTTCTTTTTAACAAATAAAACAAGAGCACCCCATGGTGATGTGCTACGTAGAATGAAACCTTTCTATAATAAATCTTGCAATTGCTCCTTCAACTCTAAAAGTTCAATTTGAGCCATTCGATAAGGGGGTTTTGAAATTGGCTTAGCATCAGGAACTAAGTCAACAGTAAACTCAACTTCCCGATCTGGTATTATTCCAGGAAACTCATCAAGAAAAACATCAGGATACTCATTTACCACTGGCACATCATTAATCTGAATAGTTACTTTATTTTCAACGATGTGTGCAAGGTAACATTCATTTCCATCTTTTACAAGTTTCTTGGCCTCTTGATAAGTTATCAATAGTAAGGGTTCATTCTTGTACACAAACTGAAAGTCTTTATGAAAAGAAACTTCTTTAGCTCTACAGTCAATCTTAGCATGGTAAATAGAGAGCCAATCCATACCCAGGATAACATCAAACTCTACTAGAGGTAGAACAATAAGGTTTCCAAGTAGGTTCTTTCCACATATAAGGATAGGAAGATTCTTATAAATTCTTTTTGCCTCAACATTTCCCCCAGGTGTTTTTACCACAAGTTCAGGAGTCATTTCTTGAGATGTTATTCCCATTTTACTAGAAAAGTTTTCAGAGATGAAAGAATGTGTAGACCCCGAATCAAACAACACACTGACATAATCTGAAAAAACAAAGTACCTGATACAACTTCATTTAATGGCCTGACGTCTGCTGAAGTAGTTGCATAGGATTTCACCACCCCTTTCTACTTGTAGTCTAACTACTTCCCATCCCTCAAGCTCTTTGTCAGACACTCATTTGCATAGTGACCCATCTCATTGCACTTATAACATTTTACTAACTGTAAATCAAATTTGGTCTTACCATCACCCTGATCTTTTTCAGTGTAATCCCGAGGCTTATGTCCCATCTTACCACATCGGTAGCACTTTCCAGAATTCAGAAGACATTCCCCAGCATGCCTTTTCCCACATTTATCATAAACTAGAAACTTAGTTTTCTTACCATCAGACTTTTTTGAAGAATTATTACCTTTCTCTTGCCAACTCGGTCTCTTCTTCTGCTGGTTGTTATAGAACACTTGATCATCGGCAAACTCCATTTCCACCTTCTCAGCACATCGAACAAGATTTTCATAACTTTTAAACTCACAATAAGCTAATGCCCTTTGATATTTTCGCTTTAATCCTGAGTAAAAACGATTGATTTTACTATCAAGGTCTCGGATAAAATTGGGAGCATACCTTGCCAATCGAGTGAACCTTTCTTCATAGGCATCCACTGAGTCTTCCTCTTGCCTCAATTCCAAGAATTGCTTTTCCATCCTAAGTCGAACAGCCTTAGGAAAATACTTCTCAAGAAACATACCTTTGAATTCATCCTAGTCAAGAGCATCAATCTCATCAGTGTCCCTGATATTTTTAACCATCGACCACCCCGGATCTGGTTCACCCTCCAAACGGTAAATAGCAAGACTAACCTTTTGATTTTCTGAACACCCCATGACATCGAAAATCTTCTCCAGTGCTTTAATCCACCCTTCAGCTAACACAGGGTTAGATGATCCTCTGAATGATGGGGGATGTTGCCTCATGAAATGTTCCACCACTGACATGTTCCTCTGCGGTTGATTTGGCTGATCTCGTTCATGGATACCACCGCCATTTATCGCTTGAGTCAACTGTGCAATTACTGCAACAAACTGTTCAGTTCCAATTCCGACCATCTCAGGATGATGATTCGGAAGCTTATTTCTTTCTGTATGCCTTCCTAGCACTGCTTCCCTGTTTCCTCTGCGGAAAACCATTCTGAACAAACATGTCCTAGATGAAGCAACATGGTAATCTTCAAATGCTATATCATTTCAATTTGACCATAAAAAAATATTTTTGGATAATCATTTAATAGAATTATAACTCCTAAAGTTATCTAAAATAACCTTTGATACCAACTATAAGGCCCTAGCCTTAATCCTTACTTAATATTGAGTTATTAAAAGATTACACCTTGAAGATCTTTTCGGGTTTAGAGTTTTAGAGAATTAGATCATAAAACTGGCATTACATTCCACATATAAACAAAGTGGTTACATAAAGATAGTTTTCTTCATTCCCATCAACGGAAACATATTTAAAATAAAACATGGATTCTTTCTTGACACTTCCTTGACACTATCATCATATCATGTACCTTTCCCTTGACCTGTGAAAAACATTTCAAAAAAACTTGGGATGAGCATAAAAAGCTCAGTAAGGGATATAAAAATATGGAAATGAAACATGGGTACATATATACATAAGAATGAGATCATACTTTACCCATAAAACATAAGCACTTTTGTATACCTCATCAAATCATGAATAAATCATAGAAATCATAAGACATAAAGGTAACTTGAGGCATTCATAACATTCTTACGTAGGGAGTAACCCTCTTGGTTATGTTTGGAATACCCATCATAGTATATTCCCTAAATCTCTTCGGAGAAACCTTAATGTTTCACTCCTTCGCGTTTCCCAATGCATTAGAGAGCTATATCGCGCTCACCCGCCCTTAGTTTATCACGGAACCACCCGTCTTCATAATAATGCCCAAGAACCTCAACATAATCGTATCACAAAAAACATGCATAAAGGAAACATAACATTTCCACCTTTCAATCACAAGATATCAATACAACACATTGATATAAAAACATCATGAAAACCATTTTCAATACCTAAATAAAAGAAAATTAAAACATGGTATTTATTTTTCTTTTAAAAAGAAGGTATGGCTTGTAGAGGAAGCCGAAACCCAAATAACGGTCACGACGGTGGAGAAGTCATTGTCGCTGCATACATACGACAAAAACATTACCTTTTGTCGTTTTGTAAAATGCTTCGTATAAAAAAGATTCCTTTTGGATAAACGTAAAAGTCAAAGGGGCTTATACACCGTATAAAAGAAAGTTGTGTATAAAATAAAATATGCCTCAATGAAAGGAGATTGAGACGAAGTCCCATACCTTGGGTCCGACTTGACTCGGTCGTTATTTAATCTCCTGAATAATAAACTTGATTTAATTTCTACTTGTTTAAGAACCTTTTTTAATTTCATTATTCTTTTTATATCACTTATTGCCATGTCATGAACACTATGTAATTATTTAAGTTAATAACGGCCGTTTTAACGATCATTGGTACTTGAGTAAAAAAAAGCCCTTTATAATTACAAGTTGTTCATGTATCCATTATATCTAGAATGGTATTTGTGATGTAGATATTATATATGTCATATATATCCAGTACATGCATGCATTTATAATATTACATAATCATTTAGAGGTAAGAAATGAAATGCACCGTTCATCGAGACGGTAAGCCGTACGTACGCATGAACGCTACTTCTATTTCTATTTCATATTTTATAAAATGGAATCATAATGATATAAAGTTATATTATAATTACAGTATAATATCATATATAATATCATAGTTCCATCCTTTATACGTCCCACATATGGTATTTAACAAATCAAATCACTTTGAGGGGGCGGTAGTCCGCACTTCCTTAAATGAAGATATCGTGTTTAGCCATAATGGAAACCATAAAGGTATGCCCAAAATGAAAAATACAGAATCTTAAGGAAAACAAAAACATATTATATATCATATATAAATATAGTATCATCTTAATGGCCACCTTTGAAAGTGTTAAAGGAATGTTGAACAATCATCGTTTCGGGAGGCATAAATTCACCATCCACGGAAACAGTATGTTCATTAACCATTAGATGTAGGTGTGTGTAAGTGTAGCTTGAATAATTATTATAAAAACATCCTAGTATATTTAATATACTTTTGTTGTTACAAAATAAATAAATAAAAAGAGTTTAGGGGGTTGGAGAAGCAAAATAAAACAAAAGGACTCAAGTGAAGACATTACCTTAAAATCGGGTAACTCCCTTTGGTTTGAGCTCAAAGGCTTCCTTGGGAAGACTTCTGCCCAAAGTGAGGCTTCAAAGAGTAAGAGAGGGAAGTGAAGAGACAAAATGGGCAGGGGCTGGCCGAGCCAAAGGCTTTGGGAGTGTGGGTAAGGAGGTAGAGTTGGGGGCCTTTTATAAGAGGAGAGGAGGGGCACTCTTGGAAAGTAAAGAAATATTACTTTATTTGAAAATGAGTTTCGGATTTAAATGGTCCCACATTGATATAATTCGAGGATAAGGTGATAAGGGTTCTAAATCCACCCATCCAACAGGTTTTGGACATGTGTAGGTCATCGATTTTACATTATCTTCTTATTTTATTTAAATCCTTTATTAATGAGGTAATTGCTACATCATTATGATGTTAGAAATACTTTTATTTATTTAATGTCACAAAATTATAAAAAAAATACTATGATGTAGGAAATATTTTTAGATTTACAATGAATGTTTATAGTCAAAACTCTGTCTTGTATAGTCCTATTTAACAATTGTTTTCGTAAAACATATTATGTTTGTGTCATTTTTACTTTTACAATAAATAAAAAGTTATTTATGTCATTTTCCAACAAAAGTGGCTCCATGGGGTCCCCAAGTTGACCCATGGATTGTAATGGTCTTCCATGACACATAAAATGAGGGTAGGACTTGTGTCAAGCTCAACTCATACTATTAAAACAATATTTTTACTTTAAACTACACAAATTACCACTAATCGCGATTAAAAACTTAATAAGTTACTATTCACCAAATATTTATTTTAATCCTAATGAACCATATTTTACTTCTTAATGGAAACAATGTATGTTTGATTTTTGAAATTCAAAACACAAAGGTGGTAAAATTTCATTTAAATGGAAAATCAGTTTTTTATAAGTACCACTTAGTGGTTTCACTATTCATCGAAAATTAAAGTTTTTCATAAAGATACCAAAACTTCACCCTAAGCTATATTTGATATTCTGAAAAAAAAATGATGTCTATTTTACAAAATTCAAATCATATAAGTTAAATTAATTAATTTAATAATTAATTCCCGTTGTCATGACAAATAGCGTGTTTTTATGAAACAATAAGTATCAAAAGATTGACACCAGTTTAAGTCCAATTTCAAAGTGAAATTGATTCCAATGACCAACATTTGATTAAATGGAAAAAATATATTCTAATTTCACTTCAAAACCAATTCAAAATATAAACTATTCATATAAATAAATTAGATTAAAAAGCAGTTTTGATGTAAAATGCAGTATTTTTCACTATTCATTAAAAAATGAACATTGTCAGAAAAATACTAAAAATTCACACAAAGTAAATTTTGATGACCCAATCATAAATAATGAGTTTATTTTGACAAACATAGTTTATAAAATTTTCAAAAGATAGATTCAAAAATGTTTTTCCATTAAAAGGCAGTAAAACAATCTTTTAAAAATATTAGTGTATTCCATGCTTAAGATTGGATTTATTTTCATTTTAAGCCTCTAAAACACTATCTAATTCATTAATAGGCATAGATAAAAATATCTATTATTCATTACTTACTTGGGATGTTACATCCTTCCCCCATTTAGAAAATTTCATCCCCGCAATTTATTTACTTATCAAACAAATGGGGGTACTTATCCCTCATTGCATTTTCAGATTCCCATGTTGCCTCTTCCATCATGTGGTTTTTCCACAAAACCATTACCTGATGAATCACCTTATTTCGTAACACTTGATCCCTGTTGTCAATAATCTTGACCGGTTGTTCCTCATAAGATAGGTTCTCTTCCAGCTGAACTACCTCTGGACTCAAAACATGAGATGGATCTGGCATGTACTTTCTCAGCATCGAAACATGAAAAACCTTGTGTACCTGAGATAAACTCGGAGGTAAAGCCACTCGGTAAGAAACTGTTTCAACTCTCTCCAGAATCTCATATGGTCTAATGAACCTTGGACTTAGCTTTCCTTTCTTACCAAATCGCATCACACTTTTCCATGGTGATACTTTGATAAAAACATGATCACCTACCTCAAAAGAGAGATCCTTCCTCCTATTGTCCGCATAACTCTTCTACCTACTCTGAGCTGTTCTGATTTGCTTCTGAATTAGCTGAACTTTTTCTGCCATCTCTTCTACCAATTCTGGTCCCATCAACTTCCTTTCACCCACTTCATCCCAGAAAGCTGGAGTTCGACACCGCTTCCCATATAACTCCTCAAATGGTGCCATCTGTATACAGGAATGAAAACTGTTATTATATGAAAATTCAACCAAAGAAAGATGTTGGTCCCAACTTCCCTAATAATCAATCGAACAAGCTCGTAGCATATCCTCCAATGTCTGAATTGTTCGTTCTGACTGCCCATCTGATTGAGGATGAAAAGTTGTACTAAAATTTAATTCAGTACCCAATGACTTCTGAAGGCCTTTCCAAAAGTTAGAAGTGAACCTGGGATCACGGTCATATACAATGGAGAGAGGAACTCCATGTAACCTGACTATCTCTTTATGATACAAACAGGAAAGTTGATCTAGGGAAAACGTATCTCGTATAGCAAGTAAATGAGCAGATTTTGTCAAGCGATCAACAATAACCCAGATCGCATTATTACCTCGAGATGTCTTTGGTAATCCCACAACGAAGTCCATGGATATATTCTCCCATTTCCACTCTGGAACTGGTAAAGGATGAAGCATCCCTTTCGGTAACTGCCAGTCTGCTTTAACCTGTTGACAAGTCAAACACTTCACTGTAAAATCAGCAATATCTCTTTTCATTCCATCCCACCAGTAATACTCCCGAAGATCTCTATACATCTTAGTACTGCCTGGATGACCTGAAAATGGAGAACTATAAGCTTCACATAACAACTCTCTCTTCAACTGTAAATCACAAGGCACACAAAATCTCTTCCCAAATCTCAAAATGCAATCATTATCAATTTTTAATTCAGGCAACTTACCTTTCTGAACCAGCTCTACCTTTTTCTGCAACTCACTATCTTGTTTCTGTGCTTGCTTGATTCTATCTGATAGATATGATCTCACTGATACCTGAAACAAAACAGAATAACTTTTTTCACCAACAACTTCTATTCCAAAGTTCATCAAATCCTTAACCAAAGGATCACGTTCCAAATGAAACATTGCTAATGAAGCATTACTTTTTCGACTCAAAGCATCAGCCACTTTATTTGCTTTTCCCGGATGGTAATGAATTGTACAATCATAATCCTTGATTAATTCTAGCCATCTACTTTGTCTCATGTTCAATTCTTTCTGAGTGAATATATACTTTAAACTTTTTTGATCGTTATATATTTCACACTTTACTCCATACAAATGATGCCTCCAAATTTTTAAAGCAAAAACAACAGCAGCTAATTCAAATCATGTGTAAGGTAATTTACCTCATGAGTTTTCAACTGTCGTGAAGCATAAGCAATTACCTGATCATTCTGCATTAGGACGCAACCAAGTCCTTTCAATGAAGCATCACTGTATATAACAAACTCACCATTCTTGAAAGGTAGTGCCAAAACTGGATCATTCACCAATCTTCTTTTCAATTCCTGAAAACAATCATCACATTATTTTGTCCAAATAAACTTAACACCCTTCCGAGTTAGCTTAGTCATTGGACGAGATAATCATGAAAAATTTCTAACAAACCTTCGGTAATAGCCTTCCAAACCAAGAAGCTATGAATCTCGGTTACATTTGTCGGTCTTGGCCAGTCTTCCAAAACTTTTGTTTTTGCAGGATCAATAGTTATTCCATCTTTAGAAACAATATGACCAAGGAAAGAAATTTGTTGCAACCAAAACTCACACTTTCTGAATTTTCCATACAGTTTCTTTTCTTTTAAGGTTTTCAAGATAACCCTTAAGTGTCTTTCATGCTCTTCTTTACTTTTAGAAAAAACCAAAATATCATCAATGAAAACCACCACAAACATATCCAAGAACTCATGGAAAATTCTATTCATTAAGTCCATGAATACAGCAGGTGCATTGGTTAGCCCAAAAGGCATTACTAAAAATTCATAATGGCCATATCTTGTACGGAACGCGGTCTTCGGAACATCTGCTTCCTTTACCTTCAGCTGATGGTACCCCGATCTCAAGTCAATCTTTGAAAAATACTGAGCTCCCTGGAGCTGATCAAACAAATCATCGATATGAGGCAATGGATATTTGTTCTTAACAGTGATGCTATTCAAGGCTCTATAATCACTGAAAAGTCTTATAGAACCATCTTTCTTTTTAACAAATAAAACAAGAGCACCCCATGGTGATGTGCTAGGTCGAATGAAACCTTTCTCTACTAAATCTTGCAATTGCTCCTTCAACTCTAAAAGTTCAATTTGAGCCATTCGATAAGGGGGGTTTTAAATTGGCTTAGCATCAGGAACTAAGTCAACAGTAAAATCAACTTCCCGATCTGGTATTATTCCAGGCAACTCATCAGAAAAAACATCAGGATACTCATTTACCACTGGCACATCATTAATCTGAACAGTTCCTTTATTTTCAATGATGTGTGCAAGGTAACATTAATTACCATCTTTTACATGTTTCTTGGCCTCTTGATAAGTTGTCAACAGTAAGGGTTCATTCTTGTACACAAAATGAAAGTCTTTCTGAAAAGAAACTTCTTTATATCTACAGTCAATATTAGCATGGTAAATAAAGAGCCAATCCATACCCAGGATAACATCAAACTCTACTAGAGGTAGAACAATAAGGTTTGCAAGTAAGTTCTTTCCACAGATAAGGATAGGAAGATTCTTATAAATTTTTTTGCCTCAACATTTCCCCCAGGTGTTTTTACCACAAGTTCGGGAGTCATTTCTTGAGATGGTATTCCCATTTTACTAGAAAAGTTTTCAGAGATGAATTAATGTGTAGACCCCGAATCAAACAACACACTGGCATAATCTGAAAAAACAAAGTACCTGATACAACTTCATTTGGTGGCCCGACGTCTGCTGAAGTAGTTGAAAAGGATTTCACCACCCCTTTCTGCTTGTAGTCTAATTGCTTCCCATCACTCAAGCTCTTTGTCAGACACTCGTTTGCATAGTGACCCATCTCATTTCACTTATAACATTTTACTAATTGTAAATCAAATTTGGTCTTACCATCACCCTGATCTTTTTTAGTGCAATCACGAGCCTTATGTCCCATCTTACCACATCGGTAGCACTTTCCAAAATTTAGAAGAAATTCCCCAGCATGCCTTTTCCCACATTTATCACAAACTGGAAACTTAGTTTTCTTACCATCATACTTTTTTGAGAATTCTTACCTTTCTCCTGCCACCACAGTCTCTTCTCTGCTGGTTGTTATAGAACACTTGATCATCGGCAAACTCCATTTCCACCTTCTCAGAAAATCAAACAATCTTTTCATAACTTTTAAACTCACGAGAAGCTAATGACCTTCGATATTTTGGATTTAATCCTGAGTAAAAATGATTGATTTTACTATCAAGGTCTCAGATAAAATTTGGAGCATACCTTGCCAATCGAGTGATCCTTTCTTCATAGGCAGCCACTGAGTCATCCTCTTGCCTCAATTCCAAGAATTGCTTTTCCATCCTAAGTCGAACATCCTTAGGAAAATACTTCTCAAGAAACATACTTTTTAATTTATCCCAGTCAAGAGCATCAATCTCATCAGTGTCCCTGATATTTTTAACCATCGACCACCACTGATCTACTTCACCCTCCAAATTGTAAATAGCAAGACTAACCTTTTGATTGTCTGAACACCCCATGACATCGAAAATATTCTCCAGTGCTTTATTCCACCCTTCAGCTAACACAGGGTCATATGATCCTATGAATGATGGGGGATGTTGCCTCATGAAATGTTCCACCACTGACATGTTCCTCTGCAGTTGATCTGGCTGATCTAGTGCATGGATACCACCACCATTTATCGCTTGAGTCAACTGCGTCATTACTACAACAAACTGTTCAGTTCCAATTCCGACCATCTCAGGATGCTGATTCGGAAGGTTATTTCCTTCTATATGCCTTTCTAGCACTACTTCCATGTTTCCTCTGCGGAAAACCATTCTGAACAAACATGTCTTAGATGAAGCAACATGGTAATCTTCAAATGCTATATCATTTAAATTTGACCATAATAAAATATTTTTGGACAATAATTTAATAGAATTCTAACTTCTAAAGTTATCTAAACCGAAATTTGATACCAACTATAAGGCCCTAGCCTTAAAACTTACTTAATCTTGAGTTATTAAAAGATTACAACATGAGGATCTTTTCAGGTTTAGAGTTTTATAGAATTAGATCATAAAACTTGCATTACATTCCACATATAAACAAAGTGGTTACATAAATATATTATTGTTCATTCCCATCAATGGAAACATATTTAAAATAAAACATGGATTCTTTCTTGACACTACCTTGACACTATCATCATATCATGTACCTTTCCCTTGACTTGTGAAAAACATTTCAAAAAAACTTGGGATGAGCATAAAAAGCTCATTAAGGGATATAAAAATATGGAAATGAAACATGGGTACATATATACATAAGAATGAGATCATACATTACCCATAAAACATAAGCACTTTAACAAACCTCATCAAATCATGAATTAATCATAGAAATTATAAGTCATAAAGGTAACTTGAGGCATTCATAACATTCTTACGTAGGGAGTAACCCTCTTGGTTACGTTTGGAATACCCATCACAGTATATTCCCTAAATCTCTTCAGAGAAACCTTAATGTTTCACTCCTTCGCGTTACCCAATGCATTGGAGAGCTATATCGGGCTCACCCGCCCTTAGTTTATAACGGAACCACCCGTCTTCATAATAATGCCCAAGAACCTCAACATAATCGTATCACATAAAACATGCATAAAGGAAACATAACATTTCAACATTTCAATCACAAGATATCAATACAACACATTGATATAAAAACATCATGAAAACCATTTTCAATACCAAAATAAAAGAAAAGTAAAACATGGTATTTATTTTTCTTTTGAAAAGAAGGTGTGGCTTGTAGAGGAAGCCGAAACCCAAATAACGGTCACGGTGGCGGAGAAGTCGTTGTCGCCGCATACGTACGACAAAAACATTCCATTTTTTAATTTTGTAAAATGCTTCGTATAAAAAAGATTCCTTTTGGATAAACGTAAAAGTCAAAGGGGTTTATACACCGTATAAAAGAAAGTTGTGTATAAAATAAAATATTCCTCAATGAAAGGAGATTGAGACGAAGTCCCATACCTCGGGTCCGACTTGACTCGGTCGTTCTTTAATCTCCTGAATAATAAACTTGAGTTAATTTATACTTGTTTAAGAACCTTTTTCATGTTCATTATTCCTTTTATATCACTTATTGCATTGTCATGAACACAATGTAATTATTTAAGTTAATAACGGTCGTTTTAACGATCATTGGTACTTGAGTAAAAAATAATCCATTTATAATTACAAGTTTTTCATGTATCCATTATATCTAGAATGGTATTCATGATGTAGATATTATATATGACATATATATCCCGTACATGCATTCATTTATAATATTACATAATCATTTAGAGGTAAGAAATGAAATGCACCGTTCATGGAGATGGTAAACCGTACGTACGCATGAACACTACTTCCATTTCTATTTTGTATTTTATAAAGTAGAATCATAATTATATAAAGGTATATTATAATTACAGTATAATATCATAGTTCCATCCTTTATACGTCCCACATATGGTATTTAACAAATCAAATCACTTTGAGGGGGCGGTAATCCGCACTTCCTTAAATGAAGATATCACGTTTACCCATAATGGAAACCAGAAAGGAATGCCCAAAATGAAAAATACAGAAGCTTAAGGAAAACATAAACATATTATATATCATATATAAATATAGTGTCATCTTAATGGCCACCTTTGAAGGTGTTAAAGGAATGTTGAACAATCATCGTTTCGGGAGGCATAAATTCACCATCCACGGAAACAGTATGTTCATTAACCATTAGATGTAGGTGTGTGTAAGTGTAGCTTGAATCCTTATTATAACAACATACTATTATATTGAATATACTGTAGTTGTTACAAAATAAATACATAAAAAGAGTTTAGGGGGTTGGAGAAGCAAAATAAAACAAAAGGACTCAAGTGAAGACATTACCTTAAAATCGGGTAACTCACTTTGGTTTTAGATCAAAGACTTCCTTGGGAAGACTTCTGCCCAAAGTGAGGCTTCAACGAGTAAGAGAGGGAAGTGGAGAGACAAAATCCGCAGGGGTTGGTCGAGCCAAAGGATTTGGGAGTGTGGGTATGGAGGTAGAGGTGGGGGGGGCTTTTATAAGAGGAGAGGAGGGGCACTCTTGGAAAGCAAAGAAATATTACTTTATATGAAAATGAGTTTCAGATTTAAATGGTCCCACATTGATATAATTCGAGGATAAGGTGATAAGGGTTCGAAATCCACCCATCCAATAGGTTTTTGGACATGTGTAGGTCATAGATTTTACATTATCTTCTTATTTTATTTAAATCCTTTATTAATGAGGTAATCGCTACATCATTATGATGTCAGAAATAATTTTATTTATTTAATGTCAAAAAATTATAAAAAAATACTACGATGTAAGAAATCTTTTTATCTTTCCAATGAATATTAAAAGTCAAAAATATTACTTGTATAACCTTATTTAAGAATTGTTTTCGTAAAACATATTATGTTTGTGTCATTTTTACTTTTACATTAAATAAAAAGTTATTTATGTCATTTTCCAACAAAAGTGGCTCCATCGGGTCCCAAGTTGACCCATGGATTTTCTTGGTCGGCCATGACACTTCCAATGAGGGTAGGACATGTGTAAAGCTCAACTCATACTATTAAAACATTATTTTTACCTTAAACTACATTAATTACCACTAATTGCAATTAACAACTTAATAAGTTACTATTCACCAAAAATTTATTTTAATCCCAATGAACCAAATTTTACATCTTATTGACAACAATTTATGTCAGATTTTTGAAATTCAAAACACAAAGGTGGCAAAATTTCATTTAAATGGAAAATCAGTTTTTTATAAGTACCACTTAGTGGTTTCACTATTCATCAAAAAATTGATGTTTTTCAGAACGATACCAAAACATTACCCTAAGCTATATTTGATATTCTGAAAAAATGATGACTATTTTAAAAAATTCAAATCATATAAGTTACATTAATTAATTTAATAATTAATTTCCGTTGTCATGACAAATAGTGTGTTTTTATGAAACAATAAGTATCAAAAGATTGACACTAGTTTAAGTACAATTTCAAAGTGAAATTGATTCCAATGACCACCATTTGATTAAATGGTAAAAATATATTCTAATTTCACTTCAAAACCAATTCAAAAGATAATCTAATCATATAAATAAATTAGACTAAAAATCAGTTTTGATGTAAAATGCAGTATTTTTCACTATTCATTAAAAAATGAACATTGTTAGAAAAATACTAAAAATTCAGAAAAAGTAAATTTTGATGTCCCAATCAAAAATAATGAGTTTATTTTGACAAACATAGTTTATAAAATTGTCAAAAGATAGATTCAAAAATGGTTTTCCATCAAAAGGCAGTAAAACAAACTTTTAAAAATATTAGTGTATTCCATGCTTAAGATTGGATTTATTTTCATTTTAAGCCTCTAAAACACTATCTAATTCATTAATAGGCATAGATAAAAATATCTATTATTAATTACTTACTTGGGATTTTACAGGCACCCCCTCCTCCACCGAGACCAGACCATTTTGACGATGATTAGGCACACCTCCTAAAGCTTCCTAGACCAGCATACCAGGGACCTCAGGCTCCACAAATACAAAAGGACTGCATCTCGAAGAGGGGACCAGTAGAGATGGCACAGGGGGTTCTAATCTAAGGAGCAAGACATGCTAACCTGAGAAGAAACAAAAGGCACTAATGTCTTGCAAGACGAACGTTCCATTTTCGGTTGTAAAGCCTCCTTGGCTGTCATACAGGACCCCGGTAGTGGAGAGGTAGTAGCGGTCACCATCTTCCCCTTGGAGAATTCCCCTATGCCATTACGGACCAATAGGGATATGCCTCCCTTTTTAGAAGTGGGGAATGCATCGCACCTCAGTGCCTACTCCGGAGTCCAATCAGAACAACTAGAATGAATTTTACGACAGATCGACAGTGAGTGCCCTTAGAGCTTGCAGTGCGAGCAGAAGTGGGGAGGCACGGGGTACACCAACACCTGAGACCAGTACTTCCAGCCAGACACCCGGTGAATGATAAGAGGCGGGAGAGGGAGGGAAAGGTCCATTTAAACACAGATCCGAGCCTCCACAACCTCTTCAAGATGAAGGGTACAATTTTCCATGCAAAGAAAAGACCCAAGCAAACCCCCAATCTCCCGCAAAAAAAGATATATTCTGTAAGGGGAGAGGGAGTGCCAAAATGGAGATCCAGACCACAGCTTTGGAGGAATCCTGACCAAGATACATCTCCATAGACCATCTAAAAAAAGAGTAGATCCATCGCCCGAATGAACAGGAGCTTGAGCAAAAAGCCTTGACAATGTCCTCCTCCGAAGCCAGAACAACGCAGAAAGCTTTGCGATTCAGCACAGACACCTTGGACGGACAATCAAGATCCCAGGAACCCACATACTCACGGAACATGGAAAAGGGGGGCTTTTCAAAGCCGAATCTTGCCACTAGAGTCCACTTCAGATGCTCGGAGGCTTCATCAAATGCAGAGATGGATGCTGAGAGAACAGGGCAGCCACCATCTGAAGAAAAAACTGGATCGAGAGGAACAACAGGAAACCCCGAGACCCCGGAGGCTGGCGACGATTGGCCGAGAACATCCCTGAAGGAAGGCCCAGGCCGCGCGCTGGGCCCCACGTCCCAATCCTCACCAAGAGAGGGAGGTGGAGGTGCCGGTGAATCTAAAATCGGCGCCCTCGCCGTAACCGGAGAAGCATGAGAGGCAGCAACAATGGTCGAAAAAATTCGAACAGGAGGCAGTGCATGGAGCGTGTTCCTTCCGTTAATGATAGCTTCTTGTAGCTGGGACCAGAGGATAACAGTTATACTTGATTATAATGATATTACAAGGATTCTAAATTTTAAAAAATTAATAATTTTATTATGGTATAGACTAAATGAAATGTTATTATTTTGGTTTCCGATTGGAGAATTTTTTACAAAGAAACACTATACCAATTATGGGAGATAATTTTGTTTATAAAATTTTTTATTACATTAATTATCATGAACTTTTCTTACAAATATAATTTTTAATATTTTTTATAAAAATGTGTATGATATACATGTTATGGAAGGAGTCTAGATGAAATATTTAGGATTAGAATCTAAAAGATACAGGGATTCTAAATCAACCATCACATCATATTTAATTATAATGGATAAACACCGTCAACATCAATGGGATATATATATATATATAAAGAAACATTGAAGAAGTTTGTTGAATGTAAACAATAAGAAGATATTTTGGTAATTATAACATTATCTTTTTGAAGTAATTTTATATTACTAATCATATTAATGATCTAATTATTATTAATTTAAAGGAAATGAGGTGATCTCAACAAGAGGAGAAATAAAAAAATGTATATCTAGAAACATTATCTCATGCATGTTATATGTTAATAAAACAAAATATGATAGTTGAAAATGGTCAAAAAATGAAAGATGTGTCTTTAGACTTCGTAGAGGTTGAAACTTCTTCCCCCTCCACCGACTAGTTAGAAAAAATAAAAGAGGATCTAGAAGTGAAATAGGGGATAATAAATCATGGAATAGTCAAGGGTTTTATCTTAGAGGATTATAAGAAGTTATTTTATTATATTTATGTTATTTTATGTTTTATTCTATTAATTATATATTTTGCATCACAGTTTTGTTTTTCAAATATTATGTATTGGAATTCCATGAGGAATAGTGCACACATGGGAAATTCATACTAGAGGGTAGAAATGATATTCTATATATTTAATTGATAACTATTGAATACTGAGGTAGTGTATGAGGATATCCTATATGTGTATTGGAAAAACAAATTCTGGTCCTTCTGAAGATTCTTCGATGGGTATATTTATAAAAGATAAATATAGACTTTTGAAACCTTATTTCATGATTTGGGTCTGATAATGGGGGATAAAATAAGATATTTGAGAGAGTTGATGTTTTTATACATGTAATGGTAGTTTTGGAATACTGATCCCAATCCACCTCATAATGATGATCACACTCGTCTACCTCCACAACCTTATCCAACTCTCACATCTATTTCTACACATCTTTGAATTTATTATAAGTTATGTGTTGAGGATATTCATCCTCATAGTTTTTTCTTACTAAAATTTATATTATATTGGGGATATTTTTCATCATCATCAAATTGAGATAGAAAAAATTAGTTTCATTGTACAGGATATTATATATAGATGAGAAAAAAATATCATTTCCTATAGATGAGGTCACTACAGTTGGACAATGTATCCACAATTGTTTCTTCCTTTACACCTAGACTTTTTTTATAGAATACCATTTAAGTATGTGTATATTTTATCCTCTTTCTCATATTTATACTAATTTCAAATAAAAATAAAATTACTTTTTTTATCCATAAAAAATACTTTAATGGTACATATATTCAGTACAACCATAAGAATTATGTGTTGTTATGAATGTTGATATAACTTCTTATAAATATGATATATTTTAAAAATATTCATAAATTTATTGGGATTTTTTTACATTCTAGTGGATCTAGACATTTGTAGGCATGTAATAGCTATGATTATTTTTGATAAATAATATCATGTAGCATTTAACTATAGATGAGTTGGGAATCAATACACTTTAATTATTATCAATGTAATTCCATTGTCATATATTATTCAATTATTTAAATTTATTTAGTCATAATACATATTTTTTTATTAGGAATATTTATACAATTTCCCAACCATGATATAAAATTATCATATGGATTTATAGACAGAAATATTATTTCACTTATATCTATAACTATATGCGATATAGAAAGAACAATTTATTTTGTAGGAATATTTCAAAATAATGAAATTAATTTTTGGATTTTTCCATCGCATCAATGTAATGAAACACATATTTCATAATGTTTTATAACTCTTAATTTAATAACCACTAACATTATATTTTTTATATTAGTATCCATTAGATGCGCGATGTTTCTTCAATGAAGACGACACTTTACTAGATATTCTATGTCTATGGTGATGTGTGAGATAATTTTAAGAATTTATTTAACATGTATTTTTTAAATATTTGAATACTTATTTATATTATAATGACATTTAAATATATTACATACATATTTATTTTAAAAAGTGAATGGAATTAATTTTTAGAGATAACATGAAAGTAGTATAAAGGATAATATATTTAAAAGAAAAGATGGATTCTCATGAATAATATCTACATTTGTCTACAAGTATGTAATTTTTTTTCGAATTGAAAATTACATTTAAAATAGAATTTGAATCTTTAAAATAGGGTTATAGAATGTGGATATTGTGCAATAAGATTTATTTTTTAAACAGTTACAAAAACTGAATATACAAAATTACCGAAGGATATATTTTTTTTATAACCATTTTATTTTATTTTTCATTAATTACATATAGAAATGTTTTTCAGAGTTTGTTATTTTAATTGATAGCATTTTTATGACCCTTAAACATATACTAGATAATATATAAGTTACATACAAAGAGATGGGTGGATTATATTTGAGGTCATAATAGGTTTTTGTTTATTTTTAATATACCTTGTAATTTTTAAATTTAAAATTTAATATTAGAATGCATTGATTTTGTGATGCTATTTTTTGGTTTAATTATTTCTTTATATATTTATAGTCCTCCATTGTGCCACTCAAATAATCATTTATTTTTTATATTTTAAAAAACTTACTTTTAACATTAATTATTTTATAAACTATCTAAAAGTTTGAAAAAAGGCATTTACAAATTCGGTTTACAAAACCAACTAATTTGCAAAATCCTTTTCCATGTCATTTTTCATATAACTAACATGAAAAAACATCTCCAAAATGAATTTTTATGTCGGAATCTAGGATTCTTTTAGAAAACATATCATGTTTTTTATTTTAAAACTAACGTGATAAACTATTTTCCATATCAGTTTTATTTAACCTATATGGAAAACCACACACTATTATTCCATGTTTATTTCATTAGTTTTATAATAAGTGGAATGAAAAGAATATTTACAATATAACATTAAATAACATTATCTTGAATCTAATGTCACAAATAATTCATGAAAAACACTTTTCACCAGTATATATTCTAAATAAATTCAATATTATGACTTTGTTAATCATTCTTGCAAGGGATTAAGCTCCAAAATCACTTTTGATGAAAGTTTTCGTTGTAATATTGAGTCACAACATAAATCCAAGGGTGATGTTTTTATTATAAATACATCATTGAGATGAGTTCAACACTGTAATTAGGAGGTCCATGTTGTATAAATTCAAGTTCCCATTCATATTTAAATTTTGAATAATATAAATGAATCCTATATTGTTGATAATTAAAATAAATAAACACTCGATTCATATGGAGATTGAAATGAAATATTTTATTAGTGATTTAGATTTAAACTGTGATACTCAAATAAAACATAAAATAATAAAATCATGGTCTTTAAGATATTTAATATAATACATTCACTAGGAATTTTAAAAAATGAGTGATATTTAAAAAGTTAGTTAAATCTAGAAATATTTTCTAGAGATATATAGGGAGACCATAACAGTGAAACATCTTGGAGTATCAATATTTTCTATATAGATAGTAACATTAATTATTTGATATTATTCTATGTTATTTTTAATATATGAAATAAAGGTCACAACAAGTGTGAGAATAATCGAGAAATAATATACAGTTTTTTAGAATTTTGAGAGATAGATAAACTATTTCTATTGAAATACGAGGTCTCAATGAAATGATTCATTATTGAAAAATTGGATCTATTATACACAATAGTATTCATAAAGAATGAGGAAGATCTGAATAACATAATATCTAGTGTATGTATCAATACTATCACAACTAGTGATTTTGTTTAATGAGTACATAAGTAAATATGGATACCCCTATGTCCGTGGAGGGAGATCAATTCACAAGTGGCATAAAATAAGCCAGGAACATGAAGATATATTTATACAAGTAGTTCAATGTTGAAAAAGAATCCTCTGAATGAGGTTTCTAACCAATTATTAGAGGCTTTTGATTGGGGTGTCTAACCAATCACTGGAGGTCTGTAATTGAGGTGTTTAATCAACTGGTAGAGAATTACAACTACAATGTCTATCTATATCAAAAAACATGTGTCTTTAGAATTGAATCAATGTTGCAAAATATAACCAGCTTAAAAAGGACTGGTATTTAATACTATACATTATAAATATTTCTTGTTCCTATCCCTTTAATTTACATTGTACATTATTTGAAGCTGTAAGATGATATTCACAGGATATATCAAATTTAAGATTTCAAGATATTAATTTTAAAAGGGGTAGAATTCATAAAATTAGGAAATAGATACCCCCCTCTTGTGATCTATATGATCTATGGATCTATAAACATATAAGGAATGAATACAAAGGATGAGATTATGTTATCACTAGTATTAAGGGGTTCATGAAAATGAATCAGATATTTGTAAATATGTTATTCAATCAAGAATAGACAATGATGAATATTATTTTATTTATATTCATACATGTATATCATGCATGTTTTTTTGACATATTGAAACATCACCTTAAGGAATAGAGCTCTATTTATTATTGAAAACACCAATTGAAACTATTATAGAATATAAAGTAAATAAATCTTCTGTGATTAACATTTTTTTGAAGAATATTCTAGAAAAACCTTTTACACTCCCTTTAGTATAATTAAATGTTATAATAATACTAGATAATATATCACTATATGAATCCAACATTAACTATTAAGAGTGGTTAATCACATTCTATATCCAAAATCATTATTTGATTCTATAAAACATCATGAAGAATATGAAATTTATTTTGAAAAATCATTCTTATGAATAGATATGTTTCGCATATAATCATGTATATCTATCTCAAAAGATTGAGAAAAGTTGACGTTATTCCTCGATGACATTTTTATTGTGAGGGAATATATTAATGTGTTCCCAAAATATTTTCCCGACATTCCTCTTGATCAAGTGTAAGATCCAAACCATCGTAGAGGTATTTACTTGTATAAAATTTTGGTTAAACATCTATTTTTAGATAGGGAAGTGGTTCATGGTTTAATGGGAAGTCTAAAGGGTTTCCCATGGGTTCATGATATAAAAGGATAAGGTGTGAGGTTAATAGGTGTGCTGGACATGGTTGGTGTATGATTAGTACTAATCGTTCTCTTGGAAAGGGAAAATGTTTATCCATACCTCATCTTGGATAGAGGTTGACATACAGGAAGAGAATGGTTTTCCAAACAGTGTGGGTGATCCTAGGAGACTATGTATTTTACACTATATAATAAAGTGAGCCACATGGTGGGCGCATGATTTTTCAAATATGTGTAAAAATCTTGTGGCCCTTAAAAAGTACTGATTTCGTAATTTTCCCTCTGAATCTTAAATGAAGAACCCATAACTTTCTACCATATTCCTCCTCTAGTGGGACTAGTGATGAAGATAACCCTACTGAAATTCCAAGGGATGATTCCCCATCGATTCTAAGAGGTATTGAGTTTAGTTGGGTGTGGATCGAATCATAAGGGGAGTCTAACACTCCATTTTACATTATCATATGGATTAAGGATAGTAGAACTATTCTTATCCAAATAGATCACTAAAATATTAGTTTTATTGTAGATTCTAATATTGATATTTAAAGGGTATCTGAAACAGAATCAAGGGTTATGTTTATGCTTTCATTTTTTTGTGAACCTGAGGTAGGTGGTATTAAACATTTTCCCAAATTATCAAGGTTTTATATGTACATGTGGTTGTTCCAAGGTACTAAATTACTGAATTTATGTGTATTTGGATATTTAATGTGATGTGTACCTTAGTGTGAAATTTGAAACCCATTGTGGACCCCATTGGACCCATTAGGGATTTCATATGGGACATAGAGATACCCATGGGTTATGCCAAACCCTCAGAAAGAGACTGTTGAATGGGTAAACATTTAGGCTCATAAATTCTAAGAAATTAATAATTTTAAATGGTTTAATTGTTTATAGGAATGGTAAAAATGGGAAATTGAAATGGTTGTGATATAGTTTTATGATATGCCTAATAGTCTATTGAAATGGTTTAAATAATATGATTTGGATTCTTATCTAGTGGCTGTTTTAAGATAAGAATATGGTTTCATGAAAGAGGGAAATTTTATAAAGGGACACATTTTCCTCATTTCGATTTAGAAAGTGGTTTTATTTACTGATTTAAAATTGTGATTTGTAATGAGGACAAGATTACCCTTGTTTGTGAAAATATATAAATTATTATTTGAAATGGTTGGAAATATTCATAAAATCCATGGGGAATTATTTAGTTTTTCACAGGGCAAGACTCATTAATTAACGGGGTGGCATCAAGTTGATATTAAATGGGTATTTTTATTATTATCTTGGATTGTTAATAAAATTAAGGCTAATTATTGTCTTGTTGTCAACAAGGAATAATGGGTGATTTTGGTATAATGGTACATGTGTTTAATATGTTATGGTTTGTAAATTGTATAAGTGTTCAAATTGGTTAGGGAATGTAATTAGTATATATTTTTGTTATTAGATATGAAGTTGAAAATACATTAGTGGTATGTTTTATGAGAGGGTTATTGTACTAAGGATTTACTACCATATTTCAGGCTAGACTGATGCTCTATGACCCACCGATATATTGTTTGAGTTAGGATGTCGGATTGAGGCTCTATAATCATAATATATGGAGTGAGGTTCCTTTTTTTGGGTTGGGATGGAATGATTCTCTAGGCCCCACCATTTGATTTTTTACATAGGATGTCATATTTAGGATTTATTCCCTTAAGGTTTCAAAAGTTAGGATGTGTGATCGAGGCTCTATTCTCCTAATGTTAGAATAGTTCCTGATGTCGTACTAAGGCTCTATGATTCCCAAAAATATGAACAAGGAATACTTACTGGTTAGAGGAAATAAGGTATGTTGATGAATGGATTGGTTAGTGAATTCACCATTTGGATTAAAAGAGTGCAACCCTTTATGCTAATTTTTAAGCTCCTGGTGTGACCAGATCTAGATTAGTTGGTTGGTTGACCATAGAGGACTTAATGGAAAAAAAATTATTTTATTATTATATAATTGTGAAACATATCATTTTGATGCCTTATTTATTTATTTATTTATCCTTTACTACTTTTAAAAATTGTTGTGGTGAAAGGTTATTTCTTTAGAAACCATTGGTGGTGGCATACTAAGTTGTACTCACACACTTCTTAGTCCATTATGGAATTTTGGAACCCTAAAAGATGTTATTATTATTTGGGTATATGTTTAGGTCGGGAACTAGTGTTTGATTTGTGAAAGGGATGATGGGTTAGATCATTTGAGGTCAAAAATGAGTTAGGGATTGATTCTCTGTCTTGGATAATTTGGTAGTTTTGGGTTTGGTAATTATTTTTATGACTACATGACATATAGTTACCCATCTTATGGTTGTATCATGTGTTACTTGATTAATTTTTGGATTTTTCAGTATGTTGTTATAAGGCCCCATCCTTAAACATTACTTTATCTTGATTTATTTCAAGAATATACGTTGAGGATCTTTTCAGGTTTAGAGTTTTAGATAATTAGATCATAAATCATGCATCACATTCCACATTTAAACAAAGTGGTTACATAAAATATAGTATTCATTTTTTTCCCATCAATGGAAAAATATTTAAAACAAATCATGGATTCTTCCATGACACTTACTTGACACTATTATCACGTCATGTACTTTTCCCTTGACCTTTGGAAAACATTTCAAAAACTTGCAATGAGCATAAAAAGCCCAGTAAGGGATATAAAAATATTTAAATGAAACATGAGTACATGCATACATAAGAATCAATGAAGTCATACTTTTCTCATAAAACATAAGTACATTAACATACCTCATCAAATCATGAATAAATCATAGAAATCATAAGATATAAAGGTAACTTGAGGCATTCATAACATTATTATGTAGGGAGTAACCCTCATGGTTACGTTTGGAATACCCATCACAGTATATTCCCTAAATCTCTTCGGAGAAACCTTAACGTTTAACCCCTTTGAGTTACCCAATGCATTGGAGAGCTATATCAGGCTCACCCTCCCTTAGTTTATCACAGAACCACCCGTCTTCATAACAATTCCCAAGAACCATAACATAATTGTATCACATAAAACATGCATAAAGGAAACATAATATTTCCTCATTTCAATCACAAGATATCAATACAACACATTGATATAATAAAAACATTATGAAAACCATTTTCAATACAAAACGAAAAGTAAAACATGGTATTTATTTTTCATTTAATAAAAATTCATGGCTTGTAGAGGAAGCCGAAACTCAAATAATGGTCACGGCGGCTGAGAAGTCATTGTCACTGGATACGTACGACAAAAAAACATTCCTTTTGTCGTTTAGTAAAATGATTCGTATAAGAAAATATTCCTTTTGAATAAATGTAAAAGTCAAAGAGGATTATACACCGTATAAAAGAAAGTTATGTGTAAAACAAAATA
Source organism: Viscum album (assembly GCA_963277665.1). Classification (NCBI taxonomy): domain Eukaryota; kingdom Viridiplantae; phylum Streptophyta; class Magnoliopsida; order Santalales; family Viscaceae; genus Viscum; species Viscum album. The sequence goes on along the minus strand of OY728155.1, from coordinate 159,507,832 downwards.
TGCCTCAATGAAAGGAGATTGAGACGATGTCCCATACCTCGGGTCCAACTTGACTCGATCGTTATTTAACCTCCTGAATAATAAACTTGAGTTAATTTCTACTTTCTTAAGAACCTTTTTCAAGTTCATTATTCCTTTTATATCACTTATTACCATGTTATGAACACTCTGTAATTATTTATGTTAATAATGGTCGTTTTGTCGATCATTGGTACTTGAGTCAAAAATAAACTCTGTATAATTAAAATTTATTCATGGGGTAAAATATCCATTATATACAGAATTATATTCATAATGTAGATATCATATATATCATATATATCAAGTATTTACATGCATTTATAATATTACATAACATTTAGAGGCATGAAATGAAATGCAACGTTCATAGAGACAGTAAGCCGTACGTACGCATGAACGCTACTTCTATTTCTATTTCATATTTAACTGAATTAAAACATAATGATACATAATTGTATTATAACTTCAGTATGGTATCATATATAATATCATTAATTCTATCCTTTATACATACCACATATGGTATTAACGAATCAAATCATTTTGAGGGGGCGGTAGTCCGCACTCCCTAAAATGAAGATATCGCCTTTACCCATAATGGAAACCATAAAGGTAATCCATAAATGAAAAATATAGAAGCTTAAGAGAGACATAAACATATTATATATCATATATAAATATATTGAAACCATAATGGCCACCTTTAAAGGTGATAAAAGAATATTGAACAATCATCATTTCGTGAGGCAGAAATTCGCCATCCACAGAAACAGTATGTTTTTTAACCATTTGATGAAGGTGTGTGTAAGTGTAGCTCTAATAATTATTATAAAAACATCCTAGTATATTTAATATACAAGTGTTGTTACAAAATAAATGAATAAAAATAGTTTAGGGGATTGTTGAATCAAAATAAATTAAAAGAACACAAGTGAAGACATTACCTTTAAATAGGGTAACTCCCATTGGTTTGAACCAGAAAGGGTTTTTTGAAGAGATTCCTGCCTAAGGTAAGAATTCTAGGATGAGTAGAGGGATGTGGAGAGATAAAATGAGCAGATATTGGTCGATCCAAAGTATTGAGAGGTGTGGGTAAGGAGGTAGAGGTGGGGGACTTTTATAAGAGGAGAGGAGGGGCACTCTTGGAAAGGTATAAAATGTTACTTTATTTTCAAATGAGTTTCGGATTTTAAAATTCCCACATTGATGTATTTAGAGGATAAGGTAATAATAGTTATAAATCCACCCATAAAATAGGTTTTTGACATGTATAGGTCTTAGAGTTTACATTATCTTTTCATTTTATTTAAATCGTTAAATAATGAGGTAATCACTGCATCATCATGGTGTCATATATAATTTAATTTATTTAATGTCTAAAATTTATAAAAAAATACTAATATGTAGGAAATATTTTTATCTTTCCAATAAGTATTTATAGTCCAAGATATCATTTATTCAGACAAAATTAAATTTTTTTACTCAGGTGATACATTCTTTAGTGATATTCTCATTTCTTTATAAAAATGATAAAGTGTCACCTTCACCCAAAAGTGATTCCATGGGGTCCCTATGTTTGGCACAAGGCATCCCATGGACGGCCATGACATAACCAATAGCATTAGGACACCTTTTGGTGTCATTTTTTATTATTATGATATTCATTTATTATCCTTAACTACCTGATTACTAATTAATCAAGATAATTAACGATAATTACCTTCGATACTATTCACAACTTCCAAAAACAAAAGATTATTAATTACATAATTTGGACCTTATGATTCCAAATATGGAATCCATTTAACACAAAAATTGAAATAATTAATTTAAAAATAATTCCCGTTGTCAAAACAAATAGCGGGTTTTTTAAACAATATCTATGCAAAGTTTTGCATTAGTTTATGCCCAATTCCAAAGTGAAATTAATTATAATGACCAATATTGGATTAAATGGGAAAAATATATTATAATTACACTTTAAATACAATTAAAAATATAATCTAACCATATAATTAAATTACACGAAAAAGCATTTTTGATGTAAAATGCAGTATTTTTCACTATTCATTAAAAATTGAACATTGTCAGAAAAATACCAAAAATTTATCCAAAGTAAATTTCAATGTCCCAATCATAAAGAATAAGTTTATTTTGACAAATAGGGCTGATAAAATTGTCAAAATATAGATTTAAAAATGGTTTTCCATCAAAGGGCAATAATACAATATTTTAAAAATATTAGTGTATTCCATGCTTAAGATTGGATTTATTCTCATTTTAAGCATCTAAAACACTATATAATTCATAAATAGACATATATAAGAATATATATTACTCATTACTTACTTGGGATGTTACATCCATACCCCCTTTAGAAAATTGCGTCCCTGCAATTTATTTACTTATCGAATAAGTGGGAGTATTTATCCCTCATTGCATTTTTAGATACCTATGTTGCCTCTTCACTCATGTGGTTCTTACACAAAACCTTTACTTGATGAATAAAATTATTCCACAACAATTTCTCCCTGTGGTGAAGAATCTGGACCGGTTGTTCCTCATAAGATATATTCTCTTCTAGCTGAACTACCTCTGGACTCAAAACATGAGATGGATCTGGCATGTACTTCCTTAACATTAAAACATGCAAAACATTGTGTACCTGAGATAAACTCGGAGGTAAAGCAACTCAGTATGAAATTGATCCAACTCTCTCCAGAATTTTATATGGTCCAATGAACCTTGGAATCAACTATCCTTTCTTACCAAATCGCATCACACTTTTCCATGGTGATACGTTGAGAGAAACATGATCACCTACCTCAAAAGAGAGATCCTTCCTCCTGTTGTCCGCATAACTATTCTTCCTTTTCTGAGCTATTTTAATGTGTCTCTGTATCAGCTGAACCTTTTCTACCAACTCTTCTACCAATTCTGGTCCCATCAACTTCCTTTCACCTACTTCATCCCAGAAAGCTGGAGTTCGACACCGCTTCCCATATAATGCCTCAAATTGTGCCATCTGTATACTAGAATGAAAACTGTTATTATAAGAAAACTCAACCAAAGAAAGATGTTGGTCCCAACTTCCATAATAATCCATCGAACAAGAACATAGAATATCCTCCCAAGCCTGAATCGTTCGTTCTGACTGCCCATCTGATTGAGGATGAAAAGCTGTACAAAAATTTAATTCAGTACGCAATGACTTCTGAAGGCCTTTCAAAAAGTTAGAAGTAAACCTGGGATCACGATCAGATACAATAGAGAGAGAAACTCCATGTAACCTGACTATCTCTTTAAGATACAAATGGGAACGTTTATCTCGGAAAAAAGTATCTCGTATAGCAAGGAAATGAGAAGATTTAGTCAAGAGATCAACAATAACCCAGATTGCATTATTACCTTGAGGTGTCTTCGGAAATCCCACAACAAAGTCCATGGATATATTTTCCCATTTCCACTCTGGCACTGGTAAAGGATGAAGCATCCCTTTCGGTAATTACCGCTTTGCTTTAACCTATTGACAATTCAAACACTTCATAGTAAAATCAGCAATATCTCTTTTCATTCCATCCCACCAGTAATACTCCTGAAGATCTCTATACATCTTAGTACTGCCAGGATGATCTGAAAATGGAGAACTATGAGCTTCAAATAACAACTCCCACTTCAACATTGAATCACAAGGCACACACAATCTCTTCCAAAATCTCAAAACACAATCATTACCAATGTTGAATTCAGGCAACTTACCTTTCTGAACCAGCTCTACCTTTTTCTACAACTCACTATCTTGCTTCTATGCTTGATTAATTCTGTCTGATAGAGAAGATTTCACTAATACCTGAAACAAAATGAAAGGACATCCTGCACCAACAACTTCTATTCCAATGTTAATAAAATCCTTAACCAAAGGATCACATTCCAAATGAAACATTGTTAATGAAGCATTACTTTTTCGACTCAAAGCATCAGCCACATTATTTTATTTTCCCGGATGGTAATGAATTATACAATCATAATCCTTGATTAATTCTAGCCATCTCCTCTATCTCATGTTCAATTCATTCAGAGTGAATACATACTTTAAACTTTTTTTATCGGTATATATTTTACACTTTACTCCATACAACTGATGCCTCCAAATTTTTAAATAAAAAACAACAGCAACTAATTCCAAATCATGTGTAGGGTAATTTACCTCATGATTTTCAACTGACGTGAAGTATAAGCAATTACCTGATCATTATGCATTAGGATGCAACCATGTCATTTTAATGAAGCATTACTGTAGATAACAAACTCCCCATTCCTGGAAGGTAGTTCCAAAACTGGAGCATTCACCAATCATTTTTTCAATTCTTGAAAACAATCATCACATTCTTTTGTCCAAATAAACTTAACACCCTTCCAAGTTAGCTTTGTCATTGGACTAGATAACCGGGAGAAATTTCTATCAAACCTTCGGTAATAGCCTACCAAACCAAGGAAGCTACAAATCTCAGTTACATTTTTGGGTCTTGGCCATTCTTCAACAACCTTTGTTTTTGCAGGATCAACAGTTATCCCATCTTTAGAAACAGTGTGACCAAGGAAAGAAATTTTTTGCAACAAAAACTCACACTTGCTGAATTTCCCATACAATTTTTTTATGGTTTTCAAAATGACCCTTAAATCACTTTCCTGCTCCTATTTACTTTTAGAAAACACAAAAATATCATTAATGAAAACCACCACAAACCTATCCAAGAACTCATGGAAAATTCTATTCATAAGGTCCATGAATACAGAAGGTGCATTGGTTACCCCAAAAGGCATAACTAAAAATTCACAATGGCCATATCTTGTACTAAAAGCAGTCTTCAGAATATCTGCTTCCTTTACCTTCAACTGATGGTACCCCGATCTTAGGTCAATCTTTCAAAAATACTGAGCTCCCTGGAGCTGATCAAACAAATCATCGATATGAGGAAAATGATATTTTTTCTTAACAGTGATGTTATTCAAGGCACTATAATCAATGAAAAGTATCATAGAACCATATCTCTTTTTAGAAAATAAAACAGGTTCACCCCATGGTGATGTGCTAGGTCGAATGAAACCTTTCTCTAATAAATATTTTAATTGCCCCTTCAACTCTAAAACGACAATTTCAGCCATTCGATAAGGGGGTTTTGAAATTGGATTAGCATCAGGAACAAAGTAAACATTAAATTCAACTTCCCAATCTGGTATTATTCCAGGAAACTCAAGAGGAAAAAAATCAGGATTCTCATTTACCACTGGCACATCATTAATCTGAACAGTTCCTTTGTTTTCAACAATATGTGTAAGGTAAAATTCATTTCCATCTTTTACAATTTTCTCAGCCTCTTGATATGTTATCAACAGTAATGGATCATTCGTGTACACAAACTGAAAGTCTTTCTGAAAGGAAACTTCTTTAGCTCTACATTCAATCTTAGCATGGTAACTAGAGAGCCAATCCATACCCAGGATAACATCAAACCCTACTAGAGAAAAAACAATAAGGTTTGCAAGTAGGTTCTTTCCACGAATAAGGATAGGAAAATTCTTATAAATTATTTTTGCCTCAACATTTTCCCCACATGTTTTTACCACAAGTTCAGGAGTCATTTCTTGAGATGGTATTCCCATTTTACTAGAAATTTTTTCAGAGATGAATGAATGTGTAGACCCTGAATCAAACAACACACTAGAATAATCTGAAAAAACAAACAAAGTACCTGATACCACTTCATTTGATGGCCCAACATCTACTGAAGTAGTTGAAAAGGATTTCACCACCCCTTTCTACTTGTAGTCTGAGTGCTTCCCATCACTCGAGCTCTTTGTAGGACACTCGTTTTCATAGTAACCAATCTCATTGCAATTGAAAATTTTCACTAACTGTAAATCAAATTTGGTATTACCATCACCTTGATCTTTTTCAGTGCAATCACGAGCCTTATGTCCCATCTTTCCACATCGGTAGCACTTTCCATAATTCAGAAGACATTCCCCATCATGCCTTTTACAACATTTATCACAAACTGGAAACATAGTTTTCTTACCATCAGACCTTTTTCAAGAATTCTTCCCTTTCTCCTGCCACCTTGGTCTCTTCTTATGTTGGTTATTATAGGACACTTGATCATTAGAAAACTCTATTTCCACCTTCTCAGTAAATTGAACAGGCTTTTCATAACTCTTAAACTCGCGAGAAGCTAAATCCCATTGATATTTTGGCATTAATCTTGAGTAAAAACGATTGATTTTACTATCAAGGTCTCAGATAAAATTTGGAGCATACCTCGTCAATCGAGTGAACCTTTCTTCATAAGCAGCCAATAAGTCGTCCTCTTGCCTCAATTCCAAGAATATTTTTCCATCCTAAGTCGAACAGCCTTAGGAAAAAACTTCTCAAGAAACATACCTTTGAATTCATCCCAGTCGAGAGCATCAATCTCATCAGTGTCCCTAATATTTTTAACCATCGACCACCACTAATCTACTTCACCCACCAAACAGTAAATAGCAAGACCAACCTTTTGATTGTCTGAACACCCCATGAAACCAAAAATATTCTCCAGTACTTTAATCCACCCTTCAGCTAGCACAGGGTTTGATGATCCTATGAATGATGGGGGATGTTGCCTCATGAAATGTTCCACCACTGACATGCTCATATGCAGTTGATCTGGCTGATCTCGTGCATTTATACCACCACCATTTATCGCTTGATTCAACTACACCATTACTACAACAAACTGTTCAGTTCCAATTACGACCATCTCAAGAGGCTGATTCGGAAGGTCATTTCCTTCTGTATGCCTTCCTATCACTTCTTCCCTATTTCCTCTGCGGAAAACCATTATGAACAAACATGTCTTAGATGAAGCAACATGGTAATATTCAAATGCTATATAATTTCAATTTTACCATAAAAAAATTATTTTTGGATAATCATTTAATATAATTCTAACTCCTAATGTTATCTAAACTGACCTCTGATACCAATTATAAGACCCCAGCCTTAAACATTACTTAATCATGAGTTATTTCAAGAATACACGTTGAGGATCTTTTTAAGTTTAGATTTCTAGAGAATTAGATCACAAATCATGCATTACATTCCACATTTAAACAAAGTGGTTACATAAAAGATAGTATTCATTTTTTCCCATCAACAGAAACATATTTAACACAAAACATGGATTCTTTCATGACACTTCCTTCACACTATCATCACATCATGTACTTTTCCCTTGACTTGTGGAAAACATTTCAAAAACTTGGGATGAGCATAAAAAGCCCAGTAAGCGATATAAAAATATGGAAAGGAAACATGAGTACATGTATACATAAGAATCAATGAAATCATACTTTACTCATAAAACATAAGCACTTTAACATACCTCATCAAATCTTGAATACATAATATAAATCATAAGACATAAAGGTAACTTGAGGCATTCATAACATTCTTACGTAGGGAGTAACCCTCATGGTTACGTTTGGAATACCCATCACAGTATATTCCCTAAATCTCTTCAGAGAAACCTTAACATTTAACCCCTTCGCGTTACCCAATGCATTAGAGAGCTATATTGGGCTCACCCACCCTTATTTTATCACGAAACCACCCTTCTTCAAAACAATTCCCAAGAACCATAACATAATCATATCACATAAAACAAGCATAAACAAAACATAACATTTCCACATTTCAATCACAAGATATCAATACAACACATTGATATAATAAAAACATTATGAAAACCATTTTAAATGCAAAAAAAAAGTAAAAAATGGTATTTATTTTTCATTTAAAAAAGTTATGGCTTGTAGAGGAAGTCGAAACTCAAATAATGGTCACGAAGGCTGAGAAGTCGTTGTCGCCGCATACGTAAGACAAAAAAACATTCCTTTTGTCGTTTAGTAAAACGCTTCGTATAAACAAATATTCCTTTTGAATAAACGTAAAAGTCAAAGAGGTTTATACACCGTATAACAGAAAGTTGTGAATAAAACAAAATACGCCTCAATGAAAGGAGATTGAGATGAAGTCCCATACCTCGGGTCCGACTTGACTCGATCATTTTTTAACCTCCTGAATAATAAACTTGAGTTAATTTATACTTGCTTAAGAACCTTTTTCAAGTTCATTATTCCTTTTATATCACTTATTACCATGTTATGAACACTCTGTAATTATTTATGTTACTAATGGTCGTTTTGTCAATCATTGGTACTTGAGTCAAAAATAAACTATTTATAATTACAAGTTGTTCATGGGGTAAAATATCCATTATATCCAGAATTATATTCATGATGTAGATATCATATATATCATATATATATAGAATATACATACATTTATAATATTACATAACATTTAGAGGTAAGAAATGAAATGCACCGTTCATGGAGATGGTAAGCCGTACGTACGCATGAACGCTACTTCCATTTCAATTTCTTATTTAATGGAATTAAAACATAATGATACATAATTTTATTATAACTTCAGTATGGTATCATTTATAATATCATTCAATATATCCTTTATACGTACCACATATGGTATTAACGAATCAAATCACTTTGAGGGGGCCGTAGTCCACACTTCCTAAAATGAAGATATCGCGTTTAACCATAATGGAAACCATAAAGGAATGCCATAAATGAAAAATACAGAAGATTAAGGAAAAAATAAACATATTATATATCATATAAAAATATAGTGACATCATAATGGTCACCTTTAAAGGTGTTAAAATAATATTGAACAATCATTGTTTCGTGAGGCAGGAATTCCCCATCCATAGAAACAGTATGTTTTTTAACCATTATATGAATGCTTGTGTAAGTGAATCTCTAATAATTCTTATAAAAACATCCTAGTATATTGAATATACTTGTGTTTTTACAAAATAAATTAATAAAAAGAGTTTAGGGGGTTGGAGAAGCAAAATAAAACAAAAGAACACAAGTGAAGACATTACCTTTAAATCGGGTAACTCCCTTTGGTTTGAACCAAAAGGGTTTCTTAAAGAGCTTCCTGCCTAAGGTAAGGCTTCTAGGATGAGGAGAGTGATGTGGAGAGATAAAAGGAGCATAGATTGGTCGAGATAAAGGCTTGAGATGTGTGGGTAAGGAGGTAGAGGTTGGGGCCTTTTATAAGAGGAGAGGAGGGGCACTCTTGGAAAGGTATAAAATGTTACTTTATTTTCAAATGAGTTTTCGATTTTAAAGGTCCCACATTGATTTATTTAGAGGATAAGGTGATAAGAGTTCGATATCCACCCATCCAATAGGTTTTTGACATGTTTAGGTCTTAGAGTTTACATTATCTTTTCATTTTATTTAAATAGTTAAATAAAGAGATAATCGCTACATCATCATGGTGTCAATTATAATTTAATTTATTTAATGTCTAAAAATTATAAAAAATACTATGATGTAGGAAATATTTTATATTTCCAATATGTATTTATAGTGCAAGATATAATCTATGTATACAAAATTAAAAATGTTTTACTCAGGTGATACATTCTTTAGTGATATTCTCCTTTCTTTAAGAAAATGATAAAGTGTCACTTTCACCCAAAGGCGATTCCATGGGGTCCCTAAGTTTGGAAAAAGGAATATCATGGTTTACCATGACACACAAATTAGCATTAGGACACATGTTGGTGTCATTTATATTATTATGATATTATTTTATTATCCTTAACTACCCGATTACTAATTAATCAAAATAACTAACGATAAATACCATCATTACAATTCACAAAGTCCAAAAACAAAAGAGTCTTAATTACATAATTCGGACCTTATGATTCCGAATATGGAATCCATTTTACCAAATTCTAGACACATAAATTGATATAATTAATTTAAAAATAATTCCCGTTGTCAATATAAATAGCGGGTTTTTTTTGAAACAATATCTATGAAAAGTTTTGCATTAGTTTATGCCCAATTCCAAAGTAAAATTAATTATAGTGACCACTATTGGATTTAATGGTAAAAATATATTCTAATTAAACTTTGAAAGAAATTAAAAAGATTATCTAACCATATAATTAAATTAGATGAAAAAGCATTTTTGATGTAAAATGCAGTATTTTTCACTATTCACTAAAAAATGATCATTGTCAGAAAAATACCTAAAATTTATCCAAAGTAAATTTAAATTTTCCAATAATAATTAATATGTTTATTTTGACAAATAGTGCATATAAAATTGTCAAAAGATAGATTTAAAAATGGTTTTCCATCAAAAGGCAGTAAAACAATCTTTTAAAAATATTAGTGTATTCCATGCTTAAGATTGGATTTATTCTCATTTTAAGCATCTAAAACACTATCTAATTCATAAATAGACATAGACAAGAATATATATTATTCATTACTTACTTTTGATGTTACAGTTGTCTATATAAAATTTATATTTGTTATTTTATCTATTTATATTATTTCGGCTATGATATTGCTCTGGTATAAGATTATAGTCTCCCGAAAAGATCTCTATAGAACCAAGATGCTAGTTGGAAGACTTTTGTATATGGGGAGGTGCACATATGGTCATTTTATGACCCGACTCGGGGAACCCGATATAGTGGCTACCAAGTTGGGGAAGTTACATAGTGGTATTAGTGAGATGTTCTTTTAAATTACTATTTGTTAATGGTTTATATAATAGTATTATCCTATTAGGAATTGTAAATGGGATTTTTATTGGGTGCATACATCCCCACATATGAGAGAAATTCTAAGTTTACATGGGTGGAAATTGATGTTTTCTTTTGTTCTTTTACAGTTTGTAGATATTTCCACCTCGAGTGGTGAACTTGGATGAGATTTAATTGATTTATGAGGTTTTAAGTCTATCCCGATATAGAAATAAAGGGTTTTCGAGTTCATGCATCATAACAGGAACATAGGATGGTTAGGCCATTCATAAGTTTCATATGATTGATAGTTCTTTGGACTCACAAGTTAGTAGCATACATTTCAACTATTTTTTAATCTTACTATCCATTCTTGGAAATTGTGTTAATGAAAATAATTTTTAACTGAAATATTAATATATCATATATATTTTTTGAAATATTTGTAATAAAAGTGTTTTTTGATAGTATAAAGTCTTGGGTTTTGAAATTTTGATGTTTAAAAATGTAAAACAATGGGTTTTAAATTTTAATGTCTAAGTAAAAAAGGTAAATTGAAATGATGGAATTTATAGAGAACTGGAAATGGGTATCCCTAGTGATGTTTTATACCCCAATGTATCAGTGGTTTTGGTAGTGAGTGTACCATGGTTTGAGACCTTGGTTGTGTTGTGAGGTTTTGTTGGGTTATGATGTGTGGTAAAATAGATGTTCTTATTGTAACCTCTATTGGGATATATAATTTGGCTTATGATATTTTTCTCGGTAATATGGATGTGGTGACCCTCATGGGTTGTGAGTCTATGAGTTTTTCTTTGGACACTATAGTGGCTGTTTGTATTGTAGTGTCGATGTATGTGTGTGGTTATCCATGAAATGAACCATAGATTAAATGTTTTCTTGGGTTTTTAGAACACAATGTGTTTGGAATGGGAGATAAAGTGCCACCCATTAGTAGTGAGATATCTAATGTTTGATTTGTATTCCATATAAGGGGAGAGAGTGTCCCTTTCACGACATGACACTTAAGGAGTTGGTATAGTATGGATTTTTGGGCGACTTGTGATAGGGGTCAACTTGATTTCACATGTTTTGTGGGTTTATATGGAATAGGTAGATAATTTAGACCTAGAGAGTGGCACACATAGGTTATTACATTGTGTGGATTTAACCTAGAGGGTAAAGTGGGAATATTAATGGTTTTGGAGATGTGGCTTGAGTTTTAGTTATATGGTGCTGGTTTTTGGAAATCGAAGGTATCCTCAAGGGAGGCTATCCCATTTTTTTAGGTGCCTTAGAGTGTTAGTCACGATTGGGTGATTCATATATGGAAATAATTCATGATTGGTGCCATCAAGTTTGGTAAAATTAAATAGTTATACATTGGTTTATTTCATATAGAGAAACCTGAGTTCTTGTTATTGGTTGTAAGGTTGGTATCGATGGGAATAATTGATAGGGAACTAGACCCAATGGCATAGAAAAAATTTTATAATGGAATTTGTCTATGTTAAAAATACACGATACAAGTGACCAAATAACATGTGGATGATTAGGATATGAAATTCATACTTAAGGTGAGGGTGGTCATGTTTTTGGGTTTTTATTTCCCAAAGGTTGGAATGTTGGAAGGGAATGCTGACAATGCCTCGAGTCCACTGGTGAAGAGAGCCCATGAGGCCTGATTGGTAGTGTAAGAAGGTGTTTGGGCTTGGTTATGTATGAATCATACAGTCGTGATTCAACTTCAGTGTGTGGTCACAAAAATGTGAAACACCCTAAGGAATTCGATGAGGTTTAGATATGGTTAATTTTTAGGAATCCATGATGCTATAGGGATGGGTGAACATGTTTCTTAGGATAATCGCAGGTCATTTTCTATGAGACCATGGTGATAAGAGTGGTTTTTTGAGAGACCATTCAGTTATGATTAGTGTGGCTGATAATTGGGTTTTTTGTTGGGAATATTCATGATCATTCATTAAGAACATGAGAGGCGTGTTATTGTTTGAGCCACAAGAATATTTGGTTCATGACTACATGGAAGAGAGTCATGAGGTAGTGGTGAGTTCTATTGGAAACCCCACTTGAGTTGTGGTGGTTGGATTTTGATGAGATGATTATTTTCATGGAACACCAAGACATTCGGTAGGTAAAGGTGTCCTTGATGTAGAGGTGACATTAGGAATGGATAAATTCATATTGTATTCATTTATGAATCCTTAGCATAATTTTAACAAGTTGTGATCATACCCAATAACATGTCATTATCCTTGGAACACTAATGGAGTTATGGATTTACACCTTGCCACCTAAATGCGTTTTGGTTGGATGTGGAGTCTCTTGGTGGATATGGTCATGGAAATTCCCTTCTTAATTCATTTAGTGAAGAGTATAACAGCCAACAATTATGGAATAGGTTTTTTGGATGGAAAAGATGTCAACGATTGCCATGGGTGTCGTTTTGAGATGTCAGTATTGAGTAGCAGGTGAGGTTTGATTTGTTTTTTTGGGAAAATCTTGGTAGTCACATCCTAGTTTTGGGATTCTTATTTTGAATGATGCATGAACCATGGTGTTCATAATTAAATGAGGTAAGTGGTGATAATGACACTTCTAATGTGGGGAGTGGTACATATGTCATGGATGTGTGTGGAAAACCATGGAGTGGATTTGATGGCATTAGTATGCCAATAGAAAACCTATGAAAAATCATTTTTAGATTCCTCAAGAATGTTTATTTGGGCCATGGATTTGGTGGTTGATTGATCAAAGATTTGGATTTTGGCATAGGTGGTTATAAGAAAAGGATGATATACCTATGTTAGAGTCGTTGGTGGGTGTAATAAGTCATGACAACAGTTCATGGAAGTGGAGGTTTAGTTCTATAACCTCATCCAATGTTGAGAATGGACTCAGGTGGGTGAGTTTTGGTCCCGTTGTAATTTCCTTGAGTTTGAATACTTCATTTTCATGTGATGTAGTAATGTTCCAATAGTGAAGCTAGGGGATCCAAAATGAGTCAGATAGGGACAGATCGAATCAATTAGGAAAAGGTACAGTAGTGGGCTGTTGTAAGTCATCTCTAGTGGATGTTTTATAATGAAAAGAAGGTCTCAAAAATGGAAATTTGTTGACTATGAACCCAGTAGAATATATTCGATGTATGTATGGAGGATGCTATTAGTTTAGGAATGTTGATGGGTGATATGGAGCATGATGATGACCTATAAGGATGTGTATTCCTCGATGGTGGATTCTTACTTAAAGTCAAGGAATGACAGAAGTATGGGAATCTGTTTACGGTGGTACACCATAGATGTTAAGGTTCCCTAAACATGTAAAAAGGTCGGAACACCCCTAGTGGAAGATGGATGTCTCAGAATATGAAAATCGGGGATATTAAAATATGACATGGTATAAGAAATGGATGTGGTATGTTATGATCCCCATCTAGTTTTATGTTTAAAATGAATTTTTATTTTCATAAATGATGGCGTACATGGCAGTGATGAACTTTTTTCTTAGAATGTAAATGGATGGTGGATGCATTTCTATTCTGGGTGGCTTCAACTACAAGGCTAGATAAAAATTTTGGATGGTGTTATTAAGGATTATTGGGAATAGTTAGTTCAAAAAAACATTTTGATGTTTGGAATGGATGGGTTGTGGTTTTGGGTGCCTTTTAGATGGTCGATGGGACAAAAACTGGAAGATGGGGGTGGTGAGATAAAGAATATTGTAGGAATACCCATATCTTCAATGATTAGTTGGGATACAACATTATTTTGTTTTTAGGTTACATGGGTTCGAGTGAGATCCATATTGGTTTTTTGGGAGCAGTAAACGGTGTTGGTCCTAATTTTTACTTGTTGAATGCCTTGAGATGACAGTTATTCTTGGGTTACATTTCAGAGGTTAATATTTTCAGATGTGGAGTGTGTTCATGGGCCTTGAATGTTATACCAACATAGTTCATGGGAGTGTGGTTGTAAAATATGTGTGTTCCTTTAGGTGACACCGATCTTAGGTCACTATAAGAATTTTAGAATCTAGGGTGAGATGGAACCATGTTATTTGGGCCATGACATGTGGAGAGTATCAGTCTAATGGTATTTATATTTTCTCTCCAAGGGTTCTATAGTGTTTTTTGGTACCCCTCTTGAGTGTATGTTTAGTGATGTTACCTAAAATTTTATCTTGTGTTTAATGTTGTTAATGATGATTAGAAGGTGGATGCATCTGTTAAGGAGGAAGTTCAAGATTTTGGAACACGATGAGAAACATTATTTGGGTTGGATTGTTAAATAGTCCATGTGTGATGATGGAATGGACATTTGTTTTTGAGAAATCATGGGAGGGAGAAGTTAATAGGTGGGACACATGACCTGACATTTTTTCTTGGAGGATCAATAACTCTTGGATGTGTGGCTTAAGGAAAAGTAGTTATAAGGTGGGGATATTATATGATCTAGACCTTTGTGAAGGTATTTTTTTTTTAAATTTATTATTGAACTTTCATTGTTTGGAGAATGAAGTTTTTAATGGGTGTATGGGATGTTTCTGGGGTATCATGTGGGTTTGGGATTGGAAAATAGAATGAAATAGGCCAATCAATGTATAGCACATGGTTGGCGCATGGTTAGTACAAACCATGCACCTGGCTAGAGAAACAATGCAGACAAACATCCTCTCAGATTGAGTCTAGTGCCTAGGAACTATATAGTTTTCCAAATCATACAGGCTCTCCCTAGATACCATGTTTTTGGCCTCCTCTTGGATAGAGGGAGATTCATGGTTGGTGCATGGTTTGTCCAACCATTCTACCATTAAAAAGTGATAATTTTTTATTTTCCCTCTCAGCATTAAATGGTTCTCCCTATAATTTCTCCCATATTCCTCTTCTATCAACATGAATGATGAACCAAACCCTCCAGAACATCTAATGGATTATTTTCTCTCATTTAAAATCCTTTTGGAGTGCCATTGTGTAAATATGAAAGCTATGGGTGAGTCTAACACTCCTCATTCATTTATTTTTTGGAATATGGATTATAGAATTTTTATTCTCCATTTGAAACCATAAAACCCACATATTTCAAAATATTATATTTTATGGATTCAATGAGTATTTTATTTCAATTTATGGGGTGATTGTAAGAGGTAGTTTTTCAAAAAACCCAAGGTAGGTGGTCTTAAATATTTTTCCCAGATTCCTGATGTTTTATATGTGTATGTGGTTGTGATAATGCACTATTGTTTTGTGTTTTTGTGCATTTTTATGAGGAACGTTATTTTGAACTTAGTGTGAGGTGTGAAACTATTTAAAAATTCCATTGGGTCCATAAATGATTTGAGATGGGACCGAGGTCAACCCATGTTGTCTAACAAACCCTCCAAAGGGTGAATTAAATGATTAAGAATAGAGATAGGGAAGTTCTGAAAAATGAATAAGTTGTAATGGAAACATTGGTTATGGTAATTGTAAAAATGTAAAATTTAAATGGTTGTGAACTAGTTTTGTGAAATTCTTAAGAGGATTTTGATGTGGTTTAAATGACATGGTTTGGATTTTGATCTAGTTGTGGTTTTAAGAGAGTAATATAATTTTTTGAAACTGGGAAATGTTTTAGATGGAGGCATTGGATTCATAGTGATTTAGAAATTGGTTTTATTTATATATTTCAAATGATTATTTGAAATGAGGGTGTGGTTCCCGTTATTTGAAAATTTATTAATGATAATTTCAATTGGTTGTAAATAGAAGTGAAATCTTTGGGGAATGGTTTAGTTTGTCACATAGGATAACCAATGTATTTAAATGATGGCTTAAAGATAATTTTAAATGAGTATTTAGATTTTTTGTGTTATCATGGATTGTGAAATTAACTTGATGTTAATTGTTATTCAGTTTTTAATATAGAATAATGGGGGGAATTTGAAATAACGGTACACAAATTTAATGAAGTGTGGTTTGAAAATGATATATATGTTGAAATCAATAAAAGAATTTGAATGGTAAATATATAAATGTTTAAAGAAGCATGTGCTCATGAATAAGTGGTAATATGCATGATTGGGGTATTTGACTAAAGATCTACTTCCATGGGTTGGGGTAGATCGATTCTCTAGGATACACTAATGTATTGATTGAGTTAGGATGTTTGAATGGGTTACTTTTTTGGGTTGGGATGAACTATTGTTATAGGAACCACCGAAGTATTTTTTGAGTTAATATTTCAGACTGAGGCAATATGAACCTATGTTTTCCATGGTTATGTGAAAGGGCAAAGGATCTAGGCTCCTATGTTTGGCATGGTTTGAGATTTCATACATGGTATCTATTCTTTCAAACATAAGAATAAGGCATGTTTATCAGACTAAGGATTTAAGGTAACATGATGAATAGCTGTGTTGGAGAATTAACCCTTGTGATTAAAATTGGGTAAACCATTATACTATGGTTTAGGCTCCCAGTGAAACTAGTGATAGTTTAGTGGGTTGGTTGACACCAGGAGACTTAATGGACATAATAGTTATGTTATGATTCCATAATTGCGAAACATGTTCTTTTTCTACCTTGTTTATTTATTTCCCATTGACCACCATCATACACTATTGTACAGACTGGTGATTTATTTAGATAGTATACATGGTGTCCAACTGAGATGTAGTCACACCCTTTTTGTGCCACCATGGAATATTGATACCTGATTTGATGCTACCTATTTTATGGTACAAGTTCAAGACTGGGATATGGTATATGGTTTATGCATTGGATAATGGGATTCAGAATGGGACGTTAGGACTAGATTTAGTCAAAGGTCTGTATTTAGGGTCTTTTGATTTATTTGGATTTGGAAATTGTTTATATGAATACATGGTATGTAGTTTATCCATATTATTATTATATAATATTCTTCTTGGATACATATTGGAATTTTATGTATATTATCCATTTATGGTTCATATTGGTTCCTTTGTCAGTTTATATTTTTTTGTTGTCGTATTACTATGATAAGTGGGTACAGTCTCCCTAACATATCTCTAAAGATCCATGCTTCTAATTAGTAGCCTCTCGTGTATGGGGAGGCATGCTTGACGTCATGTGATGACACATCCTAGACTACAGGAAATAATGTCTTGTGGCCCAAGTATGTTACATCAAGAGGTTAATTTATAAATTTAACTTATAACAACTACTCTACCCAAATCCATGAGTCCTTACGAAATATACCTTTTAAAACTAGAATAATAGAAGAAGAAACTAAAATAGAATATATACAAGGTTTTTATATCCACACATGCTTCATAATTGGCATGATGGTCCTATTTTAAATGAAGAAATATGGGATAATACATCTCGACACTTATTTTCATAAACTCAACAAGACCATAATAAATAAAAATTATTCCCTATCATTTATTTATAACATATTTTTTCAACGTTAGGGGGAATATTGCATCTACATTGTTGATCTTTGATAGGGATATAATATGTTGATGGTGATTTAAGGGTATATTCTCCAAACTACCATTCATAGATTCTATGGGAACTGTATTCCCATAGTGAAACCAATCAGACTCGTGAATTATCTAGAAATTTCCGGGGACATGATGATTTTAGTATTTAGATATTAAATTTTCAAAAATTAGTTCCCTTTATAGATTTTATTAATATATAAATCATAAAAAAAGGGCATGCAAGAGAATTTTAAAACTATGATAAATACATTTAGAAAAGCTTTATTATATGAAATGTAAATTAAATATTCCTTTTAGATTAATTATCAAAAATTATTTGGGCAAGTTTTGATAATAAATGTGATAGTAATATATCCTTCAATGAAAAATGTGGTTGAGTAATTTCCTAGAATAACATTTTTAGTGGATACTTGAAGTTTCATTATATTAGTTGGGCACTATTAATGATTTTGGAATAATTTATCAAGATTTTAAACTCACTACCAATGATAAACCGAAAGGGGTAACATTTTTATGGATAGGTAAATGTGAAGAGAGCTTCAATGAGTTAACTAAGAGAATAATTACTACACTATTAATCACACTACCCATAAGGGTGAAAGAATTTTTTTATCAATAGTGATTCTTTGAAATTTGTTTCAGATTGATTACTCATGAAAAATGTTAATGTAATAGCCTATGCCCTAGCATTATTGAGGGTCCAGGATACAAACTACGCAATAAAGGATCTAGAATTTATTCAAGTAATATTTTCATTGAAAATATTGTTTAATTATATATAGATATATATTTTTTATATATAGAAATATCAAAATATCCTAAATATACATTTAAAAAATAGAGATTAACAAATACCAACAAAGAAGGCTATATCTGATTAAGGACGGTGATTACTCTATCAAATACTATCCTTGGAATGAAAATAAAGTGAAATATACTATAAGTGTAAAATATCAAGAAACGGTATCCATTATGTTGTTTGATAAGGATAAAATATTCATAGATATATGAAATATATATATTGGAATCCTAAGAAAATAAAAATACATCTTACATTTTTTAAATGATTTCTCAACCAACCATTATGGATAAGAGTAAGAAAACTCATGGGGGTGATATGGAGATAAAAACTGAGGTGGATATGGAGATATAAAAGAAGTTTAATTCAATAAGAACTAGTAAATATAAATATTTCAACATTAATAAATAATGATTTGATAGATTTGGGAAATGATTTTTCATACCATCATGGCATATTATAGAAATATAGGTATTAAATTATGAACATAGTGTGACCGTCTCTATCCACCATTGGAAAGAAAATATGTATAGATATCTCTAATAGAAATTATTATGGGGTAATATAAATATGTAAATTTACGAATATACATTAAATATATTTATTTTTCAATAACTAAAGGAAGAAATTTGAAACTCTTAGTGGTGATGAAACAATTTACCATACATTATTGGGTAAGGGAGAACAATGATATGAATATTTCACTAGTTTTATAAATACATCTAAATGAAATACATCAATATGGGTTATACTGGATCATCTTATAATTAATTCTCACTTTATTTACCTTCAATAAAACTTATCACATGATAATTATACCAACATACACCATATATAGGAGCTGAATAGGTATATAAAACCACCATAAATTGTATCTAATATAGTTATTTAGTTTACATTAATATTCTGGAAAAGTGTTCAATATTCCTTTGAAAAAACTCTTACCTTCATTATGAACTACTACCCATAAACTGATGTCTAATTTGATAATACAATATAGATACCTAGGGTTTTTCTTAGATATAGTTTTATAGACATCAAAGGGGGATAGGATCAACATATTCCATTAGATAAGTCCTAATACAAAAAATATATTCTATAAAGTATTTCCAATGGATCATTATGAGGCCCTATATGAGAATAAATTTAAAACTCTACCATGATGGATAAAGTTGTAATGTATAAGCTATTGGGGCCCAAAAATAGTTGAAGATGTTGTAGAGATGGTTAAAGTGATTTAGTTATACATAAAACCATCACAACGCCAATAGAATATCTACATTGAAAATTAATGATGAGGCAAATATTTTATTGTTATAATAAATTCTTTCCTTCACATATCTTCATGGAAGAGAGACATTATTTTTAGGAAGATGTGAAATATAATGCCAAGATACATTAGATCCTTTAATATTCTTAATTTCATCATAGTTGTTCTGTACCGATTAACACTCCCACCAAACATCTATCATGTACATGGTGTGGCCCACATATACAAATTAAAGAATTGAAAACTATATAACTCAAATCTAATAAATATATACATGGTATATTTGTATAATTAACACTCATTAGACTACTAGCATGTAATGATTTTGGACTATAGAGATAATGTTTTATGGAAATAAAATAAAATTCTGAAAATATTTTGGTGAAACCATAAGTATAATGTTGAATCATGGGAACAGAAAGAATAAATGAAAAATAATTACCTAAATCAGGTTTCATTTTCGTGATTTTAAGGATATATCCTTATTGAAATTTATAAAGGGGTAATAATATAATGACTCTATCATTTTTATTTGGATTTTTTTATTCTGAATAAACATGTGTCATATTTAGTAATGTATTGTATTATAAAATCCACATACTATATAATTAAATTCATTAATATTGCATAATATCAATTTTTAGTGACACAATCAAAGTAACTACATAACCACTTCAATTACAATAATATAACTGGTTAATAAAAATACAAAAATATATTGAGTAGGAAAATTTGGATATTTTTTTTCTCATAGAATAATGACACTACTGAAAAACACTCCAAACAAAATTAGGAATGGATGTTTAATATATATAATTTAGTGGAATTTAATGAATTATTAGTGAAATAATTATGATGTATTTATAGGTATTATAAAATGAATATGACTGTTGAAAATAAATTAACTAGAATTGTTACATGACCATTTAAAATAGTAACCTAGCCATTAGAATACTAACATGGCTGTTAGATTAGTATGGAAATATTTTATTATCTTATAAAATTTTTGTTTTGGAAATTAATATTTTAATCAAATAAACTAAAATAGTTAAATAGGATAAAATAAAAATTTAACACAAGGAAATTGTAATTTTATTTTTTGGAAAAGAAATTTGTTTCATTTTTCATGAAATACATTTTGATGATAAATTAATATTTTAAATTAATCATTTATTTAATTAAATCATTTTAAGCAAACAATGTTTATTTTTATTTAAAAAGTGCTATTCTTTTTGATATTATTCTTAACTTTTCAAAGGGTCTAAAATTTGACATTATCACAATAGAATTACCATATTTGAATAAAATCATATTTTGAAATAAAAATAAAATTTCTTACTTATAAGAGAATATTTTTGCTTAAATGGATGTTAATTTTTGAATCATAATCTTAAAGTTTTAATTTTTTTATTTTTTTAGTTTATTTTAAAAATTGGAATTTATATAATATTGAGATACATTAATATTAAATATTTTACATTTTATGTCAAAAAAATTATTACACATTGGATGATGTAATAAACAATTACCTTGAACTCACCAAAAAAAATTATAGTTACCAGAATCATCTATATAGGTTTTCTTGTAAAAAAACAAAGACCAAGGAATATTATATTTAATAATACCCCTCTTCATAACTTATAAATACCACCCTTCACTACACTACATTTCCCAACACCAAAAGTTTTTTACCATGAAAATGACCAAGAAAAATACCATCCAAACATCCTTATCATAGTTCTCGAGGATTTTTTATTTGTAAAATATCGTCCCCTAAGCCCATGTACTGTGTTAAATGATGAGATCACACAATAGTGTTAATTATATCACATAAGATTCATTATGTTATATTCTTTATTAAAATCCTAAAATAATATTCCACCGAAAATAAAATAATAAAATCAGTATCAATGTTATAATGAAATGTTGTTATATTAATGTAATAACCATTTTCTATAATACAATAATTTTTTAAAAATGAAAATGTCATTTGTATTATAGTTAGTTCACTACTACCATGTAATAACTATTAAATTTTTTTCAAAAACATTAATGGATAGTTTTAATAATAATTTTCTTGTTAAATATGATATAAAAATTAATATTCAATTTTTTTCATGCTATGGAGTTTGTAAATTGGCATAACCATTAAATAAAACATATTGAGCGCATCATGGTTAGAAAAACAGTATAAATGAACTAATCGTTAAATGTAAAAATTAATACTCTATGAACTATGATTATTTTTATATAAAATTATTTATTTATAACACTTTAAAATTATGTAAGGATATAAAATCCACACCATTAAACTTCCATTTTATAAAAGTTTTTCAAATTTACTTTCATCAAGATAAATAAACTGATGTCACCTAGGAACTAGGAAACAAAAATATTTAGGGCAGTGAATATGAACATAATGTATTAATAAAATAATTAAAATGAACATAAAATTGTAATTATACATAATATAAATAGGAAAATTATTGTTAAAAAAATAATTTCATAAAAATAATATCATTATCCATGATGATAGATTCATCTAACAAGCGAGTTGTGACCCGGTGTAAGGGAACTACCAAACCACCCTCTTTTCTTTTAAGTTAGAATTTTTACTCCCTTTATCATTAATTATCTATTTATTATTAAACTTTAATTCTATTTAATTATATATATATTTATATATTACTTCAACATATCTAATTTATTTTCCATTTTCTTTTATGGGGATACACATGAATTTTTTGTTCCCTTCTGACTCTTTTCTTTAATGAAAACACTGTTATTTGAAAAGTTTATATTACTTATTCTATTTCATGAATCAATATTTTATTGTAATTTAGACTTTTTTTAATCATGATATTATATATATATAATAGAGAAAACGAAATTTTTTCATTTCTAGTTTTAAGGAATACACTATGTCCTTAAATTCTTAAAATGTTCTCCAGACATTTATTGAAACATTGTTTACATTGATCGTTTCAATGTGCACATATTCACTCCTTTATAATTTATTTTTATTCGCATAAAACCCATTTTAAAGAATTCTGGTTATTTATTATATTATTAACAAATAAAAATATTAAATATCTTCTCTTATTTTGGATATATATGATATATCATTTGGTTATTCTTAGCGGCAAGATTATAAAACACATTTCTTTTTCATGGGTATTCAAATGGTTATGCCTTTTTATGGTTTTATCCTAATGTAGACCAAATATACATTAAAATATTATGATATGATAGGTATCCTTGAAATTATATATCCACCCAATGAAATAGATATTATTTCCATCTCATAAGATACCATGTTCAACACACACACAGTAATCCTGGCACAATATATTACATTATCTTATTAGTTATCCTAGACATTTGATTATGATGTCTTGTATTATTTTATTTACAAATTATTATAATTAAAGGATCTTATGATATATTATTATTCATCAAAATCATTGATGTTATTATATACATTATTATCAAATTTTATGAAATCATGTTATTCTTCTTCTCTCATATGTTATATATCAAGATCATGTTAGTTCCCTTACTTGGATTTATAGCTCACCCTTTTCATTCTTTATGATACAAGGGTGTCATTTGTAGTAAAAGAAGATCAAATGGATTTAAAAACACAATATATATAATGAATATTTTATGTTTCAATTTATTTTTAAATTTATTATATATATATATATATATATCCATCCAAGGAAACTAAGCCTCCTGATTTGTAGGCTGTGATTTATGGATATTTGTTTTAATGATCATATCCTAATATGTGTATTATACTCATTATTTTATATTACAAGATAATTTTATTATTAAGGACTTTTTTATTCGAAGAAAAAGTGGAATTCGAGAAGATTAAGAAGGGTGATATTTTGATCCTCTCTCATTAACACCACTATTGGTAGTTTTTATCATGCATGGGGTTATAACAGCCCAATACGTGGGATGATAAATGGAAAATATGTTTGTGGACATGCTGCAACTGTAGAAATTTCGATAAATATTAAATTCCCAATTAGAGACACAAGTATTGGATTATTTAGTTTGGGGTAATTCATCCCCCTCTATATGTTCAATATTTTGATATTCAAATAGATCCCCTGGATAGACCCTTGTAATCTATAGAGCTTCCACTGATGGTGAAATTAATTTATTCATCCTTTCTAGTGAATTTTGGTTCCCTATACTGGATAAATAGGTCTTCCATGATATATGCATCATTGAAATGATGAAATATATTGGTTCCATACTTGGTATGGATTAGTTACCTATAAATTTAGAACACAATGATTCATTGTTCAGTAAATGAGGTGAGATCTATCCCTATAATGAGTGCAATCCTTTCAGGTTTCTCAAGTGGTGCGAACCCTGAAGATTTTGTAGTCAACCAACCATCAAATGATAAACAAGGATTTATTCTCAATAACCATAAATAATAGTTAAAATATTTATAAAATGGAGGTTTTCTCCAATTCTTTCAATGGGTAACCAATATTTTTCTCATGATAAGATACAGATGTATGCCATTGGTTATATTTAAGTGGTGATGTTCAATTTATTATGAGTGGAATGATGAAAACTTATATATTATTTATAGAAAACAATGACTAAATTAAACCATATTTCCATTTATTGGGGGTCCATTTAGGTATTCAAGAAACAATCCATAGTCTTATTTGGAGTGTATCAACTGTACAGTAAACTATCATATTAGGATATCTATATTCAAGGGTTTG
This sequence comes from Viscum album, assembly GCA_963277665.1. Taxonomy (NCBI): domain Eukaryota; kingdom Viridiplantae; phylum Streptophyta; class Magnoliopsida; order Santalales; family Viscaceae; genus Viscum; species Viscum album. The sequence continues at coordinate 159,482,818 of OY728155.1, read as the reverse complement.
TGATTGGCATTTAGGAAGTTGAAACTATGGTGGTTGATGAGGATATATTATTACAGTAGTGGCATGGTGGAAAATTCCCTTGCAAGGGAACAATGATTCTGATTGATTGGGATGCTCATGATAATGTATATTCAAAAGGATTGATTCATTCATAGAGGGGATACATTTATCACATTTAATCAATAGTGGTGGCCCCAAACATTTCAATTGTGTGAGAGAGGCAAATGGTGTTGATGTTGACATGGAGATTCTGTGTGAGGATATGTTCCTAGGTGACTGGAATGAAGGGTTTTCTAAAAAGATGGGATAATTAAAACCAATTACCTTGGTGGATAGTGGTTTTATTTTGTTTTTTATAGTAATAATAAGGATGGATGTCCTATGTATAGACTACACAATTATTGTATATCCCTTAGTGTGGTGATTCAAATGGACTTTTGAGGTAATTACCTTAATGTTTTTAAATCATATATTGTAGTGGGAGTGGAGTTTTTCTAAGGGTGGGTTTGTGTTTTTGGATTCCTCTAGCTTGGTCTGTGTTGTATTGGGGTCTATGGATAACAGAGTAGGGTCATATATATGGTTAAGACCATATGATATTAATTATGGTTTATTATTAACTCTATATATATCTTTTTGGTATTTATTAGATTTATTGAGGTTGATGATACTATTGTTGTGATTATCAGTGACATTAATGAAAGAGGGGAGACAACAAATCTTGTTCATCTTCAACAAGTAAGAACATATTGGATATTAGGAAGTGTATATCGGATTCATGATTATGTTTTTCAAATATGTTTTGAAGGAGGTTCCTTATTGCAATTTTATTGAAAGCTATAAATATTTTAGAATATTTTTTATAGGTAGGTGATGGTAGAGGAACATTGATAAGATTGGAGGATCATTCCTCCTTGCAACTCCTTCAATGTTACTGTGAAATAATTTTTAAATAATCATTGGTTGAGTGAAGTGTAGATGGGTTATTCCAAAAAACATAATCATTATAAATTCTCATTAAATGTATGGATTAGAGTTCTATCACCAAACATAACCATGGTAACAATCTGTTTTGTGGTAAATGTTAGTTATTCTCAGATTCAATTCATCTCATGTAATGGGAAGTCCTTTTTATAGGAAAATGTGTTATGTGTTATCACATGGAAAGGCTTATATAGATTGTAGTCATGTATTCATTACTAAATTTCATTTATATGGGATTTATTTGATAAATTTACTAATAATGAATGATGTTTCCATCTAGGGAGGTTCTGTACCGAGTTCATTTAGAGACCTGACCTCAAAATATTATTTAAGTGTGTGAAAAGGTGGCATGATTACCACATTATGTGGTTTCATGATATTTATTATTGGGGGATAGAAAAAAATATCTTTTCAGGGAAGAGGTTCTTTATTGGTGTAGATGATACAGTGACAATAATTTTTTATAGGAAACACTTAGATCAATTTTGCGGTTTTGAGCCCTAATATTATTTAGGGTGTGTAATAGAGAATTTTCCCAAATAGATGACATTGAAAAAATTTTATTATGGTTATTTTTTACTTAGGAGGATATGGTTACCCTTGATATGGGTCTTGGTAAATTTCTATGTACAATGAATTTCAAGGGATTTCTAATGATTGTTGTTAGATATTTATTATCCTCTGAGTGTGGATGGTGAGGTCACTAAAACAACATATGAGATGGAAATCTAAAAACATCACCATTATATAGAATAGGGGATTTTCTTTAGTGGTGATGTAACCCTCATTCATATATAGGTCCTCTAGGATGGCTCATTGTAGGTGTACCAGTTAAAAATATTAATTAATATCTTATTATATTTTTATTTTGAAATCCTAATTTAACTTATTAAATAAATTTATTAGTTTCTCCCTTTGGGTTGATGCTATTTCTATCAAAATAACTCAACATATATGGAGCTATGGAAGAGAATTCTATCCAGGGTAGAATCAACCTTGGATCAGGGGAGAAAGAACAAATTCAAGATGACATAAATGAATGGATCATATGTTGATAATGAATAGAACAATGTTGATAATGATGAATTAAATAAATTTTCATTTTTCAATGATGTAGTAATTTTTACTATATCTCTATGGAACTTTATTCGACATAATAAATTCTTATAGATCTGCTATTGTTGTTTGTTATTATCATGAAATTTATTTGGGGGGTTTTTAAGATGTCATCATTATAGTTATTCCATGATGGATTTAAAACTTAACCAATTTTTTTTCCATGATGATTCCTCATATTTAAATTCATTGATTATTATAGAAATTATCCTTTGGAATTTATTTTTTCCCTCTATTTATTTTGATATATGTCTTGCATGAATTTTTTGATATCTGTTATTTTATCTGAACTCCAACAAACAATATATCTTTCTCTAATATATATTGGATTGCCACCATCATCCTTTTAATAGATAGTAGGTTAAAACCTTGGTGATGTAGAATTAATGGTAACCAGTTTTACATGGTTTCAAAAATAATATAGACATCATAGATGTAAGGAAGTGGCTTCAAGGTGGATTTATTGTGATATGGGCATCATACCATGCTAGTTCCTTTAGGGAAGGAATAATAATATTTCATGAGTGTTGGTATATACCATCAGGGGTCCTGCATAGTGATCGATGGAATAAAAATGTTAATAGAAGAAACAATTGGTGTTATTTGACTGAAATTGTGAAATTATTCAATTATGGGTGAAAACCCTGACTATATGGAATTTTTTATAGAATAAAACATGCATCATACATAGCTATCTATGACACATGGGTTTGGGAAATTTATAAATATCACATTACATGTGATAAGTTTTTACATGTTAGGTAGATTAGATGGGTTAATTACTACATTACAACCCTCATAATTATTAGTTTGGTTGGATAACATATGTTGACAACATGAAACTGGTTGGGAGGAAGTACAAACCATCATGTCTATATAAAGGATTGTAGTGTAGTCTGAGACTACATGACTTGGGAAACTATATTTGCATGTTATGTGATCTTGGTGGGTCGACACACCTTCTACAATAGTATTTACACCATGTAGATTGATTTATCACTCCATATTGGTGATGATACAAGACCAAATTAACCATGATGGATTTTATGTCCTATAACCATAGAGTATATATCATGTAATGTTTCAATATTTCATATCTTCTTTCCTGAGGCTTAGTTTTGGAGTTATGATTAGTCCATATTTAGAGTTTTATTATATAAAACACAATGGTTAACTTTTCAATGGCATAAATGGTGGAAAATTAGTTCATGTGAGAATTTTAGACTCTTCAACTATATAGGAGAGCTAATGGGTATAGAGTCTAAAAATTACGAATTTATGAAGCACACACTCCCTCATTTACTATTTGATACCTAACAAGGTGTAGGTCTGTCACTCTATTGATAGAGATCTATAACCCCCTTTTATTGTCTAATTATTATGTCCTAATAATGTTTTTGGTCATTTAATTATTGTGGTTATATCCACTATCATATTCTATGTGAAACCATTATCTCTTGTGTTACTCTCATCAGTTGTGTACTACTCAATGATGAATGATTCTATACTATATTTTCTATGTTGTGAAATGTCTTTTCATCAACCCTATGTGATATAATTTAAGAGGTTATGAATCATTTTATAAAACCTATCTGTGGTAAAGGATTAGATTTCTATATAGGTTTCTGGAATGGTGATAGAGTAATAGTCTATAGTGAGGTGAAATAATCCCTCACTAAATGTATACACATTAGTGTGGATAAATTTCTCATTTATGGTTTCAAGGGATGATATAGATATTAGAGAGGTTGTGCATATCATATTCTTTAATAATTATGGTTCTTCAAGATCCCCATTGATTTCATATGAGATTTAATATACATTTAAGAAATCAAATTATGAATTTGTTGGATTTTTGATACTCTAATAATTCCTAGTTAATCATTATTTTTTTTTCATGAAGATTTGATCTATTAATGGGTACTTGATTTTATCCCTATGAATTATAGGGGATATTCATATATCAATATTACATTATCTATATCTAGGCTACCTTTTTGACTTAGATTTTTATATAAATTGATTGATTCATTTCCATTGAGGTTCTAGGGAATGATTCTGTGTATGATTATACTCACCTTACACATTCAATGATCCCAAAAAGTTGGTTTCTACATAGAAGATACATGATTCATACTTGGTCTTGGTGGGTTTGGAAATTCTATTTCTTTTTTAGAGTAAGCACATGGGGATGCTTTGTGGTGAATAGTATTTCATGATGGTCTATGACGGTGGTGGTGACCATTTCATATATAGATCGACCTTGGAGTACACACAACAAGGAGTATATTTCTAGTTTCTTGTGTCAATTAGATACATAGGTTTACCATATAATCAATTCCCTTAGTAATTTTTAATGTGTTATTATTCTTGTATTGCATGTGTCTCGCATGTGTTGTGTACAGTTTGGTTGATTATATATTCTCAACTTATATTCATGTAAATTTCATGAATTTGAGATATGTTCATGTTATGGGTGGATATAGGCTAAGGTATCCCGTACACTTTGATATGATTACTTAGTGTTAGTCCCCATCCCTTTCCTATTTTAGGCTAACTTGGTGTGGTACACTTGGAAAATTACTAGTCTAGGCTGGGCCCTAGTGGGTTGGGTCATGCCACGTAACAAATTTTCATTGGATCATAATGTTTTACTACTGATATGTAACATATCTTACATCATATGAAATATATATTTTTAAATTCTTCTTGATGTATAGAAAAATAAAGGTTTCATTGGAATTCATAATATAATTCAAATCTTATGGAAGAATTTGAAACTAACACTAAAGATATTTGGATCATATAAAAGATTTAAAAATTGATATGTAATATCTTAAAGATGTTACATAACATTTACCCTTAATTTAATTAGAATAAAAAAGTTATTTATCTTTATAAAGAATATATTTTTAACGAAGTGTAATATATTTGAGCTCTATTTAGTAAGACACATGACTAACTATTATTTACATAATAAAAATATATCTATAAATATAAAATTTATAGAGATATAAATCAGATGATGATAATTTAATTCATCAGTGAATTAAACAACACAATGGTTCAAGGAATATTTTTATTCTAGAAGTGTGTTCTTATCTATGAATAAAGGAATTATTACTTCAATAAGAAGGTCTCTCCATATCGAAAATGTGACCTGGTGAAGAGTAAGAAGAAGTATGTTTTTTGTATAGAAGCTATGTGGTGAAAAGGTTAACCTCATTTAATTCCTAACACATGGAAAATATATGAATATTTTGAAAGTGTTTGGATAAATATTTAATCATGAAAATTATGAATAATTAAAGGATGAGATTTGAAAAAAATAAAATTTGGATATTGAGAGGATATATTTAGTGATATTAAAAAGGTTTTTGATGTTAATATTTTAAAACATTATATAACATATTCAAAACATAATGTGAATGATATTAACTGAATATCGATAAATGAGATAGTCATTAGGTATAGAGATAAAATAAATTTATATATTTTTGAATATTAAGAAATTCCATTATATAATTGTATGTTTATAAATTGAAAAAGATATGAATAGTATTTGGGATTGAAAAAAATCACTAGAAACCAAATATTGTTTTACTACATATATGGATCATTGAATAATTTTAGATTCAATGACCTGGTTCTGTTTTAGATCAATACTATGTAAGAAGAAGTATAATGAAATGAAAAATATGAAGGGAGAAGAAACTGATGTGAACCACAAATATTGTCATGTATTTTGACACTATTGACTAATGTGGAGTTGCTGATATTAAGGATAATTATAATGATCAATGAAGAATGAGGAGGAAGAAAACCATATATTTTTTATTGTTCACATGTATACAATTATCATTATGATATTGAGAGGTTGATTTCAACCGACACGTTATTGTTTTTATCATAACTTTTATGCCAAACTCCTCAATTTGTGGAAGAAGATCAACTCATTTGAAGTAGCGACATCCTGAAATATTTTGAGTATGTTTTTAAAGAAGGTAATTTTGGAAGTAAATTATAAATTAATGGGTGCCAAATAAATAACGAATCATTTGAAAAGAATGGATTTTGAATAGATAAACTCTAGGGTAAAGGATGATAAATTTCCAATGTGCATTCACAATTTATGATAGTAAAATTATTTCATATCAGAACCAAAATTAACACAACAAGTAACAAATACCAACATTTGTCTCAATACATGAAAAATAAATTTATTTCATGATCACTTTACTTTCATTCTTGTTTGTGATGTGAATCTGTTTAGAAAATCATATGAGATCCATACATCCTCACATGTGATGATATTTGAATTAAATAAAATTAAATGATTTTGGTAGAAACTTGTTCACCATAATCCCCCCCTCATTATGATTTATTGATATGATAAGGAAAAAAATTTGTATCAGATTTCAAGGTAATAACTCTAATCGGAACAATTTATTTTCCTTTTTTTTATATTTTTTAAATATACAATTTCAATTTTGAGAAGTTTATGGGTCTCCAATAAATAATAAAAGTAGAATTATTCCAAGAAAATTAATATTAAAAAATAAAAGGAAATCTAATAAGATGTGAGAGACCTCAACTAAATGAAAATATAAATATGAATACAAAAAATATAATGTTAATCAAATTGTTAATTTATCCATTATATCCATTCACCATTATCCTCATGAAGAATAAAACATAATATATTTTAAAAAATAACATTATGATTTATTTTATAAAATTATGTTTTATTTTAAAAAAAATCACATTGAATTTTTTACATATATATTTGAGTGTATCTAGGGTATATAGAAGGAAACATTATTGATGATATAGGAAGAAAATCCTATGTAAGAATCATATGACAAGGAGTTACATAAGTGTTACACTCTCATAAAATAAGTTAATGGTAAGGATAAACATATATGGTTCATTAATGAAAAATATTTAATGGTATAGTATAATATTCAATATATATGTAAGGAGAAATCTGATAAAATCAATTCTTTTTAGGACAATATATATTTATTGTAAGAAAATCATAAAGCTATTACAGATATTAAAAATTCCCAATCGATGGTCAAGTATAAAAAAACAAAATAGATTCACAATACATTACAAGAATGTTGAAAAATGAATGAATATCATTTATGATTAAAATGATTTGGGATGATAGAGTAATATTAGTTTACATTGATATAAATACACTCAGTATGATGTTTCTTGAGTTGGATATAAAATTGGGAAATCTATATGTGACACAAGCTATGTCATATAATGATATTGAAAAAATATGTGCCTAAATGGAAGTTATTTATAATAGTAATTTCCATAAAAGACACATTCTAGTGAAAATAGGTTCATGAAATAATTTTTTAAAAAATCTACTATAAGATCAATGAAAAATTTAAAAATTTCTCAAAATATATAATTTAAAATAATTCTGTTTCCATGAAAAGTAAATTTTATAATGAATATTATACACTTATATGGGTAGATATATAATTTGGGGAACCCAAAACCACATCATGTCAAGATTTTAGAAATAAATGAATTTTTTTCCACTAAAATAATTCATTTTTTTATTTAAAACAACCAGGTGATAAAGGAATTTATATTTCTATTAAAGGAAATTTAATGAGATTTATTTCCCATATTTGGTGTTTTTGAAGAATTAAACACCAACACATTAATTATTTTTATAATATTTCAACACTTATAAGATAAATAAGTCATGCTTCATAGGGATACATGATAATATTAAAATGAATCATGTAGTGTTGCGGCATGTCCCATAAAATAACGTGAATTTATCAATAACAAATATAATTGAATTTATTGAAAATTTTGATGGAAATTATTAACTATTTTTTCATACTATTAATGATTGTTGGTTCATTACTAACATTAAATAAATATATGTTTCAGAATAAATAATAATATAATGACTGATAATGATGAAAAGTTCATCTAAAAGTGATTTCACCTTAGCGTGAGAACAAAATAATTTAGTAAAACTATCTTTAGAAAAGAAGAATATTTAGAAGGATGATATACCAAAAAATAGATGCCTCTAGGTTGGGGGTAAATTTCCCATCATATATTTTTAAAAGCATTCCATGAATAGTAAAATTGGAAGAATAAAGCTGAAGAATAAGAAAAGAAAATAATCAATTTAGTATTTAAATAAAAGTATTGTTTCATGGTAGAAATAAAAAAATAATAATTAAGTAATTTTCAATTGAAATGTGACTCATGTATTGTTGGGACAAATTATTGATGTTCCCAGATTTTTTCATATACTTAAAATGAATATATTTGTTTTCCAACCCATCATGATATAGATATGAATATGGAGAAATACAAAAAAGATGATTGTGCATTGGTAGTAAATGTGTAAAATTCAATAACATATATGTATAAATACAAAAATAACAAGAGGTAAATATTTTTAATGTAGGATCATGTCTAGAAAATTAAATGTTGAGTAATAATGAGGTTTTATATCAAATTTTATGCATAATTGAAATGTGTTTTGGGTTGAGAAGAAAATATCATCCTTGTTTCACTTACAAATAAAAAATGTAGAAACCCCCTTATTATCATATATTTACTTGTTTTTTGTATATGTAATAGACGTTAATTTTAAAAAAGGGACTAGGAATTGTAGTGAAAATATTATTAAAGAATTATAATTTTATCATTATGTTCTTTGATTGAATATCATGTTGTCTCCATATAATATTTCAACTGGAATCAAAGGATACCTGGAATTGGTTTTTTTGAATACCGATCATGATAAAGATGTATTGAAGGTTATCCCTTGATGGTGATTTGATACTATAAAAATAATCCATAATGTCATTTTTTCTTGGGAAAATAATAATTTTTGGATAGTTTTAGAACGTTTATATGATTTCCATAGTTTTACCATCATATTTTTGAGAAACATTTGTTTGTATTTGAAGAGGGAGATTGTGGTAACATTATTAAAGATGAGAGGTTCATTGGACGGAGGATAAAGATACTTGTAATTGAATGTTTTATGTTTTATTTTATTTTATTATAAATTATAATTTGAAAAACATCATTAAAACACCTGGATGGGAATTTTTTAGTTTGTATCATATGATGAATAATTTCTGGGATGCTTGTATATCAAATTTAATCACACATTTTCACAAAAAGATAACTCATTTTGGCTTATATATTATGAATTTATGGATAGTTTTTTAGATTAATATAATATATTCCTTGAATCTATTAAATCATTTCTTACATCCAAAACATGGTGAAAGACTAAATTTTATGTAATAGATGAGTACGACTACCCCTTACAAAAAACGATTCTTATTTATTATAAATTAATATAAGAAATACGAAATTGAGTATACTGTGAATAGATTAATGTAAAATTAAAATGCCAATTGGAAATAAATACAAGGGTTAGATTCATGTATACAATATATTATGTTTTTTTTAATAATATATGATGTGATGATGAAATATGTAAGGTCAATACATAATGGGTGAGAATAAATGACCTAAAAGTGGGTGTATTTAAAAACATGGGATTTAATATATATATATATATATATATATATGTATTTCTTATTTCATATATTTATTCAATGGTTTCCAAAGAATAATGAGTGGCTTACAATAAGAGATTGAAAATTAAGATCAATTCACTTCTACTTTGATATTTTATATTATGATATATAGAAGCATAGTAAACATATCTATTTATTTTGAGTTATATGATAGTATAATCAATTAAAAGTGTTGTTAGTTGATTAAGTACCTATATATTGTATGATCATGATGAGTTTGGGAAGAAGTTTTCGATTATATGTATGGAATTTAATGGGTATTCAACTTTATTTTATTGGAATAAAGAGATATGTTTGGAGTAGATGTATAGAAGGATAATGATAAAAAAATATGGGTTTAGGTGAAACATATGATGAATTAATAGATTACTAATAATGATCTACCATTTAGATTATTTAATGAAGAAGGGGCGAAGAAAGTGTTTAGTCAGTGTATTATTTATTGAATTACTCAAGAGGAGTATTTATATTCTATAAAACTCATTTGGTGTTTTTATGAAGAGATTTGAGATGGTTTTATTAGTAATGAATTTATTAATTTTTTGTTTAGAATATATTGAGATGTTTATATTTCTCTCATATTTTTTGCTGAATTTTTATTATGTGTTGTAGCTATTATAGAATTCTTAGTTGGAGGCTAAAATTTGAACAATTAATATGTTTGGTACCTCATTATATAATATTATAAAAGCACTAGATCTGTCTAAAATATATAAAATTTATGGATAATACATAAGAAACATTATGAGTTACACTAAGCTATGAAACATATTTTAAACTGTACTAAATATTTTTTTCTCATTGAAAAGATCTCCAAATGCATAGATAATATAATAGTTTATGTTACACTAAGATGTAGACATGACAAGGATTTATGGTGATACAGAAGATAAAATAAATTAAGAAAATTATTTGAAAAATAAAATGTAGGATATTTGGATCATAGAAAATGATTTTCAAAGAGATAGGAAATATCATCCAAAAAGTAACATAATATCTACTCTAAAGTTATTAAAAATATTTAAGAAACATATGGTAATATGAATTATATTTTATAGGTTTCATAAGATACTTTAGCTAACCAAAGTGGCACATAAGATTTTGTATTTCATATTTCATATATAAGTGCAAACTATATGAAAAATTTGAGAATTTTAAATATTTTAATCCAATGATGATAATTTCATTCTTCAATGATTAAATATCATAATTAATCAAGGGATATGTGACTAAATATTTTTTTTGAGATTTGAATAATGGTTTATTTTCAAAAAGAATATGTTTGTTATGCAGCCAACTCAGACCTGGCGCTGAGTGAAAAGAAGGTTGTGTAATGAGAATGCTTTGTTCTGTAATGGTTTTTTAAGTGTTATTACGAAACTGTGGAAAATGTTTTAGTTTTTAGGGATAATTAATGAGAATTTAAGACAAGGAACTATGAAGAATTAATGGTCTATATTTGAGGAGGATTTAATAGGACTGTTGGGAATATATTTGTAGTGATAACTATGGAGCTAAAAGTAAAATGTTTTTAATCTGTTATTAATGATCTAAACTAGAGAAATTCATATGAATTATTTGACTAGTGATAATTAGGAGATTCAAGTGGGATGAAGATCATGTTTAATTCCCTATATTAGAATATAGAAAACTAATCAACATGATAATTATGATTATACAAAATAAGATGATGATATGATATTTTTTGATTAACAATTTATCAGTTGGGAAACTTACGTTATTATTGTTGTATATATCGAGCATTAATGAATTGCTGAGAAGTTTTCATGAATTAATTTTAGATCAAAAGTTTCAAAATAGAATAATAAAAAATGGATAAAAGTAAAATGGAATAGTTTGATATCAAATTAGACTTTACCCATGTGGTAGTAGTTCTTAAATGGCATCAAAGAAACACATGATCAAATCACGAAGAAGGAATTATTTTAGGGGTACTGTAGCACGTACTATTATAGGAAGTACAATAGATACTACTATAGGTACTGTAGCAGGTATCGTAGAAGGTAATTTTTTGTATTTTTGTCAGTGTTGTTTTCCTCAGAACCAACTATTTATATTTTGATAACATCAATATACACATATTATATATCGTTCATTGTTCTGCATGACTATAATATAATAATGTCCTGGAATATTTTTTGCATTAATAAGGTCCTGGAAGATTTCCACTATGATGAGAACCTTGAAATGAAAAATAATATTCTTAAATAATGTTCTATGGTTGGATGAAATACTATTATGGGACACATAGCATACAGACCATCATGTGCGATACTAATAAGAAGACGAGACTCTCTCTCATGGAGTTCACAATTGGTGATCTCCAAGATGAGATATTATGAGAACATACCCACCAGTAGTAATTCTGAATATCTTGGTGTCATTAGAAATTTCTTTATATGAGTGTGTGTAATAGTCCTTATACATGAATATTATCATTAAATCATGTCATGACTCACATACTTAGACTTACTAACGCAAACTGTCACAAAGTCAATTGGCGGGAAGTAGGGTACGTTGGGTGTGTCATGAATGACATGTTGTTAATGAATATGTTGAGGAAGTAATTGTTCCATCCATATTTATTGAAGTAGTTATCTCAGTCCCTTTAATTGAAATATTATTTTCGACCAAATTCCATGGCCATGGTGTCACAATGAGTTTATTTTTGGAAGTCAAAGAAAGATGGATCAAGAATATAGGTATATGAAACATCCATATAGCCTACTTGATGATATATTGAGGCAGAGGGATTAAATTACATGGTAATTGTTCATATGAGGTGGTACATCAATGAGGCGTCAAATTCTTTCTCTTGGGTGCCTTGACCCATTGCTAGACAGTAATCTTGGATTTTAGGCAAGCCCGACTAATGCCAACGAGAAAGAGGCCTAGAGGATCACACACTAAGTGTATCAAAGTATCTCAAGTAAAATAAAGATTATTCTCGTATTTTGTTTAATAATTATTACAGGAAGCCTAAATCTTTTTAATGTTGGATGAAAAATAAAATGAAAACAAGATATATAGGCCATGTAGTTTTCATTTTGGAAAGGAAATAAAAAATGAGTACCCGCCGTGTTTTAGTAATTACACGTCGTGTAGTTTTTCAAATCAAGATTTTTAAAAAATAATATCATTTTATTAAATTATATTTATTATAATCAGCATGGGCACAAGTTAAGGAATTAATTATTTGACATGGGGGTTTTCATCAAGAGTTAATGAAATAAATCAAAAGCGTAATGCATTTATTTATTGTCATAACACTATAACCTCAAACCCGATAATAAATATCCTCACAACCCCAAAACATTTCCCTAATCATTGTGCACAACAATTTAGAGAAATATCTCATGGCCAAATGAATTACTTCCTCCAAGAACACTCTCAAGACTAAGAGAGATCGTCCTCCATCAGATCAAGGCAATCAAAGGCACACAACGCAAGTAAGGTTTCTCCATGCTAGCACCCAGAAATTCATTTGGCGATGTCTAGAGATACGTGGTACACGTGTGGATAACCATTAGAGGAAGTATACACTTGGGTTCTATAACGTAATGAAGAATCACATTGGGATGTGATCAGAAATATCAATGAAGAGAGAATTCCATAAAAGGTACTTCTTGTAAATTAATTAAATTAATTATAATCACTGTCTGATGATCCTCCATTGTGGTTCCGGGACTATTCTTCTTCTTTGTCTATTTTTTTTATTTGATCCATGGAGTCTATCATTTATCGTCGTATTGATCCCGAATTGATCTTTTCTAAAGACAAAAATTCAAGTTGGCACATCCACCCATGTGCTTCTTCTGCACCCAGGACCTTCAAGTTGTATCAGAGGGGTCATGATGTTGATTATAGTTATTTAATTTTCATTGATAATTTATACATTTATATTTTATTCAATTAAAGATAAATCATTCTATAAAACTAAATGAATGAGATCTATTATTCCTCTTTTGTTTCTCGATTCACATCACAAAAATGACCTTTTAATTTTAATTTTTTTTAAAATAAAATAAAGAAACTCATTCGAAGGAGCCAATCATTCTGTCTGTACAACAGAGGAATACATGACGTGTAGTGAAATCTACACACCATGTACATAGGTTCAACGAACTGGTACTGGTCCTCCAAACCACACCATGTGAATTGAGCATCCCTAAGTATTATAATACACCGTGTTGACTAGAACTGAAGAGTGCATGGAAACCATAATACAATGCATGTATGTTGAATCAACACGCCATGTAGTCCGATCCTGCCTAGGTGAAACTGTGTACAAGGAAAAGCCATGTAACCGTGTACACAGGATTTCCTGGCCGGTAACCACATAACAAGGAAGTATATTCCGTGTTAGATTCATCTACATGACGTGTACTCCAAAATTTCCAAAGTAAATAAAACACGTCAAAGGCCTTGGTGTGTACTTTGTATAAAGGTGAAAACAAATACATGATGTGTAATACTGCCTACATGTCGTGTACTTTCAAGAAATATAATTTCACCAGGTTTTTCTCCAAAGTACAAAGACTCGTACAATGGATATGGATGAGAAGAATCTCAAGGAAATACTGAAATGAATTTAAGATAAAGAATTGGTTATTTATAAGATCATAATTAATTGAATTCAAGCGCGACTTATCTTGAATAAACTAATGATTAGAAGAATTTGATTACTAAATATGGGTAAATTTCATTACAAGCTACGAATGATCATGAGCTAGAACAAAGACCTTTTGTGTGTGTATTGTCGCATTTAAATTTATTTAATTTAAATTTGCGGGCATGTGAGCCTTCTTCTAATAAAATGTAGGGACTACATGCCCATGGTTTCTTTAATGTAAACCCCATGTAATGGAGGATCTCCCAAGCCAGAGGAGACGGTTCAAAATCCGAAGCTGAGGAGAAACCAACCCAAAAAGATTCAATGGTGGACCTGTGGGATATTCAAAACATGAACCATTGGGTTCAAGGTGTTTTCCCCTAGGTCAGGTTTAGCTTATCAAAACCACGGGATAAGATAACCAATAAAAGCTCACGATCATGCCATTTTATTTTATTTCTGTCTGATTGCATGGTTTATTTATTATGTATGTGTTGTCATGATCACATAGTTAATGAAAAAAACAAGCATTCAATTATGGAATAAAATAAAAACCGGACTATGTGTAAAAAATATTAGAATATGGTTAATCACTTAAGCAAGCATAACTTAATATTAACAAGCATGTGATAGTGTAAAACTACACATAAAGGATTGAAATCCATCAAATGCCATATTAAGTCTGACCAAGCCTTATGTTACTTGATTAAGGGCAAGACACAATAAAATGATGTGTTTGACCAACCCCTGTTGGGACACATAATTTTATGAAGGAAGCTCTTATGAAATTTTCGGGATGACATAATCATTTTACATCAAGAGGAGTAGCCCTTGCTAGACTAGCTGTAAAATGGAGGAAAGTGTTGAGGAAATCCAAGTCAGGATTTCAGGATTGGGGAGTTCACTCAACAGATCAAGGAATTGTAATCTCACATTTAGCAAAGAACTACCTACCTAAATACCTTTAAAAATCTTGACCAACCATTGTTGGGGTTATGTGAAGGGGAATATAGATCATTGCCACTAGAATGTCATAGTAACTAGGAATTCCAAGTTCAATGGTGGGGGCCATTGGAAAATGATAAAATAGTGGGATAATTAATAAATTAATTTATTATTTTTCATAAAATGTAATCAAAAGGAACTGATAAATATGGTCTTTTAAATTGTAGAATCAATATGAAAAACTCGTCAACCATATTTTCTCTGTGATCAATTCTGGATAAAGACAATATCTTCACTGACAGTAACTTTCATTAATAGTTTAGGCACCTTCGGGTTATCCTACTCCAGGAATGAAAGTTTTACGTGATGGGGTCCTCACATCCTGATTCACCTGCCCATGGGGCGAGTGATGAAGATTTCCCGGTATATGATCAACATTTGGACGATGCACTCGATGTTCAATGTTTGATGCGGCCATCAATGTATATTGAGATCATGAATTCTCATGAAGACATTGATGCCTATAGAATGCTCGAGCATCTCCGTGGTCTATACCAGGAGAGATCAATATAGTAATGGTTTGAGATCTGCAAGGTGCTATTTTAGAGAAATCTTGGATAGGGTGCCCCAGCTGGGCCTCATGTTGTCAAGATCATTGGCTACATTGAGAGCTTGGAGGTTCTAGGGTTTAAACTCCCCGAAGAACTGGGTACCGATCTCATTCTTGCATCACTCTCCCAGAGCTTCTCTAACATTTTTGTATATTTCAATATGAACAACATTGTGAAGTCTCCATATGATTGTCTTATCCTTATTCACTAAGTGGGAAATGATATGAATCATGAAAAGACTTATGTCCTTATGGTGAATAAATGGAAATGGAAGGTGAATAGAATTAAGCACAAAGCTTCTTCACGACATCCCAAAAAAAGGATGATCAAAGGGGGGGGGGAGAACATGAGGCTGTTTGTTTTGCATGTGGAAAGAGGGGCCACTGGAAGAAAAACTCTACCCAACCAAGGAAGAAAGGGGAAGCTTCAGGTGAATATGTTATCAAATGAAATCTATCTATTTCTACCAATTTGGTATTAGATACTTCTTGTGGTGGTCACATCTGTATCCAAATACAGGAACCATGTAGATTTCGAGAGTTTGACTGAGGTGAGGTAGATCTGCGGGCAGCCAACATAGCCAGACTCGCTGTTGTAGCTGTAGGAGACTACCACCTCACATTGCTTACTAATATAGTCTTGGTATTAAAAGGATGTTATTATGTACCCTATATATCCAAAAACATTATTTCCATATATATATTAGATACTGATTTATTCATCTTCACATTTGCAAATGATTGTTGCTACTTTTATAATGATAGCATTTGTTTTGGTAGGGCACATTTATATAACAGCCTTTATGTGTTAGAATACACAAACCAAGTAATGGAAATTGATGAAAAAGTTAATTGACACGACTCATACCACACCCATCTTTGGAATCACCGGCTAGGTCATGTCAATGAGAAACTTTTGAAAAAATTACATCTAGATGGGTATTTAGATTCTTTCGAACTAAATCCACATGGTGTGTGTCAATCATGTCTACAAGGAAAAATTGCCAAATTCCCATTTAGTGGGAAAGGTGAAAGGGATACAGAGATTCTAGAATTTGTTCACATAGATGTGTGAGGACCATTTCTTGTTGAAGCAAGGTGTGGATTCTTGTACTTAATAATTTCTACGGATTATTTTAGTATATTTGGATATATTTACTTAATGAGGTCTAAGTCAGATTCTCATGATCGGTTCAAAGAATACAAGAATGAAGTTGAGAACCAACTTGGAAGGAAGATTAAGAAACTCCGCTCTGAAAGAGGAGGAGAATATCTTAATCAGGACTTGATTTATTTATTACCGGATTTTGGGATTCTATCTCAACTCAATCCTCTTTACACTCCTCTGTGGAATGGAGTAAGTGAAAGGAGGAACCACACACTGTTGGACATGGGGAGATCAATGATGAGTCATGCCAATCTTCCATTATCCATTTGGGGATATACATTACAAACAAATTCACACATGCTAAAACAAGTACAAACTAAATCAATAAATGGTATTCCATATGAGTTGTGGAGTGGACGCAGATCCATGTTATCAAATTTACATATGTGGGGTAGCGATGCCTTTGTTCAGTCCTCTTCAGGTAACAAACTTTCACCCCAAGGCACAACATGTACCTTTATAGGATATCCTAAGGATGAAAGGTTACATTACCTATACAACCCCTCAAATAAAATGGTTACAGTAGCAAGAAATTCCATATTCCATGAGAGGGAGCACATCTCCAAAAGAGATAGTTGGAGAGATATAGACTTCGATGAAGTCAAGGCTCAAGATACATAGGATTTGGAACATGAATAGATTACACAAAGCCCCTTGGCAGAACAATATCTTCCAGAGACACAAGAAGTGTGTAGGAGCACGAGAGAGGTGATATAACTAGAACGATATGGTTTTCTTGTCACTGAGGATGATAACTCATTATTGGTTGACAATGAAGATCCTCTTACCTATAAATAAGCAGTTGGATGCACAAACATTTCCAAGTGGCCAGAAGCCGTGAATTCTGAAATGGATTCCATGTACCAAAAACAAGTCTGGATTTTGGTAGATCCTCCAGTTGATGTAAAGCCTATTGGTAATAAATGGGTATTCATGAAGAAAATGGACATGGAGGGACATGTTAGCACATAAAAGGAATGACTGGTTATAAAAGGATTTAAGTAGCGTTAGGGAATTGAAAATGATGAAACCTTTTCAACGGCTGTGATTTTGAAATCCATCAGAATCCTATTGGCCATTTCCGCTTACCATGACTAGGAAATTTTGAAAATGGATGTCAAAACATCATTCCATAATGGGAACCTCTAGGAAGATGTCTAAATGACACAACCTGAAGGGTTTGTGACTCCAAAAGATTCCAAAAAGGTATGCAAGTTGCAGAAATCCATTTATGGATTAAAGCAAGAATCTAGGTCATGGACCATTCATTTTGATGAATCCATAACATAATTTGATTTTGTCAAGAACGAATGTGAGCCTTATGTCTAAAAAAGTTTTAGAGGAAGTGCAATATTTTTCCTAATAGTACATGTTAATGAAATATTACTAATTGGAAACGAAGTACATGTCTTAGCGTTAGTTAAGGCATTGTTGGATAAATGATTCTCTGTGAAAGACTTGGGTGAGGCAACATATATTCTTGGGATCAATGTGACTACCCAATGTTTTTTTAATGAAAATTCTCTTCTCATAATTATGTCATAAAATGACTTGAAAACACAATACTGTGAACCAATAAGTGCTAAGTGACCTTTAAACATAAGTTTTTCACTTATGTGTTTGGAATTTAGAAAATACGACATACACGGTTGTAATAAGTAAGTTAATTGGAGTCCGATAAGGAAAACATTATTTTTGGTGAATAGTAACCTACCATAATGAATTGTAAAATACCCTTATGAATAGTGATATACCTGTAATGAATATTAATGTCACCTATGATAGTATAAAAATAATATTGAGGTTGAAAGTACGACATACCTATATTTTAGAATAAGTTAAAGAATGTATTAAAAATGGTTTTTGATAATAAATAATGATGTTAATTAAATATTAAAATAATAATATTTAGAAAATTATTTTAGAAAAATTGAATTCATTTTTGGATTCTACACGTCGAAAAATAGTTAGGGTAAATATTTGGGATTTTTCTGAAATACTTGAAATTTTGATGAATAGTGAAATCTGATAATTCAAAAAATAAGCAAAATATATCAATTATGAAGTCATGATGATGCTCTGATGATGTAAGCCCAGTTGGTTCTGATTCACATGCTAAATTTACTATTTTTAGTCAAGGAATAATCACTATTACTTTTCTTGAGGGAAATTAATAAACTATTGAATAAACGATTGGGAAAACCCTCTCCTCCCTCACCATAAATACCCCCTCTCCTTACGTCTTTCCCTCACACCTATCAAGACTTTTTCAGATACAAAATTCTGCCCAAATACCCTCCCAAGATCCTTCCCCACGTCCAAGGCTTTGTGGTCTTTCCAAAAGGCCAAAATCAAAGCCCCTAAGAGGAGTCTCAAAGAGAGGAGATCAAAGGGTAAGAACCCTCTTTCGTTTTCAAGTGTTTTGTTTTCATTTTCTTTCTTTTCTTATACCCTCTTCCCCTTAACTTATCCAAATGGCATGAAAGCTACAGAATCTCATATATTCTGGATTCTAATCTTGTTTTTGGAATGTTTCATGCATCATTCTTCTCCTCCTCTCCCTCACGTTCTAGAATTAAAACATCGTCTGTGATGTGTCAAATTACCGACATTATGGATAATGAGTTTTCAAATTCTTTTATCATTTTGTTTCTGGTCATGAAAACATTAATTTTATGGTTGAAACAGATTATTATATATGTTATATGTCTTATTTAAGGTTTTTTAATCATATTACACTCATGATATAAAACAATAATAAAAAACAAGTCAATTATGGGAAAAATCATTAAAATTAATTCAAGTGATTATCATTAATGTTTAATGTAAGAGTTCTCTTTCACTCTAATAAACCAAATGAATTTTGTAACCATGTAACCAAATGTATGTTCACTAATGTTATATAACTTCAATTCTGGACAACCACTGTCATCTTAAAATTTTTTTGAACCTAAATACAATTGAACCGATCATTAAAACAAATGAAACAAACGGACCCAAACAATGAAATTGAACCTTGTAATCAATCAAATGGGTATAAATGAACATAAAAAGGTTATACTGAATATTTTAAATTTAGATAAGGTTCTGGAACTATTTATTAATAAACCTTATTTGACTATTCAGGTCATTAATATCATGTGGAGAACACCAACTTACCTAAGGTAAGGGATCCTCTCAATTTCACCCTTATTCAAGACTGTTCACTGTGTTAGGACATGTTGTGTGTAATTATTAATTATGGGGTATGATTTTGAACCTCCCCCATGCTTCCTTATTTATTTATAAGTGATTATAATTCCCTTTCCATTCTCACTAATCCCCCTTAAGTACTCCCGATACCATGCCGATAATCAGTAAAGAATTCTACCCGAACCTCTTTTATTCCTTTGAGTTGTCTTATCTACATTTATACCAAAATTATGTTATCTTATCTTTTCAGTTGTATACTATAAATTTTGTGTACATGTTCTAAGTTTATTTTTCAAGACTCTTTCATCACTCTCTTTTAGGGATATGCGTGCTTTTAAGTGATTCTCTCCACATTACTTCCCGATAAGTGAACCCGTTTTAAGGGAACTTCTCGAATTCTTTCTTATTATCAAGTGTACTCTATCCTCTGTTATAAGTCATTGTATTAATAAAATCAGTATTTTTATTATTAAAACCCTATTGGTTTAATTCTGGTTTTATAAAAAATATTATTCCGCTTTTCATTTTAAGAGATATTCAATGTTTTCTTAAACCGCACTAAAATGTTTTGACTCAAAGATTCCTAAAAAACTATTTTTCATGTTATCACTTTAGTTCATTATATATTTTCTTGATTTATGACTTTATACATTATTAATGTATATTTATGATTTAATTCATTTCTTTCATGGAAGCTTGTACTTTACGTCCCTTTTTATTATGCTCTATGATGTGATTGTGTTCCCATTTCTTTCCTTGGGTACTATTCTGTTTATGTATGATTGATTATGTGAGATTCTATATGTTGAACGAATATACATGAATATTATTATATGGGTGCACCCAGATAGCTCTCTAATGCGTTGGGTAAAGTTTATGTCTCATGATAAGATTATGGGAAAACGGTCTGTGCGGTTAGCCTTGGCTTGTGCTACTATGGGAAACGAGATTGGCGGTTAGCCTTGAATCAGACTAAAGTCATGTTTAAAGTTGCTACCACCTCCCTATGAAACTATTCTTATATAATCTCATTATTATATGATCTCATGCTTATATTATTCCATGTTTTTATGATCCCATGTTTAAATTTTATGATTCCATATGTTCCATGCCTCCAATATCATGATGTCAAGCCTCCTAATTCATGTGAATAATGTTTATTCTTATGTTCTTTCCCTTACTGGGCTTTTTCGCTCATCTCTTTGTTCATGTGTTGCCCAGGGTACCCTATGCGGATATATAAGATCAAGGGAAGTTAGGAGCTCTTTATGAAGATTAAATAAAGAAGTTTTTTTAGCCACATGTTATCGGTGTTATGTACCTAGTTCTCAAAGACACTAGACTTAACAATACTTGGCTTATCCTCTGATATATAATTAAGCTTAAAATCATGTATTGTTTTGTGTAAAAGGCTAGGGTCACTATAGTTGGTATCAGAGCATGGTTTAGTTATTTTTGGTGATTAGGAATAGAGCACCTTAGTGAGAACCTAGAGGATGAGGATAAGTATTTGAAAACATTCCCAAATTTGTGTGAGTATTGAATAAGTGGTTTATCAAGAAAATACATCCTTGTATGGATATGAGTAGGTAGAGGCAGCTCTGGAACATATGTATCCTAGGGGTAAAACTCGAAAACACTGTTTTGAGGTAGACTCGAATGGGAACTCGTGCACGACAATGGGCCTTGCTGCACTCTTGGTTATGACACTCTCGGGGGATATGCTTTGGTAGATTCACGAGCAAAGTACAAACCATTGTTAAGGGAAAAATACCATAAGAATATAAGTTAAGAAATATATTGAGGATAACCTAGATATAAACCTAAGTAATCACAAGTTAGGACATAATTCTTCTTTATAAGTTTATACTTTATGTTCAATGTTCCCTTTTTTATACTCAATAGCTAAGTATTCAAGACCTCTAATTATATGTTCTTTTTCTTATTTAATGGCAGGAAATAGAAGAACATGTTCCAACAACCAATGTGATATGGAATGCGATGATTTCCCTAATGATATGCCTGATGTGATAGAAGCAGGTGCTCAAAACTTCATGGAAGTACTTACTCAGCTTGCTTGAGTTATGAATAATAACTTGAATCAGGTGGAACATCCTCCTCCTCCATGGAAAGAGCAAGTTGTCGTGGAATCCTTCATGTAGCAAAGGCCTCCCATGTTTAGTGGATATTCTGATCCCCTCCTCATGGAACAATGGATTAACTCCATTGAAAAGATATTCTTTGTCCTCTAGTGCTCGGAAAAATAGAAGGTGGTGCTGGTAGTCTATCATTTTGATGGGGAAGCTGATCAGTGGTGGACACAGATCAATAATAAAAAGTCCCAAGAGGAAATCGATTCCATATATTGGGAGGAATTCAAGAGGATGTTTTTCAAAAAATATTTTCCTCGAACCCTCCGTCTCATGATGGAAAGTGAGTTCATCGCACTCAAGCAGATGGAAGATGATCCCATCAGAGCATATAAAGAAAGAATTACAAAGCATGCAAGGTACGCCTCTGGATTTGTCATTAACACTAAAATCAAAGTGGATCGCTTCTTTAGCGGACTAAAGCCGAGTCTAAAAAAAGCATTGGAGATTCGAAACTTTGAAAGTTATGAGAAAATTGACTATTGTGCCCTCAAGGTAGTAATAAATTTTGGAGACTCTGAGTGGTCTCATGGGACCAATGAAAGGAAGCAGAAAATCGAAAACAACATGGGTGTCCCATCAAAGAAATACCATGATATAAAGAATCACAACTTTACCCTTTAAAAAAATTGTGGGAAGAAGAATCTTGGTAACTGTCTGAAGGGAACCAAGAATTGCTTCAAATGCAGAAAGATTGGTCATCTGGCCAAGAACAGTCGAAGGGATATGAAAAACCCCGCTAATGTTGAAGAATAAAGGAAGGATCAGATCAACACTCAGCCTACAGTGCAGTGTTATAACTACAAGGAACTTGGGCATTATGCGAACAATTTCCCTAAGTCGAGGGTTGTCGAAGGCAATTAGCTAACAACCTCCAAGGCAATAAGGAAGGGCTTATGCTATCACTACTACTGAGGTGGATCCAGAAAATGATTTCATGACAGGTACGCTTGTTATTCATTCAAGAATAGAGAATGCAAGATTTGATTCTGGTTCTACGCATTCTTTCATATCTTGCAAGTTTAGTAGAACTATTCAAACACCACCTCAAAATTTGGATGAAAAGTTATATGTGATAATAGAGAATGGAGAAATTATTGCATCCATGGTTTATAACTCCTCCCTAGTTAATGTTTGTGGACTGAACCTCCCAGTAAATCTTGTCATACTTCCTTTAGTGGAATTTGACGCTATCTTGGGCATTGATTGGATATCTTTGTACAAGGCCAACATCAACTTTCGGGAAAGGGAGATTAATCTTCACATCCAAAAGCATCCTCTGATTCTTTACAAGTGCAAGGAGGAAGATGAATATCCTTTCAAAACATCGTCTCAAGTGTGGATATTTCTTCCTTATGAGCATGCATATCTTGCTCAAATGATTGAGATGATGGAGATAATCATGCTTGAAGACATGCCCATCATGAGGGATTACACTGATTTATTCTTTAAAGAGTTGCCTGGTCTTCCACCTGACTGAGAGGTTGAGTTATCAATTGAACTTATCCCTGGATCTCTGCTAATCTCAAAGACACCTTACAGAAATGCCACTATAGAACTAGAAGAGCCGAAGAAGCAGTTACTGGATAATATGGAGAAGGGTTTTATACGCCCGTGTGCTTCACCGTGGGGTGCTCCAATCCTCCTTGTCAAGAAGAAGGTTGGATCAATGTGCCTCTGCATTGATTATTGTGAGCTCAATAAAATCACAATAAAGAATATGTATCTCCTTCCATTGATAGAAGACTTGTTCGATCAGCTACGTGGGTCTAGTTATTTCTCTAAGGTGGACCTTTGGTCAGGATATCACCATCTAAAGGTGAGGAAGGAAGATATTCCCAAGACTGCCTTTCGAACGTGATATAGACACTATGAGTTCATAGTGATTCCCTTCAGACTCAATAATGCTCCAGAAATGTTCATGGATTTAGTGAATAGAGTCTTTAGAGATTACCTCAACAATTTTTTGGTAGTCTTTACTGACGATATTCTAATATACTCCAAGACTAAGGATGAACATGAGGAGCATTTGGAAACTGTGTTAAAGACTTTGCGAAGGGAGAATTTGTATGCAAAGTACAGTAAATTTGAGTTCTGGATGGAGAAGGTATCATTATTAGGGCATGTTATCACCAGCAAAGGGATATATTTGGACCCTTCCAAGATGAAGTTAATTGAAGAGTGGCCCATTCCAAATTCTGTAATGAAGATCTGTAGCTTTTTGGGTCTAGTTGGGTATTATCGATGATTCATGAAGATCCTTTCACGATTGTTAAACCCAATGACCAAGCTGACATGGAAGGGAGTAAAGTTCGTCTGGACACAAGAATGTGAAGACTGTTTCAAGGAGTTGAAAAAAAGGCTTATCACTTCACTGGTACTCACACTACCATCAAGTGGGAACTCTTTGTGGAGTATAGTGATGCTTCTAAGAAAGTCTTAGGATGTGTGCTAATGAAAAATGATAAAGTGATAGCTTATGCCTTAAGGCAGCTTAAAATCCATGAGCAAAACTATCCCATGCATGATCTGGAGTTGGCGGCTGTGATATTTGCCTTGCAAATCTGGCGGCATTATCTCTATGGGAAAAAATGTGAGATATATAATGACCACAAGAGTATCAAATATATATTCACACATAAAGAGATTAATATAAACCAATGAAGATGGATAAGGCTCATCAAGGTTTGTGACTGCACAGTCCACTAAAATCTTAGTAAGGAAAACAAGGTGGCAGATTCTCTAAGTAGAAAGGATCCTGCATCTTTATCAATGATGAGAATTGAAAAGGATCATATCTTCTTATATTTTCAAAGGATGGAAATGGGAATCATTAAGGGAGGAACATCATCAATCCTTTCTCAAATGATTGCTCAATCGTCCCTCATGAAGAAAATAAAGGATGCTCAAAGAAGAGATTTGGAAATTCCGAAAAGGGCGGATGATGTTAAAAATGGGAAATCCTCTGACTTCAAAATTAATGAGTAAGGAGTGATTAGATTTGCGACACAATTATGTGTACCATCCGATCCAGAGATAAATGAGGAGCTATTGAATGTTTCACATAGCTCGAGCTTCTCTATCCACCCAAGGAGCACAATGATGTATCGAGATCTCCGAGAAAACTTTTGGTGGGACAATATGAAAAGAGAGATTGCAGAATATACATCCAAGTGCTTCATATGTTAGAAAGTGAAGGCTGAGAGACAAAATTCTAAGGGGATGATGCAACCACTACCCATACCAGCATGTAAGTGGGAGAACATTACCATGGACTTTGTCACTGGACATCCAAGGAAATCTAGAGCAAACAATCCTATATTGTTCATTGTGGATTGTCTTATGAAGAAAACTCACTTTATCGTGATTCGAGAGGACTTATCATTAGATCAACTTGCATGAATTTACATCAAAGAATTAGTAAGGATGCATGGAGTACCACTATCCATTGAATTCGACCGTGATCCGAGATTCACCTCAATGTTTTGGAAAAGTCTCCAGCATGCTCTGAGCACTGAACTGAACTTCAGTATGGCCTATCATCCTCAAATTGATGGCTAGTCTGAGCAAACTATTTAGACACTGGAAGAAATGTTGAGAGATTGTTCTATGGAATTAAAAGGAAGATGGTACCAACATCTTCCACTAGTTGAATTCTCCTACAATAATAGTTTCCACTTGAGCATCCAAATGTCACCATATGAAGCCCTTTATGGGAAAAGGTGCAGAACACCGACATGTTGGGATGAAGTCGGTGAGCGTAAGCTTCTAGGACCTGAAATGGTCGACGAAATGGTGGAGAAGGTGAAAACAATTTAGCAGCATATCAAGGAATCCCAAAGTTGACAGAAGATTTATGTAGATAACCATCAACGAGACCTTGAATTCAATGATGGAGACATGGTATATCTACACAAATCTCCGTGGAAGAAGGTCATGAGGTTTTGGAAGAAAGGGAAGTTAAGTCCCTCATACATCGGTCCCTTTGAGATCTTTTATCGAGTCGGAGCTGTGGCCTATCGATTGGCACTTCCACCTACCATTTCAAAAGTACATGATGTCTTTCATGTATCCCTCTTAAGGAAGTACATACCAGACCCTTCACATGTCCTCTCTTCGGAGGTGGTAAAGTTGGAGGATTATCTTTACTATGATGAGCAGCCAATGAAGATCTTGGATCGTAGAGACAAAGTTCTACGCAACAAGACTACTCATCTGGTCAAGGTACTATGGAGAAACCATAAGTATGTAGAGGAAACATGGGAATTAGAGGAAGCAATGAAGTAAAATTACCCACATATGTTTTTTCCCTATAATGTAAAATGAAATTTTGAGGGAAAATTTTCTTAAGGGGGGAAGAATGTAACGACCCAATGTTTTTTTAATGAAAATTATCTTCTCATAAGTATGTCGTAAAATCACATGAAAAAACAACACAATGAACTACTATGTTCTATGTGACCTTTAAACATAAGTTTTTCACTTCTGTGTTTGTAATTTAAAAAATACGATATACACGGTTGTAATCAGTAAGCTATTTGGAGTTGGATAAGAATAAAATAATTTTTGGTGAATAGTATCATACCCTAATGAATAGTAAAATTCCCTTATGAATACTGATATAACCTAATGAATAGTAACTTCACCTATGATAGTATAAAAATAATATTGAGGTTAAAAGTACGACATACCTATATTTTAGAATAAGTTAATGAATGTATTAAAACTGGTTGTTGATAATAAACAATGATTTTAATTAAGTATTAAAATATTCATATTAAGAATATTATTTTTGAAAAATGGACTTCATTTTTAGATTCTACACGTCAAAAAATTGTTAGGGTAAATTTTTGTGATTTTTCTAAAATACTTGAAATTTTGATTAATAGTTAAATACGATAGTTCACAAAATAAAAAAAAATACATTAATTATCAAGTCATGATGATGTTATACTGATGTAAGACCAATTGGTTCGGATTCACATGATAAATTCACTATTTTTGGTCAAGGAATCATTACTATTACTTGTCTTGAGGTAAATTAATAAACTATTGAATAAACAATTGGGAAAACCCTCTCCTCCCTCACTATAAATACACCCTCTCCTTACCCCTTTCCCTCACACCTCTCAAGACTATTTCCTAGTCAGAATTCTGCCCAAATACCCTCCAAAGCTCCTTCCCCACGTGCAAGGCTTTCTGGTCTTTCCAAAAGACCAAAATCAAATCCCCTAAGAGATGTCTCAAAGAGAGGAGATCAAAGGGTAAGAACCCTCTTTCATTTTCATGTGTTTTGTTTTCATTTTATTTCTTTTCTTATACCCTCTTCTACTTCCATTATCCTAAAGGCCTTAAAGCTCCAAAATCTCATATATTATGGATGCTAATCATGTTTGAGGAAAATTTCAAGCATCATGCTTCTCCTCCTCTCCCTCACGTTCTAGAATTAAAATATCGTCCGTGATGTGTCAGATTACCAACATCATGGATAATGCATTTTCAAATTCTTTTATCATTTTGTTTCTGGTCATGAAACCATTTCTGTTATGGTTTAACCAGATTATTATATAAGATATATTTCCTATTTAAGGTTCTTGAAATCCTCTTACACTCATGATTTAAAACAATAATCCAAAACAATTCAATTATGGGGAAAATCGTTAAAATTAATTCAAGTGTTTATCATTGATGTTTAAAGTAAAGGTTCCTTTTCAATCTAATAAACCAAATGAATTTTGTAACCATGTAACCTACTAGATGTCCACTAACATTATATAACATTAATTCTGGAAAACCACTTTCATTTTACAATTTTTTTGAACCTAAATACAATTGAACCGATCATTAAAACAAATGAAACAAACGGACTCGAACAATGAAATTGAACCTTGTAATCAATAAAATGGGTATAAATGAACATAAAAAGGTTATAATGAATATTTTAAATTTAGATAAGGTTCTAAAACTATGTATTAATTAACCTAATTTGACTATTCAGTCATTAATATCAAGTGGAGAACACCAACGGACCTAAGGTAAGGGATCCTCTCAATTTCACCCTTATTCAAGATTGTTCACTATGTTAGGTCATGTTGTGTGTAAATTTTAATTATGGGGTATGATTTCAAACCTCCCCCATACTTCCCTCTTTATGTATAAGTGAGGCTAATTCTCTTTCCTCTCTCACTAATCCCCCCTAAGTACTCCTGATACCATTCCGATAATCCATAAAGAATTCTACCTGAACATCTTTTATTCCTTCAGGTTGTCTTATCTACCTTTCTTCCAAAATTTATTTATCTTATCATTTCATGTGAATACTCTAAATGTTGAGTACATATTCCACGTTTATTTATGAATACACTTTCATCACTCTCTTTTTGGGATATGCTTGCTTTTAAGTGATTCTCTCCTCATTACTTCCCGATAAGTGAAAACGTTTTAAGGGAACTTCCCGAATTATTTTCTATTATCAAGTGTAATATATCCTATATTATAAGTAAACTTTTTCTTAATAAAATCAGTATTTTTATTATGAAAACGATCCTGGTTTACTTCTGGTTTTATAAAAAATATTATGCCTCTCTTTGTTTTAAGACATATTCGATGTTTTCTTAAACCGCACTAAAATGTTTTGAGTCAAAGATTCCTAAAAAACTATTTTTACAAGTTATCACTTCAATTAGTTAACTCTTGTCTTGATTTATGCTTTTATAAATTCTTAATTTCTATTTATTATTCAATTCATTTCTTTCATGGACGCTTGTACGTTACATCCCTTTTTATTATGCTTCATGACGTGTTTGTGTGCCCATTTTTTTCCTTGGGTACTCTTATGTTTATGTCTGTTTGATTATGTGAGATTCTTTATGTGGAAAGAATATACATGAATAAGCTTAGATGGGTTCATCCATATAGAACTCCAATTCATTGGGTAAAGTTAATGTCTTATGAGAAGATTATGGGAAAACGGTGCGGGCGGTTAGCCTTGGCTTGTGCTACTATGGGAAACCAGATTGGCGGTTCACCTTGACTCGTACTAAAGTAATGTTTAAAGATTCTTCCACCTCCCTATGAAACTACGATTATATAATCTCATGCTTATATGATCCCATGCTAATTTTATTCCATGTTTTTATGATCCCATGTTTATATGTTATGATTCCATATGTTCCATGCTTCCAATATCGTTTTGTCAAGCCTCATAATTCACGTGATTAAAGTTTATTCTTATGTTCTTTCCCTTACTAGGATTTTTAGCTCATCCCTTTGTTCATGTGTTCCCCAGGGAACCCTATGTAGATTTAAGAAAGTTAGGAGCTCTTTATGGAGATTAAATAAAGATGTTTTTTTGGCCCCATGTAATCATTTTCATGTAACTAGTTTCCAAAGACACTAGACTTAAGGATCCTTGGATTGTACTCTAATGTATAATTAAGCTTAAAATCATTCATTGTTATGTGTAAAAGTCTAGGGTCACTACAATCAAGATCCATCGCGATAGATCCAAGAGAATGCTGGGCCTAAGTCAAAGTACATACATTGACAAGATACTGAAGATATTCAGTATGGAACTTTCCAAGAGGGTATTCTTTCCCGTGTCACATGGAATTCATCTTTCCAAAAAAATGTGTCCCTAGATACACTAGGAAATAAAAAAATGGCAAGGATCCCTTACGCATCCGTGATTTTGTTAGTCATATATGTTATGCTATGTACAAGCCAAGATGTTTTTTACGCATTAAGTGTAGTAGGCAGATATCATGCTGATCCAGGAGACTCCCATTGGATGGAAGTTAAGACTATTCTTAAGTATCTGAGGCATACCAAGGATATGTTATTGGTTTATGGAGGAGATGAGGACATTGTCATAAGAGGACATGTAGATTCTAGTTTCTAGACTGATCACGATGACATGAAGTCACAGACTGGATACATATTCAGTTTGAATGGAGATGTAGTGACCTGGAAGAGCTCAATGCAAGGTGTGGTTGTAGATTCTACAGTAGAGTCTGAGTATATCGTAGCTTCTGAGGTATCTAATGATTTAGTATGGATGTGAAGCTTCGTCCAAGAGTTTGATGTATAACCTAGTAATAAAGATCCTATCACACTCTATTTTGATAATTCTGTAGAGGTGGAACTTGCAAAGGAGCCATGGTCACAAAGGCGAACAAAGCACATACTTCAGAAGTATCATATCTTGTGAGATTTTTCTCAGATAGGTAAAGTTAAAATGACAATTATTTCCAAAGAAGACAACGTGGCAGACCCCATGAATAAATCTTTGACTCATCATAAACATGATCATCATGTGAGGTCTATCGGACAAAAAGTCATAGGCAGGTGGCTCTAGTCTAACTGGGAGTTTGTTAGAGTTGGTGTCCTAAGAACCGAATATTTATATTTCGATTACATGAATGTAAACTTATTATATATTGTTCATCGTTCCGCATGACTATAATATAATAATGTCTTGGAATATTTTTTGCATTAATAAGTTCATGGAAGATCTCTGCTATGATGAGAACCTCAAAATTCTATAACAATATTGGTAAATAAAGTTTTATAGTTGTTTGAAATACTATTATAAGACACATAGTATACAAAATTTCATGTGCGAGTACTCGTAAGAAGAGGAGACTCTCTCTCATGGAGTTCGCACATGGTAATCTCCAAGATGGGAGATTATGAGAACATACCTACCAGTAGTAATTCGGCATGTCTTGGTTTCATCATACATTTCTATTTATGAGAGTGTGTAATGGTCCATAGACTAGAATAATATCATCAACTCATGTCATGACTCATGCACTTATATTTTCTGATAAAAACCGTCATGAAGATATTTTCTAGGAAGTAGGGTAAATTGGGTGCATTAGAAATGACATGTTGTTAATGGATAAGTTGAGGAAGTATTTGTCCCTTCAATATTTATGGAAGTAGATATATTAGACACTTTTATTGAAATAGAGCTGTCACCCAAATTCCATGTCCATGGGGTCACGATGAGTTTATTTCTGGAAGTCAAAGAATGAAAGATCAAGCCAATAGTTTTATGACACTACCATGAAACCTACTTGATGAGATATTGAGACAAATGGAATAAATTACATGGTAAG
Source organism: Viscum album (assembly GCA_963277665.1). Taxonomy (NCBI): domain Eukaryota; kingdom Viridiplantae; phylum Streptophyta; class Magnoliopsida; order Santalales; family Viscaceae; genus Viscum; species Viscum album. Next base: position 159,451,288 of record OY728155.1, on the reverse strand, counting down.
CGTTCATATGAGGTGACATGTAAATGTCGCATTAACTTCATTCCCTTGGGTTCCTTGACTCGTTTCTAGACAGTAATCCTGGACTTTAGGTAGGGTCGCCTAATGCCAACGAGAAAGAGGCCTTGAGGGTCACACACTATGTGTATCCAAGAATCTCAAGTAGAATAAAGATTATTCCCATATGTGGTTTAAAAATTATTTATGGATGCCTAACTCATATTAATGATAAAGGAAGAAAAAAAATTAAAACAAGATATACACATTGTGTACATTGAATATACATGCCATATAGTTTTCATTTTGGAAAGGAAATGAAAAACGAGTACACACCGTGTGTTAATGATTACGCGTCGTGTAGTTTTTCCTATCGGGATTTTAGGAAAATAATATTGTATTATTAAATGATATTTATTATAATCAGAATGGGCGCATGTCAAGGAATTAATGATTCAATATGGGGGTTTTCAAAAAGAGTTAAAGAAATAAATAAAACATGTAATGTGTTTATTAATTATCATAACCCTATAACCTCAAACCCGATTATAAATATCCTCAAAACCCCAACACTTTCCTTAATCATTGTTCCCAACAATTCTGGAGAATTATCTCAAGGCTGAAAGAACTCCCTCCTCCAAGAACACTCTCTAGAGCGAGAGAGATCCTCCTCCATCAGATTAAGGAAATCTAAGGTGGACAACGCAAACAAAGGCATCTACAAGATAACACCCAAAGATTCCTTTAGCAACGTGAAGAGATATGTGGTGCATGTTTGGATCACCTCTGGAGGAATTCTACACTTGGCTTATGTGACATAATGAAGAATCACATCAGAAAGTGATCAAAAATATCAACGAAGAATGAATGCCATAAAAGGTACTTCTTGTCAATTAATTAAATTAATTATAATTAAACTATGATGATCCTCCTTTTGGTTCTCGTACTATATGTCTTCCTTGTCTATTTCTGTGATTCGATTCGTGGAGTCTGGCCTTTATCGTCGTATTCATCCCAGATTGATCATTTCTAATGACAAAAAGTCAAGTGGGCACATCCACCCATGAGCTTCCGCTGTGCCCGGGACCTTCAACTGTATCATCTATGACTATTCATACTATTCCGCCTTCAGGCCACCAATTTTGTCAATGAGTCCTTCAGGTCTTTGGGCTATCGATGCCTTCAGGTTAGTAAGGATTTTGGGCTACCCTGAGGCCTTTAGACCACCTCAACGACTTCGGTCCAACTCAAGGTCTTCAGACCAACTCATGTCCTTCGGCCTATATGATGTGTAGAAGAAATCAGGAAGATACTACAAGGATCAGGCTTCAGATGAGGATTCAAGATAAGGAACATTCACCATAGAAAAGCTAAATTGATTTCAAAAAATATAAGGGTATGAAAATTTCTATCAATACCAAGAATGTGTATCTATTCATAGGACAGTAGGACGAATAGCCATCAAAATTTAGAGATCATAAATCATGATGTAGACATCGGGAAGAGGTAGTTATAAGTGTTAATATTCTAGGATGAATTCATTTAATAACATCGAGTCATGTAATGTCACGAATCCGACATTCCATATAAGGGTTCCCCAATAATCATTAGAAGGGGAATTATGACAAATTAATTATAATACAATTCCTTCAATCCATTCAGACAAGCCTGTGATATGGTCCATTATATCCATAATCTCTATTAAGAATCTTGATGAATGGGGAGATATCACTTTTGAAATGTATTTTAATGATCATAGGAAATTGACAAGGAAGAAGAAAAAATGTATTTTTTGTGTTCCCAATTATATGTTTTTCATTATGATAATGAGAGGAATATATTTACATAAATATTGCAACTATTGGTTATAACATGGTTTTTAAAGAAACTGGTTTTTTGAATAAGATTCATTAATTTGATATAGTGACTTCCTGGGGAATAGATATTATCATACTCCAAAATGTAAGATAAGAACTCCATTAAAAATGGGATGGATCTTGTAGAGTGTATTTGTTGGTTTATGGTAAATTTATTTTTTGGTATATACATAAAAAGGTATTATACCTTCCCTATACTGACTCACAATACATGATTAGTAAATCACATTCACCATAGACTCGACCATAGTGTATCAAGTTTAGGATAACCACATTTTAATCAACCCTTTTAGAAATATTGTGTCCCATTCTTTAGTTTATATCCCTCATGTGTTAAGAATTCCTTGAGTGTATCATGTGAGATCTATACATCCTAACAATTGTGGAGGTTTTAATTAAATAAAATAACAAAAATATATAGAAATTTGTTCCCATGGAATTACCCCCTCCCCACAGTGGGACTAAAAGATAATACCAAGATCCATAAATTACATTATAAACTGAATATCCACCAAATTCTATGGAAACTTTACGATAAAACTCTTGATTTATTTTTATTCATACTTGTTAATCTATTTTTACTTTCTATAAGTGAAGTAGGTACTATATATAAATTTAATCCACTATTTTATAACTAAACCATAACTCACCCATAGTTCACCACCATTATGTTCTTATTTGAATCATATTTCTAATGGTCTCAAAAAAAATTCAAATTACTACAACATCAATATTTATGACGGTTACTCTTATCTATTTTAATAAATTCCAATTAATCTTTGACTATCATTTCACTACCCTTACCCACTGTTATTTTCCATCCACTTGTTTTTTTTCATGCATCTTTATTTTATATTGGTTTAATTTATACTAGGTAGATTTACTTTACCTATCATAACGATTTATTTGAAATTTTTTTGCACATCTATTTCTAAATTATTAATTATTTCTTTATATCCATGAATAAGTTGACAAATTATTACAATTATGGAGTTAGAACCTTAGAAAATTTAATTAACCATCATGTCATTGTTTTTTATTTCCAATAATTCCAATTGAATTATTCTAGTCCCTTTATCATCTTGATTGTAACATGCAGTATCATATCTAAAATATTGACCATTGAATTCCAAATTATTGTTGTCATCTAAATTCAGAAGTTCTAACTTTTTTCTAAATTTTTCTATTATTTCCATGAAAGATAAGGATTTTTATTCTATTAAGGATTACATGTTTTTTAGAATGGTTCATTCATAAAAGGATATATTCTGAAATTACCCATCACTTATTCCTATTGAAAAAGTCATCAGATTGATGCATGTAGAAAAATATTCATAAAATGATATTTAATTTTCTCATATATTCCCCAATATTTTCATTTCACCTTTTTAAATTGCGCTTTTGTGAAAAATATTCATTGTATTCTTTTAATGATCTATATTATGATCATTGAAATCATTAGTGATTCACACATCCTTCAAAAACCCTCCTTCCTCTAATATCATTCTATTGTTATTTTATTTAATGATATCATAGATGTTCTCGAGAACTACTTTTTTCTTGTTTTCATAGTTACATAATGTAGTTGAATCAACTAATTTCTTCCCCATAGCACTAAATTCTCCATAAAAAAGTAAAATTAAATATTATAAAGGGAGTTGAATATTCTTACATTGTATGAAGTAATCTCCTAATTCTTATCATGCATCATGGAATGAAAAAATTTGTTTTTATATAAAAGTTGGAATTATTCATCACATTTCCATAGTTCACTAAACATGTTAGAATATTATGGTAAAAAATTATGTATATCATACAAAATTCATAATAATTTCTCTTATTTCAGCAATAAATAATTTTTATATTTCCCCTTCATATTGTAATGTAAGAACCTTAATATCTATTCATCCTTCGTAACTCTATATAATGTATGAACTATTATGAGAACATTATTAAGGGATGCTAATTCATCATAAAATGGAATTCAGTTGAATATTGGTAATGAATATAAGTTAATATTTTGATTCCCCCATGTTAATATATATTAATATTATATATTACATTAAAATATTATAGAATGATTAATATTTTTGTAGAGTTTTTTTTAAAATATTAAGGCTATAGAAAAAATTCATATAAGAATAGTCTACTTGAATTATTTAGGGGAAAACATTATTTTATGCTTAAACATTGTTTTTTTAGTTTAATTTATTTCTTGAATGGATTTTTTCCTTGGTAGTTAATTTTTTGGAAAAAACCACGAGGCCTCAAGTAGAAATACCCTTTCTGTGTATAGGTACTAAAACCAGCAATTTCATTGTTGTTATAAATCATATGAAAATCATGAAAAGTGTATTATTATTTAACATATATGTTTTCATAGTTGGTAAAGGATTGGATCCATGAAAACAATCAATATGAGTGTTTTTATCAAATCGTTTCTATATGGTTGGTGGATAGATTACCAAACATTACACGTATACTAGTTTTTTCTAAAAATATATATAAACTTATATAACTTCTAAATTTTTTATTTTTTGACCTCCCACATCTAATATCAAGTTTAGAAAATGGTAGGGAATATATGGGTGAACTCCCTCTATCCATCTTCCTTTAATTTCAGGCTACCTTTTCCTCCATTTGAAGCAGTTCTCAAGAGGCAATCAATTTTTTTTCTTCATTTCCTCTTTTATATTCTCCCCTAACACTTACACATTGATTTTATACATTATATGAACCCTGACTATTTTTAGAATGGTATTAGTTTTTTGGAAGGTTATAATGTTGGGTCTGTGGGTTGTTAGAGTTGTGGAGTATTTCTTTTTTCCAAAATATGTGCTCTCGGTTAATGGTGACATGTTTCAATTTCATTTATTCTTGATGATGTAGTTGACTCAATCGAATTCCCATGTAATGAATAATATAAATTTCATCGATATTATTAATTCCATTATTGTGAAGTGAAAATTATATTATATACACATTGTGGGTGTAAAAATATTTCTTAAATTTTTTCAACACTATGCATGAACTTATGACATGCTATGTGTTCTTGAAAATGCATGTGTGGATCTTTTTAAAACAAATGTTGTGTTTAAAGGGTATTTAAATATGATATCACTTTTAGAAGGTCAATTTTTGATTTAAAAATTGTTACTTCTAACTACTTTTTTTTTTAAAACAAGTGTTTGAATTTTTAAAATGGAATTCATAAAGAATAGGTGGGTTTCTAAATAATTTTACAACTGTGAATTAGAAAATTGGATTTCAATGAGGGTGTAAAATTTGATTTTAAAAGGAATAAACCATTTTAGAATTCTAGGATTCATTTGAATGCTTAATTTTCACTAGGAATGATATTTTATATTTAAAACAAGTGAGACACTTAATTGAGCCTCATATGATTGTGATGCTAGTAGAGTATTGTTACCCATTGGGGGATGTTTTTTATTTTTATCTTTCGATGTTATGCTTATGAATATATATGGAAATTATTTTTATATTATTAGGGTGAAACATAATAAAATTGGTTCATTTTAAATTATATATACCTATATTTTGACATACATGGATTTATCATTTCCCTTTATTAATGATATGAATATACAAGGAATTATTTTATGAACACATTTGTGAAAAATATAGGTTATCTTGCGTCATAATAGATTTGTAATTGTAGATGATGAGTTCTCTCTGAGGTATCCCCTATAAGTTTCAGGCTCATTGGATAGTTATAATACTTGACTTCTTTGATGGGACTACCAGTATGGATAAATTATTATTAGTCGGGCTATGGTTTATGATTATTGTTCGGATTGAGTTAAATTAGTTCTATGGTGATTCCCATAATACATGGGTTCCTATTAAAAAAATTAGGTGTAACATCCTAATGATATTTTCAGGTATTCCTAAATTATTTTTTTAAAAATATTTTGTTGTGTTGCGTTTGGGGTTGTTTCTAGTTAATGTTTTAAATATTAGGAAAATAATGTGATAATGCATAATTGGCCAATAGATTTCCCAAACCATATACCCTTTCATTCAAAATGATGAACCCCCAATTATGTGGGGTTTTCATGTTTTTCTCATGGTTTTTCACACCATACATAATCTTAAGAGAAACTGTGTATCCCATTTAACGTGGTGCACGACCTAGGCACACAGTTTTGTGTAACCATGTGGGAATGGCCTGTAAACCAAACATGGATTTTAATTAATCTATAATTTTTATTTTAAAATATTAATACCATCACTTTAGGTTTTATACATGTATAGAATGTCCCCATATGTGTTCTTTAACCTTTAGGGAATCATAGAGAAGTTCTTGTCCCCCTTAACCCTCCATGAAGCGATTCAAAACTACAGGAATGTCATTCAATATTCTACTAGATAGTTTCCAAACCCGATCTTTATCTCTCACAATCTCTCTTCTCCTCCCTAGTGTTCTGTGGATCCACATGTTTCTTTATAGATCTAATAACATATTTTTTGGATATTAAACCTAGTTTTGATTCCCATTTCTTCTTTCTTTATTATATATTGGTGACTATCGTTGAGGGTTTTGTGATTTGAGACCCACCGATACTAAGGTAGGTGGTGCTATTATTATAGCTAATTTTTAGCCAAAAATTTATTTATTTAATTTAAATTGTTTTAATTAAATGAAATTTATTGGGTTTGATTAATTTTCGTTCAAATGGTTTACTTGAAAAACCCAATTCCATTGAATTGGGTTTTAAAATGGGATTTTGGAAAGAAATTGGGAAAATACCAAATCCCAATGAATTTAGGTGTATTTAGAAGAATAAATGAAATTTAAATTAGTAATTTAAATTTTGGAGTTTTTTGATGGATTTTTTCGACAAACCCCAACTACATTGAATTGGGGTTTGTTTGGAAATTGACAGAATAACATTAAACCCCCCCACTTCCATTGGATAGGTAGTTTATTGTGAAATTAACGGATGTTAATTGATAATAAATTTTATAATTTAATTGTTATAGTTAATTATGAATCCTTATTTTGAATTGATTTCAAATTCCAATGTGTGAAATCAGAATAAATTGGTTTTGATAGAAACTTTAGGGTTTTATCTTGGAAAAGGCATGACGTGATTAAAAATCTATTTTTGTTTCTAAATGAAAATTTATATTTATTGATGTGGGGGAATGGGATTTTATATTATTAAGGCTTCTTAAAATAAATCTCCCATCATTGTTTTGTACTAGATCACAAACAATCCTTAGATAATTTGTGAGTTATTGGGATAAAACTGTATGATTTACAAAATTCCAAAAATTAAATGCAATACATCATAACCCATATATGATAGTGATGAAGTCCTTTGGACTAGTGTTATAGGGTAGTGTTTATACATATATTTTCAGGTCCTATTTAATGTGAATGATTTCCTATAACTTGGAAATATCGTATCTTCAGGCATATGACCTTTTATCTCACTTGTTTATATTTGAGATATAAATGTATTCTAATGATTATAAACTATTTCACATGACTTTTTATTTTATATTAATTTTTTATATAAAATTATTCATTAAGACATTTTTTTATAAATTTTCTATCACTAAAATATGAAACTATTTCCATCATTTGAAATGTATTTCGTCATTTGAAATTTAAGTTATGTATTCCTATAATTATTATTTTGAAATTTCAACTTTATTTGTTTTAAAATTGAAATATCTCTTTGGTTAATTAAAAGTAGGAATCTATTTTGGATTCCTTGATGAGACCCTACCAGTATTTTAGCTCACATCCGACCAGTTCTTTTAGGTTTTTGAATATTATCTTCTTCTAGGATCGATCAAGTGTAATGCACCACTTGGAGGTGGTATTAACTATTTATTATTGGACTTGGTGTGTTGTGTCCACTAGGACATGAGTTGTTTTGTCATAATTTAATGGGAATTAATTATAGTACTTGTGTTTTTAAACCTATTTGACAGCTGGTAGACTTCTCCCGGTAGAGTTTTTCTTGTATGCATACTGACTTGTCTCTTTTACATCTGTATTATTTGTGGAAAATTAGTTTCCACTATCATTTTGTATGATTTCTGGTGCTAGTCACCAACCCATGGGGATCAGGAACACCCTTCATGCCATGTCAAGGCTAGCTCAGTTATCAGGTTACCAGGGTACCCAAAATGATTTATGAAAACCTTGTATTAGTTCTCCAAGTTGAACTATTTTCTTGATGTCAATATGTATTTGTGTATTCTTATCAGTACATAGGAGTAATTTTTGATTGAGCTCCTTAAAAAATTTCACCACAATGAACCTTATGTCACCATGGGTGGTTTAGGTAAAGACATCTGGAGGAATAGGTATATTACTTTCCCTACTATTTTTAGATAGATTGAAATATGAATATTGTTTGTCTATTTGTTGGGATTAATTTTCCTTTTTTCTCTGTTTGAGTGTTATCTAATGTCTTAATTGTGTTTTGTTGATTCTATGTAGAGTTATGATTTGGAGATTATGTGTGAATCGTATCGAGGAGGAATATACTGCTGAACCACAGTGATAAAATCCTCTTTTAGATCTGAACATAGTTGGCGTGATTGTCTTCACTATCCAACCCCCAAGACATGAAACACCCATATTTCCCTTTTTGAATCCAGTTGTGTAACATCAAAGGGATTATATTAAGAGTCATTCGCAAGTGTTCATTCAATATAATTCATCACCCTTCATAGGATCAAATGATCCACAATATTATGAGGAATGGTTATATAGGATGGAGCATTTGATTGGGTTTTTTGAGATGCCTGACAAAATCAAGTTAATGTGTGCCACCTTCATGATTTAAGGACCGAGCAAGAGATGGTGGAAAACTATAGAGACTATGAAGAAGCATGATGTATTATTGTTGAATAACATCATTTTTATTTCTATAGACAATTTTTATCAAGATTTGATGTTGTTTGACAAGGATTGGGAGTTTTTCAAACAAGAGTTGTATGAGAGGACTATGATAGAGTATGCATTGCATTTTATTAAGATCATGAATTTTTTAGAAACAGTATAAAATAAGAATATTAATGCTTAATGGTTTGATTTTTTAATTTTATAGCATATTAATTTTGAGGATTTATTGCTAAATCTGCCTTCTTACTCTGATGTGTTGGATAGAGTGTTGATGGCCAAAGTGGACATGGCTAGTACGTCATGGTTAACAGGATTTTCATTATCTCCCAATTATATTATGGGTTGAATTAAGTGAAAGAGGAAGGGTGATTATTCTCCAGGAAGTTCTTGGTAGAAGGGTCATTCTATACCTCATGAAGTGCCTGGTAGAGGTGCTTTTATTTTCTACTAGTGTAGAATGATTGGGTATTCTAGGAGGGTTTTCACTGATGCGCACAATGTTTGTGGATCTTTTGGTCACATGGGTCACCTAAATAAGTTCTAACAGGTTTATTCTATTATTTGTAGTGTAATAGTATCATTAAATTAATCTAGAACTATGGAAATACCAGATGCTAGATGTAAAAATGTGTACCAACCCCGCACATTCAGAATGATATTTCTTCACATAGTGGAAGAGCCTCCAGAAGAAACCTATATAGTACCATCAATCGTGAGAAGTTACATTACTAAAAATTTATCATTACTTAAAACACTATTTGATATTGTTGAATCTCATTAATTTATATTTACCCATATTTTTAATCTATTAAATCTCTCTATGCAGCTTTTATCTTGTGAAATATATATTACTACACCCATTAGAACAAAGAGAGAGTAGGGTCTTCATATCCCAACATGTGTATTCTATCTCTCATATGTCATTATTTTGTTGAGTTTTATATTTCTCAATATAATACCCCCTTACATCATATTTCAGATGGATTGGATCACTTCTATAAAATCCTGGATTGGTTATTGTCTTCGTCAGGTCTCATTTACTACACCGAAAGGTGTGTGCCATTTAATTCAAGGAGATTGATACCCAAGTTCACGAATAACCATAATTTCTTATCCAGATTTGGGGAAAGTGATATCTATGAATTGTTTTTTTGACCTAGAGCAGGAATCATTGAGTGGTGATCTCTGTCCATTTGTCTCTGAGTTTTCCAATGTTGTCCCCTTTGACTTATCTGGGTCCCCACCAGTAAGAGGGGTGGATTTTTCTATCTAATTAGTTCCTAGTTATCAAACTTTTTATATTCCATATTGACACATGGATCCAACTAAAATAAAATAGTTGAATCATATTTTGACTAGTGCTTTATTGTTGACTCTTCCAGAGGTAGGGAAGGGATGTGTGGTCTTTTTGATTCATCGGGTTCAGGAATGGGATATGTTCAAATGAAAGGTGATCATGTTGTTGCTTATGGTTATTATTAGCTTAGGACACATAAGAATAGTTTTCCAGTCCAATAACTCTGACATAGATCTATGATGAACATGCTTAAAAGTTGGTGGCATTAACATTTTAGAGAATACATTACCATGTATTATGACCACACAATATTGAGATAAATCCTCAGTCAAAAAGATTTGAATCTTTGCCAAAGGAAATGGGTTAAATACCTATAGTATTTCAATTTTAAAATCCCTTATACCCTAGGGAAAGGGAAAATAGTATCAAATGATTTGATGAGAAAACTTCTAACCCAGGCTATGAAAGAATCATCAAATGATTGAAACTTGATGTTTTCCTTTTCACAGTTTCATATTGGATTCACAGAATTAGTTGTAGATGTTTATTTGGCTAGTGTTCCAATGATTTCTTTTCTTTTCGAGATTATTCATCAGGACTAACTCCTTGATTATGAGTTTTATAGAACTCGAGACTCCCTTTATGGTGAGGATATCATTTCTAATTGGTCATTCTCCAAATATGGAATTCTATGTTATTAGAATTTATTTTTTACATCCATTAGTGTTGAGTAATGTTTTATGGGAAATTTCTATATTTACCAAGGGGATATGAATCTAGTAATCATTAATATACACTATGAAATATGGTGAATTTTTGGCTGGAATGGTATGAAATGGGGTAATATTAATTTTTTCCCTCAACATTACACTTTCCAACAGATTCAGGATGGGCACCAATATGATTCGTGTTTTCTTCAACTACTTCCAGTTCCATATTGAATGTGGGATGATATCTATATGTAATTTATGGTTTGGATTCCATGTACCCATAGAATGAATAATCTGATAGAGGTTATGATCAATCTGATGACTTAATCGGCTCACTTTATACCCATCCACGATACAACCAATGTTGAGGAGTATAGAAACCACAATGTGAATGAGATTGATATTTTTCCAAGATAACCTTTTCTATAGTTTTAGATATAAATCATTGGTTCAATTATCACTTTTGGAGATCCCTTCAACATGAACTGGGATCTCATGTGCATTTGAGAATGGAATACCATTCGTAGTGGAATGGAAAAAAATGGCTATACAGATTCTTGATGATATATCATATGATTGTGTTCTATATTTTTATGGGTCTTTGGATGATCAGTTGGGGCTGGATGAGTTTTCAGACAACAATAGTTTCAAGTCCATGATCAGAATGGCTCTTTGGAGGCCTTGTATGATCAACTATGTAGATATATTTTGTGTCGGTTAGAGATTTGTGAATATTCCTTGGCTGGAACAATCATTATCAGCGATAAAATATCAGATATTCATTCTATTAATCATAGGTTGTTGACAGTAGATATCTGATACAATTGTTATACTGATTTTCATCATAGAAAATTTGAATTTTCAGTTGCTGACCAGGTGTTCATAAAAGTTTCACCTCAGTCGAGTCATCAAAAGCTTAGGAGGAAGGGGAAATGTGATCCTCATTTTGTTGGATCTTTTGAGGTTGTTGAGAATGTAAAAGAAAGTTTCATACTATTTATCACTTCTACTATAGTTGAAATCAATGCATAATCTGTTCTATTTATCGCAACTACAAATTTGTATATATAATCCATCTCATTTTCTGAGCTGGTGTGATCATGAAGTTGAACCTGATTTATCCATGACTGAATGGCCAGTCCAAATAGTTGATTCTAAAACAAATTTACTTAATGGGAAAAATATATCTTTGGTTCTTGTGCTATGTAATCATGGTTATGATTCTAATAAGACGTGGGAGTGGGTGTCATGGAAGAGAGATAAGTGTCCACATCTTTTTGTCATGAAATATTTTAAGTATGATTTGTGGGGAAAGAAGGTTTTTATTGTGGGGATGTTATACAATAATGTTAAAATTTTTAGGTATTATTAAAACTATCTTCAAATCATTTTTGGTATGGAATTCATTTGGGGTTTTTTTGGGATGAACAATTACTTTTTTTAAAATTCTAGGCTATTACACATGTGGCGCAAAGTTTTCCCAAATTGAGTGCCCTCGAAAGCCAAAATTTGAAAACCAAGGAAATGGGGATTTTCATAGTGGATATATTATATTTCAAAATATGAACCTTATATGGAGAAATAGTGTGGCCAATTTAAAGAGATGAATGGACATGCTACACAATTTGGCTTCACTATGTATGTATGTCCGTGAAACTGTTTGAGGCACTTAATTAACCCAGAAATATTATTTTAAAATCCTAAAACCTTACCTTTAGGTTTCAGGCATACCTATCATGATCCCATATGATTTGATTATTGTTGTTATAATTCAATAGTATTTATTTCCCGTTATAACCCTCCCAAAAGTGATTGAAATCTAGACTAACACAACCCGATCCTCTTTAGATTAGTTTCCTCACCCCAATTGCTATCTTCTACAATATATCTTCTCATCCATATTTTTCCAAGAATCCCTGTGCTACATTGTGGATCTAATAACCTTTTTTGGATCATAACACCATGTTTGATTCATATTTCAATTTTCCTCATTCTACCTTGTTGATTCACATCTAGCATTTAGTGATTCGAGATCTATTGATCTTGAGGTCGGTGTTTCCATTATCAGGTATGATTTTTCTTAACCATAATTTGATTTATTTAATTTATGTTTTTTTGAATTATATGAAATTTATTGGTTTTGATTAATTTTATTTCAAATGATTTTCTTGAAAAACCCTATTCTATTTAATTGGGGGTTTAAAATGGGTTTTTGGAATGAAATTTGGAATCCCCCCAATTCCATTGAAATGGGTTGTGTTTATGGGAATTGGTGAAATTTAAATTTATTAATTTAAATTGTGAAATGGTTTGATGGAAAAAAATTTGTGAAAACCCCATTTCCATTGAATTGGGGTTTGTTGTGAATTTGATGGAAAATGTTTTAAATTAAATTATAGAATTTAATTGTGAAAGTGAAATATGGAATTAAATATTTAATTGATTTAAAATTATTATTTTTGAAAACGGATTAAATTGGATTTGATATAATCCATAGGGTTTTATCTCAAAATTTTTGTGATTAAAAATTCATTTAAGATTTAAAATAAAAATTACATTTTTTTTAAATGACAGAATTAAATTTTATTGAATTTTAAGGTTCATTAAAATAAATTGGCCATCATTGTTTTTTTACTATAGCATATTCAAAACTTAGGTAGTTAGTGAGTTATTGGGATAACACTTTAATATTTACAATTTTCCAAAACATAAATGAACAATTTCACATCCTTGATATGATAGTGATACTGTCCTTTTGAATAGTGTCAAAGTGGCATGTGTATATACATATTGTCATGTCACTTTGAGTGTGAATGATTTCTTGTGGCTTGAAACTATCATACAGGGAGGCATATTTCCATTTTGGTCACATTATATTTTAGATATAAATGTAATCAATTTTTTATAAACTATTTTACCTGACTTGTGAATTTAGTGATTTTTTTATATAAAATGTATCTTTAATGAAATGTTTTAGATATATTCTATTAATTGAAATGTGTAGCTTTTGTTTTAATGTATTTAAATCAATTGAAATGTATTCCATATTTCGAATTGTAAATCTTGAATTATTTTATTATTCTTTTGAAATGGAAAATATATTTATTTTAAAATTGAAAGATATATTTTGTTAATTAATCATAGAATCTATTATGGAATACTAGGTGAGTCCATAGTAGGATTTTATCTAACACCCTACCTGTGAATTTAGGTTTTTGTATCTTATCATCATCTAGGATCAATAAAGGGTAAAGAGCCACTTTGAGGTTGTAGTAGAAATTGACCCTTGGTCTTTTTGAGTTGTGTCCACTGGGACATGGGAAGATTTATCCAATTTTTCCATTACTTCATTATAGTAAATTGGTTATCATAAATTTTTGACTTCTAGTACACTTATCCCTGTTGATTTGTTCTTGTATGTGTACTAAATCATCTCTTTTACTTCCTCATTGTTTTTGTAAATTTCATTCCCACTTTAAGTATTTATCATTACAGGTTCTATTTTCCAACCCATATGGATTAAGAATTCCCTTTTAGCTATGTCAGGGTTGCACTGATTATCGGGTTACCATGGTACCCAGGCTAGTTCATGACATTATGTGATCCCATATAATAAATTATTTACATACACAAGTTTATTATTGTGTAGAACCTATTTTGATTGTGTTAATCCTTGATATGTTTTATTGATACATTGGTTTCTGGTTATAATGGTATTTCACATTGAGATAGATTATTGTTTACATTCAATACTATTTCTAAAGTGATTTATATAGATTGTTTTCAAAGGATGTGATTTATGGTTTATGAATATGTGATTCAATGAAATGTTTTGGAAAGGGAGGTAATTTTAGTGAATTTTTATTTGTTTTTAATGACATTAGATGAAATATTTAACTAGTTATAAAAAGTGTTAATTAATTATTTTGTCCACCCTTGTTTTATTTCAAAAAATTGGTTGTTCTTTTAAAGGTGTGGTGGGAGATTACTGTTTGGTTTTCTTTACTATACATGTTAAAACTTACTTTTACACCTTATTTTCAATCTAATGTATTTTTATAATTTATTGCAAATGGAATTCTATAGACTAAATAGTGATATTCTACTTGGCATGTTTATGTCACACCCTACATAGACATCATACTTTTTTTGTATATAGTTTTCCTTGATTAGTTTATATGTTTTATTTTCTATTACCATTCCTTGATATCTGGATTGGTCTGTAGATAGATAATTGGGATATTTTAAGAGATCTTGGGTCACGAGTGGTGATGTTGGAGCTATTCAATTTCTGTTTCCATTTTATTTGGGGTTGTTCTATCATCCAATTTGGATAATTATATTTTTGATTTATATATTGATTACTTATATATCCAATGTACATAATTTATTTTTTATTTTTTGAATGATTTTTATTTATTAGGGATCATTTGGGTTTTTAATATTTCATTTTAACTTATTTCATGGGCATAGCTGTCCAACACCTAGATAGGTCATGCCAGAATATTAGTAGGATGTTGATAATGTTTTATTATTATTTTCATGGGTGAAACTATTATTATATTAGAATCCATGATACCAATTAACTAGTTCATAATCCATCAATATTGGGAAATCACATCAAGCCTAATAGAGATATGATCTTCTTCTCATGTCAGGTCAACTAGAGTTGGTTCACTAAAAATAGTATCAGATCCTAGGATTCTCAGTATGGGTCTATGTTCTTAGAAATTCCACTTTTTATTTGTTTTTTTCAAGGTAGAATAAATTTAATATTTCATTAAGACTTGGGAGTTTGGTCATGAGTTGGTGAATAGTCACCACAATCTGTGATGAAGCTCGAGTCACCTTGGGTATTGGGATTTGGATTATGTTTTACTATTATAAATTTTATTTTATTTTGTGATTTGAGAGGTGTTAATGATCCTTATAAATATTTATAGATTTACATAAGGATTACTCTTGTAATTAGATATAATAACTGGAAAAGAGATCTATGATGTGATGTTTGAGGTCATGTCTTGACAAACCGGATAGTGATCAAATTCATGGTCTTGGAGGTGTTTTAGGTATTTTTCATTACTAAACAATTCCCCGTCAAACCATTTGGCCAATTCAAAAAGGTTATTCATATTGTTTGGATTTATTATATAGATCCCCACTTCAAAGGCCATTTCACATGTCTTTCTGTAACGATGCAATGTTTTTCAATGTAAATTCCGCTTTTACAATTATGTCATAAAATCACATGAAAACACAACATAATGAACTACTAAGTTCAGAGTGAGCTTTAAACATAATTTTGTCACTTCTTTATTGATAATTTTTAAAATATGCAACACACGGTTGTGTTCGAGATGATTTTTGGAGTCTAATAAAACAAAAATAATTTTTGGTGAATAGTAACCTACTCTTATGAATAGTAACATACCCTTATAAATATTAATACGACCCTTATGAATAATAAATAATCCACCATAATAGTAACCTTACCCATGAATAATTAAATACAATTTAGACATCTTAGAAAGTGACAATTTGACCTTCGTAAACGTTTTGGTATTTTGTAAGTCATAAATAAATAATTATAATTAATTAATTAATTAAAAATATATTATTTTCTTAAAATGTGCTCATCAATTTCCTAGAGTTTTTAGATAATTTTATAATACCCTACGTAATTTTTGAAAGCACTATAAAATCATTTTTAATTTTAAAAACTATTTTTAAGTAAATTATGATTGTAATTAAATATTAAATTAAAAATATATAGAAAATTATTTTTTAAAAATGGACTTAATTTTTGGATTATACACATCGAAAAATGGTTGGGGTAAATTTTTGCGATTTTTCTAAGATACATGAATTCTTGAGGAATAGTGAAATACCATAATTTACCAAATAAGCTAAATAAGCTAATTATAGAGTCATGTGTGATGTTATGCTGATGTAAGACCACTTGGTTTGGGAAAAAATGATAAAATTACTATTCTTTGTCATTTAAGACTCACTATTACTTGTCTTAGGGGAATTAATAAACTAATGAATTTTATATTAAGGAAACCCTTCTCCCCTCCACTATAAATACCACCTTTCATACGCTCATTTCCTCACACCTCTAAAGCTCAAATAATTCTCTAAAATCTTCCCATACATCCCCCTAGCCCCTATCCCACATTCAAGAGCTTCTAGTCTCATAAGAATACCAATCCTATCTTCCTTAAGGAGGATCTCAAGAGGAGGATTTAAGAGGTAATTTCTCTCCTTATTCTCCTTTAATTTCCTTTCAAGATGTAGTGCATTTCTTGATCTCTCCCAACCAATATTCATAAAAATGGTATTGTAACTCCGGTTTTATACATTTAATGGAATGTTATGATGCTAATGGTTTATTATATCTTCCAACCCTCCTTCCCTCTTTTTTTATTTTATTAAAGAGAATGTTGTTCGTTAGGTGTTAATTTTTCACCTTCAAGAAAGACATGTTTAGTTCTTCCATTTCTACCTTCAGATCTAGTCATGAAACCATTTTTATGGGTGAATTAGAATATTTTATCTGTATTATGTCCTATTTAACGTTCTGTAACTAACTTATGACCATATTTATACTAAAAAAATAAAACAAGTTCATCGAAAAATCACTCAAATTAACCCAAACAATCATCATTAAATTCTTATCTAATGAGTCATCCACATGGATCTAATATAATTCATTATAATATCATTAAAACTCTTTTAATATCATTAATAACATATAATATAATTTCGAGATGTTTACCCATGGTCTACCCAAACATCAATTTATGAATACAATTGAACCACTCAAGAAAAACCATAAAAATGAACATTTCCGAACAATGATTTTTAAACTCTATAACTTATCAAAAGGCCCATGAAATAAAAAAATGAATCCAAAATGACCCCTATACATGTATAAAATCTTCTAAAATATCTAACTAATGAATATAATGTGATTACACTGGGCATTAAAGAGAAAGAATCATTCAAGTACAAGGTATGGGGAAATTCTCGAACACAAATTTCATCCTTCAGGTTCTCCCTCTTTCACTCCATTTTTGATATGGTTACTCCTAAAAACAATTTCTCCATCATTGTATTTCCATTTCCGATATATACATGTTTACCACCATTGTGTATTTCAAATAAAATGTTTTCCAAAAGAAAACTTCTTTAAAGAAATCACCTTTTACTTCTCATTCAAGGTTGAGGGTTCTTGTATCAAGTATGTTATTCCCTCTTTGTTTTTTGGAACCCAAAGTTTACGAATGTGTTCTTATGAGATGAAACCCATTCCTTTACATGGGTTATTTATGTTAATTATTTAAATATGTTATATTTGGCATGCATGATAATGATAATATTATGATTTGATGGGTGCGCCCGAAATTATATAGCACAATATGAATGTTTGAATATGACGAGTGCGCCCGGAATTATACTGCACTCCAATTAATTGGATAAAGTGGAAAATCTCATGAGTAAATGTGAAATTATTTGGACAAGATGCTATCTTTGTTCAAAAGTATTTGTGGTAGTTATCCACTAAGACATGATGTTTCATTTTTATGCATTGCCCCATTTCAAGTCTTATATTTATGATTCCTCTCATGTTCATGATCCTTTTCCCATTTTATGATTATTCTCACCCCATGCTATATTCTTTTTATCTGTCCTCTTACTGGGCTTTTAGATCACCCCTTTCGATGTATATCCTCTGGTGGATACATGTACAAAGGAGAGGACAAGTGCCAATAAGAATCCAGAGAAAAAGAAATTAAATAAATGTTTATTCTTGATGTAGTAATTATTATGTATGGTCCCAGTTTTCTCAAGACACTAACCCTTTGGATCCTCTATGTGTAATACTATTATTTTTTTATCTTTAAAATGATTTAATTGAAATGTATGAAAAGGAAGGGTCACTATAGTTGGTATCAGATGAAAGGTTTAGTTAATTTGGGAATTAGGATTAATGAACCCTAGAGAAAACCTCAAGCATGAGACTAAGTACAAATATGAACACAAGAAGCTTTACATAGGGATACCATTTGTTATGATTTTAGTATAAGTTATTAACATTAATAATTTATGTATTCATGAATTTTTTACTTATGTTTTGTTCTAACATTTTATATTTTAGAAAATGGTGGGAACCAGGAGAAATCAGGCCAATAACTCATGCGAGGGCCAATGCAACGATTGCCCGAATGACATCCCCAATGATTTGGGAGGTGGAGTTCAGAAAATCATGGCAATGATTACCCAAATATCTCAGGTTATGAATAATAACCATAATAATGGGGAACATTATCCTTCACTGAAGAGGGAAAAACTGGATATAGAATGTTTTATGCGTCAATGACCACCGACGTTTAGTTGATCTTCTAATCATCTAGTTGTGGAATAGTTGGTCAACTACATGGAGAAGATCTTATCTGTGCTTCACTGTTATGAGATGGAAAAGGTGAATCTAGCCATTTATTGTCTATATAGAGAGGCTAATCAATGGTGGGATTTGGTTAAGAACACCAAGTCAAGGGAAGAAATTGAAGAGATATAATGAGAAGAATTTAACATAATGTTTCTTAACAAGTATTTACCAAGAAATATTCACACGAAGATGAAGAGGGAATTCATATAACTCATGAAAAAAGAAAAAGAATCTGTCACAACCTATTAAGAGAATTTCACAAGGCTTACAAGGTATGATTTCGGTTTTGTTATCAATAATGATAGGAAAATTGAGAGATTCTTTAGTGGATTAAATCCACACCTTCGAAAGGCTCTTTCAATTTGAGAATCTGGGAGTTATCAAGAAGTTGTTTGGTGTGCTCTCAAAGTGGAGATGGAGTTTGGATAATGGTACAATGGAAATAGTGATAGGAAATGAAAGATGGATTTTCAAGCTGGTGGATGTAATGATAAAGGTGGTAAGAAAACTCAACGACCCACATGAAAAAAATGCAGAAAGTTGAACCATGGGAACTGCCTCAAAGGGACAAGGAAATGATTCAAGTTTGAGAAAGAAGGACATAATGCTCAAGAGTATCTGAAAGACACAAAAAGGAAGGAGAATTTAGCCGATGAAAGGAGTGAACCACTCATGTTTCAATGCTACAACTATAGGGAGCTAGGGCACTATGAAAACCATTGCACTAAACCTCGAGATCTCGAGGGTAATCAGCATCAGCATCCACAAAATCCAATGAAACAAGGGAAGGCTTATACCATCACTACTGAGGAAGTGGAACAAGATAATGAAATCGTATAAGGTACACTCCCTATTAACTCAATAATGAAAAAAGACTTATTTGATTCTGGTTATATGCATTCCTTTATATCTTGCAAGTTTTCTAGAAATATAGAATCTAAGCCCCGAAACCTTGAAGTAGAGATATCCATAAAAACACCAAGTGGTGCAATCATTGAAAATCATGTGCTTGACTCCTATCCTATTAGCGTATGTAGTATGATTCTTCCATCGAGTCTTGTAATACTTTATTTGGTGGAATTTGATTCTATAATGGGAATGGATTGGCTCTCGTTATATAGAGCACATATCAACTGTCAGGATAAGGAAATATATTTTCATATTTTGAACCATCGCTTGATTTTCTACAAATGCAAGGAAAATCATGAATCTCCTTTGAAAAATCCTTCAATGGTTTGGGTGTTGATTCCCTATGAAGAAGCATACCTCTCCCAAATGGTTGAGTTGATGGAAAGTTCCAGCCTTGAGGAAATTCCCATCGTGAGGGAATATGGTGATGTATTTATCTAAGAGTTACCCGGAATTCCCTCTAGGATCATGAGGTAGAGTTATCAATTGAACTCATACACGAAGATACTCCTCTCTCGAAGTGTCCCTATTGGATAGATCTTGTCGAACTAGAGGAGTAATATAAGAAGCTTCAAGAGAATATGGAAAATGGTTCATACGCCCTAGTGAATCACCAGGGGGTGCGCTAGTGCTCTTTGTGAAGATGAAGGATGGGTCAATGCGGCTGTGTATTGATTATCGAGAACTCAACAAGATCACCATAAATAACAAATATCATCTTCCAATGATTGAAGACTTGTTTGATCAATTAAGAGGTGATCAATACTTCTCAAAGGTGGATCTTCATTCTGGATATCATCATGTAATGGTGAAGAAGGAAGATATTCTGAAGACTGCCTTTTGAACAAGGTTTGGGTACTGTGAGTTTTTGGTTATTCCCATCAGACTTACTAATGCCCCCGAAATCTTCATGGATTTGATTATTAGAGTCTTTATACCTTACCTGAACAAATTTGTGGTAGTGTTTATTGATGATATTTTTATCTACTCCATGAGAAATGAGTAACATGAAGAACACCTAATACTTGTGTTGGCGAAATTGAGGAAGGTTAAGTTGTACGTGAAGTTTAGAAAGTTTGACTTTTTAATAAAGCCAGTCACATTCTTGGGACATGTGATCAAAAGTGAGGGAATTTCGGTGGATCAATTAAAGACAAAGGTGATTGAGGAATGGACCAGTCCCTCTAGTGTAACAGAAATCTTTTGTTCTCTTGGATTAGCTGGGTACTACCAACGTTTTGTGAGAATCTTCTCACGGTTTTCAAGCCGAATAACTAAGTTAATAAATAAAGGGGTAAAGTATGCCTGGATGGAAGAATGCGAAGGAAGCTTCAAGGAGATAAAGATAAGGCTGATCACTGCACCTGTACTCACACTACCGAAAAGTGGATAATGTTTTGTGATATAAATTGATTCTTTAAAGAAAGGCTTGGGTGGTGTACTCATGCAAAATGATAATGTGATAGCCTATGCCTCATGACAGTTGATGATCCTTGAGCAAAACTACCCGTCGTATGATCTAGAGCTGGAATCTATGATTTTTCCTAGAAAATATGGAGTCACTAACTTTATGGTGAGAAGTGTGACATATACCCCAACTGCAAGAGACTAATGTATATATTCATAAAAAAGGATCTCAACATGCATCAAAGGAGATTGTTAGAACTAATCAAGGATTATGATTACTCTATTCACTACCATCCTGGAAAGGTGAACAAGGTAGCAGATGCTCTAAGTAGAAAAGAACCAGCTACTTTATCCATGTTACAGACTGAGAAAGACCCTATCTTTTTAGATATGGAAAGAATGGATTTGAAAATCATAAGGGAAAGGGAAACATCCTACCTTTCCGAAATGATTTCACAACCATCCATCCAAGAGAAGATTAAGGAATCACAAAGGGATGATGTAGATATACAATAGAGGGTGAATGTAGTAAAGGAAAGGATGCTGCAAGAGTTCCATATCGACGATGATGGTGTGATTCGGTTTGGAACGAGGATTTGTGTGCCTTCATCACCTGAGATTAAGAAGGATCTATGGGACAATTCACATATCTCAAAATTATTTATCCATCCTGGTAGCACCAAGATGTACTGTGATCTTTGAGAACACTTATGGTGGGATAACATGAAGAAGGAAATTGCGGAATATATATCAAGGTAATTTGTATGTCAGCAAGTTAAAGCAGAGTGACAAAAGTACAAAGGGATGACGCAGTCATTGCCTATACCCATGTGGAAATGAGAAAATGTTACTATGGACTTTTTCAGGGGTCTCTCGAAGATGCCGAAGGGAAATAATATGATATGGGTTGTGGTTGATTGACTCACCAAGACTGCCCATTTTATCACTGTTCAAGAAGATCTCTCGCTTGGAAATTTTTCAAAGATATATGTGAATGAAGTGGGGAGACTGTACAGTGTTCCACATTCAATTATATCTGATCGGGATCAAAGGTTCACATCTAAATTCTGGAGGATCTATCACCATGCTATGAGTACTGAATTAAATTTCAGCATAGCCTATCACCCCAACCCGATGGCTAGTATGAAAAAACTATTCAGACGCTTGAATATATGATAAGAGATTACTCTCTAGAATTCAATAGTGTATGGGATCACCATCTCCCATTGGTTGAGTAATCATACAACAATAGCTTCCACTCGAGTATTCAGATGGATTCATATGAATCTCTATATGGAAACCGATGTAGAACTACAACCTATTGGGATGAAGCTCGAGAACGAAAGCTACTTGGACCCGATCTTGTTCAAGAGATGACAGAGAAGGTTCAAGTCATCCAGAAACACATCAAAGATGCTCAGAGTTGGAAAAAGAGCTATGCTGACAACCAACGAAGGGACTTGGAGTTCAATGTTGGAGAGAAAGTCTTCCTTTGAATATCTCTATGGAAGAGATTCATGTTATTTGGGAAGAAAGGGAAGCTAAGCCCAAGGTATATTGGCCCCTTTGAGATCCTTGACCACATAGGAGCTGTGGCCTATCGACTTTCACTTCCACCGAATATGGATCATGTTCATGATGTGTTTCACGTATCACTCTTGAGGAAGTACATTCCGGACCCCTAACATGTAATAAACTCAGATGTGGTACAACTAGAAGAT
The DNA here is from genome assembly GCA_963277665.1 of Viscum album. Classification (NCBI taxonomy): domain Eukaryota; kingdom Viridiplantae; phylum Streptophyta; class Magnoliopsida; order Santalales; family Viscaceae; genus Viscum; species Viscum album. Next base: position 159,428,032 of record OY728155.1, on the reverse strand, counting down.
GATCTCTTTTATGAGGAGTAGCCAGTAGAGATTCTAGATTAGAGAGATATGGTTCTATGCAACAAGACAACTAAACTTGTTAAAGTGTTGTGGAGGAACAATATGTTTGAGGAAGAAACTTGGGAATCAGAAGAGGCAATGAAGGAGAAGTACCGTCACATGTTTGTGTAAAGTGAAATTTAGAGTGTGAAATTTTTTAAGGGGGAAAGAATGTAACGACCCAAAGTTTTTGAATGGAAATTCCCTTCATAAAATTATGTCATAAAATCACATGAAAACAAAACATAATAAACTAATAAGTGCTAAGTGACCTTTAAAGATAATTTTTTCACTTTTGTATTGCGAATTTTAAAAATCTATCATACACGGTTGTGTTCAAGATAATTTTTGGAGTCTAATAAAACATAAATAATATTTGGTGAATAGTAACCTACCCTTATGAATAGTAACATACCCTTATAAATAGTAATACGACCCTTATGAGTAATAAATCATCCAACACAAGAGTAACCTTACCAATGAATAATTAAATAACATTTTGACATTTTAGAAAGTGACAATTTGACTTTAGTAAACATTTTGGTATTTTGTAAGTCATAAATAATTAATTATAACTAATTAATTAATTTAAAAGAAAATTTATTTTTTAAAATGTGTTAATAAATGTCTTATAGTTTTTAGATAATTTTAGAAGACCCTACGTAATTTTTGAAAGCACTATAAAATCATTTTTAATTTTAAAAACTAATTTTTAAGTAAATTATGATTTTAATTAAATATTAAATTAAAAATATTTAGATTTTTTTGAAAAATTGACATCATTTTTGGATTCTACACATTGAAAAGTGGTTGGGTTAATGTTTTGGAATTTTTCGGAGATACATGAATTTTTGATGAATAGTGAAATACAAAAATTTACAAAATAAGCTAAATAAGCTAATTATAGAGTCATGCGTAATTTTGTGTGGATGTAATCCCACTTGGTTTGAGATAACATGATAAAATTACTATTATTGGTCATTGAATATTCAATATTCCTTGCCTTAGGGGAAATTAATAAACTAATAAATTTTATATTAAGGAAACCCTTCTCCCCTCCACTATAAATACCACCATTCACACCCTTATTTCCTCACACCTATCAAGCCCCAAGAATTCTCTAAGCTCTAAAAAAACATCCTACCTAGCCCCTATACCATGTTAAAGAGCTTCTGGTCTCATCAAAATACCATTCCTAGCTTCCTTAAGGAGGATCTTAAGAGGATGATTTAAGAGGTAATTTCTCTCCCTCTTCTCCTTTAATTTCCTTTCTAGTTCAAGTTCATTTCTTGATCTCTCCCCACCTATCTTGATAAAAAAGGTATTTGAACTCTAGTTTTATACATGTAATATAATATTATGATTCTAATGGGATATTATATCATCCGACACCCATTCCAATTTCTTTTTATTATATTAATGAGAACGTTGTTCGTGAGGTGTTAATTTATCACCTTCAAGAACGACATGTTAACATCTTCCATTTCTACATTCAGATTTGGTCATGAAGTAATTTTTATTGTTGAATGAGAATATTATATATTTATTATGTCCTATTTAAAGTTCTTGTAACTAACTTATGAACATATTTCTAGTCATAAAATAAAACAAGTTCATCGAAAAATCGCTCAAATTAACCCAAACAATCAACATTTAATTCTTATCTATTGATTCATCCCGATGGATCTAATATAATTATTTTTAGATCATTAAAACTATTGTAATATCATTAATAATATTTAATATCAGTTCTGTATGTTTACCCATGTTCTACTCGAACATCAATTTATGAATTCAAGTGAACCACTCAAGAAAAACCATAAAAACGAACATTTCCGAACAATATATTTTAAACACTATAACTTATCAAAAGGCCCATAAAATAACACAATGAAACCAAAAAGACCCATATTCATGTATAAAAGGATTTTTAATTTCTAATTAATTAATATATTGTGATTATACATAACATTAAAGAGAAGTATGCATTCATATACAAGGTAAGGGGAAATTCTCGAACCCAAATTTCATCCTTCAGGCTCTCCCTCTTTCACTCCATTTTTGATATGGTTACTCCTAAAAAACTATTTTTCATCATTGAATTTTCTTTTATGGGATATAAATGTTTACCACTTATTTTTTATGTCAAACAATATGTTTTCCAAAAGAAATATTCTTTTAGGAACTCGCTTTTTACTACTCATTCATGGTTTACGGTTCTTGTATAAAGTATGGTATTCCCTCTTTGTTTTGGGAGACTAATGTTTATGAATGTGTTATTATGATATGAAGACCATTCCTTTACATGGGTTAGATATGTTCATTATTGATATATATTATTTTTTTCATGCATTATAATGCTAATATTATGATGTGATGGGTGCACCCTGAATTATATTGTGCAATATGAATGTTTGAATGTGACGAGTCTTCCGAGAATTATACAGCACTCCAAGGCATTGGGTAAAGTGATGCATCTCATAATTAAATGAGAAATTATGTAGACAACATTCTAGTCTTGTTTATAATTATGTGTTCAAGTTATCCACTGAGACACGATGTTTCATTTTTATGCATTACCACATTTCAAGTCTTATATTTATGCTTCCTGTCATATTCATGAGCATTTTCCCATGTTATGATTATACTAACCCCATGCTATATTCTTCTTATCTATCCTCTTACTGAGCTTTTAGATCACCCATTTTTATGCATATCCTTAGGTGACTACATGTATTAAGGAGAGGGAAAGTACCAATAAGAAGCTAGAGTAGAAGAAATTAAATAATTGTTTATGATTGATGTTGTAATTGTTATGTATGGTCCTAGTTTTCAGAAGAAACTAAACCTTTAGATTATCTATGTGTAATATTATTATGTTTTTTATCTATAAAATGATATAATAGTAATGTATGAAAAGACAAGGACACTATACTTTCGGTGATGCAAATGTGTCTTTGAAGGTTTGGTGACATGTTGACGTTGTGTATTGTGTTCTTAGGTGATTTTTTGAAGTTACATGTTTTAATATGATCTTTATGGGAATTACATTTTTATAAAGAAGATGTAATTCATGAAATAAATTTGGTTTTACATAAAATCATTAGGATTATTTATAAAATGAATTGGTCTTATGTGAATATTGATTATGTTTTTAATTTGAAGATTAAATATATATTATGTTTTTAAAGTTATATATTTATTACATTTTAATAGAATTTATACCCTCTGAGAGTATGGTTCCATGAATTTTCATTTTTGAAGTGAAGATAAATTTGTTAAGAAATATTTTAAAATGTTCACGTGAAATATTTTTAAAATAGAATTTCTTGAAAATAAATATATTCTTTTAAAAGATTTATGTGATTTTGATAACATCCAAAAATATTTATTTTTTTAAATTATTTTTTTTGAATTTTTAACCTTGATTGGAATTTTAACAAGGGTATGGATTAATAAATATTAATAGATGAAATTCTTATTTTAATATATGGTTGTTGGTAATATGTAATTTCTGTTTTTTTAAAAATGAGGTATCATATTTAAACATTTTGACCATTTTTCAACGATGTATTTCCTGAAATGTGTATGGACTCTTCGATAATAGGGGTAATGGATTTAAAATGGAAGTTATTAAATATAATTTTACTTAGTTTATGGAATTTTTATTTATTTTTCATTCAATTAACATGGAAACTACTGAATTTTATGTTTAGATCCATTACAAAGAAGTCATTTGGACTAATTTATTTGTTCTAAGATGCCTGAACCATTTGGATTCATGTGTTTTTTTTGTTGATATCTCCAAGAAATTATTTGAGTTTTAGTGAGGTGTTAAATTATTCTTAGTTTTGTAACTTATAACTATCTACTTCAATGTACTGTATTGATTTTTAGGGATATTTAGTGGTTTTGATGGGTGGGGACAACCATTATGATTTTGTTTGATAACCATTAAAACCTAGTTGTTGAATTAGTAGGAATGAATATGAGTAACCTCTTTATTAAATAATTATTGAAATATAATAATGTATACTTTTAATATGAATTATGTTCAGTTAGTATATCTAAAATGACTAAAAAGATCATTTTAATCTTATAAACGTAATTTTCAAAATAAATTACCAATTATTATATATGTTTTTTCATCACATGAATAATATGAGAAGTTTTTTAAAGTATGTAGTATATGAATAATCCATTAACAATAATTATTAAATTATATAAAAAAAATTAGAATATTTTATTGTGTTATAAAGAGTAATTTTACTTCTAGAATAGTATTTTGATTATATTTTATAATTTTATTGAAAAGATAATGTTTTAAAAAATTAATTATTTTTAAATAAATGAAAATTTTATTTTCGGATTCATCATAGTAATGTTTTCTTAAGATGAATTTTTGAGAATTATCCAAAAAAATAATTTTATTATAAATAGTGTGATATCGTGTTTACGAATACAGTGATTTAATGATATTATTAGTATGTAATTATCCCATAGTTATTATTGAATTTTTTATAATTTTCTTTATAATTGATATTATTAATTTGAAATATTTATTTCAGTTTACTAACCAATATCAGATATTTTATAACCTAAGTAATATTTTTCCCCAATAAAATTTCAATACATTATACAATGATTATTATAAAATATATTTTTATGAATTTTAGAAATTGAATAAAATAAAATTTATTTTGAATATGTAAGTACTATTTTAAAATAATTTAATACAATCCATTTTAATTTTATTCATAAAGGATAAATTATTATGGTAAAAACTAGTTACCATGGCAAAATACAAAATTGTAAAATTAAAAAAATTATTATAAAAAGTTGAAAACATGTTTATAAAATTTGATCAATGAAATTAAAAATTATTAATTGAAATTATATATTCCCTAGTGAAATATTTAACAAATTTTTATACACTTTCGTTGATAGTGACAACCCATTATGAAAAATTTGTAAGTATTTGTAAATATTTCATCAGTTTTCACTTATAAAATGGACCTCCCACAATCCCTTCAGTACCACACATGGAATTAGGTATCCTAATAAAACCATTATATTTTTCCTTCTACTTTAATCCTATCCCACTTCCATTATATTTTGGTAAAAATATTTTACCCTAATCCTTCCATTTCTAAGGGATCCTACATGGAAATCTCAGAGTGCTCAATATGAGTAATCATTTTTACTAAACTTTTACCTTTCTATACAAAATTTACAATTACAATTTTCCCATAAACATATAGTAAAAGTAGTATTAATTATATAAAGAATTTAATTATGTATATTGAATAATAATTGACCATGTTTCCTCTCTTAGCTTACGGAAAACGAGAACATGATTCGAACTTATGTGTATTACCACCTCCAAAACGAAATGTGTTAATTTTAATAAAAAACAGCCATGTATTGTCATAGGAATTGGTTTATCAGATAAATATATTTCTAATTATATCACTAATTTTTTGGAATGAAAATTTTGACAACCTAATAATTATTTTATCAATAAAAAATCAATTTAATTTCAATTGTTTAAAACAATATTTTTATGAGGGAAAGAATTTTATCCATATTATATAATCATTTTATATCAATTAAATATTATTATAATTCCTTAAAATTATAATATATCTCACTATTAAACGCTAAATAATAATATTATTCCTATATTATAATGAAATTAATACTAAAATGTTACATAATAATCCTTTAATCAAAGTGTCTTCATGTTTATGTTGGCATAACCACAAACATGTACAATACTATGAATTTATATCATGGATGACTATGGGAACACAATTACTGTTATGATATGTTATAAATATGATAATATTTTTTTGGGTTGTATAAATGAAACAATGTTATTAAAATCATTAATTGATAAAACACCATTCATTCGTTAAGAATCACTGAAACATGACCATCATCGATTTCACCTTCATTTATAGTAATAAAATTACATGGAATAGAAATATAACTAAATCAATATAATGGAAGATATATTATAGTACCTTTAATAATATTATTATAATGAAATTATTAATAATAAAGAATACCAATTTTGTTTTTGGGAAACTATTTTAAAGAAATCCATATTACTTTCCCTCATTTTTAGAAGTATGTAATCACTGACTAAAATTCACATAGAAAATGATTATAAATTAAGAATATAAGTCAGAATAATATGATTAGGATTATTATATAATTTTTTAATTTATATATGTTTTTCATATATGAGGTTATAGGGAATTTTTGGAATCTGGGATAAAAGGTCAGGTTTTTGATTCTCGTAATTCTGATTCTTTGAGACATAATATATTGTTTTCACCATGTTTTCCTTTTATGTTGTATTTACATCACATGGATGTAATTATATAAATATTTTATTGTATTTCAATCCTTATAAAAAAAATAAATTACCTTCTAAAAATGAATATTTATTAATATTTTATCCCATTATTATTGATTCATTGCACCTCAAATTTTATTCACTGATTTATGATTGTTCTCTTTAACATGTTTCATATAATTTGGATAAATATTTCAAATTATTTTATTATTATGTATTATATCATTTTTTATATAGATATAAATTCACAGCACATAAACCATTTTTCAATATTTATTACATTATGAATTATGGTTCCAGTAATGGATGTTGGTAGCTCAAATATAATTTCGTTATTTATTATTATTTTTCTTGAACATGGTTATTAAATCCCCATGTTATCCCACTCTAAATTTTTATTATATAGTATTTTATAATAATTTTGTTGAATTATTTTTTATTATAGGGATGTTTTTATTATTCTTTTTATAATGTTGTTTTTCATCATAAGGTACTTTCAAAAAATTAAAAAGGATGTTTCCCTTTAATTATCAAATGTTTTGTATTTTGAAAAAAAATTTATATATAGAACATTGATTCATTTTTAAGGAATCATTCATAATGAACAATTTTAGAATTTTTTTTAATATATTTCATTTAACATTTTCAAAATTTACATTTTCTGAGTGACATGCATGTTTTTATTTTATGTTGATTTTAAAAATGTTCTCTAAAAACACTTTTATATTTTTACCACAATTTTTATTCAAATATTAAAAAATATTTAAATTATATCTATTATGTTAAATAATATATTCTCTAATAAATATATATATATGAGTTGGTGGATTGAAATCACCTTATCAAACAATTCAATTAACTAAACCTAATGCAGTCATGTATTTTAAATCATTATTGTACAAAAATATTTTTCATCAATGAAAATATTCTTAAGAGTTTCCATTAAAAAAATAGTTATATGTTCTTCTAAAGAAATCAACTATATTTATTTATATTTTTATATTTTTTTCCATTTTTATAGAAATAATTATTGATCATTAAATTTTTCATTATAATCGATAAATTATCTTTGAGAATAGTTTTCCTTCCAATAACTCCTCTATATAAACCATAATTATTTACTTACATTGATTAAAGGGTGCTAACCTAGATTCCATTCCTTGTGTGACTATGAAAATATTGAGAATATAAATCCTTTTTATTTTGATATGGATTTTTATGGATTTTGCATGATTGTTGATTATGTATTGTCTACACATTATCTCATAAGATTAGTTAATTGGACTTTAGAACATGATGAGGGGGTCCCAGAATTATATATCTCATTAATGCCTTGGTAGACATCATGAGATATGTTTTTTGGTATCAAGTGTATTCCTTCATAGCTAAGAAATATTTCCTGAGTATATTACTGATGATAAGAATGATTTCTTGGATGAATTCTTGACAATAACTATGATGTCTTGGTTAAGGCCTGGATAGTAAGTTCTAAACATAAGATATTATATAGTTCTTTACTAGGAATTGTGTTTTTTTATCTATGTTGAATATTTAGTTTTATTTAAAGAAATTTATATATAATTCCCTAATTTAAAAATTATTATATAATTATGATGATCACTAATTCCATCGATAATATTTGATCTTGGTTTATTGCATGATTTCCTTGAATGTATGTTTTTCCTTGCTGAGTATTTGAGCTCACCCTATCCTATGTTTGAATTTCCCTAGGTGTTAAGGAAGACTAAATAACATGAGATGTCTAATATGGTGGCTTCTATGGAGAAGTTTTGGTAGGTACTGAAAACATGTTATGGACAAACAAGTTCATAGTATCATGGGGAAACATTGTTCATTTGATTGTCTTTTGTAATGAATGATGTTTGATAACTCTCTAAAGGTATATGAAAAAACCATGATATTTGGGATATATGTGATGAAATAATCATTACTTATTTTTTAATAAAATATGGTCACATGGGTATTTTATAATTTTAATCATAGATATTTTATAATGTAGCGTCCCGGACCCGGGTACCACGCAACGGGTGCCCCGAGCCCAGTTTGCCACGTGACCTCAAGGGCATTTCCACAAACGCCAGAGGCTGCCGACTAGCAGCAAGGGCCCAGGTCTGATAGTGGGGAAACTATGCCATCATTTTTCAAAGTGTAGCATAGCAGAATACCAAAATAATCATACAAAAAATAGCGGAAGCAGTAAACATACACAACTGAAATAACTACAGCAGTGGATATAACCAACAGTATATAAGTGATGATGCTACCTATTCAAGTTCTAAGAAAACAGCCAGAACATGTTATACATCAATACAGTATAGTAGAAAACAGAGTACATCAAAACAAGCAAAACAGCTGGTAGCGGCATCGCGAGCCTCGGCTCGGTCCCATGCCCTCCTACTCCTCAGCAACAGTCAAGTACCTGTATAGGGACTCTTGCCCCTATCTACACCTGCAGCAAGGTAATCTGTTTGGGCCGAAAAGTGTGACCCAAACAGGGTGTGAGAAATATATCTCAGTAGTCACCCACCAAAGGCCCGTTCCCAACTGCGTGTAAGGAAGCAACAACAGTGTGCAGTAGTAATATGAAATAAAGTAATCAGTACTCAAAAGTAACTAATTACCAGTTATATTTCCATTTCATTATCTATTTAATCCATTTAAATATTAGAAACCACCACAGTGCATTTCTAGGTAAACAGTCCACGTCCTCAGACAAACAAAACCGTACCCTCAGGTAAGCAGAATCCAACCCGCAGGTATAGCCCTTAGGCATAACAGAAATTGCCCTCAGGCGTAGGAAGTGTCTCCCTCAGGAATAGAAGTCAAGCCCTCGGGCACGAAAGGTTTCCCTCAGGAGAAATACTACAGCCCTCAGGCTAAATAGTTCAGTGCCCTCAGGCTAATCACAACAACGCCCTCAGGCTAAATACAAAAATGCCCTCAGGCCAAACAGGTAACCGGGCCATGCCAAATAGGTAAACAAGAAGTAACAAGCCATTCCTCTTAAGGCAATTCTACAATTACTACTTTGAAGGCATACCCTCGGGTATCCTGGCCAAACGACTAAATAGAGAAACACACCCTGGGGGTGGTTCTGGATCCAAGCAACGATCCCAACCAGCATTTTAATATCATGGTTTAATCACCTATGCAATTCTTGGCATTAAACATAGCAACGAACTCAGACACACGACACCCCAACATGGGTTCGTAGCACAAAAATGCACAAAACACACAGCAGTGGGAAAACTAAACACAAAACTACCTACCTTATACGCCAATGAATGCTATTCCCGAACGCCGAATACAGAAACGCCCAAGAATGACATAGATATGATGAAGACAAAAACTCATTCAAATGTAAATAACTTACGTTAGGTGAAGAATTGGCAAGAACAGTACCAGGAGAGGAGAGGGATTACCCGTGCGGTTCCAACGAAATCTTCCGAAGCAGAAACGGATTCCAGATGAATGCCCAGTGGATCTTCAATGATCCAGCCTCCTCCTTTGGCTCCAAAACGGTTCCAACACCTCCTCTGCCAAATGAGGAGGCTACTTCCTGTTTTAAGCCGAAGAAACAAAGTACACGGCGTGTACTCCCTTCATTTAACTGTTCATTTGGTGGCACCACCACACTATTCATCCGTCTACATGAGTACACGGCGTGTACTGTTGCCCAGCTAGCGATGACGCCACCGCCTTACTGTTTAAACCTACTGAATGAATACACGGCGTGTAAGGTACCACTACACAGTGTGTAGTCAGTTCCTAGACCCTTCGTCACCGGCATGGCTACACGCCCCGTGTACTCATCCCAACACAGCCAAAAGTACACGGCGTGTGGATAAGGTACACGACATGTAGTTCCAAAATTTAGGACTTTCCCCCATTTTCTATATTTTCTCAAAAACAATTAAGGAAAAGGAAAAGAAGAAGCCCGTACCTCTAAAATAAGAACCGGGTTCTTACAAACTTCCCCCCTTATAGTAATTCGTCCCTGAATTTCCTTTCCAAGGGTGGCGAATAGAATGCTCAGAACAGCTCTGGCCACTGAGCACGTACGTCGGCCTCCCGCTCCCAGGTCTTGTCCTGCACTCGGTCATGTTGCCATAACACCCGTACGAGAGGAACTGACCGGGCTCAGAGAACCTTCGTGTTCCTGTCAACGATACAGATCAGATGCTCCTTAAAGGACGCATCATGCTGAATCTAGAACTCCTCTGGAAGAAAGGTGTGAGATGGGTCTGAATGGTAGCGACGCAACTGAGACATGTGGAAGACGTCGTGAATGGCTCGGTACAGCTGCGGTAACTGCAACCAATATGCATCCAGCCCAACTCTCTCTATAATCTGAAATTGTCCCACATACCTCGGTGAAAGCTTACCCTGTCTCCTGATCCATTTGTGTCCCAGCCTTGGCGAAACACACAAGAAAACCTGATCTCCGACCACGAACTCCAAAGGTCGTCTCCAGCGATCAGCATAAGACTTCTGACGAGACTGCGTGGTAGCCATCCACTTCCGAATCAACTGGACCTGCTCAGATGTCTCCTGCACGAGCTGTGTCCCCAGTAAAGCTGCCTCACCTGCCTCTAACCAGCACAAAGGTGATCGGCATGGCCTACCATATAAATCCTCGTATGGTGCCATCTCAATAGTTTCCTGAAAAATATTATTATAGGCAAACTCGACTAAGGGTATATGTTTCTCCCAAGAGCCCCCAAAGTCTAGGACGCATGCGCGCAGCATGTCCTCTAGCACCTGTATCGTCCGCTCTAACTGGCCATCTGTCTGAGGGTGGTATGCTGTGCTTAAGAGCACATGTGTACCCAGAGCCCTCTGAAAACCCTGCCAGAAATGAGACGTAAAGCGGTCGTCCCTATCTGAAACGATAGAACGAGGGACCCCATAAGGACGTATGATCTCTCGGATATACAGCCTTCCAAGATCATCCATGCTGAAGGTCTCCTTGATCGACAAGAAGTGAGATACCTTCCTGAGTCTGTCCACGACAACCCACATGACATCACTGCCTCGAGGTGACCTCGACAAACCCGTCACGAAATCCATCACGACAGCATCCCATTTCCACTCTGGAATGGGCAACTGCTGTAACAGCCCTACTGGCCTCTTGTGCTCTGCCTTCACCTGTTGACAGGTGGAACACCTCGTAACAAAACCAGCTATCACTCTCTTCATACCCATCCACCAGTACTGACGGCTCAAGTCACAGTACATCTTGGTAACCTCGGGATGAACTGCCCAAGCTGAAGCATGAAACTCCCACATTAGCTCCTCATGTATATCCCCTTGAACCCATACACGTCCATGGAAATGCAAAACATCATCATCGCCAATTGTCCAACCGGAAGGAGGGTCCTCACTTTGCACCAACTCCTGTAGAACTAGGCCTTCTGAAACCAATAGATGCTTCATCCTCACTCTATCCAGGAGGGTAGAAGTCACAGATAACGAGGAAAGATAAGTCTGCCCCTGACTGTCATGCACCTCTAGATGCATCTCAGAGAACAAATCCATAAGCTCCCACTCACTACTGGCCTCTTTCACTACTTGTATCTGATTCTTCCTGCTCAGTGCATCAGCTACTGCATTACCTTTACCACGTGTGTAGGCAATCTCAAAATCGAAGGACTATAGGTACTCAACCCACCTTCTCTGCCTCAAATTTAGGTCACGCTATGTAAAGATATACTTGAGGCTTTTGTGGTTGGTGAAAACCACAAAATTATCTCCCAATAGGTAATGTCTCCAACAGTGCAACGCATGAACAACTGCAGCCATCTCGAGATCATGCGTTTGGTAATTTGTCTCATGCGGCCTCAACTGCCGAGACCCGTACGCCACAACTCGGTCGCCCTGCATCAAAACGGCTCCCAGCCCAATCCCTGATGCATCACAATAAACTGTATAGATCTTCCCCTGCTCTGGGTGTATCAGGATCAGTGCTGATGTCAACCTTCCCTTCAGGTCATGAAAATCTACCTCGCAAGATTCTGACCAAACGAACATCACACCGTTCTTTGTCAGACCTGTCAACGGTGCTGCTAAGCAGGAGAAGTCCTGTATAAAACGTCTGTAGTAACAAGCCAGCCCTAAGAAACTCCGTATCTCCAACACATTCTCAGGATGCTTCCAGGAAACTACTACTCTTACCTTCTCTGGGTCTACTGCAACTCCTGCTTCTAAGATGATATGACCCAGGAAGTGAATCGGGTCCATCCAAAAGTGGCACTTTGAGAGCTTTGCATATACCCGATTCTCTGTCAGTGTACTCAATATGATCTCAAGATGGGTGACAGGGTCGTGTCGAGTGTGAGAGTACACCAAGATGTCTTACACGAATACTACCATAAAATAATCATGCTATGGATGGAACACACAATTCATTAGAGCCGTGAAAACTACTGGCGCGTTCGTGAGTCTGAACGGCATAACCATATACTCATATAGACCATACCTACTCCTAAAAGCTGTGAGAGATATATCAGATGGTCTAACACGTAGCTGATGATATTGGGATCTCAAGTCAATCATTGAGAACACTCGTGCTCCACGAAGCTGATCAAACAGATCATCTATCCTCGGCAAGGGATATCTGTTCTTAACCGTCAACTGGTTCAGCTTCCGATAATCCACACAAAGTCTGAGGGTACCATCTGATTCGTCGCAAAAAAGACTGGAGAACCCCAAGGAGAAGTACTGGGTCAGATAAAACCCTTTGCCTGTAACTCCTCTAACTGCCTCTTTAGCTCCTGCAACTCAAGAATGGCCATCCTATAAGGATGAATGGACACTGGTGCTTCTCCTGGAACTAACTCAAAAGAGAAATCCACCTCACGTACCAGAGGTAGACCTAAAAAGTCGTCTGGGAAGACATCCCTGAAACGATCGACAATTGGAGGGAAATCTGTCTGACAAGTCCCCTGGTCATCCAGATATAAGCTCCCAATTTGGGTTGTGACTCCACCTCGCCCATGATGCTCTGGTCCGGCTCGACTCACCTGAACATCCCACTCGCCCTTGTATAGAAACTCCCCGCCCACTGGTGATGTGAAACACACCCTGCGACGATAGCAGTCTACAATGGCTCGAAAGGGAACCAACCAGTCCATCCCGAGATTGACGTCATAGCTAGTCATCTCCAGGACATAGAGGTCCCAAAGGAAGTGGCACCCACCAACCTCAAGGGGGCACTCCTTGCACTGACGCACACCAGCCGTCCTAGTCCCCAACGGAGCGTTTATCATCATGATATCAAAAGAAGTAGAAACATCGAGCCCAAGTCTCTCTACAACGAGTACAGATATAAAACTATGTGTAGCACCCGTACCAAAAAGTACCTAAGACAAGACAGAAGATACTAGAATAGTACCTATGACTGTAGAAGGTCCGGGATCCTACTCCTACTGGGTCTATTGCACTCCATATGCCTGCCTAGTGTTGCGGCCCTACGACATAGCCTGGCTACCCTGAGCTGTCGCGCCCTGCTGCCTCTGCGATCCTGGTGTCTGGCTACCACGACCACGACTACCATCTCTGCTTGCATGCCCTGACGTATTCCAGTTCCCTAACTGGTAAGAAGCCACTGGTCCTACTCCCGCACACGGAGTCTGCACAGAACCCCTCTCACTAGCCACTGGTAGAAATGCCCTACAAAAGCGTTGTAGATGACCCATCTTGCCGCAAGCTCAGCACTCTACTGGGTCTCGTGGACACTGCGGCCTCCTGTGCCCCTCTCTGCCACATTCGTAGCACCTGACCGGTCCACCTGAATAAGCTATCTGGCTGGTACTGTAACACCCCAAGATTTTATGAAAAATATATTTTTTTAATTTCATTAATGTCTTATGTTGTAAGCTACACCAAAATGAGCTTGCACAACACGCATCCCTGACTTGGCTTCCACTATAGCGTGTGTTGTATACAATACCGAGTTTCATTAAACAACGATATGATATTAAAATATTATTAAAACTAGACGTTATGAATAGTAATACCCACTTTTTGAAATTTTATAAATTTTATTTTTGAAAATGGACTTAATTTTTGGATTCAGAATATTGACATTAGCCTAGGGTGAAATTTTGGTATTTCTCTGAAAACTTTCAATTTTTAATGAATAGTGAAAACACTGAGTTACTATTTAAAAACCGACTTTTTATTTAAATAATTATTTATTTTATTTAAATTTATTTTAGGTAAAAATTGACACATAATACTTATATAAGTTCAATGTAATTCATTGGTGTCATTTTATTATAAATTTAGATATATAAAAATTTTATTGAACTTTTGACCGTCTTTTACCCACCTCCTAGGAGAATTTGCAAATTTACAAAAAACATAATTTTACCGCTTCTGTGAGTGGAATTTCAAAAATCCGAGAGACACATTTGATGTCAATAAGCAAAATGTGGTTCAATGAGATGAAAATAATTTTTGGTGAATAGTAACTTTTTACTTTTATTTACCACGGTTAAATGTAAATAGGGTAATTAAGGGTAAAAATGGTATTATTATTACACTAACACATGTCCTAATTCTATTGGATAAGTGTAATGCGACCAAAATCAACCTTAAGAATAAACTATGACCATTTAGGCCAACTTGGATTAGATTAGGACATTTATTATTAATTTATTTAAAGAAGGGTTAAAATAGTTAAAATCAATGTTTAATAAGTAAATTATTTTTAATATATGGTTATACATAAGATAAATTAGACTATAAATATTCATCAGAAAGATAAAAAGATTTCCTATATAATGATATATTATTTTTAATTTTTAGACTTTAAATAAGTCAATTTATTTATGACACAAAGATGATGCAATAATTATCTTATTAATGAAATATTGACATAATTCATGTTTTAAATACCCAAATAAATGTAATCTGAGACTTTTAATGAATTAAAATAATTTTCTAGGTTAATATGACATGTTATTATTGATTTAATTAAATATTTTTGAACTAATCATTCTGTTATGATTTTCACAAAAATCAATTACTAAATAGTGTCAAAATTGACATAAATTAGTTTTTAAAACAAATATTATATTATTAATTGTTATTTTATTCTTAAAAATATAAGGTTCTGCCAAATGACTTATATGAGGTTATATATATTAATAATAAACAACTTGGGGTTCGTTTGGCTTGTTATATTAAGTTTATTAACTTTATAGTGTAAGAACACAAAAAGACACGGTAAAAGTAAAATTATCTAACTTAAAGTTAAATATAAATAATAAGGTTAAAATAGGAACCTAAACTTGCATAAATTCTATTGGATTAGAGGATTTCGACCCATACCCACCTTAGATTCTAAATAAATCAATTTCGAGCTATTTAAAACCGAATTTTTCTTTATAATAAAATAATATTTTTAGTTTTTCCAAAGGTGCCCCTCTCCTCCCTTACAAAAGGGCACCTCCTCCCTCTCTTCCTCACACCACTTTGAGCCTTCAAGCTTGGAAACATCCTAGATATTCTGGTCTTCTTCAAAGACCAATTTTAGTGCCATAAGAGAAGGTCACAAAGAGGCACTTCAAAGAAGAGGTAATGTCCGTTACCGATTCTTTCAACTCTATTTTTTCTTCAACTTATTATTATTTAGTTGTTTCATTATTAAGTAATAACATAAATATAACTCATATAATGATATTTTATTATAAGTATGAAACAACCCTATTTCACCATCTATCCATCCTACGGAAAATGAAATCACCACGCGTGCGTACGTACGGAATACCGTCTCCATGCCGTGGTGAAATCTGTTATTCCACCAACAACATACATGGATGGGTATAATGGTGTAAAGAATAACTATATATGGTTATTATAACATCATAAAGATTCTGATATATTATACCATCCACTCCAATTCTATTCAATAATTATGGGAACGATATAATCGCTCGTGCGTACGTACAGACTACCGTCTCCACGACGCGATGAGATTCATTCTCCATGTTAACCATACATGAATGATCATAAAGTTTATTTAATGAATAATAATGAAATATATGAAATAATAATGATACTGGATTTAAGTATATATATATATATATATATGTATTTCATCTATTTAGTTTCACTCAATTCAATAAGGAAACGAAAACAGCGTTCATGCGTACGTACGGCCTACCGTCTCCATGAACGGTGTATTTCATTCCTTTTATTGACCTATAATATATATATGTATATGATGAATATATATTATATATAAATCATTAATTACATTCTGTAATTATGTAAATCAGGATATAAGTAATAATATCAAGAACGCCAAGATGAAACACATACGATAAATGAAATGATTTTACCCAAAACGCTGCTTTAACATGGACTTTACAAAAGAACGGGTAATATAAAGTAATAAGTGAAACATATATGATACCATAACAATGAATATGATTCTGTAATAAGTCAATTACATTATTTAAATCATTATAAAAGAGGTTTGAATACGTACGAAGCATATCAGATCTAAGGTAAGGGATAATTTTGCAAATCTCATTTTTATCTAAGATTGCTTATTCGTAAGTATTTACTACGGTTATTGCTATCATCCATGTCCATGTTTTGTAAAAGTGTATTCATGTATGTTTAAAGTCATTTTTACCCATTTTGAATTTTACCCCATAGTATGGAAGGAATCTTTCTTTTATTTACCTTACAAGGTACTTTTTGACTTTTCCGACAAAAGTACGGGAATAATGTTTTTTTAACGTATACCGCATGAAAGGATTTTTACAGTTTTATAAAGCCTTATTTTCATGAAGCTTCCTCCAAAATATTTCATGACTATTTTCAACAAAATCTCTTTTATTTTAAAATTTCATTGCATTTTGTGAAAAGAAAATTATTTTGAAGAAGAAAGGATATTTTCCTCAAGAATTCATTTCAAGTGTTTTATCAAAACCATTTTCCATCTAAGATGACATTATTTTCATATGTGTATGTTTCAAGTATAATGTCTCTATGATTTACATGGTTTCACTTTTCTTATTATGAAATGATATCCATTTCTTTTATATGTTTTATGTGATGATGGGATGATGTTTATAAAACCCATTTTATTTATTGGGTTATTATGATTGATGTATGTTTATTTTGTGGCACAAGTACGAATGATTTCATTATGAGATGGGTGGGACCTATATCTCCATCCATTTCATTGGGTAAAGATTTATATCTCATGAGATAGACATGGCTGGAACGGCAAGTTAAACCGGTTCAGTAATACATGACTGAAATGAGGAGTGAACTCGATTCAGAAAGGGACTTTGTCCACTAAGACGATCTTGGCAGCAATGCCTTGGCTACTATGGAAATCATAACATGTGCTTAATGGTTGCCACAATCACATGTTTTATTCCCATTCTATTTTATCATTCATAATGTTTCTTTAAGATCTAGGTCTTACGTACTTCCTTGTTTTATGTCATTGCTCAAGCTTTTGATGTTTAATCATTATGTTCATGTTTTTATGTTAAAATGCATATAATATGTTTTATTTTATCCATGCTTACCATTACTGAGCATTTGAGCTCACCCTTTTTATGTTTTCTTTTCCCCAGGATATAAAGAAAGGTTTTAGGTAAGAAAAAAATGGGAAGATCTTTATGGGAGATGTTGAAGATCTTTCACCATGATTAGATGATTTTATTCCAAGTTTCCAAAGACACTAAACTGTTAAGCTCCTTGTGTGTCTATTTTTGTTATGTATTAAGTATTCCGCAAAAGTAATGTAATGTCCATGTATGTCAGGCTTCGGGTCTCTACAGTTGGTATCAGAGGAAAGGTTTAGTCAACATTTGGAAACTAGGATGCGAGAACTTTAGTGAGATCCCTAGAGATATTTCTAATGTATGTATAGGGATGTACCTAAGGTTAAGTATAAGTATAGGTTATAGTACTAGAATTACGGTAACCCAAGATGTTAGATATTGAAGGTACTGCCCCTTTATTATATTCTTTTCCCTAGCGTTATTTTTGCCTCTCACACTATTCTTTTTGGGTTTTAGATGATGGCTAGGACCCAAAGGAACCGTGTTGATCAATGTAGTGGAAAATTCAATGATTTTCCTCCTGAACAAACAAATGTTATGGGAGATGGAGTGAAAAATCTTATTGCTATACTTACAAAAGCTATGAATCATTATGGACTTCCAAATGGGAAGAGAAGGGAACAATATTCTATTGAGTCCGTCATGAGGCAACATCCACCTTCTTTCAGTGGGTCTTCTGATCCACTTGTTGCTGAACAATGGATCAGTACTACTAAAAAGATATTTTCAGTTCTTCAATGTTCTAAACATGATAAAGTCATCTTAGCAGTGTATCATTTGGAAGGTGATACTGATCAATGGTGGAATCATATCAAGAATACGAGGCCAATAGATGAAATTGAGTCCATGGAATGGGGCGAGTTCAAGAACTTATTTTTCAATAAGTACTTCCCTCGTATTCTTCAAACAAATATGGAGAAGGAGTTTCTTGAACTAAAGCAAAAGGATGATGAATCTGTTGGTATATACGAAGCGAATTTTACAAGGCTTGCAAGGTATGAATCTGGATTTATCATCCAACCGAAAGTAAAGTTGATTGATTCTTCAGTGGATTAAAGCCAAATCTTCGAAGGGAATTAGCTATAAGAGACTTCAGTAGCTATGAAGAAATTGTGCATTGTGCTATCAAGATAGAAATGGAAGTTGGTGTTTCTTATCCATCTCATAGTTTTGACAAGAAATGAAAGATGGAGTTCAAGGAGAAGTCTCAGAATAATGTTGAAAATAAGATGAATGTCTCTTTATGCTCAAAGTGTGGAAAGAAGCATGGTGGATATTGTCTTAAAGGGACTATAAAATGTTTTAAGTGTGGAAAAGAAGGTCATCGAGTAGTTGAGTGTCGATGTAATGGAAAAAGGGTTGCTAATGATGTGAATAAAAATAGACTACAGAGAACGCACCACCAACACATCAATGCTTCAAGTGCAAGGAAATGGGGCATTATGCTAATAAATTCCCTAATCTAAGGGTTAGTGATGATTGACATGAGCAACCACTTACGGCAAAGGACAAAGTGAAGTCACATGCAATCATTATTGGCGATGTTGAATATGAAAACGATGTGGTAGAATGATTAAGTGTTTATGTAATGGGATTCCAAAATAATGTTGTATACAGTATCGTGGAATATTGGAATATTTATGTATTGGTCTATTGTGGTTTTCAATAATTTTATGTTACCGGTAACCATGGAAATTGATTGAGATATTTTTGGAAGGAAGATGATATGCGGATAAAGAGAAAATAATTTGTTTGACAGTATTCATGAGCTCATGATTGATATAAAGACTATGTGATATCATTGTTTAACTATATAGAAATTTGAGGATTTTGGTGTGTGGGAAGTGTTAACATTTAACAGCATTCATGTTTTCAATAAGGTTAAATGGGTATTCATTTTTTTCAAGAGAATACATGATTAACGTATTCACATGATTGGAATGTGACCAACAAGATATATGAGGGATAAATGATAGTATTCACATGCTTGTTATATGACCTTTTTAGTAATTGTTCTCTTTATACTATGAGTTTAGAAAGAAGTATTTTGGATAATACTAATGATTGGAATGGATTATGTTGGATATAAGTTAGTATTGTTTAAGGATAGAAGTTTTTCGATATTATTTATGGGATGTTATAGTAATGTAGTTTTAGAAAAAGGACAACCTGTAGGATGGACGACAACCCATCGTGTCAGACAAGGCTGTGGGAATCAAACCCACAATCGAAGTGCGACTGACCTTTATCGCCTACCACTGGCCTACAAGAAGTCCCTGGTTAGTAGAATCTAGTTTTATTTTATTACGCGGTATGATATATGAAGTATAAGTTCATTTTTGGAATTGTATACGATTAACCTCACCATAGATGGACTTATGTATATTTGATAACTTTTGCTAACATTTTATTTGAAACAGATGGGATGACCCATCATTCTATCACATGATCTGTTAACACTTCACGAATAACAAATTCAACTTCATTTCTTTAAGAGATGAATTGGGAATTGTCCAAAGAACGACCAATGGTGAGACTATACCAAAATCACGAAAGTATTTCTTCTAATTCCAATTTCATAAACATTAGGGAAATGATCTTGAAAACCAAAAATGTTGTCCTAGTGCTCTTATATCTGATGAATCAGATGGTACCTTAGATCGTCACAAATTTATGGCTTTGTGATTGTTGGATTTTCTATATCCATGTTCTCTACCACTCTCCATCAGAACATAACGGTTAGATTTCTCTTCCATATCCATATTTTCACCTATGTTCTCCTATGTGGAAACCCAGTGATTAGTTAATTTGGGTAACCGTTACATTTCATACTTTTGTTTTTAAAGATTGGTTTTGGTATTACTTTTAACGATTTGGGTTTCTATTAAAGAAACTTTCGAGTAGTAAACCATTTATAACCCTGACGAATTTCGAGGGCGAAATTCATTTTATGGGGGGTAGAATGTAACACCCCATTATTTTATGAAAAATATTCTTTTTAATTTCATTAATGTATTGTGTTGTATGCTACACCAAAAGGAGCTTGCACAACACGCATCCCTGACTTGGCTTCCACGATAGCGTGTGTTGTACGCAATACCGTGTTTCGCTAAACAACGATATATTATTAAAATATTATTAAAACTAGCCGTTATGAATAGTAATACCCACTTTTTGAAATTTTATAAATTTTATTTTTGAAAATGGACTTCATTTTTTGATTCAGAATATCGAAATTAGCCTAGGGTGAAATTTTGGTATTTTTCTGAAAACTTTCGATTTTTGATGAATAGTAAAAACACTAAGTTACTATTTAAAAACCGACTTTTTATTTAAATAATTATTTATTTTATTTAAATTTATTTTAGGTCAAAATTGACACATAATACCTATATAAGTTCAATGTAATTCATTGGTGTCATTTTATAATAAATTTAGATATATAAAAATTTTATTGAACTTTTGACCGTCTTTTACCCACCTCCTAGGAGAATTTACAAATTTACAAAAAACATAATTTTACCGTTTCTGTGAGTGGAATTTCAAAAATCCAAGAGACACGGTTGATGTCAGTAAGTAAAATGTGGTTCAATGAGATAAAAATAACTTTTGGTGAATAATAACTTTTTACTTTTATTTACCACAGTTAAAAGCAAATAGGGTAATTAAGGGTAAAAATGGTATTATTATTATTACCCTAACACATGTCCTAATTATATTGGATAAGTGTAATTAGACCAAAAACAACCTTAGTAAAAAAATATGACCATTTAGTCCCACTTGGATTAGATTAGGATATTTATTATTAATTTATTTAAAGAATGGTTAAAATAGTTAAAATCAATGTTTAATAAGTAAATTATTTTTAATATAGTGTTATACATACGATAAATTCGACTATAAATATTCCATAGAAAGCTAAAAAGATTTAATATATAATGATATTTTATTTTTAATTTTTATACTTTAAATAATGTAATTTATTTATAACACAAAGATGAGGCAGTAATTATCTTATTAATGAAATATTGACATAATTCATGTTATAAATACCCAAATAAATGTAATTTGAGACTTTTTATGAATTCCAATAATTTTATAGGTTAACATGACATGTTATTATTTAGTTAGGTAACTTTTCTCGAACTAATCATTATGTTATTAGTTTTACAAAAATCAATTACTAAATAGTGACAAAATTGACATAAAATAGTTTTTAAAACAAATATTATATTATTAGTTGTTATTTTATTCCTAACAATCTGAGGTTTTGCCAAATGACTTAGATAAGGTTATATATATTAATAATAAACTACTTGGGGTTCGTTTGGCTTGTTATATTAAGATTATTAACCTTATTGTGTAAGAACACAAAAAGACACAGTAAAAGTAAAATTATCTAACTTAAAGTTAAATATAAATGATAAGGTTAAAATGGGAACCTAAACTTGTCTAAATTCTATTGGATGAGAGGATTGCGACCCATACCCACCTTATCTACTAAATAAAGAAATTTTGATCTATTTACAACCGAATTTGTCTTTATAATAAAATAATATTTTTAGTTTTTCCAAAGGTGCCCCTCTCCTCCCTTATAAAAGGGAACCTCCTCCCTCTCTTCCTCACACCACTTTGAGCCTTCATGATTGGCCAAACCCTACCAAATTCTCTTCTCCACTTCCCTAGAAACATCCTAGAGGTTATGGTTTTCTTCAAAGACAAATTTTAGTGCCCTAAGAGAAGGTCTCAAAGAGACGCTTCAAAGAAGAGGTAACGTCCGTTACCGATTCTTTCAACTCTATTTCTTCTTCCACTTATTCTTCTTTAGTTGTTTCATTATGAAGTAATAACATAAGTATAAATCATATACTGATATGTTATTATAAGTATTAAAAAACCCTATTTCACCATCTATCCATCCTATGGAAAAAGAAATCACCACGCGTGTGTACGTACGGAATACCGTCTCCACGTCGTGGTGAAATCTGTTATTCCACCAACACCTTACATGGATGGGTATAATTGTGTAAATAATAACTACATATGGTTATTATAACATCATACAGATTCTGATATATTATACCGTCCACTACAATTCTATTCAATAATTATGGGAACGATATCATCGCTCGTGCGTACGTACGGACTATCGTCTCCACGACGCGATGAGATTCATTCTACATGTTAACCATACATGAATGATCATAAAGTTTATTTAATGAATAATAATGAAATATATGAAATAATAATGCTACTATATTTAAGTATATATATATATATGTATGTCATCTATTTAGTTTTATTCAATTCAATAAGGAAACGAAAACATCGTTCATGCGTACGTACGGCCTGCTGTCTCCATGAACGGTGTATTTCATTCCTTTTATTGACCTATAATATATATATGTATATGATGAATATATATTATATATAAATCATGTTTTACATTCTGGAATTATGTAGACTAGGATATAAGTAATAATATCAATAATGACAAGTCGAAACACATACGATATCAACAATAAAATTGCAAAATCAAAATAATGCAAAATACGAGGTAGACTGGCTTTTCCCTGTACACGGGTTAGCTACGCCCGGGCAGAACTTATTACCAACTACCGTTCCATCCTATCCCTGACTACGGCTCCAAATAGTAAGTCAAAGAAAAGAAACACCCTCTGGTACCACTTTGTAATGTCCCGGACCCGGGTGCCACGCAACGGGTGCCCCGAGCCCAGTTCTCCACGTGACCTCAAGCGCATTTCCCCAAACGCCAGAGGCTGCCGACTAGCAGCGAGGGCCCAGGTCTGATAGTGGGGAAACTATGCCCTCATTTGTCAACGTGTAGCGTAGCGGAATACCAAAATAAACGTACAACAAATAGCGGAAGCAGTAAACATACACAACTGAAATAACTATAGTAGTGGATATAACCAGCAGTATATAAGTGATGATGCTACATGTTCAAGTTCTAAGAAAACAGCCATAACATGTTATACATCAATACAGTACAACAGAAAAAAGAGTACAGCAAAACAAGCAAAATAGCTGGCAGAGGCATCGCGAGCCTAGGCTTGGTCCCATGACCTCCTACTCCTCAGCAACAGTCAAATACCTGTATAGGGACTCCTGCCCCTATCTACACCTGAAGCAACGTAATATGTTTGGGCCGAAAATCGTGACCCAAACAGGGTGTGAGAAATATATCTCAGTAGGCACCCCCCAAAGGCCCGTTCCCAACTACGTGTAAGCAAGAAACAACAGTGTGTAGTAGCAATATGCAATAAAGTAAGCAGTACTCAAAATTAACTAATTACCAGTTATATTTTCATTTCATTATCCATTTAGTCCATTTAAATATTAGAAACCACCATAATGAATTTCTAGGTAAACAGTCCACGTCCTCAGACAAACAAAAACTTACCCTTAGGTAAGCAGAATTCAACCCGCAGGTATAGCCCTCAGGCGTAACAGAAATTGCCCTCAGGCGTAGGAAGTGTCGTTCTCAGGCACAGAAGCCAAGCCCTCAGGCACGAAAGGTTGCCCTCAGGCGAAATACTACAGCCCTTGGGCTAAATAGTGCAGTGCCCTCAGGTTAATCAAAACAACGCCCTCAAGCTAAATACAAAAACGCCCTCAGGCCAAACAGGTATCCAGGCCATGCCCAACATGCAAACAAGTAGTAAAAAGAAATTCCACTCAAGGAAATTCTAAAATTACTACTTTGAAGGCATACCCTCGGGTATCCTAGCCAAATGGCTAAACAGAGAAACACACCCCGTGGGTGGTTCCAGATCCGAGCAATGATCCCAACCATCATTTTAATATCATGGTTTAATCACCTATGCAATTTTAGGCATTAAACATAGCAACGACCTCAGCCACACGACACCCCAACATGAGTTTGTGGCATAAAAACGCAAATAACACACTTCAGTTGGAAAACTAAACACAAAGCCACCTACCTTATACGACAACGAACGCTATTGCCGAACGCCGAATCCAGAAACGCCCAAGAACGGTGTAGATTTGACGATGAAAAAAACTCATTCAAACGTAATTAACTTATGTTAGGAGAAGAATTGGCAAGAATGGTACCAGGAGAGGAGAGGGCTTACCCATGCCGTTCCAACGAAATCGTCTGAAGCCGAAACAAATTCCAGACGAACACCCAGTGGATCTTCAAAGATCCGGCCTCCTCCTTTGGCTCCAAAACGGTTCCAACGCCTCCTCTTCCAAATGAGGAGGCTAGTGCCTATTTTAAGCCGAAAAAACAAAGTACACGGCATGTAATTCCAAGTACACGGTGTGTGTACTCCCTTCATTTAACTGTTTACTTGGTGGCACCGCCACACTATTCATCCGTCGACATGAGTACACGACATGTACTCTCGAGGTCACGTCGTGTACGGTCGCCCAGCTATCGGCGACACCACTGGCTTACTATTTAAGCCTGCCGACTGAATACATGGCGTGTAAGGTTCCACTACACGGGGCGTAGTCGGTTCATACACCCTTCGTCACTGGCATGGCTACACACCCCGTGTACTCATCCCAACACGGCCAAAAGTACACGGCTTGTGGATAAGGTACACGACTTGTAGTTCCAAAATTTAAGATTTTTCCCCATTTTCCATATTTTCTCAAAAACACTTAAGGAAAATGAAATGATGAAGCCATTACCTCTTAAATAAGAACCGGGTTCTTACATATAATGTATGTTTTTATAGAACCAGGAATAAATGTATGGGTCTGAAGTACCAAACTTTTTATTAGAGTATGGTTTAGATGATGTTTGGTGTTATGATTTTATTTGAGGATAATTTAAGGGTTTATATGATATTATTGATCATAATTTCATATTTATAGAAAATTATTTTTGTTATTTGTGGTAATAATGAATATTTTTTGAACTATGAAGATTGAACATTATCAAAAAAAACTATGGATATCTCTAATTTTATGATAATATTTCGAAATTTTGGAATGTTTTTAGTATATTTATATAATATAATAAACACACATGTCTTGATACTACCAGTGGATGCATGCTCTGACATAGATTTACAATGGGATTATAACCCTAAAAATGGGCATTAACTCAAACATCAACTGGTGAATGAAAAGGAGGCCTGATTTTATATCCTGTTCAACAATACAAAGTGATATTATTTGAATAATCATATAAATTTTATGAATAACCATTAAGGATTGATTAAATATTTTAGATTGAAAATGATAATAAGTGTGAGAAAACTCATCTTCATATATCCAAGGTTGAGTTAAGAATTATATATGTGGAACTAAGAGGGATATAGGTTAAAATGAAAAAAAATATGTTAATGTGATAGTGTGATAAAAATGGATATATTGTGGTTAACATTCCCATATATATGTGCGATAGTAATCCTATAGTGTTATTTTTTCATCACTCATCATAAACCCTTTTGGTTTTTGTAATAGTATGAACTAGAAACAACCATGTGTGTGAGGGGAAATTTAAAGATTACCTCAACAAACATACCATCATAATGGGTATTGAAGTGAAACCCCTATGATTATTCTTAACCAGATATCATGAAATATTATTAACAATATCAACATAGTTTAATTCATTAACATGTAAAAGAATAGATGGATTGAGTCATGTTAGTTTATGTGTGTCAAGGATAATTAATAATGGAAGATTAAACTCCCTAGATATTATGAATGTTGGAATAATCATGAGGGGAATTAACTTAAAGGGGTAGATAAAAGCTATAAGTGTTCATATAAATGACCTGATACTATTATAAGTATGAGAGAGAGAGAGAATATAGAACAATTTGTTTCTTCAATTTCAACAAAATTGAGAATTCATGACTCAAAGTCCCAATACAAAATACGACAATGGAAATAGGCACAAACAACCATGAGAATGAGGAAAATCATATGAAACTATTACTGGTGTAGTGTAGTGTGATTTTTCACTCAATTATTTATGATTACTTATGTTATGAATGTTTTAATCAAATAATGGTTATTGATTTAGAAATAAATGTAAATTCTAGTACTATTATTATTAAATTTTCCATAAGGTTTTTATGGTTTTATTCCTTATAGACCAAGATCTTCACCCCATAGTAGAATTATATAATTTTTTTGAATGGACTATATCCCTTTATAAAATACATATAATAATTTTCAAATAGGTAAATTACCCTAAAAATTTTAAATAATCCATGGATCGTCTATAAGAAATTCATTATTATTAGTTCCCTATAGAAATTACTCTAATATTATCAGTAAAACTGTGTGAATGAAATTAATTTTAATGGGTATAATTTAACACCTCTATGTTTAAATATATTAATACCTATAAATAATCAATTTTTTATATATTTCTCCACACACAATATTGATCATAAAATAATCTATGATATATTTAGATAAAATATAAATATTTAATTTTGAAAATTTAATCCTATACACCGAATTAGAAATAATAAATAGTAATAATAACTTTTTTTAATATTTATGTAATTAAAATAAATGATACACATAATATGAATGAAATTCAATTAATATCAAAAAATTACTAATAAGACCATTTTATGTTTAGAATTGTACTTTTGAAAAAATTACTTCTATATGCTATAATCTTTTATCACGACAAAAATATGATTTAGTAATGGTAATATATATTAATATGATGTATTTAGAAAAATTAATTAGTAACTTATATAAAATAAGAAGGCTAATATAATGTGTACTAATGAGTCATTTTTCATATTAAAAGGTTTTTTATTATATTTTATAATTTTATTTATATGGTAAATTTTGAAATTTTAGGATTTTAATTTGAAAAAAAATAATATTTTCATTGGATTCTAATTGTAATATTTTATTAATTCTAATTTTTTGAATTTTTCAAATCTTGATTATAATGAAAATAGTACAATATAACATTTTTTTCAAATACGATGATTTAAGGACATTACTAGTAAGCAAATTTTTTATTGAAATTTATTAAATTATAATCTTAGAAAAAATTTATTTTATAAGTTATATTATAAATCTAAAAATATTGATTCTAATTTCAAAACCAATACTTGATATTTATAACCATAAATAATACTTTAACCAAGAATGTTTTTAAATAATGTTTACATTTATTATACTAAAATAAATTTTTACCAGTCATAGAAATTGAATCAGATAAAATTGGATTAAAATTTTGAATTATTTTGACTAAATTATATAATTAGTACCATTATATTTTATAGAATAAAGGATGAATTACTAACATAAAAACCAATTACTATTGTAAAAGTTAAAATTGTAAAAGATGAAAATCCAGTGGTAAAGTGTTGAAATCATTTTCAATATGTGAGGGAAATTTAATGGTATATTATGTATCTACCATATATCTTTAGTATTCCATTATTTATATAGTTTGGATCCACACTCCTTGAGTTTGACTTATCATTATAAAATATTCTGGGTATTTAAAAAGGTTTCTTCCATTTTATCTTACAAAAGGGACCTATAAACCCCCTAAAATATCACATTTAAAATTCAGTTTCCCCATAAAAAATAATATTTTTCCTTCCCATTTAATCATATATTTTTTAAATTATCATAGGGTCCCAATATTGTATCAAAATACCTTAATGTTCATTTGTTTCTTCAAGTAAATCTCAAAATTCCTAACATTAGAGATACTTTTTACTTCAGATATTTAAATTTTATCATACTATTATAATTATTAATTTATCAAACCTATATGGTAACATCAATATTTATTATAAATTTATTATTATTTTTTTATTGTAATAATCATTAACCACAATTCCTACCTTCCATTAATAAAAATGGAAACAAAATTTCTATGTATGTGTGGACTACAACATCCACAAAGAAATGTGTTCACTTTTCATCATCACCTTTCATGGATGGTACTAAGATTGTTGTTAATGGATAATTAAAATTTTTATGATATCCTTAAGGAGTTTTTAAGTCATATTGGATGAACTGTTAAATACATGATCCAAAAATGATCATTAATAATTTATTTCTTTAAAACAAATGTACCAAGTAGGAAATCGTGTTGTCCGTATTATGTAATATTTTTTAATTTCATTAATTATTCATTTTTTCATAAATTTAAAAAATATCACAATAATAAAAAATAAATATGATCATTATGATTTTTTTTATATTTTCAAGAAAATAAAACCCATACATAATCATCCATTAATCATTATATATTCAGGTTTGGGTTAGTTTAACCACCTATATGAACAATGATATGAATTTATATCATGGATGAATATGGGATCATAATTTTTTTAATAATTTTATATAAATAAGTAAATAATGTTTTTTACTGAATGGTTACTTTATTATTAAAATCATTAATTTATAAATCATCTTTAGTTTATTATGAATCAAAAAAACATGATAATCATTGATTATTACTTGATGGATATTAACAAAAATAACCATGTTATATAATAATTATTTAATAAATATCATGTAACATATTTTACAATATAAAAAATGATACCTCAAAAATGAAAATTCATACAAGAATGAATACCATCACACTTTGTTTAAAATTTGTTGGAAATGATCAAGATTACTTACACCTGGAATTAGAAATAGTTTATGACTAAGAAGAATTCATATAAATAATTATCATGAATGATTAGTATAAATGGAAAAGATTTGATTAAGGTTATTAAATAAGTTATTATGATATAAATAGTGTTAATCTTGAATCTCATAGGGTGCTCTGTGAATACATGAATAAAATATACGTATTTTCTTGGTCTCAATTATGATTCTTTGAGACATAATACATTTTCTAAAAATGTTTTCATTTTATGGTGTATTTAATTCACATGGATGTAATTGTATCATAATATAATTTATTTTTTTAAATACTAATCCAAATCATATAAAAATATTCAAATTTATATTGAACCAATTGTTACCCCATCGGTAAGGATTCTTGTAAATAAAAATTCATTCATTAAGTTATGATCATTATCTTAAAATTATTTCATATAATTTTTTCACACTCTACCCTTGATTTTATTATGTGGTATTATATCATTTTTATATAGATATACATTCATAAAATATGAATCATGGGGAAATATTTGTTACCTACTACAATGTGTTACCTGTAAGGGATTTCGATATCTCAAATCTCCGTTCTTTGAGTAACAAGGTTTTATCATTAAAATTTTTCTTATATGATTGGGTTACCCAAACCAATAATTTTTTATATGGTATTTCATAATATTATTTTGAAATTTTTTTAATTTAAAGACGTATTTGTTAGTCTATTTATAATGGGGGTTTCTAAAATATTTATTTGAAAAGTATTAAAAAAATCCTTCAATTTCATTATCAAATGTTTAATATTTGTATCCACATTGCGAATCAAAAATTTGTTTCATTATCAATTATATATTTATATAGATTCTTATTAAAAGAAAAACAATTCCAAAATATTTCAATCCACATTTTAAAGGTTACTTTTTAATGTGACATGTATGTTTATATTTTACATCAATGTTAAAATGGTTTCTAAAATCTTTTTTTGTTATATAATCTATTCTCCTAATTATATTAAAAATAATTAAAACTCATGTGATTTATGTTACATGATTTATTCCCTAATATATATATATATATATATATATATATATATATATATTATTCTGGTTATTTAACTTTTAATAACAATCAATTTAACTCTTGATCCTTTCTTGAGTTATATATTTCAAATAATTACTTTTCAATTATTCTATTCATCTATATGAACATCCTTTTGATTATTTTGTTTTTTACACTGAGGATATGTTATTTTGAAACCATCCACCTAAATTTTCTAGATATATTATTAAATTTTATTTCATATTAAATAAATGATCTATCAAATCATTTGTCATGTCTATCCATCCACTGTGAAAAGTCATGGTTTTTATTCCAATAACATTCCACTATGAGAATTTTTTACTTCCTTCCATTGATCGAAGGGTGATCAACAATATGAAATTAATCAATTTATTTGTGAAATATTAATAATATATATATATATTATTTTCATATATATGTTAATTCATTACTCTGGAATATTTATTATGTATTTCTTACTCACTATCTCGTATAATTAATACATTGGACATAAATATGTGAAAGGTTAGGACTAACAATATATAGCACATTGATGTATTGGTTGGTCACATGAGACAATCAGGGCTATTTATTTTGTGTATTATACCCTAATATAGAAAGATGTCATCATTTTTTTATTAATATTATTAATGACATCTTACCTATGGTCATGTTGGAAAGAATAATGTCTTGGTTGAGGAAATGATATTAAGACCAAGATATCAAGAAATATGTATTCATTCAACACAATTAATGTTATATTTATCCATGTGATATTTTTATTTTCATTTGTATTCATTGATATATTATTCTCTCAGTTTAAATTTATTATGGAATTATGATTGTTACCTAATCCATTAATTATATTTATTTCATCTTTAGGTTATGATTTCCTTAGTTGTATGTTTTCCATTCCTGAATAGTTGATCTGATCCCTTCATATGCTTCCATTTAAATGGAATATAAATAAAAGTATTATACATGATAAATTTAACCATATAACACAAGTGAATTATTATTGGGATATTTTGAAAAAAAATTATGGCTTATACTGTTCATAGTATCTTAGGGTTGGGAATGGCTATTTTATTGTCATGAATTCTTAATTATGTATCCTAAATATATAATGATCTAATCATAAAATGTCATTCGGAATATAACTGATGAAAAAATTATTATTATTTTCTTATTTAGTGATTCTTATATTCAATTTTTCATAGTTTGTATCAATGGAAATATTTAAATTATTTTTTTATTGAACTAGTCATTGGAGTACTGGTATGGGGTTCCACAACTTGTAAAGAAATTCATAAATATTCTCCTCTCACTATAAATTATAAAATAGAGAGGGAGTTCCACAGACATGAGAAACAATAAAGAAAAATCAATAAGGTATTATTATAAATACATCATGGGGCTTTCACTATATGTCTTTGTATTTTTATTTTCATAAATAACAAAGATCACTTCTTATTTAGTGGGATGTATCCAAATCTATGAAAATATTTTTAAATTCAATACAATGACATCAATGAGATAATTTTATAATGTTAATATAAGGTAAAAATATAGAAGATTAAATATTAATGGACTGGCGGGGATAAATATAAGAAGATATGATTGATGTTTAAATTTGGGGGATCTTCGGATAAATCTTATAGATAAATGAAAATCAATAAAGTTCCCTAAAAATTGTCACATAGGAATAAAGAGATATTTAAATTGTGTAAGGGGGGACATAAAGATATTGAACACTAATGAAATTAAAGAAGGCCACTCATGTGATCGAGGAAAATAATTTCCTAATGAACCCTCAACCCATGGACTAATGATTCAATTTAACGATATGTGAAAACTATGGAAACCTATTCCCTATGACAATGATTGTCAATGATTATTAATGATACTAAAATCCTAGCTAAAAAGTGAAAGGAGCTGCTTATACTATATGTACTATTATAGGGGATCATTTTAATGAAGTAGGTACTGATACACTGATTATTTATTTAATAATACTGGGAATAATATTTGATTCATTTTTGACGAATTATTTTATGTCATGAAAGTTTAGTAGAATGGTATAAATGACACCTAAAATCATGGAGGTTGAGTTTTCTATAAAAATATTTAATTTTGAAATTCTTACATACCATGTGTAAAACACCACCCTAGTCATAATTTTTGGGCTCAATCTCTCAATAGAATCTGACCGTGCACTATTTAGTGTAATTTTATTTTATAATTGGTATTTATTAGATGTCCTTATTTAAATCTATGATCATATTTCCTGGAAATGATATTGATTTCCATATCCTAAATCATACTTTGAATATGTATAAGGGTAATGAGGATGATGGATCCCATTTACAAAATTCTACACATGAATTGACATTCATACTTTATAAAGAAGAGTACAATTATAAAATTATTGATACAAAGGAGTTGATATCGATGGAATACATTCCAATTTTGAGAGATTATGATAATGTATTCCCTAAAGATATTTTATTCATCCTTCAGATTTATAAGTTAACTTATTATTCAATAATATTCAGAATGCTCTAGAAAATTCCAATACAACAAATATAATGGTGACCATAAAACAAGGGGAACTGAATATGTAACTAAAAATGATCGTCAAAAACGGTTTCATACCCCCATAATCTTTAAAATGGGGATCATCACCCATATTATTCATAATGAAAGATGGGTCAATGTGCCTAATAATTAATTATCATGAAATCAATAAAATCATAATAAATAAAAAATACCTCATTCTCTCGATGGATGAGTTGTTTGGACAACAACATTGAGGTTGTAACTTATCTAGACTGTTCCTTCTGTCATGATATACAAAATTCAAGGAAAACAATGAAAATATTCACAATAAATTCATTCAATGAATGTATGTACACTATTATTTCATAATGATTCCATTCACACTATTAAACTATACTAAATTCTTCATGGACATGATGAAAATTATCTTGAATGACTACCTTGAAAATTTTGTGGTAGTATTTATCAATGATATACATATATACTCCAAAATAATACAGGATAATGAGAATAATTTTAATACTACATTGATGACTTAGAGAAGGAGAATATATATTGAAATTTTAGTAAATGTTAGTTTTGGATGAGGAATTTAGAAATCATGGGTTATTTTATTACATAAAATGGAATATATATGTATCCATAAAGAAACATTCATTTTCTAATATCCCAGAAAATATAATATAGATTAATATATTTTTCTAATTTGTTTGGTATGATTGGTGATTTGTGAGAAACATCTCACCATAGTTAAACGCCCAACCAAGCTATCTTGAAAGGGAGTGATTTTTTCATGGAATGAAAAATGTAAGCAGAATTGTTTTAGAGAATATGATTATCACTGCATTTATGATGACACTATCGACAAGTGGTTATTGATTTTGGATCATCATTGTTTTTTCAAAGAATATATTTGGTTTTTTAATCATGAAAAAGGATAAACAGATATATTATATCTCTATAAATTTGATGATACAAGTGAAAAACAACCTAAAACATGATCTATAGTTGGGTAATGTAAAATTTTCATTTATGATTTTGACACATTGTCACAATTGAGAGAATTGGGACATATATACGATCATAAGAGACTCAAATATATATTCACATTGAATGAGCTCAACGTGCACAAGAAAAGGTGGTTAAATCAGATTGATGATTATGACTACTCAATCAATTACAATCCTTTAGAGTTGAATATAGTTGTATATTCTTTATGTAGAAATTTTCTTAAAACCATATGCATGTAATTGATTAAAAGGGATCCAATATTATTATAATTGTAAAGGATATACATAATAATTATAAAGGAACCATATACAACCTTGTATAAATTATTTCGTAACCATCAATTTTGGAGAAAATTAGGAATACTCAAAGGGGTGTGGATGAGATAAAAAATATGGTAGATTCTATAAATTTTTTAAATATTCAGAGTTAAACAATGATAAAGAATGATTTGAGAGTTTTTGGTCCTGAATATTTATACCATTAGAAACTGAAATAAAGAAGGATTTATTTAATAATTCTCATCGGTCAATATTATCTATCTACCCATGGGGAAAAAATATGTATATATATCTTTTAGAGCTTAATATTTGGGATTAAATAGTGTAGGTAGTAATTTAATATACTACAAACTAATATATATGTAAAAAAATGTATTTATAAAGAACAAATCCTAAGGGGTGACCCAACTATTAATCATAATTTCATTGAAAATGAAGAATGTCACAATGGATTGAATCAAGGGTCATCTAGATACAACCAAAGGGAATAATTCCGTATGGGTTGTGGATGAAAATATTACAAATTATATAATTTCATTTCCATTTTGGAGGACCTCACATTGGATCAACGTGCAATGATAGATCATAGATGTGGGGTGTCTACATGGAACCCCACTATTGATTGTATCATATTTTGATATGAGGTTCACCTTAATGTTCTCCAAAAGGCATCGACATGAATTGAACAAAAGTTAAATCTTTAGTAAAATGCATCTCCACGAAACTGAAGGTCCATCTACAATGACTACCAAGAATTTTTAAAAAATATTTAGGTATTTCTCTATAGATATTATTTGTGTTTTAGAAAAACATATTTCATTTTTCATGTTCTCATACAACATTATTTTCCTCACAAATATTATGATATATACTTTTGAATATTGATAATGAAGGAAATGTCGAGCTCCAATAGGTTGGGAGGAAGTTGGTGAAGATGATATATTAGGACTAGAATTGGTCATAAAAAAATGGCTGATATGGTTAAGATAGTTTGGGAAACATTAGGGTACCATGAAGTCGACCGAAATGATATACTAATAACCAAAAATGGGACATAGAGTTTTAGTTTGGTAATAAATTTATTTCTTCACATATATACATATAAGATATTCATGCGACCTCGGGAGAATAGAATGATATGTCCAAGGTATATTTACCCATTTGAAATTCTTGACCGCATTGAAGTTATGTCTTTTGACTATCAATCCCACCATAAATTTATAATGTTCACAATTTGTTCCATGTATACCACTTAAGGAAGTATATATAAAATAATTCATAAATACTAAATCCCATGGTGGTATAGTTGGAGAATTATGTTTCTCACGAGAATTATCCAATCAATGTCTTAGTCCATAGAGACAAAGTTATAAGAAACAAGGAAACTATATTGGTTTAATTTATATAAAAGAATCATATATATATAATGACCCAACATGGGAGATAGAATAAGTGATGAAGTAGAAGTATATAAATTTTTTTCACCTTAGTGCATGAAATATAATTTTGATGGGGAAATTTATTTGGAGAAGAATGTGACGACCAAAAATTATTTTTATTAGAAAATAGACCCATGTTATAGTATGATAGTTATATTATGTTTTTCAACATATACACATAACAAGACTATAATATTTCATATGAACATTACACCATATTAAATAATGTTGACTATAATAGCTAGGAATATTACCGTGAGATATAAAAGATGAATAATGCACACACTAATGTAAACTCAATAGGCATGAATTCTCCCATGAATTTCACACCTATCATGGTGATTGCAAAAAAAGACAATAATTAAGAATATGATATAAGTATTGAGGAAAGTTTAAGAACATTATTATGTGAATAATTTAAATATGATGTTTGAGAATAGGGATATATATATATAGGGATTAATGGGTAATTTCTCTATTAAGACACATCCATTTCCAGAAAATTACCAGACTATTGGAATATTAATCTAATACATAAAGTAGATATCTTGATTTCAAGAAAATTAAAACAGCTACTATAATTGAAAAATAAAATTTGGGAGAAAATATATTGATTTTCTATCATAATATAATTAATTTTAAGTCTTAAATATGATAGTATAAATATTGGATGTAAATAAATCATAATTATTGGTCTAAAAAAAATATATGATTTATCATCATTAAAATATTTCTTTATAATAAATTTAATTCTTTTACATAGCTATACACTATAATTAAATTACATCATGGAACAATATATGTTTTAGTGAATATGATAATATAAATTTCTGACAACATAATAAATTTTTTTAAGTATCCGAAATTTGATCTATTCATAAAAACTATATTTTATAAATAAGAAATTAATTTAAATCTGAATTTTCATATATTAAAATTTTATTTTGGGAAATTGTATTTTATTTTTGTTATTATCATTTCAAAATTTTATTTATCTAATTTTATGGTAATGTTTTTGAATCTTTATAAATTTTTATCTGATTTTTAATATTCAAAAAAATATTACATTTTAAATTATATGTTAACATGATGAAAAATTACATAAATGGTGATATAAGAAACCATTATAATAGAATTAGATGTACTAATTACTATATATAGACCCGATAACAATAAATAGTTTTAGTCTTTAGAAAACAATTAATAAACTAAATAATATTGGAATTTAAAACTTCCTTATTATCCCTTTTTAAATACATCCCTTCGGTAATCCATTTTTAATTATACTATCTATTCATCAACTTTACAATGATTATCCCAAATATCTCTCCAAAACAATTCCCCGGTTCAAGGTGTCTTGTTAATACCAAAAGATGAAACAAAGGATACTTAGGGTTTAGCCTAAGAGGGAACATCGAATGGAAGAGCTATCATTCTCAGGATAAATCTATAAATTGTATTCTCATTTAACCTCATATTGATATCATCCATACATCTTGATAAAATTAACTGATTATGATAAATAAACATAAATTTCATTATATTAATGAAATATCAAATATATGACTTTATCTCACATTCTTCTAAATAGAATCATTATTTATATTATGGTTACTTAACCATCACCATAAAAAATGAATTTCACTTTACATCACCAACATTCATCGATCATTTTTAAAATGGACTAAAAGAAGAAGTATATAAATTATTAAATCAATGATATTAAGAACAAATGGTCATTGTAATTTTAACAATTGAAAAACAAGTCAACAAGTAAACATTTAAAAATATGGAACAATTTTAATTTATCTATTGATCTATAATAATATTATTGAAATTTAATGAAAAAGAATAAATAAATATATAATTACAGAGATTTTAGAACACGTTTACAATATCATGAACATTGAATAAATAACTAAATCATTTATGAAGAAGTTGACCAAACAACTTCGAATGACCAATACAAACAAAAAATATATAATAAATCATTAACTTATAATATAAAATATACTTTAGAACCATTAATTTATAAAAAATATATTCTTTATCATGTAACAAATATTTTTTATTTGATTATTCAAAGGGATAAATGAACCCAATGAATGAGTTAAAGACCAAAGGTAAGTGATCTGCCAAACCACCATCATTACTTTTTTCATTCCATGGTAATTTTATCATTCTTCAACTCTATTTATATTCTACCCATTTTATTATTAAATTTTTATATGTTTTCCTAACATATATACAATGCCTATAGTACCGATCATTTTTTGGGATAATACATGTTCTTCATGTTCCCTTCTCAAAACATTCCTTTGAGAAAATTATTCTCAGGGGAGGTAGTGACATTATTATCTAATTTTATATACCACTACATATAATTATTATTTTTAACATATATGCTCCTTAAAAACTCACTTTTTCATTTGAATCCATTTGGGTTAATTTATGGTTTTATAAAAAAAAAATTCTATGACATTCTATAAATATTCATTGCTATTTTTTTAAACACATCTTAAGCGATTCTTTCCAAATTTACATCTACAATTATTTTATATATTTGTGTAAATTGAAAATAATTTCCATGGAAAATTTATAGTATTTCCTCTATAACATCAACAAATTATTTAATTCTTTCTTTTATGGGATTCCTTTTGGTATGCTATTATTTTTTCTCTAAGATAAAATTGTGTAACCCATTTTCCTTTCATGGGATTTATTATGCTAATTCATTATGATTGATTTAATTATGTGTCACACATATTAATGTGTGTGATATAAATCTAAATGGTGATTTCAAAGTTATATATATTCCAAATGGATTTAGTAATGTTTTCATCTAATTATATATCACGTTTGGTGTGCGGGTAGTTGTCCTAGAACGTATGTTTTGTTTTTTGGTAGGAAGACCTTTCATATATTTGAGCATTGATGTTTTAGAGCGTTCAAACATTTTTTATGATTCCATAATCTTATGATGTCATATTATCATTCCATGTTTCTATGATATATGTTTATCTTCTTTTATTGTATAATTATATGTGTATTGTCTCATATATAATACTTTTCATCATGGTTTACTCTAATTATTCTCATAATTGGATTTATAAATCAAAATTTTCATTAGTTATAGGGTGTCCAATAAAGTATTATATTTTCAAATGGATCAAGGATAACTATATAGAGATTAAATATAATCATGTTGTAGCTTATGAATGTGTTGGTGTATTTCATAACATTCCTCCCAAAGACACTAGACCTATAAATAATCAATATTATGTTTGGAGATTTTTATATTGAAAGTCATGTAAGAATATATATGTATATATATATATATAAGAGACTTTTTATTCTATAGAAACAATGTTTTACCCAATTCATTGGCGGGGATATAACAAACCCACGGGCTAGGTAAATTCCCATAGGGTTTTGGGTTTACTCCCTATACCAAATCATCTCACGAGATAATTTTTTACCTATCTCATTGGAAAGATATAGAAGATGAACCCATCATATAATGAAAAAAGAATATTTTTGTTTTAAATATGAACATGAAGACATTAACAATTCCATAATCCCATTATAATGAAATTGGTATCATTAAAATTTTTCCAATACATGATCATAATACATATAGTGTAATAAGGTGGATGGTATCATTAAATCATATATCTAGTGAAGATTAATAAATATTAATGGATATTAACATAGTTATAAAAATCTTTTACAGTATCGTTAGAAAATTTATTTGAAAATAAAAATGAAATTTCCATTACTTTTGAAGAATTTAATATTAAAAAAAATAACATGTAAACTATTGGGAATTGAAATTTATTTGAAAACCCATGAAAACATAAATAGGAATACTGGTAAATAAAACTGAATTAGATAATGGAAAAATTATTTCTTATATGATTTTAAAAATATATTCCTTTCACACATTGTTAAATAATTTCAAGGACAATAAAAAATGTCCCATGTGGAAGCTGAAAAAAAGTGGTTCATTTCATTATTTTCTAAATAAATTCAAGGATGATAGAAAATAATCATAATAAATTATAGAATTAGAGATCATAAATTAAATAAAAAATTCAATTAAGATATATATTAGTATAAGGATTCCAGATAACAAGAATACATAAGGGTGGTTAGACTGACAAGAATCGTTTTTTAATAGTCTGGCAATATGAACTAAAATAAAACATGTGAACTTCAAAAATAAAAAAAATTGAAGAAAATATATAATTTTTTAGATATAATGAAAAAATAATTTACCCATATATTACTTTAAACATTAAATATATTTATATATATATTTCATTGTGACATTGGAAGAGAAACCCTTACCTTTACTCTTGAATTCCATGATTGTTCTTTAGGCACTTTAATTAATTGACTCCATCTCTACATGGGTTCTATAAAATTGGAGGGATTATTCTTCCTTAATGGAACTAGACTATACCCAATATATAATATTTATTTATGATTTGAATAGTTTTATGGTAGTGAAGATATATATATTGAGTCATAATCTTACTTTTATCATTGGTTTTGAAAATCACAATACACTCTAAAAATTTATTTAACATTAAATTTTTGTTCAACTTTCTTTTTTTTCATACTGTATATTCTATTTTTAATTTTTTTTACTATGAATAATATAGGATGACATGTTATGTTTTGTTAACTCCAAATTAAAGAGTTTTGATGGTGAGTAATTCAATGGATGGTAGAGTCCTATCTATATCCTTTAGACGATGGAGAACAATGATTGATGATATTACAACTGAACTCAAATGTTGGTTGTAGTGGAATATTATAGAGGGTGGTGAATTGAGTTTCTAGTAAATATTATATCTAAAAAACATAAATTCTAAATCCAATAATTTAATAAAAACACTTAGTTAATAAAAAATTTAGATATATTTAAATTTTATCTTTGAAATAATTTCTCAAAATCATGAACAAGTAACAACTAAAATAACACTAAAAAAATATAAATTTTGAATCCAACATACATAATAAATTTATTTATATGGAAAAAAATTAAGAGAAATATCAAATTAAGGTTTCTCTATATATAAGAAAATAGAAAGTTATTTGTAAATTAAAATAAAAAAATAAATTCATGCATTCGAATTTAAAAAAGGGGTTCAGTTGCAAGATTAGACATAATTCCATCCACATTGAAATCACTTGCTTCCATGAATTTTTTTAATAAATAAACTAATAAACATCCTATATTGGTTTTTATACACAATAGAACACATGGTTTTCTAGCCACATAGCCCCTTCGATAGTTATATGTGTGTTGAAAAAGATACCAAATCACTCAGGACCTCTTCCACATTTATTCATAGGAAGTCCAATTTAAGGATTTTATAGATGATTAATTATACTCTGGTTCATTATATAAGAATTTATTTTTACATATAAACAGAGAAATATAAATGAAATCAGAAATGATTAAGCATAGAAAAAAATGCAATGAGATTAAGAATGAAAAAAAGTGAAGCAGGTCAATCAAAATATCTTCACTTATTCAGAGTCCATAAATTTTTATTTAGAAGGATCATGGGAAAAATCATCAAAATATTCTTGATAATAGAGAATTATAGATTAATCTATGTATCATAGGTGAACATTTATATGATCCTCTATTATGTTAAGTGTAGGATCAAAAATTCTTCATCACCACACATTCTCCCCATTGGAATAAATATTTATCTTAAAGAGATCAACATCATATGAAGATATTAGTGATTATTGATTATTTATTAAGGAACTAGAAATAAATTTAGGTCTTAAAAATGGATATTTTATATTTTCAATTCTCCACTTATATGATAGACATGGAAAAATATCTTCCCATAAAGCACAGTTATCTAATCTCGCAACAACTTAAAATGATCATTTTATAAGGGATGGTGACACAATCTGTTAAACACTTCATATAATACTTTCTTAATAGAATTTTTATGTTCATGAATTAATGTGGTTGGTTGTTGATTTTTTGTAGTCACTAAAGTAGATGATATATTCAATATATTAATGTAGGAAAAATTATACATATCTTATTATTTCATCTTTTCCTCTTCATATGATAGGTAGCTTCTTCTAATTGGTGAAGTTACTATTTAAAAAATCATGTACATGGTAGGAAATAATACATATTACGGTAGGTTTATTCTATAAGTAGTAAGATTATTCTTAGGGTATGGTAAGATTAATCTTTATTGTGTTCTCAGTTTATGACATAGGAAAATTTTATTCATCTAAATTTCAGTAAGTAATTTTTCCACAGGGTAGGGTAATGTATAACATGGGCTAAGGTGAAAATTTTACTTTTAATTCACAATAAGGTTTGACACTTCATATGTTAATAAAAGTTAACATGAAATTATGTTAGTATTGCTAGTTCAGGCCATATCTATTTTTTTCAGATAGTTTCAGTAAATGTTTTCTTAAGAGAAAACTTGAAAGTCATTAATAAAATTATGAACGTGATTCTGGATGATTACAATAAGGAGGTTCTGGCCTGATCCATATAACATATTTCATAATCAAACCATTAGATTCAATTATATGGTTGTTAATAAATTTTTTCAGTGTAATTGAGGATCAAAATATTTTATATGTGATGAAAATTTTATTATTGGTGAATCCCTAACAAATTTCATTGATTTGGAGTTCAATCAAATGTAAATTCGTCATATTTTATTTACTATTATTATCTATGGTTTTTTTAATTTTAAATAACTTAATTTTATTATTGTAATTATTATTTTCATATCCCATAGATTAAGGAGATTTTGGGTTGGATGTCTGTTTGTCCAATCTATATGGTTAAGGGGTTTTAGTTATAGAAATAAATAAATGTGTTTCGAATAATCAATGATTGAGGGCCTTAATGGCCAGGAAGATATATCTAATTCAATATGGTCGATCAAGGGACATCATTTATCACAATATATATAACATTTGATTAGGAATCCGATATATACTAATTAAACTATAGTAGATGATGTTCCATATTGAGACTCGGTCTTGATATAACAGGATATTACATCATTTTATATCAATATTAAATAAATCACAAAAAATAATTCCCTATGAATGTAAAAACTTATTATATTTGGAAACATAGAACACATTATTATAGGTTGGTGAAAGATTTTAAAAATATCACTTAAAAATCTTCCCCTGTAGTAATTCTATATGAAGCCTATATTATAACCATGGGGAAGGGAAACATAAGAAACGTTGGAACATGAATGCTCAATAAGGGTAAATAAAAATAATACATAATCAAAACATGAGCATAAGTGTATGAGAACATGGGCATAACATTTGAAGATAATAACCTATAGAAAAATATCATAATCTTGATACATGGAATAAATATTGGTAATTCATGAGACATTAATCATAAGATAATCCATAACATGAACTATGGGTGCATATCCAAGGCATAAGACATTGAATTTGTGTGAAAACATAAAAATGTAATATCATTCCCTATAATTCAAGGATCATTTCCAAAAAAACATATCTAGACACTTCATGCGGACTGAACCTGCTAGGATCGACACACCACCATCCGTGATCATAGAACATTCCTTATAATGGATCAGTTTTCCCCATATTCCTATAGTGTATAGGGTTTCAACATCTTCCCAAAGTGGATTGGTTTTCCCCATCTACCCATAATGTATCATGTTTCCCAATCGTCACATAGTGTATTAGGGCACATCTATTTCACATTTTGGATAAAGCACATATAATTTTTATCATCATTATCCCATGATATATAAAAATTTACCAAATTCATTGTAAGTAGATATAGGCCGCACCCATCACATTATAAAATCTTGGATACTTGGGCCACAATATAACAAATCTTAGATCATATCATATCCTCTAAAAAGAGATGGGTTTCATAAACATCATATCAGAACCCATGAAATGATATGGGAATCATTAAAATATAATATTTTAATTAACAATGGGAATGATAATGGTCTCATAATCATTTAATCCAATTATAACCCATTAAAATAAACAATTTTCATGAACATATAACTTGTTGAAGGTAAATGGAAGTCATAAACGTCATCCCATCAAAATATAAACCATAAAAGAATGAATATTAATTTTATTATTAAATAATGTCTTTAGTAAACCAAATAAAATAGTATGTTATTATAGATGGATAAGTATTTATGAATATTACATGAAACATTGATAAAAGAAAATATTCTTTCCTTGAAAATACTTTTAATAAATCCATTTAAAAATCCATTTCTAATAAATAATTATTTACAATTTCATTTAATACATTTCTATAGGAACATATATCTTCCTCTTTGAAAAATTATTTTTAAAAAATAAGGAATTTCGAAAAGCATTTTCTTTCAAAATATCTTTGAATACATATGATGTAATAATAACAAAATTTTGAAAATCTTTTTCTTTGAAAAAACAATAAAAAATCATAATGAAACCTTAAAAATGTTTTGAAAATATTTTTAGTAGAAAATAATATTAAAGCATAAAAAAATACTTGAAATAATTTTGAAAACCC
The DNA here is from genome assembly GCA_963277665.1 of Viscum album. Taxonomy (NCBI): domain Eukaryota; kingdom Viridiplantae; phylum Streptophyta; class Magnoliopsida; order Santalales; family Viscaceae; genus Viscum; species Viscum album. Next base: position 159,383,468 of record OY728155.1, on the reverse strand, counting down.
TTTTCTATAAAATGGATTTTAAAACATATATAAAAATCATAAAATCATTGAAATCCTTTACATTGAAAAAAATCTTTTCAAAATGTATAAAACAATCATTAAAAATCATTAACAAGCATTAAACAATTATTTTTGTAATCCTTTTTCTTTGAAATCCACATTAAATAAAAAACACCAGAATATAAAAAAATCATTTTATTTAAATATATCCTTATAAAAATATAAAGGTGGATTCAAGGAAATTATGGTCATGGTAGTAGGTAAGTCCATGCATACTGAACATTCCTCTTTCACCAGAAACATTTACAAAATATCATTGTTACGAAAACAAAAAAATATAACATATAGATATCTTTTATTTAAAAATGATAAAACACGGGTAAAAATTTATTTTAATCTTAAAGGGATAATAGTAAAACTTTTTTGAAAACATTTTGATAATATACGACCTTGAAGGAAATCAGTTTTTTGAAAATAATTATAAATAAAGGCACACTTTCCTAAATAAAAATAATTAATTTTATTAAGTCCAAAATGGTAGGAAATTGGTTCTGATAAATGATTATAGCATGAATAAAATTAGATAACAAAATTCATGAGTTTTCATGAGTGATTAATTGTAATATTTCCTCAATGGAAGAATAATTTTACACAACTAGATAAATGACGAGACTGTAGAAATATACTATGAAAACTTAAGTAACATTGACACATAATCCACATGATAGAATAAAATTACATCAATATAAAAATATCATAAAATATTATATTCATTATATAACTTGTAAATGTAAAGTATATAAACCTCATTAAAAAATATAGGTGCATAACATGGAATGTGTCTTAAAGTATGAAATTTGAGACAAAATTACATTACCGATATGGTATCTTTGGAACCATAAACACCGTGAAATAAAATCATAAAAGGTTATTTAAATACCAAATATTTAAGGATAATAATTATATAATATATTCAAGGATAATATATAAACCATTCAATATAAATGAGTTGTCAATAAGAAATAAATTTTATTAAAATAAAATTGAGACGAGAAAACCATTACTACATGAGAAACATTTGAATCATGATCCCCATGAAAGAATGAAATCAATTAATGATTTTAATACCATTATATAAATGAACATAATGATATAAAATTTCACACGGAATTATATACACAAAAAAAATAAGTGTGGTGAATATGGAATGTATCTCACATAAATAAAAAGTTAGATGAAATTTCCTTACATTAACTCTTGAGTTTCGTCCTACAGATTCAATACTCCAATATAATAAATATAATATTATTATAAATCTAAAACATAACAATATTTATATATATAATACCATATAATATTCAGTAATGACTTTATATTACATGTTCATTACCTATTCTATGTTAATGTAATGTTTTGGGTAATAACAACTTTGTTTATCATATGTGTTTTTACTTATTATTCATGATACTCTTTCATAGATCATGCTTTAAGTATTTAAGGAATGTAAAAAAATTATGTATTTTTACTATATAATCTCTATATAAATTTTTATAATAATTTATTAAATATAGAAATATGTAATGGAATACCCTGTTTATGGGGAGGGTAGTCCTTATGATGGCATGAACACTATTTCCATTTATTTATCCTTTTTAAGAAAAGAATCTTAATGTCATATATGTTTATATTTATACATGTAAAATAATTCCAATATAATTTTAAATGTAAAATATACCATATATTGTTTTACTAAAACCATCCATAATACATTCCATGTAATGTGTGACCGAATCACATCACTTTGAGTAGGTTGTAGTGCACACATCCACATGCGAAGTTATCAGATTTACAAAAAATGGAAGGAAAGAAGGTATGTTTATATAATAATTTCAGAATGAAAAATAAAAAATAAATATAAAATAAAAACACAATTTTTATCATTATTCCAAACCCTGATATGTGATATAGGATAAAATGAACAACATCTTTATATGAGGCGGTAGTTCATTGTACACGAGAAGGGTAAGTTCATTACCCATTAAATGGATGTGTATGTAAGTTGAGGTATAAAAATTATAATAAAAAACTCAATATATTTAGTATATTGAGGTTATAATATATGTATATAATAAAAATATTTTATGGGGGGGATAATGAAAATAATACAAAGGAGTTTGAGGAAGCATGTTACCTCTTTATTCGGTAACTCTTTCGGGTTTGCAGCAAAGGGCTTCCTTGGATTGTTTTATGCCAAGTGGGAGTCTTATAAGATTAATGAGGTATTTTTGGTATATTATTTAGATGAATTGGGAAATCTAAAATAGATTGATAGGTGTGAATAAATATGATGGGTGAGTGCCTTTTTAGAGTAGAGGACAAGGGACATTCATATAAATGTTTGAAAAAGGGATTACAACCACTATTTTAGGATGTAATATTGATCCATTAATTTAAATAATAAGATAAAATTTAGGATAGTGTATAATTATATCCATAAAATGTTTTTTTTTTAAGTTTATAGGTCATGTTTCCCTGTGTTTAAGGCTTAGACATTTGTTAATATAATCTTTTTTAACCGCGATGATTAATTTTAATGGCTTTCAGTAATATTTTTAGTCAAAAACTATGTTTCCATTATTAGAAATTATAATATATTCTGATTCCAAAAATTTAATCCATTTTTTCATATTATAATCTCATAGGTGGTAGAAATTAATTTCAATTTAATATCACATATGGGACGATAATATGGGGTTTTAGAGTAAAAAAGCATAAAATTTAGAAATATTTTTATATCCAATTTCAATGTGAAATTTATTAAAATTATATAAATTGGATTAAATTTTATATAATTGGTCTAAAGAAAAATTAAAACCAAACAAAAATAAAATTAAACCTTATAAATAAATTAGATTAAAAACAAGTTATGATTTAAAATTATGTGTTCTTCACTATTCATGAAAATATTAAACTTCTCATAAAAATACCAATCATTCACCCAAAGTAAATTTTTATATATAAAATTAAAAAATTATTATTAATTTTTAAAATAAAAAAATTATGAAATTTTCATAAAACAGATTTAAAATGAGTTATCCATTAAAAGGCGATATAATTATTTTTTTAAAAGAAAACATATTTTAATTCATAAAATTTGATTTTTATTATCTAATATATATCAAATATATTGCATTAGGTTAAAAAATATATATTTAATATATAATATTTAAATTTTATTAAAAAAATTAATTCAATGTTATTTTAATTTGTTAAGGTAAAATTGTATTTGTACATAGAAAAATAGTTTTCTTAGAAATATAATTTCATTATTTTTAAATAGTTCCTACATTAAGTTCTAGTAATTAATAACCAATTGATCAGTTTTATATAAATTCATATATTACATTCTCACAATTTTGTAAATCTTATTTGTAACTTCCTTTACAGTCGATATGTGGTAACTATAATAATATTTCAATAATCATATTAAAAGTACAATGTAGTTCGGTAAAACTCAGCCTTGTGTTTTACAAAAGACATCAACGGAACTCAGAATTGTGTATAATACAAGATAAAAAGAGTCTTGTGTGTACCACAATATAATCTAAGTGTTGTGTGTAGATTAATATCGGCTTGTTGTTTCCTATAATGCAAGACACACTTAGTGATTTCGTATAAAAAATATATATTAAGTGTTGAATGAATTTTCAAATATCAAAATATCGTAGTAATTTGAAAAAAATAATTCAAATAATCTAGGGGTGTTACATTCTACCCCTTTTAAAATGAATGTTTCCTTCAAAATTTGTTTGGGTTATCAAAGGTTTAATACTTGAATATTCCTTTTTTAGAAACCCATATCATAAAAATGAATACTAATACTTCCATAAAAAAGGGAAAGTTGGAAAAATAATGGTTAACCAAAGTAACACATTACTAGGTTTCCCTATAGGGTAACATTAGTGGGAAGTTAAAATATAGACTTGAAATAAAAAACATAAATGTTTATAGGTATTGATTGAGGACATCAATTAAAAATAAGTGAATGATTAATGGAAATTTGAGGGCCTAAAAATCATAAATCTGTTATGATTTGAAAAGCCACCAGTTCAAAAGAAACTATGGTATTAGGAATCAATTTATTTCCAGTGTGTCTTCCTAATGGTAAATAATTTTCATGAAAAGATATAATTTCATGATTTTAGGACAACCTCACCCTTTTTTGTTCCTTTATCAATTTCTAATTCATTTCTTATTTTATGAAATAAAGGTGATTTATTTTCCTAAAGCAATAAAATATCATTATATCCATATATTTAATGATAGTTCATTTCATATATCACAACAAAAAGTGTATCACAAGTTATCTAATATGCATAAATCAACATATGGAGATATAATATTTTTATTTCTAAAACATCATTCAACATTTAACAAAAACCATCCCATAAAGGGTTAACCTTATAACCCTTATAAAAGATGACAATAAAAACATTATAATGAAGTTCATGAAATCATATTAACATTGATACCCAATATATCACAATGTAACTCAAAGTTTTCACATTCTAAACACATGAATACCATCATCGTCTATTATATTGAATCATGGTAATAGCCTGAATAACCATAAATCCACTAGGAAAAAAATAATTCTTAATTATTCAAAATATTACTAGATATTTTAAGTAAATCGACGAATTTTTAACTTCATTTATAATGGAATAGACCACCTTATATATAAATTTAAAATCAGTTCTGAGGAAATCAGTATTATAAATATTTATTTATCCATATCAATGATATTTTTAACCAAAATAAAAACAATTTTATCAAAATTTTGGACACATTAAGGGTTACTGTCCCTTAATCATAATATTACCTTTCTATTAAATTGATTTTATTGTCCATAATCACCCTTAAATATTTGTTTCCAAATACTCAAAGGAAATAATACAATTCATGATTCATAAAACATAAATCTTGAAATCGTATACATATACCCTTCAGTTATACAACATTATTCAAAAACCATTACTCGGGCTTTATCATCTAATACCTTAATACCCAATTCATGAATATGAAATTTGAATCACTTTCCATGGTTCCTCAACATCAATCTAATCATTATTCTAATGTTTAGTGTATACACTAATGGAATAAAATCCCATTCATTCACACATTTTTTGTGGTACCTTTATCTTTAACTGTATAACCAATACATGTAAAACCCTATTAATTATTTTAATGAGATTTCCACTTATGAAAGAAATTTTTATCATACCTATACATTTCACATATGAAACATTAATTGTTAACATCATTATATATATTACCCACTATAGACTAAAACCAGAAAGTATAGGGTGAGAAACACATAACATAGTAGAAAACTATGTAATCATGAAACATTATTTTTAGGATATCTAAATAATGACATGAACTTATTTAATCATTGACACCTTTGGTTTATTATAGGTTATTTATGGTCAACTTCTATTTGATTCCTTCATTATGGTTTGAAAAGTGTTTTTTAATTCTCAAATGGTATACCCCAAGAGTATCAAACAAGATGTCCAACAAGGACCATTATCATTAACTAGTTCTCGATCAAGTATAACTCAATATAGTTTTTCAGGGGTGTTACCTTTATGTACATATATTCTAGATCCACGTACAATTTTAGTATTTACAAATAGATTTATTTCTAGGATACCTCTTTTTCTATCATTTACCAAAATTCTAGGATATTTTCTTGCACTTCAACTCATCGGTAGACTTATCATTGGAGACATCCCCATACATATCCTTATAAGTATCCCTAGAGTTATCACCAAGTTTTTCTCATCCCAGTTTAAAAAGGATGACTAAATAATTTCTTTGATACCAAGTGTAGGGACCCAAGATTAACATACATGTATATCAAATCATTTTTTATGAATATTTAACACATTACAAAAATATAAGCCCGAGGATCGTAATTGTTTTGCATTTTTGGAAACAACAAATATGTTGTTTTTGTTTGTTGAAATTCCTTCAAAACAACCCTTAAAGATAATCCCTTTAGCACCCATACTTAAAACCTTTCTTCAAAACCTAGGGAATGAAAATATAATAAATGAGTGTTCTCCAATACTCATTAAGTATAAATAATATAAATAATTAAGAATAACATGAAAATAAGGGTACGTGAACATGAGAATAACAATTCAAAATCATACTCTACATAAAAATATCTTGATTTTGATACATTGAATAAATATTGTCAGTTCATAATTCATGAATAATAAGATAATCATTAAGAATAACCATGCGATCATTTCGAAGCCATACGACATAGAATTTGTGTAAAACACATAAATATGAAACATCCTTACCTCTATGTCATGAATTGTTTCCAAAAAAAATATCATATAACTTCATTGGGATGTCACCTATTGGGCGGGGGACACCACCATCCCCAGTCATAGTCCTTTATTTATAATGGATCAGGCTGCCCTATCTTCCAATAATGGATTGGGTTTCCCCATCTTCCCAGAGTGTATCAGGGCATACCTATTTCACATTTCGGTCCAAGTCCATCAACTTGTTTCCTATATTAATTTCATGAGATATGAATATTTTACTAATTAATTGGGGGGAGATATATATATCATCCATCACATAATAAAATCATAAATTCATATGGCATAATATAATAAAATGTGCCTCATATCATGACCCATTAAAAGAGATATTTTCATAAACATCATATCATATCACATGATATTAAGTGGGTATCAAAAAAATTTCACCTTATAATTACATATGGAAAATATATAGGTATCATAATGGTTTCTTCAAATCATAACCCATGAATTAAAGAATGTTTCAAAATAATATAACTCATTGAAGAGAAACATGTATCATAAACATCATTCCATCAAAACATAAATATTACAAGAAATAATATAAATCTTATTATTAGATCATGTCCTGAGTAAATCAGAAACAATAGTATGTTATATTAAATTAATAAGGACTTGTAATTTTCACGTGAAATATTTATTTAGGAAAATATCCTTTCTTTGAAAATATTTTTTATAAAACCATATAAAAACATTTTCTTATAAATAATGGATTACATGTTAATTTAAAATTTTTCTTGAGGAAAATGTATTTTCTTCATTGAAAATAACTTTTTAAAAAATATTGAAATTTTAAACCCTTTTTTACTATAGCTTATGAAACTTATAAAGAATGATAGAAAATATTTTCAAAAACCTTTTTCTTTTATTACTACTCGAAAATTCATAATAAAAGATTGAAAACATTTTAAAGGCTATTTTATTTGAAAATATGTTGAAAATATAAAATTTATTCCCGAAATAATTTTAGAAACCCTTTTCTAGAAAAAGGATTATAATAATTTTAAATAAATATTGAAATCATTTGAATCCATTTCATTAAAAATAATGTTTTGAAAAATATAAATGAATAATTAAAAATAATTAATATTACTTTTTAAATGTAATTTTTTTTGGAAAAACTTTTTCATTAAAAGTATATTTAAATTAAAAAAATCAATAATATTAGTAAAACGTTTTCCTTATAAATAAAATTGTAAATATTCAATGAAAGATATCAAGAAATGATAGTCATGACGATGAGTATTTTCATAAAGGCCTAAATGTTTTTCTCCATAAAAGTATAAAAAAACATCGATCATAAAATGATAAGAAAATGGGTTTTAAAACCCTTTTTAAAAGGTAAAACTTGGGATAAAATTTCCATTCAAAATAATATTATAATAGTAAAACCATTATGAAAATATTTTTGGAAAACAAAATTTTCAAAGAACACTGATTTATAACTAAATGGAAATATAAAGATTAATTTTGATAAAAACATTATCTTTGTCATCATAATTACAAAACGGTTTTAAAAAGATAATAATAAATGAATATATAATTAATATAAATAAGAGAATAGAATTCATGAGATATATTGACTGGTGGATTATAATATTTCATCAATAGAAGTATAATCCTAAATAACCCCAATAAATGATGGGATTGTTGAAATAAACTCTTTACCCTATGGTAACATTGACTCATAATAAACAGGAGATAATACCATTAAATGATGAAGAAATATAATTAAATAATTATATTCGTTATATAACATGAAAAGGGATTTGTATACACCTCGTAGAAAAATATTGGTTCACTACATGGCATGTGTCTCAAATAAAGAAAGGTGAGAAAAAATTAAATTACTAATTTGGTAACATTTTAACAAAAAATTCCAAGAAAGAAAGAAAAAAGGATATGTAAATATAAATAATTTTATATATAATAATATATTATATTAATTTTATGTATGTACACCACACAAAATATTTGAGTGGTGAATGTGGCATAAATCTCACTGTAATAAAAGCAAGATGAGAAAACACTTAATACATGAGTATCTATATATTCATGATCCCACGGAAAGGATAACATCAAATAAAGAATTTAATAAGATTAAATAATTTAAATTAATGATATAACATGTCATATTATAGTATATAAACCAGAAAAAAGAAGTGAGTAGTGAATATTGAATGTATCTCGGGGGAATAAAAAGTGAGATGAAATTCCCTTAGCTTAAGCCTTGATTTTTTTTATACACATTCAAAAGGCCTTTATAATAAATATAATTATTATTTTAAATAAACAAAGAACCATAATATTATATCTAACACCACATATGATTCATCTATGACATTATATTACACGTTTATTAATAATTCCATGATAAAGTACCGCTTAGGGTGAACGCTATTTTTTTTATCAGAAACGTTTTGACTTTTTTTTCATTATCCTCTTTCATAGATCAATATTTAATTATTTCCATTGTTGAAAAAAATTATTTATATTTCATATATATTGATTGTATAAATATTTACAATAATATATAATATATATAAATATAAAATGGAATACACAGTTCAGGGAGATGGTACGCCATTAGTATGCATGAATATTGTTTCTATTTACTTATCATTTTGAAAAATAAAGTAAATAACATATATGTATAGAGGTATATATACTAATTAATGTATACTTTTTTATGTTATATATATCAATTTTTTACCAAAACCGTCCTTATTACATTCTATTTAATGTTTGATTGAATCACATTTGTTTTAGGTGGCATTAGTCCGCACACCCACCAAATAATTTAGTGTATTTACACAAAATAGAAAATATTATGCTATGTTTTATATTATAATTAAATAATAAAAAATTCATCATAAATATCATATTTATTTTTTTACATCATAGTTCCCAACCGAGAAAGGCGTTAAACGAAAAATGAACAACATTGTTTCCTGAGGATGTAGTCCGCCATACACATGAACCGTATGTTCGTTAACAATTTGATGGATGTGTGTTTAAGTGTAGGTATAAACATTATAAAAAAAATACATGTATATTTAGGATATTTATTTAATTATATAATCATTGAATAAAAATTTTGGATGCGGTTGAGAATGAAAATAATAGAAAGGAACTTGTTGAAGGATGATACATCTTCTTTGGGTAACTCATTTTGGTTTGCACTAAAGTGAATCTTTGGATTGATTTTTTACAAAAAAAAAAGTATGATTATAGGATTAATTTTGTGATGTTTGGATCTTATTGGACATGATATTTTGAGATCAAATTGGCTGATTAGTGGGAATATGTTTTATGGTGATTTCCTTTTTTATAGTGGGGGAGGAGTGGAATTCTTGTAAAAACATATAAAATGAAATTCCATAGTCCTTTTTCCAAAGTAAATTGGAAAAAACAATGGAATGAATTATATAAAATGGATTATAATGTCTATATATGGCCGTAAATGGATGTGTTAACATTTTTAGGTCATTTTATCCTTTATGATTATGGATTATCCCTATGTTAAGCTAAATTTTCTCTTAATCACTGAAAGGAATTTTAATCGCATTCACTAATATTTTAAGTGAAAAACTAATTTAAGCTCGTTAGTCGTTATAAATTATGATGATTCCAAATATGGAATCAATTTTTTCAAATTAAAATCATTTAAGTGGAATTAAATAATTTAAATATGGTACCATAGATGGGACGACAATAAATATTTTAATGTATAAAACATTCAAAAGTTTTCTATGTTTATAAATTAAATTTAAAATTAAAATCCATTACAATTACATAATCTACATTAATGTTTTTATGATTTATCTAATTAAACATTAAAACTAAGGAAAAATATAATTTTTCTTTATATATTAATTACATGAAAAATCAGTTTTGAATTAAAATTAAATGTTTTTCACTATTCTTAAAAAAATCTAACTTCTCATTAAAATAAAACAAATTCTCCCAAAGTATATTTTGATAATAAAATTTAAATAATTATGTTTAATATTACAAATAAAATTATAATATTTTCAAAAATTATTTTTAAAATTGGTTGGAAATTAAAAGGCAGTAAAATTGCTATTTAGAAGAATACATATTTTATTCATAAAATATGTTTTATTCTTATATTATACCAATAAAATATATTGGATGAGAATATAAAATATTGAATGAATATATAATATATAAATTTTATTTGAATATTTAATTTTTTATTTATTTATTATGGTGAATTTGTGTTTTCCCATAGAAAATAAATTTTTTTAAAAAAGAAATTTCTTTATATTAAAATATTTCATACATTCCCTTATATTATTTGAAAACAATGAATTAATTTTGTAAACAATGTAAATAATATTTCCACAATTTATTTAACATTATTCATAACTTACTTTCCAATGGCTAGGTGATAACAAAAATAATATATTAATAATATTATTAATAGTATACTACCGTTTCATAAAATTCGGCCTTGTGTGTTACACAAGATATCAAATGAACTAGGTATTATGTGTAACACAAGCCAAATATAGGGTTTCATGTACCTCAACATAATACAAGGGATTTGTATAGTTCAAGACTGACTGGGTGTTGCATATAACAGATTCCACCCTTAGTGGGTTCATATTAAAAAAATCTATATTCAGTGTTGTGTGAAAGGAAAAATATCAAAATATTAAATTAATTAAAATAAAATAATTAAAAAATTCTCAAAGTGTAACATTCCGATCCTGGAATGGGGATACCTTGGATTAGGGTAAAGACCATTCTACAATTTTTTATAAAAGATTATATTTTTTGGAGGTTCATTGGTATCTAAGATCATTTATCGGTATTTCAGTTGTTTATCAAAACAACACGAATTGTTCTATCTTTTCATTATTTTAAATTGAATATTTTCATAAATCACTATTTTTATATATTAAAATGATAGATACTATTTTAAAAAATTAAAAAATTATATTCTAATAAATTTACATTGTAAACTCTTATATATTCTAATTTTATCAAAATATTATATCATATGATCAACTTACACTTCAGTGGTCTGTGAATTGGAAATTGTTTGATTAAATTCACCACCTATTTTAGTGAAATTTTCTTACGTTTTTGGATAAACACTTGGAATTAATTATTATATCTACATATATAATCTTAAAATCTGTTTGATTTTGAATATTATCTTTATTATATATATAATTTATTGAAATTAATGACTTTACATAAACTAACATCTTCAATAGTGAATATCTTTTTATGTAACATTTTGATGTATAAATATTAAATATATTAAGAATATAAATTCAAACATACCGTCGATTTTAAATGTTGTATATTTTAAGTGCTGGAGAGATTGTAGGGATACATACACTACTGAAATTGGCGTTGATAATTACATATTCTTATTATAAATTATAAAAACCATGATAATGTTATTTTTTATTTTTTTCAAATGGATGAGAGGAATTCTAAATAAATTTACATGAGAAAAATACTATTTTGTCTATTATTTATATAGATATATACAATCATGTATGATATTTTTATATATATTATGGTATTCAGAATATGTTATATATAATACATTTTGTAACATCAAAATTTCTTGAATGTAAATTTTTTATTCTTAGGACTAACTATCAAGGTTTCAATTTTCTACCTATTGAAAATGTAGGAAAGATGCATGAAAGGTTTATTAATATCATTAAAAATCTGTATTCACATGGTCAGAATTAAATATAATATGATCAATTAGTCTAATAAATTATCAACATCTTATTGATGGAATGGGAATCATAGTGTACAATGATTGATATAAATAAAAATATAACAAAGAACAACCTTGAAGACTTAATAGACACATTAATATGGTATACAAATTACATGAGGAGATCTATTGAATAATATAAAATTAAAATGGTCTTTCATTAAATTCAAATCTTAGATATTAAAATTAATAAATTCCAAATTTGATGATTGGTACTTCCAAAATAAGAGCATAAAAATATTTTTTCGATGATAGTAGTCATTATATTACTATAGGGAAATATACAAGAATTTAAATAAATTTGTTTAGAAGAGAATTTTCTGAATAGGTTTTTGATTTGACTAAAAGAATAAAAAATAACTAGGAATGAATCCATAGAATTTTTATGTTATGTGTTTAATAATAATGAACATATTCATCTAGATTGTTCATAATTGTATAGAGTAAAACTCTTTTATGTGTAATTATAAATAACAATATAATACAATTTTTAATTAATTAGACATGTGGAGTGTCACTTAAGATATATCCTCATATAATTCCTCATAAAATATAAATAATAACAAAATAATCCATAAATTGTATATAAATGTTCCTAAATATGACACATTAAGTTAAAAATATATTATTTGAATGTTAATGAATGACATGTCATCTAAATTAGCTTTCTGGCATAAATATTGGTATTTATAATACCGTGAATCTCAAGGTAACAATGAAGTGGAAGAATATCCTTAAGCAAAAGTCAATAGGAGAAAATATTATGATAAAAGTGAATATAACTATCAAACAAATATTATGGGATGGACTAGACTAAAACTATATTTTTAATGATAATGGTTTATTTAACATAGTTTAAATATCTTATAAAAAATCTCTAAATAATAATATCTTAAGAGTTAAACGTCAAAAATAAAGGTGGAGTTTTCTAGGGTTATAGGTGAATTATTTTATTTGTAAAATGAAAATAAAAAAATCATGTAAGAGATGGGAAATTCCAATGGTAAAATATCTATATTAATATCCAACATGTTTGGGTATTATTTTACTTTATGGTAGAAAAAAATGATTTTGTGATGATTATGTCAAAATATTAATTTTTAAAGTAGTTTTTGACTAACATCATTATTAAAAATAGGCCATTTGAAAATATTTATAGATAGTTATGACTTATGAAACCATATTACAAACAATGAAGAATGTATGTTATGAAATTATGTTATTGATTTAATTAATTTATACCTGGAAGTGCCTAATTTTTTATAACGTATAAAAGATGTTAAATTAAAAGATTAAGCACTTATTTAAAAATTATTAATCACAAAAGAATAATTTATTTTATATATAAAAATATATGTCTACTCTTGAGAATTGATTAACTTGATAGATATGGGTTCTAAAGGTTCACTTTGTTAATATATTTGGTCCCACGATGATATAAATTCCTCATACCTAAATTACATTTGAAGAATTCATTATGTAATAGAAGTTAAAATATTATTTTTGATACCTAGTTACTTTTATTGGAAGATAAAATTACCAAAAAAGGCTTGAATATACATAAGTTGTAATAACTAAAAACATTTCTATATATTTAAGACTATCTTTTTTGTGGGACTTCTTTCATTTAGCTAACATCCATACTGAGAAATATTTTCTCCTATCATTAAATTAAATTTATAATTTAGATATGGTTTTTAATTTATTTCTATAACCATTTCCCAAAGAAATAGATCAATTTATTAGTATATAATATTACATTTGGAATATTTATAATCCTTTTCATTTTAATATTTTAATTTTTAAATAGATTTTTATTATTTTACACTGCACAAATATATATATTCCAAACATAAAATTGTGTTGTTATTTTGAAATTCATCATATATTATCACTGAGAAATTAAATACTAAAATTGTTAATGAGATTTGGTAATTATATATTTCAAGAGAAAATAAATATCGAACATTTGTGAGTAAATTATTTTTTAGATGTTTTACCTATAATGGACTACAGAATTTCATGGTTCACAATTATACATTTTATATTGAATAATTCTCAATTTAAAATTTTAACTTCTGATCTCTTTTAATTTTTTTATGAAAGAACTATCTCCATTATTGGAGTGATTTAATCTAAAGATATATTTTATTAACAATTTATTTAATCATATCGGTTTAAAATTCCTGAATACCTCTATAAATAACGATCATATTTCATTGTTGGGTGTCGGTGGACCTTTATTTTGAGTAAAATAAGCCATTATATCATCCCATTATTCAACAATTTTATGTTACGACTTCTTTTTATAATTTTTGTATAGAAAATAATATCAATTTCTTAGTTTATGAACATGACTTCCCCATGACCCTAACGAATGTATCTAAATTCATTATACTATATCACACATGTTAGCGAATTGTTTCTATAAATAAACATCCTAAAATATCTAGATATTTTAAAAACTTTATTTCCAATGGAACCCTATTTTCTGTCAATGAATTTTTTATAAAATTACTCTTCTGTATTCATAATTTTGGATTGTATTTTAATGGGTTTAATCATTATTTTGTTTCCAAAGAAAGATGATATAGATAATCTAAAAGTTGATGACCATTATGTAATATATTTATTCTATGGAATTAGAATGATGAATATTGAGAAATATTTCTAAAATCACATGTATGTTACTTATTATAATATTGTTAAATTGAGAATATCACCTACTATATATTTTTGAACCAGATTATTATCAATATACACTATATAAAAGGCATCTCAAAATTTGTAATTGAGGATATAATTAATGAGGTATTTTAAAACGAGGATACCATATCCATAATGAAACTCAATTATGTGTTAAAATAAAAAACTATTCTTAATAAACATGTGAAATTTAAACTTTCAAACTCTAAAAATCCATAATAATTTATTTGTGAAATATAATAATGGATTTTAATTGGAAGAATTATATTATCCAATAACTTATCAACACAATTAGATAAGTTTGAAGAATTTTTAGTTCGTTGAAGAGAAATAAAAGAGACTTCATGATATGTTTGATGATTTAAGGACTCATAAAGTGGAAGAGGATTCTCAAAACCTAAAATAAAGGAAGTCATAAAATAAATCTTTTGGAATATCAAAATTGGAAAAATTAACTCCAAATTTTGGTCATTTTACCAAGGAGTTATCTATAAATTGAGTGGATTCTCAAAAAATTCAACCCTATATCTCAATCATGAATCATCATAAAAAATCCCATAATATTTTTAATTTTGAAAGTATACTTGAAATTGCATCCATAAAATGAAAATATAGAGTAACCAAAAGTGACACATAAATCAAATTTGAAATTCCCTCAAAACCAATTTTTGAAAAATTTCACACAGATTATTCCAGAATAAATTTTTTTGAATACTTATATCAGAAGAAATTCACCACATATAAATATATAGAATTGAATGTAGAATAAATAGAATATATACTTATTGTATCTAAATCTAAAAAGGGTAAATATAAATATGAAGATGTTCATGTTCATGTAAATTCAATATAAATTAGAATGACAAAAGGGTTATAACTTATACAATGAAAATGTATATTTCGTTGTAAATCCATTGATTTATTTTCATTAAAATATGAAGAATCATAAAATGAATTAGATAATAGAGATAAATCTAATGTCAATTTAAATTGATCATCTAAATCAACATCATGTTCTAGATCTAATAGGTTAGAAAAATAAAATAAAAATTAATTTGATAGCAGTTTATGAAAGTGTCGTGTATAATTATTTCGATGATTTAAAAAGAGAACCAACGCATCAATATGTGTGGATTATGTTTCACCACATTCCAACTTTTCAAAGTACGGACATCACGTTCATCAATGATGTATGCTCTATGATTGAAATAAGTTGGTGGAATGTTTCTTCCTCCATCCATGGATTCCTACATGGACCACATTTCCTATTCTGGGTAGTCACCATAGATTAATTTATATTCATGGAACACGTTTCGGGTGATATCTCAATGTGGACACTGGTTAATTATGTAACATCTGTCTCTGTAGGTATGAAGCCATCATCCAAGAGAGTATTTGTGATTGGATTCTCTAATCATGTATGAACATTTTGTATTTTAAGAAACTTTAAATATTCGTCTTTTATCAGGAATATCACAAGTGGAATCTAAGGCATAGAACCCAAAACATATTATATCAATAACAAGGTAATTAACCATGGGTGAAATTCTTCTAAATATTTTTACCTCAATCATCCCACTATTATCAAGAGGATAGTATTATGGACTATTGAATGAGTTTAACATCTTTTCGATACAATAATATGGATAATGTATTGTGGGGATAAGATATAGAGGAATGTCCCATAGGTTTAACTTCTCATGAAGATGTATTAGAACACCCAATGGAGGGGAATGAATAGAGTGTCTCTCTATGATAAAATTTTTCACTCCTAGGTGGAATGATTTGTCTTTTGGGTGTAAATTTTTTGGAGACGTATCTGAACATCTTATAGAGACAAATCAAAGAAGTATATACCTCGGTGGGAATATGTCGCACATAAATTGAAGGATTCATTATTCAGGTTCAATATCTCCTAAATATAGTTCAGAACACCCTATAGGGGTGGATCAATAACGTATCTCTCCTTCTTATTACATAACATTTCATTACATGGTACAAAATAGAGGACCATTTCATGTTTAGTTTCGTGGAAAAAGGTACATAATAAATGAAAACATAAATAAATTCTTTTAAATCTACTTTAAGAAACCTTTATGGGTTTATCATAATTTACTTGTACTACATCTCATAACATGGGGAGATAAATCAAATGAATTTGGTGAGCAATTGGCCTAGTATGAGAAAACAAGAGAGACACATAACATGCAATATTGAGATATATCTATAATAACATTAAGAATAATGATATGGATTTAAAAATATACATAAAATAATAATAAAATCTGGAATCATAACATAAATATGTTTCTATAACATTTATTTGAGACATTCATAATTATATCACCAAGGTGTCATAAGTTGAAATTTCTATGGTTCTTCACTATTATATAAAAAAATGACATCTCCAGATATAAAATTCTTTAACTAATTCACTATATTTCTATCAAGGTAAACCTTTTATATGTATTAATTTCATGTAATCCACATATATCATAATATGACATTTAATTAATAACCTGTTCAAAATAAATAATGTGTTTCTTATCAAAAATCATGAAATAAAAATGATCTATAAATACATGACTATTACCTCATTATTATGCATGAATGGAATGGTGTGTTTGATAAATGTAACTCCCCACATCAAAATACATTTTTAAATATATTTTATTACCCAATAAATACAAAAATGTTTTGGGAATTCAAATAAAATGGAAATGATAATTTTTCGTGTTCGAGTTGAAGTTTTGAGATGAAAATTCAGCATCATAATGGGTATATAACATGGTTTTAGAAAATGGAAATGTGATATTAAAGGGATATTCCATTCATAAATTTATATTCATATAGTAAACTGATTAAAGATATTGTAAAAAATGTCTTTGATTGGAAACAAGAATATTTAACACATAAAAAAGAGAACATGGATGGAAAAGAGAAGTAGAGATTTTCCAATACCATAAAGAGTTGTTTTTATAACATTAGAAAAGAACCTTAGGGGGTTGGGGAAAACATTGGAGACTAATTGGATGGAAAATCACAATATATTTATTTAGGATGGATTTGAATAGCATAGAAAGGGTGAAATGAATGGGTATTTATATGAGAATTGGATGATATGTTTAATATATTCCAAATATTTGTCTTGAAAAACTATGATTTTGGAAATGAAAAACCATTAGATTAACCACGTTTTTTGTGCTGGGTTTTGGACATTAGGGTCAAAATTTATGTTATTTTAATCTTCCAGAACTAGATATCATATTTTATTAATTATTTTGGAATGGAAAATTAATGTTTCCACATAGTAATGTTTTTAAGAATAAAATATTCTTCTTTAAGCTTTGGAATGTAACATTTAGTTTCAGAAAATTGAATAAAATATATTAAAATATTTGATATTTATAAAATGACCCATTTTTTTGATAGGGACTTTGTTTAATTAATTATTACATCATTATGATATAAATATTATAAAATAACATATACTAAAACCCTAGAACTATATTTTTTACTCTTCATGGAAAAATAATGTATTTTGTAAATTTATCATAAAATCACCATTACCTAAATTCAATGTGTAGATTTCAAAAAATTTATCTATGTATAAAAAATTTTACATTAAAATATAAAATAATTAAATATATAAATATAGCAGTTTTTAAGGCACTGCAAAAATTTATGACAGTTATAAAAAACTTCCTTGGCCATCATAAAATATTTTTGTCATTTAATATTTAAATAAATATATTTCAAAGGTCTATTTAATTAAAAAAAATACTATTCAAAATATGTTGGATTTTTATAAATATTATATAAATATATTAGAAAAATACAATTATGTTTTATTTTCTTCCAAAAATCAAATTACAAATTTATCTCAATTAAACATATATTTTATTAAGAAAAACTATTCATGATATGAATTAATGGAAAAAAATTACTCATACAAATGAATTTACACTTTATCTAATGAAGTCCTAGACACGTAACCCCTTATTAAGCTCGCATACGATCAGCAGGTATAGCTGGCGATGGTTGTAGTTTCGTGGGGAGCCTTGGAAAACATTAACTAAGTTGTAATATCCACTACATTGAAATTTTGTTGTAGGAAATTTTGTTCAAGATACCCTAATTTATGATTATCTTAGTCTTGTTCATGGGTGAACCCCAATTATGATACCTCCCCCCCAATTTCTGACATATGGGGTTCAAATAGAACATCTCTACTAGTTGAGGCTATCGATTCTCTTTTCTGTGTCAGTTATACTTCTCCATTAATACTTAGAAACAATAATTATAATTTTAATATTATCAACCATGTGTATAGTTTCCAATGTTCATACTGAACAACGATTATATTTTACAATGGTCATTTAACAGTTGAGTCCCAACAGTCACATTTCCCTTTATACACTATAAATACTACCACATTATTTCAATAAAAATTCAATATAAATTCACTTGAGGTTATATTTTTATTTAATAAGATATTTATAGGTTTACTAATTTTTGTTTTTCTTTCTATAGAATTATTAGGGGTGGTGATAATTCTAGTATATTGGGGAGATCCTTATTTTCATATTTTTCATTTCTATTTTATATTGGTTTTCTAGTTGTAATGTTTGGAAATTTAATGCGATTCATTGCTAACTAATGGAATAATAATTGTTATAATGATGAAAGTTCTTTTGTTTTTATGTATTTTGTAAAATATTATGTATCAAAAATTTATTCATGAAACAAATATTATTTAATAATTATATATTGTTATATTCTTCCCCCCTTAAGAAAATTTTCCCCAAAATTTCTACTCATTTTCTCATTTGAGAAAAGGTGTGTGTACTTATGTATCATTGATTTTTCTGGTTGCCATGTCACTTATTCATATTTATGGTTTCTCCACAACACTTTGAAAATGTGGGTAGTGTTTTTTGGTGTATAACCTTATCTCTTTGGTTCACGATCTCCATCACATACTTCTCATAATATAGGTTATGATTCAGTTTTACTACCTCCAGATTCAATACATGTGAATGATTATGTATATACTTCTTAATGATAAATACATAGAATAAATCATGAAATTGAGAATGATTTGGTGGAATTTATAGTCAATAGGACAAAACTCAAATGTGATCAAAGAGTTCATAGGTTCCAATGTACCGAGGAATGATCTTATATTTCTTTAAAAACTGCATTACTCTCTTCTGTGGTGATATCGAAAGGAAAACATTATCCCCAACATCAAACTTCAAGTCCCTTTAATGATTATCAATTTAGATCTTCTATCAAATTTGAGTATCCTTTATATGTTTTTGAATGTAATTAACCTTTTCTATAATATATTTCCCAATATTGGGCCCAAGATATTTCATCTCTCCAACATCATCCCAATTGTATGATTTCTAAAATGTTTTCCTTATATATCTTCATATGGTTCAAATTGAATACTCGAGACAAATATGTTGTTGTATGAAAACACAAATAAGGGGAGGTTCTTATCCCATACACTGTTAAATTACAATGATTATGTTATAAAAATGATATCATGATTCAAAAGAGTCCTTTTAGATTGTTCACCATTTTGAGGATGACTGGCCATACAGAAAATCAATTCAGTATTCATAGAATGTTAGATACTTCTTCAGAATATAGACGTGAATCATGGATCCTGATAAAAATGATATAATGATACACCCCATTCAACTGCACCACTTCCTTTATGTATATCTTGTAAATTTAATTTAGAGAGTAATCTTAATCAATAGGGATGAAATGGGCGGTTTTGGTGAGACAATATATTATAACCCATATTGTATTATTTTCAATGGATTTTCATGGGAGACTAGTGATGAAGTCTATATTAATGTCATCCCACATCCATATTAGTATGGGTAGTGGTTTGAATACCCCTTTAAGAATCATTTACCCTACCTTCACTTTCTGGAATACCATGCTACATACAGTGTAGTCAGGAATCTGCCTTTTCATATTATCCCACCAATAATGATCACAATGGTCCCTATACATTTTAGTGCTTCTAGGATGTATATATAATATAGACCTATGAGAATCATCCATCAGATCAATATTTATCTCATAAATAGTTGGGACACATATCCTTGTGCTAGATTTCAATAAACAATTTATAACAATATTGAACATAGAAAACTTTTCATTCTTCACAACCTCTATCATATTTTGTAACAGAAGATCTTATTTTGATATTTCTTGATCTTCTATAGTAATGAAAGTTGAGAAATCATTTGTGATAGCATTGATGATGACCCTTCCTTTAAAATTACCATGTCTAATTTTATGAGTACATTGGTAAAAGCATCCCCTTGATTCCTCATCATTTCAATCACTAAAGGGTCCTTCCAACATTACGCATTAATGATTTTGTTTTCTCTTCTATGGTTATATATAATTTAAAATTTTTAGTCTTCAAGAAGTTAAAACTATATCCTCTTTATCATGTGCATTTCTTTTTTCATGAAAATATACATCAAACATTTGTGGAGTATGTTTATATCAAATTTCCGAACATAAATATAGTGCCTCCATAATTTCAGGGAAAAAATAATTGTAGCTAACACTAAGTCATGCATATGATAATTATTATCATAGGGATTTACTTTTCAAGATGAATAAGAAATCATGTTTTCATTTTTCATGAGGATTCACCCATTCCCTTTTTGAGATTCATCTCTATAAATAAATAATCCTTCTCTGATATTGGGTAGAGTTAACCCAAGTGAAGTAACTAATCACATCTTCAGTTCTTGGAAACATTATTCACACTCATTTTTTCAAATGATCTTGGTCTCTTTTCAAGATAAATTGGTTAGTGGATGATAAATTTCTGATTTTTTTTACAAAATTATTATAATATCATTCTAATAAATGAAAATATGAATGTCAATAACTATTATAGGATGAGGACACTCCTCTATAGGTTTTGTCTTCGTAGGGTCAACTGATATTCCTTTATTAGTCAAAATATTCCTTAATAATTTAACTTTTGGTAACTAGAATTCACATTCTCTAAATTTTCGAAATATATTTACCTTCCATGGAGTTCGCAAGATAACCCTTAGATGATCCTCATGATCCTAACAACTTTTGGAGTATATCATAATTAATTCAATAAGAACTAACATGAATTTATCAAGTTTTTCCTTAAAGAATCTATTAATCAAATCCCTAAATATAGCAGGAGAGTTATTCAAGCCTAGGGTAATAACATAAACAACTCATAAATTCCAGATCATATTTAGAAGGCTGTCTTTAGAATGAGTTGTTCCTTCACCCTAAAATTATGAAACCTAGATCGAAGGCTAGTATTGGAAAAGAATTGAGCCCCATGAAGCTGGTCAAATAAATCATCACTCTTTGGGATAGGGTACTTGTTCACCTGAGTGATCCTATTAAGTTGTATATAATCAATTCTTAACCAAATTAATATATCTTTTTTCATCACATAGAGAAAACGTTCTCCTCATGAATATATAGTTGTTTAGATAAAAACCATCTCCATAAGATCTTGAATTTATTTCTTTACTTCTTGTAACTAAAAATTTTACATTATTAATGGGGTATTTGATATCAGCTTGGATCCAGGTATGAATTTAATGGAAAACATTACCTCTATTTCTGGGGGAGGTCTATGTTACTATTCAAGATACACGTTACTGTATTCTAGAACAATAGGTACATTATCTATCTTTGTACATTAATTTATTTCTCCCTCTTGACCAATCATGTCCATAAATAAGTATTTGGTAGGTTCTTCAAGACAAATCTCAATCCAGGATATCACTCAATTGAAAATTAATGTAGGTTTCCATTCAAGACAACTGAAATTTCCTTTCATTTATAGTTTATCTTAATAGTATTATTTGAGATTAATTTCATCCTTAGTATAGTGTCGAATTCTACCATGTTAATGACTGCTATATTAGAAATGAGCTTTTACTATCCAATTTTAATACTATAGTTCTTATACACTATTGAGTCTTGGATAATCCCTCTAGGGGTATCGATGGATGAATATACATAGAAGATCTTGAAGATTGGTTCTATTATCATTTCACAATTGGTTGAAATAATAGAATTTGTAAATCAAGAATCAAAAAATTACTTTCTAGATTTCAGAGCACAATGAGTGTACTGGAAACCACATCATTCAATGTCTCCAAATTAGGTGTCATGATAGAAAATTAATGATCTTTCTCCCATAGCCTGTTCTGAGGGTGATGGTGGTTCTCTTCAATTAACTTATGATATGATGATTGATTGGAAAAGTACACAAGCATTCCACACTTGAAGAATTGAAATTTTGGTTCGGCCAACAACATCTTCTCTTAATAGTTACTATTGATAAGCTTAGGCTTCACCTCACCATCATAGTTTCTAGATATATAGAAATATCTTCTACACTTATAGTAGTTTCCAATCATAAGAAGTCATTCCCAAAATGATTCTTCAAACATTTTTTCTATGTGGAAGGTTTCACAGTCTTTCCACCACTTCAGTGATAATTGTTCCTCCCTAGGTTTTGTTCTACAACTCTCTTCTTTTAATATGATCTATTTGACAACTTAATATCTCTTAACTATAGTTCAACCATTATAACACTATTTATCATCTAATCATAGCTTTAAATGTCACGATTGGTGATATTCCTCCATATATGGGGTCTTAGACCATTGAATAATTTATCAACCATTCCCTTAGGATCCATAACAATGATACAAGTGAATCGATCAAGTCTTGAAAATTTCATTTCATAGATTCCCACTGGTTAATATTTCTTTTCTGTCAATTCTATGATTTCTTTCTCTATTTTCATTCACATAGAATGGGGGAAATATTTATTGAAAACGATTTCCATGAACTGTTACCGCTCAATAACATCTATATCCCTTCGTGGGTTTTTGTTTTTTCCAGTTTCCATCACTAATCATATGCTTCTAATATGTTGAATATAGTTGGGGTTAATTACACTTATTCCAATCAACATAGTATACAAAAGTTAATTTCTATAGATCCTAACCATTTACAAAAAATACAGGGTTGGTATATCCACTAAAAGATGGAAGTCATTGATGAAGAAAACACTCAATGGAAAGTACTTACCTTCAAGGCGAGTCTAGTCTCTCAACTTGATCCAGGTTATTATTCATAACTCGACCGAGTTGATTCATCATTAGCATGAGTTTTTCTACTCTATATTCCTTCATATGTTCATCAGTCCATCGTCTGTTACGCTCATAATTTTTGTGGTTCATTATATTTCCCACCATTTTTTAAAAGAAGAAAAACATGGTGAGAGACATGTTACTTTTATGAATATTATAATTCTAAACTAGATTTCATTCTATAAATAATAATGCATAAATATATTATTAATAAATTCTTATAAGAATTAAATTTTTTTATATCTATTGACATCCTTGTTCTAATGACCATCAAATCATGATTATCATGATAACTAATGATTTTCATATTTTTTTTATAATTTTATAATATAATATAGATTGGAAAAATTTTCCTAAGTATGGGACACCAACAAAAAAGACTCACTACCAAAGAAGTATCACCGTTGAATTGAGATCCCTCCAAGGATGATTCACTTTTGAGATTGAAATATGAAAATATTTAGAAATAGTCTCATCATCTCCTTGAGACACCATCACGAAATTCATTCTACTATAATAAAAACTCATCAATGTACTAGGAAGACTCACTATCCATTTGAGTCACTATTAGAATGTAATTTTGACAATGTATAAGTCACTAATTTCTGAACACACTACCAGAGCTTGACTCTCCACCAGATCAATACACCATTCCAATGTCTCACCACTATATCAAGAAATAATTCCAATGTCTCACCAGCATATCAATACATTGTTCAAATGTCTCATCACAAGGCTTAGGCCCCTCTAGATGTTTCACCGATCAAAAGAAAAATTACTATTGTCAATATTTATTTTGAGTTGAATTTTTATAATGGATATTTTATTGAATTTAATGTGATTGACTATTCTAATTACTATTTCTTCATGAATCAACATAGATGCATTAAATCTAGTGTCAGAATAAGAAGTCAGGGGAGTAGAAGAACTGGTGGATTATATTTTTGGTTCTAGATATTAAAAGATGAAGCAGGATGCCTCCTTCATAATTGAGATGTACTGAATGAAAAGATAAACCTATACATGAAAAGAGAGAGAAGATGAAATGAATTGTTGCATACACAAAAAGTTACCATTTTTTATCAAGTGTAGACAAGGTTGAGCCCATTGAACTTCTGGAAAACATCCTGAAGATACACAAGAAGGAATTTTCGACACTATATTTTTTAGAGAATTCTAAAACATGACACGATTTTTATTTAAATATAAATTAAAGATTCATGAATTATAGATCATATCAAAAAGAGAACCACAGTATCTATACTCTACTTACTTACTCTGGTTTCTATTTATATTTTGATAACTAGTAGTATTTACATATTCTATTTTCTACCCATGAAATATCCTAATTTTAACATTGAGAGACATATATATATTGTCATCACATTTTTCTGTTGGTTCCCATGAGTTTTGGTAGAGTTTCGGTTGAGGTATGTTTTATCTGTACTCCTATGATTTATATGGAAGGGAACCTATCTAGTCTGGATAGTTTTTGTACTATTATAACACCCGATCCACTTTGTGGATAAAAATTTATTTTTATATAAACTACATGGTATAAGAAGAATTATATGTGGGGAGGACTAAGTCTCGTCTTGAGAATTAACATCTTGTATTCATTTCCCATTGTGTGTTTTGATTTAGTTTATTTTTTTCATTGGAACTATTTCCAATTAAAACAAAAAAAACACTACATTGATAGTTGGTATAAATTAATGTTTATATAATGTGTTTATTAGAATATTTATTTCAATGGATAAATTAAAATTGTATATTGTTTTGTCTGAGACTTAATAAATCTTTGAAAATTATTTTTAAAGGTCAAGACCTATATAAAACAACTAGTTTAACTAACTAGGATATTTTATTCCATTTTGGGTATCTTGTATAAATATATTTTTAACATAATTTTAATTGGGTACTCAATTCACCCCACTCTTGAGATACTCACCCCAACCAACATTTGGTATCAAAGAATCACGCTTTCTTATCCATGTTTTCAAAATAAATTAATAGTTACTTTTATAATTTTTTAAATATCTTATATTTATTTTAGTTCAAAATTTATTTTATTAAATGGATAATTACCAAGAAGGTTTTTCTCCCAATATAACTCCATTTCTAATGGTAATTATTATGCTCAGCGTAAGGTAAAATTTAAAATTAATATAGAGAGTATGGTTTTTGAGTTATGGAATACAATAGAAGATAGAAACGATCATTCTTAAACTAATAGAGTTACATGGGATGTAATACATAGAATGAGTATAAAAATAATTATAAATCCATCATTTCATTTTATTTCTCCTTTAAAGAAGAAAAATTAAATGTAATTTCTTTTTGAAAAACTGATTTTGATATTTGGTATACAATAGCTATTTAACATGACGAGACGAATAATGTTGAGGAGTTGAGATTAAATACATATTCTATTAAATATGAATCTTTTTAGATGAACCCTAATTATTTAGTTTCATACATATATCTCGTGATAAATGATGTTTCGAACACTAATATATTGATTAGAAATCAAATTTCTAACAAAGACCAAATCATGAGACTGCTAAGTTGACTTCCAAAAATATGGGGAGGCACAACTATTTCGATTAGAGAATCATGTGACATTAGAAAACTGCCATTCAAGGAGATGAATGGGTAGATGATGATGTTTGGAGAGGAACTATAATTTGAACAATATGAAGGTGTTGATCCAAAAATAAAATCAATATCCTTCTAGACTACATCATCCAAAAAACTAAAATTTTAATGGAAAAGATGTAATGTTAAAGTTCATGTGACAGTGACCAACTTCAGACTGTGATGAGAAGATATAAAACCTATATAGAAGGTTCAAGAAATTTAATAGGAAAAACAATATTTTCAAAGATAATAGTTATAAATGTTTTTTTGACACAAAAATAATCTAGAAAAAGGATTTAAACAAGGATTATAGAAGAAATGAAATTACATTTTGTGAATGTTAAAGTAAATGTCATGTCAAAGAAGACTATCCAAAAATAAAATAAAAAAATAATAATAATTAAAAGAAAAATAGTTTATGAAATCTATGAAAGGAAAAATGTTTTTCTGAGGATATATATAGTTATTCTGAATCAAATCTTGAAAAAAGTTAGATTGATCCAACATGTTCTTTTGGTCTAATTCCTCTAAGGTTCCTCAAATTTCTAAAATATTTTTAGTGCTTAATTTAGATATTTCTAAGAATGAACATAATGATGAATGCAATTTCACATGAAATGATTTTTGAATATTTAAAACTAATGGAAAAATATTGTATTTAACTTAATGATAATTACACTGTTCGTTGGAGACATCAAAAAATAACTGCCAATACTAAAACATTTTTATCTATTAAGAAGGAGAATAATGCTCAGTTGATAAAACAAAATACTAAAATTATACTCTATAATTTTTAAATTAAAGGATATATATAGGTTTACCAATGGTATAAAAACACTTACCCATATTTTATTAAACAATGTTTCTCTAAAATAAGTCACTAGTACAGGATACCAACCCGGATATAAAAGAGAAGTAAAAAAGAACATATGTTTTGAGACCAAATCAAAATATTTTACTTCTATTTATCTTTCCTAGATGACCAAACAAAGTTATTACTAAAAAAATATTTTAGTATATTTACAATAGATCTATTGAACAAATGTGGGTTCCTAAATTTTTGATTACTAACCTTTCTGAACTAAAAATAATATCAGTACGAAATTCATTTCTTTTATAATTTGTTTTGTAAGAAAACTGCTTGAAGACCCCCTGTAAATGCCTATGGTAATAGAATAATGTATGTTCAAGGAATGTGATAGTAGAATATTATAGTGTTAATAATATAACAAAGAATTATGGTGGTCATGTTATCTTTTGTGATAATGCTAATGGGAATATAATTATCCCTATCCATATTGGTGAAAAAAATTCAGTTTTAATTGGTAAAGTACTATTTTTTATGGTTTTATGTATTAACTACCCATTATATCACAATTATTTGATGATGGTTTTCAAGATAAATTTTAGTAAAATGAATTTAATGTTTTGGATTATAAATATTCATTACTATTTACTTCTTTAAGAAATGAAACTTTTTATGTTGTTAATATTAATTATTTATCTTACTAAAGTGTTTCCTACTTGAGTACCTTTTATAAAGAATATTTTATTCTTCCTAGGAGACCAGAGAATTCTAATATTCAATCACTTATAAATCGTACCAGGAAAGGGTATGTCAAGGATCTACCCAAAAATATAGTTCCAAAATGAAAAAGTCTACAACCCCTATCGAAAAGGGAAACAACACAAGATTTATTTTAAATAAATGAAAGAAGTTTCAAATTCTATACCCTAATAGTTGGTTAATATGGATTTATTTGGACCATCATGGGTTTTAAGTATAAATGGGATGCACTATATTTATATACTAATAGATGAATTTTCTTGGTATTCTTGGGTGTTCCTTTTATATCACCAATGTGATGGACATTATTATTTTACAAATTATGCTAGATCTGTAAAAAAAATTAAGAGAACATCAAATGAAGAAGCTATGCAGTGGCCAAGGATGTGAGTTTCAATATCAATACATTGAATATTTTTTTTTAAATAGCCATAGTCATAACTTCTCTACTTCTAGGACCTCTCGACAGAATGGAGTTGTTGAAATAAAAAATAAAACTCTTCAAGAGATATCATAGACCATGAAAAAACAATATCATTTACTTGTATAATATTGAGAAGTGGCTATTAATACAACCTGTTATATAATCAATTGAGTTTTAATTAAAAATATATTGACAAAATAACTATTATGATATTTTGAAAATATAAATCATAAGGATAATTAATATAGAGTTATTGGTTGAAAATTCGTTATTTTTAACACTAAGGATAATATTAGATTTATTTTTCAAAAGTGATGAATTATTTTTCCTAGGTTATTCTATATCTAGTAAAGTATATATAATTTTCAACAAAATTATTAAGAGAGTTGAGAATTTTGTTAACATAAAATTTAATTAGAAAGAGACACATGAGGGTAATACTTCATTTGAAAACCTTAATGATGATTTATTAACAGTAATAATAAATTATAAACCTTCTGATTCACTTATAAAACAAACATAGAAATCATCCAGTTTTTAACAAATTTCTAGAATTTATATAAAATTAATATAAAAAATATAAAGTGACTATCCATAATTTTTATAGAGTGGTTAGGACCCTTAATTATGATCCTTTATATGTTTTATTTTAAGAAATAAATATTGTTAAAGAGAATATATATTATATTATAAATTAGGTTTAGAATAAAACATTATTGTATCATATAGAATAAAAGAATATCAATGATGGAACAAATGGTGAATTATGAGTAATGGATATTCCAGAAAAAATAAATCAGTTTGAAATAAAAAATTTATTGGAACTGGTAGACAATCAAATAGACACCTTGAATATAGGAACCAAATGTGCCTTTAGATATAAGGTAGATGAATCCGGCACAATATTAAGAAATAATGGTAGTTGCAGAATGTAATAGTGAATAAGAAGGAATATACTATGAAGAGATCATTCCAATAGAATGTACACTTGAATCCATAATAATTCTTTACACTTATGTAGCTCATCTAGATTTGAAATTTTATCAAGTGGATGTCAATAGTGAATTTGTGAATGGGTATATAGATGATAATTTTTTTGAACAACCACCTTGGTTTTCAAAATACAAATTTTTTAAATAATGTTTTAAAATAAAAAAACATATCTATATGGTTTGAAACCAGATACACGATCTTAGTATAACATGCATAGCTCTTTTTTTATTTAAAAAGGTTTTCCAAAAGGTATACCCGATCCTACCATTTTTATAAAATGAATTTCAAAAGAATTTTTAGTTGAAATAATCTCTATTGATGGTATTATTGTTGTATCTTCAAAAAATTCCTTATGTGCTTATTATTATAAAATAATGCACACTAAATTTGAAATGATTTTAATGAGTGAAATCAAATTCATTATTTTTTTTTTATTTTTAAAAATAAATAAGGAATCATTCTAAAGGAATTAAATATAAAATTGATCATTTAAAACGTTTTAACTAGAATAGAACTAAGAATATGAACAATCCTATGAGTATAATCTATAAATTTGATCTGGATAAAGCAAAGAAACCATTGGATCAAACCAATTATAGATATATTATTGGATTTCTTCTCTATCTTACTACTAGAAAACTAGATATTATGTTCCTTATGGGAATGTTTTCTTGTATTCAATAAAATCCAATAGAGTCATAATTGAATGTTGTAAAAAGAATTTTGAACTACCTCAAACATACTAACAATTTAGGATTATTTTACACAAGAGGAAAAGAATTTGACTTAGTTAGTTATTTAGATACATATTTTGGTGGATGTAAGTTTTATAAAAAAATAGCATCTAGATCATGTCATATTTTAGGCAAGTCTTGAGTTTCTTAGTTTATTAAGAGTTAAAATGATGTTTCACTATCTACTGTTGTAGCTGAATGCATAGCTTCACCTCGCCATTTTTTTACAAATTGTGTGGATGAAACACAAATTACAAGACTATGGATATCAATTTCGACATGTACCTATAAAAATGGTATTAAAAGTGCTCTGAATATATCTAGGAATCTTCTGTCACATTCTAGAATAAAACATATTGATGCGTGAAATCACTTTTTGAGGGATCATTTTAAGAAAGGGCATATCACTATTGCATACATTTCTAGAGAACATCATCATTCTTATATATCCATTGAGCCTGTGAATTATGATATATTGAATTACATTAAACCTGAATTAGGTATGATATATTTTGGTTACGTTTTATTTTATATCACACCATTATGAATGTATCACCATTGTGAATGAAACAACATTGTGAATGTCACACCATTATGAATGTCCAATAGTTGGACTCCCACATTTGGACATCTCACCATTAGATTTATCACTAATGGAGTTATCATATTTGGAATTCACACTATTTGACTTCTCTTATTTGTATGTCTAACCATTTGATTTTAATTCCATTGTCAAATTTTATATTCTATGTTTTAAACTTCCTAATTTAAATTTCATTATAATTTATTTGATATTTATGTTTCAGTTCAAATTTTATTTCGATTTGAAATTTATCTTGATTCCCAATTTTAATTTACCAGATCCCTAAAAATACGAAATGATAAATGCAACACATTTTTTAGTTTAAAAACACACTATTTACTTACTCTTTTATTTCTCATGAGCCCTATAAAATCTTTCTCCTCCAAACATCAACTTTTCAAACTTCCTTAACCTTTGATCATGCTTGCGAAACCGACATCCATGGCTATAGTTAAGAAACATTTAAATTATTCTCCAAAATATTCTCATTCATTAAAGAACGAGAAAGGGGAGTCAAGTCATCAATCTTTTGTTGAAATTGCGATTCTCCATCTTGAAAAATGGTTATAAAACCCCAATAGAATATTAAGAAGCATGGATGCTTTCGAGAATATATTTCATGTAGAAAGTTATACATTATCAAGGATGGATAGATTGGTTCTCTTCAAATTAGAGACCTTTTTTATCCTAGTTTTTTTTCATTTTTATTATTATGTGGAGTTTCATTTTGAATAAGATGATATGTATTGGGTGTGAAGTAGGATTAATGGCCATAGAATTTTCATTTCTTCGAGGTAGTGGCCTAGTTATTTAAAAGTAAAACATAATGATGTGTTCAATGAATACAATCTAAACATTCTAGATTATTGTGATTATTTAATATATGATTAATACCTTACTAATCTAATTTGATATGGGATCGTTAGAAGTTCTATTGCCTCTGAGTTATACGGAGAGTTCTTATTGCTATTTATGTTTATCCACCATTTTCTCTACCCAATAATGGGTGAAATTTATACTTTAAGGTATCAAGATGTCTATTTGTTTTATCCTATTAAAATAATATAGAACAAAAACCTTTGTATATTTATTATTATTTATATATAAAAAATGAGCAAGTTATCTTCAAGATAAAATTCTATGAACTAACATAAGATGATGTCTTCTTTGTTAAAATAAAAAGGTATGGTTGAAGAGGATGATGAATAAGTATTAGATTTTGGTAAATTTTTTATTACAAGGATAATTTGTAGAAGGATGAGGATCCAATAGAACCTATAACAGAAAAAATGGGTAGAAAATGGATAAAATATATGTGATGCGTTCAATCTGGTGGACAACCCATCTCGAACAAGTGACCTTGTTTAACCTAGTATATAACCTGATGTGGTTTTTTAATACCCTGATAGTGGTAATGATGAAGAGTATACTACCTTTATAGAAGAAGAGGAGAAATAATTTTATGTTGATGAGGTAAGTTACCCTGATATATATCTTATCTTTCATACTATCACATATGGAGCTCCTAGTCCACATAGGACTCTTCCTAAGAGAAGGAAGTTTGATAAATGTTATGAGAAAGAGACTATTGTCTCTAGTAAACATCAGTTCAGAAGTATTTCTCAATTAGATGAAGATAACAGTGATGATGGCGATGAAGAAGGAAGTGGAAATGATGATGATCATGGAGGATCAGATCTCGATAGTTCTAGTGCAAGAATTTGAAGAGATGATACCGAGACTCTTCAGGATTTACTTTCTTCTCCTCGAGTTTCTCTTTACAGATAAGTGGAATGTCCCAATTTTAATTGGGGAGTGTATTATTCTTCAAAAAAAGATGGATATGAATCTTTTTAGGGTGATAAATCACCCAGTCAAAACATTTTTATGGATTTGATTTTATATATGAAGATGGTGATCAGAAAAGTTCTGATTTGGTTATTGTTTAAAAGATGTTAGTCATTGATGATGTTAAGTTTCATTTAGCTAAACAGATTGATGTAGAGATTTTAGAGTGGTTTTTTTGAGCATTATAAATATGTTAAGACCTATGCTAATGTATATTTGGGAGATGTGATTTCTTATGGTGAGATTCCTCATGTAATTATTCCACCTATAGTTGTATCTACATTTGTTGTTTCTTCACTGGTTGATCTTCATGTTAATCCTTTAGAAAGATAGATTAACTAAATAAGAGAAGGAGGTTTGTTTCATATTATTCCCCCAAATAATGGTTAACCTTACATTTGAGAAGAAATAAATCCTAAAATATCAATGATAAACTAGAACCATGTTACTCATTTTTAGTAAGATTTTCTTCTGCGAAAGAACCTTCTATTGTAGTTCATTCCTTTCTAATTGATGTGGTCACCAAGGGTGACTTGGATGTTTTTTGAGAATATTTAGTTTCTTATTTTGATCTGATTTTGAAAACCAAATAACCAATAATAAATAATATAATTGAAAAATATGCAATATATTGGTTTGAATTTTCCATTCACCACATTCAACTAAACATGATGCATTATATTCAGGAAGTGAAAATTGAGAATGAATAACCAACTAGTGAACTAGAGTTATTTTGATATCTTATGGAGGGGACATAGTATGATTTTGTAGCTTCTATGGATTCCCTGATTCATAGATTTCAAAATATTATCTCAGCGGATTCTAGTTCAAATTCTCCTCCTCCTATTTTTTATTTCGAGTTACTCTTGTCTATGATCAGAGAAGAGATTAAAGCTTCATCATTTATTACTCCAAGCGATGCTATTGAAAAAACATAAAATCCTTAATAAGAATAAGGTATAACAGTAATAATGTTCTAAAGATTAATATTGAATATTCCAGGGACATGAAGCCTAACTGAGATACTATAACCAAGGACACCAAGTATTATATCTCAATGATATATAAAAAAATTACATGTATTCTAATTTCAAATTTTTGGATATGACTTTCAGGAAGCCTCAAATGACCGAAAATGTTAAGGAACAAGTCAACCAATTTACCGTACACACTACTACAATGTATAGGTTTATGGAAGAAAGGAAATTCTTTTTCAGTAAAATAGAGTAAGGTGGAAATATTATAATGAAATTCCTAAAATATATGTAACCATTTCATAATTTGAATTATAATGTTTTTGTATCTCATTATTCCATCTATATTACTTCCCACACGACTCTTCCTAGAACTAACCTAGAGTACTTCTAGCCTAGAGTGGCTAGAGACTCTTTTTCACCTTATCTAGCTATTTTCCGCCCATTTTTTCTCACTCCCGATCAGGTAGTACATCTTATTTGGATGATCCTCATTTGAGAGCCTCAAAATGTTTCAGCTATTACTAATGTTCCTTCATATATCCCTTCATTACCCTCAACCATTACTATAGATACTTCAGGATGAACTAATATGATATCTGCCTCTTCTAAGGAAAATGGAAAAGTATTGTTGGATCCTTCAAAAGAATTTGAGAAGCGTTTTTGACAAGATGTTGTTTTTTGATGGAAATATTTTTTGTGTAACCTTTTTGCTGTAAATTTTTGAATGTCCCCAAAATAATAATTTTAAAAAATATCTGATTATTCATATTTTTTTCATTTCTATTATTCTTTTCTCTTGAATTTTTTATTTACTTCATATTCTATTACTTTTCCTCTCTTTGTGTGAACTTTTAGATATTCCCAAAAGGATAGAACTCTATTATGGTATTTAATTCTAATTTAATTTTCTTTATTTCCATATTGTCTTCTATGTTTCTACCTTCCTTTTATACCAAGTGATATTTTGTCCTTCCGTACATTAAACTAATATCTTAACACTTTATGTAAACCCCTTTTTTACTTTGATACTATTTGTTCTAATTTAATGTCATGATTTACCTTTAATTCAATGAATATAAAATGTCAATAAAATTTATCATCAAAAGGGGGATATTGTCTTCATCCTTTTTAAATGAGTATCAAATAAAGATTATTATGACAACTAATGGGTTTTATGTTTTTTGTTAGTATTTTATTTTATATGATATATTGAAGAAATTTTCCTAAGAATGAGACACCTAGGAAAAAGACTCACTTCCAATGATTTCTAACAAATTCCTTGATTCACTATAAAGGAGGAGTCACCACTTAGTCCAAAATTTGAAAATGTACAAAAAAAGACTCACTATAACCATAAGACTCACACAAGGAAGTCATACCACTATAAAACAACTCTAGTAAGTACTGGGATGACTCTTTGTCTATACAAGTCACCATCAGAATGTAATTTTTGGAAATTTATGTGTCACTGCCATCCTAACACATAACATGGCCCAGAATCACCACCAGATCAAGAAATAATTCCAATGTCTCACCCCAACATCAAGACATTGTTCCAATGTCTCACCGCTAGATCAAGACATTTTCCCAATGTATCACCTCCACACATAGACATCACAAAATGTTTCACCACTGAAACGACACACCACCAGTTTTTATGTTTATTTTAAATTGAATTTTTTTTAATGGCTAGTCTATTTTTTAATTTATTGTATTATTCTAATGATATTTTCCTTCATGAAACAATAGATTGGAATTGATGTTAGTGTAAGAACATGCAGTATGAGGAGAACAAGATTTGGTGAATTCAATTTTTTATTGAAAATTTTAAAATATGAAGAATACTCACCTATGAATAGGAGATAAAAAATAGAGAAAATATATAGATGTACATATGAAGATAGACTAGGAGCTTTGAAGTGTTTCATACAAGAAAAATATCACCTATGATTAACTATAGAAGAATTGAATCCCATTGAATAGCTAGAAAAAATTATATAGAACTACAAGAAGAAGTGTTTGATTCCCTTTTCTATAGATAAATTCTGAAACTCAACATGAGATGAATTGCAAACTACATTTGAGCATCACGAGCTAGAGAGCATATCAGAAAAAGAAACACGATCTCTCTTCTCTTTATACTTTTTATGTTTATTTATTTATATTTACATAATGATCATTAAGTACATACTCTATTTAATACACACTCTATATCCTCATTTAAAATAGAAGATATATAGATATATTATCAACACCTTTTACTCTAGTTTCCTAGAAGTTGTTTTAGAGTTCTGATGAAGGATTTTTTTATCTGGACTCCTATTATTAATATGGAAGTTCCCATTTGTGGTGTGGACAATTTTTTATACTATTGTAGCACCCAATATATTTTGTTGATTAATATATATATTTATATAATCTTCTTGGAAGTAGGTGATTGAAAAGTTGAGAGGAATAATTATCATCTTGATACTGAACATTTTGTATTCAATTTTCAGTGTATGTTTTGTCTAACATTATTTAATTCATTTAGAACTATTTTTGTTACAAATTGAATAATAAAACCACTACATTTATAGTTAGTTTTAATTAGTTTCCATATAAAGTGGTGATTTATAAAATTGATTTAAAAGGATTAAATAATATTGTATATGGTTTTATCTGTGAGCTAATCAATATTTGAAAAGTATTTTAAAAGTAAAATACCTATATCAAACAATTATTTCAACTAATAGAAATTTTATACAATTTTGGGGATTTTAATTAAGAATTTAATTTTTATTGGGTACTCAATTAACCTCATATTGAGATACTCACCCCGACCAAAAATATCCTCCATAACGTTTTATAAAAAGCTTATGAATAACAAAATTTATCATCGGTATAGTTAGACTGGGAGGGCAGTAAGGCCCATTATTGTGCACTAGTTCATATTCAATCCATGTTCAAAGACGTGTTTTCAGGTGTTACCAGTAGATTCATCTGTGCCAAAGAAGCATCAAATTTTTCATATCCAGATAGGGTTGTATTTGTTTTAAAACCACTTACTTAATACTTCAACAAAATACCCAGATAATTTCTTATATTTATACATATACTTAAGTTTCATCATAATGTATTAAATTTATAATTTCCATAAACAACCAAACCATCATTGGATTCCAACTATTACATCCTACTTTTTATTACATAAAAGTTTATTTTATGGTACAAAATAGAGGATTTTTCAAGTTTAGTTTTCTATAAATATATTAAATAATACATAATCACATTAAAAATTTATTTTAATTCCACTTGAAGACCCCTTAATGGGTTCATTATATGTTACATTAACTATATCTCATATCCTGTATACATATATCAAATGAAATAGAAAATCATAGGGCCCAGTATGGGAAAACAAGAGAGGCATATAACACAAAATCTTGAGACATATCAATAAAAATATGAATAATAACAACAAGTCATGTGATTAAGAAATAATATAATAATAAGAACATGAATCATAAAATTAAAATGTGACTACAAAATTTTAATGATACATACTGTTGATGCCAAAATGTGGGGTGGAGAATAAGACATTGACCTGAGAGCTGCCTCGCAAAGCCCTTTTGCAGAGAACCAGTCGCATCGTGCCGCCGTGAAACAAGGAGGCGGTAATGCTTCGCGACCACCCATGTCATTCATGATCCGCCGTGAAGCTAGGAGGCGGTAATGCACCGTGACTACCTTGGTGTTCCTGAGCCGCCGCTGAGTAAGGAGGTGTTAAGGCTCCATGACTGCCCTTTCCATTCACGAACCATCACGAAGAAAGGAGGCGGTAACGCTCCGTGACTTTATTTGACATTCGCGAGCCATCACGGAGCAAGGAGGCAGTAATTCTCCATGAACGCATTTGGTGTTCACGACACGCCGTGGAGAAAATGAATTCCTATTCGCGCTGAGTGTGCGCTGCTTTGCAGTGCCACTCCCCTATAAATAACAGCCTCCCCCCATGTTCAGGAGGCCGACAATCCAACCTTTGAACTTCCTAGCTCCTCAATCGTGAAGCATCTTCTGCTCTGCAAACCATGTACCGTGCGAGGTATTCTTCAATATGAAGTGCCTCCCCTTTTCCTTGGTTGGACCCCCTCTTCCAATAGGGATGCCTTTTGTGGAGCCTAACAACCTTCGCGAAGGAAGAGGATCTCCAAGGGGAATCGGGTCATCACTGAGTGTTTATGATTTGTGAAATACCCTTCATGTGCACAAGACCAGCATGCCAAGGTCAGGTCACTGTACTTCGTAAAGCACATTGCTTCACGATACCTTTATTCACGAGACACCTTTTTTCTGCAAGGAAGTGATCCTTGAATGCCTTTCCACTTCGTGAAGCACCTCCCATATGCATCTATGCCCTATGATTAGGCTGAGGTGCCCCACTTTGCAAAGTACAACCCTTCACAAGAACCCACTGCCATGCGGACCAGCAGAGCTTCATAAGGCCCCTTCCTATGAACACCTCTTCTTTGAAATTACTTTTCTTGTGCGGCCCTAAATGTTTTCACGATGTGATTTAAAAGTCCCTTGGACACTACTTCCTATTGCGTTTCTTAAACTCATTATTCTTCACATTGGCACGCTAATGGATATTGCTTCTTTGCATAGCCACGGTAACATGGACCCCCACTAGGATCATCTTTCGACACCCCTTAACCATGTCTTTTCCTATCCCTTCTCTACACCAAGGAGCTGAGTGTACCAGTTATGAAATTCCAAGGGGTGCAGAGAAAATGCACCTTGTCTGAGCTGCCAGATGTTAAACTTCGAAGCACCTTCATCCTCAGCACATGACGTTAAACTGTGTTTTCACCCCATGCCTCGTACGCAGGGTACCCCCACCTTGGAAATTTTCCATGACCACTGGTCTCCACATGGGATGATATCCTCTTTATGAGAGTGGTGTTTTTCCTCGGGGAAAGGGAAACCATCTCGGTGTAAGACCGTAGCTTTCTTGTAGGAGGCAACATCCCTGATCCTCCTTTCATCTTCGGTCCCCCGGGCTAGCAAAGGGTGTGATGGGGAATGGTGCTTCTCCATTATTCAGTCCCAAATCCCTCTCCTGCTGCACTTTGTCGCCACCAGGTCTCTATACTGGAGTAAGACCCATCTTCTCGGGCTACTAACCATGCATATGCCCTTGTTTCCTCTTTGGGCTGCTTTTAAGCCCCAATTCACCTTCCACGGATGCACCTTTCGCAACTTGATCGTCAGGTCTCTACTAAATATTGTTTCACACACCAAGCATGAATCATGTGGGCTTAGAGTGAGCATCAACCATGAAATCTTCCTTGGGCAGCCTAGAGTGTAAGCCCCAGAAAACCATCCTGAACTTTTTGGACTTTGATCCCTTCCAAGGTAAGGTACATAGGAAGCCTCCATGAAGTTCATGCACAACACCCTTTGGTTCTGACCATTAGGTATGATGCCACCACCTAAACTACATGGTATTTGATCCTTGCCAAGGCAATGTACATAGAAAGTCTCCCTGAGGTTCAATCCAAACACACGGTTGTTCCGACCATCTTCACATTGGTTCACCAACACCTTGGAAATCATAGAGTGTAAGCCCAAGAAAACCATCCCGAACTACGGGAACATTGATCCCTGCCAAGTTAGGGTACATAGGAAGAATCTAAGAGGTTGAATCCCAACACCCATTGGTTCCAACTATTTGGTTCCATGCCCTGACATAAACTACGAGGTCTCTGATCCATGCCAAGGCGGGGTACATAGGAAGCCTCCATGAAGTTCAAGCCCAACAACCATTGGATCCCAAGTCCACCGTCAAGTTGGTTCACCAACACCCTGACCATCCTAGAGTGTAAGACCCATTACCCATACATGAAATATGGTATCTTTGATCCCTGCTAAGGAAAGGTACATAGGAAGCCTCCCTGAGGTTCAATCCCACAAACACTCGGTCGTTCCGATCCCATTCACGCCAGTTCTCCCAAACCCATACCGAAACTATGAGGACATTGATCTTTGCTAAGGATAGGTACATAAAAAGCCTCCCTGAGGTTCCAGTCCAACACCCATCTAGACACTAGGTCTTTATTAATGTTGGTTCACCGACCACATAGGCCGCCTCAGAGCGTGAGCCCCAAATGCCACCTGAACTACGTGGTCTTTAATCTTTTCCATGGCATGGTACGTAGGAATCCTCCCTGAGTTTCAAGCCCACAACCCATTGGTTGTTCTGACCCCCATCATGTAGGTTTATCCCTATCCTGCATCATTTTAAACTATGGAATTCATCCAGAAGTAAGGCGTTGTGACCCTGTTCAGCGGAAAGCTTCCATCAGAAGAACTACTTGGACTTTGATTCCCTACCACATGGATACTTAATAAGCCGCTTAGAGGCTCAAGACCCAAACCATCGTCGTCCTCATGATGTTTCCATCCCATTCACCACCCCTCTCACAAAACCTTCCATCATCCATCCTGATTCTTACCTGGGATTCCACATCCCGGTGGGATCATGTCACCCCATTCCCTGTTCCATCTAACAACATTCAGGAGGCCACCCACACGATGGCCCCAGTATCGATGTTCCCTCCAGGGGGTCGCTCCATCTGATCCACTCTCGTCAGTGTTCTAATTATCACAATCTATTTCTGTTGGACATTAAACTTGCTACATACCCTGTGTTAAACATGAGAAGATGAGGAAAACCTTAAA
Organism: Viscum album; assembly: GCA_963277665.1. Lineage (NCBI taxonomy): Eukaryota > Viridiplantae > Streptophyta > Magnoliopsida > Santalales > Viscaceae > Viscum > Viscum album. The sequence goes on along the minus strand of OY728155.1, from coordinate 159,342,884 downwards.
TACATGCCCATGGCATATGATTACCTACAGTCGATGTGGGATTCCTCGGGCTTCCGAGCCCTCGAGAATCCCTATAATAAAAAACAGAAGACTGACATGTCAATCCCACAATGTCCACACATGCCAGTGATTCCCAACATGACAGCTCCCCTAACCGAATGTTACTACCATGACTGGCCCCTTGGAATGTACTGACAGAAGTAGTGTAATTAACTGGCATCCATGAAGATATGGCTCCTGGAAGAGTTTCACGAAAAAAAATCTTAAGTCTATGAGGGAGACTCAGACTAGGTGACGAGTTTTGAGGAAGAATCCACAGAAGGAAGAACCGACATCCCATCATCTCGTTTCGATCAAGGAGAAGAAATCCCTGAATAAGAAGCAGATTTCACCCACATTTGGAAAGTGGGAATTCATGACAAAAAAAATTGTGCCTCTCATCTCCAAATGTGAAAAACACGCGAACCTCGGCGAAAGCGTCGGAAACAGAAATGGTGAACCCGACGTAAATTTATTCTCCTCAATATGGAGATTAGTAGTGCTTGGGGCATTAATGGATCGATGTGTCACCAGATCTAGTTATCCAGCGCCGGGTCCTGCCAAGAAAATAAGTGGGCCTAGCCTAAAACTCAATAAAAGTTGGGGCTGTAGAACGTTTGACATATTGTTCTGCAACATTGTCAGTGTGGATCCCTCTCATAGGCCATGGAAGACGGGATGGAGCTGGGGCATTGGTTGTCTATTCATTTTCCTATCAGCACTGATGAGTTAATCTCCCTGATCTTAGGAATCAAGTTGCTACATCTGGAATGTGATCACCTCCTAGGCACTATCATCGGTGCAGGGGCAGCACTAACCCTGCAGTCCCGCGTGGTTCCACCGCTTCCGCGAAGGCCTCTACACTCATGGCCCTGGGGCGTCCATACCCCGTCTCCCCTTCTGTGGTCATTCAATAGAAGGTCATCAACGACCCCTTATGCCATTACGAGGAGGAGGGAATAATCCCGACTAGAGATATGGTCCGCCTGGACCTTGAGGCGTATGCGCCTCGTGGCCAATGCCGCCCCCGAGGGTCGTGTAGGGATCCATTACTCCCCACCCTGATGTACAACCGTTTCGGGAGCCTCTTCCTGGAACGTTTTGACAACTCCCTGCCTTAAGCTGATGAGTTAGGTGATATCCGATCCATCCCAGTCAGAGTCCCATTCCAGGGTCACCCAGCAAGGGCTCCCACCCGGCCACGTCATCATCGCCACCCGGTCTTAGGGGATGAAGAGCAGGTAGGCCACGTACTTGCACCACTAGCCCCGGTTCGTCCAACCCGATGCCAGCGTCGAGCGCAAAATGAGGACTCCTGCCATGGGGCACTAACATCGTCATCTATTGTGGCTCGAGCCACCGCCGATGCATATCATCATTTCCCTGCGTACACTAATCAGGGAAACTTATACGCCCGACCAGGATCGAGGACCCTACCACCCCACGGGCTGGATGGGTTAACTCTCTTGGCCGGTTGCACAAGCAGTGGCCACTAAGAACCAACCTCCAACGATTCCACCCCATCTGGAGGTCCTCCCCATACCAATACCACTGAGTCTGTGGTCCTTCCCCGCTTTGAGGCATGACATGGAGGTCCTCCCCATGCCACCCCCAATCCGAGTGAGGGTCTTCTCCATGATGGTGCCACTCAGCACAAAAGCCTCTCCCATGCCAATTACACTGGGTATGGAGTGGTTCCTTTTACCCCCAACCACCGGTGCAGGGACATTGCACATCCAATCTCTCTTCCATGTGGGGGAATCTCCCCATTTTCTTTTAGCAGCCGGTGAAGGGTCCTCCTCGACTCGACAACTATAGGGGTGAGGTCCAGCCTCGCTCCACCCGCACCCAGTACGGAATTCCTACCCGTGTTTAGCCAAACCAGTACAAGGACTCTACTTGTAGTGATATTCGTTGGGAAAAAATTGTGGATGTCCTACCCATGATTCTGCCAGTTCCAGTGGAGGTCTTGCCCGCTCCAGTACTACCCATGGGGGTCCTCTCCATGTCCCTTTTGATATCTGTCCTGGTGCTCCTCGCACCCCATCTTTCTTGGGTAGAAACCCTCTCCTCCCAAGCACCAGTGGGGATGAAGGACCCTATGTTAGAAATTTTCCCAGTCCTGATGAGACACTCAAGGGAAGGAAGGCGGGTCATCGCCACCATAAGAAGAATTCTGAGAAGGTCCAGATGGAGATAAAACGGGTCTGCTTCTCAGACTCTGAAGTAGAGTACGACTCAGCTCGTGAACCCCCCCACCCCCCCCCCCCGCTCATCTAAGTCAATGGATGAGGTAAGAACAAGGCGCATTAGCCTAGTACTCCTAGAATATGAGGTCCACAAGATTACTGCCTCCCTCCATAGATATCTCTAGGAGGAAGAAAATTTGACGACCCCTAGGTTACAGTCATGCAATCACCTCCATCGTAACCTGAAGAGCTCTCTACCTCCACAAGAGATCCAGGAGAACTATTCTAGGGACCGATGGAAGGCGAGAAGCATCACAACCTATCACCAGTAGCCCTCACCCTTGATCCAAGAATGGAGGCAGGAAACCCATCTTATCGTGACATAGAGGCTATGTTGCTACACTCTTCGGAGGATAGCCCGAGATTTGGCGGACAGTCATCCCACTCATCGTACTCTCCAACGACCAGCCTTCCATCCCAGCGGTCCACCTCTGTACCGCTACCGGTTCCTCAACCACACTCAGTTGATGAGTGGGGAAATCAAGGTTCTAGCCCTGAATCTTATCCTATGAGATTCTGGGACATCATCACAGTGGACCACTTCCCTGAGAAGTTTTGGCACGTGGCAGCACTGAATTTCTGAATACCAGAATCCCTCACCCTAGAAGAAGTTGAGTGTTTCCGCCACACGATTTGGGTGAAAAATTTTAGTCTTCATCTTTGGAGAGAGGTTTACCATAGGATCCAAGTGTATTTCGAAGACATCAATGAGCAATGTCGTCTGGTCAAGTTGGCCCCACTCCCTATGGCACATCGCCCTGAGTCACCAGGTCGCCGTGAGGCCCTCCAGCAGTAAAGAATTCAAAGTATCAAGATAATTTGCAAAATTATTAGGGAGGCTACCCCCATGCACAAATCTGTAGCTGGGGAAAGTATGCTACCCTCCTCTTTAGTCCTATCTAGCGAAAGCCCGACTCGCTAGGCGACATCGAAGACATGCCCCCAGGAAGGGTCGCGCTCAACATGGATGATATAGTGGAAGAGGAGGACGAGCTAGATCTTCTTGATGGGGACTTACCCTATGAGGGGGTGTCACCACTATTGGACCCATTATATAGGATTACTCGTCATAAGAAGAACCTACTAGGTCTCCCTACGCCCACTGATGCATTGGTACATAGCCCGAATTACGGTAAATTCAAAGAGCATGTTGGAGCTATCAAACACTCCGACCCATCCGCCATAGTGAAAAAGACGGAGGAGGACCTTGAGAAGGCCATGTTGCACCAGAAACTTGCTGAGTAGAAGAGGTTGGTTGAAAACTCCAGGCTGAACGTGCAGTAGAGCGACGACCCGACTACGACGATCCTAGGCTGGTACAATAGGGGTAGGAACAAGTTACCCTTGGCGAGCTGACCCCAAGGAACCCTAATCATGATGCTTCCATAGACAAGGATGAATCTAGAGCTCATGGTAAGAGGGAATAATATGTCTCCAAAAACCCTCATGAATGGCGCGACAATCCAAGAAATCTGGCCTGGGTTCCCCTAGCTGCACCATAGGCTGCTCCACCAGCCGCTCTACGAGCCGCGGAGCCTGTTTACAGTGTTGAGGAACCCAAAAACGTGATCATAGTTAGGGACCCCCTTCAATATAGGGACCCCACCCAGATGATCATATGGAAGCGCTCATATCCTGCCTTGAGGCATTAGAAACATGACAGGTGAAAATCCCACCTGATGGCAAGCCATAGCCGTCTTGGGTGGATTATATGCCAGTACCCCCAGGTTTGGAGAATCCCACCTTCTCAACATTTAATGAGACATGGGACCCACTGCATCACCTGGCCCACTTCAATACATGGTGTGGCCCTATGTTAGGCACTCCAGCGTAGCAGGATCCCACCAAGCTCCACTGTTTTGTTCAGAAATTGGAGGGGCCGACATTCGTCTGCTATAGCTAGCTCCCCATCAGATCCATAACCAGTTGGGAGGACCTTCGCAAGAAATTCCTCTACCATTTAAGCTCTACCACTATGGAAACGAGCATCACAGACCTCTTAAAGTTCAAACAAATGCATGATGAGTGAGTCGTTGACTTTATTTCTCTGTGGATGGGGCTCACGTACTCCCTTGACATGCCACTAACTCAGGAGCAATTACTGATGATGTGTATAGTAAATGTCAAGACTGAGTTGGTTCACTCTATGATCACCCATAACTACCCCGGAGGATTCCGAGACTTCTCCGATAAGGCCCAAAACCTAGAGGAAGCCCTGCAACAGGCCAATTAGGCACGTCCATTGCCCCCTGTAATCCTAGTAAGGAGGGTTTCCAGAGCTGAGCCTGCTACGGTGGCACAAATAGAAGCCCCCAGGTAACTAGAATTTCTACTAGTGGCACCATCCCCGCATCCTCGCAGAGGCCCTCCACCTTAGGCACATCCTCCAACTCAGAAGAATCCCCCTCAGAATCAGCAGGTGCCCCCACAGAATGCACTACCACCGCCGAGGTGGGACAATTAGTGTTTGCCTCCTTGACAGGCCCCTCCAGATCCTCACTAGGGCCAGGCTCTAAGGTCCCCCTTCCCAGATAAAAGAAATTGTACATACTCGTTCAATGAGAATCAGGTCCCTCGTTACTTCTATAGCACCATAGATCAGGGGATTGTATGCTTGCCTGAGTACAGAAGGCCGAAAGAGGCGAATCTCACTGATTTCCCCAACTACTGCCCCTATCATCAAATTCTGGGGCAGACCCTCAATCAGGGTTATGTGTGTAAAGACAGGCTCCATGACCAGGTCGATAACAACATAGCCATGCTAGGTCTGACCCCGGCACAAGTGGCAGGTGTATTTGTAAGGCCAAACATCAGTAGCGATAGTGAAGGCAAGTGGATGCATGTTTCCAACCATGGATCCCAGAAGTATGATGATTGGATGGATCTTGAAATAATTGCATGTGCCCACGGTGTCATCAGAAAACACTTGAATCAGCAGAATCCTTATGAATCTATGGTCACCGCTTCCGCATCGTCATCTAATATGGCCTCTTCCCAAGAGAGCAAGCATCGATGGTGCAATAAAAAACAACACGCCCCGCCAATTCCATCGCCGTCCCGCACTCTCGGTGACTTTATGCCCCTCGAGATAAGGATCCCTCCCAGAATCCACCTAGTTGTGGATAAATCATCAAGTGACAGTTAAGGTTATGCATCAGTTAATACCATGGAGTTGGTAAACCCCTATATGACTCTCGAAAATGAGGATTGATAGGCGAACCACACCAACGTCCTTTGGGATTATCGGACGATTACTCATAATTCAACCCAGGTGTCCCCGTATTTCCTAGTGTATGGAGCTGAAGTCATCCGGCCTATTTAGATTCAGCTGCCTTCATTACGAACAGCAGTCTATGACCATGAGGCTCCAGATAAGTTAGCATAAATTTGTCTGGCTTAATTAGAAGCACTTGATGAAAATTGGCTCCATGCCCTGCACAATATGGAAAGGCATCAAAACAAGATAGCTAGGTCCTTACACAAGATGGTTCACATCTGTTCGTTCCTACAAGGAAACTTGGTATTGGCCTTTAGGGTTCCAATGATCCCTGGTAGGAAACCACCAAAGTTGGAGCCCAAATAGGAAGGCCCTTACATAATTCACATGATTTACCCCAATGAAGCATAATCCCTGGTGACCATGGATTGTTAGGGTATAACTCATCCAACCAATTCCAAGTTACTCAAGAAATACTTTTCCTGAGCTACAGGTGGTCCTGCATGACCTTAAGCTGTTGGTCCTGGATGACCCTAAACTACGTAATGGTACTGCATGACTCTAAACCGCATGCCGGTCCAACATGACCTTAAACTATCCGGTACTACATGACCTTAAATTGTGTATCATCTTGCATGAAGTTAAACTACATCTTGAGTAATACGTATGGTTTGATTCCCATCCTCATGGGATGCATAGATACACTCAGATGCCTCGTATTGAGCCCAACCTCATACTATTCCCTTTGACTACCCCCCCTGAGTATAGTTCTCTTGGAGGATCCTTGCATGATATGGTGTCAACTTATTTAGCCCCACTCATGCCAAGATTATAATAGTCGCACCATGTTCCCGCTCCCCATACTTCTATCCTCCCACATCCTCACCGCATGAGGATAAACTGCATGGCCTTCAAGAACTACATATGTCTTGATTCCCATCCTTATGGGATACGTAGGAATGCCAGATCATTTCATCTGCTGGCCTAGACCAAAGGTCATAACCTCCCCTCGGGTTGAGACATATGATGTGGTGTAAGTTCTTTCCTCAAGACACATCAAGATCATCTTGATTCCGCCATAAATCCCACTCCCCAGAGGTTTCTGCCTCTTTCACTTCCCTTCTTGACTTTAATATGTATGGATAAATCTATGCTTCACCCACTCCTTTGATTGGGACTCCATCATCCTTCTTGTCTAGAAGGGATCCTGAATGGCATGGATGTCAGGCCTACGGGCTCTCCTACCACTTCGAGCCAACGCCCTCGAGGATGTTGAACAACACATTGGTACAAATCATGTGTTGCGAATATGGTCAATGATCGATGCTCATTTGGTGCTCCCTTTTCAGGTCAGTATGGGGAAACTTTGTTTCAAAAATGGCCAATAGCTATCCTGCGCCATTGGAACCACCCCAATAATTCCCAAACATTGAGTACAATGGTTCATTCTTCCCCATTGTATCTCCAAGCAACGAACTCCCATTGGGTGATGCGAGTCACATGACCCTTACATGGCAGGGAGAGCCAAATATTACTCCTTGTTTACCATGCCAAGAACTTCTCTCATGGGATTAGGAGTGGTGAGGATGTGTGAACTGAACAAGATATTGTATGGCTACCATTAGTCGAGACACCTGACCTTAGGCCCCTCAGCCCATTCTGGCCCATCAGCCCTTTCTGGCCTCTGGCCCATGTTATCATTCATGGTTGTAAGGTGTGGTGTGGGATCATGTACACATTCACATTGGGTTATTCATCATACCATACATCTCCTGTATGTAGGGTATCTTCCCCATCATCGCCTTCATGGAAAGACGTTAAAATGAAAGTTGGTTGGTCTTTTCCGTCTGAGGCCCAGCCTCAGGCCCCTTGGCCTTTTCTGTCTAAGGGCCAGCCTCTAGCACATTTTCTTTTTTCCATCTGAGGCCTCGCATCAGGCAACATAGCTTTTTTCTGTTAGAGGCACAGACTCAGGACCCTTGGACTTTTTCATCCGAGGCCCAGCCTTAGGCCCCTTGGCCTTTTCCGTCCGAGGCCCAGCCTCAGGCCCCTTGGCCTTTTTTGTCTGAGGCATAGCCTCAGGCCCCTTGTCCCTTCATGGCCTCTGTCCTAGATTCTAATTCAGGGTTTTACGGTGTGGTATGGGACTATGTCCTCATTCTCGTCGGGTTACTCGCCATGCCGTACTCCCCCCTCATTAGGCTATCATGCCCCTATATGCGATTCCAGAACTACACGTGGTTTGATTCCCATCCTCATGGGATACATAGGACCTCCTAAATGTATAGACTTTTGGTCTATCCACATCTCTCAGAAATATCCCATTCACCTTGGCCCCTTGACCTACCTTTTCTCAGGGAGGGGAGTATATTGTGTGACATGATATTATGTCCACATTCACGTCGGGTTTGTAACGACCACGCCACGTACCTCTCCCTCCTGGGGGTTCCCTATCCCTGTATTCTATACTCATCCCTTCAAATCATTAACTATAAATTTGGGCACCCTCTTTGACCCTCTTCGGCAATTCAACAATGTGCCTAAGGGTAATATAGTTTAGTACCCGTAATGTCGGACTCTACTCGGACATGATTTCACCCATTTCTCAGGCTTCCTGTTCCCCTTCCTTAGGGATTCCATCACCTTTCAAACCCAAAGGGACCCCCAAGTGGCATGGATTCTAGGCCTAAGGGCTCTCCTACCATTACATGCCAACATCCTCGAGGGTCACAGTCAAAAAATTGATACAAATCCCGCATTTTGAATATAGTTAGTGGTCGATGCTCATTTGATTGTCCCCATTTCAGGATAACACGATATGGATGTTGTGTTTCAAACACAGTCAACAGTCATCCTCCATCATCACGCCAACCCCATTAATCCCCAAATGTTGGTTACATGATTCACATCCTTCTCCACCTCATCATGTCCATGTATAACTTCAAAATTCTCAGTACTATTCCTTAGCGCACACCCGCATGTTAGGAGGGAAACTCCATGATGAGGCAATCATTCAGGGTTCCATCGATTCCACTTTTTTGCATATATTTCCCAAATTTCTGATACCTTTTATGCCCTTATTTCCTACATTGATGTCTACTCACGTAGGTTTAGGGATTGTGTTAACGTTCTCTTTTAATTGGGATAGTCCCTTATCCATGGTCTGTGCTCTAAGAACATAAACTAAGATCTCTTTTAAAACTACATTTGGCTTGATTCCCATCCTCATGGGATACTTAAGATTACCCAAACGTCTCGTTTTCAGGTTCATCTCAATTGGTAACTAGTTTCTCCTGCCCCTTACCCTCTTACCACCATTTTGGCCCTTTGTCCCGAGGTCTCTTTCGCTGAATCGTGCATGGTGTGGTATGGGATTCTTCCCTCGTTCACATCAGGTATGTTTTATTGCACCATGTACATTCTCCCATTAGCCTCATCTCTACTATGTCTGTGCCGCATGGCAATAAAACGCACACCTGGTCCCACCACATGACCCAAAACTGTGACATTATCGTCCTTTCCGCACGGCGAAAAACGTCACAGCATCTTGATTTCCTCACTCAAGGGGACACCGTGTTTGGTATCGGTCACACACCATAACATTTTTCAATGCCTGTATATGGCTTGACTCTTGTAGCGATGTCGGGACATGAAATCCTTGGCCTGTTGCTTCAAAAAAAACCATTCACCTTAAAGGAAATACAAGATACATCAAATACCTCTTCATTTGGTGTGAGGGACATACCCTCATTCTCCTTTCATCCCCGACACTGGTACCTTACCATGCCACCCCTTAAAAATATGTACAACTTGATTCTCATTATCGTTAGATACGTAGAAACGCCCGAGCGCTTCCCCCACAGACCCAGCTTAACTCTCATTTCTGGTCCCTTGACCTAAAACCTTTCTGGGGAACATGTGGTAATTTGGACTCCGATTCCTTATTCACGTCGGGTTTCATAATCACTTACCATGTTTCCCCTGTTCTCCTTACCAATCCATTTTCTGAGCTCTATGCCTGTAAACTAAGACCACTATGCATACTTTCCGCAAGATGTTAAACTACACAAAATCTTCCAGAACTACATATGGCCTAATTCCCATCCTCATGGGATACGTAGAGACATCTAGACATTTCACCTTAGGTCCAACCCCAAGAACAATAAATTCTATTCCTCTTCATTTCCGGCCCCCTGAACTAACACCTTGTGGGGAACCATGTAATTGTAACTTTTCCCTGAACAAGATCGAGATTCCCTACAATGACATTGGGAAGTGACATATCCCTCGCCAGAGAGGTCCTGTCAGAAAGAAGGAATGATCCATGATCAAACCGATGCACTCGTTTAATGTGCTTCCACCACGGTGGAATAATTTCAAGAGTGTTTGATTTTGTTCAAACAAACCATCACTCCACATTATACACTTTTCATACCCTTTATTCTAACCCTTATCCTTTTTCATGTATAAGGGAACCCCCTAACAGTATGGATGCTCGGCCTATGGCTTGCCTATTATCCTTGGCCAACATTCGGGAAGAATAACGGATGAAATTTTGAGTTAGGTCCCCTGTTTCAAACATAATAAGTGGTCGGACCTCATTTTCTATCCCCGCTCCGGGCTAATACAATAAGGATACTGTTTTTCGAATGTGGTCAATAGTTATACTTCATTGTCACGCAACCCCCATAATGTTCAGAATCCTGGTTATCCTAATTCACACGTCCCATTCCCATCTGTTTGGAATTATTCTAGAGCCCCTGGAGTTACCCCATTTGTGCACAAGAGCACACTGGGAAAACGGTAATTTGGTTGTTCTGAGAGCTTCATTCTTCAGTCAGGTCTCTCCCATTACCTCTCTGAAATCTAGACCAATTGTTCAAACCCCAGATGACTGAATCTTGGTTTTCACTCCTACGTTTGGATGGGGTTATAACGTGTTCATCCCTTGTTTCGCACATCGGTCCCAACCCACATGAGCTTAGGGAATGATCGTTGGACGCTCTGCGAACATCACAAGGATTTAATAAACCAATGTAAACAATGGAACTCATGCATGTTATGGCATCAAACAATAAAATCATGAAAGTATGTTTGAGTTTTTGTAATAATTACAGTACCCAAGGGTCAACTCCCCCCATGTACAGGTTCACCTTGTCAAAAGTGTGTAGTAGTTATGCCACCCTCTGGTTGGTGGAATCCAAGAGTTGTTGCCGCCTGTTCAGCTCCAGCTCCTCCTCAGTAGTGAGGGGTTGTAATTTGTTGTCCACAATCTGGGCCCACTCCATGTCGGTACGAATGGAGGTCATATCCTCAGAGTCTCGCTTCATGCTTTCTTTAGCTTTTGCCAGCTGGACCTTCAAATCAAAATATTAGCTCAGATTGCTCATTGGGGGAGGTCGAGTGCTCGTCGGACTGATTCTACAGCCGCTAGACCTCATCTTATGCCTCCTGAATATTCTTGATGTTTACCGCTTTCCTATGCTGCCAGCCCACACCAAGGCCATAGTCATACCCCTGAATATTTTCCGCTATAAGATTTCAGATGAGAATGTGAGGGCACTGAGCATCCAGTCTCCCAGCACACTGTTCGCATAGTCGCAGGTGGAGTCGGTCCATCTCATACAACCATTGTGCTTGGGGGTGTCATTGATGAAGCGTGTGATCATATTAAATGATCATTGACGAACTGTCTTGCCATCCCCTTCATTGGAGGCCATCTCATCTCAGTCGGCATGTTTGGCAGCCTCATATGTGGTTAACACCCCTAGGAACTCTTCAGCAGGGTCCATGTCTGGTGTTTGATCAGGTGTGGCAGGATTGGGGCTATCCGACTGGTCCTCCGCCACCATGACTATCAGCATTCCCCTGGGAAGGACGCCGCCAGAAGCCACAACCAACCTCACCATGGTTACCCACACCATTTAAAAAACCATATGATCAAAAAATGGACATGGATATCATTAAAAATGGTTAGAGAATGGTAGTCATGAAATTGGTGGAGGGGACTTACAAAGGTCAAATCCATAGTCTCTCTCTTGGGTTGATTCTGTCGGGACCCCAAAGTGTGGCCCCCCGTATATGGTAGGAATGTCATAAAACTCATGAGGGGTTGCCTTAGGTATCCTATCCCTACTGGATGCAACAATAGGTGTGGTAGACAACATAGATCCTGAGGGTCTCACATCTTCATCAATAGAGAGACGAGAACAGGTCTTATATATAAGACCCTCCTGCATGGTACAGATGTTAAAAAGAAGTCCAGAATGACCTCAAAGAATGTCTCAGAGAAGGGGGTTTTAGATTGTTACCTCAAGGGACTCTACGAACTCTTCAATATCCGAGTCTTGATCTCTAACATCTCCCTCCTCCAACGGGCTCCCTCTCCCGGCCTCGCCTCTCCAGGATGACTCTTCTGAATCTTCTGGTAGAGGGAAGCCCTCTCTAAAATCAGTGGCTGACAACTGTGGGGGAGTAGTGTGATCTAGAAACACCTTGACTCGATATTTCATTGGACGAGGAGCACCCCATGAATGCACAAATTCCTCCATCTCTTCCAGGTACTGCTCTGCCTCTACCTGGGGCACCTCAAAGCCAGCCCGGATAGGGCCTATACCCAGTAAATCCATCCCGAGATGGTTCAGGTGATGCCACAACTCAGCAGGGATGAGGAATTTCCTATTGAATTCCCAGATGTCCTAGGACTCTGGGAAGACGGAATCCTCCAGCATGTCGATATGGTGCAATCACTTCCCTAGAGCCTGGGTGGGTATCATGCAGAATTCTCTCGGCAGCCTCCCCTCTTGATGTCTCTATTCTTCTGGAACCGCCAGGTCCGCTACCACTACTGCATCTATGGATTCTGCCTCACCCTCAACTATTGTGGGCCTCGCCGCGACGACATCCCTTCCACCACGGGATACCCTTTCCACCTTCTATCCCTGAGGTCGGGGAAGCTCACCATCACCTACTCGAATGGTTGGCTACTTCAGCATCTCTCCCAGGTAGGCCGCCTCCCAGCTCTATGAATATTCCTTTACCATCCTGAGGACGGCGGTCAGCAAAGGAAACTCATTCTGCATTTTCCCATCTTCCAGCATGAACAAGAGCCACATATTCCTCGTCATGTATGGGTGTTCTTCATAGAGAAAATCCATATAGACTTGCGGGGTTAGCCTCTGCATACACCGGAATTTCCTTGGAAACTGGTTCGGGGTATACATCTTGTAGATGGGCTCACGGTCCACCCTCTCTACTAGAACTCCACCTCTAAACGCCAAGAGATAGGCCCGGTGCTCTTCTGCTCCACGACATTCATCTGTAAATACCCCCGTCAGTAACAGGAATAGGTGGAAATTGAATTCCTCCACCCTCGACACCCGGTTCAGAACCGATGGTGTGGTCAGCTTGGTCGAAAATCTCACCGCATCATTCAGGATTGATGGGCGGAATTTTGAGCATGGAGGAGAGATATGGTTTGGGTATTCATAAACCCCCTTGATATGTTCTGCTATACACCCATTAAAGAGGTGGAATGACCCACATACCCTCAGCATCCTTTCCCCACACTGATATGTCACAACACCTTATATAGGTTGGAGAGCATCGAGATTCCCAGGTTGATCCGCCATCCTGTCACCAATGCGGATGCCATGATGAATGTGATGGGGTGTACTCCCATGTTGGTATCCCTCACTGGAAGGATCCAACCCCATATCAGAGCCATGATGAACACTACCAGCCTGACTATTGGATTATTCTCAGTGTTGACACTCAACCCCCATGTCTTCCACTGGTTGTCCTCCAAATGTCTATAGTACAAGTGATTCTTACTCCAAGCCCCGTTTAGGAAAGTATGAGGCCTCACCGGAAACTGCCTGTTTTCCGGGATATTCAAGAATGGTTTGGACCACAGCCTAAAGTAGACATCCCTTACTGCATCCTTGTCTTCCCTAGGTACAAGATCCATTAGTGCCATCGCCAGTCATGGAATTTTCTCTAGATCCTCCCACACACTCATGGAGGAGAGTAATTCATCATACATCACCACATTATCGGGACCCCCGAGATCTGGTGGGCATCCCACAAGCTGATACTGACCTCCCCATGGTGTAAGTGGAAGGTATTGGTCCTCAACAACCAACTACAATATAGCTCTGGCATCAGCTATTTCGGTTGATATATGTGGAATTGAAATACCCAGGCCGCCTCATACAAACCCACTCTTCTCATCTCAGCACCAGGATCCTCACACGATGTTCCTACCCTGTAGGCCCAAGCCCGATCATTTTTGAAGTTGCCGCCCTGTTGAAGGTCCCATTACTCAGACCACCCCTTCATCAGGTTCCTAAAATCTGCCTTCAGTATTATGTGGTACAGAGGAGGAGATGTATACAGCTGTAGTGCCTTCCCATCGACGTTATTCAGGTGGCTGTATAAATAATCAGCATTGACGGGTGTGACAGCCTAATGAGCATGGCCATCAGCCACCCTGAACCATTGCCTCCGGCATGACGTGCTACTGAACCAGTATGCTGGTTCATTCTAATTCCCTTCTGGGATGAAGATGTCATCCCTCAGCCTGATGCCATACAATGGAAACCTCTTACACGGTGGGTAGTTCTTCTGGATCTTTGACAACAGCACCACCAATGAATCATGGTCATAATGGCTTCGGACTAACTCCCTAGACCCAGACAATTCACCATCTCATCCCTTCGTGCGGTATCTACAAGAACCCCCTCAGTATCTTCTTGATGAGCCATTCAATTTTAGAACTTGGTTGATTTTTTGGTTGGTTCGTGAAGCTCATTCGCAAAGAGTGTTTTCAAAGCCGGTTTGAGGAGAGAGTTTGCAAAGCCCGTTCACAGAGTCCTACCCATGCCTTCAATCGCGGGATTGTGAAGCGTTGTAGTGGAGTCAAGAACTCGTTGTGCGCCACGACGAGAATACCCGATTTGAAGAGAGTAGTCACAGATTATGCGAAACTTCGCGAATCGAGAGCGCTAATGTCCATAATTGTGTAGATAATAAGAGACAAAAGAGTGTTCTGGTCCCCTATTTATAGGAGAGGGACCCTCGGGGATTCTTGGTGCGTCTCAACCGAAGACTTATTCACGGTGCCTCTAGCCATAGCTTCGCTTTCCCGCTTGACGAACCCTATTCGTGAGGTAGCTTCACGAACGACAGAGGATTTTGGCGATTGACCCTCAGACTTTGACCCTTGACTTCTCTGCAGCTCTAAGTCTGAGTGGTGGCATATTTTGATGCCAAAATTTGGGGAGGAGAAGAAGACACAGACCCGAGAGTTTCCTCACGAAGCACTTTTGATGAGAACCAGTTGCATCGTGCCACCGTGAAGCAAGGAGGTGGTAACGCTCCACGACCGCACGTGGTGTTCGCGATCCGCCGCGAAGCTAGGAGGTGGTAACGCTCTGCAAACTCCCTTGACGATCGTGATCCATCGTAAAGAAAGGAGGTGGTAATGTTCTGCGACCGCCCTTCACGTGCGTGACCCACTGAAAAGTAAGGAGGCGGTAACACTCTGCGGCCTTATTTGACATTTGCAAGCCACCATAGATCAAGGTGGAGGTAATGCTCCACGAATGCATTTGACGTTTGTGATGCGCCAAGAAGAAAAGGAATTACTCTTCACAACGAGTGCACGCTGCTTCCCAGTGCCTCTCCCCTATAAATATTGGACTCCCCCCAATTTCAGGATGTAGACAATCCGACCATTCATCTTCTTATCTCTTGATTCACAAAGCATCTTCCGCTCTGTGAACCATGAGCTGTGCGAGGTACCTCTACTATGCGAAGTGCCTCTACTTTGCCTTATTTTGACCCCTCTTCCAAGAGTAATGCGTTTCGTGAATCCTATGGTCCTACGCGAAGTAAGTGGTTCTCCAAGGGGACCCGGGTCATCGCGGAGCATTTATACATCGCGAAACAGCATTCATGTACACAAGATCTGCATGCCAAGGCCAGGTCACTCTACTTAGAGAAGCTCATTGCTTCATGATAGCTTGATTTGTGAGTGTCCATTGCTCCAAATTAAGTTCTCCACAGATGCCTTTCCACTTCGTGAAGCACCTCCCATGTGCACCTATGCCCTATTCTTAGGCTGAGGCACCCCACTTCGTGAAGCACACCACTTTGCAAGCACCCTCTACCACACAGAGCAGCAAAGCTTTACAAGGCCCATGCCTATGAACCCCTCTACTTTGCAATTACATTTCCCATGAAACCATCCAGGTTTTCATGATTTGATTTCAATGTCCCTTGGACACTACTGCCCGTTGCATTGCTTCGCCTCATGCTTCTTCATATAGGAACGCTAATGGATATTGCTTCTTCGCATAGCCACGCAAACGTGGATCCCCCATGGAGATCACCTCTCGAAACCCCTTAACCATGGATTTTCTTGTACCCTCTCTACACTGAGGAGCAGAGGGTACTGGTTATGTTATTCATAGGGGTGCGGAACAAGCCCACCTCATCCAAGATTCAAGATGTTAAACTGCCAAGCACATCCATCCTTAGCACATTACATTAAACTGTGTTCTTGCACCGTGCCTCGCACGCAGGGTACCCCCACCTTGGAAATTCTCCACACCCACTGGTCACCATAGGGGATGATATCCTCTTTATGGGAGTGACGTTTGTCTATGGGGAAAGGGAAACCATCTCGTTGTAAGCCCCTAACATTCTTATAGAAGGCAGCATCACTGCTCCTCCTTTCTTATTTGGTCCCCAGGGCCAGTAAAGGTTGCGATGGGGAATGATGCTTCTCCTTTGTTCGGTCCCGAATCCCTCTCTTGCTGCACTATTTCTCCACCGGGCCTCTATCCTAGAGTAAGACCTGACTCATCGGGCTGATAACCACATATAAGCCCCTATTTCCTCTTTGGGACGCTTGTAAACCCCACTTCACCTCCGACGGACGCACCTTTCATGATGTGATCGTCGGGTCTCTGCTACCTCTTGTTTCTCACACCGACCATGACTCACATTGGCTTAGAGTGAGCACATACCATGACATCTACCTTGGGCATCCTAGAGTGTATGCCCCAAAAAAACATCCTGAACTACATGGACTTTGATCCCTTCCATGGTAGGGTATGTAGGAAGCCTCTACGAGGTTCAAAACCAACACCCATTGGTTCCGACCATTCAGTAGCACGCCACCACCAGAACTATGTGGTCTTTGATCCTGGACAATGTAAGGTATGTAGGAAGCCACCCTGAGGTTCAATCCCAACACCTGGTTGTTCTGACCATCTTCACATCGGTTCACCAACACCTTGGGCTGACTAGAGTGTAAGCCCCAAAAAACCATCCCGAACTACGTGGACTTTGATCCATGCCAAGGTAGGGTACGTAGGAAGCCTCCATGAGCTTCAAGACCAACACCCATTCGTTCTAAACATTCCGTTCCATGCCACAACATGAACTATGAGGCCTTTGATCCTTACAAAGGTAGGGTACATAAGAATCCTCCATGAGGTTCAATCCCAACAACCATTGGACCCCTAGTCCACCTTCACATTGGTTCACCAACATCCTGGTCAGCCTAGAGTGTATTCCCTATGCACCATACATGAACTATGAGTTTTTTGATCCCTACTAAGGAAAGGTACGTAGGAAGAATCCTTGAGGTTCAAGCCCACCAACATCCGGTCGTTCTGATCCCCTTCACGTCGGTTCACCCAAACCCATACCGAAACTATGAGGACTTTGATCTTTGCTAAGGAAAGGTATGTAGAAAGCTTCTCTTAGGTTCAGTCCCACCACCCATAGAAACCCCAGGTCTTTATTCATGTTGGTTCACCGACCCCATGGGCGACCTCAGAGCATAAGCCCCAAATGCCACTTGAACTACATGTTCTTTGATCCTGGCCAAGGCATGGTACGTAGGAATCCTTCCTGAGGTTCAAGCCTATCACCCATTGGTTGTTCTGACCCCCTTCATGTCAGTTTATCTATGTACTTCATGACGTTAATTTATGGACTTCATCAAATGGTAAGCCATTGTGACCCCGTTCACTGTAAATCCGCCATCAGACAAAATACGTGGATTTTGATTCCCAGCCATGAGGATACGTAGGAAGCCTCTTCGAGGATCAAGCCCAAAACCATCTTCATCCTCATGATGGTTCCATCCCATTCACCACCCCCTCATGAAACCTTCCATCATCTATCCTGATTCTTACCCAGGGCACCCCATCCTTGTCAGATCATGATACCCCATTCCACTTTCTAACTAACAAGATTCAAGAGGCCACCCACACGATGGCCCGAGTATCACTGTTCCCTCCAGGGGGTTCCTCCATCTGATCCACTATCATCAGTGTTCTGATCAACACGATCCATCTCCATTGGACATTAAAATTACAGCATACCCTATGTTAAATATGGGAAGCTGAGGAAAACCTCTAATACATGACCATTTCATATGATTCCCCACATTCGATGTGGGATGCCTCGGGATTCTGCGCCCTCGAGAAGCCATATAATAAGGGACAGAATACTGACATGCTAATCCCCCAGTGTCCAGACACTCCAGTGATGCCCAACGTGACTACTCCCCTAACCGAAGGTTACTTACCTGACCAGACCCCTTGGAATGTTCTGACAGAAGCAATGTAATTAACTGGAATCCAAGAAGATATGGAGCCAAGAAGAGTTTCAAGAACAATGTCTTAAGTTTATGAGGGAGGCCCAGACTAGGTGATGAGTTTCGATGAGGAATCCACAGAAGAAAGAACCGACATCCCATCATCCCATTTCGATCAAGGAGAAGACATCCCTGAATAACGAGCGAATGCCACCCGCTTTAGGAAAGCGGGAATGTGGGGAAACAAAAACTACGCCGCTCATCCCTGAACAAGACGGACACACTCACCCCAGAGAAATCGTCGGAAACACATACATAATCATATCATCATGTTTTATAACCAATGTTTTGTAAATGAAAATTACTCAGTCTATTCACTAAGGTATCCCAAAAAATACCATCTCTAGATATCAAATTCTTTAACAAATGCATAAGAGAACTATAAGGACACACCCTTTACATGTATTAATTTAAAGTGATCCTCATCGAGCATAAAAATAATATCATTAATAACCTGTGGAGAAAAAATAATTGGTTTCTTATAAAAAATCATGACACACAAAAGAGTTTCAAATACAATATTGTGACATTGTTTTTAACCCATGAAAGGAAATGTGAGTTTCATATATGTAGATACCCAAATAAAAATTCATTTATAAATATAGGTGAATACTACGGAAAATAAAATAGTTTATGGTATTCAAATAAAAAGTAAAGGATAATTTCTAATATAAAAGTCAAAAATTTGAGAAGAAATTCACCATCATGATGGGTATAAAACATGGTCTTAGAGTGCTGAAAACGGGAGAGAAAAAGGGTCTCATATTCCAAAAATACTATTATTATAGTAATGAAATTAGATAAAATAGAAAAAATATATTATATTGGAAATTGGAAGACATATAACATAAAGAGTGGACTTGAATAGAAAATAGGATTGGAAAGGATAATTTCTATTATAAAAGCGAAAAATTTGAGAAGAAATTCACCAGCATGATGGGTATAAAACATGGTCTTAGAAAGATGAAAACGGGAGAGGAAAAGGGTCTCCTATTCCTAAAATACAATTATTATAGTAATGAAATTAGATAAAATAGACAAAATATCTTATATTGGAAATTGGAAGACATATAACATGAAGAGTGTACCTGAATTGAAAAGAGGAGTGGATAATTTCCCTTACCCTGAAGAGTTGTTCAAAAAACATGGGGATGAAATTGTGGGGTCTTGAAGACACCTTGGTGACTACATGGTAAAAAAACTATATAAATTTATAGTGGCTGGATTATAAGTGAATGGAAATGGAGAAAAGGATGGGTAATTATATGAGAAGTGGGGGATTTTTTTAATATTTTCAAATGTTAGGTCTTGGAAAACTATGTTGTTGAAAATGATAAAACAATATCTTAACCATAGTTTTTATAAAGATTTTGAAATTTTTGTCACTTTTAATATTGGTTTAATGAACCAAAATAAAACATCATATTTTATTTCTTCTTTTAGCATGGAAAAGTAATTTTCTCATAAAGTAATGTTTCTGAAACAAATATCTTTTATTAGGATTTGGAATATCCCTTAAAGTATTAAAAATTTGAATGGAATATATTAAAATACATAATATTAATTAAAAAATATTTTAAGTCATATATTATTTTCAATTAATTAATAAATAATTATTATATAAGTATTATTTCATAAAACATACTGAAACCATAAAACTGTATTGTTTACTGTTCAAAAAAATGAATTTTAGAAAATTCTCATAAATTCACCCTATCCAAAATTCAAAATGATGATTTCAAAAATGATTTTTATTTTATAATAAAAATTATTCATATATATGAATTTTAAATTTTAAATATAAATAATCTTATTTATTTAAAATTAGTAGTTTTTAAGGCATAGTCAAATTAATCACACATATAAAAAATTCCCTAGGAAATCATAATTTTTTAACAGTTAATATTTAAATAAATCGGTTTTAAAAAAATTTCATTGTTAAAATACTATTTAAAATACATTATTTTTCTATAATATATATATATATATATATATATATATATATTCTAGAAAACTGAAATTATGTTTATTTGTGATGAAAAATAAAATTTTCAAATTCACCTTAATTAATAATATATTTAATTAAGAAAAAACAATTTTAATAGGAATTTATGGAATAAAGATTTTACTTATACATCGGGTTTTACACTTTATGTAACTATGGTCTGGACATGTGACCCCTTTTTACACCTACATATGCTCAAAGTGTAATGTGTGCGATTGTTGTAGTTTAATGGGGTGTCTCTACTATCATCGATCGAGTGGTAATATCCACTAACATGAACTTATACTGTAGGATATTTATGTCAAGATTAACTAGTTGAAGCTCATCTTGGGCTGGTCAATGGAGAACCCAATAGTCAACACCACCATCCCATGTTCTAAAAAATGGGCTTCAAACAGTGCGACACTACTAGTGGTGGCCACCAATTCTACTTTCTGTATTATTTATCATATTTCATTAATAATTATAAACACTAATTATAAGGTTAAAATTATTATCCAAGCGAATATTTTTCTACTATAATATTGAACAACCGTCATACTGAACAATGTTTAAATTGAAAAAATTTCATATAACGGTCGAATTCCAATGGTCATATTTCTCTTTATGCACTATAAACACTACTTAATTAATTTACTAACAATTCACTATAATTTCATTTAAGTTTATATTTTGCTTTCATAATATTTTTGTTGGTTTAATAATATGTAATTCATATCTATATCATTCAGAGTAGGGGTGATGATTCTCTATGTTTGGGGAAATACTTATTTTCCCATTTTATTATTTATATTTTTTATTTTATGTCTAGTAGTAATGGTTGGATTTTTAATTGGATTCATAGATGATGAATGTAATGATAATTTTTAAAGAGATTAAATTTTATTAGTTTGAATTTATTTAGTAAAATATTATGAAACAAAAATTAATAAATCAAACAGATATAATATAGAAACTATGGGTCATTATGATCACAGAGGTGTGGATCTAGGATGGAATATGTCACACCCAGGGGGAACGATTTGCCCCATGATGACCGTACTTGGGGAGTCCCGTGATCATAAAATAGGGTATGACTATAGTTTTAGGCCCTGTGTTGAGATTATTATTATGGAATTTAAATTCATATGATGAGGAAATGAAAATATGTAGTTTCACATCATGTATCTCATATGTTTATAGGGACCTCAACTCATGGGGGTTGTGCTATAGTGGGAATGGATTTGTAAAAAAAATACTAACCGAGTCCAGTTCACATTTTCCATATATGATGACACAACTAGGGCTTACATGACCACCACTCATGTGCCACTAGGTAGGACTTGAAATTAGCTCTTCCATGGAGGAGTGGAACTCATGAGGCATAATGTTAGGATCCCCACTCTTAAGTGAATGGGGAATTATAGTACCTACTATTAGAAGAAATAGTTATGGCATTGGTTTCACTAGGAGCATAGTTAACGTTGGGTAGGGGACAACGAAGTTATTTTGAACATCATTATTATGTCGTGCATATGATTTAAATATGGAGGGGATATAGAATTAGGTAAACTTATGGATTCAACTAGATTAATTACACATAATATTGGGATGTTCCAAATTATTTGGGCTGTGTGAATGATTATTCTCTTTGAAAATAGGCCTTATAATTTATTGCATGAGTATCACTCCACCATGGGTCAAGTCATGTGTGGGCATGTGGGAGGTAAATTGTGCAAATTATAAACATTTTAGGGTCCTTTATAATGTTTTTTTTTTGATTTAATGAAAGGGATGAAGTTTCTTATAGTAGATCAGCACATCAACTTCTGAAGATCTTATCCAACAATGGTCATGAGCCTTAATTTATAGAAAAAATACTTGGTTGTTGGAATGGAACTTCATGAGTGTGGAACTTGGTTGTGTGCTTCTCTGTTGTTTTCCATTTGGTCTTTTTTTCACATAACCTTTTGTTTGAAATAGACTTTGGTTAATAAATTCATGGTGGTCTAATGTGGTTGCATGCATCATTCATTTCTTACATGAAAACCTTATTTTTGTGTGCATGGTCCTAGGGTGCATGTTTGGACTATGGGGACTCCATAGAATTGTATATCACCTTTGGAATGTAGTTTTTTTGTGTGCAGAACTAAAAAATTGCATTCACCAATAGAATCATGGGAGAAAATTTAACATTATCCTATAAATGGTACTTATGAACAGGTCGCATGTTTTCTTCATCGAAAAATAGCTATTTGACCTCCCAAATGATATTCTGGCACAAACACCTCCCCCTGAAATGTGAGCTGACAGTGGACTGGATGGTCAAGTTCTTAGGGAAAAGCTGTAGAGCGTGGAACATTTCCATGTGGTTGCAAAACATTGGATTTTGATCATGCAAAATCATTATACATGGTATGAAATCTGGCTCACAGAGCCTATATATAGTTGAGTTCCTCCCATTGTAATGTACTTTGACTTATCATGTTAAAATCATTTCCCTTGTTCATGGAACTCTGTATTTGCAAAAAACCCCAAGCCTCAGTCTTGAGTATCATGGAACTCCAAATTTTTTGTAGATACTTCAATGACCAAGTGTAAATTTCATACACAATCTTCTAAATTTGTGAACCACTATAAGTATTTCATACCCAGAGATCCTTTTTGGGTGTATCGATTATAACAACCCTCCTCTTTATTTCAAATTTAAAACTAATTTATTACGTAAAATTATCCTTAATTGAAACAAAGGATCTAGAGGTATATTGTCTTTGGTAAGTTAGTTACATTTTGTAACAAATTATTTCATAAAAAGAAAAATATTAATTGAACCCTTCTTTAACATTTCCACAACGTTACATCCTATATAACACTACATGGTATAACCTAAAGACATACATAAAAAAGGGGTGATCTATAAAGCCCAGTAAGGGAATAGACACAGCCTAACATAAAGAATAAAATACTTGTTAAACAATTGGATTATCAATGGAGTATAAAACGAAAGTGAATAATAAGGAATGATATAGAATTATGATCATAACATGGGAAATGTAGAAACAACTAAGACACTACTTCATAAATATAGGTCAAGGCTAAACCTTCCATGAAATCATGGTTGAAAAGGTCCCTTTAAATTAATCAGGTGAACCCCTTTTTCCAATGTGACGTATCATGAAACTAAGCATTACCCAACGCATTTAAGCTCTATATAATTTTGGGTCTTCCTCTCCCATTTCAAAATCTTTCTTTCCTTCAACTATTAGGTAAACGTCTCATGATAATTCTTGCATTTGATGAACATTTGAGGTCTTTATTACATGTCATTTCACTACATATTTGTGTTGAAGTCGACATTTCAAAGCCTAAAATTGAAAAAGTTTTGATAGAGGTTGATGAAGAACTATGCTTCCTTCAACCTGTAGAATTTTAGAATTGGTTTGATTTCATTTTGATCGTGCTTCCACTTTGGAAATATCCAACATACTTTTCATTTGTCTTGTATAATTCCTTCAAATATGGTTGAAAGCATCGTATTCCCCCATAGTAATCAATATAATGGTATCTTGGGTCATGTTGCTTAAAATGTTTCTCCATAGGAAAAGAATGGGTCAACTATTTATGGTCTTAATGATCCTGGGAATCATCCTAATTTGAAGCCTGGTTTTGTTGTGTCCATAAGACATATTTAGCTGGAGAGGAATATTCCTTTCAATTTCACTCCAACGATCCCTTCATACTCTCATATGGTGTCGTTCGGGGGGGGGGGGGTGCAGATTGTGTCAGTTTTGGGAATAATGGAAGAGAGTTTGTGGGTGTAACAAACTTTAATGTTTCCATTGTCAACAATGAATCTCTGATCCATCAAGAAAATAAAATTCCAGATCATCAGAATAGAAAGATTAGCCAAAGAAATTAAGCGAGTCCTTGAACCATATAGAGGATCATAATATGTTGGTTAAAATAAATTTAATTAAAAAAACAAGAATTACCTTGATGTAATTCTATCTTCGTTGATATTTCCGGTCATGATCCGATGTGATCTATCATTTCATCATAGAATCCACGTGTAGGTTTCCCCTAGAGGTGATCCACATGTGCTCAATGTATATCTGGACATCGCCAAAGGGATATCTTGGGGCCGGTGCATAAGATCATTCTCTTGCGATGTTCGCCTTCAATCGCGATGAGATCCACTTCCAATGTCCTCTCCTTGATTCGGTAGAGTAGGATCTCTCTCTTAACATGGGAGTGTTCTTGGTGGAAAAAAATTCTTTCTTTCCTTGAGAGCTTTTACATGTCCATTGTGCACAACCACAACGAATGGTTAGGCTTATACGAATAATATAATTGGGATTGTAATTAATTAGAATAATAAAAATAATTAATTACCCAAAATCATTTATTCATTTCATTTAATTCATAGTAAGACCCCATGTCTAATAATAATAGTGGAAAACTATTATCACTTGACATGCACCCAATGAATTACAAATAATGTTATTTAATTGAATAAATAATATTATTTCTCATATATCCCCATAAATACTACACTATGAGTATATTAACATACATGGCATGTACTCTTGTTTTTTAATTTTCATCATTTCATCCACCATATTTTTTAGACCTTGAGTAATGGATATTTATTTTTTGAATAAATATTATTGCATTACTTGCTAAAAAATATAATAGGTTACCACAATATATTCTCTTGAATACCTAGTGTCCAAATAAATGAGACCGGGAATCCTTGAATAATTATTAAACCACAATCAAGAATATTTGTTATTAAACTATTTAAATGATTATTCAACTGAGATACATGGACTCACACAGTGTGTTACCCTCTAGGAATCTATCTCAGTAGCATTAGCCCACACATGCCTGAAGTCCAAGGTTAGCATCTAGAAACATGCCAAGGCACCCATAGAGAAAGAAGTTAATGCCGCAATGAAGTGTCACTTATTACAACTGCTTACTATGTAATGTAATCCCTTTGTCTCGATATCTAGAATTAAATGGGCTTTATTCTACTTCCATGAACCCATATTCTCAATTATTACTTCCTTGAAATCCCGGAATTGAACTTTTCCATTTCTTACCAAGGGAATGGATTTATTTAGGCTATATCAATTCCATCAACATGCCTGATATATCAACTGTAGTTATTGAATATAAGGGTAAAATAATTTCTAGCATTATCTATTAATGTATTTTTACTCGTGATGCAACCAACGTATCCCACCTCGCTGCGAATAGTGTGTCATCACAGTTTTCATCATTACATATAATTGCACAAATAGTAATACCCATTAATAATTATCTTAATTTATAAGGACTAATACACATGTCCACATATAGGAACATCAAATGAAACTATGATTTGTTGATTTTCTACTAGCGGGTATCATTCTTATAATAACATCCTAGATATTACCAAAAATGCACACCATGAAAAGGTAACTCAAATATTTTTGATTCCTCACCCCTAATGGCCTGTATTACTTGTGTCCCTCAAATAACATCATCTGGTCATAGAACATATATTCAAGAATAGTGTTATGGTACTTTTGTGTTCTCATCACAATAGGGATTCACTATGACCCTTTAGTGACACAACTATCCTTAGGGTGATATCACATGCATTTTCATGCAGAAGAACAATCCAGAAGTGATAAGGTATTTATTAATGAATAAAGTACAATGTAGTTGGTTTTAGGCCACCAACTCCAATAGACTTACACTTGGAATAGATCCTACTACTAATAACCTTTATCTTACTAGCTATTACATGATAACCATGATTATTATGATATATGCCTTTAATCATGGGGTCTACCACGTTCTCTTCCATGGACACTCTGCTAACTGCATCTTCACCCTTTTTATAGAAATCCCTAAAGAGGTAATACTTCCAGATAATGTTCATTGTCTGTTGATGTGACCATGGTTCTTTTGAAAGAGCCACAACTTCAGTGTTATCATAACACAGTGTGATATGGTCTCTACTTATAAGAATCACGTCATGCTCCTCAAAAAATTTCTTGAATCTGATGGATTCCTTGGTTTCATCAGAACCTTCAATATATTCATACTATACATTAAAATTGGTGACAACTAGCATACTTTGAACTCTTCCTACTCACAACTACCCCTTTTAGACATAAAACATATCTAGATTGTGACTTCAGATCTCTCTAATATTCCAGAAAACCAGCACCAACATACCCTCTGATGAAAAGTTCCTCATATCCCCCATACACTAGGAACACATCCTTAGTTCTTCGTAGAGACTTAAGAAAAGTAGTAAAAGTAGTCCAATGTTGTTATCTAGGATCTTCTTGATATCTTTCTTCCATGCTCAATGTATAGGCAACATCATGCATGGTACATAACATGGGATACCTGATTAATCCTATAGCCGAATCGTATGGGATCTCACTCATCATATATTTCTCTTTTGTGACTAAGGAAAAATTCTCTTATAATTATGTAGGACATGTGATATTGGAACTAATCCCCTCTTGGATTATTCCATACTACATCTCTTTATCATCTGGTCAATGTTTTTACACTAACATAGTCCAAGAAATCTCTTGGATCTATCATGAATGATCTTGATCCCTCGAATTTAGGCTACTTCACATAAGTAATTCATAGAGAAACAATTGTTAAACCAGCCATTAACTGACTTTAAGACTAGTACATCATTTCCAATAAGTAATATGTTGTCAACAAATACTACTAGGTTAACAACCGCATTCCCACAAAACTGCATATAAACACATGGATCAAGTTCGTTCATAATGAACCCAAATTCATTTAGGGCTTCATCAAATAAAATGTTCCATGACCTAGATGATTTCTTTAATACATAAATGGATTTTTGAAACTTTCAAACCTGTTTGGCTTTACTTGGTGTCACAAAATCTTCTGGTTTTATCATATAGACATATTTATAATGGTCCTATTAAAAAAAATTCTATTTTGACATCCACCTTCAAAATCTCAAAGTAATGGTATGATTCTATGGAAAGTATGATTCTTTTGGATTTAAACAGGGAAACTAGATAGAAGGTTCCATCATAGTTAATTCTATGAAGATGTCTGAATCCTTTAGACGCTATACTTTATTTATAGGTGTTAACTTGACCATCAATGTCCAACTTTCTCTTGAATACCCAGTTGCCTCCAACAGGCTTTAGATTAACTGGCACATCGACCATAAACCCGAATTGGTTCTAATACATGGAACCCATCTCATATTTCATAACTTATATCCATCTTAAATCTTATGATCTCTCTAATTCATATTTGTAGGATATAGGTTTGTCATTGTCCAACAATAATGACTCACCATCCCTAGTGACTATGAAACTATATCTCTCTAGTTCCCTTAACTTTCTTGAGATCTTACAAAGTACTTGTGTTTCTAGAACCTCTTACATGGGGTCCTATGGAACTTGTTCATGTACCAACTCTTATATATCTTGAGAATCAACTTTGTCGAAGTCAATCTTTCTCCCACTATTCTTTTTTAGGATGTTCTCCCTTTCAAGAATGATGGATTTTATGGAGACAAACACTTTCTTGTTTGAATGGTTATATATGTAATATCATTTCGTTTCCTTGGGATATCCTATAAAGATACACCTCTTGCCCTGGGGTGATAGTTTATTGCCTGATATGGCCTTAACAAATGCCTTGCATCCCCATACACATGTGTGTGAAAAAATTTGTTTTTTCCATTACATAACTCGATGGGAATTTCATTTTCCATACTTGTAGGTACTCAGTTTAATGTGTATGTTGCAGTTTGTAATTCATGTCCCAAAAAGGATAATGGAAGATCTTCATGAAACATCATCGACCTCACCATGTCCAACAAGGTGTGGTTCCTCAATTCACTAACACCATTCCACTGTGGTGAATAAGGAGAAGTGAGTTGAGATAAAATCCCAGACTCCTGTGGAAGATCAATGAACTCTGGGTTCAGATATTCTCCACCTCGATCCTATTAATGATTCTTTATCTTCATACCATGATGTTTCCCTATTTCATTCCTGAATTCCCTAAATTTCTCCAAGGCCTCTAACTTATTCCTCATTAAGTAGAAATATCCATATCTACTCAAATGATCCGTAAAAGTCATGAAGTAAGAATATACTCCTCTAGATTCTACTAGAAATGTTCCACGCACATCCTTGTGGACAAATCATTGAAGCATTGTGGTCCTTTCACCCTTTACACTAAAAGGTAGATTAGTTATTTTTCCATGTTAACAACGTTGACATATATCATGTGGGTTTAGCTCAGTATAGCCTATATAACCATCATGGAAGAGTTTTTTCATGTGATTCTTGTTTACATGACCAAGAAGGTGATCCCACAATTGGGTATTGTATGAGTCATGTGAGTTTGTTTCGTTATCGATTCCCAACACTTGGTTTTTGTAAATAAATACATAAAAACCATTATTTAATTGTTCTATACCATAACATATGTTGTTCTTATAAAATAAAAAACCATTATATCCAAAATTGAAAATAAATCCATCCATATCCTAACATGATACATAAATTATGTTCCTGGTAACACAAGGCACATAATAATAGATATGTAAAAGCAAAATCAACCTATATTTCAATGAGGGATGGTAATCGCTAATATCTAACACAACCATCCTCATACCATTAGAAGCTCGAAGATCGACCAATCATGTGTAATTCTTTCCAAATATACTTTTTTCCTACATTTGAATTCATATGTGATCCCCATAATCTTTATCTAACACCAAATGTGTATAAATGGAAGGATTACAGTCAACAACAAAGACACCTTTAGAATCCCCATGATTTTGGATGTAATTCCTCTTCCAGTGGCCTTGATTTCCACACACTAAACACACCGCATCTTGTTCCTTACCCTACCTCTTGATCATCCCCTTCTTGGACAGACGATGCTTAGGGGCTTTAGACCATTTATAAATCCTTGTCCCCTTTTCCTTGTCCTAACTTTTCCAATTCACCATAAAGACTATGGGTTTGTACCACCCCTTTTCCTTATCTACGTGGATAATTAATGTTAGAAGTTCTAAAACACTCTCATCATAATTTCTCATGATGTAGTTGACAATAATTCTAGATAAGGTCTTGGGCAGGGGTGATAGGGTGAGATCTGTACACAACTCATCCAGAAAACTAATCCCTAAGATGTACATGCGTTAAATATAGAGAATTAGCATGAATAAATGTGGACCAGATAGTGCATAATCTCAAATATTAGTTGTAAAAAAGTGTTGTAGATCTCATATATCTCATGACTATCCTTCTCTTGATAGAGATCCTTATGATGAGACTTCAGGCTATACACATCCATGTTTTCTTGTTGCTTCAAGAGCTCATTAGACCTGGAATTTAGCATGAAACATTGGAAATCTATGGCATCATCCAAATGTTTCATATAAAGCGAAAGTTCCTCATCACTATCCTCTTTTCCTAGTTAAACTAGAATAGGATCCTCCAGCACATACAATTTCTACTCCTGTCGAAGGATGATGCGTAAATGCCTCTCCCACACTTGGAAATTGGTGCATGTTGCACAGTTTTCCTTATCGAGTAAGGTTTTCAATGATATGTTTGAATTAAAGATTATTTAAATTTCTAAAAGCTACGACACTAGTGAAGAAAACGTTTTTTACGTCGGTTATTTTTTATTATTTACGTCGGTTTTTAGGCGACGTTAATACGGACGACGTTATAAATAACGTTTTTTACGTCGGTTATTTAACACCCGACGTAACATCCCTAACATCACGGTGTTTATCACGTCGGTTCATTAATAACCGACGTGAAAAATGATGGGGGATGGGGATTTATAACGGCGGTTATTATATAATCGCCGTGATAAACCGCGGGTGGGGGGGTTTAGCACGTCGGTTATATAATAAACGACGTGCTAAATATGCGCGGGGGGTTTTATCACGGCGGTTATTTCTAAACCGCCGTGATAAAACGCCTGGGATATCGTTTATCACGTCGGTTATGACATAACCGACGTGATTAACCCTTCCTCGGGCCTATTATCACGTCGGTTTCTTGAATAACC
Source organism: Viscum album (assembly GCA_963277665.1). Classification (NCBI taxonomy): domain Eukaryota; kingdom Viridiplantae; phylum Streptophyta; class Magnoliopsida; order Santalales; family Viscaceae; genus Viscum; species Viscum album. Next base: position 159,312,609 of record OY728155.1, on the reverse strand, counting down.
GACGTGATAAAAAGGCCTGGGAAACGTTTTAGCACGTCGGTTATCCAATAACCGACGTGGTAAATCGATTCCCAGGCCTTTTAGCACGTCGGTTATATTAAGAACTGACGTGATAAAAGGCCGGGGAACGGTTTATCACGTCGGTTTTCTCGAGAACCGACGTGATAAACCCCTACCGATTTATTTATCACGTCGGTTATAAAATAACCGACGTGAAAGCGATATTTTTTTTAAATAATTGCACTGCTCTCACCAAAAAGCAACCAGAAACCAAACAACAAAAATAACCATGCCAGCCCTCCCCCAAGCCCCAACTGAACCCCACCCTCATCTATACCCACCTAACAACCTGGCCAGCCCTACCCCACCACATTGGAGCCCCACCACAACCCTTGGACACCCCCCACCCCTTGGATAGCCCCCCACCCTCATTTACACCCCCACGACCCCTAGTACAGCCTCAAACACCCATTGGACACCCCTCCCATATCCCTTGGACACCCCCACCCCTTGGACACCCCCCACCCCTTGGACAGCCCCCCAACCTCATTTACACCCCCAAGACCCCTAGTATAGCCTCAAACACCCATTGGACACCCCCCCACACCTTGACAGCCCTCCCAGACCCCTTGGACACCCCCCCCCCCCGACCCCTGGACACCCCCCCCCCCCCCCGAGCCCTTGGACAACCCCAAACACCCCTTGGACACCCCTCCCATATCCCTTGGACACCCCCCACCCCTTGGACACCCCCACCCCTTGGACAGCCCCCCCACCCTCATTTACACCCCCAAGACCCCTAGTACAGCCTCAAACACCCATTGGACACCCCCCAAACCTTGACAGCCCTCCCAGACCCCTTGGACACCCCCCCGACCCCTGGACACCCCCCCCCCCCCCCCCCGAGCCCTTGGACAGCCCCAAACACCCCTTGGACACCCCTCCCATATCCCTTGGACACCCCCCCACCCCTTGGACACCCCCCCCCCCCACCCCTTGGACAGCCCCCCCACCCCCTGGACACCCCCCCGACCCCTTGGAAACCCCCCCAACCCCTTGGAAACCCCTCCATCCCCTTTGACAGCCCCAAACACCCCTTGGACACCCCTCCTATATCCCTTGGACACCCCTCCCATATCCCTTGGACACCCCCCACCCCTTGGACACCCCCCACCCCTTGGACAGCACCCCCACCCCCTGGACACCCCCCGACCCCTTGGAAACCCCCCCCCCCCGACCCCTTGGAAACCCCCCCATCCCCTTGGACAGCCCCAAACACCCCTTGGACACCCCTCCTATATCCCTTGGACACCCCCCCACCACTTGGACACCCCCCCCCCCACCCCTTGGACAGCCCCCCCCCCCCTCCCTTGGACACCCCCCACCACTTGGACACCCCCCCACCCCTTGGACAACCCCCCCCCCCCCCCACCCTCATTTACACCCAACCGACCCCTTGGACAGCCCCAAACACACCTTGGACACCACTCCCATATCCCTTGGACACCCCCACCCCTTGGACACCCCCCACCCTCAATTACACCCCCCCCCCCCGACCCCTAGGACAGCCCCAAACACACCTTGGACACCCCCCAAACACCCACCCACCCCCCACCACTTGGACACCCCCCCACCCCTTGGACAGCCCCCCCCCCCCCTCCCTTGGACACCCCCCACCACTTGGACACCCCCCACCCCTTGGACAGCCCCCCCCCCCCACCCTCATTTACACCCAACCGACCCCTTGGACAGCCCCAAACACACCTTGGACACCCCTCCCATATCCCTTGGACACCCCCACCCCTTGGACACCCCCCACCCTCATTTACACCCCCCCGACCCCTAGGACAGCCCCAAACACACCTTGGACACCCCCCAAACACCCACCCACCCCCTTGGAACCTCTCCCCCCATACCAAAATCCAGACCAGAAAAACCCTCAACAGTAGACCAAAACAAGAAGTAGAGAAAAATTAAACATTCACTTATATAACATTCAAAACATACACTGTAAACTTCAAAAAAAAAACTAAATCCAACCTAAACGACTACGAAATACACAATTACATTGACAATATTCAAAATTACATTTTACATTACAAACAACTAAAAGTCAATCAAACCTGTAAAATAATTTGACCACTCCACTTGTAAGTGTTTGATATCTTCAGCAGTAAAGGGTTGAGGGTCATCAGAAAGCTACAAAGGAAAAATATGGTAGTCAACGTGTATAATGAATAAATCAAATTGAAATATTATGAGAATGAGGAAATCTTACCAGGTCAAAACTCAGAACTGTCCCAGTTGTTATTATTTCATACATAAATCTTAACATGTAATATCCGCATTCGATGATGCCTTGTTGCTCATGACATTTCTGTTTGAATGAGTGTAAATTCAATATATTATTTTTATGTAATAAATCAAAATGTACAAATTATAAATGGATATTTACCTTCGCATGTACATATTTGATCTTGAAATTCCTTTTCTTTGCGCTTTTTCGAAAGTGGACCCATGCCCTGTTAGAAAATAATACGAATGGGGTAAATTTAAAATTCATTATAATATATAAAACTATTGTGAAATTGAAACTTACGTTTCCAATATATTCTTAAAACTTTCTCGCACATCATCATGGAGAGAGCATATCCAATAAAGTACTTTCTCCCTAGGGAAAAAAACCCCTAACATCCAATGATCCCTGATAAAAGGAAATTTAACGTTAGTGGTTTTTTATGTTAAAAGATAATTAACTATTTGAGAGGGATGTGTTTCATACCTCTCACAAAAAGGCATCATCCAACACTGTGTGATTACATTCTTTTCAAATCTATCAACAATATAAATCATTCTTTGTTCCTCATCCAATGCACATGCTTCAGGGGAAATCAATTGTGGGTCCACGAATCCATATACATCTGTCAGCTCATTCCTCTCACAAATTTTATACAGATACCTAATACAAAGCAGACATAAGTATACATTTTTAATAAATATAACGCAAGGAAAAGGTGTTAAGACTTACATGATAAAAATTTGCACCACGTTGATGCCCAACTTATCTCCAGTGACAAACTCCATGATATCAGTTTTCATAATCCCCACACTTAGTTCACGTCCACAGACATGAGCTTCCATTGTAAAGTCATAATGATCCGCCAACAAATTTGAATATCTTGACAATTTGTCAAGACTGCTAGTATCTGCATCTGATGTCATAGCTATCTGTCTTTGTTGTTGTCTATACAGTATTTCTTTACCTTTGAAGTATTCCTGTAAAAATAAATTGAAAAATATATTAGTTTTCAAATGATAAAACATTAATAAAAATATAAAATAAAAGATATAACATCCATACCTCTATGGTAATGAGTCGAAGAAGTCTGGATGGCCAAAGTAAAAAATGGCCGATACTATGTCCAACTGTCGTCACCTCATCTGTAGGTAATGGTATCCGAGCTGATCTATCTATAATATCCTGTACAGTGACCCTCTGATTCTCTACCTCTAACTGATTATGATGAACTGTATCTCCTATACAATATACCATCCCATATGCAACTATATGATATTGAGGATCATCAACATACAACTCACAATAAGTAGGTAGCTGCGGCGGAGGAGGAGGATCAAAAATGGGGTCCGCAGGCTGAGGTGGGGGAGTGGGAGCTACTAGGAGAGGTGGAGTGGGAGCTGCACCCTGAAATTGTCTTTGCAAGTCTGCAAACATAAACTGCACCGATGCTCTAATCTTTTCCTCCATTGTCGCATTAATATTATGGACTTCAGCCTCCAACGATTCTATTTTTTTTATAAACTCCCTCAACGTTAGAAGTTGAGGAACGTGGCAACAGTTTTCTTACCGATACACCTGCCAGATATCCTCTTACACGGCCAGGATGTTCGGGCTTTCCCAATGCCACAGATAAAATATCTTCCCTCCCAGATGGTGTAAATGTCCCCTGTGAACTCTGCTCCTCAAGAGAGTCCTGTAATAATTAATTGAACATTTCTATAATGATTGGAAATATATGACGAAAATAGTAAACTTAAATAAATAAAATAGATATCTTACAATCCTCTCAACTACGAGTCTCGATTCTTCTGAAAGATATTGTCCTTTTTTGCCCTTCTGAGCTCTTTTCCATTTCTCATGTCTAGATGGAGGGGATGGAGGGGCCACCTCTCCAGAGCTTGAAGACTCAACTCTTAGTTGTTGAAATTTTTCTGCCATCATTTGTTCTTCCAATAATGCATACCCTCCCCGAGATAAACTATGAGGGTATACATTTTTAGATTGGATCTCTTGATGAGCTTTTCTTGTTTGCTGTAAATTAAGAATATGTAATCATTAACAAAACAATAATAAGATCATTTATATAAGAAAGCTTATAAAAGTTTACATTGCCCTTACCAAAAATGATTCTTTTCTTCTACTTTCAAAAAATTGTATCCATGTGTCTTCATCTATAAAAGGATATATACGACATGGATTCTCACAACTCCTATGACCATAAATGAAATCAGATGAGAGGGTTGATTTGAAATCCCTACATCTCCTAGCAGCCAACGATAAGCATTTCTTCCTGACTCCTCCAGTGTCAGGAATATCAAATGTCATCTGATAAAAAAGAGGTTAAAAATATTATATATACTAGAAACATTTAAATAACAGTCAAACAATAGCAAAAGATCTTACCAAAATGGTCTCCCACAGCTGCGAAATTATCGCCTTATCCACACTTCTCCAATCATCATAGAGAATGCTTACTTTGCTCTTAGCCTGAGTTGCTACAAAACCCTTAAAATCTTTAGCATTTGGACCTCTAGGAAGATCATCATCATCAAACTCCACGACTATCCTCTCCTCCTTCGAACGGGCAAGTGATAATTTTGGTAAACGTGTGCACCCACGCTTACCAACCTTTGAACTCTTTTTCGTAATAGGAGCATGTGAATGTTCCTCCCCAGATGTATGACCAATATGCTCATCTCCAGAATCATGTGGCTGATCAACTGATTGATCTCTCATTTTCCTTCAAATCAAAAAAACAAACATTAGTTCACAAATATTCAAATTCAAATATTGTAATACTACTTAATCAGAAAATAGAAAAGTGTACTAAATTACATAATAGTAAACATTGGTAATGTGGTAAGCATGTTAAACAATGATAAACATGGTAAACACAGTCTGTTGTGCCCCTCTCTATTGGATTTTAATGATCACAATCACTCTTATTATGTTCTAACTTGTTTTCAAGTGTTTTTGTTGATAGGCAAAAGGTTGCCAAGGAGTTGGCCCAAGAAAGCTGAAAAGTGGACTCACTGAGTCCACCGGTCAGCCGGTGTGAGCTCACCGGCCAGCCGGAGGACCCAGGCAGTAGACTTGCCCACTGCCTGGTGTCACCGGCCGGCCGCTGGCTCACCACCGGCCGGCCGGTGGACCAGACAGAGCTTTGCTCTGGACCAGCGGCCAACCGGTGATCCACCACCGGCCAGTCGGTGCGCCCAGGACTTCTCCTCTTTACGGTTTTTATTGTTTTATCATTTTGGTTTGATACATGTTTTAATAAGTAAAAAATTTACAATATCTAACATTATATGAAAAAACTAAATGTAAACAAGAAATAAACATGTGTTACCTGTAATTTTAGGAATGTACAGTTGGATTGTTTTCCCAAATTCCTTCGTCGTGATCGTTCCTTATGGCACAAACCATGTCTTCAACATACTCATCATTATGTTCTGTTAATCTTTCCATGGAAGTAGGGATCTCACATAAATCAGCATCTTCATCAAATTCATCCTCACCAACATATTGTTTTTTCCCTTGTAAAACAACAGCCCACTGCATATCTGATTGATCTACTACATAGAAAATTTGTTTGGCATGTGTTGTCATTATAAAAGAATCAGCTGTGTCTTCCAATCTATTCAGATTAACAAGTGTCATTCCAAATTCATCGTGTCTGACATTGTTGTTACCGATAAACCATTTACAGTTAAAAACAGGAACTTTAATTTTAAAGTAATCAGCCTCCCATATGTCTTCAATCACTCCATAATATGCACTTGATGCCGAAATTGTGTTTCTGTCCTTAGCACTCGAAAAATGCATTGCTTCTGCAAACACCAATACACCACTATTCTGAACTGCACTTCTGTTGTCCTGAGCTTTCGTATGAAATGTATATCCATTAATGTCATAAGCGGACCATGTTATCACATTTAAAGATGGACCACCCACTATCCATTTTAATGTCTCTGATACATCTGATCTACCAAGCAAGGTCTTTTTAAACCATGGCAAAAAAGTTTTGTTGTGCTCATTCAAAATCCACATTTCTTTCTTCTTTGGATGACATTGTTTCAACTCATTAATATGCAATGTGATATACGGTTGAACATCAGCTATGTTATTCAAGATGTATGATTCTAACTTCTTCATCTGTTCAGCTGACAGTGATTTGACTTTCAAGCCATGAATCCCCTTTCCCTCATTATTAACCCGTTCATGGTGAGATGGAGGCAAACCTATGTGTTGCGCCGTAGCCAAGTAGCTCGTACAAAACTCTGCTACCTCCTCAGAAATATACTTTTCAATAATGGAGGCTTCAGGTCGATATGGATTTTTAACATATCCCTTTAATATTTTCATATACCTTTCAAAATGATACATCCAACGAAGATATACAGGTCCACACAACTTTATTTCTCAAACCAGATGAATCATTAAATGCACCATCATATCAAAAAAAGTTGGAGGAAAATACATTTCCAAATGACAAAGTATAAAAATTGCATCCTTTTCCAAAATGTTCAAAGCATTCACATCAATCGCCTTATTACAAATTGAATTGAAAAAATAACACAACCTCATTATAGTCTTTCTGACACTGATGGGCAATATTCCACGCAGTGCAACTGGTAGAATTTGTTGCATCATGACCTGAAAATCATGTGATTTCATACCTATCAACTTCAAGTCTTTCAATGAGACAAAATTTTTTACATTTGAAGAATAACCTTGAGGCACTTTGATATCATGAAGACACTGACAGAAGCTACTTTTTTCCCTCTTCGATAATGTATGACAAACCGGGGGAAGAAATGTTCGTCTTCCTTTAGGAGTGGGAGCTAACTCCAAACGTATTCCCATTGATAGTAGGTCTAACCTTGCATTCAACCCATCTTTTGTCTTTCCTTTAATATCTAGCAATGTTCCGATCAAAGAATCACAGATATTCTTCTCCACGTGCATGACATCAATATTATGTTTGACTTCATGATACCTCCAATATGGTAGCTCAAAAAATATTGACCTTTTCTTCCAAACATGTCTATCATTACCATATTTCTGTGTCTTTCCCAATGTCACATCAAGGTTTTTCACCCTCTCAAAATACAAATCTGGGGATAAAGGTTTTGGAGCAGTATCAAATTCTTGTGAGCCATTGAATGCCTTTTCTAGTCTTCTATAAGGGTGATCCATAGGCAAAAACTTTCGATGACCCATGTACACTGTTTTCCTCCCATGATGCAATTGACAATATGATGTCTGTTGTTCGCAAATTGGACATGCTTTATGCCCTTTAACACTGTATCCAGACAAATTTCCATATGCTGGGAAGTCATTTATAGTGAATATAAGCACTACATGCAGTTGAAAATATTCCATTTTATAAGAATCATACACCCTAATACCATCAGCCCATAACAGTTTCAAATCATCAATCAGCGGTGACAAGTATACATCAATATCATTGCCGGGTTGCTTTGGACCAGAGATCATGATACTCAACATGACATATTTGCGCTTCATACAAACTTCAGGAGAGAGGTTTTAAATTACCAATAAAACAGGCCATGAACTATGTGTGCTACTGAGGGTTCGGTATGGATTCATTCCATCTGTGCACAAGCCTAGTCTCAGATTTCTAATTTCATTTCCAAATGTAGGGTACTGGGCATCAATTTTCTTCCATTGTGGACAATCAGCTGGATGACGTATTTTTCCATCACATACCCACTCATCAGCATGCCATCTTAACCTTTTTGCATCATGTGAATTAACAAATAAATGTTTGAAACGAGGAATTATAGAAAGATACCAAAATACCTTTGAAGGGAGCTTTGTAATATCTACATCAGCTTGTGATTTTTCTTTCACCTTATACCGTGATGTCCCACATTTAGGACACTCTTTCAGAAATTCATATTCCTTTCTATATATAATGCAGTCATTCGGATAGGCATTTATTTTCCTGTATCCCAATCCCATCGGGCATAATATTTTTTTGGCCTTATAATGTGAATCTGGAATATCGTTATCTTTTTGAAGAATGTCTTTCATCAATTGTAGCAGCTCTGTAAAACTTCTGTCACTCCATCCATGTTTCGCCTACATGTTAATCAATCTTAACACCGCCGACAAAACCGTAAAATCTGTACAACCAGGATATAATGGTTTTTCGGCATCACCATATAGACGTGCAACTGTCGGTTCTATCTCAATTTGTTCTGCTACAATATTGCGAATCATTTCTTCAATTCCATCGGAGTTACCATCTTGCGATTCATTATCATCAGTGACATTCTGTCCAGTTTCGCCATGCCAAATCCAAGGGTTGTAACTCGGATTGAAACCATGACAAATCAGATGATCTTTTATCTCTCTACTTTTCAACTTCTTCATATTCAGACATTTCAGGCATGGACAGAAAAAAATGTCACTACTTCGAACATTTCGTTTAGAAAATTCCAAAAAGGCATCAACACCTTCCTCATATTCATTGCTCATTCGATGTGCCATAATACAACTTCGACTCATTATTACCTATAACAAATAGCAAAAATATATATATTTTTTAGATAAGACAAATATATGTTTATATAAAAAAAATCATAATTTGAATGTAAACAATTTTGAAATATAAAACAAATCGATGTGTATTTAAAAAAATATGCTTGAATATTATTTTTTAAACAAAATATAGTAAGATATAACACCCCTCTGGACACCCCCTGACCCCTCTGGACAGCCCCCCGCCCCTCCTGGACACCACCCCCCACCCCCTACCCCCTTGGACACCCCCCTGGAAATCCCCCAACCCTCTGGACAGCCCCCCCCACCGACCCGGACAACCCCAAATACGCTCTGGAGAGGCCGCCACCCACTTGGACAGCCCCCCACACCCATCCAACCCCTTGGACACCCCCCTGGACACCCCCACCGACCCCTCTGGACAGGCCTCCACCCCCTTGGACAGCCCCCCACACCCACCCATCCCCTTGGACACCACCCTGGACACCCCCCGACCCCTCTGGACAGCCCCCGACCCCTCTAGAAATCACCCCCACCCCTCCTGGACACAACCCCCCACCCCCGACCTGCTTGGACACCCCCTGGACACCCCCCAACCCTCTGGACAGCCCCCCACCCCTCCTAAACACCACCCCCTACCCCCTTGGACACCCCCCTGGACACCCCCCCAACACCCACCCACACCCTTGGACAGCCCCCCACACCCACCCACCCCCTTGTAAACCCCCTTGGACACCCCCCGACCCCTCTGGACAGCCCCCCGCCCCTTCTGGACACCACCCCCTACCCCCTTGGACACCCCCCTGGACATCCCCCAACCCTCTGGACAGCCCCCCCACCCACCCGGACAACCCCAAATACGCTCTGGAGAGGCCGCCACCCACTTGGACAGCCCCCCCACACCCATCCAACCCCTTGGACACCCCCCTAGACACCCCACTGACCCCTCTGGACAGGCCGCCACCCCCTTGGACAGCCCCCCACACCCACCCATCCCCTTGGACACCACCCTGGACACCCCCCGACCCCTCTGGACAGCCCCCGACCCCTCTAAAAGCACCCCCACCCCTCCTAGACACAACCCCCCACCCCCGACCTGCTTGGACACCCCCCTGGACACCCCCCAACCCTCTGGACAGCCCCCACCCCTCCTAAACACCACCCCCCACCCCCTACCCCCTTGGACACCCCCCTGGACACCCCCCAACACCCACCCACACCCCTCGACACCCCCCCACACCCACCCACCCCCTTGTAAACCCCCCTGGACAACCCCCGACCCCTCTGGACAGCCCCCCGCCCCTCCTGGACACCACCCCCCACCCCCTACACCCTTGGACACCCCCTGGACATCCCCCAACCCTCTGGACAGCCCCCCACCCACCCGGACAACCCCAAATACGCTCTGGAGAGGCCGCCACCCACTTGGACAGCCCCCCACACCCATCCAACCCCTTGGACACCCCCCTGGACACCCCACCGACCCCTCTGGACAGGCCGCCACCCCCTTGGACAGCCCCCACACCCACCCATCCCCTTGGACACCACCCTGGACACCCCCCGACCCCTCTGGACAGCCCCCGACCCCTCTAGAAAGCACCCCCACCCCTCCTGGACACAACCCCCACCCCCGACCTGCTTGGACACCCCCCTGGACACCCCCCAACCCTCTGGACAGCCCCCCCACCCCTCCTAAACACCACCCCCACCCCCTACCCCCTTGGACACCCCCTGGACACCCCCCAACACCCACCCACACCCTTGGACAGCCCCCCACACCCACCCACCCCCTTGTAAACCCCCTTGGACACCCCCGACCCCTATGGACAGCCCCCCGCCCCTCCTGGACACCACCCCCCACCCCCTACCCCCTTGGACACCCCCTGGACATCCCCCAACCCTCTGGACAGCCCCCCCCCCCCCACCCACCCGGACAACCCCAAATACGCTCTGGAGAGGCCGGCACCCACTTGGACAGCCCCCACACCCATCCAACCCCTTGGACACCCCCTGGACACCCCACCGACCCCTCTGGACAGGCCGCCACCCCCTTGGACAGCCCCCCACACCCACCCATCCCCTTGGACACCACCCTGGACACCCCCGACCCCTCTGGACAGCCCCCGACCCCTCTAGAAAGCACCCCACCCCTCCTGGACACAACCCCCCACCCCCGACCTGCTTGGACACCCCCCTGGACACCCCCCAACCCTCTGGACAGCCCCACCCCCCCCCCCCCCCCACCCCTCCTAAACACCACCCCCACCCCCTACCCCCTTGGACACCCCCCTATACTCCCCCCAACACCCACCCACACCCTTGGACAGCCCCCCACACCCACCCTCCCCCTTGTAAACCCCCCTGGACACCCCCTGACCCCTCTGGACAGCCCCCCACCCCTCCTGGACACCACCCCCCACACCCTACCCCCTTGGACACCCCCAACCCTCTTGATAGCCCTCCCACCCCCCTGGAATCACTGAAAATTTACCATAACAAGAAGTTGGGCCAGTCAAAGAATGTTTTTAGGTGTGGAGGAAGAACTGAGTTTCAATAAATAAGATTCTGGTGCCAAAACGAGTTAAAAGGGTTCGCAATCGAAGAATCTTAGCTAGTTTCAACAAAAAAATCACAACACATATATATATATATATACTATCCGCGAAAAAAAACGAACGAGTGGGAGGATTACCTGAGTGCTGCGAGTTTAGATGATTGATCCGAGGAGATTAAATATGAGAATCGATGATCGCAAAACGAATCTAAACCAACGAAATGGACGAGCCGATTCGGGTTTACGTGCGAGAGAGATGAGTCACGACTGTCGAAGGTAAACTCGCGAATAACAATCCACGGGTCTGGGTAAATTTTTAAATGACTTATCACGTCGGTTATTCAATAACCGACGTTATATTTTTTTTAAAACATTTATAACGTCGGTTATTCAATAACCGACGTAAAAACCTTCCTCTGATTCTTTTGTTACGTCGGTTATAAAATAACCGACGTTATAAAGGGCTCAAAATCCGCGTTCTTTTACGTCGGGTATTTTAGAACCGACGTAAAAAACATCTGCGGATTCTTTTTTTACGTCAGTTATTTTATAACCGACGTAAAAAGGCCTTCAAAAACCGTGTTTTTTACGTCGGTTATTGAATAACCGACGTAATAACTCGAACATATGTCGATTTGTTCTGTCGGTTATTGAATAACCGACGTAACAAACACCCCCCGCTTCTGTTTTTTATGGCGGTTAATGTATAACCGACGTAAAAAACGAAGTCGCGCGATTAATAACGTCGGTTATAAAAATAACCGACGTTAAAGGTGTACTAAACACAGGTTTTTACGTCGGTTATTAAATAACCGACGTAAAAAACCTCGTTTTACATATTATGACGTCGGTTTTATATAACCGACGTAAAAAATGGTGACGTAAAAAACGTTTTCTGCACTAGTGCGATGAGATAATATTCATTACTTTATCATGATAAAACTAAGATAAATTAATTAATTAATACTTATTAGTCTCCCACTATTGTATCAAAATACAATATCCCTCACCATTGACTTTAGAATATTCAGTTGCCTGAATATTCTAGTGGAAAGGATCCATATTTCCCTTCGAATTAACCCAAATAGGGTTGGTCAAGCATCCTAAAAGGTTTTAGGTAGGCATTACAAATTCCAACTGCATTAACTTGTAGCTCCTTGATCCATTGATTGGACTCCCCAATAAGAGTAGCTGCATCCTTTCCATGCATGGATATGTACAATGAATGGATTCTACACTATGATGTGATATGCTATTACAGTGGAGTGTCTAGGAAAACAACCCTCTAGCAAGTGTGAGTCCCCAAACATTAGAGGGGGTGGAATACAATCCTCTTCCCTGGACTGGGGATGGCCTAGTCCAACTTCCTGCCTCTAGCTAGTTTTTTATACTACCTATAGATACAGTCTTCTTCCTTCTAGAAAACGAAGGTTCTGCTCTTGGTTTTGTTTAGTGCTCTTCACTTGATTACTTGAATAGCAGAAAGTAATAAATTCTTCCTTCTTTCATTCGCTTCATATCTAGTGCAACACAAAATGCACTAGACTTATTCTTTATTCTTCTTAGTGCAACAACCAACTGCACTATTCACATTATATTCATTTCTAGAATCCCATACACCAATGTTATTATTCATGAAATGAAGAACAAAATACTTGGAATCATAAGAATCAATTCATCTATCTTGTTCATGAATTTATATTTAGGTTGATCCTTTTATCCTATTTCTTTATTCTTCTTCTTTCCACACGCGCACACACTTGTTTTTTATTTAAGTCACTTCACATATGCATGTGAATACAAAAAATCATGGATTATCCTCTTCCTCTTCTTGTGTGAAAATCCTTAAAGGATATGGTTCTTTAAGCACCCACAAACTCGGCCTCTTACTCCTCTTTCATTTCTTTCTTGAAATTTCACTTATTTATGGTGTTTATTTGGGAGTGATATTTATCTTCAAACCTGAATGGGTTAAGACCTTTCTTTGTGCATGATTATTCTTGAACCAACTACTCATGTCCTCGGTCTTCTGCCAACAATGCACATGGGTGCATGCAACATGTACTACCCTTATCATAGACTCTACTTCTCTACCAAAACTCAAACCCCTGCAAAGAGTAAAATAGATATGAAAATATAAGGGTTTTTACATTTGGGAAGGCCGTGAGATTCGCAGTACTTCTTCGTACATAAGGAGAGCAGTTATTTCCCTTTCACAGAGTACAACAAGGGTGTGGTTGCATTAGTTGTGTACCCATGGGAACTTCCTCACTAAACACAACGAGGGATTTTGGAAAACATATTGGGTGTCTTGAAGGTGATGGTTCTTCGGAAATCTTTTCAAGGGTGATTAGCACCTACCAAAGGCTTGTAGTAACTCTTTTTCAAATTACATAGAGCTCACGGGACTTCTGGTTTCTCTTCATGAAATGATGCATAGGGAGATGCTCTATTTTTCGAAACAAGAGATCTTGGGTATGTGTGAGTACCAACTCTCTCATCTTGGTTCCTTTTCTTTTATAGGCGAGGATCACTTCTTTATACAAGTTCAAATATATCCTCTGAATTGGCCGAGATTTATTCTTTTGAATAACCAATATATTCTATTCATTAAAACATTCAACTTGTGTTTTAGATATGAAAATATTTTTGGAAGTTACCTTTTTTGAACACGGGCACCTTATTTTGTGAATGAGATTTGGAACATGTGCATAAATATTGTTCATGAATCTCGCTCGAACATTCATGAACTTGACAACTCCGTTTTCCTCGAACGATCCTTCTTCTTTGAGATATCACAAGAATGAAAGATGTAGATTACATTGATGGTCTTTATTCGATCAGACGATCACCATGCATGAGTTTTCATCATCAACACTAACCCGGAGCGTGATATTGGAGGATCTGTAGTGGTGACGATGAGAAGTGGTGTCAGGTTACTCTCCATGCAATCAGAGGTTGAAGATAATTCCATGGCTATTGGATCAGCTCAGATTGATCTCGGATGACCATGATTATAGCACAAGATGTGGGATGAGGTGTGCGATCGAGATCATTCACCAAAATAGATGAGCGGCCATGATTTCCTCCGTGTAATGAAAAATGTCTCCCATATCGAAACATGAGGTAATTTTCTCATGGTTTATCAATAAACTCCTTAGAAACACCGCTAATAATTCTCCTCTCCCCCTCTAGTGTGGCCCCAAACTAGATCTCTACGGGTGTGCTTCTGCACCCACCCATGCCTCCTGAGGGTGCACTCTTAGCACCCACTATGCATACCTGCACACGGGTTAATCACCGTGTGTGCACTCCCATGGGCTTATACATGGACCACACATGCCTCTTGCGATATGTCTCTGCCTAGGCTTCCCCATGGGTGTGGTCGACCACCTATGTTCCTGCATATGACTCGGGTTGAGGCTGAGTATCTAGCTTGTTTATTGGAACAATTTGTTTAGTAATCCACATAATAAATAATTGGTATAAAACCGATTACACACAATAATGGATGGATGATTTAAAACATAATTCACATGCATGAATACCACCTTAAAGTGACAAGCTATGCCACTCCCTTCATTATCATTCTTCTTCCTTATTTTCTTTTCTGATTATTAAATCCAATGTACTTCAATAATTTTCAAAAGAAGCCTAGCTCAATGTTGTAAACATTGTATCACACATGATTTAAGTTCTTTGAACATTCAAGGCCAGTGCAACAATCTTATGATTTCCATTCTCCATTTCACATAGAAGAGTGTTGTTAACAATCATTATCATTCATTGACCTCATTTAAAACAAATACAACTCAACTAATAATTTGGTCAACAAATATCCCCTTTTTATTTATTGGAAACACCTAAATCCTTCTTACTAAATCAATGTGTCAATGTGAGTCTTCACTTATTTCTCTCTAAAACATTCATTTCACTTCTCTCCAACTTATTTACAAGAAATTGAATGTTCATGGGAGAGAGGGTATCATTTCTTACTTATGAAGTGTGCCATCGATCATATCACTCTATGTCTACTTGAGAAATGCACAGAGTAGAAAACACCTGGATTTGATTTAGACAACAAAGTTGTCCATTACCCCATGAATATGACACCTTATGAGATGAGAACTCATAAAAATTATTTAAAGGGGTTTCCACATTCATTCTAGTCTTAGGACAATAAGTGTGATCTACTTGTAACTCCTGCACTCACTTCAGAAAATGGATAAAAACATTCAGGTGTAGTAGGTAGGATAAGTGACCTTGTAAGACTTCTATTCTTCTTATGTCACAGAGTAATTTAGTTACTACCCATTTCAGAAATAATATTTATTTTGAGTAACCAAGGATGAGATATTGAGAAATTACATACCTTTTCCAATGAATTGATATTCAGACAATCTTAAGAGTAATTTTTTCATACCAACTGATGTTGATGCTGATTGATATGATGACTTTGGAAGATGATTAATGTGTCTCTCCCTCAAGGGAAGAAATCTAATCGCTGACTCTTAGGTTCTCCCCATGAGATTTTTCATCTCCTTCAATTCCATTTATGATAAGAACAAAAAAAATATTCAAAGATTTAATGGAATAAGGTGGATCTTTTTTCCTCCATCAATGTGAACAACAATATTGAGATGATTTTCTCATCCTAGATTCTACATTCATCACACATTCACAACTGATGTTCAATTCTAATTGTGATTGTGTGGACTTAACTATTTCTTCCATGTATTTGTGTGTGAATATTCTTTCTTCAAGGGCTTTCAAATCACTAGAATCTCCTTGTGCAAGATTCATCTTTCTGAGGAATTCTTGTTGGGTCGGAGAAAATTTAAATCATCTTCTAATAGTATGACCATCCCTTTTCACCTCACACATAGAACTTATTAATCTTCATGTAAAATCATCTTTTTTGATATTAGCACTAGTCTTAGCCAGTGCATCTTCCTTCTTTCTCATTCTATCAAAATCTTCTGGACAAACCACCAATATATCATTAGGGAATGAGGCATCAAGATTTTCTCTTCTACATGGCTTCTTCTGAGAGTCATCACTATTAGTAGATATTTTGAATGCACTACCCATGAACTTCTTGGATTTAGAATCCATGGTATTTTAATTTTTCCTTCTTGAAATCTTCTTAGGATAATTGTTTTTCACATTATTCATCTGATTTAATCGTAAGTATGATTTTTCATTCTTACCCACCTTTTGTGGTCTTCTTTTCTTATCATCTTTGGGTACCAGTTGAAATTAACATGCACCATTCACGTGACCACTCCTATTACTTACATCACAGAAGTTATATAACTTTCCAAATATGTTTGCAGTATACAGATGCTTCTATATATGTGCATGTTGCTTCTTCTTCTTTGGGTTTCTCCCCCTTGAGAAGGGTTTTCTCTATGTTTTTACGTTTATGGGGTTGTACCAATAATATAGTGCACAATGCCCAAATCAATTTTAGACCCAACATTGGCAAAAAAACCTTGAATTCTTCCCTTCTTATTTTTAAGATTGTTGAATATAATTCTTTAATTGTTATGATTTCTTTAGGGAGTTATCTTCATCACTATTTCCCCTATCCAACCCATCCATGGTGGTAGGTTTCTTCTAAATTTTCTTAATCCATACTTTTTTAGAATTTTCCTTCCAACATTATTTTTTTATAGAAACAATTTTTGAAACATTAGTACAAGTTGGTAAGGCATGTACATTTACATACTCATCATCTTATGATAGATCAATGAGTGAAGCCATGATCTTCTTGTCACATGATGGAATTATTTTGAGAGTAAAATCTTCCAGTGAGAATTGAGTACTAGATTTAGTTGTTTTCTTCTTTTATGGAGACTCAATATGTTTCTACACAAGATTTGTCAACTAAGCTTCAAATTCTAGATATCTCATATTGAGGATGTCTCCATAGTCTTTAATAATAGTCATCTTTTCTTCACAAGCCTTCTTTAATATTTCAAATTCATCTTCATGCATCCTTACATTGTTTTTTTGTAACCAATATTCATGTTCTTTGATCTTCTTGGAGTCTTCTTCCAAATATACCTCCATGAAATCAGTGATCTTTTTAAGAACATATTTAAGTGCATGGTTATTATCTTATATATTCTTAATGACTCCCCCTTTTTCTTCAACATATTTGAGCCACTTTGAAGAGCACAATTCAAATCCCCTCTTTGTTATCTCAAAGGCACCAAATTCTCTAGAGAGATTTATACATCAAATAAATTTTTTCTTGTAAGCCATTATCCAAAACATCAGTTTCTTCTTCCAGCTGAGTGATATTTTATTGTATGCATTGAAATACTCCAAAGAGTAGTGATGTAGTCTCTTCAGTGATACCATTCAAAATCATTCTTAATCTATCTACTAATATTTTTGAGATATTATAGACTGATCCTCACCTTATCTGATAAAATTTTCATCATTAAAATAATTTACAAATGTACTAACACATACCGCTTCTTCAATTGAAGAATGAAGGTTGTCAATCTTCATGGTGGAATCTTGAGCCACCTTCTCATTACATTCCAAGTCTGGTGTGTCTTCAATGCTGGCTAGATATAGAGAAATAGATGTTTCCTCTTATTTAGATAATATGGACTTCTTATTTAACATTCTCATCTCCTTCTTTTTCCTGTTCATCAGGGTCTCGGTAGATATAGCCTTCTGTCCAGAGATAACTGAATCTTCACTGAAAGTTCACTTCATTGATATCTTAGGAAAGAAACTCAATTCTTTAAAAGTCAATAACATCACCAAGAGAGTCCTACAGAGGTGAACCTACCTATGATACTAACTGAGAGGACCATTTTTGGATATACATAACACTGAGAGGGGGTGAATTAGTGTTTGGGACATTTTAAAATAATTCCAACGTTTATCCCTATACCTCTTGAGTTGTAAGGATCTTGAAATCTTATTCTCTTTTCCCAATCACATGAAATAATATAAAGCAATAAAAATATTCACACAATATTTTTATATGGTTCACCACTCAATAAGAGTAGATACGTCCTTTCCAAGCACGGATATGACTGGTGCATGAATTATCCACTATGATGTGAAATGATGTTACCGTGGATTGGATAAGAAACAATCCTATTGCGAGTGTGAGTACCTACACTTTAGAGGGGGATGGGAAACAATCATCTTCCCTAGACTGGTGATGGACAAGTCTAACTTGCATCTTCTTTCTATTTCTTTATAGTGCCTATGGAGACAGTCTTCTTAATTCTTGAAAAGGTAGGTCTTGTTCTTGGTCTTCTTTAGTGCTCTTCACTTGATTACTTTCAAAGTAGTAGGCAAGTAATTCTTCTTTGTTTCTTTCCATTCTTCTATAGTACATCACCAAATTCACTAGAATTATTCTTTATTATTCTTAGTGTAACAACCAAATGCACTATTCTCCTTATTTTCTTGGCTAGAATCACATACACCAATGTGATTATTTAGGAAATGATGATCATATTACTTGGAATCATCATAATCAATTCCTATCTCTTTTTCATGAATGCATATTTAGGTTGAACCTTTTCTTCCCTTTATTTCTACTTCTTATTTTCACAAGTGCACACACTTGTTTTTTATTTAAGTCACTTCACTTGTGCATGTGAATGCATGAAAGAATGCATTCTCCACTTCTTTTTCGTGTGTGAAAGCTCTTAACTGATATGGTTCATTAAAAACCCACACACATGGACTCTTCATACACTTTCATTTTTGGATTCCACTTGCACTGATTTATGATTTTTCTTTAGTTTTGATATTTATCTTCAAACCAGAATGGGTGATGACCTTTCTTTGTGAGTAATTCTTCTTCAACCAACTACTCAAGGCCTCAGGATTCTTCAAACAATGCACATGGGTGCATGAAACACGTACTTCCCTTCACTGAGACTCTCCATACTCACCAAAACTCAAAACCCTGGAAACAACAGGATAGATATGAAAAAAATGAGGGTTCTTACCTTTGGGAAGGCCATGAGATTCATAGTTCTTCTTCATGATTACGGAGCATGGTTATTTCCCTTTCATAGATTACAACAAGGGTGCGGTTGCACCAAATGTGTACTTGTGGGAACTTCCTGACTAAATGCACCAAGGGTTTTTAGAAAACCTATAAGGTTTTTTGTAGGTACTAGTTCATCGAAAAGTTTTTTGACAGTTCATATAACCTATCAAAGGCTTGTAGTAAGTCTTCTTTGTAGGACAGAGAGCTCATGGGACTATTGTTTTATCTTCGTGGAATGATGCACACAAAGATGCTCTGTTTTTCAAAACATGAGCTCTCAAGTACGTGGGAGAAGCACCTCTTTTATCATGGTTCCTCCTATTTTATAGAAGGGGATCACATCTTCATCCACGTTCAAATATATCCTCTAAATCGTCTGGGATTCATTCTTTTGAATAACTGAGATATTCGGTAATTTAAAACATTCAACCCGCATTTGAGACACATCAGGATTTGTGGCTATTTTTTTAACATAGGCTCCATTCATAGTGAATGATATCCAGAACACGTGCATAAATCTTTTTCATGAATCTCGATTGAACCCTCGTGGCCTCGGAAACTCCATTTTCCTCGGTTGAACCTTCTTCATTGAGATATCACAGGCATTCAAGTCGTAGCTTTCATGAATGGTCTCAGTTCAATCAGACGATCACCATGCATGAGTTTTCATCATCATTGCTGACTAAGAGAGCGATCATGGTCGATTGGCAGTGGCGATGGAGGGCAGCGGGGTCAGGTTACTCTCCATAAGATCAGAGGTTGAGGACGATGCCATATATTTTAGATCTGATCGGATTGATCTTGGATGGCCACAATTATAATGTAGAATACGGGATAAGGTGTGTGGTTGAGATGTATCATGAGATTAGATGATTGGCCAGAATTTCCTCCATGTTTTTAAAAAAATATCCCCCATCAAAACACGCCTTGGTTTTCTCGCAATTTATCAATCTAATCCTTGAAAACAACAGTAATAATTATCCTCTCCCCCTCTGGTGTCGCCCCACACTGGTTCACTATGGGCACCCTTCTGTACCCACCCATGCCTCCTACGGGTGACCACTAAGTGTTTACAATGCATCCATGTGCACAGGACGATCACCATGCATGCAATCCTGTGGGCTTATACACATCCCACACATGCCTCTTGTGAGATGGCTCTACCTAGGAATCCCTATGGGCACTGTGGACCCTTGTGGTCCCGCATGTTCTTTAGGTTGAGGCTGGGTATCTAGCTCGTGGGTTAGCCCAAAATTTTTATTAAGCCTCATAATATGTACATTTAGAAAACATTGTATGCACAATAATGCATGGCCACTTTAAAACATAATGCACATGAATGACTACTACCTTCTAGTTCAAAGCTATGCCACTCCCATATTCAACATTATTATTCCTTCTTTTCTTTTTGGATTATTAAATCCAAAGTTCTTCAATCATCCTCAAAAGGATGCTAGCTCAATGTTGTAAATATTCTATCACACATCATACAAGTTCTTTGAAAATTCTAGGCCAGTTCATTAATATTCAGATTTTTATTCTACATTTCACATAGGAGATTGTCTTTAACCATCATTGACATTCATTGACCTCATTTTCAACAAATAAAACTCAACTAATAAAGTGGTACCAATGGTTCGTTTCTAACAATGATTATGGAAGGCTATACCGACTTAATATTTCTTTGAGAGATTTTATCCTTATACGCAAATTTCCATTTTATTATATTTCATACATGCTTGTTAATATTAAGATTTGTATACTTACGTGATTAACCATGTATATGATAATATTTAATCATAATCTGGCCTTATTTTAGTTCAATCATGAATGCTTGTTTAATTCATTAATTTTGTGATATTGACAAAACACCCATAGTAAATAAACCATGAAACTGATAGAAATTAAAAAAAACTGTATGATCATGAACTTATTATAGTGGTTATTCTATCTAGTGGTTTATAATGTAACCTAAGTCCTAGGGGAGAAACACCTTGAACCATATTGGGTTCATGTTAAAACATTTCCACCAGTCCACCTTTGTATCTTCATGGATTGGTTTCATCTTGGATCCTAATTTGATCAGCCTCCACTAGCTTGGGAGCTTTATCCATTACATAGGATTTCATCTCCCTCATAGGTGGGTGGTAAAAGTTTTCTTACATAAGAGAAACCATTGGAAAACATACCCTACATATTAATGAGGAGAAGGATCACATGACAAAATTATTAATTTAAATTAATAAATCAAAAGAATCTATACACACACAAAGCTCCTGGACTAGCTCATGATCACCCATACAAGAAAAAAAAATTTACAAATAAATATAACTATCATTCATTTGTTTAATCATTTTTTAATATAAATCATGATCTAAGCAATTAATTATATTTAATTAACGATCCTTTTATCTTAAAACATTTTTCTGATTTTCCTTGAGATTCTCATCCATTGTATTTTTAATCAAATAAATTAATTGAAAATAATCTTTATATGTAACTTGTATCTTGGAGGCAACCAGATGAATTCTCATTCATAACATACCAATGAGTATAAATTAACATTACACTTAGGTTAAATTGAAAACATACATATAAAACACCTAACACATGTTGTGCATCATCTTTATTTCCACACCATGGTACATGTCACAAGGGTGTGTATAATATAATATTAAATTTTAATAAATATTTGTAATTTTTATGAGTACAAGGTGTGTAGTTTCGACCAAATGTCATGTAATACTATATACCGTCCATCTGAAGTACACACCCGGGGACATAGAATATAGATGTACTTTGTAAATCATCAGAGTACACAGCGTGTCCAGTGGGACACACACTTTTTAGTTCCGCGTTACATGGTCTCTAACCTAGAAAGATGTGTATGGGGTACACAGTCCATCCCTAATCTGAATGAACTTCATGCTATGTACACCGGGCCACATATAGTGTAATTAGGATACCTTATTCCACCAGTTCCTGGGCAACACACAGAGTCATTTAAGACTAAGATAGACTCCATCACACAGCTTGGATTAGAAGACCATTCATGGTACATGGAACCTAGACTACACAGCGTTTACTATCGAATACACTCCATGTGTTCTGGTGTTGTACAACCAGGATGTTTTGGCCCCTTCAGATGAGATCATTTATTTTATTATAATCAAAATTAAAAGAAAAGATCATTTCTGTAAGGCGAACAAGAAACAAAATTGGAAGAACAGTTCTCTAGATTGATATTTGAATAACTATATACGTGAATTGATAAAATTGAAACATTAAATGCGTAAATAATCAACGAAAAACTAAATAATTACAATCAATGATATTCCCCCTCTCATACAACTTATAGGTTCTGAGTGCAGCGGAAGAGTGTCTGTGGGTGTAGCCAACATTAATTTTTCCATTAACGACAATCAATATGAGATCTGTCACGATAATAAAACCCATGATCATTAGAATAGAATGAATAATTACATAAAGGAAGGGAGTCCCAGAACCATAGATAAGATCATCATATTTTGGTTATAATTAATTTAATTAAAAACAAGAATTACCTTGATGGAATTCTCTCTCCATTGATGTTTCTGGTCATTATATGATGTAATCCGTTGTTGCGTCATAGAATACAAGTGTAGGCCTCCTCTTAGTGTGATCCATACATGCTCCATGTATCTATGAACATCAGTGAAGAGATCTCCATGTTCTTGAATGAAAGAGACTTCACTTGCATTGTCCTCCTTTGATCACGATGAGAGAAGCTTCCAAAGCACTCTCTGTGATCCAGTTGAGGAGGATCTCTCTCGTAATTTGAGAGAATTATTTGGGGAGAAAGAATTATCTCCTAGTTTGAGAGCATTTCCAGATCTATTGTGCACAACCACAAAGAATGGATAGGATTATGAGAATAATATAATTAATAATTTATTTACTTAGAATAATAAAAATAAATTAATTACCCAAGATCATTTATCCATTTCATTTATTTCTCAGTAAGACCCCATGTCTAATAATAACAGTGGACTATTATTATGACATGACATGTGCCCAGAGAATTAAAACTAATATTATTTAATTAAATAAATAATATTATTTCTCACAAATCCCTTAAAAGCTACACGGCATGTATATTAATATAGATGGCGTGTACTTTTGTTTTTCAATTTTCATTATTTCATCCAAAACATTTATTAGACCTTTAGTAATGACGATTTATTTCTTAAATAAATTTCCCTACATTACTCACTAATGCAAATATTATTCCTCCCATAATATATTCTCTCGAATAACTAGTGTCAATATAAATGTGATAAGGAATCATTGAATAAATATTAATCCTTGATCAAGAATAATATTTATTAAACTTATTAAATGAATATTTAATTGAGATACTTGGACACACCTTTTGTTTGACCCTATAGGCATATTTCTCAGTGGAATTAGGAGGATCTTGAAAAAATTCGAAGGTTAGAGTCTAACAACATGCCATGTAACCCATAGAGAAACAATTTAACACCATAATGGCGTGTCACCTACTACGAAAGAAAACCATGTAATGTAATACATTTTTTTCATTATCTCAAATCAAGCGGGGTTCAAGCCAGTTAAATAAACCAATGTGCTCAATTATTCATTCCTTGACTTCCCAGAAATGAGCCTTCCCATTCGTTACCATGGCTATAGAATTATTTAGGCTATATCAATTCCATCAAAGGGAATAAGATATCATGTTCTGTTGTGGATCAAAAGGTACAAATCCATTCTTGCATTATCTATTAATGGATTATTACTCATGATGCACCCAACATATCCTAACTCGATACAAATAGTGTGTGATCACATTTTCCTCGATAAATCTAAGTGAACGAGTTTTAATGCCCATTAATAATAATCTTAATGTCTATGGTCCAATACAAATGTCCACATATATGATCATCCAATGACACTATGAAATGTGGATTTCCTACTGGCAGGACTTGTTCTCCAAATACTCTCATAGATGTTACCAATGGATCACACCATGAGAATTTGAATCGATGATTTATGAGTCTTAACCCTTAATGTCATGTATTATTAGTGTCCCTCAAATAATATCATTCGACCGTAGAACATATATTCAAGAAAAGTGTTCTAGTAATTATGGGATCTCATCATAGCAGGGATCCAATATGACCCTTTAGTGAAACACCTATCTTTGGGACATTATCACACGCATTGTCACATATAAGAACAATAAAGATGTGATAGTGTGTTTATTAAGGAATAATGTTAAAATTAGTTGGTTCTTGGCCACCGACTCTAATAGATTGTAGGAGAATCGTCTGATTTTACCTCCCTCTGAATCAGTGGGGAAAGGTGTGAAACATGGGTTTGATTGCATAGATCTAGTGCAGTAGCCCTCTGATCAGTTAGAGTCCCTTGGTTTAGGTGAGCACCAAATTTTCATGGGTGACAGAATGACTCCACTATTTCATTTTTCTTATCAGCGTGTCTCTCATAGATTATACCAACTACGATATGATTCCATTCCATATCTAAACTATTTATTGATTTTTCTCTTTTGGATGGATGAGAGATGGTTATCCCAAAGTGGAAAAGGAAAATTAATGGCTACAAGGATGGGGTTGGTTTAGAGGCAGGCGTTCATGGACCATTTCCTTTATAAGATTCTGATGACGACCAGGAATTTCACATGAATGGCGATGATACATCTAAGAAGTTATCTATTGATAGTGCTGATCTAATACATGATATAGGTCATTATATCCCTTAGTAGAAGAAGGGAAATAATTTATCCCACGAATCAAGTAGTCGTGTTGTACATGAAGGAAGAAAAACCAAAGGGCATAATTATTAATATTACATGCCCAAAAAAGTGGATACAATGTCAAATAAGAAATGTGGGGATAATATTCAAACAAAATGCTAGGTGAATATGCAAGAGAAGTATCTTGAGATGAACTTCACTCCCCATGAGATTTTTCCCTTAGTAGAGGGTGTGGATTCAAAGGTCCAAAATCAGGAAATAGATCTAATAAAAGACTCAAATAGATAGTCTAATATCATGGAAGAAGCCAAAGAATAATTCCTAAAACTCATTCTTCCCTCTGAAGAAGAAATTCTAGGAGGATCTTATTTTATAAATGATACAAAGGAGGAGGCGAACTGTACCTATGAATGAATGAATAAAGTTGAAATAAATGAGCATAAAATGGTATAGATAAAAAAATAGGATAAAATTATAGCATGATGATTTAATGGAAATAATATTAACATGGAGGAATACATTAATCTTTTGGATATTTTGGGACAACATTTCGAAGATATCATCAAGGAAGGACAAAATTCTAAGGTAAAAAATTTAAAATGTGGATTATATAGAGTGACTAGTTCTAATTATCTCAGCATTTTATTTAAAAATATTTTATTTTAGTTGTATTTTTAATGAACTTTTATTTCTCACTTATGAGTTCTCCACCTTTTTCCATGAATTTTATTTCGAATAAGAATTTAATTTTCAGGTAGTGGGGATAATGGAAGGAACCCCTGCAAAAGTTTGGAATTGTAACATGTGTGAATAATGGTTAATAAGAGAGATAAATGAGGGTAAAAGGGGATATAACCGTTCTCACATAAAATGAATAGTAATGGGCATCTGTAACAACATAATCCCTTTTTAAAAAAAATATTAATAAAAAAGGAATAATATTAAAAGGAGTGCTCGATAAAAGCGGTTAGTAGAAGATCTCTTACTAGAATGTGTTACTCTAGAGTCTTGGGAGGAGATTCTTGAGAGCCTGGGGGTACCTTGGGAAAACATCAGTGAGTATAGGGAAGCGTTTGGTCATTCTAAAATGTATTTTACTTATGATAAGTGGGATTTTGGGTTGGTTTATGTAGGAAAATAGGGAGATTTTTTTATTATTTTGGTTTTGGACTATACATAATAAAATAATCAAAGCCACAAACCATAGCATAGTTTTGTCCCATTTTTTCTACCAAATGGGAGTGGTATATATTAATTTATAATTAAAATGACATGAATTATTAAAATATTTCCCATTTTGAATGAGAGATGAGTCACAATCATAAAGAAATGATTTTAAAATCATTAAATATTTTATAAGTCCTGGAAGATCATAATGGACTTATAAAATAAATAACCTTAAAATCACATTATTTTAAATTTGAAACATATATTTGGTGTTGGATCTCATTTATGATATTAATTAAATCCTTTTTGGGTCATTTTAATTTCATAAAAGACTTAGTATATTTATATGGTATTTAATTTTTTCCTAAAAATTGGATTGTGTTTGAAAATTATGAAAACATCACTATTGGATAATTTTGAGATAATTATTCTAAAAATAATATTCATTTTACCTAAATAATTTATAAAATATGATAATTTTCACTTAAAAAAACATTTATTGAAAATAATGGGTTTTTTACAATATTTTTTGAACCCTTAGAAAAATTATATTTGACATTGTAAATATTATATAATAATTTATATTAAATAGAACTTATTTAACATTATTATTTTGTTAAAATATTATTATTTTTAAAAAATAAATTAATTTATAAAATTATTTTTTCTGAATTGAATTTGAATATTTTCAAAAATAATATTTTTTCCTTAAAATAATTTGAGAAGTAACAATAATAGATTAATTTTTTTGATTATTTTGTGAAATATAATGTACATATTAGTAAATATAAGGTCTTGATACATATCCCTTCAACACACTAGAATATGTCGTAAGAGTAAGGTGCGTGATGGTGGGTCTTTCATGTGGCCATTAATTGAACATGGTTTGGGTCATGATTTCAATGAGCTTAATATTCTTCTATAAACAATTTTTCTTATGCTTAAGCTGTTGTATATCATATTGGTCTTGGTATAGAAAAAATCCCATAAAATATTCATCCCACAAAAGATTTGAAAAAAAGGATTTATATGGTATGATCCTACTTATTGAGGCCACCACATCCTTCTTCTATGACAAGTGGATTTGATAAAATACATTATTTATACTAGTCATGTGATTAATATTAATCAATTATATTACCAATAGTAATGATAATTAAAAGTCATTTATAATCAAATTGGATATAATAAAACAGAATAATTTCACATGTTTTTTATACCCATAAGATATTCAACTAAAAAACAATGAGAAATTTTATTCATAACAATTTGGGTCTTTAAAATTATCCGAATTTAGAAAATATTCCCTTGAAATATTATTTTACCACACACAAAAAAAGATGAGGTTAACTCTGCTTCATCACATCCTCTAGATTCCACGTTTCTTGTTCAAACACGTGGTTTAACCAGAAAACATTGTTGTGGGGAATCATCTTATTTCATAGAACTTTTTTTCTATTATCTAAGATCTTCACCATCTGATCCTCATAGGAAATGTCATTATCCAATGATACCACCTCTTTATTTTTTACTTGTGAGGGTTCTGGTATGTACTTTTTTAATAGGCATACATGGAATACCTTATTTACTTGATATAGGTTCAGTGTGTGTGCTTTTAAATAGTGCACTACTCTGATGCGATCAAGGATCTCAAAATGTCCAATGTTCCATGGAAGAATCTTTATTTTATTCTGAATTACCATCACACTCTTTCATAGAGATATGAAGAGGAATACCATATCTCCAGCAACAAACTATGGGTCACATCAATAACTTTCATTATAGATCATTTTTAAACTCAGAGAAACATTGATGTACTGCTTAATTGTGTTATCCTTATCAACTATTTTATCAACCATTTTGATAACTAGAAGACTTTTTCTCCAACATCATCGCAACATGTTGGTGTTCTACACCTCTTCCCATAATGTTCTTCATAGTAAGACATTTGGATGCTTGATTGGAAATTATTGTTGCAAGAGAACTCGACCAGAGGAAGATGTCAATCCCATCCTCCATTGTAATAAATTGTGAATTCTCTCTACATGTACTCAAGTGTTGGGATATTCCCCTCATATTGGCCATCATTTTTTAGGTGACAAACTATACTGATTTTTTATATCAATTTTATAGAATGATTTATACATTTCTAAAACATTAAGGTAAATCTTGGATCTCAGTCAGACACAATCGATAGTGGTACTCCATAAAATATTACCAATTACATGATGTATATCCATGAATGTTGATCTAGTGATAAATCATCTTTCATTTCAATAAAGTGTGAAGACTTTCTAAGTCGATCCACAACAACCCATATAACATTGTATCCTTTGTATTTCTTCCGAAGAATGGTGATAAAGTCCATGGTATTATTTTTCCATTTCCATGTTGGTATGGAAATGGTTTCATCAGCCCCATATAATTCATTATTTCAACCTTCACTTGATGAATTACAGGGAACTTTTATGTATATTATGTGATATACTTAATCATTTTATACCACCAATATTTCTCTCAGTGAACTCGACACATCGTTCTGTTTCCTGGGATAATGGAGAAATTCAAACTCTGTGCATCATACAATAGTTCCTTCATTATCTTTGGATTTGATGGTACACATATTATTTACCAAAATATCAAAATTGTTTCTTATTTAACATTGAACTCTAAGAAATTCCATTTCATAATAGATTCCACTTACATTATAATTCCCACATCATATGTTTTAGAATCCTTCACCATTTTAAGAAGAGATGATTAAGAATAATATTTGAAAGGAATGATGTTGTTTATTATTTTATGATTCCCATGTAAAACCTCATTAAATATAAGAAGATCTGATCCTTCTAAATTTGCACTGATGGTAGATTTTATGGATCCTTTATACCTATAGAATCATCCACTTTGTTCTTATTCCTAGTATGGTAGTGGATTGAGTAGTCCTAGTCCTTGATGAGATCTTACAATATTTGTTTTGCACATTAACCTCTTTTTGTGTCAATTTATTTTTTAGAATCTTGTGGTCTGTATATATTTCCCACTTCTCCTCAAAGAGATAATGCCTCCAAATTTTCAAAGCATAGATCACCTCTGTCAACTTCATCTCATATATGAGATAGTTTCTTTTCATCAATACACAACCCAAACCCTTCTTTGAAGCATCACTGAAAATTGTTAAATGTTCCCCCTAGTGGGTAATGTTAGCACACTGGCTATGATAATCATCCATTTCAATTCCATGAATATTTTTTCACATTGATCATTCCAAGAAAATCTGACTCCCTTTTATTTAGCTTGGTATTAGAGTTCCACAATTGTGAGACTTTTCTCACAAATTAGAGATAATATCCAGCTAATACAAGGAAACAATATATTTTCATATCTAACATCCTTAAATTAATTTTTTTATTTTAAGGATCCACATATATCCCATTACTTTTGATGAAATTCCCCATGAATGAGAGTTTTTTTAACCAGAACATAGAAATGTTTTACTTTTCATAGATCTTCAACTTTATCAAGGACTTTAGAAGAGTGAACAAATGTTCCTCATGATCCTCATTGGTTGGGGTATATTAGAATATCATCTAGAAAGACTATAGAAAACATGTCGAGGTAATATCTACATACAATATTAATTAAATCCACAATGATTTTTGTAGCTTTAGTGAGTCTTAATGGCATCACTATGAACTCATAGTGCCCATACCTTGTATGAAAAGTAGTATTTGGGATATCCTCCTTCTTCACCCTAACATGGTAATATCACAACTGTATATCAACATTTTATAAGTATTATTGTCCACATAGATAATCAAAAAGTCATCAATTCATGAAAAAGGATACTTTTTACTTATTTTGATCTTACTAGTATAAAGATAATCAATAAAAAGGCGCTTGGACCTATCATTTTCTTGATGAAGAGGACTAGTACACCCCTTGTGAAGCACTTGGGAATATGAATCCTTTATCCCTATTCTATAGTATTTGTTTCATAAATCCCTCAAGTTCCTCAAAATCCATCCTATATGTTTTCTTGGATATTGGAAATGCCACGGGTATAAGATCGATTGAAAATTATACCTCTCATCTAGGAGGAAGAGTGGGAAATTTCTCTTGAAACACATTAGAATAGTCCCTCACAATAGAAATCTATTCAAGGATGATCTTTTTTCCTTAGACTTAATTATTTTATCTAGATATGCAATATCATAGGTCAATAGTATCTTTGATTTATATGGTGGTTCTAAATAAGACTCATCCTCATCCTTTCACTTGTATAGAATTTGGGGTCGATTTTCTATCTAGAGAGTTATTTACTTCTCATGGAAATATATTTTGGCTATATAAAGGAAAATCCAATCCATGCCCAGAATTATGACAAATTCCACCAAAGGTAGTATGATGAGGTTCACCAAATGCTTCATCCCTAAAATTATGAAATGGGGGGATTTATATACTAGGGATTCAATAATTTAACCAATTTTATTTTTCACTAACGTCTTAACATCCATGTTATGTGGTGGTGTTCTAATAGTTATGCAAAAACTTCATTATATGAACCATTGAATTGAACTAGAAGAAAAAATAATGTTCACATTTCTTGAATGAATGAATGGTGTGCCTATCACCAGTTCATTGTTGGGATCCACCTCATTGGTCATGATAGAAAAATCTCTCCCTTGTTGCCTCATAGGTTGTTGGTTGCCTCAGAAAACCTTTTCCTTTGTGCACTAGTTCACAAAGTGACCTGGTTCCTTGTAGTTCAAGAAGTGAACAATGTTTTAAGGGTTGACCGGTGAATTAATTTCCTCTATCACATTGGTGGGTTTCTAATGTTGGAAATAATTTTCCAGGTTCCCTTCTCTTCCACAACTAAACTATTTCCATAATCCCCTTGGGAAATTTTTGGGGTTCTACTTTCCACACTGTTGACAATTTAGATGATATAATTTTTAGAACCATTAGATTTTTCCACCAGAACACTAGAATTAAACCCCATTATTCACATCTTACCCCATTATACCCTTGAGATTCATTGAACATTATTTCTAATTTGAGTTCTTATCATAAAATCTCTCAATATATATAAAATTCATGGATTTTCAAGGTTTTTTCATAGACAAGGATTTAGCCGACAAAAGAAGTTTTCAAACTTGAATTCAAGGTTAAAGATAAAACTAGAGGTGTATCGTGAAAGTCCTGTGATGTTTTCCTCATATGTCCAAAAAGATTAATCATCAGTTGTCCACAGTACAAGGAAACCCCTTTACGTTTTAATATAGAATGTGTGGGGAAAATATTTATCAAAAAACATTTTATGGAATTTCATCCAATCAAATTCTTTGATCTGTTCCCTGGGATTTATTTTCTTGATCAACGTCCACCACTAATAATATTCTCCCTCTATATGATAGAAAACCAGAAGAACATTTTCTTGTTCAGCACATTTATATATGGAAAATATATTCTCAATGTATTTGATCCATTTTTCTAAGATTAAGGGAATATATGATCCATTGAATGTAGGAGGCCTTTATTGAATGGAGCTCTTGATTGCAGGTTGTTCTCTCTTAGGGGGGTTTTTTTCACAGCTCCTGATCAGAGTTACTATTAATAACATGAGTTATCTTAGATCATGTTGTGAAAAAAAATTTTATTCTCGTAACCATTGTATTGGGAATCTCATTTTGGGAATCATCACATTTCCCTTAGCATTATTTGTTAAGACGATTTCTCCTAGTTCTAGACATTGTCTTGAATAAAAAAAATTGGGGATTGGAATCATAATTAAACACATAAAGGAGAATCCAATAGAATTAATGGAATAACATATAAATTTCATTTATAAACATCGATTATGAGTTTTTAGGAGCTATTCAATGTTATCAATGTTCCATTTCCTAACATATATTCTTACGAGAATTTTTTTCCATTCATAATGCTTCATAATGAGTTTATGATTATTCCAAATAATATCCACCTAGGAATGTCCAACCAAGTGAACAGTAAGGACAGTTTTCTTGTACCAAATTACCCTGAGTTAGGCTTGTAACATCTTATTAGATATGTTACCCAATGGTACATATGTTCAAGAACCAACCCTACTTGTAGTATGCATACATGTTTATATTTTATTGATAAACCAAATACCATATTGTTACAAAATATAAGAAATTTTTTGTTATATTAAGTCTTATCCCTATGTCATTATCTTGAGTTCTCAAATCCTAATCTGCCACAAGATTTTTCTAATCCAAATACTAAAAATAACTAAACATATCCTCTTATACCCACAATAACAACCATACTCTTTATTTCAAATTCAAACATGATTTATTACATAAAATTACATATAATATATTGTCAATGATCAAAAGGCCTAGTGTATTTGGAAAATTCATTACATTAAATGAACACTTAATATATTAAAAGAAACATATTTATTGGAGTCTTCTTTAACATTACCGAAATATTCCATCATACTTGACACATCATGAGAAAACATTGGCACAAACATAAGAAAGGGGCCACCTATAAAGCCCAGTACAGGAATAAACAAGGAATAACAAGATTAATACAATTCATGTTAGAAAATAAGAATGCCAAGGGATAGTAAAATGAAAATGACTAATAATGAATGATATAAAACGATAATCAAAACATGTTAAATGTGGCAAAAAATTAAAACAATGCATTATAAACATAGTTCAAGGATAAAACCACCAAGACATCATGGTGGAAAAATTCCCATAACGGAATCAGTTAAAACACTTATCCCAACTTGACATATCATGATACAAACCATTAGTCGAGGAATTGGAGTGCTATATAATTCAAGGCACGCCTATCACATTCATTTCATTATCATGCTTTAATGTGCGACATAGAACAATCAACATAGATTCATTTATAATTTTAATGTATTCCATGATCAAGAAGTGTTGAATACATACATGTATGTACCAAATAAATTAGTTATATGTGTATAGTGTTGAATACAAATGATTTAAATGAGAATTGTGTTCACTACACAATTGTTTTGCAATGGAAAATCATGGTACAATTTCAGCCGCATAACAGCTTCACATAGAAATTCATAAAATGGATTAATGAAATAAAAGTGTCTATATTCATTTATAAATGAAATGAAATTTAATGGGGTCATGTAAAGTCATGTACCAACATAAGTAATGGATATAAAGGAGTTACATAATAATTAAACTTGAAGAAAGATTAGAAAGTAAACAACCCCTGTAAATTTTCTTCATGGTAACGGGTGTTCATAAAGGTTCATTGGAGGGATAAATGATATTGAAAGGGGATACCATAATTTATACATAAAATTTAAATTAAGGGGTATATTTAATAACAAATATTAATATATTAAAATGAAAATTAAAATAGATAGCATTAAATAATTGCATTATTAAAGAGAGGAGTAGAAGATACCTTCCTTAATTTCTGACTCCAGAGGCTTGAGAGAGGCTTCTTAAGTGCTTGTTGGAGCCTTGGGAGCACTATAGGGAGTGGAGGGAAGAGTTTGGTAATTATATATAGAGTTGTATTGAATGTAAATGGGCTGTTGGATGTTTTATATATGGAAGGGGGTATTTCTTTATTATTTTTGTTTTGGAGTCTTTTTAATAAAAATTAAGAAAACCAAAAAACATCCCACGGTGTTTTCCAATGGTTTCGTAAAAATGGGATTAGTATAAATAATTTTATAAGTTTGATGGTTTAAGATATTAAAATATCACTCTTGGTTATTTGGAGGTGAGTCACACTCTTAAATAAATTCATTTAAAATATCAAAAATATATTATAAGTTTTTGAGGATACATATTAGATTTAAAAAAGAAAATAGAAATATATTTTAATTATTTTTATTGGAAAACATTTATTTCCTCGTGTAACCAATTTTTGTTACTTATTATATCACTTTTTGTTAATTTTGATTTCACAAAACACAAAGTATATCTATACTGTTTTTAATTTTTACCCGAAAATTAGATTATCTCCAAAAATTATGAAAATATCACCATTGGATAATTATGACATATGGAGTCAAAAATTAATATTAATTTTATCTAAATAATTTTCAAAATATTTTAATTTTTTATTTTAAAATAAAAGTCTACATATATTTAAAAAAATATTTTTTTAAAATATTTTTTGAACCCTAATAAAAATTACATTTGAGTTAATAAAAAATATAAAATAATTTATATTTAATTATATTAATTAAATAATAATATTTTAATTGAACTTTTTTTCCAACATCCATTAATTTATAAAATTATATATCTTAATTGAATTTGAATATTAACCAAAAATAATTTTAATTCTCTAAAAATCATTTACAAAGTAACAATAATATGATGAAAATATATTCATTAGTTCATAAAAAATAATGTACATATTACTAATTCATGGGTCTTGACACAAATACCATATATAAACCATCATACACACTAAAATTAGAAGTTTGATGGTGGGGTTTTTATGGGGACATTCAGGTAACATGTATGGATTGTTATCTCGATGAGCATGAACTTATTAAATAAGTGGCAACGCTTATTCTTAAGATTTTGGATCATAGATTCGGATTTTTCTATGTAAAATCCTAGAAACACTACCTCCTTTATAATCTTGTATAGAAGGGCTTAATATGATACCATTCTAATAGTTGAGGACACCACTTCCTTTTTTTGGGACAAATGGATTTGATAAAATACTATATTCATAATAGTCATGTGACCAGTATTAAAATTATATGTTATCAATTATAATTTTACTTAGATGTCATTTAAAATAAAATTGGATATAATAAAGAAATATAAGTGCATGTTTTTTCTAAAACCATAAGACATATAATTAAATCAAAAAGGGAAATTTTATTCAAAAAAGTTTGGTTCGTTACATCAATCATAGAACTCATAAAATCTATTTAAATGTCCAAAATATAAAATAAACTAGTATAGATGATACTGATACTTCTTGGAAGGATGAAATGGTGGGAAACCTAGAGATTCCTTGAGCTTGAAGGGTCATTTAGGAAAACAAAGAACATCTAAGAATAACGACTCAGGCCCATAATAACTGTCTTCTATGCAGCCACCTTCTGTTTAATAATTTCTAACTAATGGATTAGATTGATATACATTGTATTGTAATCAACAGGCCACACTCTTTGTTTAGTCATTATGATATTCCCTCTAACTAGAACATCACCACTCAAGGTCATTCATCTAGGGATCATGAGGACGTTTACATCTACACATTGAGTGGATAGACAAGAAAATTCACCAAGGAGAAACCCTAGGATGAATTGTTCCTTGCATGTTATTCTATCATCCTCCAGAGAAGTATCCAAGGCAACTGAAAGGGATAGAATAAATAATGGGTTATGTGTGATTTAGGTATCATCCAATATAAGGTGACTTGAGTATATAGGCTATGCTTCATTTTATTATAGTATGGGGCTAAGTTGTTCCATATCATAGTTTATAAGGTAGTGTGCAAGTCCATGTTCTATATGTAACACCAACTGTAGCTTCTCCCAGAGTGCCTCAATATTTTGTCTATATACATAAAAAACATCACACCTTCTCCATGGGGAGGTGGTAATTATCCAATGGAATGTTCACTACATCCATGGAATCCCATTGAATGAGTTACCGTATAATGAATGTCTCCCAGTGATGAACACCTAGGGAAATTGGCACAGAACCCAGTCTTAGAAAAAAACCAACTAAACGTGTTAAAGAGAAATCGAGATAATTCTTCCACATTCCATAAATAAATAAGTTTCATTACATTTTATGCGATTGTGTATGAAGAAGTATCCAACCATAAAAATTTCTGGGTGATCGAAGAAGAGTACAACGACACTGCAAAGGAGGACATTGGGATCATAATGGTTGGTATTGGAGGAGGGGTAGTATGAGGAGTGGGATAAATTATTGTGTAATACTATATACTTTTATTTCTCTATAAAAAATTCTTAGACACCTTCCTCTGTGTATGGATGCACTTAGTCAGAGACACATGCTTGGGCCTACGCATATAGACACATGTGATATAAGTGATCTTGTCAGCTAGAAAAGGGTGAATTTGGGGGTATTCATGATGGCCTGATACTATAGTAACATAGGCCTTGTGGTGAGGCAGGGGGGGCATTTCCAAGAATAATTAATGTGAATTCCATTTCCATCATGGTTGTATTGCTGTAAAATTTTGATGCTATGAGTTTTTGAATTTTATTAGACTTCAAAATGCTGGATTGTGTCCCTCACAACATAACATTTCTGGGGTTTGGACAACAGTGATCAGTGAAACTGGGGTTATGATCATTATTTCAGACAATAGAAACATCAAATACCACCTATTAAAAAACTCAATTAGAATGGATGTGGACAAACTCCACCGGAAATAGAAGGAGATGGAATGTTTTTAGACAATCCGGGGTAGATTGTTGGTGGCCAAAATTTTACGAAACACTTATTGTGAGCCATAAACTACATCTCAATTCAGCTCAAATTTTAGATGCATCTAGAATCCAACAAATATAGTCTACATGGGGGGTTGCTAACTAGAGGAATCATTTTATCCTATGAGATATGTAGAAGAGGGATCTGGTGAGAGAATCATACTACTGTTTAAAAATGTCAATTCCAACATATAAAAGGATTATGTGGGATACTGGGTAGTGGTATACATGAGTTTGATCTTTCATCAACTCATAAGGGTGATCATGTTAGTGAGTGAGGTTACGAAACATAATGGATGTATGAAATCTTCTTATATAGGGGAAAAAATATGCATCTAGGGTAGTATCAGCTAGTGCTACAATGGAGGTGGCATAATGCGTTATTTCACCCAATCCAGCTGAAGGGGAGGGTCTTCCCCCAAAAGAGTCATGGGCACATGTAGGGGGGCCTTAGGTCAGATTTAGTAGAGAATGGGGGGACCAAAACAATTTTTATGGTATCTCTTGGATTAAACCATAAATACCTATACCCTAGATCTTTTGTTGGCCTTGGGAAATCCAAGGATGAACATTATCACAAAGAATTAGTGGTGGATGTTAATCAGAGAAGGGGTAAACCTGCTGGAGGTGGTTCATACTCATATCACTACTAATGTTCACTCTTATAAGAGATTTGAATACCTGGAATCCATGGATCTTATTTCCCATGTACATTCGAAACCTGTGCTTCCCTCTGGCCTAGTACGGGTGGCATTTAGTGGCGTTTCTGATGGTGAAGAGATCCCATATTCAAAGGAATCAACTAAGAGGGAATCGACATGGGATGGTACACAGAGAACTAGTGATGGATAATCCCATGGGTCTTCCACCTACAGGGAGAGTCCTTAAGAAAGTGGTGATATCACCCCATTGGATGATATCATTTTTCTCAACCAAATCAAGGTAATATACTTTACTTAATTGTCTCATCTATCACATCCCCTCATTTGTTCAGAGGCTGAAACTGGGAGTTTTATTGTGCAGGATAAATCCAAGAACGGACATGGGGGACATGTTTCGGGGGACAAGAGAGCTCTATTAGGTTCTGGAGGTCATGATTTTGAACCCATGCTTGAGTTTTCCGTGATGGTACAACCCATCGAGGAGGTTTACATAATTATTTTGATGCCTTTGATCCTTACAGTCATCTATGGGGGACCACTCCCTATGATATCAATTGTGGAATCCACTAATAGTTAAAAAAGTCACCTAATGAAACTCATTATCGAGATACCTTTTCTTCAAGCTAGAGAAGAATCTCAATCCATCTAGCCCTTTTCAAACATTAATATATATTTTTCATCAATGTTTTTTGTATTATTATATATATTTTTCTCAAACAATTTTTGGAGGATAAATGCTATACATTTAAGTTCCAATTAAAATAATGAAGTATTATATGGTGTAACACCTTATATAATTTACATGACCATGCCTCATCCCAATTCTTAGACTCTGTATTACTTTCTACCCTTATGTGAGCTATATTTTCCAAAACCACGATCATCGATCAAACTGAATTACATGATCTTTTTTCCATAAATTATCATGTGCGTGAGAACCTAAAAATTATATATGGTCTATGGATCTGGGGAACCTTCTCTGATGGCTGAACCTGCTCTTGAAGGACTGATCATTCAAGCAGACTTAACCATGGTCCATGAAGGGTATCATGTTGCAGTCATTAGTGATGCAACTAGAGGGGAAGAGCTAGAGGATATTGTAGGTGATGGTATTTGGGAAGGGAAATTTGAATTTATGAAACCTATTTATATTGTTCCTAAACTGACTAAAAGTATCATGGAGAAGGTCCCTATTGTTTCCAACCTTGTATCCATTTCAGAATATGAGCCTTTCCCAACCAAAGAGCTAAAAACCTCTCACTCTGACATCACTAAATTGGACCCCATTATTTTGTGTAGTTAATGGAGGAACATGTGGCACATCATCATCCACACTATAGATCCAAATTTAAAGATATGGATGGGGTCTCTTCGCTACTAGTTTCACAAATTGTGTTCCATAGTGGAAGACACACGTTCCTTCTATGCATTGTGTCACAATATCTTGGTCGAGTGAGTGCATTTTGAGATCCATCATTTTGACATTTCCTAGAAAAAATATAAATATAATAGAACCCATAAGCTATCAATGGTCAATAAAGTAATTTAATATCATTCAGATTAGATTAATAATTTTTCAACCTTCCTCGATGCTCATGTTGATCTCATCATCCAATTAAAGAATCTACCGGTAGTGGGGAAGGATCAATCAAAGGTGAAGGTATATCAAAATGGATATGGACTAATCAAAAAAATATTGAGTTTGGATTAGGGATGATGATATTTTCATGGGTCTGAGGAGAAGGAAGAAAATGTCATGAGGCCGTAGTAGGCCTTGTAAACACTTGTAAAATGCTGGTTGGGCTGGACCACTCAATTGTTGGGGTGGGGATATAAGGAATTTTTTTATCAAAATAATAGAGGATTCATTTATTGTATGACCCCCTTCAACTACATAAGTTTCTTGTCCAAAAATGTGAATGCATGGACAAATTTATTTTGTCTCATTTACTATCACACATCAATCATAATCATGACACTACTAATGAAAAATCCATAATCATGTGTGGATCATTATAGTATTGATAAAAAGGTGGAATCCATGTGATTTCTCATTTACATGAGAGTGTTATAAAATCATCTACCACTATGGTACAATATTTATTTTTCTGACCATTAGGAGTGTTCAAGCAAAGAGAGGCTACAACCATATAATGTGGCTCTATGAAAAACTGACATACTTTTAAAATGTTCACTAATTCTGGAATGGGGTAACATTAGGGGTGTTTAATTCTAGATGAAAAGGTGGAATTAAAATAATGCATCATGGACCCCATTATTTTGAACACAATGAGGGTGGCATGAAAATGGAGGACAATAATCAACCATGTTCAAAACAGAACATCCATTATCATATTTTTGAGTATGGGGAGAAACAAATGAGGGTGATTTGATAAAAATAATTGAAATAGGGGTCTATCTCAAAATTTCATACAAATTACTCTTGGGTGTGTTCCAAGGAAGGTAGATGAGACAATTTGGAAGTGGACTGTTACCGTTATGCAGAACAATTCAGACATGGGGAGGATGAGGATTCAAAAAAGGGAAGTATGATGTATGGAGATGAAGTGTTGAAATTCCTTACAGTATTTCAACCCTACTGTAATTACTCCATTAATTCCTTAAGAACATTATGTAGGAATATTATTCTGAAAAAGGTCAAACATTTCACTTAGGGGGAGTGTCATATCAGATTCCAGATGACTATCGAAGAAAATGAACAATTAGGTAAGTGGTTGGTATGGAAGGAAATGGATTATTGGGATAGGGCCTAAGACACTCTTCATTTTTACATCATCAAATGAGGATGACAGTCATTTAGTGTTCTTTCATGTGGTGAGGTTTTTAGATATGAAAATTAACATCAATTGGTGAGGATGATAAACATGCAGTTTAAAGTCATATGGTGAGGAATTTGTAGCACATAGATTAATGTCATGTGATTGGGACATGTGAATCAATGTGAAAGATACATTACCATTTAATGTTTCAAAGG
This sequence comes from Viscum album, assembly GCA_963277665.1. Lineage (NCBI taxonomy): Eukaryota > Viridiplantae > Streptophyta > Magnoliopsida > Santalales > Viscaceae > Viscum > Viscum album. The sequence continues at coordinate 159,272,095 of OY728155.1, read as the reverse complement.
AAACAATAGGGTTTTATAATTTGGGTACTCCCTAAAATTTCATATAAGGAAAGTGAGCTTCAAAGACCATGGACTGAGAAAATGATTCTAGGGTGAGTCACACACAGATTAAAGTCATGATTATTGTAAGAAAAGGTTATTTATCAATGGGTATATGTATGGAATATGGGAGAGGTAACCTGACTATAATGGATGGTCCTAGGAGGCCACCTAGAACATACCACATCTCAGATAAATTTTTGTATTCATAGGTTTTAAGGTCTTGATTATTCAAACATGAATCTTATGTTAATGTCAAAGAGCTTACACCATAGGGTTAAAATCATAAAAAGATATGTTTAGCTTGTTGGAATATAAAACTATTATGAAATATGTTAAAAATTTACCTAATGAAAGAAAAACATTACCAATTATAATTAAACATATTTTAAATTCATTATACTCAAACATGGACTCCTTGTTTAAGGACGTCGAGTTTCGACCAGAGGATCTCAGCTTACGGTTATAGAGTTTGGACCAATGAGGACCCTATATTTTTTAGTGAAACGTGAAGGTGCAGTAACCTGAAATGAAAATAGGTAATAGGTGGGACCTATGCTATGTGAAACCTAATTGGAAGGTTTCAAAAAGTATATAGTTTTGATGCTAGGACACGGGGCTCCTTGTTTGAGTTAATAGAGTTCGTATCAAGGGAAAACATTTTAGGGTCATAATTCTTGGAACATTGGGATTTTTTTCTCAAAATAATTTGTACAACATATAAAATATTTCTTGTTGTAGAATTAGGGGCCTCAAAATCCACATAATTCTACATAAAAAATCATTGAGATAATATGAACACTAATTAAGGTCATGATGCCCGAACCATGTCATTTAGTTTGAGGTCACAAAATCTTGGACCTATTACAAATAGTTTATGATCATAATTATTAGAACATATCATAGCATCTCAAAAACATATGTGTAGAATAGTGGAAGGAAAACTCCAATGTGAATCAGGAGAAAAAGAGGCCCTACACCACACACCACATTCTTATCATCACTTACACACAGTTTAGAGTCTTGATGCCTGGACTCAGACTTCTAGTTTATGTTCAGATATTTTAGACTATGGGGCCCTCAAATGTATCCCCCTTTCTTAAGTATAATTTCCTCCTAACCCATAATATTTCATGATCCATGGATGGTCCATGAAATAAGGAGTTTCATAGACTTCCCATTAACTTCAAGGGAGAAAATAATGAGGGTCAAAAGTGGAAAGAAATATTGTGAGGGAAATTGTGACTTTTAATAACTAGAAATTGAGAGAGGGGAATAACAATACATTTGGTAAAAACTATATACCAGGATAAAAAAAATATTGTATATAACCTTGTCAGTTGATTATGTGGGAAAATGTGGGATTTAATACAAACAGATTTCAAAACATTGGATATGTTGTTTGTCTCCAAAGACCCTTCGATGCGTGGGACCATGATGGTAGGTGAGGTAGTATGGAATGAGACCATTCATTTTGGGAGCCTATTTAGATTATGAGGGGGAATATTATCCAAATAAAAGAAACCATGAAGTGATTGAGTAGAAGTGGTAATATTTTTAATGGAATGTGAGGGGACCTATGAGCTATTACACCACATTCCAAAAATATCCAGATGAACATGTGGGTAGGTGGGAGGTAACGTTAGACAAAAGGGGAATGTATATAACTAAACCTAGATATAATGGAGGAGATTTCTGCTACTATTACATTATAATAATATATAATTAAATCATGTTAAAAAAGAACTAATTGTTTAGTATTCTTTCTAAACTACATACATACATGAGTTTTATAAAAAAAAATAATACATAAATTACAATATATATTTTTTCTTTATAGGATGACTTTATTACATATAGCATATCTCTGCATATCGTTATTTTTGAACATCGGAAAATCTGAGGGATGGAAACATAATATGGTTGGGCTCAAATTCTCAACAATGGTTAAGTATAAGAGAATAAATAATTAATCAATGATAATAATCATCAAATAATGAAAAATAACAAAACTCACATGCCATGTAATCAATAAATTATGAAGGAAGTGTATAAAACATATAGTAAAGTAAATAACTAAAAACGAATTCCATTTAAAAATATCGATAAGGAAAAATAAAATTGGGAATGTAAATAAATCAAAGCACATGAAATTTAACCAATAAAATGATAATGATATGCATCCATAGACATTTTCATATTTAAAATATCACAGATAATAAATACTGATTCTGAACGAAGAAAATGATTAATTATCTGACGTCATGTTTCCAAAAAACATGATACCTTTATGATAAAAAACATTTAAAAACTGGATTAGAAAACAACTTTCAAGACCTTTCACAAGAACATTTAAATTTGTGGGTAGAAACCCATCTATTCTCCTAGGAAACAAACTCAAAGAGTTTGATTCCAACAAATTTCTTCTCAAGAGACTATAAAGTCATTGAGGTGGTTACTTTAAATGTTCTTAGACCCTTGTCTTTCATGTCCAAAGCATTCATTATATATAAAATTATAAATTTAATTCACAAAAAATGTGTGTTATAAAATATCTAAAATGAGTAATGGATACAGATTTTTTAATATTGTAACAATACATGATTCTATGAATTATTATTGTTTAATTAATTTACACATTTTGGTATTTTTTATTCCATAAAACACTAAATATAATTTTTTTATATTAAATCACTATGTTTGGATTGAATTATACACAGAAACGATTTAATCATGGGGTACATGAAACTCATAGATTAAAATTTAGTACCTGCGACACTATATTTGTCTAGTGTGGCACACAATTCTGAGTTTCATCAATCTCGTATGTAAAACGCAAGACTGAGTTTTACCGAACGACAATATACTATTAATATTATTATTAAAATTTTATTATCGCTACTACCTAGAAATTGGAAACGAAGTTACAAATAAGATTAACACAAATGTGACAATATTATTTGTACAGTTACATAAAATGAATCCTTTTTTTCAATTAGTATAATTTAATGAATGAACTATTTGAAGGTAAAAAAATTACATTTATAAGAAAACTATTTTTCTGTGTACAAACCACATTTTATCTCAACAAATTATTATAACCACTATTGATGGATTGTTTTCATAAAATTTATATATTATATATTCAATTAAATTTTTTAGACTCATCCAAAAAAATTTATAGTCATAACATAAGAATAAATCTAATTTTATGAATATATATATATATATATCTACTAAGTTATATTAAAACCTTTTAATGGAGAACCAATTTTGAATATAATTTTAAAAAAATTTAAAATTGTAATTTTAAAATATTAACATCATTTTTTAAAGTGGAATATCAAAATTTACTTTGTGTAAATATTTTTTATTTTTCAAAGAAGTATCATATTTTGATGAATAGTCAAGAAACGCTAAATTATAATCAAAAACTATTTTTAATATAAATAGTTTAGATAGATAAATTATATTTTTAAATGGTTTTAAAGTTTAATTAAATAAATTTTATATCATTTAATCCAATTTAGGCCATTGAAAGAAATTACATTGAAATTGGATAGAAAAACATCCCTATTTTTTATTCATTTACGATTAAAACCCACTGTCATGAAACACCTATGGGATTGAATTTAAATTAATTTTTTCCAGTTACGTGATTAGAATTTGGAAAAATGGGTTCCATATTTGGTATAAAAAAATTATATAATTTATAATATAGTATACATGGTTTTTACCAAAAATAATTGGGGATGTAATTAAATTATTTGCAGTGATTTAGATAAAAATTAATTTAATTAATGGATAACATTTAATATTAAAGGGATAAATGATTTGTAAAAATATAAAAAATTCATTTTATGGAAATATTTCACCAAAATATCATTTTTAACTAGTATTAATAATTATATTTTTTTCATGATGTAAGCGCGACCTCAAAATAGTGTTTAACTTTCTATATTTATAATAATGTCACTCCTCCTCCACTATAAATGGGAACTCACCAATAACTTCCCCACACCTTTAAATACCTTTTTAAAACACTAATTATACAAAAAATAATCTTCCAAGATCACTCCTCTCAACCTATAAATCCTATATTTGCACATAAATACAACCATGGAAGCCCATTGGTGTAAACCAGAGGGAGTTACTCAAAAAAGGTAACATCTTTCCATAATATCATGTGTTTTATTTTTATTCTCCACAAACTCAAGTATTCTTATTACATGCATGTATAATAACCTCAGTAACCTAAATAAACTGATATTATTTAATTATAATGGTTTTACCTGCACTTAAATATACTTCCACCTAATGGGTAATGAACTTACCATTCTTGTGTATGACAAACTACTGCCTCATGAAACGATGATGTTAAGCTTAACATTACCACATATCATGGTTTGAAATTATGATGTACACACTATCTTATATGATTTATGTGGTATTTATGATGTATTTATGATTTTTTAGTTATTATATTACACATAACATCATTCATTTCAATTTTTGTAAATACAATTACTTCATGTGTGGAAATGTAACCACTGCCACCTAGCGATGTGATTTGTTCACAATTTATATGGAATGTATTAAGGATGGATTTAGTGATCTTCTATGATATATACTTCAGAATAATTATACTATAATGATATTATATATATACATCTGTGTTTTATTTTTTTTATTCAATATGACAATAAAATTTAAACTACATTCATGCATACATACGACTTACCATCTCTATAAATGGTGTAATTTATTTCATATTTATATATATTATATGATATTATAAGAATTTATATAATTAATATATATGAAATTTATATCATGTTTTAAATTATGTATATATTTAAATAATGGTCTATTTAAAAGGACCAGGAATAAAAAGTCAAAACATATAAGAAGAAAAAAGAGGATATTACCTGAAATATAACATTAACATTAAAATGGTTGTTAAAATGGTAACATAAATTCATAATAAAATAATATATTACATGATATATGAGAATATGGTTCTTTATTAGATGTATAATAAACATAGATATATTATATAGGAGGTTTGATCATGTACAAAAAATGGAAGACTAAAGCTAAGGGGTTTCTCATATCAATTTTTATATCTATGAGATATATGCCTTATTATCCACTCATTTATTGTGTGTGGTGTATATACTAACCATGAATGCATTCTATAATTATTATAAATAAATTCAGTTGTATTTACATATACATTTTATTATCTTTATTATATTGTTTTTTATGGTTCAAAATTTATTAAATAAAAAATGTAATTTTTGTTGCATGTTTCCTTCTTTGAGATAAATGCCTTATTATGCACCTATATTTTTATATGTGGTGTATATACTAATATTTTACATTTATATCATGAATATTTTTATTTAATGATATTTTTTTATTCATGTAATTTTATTATTTCATGTATAGTATGATTCAACTTTATCAATGTGGTTATAGTTTATTTCTACAATCTTATTGTTTGATGGGATTGTTTATGATTAAGCTTTGATTAAGGAAATATTATGATCCATATTTCAAGAACACGTATGAATTTTCATATGATGAAGTTATTTATGATATATTCACGTATTTTTACTACTTTTTCACTCTTTATAACATAAGATAAAGAAGAATATTTTTTATGAAAATCTGACATTATCTCTCTCTTTGGTAAGAAATTTGTGTTCCTTCAAAACCTTGATTTGTAAAACATGTTTCAATTTTTTTTTTAAAAGTATTTGAAATAATTATAAAATACCAATTTATATAATTTCCAATTTTTTTCTTTAAAAATAATTATTTCAATTATTTCAAAGCTTATCTTATATGCTTTAAAATGATTTTAAAATAAACATATTTTTAATAAATTTTCATGTTTTCTTTTATAAATCTTAAAATAAAAAGGTTTTCAAGTATTGTTTCAAGATCCATTTATATTTTTTATGGAAAAAAGTTTAAATTATTTATCAAGTACATTTTATATGTTTTCATGGGAAAATTATTTCAGCTTTATTTTATATATTTTCTAGGAAAAATGTTTCTTATATTTTTTCTATATTTATTTACATGTTTTAAAATTATTTTCAAGGAAAATTTTTTTTAAAATGTTTTAAAGATCGATCTATAGTATTTTAAAAAATTAAAATCTTTAAAATATTTTTTATAGATTCCATTTTTATGATTTCTAGTTATTTTGAAGGAAAATGGTTTTCAAAATGATTAATTTTTTTAATTTTTTTTTAAAAAATAAAGAATATTTTCTTAAAAAAATGTTTCTAAAAGATATTTTAAAAACAAATTTCAATCTAAGATGAAATAAATTGGTGTTACTCATTTCTTTTCTAGTGATGTGATTGATGGTTTCAATTCATATTCATTATAAGAATGTATTATGTATTTATGGAATGATTTTAATGAAACTCATTTCACTTTCATAGGTGATATATTTATGAAGCCCTTATTCCTTTGTATGGTGATATGTTTACGAAACCCATTTTTTGTTCATAGTTTATATGTTTATGAAACCCTCCTCCTTTAATAGGTTATGGTTTGATGAAATGAATATGAATCTTTTCTCTCTTATCCTAGGTTCTAATATGATTACAACATTATGAAACCCATTTTATCTAATTGGTGATTATATATGGATGCTTATGATTTAGAGTCAAACATATGTATGATTTCATTATGTGATATGTAGGACCTATATCTACCTCCAATGCATTGGGTAATGATAAATGTTTTATGATCCTAAAGGTACATGGGAGGGAATCCCTATCCTGAAACAAGTGATAATCCAATGCTCGAAACAAGAGGCTATGTGGGAGGGAATCGAAATCCAAAAACTAGAGGGTATATTGTCAGAATCCCAAGCTCAGCACAAGAGGGTACATGGTAGAGACTAGTAATCCCAACAGAATCCCCAAACAAGAGGGTATATTGAAGGGAATACCAAGACCAATATAAGAAGCTACATGAGAGGAAATCCATGCCTGAAGCAGGTGCACATGTTATCAGCTCAAGCCTAACATGTTATGAAGGTCTTGTTAGGTAGCCTTGACATAGAATTTTATATACATACGTGTATCACACAAATTCTATGTCTTATTCATATGTTATAATTTTATGGTTTAGTATCCTAATTCCCATATAATTCATGTCTTATGAACTAAAAATATGTTTTGGCATTTTTCATTTTTTTGATCTTTGATATGTTGAGAATTATCTTATAATGTTATGATCATGTTGTCATAACCTTATGATAATTTTTTCTCCCTTTTGTTTACCCATATAGAGAATATGATATCACCCCTTTCTTATGTATCCATTACCTATATTATGTAAAATGGTTTTAAGTAGAAATACAAAAGGGTAATATCTTTTTGGGAAACATTGAAGAACTTTCACTAACATAGAATATTTTGATTCAAGTTTCCAAAGACACTAATATATTATATTCCTCAAGAATATACTTTTTAATGGGATGAATATTAATACAATATGATGTAATATACATGTATGTCATAGGACACTATAGTTGGTTGGAAAGGAATGGTTTAGTAAACCTTTGGAAACTAGGATGAGGAAACTTTATTGAGACCCCTTTAGATATTTATAAGAATATGGCTTGGGATGTATCTAAGGATATGTCTAAGGATATGTCTAAGTATAAAAAAGTGTCCCAGAATGATGGTGAAGGATAGGAGAGTGGTTTCTTAGTAATACATCAATGTTTAGAAACTATAAATAGATGTCTCTCTCTCACAGAAGTATATAGGGGTATAAAAACAAAAACACTATATTGAGATAAAATTGATCAGGAATAGGTGCATGAAATAGGCCTTACTGCACACTTAGTTTGACACTCCCTACAGATATAATTTAAGAATTCCGAATCTATTTACGAACCATCATGTAGTATTTAGATGGATAATGAGTTTATTGATCTAGGATGAACCAAAGTCTTAATTGATCAAAATGAATATTTTATCATTTATACATCAAATAAGTATTTTTTCACAATTATGTGGTTTTATTTAATGATAAGTATTTCTCAAACTATTCTTTCTTGTCATCTTTAATTTCAGAAACCATAGGGAACCATGCGAAACAATAATTAAATGAACAGTACAACGATGTCCATCCTGATAAACTAAATTTTATGGAATATGGATTGAAAATATTATTACTATTACCATACAACCTTATCAAAAAATGAAAAATTATGATTTTACAAATGAATAAAGTAAAGGAATAGAATTTTATGATATAATTTCTACAGAAATTACCAACATATTTTATTGGAATGATTAATCCACTAGTTGCCAAGAAATGGATTTATAAGAGTGAAAAATATTTTACATTCTCTTTTTTTCAGAATGTGAAAAAATTATTATGGCAACATATCACATGGATGTTGAATCAAAATAGTGGTGGAGCATTATTATATATACAATGAAATAAGGTAGAAATTAATCACCAGATAGAGTAAAGTTTAAGAAAATTGTATTTATGTAAGTACCTTCCTTGTATTCTTATTTCAGAAAGGGATATTAAATATTCCAATCAATACCATATTCATCATAAGAAAATAAGGATATAATTTAAAGTAAACTCTAAAAATTATAGTGAGAATATGATTAAATTTACTTTACACTCAATGAGTTGAAGGGAACTTGATTGATATTGCATCAGGGGAATATACAAATGTTTTAAGTGTTGAAATAAAGGTAATAGATTTTTTTAATTCAATGGAAATTGGAATAATGATAATGCTCCAAAAAATAAACCACCTATAATTAAATGTTTCAAATGTAACGAGTATGGTCATTATGGAAGAATGTACATAAAACCTATGGTTAAGGATAATGATTGACATCCTCAATCTCTCATGGTGAGGGATAATGGTAAATATTATGAAATCACAAAGGATGAGGTGAACCATGATAATTAGGGAACACGTATACTCCTCTTATATACTAGTATTTTTTGGTATGATATTTTTCTGAATAATCTATATGAAATTATTATTTTTCATTATTTAGTGATGTTTCACATGATTATCTCCCATCAATTATGTTCTAGTTTAGAAAAATTATATTTTTTATTATATCAGTACAAGGATGGACCAATTTTTCCATTGAAAATATTTTGGTATATTATTAGATATTATTTAAGGAATAGTGGTTTAATTATATTTTGGAAAGGTTATATGGTTAACTATTTATCAAATGTTTTATTTAAATCATTAGAAGACATTTTAGAGATTAAACTATTATATCGACATATGAGGATTTATGCATATTGGACAACCTGTGCTAACCATTTTTCTTTGATTATACCTAAATGCATTTGGAATAACTTATCACTATATTGATGCATCTTTGTATCTATTAGGGATTCAATTATAAAATATTCACCTTAATTTTTTGGATAATATATGAAGTAGAGATTAATAAATGGAAAAGGTGAGATTTACCTGAAATAAATTAAGTATATATTCCCTTGAAAATTAATAATCCTTAGGTAATGGATCTTGAAATAAAAAAATTCTTATTATCATCATTTCTGTGATATCAATGACCTCTTACACACTTCTTCGATTTATTGTTTTGTGATTGTTAAATTTATCTGGATCATCCACTTTCATAAGATCGATTATCTTTATCAATATCTAGGGTTATTTATGCTTTTCTTCCATGTCCATGTTTCACTTCCCGCCTTCGATCTCCTATGTGTAAACCTAGTTTGGTGTTACTTTTCATAAACATTATGATTATAACATTAATTTTTTAATGAATATTTTATTATTCATTTTTAGATTGTGGGTTTCAATAAAACGGAACATTAAAATAATAAAAAAATGATAACCTTGATGAATTTTTAAGTCAAAATTAATTTTATGGGAGGAATAATTTAAGACCCTGAGATTTTGTGAATTATTTTTTCAAATTAATTTAATCATTTTGATATTTTTCATTTCACGCAACACTAAATATATCTTTTTATATAAAATAGACAAGTTTTTCTTGCATTATACATAACACTAAGATAAGAATAAATTAAATGAAACACATATATTAACACTAAGTACACACAAATATATGTTTATATTTCTTTACACACAATTACAAGTTCCTCTGATATCTTGTATATAATGTAAGGCCAGCTTTTACTAAAATAAAATAAACTATAAATAATATTATTAAAATAGTATTAGAGATACCGCCTATCCATTGGAATGGATGTCATGAATAAGATTAAATAAAACATGAAAATATTATTTACACATTTATATAAAATTAATCATTTGGTAATCAATTATTGTAAGTTAATGAAATAACTATTTGAAAATAATGAAATCACTTTTTAAAGAGAGATATTATTATTTGTACAAAGACCATTTAATCCCAATTAATTAAACAAACCACTTTGGATGAATGTTTTTATGGAATTTATATATTATATATTCAATAAATTTTTTGGCACTCATCCAATAATTTTTATAGGCATAATATAAGAATCAATACAATTTTAAGAATAAATTGATGTATATTTATAAAAGGTGTTTTTACTTCCTTCTAAAGGAGGACCTATTTATAAATAATTTATGAAACTTATTAATTTCTATTTTAAATAATAGACTTCATTTTTTAATCTAGAATATGAAAATTTACTTTGGGTAAAGTTTTCATATTTTTCAGAGAAGTTTAATATTTTAAATAATAGTTAAAAATATTGAATTGTAATCCAAACATGATTTTTCGTATAAATATGTTACATGTTATATTATATTTTTTATTTTATTTCAAGATTAATTAAATCAGGTTTATGTAATTTATTAAAATTCAATTAATTGTGAAAAATTTTTCATTTAAATTTGATATGAAAACATCCCAAACTTTTGGTCATTTTGGTTTAAAACCCAGATATGACAATAGGAATGTGAGATTATTTTTAAATTAATATTGGATACTTTTTTTATTATAATTTAGAAAATTGGACTCAATATTTTGAATAATAATAACTTTTTATTAGTAATATTGTCTAATTAGTTTTTTACCAAAAATTATTAGTGAATGTAATTAATATTAATTTTAGTGATTAAGGTAAAAAATAGTTTACATACTGGTTAAACATTAACCATAAGGGGATAAATGAACTAGAAATATCTTCAAAATAAATTGGATTGAAATATTTAGACAAATGACACTATTGGATATAATTTGGACAATTATTGGATTTTTTATTATTTAAGGGATACCTCCCAATACTGTTTACATTTTTATATTTACAATATTGTCACTCCTCCTCCACTATAAAAGGGCGCTCACACCCCTCAATTCCTTACACCAATTAAGTTGTTCTTTTCTTCCTAAACCAGCCCATATAATCTCCAAAACATCCTCCTATCAACCTTTAATTCTCAATTTTGTAATAAATATAACCATGTAATCCCTTTGTTTAAAACTAAAAGGAGTGACTCAATGAATAGGTACATCCTTCCACAAGCTCTATTATGTAATTTTCATTTTACACCAACTCAAATATTCTAATTCCATAATTATATAATAAAATAAATATTATAAATATAATTATTTGTTATATTCTATGATTTCAATCTATACTTATAGACAAAGTCATCTAATGGGTGACAAACTTGTTGTTTTTTGTGTATGGCGAACTACTGTATCACGAAATGATGTTATGTGTTTTCTCCTTTCATGACTCTAATGGATGGAAATTATGATGGAAACTATATTTTATATGATATATATAGTATTTATTATATATTTATTCTTATTTAATTATTATATAACAAAAAACTTTATGATTTCCATTTTGTGTAAATATGATAACTTCAATTGTTGAAGTGTGGACTAGCACCACCTCAAAGTGATGTGATTCATTCACACTTTACGTAGAATGTATTAAGGATGATTATAGTGAAATTATATGATATATATGACATAATAGATATAAATTAATGATATTATATATATATAAATATATATATATATATATATATATCACATACATTAATTTCAATATGATAACAAAATAGAAACAACATTCATGCATACGTACAACCTATTATCTCCATAAACTGTGTATTTCAATTCATATTTCAATATTTTATTGATTATTAGAATTATTTACATAAATAATATATAGGTTATTATATCATATTTAAAATTCATGAAATAATAAAATAATTATCCACGTGAGATTATCATGAATTATATGTCAAATCATTACAAAAACAAAGTGGATATTACCCAAAACAGAACATTAACATGAAATTTGTTAACAAATGGGTAATATAAAGTAAAAATAAAATAATATGTGAAATTATATATTATAATATTGTTTTATGGTGGATTAAAAATACTATTATACTTATTATATTTCATTTTTGAATGTTTACAATGAAATTAGAGACTCAAGGTAAGGGTTTCCTCATCTAACTTTTTATATCTATGAGATACAATCATTAGTCACCAATAATTTGTTGTGTGTGGTCTATATACTACTCATGAATGTGTTATATTATTATTATAATTAAATTTATGCATGTTAAAATATCCATTTTATGGTATTTATTTCATGTTTTTTATGGTTCCAATTATACCAAATCAGTAAAGTAATTTTTTTTCTCAAGTTTCCTTATTTAAGATACATTATGTGTTATAAACCTATATTTTTATGGGGTGTATATACGTCCATTTGTATTGTTATATCATTTATATCCTTATTTAATGATATTTTAAGCATCATTTATGGGTATTCTTTCATAATATTATGATTCAATGTTACCAAAGTGGTAATATTTTGTTGCCATATTCTCAATATATATCAGGATTGTTTATCATTATGCATCCATTGAATAATTATTTTGATACATATCCAATAGAAAACTCATTAATTTTATTAATATATGTTTATTACTGATATATTACTATATTATTACAATATTTCAACTCTTTCGTAATTAGGATAATTAAGAAATTGTTTTTAAGAAAATACGACATTATCTCTCTCTTTCGTCATAAATTTGTGCTCATTAGAAACTATGATTTATAAAACATTATTTAAAATAATTTTTTATCTTTTAAAAAGATAAAAATAATTTTCAAATCTCCCTTTATATGGTTACAAAATATTATTTTCAAAAAAAAGTTTTTCAACGATTTGAAATATACTTCTATATGCATTCAAATTATTTTCAATGAATACAGTTTTGAATATTTATTGAAGATTCCTTTATGTGATATCATAGAAAATGGTTTCTACTTTTTTAAAGATCATTTTATAAGTTTTCCAAGAAAAATATTTTCAATTTTTTTTATGATTACTTTAGATGTTTTCAAGGGAAAAGTTATTTAAAATATCTTAAATACATCATTATGTGTTTTCAATGTAATTTCAAAGAAATTGGGTTTCAAAATGTTTTTAAGATTAAATTTTATGTTTTCAAAGAAAGAGGTTTTAAAAATATTTTTTGGCATCTTTTATTTCATTTAAAGTTTATTTGTAATGAAAATGGTTTTCAAAAGTTTTAATGTTTTAAAAAACACTTTCCAAAGAAAAAATATTTTTTACACAAGAATGTTTTTAAAATATATTTAAAAAATAGTTTCCATAAAATATGACATACATTGGTGTTAGTAATGAATTTTAGAGGGATATGATCCAAGGATTCCATTTATATTATTTCAATGGATGGTTTATGTTTTTATGGAATAATTTTTATGAAACCTATTTTTATTTTGTGGGTTATAAGTTTATGAAACGTGTTTCTATTTCATAGTTTATAAGTTTATGAAAACATTATTTTATCACAAGTTATATTCTTATGAAACTCTCATTCTTTCATGGGAAATTATTTGATTAAATTATTATGAAACCTATTTCTTCTTCCCGAGGTTATGATATGATTACATGTTTATAATAAACCCTTCATTACATGGGATATTATTATCATCATCATTACCTTTTTATTCAAAACCAGATACAAAACAAAGAAGAAACCAAGATATAGGTGGAGGAAATAATGAAGGAAAAGTGCATCACCCCAAATCAAGTTCACCCCCTTAGTCTTAAATGAGAAACATGAGAATGAAAATAAACTAGGGTACCAGGGGTCACCGTAGAGGCCACGTGATCTACCACATTGTTTCCCTCCCTCCATGCATGGCTGACTCAAGTGTTACTATCAATGAGGGATTTTCATTTCCTGATTATGTAAAAAATATAATAAGGAATGGTACCTTTCCCATGTAAGGAATTATGAAAAATGATAGAATCATTTTCCACTTGGGAGATGTAATGCTCCCTCTTCCTACAAATGGAAATACTTGAATGAACTGCCTTTTCCATAGCTTAAAAAGAATTACCATTTCCATAATACACTATGAATTCCATAACCACACTACCCATGAAAGACCAAACCATGTCTCCACCACAAATTTCACCCATCAAGTAGGAACCATCTGTATTCAGTTTGATCCCACATTCAGGAGGGCTCCATCACACCCATTTCCCATGTTGCCTGATACATGAATGATGGTCCGAAAGATGAGGTGAATACATCTTGTAGTGAGAGGAAGTCTGCAACCATCTGCCATAGATTCCACAAAAATCACCCAGGATGCACCTTACCCTAACGATTATTTATATCCTCGTAGAAGAGATCCCCTCAAACCTCACCCTGTTTTTGCATGCCATAAACACTAACAACCTGCGTTGAAGATGATGGGTCTCGCCATTATTTACCTCCCCAAACCGTATGATCCCTAGAACCAACACTCCATGAAGGTGTCAAAACTCAATGCAGAGGAAGAGTACCTTGTAAACTCCCCAAAAAATCCCACACCTAGCAGGCCCAAGCACCATTGAAGAAAATTTGTCTTATACTATCTTCATGTTTGTTCACACAACAATGGCAGTAGGATACCATGCTACTTCTGAGCTTTTTGATGTCATTGTCAGTTGGTAGGGAACTGTTCTGGATCCTCTGTGATAGAAAATTGAATTTAGTAGGGTTGATTCTACACAACGCCAGACCATGATGACCCCCTTTCTGGCCTTAGGGAGAGCTTATCCTATAGAAATCCTTATCATGGAACTTTCTAGAGGTGGAGTGAGTGAATAAACACCGGTGTAGATCTGTGCACAATATAACTGAATTCAAAACAATATGTTGGTTGGCGTCTAGGATTTCTCTGAAAAAATGACGGAACTGGCTTGCCTCCCTAAAATTGATCGAAGGATCTGAGCACCATGGATAATCGAGGGCTCTTCCCAACCAGTTATGAATCCAAAACATAATGTTTCCGTCTATAATAATCCATTGCATGTTTTTCAGGATGTTTGGAATAATGATGCTGACTGAGGTCCTATGGGACATATATCTCTCTCCAATGTACTGAGTAGTGATAAATGTTTTAGGATCCAGAAGGTACACAAGAGGGCATCCCAAGCCTGAGATTAGAGGTCATTATAATCCAGAAACAGGAGAGCACACATGAGGGAATTCCAAGCATGAAACAAGAGGGTAAATTGGAAATTATAGAAATCATGAAACAAGAAGGTACTAGGGAAGGTATCCCAGGCCCGAAACAAGACGACACATGAGAGGGAATCACAATCTCAAAACAAGAGGGTACATAGGAGGGATTCCCAAGCCTGAAACTAGAGGACACGCTAGAGGGCATACCAACCTAGAAATAAGAGGGTAAATAAGGGGGATCCCTAGCATGATGTTGGTACACATGTTATTTTCTCAAGCCTAACATGTTATGATGGTCTTGGTTTATAGCATTGACATAGAATACTCAAGGATTATGTGTATTACAAAAATTCAACACCATATTCCTATGTTATTGTTTAATGGATTATGACCCATATTCTATTATGATTCATGACTTATGAACTGCCAATATTTCTTCTATGATTCATGTTTATGATCTTTAATATGTAGGGAATGATATTTTAATATTACATTCATGTTAAAATACCTTTATGCTAATGTTTATCTCTCTTATTTACTATTATTGATCATTTGAGAGAACCACTTTATTTTGTTTTTTCCATAGGTTTTGAATAATGCTTTTAAGTAGATGTACTAAAGGGGAATATATTTGAGGAAAAAAATGAATATCCTTTACCAAGAAATTATTTTTTTACCATTTTTCCAAATACCCTAAACTATTATAGTCCTCAAGAAGGTACTTTTTTAGTGTCATGAATATTGATATATAATAATGTAATATCCTTGTATTTTATTCCTATGAAACTATAAAAATTTACCCAAAAACTAATATAACTCTCAATGTAAACACAATATGAAAAAAAATTGTATACAATTTAGGAAATGAATGTATCCATGAAAAATGATTTAGATAATTAGGTTAAATTCAATATTCCATTATCATATGAAATTGAATATATAAATGGAAATTCAAATATAAATCAAGGGATATAATTATAATACTATCCTTGGTCAAATTAATCATAACCCTTGTAGTAGAAGAACAAAGATGCTATAAAAAATAATTAATGTGGAGTAAATATAATGTTTTTTAATGATGAATTTAAATAATATAAAAGGATAATTAATTTTTTTTGAGTAAATACAATTTTAATTTTTTAAAAAAGGAAAAACCTTAATTTAATTTTTTTTTAAATGGTAAAAATTCATTTGATTATTCATTTTCAAAACGTAAACAAATATTGAAAAAAATTATAAAACATGGTTTTGAGAGAAAAACTATCTGGAACCCAAGAGAGAAATGGAATTGGGTTATCTTAAAATAATTTTATAAAACATTTGAATTGAAAGATTGAGAAAATGAATCTATTTCATGGAAAATGTCATCAATAACAAGAGTAGAATAAAATTAATGTATTCATTAAAAAATTATCCAATAATTTCCTCTAATGGAAATTCATGTGTAAACAATCCCAAACAAATTTTTTTTGTGATGTAAGCACTTGAAAATACTGTAATGTTGATTGGAGTATCAATCAAAGAATATATTACGGGTATCCAATTTAAATAAATTAATAACAAGTTTAAATACAACAACGGATAGTAATTTTGTGTTACACATATAATATGAAGTCTTTGAGAGTGTGAGATGACTTCATGATCAGTGGGGGACTCAAATTTCCCTTTCTCCATCAATGCCTATTATTTTGAGACATGGAAGGTCATGATAATAATGCAGAAACATTGGACAAAGGAGGTGTAAATCCCACATGAGGTTTCAGACTTCCCAAATAGGCATGGATAACCCCATGAGCATGATAGACTACCTTATAGGACAACCAGTCATCATATTTTTATGTAATATTACTAGAACTATGTTGGCATTCATTATAGCCTTCATTGTCTATTTTGAGATCAATGGAGAAAATGTTCACCTACACAAACACATCACCTTACTAGACCATTACATGGTCTATATGTTCCTTGATCCAATAATTAAACAGAAATAATTCCATGATGGTGTGTCTAAGGATTCTGTGGGATATGAAATGATCTGCATAGCTAGTGAATCTATCCTCCCATGGATTTCTGCACATCGGAGATGTTAGGATTCCATTATCATGTGATAAAAAGAAATTTCAAGGGATATATGAATACATAAAGCAATATTTATGGTTTATTCTACTTGGGAATGTCAACCAAGGATCCTTGCCTTTAAGGGGGATAGAAATACATTTTATCATCTAGTAACATATGCTTGGAAAGTTCATTCTTAATAGAGTTATATAGGATGAGTGTATGATTGGTAGGGATAAATTTGGTGATGCTCTTATAGTAAATATTTTAGAATGTGTACCTACTCAGAATCTTCTATATGCATATCTGTGGATGTCTCTACTTTTAGGGATCTTCTCAACGGAGATAGTAGAGAAAATGGACATGAATTTTGTCTGGATTGCTATAAATATTCTTCTTAATGATTACCATTTTCATAGAAATCTTAAAATATACAGGGGTTGTTATGAGCGATATGGGTATGGATATAATTACCTTTATCATTCTCCATACACATCATATTTATTTGATACTATGATTGATTAATATCGATTCCATACATGGGGATATTCTACTTGGGGAACGAAGTTTTTGAATCACTCATAAGTCCACTGATTAAACTTGAAGACATTTAAATTTTTTTTCTAGCACTTGGTGGAACTGAAATTGTAGAATAACAATCAGCGTAGGTCCTCCAAAACAACAATGGACACCAGAGGTAGCTGGTTGTACTAGGAAAACACAGGTCCCTCTAGTGTCTAGATGAAGTACACAAGTTTAGAAGTTTCAACTAGTTTGGGGTCCCCTACTAAGGTTTATGATTTAAAATAAAGTGGACCTAGTTCTGTAATGGTTCACCAATCCCATTGAAGGGGGATGAGCTATGATTTCCAAACTCTGGGGTTTCTCTGACATTGTCTACCCATGTTGGGTAGGAATTTTCATAAGGTGGTATTTACACCTGTCATTTCTCCAGGGCCTTAACTTGAGTAGTGGAAGCATCTACCAAGTCATACTATATGGTTATATGGATATAAATTCGTTGAAATGATTGTAAATTCTGGGATTGGCTCATAAAATGAGGGACTAGTAGAGCCTGGTTCCGGAGTGGTATTATCATGCCACTCATGGGTGTTTGGTGACTTCTACATAGGCAAATTTCTATTTCCATTTGGTTATGCAATTAATATATTTTTGGGACCACCGATATTTAATGGATGTTGTTGGATGATGAGGACTGGTTTCCCCAGTGAGGGAGATATGGGGTTCCATAAGGCATTTCTAGAATCTAGTAACTTCTAATCAATTATGTCAAAATAAATTTTTTTTACTCTTTGAATTGGTAGATAATGGTGGCTATCATGGGTTCTGCCTCTATTATCGTTGTATCCTCAAATGGATTGGATTGATCTATATTGCCCTTTCCGCATTCTAGATTTCTATGAGTAGGCCACATTGACTTGTCGAGGGGATATCCAAGGCCATATGCCTTCTTCTGAGGATGAGTGAAGATGCTTTCTAGAGGGACTTTCTATGGTTGTTCCTCCCCTTGAGGTGGATTTTCCTTTTCATTCCTTATGTTGGTGAATTTTTTCCTCTGATCCCTAGGAAAATCCTTGATAACCAAATTAACTATGGTGGTACATGGATGCTAACTTTGGACATTGATGGATAGTTTGGACAATCAAAAGATAGTACTAAAATAGAGAGCATCATATTATTGCATGCTTCTGATCTATACCTATACTGATACATATTCCATAATTCAATAGAGAAATGTGAGGTTCTTGTGGAAGGATTGTTGAAGGACCTAGTTGTAGTTGTATAACTCATGGTGTTGAGATATCAGGATCACTACCATCCCAACCTTTTTACACTATTTTTATATGGAATCGAGGAGTTCTCACTCATTTGATATGATGAATAATTTTCCAAGAGGTAATGAAATGTCACCTTGATAATCGTGTAGAAACAAACTACCTAGTCCTCATTTAGGGATTCTCGAATGTCCAATTTTTGAGGTTCAGGTAGCAAGAACACCACTAATATCTGACTGGTAGCTAAAACCTCCCATGATACCTCTTTATCTGAGGAAGAATCTTAATACTAGTCGAAATAGGCCCCCATTAGATCAATTTGAGTTATGGATGGTGGAACGGAAATTGACTTGTTCAGCTTCGTGTTTATAAATAGTATAGTCACTTCGTGTGTCAAACATCCATTACACACTGGAGCATCCCTCGGGGGTGGTTCTAACCGCATTATCAAATCCATATAGGATTGTGAATTCATCATTTATTTTTGTGTGATGAATATAGTTTATATCAGTGTCCCAGAGGAGTGGTTTCTATCTAATTTTTTTTAACCTAGACCCTAATATCTCTCCATATTATTTGGTAGATATTGAGAGGATGGAAACTCGTGATGATGGAGACAACCACATTTTGATCCCCTTGAAGAGGGATAAAACATCATCCACTAGTAGGTATCAATGGAGGGATTTTGGGATCCTATTGATATCATCTTATGAGATTGAGAATCTCAATTTTCTATCTTCTACTCTAGACTTTATATGTGGGGTTAATTCCCCTTCATCAAATCATTTTTCACCTCAAAATCTATGTGATAAAAGAGGTCAATGATGAAATATAATATTCTATGGTGTCACCTCTAATAGTTAATGTTATATTTCCTTTTGTTGTATAGTTATTTAAGGAATTGTATTTCTTCCCGATGAGGAAGAGATCTAGTTGGATTGGTAGAGACATGGGAAGCACCTTTTTGATGGATGATGAACACATAGGGAGGTCCTCCATGTAAGATATTGAATGAATGGGGAGGACCTCTACTTTGGTTTACTAGAGAATGGAGAGGACCATTGTGTTGGTTCTCTTTGTCACGTGGTTGACCCTAATAGATATAGGTGGTGCTAGAAATTAATAGAGTCAACCTTCTAGGCATACGAGTTAGCTGACATCTCGAACCCAATCAATAAAATATGTATATATTTTTTTCTATTAGAGGGATCTGGTGGTGATGTCGATAATGGAATGGGCCACATGATCCCAATAAGATAACCCTTTTCAAGAATTATCCAGATATTTCCCCTGATGTCTGTGCTAGTTCCTCCAAACTAATTTTGGATGAGAAGGGTTGAAGCCCAACTTTTATTTATCAAATGGGACCAGTTGGTGATGTCCTTGATGAGGCCATGTAGGATCCCTCCAAAGTGGCCCCTTGGTGGTAGTCACTACTGGTGTTACTAAAACACGACCTAACTCCTCAGTGTAGGGGAACGATTTGTCAAAATTCTCTAGAGATAGACTCTATAATCAGTTCATCAACAAAATGATAGGTGTTTCCCCCTGGAACAACCCTTAGGGGTAGTGGTGTCGATAAGGCATCGTTATAACCAGGTCTAAGAGGGGAATATATTTGCATGGAATGAACACATCATATTCAGTTAATAATACTAATGTCTGGATCAAACTCCTATGGATGATCTCTGAGAGTGAGATAGAGTGTTCATTCTTGGTATGTGAAGATGAAATTGATGTCATGGTAGAATTATAGTTCTGTGATATCTCCACACGAAGGTTCCTTCTTCTCTGGCTCATGTGAGTTCCAGGTTCTTGAATTACCATGGATCCAATCATGTAATTAATATAAATTCATTTTTCTGTATAGGAATGGAATAATTGATTCAAAATTCCCCATGATCATCCAACATTATAAAGAATAGAAGGATCCATACTGATGATATCAGAGACCAAGGATTTCTAATAATAACTACCCCAATTTGGAGGTGATTTTTATGTCAGGGCCATTGTTTTCTATGTGGTACCTAGCACCAAATTTTGGAATCCAATGAAATGAAAATTTTATGATTCCATATATGTTATAATTACCATTGGTTAAAGAAAATATTTTATCAATAGGTTCAACATTTTAGTTTTCGACGCCTTCATCGGGGCACTGATGCGTTGCTACGTGTGACTTCTGTTGTCCCACATTCCCACATTCCAAAGGTAGACATCTTACATCACATTCATTATCATTGTATGCTTTTTAATTGAAGAGGGATGATGGGAAGTCAGATCCTCCTTTCACGTATACCTATTTGGAGCTCAATTCATAGTTCGGGTCTCCCATGTAGATTAAGTCATGATCCTAGAACTCATTCATAGTTCCATCTCTCTACGAATATCGTTTAATTGCATTGCTTCTATATCAATAGAATAAGAAACCTTCAATACAGATTATAGACATGTTTAGAATATCTAGGAATTTCTAAACATTGGGTATATTAGGATCCTATAAATCTTTCCCTTATAGAGTGAATCTCACATAAGGCATCATAGGAAAAAAAACCCAAAGCATCTGATGTCGATCATTAGGTAGTTTACACCATTAGAGTAATTGTTCCAAGGATTTTTACCTCATGCATACCACAATTATCATGTGGTATGTATTTTGGACCATAAAATTAGTTAAATGTCATTTTTATATAGATACAAGGTTAAATTCATGGGATGACATGATGAATGGGTGTTTCAGATATGTTTAACGTCTCATAGAGACGGATCTGAAGGCCCAATCGAGGTGGATTGAGGGGGTGTGTCCCTAAGAAGGAAACCATCACACATGTGTTGAAGGATGTGTCATCTAGGATTACTGACTCATAAAGATTGTTCAGAATACCCTATGGAGGCTGTTTAAGGAGGTGTGTCTCTAAGAGGGAAGATGTCACACCCAGGTGGAAGGATGTGTCCTACATGTTTAATGAATCACGGAATCAGATCAGAATTACAAATAGAGGAGGATCAAGAAGGTGTGTCCCTAGGGGGAAATATGTCACTCTAAGGTGGAATGACATATCTTTAAGATTAAACATCTCACAGATTCCTATCATAACTCCCTATGTAGGTAAATCAAGGAGGTGTCTCCTTTTGAGGGAAGATTACATAGTTGGGTGAAGGATGCATCTTTTATATTTAGCATATCATATAGATGGATAATGAACCCATATGAAGAAATATAAAAGATCAATTAGGTGTTTATCTTGGTGGAAATATGTCCCACATGGGTGAATGGGTGTGTTCAACAGTGTTAACATCTTACAGAGATTGATCAAAATGACCTATTAAGGCAGATCAAGGAGGTGTGTCCCCACGAGAGAATATTTCATTCTTGGATATGATGGTTATCAACTTGAATCCTCATGGAGGCATCTAATGAACAATTTTTAAGATATATGTATCAAATCCCACGTTTTCTGATACTATAGTTTAAGTTCACATGATAGGGAAGATCTATATTGTTTTACATTGTGAGGTAAGGATGCTCATGTCACGAAAGGATGGTTTCTATGGGATTGTGTGGGGATTATGTATAGAAGATTACCTACGTGGGTTGCTCACATTCCATAGTGGGGGAGAGTTTGAAATACAATTATGATCATACTTGTGGAATCCCATGTTCATCACATAGGGTAATGATATATTTTTACATCATGTGATGTGGATATTGTCAGGAAATTTAATGATGCATGTCTATGACATAAAGATATGAGGTTTTGAATCTTGTAGTTCAGATTTGTATAGGGCTCTCACCTCAAGGAGTATTGTTCCAATTCTTAGATGGATTCTTCATAAACAATCCCAACTGAAACCAGTTCATAGTTTCAATTGAAGAATCTACCTTTAGGGCTTACATGACTGTCGCTCATGTGCCTTTGGGAGGGACATACCATGACAATCTATTTTTTTAATTTATTAAAATCCACTTCATGAAAAAGTGGGAACCATAAAATGAAATCCAAACAATTCATAACCACATCCACACGACATTCATTAGAAAAACAAGAATACAACATTCAAATTTCAAAACAAAATTTTAGAAACCCGCAAAAAGAATCTCCGATCCATGATCTACCATCCTTGATTCATATGTCTGGAGACCTCGAAACACACCACACCACCATCATCATGTCTCTGTCTTGAAATCTCATCCTTTACTAACAACAAATCTACATCATCCTCACCTTCATAACGTCGCTGACAGCATCCCTGATGTCCACTGTAAGAACAATGACACTTGTCACTTAGCGTCACTAGGTATGAAAACAACCTCACCATCGATGATTGAAATGTCGTCACCGTCAACCTCCTGAATCTGTTCTCATACTCACATCCCAAATACCATTGAAGACCTCCATGAAGCTCCACCTTGAAGAGAATAAGGGACTCCTGGATCCATAACAGAGAGAAAGTGGGATTAAGCAGGAAGAAACAATGGCAAGAACTTTTGGGAACCATTGGAGCCGAAGAAACAACGGGACATAAGTTATAACTTCTATGGGGGAGAGGAAATCAGGATGGCCAATGTCAGTGTCTTTATTTTTATAATAAAGGGGTATTATGGTACAAATTATTAGAAGTAACATGTATAGTAATTACTATTATATGGGCATAGAGAACATCGGGTAGGGGACCATGAACTTATTGTGCACAACATTATTGTATTGTGAGCTATAGATGTGTGAGAATGGGTATCTAGAACAAATAAAACTTCTCGATTAATGTGTAACATTTGCACTCATGATTTTGAGTTGTGAGAAGATCAGTGTTGCAAGATGTCATCTTCTCATTCTACGAACCTGACTATCCTTTGCAGTAGTTGTGTGAGGATAACTCCACAATAGTTCATGTCATTTATAGGAACATAGGAGGTATTTTATGAAAATTATCTACTATTTATAGCCCATTATCTATTTTTTTCATTCTATCACAAAAAATATAGTGTTTCCCATAGAATAGCTTACCCTTATTGTTTTGGTTATCCTTTCCAGGGCTAGGGTAATCATATATTTATATTTGAAACCCTCAATTGTTAGCATGGAACTACATGGGTGTGGAATTGGTTTATGAACTTCTCTATAATTTAAAAATAGGTCTTTTCATGAAAAATAAGAGTTTTGTATGTAGCCTTTTGAGTGCAATTTCATGGTTGTATTGTGTGGCTGCATGAATCATTCTTTTCATTCATGAAAATATTCTCTTTTGAACAAATGATCATTGGGAATGTGTTTAGACTGAGGGGCCTCCATGGAACTATATGTCACCTTGGGAATACATGTATTTTTTCAAAAACCTATATATTTATGCACGCTTAAATGAACATGAACGCAACATGATCATTAGCCTTTTAATGGTCCTTTGGGGATAGCTATATGTTCAGTTCATCTAAAACTATATGTTTGAGGTCCCAAATGAGTTTTTGATGCCAATAATGATATTTTTTACCTTGATTTTAACTAAAATATCGATTTATTATTATATCATATCCTGATTCTCTAATACTAATAATGTAAGGATCAGTTTATAGTTCCTCATACATATTTTAATTCAGATTTGGTTGACCTTAAGAAATATTTTTAGTTTTTTATGTATATAAGATGATTGGACAAAACTATTAAAACTCAAAACATTAAAATTTATTATTTGGTTGAATAATTTTATAAAGATAATTTGTTCTTAGTTTTTCTTTACTATAATTTAGAGGTTTAGTGTAAATTTAATGATAATATTTAATGTTTTAGGAAAACATAGAATCCGAAGATAGAACATTATGAGATGTTATTAGAAATCATACATGAAATAATCACAATATCTCAATAGAAATTTAAATAATAAATAACCATATTTTAATAACCTCTTTACATTCAAATATATTGAATTATTAATTTTTTAAAAAAAATTTCTAAGAATAAATTCATATTAAAAAGGGAGTATTGAAAATTTTAATATAATATCTCACATAGGGGAAGCCTTTTTAAAATCAATGTGATGTTGTTGAATCTTCCAATTTTCCAAAGATTATACTATCTCTTTTCTTGTTCTTTTATACTAGTAATCTTATTAGATTATATTAAAATACATTCTTTCAATGGATGGTGAAATTGATGTGATAGCACTAAATTCCTCAAATGATGGAAGTTGAAATATATTCATTGGATGATGAAGTACAAGTTTTTATGCAATTATAACTAAATATGATGATTTAAAATCATGATTTCTAAATTATGTTATCTGAAAAATTTATAAATAGTAATTCATTTAACTAGGATGATAAGGTTTCATAGGTGCCAAAAAATTTATTTCTAGTGATTATTTTGCATCATATTGTTGTATTTTAATTCTGTCCATCATAAATATATTCTGATATTTTTATAGGGTGTTGTCTATGATGATTTATTATACAGATCTTAGTTTTTTTATTTTATTCATTATTAGTTAATTCCATTGATATTGAGGAGATTTTGGGTATAAAACCACTTTCTATTGTCTTTATGATTGAGAGCTTCTAAGGATATGAATATATTAGTTGACTGAAATCCATTATGATCAAGGCCCTCCATGTTCAAGAAGACCAAAATTGTCTGATCTAGTTGATGAATGAATTATTTTTCTTGGAAGAAAACATTTCTATTAGCAGGAAATAATATTATATTAATGAAACAATGATACCTAGAATTTGGATAGGGAACCTCCTACTACATTTGATAAAAGACAATACTTCCATTGATTGAAAATATTTTAGGCTTTTATATCGTTTAGATGGATTTGAGTTGTTACAAAATACTTCATTCATTCTTTTTTATGGTCGTTGTAGAGTCATATAATTATCATTGGTCATGAAAAAAACCCAAAACAAAATTGGTAGATTTGTCTTCAAGAAATCATTGTGTAAATAATATGTGAAATAGAGTACCTAGTATTCAACCATTGTAACATCTTCCATTTTCTATCACTCAGGAGAACAATTGAAAAATATAACTGAAAAACTAAAAAATAATTCCTATATCTGAGGAAGTATACAAAAAATAGAGAACTGTAATATTATCATGAGGAAGCCTAGATGAATAAAGGGAATCTGGATTGTTTATTGAGAATGATGAACATCCTTTCTGGAAGAAGAGTGGGTTGGAAGTGGATCCCAAGTATCACACACACAAAATGAGAGGATCTCATCCTCCTATATTGCCTTTCACAATAATTTTCATGAAAGGTATGAAATTGAATATATTTGTAATGGATAGAGTTCCATTGTGCAGAATCCGATCATTTCAACATGTTGATGATCATTCATTGAATAAATTTAACTAATGTGTTTCTAAAAACCAATATGTTCTATATTATCGATCATTGGTAATTTAAAACAATTTAGGAGTGAAGTGTAAACCAAAGAATCACATGAATTAATTCACAATTAATCACATTGATGAGTTTTTGGTGTGCATACCACAGTCCCCCACATCCACAAAATCCTCATAAGGACATTATGAAAAACATCATAGTTCTTTGCAGATCCATTCAAAATCTTTTGAAAATGGTTTTATCAAACATTAATCTTTATGAAAAACAAATTTATCTATAGAATTATCTTTATCCAATTGCCTAAATATATGGACCGACAGTCCTTATCCTCACTTATAAAAAATAATATATCTTCATTCCATATATTTAATCAATGAGCAGCCTTTCTAAAACAATTACCACTCCTCAAGAAATTAAGGGTTCTTGTGTGATCTCCATCAAACATGATCATATCTTTATATGAACATTACCACAAAAAGACATATACTATACATTGTATGAATATGTTTAAAAAATATATTTTCCTAACATCAAGTGACCACTAGACATAGAATAAATCAATCTAGTATTGTCTTCTCATTATTTATTTATCCCCTAAAATACTAACCAAGAAAATGAATGCATCACATGTTATTGGTTTCTCTTATAAGTACATTGCATGTCACATATCCACATATTTGAAGACATCATATTTGAGACAACTAAACAAGGTCGTGCATTTCATTTGTCTAATTTAATCAAGGGTCTTATGTGTACACGTGTCATACAAGTTTAAAAATATCATATTGGTTTCACTCCAACTGATGAGATGATTATAAACATACTCGAACACTCTATATAAAAAAGTGAACATAAAGACTTTCATAAGTATTTATCAAATTATAATTCTTTTCAGTCTAGATATATCACCAACCATAGGTAAGAAGGATTGATAGTATGATTACTCCCCTATGTATATTGATGATTATATGACATTCCATGTGATATACTTTAGTAGCAGATCATGTCATGTAATATGTATCTACTTATTACTACATGAATCCATTCATCATAAAAAATGATTCTCATTTTAATGTATAAATGAATATATTAAATATTACTTTATAATATCACTAAAACCCTTAATACATTGTTCTGATCATCAATTAGGGATAACTAAAATTCTTACATCGTGGGGATATTATCATCCAGTTTTTCAAATAAAAGTTATTACATCACATATGATTGAATGATAATTAGATATTACCTAAATTATAATAACATGATATACTTATAACCATTACAAGAAATCTATCATGTGTCATACACCCATAGGTTTTAAATATCCCTCATATTATTGTTTGGGTATTGGTTTATTCAATTGACCAATTATAGTATGTTATGTATCCACCTAAATAATCACTATATTGACCATATCAGTGATCTCCCTTGGGATTTGTTATTTTTTATGAATGTGATTTGGCCTTTTGTGGGACCATGGTTAGTTATCCTGAGAAAAAATCACATTTCTGACATTATAAGATAATTTATCCCTTGGTTCTTGGAATCACTTAATGTTAGGTAATGAACTTATTGATCCCAAAAACATCCATTAAAAGATCGTGTACAGTGATATATTTATCTAATATTTTGTATTCCAATATATTGGTTTTTTGGTACTCTTCCAACAAATTATTCCACAATTTAGAAAAAAAATCAATATTTTGATATTATGTCATATTATTTAGAGTTGAAACCAGTATCTAGGAAACCCTATACACAGATCACATTTCTCTTTCAAACACCATGGATATATACATAGTACTTCTTATTTTATCTAGACTGTACTTCACAGAAAAGTATTTGCATTGGATATAATTTGATTGGTAACTTCTAGTTATGCTTAATGCTAAGTGACCTCAAGTTGGGTTCATAACATGAAATAAATTATACATCCTATCCTGGACACATATCAAATCCAATCCATGAATTATTTCAATTTATAAATATCCTAAATAATCCTAATATTGATGTCTTGAAACATTGGTAAAGACCCATTCTTTGATTTCTCCATGGAAAATTACTTTAGCACTTCCCCAATATGCATGTTTTGAATTTTCCAAGAAACCTGTTAATTCTATCTCTATTGATACACATAATATGTATGTATGTTTATTCACCCATGTATTTCCTTGGGAATCATTTTTTCAACTAGATATTAATAGCTTGATGTGTCTGAACTATATTTTCAATAAGAAATCTGTCATCAACATATAAAATCTAAAACTATACTCCCACTATGACACTTGTATACAAAGGAGTAATTTTCATTCTTTGTGAAAATAACCATCTCATTGAATCCCCAAACCAGATATTCCAACTATGAGAATCTTTATTTAGATTATAAATAGACCATTGCAATTTATAGACATTATAATCCTCATTTGGATTTTCAAAACCTCTGGTATATATCACATACCAAACCTCAACTAAATTCCAATTATGGAATATTATTTTTACATCCATGTGATATATCTCATAAAGATATTCATCTATTATGGATAGGAAAATCTGAATGTACATTATCAACAAACCATGTGAAAAGGAATCATTATATATAACACCATAAGGTTGTTTGTAAGACTTTTACAGCATATGTTCGTTATAGGTAGACATTGTACAATCCATTTTAGTTTTCTAATAGAAAATCATCTTTCACTCAGTGGGTATAACACCTTGAGGTGAATTCACTAAATTACAACCATGGTTATTGTACACAGTGTCGATCTAAAATTCTATGTATTTTAACCATTTTTAATTTTTCCTATTAATGGTGTCTCAATAGAAAGTAGGTTCATAACTTATAAATGTTACATTATCATTATTCTCCATGATAAATCTATATCTCTCAGGATCCCAAAAAAATTCAAGCAGATCATTGAGGTTCTTCTGTTACTTGAGTGATCTATTCTACTAAAAATCATTTTGGAGCTAACTCAACCTCTATCTCAAGAACACTTTTTTTTAAATATTCTAGAATGTCTGAATGTTCATATATCCTCCCACAGAACCCTTTACATAGTTATTCCTTCTTAATACATACATATGTTGGTTCCACAAAAACATTGTGTTCAATAGGTTGGTATACATAATATTTTTTTTGGCTTCTTTAGTATAACCAATAGATAAGAATTTTTCAGACATTTAGTCAAGTTTAACTGAATAAGAGTATAGTACATAATATTTTCATCCAAAATTATTCATCAAAGACATATTGGAAAGTTCCCCTATCCAAATCTCATGTGTTATCTTTATGAAATCTTTTAATGGAACATGGTTTAGCATAATTATATAATTTTCCAGATCAAAAACCAAAAAATGAGATAGGAGTGTCACATATATTCATAATCAATTGAACCATTTCTAACAGGGATAAATTCATTTTTTAGATACATTTTATTATTAAATTTTTTCAAGAGGAGTTGAAGGTAAAAATTCCACAAACAATAATATTAACTATTAATTCATATATCAAGTATTCACCACCCTGATCTAATCATGTGGCATTAAAACTTATTGTGCATTTGATTTTGTAGTTAGTTCTAGAACTCTTATAATTTTTCTAATGTTTCAAACTTTTGTTTCATGAGAAAAGTACCCATATAGACTGAAGTTATCAGTAAACACAATGAAGTAACTAAAACAACCATTTTTTTGTATACCCATTGTCCTACATACATCACTATTTATAATTTCTCAAATCTCATTATCTCTATAATCTACCATCCTAATAGGTGACATTTTTATTATTCCCTATATACCAGAATCTCATGTATCAGATGATTTATAATTGAAGGATTATAAAAATACATATTTTTAGAGTCTTTGAATGTGTTTTGTTAGTTGTACATATAAGGAGAAAATTTTAATGGTATGTGAGATTCCGATAAAATCTAACCTTCTAATTATATTAATTATAAATATGATTATTCAAAAAGAGAATATATAAGTATTTTATTATATTCCCAATACCAAAAAAAATCTCATTCTTATATATAGAAATTTTTTTTCTTAATAATGGAAAAAATACAATGATTTCCATATAAGATACATAATTAAAATTCATGTTCATAGAGATAATATAATAATATCTTTTCAATTATATAGTTAATCAACTTAGTAAAATCAAATCTCATGTATCAATATATATCTTCGCAAATATTTCCCCTTTTCCGGCATGAAGATCTACTTCTCTCTTCATCAATTAGCTTATATATCCGAGTCTGTGTTTTTTAGAAAACATTTCTAACAAAAATATGGTATCTAAGAATAATGAGTCAGAGTTATAGAGATTAATATATATAACATTTAAGTTTGTGTAATTTGTAAGTTTATCTTTATGAACACTTAGCAATCCTCTAAAACAATATTAATTAATTTATAGGTCATACCTATTAATGATCTTTATATGACTAGTGTAAAATATTCCATAATCTACTACAAATATGTATCAGTAGGTTATTGTCATGTGTTATAAATTTTCATTAAGGTCTATAAATGAATGTGATCGCCCTTAAAATGAAGAACCCTATAAATCATGCCAATTTATTAAGCCAACATCCATATTTTAATAAGAAATGAGTTCTCTTTGGAATCCCTCTCAACACATAGTTATCTCGGTAGAAATTAATTATAATCACAACAGTTGTGGCTCATGGATAGTTAAGTGGATAATTAAATATCCAAATCCATCACATGTATTCACTCAACTCTTTTCTCTAGAACATATTCTTATTTATGTATCTTGAATTGTGTATCCAAAACTATATTCTAAAAATATATTCACTAAGGGAAATATATGGGCAGCAAGCTTTGTTGTGAACTAACCAAGAACATTGTTTTGTCACCTATAACTTTTATTCCCAACTCACAAATATCCAGAAGAACCTAGATTCGGCATGGCCTACCAAATTGGATGGTAAAGGTGTTGAAAAGTGTTTTATGGGAATAAATATCACATATAGTATTTGAAATGGGTTTCTATAAGGAATCAATAATTTAATTTAAATCATATGGATAATAAACTCATACCTATTACATATTATGAAATCATTTTATTCTTAAGTTTTATTCCTTTTAGTGTATGCATTATTCTATCAATTTAGTTTTGGAATTTTTATTTCAACCACCAAATTAATGTTCTCACAAAACATTAATTTGTAACTCTTTAAACAACACAATATTATGTGTTACTTACCCAAAACTGATGACATATATATCCATACAAATCCAAATCAATCATATACATAAGATATATTAATGCTTCATGTAAATGAATAATGTTATATGATATTGAAAAAGTCTTTATGATTAATTCATGGGGGATATATAGCCCACCACATTCTCATTTCTAGCTATTGAATAGGCTTCCAGGATAAGAAGTAGTCTGGCCTTAGGCCCCTTTACCCGAGAAGAATTTAATCAGGGGAGAATTTAATTACATTCTAACACCATATATTCCAAAATGGTTCCCACCATCTTTTCTCAATCTCCTAACTATAATTTACAAATTGATGTAAATGTAGATGGCATAAAATTTTATGATACCAAAAGAAATTACATGAAATGATCTATCCTAGAAGAAATTTATAACATAAATTGAGATAAGAAATATTTATATTTCCTTAAAATTACTAAACCTTAATATCAAGTAAATATTAAAAAAATATAAAAATTTATTCATTTCCAAAAACATTATAAATTTAATGAATATTCATAAATAAATGACAATGAAAAACATTTTATAATTTAGAAATAATACTTAAATTTCATAGTCATTTAAGAAAACTCATAAAAGTTTTATATTATATGGAACTTATGTGAAATTTTAAGAGTTAAAAAATTTAATAATTCATTTGATATTATATAAAAATTTTATATTCCAAAAAATCCTATATATTTGGTAATTTATAGACACATTATAAATCACCACATTATATTTGTAAATAAACTATATATTTCTTGAGAATAAGGCATTCCATTTAATTTTTTTAAATGTAGGTTAAAGTATTAACCATTAATATTTGCGTGCAGGGTTTCATAAACCTTTATTTAATTAATTATATAATTTTTTTAAAAATTTAATTTATTTATAATTTTTTTAAAGACAAAATATCACAAAAATAAAATTTATTATTATTTATAATATTTTGATAAACGAAAAAAATAACTTAATATTTAGAAACATTTTTTGATCATTTTTAGGTATACTCTTATGTGAAATCGTTATTATGTGCAAGGGTATCCTACCATTACCCTTACCAAAAACACTGTGTAATGGTTACTACCCTCTTCGAACACCTAAATGATTTATATAATGGTAATAGCCATATGAATCACCAATTATATAAGAGTTAGGAGAAAACAAGTTATATGAAATTCCTCTCTTATGTGTAATATTATTCCTCCTTCCCCTTGCATATTGGTAGTACCTATTTTTCTTACACTAGTTAAAGTTAAATATTATAGAACGTTTAGCAGTAGATTTAGTTCCTATACACGTAATGGTAAAGTAATAGTAACCTTTTATGTAAACTATATGTGTGTGGGTCATACATTTACATAGACATTTCACATAAGGGTGTTACCTTTATATAGACTCCTCAAATACCGGTAAATTACTTTTACTTTAATGCATGTCACATAAATCTCTATAACCCACAACTATTTTATGAAAACATGGTATTTTATTTTTCATAAACAAAGAGTGATAAAAAAATTTTATTCTTATATAAACACACTTCAATACTAGTTATGGGTTTTTTAGGATCATCTAATGATCATTGGTTGTGGGAATGAAACTAAAAAATTAGAAAATTTATCTTTTAGAAATTAGAATGTAAATAATTAGAAAAAAATACCATGTATATATCCATTATAATAATATAAAAATCAATGTATTAGGTATTCTTCTATTTCATCATCTACTAACATTACTTATTGAATATAATTTCTTATGAAGATCACCGTAGAAGAAAAAAACACGCTTCATTACTCTGATAGAGTACACCGACCACTCAGATCCTTGATCATATCAAGAGGAAACCCGAAACCCAAAAGGGTTGATAATTCCATTATTGAGAAGGATGAAAAAACATTTTAGAAAGTGGATAGGTTCAATAGTTGATCACATGTATCATACACAAAACATGATAGTATGTCATCTACATTTATAGACTTCCTCAATGTTATTCATGGAATGAAAATAATTAGCTATATTTGTAATATCTAGGGTTCCATCACCTGGAATATGAGCATTCATCACATTTATTATCATTTATTTAATAGCTTTAGTGACTTTGTTTCTTTAAAAAAAATATGATGCTTTTTATGGGTCATAAACGAAGTAAAATATTTTAGGTTTGGAGGAAATAGCCACATGAATCCCATGAATAGATTTAATGAAATATCCAATAGTTATATAAATTATTTTATTAACATTGAATTATATGCTAAATTTTCATAAAGATTATTACATTAATTATATGGTGTTTTAAATAATAACATATTTATATTCTGCTGCATTAACTTTCAAATATATGAGATATTTTAATGTGAACAAAATATTATATCATTCAATCATATTACCATTACGTGAGATGAATTTTCATAGTCTATTATTTACTATAATTTCCCCCAACTTTTAGTGACATATCCATGCCTTTGGAAAAAAACATGAATAGAAAAGAAAATATGGGTTTTTAGGGTATAAGGAGGGGACCATTTATTAGTGATTTTCGGTTGAAATTTTTATTAATATTCATTACATAATGCCTAATATTTTCATTGTAAATTGATAATGGATAAAAATATAAAAATAATAAATGTGGTTCATGAAAAACTAGATCCATGATGTTCCCAAATTGTATTGAGACCACTGAGATGTGGTCAATCAGTGGTTACAATTTCTTTTATAAGAATGTTTCATAACTCCTTTAGACACCTTTCATAACCCTTGAATCATGTAAGTTTTATGTTTCACTTAAATATTAATCTCAAAGTCAACATTCATATGAAAAAAATAAATATTTGATAGCATAAGATATTTACAAGTTTTGGCACAAATTAATACTCTTTTCCATGTTTGATTGTCCCAATAACATGGATTCATCGACTAAATTCTTTACGGAATAAAAAAACAACAAAAAACAGTTATAGAACCCTACAGTAATACTTTTTTTCTATAGTGTGTCAGTCCCCACCCAAAAATCCTTATCATATCCACTTATTTCATAGATTGTTATGTACCCCAAGAAAAAATCCTTTTCAATTACTTTTTAAACCCCCAGCTACACTCTTATTTTTTTTCCTTTCCAATCCACTTTAGAATGTACATCACTCCATCCACAAGTAAGCTGGATTAACTCCACATATATAAAATATTCATAAAAATAAAAAAATATATTAGGAATTCATTTGTCTCAGAACTTCTTATAGATCATTAGCATGTATAAATATGATAATTTTCTATATTTCAATAACTTCAACCAAGAAAACATACTTAGAAAAAGTTAGTTTGATTTGAAATTATCTAGTAACCTCATTTTGATGGTCCCTATCCATTTTCCTCCATCCGATTCTACTTCAGATCATCGTACATCAACCGAGTAGAAACTAAATTGTCAACTCATAACTTATCTATCAGATATAACTCTGTCTAATAGGTATCCCTCTAGTGGACCTTTCTCTGATGTAACTTACTTCGATGGATCTCACTCTGGTGGAACTCTCTTGGATGTTACTTTGATCATATGGACTTCACTCTAATGGATCTTTTTTAGCTACATCATATTTAGTTCAAACAACTAATCCTATCACAAAAAGTTTAGTGCATCATCATTCAATGTAGAAGAACAGTTTAAAAGAACAAATGTATTATTCTCTATATTTATTGGCATACTAGAAAAGAAAAGGTTCAAAAATTAATTAATCTTCCTGGTCAATGAAATTAAAAACTTTTGTTTTGTGCTTTATTTTTGACTATTTCAACTCATCTCACAATTTAAAAAACATTCTCAAGTCATCCTAAACCTCCTCAGGACTTTTTAATTCTTAGAATTTATTAAACAATATTCAGTCTAGTTAGCTGAGTCTTACCATTCATTGTTTGGTGACTCTTATTGTTAATCTTTTCATAGTCTCAGTGTGATAGAATTTTGTATATAATATTCATGTGATATACATTTAATTAACATCATATAATTCCGAATGATTCATCCTATGCCATAATTTAAAATAGTATAGAAACTCTAACAACTAAAAATAATGAATATTTCATTTGATAATCTTCGTCAATTGAAAATTGTGGAATAAATTGGTGTAATAATCTAATTACACCTTATAAAGAATTCAAATTTTTTCAACCACATAATTAGTCACTCAACATTTATGAAAACTAATTTATCTAAATATTTTATCAAATCATCTACCTCTGATCAAATAGTTTTCAATCTAGTCTGTTTGTGGAATAGATTCCTATGAAACATTATGTCTCATATGTTATTACTTAGGTAAAATTGATCAGTGTCATCAACTATTATATACCTAATAAAATTATATGAGTATGATGTCCAACATATAATGAATGTTTTAATACTGATGGATTATATGTGTGACCATAAACATCATTGATTTATATCATTCTTATTTTCTATAAAATCATATCTTTACCTACAGTGTGGTTTCTATAACCGTCTGAGGAAACAATGTTTGTTACACATCCTTATAAATTTTTTTAGTGTCATGAATAATTCTTGATGTTACGAAACTAACCAATAATAAAAAAATCATAAAATTTATTTTTTACATTATATGACATCAAATCAATATCTTTTATAATGACTTATGACACAATAACTTCTACGACCGATTATTTCTGATATTGATTTGTTGTAGTTTCTAACTGCCCATCAAAATATCATTATGATGCACTGAATCTGATATCTCAAACTGATGAAAAAAATATTTTCGTATTATAGGGGGGATATTTTCTGACTTAATAAAAACACTTTATTCTTTTGGAATTCCATAAAATTTTCAATAAATATGTTTTTTACTAACTTTAATCACGTCTTTCAAAATATACCACAAATCGATGTAATCTTTTTTTTTCGATAACCACTTCAAAAAAAGATCACTAAAAACAACTTCAACATTAGCAAGCACAATATCATACATCCCCTTAAATTTTTATCCCCAATACATTCCTATCTTATTTATTGCTTACTTCTTCTAATTATTGATTCTACAATTCAAAGGGTCCAATATAGAATATTCTTCTTCAATAAAAATTCTTTAATGTCTTATTTAAGAGATAATAATTATCATATCTTTCTCCTAAGAAAGACCATTTTATTAAAAAAACTCTAATTGTACATGGGAGAGCCTATTGTAGAGAACAAGAGTAACTAACTATGGTGATCAAAGTTGTCCAAAAAACAACATTCATATAATGAATTTTCATATTTAATTCAACATTATCATATCTAGTAAATAATATGGTAGTTTTTTAGGATAAAAAAATTGTATCCATATCAACAAAAAATTTATAATGTTTAGGTGCGTAAATAAAAATTTCCAAAAAAATTATTTTTCATATCCTCTCTAATTTATTTTTTGAGAAGAATAATATACTCATACATAAACTTCCATTTTACAACTCCTTCAATTCCATGAAAGTTAGTAAAAATGAATAAATATTTTTGAAATAAGAAGGAATATTAATAGTTTTATTGATTTGATACTTGAACTGAGATTCTTCTCTTAGTGTCAAATATTTCTTATTTTTTCTTTTATTTTTTAATGGATGTGTTTTCTTTTATTCTTTTCATCCTTCTCAGATTTGGTAATAAGTTAATTCTAAAATTTAATATCCTTATATGAATCAATCATCTTCTCTTAATCTTTAGTTACATTTTTATTATAATGATTTTGTAACAATTTATTCATGCCTTCCTAATTTTCTGAAATAATTGTCCTATAGCTCTTAGTAACAGTCCCATTTTCTTATATCTCTGTCATTTTTTATAATTATTCAAATCAAAATCTATTGATATCATTTTATCAGTTTTTATATCATTTCTTGAATACTTTTTATTCCCCTTGAAATTATAAGATTTTTTTATTCTTCTATCATTTTATCCATGTAATCTTATTCGAACCAAATTACTAAGAACAATTTATTTTCTTTCATAGAATTTTTAATTTTCTCAAAAATCGCGAGGTACTAATCTTTATTCAGTTTCTCATTTGACTTTTTGAGGCTTCAAAATTCTTACCTTTCTAATTTCTTTTTTCTATTGAAAAAATTGATTTATAAAATTTTATATTATTTTCTCATAAAATCACCCCTCTGGTTCAAACCTTATTTCGAGTAAAGAAATGTTTTACCAGCATAAATAATCTATGTGCCCAAAACTCCACATCCCCAATAGTGAGATAATGATCTTGATCATTAAAAATTATTATAAAAATGATCAGAACATTTTTATTTTCCTTT
The DNA here is from genome assembly GCA_963277665.1 of Viscum album. Lineage (NCBI taxonomy): Eukaryota > Viridiplantae > Streptophyta > Magnoliopsida > Santalales > Viscaceae > Viscum > Viscum album. The sequence goes on along the minus strand of OY728155.1, from coordinate 159,233,790 downwards.
TTTCATAAATCATATAATGATTTTTTTAGTGTGGTGATTTCTTGAATAATTCCTATCTTTTTTGGTGAAAGATGTTTTCCTGCAAATATTTATCTATAAACCCTTCTCTTCACCATATTAATAAGTTTCACATTCAAAGTCAATTTCCTTGTTGATTTTTTAAAACATAATTCTTATAAGACATTGTGTTTTAATAACCAAATATATTTTTTATAACTACTCCAATTATTTTTCAGCAAATTGTTTTTTTAAAATATATAAAATTTTTGTATTCAGCTATATTTAACATGTTCTTCATAAATTTTACAACAATTGTAGAATTTTTAATATTGAGATTCAAAACATTAACTGATTTTTCTTCATAAAATTTCAGTTATCTTTCAATACCACCAATTTTCATTATCATATATGTAACCATATTTATATTTTTATCCACATTCTTTATCTGATCATAATTATCAAAAGTTATGTCTTTAACTTATTTCTTCAACATTATTCTTTATTATTTTAAATGAGTATTATATTATGGTTATTTACCAAAATTATACATGATACTCTATTTAATTAATATTATATCTTCAAAATTATCATCTTTACTTTATGAGATAAATCAATTTCTTAGATGAGAAAAGACATTTATTTAATAATCAGATTCCTCACCGAATGCGAATCTATCCTTCTTTATTATTTTAGTAAAATTTTATTCTTCTTATCTTAGGAATATAATTACTTATGTTTATTTCCCTTTTCATGATATTTATTATCATCTTCTTCATATTCATAATTATCAATTTTCATTATTGGATAATTTTTATAAAAATTTACTTTCCATCCATAATTCCAATACTTGGAATATTTTTTGCATTTTACATTCCAACATCCCATGTTTTATATTTTACAAAGGGTGGAAAAAATTAGGCCGAAATACTCATATTATTCCAATAAAATTTATGTACTCAATTAATCAAAAAATTCCTTTTCTTTTGTGATCCCTTTTAAAACATCCTTCAAGGAAATGTAATTATTATCCATTTTCTTGAAATAAGTAGATTCTCCCTCTTCATATGCTATGAGAATACTTTTATTTTTATCCAAGGATAAGAAATCATGATATTATAAAGATAAAATTTTTCCATCAAACATATCTACAATTTTTCACACTAGTTTCTTGATAATAGTAGAATCTTTTATCTTCTAATCAAAAAATATAATGTTGCTCAAATTTTCATATACTCTTGTAAATTAATCATCATAAAATTCCTCATTATAAATTTTTATATCCTGAAATATAATTCTCTAGATTTGTAACATTTATTATTTATCTTTATTATTTCCTTCATAACTACTTATCTACATATCACACATCTACATATATTTTTGAAACCCCATAATCATTGGGAAAACATTATCTATATGCTCCATTACCGTTGAATTCTAATATTTTCCATCAAATTCTAAACATATTCCATCTAAAGTTTTCATTGAAACATTATTAATGGGTGAAAATACAACTATTTATACATATCTAGATTTAAGGTCAAGTGGTCAAATATAGGATAAAATCCTACAATTCCAACTATGTTACTTTTTTCAACAAAAACAAGAACATCATCATTGTTAACTGAATTTAAATTATGCATTCTCAGATATGGTTATTTTAGAGTAACCTCACTATAATACTTATTGATGTTATAAAATCTTATTAATTCCACTAAATGGGGATCAATGGGTCCTGTTTATTTTATAAGAATATTTCTTAACTACATGAGAAACATTTCTTAACATCTGAAACTTGAGGGAGTTACGATTCACTCAAATATAAATCTCAACTTCTCTTTTTATATGAATCAAATATAAATATAGGGAATTACATAATATTGAAAAAGATCTATAAAAAGAACTACTCTATTTCATGTTAGATAGTCCCACCAATATAGAATCAACTACAAACATATTTCCGAAATACAAAGTCACAAGAAAGAAATAGTTCTAAATCGTAGTAGAAAAATTTTCTACAATAGTTGGTGGTATTCCCCAACTATTATTTTTGTATCCACTTCCTTCATAGTTTTTTATACAACCCAACAAACTATCCTTTTCTGTAACTCTTAATTCCCCCGAGTAAAAGCTTATTTATTTTTTTATATAATCTACTTGAAAAGGTTCTTCAATTCTAGTACAAGTAAGATGGATCAACTTCAACTATGTACAGTATTTATGAAATTCTATAATTATATTAATAGAATTTAAGTCCCAAATGTTCCCCCAAATATATAAAAATTATATGTATGTTCAATATCAATAATTCTATAATTTTTATCCAGAAAACATATTTATAAAACGTTAGTCTAATTGGCCTCCATCTAGTAACCTCAGACAAACGATCTATGTATGATTTCCTCAAAATGGTTCTACTTCTTCTCTTCCTCATTAAACAGAGTAGAATGTCAATTGGAAACTCAAAAAATCACGATATGATAGATCTTGATCTGATGGGTCTCACTCTAATTGACCTCACTCAAATGAAAATGTATTTTTGGGATCTCACTCTTATCGAATTTTCTCCAATGGAAAATCGATATAGATCTTACTCCGATGGATATTCCTCAAATTCAACGTATTTATTTGGACCAAATCATGCAATGAAAAAAATTAGAGCATAAACATTCCTTTCACATGAATTTTGAAAAGGTATTAATGTATTGTGATCTTTATTTAGTGTAATCTTATAATAGAAAAGTAAAGAATATGAATTCCTCTTCCAATTAAAATAAATTCATAAATATCATAGTTTCAATTTAATTAGAGAATCACGTCTAACTATTTAAATTATTATAAAAATTTATATATCCTTCTATAATATTCTTCAATATTATCATAACATCTAATATTATAGAATTTACAAACTATTTTGAATCTAATAAGCTAAGTCGGATCATTATTTGTTTGGTGTCTCTGATTATTGTTTCTGCCTCAGTCTTATCATGAGGGTCTTTTATTCAAAAAATGTGTCAAGTGGACCTGTACTTCCCATCTTCTAATTATAAAGCCTCTTTCCTTTGACTCAATTGAAAATAATTAGGCAACATCAATCACTTAAAATAAATAATTTCTCACTAAAATGACATGGTTTAATTAAAAATGGTGGAATACACTATTCTAATAACATCATTGTAACTTCTAAGGACATAAGTTTTTTCCACCACATTAATAGTCAGTCATAATTTTTGAAAGATGGTTTTTCTGGATACATTATTAACTCATCTACATCCACTCACACAACTTTAGATATTGTGTGTTTGGATAATTGAGTATGGTAGAACTTGATATCCCTCAATGTTTTTTCTTAGATATAATTGATTGTTTTCCAAACCTGTTATCCACCTGATACAATTAGGCTATTATTATGTCCTACATCTAATGAAATTTCTCATACCGATGGAACAATTTTGTGACTAATATTTTTTGATTTCTCACTTTTTTTTCACTGTAATTATGTCTTTATCGATTTTTTAGTGTATATGACTATCTGATGCCCTGGTGTATAAATCACATCCTTCTAAATTATACAAGTATAATGAAAAATTAATGATGTTGTTACATTAACTGTTCAATATATAATCATTATATTTATTATGGATTTTCAATGAACTCCAATTGATAGCTTTCAGAATGAATTTTGGCTCAATAACTTTTGATACTGATTCATTCATCGACCAATTTCTAGTTGTTTCTTACATTACATTAAAATATTATTTTGATGGTCTAGATCCAATTTCTCAATCTGATTATGATCTTATTTTATTACTGATAGTTTTCCATTTAAATACCTTTTAAAAACTCTTTCTTCATTAATAATTCTATTAACATCTCAATAAAAAAGTTATTTACTCTCTTCACTCATCTCCTACAACATGTTCCAAATATTAATCTATTGATAAAACATAAATCCAAAACAATACATCAGTATAACAATACATTTATTTTATCGATATATTATCATGATATTAGAGTTCATTGAAGCTTAGTTTAACCCTTTTTACCTCATATTTCAATTACCAATGTATCTCAATTATTTCCTTAGTAACTTATTTTTTTGAAGAAAAATGAAATTTATTTTCTTACTTAATTTAGAAATTTATATTAAAAGTTTGGAATCCATTTAATATAATTTAACTTCAAAATAGAAGAAATGATACTTTCAAAGGAACATATTATATATAGATAAAATAAAAAATAAATATTATAACATTAAGTGTTCTTAATCGTATTTCAAATCATGTGATAAATAAATTATTATTAATCAATTGTTTTATAAACTACAATTTTTTATATGCATAAGTCCTTAAATTCAGTCAAATTTATTTTATTTGATTAGAAATAAAAAAATAAAACAATTATTTGAAAAATATATCCATTCAATATTTAGTGATTTTAATCATATCCGATTAAAATAGATTGTTTCTCCTTTAAAATTTTAATTTTATCTTTCCTTTGGTATTAAAATATTTATTTTAAATTTATAATAACATAATTCATTATTTTGAGAAAATATATAAGAAATAAAAATATATATTTTTATAATGTATTCTAAAAAATAGTTATCTTTTTATTTATCTCATGAATTATTTATTATATTTTAATTATATTATTGTCAATCCATTAATAACACCCTAAATGTACCGATTGTATACATGTATACCCAAAGACCAAATTTCCAATGACAATATGTAAATCAACAATATATATAATTTTCATGTTACATTCCTATATATATCCATAAATTCATCACTATAATCATTCATCCAATCGATTTAATCCACTATTAAAATATTTTTATATTTATAATGATTATCCTTCTTTCCATTATTATAATCATAGTTATTATCTTCTATAAAATTCATAATGATATGGATTTCATTTTCATTGTTTATTTATTTACTTATGGTTTTCCTTCAATTGTAAAGTTATTAATGATTATAGATATATATTTTTATTAAATTATTAAGGTTTATCATGTATTTTGATATTTTATCTCATTAAAATATATCATGATTGATTTTAGTTTAGTGATGTTTGTATTAAAAACATCTAAATTCATAATATTAATTTGAAGTAAAATAAATGTAATCATATTTTGGTGTTACATTATACACCATTAAAATTGTATATTCCAGAAAATTTCATTGTTATAATGAAAATAAATGTGGAAAATTTTTCATTATTACATATTCAATTGTAAAACTCAGATCTTCAATTCATGTATGGATCATGATTTCAGTTGTTTTTTCAGAAAAAGGTCGGATTTGGAAAAATTTATAAGTACACAGTGTGTACTCTTCAGTACATGCCATGTAGCCATGTACTTACCATGTAATCGTAGAGTACACGACTGTGTGGACTACCAAAATTAGGGGTTGGTTGAGGCACGTACACGGCATGTACATTAAATAAACTCATAGTTTACTTTTATTTTTATTTGTTTAATTCAATAGGGGTCACGTCTAATCTCCCAAACAATATTCTTCAAACCTCATCTCATATAGAAGTGGATGGGTGTGACGATCAAAGTCTGATCCACCAATCAATCATTCGTTCTCCGAATCAAACACTATCAGTTGTGTTCGAATCACCTCAGTGAGTTCTTGGTTCTTCTTGAATATTTTTTACATTTTATTCGATATAGGATGTTCTAGGATGATTAAAGGGACAACGTTCGAGTGTGTTCATCATACGACTACAAGGTTGGAGGTTTGTTGCCTTTATAAGTTTATCTTTAAGTTATATACGACAATGGGCTGGTTACCCATTATTCATTTATTTTATGTTAAAGAAGATAATCCTATTATCTGATGCCATATATTTATTGTTAGATTAAGGGTTTTTGTTGATATATTATGAAAAATTGTATATTTAGTGGTCAACCTATTGGTGTGTTTTCTTTATTTGAATGTTTATTTCCATTTGGTTCACGTTTTTTTATGAGGATGACCTTGTTTCCTTACCTTGCATGTTATGTTGGAATTGAATGCTTATTATTTATCTTTAAATGAATGTGTTATTCATTTTAAATGATTAGCCATGTGATAGTTGAGATTACTTTGGGATGATCAATATCATTTTTGCGTGATTGTATTACACAGGTCCATAAGAACTTGGTATAGTTAGACCATAGGGGGAATTGATGTTGAGGGATTCCCTAAAGTGTCTATTTTTACACATTGGAAGACCATGGGTGGATTTACGATTAGTTCTCCCTCAGAGTGTCTATAGTATATAATTATGAGACCACATGGGGAATGTATGTTGAGTTCTTCATCAGAGAGTGTGTATTATATAGTTAAAAGACCACTTGAGGAATTAAAGGCGAGTGATTTCTTATAGAGTCTGTCTTTGTGAGACCAAAGGGGTTAGATTGTGGGAGATTCCCATATGGTCAATATATATTTATTGATTTGGTGACATGTTGATCAAGAGGGGTTAGACTGTGATTAATTTTTCTGAGGTATTATTTTGAATGATTGATTGATGGTGACAGGCCTTCCAAGCCAAAGTACAAGATCGAACTCATTCTTACTTGATTTTCAGATAGTCTTCTAAGAAATTTGTTTTTTCTATTACATAGCAGATATAGAGCTAAAGTTATATCTTGTTATTTCATTACTCAGCCATTTGAATAATTAATAAATGTAAATGAATGTAATTAAAAACTGTAGAATTGTTTACTTTTGATTAATTCATAGTTTATTTATTATTTTTACATATTGCATGCTTTATATATTCAATGATAGTTATGGAAAAGTCATTTGGTGGTTTCTAACTAGGATTCATCTCAGATAATGTTTGGGTCCTTATTTTGGGACCAAATAGTTTATATGGTTGTAGGTATAGATAATGGAAAGCACCCTTCATCAATAGGTACTTTATTTCTATGGAGCGGGAGAGCATGAGACCATGTTTAGCCTTGCGATGCAATTGGAGTTTTTTTACATTTCAGTACTTTGGTTCTAGTATTGTATTTCTATATTTGTGACTTGTTTGGATTCTTTCCTAGATACTTGTGACATGGTTCATTACTTATATATATATATATATTTTAGATGTTTATATGATCATTATTCCATAGTTTATATTGTTTTATGGTATTAACACTTCCGCTATTTTTTAATATTTATTTCTATTGTGTTACTCTTCCTATGAGGGCATAGCTTCCCCACTATCACACTTAAGGTTCTTTGCTACTAGTCAGCAACCTCTGATATTTGGGGATATGTGTTTGAGGCCATGTGAAATAATAGGTAAGGGGAACTATTGGGCAGCACCCAGAATCTGGATGTTATATCAATTTCCCACATCACATCCTTATACATTTTATTACTCTAGAGAACATTAACCCTGTGAGTAGTATTATTTCTTTCTACTTTATCTCTAAATTCTATGATTTGTACCACTTATTCATCACATGAGATATAATGTTCATGTTATATAACATCTGATTTCAGTACATGTGATGGAATAATATTTTACATCAAGAAAAGTTAATTGTATAGCACATCATGTATGTATGAGAGGTTTGGTGAAAGTGAAAGATGATAAGATACCATCCCCATAGGATTGAATATTTTTAGTGGAAAACATATCAAGGTATTAGAATTAACATCTTCATAAATCTTTTAAACCTCTTCCACAGTGATACTCAAGTGAATAAATTATCTCCAAGATCAAAATAAAAATCAAATTCATTATTATCATAATATTTTCCCATAACCTTTATAAACTGATCATCTATACCCCAAATGGAATTTTATATTTAGATATATTATGATGTCCTTAAATGAAATTCATTTTGATGATCTCCAATTTCCATATTGGTATGGGTAATAGCCATTTCATTCCCTTAGACTTCTAACATTGAGACTTAACTTATCGGAAAACCAAACATAGAGGTGTATACTCTATAATATAACTATTAATGTTCTCCATCCGAAACATTTTATTGATATGTTTGTATATATTTATTATTTTAAGATGTAAATATAATGATAAAAAATGTGTATATTCCAACATATCCTCCTTTATTCGTTGTAATTATGGAATCCACAGTAATTACATGTGTATTATAATTCTATATTTATTAATTTTAAACTCTACAATGTTTCGTACCATCTTACAAATATATATATCCTCTTTCTTCATCTCCTTGATCATCCCATGGATGGATCATTGGGAATTCATTTGGGAATGATATGATTTATTTCCTCCCATTACGTTTTCAATGCTTACTATTTATAAATCTATTAGTATAGGGTCTCTTAAAATCATAAAAATGGGTCTGGTATAATGATAATTCCCTCTCAAAAAATTTGCTTACATATTATCCTTCCTAGTCATGAAATGTTTAGAGCATTAATAATCCTCAATCAACTCCAGCATTATCCTTTAGACTATGTTCCACTCCCAAAGTGTGAATATTTTATTTATCCTCTTATGATTAGTATATATTTAAAAACATTCATCATATAGACAATTTATTTTTATATAAAATGAAAATATTATCATTTATAGCTCAAAATCATGTGTTAGGTAATTTTATCACAAATCATTATTTTTCATGATTAATAAGCTACCACCATATATTTTTTGGGAGGAATGCTAATCTGTTCTATTCTACATCAATTCATATTGAAAACACTTTTTTGATACAAGGTAGTGTGACTATATGTGTTGTGACAAACCTTCCCGTGACCTATTTAATATTTTCTTAAGATTTATCTATCTTTAGAAACTTTAATCCCTTAAATTATAACAAGGATGGTTGAATTGATAGTTATTATAATTCTATCAATAATTTTTTTATAAATTAATTCACTTTGAGGCAATGTGAGAACCAGCAAATATACAATGCCATCACAAGGAGCCATTGGCTGGCGGGCTGGGCAATGCACCCTATCCAGGAACCGACCTATCAAAAAAGCACCACAAAACAGACTTAAAAAAATGAACGATAACAAAAAATTGGTCACCCAAGGATGACCAACCCGCACAAAACCAACAGAACACAGCATGTCAGTCACTGACCACCATGCACTACGTCCACATAGAATCCAGCACACACCTCATCTTTCCTCGATATGCAACGCCACCACACCAGGGATAGTCCATCCATGATCCCCATACCACCAACTTCAAGAGAATGGAGAATTGTCAGAGAAATCCAGACCACCGAGAGAACCACAACCACCGGGACCACCCACAACATACCAAATCACCATAGAAACCCTTAAACTATACCAAAGTGGGGTCGTGCATAGGTGACATGGTAATAAGGAGAGATGATGACCGCCAGAGATGAAATCAAACCTGAGTAGACAATGATCGAACCGGAGAAACCATATAAAAAAAAAATCAAAACCACACCAGATCCACGATGGGGGATGAAAAATGGGAAAATCTTCATCATCAAAACTCAAGAACTGAAAATCAACTGAAATTAAGAAAAAATCATGGATCAAACTCAGTCGTTGCACCACCGAGAAAGCCATAAGGGAAGGAACTTCGTCGAAGCTAGGATGCAGATAAACCGGAACCCAGAGCCCCTCTAATGCATAACTGATAAACTATAAAACATTCAGGTTTTACACTATTGGGAATGAACAACCAACACAAATTCCAGGAAGCATAAAAGAAATATCGGTATTATAACTGGGGAATGGATGCCGCCAAATCTAGGCTTCCTTGAGTCTGACACCTGTGGCCTCGTAGCGACTGGAGAAGGAGACGAGGTCCCTTATACATTCTCACTCCATAGAATCCCATCAGACAAACACTTGATTTTTGAGCACATCCAGGACTGCAACCAAATAGAAGAGAGGGGCAATGATGGAGAAATCGTTCAGGGCAATCGCGAGAAAATGAGTGTAGATCTTTAAACAAGATTGTCAAAGGAGGTTGAAATGGTATGGATCTGCAAAACCATGGGTAAATCGACACCCTCACGCGACACCACATGACCCAACCCTCGATCGAGTTCCCATTAGAGGAAGATAGTGGGATGGGAGGGGGAAGACAGTGGGGAAACCCTAATTGAGAGCTCCTGCGAGGCGTCGTCCTTTACGTGCCCACTAATCCTAACCTCCACAATAGATTTATCATAAATAATAAATAGTATCCATCAAATACATGAAATGTATCAATATCCATTATAGTGTTTATTCTAATCCATTCCTTAATTACCACCTTCATTGGTGGATATATAGATATACTATCCCTTGTGAATACAAAAAAAATAATGGTACATTATATTACGTGAATTCATAAATTCTAAATTTTGAATATAGTATTTCTTTCATGAGGTCTTTAACACAGTTATCAAATGATCTTATATATATTCCATTATCTTAGAATATATAGTAAAATAATCTATAAATACTACCACAAATCGATCGTAGTAATATCTGAGGACTATATTATTTAAATATGTGAAAATAGTTGGGGAATTTGATGGTCTAAATAGAATCACTATAAATTAATAGTGTCTAATTCATATATGAATTGTTTTATGGGGTACATCCCATATTTCTCCCTTAATATATGATAAACCTATAAATTTTAATCGTTGATATGTATCAAACTGCTCATAATTGATTGAATAAGTCATATATATATGAGATATGATACATTTTTATTGATTTTGATATTGTTATGTTAATGATAATCAATTTAAAGACATGTTTATCCTCCATTATTCTTATCAACATGGACCCTTGTATCCCATGTGAATGAACTTATTCATTAAAACCTTTATCCATATTATGCTATTGTTTCTTCTTTAAAAACTTAAATTATTTCAAGTATATTTTTAAGAGGTTTTTGATATTGGTGTACAACCAGTTATGAGTTCAACTAAAAACATAACCTCATTATATTAAGGAAGACTATGAAACTATTATAAAAAAAATTACACAATAATAATCATGTCATTCATAAAAACAATTACAGGAGGCTTGAGAAATAAATACAACAGAACCACAAGGAATATATGAAAAAATATAAAATTGAAATTTTAATATGATTCATTAAACCAATGATTACACAATTTAGTTCCATAATATTTATTGACCAATCATAGACCAACGTTAAGCAACATGATGTAATTGAAAAAATAACTGACAATGAATCATAAAAACCATCCAATAACCAATAAAAACAACGGGTCAAATAAAAAAAGAGTACCATAATAACCATAAAATAAATGAATATATTAGCACTCAATTAACCAAGATACATAAAATGAATAAAAAAGAATCACATAAATCTCAAAGATGAATTATCTAGCCTCCCACTACCCAACATCACAATCCAAAATGATGAACAAATGTCATTACAATTGAGGAATCTAAGGAAAAACAAATTCCAAAGAAGACGCATTCCACCTTCATCGACCATTCATCATCACAACATCATAAAATAATCATCTCTCTAACCTATACCTATCAGGAATTGATGGTTCAATGACTAAACCCATCCATCAATATGTCCCCACAGTGTCTAGATGATTCTTTGTCTCATTTACTAAGGCCTAGATGTGACTTTTAATAATATTTTTTTTGTGTGGTGCCTTCCATTTCAATGGTGGATCTTTATGTATGGTAATAGTTGGATAAGAAACGTGTTTGAGATACCCTAGGCGTCTGTTATAAATTTCTTTCATATTTTTTCATTGGAGTTATTGGATTTTTCATTGGTTCTCCCCATTCTTTATATCAAAGGCTGGAGTGATCATTATTTGTGATACATGATAGTCTTTAATAACCATTTTCATCTAACATGTAGTCATAATTATCATCATTATGTTAACCTGTGTAGAATTGACTTCTAGGGTTGAGGATACCGTTCGCTCATCCCTCTCATTCTTTGTGTGTATTGAATGTTTTTGTCCATATTTTTCATTGGTGGTGTTTGGATTCTATTACTAAATTTTATCCATCTATCATGGATGTTTTATATTGGTTTGGGGGCCCTAGGTTCCTATATTTGATGGATATGACCTTTTAGAGATGGTATAATTGTTTTCGGGATCTATTAGGTACGTGATTTCACTAGTGAAGATATATGGTGGGATATAAATTATATGATCATGTAAGTATGCTGAAGATGATGAGTATTCATTTGAAATTTCGGATCAATTTACATCGATTTGGTTTTATTATAGTTTTTTTGGGTTCTATCCACTTATTAATTATATACTAATCCCAAAAAATAACTAAATACCGCTTTGATTTGAACTAATTTAACCTAACCATAACATACATGAATATTATAAAATTTTATATTAATATTCATTAAATTTCATACTAAATCACTCCCCAGAACCTATAAGTTTAATTCTATTAGATATTAGGTACATATCCAACCTATTTTTTAATATCATCACCATATTCCAAAAATAGTCTTCTCTAATGATAACCAATTATACATATCAAACATAATATTATTATCTATAACATAGGGAATTGAATATTATGAAATGTTAGATCATATGTTCAATAAGGGTAAACATAATATAAAACCATCAAAGAAAATAACTGAGCTTAAGTTGATAATGTGGGTATGAGAACATAATCAAGGTGTATAGACATAACATAATAGAATAATTTATAATAAAACATATATCAGGCATTAATAATTTGTAATAATGTAATACACCTGTACAAGGAGTGGGGAAACCAGATTTAATAATCACGATCCCTGAAAACATAACATAGGCATGAGAATATGCTATATACATTAGAATAGAAAATGAATCTTTAGGTTGAGTCTCACTATAAAGTCCATAATCACATAGAGGAAATGTTTATATAATATATTTGGTTTACTACACAATCCAAAACATGTAATCTCATGAGATATGATGCTTTACCCAAAGTTTTGGAGAGTTATAATGTACCCACACATCACATAGTAGAACAATTACCTTGGGGGTTTTGGTTTATTCCCCATTGCCTATAATTTTATAAGATAATTATTTAATAAATGTATTGAATTTAAATGAAGGAAAAACCTATGACATAATAATAAACTATACAAGTGTTTTCCATATGAACATGAAAACATTAATAACTTTGTTAAACCATTGGAATGAAATAGGTTTCACAAATATTTTGACAATACATTATCATAAGTCATCTAGTGTATGAAAGTGATTTGAATCATTTAATCATATCACTAGTGAATAATAACATATTCTATCTTAAATTGATGTAGAATAAAATATATTTTATAGAATCAATATTAAATTTATTTGAGAAATAAATCAAATATGATATACATTTGTAAACATTTATATTGAAAAAACATTAAAAGTAAAAATAGAAATATCTTTTTAAAACCATGAAAACAAATAGGGGATGATTCATAAAGAATATAGAAGTAAGCATCATGAAAATTTGTTCATTTGTAAGACACAATAAAATTATTACTTTCTCTCAATTATAAATATGGTAAAACACAATATAATTTGACCCTTTAGGGAAAATGTAAAAATATATTCCTTTAATTCGATTGTATAGAAAGTCAAGTACATTATAAAATGACCTTAATTAATAATATATGTATATACAAATACATATATAAAATAATATAAATAAGATGGAGATAGAGGATAATGATTCCAAAAAAGGGATATGGTCAGTTCCACATATAAGAATCCTTTTGTTTCAATTATGAACCAAAGAGAGCTGAAATGGTATGAATATATGTAAACATTAAAAATAACCAATGAAAATATATATATCTAGTTTTAAATATAATAAATATAAAATTTCCTATAATTTCAATTTAAATGTAGAAAATATAACATTTAATGTGAGATTATAAAGAAAACCCTTGCGTTTACTCTCGACTTCCATGAATGGAATTTTTTATTTTTGATGAATTCACTCTTTCTCGGAATAGTTCCCTTCCAAACTAAAGATTTATGACTTAGTATAGGAACTATAATCTAGGATACATATAATAAGGAAATATAAGAGGAAACTTTTTATTTTATTAAAATAAAAAGCATAGAAAAATATTAGTTTTGGAGGTTATCCGGATTTTACTGTTTTAGAATATTTTTGAGTGGAGTTTCCACAAATATAAATTTTAACATCCCCACCTAACACATTTATATTTTCTAGGTGAGAGGTGCTAATGAACATAAGTGCCCTAGACACCAATGGTTAGAAATTAATGAAAAGGGTTAACAAAGGAACAAAAGGGGCGAACTTTATACCCTTAAATGCACAATCACAAGAACCAATAAGAAGATGAACATTTAAACAATTAATGTGAAGACTATAAAAATATAATAGTGATAATATTCAATAGATAAAAATAATTAACAATGAAATATCATAGTAATATAGGAAAATAAATGAACCAAAAACAAAAAAACTCCAAAAGAGTAGTAGAATAAGACATACAGGTAGCCCCACTATAAACACAAAGAGATAACCATGTTCTATACTCTATCTACAAGCATCTATAAGAATAACTATTGACGTTCTGGACAAGTGAAGTAAGAAACGTTTCCACTTCCAGAATCATGGAATACAACATCTATATTTGAATTGTGGGTTATATGTAGGGGTGAGTGTAGAACGGTATTTATAATCCACAATATAAATTTCCCACATGATACAATGATTACAATCATTTTAAATGATGATTATTTTAAAAAATTATGAGGAATATCAAAGAATTTCATAATAGTTTATGCAAATAAAAACAGATTATCATTTTAGAAAATTATTTCTAAACCAAAATCAAGTGATAAATATTGGTTTATTTTTAAAAGAATACATTTTTGAACTAGTAAAAAAATTTATCAAAACATCATGAAGTATCAAATACATGATTTCCATTCATATTAATATAACTAACATGTAACTCCCAAAATCCTCATGTGGTCATGGTGACTTAAATCCATTATCTGTTACTAATAATTTATTTAAATCAAAATTTGATAACAATTCCATGTCTCCACATGTACCCACCTATGCGTAACATGGTCATCTCCAAATGGTCTAGGGATCATTGTTACTTCAATTCAAGATCCATTTTACCAATGAAATATAATATTTGCAATAGAAATCATGCCATGAACACTGATGAAAACCAATTTGATTTACCTAATGTTCCTTTATTTAAAAACATTCAATTTTAAATCATATGTGCTGTTAAAACATCCCAAAATTGATATTGAAAAAATTAGAAATTACTATAGGTCTTCTTGGCCAAGAAGTTTTATTCGAATATCAAAAATTATTCAACGGCATGAAGGATTTTACACTCCATGAATATAATAAAGAAGGAAAACCAACCTACCTTAGATCCATTCAGAGCAATGATTTTGTAGTCAATTTTATAGATATGAAACCTTCTTAATATTTCTCTATAAAATCCTAAGAAAATTGATAAAAATCATTTTATCCCATAGTTTCGGATATAAAAACTCCCATCTATGTTTTTGTTTGTGAATAAATTATAAGATCTTTATAGAAAGGACAAAAAGAAACCCAAAACTTAATTCCTGTGATCAAACACTTTAATAATAATTATAATTAGATATTGGATGCCAAATTCCATTTAATGTAACCTATAGAAACTCCAAGAAATAAGAGAATATGTCATCTATAGAAAAATGACAATTTTTTGATATGTTTTAGGATATCATGTGCACTTCCATACAATCATTTTCATTTATGAAAATTATACACATAGTTTGAAAAACATTCTACAAACCATGTGAATGAACATTATCCCAAAATATTCAATTTTACATATTTAGCCACACGGTTTTTTCCAAACTATGTGGGAACTACACACAAACCCAGTGACCCCTAAATACCATGAATAGTGTCCTAGAGACTTGATCAGGTTGTCTACTAACCATTATCAAACTATTAACACTGAAAAATGTTTGCAAAACGTTATTAAAAATTCTAGAAATATACCAATTCTATGGGGAGATTGTGGGCTCTGAGGTTTGGATGAAGGATCTCTATCTTTACTAGGGTTTCTCTTTAGAGGCCCTATGGATTTGGTCTTTCCCCAATGTGGCTTTAGTATCCTTCTCTTAGGCAGTAAGGTGTCGCCTTAGCACAACTCTATTGCATATTGAGGCTTGAAATGTGTGATGGGGGAGATATTGATCAGTAGTATGTTTGAGGGTCTCAATTTTTTTCATAGGTTTCAGATATGGTGAAGGGATATCTCTTCAGGCGATGGTGATTCATCATACAACCTTTGAATTTATTCTACGGCAGTAATGTATTAGTGTGGTAGTGTAAGTAGGTGTTTCTAATGGACGATGATTCCTTAGAAGTTGTTGGCTTCCTTTTTAAATAAATATTTGGGAGGGTTGTCTTTTCACATTGAAACTGATGAACAAAACCATGTTCCTAAATTTGAGCACAACCAATCTAGGTATTAGAAGAAGCTGAATCATGGGTTTCCTACATTTTCAAGACCTATCATATTGTTCCCATTATAATCTCCCTATTAATGTTGATTATGTCAACCTATGGACATTGATGATTTTGAACATAGCTATGAATGTTTTCCACACTCATGAAATTATTGAAATATTAATTTTTATGAGTGATGCAAGATAAAGAAGATGGTACCTCAGTGTATTATATTCATGATCTAAAGTTGGAATGTGTTTTTTTCATTGATTTAGGTGGGGGTCATTTGTGTTGAGGTCTGTGGAGATGTGCTCATCAAGGGAATTGGTTGCTCATTCATCATCCCTTCCTCCAAGACACTTCCACTTTCACTATGGTAGATCTCAATAGTGGTATTCTTGGTTATTTTGGATGTGAGAGTAAGTAATTTTCGGTGTCTTGTGGTGGTTCCAAATCTGTTGGTTACCAGAAGGTGATGATATTGAGGTTGTTATATTATATAATGGCTTCTAATGATTCTGATGATTAAAATAGTTTTTTGGGATGAGATTTTCTATGCATGAATCTATATGGTTTGAAAATGCATGTTGGTTTTTGTGGATATTTTTTCTCTAGAATGTGAAAGCAACTAGACATTCTACAAGGAGATGCTCATGATGTGGATTAAGAGTAGAAATTATTCACCAAAATATGGCAATCTAAATTTTGAATATTGAGAGGGTAAAACTTTTTCAATCAGTTCCAGTCCCGTTCAAACCTGCATGAGATAGCTAGTGGAGAGGTCTTGAGAAGGTGTAGGTTTAATATAATAAGGTACTTGGTGAGGATTGTGAGTTCTTGTAGCTTCTTAGGATGAATATATTTTTAATGTATAAAATTGGTTGATGTTTTTGAGGTTTACACATACACATTAAATGTGTCAATCGAATATTAAAAAAATTATTCTAGTGAACATTCCAATTCATAAACAAACTTTTAAAAATATTTTGTATGCTATAAAATAGAGAAATGCTTAAAACTGGGGTGGTGGTGTTATATTCATTAATTAACCTATAAAGTTTTCATTTTAAAAGTAAATTTGATAAAACTAAAAAAATAATTATAATATTTCATAAATCCCTATATCCAACCAATTTATAGATATGGTTCCATTATATTTTAATCATTTTCCACTTCATTTAACACTTTGAACCTTACTTTACCATCTCTTTGTTAACATATTTTTTACACCAGTGAATTTTTTTACACTAAAAAATGAAATTTACCATATAAAATAACTCTGAATTGATGGTTAAAAATTTGGACTCCCTTTTATCTAATTTTATTTTCAAATATAAGAAATTTTATTTTTATATAAAAACATAAAATATAGAGAAAAAAATTATAGAAAAATGATATTTAAAAATTTTAGTGTTGTTAGTCTTATTTGATTTAAATTGATAATTAATTAATTTTTAATATATTTTCTGATAAATCATTGCATATTATTATAATTATCTTTTAAAAGTTATGAATTTAAATAATTAAGATCATAATAAAGTACAATTAAATTTTTTTTTGAAACATATCCCATTTTAATAATAAAATATTTTAATCACATCCTATTAAAATAAATTATTTATCTCATAACCATAAAATTTTATCATTCCATTTGTTCTATAAATTTTCATTTGATTTTATATAAAAATAAAATCCATCTTTTAAAACTGATAATAACATATATTTAAAATTACATATTTTATAAAATAATCTCATTAATTATTATCTTTTATTATATTCTATAATTATTTATTATCATTGAATTATATTTCTTTTAATTAATTAGAAGAAACATCAATGCACTTATTTGATACATTTATACCCAATGGAAACAAATCCAATGGTTTTGTGAAAAACATTAATATGTCCAATTACTCTACAAATAATGCACATATTACATTACTCAATATAGCCATATATACATATATATAATCATTTGTCATATTCATTTACCTAGTTTTCAAAATTTCTATTATATTTATAATGTTTTTTATTTTTTATATAGATATAATGAATTGTATTTTCTTAAATTGAAACCACGAGGATACAGATTTAATATTTATAATATTGCTCTTTACTTATGGATGTTTTCCTCTTGTAATTTTCATAGTGGTGCTTCATATTTAATTATCATAGTATATTAAGAATTATCTTTCATTTTAGTATTTTATCTCAAAATAATAAATCATGGTTAAATTTGGTTCAGTGTTTCACATATTATACTCTTTGGAATACATAATATTATTTTAAATGGAAATAAAAACTAAAATCATGTTGTGTTACGGTCACTAAAAATAATTATCCAGATCATCTATATAGGGATTTTTTGAAAGAATTATAAATTACATTTTTTATCTTAACTGGACATGAATGAATAATGAATCAGTATTTTTAATGTATTTTATTTAAAATAAAACTATAAAAGGTAAGTAAACACGTGGTGTTTATGTAAACAAATAAAAGTTTGTAGGGATTTTGAGAATCAAAGAGTAAATTATGGCCAGTTTAGCTTTATTTTTTTTATTCGAATTATTCATTCATTAATTACATGAATCTATAATAGCATGATCATGATATCCCATATTTTCTCCATTATAACACTATTGATCTCATCAGTATAATCTATAGTCCCCATCAGTTTTCCTTGAGAATCTCAACTAAGGTAGTTTAACTTCCATAGTCTACGACCTATAGTAGTACAAAGTTATTAAGTTACTATCATAAATAATAATATAATTACATTCAATTTAGTTTATAGGATTTATTCCAACTCTTATTAATATACCCATCCAAAATGTTCATATAATATGTGATCAATCTACTAAATCATTAAGTGTGAAAGAGATAAATAGTAAATGTTCAATTCATTTAATTAATCAAAATACTCAGCAATTCAATACTACCATATCCCATTAATGATCTTAAAAGGAATCTTTATAATAGATAAATAAAAAGAAAATAGTAAGAAATGAAGCATCACAATCATTATTTGTGAGATCTTCCTCTTTGTGTTATAATTCTTATTTGAGTCTTTCAAACTCTAACCCACCAACCACTATTCTTTTCACATTATAAGAAACTTATTTTGTATTCTTTATAAATATTATTCCCTATTTGATTATATATTTGGGAAATTTATACTAATACCACTCCTTGTGTAACTCTATATGAAAACTTTTCACTCCATTCATCAACTATCAAAAATTAGGTCAACTATTCTTGATAACATTCACTCATCCCTCTCTTTATGATAATTTTTTATATGTATATGTTTTTAGATGGTACTGAATTTATTTATACAATACATATAAAGGATAAATATTATTTATTATCTAAATGTTATCCCCATACATAAAAAAGGTTTTAATGGTAATATATTTATTATTCTATATTAATCATTAAATTTCTATGGAGTATTCATGGGATGAGGAAAAATTATTTTTAATCAATTGAGAAAAGATTATATAAAACTTTTATAATTTAAGTTAATTTTTTTACTTATTCTTTTTTAAATTATGAACACTATGATAGGGGTTTCCCTTGGTTTGCACCACTTTTCCCCATGAGACATTGTCTCTCCTTTTCTTTATTATTCTACTTTATGAATAAATTATTTAAATTTTAATCATGATTTAAGATTCGAGCAATAGACAATGTTGTCTATCTAGTTTACGTATATGGTACTTGAATGGTGGTTTGTATCACGAAATAAAATAATACAATGTAACATAATCATACCTTTCTCTGTTATTTTCAATTTGTGGTTTTTATGTCATCTCTATTTTCACTAGCACCATAGACATCATTATTTTTTTTTAAATTTATTTCTATTTCAACATTGTGAGAATTATGTCTTGAAAATTGGAACATGATATTTTTAATCTAAAAACAAGGTACCATAATGCTATATTCACTCTTTTATTCTAACTATATTGGGAATCAGTATATAAGAAGTTATCTTGAATTCATTATTTGTAGAAACAATGCATAGAGTATTATAGTGGACTCGGTTTGTGTTTTCCTTCATTATTATAGATACACTCAATGTAAAAATTCATCATTGTCCTATAGGTTATTTTCAGGTAACATCACATTCTTTTTTCACCATGGTAGGTTTATACCTAAACTTATCTAGGAAATTTTCACCTTTGAGATGGAACATAATGTTGTTTTTGTTTTTAATGGTCTTTTAGATTATAACACAGACTACATAGGCATGGAAACATGTCATTAAGAACTAATGTGCACAATATTACATTGCTAATGAACTCCTAAAATTTACATAATAGAAAACATTCGTCATTAAATGTGATTTTATTCTATAAATTTTATTAATATATATACCATTGAATTATTCATTTTATACTACATATAAATCTTCCTTATATAAAAAATTAAAAAAATCTATTGTTAATTTTCTATGATTCATGTTTGGATTCATTAACTTAAAATCGTCATAAAAGAACAGATTTGTTAGTGTAAATGAACAATATTAACGTATTATTATCAAAATTATAAAATAAATATTTATGAATATATAATTACATTTTTATTAGATGAATTCATATATCTATATGAAAAATAGAAGTAAAAACGAGAAATTTATATGTTGATAACATATATGAGTACTTGTATTGTTATTTAGATACCACATTTTTATTTTAATTTCCCATGTTTCATGATTGTTTTCTTATAATTTCACATATTTTGGTTATAGAATATGTTATTCTTCCATCAGCATCCTTTTATATATTTTATATCTTGATAACGAATTATTATATGATACCTCTTTAAAACGTCTTATGATTTTGTGAAATTTTTCCATTAATCATGACATTTACATTAAAATAATGTGTCTAGATTATTTATAATATACATATATCTTCACTATGATTGACTGATAATGTTTTAATTATTAATATAATTTTAATCACTTTTTATCATGTTACCTTGATTCCCAAGGAATTTATATCTATTTATATGTATTGGAGAGATTTATGTGAAAATAATTTTCACATAATAAAGATATGGCTTTTATTAAGTTTAGATGGATATATATATAATCTATAAAGGCATTAATCATTTTAATATTTAAACTTTTTTAATATTAATATGGTATTTATAATTATGTAAAATGATGTATTTTACAATTTAAATCATGGTTAGTATTAATGTATGTGTTTAAAATATGTATTTATAGTAATAGATCCATTAGCACTGGCCTAGATGATATTCATTTCGTAACAGAATGGGGTTTAGTTGTTTTTTTGAATAGGTTTAGAAAAATAAGTGTATAAAACATAATGTAACCCAGTTTTAATAGATGGTGTTGTATGTTAATTCATTACAATTTTATTTTTATATATTCATGGGATTTTTTAATCTTATTCATTGAGATATTTTCATTACTTATACTAATAGGTTTTATTTTTTAAGAGTTTGTAAAGGAGAGGAATAACCCATCTCTGGATACATCATACAATGATGTACACTATTAATTAGTGTATCTTTTGATCAACTAATAGTTTGAAATGGACTAACATAAAATAAAATAATGTTTTCCACACTTTAAATATTCAACACTCATTTTGACCATTAATTACTCAGAGTGTGAAATGATTTAGTGGTAGAAACAAAAATATATATTAAAATGATGAAATTGGTCTTATGTAATGGAAATAATTTTATGAAATAGATTTTATCATACTATCCATCACTAAAAGGTAATATAATTCCATAAATCAATTAAAAGGATGTGAAAAATATTGGTAAACATTAAAGGTATTCCTATTGAATTTCATTCACAAGTATGATACTCCTTTATTACTAAAAATTATATACATCCTAAATGATTGAGATTAATAAAAATATCAACCTATTCATATTGATATAGAGTTATTCCTATTTAATGGATTCTCTCATATTTGACATTTCTGAGACAAGATTAAATGTTTTATGGAGAAATTTATAATGGGTTTGAATGAAGAATCTCAGTTTTTAGTATACATTTGATTTATAAATTTATAAAATTTGGATATATATATATAGTAATAATTTAAATAAACTCTAAAATAAAAAAATGAATCATTATATTATTTATTTATAATATAAAATTTAAAAACCTAAATTGAACACTTTTACTAAAATTATAAAAAATAAAATAGTATAATAAAAATAAGTAAATAAATTAACTAAAATTAAAAAATAAAATTGAGCATGGTATCCTAGAAATTTAATAATCGTGAACAATATTATGAAAAGAAAAAAAATAGTTAAAAAAGACCGGTATTTTATAATTGAACTATAATGAGATTTGATAGAAAAAAATTTGTGAATGAGTAATGAAGAAAATGAGATATATTTATAGGAAGTTTATTTATTATTTAACCATTAAAATAGTAATAAGGATATTAGAATAGTAATATTTTTTATTGAATAGTAATCAAAATACTAAAAAACTAAAACGATCAATAAGTAATATTTAGCATAAAAAAATTATATTTAAATAACATAACATAATAAAATAATTTCTAATATTAATTATCATTAATTATACATAAATGTAAATATTTATAAGGTAAATTTTTAATAAATTAGTAAAACATAAATTTTAATATAAAAATAAATATTATAATTACCCATTTTATAAATTTCTCATGATAAAACAAACCTCGTTTTTTGAATCATAATTTCAAAATAAATAAATATTACTTTTTTTCTGAAAATGTTAAAATTCATGTGAATAGTTACAAATAAATATTTTTTTCACATACGATAAAGTTTATGATATCATTATGTTATAGAAAATAATAGGTAATGTCGAAAAAAATAGTGAAATGAAATTTATTCTATTAGTGATAAAATATATTTAAAAATAATAAATTTATATCCCAAAACTATAAAAAAATTTAAAATTATAACTATAATTTTCTTTTAATAAAAACCTATTTATGATTATTTACATTTAATGAATATTAAATTAATGGAATTAAGTTTTGTGAGTGTATAAATTTCAACAAAACATAAATTTTTTAATCATACATTATTAATTGTCATAAGAATCAACACTATTGAAATTCTTGTGAAAAAATATTAAATAATTTAATATTTTATTTACAAAATACCATTCTCATTCGCCTATAAATGAAACCCTTGTCCTCTCATTTATTCTATCCTAAAAATATTCCCCAAAAAATTAACTATCAAAGTATCCCTTTAAACTCATTTATCCATGTTCATGAGGCCTAGGTCTAACCAAAAGATCCTCCTATGATGTTTTATGTATTATTCCAATAGAGGCATCCAAAATAGTAAAATTGGTCTTAAAATTTCACTACACTCATCTATAGTCATTTTTTCTCCCTTGAATAACACTATACACACATATAATAACATCATAACAATGGAAATATTATTTCTAAATAAATTATGAAAATCAAAAAATTAATCATAATTCCATTTTTAATTTTCTCTCTTAAAGACAACATTTACTTATGGAAAGGTTACACATATATGTGAAAAATAATGTTTAATTTATCACTACTTGATTTAGTTTATTTTATAAAATAACATTCAATGTTAATAATTATAAGATTTATTCTCTATTTTATGTACATGAATAATGAAATTGATTCTATTCTTAAATTTCATAAAAAATAGTTTTCTTTTTAAATTAATATACAACATATTGAAAAACTTCTTATAATTTATAAATATTTAAGATAATACACATAACTTTTTAACTCTAAATATTTTAGAATATAATAAAATCAATACCACGACACTTCTAGAGCTTATAGAACCATTATAAAATAACCATTTACCAATACCATTATACTATAATTTCTTTGGATATGTGGACAAAATATCATGGAACAAATGGACTGAAAAAATGAAAATAATATGTGAAAAATAAATTAAATAAAAATTAATAATAATAATAATTAAATAAAGATGAATAAGGTTTTAAATTAAGTATTTAATATATAAAATATTGTAATTTAATATGTTAGATTTCATACAATAATATTCGGGACTCGAGTTAATCGATTCGCATATCAATTTAATTTTTAGAGACATATCCCATATTATATAACTTATTTATTTTATATTGTTTATATAACTGATTATTGATATATTTTATTTCAATTTTATTTTTATTCAATGGATTTCCAATTCTATTTTATGTTCTTTCTTCTGT
The DNA here is from genome assembly GCA_963277665.1 of Viscum album. Classification (NCBI taxonomy): domain Eukaryota; kingdom Viridiplantae; phylum Streptophyta; class Magnoliopsida; order Santalales; family Viscaceae; genus Viscum; species Viscum album. The sequence goes on along the minus strand of OY728155.1, from coordinate 159,209,103 downwards.
TGTATTTTGTATTGTACTTTACAGTATTCATATGTTGTTTTGTGAACACAATCTTCTTTCATTCAGAATTTCTTTTATTAATTTAGCTATATTACATTATGTTTTTTATATTCTACCATTTAACTCCCTTATATTAGTTTTCCTCTTTTTGTAGGGAATTTTCATTTTCTTCTCGAAATATCTTTTTATTTATTTATTTTATCGTTATAAAATTAAAATAAAAAATGTACATCCATACTCTCTATTTTAGGAACTTCACTTCTGTATCAATATTATTTCTTAACATAAATATTTATTTTGATGATTTTAAATGTTAAATATGTATTCTCTTCATTAGATTTTATATTTCCCATTAATTATATTTAAAATGCAATTTTATATCCCATTCAATTTTTTGGTTATTTTAAACCTTTAAAAAAATTTCTTTTGAACTTATTTAATAATTCATTGATTTTTTTCCAAATTTCTTTGACTATATATATTTATTTATTTTCATTGATCAATTATTTGGATGTTATAATTTAATATAAATATTTAAATTTCTATTTTAACATTTTAAAATGTTATTTAAAGTTATCTATAACTTTTTTTATGATTATATATCCATAGTATAAGACTGATTTTTCTTGATTTCTATAAAATTTCTCGTTCATTCAATATATTTCTCCATTAGTTCCTTTATCTTGAATTATCATAAACTATTCTTAAATTTTTCTTTTTTTTCATAATATCCTTTTATTATGAATTCCTTAAACATAATTCTTATTATTAAATATTGTTTTCGTAGAAAAAAATATCAATTAATTGACTAGGGATACTTTCAATATGAATATATATCCATTTTTTCTACACAAGAAAACCTTCTAAACCCTGTAATTGATTTTTATGTAATGTATTTATATTTATGGTATCATAAATATACATTATTTTGATGTTTTATTTTCATTTTTTATGACTGATTTTATATTAATTGGTTAATCACTTATGATTTTAACAAATATATGATTTTTATTATGTGGAACACATATTTATTTATGTGTCATTATGTTAAATTATCGATAAAAATTTTATAACACTCTAATTAATTGGGTAATTAGATACATCTCATGAGATCTCAACATTTATGGGACTAGGTTATAAACCCATTATACTGTGTTTATGAGATATGAGATTTAGCCTAATCATTTATGCTTATGAGATTGGGAAGTAAACCCAATATACCATGTTTGAGGTATTGGGGAGAAAACCCAATTTACAGTGTTATGATGATCTTAGTGATTTTACCATAACATATATTATGATTTTATATGCTTATTCATATTCAACATTCTTATTTTGTATTCCCATTATTTATGATTATTTTAATATGATTTCACATCCTTATGTTATGGTTTAAGGATCATACTTATATGAATTTTATATAATTATCTGTGATTATGCTATCACAGCTCATGATCACTTCTTGTGATATAATGATCTTATTATATTAATCATTAAATTTCTATCATGATCGTGTATCTCATTTATTTATGATATATTTTTAACTCTTATATATCTATTTATTATGGTTTTACCCATTAATAATCATTTGATCTCACTCCTTTCATATGTTTATCCATTTTCTTGGGAATTTATATATAAGAGTTTGTGTAGTGGATATTCTTGTATATGTAATTGTTGATTAACACAACATGTCATGGGCTGTGAATTAATAAAATATATTTTCATAATATCAAATTACACTAAACCCTTAGTTTCAAGGAATGTGTTTTAATAATTAAATGATATTTATAATCATTTAAAATGAATTATTTGATATCGGTTCCTTATAGTTAGTATTATAGTATATTTTTATGTATAAATTTTTATGAATCAGTATAGGGTACCTTATGGATCTATCATTTATTCAACGTATATAAATTATATGTTTTACCTTTTTATTTGAGAATAATATGTAGATAATAATCCAATCATCGTGAGAGTCACTAAATATATCTAAATAACATCCTTAAGTACATGAGAATAAGTAAGAATGTGTTATTTGTCTTTAATGGTCAGGATAAAAATAGTATTAGAAGATATCATAATACTTGTTTCCACAATGAAATGATTATATGATATCTCATTCTTATTTTGTTTTTTACATAATAAAGGATATATTAGTTTGAAGAGTTATAAACAGGTCACTATTGTGGACATGATAAAAGAGGTAGAATATATCACTACTTCAAATGTTGAAATAATGTTATTAATATTGATAATTTCATCACCGAACATGGAGTGGTACATTACTTTTCCATACTAATTTAGCATTGTTATGATAATAATGGAACTAATTCATTATCCACGGATACCCAATGGCACTAAAATGCCAAAAAAATTATCCTTTGAAAATATCTTATTAATTTATACATTATTTATATAGATTATTAAATGATCTTTTTGATGGATACTAATGATAATTTATTTGATCCATTAACTTTTATAGAAATAAAACAAAAACATTAGGGTCGTATAAAGTCTCTAAGTATTAGCTACATAAGAAATTGGATGTAATGTTTTTTGTCAATATTAATTTATGATGGTTTTAAAATAAACTAAATATTCATCTATAATCCAGTCATATGTGTTACATATATTACATCAATAGTTTAAAGATAAAATCTACAAAAAGTATGAAATTTAGTTTTCCCTACTTGATGATCATCTTATATTATCATGAGGATTCATGATATGTAGATATATTATTGATTGTTAAATGTGATTAACAATTTGATAATAATTTTTTTATATATTCTATGAGTTTGAAAAATTAATGTTATTGGGTTGAAATGTCATGAATTCCAACATTCTCCTTAATTTAATGATTAATTCCTATAAATTATATTTCATGGAAGTTGTTTAATTGCACTTGAGTTCATTCTCTCTAATCTATAATAATAGTTCATTAGAATACTCATATTTGAGTATTATTTATACTAAACACCTCCAAAATGTTCTAAAATCTTTTTATTATTATTATGTAAATTAAAAAAATTATTTTAAGAAGCTTTGAGTTGATTTTACAACATTGGATAACCACTATATGCAATCAGATGTTTCTTTTAAGATATATATGGAATTATGGTTGTTAAGTTCATAAAAAATGGATATATTGTTAACATAATACATTAAATATTAGTCGTATTCCATCACTAGTATCATGATACTCTTGGTGTTGATCATAAATCAATGAAATGATTATATTACATTGAGTTCCATTGTACAAAAATGGTGATCATATTTCTTTCCTAATCATAAATAATTACTATATGAGTTTGCTTCCCATTATATATATTTAAATTATGTTAATATTTGAAAACACGAAGAGTATAAACCTTTTGAATATGAACATATTTCATCTAAAACTGAGAAGAAAACTATAAAAATAACCTTTTCAAAAATAAAACTTTCAAAATCCAATCCTAATTTTCCAATATTTAAGAAAATATCAAAGTTATGCTAAATGAAAAGTTGTTTGATACTTTTATAAACATCACAAACACCTCCATTGGTATGTGATCAAATATTATGAAGAAAGTGAAGTTTATCTTCTAATATGGTAGTATAATAATAAAAGTTTGTAAAACATTGAGTGTCTAAAATTATTTATTTCCTTGTAAGTAAATATTTTGATGATTTTGAAGATTTTATTTTGATTTTATAATATCTTGAAGTTTATATAATCCATGTTTTAGGTTTTAGTTTCTGTTATTCAAGCTAAAAGTGAATAAGATAAAAGTGGAGAAATACACTACCTGTATTTCATGAGGATTTTAATTATTATATGATGTTTTCAAGAATAAGTTTAGTAATGTCCCATAGAATCTTGAAATTATAATTATAAATGTTTCATCCGTGAGATCCAAGCATGTTTGATGAAAATATTAATGAATCTATATTTCATTAGTGTAAAAATATGTGTTCAATATTTATAATATTTTTATAGAATGATTCACACTGCATAATGTGGTCCACGTTGTAGATATGTGTGTTTAATATTATAATACAGTTGTGAATATTTTGAGTGAATATTTTTTGGATTTTTTGATAAGTTGAATTCACACCAACTAAATAAAAATGAATTTTTTATTCAGACATGTTATAACTAAATGATTAATTTAGTAAGGGGTAATTTTGGAATATACTTTTAGAGGAAAAATCAGAGCATTGGAAGTCATTGGAACCCAAACTGGGTATTATATTATCATAAATTCCCCTAAAATCCATTTTTCTTCTAGAAATACCATTTATGGTAATTTAAAAATATAAAATACACTTAGTATAAACACCTTATATATTAGATGATGGGATTATTGAGGAGTAGAAAAGAGATGATAAATAAGAGGTTACTTTCCCTATAAAAATGTAAGTAAAGTGATATAATATGTGAGTTTTTGTGCTCTCAAATAATAATAAGGGTGTCGATGCATTTTGTGTTGAGAAAGAGGAAGAATAAGAAATTATTTTTGAGCCTTTTTGTTTTTGGATGAAGTGGGAGAGCGCATGGTGGGTGATATATTAAAATTTAATTTAATAATCATTTTATTAAAGTAAAGAGTATGGATCTTTCACATCAAATTTATAATTTATTTATTTAATATCTGATGAAATAAATACCTAGGATTATAGTCTTTCTTCATTGATGATTACTGATAATCCAAAAGGCCCTTCCACATTCCCTTCATTATGATTGAGAGGATCCAAGGGTAGAATCACTATATAAGTGATCCACATGTCATTCAATGGTCTTCAAAAAACTCCATTCATTATCTAGGTGAATGTGTGGAAAATCAAATGTCTTGGTTTGCTCATTATTGATCTCTTATTATTTGGTCATAATGAAAGTCTCTCTTGGGTTTCTTATTCTTGGGAGGGAGATAAGAGGATGAGTTCAAAGATAACTTATTGTTCACAACAATTCCCTATCCCCAAAATTCAAATTAGTTTCAAATTAATTACACAATAGATGTGGACATCTATTTATAGATATGGGATTTTAGATACAAAATATAATTACATATTATACAACAAATATAATAATAACAACTATTGAAATCCCATGCCATATAATAATAATAAAATTATAATTATTTTTTGGTTCTCGAACATACGAGAAATTGATAATTAATATTTATTAGCACATAAATAATTCTTATATCACTAGAAACGTTCTTGGTCCATTTAAATTCCACTTTTATTTATTGAACACTAAAATGAATTTTTTACTCACTTAAATAAATATTTTATTGAAAACTAGTAAATAAATATTTAATATATACTTAATATAATAAATAAAGAAGATTTTATTCGCAATAGGATGAATAAATGTTTACTTAATTTATGCGGTCAATATAACATAAATAAAATTATTCCTCAGTTTTTAGAATAATATTTATTCCATTAAATTCAAATATAATTTAATCAAGACTACAACAAACACTTAGTGTAGAACCCTGTGGGATGCATTATCATTATTATTTGGAGGGATTTCCCAAAGTCCAAGATTAATATCTAGAAATGGATCAAAGAACCCAAGTGAAATAACTTAAAGTCACAATGATGACAACCACATATGAACGCAAACTGTGTAATATAATCCCTTTTCCGCACAATCCTATGTAGAAGGATGCATGATGGTGTCGTCAACATATATACTTGATACATCATTATTTGATTATATGAAATGAACTAATCATTACAACATGGAAATGGAAATTAGGGAGATGGTTCTATTGCAAAAAAATGTCCTACATATCAACTTCTATAAATATGGAAGGGAAAAATATTTTCTTTACTTATCTATTAATAATATGTCATTCATGAGGGACCCAACATAACTTACTTCCCTCCAATTTATGGCGTGATGATTTTCATTAGGAAATATTAGTTTGAGAGTTGTGACATGAAATAATTATAATCTTAACGTATAATTACCATTGGACACACTCTCATATTGGAATATCTGATGGCACCAAAACATATGGAATTCTTACTTGCGGGTCTATTCTCACAATCTCCTATATTAGAGATTACCATATGTGAACCTCATGAGAATAAATATCATCTTCTTATAAGTAATCAAACCTAACGATCTATATATTATGTGTCCCAAAATAATATGTTTTCTAACTAAAGAACAATATTAAGAATATTGTCATAGCACTTCAAGGTTCTCATCATATATTGTAACTACTATGACGTCATCAATGTGACAAATACTCTAGGACATTTTTACATTATTGTCATGATGAACAATGAACAATATGAAACGAGATGATTAAATTAATATTTAATACATCAAATATTCATGTAATCAATGTACAAATAGTTGGTTCTATGACACCAACTCAAACAAAATACACCTTGGGCTAGAGCAAAACACCTACGACTTTTAGTTTGATAGACCTCACATGATAATCATGTTTTTATTGAGATAAGGAATTTGTCAAGGTTTCCACAACTTTTTCAACCATGGAAATACTGCTCACATCAACTTCACCTGTCTAAGAAAAATTCCTCAATAGATGATACATCTTATGTATGTTCTTCTCATATTGATGTGACCTTGGCTCTTTTTCGTGGGCCACCACTACAGTAGTATCACAATAGAGTTAGATGGGATCTAGAATTTTAGGTACCACATTAAACTATTGGAAGAAATTATTCATAAAAAAACATCTTTAGCTGCCTCAGAAGATACCATATACTCATACACCATTTTAGAATCTAAGACCATAGCCTGTTTTGATCTCTTCCAGCCCACAACAGCTCCATTCAAAGTGAAGATGTATCTAGTTTGTAAAATCATGTCATTTTGATCAGTATGAAAAATATAATCTCTGTATACATTGATGACTATTTCTTCATCTTCTCCATAAACTAGAAAAATATCTTTAATATGCCTTAGATACATATATATAGATTTGAATACCATCCAATGATAGTCACTTGGTCCAACATGATATCTTCCTACCATAATAAATTTTTCACTGACATATAGGAAAGTACATAGCATAACATACATGAATGACTCAATCATTGATATGTTTGGAATCCTTTCAATTTTTTTTCTTTCCTCCTGGGTTTCTGGACACATTTTATTAGAATGAAAAATTTCATGTGACGCTGGTAATAATCCTCCCTTGGATTGTTCCATACTAAATCTCTTTAGCATCTTGTCAGTGTATGTTGTTTGTCCTAGGATGAGCTAACTCTAGGATCTATCAAGATAGATCCTGATCCCGATAATATATGTTTACTCTCCCAATTCATTCATGGGAAATCATTTTTTCAACCATGCCTTTACAAACTATAATAACCACATTTCATTCCAAGAAGTAACATGTCATCAATATATACAATTACGAAAAAATACTACACTCCCACTAAACTATTTTGTTGATGCAATGATTTCATTTATTCTATATAAAACAAAATTCTATTATAGCTTCTTCAAAATGAATGTTCCATGACATGGAAACTTTATTTAATCAATAAATGGATTTTTGAATCTTACATATTTTATTAGAATCTGTTGGAGTCACTAACACATCTGGTTGTATTAGGTAGACTTCTTCTTGAAGGTTCTCTTAATGGAAGGATTTCTTGACATACATTTTCTAAATCTCATAGTCATGGTATGACTCAATAAAAATTTGTGTTCTGAGGGATTTCATCTTTGCAAAAGGGGAAAAGGTTTCATCATAGTCAATACCTTAATGCTGTTTAAACCCTTTTACTACTTGTTACGCCTTATAGGTACTAACTTGTTCTTCCATGTCTAGTTTCTTCTTGAATGTTCATTTAAACCCAATAGTATTTATATCCAATAGAGGATCAACAAAAATTAATTCTTGGTTTTGGAATATATAATCCATTTAAGAATCCATGGATTCTTTTTACATGGAAACATCTGTTCTACTTATTGATTCCTTGTATGTTACCAAATCATTATAATTAACTATTAATGAGTCACCATCCTCTGTGACTAGAAAATAATATTTTTCTAGATATCTAAACTCTATTTTACTCATATAATATTCTTGTGTCTCTGTAAAGTTTTTTCATCTACAGGCTTTGTGTAATCTGATCTTGTAGAAACTTTTGTGTGCCTTGAGCTTCAAATTCGTTGATGTTTATCTCACTCCAACTATCTCTTTTAGAGATGTTATCTATCTCAATTAATATGGATTTTCATTATACTATACCCCTTTTTAATGAGGGTTTGTATAGGTAATATACCCTTATTTCCTTGGTCTATCCTATAAAGGTACTCTTTGAGCCTTGGGGTGAATTATTTTCACCTAAAAAGTAATTAACAAACACTTCTCTTCCCCTGACATTTAAATTTAATGACATAGTTTATCTTTCACTCCGAAATCTGTTTGGAATATCATTAATAAATTTATATGGTATTGGATTAGTATGTGTGCCCATGTTTGTAACACATATCCCCAAAAGGATAATGGAATAAATTCATGATTCGACACAGGTCTCACTATGTCCAACAAATTGTGGTTCCTCCTTTTGCTTACACCATTCCACTAATGCATTTAAGGATGGGTGAGTTGGGATAGGATCTCAAACTACCATAAGTAATCAATTGATTCATGACTAAGATATTCTTCACATCGATCTAAGTGGAGCTTTTTAATCTTCATACCAAGACTGTCCTCAACTTCATTCTTGTATTCCTTGAATTACTCAAAATAATCTGACTTATACCTCATTAAGAAAATATATCCATATATACAAAAATCATCAATAAAAGTTATGACGTTTGAGTACCCACCACTTCATTCAACATGAAATGGTACCACCCATTGGTATTAACTAAGTCAATTAGCTCTTTATTCCATTCACTTTTCTTACTAAGTGTGGATTTGTTCATTTTTCCTTGTAAACATGTGCTACATAAACCATGTGGTATTATTTTGAAAGAATATAAATATCTATTTTGATTTAATTTTATCATGATTTTTTCATTTGTATGACCTAGAAGGTGATTCCAATGTTGGGTGTGGTATGATTTATTTGATGTAACTTCTTTACTGATTTCCATTACATGGTTTATGTAATACAACACGTAAAGTTTGTTATGTAAATGTACCATACAATACAAAATTACATCTTTCTAAAATAAAAAAAATATTTTCCAATATGAAAATTAATCCATATGTATCTAGTCTGGATAAAGAAATAATGTTTATGGAAACTGAAGGAACATAATAACCACAATTTAGAACAATGATCAGTCTTGTCAGCAATGTTAGATTGTAGTCCTCAATATTTACAACAATAATCTTATCTCTGTTTAATACTTGTAGATCTACCCCCCCCCCCTCAGTAAATTTTATTAATGTACATGGTTCTTATATTTGAATACATATATGAGAACCACAACCAGTATCTAATAGCCATTTTGTTAAAATTGTTAAATTTACTTGATAAAAAATTCACGTGGAGATTTCTATTGCTTCTATAGCAGGGTGTGGTTATTCTTAAGGTCTCCCTCTTTCCACATGCAATACAGATATCATCATGTTCCCTTGAATCCCCTTTTGTCATTTTCTTCTTGGAAGGGGATGCAGAATAATTGGTCCCAAAGCACTTTTCTATCCCATTCAATATCTACACCATAAGGACATAAGGATATTCATGCTTTATAGCTTCATCTAATTAGAAAAGGAGCATAAGAAGATCTAGTAGAGACTACAATATGTTGTTCATATTAAAATTCACAACAAAAATGGAGAATCTCAATGGGAGTGATTCCATAACGAGATTAGTTCCTAGTTCCTTGGGGTGTTTATAACGTAGAATCTCTAGGTGCTCAATATTGAAAATGACCTTGACTATGTGAGTCTTAGTTGGGTAACTGTCTACAAGCATACACCAAAATATCGCCTTGAAAATGTAAAATCCTTCCTGTCTAACTGTCTCCAGGAAAAGACCACAGAGGTTATAAAATGTGCTATACATATCCACATTTTCATGAGACTTCATGAGTTCACTTGAGAAAGATGAAAGCATTAAACATTTAACGTAAACTAATTCAATCATATTATTTTAATAGACTAGTAACACTTCATCACTCTCCTTTTGAAAAGTAAAATAAGGCTTTGAGTATTATAGCATGTAAAATTCTCATTCATGACATAGAAAAACCTGAATGCATCTAAACCACTCTTGGATGTTACATACAATGAGTATATTGTCCTTATCCAATATTGAACATAGGGATAGTGAGCTTATTATTTTATTGTACAATTAATAGAGAAGATTATAAGAACTTTACTAGATTACATATTTTGTGAGAAATAATTAATTGATGTTATTAAATCTACAACTATTTTATCGAGTCCCAATATCCCTCACCATTAATCATGGAATTTCAAGTTTCTATGACATTATTATGGAAAGGTTCCATGTTTGCCTTTGTATAACCCCAAAAAGGATGGTCAAGATATTTTTAATTTATTTAGGTAGGTAAGTATTTTCCAACTATTTCTTGGAGCACCTTGATCCATTTAGTTGACTCCCTAATCGGGAAATCCTCAAATGGATTTTATGAACAAATTCCTCCAAATTACAACAAGTCTATAAAGTTATACTCCTCTTGATGTAAAATGCTTAAGTCATCCCATATATTTCATAAGAACACCCCTTATTAAAGTCAATATACCAAAATGTGTTGGTCAAACACAATGTTCTATTGAGTTTTATTCCAAATCAAGTAACAAAAGTATTAGTCTGACTAAATATTAGATTGATGGATTATATTTTTTATGCATAAATTTGTATCATGTATTATATTTCATAAGTATTGTTTATATTTAAGTTTATTTATACATAATTAATTAACCATGTTTGGATAAAACATTTATACATAATCAATTTTATTTAAATTCTTCCTTTTTATATTAATTCATATATATGTGATAAGTTCCATGCATAAAGAAATTTTATTTTAATACCGTAGGAAAAAAATAAAAAAATAACTAAATGACCAAGTCACGAGATTATATAATGGTTGGTTTAATGAGCGTACATTAAATCAACTAATGACCTAGTGGAAATAACTCTTTATGTCGGACTTGGAATGAGCTACCACATTCTACATGTCCACCTATGTATCACTGAGTTGGGATCATTATGGTTCATTCTTGAACCATCCCCAAATAGAATTTGATGCTCCATTAATTAAAAATATTTATTACTTACATGTATGTGAGGGAAACCAAATGAAATTACATAAATATCATTGGACACACAGGTATTGCATTATAATGGAAGGTGGGATGACTCACAAACCATTTTTTAATTCAATATTAAGTAATTGAAGAACAATGAAATAAAATTAATTAAACAAATGAAAACACATACATATCTCTTAGCCAAAGTCATTAATGATCAAGCATGAAATGAATGCTCAAAATTAAACATCTAAAATTTATTTATTCATTATTTTATAATTTATGATAAAAGTGCTTGCATTAATTTATTAATTAATTATTATTCATCATAATGATAATCTGATAATTTTTGGAGTTACCCACCATTGATGGAATTCATGAAAACAATTGTATAACCAATAATGACATAATAATTATAAAAAAATAATTATGAATTTTAAAAATCATTAATACCATTATTGAATTGTCAAACCAAAAATTTCGTGTTAATCAATAAATTACGTTTTTAACGCAGAAATTTAATATTTAATGTAATTTTAATTTTTTTCCATTAATGAGAAAATAAATGGTGTGTACAAGTAGCTACATGTTATGTACCTCAGTTGATGTAAGTCCATGTCATAGTCCCAGGGATTTAGTGTGTTGAATCGTCTAGACAACATGGTGTGTAAATTCCAATTACCCACCCTATATCTGATTTTCATGTTCCATGTAAGCTCGGTAAACATGCAGTGTGTAATAATAGAACCATGTGTAATTACTTACTCAACACGTCTAGATACTTTGTGAATAGGTATAAAACTTGTGCTCTGGCAGCACATCATGAAACCAAGTTTTACCGCTCAGTGATTCGGAATTTCTAAATGGAATCTCTGGTCATTATTCAATCATTATTAATCCATTAAGAAAAGGAAACACTAAATGAAAATGGTTAATATATTGATAACATGTTAATTGAAATCAGATTAAAGATCTAATAAAATGTTAAAAAATCTAGCCAGTTTTACAGATATATCAACAATCAAGTAAATAATTATAAATTTAAAGAGGACAACTCTGATACCACTTGTTGGTTCTGGGTGTAGCGAAAGCCTTTGTGGTGGGTGATATATTAAAATTTTATTTAATAATAATTTCTTGAAACCAAGTGTGAGTATATTTCACACCAAATTTATAATTAATTTATTTAATATCTGATGAAATAAATACCAAGTATTATGATCATTATTCATTTATTATAATTGATCATCCAAAAAGTTCCTTTTATATTTCTTTTGTTGTGCATTTAATGATCCAAGGGTAGAATCCCTCTAGATTTTATCCATATAAGCTTCAATTTTCTCTAAGAAATTCCACACATTCTCTGGGTACTAGTTTAGAGAATCAAATTTATTTCCTTTTTATTCTTGATCGCTCATTCTTTGATCATAAAGAAATTCTCTGTTAGGTTTCAAGTTCTTCAGATGGAGAGATGAGGATGAGTCGAGATGAAATTATTTTTGCGCAATAGTATTTTATTCCCAAATATGAAATTAGTTTCAAATGAATTACACAATATATGTAGCCATCTATTTATAGAGATGGTACTTTAGTTAAAAAATTTAATTTCATAACAACCTTTAAATATAATTAAAACCGTTAATGAAATCCCATGCCACAAAACAATAGTAATAGTATTATTTTTTGTAGTATGCCATCTTACGCAAAATGGATGAATAAAATTTACCAACTCGTAAATAAATATATTACCATTACACATAGCCTTAGTCTATTCGAACTCCTACAGTATTTATTATACATATGAAGAAATATTTTATCCTCTAAAATAAATATTTTATTCTAAAACCAGTAAATAAATATTTATTATATTAAACAAAATAAATAATTATATATTATTGACAATAATAAATATTTAATTAATTTATGTATTCAATATAACTAAAATAAAACTATTCTTTAGTCTTGAGAATAATATTTATTCAATACAATTAAAATATAATTTAATTAAGACCACCTGAAACACTTAGTTTGTGGCCCTCTAGGATTATTTATCATTAGCATTAGGCGGGCCTTCTTAAAGTCCATGATTTCAGTATAGAAATAGGTCAAGGAACCTAGAGAAACATCTTAAAGTGTTAGGAAAAAATCCTTCACAGTATCATTAAAGTATTTGTGAGGTGATTGTGTTTGTTGAAAAAGTGGGACTTCGTGTTGTGGCTGTTGACAAAGAAAACTATGACGTACAAATTTGTTGAAAAATGGGATTTCATGGTGGCATGTAAAGCTTAAGGGATGTTTTTAATGATCCATGAATGATTCAAGAATGTCGACAGAGGAATGGTCGATCTGGAGGCAGTTCAAAAAGAGCATATACAAGGTGGCACAGTTTTCCAGTGTTTGCCAAATTTTGGGACTTCAAAATCAACAAATAGAGAAAAGTGTTTTTGTCAAAGGGACTTGTGTACCTGTGTCTTGGAGTCTTGGAAACATACGTTCCATATGTGATTCAAGATAAAAACATCAAAATATGGAAATGGAAAAAGGGGCGCCCATGTTTTGGGTTTGGTCACGCAAGTGACTAGAGCGACATAGACTAGGGTGGATGGACTTGCGCGATGAGAGGAGACTTTCACACCATTTCTCAAGGTGTAAAAAATGCCTATAAATAGAGGTCGAACCCTCCTCATTCACATATATTTCAAAAAATAGAGAAAATCATAGCTCCCTTCGTGCAGGTGTTGTGGTTGCGCAAGTGGTTGTGTGGTCGCAAAATTATATAGGTATTCAGAAGTTGCACGCCAGTTGATAGTTGCATGCCCAAAGTGGTTTGGGTGAGAAAGGGTGTAAATTTCCCAAGTTTAGAGTTGAAGAAGGTGGTGTCACGCAAGTGGTTTAGTGACACATTCTCACTATACATTGAAGAAGCACGATAGTGGATAATTGCGAGCTAAAATTAGTTAGGGTGTAAAAGGGTATGAGTCCCGCAAGATTGGAGTTGAAGAAGTGAGTGTCATGCAAGTAGTTGAGGTGAACCAGCATGCCAGCTTGGAGAAGCACGCCAGGTATTGTAGAAGCACGCCAGTATTTTTAGGGCTGGGTGAAAGCTGGAAGATTGCCTGATACCTTCTGTTCAAAGTGAGATTCATCTATGGGTAAAAGTTGGACTTCAATAGAGAATATACATACAACAGAGGATGTATTAATTAGTGATAATGAAGAGACCTATAGGTCTATAAACTGTGAGTGGATCCTTTCTAGAGTTTTGAGAAATGTAAGAGGAAGAAGGTGATCCTCTCGACCAGCAGTGAGCCATAGAGAGAGAAATAGGGGTGACCCTTGGGAAAGTAGTGAGCTAACCCTAAACATTGTAAAGGGAGTGATCATGGGAATAGAAGTGATCAATCCCAAACTATGTAAACAGCAGTGTGCTTTTAATGGGTTTGGTATATCGGCACATTGCCATTGAATGCTCCTTGGATGTATCCAAGTGAGGGTGAACCAAGTAAAAATAGATGTTTCTTGTTCATGATTTAGTTTTTGTTTATACATTGCTGCAAGAAAGAGTGAGAAGAAAGTCTTTCTTAACAGCGAGATAAGATCAATAGGGGCAGTTGTTTTAATCTGTCATACCCTGATTCACCCCCCCCCCCTCTCTGGGTATCTAACCTAGTGGACCTAACAATTAGTGTTAGAGGGAATGGTTTTTATCAGTGGTTCTCTCTCAAATGTAGGCCACCAATAATAAAGGGATTCCGATATTCTATGGGAATAATTTTCAGCTATAGAATAATTTGTTGCAACACTACTTCTAATGTTTTGGAATGGATGTATTCACAGCATCAATGCATGGTATAACATGTGATATCAACAGTGGGGCATTATCAGAAGTCGAGCGAAGAGAATTGGATTCTGATGCCAAGTGAATAAATGCTTTAGGGGGAGCCCTATCCAATGCTATCTATACAATGGTGATGTCATGTAAAACATCACATGCCAGGTGGGAAAAGATTTTAAATATATATGAAGGAGATACAATGGTTAGAGAGGCAATGTTACAAGTACTATGGAATAAGTATGAAGATCTGAAAATAAACTCGAATGAGTCTGTTGATGCATTCTTTGACAGGGTAAATATTATTGTGGAATATATGTGAGGTTTTGGAGAAGTAATTGAAGACATAAATACTATAAATCACATCATGAGTAAGCTTCCACCTTGGTTCAATTCGAAAGTTTCAGTACTAGAAGATAAAGATCCAAAAGAGCTGACACTGGACAATTTGCACAGTACGTTGGTTGCATATGAAATGAGGAATGATGATGACGAGGATGTGGAAAATGGGAAATCCAAAGAGGTGGAATTTAAATCCATGAAGAAGCTCACCATTGAAGATTCTCAGGAAGAAGAAGAGACAGATGAGGTAATTTCATTCCTTTCCTCAAATATTCAATGAGGAAAAGGAAAGTTCAAAGGAAAACTTCCACTTGCATGCTTTAGATGTGGAAAAGTTAGTCATCTTGCTGCAAGTTGCCCCAAACTGTTTCAAGAAGAAAATGATGAAGATAAAGTTGAAATTTCCAAGAAAAAATCTTCAGCCTATGTGGAAGGGACGAAGCAGTTCAAGATAAATTTCATCATGAAGAAGAATCTTCTTTCACAAGAAAAAGACAGTTCAGATGAGTCTGAGGTTGAAGAGGTGGAGGAGATTAAAAATTGTAAAGATCATGGAGAAAATGCAATGGTGGCAGTTGTCGGTAGTGCTCAAGAAAAGGAAGAAACTGGCAATGATGAAGAAGAAGAAGAAATTTATGAGAGAGTTGACATGGAAGCTGAATTAGAAGATGCTTTTAAAGAGATAGATGTTTGGAGAGAAAAAAAAGAAAACCAACAAGGTGGTACATGATTCCAAACACTACATGCAACAGCAGGAAGAAGAGAAGTATGAGATAGTGAAAGAAGTCGAACACCTTATGTCTTCCAGGCCAGAGATATTAGAAAATGTTGATGAGAATAAGTTCAAGATTAAATAACAGAAAAGTGAGATCGATGGCTTGAATAAAAAAGTGAAAGATCAAATCAATTGTATCGAAGAACATGAAAAATATGTGGTCAGTCTGTGATGAAAAATGAAGGATAAAAAAAACCCTTAACCACCAATGTGATATCAAGAATGCATGTCACTCAGAGGACAGAAATTTTGAATGTGGAGGCTAGTAGTTCAGTAAGAAAGAATAAAAAATCGAGCTCATATACTAAGGTTGAATTGGGGCTTGATGAAAAAAA
This sequence comes from Viscum album, assembly GCA_963277665.1. Taxonomy (NCBI): domain Eukaryota; kingdom Viridiplantae; phylum Streptophyta; class Magnoliopsida; order Santalales; family Viscaceae; genus Viscum; species Viscum album. Next base: position 159,192,582 of record OY728155.1, on the reverse strand, counting down.
AAATTTAAATATTGAAGTCATACCGCAAGCACCCATTCCTTGATTGAAGGTTGATTTGGGAAGAAAAAATAATCAGAATATTCGTAGATCACAACGAGAAACTAGCAGTGTAAAAGTGACATGAAGAAATTCATCTTATATTAGGTATAATTGTTGTGGAAAATGGGACATTCACAGTATGTGTGTTCCATATCCAAGAGATAACAAAGGGAACAAGAATAAAGGTGGCATCTAAACAGAGAACGGTTCTCTAGAACATGTTTTGAATGACACTGTTTTTGGTGCGAAGGATTTGGGCATATGGCCAGATACTGTACGTCGACCATACAGAAGAATGTTCCCAAGTAGAACCAAAATGTTCACAAGCAGCAGATCAATGAACCGACAGGTTATTTGAAAATGAAAAATCAATTTGCAGCTTTGCAAGATGACGCCAGTCCATCATATTCAGAGAAAGATCAGAAGTATCAATCTTTTCCAAGTGTGAGCACAAAAACATAGACCAAGAAGAAGAGAGCAGAGAAGGATGTGGTTTCTGAAATTTCCCTTAAAGCATCAGACCATACTGTTACTTGGATCCTTGATAGTGGTTGCACGTCTCAAATAAAAAGTAATAAGGATCTTGTTATAGGCATAAAATATGACAAAGAATGAGTTGTCATGTTGGGAAACAATTAAGGCCTGGAGATTAGTGGATTAGGAAAAGCCAGGTTTGGGGGCAAAGAACTAAGATGTGCTGATGTTTTGGTAGTAGAAGGCCTCAATCACAATCTGCTCAGTATAAGTAAACTATGTAACTTAGGAAATTATATAACGTTTTCTAAGAAGATGTGTATCGTCGAAGGACGAGATGGGGAAGTGGTTCTATAGGAAAAAAGAAGAAAGGGAAATCTCTACCTTTTAAGTGGAGAAGACGATATGTTATTTTTATCAATAGATGAAGAAAAAACTTGTGGCATAAATGACTTGGTCATCCTTGTCAACCATCTCTATGAGATCTGGTAAAATGTGAAGTCTCAATAGACCTCCCTACGCTATCATGTGATCGTACACATACGTGTGACACCTATCAAAAAGGTAAGATCATCAGAAAGACGTACAAAGTGAAGGAAAAGAAGTTGACAAGAGTGCTTGTATTGGTGCATGATGATGTTTGTGGACCTATTTCACCAAGATCCATTGATGGGAAGATGTATTACATTCTGTTCATTGATTAATATATAAAAATGTCATGGGTATTTGTTACTTCCCATAAGTCCAATGTGTTAATATGCCTTAAACAATATCGAAGGGAATCTGAACGGATGCTTGGACGGAAAATTCTAAAGTTTCGTACATACAATGGTACAAAATTCAAAAACAGTCAGGTGTAAGAGTTTCTCGAGAAACATGGTATAAGACATCAAGTTTCATCAGTAAGATCTCCCCAACAGAATAGAGTGGTTGAAAGGAGAAATCAGATCATCAACAACATGGATAGAAGAATGCTTATAGAAAAAGACCTACCATAGAGGTTTTGGAAGGAAGCAGTATTTTCATCAGTCTACATTTCTTATAGGGATCTGTTGTGTCCTAGGGGTGGAAAGACTCCGTATGAAATGTGATATTGAAAGAATCTAATAATGAAATAATATCGAACATTTGGAAGTAAGTTCTTCATTCTCAATAAAGAAAAGCATAAAAAGTTTGAATCACGTGGAGGTGAGGGAATATATTTGGGCTACTCAAGAAAAATAAAAGCATAAAAATTCTTTAAAAAGAGTATGGGAAATGTATTTGAGAGCAATGAAATCATTGTTGTGGAAAATGAGGAGAATATTCAATAGCACAGTGAATAGTTACTTGATGAATGTTATAAAGAGGAAAGTAACATAGGAGGACCAGAAGTTGTAGATGCTGACTCAGAATAAGACACTGATGATGAACAAGAATGTTTCAAGTCTATTTTTGTAAGGAAGCCAAAGAGTCGAGCTGAAATTGATAGGTAGAATATCATTGGTGATCATACAGCTCCAGTTTAGATAAGAAAAATGATGTCACTACAGTAGATATATTTTCTATCTCAGGTAGAGCCAAAATGATTTTCTGATGGAGTTGAAGATGAAAACTAGGTTTAGGCTATGAATGAAGAGGTTTATTAGACTGAGAAGAACTAGACATGGGAGATTGTTTTAAGGCTAGCAGATAAGAATGTCGTCAGGACTAAATGGTTTTTTCACAACAAGATGAATGAAGATGGCGTAGTGATTCAAAAAAAATCAAGGCTAGTGTGTAAAGGGTACTCCCAAATAGAGGGCATTGATGTTGATGAGACATTTGCACCAGTTGCAAGGCTGGAGACAATAAGATTATTTTTAGCCATAGCAGTGCAATGAATGTTCAAACTGTTCCAGATGGACGTCGAATCTGCATTTCAGAATGGGATTCAAGAAGAATAGGTGTACATTGAGCAGCAAGATAGTTTTCTCCCTCATTAAGATGAGAATAAAGTTTTTCGGTTGAATAAGGCACTATATGGGTTGAAGCAAGCACCAAGAGCATGGTACTCAAGGTTGGATCAATATTTGAAAAAGCTTGTATTTCAATGTGATAGAGTTGATTACACTATCTACGTCAACAACAATAGAAATCAAAGGATGATGGTGCTGGTTTATGTCAATGACTAAATATTTGGTGGATTAGATGAAGATCACTTTGAACAGTTTTCTGAATTCACGAAAAATGAGTTCGAGGTGTCAATGATTGGTGAGATAACATTTTTCCTTGGTTTACAGGCGACACAAGGAAGTAATGGAACTTTCATTTCTCAATAAAAATAAACCAAGGAGGTTCTAAGAAGGTTTGGAATGTAGAATTCCAAGGAAATAAAGTCTCCAGTTGCTACCGGGATGAAATTATCAATAGATAACAGTGGCAGGGTAGTTAATTCACTTAATACATGCAAATTATTAGCAATTTACTGTACCTAATAGCAACAAGACCTAATCTTGTTTTCACCACATTCCAAGCATCATGTTACCAACTAAATACAAAATAAATCCACTTGCTCGAAGTGAAAAGAATACATAGGTATATCAAAGGCATCGTGGATTTCAGTCTGATGTCTAATGACAAATCTCAATCAGTGTTATTGGGTTATACATAGGCAGATTGGGCCAGATTAGAAAATGACATAAAATCAACATCAGGAGGTGCATTCTATCCTAGTATATTGTGTATTTCCTAGATAAGCAGGAAACCGTATTACATTTATCTGAGCACTGTAGAGGCTGAGTATATTTTGTCCACTCAAGCATGCACACAGCTATTATGGATGAAGCAGCAGCTTGAAGATATGAGATTTGAATTGAAGTCTCTGATCGGAATCCCGTGCAATAACTCAGGTTCTATAAATCTTAGTAAAAGTCTTGTCAATCATTCAAGGACAAAGAACATTGAGATAAAGTATCATTTTATTAAAGATAAAGATGAGCATGGAATCGTAAAGTTGGAGTATGTGCCTAAAGATCTACAAGTTTCAGACATTCTGAAAAAGGCCCTATGCAAAGATGATTTGGTGCGGCATCAGCTGGCTCTGGGAGTTCAGTCAACTCCCCGTATGTGAAAAAGTGTGGATGTGGGCCTCCCTCTCTCTCCGAGGTATGATGTGTTTTTCCCTAATGTACTAATATGTGTTCTCTACTCTGTTACAGACTACAAATGAGTGACTTTTGTGTTCATTGACAAAGGGGGAGAAAATAGTGATTGTTCAATGGGGAGACAGTGTGGCTATTTGAGATATCATGAAAGATATGGGGAGAAGCTGACAGGTGGAGTAGCCAGATAGGGGGAGTTGAAACTGGTTTAAAGTGCTTAGCTAGAGCATATCTTGGAAAACACAGGAAATAGTGCCAAAGATGATTTTAAGGTGACAATAGATAATGATGTGAGAAGACATGGAGAGTATCAAATCTGACAATGCTAGAAGTGATCCATCAAAGATTAGATATCACAACAGTTGAGGATCATGATAAAAGTATAAGAGTGGTGTTGGAATGCGGTAAAAATATTTCCAAAAATTGGTATCATTTTGGTATCAATAGTGGGTGTCATTGTTAAAGTGACTCATAGATGAAATTTTCATTTACTCTTGTTTCTCATTCCAAACATTGCTCATGTGGGCTTAGAGTATGTGTTGATTAATTCCTTGATCGCTATCGGAATCGCAATAGGAAAATGGTGGATGAAGAATTAAGGATGTATCATTTTATGGAATAGTTATTAACAAACCCCAAGGTGGAAATTGTTGGCCAAAAATCCCTCAAGGTATCCTTGATACATTTGTGAGGTGATTGTGTTTTTTGACAAAGTGGGCCTTCGTGTTGTGTTTTTTGACAAACAAAACCATGACATACAAATTTGTTGAAAAAGGGGATTTCATGGTGGTAGGTGGAGTTCAAGGGATTTTGATAACGATCCATGATTTATTTAAGAATTTTGACAAAGGAATGGTTGAACTGGAGGTGGTTCAAAAAGAGCAGATACATGGTGGAGCCGTTTTCCAGTGTTTTCCAAATTTTTGGACCTCAAAATCGACAAATAGAGAAAAGTGTTTTTTGGAAAAGGGACTTGCACGATTGTGTCTTCGAGGCATGGAAACATGCATGCCATATGTTATTCAAGATAAAAACATCAAAATATAGAAAAGGAAAAAAGGGGCACCCAAGTATTGGGTTTGGTCGTGCAAGTGACTAGAGCGACAGAGACTAGGGCGGCTGGACTTGCACACCGAGAGGAGACATGCAGGTCGTCGCTCAGGGTGAAAAAAATGACAATAAATAGAGGTTGAAACCTCCTCATTCGTAGACATTTCCACACTTAGTTATAATTAGTGCTCCTATCACGTATGTGTTGTGGTCGTGCAAATGGTGTTGTGGTCGTCCAAGTATAAATATATTCAGAAGTTGTGCGCCAGTTGATAGTTGCGCTCCCAAAGTGGTTTGGGTGAGAAAGGGTGTGAGGCACCCAAGTGTAGTGTTGAAGAAGTGGGTGTTATGAAAGTGGTTTAGTGACACTTGCAGGCCATGCATTTAAGAAGCGTGACCGTTTATAGTTGCGTGCCAAAATTGGTTTGGGCGTAAAAGGGTGTGAGTCGCACAAGTTTGGAGTTAATGAAGTGAGGGTCATGCAAGTAGTTGAGGTGAACTTGCACACCGGCTTGGAGAAGCATGTAAGGTATGGTTGAATCAAGCTAGTATTTTTAGGGCTACACAAAATCTATAAGATTTCTTGATACCTTCGGTACGAATTGAGATTCATCTATGGGTGAAAGTTGGACTTCAACAACGCATCTACATACAACAGAGGATGTATTCATTGGTGATAATGAAGAGACCTAAATGTCTATAAACTGTGAGTGGATCCTTTCTAGAGTAGTGAGAAAAGGATGAGGAAGAAGGTGATCCTCTCCACCGGTAGTCATCCCGAGAGAGAGAAACAGGGAGTGACCCTTGGAAAAGCGGTGAGCTGACCCTAAACATTGAAAAGGCAGTGAGCCTTGGAATGGAAGTGATATTTCTTGAACTTTGTAAATATCAGTTTGATTTTAGTGGATTTAGTACATTGGAACATTGCCAGTGAATTCCCCTTGGACGTAGCCCAGTGAGGGTGAACCAAGTAAAAATCATTGTATCCTGTGCATGCTTTAGTTTTTGTTTATACTTTTCTGTAGGAAAGTCAGAAAAGAAAGTCTTGCTTAATAGCGAGACAAGATCAATAGTGGTAGTTGTTTTAATTTTTCATAACCTGATTCTCCCGCCCCTCTTAGGGTATCAAACCTAGTGGACCTAACATAAAGTCATAATGATGACAACCGTATAAGAATACTCACAATGTTATATAACCCTATTCTTACATAGTCTTATCATGAAGGTTAGATGAAGGTGGCATCAACCTATATGCATGATACAACATTTTTTGACTTTCTAAAACAAACATGTCACTACACTGTGGAAAAGAAATTTAGCGTGAAGGTTCTAATCCAATTAAAAGGATGAGATAAAAAATTCCATAATTATAGAAGGGAAAATAAATTATTGACTTATCCACTAATAATACAACATTCATGACACACCCAATTCACAATACATCCTTACAAAATATAGATTTACAGTTTTATTCAGCAAATATATGTGTGTGAGTCATTACTTGAATTAATGACAATATTAATGTTTATGGACCATTACACACACTCGCATATTGGAATATCCGATGACACCAAAAAATGAAGAATTTAGACTGATGGTTCTATTCTCATAATCTACCATCACATAGACTACCAAGTGTGAAATTCAAGAGATAAAGACCCATCTGCTTACGAGTACTAACACCTGATGGTCTATATACTATCATTCCCATCATAGTATCTTATCCAACCACATCACTATATTAAAAATAATGTCAAAGTACTTACAGGTTCTCATCATAGTGGGAAACTACTATGACCATATCAATGCCAAAAATACTCAAAGACATTATTACATTATGGTTAAGTAAAACAACAAACAATACATAATATTATGTTTCGTTTAATATTTAAAACATCAAATATTCATGTAATAAGAGTACAAATAGTTGGTTCTAGGACACCAACTCTATCATTTGTAGCATTATGGTACTAAATGAAGTTGAGTTTTAGGAGTCCATCATGGGCACAGAGAAAAATTATTAGCTAGGAATATTCCCATACCACGTTTCATGAGAGTTTGATGATGACATACTGGTATTAAAAAAATATTATTAGTCGAAGAAGATGATTATATTTGTGGGTGAAAGAAAAAAAAGAATATTTTTTGATCTAATTCATGAGGAGGAAGATCAGAAAAAACACATGGGATATAACAATAATGAACATGTAGTAAAAAAATAAGTCACATTTATAATAGGGTTACCACCCCTATATAATATGGTGTTATCTGGTTTCATGATTATAACTAGACAAATTCACCTATAATGATGATAAATTTCCAACATATAATATATACCGTGGATATCTCATGTCTAAATGGTTGTAGGTTTTTTGGTGGGTCCCAAACCATGTAAATATCATGTGACATATTTACATGATTCCTATTTCTCAATTTATTGTTGTACATATGGTTAAAAAGAATATATCCATAATTTTTAACTAGATATAGAGATAAATGTCCAAAATGGGATAAAAAGATTATAAAAGGAACTATGAATTGAAAAAAACTAGATGACTCCTAAATCACCACCCTAAATGGTTTTTCCGCACGGTGTAATGGGAATCTCAAGTTTTATCAGGGGAATGATTCCTCTCCTTGGGCCATTTGAGTTATATAGATTGATATAAAAGTTGAAGGTCACTCGGATAGGATTAGAAAAATTATAGGTTTTTTGGTTCAATATATCAGTTATAAATTTCATATTTTTGAAGAATTACCTCCGATTAAAAATTAACATTTCATCAGTGCTAGGAAAGACATGGAATCCTCTTCCAAGTAATTAAGAAATATGAAAAATAAAGATTCCAAGACTAAAAAAAGAGAAAAAAATAAGAAATAGGTAAATACAATATCTCTAGTTAATCAGTATTGTAAGGATTTATTTGATAAATATTTTTATCATTATTCAATTTGGGAATGTAGTTCAAGTTGTGATAACGAATCATCGAAACAGGTGGAGAACACAATCATGAGGTTATGGTCCATTTGAATAGTTTCAAAACTAATATACTGATATATATATATATATAGATATATTCATCAAAGGAATTCATAATTATAAGTCACAACTAAAAGATGAGTTTAATTCAATAGAAGATGAATTGGAAAGAAAGATGTTCTTCTACAACACTCTTACAATACTTCAGAAAGGAAATTTAAAACTACTTCAATTTGAAAAAAAAATATTATTTATTTACAATGAATAATTGACAATATTTATTTATGATAAAGAATATGTTTTTTGATGTTTTAAGGTAAATTCATTATTCATCATAATGGCTTAAAAAATTCCCTATGGATGTCAAGACAATCCAATTGGAAAGAAATTTAAAAATATATAAATATTTTGGATGTTCTCTATAAGGGATAAGGAGGAATCATGAGAATCATATTGAAATTTTGAAAAGTGATTTCGATTGATTGTTAAGTTCATTTTAATATGAAATTATTGTCCCGATTATTAAATACCATTAGTTGCAATTCATGTTGAAAAATATAGAAGAGGCAAGATTTGGAGCTTCCCAATATATATAGAAAAAGTGTTCTGCTATAAAAACATCAAATCATAGTCTTTTATAAATAAGTCTAAAATTTATATAAAATGTATATTTATATCATATATGGATGTATCCACATCATGAACTTTGAAAAAGGTACCCCACTATACAGATAAAGTATCATTCAATAAATCTGTAATTTTTAAAAGATCTAGAAATAAAATAAAAAAACTAATCAAGTGTGGAATTTTTAAACCACATTAATTCCAAGAAAAAATGTTGATGAAATAAGATACCATGATTAAGATTAAAGTTTATCTAAAATTCATAGCAATCATCTGGGCTTCTAGACGAAATTCATCTAGAAAAAAGTTCTAGATAGACTACTCCTACAAGTAAAAAAAGAAAGATTAATTTATAAATGCCAGTGCTACTAGAGATTTGGACATAGTGTTTGGAATAATTGGCATAATATGTTTGTATACATAAATAATGAAATTCTAATATTTAGGGAAAATTATGAAAATATAAGACAACCTCTTGTAATGATGAATAAATTGCAGTAGAATATGTATATGTTCATAAAGATAATGTAGGATTATTTAAGATCATTCATGATCTATATCGTATTGTGGTCATAGTTATAATGAATTATTGTATAATCCTACTATAATTAATATATTTATTTTATTAATATTATGATCCAGAAAACGTTGTGAACGATGTTATGAAATAAATGTTTTCTACATTGGGATATGAATTTGTGAACAAAAATTCACCCAATAAGTCAATGAATAAGGAAAATCATCATGTCTAACCAAATGAGAATAACTACTTCTATTGTGGTAATAGACGCCACAGCATGGACCATTGAAATATTTTTTGGGACCAAGTTGATGATAAAGGTGATGAAGGTGTCCTGATTTGTTTTTTTGTCAAGGTTGGTTTTAAAGAAAAGAAGTTACTTCACTTTGTTTTGGAAACAATTGTTTTGGGTTTCTATTTTTAAAGGAATGAGACTCTGGTTTTCAGAATTTTTTTCCTCAGGATGAGAAGGAAGGAAAGAAACTTGAATTAATTGAATGTTATGATTCTTTCAAATTTAAAATGTGATCATGATTTTCAGTTTTAGAATACTCGTAAATCATAGGTAATGTGGTATAACTTATGATACATGTTCGATGGATGAAATGGGTAAGTCAAAGCTGTGAATGGGGTTGACTATTATAAATCTGTGAATGGTGGTGACTATTGAAAATCAATGAATGGTGGTGACTATTGAAAATATGTGATTAGTGGTGACTATTGAATATTTGTGAATGGTGATGATGATGGGAATAGTCATGCCAATGGAATAGTCATTCTGATGAAAGAAAAAATAATTTTGTAATACCAACATGGTAATGAATTTGTTTTATATCAGACATAGAGTCATGATGATGTAATAGTCATATCAATGGAATAGTTTTGCCGATGGAAAAACCATGACGATGAAAAAAGAAATGATGCATGTCATGTAAACATGGTAATAACATAGATTTGAATCAGACTCAGAGTCTTGCCGATGGAATAGTTATGCCGATGGAATAGTTGTGTCGATGGAATAGTTGTGTTGATGGAAGAAGAAAGATTCATGCTGAAGGAGAAGAGGAATGAGTCATGCTGATGGAAATTGTCATGCCGATTGAAATAGTCTTTCTGATGGAAACAGGGAAAGATTAATGTTGATGGAAAGAGAACAGGAAGACATGATTCTTATCATACAAACAGAGTAATGAATTTTTTTTACATTGGACTCATAGGTGAATGTTATGGAAAAAAGATGGTGCTTATTAAATACCACAATACCCAGAAACAATCATACTCAACAATTGTACCCACATTTATGGTTTTTGAAAATATTTTTTATGGTTTTCTAAAATAAGTAATGGGTATGGTGATACAAATGAAGGAGATGAAGATTGAGAAGTAGTTTCGTGATGATTCTAGAAGCTTCGAGAAACTATGACGAAGTCAAAATATATCACCTTATTTCAAGGGGAAATTCAAATTTGGGAAAATTTCAGTGAGCAGGAAAAACCTTTGGATTCCCACCTTTCGTAACCAATAAAAGGAGAAGGTACATTATAATTTCTAATGAGGTGTACTATTAACATTAGAGGAGATAGATGCTACCGGTTTTTAGGGAGAGATTATGTTGGTTTTATGTGGTTCCAATTCTATTTGTATTTACTATTACATACATGTTTTGAAGTGTGATCAGACCGAGAAGAATCATAAAGGGAGAATCATACTCAAAATAATTAGTATGATTTTTTTAACTAGTCCAAGAGGTTATTAAATATATTCTGGGTAAGGAAGAGAAGAATTGTTTTACAAATGGATATATTTGGTGAATTGAAAAGAAACACAAGTAACGTGAGATGTTACAAAAGAAATGTATTACCCTGCTATGCTAATAGGGTGCACATTCACATGTTTTATTGATTTATAGTGCTACAAGAGTGTAATGGTACTTCCTAATAATGGAATTACAAGTATTTATTTCTAGTGAATTGTATGGTATTGGATCATTTCCAAACCATACCAAGGATGTAACAATTCTTATTGAAAAGTGAACCTTGTGAATCATTGTGTTCCTTTGGATGTGTGTTTATTTGTTTCTATATTGGGAATTAAAATCATTAACAGGAGGTCAAGGTTGTTTCAATTGAATTGAAATATAAAAGAAATAGTATCACTGATTCACCCCTACCCCTATTAGTGATACAATAATTTGACTGGGAATTTTCAATTGGTATGAGAGGGTTGGTTCCCTTCATTAATGATTACTAATCAAGAAAGTGAATTTTGTGACCAGTAATGGTGTTCCGGTCTTTGATGGAAAGAACTATCATATCTAGAAAGATATAATGTTTCCATATCTTATGTTATTCATTTATGATGTTCTTCATTCTACAACAATTTTTTCCTCCCATTGATGCTAGTGCTCCACTTACACATATTGGAAACAAGTTTGATGAGAATGATGGAAGTACCAAGAATGATATTTTATCATCTCTTTCTAAAAGTGAATTCTTGAGAGGGAAATGTTTTGAGACAGCTAAAAGTATATGGGATATATTTAAAAACATATACGTTGGTAATACAAAATTGAAGAAGAAAAAGTTACAAATATATAGATTGAGGTAAAAAAATTTGAAGGTAGGTGAGCAAGAATCTATCGGGGAATTATTTACCAAGGTGAATGACATTGTGAGTATGATCAGATGTCTTGGTGAAAGGATGAAAAATTCTACAATTTTTTAAAAGATATTAGGAATCCTACCTGAAACATTCATCATAAAATTTTCATCATTGGAATAAAAATTTCTTGAATCATTATCTCTTGATGATTTACATAGAACTCTTATCACTTATAAAATGAGAAGAGAGATTTATATAAAGAGAAACAAAGGTTGATATAGAAATGTGTTTCAGTGCTATGAAGAATGAAATGTCACAGAATATTGATATTGAATATGAAGATGGTGATTCTTAATCTGAAAATGAGGTATGTAAAAATCTCAATGAAATCCAATCCTTGTTTTCTAAAAATGTGAAAATAGTTACAAGGAAATATAAAAGGAAACGTCCATTAAATGTTTTTGAATGTGGTGGTATTGGTCACCTTGTGGATAATTGTACTCAAAGAATGAATTAATATGATAGTTATATTGAAGAAATAAAGACATGATGATCATGGAAGAAAATGGGAGACAAAGGAAAAAAGTAAATAAATTCTTCAAATCCAAAAGAAGATTTTTCTTTTCAAAAGATGATTAAGAGTAAGATATTATAGATGAGGTTGAAAAATACATTGATTATGGTAATGAAAATAACTTTATTGCAACATTTAATGATAAATAATTCCAAAATAGTAGTTCTGAAGAAGAAGAAGAAACTCAGCTTGAAAGGAATCTGAAAGGAGAGTTGAAAGAATGCCAGAGAACGATCCAAAGACATGAAAATCAAAACAAAAAGATTGAATATGAATGCTCAAGAAATAAAAAAAATGATTTGGTTATAATGAAAATATTATTACATAGATTGATTATTTGATGAAATTTCGTGAGGAAGTAATGAATCGTAATGAAAATTTAGAGGTGAAATTGAAAGTAAAAGAAGAAGCGTTGGAACTTATCCAACAAAAAATCTCTGAAGCTGAAAAGAAAAGTCTATGTTTAAAAAATTCTATCACTGAATTTGGTGAATGTTCTTGTAATGAAAAACTTTATAAGGTTTAACAAATGATACCTTCAAAGTGTGAGAATAAGAATCATTTTTTATTTAAAATTAAGAAAGCTGGGAAGGATTTTTATGTGGAAAATACCCACAAGGATGGGAATGTTTTGAATCAATTTAAATATGGAAATGTATCCAATACTTCAGGTTCCAATAATTCTGAAAAGAAACGATGTAATCCGAATGATAATAGAAACATTTTTGAATTGGAAAATAAAGAGAATAAGTTGAATGAGAAATAAATTCACAATATTGATCAATAAAGAGGTTTCATAATAAAATACTCTTTTTATGGGTATTTCTGGAATAATGGGGGTTTCGGGTACACAATAATTATGTGTTGGTTCAATAAAAAAATTTCTATTACCTCACTAGTTATGAATGGAAGAGATTGAGGGGGGATTCAATCTCTTAAATGTAAGAAAATTTAGAATTCATTCCTGAATAAATCTGAAAATAATGAAGTAATGATTGAAAACAGGTTCCAACCCTTGGAAACTATTTGTAAAATATGTGAAAAACCAGGAAAAATTGCAAAACGATGCCTTGTTTTCCTACTAGCTCAGAAAAATATTCTCAAATCTGAAAATCCAATGTTTAGAAATAAAAATAATGGAGAAAAAGAGATTCTTGTTGAAACAACATTAATATACATGAAAAGATAACAACCATGGATACTTGATAGTGTTTGTTATTCTCACATGATAAGAAACTTGAAAATGATTAAGGATGTGAAAGATTTTTTATAAGGCATGGTGAAATTTGGAAATGATGAATCACTGAAAATCAAAGGTGTTGTATCATCCATCATTGGAAAAGAAAATATGAGATCTAAGAAAAAATTGTATGTTGATGGGATGAAACACAATCTGCTAATTGTTTCACAATTGTGTGATGGGGGTAACAAAGTTATCTTCAAGAAAGATAGATTTGCGGTAAAGAGTGAAGAAGATGGAAATATTGTTAAAAATGGAAAACATACAAAAAGAAACTTGTTTCTGGTTAGTGATTCACGAAAATATTGTTACATAAGTATGGTGGAAGAGAATCAGTTATGGCATACAAGTATTGGGAATACGTGTCCGAGAAAAATGAGAAAGTAATCTAAAATAGATAGTGTTTGAGACATCCTGGATTTTCTCTGTAGAGATTTGTGTTTCATAATTTAATAGAATGTAATTATTACAAATGTTGTTCATAAGAAAGTTGATATATGTTCAAAACAACCCCTGGAGCCAATCCCTTCTGATATATGTTGGCCAATGAGAAATCAATAAAAATATAGAGATAAGTAATTAATTACATTCATTGATGATTTTACTATCATTGAATGTGTTATATACATGAAACACAAATCAGATTATTTGAAGATGATTAAAAGATTCAGAAGAAAAGATGAGAAATAATTTGAGTATTTTGTGAAGAATTTGGGAACTGATAATCTCGGTGAATAAAAAAGTGGAGAGTTTGAAAACTATCCTGAGAATCATGGAATTCGGCATGCATATAGAACTCCATACACTCCCTAACAAAATGTGGTTACTGAAAGACATAATAAAGCCTAGTGGAAATGGGTTGAACCATGTTACTTTAGCATTACCTTTCTCATTACATTTGGAGGCAATCCATGAGTACTGCAATTTATATTCATAACAGTTGTTTTTACAGGCCTCAATCAGGTATCGATACCTATGAATTTTTTTAAGAAAAAACTCTATGTTTGAATCACTTTATAGTTTTTGGATGTCCTTTCATTATAAAGAATAAATGTGGAAAGTATGGTCAGTTTGAGAAAAAAAAAGGTGAGGATGGAATGTTTCTTAGCTATTATCCAGATGGAAGAGGTAATCAATGCTACAACAAAGAAACAAAATGAATTGTTGATTCAGTTGATGTGAAAGTGATTGAAGAATATAAGAAAGGGAAAAATGTTTAAGGAAACAATGATGTTAAGAAAGTTTATGAAAATAGTTCTAATAAGAATATGAACAATTGTATTACTTCTCAAGAACAAGAATTGGACTCAACTATTTTATGTGATGAAGAAAAAAAAATCTTTTCCAGAGACAAGGAAAGATGTGGATTTACATATTATAATTGGTGATCAATAATAGAAGGTTCAATCAATAACGATAACAAATTCCATTACACATACTTCTTTTTTTTCAAAAATGGAACCGAGTGATGTAAAATAAAATTTTGCGAATCATAAATGGGTTCAAGCCATGAATGGAGAATTAGATCTGATTGAAAAGAATATTACATGGGAACTCTTACCCAATCCTAAAAACAAAAACATCATTTGAACAAATTTGGTTTTCTGTAACACGATGAATGAATAATGTGAGGTTATAAGAAACAATGCATGATTGGAGTGAAAATGTTATTCCCAAATTGAGGGTATTGATTTTGATGAAACCTTTTCTCTAGTGGAAATATTCGAAACAATAAGAATATTTCGTGTTATTGTCGCACAATGAGGGTAAAACGTCTTCCAAATGGATGTAATATTAGTATTCCTAAATTGTGATATTGAAGAAGAGATTTATATTGAATAACCTTGTAGATTTGTTATTAGATAAGATGGAGGTTATGTGTGCATATTGAAAAAGGCATTGTATGGACTGAAACAAGCTTTGAGTTCATGGTATTTAAAATTGGATACATGATAAAGAAATATAAATTTTACCAATGAAATAATTGATAACAATCTTTACATTAGAGAAATTCAATAGTATTCCCTCATTGTAATTAATTATGATGATGATATTATATTTTTTTGGGAATGATGAAGGATGCTGTGAAATATTTTTTGAAGTAATTAAGAATGTATTTGAAATTTCCATGCTAGGATAACTGAAATACTTTATTGGGTTACAAATCCAACAAAAGAAAGAATACATTTTCTGACCCCAAAAAAATTATGAAAAATAACTTCTCAAGAGGTTAGACATGGAAAATTATAAACATGTTTCCACACCCATTTTAGTGGGAACAAGGATGAGTAAACATGTAGAAGGAAAATAAGATGATCAAAAAGAGTATAGGAAGCTGATTAGAAGTCTTTTTTATTTGACTACCTCAAGAACCAACATGTCTTATGTTGTTACCTTATATAAGATATTTTAGTGTGCTCCAATAAAATCTCCTCTTATTACTGGAAAAGAATTTTTAGATAAATCAGAGGCACAACTGAATTCAGAATCAGGTAATGCAGCTCAGATAGTACTAATTTATTTCGGTATTCTGATGCAGATTTGGTAGAAAATGTTGATGATAGAAGATCTACATCATGTGGTGTATTTTTTTAGAAAATAATTTTGTTAGTAGGCATTAAAAGAAACAAAATTTACTAACTCTCATTACATCCGAATCTTAGAATGTTACTACTACTTGTGCCTATACTCAACTTATGTGGATGAAACAAAATTGAAAGATTTTCTTGTAGATGTGAAGTTACCAGTACAACTAATTCATGACAATCAAAGTAAAATAATTATCACAAAGAATCTTATGTAAAATTCTCATTCAAAAAATATTTATATTAAATATTATTTCATCAAATAGTTTGTGGCAAAGAATGAATTTAGGAAGGAGTAAGTTCCAGCATTAGAGAAAGTTGCTGATATTTTCACAAAACCTTTATCGAAGGAATAATATTCAAAAATGAGGTTGAACATGGGTGTCCAAAGTCTTTTTGCTAAAGTATTAGGTATTTTTATCTTTCCACTCTCTCATATTACGTTAGGATTGTTTTGTCATAGGGGAGAATTTTTTAGTTTCATAAATCTTTTTCATAAACGGGAGAGTTGTGGGTAAGCTGTGAATTCAACATTGTTTTGTGATTAAACTATATTGACTATTTTTTGGGGTTGTTGTAGGAAAAGAAAATGATTTTTTGAGGTAGAATTAAAAAAAGGAATAGGCTTCCATGTTAATTTGTTTTTGGATTTCATGGTTTTGCTATTAATTATTATTGTTTTCAACAAAGATTTATCTCACGTAGGATTAAAATTGTTGAAATGTTATCCCTTGCTTGAGGTTACAAATTTCAGTGATTTATGAAACTTGGTTGAAAAAAATAAAAAGGGGATATTGTTGGGACGAAGATGATGATAAAGGTGATGAAGGTTTAAAGAGTTTTTTTTGTTTTCAAGGTTGGTTTTTGAGAAATGAAATCACTTCTATTTTTTTGAATCAACCGTTTTGGGCTTCTATTTTGAAAATCATCGGACTCTTGTTTTCAGAATGTTTTTCCTTGGAATGTGATAGAAATAATGAATCCTGATTGAATAGAATGTTATGATGATTTCAAATTTAAAATGTGACGATGGTCTGTTTTTTTCAGTTCTCATAAATCATAAGTAATGTTGTAGAACTTATGATACAATCTTGTTGGAAGAAGGGGGTAAGTCAAAGTTGTAAATGGTGGTGACTATTACAAAACTATGATTGGTGGTGACTATTAAAAATCTGTGAATGGTGGTGACTATTAAAAATCTATATATGGTGGTGACTATTAAAAATCTATGAATGGTGGTGACTATTAAAAATCTATGAATGGTGGTGACTATTGAAAATTCTTGAATAGTGGTGATGATGAGAATAGTCGAGTTGATGGAATAGTCATTCTGTTGAAAGAATAAATGATGTTGGAATGAAAACATGGTAATGAATTTTTTTTAATTGGAATCATATTCATGATGATGGAATAGTCATGCTGATGGAATATTCGTTCTGATGGAATAGTCATGTCGATGAGAGAAGAAATGATGCATCTCATGCTATCATAGTAATAACATTGTTTTGAATCGGACAGAGAGTCGTGCCAATGGAATAGTTATGCTGATGGAATAGTCATGTTGATGGAATTGTCTTGTCGATGGAAGAGGAAAGAGTCATGCTGATGGAAAAGAGGAATGAGTCATTCCAATGAAAATAGTCATGCCGATTGAAATAGTCATTCCAATGGAAAGGAAGAAGGAGTTTTGTCGATGGAAGGTGAATGTGAAGGGATGATGCTTATCATGCAAGCAGGGTAGTGAATTTGTTTAACATCGGACTCATAGGTGAAAGTGAAAAAGATAGATGGTTCTGATTGAAGACCTTTGTACCTAGAAATAATCATACTCAACAGTTGTACCACCATTTAAGGTTTTCAAAAAGGAAAAATGATTTGGTTTTCTGGAATAAGAAATGGGTATGGTGATACAAATGAAAGAGATGAATATTGAGACGAAGTTTCTAAATGATTGGAGAATCTTTATGAAACTATAAAGAATTCCAAATGTATCCCATAATTTTTTAGGAAATTCAAATTTGGGAAAATTTGATTGA
This sequence comes from Viscum album, assembly GCA_963277665.1. Taxonomy (NCBI): domain Eukaryota; kingdom Viridiplantae; phylum Streptophyta; class Magnoliopsida; order Santalales; family Viscaceae; genus Viscum; species Viscum album. The sequence continues at coordinate 159,174,737 of OY728155.1, read as the reverse complement.
GTGGGAAAAACATTTGGATTCCATCCAATTGTAACTTATAAATGGATGAGGTACATTGTACATTCTGATTAGGTGTACTTTTCATAGCATATGAGAGAGAAACTCTGGGTTTTTAGAGAGATAATAAGTGGTGCTGATTCTATTTGTATTGATTATTTCATACATGTCTTGAAGTGTGATGAGACTGAGATGAATCAAACTGGGAGAATCGTACTCATGGTAATCTGACTGATTTTTTACATAGTCCAAGAGGTTCTTACCTTTCTTTCGGGTAAGGAAAGAAAATATTGTTTTACAATTGGATACATTTGGTAATTTGAAAAGAAGCATAGGTAGAATGAGATGTTACAAAAAAATTTGTTACCCTTTTATACTAAGATGATGCACATGAGGTAGTTGTATTGTTTCATAGTACTACACAAGTGTAATGGTACATCCTACACATTTTATTCTAGAGATTTATTTCTGATGGATTGTATGGTATTGGATCATTTTCAAACCATACCATGGATTTATCTACTCTTATTTAATAGTGAACCTTGTAAATAATTCTGTTCTGTTGGATGTGTGCTTATTTTTTCTCTTAGTATGGAATTAAAATCTTTAACAGGAGGTGAAGCTTGTTTCAATTGAATTTAAATATAGAATAAAAAGTGAATCACTGATTCAACCATCCCCCACTCAGTGATACAATACATTGACTGGGAATTTTTAATAATTACCTTAATTTAAAACTAAATGGGAGAAACATTAAAATAAAAAATGCAATCAAATTGGGATATATATTTCTAAATTGGTATGGTTTTTAACATTGCCTATAAAGAATATGGGAAATTGTCTAATAAGGGAAAAAAAGAAAATATGATGTAAAGGTGTGGGGAAGGTGAATAAAAGAAGGCCATAATATTTTTTGATATATGATAATGGATTCCTAGATTAGAAAAACTACTTAATAAACTAGCGAAATAACCTATGAGATAATATTAAAAAATGATTTTTAAGGAAGGTACTTAAACCCGAAGAATGATCATAGGACATTCCTAAACATTGTTTAACTATATAACAAAATCACCCGGTGTTTTCCCAAAAGCTTAAGAAATATTAGAATAAATAAAGTGTTATATTTAGTAAAGTTTTTGAACCCATAGTATATAAAAGTTAAATTAAATATGGTTGTATGTCAATGATACCATGATAAGAAAATATTTGAAAATCCAAAATGTGGTCTTGATTGAAAATGTATCGACATTTCAGGCCTACAATAAAATTTTATTTAATTATTTAAATTGTTACAAATCTCTATTACTCAAATTTATGATCTTATGGTTGAAATAAACTCACCCTATATTTGTTTATATGTTTTTAAATGATTAGAGGATACATCGATAAATACTAGAGAGTATCACTTAATTGGGATATTTAAAAATAATAATTATACTTGAATTTATCAAATATAATTGAATGTAAAAATATAGATATACCCTTCTAATACAATGTAAAATTGATGATTTCATTCTTCCTTTAGTTTTTTAAAATATATATACTATTTTCATCAAGTTAGATATTTTTTGAGGGGAGCACAACATCGAATAATTGTTTGTAGATATATATGTTCTTCCCCTAAAATATTAAAGGAAAAAAAACCTCTCATGTGAAAATGTGTATTGCGTTGTAGTCTTAAATTTTCAATCTTATTTTCCAAAAGGTGTTATTCAATGTAGACTTAAATATGATATATTAATGGAACATTTATAGGAAAAATGTGATGAAAATTCAAGATCATATGATGTTGTGTTTTTTTGTTGTTCCAATAATTACGTGCAATTTTTAATTAGTTATTCTTGTAAAATGTAATCCCAGTGGTATAACGAAAGAGATATGAATTTGAAGAAGATTCTTCTTGTGCATATAAATCTATATTAGTTTGAATCTCATTCAGAATCATATTTCGAGTAGTATAAATATAATATGATATAAGATAATAAAGTGGTAGAAGAAATTAAAAGATGGAACTACTATGTAAATTAGGGGAAGAAATATTTCATTCCATGTGCATATATTATTAATTAATGGAGAAATATGACATTTACCACTACAGTATATGTAGATTTATTGGAATTTCTATCTAACATAATGGGTGACATTGAAGTTCCAAGAGATAATTGATTGTTTTTTTGTCAATAGGTTTTTCAATGTGATCATGGTAATGTCATATCTTTAGTGAATATATGAGAATAAACCCATGAAATAGAAGTTTCTTCCATGAGGAATAAATGAAAATTAATATGACCATAGTTCCTTGGAATAGTTTTCGAGATATATTAAATAGAACTAATGATAAATAATGCATGTAGGGATTATAAATTATATTGGTTACTGAAATAAATGTTTATAAACTCTTAAATGGAGTATGAATATGAAAGGTTATAACCCTGGGATGATTGAAGAAGACTGCACTAGATATGGTAGAGGATTTCATTGAAATATTCTAATTTAATTAATATTTTTGTGGTAACACATTAGAAAAGTTGTTAAGTATTTTTTAATTATCATAAAAGTTAAAAATATTATTTTATGAATTTAAAAGATTATTTGAAGAGGTTATAGAACAACTAGGTTTTATTATAATTAATGTTGATTCTATATATAGAGATATGGTTTTTGGATTTCAAAAAAAAATGGATATGTATTGAACACCATACATTGCCTATTGATCATATGACATCATTCCAAATGTATGGATTTAGGTGTTCAGTGAACATATTTATGTATAATGTAAGACATTTAGTCCTGTTATATGACTATGTTGAATATATGTATTTTAAAATCATAAATATTTATCATATGTCTTCACATCCCATCGTAAGGCTTTAAATTCTATTTAAAATTAACAAAGGTAAGAGTGTAACACATCTAAAGATAAATGTAATCCTTTTAATACTATGAATAGGTCACATAATGTAAATCTTTATCAAATGTAATACTTTTAAGAGACTAGTTTATAGATTTGACACTTACGAAAATTTTAATGTTATTATTGATAAAAATTTGAGTTCTTTGAATTATAATTTTTTGAAGATTAATTTAAATTAGATTATGAGAGAATCATTTAACCATTCTACAAATACCATACACAAATTTATTTTTGTGTGATTTAATCTTAACAATAAATAGAATTTGATCTATATCCATGGAATGGGAAGATCAATAATTTATGAAAAATTGAGTTTATATAATTATATAACATTGAATAAATAAAAATTTAATAATGTTAATGTTTTAATTTTTAGTTCATAGAAATAATTATTCTTAGAGAAGTCACAATCTGTGCATGATTTGGAAACCTATATGTGGATTCTGAGGAAAATTATATTGTTCATTACCATTGTATATATTTATTGATGACGAAATTGACTCCATCATGATTTTAAGATTATGTAGATGAAGTTAAATCAAATATAATGCTTCCATTTATACAATCCTATTACTTTTTAATTCAAAAATTATTTAATAAAAATGATAATGAATTCAATCTAATGATTTGTTCAAATGTAATTTTAAAATATATATTATTTTCATGAAAAATATCACACTATATAATTAGGTTCATAGTGAATATGTGTGTTCCATATATTATTAAATGGATACTAAGATTTATATTGTCAAATTTTTGGATGATTTTGAGAAGATGAATTTGTTACTGCAAATGAATACAAAATATATTATTCAACATGTTTTAAAAGTAAGAATCATTTTTTTTAGTATTTTTGGAATACTATTTGAAAAGAAAAAATAGTTTAATGGAAATAATTGGATCATGATCTATGTATTATATTATAACGACATTTCATTTGATGTCGTTTTTTCATCTAAACAAACTATTTATGTAATTTGTAAAATAGTTAATGCATTTAATGTAGCATATTGTGAAAGTGAGGTGATGAGAGGATAAAGGAATGAAAAAAATGAAAAATAATAAAAATTTGTTTATACTATCAAAATAGGGTGACTAAACTAAGATAAGATGGGAAAATACATGCTCTCAAAGAAAAATAAAAATAAGAAGAATTAGAAGGAGGAAGCTTCAATATTACGTAATGAATAAGAAGTAGAAGAAGAATATGTGAGTGAAGAGAATGGGAAACATGATGGTTAACAAGAAGATGATTTTTACGAGAGTGTCATAAATTTTGATAATAATAGTGATTTAGGCATGTTCAGAGAATATGTTATATGAGATTTAATTAAATCTATCTATAATGTCAAATATATTGAAAATTTAATGAATTAGATATACATTTTTTGTGAAGGGAAATTTTGGATAGATTTTGATATACTAAAATAAGAGGTAATTACAAAGGAACTAATGAAATATATGTACAATGAACATGTGGGAATATAAAAACTCCCATATGTAATATGGTTACTACACTTATGTAATAAGGTGTTCTCTGTATTAATGATGAATCCTAACCGACACGACATTCAAAAATGATATGTTTCTATTAAAGAATATATACCTTAGACCTCCCAAGAGTGTAAATGAGTATGTTTCCTTGGAGGGGTCAATCCCTACATTCCATATATGTTTTATTTACATTTCTGCATATGGTGTTTTATGTATAGTAAAACAAATATATGTATATTTTCTAACTGGTAACAAAGGTTTCATTCTAATTCGGGAGGAATGTAATTAACAATTGTAATTTAAATTTTCAAAACTAGGAAACACTAGATTCATCCACACTCAAATGTGTTTTTATGGTCCCATAGGAATATAATCTTTAATTTCCATCAAGATAGATGTTCCATCACAACAATTTTTTGATGGGGTCTTATTTATTTGTTTGGTGATTGCACTGACTAGTGGATGAATTTAGAGATTTGAAGCCGTTTTTTAGTAATGAGAGAACTTGAATAAAATAATTGTTGGTCAAAAGAGATATATTAAATGATGTTAAAAAATTAAGGTTTTTTATTTTATATTTTTTATTCCAATACTTTTAGATCGTTAGAAATTATTTTTATTTTTTCTTCCACCACATAAAGTAATATAAATTTCTTATCTAACCTTATAGCTTTACCCCATTGACAATATATCAAGTAGTTAGTATGTAGTAGAGGAATAACACTTCTAGGACTCTTTAAAATCCAAACTGACCTCCCTTATTTCACCTCACACACAACAACTGACCTTGTTTATATATTGAATCAATCACATCCACTTATCCCTACTTTAAATTTACACAATATTTAAAACCAAATATAATGTTGTAATATTTTGGATCGCGTACCTCAAATAGTACTTATCACAAATTTTTATAGACTTGACCACCCATCAAACTTTTATCATCCAAGACAACGTTAGTAAGGGCATTAAACCTTAAAATATACACTTTTATTAAATATAAAACTATTAAAATTTATTATCACAAGAATATAAAATTTAATTTATTAGTCATAATAAATGTGAAATTCACAGGGGTTGACATAATAATTAAAACCTCATATAATAGGGTGTGGCATACATATGACATTCACCTAAAAATATAAAAGGAAAATAAAGAATTTATAACATCCAAATATTCAAAGATTTTGTTTTTATTTAATGAAAAATAGAAGAAAAAACATGTTTGTGACTTACGACCAGTGGAAGAGTTCCTATTGGATCATAATTAACCTCTCTCATCCTATTTTATCCTCCTCTAATAAAATCAATATTAATATGATACAATTACACCATTATCTAATGGGATCACATTGTAAATCCCTAATATAAGAAAATAGAGCAATATGAAAAGAAAGGTGGAATAAAAATAATAAAAGATGAATAACTAACCATATTTGAAAAGGGGAAAAGCTTTAACCTTAATAGATCAAGGGATCATCAAAGGGGAGAAATAAGAATGAAATAATATAATTATCCATCCCACATATCTAGTATAATAGGGTATGATTAATTTATTTATAAAATAAACATCCAATCCTTTAAAAATCATCTTTCTTAAGAGGGGATCATGAAATGCCACCTATGATCTGGTAGAATATCATAGGGGTTATAGAGGCTTCCAACAAAAACTCAAAATACCCAGTTCTTCTACCCATAATTAAATAATAATAATAGGTTTTCCCATAAGAATTTAAATGTCTAAACTATTAGTTTAGTTTGTTTAATAATTTATAAAAAATTATTCCATAACAAAATTTTAAAACATAAAATTTACACTTATACCAAATCACTAGGAGTTTGACTAACATCCCATTTTACCGACATTCCATAGAGTAAGTTAATAAAAACTCACCACCATATAATTTATCATTATTGAGAATAATCCTCATGAATCTATATAAGACTACATTGGTCAATGTGATCCAAATTAAATACTTATTTTCCAAATCTTTCTTGTTATAGTCATATCATTACCTCATAGAAACTAGTTTGACTATCCAATTTCATGATTTGAATTTCCCTAATTCATCCTATGTAGAAGTCATTATTTAAACAATGTGCTACAACCAATTTCTAAATTATTTTCTTTCTCTCATATAATATAAACAAGTCAGAACTCAACTATACACACTACCATCATAAACACAATTTACTACATTCCATGGAACCATATAAATGATGATTACCCAATCTTGGTGACATTCATTGAATTTCCCAACCAATAATACAAAACACCAATGATTGATATTACTTTTATATTCCAAATAACTTCTCCCCATACACTAGACTCAAGTATTTTTTTTAATCACCTTCACCAGATTATATAGTTTATTAATCAAGACATTATCCATTACAAAAATCCTTTCTTTACAAAACATGTTATTATATTCTACTATGAGTATTGAAAATTTTTATTTTCTCTCCATATCAGTGTGTTTCTGGAATTTCATAATAGCACAGTGACCAAACATTTTAATATATCATGCTACTCTCAAATAAATACTCACAAATCACTATTTCCCAATCATAGGATATATTCTAACACTTTTGTTTGTGATTCAATGAAAATATGCAAACATAAATGATTTCAGGGATGTAAAAATTTTCAATAATGATGGTGAACCTAAAATATATTGAATCAAAGAGTTGATCCCTAGAGATATTAATTTGGTTATCCCTATAATAGAATTTCCCTTATTTATATTTTATATGTACCATCCTTTATATATTCAAGATAATTATCGATCAACCCTCACAATCTACACTCATTATATCTAGGTATACCACTCACATGATCTCAAATCCATGGTCTACAACTAATTTATTTTTTCATTATATAATAATATAATTAATGTGATAATAAAGCATAAAAACATTAAATTCTTGACAGAAACATCACAAATTGATGGCCTCAAAAAATATCATGTGACTCTCATATTTTATCTTTGAGTAGACTTAACATCAACTCCCTGGTAGCTCAATAACATTTTTAATTTAAAAAAAACAAAATAGAGGCACACCCAAAATCATCTATAACTTAATTGATTCATATACCTTTTTATAATTTCGTAGATTCATAATGTCATCCAACTGTGTTCCCATTCATTTAATGGTTGTAACTCAAATCACATATGAGCTGACAAATAATGTTTTACCATGATCACCATAAATATTGAGTCAAAATAAAATACATTATTAAGATCTTTCTCCTAGATTTATCACACCTCAATACACTAATTTTTACTTTTCAATATGTGTCTAATAATCCTCCAAGAAACTCATATTTAGACTATAATACCATGGAGAATCACAATACTAACACCCTTATAACTTTATATACCAATGTAATGTGTATTAACCCATTTCAATGGTTTCATAAAATTCAATCACGACTTCTATTTTATCATTAATTGAATCACACTGATATCTCACGTCATTAAAACTAATTAATTGATGAAAAATATGTAACCTCAACTAAATAAAGATGTCATATCCCAGTGTATTTTTCAACATACTCAAATAAATATATCTCAGATTTCATCCAAGGCCTATAATACATAACCCCTTTCTAATATCACCATATAAGTTTGATGTTTGGATATACCTATTTGAAATCCATATATGTCGGTTAAACACACACTCTTTTTCCCCTAGGATAAGAGAGTACTCAAAATCATGAACCAAATGGTACAAAATTTTCACAATTTTTCACTAAATCTTATCCCTGAGTAGGAATACACCCTAGTTTTACTCTCTTAAATAGCTCACCTCATGCCATTATGAGTCATATATCATCAATACTATGCCCACATACCTAATTATTTGACTAATTCTCCAATAAATTTCAATCACATTATGTATAAAGAAACTACTATGACTTTGTTTACATATAAACCCCAAGGAATCCCATGTTCTAGGAAAAATTACATGATAACACATAGAATGTGTGTCAAATCTATCACAAAAATCATTTATCCATTCTTCTCAATTCAGTGGCATCAATGAGTCATGTTTAACCGATATATCCTAGGCTGGAGTCCCAAATTACAACACATCTTCATGGGGAAGAAAAGAATCACCTTGTTCTTCTGTAAATACACTCAAATCACTAATATTAAGAGTAGAATATAATCATATTTATTCATCCATTCATATTATATATACTAAATCACATATAGGTTACACCCCATAATGTATATATCATGCTTCAGTATCAAAATACTCATGGAAAATCATATCTTGTTTCCCCATCACATGGATCTCATTAAAATAAAGGTATTACCATAACAATACTATCCAATATAGGGTTAATATCATCATATACTTATAAATCATAAATATATCACTATCCTGAAATGTATATTATAATGTCATCAAAATTTATGATTTTTTAACTGAAACAAAACCAATATTTTATTTGGGTTAATTTCAAATAACTATTTCAATATCCAGGAGTCTTTTATTTTTTAAACTAGTATCACAGTCTTATACATGTGTAGACAGGTAATTTGAACCAATTTGCTATGTAAGAAACATGTACACAATCCTATTTCCATACTAGTCAAAGAATGAGATATTAAAACATAAACACAAACATCAAACATGATAAAAATATCTAACAAAAACAATTAAATGAAATAAAAACAATTTTATCTCCATGGAGACTGTGATTTATGACCATATATGTACTATGAATGAGTAAATACAACTTCCATAATTCGTTTTTTAGTCCAATCTCAATCTACCATGTATCAAATAGTTTCACATTTTAAAAAATATCTGATTATTCTCTATAATGTTCTTGCCTAGGTGACATCCTGATTTAGGTATGCTCTAAAGTCCTAAAAATTTAATGTGTATTACGATATATAATATGATAAATATAAATGTATCACAAGGAATGTTATATTATATCAATCAACATCCTACCAATATTATTTTATCACTTGATTAGTGAAAGATTCTATGTCACCATATAATTAATATTTAATTAATATTTAATATTTTAATATTTTATTTTTCTTTCATTTTATCTTTCATTATTGTATGCATTGTATATAATGAAATTTATGATTGATTTTACAGTGAATTTATATTCTGAAAACATGAATTGTTATGTGCATTAACTAATACATTTTATAACATATAAGTATATGATTTCATGGAAAAAACTATACTAAATAATATATAAAGGATGTTAGAAAATTGATATTTTTTGTTCGTGAATTTATACCTATGATACTATTTATATTACTATAATATAAGATCTCTTATTATTCTTACTTCTTTATTGGAGATACATGAATATTAATGACATAAGAACAATTTCATTGGAGCATCAGGTGAATTAAATCGGATCATTAATAAAACCTAGAGGATGGAGTGTGATATATTATTAATAGTAATATTAATTAAAAACAGTGTTAAATATAGATGAAGTGGAATTAATAAGTGTAGGGTACATATAGTGTGTAGATTTTTGTTTCAGTTTTAGGAATGTTTGATCTTGTGATGATGTTTTTAATAGATCACTATTTCATTAGAGAGTTTTCTTTTATCGGTATAGACACAACCATGGTAACAAAGTATTATAGTGAATTTTTATTCATGAAATTATTTTGAATAAATAAAAAAACCTGTTATAATATTGGATTTATATTCAATATAATTTAAAAATATTTGTGATTGTTTTTATCTAGTAATACAACATGTGATGTTTTAATGTTTTATACTATCACACCTAATGATATGCGGCATTATAAGAAATGAAACCTCTATATTTTTTCTATTTTTGACACATTATAATGTATGATATGGATAATAATAGTTAATGATGGTGGAAAAATAAATTTGTAAGCAATTATATTTTTTCACAGTTGAAATACCAATTCTTATCATAAGAGAAGCCTCCCTAAACTAATGTTTTATTCATATATCAGATAAATATTTTAAGTTGTCTTTATCAGTACATTGAATTAATGTTATATAGGATTGTCATATCAATATTATATAAAAAGAAATACTATGTTTATATTACATAGGTCCAAGCATTCTTGTTTAATTTTACCTAAGAATGAACATATCATACTATCGAATTATAAATCAAAAAGTATCCGTGTTATCACCAAAATATTTTTGAGAATCATATATTATTAATTAAAAATTAGGATATATGATACATGTAATGAACCAAGCCTTGTTAATTTGACAAGACACCCAGTCAAGATTGCTAGAAAGCCTCAAGAATGGTTCCCCATAAACAAGTTCCTACTGATAATAGGAAAGGTCCAAATCCATATAATGGAAAACCTATTCTCTGGAATAATAGTATACGAATAGTGGAAAATAACCAAACACATAAATATTCATAAAAATTAGAGTAAACATAATAAATAAATAAAAATAATGTTATATCAAATAAAAATATTGCATAAAAACTCACATTCATGCAATAACACATCAACTAGTCACCCAATAGACTGAATATATATAGAATAAATAAAATAAACCAAATACACAATGCTCTACTACTAAATTAGTGATAAATATCATACCCAATATATATAATTGTTAAACTACTATAGTTAAGTCATCAACCTCCACATGATTAGTCCCTCTTGATCATGCAATGTTGGGCCTCTTCAAAATAAAATATATTTCTTGTTATGAAACTAAATTCATAAATGATATTTCATATTCACACCATAGTTCATGTAGAGGTTTTGAGAAATAAATCTTAATAGGATACCCCTAATGGTGTACATATCATCTAATATTATAACATGTGAATGCATGCATGATAAGAAAATCAAAGTCAATAACTAACTAGAATAAAAGAAACATGGATGTAAAATAAACAACTATATAAATAAAATAATTTTCAAAAATTATAAACAAACCCACCAAAAAACAGCAGATCAAATATTCCAATAGATATTCATCCACCGCCTTATGGAATCAAAAAACACATCACATAGAAGACTCAACATTCTAAAAATATCCAACACATCCACCAGATCATATAGAGATCATATCCATTTATCATGTCAACACACTTAAATGTTGGACCATTTGACATCCCCAAACCAATCAAAAAAAATTCCCAACACTACAAGACTCATGGTTTCTAATAGAATGATCATAATAGGATACATAAACTAAAGGTCAACACTAGAGAGCATTTCCATATCCCATGAATCATACAAACAAATTAGGCTAACATCCCTAACCACTATCAGATCGCATTACATTACTAGGTCACTAAATTGAGAATGAGTATCCTAAGGAAATATAACTCACTTAATGAGATCCTCATCACCTAATGAACCAAAATCCCTTATCCAGTGTTATTATTACTCAATGGGGGGGGGGAGGGGGTTACACACATCCAAATCAAACAATTTATATCTAGACCTACCTAACACCATCCAACCAATAGTGGAGAGAATCCAATCAAACTCAAGTCCAATACTTTTCCAATGTTATCCTCTAACATTCACAATATCTAAAATAATATACTCAAAATCCTTTCATTATTACATACAAAACTAGGTTTTTAAACAACCAAACAACTTACACAAATTTTTTGAAAGTATCAGAAACCCTCTCATGGTGAACAAAGCACCTGGCACCCCCAATGGTTCCTAGAATATTGAAATAAATATGAAGCCCTAAAATCTATTCCATAGTAAACACTGAAATACTCTGTCCAATCTCAATGTAAGAATCCTTTGTTGGAATTTTCCGCACACAACCAAATATTAGGTAACACCATTCCCACATGGTACTATATATGAAATAACAAGACCAAAAGGGTATCATCAATAATCTTTAAGACCCATTTCAACACTACTAAATGGATCTCGGTCATACCTAACACTCAATAGTGTCATTAAAGCTAGATGTTTAGAACCAATACAAAATAATACTTGAGAAACCAACTATAAAGAATCATCTAAGAAACAAACTATTCCCACATTTCAATAATCATCTAACTGAACAACAAAATAATCCAACATGGATTCCCTTGGATTAGTTTACCAACAAGTTTAAATATCTCATTTGGGAATCCTAAAAATCTAACATAACCCTCATGAAAATTATAAAATAGTAACCTTGAATAAATCCTCTTGTAAAACAACAAACCACACTACACCAAACCAACAAGGCCTTGACACTGACTAAGGTCCTTACCATCACATCAATTGTAGAAAAAACTCACAATATACTATATACCATTCCTATTATATGTAAAAACTATATTTATTCCGTGTAATTATTTAGAAGATTTTAAAGGATATTTTTTAGCTATGCATTGAATTAGTGTGGGATTTTGAGGACATAGGAGGCTCAGTATTGATATGATAAAAATAGTATCTATTTTATAAATCATAGGTTATTTTTCATAAATAATGAAATAAAACTGAAATATTAACTTTGAACATAAATATAATAATTCCATTAAATCTATATCACTAGTTTTACTCAAATTGTGACATAATATTTCTGTTCATTAGGGGTTGACATTGATCCCCGTCATGGGAGGAATAATAATTAAATAAATAAATAAATTTATTTTTTGGTTATTAATTTCAGATCATCATAACAACCTCTATAAAAAACACATTATGGAAAAGATCTATAGTTAGTTATGTATCTCTGGTGATAGAGTTACTAGATCATGGGAGAGAGACATGGAAAACAACATCAGAATCAATAATAGAAGATCAATTTTCCTAGATTCATCTATTCGGAGGGAGTTTTTGGATCCTTCAAATTATATTTTCAACTCCTTTTCCTTAGTGAATGATATTAAATTTAGTGATGGAAAATTTTTCTTTGGTTAAATCCACTTTTACTTATCCCAAGATGAGAATTGATTAATTTCACTAAATGATTTATTCGTAGGGTGATATGGATTATCATGTGTGGATTTTTCCATGAATTCCAAAATGAAATATTTTAAAAAAATTATTAATTCATCATTATAATGGAAATAGATTCAGTCCAACCCAAAAAATGTCTATTTTTTGTTACACTAATTTTTATGTGTTCATTTATTTCCCCTTTCTTCCCATGTTCATAAATGGTATTTTATTTGAATGAAAATTTGATAAATACCTAGATATAGATCATTTAAAAAATGTTCTTTTCAATACTGATTTGATATTTTGTATTTGGTTTCGATAACAATGAAAGCATTTTGATACTGTATTATGGTTGATATTATGTATTAGATTGGGAGTTTCACATTTGTGGGTTTTTTATTCTGATGAGGTGGCCCAAAGAAAGATGATTACCAAGTATAGAATGTGGAAGAAATATAACCATTGGAACATATCATAGTTATTGAAACTATAATATGGATTGTAAAGTGAGTTTTATGGTTGATTAAGTGGTAGTTTAGGTGCAATTGGAAGTCAAATTATGTTATTGGATGTCAATAAAATCATGCATTACAAAATGTGTAGTCTAAATAACACATATCTTGTGGACCCAACAAATGGATATTAGGGTTTATACATGATATAAGATATAAAACACCATGTATTACACACCAAATTCCATGTGATGCATGCCTGTTGAGTCGGTATGTACTCTTGGGGTATAAGGGTACAAACACAGCCAGGTTGAAAAGAATGACCCAGTAATCGGAAACACCCCAAGCACTATTACATGGTTAGGAACATTGGTAGAACCACAATACATGGGCACTAAAATAAGTACATGTGAACGTACAAAAGTAAATTTTCATAAATAGTGTAGTTAGGGAACAATGATTACTCTCATTACACATCATGTTCTTTCACAAAGATTGTTTGAGGGCCTATTCTCTTTAATGTAGACCGATTTCTCTAGACCAAATTCCCTTGGTCCATACCCAAGAGGGTAAATTCAGGAATCGTGTCCTGAGTTTAGGATTTGATCACTTATATCATATTAGTCTCTGATAGTGTTCACGAATAACCCCATGATACATCGGTTGTGATCCTCTATCATTCCTTCATTTTACATATGTGGTGTTTGATGAACCATAGTTCCAAACTAACACTAGTGTGTGATCCGCTGCGCATTGGATTATTGAATTTAGGGTCTAGTACACCCTAAATGCCATGGGTTATATCCCATATCTATGCATCAAGATCAGTAAATTTCCATCATGCAAATATTCATGTAATGTCCTTGTGAGTATAAAATCTCCAACAATCACCATAAGTTTTATTTGGCTCGTGGAGTGAGTTCTTCTAAATGAGCGTTATATAGAAACCTCAATAAGAATCATATGGATGGCATTATGGCAGTGACAGTTTTGTTATTTCGTTTCTATCATGATTATACAAGTGTTATTATTGTAATTCCTCATATAATATTAAAATTACATTCTGATGATGATCAGACAATTCTCTTAATGATTTATGTGTGGTTATTTTAGGATATCCTACTTGGTATTGTTATACTGCACTATACATAGAATCCTTCCACACTTTATATGTATTATAAAAAATATATATCTTTTGAAGGATTTATAGAAAGACTAAGAATTAGTGGTTCATATTTTGTAGGATAGACCGTGGTTCATACGCAGTACTGAATTTGAATTTAGTACCCAATTTTCATAGTAGGGTGGAATAGCATGCTATTTTGGTGGGATTTTATTTTTCTATTTATTCCTACCTGCAATTTTTCATACTCTGATTGTTGGAAATAGATGTATCCATGAATTTAGGTATATTTGTATTTTTTCTTTTTGTTTAGTGTTTTAGAATTGGATATGTGTGCCTGTGTGATGGTACCTTAGCACATGGAAACCCTTGTGTATGATATGACTACATAGTTCTTACCATTACCCCTAACAAATTAGAAGTGGGATTTGGGTGTCACACGTAGTTTTTCATCAACTAATTGGCACTTGGTGGGTCATGTCATGATATAGTGGTATGAGAGTAGTTTCATATTAGGACTTGAGTTTAACGATTATCTAGCTATGAGGTTTGGTTTCAGAACTAGGATAATAGTTATATATTATTTCATGTTTTGATCTAAGGATAGGGAAACTAGGGTTGGTGTGGTAGCCGACATATCCATTCACTAGGGTTATAAAAAATTTCCCATTGACTTCATATATGTAGGCACTGGTTGTAGGGTAAACATTCATACATGCATCATACAAGAATGGTCTGTGGATTAGATATGCTTTTTTGAGTCATCTCCCAAGATATACTCTTTGATTGTGGTATGTCATGACTATTTTAGGATGCAACAATGCCAATAGACATCTAGGATTTTATAGAAAAATTGTAATAATTTTCCTCTTAACAATGGGGACTTATTATTGTGACCTATATAGTAGGTGTTTATTTTGGGTACATTTGCAATTCTTCACAACTTGATGAGTGATAGGTTGCAAGAGAAATACTAACCTAGGATACCGTAAGCTGAACCCACACCATGTTATTAATAGATTGTGACCCATTAGGTTTATAGGTGATCCAGACCCCCAATAATATGAGGATAGGCTTGATGTAGTTAAATATGTTTTCCACCATGTGAAGACACATCCAAATAAGATGGAGGTCTTAACAGTAATTGTTCCTCATGATTCATTGGGATACATAAAAGTATAGTTACTCTAGAACATATTGCTAAATTTATTTCATGGAAAATGTTTTGGGATATTTTTAGAGGGGAGTTATACCCATCTATGTTGCTACCAGTACATATCCTAGAGCTTTTACAGCTTTAGTAATTCGGCATTAATGTTTCAAAGTATTCAATATGGTTTTATAACCTCTAATGAAACACTATTGATATGGTTATAGACCATTATTCGATGTAAGGACGTTCATATAGGTGCTACACAATGATATTATGGTTGGAGTGATATCTCTTTTCATTCCCACCTATTTTTGGGTTATGGAGTGAGATTTGGAGGTGGAGAGCATTTTGGTTCAGCAAACATTGATAGTTGGTTCCATAAATAGGCACACATGAGATGATAATTCTGTAGTTAGTAGAAAATTATAGACATAGTGATATGAGAATATAATATTTTTTCAGATAAATACTCAGGAATAAGGACTAGTAGTTCAGGGATATCAATATGGATTGACTCAGCTGAGGGAGAGGTGTTTTTTCTCTTGCAACAATAGGGGACGTCTCATGTAGGATGGTTCAACACAACATTCAGCAGATACAGAGAGGGATAACAGATATCCCAAGAAGAGACAACATCTCAAGAATATTATTTTTATAGTGGAAGACATGTAATGGAAACATTTAGAGAAGTGTGTGGTTCCCTATAGTTTAATATATTTCCACAAGTACATCTATGTTGTCTATAATAAGAATGGGGAGAAGGTGGAAAGCGACAATGATAGCTTCAGGAAGGAGGGGCCTACAACCCATAAGGTCTATGGAGGAATAGAGGTATGAAATAGATATTCTATAAATTAAAGGAAATATTGATATAGGCATAAACCATTATTTTCATACCACTTCCATTGGTAGAGATCAAGATATTTTAGTTGATCCCTCTGATAAAACACTGCATTTAGAGACTCCAATTGTAGGGGATTCAATGATCATGAACTTATTTTAAAAGTGTGACTTGTTTACTGACAGATATATGTTTCTATATGTTCTATTTATAGTTACAATGATTCCTTGTGACATTATCTTAGGTAAAGACATACAATCTGTAGTTAATAAAAATATTGATTGTTTCATGAGGAGGATACATTTTTTCATAGTGATAGATTGATTTTTTTCCTTTATTTCTAAGAAGTAAATCTTGAATGAAAAAGATTTGATCATTTGTGGGAATAAACAATTTCTTTTAACCTGTTGGCTAATATTACCCTTAGAATAATAGATTCCATGGGATATATATTTACTACATTGGTGGAGGAGTATGAGAACATCTCCTCTAAAGATGTGTTTAGATTACCTCCTAATTTAGAGATATACTTCTTCATTAAAATTAAAATAGGTACTTCCCTAATAATTATTCTAGTATATCAAATGGTTCATGTAGAACTCCCATAGCTAAAGGTTTAGTTGGAAGATTTTTTGATAAAAGGATTTGTCACACCCAATGTGTCACCCATGGAAGCCCTAGTTTGGTTCACTAAGAATTCATATGAGTATTCAAGATTATATGTGGGTCATCATATCTTAAAACTGGTGAACATTTAGAATAAGTATCAAATACCATGTATTGAATAACTTTTTGTCCTGAGGATGGGGATGAGATGGTTCTCTATGATTGAACTTGGATCCATTTATCACTAGCTCCAATATTGGAATGACGGTATACCAAATATTGAATTATTATGTTTTTATTGTCCTTAGTAGTACATGGTAAGGTCATTATTCATCACGAACTCCCCAAATTTGTTCTTAGGACTCATGAAATAGATTGTTTATCCCTTCATAGAGTGACTCATGGTATTATTCATCAATGATATCTTATTGTACTTAATGTCTGAGGAGGATTACACGAGACACTTGAGGATAGTCTTGTAAAAACACTGAGTGCACCATTATTATTAAAATCCATCAAATATTCAACTATATATTCAAGACTTACAATTTTAGGTACATGTCATATAATATGAGGGAGTAAAGATGGGAAAGATGAAGGTTGAGGTAGTCTTACATATAGAGCCACCCAAGAGTTTTACTAAGGTGTATACTTACATTGTTATGGTAGGATACTACATGAGATTAGTACATAATTTCCCTAAGATGTTGGAACCCTTTACTAATTTGATGCAAAATGGGAATCCATTCATTTGGAGAAGATGTTTAAACTGTATTTTTAGAATTTTTAATTGAGGTTAATGAGTTCACCCATCTCGAGTATTCTATAATAGTGTGTAGAGTATGTGGTGTTTTGTGATTCCTTTTAGTAAAGTGTTGGGTGTGTCATTATGTACATGAAGTTAGTCATTTCCATTAGTTCTTGAATGTTCACACCACA
Organism: Viscum album; assembly: GCA_963277665.1. NCBI lineage: Eukaryota > Viridiplantae > Streptophyta > Magnoliopsida > Santalales > Viscaceae > Viscum > Viscum album. Next base: position 159,156,306 of record OY728155.1, on the reverse strand, counting down.
TGAGTAAAACTATAGGACCCATGATGTAGAACGTTAAACAATTGTCATTCCCCTAAATATTTAGTGGCACTAGATTATGGTGAGTGATTAATTTTCCATTTGAGTTGGGAAAATACCATATATATCTATCCACAGAATGATCATAAAATGATACAAACATTATGGATTGTGTCCCCCCAATATTAAAACTATGATATATTCTATACTCTTTAGAGGGGTAACATGGTGGAAGATTCTCTCTGTAAGAGATCTTGTTCATAGTTGTTGACCAAGGAGTCGAGGCAGCTCTCCTTGTTGTATATATCCTTACTGGACGATGATAGTGAAATTTACCTTTGGTGGATGGTTATAATTCCTTTATTACTGAATTTTTTTTTGGAGGAAAATCCTGGAGATATCAAATATGAGGCCTTCTGTATGTATATATCAACTAAATGAACTCTTTATGGATTTCACGAATGTAGGGAGTATGTCATTCTTCTGAGTGGGTGGAAAATGGTTCTAGTGACATTTGTGAGATTTGGTTTAGAAAGAGTTTCAATAAACCCTTTTTGTTGCACATCTAGATGTTTAAAAGATGTTCTCGGACCATTGAAGTTAGTTTTGGTGGCTAGGGATGAAAATGTGTGTAGATTTTTCTGTCTATCAATGCCACAAATATCAATACATTAATGTTGAACACCAGTTTCCAGAGATTTTGGATCAATACCTTGAGGTGAAATTGCTAATGTGGTATGGTATATCTATGAACATCATGAAGGGGACCACATGATCATATAGAGGTAATCATCTTATCTAGGTGATCATAGACTGACTCTCCAAGACATCCAACTTCTTATCAATCTGATATAAGAGTTCAGCAGAGATCATAGTACATTATTATGTGTAGGATATAGTCATGCTTCGTTGAATTCCATTTATGATATTTTTAGTTCATTCTATTCTTTTCATTTAATGATTACAGAGGGGATTATTGGATTACTTTCAAACTCAATTTCATTTGAGCCTATCATTTCTCCCCCAAATTGATTTGTATAATGAGTAGTCCATTTAGTTTCTACATGATATGATTTGGGCTTGAATATTGGAATTTAGTCATAGTAGGGTTGATCACCTATAAATATTATAGTTTCGGTACAGAAATAGGTACAACTCTACCACTGGTATTTTACTATTGGAATCATTATATGGGATACCATACAAGTCACCATTATATTGGACTAATCTAGGAAATTCTGCACTCATGGGACTAGAGTTTGTGTGAGTGATGATATAGACGGTTAAGATCATAAATATTAGATGAGGACTATAAATAAATGATATAAGTGTTATGATGACTAACGATAGGATCATTTAGAGTTCAATGATAGAGGATTCGTGTTCATAAAGGTATGACATCAATGAGTATTATAAATATTTTGTCAAGGTTAAATTCTCTCTCCATGATTTTTTATCCCTTTAAAAAATTTGCAGGGGGGGTGGGGTTAGAGATTTGGAAGACCATTTATCGCTACCACCACAGTTCGACCGCTTAGAATATATTTTTCATGTGGCGCATTTAAGGAGGAATGAGCATGACCAGTTCTGTTTTATTGAATAGGGAATGTATCACATTGAGGATAGATCTACCTTTCTTGAGTACCTAATAGAGTTCAGGGATCAGAAATATAAGAGCCATTGTGGGATATTTATTCTTGTGGTGCATGTCTAGTGGTAGCACGAGAATCCTTAAGAGAGCTCTTGAGAGTTGAAGAACAAGATGTGAGCCTAGTTCCCCAATATTTGTCATTAGGATGTTTTTATTTTGGGATGAAATACCCTAATGTCGGGTGAATTTAATGAGACTACGTTTCCTTATATAGATTAAAATATTTAAAGAAATATTTTTTTGAGTTGGGATCGAAGTTTTCAAGGGATTTTGAAGCCTAGTGAGGCTCAATATTAATATGATAAAAATATAAAATATATTATATCAGACCAATATTTTATTGATAATAATCAAATAACTTCTAAATAACTTCTCAAATTAAAATGTTCATACTTCCATTTAATATATAATTTTTTATACCCTATGAGTGACACAACTTTTGTGTCAATTAAGTACAAGGATTGAGCATCGTCGTGGGTGGAATAAAAATTAAATAAGTAATTAAATTAAAATATTTATAATTAATTAGGAAAAACCCCAATCTACTCAATAAAATTGCATTATGGAAAGCTAGTAGTGTTATCCACATAAATCTTGGTATTAAGAGAGGATATGGAGGGGGAGATCCTTTGAGGGTGAGATCAGGATTGAGGATGAGATACCAATTTTTCAAGAATCATCTAAACCAACGGTGTTCATGGATCTCAAAAAATTCAATCCCAACTATTATACATTAGGTATTAATCCAAACATTCAGATATTAATTTTTTAAATTGTTTTAATCCATTTATTTTTATCTTATGAAGAACATGAACCTGTTCCAATAACTGATTCATTCATAAATATTTTATATTTTTTTGGTGGGGACTAATATTCCATTGATTTGGGAAATGATATCATTTGATAATTTTCTACTCATATATTATTCAAAAGGAAATTGATTGAGTTTAACCTGAAAATGATCGAGTTTTGTTCTCATCATTTTGGGTGCATTTCATCCCTCAATGTTTTCATTTTCATCATTAGTATTTTCATTGGTTAGTGGTTCAAATAATACCCAGAAATAAATAATAATGAAATAAATATTTTTGATAAATACTTGGTACTCCAGTATTGAGATTCATATAGTTAAAATAATTATTGTATCTGATGATAGTTGACATTGGATATTGGATATGTTGATGCACATTCATGCGATTTGGCATATAGTGAGGTGGGGAGACCAAGAGTCATTTCTATGTAGAGGATGTGGCTTGAAGCCATCCATCATTAGAGATATAACTTCAATCAAATCTGACATAACTTCTATTGTGTGTTTTACTAAAATGATTTTGATGGTGGAGGAATGTTCAGAAGATGCATATAGTTCCTCTATTTCTAAAAAATCCTACAATACATTTCATATAGTCTTCAAAACATAGTTTGTCTGGACCTTGGCAGTAGGGGATAGAAATTTCACATGAAATAAAATATATGACACTATGTTCCAACTCCCACATGTTGTGTGACCCATTCCTGGAAACATGGAATGTACCCTCTGGGAACACGAGTGTTGACACATCCAAGTATAGGACAATGTCTAGAGTACACAAACATGACATAGTATATGAACATGACCATAGTACCCATGCATGACTAGGTATATGGGCTTGACCATAGTGCTTGAAACATGACTAAAATACATAGGAATGGGATTATGTTTACTGGTATACTCAGGGAAGAACATATAAGTCATATACTCCCATTACACACCATATAATTTATCTATGAAATCATAAGGTCCCAATTATCATCAGTGTGTACCTATTTCCCAAAGGTGAGTTACCTTAGCCCTCCCCAAGAGGGTAAAATGAGTCATCACATCTTTGGAATAGTAAGTAATCATCTATAGAGGATTATTTTTTTATTGATTTTCTAAACCCATTCATGAGATTTGGGTTTTCATCATTTACCATTCCCTCTTCTTCCCAAGGTAGGGATTCAGAAATCCATATGGCCATATTTTATGTAAATATTATCCCCAACATAGTGGGTAATTTCAAATAGGTTCCCATATAACCAAAGGCCTTAGGTTAGATCCCTTATATTTTTATCGAGATCTTATATGATTTATAATGTACTTTTTCATGAAATTTCACAATGAGTAAAACTCCCTGGATGAGTGTCATCAGTGTTACCATGCTCATGGATTGATTTATCTAGGATGACTGTTACCTAGAATCATCGAGTGAGATCCTATTAATGGAATTATTTTTTCCACCACTTTGATTCATGGTGTGTGTATTTAGTATATACAAGTTATTATTGTTATATCTCATGTCTTGTTCATATGTATTTGTGATGATGAGCTGATAAGTCTCTTGATTATTTTTTATTGGTGGATTCAAGGTGTCCAACTAGGTATTGTTATAATCACCCTTTCATGGGACCTTAACTCACATGTTGTGTCTTATGAAAATGAAAAACCATTCGGTCGAGTTATAGGAGGACTAGGTGTAGGTGGATCATAGAAAGATAGATAGGTTGTGGTTCATACAATGTGTTGAATTTGATATTAGTCCCATATTTCCTAAATATGTTAGACTCTATTCACAATTTTTGTGGGTCTGTATTTAGACCTTTATGCTTTCTTTTACACTTTGTTACTATGACTATGGGATATATATTTATGAAGGAATTTAGTAATCATATTATTTTATATTTTTTTACATTGTTTACAAATAGGATGTTTGTGTGTGTGTGTACGAGTACCTTAGGATAAGGCTTACCATGTGTGTGATATGACCACATTGTAATTTTTTCCTGAACTATGACTATTTGAGGTATGTATGGGGCATCAAACATACCTTAATGCTGGTAAGGTGGTCCTCAGTGGGTTGTGTCATGATATGAATTCATTCGGGTGAGTATATAAGTAAAAAACAAAAATATGGTAAGTCAATGGAATGAAAATCTACTGATTGTTGTGTAACTCTATTTTCATTACATGGTTATGTGGCTCCACCATTCCAAGCTTCTTTTAGCCTAATTATATTTTGTTAACTATCCATATAGGTAATTTCACCCACAAAAGATGCATGGCCATGTAACCCACATGAGGATTGGAAAAAACATCCACAAAGTCAAGGACTATCTATTATGCAAGGTTTATGGTCATGTACCTTATAGGACCATTTCACCCCACACAGTGTGTCTAAAATAGAACATGGAAACACCCTATGTTTGAACTACATGATGTTCCCAAAACACAAAACTAATTTATACCTCATATTCTACCACATTCCAAGAAATATGATAACATGGAATTTGTTTTTCTGAACCACATGTCATGTAGATTGTTTTACAAAATAGAAATCCCTCCAAAATCACTTTAAACCCATGTTTATCTAAAAAATACCACACATTGGTTGACATGGTACTCCCATCAAAACATAGGGGCTTTAAATAAAAAACATTTCTGGGAATTTATAGCTAAGAAATGGTTGAACCTAGGCACATGATCCCCTCTTCCACTCCCTTTTTTCTCCCAATGGTGACTGAAACTATGGGGGATGCACGTCTTCTATATAAAAAAATCCACATGGACAAGTAAAATATATTTTAAAAGTAAAATTTGTGAAATGAATAAAATCCAATGAAAATAAAATGGGCCCAGTCCTGGCCTCAATTTCATAAATGTGTTTATACATCACCTAGGGAAAACCACTCTTTCCAGACTCAACTAAAGAGTAATAATTTCAATCTGAGACTCCATCCAAAATAAATCTGCATTCCTACATGTGGAAATAATTAATATGAAATTGATTTAATTTTATAAATTTTGTGAAAATATAGCATGCATGGAGCTCCCCCAATATTTTTTTCTATAGAAAACAACCGATTCTGTGACCAATTGAGAGGTCAAAAAATTTATCAGAGATCAAATGTCATAAAGGGTAACCATTTATTCCATAAAAAATCTTGGTAAAAAAATTTAAAATTTACATTGTTCTTCTCAACTCATAATAATATGGGTCATCACAATATCCCCACCATATTGCTTCTAGACCCCGACAAGCCTTGGTGGTCAATAAGTACCTATGATTATAGAAAGAGACCTAGTGCATCCAACACCACCTCGACTATCGATTGATTGATCTCACAACACCAGAAAATCTCCAAAAATTAGATTCACAATACAAAAAATGATGATACACTCCCCAATATAGTATTATAATTACTATTTACCCATAAAAAAAGTACTAAACTATAAGTCCAATGATATGTTCACTATCCAATGTAATGACTAGATTTGACAAAATCATAGCACTTGAGGGCCAATATAGAACATTGTCCATTAAAACTTTCATTATAACCATGACTGAAACTCTTTATTCTCTTTAAATGACATATAATAGGGATCATTTCCTACAAATTCTTATGTTGTTCAGAAAAAATAAGGCTTTCCCCACACCTATCCTTGAGAACATAACTCATGTTTACCACTATTTTACTACTCATATTTCCCCAAGACCCAAAATAATATTAACAAAACTAAGTGGTCACAGACTCCTATAGAACCTAATTTAAAATCTAGACTCACGATTAGATGACCCACATATTATAAAACATATTATAAGAATCTTAAACTAATGACCATGCTTTTCTCCCTTGTCAAATAAAACTAGTTTGTGAAACCCTAACACTCATCATAAAAAAAGTTACCTCACACATTCCAAATATAACATTGTGAACAAACTCTAGGTGGTTGTCATTCCAAAACCATGTGTTCCTACACAAGCTCCCACAACAGTACTAAAAAATAGAAGTAATACCAGAAAAATCAAAAGGTCTAGGAATCCTTCCAAACAAGATCACTAAAACCAACATTAAAAAAAGAGAAATCATAGTTATCTACCTACCAGGACCAGTGAAACCACATACACTACCCCAAAACATCTTAGGTAAACTCAATATTTATTAAAACACCTATATATAATCCTATCACTATTAATCCTTCATCAATGTATCCAAATATTTCACTAACCCATTAAGGTCTCCATACTTCCCAAGACCAAGGGATTTTATTTTCATTATCTGAGAAAATAAAACCATAATATTCAGATGCCCTATAATTAGAATAAAATACATGTGGTTCATTTTAGTATAATTACACAAATATAATATATAGTATAACATAATATATGTTTTTTTGAAACATTAAACATCTAAATATCTATTTTCATTGAAATAGCGCATAAACTAGCACATGAAACTTGAATCTTACATGCCTAGTATGATACATGAAAACATTAATACTTATAATGCGATAAGAGTAAAATTGTAATAAACCATAAATACACAAACCTAATTTCATCACACAACTTGAAATAATACAACTGTGACATCAAAATCCATGAACAACAATCCCATACCATATTGACCTTGTCATTTTATTGAAAGAGGTGTTATCAACCCACCATTATGATATCTATCACAAAATCTTACATATTCACACAAAACAAATATCTGTAAACCCCTTAAAAATATAATATAAAATTTAAAGAACTCATACATATTTTTAAAGAAATGACTTGATTCTCCTTAGTATGAAAGGCGACCCAACTCACTATAAGTCCTCGAGAACACCACATATATTGTAAATTCTTTTGACTAGATGAGAGGGCATAATCAATTCATTTGTGAGACAATGACTTCAAATCATTGTACAATAAAAGTTGAAAAAATCCCAACACATAGACATCCATGACCATTATATTATGCATATTACATGAAAAAAAGCATCATGCCATGAAAAATGAAAATGTTCATATAGACTCAATTCATGCTATAACACAAAAAATGGTATCCCACTAGGTTTAATCCATAAAAAAAAGTAACCAAATACACAAGGATCTACCACAAACACTGAGTTAAACCGCATACATGGTCCAAAAAATGCTTTAATTTCTCAATATTGATTTAAAGTCTTCAAACGAGCATTCTATATTGACAATGAAATGTTGGGACTCTTCCCAATCCACTATATGTCATATAATAAGAACAAAATAATACATAAGGGTATTATCTAGAACAAAAAAGAATGTTAAATGGGTGATAATTAAACAAGAGAAGTCCAACCACAATAGTGTAATTAACATCTTCTATCATAATGTTTTCATCCACACATTATAGGCTCAGTATAGTTAATATATAACTAGAAAAAAAAATTCTAACAAAATAAGAATATTTATAAATAAAAATTCTGAAATAAAGTATAAACTAACCACAAAAAACATGAGATCTAAGGGGTGGAAACTTAGACATACAAACTTGGATACAGTTCTCGTAAACATATTATTTACATACTATAAATTAAATAAACTAGAGTGACCCAAATTTTAAAAAAACATAATTATAATATCACTAAAATAATATTTAGTTACAATCATTCAAAATAGCTTTTATGTTAAGAGTTTTACAAAGATAAAAAAATATTTTAACTAAAAAATCACATGGCCAACTCATAAAATGGACATTATTTCCACTATAAAATAAAATAAAATTATATATTACATGTTTTTAATATTTCTCATAAAACTCCCCACACATGCCAATATTGTAGGCATATAATGTAAAATACCTTTATTCTTGACATGGGGAAATTTAAACAAGATAATTATGATCATATACACTTATTAAGGGAAAACATATATCAAAATCAATCAAGACAAGTCCATAGGATGAATAATATAGAATGAAATGAATTAAAATAAAATATTATCCAATTATTGATCATGTGATCTTCAAAAAAATTAATAGTAAAAAATCTAAATAAACACAAGGAATATAATAACAAAATTCATGGTGATGGAATGCATAATTCCAGACATATTTCCCCATAAAGGTGTCATCCAAGACATCATTCTTTCTATCAATTACACATCCAATACATCATTATTTTCATCCTGGTATCAACAAGGACATATTTATTTAAATAAAATTTACATCGAATACATCGTGATTTCTTTCAAGGTCCCAACCACGATATCTTGTTTATTTCGAGAAGGTATACACCAAATAACCAAATAAATTTTCTTATAAAAATAGATTATGCATAAAGGGGATATATAATATTAGACCCCACCCATCACATCTTTATGTGTAAATAATTCACCAAGTGAGTTATATGAATATAAAATCAATCAACATTCATTAGTAATCGATAAAACTAATTATTAAGATTCAAACATATGGAATGTAGTTATTTTTCAAATAAAAATTGAATATAATATATGTAGAGAAAAAAATTTAATGGTAAAAAACACATAATAAAATTTCATAAGTAATCAATAAACATATATAGGAATAGAAAGTATATGGATTTTTAATATTTCCCTAATCAATAAATGAAATATATTTTTATGTAATCAACTCCCAAATGGACACAATATATAGGAATGGGTATAAGGTTGAGTCAATAATATCCCAAAATAATTTCTCACTTGATATATATGTGGAAAACCTTCAAATAATGTAAGAAAATATACATTATTCATTGATGCAAGGCATTGGATGTGAAATTATGTATATAACATTGGATAATTTGGTAATATAGAGGTAGTGATATATTTACATGAGTTTAATCCCCGTAGAGTAAATTATTTTCAGATGATTTAAATTTTTATCCATGTTGAATATATACACCACAAAAAGGAAACAAGTTGTGAATATGAATCTTGTATCAATAAAAGAAAAATTAGATGAAAACACATATGTTAATGGAAACATAAGAACAAAATGAATATTTGAGAGATCCGATGAATTGAAAATACAATTAAATTAAAATATTCATTATAAATGAAGGAAATGGGGTTGTGATTGTTATATATAAAATAAAAAATTCTATTAAATATGATACTTGAATCATGGAACTAAAAATAGAGACAAATTACACTTCATCATAAATGGAAAGTGTTTACTAATAAAGAATATGCACCACAAGAAAAGGACCACTCAAAGACCAATGGTACATTGCCTAGGGAGTCCTAAATTAATGGATGCCATGTTCATCACCTCCAATCATGTTCACCGCTTATGGCTTCAAAAATGGATAGTATGGAAACAAAGTTATTTATCAGAAACAACCAAGGATGCGAGATGGTCTGCTAACCTTTTCCCCTCCCTCAAAATATGGATCACCATATTATTGACTCTGAGAATGTATTTTCATTTTTTGATGGTGTTTATAATCAAACGTGTATTGTAACCTTTTCCATCCACGGAGTCGTGGATGATCTTAGAGTCAGTCTCAACCTGGGAGAGAGAAATAGTATTATGTTCACATGACTGAAAGCCTCTGAGCATCACTTTTTCATGCACTCTGATTGGCATCCCTTGTACATAGTAAGAAGAAAATTAAAAAAGGACACTACCCCTATAATCCCAAAAAATGCCTCCCCCAAGAATGATCCCATAATTATACGAACTTTCCACATTAATCTTGATACCAAAAACCAGAGGAGGCCACCACACCCACTATCCTCTAGTCCCTCCATTTCTAGGAATGTCTAAGGATCCACTTTTATGCAAAAATCTCAAGGAGGAAACCTAAAGCCAGTTTTTGATAATTCTAACCACATAAATGTGGAGGTACATGGTTCTTATAATGAAGGATTTTTTAGAGGTGGGAATTCCCTCATACCTAGCCTTCTTTCTAGCTTTCCATATACAACAACATGCTACATTCAGAATGATATATTTTACCATTCATTCCAAGGAAGTGAAACTCATACCATGAAACCACTGCTTTAGGAAGGTTTCTTCTATAAGGTTTAGACAATGAAGTTCCAATAAATACCCAAAAACCCTCCACACATCTTGTTCCCATTCACTCATAAATAAGGGGTGGTTCGTATTCTCCTCTTTATTCCTAAATCAGTAGTGAGATTTGGCAGTAAGGTTGACTATCAAAATCTTGTTGTTGTCATCAGTAAGATCTTACTGGTTCCTTATTCTCCATGATTAAATGTTATAATTGGTTGGAATTTTATTGCAAAACACAATTCTATTCCACCTGTCAGATTTCCCCTACTGGGGTAGGATCTTGGTGAGGTCCCTTGAATAGAAGAGCCCCGAGGTAGAGGGAGTGAACACACATTTGTCCTATTCTAGGTTGATGGAAATGAGATCAAAAACTACATATTTATCCTCATTTTGAGCAGAATGAATAAATCATTGATGCAAGTTGTTCTTTTTAAAGGTCATCCATGTAGCAAGATGTCCCAGGAATCGATGTGTTGACCCCACCAATTCTTTTTTCCTGAAGAGTGTGCTACCCTCACCCACGATCCATCAAGAATGATTACAGAGAGCTGATATAGAATGGTAAAACATATCCCATAATGGGGATTTATGGGTGCTCCAGTTATCATTATTCCCTGAATCTTTTTAAAACATGATCTTTCCACAAAGTGTATACTCTACCACAACCCTCCAATCTATCTTATCTTTCATACAGTGCATGGTATCCTATATATTTTTAACGATAATCACTTTTTCTTTTATGGTTCTCTCCATACATTTCCATGATGTCTAGTGAAATTTTTCTTTTTACAATGCATCCCACAAGAATCTCTCCAAACATTTATCTATGGTAAAAATGACCCACATCCGAACCTTGATGGATGGTAGATTATAGATAGGGTTACTTGAAAGAACAATATTAACCAGATATATACGTCCCCCAAATGAAAGGTATTGATTCTTCCATTTAAGAACATGGTTTGTAATCTTATTAACAACGTGAGTATAATATTTAATGAATGTTCTCTTAGAGGAAATAGAGGGGCTGAGGTACTCTAATGGAAAGGATCCATTCGATACATTCATCTCACTGCACAAGGTTATTATCTGAATTTACGCACATTTGGTACAGATGTAAATTATTCTCCTAGAACTGTAGATCTCTTGGACACTATAGGAACAGTAGTCATCAAGAGTTATTTTGATCCCATGAAATGATCACCTACTATAAATAGTGAATATAAGGAAGTCATCAGCAATCATTATATGAGAGACTAAGGGAAGATTCATTTTACTATGGAAGGGAAGAATATCCCTAGTAGAATCGCTTCTCTTGATAAGCCGTATGAGAGTTTACTTCATCATAATAAAGATGGTAGGGGAGAGGGGGCCACCTTTCCTAATCCCCTGAGTAGCCTTGATGATTCTGTGAGACTATCCATGAAAGGGAACTTCTAACCATGGGGAGCTAACACATCTAAAAATGAAGTCAGTAGACTAGTCAGAGAAACCCATATTTAAGAGCACTCTATTAATGAATCCCCATTCAACTATATCATATGCCTTATTCATATCCAATTTGATAGTCATATTTGAGCTATGAGTCTTGAATTTAATATTTCTAAGCATTTCTTGCACCAATGTGATTTTCCCTTGAATCGACCATCCTTCCACAAATCCATGCTATTCCAGGGACACCAAATGAGGAGTATGTTTGAACAACCTAAAATGTATAATGCATGAAAGAATCTTATTGTGGAAGTCTCACATACCCACCAACCTGTAATGGATGTTAGAGGATGGGTCTTTAATCATCGGCAACATGACAAAGGTTATAGTGCATGCAATCCTTGGGAGAGGGCCTCCCAAGAAAAATTATCGAATGGTTGAAACTATATCATCCTTTAACACCTACCATGAACATTGTAAAAAGAACAAGGAAACCCATCGAGGCCCGAGGTTCTATCCGGATTGAGTTTCGACATGTAATCAAACACCTAATCCTCCTCAGGTATATCATTAAAAAAATGATTTTTCATCGATGGAAACCGTCCTCGGAATCACCCCCATAAGCACTGTGTTCCCTCTAGGATAACCATTCCCCATGGTTGGACTAGGACTAGCTCTAATATTTTCATAGAAAAAATCCCTACCTCTAACCATGTCTCTTTTATTTGAGCAGGAACCATCCTCCAACCTAATTTTAGGTTTAACCATCAGCATCCTTTCAATAATACATGCATAAAAAAAGTCCATGTTTTTTTCGCCTTTATGAAACAATTTCACTCTTCATCATTCCATTTCAATTCATTCATAATTTTGAAAAAGGTCTTCCATGAGGGAATTCTTATTATAAATGTCCTCAAAAACCATGTCATATCATACCTCCTCCAAGATGATATTGAGTCTCTCCACTTCATTCTTGAGGTTTTTTATGTCTATGTCTTCTTGAGGCATTCCATTCTCCCATATTTTAGGTTTGAATTTGATTTGCCTTAACTTTTTGTGGATGTCCACCTAGTTGTTCCCCTGATTCAGGTCATCCTATACTTCTCACATGATTTGATGGAACCCATAAAGGCTAATCCAGTGCTCAAAAAACTGAAATGTTCACTCCCTCTTGCCTCGAAACCAAAGAAACTAATAGGGGTGAACTGTTAGAAAAAACACGTACCAAATGGTAGAACATATTCTCATAGTACTTGGAGATGTCATGTATGAGTTCAAAGAATTGATCCAGGTGACTCTAGTATGGTTTACTTCCTTTTTTGATTCTTACACAAGGTGAAGTGCTCCTCGTAGTACCCCATGTCCAAAATGCCCATAAAATCCATGAAATTAGTAATGTAAAGGACAGAAAACATGTTAAAAAACCATTTACATAATTCTTCTCTGGGTCTTCTTTGATGTTGAAATCGCCACCAACAATCTAGTGAGAATCCTTCATATCGAAGGTGTTGAGATCCTGCCATATGTTCTATCTTTATTGTGCATCACATCTCCCATAAATGAATGAATAGAAAAGAGATTCATTATTTCTAGAGGCCTTCAACTTGATATATTGGTCACTAGCATGAACTATATCCATGTAAGGCTCATTTCTATAGATAATCCAAATGTGATGATTGATCAGGTTAGCATGCATGGCCGCATGCATATGAACATTGCAGGTAATTTTATTGATTTTTGTAGGATTCAGTTTCTGCTCCAAAATTTTAGCAATACTGACCTTTTTTTTCTGAATCTCCATGGATATGAAATCAAATTTTATCTAGGACATGATTTAATGGGCGTTCCTAATTATTATGTGTATCATTTTCACATTGATTTCTTGGCTTTGGCCCAGACAACATGGCCTTCACGGCACGAGGGGATGAACCCTCTATTATAACTTTGTACTGAAACCTCAGGCATACTCTGAAGCTTGTCTATGGGAAGGTACCATCTAGAGAATTCGATAGATAAGGTTTCCAAATTGATATTACTATCCAATTACTTTTAAGGGAATGATTTTTAGGAGCCTGTTTGATAGGTGTAGACAAGCCCTCATGCAGGGTATTCTCACTGTCGGCCTAAGAGTCACTGGAATGCTTGGGTGTAGGGTAGGGAGGGAGCCCCATAGGAGAAGGAGGGAGCTAAACTAAATCAATATAGGGGGGTCGAGGTGGATGATGAATGGAAATCGGAATGGGTTTGTGATCATCACCACTACCCCCTTTGTTAGAATAACTACAGGAGTGGCTTGGTGATGAAAGATGCCAAATTCTTGGTCACAACCATATAGAGAATGAGCTCTAGGGACTATTCATCTTGTAGTCCATGGAGAGAAACTTAATAGGGTTAGAAGGAACAATGGATGAAGCAACGCAAAGAGTGAATATGGAGGAAGAAGAGAATGAAGCCATAGAAATACTCCCAAAGCTCACAGAGGAGGCAGTTTCAGGGGAATATTTAGAGGAAAGGATGGGGAAGAATGAAACGTGTGCATCCATGTGGGTGACCTCCGATTTGTAATATGGTTGGAATCTTCTAATCGAAGCCTATTAAAGGGTGTGATTCTTCCATAGACCACCATGATGATGATTGGTGTAAACCTCCTTAGTGTTCCCTTGCAGAGAGAATGAGGGAAAAAACATAGGGAACACTTGATAGACAATGTCCTGCTTCGATAATTGATCCTTCCACATTCAGGGTGATTTGTCCAAGTAGTAGAAAGGCCAGATATAACTCCACACAGATCTGAGCTTCTATGGAATCCACACCACTTCATGTTCAGCCATCCGTTCAGAGGTATTCTTCAAGAGGGACCCAAATTAATTTAAAATGTGCACCATTAAAAACGGGATCAGTGTAACCGGGAGGAAGATCCACACAGTAGCACGGGAACACTATGTCCCACTATGAGCCTCTAAAGACCATCAGGTAAGACAAAAATTCCATTGTCCCATGAAACAAGGAGCTATACACCATCAATGAAACAAGTCATGCTCTGATGGGAGAGTGAGAAAGAAGTAATTATAGTTGATGTGTGAGAAACTTTCAGGAGACACAAGAACCCAAGAATACAAAAAACTATTTGAAGTTTGAGAGGGGGGTCTAGAAGAACAAAATCGTGCAACAGGGGTCCAGTTCAATGAATTAAAATTTGGGACAAAGAACCCTTACAACAATTCCTAAATTCAACTATAGAAATTGAATCACTTATAAGAAATATAACTATAATAATATTTTATTTTATAATCTTATTAATATATATTTACTTTTATATACATAGTTTTTTATCATTAATTTTGAATATATTTTTTATTTATTGCTTGTTGTCATCAGCCGGTGTTAGTAATATTATTTTTTTCACACGTAATTTAAAATATCGATATCAATAGCCATTATTTGATTCCAAGTCCATTATTCTTAAATAATTTAATGGAATTTAATAGATAACATAAAATCACTTTAAATCTAGTATATAATTCCATAACTCTATTACATATATTGCGTGAAAATTGAATCTATGCTGGCTTATTTTTGTAATTTAATCATATGTTAATGATATATCAATAAAAAGTTAAATACATAATATAACCTTTAAAAATATAAAAAAATTATAATATTAGTAGTATTGAGGATTCCCACTTCATCTATGATATACTTTTATAGAATTGTTTAAGTAGGGGGTTAGACCGGCCAAAACATGAACATTACATAATTAATGTATGGTTAATATTAAAAAAGTGGTTTATTTTGGGATAATAAAATAATTAGATAATAATTATATTGTTAGGATTTTTTTATGGTTTGTAAAAATATTTAACTATATTTTAATGAATGAAAGAAAACTAGATGAAAAATGATATATGTTACTTCGTGGAGGTTGTAGTCAGTACAATGCACTGTTAACAATTTCATTTTCCATTAAATGAGAGGGAACAAATGTGAATTATAATTTAAATCATAATGATCATAAACATATTTTATACTTCACATTTATTCCTCAATTCCATAATTATAAACAATAATGGGTGGTCATGGTGAAAAATAAAAGATGTTTCTTCATAGAGGTGGGAATCCGCACAAATGCACGATCAGCATTCTTGTGTTTATCTATATTTCTAGAAAGGGATAAAAATCGATGTTTTATTAATAAAATAATATTTTAGAATAATAATGATAAATATTTTATTATATTATATTTTTGGTATATTTTTAATATAAATGTCCGAATAGAAAGGGTAAGGATCATGTAATACTTGCTTTGGGACCTTGAACACTCCATTGAACTAATCTAGGGAAGGGAGGGGATTTGGAAAAATTATGGTGAAAAAGGGATTTTGGTCATTTAACAGAGTTCTTGGAATGTGTAGATGGTTAGGGTTTCAATGAAATTTTAATGACGATGTGTATAGTTGAGTGGGTGTGAGTGATCCCCTTTTATAGGTGAATAAATTTCCACTTTTGTGAACACCTTTTATTTTCCAAACATGGATTCACACCATTCAAGGGTCAATTGTTCCAAAAGTGAAAAATAATTTGTTATGGTGTATAATAATGTTGATAAATCCTCTACCACTCATTTTCACTCATATTTTTAACATGTTTCATGTAATTTATTCTCCTTTACCTTTTTATTACCTTTGTCACTTATTTTCAACTAAATAATTTATGTCTTAAAAAATATAAGATAAACATTATTAAAAAATTTGGGTTCAATGAAACTAATGATAATATACATAATATATTTAAATTTCTAAATTATTGAAAATTATTTTTTAAATAGAAAATTTAATATATTAAATTATTGATTATGTTGAAAAAATGATGTTCAGATATGTACTGTTATAAATATTTTATAATTTTAATTGAAAATTAAATGAGTGATAACATATTTATAAAAATTGGTAAACATAATACAAGTGTCATTATATAAAATAGATAAATTAAATTTATTATTTAAATAATTACACAACATTAGAAAAAAATTCCTTGAAAATAAGACTTTCATCATTATCGTGTGAATTACCATTTATCTTAATAATCATTATTTTATTCATAATATGATATTTAACATGTTAAATAAACTGAATGTACTGATCTAAAATATAAAATAACTATTTATATTTAATTTTTCACAGTGAGGAAAACTGATTTTTAATATAACTGAATAAAATATTTTTTAGAGTAATGTAATACCTCAATTCCAAAAACAATAAATAATGGTTATATAAATTAACTTTATTAAAATGATTTATTTTCATTTATGAATTTCTATATAAAAAGGATTTAAAAATTATAATTTATTCTTTTAGTTAGAAAATTTCTTAAAAGTTTCGTCATTAGAAAAATATGATTTTTTTACTATTCAACTAAAAATCAATTATTTAGAAAAATCCAAAATTTTCATTTTAAGAAAATATTTTTATTATGGTTTAATAATTAATATTCCATTTTTTGTATTAAAACTCTAAAATATTAGAATTTATTGTTTAAATAAAAATATAAATATATAATAAAAAATGCTTTCAGAGGAAATTGTATCCTTAAAATATTAAAAATTCTTATTATTATTTTCTATCTATTGCTATTAAAATTTTGTTTTAATATATTATTATTATCAATAATATATATTATCCATAATATATTTAGTATCTTCAAATAAATTCCTAAAAAATAAAATTTTATAAGTGTTGCGTTTTAAAGCACAAATCAATGTTTTTAGTTACATAGCTACACAAATTAAATTTTATCATTTTCCTAGTATTAATAATTAACATTATTTTTATTTATACATATATATATATCATAATTTTGATACCTCTATTTTTATCAACCAATTTGTTCCACCAATTTAATGGTTGTTTACTTTTTTTGGGTCATTGGGGTTTTATCTTACGTATCTACCATCCTATAAAACTCCTTAGGTTTTATAAGAAAATATAATTTAAAATGATGAGGTATTACATCCCAAATAAATAAATTACATCCTTGCAATTTTAGTTATCACTTATTAATAAATTATTTATGTATATCTAAAAGATTGAAATAACTGAATATATAATATCAAATAAGTTATTTACCTTAATATTTTAGGAACATCTAGGAAACACACTTTTTCATTCTATAATGATAAATTATTTATTAATTTTTATTTTAATATGTGTATCCCTATGCCCTCATTTATCACATATGAATTATATTTCAATTTTATTGGTATACTCCCCTTGGGGTTTCTCCCTATATTTTTGACTAGTATAAAATATAATCCATGATCCCTTATCATCATTATCATCAAAACAGCCACCAAACACCATCCTTATATTCTTTAGTGTGTTTTTTAATTTAAATATGTTCATGTCTTATATCAAAATTCATCACAGATGGTTTGGAATTATCAAAATATGTCTCACTTTAACACTTCTCCCATTAGGTTTCTCATTTGGATAATCACTACTTTCTTCATGGAACTAATCCTCAACATGGTTCTTTTAGTCTTCATTCATTACTATATCCAAAAGAGTATACATGAGGGATGAATAAAAAGAATCATAAGAGGATTATAAAAACTCAAACTCTAGATTCCCTAAACTATCACACTATCATGTTAGCTTATAGTTCTTTTAGTTCAAGATATTTCACTCTTGGTGTAACTAATGTTTTTAATAATTAATTTATGTAATCATTAAAAATAATAATCCCAAATTACTATGATATTTATTATAATATTCTAAAACTAAAAATAATTCGAATCTATGCTATCTAAATCCAACATATCCATTATCAATGAAAATACATCTTAATTAATATATACCTTAACTTTGGAATAACCATATTTTATACAATTATATCCATGATTATTTCATATTAAATTTCTAGAATAATATATTTACATCTTTCAAAATGGTTTTCAAGGAGAATGTGATAAATAGAAGAATATCTCATAGGGGTTTATTATTAATACCAACCATCCTGAAATATTTCAAAATATACACAATGCTCACCCTACACTTTTTATGTTGATTACCCCATGGTATATATGTTCTATAACAGCATCCACTTTCTAATACCCATACAGGTATATAATTGTCCAGAATCCACACAATCTAATCTTTACAAACATGTTGTGATTTTATCTTATTCTTAAAATCACTCCATATAATTATCCCTAGTGTTTTCAGTAATCTTTTCTTATCCTAATCCATAAAAAAATATACTCTATGTTACATTATCCAATCTTCAAGGGTTGTCTATGCCTGTTAATTTATGATCAACAAAAAATTTTCAACCCCTAATGAAATCTATAACTAAAGAATTATATTCAACTAATAACATCCAAATCTATAATGCTATCTAAATCCAAATACAACATTGTCTATGGCACCCCAAATAAGAACTCCTAGATCTGGTGCTCATAAATTCTTTATTTTCATATCCATTTCAAAATGAATTTAAGTGACCCAATTATGACCTTGAATGTTTCAAATATCATCAAAAAAATATTGAGTTATGACCATTATGAGAAACTTTTAGGGTTAGAGTTTTTCTGTGTTATGGGAAAAGTTAACTAATAAATACCATGAATTTCTATTCAAATTGTCATTTTTACACTATATAAGAAGATAATTAATCCATAATAAGTCATTAAAATCTCCCAAAATATTCTCCACATATGAAAATATATAATAAATATCATTTGTAATAATATTCGTTCAACCCTATGAAAATAGGAAAATTTATATTATAAAATAAAATTACTTGTAAGGAAAAAATTATATCATAATCTATCACATTATGAACATGGAATGAATAATGTGGTTGGAAAACTGATAATTAAATAATTCCATATAAATTAAAAAATGATGTTGAAACAAAACAATAATAAAAAATATATATAAATACATGGAAAATAATTACTGAATTCATAGTGATGGAATGTATAATTTAAGATATATTTTATAATCAATACCATACCAAGACATCATTATTTCCATCAATTCAAAATCCAAGCCATAATTCTTCCCATCAAGTTCAGAAACATGGCATCATTATTACTATAGAGGTTGTAACCAAGTATTCATACTTATTATCAAGGTCACAACTAATACATCATACATGAATTAAGTATGAATACAGAGAACAACGAATCCATTTTTCTCTGGATTTCAACTGATGTATGGAGGGGATATATATTGTTAGGCCCCACTAATCAATTCTTTATGTACAACTCATTCAACATGTGAATGATAATTATATCAATTTAATCTATAAAAACATACCTTATTAATAAAAAAGATTCATATTAAGATAAAAATCTAAATAATGTAAATAATTTTCAATTTAAAAAAATAAGCATAATATGACCAAATAAAGAAGTTAGATGGTTAGATAATACAAAATACACTTTCTTGAGCAACTAGTAAACATAACTATCAGAATAACATGTATATATATTTTTAATATTTCCATAATCAATAAATGGAATAGATTTATATATAAACAACACTCAAAATAACCCTATATATAGAGAGGGTTATATGGTCAACTGAGTATTTTATCTAGCCAATAAACATATGGAATCTAGGTGGACTCCCTTATATCAATGGACATAATTATATAGGTTTCACAAACAAAATGCATTGAATGAAACATTAATACTATCATAACATATGATTTAGAAATAAAAAGGTTGTGATGTATTTCTATGACTTAAATCCACCAAATTAAAATATTATAATCATATTTAGAAATAAATCAATGGCCATATATACAAAACAAAATAAAAATGAGTTGTGAATATGAATTATATCTTCAAAGAATAAAATTGATATGAAATAAATCTTATGGTAATGGTAATGTTAAGAAAAAAAATAAAATGAGAGAGATTATATGAAATTAAAATATAATGAAATGTTAGATATTTATTATAAATGATGTAAATAGGGTAGTGAATACACCATATAAACGAAAATGTGGTTCACAATATCAAACATCTGTTATGTTATTGAAAATGAAGACATATAATACTTACAGTTTTAGAAAACTTTGAATCAAGACCAGTTAAAGGATAAATTTTGAAATATTACATTAAATACTATGATTAATGATATATTATATATATATAATATCATATTTTAATTATGTACACCAATAATTAAAATCATGGGGTATGACACAACATGTCTCAATGAATTGAAATTTGAGACAAAAAACCCATACCTTATTTCTGAACTTCCACAAAATTACATGAACATCTATTAAAACAAACATAAATATGATAAAAATTTATTTAATAATCTTATCCATATACATTTACTTTTATTTAATTACATTATGATCAATTATAATAAATATATTTTCTAGTTATATCTTATTTTTACCAATACATGTCTGTAGTGTAAATGGTGTTGTGATTGTTTTATAATGTAGATATAAATACCAATTAATTGATACTAAGTTCATCATTCTTATATAATTTATGTTAAATTAATATATAACATATATTTCCATATCAATTTCATATTTCATTCCATAAGTGTTTCATTTCTATTGTGTGAAAATAGAATCAGATTCTGATTATCTCAAAACATTTAGCGATCACAAATTATATTTTTCTAAAAAGATAAATAAATAGTGTTAACATTTTGGAACTATAAACCAATAATTATTTTGATATTAAATTTTAATAATACTAGTATTTATGTTCTTATATTCATCGATTATATATATTTATAACATTATTTATATAGGATATTAGAACGGCCCAAATATGAACATAACAGAATTAGTGAATGATTATGGTTATAAAACTTGTTTATGATTGGATAAAATATTTATAACATAATAATAATAATATTTATTACATATTTTTAGGGTTATCAATCATATTTTATGTTATTTTTATAAATAATAATTAATGAGTATGAAACATAAGATACATCACTTCATGGATGTGCGCACAATAGACTGTTAACATTTTCATTGCCCAATAGATGAGTGGGAAATGAAGATGAATTATATTTTCTAACTGAATAATCAAAATTATATATATCTATATATATATATATATATCAAATTTATTATTAAATTACTACATTAAAACTCGCTCATAGTATCAGTGGTGAAAAATGAAATGCAATGCTTCATAGTGGCGGTTGTCCATAGAAATACATGATCGACCGTCTTTTTTTATAAGTGGATGGTAAGGGATAAATTATCAATATTCCTTTATTAAAATATAACTTCAGTATAAAAGAGGTATTTAACTAATTATAATTTTATTTGTATGAAATTGTTTGAAGATAAATAATATGAATAAAAGTATAGATGTTTTGTAATACTCACTTTGGGACCTTGAACATCCCCTTAAAAATATCCAAGGAAATGAAGCGATTTTTCAAAAATATGATAGAAAAGGGATATATCTTAGGGAAAAATTATATAATAGGAATATTTCGAAGGTTATAAATGAGATTTATATGTTTATATGTACCTTTGAGAGGGTGGGAGGAATCAACTTTTATAAGTGAAAAAATTGAACTTTTATAAACAGTCATTATTTTCTAATAATTGAATGAAACTATTAAAAGATCATTGATTAGAAAAGTGGGATAAATAGATTTTGCAGAGTTAGATGGTTTATAAATACACTGAAACCCATTTTTATACATTTATTACACATTTTTAAGGTAATTTATTTTTAATTTTTTACGTTTTCATTTTTTCCATTGTAACTAGTTTCTAGAAAAGTAATATTTGTCTTACTAAAAATATAAGATAACTATTAATACCAAATAATGGTGTGATGAACCTAAATTTAATCTTCTTATAATGTAATTCAATTTCTGAATATCATAAAATTAAATTTCAACAAAAAACTTTTAATATATATATTCAATATTGTGTAGAAAAAAAATTATCCATTCAATGTTCATAAAAACAAATAACATTGTTTACCAATTAAATTATTGATAATATATTTTTATATATGATTAAAAATAATTTTTTAATAATTATCAAAAAATATCAATTTAATTTGATACATAAAAAATTACAAAACAATAGTAAAAATTTAATTGAAAATAACATTTTCACCATAATAACGGTATTTAAAATTTATCTAAGTAATCTTGTTTTATTCCTAAAAATGAAATTAAATTTATCAAATTATATGAGTATTTTGATATAAAATATGGAATTTATTATTTTATAATTAATTTCAAAAATTGAGGGAAACATAATTTTTATATAGGCTTCTAAAAATAGTTTTTAAGCTAAAATAATAGATATGTTTTCAAAAAATTATACATGGATTTAAAAAATTTCAAATTTTAGATTTTAATTATTTTTTTATTTTTTATATATAATTTTTTTATGAAATATTTTTAAAAAAATTTATGTAATTATTATATTATGATAATTTGATAAGGGTGATGGTATTTGGAAAATTTATATATTTTCACCATTCAACTAAAATTTTATAATTTTATAGAAATTTAATATTTTATCATAATATGATATTCTTATGTTTAATTCTAAAAATGAAGTTCATTTTTCAAAATTATGAATCAAATATTTTTCAATTTATCATTTGATGAAAAACATTAATATATAATGAAAAATATTTTGAATGGAAAGTAACTCTTTAAATTTTTAGAAAATTTTGTCCTTATTTCAAATAAATTACTAATTAAATTTTTTTGTTAACATATAATTCATATCAACAATGTCGTTTATCAATAATATATATAGTATCTTAAAATAGTGTTGATAAAATAAATTTTTTGAATTGTGTCATTTTAAATCATAAATCATACTTATTAGTTACTTATCCTAACTAATGAAATTTTAATAATGACTTCGTATTAATAATTAAATTTTATTTTATTTACATATAAATATAATAATTTTGTTTCCTTTATTTTTACCCACCAATTTTATGTTATCATTTTAACAATTTCAGACTATTAGATGGTTAATTTTGGTTAATAGTTTCATGTAAAGAAAAATATTAGACATATTGGTTTTAAAAGGAAAATATAATTTATAATATATGGGTGTTACGTAATGATACATCTAATACTATTCATCCCCACTATATCCAAAGATGAAAGTCCATATGTGGAACATGCACCTAGCCACACATAATTTTGTGTGTGCCCTAGATCACAAGGATCTATTAGACATATAACATGTCTGGTTGAATGGTTTTTAAACACTAAAATATCACAAAATGCATCCAAAACAATAACATGCACCACTACAATGCTATAAGAATCTAATACCACAATCATAACTTGATAAAACAACTCAAATTTGACAATGAAGAACCTATCCAAATCTTGGGTGTCCTTTTAAACTAACATGGCTATTATTTAGACACACATTCAGGACACAAAACATTATTGAGTCTCCAAGGGAGCCTAAGATTCATCAAAAAACATAACCCACTCTATGAGTTATTTATATCCTCATTAGATTAAATCCTCTAGAAAGAAACAATATTAAAAAAGATGGGATTACTCATACGGAAAATCTATTTACTCCCAACACACACCTTACTCTGGCCAAATGAGTAAGGATATAATCCAATAAAACTCATGGATGTTTCCCAATACAATAATTTCAAATGGTCATATCTCACATCGAAACCCATGGAAATAAAAGAATCGATATCCTAACCACTTTCTATAAAACCCTAGGTTATAAAACATCTAAAACACTCATCCAAAATTATTTAAACCTTTAAAAAAACCACATCTGTTTAATATGTATGAGGATTCCTTGGTGGTCCTAAGAACCGTAGTAAATATGGAAACTTGAATAGGATCCTCCATAACAACCAAAACCATTTGTATAAGAATAACTCAATAATCCTTTGTATTCCCATTCAAAACATGACCCCACACTTGGTAACACCCTTCCCATAGGGGAATAATAAATTAAAACCTTGATTTAAAGGGAATCATTAATGGTCCTAAAGTTCAATATCAAATCTAGTCAATAGAAAACCACTATAACAGAAATTGACTAGTTTAGTACAGTCCAAGGTATCTAAAAGATCCAATATAATCATTTAAAAACTGAATAATGTGGACTAACCAATAAACTACATAGTCCATACATTGAAGAACATTCTAAAAAATGATAAACAGAACCCACATAAAATCCTCAATCCATGTTTTCCAACAAGATCTATGATCTAATATAGTTCTCTTCGAACAACTCACATAACAATTGTAAGTGTTATGAAACAAAATGAAAGAATAAATCCACCCAATTACCCATAAACCATCCCGAACCAACTCTCCATAGACTCAAATCTCCCCAAGGTACTTGCAATCATGTCCCATTTTTTAAAAACATATAATGGACTAACTGAAAGTAAAATTCTATTTTAGGGGTTATATGAAAATCAGAACACCTTAAAGGGGGAAGTACATAGTGTCTACCTATTCTAGGGGATGTGTACACCTTTCATACTTCTATAGTCATGTTCCTTACCCCAACATGGTGTGTTCCATCTGATGTTCATGGAATGTACATAGTGTGTCAACAAAACCGGGTGATTTTCCTTGTACATAGCCATATACCCCATACATGATATATCTAAGAACACTACATGGCCAATATTCATGTATTTTACTAGGATTATAGATGTGTACCTAAAATATTAATGTTCTATGCATGGGATGTATGGTTAAGTACTTAACCACACATCAATTATCCTCTACAAATTATTTTCAAAACACATATGTTATGTATCACTCATTTCCTACCCAATTACCAAGAATAATAGAAAAAATGTGATCTCTACACTAAATTCTATGTTGATGATATTCTGAATGAAAGTCACTCTGTGACCACCCTAATCCCTTGATTCTCCCAAAACACCACACATAGTATGTAATTGAACTTACAACAATATATATATAGCATTAAAACATAAAAATAACTAAGATATGGTGATTTAAATAGGAAAATAAATATTTGTAACATAATATTTTTCTATATACAAATAATTGAAATAAATCTAGAAATTATTTCGACCCATGAACTGTTACGTTGTGAGATATCAAAGCCTATGGTTTCTAAAATTTATATTTGAAAAATACTATATATATTAATATCATGCCAAAAATTTATTAATTTAATAGTGGAATAGATCCCAATGGGATTTTTATATTTAATGTCTAATACCACAATTGAGTCCTAAATATGAGATTTACTCGATGGTTGAAATAATGTTTTTTGGTGCTAGGTGCTTCTCAAATATTTCTCATAGGTTAAAATAATTAATTAATTAATTGAATTAATTTATTTCTTATATGATGAAACAATGATATAATGAAGTTCAATATAAACTTGGTTATAAGAAAATTCAAATTCTGGATGCATATTCATTTAATTTGAGGGACGAACTGGTTGAGGAGCTTTCCTAGACGATCATCGATGGATCATTATTTGGTGATTTCTACCCCAACAGAACCTATGGATCTTATCATGAGAATAGCCCAAAATAGTTATTCATAAACAATTGATCCAATATTGAAGTAGGAAATTTTATTTATGTGTATTTATACTCATTTTATTTCTCCCATGATAAACTCAAATCAATCAATCAATTAATTGGTTCACTGGTTGATTATATTGAAGTAGGAAATTTTATTTACATGTATTTATACTCCTTAGTGTTCCCTTGGAGAGATAATGAGGGAAAAAACATGGGGAACACTTGATAGAAAATGTCCTGCTTCGATAATTGATCCTTCAACATTCAGGGTGATTTGTCCAAGTAGTAGAAAGGCCAGATATAACTCCACACATATCTGAGCTTCTATGGAATCCACACCACTTCGTGTTCAGTCATCCGTTGAGAGGTATTCTTCAAGAGAGGCCCAAATTAATTTAAAATGTTCACCATTAAAAATGGGATCAGTGTAACCAGGAGGCAGATCCACACAGTAGCACGGGAACACTATGTCCCACTATGAGCCTCTAAAGACCATCAGGTAAGACAAAAATTCCATTGGCCCATGAAACAAGGAATAATACACCAGCAAAGAAACAAGTCATGATCCGATGGGAGAGTGAGAAAGATGTAATTATAGTTGATGTGTGAGAAACTTTCACGAGACACAAGACCCCAATAATACAAAAAACTATTTGAAGTTTGAGAGGGGGGTCTAGAAGAACAAAATCGTGCAACAGGGGTCCATTTCAATGAATTAAAATTTGGGACAAAGAACCCTTACAGCAATTCCTAAATTCAACTATAGAAATTGAATCACTTATAAAAAATATAACTATAATAATATTTTATTTTATAATCTTATTAATATATAATTACTTTTATATACATAATTTTTATCATTAATTTTGAATATATTTTTTATTTATTGCTTGTTGTCATTAGCCGGTGTTAGTAACATTATTTTTTTCACACGTAATTTAAAATATCGATATCAATAGCCATTATTTGATTCCAAGTCCATTATTCTTAAATAATTAAATGGACTTTAATAGATAACATAAAATCACTTTAAATCTAGTATATAATTCCATAACTCTATTACATATATTGCATGAAAATGCAATCTATGCTAGCTTATTTCTGTAATTTAATCGTATGTTAATGATAGATCAATAAAAAGTTAAATACATAATATAACCTTTAAAAATATAAAAAAATTATAATATTATTAGTATTGAGGATTCCCACCTCATCTATGATATACTTTTATAGAATTGTTTAAGTAGGGGGTTTGACCGGCCAAAACATGAACATTACATAATTAATGTATGGTTAATATTAAAAAAGTAGTTTATTATGGGATAATAAAATAATTAGATAATAATTATATTGTTAGGATTTTTTTAAGGTTTGTAAAAATATTTTACTATATTTTAATAAATTAAACAAAACTAGATGAAAAATGATATATGTTACTTCGTGGAGGTTGTAGTCAGTACAACGCACTGTTAACAATTTCATTTTCCATTAAATGAGAGGGAAAAATGTGAATTATAATTTAAATCATAATGATCATAACCATATTTTATACTTCACATTTATTCCTCAATTCCATAATTATACACAATAATGGATGGTCATGGTGAAAAATAAAAGATGTTTCTTTATAGTGGTGGCAATCCGCACAAATGCACGGTCAGCATTCTTGTGTTTATCTATATTTCTAGAAAGGGATAAAAAATGGATGTTTTATTAATAAAATAATATTTTAGAATAATAATGATAAATATCTTATTATATTATATTTTTGGTATATTTTTAATATAAATGTCTGAATATAAAGGGTAAGGATCATGTAATACTTGCTTTGGGACCTTGAACACTCCATTGAACTAATCTAGGGAAAGGAGGGGATTTGGAAAAATTATGGTGAAAAAGGGATTTCGGTCATTTAACAGAGTTCTTGGAATGTATAGTTGGTTAGGGTTTCAATGAAATTTTAATGACGATGTGTATAGTTGAGTGGGTGTGAGTGATCCCCTTTTATAGGTGAATAAATTACCACTTTTGTGAACATCTTTTATTTTCCAAACATGGATTCACACCATTCAAGGGTCAATTGTTCCAAAAGTGAAAAATAATTTATTATGGTGTATAATAAGGTTGATAAATCCTCTACCACTCGTTTTCACTCATATTTTTAACATGTTTCTAGTAATTTATTCTCCTCTACCTTTTTATTACCTTTGTCACTTATTTTCAACTAAATAATTTTGTCTTAAAAAAATATAAGATAACCATTATTAAAACATTTGGGTGCAATGAAACTAATGATAATATACATAATATATTGAAAATTTTAAATTATTGAAAATTATTTTTTAAATAGAAAATTTAATATATAAAATTATTGATTATGTAGAAAAAATGATGTCCAGATATGTACTGTTATAAATATTTTATAATTTTAATTGAAAATTAAATGAGTGATAACGTATTTATAAATATTGGTAAACATAATATAAGTGCCATTATATAAAATAGATAAATTAAATTTATTATTTAAATAATTACACAAGATTAGAAAAAAATTCCTTGAAAATAAGACTTTCATTATTATCGTGGGAATTAACATTTATCTTAATAATCATTATTTTATTCATAAAATGATATTTAACTTGTTAAATAAAATGAATGTACTGATCTAAAATATAAAATAACTATTTATATTTAATTTTTCTTAGTGAGGAAAACTGATTTTTAATATAACTGAATAAAATATTTTTTAGAGTAATGTATTACCTCAATTACAAAAACAATAAATAATGGTTATATAAATTAACTTTATTAAAATGATTTATTTTCATTTATGATTTTCTATATAACAATGATTTAAAAATTATAATTTATTCTTTTAGTTAGAAAATTTCTTAAAAGTTTCGTCATTAGAAAAATATGATTTTTTTACTATTCAACTAAAAATCAGTTATTTAGAAATATCCAAAATTTTCATTTTAAGCCAATATTTTTATTATGTGTTAATAATTAATATTCTGTTTTTTTTATTAAAACTCTAAAATATTAGAATTTATTGTATAAATAAAAACATAAATATATAATAAAAATGCTTTCAGAGGAAATTGGATCCGTAAAATATTTAAAATTATTATTATTATTTTCTATCTATTACTATTAAAATTTTAATTTAATATATTATTATTATCAATAATATACATTATCCATAATATATTTAGTATCTTCAAATAAATTCCTAAAAAATAAAATTTTATAAGTGTTGCGTTTTAAAGAAAAAATCAATGTTTTTAGTTACATAGCTACACAAATTAAATTTTATCATTTTCCTAGTATTAATAATTAACATTATTTTTATTTATACATATATATATATATATCATAATTTTGATACCTCTATTTTTATCAACCAATTTGTTCCACCAATTTAATGGTTGTTTACTTTTTTGGGTCATTGGGGTTTTATGTTACGTATCTACTATCCTATAAAACTCCATAGGTTTTATAAGAAAATATAATTTAAAATGATGAGGTGTTACATCCCAAATAAATAAATTACATCCTTTCAATTTTAGTTATCACTTATTAATAAATTAGTTATGTATATCTAAAAGATTGAAATAACTGAATATATAATATCAAATAAGTTATTTACCTTAATATTTTAGGAACATCTAGGAAACACACGTTTTCATTCTATAATGATAAATTATTTGTTAATTTTTCTTTTAATATGTGTATCCCTATGCCCTCATTTATCACATATGAATTATATTTCAATTTTATTGGTATACTCCCCTTGGGGTTTCTCCCTATATTTTTGACTAGTATTAAATATAATCCACGATCCCTTATCATCATTATCATCAAAACACCCACCAAACACCATCCTTATATTCTTTAGTGTGTTTTTTAATTTAAATATGTTCAAGTCTTAAATCAAAATTCATCACATATGGTTTGGAATAATCAAAATATGTCTCACTTTAACACTTCTCCCATTAGGTTTCTCATGTGGATAATCACTACTTTCTTCATGGAACTAATCTTCAACATGGTTCTTTTAGTCTTCATTCATTACTATATCTAAAAGAGTATACATGAGGGATGAATAAAAAGAATCATAAGAGGATTATAAAAACTCAAACTCTAGATTCCCTAAACTATCACACTATCATGTTAGCTTATATTTCTTTTAGTTCAAGATATTTCACTCTTGGTGTAACTATTGTTTTTAATAATTAATTTAAGTAATCATTAAAAATAATAGTCCCAAATCACTATGATATTTATTATAATATTCTAAAACTAAAAATAATTTGAATCTATGCTATCTAAATCCAACATATCCATTATCAATGAAAATACATCTTAATTAATATATACCTTAACTTTGGAATAAACATATTTTATACAATGATATCCATGATTATTTCATATTAAATTTCTAGAATAATATATTTACATCTTTCAAAATTGTTTTCATGGAGATCATGATAAATAGAAGAATATCTCGTAGGGGTTTATTCTTAATCCCAAACATCTTGAAATATTTCAAAATATACACAATGCTCAACCTACACTTTTTATGTTGATTACCCCATGGTATATATGTTCCATAAGCGCATCCACTTTCTAATACCCATACAGGTATATAATTTTCCAGAATCCACACAATCTCATCTTTACCAACATGTTGTGAATTTATCTTATTCTTAAAATTACTCTATATAATTATCCCCAGTGTTTTCAGTACTCTTTTCTTATCCTAATCTATAAAAAATATTCTCTATGTTACATTATCCAATCTTCAAGGGTTGTCTATGCCTTTTAATTTATGATCAACAAAAAAATTTCAACCCCTGATGAAATCTATAACTAAAAAATTATATTCAACTAATAACATCCAAATCTATAATGTTATCTAAATCCAAATACAACATTGTCTATGGATCCCTAGATAAGAACTCCTAGATCTGGTGCTCATAAATTATTTATTTACATATCCGTTTCAAAATTAATTTAAGTGACCCAATTATGACCTTGAATGTTTCAAATATCATCAAAAAAATATTGAGTTATGACCATTATGAGAAACTTTTAGGGTTAGAGTTTTTATGTGTTATGGGAAAAGTTAACTAATAAATACCATGAATTTCTATTCAAATTGTCATTTTTACACTATATAAGAAAATAATTAATCCATAATAAGTCATTAAAATCACCCAAAATATTCTCCACATATGAAAATATATAATAAATATCATTTTTAATAATATTCGTTCAACCCTATGAAAATAGGAAAATTTAAATTATAAAATAAAATTACATGTAAGGAAAAAATTATATCATAATATATCACATTATGAATAGGGAATGAATAATGTGGTGGGAAAACTGATAATTAAATAGTTCCATATAAATTATAAAATGATGTTGAAACAAATCAATAATCAAAAAAATATATAAATACATGGAAAATAATAACTGAATTCATAGTGATGGAATGTATAATTTAAGATATCTTTTAGAATCAATACCATACCAAGACATCATTATTTCCATCAATTCAAAATCCAAGCCATAATTCTTCCCATCAAGGTCACAAACATGGAATCATTATTACTATAGAGGTTGTAACCAAGTCTTCATACTTATTATCAAGGTCACAACTAATACATCATACATGAATTAAATATGAATACAAAGAACAATGAATCCATTTTTCTCTGGAATTCAACTGATGTATGGAGGGGATATATATTATTAGGCCCCACCAATCAATTCTTTATGTACTACTCATTCACCATGTGAATGATAATTATATCAATTTAATCTATAAAAACATCCCTTATTAATAAAAAAGATTCATATTAAGATAAAAATCTAAATAATTTAAATAATTTTCAATTTAAAAAAATAAGCATAATATGACCAAATAAAGAAGTTAGATGGTTAGATAATACATAATACACTTTCTTGAGCAACTAGTAAACATAACTATAAGAATAACATGTATATATATTTTTAATATTTCCATAATCAATAAATGGAATAGATTTATATATAAACAACACTCAAAATAACCCCACATATAGAAAGGGTTATATGGTCAACTGAGTAATTTATCTAACCAATAAACATATGGAATCTAGGTGGACTCCCTTATATCAATGGACATAATTATATAGTTTTCACAAACAAAATGCATTGAATGAAACATTAATACTATCATAACAGATGATTTGGAAATAAAAAGGTTGTGATGTATTTCTATGACTTAAATCCACCAAATTAAAATATTATAATCATATTTAGAAATAAATCAATGTCCATATATACAAAACAAAATAAAAATGAGTTGTGAATATGAATTATATCTTCAAAGAATAAAATTGATACGAAAAGAAACTTATGGTAATGGTAATGTTAAGAAAAACAAATAAAATGAGAGAGATTATATGAAATTAAAATATAATGAAATGTTAGATATTTATTATAAATGATGTAAATAGGGTATTGAATACACCATATAAACGAAAATGTGGTTCACAATATCAAATATCTGTTATGTAATTGAAAATAACGACATATAATACTTACAGTTTTAGAAAACTTTGAATCAAGACTAGTTAAAGGATAAATTCTCAAATATTACATTAAATACTATGATTAATGATATAATATATATATATATAATATCATATTTTAATTATGTACACCAAAAATTAAAATCATGCGGTATGACACATCATGTCTCAATGAATTGAAATTTGAGACAAAAAACCCATACCTTATTTCTGAACTTCCAAAAAATTACATGAATATCTATTAACACAAACATAAATATGATAATAATTTATTTCATAATATTATCAATATACATTTACTTTTATTTAATTCCATTATGATCAATTATAATAAATATATTTTCTAGTTATATCCTATTTTCACCAATACATGTTTGTAGTGTTAATGGTGTTGTGATTGTTTTATAATGTAGATATAAATACCAATTAATTGATACTAAGTTCATCATTATTATATAATTTATGTTAAATTAATATATAACATATATTTCCATATCAATTTCATATTTCATTCCATAAGTGTTTCATTTCTATTGTCTGAAAATAGAATCAGTTTCTGATTATCTCAAAACATTTAGCGATCACAAATTATATTTTTCTAAAAAGATAAATAAATAGTGTTAACATTTTGGAACTATAAAACAATAATTATTTTGATATTAAATATTAATAATACTAGTATTTATGTTCTTATATTCATCGATTATATATATTTATAACATTATTTATATAGGTTATTAGAACGGCCCAAATATGAACATAACAGAATTTATGAACGATTATGGTTATAAAACTTGTTTATGATTGGATAAAATATTTATAAAATAATAATAATACTATTTATTACATATTTTTAGGGTTATCAATCATATTTTATGTTATTTTTATAAATAATATTTAATGAGTATGAAACATAAGATACATCACTTCATGGATGTGGTAGTCCGCACAACAGACTGTTAACATTTTCATTTCCCAATGGATGAGTGGGAAATAAAGATGAATTATATTTTCTAACTGAATATTAAATATTATATATATCTATATATCTATATATATATATATCAAATTCATTATTAAATTACTACATTAAAACTCACTCATAGTATTAGTGGTGAAAAATGAAATACAATGCTTCATAGTGGCAGTTGTCCATAGAAATACATGATCGACCTTATTTTTTTATAAGTGGATGGTAAGGGATAAATTATCAATATTCCTTTAGTAAAATATAACTTCAGTATAAAAAAGTTATTTTACTAATTATAATTTTATTTGTATGAAATTTTTTGAAGATAAATAATATGATTAAAAGTATAAATTTTTTGTAATACTCACTTTGGGACCTTGAACATCCCCTTAAAAATATCCTTGGAAATGAAGGGCTTTTTCACAAATATGATAGAAAAGGGATATATCTTAGGGAGAAATTATATAATAGGAATATTTCGAAGGTTATAAATGAGATTTATATGTTTATGTGTACCTTTGAGAGGGTGGGAAGAATCAACTTTTATAAGTGAAAAAATTGAACTTTTATAAACACTCATTATTTTCTAATAATTGAATGAAACTATTATAAGATCATTGATTATAAAAGTGGGAAAAATAGATTTTGCGAAGTTAGATGGTTTATAAATACACTGAAACTCATTTTGATACATTTATTACAGATTTTTAAGGTAATTTATTGTTAATTTTTTACGTTTTCATTTTTTCAATCGTAAGTAGTTTATAGAAAAGTAATATATGTCTTACTAAAAATATAAGATAACTATTAATACCAAATAATGGTGTGATGAACCTAAATTTAATCTCATTATAATGTAATTCAGTTTCTGAATATCATAAAATTAAATTTCCATAAAAAACATTTAATATATATATTCAATATTTTGTAGAAAATAAATTATCCATTCAGTGTTCATAAAAACAAATAACATTATTTACCAATTAAATTATTTATAATATATTTTTATATATGATTAAAAATAATTTTTTAATAATTATCAAAAAATATCAATTTAATTTGATACATAAAAAATTACAAAACAATAGTAACAATTTAATTGAAAATAAAATTTTCACCATAATAACGGTATTTAAAATTTATCCAAGTAATCTTGTTTTATTCCTAAAAATGAAATTAAACTTATCAAATTATATGAGTATTTTGATATAAAATATGGAATTTATTATTTTAGAATTAATTTCAAAAATTGAGGGAAACATAATTTTTATATAGGATTCTAAAAATAGTTTTTAAGCTAAAATAATAGATATGTTTTCAAAAAATTATACATGGATTTAAAAAATTTCATATTTTAGATTTTAATTATTTTTTTATTTTATATATATAATTTTTTTATAAAATACTTTTAAAAAAAATTATGTAATTATTATATTATGATAATTTGATAAGAGTGATGGTATTTGGAAAATTTATATATTTTCACCATTCACCTAAAATTTTATAATTTTATAGAAATATAATATTTTATCATAATATGATATTCTTATGTTTAATTCTAAAAATGAAGTTCATTTTTCAAAATTATGAATCAAATATTTTTCAATTTATCATTTGATGAAAAACATTAATATATAATGAAAAATATTTTGAATGGAAAGTAACACTTTAAATTTTTAGAAAATTTTATCCTTATTTCAAATAAATTACTAATTAAATTTTTTTGTTAACATATTATTCATATCAACAATGTCGTTTATCAATAATATATATAGTATCGTAAAATAGTGTTGATAAAATAATTTTTTTGAATAGTGTCATTTTAAATCATAAATCATACTTATTAGTTACTTATCCTTACTAATGAAATTTTAATAATGACTTCGTATTAATAATTAAATTTAATTTTATTTATATATAAATATAATAATTTTGTTTCCTTTATTTTTACCCACCAATTTTATGTTATCATTTTAACAATTTCAGACTATTAGATGGTTAATTTTGGTTAATAGTTTCATGTAAATCAAAATATTGGACATATTGGGTTTAAAAGGAAAATATAATTTATAATATATGGGTGTTACGTAAAGATACATCTAATACTATTCATCCCCACTATATCCAAAGCTGAAAGTCCATCTGTGGAACACGCACCTCGCCACACATAATTTTGTGTGTACCCTAGATCACAAGGATCTACTAGATATATAACATGTCAGGTAGAATGGTTTTCAAACACTAAAATCTCACAAAATGCATCCAAAACAATAACATGCATCACTACAATGCTATAAGAATCTAATACCACAATCATAACTTGATAAAACAACTCAAATTTGAAAATGAAGAACCTATCCAAATCTTGGGTGTCCTTTTAAAATAACATGACTATCATTTAGACACACATTCAAGACACAAAACATTACTGAGTCTCCAAGGGAGCCTAATATTCATCAAAAAACATAACCCACTCTGTGAGTTATTTATATCCTCATGAGATTAAATCCTCTAGAAAGAAAAAATATTAAAAAAGATGGGTTTACTCATACGGAAAATCTATTTACTCCCAACACACACCTTACTCTAGCCAATTGAGTAAGGATATAATCCAATAAAACTCATGGATGTTTCCCAATACAATAATTTCAAATGGTCATATCTCACATCAAAACCCATGGAAATAAAAGCATCTGTATCCTAACCACTTGCTATAAAACCCTAGGTTATAAAACATCAAAAACACTCATCCAGAATTATTTAAACCTTTTAAAAAACCACATCTATTTAATATGTATGAGGATTCCTTGGTGGTCATAAGAACCATAGTAAATATGGAAACTTGAATAGGATCCTCCATAACAACCAAAACCATTTGGATAAGAATAACTCAATAATCCTTCATATTCCCATTCAAAACATGACCCCACACTTGGTAACACCCTTCCCATAGGGGAATACTAAATTAAAACCTTTATTTAAAGGGAATCATTAATGGTCCTAAAGTTCAATATCAAATCTAGTCAATATAAAAC
Source organism: Viscum album (assembly GCA_963277665.1). NCBI lineage: Eukaryota > Viridiplantae > Streptophyta > Magnoliopsida > Santalales > Viscaceae > Viscum > Viscum album. The sequence continues at coordinate 159,119,285 of OY728155.1, read as the reverse complement.
CACTATAACAGAAATTGACTAGTTTACTACAGTCCAAGGTATCTAAAAGATCCAATATAATCATTTAGAAAACGAATAATTAGGACTAACCAATAAACTACATAGTCCATACATTGAAGAACATTCTAAAAAATGATAAACATAACCCACATAAAATCCTCAATCCATGTTTTCCAACAAGATCCAAGATCTAATATAGTTCTCTTCAAACAACTCACATAACAATTGCAAGTGTTATGAAACAAAATGAATGAATAAATCCACCCAATTACCCATGAACCATCCCGAACCAACTCTCCATAGACTCAACTCTCCCCAAGGTCCTTGCAATCATGTCCCATTTTTAAAAAACATATAATGAACTAACAGAATTTAAAATTATAGTTTAGGGGTTATATGAAAATCAGAACACCTTAAAGGGGGAAGTACATGGTGTCTACCTATTCTAGGTGATGTGTACACCCTTCATACTTCTATAGTCATGTTCTTTACCCCAACATGGTGTGTTCCATCTGATGTTCATGGAATGTACATAGTGTGTCAACAAAACCAGGTGATTTTCCATGTACCTAGACATATACCCCATACATGATATATCTAAGAACACTACATGGCCAATATTCATGTATTGTACTATGATTATAGTTGTGTACCTAAAATATTAATGTTCCCTGCATGGGATGTATGGTTAAGTACTTAACCACACATCAATTATCCTCTACAAATCATTTCCAAAACACATATGTTATGTATCACTCATTTCCTACCCAAATACCAATAATAATAGAAAAAAATGTGATCTCTACACTAAATTCTATATTGATGATATTCTGAATGAAAGTCCTTTTGTGACCACCCTAATCCCTTGATTCTCCCAAAACACCACACATAGTATGTAATTGAACTAACAACAATATATATGTAGCATTAAAACATAAAAATAACTAAGATATGGTGATTCAAATAGGAAAATAAATATTTGTAACATAATATTTCTCTAAATATAAATCATTGAAATAAATATAGAATTTTTTTGACCCATGAACTGATACGTTGTGAGATATCAAAGCCTATGGTTCCTAAAATTTATATTTGAAAAATACTAAATATATTAATATCATGCAAAAAATTTATTAATTTTATAGTGGAATAGATCCCAATGGGATTTTTATATTTAATGTCTAATACCACAATTGAGTCCTAAATATGAGATTTACTCGATGGTTGACATAGTGTTTTGTGGTGATAGGTGCTTCTCAAATATTTCTCATAGGTTAAAAAAATTAATTAATTAATTGAATTAATTTATTTCTTATATGATGAAACAATGATATAGTGAAGTTCAATATAAACTTGGTTATAACCAAATTCAAATTCTGGATGCATATTCATTTAATTTGAGGGACGAACTGGTTGAGGAGATTTCCTAGACAATCATCGATGGATCATTATTTGGTGATTTCTACCCCAAAAGAACTTATGGATCTCATCATGAGAATAGCCCAAAATAGTTATTCATAAACAATTGATCCAATATTGAAGTAGGAAATTTTATTTATGTGTATTTATACTCATTTGATTTCTCCCATGATAAAATCAAATCAATCAATCAATTAATTGGTTCACTGGTTGATTATATTGAATGTATGGGTTTGTTTTACATAGGTATTGAAGAATTTTTTGTTATTTAATTATATCTCATCAGTGTTTCTCCTAATGAATATGATTTGACTCTGGTAATAACATTATTTGAGTTTATATACTCTTATTTTTTGAATTTTTATTTCATCCCCCCTCCCCATATGTTAGTCACTAATTTTTTCTTTGACTAGCTTTTTCAAAAATAAATGGTAATCAATTATTGTTCACCTGATCATTAGTGAAATGGTTTTCTAATGAGTATTGATTTATAGATTAATTTTTCGATTTACCTACACCTGTGATAATAGAATATGAATACTATATTTCATATGCTTGATAATGTTTGGTGTGCTATAATGTGATGGTGTAAAAGGTTAATTTTGAGTTCAAATCAGACTTAGATTTTAGTGAGTTGTAATGGAAAGGCTTGGCTACAGAATATCCATGATCACAAGAAATACTCATCATTGGATTAAATATTGGAGGTGTGGGAGAATATTTCTGAAGGTTCATTGATTTGTGGAAATTTGTAAAATGCACGGAATGTAATATGGATAAAAACACCCTACGGGGACCTGGAAATGGTACTGGGGTTTCCATATAGAATAAAGAATCACACACCATTTGACATGTGTCACACGTCATGTGACCCAACTTGTTTGCTTTCCCTATAATCAAAGGTACATGGGAATGAACAAATTTCATTACCAAAGAAGTCTACTCAGTCTTGGAATGAACACATGGGTTGATCCATGTTCTTGAACATGTAAAAGTATGCGAGAAAGACCCATGGAACACAGACACATAAAATGGTAGATGGGCATGTTCTAGAGTACACATACACGGTCTTGGGTACACATGCATATGTGTACTATTTGAGTTTAGATACTCCTAATGAATATGAATAATCTTTCTAGGAATTTGGACTTCAACATAGTTATTGTGGGCATGTATTTGGACCTTCACTCTTTAAAATATCATTAATCATTCTATGATTGATGGATTAAATATATGAATGAATTTTTTATCAGATTTATTTAATGTTTCTTTATTTTTTGGGATTGGATATTTTTATGTGATTTTATGGACCTTAGTATAAGGAATCCTATGTGAGTGTTATTCCAACTTGGTGTTGATTTCCATCCCCTATCCTATTATAGGCAGACTTGGGGTAGTCACCCTAAACGTATCACCATCTAAGTAGTCTCCAATGGGTTAGTTCATGACATATTGGAATTAAAGGAGGTCTCATCATATGAACTTTATTTTGATTTGTTTCTAACTATGAGATTGGTTTTGTTTTTTTGGAAACACAATTAAGTATTTCGAGTTCAGGTTTCATTCCAAGGACTCTAGTATCAGTATGAAATTCAACATATCCATTCACTATGATTTGGACAACATTCATGGTGACATGGTAAATTTAGGTACTGCTTTCCTGGAAATATTGGTAAATTTATCATATTGTAAATAGTTACGTGTCAATGTAATTATCAATTCATATCCTCGGATATACTCACTGATCATGGTACATATTTTCTATTAAATAAATACTATATGATTATTTATAGATAGGATTTAATATAAGGTTTACAATGTCAATTCCCTTAATGATTAGGCTTCAATACAAGGACCTATTAATGGGAAGTTCCTCAGAGCCATATTCATCTATACCTCCACCCTTCACGTAGTATTTGGTAACAACAGTATCCATGGATAAGAAGTGAAGGATAAGAATGCTTCAATATTGTTAGAATCAGTGACCCATCATGTTCTAGGGATATTTTTAACCTTTTTTATATGAATATATTACTCGAGTTAGTTTTTTGAATCTTTCGTCTCTTTAGGACACATGTTGACCATATGGAGTTTCTGGCGGCGATCCTTCTTTATGGATCTATAGGGAATGGGTGGATCCTTGTGGGTTTTTCATATGACTATGTGAATATTTCATGGGTAGAGATTTATTTCCCCTTTGGAGATGAGTAGTCTTCACCTAGGATGTGAGGAGTGCACATCAAGGAGATTTTTCTACTACATTAGGGAATTACGACTACAAATGACTATTCATAATGTTTTAATATACTCTTATAATAAATTATGGGTATGGTAAGGGGTATATTATTTTGTCTATGTATCTTCAAGATAGGTTTTCAGATAATCATATAATCTTGTTTGATACCCCTATGAATTAATACATATGTTGGTGTGTTGGATCACGCTTTGGTGATAGAGATATTTCAGTCCAAGAACACGACGTTTTTGGGTACTAGTTCTGGGAACACATGCATTGAGACTTAATTAAAAAGTATATGATGAAAGATTATTGATCTTAATGTTGAAGGCATTCGAGGAGGAGACCCAGGATAAAGGTTCTTTGGTTCAGGGATCTCATGATGGTTTTAGTCATCCTAGAGAGAGGTGATGATAATATTCTGATGTATAGGGAATATTGCATGAGAATTTCCGACCAACCATACAGGTACCCTAGAAATAGAAGATGCTCCACTTGGGAAGTGGTTGTGGTTAGATCATAGAAATATGTATTTTGGTGGACATTCCAGGGGAGTAGGGAGAGGATATGGAGGTGGAAGATGGTTTGATTAATTTCTAGCACCACCCTTAGGTGGTCCCTTATAAGATTAGGGAAATAGTGGACAGGGACATGGGATGATATTGGTCATAGAGGCCTATGATCCTGATTCATGAGTACAATGATATTAGCCTACAGTGGACTGTAATGAATACAGGTAGGGGGGAACACTAGGTCTAACAAATGCTTCATATACAAGTCCTTTATCTTTTCTTACTTCGTCATTATTTTCATGGGTCCCATGAACCAAATATTTCAACCTTTTTATACAATTTTGGGTGGGTATTAATTGATGATTTCTAAGTATACTTGGTGTTTGAGGAGGATAATGAAAGACACATGAAGATGGTGATAGACATATTCTGAGAGAAAAAGATTTAGGGGAATCTCTCAAAGTGTTAGTACTATATTTCATAGGTCCTCTTGCTAGGACAATTCATCTTCATATAGGGAGTATTAGTGTACCCAATAAATGATGAGGAAATGTTATCTTGGGAGCCACCCAAGATCATGATAGAGGGTCGGATAATCCATTTCTTGGAAAGCTACTATAAGAGATTCATTCATCATTTGTCTTGGATATCATCACATTTGACTTCTTTGATTGGAAGATGAATCCTTCCTTGTAGATGGTATGGTACTAGATGGATTTTCTGATGTTAATGATTAATTTTATGAGAACACCCAACTTGAGGGTTCTAGATAAGGGTTACAAATAAATTGTTTTATATGATTCTTTAGGGACAAGACTTGGTCATGTTTTGATCGAAGGAAGGTAGTGAATTTGTAAGTATCTAGGTACTTGATACATCACAAGAGGTACTATACCACACATTCTCAATGTTTGGAAAATGTATTATTCACGCAACAGTTGTATTGACACAACCATATAGGTGAGTGGTTTATCATATACTCTAACCATAATATTTTGATGTACATGTTCTTTTAGATTTATCCTAACATGAGACATATGTGATGTATATAGTTCCTTAAAGGTTTTGAAACAAGTATAGTATGTATTCATGCATAGGGGAACATATGGGGAAATTCTCATAGAAGTAGATCATGTCTTTAGTTATTATTCAGGGAATCAGAGTTTTTAGCCTCGTTTCATTTTTTCTTAGTGAAAAGGGATTGTTAAAAATATCAACATATGGTCTTCACCCCATAACATCTATAGTGTATTTGGAAGGATCATCTTGTAGATATAGACATTAATATTTTGTAGTCCAATATATTCATTACACACTCTCTTGATAGACTTTATGAATATTGGGAGCATGCTATCCATTTAATAGGGTAAATTATTGTATCAATGACACTGCAGGAGGGGGTGATGATAGAGTTTAATAAATCCCATTTTTTAAAATATCCATTTTTAAAGGATGTAATAGGGCCTCCGACATTAGTTATGGTGGAAATAATAAAGGAGACTTTAATAGATTTTCCTCGAGATGCCCACTTTATAGTAGGTAACTCCTAACCACTATTTTCTAGTAGGTTTATATCATTCCCTTGAGGTTCGAGAGTGGATGTGGGGTGGCATATCTATGAAGTCCAATTGGTGGATTTCCAAGATTTATATAGGACACAATTCCATATAGGTGAATGTATAACAAATCACCATGTTTTCTGGCCACCCAAAATTTATAATAGAAAATTTAGTATAGATTTAATGATGCTTATACATTAATGAGATAGTCTGGAATCATGGAGTTACCCCAATGATGATTTCATATCATGACTCTCACTTAACATCATGATTTTTTAGAGGATTAAAGGAATCCTTTGGGATCTAATTAATTTTTTCAATGAAATTCCAACCCTAGATAGATGGATAGATAGAGTGGACCATTCATGTATTGGATGACATGACATGGGCTTGCATGTTAAACTTTGTTCATGGTTTGGAGGAATGTCTAACATTGGTGGAGTTTTCATACAATAAAATCTACCATTCCACCATTATTATGGTACTATTCAAGACTTTTTATTATAACATATGCATGCCACCACTATGTTAGTCTAGTCCTAGAGAGTTTGTGATCATCGGTCAGGATTTGGTGCAAGCAATAATATAGAATGTGCAGGCCATCTAGTAGTAAATGAAGACTGCACAGATCTATCATAAGTATTATGCATATTGATGATGGAGGAATTTTGAGATCGAGGAGGGATTATAAATTATCTTTAAGGTCTCACCAAAACATGTATTATACTTATTTGGATGGGTTAGAAAGATATATTAGAGATTCAATGGCCCTTTTCAGATACTGTGAAGAGTCGGTTAGGTGGAACAGCTTTTGGCTCTACCACCACAGTGTAACAGGGTACGCGATTTTTTCCATAAGTCATAGATGAGGAGAAACATGCATGAACCATCACAAGTTACCAGCTGGGGATATTTGGAAATCAATTATAGATCCACCCAATCAGAATATCCCACTGATATCTAGGATTAGTAATATAGGATCGACCATATGTGAGTGATTCCTTTTTTGTGTGTCTGGTGGTAGCATGAAAATCTAAAAAATATCATCTGGGAGTGGGAGACGTAGATACAAGTTCAATATCAACACCATTTTTAGAAGTGTTTTTATCATTTCATGATGAAAATATTTGAGGTAGGGAGAAATAAATGTCTTGATTTTCCCATTTAATTATTTTATATATATAGTATTATTTTCCGAGTCATGTGTCGAGACAGTGTAAGATTCTGAGACTCGGTGAGCTCAATATTTATATTTTAAAATTATTAAATATATTAATATCACATTCTTGTTTTTTGAAAGAGCTGAATAATTATCAAATGGATTCTTGGATTGAGAATTGGAGACCACCATTTTGTCTATCATGTTGTTTTCACCCTATGCATGATATAATCTTTTTCGGTTTTGTGGATTTGTAAAAAATTCATGACTGGTGAAAATAATAACTATATTTTTTAAATTTTTTTATTTATAAGAATATGATTAAAATGAATTAATGAAACCCTATATATAACCTATTATAATTAAATTTTAGGTTTGGTAAAATAATCATGGAATTTGATAAAAAAACAGTGGGGGGTTCATCATTGATAATAATCATGGATCATGCCTTGGAGATGGTACACCAGTGGTACTTATGGATATATTTAATGAAAATGGACCACAACCATTAGATATATATGATCAATCCAATATTTTGGGAGAATTTTTGATATATTTTTATTTAACCTATTTTATTTCTCCCATAAAAATTTTGAATCAATCAATCAATGAATTGGTTCATGGGTAGATCGTATTGTGGGTATGTGTTTCCTTTATAAGGGTTTTATGGATTTTGATTTATAGTTAATTATATATATTCATTTGTCATTGTAATGGAAATTAATTAAGGACAACATGAACATTGGGAATGTTCTATTCCCCATGTTTCTGGTTTGAGAATTTCTTCCCCCATTCTTCATACATTCATCACTTGAGTTCCATTTGATTAGTGGTTTTAAAAATAACCGGTAATAAATCATTAGGACCATGTCCACTTATGCAACATATTAATACCATGGATCGTATTTGAGTTTGATGATGTTATCATTCTATAATAGTTATAACCTTGGATTAATACTAGATTAGGGATGTTCCATAATGGTATGATGGGCGAAAATTGGATTGTTTGGAAGAATTATTTTCCATGTGAATTGGACAACCAGATTATGCTGCACAATGTTGATATTGATTGTTTTTACCAGGTCCATGATCAACATCATGATTCATGGATTCATCGAATGAAAAATAAATTGTGGAAGACGCAAGAAGGATCCAGAATTTCAAGTAATTTTTAAAACACATTGAATTTAATTCAATGATTCTTGTTTTTTGTGTTCATACCTACAACAAAAGGGTTTCCATCAAGAATATTTGATAACATGTTATGTAACATATGTCCTACAACATGTTAACTATCCTATTGAATATTTAGGTACCCACAGGTACATGGGTATGACTGGAGTATATGGACCAATCCATCCACTTAGAACTAGATGAAACATATGATCTAATACCTATACATGGACATGGAAAAGTACACAGGCACAAGATGGGGTACAATGATCTGGCCAAGTGTGTATGGGAATAACCTAGTGTACACAGGAATGGTATGAAGAACACATGAAGTCATGGGAGCATAAAAACATGATTATTACCACTATTACACACCATGTACTCTTCCTAGAGAGGTATGAGGCCCTTTTACTCATTATCATGTGCTATTTACATTAAGGTTTTTCTCCATCATCCCATCCCTATTAGGGTATAATGCAACATTTCATCCTATGAAAATTATTGTGATCCTCCATAAGGGATTTGTTTCAGATATAGTTTTTAGAATTCCACCTAGATGTAGGTGTGGAATCCTCTATCAACATTTTCTTAAATTGGGGTTCTCAGAATGGTCGTGAACAACATTACATAGGCATTAATACAATACTTAATTGGTTAATCTATATTTGGATTTTGGTTTAACCATCTTTATGAGGTGTGTTCATTCATCATTGTATCGATCTCCTTGTACTTGTATTTTTTACGTAATTATAATGAGAACCAACGATCCTGACATTTTAAATGGATCCCATCAGTCCCATCAGACTCACAGAGTGATTTCTCCCATGAGTGTATTTCTACGAACTCTCCAGTGAAATCTGATGATGGAAATGAGGTTATAAACTTACCATGAGACTTAGTTTCTGTTTGAGTTGGTTCCCTAGAATAAAAATCACTGTACATTATGATTAAAACTTATTCATTGGAAGGATATTAATAAGCTCCGTATCACATCATGATTGTTCCTCTGCATAACATTTGATGTGATAGTGTCCCAAAAGTGGTTGTCTCGCAAAAAGTTCATAGAAGTTCCTTGATATGATCTGAACATGGAAGTGATATGAAACTATTCCAAAATATATTTTCTATAGCCAAAAGAAATCATTTGAGGAACAAAAATTATATTGGATAACATGGGTGGAGAATCATATGACATTGAGACACCATCACATGGTGTAGGGCCTTGATAATATCTAGTAGGATATTTATTTAATGAGACCTGACATTAATAAATTCACATTTATAAGTGTTATTGGATGTTACTGTCTGTATACATGTGTATTGGTCCTTAGACATTATTATTATTATTAATTGGAATTATGACTCGCAAATATAGATGTATTAGTGAAAAATGTGATGACATATGTTCGAGGTGAGGTGGGATATGTTGGGTGCATCATGAGTAATACTAAATTGATGAATAATCTGGGAAAATATTTCCCCATTATATTCGATATTGGAAGTTGATTTCTCAGTCCAGTTGATGGAAATGATATAGAATAAGAAATCAATTTCCTTGGTTTTCTATATGCATGTTCAATTTTCAGGAAGACAAAGAATGAGAAATTGAGAACATGGGTTGATGGAACTAGCATTCAACCCGCTTGATTGGAGATATCAAGAAAAACAGATTATATTACACTATAAGAATTTTAATGATGTGACTTGTTGTTGTGGAATTAATGTCATTCTATATGGATTCATTGGCATGTTTCTAGATGCTAACCTTGTATATTAGGCTGCTCCACCTAATTCCATTGAGAAAATTTTCACGAGGGTCACACACTATGTGTATCTTGTATTATAGATAAATAATATATTATTTATTATTTAAAAGGTTGAAAAAAGATTATTCCAAGTTTTTTTTAATAATTATTATTGGATGCCTAATCACATTTATTTCGACGTTAGTTATTAAAAGAATATAATGTGGGTGGAATAAGTAACAAATATGTATTTTTTATTTAGATAATATAATATTTATATATTTATTGAAGAATAATGCATTGGTATTTATTTAATAAATAAATTGTCATTATTCATCATTCAATAAATATGGTTGAGAATTGGAAGACAGTGTTAATGGTCTAATGATAAATAATAATATTGATTTTTTTAAATAATATTTAATTATAAATCACAAGTGAATCATATGTCAGAAAATAAAAATATTTATGTTATTGTTTGAAATGTGGGGTTTTTCTAGGATTAATAAAATAATTAAACTTGTTTAAATTATTTGTTATTAAACAGTTGAATTAAATTCTATGTTATATTATTTGCTTATTTTCCATGTGCTTGCCAAGTGAAAATTATTGTTGTTGTGAACTATGAATTAGAGAAAGCTCTCGAAACCCAATAGATTTCATCCGACTCCAACAATTCTCTAGTGAAATAGATAGATCCTCCTCCACTAGAGCAAAGAGAATGATTTGGATGTGGTTCTCAAGGTGATCATAGGAATACATCACAAGCAAAAGGATATTTCATGTAGCACTTGGAGACTCCTTCGGGAATGTTCAGAGATACATGGAACACGTTTGGATCACCGCTAGAGGAGATCAACCCTTGATCTCTACAAAAAAATGATGGAAAACTTACAGATTTGTGTCTAAACGCATCAAAGAAGAAAGAATCACCTTACAAGTAATTCTTCTTAAATTACAATAATTATTAAAAAATATGTGGATCCTGTCTTTCAGTTCTAGGGGAAATTATTAATTTTCTAAATCCTTGATTCAATTCCATGGATACTGACATTCATCATCATATTGATCCTGGATTAATCATTGATTATGGAAAAAATTAACGTTCGACACTGGCCCTCTCGTGCTTCTATTGTTCCCAAAGCCTATAAGTGGTATCAGTGAGAACATATTAATGTTTATAATTATTTAGTTTTATTGATGACTTATAAATTATTATTTTAGTTTTCAATTTGATTTTAATCATTTTTTACATCTAAATGATGAGATATATTTCTTCTTTAATCATTTCTCAAAGATCAAATAGAAACGATAAATTTTATAAATAAAATATAATCACAAAACTCAGTATGAGGTTCCAAGAATCCTGGTCATACAGCATTGGACTGCATTCCATGTAATCATAATTACACACTGTGTAGTATTGTTCAACACAATAATATTTTGTTCAGTAATAAATTTGATATCATGCATAAATTAGTAATTAATGACACCATTAAGAACATTTAATCCATTCAATGTTGACCATGATTAAATAGTGCATGGAAATCGGACTATATGCCCAGTGGCCCACTGAACACCTTGGTAATCCCTTCGAGTCAGGGTCATGTTGTGTATCCCATAAATGGATTTCCCAACTGTTGACTCCGTAAAGAGGATTATACATGGCTTATGTCTCACTCGACACATTGTTTACTCTGATGTTTTCTGAAGTACACCTCACTCACCATTTCTCCAAGTGTGTACATCAGACAGATAGTGAGGAGGGTACACACCATGTAGTCAGATCTACAAGTCATGTACTTTTTCTAGATTATGCAGATTTAAAATTTATTATTATATTATGTAACTCTTGAGAAATGTATCTTTATATTGATGTAATGCTAGGACATAACATTTAATTGGTGTTTGATATATATATTTATATATATATCTATCTAATCAACATTTTCATAATTGTCAAAGATCATCATATCATGTATGAGTTGTACTAAAATTATAATTCCATGTGCATGAAACATGTCACGATGAATAAAGTTTATACAATTATAATACATGTTGGGTTTTTTTGGTGAATAATTCATCAGGTTTCTCCAAGGTACATGTTATTTACACAGTTAATTTGAAATGAATTTATTAATTTATTTAAAAATTATAATGGATGGTAAATTCAAATTTTTTTAAGATAATATGATTTATTATTTAAAGATAATAATTAATTGATTCAAGAAATAATTATCTTAAATTGTAATGATTAATGAATTGAATGCTAGTTTTACTAAATTATTATTTCATTGCATGCATGAGGATGATCATGATCTAGAACAGACATTGGTATGTGATTGGATTACTTTTAATTTATTATGACATTAAATTTTTATCCTATGTACCTTCTCTACACATTAATATGTAAGGTGTGTGGGCCCATATATTCAATAATTTAAACCCCATTTTATGGTTCACCTACATGTGAGTAAAAAAATGTAATGGATAAAGCTCCCATGTTAGTGGAGGTGGTTCATGTTTGGAGCTGAGGTGAAACCAATCCAAGAAGATACAAAGGTAGACATATGGAAACGATTAAGGAAGAATCTAATTGGTTCATGGTTTTTCTCTCCAAGGTTAGTAGTTAGTTTATTACCTTCTATAAAAACTATCAATCAGAACATGATCATCATCATACCCTTTATTTTATTTCTGGAAGTTTTTTGGTTATTCATTATGGATGTTTTTTTTGCAATCAAATAATGAATGAATTAACAAGCATGCATGATGGAAAAAAATAAACTGGCTTATGTGAAAATATTATCTAATACATGGTTAATAACATAAGTTTACCAACTTAATATTAACAATAATGTGAAAAGATAATAAATAAAAATTTATTCATAGAGGATAAAATACCACAATAAAATATTATATTGGTATATCTTCCCAGTACGTCAGTTAAAATAAAACCATAGTTCAAAGTGCTTGATCAGCTAATGTTGGGGTGTATTTAATTATCGAAGAATTATAATTTGAGGTTTGGTGTTGAAATGATTTATTTTACATCATGGGATGACTTCCAAAGTTGGAAAAGGGTTAATTGAGAGAGAAATGTCATGGAAATCCAAAATTAAGGATTTTAGGATTGGGGAGTCCACTAATTAGATCAAAGAGATACAATTTAACATAGTTATCATCTCTATTGCATACCTAAAACCTTCTAAATTTCTTGACCATCCAATGTTGGGGTAATAAAATGGGAAATATGGATCCTTGCGTTTAAAATGTCCAAGAAATAGGATATTTTGAAGTAAATTGTAAGGGGTATTGGGTTTTGATAAAATAGTGGGAGAGTGCTGAATAATTATTTATTTATTTCTCTTAATTTTATTAGATAAATTAATAAAACTATCCTAATCCTTTTTGTAGAGACATAATTAAAAATAAAATCAAAACATATTTTTGAGATCTATACACAAGAAGGAAAGAATTCTCATAGATAGTAATTTCCAGGAGTGGAAAAGGAATATTTGGTTCAACTTTCTAAATGAAAGGAAACTATATATAGTAGATTAATAATTAGCAGTTTCACCTAGACATGAGGTGAGTGACAAAGAGCACACTTTTTATGAGAAACATCTGAATGGTGCTATAGATGTTCATTAAATTATGATTTCATCCATGACCAATGAGCTATTGAATAAATATGAGTAAATGGATTCATATAGCATGATGTCCCACCTTCATTATCTCTATCAAGGGAGGGTGAGAAAAGAGAGGTATAAGATCTCTAACTCTTTGTTCACCACTAAGCATGGAGGGTCTATCCATGTTGGGAAACATGTAATTAATCTTATGTGCTGCATTGAGTATCTTGAAATATTTGGGATTAAATTTCTTGAGGAGTTTCATATAGATCTCATACTATCACCCTTGCCCAAGACAATCTCAAGTTATATTTTGAATTATAATATAAGATATAATGAGAAGTGTCTATCAGAACATATTTATGTAATTCAGAAAGTTGGTAAAGTCATGGGCATGAAAACTCCGAAGTCTATATTGTTAATAAGAAGATGACAGACAAGTAAATGGGGCCTGAGACTTATAAATTATCTAAACCCCATGAGAAACATCCGAACAAGAAGAAGAGGATCCAAAGGTAGGGTAAGGAAAAGGGGTCTGTATGCTTTAGTTGTAGAAAGTTAGGCCACTGGAAGAGGAACTACACCTAATGGAAAGGGGAAGACAAAGGTGAGTTCGTTATCAAGTTAAATCTTTCCATTTATACATATTGTGTATTAGATACAACTTTTGGTGAACACATGTCTTTAAATACAATAACCACATAGATTTTGGAAAATTTCCATAGTAGATGTGGATCTACGAGATGATAATAGATCAAGGATGGCCTCACTTTCCATTAGTGACTACCACCTTTCTTTTCTAACCGAGATGATTTTGGTTTTACAGAACTCTTATTAGGTAGCAAGGGTTACTAAGAACATAATTTCTATACCAAATTTAGATATAAATGGGTTTACTTTAATAACTAAAAATAAAATTTGTTTCTATTAATTTGAAAACATATGTTATGGTATGACACATTTAAACAATGGTATGTATGTATTAAATTATGGAAACCAAGTGTTGGAAATCGATAGGGAATGAAGTTCACATAACTCATACAAAACGCAGTTGTGGCATCAAAATCTTGGTTATGTAAACTAGAAAATATTGAAAATTCATAGCCATGATTGCTATTTAGAGCCTTCTAAGATAAAAAAAATTTGATAGATGTCATGCCTATTTAAAAGGGGAAATGACTAAGCCACCATTTGGTAGATAGCGTGAATGTTCCATATATCTTCTAGGATTTGTATACACTGATGTATGTGGAAAATTTCTATTAGAAGCTATAGGTTGATATTCATACGTAATAAATATTATTGATGACTTTATTAGATATGGATATATTTACATGATGAGGTATAATTTAGATTTATTTGATAGATTCGTCAAATTAAGGAATGAATTACAGAATCCTGTTGGTAGAAAGATAAAAAATCTTTGATCGGGTCAAGGTGGAGAATATCATAACCAATAGTTCATTGACTTTCTGTGGGATATTGGGATTCTATATCAACTCACTCCACTTTATACACCACAGTGGAATGGTGTAACTGAGAGGACTAAACATACCTTGATGGACATCGTATGGTCGATGGTGAGTCATGTAGATCTTCCATGATCCTTTTCAGGATATGAATTACAAAATGCATCATACACATTAAACAGAGTACCAACTAAGGCGGAAAATGGAATTCCCTTCATGTAATGGTGAAGAACAAAACCTATTTTGTCACATACGCATGTATGGGGATACATGTCATTTGTAAATGCTTTATGAGGAAACAAAATAGCTCTTACGGGCATGAGATGTATCTTTATAGGGTATCCTAAAGAAAAAATGGTATAATACCTATACAACCCCTCAAATAGGAAAGTAATTATCCCTAGACAAGCCATATTTTTTGAGAGGTATAACATCCTCAAAAAGGATAGTGGGAGAATGATTGACGTTGATGAATTTGATTCCCAAGACACACATGATTTGGTATAGGAACAAGTTTCATTGGTCCCCAAGGAAGAAGTAGTTTCTAAAACAAAAGTACTACGTAGATGTGTAAGATACGTAAGGGAACAAGAGAGACATGGTTTTCTTTCCACTGATGATAGTGACTGAATATTATTAGACAATGAGGAACCTCAAGGTAGTAGATATCTTAGAAGCTACAAGATGGATAGAATTTATGAATTCTAATATGTATTCTTTGTATAAGAAACACACCTGGGTTTTGGTCGACATGCTAGTTGACGTAAATACTACTATATGTAAATGGTAATTTAATAGGAAACTAGATATGTATGTTAATTTAAGTACATATAAAGTTCGTCTAGTGGGTAAAGGGTTGAAACAATGTCTATGAAATTACTACGATGAAACCTTTTCACTGATTTCCATGTTTAAATCCATCAGAATCAAATGCTTTATAGAATGTTTCCAGTACTATGAGATCTGGCAGATGGATTTCAATACTTCATTCCTTAATGGGACACTTCAGGATGATATCTATATGACTCAACTAGAATGGTTTGTGACACCATGGGATTCCAAAAGAATATAAATCTTTCATATATCCATTTATGTAATGAAAAAATCATATTGGGCATGGAACATTCAATATGGTGAATCCATAAAATAATTTGGTTTCATTAAAAGTTAAATTGATCCATGTGATTACAAAAGGTTTAATGGTTATGCATTTATTATCCTAGTAGTATATGTTGATGAAATATTTTTTGGGAAATGGCATACCAGTTTTATAGTCTTTTAATGAATGGTTGAACAAGTACTTCTCTATAGTGGACTTAGGCAAAAGAGCCTACATTGTAGGGATCAAGATCATTCATTTTAGATCAAAGAGGCTTATTGGAATAAGTCAATGTACATATATTGACTAGATACTAAAAATATTTATTATGGAATAGTTCATGAGGGGATTGGTTCTAGTGTCATATGGTTTACATATTTCTAAGAAAATGTGTCCCCATATACAACAATAAAAAGATATAATGAGTAAGATCCCATACACTTCAATGATAGGATCTATCATTTATTACATATTAACTGCTATACTTGATGTTTTCTATGCACTAATAATGCTATGAAAATATCAATCATATCCAAGAGAAAATTATTAGACTATTTTTAAGAATATATTTATGTATCTGAGATGAAATAAGGATATTTTCATGTTTTATGGAGGAGATGACGATATTTTCATCTGAGGGTATATTGATTCTGGTTTTCAGATAGATGAAAATTATTTGATGTCAGAATTGGGATATGTTTTCTGTCTTAATAGAGGAGCTGTGAGATGGAAGAGTTCAAAGCAGCCAGTTATCACTGATTATACATTGGAGTCTGAGTATATGGAAGCTTATGATGCAGCCAATTAAGCCTTCTATATTTAGAGCTTTGACTAGGATATTGATGTGGTACATAGTAGTAAATACCCTATAACATTGTATTGTGATAATACTTCAGTAGTGCCTCTTGAAAAAGAGGCAAGGTCACATCGATAGACCAAGGAAATACTCCAAAATTATCACCTCTTGAGGGATTTCTATAAAAGGTGTGAAGTTACAGTAAGTAGAGTATCTAAAGAGGATAATGTGGAAAACCCCAGGACTAAAGGCTTATTTCATTAGAAGCATGAATATAATGTGATAGCTATATGGCTACATATTTTTAGAATTTGGCTCTAGTGCATGTGGGTTCTTGTTGTAGTTGGTAACCCAGAACAAACATCATTGAACATTATGATAAACATGTCATCATGGTATAGATATTAATAAAATTATTACCACATCATGACTATTCTTATTCATAACATTTCATGTGATTATTTCCAAAGAGTATTTATCACACTAAATGGTCATATTAGTTCCCCGCTATGATGTCATCTCAGAACTGCTATGACACTATTCTTAAATATAGTTTCTATACTTGGATGATGTCATTTTTGGGGCACTAATGTTATAAGATATTAGGGATGGAGACTCATAGGACTTGGAGACAAATTCTCATGTTGTATTCCATTGTAAATATCTAGTGAGATATTATGGTAATGAGACCTGACATTAGGAAATCCACATTTATAAGTATCATTGGATGTTCACATATTAATATGTGGGTTTTTCCCATAAATTAAGATTATTATTTATTGGTATTATGAATCATGAAACTATATGTTTTAGAAAAAATCCCAACGACATATTTTCATGCCAAGGTAGGATATGTTGGGTGTGTCACGAGTAATACTATATTAATAAATAATGAGAAAATAGATTTGTCCTTCACTTTCATAATGTATGTTGATATCTCAGACCCTTTTATAGAAATGATAAATCTCAAATAAATCCTATTCCTTGGCGTTCTATATGAAATTTCAATTTTTGGGAAGTCAAAGGATGAGAAATAAAAAACATGTGTTGATGGCACTTGCATGAAACCCGCATGATTGGAGATATTGAGACAATGAGATTATATTACACAGTAAACATTTGTGTGAGGTGAAATTTCATTTTATCGTTATCTAATTTCTCTATGGGTGCCTCAGTAATTTTCTAGACACTGACCTTGGACATTTGGCCACTCCTTCTAATTTCACTAAGAATGATGCCTAGAGGGTCACACACTTAATATATCCAATATCTTAGTTAAATAATATATTAATTATTATTTAACAAGTTGAATAAATATTATTCCTAATTTTGGTTTAATAATTATTCATTGATGACTAATCACATTTATTTTGAATCTAGATATACTAGAGAATATAATCTGGGAGGAATAATTTATATATATGTATTTTCTATTATGTGAATATAATATTTATATATTTATTTTATAATAATGATGTGATATTCTTTTAATAAAGAAATTTTAATTTTTCAAGGTTCAATAAATATGGTGGTGGATTGGCGGACTGAGTTAATGGTCCAAGGATAAATACAAATACTGAATATTTTTTAATTAAATAATATTTAATTATAATTCTAAAGTTCTGCACATATTAGGAAATATTTTTTTTTTGAATATTTGACTTGGGGGTTTCTCTAGGATTAATAAAATAATTATTAAAGTTTATCAAGTCATTTAATATTCCCATAGTGACTTAAATTCTCTATTGTATTTCTCTATTATTAGCCAAGCTCTAGAAAAGATACAATGATTGTTTTTTGTCACAATGAATTAGATAATACTCTAGAAATCATAGAGAGTTCATACCTCCCTATGAACACTCTCAAGAACAAGAGAGGTCCTCATCCACAGGATATAGGTGAATACTATGGATGACGTTCTCAAGGTGATCGTAGGTGGACATCGCAAGCAAACAGATCATCAGTACTAACACCCGGAGACTCCTTCGCCGATGTCTAATGATATGTGTAACACATGTGCATCACCACTAGATGAGATCTACCCTTGATATCTAAAAAACAATGCGGTATACCAGAAGATCTATGGCTAAACACATCAATAAAGAAGGAATCACCTTGAATGTAATTTTAATTAAATTAAATAAATTATAAACAAAATTTGTTGATCATATCTCTTGGTTCTAGTGTATATTATTATATTTCTAAATCCATGAATCCATTACTTGGATACTATTGTTCATCATTATATCGATCTAGGATTGGTCATAAATTATGGAAAAAATTAAAGTTGGGCATCGACCCTCCCATGCTTCCTCTGTGTCGAGAACCTATAGTCTCTACCATGATTTTTTCTATATGTGTTATTAAATGAATCACATTATAGATGACATATACCTACGATGAGATGACTATTATCTTTTGCCATTATGGATAGGGATTTTGGGGTGTTCTAATTGGTATTGTTTTTCTTACCCATGTATGGGATCTACTAGCACATGTCAAGGAATATGTAAATGATCAGATGTTTGATAGGGTTTCCCGGTGGACAAGGGTCATAAAAATATATATTAGGCTCGAAACACTATGGTTCACACCATGAGTCACATTTGGATACAATACCCTCTTTATAGAAGGTTTTACTTCTTTGTAGTTTTTTGGAGGGATTATATTTTGGGGTTTATTCTTGCAACAATCATTTATCATACATTGATTATGGTATTTAGATGAATGTATGGATTTTTTACAAGTATTATTTTACTTTTAGACATTTTTTTTTGGAATGATTGTGTTCATAGAGGTACCTTAAGATAAGACCTCCCATAAGAATGTTATGCCTACTCAGCACTAATCAACAGCCCCTGGAATATTGGATGTGTGCATGGGGTAGTCACACTCAACATATCACGATATAGGAAAGCACTAAAGGGATAGGTCATGATAATAGAGGTTATCCTAGGGGTGTAAAATTCAAAATCTTCAAGCCCATATTTGCATCACCCCTCCATTGTAGCCTGATATACATCCTTGGATGAACCGTGGTGCATAGACCTCTATCCTTCTCACTTTAATATTTTGAAATAGCATGTGAAAAAGTGATTAAGCCTCTATTATATATGCATAATACCATGTGGATGTGATAAGAAAAATGAGAATGTAAAAATAAAGGGAGAATAAAAATTAATAGAAAATGGGTCTCAGCCCAATCCCAATGCTAGAGATGGGTTTATACATTTCCTATTAAAAACCCCCTATTATATACTCAACTGTAGAGTTTGAATTTAAATAGAACACTTTATTCAAAATATTTAACCATTCACCTGTAAAAAAGTTTGTAATATTTAATGAAATGAATATTAAATATTCCATGTAAATATGACCATAATATAATTCCACCTAACTCATATCCTAGGGTAAACACCTTATTCCTAGAGCAGCGAAGTTGTTAAAAAAAATTATCTAATATTATATTATGGGAGACATTACTATTTCAATCCTAAAAATTATCTAATATCAAAATTTCAAATTTATACTTATTTTTTTGATCCATGGCTACATGGGTCTCCACAATATATCATTAAATATGATATTGAATAAAACATTGATACTTCTTAATTACAATTATGATTTTAATTCTATAATATTTAAGGTGTTTATAAATTATAGAAAATGGTATTTTGGGATATTTATTTAATATATAAAAATATATTAGTTAATTAATTATAAACTTGTTATAATTAACTAATTAATTTATATAAAACATTAATTAAATAAATATTCCTTAATATTAATTATTAATATTAAATTAAAATTTTCATATTATTTGTAATGACTTATAATATTGATATAAATTGTTTGTATGAAAATTATAAATGTAACATATTAAATTCATATATGTCACCAAATAAGGAAAATTATAGAAGAATTTATATTTTAAATGATGAATTGTATATAATTAACTTTAATTGTACACGTTGAAATGCCTTATTTGGAATATTTTTTAAATCCTATCAAAAGGTGTTTTATTAATTTATCTGATCATGTCTAAATAATATTAATTATGTAATATTGAGATTTTTTAAATAGATTACATAATAGAATTAGAATAAAAAGTCTTTATATTTAAAATAATATCATATATTTAAATTAAATTCCAATTAAAACAATAATAAGAAAGAGTTCATTTTAGGAATAAATATATATTTTATATTTAATTAATTGTTTAATTTTCATAAAGTGTTTCTAAGTTATCAAGAATTTATAATTGTCATTATTTATGAATTATTCATAAATAATTCATCTCATAATTAAATATATGAATTATTTATTTATATAGTTCATTCCATTATTTTATAATGAATATAATTTTTATATTATAACTTATGATGTATTATTTAAATTAAATTTTAAACCTATACCATAAATTTCAATACATAAATATGTAGAGTTTCATACTAGATAAAAAAATTGATTTTATTTTCATCTATATTGACATTATCTTGTATTAGACCATTTGATAAAATTACGATGATAAATGTAGTTAAAACATAATATGTGTTATAATTATAATGAAATTGAGGTCTCCCATTAGAATAATATCCTTGGGTAAATGGATGTTGGTTTGGAATGTTCACTAGACTAGAAGAAACTTCAGTGTCTATAAAAGTGTGTGTGTGTGTGTGTGGGGGGGGGGGGGGGGTTCTCTATCTTTCTCTTCAAGATTTTCATTTTTTGGATTTTGGATTTCATATAATTTTAATCCTTTAAATGAAAGGGTTCCATGTACCTTATGAAACAGATAAATTTTTATTTGTACAAATGTAGTTGTATTTTTATTTAGGTTAGTAACATAATTTATTTGTTCTATAAAGTTTTAATCCTTAATTTGGTTTGGAAATATTTATTATATGGAAGGAATTGTATTTTGATATAAATCATTAAATGAATCCATGCATGTATATGGAATAACATCTGATAAGATTGTGAGATTAAAAGTCAATTAAAATAAAAATAATTATTATATTCTTTTAGAATAAAATACATGTCAATACCTAGATCATATAACCTTGTGGGTTCTACCAAAGGATGGTTCCCTTGGAATATCTTATGTAAGACATTGATGAAATAAATTTCACAAAGAGTTAGGTAAAAAATCCCACTCTGAGATTTGTCTAACAATTATCTGGGAAACCAAAGGTGTTATAATATTATTGGAATAGAGTTGATTTTATATATGATAGACAATGATAAATATTATATTTATCAACAATCCAATAATTATATATGATATTATTGGAATGATAACCTAACTAAATAGCTTTTCCCATAGTGGAACTCCAATTTGGACTCATTAATAATGAAATTTAGATCATCTCACCCAAATTTATTTGATGTATTTAAAATATATCATCATTTTAGTGGGATTGAATTTAGTAATATTACTTTTTAAATGGAGGTACATTATGATATTATCTAAAAAAAATATTTTTTATGGATAATTAGAATCATAATCATCTGGCTTAAATTTGAGATGATATTATTATAATGTATATTCGTAATGTAAGAAAATTATTAAATTGGTAAAAAGAATAAATTTATTTTAGTTCTCCAAAAACTTTTGATGAGTTAGAGCTAAGCCATCCAATGTAACCACCTATTAATGACGTTTAACAAGTTAATGTAGATTCATAAGAGAAGTATATAATGTTTAACTTATGATTTCAAGGGAAATGGATACAAAATAATCTATGTAACATTAGACCCTATTCATATATTCAATATAACTGATAATTTTAGTTACATGGATAGAATGAAGGTTTTTTCTAATGTTTTTTATTTTTAAATAATTAATTATGAAATAATTGTTGGAAATAATTCAATAATGTAAATGAATTTTAATAAAATATCAATCTATTTTATCAAACTATTGATAATAAATTATAATGAAAAATGATGTATAGATAATAGTGTTTTATATATTATATAGGTAGGTTTAAGTAGAAAATTAGAGTAGAAAGGTCATTTGGAAAGTCTATCAATTTTAAATCTTGTGGTCAGTTATGGTTATTGAAACATAACGATAATGTTTGAGAGGAATGATGTTTTTTCCATATAATATAAATTTATAAAATATATGAATGTCTATTGAGAAAATCTATGGAAAGTATATGAAATATATCATTTTTATAAAAATAAATTCACCATTTTTAAATGATATATGAAACCAATTTTTTATTTTAATATTTTTATTAATGTAAAAAAGTTAAAAAAAGAAACTAAGTAATAATGATTTTAGTGTTAATTAAAATGATAAATCAAAGTTTTACTAAAAAATGAATTTTTTTACTAGAAATATATCATTGTCAAATGGATTTAAATAATGGGAGTTTATAGTAGTATTTTACCTCTTATATTATATGATAATTATTTTAATAACAATCGTTTATTATAAAAAAATGACATTCTTAATTTGTTACACATGGTTATAGAGACTATTTTTCTCAAGAGGAAAGTGGGATCAAGTTTGGACTTTAGTAAATACAAATTTTAAAAATAAATGATTATTATAGTATAAATATGAAGTAAATATCAATAAATATCATAATTGATTTAGGTTGTTTCATGAAAAAAATTAATGTAAATGGTTACCGTAGTTACTAAAATATTTTATGAAAAATGTTCGATCGAATTTATTCCAAGAATGATATTAATAATAAACTAATAGTATTTTTAATAGAAAATGATTTTATTAACATCATAATGTTTTATATTGTGATGTTAATGATTTTGAATGTTATGTTTAAAGTGTTGAACATTAGAGATATAATTCATCATTCTCCCAATTATTCAGACGTGATTAATTCATATATGCCATTGACTAATGAATTTAATTGGAGTTTTTTAAAATATTTTTACATAGATATATGGTAGGATTTTTATAGAAATATAATTATCTTAAAACCCCACAAATTTCAGAAAACATTATATGATGAACTAATATTTTCATAGAATATTTTTACTATACTAAATAAAACAATATTATATTGATAACATTGATGGATATTTTGAGGTTTAGTGTCTTCGAAAATATGTATATAATACATGAAGAACATAAAGTAAATTTAAACATAATATTTAATTAATAAAATTGAATGAATGTTTCTTTATATCCTATTTAACCTTAATGTAGGTGATTTCTTGGAGACATACACCCTTATAAAATGGTGATCATAAATCCCGGTAATGGATAAACAATGGAATAATATCATCATTAGTTATCATGGATAAATTATGACACATAACATGAGAGAATAATCATAAGTATATTCTACCTGAAATGGAAATGTGTTACTACATAAAAAATATACATTCGTAAGTAAATCACCATGATTCAATACAAATGATTTATAAAACATAGTACAAAGGATATTCATGAAGGTATAATAAAAAAAGTTAATCTCTAATGAAAACTTATTTACCAAAAATATTGAATTTATATCAAGGATCAACACTCATATGACTTAATTCATGTTCACCCTATTCATTATTTACAATAACAAATAATTTCATTAATATATAGTGGAGAGTAAGGAGTTGGATTAAGATATAATCATTGAGTACATACATGCATTATTATATAAACATTTCATCATTTTTTTAAAAATGATAGGGTAATGCTCGTTTAATTGATTTAAATCCCCAATAAATGAAGTGTGATCAATTATTTGTGAATACACCTGAGTAAAAATAAGTTTGGTTAACCATAATAGAAAAAGAGAGGCTTGAAAAATCAATGAATTGTTCTGAAAATATAAACGGTATACAATGTGGTTTGTAAAATTTTATAAATGAGAGAGAATGGAAATATCATATTGATATAAAATATTTTAACAGTAATTGAATTATCATAAGTGATTTAGAAAATAACAACTTTTCAATTGTAATTATAACTACAAAGTATCTACTTGGATAAAAAGATATAGGAAGATAATCCCTTACCATGTGATATAGCTTCTTAAAACATGAGGAGAGTTCCTTAAAACCATAGAGACTATTTGGGATGGAATAAGTGGAATAAAATGAGATTCAATTCATGAATAATGGATTTATATTGAATTAAACCGGTTCTATAGGTGGGTATTTATAAAAAAATGAGGATAATAGTTTATTAATTTCAAAAAGTAGGTCTTAGAATTCTTGGCTATGGAAAAATGGAAAAACATCGACTTTCTAAATATTTTAGCTCATGGTTATGGATAATTAATGTATGGTTTTTGGATTTATAGCATTTGAGAATGAAACTGTATTTTTAAAAAATACACGGGGAATGATAAAAAATATTTCCTGAAAATATTGTTTTTAAATCGTAATTTCCATTTTAAACATTAGAATGTTATTTTTAGATTTGGAAAATAAATTTAACTCATTAAAGTAAATTATATTAACAATATAAAATATTTTTTATTTTGGTTTAATATAGATTAGTTATCAAATCATTGTTACACATTTCTAATGTCATAAAACACAATAAAAACACATAAATGTTGTTTTATTATTCACTAAAAAATTATATAATTTATAAAATTATCAAAATTTCACCCTAAAAAATAAAAATGTTTTATTTTGAAATATAATATTTATTTAATCCAAATAATTTTATAAATATGAAAATTTAAAATAAAAAAACATTATTTAATGAAAAATAAAATCATTTATGAGATAATCAATATTCCGACCATTATAAAAATAACCTGGGACATTAAAAAATTATACTATCATTTATATCTAAATAAATAAACATTTTTTTCATTTTATGATGAAATTAATTTTTTAATACTTTAATTTTTTTTATTAATCTATATTTTAATAAAATATATATATATTTTAAAAAATATTACTATTTTTCGTTATGTTGAAATTTTTTTATCAGGTATAATATTTTTATTTAATTATATAGTGATATATTTGACATAATTTTATTTCATATTTTATAATAGTCCATAAACTTGATACATAAATATTAAATGTTTTTAGATGAATATTCAGGACATATCATAAAATATCCAAGCCACAACTATATGGGTTTAGTGGCTTGGGAGACTTTGAATCCTTGAAAACTTGTTCATTAAATATCCACTTTGCATCATTTTTATTCCTTCATAACTAAAACCTCTTTTTTGTCATGTCATACTTATTATCATTCTTCATATCATAGAAAAAGAAACATAAGAAATTATGATATCAGATGATTAGTAATGGTATACAAGTGAGATAACAATGATTTTATAGTCTAAATATGAACATAAGGGTATAAGAACATGTACATAACATTTGGAAAATATACCTTGTATATAAATGAACATGATCATTAATGATGGAATAAATCATAGAACTTCATAAGTGATGAATCCTATGTTAATCAATGAATATTATCCTTTAGAGAATAATATTGGCATAAGATATTGAATTTATATCATACACATAACCATATAATATTATTTCAATATTAGACAAGGCTCACTATAAAACCATTATAATAGAAAAATTCCATCATTTAACTCAGTACACTACCCATTTAATCTATTTATTACTGATCTTGGTTCACTTCTCATTCTAGTCATGTAGAAATAGACTGGGTTTACATACTTCTCCATCATTATAATACTAAATTGAGTTCACATCCCGTTTCATTCCTATATTACTGAACCGAGTTCACTTCCAATTCCATCCTTATATTACTAAGCTGAGTTCACATAGAGTTCCAACCTTGTATTTCTGACATGAGTTCACTCTCGATCCATTACTATCTATCTCCTGAGATATATGTATTTACAGAATACATTGGAGGAAGATATATTTCTATACAGTGTCATAATGAAAACCATGCATATTTTTTTACAATTTGATGATTCTTTTATCATATAATAAACCAAGAAAAGAAATTGGTTTCATGATCATTTCACTGCTACATAACCCTAGGAAATGTAATGAGAATCATAAACATCATTTGATCATAAACATAAACCATCTAGAGAAAGAATAAAGACGATATCCTTTGATATTATTCTTCGAAAATCATAAGTAATATCAAATAATATTTTCTTAGATGAAATTGAATTTTAAAGATCACTTTAAATAATATTTGTGGAAAATACCCTTTATATTTTAAAAAATTATTCATAAAATAGGAAATTATAAAGGAAAAATATTTTATTTGAAGATAACCTTATAATATTATATAGGAAGATTTAAAAATTTTGGCATCATGAAAGAGTGAATATACAATCATGTCGCATATGTTTAAAAAATTCGTTCCATGTAATTATTAGAAAAGTCACAAATGATTTGGTTTGGAAAATAATAAAAATATTCCATTTAGAACATCTTCTAAAAATTCATGGATAGGTAAAATTGACTTGAAACAATTTTAATAGAATAGTAAAATCATTTTTGAAAACATTTTTATTAAACATTGACATGGAATACCAATATTCCGCAATATTTAATTAAATTTAATCATTCATGAATAATGATTAGATTGTGAAATAATCCATTATCATTTTATAATGAATTGAGTAATATTTCCCCTAAAAGAAAAAAACATAGATATATATGTAAATACCATAATTTTTTAGTTATTACTCTTAAAAAAATTATTGTATTTACACACAATACATAAAATAAACATGTTTTGTATATGGAATGTGTCCCACAAAAATAAATGTTAGACAAAAAACCCATTCATCTAGTATAGCCTTTATGTTTTCATGATCAAAAATCATATATAATAAATATGTAATTATTATATATTTATTACATAAAAATAATTTTTCATTTCATTTATTAATTTTTTATAACATATCATCACTAGTTAACTAATAATTTATTAAAATCACCATTCTGTGTGGTAACATCTTAATTTTCCAAGAATGTTTCAGTTTGGATGTCTTGGTTGTTATACTTTGGTCCTGGTATTATAATTTTAATATTTTTAATCATATTAAAAAATAATTATATAAATATTTATAATAATGCCTTGAATGTAGAAATATAAAAATAAATTACACCCTTCATGGAGACGTTAGTTTTTACGTGCACATGAAAGCTACTTTTATTTTCCAATTAATGTAATGGAAAAAGGGAAAGGAATAGTTCAAATTAAAAATTAATTTTTATCTAATATATATTCATTATACCTATCAAAATACCCATTCATAATAGTTGGTGATGAGAAATGAATTGTATCGCTATATGGGTACAGTATGTCGTACATACTCTAAAGCAATACATTATCTTCTTATTTGATAGGAAAGAGGGTTATGGTGGTGTTTTTCATAAAAAATTTAACTTTTAAGAACATTGGGTATAATGATGTTACTATTTTATGGTACACCTATAATAATTATAGGATGTATGGAAGCGTAGAAAAAAAATCATTAGTTAGAGGGATTTACTTTTATTCAAAACGTCTCATTTGCATCTCCTCTAAAGAGATCAAGGTTTGGTCTTTTTAGAATACCTAAACATATAGAATATATATAGGGAATTTTATAACAATTTTTTAGAGTATGGAGAGATAGAGGAATAAAATTCTTGTTAATAACCAAGTTAGGAGGCCCCCTTTTTTAATTTAGGTGAGGAGAACTTTTGAAATTTCCAAAAAGATAAAATTATAATAAATTAATTTTCTATCCATGCACCAGAAAAAAGACCACATATTCGAATCTAATATAATATATGGTTGTAATATCAAAAAATAATATATTATATACAATATTTGGTCATATTTTATACATTTTCATTTTGTTTAACCCTTATTTAACCTATTTTAATTATAACTATGGAAACCATTTTTTCAATATTAAACTGTGGAAATGTTTACTTATAAAGTGTAAAATGAAATTTAAATAAAAGATAAATGATATTTTCAAGCATAAATTTTCTTCTATGTAATTTTTTAATATAAATATTATTTATAAATAATTTAATAAAACAATATTACAATAAAATATCATTAGTGTCAATTTTGACATTGTTATTACTTTTTTAGGTGATTAGGATTATAATTACAATGTAGACACACACAAAGAAACAAATTAAAAATAAATTTCAATTATTTAGATAAATATTTTATATTGTATAAGAATATTTATAGACAAGAAAATCCTCCAGAAAACCCTATATTAAAAATGATCTACTTATTAAAAACATGAATGTGACATCATTTATATTTTTTTAAATAAAGGCCATAATCTCATATAGATGACCCAAAAATTCAGAAATAAATTTACCTAAGGAAACAAAGTTTATTATGTTCAAAATGGATACCATGATTCATTTATAACCTAATTTTACCCATTTACAAACATAATGATATTTTAAGACAATGAAAGTGACAATTTGTGACTTTTGTTGATATAACTAATATATAATCATTTTGATGTACAATTGTCCCTCAAAAAAATAAATTCTGATTTTTTGGTCTTAAGGGATGAAGTAAAGTTATAAAATATGAAATATGATGAAAATGTATGGAATAATACATTATTATTAATCCATATTAACATATTTTTTTCCCTCATCAAGGTAATAAATTTTTGCAAAGTAACTATTCATATTAACTAAATATGAAAGGGTAAAAATAACAAAATTTGAAATTCCTGATAATAAATATTTAAATAATTTTATCTGATTCACAACCTATCTAAACACAATAAAAATGATTTTTTTGAAAAAATAACTTTTTTAAATATGAAATGTTTTATACTAAATTAAAGAATGAAATAAAATTAAAAGTTATTAATTTTATTACTTTAAATTCAAATTAACTAGTTAATGTTTTATCAAAAAATAAAAAAATTATTTTTACCATGTAAAATCTTAAAAAAAACAATTTTAAAAACCAAATGAGTATTTCTCTTAATTCCGTGAAGAATAAATGTTTTTAGAAAGCAATCAAATAACAATTTTAAGATAATTATTAGATTATAAATTAGAAAAAAAAGTAATTTTTAAAGAATCAATCGTCTAAAACTTCTAGAAATTAACATTATGTCATAAAAATAAAAAAAAGATAATTTTTATAGTAAACATATTTTCTGGGAATAAAATGACATTAATAAAACTTGTTACAATTTTCTTAAGAACTTACCCTAAAATTTGTACATTTTTGAACTGTTTTATTTATTTCATAAATATGTTTTTGAAATTAATTCCTGCTAAATTAATTACTATGTTATGATAGTCATATAATATTTTAATAGCATTTTCGGGTTCATCTAAACATGAAGTTTCTTGAAAGACAAACTATGAAAGATATCAAATTATATTAATAAATTTAATAAAAATCTCACGGTGTTACATTCTACCCCCATAAAATGAATTTCACTATAAAATTTTTTCACATTTTTTTTAATTAATGAGGACAATTCTGCCTCATTACATCACTAGTTTCCCACTTAACATCCCCAAATAGGTGGCTTCTCTATTAAACATTGACCTGATAAGTGGCCATATTTCATTTAACTTTGTCTATTCGATCTAAATAATCTCTCTGTTTTTCCTCAAATGAAATATTATGATCTATAGGTATATCCTATGATTTTAGTGTAGTGAAGGATTTGGAATGTTCTTCCTTAGAATATATATATGGAATACCTAGTAAACTTAATATTTGATTAGTGTAAGTTACAATAAATAATATACTATCATGATACAATAACAAATTTCAAAGGGACTGGCCAACTTGGTTGTTATCATTCCCTTCTCTATTACCTATAGAAATTCATTGAAGTACATTCTCAACAAATTAAAATTATATATTGTGTCAATTTTTATTAACACAAAATATTTGTCCATATTGTATTGTCCTTACATGTTGATGAATAAATCTAATCTTATCATCAATCTCATTAACATTCATATCCCAAATAAAATTATTCATAACACTTCATTCCAATACATTAGAGTTTAAAACATATTTCAATAAATTTGTTCATGATGATACATCTGAATTTTCAAGTCAAATATATTTTTTAAAAACATGACTTGAGTAAGTTGTTCATCCCACCCACCATTGAAAACCGTATAACAAGATACTAATATATCCTTTATGGTTTTAATTATCCTTTAAAACTAACCATCTATTTAAGGAAGGTATCTAGTAATGAAACTCAACTCCATTTCAATATCATGACAAAGAATTCACTAAAAATTGATTTAAAATATAGATTCCAATAAAATAACATTGAATGTAGTGTTGTATTCAACCTTATTACTTTCCTAATGTATATTCTTGAAATATAATCCCAATATCAATATTCACTAATATGAAATATGTGTTCTGGCATGGTAAGGTGATCAGTAGTAAGTCTTAATTTTGTTAATATAAATTTATGATAAACCTTAATACCTTTAATCATATGTACACATTTTTTAAAGGAATTCGCCATCAAATAAATTTTATACTATATAGAAAACTAAATAGTTTCATTTCCATTAATTTATCATAAATTATATTTATTCTTGATAAACACCCATAAATTAAATCCTCAACAAGGGGGTGTCACTGAGTTTAAACATAATATTAACCTTAAAATATTAAACCCATGATAGTATCCATAACTCTTAAGTGAATCTTACCTTAAGTCGTATATGCACATAAAATATAATTCCCAAAAACAATTCATTTGGAATATTTGGTTCAATATTGAACCAATAGAATATCATATGTGATTTAATCATTCCAGAATTATGGTATAGGTATATAATAACATGAAATTTTACTTAAGGATGAACAATAATATTTTCTTAAGGCTCACACATAAAAAATAATACATGAAATTTCCAACATAGAAGAGGAGAATGTGTTTTCCCTATTTAAAAGTATTCACATTGTCAATTGTGGTTTCTAAAGATTTCTTGTATTATCATTTTCCATCATTTTTGTGTGTCTTATCATCTATATAATCTATGGGATATGAGAATTGGGTCACATATTTCCCAAAATCCTTAAAATTGAAATATTGGATTGTGAAGGTGCATTCTACGTAGATTTTTCTCTATTTAGATCATCAGATAACATATTCCCATCACATTGACAATATATTACCCAATGAACTTCTCTTACCCACTTAAAACCTTTACCAGTTCCATTAATACAATTTCTCTACGATTCTTCCCACACATTGAGCATAAATAAAATATCATATTATTCTCTCCATGGGTTTTAGAACATATTTTTATTTCCATTTTTATCTTTTAATTTAATCCATTGGATAGATATGTAACTCCAACCAATATTTCCACCTTTATAAAACTTTGAACAATATATTTATAAAAATTTAAGTCTCTTATTGATAAACCCATTCGTATAATTGGTTTTAAGACATTGGATAATCGATCAACCTCAATTTTAGGATGGATGATAATACCAGATGCGTACATAAAAATTATTGTAAAATTATCCTCAGATATACTGATAGATTCATAATCCTTTTTCTATAACTCAAGGAATTCATTCTCATTTTTATATGTATAATAAAATGAAGGTTTTTTTTGGAAAAAATGTTATTGAACTCATCCCTTTTATTAGGGTCAATTTCACCATGTTTCATTGTGTTTATTATCAGATTACATGATTGATCTATTTCAACATACAAATGATAGAAACCTAAAAGAATTTACAATGTTATAGACATTGTAGGACATAAAGTATCATTTAGTGGTGTTAATCTATTTATCAACAACTGGATGATCAAAATAACCATGGAAATAATGTATATGTTTCCTCATGAAAGACTCGACCGAATATCGTTCCCTTATTTTCTCATTTGGATGTCTGGAATGATTAATAGCTGGAGAATGTTGTGTAATCATAGAAAAAAGGTTTTTTCATTCCTTATCCCATAAAATTTGATTTCTAGAGATGAATCTGCATGCATTTCTCTTCATATTCCACAATAATGAGGCTCTTTCAGGTTTTATCAACTGACTAAAACAAGAAAACATAGTGTAGAAACATTAATCATAGTGAGAAAGCCACATAATCAAGGGAATGTTATTATAAAATTTCAATCTGTTACACCTTATGATTATTCCTATTTTATTCATGATCATTAAAAAACCTCTATAATTGTATAGTATTCTTACACATATACTTAGATAACTTACTAAGGTTTTTTCATCCTAGTCTCCAATGGTTAAGTAATCATTTCTATTATACCAACCTTTAAACAACATAATTTTGATTCAAAGATATTTTATATTAATAGATTAATATTTGTGAAATAATATAACATAACTATGGTATAACCATATATGGTTTGTTACTTTTGATAGTTGGAAACATAGGGAACTAGTTCCTTAAATATCTACATCACAACCTTCTTATTATTTCATAACTAGATCTATTTCGACATGTCATACTTAATATTGTTCATCATATACTAGGGAAATGAAATGTATGAAAGATTGATCCCATATGCTTGGTAAGGGTAAATAAGGGAGATAAAAATAATTTCATAAGAATGATATGAGTATAAGGGTAAAATATCATGAAATAAGATTTTTAAAAAATCCCCAGAAAATCAAATATTATAATCCTCCATGATGGAATAAATATTGATAGTTCATAGGACATGAATCCTAAAAATAAAAGAAAGAACATGATCCTTGGAACCATAATATTAGAATAATCTATGGACTATTTTCAACACATATAAAAATATAATTTCATTTTCATATTAGGCAAGGATCACTTCAAAAACCATCATAGTAAAAAATGTCTTTTATTGAACTGGATTCACTCCCAGTTCTAGCCCTATATTTTGGAAGAAGGATTACTAATCATTCTGGAAATGTATTACATATTTTAGTATACATTAAATTCCAGCACTATACTTCTAATCTGAGTTCACTACATATACCAACATTGTATTATTGAACTGAGTTCCCTTACTATTCCTACCCTTTATTACAGAAAAATGTCTTCTTTTCTTACCAGACCATTATTACTAAACCAATTCCACCCCTCATTATATTCCTATATATCTCATTATATATGAATCCTTACTCAATGAATTATATTGATATATTGGTCCCAATCAATATATAATGAAAACCATATATATGTGTACCACCATAACCTAAAACATTCATCATATTAGAACCGATGAAAATAAATGGGTGTTATAAATATTTCATCATTTCTAACCCATGGAAAAGTAATGGGATTAATAAAAATCATATCATCATAAACATAAACCATCCAGAGAAATAATAATTATGGTATACATTGATCATATCCCTATTAAATCATATGTAACAACATATAATGTTATATTGGATAAAAATGATTTTGAAATATCAAATCAAATAAATCGTGAGGAAAATATCATTTCAATTTTGAAAACATTTTTTTAAATAATTGAGTAATTGAAAAGGAAAAAAATTTCTTCTATTATAACCTTTTAATCTTGTGCAAGAAGCTAAAAAACATTAAGTAGTCATGAAAGTAGGAAAATCCACTCATTCAATATACGTTCAAAAAATATTATTCTTTATTTTTGTCGAGAAAGTAACTTTAAACCTTATTTTGAGAATGATTGAAATATTCCTTTCATACTATTTTTTTAAAATTCACATAGGGGTAAAGGTTACATGAAATAATTTTTGGACAATATTAAAAAAATCAAAACATTTCTAGAAAAAACAGACATGGAAGAGAAATATTCCTCAGTGGAGACGTAAATGTGAAAAATATAGAATAATTATGAGATTATGATATAAATCCTTACCACTTTATAATCATTAAAAATTTATACCTCATAAAAGAAAAAATATATGAATTTTTATTCCAAAAATTTTAGTTTGAGACTCATAAAATACATTCTTGTTAAGTATTTGTAGAGTACAAAACAATATGAATTGTATATGACATGTTTCCTACAAAAATAAAAGTGAGATAATAATCTATTACCTCAAGTCCTTCCATTCATGTTCACTTTAAAAACTCTTATATAATAAATATGGATTTATTTTTCATTCATTCCATAACCATAATTTTATCATATAGTTTATTATTTATTTCTAACATCGATCACTATTCTAGTTGATAACTACTTATTTTTCAAGAATTTTTCAGTCTAGCAGTCATTATCCTTATACATTTATCCTGGTATTATAACATCTATACTGTTAATTATAATATATAATAATTATATAAATATTTATAATCATTTGTATAATTTATAAATTAAAAATTAATTTTCATTGATCGTGGAGATGGTTGGACATATATACACAAGAACATTATTATCATTTTTTGTTTGATGGAATGAAAGAAAGGTAAAAATTAATTTGTATTTATATAATCATTATTGTAAAAAATATATCATATACATTCATTAAAACCATCCTAAAAACCATCCATTAAATATGGTGGATAATGATGAATAATATCTCTACATCGAGATGGTAAAATAATATATAGGGATGTTTATAAGATCAATTTGTATATTATGGTTGATATTAGAGGCTTAATGTTGTGTAAATAAATGAGGGATGAGGTTCCCTTTTATAATTGAGGGGAGGGGAACTTTTGGAATTACTTAAAATATTAAATTATAATAAATGAATTTTCTATACATGTACCACCAAATGGACATAGATAATAATGTAAGATAATATATGGCTGAAATATAATCAACAAATAGATTGTAGACATTTGTTTTTGTATTTTAAATATTATAATTTTTATCCTTTAGTTAACCTATTTTAAATATAACTACAATAACAAGTAATTCCATATTAAAGGTTTTAATTTTTACTTATAAAGTATAAATTTAACTATAAATGTCCAAATAATGATATTATCGTCAATAAATTATTCCATTCAATTTTGGTTTGGTTTTTTCTGTTTTTTAAATAATTTAATAAAATATCATTTTCAGAAAATATCATTAGTGCTAATTTTGACACTAGTCAGTAATTTGACATTAAGAAAAACAATAAAAAAAAATAAATTCAAAAATAATCATCTAATACACCCCCAATATTTCATAAAAATCCTAAAAATTATTTTAAAACCTTAATTAATTTGAAATGTATTTATTTTAATAAATTTAATATCATTTATTTAATTTTTTATTAATTAAATAATTACTACACCATCGTTGTGTAATTATTTTATGTAATTATTTGTTATGTTAAAATTAAAAAATAATTTCCATAATGTATAAAAATATTTTATCATCAATAATAATATTTCTATTATATAATATCCTTTAAATAACCCCATATAAAAAAGGGTTCAGTTATTAAATACTATATTGTGATATCATTGATTTTTCATTAAATAAATGTTATAGTATTAAAAAATGGTACAAGAAAGAAAAACAAATTATCCCAAGATTATAATTTTATTAAGATAAAAATGCAAACTTAGATTCATTCTTTTCATACTTTTTTCTATATTTTTAAAAATAATATTTATTTGAAGATAATGAAAAAGGAATTTTGAGACTTCCTTTGATTTGAATAAAATATAAGTCATTTTTAAGGAAAAGTGTTCATTAAATAACTCAATTTGGAACATTAGGTGTTATTGGTCAAATTATAGTCATCCAAAAAGAAATATGATGAAAATTTGTTCCCTTATAATTTACTATTAAGCCATATTAACTTGTTTTAGATTTTATTGGCATAATAAAATGTAGAACATTTACAATTCATGGTGACTAAAATTAAAGGATTAAAAATTAAAAATATAAACCTACAATTCCAAATATTTAATTAATTTTATCTTATTCAAAATACAAATTCTTCACAATTTAATTTAAAATTTAATTGAAAAAATGCAATGTCTTACAATTTATCATAAAAATGTATTTTCCAAAAATAAAATATTTTTATAATGAATTTAATTATAAGTTCAATTACAAATTTAATAATTGGATTCTTTTAAATCAGAATAAACTAATTAAAAATTTAAACAAATCTCAAACAAAATTTCCTCTTATAAAAACATTAAAATAAAATAAAGATTCAAAACAATCAGCTTGTTTAGCTACTCAATGAAAAATAAATGTTTTCACAGAATTATAAAATAAATTCCATGATAATATTTAAATTATAAATTAAAAAATTAATTTACGTTTTTCAAATAAATCTTCTAGAACTTCTAAAATTAAAATAATCTCATAAATATTTTAAAAACTCATTTTTGAAGAAAATATATTTTTGAAGAATAAAATGAGTTCACTAAAAATGTGTGGAATTTATTAAAAACATACAAATTCATTCATATTGAATTTTAAAAACATATGTATTTAATTAATTATTTATTTGTATTAATTCATGAAAATTTAATGGTTAGGTTATGATGGAAATTTATAATTTTAGTAATATTTCAAGGTTTATTTAAACTTGTTCTTGTGCGAATCACCAACTATCATACAAGAAATATTATTTAAGAAATCAATTTAATAAAAATATCAGCATGTAACAAATATTCCAAAAATGATTATTTAAAATTTCATTTTTCTGGTTTCTTTTCTAACGATTAGGTTACTACTCCTAATAGTAATATTACCATTCTAACTGTAAAATTACTCTTTAAATAGTAATTTTACTTCTTATAAATATATATTAATTCCCTCATTCAACATTAAATTAAATTCATCATTTGTTCCTATGTACTACATTTCAAAAATTTATATTATGTTACTCATGTTTTATTCCTTTTTATGTGTTTTTTCATGGAATCAATAATTCTAGTGGATGAAAATGAACTGAATTTTCATTTTCTAATAATTTTGTTTTTATATTTCTAAATACTCATTATAATATTTTAAATTAATATTTATATATTAATTATATAAATTTAATTTCCTCAATTATTGAAATAGTTATTTATGTTCTACATGAATTTTATATTGTAATACATTACTAAATATGAAACCCCAATATATTTTCTAATGGAAATTCAAATTATATAATTCTAGTTCATTATAAAAAGGATTATCTTGAGGTCAATCATGTGTGATATAATTACATGGTTTCTTATGTATGATTTTTTATTATGAAAGGAGTTTATTAATAAAAAAATATATCATGTTATAAAAAATAAATCCACACTTTATCATTATTTCATGTTAGATGAACATACTCATGATGCGAAAGTATAATTGGCCTCTTAAAGTATGGATTAGTGTTATCCCTGACCGATGTACATTATAGTGAATTATAGGTTGTGATAAAATGTTATGGTTATATTTAGTGAGACTCTTTCATCAAGATAATGAATATTATCATGAAGAAAAAATGGGGTTTTTGTGCTAGATAACCCATAAAGTATACAACATGGAGTTTCACACACAATTTCATTGGGGTACAAGGTGTGATTAATTCGTATTTGGGTATCCCCATGCCTATTATTATAAATATTCCTAGAATTATATTCGTACATTGATACCATTCTTATATAATCAATCAGGATTCGCTTTTGAGGGGATGATTGGATATTGTATTGATCATGTGCTTGGTTATTATTCAATATTATTTTTTCTAATATATAACAAGTATAAAATTTTGGATCTTGATTCATAGAGTTTGAGAAATTGTATTATCATTACTAGATAATACATTTTATTCTCTTATATATTGGCTGTTGTCCATGATATGTGACCATCTATAAATTTCCATGACATGTGATGTATTCATTGACTTGGTATGTCAATACTAAATGAATCATGAATGCATGAGTAATTATATGGCATTGAATTTATTTGTGTAATTTGGTTGCTCAAGGTATTGAATAAAGGGATTATATAAAAATTAAAACTTTCATATGATATACCTTGTGGAAAATGTATAGGGATACATTTTTTTTATTGAAATCATGTCAAATCTATTTTTACCTTCAATTTCATATATGTTTTTCTAGAGACCTATCATATCTTATATTTAGAAATTTTTTATTTAATAATTTTTTTTTATTTTTATGATGGTTTAGGGTGTGACACTTTGTGGTTTAATTAATGGGTATTTAGTTTTAAATTAGATTTCATCAATATTTTTTTAGATTTTATCCGAAAGGAATAATGGATGAGTATTACAAAGGTATTTCCTTATATTTGATAAGGGGTGAAATTGACGATATCCTTCAAAAAAAGTATGAATATATACAAAATATTTTTTGGTAATGATTTCAGAATTTAACATATATAATAGAATATTTAGTGGAAATCGATATATGTCTATAAGGATTTAGTGAATGTTGGATATTGATAGAGATATATCATAAATCCTTAATCATTGTATGTGTAATATCCTATATTATATGATATGATATGGGTGTATCATATGGAATCATAAATTATTTCATTCCACTATACATTATTAATTTTTTTTGGAATGGGTTTGTCTTATAGAATATTAATTATAGTGTATAATCCAAGTAACACATTATGATTAATATTCAATGTGAATAATAAGAATTATCACTCAATATTTGGTCTAGATTGGATATTATTAGTTTTTTTATTTTATATGATGAATCATATGAGAGATTCTAGAGTGAATTAATATAGTTAATTCAATTATCAGTATTAGAAATAACTAAGATGGTATGTAAAATGTGAGTAAAAAATTTAAAGGATGTGGAGTGTCTGGAACCCTATTTAAAATAGGATTAAGAGATGAGAATTTTTTTCATGAAAGTTTTCTTAATAATATACCAATTATACAGTAACTGAATCTAATTTCTTATTCCACTATTACTGTAATAAATACTATAATATCATAGAGAGAATGAGAATCCATCTTATGTGTTGGGTGATTCAATCTTCCCATGGATACACCACAAAAAATGGATTATGATGCATGCCTCTTAGTAATCTTTTTAAAACATATGGTTGAATAGATTTGTTGTTTAATTCATTAATATATGGTACATATATTCTTTATCATATATATATAAATTATTCAGGTTTCATTCATTACATATTTTGGTGTGT
This sequence comes from Viscum album, assembly GCA_963277665.1. NCBI lineage: Eukaryota > Viridiplantae > Streptophyta > Magnoliopsida > Santalales > Viscaceae > Viscum > Viscum album. The sequence continues at coordinate 159,079,471 of OY728155.1, read as the reverse complement.
GGTACAAAATTACATTCCCTACCTTGAAAAAGTGTCATTTGAAATCTAGATACAACAAATGGTGTTTTATTTATTAGTTCTAAATTTATTGTATATAATACAATATAAAAGATAAATGAAACCAACTCTACATGGATTTACTTTTTGTTAAAGATTTTTCAAGATATACCCAAAATTATAACACATTTTATGTCTATTAGGTTATATATTATTGCACAATGAGGGTGTATTGTATGAAACGATAGAAAATATCATGTCCCTGCCTATTATTATCATTTATAACCAGGATTTATCATAATAAAATATGAATAACCGTATATGAAACATGTAACACCTGAAAATTAATATAGAATCTTAATGATAAGTGATATAACCTAGGATTTCATCTATATTGGCTATCATTATTATATAAATTTATCACGATGAAACATATAGAAGATTATAGGGTTAATTAAAATTATGAATAAATTTATCAATGGTGGGATTTAAAGATATGTTATGTAATGTATGAATAAATTATACAAAGGCTATGGAATTTACAAGAGCCTATATAAAGAATGATTATGTATTGATATGTGGTGTTCATGTACGTCTTCCCAAGAAAATATTGATTCTACCAGTCCCAAATCTCTCTTATTAATTTTTTATTACTAAGACAGATGGTATCATATCATAGAGATAAGGATAATCTCTCCCAAGCATCATGAGATAGATGACGAATGTGGATACACAACAAATGAGGGAGTCTGATGGTTGCCTCTTAGTGATCTTTTTCAAATGTATATTTGAAAATATAAGTAGTTCCATGAGTATGTGTACTTTAAGAAATGTTTACTTATTTTATGTCCATAAATGGTTTTCGTTTCAGGTGTGTTTGATATTGGGATGAGGTTCATAATAACATCCACTACCTTAAAAGTGTGTCATTCTATCCTTTTAAACTTAACACCGCCTATGTGGCCGAATATATTGATCCATGGGATGTTAGATGCACATTCCCATATTATAGAGGATTCTAAATATCCATGAGTGGATGATTAAAATATGTGGGAAGATTATAGTCATACTATCACCACATATGATAATTTATAACGAAACATCAATATAAATGTTATGTAAAAATATAAGAAGAAGAATTTATTTAGAGAAATGTTCAAACTATATGAATAAATTCCTATTATATTATAAAATATGATATGCATAAAGAACCTACATCCATACATCAATGAAATATCATTTAGGTTTCAATCATTTGTTATATAGAAAAAAACTAAAAATATCACAATGCTCACCTAACTGTAGTCCTTGATCTCTACTGGAAACGATCTCCAAATGCCCATTGAGATCATCAAGATCATCTATATTTACTAGAGTTATCATCAAATCATGTATTCCAACCACAAGGTTTTAACATATACCAAAGTGCATGTGCCAGTCATGAGAAGAAACTGTGTATTCCACCCACAATGGTGACCCTAATAATTACCAAAAATGTGTGTATACAGTTACATAATGAAATTAATTTTGTTAATTTCCCGAGCATACATCCATCCCAAAGTAAGGTATATACAAATCTTTCCTGATTGTTGATTCATAATTGATAATTTTAGTGTTGAAAAGGTATGATTCTTGTTTGGTCTAATCAAAAAAGAGGGTTATTGAGTCATCACCCAAGATGTAACAATAAGAGAAATATATATCATCGTTATTATAAAACATAGATGAATGGTTTATCATTGAAAATCACACCAAGGTGAATACGACATCCCTATAAAATTAATTATAGTGAATGATATATCATTATATACATAATAAGAGTGATTAATATATAATTAAACTAAAAACAAAGGATAATTATTTATGCCCAATATAATAACCATGTTAAATGATGTATCACCATAAAATTAAATAAGGGTGAATAATATATCACTTTAATAACAACTAGGGTGAATAATGTATCACCAATATAGTAACCATGGATGGGGGATATAACACCAAAGAACTATGTGTGAATGATATATCTATGAAAACTATGACCAAGGTGAATTATGTCTCCTCACTACTATAAAAAAGATGAATAATGTATCAATATACTAATATAAAATAGTGAATGATATATTATCATATCCCTATATAATGGAAAACCATATATTACCATACCATATATAAGATTAATTTTTCATCATCGACATGATACACCATTTTTAATGACATATTTTTTACACTATCATCAAGGAGAATGATATCGCACTGAAATTATTCAAAAATATGAATGATATTTTACCAAGACTATAAAAAAGGTGAATAATGTATCACCATTACACTGATAGAAGTGAACAATATATGACCAATACCAAAAAACAAGGTAAATTATATACCATGAATTATATTAATATATTCACATACCAAATTATATCAACATATAGTCCAATGACATCTTGTAAATGATAGAAGCATCCAATTATTGGATCCTATACTGATCACCAAAATATTGGATTGGCCTATATCCATCCTTCATGTTTCTCGATATATCCAAAAAATACCAACCCTATGTATTATTTAAAATCATAAAAAAAGAATCTCCTAACCTAAAATTGGGACCTTAATTATCATCCATAACACCACAAGTGTAATTATTTTTCAAAAATAAAACTTTTTGACCTTGTATAACTTCTTCTATAACATCCTTAGTGTACTAAGTTGATATACTCATAAGACTCTACCACCCCAAGCAAATCTAACCACCCTATCCAAAACCTATTAGTGGATACATGACTCTATTCTGTAACACATATTCCCTATGGTAGATTTTATTCCATAAATTCCTTCACAGGGTGTTGGCTTCAGGACATGTTGTATAATATAATTTATAATAATGACAAATTAAATATCATTAATTTATATGGGTTTTATTGAACATGGGAATTGATATATAAATAATCACTAGAATATATGGATTGGTGCAACCAGGATTTTGTTTGTTGTAGTAATGAAAAATAATTGATGGTAATTATAGTATTGGATTTGTTTTTAATCACTGCGGGAGATATATTTTCAATTCATTGTGGAAATCATGGTGATGTTGTTTCAAAAGAATGATGATTTAGAGACTATATGCTATAGAATATTAATAAAAATGTAGTCATCAGTGGAACATAATTTAAACAGGGTTCCAATAAACAACCTAAAACTCAGTTGATGAAGAATATGATTGAGAATGAAGGGTATTGTAACTATGGTGAACAATTATGTAGATGGTATATAATGATACATTATAGGTCTTTGAATATATGGTGATACATGACTATGGTTTCTATACCTAGGAATTATACTTGGTGATGGAAACAATATGATGGAATACATAGAATTAGAGCATGGAATAGTTTTCAAATCAAGAGAGAATGTTTTGAAATCATTATAGTGACTATATAGATACATTGAAATGATAAAGAAAATATATCCTATCATAAAATATCATAAAAATATTTTAAAATATAGATCCTTCTTGATTAAATATTAATTTATCTAGATTTAATGGAGCTAATGATGAGGTAAACAATTTTTTTCTCAGAGATTTATGTAGTATTGTATAGTGTATGAGCATGAGTAAAATCAGTTGGTGAAGTATAAAAATTGTAAGATGAATAAATATCACAATTCTTCATAATTATTTAAATTATGATAAAATTGATGTTGTGAAAGATTTTATGTTAATATTTTTATGTTAAACCTATTATACTATGCATTAATTAGTGTTATATATGAATAAAATATTGATAGGAATCAATTGCATGGAATGTGAAACAAAATTGTCATGAGGCCCTGAAAAATTCAGTGAATATTTATATAATAACATTCCTTGGATTAGTACATATGTGGTTTTCTAAAATATAACTATAAAATATCAATAATTAAAGATATATTGATTAAACTAAAACTAAATATTCATCGTATATTAGTGTGACTCTAGTTTAAGTCATTTTGACATTGTTTAATATATCACACTAAAATAGTGATAATATTCGTGATGATTCAGATTATCAAACCATAGAAGATAAGGAGTTTTATAAAAAAAATATTCCAAATTTTTTATGTATGTATTTGTACTTTAAGATTATTTCATAATGCTATTTTTAATTCCATGACTATATTGTAGTCAAATTTTATCACGCTTCTCATCCCAACATCATGTTTTGATCTGTTAGTTTATAAACAATATCTTATATTTCGAGTTTGAATTCATATATGATGAGATATTGATAAACATTTTGGGTTATATTCTCAATTTTAATTGAGGAATTTGACCATGATTTTTAAAATGGGACACATAGAATTATCGTAGATTATTAGATGAAGGATCAAAAAATACAATCATTGAATAATGGGATATAATTTTAGGAGTCTTATAAAAAATACTATATGAATATATTCTCAAGAGAGAATGTGATATTTATATCTATTTTAATAGATAAGTGAACATGTATATATCAATATTTATAGACCTAGTTGACTTGAATAAGAATAATCAAGAGTATTGGAAAATAATTTATATTTATAGGATATTATAGAATAATATGGATTTGAATAAGGGTAATTTCATTGTATAATTTTTCTTCCTTATATATTGTTTTTCACTTCTATAAAAAAATTCTGGATGGAAAACATTCAACTTAATCATTTAAAATTTGATCTCACATGGATTTTTAGATGAATTATCACATGTAAAAACTTATAGTACCTTTTGGAAGGATGTTTTGTTTTACATGAATAAATTAATTAAAATGAACCATGTTATAACTAAAATATAATCATCGTAACATTGTTTTTTAATACGATGATATAAATTGAAGTATACTTATTATTAAATCAATATGGAATGTAGAATAAATTGAATCAATTAATATAAGTATTTCTTATGAGGCAGATCATTCCATGATTGGAAGGGAAGTAGCTCTACTAGGTTTTACCCTAGAGTATGCCTAATTTGATCTTCAATAGGTTTATCTTGAGTGAAATTATTTTTAAAAAATTTCAATCCCAAGTAATTAACTATAAAATATAGGATAACACAACTTCCTCCCACAATAGTCACCACTACTTGTCTTTCCCTTAGGTCTTACATAGATATCGTAACGGGTTTTGTAAGTGTTTTATAAAATAATATAAGAATATAATTGTTAATGTAATAAATTAGTTATATATATATGTATTTTTTAACATTTTTTATTTCTTTTGTGGAATAAATTAATTGTCATTTTTAGTACCAATTCACTAATAAAATTCAATGACTTTCTCCAAATTAATAATAAGATTATTTGGTACATTAAAATTTATTTTAGAAAAACCTATTAAAAATTTAATATTAATACTAATTTTAAAAATAATATCATGTTTAAATGGGGATAAAACAATTTTTATTGGAGTATTATATTAATCCTAATTAAAATAGTAATTTATAGAAATCAATAATAAAAATATTTAACACTTAAGTTGACTATTTTCTATTAGAATAATTTTTCTATATATATTTTATTATATCTATAAAAAAACTTCAAACCTTGAAAAATTTAATTAGATGAAATGTAATGAAAATTCAAATTCATTATTTCAAAATTATGTTATATTGTTCGTATTATTTATTTATAAAAAATATAATTACCATTTTAAGTACATCAAAATGGTTAATAAGGGTAAAATGGGAACGTCAAGTTAATCGGTGTTTTTTTGAAATAATTTTAATCATAGGCCTTATAGAGTACAATTTATAGGTTCTTAATATATAACCTCATGACTCACTACCCTTTCCTCACATATATCACCTAAATTCTACACGATATTTTCCTTGCCCCATTCCTAACTTATGTTTTCAAGGAAATTTACCATTTTTTCACATATTAATGGTGCACACATTCACCCCCATTAAACCAATCCATTACTTTGGAATTAATTTGAAACAACATTCATTTTTAAACCTATATATCCCACTTCCAAATTTTTTAGAACTTAATTTCAATAATGATTATAATGTTCCATATTTCCAAGATTTACTTCAAGATTTGATTGAAGTCTTCAACATGTGTAAAATACGGAGGGTCCCCTCCAAGAGTGACGTTTTCATCCACACCATACATGGATGGTTATAATAATATATTTGATGAATAAAATATTCTTAATAATATTAATATTCTAGAAGGGAAATATTAATATTATAACTCAATGTTAATAGAACACCTTTTGTTCATTAAAAATTACCAAAACAAGTTTTCCATGGATATTTCCATCACAAATCGTTAATATAAATCTCAAAAATAAAACCATTAATGTGTAAATAATTATCAAGAACATATTAATGTAGTATAAAAAATCTATAAATGGTGAAATTGGTATCAAATAAGGATGATCGATATCTTTATTAAAATGAGTGTGTGAAACAGTCTAAATCACAAACATCTGGTGATAAAATAAACAATAACTAATAGATAAATGTATATAAAATTATTAAAATTGAAGTGTATGAATGTTTATATATTTAAATAAGGTTATAAAATATTTTATTAATATGATTATTCTTATTATATTGGATTTCAAATTACTTTCATGTAAGTGGAGAGTTAGTGTAATGGTTTTTATTAAATCAAGTTTCATTCATTGGTTAGTGATCAGTTTTCATGATCTTTATTCTTATAAGGGGGATAATTGTGGTTTTTTTATTAAATTTCATTTTAAATAATGTAATAGTTTTTTTGGATTTATAGTTCATTCTCTTAACAGCATTTAAAAAAATACTTCATTGTTTAAGGGTTTTATTATCTATATAAATATGTTGTTTTTATGAGTAATCTATATCCATTCTAATTGAACATTCTCATCAATTTTAATTTTAATTATTTATATAAATATTTTTATTTACTATTTTTAAATACAAGTATCATATATAACTGGTGATATATATGCTTCTCTTTTCCTCTTTTCAAGATTAATTTTTACCATCTATTTTACAATATGGGTTTCAAAAAAGGAATTATAAAATATTATATTTTTTTCTTTCATGAACATATATTTTATGTTCCAATCCACATTTTTTGTTAACCATTATTTCCATTCTAGGTTCCATTTCTATGAATTATTTTAATATAATGATTAAAAATATTTTACAACCAGCTTCTGAAAAATTACATTCGAATGTAAATCATAACATTATTTTCTATTTAAATGATAAAAATATTTTTATGATTTCACATCCATTTTAATATATATATATCAAAAAGATATATCACTTAAGCAGTAATTTTTAAATAAAAAAACTCTAAATTCCTCTATGAAATACTCTTTTTGGGAGGTTGAATGATTGGTATCAAATGAAATAATTATTAATTTTATTTTATTTTATACCATTTCCAAATGTAATGAATCCCATATTTTTTTATGGGTTTTCCAAGATATGATTTTTGATTGTATGTGTCTCACTTTTGGGTGATTATTATTATGTGATGAGTGGGTTCTTATATCTCTTATTAATACACTATCTCATGATATAATAATATTTTCGATGGGCATGATTATACCTATTTACGTTCCTAAAAATGGATAATGAATGGCACTTAGGTAAGCTTCATCCATAAGAATTATGTGTAGACGTTATTTAACATTTCAACATTCAAAAAAATAGTGCATTTATGTGATTACATTAACCTTTTTTCAAAATAATTGTTCTGTGGAGTTGATTGTAGTTAGTTATGTTCATAGTATATTGTATAGACATGAATTTGGGTATTTATTACCATAATTTTTTGATTTATTATTATTAATATTATTCTACATTTAAAATTTTATATTCATTTGTTATGAAAACAGATTAATTTTTATTATATCACATTTCCATAATATTATTCAACGGTTAATTTTTTATCAATCGAGATTTTATAACCTTTTATCATGTTTTATAATTCATTTATATGTTCTCCATTGTTGAGAATTTCATCTCACCCATTATTTTGTTTCCCATTTCCCCATTAACATATATAAATTATTATTAATATAAGAATGTATTTTGTTGAAATATTTTGAGATATTGTTAGTCAATTACGTGAAATAATATCTTTTTGTAATTAATCTATAATGAAACTAATCATTAGGGTTATAGGGTTTGGTTTGTATTTATAAAATTTATTGTTAAAATTATAGATGTTTTATAAAATATATTCATTTTTATATTGGGTCATCTCGCTATTTATTGATGTTAGTGTGAAAATAATGTGATTTTAGCTTGGACCAGGGAGTACGTGTATGTGGATTTTGAGGTGGTATCAAATAATGGTTTATTTGTTTTATGGGATAGTTTTAGTATTTTTTTATTTGGATGAGAGAAAATTATTTAAATACTTGGGTCTAATATTAAATGAAATCCTTTTCAAGATATAAGAAAATGGATGTATGTTCTGACACATATTCACCTCGGAGTTAAAATCCATGAAAAGGGTTGTTTTGTTTTTAACATGGTTTTCAATTAGTAAGTAACTAGTGGGACTAAATGCAAACATGTTTTGACACTCCTAGAGGATATTATATAGGGATTAACATTCTTTTTAAAAACTATTATGAAGGATTCAAATATAAGTTTATGATGTAGTTTATAATTAGTTAGGTTAATGAACCTAATAGACATATGATCATGAATAACCTAGATTTTATCCTATATTTCTGTAAGGTGTTTATATATTTCATTTCACAGTTTAATTTATTAACTTTATATTATTTATTTTATTGATTTATTAATTTCCCCATACCTAAAATTAAATTTATTTAATGCAATGGTATGATCCTGGAGGAACCGAGTTAAAAATTGGTATGATGGACAATAAAGAGATTATCCCAACAATAAATTTTATGAGATATGGGATGGAGTGAAAAATATTATGGTATTGATCACTAATCCATATTAAGCTATAAAAAATAAAAATTACCACGTTTAGCTTCCAAATACACCATTGACGGAGAAACATATTATTGAGTCTTTTTAGAACAATGCCCTCCTTCCGTTACAAGGTCTTATAAAATGTTAATTATCAAGTAATGGGTCAATTCTAAAGATAATTTATTTTCCATCATAAATTGATAAAAACATGGTAATGTAATATCAATTGTTTATCATTTTTAATTATAGGCTGAACAATGGTGGAATCTCACTAGAAACATGAAAAAGAATTAAGAAGTTTAATTATATAAAGGGGGAGTTCTAGAGAATATTATTCAATAAATGTTTTTCCCAAAATCTTCACATAAGAAATTAAAAATAATCCCTATATTTGTAACATAAATAGAATGATCCATTATTACCTATTAATCAATCCCCCTAAGACTCAAAAAATAAGGAAATTAGTTATATTATTGACCCTGGGAGAAATATCAATCGACTCTATAGGGTCTGAAAATCAGGTCTTCCAAAATAAATACATATAATAGAATTTAGTAGCTATAAATATATTGTTTTATGTCTACTTAAGGATTAAATATAATACAGAGACAATTATTATTATGTATAAAATAACATAAAATTAGAGTTTTATGGAATCTAAAAATGAAAAATCACATGGATGAATGAAATTTTAGCGCCTAAATGAAAAACATTTGGGAGGAAGAAACCATGAAAATATTGAAAAAGGAAAAAGGTAATATTTTTTATGTGGAAGGAATGGTCATATATCTTTTTATTTTAAAATATAAATAATAAGGATAACCAATGAAATAGAAATGTAAAGAGTTATGGCATGATATAATTTTATACCCTAACCCACTATATCACGAGAAAAATATGAATTAGAAACCCCCAGACCAAGTGAAAATGGGTGGTCCAACAGAATCACTACTATTGATATGGATAATGATAAAAATTATCATTAAAGTTTCACATATAAAAAACTCAAAACCTATAAATGTCTTATTTTATTCTATTTCATTGTATTATATTATATCATTCATTTTCTCTAAGATGTTTATTAACTTCAACCCCTGTATATCAAAATATTAGTAAAAAATTAGTTGAATTATTAATGTACTGAATATATATAAATCTTTTATAATTTTGGATTATGGTAAGATGATTTTTTAGGATCTATTTCTCCTTCCCATGGAAATATTCAGTGTGATACTAGGAATGGACTATTTATCTTCAAATAGATCTCAAATGAATTTTCTATTTATGAATTTATAATTCATATCCCAAATCATCACATTATCAATTTTTGGATTCAAGGATGATTATGAACCCTTTTATTATAAAAAAACCTTTAATTTGGTTATTGATACCCTCTAACAAAGGATACATGACTCTAAATATTTGTGTAGAACTCAATATCAATGACATGCCAATAATAAATAAATATACTAAAATATTTCATAATGGATTATTTTTCCTTCCCCAAGAAATGAAAGGTTGGGTGTATAATTGACCCCATTTGTATTTTTAGATTGTATCATATGGTCAATACCATATAGCCCTCATTGAATAATAGTTATACTCAACCACTGTGATAGATATTTGAATTGGGTTATTTGAATACAAACTCCATTTTTTTGAAATCATTCTTAAAATTTTCGAACCCTTAACTAAGTTAACATGAAAGGGTGTAAAGATTCGGTAGTTTGAAGATTTGAGGATATAATCAAAGATCTCAAGAAGATATTAATCAATTTATCTATGATTATACTACCATTAAAAATATAAGTGTTTGTAATATATTTTGATTCTTCATTAATCGGGTTGGGATGAATTTTTGTGCATAATCGAAAGTTAATTGACTATGCATCATGTTAATTAAAAAACATCATAAAATATACCAAACTCGTGATCTAGAGTTAATGGAAATAATATTTTCATTTAATATTTGGTAGAATTATCTCAATGGTGAAAATATTGATTTTTTTATACCAAAAATAAATTAATGTGTTCTTTTACGTATCATGATTTTAACATGTTCCAATGTTGATGGTTATAATTAATCAAATTTTATGGTATCAAAATACATTAAAACTATATAGGGGTGACAAATGTGGAAGATGCTACAAAAAATACCATACTACACTACACTTGATTAGGATTAAAATGTATGTGATATTTATAGATATTAGAACAATATATATAGAGTTAATAATAGAATGGATGAAATCTTACCGTTCTCAAAGGATTTACAAACCATCCTTCTCGTAATGATCAAAGATCCCATAAAGAGGATATAGTGGTACTTAATAAGATGGGAAATATTCCATATTCCAATCATAATGGAGATGGATTATTATGATTTGGAACCTATATTTGTGTCTCACCCATACCAAAACTAAAGAAATAAATTTTGGATAATAGAAATTTCTCATCCGTCATTATTTATCATTACTGTAAAAATATGTATATAGAATAATTGGTAATCCTAGTGGGACTAAATGAAAATGTAATTTATAGAGTATGAATCATGAGTACTGGTATTCTATAAAGTAACTATATAACATCATAAAATAATGGTTATGATGGATGAATTACATGTACTAGTTTGAACATGGTAGAACATAACTATGGATTTAATCACCAGTGTTCCTAAGACTTTTTAAGGCTTAAATTCCATTTAGTCAAGGTTATAAATATTTATAAATTATATACAAAACACTAATATTAAATAAAATAACTCACTATATTAACTCAAAAGTTTATATATAAATAAAGTTCTAGGAGTTCATGGAATACAACTTTCAATTAAATCCGATTGATATCCAAGGATTACGTATAAATTTTAGATAAGTATTCAATAAGAATTGGATACATAGAAACGTTTTATCAAAACATATCATCATAAAACTAGTGGTAAATATTAGATAAATATTCTAACATTGAATGATATGTTAATCTCTTGTTCTATGGATATTTCAGATTTTTGGGATGAATATCTTCATTTTATGGAGTTTTCATATAATACAAGTTGGTTTATTGGGAGGAAAATTATTTCATTATCTATCACATTGTACATTAACATTTTTTAATAATGTTTAACCCATTTAATTAAAATAGAAATTATAATCTAAGAAATAATAATCATTGTGGGAAACCACATAATCATTAAAAGTCATTTATATGATGTGTACATAATGATACCTTATTCTAAGAAACCTTCGTTATAACCTAGGTCATTCATGATCATCATCTATTCAGATCTTTCATGGATGGTTTATAAGGAAAATTTGAATTAATCAACGAATATCCCATGGGGGTCATAAACCATGAATACTTTATGTGTACAGTAACTGTGAACCATAGTGATGGTTGACATATACATAACCAATAGTTTTGTGGGTTATTACCCCAAGATTAATTTATTCCTAAACCAAATCCTTTCATATTATATAGATAAAAATATTTTTATAGTAAAAACTCACTTATTTCAATACCATAAATTAGGTTGTTCTCCTATACTTAGGATTATCCAATGGGTTCTCACTAATGTTTTTCCATCATAGCTTCAAAAGGTAACTATAATAGGATATGATACCAACAATAGAGATAAATACATTTTATATATTAATATTACATATAATTAGATGAAAATCCATTACAAAACATTTTGATCCATCATAAAATAATATAGGTCTAGCCTTCATAAACATGGACACATAAAAGTAATGGTACATAAAAGTTATACATCATATCCCAAATAATTCAACATAAATTTCACACTTATAATACTTGTGATATTTAAAATAGTTTATCTTATCTAGGGGAAGGGAATAATAAGAAATAGTGAGCTCATATTCTCTTAAAGTCTAAAAAAGGGAGATACAAATTAAAACATGATAATAAAATTAGCATAATAGAATGAGAACATAACCTTAGAATTTGAAACAACATACCCAGGATATCATAGATCATAATCATTAGACATTTCATAATATCTATCATTTCATGAGATATGAATCATAATGTAATTAAATAACATGAGTCACGAGAATATAATAATGGAAGAAAACATAAGTTTTTGGGTGAATAGTAACTATATAAAATCATTTCCTATGAATTCAAGGCTCACTTCAAAAAATATCATTGTGGGTTGGGATAACTACACCTTCTATCATATTATTCATGGTTTATTCTAATCACTCTTAAAGTAGATAGATCACAATATTTAACTTGGTGCACTCCCTATTCCAGTCATAATTATCACATTAGATACTCATCTTTACCCAATGCATTTTAGGGTTATATACTTTTCGTCTAAACTATTACCTAATCAGAATATATTATTATGTATTACTTAAGATCAATAAACATTAAGAAAATCATTACCCATGCAATGGAAATGGGTTACATAAACATTTTAACAATTCATTTTAATGTATCCCATTGAAAATAAATTGGTTTTATAAACATTTCATCATTATAATCATAAACCCTATAAAAAAATAATAAGGATGATATCATTTTATCATATCCCAAACAAATCATAAATAACATTAATGGATGTGATCCTTGAGGAAAATTATTTTATAAGATCACATGGAATATTTCTTAAGGACAATACACATTTACTATGATGGTTTATGAAGTAAACCCATTTGACTATTACTATCGTAGAAAAAATATTTTACTACTAAGAAAATGATTTTATATAATTATGTGTAGGCTACAATTCTATTACTTAGGACAATGACATTCTCTCATAGATCCTATTCTTTGATTCCTTTATTACTCATATATTATGAACTACCAATATTTATTCCATGACTCTTGATTTTGATCTATGATATTTAGGGAATAATTTTTAATAGTTTATATCATGTTCTTATGCCATTGTTCCCTTGTTTTACTTATGTAATCCTTGATATCTCCATCATTTACCCATATAATGTATCGGAGCACACCCTTTTCTTATGTTTCATTTACCAATGTTATGAAATAAATGATTTATGAAGGGTATGTCTAAGAAGGGTGTTATAAATTAAGACGTTTTTTGGGATGATATATATAATTTGGAACTAGTTTTTTATTTTTCCAAGATATTTAATAATTTTTCCTAATTATCAAAATCCCTAAACCTAAATTTTATTTAATCTAGAAATCGATCCAATATTTACTTTGATTTTATTATTTTTGGGTGGTTGAAATGGTGTCATTCTTATTATTATCCATGATAGAAATGTAATGGTAATGTTTTCAGAACAGGACCTTAGATAAAAGTATATTGTAAGTTATATCTTTTATACATAGTATATTTATACAAAATTGAATATTATGATATATTGATGAGATGTTATATTAATAGTTATAGATACCATCATGTGTATAAAATTTTGAGGTTGACCTTATATTTAGATTCTTAATACTTGTTTTTTCAATTTAATAGATGGAATTTCGAAGTGGATAATGATATATTTTGGATTGATATATGTGACACATTGGTATAAAATGAAGTATTATTTTAGAAATAATTCCATTAATTTTGGGGTACATATGTTTAAAGTTATTGGTTACCATAAAGGTTAATATGATATATGATTTATATTTAAATATGGTTTATTGATTTTTTTCGATGTTCATCATATTTTGGGAAAGTTATTGGAATTTTAATAATATATTTTTATTAAAAGATCAAATAATGGTTCGGTTGACAACCCATCACATCCAGTAGGCCGTGAAGCATGAAACTCGAACCTAAGGGTGAAAAGGGAGAATCACTTATAACTAGCCTGGGTGATGTCCTAGTAAGTATGATATTTTTTATTTATGCTATCTAACATATAAAAGTTATTTTCATTATAGTAAAATACTTTTAACATATATATAACAATGGGATAAGAAATTGATTTGATGTTAAGTGATTAATTATATTTGGAAAGACATTCACTATTTTGGGAAACCTATATGACTAAGGTAAAGAGAATATTATTGAATTTTATTTGAGAAATAATGGATGATTTTTGAGGAAAATATCATTTATGGTGTCTCAGGTTGTTTATCAAAATCGTTATCCTATATTTGTGATTATATGGTTAGGTCATGCGCATTTTGGGAGATAAATATTAAATTTCTATTCGAGTACTATTTGATAAAATCCGTCTCATTTTTAGGTATAAATATTATCTTGTATTATTTTTGAGGATTTTTAAGTAGGGTTATTTTTTAAATGATCTATACTAAACATTTTTTATTACTATTGAATTTTGGAGTTTGAATTAGTTTTCTTTATATGATGGTTTATTATTTTTTAAAAGCATCTTATCATGTACTAACCATTTTGGTTTTTTATTTCCTAAATATATGTGGTAAATTTTAATTATTTTATGGATTATGATGTCCTGTAGGTATTTAATTTAGTGCTTATGTAATGAAAAATTCATCTTAAATACTCATCATATGGAGTAAAAAGATGATATTAGGGTAGAAATTAATTAAATGATGAAACTACACATATCAATTATGTATATTTAATCATGTTCTTAATATAGGAAATAACATAATTCCTCAAAACCATAAAAAATATTCTTATAATAAATATATTAAAAGTTTACTCTTATTACTGAGAAATGAGTGTCCATTGAACCCAACGTAGAATTACAATTTTTTGGTACTAAAATTTCTCATGATCATGTTCTTTATCAATACATAATTTCAGTTGGGAGATATATTTATCTTACATATCCTTGTTTTCACTTCCCACTAGTGTTTTCATATATTGAAACCAAGATATTTATTATTCTATATGACCTTAATATTTTTCATTATGTTTTTAAGATGTTGTATTGATGACCTTTTTTATGTGAGATTCCAACAAAGGTATTTTAAAAATTCAAACCATAGGTTACCAAGAATGAGATAAAATTTTCAAGATACAATTTAGTAAAGCGGAGAAATTTAATACCTCAAAATTTTAAAAGGAAATACTATGTTCAACATCGTTAAAATATACAACACAGACCATAAATGAGGAATGAAATATTATTATATAAATATGACTTTTATAGCATAACTAATAAATTGGTGAGTATGAATAGTAATAACTAATTTATAAAATAAATATAAATTTAATAATAATTAAACATTGAAGGAATATTTATTAGTAAATAAGCACATAATGTTTATTAAATTCATGTTATTCTTTAAAATTTCTCTTTCTTCAAAATTTTGTTATTGTTTTTTATTGTGAGATAATATTATAATTATTTTTTGGTATTTATATAAAAAACATTTGAAATAAATTATTTAATTTTTTAGTTATTCATGTTAAAATTATCTTAAATTGAATTATTGAGATTTTTCTTAAATATTGACTTTTCAATGAATAGTCAAAATTTCTGATTTTAACTGAAAATTGTGTTTTTATAATTGAGAAAGTAAAATTATATATTAAATTACTATAAAACATTAACTACTTCATATATATTTAAAATAACTAAAATTAAATATTTTAAATTTATTTTATACTTGAATTTATTAAAAAAAATTATTTAAAAATTATTTTTTTGGAAAAAATAGTAGTTTATTTTGTTTATTTAGGTGTAAAATATAGTATTATATTTTTTTAAGTTGAATTTAGAAAAATTGGTTCCATATTTGGAATCAATGATTCCAAATGTATTAAATAATAACTATTTTATTTTTTGTAAATATCCATAGTTAACGTAATAAGTTGGTTTACCATAATAAAGGAAAAATCAAGTAATTTGATGTTAACAATAAAATTATAAGGACAATAAAACTAACTTCACACTTGTATAGATATTAATTAATGATTTTTTATCCTTAATAATCATAAAAGGTAGAATTTATGACATTATTAGGCAACTTGGATGATATTATAAATTTTATAATATTTCATTTATAGAAAAGTAAAACATGACACCCTCTTAATTTTAATAAATAAAATATTTTTTAAAATATGTTTTTCTAGATAAAATTTTACATTATAAATATTATTTTGAAATAAAAAGGATATATCTTAGCCATGGTAATTTTTTTTAGTGGAGAAAAAATTTCCTTTAATGATTTTACAATGCTAATGCAATAATTTTTCAATTAATGAAACAAATCAAATAAATGATATTAAAAGTATTATAACAAATATAATTTAAAATAAATATTTTTATAATTTAATTTTATATAAAAATATTGCATTTCTAAAATATAATAAAATATTTTATTCTAATTTTAGATATTTTCTTGATATTTTTAAAGTAAAATTAATGAATAGTCCTAAAAATTTAAATTTTCGGGATTTTAAAATAAATAATATTTTATTAAATTGTATAAAACTACTAAAAATAATTTATTATAAATATTTATTATGATAATGTTTAATATATAATCCATGGTCCATTTATTAGATTTTTTCCATATTATAGTTACCATATTGACCCTAAAATTTTAAAAATACTTGTTGTTGTGGTAAGAGTTAAAAGGGTTGAATGGAAGTTATTAACAAATGATATGGGTTAAAATATAGTAAAAACTTGTATGGGGATTATTTTATGAGAATAGTTTGACCTATACTCATATAAAATTTTAAATGACTCAATTTTTATCCATTATTAATTGAATATTAATTTATATTAATTTTATATTTTGAGAATTTTCAATAGTGCCCTCCCATCTCATATAGAAGGGATCCTCTTTATCTGAATACCTCACACATAAACACTAATTTGATTTAGACATGAACTGTCTAAATACCTTACCATAATCGATGCCCACATTGTAGAACTCTTATTTTAGGAATGACACAAAACATAGTATGCTTAGAATGTTAATCAATGAAGGTTATCAAATTAAGAGGTATTGTTTTTATATGATTATTTAAATTTTTATTCTTTTATACCTTCATTAAATATTAATACAATTTTATATTGTAATAATAACAATATCCTATAAATTATGAGATGTTTTTATGATAATTTCACAACATATATCTTTCTTCTCCTCTATTAAATTGAAAATGAGACTATCATTCATGTGTGTCACAAAATACCGCATCACGAACCAGTATAATTCATTTTCCATCACCATAACCCATAGTAAATTATAATTAATTAAATAATATTTATATATGATATTAATGAAATATTTATCATTATATAAAAGTTAATATATTATTTACCTTCTTACCATTCCATTCACTGAAAAATCATAACATCGTTCACGCGTACGTGGTGGCTACCACTTCCACGAAGTGATGTAATTCATTTTTTATCACCACATAAAATTGATGACATCTATATCAGTGTATTTATAGAAATCATATGATATATATTATATTATTATCATTATTTAATGATAAATTATTACACAACTTCTTTCAATAATTACCATTGAAAAATTAAATGTTACTCATATTTACGTACGACTTACTATATTTTTTAATTTAACATCAATAATTTTTCCTAACTATATTTAATTTTTCAATTTAAAATTTAAAATGATGTCTAAAAATTTTATTATTTCATTATTATTACTCTTTAGATTATGGAATAATAACATCTTTGACTATAGTCCACCTACCAATGTTATCTATGACTTATTAACCATATATTTCTATAGCATATTACATGAACCAAAATGATTAATTAATTGTTATAACAATTTAATAAAAGGATTATTTAAATTAAAAAATATCGAAGGAAATTAAATAACTAACATATGTTCATTAGTCACTAATATAAATAATATACATGACGATTCAAATTCAATGTTGGAGATTTTTGTTTCACATTTATATAAATCGTACGTAGGCCTTATACACTACTTGGTTATTTTGTGCGGTTTATATACTTAAATTTTTTATTATGATTCTCCTATGAAGATTATGGTATTTACATACCAAACAATTTATCTTTATTTCATGTAGCTTTGGAATCACAAATTACCAATGTGGAAGTGGTTTATTTCAAAATATGATTATTATTCTATATTTTTTATGTTCATGTATCCACTAAGAAATGATGTTAATCCATGTATATATTTTAAAAAAATGTTTTCATATGTTTTTTAACTATTCTCCAAAAAAATTTAATAATATTTATTATGTTTTTTTATTTTTACAAAATGTCTTGAAATGATTTTTTTGTTGTTTTCCAAACATGGTACTTTTTTACTTTTACAAAAAAAATAAAAGTAACGGTCTTTAATGTATGATATATGAGTTTATTTTACTACCTTAATATAAAATAAATTCTTTTAAAAATTATTTAAATGTTTATAAGTTTATTTTTAAATAAAATATTTTTTATATAAGTGTTCAATATTTCAAAAATTGTAATATCAAAATGGAAATTTTATTTTTCTCATAAATTATTTGAATTGATATTTAAAGATCATTTTCCATACAATATTACATGCATTAATGGTAATTATTCTTTAATGGGGTTATAAATCAAGAATAAAAATCTATGTATCTTTTATGTTTATAATGAAAATAGATTTATTAAACATGTTTCTATTACTTTTTTTATTCTATGATGAAATTTTATTAAAAACCATTTGTTTTCTTTGTGTTTGATATGATGAATGATTTTTGTTATTGTGGTGCACATATATATATATTTCATTATATAAAGTATTTTACATATACCACCCTCCAATTTATTAGTTGAATTTTGATATATCATGAGACAAATATAAATATAATGGGGAGTGGAAACAGCTCAGTAAGGGTCATTGTACATTATTATAGTCATGGGAGTGAACCTTGACAACTATCATGGGTTTAGAAGTGAGATAATTCTACTATAATTGTCTTGTAAAAGTATCATTACTTCTGTGAAAATTATTTTCTATCACTACTTATATGGCACAATTTCATGAATTATTCCAATGATATGCCTTCATGGATCATGTTCTTAGATTTATTTATGATTAATGTCTCATTAATTTCCAATATTTATTCCAGGACTCAATATTTTGATTTATGATATGAAGGGTGAACTTTTAAAATATTAATTTCTTATTCTTATGCCCTTATGCTCATATTGTTCTTATTTAATCATTTATATATCTCTTATTTACCCTTATAAAGATTATGATATAATACATTTGTTCTGTTTCCTTCCCCAGTGTTATGGAAAAGATTTTGTGTAGGGTTTTTCAAAGTATGGTTCTGAATGTGAAATTCTTTTTGGGGGTGATAATGATTTTTATGAACATGTTTTCTAATTTTCCTATATATGTCAATTTATTTACCAATTCTATAAAAATTAAACTATAAATGTTGTTATATATGAAATTGACCCAATATTTCCTCTGATTTTTATGTTTTATATGGTTATAATTTGGTTAGCTTTATTAGTATCAAAGATAGAAATGTAAAGATTGTGTTTTAAGCACCAAATCTAGGAGTGCGGGTTCTATGTTGTTACAATATATTCATGGATTTTAGGTCATTAACCAAATCAACTCAACCAATTGGATTTATGAATGTTTTAGAATGATTTTAAGGCCTTATATCAATTTTTAACAATATTTAACCCATGTTCCCCTTAATGATATTGTAAAAATTTACCATGGTTATTATTCATAATGATCAAAATAAAAAGGGATCTACATACCAGATTTGAACCTCATGATTCCAAATATAGCATCAATTTTTCTATATTCAATTCCTATAATAAGAATAAATTCATTTTAAAACAATTGGGTAAAACATCATTATCATTCTTAGAAAAATATAATTTTTAAGTATAAAAATGGATTTATTTTTATCCCATACATAGAAAAAATATTAGATACATTTTAAAACATTTTATTAATATATATATATAATATTTGAATTATTCACTAATATAAATTATACAATAATTAACTGTATAATTTTTTTTTCAGAAAACCATATAATTAACTTTCAAATTATTTTTATTTTCAATAATAACAATTTGACAATTAATGAATTCATTTATACATGTGTAAACCATCCATAGTATATAATATAAATAATCATATTTATATCCTCAAAACCCGATTCCTAATAGATAAATATCACATTAAATAATAATATGTTATTTGTATATCATGGTTTTTTTAAACGTGGTGTTTTAGGTAACACATGCTATGAGAGAAATAAAATTTATTTATAGATTAATATATTCTAAATCATTAGGGTTTTACATATTTAAAATATCTATGAACATCCCTAACACCTCTCACGGGTGAATGGTGTATACCATATATCACATTTGAGAATGTATATAGTAGTTCCATCACATATAATGAACTCAACATCCATGTATTTGGAATACGATCTATCTTATGAAGAATGACTGGTGGAGATATGGTATTAAAGAGATATGGTTTTATGGAATAAAAACTCAATCCTAGTCGAGTAATTTGTTGAAACCATAAGTTTGAGGAAGCTATTTGGTAACCAAAATATGTAATGAGTGAAAAATACCCACTTTTATTTTCACATTATTATTAACAATTTTGAGGGTTCAATTCATTATGAATTGAATAATATAAACAATCCAAAATTATAATGCCCTATATTTATGATAGCATGATTTGTATATAATATTTAATGAAAATAAATCAATTTATAAATAAGATATTACCACTATAATATATTCATTAAAATGTTTTTTAAAAATTGATGTAACCATATTATTGAATCATGAAAAGAAATTATAAAAAATAAAATCAAGTAGTATAATCCTTCCTAAAGAGTATCATTTTATAAAGCATGTAAGGGTGGTATATTCACTGTGGTATGACTTCTACTGAGACCATGTCAAAATACATCAATTTTTTATTGAATAAAACATTTAAAAGTTACATTCAAGAGCATGGAAATCACTATAAAAAAATTCTATATAAATATCTACTTGTAATAACCACAATTTTTTACCTTTCCATGAGGTCTTACACGGATATCTTACAGATTATTTTTAGTCGAAGTTATGATGATTAAGCATGTATTTGTCAATTTAAAAAATTATTTATTTATCACATGAAATTTTTATATTTAAAATTTCTACTATTAAATAAAATACACGTAATTTGTTTTGGTTAGTTAATTAATAGAAAAATATGCGTAGTTATAAAACTTGTAAGTTCATTTTTTAATACATATTTAATGAAAAAAAATTCTTTTTATGAAATATGCCTTATAATTTTTATAAAATAAATATTTTATTAAAACTTTATAGTAAAATATATTTTTTATATGATTAATATGTTAATAGTAACTAAATTATTAATTAATTTGAAATACGAATGGGAGTAGTTAATACCTAAGAATTCGTTTTTCTATTAAATAGTTTTCTTATATATCAAATTTTTTAATTATAATGACAATTTACAAAAAATTATAAATTATATTTGATTAAAAAGTTTCAGAATTTAGATTCATCATATCATGATTTTGATGGCTGGGTTATCTTATATTTTTAGTAACGAAAATAATTACCATGGTAATATTTAATTAATAGTAATGGGGGTAAAGATGGGTAAAATAGTGTGGCTCAAATTTGTCAAAAATAAACTGAATATTAAAACTTCTAAAAAAAAATTTTTAGGTTCTAAATACATACCAAAGTGTCATATCTACCATTTCTCACCAAACTCGCATATTCCTCCATTATATTCCATCTTTACTCCTTACCTAACATGTGTTTCCAAATAAATGTCCCCCTTTTCAAATATATAAGTATCTCATTTCCAACATTTTATTTCCCCTCTATTCCTAATAAATTACCTTTATCATATTACAATTATACACCCCTATATCCCAATTCATCATTTGGAATACCACATTGAAAAAAAGTTCCCAAAATCCCATATTTTCCATAAGTATTTTAAGATATAATTCAAGTCTTCAGTGTGAGTGTTATCAATTCCCTAACCTTTTCATATCCATATTTCTCATCCAAATCAATTATAAAAAATATATAATATGTATATGATTGTATTTGTGTCATTGAATGTTATTATATTATTGGAAAAACAATTTTTCATCTCGATATAATCCAATTAGAAATGTAAATGTTTCTCGTATAATGTGAAAACTATAAGATCCATGAATGGTAATATTTTCATCACTACCTTAGATGGATGGTTATAAAGACATATTTAATGAATAATAATGATAATTATGAAATTATTAATTTTATATAAATTTAATACTATTATTCACACATGATAATAGTGTACCACCTTTTGTTCGTTAATATTTTTTTGATACAAACTCTTCACTAATTTAATCATCATGAATTGTAAGAGAAACTCTCAAAGAATGAACATAAAATTTTATATATAATTATGTAAAATAAATTATTTTAACATAAATAATCAATAAATTATAAAATTTTTATCCAATAATGAGAATCGATATATACAATACAAAGTGGGTATGAAGTAATCAAACTGACTAACATCTAATGAAAAACAATGAACAATAACTAACTAATAAATGTATTATAAATTATTAGATTGAACTTGTGTAAAATGTAATATATTTGAATAACCATCTAAAATAGTTTATTAAGATTAGTATGTTTATTAAATATGATTTCAATTCACTTTAATGGATGTCAAGAGTAACGGTAATGGATTTTTTGAACTCAATTTTCATTTATTGAGTTACGATTGTTCTTCATAAAAAAATTTCTTATATTTTTTGATAATTATACCTTATTATCGGATAAAATGTTAACCCAAATCATGTTTTTGGTATTTAAATTTTATTCACATATACTTCTTTTTAAATGTTTTATATCAATTATTCTTATTTGATGGATTTATTTTTTCATAAAAATATTAGGTTATTTTGAATAATTTTTATAGATTATAATGGATATTTCCCTACCATAACCATATTATTCATTTAAAATAATATATATTTTATATTTTGAAATCCAAATATTTAATATCTCAATTTATCTTTACACTCCTCTATAACTCATTTTAAAAGGTTTTTTTTTCATTCTTTTTTGGTGTGGGTTTCAATAATGGTATTTTAAAATAGTAAAAAAGCATCACCACAATCCTATATTTTATATTATAATCTACATTTTTTGAATTGAACTTTATTTAATTTCATAGTTAAATTATTTTTATTTCATTTAAATAATTTTTTAAATGAATTTAAAAGAACATTCAACAAAAATTATATTAAAATTTACTCAATGCTTTATTTTTTAATTGAATGGTCAAAAATGATTTCTAAAATAATTTTTTATGATTTCAATACATTTTTCCTCTTCATATATAAATTATATATCTCATTTGGTGTTATTTTTTATGAATCACCCTCTAAATACATTGATCAAATAAATCATTTTTGGGTGATTTTATTTTTAGTATGAATCTATCTAATTCTATATGTCATTCTAGGTTATACAATTTGAACATGTTTTGAACCCCAATTATTACAAAGCATTGTAAATGATATAATGATTTATATCATTTCAAACACTTATATATAATTATTATTATGTGATGGGTGGGCCATATATCCACCTTCAATGCATTCATTAGTGTTTTATATCTCATCAGATAATGATGTTATGTATGGATGTGATTTTGGGTAGCTATATTCATAATAATTACGCTTGTTCATGATTGTGGATAGCTATATCAACCGAAATTGTGTGTGGATTTGATTTTTTAGCTATATTCATAAGAATTTTGTGTGAATTTTATTTCACTTATCCACATTCCCAATAGTTTTTTCATGGTCTTGATTGTAGTTAGTTTTGTTCAAAATACCATGTGTGGACATGAGTGTTTGTAGTAGTGTTCATAATCTTATAATTTCTTATGATTATGATTACAAAACATTTCTATGTTATATAACCATTTATACTCCTTGTATCATGTTTATTATTTCAAATTTTTAGGTTTTTTTTCATGGTAAATGTTTTATAATTCCATAGTTCATGACATTATATCATGATTTATGACTCCTTTATAAGTTTTACTCTTCTGATCATTTGATGTCATTTCTTTTGATGTTTCCCTTTTACGTGTGAAATTATTTGCAATATTATATATATAAGTAATCTTTAGATATAAATTTTATGATATATGTTGAATAAATTATTTGAAATGATATATTTATGTTATTAAGCTATAAATACGTTTAACCTTAGGGTTCTAAAATTTTGTGATTATTTGTGAGATATAATGTTTATATTATTGAATTTTTGTAATATATATATATACATGTTTATACTTGTTCATATTATTTGGAATCCAATCTAGTGTGTAATTAATATGTTTATAGCACCAATCCAAAGAGTGTGGGTATGGATCATCTCAAGAAGTGTACAACTAAGACGAACATAAATAGAGTATATAGTGTAATATTTAGGATGAATAGAAAATTAGTATCTTATGCTGATATAGAGAGGACCTAAAAGTATATAAATAATTCATTATTTGATGTAGTGCAAGGATAATTAATTAGATGAAGTTTTCCATGGGTTAGTAGTGGGATAGACATGAACCTTGTAATTGTAGTGGTACATAGAGTGGAGTGACCACAAACAAAACTATATCCACAAAATGGTGATTTTATTGGTTTATGTTGTTATAAATACACATTGTTATGTATATAATCCATTACTATATCCCAATATTGATATGAAATTTAAAATTCATTTGTTTTTGTGTATTATATTTATTCTCTTAAAATTGATATTTGATGAGACTGTGGTTGTTGAAAACAAAAATAGGTTGATGTAGATTATTTCAGAAACAGAAAAATATTAATATATGGGTGTTGGTTAAAGTTAAAAAATGAAAAAATTTATCTATACCCTAATTTGTCCCAATCCTTCAAGGTGTCTTGAGATTCTTATCATAACCTAATAGTCCAAACAAGTGGTATGAGAGAACATAGATTTTGTTTTATAGTGAAATCATCAAAATCTATTTTTAAAATTTTCAAACATATATATTCATTAATACAGCCTCCTATTTTTCATGGTACAAAATTTGATGACTGGAAAAATATGATCTTCAGTCCAAAATCTTGTATTGATGATGTTTTGGGGTATGTACATTGAGATTAAAATTTGATAATGCATGGTTAAAGTGTTCATGATGAAGAGACATAAGATGTATTTAATAGAGTACAAAAAACTGACATACTCAATAATATTTTTCACTTTGATACTACATTTGACATATATTAAATGTGATTGGATGTTAATATGAAATCTTTGGAAGTTGAGGATGTTGAAAAAACTACATTAATAGAATATTTTAGATCTTGTGCCAATGAGTTTTTGGTGAACAATGTTATATATAATTATCTGATTTTAACTAGAAAAAGAGGAGTAATGAAAAAAATATCCTATAGAGGAAACAACCAATGAGGTATTCATTTTTAGTTTATATGAAAATTTTGTTTCTAATTCTACTGTGTAATTTTCTTTAAAATATCAAGACATGGATACCACTCTTAATTTGGAATGAAGTATTGATTTTGTGGAAGATTTGAAAATAAAATCTAGTAAATAATCTAAATAATTTTCTTATAGTTTCCAATATATAATCCATTACTTATAAAATAATGTTGATCAATGGGATATCATCCATATATTTTGTAACATCCGGGTTTTTTTAGTATGTCGAATTTCTAACCTATTTAACATTTTTAAACATTTTTGGGTTGAAAAAACAGTTTCTTTTTTATCAAAACATAATTATGAGAGTTTCATTCAATATATTCACTGTTTTTAGTCATCATCTAAGGCTTGAAAATTTTCATAGAGATTTGGTTCGGTTTTTGGCCTGTCAGTAGACAGAAACCCATGTTTTATAAGTGTGAAACTCTTGTAGATGGTTTGGGAAAATTGTGTGGTCTTCTAGGGGAAACGGAGTGGACCTATAGGTATATTATATTTTGTTTAGAAAACTTTTAGGATCATGTTCATAGTTGTGCAACCATGTCCTCAGTTTTTGATAGAGGGATCGTGAATAACTTTCCCACTATTAACAAAATCGTACATAAAACTATGTGAACCTGGAGCATTGGATAGTGGATGTCACACAGTTGCTGCTTATTTAGATGAAATGAACAAGACAACCATGAAGCTCATTAAATATATGAAACTATAACTTCCCCTTCTTATATAAACCTATTTTCCTCCCCTACTTGCTTCGTCCCCAACACAAACCCGAGGAGAACCCCCTT
Organism: Viscum album; assembly: GCA_963277665.1. Taxonomy (NCBI): domain Eukaryota; kingdom Viridiplantae; phylum Streptophyta; class Magnoliopsida; order Santalales; family Viscaceae; genus Viscum; species Viscum album. The sequence continues at coordinate 159,052,313 of OY728155.1, read as the reverse complement.
CTCCTTAACCTTTAACTTTTGAGGTACATTCTCCATCTAAAATATGTTTCCTCAATTGTATGTGGAGTTAGATCCATATTGGTAATCCTTTGAAGCCTCGTGCTTTTATTTTCCCTCTTCCTCACCATACTATGCATTAAATCTGTGTGAGTGGTTTTAACCTATTTTAAGGGTGTTCATCGAAAATTCTGATATCTTCTAATTTGGTCTGAGTTGGAAGAAATGGCTAGGCTTATGTGTGTATTACAACACAAGGTAGGTGTTGTGTCACTTTATTTTGGGGTTTGTGAGTGATTTTTGAGATGAAACCTTGATTGTGTCATTAGGTAGTTCGAGTGAGGCCCAAGGAATTAAATATCTTCTAAAACATTGTTAAATAGACTGTGTGGGATGTCAATGGGGACACTCTCCCATGTCTATAAATGGTTTGATCTGTCTGAGAGGTTTTGGACCTTGGGTATATTAGGTTAGGTTAGTTTTATTTAATTTTGGTTTTTCAATTTAATTTTATTGAATTTTTTAAAATATATTAATTTTTTCTGATGAGATCTATGGGATCATGATTTCCTTGGACAGAGGATTGAGATAGAGTTTGATATCTAGACTAAGGTGATATGATCATCAAGCTTGGTTTTTTATGATATATATATATATAATCAAGTGGTGTTTATCATTGGTTGGGTGACTTGTTCATTTGTTTGATGTGGAGAGTCTATCATGTTTCAAGCATGGCCAATGCTATATGAGATATTGATGACCATTAGCTGATGTGACACAGTATTTGGGGAACAAGGTCTTTAATTGGTGTGAATTAATTTTTTATTTATTGATTAATACTCAAACATGTTATCCAATTTTTCATTTGCATTCATGTACAAATAGTAAGACTCAGATGATTATGTGGTATCGACCATTTCTATAGATAGAGGACTCTAATGGTTGTGTTGAAGATAATTTGATAGGGGTTCTTGTAATAATAATCCATGGGGTTGGTAAGGATCAATCTTTTTACATTTTTTAGAATATCGGTTGAGGAATGTGGTTTTCTAAACTTTTGGACATTGGACCATGACTTCTTTGGTGGGATGGTCATCACTATTCCTCAAGATGTCAAATGTTGATCTAAAGGTGATATTACTTGGAAGTAAGACATCAATGTGCATTTTACATCATGATATTAGTTTATAGGCTTTCTTATGACCTGAGGACTAAGTTTCTAGGAACAAATTCTTGGTCATGACTTCAGGACATCGTTTTTTTGTTTTGTACATGAGGTGTCAGTTGGTATGAGGTTGTTGATGGTTATACTAGAGGTGGGACCTAAGGGTTCACTTGGACTAATTTACATCAGGGTATTTCTTTTGATATTAACCCTATAGAGGTATGACTATGGCCAGTATCACTCAGCCTGAAGCACACTTCATGTGTCTATATGATTCAGGGAAGTACAAATGGTATAATAGAAATTTTCTCTTAATTAGCCATAAATATTTTTTGTTAGACTATAAATTGGAATGTTGTCGGATTTTTTTAAAACTCATAATGGGTGCATTTGTCCCCATGAATTGTGTAAGTCCATGCTTCTAGTGGTGGGAATTTCAATTCAATTTTTCTCAATTTATAGTTGATATGATTTCTACCTCTATTGATACTCTTGGAATGTGATTGTTACCTATTGTGATATGGATCTTTGTCCTAGTATGAAACGATGTGTTTGTTAGGTTTTTATGCTTTATTATTAGCCATATAGGATTTTTAGCATATATATATATATATATTTGTGTGTGTGTGTGTGTTCCTAGGATATAAAATGATTTTTTACTATCAGTGGGGAAATGGATTATGCTAATATGGGATGGGTTGTTTAAAGTGTCAATAAAGGGAACTAAGTGGTGTTTTCTTACCTAGCCTCTCTTTAGTGGCATCCTACTCAACCAACCCAAGAAAATGGACCCAATAAAATTCATTTGTGATATGTGATATATATATATATATATGTGTGTGTGTGTGTGTGTGTGTGTTTGGGAATGGAAATTAGAGGAGAAGGAAGGCTTGATGTAATCAGGTGATGTTGATCACCATGTTTAGCGGGGAGGTCATTGGATTGAGGTAACGTGGTTTGTTAGGATAGGCATTGCCCAAGGCATATGTGATACATGAGTCTATTATTAGTGGGTAAAGAGCTAAGAAGTTGGATGTCATGTGGCATGGTTGTGATGTGGGAGAGTAAGGGTAGTGAGGTTATGCTTCCTATTATTTCTTTCCCTATTTGTGTTATATATATATTATATATGGTATATCTAACCATGGTAGAGGAAATTTAGTTGAATTACTCCTAGATAGAATTTAATTTAGCATTGAGAGTGTAATGATTTCATTCCTCATGAGTTGGTGTAATGGAACGAACCCTCATAGTCCATTACTTTTCTAAGTATCTAGTGGTTGGGGTATATTGAGGCCGATCAGTTACTCATGAAAGAGTTTCTCCAAAAATCAGTCAGTCCCACCAAACAGTTCCACAGAAACTATGGCACCATTATGGTGGCACCGATGACAGCTGCACCCTAATAGTGGAACTGTCATGGTCGCATCATCATGGATGCACACCGAAATGGTGGCACCTCTTATGTTGTCTCACCAAATTAGTGTCACCGTTACGGTGGCACCATGTCTCCCACCCTTTGTAAAACATTCCATGTTTCCCATGTTTTTCTACTACCACCCCGGTAATGTATCATTTGACATAAAGGTGTTTTAATTCCATTTTAAAAACCATTTCATTCCATTAAAATATGTTTTAATCCCCCAAGATTCATGTGACTCTTCTTTAACAAAACATGTTTTTTTTACTCAGGGTCACTCATTTCCCAGTTCGTTCTAGTTTCACCCCTGTTACATGGTTTCTCTCTGTTTAAATGATATATATTAACTCACAACCATTATCTCCACTATCCAAAGAGGATTATTAAAAAGAATTTAAACATGACGAGTGAAACCACCCAACTGTGTAGTCAATTCTTGATCTGAATTCAAGTACTTGGAAATATTCTCCCTAATTTTAGGATCCTCCTTTTCTTAAGATGAGATCTTATCTTCATATTTCGTTTAAAATTCTTAAATTATTCCATATATACTTACATTGGAGATGAATCATGTGCCTATTCTAGATCTCTTCCCGCTCAGCCTTGGAGCCCTTGGATTTCTTCGACTGCAAGTTGTGCATTCCCAATCCTTGGAGCAGGGAGAAAACTTCTACTGTGGATCATGCAACTATGGATTCTTCCTTTGTCACACTTTTAGGTGCATCGTGTGGGGTGTGTAAGACAATGTTTCCCTAATTTAGATGAAACGAAATCTTAATGAAGATAATAAACCATATTTAAAAAACTATGGGGTTTGATTGATGATGATGGTGCTGTACTCTTTCATCTTCACCTATGTATTTTGAATTGTATGGGCTTATGCCACCTGAAAATGGTGGACATTGGTGGTCCTTTCCTATGCACTAACGATCCTTTTTTCATCTATATGAACATGTAACCAAATGGATGAAACATGGAAACTGGTTAATCATATAAAGTTGGTTTATAAAATAGATTCCCAATGAATAAGAATCCTTTTGTGATCACATTAATTATCCAAACGACATAAAGGAACTTAATAAATGGTGTCAACAAATCATGAAACTTCTTTTCTATGTTCTGGGAATATGTTTGGTTTCTCTAGTTTATGCTTGTGGGGTGATGTGGATGGGGATGGGGTATTCCATTTTTCATTTGTTGGATTTTTTATCTGTGCCCGTATGTTTGGGCTTGTTTCGATTCTAGTACTATGAGGGATCTCACTAATCAATTTTATTGTAGTGAATTTGCAAGAGAACCTAGTGTGAATGCTTAAATTTATGCATGGTTTCTTTTTTTCTTTAGTCAAGGGTTTTTTTCTTGATATTCATCTTAGTTTCTAGGCAGTGGAGAATTATTTTTTCCAATGAAATCACTTGAACAGGATAAGAAAAGTGGGATCAATGGGTATTTGTTTTCCATAAATGGGTTGTGTTCTGTTGTGAATTTGTACATGTATCAAATGTAATGAGAGTGTTTGTGTATGGGTTGGTGTTAGAACCATTAGTTTGTAATGAGTTATTGTTAACCTAAATGTATAATTTTTAGTTCTTATGTTTTTTTATACACACCCACCCATGTTGAGAACATAGTGTCGAACACCCCCCCATTTCACGGGGGAGGGTGTTTTCCAAACATTACTATGAGTGGATGGATTTTATATCTTTGTATGCTCCCTATCTTTAGTATCCCAAGACTCTTTAGGCAGGATGTGATGGTATTAGGTCCAATATAGCCCAAGACCCTTCGGGAACGGTATGTTGGGGTGGTTGGACTAGGGGTGTGCTGACATGTTTGTTTCAAAAGTGTCTTTGGAATGAGGCCTCTGTGTCTTCAGGTGTGATAGTGGTTGTAATGGATCAGGTGACTGCGGGCAAGGTTACATATAGTTGTGCGTCCTAGGTGTCTACAGTCATGGTTACATAAGGTTGTGGTGGCCCATGTGTCTACAGGAAGGAAGCATGGATGTAATGGTCCAATATGTTTTTGTTGGGGTGACAATGGGACAACAGTCAAAATTGCGGGGGAGGCCTAACATGTAAGATGTATTCAATAACTAGTGGAAAATTGGTTTTGGGTACCCAAGTATCAATGTGTTATTACTATTAAATTACCTTACTTGCGTTATTTGGTGAGTGTTTCATGGTGAGAATCAGTGGGTTGATTCCCTTTCTAGGTGTTTTGGATACCTCTACTTATCATAGGGCATTAGTATTCCTCACTAATTGTGCATGAGAGCTTTTGGGTTTCCCTACTGAGTAGAAATATATACTCACCTTTCAAATATAAAACAACTTTTAGGTTTCCATGAGGATTTTGAGGACTGTGCGGGACAATAATAGCTCGGAAATTTAGACAGTTGTTGTTTCTGTTTTCATTAATTTTTGGTACATTCCATTTTGATTTCTGTTGTACATTGTACCACTTTATTTTGGACATGAATATGTGTGTGGATTTTTGGTTTTACTTTTACTTTCAGTTTTTGTAGTTGTTTTTGATTGACCATCTTATCTCTCAAGATTTTTATATAATAAGTGTAATACCTTCCATATTGTGTGAGATTATATAACCATGGTTCCAGTCACCACTCTAGGGCCTATTGAAGGTGGGACTCGGGGGGGGGGGTGGTCATTATCTCTCATTCAACTTGAAGAACGAAGGGTCTAACATTTTGTTGTCCCATTCCTCATCTGGGTGAAGGAGGATTGTGACAGAATGGTATCATAGTGAATGGTTGAGAGATTGGATGGAGTTAGGGGTTAGGCATAGTGAAGATTTCATGGGATGGTAGGGAAATAATGTTAGGAAATCTTGGTGTGTGATATAGGATTGGGAAGACTGGCTAAGTCACGGGATTTTAGGGCCCCCTAAGATCTGATGCAAGGACTCTAAACCTACCTAAAGACCAAGTGTGGCTACACTAATTTTACAGTATATACCTTAGGCAAGGTATATTCATCATAATTAATTGTGTTATTGAGTGTTTTTTGTGTTCTTGAAATTTAAAATGAATACCGAGTTTAAAAAAATTAAAAGAAATCTTTTACACTACTCAGGCTTTGGGATTCCTCGTTTACCTTGTAGCTATAGAACTCAGATGTTTTCCTTGAGTAGTGTGGGATATTGAGGCCCATAAGTACGATATAGATGATTAGTGGAGGACCCATCAAGAGTGTGAGGATTACCAGTGGTAAAAGACGCTTTGTGCCTTTTAGCAGCAAACCCTCATGAAGTATGTCGGTACCGTCATATACATGAAGACAAAAAGCTGGCTCGAGGTGTTGGTGATAACTTTAATCTTGATCCGGGCTCTAGATGAGTACTAGGATCCCATATATATGATCTAGATGTGTGGTGCTTCATGATAGTGGTGGAAGATCTACCTTAGGGAGAATATGGAAGCTGTGGTTTCCTAGACAGACATTGAGAGGCAGTTCTACGTGTAATTCCATTCGTCTAAAATGAAGGTTGGGAAGAGGAATGATTTACTCTCCCTCTAGCTAGGGAGTATGATGTTGAGAGAGTTGGAGATAATGTTTATGGATCTCCTTTGTTTCTCTTAAAACCTCTTCCCGGACAAGGAGTCATAGGTGAGACACATATAGGAAGAGCTCGTACCCTCCCTTCAGACTATGATTACTCCCTTCACTATACTGACAAACCTGAAGGTTCTAGAGAATGATGAAATAGTGGATAAAAATCACACATTCGGAGGTGTTCCACATGAGGGGATCCATTTTAACTTGTCAAAGGGGAAGTCTATTAACTACATGCCTCTGACATTAGGGTCATCCTTGTTTTGGACGACAGGGAGAAGGCCTCAATAATTCTAGTTTCAATATCCTGGTCCTCACCCTTTTTTAACATGTATAGGACTGTGATTCATTATCTACGGTAGTCGTGGGAATATCTAGAAGCAGTTCCCATACCAAGTGCAGTACAGGGGAGTTGGGAAGGTTCAACGCTCGCCTCAGCAGTAATAGTTTCTAGCATAACCTTTTCAACAGCAGCGGCAGGGGCAGCGAGCTCCCACTCCACCGAGAGAGGATAGTGCCAAAAGAGGTTGGCCTCAGAGAACTCTTCAGGGACTTTGACCAGGGCGTGGTCAAGGAGCCAGTGGATAGCCCAGGGGAAAAGGATATGGGTGTGGGTAGTTTCACTCTATAGATGTAGTAGTTCTAGAAAGCTAGAGGCCGTTCAGGGTATGATCAAGTTATTTAGTACACTTTCTCATACCTTGGTTTATTTCAGAGCTTCACACTTCTTTGTTGTACCCAATCTAGCCAATTCCATAGTTGTTGATATAGAAAAACTATTTGTTCCTATGGTGTTGAGTATTCTAGTCGGAGGTCATACCAACTAGTCTTATGCTTTTCGGGGATGTAGACTAATGATGGGGAAACATTAGTCCTATGGGTATCTATTTCTACTTCAAATGAAGCCATAAAATATCATCCTAGGTTTTGAATGGGTATATTTTGTGCCCACCATTATTGAATAATTCTATATAAGGGTTGTGTTCTTAGATGTGGGTGGCCAACATGTAGATTTCATTTTCAAATGGGTTTTCCAGGTGGGTAGCTGGAGAGTGGATCCCTTTCTTTGCTTGTTAGCTAAGCTGTCAGTGGAGTCTCCATATAAATAGATGGTGGAAGTCTTTGGGATTTTTCTTGAGTTCTTGGATGTATTCCCTAGAGAAGTGGTTACTATACCCCAACATGATGTTGACTTCAAGATAAACTTCCAACACGACGCATGTCCGATTTCGATGGATCCCTCTTGGATGGCACCTTCTGAGTTGCAAGAGTTAAAGATTCAGGTTGATGACCCGATGAAGAAGTGCTTTATCAGACCGAGAATGTCACCATGGGGTGATCCGGTCTTGTTCACAAAGAAGTAAAATGGTGGTCCTAGTCAATGTATAGACTACTGAAGGCTGAATTAGGTGACGGTCAAGAACAGTTACCCCCAACCGAGGATTGAATACCTTTTTAATTAGTTGAAGGGGGCATGATGGTTCTCCAAGATCAACCCGTGGTCTGCATATCACTTGTTAAGATTAATGAAGGGTGACATCTCGAACACTACTTTAAGGCGAAGATATGGGAACTTTACAATTTTAGTCATGTCGTTCGGCATTACATATGTATCATTTGTGTTCAGGGGGCTGATGTAATTCATCTTCAATGAATATCTAAACAGGTTATTAGTTTCATTTATTGAATGGATCTTGATCTACTCAAGGTTATAGGTGGATTGTATCGAGCATCTGATGACAGTTTTGTAAGTCATACGACACAATGAGGTCTATCGGGATTTGTCCAAGTGTATGTTCTGGACAAGAGAGGTGCACTTCCTTAGTCATGTGGTGTCCCATTAGGGAATAGATGATGACCCGTCGATGTTCGAAGCATTTGTTTCATGGGAAGAACCTAAGAATGTGGTAGAGATTTGTAGTTTCCTGGGTCTATAAGGATATTACCAGAGGCTTGTTCCCAACTTATATCGTGTTGCAACACCACTGATAGGCTGGTCCAAGAATGACCGAGATTTCATTTCGAGTAATCAATCCTAGGTAGACTTTTGTTATCTGATGGGGAAGCTGGTTAGTTCCCCAGTGACGAGGTTTCCAAAAAAAGGTTTAACATTTGAAGTGTTCTTTGATGCTTCCAGCCTCAGCTTGGGGTATATACTCATGCACCAGCATAGAGTGATCTCTTATGGGTATAGTATGTTACGTCCTTATGAATGTAACTATGCCACCCATGACCTGGATCTTGTAGGGGTTTTGTTTGCACTGATGTTGTGGTGGCATTACCTCATCTGGGAACACTTCATGGAATTCATAGATCACAAGATATTGCATTATGTCTTCTTCTAGTGAGAGTTGAACTTGCGACGGCAGAGGTGGATTGAGTTTCATTAGGGCTGCAACTTTGAAATCTCATTCACCTTAGTAAAGGGGAATGTGGAGGTTGATGCCTTGAGAAGGAATTCGTAGAAGGATGTGGTTCGATAGTTAGCATATTCTTGGGAATCAATGGAGGAGTTGGCTACCTTGTACCTAGATTTAATGGTGGTGGATGGTAGGGGATTCCTGTTTCAGATACATATGCAATATTAATTGGTATATAAAGTGGATGATTCTTAATTAGGGGATAAGGAGGTTGAAATAATGCATGATCTCTTTAGCTAGGGAAATGCTCCGGAAGCTTGGTCGGAAGATGGTCAGAATTAGATGCTTTCCAACAAGACTTTGTTTGCCTCAAAGATGATGCGTGATAGATTTATTGGTGAGTTTCATATCTCACCCATCATGGTACACATAGGAGTTTCCAAGATGTACCAGGGATTGAAGAGTTAGTTTTGGTGGCCTAGGGTGAAACAGGCAGTGGTAGAGATTTTGCTAAAGTTCCTCAAGTGCCTGTAGGTAATGGCTGAGCACTGTGTTCTGAGCGGTCTGTTTCAGCCTTCAGATGTCCCGAAGTGGAAGTGGGATGACATCTTGATGAATTTAGTTATGGGACCACCCATGGTTCAAGATGGTTGCGGTGAAATCTGGGTGGTGGTAGACCGGTTGATGAAATTATCTCACTTCCAAGAGATTAACGAGTCGAGTGTTGTGGATGCCATGGTACAGAAGTATATGGGTGAATTTATTTTTCTGCATGAAGTTACCAGAACCCTCGTTTTGGATAATGATAGACACTATAATTCCCATTTCTGAAGGGTAATACATCATTCTTTTGGAACCCACCTATGCCTTGGCACTACTTTTCACCATTTAAGGGATTGGCAGACAGAGAGGACCATCGGGACATTAGAGGATATGTAATGGGCATGTGTTTTAGACTTTAGAGGTTAAGGGTGTGACACCATCCACTTATATTGTTTTCCTACAACAATATCTATCACTCTACCATTGGAATTTCTTTGTTTGAATCTATTTACATGAGACCGTTTCACTCACCTATTTGCTAGATAAAGGTTGGTGTGGGAGTTGTTCTTGGCCTAGAGTCTATGAAGAGCACAATGGAGAAGGATCATCTCATATGAGAGAGGATTAAGGTGGCTCAGGACTGGATCAATTCATATCCAAATCATAGGAAGACACCCTTGGAGTTCGAGGATTGGGACCACGTGTTCTTAATGTTCTCTCCTCAGCATGGGCAATGGAAGTTCAGCAGAGAGAGTAAGCTTTATCCCAGGTTCTTCAGACCCTTCGAGGTGTTGTTGTGAGTCAGAAAATTGGCTTATCAGCTGGTGCTATGACTACTGCTACAGATGTTCAACGACATGATCCATGAGTCCCAACATCATTAGTATACACACAATGACTCACATGTCCTCGACTGGGTAGAGCTGGATATCGAGGATGATGCGATGTTCGTGGACTGACCCATAAGAATCGAGGATCATGACGAGATAGTGCTTCATGGGTGGACCATTCCCTAGGTTCATGTGTTGTGTAGGCCTTGTGTCCCCAAGGAATTTACTAGGTAACAGGAGGCACAAATGTGTTCCCAGTACCCAGAGTTGTTCTATGTCTTTTTTGATGTTTTCTTTATGCATTGTTGTGGTGTAATTTTGAACCTTTTTTTCTATGAAATGGGAAATATTCATTATTCTCTAATTTTTTTGAAAATTATAGAATATTGGGAGGGTTGGACCAGATCCTTAACCAATACACATTATGGTGGGTGTGATTAAACATGTGAGGGAGACTCAGTTCTGGCCAAAGTAGATATTATCTTGACATGGAGGAAGAGACTCACTAACACATACATCTGGTCAATGTGACCTTTTATGTATGTGTGGATACTTTAGGGAGATGGGTGGTAGTGTAAAAGTAGTTTTTAAGGATATAGATGAGGGATAGGTGTTCTGAGATATCGAGGTTGTTCCAGATTTCGAATGACTCTAGGGTGGTTTCTCTCTGAGTGGTGTCTTATACGGCGGGTGTTCAGACCCCTCTCTTCTCTTTGGGTTTAATCTTGGATTATTGATGATGAGAATAGTTTGAGAGGTATCTGATGAAATTTCCCTAACCCTCTTGGTCCATTAATTTTCCAAATTTCTAGTGTTTGGGGTATCTTGTTCCAATCAGTGACTTATTAAGGTGTTTTTCCAAAAAAAAATCGATCCCACCAAAAAGGTTCCACCAAAACGGTGGAACCGGTCATAGTGTCACCATGATGGTGGAATTGGTCAAGGAGGCACCATGATGGTGGAACCATCATGTTTTCACAATCATGGTCACACACATAAATAGTGGAACCACTTATGGTGTCTCACCGAACCGGTGGAACCGTTATGGTTGCACTGTGTCTCCCACACTTTGTGGATTTTTCCTGGTCTCCAGAGTTTTTCCAGTTCCATCCTAGTAATATATATTTTGATGTAATTTTTTTAATACTATTTTCAAATCCATATAAATCTAGTAAAAGTTTTTTTAAACTCCCAAGAGTCCGTCGACTGTCCCTTACCAAAATGAGTGGCCTTTTTAATTGGTGTCACACCTTTCCCCGTGCATTCCAGTTATTTCCCTTTTATGTGGTTTCTCTCTATTTAGAATAAATATTTTAACTCATAGAAATTACCCCCATGTTTTTAAGAATATTATTAAATAACATCTAATCCATACGTGTAAAACATCCCAACCACATAGTCAAGACAGGATCCGACTTCAAGTACTTGGAAATCGTCTCCCAGATTTAATAATCTAGCCTTTTCTTAATCAGAGTTCCTCTATTCATATTTCCTTTCAATTTGATATAGTATTACCTAGTGACTTACTCCAGATATGAATCTCATACTGTTGTTGGAGCCCTTTCCGCTCATCCTGGGAGCCCTTGGAGTTATTTCACTACAAGTTACGCATTTCTAATCCTTGGTGCAAGGAGAAATCTTCAATAGTTGATCATCCAATTAGGGATTCTTCGTTTGTCTCAATTTTTTGTACATCAGGTAGGGTGGGTAAGACAATTTTTCCTTGATGTGGATTAAACCAAGTATAAATGAAGATAATAAACAAACTTTAAAGAATGAAGGTGTTTTATTGATGGCGATTCGGCTGTACTCTTTCATCTTCTCTTATATGTTGTGAATTTCATGGGATTATTCCAACTAAAAATATTGGTTGTTGGTAGTCCTTTCATGCGCACTAATGAGCCCATATTCCCTTGTATAAACTTCTAATGTATTGGTTGTAACATGGAAAGTGGTTAACCACATAAATTTGGTTGATAAAATGGATACCCAATGAATAAAAATCCTTCTGTGATCACCCTAGTTAACCAAATGGAAGAAAGGAACTTAATGAAGGGTGTGAAAAATATGTAATATTCTTTGATATTTTCTAGTTATATGTGTGGTTTCTCTCATTTAAAATAATGGGGTGATGTGGATGGGGAAGGTATATCCCTTTGTTCAGTTGCTTCCTTGTGGATCTATGCCTGTGTGTTGGGTCTTGGTTTGGTTCTAGTACTTTGAGGGATCTCATAGATCCATTTTGTTGTTGTGACTTTACAAGAGAACCGGGTGTGAATGATTAAATTGCTACATGTCTATTTTTCTTCTTCAGTCCAGTGGTGTTTTGACTTGTGGATGTGCTTATTAGTTTCATGGTAGTGGGAAATTATTTTTTCCAGCAAAATCACTTGAACATGATAATAAGAATGGGTTTCATGGGGATTTGTTTTCCAGAAATGTGTTGTGCTCTAGTTTTGGCTATTTTTCTTTTGTGTATGTATGAATAGTAATGAGATATTTTGTGTATGGGATAGTTTCTGAATGCTTAGGATGGGATGAGTGATTTTTTACCTATATTTATAACTTTTAGTTCTTGTTTTTATTATACGCACCCCACCCATGTTGAGTACTTCGTGCCGAACAACCCCATTTCATGGGGAGGGTATTTTTTACAACATTACTGTGAGTGTATTGTTGTTAGATCCTTTTTTATCCCTCTCTTGAATATCCCAATACTCTTCAGGCAGGCTGTGATGGTATGAGGTTCATTATAGACAACGATTATTCGAGAAGGGTATGTAGTGGTGGTTGGCCCAGGTGTGTGTCGGCTGGTTTGTTTCCCATGTTCCTTTAGGATGAGGCTCAGATATCTTCGGGCGCGGTAGTGGTTTTTTCTTTCCTAGGTGTCTGTGGGTGTGGTTACGTATGGTTATGGTGGACCAGCTATCTATGGGTAGGATGCATGGTTGTTCTTTCCTAGGTGAATGCAGGCATGGTTATGTATGGTTGCAGTGGTCCAGGTGTCTATGGGCGGGATGTGTGGTTGTGGTGGCCCAAAAGGTTGTTGTTGGGGTGGGTGGGGGAAAGTAGTTAGAATTTTGGGGGAGTTCTGAAATGTAGGATGTCTTCAATAAACATAGGTAAAGTGGTTCATGGTACAAAAATATTATGTTTCTATTACTATTACATTACCTAACTTGTGTTATTTGGGAAGTGTGTCTTTGTGAGGATGGGTGGGTAGTTTCCCTTACTAGGTGTTTTGGCTACCTCAACATATCATGGGGAATTAGGATGGCTCCCCACTTATGCATGATATATATTGATTTTCTTTACTGTGTATACATGTATACTCACCCTATATATAACTACTTTTAGGTTTCCATGAGGATTTAGAGGACTGTGTGAGACCATAAAAGCTTGGATGTTGGGAATGTTGTAGTTGTTTTTGTTGATTTTTGGTAAATTCAATTTTTATTTTTCATGTAAATTTTAGTACTTTATTTTGAATATCTATATGTTAGTGTATTTTTGTATTTAATTTTACTTTTAGTTTTTTGAGGTGTTTTGGATTTAACATCGTATCTCCCGAAAGTTTTCTATAAACAGAGTAATTACTACCATATTAGGTGAGATTATATACCCTTGGGGATAGTATCCCCTCCAGGTCATATTGAAGGTGGGTCTCAGGGTTCATTATCTCTCGTTCAACATGAAGAAGGATGGTTATGGCCGTTTACTATCCTATTCCTCATCTTAATGAAGGCGGGTCGAGATAGTAGGCATGGGTTGAGACCCCTAAGGTTCTGGATGAGTCCTTGAGGGAATTGAAGAGCATGGTCCACATGTATGAAATCAGGTACATACATTAGTGTAGGTGGTTCAACAATTGAATTTTACATCTTTTGGTTCATGGCATGATGATAAACAAAAATTGAGTCTAGTAGGATTCATTCATAGGAAATTTAGTGTAGCTTAGGGAAAATATACATTAATGGGATATCTAAATCTGTAGTTCATGTCATATTATTCATTGTTGTTTCTGGGTGGGAGAGGACCAAATGTCGATGATAATTGGATCGAGTAAATGTTGTTAATATTCGAGAATCTTGACACACCCCCATGCTGGAGGGTTATGTTGGATATGTATATGCTAAATGGAACTGTAAAGTGCTAATGAGATGCACAAAATTAGTTAGGAATACAAAATCGACTATCCTAGAGGGACTTTGAGGCCATGTTCATTAGGTACTTATTCACAAAGATGCTTAGGGCTAAGAGAGGGTGGGTGTTCTTAAGCCTACAACATATTGACATGTCCATCATGGAATATATATTGAAATTCAACAAATCTTCTCATTTTATGACCTAGTATGGTGAGAAAAAAGGCCTTGAGGTTGAGGCATTTCATTGTTGGTTTATGGAACACCATTCAGGTGCAAGTAATCATATTCAGACTATCCATATTTTCTGAGGTAGCGAATCAGTCACTCATAGTCAAGGGAAAAATGACAGATCAGCCCTACTTTAGTTAGGTGACAAAATCATGTGATATTAGTGAAATGCTTCAGATGATAGGAAGTGATTCCCAGAGGGGTTTTAGAAAATAGTAATGTCAGAGACTCAGGTTGACCACCTCAGAGTGGATTGTCAATGGTGTTCATCCAGTATGGGTATTCAGGTCATGTTTGGACTTAGTGAGAGCAGCCTCGAAGGGAGTGTCAGGCATTAGGAATGGTTGGGAATCTCGAGAGTATTCTAATGGAATCCTCCTTTGATAGATATAAGTCATGGTTAAATCAGATAGTGATTTCCATTAGATTGCGATACACTGTTTTAGGGTACGAGGCACCAGATTGGTATGGATTAGGTTATTATTTAGTTATTTCCAATCACTAGTGTTGTACAATGCTCCATTTGGAGTCATGTGAACATAGTATGAATCATATGTTGTGGTTGTATTGAATTTTGTGATCATGTGTGCTGGAGAATGTTTTTTAAGTAATAATTAATTTATTATTATTAGGGTGTTGTATTTTGTTTTCAATAAAGATAAATAAATTCACTTTCTAAAATTTATGAAATCACACTTACAATCATATTAAATAAATTATACTCACACTACTTATGAAATTTCATCATATTGAGTAGTATATACTTGAATTAAAAGGTTTATATGACTCAACATGATTCTAGAAAGAATGGATGTTCATATTGAGGTGGTCCTTCAGAGTACATATGGATCCAATGAAAATATGATGATTCATTTTTAGTTTTTATTTCCCACATATCGAAAGTATGTTTTAAAAACTGTGATTTAAGCATGATGATGGAATTTGGGTGTTTTCAATCATATTTAGGGGTGTAAGGAAATGAAGATGTTGGTGAGAGGATGGTAAGTTACAATACATTCCATTATAAGTGTGAAGTTGATGAAACTGGTCTTAAATGTTTTCAAATTCATGGATAATTCATGATTACAATAATGAAAATAAATAAGTGGAGATTTTGTGATAACAAAACTTTCTATTTTTAGTCTATCAGAATGAGACTTAGAAATTCATATTTGTTAAAGGCTGAGAAGGTTGATGGTAATGAGAGACACTGACGATGCTATTTTTCAGTAATACTAATAAGAAAAAATATATAAATCTTTAGAGAATCTAATTTATAGTTACGGATAATTCAATGGTATTATAATCAGAAAACAAATAGCTGCTAAAGTTGAAGATATTGGAACCGGTTCCATCAGACCTAGTGTTCCAATGATAATTGGAGTTACTCAAACACTAAAATGTTTTTATGAATAACTGTCTTGGGAGATATTATGATAATTCCATAACAAAATTATACTGAGACAAATATGAATTAGTAATATAATCAACCATTTCTCATCAATATTTTTTTGACAGATTTAAGTGATAATGAATGCTTTGAATATCTTAAAGAAGTGTGTCAGGTGAAAAGAAGAAAAAAAGATTCTTATTTGATGACTTTCTGAAATTTTTTGTGAAAGGGAAAAAGGGTGTTTTATTGAAGAAACAAGGACTTATTTTCCTTTTTTTTATTATTTAGTGTGGATCATCATAATTTTATGACATATGTTTTTCATTTTTCACAATTTATAGAGAAAATATATTGAAGAATCATTTATCTTCATCATAATAGAGAAATTGTAATGGGAATATTATTAAATTAGTTTAGAGAAATTTTATGTGATGTCCTGTGTTCTAATTTTTTATCAAGTTGGTTAATAAAATCCTAGTGGAAACCCCCCCCATCATAATGGAGAAGTTGTAATGGAAAATTAGAATAATAATCTGATAAGGGATTATGAGGATGATGGAAAATGTATATTTATTTACATATACAAGTAGTACAAAGAATTTTATTGAAAAATTATTTTGGGAAATCAGAATTAGGAATCATATTTGTGATGAATATTTGATACAAAGATTGAAACATTTAAGAAGTCAAAGAGTGACATGAAATTTGGCGGAAAATAGATATGTTGAACAAGTCACTGAAATATTTTTAATATAAAGATGATTGAAAATTATAGAAATTTGTTTAAGTGAAAAAACCTATTCTTAATCCCTTTTAAATTATTTGTGAATTTCTATAAAAGGTGGACAATACTTTGTTTATTTAATGACTTGAATTTCTTAAGAAAGTGGAGAGATAAGATCTCCTACTCTAGTATAAATAAGTTTCCATATTGTGTTTAATTGATGATGTTTTACAAATAAAAAAATAAAGAAGAAGATACAATATAATATTTATGTGGTTACCATATTCAGTTGGATAATCATATCAGCAAAATCTTATTGATATTTCTGAACTGAGGAAGAATATTTGTGGATTTGTTTTAGTGGTGTTCTAGTAAAATGATATTCTTATTTTGAGAAAATAAAACACGTGAAATTAGATTTAGAAATAATATAGTATTTTATTACGAAGCTTAGAAAATGTTCTTGCCTGATACTAGGTAAGGAAGTTGAGATTTTGGTTGAAATACATATTTGGGAATTTAGATAAATAAATGTCATAACATGCTTTTTACCAAAATATTGTAATTTATCTTCATTATAATTGAAGGAAGTGATTTTTTGTATTGATCATAGTGCTATAAGACTATAAGGGGAAATCCTACATATTTTATTCCCAAAAAAAGTATTGTTTTCTAGAGGTTTTTGTGGTATTAGATTACTTCCAACCTATACAAAGGGAGTATCTATTCTTATTGAGAAGTGAACCTTGTAAATTTTTGTGTTCCTAAATATCTATGTTTGTTTTTTTATAGTGAATTATTCAATATTAGAAAAATGTTGTTTCAAGAAGAAGGAAGCTTTAATGAAAAATATATCACTGATTCACACCCTCCTGATATTATTGATAAAATTGTCTTGACTAGTTAATTAAAAGTTGTTTTAGTGAATAGGTTCCCATCATTTAATCTTTATTAATGTTTTGAAGAGTATTTCTGATGGAGAATCTAAATTGTGTAAATATTAAGTTGATTATAATGTTCAATGAAAATAACTATCATATCTAGAAATATTGAATTATTTCATATAATATGTTTCTTGGGAATGATTTTATTGAAGCTATAACATATGGAATCCCTATTATAGGTGATAAGGTTCCACTTACACCTATTGATAAGAAGAATCATCATAATGATGAAAGAGCTGAAAATCCTTTACAGTCATCACTTTTTGAAAGTAAAATTTTAAGGGTTAATGTTGTTTACACTACGTATGTTATATGGGATAAGTTGAAAAACATTTAAAAGGTAATAAAATGTGAAGGATGACAAAATAAAAATATGGAAGAATAATATAAAGATATGAAAATGGGTGAGTATAAATTATTTGGGGACTTCTTTACCATGGTGAGTGATACTGTCAGCACTATCAGATGTCATGGTGAAATGATTGAAGACTCTACAATGATTGAAAATATTTTAAGAATTATTGCCAATAACATTGATTCTAATGTCTCCTCATTAGAAGATATTTATCATATAACACTATCACTGGATGATATATATAGTACTCTCATTACATATGAGATTAGAAGGGAAATATTTATGATGGGAAAGAAGTGGATAGATAAATGCCTTTCAAATCCTTCATAAAATAATATTTTAAGAAGGTTTCTAAGGAATATAATGTTGCTGAATCTGACATAAAAAATGAGGTATATACAAATAATGAATTTTTCCTTATTTAATAAAAAATGTGAGAATATATTTAGGTAAATACCAAGGGAAACATCCTTTGAAGTGATTTGAATGTGGGGTCGTTCGCCACCTTTTGGGTAATTCTTCTCATATAAATAAATAATATGATATTAATGCAGATGACATAAGTCCAAGAAGGATCTGGGAGAAAAAGCATGATAAGTATAAATCTGATTCAAAAGGAAAAGATAAAAAATTATTCAAATCCAAATGATTAAGTTTCTTATCTAAAGATGATGAAGAATAATACAGTAAATATTATTCCAAAATGATTACTAAGTATGCTATCAAGAATACGTTTATTAGAACAGATGTCACTACATAATTGGAATGAAATAGTTCTACAGAATAGGAAGAAACTGAAATATAATTTCATCTGAATGGAGAGTTGAAGGCTTATCTGAAAAATATTGAGAGGATTGTAAACGAATTTTTGAAATTGAAATGAGAATAATATTTAATTTATAATCAATAATTTTCCATGATTATAATGTCAAGTTTCTATAATACATTGATTAATTAATGAAATATTTTGATAAATAAAAAATTTTGTTATGAACATCTATATGAAATATTGAAGGAAAGAGTAAAATAATGGGAAAATTTCCAAATGAATCATTCTAATTCTATGAAGAGAGGTATAAATTTTAAAAATACAATTTCTGATGCTGATAAAATTTCTTGTAATGTGGAACATGTTATGGAAAAACATTTACAATAAATTATTAAAAACAAATATGATATTATTTCTATAAATAATAAATATGGAAATGTTTCTGAAGAGATGAATTCTAGGAATGTTATGTATGAAGCCAAAACCAAAAAATTCATGAAGTTAGAAGTATCAAAAAAATTTGAAGCTGAAAAAGTTTATATTACTTATTATATTGATAAGAATGAAAAGAAAAACATGTTGAAAAATAAGAACCTGATTATTCACCTAAATGTGGTTGGTTAATAATGTTCTGATAATAAACATAAGATGGTTTTTGAGAAACTTGTTCACTAGTCCGATCAGTGTTGATGTTTAAATGGAAAATATTCTATCTATGTATACTGTTGGTATTTTGGTTGATTTGGAAACATGGGAAATATTTTTTTTTTCAACCAAAAATATTTCAACAATTCTGGAAATGTCTAATGAAATTTTTAGGGGGATTCTATACCATTAAAGGAAGAAGTCAGTGGAGGATATTCTGAAGAAACCAGAGAAGGTTGTTGTGAAAATTGGAAATATTTTCTAACCAATAGAAACTATTTATGATAGGATTGAGCAACACAGACACGATGAAAAATGATTTATTTTTTTACCGTCACAAAAAAATTTTGTTAATAAATCCAAAAATATGGAAGTTAAGAAACATAAAGGGAAAGAAAAATCTATTGTTATTGAAACTACTCTTAATGTATCAAAATAATAACAACATTGGATTCCTGATGGTGGGTGGTCTTCACATATGATAGGAGACTTACATAAATTATAATGTAAAATAATTCAAATAAGGAATGATTACATTTTGAAATGATGAATCACATAGAATCAAATGAGTGGGATCATCCATCATTGTGAAATAAAAGTTGAATTCCAAGAAATATTTGTTTTTTTTATGGTACGAAAAAAACATTATATGTTCTTAACAATATTTAGGGTTACAAATTTACAATAAATAATAGGTTATTTCTAATATTTGAGGAAGATGGAAAGATAGTTACAAGAGGTCAATACATAAAAGAAACTTCTTACATGTTGGTGAAAAAAACACTTGTGAGTTGGGTATGATGGAAGAGAATTATTTGGGGTATAAAATGTTGGGGAACATGTGTCAATCAAACATGATCATGTCATCAAAGAGATAATGTGTCTTTGGTAGTCTTGGTATTTCAAGAATAAAATATTGGTGATGAATTATTTTTTAGAAATGAAATATTTTAAATTCTGAGCATTATGATTTTGACATTTTTACAAAGAAACCATTTGAACTAATCGATTCTGATATCTTTGAGACAATGATACATTAATAAATTAATGGAGATAAGTACGTCATTACTATAATTGATTAAATTAATTGCATTAACTGTGTTATTTATTTGAAAAATACATTATATTCTATTAGAATGTATAAAAGTTCCAAGAGGAATGTTTAGAAGGAATGTGAGGATTCAGTGAAGTAGTTGAGAATATATAATTATGTTGAGTATATAAGTGAATAACTTGAATGATATATTTAGAAGCATATATTTTTGCATATGTTCAGTACATCATAGAAACCTAAAAAAATGGGTTTTTAAAAGGAATAACAGAAGTTGGGTGGAAATTAGGAGAACAATGTTACTTAAACATGGTATTTATCATTACATTTTTAGGAAATCCACAATTATTTTTGTGTATATATAACATCAATTTGTTTATAGGAAATATTCATATATTACTGTATATTAATTTTTTATGACAAAACATCATGACTGAAACACTTAAGAGTTTTTGGGAGTCCATACATCTTAAAGAAGGTTGGTGGAAACCATGAAATGTTTTAGAAGATAGGTGAAGATGGTATTTTTCATGGTTATGCTCTAGGTGGAAGTGAATATATATTCTTCAACAAATAAATAAACAGAATTATTGTTTCTATTTCTAAGAAATTTATTGAAAAATATAATAAGGATAAATAGACTCATATAGACAAGGAATTTGAGAAGGATAAAAAAATTTGTTAATAATCATGACAAGGGTACTGAAAATGGAAATACTATTGAAGAATAAGAATTGAACTCAACTATATCATGTAAAGAGGATGAAATTTTAAAATCACATTCAAGGATTAGAAATTAAGAAGAATCTCTGAACCATATTGGTGATCAACAACAGAACGTTCAAAAGAGAAGACCATAAATAAAATCTTACACATACTTCCTTTTATTCGAAAGTGGAGAAAATATATGTCAATCATTCTTTTGAGCACTAGGAATGGTTTCAGGCAATAAATGAGGAGCTGGATCAGATAAAATAAAATGATTCTTGGGAACTCATACCAATGATGGATAAAAAACTATTATTAGAACTAAAATGGGATTTCAAAGAAGATGACAAAAGATGAGGTAGTGACAAGAAAACAATAATGATTAGTGTGCAAAGGTTACTCACATATAGAAGAATTTGAAATTTATGACAATTTTACTTCTAGGTAAATATTATAAATTGTACTAATTTTTTCTACTATAATTTCACAACTATGTCACAAAAATTTTCAAATGGATATGAAGTCTGTATTTTTTAATTGGGCTCTTTATAAGGAAGTTTACATTTAACATCCTTGTGGATTTATTATTATGATAGATGGATATTGTCTATGTATAATGAATAAATCCATGTATGGGATAAAACAAGCTCTAAAGGCATGGAATTAAAAAATGAATAATTTCTCAAGAAATAATAGTTTTAAGAAAGGTAGTGTTGATATCAATTTTTATATAAATAATTATCATGATTTTTCCCTCATGGTAACTTTTTATGGTTATGGAATTATCTTTTGTGGTAATGCTGACTGAACATGTGAATGAATTATTAAAGAGATGAAAATGTTATTTGAAGTTTCCATGTAGGGAAAGATGAAACAATTTATTGCATTAACAAAATTAATAAAATAAACACATTTTTATTTCTAAAGAAAAGTATGCTAAAAAACATCATAAGAATTTCGATATGGGAAAATAAAAACCTGTTTCCAAACTAATTTAAATGCTAATAAAGTTGATTAATAATATAGAAAGAAATAAAGTTTATCAGAAATAGTATCTGAAGCTAATTTAATGTTTTTTTCTATTTTCCTTCCTCAAAACCCAACATTCTTTATGTTGTTACTTTATTTAAATGATTTTAAAGTGCTCCTAATGGAAAACAATTACTATCTAGAAACAAATCCTCCGATATATCAAAGATACAAAAAATTTCATGATTAGATATGATAGGTCTACAAGTATTTATTTATTTGGGTATTCATATAAAAATTGGTTAGGACATGTTCATGATTGAATTTCTATATATGGTAGAGTTTTCTTTCAATGTAAATTTTGTGTTTGGTGTAATTAAAATAAATAAAATTTAGTAACTCTTAGAACGAATGATGATGAGTCTATTGTTTCCACTCAATAGTATACTCAACATATGTCAATGAGTACTTAAATATAAAACATAATTATTCAATTAAATTTACCATTTCTCGGGTGTTGTGATAATAAAAGAGAAATAAACCATACTATAAATATGATATATAATTCATATAATAACATATGGATATCAAATATCATTTCATCAATGAGAATTTAGAAAATAAAGAATTAAATGTAGTGTATATTCCTACATCGAAACATGTTGCTGACATTTTCAGACAACCTTTATCAGAAGAGACTTTTTCTTAATTGAGGTTGAACAAGGGAATCCAACCACTTTCTCATCATGTTTTAGGAATGTGTTTCTTCAATTCTCTAATATTATCTTTGGATAGTGTTTTCAAGGGGGAGAATTGTTTCATAAATATATCCTTAATAAAGAATGCATAAATGGGTATTTTTGGGGAATCTATGAATCTATAAGTATGTGTATGAAGAATTCAAGATGTTTGTTTGAGTGGTTACAGGAAAAGAAAAATTATGTTAACAGAAATGTTGAAGAGGTGGGAAAGAAACGTTTTTTTTATAATCAAAGTTAATAAAGATAATAAATATGTGAGGAAATGATTGAGATGTTTATGTTTCCATCAGTTACTAATTTTTGGAAGCATAGTTTTCCTATCAATAATTCATTTTCCAACAATTAATTATCTCACATAGGCATAGAATTGTTGATTAGTAATTCATATCTTAAGGTTACAATATTTAGTGATTTATGAATATAGGTTTCAAAAAATACCAAAGGGGTTGATTTTTGGGACTAAGTTGGTTGGAGAAGGTATTTGGATGTAAGAAAAAGTTTTTTTATAATTTTATTTCCATTTATTCAAAAAATATAAATAAATTCACAATTTAAAAGTTTATAAATTGGATTTACCATTGTATATATGAAATCATACTTCAACTTCTCAATAATGTCCATCGTAGTCATATTATGTGGTCTAAATTAAAAGGATCATCAGTCTCACAATGAGTCTGTAATTGATGGAAGTTCATATTGAGGTGTTGCTTGAGAGTCTGTCTTGATTTGAAAAAATTATGATGAAGCTTTTATATTTTTTATTTCCTACATATCATGAGTAAGTTGAAAAACATGTGATTATACCTTAATGATGGAAAGGGGAAGTCATTCAAATTGAATTCAGCATTGTGAGGAATAGAATATGTTGCTAGATGAATGGGAATTACAATACATTTCATTATAGGTTAGATTATGAGGATGTTGGTCTTAAATATTTTCAATTTCCTGAATAATTTATGATTATGAGCATGAAGTTTAAGAATAATAATTTTATTGTAAACACACTATTTTAATATCAATCCATAGGTATGAAAATACCAAACATAAATTTGTTAAATTCTGAAAAGGTTGATTGTAATGAGAGAAACAAAACATGCTTGTTTTAAGTCAAACCAATAAGAAAAAAATTTTAAATCATCAGAGAAAGAAGTTACCAGAAATATCTAGTTCATTGGTATCGTAATCAGAAAAAAATTATTAATGATGAAGCTACTGGAACCGGTCCAGTTGGACTTTTCTGGGAACTAATAATCAAATTTACTCTAATAAAAAATGGTTATATGAAGAATTTTCCTAGGAGATATTTAGATAATTGAATGAAAACTGTTTTTTGAGACCGAGATCAGTTAACAGTATAGTAAACAGGTTATCATAGAAAATATTTATTGATTTGGTCATATAATAAATAAAGTTTTGAATATCTCTAATATGTGGTCCAAGAGAAAAGAAGAAGAAGAAGTGTTTTTCTTGAAGGATTTTTGAAAGTGTTTTCAATGGGTGCATGAATCTTTCCTGATGTTCCAGGAAGTTGTTTTAAATTTTTCATCTGTTGGTATAGAGCATTTTCATGGGAAGAAATATGTTTTACATTTATCCCAATTTAAAAAGATAAATATATTTCAGAATATTTTTTCTTCATCATAATGAGTAAATTATAATTGGAATATTATATTTTCAATTATGGAGTGAAATGTTATGATATATCCTTCGTTCAGAATTTTTTACAAGTGGGTTGAGAAAATAAAACTAACTAAATGACATTATCACATTGAATATATTATAATAGAATATTGGAATCATAATGAAACACAAAATTTTTAGGAAGATTAATGTTGTCTATTTCTACATATATGTAATTGTTAAAGAACATTTTAATGAATAAATCATATTGGGAAATCAGAATCAAGAATTGAATTTGGGATGAAGATTTTTTATGAATAATGAAGCATTGAATAATTCATAGAGCTATCCAAAATTGATGGGAAATTAAAGGAGCTAAACAATTCAAAGGATGATCTATTTTTAAGGAAGATTGAAAATTATGTTATTTGGGTAATGTGGGAAAACCTTTTCATAATCCCACTTAAAGATTTTGTGCATTTCTATAAAAGGTGGAGAATAACTTTTTTATTCGATGACTTTCATTTCTTGTGAATGATGAGGGAGAATCTCCGCAATTTTATCAAGAAAAATATTCCAGAATGTGTTTCCTTGAAAAAGATCATTAGTTAAAAGAATAAATTATATCATACAAGATCATATTCATCTGGTTACTATACTAGGATGGATAATCGAACCAGAGAATTTTAATGTGATTTCCAAACTGAGGAAGAAGATGTTCAAATTTTTTCAATGATATTCTAGAAAAATATTATTTTTATATTGAGCATATAATTCATGGGAAATATTACTTAAAAATCAAACTCAATATCAGTATGAATTCCAAAAGTTGTTTTTCCCTACTACTAGGATTGAATTATTTTTTTAATAACATTTTTTTGAATTTTGATCAATCAATTCCATCAAATGTTTTTTTACAAAAACATTGCATTACATATTTGTGCTATATTATGCACATGATGTATTGTATTGATTATAGTTCTACAAAATTGTAAGATAATATCCTACTCATTATATTCCACACAAAAAAATCCAGTGGATTGTGTGGTATTGGATTGTTTCCAAATCATACCATGGACGAAGATACTCTTGTTGACTAATGAGCCTTGTAAAATCATGTGTTCCTAAGGATGTTTTTTTTTGTTTTTTCAGTGTATGAATAATTCATTTACAGGAGGAAAATGATGTTTTTGTAAAACAAACATTATATAGAATACATATAACTGATTGTACCCCTCCCACGCTCTGTGATACAATTATCTTTACTTGGAAATTACATTTACTAGTGTGGTTAGAGGCCTATGATAGATGTGTACTCATGAATTGGATGGAGGTTCTTTCTCTAGAAAGAAATGTGGATGGTGATCTTACATCAGTTAGCCAGTATTAGATATTCGGTTGGGGGTTGAGTTGGTCTGTAGTTGAGTCTATTGGTAAAGTATTTTTTTGGAAGGATGGAAACATAAATTCCTTGAGATGTAATATGTTGAGCCAATAGTGATATTAGTTGGAGAACATGCATCACTTTTCCTTAAACATAAAGTTATGATCTAATGGTGTTTCTTATAAGCATATGTCTGACGGAACAGTTAATGGTTAGTGTGCATGCTGTTGGGATGTTGGTTGCTTGTTTTAGACATGAGTTATCAATTGAAACATGGTTATGCATGGTTTTTCTAGAGGTGGAACCTGTGGGTTCACCTGGACAGATTTACATTAAGGTATACCTTGGGCTACGAGATAAGGATACTCTCCACGAAAAATAAATGAGTTATGACTGAATCAAGTGAATTTATCACTTCGGAAATTGAGTGTGATGTATGTTTATTTGGTTGTTTTGATATGAAGTTTCTCTATTATTTATTTTAGACAAACTACCTTATTGAAAAATTTAATATAGGCACACATTGGTGGTTTCCTACAAAGACTCATCACCACACCCAACACGGACCATTTAGGATGTGTGTAGGCCTTATGGATTTTCATTCACTTAAATATCACAACTCTATAGATTGATCTTTGTGTTGGGATTTTTTTAATTGAATGGAAGGAAAGGTACCATGGGTTCTTTCCTCACCTAGAAGTTATTTTTCAGTTTTATTTATATATCATCATACTTATATGTATGTAATGAGGTTGGAAATTAGAAACCCTTATTTTTATTGATATATTTGACACGATATGTATGAATTTTTTATATTAGTATCTACAATTGGAAGGTTTTGATGGCCAATACTACAAATGGTTTATTTTGATCCTAGGTGTTATTATTTATTCTGATCTATGTTTTTCTTTGAACATTGGTAGGTTACTAGTAAAATCTGTTGGTATTTCTTTTCCTCTACGCATATATATATTATACTATTATTATTATCATCACAATATGGTATAGTCTCCATGATATTATCCATTTACACCATCCCTACTAGTCATAAGCCTTCAGCATACAAGGATGCAATCCTAAGGCCACTGGTACATTGCTCGAATCATTTTTCAAGTGGGTCAATATTTTGGGGTGCTGTAGATTTAACTATGATTTGAAATTAAATTTTTTTATAGATAATATTAGGTTGAGGAAATAATATTTTCCTTTTATTGAATATATTTCATTAATGGGTCTATATATCAAGGGGAATAGTTATCTACATATAGAGCACATACATGAATCAGAGAAAACAATTAGTAAAAAGAATGATATTAATGAAAACATAATTCATCCTTAAATAGAACATAATGAAAAGTTCATACATATATAAATATTTTTCAAGGATATCCTCTTTTAGCAATAATTTTCGTATTGGTTTATGAATCCTTCAGTAGATATATTGAATGGTTCATCTCGAATTCCAGCATTATAACTTTTATTGTGTAGTTTAAATATTAATGTTGTTTCCTATCATCTCTTTTCAAATGAAATTTTCATCTTTGTTAAAGGGAATAACAAATCTATAATAACCTTGAATTTTTATTAAACAAACAAACATAATATATTACATAATCTCCACTTGATACAACATAGAATATCGAGAGGTCTAGTGCCTTTGTGGCTTAGGATCATTACATAACAACTTAAAACATGAAATACTACATATTTATTGAAAACATCCTTTAAATGACCACTACATTCCCATATACATAGCATTGCAATGGATAACCTGAGGACATGCATAAAAAAAGTTTGATCTATAAAGCCTAGTAAGGGCATAAACATGGAGTAACATGGGGAATACAATACATGTTGGACAATGGGCTTATCATTAGAGCCCAATAGAAGAATAATCATAAAGGCGTGATAAAGTATAATAATCATAACATGGAAATGTGGCAACAACACTTAACATGGAATTAGGATGAGCCAAGGATCATTGCACATGGAGAATGAGTAAATCCCCATTGGACTTGAAGCATGAGTAAACCCTCGTTGCACTTGAATTAGCATGAGTAAACACCCATTTCACATGACAAATCATGACACTATACTTTTCCTAATGCATTGGAGTTCTATAAGGGCGCACCCTTCTTAAACATTTCATTTCATGCATAAGTGTGCTACATGAATCATATAACATGGATTCAAAAAACATCATCATTTATTCCATGATAAAAGAATGTGGAATAGATACATAAAACTCTTTCAACAATAAGTAAATGTGAATAAAGGCGAATACCCTTGATAGAGAAATGGGCATGGTATCTACTACACTATGACAATGGCTTGGAAAATTGGTGCAATTTCGGCAGCGTAACGGCGTGACGTAAGAATTGATTCAAATGGTTGATGAGAGAGAGGGGGTGTATCATCATATGTACATGAAATGGACCGTATGAGGGTTATATATATACATGTCCCAACAATAGTAATGGAATTTATATTCATGATACAAAATAATTTCTTGAATTTAATAGAGGAGAATGAAATTACATTTAGAATTTTGGCATAGTAACAGGTGAACATGGGAGGCATTTAATGAGAGAGAAAGGGGTATCCCATCATTAAAATATAAAGAGGACAATATGGGAAAGGTGTGAAACCATACCCCAACATTTATAATTTAAATTAAAAGGGCATGAAATTTTTAAGAATATTGGAAAAAATGAGAAAGGAAGAAAAACCCTTACTTGGAAGTGTGCTTCTAAAGGATTGAGAGAGGCTTGAGAGGGGCCTCTTGGGAGCTTGGGGAACCCTAGGAAGACTCTATAGAGAGCATGGAAGATTTTGGACAAAATCCAAAGGCTTTGAGTGAGGAGGAATTGGGATTGTGGGCAGGTTTATATAGGAAAGGTGATAGAATTATTTATTATTTAGGTTTGGGACACCTCATATTAAACTAATTCAAACCACAAACAAACCCATGGTATTCGCCAATGGTTTTTGGAAAAGGGAAGTGGAAAAAAATATTTTATAAGTCCAAAGACCATTAATTCTTTGTAAAATAAGTCAAACAAACCCAAAATCACGTTATTTTAATAATAAAACATATATTTTCTTAACATAAAGATTATAGTATTTTATTACATCACTATTGTGTCATTATGATGTCATAAAACACATTATATATTTAAACGGTATTTAAATTTTACCGAAAATTTTGACAATCTCAAAAAAATTGGAAAAATTTACCATTGGATATTTCGATGTCGTGATTACAAATATAATATTTATTTTATGTAAATAAATTTCTAAATATTTGAATTTTCACTTTTAAAACAAAACCGTCATTTATCGAAAATTCATGGGTTTTGACAAAAAATGGCTTTCAAACCTTAATAAAAATTACAATTGTATTCATAAAATTCTTCGATCATTTATATTTAATAAATATTAATTTAATAATAATAATACTATTTTTTTAAAATATTATTTAGTCCAAAAAACTATTAATTCGTCAAAATAGATTTCTTAGTTGAACACTAACTAAAAAACTATTTGTTCTATAAAAACTATTTGCAAGGTAAAAATAATAATATGGAAGTATATTCATTATTATATACATAAATAATGTACATAACCATAGTACTAGGGTCTTGTTAATAACCCCTTATAACACCCGCATAAGACTATAGTGTAAGGTGGCTCAGATAACATTTCTCGGGTGGTAATCTCTACCAGTTTCCATTTATCTCATAGGCGGTCTCGCTCGAGCTTAAAATATTCAAGCTTGGCTTGGACTTGGTCAAGATCGAAGCCCAATGACACCACCTCCTTTCCATGCTCTGAAAAAATGGGCTTCGTGTGGGGAATGTCTACTGGATGAGGCCATCGCTTCCTTTTTATGAGTAAATTGGATTTTTTAAAGCCCTATATTTATACAAATCATGTGATCAATGTTCAATGGAAATATTAGCAGCGGTCATAGTTCATAACATGAAACCATTGAAGATGAGATTTTATTTAAACATTTTACATAAAGATATATATAATTATATCAAGAGAGGTTTCTATTAATGAAATTTTGGGTCGTTATAATCTTCCCCCCTTAAAAACTTTTTCCCTCGAGATTTTCTTTTCCCAAACTAAAATAGATGTGGGTAACTATACTTCATCATATCTTCCAATTCCCACTTTGCTTCTTTAAACTTATTGTTCTATCACAACACCTTGATGATGGGAATTGTCTTATTTTGTAGAACTTTTTATCTACGATCTATGATCTTCACTGGTTGCTCCTCATAAGAAAGATCATCCTCTAACTGTACCACCTCTAAAGAGAGTACATGTGAAGGGTCTTGTATGTACTTCTTTAAGAGGGATACATTAAAAAAATAATGTACTATGTCCATGGTAGGTAGAAGTGCTAGTCGATAGGCTACAGCCCTGAGATGATCAAGAATCTTGAAGGGGCCGATGTACCTTGGACATTATTCCCTTTCTATCAAATCCTCATGAGCTTCATCCATGGATATATGCGTAGAAATACCTTGTCTCCAACTTTAAACTCAAGGTATCGTTGATGGTTATCTATATAACTCTTCTGTTGACTCTGGGCTGCCTTGATATGCTGCTGAATGGTTTTCACCTTTTCCGCCATTTCTTTGACAATTTCTGGTCCAAGCAGTTTATGCTCACCGACCTCATCCCAACACTTCGGTGTTCTACACCTTTTCCCATAAAGGGATTCATATGGTGCCATTTGTATGCTAGAGTGGAAACTATTACAATAAAAGAACTCAACTAGAGGAATATGTTGATCACATCCCCCTTTAAAGTCCATTGACCACGCTCTCAACATGTCCTCATGTGTTTGGATGGTCCACTCGGATTGGTTATCAGTTTGAGGATGATAGGCCATACTGTTGTTCAATTCAGTATTCAGAGCATGTTGAAAAATCTCCCAAAACATAGAGGTGAATCTTGGATCCCGATCAGACACAATAGATAGTGGTACTCCATGCAGCCTTACCACTTACTTGATATATATCCATGCCATTTTATCCAATGATAAATTATCCCGAATAGAAATGACATTTGTAGCCTCTGTAAGACGATCCACAATAACTGAGATTGCATTGTTGCCTTTGGATTTCTTTGGAAGTTCGGCGAAAAAGTCCATGGTGATGTTCTTCCATTTCCATTCTTGTTTGAGAAACAGTTGCATCATCCCCTAAGACTTATGCCTCTCTAAATTCACTTCCTAACACACTAGGCACCTTGATGTATATTCAGTGATCTCCTACTTCATATTATCCCACCAAAAATACTCTTGGAGATCTTGAAACATCTTTGTGTTTCCTGGGAGAAAAGAGAAATTTAAACTATCTGCATCATCTAAATGTTCCTTCTTCAGATCCAAACTTGATGAAACACAGTCCTTTTCCAAATCTCACAATTCCTTATTCATTAACATTAAACTCCATGGATTTACCTTTTCTGATAGCTTCCACTTCTTCCTAAATTCCCACATCATCCTTTTTATCATCCATTAACTTTTCTAAATGTGATGGTTGAGAAATCATTTTTGAAAGGATTGATGATGTTCCCTTCATTGTGATTCCAATGTCCATATTCATCAAATCTAAGAAGATTAGATCCTTTGTAATTCACTTTAATTATAGACTCGTTGGGTCTTTTCTACTTAGGTCATCCTCCAGCTTGTTCGCTTTCCCAAGGTGGTAATGGATTGAGAAGTCATAGTCTTTGATCAGCTCTAACCATCTTTGTTGGTGCATGTTCAACTCTTTCTATGTAAATATATACATTAGGCCTTTGTGGTCCGTATATATTGCACACTTCTCCCCAAAGAGATAATGCTTCCATATTTTCAAAGTGTAGATCACTACAGCCAACTTGAGGTCATGTGTTGGATTGTTCTGTTCAAGAACATTCAATTTTCCTTGAAGCATATGCAATGACTTTGTCATTTTGCATCAACACACATCCCAGGCCCTTCTTCTATGCATCACTAAAAACCACAAAAAGTTCTACACTTGTGGTTAAAGTGATCGAGGGCGCAGTGATAAGCCTCCTTTTCACCTCCTTGATGCTTTCTTTGCATTTATCACTCCAAGAAATCCTTAATCCCTTCTGAGTGAGCATGGTAAGAGGGTTGGAAAATCATGAGAAATTTCTTGGAAATCGTCGATAATTTCCAACTAACTCCAAGAAGATACGAATATATGTTACTAATGTTGGCCTTGACCACCCCTCAACTGCATCTGTTTTAGAGGGATCCATATATATCCCATTTCATGTGATGATATGGCCCAATAATGATACCTCCTTCAACCATAACTCACAGTTTATGTACTTTGCATAGAGCTTCCCCTTCCGCAAGGACTCTATTACAGTTCTTAGATACTCCTCATGATCATCCGTGGTTTTGGTTTATATCAGAATATCATCTATATAGACTACCACAAATTTTTCTAGGTAATATCTATGGAATCTATTCCTCATGTCCATGAAGATTTCTGGAGAATTGGTGAGTCCAAAATGCATTACTATGAATTCATAGTTCTCATATCTTGTATGAAAATTAGTTTTGGGGATATCTTCCTTATTCACCATTACATGATAATATCCCATCCGAAAATCCAACTTGGAGAAGTCTTGTGCTCCACGCATCTGATCGAACAATTCATCAATTCATGGGAGAGGATACTTGTTCTTTATCATGATTTTTTTGAGCTCACAATAATCAATGCAACTACGCATTGATCCATCCTTCTTCTTGACGAAGAGGACTGGTGCACCCCATAGTGAAGCACATGTGTTAATAAGCCCTTTATCCAGATTCTCCTGTAGTCATTTCTTCATCTCCTCAAGCTCAACAACAACCATTTTATATAGATTCATTGATATTGGAAATGCCCCGGGTATAAGATCAATTGAGAATTCAACATCTCTTCTAGGAGGAAGACCAAGCAATTCCTCGATAAACACTTTAGCAAATTCCCTCACAATGGGCATGTCTTCTAGGATGGTGTCCTCCTTAGACTCAATCATCTATGCTAGATACACGTGCTCATATGGAAGAAATATCCACGCTTGAGATGATGGACCTAAATAATATTTATCTTCCTCCTTGCACTTGTAAAGAATCAGGGGTCGATTCTTCATATGGATAGTGATTTCCCTCTCATGGCAATTTATGTGGGCTCTATATAAGGAAAGCCAATACATGTCAAGAATTGCATAAAATTTCACCAGGGGGAGTATGACGAGGTTTGTCGTAATGTTTAATCCACATATTATGACAAGGGAGGAGTTATATTCATGGTATGCAATGATTGTCCCATTTTTCATACTCAATAACATCTTCACTTCCATGATTTGTAGTGGTGTTGTGATTGTTCTAATAAATTTTCGTTATATACAAGAATGCGTAGAACCTAAATCAAAAAGTATGTTTTCAATTCGTGAATGAATAACTAGTGTACATGTCACTACTTCTTTTTCGGGGTTCAATTCGACAGTCGTGATGGAAAAATCTCACCCTTGCTGCCTTGGAGGTTGTTGGTTGCCTCTGAAAACCCTTGGCTTAGGGCACTGATTTTTAAGATGCCTTGGTTATTTTTAGTTGTAGCAATGAACCATGGGTTTAGGTTCGAATGGATTGTTTCTCTCTGATGTAGCATCTGCTAGTCTTTCTTGTTGACATTTAACAGCTTGGTTCCCTTCTCTTCCAAACCTAAAGCATTTCCTTGTCCCCTTCGGGAAAATATTAGGATGATTATTTCCATACCATTGGAAAATGGTGTGCTTGATCTTCTTAGCACTGTTGGATTTATCCATAAAACTTTCATCATTGAAGTCGACCTTCACTTCCTATCCCTATGATATCCCTAAGATTCTCTGATCTCCATGTCGACCAAGAAGGCATATCAGACAATTTCCTCAGAGCTGTCGAAGTCGCAAATTTCCGGCGCATTCCGCAGGCTAGGTTTCATCCCACCAAAGAAGCGGTCAACCTTGCATTCAGGGGTAATGAAAAAGCCAGAAGCGTATCGTGCAACCCTTGAAATGTTTGCCTAATACGGTCCAACATATTTGTCGTCTTTTTGCTTGAGGTCAAGGATGTCCCATTTCATCTTAAGCTGGAGGGTTCGCGGAAAATATTTATCGAAAAACATCTTCTGAAAATCCTTCCATTATAATGCCTTGATCTCCTCCACATGCTTCTTATTTTTGATCAACGTCCACCTTTGATAAGCATCACACTCCATGTGATAAGCATCCAGGAGAACCTTCTATTGTTCAGAACATTAAAGGTTGGGGAAGATCTTTTTAATGTAGTTGATCCATTATTCAGCGATTGAGGGATCCAATGATCCATTAAAAGTAGGAGGCCATTGTCTCATGAAGCTCTCCATAGCGACTTGTTCTTTATTATAGGGGTTGAATATTCCTCCTGACTCATGTTTCTATTCAATGCTTGTGTTAGATGAGAGATAAGAATGAAAAAGTTCATTATTCCCGATCCCATTAGATTGGGCATCTCATTAGTACAGTCATCACATTGATTTTCCCATCTATTGTTCGCCAGAGTCCTCCTATTACCGACCATTGGCTAGAAAAAAAATAATGTTAGGGGTAACACATAAAGGGTAATCAATGGAAAAAACGAAAACTTATAACAAATTCTATTTCCTTATCATATGAATGTATTGACTTCAGTATATGTTATACATGATATACTTTTTATCATATATTCTCAGTGCATCTTTTTTCCCTTTATAATGGATGATACTAATCTTGTGAATTTACCAAAGCATATCCCCCAGGAGGGTCATAACCAAGAGCATAGAAAGGCCCATTTTTATTCACCAGTTCACATTCGATTCTAGCTCAAAGCGGTATTTTCGCGTTTTTCCCCTATGATACACCTGTGGCAGAGCGACCTCTACCTGCTCTTATCCAAACAGGGATGTATTTTCATGATAATCAACTAACTCGATACTCACCAAAACATATGGCTATTTTTATCATACATAGTCTTGTATCTAAGGAATCACAAGGGATTTATAATCCTAATCCCAAAAATTACTAAATCTATCCTCTCATACCAACTATGACAACCCTTCTTTTTATTACACAATTAAACATAATTTATTACATAAATTTCACTTGATACAACATAGAAGATCGAGAGGTCTAGTGCATTTGGGGATTATGATCATTACATAACAACATAAAACATTAAGTAAAACATCTTTATTGAAAATTTCCTTTACATAACCACTACATTACCTCATACACAGTATTGCGTGGGATAACCTTAGGACATCCCTAAGAAAAGAGTGAGCTATAAAGCCCAGTAAGGGAATAAACATGGATTAACATGAGGAAAACAATAAATGTTAGACAATAGGCATATCATTAGATCACAATAGAAGCATAAACATAAATGCATGATAAATCACGATAATCATAACATGGATATGTGGCAACAACACTTAACAAGGTATTAGCATGAGCCAATGATCATTACACATGGAGCATGGGTAAATCCTCATTGCACATGAAGCACGAGTAAACCCTCTTTGAACTTGAATTAGCATGAGTAAAAACCCATTTCACATTATTTATCATGATACTATACTTTACAAAATGCATTGGAGTGCTATAAGGGCACACCCTTCTTAAACATTTCATTTCATGCATAATTGTGCCACATGGATCATATAACATGGATTCATAAAACATATTCATTTATTCCACAAAGAATGACTTTGGAATACATACATGAAACACTTTAAACAATAAGTAAATTTTCATAAAGTTGAATACCCTTGATAGACAAATGGGAATGGTATTCTCTAAACAATGACATTGGCTTGGAAAATCAGTGCAATTTTGCAATTGTAACGACGTGAAGTAAGAATTCATAAAAATGGTTGATGAGAGAGAAATGGGTGTCTCGTCATATGTACATGAAATGGAATGTAATGGGGTCATATAGATTCAAGTCCCAACAATTGTAATGGAATTTAGATTCATGATACAAAATAATTGCTTGAAAGTAAAAGAGGAGAGAGAAATTCCTTTTAGAATTTCGGCATAGTAACTGGTGTACATGGGAGGATTTTAATGAGAGATGAAGGGGTATACCATCATTAAAACATCTATTGGGAAGTATGGGGGAGGTAATAAACCATACCACAACATTTATAATTGAAATTAAAAGGTATGAACAATTTAGAGAATAGTTGGAAAAATGAGAATGGAATAAAAACCATTACATGGAAGTTTACTTCCAAAGGCTTGAGAGAGGCTTGAAAGAGGCTTCTTCAGAGTTTGGGACACCATGGGAGGATTCTAGAGAGTGTAGGGAATATGATGGATGAACTACAAAGGCTTTTAGTGTGGATGAAGTGGGATCTTGGGTGGGTTTATATAGGAAATGTGAGGGAATTATTTATTATTTAGGTTTGGGACACCTCATATTAAACTAATCCAAATCACAAACCATCCCATTGTTCGTTCCCATGGTTTTAAGAAAAGGGAATTGGAAAAAATATTTTATAAGGCCAAATTCATAACTTCTTAAAATAATGGGGTTGATTTTGTGGAGGTGAGTCACACTCCTTAGGAAAACAATTTAAAAAGATAAGATGATTAATAATTCTTGAAGGGTCCATTAATGCTTTGTATAATAATTCAAACAAACCCAAAATCACATTATTTTAAGGTTGCAATATATATTGTCTGAACATAAATCTTATAGTATTTTATTAAATCAGTATTAGGTCATTATGTTGTCATAAAACACATTATATATTTAAACGGTATTTAAATTTTACCCAAAAATTTGACTATCTCAGAAAATTATGAAAGATTCACCATTGGATAATTTTGATATCTTTATTCCATGAATAATATTTATTTTATCTATATAACTTTCAAAATATATTAATTTTCACTTTTAAAACAGAAACCGTCATTTATTAAAAATTCATGTGTTTTGACAAAACGACTTTCAAATCTTAATAAAAATTAAAATTTTATTCATAAAATTATACGATCATTATTATTTAATAATAATTAATTTAATATAAATAATAATATTTTATTAATATATTATTTAATTCAATAATCCAGTAATTCGTCAAAATAGATTTCTTAGTTGAACATTAACTAAAAATACTATTGGTTCTCTAAAAACTATTTACAAGCTAACAATATTAAAATAAAAGCATATTCAATATTATATAAAAAAATAATGTTCATAACCATAGTACTAGGGTCTTATTACATAACCCCTTATAACACCCGCATAAGATTAAAGAGTAAGGTGTGCGATTGTGATAGACTCTTGGGGTAGCATGGATAACATTGCTCGGGTGGTAATCTGTATCAACTTCCATTTCTCTCGTAGGTGGTCTCGCTCAAGCATAACATATTCAATATCGGCTTGGCCTTGGTCAAAAGCGAATCCTAATGATGCCACCTCCTTTCCAAGCTCTAACAAATGGCCTTTATATGGGGCACGTCAACAGGATGAGGCCATCGGTTCCTTTGTCTGAGTAAATTGGATTTGTTAAAGCCCTATATTTATAGTAATCACATGATCACTATAAAATGGCTATATTAGAAACGGTCACAATTCCTAACATAAAATGAAAGAAGTTGACATTTTATATAAACAGTTTACATAATGATACATTTAATTAGATCAATAAAGATTTACATTAATGAATGTTCGGGTCGTTACAAAATCTATCTCAAATCATGATAATGTATTTGAGGAGTAAACAATGTTGAGTGGACAAATTATCAATAAATATCAAATCAATGTCTATATTTCAAATAATTTTCAAAAGGAATAGTAACAAAATTTTGTGGATTTTATTGATGGTAACAGAAATAATTTTAAAATGGATTACTTAGGGTCCCTAATTCCCTTGTAAGGGTCTATATCAATCACATTGGATGGTTGGTTGAAAAAATTTCTATCCTCATCCAAAATTGGAAGAATCACATTATATCATTTTGGAACTACATTACTTATACTAATTGGGTTCTTAATTTGATTTCCATGCATTTCATTTCCACCTTCTAGATGCCCAAAATATTCAAAATAAGAATAAAAAATATCATAAATAAATTTATATGGGACACATACAATGAGAAATGGTAACATTATGAGTCATGAGAGATTTTAGCAAAAGCACTGAAGGTAGAGACCTCATATGTATTTTGGATACCATTCACTGTATATAATATAGGCTGGTTTGGGAGTCCATGGAGTGAAGATACATATGGTATAGGTTATTTTCACTCAAACATGGTTCAATTATTGAGGAACCAAATGGGTGGAGCTCTGTGGGTTTGGAAAATAATCTATAGTCATGTTGAGATTCTCCATCAACACTCAAGATGGATTATTGGTTGCATGGAAATAAATATCATGTATCACAACTGTACATGTACATTATTGGGATTTATAGGATGTTTAACTCCTAAAATCTCTTTCTATCAAGATATCAAGTACCCATCAGTTATTCAACCGATTCTAATTCCCCACCAGCATGAGATTATCAGGAATCAAATCCTTAATAATGATTTCAATAAACTAGTTTTCACTCGAAATATTCTGTCAGTTTTTTGGTCAAGGTGTATCCTCTCTCAATCATCTTTCTTATATCCAGTAATTTAGAGGAGTCATTCTATGGTTCCTAGACTTCTCTATGAAATTATTCCTCCACTTATGTCATATCAAGGATCCTTCAATTAGTAATAATTAGTAATTGATGCTTAAGGGGATCTATCTTGTTTCATGTTCTACATATTCTAGTGAGCATAAGGAAGAATCAATATAGTTCACATATTTTTACAAAGATAGTGGGTGGCTGCAATGTGGAAGAATCTTGGATAATGATTTGGTGTCAATATTTATAATTTAATTATTAATGAGATCATTATTAGCTAGTTTAAAATTTTTGGGAACAAAAAACCCTAAAGAGAAATCCAAGGTGGCTCTTCTGTCGGTGGGTTTATGGACCACCTGGAATGCTAGAATAAGGCTCTCCATGGGGCTTCCTCCAACTCATTAATGGATGTGGTTTCTAGATCCAGGATTTTGGTTGGAGATATGAAGTTACTAATTAAAAAAATTAAAAAATATCCCTCTATGAAGACTATCATGGATGGGGGATGCCTCCCCCTTAATTCAGGAATCAAGCACACAATGCAGATGGGTGATGTAGTCTTATCCTAGCTAAGTCATAAAACAAATTAATAATGGGTCTTTCATGGATTATCACATGTGAGGTGTCAGTGTAATACATAATCCTAGGTGCGTAGTCATTTTGAATTTCTTCACTATGTACGGTCAGGGAGACTCCCTTCTAGAAGACTCCATTGCATTTATCAATAGTATTCTTCACTTCCATGCTTTGTACTTTTTTCTGGAGTCAGTGGAGACTAATTATGTATTCAACTAGAATTTATTCAAATGTTGGTCACTACTCATAGGAAAATAAACTATAACATTCAAAGAATTGAGATTCTATTGAAATATTGGGTGGAGTTTCTCAACACATGGAGAGAAGGTAATAAGGTTTTTAATTATCTCTCTTCTTAGAGCAATTATGCTAATCCCATTATTTTTTTATCTTTTTTGGGTTAACTTCGATTTTTGTGTATGGGTTTGGTAAGTTATGTTGTACTTAGTTTACATTATTTTTCCCCTCCCTAAATTTTCCCATTGTGTGGTGTAATATTTTTATGCGCCTCTAATAAAATCATTTACTTTGATGAAACGTTTATATTTTCCACTCATGGAAGAATCAAGATTTTAGGAAAGGAATAATAAAAATATTATAAGGAATGAAAATGGAAATTTATATTCAAATATAAAAGTGAAGGACCAAGAAGAAAGGTGGAATTGAATTGCAATTGTTTTGTAGTTATAAGAAAACACAGTCATATGTTTATACATTCCAATTTTATCAACAGTTAAAGGATACATTCACCAATTCACAATCAAAGAATAACTATTAAAGGAATGGTTTTTAATGAAATTTTTTATTTTTTATAATCGTGGATATTTGAAAAAAAATCACAATGAAATTTGTTGAAGATTTAAGGAAAAAATAATTATTTTAATGTTAATAGGGAGGCGTGAATGGAATAAACAATACTCTATTCCATTGAATTACATATTCACCAAGTTGAAGGAAAGTGAATTTTGAATGAAATATATGGGAAATTTAGTAACAAATGTATTTTATTCATAGAACCTTCCATGGGGGTAATATTAATAAATATGGAAAAAATAATGAACCTTCCCCATCTAAGAAAAACTGTATATGTGTGTGAAGAAAGAGTCATTCAGGATAAAAAAACAAAAGGTGGTTCTAATTAATATTGAGAATGAAAATTACAAATCATGATTATGTTGTCTCACTGACACCACTACCTGGAAAGAGGATAATATTTGTTGAGAATCCCTCCTATAAATTTGGAACCAAAATAACGAATTCCATGATATTAAAGAAAGATATGTTACTCGCATAAGTAGAATTAGTCTGAAAATAGAGAAGGATTACTAGCTGACAAATATTTAGGATATAAAAGGAAATATCTGTAGTGATAATTTTTGTGGTGACCATAGATAAATAAATAGAAGTATTTCACTATTATACATTACTAGTAATTCCATTCTCAAATCATCACAAATATTGGATATTTAAGGGAATAGTGTCTTGGAAGATTTACTATATATTCAACTTATATTACCAACCATGTTAATTTCACCATTATTGAAACATAATTAAAACCATTCTATAATTCTTATAGGTAGTAATCATCTTTATAACATATTGAATGTAACCACAATAAAGTACGATCTTGAATGCTTAGTAATGGAGATACTCGTTAATATTTCATCAAGGGTAAGATCATAGCAATATAATAACATATTCATAGGGAGAAATATATTGTTAAAAATAAAGTGGAACAATAATTTTTGTCTATAAGACATGAAAACAAGACCTAAAGTCATTAAAGTACAAAAACATATACTTTGACGATTCACGATAAGATTACCATAAATAGAATAATGATAATTTGAATTAAATAGTATATCTCAAAACAATTTCAAAACATGATGATTGAAAGGTTTTGAATCATCTAAATTATCTATATAAACATATTATTTTACCATACTTGTAGAAATTTCTTCAGAAAATTTCTCCTCTTGAACCTTTTTCCATACCTCACATGACATCGGCATCTTCATAACCTAAGGAATGTAAACCTAAAAAGGGGTGATCTTGATTGTTCAATAAGGGAAACATATCAACTATTAAAATGGTTAAATCATAAATATGAGGTAAACACGAGTAAGGGAGATATATTAGATAAATAAATGACAAGATCATAATAGATAATAATAAAACCTAATTTGGATTAAAGGAACACGGTATACGAAAAAATGAAAAATAAAAGGTCATAAAAACATGGCTTAAAAACATATAACAAATATTAAATCATTACAAAAGGAAGATAATAACATTATTACATTTAATATCAAAAAAATTATCTTTTCAAAATAAGGAAAATTTTGGAGAATTATAGGCACAAACATATTCATAGGGAAAAATTATGAATAAATCCATGTATGTTCTCCCTTAATGTTTTTCAACAAATCTAATTTTCTCCATCTAGTTTTTTTGAAACAATCTGAGTATAAATAAATAATAATTAACTCATGAGATCTAAACCTTAACTAATGTATTCGAGGGTAAAATAGGACCCCACTATTCATTATTCATACATATGTGTTCGAATTAAAATCCAATAATTTAAATTCTCATAAGTAACTGTTGGGAATAAAAATGGGTTTTATAAATTTTGGTAATTGAATCATATTAATAAAAAATTGGATTATGTTATACCAAAAAAATGATCATCCCATAGGATAATATGTTAGTTGATTTATAAATAATTACTCTAGTGGAGAATAATTCTTTGAAAATGAAGTATCAATAATAAAATTGACTTTTATAAAAAAATTCTTAATATCATCTTAAAATGATGTTATTTTTTTGTAATATTTCAAATCCCATTTTTTGAAAATTTAGTGGAAACATCATACAACTATTCTATGAAAACAAATCCATATAATGATTAATTGAAATGAAATAAATCATATACCAAAAATAAAACGTAGAAGGGAGTAATCAATGTTCACTTAATAGAAGATTACACAAAATATTTTGAGATTAATTTAATAAAAACCCACACCTTTAAAAGGATATTGAAACCATCTTATAAAATAAAGCATAATATAAGGATCATTTGAGGTAAAAAATTAGTTTCTATTATTTACATGGGAAAATTATTAGAATGTAAAAATATGGATATAGAGAAAATATCCATTAAAATTGATGGGTATTATTATTAACAAAATTTTATTACCAAAAAACAATAGATTCTACAAGGAATAAGTCTTTAGTTTGAAAGATGTTTTCCTTGGAAAATAAGGTGTAAATAAAATATAAAATTATCATAGGTAAGATATTATGAAACCTTTTGGGTTACTAGTATTTATAATTTTTTGGTGTATTTACCTTTTAGTTTGTTCAGGGAGTTCCCATTTGGTGGGGGTTGGAAATGAGATTTTTTTGTTGAAATAGACTACGATCACAGTTAGAGAAAGCTTTCTTTTATAGTGTTGACAACCAAGATAGGGGAATATAATTGGTGGTAGTGTAATTTTTCAAGGTTTCAGCATGGTTTTTCGAACTGTGTGACACAAAGTGGAAACTATGTGATGAATATTTGTGTTGAAAGTTGTTCTGACCTGGTTAGTGCATATTTTCCTTAACCGTGTTGTCAAACTATGTGGTATATCCCAGTCACTTAAAAGTGGGTTTTAAACTATTTTATTTTATCTATTTTAGAACACATTGGAATAATTTTTCAATACCCAATGTGTTCAACCTCACCCCTTTGGCCATAGATCTCCTTCCCCTTCCTTTATGAGGATTTACTCTTTATATATTAGATTTCTGGCTTCAGGTAATCCCTTTCATTCATGGGTTCTTACACCATCCCACTTCTTCAAAATTGTTCTTCTATTATTTTGAAAATGTTGAACCCAATGGGCGATATTTTCTACATCTATGGTATTTAATTGGGGAAATTGATGGGTTTCTCAGGTATTAGGTGTGTGATGCCACGTTATACCTTTTTCGGTTTGTTATTGTTGAAGGCATTTGGGTTGAGACCAAATTTGATATTTGTGTAACAACCCATGATTTCATGGTAAATTATCTCTATAAAGAAATTTGGTAGCTTACGTTCCACACAACACTAAGCTCGAGCACACCATGTTCTACCAAACTAGCCATTTAAAAAAATTATGAATAG
This sequence comes from Viscum album, assembly GCA_963277665.1. NCBI lineage: Eukaryota > Viridiplantae > Streptophyta > Magnoliopsida > Santalales > Viscaceae > Viscum > Viscum album. The sequence goes on along the minus strand of OY728155.1, from coordinate 159,009,294 downwards.
TATTAACCACATTATAAAATTTATATATTTTATTTTTCAAAATATACTTTATTTTTGAATTAAAAATATCAAAAATATCTTATGGTGAATTTTTTTCTGAAATGTTTCCATTTATGATGAAAAGTGAAAAATACTACATTGTTGTAAATAGCCAAATTTTAAATTTAAATAATTATTTTAATTTAAATTGATTTTAATGTATTAATATGAAAATAATACATTTATTAATCCAATTTAGGTCATTGGATTAATTCTTATTATATAATTATATATAAAAATATTGACTGTCTCTTTTACCAAGCATCTAGCCAAATTTTCTGGATTAACATTAGGCATAATTTTACAGATTCTATTCCTTCAATTTTTTAAAATGTACATAAATGGAATTAATCACTATGAAAATATAGTCGAATAGTATAAAATAATTTTTTTATTTATAGTAACGTTAGTACTTTTTTACCATGGTTAAATGTAAAAAGGATAATAAAAGGTAAAAATAATATTAAATTATTATAATGTTATCCTAACACTTGTCCTAATTTAATTGGATGAGTGTGTTCTAAAAAAAACCATCTATGGGTCAATTTTGGGACCACTTGGAGAAACATGGATGACATTAATATATTTATAATATAGTATTTAAAGAAAATCCAATTTGGTTATACTTTGGGTTTTAAAAAATATAATATTTTAAATATGAGGATATATAAAATATATGGTATTTTATAAATATTAATTATAAAGACAATATTTATATATATATTATGGTAATTTATTTTTGATTTAATAAAATGTATAATTAAATTAAATAGTGACACAATGATGATGTAGTAATTGATTTACTAATGAAATAATCAATTATATGATATTAATAGTATTAAAATAAATATAATTTCAAACATTTTATGTTATAAACTAATTTTTTGGATAAAATTGACATATTAGGGATGCTATAATGTAGTTTTTTCAATGTAATAAAGTTGTTATGATTTTATAAAACGTCAAATAATAAATAGTGTCAAAATTGACATCAATGAGATTTCAAATTAATGAATATTTTATTAAATGATTTAAAATTAATAAAAATCAATAATTTGGATCAATATCTAGGATAATATATATATAATATAATGATAAATTTTTATTCATTTAATCTAAACATGTACCTACAAATTTCATAGATATTATTAAAATTAAAGAATGTGATGAAGTGTACAGTCTCATTTCTTATAAGTCCAATAATTTTAATATAGGGACAACATGGAGATAAATTAAATAATTATTAATATATATAAATTTAAAAGAATTATATTCATCATAGTATATTATTTATAACTTTTATATAATATATAATTACAATAAATAATGACACAATAATCAACAAGTAATTATTTTATTAATAAAAATATCATATAAATGATTTTGAACTTATTAAAATAAATATAATTTCACATAACTAAGGTGATACAAGCATTATTAAAGTTACAGTTACATCATAGGGTTGTATTAAATTGTTATTTCAAATTTATATTTTTGTTGGAATTTTAATTATAGTCAAAGTAATGAATAATGTCAAAATTGACACGATTGATATTTTATAAAAATAAAATTTTATTAAAATATTTAAAAAACATTAAAAATTAAAAGATTACAATTATATTGTCTAAAATATCATAATGTTTTTTAGGTCAATTGAGACCATATATGTAAATATTTAAAACCATCCAATATTTCAAATATTGTAACCACAATTAAAATTAAATAGATTAAATATGGATAATCAAAATTGCAAGGGTTTAGATAAAATCAAAACATGTATAAATTTTATTTTTTGAGATTATTTTGACCCATAGTCATCTTATCATATAAATAACTCACTTTGGTGCTATTTTAAACTGAAAATCATTTTATAATAAATTAATAATTTTGAAACATTCTTAAAGTGCCTCTCCCCTCTCTTATAAAAGGATACCTCTCCTTCTCTTTTATTAATTTATATGAAGCCATTTAGATCAAAGAAATCATAACAATTGCTCCCCCCATCATCCCTAAATTATTCCAACAGGTCATACATTGGGATGGAAACCAACCTAAGGAGTCCTTTGTGGAAATCAAAATGGGATACCCGAAGAAGAGATAATTGTTTTATCAACTCTTTCAATGTTCTTTTCTTTTTCATTTTCCCTATTCATATGTTATTTCCATAATAAATTATTCAATCCACTATCATCTATATGAATATAATTTATTATGATTATAGGACAATCATATTCCTCCTTTTATCTATCATACGAATAACAATATCACTATGTGTGTGTACGTATGACTTATCGTCCCCATGCCATGGTGTAATGTGTTATTCCACACAACCTTATTTGGGTTTGAATAATGATGATTATAATGGATATAAACAATTTATATGAGATAATTAATATTATTTACAATTAATATACCATCCAAATCCATACCATTTAACCATTAATAGATTGATATCATCGATCCTGCGTACATATGACCTACTGTCTCCACGACGCGATGAGATTAAATCTCCACGTAAACCATTCAAGAATGATTATTAAAATATATTTCATCAAAATTTATGAAATATTTTCCAAAAGAATGACACTATATTTATATATATATAGGTATGTTTCATTTACTTTCTTCCATTCAATATGATAAGAAAATACAAATAGTGTTCATGCAAACATACTACCTACCCTCTCTATGAGTGGTTTATTCTATTACATATATATGTGTCAATTATAAATATTTATACTGAATATATATGATATATAAATCAGGATTTACTTTTTTTGAGTAATTAAATAATTATCTAATTAATTTGGTCAAAAATAAAAAATTCAAAAAAAAATTACATTTAACATAGCGATTATTATGTGAAATGTAGTCGTAACATGAAAATTATTAATAAAAGGGTAATATAAAGTCATAAATGTATAATATATGATATCATAAATATTATTATGATTCTGGTATAAGGTAATAATATATTTAAAACCATAATAAATGAGTTTTAGATATGTATGTTGAGTATCAGACCTAAGGTAATGGAATTTCATCTCACTTTTAATTTTCCTGAGATATAAGCCATGTTGACCTCAATTGCTGGTGTGTGGTGTATTTGTTACCTATTTTATATTTTATATAATTAATACATTTATATTCATGTTATTTAATGATTCATTTGATGATACAGGTCTTATTGTTTAAATGTTCAATGTGGTATGGGGAACTTTCACTGTTTAAAGAATTAATCATTTCTCTATTTCAATATTCTTGATATTATCATAAATATTTATTTATATGTATATAATGGATTATAAAAAAATTATTTTTATTTTAAATATAATTTTAGTTTTTTCAAAATGATTATTCTTATGGTTTTATGTAACAGACTCTTTACCCAAAACATCATTTTAGATGTCTTAATGATTTATTCTTCTAAAATAATTCCTATTAATGTTCATAATTCCATATGGTTTTAGGAATTTATTTATAAGAACATGAATTTTTTAAAATTTTAATCTTTTTCGAATGATTCAATGTTTTATGGGACACTTTTATTCAGAAATCTCTTCTAGAATGTGTTCTTTTATAATTTGGTGACTTTTGAATAAACATTTTTTAATGAAAAAGGGGTATTTGACTCAAAATATTTTTAAGGACTTTATTAGAGTATTTTCATCTATTTCGACATTCTTTGTTGGATATTATTCTTAACTGATGTTTATTTGTTATGGTAAAATATAAAATATTATATTGAAGTGCTTATGATATTTTTGATTGTGCATGTTCTATTTTGGTACAATTCATGGTTCGTGGTTAATGTATTGACATTTAATATTCTATTTTTAATAAGAAGTTTTATGTTGGTAATGTTTTAACCCATTATTAAGAGGAATGAACTAGACTTGTTATGTGATGTGTTGGGGGATTCTTAATTAAATCACCTTTATGCATCAACAATTTTCATGAGAGAAACTAGTTCGAGTTTTCTCTATGGTCTTACCAATTAAGATATGGTTTTGGAACAACACCTTGACGATAAGAATATGATTTTTTTAATTATGAATTCCCTCATTATGAGATTAGTTATTGAAATTACAAATGATTATACAAATATTATCATATCTATATAAATGTTTAAATGGAATTAATTTATTTATTATTCTCATTTCCTTCTCAATATTTGTTTAAAAGGACTATGTTTTGGTTTTATAGCTTACCATTATTGTTTATGATTATTTATGAATGTCTTTTGTTGTATTTTTGACACTTACCGAGCATATGAGATCACCAATTTCTTATGATTCATTTTATCAGGAAATCAAGAAGGGTATTATGAATGATATGAAGTGGAAATATCAGCGAATAATAAAAAACTCAAAGGATAATCTATGTAGTATTTTATGTTTTTAATCGTAATATAACATTCATGTATGTAATCTATTTTCCATTACTGATAAAGTAATTAGTCCTTATGAATTTTATTCCTTGTAACCATCCCAAAGTATTGAAATAATGCATAGGCTTCTGGATTTTAGGGTACAAACATTACAATTTGTATCAAAGGATGTTTAGCAAAAAACCATTGAAATTAGATTTCTAAATAATTGATTAGAAAACATAACCCTGTGAATGTCTTTGAGTATAATTCTAAGTAAAAGATATCATCCTTTAGATTTGGTTATGGATAGCCTATATTAATCTTATTTTCATAGGTATTGATAAAAATATGTGATAATTTAGAGGCCCTTTGAATTATTCTTTTGGACTATATTAATATGATTTGGGTTTCTCACTTTGTGATTTGATTTCTGGTCAATGGTTAAAATCAACAAGGTCATAAAAGTAATGGATATATTGTTGATATTGAGGATATTAGAAAAATCAAAAATTAAATGAATGAGTTATTAAGGAATAAAACGTTGAAGAATTGTTAATGGTTTAAGAGTGAAATGGAATGATTAAGGTTATTTTGTATCTAGATTGAATAATTATTACTTCAATGGTTTTATGGTTATATGATTCATGAAATATATACAGATTGTAACATAGTAAATATTTACCATGTATTTGGAAGCATGAATTATTTACCAATGTTCTGAGGGTTTAACATTATTTTTAAATAAGATAAAAATTACATTTTTTGTGGAATCTGATGTAACAATTGATTTTGGAAATTTATAGACTTTTTTAGATTGTCAATTTGGATAGAAGCATTTTGGAATAGTCTTATGTTTTAAATGGAGTGTGTTAAAAATTGGATCCTATTGTTGGAGGTTAATTTGTGATTTATTGGATAATTTATCCTTAACTTCTTGGTTTCAGTAAATATTTAGAGGATTAATGAAATACTTTTGTCCCTTATGGTTTATCAAAATTGGTTTGGGCGTGAAAAATTCATTTTCAACATTCAAATACAGTTGTAAAGAATGAATTGAAAATCAATTGAAGCATATCCGAAGGCTGAGATTATTCTTATGACATGGAATGAAATCGATTAATTGATTATATTAATAGTAAAATAATTCTTCAATTCCAAGGAAAGGATCCTGAAACCCAAAATGGTATCCTAGTAATTTTTTGATGAATCTAATGGTCGTAGAGATCATCATAGTTTTATTTCTTTTTGATTTTTAACATTCCCATAACCATGTTTTCTATCACTATAAAGCAGAACATGATGGTTAGAGTTTTCATTCATATCAATTGTTTCCTACATGGATCACTTTTCGGTGTTATCTCAGGCAACCATCGTACTTCCATTTACTTGTTTTAAATTAGCACTTTTTCAACCCTTGTTCAAATATGTGATTTAAATAAAAGAATTATTAATTTTCAAACCCCAGTTACTGGTCTCGAATTAAAAAATTGTGAGAAAAAAATTTATTAAAGGATGGGAGAATATAAAACCCCAATATTTCTTTGTTTATTATCTTTTTTAATGAAATTTGATAACATGTGTTGCACACAACACTGAGTTAGAGTGCACCATGATCTACCAAAGTGGCCATTTAAAAAATTGGTTTTGAATAGTATTAACCACATCATAAAATTTATATATATATATTTGTAATGGAAATTATTTTTGAATTTTAATTTTAAAAATTATTATTGGGTGAATTTTTGGTATTTTTCTGAAATGTCTGAATTTTTGAAGTATAGTAAAATATACTTCATCGTTGTTAATAACAGTGTTTTTCATTTAAATAATTATTTTTGATTTAAATTTAATTTAAAGTGAAAATATATAAATAATAAATATATTAATCCAATTTAGTACATTGAATAATTTTTATAGTATAATTATATATAAAAATAGTGAAAGTCTCTTTTACCCACTTTCTAGCCAGTTTTGTGGGAATAAAATTAAATGTAATTTTACCACTTCTATGAATTGAATAATAGAAAATGTACATACATGTTTTAATCAGAATGAAAAAGTATTCCAATGAGATTATAATAATTTTTGGGGAATTTTAAATTTAGAAATTTTATTTTCCACCGTTAAAGGTAAATAGGGTCATTAAAGGTAAAAAAATATAATATTATTATAAATACACCCTAAAACTTTTCCTAATTTAATCGGATGAGTGTGTTTTGACCAAAATAATCCTTAGGTCAATTTAAGAACCACTTGGTGACATATGGATGACTTTAATATATTCAAAGCAATATATTTAATGAAAACCCAATTTTATTATACATTATTTTTTATCAAGTAAAATATTTTTAATACGAGGTTATACAATTGATGTGGTCTATTATGAATATTAATTGTAAATAAAAAATTTCTACACTTTGGTAAATTATATATAATTTTAAAAAATGAATAATTAAATTAAACGAAAACATAATAATGATGTAGTAATTGATTTCTTACATTAAAAATTAATAAAATTATATTAATAGTATTAAATAAATATGATTTTAAATATTTTATTCCATACATGAATTTTTTGGATTACATTGACATGTTAGGGATTAGTTAATATAGTATTCTCTAAGGAATCAAACAGTTATGATTTTATAATATGTCAAATAATAAATATTGTCAAATTTTACATAAATGTTACTTTAAAATAAATAATATTTTATTTAATGATATAAAATTAATAAGTATCTATAATTAGGTCAAATAACTCATATATTGTTAATGATATCATAATGGTAGATTTTGAATCATTTAATGGATACTTTTCCATGAAAATGACCTTGATATTATTAAAATTAATAAAAGTAACCGATTTTCAATCTAATTTATTATAAGTCCAATAATTTTAATATAGTTATAATTTGAATATAAATTAAATAATTAATAGTATATTGAAACCTAAAATACATATCTACATAATTGTAAACTTATTTATAATTTTTGGAGACTATATGATTACCATAAATAATGACACAACATGGTATGAGTGTATTAAATAGTATGGTTCAAATATATATTTCTGTTTTGATTTTATTTATATTCAATGTAATTAATATTTTTAAAGTTGACACCATTGATATTTTATAAAAGTAAATTTTTATTAAATTATTTTAGAAAAATAAATTAAAATTAGAAAGTGATAATTATATGGTTGTAAATTTCATAAATTGCCAATTTATGATCAGGAATCACAATATAAGTTAATATTAATAACCATCTGTTATTTGGAATATTATTACCATTATTAAAATTAATTAGAATAAATATAGATAAGTCAATATTTTAAGGATTTGAATAATATATAAAAAATTATATATTTTAATGGTTGAGATGATTTTTACTCATCCTAATATTGGCCTTTAAATAAATCAAATTTTAGTTATTTAAAATTGAAAATCTTTTTATAGTAAATAAATAGTTTTTTAGTTTCCTAATGTGCCCCTCCCCTCTCTTATAAAAGGGAACATCTATTTGACTTTTATTGACACATGTAAATACATTTAGATCATTCATATCCTACAAAATCTAACTCTAAAATTCCCTGAATTTATCCTACAGGCCATACATTGGGAATAGAGCCAACCCAAGGAGTCATTTTACAAAAACAAAAGGAGATACCCGAAGAAGAGGTAATTTTATTATAAGCTCTTTCAATGTTTTTCCTTCTTCTTCTTCCTCTTAATATGTTGTTTCCATACTAAAGTAATAAATATCATATCATATATATTTTATGATTTTATAATGATTATGGGAAAAATATATTCCTTCTTTTATATATCCTATGAATAATAATATCCCCATGCATGCATACATACATCTTACCGTCTGCACATCATGGTGTAATTTTTTATTCAACACTAACTTATTTGGATTGGTATAACGATGAATATAATGGATATAAATAATAAATATGACATAATGGTGATTCTTTATAATTATTATACCATCCAAATAAACACTATTTAACCATTAAAGGAATTATTCTTTCCCCCGTGCGTACGTACGACCTACCATCGCCACGATACGGTGAGATTTATTCTCCACGTTAACAAATCATAAATGATTATAATAATATATATAGTAAATAAGTATGAAATATATGACATAATAATGTTACTAAAATAATATATATATATATATTGGGGTGTGTGTGTGTTCCATTTACCTACTTCCATTCAAAATGATAAGAAAACAAAAATATCCTTCATGTGTACAAACGACCCACCATCTCCATAAACGGTGTATTAAATTCCCTTTTTATATATACTGAATATATATGATATATATGTCATGTTTTACATTCAATAGTCAATTAAATCATTATCTAAATAATATAATCAAGAATACCAAATCAAAAAATGTTTGATAAACAAAGCGATTATTACCTAAAATGATTCTTTTACTTTTAAATTATCAATAAATAGTTAATATAAATTAATAAATGAATAATATATGATATTATAAATATTATTATGAATCTGTTATATGTAAATAATACATTTTAAACCATTATAGATTTGTTTTAGACATGTACGGAGAGTAACAGACCTAATGTAAGGTAATTCTGTCTCACATTTAATTTTCGTGATATATAAACCATGTTCACCACCTATTTCTTATGTGTGGTGTATGTACCTATCCTATTATATTTCATATCATGAATATATTTATATTCATGTTATTTTAATATTCATTTCAAGATATTGGTCATATTATTTAAATGATCTATGTTTGATGAGATGCTTGGAATGTTTAGTGAATTAATATTTTCCCCATTTCAATATTCCTGATACTAAAATTCATATTTATTTATATATATATATAAATTATTATAAAAAATTATTTCAATTATTAATTTGATTAAAAAAATATCAAAAGTAATATTTTAAGGTTTTAGGTAAGGTACAATTTAATTAAAACATCATTTTAAATATTTTAAAGATTTATTCATCTAAAATCATTATCATTAATGGGAATGTTTTAAAAATAGTTTTATGGATTTATTTATATTTACATCAATTTTTTAAAATGATAATTGCTTTAAAATATTTCAAAGGGGTGTGGGACACTTTTATTCCAAAATTTCTTTTTAAATATTTTCTATTATAAGTGTGTGACTTATGAATAAATGATTTCAATGAAAAAGGGGTATCTGACTAAATATATATTTAGTGATTTTATTAGAGTATTATCATCTATTACAAAACATATTGTTGGATCTTAATCTTAATTGAGGATGATTTTTTATGATAATATCTACGATATTGTTTTGATGGTTTCATGATATGTTTGATTGTGGATGTGATATTTTGATACAATTCATGGTTTATGGTTAATGTATTCACATTTCATATGCTATTATTATATGATTGTTTGTTGTGTTTATGATATAACCCTTTCATAAGAGGAATACATTCGACTTAGTAAGTAATGGTTTTGGTATCTCTTAATGAAAGACCTATGGGTTCGGGACTGGTTAAATAAATACAGTCTATACATTGATAATTCTCATGAGACAGACTAGTTTTGGTTTTTAATAATGATTTATCTATTTATGTATGGTATTTTTATGAGGCATTAACGATATGGTTATGATGTTTGGAATTATGAATTAACTCATTATGAGATTAGTTATTCATATTACATGTGATTATTCAACTAGTATAATATCCATTTGAATGATTAAATTGAATTATTTGATTTATTTTTTCATATTATGATCAATATTTGATTAAGGATTCTATTTTAGTTTTATAAATTTCCCTCAATGTTTATGATTATTTATAAATGATTATATTTTATTATTTCCCTCATTGAGCATATGAGCTCAGCCCTTTCTTATGATTTATTTTATGAGGATTCCAAGATTCATGTTGTGATTGATTTGTAGGGTTAATCTAGGAGAATAATAATGTTATCAATGGATTATCTATATTGTGTTTTTTCAATTGTAATGTAAATTTAATGTATTTAATACTTTTTCCAGGACTGCTTAATTGATTGATCTTTCAAAATTTAATTTCGTATATCATTCCAATTTATTATAATGATTCATTGTCTCCTAGGTTTTGGGGTCAGGGAATTATAGTAGGTGTCAATATTTAAGGGTGTTTTCCTGGGATTACAATTAAAAATTTTATTTTATTTGATTTATGTTTATTTGACTTCTAGATTAATGATTTATGGTTGATGTTTATCCATTGTTTGATGAGATTTATAGATTGATTGGAATTTTCATATTTGGAAATGGGGGTTTCCAATGTGTATAGCTTGAATTCACACCAAGAGTTTAAAAAATTTTCTCAAAGAAGTTTTATTGTTTAACATAGTTAATTAAAAAAATAGAAACTTTCTTCCTTGTGAATTTTTTATAAAATTGAATGTTTGATAATGAAATTGGTCTTTGAAATCACTTTTATTAATGGGAACATGTTTTTAATAGTGTGGGATGGAGGATTACATGGGATAAATGGGGTTTTAGTGGTGGGTTTGTTCAAGGGACTATGAGATGCTTTAGAAGGAAGATTTTGTGAGCTTCCATTTTAGTTTCCACAAGTCCATGAGATCCTTTGTGTAGGTATACAATGAGATCATATGTATTGGGGGGTTGGTAGACAATTAGATATCTTAGAGTTTCTCTTATGGAATACTGTGATGACCTTCATTTTTGTAACTAGTTAACTTATATTTTTACTCAGTCTTGATAGTCTTGATGGTTTGATCACTAGGTGCAAATAAATCATGCCAATTTGGTTTTCATGTTTTCTTCATTTTATTAGTTCTATGTTTATTGAGATGATATTTTGTATGACCATTTTCCTATTAATAAAATTATTATAATATTATTTACCTTTTATTGGGTTTAATAATAATAGCATTCCTTGTTTATTATAATATTCCATGTTAAAAGTTGATTCTGAAAAATATTTCTTTTTAAAATTAAAACTTAGTGGGATTAAAATGTTTTATCTAAAAAGAGTATGTTTTTTTAAAATTTATTTTATTTATAAATATGTTGTTAGACTATTTCTTTTTGTTTTGATAAATAAAAGACTAGAATAGATTCATAACGTTATCCTATAGTGCTTCAATCCTCACACCCTGTATACGACCTCAGGAATTTGTAGACCATGTTTTGTTAGACATAAAAAAATGTAAGGGCACCTTGTAGTAGGGTCGATATTTTTTTATAGTTTTTTATTATTGGTTAATTTTGGACAAATGGTCTCATTGATATGGCTCATGATGAGTCATTTGTGATTTTTAATCTTTTGGGATGTATGTTTGGGGCTTGTTTGGTCATGTTCCTACTATTTTGAAGTTTCAGTTTTGACTTCAAGTACATGAATATGTCCTGTTATGACATGTTTTGTATAAGAATTATTGATTTTTCTTATGGTATATATTTATTATTGATTGTATGATTTTGATGCTTCTTATTATGATGTTGAATCCGATGATAGTAGTATTGTTGTCCTTATTTTTTATTGGGTCATGTTGATATACAAATGGTGAAACCACTAACAATATATATATTTTTTATTCCTGGAGCTTGTCACTAGCTTGTAGGAATGGATAACACACTTTTGATAATGTAGAGGTCTTGTTCGAGAAAATGGTTGAGTCAAATTGGGATGGTCTATTAAAAAATGGTATCAGTTGGGTTTTTTTGTTTCTAGTGGTAGATGAGAGTTAGGACCGATGGTACATGAGATGTATAAATGGTTAAGTTTGGGACTAGATCTTATTCATGTCAAACATTGAGTTGGCATGGGTGGTCTGATATATTGGTTTTTTGTTTAACCTAGTTTTGGGTTCTTTTAGAGAAATATTTATTTTGGTTCATTTGAATTTTTTTAGGTTTATTTGTGATTGATGAACATTTTATTTAGTTCCTTGTAGACAATTCCACCCAGAAGTACCTCGTCTAGGAGTGGAGAGGGTGTTGTAGACAAAACTCTATAAGAAAACCCTCATCTGGATCTAAATTTGGTTGAGTCAATGATCTGTATGGTCCAATACTTGGGTCAAGTTTGTGGTTTGGATGATGAATTTATAGTGTACCATGCTCAACATTTTATGAGAAAAACCCACCGGTGTTCTACGGAAACAAGGATCCTAGTGATCTTGTGTACTAGTTGGATCATACAGAGTGTATATTTAAGTTCTTAAATAACACTAAGACATATATGTTGGTATTTTCAACATATGTGCTGGAAGTGGAATGTAGGAAGTGCTGTGAATAGATGGGGATCTTAGTGAGGAACAAGGATCTCATGTGAACACTTTAATTGTGATGTTTGGTAAATAGTTAAAATTCAATACCTTATGATAGGAAAAGTCTTTCTAGTTATTTTTGTTAGATAAATGGTAATATTCTATGATAGAGTACTCTTTTTAATTTACCAAGTTGGTCCATGTCTCTCTGGATCTCTATATGAATTGTTACCTCTTGGCTCAATGTTTTGAGATGGGTTTGAGACAAGATATCAGATGTATGATCATCATTCTATTTTTTATGAATTGATTCAATGGTTGATTAAGACAAATATATCATAGTGTAGTATTTTATTGGAAAACAAATGTCTCACTGGGGTTACTTGAATGAGAATAATCAAAATTTCTTCATCCAAGATGTAGTGAATGTGGGATTAGTCTTTGAAAGTTAGTGAAAAGACTGTCTAGAAATTGTAGAGTTCAGCTCAATTAGACATTATATGGTATATACGAGTGTTCTATAATTAATCTGACAAGGACACACCATGCCGAATAACTTAGTGACACATAAGGTGTGCCACTTGTGTGGGAAATCAGGGAATCATTATAAATATTTCAGATGGTTTTACATGGGAGAAGTGTTGGATTGAATTTTCTATGGACTACATGATGTAGTCATAGACTTCAAAGGGTGAGGATATCAACCAAATAGTAACTGATATTCTCACCTGGGGAAGAATCCTTTGTGCGGTTAAGATCCACGCAGTCACCATGTATAAGTGGTTTATTCTAGAGGACTCATTCTTTGGATTGGTCACCATTAAAGGTATGATTTTTATTACTTCTTCCATGTCATTTGTGGTGATTGTTACTCACTTATCCCATTCCTGCGTTTTATTGAATTTTTTGAAGAATTGGGTGAGATATCTTATTTTATTACTTAGTTTACTATTTTTTCTAGTGCCATCAAATAGAAATAAAGAGAAGGTTTAATGTTTCCTAAATCCAATGTTGTGGTAGGCTATGTAGACATTTTTGGTGGATTTTTGTACATATGTTTTTTGAACAAATTATCTAAATGGATTAGTTTATCATATTCAAGGATATAATTAATATTTATTATTTTAGGGTCGAATCCCTCGTATCTGATATGATAACTCTCATTTTTCATTGAGAGTGTTATCTGCATTCTAGGATTGTGGGACCTCTATCTTCATAGTTTTTTATGATCTCATTACTATTATCTAGTATATTTCTCAATTTTATTGAAGAGTTTTCAATGGGAATACATCTATTGGTTGTAAAAAATTGCCTATATGTGTTTCAATAGTGTATATTCGGATTAACACCACTGTGGTATATCGAGTTTACTATTAATCTTCACCCTAGGATGAGACCAATTTTATTTTTATCTGACGAGATGTATCTTGATGAGTAGAATGAATTTAAGTTCTAGATAAATGATTTGAAGGGAATGGTATTTATCTATCCTATCATACCATCATGTAATTTTCCTGAACTATAAAAAAAGAAGTCCCATGATATCCTCTAACATTTCACAGAATATCGTAATCTTAATGAGGTTATGGGGAAGAATAAATACCTATTATCAAGAATTAAGGAACACTTTTTTCAACATAGATGGGATTTTTGGTTTTTAAATATTGATCTTTTAGTAGGGTACCACCATCTAAGGGTTTAGAAGGAGGATCTTCCAATGGAATACATTTGAAGCCCATATAAACATGTTGATTATTTTTTAATTATATTAGCCATTACAATTGCTCATGTAGTCTTTATGGAATTGATGAATCTGAACATTCACCACTTTTTGGATTCATTCATGGTCAATTTGGTGTATGAAATCATTTTGTATTTAAAAATGATAGAGGTGAATTCGAACCATCTGGAGGGTTTTTTCGTTTGTTTGAGGGACTATAATCTCTATGAAAACCATACTATGTGTTAGTTCTGGATTCAATAAATGAAATGTTTTTGGCCACATGATTAATGAGGTATGAGTTTTAGTAGATCCTAGGAATTTTCTAGCTGTATTTTCTTATGATCATCCCCAAAATGTATTTGAGATTCATATTATTCTGGGTTTGGTTGATTATTTTAGTTGTTTTAGTCAGTTATTCTCTATATTTCTTCTCCCTTGAAAACTTGGACAAATAAAGATGTGATTTTTTAGTGAGATGAGAAGTTCTAGTGTAATTATGATCACTTTCAAACCCATTTAAAATATTCACCTATCTTTATTCTTACTAATACTATGAGATTTTGTTTTCATCTTTTGTGTTGCTTCTGGTGTAGTTCTAGGATATCTGATGATGTTAGATAATAATTTTGTGGACTATGGCTCTAGGTAGTCATTTCCACATGAGCATACTCATGGAAACCATGTCATAGAATTGGTTGGCATTATTTATGCATAGAAAATGTGGGGACCTTAACTCTTCTAGGAGAGTTTTACAATGTATTTGGATTATAAAATCCAAAATAAAATTTTCATCTAAAGGGATCTATATATCAGACAGAGACACCATGTGGATTAGCTTCAAAATATTGATTTCATGTTTATGAAAACACATGATAACGGTAATGTGGTCAATGATGCATTGATCAGGAAGCATCCAGTGTAGGTTGTACAAGAATCATTGGATGAGTGGGATATGATGAGCTTGTTTGTTGATATGATGATTGTAATGTATGAGGATAAAGCAATGGTGTTCTTAGAAATTGTGCAGGTATTACCCTCTCGTCATGATCAGGTTTTTAATGAGAAGGCATCAAACCATGAGTGCCTATAGAGTAAACGTGCTGTAAATGGTGGGGAGATCTTAGGTGATTTGTCTCAATATCTGCAAATTTATCCTATACTCAAGAAGTTTATTATTATTTCTTTTATCTTATATTTATAGAAGATGTATGAGGCACATAATTCTAATTTTCTCATTCACCTTGGGGCGGCTATGATGTAATATACAAGGAGAGGATAGTATTGGTGTCTTTGAATGAGATGTGTAGTGGCAGAATCTGTTTCTAGATGCTTGTAGTAACAAAATATCAAAGAACAATATAAGAGTCTATATGGGTTGATATAGAAACTCCCCATTACTCTATAGAAGTGGGATGATATGTCTATGGATTCCTTGATTGAGCTACCTTATTCATTAAGTGGGAAAGACACCATATAGTTTATTTTCAATCTTTTGATGACATAATCCCTCTTTCTTCCCCATATGGAGTCAATGTGGGTAGAGAACTTTGGAGACCTATAAGTTCGAGGTTTTTCAATTTAATAGTGGTCCCTTAGTGATAATTTTATATAGGGTTTCATATTTTACTTCCATATCATATAGGGATTCTAGGAAGATTTGGGATCCCAGTTAAGGTTGAGTATGATGCATCACCCATAGCCAGATAGCCAGTCTAACCAAACTATCCATACTCTCAAGGACATGTTGCATGTGTGTGTGTGTTTAATTTTGGTGATTCATGGGAATGGGAAATATAATTTTCCTACTATTATTATAATACTAGTTTTCAACCCTTAATTAGAATAGCCCTATTTGATTCACTGTATAGGAATCCATGACAACCCTCATTGTGCTATGATGAGGTGGGTGAGCATTCCGTAACAGGATTTAGCCTCTTCCTAGAGATGACAAAGATAGTTTGGATGATTCTGAAATGGATTGTGATATATACAAGTTGATATAATTCATATTATGACCATTGTTGTTATCTTTAAGAGATTATGGTAGGTTATCATGGGTTTATTTGGGTATCCATTTTTCTGGGACATCATCATTTGGGAATAGAGGAATTTTTTTGTAATTTTATGTCAAGCTATTTTTTTATTATAGAGTATCATGGGAAGGTATACCATCTATTAGAACATTCACCATTGGTTAACCTTGATCAATGAGGTCTTTCATGTTTCCAAAATAAATATACAGAAATAAAGAACCATCTTTTGTGTTGGAAGAAATATTTGGAGTTATATCATTACTCTATCATGTAGGAATAGCCTATTCATATCATGGATTTTCCAAATAAGGCGCTTCAGGGTAAATCGATCTTATTATTATGTGCTATAAATAATTGATGTCGTGATATATATTATAAATGGGATCATGATCTTCTTGAGATGGATCATTGTCCTAATATATTGCCTTCTAAAACCCAATGGACTTTCTTGGGTCATAATGTGGCATGGTGGGGAGATTTGGACACTTATCAGGTCAATAATAAATCTAATTTATTTTTTATATATTTTCTTGTTTTTTCATGGATTTTATGGGTACAAGGGGTCAGAAATATGATTTTTTTGGAGATACAAACTAGGTGAATGGATTGAACGTGTTTTTTAAACCATGTGATGGGGTTTCAAAGGGTGAAAATTGGGTTTTTAATTCATTGAGCATGGATTTTTAAAGCATGTGACCGCTAGGTATCACTATGTATGCCAATTATTGGTGGACAGTGTTACCCACAAGTTTATTTCATATTAATTCTAACTATGTGGAAAACATTGAAACATTTTAGTGTCATTTAAAATGTTTTTTATATTTTTTCTCTTAATGATTTTGTAACCCTTTAGCATCATCTTTCGTTACAAAACATACAGAGCCTCTTCTCTTTGGTTGTGGAGATCCTTACCCTATGTTGGTGGTGATTCCCTCTGGAATACAAAGTGTTTTGGATTGAAGGAAGCCATTTTCTTCAGGGTTTTTTCTCCTTCCCTCATCATTTTATTTGTTATTTAATTTTTTGGAATGTGTGGAATACTATTTGTGATGTGTGATAAATAGTGAGTATTTAATGTCGAAAAGATAGGTTTTCTTATGGATTCAGTGTGTGAGACCTTGTTCTGCCCCTTTTAGGTGGTCATCAATTAATAAATTGGGGACAATACTAAATTTGATATAGGTGTATCAAGTTTACGATGTTTACCATGAGCCAACATTAAATTTCCATTCACCGTTTAATTTTGTTTATTTAATTTCTAGATAAATTAATTATTCTTTATTTTTTCCCATGTTTTATGTAATAAATTGATTGTTTTGGTATTTTGAGTTTGAAAAACATGATTTTTATAAATGGGTGTGGCTTGTATGCATACCAAGTGTTTTATTAAATTTCATAATGTGGTTTTATGGATTAAAATTTATTTATAAAATGGTTTTAGAAATTATTTATCTATAGGAATAGAGTTTTGATTAAATGGGAATCTTTATTAATGGAATTAGATTTTGATGTGGCTTTTATTTATGGGGACTCATTTGTGATTATATGGATTAGAGGAGAATATATGTTAAACAAGGCATGAGCAAGGGGTTTGTTTGGGGGACCGTGGGGCCATTCATAGGGAAGACTGTGTGAACTTCCATTTTGGTGTTTTTGAGAGTCCTTGTGATATTATGTAGGGAATTACATGTGAGGTTCTATTTTTGTTTCCATGGTACTATGAGATCCTTTTGTGGGAATACTTTAGGAGATTTTGTGGTGATTGATGAGAGATCGTTAGGGCCTTGAGAGTTACCCTCGGTGAAGAGCCTAATAGATTACATATTCTTAGCCAGCTTCTATACATATTTACTCACTCATAATATGAATGATGTTGAGAGCCCTTTGTGGACACTTATTGTGAAAAATTAGTTTGTATGCTTTATGTATTTTATTAGTTCTATATTTTTAATGAGATATTGTATTCCCATTTTTTATTATTAACAATATGATTTTGTTATTCCTACCCTAGATAGGATAGGTTCAATTAGCACATTGTTACTTATTTATTAATTTTATCCATAATAATGGTTTTTTGGAAAATAAGTCTTGTTTAAAATGAAAAAATGGAGGTCTTTCAATGGTTTATTTGATAATGGTTTGGTTTCATCAAAGTGGATTAGTTTTGAATGTTTTTCAGAGTTAGATTATTTCTTTTCATGGATAAAAGCCTTAAATAGATTCATGGTGGAATCCAAATAAAATTCATAACTCACACCCTTTTTTGGTATTTGGGTATTTGGAGACTTTATTTTGTAGGACACAGGTAATAGAAAAGAAACCATATACATGGGTGGTTCATCTTTATCTCTGTTGTCTGTTTGTTGATAGATGAGATATGGTATCTCCTTATTGGATCTTGATGAGTAATTTTGGTATTTTTTATCTATTTGTATTTATATATGAATTTTATTTGGTCATGTTTCCATTATTTTTAGGTTTGGGATTTGGACCTCAAAGACAAGGTATATGTCATGTAATAACATGTTTTGTGTATGATGTGTTAATGGTGCTTATGATATCTTCTTAGTCATATAATAATAATATAGATGTTTCTTATTTAAGTAATTAACTCTGATTATAGTGGTATGGTAATCAATTTTATAGATGTTTTGTGTTGGTGTACTAGTGGTGAAATTGTTCCCAAGACATAGTTGGTTATATTAGGTGCTAATTGCCAGCCCGTTGCATTTTGGAATGTGCGACAGACCATGTGGCAGTACGGCTCGGGTGACGAGTTGAGTCAAAATGGGTTGTTTGTTTAAAAATAAGATCATGCATGAAATTGGTTTTAGATTAATATATGTAATTATGTCCCATGTATATGATTTCAGTCATGAAACCCCCCTAACATTACTCTTGTTTAATTGAAATCACTCTAGCACCCTTGGATGTTTGATCTTTCCATGGAAGTGACCTTTAAACAAATGAAATTTCGATAACTATGAGTGACTAGGAGAATATGTAGGTTGGAGATATTTTGAGGGACTGTAAAATACTAAATATTTATATAGGAATTAGAAGGTGATGTTTGTCTTTCAAGGGTGGATGTGGTGCCCTTTTATAAGAGAAAGAAAGGAATGTCTTGGAAACACACATCATTTTCTTAATACTTCCACTACACCATTTAGGGTTTAAAGGATCAAATATGAAAGTATAAGGGACGTCAGATGATATGAGGTTGAAAATACTCTCAACAATATCTTTGGATAAAAGGCAATATGGATTTAAGACTTTTGTTTCTTACTTTTAACCTTTCTCCCAAATTACATTTTTTCCTTTGTAATTATGTTTTTTTATAGTAATTAATATTAGTCAAAAAATTTATATTCTATATTTTTACCTAATTTGAACCACATTATTATAAATATTAAATAAAATTTATTTAATAGAAATTCAAAGTGAATTAATTTTACACAAGAGCATGTATAGTGAAAAAACATCATTTTTAAAGAGGGTTATTTTTAGGAAAACAATTTACAATTAGGGTAGAATTATCTATATATTCGATTTCAAGGAATTTAAAAAAATTATTACCTCTAAAATATTATTTATTTTTAAATAAAATAAAATAAAAAAATTTATTTCATTATGTTATAATTAATTAAATAGAAAAATTAAAAGGTGTTTTCATTATAGTAGTGCATAAATTTTCAAAATGTTGAGCATGCGTTTATAAATAAAACATAGTATTTTAGAAATGATTATTCAAATATGTAATATTAAACCTTATATGAAAAGTTTTCAAAAACCGTTAATGTATTCATATATTTAAACTAATTCATAATACCAGCCGCATTAATAAATAATTTATTTTCATTAGTCACCCCAAAAATATGTATTTCTATAAAAAATTAAGATAATATTTGTTGTAAATCCAAAACGGTAGACAATTTTGAAAAATTAAAATTATCAATTTTTTAAATTTAAATATAGATTATAAATATATATATAATGGTAAACATTTTCATAGGAAAATATAATTTTAAAATAAAAACTACTCTTATTATTATTTCAAATAAATTATAAGTTAAAATTGTGCTAATAATATTAAAATTACATTTTATCCATAATATTATTTTTATTTAAAAATATAATTTTTTAGAAGTTATATTTTAAAGCATAAATAAATCATATAAACTATTTGTCTGTAGAAATTTGATATTATTAATATTTATATTGGCCATTGTTGTAGTTAGATAAATATTAAAAAAAGTTATTACTCATATCCATTCATGTATAATCAATGAATAGGTTTTAATTTACATAAATAAATATTAATATTTTATTTTAATATATCATGGTTTTGTTTATGTTTTGTGTTTATTGTGGAGTAAACAATTGAAAATATTTTAATTAATTAGTTGAAAATATGTATAATAAAATCATAGGTCATTAAATATACCATGGAATAAAGGTTTTGCAACAAGATATAATAAACATGATCATTAGAGAATAAATAAAGGAATAATGAAATGGTATTTAATGGAAATAAAGAATGAATATAAATTATATCACTAACATAGGAATAGAAATCATAGAATAGTATAGATGGAATCAATACGCACTTCCCATAACATGGTGGATAATGAATCACTACCTAATTCTCATAAACATACCGGTGTAGGCATCACAACCTGATTCCCAATAGTGGAGAGAGCTTCGAAACCTGATTACTATAATTTTCTCATGATATATAAATCATTAAAGAATGGATTGTAATGTTTCCTAGGACCATACACATAATCTTCCAAATATATGTATGTGTGTGTGTTTATGTGTATTTGTGTGTAAGTGTTTTCAACTTGAAAAAAATTCATTAACTAAATCATAGTAATCAATGGATAGAAAACCATATTTAGTAAAATTTTTATATGGTATCACTAAAATTGAAATCATGAATGTAAAGAGAAATTTGAGACAAATATTTTACCAAAAAATATTATCTTATAAGACCATTTATATGATGGTTCGTGAAAAGTTATTTCCAATAAAATAACATCTTAAGAGATATAGTGTAAATGGTATCAAAATTTTAAGGTTTTTTTTTAAAACTCATTTGTATGTTTTCCATAAAATATGATTTTACAATATCTTTAAAAGTCATTTTAGAATGATTCTCTACTGGGAAATTAAAAATAAGGAATTTTAAAAAAAATATTTACAAAGAAAGTTAAAAAATGGATCTATATAATAACATAATTGTTTAAAAAAGAAGAAGTGATTATTTTTGAAATATTTTACTTTTTCAAACAATCTTTAATAATTGATCCTTCAAAAATATATAAAGTATTCAAAAAAGAGATGAAAATGCACATTGAATACTTTTAACTATAAAAGAATCATCAATAATATAGCGTTTAAAGTCATAAAGGCTTAACAATGTTTAACTGAAATATTTTTAAACCACATAATTTTGAAAAAGATTATAAATAATATATATTTGCAATGAAATAAAATATAATAAAATATATTTATAGTGGAAGATAAAACATTTTATTTTGAAAGGATATATAAATGTTTTCAAAAACCATTTTTTAAAACCTATTTTGTAATAATAGTATCAAAAAAATATTTTTGAAAAGAATAGAAGGGAAATATGATGGTAATTGGAGATATCAAAGAAATGGGATTTCAATTATAAATGAGAATATTGGATGGAAAGGAAAAAATGGACTAGGAGGGGTAACTATCATTAAAGAATATTTGAAATATTCTCAAAAATAATTTAATTTTTGAGGAATAAATTACTTAAGGTAACATCTTTGAATTTAACATCAATTCTCCATAGATATGAAGATAATGTTCCATGAAATAAAATAATAGGGTGTAAGAAACCATACATGGAAGAATTATGTTCAATAATAACCATATTAACTCAATGTTGGGAGTTGAGTTAATAAAAACCCTTAAAACCTTGGTTTCCATTGAATTTAAATCCACATAAATAAAGATAATTTTATGGATCCTAGTATTACATTAATTACATTAATGGGTTTAAATAAATTTATTTGGAAGTAATCACACCATACCAAAGATGTAATGGTTCCCAATAAGAAATATGTCTCAACAAATTACATTTGTGTCAAAGAACCCCTTAACTTATTTACTGACTTCCACTAAAGCTCTTGAATCTCATTTACAAAATAAAAATTACTATCTTAATCACATTTTATGATAAATATTCATAAATAAATACTTTTTTAAACATTATTTTTAATTATTCTTCATATATATATTAGTTAGTTATCTTCTATTTTTAATATCGGGTGTGAGTAATCTTGACCATTTAGAACTTGTTTCATAATACATTTATTGTTCTTAATTATTATGAAAATTTTCCTCATTTATATATGAAAAAATTGTTTATAATTTATTCATCAGTGTAATTTATAAAGGTACAATTTCATTCAAGGATATTTTTAATCACGGTTCTTGTAAATGAAATTTTCAATATGAATGTGTTGGTAATATTTTACAAATAAATGATGGTATCTTAATTACTAGTTTCAATATAAATATAACCCTAAAAATATATAAATAACATCATTATTTACTTATTTATATTATATATAATTTTTAATTGAAATCTCTAAGTCATCTATAATAATAGTTTATATATTTATTCAAGAAGGTTGTTAAACCAACCTAAACATATTGATTCCATTATTAATATAAGATTATTATTATGAAGGCTAATTATTTTAGGTTAATATCATTATTATAGAACATTAATGACATTGTTAGCCTTATTTTATTGAATTTAACAATATTTTATGTTATTTTGATAAATATTTAGTATACTACATGAGAAATGAGCTGTGTTATTTCTTATAGGTGGTATTCCCCACAATGCATGGTTAACATTTTCATTTCATAGATAAATAGAGGGAAATAATACGGATTATGATTTTATTATTAATAATAATAGTATACTAAACATTTCAACATCAATTTATACCTTATAATCTATAATGTGAGGGGTGGTGAAAAATAGAAATCATCACTTGATGGAGGTACTGGTTCAGAAAATGCACAAACGAAAATTTAATTTTTGGAAATGGAGAAGGGAAAAGGTAATTAATAGTTATATTCATTGAATAAAAATATTTAGTATAGAAATAATTCTAATTTAATTATATGGTAATTATTAAATTATAATTTAAAACTATGTTGGATAGGAATGGTTGTTGTGAAAAAATGAGTAATTGTATTGAGGAGTTGGGCATTCCATTAGAGGGATCCTTAGAAATATTGGGATTATTTTTACATATTATAACCATAATATAAAGCGATGGAAATGTTATTATTGCTTTAGGATAAATTAGTATATTTTCTACATTAAATTAAATTCATTGAGCAGTTTTAAGGGGTATTAAGATACCCCTTTTATAAGTGTTGAGAATGACATTTTTATAAATCATTCAAATTAATATAATATAGAACATGTTTAAAATATTAAGTGGATTAAAATGGGAAATTTAAATCTTTTGGGTGAGATTATGTAAAAAAATAACTCAAACAGTACTTTTAATTGTGTTTTAAAATGGTTTTTATGTCGTTTACACCTAAAATTTTCACTTTTACTTTTTTCATCATGGTTACTCATTTTTACCAAAGTAATTTACTTTTAATTCAATAAAACGATACTTACTATATAATTTGTTCCAATAGATTCGACATATAAAATAATTTTTATCTGATAAATTTCTACGTAAATAAAAAATTAATTTTAATATTAGTACATGTAACATGTAAATACCTATTTTTTTAAAGTGTATTTGTTAGCTTAAAATGTTTGTGTCAGATAAAATTTTCAAAGAAATTTATTTATATTATTTAAATTTTTTGATTATAAAAAATTACTTTATGAGGATATCAAAGTTAGAAAAAACGAAATTTAATGAAAATTTTTTATTTAAATTAAAATAAAATACAAAAATATTTTTTTATTATAAAATATAACGTATTTCGTTAACCATGGATTTTCTAATATAATAATAGTATTATGAAATGTATAATTTAAATCGAAATAAATCAATTATCAGGAAAAAATTATTATTCTTTAAGTTACACCGACTTCTTGATAAAATCATAAATTGTGTAATTTTAGTGGCAATTGAATTTTTCACTATTCACATAAAAATATATTAGGTCAAAAAATTTAAAAAAATAATACTATGATAAACATGAAATTGTAAATATATATTATATATTATATTTATCTAATTCTAATACAAATAATAATATATTTATTTTCAAACAAAAATTTAAAAAATAATGAAAAATGATTTTATTGAAGAATAACATTTTTTATCATTTTTTGTTCATGAAATTATTTCATAAAAATTTATAATTTAATGATTGTTATTATAAAAAATTATATATTTTAATGTGATATATTATCTTAATTGTCATTTAAAAGATGTCAATTAAATTTATTAACATTTTAGTTAGTTATTTGATAAAAATTAATCCCTATTTTAAATATTAAATAATATTAATAATATTTCCTCCAAAACTAATAACTTTTAATTTTTAGGCTTATTTTTAATTAATATTTATTTAATATATATTATAATTTCTTATTTATTTTAATCTAATATGTCACTACTTATTTGGTTCAGTGTAGAATATGTAAGAAGTTATTAAAAAAGTATTTATTTAAAGAAAAATATAATCCAAAATATTAAGGTGTTACATTCAACACCCTTAAATAAATTTCATACCCATAATTTTAATTATCAACCATTAATTAAATCATATAAGGGTATGTATAAAACTTATGTAACTGAATATACAGTTTCTAGAAAGATCCCAACCTTACAATATTATAAAATATATCTTTTTCTGAATATTCTTATAACTATCACATAGGTTTTCTCTTACCATTTATATGAATATTCTATAGTTATTAGATATAAAGGATAATAATATGTACTTTTCATTTAAGGGTGTTTATAATCATCCCTTCATTGATAGACTATTGCAGGATGATATGAAATGTGGTCCCATTATTCCGAAAAATCTATATTTGTTAGGAAAAAATAAGATAAAATTCATCTAAAGGAATGAAAATAATATTTTCCCAAGGCATGCTCCTATAAAAATTATCAAGGAACAAAATAATTATCAAACTAGAAGTTTTTTGATATTCAATTCCTTAGGGTGGTGATTTAATTATCTTGTAAAACCATCTAGATATACATAGTGTACCTCTCTCCCCTTATGTTTTGATAATAATAAACATTCACCTTTGTATCTAATGATTTTTATGTTATTTTAGTTTCTAATTAACATAATTTGAATTATTATTTATAATCACCATCTATTCTTGAGTATCATCTTGAATATCATGAATAAAGTTTCACTAGATGTGAAAAAAATTGAAGAATGATTAATGGGTGGAAAGAAGGCTTGGAATGAATATATTAAGCTATAGTGGTGTTTACTTTGCACTCGGTTGCACCAGATATCCAGTTTTGAGCGACCATCTCGCTAGTGGTGTGGAGAGTATCCCATTCAGAAGTATGCATCCACTAGAAAGCTGGTGGTTATAGGTAGTACTTGTATGCTCCCAAGGGTCTCATATGCAAGCCATTGGGGATAATCTGGCATGTGATAATTCTTCAATTTGGTAGGACCTACACATCTTCAAGTGGCGTTGATGATGCTAAATAATAGATAAGGATTACACAAGGTTACATTCCCTATTTGAGTCAATAAATTGAGGACCTTTGTTTCTTGGGAAAATATTATTCCAATTCTTCAACTATGGATCTTTATCAATTCTCTCTCAATATTCAATCCCACTCTCAATATCCCAATTCATTTATATATTCCAAAAGTCTCTCATATTCTAATTTTAAATCTATATCCCTCTCTAAAATTTTCCTATCATTTGAGATATATAAGCCTATTTTTAATGGATTTCCATGAAGAAAAAAGTTTTCTCCTCTCAACCTAAATTCTACTATTTTTTTCTAACTACTTCTATCAAAATTAAATGGGGGATTGGTTTCATACCACTTCCATCAGAGGAAAGGAATAATTTGTTTCTTTCTAATTCTATTAAAAAATTGTAGGAATTGGTTTATTGATCCTTATTCAAATCAATAGGATAATAAAAAACATTAAACTCAAAGGGAAGAGACATAAGTACTTACAATTAACTATTTCAAAAATCCTTTATCAAACTATATATATTTTATCACTATATTAATGTGTTGAATCATCTGATACTGATATTTATAATTTTATAAATTCAACTCATCCGTTTTCTTTTTTATTACTCACTCAATTAATACCGATATTAAAATTATAATAAGGAATAAATTTATCCCATTATCACATCATCGTATTGAAATATTTTTATGTTGAACTTTTCGTGTCCAATTATTGTTTTCTATTTTAAAAGAAAAATCACTAGCCCCCCTCTTGTAATTCTATGATGAATAATATTTTGTTTCAATGGGGATCATTGTATTTTTATCCAAAAAAAATTATTTGACAGAATAGTTTTAATTTTTAAAGTCTAAATCAATTTTTCAGTTTGATATTTATATAATTACATCTAATTTTTATTCTCATGCTCTATTATTTTATGTTTCTGGTTATTACTATTAGATAAATAACATTTATAATTTTCTTAGATGAATATGTTACATTATCGAAAAAATATAAATTAATATAATCCTAATAAATAAACATATTATAAGTGGAGATGTGATGATATTAATGATTTTGAAATTAATGGAAAATCCATGAATTATATTCATTGTGGACATGAATGAAATGAAAATAATCATGTTTTTATATGTAAAACTAGACATAAAATATATCAATTTTTATATTTCACCCATAAAGATTGAAAAGATGTTAAATATAATATATTTGATATGTATATTTTTAAATTTCAAATCGTATCTATACATCTAAATGAATCCAATAATACTATGTTTACATGGTATACTATTATGCAGAATGGTAGAAAGTCCCTTGAAAATGACTTTAATATATAATCCCTATTGAAAGTTATATTATGGGTATTTTATATAAATTTAGTACCTTAAGTCACTAAAAAAATAGAAAAGTATGTGAAAAAAGGGTTCTAAAAGGGATTATCATATCTATCATATCATGTAAAATCAACATGATTTGTCAATATGAAAAAGAATAAAAATAAGAAATGAAAGCTAAGGAATGAAAATGGAAAATTATATTTAATTAAATTAATGATGATGAATCATCTAATAATGAATCCTAGATTAAACAATTAACCCATATATTAAACAAATTAAATAAAAAGAAAAAACATTTTGTGGTTTCGAATTGGAAAATCATGTTGAATCACTAGATGTGACATCTTTTGAATGGAATAAGATATGAAATATCACAAAAAACAAAATTTAATATAACAATGTTTTTTCATTAGAAACATTCTAAATTTTTTTATTTTTTCATGTATCGATATTCTGAAAAATGTTGGGAAATGACATGTTTCTATTTAGTGATGTTTTCAAATGTTGCTAATTTATAAAGTTCAGAAATATTTATAAACATAACTAATTAGTGACACCACATTTACATATGGTAAATGACTTATTTAATCAAGAAATTTTCTATAAACATGTAAATTTTTTAATCCCCCCCCCCCCTTTACAATAATGTTTTTATTTAATGCCACCCTCATATTCCACCTTACAACTCATTCCCCAACCCTTCCCTACCTCCAAGAATGATTCCCCATGACTTGTTCTCTATTCAAATGCTTGCCTCCCAAATCATTAAATTGTCGTCCTAAAATATTAGACCCTAGGCCATGTAGCCTCACAACCATCAAACAGACATACTCATTTAAACCAATTTAATTTATAAATATACAAATATTAATATATTACATTAGTAAACAAATTATAATAAAATTTATATAATTTTATTTATTAATACACACACACACATATATATGTATCCATGTGTTTATATATTTTTTTTATGTTTTTTGGATATATATATGTTAAATATATATATATATATGAATATTTATATTTTTACATTAATATGTATATTTTTATAATTTTTTTATATCAATTTGTTTATATGTGTATGCATGTGGGATTATATATATGTCTATATGGGTATGTATAAAAATATATTTGTGTATAAGTATATATATATAAGTATAATTATATATATATAAATTAATAGAATTATAATTTTATAATTAGTTAGCAGTTTTCTAAAAACTGGTTTAAATGTCACTAGAATTGTCACAATATAAACATTGATAAATTTAGAATATATGTGTGATTTTATTTACTAATATATGAATATATATTTATATATGTGTGTATGTGTGTGTTTTTGTGTGTGTGTGTGTGTGTATCTCAGTGTGTGTGTGTATGTTTATATATTAAAAAATTTATATATTTTTATATATATGATTATATATGTCTGTGTGTGTTCATATATGTTAATATATAAATATATATATATATATATATATCAAAATCTATATTTATATCAATGGTGGGAAATTGGTTATATTACCAATAAAAACATTCAACAGAAAAATGCATAGAATAAATCAATGAGCCTCGAACATGAGATCTTGTTGAGACCCACAATGGCGGCTACCATTGAGCTACACCTTATGGGATATATATATATATCTGTGTGTGTGTTTGTTTCATTATATATATATATATATATTATGACAATTAAATATATGTTAATGTATTTGTATATAAATAGATACTTATATATATAAATGTATATAATTATACTTATAAATTTATAAATTTGTGTTTATAAATTAATAAAAAATTTATTATATAAACAAATAATGTTTTTTAAAATAGAATTATAATTTTCACTAAAATAGCCATGTTTTCTTAAAAGCATTTAATAATTTATAATTGGAACATTTACAGAAAAAATGGTTAAATTTCCAAAGACTTCTAAAAATATTGCTAAATTTGAAATATTTTTTTAAGAAATAATTCTTTAATTTAGCCATATTTTATGAAAACATTTCTAATTTAGCACAATTTTTTGAAAAAGTGACTGCATTTAAAATTACACACATTTTAAAAAATGTCTTAAAATTGAACTGAATTAGAAAAAAATCTTTGAAAAAACATGTCTAAAACGTTTTATTAAATTACCATTTCTTATAGTGATATTATATTGAAATATATAATCTAAAATAAAAAGGTTGAATAAAAGATAAAACGTAATAATTTTCTTCATGTCTCAGCTTGGAGTGCTAGTGATGACTCAATAGACTCATCCTCTTCAAGCTATTGAAGTCCTAAATGTCTCATGGAAAAGCTAGAGGTGGGGAATATGGTTAGTAATCCTATTTCTCTCCCCACTTCTCATTTATCATCTTCCTCTCATTAATAATCTTCTTCTTTCCCTTGTGATCAACAAAATGAACTCAATACGTTCTTTAAAAAATTATTTACAAATATAGTGAACATAAAATTAAATATAATCGAGTTCATTAGAAAAAGATATCATATATATTTTTAAAATGATCTCTTTTTAAATTAAAAGGAAAAATGCAGTTGAATCTTCAATATCAACCTAATGTTGAATTCTTAAAATCCAAAATTATGTATCATAAAAATAATATTGCTCAATTCATTCAATTTGAATAGATGATGACTAAATTGTTTGCTTCTCACAAATCTTGAAAAAATCACCATTGTTTAATTTTTTTTAAATGTGAGCTCCTCAAAAAACACTACTTCTGTAGAAGTATTATCACAAGAAAAGTTCTAGAATTATTTTGGAAAAACCAAGAATATAATTTATGAATATGATTGATAAAATTATAGAAGTGAGAGACCTAAATATATTTATATTTCATCCCATATAATTCATGTAAAATCACATACTAATCAATTTTGTGTTCTTAAATATTTATTATGAAATCTTTGTTAACCTAGGATTTTTTCATCATCTCATTGTTTATAAGATAATATAGTTGCATCCAAATCTAAAAGGGTTCCAAAAATTAATTAGTTTTTATTTTTTTTTTAAATTAGGTTTCACTAGGATAATTGTTCTATCAAAAAATTTGTCACTCAATGTTTAAAATATCATCAAACTCTGAAGTTATTTGACATATGAATGGATGACCCATAAATTAACATAGTGAGTGAAAGCCTCACTTTTTTTCTAGGAATATAATCCTATGGAGAATAGTATTTTTGTTGTTTTGAAATTTTCATTTCTAACATAATATTAATTTAAATATCCCTCATATCTCTGTCATCATTTCTTTGATATCACTAAAATATGAGAGGTTATCTTTTAAAAAATAAAAAAAGTAATTTATTTATTTCCCTAAAACATTTAAAATAAATATTTTCTCTTTTTCAAAAAAATTTCTTGCATTTTTCAAAATAAAATCAAATTATTTGAAATAATTTTTAATCAGTATAATTTATCATGTTATTTTATTATGATTTTTGGAAATTATCATTATAATTTTTATATATATAGTGGGGTTGAATTCTATTTTTATTATAATCAATGAACTCTTTATTTTCTCAATAGAGGGAAACCCATTACATTTTCTATAGTACTATAGGCCCAAGTGCATAATAACTTCATAAATTAACCCATCTATAATAAGCCTAATTTATTGTTTTATTGTGTATGCCCCCAATACTAGCCTCCAATATCGATCAGTTTTCCCCCTTTGTAGAAAATATCTTCTTTGGATTGATTATATGCCATCGGGTCACAGTGATTGCCTTACTTCATTGAGTCTAACCACTACCACTTGTTTTTTCGACTACTAGGATAAATCTAGTCCACTGCTATCACTCTAGAAACTACCTCGTTAATCACCATCTAATGATTCTCAAGTTTCTTGTAACATTGATCCCACACACCATCCATTGTGATATTTTCTAGAGTGCGTATCCCCACACTGAATCTTCCAACCATAGATCCTTGATGATCCAGACCCACATAACTTCCTATGTCATGTTTCCCCACAATGATATTCAATGATCCTAACCACAATCATCAACTCAATCGTCCATCCCCACACTAAATCCGCCTCCCATAAACCCTCAACATGCTTAACCCACACTATCCAATCATAAAACAGATAAAATTAGACCACCTGTAGAAATTTGCCCTCAAATTGGGGGTTATTAAGAATTTATCCCAAGACCTCATTCAGTATGTAAGGGATACCTTTCCACTTGGCCTTTACCCAATCCTAATTTATCTTTTAATATTAACATAATTTTAGATCATGAAATTTTAATCATCTATCAATCTAATTTGAATTAATTCTTTCTACCTTATATATTTCCCATGATTTACATTTCTTTAAATAATATTTTTTTTTGAGATTTTGACAATCATTAAGGTAGAGAAAGTATTTTATATGACTATTGGTTTACCTTGTATACAATTACCTTAATGAAATACATCTCATTTATTTTACTATCCTTGTTTCTTTTTGATAATCACACAGGGGAGAAGATTTTTTTATTATTGGGGTGGTATTTTTCAAAACCTTATGTTATGAGAACTATGGATAATATTCAATGTCTTAATCTATAATATAGTTAATTTAATTGAATACATATTTCTCTCTTGATTAAATCTTGACATATATTTTTTATGTTAATTTCTTTATAGTCATTAAAAGAGTGGATAATTTTGAAACACTCTCTCTCTTATGATGTTTTTAATTTTAAAACACTCATCCATATATCTAAAGATTTTTTTTATGTAATTTTGGATTCAATTTTATATATGTAGAAGTTTCGTGTTTAAACAACCTGATTTATTTGAAGATACATTTCAAGATATTTATTGATATTTTATTGGTTGTGATGAAAACATGGATGGAAGATTCAACGTCATCTGTAAGATTTTTATCTAAGCGAGTTGGCCATGGAAGTGGTCGATGTATAGTAGGAATCATTATATTACTTGTGTAAACAAATTAAAAATCCTATGGTGAGGATAGTATCCTCTCAAACAGTAAGATTCCACTATCTAGCTAGTGGTTGAAGGCATATCCAAGATTTTCCTATGTGTATGACTGTATAAAAGGTGTTATTGTTTGTATTTATAGTGGGGCCAATTTGAAAAGTTATAATTATCCAATTAAATGGGACTCACGCCTTTTAACGTGATATTTATGATTCTAAATGATTGATATGTATTCCAAAAGATTACTATATTTTTTGGTGGATATAAATTGATGACCTTGGTGTCTTGGGAAAAAAATATTTCTTAGTGATTCAATGATATATCTCTAGAAATTCTCCCTCAATCTCAAATTCCACTCTCAATGTCCAATTTCATATCTCTGGTATATAAGAATTCCATATTCTATATTTTTCTATAAATATATATATATATATATATATATATATATATATATATATATTTCTCATACTTCACTGTAATTTGAGATATTTGGGACCATATTTTTAATGTATTTATGCAAAGAAAATATTTCCCATCTCATCCTACATTCTATAATTTGTTTTTTGTTACTTCTATCAAACAAGGGGTTGATTAGTTTATTTATAATTATATGAAAAAGAAAGGTAAGGTTAGTTTCTTGACACTTAACTGAAAATGTAAGGTTGGAATTGGTTTGTTGACCTCTATTAAAATCAAGTGAATAAAATAAACCTCCCAACCCAACGTGAGGAGATGTAGGGGCTCACGAAAATCATTTGTCAAACTCATTTCTTAGATTAGGATTGTTCTCTCTTTCTATTTAAACATTACAACATATTAACTCAATACCTATGATTTTATAAATTTGATTCATGAGATATTAATAGTGCAAACTCACTATTTCTGATGCTTTCATCGGGGCACGCGTATCCATCATGAAGAGGAGGACGTTTAGTTGTTTCCCCATATTCATGCTTTTAAAAGGTGTTTGGCATTCACTCCTTGTTTAGGGACATCTGCTCCTTGATCGAAATGGGATGATGTGATATAGGTTCTTCCTTCCGTTGATTCCTCCTCGGAGCTCGTCACCTAGTCTGGGTCTCCCTCATAGAATTAAGAAGTTGTTCGTGAAAATCTTCCTGGTGCCATATCTTCATGGACACCAGTTAATTACACTGCTTCTCTTAGGACATTCCAAGGGGTCTGTTTACGGAAACAACCTTCGGTTAGGGGAGTAGTCACATTAGGTATCACCGGCATGTCTGGACGCTGGGGGATTTGCATGTCTGTCTTATGTCCCTTATTATAGGGCTTCTCGAGGGTGTGGAAGCCTGAGGAATCCCACATCGAACGCAAGGAATCGTATTCCATGGGCATGTATCTGAGGTTTTCCTCAGCTTCGCATGTTTAACCCAGGGTATTCTGCACATTTAATGTCTATCGGAGATGGATCAGACTGATCGAAACACTGATTAGAGTGGATCAGATAGAGGAACCCCCTAGTGGGAACCCTGATACTGGGGCCATCATATGAATGGCTTCCCGAATGATGTTTGATGGAATGAGGAGTGGGGTGGCATGATACCACCGGGACGTGGTGGCCTGGGTGAGGGTCAGGATGGGTAATGAAGTGAAGGGGGATGAAACATGGCCATCATAAGGGCGATTGTGAAGTTGTTCTTGGGCCTCGAAGAGGCTTCCTACGTATCCACATGGCAGGGTATCAAATTTCATGTAGTTCGGTGGGACGATGGGACACCTGAGGATGTGAACTGTGAGAATGAATTCACAGATTGGGCCCGGAATAAGTGGAACCTCCAGGTTAGGGCATGATATTCTCGAGACACATAGGTTTGAGGTAGAGATTATTATGAGACATGATTGATGGTCTTAAACCTCATGGAGGCTTCCTATGTACCCCCGTGGAAGGGAATCAAAGTCCTCATAGTTCAGGACGAGGTGTACAGTTTAACTTCATGCGGTATGTGGTCGAACCTAATGTGCAGGTGGTTGGAACTGATGGGTTTTGGGATTGAACCTCGTGGAGGCTTCCTACCTATCCCCGTGGCAGGGAATCAATGTCCTCGTAGTTTGAGATGGCGTTTGGGGCTTACTCTATGAGGCGGCCCAAGGTGGTGGTATTGAACCGACGTGAAGGTGGTCGGAATGACTAGGTGGTGGGCATGAAACTCGTAAAGGATTCCTACGTATCATGCCTTTACATGGATCAAAGTCCCTGTTGTTCGGATATGGGTTAGGGATTACACTATGAGGCATCCCAAAGTGTTGGGATTGAACCTCGTGGAGGCTTCCTACGTACCATGCTTTTTCATGGATCAAAGTCCCCGTAGTTCGGCTATGGGTTGGGGCTTACACTCTATTGTGGCCCAAGGTGGTGGGCTTGAACTTGTAGAGGCTTCCTACATAACATTCCTTGACTTGGATCAAAGTCCTCGTAGTTCGGGTATAGGATGGGGCTTACACTCGGAGGCGGCCAAAGGTGGTGGGATTCAACGTCGTGGAGGCTTCCTATGTACCATGCCTTGACATTGATCAATGTCCCCGTAGTTCAGTTATGGGTTAGGGATTACACACTGAGGCGGCCCAAGGTGGTGGGATTGAATCTCATGGAGGCTTCCTACATACTGTTCCTTGACATGGTTCAATGTCCCCATAGTTCAGGTATGGGTTTGGTATTACACTCTGAGGCGGCCCAAGGTGGTGGGCTTGAACTTTGTGGAGGCTTCCTATGTACTATTCCTTCACATGTATCAAAGTCCATGTAGTTTGGGTATGGGTTGGGGCTTACACACTGAGGCGGCCCAAGGTGGTGGGATTGAACCTCATGGAGGCTTCCTACGTACCATGCCTTGACAGGAATCAATGTTCCTGTAGTTTGGGTATGGTTTGGAGAATACACTCTAAGGTGGCCCAAGGTGGTGGGATTGAACCTCATGAAGTCTTCCTATGTACCATGTCTTGACATGGATCAATGTCGCTGTAGTTTGGGTATGGGTTGGGGATTACACTCTGAGGCAGCCCAATGTGGTTTTGTCATGGTTAGTGCCTGCTCTAAGCTCACGTGAGTCATGCTTTGTGTGAGAAACAAGAGATAGCATAAACATGATGATCATTTCATGAAAGGTACGTCTGTGGAAAATGAAGTGGTTTGGGGCTTATGCGCAGGGCGACCAAAAGATGAAATAGGGGCTTACTCCAGGATAGAGGCTCAAAGCGACAAAGCGTAGTGAGAGTGGGAATTGGGACCGAATAAAGGAAAGGCATGGTGTCCATCCCGCACTCTGTTAGCTCGGGGGACCGAAGATGAAAGGAGGAGCAAGGATATTGCCTCCTACAAGAAAATATAGGATCTTACGCCGAGATAGACACCCTTGCCCCACGGACAAAGTCCACTCCGATAAGGAGAATATCATCCCTTATGAGGGGTGATCCCATCCCCATGGAGACGAGTGGGATTGGATAATGTCCATGATGGGGGGACCCTACGTGTGAGGCATGGGGACAGGTCATAGTTTAATTTCATGTGCTGAGGACAGTAGTGCTTAGGAGTTTAACATTCTGAAGCTCAGACTAGGCGGGTACACTCTGCACCCCTCGAACTTACATAACCGGTACGCTCTGCTCCTTAGTGCAGAGAGGGGACAGGAAAATCCATAGATTAGGGGTGTCATGGAGAGAACCATCAAGGGGTCCACGTTAGTGTGCCTATGTGAAGAATCATGAGGTGAAGCAACTCAATGGGAAGATTCGTCCAAGGGGATTTGATGTTACATTGTACGAGCCAAGAAGGTTGTATGGGAAAACGTTGTATGATGTGGAATCCTAGGGCATGAAAGACACCCGCAAATAGAATCCATAAAAATAGCATCGGACACTTGCACAAAGGTATTCCCAAGGAGTATGGGTAATGCGAGTGAAGAGGTAGTCGGGAAGCACTAGATTGAGGGGTCCTAGTGAGTTGTAAGAAACCTTTGAGATTTGTGCATGAAATAAGAAGTCGTGCGTGAAAAATACCTGGATGGCACAAAATCAGTGAGAGTTAGCACAGAAGTGGAGCCGAGGCTTTACGCGCGACGAGAAAGGACTACACACAGGGAGTAGGAATTGCGTGCCATTGGGAGAGGCTACACACAAATAACTGGGGTGTACACAATTTAAGGGGATTGCGCGCAATGACTGGGGTAAACACAATTGAAGGGTATTGCGCGCAATTGGATGCCCTCTGCGTAAGTGGAAGGTATTGCGCATAGGGGGGAGCCCCAAAGGGATTGTAATTTTGTTTAAACCAAGGAGATCTCGTGCAAAGGTGGAATTTGAGGGCAACATGGCATGAAAGGAACTGTACTTGAAAGCCATCTTTTCATGCATGAAAGGCGAATTTCACGCACGAGAGCTAGTTTAAATTCATCAACCTGGAAGTCTAAGGGGTCACATTCTATTTATAGGCATCCGGCGGTGCAAAAAACAGGCCAGCACAAAATAATTGAGCATCGTGGTCAGAGGCACAAAATTTCAACCATGCCGAGGTGGGGGTGTAGAAAATTTGGCACTCATGCCGCTGAACTCTCCCGAATCCCAGAGCTTTCTGCATGGGGAATATTTTGTCGCACACCCTTGAATTTATTTCGTGCGACTCTTCCAGGCCCCCCGGACTGGGTCGCTGGATCCGAATATGACTTCACATTGTCATTTTTAAACCTTCTTCAGCCTCTGAGAGTTTTTTAGTGTATTCAAATGCCCCCTGGAGTTGGATCGGCAAGGGGTCGCAACGATTCGATTCCGAGGGAAACACCGAAATACAGAACTCTGGGGCACTAAAAACTGAAGTCGTGTGCAAAACCCAAGGGGGCGCGGAATATGATTTTCGAGTGTTTTTGTAACCCAATCCCTACTTATAAATTTCCACCGTGGTTCCCATGCTCCGTATAAATTTCCTTGTACTGGAAGCTTCGAGCTCTCGTGCGCGAAAATTTCTTCGGTCCAGCGTGAAAAAACCACTTTGGTTACACCCAATTCCACCACGATCAGGCGTCGTTTTACGCACAAACCCAGGATTTTTCGCACCACATCTAGAAATTTCACGACGGTCATTGATTTTTCATGCCACCATCTCATATTCCACACCAGCTACTCAAACACTCACCTGATGAAGATGGCCGCAAATTCGGATGAT
The DNA here is from genome assembly GCA_963277665.1 of Viscum album. Taxonomy (NCBI): domain Eukaryota; kingdom Viridiplantae; phylum Streptophyta; class Magnoliopsida; order Santalales; family Viscaceae; genus Viscum; species Viscum album. The sequence continues at coordinate 158,971,675 of OY728155.1, read as the reverse complement.
GAGCGAGAAGCTGCTACTCGGAGGGCTGAAATGGTTGCCAACCTTGAAGTTTATGGCGCCAAAAGAATTTTATCCAACAACCATTCCTTTTAAAATATTCTAACCCTTTCCCAAATGGAATACACACTGTCCAACAACAAGCCATTATGGGACATTGGTATCTTGGAGGAGGTCATGTTACCGGGTTTTGAAGTTGATACACCGCAGTCATGGGTAACCCGCGGGGATGATCTCCCTCGATAAAACATCACCAAAAATGGTCATCCTACTAGGGAAACCATGCATATGGACGTTTATGTCTGGAATCCCAGGACTAGAACCATTCTAGGGAGAGACCCTATTGCAAAGAGTTTCCCAGCCCTATACGTAAGGACCTTCCGTCAGAGCGTCACTAACAAGGCTAAAGGATGGTTGCAGGATTGGGACATACGGTCCGGAAGCAATTTTACCGGTGAATTGGCCTAGGTGTACTAGGTTCTCCACACATTTGACCAATTTGTGTCCGATCTATGGAATATTGTCTTGTTCGAGGCAGTGAGGATATCACAATTTTAATTCTACAACCAGCATGAGCTCGGGCCAGAGCTGTTCACCTGATGGTCCCCTGATACCAATACCTTCCATCTCTATCATGTGGAAGTTGGTATTAATATTTGATACATTCACTACATCTGGAGTATCCCTTTGAAGGGCCACTAATATTATTAATTCCTTCCATTAATGAGAAACATGGGAGACAGATCAAAAAACCCATACTGACATGGCATTTATTGGAACTGGCTAAGAAGAGGCTAGGGGTTAAGGATTTACTGATTGAAATAACTTACAATAATTGATTTAGCCTATTCTTGGAAATGGATCTAGTATCCATGATGATAGGGTGAGGGAGACGGTGTCCAACCGTGGCACAGAGGAGCAAGAGAGGATCCTACTAGATGATCCTGGAGGCAAAAAAACTATCATTCATGGGGATACAATATAAATGAGAGTTACGACCCGAATGTTCGGTATGCCAGATTCTTCTCTACATTCCTGAGTGGGTGGATCTTGCCTGTGATGGAAGATAAGATGGGAGTCCGTTCTGCGTCCCTAGTGATGGCTGGCATCATGGATTCCAACAAAAGATTCAATCTAGGGGTCCCCATGCAAGCTCGTCTGTACACCATCATGGGAAGGATATCGAGAAGAGGGTCACCGTGGAGGTTTTTTGGCCCTTTCGAGATATTTTATGGATGGGATGTGGCTCATTGTTGCGGATATACCTTACTAAATTCCATTCATCCTCAAGGTAATGGCCTGTGAACTTCCCTTCTGAACATTTTTGGGGTCACACCGCTGACGCTTAATGGGGAGGGAGTAAGGATCAGAATTGGTAATCATGCAAACTTTACATTCATCCCATTCCCCACCCCGACTGGCCAGATGATAGATGATGGTAAAGGCTCACTAGAGTAGAGGGAGTATTTAAAAATCATCATAGTTGGGGTGCTTGTATCCTGGACTGATTGGAAGATCTTCTTTGAGACTTACGTGTTGTCCTGGTTCACCAGGCAGTTTGGGTGCCTCTAGCGAATGCTGAAAACATTATACACAAATGTCTGGGAATAAAGGCATTCATGCGTTCTTCGCTAAATGTGGCTGATGTCCATGACCTATGGCTCGAGCAACGTCATCATGTTTCTTCCCACTCTAGTTGATGATAGCCTCTCAACCGAGTATGTCGAACATTGGGCCATAGCATACCCTGAGGGGCTTTTGAAGAAGTGAGTTCGGAAACTCAAGGTCGCCAGTGTGGAACCCGGGCGGCGAGAGAGCAGGAAGAGTGTCGTTAGGGGGGACCCGAAGCACATCATGCATCGGGGCCCGCACATGCTGGGACATCAGCAGTGGGGACGTCGCATGGGGTGGCCATACCCTTGTCGCCTATGGGAGGAGGGTCCCACAGAGTGACAAGAGAACTTCCCATGAAGTATATAAAATGTATTCTTCAACCTTCTCATGAAGCGATCTTCTCGACACTATGGTTGGCTTTGATAACCCTTCGGAGGTCGATGAGTACTGATGCCCTTTGGCAGAAGATAGTGCAAGATAGGATCCAGCTGCCAGAATTCGGGTTTTTCGGGTTGCCGAAAGAGTGATCTTTCATCGTTGGCATGCATATCTGTCGGCCATGGACATGTACGCATGCCAATGGGGTGGACATGTAGAGCCATATTTCGTGGTGAAAGTGATGCTCGTCTAGGAACATTATCCGGAAATGATGTCGTAAGAGGATGATGACATCAATGATGAGCTGGAGGACGGTGAGACAGAAGAGGAGGAGGCAGAAAGAGAAGGTGAAGAAGAAGAGGAGCCCGAAGGGGAAGGGTATCATGGGGCATCCCACCAAAGGAGTCTCTGAGAGAGCGGTGAAATTGTAGGCTCTCATATGGATGTGACTGAGATACTCGAGGTGTGCTTTAACCCTTATCAATCCTCCTCCTTTCATCTGCTCCCCTTTGAAATCCTTAATCCACCCTCCTTATTTTACTCAAGTGCATATTGGTGCTGATCAAGAGTCTCCAGTCATAGGTGGGTGGGAAGAGCCAATGTAACAAGGTGGGGGTACCGATGCCCATTATTGAAATGACGAGCGTTGAGGGATCCCCCACTATGACAGCTCCTATATTGGACAGAACACTAGAGGATGGTGCATTGGGTTCCAATAAGTTCCTTGCTTCAATACCGATACTTACCATCGGAGGACTCAATTGATTAGGGTGCTCCTTATATGCATAGTGACAATAGCATTGGAGGCTCATCGGGCTACTGAGCCTGGACCACCCACAAGCGAGTCAATGGAAAATGTAATAACCTACCAAGGACATGCTTCAGAAACCGATTCGGCCTCGGCAGTTGGTGAGAGAGAGTGGTGGACACCAGTGGCACTACTATCGGGGCAGGGATGGTAATTGATGAAGGTGCCTCCAGGGTCGAGGCGAGAGAGGAAGGTCGCTCTGACGCTGAAGAGCCCATCCCCCTAGGAGGAATATCTGAGGAATACACTGCTACTAGCCTGTTGGATGTATTTCCTATCCATTGGCCAACTCTTCCAGAGGAAATTGATGATTTGGACTCGAAAGCGACCAAGGAGAGCCGGATGAAACGACACAATGGGTGGAAGTGCATCAGAAATTTTCTTGGTCAGCCTCAGACAGAATGGCTGAAGCGAATGGGATCACTCCACACCTGTCTACATTTATAGTGTTTTGGAGGGACATATGATCAACGCATTCACTTGACGGTCCGTGACTACATGACTAAAAAGATTCGCGAGAGAAGCCGACATCACGACGTCACCCAATGTCGAGAGGAGCCGGGAAGTACCCAAGAATTTCTAAAGGTGGAGAAATAGATCCGACAACTTGATGAACATGCTAAAGAAAAAGAGATATTCATCGCAAAATTTTTTGACCTTGTGGAGTAGTTGAGGGCCCAGTTGGAAGATTCCCTAAAACAACTAGTGGAAACGAGTCACCAAATGACTGAACTTCAAACTGAATAGGCACGAAAAAGGTCTAGGGTTATCAAACTACACTCTGTGGCCGCTGATGAAGAGAGGATCCATCGAGGGGGGGAAGCAATTCTGGAGTCCACCATCAGAAAGGTAGCGTCGTTGGAATGATCCATCCAGGAAGCTGACACATAAGGGCCCTGTTGGCCGAACTCATAAACATATTTTGCCTTACTGAGTTTTATTTTTAATGGTATACATGGACAAATTTATTTACTTTTCCCCTTTGCTGAACCCACTCACTCATAATCCCAAATTAAATAGATATCCATTCCTAATCTCTTGTGGGTTGTACGCAATGTGAGAAACAAGGGATGCGTACTATCACTTCGTTTTATCGCGGGAGAATCAACCAAGCTTATGGTATTCGAGATTTCAATCTAGATTTCTGAGTAGAATAGGGAGGCCCGATCAAAGGAAGAGTACATCAGACCGATCTATGTATCGTCTTCTCAACGTAATCTAGTGCATGAGAAAAGAAAATTTCAGGTGCATTAGAATCAGTTCAAACATAGGGTAATGAAAAATGTGAATCATGTTACCCCAAATTCTGAACACTGTGGGAGGGGCATGGAAATAAAGCATAACTTTTGATGGTATTCAAAAAATATAATCCCTATTGCATTAACCTGAAATGGGGACAAAGAAATGAGGGTCAACCACTGACCATGTTCGAAACATGGGACCTAACTCAAAATATTGTCAACTAGTCTTTCAGAACGTTGGACTAGGACATCAGGTGGGCCGTAAACCGAACATCTATACTATTAGGGTGTCCGTTTAGATGTGAAATAAAATGATCGTTTGAATAAAAGGCATGAAAATCATGGAAGGTGAATTGGTGGTTTGTTCAAACATAATCCAACACTCTTGAAATTAATCCACTATGGTGGAAGCACATTAGGCGGGTGCATTAATCTGATCATGGATCATTCCTACTTTTAGACAGGACCTATCTAGGGAAGGAACTGTTGCTTTCCAATGCCATTATAGGGCATCCAAAACTTGTTCAGGGAAAATGTTATAGTTACACAACTCCCCAAGGGGTCAGGCCAATGGGCCGACCATGGGAGAGGATGGGATTTGTGATTCCTGAGGCTGGACCCGAGATGAAATGTCTGGGTGTTCCTATGTATCCCATAAATATGGGAAGTAATCCGTACATAGTTCTGGAGTGGGTCTTAGTTTAAGGTCATAGAACTTGGAACAAAAGGTAAGAAATGTTGGGGATACATGGTAAGGTGATCATGAAACCCGGCATGAATGAGGACATAAGTCCATATTACCATGGGTTCCTTGGGGAAGTGTTTAGGTCATGGGACCAAACATGAAATGTAGGTTGGGCCCATGGGGCAGTGATCGAGCATTCCTACATATCTCATGAGAATGTGAATCGATCTGTACTTAGGTCTGAGGGATACCATGGTAATGTTCTAGTGAAAATGATGGAAGGGGTGTGAGGGTCTGGCCCTCACACCAAAAGAAGCGGTATTTGATTTTTCTTGTTTTTAATTTAAGGTAAATGTTTTTTTTATGAAGTGACAGGCCTAGGGTAGAAATTCCCACTGTCGCCAAAAGAATCAATCCGTATACAAGCATTGACAGATGGTATGGTGGATGACCGATACCCAACATGATGTCCCCTGTGATGAGGTCATCACAATGCAGTGTCATTTTTTGTCGTGTGGCCGGGACAATATTATCACAATTCAGGTTCACGTGATAGGACAAGATAGCACAGTTTAACATCATATGTCTTGGACATGGAGGAATGCCCATGACGCGATAAAGCATACCCGATGTGAATGAGGACGAGGATCACACCATCATCGTGCGGAAATATGAGAAAGGAGCCTCTGGACAAGAGGCTGGTAAGGGATAGGGGATAAGGGGCAGGAGAAGCTATCTCCCAATTGAGCTGGACCTGGGAACGCAATGCCTGGGTGATCCTATGTATCCCATGAGGATGAGAATCATGCCTCACATAGTTCTTAGAGAATAACTTTGTTTATGGTCTTAGAGCTCAGACCGTGGGAGCCCTGATAAACACTGTATTGCAGCTTTGTCCCCCGGACGTGCGTAGGTGCACTATGGGATAGTGGAAAGAGTGTCAAAATTCTACATGGACATGATGGGTGGAATATAATTTGAATCATGTAACCAATATTCAAGGACTGGAGGGTGTGCTGTGGTGATAGAGGATTACTACTGACCATGTTCGCAACACAGCATCCATGTCGCGTTAGCCTGAAATGGGGAAATACAAATGAGCATCGACCATTGACAATATTCTCAATGTCGGACTTGTATCAATTTTTTGTCTAAAAACCCTTGGGTATGTTGTCCTGTAATGGTAGGATAGCCCTTAGGCAAGTATCCATGTTGTTTTTGGGGTCCCATTGGGTGTGAAAGATAATGGAAGCACAAATGAAGAGGAACACTTAGCCTAAAAAGTGAATGGAAACTTTCCCATGTAAAATCTGACACTCTAGGTCCTAGACAAGAGTAATCTTGGACACATCGGCGAACCACTGTAAAGGGTTAAGGGGCTCAACTTTAGAGCGTCCAATTCACACAGATGAGTATAGAACAAATATATGGCGAACTCCCAGGAGAAAAAATAGGGGGGCTTGGCATGGTTGCCATAAACCAAACGTGAAGGCGGGAATGACCCTCTACCATACATATATATCCCTTTAATGAAAGGGGACATGCCAAGGGTCCTACGTGACCAGGAGATCTCTAAGAGATGGGGTTGGACCCGAAATCTATATTTTGGGCAGTCCTACATATCCCATGAGGTTGGGAATCAAGCCACTCAGAGTTCTTGAAGGTGCAGATTAACGTCATGCACAACTGTGTGAAGATTAATGTCGTGCGGGATGGTGCAGTTTAATGTCCTGTTAGACTATGTAGTTTAACGTCATGATAGACTAGCGTGTAGTTTAGGGTCATGCGGGACCATCCAGTTTTAGGACGTGCTGGACATGTAGTTTAAGGTCATGCTAGACCATCATCTAGTTTAAGTTCATGTAGGACCAGATAGTTTAAGGTCGTGTCTAACCTAAAGTGGTCAAGAAAAGTATTTCTTGGTTAACATGGCATTGGTGGGAGGAGTTATACGCTCATAATCCATGGTCACCAGGGATTATGCTCCATTGGGGTAAACCTTATGAACAACGAATGTTTCTTCCCATTTGGGATCCAATTTGGGTGGTTTTCTACTAGGTATCATCGGCTCCATGAGGGACAATACCAAGTCACCTTGTAAAAATGAGTAGAGGCGAACCTTCTTGTTGAAGGTTCGAGCCATCCTTCTCTGATGCCTTTCTATATTGTGTAGGGCATGAAGCCTATTCTTGTCATGTGCTTCCAGTTTGGCTATACGAATTTCAGCTACTCTATTCGGCACTTGCTGGTCATAGGCCATTGTGTACAAAGAGGGAAACAAAATCTCAATGGTAAGGACAACCTTAGCTCCATATAACAGGGAATATGGGGTCACCTGGGTGGAATTATGAGTCATTCTTCGATAAGACCATAGGGTGTTGTGGAGATTGTCCGGCCAACTCTATTTTTTTCTGGACAACCATTTTTTGCAAAATTTTAAAGAGGGTTTTGTTGAACCAATCAATATTCCCATTCGCCTGCATGTGATAGTGAGAGTTATGGTTTCAATGGATGTTGTTCTTGGTGTAAACTTTATTCAGTTCGGCAGCTCGGAAGTTGGTGTTGTTATCAGTGAGGACGACATGAGGGACTCCAAATTAGTAGATGATTTTGGAGCTTTGGAAGTCAACTATATAATGGGCCTTGACTTCCTTGAGAGGAACTACCTCTAACCACTTTGAAAAGAAATCTGTAGTGGTTAGGACGAATCGGAATTAGTGAGCCGTTGCTAGTGGATATGTCCCTATGACATCTAATCCCTAGACTGAAAAGGGCCAAGAGTACATGGTTGTGTAGAGAGGATCTGGTGGGCGATGCACAAAGTTATCATGAACTTGTCACACATGGCACATCCTAGCGAACTCGATGCAGTCATGGATCATGGAGGGCCAAAAATACCCTAATCTCCAGATCTGATGGGATAGTTTCGGTCCAGCCTGATGGGAATCGCATGAGCCAGCGTGAACCACTTGCATGACCTATGGAATATCAACCCCCTGAATGAAACAGAGGAGGACACCGTCAAACCCATTCTTGTAGAGGATCTGCTCAAGGTTGGGACCACTCTGAAGGGTAAACTACAGTGTGCGACATTGGATTCACTCGAGCTCAACCCGGTCTGACAGGATATTACCATGTTGGAGGTACTCAACCAAGGGTGTCCTCCAATCGGCAATCATTTCGACCACTGCATATGAATGACCCTGGGGTCCTCGTGTAGAGGTACTGATGATGATATGGATAACCTGCAGGACATCACCGCCATCTGAGGTAACAAGATCCATGACTCTCTGATGTGCCATGTGGATAATCAGATCGTCATGTTTGGGCTCTGCAAGTGATGCAAATAAGTTGGCCAAAGCATCTTCTTGACCATTCTGTGATCGAGGGACATGGGTAACCTCTGGTCGAGAAGGGAACTGGGCCACTAGATTGAGAGTGTGTTCTAAAAATGGTGCGATATATGGCTTGCTGACAACATAGTCACCATTGATATGCTTAATGACTAGCTCAAAGTCCCCTTTCACATGCAAATGGGGCACGTCGATCTCGAGGGCCAACTCGAGGCCAATGATAAGAGCCTGATACTCTGCCTCATTAGTTGGGAAGCATTTTGATAATAGGAAGGATTATAGAATAATGTCTTGTTCTAGGGTAATAAAAACAATACCCAGACCTACTTTGTTGAGTGGAGGATCATTGAGCCTCCTACTGGTGGGGCTTCGTGAGGCACCATCAATGTGCATCCTCCAACATGGGATTGCTTGATCTACTGAGACGATTACCTCATCAAAAAAATCCATGTCTAGGAACTGGTCAATGGGGTTTAGATGGGTAGTAAAGAAATCGGCCAACACCTGTCCCTTGATAGCCTTCTGAGGCACGAAAATGATGTCAAAATTCTGGAGTATTACGACCCACCACGCTAGTCATCCAGTAAACATGAGACGACCCATGATGTACTTCAACGGGTCTACTTAGGACACTAGCTGTACCTCATGGTGCTGCAGGTAAGGTCGCAGTTTATGTACATCAAACACGAGTGTAAGGAAGCTCTTCTCGATTGGGGAGTATCTAGTCTTCGTATCGAGGAGCATGTGGCCGAGGTAGTAGAGGTTGTTCTATGTCCCCTCATTGTTCTTCTATGTGAGGAGGGTGCTGAGGGACCGTTCCAGGGTGGTGACATAGAGGACCAGCAGATTCCCGGAGATGGGTGGAATCATGATCGGAGGCTGGAGTAGATACTTCTTGATTTCCTCAAACGCGGTCTGGCACTCTTTGTCTCATTCATAGGAAGAGCCTTTATTCATGATCCGGGAAAAGGGCTTAAACTTTCTGGCTAGATTCACAAAGAATTGGCGTATGTAGTCTAAGTGGCCTTGGAAGCCTCGAAGCTCCTTAATTTTACTCGGGGGTGGCATTTGGTGGATTTCCTTGATCTTCTCTAGGTCAATCATGATGCCCCAGTACCTGATGACAATGCCAAGTAACATCCCAGAGGTGACCCCGAAGGCACACTTCAATGGGTTCATCTTCAAGTGCCTGGAACGGAGGAAGCCGAACACTTTCTCAAGGTCCTTGAGATGGTCCTACATTTGTGAGATTTGACCACCATATCATCCAAATATAATTCAACCAATGTCCTGAGGATTGGATTCAATATGCGATGCATGGCCCGCTGATTTGTGGAACCTTCATTATTTAGGCCGAAGGGCATAACCTGGTAATAGAAGGTACCTTAGGGCGCCCTAAAAGTGGTGAATCTTCATCCTTGGGGGCCATCCGGATCTGATTATATCCAGAGTAACCATCCATGAAAGATACGGCTTGGAACCCAACTATAGTTTTGATCAACAATTCTGTCACTGGAAGGGGATAAAAAATCATTAGACAGTGATGGTTGTGGTCTCGAAAGTTGATGCAGACATTGATCTATCTGTTCTTCATCCTAACCGGCACAATGTTGGCCATCCATTTGGGGTACTAGACCTCCTTGATGAAGTTGGCTCGGATGAGTTTTTCAACTTCGGCCTCGACCATGGTACCATGATATGGATTCGTCTTTCATGGAGGTTATTTGAACCCGTGATTATTTTACGGAAGACCAAGGTGGTGGATGGCTACCTTGGGATATAGGCCCGTAATAGTGTCATAACTCTAGGAAAACACGTCACGATGATGCTTCAAAAATTCCACGTACCGCTGCTGCTCCTCGGGGAGCATGGCGGCGCTGATCAACGTGGTTCTGGAGTCTGCCTCGCTTCTGATGTTCACCTGTACCAACTCGTCGACTGTGGAAGATACGCCTTCTTCAAAGGCCAGTGGAGCATTCTTCAGATCTACTTCTTCGCATGAGGAGGAGGGACTCCCTGTGGGTGAAGCTTCCTCTGGGTCGGAAAAACCAGAAGGGAGGTTGGTACCATCTTGAACAACAGTGGACATCATATCAGGATATTCACATGCCGCTGAGACCATAGCGATGAAGGCGGTTGATCCAATCCCATTTGTTCATCATCCCAAGGGGCCACACTTGATGATATCAAAGAAAAAGTGGCATGTCGGCTTGATCTGGTTAATCCATGCCCAATGAAACAAATGTGTATGATGTACTTCCATTGCCATGGGGTGGACATCCCAATATCGTATGGGGGTGGGAGGCTCCGGGATCACCCGAGCCTGGTTTGTGTAGGATTACGTGGTGATTTTCCATCGTCGCTTGGACTTGTAAATATACCTTCCTCTTGTACCAGAAACAACAAAGCATTTCCCCATGTCTGGGGTCATGTACACCAATCGATTGATCGGGAAGATGTAGCCGTCATCCAGACCCTCCCATGGTTCAGTTGTGACCTTGGCTGGCTCAACATCACTTTCCAGAATCTGCTTATCCTTGATTTTGTACTAGTCAGCGTCCAGATAATGGGATTCACAATAGGTGAAAGGGGATGTATCATTTTTGAGTATGCCTACTCGACCATGTAAGGATTACATGAGGAACTGCTGATATGATGAGGGGACCACCGCGTGCAGGTGGAGCCATTGTCTGCCCATCAATGCATTATATGCGGTGTCCTGGGAGACAAACATAAACTAGGTGCTGGAAACTAGGCCGCCGAACTGGGTCTTCAAACAGATCTTTCCGACCGGGGTCTGCTCTGTCATGTCGTATCCATAGATTCATAAATTTGAGTTCGTCATGTCATCTTCATATAACCCTAGATTTCGCAGTTTCTGTCTTAAGATAAGGTTGATCTCGAAGCCAGTGTCAACGAGACAGCGGCAAACCTCCACACCGTTAAATTGTCCGGTGATGTATAGTGGTAGGATGTGCTCCTAAATGGGGGAGCCATCATCCTCTCTAGATAAATAATTGATGGCTTTAAATTCAGCATTCTCGACCGCTTCCGCAAGAAAGGATTCTGTAGCTGCTACCTCCATCTCAAACTAGAGGGGGCTCCTAAAAGCCTCGGAGAGTGCTTCACACACATCTAGCGATAGTTGAAGGGCTTCAAGGATGGAAAGCCTCACTGGGATGTCGTCTAGGTTCTTGAGGACATCATACTTTTGCACCAGGCGTGAATTTCTTCTTACAGGAGGCCACTCCGCGATTTGAGGCATGGCATGCCCCACCGGCTGGACCGGCGGCTAGATGATATTTGGTACGTCCCGCTGCTCACTAGTCAAATACCGAAGAGTAGATATCTGATTAGGACCATATGGATGAGATTTTCATGTAGCATGGAGAAGCTAGTTGTGGCATGAACAAAGTGGTTATTCCTGATCTAGTAGCACAAATGGTGGTGGTGGCGGGCCTCTCGATACCCGATGAAGTGGCTAATCATGATGAGCTCTGCACTGGGCATGTAGTCTGGTCTCAGTGGCATCCATGGCATGGATGAAAGTACCAACTGATGTGCCTCATCGACTCACATGGTCATGGCTCTGCCGACGCTGGAATCAGCTGGGGACATTGGGGAGGTTCTCCTGGTGTTCCCCCACATTGGGAGTCATATAAGAGTTTTCAAACTCAACGGTGTTAACCAAAGCGTACCCTTGACTATCACTTGATGAGTCATCCATCACTAGGCAGATTCTGGGAGGGATTCCAATCCCTAGAGGCATAAAGTCAGCGAGAGTGTGGGATGACAATGGCATTGGCAGGGCACATTTCTATTTCTTGCACCGCCGATGCTTTCACTTCTGGGAAAAGGATGGCTGAGATATTGATGCAGAAGTGGTGGCTTTGGTTTCTAAAGGCTCTGGATAATTTATGCATGCCCGAATGATGGCATGGGACTGAGAAACCATATTGTGAGCCATCCAGTCATAATACTTTTGGGACCCACGGTTGGAAACCTAGTGCCACTCACCTGTGCTGTCGCTACTACTATCTGACCTCACAAAGACACCTTCCACTTGTGTCGGGGCCAGGCCTAACCTGAATAAGTTGTTGTCAATCTTTTCATGGAGCCAGTCCTTGAACACATAGCATTATGTGAGGGTGTTCCCCAGGATCTGGTAATAAAGGGAGTATTTGGGGAGATCAGTGAGATTCGCCTCTTCTAGCTTTCTGAACTCATGTAGTTGTACAATTCCCTGCTCTAAGGCTCTGCAAAAGTAACTAGGGACCTGAGCCTCGTTGAGCTAGTAGGTCTGATTTCTTCTGTCCAAAAAGGGACCCTTGGAGCTTGAGCCTAACGAGGGGCCGGAGGATCCTGCCGGGGAGGCAGAACTTGATTATCTTTCCTAGGTGTTGGCAGTACATTATGCGGAGGCACCTGACGATTTTGAGGCTATTGATGTTGTGCTTGGAGCTGTGACCATGGTGGTGGACCTCTGCGGGGTTGGAGAGCTGCCTCCACTAGTACTAACTCTGGTTATCTGGGGTATTATAGTTGGGCCACCATGGCGGGCTCGCCTTGGAAGCCCTCCTCGCTGGGATTACAGGAGGAAATGGACATGCCTTGCTGGCCTATTGTATGGATTCTTCGAAGTTCTAGGCCTTAAATGAGAAGTATTAGAACCCTACGGGATAGTTATGAGTGATCAGGGAGAAATCTAGATCCATCTTGATGTTCTATACGCACATTATCAGTAATATCTCTTGAGTCAGTGGCATGTTAGGGGAGCATGTGAGTCCCTTCCACCGGACGATAATGTCTGCAGCTCGCTCATCAGGCCTCTGTTTTCACTTGAAGAGGTCCGCGATGCTCGTTTTGTGGGTGGTAGTGCTAAACTGGTAAAGGAATTACCTACGAAGGTCCTCCCAGCTAGTCACGGATCCGATGGGGAGATGACTGTACTAGATGAATGTCGGCCCCTCCAGTGTCCTAATAAAAAAAATGGAGCATGGTGGCCTCTTGATGTGCTGGAGTTCCAAACATAGACCCCCACCTCGAGTTGAAGTGGGCCAGGTGCTGTGGCGGGTCCCCCATCCTGTTAAAGGGGGAGAAGGTGGGATTCTCGAAATTTGGATGTGTCGGAATATTATCCACCCATGCGGGGTATGGCTTTCTATCTGGTGGGATTTAAACCTATCATGTTTCCAATGACTCTAGGTGGGAGATGAGTGCCGAAATTGGATCATCTAGATGGGGTTCCCTATCTTGACGGGGGTCCATAACCATGAGCATGGTTCCGGGTTCTTCAATGTAGTAGACAAGCACATCGGCTCATGGGGCGGCTGGTGGGCCGACCCTTGGGGCGGCCGAGGGAGCCCGAGCGGGGTTCCGTTGTTTTTCGTGTCATTCAAGAGGGTTTGGCGAGACATACCATGACCTCTTGTCATGAGCTCTAGCTTCCACCTTTTTGCTGGAGAGGCATGATCAGAGTTGCATGGGAGCATCTCGCCAAGGAATAGTTGTTCCCGCCCCTGCTGCCCCAGCCTAGGATCACCGTAGTCGGGTTGTCACTCTGCAACGCATTCAGCCAAAAGTTTATTGGACAACTTCTTCTGCTCATCCATTTTCTAGTGAAATGTGGCCTTCGTGGGGTCCTTATCAGTTTTTCGCACTGATGTGGATGGGTCGGAGTGCTTAACAGCTCCAACGTTCTCTTTTACCTTACCAGAATTCCGACTGAGTAACAATGCCTCGGTGGCCGCAGGGAGACCTAGGAGGTTCCGCTGCTGATGAGTAATCTTCCCTATTGGGTCCAGTAGTGGGGGAACTTTCTCGGGGAGGAAGTTACCATCATGAAGTTCTAGCTCGTTTCCCCTCCCAACAGATCGGTCATGTTGACCGCAACTCTTCTCGAGGGCATGTCCTCAATGTCGCCTAGCGAGTCAGGATGCCAGAGAATAACACTGAATATGAGGGTAGCAAACTACCCCCATCCACGAAAATTCACATGGGGGTATCCTCCTTAATAAACTTGTAGAGTACCTGGAAACTCTGAACGAATTGTTGTTGGAGGGACCTATGGTAACCAGGTGACTCCGGGTGCTAGACCGCGGGGTGTGTGTCTAGGTCAACCAGACGGAATTGTTCGCCGATTTCTTTAAGGTTCACTTGGCTCCAAGGATAAAACACTCACTCGTGGCGAATAAGGAAGTGAGTTGGCTAGAGGTTCTAGTGGAAACATTCAAACACCTCCGGGGTGAGAGATTCTGGTACACAATAATTTTGTCCTGCGACCTGCCAAAACTTCTCAGGGAAGTGGTCTATTACGAGGATAGTCCAAAAGATCCTATGTTCAGATTCAAGGTCTGGCCCTTGATTTCCCCACTCATCAACTGGGGAGTCTGAGGAACTGGTTCTAGTACTGAGGTTGACCACTGGGACGGTTGGCTGGCCGGTGGAGAGTATGGGGAGCGGGCTGACTGACCACTGAATCTTGGGTTGTCTTCTGAGGATTGTGGCGACCTGGACCCTATATCACAATAGGATGGACCGGGGACCAAATCTCCTGAAACAACATCTGCATCTGTCGAGAGTGAGCTATACCGCATCTCTTCCGCCATTGACCCCCAAAATTGATCTCTGCTGTCTCTATCCAAGGGAGAGGGTGCTTCCGGAGATGATGGTGGAAACTATGTGGTCCGTCTCTTGGGATCTTCCAGGTTCTCGTCCTCTGGGTTATATCTTCAGAGGGAAACATGGATTCTATGGACCTCGCATTCTGGAGTACGTGGCTGATGTGCCTCTTTCCTGCCCCTTCCTTCGACTCGGTGGATTAAGGGGAGGGATCCAACGTTGAGTCATACTCCGCCTCAGAGTCTGAGAAGCAGACTTTTCTAATTCCTATCCAGCCCTCCCCAGACATCCCTTTGCAGTGGTGTCTAACTTCTCTCTTTCCCCTTGGTGGCTCTTCGGGGCATGTCCCACTTCTGGCACAAGGTGGTCCATTGGCTGTACTGGTGCTGGGGCGGAGAGAGCTCCCACCAGGGTGGTCCATGGTGCGAGGAGCATCGGGGAAAATGTCGAAAGGGACACGAGGAGTACCTCTAGGGTAAGCGCTGGAGCAAGAAGGACCTCCGCCGGAGCTGACAGAAGTAGAGGTATGAGTGGTAGGAGCATGGGTAGGGCCTTCATTCTCACTTCCCTTGAGTACATCAATGAGAGTAAGGTCCTCATACTAGTAAATCCAAGTACGGGTAGGTCCTCCATGCTGGGCGTTGGTGAAGTGATGTTGGCCTCTGCCCCTCCCATCACTGGGGAGAGGAGGAATTTTGCCGGATGGTGTGAGGAAATGGGGAGGAAATCTATATTGGTGAGTGACCAGACGTGCAATGTCTCCATACCTACGGTCTACAGCAGGGGGAGTGACCCCGTACCTAGTGTAGTGAGTGCGAGAGAGGCCCCAATACAGAGTGTTGCTGTCACGGGGAAGAACCTCGCTTGGGTTGAAGGTGGCTGAGGTAGAACCCCAAGATGAGGTTGGAAGCATGGTGGACCTTCACCTTCCTTAGTGGCGGTATGGAGTAGGCCTCCTCACTGGGTGGCATTGCTGTGGATTGGTCCTCAGTTTCCATCGCATGTGCCGGCGACTGAGAGAGTCGACCCAGCCTGTTCGTGGGGTGGTTGGGGCCTCGATCCAGGTCGGGCGTATAACTGCCACTACTCAACAAATCCTGGGAGTTGGGGATATGATTCAGCGGTGGTTCGGGCCATTGTAGTCGCTGACGTTGATGCCCCACGATGGGTATCCTCTTCCATTCGCTCCTGACGCTGGCGCCATGTAATTTGAACCAGAGCTGATGATGCAGGCGCGTGGCATTCCAACCCCTTGTCTTAGGGAACCAGGTAGTGGCACTCACGCAGCCCGGTGGGAGCCCTTGCCGGGATCCTTTGGGGCTGGACTCTGATCGAGGCGATGCGGACATCCCCTACCTCGTCGGCATAGGGCTGAAAGTTTTCAAGGAGTTCCGGGGTAAAGCTCTTGAAACGATTGAATGTTGGGGTGGTGAGCAGCATCTCCCTATGCGGCCCTCGAGGGGCAGTGTTGACAGCGATGAATAGCCGCCTCCAGATCTAGGCGGTCCATATCCCTAGTGGGGAAGATCCCTTCCTCCTCTTACCTACAAACAAGGTCACTAATTACCCTTTGCTAGAAAATTTCTGATCGGGAGAGTGGGCGTGGGTGCCCTGTTGTCCTGGCAGTTGAGGCCGTCATGGAAGAGGCAAAACTGTGCGGGTTGGATGAATCGATATTTCCCCTGCCCCTGTGCTAGTGGGCAGGTGGTGATCACGTTCCAGATGCAACAACATGCTTCCTGAAAGTAGAGAGATGAACTCATTAATACTGATTGGAAAAGAAATCTACAACCAGTTCCCCAGCATCGTTCCATCTTCCGTGGCCGATAAGAAGGATCCGCACTGACAATTTCACAGAATGGGATGCTCAATGCCCTTACTTCCCCAACATTCAAAGAGTTTCACTTTAGGCCCACTGTTTTCTTGGTGGGACCTTGTGCCAGATGATGGGGTCTAGTGACATGCTAATCCACCGATTCGTCAAATGCTACTAGTCTCCATATTGAGGAGAATACCTTCACACAGAGTTCACTATTTCTGTATCTGATGCTTTCTCTGGGGCATGTGAATCCATCAGGTGGAGTAGGACGCGCATTTGTTAGCACACATTCCTACATTCAAATGCTGGGAGACATTTTCTCTTTATTCAGGGATGTCTGCTCCTTGATCGAAACGAGATTATGTGATGTCGATTGTTCATTCTGTGGATTCTTCCTCAGAACTCGTCACCAAGTCTGGCTCTCCCCCATAGACTTAAGATGTTGTTCGTGAAACTATTCCTGGTGCCATATCTTCATGAACACCAGTTAATTACACTGATTCTGTCAGGACATTCCAAAGGGTCCGGTCAGGGCAGCAACCTTCAGTTAAGGGAGTAGTCACGTTGGGCATCATTAGAGTGTCTGAACGCTAGGGTATTGGCATGTCAGTCTTATGTCCTTTATTATAGGGATTTTCGAGGGCTCGGAATCCTGAGGCATCCCACATTGAACATGGGGAATCGTATTCCATGGGAATGTATCTGAGGTTTTCCTCATATTCTTATGTTTAACACAACGTATTACACAAGTTTAACGTCTAGCAGAAACAGATCAGACTGACCGGAACACTGATTAGAGTGGATCAGATGGAGGAAACCCCTATAGGGAACATTGATACTAGGGCCATCAATTGATTCACTTATCGAATGTTTTTTAACGGAATGGTTAGTGGGATGGCATGATCCCACCAGGAAATGGTGGCCCAGGTGAGGGTCAGGATGGGTAATGAAGTAAAGGGGGGATAAACCATGGCTAAGGGAAGGGCTATGGTGAATTTTATCTTGATCCTGGAAGAGGCTTCTTATGTATCGCCGTGGCAGGGAATCAAAGGCCGTGTAGTTCGGTGGGACGGTGGGACACCTAAGGAGGTGACCTGTGATAATGAACAAATGGATTGGACCTGAAAGAAGTGGAACATCCGGGTTAGGGCATGAGCTTCCCAATACACATAGGCTCGAGGGAGAGATCAGGATGAGATAGAAGTGATGGGATCTAACCTCATGGAGGCTTCCTATGTACCCCAATGGTAGGGAATCAAAGTTCTCATAGATCAGGATGGGGTGTACAGTTTAACGTCATGTGGGACGGGGGCGAAGATGATGTGCAGGTGGACGGAACTGATGGGTGTTGGGCTTGAACGTCGTGGAGGATTCCTACATATCCCCGTGGTAGGGAATCGAAGTCCTCATAGTTCGTTATAGTGTTTGAGGCTTACAGTCTGATGCAGCCAAAGGTGGTGGGCTTGAACTGACGTGAAGGTGGTCGGAACGACCGGGTAGTGGGCTTGAACCTTATGGAGGCTTCCTACGTACCATGCCTTGACAGGGATCAAAGTACTCGTTTTTCAGGTATGGGTTGGGGCTTACACTCTGAGGTGGCCCAAGGTGGTGGACTTGAACCTCGTGGAGGCTTCATACGTACCATGCCATGACATGGATCAAAGTCCTCGTAGTTCAGGTATGGGTTGGGGCTTACACTTTGAGGTGGCCAAAGGTGGTGGGCTTGAACCTCATGGAGGATTCCTACGTACCATGCCTTGACATGGATCAAAGACCCTGTAGTTTGGGTTTGGGTTGGGTCTTACACTTTGAGGTGGCCCAAGCTGATGGGCTTGAACCTCGTGGTGGCTTTCTGCATACCATGCCTTGACATGGATCAAAGTCCCCGTAGTTCAGGTATGGTATGGGGAATACACTCTAAGGTGGCCCAAGGTGGTGGTATTGAACCTCGTGTAGGGTTCTTACATACCATTCCTTGACATGGATCGAAGTACGCATTATTCGGTTATGGGTTGGTTCTTACACTCTGAGGTGGCCCAAGGTGGTGGGATTGAACCTCATGGAGGATTCCTATGTACCATGCCTTGACATGGATCAATGTCTTTATAGTTTGGGTATAGGTTGAGGCTTACACTCTAAGGTGGCCCAATGTCATGGGATCGAACCTTGTAGAGACTTCCGACGTACCATGACTTGACATGGATCAAAGTCCCCATAGTTTGGGTATGGGTTGGGGATTACAATCTAAGGCGGCCTAAGGTGGTGCGATTGAACCTCATGGAGGCTTCCTATGTACCATCCCTTAACATGGATCATTATCCCCATAGTTCGGTTATGGTTTGGGTCTTACACTTTGAGGCAGCCCAAGGTTGTTTTGTCATGGTCAGTGCTTGCTCTACGCTCATGTGAGTCATGCACGGTGTTAGAAACAAGAGATAGAAGAGGCCTGACGATCACATCGTGAAAGGTGCATCCGTGGGAAATGAAGTTGGGTGGGGATTACGCACGGAGCATCCCAAAGAGGAAACAAGGGCTTACTTCATGATGGAGGCCCAAGGAGACAAAGAACAGTAGGAGATGGATTTAGGACCGAATAATGGAGGGGCCCAGTGTCTATCCCGCCCTCTTCTAGCCCTGGGGACCGAAGATAAAAGGAGGAATAGGGATGCTACCTCCTATAATAAAAGCTAGGGTCTTAGACCGAGATGGCCGCCCTTGCCCCGCGGAAAAATGCCACTTCGATAAGGAGGATATCATTCCTTGTGAGTGGTGATCTCATCCCAATGGAGATGAGTGGGCATAGAGAATTTCCAAGGTGGGGGACCCTACGTGCATGGCATCGGGACAGGTCACAATTTAACGTCATGTGCTAAGGACGATGGTGCTTGGTAGTTTAACGTCCTGCAGCTCTGATGAGGAGGGTTCACTCCACACCCCTAGGACTTACATAACTGACACCCTCTTCTCCTTAGTGCAGAGAGGTGATAGGTAATGCCGTAGATAGGGGTGTCATTGAGCAAACCATCGAGGGGTCTACATTAGCGTGGATATGTGAAGAAGCAATAGTCGTTAGCATTCCTATGTGAAGAAGTATGAGACAAATAAATTCAATGGGAAGAACCCTCCAATAGACTTTGAAGTTACTTCATACAAGACTAGAAGGTTGTACGATAAAACAGTGTATGATGTGGATGCCTGGGGCGTGAGAGACAACCGCAAATGGGATCCATAAGAAGAGAATCAGACACTCGTGAAATGGTACGCCCAAGGAGTACATGGAAAAAAGTGAAGAGGTAGCCGGGAAGCACCAGAGTGAGGGGTCCAAGAGAGTTGAATGCAACCTTTGAGGGTTGCATGTGAAATAAGAAACATTGCGCAAAAAACACTAGGCTAGGGCGAAATTAGTGAGGATTAGTGCGCAAGTGGAGCCGAGGCTTTGCGCGCGACTAGAACGGATTGTGTGGAAGGAGTAGGGATTGCGTGTAATCGAGAGAGGCTGCGTGCAAATAACTGGGGTGCGCACAATTGAAGGGTATTACACATAATGACTGGGGTGCATGAAATTCAATGGGATTGCGTGCAATTGGCCACCCTGCGCACAAGTGTATGGGATTTCACGCAGGAGGGAACCCCGAACGGATTGGAATTCAGTCTAAACCGAGGGGATCTCGCACAAAGGTGGACCCCGAGGGAGACTTGGAACGAAAAATAACTGTACCTGAAATCCTTCTTTGTGCGCTTGAAAGGATAATTTAGTGCACGAGTGCCAGTTCAAATTCCTCATCCTGGAAGTTGAAGGGTTCGCCTTCTATTTATTGGCATCTGGCGGCGCGGAAAATAGGTCGGTGTGAAATAATTGTGCGCTAAGGTCGACATCGCAAAATGTGAACTACGTAGAGGTGGGGGCACGAAATATTTCATGCCCATGCCGCCGAACTCTCACGAATCCCGGATCTTTCTGATTGCGGCATATTTTTTGTGAACCTATGAATTTATTTCGCATGACTCTTTCGGGACCCCCGGACTGGGTCGCTGGATGCGAATATGACTTCACTTTGTCATTTTGAAACCTTCTTCAGACTTTAAACGTTTTTCAGTGTATACACTCACTTAATTAAAATTGAAGTTCACTTTTTAATATGAATCAAATTTATTTCTTTATCATATTAAAATCAATTTATTTTTATTTTTCACTTTTAATGTAATTTTTTATATTTTAAAGGTTATTCCCCCTTCCCCCACCTATTATCATTATACTATGTGCAATAATACTAAGGTGATTTAATCTAACAAGACATTCGCAACATGAGTTGGATGATAAATATACCTTAATTATCATTATCCACTGTAATTGATGTGATAGCATAGAATTGATCATACTTCATTTGATAAGGAATTTTTGAGGCATAATCTCATCGATATATTTTGGACTAGTGAAATAATTTTTTTAATTCCCAAAATTCATTAAATTGAAGAACATAAGTTCTTGTAGAGTGTCTATTCGGACATTTTCTTCCACAATGGTGTTAATTTTTATTTTTCAATCCTCTGGTAGTTTTCCTCAATATATCCTTCTCTTCAACACATGAAACAACATCGTGTTTCTTTTATATTATTACCCAGGTGTTTTTACAACATTCATGCAATATAGGTAATAGGAATGTATTTCCTCAATGAGATGTATCCGGTGGGATCTTACAATATCTCATTTTCCTTTTCCTATCTCAATAATAATATTTGTCTCAAAATACTATGTTTTCCTTAACGAGACATTGAATAATTTATTCATAGCTACTAAAATCTCAGATGGATACTTGTTTTTGAACACCCATATTTAAGATGCTAAAATATAATTCCATCATACTCTTACGGTTAGTAAGAAAACTAGAGTTGTTACATGAGATTTTCATAATGTTTTCTTTATATGTTTTTATAGATTCATTATCATTCAAATAGATCTATTAAAAATCATTCTTCATTTTCATTTGAAGAGTTTGGGTGAAATATTTAGTGAGGAATGTTTTCATAAACTCATCCCATTCCATATGGTCTGCTACCTCATTTCTAATTGTATTATTAATGAGGGTCAACCATTTTTCACCCTCACTATCTATATTACAAAGGACCATAACAAGATTCTCATTTTCTGAGAAATTTACACCATAAAATATCTATTCCATCGCATTATTCTATTTATTAGAAATAATTGTATTGGATGATCCATTGAGGGTGTGTTGCCATTTCCACATAAAATATCCAATATGAACTTTCCTCTTAATTAGTGTGTTTGGAGTTCAACATGATCTTTGTTATAATTCATATCTTAGGATGTTGATTATGAATCACCATAGGATTTTCTTCTCATTATTCCATATAATTTGGTATCTCATTGGGAGATTCACTAAATTTCCCAACAAAACCATTGTTAAATAATTTTATCCTTTAACTGGCCATTAATAAAACTATAAGGTGATAAAATGGAAAATGAAAAATGAACAATAAAAAGAATTATCACAAACAATCTCATGGAAGGCATCATAATGAAATGCATTACACTTTGAAACCATCATGTGAGAATTTAGATTAACCCAAATCACTCATGGTTCAATATAAATTATTTGAGTTGGTCGCCGCTTACTCCTCAAACTAATTCCTTAACATATTAAATCCTTTATAATTGATTGTAAATTAAATGTGGTCAAATAAATCATATCCCTCGATAGTGTTAAAAAGTTGTGAAATGGGGTATCCTTGTTGTGAACCCACTGAAAAATAGGTTATTAACTAAGATGTTTTTTGGGGGTTACTACACATAGCTATATTTTTTTCAGATCTTGAATACACTTATAATATCTTAATAAGTATCTTATTACAATGAAAAATAATTTATAATTTACAAAAATTTTCAAATGTTCACCTATAATTAGACTTATCCAACTAGTTTTCACAAACGTTATCCCAAAAAAATCCTGAAAGTAAATAAAACCTGATCTAATAACTATTAGGGTTGCCCATTCTAAATAAAAAAATTATTTTCATTATTTTATATGAATAATAATTCCATTAATTTTTTTTATAAACTAGATAATAAAAGGATGAGTTTCTTATTAGATTATTAAGATAAACAACTAATTATACATAATATCTAAACATTCTACCATAATTAAACCATAAAATACTCTTTTCTATAAGTATTATAGGTTAAGCCCATATCCATAACTGAGGAATATAATCATAATAAAGGCTTGAGCATAAATTATTATAAATTAAATGACTGATCAACATTTCATCACGGGTTAGAACATAAGAATATGAGAAATAATTTGTAAAGAGAAATATTTTATTCAAAGGGAAACAAAATAACAAGAGTGTTATATGAGCCATGATAAAATAAATTGAATCTCAAAAGAGAAAATATATAGCATGGAATAAAGGAGTGGAAACATGAGATAGTAAAAATGATCCATGGAGAATAATCATAAGAATAAATATATTTCATATCCATAAAATGAAGCATAAATGTAAACTATATCACTATCATCGACTTGGAAAACATAAAGTTGTAGAGTGGTATTCTTTAACCATTTTCTGTTACATTTTTGGGATATCATGACAACATAATTATCATTGTTTAGTAGGAATCACTACATGATTCCCATGAACATATCATAGTATGCATCACTAACTAATTCCCACAGTGGAGTGAGAATCAATACATGAACCATATAATTATATCAAGAGGTAGAAATCCATCAAACATTAATTGTAGGGCGAGAAAGGACCAAACCCACTGTTATCCAAATATGTGTGTGTGTGTGTGTGTTCCACTAAAAAAATCATCAATAACATCATAAAGAACCCAAGGTATAAAAAATTAGTTTCGCAACATTTATGGATGATATCACCAAAATTAATATGGATAAAGTAAATGTTTGATATGTGCAACTCTATCACCCCAAAAACGTATTTTATAATATAATTTAGAGGTTAGTTTTTTAATAAATTATATAAAAATTAATAATTTAGAGATAAATAGAAAATGGTAAAAAATCATAAAAGTGTTTTGAGATATCATTTTAAACATTTTCATAAAACATGTAGTTATAATCTATTTTAAATTCATTTTTGAAAAGGACAGTTTTGATAAAGTCAAACAAAATAATTTACAAAATAAATATTCAAAAATAAATATCAATAATAAATCCATGAAATGAAATAAAGGTTTCAAAAGTTAAATTGATTATTTAAAATTTTAAATTTAAAAATAATATTCAATATTAGATCCCCGAAAGAATCATAATGGTTTAAAAAAGTCGAATTGGAAATATTTTTGAAAATTGTAACCATTAAAAATAAGATTTAATAATTAGAAATTAAAAAGAAATAAAGTATTCAAAAAGAAGAAGGGAAATATATTTAAATAACATACATTGAAAAATGTCTTCAATAATTTATTATGTAAATTAAATAAAGGTTATCATGAAAAATGTTGACTGTAAGATAAAATGTTTTTTTGGATAGGATAGAAAACTATTTTAAAAATCATTTTTTAAAACCTAAAATTACTAAATGACTTGAAAAAATCACATTAGAAAATAGAAGAATGGAAATATAAAGGTCACCTGAGATAACACATGTTTGGATTTCTAAATATAAAAGATATAATTGGAATTAATATAAATTATGGCTAGGTATGGTAAACCGTTATTAAATATTATGAGATTCATTCTTAACGATGATATTATTTTTATAGAAGAAACTGATCAATGTAATACCATGGAATTAAAATACCCTTCTCCCCCTATAGGATGTTATATTACAATGAAATATAATATTAGGGTGGAAGAAACCAAAATTAGAAAAAAAAAATAAGTTCAAGAAGAATCATTCCAACAGAAAAAGGGTGGTTGAGTTAACAATTTCTCTTATAACATTTGTATCCATTGAATCAAAATCAATTTAAATAAAGAACATTATATGGATCACAATACTTCCTAAATTTCATTAATATAGTAAAATATATTCATTAAGAAGTTACGATACCATATCAAATATTTCATGGTTCACAATAAGAATTAAGTCTTGTAAAATAAATTTTCAAATATATAACCTCTTATATAGCACCCTTGGTTTAAGGGTATTAGCCCTTTATATATGTATTTTCTATATATAAAGTAATTGGGTTATGTTTAGAGAGGTATAGAAGAGTGTTGGAATGTTTTTTTATGTCATTTATAGAGGTATAATGTTTTAGTACTTTTAGTGGAAATTGTGCACAACCTTCTGGGAAATCATGAAATTGAAATAGTGGGCACTCGGTAGGTGCAAGGTTAGGGGCACGGTTTGGAAAAACCATATGGACACCCAAAAGAACCCAATATGGTGTAGACATGGTGATTTAGAATAGTTGGATCATAGTTTTTCTAACCATGTGATCCAACCACGATATGAGTGTTTGGAGGTAGTGGATAACGAACAATTGACACATTGTTTTCTTAACCATGCACTCTATCCTATAGTGTTACAAACTAGATCTAGATTTTGTGGACATAATTTAAATAACATCCTAAACCACTTTTTTCCCTCAATACAAACCTAACTCAGTTTCATATGCCCCCAAGGATATGGACACACTTATTCTTTACATGGGGGAGATATTTTAAAAAATATTTGTGTATTGGAGGTATGCTTGTTTGGGTAGGATCCCTATCTAGGTGGGATCTTTAGTTACATTACTATATCCTTTATTAGATTCATTAATCTAATAAATTTGGAAAATATTCATGTTATGGGATTCCAATAATTATGATGTATTGTTTTTTATTTTAAGGGAATCATTAGATAAGGAAAATTTAAGAAGTTTCCATTTGGTCTGTGGAAGAATTTGTTTTTTTCTTCATTTCACCTATATTTGTGAGGTATGTGGATTTAATCTTTACTCCTATCATTATAACATAAAATAGTAATTTTAAATTGGTTGAATTTATTCAATTAAATTGTTAAATATATGTGAAAATCATGACGGAAACCCTCTTTTGTGATGATTTGTGAAATTGTGGAAATTGGTTGTTTTGTAGAATGTGCAAGGTTACTTAATTTTAAAATAATTGTTTTCTTTTTATTTATATAAATAGGGTGTAGATATTTTTTTAGTAAAATTATTTTTTATTGAAATAGTTTTCTATGATTAGATTTTAATGTTATTTTGTATAAACATTTGTTGTCAGTTCGTTTTCATTGATGTGACTATAAAGAAGGGGTGTGTGTGATATTTGAGAACCTAGTATATTGTTACCTTGTGATGAATTGGCATATATATGATAAAACACTCATGAGTATGTAAATACCACCTGGTTATGAATGTGTGGATTTTTTGATTTTTATAACCATGTAATGGGAAATTAAAATGGATTTGATGAGCATTTTAAAAGACCTATTGGGTTTCTTTTCCATGAAAAACTATTTTGGTTTTTATGTTTTCTTTTGCATTAATATAATCTGCATTAAATTGGTTTTAATTATTTTATATAAACATTTTGAAATGTTTTATCCATGTAGAATGAGTTGGGATGTCCTTAGGGAAATACAAAGGAGTTTCATACTCATCCCCTACATGGTAACATTGGTGTGTTAATAGATTTCTTAAATTCAGAACCATGTAAAGGAATGGTTTCCCAGTTATTTAGTGATACATCATGAAATGTTAGGAAATAAATTTTGATTTTCAGACTAGATGTTATTTGGGGTTTTTTTATTTGACTTAGTTTCCTTTAGGTTATTGTATTTAGTTTTTACTTTTTACTCTAATATGTTTCATGGTTTTAGTTTAGTATTTTTGTCAGTTTGTATTACATCGTGTTGTATTAAACTATTCTCATGAACCCCATATTGGTTTTTGGTTATTAAATTATTATTTTATATGTTTTATTTTCAAAGGAAAAATATTTATCCAGCTCTTTATTAATCATTTGGAAGTTAATTCCGTCCTCTGGTGTCTTCGGGATGGCACTTAGGGCCTAAACAATTCCTACCATATTCCCTAGAAATTGAGGAGGTGAGGGATGTTAGAAATGGTATCAGTCTTCGTATATCAATATTTCTTATCACTTTATTTGGTCATGTAATTGAAAGTAAATCTATTTTAGTCATTGATTCATATTAGTATAAAAAAAGTCGGATTAATTGAAGATGGAATATATACCTTAAAAAAGAATTTCTAACATATTTATGTTGAACCTCAAGTTACCAGGGAGTTGGGTACACAAGGGTTTTGAAACACTTCTAAAAGTTGTTACCTAATTTTCATGGGTTTATGTAATGATAAGAGAAAGACATGATTGATATAAATGACATCACAATATGTGTTCATATTTCATTTGTTTTGATGATTTATAATTTGGTTAAAATGTGTTGATTTTTAAAAATTGTTGAAATATAATAATTTTCAAAAGTATGGAGGAACTTACAGAAAATGATTGAAATGGAAAATGAATTTTGTAAATACTTGTTTTGATATAACTATTGTGATAAATTTTAATTTTCTATGTCTTTAATTTCTAGAGAGTGAGACAAAATGGAATTTTAGTTTTGTTATAGAAAATTGAACCCGTTACGTATAGAAGAAACGAATCCGAAGAGACTTCCATAAATGTAGATTCACTAGATCCATAGGTAAAACAACAAATAGTTTAGAGTATTTTCAAATAATTTCAATAAACATATAGACTGAACATAAGAGATAAGCCAACTAAAGTTGATCATTATGTTCAATTCTAGAAGAAGAATCCATCCATCATTTAGGGTGATTGAAAACTAGAAACTACATAATTATGGCTAAATATGATTAATTGAATCATTTATTTCCTATGAACACTAGTTGAGATAAAAGTAAAGTTGGAAACAAACATACTAGAAGATCTATCATGACCTTTGTGGGATTCATCAGTTCATGCAAAATGTGACAAAAGCCTTTTATGGGAGTATTTTGAATAACTATTCAATAAATAATTTATCCTCATGCATTCAGGATTTTTATAAAAATTGACTTTTTTAGATTGAAATAATAGAATCACATAGTGATAGTGTATGTGGATAAATTTATAAATTTATTTCTATTTTTATCGGATATTTTTGCAATTGCATCCATGATGGATCACATATTTGAATCTCGATTAAATAAAAATATTCTCTCAAATATTATCATTATTTAAAAACATATTTTATAGAGAGAGTTAATAGAGATATTGTGGTATTAATTGACTTATAAGGTAGTAAATGTTGAGGAAGAATGATGATACCGGTTGTAATTTAGTGGATCTCTATTCCAGGGATTAGAAGAAGAGGGACACCTATTTTCACATTAGTGGTAAAAGTCAGTATCAGACAATATGATCTTTTAATATTCCTCCAAAACCAAAGATTAAGCCTATTATTTATTGATTATCAATCAATAACATAAAGAAATATTGTATTAAACCACTTAGACCATGTCACAATTTCACCCAAATGGGGAATCTTCAGCACTATTCTTATAGTTCTCCAAGGACGGTTTCTAGGGACACATCTCATGTTTCACAGATGTTGTATGCTTCCATGTGATGAGGGATGCTGAATAGTTCTTATCTGAAAAACCAAGTATTCCATATTGATTCTAGGATGACCATGAATACTCAACTAGTACACTCTCAATAGAGTGATAAAGAATACATTATATCTAGTAAAAAATTATATAAAGATGAGAAAATAGTCATGGATTTTCAATATGGACATTATAAGGAGAGTGGTACAATTCATGTGAATTCTACACATATGTAAGCTTTGTTTGATAAGGTAGAATCCCATTTTTTATTTATTATTTAATATTGATCTTCTGGGTTTACATATTGTGATTATGTCTTCTTTTTTGATACATCAAACTCATCATGGTCAAAGATAATATCATGCCTTTATATGTAAAGTGTGTTCTACAACCATTGATGGGGATGAATTGAGATGTGATTTATCTATTATTGAGATTAATTTTTATGACATAATCATGGGTAGGGATTGGATATCAATATTTAATGATCACATCAACGATTATACCTGAAGGGTTAGTTTTACAACTAATTACGACATCGAAAATGTCTTTAGAAGAAACCTGAATGTAAATGAATGTTAAAATGGATTTTTATCACCAATAGTTTTAATGGTATCATACAATTTGGAAGATGTTACATTAGAATCGATGAATGAGATTAAGAATAGCGGCATTCTATTTATTTTTAATCATTTTTTAGATTTGTTTAAAAAAAGTTTCTTTAGGTTTTCACCCAAAATAAGGGTGAAGTTTACAATTGATCTCATATTGGGGACCATTCCAATTTCACTTAAGTATTATCATATAGAATCAAAATAGTATAATGATCAAATTCTCAATTAAATGAGATATAAAAATAATGTATCATTCATCCTAGAAGCTCTCCAAGTGCATCACGATGTTTTTGAAAATGGTCAACCAAACTCTCTTACCATTTGTGTTGTGTCTTATATTTATCCATGTTATGATAAACAATTAGTATCCTATTTCATGAATTGATGACATGTTCAATAAATTAATGGTATTACATTGATTCTATAAAATTTACATGTTATATTTATATTTTCTTGACCCGCCTTCACTAAGATGAGAAAAGGGACAGCAGGATTCCAGACCCTTCCTTCTTCAAGTTGAAGGAGATATAATGACCCCTGAGACCCTCCTTTAGTAGGTCCTGGAGTGGCGACTAGCACCTAGGCTATAGAATCACACACGAGATGGAAGGTATTACCATTTTTATTTAATAATATCGGGAGATAAGATAGTAAATCCCAACCACTCTAAAAGTGGATGTACATGTAAAGCCAAAACAAACCATTCTCATATGAATGTTCCAAAAGTAAATGATACAAAAGTAAAAGAAAACCCAAAAAATAAGTACCAAAAGAAAGAAAAATAGCAACAAAAATTGTTACAACATTTGAACTAGTACGACCCTGCATGATCCCTGAATTCCTCCTAGAAACCTAAAAATAGTTCTATTTACATAGGGTGAGCATACAAGTATACTCAGTAGGGAAAACCAAAAGCTCTCGTGCACAAGTGGGGAGGCATTCTAGTGCCCCGTGAGATAAGAGATAATCGAAACACCTAGCAAGGAAAACATCCCACCCAAGCCTCACTGAGTCATGCTCACCAAATAACACAAGTCAAGAAATATAATAGTAATAATGCATCAATGTTTGGGTACTCTATGCCACTTCCCCACTAGTTATTGAAGTTATCCAACGCATCGAACCTCTCCCGCCATTCTGACCGCAGTCCAACTACCACACCCCACCCCCACACACATGGGCTAGAACCACACGTCCCACCTGCAAACACCTGGGCCACAATAGCCACCTGTAACCACGCACGCAAAAACCTGGGCCACAACAACTACTTCCACGCCCGAAGACACCTGGGCCGCATCCCGAAGACACTTTGGAAAAAACCAACCCGCACACACCTGGGAAACCACCACAACTACCTTTCCTAAAGAATCTTGAGCTATAATGGACCTCAGTCCATCACAGCCAGCCCGATGATTCTTGGTCTAATAGGGAAAGGCAGTAGAAAAGGAGCTAATAACCAGCCACTCATAGGAGTGTTTGGAAAAACACCCTCCACAATTAAATGGGGGTGTTTGGCACTAGGTGCTCAACATGGGTGGGGTGATAATAAGAAACATAAGAAATAAAATTATATAATATATATAACAACCCATCATCCAAACCTAGGAGTTCTAAAACCAACATAAGCAGAAACACCCTTGTTACTATTCATTCACAAGAAACACCGAACCCACAACCATGTCACCACCCATCCCAGAAAGGAATTCCACATTGAGCCCATTGTTGTTTTCACATTCAAGTGATCCCATTTAAGTAAATTATTCTCTAATTGGTAACTAACATGAATAAACACAAGCCAGAGAAAGAGAAACACCCAAACAACAACTTAAGCATTTACACCTGGTTCTCTTCTAAAGTCACAACAACAAAGGGATCTGTGAGATCCCTCAAAGTACTGGAACCAAACTAAGCCTCAAGATATATCCCCACACAACATCAGATTCACAACCAAAAAATGTGCCACAACAGAGGAACCCATCCCCATCCACATCACCCCATAAGAATCAAGAAGAACAATACACCTACTACCAAAACAGAGTAGGGAAACTTCCTTGTTCAAGAACATCATTCATTAGGTTCTTCTTTCTGTTGGTTAACTGGGGTGACCACACAAGGATTGATGTTCATTGGGCATCCATTTATCCAACCGATTTTAGATGATTATCGAATTTCCATGTTACATTCATTTAATCTTCACAGAAGACAAGGGTTCATTAGTGCGTAGGGAAAGACCACCAACAAACATGATTTTCAGTGAGCATAAGCCCATACAGTTCACAAAATATATCAATTATAAAAGAGTAAAACAGAATAGTCAAACTCACCCCATAATTCTTTAAAAGTCTATTTATTATCTTTGTTAAGGTTTGGTTTCATCCATTCCCACAGAAATAGTTGTGCACCCACCCTGCATGATACACAGTAAGGTGAGAAGAAGGAAAATCCATACTTGAATGATCAAGGATCGAAGTTCTTCTTCACACGCCAAGAACTGGGGATGCATGACTTGTATGGGAGGAACATCGGGGACTCCAAGGGTGAGAAGAAAGGCTCTAGCATAGGCGCACCACTTGAATCGGGAAGGGGAACTCCAAACACACAAAGAAGAAAAGGATACTAGCCAAGAGGAAGAGGAAATAATTTCTGGCGTGATATAAGGATGCGATCTAGTTGTTACGGGATATGGAATTTTGATCGTCTATAAAGTCGGATCGTGGTTTCACCATGCAGTTGGGTGGTTACGCACGATTGAATTAATTGTCATTTAACAATTCTCCACAAAGAGGTGATCATAATGACTATGCTTTAAACATTTTTTAACCATAAGGAAACGCATAATAGGGGTGGATCTGGAAGGTATGGGGAAGGGCATGACACAGAGAAAAATCCACATGTTTTGGTATGTTAAGGGTTGCTCGACTCTGTGGAGATTTTAGATATTATTTATGGTCATTAAATAGTTTTTAAAGGGGAAATTAAATCATATTTTTTCAAAATATATGTTGTGGGAGCAGAAAAGTCGGGAACTGGGAAAGAATAAAGATCGCTCGGTGAGGACACTGTGCCAACGTCACAGTGGAGCCGTGTTTTGGCAATGTAATGGACAAGGTGGGTCCGGGCCATTACATCAAATACCTCTCAAACTATTCTCTCCCACAAGAATCAAAACTAGACCCGAAGAGAAGAGGGGATCCAAACAACCACCTCGAAAGATACCTCTCAGGAGTGAACCTCACCAACACCTAGGAACACCCCTACCTCAAGTAACCGGGAAACACTCGAGGGTCAAACTGTCCAGTCATATGGGTTAGGAGGTTTCTTCCTCCATGTCAAGATATTATCCACTTTGGGTGGCACCGACTTGCCCGCACGAGTTTAATCACATCCACCTTAATGCGTCTTGATTAAGGATTGGGTCCTCCCCTCTCCATAGTTAGGACACTTCACACACGTCCACAGAATAAGGAAAACCAAATGTTCCATAGTTAATAAGGTAAAGCTTTCCATCACAAACAGTTAGAAACAAAACAAAACAAAACTCAAAACAGCTTTGGGTACTGGGTGCGGATCTACGTCTCCAGTTCCTAGATAATCTCCTCGAGCCCACCATGTCTCCAAAACAAACAAACCAGAGCAATGGTCTGTCCATGGATCACCTTCTCCTCATGATCCTTGACCCTCATTGGTTTTTCCACAAAAGTCATGTCATCCTCAATATCCAACTTTCCCAAGTTGAGAATGTGTGAATCGTTGTGTAGATATCGTCGGAGCTGAGACACATGGAAGACATCATGAAGTCTCAGTAGTGGCGGTAGTAGCGCTAGCTGATAAGCCACTTCACTAACCCACCGCAACACTTCAAACAGTCCGACAAACCTAGGAGAAAGCTTACTCCCCCTACCAAATATCTGTTGCCCATGCCTAGGGGACACCTTCATGAACATGTGGTCCCTGACCTTGAACTCCAAGGGTCTCCTCCTATTATAGGCATATGACTTTTTCCGGTCCAGGGCCGCCTTCATCCTCTCCCTTATAAGTAGAACCTTCTCTGTCGTTCTCTGCACCACCTCCGGGCCAAGAACACCTGCCTCCCCAACCTCTGTCCAGCACATAGGTGAGTGACACGGCCTCCCATAAAATGCTTCAAATAGAGGAATTCCAATGGTAGAGTGGTATCTATTGTTGTAGGCAAACTCCACCAGAGGAAAGTGTCGTCCCCACGATACCCCAGAGTCTAGAATACATGATCGTAGCATATCCTCCAATGTCTGGATGGTGCGCTCTGTCTGTCCATCTGTCTGGGGGTGGAAAGTATTGCAAGACATATTTGGGAGCCAAAATCATGCTGTAATCCTCTCTAGACTCGTGAGGTAAACCATGAAACCCTATATGAGACTATGGACCTTGGAACCCCATGAAACTGTACCACCTCATCCACATACCTCTGGGATAAGACATCCACCGTACTTGACTCCTTCATTGCTAGGAAGTGGGCCGATTTCATCAGTCGGTCCACCACTACCCAGATAGCATCACAACCCCCTTGAACTCTGGGTATTACCATGAAGAAATACATCGAGATTTCATCCCACTTCCACTCAGGGACATTTAATGGTTGTAAAAGAACCCCTAGGATATGGTGTTCATCCTTCACCTGCTGAAACCTGAGGCACATTTCTACAGTTTCTGCCACCGCCCGCTTCACCCCAGGCCACCAGAACTAAACTCTCAAACGCTGGTACATTTTGGAAGCTCCCTGGTGTACTGCTAGGGGTTAGTTGTGGAACTCACCAAGAACTCTCTCACACATCGTCTCCGGAACAAACAACCTCCCTCTGAGAATATTCTGATTCTGATCTTCCTCCTTCCACCCTTCCGGATCATCACCATGGTTAACCTGGTCACACATTACTTCACTCTCTATGTCTCCCCACTAAGACTCCTCCACCTTCCGTAGGAGAGAGGATTGCACTGTCATCTGAAACAGACAACCTCTACCACCATCCTCCCTTACATCCAGGTGCAGGGTAACTAACTCCTCCATCGCCTTCCAAGCATCTGCCAACTCTCGAACCATATCCTTCTGCGACTTCCATCTCAAGGCATCAGCCACCACATTCCCTTTTCCTAAGGTTTAATAAATCTCGAAGTTGTAGTCCTGATGGGAATCCATCCACCTTCTATGCCATAAGCTCAAGTCCCACTGGGAGAGGTAATGCCGCCAAAACATTAGTGCGAACATGACCACTGCAAGCTCTATATTGTGGGTGGCATAATTAAGCTCATGGGGACATAACTATATACACCCATAAGAGATCACCCTTTGTCGTTGCATCATCACACACCTGAGGCCCTGTCCTGAAGAATCACATAACACCTCATACATTTCCCCTTCTTCTGGAAACCTCAGTATTGGGGCACTGACCAACTTCTCCTTCAGATAGCTAAAGGCCACCTCACACTGCTCATCCCATATGAAATCCTGGTCCTTCTTGGTCAAAGCTTTCAAAGGTGCTGCAACTCGGTAGAAGTTGGGTACGAACCACTGGTAGTAACCAGCATGTCCAAGGAAACTACAAACCTCTGCCATGTTCATGGGTGTTGCCCAAGAAAAAACCTCCTCGAACTTAAATGGGTCCCTGCTATTCCCTGCTCGGACACAATGTTCCCAAGGAAGTGCACTTTTCGCATCTAGAACTTGCACTTGGACAATTTCCCATAGAGTTGGTGCTATCAGTGGGCCTCTAAACCCATTCTCAGGCACTCAGCGTGATCCTCCTCTGACCTTGAGTAGATTAGGGCATCATCAACAAACACGACTACGAACTGATCCAGGTATTCCCAGAAGATGGAGTTCATGAGTCCCATGAACACAGCTGGTGCATTCGTAACACCGAACGACATGACTACAAACACAAAGTTCCCATATTTTCACCTGAAGGAATTCTTCAAGATGTCACCCTCCTATACCATCAGCTGGTGATATCCCGACTGTAGGTCAATCTTAGAGAACCAACCTGCTCCCCTCTGCTGGTCAAAGAGATCTTCTATCCTCAGAAGAGGGGAGCAATTATTGACCATCACCTGATTCAGTCTCCTGTTGTCTACGCATAGCCTGAGACCACTATCTTCCTTTTTGCAATCAAAACATGAGCACCCCATGGTTATGCACTTGGTCTAACAAAACCCTTCTTCAGCAGATCGTCAATCTGAATCTGCAACTCCCATAACTCAAAAGTTTCCATCCGTTAAGAAACCATCGAAATCGCACAGGCACCAGGTTTCAAGTCTATCCCGAACTCAACATCACATCGAGGGGGTAGAGTCGCCACCTCTTTAGGGAAGACGTCGATAAACTCACCGATGATCCCTAGGACTTCCTCTATTTCTGTATCCACTGACTCCAATGACAGTTCAACTAACATGAAAAGGTGGGGCTCCACTCGACGGTTACCTTCCTAGTAACACCGCTCGTCGATAAAAAGTCACACATCGACCACCCATGTCTGAAAACACGATCCTTCCTAAGAATCAGTCGATAATAAAAAATACAGAGAACAGCCAGTCAATGGCTCTGATAACATCGTATGGATGTATCTGCAATAGTAGGAGGTCCTTGATTGACTGATGTGGCCCTATCATTAGTGTACACCATTGACAAACAAAAAAAATTCGGTCTGACCTTTGACTGCTGTACTCAACACCAGGGGCACTGGACGTCCCTCAACATCTAGACCCTGATCACGGGCCAGACTGGACACAACAAAGGAGTTTGAAACTTCTGTATCGAACATGGAAAATGCAAGAGTACTAAACAAGCTGATAGTATGTCAAACGACTTCCGGCCCTACTGGAGCTATTTCCTACACAACGTGTAACTGCCCACACCACGCTCCCCTGCCCTTGGCCATCGGCCGCCTCCCTGACCTCGCCTTGATCGAGGTCCCTGAGGAGCACCCTGAGGCCAGCCTCCTTCTACAATGTCTGCCCTTGGAAGAGCGGGAGCTCACTAGACCTTCTACTGCAGCTGAAAGGGCCTGGCTGGAAACTGTTGCGGCAGGGCAGGTGCTGCACTACCTCAACCCCATTGTATTGTACTCGGTCCGAGTACTGATTCCGATGGTGCCCATGGATACCACAGATGAAGCATCTCAGTCCTGGCCCCAAAAGGAAATAGCGAGGACCGGGAGATCGAAACTGGAACTGCTGGGGCTTGCTCCCTACTGGTCGAATCCAAGAGGGCCCTGATGCTGGAGGCCAGCTGTTGATGGCCTTCGCCTTCAATGAGCCAAACTGGATTCCCTCTCGTGATACACCTCCCAGCGTGTGCATCCTCTCCACCACTTTATCTTTCTTCTGGATCTCTAAGTATGTCGGTTGTGTGAAAGTGGTAACCTCATACTGAAGGGATGGTCAGAGTGCCTCCTCTAAATGTCTTACCCGAGACTCCTCATCATGAAAAAGCTCTGGAGAGAAGCGAATGAGATCTTTGAACTTGATCTCCAACTCCCTCACTGACATAATCCTCTGCTGGAGGGAGAGTAGTTCCTGCCTCTTCTCAGCCTTCATCGTGGAAGAGAGGAATTCCACCCGAAACTCCTTTTCGATGTTAGTCCACATCACCTCAGCCTCACTCTTCTCCCCATGATAAAGCGTCCATCACTGAAGCGATGTTCCCAACATCTGGATTATAGCCAGGGGAACCCAGTACTCCATCAGATCCCGGATCAAGCTGAAGGCTATCACCAGCTCCTCTAGCCAGCTTTCTGTCTCCATGTCCAAGTTACTACCCTCGTACTTCCCAAGGGTCTGTCTCTGAAAGGCATGAAGCATACTTTGCCACTAATCGCCCTCCTCCTCTTGGTCAGCCCTCTGTTGATCAGCCAAATCAACCTCCTGGTACTCGATCTCCCGCACTACCCTTGGTTGTTGTCCGGGTGCCATAGCTGCAAAGTAAATAAGGAATTCCTGAGCCAGAGTAGTGTAGAAGACAACATTTAAATTTTCTTAGACTTTTTATTAATTTTAAATCCCCAAAATACCCTATAAACACAAGAACACAAGTCATTATGATGAATGCACCATTCTTAGGGTCTCTACCCTAAAATCATTGTAGCCTTACTTGGTCATTCGATAGGCCCAGAGTCTTTGCATCGGATCACAGGGGGGCCCTAAAATCCCGTTTCCTAGCCGGTATTCCCTAGCCTTTTTCATGCACAAGGATTTCCTAAACTTTTTGCCCTAAAATCCCATGAAACCCTCACTATGCCTAACCCTGATCTCCATCCTATCTCTCAACCTCCACTGATACCATTCTGTCATAACCCACCTTCACCAAGATGAGAGAAGGGATAGAAGGTTTCCAGACCCTTCCTTCTTCAAGTTGAAGGAATGATAATGACCCCCGAGACCGACCTTCAATAGGTCTCGGAGTGGAGACTAGCACCAAGGGTATAGAATGACACACAAGATGGAAGGAATGTCCCTTTTTATTTAACAAGATTGGGAGATAAGATAGTAAATCCCAACAACACCAAAAGTGGATGTACATGTAAAGCCAAAACAAACCATTCTCATATGAATGTTCCAAAAGTAAATGATACAAAAGTAAAAGAAAACCCCAAAAAAGTACCAAATGAATGGAAAACAACAACAACAACAACTGTCCCTACGTCTTAACTAGTACGACCCTACATGATACCAGATGTCCTCCTGGAAACCGAAAAACATTTTTATTTAAATTGGGTGTGCATACTAGTATACTCATTAGGGAAAACCAAAATATCTCATTCACAAGTGGGGACGCATTCTAAGGCCCCATGAGACAAGATATAATCGAAACAACTAGAAATAAAAATAGCCCACAGAAACCACACCATGGCACGCTCCCCAAATATTGCAAGACATGAAATATAATAGTAATAACACATCGATGTTTGGGTTCCCCGCGCCACTTCCCCAGTAGCTATTAAATATATCCTACACATTGAACCTCTCCCACCATTCTCACCACAGTCCCAGTACCGCACCCCACCCACACACACCTAGGCCACAACCACACGTCTCGCCCATGAACACCGGGGCCACAACAACCACGCGTAACCACACCCGCAATCACCTGGGCCACAAATACTGCTGCCACGCATGAAGACCCCTGGGCCTCATCCCAAAGACACTTGGGAAACAACCTGCCCACACACACCTAGGAAACCACTACAACTACCCTGCATGAAGAATCTTGGGCTATAATGGACCTCAGGCCATTAAAAATTTCCTGATGAGTCTTGGGCTATTTAGGAAAGGTATCAGAAAAGCAGCTAATAACCATCCACTCATAAGAGTGTTTGGAAAAACACCCTCCCCCATGTAATGGGGGTGTTCAACACTAGGTTCTCAAATTCGGTGGGTCGTGAATAAGAAACATAAGAACAAAAATTATATAATATATATAACAATCACTCATCCCAACCTAGGAGTTCCAATACCAACATAAGCACAAACACCCTCATTACTATTCATTCATAAGAAACACCGAACCCACGACCATGTCACCACTCATTCTAGAAAGCAATTCCCCATTAATCCCATTCTTGTTTTCATGTTCAAGTGATCCCATTTATGTAAATTATACACTACTGGGAAACTAACAGGAATAAAAACAAGCCAGAGAAAGATAAACCCCAAAACAACAATTTAAGAATTCACACTTGGTTCTCTTGTAAAGTCACAACAACAGAGGGATCCATGAGATCCCTCAATGTATTGTAACCAAACCAAGCCGCGAGATACAGCCCCACACAGCTTCAGATTTACAACCAACAACTGTTCACCAACAGAGGATCTCATCCCCATACACATAACCCCATAATCATTGATAAAAACTACACAAATACTACCAAAACAGAGTAGTGAAACTTCCAGGTTCAAGCAAATCATTCATTAGGTTCTTCTTTATGTTGGTTAACCGGGGTGAGCACACAAGTATTGATGATCACTGGGCATCCATTTAACCAACCAGGTTTAGGTGAATAAAAAATTTCCTTGTTACAATCATTTAATCATCATAGAAGACAATGGTTCATTAGTGTACAAGTTACGGCCACCAACAACCAGGATTTTCAGTGAGCATAATCCCATATAGTTCACAACATATAGCAATTATAAAAGACTACAACATAATTTTCAAACGCACCCCATCATTCTTTAAAAATCTGTTTATTATCTTTGTAAAGATTCAGTTTCATCCATTCCCATAGAAACAGTGGCGTACCCACCCCACATGATACACAGTATGGAGAGACGAAGGAAAATCCCTACCTGGTTGTTAAAGGATTGAATTTCTTCTCCACCCAAGAACTAGGGATGTGTGACTTCCAGGGGAGGAATGTCGGGGACTCCAAGGGTGAGAAGAAAGAATCCAGCACAGGCGCACCACTTGCCTTGGGAAGGGGAACTCCATACACACAAAGAAGAAAAGGAGACTAGCCAAGAAGAAGAATAAGGAATTTCTACCGTGATATAAGGATGACATCCCGTTGTTACGGGATAAGGTATTTTGAACGTCTATAAAGTCGGATCGTGGTTTCGCCACATGGTTGGGTGGTTACACATGATGGAATGAATTGTCATTTAACAATTATCCACAGAGAGGTGATCATAATGGCTATGCATTAAACAACTTTCTTTAACCATAAGGAAACACGTAACAGGGGAAGATCTAGAAGGTACGGGGAAGGGTGTGACACTGAGGAAAAACCACACATTTTGGTAAGTTAAGGGTTTCCAGACTCTTACGGGATTTTAGATAATATTTATGGGCTTTAAATGGATTTCAATGGGGGCATTAAATCATCTTTCCATCAAATGATATGTTGCGGGAGCATAAAAGTCAGGAACTGAGAAAGAACAAAGACTGCTCGGTGAGGACACGGTGCCACTATCACTGTGCGACTGTTACGGTGTCACCCTCATTGTGCCAGCATCACGGTGTCACCCTCATGGTGCAAGCGTCATGGTGTCACCCTCACGGTGCCACCGTCACAGTGCCACCGTTACGGTGCACCGTCACGGTGCCACCCTCACGGTGCCACCCTCACAGTGGAGCTGTGTCTTGGAAACATAATGGACCAGGGGGGTCCAGACCATTACATAGATCAGTAATTTTAGGTTCTAAATTAGGATATTCTGAAAATGGATTTTGAAGTAGATATGTCCATTATTAGAATGTGGTTATAGATTTTGGTCTTATAAATGCACCATATGTATTTATGGAATTGATGAAAAAGATATTTCAATGGTATTTGGATTCTTTTTTAGTGATTTTTGTTGAGGACATATTGGTGTATTAAAGGCCAAAGTATGAGCATGATAAACACTTGATTATAGTTTTAAGGATCTTTTTAGATTATTATTTTTATTCCAAACCCCAAATGTTTTATTTTAGGATAAAAATGTATGTTTTATTGGCCATGTAATCTCTAGAAGTGTTTTATTTTTATTTAGAAGTGATATATGCTATGATATCATGGAAAACACCAAATAACATCTTTGAAATAAGTTGATTCCATAGTTTAGATGGTATTACTAAGGCATTGTCCATATACTTTCATGACTAGCTTCACCAATGACATCTTTGACAAGGAATATTTTTCCATTTCAATGAAATGATGGATGTGAGAATTCATTTGAAGAGAGTAATGTTATACATGCATCAAGACTGATCTTGATATTTAATGATCTAAGACAAGGTTATGTGGTGTATTATCATGCTTTAGGATTTGGGTTAGGTCTCATGTAGGGAGATCATTATTGTTCCTTATGGATCATGTCAATAATTTCAATATGCTAATAACTAGACAACACATTATTTGGAATTAGTTCTTGTTGTCCACAATTTAAAGACATGGCATCATTACCTCTTTGGTGAGAAATTTATGGTGTGGATGGATTATAAGAGTTTGAAACATGTTTTAACTTGATAAAAAATGGAAGGAGTACCTTAAGATGGTAAAACTTTCTTTGATTTATACACTAGGTTAAGGTAATTTGATGTATGACTCATTAATATAGAATCATTATAGTATGTTTCTGAAAGAGGCTTCAGATCAGTGGTAGATGATGTCCCTAATAGCTGAAATCCACATTGATTGTGAGGAAATAAGTAGTGTTGTAGTCTACTTTATGTTTTTTTTGTTCTTAATTTCATGATATGGTTAAGGGGGAACATAAATGTGATTACAAATGTGTTTATATGAGGTAAAAACTCAATGGTGGTTAGAAAAATGAGGTATGTAAGCTTTACCGAAGACCAGTGTTGTGTTTTTTATATCAGATGGTCATACCATGGCTTATTAGGAATATGTTCTCCATGCATACCACCATTTGATGTGGTATGTTCATCATAGGATACATAAAATGTATATTTCATTGAAACTATAATTTTGGTTGGTTGGTATGAAAAATTAGATGGTTGTTTCTATTTTGAGATGACTTTTCTTCAAACTCATTAACGCAGAGAACCAGTGGCCATAGGTTATGTTTCGATATTTGAACTATTCCTATTTATAAATGTGAAAAGATAACAATGTATTTTGTGGTAAGTATATGATGTATGATTCAATAACATGATTTCACAGGGATGAAAGTGTATCGACTCACAAAGTAGGCACATTTAACCCAAATTCATGGTTCTCATATGGTGGGGAACATGTCTTTAATCTATATCTGAGAAGTGGTAAGGGGAAATGGAATACCAATTCCAATATTATTAGACTGAGATATGAGATTTAATTATATTTTTTGAAATCCTTAATGTAATCCCTTGGGACCCAGTTGACTATGTTCATGGTGTGCAATCCTCATATGGATGGACAATCCTATTGGATGAATCAAATTTAGGACGATATACTTAGTTATTGTGTAATGGCTTTTAGTGTATCGGGGGAGAGGCACATAATATTATTAGAGTTACCATATAACAAAAGTTGGCAGGACTTGATACATATGGATACTTTTGAATAATTGTACCGGTTCCCTTATCATTCTACAATTTGTTTGGTGTAAATAGGAGATACATCAGTAGTTGGATGCAATCTTGTCCAACAGACAATGAATAAGATTCAATTTATATGAAAAGTAATGGTAATGTATCAAACTCATCATAAATCATATGAATATCATAATCTATAGTTGTTTTCTTTATATATGACATAACATGTGTTTTTGAAAATATCTCCAGGTCGTGGTCATCATAGATTTGGGGTGTAGGGAACATTATATCCTTGTTATATAGTCCAGTTTGAGATACTTGAATAGGTTGGTGAGGTGGTATATCTGTTGTCATTTCCACCAGGGTTCATTTTAATTTATAATGTGTTTTATTTATCTCCAGTGAATAAGTTTCATCCTAATATTGATAGTGTGATTTGATGGGATCACATTTACCTAAAGTTGGGTTCAATTTGGATTCGTATTTTAGTGTATATTTCTATAGGAAATAGAATGTATTACACAAGAAAACCATTGATATATTGTAGGTTTCATGGAATCACAGTCAAAATCAGGATGAAAAATTAGAGTGTGGTAAGGAAACAGTTCAGCAATGGTCTGAACTATTTCAGAAAAAAGGTGGTTTTCAACATTCCTGGGATAGAAATATCAATGGTGGTGATAATGTACCACCCCTAGTTTTAGGTAATTTACCCTTACATTATTTTTATTAAGAATGTAATGTTATTGGGTTATGTTTCATGAGTTTTGGAGGAGTTTCGGAATTTTTTTAGGGATTTTATAGAGGTTCAAAATTTGAGCACGGTTTGTATAAGCTGTGATCATCTCCCAGGAAACCATTTAGCTGAAAAAGTGGAAAATGGGAATGTTCATGGTTAGGTGCATAGTTTTTTGAAACTATACTGCCACCCAGGAAAAATTGTGTAAGTCTAAATAGATGGATTTGTCATATTTGGAACATGTTTATTCTAACTATGTATTATAACCTTGTAAGTGGTGTTTGGAGATAATTGCTAATACACATTTAATATATGTCTTTCTTAAACATGTTCCCTAACTATTCAGTGGTAATAACAACATCTAGATATTGTGAATCTAATCATATTCCCATCGTAAACCACTAATTTTCCCCTTAATATGATCCTAACTCTATTTTCTCTCCCTCCAAGTCATTGGAGACTATTCATATTGATCTGAATGTAATCTATTGTAAAATCATTGTACGTTGGAGGCTGTATTCCTTGATATGTTCCCATTCACAGTGGCATTACTTAGTTTTTTTCTACTTATGTCTCTTTTATTCATGAATATTATATGTTGGGGAAATATTAATATTGTTTGAATCTAATAATGACGAGATATTTTTTTAAGGGGAATGTGATCTGAGGACTTTTTAATGAGTTTCAATCTATTTTCTTGAATAATTTGTTCCATTCTTTGTTTTTTTCCTATTATTTTGAGGTAGGTGACTTTACTCTTGACTCGTCTTATTAGAATGTGAATAAATGATATAAAATTGATTACATTTTTTTTAATTAAAACTTCAAATTGACCTACAAATATGGGTGTAATCCCTCTATGGTGGTGGTTTTTGAAATTGTAGAAATCGTTAGTTTTGTGGAAAATGAAATTAGTTACAAGCTTTTAAAATGATGTTTTTATGATTATTGTTCGTTTTTGATTTA
The DNA here is from genome assembly GCA_963277665.1 of Viscum album. Classification (NCBI taxonomy): domain Eukaryota; kingdom Viridiplantae; phylum Streptophyta; class Magnoliopsida; order Santalales; family Viscaceae; genus Viscum; species Viscum album. The sequence continues at coordinate 158,928,274 of OY728155.1, read as the reverse complement.
TAGAAGGAGGTGGTAGAAATATTTTCAATAAAATAATTATATTATTGATATGTTTTGGTATAATTTGTTTGGAATTGTATTTGGAATAAAATGATAGCATGTGTCCATTTTCATTGACATGGCCATGTGGAAAGGATGTATGACATTGGGGAACATGGTAAATAGTTAAAATATGATAACATGGTAGATCAATGAGAGGATGATCATGAGTATGGAACTATCACTTGGGCATGAATGTGTGGTTTTGATAATTAGTAAAACCGTGTAATGGGTATTCCCAATGGATTTGAATAATGGTTTAAATCCTTTTTTGCAGCTTTTCCACTCAAAACCATGTTGTTATAGAAATATATTTTTGCATTAATATGAATAGCTTTAAATTTCATTTAAATTAACTTATATAATTGTTCTAACATGTTCTATTCAAGTGGAATTAGTTGGGACTTCTTTGGGAAACCCAATGAGTTTCATACTCACTCTCTTATTGGGGTCAATAGTAAGTTTTCAAATTTTTTATATCAATATATAGGTTGGGTAAAGGTAACCTAGTTCTTTACAAATGCATCATGATACCTTGGGCATGTATTATTCCTATAGATAGTGGAACTTGTTGTGGGTTTCTTCTAGACGTATTGGTCATATTTTGGTTGTGGGTTTTGGTTTCTTCTTTTAATCCCATATGGTTCATGGGTGTGGATTGGCATTTTATATGTTGGTATTACTTTTAGGTGTATTACACTGTTCTCATGAATCATGTAGTAGTTTATTGGTCATTTTATTCTTGTTTTTGTTTTCTTCAAAGAAGAAATCATCCACCAAGTTATTTTGAATCCATTTGGATTTGTGTCTAGCTATTTTTGTCTTGGGTATGCCACCATAGGCCCTTTAATGTCTTACCTCCATCTCAATCCATTGAGGTGGGGTAGGATGTTACATCTTACCTTAATTCCAGACTTTATCTATTGTAATTGAATCTCCTGTATAACAAAAATAACAATCATAATCACCTATTTTAATACATTATTCATATCTATAACCTTTAAAAACTTTATTTATAATTATTATTATATGTATATATATATTTATGTTATTACTTATTTTAAATATCAAGTGTGATTAATCCTTATTATTTTGTGATAGTTTCATAATATAGATGTTGTTATTTATTCTACTTCCAAATATAATCCTTCCCAAATCATAAAAATACTATAATTAATGTTTCATGGTATTTTATAAAGTCTTGATTTTAGTCAATGATATTTTTAATTATGGTTCTTATAGATGAAATTTTATACAAGCATGTTTCAATTATCATTAACAAAAAAATGATGGTATATTAATTATTGAGTTTAATATTAATGTACAAATTATATAACCAAAATGAAATCATTAATTATTCATTTTACATAGTCATCCATGATATTATTTTATAGCATTATTCAAGTGGGTTATTAGATATACCCTAAAAGGTTATACCATTATTAATGGATTATTATGATTTTAAAAGTGGTTTATTTTGGAATAACATCTATATTGTAAAATGATAATGATATTTTTTTTAGAAAAAGTTATTTTTTAAATAATATTTTAATATTTTGATAAATAATAATGAAACATGGGGAAAATGAGATACATTACTTCATGGAGTCGGTAATTCGCTCAATGCCCAATTAATATTTTCATTTCTCAATGAATGATAAGGAAGAATGTGGATTATAATTTTACTATTCATAATAATAATTATTATATTTCATTTTTCATTTTTATTATTAAAATTAAACCTCATAATTAGTGACGACATGAAGTGGTGAAAATATAATTCTTTGCTTCATGGAGGTGGATTCCACAAAATGCACGAATGATGGTTTTATTTTTCTTAATGGAATATGAGAAAGGCGGTTAATACTTGTTACCTTTACATAATAACAATAACTATATATAAAATATTGAATTCATTATACACGAATTTGGAAATTATCATTGGAAATGAAATAAATAAAGGGAAAGAAGCTAATAAAAATCAGTACTCACATTGAGAACATGGGTTTTTCATTGGAGGAATCCTTATAAATTGATGGATTAAGATAAAGTCATGTGAATAGAAGATAATTAAGGTGAAAAGATATTTAATATGATGCAAAAATAATATATGTTCAATGGAAAACTGAATTAAATGAGTGATATTGAAGGAGTATTGAGAGGACCCTTTTAAAATATGGGAGAATATGATTTTTGTGAATATTTAATCGTAATATAATGAGAGAACATTTTTCACATTTCAAATGGCTATAAAATGGAAAATAATGTAGTGTGTGTGAGATAAGGTATATCATACCTCATTAATTTATTTTAATAATTTCTAAACATTTTTTCAAGTTCTTTACTCTTGGGATTTTCAACTTTACCTATTTTTTGTTTTATTATGGAAAAACATTTTAACCTAGCTAATTTACTTTTAATCACTAAAAATAAAATGGTGCTTATTAATGAATTTGGAGTTACCAACTAAAAATCAAAAATCCATTTTATCATATAAAAACTACTAGAATAAAACTGTATACAAATAATTCAAACGCATTGGTATAGGCTGTAGAACAGTTTGTATGGCCAATTCAAACCGTTCATCAAAATGTTGGCTATTGTGTGGTTAAGAAAGGAATATACCAATGATTCTTAGTTAAACATTGGCATAGGGTTATATGAATTTTATTTTAACAAATAGTTTATAGTGATCTATTAGTTTTATGATATGGCAATGGATAAAAAACTATTGGTATAGCCCCCCCCCCCAATTCCAAATCCAATTGCAGTCCCAACCTGCCCCTAGAACCTGTAATACAGAAAAAAGAACCTCCAATGTAAACATTCTCAATAAAACACATTCAAAAAATGAAAACAATACTTCCAACCAGTAAGTACCCACAATTTAACTAATATATCATCTTTATATATCCACAAACCAATAACAAGATAATTATAACACATGAAATGAATTTAGGAATTAACCAATAATAATAAATATACAAAACATCACTGAATAAATCATAAAACATCAATTTCCATAAATATCAGTAAAAATTTAAAGGATCAATTTATCCCTCATCACCATCATTTTCATCAATACCTTCCTCATCCTTATCCTCAGCATTAGCCTCATCATCTTCCTCAACATCATCCTCATCCTCTATATCTTCTTCACCATCATCCTCACCCTCTTACTCTCTGTCATCCACACTATCACCATCTCCATGAACTCCCTCACCCTGAACACCACCAAAACAAAATTATGGTGTACAATATAAAATATTATTTATTGAAATATATTCATCATAAGCCACAGAGGTCTCTGGATAATGTTATAGACATAAAACATCCCTCAGATTCATAAATTCTGTGTTTTTTCATTGATTTCATTCATTCACATGTATGTTTCTTTTCCAACCTTTTCTTCCTAAATGACATCCTGTATTTCTCATGCATTATCTTTTTCCAAATATGTGATTCTAGAATAATAAAATGAAGTCGTTGGATACCACATTTTGACAATACTCTTCCCTGGTTGATAGTATACTCTGTCTTGGTGCTCATATCCGAAAAAATGATGCAAGTTATCATTTGACCCAAATTTTTCAGCTTCCTAGGCATCAAGGGCCTCCAAATCACACCCTTACAAATATAAAATATAATTTTTACGTTACAAAATAATAATTAAAATTTGAAATAAAGAAAAGTAAAAAAAAAATATTTTATTGTGTTGTTTAATTTACCATCCATCCATCTTTGTTATTATTGCTCGACCGAAACAGTTTTTCTTGAGGCACGCATCCTTCAATATTCAAAACCACCCTCTACAATGACATTGATTATAGAAAACCATAATTAAAAATACAATATTAATAATGATTATTAATAACTAAATAATAAGAATATTGATTATAAATGAATCAAAAAAATAAAAACATATTATAGATGAATTAAAACTGAGTATCAAATTTTTTTCAATAGATATAACATATATATAAGTGAATAGTCCATCATAGTAATCAATAATAATGTGGATATGTGATCACCATAACTAATTATTAGATGAAAAGTTAATACTATAACATAATGTAATATGAATGAATGGGTTAGAAGAACTCTAATAAGGATTATAACATGAAAGAATTATGTTTAGGTATGATTTAATGATACACTTTTAATTCCTTAAATGATAATTTTGATATTGAAAATGTGTAACTTTATTTTTTTTATTTAATGATACAAGTGAAATTTTGTTTCTCTGTCACATGAGTTCATAGTGTTCTTTGGAACCTATAAATCTATTGCTGTAATCTATATCATGACAACAAGAATGTCTTAGTAGTTTTTTCCTAATTGTTTCATTCTGATTATCGAAAAGATATTTAAGATCATGTTACTCCTCAAAAAAAATATTAATCCATATAAGTACTTTATAATATTAAACTCAATAAGATATGTATAATGTTTTCAAGGTGTAGGATATATAGAATATTTATTTACATTATATGATCTCTAAATGATTATTAATGTGTGGGATGATTTTTCCACTACCATGGGTACTGTGTATCTTGGTTTATTATCTTGGGAAGTGATTTAGTTAATGGTTGGAATGATATCTATAAAATATATAGTTTTTTTGATATTTTTTTTACAATTATCATATATTCATGTGTGAAATTATGAGCTTTACAATAACATATGACCAATTCTATGCTCTAATTAGTCCTCACCACATAGATTATGGTTTCATTGCCATGAGATAACATGGTTTGATTTGAACTGGATAACATGGATTGATATTTTAGTTCCAAATCATTAGTGGATTAATTTTGTTGTTTATTAATTGTAATGTTTCTGATAAACCAAATTTTTATTTCAAAAAGGTTTTGATTTATTTAGTATATGACTATTTAAGGTATACCAAAATTTAATTACTTATTCACTTTCTCTTATGTAATTTAATTTTTATAGATTAATAATTATATAATATGTTAGTATATTTTCATGACTTTTGTTTCATACCCTAAGGTATTAATGATTTTGTCCCTAAAAATTTAAAGGGATGTGGCCCTAGTATTGTAGTACCATTTCTTATTAAAATAATGTAAATTCAATAAAATGATCTATTTCTCTATATATTTATGACATAGTCAAATAAATAACACTTCTAATCCTAAAATTTCAATACACACTAAAAAAGTTAAATAATAAACTAAATAATACATGATCATTTATCTAGCCCAATTATATATATAATTAACTAATTTGGAAATAAAATAAACTTGACGGCTTAAAGGAAAACTAAAAAATAGCATTGTACCTACTTCCTCTCATGGTCTAACATCATATTTTTTTCAGCTATAGTGGTATTTTTTAGCATCCTTTTTTTTATTTATTCATATGGATAACTAAAAAATAAACAATTAAAAAGTAATGATTAATGAAAATTATGGTAATTTTCATTAACAAATCTCAAATTTGATTAAAACCTTGATCTCAGTACTCAACCAATGTGTAATAATTTCGGGATAATATTCTAAAAAAAATTCATCCATGATATATGTGGCCTCAAAATCAAATACAACTCATTCTTATAGCCCTTCTACATCTTAACTAATTCAATAACTCATGTTGGCCTCGCAAACTAACCAAAAAATAAATTAATACAAAGGTGGAACCAAAATATTATTTCATATATATAAAATAATAATATAAAAATAAATCCAACTAATATTTTTACACATATTTATGTTCAAGCATTATCCTTTATTGGGATGGTTCTTCTGTGAGAGTGAACGGAGAAAATAATGATAGAGTATTTGTTAATCATTACCAAAAAAATTCAACCGTTCTCACCCTATTTTTTTGATAATTTATATTTCTTTAGGGTACTCCACGATCTATTGTGTTTTGTGGTACCACACCACACACATTTGTGTACTCCAACAACAATTATTGTAAGATCAATTTGTTAACGAAGAAAACCAATTATATCATCACATAATATAATTAAAATATAAAATTGTATAAAAAATTTACTATGGTTTTATAAATGTACCTGAGGCAGTATAATTATTAGAAAATTTCTAGATCCCCAGGCACTGAATAATCATCAAACTATCCAGATGGAGTGGATCAAATTTTTTGCTATGTTTGGTAAGAATGTGTTGGAGCCAAAGTTGAAGAATCCGTAATGTATAAGATCAGGTAGAAATATGTATATGGAAAAGAAGATGAAATAAATGGTTATAGAAATTCATAATATAGATGAGGAGTTTGAATCATCATTAGAGATTGTAAATAAAGTTGAGGTGGCTTAGATTCATGTGGTAGTGAAAACATGGGTGGCCTAAATATCTCATGTGTCTCTAATGACACTGTAGTATCTAAAGGTGTGGTATATGGTACAGTAGGGGAGGGAAGGGGAAGGGGTGTTATCAGGTACACGGACTAGATAACATAGCTCTAGTACCCCCCCCCCCTCGTATCACCAAAATCAATACTAGAACCAGTAGACTGGTCGGTGATTAATTGGATCGTTGGTGGTGGATCTGATTAAAATTTAAAAACAAGTTGAATCACATGATACTAAATGTTATTGATATTTTATTTGAAATAAAATAATCACAATGTATACTAATGGAAGGATTCCTATCTCACTAATTTATTGATTGTTTTCTATCATCATTTTTCATCATATCTCGTCACATTTCTTTATTTCAATCATTTGATTTTTTTTGAATTAATTATAAATCCATAACTTATGTGGAACCCAACAGATAAAGAAGATGAGGCATTATGTAATTATGTATTACCACATGTTAGACCAAATATAGGATACACAATGATATACAAAAACATTTTATATCTAGTGGGAGGAATATCAAAACCTAATTCTTGTCTTTTAAAAAAATAATACATTAAAATTATAATTTTTAGCAAAGGTATGATATAGTTTTCTTATATTTTGAATTATATCCAATTTAAATTTGGGGACGTCATTTGGTTCATTCAGGTTAATGGATTAGGTTATTTATCTATTTTTAATTTTAATAGGTAATTTGAATCATTTTTTTCAATTTATTAGGTCATTTATTCATTGTTATTTGTCTTACCTCATTTTGTTTGTATTTTGGGTAGGGTAATTTTTCCATTTATTGTTATGTAATTAATTTTATTAGATCTTATTTTCAAATCAAGAAATTTAATATATTCAAATTCAATTCATCTTTTTTTATAATATAGTTGTTTTAGGTTTTTTTGGTTTGATAGGTTTGAATATAATTCAATTAAATATTTTAAAATGAAACTCAAAGGAAACTAAAACATGTAAATACTGATAATTCACTTGAATGTAACGTTAGATAAAATATATTTGTAATAAATTGTAATTAAACTTTTAACGAACCAACCTCGTCAACTGAATTCATGATAAACCAAAAGAACTAAAAACACATATAGATGATTCTATATATTACCCTCCATAACTGCCGGTTCACAATCGACTCTAAAAAATAATGTATTGGGGTCATTATAGATAATAAATTGATCAGAACCAATGGAAGAAGGGATGGCGTCAACTCGATCATCACCATCATCAAATATATGTCTTCAGATTACTTTATTATCTAAACCAAGATTGGGTCAAATATGATCTTTGACATAAAAAATGTTTTTTCGATTGATACCAATATATAAGGTCCATCAATAGAAATAGTGAAAGTCTTGTAAATAACCCAAAATCCACAATAATTAATAAATCTTACATGCCTCATCATGAAATTAAACTATTGTAATTCATCATAGTGACATGAACATGAGATTAATAATACAGCAGTAGATTTTTCTCAATTACTCAATAATAAGATATATTTTCAAATGACGGTCTACTATATGATGCAAAATCATAATAGTCTGTCTTGGTAGATACAATAACACCATCATCTTGTGTCACCGTGTTATTTTTTCATTCAGTGATAATAAATTTTTACTCATTGATCAAAATTTATTTGAATTCATGAAAAACAAAATTTGGACCAAATGACAAAAATCTTATTTATTCATATATATATTCAATGAGAAAACTCAATACCTGAAATAAAAATTATTATTATACATAATTAAGTATTTATTTTTTTTAATTTACTATATTAATATTTCTACCTCCAATTTCAAACATGAATAAAACTCTATTCAATGAATATTATATATCTTCCTCAAAGATAAACAACGATGATTTCTATTTATCATTTATTTATGTTTCCTTCAAAAAAATTGAAATAGTTTAATAGATATGTAAAATTACATGAGATGTTATAAGATATACATGTTCAATTTATATAAATGATGTTGTCATCAAACAATTCATAATTAAAAAAATTGTGCTATGTTCCCCCTCCTTCTCTTCGGGGTTTAATTTAATCAATGTATATGATCCAAGAATTCCTGTATTTATGTATGTAATGGAAAACAGGTTCAATTATCTCATTCCATTATTCTTAATTAATCATTGGTCTATTCCGTATCAGACCTAGATTAGACAAATACATTGAATAGAAATCAATACATTATTTATCCATGTAACCTTTCACAATATAAACTTTTGAGTGTTTTATGTTCCTCACATAAGACATCAATTTGAACATGTTTCTTTTAGTTGGATAAATTCTCTGATAATAAATACGTCCTACGAGAAATATTTTTGTTGGACTATGGACAGTTAGATGCAGAATTCATGTGCAAAATAATTGAAGAAATAATTTTTCTAACTCACACTAACATAATAGTTCCTCATAAAATATTTTTTCACCAAAGACTTCGACAACTTATGAGCCCAAAGATCTATAATGAAATGGAATAATTGGAAAATATAAACCCTTAAATTATTGGATAGAAGATTACAAATTTCTATTTTAATCAACTCATGCATAACTATGTGATAATCATGATTCTTCAAGGATTTCAACTTCAACTCTCTTTTTTGAACTTATTTGATATGTTTCTTGAATATCCATCAGTAATATTTATAATATATATATATATAGGTTTCATCTCATAATAGTCACATGGAACAATCCATTTATATTCAATGATACACACATGACACAATTCTGGTATGATTCCCCAATCCACAAAGTCATGTAGTGATCTTAAAAAAAATTTATATTTTCCTTTAAATTTAGATGAATTAAAAGAAACATTGCACATATATTATTTTTAATGGGTATTGCATCTCAAAAATGACATCAAAAATGAATTGACCAATAACGAAACTCAAAGAAGATACTTTTATTCTTCCAATTGTAATAGTTCTATATGGAATCATTCTTACACTTTCGAGATTTCATTTGACCCTTCCCAAATAAAAAACTAAAATCTTTCAATTGATTAATATCATTAGTTATATACATATTTTAAGGATGATTGTATTTCTTCATGGTATTTTGTAATCTTCAACAATTATTCCTATATGGGTGGTCCATTGGCATAAATAACTGATTTCCCATAAAACTGATTCTATTGAGATATTTCAGTCTTCTAGATTTTTTATTATTCATAAAAATAAAATATAATTGTTTTTAATTCGTTATCCATCAAGAAATAATTTAATAATTTGAAAAACATTGATCATCAACATAGTCATAACTAGAATATGAAAATTTTCATTCAAACATGCATCGTATGTGCGCACACCTACATTACAAAAATGATTCAACTCTTTTATTAATGATTTTATGTATATATTTATATCATTTATGGGATCAAAAGGTCTAAATATGAGTATACATATTTAAGTGAAATTCTTCTTCATAATCATATTTAGTGGAAGGTCATAAATATGTATGAAACCTGTCTATGTGCTGTGTGAAGTAAGCATATTCCCAAATGAATTAAAATCATCACTTGAAATACCCAACCTCACATTACAAACATTAGTTGTGAAATCATGATTTTGAAAATAAAATATTTCCAATGAAACTCCATCTACACGGTGAACTAACTCATCATTATTCTTGTTTCTCTTAGTAAAATTCCATTTCATGTTTTATTTATATTATTAATGTTAGTGTAATTAATAGTATTAAAAATTTACAATATTGATGTTTTATAATAAATAATAATTTTATAAATGATATAAAATTCCAAAAATAAATATATTAATCCAAATTTATTTTATTTGGTTTATTAAATCAACCATTTTACATTTATGGGTATTTTTTATATTATAGTAAATTTATTTACCGATAGAGAGTATAATATTTAAATAGTACGGTAATTCTCAAAATGGTTAATAGGAGTTAAACCTAAAAGATAACGAAGAATCAAATATGAAACTTTCCCATATTTTATTATATGGAAATATATAAACATATATTCACCGTATCATTGAATTATTTCAACATGGGTCCATTTTTAATAGAAAGATAAAATTTTTTAATTTAATATTTTATGAAATTATATCAATTCCCCTCCCCTCAATTACAAAATGGAACCCCTTGAGTCAATTATTAAGACCACATTGATCCACATAGCTTGAAAAAACCTCTAAAAACCAATTATAAACATCCTTCAACATGTTTTTGAGGTTTTGGAACTTCCAAAATAGAATCCATAATTCCCTTAAGAGTAAATTGAAATGGAGTTCACTGATGAAGAGGCAATCATCTTTACGAATTTTTTCATGTGTATTTATTCCTCTACTTCCTCTTCAAGTGTTATACCAATCCTCAAATAGTAACATCATTATAAAAAATAAACTAATATTTTTTAATATTATTAATAATATTATTGGAAACCATACTTCATATCATTTCTATCCTATGAAAATAAAAACAATCACTCTTGTGTACTTAAAACATACTATATACACATGGAGGTGAAATTATTTTTTTCAACCCCACTTTACATGGATGGTTATAAAGATGAAAATAATGATTATATATGATATTTATGACATAAATATTATTATTATAATATTTATTATTATAATATTTATTATTATTAATATTTCTTTTTTTATATTCATTAAATAGTGAAAACATTATTCATTCATATGTACGACCTACCGTCTCCATTTATGATTTAATTTGTCTTCAATCTATATCTTTTATAAACAACTATAAATATATAAATAATTAATATTAATGAAATATATATTATTATTATAATTACTTATATTATTTAACCATGATAAATTACAATAACTAGATCTACTTAATGAAAACATACCATAAAAAAATAGTTACCACCCAAAACAGTGATTTTAATAATGAAAATATATTAATAATCTGATATAATGTTATAATTAAATCATATATGTTCTTCTATATAATATTATGTTTATATAATATTTTTATAATAAATTAATGTTTATTATAATATGTGTTTGAATTCAAGTGAAGGAATTCGAACCATAGGTAAGGGTTTCTCAACTCAGTTTTACTTCATTGAAACATATTCCATATTCACCACTTATTTATTTGGTATGATGTATGTACTTATCCAGTGAGATATTATAACTTTAATATATTTTTTCATTTAATTTAACGTTTTATTCAAATTATTCTCTTCTATGAGGGTTATGATTCAAAAAAACACAAGTGGTAACTATTCATTTCACAATCTTATCATTATTCAGGTTTGATTTCTTAGTCTTAGTTTTGAAAAAATTTCCTTCCACATAGATGTTTTCAAAAAAAAATGTTTTCAAATTTTTTTACTATTAATTTGTGATTCTTAATATCACTTTAACCCTTGTTTTACAATTTTAAAAAAATGAAAGGGAATCTTCTTGTCATTTTCCAAAAAAGGTTTTTTGACTTTTTATTAAAAATTATGAAAGAAATGATCTTTTAACATATACATCATGAATGTAACATCATACCATCATGAAACCTTAATGATTCGAATATTAATTAAAAATTTAATGATTTAGTTATAATATCTGTTTTTTCTTTATTACATAAACATATTTTAGATTGTAAAAAAATATTTTCAAACTAAAAAAGGGTATTTTCCAAATGAAATAATCTAGAAATCTATTTAACTTATATTAACCTATTTTGAAATATTTGTTCGATTATTTTTTATTTTATACTCTAATTAAATCTTTAATCATATTTATTTGTATGGTATATGATAAATTTGACAATATAATTCATTGATTTTCAATATAACTAGTTTATCATATAAGGGTAGTTATTGATATTGTTAAGGAATACCAATTATGTGGTATTTTTAATTCATATGAGCAATGAATTAGACTTATTATGTGATGGGTGGGGCCCCTATATATCCATTTGAGGCATTGGAAGGTATCATAAGAAAAACTATATTGGGTTTTGTCCAAGGACTTTCCCATTTAGTCAGATTTAATGGAACATGACCCTTATAGTATTTTCAGATATCATGGTCAAGGTCTTGATGATATGTTTTCAATTTCAAGAATTATTCATTCCATAATTAGTAAATTAGATATTAATGTCCATGTTATTATTGGATTAGATATAATATTCTTGGATAAGTCTCAATCAACTATGATTATTTATTTGGAATTATTTGATAATAATTTTTTCTTACCAAATTATTCTTCATGTTCAAGTAATTTATTAAATAGAATGTGTTCTCATTTATTAAACATTAAAAATTGATTATTACATATTATTTAAGGATATATTCCATGGTAGGTATACCCTATCTAAACATATGAGCTCACCCATTTCATATGGTTCATTTTTTCCAAGAAATAATGAAGTGTTTTATAGTCGATATAAATTTATATAAAAAAACAAATAGTAGTATCCTCAAATAAATTACAATGTTTAAGTTTTTATAATTTTTAAAAATAAAATATAATTATGTTTCTATTTTACCATGGCTGATAAACTATTCAGTCATCTGGAATGTGATTCCTTGTATATAATTACAATTTAATAAAGTAACCACTGACTCTAGGATACTCGAGTTGGGGTCATTATAGTTGGTGTAACGTCCTGGATTCGGGTGCCACACAACGGGTGCCCCGAACCCAATTTTTCACTTGACCTCAAGCACCTTTCCATAAATTCTATAGGCTACTGACTAGAAGCGAGGGCCTAGGAATGATAGTGGTGAAACTATACCCACATTTGTCTAAGTGTAATGCAACAGAATAAATATAAAAACACCAAAGATGAAGTTGTAAACAATATAAACCTAAAATGGATAATGAAACTGAACTAAAATATAAACAGCAGTCATATATATGATGATTAATCGTGTCTATAATTCTAAGAATGTTTCCAAAATAGGATACACAGAAATCATATACAATACAGAACAAGGTACAAATTATAGAAAAACTAAACCAAAACAGAGCAATAGGAACACCACAACATCGCAAGTCTAGGCTCGGTCCCATGCTCTCATACTCCTCTGCAACAATCATGTACCTGTGTAGGGAGCATTTACCTTATCGACACCTGCAACAATATATTCAGTGTGGGCCCAAGACATGAGCCAAATAGGGTGTGAAGAATAAATCCTAGTAGGAAACCACCAAGTGCCCGTGACAAAATGTTAGTGAAAATGTGAAACAGTAGTGTGAAAAAATAAAATACAGTAAACTTAGAAGTACTCAAAGTAACTATCTATACCAGTTACATTTCCATTTTAATAATTATTTATCAATTCCAAGACTGTGCTTTAGCATAGCAGGTATAACATAATAAATCACCATAGTGAATATTAAACTAAGCCTTGTCCTCAGAACTTCAAGTCCTTACTCTCAGGAAAGAATAAATAAAACTCTTAGCTGAATTCCCTCAGGCATAACAAATATTTCCATCAGGCATATGAGATATTTCCCTCAGGCACAGAAGTTATTTCCCTCAAACATAAGAAATGTTTACCTCAAGAAAAATAGACACTCCCCTCAGGAATTCCGTAGGAAGAACCAGTAATCGGGACTAGCCCAATGAACAAACAAGAAATTAATATACATTTCCTCTCATGAAATGCCAAAACATTCTATAATCACGGCATACCTACGGGTATCCTTTCCAAATGGCTAAACAAGGGAACCGTACCCACGGGGTGGCCCTGGATCAAAGAATCAATCACAAATAGCAGTTCATATTTACTTATTAGATCACCTATGCAATTATAGGAATCTCAACAGTCATGGTCTCAACCACATGACACACCGAACAAGCGTGCCTAGCACAACAATACACAAAATCAACTCGACATTTGTAATTAAAAACAAGACCGCCTACCTAGATCTCCTCTGATAGATATATGTGAAAGGCACATCCCGAAACAACCTATAAAAATGTAGATCTGAGATAAAATATTACCCGTTTAACCCCAAATAACTTCCCTTAGGGAAATAATTGGAAGAATAGGTTCAAGAAGATAAATGATCTCACCCTCAGGGTTCAAACGAGATCGACGATGAAAGAATCAGAGTCCTGGTGTTCGATCGGGAGCTCCTCTAAGTCCTGGCCTCATCTCCCGTGCTCCTGTTGATTTCTATGCCTCCTCTGTTGAATGAGGAGGCTACTGCCTATTTTTAACAAAACAAATAGTTACACGATGTGTACTCTCTTGGACATGGAATGTATTATTTTTTAACCATTCCAATGAAAGCTATATTGCACCGCCTCACATTTTATTTGTCGACTGATTACATGGCATGTATTATGTACATGGAGTGTAGTTTGTTTTTACACCCTTAATTTCCAACAAGCCTATACTCCATGTATTCTCATTCCACATAGCCACGGTACATGGCATGTGCACAATAGTACATGGCATGTGGTTTTTTTATACCCAAGCCTACACGCCCAGTATTTTCATTCTACATAGACAAAGTACATCGTGTGTGTTCTAAAGAACATGGTGTGTACTCATAAATTTTGGATTTTTCCCACATTTCCCTTGCTTTCTAAAAAACACTTAGGAAAAAAATATAAGAAACTCGTAACTCATGAATAAGAAGTAGGTTTATATAAACTTCCCCCTTAAATCGATTCATCCATGAATTTACCTTCCAAGGGTGGTCAAGATAATGCTGTGAAATATTCTGGCCACTAAGCATGTATATCGGTCTCCTACTACCAAGTTTCATCCTACACTCGGCCATGCCGCCATAGCACTCGTACGAGAGGAACTGACCGGACTCGGAGAACATTCGTGCTCCATTCAACAATACAAATTAGATGCTCCTCAAAGGATGCATCTACCTGAAGTTCAACCTCCTTGGGCTGAAAAATGTGAGACATGTCTGAGTAATAATGGCATAGCTGAGATACATAGAAGAGGTCGTGCATGGCCTGGTACCTTTGTGGTAAATACAACCGATAGGCAACCGGCCCGACTCTCTCCAAAATCTCAAAAATCCTACATACCTCGGTGAAAGCCTACCCTGTCTCCTGATCCACTTGTGTTCCAACCTCGGAGAAACAAGTAAAAATGCATGATCCCCGAACATGAACTCCAAGGGTCGTCAGTGGTGGTTAACATATGATTTCTGATGAGACTGTGCAGTATCCATATGCTTCTTGAATCAACTGGACCTGCTCTGATGTCTCTTGCATGAGATGTGGTCCTAGTAAAGCTACCTCACCTGCCTCGAACTATCACAAGGGTGATGGGAATGACCTACCATATAAATCCTCACAAGGTTTCATATCAATAGGTTCCGTAAAACTATTATTTTAGGAAAACTTGACTGGGGGTATGTGCTTCTCCCAAGGGCCCCCAAAGTCCAAGATGCATGCACTCAATATGTCCTCTAGCACCTTTATTGTACGCTCTGACTGGACATCGGTCTAAGGGTGGAAAGTTGTGCTTAGAAGCACATATGTACCCAGTGCCCTATGAAAACTCTTCCAGAAACGAGATGTAATACGGGAGTCCCTATCTGAAATGATAAAACAAGGGTCCCCATGAAGAAGTTCTACCTCTCAGATATACAAATTCATGATCTCGTCAACACCAAAGGTCTCCTTGATCGAAAAAAGTGATCTACCTTCGTAATTCTATCCAAAACAACCCATATGGAATCATTACCTCGAGGTGACCTTAGCAACCCATTAATGAACATTATCATGACATAATCCCATTTCCACTCTAGAATGGGTAACTGTTGTAACAGTGAAGCTGGCCTCTGATGATCTGCCTTTACCTTCTTATAGGTGAAATATCTCATAACAAAACCATCTACATCTTTACCCAGCCACCAATAATGACGTCTCAAGTCATGGTACTTTTTGGTAACTTTAGGATTCATTTACCAAGCTGAAGCATAAAATTCCCACATCAATTCATCGCCTATATCCCCTAAGACCCACAATCATCCATGGATATGTAGTACCTCGTCATCGCCTATCGTCCAACTAGTATGAGGGTACCGACTTTCCACCGACTCCCGTAGAACTAGGATTTCTGAATCTAATCGATGTCTCATACTCACTATATCTAGGAGGGTAGAAGTCACAACTAAGGATTAAAGATAGGTTTTCCCCATACCATCGTGAACCTCCAAATGAATCTCAGAGAACAAAGCCACAAGCTGACACACACCACTGGCCTCCTACACTCCCTGTATCTGAGTCCTCTTACTCAGTGCATCAGCTACTGAGTTACCCTTACAAGGTGTATAGGTAAGCTCGAAGACTAAGGACTAATGTAATTCCACCCACCTTCGCTGTATCAAATTCATGCCCCACAAGGTAATGATGTATTTAATAATTTTGTGGTCTATAAAAACCACAAAGTTTTCTCCCAAGATATAATTTCTCCAATAGCGTAATGCATGAACAACTATAGCCAACTCGAAATCATGCGTCAGAAAATTCCTATCATGTGGCCTCAACTGTCGAGACCTAAACGCAACTACTCAATCTCCCTACATCAACACTGCTCCCAGCTCAATACCTGATGCATCATAGTAAACTGTATATCTCTCCCTTTTCTCTAGAAGTATTAGGACTATTGTTGATGTCAACCTTCCCTTCAGCTTATAAAAGGTTGTCTCACAAGCTTCTAACGAAATGAACATCATACCCTTCTTAGTCAAACCCCTCAACGACACTTCTAAGCAAGTTAAGTCCACTATAAAGTGCATGTAGTAACCAGCCAACCCCAAGAATCTTTTTATTTAAAACACTTTCTTAGGATGCTCCCTGGAAACTACTACTCTCACTTTCCCCGAGTCTACCAAAAATGTTGCCTCTGAGATAATATGACCTAGGAAGTGAATATGGTCCATCCAAAAGTGGTACTTTGAGAGCATAGAATATAACTGTTGTTCTATCACTGTACTCTATATGATCTCAAGATGGGTGGCATGGTCATGTCAAGTGTTAGAGTACTGTAAGATATCATCCACAAAGACTACCACAAAAGAATCCAGATATGGGTGGAACGCACAGTTTACCAAATCCATGAAAACATCTTGAATGTTTGTCAGTCCAAAAGGCTTGACCAAGTACTCGTAGAGACCATATCTGCTCTAGAAGGTTGTAAGTGGTATGTATGATGGTCTAACACACAACTGATGATTTGGATCTCAAATCATTCTTTGAGAACACTCATGCTCCTCTAAGTTGATTAAAAAGATCATCAATC
This sequence comes from Viscum album, assembly GCA_963277665.1. Taxonomy (NCBI): domain Eukaryota; kingdom Viridiplantae; phylum Streptophyta; class Magnoliopsida; order Santalales; family Viscaceae; genus Viscum; species Viscum album. Next base: position 158,910,637 of record OY728155.1, on the reverse strand, counting down.
CTCTGTAAGGGATATCAGTTAATAAACGTCAATTGGTTCAGCTTACGATAATCAATGAAATGACTGAGGGTACCACTTGCCTTCTTCGCAAACAAGATAGGAGAATCCCCATGTGATGTACTGGGTTGGATAAAACCCTTTGCCTGCAACTCCTCCAAGTACCTCTTGAGGTCGTGCAATTCAGGAGTTTCCATCCTATAAAGATGAATGGACACCGGTGCCACTCCTAGCACAAGATTAATAGATAATTCCACCTCTCGATCCAGAGGTATACCTAAAAATTCGTTCGAGAATACATCCCTGAAACGATTAACCACTAGAGGGAAATCCATCTGACTTGTTTCCGGGTCATCCAAATATAAACTCGTAATCTGGGCTATCACTCAACCTTACCCACAATGCTCGAGTCCAGCTCGGCTCACCTGGACTTCCCATTCACCCTTGTATAGAAACATTCTACCCTCTGGTGACATGAAACTCACCCTGTGGCGATAGCAATTCACAAAGCATCGGAAGGGTACCAGCCAGTCCATCATGAGAATGACATCAATGGAAGTAATCTTTAGGACATAGAGGACCCATACAAAGTGACATACACCATCCTCAAGGGGGAACTCCTTGCACTAACGCACACCTGTCTTTATAATTCCCAATAGAGTGTCTATCGTCATGAGATCCAAAAAAGAAAAAACATAGAGCCCAAGGCTTCACACAACGGGCATGATTATAAAGCTATGCGTAGAACCCATATCAAAAAGTACTGAAGATAAAACAGAAGCAACTAGAATAGTACCTATGAAAGTGGAAGGTTCTAGATCTTCCTATTGTTGGGTCCGGTGCACTGAATATGCTTGCCCAGTGTCGCGGCCCTACGACATAGCTTGGATACCCAGAGCTGACCCACCCTACTGTCTCTATGATCCTGGTGTCTGGGTACCATGGCCACGACCACCACCTTGGCCTGGACGTCCTGACGTATCCCTATTCCCTGACTGGTAAAAAGCTACTGGCCCTACTCCTGTATGCGGAGTCTACATAGAACCCTTATCACTAGTCACTAGTGGAAATGACCTTCAAAAATGCTAAAGATGACCCATCTTGCCCTAAGCTCGGAACTCCACGGGGTCATGTGGACACTGAGGTCTCTTGTGGCCCTGTTTAACACACTGGTATTACATGAACTAGCCACCTGAAAAATATTTATTGATAGTACTGCCACCATGAGAGAAATCAATCTACCTCTTCCTCTTTCTAGGAGAAATAGTACTAGAAACCCGTGCCGAACTGTCCTGGTTCGCACTACTAGCTTCCCGCAGGTTCTGCTTAGTAATCCACGTCTGGTTTACAATAGCATGAACTATAGGCAACCTGGAAACATTCAATAGTGCTTGAATGTGATATCAAATACCATACTCATAGAATCTATCCCTCAACACCTCATCACCCACCAGAACTGGTGAAAAATGATGTAGCTCGGTGAAGCGGGCAGAATAGTCCATCACTGACATGGAACCTTGCTAAAGATTCATGAACTCTCAATCTCGATCTGTCACTTAGTGTCTTCCGAAATAAAAAGTCATAGAAGATGGCCTGAAAGTATTTCCACGCCATGTATCAGTGGTGCTCAAACTGGGTGGTAATATCCCACAATCTTTTTGGGGGAATGACGCAGTATGTAAGTAGAGAGCTTGAACCTCCTCCCAAGTGGTGTCTCCAGATGCTAGAAGATTATCTACATTGAAAACAGCCATGAATCCGCAGCCTGTGGTCCACCATCCCCTAAAAACATAGGCAGATGCTACTGTTGAAATATACGTGTCATCTCGGACATAGATGTGGCAACCAGAGTTGCCCCTGGAAGGTCTGCATGAACCGAATGGAGACTTCACGGAACTGCGCATCCGTGCCTACATCCAGTATAATAGTTGTCTCCGCATCTAGAACTACTGGAGGATCCATCAGTAGCCCATGGACTACCATCTCTAAGTATAATCATCACCACTCTCTTGTAAAAAAACTCGTGGTCATCTCGAAGGCATGACTCTACAAGGTCAAATACACACCTTAGATTAAGATTATCAAGAACTGAAATCTAAAAGACCAAGAAGGGAATATGAGAAGAAAAGAACTCATGTTTACCAAACATGACTACATGGTGTGTATAGAAACTACACGAAGCTTTCCCTAAAGTCTTTCACATTGGCGTGTACTTCAGCCAGAACGGGTATTGTAACCCACCACACACATTTGGTTGTCCTTACACAAGACATGTACTTGAGTATTCCTCCCATAACTAAGTCGTTCTAGATGGCTAAGCCACACATCTCCCCTTAGAATTTGTTTACACATCGGGTTACACCCGCACCTGGTGTGTACACCACCCTATTTCCCCAGCCACATGACCAAGTCCACATGGTCTATCACTATTCAAGGCTACATGGCATGTCCCATAGGTACACGGCGTGTACAAGACAAGATTTAACAACCCTTTTTCTAGTGACACGGCCTGTGTACCCAGGTTTCACTACACGGAGTGTTCCAAATGAACATGATGTGTACTAAAAAGCCCCAACCGACCCGTCTTGTTGGCTACACGGCCGACTACCTGGGTCAGACTACAAGGCGTTTTCAATTCTGACATAGTATGTATTACTTAAGGTTTACCAATCTGTGTTGTTAGTTACATGGGCGGACACTGGGTCAATCCTACACGGCGTGTTCCTATAAAAAATTCCCTATCCCTTGTCTATGCTCACATGGCTTGTGACATGGTTAGAGACTACACTGTGTGTAATTTTGTTTCATTTCTTCCTGAATAGAATAGTACATGGCATGTAGTCCAAACTACACATCATGAATTCTGGGTTTTTTTCCAGACATTAAGCATTAAAAACTACTCTAGATCCCATAAAAACACTAAAACCAACACCCAAGTACCAAATACTATTCCGTGAGGGCCTATATCCTCGCGAATCAAAGTTTGGAATCTCATAAATGTTATAAACAAACTAATAAAGTAAATGATCCACCAAATTCTGGTCAATGAGGGCCCATACTCCTCTGGAACTATTTTTTGGCCTTCATTCTACAAAAATTCACACAAAATACCTTATCAAATAATAGGTATTTTTATCAAGGAAACTACCATGACAACATGAATTCTCTATCACAACATCTATCACAACAAGATGAAATTTATAATCCACCTACATGGCATGGAAACTATGCATGACATGTGATTCTGGCATGTGCCTAAATGATTTAATGGGATGGCATACCCTCATCTCGTCAGGTTGCAAATAAATAAAACTCAAGTATAAAATATAAACAGAACACCAAAAGTTCATCACACAACGGTGAAATCAAATAAATTGTAATAATCATAAACATAAAATCACAATTTAATTAGTGGAAATCCGTATTTTAACGATACACGGGTTAGCTACTCCCGAGAACAATTTTTTGCTGAATCCCTTAACAATCTATCTCTTTCTGTCATCGCCAAATATGAAAATAACCCAATGAAAGGAAATCCCCTTTGATACCACTTTGTAACATCCCGGATCCGGGTGCCACAAAATAGGTACCCCGAACCTGGTCGGTCACATGACCTCAACGGCATTTCCACAAACGCCAGAGGCTGCCGACTAGAAGTGAGGGCCTAGGACTAATAGTGGGGAAACTATGCCCTCATTTTTCAAAGTGTAATGCAGCAGAATAAATATAAAAACACAAAAGCGGAAGCAGTAAAAAATGTAAACCTGAAATGGATAACGAAACTAATGTATAAGACAACCCACAGTTATATATATGATGATACAACATGTCACTAATTCTAATAAAGCATCAAAAATTGGATACAAAACAATTAGATACAATACAACACAAGGTATAAGGGACATCAAAACTAAACCAAAATAGTGCAACAGGAATGCAATAGCATCGCAAGCCTAGGCTAGGTCTTATGCTCTCCAACTCATCTGCAAAAATAATGTAACTATTTAGAGACCCTTTCCCTTATCGACACTTGAAACAATATAATCTGATTGGGTCCAAGACATGACCTAAATAGGGTTTGAGAAATAAATCCCAGTTGGCAACCACAAAAGAACAATGCCCAACTATCTGTGAAAATTTGCAACAGTAGTGTGAAATAATAAATTTCTGAAAACTAAGAAGTACACAATGTAACTATATCTACCAGTTAAATTGCTTTTAAAAATCATTTATCAATTCCAACCTTGTGATTTATCATGCCATGTACAACATAAGAAATCACCATAGTGAATATTCAAGTAAACCATGTCTTCATACTTGCAAGTCCTTACCATCATTCAAGCAGAAATGGAACCCTCTCATGACTACCCTCAAGAATAAAAAATATTTTCCTTAGGAATATGAGATATTTCCCTCAGGCATGGAAGTTACTGCCCTCAAACATAAAAAAGATTTCCCTCAGGCTAAACAAACCCTTCCCTTAGGCATGCCATAAGGAAAACCAAGTAACCGGGCAAAAACCAATGCACAAAACAACAATTCATATACGTTTCCTCTAAGGAAAACTCAAAACATGCTATAATCATGGCATACCCATGGGTATCCTGGCCAAACGGCTAAATAAGAGAACCACGTCCATGGGGTGGCCCTGAATTAATGCAATTATCCCATACATCAGTTTATATTTATTCATTAGATCACATATGCAATTATATGTATATCAACAGTCATGGTCTCAATCACATGACACCCCGAACATGGGTGCATGGCACAATGGTACAAAAAATCAACTCGACAGTTATAATGAAACACAAGACAACATACCTCGATATCCTCTGATCGATATAAGTGAATGAATCCTCCCAAAACAACCAAGTACAACGTAGATCTGAGATAAAATATTACTCTTTTAAACCCATATAACTTCCCTTATTGAATGAATTGGAAGGGGAGGTTCATGAAAATATAAGATCTCACCCGTAAAGTTCAAATGAGATCTAAAACAGAAGAATCAGAGTCCTGATGTGCGATCAAGAGATCCTCTAAGTCTCATCCTACTCTCTCACAGATCCTGGTGAATTCTATGCCTCCTCTGTCGAATGAGGGGGCTACTGCCTGTTGTTAATGAAAAAACATAACCACACAGAATGTACTCTCAAGTACATAGTGTGTATAATTTTTTTAACTATTCCACTGGCAGCTAACTTGCATCGCCTCACTGTTCATCTGTGGACTGATTAAACCGTGTGTATTACTATGTACATAGGACATAGTTAGTTTTTACACCCTTAATCACTGACAAGCCTACCCGCCATTTATTCTCATCCCACATAGGCACGGTACACAACATTTTCAAAACAGCACAAGACATGTAGTTTGTTTTTTACTCCCATGCCTCCATGCCATGTATTCTCATCCTATACAGCCAAAGTACACGGAGTGTGTAAAAAATTACATGACATGTACCCATAAATTTTGGATTTTCCCCACAATTCCCATGCTTTATCAAAAACACTTAAGGAAAAGGAAAAGAAGACACTCATACCTCATGAATAAGAACTATGTTCTTATAGTTTGTATCAAATAATGTTTAGTGGAAACCTTGGGAACTCGATTTAGGAAAATATAATTTAGATAAATTTACCATATTATACACATTGAATATAAATATATAATATTGTCATAATTTTTTAGAAAGATATAGATTGTGATATTTTAAATTAAATAAAACCCTACCTCGATACTATAAGTTGATTTGGTTCTAGTATAGATGTAACTAGGTGTAATAACACAAAAAAGTTGCTTTGATTATGATGTGAGAATTAAATGGTATATGAAAATGAGCTTTATCATTTACTAGGTTTGAAATTCCAACACAAAATGATTTAGTTGATTCTCATTTTCATTACAAAGCACCATGAATGATTTGAATCGATGATGAAATTATTAATCTATGATAAAAATAAGGTGACATACATTGAAAATAATTTTTCAGGATTTATACATCTTATAAATGTTTTTTCATGATTATGTTAACTCCCACTTTGATTAGTGTATCCCATACTATTATTTTTGGTTTTAGTAAATAGATGGAACTAGAAAGAACTGGGATGATGTATTATTTTATAAACAATGATTTGATGAAAAAAAATGTAATGATGAACTGGGTGAGTATATTTTTATTATTACTAATTAGTTATTACAATATATTATTTAGATTTTACACCATATCCAACTCTCGAACTGACTAAAAAATAGAAGGATGGAGACCACAATGACCTTAGACAGTAGAGACCATGGAGGAATATAGTCTTGATTATCTTCATTTCAGAATTATGGGAGGAGACATGTAGGAGGGTGTCTCAAATGAATAGGAAAATCTTTTACAAGTGTAGAATTAGGAAACATATTAATAAATTAATGAGGAATAATGATAAGTCTATTTAATGTAATTGATGGGAATAATGTCATCCAAAATTAATTATGAATTGTTGAATGTTTTAAATGTTTAATGTATAAGAATTATGTAAATATTTTGCAAGTGGGAAATATAATGAATAGATTCAGAATTTTTTTAGGAGAGATGTTTATATTATTTATGATGAAGAGACTAAATATGAAAGATAAAAGGATGGATTTATTAAAAAATTAGATGATAAATCCTAGTTATTGTTTTATGTAAACAGTAGAATGATTAATGGAGTATTCTATAGATTCATTAATTATTTTATATAATTATTTGATTAGTGATATTCTAGTTTTATGTAATATAAAATTCATAGGTATTATACTTTAGTGATATTTCATTAATTATTTCATAGAAAATGTTATATGGTACCGATGATTATAAAAAGTGATTTTGTGGAAAATTTATTTTTTTGTAAAACACATGATTGATGGAAGATTAAAATTAATATTTGATATATTTTTATATAATAATTATAAAGTTCTTTTTTTGGGATATGATTAGTGACAATGAGACTCGTTAGTGATTTGCTGGTTTATGTTATGTTTTCTAGAGTATCTACATGTTTGGATTTAAAGAATATATGCAACAACCTGGGATTTTATTTTTAAAATCATGCTTGTTTTAATTAATCTTTAAATACTATCAAGGTATTAACATATTTTGTATGTTACATTAACCTCTATATTAGATTGTTTTTGGACATTAAAAATATGTTGATTTTTTAAATTTAGTTACATGATTATATATTTTTGGACATTGAATTTGGATGGATATATTTTAGATGATTCTTAAGGTTTACTATTTTTGGAATGTATAAAGATGAATTTGGGTGTTGTTGTATAAGTTGTTTTAACAATTTTTTGGGAAATATATAGATATAGGATGAATAACATCTCATTAATTAATTTATCTATTCATCAATTAAATATTAATTTTATTTCTTCAGATATATTTCTATTGGATATTTAATTCATGGAGTAAGTGACATAGTTGGAATTGATTAAAGAAAATGAAAAAGGGTTAAATTATTCCTATGAGATAGAAATATAGAATGTTACTATGTTTCTTTAGGTTCTATTTCAATATGATATATTTTATTTTTAATTCTAGGAAAAGGATCTTGAAAAAAAAACTATTATCCTGTTACCATCATATATGATGAATCAACAGTCATTTGAATCATAAAATATTTATGTATTTTTGGTTGTTCATATTTCCTTGATAATTCAATTTATTATTATCAATGACCTCTGTTACCCTTCATCATTATTTGGGCCTTACGACTTTCATCAATGGAAATATCCTCATCTCCCACCAATGTTCTCTTACATAGAAACCTAGTTTTGAGATTATTCAAGATGACCATCATAAATTCCATTATCTCTTGTCTAAAGGATGTTTTATTAAACATTATCATGATGTGGGAATTTCAGAATTGTATTTTCAAATTTCCATCCATTGGTTATTGATATCTAGATTAAATTGTAAGGATTACATTTATTTATGTGGGTAAAATGTAACACTCAGAAATTTTAAGATGAAATCATATTCAAGAGTGTATATAAAATCAAACATAAAGAATAGCATAAAATATTACCCACATATATTTTATTGTATTTTTCTCTAATTAAATTTTTTATATTTGATATTTTTTGGTGCACATCGTCCTAAAATTTTAATATACACTATTTTTATAGCTTACAAAACATGGAACCCCGAGCTTCAACGAATAGTGAAATATTATTTAAATATGATTATTATAAATTAATAGTTACATTGGAGGGTATGAATAGTATTAATTGAATTATAAAATTAATATATAAATTACGAACTTTGTATAAATTTTTATATCAACGCCTATAATATAATACTCAATTTTCAGTAATGTTTTTCTATGGATCATAAATAGATTTTCCTCGAAACATATTTTATAATGAAAATAAAAGAATTAAATTACGTTATTTATAGAGATTTAATTTTATAAAAATAAAATAATTTTTGAAATTTTCATATTAAAATTATATTATGGGGAGATATTTGGTTTTTCTAAAGAGATGTAGTTTCCCATGAATGGTAAAAAATTAGTTTTGTTGAAAATAATATTTTTTTAACCATTTGAAAAGATAAATTTTATTTTTAAATGGTTTATAACTTATAATTAGTCATATTATTTTATTAATAATGTAGTAATTTTCCTTGGAATCAATTTCAGGGTTTTATTTTGTATAAAAAAATTTATACTTGAAAATTACATTTTTATCAAAAAGTGTTTTTCATTCTGTTTTGTTAGTTTAATATTAAATTAAATTCCATCACAATTATTTTTATTTTAAAAAATGTTTTATAATCTTGATTCAAGAGTTCTAACTTTTTTAAATATATTACTTTTATTTTTGTTCGGTATGAATAGTCTTCTTAGTAATTTTGGTTACCACAATAAAGGGTAAATCTGATAATTTGAGTTAAAAATAAATTTATAATGACAATAAAATGACCATAATATGTTCATTAATCTTATTCTATTATTATATTTCATCCTTAAGTATTCCATATTATATTATGTGGAATTGTACATCCATTTTGATTATAGTATGTCCTTTATAGTATTTTACTTTAAGAAAAATCAGACATGTGACACTCTTGTTTTTAATAACTGTAATATTTTTATTATAGGGTTATATTGATGTTATTTTTTACTATATTTATTTTAAATATAACATATTTATCTTCTAAATGCTATTTTATTTTTATTTGTTGGTGAAGAAATAATTATATTAATTTCTTAAATAATGCTCATGCTGGAATTATTCAATTAATCGAAAAACAAAAAAATTGTAATTAAAATATTAAAATTAATATAATTTGAGATAAATAATTTTATCCATGATGTTTTGATATTACGATTAAATTTTACTGATATAATAAAATATTTATAATTATAATATTTTTTGGATAAAATTAAAGTAAATTTAATGAATAGTTCTAGAAATTAACAATATTCATATTTTTTGATAAGTAATATTTTATTAAATGATATAAAATACCAAATAAAATTAAATTGAGAAATATTAAGTGTATATTTTAAATTAAATCTATTTTTTCCATGAATGGTTATTTTGTTATATTATAGAAAAATTACTAACCCTTATAGAGATAAACATTTTAATAGGAACCTAATTGTCAAATTTGTTAATATGGTGTTAGAACTAAAATATAAAGGTAACCACATATCCAAAAAAATGTCTAAAAGTTATTGGGTGAAAATATTAGGAATTATATTTACATTATATTTGAATAATATTTATTTTTTATTTATAAGTGAAAATAATATATATTGATTTTATATTTTAACAAATTCCAAGAATGACCCTCCCCTCAATTATAAAAGGGCACCAATACCTTCCCTTCTTTACACCACAATGAGCCAAATAGCTCAAACAAACCACTATAATTACTCTCCCAAAAATATATAACCAATTAATTTATGTTTTTAACATCCAAATATCTAGCATAGGTTCTTCCAAAAGTGATATAATTTGAGTTAACTGTAGAAGAGATAATAGTCTTTAATGACTGTTCCATGTTTATTTCTCCTTATACCACCTTATCCTTTATTGTACCAATAAAAAAAAATAAGTTCCATATAATAAATATACTTATATGATATTATTATTATATTATATAAATATTACATCTCTTTCTCTTCTAATTAAAATCTAAAATATTGCTCTTATGTACGTACGACTTATCATCCCCAATTAGTAGTGTGATTTATTTTTTATCACCACTTTACTTTGATGTCTATAAAGATTGAAATAATAAGTATATATTATATTTATTACTTAATTTTTATTATAAAATGATTAATTATTATTTATATTTCTTTCTTTCCATCTATTGGAAAGTGCACTCATCATTCTTGCGTACATACAACTACCCATCTCTATAAACTTTGTAATTCATTTTTTGTCTCTATCATTTATAGACTACAATAAATATGTATTTAATGAATATATATGACTTTTTTTATCATTATTAACAATTTTATATGATGTAAACATGACTAATTATAGGAAATGGAACTTCTGAATCAACATATTAAAGAAAAATAAAGCAATTATCAACTAAAATTCTGCTTTTAAGATGAAGTGATAATAAAAAGATGATAAAATAAGATATTTTAATCATATGTGGTATTATATATATAAGGTTTGTTAAATAATATATATAAAATAAATATATATTTGTTATTTAGGATGTTGTAATGAATATGAGGGAACTCAAACCCGGTGTAAGGGTTTCTGGTCTCTCTTTTACGTCTATGATACATATTCTATATTCACCACTAAATTTGATTATTGAACATACTAACCCTTTGATATATTATATCATTAATATATTGGTATTCATGGTATTTGATGTTTCATTTTATTTTATTTCTTTCATGGGGGTTAATATTCCAAAAAAAACCAACTGTTAAGGGTTTATTTCACAATCTCATAATAATTAAGGGTTATTTATTTATATATATTTGATATGGAATATTTCTCTTACATGTCCATGTTTTCTATAAAAGGAATTTTTTTCTATTATCCAATTCTATTTTAATTTATATTTTATGGTTGTCATAATTTTTACAAATAGTTACAAAATAATTCTTCCGATCATTTTCAACGCAATGAACTTTTTGACTTTTCTTAAAGAAGTGTGAAAGATATGTTTTTTAAAATTATATTACATGAAATTAATTTCTCAATATAATATTCATCAACCCATTGAGTCAAACTTTAAAATGAAAATTATTTCTTTATTATGTGGGCAATTTATAGATTTTAAAAATTGATTTAATTATAAAATGAGTATTTTAGTGAAGAAATATTCGAGTAATATCTTTAAATTTTTTCAACAATGACAAAATTAATTTTTAAATATTATGTAGAGTATGTACTATAATTATTCCTTTCATCATATTTATTTTTAAAGTTCATGGTTTGTATGACTGGGGAAATTATTGATATTCTATATTATTAGCTCTTCTAATATGGATAGTTGTTGATATTGTTAAGGAATGTTGATTAATTATAGATTTATTATTCATATTAGGAATTCATTGGAATTAGTAATTAATGGTGTGGGTCCAATATATACTCTATATGCCTTGGTAGGTCTCATGATACAGACTATCTTTGGTTTTGGATATGGGATTACCTATTTATTCAGATGTCCTGGCACAAGACCGTGGTTATATTTTTAGATGTATTAGTTGAGTCCTCAATTGTAGGTTTTAGATGTCTCAAATTATGGGTTCCATTATTATTAAATTAGTTATTTATGTAAATGTGAGTTTTTTATTCATTCGAATATCCATGGATATGTTTTAAGATCATGTGATTATTTATATGGAATTTTTTAATCATTATTTATTCATTACATATTATTTTTCATGTTCGAGTTATTGGTTAAATGGAATGTGCTATCAGTAATTTACATTCCTATATTGATTATTATTTATTTATTCATGACACCTTATAATATAAAAATTTCCAAATTGAGAATCCGAGCTCACCTATTTTATTTGTTTCATTTTTCAGAGGATAATATGATGTGTTTTGTTATTGATAAACAGGGATATTATAAAAGAAAAAATGGTGTACTCAATAAAAGTACACAGTTTTATTTTATGTTTTCAGTTGTAATGTGAAATTTTAGTATGTATTTAGTTCACCAAGACAAAAAAAATATTAGTCCTTTTAGTATATAATTCCTTATATTTAATACCAATGTAATATATTAACCACAGACTTTGGGATGTTGGAGTTTGCGTCTTTATAGTTGGTATTAGATAATGTTTAGAAGATAACATGGGAACAGGATAATGGAAAAATATATTTGTTAACATAACCCTATAATATAAATTTTGTTAATGTATAGAAGAATATGAAACCATTTTTGGTTGGATAGATATTATGTGGTATTTTATGAGAAATTCGTCGTTTTCTAGATATTAAAAGTGGAAATTGTTCTATAATAAATGTTCATTGGGGTAATAACTCTAAAAAATTAACATTAGGCAAGACTCAAGCATTTCCAGGTACACAAAAATGGGCCTTACAGTGCCCCATGTTTGAAACTCAAGGGGAACATTCATTGGTTAATTCACATTTTCTTTAAAACCCATTATGAAATATTTGAATAGATGATGACCATGAATAACAAAGGTTAAACATAAGGTGACATATAATAAAAATAATGTTTCATAATTTAGGTATCTTATAAATGATTATTCATGACAATGTGAATTCCCACTATGATTATTGTTTCTCACACTATGCCTTTTGGTTTTAGTCAATGCATGGAACTGGAAGGACCTATATTAATATTGAATTTGATAGACAATTTTTTGAAGATAAACTGAATGGGAAGATGAAGTGGGATTAGTATATTTTTATCATTCCTAATATGTTATCAAAATATATGAGTATCATATTTACCTTTCCCCATATCTTAAACTAATATTTTAATGGAAGGATTGAGTCCACTAACATCATGGATAGTGGAGACCAAGGATTGATGAAGGTTTTACTTCCATCGTGTCAGACATGGGAAAATATTCACCCATGAGAGTGTCTCAAAAGATCAAGAATGTGTTTTATGTGTGTAAAATGAAACAAGGAAATTAAATTTCGTGTAAAAATAAAATGTTTGGTTAACATTATAAAAGAAAATAATGGTCTACCTGATGTATTATTGATGGTTCAATGATTGAAATGTGGAAATTATGGTATGTATTACAATTTTTTTGAGTGGGAAAGCTCGTGATGTTAATTAGAAAGGTTTTATTAGTAATATTTATTTTTATTATGATTAAGAGACTATAAATTAAATATAATAAAGGATGTATTAATGGATAAAAGGATGAATACAAGTTAATTATTTATTAATTATGTAGAATGAATAATTTTCTTGTGTTTGGATTTAGGAATTATGTTATGTAAGTATTTTCTCAATAAAATTATCTTTATAATAATTATAAAATGTATGAGAATTAGAAATTATTACTATTCCCTTATGTATTTGATAAAATATAGTGAGTGGTATGGATGAACCGAAAAAGTGATTCAGTTGCAAGTTGATCTTTTTGAAAAATAATTATTGAGGGAATATAACATTTAATATGTGCTCGATGATGTGATAATAATGATAACGTTATTTTTATGAGATAGTATGCGTGACCTTGAAATTATTTAGTGATATGATGGTTTATGTTATCTTTTTTTGAATTTCATATATGTTTGTATTTAAGTAATATATTCGACTCCCTGAGATTTTGTTTTCTTAAGCATTCATGTTTTTATTATGTTATTGAGGTCATCAATGTGGTAAAATATTTGTTAATGAAGATAAATACCTCTGTCGTTTTGTTTGGGGAATATAATGTTCATTTGATTTTTATATTTAGTGACCTTCTTTCAGGATTGTTTCAAATTGAGTTTGGACGGAAATTTTAGATGATTCTTAGGGATGAATATTAATGGAGTGTATCAAGATTAAATTTGGGTTTTTTGGTTAATATTTTTCAAGAATTTTGTTCAGGAAAAATGTATAAATTTTGGTGGATATAATTTTCATTCTTTTATTGGGATAATGATCTAGTAAATTGTTTATTTTAGTGATTGAGGTATAAAAAGTTCTATTGGATATTCATTTCCTAGAGTTAATGTTTTAGTTGTAATAGATATAAGAAAATCTAGAAGATGAAAATGTGCCTATGAAATATAAATAAATCAAGTCACTATATTTCTTTATGTTCATAGTCCAAATGTTAATAGAATTTATCAATTTTTCGTAAAATATCATGAAACAAAATGTTATCCTATTACATTTATATTTAATGAATCAGTGGTATTTTGAATCTACATTCACTAATGGTTTAATGGTCATTGATTTTATATTAATCATTAACATTCTTGTGATCAATAACCTATATTAACCTCAATCATTATTTGGGTATTAATTCATTCTTCAATTCACATATTTTCACTTCCTACCTATGTTCTTCAAAATTGAAACCTAGTCATGTGATTATTATAGATGACCTTGGTACACCCTTTTATATATTATAAATATGATGTTTTCTTAACCCTTTCCATGATGTGGGATTTTATTAATGGAATTTTTAAATTTAAAATGATTGATTATGTTGATAATGATTAAATTGCGAGTATGAAATTTTTTAAGGGGGTGAAATGTAACACAAAAATATTTGAAGAGGAACATTATGATCAATAATGTACATGAAACACAACACCAATATTATAAGAGAATTTAATCCCCATATATTTTATGGTTTTTAAAAAAAATTAATCTCTTGGATACTTTTTGGTGAACGTAACCCTAATATCTTGAAAACAACACAATGTTCAATACCATATACCACAACCAACACTGAACTTCAACAAACCATGAAATATTATTTAAATATGATTGTGATAATCTAGCCATTAAATCGTATTGTATGAATAGTATTAACCAAATTATTAAATACATAAAAAATGTCCTACTTGGTATAAATATATTGATGAATTATTATAAAATGTGTACTCTATTTTTTGTAAAGCCATTTTACGATTTAGATAAAACCTGATTTTTTAATGAGAAAAAATTCTTATTAAATTATTCAATGTATATAAATTGTATTTCATAAAAATTAAATCATTTCTTAAATCATAAAATGGTTTTTTTAATGTGTGAAATGTTTGTAAATTTTTGAAATGATTTATTGTTCAGGGAATAATGAAAAATACTGATTTATTTTGAAAAATACATTTTTTGTTCCAACCATTTACAAAGTATTATTATATTTAAAAATAATTTCAATGTGAATTTTGTAATATTAAGTTATTAATAATTCAATTATGTTTATTATAATCAATTTCATATATTAATTTGGTATAGAAAAACTTTTATACCAAAAAGGGAATTTTTTCTGCAAAAAATGATTTTCATTGTGTTTTGCTGGTTTAATTTCAAAATGAATTTTAAATGTTATCTATTTATAATTTATAAAAATGGATTCCAATTTTATATTTAGGTGTTCCGAATTTAATAATATGTTCCCTTTTAAGTTTTTGTCAATATGAGTTTTAACATTAGAAATTTTTTTCCCTCGGTAATGGGTAAATCAGGTAATTAAAGATAAAAATAAAATTATATAGACTATAAAATGACAATAAAACTTACCTTAATATTTTTTATCAGTCTATTACATAAATAATCATCCAGATTTTGGTTATATGAAAATTTATGGACATTTGGATGATATTATGATCGTTATAAGACGTTAAATTAAAAAAAGTAAAACATATTTCCCTCTTATTTTTAATGACTATAAAATTTTTAATATGGGTTATCTAGAATATATATTTGACTATAAATATTATTTTAAATTATTATATATTTTTATTCATAATGGTAATTTTTAAAAATTTTATTTTTGATAAAGTTATCTTCAATGCTTACAAAACAATAGGGCAATCATTTTTCAATTAATTAGAGAAAAAAAGTGGTAACTAAAATAATTAAAATAATATAATTTAACATACATAATTTGATACAAAACATTTCTTTATGATAATTATATTTTAGGTATGATATAAAAATATTTTTCGATTTATATGTTTATAATTAAAATTATTAAAGTCAAAGTAAGGAATACTTCTAAAAAAATATTGATATTTTATAATAAATAGTAATTAATAAATTAAATAAAATTACAAAAATATTATACTCTGCGAAATTAATTTTATATTTATAATTTAATCTACCATTTTCCATTTATGTGTCTTATGGAATTATATAGTAAAATCATTGACCCTTGGAGAGTATAAAATTTTAATAGTACATTAATTGTCTAAAGGGTTAAGAGGGATTAAAAGTAAAAGATAATGGTGAACACATATAAAAACATGTCAAAATGTGCATAGATGATACTATATGGACTTATATTCAACCTATATTATAATTATATCAATTTTTATACATTTGGACAAGAAAAATGTATTATATTATTTTACTATTTTAAGAAATTCCAAGAATGTTTATCCCCTCAATTATAAAAGGGAAACCCTTCATTTACATCTTTACAACACTTTGATCAAACTAGATTGAACTAAAACATACATTTAGTCTTCTAAACATACCTATGTAATATTTTTTGGTTTTTTAACCTCCAAAATAGCCAATATATGTCCTTTAATAATAGATATAAAGGGATTTAACCGAGGAATATGTAATCGTATTTGCTGATTATTCTAAGTTTATTTAATCATGTAATTACACTTAATGTTTTATAAACATCCTAAATTAACAACCCATGTATCAAAAATATACTATTATTTTATTATTAATCTCTTATAAACATATGACATCTCTTTTCAATCCCGTGAAAATTGAAAACATCACCCGTGTGTACATACAACTTACCGTCTCCATGTAGTGGTGTAATTCATTTTATATCGCCACTTTATATGGATGGTTATAAATATTTAACTTATCAGTATTTATGAAATTTATAAAAAAAACTATGTCTCTTAAAATATTATTAATTATTCAAATTTACTTCTTTCCATCCACTGAAAATTGAAAACAACCTTTGTATATATATATGGCCAACATTCTCTATGAACAGTGTAATTCATTTTATATCTCTATATCATATGGGATACTATAAAAATTTATATAATAACTATATATGATATGTATTTCATTATTACAATTATATATATGATTGAATACTTCATGTAAAATAACTAGAATTATCAAATAAAAACATACATGAAAAATTAAATAGTTACTACCCAGAATTGTGATTTTAAAAATGAATTAATAAGAAACAGGTGGTAAAATATTTTATATAAATAATATATGGTATTACCTATATAATTATGGCTCAATAGTAAATTTATAGTAAATATACATTTATTATACAAGAGGTTTTAATGAATAAAATGGATATCGAACATGAGGTAAGAGGTTCTTATCTAATTTTTACTTCTATGAGACTTATGTAATTTTACCCAGTATTTCTTTTGTGTGGTGTATATAATTCCCATTATATATATTATATAATAAGTATATTTTTATAAATGTAATTTGGAGTTTTATTATGTTTGATGTATATTATTTAGGATTCTTTATTTTTATGTATCACCTGAAAAATATTCCCATTCCCTGTCCATGAATTATAAAAATGTTTTCAATTATTTTTCTAATATTCTCAAAAGATTATTTAAATTCAGTTTTACCCTTTTTTGGCTTTTTACAAATTTTTTTTAAATAAATACTCCTATTGTTTTCCGAACAAGTTACGTTTGGGTGTATTATTACAATAGTGTGGAGGGAATGTTCTTTTAACATATATATAACAAATAGAATTTACTAATTTCCTAAATATTCAATTATTTTAATCTCTATTTAAAATTTTAATGTTTTATTTTTATTTAACATTATTTCATTATTACGCGTATAGTTTTTATGATTTTAAAAACTATTTTTGATGGATAAGAGGAATTTTCATCATGAAATATTCCATTAATATCATCAAAGTATTTTCACCTATGTAAAAAATAGTTTTTAAATTTTATGTAATGTGTTTACAATAATTACACCATAGTTAATATTTATTTTGTTTGTTTATAATAATTTTTATTGGGGAAAGAATTGATATTCTATAAAACTTGTTCATACAATATGGATTGATATTTATATAGCTAGAGTATGATGATTATGTTGTATTTTCAATTCATATGACTAATTAATTGGTTTTGGTATGTTATGTTAAGGGTCCACTATAGCCTTGATATGAATTAGATGTTATCACGAGAAAAACTATCTTTGGTTTTGGTCGAGGCCATACCTATTTATTCAAATTTCATGAATCAATTCCTTGATTGTATTTTTAGATATCCTAGATATGGTCTTTATGGTATGTTCCATAAGTCTGGTATAATGTGTTCAATCACTTTAAAATTACTTAAATATTTCCATGTGATTATTCTATTTGTTATTATATCCATGGAAATGTTTTAATCTTATGTGATTATTTATATGGCATTATTTGATCATAATTTATTCCTTTAATATTGTTATTCATGTTTATGTTATTGATTAAATTGATTTTTTAATTTTATTTTCATTTCCAAATTAAATATTTTTACTTCTTATTGACATCTACTGTAGTATTCATACCCTTTCTGAACATATGAGCTCACCCCTTTCTAATGTTTCATTTTCCCATGACACTAGTAAATGATTTTTTATTGATATGAAGGGAAAAAATATGAATAATGGTGTCCTCAAAAACATAACTCTTTCTTTTTATATATTTTCAACTACAATGTGATATTGAAGTATATATATATATATATATATATTTCTAATACAACTAAACTATTCAGTTATTTGGGATGTGATAACTTGTATCTAGTTCCATTGTAATAATGTAACCATTGACTGTAGGTTAATGGAGTTGGTGACATTAAATATACTCCCAAATTTACATGTAATACCATTATTCCTTCATAATTCATGGTTTTTTATTTATCAATTTTAAATATTTGATCCAAGAGGTTTCCTTGAATATTACCCAATGGAAATGAATTTTATTACTCAATTTATTTTCAGTGGGTTATATTAGTTATTCATTGTCTTTAATATTTTGATATTATGTGTTTAATTTATTTTTATTATTTAATGTTGTATTTATACTTGCTCTATTTGTATTCAAATTTGATACAGATGATACATTATTTTATAAATACTCACTTCAATGGTATGGTTTTGTAAGATATTTTATCTCAATTACCACTCCATTGAGGAATATTTGGTATTATTCATCAACATATTTAAATTTGGAAAATATACCAATCCATTGACAGTTTATATCATAAATATATTCAAATTCATGTTGTTTAATGTTTTAATTGATTTTATTTCTTTCATGGGGTTTATTATTTAATATTTACCTAAGCATTAAGGGTTTATGTTACATTTTAATTTTTTATTCGGATTGCCTATACCTAATTATAAATTATGGAAATTAATTTTTTATTGCATAATGGAACCATTTTAAATTGTTATCATCTAGTTATTCAATTAATTTTCATTATCAACTCCATTTTACTATCACTGATTGTTAATATGTTTGAAAATGATTTTAATGAACAAAATAATTTTTACTTCTCTTTTTGTTAAATTATTTTTCATCCATATTTTTATTTTTTGTAATAATTTTCCAATAATATTTTTTTTAATAATATCCAATGATTTATTAACGAATTTTTTACCTGTGATTAAATTTCTAAAAAATGTTTTAAAATGAATCTTATCATCCCTTTCTAAATAAGGGACTTTTTTAATTTTTTTATAAAAATGTGAAAATAATATTTGTCTAAACATACTCATAAGGAATGGAATATTATATCCATAATGACTACTCAATTATTTAATTATTTCTTTATATGTTTCCTTATTTCATTTTAATGAAAATTTCCTGTAATATATTGGATTTATTTATATTTTGAAGAAGTTATTTCAAATTGAATAGTGTATGTTCTCCAAAAAAGTATCTCATGTAGTCTTTTAAAGAAATTTTCAAGAATTATGAAAACCTATGATATTATGTATTTATTATAAATTGTATATATATATGTTAAATATATTACTAGAATATTATCCTTTACATTTATGAGGTAATTCATGCGTTATGTTCATCTATAAAAATCCTTCTTTTTTAAATTTACTTTGAATATGATACATGATTAGATTATGCAATTAATTTTCATCCCATTGGTAAATATTATGTTTTTCCCTTATGATTTATTTTCAATTTTTGGCAGACATAGTCATGAATATATTTTTATGTGTACACACAAATATAAATTGAATTTGTTGGGTATATCTCTAGTCTCATGAGGCTACATATATTTCATTAGGGATTAATCCAAATCCATTATGGGAATTTTTACACCTTCTAATATTGACTAGGTTGTTATCCTTGACACATGTTTTTGTCATGTTATATATTGCTTCCACATTTTGTATGTTACCATGTTTTTATGATACCATGTTTGTTATGTTATGCTTCCAGGATATTACTCTTGATCATTCTCTTTTATGATATCATGTTATACTTTTTAGTCATAATTTATGCTTCCTAATATTTTTTATTCTCTTATTAGGATTTTTATCTCACCATTTCTTTTACGTATTCCGCAGGTTATCCTATGAGGTTGATGGAGAGAAAATGTATTTAGTATATCATTATATATAATAAAATAATAAGTTCATATTTTTAATTTTGGTTTGTTGTATTATGAACCTATTATTACAAACAATCCTGGCATCACAATATTTGGGTTGTAATTAATGTATGTTTCTCTTAAAAATAATATAATAATATGTGTAAAAGGTAGGGGTACCGATATTTTGAAATATAGAAAGGTATATTAATTTTTTAGGAATAGGTTTAGATAAAATTAGTAAAAAAAATATGTATAATTATATATATAGAGAAATTTATAGTCAGTTTTTTCGATGCATTTACATCTCTATCCAGATAAAATATGTTTATGTGGCTCTTGACAAGTTGTACTTATGATTAATAAACTAGAAAAGGGTGTATTGGGATTGACTCAATCATCACCTGGTAAATGAAAAAGGACCTTTCTTCACACCTTGTTTGACAATCTTGGGCTATATGTTTTTTAAATTCAAAAAATTCCTACGAAACAATATGTAGTACAAAAAATATTATATTAAAAAATAATATGAAACATTAAAATGGACTACATAGATTGAAACCTAAAGGCTCACAAGTCAGGATATAATTATCATTTAAAAGATTTTACATCTTGGTTAATAAGTATTCCTTTTTTATGTTAACACATTCTCATCTTGGTGCATTAATTCTTTTCACTATGTCAAATTGAGGAAATAATTCCAATAACTAATATTATGGGTGGTGTAATTATTTCAATAATGGGTTTCTAGAAAAATAGTAATTAAAGTTATATATAATGTGGTTGTGAAAAATTTTATTTCTTGAATAAATATTATCGACTGGAAAATATTTAAACTCCCAAAGACATCAAGGAAGATAAGTATAGTGACTCATAGATGTTAAAGTGTTAATAATGGTAAAGAGAAGAATATAAATTTCTTACCTGTCAATAGTATGTAATGTGGTACCCAAAAGAATGTCTCAAAGGAATAATAAATTTTTTGATGTGTGGAAAATAAGGTCATAGATCATTGAATTACCAGGAAACAAATAGGTGTTCAATAGAGATAATTAAATATCATCCTTGAGATCCTTTAATAGTTCATTGTCAGAAAAATGTGGAACCTGGGAAATGTCAGAGTAAATTACATCTTCAAATGGTTACCTACTAGATTAAAGAAGGAATTATTTTTTACTAATCATTTAGGTGAATTTATTTACATAGGGGTTTTCAAGATTTATATTGTATATTTTTTTTATCAATAGTGTTTTCTTTATAAAAAACATGAAACATCAAATGATTCTATTATGTTTTTTTAATTGTATATGATTTTTTTTTGTATTTACAGTGATTTAGGTTATTTATATAAAATATTAAAATATATGATTATAGAATATACATTTCTGTGGGAGAGATCCATAGTGACTGAATATATTTTTAGATAAATGTTAAATTTATGATGGTTTTTCAATGAAGGTATTTTCAAATGTGAAAAAAAATTTATCAAGACCTAGATAAAATTTTGGGGATGTAATTTATTTAATTGGGTATACTTTTACACCATTATAGTTTTTAAAATAAAACTATATTCTATATGGTATATGACACACACAATAAAGCCTAAATTAACCTTCATATATTTTTATTTATACATGAAGATTATAAACAGGATATTAAATTAGTGGTAATGAATAGTATTAACTATATTATGACATATATATATATATATTTCATAATTGATATAAAATTTGTTAATAATTTATTAAAAAAAACAAAGAGTTTTTAATAAAGATAGTTTATTCATCAAATAATTATTCTCTTACAAAATGAATTTTTTGATCAAATATTAAAATTAATTTCTTGAAAATTTTGAATATGTATTTGAAAAAAATAAATTCATTTTTAAATGATCTTATTAAAATTTTCTTATAGTGGTCTTTTTTTGGAAATTTAATGACATGGTTTAATTTTCAATGAATAGTAAAAAATACTCATTTTTCAATTACAATATTTTTTTATTCAAACAACTAATTTAAAAATCAATTATTTTTTTATTTTTTCATAAATTTATAAATAAAATATTTAATCTATAATAAAAAAATTAATTTATTTTCAATAGTAATTTTTCATTATTTTTGCATAAGTTTATTTTTATGCTGAAAACATTGTTTTCAAAAAATAGTTTTTTAGTACATGATTATTTTCTATTTAATTAATTAAAATAAACCATTGAAAAAAAATATTTAAATTATATTCATATATAATAAATCTATTTATATGAATTTTAATTCATAAAATGATGATTTTGATTAATATAATTAATATAATATCATATATAGATAGAATAATACATTTTTTAAATAACTTTTCAACACATTCTATGTGTTTGATTTTAAATTAAATTTTGAAACTTATGGTTCTTAAATTTGATAAATTATTTTCTCATATTTAGTATTTGTATAACTAATATTATTTAATAAGTTCAAGATATTTTTTCATAATGAATAGTAATAATATTAATAAAATTAATATTGTGCTGACAAAATAATTTTGTAATTGTGAGTAACCATAGAGTTTGATGAAAAAACATGATTAAATTATAGCACCCCTGTATTGAGGTATGTATCCTTTTTTATTCATTTCAATGTGGTTAATGTTCTTGGGATATGTTGAGAAGTGGTTGGGAGAGTTTGGAATGGTTTTGAATAAGTTTGGAGGCCTTTTTTAGGCTGCATGATTTGAGCTTGATTTGAGGAAACCGTACACGTTGAACCATGTGGGAAGTGAGGTACAAATGATTTGCACACGGTTTTCCTAATCATGTGGGGTGGTCCATGCGTGGTTCCCTTTCGAGGTAGCCTAAGGCACTCAATTAGCGCATGGTTTTTCTATCCATGCGAGGTAACCGTGCTGCCCTTTAAAAATAAGATTATAAAATCAGGGATTAGTTGGTATTTCCATGAAAACACCCATACACACTAAAAATTGATCATCACTCATGATTTATTATTCTCAAGGGTTAGGGGTTCTCCCCCACTTGTTTTTTAAGCGATACGAAGGGGTTTCATGGTGGTTTCGCCTGAGTTAGTCTCTCCTATTAGCTTATTCTTGGTTACTATCTAGTTCTATTATTCTCCCTTTCATGTTTTTCTAGATCTATGATTGTTTTATGTACATAAAAGGTTTTTGATTCCTCACATGATGATATTAAGTCTTTTTGATGGTAGGGAAGGTGATCTAGAGTGTTTCTGGTGGAGCATTTGTCCGGATTGGTGGTGTAGTCGCTTGTGGGTTGATTTCACTAGAACCCTAAAAGTAGGAAACTTCTCTCTCGACTCCAATTTGATATAACTAGAATAATATTTTAAATTAATTGTGTTTTCTTGAATTAGTTTTTTTATTTTCTTAAATAGTGGGAAACCTAGTAGGTAACTTTGTGGATTTTTGGGAAAAGGGGGTTTTGTGGTGTAATGTTTTTATTATGTAATTTTAAAATGAATATTTTAAAATTGGTTTCTTAGTTTGGATTATGAAAATGTTCTTCAATAAAAAGGTGGATTTATTGAAATTTGTTTCATAATAGAAAAGGGTATAAGGTTTCTTAAATAAATGGGTGACTTATTGATGTTAATTGGCATGTGTTGGAAATGGTTGTGGGCTTATTGGGGGCTATGGTGATTTGTGCATGTTGGTCGATTACATGTTATGGCCTGTGTGGACTTTTTGGAAGTGGTCGGGAATTCTCAGTATAAAAGGTGATTGATAGTGGACGGAATATCCACCACTATAGATAGTGGTCGTGAAGAACCACTAGTTAGATATGTATTGAACAGGTTTGACAGAAGCTCCACTGTTTTGGTTACATTGTTTTGTGTTTCATTGAAAGATGAAATTTGATGTGATAATGTGAAATGGTGAAATGGCTTTTGTCATGATTGTCTGGATTTCACTTGGGTTTCATGGTTTGGGTAAATGTGTCTTGGTATTGGTGTTTTTGGATTATTGGGAATTGTTGAACTATTTAATGTTTTATATAAAGAATTTTATATAAAATTGAAAATGATTTTATCCATTTGGAGTGTGTTGGGATTTCGTTTGTGGAACACCTACTGAATATTTTTAATCATTCCATGATTTGTCTCCTTGTTTCTTTAAAAGATGTTGTATCCCAGGTCACAGATTAGGGTAAGTCTTCTTATTTTTATGGGGGATTGACATTATTCTTCAGTGATATTTTGGTGTTTGAATCATGGATCTTGGTGTGAAGATATGGATGGTGTCCTACTTTATTGGGGTCTTGTTGTGTAGTCTTCTTCTTAGTACAACGAATTTTGGTATTGTTGTACTGGAATATAGAATTGTTATAGATTAGTTTGGTTGTATTTTGGTAATGTATGTGTTGGATTGTTTTGTTGACATGCATCATATAGATTTGTTGGAAATGTAATATTTGGTTGGTTGATTTTATCTTAAGGGAAAATCATTACCCAATGATTCTTATAGCCATTGGAATTTTTTTATAGCCTTTCATTCCTTGGAATATCTATTAAGGTGAAGAATCATTCCTCCACCCTCTCAAAACAATGGTATTGGGTGGGATGGTACATGTGGTATCAGTTTGTTCGGTCATTGGCTTTTAACTGAGAGCAGTTGTTCTATAATTTGGTGTTGACTATTGGTCTTGGTGTTGACATTTTTTATTGGTATATTCCTTGAGGCACGACTATAGAAAGGAATAGGATTATCATAACATGAAGGTATATTATAAAAGAATGTAGCTAACCCTTTTATGTTGAACTTCACATTACCAAGGAGTTGGGTACATAAGTGCTTGGATACACTTATAGGAATTGGATATCTCATCTTCATGGGTCCAGCCAATGATATGATCATGGCATGCATTATAGAAATGAATTCCTATTAGAATGAAAATTTCATTGGGGTATAATAATTTATGGTGTGATGTGATTATGTTGTAATGCCCCGACCCCAGAATCCCAGATTCGGTGCATTATTACGTATCCTTTGCAAGATCATAAAAGATCAAGTCTCAAAAGACCGATTATTTTAGTAGCCTTGAAGTACTAGATACATCAATAAGGTTTATAGTAAATCATAAAATGGAAACATTCAACAAAATTTTTTCCATAGACAATACTGAGATCCTATACACTATCCCTTCATGTCATTCGTAATATACTTCTTCGCATCCTAGTAAAAATAATACATAAAATGGGGTGAGCTCAGATGATCAGTAAGGATAACAATGAAGCGGATACCATCATAAATAATCATAAACATTTAAGGAAATGGATATGAATAAAACAAAAGCCTTATAAACATTAACATCATCATAATATGGAAAAGATAAAATGAAATAATTCCATTTACTTATTCACATGGATATTCTACTAGTCGAATAATCACATGAAATATCAATAGCTACTTTCACAATGATGGAATGCATAATGCCAGACTGCATAATCACATTGCCAAGGCCTTGTGTCAAGAATACAAATAAGATTTTTTCAAGGCCTTTTTCCAAGACACTAGTTTGTCTCATGATACCTACAGATGCATCTAGGAGCTATTGTGGACTCCACCTATCACTTACTAAGTCCCATGCATTCTACATATTAAAAGGTTTAAACATAACATACACATTTGTATGAAAACTAGGATACTAAATGTAAATAATTTATCAATAAACGATTAATGGTGTAAAAATAACACATCCACAGTCAAAAATATCACAAAACCTTCAATACCATATGGATTTTTTGTATTATAATAATTTAACTTCAAACAAACATAAAATCCGTCAAAGGATATTGACATAGATGAAATAATTTTTTTTGAGAGGAATGTATCTTTCTATTTTGAAATCATTTAAGAGTCACATAATTATAAAGAAAACATTTATTTTGAAAATATTCTTTTAATTATGTAAGGGAATCTTCCATGATGTTGTAATGGTAGAAAATAGGTGCACCCACCGTATAAGTTAAAAACATTCTACACTAATTCTGACGAAAAGTTCATAAAGTACCTTTTTGGAAAATGACAAGAAAGATTCCTTTATAAACATCTAATAAAAATTAAAACAAGGGTATAAATGACTTTATCCCATATTCTAGTAATTAGTAAAAATGTTTTGAAATAAATTTTTAAGAAAACACGGATATGGATGATAAAGACGTCATAGTAGATACTTACGTAAAAACAACCTCAGATAATAAAGAGATTGTAAAATTAACCTTTACCTTGTAATTTTCCTTGTTTGAGGGTAGGTTAACCTAATTTATAATGGTGATATAATTGTTATTAAATTATTAAAGAATCATATACATTAATATGATATCATATATGATCTTTTATCATTGATTTGTTAATAATATCTTAGTATTATCATCGTTTCAGGTGTTAACTAATTCGTTTTCCTTTATATGATCTATTACATTAGTAATTTTTTTATGGATAGTATTTATTGTATTCATATTCAGAATGATATTAAGTCTTTAAATATTATTTTTAATTATCTAATGAAAATTAGTCTTGAATGGATACGATGGGGAATGAATCTCATCGCGTTCGTGGAGACAGTAATCCGTACGTACGTACGAGTGACAATATCATTATTTTGATATTAAAATAATATATAATTGGATGTTATATCAAATATAAAGAATAATTATCATGTTATATTTATTATTTACATCAATTAAGCATCATTATTATACCCATCCAAATAATAATGTATTGAATAACAATTACACCAGTACGTGGAGACGGTAAGTTTTATGTACGCACGTATGATGACATGTCATTCAAAGAATGGATAGAATAATGAATATGATTGTAAAATATTTATAATAACATCACTGAAATATAGAATATACTGGAGTTGTTATTTTAGAATGGAAACAACTAAGAAAGAGGAAGTGGAAGAAAAACGAACTTGAAAGAGGTGATTAAATATTTACCTCTTCTTCGAGTTCTTCCTTTTGATTAGATCAAAAGGGCTCCATAATATTTCTTTATGACTAAAAGAAGTCCTATAAGATAAAGGGAGGACATTTTAGAGGGTATTTTGGTAGGGTTTGGCCGAGGGAAATGGCATTGAAGGCATGAAATTGAGATAAGGAGGAGTTCCATTTTATTATGGGGGTGAGTGTCACCTTAGGAAAATCTAGAAATATTATTTTATAATAAAATCAATTTCAGTTTATAATGTCTCAAAAATGAATTATTTAATGGATAAGGTGGTAATTGGTCGAAAACCACTCAACCAATAGGTTTTAGACAGGTTTGGGTCACTATATTAACTTTATCTTTTAGATTTAACTCTTAGTTAAATAGTTTTACATTTACCACGTCTTTTTGTATTTTTATAATATTTGGTTAATAAACATACTATAATCTTTCGAATGAACCTCAAGTGGTTCATTTATAACATATATAATATTATTTAATACACTTGGGTGATCCTTGGATTTTTAGGAATATAATATCAATTCATAATATAATATTTTTTTTAAAAACACTTTTATGTCAATTTTGACACTATTTGGTATTTTGTTTTTTCAAAATTCATAAGATCATTATTACTTCAAAAAAAATTATCTATCCAACCCTAACATGTAATTTTAACTTATAAAATTAGTGTAATATATAAAAAGTCTTAAATTACATTTATTTGGATATTTATAATGTTAATTATTTTAATCATTCATTAATACGGTAATTACTGCATCCTCATTGTGTCATAAATAAATTTAATTATTTAATGTTTTAAAATTATAAATCAAATACCATTATATAGAATATAATATTATTTTTTTAATTAATAATTATAGTCTAATTTATATTATGTATAACCCTATATTAAAAATGTTTTAGATATTAAACTTTGATTTTAACTCTTTTAACACTTCTTTAAATAAAATAATAATAAAAATCATAATCAAATATATGTGGACCAAAGAGGTTCATATTTTATTCCTAAGGTTGTTTTTGGTTGAATTATACTTATCCAATAGAATTAGGACATGTTTTAGGGTAATAATAATATCATTTTTACCCTTAATTACCCTATTTACTTTTAACCGTGGTAAATAAATTAAAAAGTTACTATTCAAAAAAAATTATTTTCATATTATTGAACAAAATTTTACGTACTGATATCAACCGTGTCTCTAGGATTTTTGAAATTTATCTCGCAGAACTGGTAAAATTATGTTTTATGTAAATTTACAAATGCTCCTAGGAGGTGGATAAAAGGCGGTGAAAAGTTCAATAAAATTATATATATATATA
Source organism: Viscum album (assembly GCA_963277665.1). Classification (NCBI taxonomy): domain Eukaryota; kingdom Viridiplantae; phylum Streptophyta; class Magnoliopsida; order Santalales; family Viscaceae; genus Viscum; species Viscum album. The sequence goes on along the minus strand of OY728155.1, from coordinate 158,881,576 downwards.
TATATACATAATATTATTACAAAATGGATCCAATGAATTACATTGAACATATATTGTTATTATGTATGTATTTTGACATAAAATAAATTTAAAAAAAATAAATGATTATTTAAATAAAAATTCGGTTTTAAAATATAACTCAGTGTTCTTCACTATTCTTCAAAAATTGAATGTTTTTAGAAAAATACCAAAAACTCACCCTAAGATAATTTCGATATTCAGAATCCAAAAATAAATCCCATTTTTAAAGATAAATTTTATAAATTTATAAAATGTTGGCATTACTATTCATGATGACTTTTTTGGTTTGTTGTGGTGTGTTAGAACTTGAAGTTGTATACAACACACTCTATTGTATTATTCAAAGAGAAGCGTGCCGTGGAAGCTTGGGGTGTTAAATTTTTCTCTCCATAAAATAATTTCTTCTTCAAAATTTCTAGAATATTACGACATAAAAGAATCGGGTGGTTTTTTTATCATAAGTTCATCAGGTTCCCCCATTGCCTCTTCAATATTATGGTTTCTCTATTGAACTTTTACCAGACGATTCATCCGGTTTCTCAGCACTTGTTCTATTGTATCAAAAACATTTATAGGCTCTTCACAATAAAACAGATCGGGTTTCAGTTCTAACTCTTCATAGGTGAGTACATGTGTTGGGTCAGGCACATATTTTATCAATAGTGATACGTGGATTTCATCATGAACTTTGGAGAGACTTGGCGGCATTTCCAAATGTTAAGATACAACCCCAATTCATTCTATAATTTCGAATGGTCTGATGTAACTGGGACTCAATTTTTTCTTCTTAACAAAACATATAACACCCTTCCGGGGAGATACCTTCAAGAAAACAAGATCTCTTACATGAAACTCCAAATCCATCGTTCAGTTATTTTCATAGATCTTCTGCCTAATTTGAGCTTCTTTGTTGTGGGATTGGATTACCTTCAACCTTTCCTTCGATTCCTCGACAAGTTTTGGGCCAATGAGTTTTATTTCACCAACATCACCCCAACAGGTTGGTGTGTGACATCTCATTATGTATAATGCTTCATAAGGTGGAATCTAAATACTTGAATGGAATCTATTGATATAGGAAAATTCTACCCGAGGTAAATATTGATCCCACATACCTTTAAAGTCAAGTGAGCATGATATCAACATGTCTTCTAAGTTTTTAATAGTCCGTTCTGATTTTCCATCAGTTTGGGGGTGGTAGGAAGTGCTCAAACAAAGTACAATCTACATGGCTTTCTGAAGATGTTTCCAGAATCTTGATGTAAAACATGGTTCACGATCAGAAACAATCGGTAGGGGTACTCCATGAAGTCTCAAAACTTCATTAATATGTAGTCTTGCTAGACGTTCAAGTGGTAAATCTTCTCTTATACCAAGAAAATGTGATGACTTGGTAAGACGATCAATAATGACCCATATTGCGTTGTTCCTTCTAGGAGTCGTTGGTAGTCCCATGAAAAAGTCCATCGTAATATTATCCCATTTCCACTCAGGTATGGGAAGAGGTTGCATGACTCCTCCATGATGTTTCCTTACAACATTCACTTGTTGACGAACCATACATCTTGAAACAAAGTCAGCAATCTCCCTTTTCATATTTTGCCACCAAAAAAGTTCCTTCAAATATATATACATCTTATTGCTACCAGGGTGTATAGAGAAATTGGAATTATTAGCATCATCAAACAATTTATTTTTTAGATCAGGTATATTAGGAACACAATGTCTGTTCCCAAATTTCAAAATTCCATCTTCATTCATAAAGTCACTCAATCTCCCATCATTCACAGCATTAATATTCTTTTGAAACTCTTCATCATTGTTCTGAGAACTCTTTATCCTTTCTAGTAAATATGTTTTGGAAATCATTTAAAAAAGTATTGATGTTTCTCCTTCCATGGTTATCCCCATGTCAAACATTACTAGATCATTGTATAAAATATCATTTTCAACTCTCATCTTAGTCAAAACTCCATGATCCTTTTTGACCAAAGCATCTGCTACCTTATTTTCCTTCCCCGGGTGGTAGTGTATCATGCAATCATAATCCTTGAGTAGTTCAAGCCATATCTTTTTCCACTTGTTGAGATTTTCTATGAGAAAATATACTTTTGACTTTCGTGATCAGTATAATTCTCACATTTTTCACCATAGAGATAATGTATTCATCTGATCAAAGAAAAGATTACTACTGCTAACTCAAGATCATGACTAGGATAATTTCTCTCATGAATTTTTATCTGTCATGATGTATTGGCAATAACCCTATCATTCTGCATAAGGACACAACTTAGTACTTTATTTGATTCATCACTATAAATAACAAACCCATAATTTCTTGAAGGTAGAGTCAAGATATGAGAATTGAATAAAATTCTCTTAAATTATTCAAAACATTCTTCACACTCTTTTTTCAAAACAAATTTACACACTTTTCATCTGAGCTTTGTTAAAGGGTTAGCCAACCGGGAAAAATTCTGGACGAAACGTCGATAATAACCTACTAAAAAAATAAAACTACGTACCTCGGTTTTACTCATTAGTGTTGGCCATTATTTTCTTGTTCTTGTCTTAGAAGGATCAACATTGATTCCATCCTTAGAGACAATATGGATGAGAAAAGAAATCTCATGAAGCCTAATTCACACTTTCTAAACTTCCCATATAATTCATGACTTCTAAGAGTCTTTAGCCTAATGAGCATGTGATTTTCATGATCTTAGTATCTTTTGGAGTATACCAAGATATCATCAATAAATACCACTAAAAATTCATAAAGATATTCCTTGAAAACTCTATTCATTAGATCCATGAAGATTGAGGGTGCATTAGCCAATTCAAAAGGCATTGTAGTAAACTCATAATGCACATACCTGGTTCGAAATGTTGTTTTTGGAATGTCTTCCTTCTTCACACAAAACCGATGATATGCATATCGAAGGTCAATCTTTGAAAAGTATTGAACTCCATAAATTTGGTCGAATAAATCATCAATGTGAGGTAAAGGATACTTGTTCTTTGTTGTTATAGCATTTATCTCTCTGTATTCAAGGAAAAACCTCATAGATCCATATTTCTTCTTAACAAAAAGAACAATGGCTCCCCATAGATAACCACTAGGGAGAATAAATCCCTTATTACTCAATTAATTTATTTGTTTCTTTAGTTCCAATAATTCCACAGTGGCCATTCTATATGGGGTCTTCGATATGGGCCTTCAACCAGGAATTAAGTCAATGGAAAACTCAATTTTTCATTCTAGAGGATGTCCAGGTAAATTCACTGGAATCACATCAACATATTCTTGAAAAATAAGTACATCCTCTATTTTAACATTAATTCCCTCACCCACATATATTTCATTCTCTTCCTCCCCAATAATAGAATTTTTTTGAGCTACTGTGGGTGGATCTAAATAAGAATTAGGTGGTGATGTTTCTGCTCTAATGATAAGGTACTATTTATCATCATCAAAAATTGTAACATCTTTTTCTTACAATAATTATTCGCATCATGTTCTGAAAGCCAATGGATACTGAGGATTATATCAAATTCAATCATGAGTATGACAATGAGATCAGCTGAAAAATAACGTTTATATGCCTTAATGGTAACTGATTCACGAAACATTGTGGAAATGATACTTCCCTTAGAGGTTTTTTTTTGACAAATCCATTGTTAAATAAAATTGGAAATATCTAATTTTCATAGAAAATTGGGAAGATATGAAACAATGCGATGATCTAGAATCAAATAAATAATTGGATACACATGAGGAAACCATTAAATTACCTACCACTACGTCTTTTAGAGCATAAACCTGAGTAGTAATGATATCATAAGATTGGCCTTGATCCCTTAAGCTTTTCTGAGGTAAGTTCCCCTAACGATTTGTAAATTAATTCACATAATTACCTCTTTCTCTACAATTTTAGCTTTCAGCATCGACAACCTATTTATTCCCCTTACAATCACGAGCTTGGTGTCCTTTTTTACCACTTTTGTAATAGACTCCCATTCCCTTCAGGCAAGTACCAGGGTGTTTCTTCCCACATTTACTGTAGGAGGGATATTCAATTTTTCCCTTCTTCCCCTTATTTCCATTTCCATAGTGTTCAGCAGATCACTTCTTCTCTTGCTTTTCTTTAAAGTCGTAAGACATAGAGAATTCTCTTTCTGTCTTGATAGCACATGAGACAATATCTTTGTATGACGAGAAAAATTGTGAGACTAATGCTCGAAGAAGAAATGGTTTTAACCCATCAAAGAAAACATAAATATTACTTCTTGGGTTACATATATAATCTACAGCATGCCTCGCTGACCTTGTAAAGTTAGCTTCATACTTTGTAACATTCTCTTCCTCCATTTTCCTCATACTCAGAATTTATATTTCCATGACAACTCGATGGTCATAAGGAAAGTATTTTTTAAATAAAAGTTCTTTAAACTCCCTCCATTACATATTTTATACTTCATCATATTTCTTTGTGTTTTTAATTAATGACAACCATTGATCAGTATCCCCAGTGTGGTGGTAAACTGCTATGAAATTGTTTCCCTTTTTCTACTCCCCTAGGCGAGGAATATTTTACCTAAATAATTTATCCATTTATCATCTACTAATGGATTTGTACTCCCATTGAATGTTGGTGGTTGTTGCCTCATGAAGCAATCTAAAATTGATCATCCACTTTGCGGATCAGGGTGATCCAAACAGGTAAGGTTGTTATTCTTAACCTAATTGAGTTGTCCCGGTATAATGATTAGTTGATTAGCACTAGTTAAATAAAAAACTCCACTATCATTATCTTGAGTGGGAGGGAAATATCTACATGGAGTGTGTGCATTGATACAGTTTACATACCTTCCACTAGGTGCCATTTCTAAATAATGGCATAAACTAGATTCGTTTATGAATCGCTATACATATCTCCATACTTGTAAAACACTTAACAAAAGTTGAACAGTTTATAGATATAATCCATAATAATAAAAATGTTTTCTTTGAGGATGTTTATAATCTTAAACCCTTCATAATGGTTTTTAATCAAAATGAGAATTATCCTAAACATATCCCTTGGGAGTGTCGTAACCAAGAGTGCAATAAGGTCCGTTGTTGTGCAGCAGTTCTCATTCGAGTCTATCTCAAAGAGGTGTTTTTGGGGTTTACCGCTAGATACATCTATGCCAGATCCACCTCTACCGGCTCATATCTAGACAGGGATGTATTTATTGGAAAAATCACAAAATCTCTACAATACCAAATTTCTAGGATGTTCTTCTATACTAATTCTCAAAGTCTACCTTTTGATAATGTTGTCTAATCAGAGTTTATCTAAATCAAGATTCCAAGGTTTGTACTAAACTTCCTCTAATACCAACTGTAATGCCCCTACCCCAGAAGCCCAGATTCGGTGCATTATTACGTATCATTTTCATGATAAAAAAGGATCAAGTCTCGAAGGACCGATTAGTTTAGTAGCCTTGGAAGTACTATATACATTCATAAGGTTTACATTACATCACAAAATGGAAAACTAAAAAAAATTATTTCCATATAAAATACTGAGATCATATAGACTATCCTTGTAGGTCAGTCATAATATACTTCTTCACATCCTGGGAAAAATAAAACATAGAAAGGGGTGAGCTAGGATGCTCTGTAAGGATAACAATAAAGCAGTAAATTTAATAAATAAGCATAAACATTTAAGGAAATATATAAGACTAAAATAATCCTTTTAAACTTGAACATCAGCATAATAAGGCAAATATAAAATCAAATAATTCCATTTAATTATTCACATTGATATTCTACTAGTTGAATAATCACATGCAATATCAATATGCACTTTCATAAAGATTGAATGTATAATGCTAGAATTCATAATCACAGAGTCAAGGCCTTGTGGCAAGACTAAATATAAGATTTTTTCAAGGCCTTGTGAAAAGACAATAGTTTATCTTATTAGACCTACCGATGCATTGAGGGACTATAGCGGGCTCCACCCATCACTTACTAAGTCCAATGCATTCCTCATATGAAAAGGTTTAAACATAACATAAACATTCGTATTGAAACTAGCATAAAAAAATATCAATACATTATCCATAAACCAAGAATGGTGTAAAAATAACACATCCACAATCAAACATATCACAAATCCTTCAATACAATTTGGAAGTTTTGTATCATAATAAATCAACTTCAAACAAGCTTAAAATCTATCAAAGGATATTGACATAGATGAAATCAAAACTATTTGAGGGAAATATCTCTTTATATTTTTAAATCCTTTAAGAGTCACATAAATTTAAAAAACAATTATTTTTAAAATATTATTATAATAATGTAAGGGATGCTTCGGCAATGTTATAATGGTGGAAAATAGCTGCACCCACTGTATAAGTTAAAAAAACATTCTTACCTTAATTTTGTCGAAAAGGTCCTAAAGTACCTTGTTTGAAAAACGACAGAAAGATTCCTTTATAAAAATATTATAAAAATTCAAACATAGTTATAAATGAATTTATCCCATAGTCTCATAAATAGTAAAAATGTTTTGAAATACATTTAAATGAAAACACTGATGTGGATGATAAAGAGGTCCCAATAGATACTTACTTAAAAACAACCTCAGATAATAATGAAAATTTGGTATTAACCCTTACCTTGTACTTTTAATTTGTAGAGGGTAGGTTAAACTCCTGTACAATGGAGAGATAATTTTTATTAAATTATTAAATAATTATATACATTAATATGATATAATATATGATCTTTTAACATTGGTTTGTTAAAAATATCTTAGTATTATCTTCGTTTCGGGTGTTAACTGGTTCATTTTCCTTTATATGATTTATTATGTGAGTAATTTTTGTTATGAATAGGATGTATCTTATTCATATTCATAATTATATTAAGTTTTTAAATATTATTTTTAATCACTTAACGAAGATTAGTCTTGAATGGATATGATGAGTAATGAATCTCATCACGTTCGTGGAGACGGTAATCCGTACGTATGCACGAGCGAACATATTTACCTCTTCTTCGGGTTATTCATTTTGATTTGATCAAAAGGGATCCTTAGGTACTATTTTTCTATCTAAAGGAAGTCATCTTGGATGAAGGTAGGATAGTTGGGAGGGTATTTGGGTAGGGGAGGGCCAATCCAAATGGCTATGAAGGTTTGAATTAGAGAGAGGGGGAGTGCCCTTTTATAAGAGGGCTGAGAGGCACCATAGGAAAAGCTAGAAATAATATTTTATAATAAACTCAGTTTCGGATTATAATGGCACAAAAATAGATTATATAAAGTCTAAGGTCGGGATGGGTCTAAAACCACTCAAATAGTAGGTTTTAGACAGGTTTGGGTCACTATATTAACTTTATCTTTTAGATTTAACTCTTAGTTAAATAGTTTGACATTTACCATGTCTCATTGTATTGTTATAATATATGGTTAAAAAATCTTCTATAAACTTCCAAGAGAATCTAAATTGGTTCATTAATGACATATATTATATTATTTAATACCTTTTTCCAATCCAAATATTTGTATGAATAGAATATCAATTAATAATATGACATTAGTTTTAAAAACTCTTTTATGTCAATTTTGACATTATTTGTTATTTTGTTTTTTCAAAATTTATTACAGCATTATTACTTAGAAAAAAATTATCTAACAAACCCTAACATGTAATATTAACATATAAAATTAGTTTTATTTATTAAAAGTCTCAAATTATATTTATTTGGATATTTATAATGTCAATTATTTTAATCTTTCATTGATACGGTAATTACTGCATAATCAATGTGTTATAAATAAATTTAATTATTTAATGTTCAAAAATTATAAATAAAATACCATTATGTAGGAAATCATTTTAGCTTTATAATTAATATTTATAGTCTAATTTAGTTTATGTATAACCCTATATTAAATTTTTGTAGTTATTAAACCCTAATTTTTACTATTTTAACTCTTTTTAAATAAAATAATAATAAATGTCCTAATCTAATCCAAGGTGCCCAAAGGGGTTCATGTTTTATTCATAAGGTTGTTTTAGGTCTAAATATATTTATAAAATAGAATTTGGACATGTGTTAGGGTAATAATAATATCATTTATACCCTTAATTTCCCTATTTACTTTTAATCGCCGTAAATTAAAGTAAAAATTTACTATTCACCCAAAATTATTTTCATCTTATTGAACCACATTTTTCTTATTGATATCAACCGTGCCTCACATATTTTTGAATTTCAACTCACAGAAGCAGTAAAATTATGTTTTATATAAATTTACTAATGCTCCTAAGAGGTGGGTAAAAGATGGTGAAAAGTTCAATAAAATTTTAAATATCTAAAATTATTACAAAATGACTCCAATGAATTACATTGAATATATATAGGTATTATGTATCTATTTTGAACTAAGAGAAATTTAAATAAAATAAATGATTATTTAAATAAAAATTCTGTTTTAAACTATAACTTAGTGTTTTTCACTATTCATCAAAAATTGAATGTTTCCATAAAAATACCAAAAATTTCCCCTAAGCTATTTTTGATATTCTGAATCCAAAAATGAAGTCCATTTTGGAAGATAAAATTTATAAAATTTCAAAAAGTGGGTATTACTATTCATAACAGCTAGTTTGATTGGTTGTGGTGTGTTACAACTCGAAGTTGCATACAACACACGCTATTATACTATTCAAAGAGAAGCGTACCGTGGAAGCTTGGGGTGTTACATCAATTGATTTGTATGAATCTAAACTGGGTTTCAAAACAAAAGGATATGAAACCTGGGAACTGGTGGTATTTTGTAAATGAGTTGATTTTCAAAACATGGGTGAATTTTTAGAATAGTGAAGTATGGGAAATGTGTTCTTTTGGAAATACTGGTTGTGATAGTTGTTATTTAACTGAATTTGAAAATTTAATGCCTTTACATGTTAAGGGAGTGGGACTTATGGTTGTTTTTTATTGATATAAATGGAACCAGGTAGGTGTCCTAAGGACCAACCAGAGGATGCTACTAAAAATGTTGTTTCACCTGAGCTGCAGGTGAACTAACAGCTAGTGAAAGGTAATGTGCACAATTTTAAAGGCTGTGGAAAGTGGGAATAATGGTTATGAGTTAAATCATGTGGATCATGCGATTCAGTTTCAAAGGACGAATCCACCAATATTTAGGGGTGATTCAGATCCAAAATGGGATGAGGCTTGACTGAATAGAAAGAATAGGATATTGGAATTCGTGTGAACACCAACGGAGCTGAAAGTGAAACTAGACAAGTATGTGTTGGAATATCATTCCATTTAGTGGTTGGAGTTTGTAGACCAAGATGTAATGGACCATGGTGTGACATGGGTCCGTTTTGATGAATTATTTAAAAACCCATTCTACCCTCATACATTCAGAAATATGCATACAATGGATATCTTCAGTTTAAATCAAGGGAAATGGTGGTAACGGAAGATGCATATAGGTTTATGAACATTGTGTGGTTTTCACCCAAGGTGGTAGGTTGTGCATCATTAACGGCATGAATTTTTGAAGTTGGTTTTAACTAGGAATTTCATTCCAAAATAGCGGTGCTATGTATAAATGACTACATAGAAATAGTGAATAGGGATATAGTGGCCGAGAGTGATCTATTACATTGTACATGTGGAGGAATCATGTTGGTACCCTTGGGGGAAAGAGGGAACCCGAACGTTGGTTTTATATAGAAGAGGGAAACTTATTTACAAGGAAGGAGTACGACTTAGAATCTGTCGGTAGGATTGTTGAATCTTCTTCTGAAGCCTCAGTGTAAGCTGAGATCTTTTTAGTGTGGCTCCACAGTACACATCAAGCGGGATTTTATGACACAACCTCGAGCATGTCATAACTGTAAGTAGATGGGTCACATTTAGTGGTATTGTTACAATTCCATGATGTCAGGTATTCGTGCCACTCCTCAGGGGTTGTAGGGGTCTTATACTGTGATGGGATGGGGGAAACAACATACCCATTGGTAGTAGAGTAATGTTATTCAAGGTGATTCAAGGAACACCATGATTGCTCTGTTGAGAAACAAAGAGTAGAGTGTGACAAGAAAGTAGTTGTTTCAGAATGAACAGGTTGTGATGGTTTATCACGTGGTGCCAACCACATTATGAGGTACAATTATTTTTAATTTCACTTTGATACTTGCTTTGTTTGATACGAGTTCTTCACATTCTTTTAATTCTTTCTATGTTTTTAGTTTGTTGGTATTGCATGTGGAAATAATGCCTTAAATTTTGAAAGTAAAAACTCCTCCAGGTCAAATAGATTTTCGAGCCTTCCAATGAAGATCATTTTGTTTAGTTCTGAATGACATTAATTTGATGTGGGATTTCTCAGTGCTTGAGTTGGATGCTTTGGATATAATCCTGGGAATGGATTAGTTGGATATTTTTAAAGTCCACATCGATTTCAATGCATGAACTATTAGTTTTATGATGGGGTATGTCATTTAACATCTCTTTAGTGGGGAGAAGGACGAAAAACTAGGTGCAATAAATTTTTTGGCACCAAATTTTGGAACGATCATATATCAGTTGGAAACGTTGTCATTGAAATCAGAGGAATTAGTTGAGCAAAGAGTTTTTTAGATGTTTTAGATCAATTTATGGATATATTTATTGATGAAATCTGAGGATTTCCTCCCATGAGAGAAGTGGAGTTTACAATTGATCTCTTTCTGGGGACTAGTCCTATTTCCCTTATATCTTACCATATGGAACCAGTAGAATTGTGGTAATTAAAGGTGTAGTAGGAAGAGTTAGAAAACAAATGGTTCATCTGGCCTAGAATGTATTTGTGGGAAACACTGGTTTTGTTTGTTAAAAAGGTGGATATAACTCTCTGGTTCTGTGTTTATTACTGTAGAATTAATTAGGGTACGAAAAAAGATTTGATACCCACTTCCATGCATTGATGATTTTGTTGACCAGTTGAGGGGATCTCAGTGGTTCTCCAAAATTGACTTGCAGTCAGGATATCATCAATTGAGTGTGAGGAAGGAGGATATTCCCAAAATAGCTTTCAGAATTAGATATAGTCATTGCAAGTATGTGGTTTTGCCTTTGGTATAACGAATGCTCCGGTAGTGTTCATGGCATTGATGAATCATATATTCTAGAGATAATTGAATTCTTTTGTGGTGGTATTTATTGATCATATACTACTGTATTTGAAGACAATGGTAGATCATGAACAACACTTGGTGATAGTATTTGTGATTTTGAGGGATCATCGATTTTGCGCCAAATTGTGATAGTGTGACTTTTGGATATAAGAGGTTTATTTATTTTGCCATGTTATTTCAAAGAGAAGTGTTTCAGTTTTTCTGAAAAAGATATAGGTGGTTATCTATTGGAAAATTTCAAGGAATTTTTTTGAGATACAAATATTCCTTGGTCTAGCTGGCTATTATCGATGTTTTTATCATGATTTATCATGATTGTATTCACCAATGATAGAATTGACATGGAATAATTTCCCATTTCAATGGGATGAGTAGTATTAGAAATTCATTAAATAGCTAAAGGGTCACCTTACACCATCATCAATAATATTTTTTTCTAAACCAAGGAAAAGATACATGGTGTATTACGAAACATCAGGATCTAGGTTGTGGTTTGTTTTCATGAAGGGGTATCATGTCGTTTCATTTAGCTCATGATAGTTGATGTTTAATAAGAATAACTACCTAATGTTGGATCAAAATAGAATATGCTGATGCATAATTACAAGAGGGGTGGTGAATTGTAGATTTAAAAACCTTCACTTTTAACCATAAAGAAACATCTGTTTAAAGTTAAACAATTGAAATTCACAAACCCTCTTTGGTTCTAACTCAATGGAATAATTGGAAGCGCCTGAGTCCAATTATAATAAACCTAATATTATACAAGTTAAACATAAAAATATTTAAGAAGGTTTATCTTATGGAAATATTCCACCATAAAGCATATAAAATCTTATTTATCAGAGTATGTGTAAGAACATGAAAGTATAAAAATGTTATATGTTTTTTAACAAAATACAGTGGAAATAAAACATGTATAAAAAATAAGTAAACAAGTAAGAAATATTTAAACCCAAAGATAAGGGTATCCAACAACCTTGGATAAATGTACCTTTATTTTTACAATGTAGAATGTCTATCATACCCAAACGATGGTAAGAACATGATAAGATTATCCAAGTCTATCTTGCAATCCCTATAAACACTCGAACTTTAAGGTAGTTAGCACCTCTGTAATCATATCCCCATAAGTCCTCAAATTTACACAACAACTATCTGAGTCGTACAAGGAAATCTTAACAAGTTTTTCATCGTTGAATAATATGTTCACAGGTCAGACAAGGCACAAGAGTATTACTCACTCTAGAAATCACCTCACAACATCAAAACATTTAATCTCTATTCTTAATGTTTTGAGATCCTTTAAATGAGATTTTATTTATAAAAAAGGATTCCAATGGTTGAATCCCTCCACCAAGAGTCATATTATTCATTAAATATCAGAGGGACCCATATATCAGTCACTCAACCTATAGTTAGTTAGAAACAAATTGTACAACATCATTTTATGTAGAAAAACATGGAAATCATTATCATGATTAAGGACCAATAATATGTAAGGAAACATAATATAGTTTTTATGAAAATAAGATCTTATAAAATTGAGACAATATGTTAGGAAATTTAAGCAGCTTAAGAGAATATAAATAATTGGAATCAAGGAAATATATATTTTAGAGTTTAGAAATATGAACAATCAGATTCTGGAAAAGTGGATATTCTGATTCTAAATTATAATTAATTAAGTGTTTTCATTATGAGGAATTTGGAGTCAGAATTAAGTGGAATTCACAGTCTTTATTATGTGGAATTCGATGTCTGAATGTTGAGGTATTTAGTGACTAGATTCTATATAATTTTGTTTCAAACTTTTAAGCAATTCAGAGTCTGAATTTCAGATAATTCAAAATCTAAATTTATAAAAATTTGGAGTCTAAATTTTATAGAATTCGACGTCTGAATTTATAAGAATTCAAAGTCTCAATTTTAGAAAATTAAGAGTCTAAATTTCATAGAATTATGAGTATAAATTACAAAGAATTCACTGTTTTAATTTCATAGAATTCGGAGTCTGAATTTCAATGAATTCAGAGTCTAAAAATAGAACGACTCGATATCTAATGATCTATAAAATTTAGAGGTTTTAGGATAAGGATCTGAATTTTTGGCATAGGGAAAAAATAGACTTTTTTAGAAGCCATTAAACAAGAAAAAGAAAATTAAAGTTAAATTTATAATTTTTCATAGATATAGAAAATTTTTCATTATGAAAATAATTCTTAGTGACAGATATTTTTCCTTAAGAAAATGTGTTTTTTATTTTCAACACATAGAGGAATGTAAAAGTCATAAGGAATCCTCATTGACTCAAAAATCACCCCATTTATGGAAAGAAAAAACAACAATTGGAAACAAAATATATGGATTAACGATTTTTTTCTAACATTAAATGAAAATGTATCTCCCTTTTCTTATAAATTATGATTAATACTACTAACTCCCCATATGTTTTAAAAACCCTAAGGATCATGTTCTATTTTTCTTAGAGAACTTACTTTTTCATTCATAAGAAAATATTTTTTAAGTTGAATCCCCCTTACTTAATCCAACCCTTATTTAGGGAATTGTCATCATTCTACTTAATATTATTTAAAAAATATTTTCTCCCCATTTTTTTCTCAATCTGGAATGGAGGGAATGAAAAAAAATAGTACCTGAATTATTAAAAATATACCAGACAAAATGATGGAAGAGTATTTTCCTTATGATATGAAAAAAATTTACAGGGAAAAATTTATCAAAACATAAGATTTTTAGGAAAATCATTGATTATTATTTTACTTCGAAATGAGATTTGTCAAGGTTTCATTTAATTTATTCAACATTTTGGAATCATCCTCAAAACGTTTGAGGAACTAATCCTAATCCCGATTCTTCTTTTCAAGAGCCTTGATTCATTCTTCCTAGGACATTAGAATTTATACTTGAGACATTACTATCTCTTCTTGTTGTTTTGACTTTTTTTTCCAAATCTTCCATGAGTTCCCTTTCTATCATTAAATTTAGAGCAAAGGAACTCAATATTCAATTCACATCTCTATCCTCTTGCATCCAAGAAACATTCTCAAGATTCATCTTCACTAAAAACATGTTGTATGGTTTTCTATTTTGACATATGACTTATCAAAAGCATATCTTATTGAATCTTGGAAGTCGTTCGTGATTTTCATGTCATCAATAATTCTATTAGACTATTTTTTTATTTCCATAACTGATCTATTCTGAGTATCATAACCAATATGAAATGTCTAGAACCCTGTTTCATGTTTGATAACAGTTTCCATAAGCATGCTTATCGAATCCATCTTCTGATAGAAAAAATGTTTAATCAAATAACATCTTCAATCGATATAAGAAAACAAAGGTATTGTGTTCACTATATTATTTAAGGACTGAATAAAAAAATTCAGACCCATCTAAGATGATTATTTATAAGTTGATTAGTTTGTTAGTAAGGAAACATTATTGAGATCTTTAGATATCTTCTTGGATTTTCCACCAACATCTTTCCTAGCATTTACAGGCTCAGTTTTCTTAGGAAAATCATCCACCAATTTTTTATTTTTTCATATCTAGAGATTTTCTTCGCAAAATTTAGAGTTTCATATTCACTATTGAATATTTAGTTTATATTTTCATCATCAACAACAACTTTCTCAATATATACCTTAATATCATTTAGATGAAAGAAATCATGGTTTTTTATCTTATCATCAGAAGGTTTATCAACCTAATCCAGTGCATCATCATCTTTCCCATGAGGGATTATTTTTGTTGATTCAACCCGGGAAGTTCAGATTGATAACATTTCTGAAGGACAGTCCCTATTAGGGTATTCTTCCCCCTGTTTAATCACATCTCCACTTTTTTGTTCTTCCACATCTTCTTCTTCAACTACTAATTCCCCTTGATGAGCTATCTCTTCTTCCACAATAGGTTTTATAATTTAAATTTTATTTCTTGGTGTTTCTACTTGAAATGACTCTTAGTGGAAGGATTTAGAAACCAAGATTTTTTAGGATGAATTCTTAGTATCTTTGAAAAGGGCTTGGATGATCTCTACTTATAACATTTTATTTATAAACATCTTTTCTTTTTCTTTCCTTTCAAGCATTTATGCTGCTTGAATCATCAAGGCATTTTCCTTAGTAGGGTCTAAACCATATCAAGAATCACCCTCATTCTCCTCATTCCTCTACTCTATCCAATTTCCTACCACTTCATCAGAAAATATCTTTTCCTTTCTTGGGTGAAGGTTACTATGTTTCTAGAATGGTTTATTTTTCTTTTCCTTCATGTTCATTGTCTTTTATTTTCTTCTCAAGTTTCATGGAAGATACCCCAACTTCCCCTTTCTTGGTTAAATCTTGAAATTCACTTTCAAAAATATCATATCACTCTCTTGATTTGATATTGAAATTAAATTTCATCTGCCTTAGAGTGTCATCACTCAAAAACATGATCTTGAAGGTAATGGGTTTTGAACTACATAGAATTTTAAAAGATTTTAAACAAGGAGCGGTGATCTTTGACAAGATCACTGGATACATGATTATCTGAGACTAGAGGGTTCCATTATTTATATTACTAATGGTTATAAGGATTTACTTGATTAGGTTTACCTTTCTAATATTAAGGAACAATTCCATCATAAGGATATCATTTTTCTTAGAGATTCATTGTCTCCCTTTCCTTGAATAAGAAATTCATGTAACCAAAAAGGTAACAAGCACAATTTTTTTGTAATATGGTTTATCTTTGGTGAATTTACTCCCTTGAGTCCAAGGCACTCAATTTCTTTTTCCTTCTCAAAAAATCATTCATTTTTTAACAGCTTGTGAGAGAAGAAGATTTCCTCACCATGATAAGGAATACTGAGAATGTTTACAGCCATGTGGATGGATAATGAATAAGTATTCCCATATAAATTATGTAAAAATGTTTCCCTTCCTCCATCTTAAAAACATATTAAATAATAAAATTCTATGAGAAGATCTGGATAAACCAGATTTTGATTCTTTGTCTTGGATACACCAAAATTTTTCCATCTTTTCAGCTTGATATTCTCTATTATCAAAGAATTATACTTGGAAAAGAAATTTGGGTTAACCATCCTTTCTCTGTAAATTTTTAAAGCCTTGATTACTTGTTTAAAGACATATGATTCTGCAAGAAAACATAGAACATCATCCAAAAAGTAGGGAAACATAGAGAAATGAATGACTAATTTAATGAGAGGCAGATCTTCAGCGCAAAAACTCTTGAAAAACTAGATGTGGAACAAGGATAAAGGGGGACTTTATATAGGATTATAGGTGAAAGATCCAACTCCAAAATCATTCCGACTATTGAAATAAGCATGATATTATTAGATAGTTTATATCAATACTGGAGGAGGAATTTGAAATGTTATGGTCTTTCGAGGTTTTATGGACAGAAACTGGATTTAAGTTAAGTGAATCTGATATAATTTTTTTATTAAAACCAGATAGAAATACCAACAAGTATAAAATAAATTATAATGATTCATATAAAGAAACATATCTTTTGGATTTTTTAGAAATAATTTTTAGTATTGATAATGTTCTTCCTGAAGAACTTGGATTCCAGAAATTTTTATTAAGGAAAAAAATTAGGTTCTACAAAATTTATTAAAAAAATCAGGTTATGAAACATTTTAATAAAGAAGAAAATGTAGGTTCGAAAATAAATTTTAGTAAAAGAAAAAGTTTAGGTTATGAAAATAATTTTAGATCTTGAAAATATTATTAAAGAAATGAAAAAATTTGAGTTAAAAAAATTAAAAGAATAAACAAATGTACTCCCCCAATGAAAAAGTGTTTCTTAATGTAAGGGGATAAGTTTCCACAAAAATATTACATGGAATATTACCTTATGGTTATTATTACATACATTTTATAATTTATTCAAATCTATATGAGGATAATTATTTTGTTAAAATTTCATCAAGTTGATCTTGCATTCCCGTAAAATGAAGAATGATATCTATTTTAAGTCTGTGATCCCTAATAATGTGAAGCATGATATGTATGTTCTTTTCACGAGAGTGAGGAATATCGGTTTTTATTAGAAAAATGGAACATGTATTATAACATAATATTTTTTTCTAGTTAAAAATCATTCAATAGTCTGTGAGTGTGTGTTGCTTCCACAACATATGAGAACAAAAAATTCAACCTCCTACATATTCAACTTTAGTAGTGGAAAGTGCTACTGAGTTTTGCTTCTTACATGAAAAAGAAAATAATGAATCTCGTAAGAAATGACAAGTTCTTAATGTACTATTTCAATCCATTCAACATCTACCAAAATCACCATGTAAAAAAATAGATTAATTTCCATATGAATAGAAAAGTCATAAATCCATATTACCCTTTAAATAGTGAAAAATTATTTTCACTACTTTTAAGTGATATTTTTTTGGATTAGATTGATATCTTTCACATAATAATACTGAATAAATTATATCCGGATGAATATCCATTATGTATAATAAACTTCCTATCATACCCTTAGAATATGTTTGATCTTCGGGTTTCCCAGCTTCATCAATATCTAGGGAAATTGAGGTACCGATTGGTGTACTTATACTTTTTTTTGTCATATCCATATTATTTTAGATGATCTTTAATATACTTATGTTGACTATTATATGTTCCTTATAGTTTTTTAGAAATTTGAAAACCAAGGTAAAATGTTTACTCACCCATCATAATCATTTCAAACTCAGATTTCCTGAGATTCACAAATGAATCAGTTAAAGATTGAGGAGTTTATCTGACTAAAATGCCATCAACATAAATTTAAACAATTAAAACGTTTTTCTTATCATTCTTAGGGAAATAGTTTTATAATTAGTTCCATTAATATTAATTTTTGAAACAAAAATCCTGAAAGTATATCATACTAGGATCTGGGGACTTTTTTATGTCCATATAAAGATTTGGTGTAATTGAAAATATGTTTACGATGTTATGTGTCTTCAAAACCAAGAGGTTATTCAAGATAAACATCCTCTTCAACATATCTTCTACAAAAATCACACTTCACATCCATTTTAAAATTTTTAAAATTAAATAATGTATTAAAGGAAAGTAGTATTCATATAGATTAAAGTCTATCTACAGGGGAATAGGTTTCTTCATAGTATATTATTTCTTATTGATTATAGCCTTTAACAAATAATATTGATATATTGCATAATATGATTCCATTTTCATAAAATTTATTTTTGAAGATACATTTTACTCTAATTACAGAAGTATCCTTAGGCCTTTCAACCAAGATCCATAATTTCTTCCTTTTGAAATCATTTAGTTCATCATGCATAACTTTAATCCAATTACCATCAATTGAAGCTTCAATATTGGTTTTTGGTTCTAATTGGGATGGAAATGAGATATGTTCTTCTTCATTATTCATGAACTTCTAGTCTTTATAAGTTGATTTAAATCACCAATGATGCTATCATTGGGATGATTCTTAAGAAACAACTTATTATGGTTCTGTAAAACCTATTAATCAACATAAGGTAGAGAATCTTCTAGGGTAAATACTTGAGAAGCATTTTCTTGAGTTATTTCTTTTTTAGAATAATATTCCATTAATGTTTGAAAATATTTTTCGGAAAAAGCATCTGAATATATAGGTTGGGGTTGTTTGAAAACAAATGGATTAGTTTCCTCAAATTTAACATGCACTGTTTCTTCAAAAGTACCAGACATTTTTTTAAAAACTCTATAATCCTTAGAAGTATTGGAGTAGCCTAATAAAATTCCTTCATTAGATTTTAGTGTGAATTTTTTTAATTATCTTTAGTATTCATGATGAATACTTTGCATCCAAATATTTGAAGTATGAAAATATAGGTTTTCTACCACCTCAGAATTCATAATGTATTTTATTAAGAAATTGTCATATTAAAACTAGATATATAGTATAGCAAGAAATACTAACATGTTCAGCCCAAAAATGTTTAATAATAGAATATTAACTCAAGATAGTGGCATTTATCTCTTGAAGAATTTGATTTCTTCTTTTAATAACACAATTCCATTGATAATTTCATGGAGCTGAATAGTTATGAGTAATTCCTTTCTTACTTCAAAAAGCTTCAAGATCTGAATATTGAAATTATCCTCCATGATCACTATGTATTGTTATCAATTGAAGTTTTTTCTCAATTTAAACATGGGATCTAAAAGTTTTGAAATAATAAAAGTATTCATATTTCTTTTCTAGAGAATAGACACCTATAAATCTAGTGTAATCATCAACTAAAACAAATACATAATATTTTCCTCAAATACGTCCTGTTTTTATTGGACCAAAAATATCCATATGAACTAGTTGTAATGCATCAGAAGATGAGACTTCAACCATTGATTTTAATGTTTACTTATGTTCCATTCCATATTGATAAAGATCACAAACTTTTGAGTAATCAAATCTATGCTCAGATAGATTCTTCACAAGTCTTTTCTTTGAGAGTTTTCATTGGTTCCTAAGGTTAGAGTGTCCTAGTATTCTATTCCATAACCATGAAAGATTTTCCATTTCACTAAGGTAAGGTAGATCTTGGCTCATAAGGTCTTGTAATCTAATTGTATAAACATTATCATGCCTATGGGATGAGAGAATAAAATATTCCATGGAATTCTGTACAAGGAATCTATTATTCCTAAAATTCACAGGGTAACCATCGTCACATATTTGGATTATTCTTATAAAGATGTACTTAAGACCTTTAACAAATAAAACATTTGAAATTAATGTTTTTCCACGAAGGACAATGTAACCTATACCAAAAACTTCTCCATCGGCCTTATCATCAAAAGTTATTTTCCTCATTTCACATTAATAATCATTTCAAAGATATTTTTCTCTATTACCATTCATGTTCTGGGAACTTCCTCTATCCATATACCATATATTGTTCTCAACAATTATTTTATTTTCATGGAAATAAAAGAGTTATACTTTTGGAATCCAAACTTTATTTGACCAAGAAATTTCAAAATGTAAAATCTTATGAATCCACATTTTATTTGAAAAATAATCCATATGAAAACCTAAGGATTGGGTTTCATTTAAAGAATAGTTCTTCTCCCAATGTCCACCACATTGAGACATTCTGCAAAAGGGATCACTATGGTGAGAAAAATATTTATTACTAAAAATAGGTTTTGAGTAAATATAACCAAATCCTGAACAATTTCTAAGTTTAAAAAGTTGTGAATACATTATATCAAATTATTTCCTTCTAGAAGTAAAATTTTATAAAAAGTTTCATTAAGGAAAAAATTTATATTTTAATATGATGACTAAATTTTTATCCTCAGAGTCATTAGTTTAATAATTTTAGATATCCACTAAAACATTTTTCATTGAAATAAAATTTTCATGTTCCTTGTAAAATATATTCTTCTAAGAATTTACTTTCATAAAACTTTTAGAAACAAATTCAAAATCAATAGTTTTTTATCATGATCATTTGAAATATCTGATACTTCATTTTATAAACTATAAATTTTCGAATCTTCATTATCTATCTTCATTTTTATCTTACAATTTTCATTCTCTTGTAATTTAGAAATCCTAGAAACTTAATCAAATGAAGGTAAAGTATTATCTTCTGATGAGGAAGATTCAGTATCAGAAGATTCATAATATCCCTAATTAGATAAATTTACATTTAAAGAAATTTTCTTTTAGGATTCAACACCATTTAACTTATCCATAAGAACATGATTTTAAAAAGTTAATTTGTCTATGAGAACAATTTTTTTCAGACCAGAAGATTCATATTCAGAGGATTCATCTAAAGATTCACCACCATTTTAACTCTATGTGTCATTGGATTTCAATACTTTCTTAGAAACATATTTTTATTACTTCTTTATATTCCTTTCAAAATGATTATCCTTTTTGTCTTTTCACTTATGTGTAGAAAGATTTGGTCTAATGTGTCCTGCACTTTTTCATTCATAATAAATTACATTATAATACTTCTTTCCCTTTATATCATTCTTGGTATATTTGTACTGAAAATATTTCTTTAACAAAATCTATTTCATCCTTCGATATAGATTTGATAATTCATTATCAGAATTTTCACTATCACTTGATTCAGATATAACAATGTTTTATTAGCTTTAGATCTAGTTACCCTTTTAGAATTCTTGGTTATAGATGTAGTAGTGAAAGCTACACTTCAATTACCATTATTTTTTTGTCGAAATTAGCATCTACCATCATTCATGTTTCATGTTGCAGAAGAGTCTCAAATAACTCATCTAGAGTAATGTTAGATACATTCTTGTTTTCATCAATAGTTTTCCTTTTAGATTCCCACTCATTTGAAATAATATCAATTATCTTATCCACAAAAACTTCATCATCAAGACCTTGCTCTTTAATGGATTAAAGACTATTGGAAATGGTCCTGGATTTTTGTTTCACATCGAAAAAATGTTATTCATAAGGAAATAAAAAATCCATGATATTCATCTATTAACATAGCTCTTCTAGTTTCTATCAATTTTGACGTTCCAAAATGTGTAACTTCATGTTTCATCCAAATTCAGTTGGTAGATTCACAAAATGATATTTGACTATATATATTCCTAGTCATAGAATACAAAAAAGTATTACTTACCTCACATTTTAATTGATATTCATGTTTTTCTTGATTGGTTAATGTTCTAACATCCTTCTCTAGAATTTTATAATATCTTGTGAGAATCAAAAAATTTTCCACTCCAATATTAATAAAAAATATTATTCATCTTATCTCTCCTGTACTTATAATCATTACCATAAAATATAGGTGGTCTGTTATGATTAAGGTTATCTATAGAACCATCATTCATTCCTTCAATTTATATAAGAAAACAATACTTTTCCACAAAAAGGATTCGTAGAAAAAGGTTTTATAAAGAAAATATTTAAGGAAAACATGAGTAAGTAAATTTAAGAAAGAAAAGTTGAGCAGGAAAACTTATATATAAGTATAAGGATTTTAAATACCTCCTATAAAACCTATAGTTGGATTGAAATAGAATATGTTGATGCTCAATTACAATTGGGGGTGAATTGTAGGTTTAAAAAAATTCCCTTTTAACGTTAAGGAAACGTACGCTTGAGAAAGTTAAACAAGTAAAATTCAAAAAACCAATTTGGTTCTAACTCAAAGGAAAAGTTGGAAGGGCCTATGTCTAATTATGATAAAACTAAACTTATACTTGATAAAATTAAGAAACCATAATAAGGTTTATCTTATGAAAAGATTCTACCTAAAGAGTATTAAATTTTCTTTATCAGATTAATTGTAATAATAAAAAAGTATTAGAAATTTATACATTATATCATTAAAAGAATATAGTGGAAATAAAAATTGTAGCAAAAAAAGTAAATAATTAGTAAATAATTTATCCGAAAAAATTGTTATAAAAAACATTGATAAAGGTCTGTTGATTTATACTTTCCAAAAAGTCTACCTTAACCAAACCAGGGTATTCCCTCAATAAGAATTTCAGAGTCTATATTGATATACCATCATGACCTATAACTTTAATGTAGTTGGGACCACTGTACTATTATCTGTAGAAGTCCTTGATTGTACACAACAACAATAAGTGTCACAAAAAGATAACTGAACAAGTTTTTCACTACTGAACTAGATGTTCAAAAATCAGACATGTCATGGGAGTCTTTCTCACTCTAGAAATCACTTCACAATATCAAAACATATAATCTCTCTTTTTTAATGTTTTTATCTCATTCAAATGAGCTCATAATTATCTAAATGGATTCCAATTGTCATATCCCTTCTACAACGATCATATTTTTCCTATAATTTCTGAGGGACTTATACATGTGTCACTCCAAAAATGGTTAGATAGAAACAAAATGTTTAACATAATTATATATGTTAATAACCTTGGAAACATTATAATATCTATGAACCACTAACATGTAATGAAAAAAATATCATTTGTATGAATCTAGGATCTGATAAAATTGGAAAAATATGTTAGGAAAGTAAAGTAGCTTAAACAAATTAAAATAATTTCACTATAGGAAATATTTAATATAGAGTCAAAATATATGAACAATAAGATTTTGGAAAAATTGATATTTGGAGTATGAATTATGATGAATTCAGTGTCTAAATTTTGAGGAAATTGGACTCTGAAATCTAAGGAATTTGGAGTCTGTGTTCACTGGAATTCGGTGTCTGAAATTTTAGTAATTCAAAGACTGAATTTTGAGGAATTCAATGTCTAAATTCAGAGGAATTTGGAGACTGAATTTCAATGAATTCGGAGTCTAAATTTCATAGAATTATGAATCTGAATTTCATAAAATTTTAAGTCTAAAATTCAAGGAATCCATGTTGAATTTCATAGAATTCATAGTTTTAATTTTTGATAAGTTGGAGTCTTAATTTTGGAGAATTAAGAGTCGTTATTTTTTAGAAATCGGAGTCCAAATTTCATATAATTTTGAGACCAAATTTTAGAGAATTCAGAGTCTGAATTTCAAAGAATTCGGTGTCTAAAAATAGAAATAGTTGGTATCTAAAGATCTCTAAGATTCTGAGGACTTTATATAAGAATCCAAATTTTAGGCTTGGGGAAAAAAATTTAATTGGTTTGATATGACATTAAATAAGAGAATGAAAACCAAAGGAAAATTTGTAAAATTTTTTATAGAAAGAATATTTTTCATAAGAAAATAATTCATAGAGAAAGATACTTTTCTATAAAAAAATGTGTTTTTGATTTTCAAAATATAGAGGAACAGAAAATTTATAAGGAAATATTATTGACTCAGCCACCAACATAATATTTGGAGTTGGCAGTAGTGTTTTGTTCTTTAAAAATGTGGTTTCATTATCTCTTCAATGAGAAATTTATAGTGTTTACTAATCACAAGAGCATAAAGCTTATTTTATCACAGAGTGAATTGAATTTGAGGCAAAGGAAGTGGAAAGTAATTTCTTCATATGTTTTATTTCTACTTAATGTACACACTATATAAGAGAAATTTTGTGGTTGATGCATTAGGTAATAAATCATATACTCAGGCGGTGAAACATGTATCAGAACAGTGGAAGTTGATGTCGGTATTAGCCAACATGTAGTTACAATGTGAGGAACAGGGTAGAAGAGCAGTCTTCTTTCAGTTTTTTTGGTTTTTGACTTCTATGGTATAGTTAAAGAAGCATGGGAATTTGATTTTGAATGTATAGAGATAAGGTCAAAACACAATGGTGAGGAGACCATTAAGAGCTATGAACTGAATTGAAATACAGTCTTGTGTTTTTGGAATCAAATGGTGGTACCGGCGATTTTTTAGAAGGAACTTCTCCAGGAGTTTCATCATTCCAAATGAGATTTCCATCATATAATTCAAAATATGTATAAGGAATTGAAATCACAGTTTGGGGGGCTGGTTTGAAAAGCGATGTGGATAAGTTTGTTTTGAGATTCTTGACTTGTCAGTAGGTCAAGGTGGAGCATCAGCTTCCAGCAGGAATGTTGTAATCATTTCATATTCCAATTTGGAAGTGGGGGCCAATAGTAATGGATTTTTTCATAGGTCTCCCAAGAATAGTTAGGAAATAGAATTCCATATGTGTCATTATGGATCGGCTCAAAAAGTTGACCCATTTCATCCCACTTTGAGAACCTCTTATGGTGGAAGATCTATCCAAAATCTATATCTGGGATGTGGAAAATATTCATGGTGTTCAAATTTAGATTGTATCAGATAGATATCTAATGTTCACATATCATTTTTTTAATTCCATACAATAAACCCTTGGGAAACATTTGAAAATGACCACATCGTATCATCCTCAAACGGTTGGCCAATCCAAGAGGACAATATAGACTTTGGAGTATATGTTAAGATATTTTTTGATAGATTTTGGTGGTTCATGGAGGGATCAATTACCATTGGTGGAGTTCTCTAATAATAATAGTTATCAATATTAAATACATATTTCTCTATTTGAGTAATTATATGGACACCTATGTCGTTCTCAACTATATTGGATGGAAACCGGTGAGAAGTCAATTATCGGACAGAGATTTTTCCAAGATACTACATAGAAGATATTGTTGATCTGAAAGAAGATGGGGATGGCTCAAAGTAATCAGAAATTATAAGTAGACCATCTTTGATGATCTTTTTTATTTGAGGTCGGTGCTCATGTGTTTCGGGGAATATCTCCTATGTTTGGACATCATCATTTTGGAAATCATGGTAAATTATCTTCGAGGTATATTGGGACTTTGGAGATACATGAGGGGATTGGAGAGGTGGATTTTTGGTTTGTGTTACCACCAGTGATTAGTGTGGTGAAAAATGTGTTTCATGTGTATCAATTAAAAATGTATCAACTGGATCGTGACCATATGATTTGTTGCAATCATGTTGAGCTGGTACTCGATGCTTTCTTGGTGCACATGCCAGTGAAGATTGTGGATAGGAATGAGAATTTATTTTGTGTTAAAAGCATTATTTTAATTAGTGTTTTGTGGTAGCATGGTAATATTCATGAGGAGGCTTAGGATAAGGATAAAGAGATGGTCGATCAATGGCCCTAGGCTCTTTCAGCAACGAGATGGTTCTCTACTTTCAAAGGATGGAATGTCCAATGGTGGAAAGAATATATCACATCCAGTTTGCTGTATATGGATTTTTGTATGAATTTTTATGTTTTTAAAGTGTTGGGATTATTTGAGATGATGTTGTGAGATTTTGGAATGGTTTTGAATAAGATTGGATTCCATTTTAAGACTGCATGGTTTGAGCACGGTTAGGAGAAACTGTATATGATGAACCATGCGAGTAGTGGGGTACACATAGTTTTCGAACAGTATTCCTAACCATGTGGGGTGGGTCATACGAGGTTCCCCTTCGATGTATTAGCATGGTAATGGTTAGTGTATGTTTTTTCTAACCATGGTATCTAACTAGGCGTCCCATTATAAATAAGATTTTAAAATCCGGGATTAGTCAGTATTTCCATAAAAACACCCAAACTCTTTCCAACTCAATCCTCACTCATGATTTACTATTATCAAGGGTTTGGGTTGCTCTCAAACTTGTTTTGGAATCTATTTAAGGGTTTTGAAAGATGTTTCATGGTGGTTTTTCAAGGGTATGTATCTCCTCTTGGCTTCTTCAAGGTTTTTCTCTATGTCTACTCTTCTCACATTCTTTGTTTTCTAGATCTACATATTTTTAATGTAGATATAGAGTTTCTGTTTCATTATGTGATGATATTAAGGATTATTTATAGTAGGTCAGGATATCTAAAGTGGTTTTGCTGGGAAATTTCTCCGGATTGGTGGTGCAGTTTCTTGTGGGTCGATTTCATTGGAGCCCAAAAGGTTAGTGGATTCTCTCTCGACTCATAATTGTTAGAACTAGATTGATTCTTCCAATTAATTTGTTTTTATGGAATTATTTTTGTGTTTTTTATGTGTGAAAATATTTGGAAACTTCTTAGGTAATTTTTTGAGGATTTTTTGAAGAAAGGGGATTTGGTGGTGTAATGCTTTTGTTATGTGATTTCAAAATGTAGATTTTTAAATTGGTTTCTTGGTTTGGATTTGGAAAATGGTTTATAAAAATGGTTTTGAATAAAAAAGTGGTTTTATTGAAATTTTTTTGGCATGGAGAATGGTTGAAGGTTTCTTTAGTAAATGGGTGGTTGATTAAAGTGAATTGGCTTATGTTGGAAACCATTGTGTGCTTATTGTGGGGCCTTGGTGATTTTTGCTTGATGGTTAATTAAGTGTTATGGCTTGTGTTAATTTGGTTGATGTGGGTGGGATGTATCACTATAAAAGTTTTAGTATGGTGAATGAAAGATCCACCATTATGGGTAGTAGTTGGGATGCACTAATAGTTGGAAATGTGGTGAATGGATTAGATAGATTCTCCACCATTTTGGTTTAATAGTTTTGCATTTCTTTGGAATATGAAATTGGTTGTACTAATGTCAAATGGTGAAATGGATTATGGACTGGTTGTTTCGATTTTCCTTGGGTTTTATGTTTTGGGTAAATGTGCCTTGGTAAGGGTGTGTTTGGCTTATTTGGAATTGTTGAACTATTTAATGTTTTAGATAAACTGTTTTTTATAATCGTGATAACGGTTTTATCCTAGTAGTGTTTATAGGGAAGTAATTTGAGGAAAACATACTGATTATATGTACATACCCCCTAATTTTTCACTTGGCTTCTTTTGCACGTGTTTTATCCTATGACACAAGTAAGGTTAAAGCATCTCATTTTGCTAGAGGTTCGACAAGATTCTTTGTAGATGTTGTGGGGCTTGGAGAATGGAGCTTGGTGTGGAGTTATGGATAGTTTTATAGTTCATTGGGGTCTTGTTGTGTATTATTCCTCTTGGTACTATAATTTTTTGTTTAGTTGTGTTAGCTTTAGGAATTATTATGGATTAGTTTGGTATCCTTTTGATAATGTATGGGTTGTATTGTTTTGTTGACATGAATCATGTAGCTTTGTTGGTAATGAAATATTTGGTTTGTTTATTTCAACTTAATGTTAAAATCGCTCCCCAATAAATATTTAATCCATTGGAATTTATTTCAAGCCTTTGGTACCCTCGAGTAATCTCTTTAGACCAAGTTGATACCGCCGCCCTCTGAAGCCAATGGGATGGGGAGGTATGTTACCTAAAGCATTGCAATTTTTGAATGGTGGAGTTTGGATTGAACATATAGACCATACAATCCATTATTTATCAATTATTAAGGCATGTTTCTTGAGTGACATACAAATATTTAATAGTTTTCGGTATTTAAAAAATTGTAATCCCCTATCACTTATGAAAGGTCTCATCCTCTCATGTCATTTCTACAAGTAAAAATCCTTGTGGTTCAGAAAATCCATTTACAAATCCATTATTTACATCACTCTCGATTTCTAAGATTACTTTTATGAAAATAAATCCATTCTAGAGAAGAATAAGGTATAATCCAGAATAGGTGGTCCAAATAAGAGGTATCATTATTATTTAAGAATATTTTTTAATTTATGATTCCTCCTACATTAAATATTACTCAATTAGTATGATATATTATAATCATTATATCCCATATACTAAGATTTTATTATGTTAATTTCACAACCTAGATCTATCTCTTCTTCTATAAAATAGAAAACCAAAATATCATTCACATGTATGGTGGACTACCACCTAACGAATCAATATAATTCATTTTCCATCATCACCTCTAATAGTTTTTAATTATGATAAATTTAATATTTATATATCTTATTAATTTAATTTTAATATTTATGTAATATAAATATATTAAATAACTTCTTACTTTCCCATCTATTGTAGAATGATAACACTTCTATGTATATGATGGACTACCAGCTCGCAAAGCAATGTGTTTCAATTTTTCATTACCAAATCATATGGATTGTATATTAATGTGTATTTAAATAAATAATATGATATTTATCATATCATTGTCATTATTTCAGTATAATGTATCACCTACCTTCTTTATATCACGATCATTGAAAAAAAGGAAACATTACTCAAGCGTACATATTAAATATCATCTCCATTGTTGTACAATAGATCTTTTTTCAAAACCACGTTTCATGGTTAGTTTTAAAAATATAATTTATTAAAAAAATTATTATTGTTTAATTGTTATTATTCTAGATATGATGGAATAATGACCCATTTTTCCATGATCAACACACAAATTCAGTTTCGATATTATAAACTGAGCATCCTCAAAAAACTGATGTGAATATCAATGAATTGGTAATTAAATATGTCATTAAAATAAAGTATGTTATTTTTTAAATTTTTAGCGATTTAATCTAAAAATTATTGATATATTTTTACCAAACATGAGATATATGGACAAATATAACAATCGAGGAATTGAGGTATGGGTTTTCATCGCAAAAGATTTATCTTTGAGACACATGATCTATTATTAAACTAAATTCTTTTAAATAGTGTAGGGAATAAAAATTTAATATTTGGAAACATTTATTATCTTATTCATGTAATTTTAACTTCAACATAAATCTCTCTTTATTTAAAGTGTTTTTTATTAATTCATTTTTTAATCCATAAGGGAATGTTCCTCAATTTCTTTTCATTGGGGTATATTTTAATAATATTAAATTATTTATTTTATTAAATTTATAAAATTCCCAATTTATATTCCCTAAAAAATATTTTTTACTTTATTGTATTTTGTGTTCTAATTTTAATTAATTTATCCAATGATATTTGACATGATTTTTTCTTGGTGGTAAAGAATTCCAAAACTCAATATATTTTTAGTGCCTTATATTACTTGTTCAATGAATTTGATATTCGAATAATATTCGTGTAATTAATTATGATTTATTTATGTTTAATTTCCAATTTTTGATTTTTATTTAGATATGTTACACGTAATCCATTCAATGATTAATCCTTACATCACCGGTGCGATCTTGGTAAGAGATTTCATCTCGATTTCACCTCCATTGATACATATTCGGTATTATACCCATATTGTTTCAATAAGATGTACCAAATATCCCATTAATATGTAATATAATGAATATAGTTTTATTAATGATATTTAATATTTGAAGTTTATTTATTTCACTCATTGTAATTATGATTCAAAAGTTACAAAAGCAGTAAGGGTTTATTCTTTAATCTTATTTTTTTAGGATCGTTTATACATGAATTTTAATAGAAATAAATTATTTATTAATTATATAATAATCTATTATAAATTTTATTCTCATCTACTTATTCATTAAATATTCAAATAATAGTACCCCTAACCTGTCTTTGTTACATAAAATTGTTGAGAAACTATTTTTAATAAAAAGATCATTTTTCTTTTTAATCGAAATTGTTTTGTATTTCGTATCTAATTTTTTCAACAATTGTTTTAAATAATATTTTTTTTCATATTATATAAAAATTTATTAAAAAAACTAACCAATTATTAACTTTCAAAAAATTGGTTTATAAGGAATCTCTATGTCTCATTCCGAACAAGGCATTTTTTTACTTTTTAGTGAATATGTGTGGAATAGTTTTTTAAACATACTTTTCATGAATAGAATATTTCGACCATCATGGTGAATAAATTATTTGTAGGATTTTCTATAAGTTTAAAATTATATTTATTTTGAAAATATTTCCCATAATATTTTGGAATCCCAATATTTTTAAGAAGTGATTTCAAATTGAAAATGATATTTTCCTTAATAAATATCGCATGTGTTATTTTAAAAAATCATCAAAAAAGAAAAACATTATTTTTATGGATTTATTTTAAATTAGGTATATATCAGTCTCTCACATTAATACCAAGAATATAATACCTTAAATTGATGGTTTCATACATGCCTTATGTTTCTCTCTCAAATTCCTTCATTTTGGAATTTCCTTTGATAATGATATGAGACTAGATTATATAACCCATTTTCTTCAAATGTCTAATTCTTCTGTTGATGCCTTCTAATTTATTTCTATTATCCCAAAGACAAAATCATGAATATTTATTGATGCATCATCCTAGAGAGTGACCTAATTCATTTGGAAAGTATTTACTCTCATGATTCATCATTTATGGGAATTGGGAGTAAAATTAATCTATAATGGTAAATTTAATACCATGTGATATTATCTAGGAATTTAGACTTGTCTCATGTTTATTCCATACTATATGTTGCTACAACATTTCCTCAGTTACCGTGATCTTATAATACATTGTACATTATATTATCCATCTAAGTAATTAATCTTCATCCATATATTTTATGATATCATGTTAATATGTTAACCCTTAAGTTATGATTCCTCAACACATCTATTCATGTGTTGGGATTCTTATCTAACCCTTTTCAATTATGTATTCCCCAGTTTATAATATTTTGTTTTTTGTGCTAAAATGGGATTAGATGATCATTATGGAGTATAAAATAATGATTTCATATTTTAAGTTTTATTTTGATGTATTATGAACCCATTTTTACAAATACACTAGGTCTTATGGTCCTTAGGTTGTAATTAATTGATAATTATATTAAGAGTCATGTAATAATATGTGTACAACTCATGGATCATTATTGTTCACCTCTATGGTGACCAAACCATATATTATAATCATAAAGTCTTCCATCATGTATTTTAGAGGATTCAAACAATAAGAGTGGTTCTATGTATGATTTTGGGAGAATATACCACCCCTTGTATAGATTTATATAAATATAGTGGGATAACTCTAGTAAATAGAATTTCTAATGTAATACTAAAAATAGACAACATATCTATATTCCATTAGTAAATAAATAACAACTAGATTTCTTTAATAGAATGAGTGTTAATAATTTTACAAAATATACCTGAATAAAAGGAACAAATGTAGTCCATCCATATATGAAAATATAAAAAAGTCACGATCACCCACAAATGAGCCATGATTCCTTATTGTTATACATGAAGCTGCTTTGATCCAAAAGGGACACTGCAACAACACGATGCACGATTTTGGAATTCTGCAGTGTCTTTGTGTTGAAGGAAATTACTACAAAATGTGTCACACTTTCGAAGTCTTTTGGTGTGCCCCTCTTCCAGGCTAGATTAAAGTTAATGTGGATGGTTCCTCTAAAGGAAATCAGGTCCTATAGGTTGTGTAGAAATCATTAGGAATCATGATAGTCAGATCCTTGGATGCTTCTATGCGAGCTGTGGAACTACCTCTTCTCTGTAAGTTGAAATGATGAGCATGATTCATTTAGTGAGTGACTCGACCACCGTTATGCAAGCTGTGTGGAATGGTGTGATTCACATTGCGTGGTCGATCACCACTAGCTGGATGAGCTGTATCCATACACTTCTTTACAGCAACTACATCATAACTCCAACATTACTTGAAGCTAACATGGTTGCTGATGGCCTTGAGAATAAGTGGATTAATCGTGATATTACCTGTCTTGATGATCTTCCTGCTAATATAATCCACATTCATCACAAATATTGTAATATGTTTCCATATTTTAGACTCTTGTAGCCCTCTTCCTTATAATAATTTTGCCTTTGTCTTCTATCCTGGCACCACCTTCTTAAAAAAGTAATTTTACAAACTATACCTGAGTAATAAGAACAAATTTAGTCCATCCATAGATGAAAATATAAAAACATCATGATCACCCCCAAAATAGTCTTGATTCCATACTCGATCTTATCTCATAACTCTAGCTAAGATCCCCAACTCATCAATCTAATATAGAGTCCTTTCCCTTACCTGTGCCTGTGGGAAATTTGTTTTCTCAAGTACCTAGTTTTGTGAGTTCAGAACTTGTAATACATAGTAGGACATCACTATTGGGTACCCTAAAAATGTATTTTATAATATGTTCCATATATTGTGTTATATTTTCATAAATAAACAATCATATAATGGAATAAACAATGATTATGTCATAACCATTGGTAATATATGTCTTCCTAGGTGTGAACAAACTTGATTTTCCATGTTTTAGGTTGAAATTGCACATATCACAATAGATTATAAGGCCTATTATAATTTGTGTGCAGTATTTTATAAATTCTCATATGAATCATATCAATAAAATTATAATTCTTCAAGGGAAATGGTAAGGGTGTCTCATAACTAAACAAATACATTACAATAGAATATCCATCCCATATCAAATCAGTGAAATCCAAATGGAATAATATTATGTGAATATAGGTATATTAACCTAATTGTATCTATATAACAACTTCACAAAAAATGAAAGGATAAAAGTGAAACATTTCTATATGGTCACACCATATGGGCTTCTCCACTACTTCATAATAACACCATATCAAGGAGAGATGGAATCCTTGTATATAAGGTCTCACCCCACTGTAATCCTAACCATTTCATATAAACATTAGATGAAAGGGAGAAGTTTCCCCAGTCTATAATGTTATACCACATGGACATGTCATCCCTGAAATTAAAAAAATCATAAAACATGTATTTTTATCCCTTGACTATATTTTATCACTGTGTCAACATCTTGACCATGGAATTTTAACAATAGAAGAATTAGGGAATTAGTCCCTTTCAGTCCCCTTGGCTACCTCAAATAATATATGGTATCTGATCTTACCACGATTTACTGTATCATTTTCACCCTTACACCACTGTGCTAAACTATTATTGTATAAAAATTATAACAAATTGAACTTCATGTTTGTTACCATTATATATTTTAATCAATATTAAAATGGGAAACATCACTTTTTTTATTATTTCAATGTAGGATGAGATTATTTCGAGGGCCCATGATGAAGTGGAAGAAAAATGGGCCAAATTTGACTAGATCCATGAAGATGGGGACACTGTTTTTTCTTGTTTATAAAGTTATGTGAATCAAAATGGGCTCGTATTTTTTATTCTAGTCCACCATGTAACTTGAAACAACTCGGATGAGGAAACCCAAGCCCAATTATGCCAGCAAGGGGACGAACCAACTAGATTTATCCATAACACCATATTTGAGCGAAGCCAAAAGTGGCATTCTGTAACCTGTCCATATATCCGGATACACATGTCCAATAGATTCCATACATTCGATGAAGATTTTAAGGAAGTGGGGATAAAACATTATAGTTTTGTAAAAAGTTATATTTGATTGTCTAATGGACAAAATGCGTGGTAGAATTGGATTGAATAAATCTGTTTCCCCAAAACCTCCTTCCAATTCTCCAATACAATGGAACCTTGGGTGCTCCATTTGGGAGTTTGAACCAGAAGAAAGGTGCTGCCATTTTGGAGTCCCAAAGGATTCCTTCCACCTATATTTGATGTTATGTAGGCTATGGTAAGTTCTACCTCAACATATTTCTCTTCCTCCTCTCCAATGGGTTTCTAAACCCCTTGTGATCACCCGGGGAGGAACGTGATGTAATCCCAAGCTTCATGTTTGTATTATTTTGAATAATCTTTTTAAATATAGGTTGTATGTTGTTTTTAATTATCTATTATTATAAGTTAATTTATTTATATAATGGTATGTTATACTCAAACTCAAATGATCATTTTTGGGGTTACCCTTTCATGTGAAGTTTCACACACCGTTCAGCCCATTTTCTTCCATCATTCAATTGTGGTGTTTATGTGGTTCAAATTGGTCAGTTGAACTCAACTAATAACTGTAAAGTCCATGTAAATTTATAACATGGTATCATAAAGAAATAACATACAACCCTTGATAGTAGGTTGAGTTCTTCGTGTGTTGCCTTGGTCAATTTCGGTTATGATGTCAAACACAAATCACCCAATCATCGGCGGTGTCCGGTGAATCATTGTGTGTTTCAAAATGAACCATAGAAGGTATCCTAGTATAAAATCTATAACATTATGGTTCTATGTGTTAGAAACTAGTTATTAAAATATCATGACCTTATATCGTGAAGTGATGAAGGATGAACATCATGACTGTACCCTGAGTTGATACCGCTTAATTAATTCTCTTAATTTCTATTTTGTTTTATCATATTCATTTTCTATTCTCATATTCAATAATAAAACCCCAAAGATTTAAAAAAACTAATTCCACTTCTACTTTCATAACCAAACATCTTTTTTTAACTAATTATCTAAGGCTCCATTGAGAGACATCCTAGGGTTGATTCTATACAGCATAAACTATTGTAAAAAATAAACATCTAATTGGACATGCTCGACAGTGCGATCAAATTTTGGTGTTGTTTCTAGGAATCCAAAATCATTTATTTGACTTATTTCCTTTTAGTTATTTAATTTAATTATTAATTAGAATTCCTTTTAACACCTCACCTCTATTGGATTGTTTTTGTTTTAATTTTCTGTTTCTATTTTTGGTTGTTTTTTACTGTTCTTTCTCTCTATCTCTCTTATCTCTCTTATTCTTCTCCATATCACTAGATATAATTATTTAGTATGAAATTATATTCTCCTTTAACCCTTACTAATTAATTTTATCCATATTCAATCATGAAAATAACATTAAATCTCATTTTCATGACTAGATCGGAAAAAGAAAAATTTCTTCAATTTTACCCTGAAATTGAAAAGACACTTCACTAAAAAATCTGGGAATGTAGAGCAGGTAAATCAAGTAACACTGAGGAACCTCTTGTGGATTCTCAAGTGGTCTTGAACCACTCAAAAATTGAACTCAATCAAAATAATGTAAACATGGCTGCAACATCCAATATCCTGAGGAAGCATCCTACATTGAGTTGAGATTAGGCCTCATCCAGCTTCATCCTAAATCCCATGGTCTTCCCGGTGAAGACCCTCATGGTCATTTTAATGAGTTTCTCATAGTTTTATCCACCATGGAACCCCAAAATGTGTCTGAGGACCTAATTAAATTTAAGGACTTCCCTTTTTCCCTAGATGGTGTAGCCAATGATTGGATATACTATTTTCATACCATAATTAGAGGATGTAATTACCTAAAAAGACTATTTTTAGAGATTTTCTTCCCTACCTCCCTAATTCCATCAATTAGGAATGAAATTTGCAGCATTAGGCAATCACAATGAGAGATCTTTCATGAATACTTAGAGAGATTCAAAAACCTTTACTCAATCTTCCCCCACAAACTAATTAGTGAACAATAATTAATCCAATATTTTATGAGTGACCTATCCCAATGGATCGTGGAATGATTGATATAGCAGCTGGTGGTAATTCGGTTGATAAAACTCCTTCCACTGCTCGTGACATAATAGCAAACATGGATCAATATGCAAAAAAATTTGGTACATGAGAAATTTCACCCACCCAAAGAGTTCAGGAGGAAAGTCATTCATCTCTTGAAGTAAAGTTAGACAAAAATATTGATGAGATTCATACCCTTCTAAGGCAATTAGCTCAAGAACAATGTTGTTCAAAATCTCCTATTGTTCTAATACATTATGGTATTTATTCCAACAATACTCATTTTTCTGACCAGCTCCTACAACATCAAGATTCACCCGAGTATTGTGCAGCTATGTTCCCAGGGCATCCATTCCAACAAGCACCTCCTTTCAAGCAATATCCATTCAGACCAAATCCAAAACCCGGTTGGCATGCATAACCCCAGTATCAACAAAGAGGAAACTCAAGCTACCCAAAGATGAATTGGTATCGACAATTCCAAAGTATGAAACCTCATCATCCTTTAACATCTCAAAACAATCATCCTCATCCTCCCAAATTTGAAACAAGCCTCGAGGATATGGTGAAATAAATTGAAACCCAGAACCTATAGTTCCAACAAACCACACAATCAGGTATTCAAGACCTTCAGACTCATGTGGGGAATTTAGAAAACACCATCGGTGATCTTAAGATGTAATGTTCTAGACAGATATCATCCCAACCCATTTACAATCCAAAGGATAATGTTAATGTATGTGCAGTTACACTTCGTAGAGGTAAAGAAGTTTCTCCTTCTACCGATTCAATGCAACAGGTATGTCCCCCTATTGGAAACACTCTTTATCTAACCATAAATGTTTCCAATGAAGAAAAACAAAAAAAAAGAGTAATAAAATTATCATTGATGATTCAAATGAACGATATTTTCCTCTTCCTTTTCCCCAATGACTCTATAAATCTACGAAAAATTATGATAATGATATTGATACTAAAATAATGGATACATTTTAAAATGTTCATGTTAACATTCCATTATTGGATAGAGTTAAACAAATCCCTCGACATGACAAATTTCCTAATGAACTTTTCACCCATAGACGAAGTCTAAAGGGTAATGAGAGAGTCAACTTAGGGAGGAATGTCTCAACCTTGACTCAATTATCAATTCCAACCAAATGCACGGATCTTATAACATTAACAATACTTTGTACCATAGGGGAGACATTATTTTCTGATGGTATGAAATATTTAGGTGCTTCCTTTAATGTTATACCTCACTCCATGTATACTTATTTGTAGGTTGGAGATCTTCTACCAATATGAATTGTCGTGAAACTAGCCAACCGATGTACAAGGAATCCGACATGAATGATTATGGATGTCCTTGTAAGAGTGAATAATCTCATCTTCCTGCAGATTTCAACATTATTGAGATATAAGATACCGAAACCAAAGGAAATTCTCCAATCATACTTGGGAGGCCATTCCTCAAAACAGAAAATACGATCATCAACATTAAAAAAGGTACATTGTCCATGCTCTTTGGTGGAGAAAAGGTGAGTTTTAACATCCTTGAGGCTATGAAACATCTCTTTTAAGAGCACTCCACTCTTCCTGTATAATTGATGGAAGTGCTCTGAAACAATGCACACATGCACAATTATCCCCTCAACCCATACTGTGATTTATTTTCGCCTTCTTCAACCTTGGATGATTTGAGTTTTGAGTCATGTTTTGTGTGCTCTGTGGGTTCTAAAAAGTGTAAATTGTGTTCTTTCATTGATGATTGTGTTCACTCTAAGGTACCCATGACCGTAGATGATTATGAAATATCATTTCAATACATTATCTATCTTTTGAAAGTAAAAATTAGAAAATATATAGTTTAATGGACCTAAATACCCCTAAAAGGACTCCCTCTGTTCAAAATATGCCTCTCTTGAGGGTATTGACCAATTTCCCGTCATTATTTCCAATAACCTCTCTTAAAAACAACAATCAAAACTATTCCACCATTTTAGAGAGTTTAAAAAGGAAATTGTATGGACATTGGTTTATATTCCTAAGATTAGTCCATATATTTTTATGAACCATATATTTATGGATGATGAGTGTAAGCCTGTGAGAAAATATCAACATCGGTTGAATCCCTCACTCCTTGAAGTGGTAAAATTGGAAGTGAGTAAATTAGTTGATGTGGGGATCATTTGTCTAGTATAATATAGTAAATGGATTATCCTAGTACCAATTTTTCCTAAAAAATAGGAATAACAGTTGTGTCAAATGAATGGAATGAATTGGTTCCAACACATGTGAAAAACTGTTGGCTAGTCTGTATTGACAACCTTCGACTGAATCATGCCACATGGAAGGACCACATTCCTTTAACTTTCATTGACCTAATGCTATAATGATTAGCTGGTAAGTCCCATTATTGATTCCTTGATGGCTATTCGAATTATTTTCAAATCCATATTTCCCCTGAGGACCAAGAGAAGAGTAAATTTATCTGTCTAATTGGCACATTTTCATACAGAAGGATGCCTTTTGGCCTATATAATGCTTCTGGTAATTTCAGCGATGTATGTGGATTATTTTTTATGGGTACCTAAAAAATTGAATGGATGTTTTTAAGGATGATTTCATAGTTTAAGGAATATCCTTTTCTGATTTTTTGGATCACTTAGGTTCTATCCTCTGTCATTGCAACAAAAAGATCTTACATTAAATTATGAGAAATTCCATTTCATGGTTGGATGTGGGATAGTTCATGGGAATGTTTTTTTAAAAGAGGAAATTCAAGTGGATAAATCAAAAATTAGACTAATTTCATCTCTTTAATATCCAAAATGTGTTCGTGATGTGTGATCATTATTTCTGAAATTCTTGTTTTTAATGCGGATTCATTAAAGACTTCAGTAAGATCGTACTTCCCTTGTCCTAGTTATTAAAAAAGGATTCTGAGTTTGTGTTTGATAAATATTTTGAGGGTGATTTCATTTTTCTAAAAAGGATACTCACATCACCTAATGTCATAAAAATACCATTGTGGGATCTCCCCTTTGAGCTTATGTGTGATGAATCTAACATTGCTGTTGTGGTAGTTTTATCACAAAGGGTTGAGAAGGCTCCTCATGTCATTGTGAATGTCTCACGTACCCTTGACCATATCCAAGAAAACTACACAAACACTGAAAATGAACTAATTTCTATTGAGTTTTCCTTGGAAAAATTATGTTTATATCTTATCAGGTAAAAAATCATTTTCCTTTCTGATTATGATGTCATCTGTTTTATTCTAATGAAACCTGATTCCAAACCCCACCTCATTCGGTGGATACTCCTCCTCGTAGAGTTTGACCTTGAGATTAGAGATAATAGAGTGTAAAGTGTGGTAGCTTACCACATTAGTAGTATTTCCCCACTATTGGACAATTATGTTGACTCACCCCTCCCCATTAGAGAATTATTCCTTCGTGAGAACCTTTGGGATGTTGTGGAACTTACCCCCTAGTATGAGGACATTGTGAATTTTCTAGTAACATATAGGGTCCCCACTGATTTCAGTATTTCAGAATCCCAGATACTTAAGCATGATTCACATTGTCACATTTGGGATGACCCATATTTGTGGAGAATTTTTGGTGACCAAGTAGTTCGTTGGTGTGTCCCTGACCATGAGTTCACATCTGTTTTGACCTTCTACCACACCTTGGAATATTGGGGCCAATTTAGCTCTCAACATACAGCTCGAAAGGTCCTTAACTCAGCGATTTATTGGCAAACTTTGTATTGTGATCACCATATATTTTGAAAGTCATGTTGTTTTTGTCAATTCACAGGGAGTATCTGTAAGAAGAAATAAATTCCCCAACATCCCATGTTATTTGTTGAGATCTTCGATGCATGGGTCATAGACTTCATGGGGATTTTTCAAAATTCATTTGTATTTTTGTATATCTTATTGGCTATTTACTATGTATCTTAATGGGTGGAAGAAAAGGACACTCGGACCGATGAATCTCAAGTGGTTGTTGATTTTGTGAAGTCCCAAATTTTTAGTTGGTTTGGTTTACCTAGATTCATAATTAGTGATTAGGGTTCACAGGTTGGCAATCACGACATAAAAATTTAGCTTCATAAGTATGGGGTTGTACATAAAGTCTTTATAGTATATCACCCCCAATCTAACAATCAAGCAGAAATCTCGTATTGAGAAGTTAAGAGGATCTTGGAAAAAATGGTACAACCTAATAGGAAAGATTGGAGTTTTCACTTTGATGAGGTACTTTGTGCATATCGTACAACTTTTAAAACCCAAATTGTAATTTTACAATACTGAATTGTGTTTGTAGAGGCATGTCACCTCCCAGTAGAGGTAGAACACCATGCATGTTGGGATGTTAAAGAATGTAATATGAATCTTTCATATACAGGTGAGAATAGGAAGCTGAAGATGAAAAAGTGGGAAGAAATTTGACATGATGCATATGAGAAATCGCAGATCTATAAGGAAAAGACAGAGGCTATCCATTGTAGAAGGATTCATTACCAAAAGTTTCATATTTTTTAAAATGTAATCATGTATAATTCCATCCTAAAGCTCCACCCATGTAAGATTCGTTATCGATGGCTCGGTCCTTATATCATTACTGATGTTTATACTTTTGGTGTTATACATGTCTTGAATGAAAAGTGTGGAAAAAGGATTTCTGTAAAGGGGAAGAGGCTCAAACCCTTCTATGAGGATTTTCGAAATCATATCATGGAAGAAATCCAACTGACAGACTACACATATGACACCACTTAACAGGTTGTCCCTTATCCCTACCTTCATTTTTTTATCTATTTACTTAAAATACATTCATTGAGGAAAATTTAACTCTTAGGTGTTGGGTGAAATTTCATATTTAGGATTTACAAATAAACAAAATTAAACCAAGTAATTTTTAAATTTTTTATTTCTTTTTCCTTACTTTGTGTTTTTAGATAATAATTGATCATAAAAAGAATATACAAAATCATTTTTCAGGCTTGAGTTGATTATGGGGAAAATTCCATTTTTTTGTAAAAATGATTTTCAAATGATGGTTGATATGGAATATTTTTCTAGAATTTTTATTTTCAAATCATTCTTAGGTGTTTAATGGATTTTTTAAACCCTTACGTCATTAACACTGAGCAATATTTTAGTCCCATAACCGAGAGATATTCTAAGCCGTTTATTGCATATTATTTCTTTTAATAACTATATTGTGAGTCTTAGGTCATGTATAGAAACTATTAATTTCAATGATTCTATTTGAAACCATAAGATTCACGTATTCTACATTCATGATAGAGGTAATTGTTAACTAAAAGGCCTTTGTAAAATTATCCTCTATTTTTAGCCGCCATTACATTTTGTCCATCAGAAGCCTTAGAGACCATGAAATGCATGTTAGGTAGCCCCATTACAATATAATATATCCCTACCTATCCATATCATGTGTATATTCTTGTTTCATTTTTTGCAAGTGTGGGAGAGAGGTTTTTTCCATGGTAATTAGGGGGAGAGAATCATTGTTATGGGCTGATATAAAGGGTGGCTAAATTGGGAAATGGATTCACAATCCATATTACATCATTGTTTTACACATTTTTCCCTATTTATCGCCAAAAAATCTATACATTAAAAAAATATTTATTTAAATTGAAAAAAACAGAACAAAAGAAAAGGTGGAGAAAAGGGGTGGTTTACTCATTATTATTAACTGTATGGTTGTGACCCACAATGCTAGACAATGGGGAGAGTGGGTTGGAAGTGATACGTATTGTTACTGGTTGAGTGTGTACATTAATTTTGAACACATAATGAATTTTTACATAGTTTGTACATAAGAGATCAAACACTCCTCTTCTGCCACATATTTTTAAACATTAAATCCTACCAACCCTTAAACATCAGAACAACATGTTGGAAGTCCTCCTGAGTATCACACTTATTTCTACCGGTAGAGAACTGGTAATCTTGGAAAGAATATGGTATGAAAACATAAACTCTATGAAAATAGCATAAATAAACATTAATATTTTCCTTGAGTAATGAGGGAATGTTTTTAGGTGAGGTGGGATGTGGCAAGTTGCATGGGTGAACAAATAAAGATGAACAAATTTAAATGTGAGAAAAGAAAAATAATTGGAAAATTGATTCCATAAACGAAACACGATGAATTTCATTTTAAAAGAATTTTACATGTTTTCACACCTTTGATTTATAAATGGTTCATGATTATGATATTATAGATTTCGCAGAAGCACACATGTTCAAGTGTGGTGTTGTGATCATACCATCAATCACTATTTTATTTTCAGCTTTATATCACTCTACTAAATTTGTTTGGTATTGAAAATTATAAAAATAATAATAAATTTATGTTCATGTTTTATACCATTATTTTGTGGTTATCACTATTAAAATGGGAAATATTACTTGTTTTGATGATTTAAATGTAGGAGTAGATGATTTGGAGGGCCTATGAGGAAGTAGATGAAAAATAGGCCATAATCGCATGGATCCATTAAGACATGTACACTGTTTTGCCTATTTAGAAACATCAGTTCATCCAAATGGTCTCATAGTTTTAAATCTAGTCCAATATTTAATTGGATTTATCACTTATTAAGAAACTGAAGCCCAATTTTTCAATCAAGGGTTCCAACTGACCTGATCTATTAAGAACACCGAATTTGTGCAAAGTCAAAAGTGGTTATATGTAATATTTCCATATATCTGGAT
The DNA here is from genome assembly GCA_963277665.1 of Viscum album. Taxonomy (NCBI): domain Eukaryota; kingdom Viridiplantae; phylum Streptophyta; class Magnoliopsida; order Santalales; family Viscaceae; genus Viscum; species Viscum album. Next base: position 158,838,830 of record OY728155.1, on the reverse strand, counting down.
CCACTTGTCCTATTCATGCCAAACATTTGGTGGTGATATTCCAGAAGTGGGGCTGAAACATTGCAGTTTTGTCAAAATGGAGATTGAATTGTCTAATAGACAAAACACATGGTATAATTTGTTTGAAAAAAATCTATTTTCCCAAATACAACCATCCAATTTTCCTATATAATGGCACCTTGGACTATCCATTTGAGAGTTCAAACCAGATTCAAGGTGTTTCCTTTTTGGTGTCCCAAAGGAGTCCTCCGACCAATATTTGTGTTCTAGAGGCTATGTTAAGTTCTACCTCAGCATCTTTCTCTTCCACCTCTCCCTTGGGTTTCTAAACCCCTTGTGATCACCCGGGGAAGAACGTGAGGTAATAATGAGCTTCATGTTTGTATTATTTTGAATGTTAATTTTAATTCCAGGTCGTATGTTGTTTTTATTCATCCTCTATTTTAATTTAATTGAGTTATATATTGGTAAGTTATACTCAAACTCAAATTATCATGTTTGGGGGTACCCTTTCATGTGATGTTTCACACACCTTTCATCCCTTTCTCTTACCCTATTCAATTGCAATGTTTGCTTGGATAATATTGGTCAATAGAACTAACATATGCACTATAAAGTTTATTTAAATTTATTTCTTGGTATCACAATGAAATAATATGCAAACCTAGGTAGCACATCAAGTTCTTCGTGTGTTTCCTTGGTGAGTTTCATTTTGAAGTTGAACACAAATCACCCAATCATTTGCAGAGTCTGGTGAATCATTATGTGTTTTCGACTGAGCCCTGGGAGGTATTCTAGGATAAACTAAGTAAAATTCTAGTTCTAGGTGTTACAAACCATGGATTAAAAGATCATAACCCTATATCATGAATCGATGAAGGATAAACATCCTCAGAGTACCCCGGGTTGATTACGCTTAATTAATTATATTAATTTCTATTTTGTTTTATCACTTTCATTTTATATTCTCATCTTCAATCAAACCCCCAGGTTTTAAAAAACCACATTCCCCTCCTACTTTCATAATTAGACACCTTTTTTTTGAATTAATGGTCAAAGGATTTTTCGAGAGATGGCCTTGGGTTGCTGTGATACTACAGAAATTCTAGTTAAAAATAAAAATCTAATTTGATGCGCTCAAAATGGGATAAATTTCATTAGATAATGGGATGTTACATACCTTTATTTATAGAATATTATCCTATGATGGGGAATTTTGGGTCATGCATGATCTTTCTCCCATGAATCTTGATCCCAACTTGTATTATTGAAAATATACTAGAGAACAGTGGCCCCATACCAAAATCATATTAGCTCTAAAGCATCTTGATCTAGTGAATAAAATATATATATCCCTTGGATATGCATCGTATGTCTATATCTCTATCTACCCATAGGTTTGATAACCCATCATATTAACCTATTAATTTTTAAAATACACCATTATAAATATTAATTTATGGTTTGTAAAAAAATCCATCTGATAATAAAAAAATAAAATTGGGTATAACACTATACAATATAATCAGGTACACATAATGATAAAATTAATTGATTATTTAATGCTATATATGAAACTAAAAATAGTTTAAAAAGGTTTCTTATGATCCTTAAGTATAATATTGGTCATTTTTAACAATTTTAACCTAAATACATGTCTAGAACCGAGGAATACACTTATAAATTAAAGAAAAATTGGAATATTGAGTATAATTCTCCCCATAAATAAGTTATAAAAACTAAAAATGATAAATAACACTAATAATACATCATTTTAAATCCTCATGTTTTCCTTACAAAACATCTTATATATCTTACTCAAAGGAGTCTAAGGGAACCTATCCTGTGTCCTATTTGTTATGGTCTACTGAGATGATATCCCTATAGGGCCTAATTTCTAATTCATATTGTTTTAGATATTGAAAATCATCCATGGTGACTATCATATAAATCTACTTCACATTAATGGAAACAATATCTCACCAGTTTCTTAAAATATTTCTCCAGTAATGAAATAAATTTCCCTAGTCAAAGAGTCCTGTCAAACGCTCTTAATTACGTGTTTTTCTTATATTTATGTAGATTAAGGTACCTATTCCTCTAACTACATGTCACAATATATCTCAATTAAATCCCTAAATATGTCCCAATAATTATAACACTCACTTAACTTCAAACCCATGACTATAGATATCCAAGGAATCCAGGAAAATCAATTAGAGGGGCCATCACATCCTTATAAATCCATACCCATATATGGATAAGGGGGAAAATCATCCTTTTATTTGGTGAATCAAATAAAATAGTTGATACCACATATCACACATCTCATGTTAGAATTCATATACCATATATAAATGTTAGGGACCAAAAATATAAAAAAATATTTGAGCCCTTAAGAAAAGGAAGATCACTATCACCTAAGCCTGTCTTAACCTCTTCAATCTCTTTTACCCATTGTCCAACTAAATGAGGGAATTAATCCACAAAATTACAATTTATTTAATTATAAAATAATTAAAATTAGTTAATATAATAAATCCATGCTTAATTCAATTTTTAATAATCAAAATATATCTCATTGAATGATGCAATAAAGTAAAAACCTTTAGAAACATGTTTTGAATCACTCTCAAAACATCACAAAAACCACCATCCGTGAAATACCTAACACATGATATCCATTTAATGATCGATTACATTAAAATTTGATATAAAAAAACAAAATAAATTATACTAGTATCTTAACTCAATAAAAAATACATGAAAAATCAAGAATTAATCTTCTCAAGACCTCTTCTAGTCAAGCCATGCTAAATCCACATCAACCCAGCCTGATTCCACTATGATATAGTCCAATTGATATATAATCCCTACGTAACATCCATAAAAATTAGAACAAGGTTAATGGAACCAGTATAACAGATCTTGGGCATGATAACCAACCTTAATCATTGATGTAACTCTCATCAAGCAACTTAGATCCATGGATGAAGAGAATAGCGGCTCAAAGAAAAACATGACACATCTGCCTCTTTTCAATAATCCCTAGATGTCCAAATATGAGTGGATTTTTAAAATAAATAAAACCCTAAAATTTCAATACTTATTCCATATAAAATATAAATTATAAAAAACCACTAAAACATTAAAGGATTAACTAGAATTCTGTCACCCACTAAGGTTCTGCTAGAAAATAACTAACCCACTAGTGGGGTGAGAAGAATCCTAGGCCCATGAACACAATAGCCTATATTCTGTTAACACCCCAACTAGCAATTCAGATGAATACTAATACAACCATTAACTCCCCCTCATCTACCCGATTCGTTGAAAACTCATTCTTTCAAATAATTACAAGGAATGTAAAATTTCTAATTATAAATATGAATCTAAAAATTAAAATCTTCCACAATTCTGACCTCACTTAAACCAGAATTTTCCTCATTTATTGTCACAAAAAAAAATTTAACCATCACAAAACCATATCTTGAGATATTTTTTCATGAGAAAATTATCCACCCACCTTACATTGGTTAATTTATGTGACACATACAAGACAAATTTATATACCACAACCATAGGGGAATAATAATTTTCCATAATTCCTCTCAAATTTCATATATAAAAGTGCTCTCCGACTACCTCGTTATAAACCACACCTAATGTTATGTTTTCTCTATAAAAACATCCTAATATCACTCAATATGGTCTGTGGTGAAAATGAGGAATACTGGTGGTGAATCAATTCTCACAAAATTATTCCATCAACAAATTATATTCCTTCAAGAGGTGTGTAGGATAAATCCAAAAACATTTATAATCAAGATGATTTATAAAACTAAAAATAAATAACATTATTGTAATAATTATACATGGTTTATTATATCTTTATGGTAGGCCATTCCAGAATAATCATGGATATTTAACCCACATCACAATGTAATTGTATTTTCTCAATGAATATTTAATAGATAAGGAATATAGTCTTAATGTCTTAGAAAATATGTTTATTGATAATTATATTGTTTCTACCCAACATTACAAAATGAAAATAAAATAAAATCTGAAAAGTGATCAATAATATGTGTAACCATGAATGTGTGATATATTTCACTCGTGAAATGATTTTTTCCAGTATATATATGTGCATCTACTCTCCTCTCAATAGCGAACCCTTTTCTCTCAAGAATAATATGTGAATAAGATCTATTACCGCATATTTATTTTATATTAAATAATATTTAAATATTTATAATGTGTAAAAATCCATGACACATAACCAACTTCATGTTGTAATATTTTATCAATCTTATATAAATAAATCATGGATCGTATCCATGTTATCACATGGAAAATATTATATAAAATAATTAAAAATTAATAATATTATTATAAAATTATTATATTTTTTCTAAAACCATTATGTATACATTATATTCAAATTAAATCAAAATACGTTATGGGTTATATATTAACCATTTTTAAGTCAAGATAAATACATAATCCCATTATTACATGATTTAAAAACTATGATATTTTTTGTGTACATTAATTTCAGTAACATATGTATTTTTCATTCACAACATTCTAATATATTATATCATAATTCATTAACACATGATTTCTTTCTAAAATCTATGGAGTGATTTATTTCTAATTTTTACTAGAAATAACATTTTATAAAATCCTTAAATTTATATAAATCTAAATATATAAATTTTTGATCATAAAATTCGAAAAAACACTATGAAATGTTCTCATAAAATTTTTATAATGGCTTACTTCTAATTTTATTTTAATATTATAACATTTATACCAAATCATAATGAAATAACTTCAAGGTTTTATAATTTAGTTATATCAATTTAATATATATCTATAAAACTAAAATGGAGTGAAATGAAAAATTATGAATATGTAGGCAATATATATTATAATAAAAGAACTTATAAGTCAAGAATCATCAACGTAAGAAACAACTATATATGATTATCACAATTTGAAATCGATCCAAACCCCATATCTCCACGTTGTGTAATGATAATGAGAGAAAATAATTTCTCGAAATAAGAAACAATACTAAAATATTCATGTATAATTTTCTCTTTTATAACATCTCCTCTATCAAAAATATTGTTTGCAGTGGGAGTATCCTCTAAATAAAGCTAATTACTATCGCTTGGAAGTGTTGTTGTAATCCCATTGATCATGCAGAAATTATAATTTTAAAAATTGAGAATTGAATAAATTTATAATGGTTGATTTTATGTGGAGGCTAATAAATTCGATCATGGAGACACTAACAATTCTGAATACCATATTTCTAAGAAGGATTAAATCGAGGAATTTAAACATTGTGGACTCCTCTAAATGTCATAGCCTCAAGGCCTACTTTTCCAATATTTTAGTGAATTCCAACTAATTAACTTATATAAATTTATCCCTCAACTTCTAGTTTTAAATGGATATGTATACCAATTTTTAATCTCTTAAATTCAGCGAATCCATTATTATATGAAAATTCATCGATTAAGGGGGAAATGGAGAAATCTTTGGATGTTATCATCTTTAATTAATTTCTACACCATGAATCAAACATTTATAGGTGGAGATGACCCCTTAATATAGAATACTTCCTCAAATGGGAGACTGACCTATATAATGTTCTAATGAGAAGTTTTACCTAGGTCAAATTATTATATAGAATTTTTGAAACACCCCATATATTTTTTGATTTATTGTTTTTTGAATTATTTTAATCTTTCTGAAATTTTCTATTTAACACAACACTAAAAATAGTTTTGTTTTATATGTTAATATTTCATTATACACAACACCAAGTCAATCATTCACTATACTCAACATAAATTATATCTTTCTTTAAACTGAACACTGAGGTTATCTTACATTAAATGAATGACTAATTTTCCTTTCTGGCTTGCGTAGCATACAAGACTGAGTTTTACCAAACAACGATATATTAATTAAAATATTAATATATATGATATAACCTATACATTAAATTAGAGGTAATGAATATTATTTAATAACTTATTAAAATACATGATTGAACATTAGGTACAAATTAATTCTAAATGAATACAAGAACCAATTGAATATAAAGGGAATAATTTTATAAAAAAAACTATTATTTTATTAAAGAATCATTATTCTAATAAATTTAATTAATTAATATTAGTGAAATATGTAAATTAAATATATATTTTATATATTTAGTTACATTATTTTTTTAATTCATTCAATTTATTTTATATGAATTAGAAAGAAACAAACCGAACATCACACACAAAAACATAAATTTTTAGAATAGAAGTATTACCACATTTTATGGGTGAACCAATTTTAAATATATATTTGGTAACTTTTATAAATTTAATATGTCCAAATAAAATTCAATTTTCAAATAAAAACATTAAAATTATGTTCGGGTGAATTTTTGGTATTTTTCCTGTGATGTTTTATTTTTTGATGAATAGTTAAAAATACGGAATTTTAATTCAGAAATGCTTTTACATATAATTTATTTATAAGTTTAAAGTATATTTATAATTGGTTTTAGAATATAATTTTTTATATTATTTCTAAATTAATACAATTTAGTTCATTGGGATTAATTTCACTCTGAAGTTAAATAAAAAATCATAGGAAACGTTGGAACATTTTAACATGAAAACCCTACATTGTCATCCCAACTGTAAGATTAATTTTAATTTAAATTCAAAAAATTTTGTAATTTGAATTTGTAAAAAAAAGGATTAAATAATAGGAATAAACATAATTTATAATTTAAAATAATTTCAACTTAATATTTTGTCAAACAAAATATTAGTGGATGTAATTAAAACAAATTACAATGATTAAGAGGAAAATTAGCTTAACAAAGTAAAAACATTAATCTTAAGTGAATCAATTACCAATACAATTTTAAAAAATCCAATTTATGATCATATTTAGAATCTATAATCTATTTTGTTGAATTTGGTACATTCTTGGATCCAAATTACAACGAAAAAAATATGTGTTCAATTCCTATTTCCAAAATTTGTAAGAATGTCACTCCTCCACCACAATAAAATAGCACTCACCCATTCCCATTACTCACTCTTCCCAAGACCTCTAGATCAAACAAAATCAACTCACATAATCTACTAAAATCCCTAACATCATTCTAGAATCCTCTCAATATGATTAAATCCATCTAATAAATCTCTTTGGTGAAAACCTAAAAGAGTTATGAAAAGAAGAGGCAACATCCATCCTTACGTTCCATTGATTTATTTTCATTATCCACCCCTAAAATATTTGTATGACAATACAATAAAATGAAAAAACAATTCATAAACATACTGAGATATTTTATTCTAATTGTTTGACCTACACTTTCACACACTTCCATTTAATTGGTAACTAACCTGTTATTCTTGTGTATGACGGACTACCACCTCACGAAACAATGTTGTTAATTTTTCCATTACCACCTATCATGGTTAGTCATTATAAAGAAAAAATTATTTTTAAATTATATGTATAATATTAATGATATATATAATTCATGAATTATTAAATAACACATATCTTCATTCTTATAATATTGTGTTAAAATGATAATTTCTTTTGGGGAAGTGTGGACTTTCACCTCCTCAAAGTGATGTGACTCGTTCGCACTCTATATGGAATGTATTAAGGTTTGGTTTAGTAAAATTATATAATATATATGCAATAAAATTTCTACATTAAAAAATATATATATATTTTCTTTATTTTCTTTCTATCAATATGATAATAAAACTGAAACAGTGTTAATGCATACATATGGCCTACCGTCTCAGTGAATGGTGTATTACATCTCATAATTATATATTTTATATATTATTCAAAATAAATATATACTAAAAACATGTGATAATGATTTCTTGTTTCACATTGTTTAAATATTGAAATAATGATCTAAGTAAGATGATCAGGAATATTAAGTCAAAATATATAAAAATTTAAAGAAATTATTACCTGAAATGTAACATTAACTTAGAGTTTGTTAATAAATCTGTAATATAAAGTCATTAAAAAATACTGTAAGGAATTAGATATAATTATAAGATTATTTGGTAAATTTATAATAAATTAATATTTATTTTACATGAGATTTTGAATTTGAAAAAATAAATTCAAGACTTATGGTAAGGGAATTTCATCTCACTTTTTATTTCTATGAGTAAATGCCATATTCAGTAGTTGATTATTTTGTGTTGTGTATAGAATACCCTATTAAATTATATATAATTAATTTACATTATTTAATGATATTAAAATATTTAATTCATTTTATTATTTCATGTGAATAAATATTCTAATGTGACTCAAGTAGTAAGGGTTTTCTTGCCTCAAATTAATGTTTTATGAAAGAAAGGCCATGTTTACTACCTATTTATTATATATGTTGAACTTACAGATCATGGATATATTATTTTACTCTCATAATAATATTTGTCACTATTTATATATTTTTTTATGATATTTATTTCATGGGGTTTATGTTTCAAAAGATACCAAATTGATAAAGTAATTTAGACATAATTGTTCTTCTTTGAGGCACATGACATGTTAGGAACATATGTTTATTTATGAGGTGTATATACATTAATTGTAGATGTTATATCATGAAACCCATTCATTTCATGAAAATTGGAGATTAATTTAATTTAATTTTCTTATATGATGATTATAAATCAAGGTTTCCAAATTTTATTGTATATTTAAAAATCTCATTGTTTATCGATATTATTTATGATTATGATTCCATTGTTGAAATTTTACGATCCATATCTCAAGAAAAGCATGAATTATCCTATCACCGATTTATATATGATATCTTCATGTATTGGTACCACTCTTCCACTCATTGGTACAATATATTATTAATTTTTTTTAATAATGTCCCACATTACCTATCTTAAGATTGAAATATGTAATCTTTGAAAATAATGCTCTATAAAAATGATTTAGAAAATGATTGACTATTATAAAATATTTTTTAAATGGAATTTTTACCTATGTTATAACTTTTAAAAAAATATTTTTAAAATGGTTTTTCTCATCTTATTTTTATCAAATAAGATTTTATCATTTTTAATGTGTAAAAAAATGTCCGGTATATACAGACTTACCTACTATCATGACTATAATTTACTTAAACCTTACATTGTAAGTTTACAGGATTTTATTTAAGAAAAACTTTTTCTTCCAAATATTCTAAAGATTCATTTATTTTAATGTAGAATTCAAATAAAAATGTTTTCAAAAAAATTTATTTTCACTAAGTGTTTTAATTATTTTCCGGAATTCATTATATGATTTCAGTATATTTCTGAAGAATAATGATTTAAAAAAATCAGGATTATTTTGAATGTTTTAAAAGATTTTTTTTTTCAAAATCTCATTCAAGATTCTTAAATGTTTTAAAGGTTATTTCTAAGGAAATTGGTTTTAAAAATGTTTTATGTTTTAAAAAGCATTTTTCACAGTGGATAATATATTTTCCATATGAAATGTTTTAAATAAAAACATTACAATTTATTTATTAGAAAAGGATTTTGAAATGGTTTTATAAAAAGGATTTTCAAATTAATCATATTTTCATTAATAAATTATTCATGTGAATATTCAAAAACCTTCTCCCTCTAATATAACTTACTATGTTATTGTTTAGGAATTTCTAGGGATATTATGCAAAAATACCATTAAGATTATTAATTAAATGTTTTATTTCTTGATTGAATGGTGTTTTTTAAAACATTTTTAATTCAACAAGTTATATTCTCTTGAAATCATCATCTTTTCTGGGGTTATGATTTGATGAAATGATTTTTGGACCTATATATATTCCATAGGAAAATATATGATGAAATTTCTACGATACACATTCGATTTCATGGGTTATGATATGATGTTTTTGAATCCCAAATCTTTTTATGGGTCATGATATGAATCATGTTTTATTATCTTATGAAACATATATGAATGATTTTATTATGTGAAGGTTGGGACCTATATCTCCCAATAATGCATTGGGTAATGATAAACGGTATATGATCTCAATTGGTGTAGGAGTTGTATCTCAAACCCAAATTCAAGAAGGTAAATTGGTTATAGCTAAAAACCAAAAACAATAGTGTACATAGGTTATTATCGCATGCTAGAAGAAGGTAAACGAGTGATTATCCTAATATTAACATGTTATTAAGGTCTTGGTAAGCAACCTTTACATATGATTTTCAATTGTTATGTGAATTAGAAAATTTCCATGTCTTATTACAATGTTATTCTTTCATTTCCAATGCTATTCAGTCTCTTATGATTCATGTATTATGAACTTCCAATCACTATGCCATGCAACATTATTATAACCTTTGATATCCAGGGTATGATATTAAATTTATATGATCATATTTCATACCCTTATGTTAATGTTATGATTATATGCTTCCTTTATTTACCCTTATTGGGAATTCTATATCACCGCTTTATTAAGTTTCCTTTCCAATGTTATAAAGAAAATTTTTAAGTAGAATTAATAAAAGAGAGGATATTATTGGGAAACATTGATTATATTTCACTAGGTTAGAATATTTTGTTCCATGTTTCCAAATACACTGAACTGTTACAGTCCTCAGGAATTTAATTTGTTAATAAGATGAATATTTGTCTTAATTGATGTATTAACAATAACTCTAAATACTAGGAAGTTATATTTGGTATCAAGGAAAAGGTTTAGTTAACCATTAGAAACTAGGATGATAAAACATTAGTGAGCTCCCTATGGGTGTTTATAATGATATGACAAGATAATTTTATAAAAATAAGTATATGAATAGAGAAAACTATAGGAAAATGTATTGAAATTTAGGTATAAGATAGAGAAATTGGTTTCTTAGAAATACATCCATGTCCAGATAATACAAGTGGATGTGGTTATGGCACAGATTTACCTAGGAGTAACAAATAATAAAAGGTGTTTCAGACCTGACTTGAGTGCATCCTGGTACCTAAAAATAGTCCTTACTATGAACCTAGTTTTACACCATTGAGAGATATACTTTGGGACTGCTGAAACTCAACATAATCTATCATAAAACTTTTATATAAAATTTGGATATGAATAAAATAGGATAAACCTATGGATTCATGGATTAAATAATATTTCATAATAGAGACATCATATAAGTGGGTTTTAATGATTATGTGGTTCATCGCCATTTGAACTATTTCTTACTTTATGCTTTATCGATTTTTTAAGTAGATAGAACCCAAAGGAACCATGTTAATGTTCATTGTGAAGGGAAATAAAACAATTTCTCTCCAGAGAATATGAATATTATGGGAATTAGAATGAAAAGTATTATTTTTATAAACTCTAAAATTTCATAATCTATGAATCATGAAAAACATACAAATGAGAAAAGGAGGGAACAACATTTGGTTGAGTCCTTAATGTGGCAACATCCACCTTCTTTCAATGGGTCTTATGATCCAATTATTTCCGAAAGCTAGGTTGGAACCACTGAAATGATATCATTTGTTCTCTATTGTTTAAAACATGATAAAGTTTTTCAATATATTTATATTTTGGAAGGTGAAGCAATGTAGTGGTAGACCTTAATCTAGAATACCAAGAAGCATGATGAAATAGAATCCATGAATTGGGATGAGTTTAAGAAATTATTTTTCATTATGTACATTCTTTATGTTCTTCATACGAATAAGGAAAAAGGGTTATTTGGGTTGACGAAAAAGAAAGATGAATCCATCCGTACTTATGAGTCTCATTTCACAATACATATTGAGTAAACATATATAATAATCATCCACTCGTAATTTATGGTTGATAGGTTCCCTGTTGGATTAAATCCAAGTCTAAAAGTGGAATTATCCATCAGATATAGTAGTGTCAATGATGATATTGTGTGTTGTGAAATAAACATTGAAATGGATGTTGTATTTACGTATCAAAATCATGGTTTTAACAACAACATATAGATGAAGTTCATGGGACAATCTAAAAACCATAGATATAAGAAGATGAAACTTCCTTTATGATCTATGTGTAGAAATAATCAAGGAGGGAATTTTATTAGTGATACTAGTTAATATTTTAATTTATTAAACGAAGTAAATCGAGTGGTTTGCTAGAAAAAGTTGTTGAAAAAGCCATATAATGATGAGAATAATAAGAAAACTCCACATAATTCACCTCCCACACACCAATGTTTCATTTACACAGTGCTTTGGAATTTTTTCAAAAAGATCCCTATTCCAAGGGTTTGCTACAGTAGTCATAACCAACATCCTATAAAGAAAAACTATAAAGTGAAATCATATTTAATCAGAACATATGATTTGAAAACTAATAATTTGGGCACTCCATAGTGGGGAAATTAATATTGTATTTCTAAAATATAATATATTAGAAAAACCATGTTGTCTATCCTTTAGTGGAACATGATATGATTCTAAAAATTGAGTGTTTCTCTCTACAAGAATTTTAGATTAATTAAATAACATTAATTTTCAAGATTTGCAAGGATGAACCCAATATTCCAATATAAAAATATTTTCTGTATGATAAGATCCAATTTATAGAATAAAGGATGAATTATCATTATGAAGCTTATATGTTTTCAGTATGGATTTAAAAAAAATTAGCTTACCACCATATGTGAAGAGAGTAAGAGATGAAGGTGTCACATTTTTTGAATGTGACAAGAAATACTTACATTTTTTATATGGGGGGGATGTTAACCTAATTTTTTGAACTTCTTTAAAGAGTTGAGTATTTTTATCTTTCAAATGGGTTATATGGTTATCTAGTTATGGAATGTTTAAGTTAAAACTCAGATCATTTTTGTGATATTAAATTATTATATCACCACTGGAGGATTGCTGCAAATTGGATAACATGTTCTAACAACTTTTTGTTAATCGTAACTAAAGATATATGGGAATACTTATCATAAAGATCATGATCTGTTATTAATATAAGAATGAAAAATTCACCATCATTTTTAGAAAAAGTGGTGAGGTGGAAATTAATTATGGGAAAAAATGTGAGATTGTACAGAATAAATTAAATATATATTTTCATTAAAATTATACATCTGTAAGAAAATCGATCTTCAAATCATAAATGTTATCCCAGTAGCATTATTTTTTATGTTTCAAATCGCCCCATAAATCATCACAGATTCAAGTATTTTTGTTTACTTTCTTCTAAACATGTGATATGTCACTTTATATCATAAATTGATGGTTATATTTCTTTCTCATGACCATGTTTTCACATCACGCCTATGCTCTCTTATGTCTAGACATAGTTTTATGTTACTGTGAGTCACTGTTATGTTTCCAACATTAAATTTTTAAAGGATTTTTTAGTATTCATTTTTAAGATGTCGGTTTCTATGAAATTAAATTTCTAGTATTAAATCTTTGAAAATCGGGAAACATTTTTTGGGATAAATTTGTTTTATGTGGGGTAGAATGTTACACGTTGGAATTTTTTGCGGTATTTTTTGTGTAATTTAATTTTTTATATATTTCTTTTTCAAAAAACATTGAAAATAGATTTACATTATTGGTTTTTATTACGTTATACATAAAATAAAGTCAATCACTCACTACACGCATCATATATTTGATCTTTCCATGAATGACACTCCATGTTTATCTTATGTTAGATGGAATACTGACTTTCCTCTATGGATTGCAAAATAAACATGAACAGTTTTATCGAACAATGATATATTATTAAAAATATTATTATTTAATATAGTAAGAAAAGGCATTGATGTTAAGTTTCTATTCATGAATATAAATAATAAACAAATTAAAATACATAGTTTAATTCATTAGTTAAAAATTAATTAGAATTGAGTATAATAATTAATTTAATATTTAGAGAATGTTTTTATAAAAAACTACTTGTATGTTTTCAAATGAAATTTTAACCAAATAATTTAAATTAATTAATATTTCTGAAAGATATTGATGAAATATATATTTTATATACTTAATAAAATATTATTTTTTCATTCATCAAATATATTTTATAAGAATAAGATAGGAACAAACCCAATATTGAACATAAAACCTTGAATTGTTATCAAAGAAATAACAATGCCTTTTTAAGGTAGTACCTATTTTATATCAAAATTATAAAACTATAATAAATTTAGTAATAAAAAATAAAGATAATTTTTGGATCAAAAATATAAAAAATAGGTTATGGTGAATTTTTTGTAATTTTATGTCATGTTTTATTTTTTGATGAATTGTGAAAAATAATGGATTTTAATTCAAATATGTTTTTTCTTATAATTTATTTTAATTTTTAAATTCTATTTATAACTGATCTTAAAGATCTAATTATGTATATTATACATAAATAGGACCAATTTTTGTTATTTTCAATAATTTAACTCTAAAATTAGATATAAAAACCTATCAAACATTTGAACTTTTTTACATTAAAACCCTGTGTTGGAATCTTGCCTATAGGATTAATTTTAAAAAAATTTAAACAAATTATTTAATTGAAATATTTAGAAATGGATAAAATATTTTTAATAATCATTACATAAAATTAATAATAATTTCAAATTAGTTTTATGAAAAAAAACATCATTGAATGAAACTATATTTAATTGTAATGATTAAGAAGAAAATTAGCATAACAATGAATTAAACCCTAAAGGTAACGACCCAAATGACTAGAAACTTTTCATAATCCATTGGATGTTCATATTTATTCCTTATCATATCTTTAATCTAATTGGGTCTATTATTGGTTCTGCATGACATGGGAAAATCATGGATGTAATTACATTTTCTGAAATTTATAAGAATGTCACTCCTCATCCACTATAAAATTACACTCACACTTCCCCCTTACTCATACCTTTCAAGTGTTTACGCTCACCCAAATGCTGATCAAATAAGATTCCAAAATACCCACCCCCACCAGCCACGATGCCTCACATTAGAAATAAATCCATCCAATAAATCTCTTTGTTTCAAACCAAAAGGAGTTACCCAAAGAGAAGGTAACATCATTCCTCAAGTTCCTAAATTTTTTTCCTTCTCCACCCCCTCAAATTTTCTTATTACATGATCATATAATAACATCATCATCCTTAATATACATATATGTTTTTAATTTAAGGTTGATACCTACACTTACACACAAATATATCTAATTGGTAACAAAGATATCTTTCTTGCGTATGATAAACTATCTCCTCATGAATCGATGTTGTTTGTTTTTCCATTAACACTCTCAAGGTTGGGAATTATGATGAAAAATAAATATTATATTATATATATTATATTTACTATAGATTTATTCTTATTTAATTATTATATAACATATACCATCCTGATTTCTATTTTTTAAAATATGATGATTTCGTTTGGGGTTGTATGGACTTCCTCCTTCTCAAAGAGATGTGATTCATTCACATTATACATAGAAGTTATTAAGGATAGGTTCTGTGAATGTATATTATATATATTATCAAATAATTCTAAAATAGTGATATTATAAACATTTATATACTTATATTTCATTTAATTTGTTTCTTTCACTATGACAATTAAATGAAAACAACGCTCATACATACGTACGACATACCGTCTATATAAAGGGTGTATTACATTTCATATTTATATATATTTAGATAATTATTAAGACATATATAATGAATATATATGATATTTATATCATTTATTAAATTCATAAAATAATTAAATCATCATCTATGTAAGAGGATTTAGAATAATAAATCAAAACATATACAAAATTAAAGAAAGTATTACTTGAAACATAGCTTTAACATGGAGCTTTTAAAAAATGGGTAATATAAAGTCATCAAAAGTATAATATGGTGTTGGATATAATAATATATATCTAGGTTATTTGTATGAAAAACCTATATTTATTATACATTATTTTTTGAATGTGTTCAAAGAAATTCTAGACTTATAGTAAGGGAGTTTCATCTCACATTTTATTTCCTTAAGATACATGAGATATTCACCACTTAATTCATTCTATTGGTGTATATAATTTAATAGGATATTTTATATCATTAATTTACATTATTTAATGATATATTTATCTTTTATTAATGTTATTTTTTCATGTGGATCCCGATTATAATATTTCTCAAGTATTAATGGTTTTCTCATAAAAAGTTGTTTTTTATGTGAGACACATGCCACATTCACCACCTATTTCTGATATGTGGTGTGTTTAATTTCCATCAATGTATTATATGATTATTATATTTTGATTTATGGGTATTTTTAAAACTATTTTTTGATCTTTCTTTCAAGGGTTTTATATTTCAAATGTTACCAAATCGGTAGAGTCGTGTCGTCTTAATTTTCCTTCTTTGAGACACATGTCAGGCTATGAACCTCTATTATTTTACGAGATGTATATACTCTGATTTCATTGGTTATATCTTGAAACTGATTATTATAATGACATTTTAGTTTTTTTATAATTTCATTTTCTTATATGAGAAGTATAATTCAATATTTCATAGTGTTAAGTGTTAATTTACGCAATCTCTTCATTTATTGTGATTTTTTATGATTATCATTACATTTAAGACGTATTATGATCCATATATAAAAAATACCCTTGAATTATCTTATACAATGTTTATTCATGATATATTCAGGTATTTTTAATATGTTACAACTCTTTGTTACATAAGATTATTTATAATGTGTTTTTAATAAAGTATGAATTTACCACTCCCTTTAATCAAAAATACGTTTTCTTTCAAAATCATGTTTTCCAAAAATGTTTAATTATTTTTACTATTATCCTATTATTTTTATTATAAATTTTTACCGATGTATTACATTTTTACAAAATGGTTTCAAAATATATTTTAATGTTATTTTCTTGTGAAGACACCATTCAAAACATTTAAGTTGAAAAGAGAATGTTTGGTGTTTACGAAGTTACCCACCATCATGAACCCTCACTTCCTAGAAGCATCTGTGAATGTTTAAAATATTTCACATCAATAATATTTTTCAAATATTATGGAAATACATTTTTTTTAAAGTGGATTTCAAATAAAAAAACATTCTAACAATGTTTTTTTTTTCAAAAAATTATTTTCAATTATATTCATGTATTCTCTATATGTTTTAAAATAATTCATAAATAACAAGGTTTAAAATAATTCCATATTCTTTTATTAGTTTTCATGAAAAAATCATTTCAATAATTTTTCACATTTTTTTATAATTTTTCGAGGTTAATTTCAAGGAAAATGGTTTTCAAAATTCATTAGGTTTTAAAATTAATTTTTCATGGAGGAAAATAAATTTCCATCAATAAATGTTTTAAATAATATTTAAATGATTTATTTATAATAAAATTATTATTAAATTCTTTTATACAGAATAATTTTAATGAAATTATACTTTCTTTATGAAATATTTCATGGGATTATTCAAATTACTTTTCTATATAAGATAACATACATTTTTGTAGTTTATTATTTACCGAGTATATAATATAAGAACACCATTCATATTCTTCCTTGATTTTTTTTGGATTTATGAAATAATTCTTACCACACTCGTTTCTCTTCCATGGTTTATATACTCTTAAACATACTTATTTAAATCGGGTATGCTTTAATGAAATAATTATGTGACCTTTCTGGTTTCCATAGGTAATTATATGATGAAATGTTTAGGACAACCATTCCATTTCATGGGTTATGATATGATATTTATGAGACCCTTGCCTTTTTATGGGTCATGATATAAAGTACGTTTTGTTATTTTGTGCCACATGTATGAATGAATTTATTATGTGACAGGTGGTAAATAAATCTCTATCCAATGCATTGGGTAATGATAAATGGAATATGTTATCAAAATGAACATGAGTTGTAGCCCAATCCAGAAAACATGAAGGTACATGGGTTAAATCTCGAGCCTAAAAATAAATAGGTATATTGGATGTAGCATAAGGAAAAAAGTAAGAGGGTACAAAGATTCTAGATAAAGCCTAAAAATAACTTGGTAGAAAAGTTTTTATCCCAAGAATGAAGCTGGTATATCGGTGATTATCCGAAGAATAAGATGTTATGAAGGTATTGGTAGGTATCATTGACATATGATTTTTTTGGTGAATGTGTATGTCAATGCTTCCATGTATTATAAGTATGTGATGCTTTCAAGGATTATGCCCTTGATTCCATTATGATTATTATATTATGAACACCCAATATTTATTCCATGTCTCATGATTAAGATATTATATATTCAATGTATGATTTTCAAATGATATGATCAATTTCTCATTCCATTATCTTTATGTTATTCTTACGTGACTTCTTTATTTAACCTTATTGAACATTCAACCTCACCCTATTCTTATGTTTTCCTTCCCTCGGTTATTAAGAAAGGGTTTTAGTGGAAGTATTAAAATGGAAGATATGTTTGGGAAAATTTGAAGATCTTTAACCATGTTAGAATATTTATTCAATGTTTCCAAATATTGAAAATTAATACGGGATTCAAGAATGTACTTTTGTAATATTCTTAATTTTCATCAAAATTGAAGTAATATCCATGTATATTTAGACCGGGGCGTTATAAGCTACATCCCACCTTCCAAATTCACTATCATGTGAAGGAAATTATACTATAATCTCCCTACTGATGAATGTATTCAATATATAAGAAATTTTATATACTCTAAATGTGTCATAGAATATGTTATAGGGGTTATATCAAACATATATTTCTAAGGTGTGTCACAGCTAAAACATTTGGCATCCATTAACAAATGTTTTTGAAGTAAAGATCCCCTAAATAACCACTATACATGAGAATT
Organism: Viscum album; assembly: GCA_963277665.1. Classification (NCBI taxonomy): domain Eukaryota; kingdom Viridiplantae; phylum Streptophyta; class Magnoliopsida; order Santalales; family Viscaceae; genus Viscum; species Viscum album. The sequence continues at coordinate 158,819,881 of OY728155.1, read as the reverse complement.
TAATATCTTGTTTGAAGCTAAATATTTTTCTACACCATCTTAATCTTTCATATAAGGCCCGTTTAGATGTGATTTAATTTATATGGCTTAGTGAGTACAAATTGATTCATGAAAAGTTCACCCTCTATCTTTAATAACAACTTTCATAAATTATGGTTCCTATGAAAAGAATGAAATCACTTCAAAATGGGTACTCTAAAAACATTATTCATGATCTCACTGTGTTCATGTTTTTTGTAGTTATTGGTAATTATCATGAACCCTCTAAGACTCTTTATGATATGTATATCCCCCCATTTTTTGGTTAGATAAAATGTCATACAGATAGAGTATCCATTAGACACCCAGGACCTTGTGGATATAGAGTAGTCTTCAAAAACCATAATAGTGACACAATTGGAATCTTTTATAGCACATGTGGAGTCACAATGAAACTTAATAATGAACTCCTCAGCATAATCAATGCAATTAAAATGACAATAAAATGATGATAGTTAAATTTCAGGTTTGAATGCGACTCCACCACAATTGTGAGAGCTATCAGAAATAGTACTATCTATCTCTCATATAATATACCTAAAATATGGATCAAATTCATTGACACTCATTCAACCATAAAATATACCATCAAACATTCGTACTATGAAGAAAATTATTTGTAAATGGGATTGAATGAAAATTGGTAACTACTACTTATCAGGCTTGGATCAATAACATACTTGGGGATTTGTTTTCTTTATTTTGGAGTGATTATTGCAAAAAACCTTTCTTCAGACTTTTGAAAAAAAATCAATAATGTATGATTTTCCTTTAGGAATTCAATTCACCTTTTTTGTTCAATTATTCAATTCTACTAATATCATGATATTGTAATATATCCTTGGAAAACATAGCAACATAAGTCAAAATAGGGATAGTAATAGATTGTAATATAGTGATAGAATACATAATTATTGAAATCATAATCTTACAGTCAAGGCCTCATTCCAATACATAATATATATATATATAAGGAATATACCAAAGACCCAAACTAGTTTGTCTCATGATACTTACTGATACATAAATGAACTATCTAATATCAGTACCAACTGATCATTTACTAAGTCTAATAAATTTATCATATAAAAGAAATTAATAAAAATACAATGCTCAATAAACATACCCTTTTAAAAAATAATCACATGTATTGAAATAAAAATATTTGGGTTATTAATATTTCCCATGTAAATAATCTATAAAATATGGTCATATGAAATATATATAGAGAATATGGATGGTATTATTAAGTCTCATGCCCCATTGGAAAGTAATTGGATTCATGAAAACTTTTTTAAAACATTATCATCATAGGTCATATAGAGAAGTATTTTTTATGGAATAATAAAAACATTTTCCATATGTAGAATATGTAAAGTTATATAATGTTTATATAGGTACAACATCACCACTTAAGGTGATTAGATAAATAAATTTTAACAACATAATGAAATATCAAATTTTGAAATAATATAAATATCTTTAAAATTCATTCTCATTAAAATAATATACTATGGAATTTTTTAGGTGATTCATAAAACATTACTAAATGGAAGTTTTTATTTAGAATTATAGAGTAAAACGATGATGAAAATTAAATTATTTTATAGAAAACATTTTGAAGAAATTTCATAAAAAGAAGAATTTATCCATCACATTTGAAAATATCTATTTTGGGAATTTAAAAATAGTATAATTTAAAAATCATTATTTGAAAAGAAATATAAATAATAAATGAATGAAAATTAAATTAATTTTTTAAAAATATGAAGATAAAATATTTTATAAAATTTTATTTTTAAGAATAATCTTCAATATTCGATCCTTCAAAAGACATAATTGATATCTTGAAGAAATGTGTAGTGAAGATAAAACATATGACCATTAAAGGAAAATAATTTATTGATTTTAAAATTCCTTTGTTGAAACTGACATCATAAAAATTAATATAAAACAAGATTGTAAAAAATGGATAAGGGATGTGAGAAGGTAACATAATATGACACACTATTATGTTTCAAATATAAATATTATAGTGGGGGTAAAAAATATCTAAATTAAGAAAAATATAATTTAAGAAAAAATTGGAATTATTATTTACGACATTATAGTTCTAATAGAAATAAATTCAAAAAGGAAGAGGATTTAAATTAAAAATTAACATTCCCTTGAAAATAATTGGTGTAATAATGCTTTAAAAATATTTGTTTAGGTAAAATAATTAATAATATGGATAAAGCAAATTATAATTATAATTTTATACAATCATTGGATAAAATAAATCAATATAATAGAATGGAGTTTAGGATTAATCATTTCATCATAAATAAAATAAATAGTGTTATGAAATATCAATACAAATTCAGTAACCATTGAATAATAATACATTAAAATATAATATAGGATGTATCTTTATGTATCTTCAATTTCATGATAGTATGATAAAACTTTCAATACCCCATGAGTATGTATGGGTTTTTAAATTAGTATAAACCTTAAATTATCGAATTGGTGATCATTTAAGATTTTAAATTTGATTTTAGCATTGAATTAATATGGATCAACCACATTAAACATGCATTTTTTGACATTGAATATGTCTTGGATAGATGTTTGAAGAATTAAGGGAGAATATGGGGGCTACTGGTACAACCATCAACTACCCATTGGGAAATGAAGGTTCGTGGCTAGCTGCTACAGGCCATTGATAAGGTGATGGGTTTATTTTTAAAACAATAAACATTCATCCACATATAGAAGATATTAAAATGTGGTATCACCTACTATCCCTTATTTACCAACACACAATAAGGGGTTTCTCCCCACTATTAACCCTACCCCTTTCTGCATCATTTTGGGTGAGTTTTGGTGCAGTTTCGTAGATATATAATATAATTATCACTCATAGTTGGCCTCCACTTTCTTAATATTTATTTTTGATTTTGATTTTTCTAGTTTGGGTTTTGATTCTAATTCCTCCAAATCATGTTTTAATTAATCAAATATAATGTTCATTCCATGAAGCCTTACAAGAGGTTGTCTTGTAAGGCCATCTATATGTGGTTTCTTGAGAATTATCCAAAGTTGTCTCACCTATTGGATTTTTCATAGGGTTTTAATTATAAATAAATTATATTCATATATAATATATTATTCATGATAGGTATTTAACATAGGCTGAGGTTGAGGGGCTATTGTGTACCTCATGTGGGGTGTTGTTCATTGTTCTAGTGTGATGATGCTTTTAAGTGAGTTTTGTTTTCATATATGCCTAGTTAAATTATGTTTATTAAATAATTTTAAGTATTTAATTAATTATTACAACTTTATTCATGGGTATGAGACTTTTATTGGTTAGTAGTGGATGAATGAGTTGATACAAGCTCATTGGGTCTTGTATGGGTCTTAGTGAACCTAGTTAGAGTTTCCAATCTACGAATTCAAAAAGGTAATTGTATATTCCATGAGGAAGGAAATAATGGTATTTTCACTTTGCAATTTATGCTTTCTCTTATATGTATATTCATGTATCATCTCTCCAATGATGTTCTTTTATTTATAATTCATTAATTTAATTCTATAATTAAAATTAGAATCTATAATTTAAATCAATGGAGTTGAATACTATAATGTAGTTCCTTTGTCACTTCAGGTATAGTTACTTGTTGGATCTCTATATATGTCGATGTTCGAGACTATAAATTTTGAAATAATATTTCTTGACATGTGGAAAAAAATAATGATCTTCCTCAGTTAAAATGAAATTATTATGATATATAGAACCTTTTCTTATGTTCTCTTAGTCACCTCCCTATAGTGGTTCATGGTGACTTGGAGTGAATTCCCTAATTACTAGAAATGTATGATCCTTGGAAATACTATAGATACATCAGGAATGTGTATTTGATTATAGGATAAGTAAATCATCCCTTTAGAAATTTTTAACTTGTGTTGACTGCCTATATGTGTGAGGGGATATGGTTGCATGAGTGGACCACCTTAGTATACTGATGAATTATATATTAGCCATGTGGAATGTCCTCATTGTGTGATTTATATGGAGTGTGACCTTTAAGTCCATGAGGATGTGAGTGACTTAATTATTAGGATGAGTTATGTATTTATCATGAGTTTTGGGGTTTTACCCATAGGTGAGATGGTTTAAAGGGAACCACAAACTAGGTTCCCATACTATTCGATGGCCTAGGAGACCTGAGTATGCACCACATTAATAGACCAACCTAGAATGAGTGTGCATAGGAACAAGTAGATGTGGTAAAATCTGTAACCTTATAACTCATACCAATCATGTGAACCTAATGGGTAGTGAATAGTGATATTGGGTTTATGTATTCATTAAACAATAACATCTTTTTATTCTATCATTTATTTATATTTGATGTGTTCATATATAGGTAGATATACTTACTAAGATTGAGATTATAAACCTAACAATACATTATGGTAGTGATGTTGTGGATACCCATATATTCATCAACAAATTCATATTTTGAGCCTCATATGAATACAAATATTGTTTTGGAATCCCTAATTTTCATACCTTTATCCGCTACTAAGCCGCGTAAAGAATTACAGGGATTTGAAACTAGGTCTATATGAGATGTCATGGATACCAAGGGTCCATGAGATACTTATCATGTCTATGTTTTAGCCATTCAATCTTGGTGGACTATTATTATCATGATTATTATAGGATTCCTAGGCCACCCCTAAGATTTATCTAGTTTAACATAGTGACATACATGTACTTTTTTAGGATGGCCTGGATGCCTATGATCTGAACGATTTTCTTGGTGACATAGAGGATATTTTATATTCAATGATTTCATGTGACACTCAGGAATTGGCTTCAATCGATTATTTATACCTAAATTTTGGAGATATTGTTAGAATTTTTAAGATCTAGATGTTCATCTTTCTATGATGAGATATAGCTTCATTCATCCTTATGTTATCATATTTCTTTGTGCTTTATCAAATGAATCTTCTTTTGGTTTGAAATCGATAATATATTTGAAATACATGTTCTATGAAATTATATCAATGGTTCAATCCAATATTTTTGATCGAGGTCATTGACTTGAGAATCATTGTTGGTGTATTTATTTATTCCCAAATGTTTAAATACTAAATTCAGCTAAGCATGTCACATGTACATATCCCAACATTATTGGTTTTTATGGGACCATATCGGTGGTGACATACTAATTTTTATTCCCACACACTTCTTGGGAAACTATTTCACTTGGGTACCTAAGAAAACTCCCACATGTTTTTAGTTAGCAGTTGGGTGGTGGCCGGATATATTTAGTTTGAGTTGAAGTGTATATAGTGTGACAGGAATAATGGATGTTGGGCCTATAGTTTGGGGTGATACCCTTTACTTTGTTTTTTTACATTATTTATTTGTTTTAATATATTTCATAGACCTAGTAGGGGATATTTATTATATGCTACAATGTCAGTATATTATTATTATCTAATATTTTTTTACTTTATTATTTATATACTCTATTGGTTTTCGATTTTTTATGTCATTTATTTACTTATTTTATGATTGTTTACTCTGATCAAAGATGTATAGTCTCTCTATATTACCTCCTTAGGCACCCACTGTATGTTAGTATATTCTAGTATATGTGGACACATAGCTAAGGTTATGTGGTAAAAAAGTCAAGGGAACTGGTCAAGTGTCATTCATGATGATAAATTATAAAAACACTCATATTGTAGTATATATGTCATAAAAAATAAAACATTCCCTATTTATAGAAAAAATCTCATTTAAAAAATGATATGAGAAAACCCTTATGAATTTGATACGAATATAGTAAGAAGAATTATAAGGGGGAATTTAGGATAATTTTCTAAATCACATCAAGGAAAAAATAATTATTATAATCTAATCCAATGGGGAGTAGGTTCCACATATAAAAAAAGAATAGTCTCAAAACATGAAAACATGCCTCAATGAAAGGAAATTGAGAAGGAAACTCATGTTTTAATTATTGGATTCCATGAAAGAACAGTAATATATTTTATAATAAACATAACCAACTAAATAACATATTTAATAACTTATCAATATCTAATACCATTTCTAACATCTAATTATAATCATTACATATTAGATAATTTTATCATAAAATTTTATTTTTATTATCAGATGTTAGTTGTTTTGTTTCCATCGAAGTTGTTTTATAAAAACATGACAATCCTTATAATTTTAAATAGAAATTCATAATACATATATAATTAATTTTAAATGAAATATATGTTTTCTATATATTTATAATGTTCTAATTTTTCCTTGGATGTTTTTTTAACTATTTATGAATATGGAATCGATAAATAAATTATTTTGATAATTTTTAATGAGAAAAACATTTTACATTAATAATAAGAAATATATTCCTATGAAACATCCGAAAAATTAATAATTTTTTGGATAGCATATTACTTCATTAAATAAATTATTAGATTCATCCAAGTAGGTTGATAATAAAAACATTTTGTCTCTACATGGAAACAGTGGCCCATATGTACAACCAGATGATATATTTATCTTCCATAAATTGAGAGGATGATAGAAAATATATTATCAAAATAATTATAATATTATAAATACATTATTACGTTATAAAATTCCTCACCGAATTATGTAATAATAGAAAAAACATATTTAACTAGATAAAAAACATAAACCCAATATTGATTTTTTTCTAACCATTTGATCCATGATTCTCCTGCTAATTTATTTATAGAAATATTTTATATAATTTTCTTATAAATGGATTTCATAATCATCTTTTTGTTAATTAGATATCATAGATTGATATGAAATGTTATTGATTTTTTCAGAAAATTAATTTTTTATTTCCCTATTGTATAGGGATACATTCCACTTATAAAACCAAATTGAATTTATCTAATGTAAAATTTTATAATATATATATGAAACACATTCCAAAAATTATCAAATTGAGGGAAAATAATCATAAAAATAGAATTTTTTATAATAATTCAACAATAAATAATTTGGGTGGTCATTCAATTATATTAGAAAACATACACAATGTACTATAGTTCCTAGAATATAACTCAAACAAGAAATATACAATATTATAGTAGAGGATATGTGTTCCTCAATTATCCCTATCCACATCATCATGCTTCATATCATATATCTTCCCTTGTTTCCTTTACCTCAGAGGTTATTGATTCTTATCATCACTTTTAGTCCTTGGATTATGTAATATAATTAGATAATTCCCTAGTTTCCCATATTTAAGATATTTAAATATCCATGCTACATTTGTATGAACATTATTTCTCATCATTATGTTAACAAAAAACATTATTTTTCCTGCATAATTATTTTCTATATGAGATAATTTCCCATATATTAAAAATCAACTAGTTACTTGATGATATATTTATATATTATTCTTCCCACATTTTTAACATGTTGAAAATTAAATATTAGTTTTTTAATCACCTTTATTACCCAACATTCAAAGTCCTCTATCAATCTCTTCATTATTGTGTTAGTAAATTAAACTTTGTTTAACTATTAATAAAAAATCATGAAAACTAGTTTTTCATAATTATAAAGACCGAATGTTCTAAATTACATATTCCAATTAATTTAAACTCTAATCCATTTTCATACACTAACAAATAAATTTCGGGTTTAGTGTTTTAGATAAATAAGTCAAAATTCATACATAAAAATACCTTAAATAACAAATTGGAAACTCTGACATTTCATCCATTTTTACTATAAAATAATTTTTTTAAAATAATACAAGATTCATTTTCATGAAATATCATCACAACATAAAACATAACATGTTCTTTTAAGTTAACCATACATAAAACCCTATGATTTTTTAAAAAATTGGGGATGAGTAATAAAATCTCTGTAAGGGGCCTTAATAAGAATTAAATCTCTTAGTCCAGTTAAAACATGAAAACCCATGAAATTATTACCTTTATCAAACTATTATTTGAGATAATTAATGAAATAATTTTCACATAAATATAAATCATGAATTTTTCTCTATAAAAAAATTTAATACCCATATAAAGAATATATAAAACATATACGAAACTTGGGGTATAATATTCATATCACTCTTACAGATGGGGTAACCAAAGTAGTTACCCATTGTATAACCATCATAGTTATACATGGAGTAACCATCACATATAGAATTGAATACATGGAGTCACCATCATTTTTACACATGAAATACTTCTATTTACTATAATAGATACACTTTAAATAACTATCATTGTTACACATGTAATAATAATCATGTTATATTCCTATTAAATCTTCAGAGGAACCTAATTGTTTAACATTGTGCCTCTTTACATGCCTTAGATAGCTATAATGGGAATAATCCATAATAAAATATATATCAGGATCACCCTTGAGTAATAATGGGTCCTAACATGATTTATTATCTATATCAAGCTCACCCACTTCCCACATATAATTTTGATATACCATATCATCAAAAAACCTTTTAATCTTTAACTTTTGACCATGAAACCTTTGAAATACTCCTATAATCCAATATGAAAAAAACATTTAGATATAGAAATATACTATTATTTTAAAAACATTTGTGAAATAGGGGTTTTACCTGAATAAAATAATAAATTTTAAAAAGGAAGGGAAAATTAAAATTATTTTTTCACTGTGGTAAAATTTATTGATGTAGTATATGTTAAAATAGATCATTCCTTTTTATATTTGTAAATAAAGTGAAAAAATTCCATAAAAATAATATTCCTAAAAAAAATTAAAATAATGTAAAAATATATATATATATATAATTCCATTCATAATTATTTTGTTTCTATAAAAATACATCCATAAAACATTATTTAAAATATGGACATAAAAGATAAATTGGTTTTTAACTGAAGCATTAAATGAATAATTCTAAAATAAATCCTATTTCTATGACTCTGACACATCAAATATATTCCATATATTACTTAATAATAAACTTATGTTGTATATTTAATTTATTTATAATGGTTTTCATGTTTATTATTCCCTTTATTTAACGCATTACCATGTCATATGTAATTACATAATCGTTTAATTTTACATTAGACGTTCTGATTATATTCAAATCATATGTCTAGAATAGATTTGGTAGGTTTCCTATTATCAAAGAGGTAATTACCCCTACATCTTAAGAATAATAAAAATAACATAATTATAATTTTCATAAAACTATTATCTATTTTAATCATGAAAAAAATATGGTAATGAAAAATCATCTATGTTAAAATCATAGAGATGGTAGGTCATATGTTTGCATGTTTAACATTTCCATTTTTCAATTATCATTATAAAAATAAATTAAGTATTATTTTATATCCCTACAATGACAAATATATCCAGAATACCATTTTATATATTTAAAAATAATTATATATATCATCCCTGAATATAATGTTAAAAGAAGAATATCATCTCTTCTTGAAGGTGGTAGTCCACATGTAGCTCCAAAAAATTTTATCATTCCTCAGTGAATGGAAAGGTAAGAAAGTAAATGATATATTATAATTTTTATAATGATAAAAATTTCTATCCAATAATATATATACATTAATTATTTCAGTAATATAATTCATGAGATACGGTTATGGAAAACGAATTACATTGGTTCGTGAGGTGGTTGTTCACCGTACACATAAACGATCAACTCCTTTACCATATAGATGGAATGATGGTATTCCATTAACATAATAAAAATAAAAATATGGTAGATAATTTTTCTTTTTTTATAATCATGGTTAACTATTCTTTGAAGGACATGGAAGAAGAAATAAAACAAAAATAATCAGTTGTGAGCTATACCTATTCTTCAGAGAACTTCCTTTTCTTTACACATTGAGACCTCTGAGTTTGGTATTACACATAAACTAAGAAATATAAAACATGGTTATGAATTTTAAGATGTTATTTTGTTTTTATTTTTCATAAAAATGGCTTTTTACGAGTGAATAATAGAAAAAGAAGTGGTTCCATTTTATAAGAGAGTGGAGGGGATCTATTAGAATTTCTAAAAGTACTAAATTAATATAAATTAATTTGGTTATCCAAATTCATTAAATTTGAAGATAATATATGGATGAGTCTCAATAATATAGTAAAATAAACAAATCATGTTTAAATCACATTTTTTACCCTTATCGTTCGGTTTTAACCCCCATTAACCCTTTTTAGAGTTATCTAACAACGTTTTTTTTCTTCTTGGACAGTCATAATAGTTACAAGAAATAGAAAAACATGCCATAAATTGACAGTGGTTTATATATAAAACATATAATAATAAATTCAACAAATATAATATTTTTAATAGTTTTATATCATTTAATAAAATATTTCTTTAATAAAATATTAATAATATTAATTTTAGAACTACTAATTTACTTTGAATATGATAAAATTAGGAAAATAAATTATAAATAAATAAAATATTTAAATACATGCCTAAAATGTTATTATTATCATTAAATAATTGGTACATATAAATGTTTTTAAATTATATTACTTTTGAAAATATTAATATAATTTATTTTATTTTTCCATTAATTGAATAATTATTGTGTGGGCGTTGTGTAATAATTTGAGATAGTTATTTATTCACTAAAAATAACAAATAAGTTATCCTAATGATGTAAATAAATTATATTTATAAATAATATTTATAAATAAAATATCCCATGTTCAACTCCATGATAAAAATATTATAATTAATAAAAACAATGGTGTGACATTTTTTGACTTTTTTTTCGTAAAATATTATAATGATCGTAATCACATAAAAATGGAAATAGAAGTAAATAATACTAAATCTTGGAAAATTATCTATAAATTGGAATCATAAAATAAAATTATTTCATGTTTTATGGTCATTTTATAACCCTTATCGTATTATTTTTAACCCTTAATTACTAGATTTTTTATTTACTATGATAACAAAAATGACTACTGTTAGTATTCATAATATCCAAAAATAAAAGTAACATAGAAACTAAATTTGAATTAATTATTATAAATATGGAATATTTTTTATTATAAATCATAGTAATTATATTTCATAATTTAATATAAAATTTTATCAGTAAAAATAAATGAAAAATGTTCTTCATAAAAATACAATTTTCAAGTATAAAATGTTTTATACAAAATTAAACAAAAAATATCGTTTAGAAAACCATAATTGGAGTATTATATATAAAAATTGACTGATTAAATTTTAAAAATTATCCAAAATATAATTTTAATTTATAAATACTTTAATAGAAAATATATCTTTCTATAAAAATCATTACATACCACTATTCATTGAAAAATATAACATTTTTGAAAGTTATAAAAAAAATTAATCTTAAGGTAATTTTGTAATGGTGAATTACGAAATGAAATTAATTTTTTAATGTTCATATTATTTGTTCTGAAAATAAATATTTGAAATAAAATTATCTAATGCATGGGTATCCAATTTGGTAAGAAATTTAGTTTTTTCCTTTTAAATAAAATTTTATATAATATTATTATATTGAATTTAAGTCTATAATAAATAACTAATGAATATTTATAAGATAGGAAAATTATTTATTATAAAATTTACATGTTTGGTACAAGAATAACATGATTTCTCACTCGAGAACCTATATCATTGGGTTTCGAATTATAAAACATCATTATATTACCCATCACATCCATTGTAAAAAAAATTATCCTTCCTCCATACATTAAATTAATAATCTAAATTTTATGTATTAGAATATAAAAATAAATAAATGAATAAAAAGTAACATTGTAAAACTAAAATAAGAAACTCATAAATTATTTTCTTAACCTAATATATGAATCTCTACGTTTCAATAATGGTTATTCATGATAATTTCTTACGTACTTCTCTATCCAAAATAGTTATATATTACATAATTAAATTCATTTTAAATCACTCATAAATGTTTATAAAGAACATATTAATCATCAAAATCATATAGCATAGATCTGCCAAACAAATTGTGTAGTTATACGACATTTTTAAGCACCAAGTGATGACAATGTTAATACTCAATTATACTTTTATGTGTTATTACACCAATATATATCTATTATAGAGAATAAATATACTTATAGTATATTTAAAAGCCTTTATTTTCGAGAAAACCTACAAAATATTAAGTTTAACAAAACATTTTGATTTTATCCCGTACATTGACTTCTTCAGAGAGTCCTTCATAAGGTTTTTTTCTCTAATATATATTTTTAAAATAAGATTTTCAAGGTTTCTATTAAACATGTATTATATAACCTATAGAGACAAAGAATCCAGAATCTCAGAGTCAGTGTTCAATAAAATACATTTGTATATGATATAAGGTATCACATCACATATGATTATACAGTTTGGTATTCTTGATAGGCTATATATATGATTCTATCATTACATTAAAAAACCTTAAATCAAATATTAAATCTTTATAGATGTTTATTAATTCATCTAGTATATCATTTAAATCAATCAATGTTCACTTCTGGTAACCTTGGGATAATAAACAAAATTAAAGGGTAGTATTGTATTCTTAATAAGGTAATATGCACAATAGAATCTATCATAGGATAAATAAGGAATAAATAATACTGAATAGATAAAAAAGAAAAATAAATAATCCATACAACTAATATCATGCTATATAATTATATCCTTGTATGAAATATTAACATAAATAATCATATGGATAGAAATAACTAGTTTTTTATGGATATAATGGTTAAACTCTGACATTATATTAATATCATCAGTGCCTTTTGAATATAAATCATATATAAATAGTTAAGGAATATACTAAATAACCAAAATAGTTTTTCTCATCAGACCTACCATGTATTAAGGGACTATCTAATATTGGGTCCCATCTGTCGCATACTATGTCCAGTGCATTCAAAATTTGAAAGAAATAACTGATAATATAAAACATAATCAACTTTACATACTAACCAATAAACATCCACATTGAAAAAAATTTATGTAATGTCAATACATTCCTTAGTAAATGATTTGGACAATATGATCATAATTTATGAAGTGAAATGATTTGGATTGTATTTTTATAGATTTTTCCATAAGGCCATGAAATGGGATCAATGGAAGCATACTAAAAACCTCATCAACATAAGTCAACCAAAGAATAAATGTGGTTGGTATCAAATGAAAATATATAAATTGTAACATATAGAACATTAAATGGTGTCATTATATATGAAAAACAATTTTGTAATATTATTTTATAAATAACATTGAATAATAAAGATAAATATCCATTTTTGAAAACCATGAAAACATCATAAAAATTTCTATTTTTAAAATGAAATATTTGGTAATTTATAACATAATTAATAAACAAAAATTACATCAGAAATGAAAAAATTAGATTTAAATAGGATAATGGAAGCAAAATATAGAAGAGACATTATAAAATATTTCCTAACATTATCATAAAAAATAATAACTTCTTCATTACATTCCTAAAGATAACTTATGAAAAATTAAAATATAATAAACTTGAAAAATAAATATATTAGAAATAAATCTCAATAATGAATCCCTAAAAATAAAAAAATTTAAAAAAACATTAACTGAAATGGTTTTATTGAAAATTTTTATTTTTAGAATATTCTTCAATAATGGAGCATTGAAAAAAGGAAAAAAAGGATATCTAATGGAAGTGTGGATTTGGAGATAAAACATATGATCCGAAAACGAAATCAAATTTAATTTTTTAAATTTACTTTATTAATTTCCACCTCATAAAAATATAATAAAACATCATTTTGTAAATATTAAAAGAGAATTGGGAAGTTTATAATTCATAACTGACAGTTATATTACCATTTTAAAAGGGGAAATTTTGGGATAAAAGAAAATAATCTCAAGAAAACAAACCATTATAGTGAATGGTAAATATTAATAAAAATATTATACTTTTATGAGAAAATAGTCATCAAGGAATATGATTTAAATTTAAAATGTTAATTTCCATAGATAAATGAAGTTTGTGGTAACAAAATAAAATTTTAATATCATAATAATTGAAGTAATAATCGTTTAGATTAGAGATAAGGAAAAACAATTATAAATACAACGAAATGACATTGGAATAAAAATTATATAAAATCATTAGATAAAATAAAACATCATAGAATAATGGGGTTCATGAATACTAATTTTAACTCAATGAAAGGAAATTGAGTTATTGAAAATAGTTACATATTCATTAAAAATTAATTGAAGGACCTTCAAAAGAGTATGTAATAATAATTTTTGAATCTCTTGAATTTTAGGAATTTATGATGAAAAAATCATATGGAAGCATATACACCACACAAAATAAAAAAGTGGGGAAAATAGAATAAGTATCATGAAAAATTTGATATAATAAGTACCTTATGAATTTTTTAGTTATATAATTAAAATATTGGAAAGAGGAAATAAAAAAAAGATTTTTAAATCTCTGGTATTAACAATAAATAATTATAATATAATATAATGGGGTATTAGCTACACCATATAAATTGATAATAATTTCATAACATGAAAACATGTATCAATGTTTATAAAAGGAGATGTAAACCCTTACCATAATTGTAATTTTAAAAAAATATGATTTAACCTCAATTATAATAAGAATAACCTTGTTAATAACTTGTTTATGAACATTATTTATATTTAATACCATTTTTACATTTTATTTTAGTCATTAATTAGCTCATTAATTTTTATTTTCAACATCATTTATTATTAGTTTTATTAGCATAAATAATTTTTTTAATGAAGACGTCATTAAATATATTTGGAATATATTTTTCTGTAATGATTTATATAGTTATAATATCATTCCTTGAATGTCTTATTTATTATTCATGAATTTGGAATTGGTCATAAGATTATGTCCGCAATTTTTAATGAGATAAGGATGTAATATTAGATAGAGGTAACATATTTATATTATATATACATAAAATTACTAATTATATTAAAAAAAGTATTCAATAAAAAAATTCATTTGTATCATCTATGTTGTGTGATGATGAAAAAAATGCATCAGAATTCAGAGGTAGTATTCCGCACGTACACACCAGCTACATATTAATTTTCCAGAGAATGTAAGGAAGGTAAGGAATGGATTAATTTTTCATAATATTAATAATTATGTAAATACTATATTAGTTTATAAAATACCATTTCTGATGAAATAATTTTTGTTGGTGAAATAAAATTATACATTCCTCTTCATGGAAGATGAAATATAAACGTATTCATGAAATACTTTCTTATTTTTATAATTTTGAAGAGAAAATTTGGATAATTATTATTCCAAAGAAATAACAGTCTTTAAAAATATTAATTGAACCAATTTATTTATTTCATATGGTTTAATATATTTTAAGAGTAAAATATTGATTAATAAAAATATTATGAAGTCTATAGTACTTAGGTTGAGACTTTGTACTTCCTCATGACCTACTTCTTAGAAATATAGGATGTAGTCCAATTTCTTATGGGTTGAATATTATGATCATTGAAGAGTAATCTATGGGAATTAAAAATGTTAGGTATTCCAGAACAACTATAATATTTATAGATTCATTGGTGGAAAGATAGTTTTATAAGTGGGTAGAATGGATTGATTTTTAATAATATTTCTTAATATATTGGGAGAAAATTGTTCACATAGAACAGGGACTCAAAAATGAAAAATACTGAATATTAGATAATTTTATGTCAAGACACACCTCAAACACTCATTTGGAGACATTTTATAAACATATTTATCGCTTTTAAAATTGGTTAAACTTTTTGTACCAAAATACACCTTTATCATGAAAACTATTTTTGAATCTATATAAATAATATTTATGAATAAAAATTAACATTACCTTATTAATAAGTCTTTAAAATATAATTTAAATAAAATTAAACCATCATTTTGAATAAAATTTCTAAATTTTATAAAAATTACTTTTAATATTAGTGCCTGTTAGGCATAAAAACCCTTTTTTGTAAACAATATATTTTTTAGCCTAAAAATTATTTTTACGTTGAAATTATAAATGAAATTTTTTTAATTTAATTAATTTTTCTATTATTTAAAAAATTATAGTTATATGATATTTTAATTCATTCCATGATTGTATTCCAACTTTCAAATACTTTGTTAAAAGAAATAAACTAAAAATACGTTTTGTAAAAAAAATATTAATCATGTTGTAAATTGTTATATATACACATTAAATATTAAAAATAATATTCTAAAAATTATTTCCTATAAATTAAAATATGAATTTTTTAAAAAATTATTTGTCATATTAGTATTTTTATTAATAATCATTAAACAATATAATATATAGCTTCTTAAAATAAAAATATATAGTACCTAAAAAGAAAATTTTTAGAAAAATAAATTTTTAATAATTGAATAATATTATTAGTTATCTTAATATAATAAATAAATTTAAACAGTGAGTTATTACTAAAAATAAAATTTATTTAATGTATACATATATTTTATAATTTAGTTTCCTCTATTTTTACACATCAACATAGAAGCTATATTTTTATGGTAATGTATTGTTCTTCGATTCGTTTTGGTTTGGTGTTTAATTTGATGAATGTTTTCCAAATTAGTTATTTATTTAAAATAAAATTAAATATATAAATTAATTGATTATTTGGATCCTCCTAAAAACTCTTAATATATATCCCATAATTTAATATCTATAGTGTGATAAATTTTTAAAGCTCTCGTATATGCTAATGACTTCACATCCCAATATTTTTTAACTAATATATGGGGACTATTAAATTCGCTAACTTGAGATTCAGAGTTTCACATTTTATTTTATAGAATAATTTCATTTAAATTTCTATATTTTTATTATATTTAATTTTATTATACTCATTTTCATTTTAACGTTAACTTTTAATAATCCATATAATGATTATTACTTTTAGTATACATTTGAATATGAAGAAATGATATATTCATTGAATTTTTTGCAATTAATTTATTAAATAAGTATACTATGTGTACGAATAACATATTAATATTAAAAAATATAGTTTAAATTATTAAATTCATATTGAACAATGATAATAGAACCATTTAATAATATAATAAAATATTATGAATCGGTCTTCTTTATATTTGAAAACACTATAATCAAAATATCTATGAATGATAGGGCATTTTTTAACACATAAAATGTAAAAGTTAAAGGGTCCCAATAGAAATTAAAAGAGCTGATAATGGGGTAAATTTTCAATTTATAAATGATCATATTAACTCAAACCATCTTGAAAAATATGGTGAATAAAAAGAATAAATAATTCTTAAAAAATAAATGCTTTTTTAAAGAAAATGATTTCATTTGGAAAATTACAGATCCTATAAAGAATAAAGATATAAATAAGGAATAAATGAGGTGGTTGTTATGATTGTGTCCTTATTTGTTTTTGTACACAAATCATGATCATAATATAGTATTTTATGAAGGTTTATATGATGTGAAATATAGGGAATTATTCAATGAAAATTAAAATTTATTTTGAAGTAAAAGAGATTTTTAAGATATTTAAAGTGAAAGAGACATCAAAATTTAATAATTATGCATAAATATTTATATAGATGTTTTAGAAAAATAAAATAACAATAATAATCTATAAATATATTTTTTATAGGCCATGGTCTGAGAGTGAATGTACCACTATGTATTGATCCAATGAAGAATATGGAATAGAATTAAAAAAGTAATATGATTCCGTAATATGATTTTTTTAGTGAGAATCTCTATTGATTTGTTTCCAAATGTGATATAGAAAGGCATGTACATTTTGTACTGGTATTTGTTGTGTTCTTCACATGAGTTTGAAATTTTAAAAATGTCTGCATATATGTTTTGTTATTTAAAAAAAATTTCTATGATATGTAGGATTCCATTATCCAAAAAGAGATTGTTTTTTTTGTATTAACATGTTGATGACTGTTCCATAGTTTCTTTTTTATATCTACTTTGGATATTCATAAACAAATAAAATATGGTTTTTCCCTAGGAGTAAACTGGAATGTAATATTTATGAGTATCGAAATTGGATTTCCCATTTTTCAACAAAATCATGGTTTAAGAAGAAGATTTATGTGAAATTTTATGACTTTTAAATATTACATAAAACTATGTGTGCTGAGATTTTTTTTTAAATTTATTTTAAAAAATTTGAATGAAGATGACATATGACATGTCATAATTAATGTATTGGTCTGTGAAAAGTTTCTTAAATTAAATAAAACAAGTAATTGAAAAGAGAGATGATGTTATACTATGAATATTTTTCTGTATATGAGTGGACCCTATGATGTAGCTTAGCTAATGGCACTGTGGATACTTATACTCAATAAATGATGTATCTAATCATAAAAATTATGACTAACATATATTTAATTATCCAAAATATCAAAAGAAACATTATATTTTGATTAATAGTTGATGGAATTTATTGAATTGAATTTGAATTTAAACATGTTGAAATATGTTATTACTTTGTAATAGTGGAATGCACTAAAAAAGAAAATATTGAGAGAGAAAATATAGAAATGATATACTAGTATACACTATTAAATTATATGAATATGTGAAATTGTAATAATATAATTTATAGGAAGAATTATTGTAAACATAATTCAATTTGTTTTAGATACATTTGATGACTCTCTTATTATTGAAAATAGATTCAATACCATTTATTCCATGTGAGAGAACATGAAACTACAAAGAGAGATTTTTTTAACATTAGTTAAAATATATTTCATACACATTTTAATTTAAAATTATTATATGGGTGAATATTTTAGTCTTGTTTAATTCTCAAGTCATGCTTTTGGTTATCTTCACATTTGGATTAGTGATCATGGTAAAAACTATCTTATGCCATCTGTTTGTGAGAATTAGGGTTTTATGATGATAAAACCATTCATATTAATTAGGGATGATGGTTTCGTATATTATAAATCTAAAAGGGAATTTAATTCACTAATTCCTCTTGTCTCAATAAACTTTTGTGACTCATAACGGTCTCTTTGAAGTTTTATTATAGTATTCATATTTATATTAAAGACAATATAATATTTCAAAATTGAAGGGAAACATTTCCACTATGATTGTATATTTGGTCACCAAATTTTTAATGTGTCGTATTACTGAAATTGAATTTAAATATATGGAAGTTTTGATTGAAATATTTTGTATAATAATGGAAATTATAGAATTTTATTTTTTATATCTTCACAAATATGATTTTTTTATGTTAAAGGACTAAAGATAGTAGAAAGAATATTGGATAAATTGGAAAGAATTTATGAACATAATACAAAAATGAATTAAGATAAGATATAGTAATAGAGACTAAAATATAAAGGTCTAAAATCATATATTATAATATAGTGGTTAAAATATTCTGAAATTCTTATAAAAAATTGAGCCCCATTAGAGTTTTTGGTGAGAAGTTGTCAAATACTACAATTATTGAGAATATATTTTGAATTTTTCAGATATCTTTGATTCAAAGGTCTCTCCACTAAATGACCATGATCTATGAACACTCCCATTTAATGAAACTTATATTATTATAAATTCTTATTCAATTTAAAAGAATAATGTGATCTAGATGAAGATAAATGATGAAAAAAAAATCTATTAAATCCTAAAAATATAATAAGTATATAAAAGAATCGTTTTTGGAAAGAAGAATATTTTGATAAATAATATATCAAATAACATTCGGAAAATGTATTTTCCATCATTTAAATAAGTTTTATAAGAGTTAAAGTAATTTTTAGGATACATATAACACAATTTTTTTATATGGTTATAAATATTAATTTTTTTTACCAAACATGCCTAAGGTGAAATGAAAAGAAGATTGTGAAGATAATGATGATTATTGTATAATTTTCTCATGGAAGAAAGGCATAAAATTGTAAAAGTAAAATTTATCTTCAAACAGTTAATGTAAAAATAGATATAAATTAAAAAATATAAATTTTTTATCAAATCATTAGGATGATGAAAATGTTGAATATGGATGGGGATGTTGAATCTTTATGTAATGTTGGTGAAAAAAATATTAATTTCTAATGTGAATGAGGATGTATCCACTAGTGATGAATGTAAGGAAACTAGATGTGAGTAGGAAACAATCATATTTTTTTAAATTTTTAACTCATCGAATTTATTTTAAACATCTTAAAATTGGATAAAAATATAAATAATATAAGGAAATAAAATCAATATTTTGGAAATAATAATTTTTTTCATATTGATAAAGAGTCAAGGATGGTGAACAACGTTGGTAACATGAAGAATTGTATTACTGAAAAGGAGTATTAAAAATTTTAAATGGAATAATGAATAAAAATTAAAGATAATGAGGGTTAAATTTTCCAATTAATTTTTTATTAATGTTGAAAATGAAATAAACAATTACAGAACATTCTTTGAAATGTACCATCCTGAAGTCGATGAAATATAAATTGTGAATAATAATGATAGAATTTGGAATAATGATAAAAAATATGCAAACATATATAATATTTCTGTATAAAATAATTCATAAAAGTGTTTTTAAAAATTCTAATTTTATGTAATAGATGGATAGGTTTATGTTTTGGAAAAAAATATAACTATCAAAACTAGAAATTCTAAGAACACTATTGGGTGCTGAAAATTCTACTAAGGAGAAGAAATACCCCCAAAATCACTTTGTAGAAGGAATTAAGCACTTTTATAAGTATATCAAGGCAATGGAATTCAAATTGAGTTATATTTATTTGATGTAACTTGAAGGAATTCATGTTTTCAATTGGCATGTGTACCATCACTGGGAATGGTATGTGGAGAAGATGGATCGCAAACCACCATGTATGCGAGACAGTTCGCGAACCGCAGCCCACACAATAATGGCCAATGAGGAGGGAAAAAGGTAACCGCATCAGTAGAAGGAGTTATATGCAGAAGACTATTTGAAAACCATTCCATGAACCCCTCAGTTCACGGATTAAGAGGATGAGCAGGGTTCTATGAACCATTATCATGAACCAAAGTCTCTGCAAACCTGGGTTGATCGAGCCTTCCACATGTTAGAAAATCACATCAATGGGCCTCCAGAAATGGTTTTGTGTACCCAGTAGATATGACCACTCTGATTCTCTAGAAAAGGAGTACAGTAGAAAAAGAATAAAATGATACAAGACACAGATATGAGATAGATAGAAGGAAGGATGGTCAATGAAAGATTTAGAGAAACTCAGAGGTTGCACCTTGTCTTCCATCTTGTTTCATTGGCAAAGCACGAACCGAGAACCACTTCTTAAGTAGGTACAGCTAGCCGTGAACCATAGGAATTGAGGAATTGAATAATAATAATGGAACTGCAAACCCAAATGGTAAACTGATAACTAAAAAATTCCCCCAAATTAATCTCTGACGAATTGTAATTCCTTCGACCCTCCTTCAATATGGCGCTCCATGTAGTGTTCTACTACGTGGATAGAACCTAGCACCATGTACCCAATTGGTATGCAAATATAAATCACAGCGGTATGGTGAACCACATACAACATTGGTACATGGTTAGCGATACTCATGCTTGCGTACCACACTAGTACGTGGGTGGCCCTCTTGCCCACATACCACTACGGTATGCGGAGCCTTACCCATCCTACACGAGGCATCATTATGCATAAGGGGTGTCTTTAGGTATCTCCCCCTCCGATTCCAACCTCACCCCCCCCCCCCATTACCATCTAGTCCTCTATAATCCCTTTACTAACCATTTCTCCAAAGAAAGGCCAAATCCTCCTCCAAAGATGATGGACCCATATGATCAGGCCATCGAGCGCATCATCGCACCCAATTGAGTCTACATACCCATGGTAAGATGAGTCACGAAGGCCCTCCCAACAAAGGTACGGGATTTGAGAATTATTATAAGGCTACATTACCACAATAACCCAGAGTCCAACCATGGGATGTCAACGTCAACCTCCACATTCTCAGAATTAGGGGTGATCAATTGCTTTTCCATTTAAAGAGGAACAGTGATCAGTCGAAGGGGTTACATTCGCTCCCCCATTGAAGTGGATGAAATTCCTCCCCTTCTCAAAACATGATATGGGGCCCTCCCACTAAGCTAAGTCCCCAATATTCCGAGACAAGGCCACGTGAACATTAATTCAATTTCACATGGAATGGTTTATCACTTAACGCCCTTGCCCACAGTCACATCGACCTGTTCTGCCACATTCTCTCCCTACACCTTTAGTAGGGGATGAGGCATGAGCATTGTTAAATCTGTAAAATCCTCTTGTTTATCACACAGAGCATGACTCACGTGGTATAAGAGGATTATGAGGATTACAACATCCGCAAATCTTCTGAACTATGATAAATCTAATTTCTAATAAAACTAAGATATGTAGGACGCCTACAAGAATGACTGAGCTCAAAAGGGTACCCACTCCAAAAGGGTCCACCCAACCATTCCTTCTTTAAATTGGAATCTTCCATGCTTAATCCTCATCTAATCTGAACTATGAGAACTCTGATTCCTGATCAAATCATGATATGTAGGACACCTTCAAGAAGGCTCGAGAAAAAAGGGTTCGTAGTCTATAATGGGTACACCCAATCATGTTTCCTTAAATGGTAAGCATCCATAAATAATCCCCACACATCCAAACTACGTGGGTTCTGATTCCTCTTCTAAGGATACATATGAGGCCCTCCTTGTGGTTCTGATCCCAACATCAATTCACTTTCCGTCCCCCCTGGTTAATAAAAAACCCCAGAGCGCCTTACAATACGCCTAAGTAAGCTTCACCTCAGTGGCATCAAACATATTCATGATCACAACAAACTTGAAAATTTAGGGTAGCCCATGGACACAGTATTCGAGAATGAACCAATGACTCACAAACATATGAACATGAATTAAATCTATAAGAGTGTCACAGAACATGAAACAATCCTCCATCAGAAGTGTGCGGTGAGCCTGACCTCCCATTCTCTCGACCAATGGAGTCCTCAAGTGTTGTTGTCCATATCGGCAGCCAACAATTGCCTTCCTTTGGAAATATGGACAATGAATCATTGATACTAGGTCCAATGGGTGTTCTTGGCTCCATGACTAATCCAATCATAGAGGAAGTTATATTTGAGAAGGACTGATATCACTAGTGCTTGACCCCAACACAATCACCTACTAGGATAGGCAGTTTCCCATAGGGTTAAATCAACCTCTTTTAATGGATAATGACATTGAACAGGTCGAAACAAAATAATGCTAAATTTAAAGAGAGTCCATCTCTATGTAAAATGTGATAGGTGTTGATTTCCATTATGCCATTTCTGCATCAACCATACACACGCCACCTTGGAGGCGGACCAAAAATATTGAACCTGAAGTGAATCCCTAACCAAGGTGGCATTTCTACACCAATGATAAAAGTCAAAAGGACATTGCATGTCAGACCATTTTTTCTGCCCCAGTATGGGAAACACGGGGAACCTTGGAGGTGGAAACAAAATGGTGAACCCAATGTAAATCCTTAACCAAGGTGGTGGTTCTACCCACAATGATAAAAGAAAAAAGGACACTGCACATCAGACAATTTTTTCTTCTCCAATACGCACAACAAACGCCACCACTGAGGCGGAAGAAAAATGGAGAACCAGATGTAAATCATTAACCAAGGTGGTAGTTCTACCCCAATGATAAAAGAAAAAAGTACACTACATGTCAGGATATTTTGTTTGACCTAGTGCGCACAACACGCGCCACCACTGAGGCAGAACAAAAATAGTGATCCCAATGTGAATCTGTAACCAAGGTGACAATCTCACCCCACTCAAGCCCCTTCGCTCCAAAGTGAATGAAAAGGGGAAGGGGGTCAAAATGAATCGGTAAATATTCATGTGATTAAAGAAAAGATACTTTCATTATGTTTAGTATTATGTATGTCACACATATATTGCAGGTTCCGGTAGAGCAACCTTCGATCCAAATGGAATCTCCACTATCCATGAAGACACACACAATAGCAACCCTACAGGCACTCAGGGCCTCAACGAAGAGAAGGACCCCATCACCTACCGAGCATCTTCAATGCTGGGTGTTCAATATGATGATCAAATAGTACTACCAAAATGGTAATCTCCCCCACACTAGAGGCCTCAAGACAAGCCCTCTAGTCTGCGAAGGTCCGCCAACTGCCTCTTCAGCCACAGCTGGTACCTCAGCACATGGCGGCCCCAGTGGTTGTCTGAAACCATTTTTGGAGACTTTACCTAGAATTTTAAAATGACTACACCCTTTACTTAGAGAAAAAGATGAAATCAATACTGATAACTTCATCCCCACTAAATAGGGACCCTACCCACGAGCCCCCGCCATAGAACATCATCGTCGACACTGGACAACCAGACCACCTCCAACCGAGGAAAACCTTATGTTGAGGGAACCTTCCAATGTCCAGGGGACCTAGGCCCCTCAGGCTTCCCGCCAAGGGAAAAAAATATATAACTAGGGACAGCTATCGCCCTGGTTTTCGAGGAGAATCTCCATCGTACTAACGTGGCAGAGTTCAATGGGCAGACACAAAACTCGTACCTCTCCACTCTAGAGCCATAGAAATTGGGTGGCACGATACGAGCACATGCACATTTCTAGTAGTTTTCTATGGTCTATCCATACAGACAGAGCGAATACCTATAAGAAGATGCAAATATCTGCCTACACATAATAATCCTACCATCAATATCGGTGGGCACTTAGTTATACGTAGGAACAAACACCTGCTGATGCATTCCAATAATTCAATATAAATAGGTAAGAAACTAGATATATGCGGGCACAAATACCTATAGATACTTAATAATTCCACCATCCAAATAGGGCGGAAATAAAATACGAGAAGAGTCAAATTTCTGCAGATGCATACAGCACCTGTGAGATAAATATAGTACCAAGTGATCAGAAGGAAATCCCCTCCCATGAATATGATGACCACTAGTCAAATACGGTGGCAACAGGGTAAGACAACTAGTTACAGACTCGTTCCTCTATCCAGACATAGGATAACTACCAGTATCTACTGGAAACTCCTTGAGAATCGGATCAGGGACAAACTCCTGCTCCGACATTGGAATAGGCCTTCATACCTATTCCAGACAAAGATGTATCTCAACACATCCTAGACGGGATGGATGATAAGACATCGATTCGAGACCATATACTCCAAACATTCCAAGATATCATTGCATCACCCAAAAAGGGGAGAAATTGGGCCCATGTCCTGATTTCCTCAAAAGTAACGACTCACTCGCAAAATGAGTTAGTCACTCTGGAGAAGTTATGCATCCCTGCTCGGGTCTAGGAGGGTCGATAGAAATATCATGTGACATATGGATTACCAGATCGAGAACAAATACATGTTCTAACTGGGGTATGCCTGTCCAATGTGGTGGTAACTCCAAGGAAGACATATATCCCATCCAAAACTAAATATAATCATCGAAATATCCTGATGACATCACAGGACCCAACAAGACAGGGACCCATATATGAAACCCATTAACAATAGTAGATGGCCCCTGTTACCCACAAGAGTGCGCCCTAAAATGAAAAGTGCCAAAGGTAACTATAAAATGAAGAGAACATCCATTATCCTTCTATGATGTATGTTGGGGTTCTCGACTCCCTCAAGAAACTATCAACACAATCTCAAGACCATATCATTCCATTACCAAATTATAGAAGGAGCAGTAGCAGTTTTTAAGGTCCTCTCTGCAATGTCACTACCAGGAGCTCTGAAGGTCCACCAACGAACACCCACGGTGGCTTACTCTGTGGGTCAAGAATGATTGATCACGAGATCCTATCTCCTGATGCACGTTGGTGTATCCCACCCCCCGACCTGATGATCAGACTCTAAGAAGATCCTCCCCTTTCTGTCATCTGCCCTGATGGTTCTCCCCTCGGTATACACTGCAAATATGCTTCTCTCTATAGTCATACATCAAGTCAGGATGGTAATCCTCACCATGATGATGGTTATTGTGATGTCCCTCCCCACAATGACAGTTTCTATTACGGTCCTCCTCATAGTAATTCCAAGAAACAAGAAGGTCCTCCCCCTATTGTGGTACACCCTGAAGGTCCTCCCCATGATGTACACTAGAGAAATTCTCCATGCATCTAGATATTAAGTTCTGATGGTTGTCTTTCCCATGAATACGGTCATTACGAAGCCCCTAACTGAAATAATAGTTGTTGTGAAGGACCTCCCCATAGTGACATCAAGCAGTAAGAAGGTCCTACGCATACTGCACCCCACCATGATGGTCCTCCCCATAGTACACACTGTCAGGAATATCCTTATGGACGGGCATCAAGTCTCTAGGGTAGTCCTCGCTATCGCAACACCACTTGTGAAGGTCCTCCTCGCAACCAAAAATACATGGTCGAAATAAGGTCCTCCCCTTTCCGGAACAAATGTGAGAGGGACCTCTTACGGTGAGGTGATAAAAAAGGCGTCAAACACATCAGGTTCTCTGTCTATAATGAGCGATATTCTTTTTCAACTAGAGGATGTCCCGGGGAGATGCTCGTCTTTTAAGCCACCCCCAGAGTGTCTGAAAATCGATAAGGCCCCCACTAGCTCGATCGTATGCAATGAAATCATCAATAAGCAGTCAGGCAAGGAATATCAAGTAGAGGATCCTCTAGAAGAACAAAATTATGTTTTTTTCTGTGTGAGAAGAAAACTATATAGGGATAATATAACAGTGATGTATTGGACTATGACCACTTTCACTTTTCCATACAAGTAGAATTGTCTAGGGAATACACACAAGACATTCCCCTCAAATATGGACAACTCTTTGAAATCTGAATGAAAAATTCCTACCCTATGAAGGGTTCATAGATCATGTCCACACTGAAGGGGAGCTTCACCGTATAATCGACTTGGAAGCCCTCATGTCCATAAGGCATCCACAATCAGAAAGGCGAATGAAAAAACTTGAGTTGGATTGCCTCCATGCACTACATAAATTGTGTCACCTCATTGGACACACACTGGCTAGTGTTCACATTCTGGGGTGGGGAGAACATGAAGTATTACACTGCACCCCGCGTCTCGTCCAACATGCCCCATTTAATATGACATACTGCAATGTCATCACCCAAAGAAGACAATCAAAGGAAACCCTTTCTCCCAAAAGATGGGATACTCAACAAAAAATGGCCCGGAGTATGTCTCAAAAGCGTCAGGGCCGATGAGATCAATCCATTGAAAAACATCTAATTCAGGTGACCAGGAACATCCAATAGGATTCCTGCCAAAGAGAAGCCAACTAGAAAGTGGTGATCATGGCATTAAAAGACCATAGGCTCCATAAAGTCCCAATTCCACCTTCAAATTACACTTGTTCGAGAGTACATGAAATTGAAAGGGTGAAAATAGAGGCATATACCATCGTGATAAGGGAAAAACCTCATCCCACAGGGATGGGGGCATTTTAAAATCAAAATTCCCCCATGATATCAACAAATATTGGCCTTGGCACACCGATAGGAGAGCGGGAACAAACCCGGTCCATAGGGATAGGGACATTTTTACCTCAAATCCCCACATGGAAGATGTCTATCTTCCACCGTCTAGGAACAACGATGGATAGAAGAGTTACCTATTCCACCTCTTCTCATGGTCCGCACCCTCCTAGGCAAAGGCGTGTTACGAGGTTAGACAAGGGCTCCCTTAAGGTCAATATTCATCAACAAGCTCAATTAATACCATAGAATAGATGTTGAATGTCCAATAAAGGGCTCTAGAAGCCCTACTACAATTCAAAACTGGGTACACCACCCCCAATGTGGTATGCCTCAGTGAATGTTGAGAGAATCAACACCACAGATCTCACAGGAAATGACACAGGGGGAGAAGACGCAAATGAAGATGGTCCCCCCCCCCATAGGCATCCCACACCGATCCTGATGGTGTGAATACCCGGAACCAATGGAGGCCCTGAATTGGAATGCCCCCTCAGTCAATCTGTCATTGCCTCCCCCACGAAACTCAAAAAAGAGAAAAATAAGTAGAAGGTCTTATATGACTGGCCTCCTCCTCCCCATGAGAGTGTGTACCTCACCCTTGAGAAAAAGTTCACCATGTATGAGGAAGAAATTAAAGATCTCAGATGAATTAATACCGAGCTATGTCGAGGGAGTTATCTCTCTAGATGTGTTCCCTCCACGTAACGTCAGCAGGTTCTCCCATAAGAGATGCCCCTACCACATGCACTCATTCTTGTGAATGAAGATAAGTTTAGAGGGTCATTAAACCAGTCTATTGAAGGAAACAAGACTTCCCCTCGTTGAGAAGGCATCCGAAATATACCTAGGTAAACCCACAAATTATGCCTCCAACTAGGAATCCACCACAAATTCTAGTTGCACCGGCACACCCATTGTTTTCCCCTATCGCATCAGATCAATCTCAATCCTGAAAGGATATGCATCAAGGGGTCTTAGACACTGTCAAGTAGCTAAAAACACAAATAGATGCCATGGAGGGGAAGCACACTCCGATACCACTAGAGTGCAAACAATATCCCAGGTGGTTAAGTAATGTTCTTCCACCACCAAAATTTTGGAACCCCTTGTTCCATGTAATAAATGGCTCGGGTGACCCAAAACTGCATTCGATACACTATGCCTCTTACAGTGACCCCATTATGGGCACTCCAGAGCCTCAAGAAGCTATAAAACGCAGGTGCATCATACAAACCCTATAGGGCTCAGCCTCTATACGGTATATTGGCCTGCCATCCCATTCAATTATAGGCTGGGTGGACCACCATTGATATTTTCTCTTCCAGTTCAACTCGACTCTGCCCAAGATGATGGTTAGTGATCTCATGAACTAAAAGAGAAAAGAGAACTAAAGAGTATTAGACTTCATTTCCAGTTGTAAAGGGCTGACATATTCCATCAACCGGCCACCCCAATAGGATATGATGCTCGCAATGTGCATCGATGACCTACAGGATGAATTTTGAAAGCCACTCATCCTAGTGAAGTGCACCAATGGGTTTACATACTTCTCTAACATTTCCCAAAGGATATAATAATCCGTGAGAAGGACTAATATTATGTTTTGAGTAGTCCCACCAGGCCCTGGGAACGGAACAGGAAATGATGAAGCAGCTTCGGTCATGCCTAAGCCACCCCTGGCACCAGCCCCTAATGTGAGGCCCCCATAGAACTGTGTGGGAGCCCCTAGATGTCAACATCCTCCCCCACCTCAGCAGGATGATTGAAGGGGTTCTAAAATACATTATTTTGTAGAATGAAGAAACATGGATTATTCATTCTGGGACGACCAGGTCTGTGACTATTTCATAGCCGGAACGAATTGAAATCTACTCTGGCTACCCGAGCCAATGCGAGCTGATGAAGTAGGTCTCAAAGACCACCCATATTATTGTTAATATCACCAGATACTAGGACACACCATACAACAATGCTTTGTTTTAAAATATCTCCATCAAAAGATGGTGGATTCTGGGAAATTCAATTTGGGCCCACCGCCCACAATAGTGGCGTATGTTTTAACCTTAGACTCAAAAGAGGAAGAAGAGTGGAAAACAGTCGCCAGAAGGAAGTAGAAAATTTTTGACAACTAGTTAACCTGAAAAGTAGTCAATTGAGTCCACGACATCCTCAATTCATAGTTGAAACATACTACATTTCCCCAAAAATCTCCTAAAACTATACATCCATCCTCTTCATCCCTATGGACCTCTAAAGGTTTGAAGGTAAAAAACTAAGATAAGGAAGATTAGTCGGTACCATAGTCGAATTCAGTTCTAACACTTTCGGACTTCATTCCAATAGAATTGGAACAACGGGCACCGCTAGGCCAAACGGTACAATGGACATCACCTCGCCAAATGATACCTTCAAAAGGGGGCAGTCAGACTAGAATAGTATAGGATCAAGAACTGATATTTAGATCCATTAATTTCATTAACTTAATAGACCCCTTCTCTGATAAAGACTATGGCCATGAACCTGAATTCCCTGCACCCAACTAGAGAGCTAGAGGAAGAGGCTGTAGAGGCAAAATGTTACACCCTGAGATTCTTTGAGATATATTATTTATAATTTCATTAATGTATTCTATTATACAGTACACCAAGATTATCTTGTACTATACGCAACACTGTATTACCTTGCAGTATACACAACACTATTCTTGGCTCATGTTACACACAATTTCAAGTTCATTTTGTGGAAATTATTCTACTCAAAATTAAGTATATATTTTGTTTAATGTATAAATGAAATATGTTTTGATTATGTTATACGCAACACCAAATGGAGCATTCACTACACGAAGCCCTGACTTGGCTTGCATTACACGCAATCGAGACCTTCTTCGATAGCGTGTGTAGTATGCAATACCAAGTTTCACTAAACGAGATATTATTAATATATTATTATGAACAAGCCATCATGAATAGTAATACACACTTTTTGAAATTTTATAAATTTTATCATTCAAAATGGACTTCATTTTTGGATTTGGAATATCGAAATTATCCTAGGGTGAATTTTTGGTATTTTTCTGAAAAATTTCAATTTTTGATGAATAGTGAAAACACAGGGTTACTATTTAAAAACCAACTTTTTATTTAAATATTTATTTATTTTATGTAAATTTATTTTTGGTCAAAATTGATTCATAATACCTATATAAGTTCAATGTAATTCATTTGAGACATTTTATAATAATTTTATATATATATAAATTTTATAGAACATTTCACCGTCTTTTACCCACCTCCTATGAGAATTTGAAAATATACATAAAACTTAATTTTACCACTTCTTTGAGTGGAATTTCAAAAATCTAAGAGAAATGGTTATTATCAAGGAGTAAAATGTGGTTCAATAAGATAAAAATAATTTTTGGTGCATAGCAACCTTTTACTTTTATTTACCACGTTTAAAAGTAAATAGGGTAATTAAGGGTAAAAATAATAATATTATTACCCTTACACATGTCCTAATTATATTGGATAAGTGTAATTCGACCAAAAACAACCTTAGGAATAAAATATTACCCTTTAGGTCCCATTGGATTAGAGTAGGACACTTATTTTATTTAAAAAAGAGTTAAAATAGTTAAAATAAAATTTTAATAACTAAAACATTTTTAATATAGGGTTATATATAAGATAAATTCAAATATAAATTTTAATTGTAATTCTAAAAATATTTCATACCAAATTATATTTTATTTATAATTTTTAGACATTAAATAATTTAATATATTTATGACACAATGATGATGTAGTAATTAACTTATTAGTGAAATATTAACATAATTGATGTTATAAATACCCAAATAAATTTAATTTTAGACTTTTAATGAATTCCAAAAAATTTATAGGTTAATATGACATTTTATTATTGATTCAATTAACTTTTTTCGCACTAATAATGTTGTTATTAGTTTCATAAAAATCAATTACCAAATAATGTCAAAATTGACATAAAACAGTTTTTAAAACAAATATTATATTATTAATTGTTATTATATTCTTAAAAATCAAAGGTTTGGCCAAATGAGTTATATTACGGTTATATATATTATTAATGATCCACTTTTGGTTTGTTTTACTTGTTATAGTATGTTTATTAACCATATAGTGTAAGAAAACAAGAAGACATGGTAAAAGTTAAATTATTTAACTTAGAGTTAAATCTAAATGATAAGGTTACAATAGTAACATAAACTTGTCTAAAACCTATTGGATGAGATGCTTTCGACCAATCCCCACTTTAGCTTCGAAATAAATCAATTTAGAGCTATTATAAACCGAATATGACTTCATTAAAAAATAATATTTTACGTTTTTCCAAAGGTGCCCCTCTCCTCCCTTATAAAAAGGGCACACCTTCCCTCTTCTATTCACACCCTTTTGAGCCTTGAAGCTCATCCAAACCCAGAAAATTACTCTTCTCAACCTCTATATTTATATCATATAGGTTCTGCTCTTTTCAATAGACCAACTCTAGTGCCCTAAGGAAAAGATTAAAGGAGGTGCGTCGAGGAAGAGGAAATCTCTTCTACCAACTCTTTCAAGTTTCTTTCTTGTTATACTTCCTCTTATTTCTTTGTTTAATTATAAAGTAATGACATAAGTATTAATTATATACTTATTTCTTATTATAAATATGAAACAACCCTATTTCACCTTCTATCCATCCTACGGAAAACGAATTCACCGTGCGTGCGTACGTACAGAATACCATCTCCACGCCGTGGTCTAATCAGTTTTTCCACCACCACCTTACTTGGATGAGTATAATGGTGTAAAGAATAACAATATGTGAATATTATAACATCATACTGAATCTAAGATATTATATCATCCACTCCAATTCCATTCAATAAATATGGGAACGATATCATCACTCATGCATTCGTATGGATTATTGTCTCCACTATGCGATGAGATTCATTTTCCATGTTAAGAATTCAAGAATGTCTATAAAGTATATATAATAGGTAATCATGAAATATATGACATAATAATACTTCTGGATTTATGTATATATATATATGCATGTCATCTACTTAATTCCATTCAATTCAATAAGGAAACGAAAAACCGCATTCATGCGTACGTACGGCCTACCGTCTCCATGAACGGTGTATTTCTTTCCATTTATTGATCTATTATATATATATATATGTATATTATGAATATATATCATATATAAATCATGTTTTATATTCTCTAATTAAGTAATAATTTTCTAAGTAATCATATAAATAATTACAAGTCAAAACACGGACGATAAATGAAACAATTTTAACCAAAATGATTCTTTAACATGGAATTGACAAATAAACGGATAATATAAAGTTGTAAGTGAATAATATAAGATATCATAAATATTATTATGTTTTTTTTAAAAGTTAATAATATGTTTAAACCCACTATACAAGAGTC
Source organism: Viscum album (assembly GCA_963277665.1). Lineage (NCBI taxonomy): Eukaryota > Viridiplantae > Streptophyta > Magnoliopsida > Santalales > Viscaceae > Viscum > Viscum album. The sequence continues at coordinate 158,786,631 of OY728155.1, read as the reverse complement.
TCAAACACATACATAAGAAATTGGACATAAGGAAAGGGATAATTTAACAATGTCATTTTTATCCGATATTTATTATTCGTAATTATTTAATGGGGATATATTTTTCATCCATGTCCATAAAAATGTTTTCATAAAGTGTTTAATATTCTTCCATGTATTTTTAGAGTCATTTTTACCTATCTTGACTTTTACTTTGTGTTATGGAAGGAATCTTTTTTTTGTTTACCATACGTGGTACTTTTTGACTTTTCCATAAAAAGTACGAGGATGATGTTTTATTTAACTTATATGGCATGAACATATTTTTACGGTTTTATAACAAATTATTTTCATGAAGCATAATCTAAAATATTTCATTACTATTTTCAACAAAATCCTTTTCTTCCAAAATTGCATGGAATTTTGTTAAAAGAAAATGATTTTGAATAAGAAAGGATATTTTCCTCAATAATTCATTTCAAGTGTTTTATCAAAACCATTTTCCATATAAGATAACATTCTTCATATGTGTATGATTCAAATATAATATCTCTATACTTTATAGGGTTTCACTTTTCTTATGATGAAATGATATCTATTTGTTTTATATGGATTTTGTTATAACGAGATGATGTTTATGAAACCCATTTTATTCTTTGGGTTATGATGAATGATTTATGTTTATGTTGTGGCACACGTAAGAATGATTTCATTATGAGATGGGTGGGACCTATATCTCCCTCCAATTCATTGGGTAAATATTTATATCTCATGAGATAGACATGGCTGGAACGGTAAGTTAATCTAGTTCAGTTATACAGGAGTGGAACGAAGAGTGAACTTGATTCAGAAAGGGACTTTGTCCACTAAGATGGTCTTGGAAGCAATGACTTGGCTACTGTGGAAATAAAAAAATGCACTTAATGTTTTCCACAATTACATTCTTTATTTCCATGGTATTTTATCATGATTGATGATCCATTATGATCTATGCCTTACGTACTTCCATGTTTTATGTCATTGCTCAAGATTTTGATGTTTAAATATTATGTTCATGTTTTGAAGTTCAAATGTATATGACTTTTTTTTGTTCTCCATGCTTACCCTTACTGAGCATTTGAGCTCACAATTTATATGTCTTCTTTTCCCCAAGATATAAATAAAGGTTTTAGGTAAAAAAAGGAAGATATTTATGGGAGATGTTGAAGATCTTTCACCAGATTAGACAATTATATTCCGAGTTTACAAAGACACTAGACTATTATGGTCCTTTGGTTTTTGTTTCTGTTATGTATTAGATATTATGAAAAAGTAATGTAATGTCTATGTACGTCTGGCTTTGGGTCTCTACAGTTGGTATGAAAGGAACGGTTTAGTTAAACTTTGGAAAATAGGATGAGAAAACTTTAGTGAGATCCCTAATGATATTTCTATGGTATGTCTAGGGATGTCCATAAGGTTAAGTATAAGTATAGGTTATAGTCCTAGAATTACGGTAAAAATCATAAAATTAACCATAAGATGTTATATATTTAAGGTACTCCCCCTTTTTTATGTTGTTTTCCCTTGAATTATTTTTTCCCCTCACACTATTCTTTTTGGGTTTTAGATGATGCCTGGAAGCTAAAAGAATCATGTTGATCAATGTAATGAACAATGCAATAATTTTCCTCCTGAACAAACCAATGTTATGGGATAGGGAGTGAAAAATATTATTTTTATACTTACACAAGATATGAATCATTTTGGACTTCCAAATGAGAAGATAAGGGGACAATATTCTATTGAGTCCTTCATGAGGCAACATCCACCTTCTTTCAGTGGGTTTTCTAATCCACTTGTTACTGAACATAGATCGGTACCATTGAAAAGATATTTTACATACTTCGCTGTTCGGAACATGAAAAATTCATTCTGTCTTTTTACCGTGTAGAAGGTGAAGCAAATCAATGGTAGACTTTAATTAAGAATATGAGGCCCTGAGATGAAATTAAATCCATGGAATGAGATAAGTTCAAGAACTTATTTTTCAATAAGTACTTCCTTCCAATTGTTAAAACAAATATGGAAAAGGATTTCCTTGAGATTAGGAAAAAGGATGATGAATTTGTTGGTATATACAAAGTGAATTTTACAAGGCTTCCAAGGTTTGCATCTGGCTTTATCATCCAACATGAAAGTAAAGTTGATCGAATCTTCAGTGGCTTAAAACAAAGTCTTCGAAGGGCATTAGCTATAAGAGACTTTAGTAGCTATGAAGAAATTGTGTGTTGTTATATCAAGGTATAAATGGAAGTTGGTGTTACATATCCATCTCATGGGTTTGACAAGAAACGGAAGATGGAGTTCAAGGATAAATCTCATAATAATGGTGAAAAGAAGATGAATGTTTCTTTATGCTCAAAGTGTGGAAAGAATCATGGTGGAGATTGTCTTAAAGGGACTAGAAATTGTTTTAAGTGTGGAAAATAAGGTCATCGATCATCTGAGTGTCAAAGTAATTGAAAAAGGGTTACTAATGATGTGAATATAGAAAAGACTACAAAGAACGCACCACCAACACTTCAATGCTTCAAGTGTAAGGAAATAGGGCATTATGCTAATCAATTCCCTAATCCAAGGGTTAATGATGATCACCGTGAGAAACCTCTTACGGAAAAGGATAAAGGGTAGTCAAATGCGATCACTATTTGTGAAGTAGAATATGAAAATGTTGTTATGTAATGATTACATGTTAATGTAATGGGATTTCAAAATAGTGTCATGGAATCTCATATATGGCATTGTGGAACTTTGGAATATCTATGTATTGGTTTTAAATAATTATTTGGTGTCGGTAACCATGAAAAGGGACTGAAATATTTTTTAAAAGAATAGTATATGCGCATAATGAAGTGATAAATAAAAAAATGAAATGAGGTCACGACTGATATAAGGACAATGTTATATCATGGTTTGAGTATATCTAAATTTTGGGATTTTGGTATGTGGAAAGTGTTAAATTTTGACAGCATTCATGTTTTCACTAAGGGTCAATGGGTATTCATTTTTCAATAGAATACATGATTAAGGTATTCACATGTTTGTAATTTGACCAATAAGATATATTGTATGATATATGGGGGATAAATAATGGTATTCACATGCTCGGCAGATGAAATTTCTAGTAATTGTTTTCATTATACTATGACCTTAGAAAGAAGTATTTTGGATAAGACTAAAGACTGGAATGGATTATATTGGACATAATTCAGTATTGTTTAAGGCTACAAATTGTTCTTATATTGTGTATGGAATGTTATAATAATTTAGTTTTAGAAAAAGGGCAACCTACAGGACGGGCAGCAACCCGTTGCGTCAGACAAGGCTGTGGGAATCGAACCCACAACTGAAGTGCGACGGGCCTTTATCACCCACCAATGGCCTACAATAAGTCCTTGGTTAGTAGAAACTAGATTTATTATATTATGTAGTATTATATATGAATTATAAGTCCAATTTAGGAACCATGTACGATTAATCTCATTATAGATGAACTTATGTATTTTTGATAACTTTTTCTAACCTTTTGTTTGAGACAGATGGAATGACCCATCATTCTATCACATGATGTGGTTACACTTTACGAATGAAAAATTCAACTTCATTTCTTTAAGAGATTAAGTGTATATTGTCCATGGAATGACCAACTATGAGATTGTACCAAAATAAAGAAAGTATTTTTCCTAATTCCAATTTCATCAACTTTAGGGAAATGATCTTGAAAACCAAAAATGATGTCCTAGTGCCCTTATATCAGATGAATTATATAGTACCTATATCATCTAAAATTTATGGACTTGTGATTGTTTACATTTTCATAGCCATGTCCTCTACCACTCTTCATCAGAAGTTGATGGTTATATTTTTCTTCTATATCCATATTTTCACCTATGTTGTCCTATGTGGAAACCTAGTGTTGAGTTACTTTGGGTGACTGTTATGATTCTAACATCCATTTTTAAAATTAAGTTTTAGTATTCCTTTTTATGATGTGGGTTTCTATGAAAGGAAATTTCAAGTATTAAACCATTTATAACCCCGATGAATTTCGAGGGCAAAATTCATTTTAGGGGGGTAGAATGTAACACCCCAAGATTTTATGAGATATATTATTTTTAATTTCTTTTATGTTTTCTATTATACACTACACCAAGATTTTATTGTACTATATGCAACACCATATTAGATTTTAGTATACACAACACTATTTTTGGCTCGTGTTATACACAATTTTAAGTTTGTTTTGTGTAAATTATTCTACGCAACATTAAGTATAGATTTTGTTTAATGTATAAATGAAATAAGTTTTGATTATGTTATATGAAACACCAAAAGGAGCTATCACTACACGCAACCCTGACATGGTTAGCATTACACACAATAAAGACCTTCTTCGATAGCTTGTGTAGTACGCAATACCAGGTTTCACTAAACGATATATTATTATAATATTATTACGAACTCACCGTTATAAATATTAATACTCTATTTTTAAAATTTTATAAATTTTATCTTTCAAAATGGACTTCATTTTTGGATTTGGAATATCGAAATTAGCCTCGGGTGAATTTTTTGTATTTTTCTGAAAACATTTAATTTTTGATGAATACTGAAAACTCAGGGTTACTATATAAAAACAGACTTTTTATTTAAATAATTATTTATTTTATTTAAATTTATTTTAGGTCAAAATTGATACATAATACCAATATAAGTTCAATGTAATTCCTTTGATTCATTTTAGAATAATTTTAGATATATAAAAATTTTATAGAACTTTTCACCGTCTTTTACCCGCCTCCTATGATAATTTGTAAATATACATAAAATTTAATTTTACCACTTCTGTGAGTAGAATTTTGAAAATCTGAGAGACACAGTTAATATCAAGATGTAGAATGTGGTTCAATAATATACAAATATTTTTTGGTGAATAGTAACTGTTTACTTTTATTTGCCACGGTTAAAAGTAAATAGTGTAATTAAGGGTAAAAATGATATAATTATTACCCAAACACATGTCATAATTCTATTGGATAAGTGTAATTCGACCAAAAACAACCTTAGGAATAAAATATTACCTTTTAGGTCCACTTGGATTATATTAAGATACTTATTTTATTTAAAAAAGAGTTAAAATAGTTAAAATCAATGTTTAATAACTAAATAATTTTTAATATAGGGTTATACATAAGATAAATTCAACTATAAATATTCATTGGAAATATAAAAATATTTCATAAAAAATGGTATTTTCTTTATAATCTTTAGACTTTAAATAATTTAATTTATTTATGACATAATGATGATGCATTAATTACCTTATTAATGAAATATTAACATAATTGATGTTATAAATACCCAAATAAATGTAATTTTAGTCTTTTTATGAATTTCAAAAACTTTCTAGGTTAATATGACAAGATATTATTGATTCAATTATCTTTTTTCGATCTAATCATGTTGTTATTATTTTCACACAAACCATTTACCAAATACTGTCAAAATTGACATAAAATAGTTTTTAAAACAAATATTATATTATTAATTGTTATTATATACCTAAAAATATAAGGTTCGGCCAAATGACTTCGATGATGTTATATATAATAATAATGAACCACTTGGGGTTCGTTTGGCTTGTTATTGTAAGTTTATTAACCACATAGTGTAAGAAAACAAGAAGATACAGTAAAAGTTAAATTATTTAACTTAGAGTTAAATCTAAATGATAAGGTTAAAATACTAACCTAAACTTGTCTAAAACCTATTGGTTGAAAGGATTTAGGAAAATACCCACTTTACCTTATAAATGAATCAATTTTGAGCTATTCTAAAAATAATATGACTTTATTATAAAATAATATTTTATGTTTTTCCAATGGAGCCCCTCTCCTCCCATATAAAAAGGGTACCCCCTTAATTCTTATCTTCACACCATTTTGAGCCTTGAAGATCGGCCAACCACTGCCAATTCATCTTCTCAACCTCTTTAGTTATATCATATAGGTTATGGTCTTTTCAAAGGACCAACTCTAGTGCCCTAAGAAGAAGTTTAAAGGAGCTGCATCGAGGAAGAGGTAATCTCTTCTACCGACTCTTTCAAGTTTCTTTCTTCTTCTACTTCCTCTTATTTAGTTGTTTCATTATAAAGTAATAACATCAGTATTTATAATATACTAATATGTTATTATAAATATGAAACAACCCTATTTCACATTCTATCCATCCTACAAAAAACGAAATCACCGTGCGTGTGTACATACCGAATACCATCTCCACGCCGTGGTGTAATCAGTTTTTCCACCACCACCTTGTTTGGATGGGTATAATGGTGTAAAAAATAACTATATATGATTATTATAACATCATAAAGATTCTAATATATAATATCATCCACTCCAATTCCATTCATTAAATATGGGAACAATATCATCGCTCGTGCGTACGTACGGATTGTCGTCTCCACGACGCGATGAGATTCATTTTCCATGTAAAAAATTAAAGAATGATTATAAATTATATATAATAGGTAATCATGAAATATATGAAATAATAATGCTACCTGATTTATGTATATATATATATTTATATCATCTACTTAATTCCATTCAATTCAATAAGGAAACGAAAAACAGCATTCATGCGTACGTACGGCCTATCTTCTCCATGAACGGTGTATTTTTTCCATTTATTGATCTATTATATATATGTATATTATGAATATATATTATATATAAATCATGTTTTATATTCTGTAATTAAGTAATAATTTTCTAAGTAATCATATTAATAATTACAAATCAAAATGAGGAAGATAAATGAAACGATTTTAACCAAAATGATGCTTTAACATGGAATTGAAAAATGAACGGATAATATAAAGTCATAAGTGAATCATATATGATATCATAAATATTATTATGGTTCTGTTACAATTTAATAATATGTTTAAACCCACTATAAAAGAGTCTAAGACACATACGTAATAAATTGGACATAAGGTATGGGATAATTTAACAATCTCATTTTTATCCGAGATTTCTTATTCGTAAGTATTTAACAGGGTTATATTTTTCATCCATGTCCATAAAAATGTTTTCATAAAGTGTTTAATATTATTCATGTATGTTTAAAGTCATTTTTACCCATCTTGACTTTTACTTTGTGTTATGGAAGGAATCTTTTTTTTCTACCATACGTGGTACTTTTTGACTTTTTTGTTAAATGTACGCGGAGAATGTTTTCTTTAAATTATACGACATGAACATATTTTTACGGTTTTATAGCACCTTATTTTCATTAAGATTAATGTACAAGATTTCATGACTATTATCAACAAAATCCTTTTCTTTTAAAATTTCACGGCATTTTGTGAAAAGAAAATGATTTTGAATAAGAAATGATATTTTCCTCAAGAATTTATTTCATGTGTTTTATCAAAACCATTTTCCATCTAAGATGACATTAATTAATATGTGTATGTTACAAATATAATGTCCCTATTATTTACATGGTTTTCACTTTTCTTATGATGAAATGATATTGATTTTTTTTATAAGGATTATGTTATGATGTGATGATGTTTATGAAACCCATTTTATTATTTGGGTTATGAAGAATGATTTATGTTTATGTTGTGGCACACGTAAGAATGATTTCATTATAAGATGGGTGGGACCTATATCTACCTCAAATTCATTGGGTAATTATTTATATCTAATGAGATAGACATGGCTGGAACGGTAAGTTAATCTGGTTCAGCGATACAGGACTGGAACGAGGTGTGAACTCGATTAAGAAAGGGACTTTTTCCACTAAGGCGATCTTGTCAGCAATGCCTTCGCTACTATGGAAATCATAACATACGCTTAATGGTTTCCACAATTACATGCTTTATTCCAATGCTATTTTATCATTATTGATGATCCATTATAATCTATGCCTTACTTACTGCCATGTTTTATGGTCTGTTCATGCTTTACCCTTCTATGTTTTCGTTTCCCCAGGATATAAATAAAGGTTTTAGGTAAGAAAAAAAGGAATATATTTATGAGAGATGTTGAAGATCTTGCACCATATTAGACGATTATATTCTGAGTTTCCAAATACACTGGAATATTATGGTCCTTTGGTGTCTTTTTCTATTATGTATTAGATATTCTGAAAAAGTAATATAATGTCTATGTATGTCAAGCTTTGGGTCTCTACAGTTGGTATCAAAGGAATGGTTTAGTTAACCTTTGGAAACTAGGATGCGAAAACTTTAGTGAGATCCCTAGAGATAATTCTACGGTATGTCTAGGGATGTCCCTAATGATAAGTATAAGTATATGTTATAGTCCTAGAATTACGGTGAAAATGTTAAAATTAAACCTTAGATGTTAGATATTGATGTTAATCCCCCTTTATTATGTTGTTTTCCCTAGTATGATTTTTTCCTCTCACACTATTTTTTTTGGGTTTTAGATGATGGCTGGAACCCGAAGGAATCGTGTTGATCTATGTAATGGACAATTCAATGATTGTCCTCCGGAACAAACCAATGTTATGGGAGATTGAGTGAAAAAAATTTTTATACTTACACAATCTATGAATCATTATGGACTTCCAAATGAGAAGAGAAGGGAACAATATTCTATTGAGTCATTCAAGAGGCAATGTCCACCTTCTTTCAGTGGGTTTTCTGATCCACTTATTTCTGAACAATGGATCATTACCATTGAAAAGATATTTTCCATACTTCGCTTTTCAGAACATGAAAAAGTCATTCTGTATTTTTACCATTTAGAAAGTGAAGTAGATCAATGGTGGACTCTAATTAAGAATATGAGGCGCCGTGATGAAATTGAATCCATGGAATGGTATAAGTTCAAGAACTTATTTTTCAATATGTACTTCTCTCGTATTCTCAAAAAAAGATGGAAAAGGATCTCCTTAAGCTTAAGAAAAAGGATGATGAATCTGTTGTTATATATGAAGCAAATTTTACAAGGCTTGCAAGGTATGCATATGGATTTATCATCCAACCTAAAAGTAAAGTTGATCGATTCTTCAGTGGATTGAAACTTAGTCTTTGAAAGGCATTAGCTATAAGAGACTTCAGTAGCTATGAAGAAATTTTGCGTTTTTCTATCAAGGTAGAAATGGAAGTTGGTGTTACATATCCATCTCATGGTTTTGACATGAAATGAAATATGGAGCTCAAGGAGAAATCTGAGAATAATGGTGAAAAGAAGATGAATGCTTCATTATGCTCAAAGTGTGGAAAGGAGCATGGTGGAAATTGTCTTAAAGTGACTAGAAATTTTTTTAAGTGTGTAAAACAAGGTCATTGAGCAGCAGAGTGTCGAAGTAATGGAAAAAGGGTTGCTAATGATGTGAATAAAGAATAGACTATAGAGAATGCACCACCAACACTTCAATGCTTCAAGTGCAAGGAAATAGGGCATTATGCTAATCAATTCAGTAATCCAAGGGTTAGTGATGATCAATGTGAGAAACCTCTTAAGGAAAAGGATAAAGGGAATTCACATGCGATCACTATTTTTGATATTGAGTATGACAATGATGTTGTGTAATGAATAAGATTTTATGTAATGGGATTTCAAAATAGTGTCATGGAATCCCATTTATGGAATCGTGGAACTTTGGAATATCTATGTATATGTTTTCAATAATTATATAGTGTCGGTAACCATGAAAAGTGATTGAAATACTTTTGCAATGAAGATGATACACGCATAATGAAGCGATAAAGAAAAAAATGAAATGATCTCATGATTGATATAAGGACAAAGTTATATCATGGTTTGAGTGTATAGAAATTTTTGGATTTTGGTGTTTGGAAAGTGTTAAAATTTTGAAAGTATTCATGTTTTCACTAAGGGTCAATGGGTATTAATTTTTCAAGAGAATACATGATTAAGGTATTCACGTGTTTGTAATTTGACCAACAAGATATATCGTATGATATATAGGGGATAAATGATGGTATTCACATGCTCGGAAGATGACATTTCTATTAATTGTTTTCTTTATACTATGATCTTGGACAATAGTATTTTGGATAAGCCAAAAGATTGGAATGGATTATATTGGACATAATTCAGTATTGTCTAAGGATAGAACTTTTTTCTATATTATTTATGGAATGTTATAATAATGTAGTTTTAGTAAAAGGACAACCTGTAGGACGGGCGACAACCCATTGCATCAGACAAGGATGTGGGAATCGAACCCACAACCGAAGTGCGACAGGCCTTTATCTCCTACCAATAGCCTACAGGAATTCCCTAGTTAGTAGAAAATAGTTTTATTATATTAATTAGTATGTTATAAGAAGTATATGTCTATTTTAGGAACCATATATGATTAATCTCACTATAGATGGACTTATGTACTTTTGATAACTTTTTCTAAGCATTTGTTTGAGACAGATGGAATGAGCCATCATTCTATCACATGATCTGCTTACACTTCATGAATGACAAATTCAACTTCATTTATTTAAGATATGAAGTGGAAATAATCCAAGGAATGGCCAATGGTGATGCTGTACCAAAATCAAGAAAGTATTTCTCCTAATTCCAATTTATTCAACTTTAGGGAAATGATATGGAAAACCAAAAATGTAGTCCTAGTGCCCTTATATCTGATGAATTATATGGTACCTTAGATCATCACAAATTTATGGCTTTGTGGTTGTTGGATTTTTTATAGCCATGTCCTCTGCCACTCTTCATCAGAAGTTGATGGTTATATTTCTCTTCCATATCCATATTTTCACCTATGTTGTCCTATGTGGAAACCCAGTGCTAAGTTACTTTGGGTGACTGTTATGATTATAACATCCCTTTTTAAAATGAATTTTTAGTATTTATTTTTATTATGTGGGTTTCTATGAATCAAATGTTAAATTAGTAAACCATTTATAACCCCGACGAATTTCGAGGGCGAAATTCATTTTAAGGGGGTAGAATGTAACACCCAAAGATTTTATGTGATATATTATTTTAAATTTCTTTGATGTCTTCTATTATAAACTAAACCATGATTATCTTGTATTATACACAACACCTTATTAGCTTTCAGTATACGCAACACTATTCTTGCCCTGTGTTACACACAATTTCATGTTCGTTTTTTGGAAATTATTCTTCGCAACATTAAGTATAGAATTTGTTTAATGTATAAATGAAATAAGTTTTGATTATGTTATACAAAAAACCAAACAAAGCTATCACTACACGCAGCCCTGACTTGGATTGCATTAAACTCAATCAAGACCTTCTTCGAAAGCGTGTGTAGTATGCAATACCAAGTTTCACTAAACGAGATATTATTATAATATCATTAAGAACTAGCTGTAATGAATAGTAATACACACTTTTTGAAATTTTATAAATTTTATCTTTCAAAATGGAATTCATTTTTTGATTCAGAATATTGAAATTAGCCTAGGGTGAATTTTTTGTATTTTTCTGAAAACTTTCAATTTTTGATGAATAGTGAAAACACTAGGTTACTATTTAAAAACCTACTTTTTATTTAAATAATTATTTATTTCATTTAAATATATTTTATGTCAAAATTGATACATAATACCTATATATGTTCAATGTAATTCATTTGAGTCATTTTATAATAATTTTAGATATATAAGTATTTTATAGAACTTTTCACTGCCTTTTACCCACCTCCTAGGAGAATTTGAAAATATAAATAAAACATAATTTAACCGCTTCTGTGAGTGGAATTTTGAAAATCCAAGACATGTGGTTAGTATTAAGGAGTAAATGGGGTTCAATAAGTTAAAAATAATTTTTGGTGAATAGTAACTTTTTACTTTTATTTACCACGATTAAAAGTAAATAGGGTAATTAAGATTAAAAATGATATTATTATTACCATAACACGTGTCCTAATTCTATTGGATAAGTGTAATTTGACCAAAAACAACCTTGGAAATAAAATATTACCCTTTAGGTCCACTTGGATTAGATTAGGACAATTATTTTATTTAAAGAAGAGTTAAAATAGTTAAAATCAATGTTTAATAACTAAATAATTTTTAATATTGGGTTATACATAAGATAAATTCAACTATAAATATTCATTGTCAATCTGAAAATATTTCATACAAAATGGTATTTTCTTTATAATTTTTAGACACTAAATAATTTAATATATTTATGAAATAATGATGATGCAGTAATTACTTTATTAATGAAATATTAACATAATTGATTTTAAAAATACTCAAATAAATGTAATTTTAGACTTTTTATGAATTACACAAATTTTCTAGGTTAATACGACAAGTTATTATTGATTCAATTAACTTTTTTCAAACAAATCATGTTGTTATTATTTTCACAAAAATCAATTACCAAATACTGTCAAAATTGACATAAAAAATTTTTTAAAACAAAAATTATATTATTAATTGTTATTATATACCTAAAAATCTAAGGTTCAGCCAAATGACTTAGCTAATGTTATATATATTAATAATGAACCACTTGGGGTTCGTTTGGCTTGTTATAGTAAGTTTATTAACCATATAGTGTAAGAAAACAAGAAGACACGATAAAAGTTAAATAATTTAACATAGAGTTAAATATAAATGATAACATTACAATCGAAATAAATCAATTTGGAGCTATTATAAACTGAATATGACTTTATTATAAAATGATATTCTTATTTTTTCCAAAGGTTCCCCTCTTCTCCCTTATAAAAAGGACACCCATTCCCACTTCTCTTCACACCCTTTTGAGCCATGAAGCTCAGACAAACCCTGCCAATTCCTCTTCTCAAACTCTCTAGTTATATTATAGATGTTCTGGTCTTTTAAAAAGACCAACTCTAGTGCCCTAATAAGAAGTTTAAAGGAGGTGCATTGAGGAAGAGGTAATCTCTTCTACCGACTCATTAAAGTTTCTTTCTTCTTATACTTCCTCTTATTTAGTTGTTTCATTATAAATTAATAACATAATTATTACTTGTATACTTATATGTTATTATAAATATGAAACAACCTTATTCCACCTTCTATCCATCCTACGGAAAACGAAATCACCGTGCGTTCGTGCGTACGGAATACCGTCTCCACACCGTGGTGTAATCATTTTTTCCACCACCACCTTGCTTGGATGGGTATAATGGTGTAAAAATAACTATATATGATTATTATAACATCATACAGATTCTAAGATATTATATCATCCACTCCAATTCCATTCAATAAATATGGGAATGATATCATTGCTCGTGCGTACGTACGGATTACCAACTCCACGATATGATGAGATTCATTTTCCATGTTAACAATTCAAGAATGATTATAAAGTATATATAATAGGTAATCATGGAATATATGACATAATAATGGTACTGGATTTATGTGTATATATATATTCATTTTATCTACTAAATTCCATTCAATTCAATAAGGAAACGAAAAACAGCATTCATGCGTACGTACGGCCTACCGTCTCCATGGACGGTGTATTTCATTCCATTTATAGATCTATTATATATATTTATATTCTGAATATATATTATATATAAATCATGTTTTATATTCTAGAATTAATTAATATTTTTCTAAGTAATCATATTAATAATTACAAGTCAAAACACGGATGACAAATGAAACGATTTTACCCAAAACGCTATTTTAACATGGAATTGAAAAATGAACGGATAATATAAAGTCATAATTGAATCATATATGATACCATAAATATTATTATGGTTCTTTTACAAGTTAATAATATGTTTAAACCCACTATGTAGGAGTCTCAGAAACATATGTTAGAAATTGGACATATGGTAAGGGATAATTTAACAATCTCATTTTTATTCGAGATTGGTTATTCCTATGTATTTACTAGGGTAATATTTTTCATCCATGTCCATAAAAATGTTTAAATATATTGTTTTATATTATTAAATTTATATTTAAATTCATTTTTACCCATCTAGACTTTTACTTTTTTGTTATGGGGTGAATCTTGATTTTTTTTACCATACGTGATACTTTTTTACTTTTCTGTTAAAAGTATGCAGATAATATTTTCTTTAACTTATACGGAAGGAATAGATTGTTAAACTTTTATAACTCCTTGTTTTCATGAAGCTTAATCTACAATATTTCATGACTATTTTTAACAAAATCCTTTTCTTTTAAAATTGCATGGCATTTTTTGAAAAGAAAATGATTTTGAATAAGAAAGGATATTTTCCTCAAGAATTCATTTCAAGTGTTTTATCAAAACCATTTTCCATCTAAGTTGACATTATTTCATAAGTGTATATTTCAAATATAATGTCTCTATTATTTACATGGTTTTACTTTTGTTATGATGAAATGATATCCATTTGATTTATATGGATTATGTTATGATGAGATGATGTTTATGAGACACATTTTATTCTTTGGGTTATGATAAATGATTTATGTTTATGTTGTGGTACACATAAGAATTATTTCATTATGAGATTGGTGGGACATATATCTCTCTCCAATGCATTGGTTAATGATTTATATCTCATTAGATAGACATGGCTGGAATGGTAAGTTAATCTGGTTTAGTGATACATGACTCGAACGTGGAGTGAACTCGATTCCGAAAGGGACTTTGTCCACTAATACGGTATTGGCAGCAATACCTTGGATACTATGTAAATAATAACATGCGCTTAATGTTTGACACAATTACATGCTTTATTCCCATGCTATTTTTCCATGATTGATGATCCATTATGATATATGCCTTATGTACTGCCATGATTTATGTCATTGCTCAAGATTTTGATGTTTAAATATTATGTTCATGTTTTGATGTTCAAATGTATATGGTTTGTTTTATTTTCTCCATGATTTCCCTTACTGGGCATTTGAGCTCACCATTTATATGTTTTCTTTTCCCCAGGATATAAATAAATGTTTTAGGTAATAAAAAAAGGAAGATCTTTATGGGAGATGTTGAAGATCTTTCAACAGATTAGAAGATTATATTTCGAGTTTCCAAAGACACTAAACTATTACGTTCCTTTGGTGTATATTTTTGTTATGTATTAGATATTCTGTAAAAGTAATGTAATGTTTGTGTATGTAAATATGTGGGTCTCTATATTTGGTATCAAAGGAATGGTTTAGTTAACCTTTGGAAACTGGGATGCGAAAACTTTAGTGAGATCCCTAGAGATATTTCTAAGGTATGTCGAGGGATGTCCCTATGTTTAAGTATATGTATAGGTTATAGTCCTAGAAATTTGGTAAAAATATTATAATTAACCCTATGATGTTATATATCGAAGGTACTCCCACTTTATTATGTTTTTTACCTAGAATGATTTTTCCTCTCACACCATTATTTTTGGGATTTAGATGATGGCTAGAACCTGAAAGAATTGTATTGATCAATGTAATGGACAATGCAATGATCTTCCTCCTGAACAAACCAATGTTATGGGAGATGGAGTGAAAAAAATTATTGCTATACTTACACAAGCTATGAGTCATTCTGGACATCCAAATGAGTAGAGAAGGGAACAATATTCTATTGAGTCCTTTATGAGGCAAAGTCCACCTTATTTCAGTGGGTCTTCTAATCCACTTGTTGCTGAACAATGGATCAGTACCATTGAAAAGATATTTTCCATACTTCACTGTTCGGAACATGAAAAATTCATTCTGGCTATTTACCATTTAGAAGGTGAAGCAGATCAATGGGGGACTCTAGTTAATAATACGAGGCCCCGAGATGAAATTGGATCCATGGAATGGGATAAGTTCAAGAACTAATTTTTCAATAAGTACTTCCCTATTATTCTTCAAACAATGATGGAAAATGATTTACTTGAGCTTAAGAAAAAGGATGAAGAATCTGTTGGTATATACGAAGCGAATTTTACAAGTCTTACAAGGTATGCATCTGGCTTTATCATTCAACCTGAAAGTAAAGTTGATCGATTCTTCAGTGTCTTAAAACCAAGTCTTCGAAGGGCGTTAGCTATAAGAGACTTTAGTAGTTATGATGAAATCGTGCATTGTGATATCAAGGTAGAAATGGAAGTTGGTGTTATATATCCATCTTATGGTTTTGACAAGAAACTAAAGATAGAGTTCAAGGAGAAATCTTAGAATAATGCTGAAAAGAAGATGAATGTTTCTTTCTGGTCAAAGTGTGGAAATAAGCATGGTGGAGATTGTCTTAAAGGGGCTAGAAATTGTTTTAAGGGTGGAAAAGAAGGTCATCGAGCAGCTGAGTGTCGAAGTAATAGAAAAAGGGTTTCCAATGATGTGAATAAAGAAAATACTACATAGAACACACCACCAACACGTCAATGCTTTAAATGAAAAGAAATAGGGCATTATGCCAATCAATGTCCTAATCCAAGGGTTAATGATGATCAACGTGAGCAACCACTTAAGGAAAAGGATAAAGGGAAGTCACATGTGATCACTATTTGTGTTGTTGAGTATGAAAATGATGTTTTGTAATGATTAAGTGTTTATGTAATAGGATTTCAAAATAGTGTCATGGAATCTCATTTATGGAATCGTGAAATTTTTTAATATCTATGTATTGGTTTTCAATAATTATATGGTACCAGTTTCCATGAAAACGGATTGAAATATTTTTGGAAAGAAGTTGATATGAGCATAATGAAGCGGTATAGAAAAAAATGAAATGAGCTCATGACTGATATAAGGACAAAGTTATATCATGGTTTGAGTATATAGATATTTTGGGATTTTGGTATGTGGAAAGTGTTAAATTTTGATAGCATTCATGTTTTCACTAAGGTTCAATGGGTATTAATTTTTCAAGAGAATACGTGATTAAGGTATTCACATGTTTGTAGTTTTACAAAAAATATATATCGTATGATATATGGGGATAAATAATGGTATTCACATGCTCGACAGATGACATTTCAATTAATTTTTTTCTTTATACTATGAGCTTGGACCGAAGTATTTTGGATAAGCCTAAAGATTAGAATGGATTATGCTGGACAAAATTAAGTATTTTTTAAGGATAGAACATTTTTATTTATTATTTATGGAATGTTATAATAACATAGTTTTATAAAAAGGACAACCTACAGGAAGGGCGACAACCCGTCGCATCGGACAAGGCTGTGGGAATCGAACCCACAACCGAAGTGCGACATGACTTTATCACCTACCACTGGCCTACAGGAAGTCCATGGTTAGTAGAATCTAGTTTTATTATATTAAGTAGTATGATATATGAAGTATAAGTCCATTTGAGGAATCATATATGATTAATCTCACTATAGATGGACTTATGTATTTTTGATAACTTTTTCTAACCTTTTGATTGAGACAGTTGGAATGACCCATAATTCTATCACATGATCTACTAACACTTCACGAATGTCAAAATCAACTTCATTTATTTAAGAGATGATATGGAAATTGTCCAAGGAATGACCAACGATGAGATAGTACCAAAATCTAGAATGTATTTCTCCTAATTCCAGTTTCTTAAACGTTAGGGAAATGATCTTGAAAACCAAAAATGTTGTCTTAGTGACCTTATATCTGATAAATTATATGGTACCTTAGATCATCACAGATTTATGGGTTTGTTATTGTTGGATTTTTCATAGCCATGTCCTCGGCCACTCTTCATCAGAAGTTGATGGTTATATTTCTCTTCCATATCCATATTTTCAACTATGTTGTCCTATGTGGAAACCCAGTGCTGAGTTACTTTGGGTGACTTTTATGATTATAACTTACCTTTATAAAATAAATTTTTAGTAATACTTTTTATGATGAGGGTTTCTATGAAATAAAATTTCAAGTAGTAAACCATTTATAACCCCGACGAATTTCGAAGGCGAAATTCATTTTAAGGGGGTAGAATGTAACACCCTGTGATTTTATGAGTTATATTATTTTTCATATCTTTGATGTATTCTATTGTATAGTACACCAAGATTAGCTTGTTCTATATGCAACACCATATTAGCTTGCAGTATATGCAACACTATTCTTGGCTCATATTACATACAATTTCAAGATCATTTTGTGGAAATTATTCTACGCAACATTAAGTATAGATTTTGTTTAATGTATAATTGAAATAAGTTTTGATTATGTTATAGGCAATACCAAATGGAGCATTCACTACACGCATCCCTGACTTGGATTTCATTACATGCAATCAAGACCTTCATAGATAGCTTGTGTAGTACGCAATACCAAGTTTCACTAAACGAGATATTATTATAATATTATTAAGAACTTGCCGTTATGAATAGTATTACCCACTTTTTGAAATTTTATAAATATTATCACTCAAAATAGACTTCATTTTTGTATTCGGAATATTGAAATTATCCTAGGGTGAATTTTTGGTATTTTTCTGAAAACTTTCATTTTTTGATGAATAGTTCAAACACTGAGTTACTATTTAGAAAATGACTTTTTATTTAAAAAATTATTTATTTTAATTAAATTTATTTTTGGTGAAAATTGATACATAATACCTATATAAGTTAAATTTAATTCATTTGAGTCATTTTATAATAATTTTAGGTATATAAAAATTTTATAGAATTTTTCACCGTGTTTTACCCACCTCCTAGGAGAATTTGAAAATATACATAAAACATAATTTTACCGCTTTTGTGAGTGGAATTTTGAAAATCCAAGAAGAATGGTTAATATCAAGGAGTAAAATGTGGTTCAATAAGATAAAAATAATTTTTGGTGAATAGTAACTTTTTACTTTTATTTACCACAGTTAAAAGTAAATAGGGTAATTAAGGGTAAAAATGATATTAATATTACCCTGAAACATTTCCTAATTATATTGGATAAGTGTAATTCAACCAAAAACAACCTTAGGAATAAAGTATTGTCCTTTAGGTCCACTTGGATTAGATTAGAGCACTTATTTTATTTAATATGAGTCAAAATAGTTAAAATCAATGTTTAAAAACGAAAAATTTTTTAATATAGGGTAATACATTAGATAAATTCTACTATAAATATTACATGGAACGATAAAACTATTTCCTACATAATTGTATTTTATTTATAATTTTTAGACATTAAATAATTTCATTTATTTATGAATCAATGATGATGTAGTAATTACCTTATTAATGAAATATTAACATAATTGATGTTATAAATACCCAAATAAATGTAATTATAGAATTTTTATGAATTCCACAAATTTTATAGGTTAATATTACATGTTATTATTGATTCAATTAACTTTTTTTTAACTAATCAGGTTGTTATTATTTTTAAAAATATCAATTACCAAATAGTGTCAAAATTGACATAAAATACTTTTTAAAAGAAGTATTATATTATTAATTGTTATTATATTACTAAAAATCTAAGGTTATGAAAAATGACTTAGATAAGGTTATATATATTAATAACGAACCACATGGGGTTCGTTTGGCTTGTTATAGTATGTTTATTAACCATATAGTGTAAGAAAACAAGAATACACGGTAAAAGTTAAATTATTTAACATAGAGTTAAATCTAAATGATAAGGTTACAATAGTAACCTAAAATTTTATAAAACCTACTAGTTGAGAGTATTTCTACCAATACCCACTTTAAATTCCAAATAAATCAATTTGGAGCTATTATAAACTGAATATTACTTTATTATAAAATAATATTTTATGTTTTTCCAAAGGTGCCCCTTTCCTCCCTTATAAAAAGGGAACCCCTTCCCTCTTCTATGCACACCCTTTTGAGCCATGAAGCTTGGGCAACCCCTACAGATTCCTCTTATAAACCACTCTAGTTATATCATAGGGGTTCTTGTCTTTTCAAAAGAATAACTCTAGTGCCCTAAGAAGAAGTTTAAAGGAGGTGCGTCGAGGAAGAGGTAATCTCTTCTATCGACTCTTTCAAGTTTCTTTCTTCTTCTACTTCATCTTATTTAGTTGTTTAATTATAAAGTAAGAAAATAAGTTTTACTTATATAATGATATGTTATTATATATATGAAACAACCCTATTTCACCATCTATACATCCTACGGAAAAAGAAATCACCGTTCGTGCGTACGTACGGAATACCGTCTCCACGCCTTGCGGTAATCAGTTTTTCCAACACCACATTGCTTGGATGGGTATAATGGTGTAAAGAATAACTATATATGACTATTATAACATCATACTGATTATATTATATTATATCATCTACTCCAATTACATTCAATAAATATGGGAACCATATCATTGCTTGTGCGTACGTACGGATTACCGTCTCCACGACATGATGAGATTCATTTTCCATGTTTACAATTCAAGAATGATTATAAAGTATATATAATAGGTAATCACAAAATATATGAAATAATAATTCTACTGGATATATGTATATATATATATATGTAGGTCATCTTCTTAATTCTATTCAATTCAACATGGAAAAGAAAAACACCATTCATGCGTACGTACGGCCTACCATCTCCATAAACGGTGTATTTCATTCCATTTATCGATATATTTTATATATGTATATTTTGAATATATATTATATATAAATCATTTTTTATATTCAGAATTAAGTAATAATTATCTAATAAATCAGATTAATAATTATAAGTCAAAACACGGATGATAAATGAAACGATTTTACCCAAAACGCTGCTTTAACATGGAATTGACAAATGAACGGATAATATAAAGTCGTAAGTAAATCATATATGAGATCATAAGTATTATTATTGTTATGTTACAATTTAATAATATGTTTAAACCCACATTATAGGAGTCTCAGAAACATACGTAATAAATTGGACATAAGGTAAGGGATAATTTGACAATCTCATTTTTATCTGAGATTGATTATTCGTAAGTATTTACTAGGGTTATATTTTTCATCCATTTCCATGAAAATGTTTTCATAAAGTGTTTAATATTCTTCAATGTATGTTTAAATTAATTTTTAACCATCTTGACTTTTACTTTGTGTTAGGTATGGAATCTTTCTTTTGTTTACCATACGTGGTACTTTTTCACTTTTCCGTTAAAAGTACGAGGATAATGTTTTCTTTAACTTATACGGAATGAACAGATTTTTACGGTTTTATAACACCTTATTTTCATGAAGCATAATCTACAAGATTTCATGAATATTTTAAAAAAAATCTTTATTTTAAATTTCATGGAATTTTGTGAAAAGAAAATGATTTTGAATAAGAAAGGATATTTTCCTCAAGAATTCATTTCAAGTGTTTTATCAAAACCATTTTCCATCTAATATGAAATTATTTCATATTTGTATGTTTCAAATATAATGTCCCTATTATTTACATGGTTTCACTTTTCTTATGATGAAATGATTCCATTTCTTTTATATGGATTATGTTATGATGGGATGATTTTGATGAAACCCATTTTATTCTTTGGGTTATGATGAATGATTTATGTTTATGTTGTGGAACACGTAAGAAGGATTTCATAATGAGATGGGTGGGACCTATATCTCCCTACAATTCATTGGGTAAAGATTTATATCTCCTGAGATAGACATGGCTGGAACAGTAAGTTAATCTGGTTCAGTGATACAGGACTGGAATGAGGAGTGAACTCGATTCAGAAAGGGACTTTGTACACTAAGATGGTCTTGGCAGCAATTCCTTAGCTACTATGGAAATCATAACATGCACTTAATGGTTGCCAAAATTACATTCTTTATTCCCATTCTATTTTATCATGATTAATGATCCATTATGATCTATGCCTTACGTACTTCCATGATTTAAGTCATTTCTCAAGATTTGGATGTTTAAATATTATGTTCATGTTTCGAAGTTCAAATGTATATGGATTGTTTTATTTTTCTCCATGCTTACCTTTATTGAGCATTTGATCTCACCCTTTATATGTTTTCAATTCCCCATGATATAAATAAAGGTTTTAGGTAAGAAAAAAAAGGAAGATCTTTATGGGAGATGATGAAAATATTTCACCAAGATTAGAAGATTATATTACGAGTTTCCAAAGACACTAAAATATTACGGTCCTTTGGTGTCTGTTTCTGTTATGTATTATATATTCCACCAAAGTAATGTAATGTATATGTACTTCAAGATTTGGGTCTCTACACAAATGGTTTCTCAGAATTCATGATCATGGAAGGAGTCAAATTCCTAGCCACACCACAAGTCAAACTGCTAATATCATGAAAACATGTGGAAGGTCCCTACGGCAGATGCAATGATAATCAGAATGCTCCTTCACCCCCATCGGAGGAATTCGAAAAAAGTTATGTTGGATTATCCATCCAGGTAACAACAAGTACCGAACTTGCTAGAGTATAGAGGCGGACTAGCCCAACCAAACATGGAAAGTACTGATGCATCGCGGAAAACTTCTACAGAGGCCGAACCATCTATATCCAATGCTCAAAGACCTAATGTTTATGTGAATGAAAAACCCCAAGCATGGAAGCACTGACCATTAGAGAATAAGTATGGAATTTTGATGTAGGTGGCATTAGTATCAGAAAATTTTTCAATCCTATACGTTTTAATTTTGTCCACAGATCATAGAGAGGCACTCATCGAAACCTTGCTACGTCCTGAGGACTTTGAGACTGAAGTAGCAGCGACTGAAGTCTACCAAATATAGACCAGTCCTGAAGAATGTCACGTCATCATATCCTTCACTGACATGGATTAAGATGCAATCATTTAAGGGCACTTCAAAACCTTATATGTGTCCGGAAAGATAAATGGAATTGATGTTAGGAGGATCTTCATCAACAATGGATCTATAGTTAACCTCCTCCTGCTGAGAACGCTTCATCGACTTAGATATGATGAATACAACTTGACACCATGAACTAAAACTCTCGTGGGATACGAACCAAGTGAGTTGAAGCCATTGGGAAAAATAAAACATAAAACTTGGTTCTAAGATCTCATATCAGATTCTAAGTTCCTAATGGTGTGGAAATTTACGAACCTTAATGTGCTCTTAGGGAGGACTTGGCTGGATCAGAAAGTTGTAATTCTGTCCTCGTACCATCAGTGTATCAAATATTGTGCTAATGGGAAAATGGGATGTTTCACGCCAATAAATCCCCATTTGAGTTATGTGAGTAACATTATATTGACTCGGGGTTTTATGAGTCATAAAGAAAACACCCTTCGTCTGACATCATTGAATGAATAAATGCCCCAAATGGATTAAAGATGACATCAGCATACCCCTTCTAGCATCTTGGGGAGGAGTACGCACTACTCATAAACCATGTTGAATGCGTAAGTAAGTTCCCATATATAGACTCAGTTGTCTGTATGGACTCTGTTACAGCCACCAAGTGCAAAGACACTGAAGAATGGGGTAACTCCCATGTTTTCAAGAAAAAACCCAATCAACGATACTCGCAGCCCATCCTTGGGGAATCAAACTGCCCTTACCTCACACTGTAAGGAAAAAAGAAAATTTCATTCCCAATATTGGAGAAGTTATCTCAAAAATCATTTCTCCATCATAAGAGGAAGATGATGATGTAGAGGAAGAAGAAGAATAAGAATAAAACCTCAAATATTTCCCTTCTTAATTTGAATAAGGTGTTTATACCACCATCGATGAACTTAATGAGATAAATATCGGCACTGAAAATGACCCACGACCCACTTTAATCTGTGTGACCATGCCTGTTGAGAAGCAGGAGGCATATAGCTCCTTCTTAAACAATAATTGAGATTTTTTGCACGTAATTACATAGATATGTCATTCCTAGATCCTGAATCCTCCACCCAACATCTGGGCTGACCAGAAGATCATAGGTGCTCTAAAGAGGCGGGTAGAAGGACTTTCCATATGCATGTTGCCATAATAAAAGTTGTTGTCGAAAAACTGATCAAAGACAACATTATATGGGAGGTCCAATATCTGAACTATTTTCCCCCATAGTCCCTGTCAAAATGACGAGT
This sequence comes from Viscum album, assembly GCA_963277665.1. Classification (NCBI taxonomy): domain Eukaryota; kingdom Viridiplantae; phylum Streptophyta; class Magnoliopsida; order Santalales; family Viscaceae; genus Viscum; species Viscum album. The sequence goes on along the minus strand of OY728155.1, from coordinate 158,762,630 downwards.
AGACATATTAGAATCGGCATTGACTTCAGGGAACTTAATCTGAATTTCTCAAAAGATGACATCATGGTCACAATCACAAAAAAAATTATCGATACAATATCTAGATACGAAGCCCTCTCTTTCGTGGATGGATATTCTGGATACAATAATATCTTGATGGACCGAGGAGATAAAGAAGCTACTACTTTTGGGTCCCCTAAAGGAGTGTTCTGTTATATATTGATGCCCTTCTGTCTAAAGAATTTCGGTGCCACATATCAACACAACATGTATCGCATCTTCAAAACCTTTTTGGGAAAATTTGTTGAGTGTTATGTCGACGACCTGGTGGTTATGTCATGATAGAGTTCCAACCACCTATACGACCTTGAAACTATCTTAAAAAAATTTATACAACACAATCTAAAGATGAATCCCTTGAAATTCACCTTTCGCGTTACCTCGGGAAAATTTATTTGCTTTTTTGTACGTCATCGTGGATAGAAATCAACCCTGATAAGATGAAATACATTATTGTAATGTCCCCAACTTGCAACCCCACCAAGTTGAGAGTTATCTAGGGGCACCTCGCCTACATTCGAGGCATTATAGCCAACCTGGATGGTAAATGATTACCTTTCACCATGCTCATGAAGAAAATATTTATGTATGAATGGGATAACGATTGTCAAGAAGCATTTGACAACCTCAAAAAATATCTCACTATCCTGTTAGTGCTCATGCCAACAGTTAAGGGGAGACCACTCATTTTATACATAACTGCCATTGATTGGTCATTAGCCTCCATCCTTCTACAGAAGAAGGATGCCCATGGTGAGAATTACCTCTACTACCTCATTTGAATAGTGATGGATGCCATAACTCTGTATTCGATGAGTGGAAAGAACTACATAGCCCTAATCTTCGCAGTTCAGAAGCTCAGGCATTTCATGATGCACCATGTAGTCCACTTAGTCACTTTCTACAACCCACTCAAGTATATCCTCAAACATACCATGCAAAATGGGTGCCTATCACGTTGGACGGTCATCCTACAACTCTATGACATACAGTACGTTCCCCAGAAGTCTATCAAAGGCTAGGTGTTAGAAGACTTCCTGACCGATCACCCCTTAGAAGAAACACCAGCTTTGGATTCTACCATTCTAGATGAAGTTTTTTTCGCCCAGAGGAACCCCCGGGCATAAGATATTTACTTCGATGGTGCTTCCCGATGCCCGATAGGGAAAAGGATGGAGGATCCCAAGCTCAAAAATGTGGGGCAGAGTTTTATACTCATATCTCAAAAAAAATCCATCTATAATTACTCTTTCCTACTTTCAAAAGGATGTATGAACAATGAAGTGGAATATCATGCCCTTATTGCAAACCTGGAATTGGAACTCCTGGTGAAATCCAAACACCTAAAAATAAAGGGTGATTCGGAGCTAGTCATCAAATAGGTCAACGATGACTCTACTATCAATAATAAATTTTTGGTTCCTTTAATGAACGATGTTCAACCACTGATGGAATAATTCCCATCAAAACCAATGTTGACACATGTTCCCCGGTCAAAGAATGCTCAATACTATGCTTTGCAAAACATAGCCACAGCCCTGGCTGATCCCATCTGGGACAAAATAGTCATCAAAATTTCTCATCGACATATGATCTTGTCATTCATCTAGAGAAATATAGAGGATATTGATGAAATTAGCCCCTTTCCTAAACCTTACAGTCATACCACTAGTTGGACGACACCCATTACAAGTTACCTTCAAAACTGGTAACTCCCACCAGTTTTGGGAGAAAGGGAGCAGGTCTGAAGACAAGTAGTCAATATTACCCTATATAATGGGGTGAACCAAGAGATGTTCCTATACAAATGAGTCCTTGATGGAATCCTTATCAGGAGCATTGATGAATAAGAGACTATGGCCATCATGAAAGAAGTGCATGTCAGAGCTTCTGTAGCCCACCAGTTAGCAACCAAGCTCTCTCACAAAATTCAAAGCCTTGGTATTAATGGACCACTATGATCCATGATTGATTGATATTCAGTAGGAAGTACCATTCCTTCCAAGTTCATGATAAATTCATACACCGCCCCCAGAGTTTCTTCATGCGAAAAAAATACTCTTTTCTATTATTCACCCAGGGGATGGATGTTGTGGGACCAAATCCTCCCGCTACTACCATGAAATTCAAGTTCATACTCACAGAAACCGAATTATTTTCTAAATGGGATAAAGTCATACCCCTTAAGAATGTCAGGGAGAAAAACATCATCAACATTGTGAAGGCTAACATCATCACCAAATTAGGTGTCCCTCATACAATACTGACAGACAACGGTTCCAACATCAACTCTATTGAGATGGATAACCTATACCAGAAATATGGAATCAAGCCCAACCGATCATCTCGCTACCACATGGCAGCCAATGGGAAGATACAATCTTTCAACAAGACTCTATCCAACATTATTCAAAAGATTTTAAATAGGGATGAGAAATCATAGCCAGACAAGATCCTCCAGTCTTTGTGGGCCTATAGGACCACGACCCGCACCACCACTCAGGAAACCCTATACTAACTAGTATACAGTGTAGAGGCAAAGTTACCTATTGAGATATAAGTGACGTCACTTCATGTGGCCATTTTTGATCAACTATCCATGGATGATGAATCCCAGAGACGATTTGACGAATTAGAGCATCTAGACGAAAAGGCTGCACCCTCAACACCATTTGGAAATATACCAAAATAGAATTGCACAAGCCTTAAAAAAGGTTCTCCATCGATCATTCCTTGAAATAGCAATAGTGTTAGTCCTTAGAACCCCAATGATACTTGGGAAGAATCCCTTGAATCTTGAACCAAAGTGCAAAGTACCATATGTCATAAATCGGGTCTATTCCAATGGAGTGTATGCCCTAATATCAATGGATGGAAAGCTCATCACGGCACCCACAAATGTGATGTTCTTGAATAAATACTTCACATAAAAATTTCCCAATGATAAGGTCCAATCTCCAAGACCATAATCTATGAGTCATAATAAATTCTCCCATATCATGGTCTAAACTCTAAGACCTTAAACTACTAGTAACGAAAAATCCCCATGATTGTTCCAAACTCTATGACCCTAAACTATGAGTCATAAAAATTTCTCAATATCATGGTCCAAACTCTGAGACACTAAACTGTGTGTCATAAAAATATACTCTCATATCATAAGTCCATACTCTAAGACCTTAAACTATGATTCATCATCCTTTCAACATGAAATTAAATTGTAGGGATCATGTCTTCATCATAAGACGTTAAATTATATAGCATAAAATGTCCGAATTGCATGAAAATAAACTGTATGATCTATCACAGAACTATGTGTGGCTGGATGAATCCTCTCACAGGATACATAGTGACGCCTCGATCATCGATCATATCCTAGCCCCCATAAAGAAAAAATGCCTCTATCATGTCCCATATCTACCAATATTCATAAACGTGACCCTTATCACTCCTTATTTCTCACACTGAGTAAAACTCATGTGAGATTAGGAATGTTTATAGAGATTCTCATATGAAGGACATCTATGTGAAAACATGGAAGACCTGACAAACACAATGGATAAAATGATAATTAATCATCTCTTTGGACCGATCCAAACCTGTACAGGGCACACACAGAACAATGTATGGCTTGATTCTTTCCCTCGCAGGATACATAGCGACACCTCAATCTTTGATTCTGGCCCAGCCCCACCGGGAACAAAAACTAAAAGGCCCCCATCATATTACCTATCCCATCACACATGAAAAGGAGGCTCTATAACCACTCCTTATTTCTCACATCGAGTATAATTCACGTGAGCTTAGGACTAGTGGTATGGAATCTCTTACCCAGGTAAACATTGGAAGAGTATGGTGGGCCTGGAACTCATATTAAGCAAACCCAAAATTCCCTCAAGTGTCCCTAACACACCGAAAAAATGTTTCTTTTGGAACATCCAGAACAATGTGTGGCTTGATTTCTACTCTTGCCGGATACGTAATGATGCACAGATTCAACATACTGGCCCATCCACTGAAAAAATTCCCCTTTCCCAATGAGTGGTCGGACCAATGTAGAAGCTCCATGATGGTCACAATTAATCATGGTGTGGGTATTCTCACATTCCTAGGCATAACTTTCTCGTTTCTCAAACTCCATACCTTGGGAAAACATGGATCCTCACAATCATAAAAGTCCATCTTGGGTAGATGGCTAGTGTCTTGTGGACATCTTTTCTTGACTATGCATATCATGCCCCGGTGGCTATGCATACGTCACCCATAAAAATGGTCTTAAAACAAAAAAAAATTTGTCCCTAAGAGATTCCTCTCATATCTCAGTATGTCCAATGGCTTTCAAGTCCCATATCATCCCTCCTGATCCATGTCACCCCGGGACTATGGTTTACACCTTCTATCATCACTCGCGTCTAAGGAACGTCGGAACACATCGACTGTGATTAACTTTAATTTTTTGAAGACCTCTGAAAGTCCAAAATCTTCCTCACCAAATGACTCTAAACTCCATGGCTAAAATCTTCCTCACCACATGACATTAAACTACAAGGCCAAAATCATCCTCACCTCACGACATTAAACTATAAGGCAGAAATTGTCCTCACCACATGACGCAAAACATCAAGGCAATGTCTTTAGACAAAAAATTATCCCTAATGTTAAATCCACTATTCTTAGACGGTGACTTGGAACCCTTGTTATCCCTTTTTTCTCACACTGATCATATATCATGTGAGCTTTGGGATATTATCAAGAGATCCATCGTAACATTATGGATGAACGACCCCGAAATTTTGTCCTAGAAGTATGACTTAAAAAGGCATGTCATGATTCCCTTTCCCGAGAGGAACCCCCTGTCCTGACCATGTGATGTTAAAAGACTGGGTATCCCAATGATAGAACGAGTACCTCACCCTACGTACGGGTCATATCTACATAAGGAATGCCATTTCATGAGTAAATCAAAGCGTAAATGTCCCAAATATGTCTTGGTATACCCCTCTCATATTCCCAAACTCCATCCTTTATGTGATATGGAATCCCCATAACTCTCCAAGGCCATATGGGGTGGAAGGCCAATGTCCAGTGGAAAACTTTTCTTAACAATTCATATCATTCTCCGGTGGATCTGCATACGCCACCCACAAAAATGGAAATCAATCAAAGGAAAATTTGTTCCCAAGAGAGTCTTCTTCTATCTCAGTATGCCCAATGGGTTCGAATCCTCATTCCACCCCTCATGATTCAATGGCCCTAAATTTCTTGGATTATGTTTCCCCCTTTTAATCATCCAAGGTATATCGGAACATATGGGCCCAATTTACATTTAGTATCATTTTAGGTTTCTGAAAGATATCCTATATGCATGTTCGAAGTTGATCCGCATGAAAAGGAAGAGTTCCCCCACTCGTTTCTAGGTTTCCCCAAATAATTTCATCTAAATATTGTCCTTTTGTGATCAGGGGAACCCCTAGTCTAATTTCACGCACTATATTCAAAAAGTTACCAATCTCTATAATCCTCAATGTCCATCAAAGGTAGAATGCCAGTGTCCTGGGGACACCTTTTCTTGACTATGCATATCATGCCTTGGTGGTTCTTCAGACATCGCCCACAAAAATGGCCATCAATAAAAGGAAATTTGTTTCTTGGAAAGCCATTTATATCCTCTGTATTCTCAAATGACATTCACATCCTCATTATATGGAAAACTACTGGATAACATCTTATGTACCTTCTTCTTCCCAAGTGCCCCTGACATGGAAAAGACTGTTAACTGAACTGACCACTTGCAAGCTCTCCCTTTCACAAGTAATAAATGTGGACGAATGATTGCCCACTCATGACCGATATGAATGTTCCTAAGGTTCTCATACAACACTACTCAAGCCATACACCTATTATGGCTCCCCACATCAAGATAAGTCCAAAATGTGGAAAATCCCACTCGGCCATCTGGAATAGAAGGCTAGTGTCCTGGGGGCACCTTTGCCTAACTGTGCATATAATGCCCTGGTGGCTTTCCATACATCGCCCATAAAAATAGTTGTCAATGAATGGAGAATTTTTCCATAGGAGAGTCCTTTCCTTCCTCTATATTCCTAAATAGGATCTTGAGCCTCATGAATATCAATAACCCACAAATATAGTGTCCGGAAAAATCCCTAACCCTTAGGTAAATGATACTAGAACATTCTCGACTAATGTTCTTGAGTCATGGCCTTACCCTGTTAAATTGGGTCAAATATGTTCAACCTAAAACATAAGTATTAACTTTAATCAGTAGAACTATGAACTGCCAGCAATAAAAAAGAATACATACTCTCTAGAAGAAACATATGCATAAGGAACATCTAGAAGAAATTTGAGTATCAGTTCATTTAAACTGCATTGAGCCATCACAAAAGGTGTAAAGCTTGTTATGCTGAAAACCCACAAAGGGAGGCCTAAAAAACCAAGTTATTCCCTCTAATCCCATGTCAAGAATGATTAGGAAAAAAATGTTATGGTAATAATGAAAATGACACAAAAGTTCATGGATTATTACCTTAAACCTCAACAGTAGTTGAACTACGCTCGCTGAGTCCCTTGAATCAAGAAATAATTAGATCTCTAATCAATTATCTCATTTTACATACTTCAAGTCATATTTTAAAATTATCACTTGGTTTAAATGATGGTGATAGAATGATATAGAGAATTGATATTTAAAATCCAAATCTATCTCATTGGGTTTATTAAAAATGGATGAACACCCCCATTTCATAGTCTCTCTAGACTAACAAATGGTGTGGGAACATGCTATAATTTGGGATAGAGATACAATAAGCCACAGTTCACCCTTTCCAAAATAATGGTGTGTGATTGTCATGGTCCATCGATGGTTTGATCCAAATAAGTTCTTTCCTTCATTTTGGATTTAACCGATGAACGCACCCACCCCAAGATATCTTAGAGGCCCCACCCTTTCTTCTAGATGGATTCATAATTATAATGTGAAAAATATCGTTTCTCCATTATCCTAGAAGCGCATGCCTCACACTCTTGAAGATCCTCTTCTCAAGCTACCAATCATTCACGGGCCTTCACCTCCACCGTAAAATGATTAAATTCTCCCAAAATATCTCAGAAGGTTTCCACCTTGTGAAGGGAAAAACTAACCACGGCCATATTATCCTTGAAGGAGGTGAGGTCTTCTCGAGCAATGACAATTTGTTATATAAGTATGTGAATGTTCTGATAACCGAAGCCTCCAGAACCCAGCTCAGCAAATTACTACTGAAAATTATCACCCTCATCAGTGAAATTGGCCAATGGTGTTTCCATGGCAAGATAACATAACTGGAACCATCCCTTTGACATCGAATAGTGAGACCAAAGTTTCATATGATTCATCCCACAGTGATGATTACAGTGGTTCAAATTTATAGTAATGTTTTCCCCAATGTTTATAGAGCCATTCATGATCATATAAAGGTTTGGAAAGAATTATTATTGCCTCTCCCAACCCCCATAGTTAGAAAGGGTGCATGTCTTCATCCATATGTTGGTGTTGAGAAGATATGTACCTGACCACAAACCCATTACATAATACGATGATATAGAAATCGTGGATGAATCTACTTTTGTGGATCACCCATTGGAGATCAAGGATCAATAGGAGAGGACCCTACATGGATTGACCATTCCATTTCATCATGTATTTTGGACCCACAAGAGTGTGTTTAAGAGCTCATGGGAATAGAAGATCCTAATATAGGATCAATATCATGATAATTTTGTCTTGTTTTTACTTTTCAAGGATAAATTTTTTTTGAATGAGATAATGATGTAGGGGCCCTATTTTTTTCTTTTTACGACAATAATATATATATATATATATATATATATTTGGATCCTAGTGATAGGGGATGGTCTGTGATTCTAGGGCTTGGTGTTCCCAGAATTAAATTTATAAAATTATAAAATATATTTTATATTACACAGACTTGGTTTCTTAAATAGAGTTGTATAAGTCTTAAATAGAATCATGGATCAAAATTCACACTCAAATATTGCTTCTAGAAAATGATGTTTACCATAAGCATGCCATCAATATGTCGGTGTGGGGAATTTAGATAAAATTAGTTGTGAGAGGGTGTGTTGAGTTAAAAAAATAATTAAATATATTTATTTAATTTAATTAACTTAATTCTCTTTACAAAATTCAAATTCCATTATGAAAATTCTTCAGGGTTATCAACATCAACCCTAGGATAATTGATATATGATCTCCCTCACCACAATTGGTGAATAAAAATGAGGTGACAGTGTCTAGGTCAAGGTAGATCAAGATAAAGTGGGATAAAAGGCCCCTCTCATTCATTAATGAGTGAATTCCTCAATGACAAATGATCCAAAACTAGAAAAGAATATTTAATTTTTGTTTTATGACACATTTAATTAAATTGATTTTTAATGATCTTACCTTTCTTTAACCTTGGTTCCAATTATTCCATTCCATGTGGCCATGTATATATTTGAATGTGTTATTCATTTTTTATCTCCTTTGATATCCTAATTTATTTTTGTTGTCCATGACATGTTGGAAAATATTATTAAACATTTTTTTAATTCTTTTTTCCTTTTTTTTCTTTTTATACATCGCTATTGGGATATGGGTCCATGAATAGATGTTTTTTGTATGTTCCGAGCCCAATAGGACACCCTGATTCATGGTAGATTAATGTTAGATGAATTGAACATCGAATTAGGTATGAATACTAATGATTTGTGGGTTGTTGGTGATTTCTTTATTGACATGAAATCTAAAACATAGGATTCGTGGAACAAGAGATATGTGTGGTGTGTTGGGATTCAAGCGAGCTGATGGAAAACAAATTTTCATCCACTTGATGGCTATAAATGAAGAACCAAGGAAATATACCTTGATTTTGGGAGGCTTGATGGTGATATCTAAGGCAATGATGATATATTTGGAACACTGAATAAGATATGTAGATTCTATTAAAAACATGACTTCACATCATGTAGTCTGATAAAAACATAGTGGTTAGCCCCTACGTCTTTAGTTTTATGGTTTATGCTGGAATTATAAGTATCACACACCATGTGGGGACACAAAACGCATGTTAACACATGTTTTGGCAGCCCTATGTGTACTTTTGGGTTATGCCGGCACTGGTATGGACAAGAACATTCCATGAACCGAAGTACAAGGGAATGAGAAGGATACACAGACATAGCCATGGATCACAGGAAGTTCCTCAGGTGGATTAGAAACATTGTGTTGTTCCCATACACGCAATGTATGGATATAAGGGGAATTATATGTATATCGGTAGGGCCACGAATTAGTGATGGAATAGGAACACACACCATATGGGTACCCTTACACATATTGTACCCTTTATCCCCTTTTTAGGAACCTTTAATCTCACATATCACCTTTTTTCACATTGATTTTAGCGTTAGAGTATCCTATAATTGGTGTTATTTCATGAAGAACTCAATGGTGGACTTTTTAGTGGTTTTTTTCATACAATGAAACATGATACTAGGGGGTTGCTTATTTAGATGATTCTTGATAATGGTTGTGATCAGGTAGGATCACATGTTGCTTTTACAGTGGCTCCCTCTTATTGGGATAATGAATTGGTCCTCTACCTATCCATTGAGTGGAAGCCTCCATTGGAGTTATTTTATAGGTCCCCAACTATAAAATTGTCACTCCCATACTGTGATGGTCATGTTTAATCTATGTGATATCAAAGTGGAACCCTGTTGTTGTATAAGGACATGGGTCCTCGACTACTAGAGTGGTAGTCTCCAACTGGGTTATGCTTGGGTCCTCTACTGATTACTAGAGTCAAACCCTCTAGTTGGTTTTAGAATTGGACCTATACCGACAATTAGAGTAGAACCCTATAGCAAGGATGGGAATGTGTCTTCTATCATTTAATTGAGTGTAACCCACCTATTATATGAAGGTATGAGTCCTCTATCTATAGATTGTGACCCCTTGACAATGAATCATAGTAGTGAGGTGAGGATTGACTTGGAAATTACTCCACATGATGTATTGAGCATCATTGACAGACTCTTGAAACTAATTGCGCTCTTCCCTTGGTAGGGATGTGATATGGAGATCACATTCTCTCTCATTTGGGATTAATTTGTTTGAGAATATATATTTTTATTTTTATCAATTTTTCTGAATTCAATTTTCTCTCTTGCAGTGGGATGATTTTTATTTATATCTTTTCATATCATGTCTCTTAATGCTCACCCTCCAGCTTTTGGGCATCCTATTGTGTATGTATATACTCAACCCTTCTTGGGATTTTCTTGTGTGTGTCATGTATTAGGTAAATGATGGATAGGTCATTTTTTACTACATAGATGTATAGGGATACCTAGTGTTCTAGATAATGTACGGTAGTTAGATCTTTGTGATTAGAATTTGGGATCTTTTAGAAATTTTACATTCTGGTTTTTTTAGGTGGGGTCAAATTTCTAGTTGGGAATGTATTTTTCCCATTAACTTTCCATTTTCACTATCATTATCGGGTAGACCCTATAGGTTATTAATAAGTGAGGTTTTATTCAAGATATTTCATCCTTTTATTATTATTCATATGAACTTCCTTATGGATATGGTTAGGTTTATATTTACATATACGTTAGGATGTACTTCCCATATTATGTATTCCATTTATTTCATGTCACCAGCCCCAATCCTATAGAGGTGGGCTTGGGTTAGTGTGGCTTGAGGAACATTTTTTGGGCTGTGAATTTTATTTATTAAAACATTATAGTTTCCTATATAATTAATATAATATAATATATATATATATTCGGGTTAACAAAGTCTCTATATGGGTTAAAATAATACTTGAGTAAATTTATTCATTGTAAGGAAGTTTCTTCAAGACATTGAAATTCAAGAAAGTTGGAGTGGAAAAAACCTCAAAAAAATATGAGAATTTGGTTTCAATAAATATAATTTATTATACGGATGATGTAATTTTTCTAATATTAAAGAAGCTGATTGTGAGAAATGTTTCTTTTAAATGAATAATTTATTTGAAGTTTATATTCTTTGGGAGTTAAGGTATGTTTGAGGATTAAAATTTTATGAAACTTAAGATCATATATCACTTTCAAAATATAATTATATTAGATAACTTCTAATGTACATTGAAATAAAATATTTATGGTTGGTTTTTACCCTAATTTCAATGGGAACTAAGCATTCAAAATATGAAAATGGGAATAAAATTAATTTAAGAGAATTCAAAAATCTTATTGGTAGTTTATTATATAAAATTATTTTAAGAATATATATTTATTATGTTTTTACACTATAAATCGGGTATAAATGTGCATTAATGGAGCTTCATTTCATTAATGGAATGAGAATTAACATGTACATTAAGGAAAAAATAGTGTATGGATTGAACAATATTACTAGTGTAAAGAATGCTTTTATTTTTTATTTATAAGTGTAAATTCGAATAGAAATATATATGATCTTGTATAAAGATCTAGTTGGGTGAAATTTGTGTGTGTTTCTTCCCACAAAAATCTATTATTGTTACCTTGAATACCACTAAACCAGAATAGGTGGTGGAAGCTTAATATAAATACAACTAATATCGATGAGGAATTAATTATTAAATATCATGTTTGAAGTGAAGTTTATAATTATTCGTGGATATGATAATCAAAGTTCTATCAGTTTATCTTGAAATTTGATTCAACATTATTGATCAATTATATTTATTTAAAATGTCATTTAGCAAAGCTATTGGTGGAGAAAATTTTATTGAAGCTAGAATTTTTTCCAATGTGCAATAAAATAGTTGATTTTTTCAATACACTTCTACCAAAGATACATTTCAATGATAAGGTTTTTATGGAGTTTAAGCCTCATTCCTCAAAATGCTAATGTATGGTGACTATTTCCCCTCTCTAAAGTGTTCTTTGGAGTTTTTTTGTCAAAGAGATAGAAATATAATATAAATATATCTTTAAATTTCTTCATAAATATGTTTTTAATGGGGGTGAAATTAATTCTAAATATATTACAAATATATATTTTTTTTAAAAGGGCTACGTCTATTATTTATAGGGAACATTTATTAGAGAATTTTTTTAAAAAGGGTAAACCATGAAGTCAGTTTGTGAAATTTTCTGAAATATTTGGTAACTTTTTTTTAAGAAAAAAATTAAAATTTGGTTTATAGGAAACTTTTTTAGTGAAAGAAGAACGATTCCAATTTGGTATCAAGACATATCAATATTATAATTGAATTAATATCATTATTATGGGTAGTGTGATATTTTTTCTCAATATTTATATTCCCTAAACTGATTTCATTTGTGTGTGATTAGAATAATTTTATAATGATTCATTTATATTTTTAATGGTTATTAGATTTTTTATGCTTCTTGTCTATCCAAAAAAATAAAAATTTGGGGATTTTTGAGACAAGTATATGTTTTGTGGAAATTGGTGATCCCATAAAGAATAATATGAGAAGTGAAGAACTGATTATGTGGTTGTGATTATTATATTATATTTTATTGTCAAAACATAAATCTTGTTCAAAATTATGTGTTTCTTGATTATTCATTTTATATGGGGAACACATAATGATAATAGGAACATGGAAACAAATAATAAGGATGAAGATTTGTGTTTTATGAAATATAAAGTACATGTAACCCCACCACATTATAGAGATTCCTGAAATGACTGTGGGGATGTTCTACAATGAAGGGGTAGAATGGATTCTTAGGACATAGAAATTTTGAATATTTTGGTATGTGAATAAAATTCTAAATATACCATGGTGTAATGAAAATAAATCAATTAAAACAAAATGGGAATATTATTTTTGAAAAATAGTATTTTAAGGATCATTTTTTTGACAAATATATACATGGGAATGTTTAGGTCTCATATATGAAATGAATTTATCCATGGTTACTCATATGGGATTTTTTAATTATGAACAAAATCATCATAAAAGGTTCGGTATGTCATAATATTATCAATGATGTGTAAGATGCTTAATTTGTAAATAAGCATAATTTATTTATGAATCCAAAATTTGATAAACATGATGTAGTTTATTTCTGATATACATTTTGATAATTCCACAATCCATCAATAAGGTTTTTTCCTATGGTTTAAAATGTCATTCCGGTTATCTGAGTCTCTAAAGTTGATATTCCATACCATGGTTGATGTCATGGTGTGAAGGAAGATTATTATATCAAATGATGAGTGGAAAACATATCATGATGAAATGTGAATTTAAATTAGCTTCAATGTCTTTTAGAAAAAATAAACAATAATGACATAAATAACATTAAAGTTAAATATTTAGTCAGTAGATGGTTTCAAAAATTGAATAAAACACACCATTATAAATAGAGATAATGTTATGGTGAGATGAGTTATTAGTTTTCGAGTGAATGTTATGATGTGGATTAGTTGATGATACAAGGGATAATCATACATGATGTATAATATATAAAATCATATGAATTTTGGTATTGAGTTCTTGAATCATCTAATGGATCATAATGTTTTATAATAAGATGGGAAGTAGTTGATGGAATTTACATGAATGAATTTTTATTTAAAATCATAATTTAAACATGAAAAATATGTCATTACTGTACTATGAGTGGTATATAATAAAAACATCAGAGAATAAATAGAAGAATAATAGAGTACTTGATTCTATAAAAGTAAAATATGAGTAGAAATAGGAAGAAGATAAATGGAAAGAAGAAGAAAAAAATGACAACATGATGTAAGTATGATAAATTTTATGTCTCTATTCTTATTAAAAATAGATTTAAAATCTTTTATTTAGTGTGGGAGAAATATATACAATCAAGAAAAAAATTTCTTACATGATTTCAAGGTTACTTCCTACTCATTGTAAAATGAAATGATGATAATAGTATAATATATGTTCGGAGTTAATTAAATGATAATATCAGGGATTAACTACTTATTTTGAGTATTGATCCTTATCAAAATATATTATTCCTTCTATGTTTTAGAAATTTTTTTATTGTGATAGAGTCATTCAAAATCATAGGTAATGATGTTTTACTAAATGAAACATGAAAAATAATTGAACTCACTTATTCGACCCCCACTTAGTGAATTTGTACATATTTGGTGGGTCCCTTTATGTTGTGAGTGTAAATAGTATATATTGAATAATAAAAAATAATAGATTATATGATATTTTAGAGTAATTGGGATTGAAACAATTTTTCTGATCTTAACAATTTCAAACCATTATTTTGGGAATAAACTATAGACACTTCACTTTTGATGGAATTTGACAAATATATACAACATACAGTTTTCACACCTATCAGAAATAAAATTCAAACTACCTTTTTACCATTGTAGATAGAGAATATTGTTTTGATGGGATAAGACCAAATTTAGACTTTATAGAAGTACCCTTCAATGTATTCCACTCCTTTTGATTTGTAAAAAATACAAAATTTTCTTTTCTAAGATTAAAGAGATCCAATGTCATGATTTTTATTTAGGTAGGCATAAAAAACATTCCTTTTAATAGAGGTATAAAATGTTTGAAAAAGTCATGAGAAAACTATACAATGTAAGGCATTATAGTATAATGAGTGATAAAATAATTTAAAAAATGAAATATTTAAATGGTGATGTTGGTGTGTATACAATAGATTCATCTTTTCATAGTAGATGTGGACTGATGGATCTTGGTTGATCCAGCAATGGCAATATGTAAAAAATTTAATCTTATATTCCTCTCATCACGTCGTGTTTTTCAACATGTCATGTATCAAAATTACATGAATGTTTGTAATTAATAGAAAAAATATAAAAGTACAATTTCATCCTGAACAATATCTTTGAGCTTAATTTAATGATCAACATTTAACATCCCATTATGACAACCTATGAAATATTTCCAATAGATTAATTATGAATCATCATTTAAATATCCATTAAATAATCAATAATAATTGGTATTTAAAAACAGAAAAATTATTTTAATCATGCGAGAGAGAATCTTTTAAATTCCAACAAATATGATTTTTTTATTCCATACTAAGGATTATCATTCATATATAATGATTTATAATATTACCATAGAATGATAAAAGAGTTATCTATATAAATTCATTCACAAAACTAATCTCTTTTTATTTTTCACATAAATTGCAATTCCTCAACAATATATTAATAAAAAGAGTAAAACATCGACCCTTAATGTTCTCTTTATCTTCTAAAGCACCGAAATCTTAAATGCATATGAGTATTTCTTCTAAATTCTTAACTTTTGAAAAATTAATAAAACATAACTATTGAATTCTTCAGTGAATACATAAGTGTAATTTATGAATGGAGATTTATACATAAAATTAATTTACTTTGAGAAAGATATATACATGAAAGTAAATCATCTCTTAAAATAATATATTTTAAGGTAACTAAAATTTCACAAATATAACCTTACATTGTATACGTAAGAGTCATCCTTAATACATAAGTGTCGAATACTTTAACCAATTTATTAATATTTATAATGTGTATGACTAATAGCATTAATACATTAATTACTATTTTATATTTATATTTATATACAAAATATTAAATTCTATGAGTTATTGTAATTGGTAATGGTCATTTAATTTATATATATATATATATATCTAAGAGTCCATTATAGAATCATTTCAATGCATAAATATCCTTTACTAAAAACCCAAACCTTTAATATTAAAAGTTGTGTACTCCATATGAGAGGTTTTCATATAGATATTCAAAATACTTATGTATTTTTTTCCAGTAAATAAAATCATATACATAATAAAAAAATTCAATGTAAAATATGAGAAACCATAATATAAATTAAATAAAAATATTAATAATGAATAATGAATAACAAATAATAGTGAAATAATAATAACATAAAATACTAAATAATAAATAAATAAATTATTATGGAGTTAAGTAATTATCAAAACCTATTAAATACAGTTGTTACCATCTACTCAACATTCTCACCCTTTTTGATAATTATAGAACACAAACATCTCAAATATTTTCAAAATTGTTTATAAGATCAAAATGTTAATAAAATATCAAGTAGTTAATGAAATGAATCATATAATATAAAATTACAAAATAAAAACAATATATGTATTGGAAAATTACAACAAATCATATCCCCCCCCCCAAAATAATAAATCATAAAAGGATAATAATAATAAAACTAGTAACCAATCATGAATAAGTGGTTTAAAATAAATATAATACAATAAATTCTCAATAGAAATAAAAATAGATAAAATATAAAATTTTCCAAAAACTAATGTATAACAAAAATATACAAACTCTTAAAAAAATAAAAATGATATTAACGATAGTGAAATCTCCCCATGAACTCAGTTTTTAGACATCCTGAATTAATTATATGGGGAATTCTTAATTTTATAAATAATTATATACAAATAAAACACTAAAAAATTCCAAGAAACTGGTTAATTATATTCATTAAATATAAATATCTCTCTAAAAAATATAAAAATTATTTCAACAAGTTTAAAATATTCTCTTAAACCACATAAACAAATAATGAAAACAAAATCTCTTGCGAAAATATAAACATAAACAAATATCATTCCATCAAACCAATAAATAAAACTATAAAGGTTAAGGATATTGTATATTTTAAATTTCTCTTATAGATAAATAGGGTTGTGTTGGCCCCACTAAAATATATATAGGGCCTTCAAAATCCCTAACTAATTTACTGATTCAAATTTTAAATATCATGAACGATATAGAAGTAATCATACTATTACAACCATGTGGATATATAAATCATTCATAACATGAAAAAAAAAATTTACCTAAATCAATTATCAATAGAATAAAAGTCCTAAATCATAAATTTATCATCATATTTCACAAAATGAAGATATTCAAAAAAAATTACCTTTTAAATAATCTATCTAAACGCTAGCTTTCTCAAACAATCTCTATTTTCCATGATTTTGGACATTAATTTATTTATTTTTCCATTATCTATCTGAATTTCTTATAAATCATTACAAACTATCTCATTTCTATAAAAAGAGATATTAGAACCAATATCCTTGAACCATTTATTCTATTTCATTAGTTCAGAAATATTATCGATAGTAATATCAAATTTCATTCATTCCTCTTCATCCGAGATTTTGGAGAAAGTATCTTTTAATTTATTATTTTAATTCAGACTTTTGATCACATCTCTATGATTCAAAATTTTAGAATTAACCTCATTTTTATCCTTTATATAATTATTTTCATCCATCATCAATTTCATGTATCCACCACCAATTTTGAATAAACTATTTTTTATTTCATTATCATTCCATTTTTTTCTATTTAACACAAGGATTATTACATCTAGAATGATGGTTTAAATAATAAAAATAAATATATGGTGTGGAATATAAATATTTTTCTTTAATAGATTTAGCTATAAAGAATATATTAACTAAATGTTTATTTACTATGGATGAAGAACAAAAAGACTCATAATAATTTGTCTTAATACTTCAATATTGTCTTCAAATTCGTTCCTTTGGTTGTAAGGAAGGTTCCTTATGATGATTTTCTGATGTCCCATCCTCTTCTACTATCAACAAAGATTCAGAACATACCTTTTTGTTTTTAGCAAGGATGAGCATTACACTTCTGATTCTCCTGCAAAAAAGCAGGACTGGACTCCTGCTTTGCAACATAGAATGCGGATTGGTTCTGCTTCTGTTTTAAAGGTGGATGCCCAGAAGATCTTAGGAGACTGCTCCCCAGCTGAATCTCCCTTCCTGGACAAGTCAGCTTTGTCATGTAATCCCCAAACTCCTCTTATGAGCAATAAGACACTGGATTGTCCCCCTATTTTGCATCTTGGCATGCAGATTGATTTTGGCAAGAGCAATGAGATGTAGTTGACACCCTCTAACCCCCTTGGTGCTATCAATATTCTTAATTCTTGTACCATAGTTGAAGAAGGAGTCATTGGCCCTCACAAGGAGGTCAAATTGTATAGAAACATCTTTTTGCATTCATATTAGTTAATAGAAGAGGATAATGCAAAGGGAAAACAACATTCTATTGCAGAATAGATTGATCAAGAAGTCACCTGGAAACAGTCCAATTAGAAAAGAGGATATCCTGATTGAAGTCGTGGATGTGGGCATGGAAGAGGGGACTGGTTTACTTCAAATGATGAGTCACAAATTGAAGCTTCTAACTCAGATGACTCAAAAATCTAAATCCTTCTTCCATAGGAAATAAAATTGGAAGCTCTATACACTAAGGGGTCTGGGCATGGATGAGGTAGAGGAGTAGATTTTGGTGCTTTACAGGATGCAGGGCGCATGATTTTGGACAAAATTAGGAATAAACATGGAACCTCATGATGAGTCCTTTGATGACTTATGTAAACTTTCCTGAGCATCTCCTTGTTTCCAGACGTTTTTCACTATCACTATAAGGGATTTTCCCCACTATTTTACAAAACCGTCTTCAGTTTAGTTTATTTTAAAAATAAAATAGTATTATGTGTTTGTATTGTCAATATTCATAGCCCTTGGTTTCTATTGATTCATAATGGATCTAATAATATCATGGGATATTTTTCTAGAATATTTCACATTCAAGAATCATCTTTTTTCCATCCACAAAAAAATATCTTGTGACTTTTTACAATCAAAAAAATATTATTAAATTGAAATAATAGATATGAAAATAAACAACATAAGGAATATATATATTCAATTCTTTAAAAGATTCACTCTAATATAAAATATCAGTTATTATATAGATATGACATGAGATAGTGGGGGTAAATTTTCAATTTCGAAATGATTAACGTAATTTAGATAATCAAGTGGCATATGGTGGAATAATTATTAAATATTTCAATCGTAAAAAACATTTTTAGTAAGTGTGAATGGTGTATGAATAATAATAAAGGAAATAGATAGATTAAGATATTTTATAGTAGTTTGGATTTAACTTATCTTACGGATACTCTTAACACATTTGACCTGATAGTATAGATATCGATTATATACACTTATCATTTAAATAACTTTGAAAAATATTTATAACCTACCAATTTCAAACCTAGATGGAAAACATAGTGCTAAATTTTTAGAGGTAAAAATAGAAGCATATGTTTCATAGGAGTCGACCTATAAAAAACATTCCAAGATCATTCCTAAACCCTTACCATTTATTTTGAGTTTAAGGAACAACCACCCTTAACTTTTGAAGGATCAGAAAAAACTCATATCTTAGTTTTTGTTCAAATTATCATAACCAACACTTATCTTTTAATGGAGATATATTACCATTGAGTTACACATGATAAAACTATACAACCAAACAAATCCAAGTATAATGAATGATAAAAATATATAAAAACTGTGATATTCAGATGGTGCTTCTGATATAGAAAAAATTGTTTCATCCCTTAATAATAGTTTTAGAACAATAATGATCAAAAAATCAATCAAGGGTACTAAGTAAAGAATATAAACTCTTAATCATTATATTATTATAGTGTTGATTAATTTTTAGTTTACCAACAATGACTAATTTATCTTCGTTAATTGAATAAAAAACATTGACTAGTTTCTTTGTGAATAATCACCACGGATATCCTTAATGGTCAATGTTTGTCTTTATGAGGTAAAATTTTTAAAATATAAATTTAAGAATAATTATAAATCATAATTTAATTCCTCATTAAATATTCCACAATTATGGATATTGAAACACTCTGAGTAATCTTTATGTTCATGAAAAACAACATCCAATAAATTCCAAAAAATTTGAAATTTGAATATTGTATCCCATATTATCTTTCATAGATAATGATTGATAATATTATCATAGAAGGTGGTAGATAATTATTCTTGAAGCTTCATACAAAAAATATTCTCTTTTTTTTCTAAATATATGTTTTGAAACCATAAATTCTGATTAATACCTAAGAGTAATATTGTGATACAAAATGGTTTATAACATTTTTGAAAGTATTGGACACTTAATACATAACTGCCTTTCTAATAAAATCATAACGTCTAAAACATTAAATTACATGAACATCCAATATATTTATGGAATGAATAATATTAATTTTCCAACCGAGCATCATATTTAAAATTACCTTAAATTGATTTTAATATACACATGAATGTAAATATATTCTTTAGAGAGAATAATTAAAATAACTTACCTTTCCAAAATATCAACCTCTAATGTGTACATAATTTTCCTTTATTAATATATATATATAAGGTTCAAATACAACACCAAATTTTCTACTCTCTATAATTAATAATCAATATCTAAAGCTATCTTCCTTTCCTAATTTTTGATATGTAAGAGTAAATTTCATGTTGTTTCATAATGAGTAAAATTCATTTTATTTACCAAAAATATATATTTTAGAATTAATTATCCCATCACACGAATATGTCAATGCCATTTTATTTTCTAAAAATCCAAATATTCTACACATAAATGTCATATACTATATATATAAGGTTTTCTACTAGTTATTCTAAATATTCAATTATTTAAATCCTTTATATAATATATTTTACCTAAAAAATTCATAAACATGAAATAAGGTAAAACCGAATAAAAATAAGGAATATTAAATAAATATAAAAAAATAAAGAAGGAATATTAATAAATAAATTATTAGAGGGTTAATTAATCCTCAAAAATAATAAATAATATGTTAAAAATCCACTCAACATTCCCCCTTTTTATAATTAAAAAATATAAACATCTTGAATATCTCTCCCCATTTTAAAGAGAAAAAGTACGGACAATATTGAGGAGTTCAGGTTTAAAATAAAATAACCTAAAAAAACTAAATAAAAATAAACATTGTAATTAAATATAAACAAAGATAATAACCACCTATATTAAAACAATGATGTATAGTAAACAAAGATAATAATGTGAGTAAAGAAGTTTTACAAATCCATTTATAATAAAATATAATACATTATCAACTAAAATACCAAAATTTATTAGATTAACTTGTGAAAACCCATTTGTTTTTAAAAAGATATCATTTTATGGGTTATTAGTATTTTTAATTATGAATAAATATATTTCCCTTAAATAAATATATTTTTTATATTATTTCTTAAAATATATTATATAATCAATTAGATACCAATAATAGAGTTAACATTATTATGTTTACTTTGTGATTGAAAATAACTTTTTTTAACGGATAAATACATTTTATTAAAATGATTTTTTATAGGATATTTTATAAATAGTATTTTTTATATTTCATTCAATTAATATTTACTATTATTATTATCATTATTATCTGGTGAATATTTCTGTCACCTTTTGATTTGAGATTATGATTTTTCATTTTAAGAATAATGATTTTTTATTCTAAATAAATTGTTTTCACACGTATTGTATAATTTTATATAATAATAAAAATAATAAATTTTTAAATTTAAATTTTAAATACAAAAACAATGAATTAATAATATAAAAATAATCATAGAGTGAATTTTTGGGATTTTTAAAAATGGTTATCTTTTGGGTGAATATAGGAAAAATGTGTTTATAAATACCATATTTTTTATGAAATAATTATATATAATCAAGACAAAAAATATGTAAAACCTTTATTGCAACACAAAATTAATTTTAACAGTACAAATAATTCATTTCAAAATAATAGTTTGGATTTATAAACCTATTTTGGACATTTTTTAACCAAATTATATTTTATGCTAATAAATTATTTTTTCTATTTCCCTAAAATTATGTACTCACAACAATATTTCTGATTTTGGATTTATTTTAAAGTGAAAAAATCTATTTTTTACCATAAACTAATAAAATTCAATGGCCTATAAAATCATTGTTTCCTTTGTTTGATGATTTCGGTCACTTATCCTTATATTGGCCTCTCAATTCCTTGGAGGATTTCCCATTAAGATCTACTGCAGTGGGTTCTTTGAGTTATTTGGGAAGTGTGGATGAGAGGCCTGATGTGCCGGTGTGGCTTGAGGTGGAAAAGATTTGGTTTGAAGGATATCCAGGTTTGTTCTCTATTATCTCCTACTAGTTGGTTGTGTTGTGATTGGTTTTTTGGTCTATCATGAACCAGCTCAGGTACCCTAGTATCCCAATAACTAATCCGACCTTGAAATGAAATGAAGGGCGTTCATAGTTCCTACAGGCTGCTGACTAGCACCTATCACCATACAACATACAATTGGGAAAAAATTCCCATGAGAATTCAAAAGTGGAAGATAAAAGACAATATGCACATCAATATAAAAACTCTACTAGGTGTAAAAGTACCAGAAAAAAAAGTCAACAAAAAAAATCCAAATTACTCTAACCCAAAGTACTAAATAGTAAAATATACCCATGTTCCTTAAAGACACAACTCACCACATCCAAATCTCAATAGATGTATCCTCTTCTAAGATATCGGTTCCCTTTACTCGAGCCTGGAAGTAGAATGTTTAGAAACACCTTATGAAAAAAGTAGGGTGTGAGCCTAAGCCCTATAAGATACCACCAATGATTCCATAATAGATTCCAAATATTTATTATCCAAACAAAATCATTAAAATTTTAAAATAGATAGGGTGGAAAATTCAAAATCACATTAAGACAAAACATGTTAAATAGTTTCGATATGAGTGAAAATTCATTTAAAGAACTGGCATTACATTACAAGGGATGTAATTTTTCTAAAATATTTACATAAGTAATGAATTTATATAAAATAGTTTATATAAATTCATTAGGCATGTAAATCAGATCTAACAAACATCAGCACACATTTTTACCCCAAATATAAATAAACAAGTGAGAAAAATGGTCATCTGCTGAAAGGTACAATAGTAATAAATAGCTATAGGTTTCCACACTCTCTATGTAAATTCTAAAAAGTTTTCATACACATGTACCAATTACACTACCCAAAGGAGACTCGTCACCAACCCATCAGAGATGTGACCCGCCGCAAATATGTTATAGAATGTTGTCGTAGCGTAGAGCTTATCCAAATAACTCACTAACTAGATAAGGCTTGCAATTAGTCATACATGATGAGCGAAGTATTTTAAGACTACTTAAAGTATGATCAATCTCATTCTTCCTTTTCAAAATTTCATATTTCATTCAATTTAAAACTAAACATGTTTTATTAAAAAATATGCATTTTTTTCCCGATAAATGAGAATGAAGGTGTAGAAGACCTCGAAACTCTACCTAGTAGAAAGATCCAACACCATAAGACATTGAACCATCAATAATAGGATGACCCATTGAAAACTAAGAGAAGAGGAATAGAGAAACTTGAACAACGAGGGGGAACACATACCCGGGAATCACACCACAAGAAGTATGAAGATTCCAAGCATTTTAGTTCGATTTGGAACGAGTTGAGTCCCTAAAAAAACACCAGAACTTCTCTAGGTCAAGAGACAATAAGTATTGAATTAAAATGACTGAGTGAAACTTCTAAATTTCTGACTCTATGCTGGGCGCAGGCCTAGTTTTGATGTATACCTTGGGGTCATGACGTGTAGGCCACACAGGATAAGTACATCGAAAAACCCATTGGATGGTGTTACAAATTCAATATTCATCACCTATGAAACATGAACCTCAGGTACACAGTGTGTAATAGCTCACGGCGTGATCTCCCCATTCATGACCTGAAACTAGATCTAAGTACACAGGGTGTACTTCAGGTACACGTCGTGTACATCAGTTACACAGGGTGTTCTTTATCTACACTGTGTGTTCTTCAACTACATGATGTGTGCATTTCCTAAAACCTATAGTAAACCCCAGAATATAGATTTTAAGGATTTTTGACTGAATAGGGTCTTAAAAAAGTGTAAAATTACATGTTCAAGGTAACCGAATGTTACAACCTCCTCCCCATAAAACCTTTCCTTCCCCCAAAAATCCTATAATAAAGATTCCATGCCAAAAAGATGAGGCCAATTCTCTCTTATTAGTGCCTCACATTCACAAGTCATGTGACTATTAGATCCATTTTTACATAGTACACAAACCAAAGTTATTGTCTTCCCCTGACGAACCTTAGTATTATAGTCAACTATCCTGACTGGTTGCTCAGTCAGAGATAACTCAAGCTCGATCTCCAAATCTCTCCAGCTCAAAACATGAGATGGATCAGAAAGATACTTCTTCAACTATGATACATGGAACACGTTATGCAATTATGTTAGCTGTTGTGTATGTTCCAAGAAGTACTCAACCTTCCCCACCTAATCAACAACCTCGAAATGTCCCACAAAGTGAGGTGTGATATCTTACTTCCCATGTTGTCGATGAACCAACAAGGTTGAAACCTTTAAGAACACCATATCACTATTTGAAAACACCAATGGTCTACAATATCGATGAAAATAATACTTATATCAATTTGGTGATTATAACATCCTCTGACTAATTAATTTAATCTATGTTGTTTTCACTTGCACCAAGCTTGGTCCAACCAAAGAACTCTCACTGACCACTGATCAACATAACAAATTTCTAAAAGGTCGTCAATAAAAAGAATAAAAAGGCACCATTGTGATTGGGAACTAGTAACTATTTTTATAATAGAACACAACAATCCACAAGTGATCATATCATGCCCCTACGAAGTTGAGAACCCAGGCATAGAGCATATCCTCAAGAATATATATAGTTCTTTCTGTCTGGCCATCTGACTGTGGATAGTAGGACAAGCTTAAATGGACCTAAGATCACAGTGCCTCTGGAATTCCTCTCCAAAAGGGATAAGTCAACTGGGGATCCCTATGAGATACTATATCAGATGGATCTCCATGAAAACGAACAATATCATTTATGTAGAGATTATCTAACTCCTCAACTTTGTTCATATTTGAAATTGTTATATAGTTGGTCAACATGGTCAGCCTATCAATCACAACCCATATTTAATTATTCATTATTTGGGTACAATGAAACCCAAACACAATCTCGGTAGAGATCTCATCCCATTTCAATGTAGTTACTGGATGTGGTTAATGAAATCCCACAGGGTTCTGGTGCACAGATTTTACCTGTTGGAACGTATAGCAATGGAAGACTAAATCAGTAATGTCCCATCTCATACCCAACCTCCAAAACTATCACTTCATGTCCTAAAACATCTTATTTCATTTTGGGTACACAAAAAACATTGAATTATTGAAACCCCCATCATTTTCATTCTAGCCATTAAAGGCACAACGAAGAAATTCTGATAGAATAGAGCACTCTCTTTAGAGGAAATCCACTGGGAAACTATCTCCCAACTACAATGGGATTATCTAATTCTATGGAAATCATCATCAATATTGTTACCATGATGAATTGTTTTGAGAAGTGTAGATTCCAACTACACACTCACTAAAGGGACATCAACCCCTTCCTCCAGACTCCAATATGAAACTATGCAAAGAGAGCCATAAAATTCTACTCTTCCAAAGATTAATTCCCTTCCTGGGTTGGAATTTTCTTAGTAAAAGCATTGGAAATTTCATTCCCATTCCCCAGGTTATAGGCGATGTTTATGTCAAAAGTCTATAGGTACTCCTCCCAACGCGTCTGCCGAAAATTCAAATCTTTTTTAGAGAAGATATAACTCAATATTTTTTGGTCTGAATACATTGTAAACTATTCTCCAAAATGGTAGATCTGCCAACTTTTAAATGTTTTCATCACAATTGAAAGTTCCAAATCATTAGTAGGATAATTTTTCACATGTATCTTAAGTTGACAAGATCCATATTCTACTAAATGATAACTTTTTATAAGAACGCAGCCCAAGCCAGAACCTGATGCATCACAAAAGACCATATAGCCCTGTCCAACTTCTAGAAGAGATAACACTAGTGTAATAGTCAATATAAATTTCAGATCAATAAGACAAATCTAATAATTATCATCCCAAAAAAACGTTACCCCCTTCCGAGTCAGAGCAGTCATCGGAGAATCCAGCTTTGATAAGTCCTTCGTTAACCTACTGTAATATCCACCTATGTGCAAGAATCACTATATCTCGAAGAAATTTCTTGTTTTCTCTCATGTCCAAACATCCTTCACCTTCTCAAGATCAACTAATACACCAGGTTCAAACCCCACGCATACCAAGATTTTCACTTCTAGATTCCAAAAATCACACATTGAAAGATTGGAATAAAGGCGGTGATTTCTTGGCAGGCTCAGAAGTGTCCTCAGATGTTGCACCTGATCCTCCTCTGACATATATTAGACAATAATTTCAACCAAAAAGATTATGAAAAAGTTATCCAGATACTCATGGAAAATCTTTTTCATTAAATCCATAACAAATTCTAGAGAATTTGTCAAACCAAAAGGCATAATAGGGTTCTCAAAGTGCTCGTACTAGCTCCAAAAGGTAGTTTTTGAATGTCAGATTATTTTATCCTCAACTTATGGTAACTAGTTCAATATTTGATCTTTGAAAAATCACTTCTCCCCTTTCATATAATTAAACATATCATAAATCTGTGGAAATAGATATATGCTCATTTTCATTACTTGATTTTTCATTCGATAATGAACACATAAGAAAAGAGAAACAACATCCTTCTTAGAAAAGATAACCAGTGCTACCCAAGGTGACACACTTGGATGAATAAATTCTTTCTCAATAAGGTCATCCAACTCAGACTTCAGCTCTTTCAGTTCAGCTGGTTCCATGTAGTATGACGGGTTAGAGACCAGTTGAGTTTCATACCATATGTCAATAGAAAACTCATCCTTTCTCAGCAGTTGTAGACCAGATAAATCTGAGGGGAACACATTGGAAAACTCGATGAAAACTGGAGGAAGATATCCACCCATTGAATCTTACTCCAGTTATAAAGAAAACACTAATATTACTTTCCCCAACTCCAGATTAGATAGTTCATCTTTACTCAACATTCGATCCCATTCTCCCTGAAAAAGAGGTGCACACCCTTGGGGAAGTAAGGTATACTCATACAAGATAATAATCAATATGATATTTTTTGGTAATGATCCAATCCATACCTAATATGATTTCAAGAGATTACATGTTAAAAATAAGAAAAATCCAAGCTAGCTCGACTTCTGATAGAGAGAAGACACATGCCAGACAATGGAGACCCTACACTCTCTTTGTACCAAGGGGTGTAGTAATATCCGTTGCACAATATAGATGCTCCATATAAAGATTAAGAAGGTTAACAATACATGTTGAAATAATATAGTGAAAAGAACTAGTATCAAAAGAGAATTCACTAACAACGATGTAATGGAAATGGTAGCTCCAATAATTGTTGGGCCCTTGTCTTTTTCCTCTAAAGACTCTTCTACTGTGTAAAGAGGAATCATTCTGGAAGCCTTTGGATAGAATCCTTTTCCATATGAAGCATTTTATATACCCATATATTTATGAGGAGCTGATGATTTTGTTCCACTACATGGGGTAGATAAGTGATGGAAGAACCTCTGTATATTTCCAGAACATCCGTAGGAGATACAGTTCTTTGGTATCTCAGTGAAAACCCTCCTAAAATGACCAGGATTTCCAAATAGGTAGAAAGTCGTAGAACGTCTTCCTGGAAAAGTTAGAGTTATGAAATGACTCTTCCATCAAGAAAATCCATAAGGCTCATCACACTTCTGTTTTCCATTTAATAGAACCAACTCGTCCCCTATGATAAAAAGGAACTCCCATCAACCCTGATGTACCAGCAAAGTTCATCTCAACCATCATCTCCCTATCTAGCATATCATCATAAGTGGCCAAATTTAGTAAGAAAACATGAGAATGGATATTTAAACTAAGTATCAACTCGATCCATTGAGCCTTCATCTTAATAATAGATACAATCTTGGGAGAAAACTACACCAACTCGAAAAAAAAATCTGAATACTCAGTTTGGGTATTGTCAGTCTTCTATAGCATAAAAAACTCTACAGCCTTAGCCAACACCATCGACTATTAATATAATGGATTGGTAAAAATGAAATTTATTTTGTGACATTATAATCCATCAGGTTTCCCTACCATCACCATCATGTCCCATGGTCTCCTACTAGGTCCCTGTAGCATATAGGTTTCACGCTTCCCCCTGATCACTTTTGGTGTCTCCAATAACTCAAACTAATGTTCTATATTGACCAACCATTCCTCGGAATGATGAGGATCAGTGGAGCCTTTGAAGACTTATATCTTGTATAGAATTAGATCTTGAGAATTATTTTGAATAACATCCCCATGATGATCCATAGCTGGAGCCTTATAAGGAACTGGAGGTGGTATTTGTCCCAGAGCTTGGACAGTGCACACAATTACCTCAACCAGATTCGAGTTTAAAACAGGTTTTTCTTGCGGAGGTTTAACAAAATCCAATTCCATTATCTGATTCACATGTCTCTTCAGAGCCATGATTCTACACAACATCAAAAGATTAAAAAAGAACAATACATTAACACTCAAACAATGTAAAAAGAGAAAATATTCTCAACGGAATGGACAAACAAGATTTGGATTTCAACCTATCCAAGTATCTATAGTGAAATTACTAGAACTAATCCACGAGATATATTTCCCTAACCAACCCTAGAGACATATGGTTTATTACAGTGGGAGATATCTTGACACTCAATCACAAAAACCTCCTATGTCCCGACAAGATCTAAAGATTCCATACTTACATCAAGAAAAGGGAAGATCAACAGCCTCCTATGATACTAGTTTGTCAAGAACCTGCCTCTGTACCCAAGTTACTTGATAACTGAGCCAGTTCGGACATGACCCGAAGGTCGTTCCCAATCCCCATGGACTGTAAACTAGAACATGGTATCATACAACCTACAAGTGTGAATGATTTTTTCAAAATAATGTGGAAATGAATGATAAAATACAGTATGCATAACAATAAAAAAACCAATGGGAGTAAAAGTACAAGTACTAAAAGAGGCATAAAAAGAAAATTACTCTATTCTAAATTACTAAATAATAAAATAGACCCAAGTCCCCTAATGAAAAAACTCACCACTTCCAAAGCTCAACAGCTGGATCCACTTCTAGGAGATACCTTTCCTTTGCTCGAGCCTGGAAGGAGAAAGTCTACAAACACTTGAAGGAAAAAGTTGGGTGTTAGCCTATCCCCAGTAGGATACCACCAAATATTCCATAAGAGATTCCAAATATATATTATCCAAACAAAATCATTCAATTATCAAAAGATATAGTTTTTTAAATTCAAAGGAATATTTAAACAAAACATGATAAAGAGTTTTGATATTTTGGAAAATTCATTTAAAGAACAGGATTTACTCTATATTGGACAGAATATTTCTAAAATAATGAATTCAGTAAGGAATTTATATAAAATAGTTTACATAAATTCTTCATGTATCTAAAAAATTTCCAGCAAACATTGAAATGCAATTATGTCACAAATATAAATAAAAAAGCGAGCAACATGGTCATCTGCCAAAAGGTACGATTGTATTAAATTTTTATAGGATTCCACACTCTCTTTGTGAAATCAAAATAAAGTGTATAAACATGTCCCTATGACACTGTCCAAAATAGACTCATCACCAACTCTTCAGGGATGTGACCCGCCCCAAGTATGTTTTAGAATGTTATCATTGCGTAGAGTGTATACAAATAACACACAAACTACCTAAGTATTTCATGCGCTATTAAAAGAAATGAGAATTATTTTAAGACTTTTTAATATACAATCAATCACATTATTACATTTCAAAAGTACCAATTTGATTCCATTTTAAACCAAATAATTTCTATTCAAAAACATGCCTTTTCACAATATAAAAACACTGGGTTTCTATCAAATCATTTTAATCCATATGCATTAGTTAGAAATACATACAAAACTAATTTCATCCTTTTTGTAATTAATTTCCACATTTCAATTTCAAATATATCCATCCAATACATAAATTAAATTAAACAATTTAAGTCATCCAATTTCCATAAACCCACCCCAATTAATGGAATTAGGGGTTTTCTAATTTTACGTCCCAAAACCATTTCAAACCCTCTAATTCATTGGAAATCTATTTTTGTTAAATAATTTGAAAGAAATTTTAATAAATTGAATTTAAATCAGAAATTTAAATAAATCATGAAATTCAATGGTAATCAATTTGGAAAATCATGATGGAACCATGTACCTCTTTTCTGAAGAATGAGACTCACAACGACACCTATCAATGAGAATGAATGTGTATAAGTCCTCGAAAATCTACCAAGTATCAATATCCAACCCCAAAAGAAGATTATCCATCAATTCCAAGATGATCCATTGAAATCCCAAGAGGATAGGAAGAGAGAAACATGAATAATGATGGGGAACACTTACCTAGGTATCGCACCACAAGAAGAATGAAGACTCCAAGCCATTTTTTTTGATTTTGAAGGAGTTGAGCCCCTTAAAAAGGCTCCATAACATCCCTAGTTTGAGTTCCAATAAATTTGAAATGTAAAGGACTGATTGAAACATCCAAACTTGTGACTTTAATCTGGGTGTGGTCCGAGTCATGAATTTTACCTTGGGGTCATGACGTGTAGGCCATGCTGGATAAGTATGCCAAAAAACATGTCACCTCGAGTTAGAAATTCATTATTTATCACCTACATGATGTGTAACAAATGTACATGACATGTACCAAATCACGGTGTGACCTCCCCCTTCATGACCTCAAACTTTCTCAAAGTACACGGTGTGTACTTCAGGTACACAATGTGTACTTTTGGTACACGACGTGTGCCAATCCTAAAACCTAAAGTAAACCCTAAAATTTTTTTATGGATTTTTGACTGAACTGCGATATAGAAAAAGTGGAAAATTATATGTTCATGGTATCAAAATGTTACATGGTCTCTGTTTTGTTCTCAATGGGGGTCGTCGGTGTTGGGGGCATGGATCTTACATTCATCTAGGGAATTGGATGCTCATTCCTTTTCTCTTTCCCTAGGGCTTTTCCACTCTCTCCAAGGAAGATGTTTTTTGTGGTCTTAATGGTATATTGGGATGTAGGGGTGAGTAATCACTTGAATCTAGTGGAGGTTTCATTTATATTTGATCCCGGAGGTTGAAAAATTTGAGGATAGTTTTTTATACGGTTGCATCGAAGGCTTCTTATGATTGAAAGTGTTTTTGGGGTTCACCCTGCCCGTTCGGCACTTCACTGTTACCCTGATTGTTGGTTTTTTGGTGAAATTTAGTTTATAGAATGTGAAATAATCCATATTCTCAACAAGGAACATCTCTAGATGAGGATTTAGACAAGAAATAATTCACCAAATATTGTCAATCTGGATTTGGATAATCGAGAGGGTATGACTATTTCCATCGGTACCAAGACTGTGTAACACAGAATGGGACAACTTATCAAGTGGTCTTGTGAGGGTGGAATGTTGACATAACTATGTAGTCACTCAGGATGGGTACTTCATATATCTCCTCAAGTGAATTTCCTTATATGGTTTTTAATGGGTTGAAGTTTTTTAAGTTCACACTTACCATTTAAAATTGGCATGTCAAAATACAAAAAAAATTGACACTGGTAGTAAAATTCAGTCACCTTGGCAAGGGTTAAATGTGGTAAAATGGATAATTTAAGTTAAAATGTCACTAAATATCACAAAAATCAATCCATAATTGGGTTAATAGAAGATAATAAGGGCTATACATTATGTATTTCCAATTATCATTAACGTGGATCAATTGTATTTGAGTAATAAATTTCTTTATTAATAAAAAAATAATATTTTTATAATTTCCTCCCATAACTTATTATCTTTACTATTATTATGAGATTAATAATAATAAAAATAATGTATTTATAGTTATAGATGATAATATTTATGAAGGCTAAATTATATTTGTCTTGTCAAATCATTTTTTAACATTTATTAATAGTACAATTATAAAAAATTCTTCCAAAACATTGACACAACAGTAGTGGAATCATTATAAAATCCATGTTAAAATGATATAGAAATAAAAAATGTGATAATATTTGGATTATATAGAAAATTAAATGGTGTTTATATTAAACATAATTGTTTTTTATTAATTTTATTTTATGAATTATAATTTTTGGGATAATTATAAAAATGACCTAAAATGACTTTAAAGGGTATTTAATTTTAATAATGATTTAGAAATATTTAAAAATATTAAAAACATTATAATGAGTGAATTTTAATAGATAAGTGTATAAAATTTCATCCATTTTGTATTTATGATCCAATAGTATTTTTAAATTTTCATATTATACCCTTAAAACATAATAGTTTCGAACATGCCAATGTTTTTCCATTATATAATGGGAGCTCAAAATAAACATTCCAAAGATATAAGGGAGTTTAGTTTTATCCCAAAAAAATCAACACCTCCCTAAACATGTCTAGAAGCCCTTGGTGTGACCATTAACCTCTCTTCCAAAGGCATTAAGTTGAATCTAAACAGGGGTCTCAAATTAAGAGATAATTATATTAACCAAATTATTTTTATATATTTTTATCATTAATATCCTTTAAAATATATTTTAGGAATACTAATATAATTAAATAAGTATAATTATTATATTAAAATATCTCTATTTTTATTTAATAATCATTATCTACCCCCATCTATTTGAATATGAAAATAGTAATTGCTTTACGTGTGGACCACCACCACCATTAATGTTGTATTTCATTTTTCATTAATGCCTTACATGGTTAGTTCATAAATGTATTTAATGAATAAATATTATATATATATCATGATTAATGTTATGAAAAATAATTTTGTCATCATATAAATAATATCAGTGATAAATTATCATTGTAAAATTTAGTCACTTAGATAACATAGAAACTTTATATGTGATAACTTATTACCATTATATTTAATTTATATTCAATATAAAACTATTATTTAATTTAAATTTTCACATTAGTAACATCTTTTTGAAGAAATTAATCTTCTCTGAATTTGATATTACCACTATTAAATAACATGTTCTTTCCCATTGAGTCATTATAACATGTTCTTATTTGGGTTATTTTTTACAACAAACATGAATAATTCTATATTTTTTATATAAATAAGGATTATGAAAATATAGATACTGGTAATAATATTTAAAAATTATTAACATAATATTTTCTAATAATTATTTAGTGGGATCATTCAAATGTGTATTTACCAATAAATGTAAATATTTTCTTAATTTAATAATCACTGATAATGGGTTTTTTAATTTTTTCTTATATGATACAACAATATAAGTTCAAGGAAATGACTATAGGGAACCAAAAATATACAAAAAAAATTTATTTCATTGTCATTAAAATTATTGATGTGAAAAAATCATGGACAAGTCATGCAGATTGGAACTATCAAACAAAATTTTGAAAGTTAAAATGAATTTTTAACACCCAAATGATTATTTTAACAGTTAAAAATTTATATATCGATAATAAGGAATTATTAATGGGTTTTATTAAGTAGATTAAAATGAATGAGTTTCTTATTAATTATAATAAAATACCAAAATTTATTTTATAGGTATTTCATACCGTGTTTTACAAAGAATATGTTTTTGATAGGGGTTTCTTGGTCTTTATTTCAATTCCTTGTGGCATGTTTAATAATTCACACCATGTTTTCTTTTATATATTTTTCATCAGATTAACTACATCATGAATGTATTATAGTAAATATTTTATATAGTACATGGAATTGAAAATTCCAAATACTGTAATTTATTTCCATGTATTTTGATTCAAGTGTTATAAAAGTCATAGGAGTTATTTTCCCAATTTCCCTTTCTTAATTCATATTTCAAATTATGCATATGTTCTTATTCAACATGATGTAATTAATATCTATTTACATATTTTTTATAAATAAAATTTTATCATGCTATTTAAAATATATCTAATTTTATAATTCTATGTTCTTTTGATTCATTAAGAAACCATTGAGGGGATTCTTATAACATTTTTTATTAATTGAGTTATTTTATTCCATCATTAATTTTTTTACTCAATGATTTTGTCATCTATATAAACAGATTTTTTAAGATTTTTTCTAATAAATATTTATGAATACACTTTGTTTTTCAAATATTAACTTCAATGATATATTACTACCACACTTGTTACTCTCATGGTAAGGGTTTCTCATATCAAATTCCCTTTTTTGAGAAATATGATATCTTATATACTTATTTTCATTTATATAGTGTATATACTACCTCACTGAAATAATATTTCTTGAATAACTATATATTCATGATATTTTATGTTCCTTCTCAAGTTATTTCTTTCATGGGGGGTACAGGTTTGTAAAAATTAATATGGTTTATTTTAACTTGTTTCTTTAAAAGATTTAAAGACTTTTACCCAACTCTTTTTCCTCCACATCAATATTATTTATAACATTTCAATGATTTTTTATCTATATTTCAATTATTTCTCAATTTCATTTTATATATATGTGAATTTCATTTCAAATTATTAAAAATATATATTTATCAGATATTCCATATCATTTATGTTTTACTTTCTTTATAAATGAATGAAAATAATGTTTTTAAATGTTTTCCATATGAATTAATTTTATTAAGAATATTTATATTTTTTTATAAAGATTATTTTGTCATGTTATAATGTTTTTACATTATATATTAAATAAATATTTTTTATGAATTTTTATTTTTATTATTTATCAAAGAAAAGGAGATCTAATCTTTTTTTTGATAACTATATATTCTTATAATGAAATGTTTGAACAAATTTTTATCTATGTTATATTATGAATCCACATGCCCTTATGTGTCTTATTCATGATATGGTTTTGGGAAAATATATTTGATGACCAGTGGTTTTGATATATCCCTTTAAGATATTGGGTGATTATTTATTCCCTATAGAAAATATGCTAGAATAAATTAGGTAGGTTATTCAATTATAAGGGTGATTGTAGGAGTGAATATGAATATGATGTACAAGTAACATCCTTGATTATTATTATTTTCTTTTATGATTTCTTATAAGATGGTTATATGGAATTATTGAGATAATAAGATGAGACACATCAATGTTATGGACTATGGTTATAGAATGAGTACCTCACTCTCATTTTTACTCATGTAAAATGTCAAGAATCATTCTATGAATAATGATTTGTGATATACAATTAATTGTTTATAATTTTATTATAATATGATGAGGAAAATTGATTATTATCTCCTACAAAAATGATCATATTATTCTCACTTATGATCATCGATTGATAATGGTAATTTTTACCCCTACAGAATGTTTGATATTACACTTATTGTACCCAAGGATTCCCTAAGAGGGGAGGGTTAAATCAAGGTGTAAAATGATTCTTCTGATTAAAAGGATATATTCATCATAATTTTTGGAACACATTAAACCAATATTATTAAACAATAACCAAAAACAAAAAATTTTACCTTAAAAAGAACAAAAAGAATTACTTTGCATACAACAAAAGGATAATACAAGGATAATTCACCAATGATGTGTCTTTCACACCCAAATCCATGAATATTAACAATATATCAGGCATTACAATTTTTTATTCACCATTACTTCATTCTAGGATGATTCATTTGTAAGTAATTTAGGGACAACCTACTTCCTCCCTTAGATCACCTTTAATGATTCCACTTTTCACACTAAAATGGATAAAGTCTTGCTCAGTTTAACAACTCGAATGTCAATAATATTTCATCATAAATTTATTATTTTAATTCCATATTAATATAACAATTATGATGCTCTGATTCCCTTATTGGTCTTCAATATAATGACTATAAAAATTCCACATGGGAAATTCCATTTGAACACTATTTTACACACACATACCACATAAAGAACTATTCACCACACACCAACCATCAGTTGGAAAACCATGGAAAACTAACCATGATAAAAAATATTTTCTTCACACTAAGCATGTAACCTACCTATGGACATAGATCCTATCTAAAATTCCCACATTGAAATCCCATGTGCAATATCTTCCACATACTAACTACATGAAACTTCCATGTGTACATCTCGAAAGGTTCTTGACATGGGACTTTATTGGAAAAATTTGTATAGGGATGCCCATAGATTTTGAATGTCTTATAGTCATTGTCAATTCACAGGGAATATCTCAAAGAGGAATGAGACACCCCAAAAACCCAGGTTATTTTTTGAGATCTTCGATGCATGGGGCATTGACTTTATGCGGCCACTTCCAAATTCATTTGCCTTTTTGTACATCTTATTGGCTGTTGACTATGTATCTAAATGGGTGGATAAAAATTCCTCCAGTACTGATGAATCTCGAGTGGTTTTTTATTTTGTGAAGTCCCAAATTTTCCGTTGGATTGGTTTACCTAGATTCATCATTAGTGATAAGGGTTCACATTTTTTCAATCGCAACATGAAGAATTTTCATTGTAAGTATGGTATTGTTCATAAAGTCTCTATAGTATATCTCCCCCAAACTAGAAGACAAACAGAAATCTCAAATCGGGCTGTTAAAATAATCTTGGAAAAAATTGTACAACCCAACAGGAAAGATTGGTGTTTTCACTTGGATGGTTCTCTTTGGGAATACCGTACAGCTTTTAAAACCCCAATCGGGATGTCACCATATACAATTGTGTTTGGAAAGGAATTTCACCTCTTGGTGGAGGTATAACACCATGCATATTGGGATGATAAACAATGTAATATGAATCTTTCTGATGCAGGTGAGCATAGGAAGCTCTAGGTTCCACAATTGGACATAATTTGATGTGATTCATATGAGAACTCCCATATCTATAAAGAGAAGACAAACGCTATCCCTGAGATCATGATTCATCAGAAAAAGTTTCATATTGGTGAGAAGGTTCTCATGTATAATTTCAGGATAAAGCTCCACCTAGGTAAGCTTTATTCTTAATGGCTCGGTCCTTATACCATTACTAATGTTTATCCATTTGGTGATATATAGGTTTTGTATGAGAATAATGGACAAAGGATTACTGTCAATGGGAAGAAACAAAAATACTTATATGAGGATTTTTCAAATCATCTCGTGGATGAAATAGAACTCATAGATGCTACATATGACACCACTTAAGAGGAAGTACCTTATCCCAACCTTCATTTACATGTCTATTTATTTAAAATACTTTCATTTGGGAAAATGTAACTTTTAGGTGTGGGGTGACATGTCACAGTTTGGATGTACAAAAAAACAAAAAAAAATAAAAAAATGATTTTTTTTCATTTTTGATTTTTTTTCCTTATTTTGTGTTTTTAGATAAAAATTGATCATAAAAAGAATATCCAAAATCATTTTTCATGATTGAGTCGATTGTATTTAAAATTCCATTGTTTTTGGAAAATTGTTTTTTAAATGAATGTTGATATGGAATATTTTTATAGAATTTAAATTTTCAAATCATTTATAGGTGTTTAATGGATTTTTGAACCCAATGAAATATTAGTACTGACCAATATTTTAATCCCTTACTCGAGAGATATTCTAAAAAATTTATTGCATATTATTCCTTTTAATCACTTTCTTGGGAGTCTCGAGTCATGTATAGAAACCAGAACATTCCTTTATTATATTTGAAACCATATGATTAAAGTATGCAACATTCATGATAGAGGCAATCATTCATCAGAAAGACCATTGTAAAATTTTCCACTATTTCTAGCAACCTATACATTTTATCCTTTCTAAGCCTTAGAGACCATGAAATACATATTAGGTAGCCACACTACAAGATAATATATCCCTACCTACCCATATCTTGTGTATATTCTTATTTTATTTTTATTAAGTGTGGGAGAGAGTGTGTTTCCATGGTAATTTTGGGGAGATATTTATTGCTATGGGTTAATATAAAGGGTACCTATATTTTCCTTGGGAAACGGGTTCACAAACCATATTACATAATTGTTTTACACATGTTTACATATTTATCTACAAAAAAATATTTAAATTAAAAAAAATAGTTCTTTACATTGAAAAAAATAGAACAAAATAAAAAAATGGAGAAAAGAGGAGGTTTACTCATTATTATTCACTACATGGTTGTGACCCACAAAGCTGGACAATGTGGAGAGTGAGTTGGAAGTGATACACTTTGTGAGGGGTTGATTGTGTACATTCATTGTGAATACATTCTAAACTTTGACATGTTTTTTACATAATATATCAAAAACTATTATTTTATCTCAGATTTTTAAACATTAAATCTTATCTACCCTTGAACCTCAGAACAACCTCTTGGATGTCCTCATGAGAAGCACACTAGTTTATGCCTGCAGAGAAATGAGAATCTTCGAAAGTATAGTGTATGATAAAATGAACTCTGAGAAAATAGAATTAATCCACATTCATGTGTTCCTTGTGTGAAGAGGGATATTTTTTAGGTGATATAGGTTGCGACAAGTTTCATGGGTGAACAAATGATGTTGAACAAATTTGAATGTGAGAAAAGAAAAATGATAGGAAGATTGATTCCATAAATTAAACTTTATGAATTTAATTTAAATAGAATTTTTGATTTTTTCACACATTTTATTTAGGAATGGTACATGATTAGGATATTATTCTTTTCCCAAGAGTGAAAAGGTTTAGGTGTGGGGGTGTTATTGTACCACAATTCACTGTTTCATTTTCACCCTTACACCACCTTGATAAACTTATTTTGTTTTAAAAAATTTAAAAATCATAACAAATTTAACTTCCTTTTTGAAATCATTATTTTTCATTTATCACTTTTGGGATGGGAAATGTTACTTGTTTTTATGATTTCAATGTAGGCGGATATGATTTGGAGGGCCCATGATGAAGTGGAAGAAAAATGGACCAAAATTGCATGGATCCAAGAAGACCTGTATACTATTTTTCCTATTTAGAAACTTCCTTTCATTAATATGGTATTTTATTTTGAATCAATGTCCAATATTTAATTGGGTACAACTTTTATGAAGAAAAAGATGCCCAATTCTACCATCAAGGGGCCCAACTGACCTGATCTGTCCAGAATATCGAATTTGTGCAAAGTCAAAAGTGGTGTTCTATAATCTGTCCATATATCCAAATCCACTATTCCAATTGATTTCAAACGTTTTGTAGAGATATTCATGATGTGGGGATACAAATTTCAAATTTTTTAAAAAGTGATATTCTATTGTCTAATGGTCAAAAAACGTGGTACTAGTGGTTTGAAGAAATCTATGTGCCCAAAACAACCTTCCAATTTCCCTATAAAATGGAACCTTGGGATCTCCATTTGGGAGATAGAACCAGAGTCAAGGTGCTACCATTTTGGAGTCCCAAAGGAGTCCTCCAACTAATATTGGAAGATCTTGGAGGATATAGTAAGTTCTACCTCAACATTGTTCTCTTCCTCCTCTCCCATGGGTTTCTAAACCCCTTGTGATAACCCAGGGAGGAACATGGTGTCATCCTGAGCTTCATGTTTGTATTATTTTGAATTTTCTTTTTAATTCCAAGTTTTATGTTGATTTTCTTCATCCTATATTTTATTTTAATTTATTTATATACTAGTATGTTGTCTAAAATCTCAAATGATCATGTTTTGGGGAACCCTTTAATGCGATGTTTCACACACCGTTCATCCCTTTTTCTTCCCTCATTCAATAATCTGTTTGTGTGGTTCATATTGGTCAATTGAACTCACATAAGCACTGTCAAGGCAATGTACATTTATGTCATGGTATCATAAATAAATAACATACAAACCTAGAAAGCACATCGAGTTCTTCATGTGTTTCCATGTTGAGTTTTGGTTAGGAAGTCGAACACAAATCACCCAATCATCAGCGGTGTCCGGTGAATCGTTGTGTGTTTTTGACTGAACCCTATGAGGTATCCTAGTATAAACATAGTATTATTCTGGTCCTAGACATTACAAACTAGGTATTAAAAGATCAAAACCCACTATCATGAAATAATGAAGGATGAACATCATGAGAGTGCCCCTGGTTGATCACACTTAATTAATTATTTTAATTTCTATTTTGTTTTATCGCTTTCATTTTCAATTCTCATATTCTATCATCAAACCCCTAATTTTTAAAAACCTCAATCCCCTTC
Organism: Viscum album; assembly: GCA_963277665.1. Classification (NCBI taxonomy): domain Eukaryota; kingdom Viridiplantae; phylum Streptophyta; class Magnoliopsida; order Santalales; family Viscaceae; genus Viscum; species Viscum album. The sequence goes on along the minus strand of OY728155.1, from coordinate 158,722,265 downwards.
TACTTTCATAATAAACCCCATATTTTTAAATTAATGATCTAAGGCTTCGTCGAGAGATGGTCTAGGGTTGCTGATATAATACAAAAATTCTATTTAAAAATAAACATATAATTTGATGTGCTCGACAATGCGATCAGTAGCATTAGATAAAGGGATGAAACATACCATGATCTATAGAATATTAACCTATGGTGAGGAATTTTGGGTCATCAATGATCTTGTTCTACATGAATTTTTATCCTAACTGGTATTAGTGAAAATAGAATAGAAAACAACGACCCCATACCCTAATCATATTAGCTCTAAAGCAACTTGATCCAGTGAATAAAATCTATACGCCCCTATGATATGCACTGTATTTCTATATCTCTCTCAACCCATAGGTTTGATAACACATCATATTAACCTATTAATGTTTAAAATGAAACATTATAAATATGAATTAATGGTTTTTAACAACATCTATCTCATAATAATAACAAATAAAATTGGGTATAACACCCCACAATATAATCAGGTACACATAATCATGTAATTAATAGAATATGTAAAGATATATATAAAAGTACCACTGGGTCAAAAAGGCTTCATACTATCATTAAGCCTAATATTGATCATTTTTAACAATCCTAACCTAAATATAAAACCAAAATTGAGGTATACCATTATAAATTAAAACAAAATTGGAATATGGAGTATAATTCACCTCATAAATTAGTTATAAAATCCAAAAATGATAAAAAACACTAATCAGACATCTTGTTAAATCCTCATGTTTTTCTTACAAAACATCCTATATATCTTTCTCAAATTAGTCTAAGAGGACCTATATTAAGTCCTATATGTTATGGTCTACTGAGATGATATCCATATAGAGTCTAATTTATAATTCACATTGGTTTCACTCTCGAAAATTTTCCATCCTGACTATGCTATAAATCTACTTCACATTAAGGGAAGAAATATCTCCTCACTTTCCTATAATATTTCTCTAGTAATTAAATAAATTTTCATACTCAAAGAGTCATGTCGAAATCTCTTAATTTCATTCCTTTCTTATATCTATGTAGGTTAAGGTAACTATTCATGTAACTATATGTCATAATATATCTCAATTAAATCCCTCAATATGTCTCATGTATTTATACCACCCACTATACTTCAAAACCATGACTATAGGTTAAAAGGAATCAAGGAATATCAATTTGAGGGGCCCTCACAACCTTATACATCCATACCCAGATATGGGTAAGGGTAAAATCATCTATTTATTTGGTGAATCAAATAATTTAATTGAGACCAAATATCACAAATCCTAGGGTATAATTCATAAACCGTATAGAATGTTTAGGGAGAAAAAACATTAAAAAATATTTATACCCTTAAAAAAGAAAGACCATTATCACCTCGGCTTGTCTTAGCCTCTTCAATCTCCTTCATCCATTGTCCAACTACGTGAGGCCCTTAATCCACCAAATTTCCATTTAATTAATTAATATAATAAATTACATACATAATTAAATTTGGAATAATCAATATATATCTCACTGAATAATGCAATAATGTAAAAACCTTGAGAAACATTGTGTAACCCACTCTCAAAACACCACTAAAACCACCACCCATAAAATACCTAACACATGATATTCATTTAATGATCGATTCCATTGAAGTTTAATATAAAAATAAAAATAAATAATATTATCATGTTAACTAAATAAAAAATACATTAATCCTCAAGAATTCATCTTCTCAAGACCTCCTCTATCCAAGCCATGCTAAATCCCTATCAACCTAGCCTGATTCCAATACGATTTTGTCCAATAGATATATAAATCCTACCAAACATCAATAAAAATTAAAATAAAGAGAATGGAATTAAGATAATAGATCTAGGGCATGATGACTAACCATAATCATCGATGAAAGTCTCTCCAAGCAATTTGGATCCATGGATGAATAACAGAGCGGTTTAAAGAAAAACATGACACATCTTCCTCTTTTCAATAATCCCTAGATGTCAAAACATGAGTGGATCTTTAAAAACAATACTACCCTAAAATTTCAATACTTACCTCATATAAAATTGGAATTATAAAACACCACCAGATCATTGAGGGGTTAACTATAATTCTTTCAACCACTGAGGTTCTGCTAGAAAATAACTAATCCTCTAGTGGAATGAGAAGAATCCTAGGCCCCTGAACTCAGTATCCTATATTCCAGTAACACCCCACTAGGGCTTTAGTGGAATACTACTAAAACCATTAACTACCCCTATTTACCTGATTCTTTGAATCTCATTCATTCACATATTTACAAGGAATCTAAAATTTCTAATTATAAATATGAATCTAAAAATTCAAATCTTCCACAGTTCTGTCCTAAATTGAACCTGAATTTTATTCATTTATTGTCACAAACTACATTTTAATCTGTCAAAAAATTATATAATGAGATATTTGTTCATGATAAAATTAGCTACACTCCTTAATTGTGTTAATTTATGTGACACATACAAGACAAATTTATATACCATGACCATAATGAAATCATAATTTTCTATAATTACACTCAAATTTCATATATAAAAGTGTTCTCCCACAAACGCATTCCAAACCAAACCTAATGTTATGTTTTATCTCTAAAACCATATTAAATTCACTCAATATGGTCTATGGTGAAAACGAGGAATACTGGTTGTGAATCAATTATCCCAAAATGATTCAATCAAAAAACTATTTTTCTACTAGTAGTGTACAGGAAAGATCCAACAACATTTATAATCATGATTAATTATAAAATTAAAAACAGATCACATTATCGTAATAATTTTCATGGTTTCTATTCTCTTTTTGATAGGCCATTCCACAATAATCGTGGATATTTAACCCACATAACAAGGTAATTGTATTTTCTAAATGAAGAATGAATAGATCAATGATATAGTTGTAAAGCCTTAACAAATATGTCTATTGAAAATTATATTGTATCTTCCAATAATTAAAAAATAAAAATAGGAAATTTTTTTTTGAAAAGTGATCAATAATAAGTGTAACCATGAATGTGAGATATTTTTCACTCGTGAAGTGAATTTGTTCCAATATATATGGGAACAATTCTCTTATCAATAGCCATCCCTTTTCACTGAAAAGTAATCTGTGAATATGATCTATGACCGTATATTTATTTTATATTAAATAATATTTAAATATTTATAATGGGAAAAAAGCCAAGGCACATAACCAAAATCATGATGTAATATTTTGTCAAACTCATATAAATAAATTTTGGATCTTATCCATTTTATCACATTGAAGTTATGAAATAAAATATTGAAAAACTAGTAAAATTATAAATAAAATTATTATATATTTTCTAAAACCATGGTGTATATTTTATATTCAAATAAAACCAAAATATGTTTTTGCTAATATATTTCTCCATTTTAAGTCAAGATAAATACATAATCCCATTATAACATGATTTAAAAAACAATAAAACTTTTTGGGTATATTAATTTCAGTTACATCTGTATTATTAATTCAAAAAATTCTAATATATTATATCATAATTCATTAACATGTGATTTTATTCTAAAAAATATGGAGTGATTTATTTTTCATGTTTACTAGAAATAACATACTATAAAATCCTTCAATTTATATAAATCTAGACATATATAAAATTGATCAAAAAAATAAAAAATACTATGAAATTTCCTCATAATTTGTTTATAATGGTTTCCTTATAATTTTATTTTAATATAATAACATTTACCCAAATTCCTAATGAAATCACTTCAAGGTTTTATAATTAAGTTATATCTATTTAATATATTTATATGAAAATAAAATGGAGTGCAATGAAAAATTATGAAGATGGAGGGAATATAAATTATAATAAAAGAACAGATATGTCAATAATCATCTACATAAGAAATAAGTATATAAGATTTTTTCAATGTAAAATCAATCCAAACACCGTATTACTATGTTGTGTAATGTTAATGATTGAAATTAATTTCTCAGTATAAGAAAAAATACTAAAATATTCAAGTATTATTTTGTATTTTATGTCATCACCTCTATCAAAAAAAATTTGGAGTGGGAGAATCCAGTAAATAAGGATAATTACTATTGCTTGGAAGTAGTGTTGTAAACCCATTGATCATGGAAGGATTGAAATTAAAAAAATGACAATTGAATAAATCTATAAAGGTTTCTTTAATGTGGAGGCTAATAAATGAGAACATGGAGTCAATAACAATTCTGAGATCTATATTTATAATTAGGATTAAATTTATAAATTTAAACACAGTGGACTCCCCTAAATGTCATACCCTCAATGCATTATTTTCCAATATTTTAGTGAATTCCAAATAGTTACCTCATATAAATCTATCCCTAAACTTCTTGTTTTAAATGGATATTTATACCACTTTTTAGTCTCTTAAATTCTCTAGATCCATTATTCAATGAAAATGCATCGATTAAGGGGAAAATAGGGAAATCCTTGGATGTTATCATTTTTAAATTAATTTTTCCACCTTGAATCAGACATTTATCAGTGGAGATGATTCCTTAATATAAGAAACTTCCACAAATGGGAGGCCAACCTATATAATTTACTAATAAGAAGTTTTACATAGTTTGGATTCTTAAATAGAATGTTTTAATCACCCTATAGATTTTATGATGTATTTTTTTTTGAATTAATTTAGTCTTTTTGATATTTCCCATTTAACACAACACCAAAAATAGTTTTATTTTATATGTTTTTATTTAATTATACTCAACACCTAATCAATAGTTCACAATACACAACAAAATTTTTATCTTTCTCTACACTGAACAATGATGTTTTCATAAATTAAATGCAATACTGATTATCCTCAATGTCTTGCGTAACATGCAAGATTGATTTTTACCAAAAAATGAGATATTAACTAAAAAACTGTTACAATAAGATATAACCTTTACATTAAATCAGAGGTAATGAATAGTTTTTAATAACATATTAAAATACATGATTGGATACATTAGGTAAAATTAATTATAAATAAATACAAGAACCAATTGAATATAAAGAGAATGTTTCTATAAAAAAATTGTTCTATCAGTGAAATTTTATTCTAATAAATTTACTTAATTACTATTAGTGAATTATATTAATTAAATATATATTATGTATATTTAATTTCATTATTTTTTTTAATTCATTCAATATATTTTGTAGGAATAAGAAAAGAACATGCCCAATATTACACACAAATCCTAAATTGTTAGAATACAAGTATTAGTGCATTCTAAGGGTGATAATTTATGAAATATATATTTTGGAATTTTTTAAAATTCAATATGTCCAAATAAATTTTATGTTTTAAATTAAAACATAAAAAATTTATTCAGGTTAATTTTTAGTATTTTTCTGTGAAGTTTTATTTTTTGATGAATTGTTAAAAATATAGAGTTTTAATTCAGAAATGATTTTACATATAATTTATTTATAAGCTTAAAATATATTTACTAATGGTTTTAAACTATAATTTATAAATTGTTCCTAAATTAATAAAATTTAGGTTATTGGGATTAATTTCATGTAAAATTGGATAAAAAATCATTGGAAATGTTTGAAACTTTTTACTTGAAAACCCTGCATTTTCATCAAACTAGCAGGATTAATTTTAAATTAATTTCTATAACTTATGTGATTAAAATTTTCAAAAAATTGATTAAATAATTGGAATAATGATAATTTATAATTTCAAATAATTTCAACTTACAATTTTGACAAAAAAAATATTAGTGGATGTAATTAAAACGAATTACAATGATTAAGAGGAGAATTAGCTTAACAAAGGAAAACATTAATCTTAAGGGACACAATTTTCAATAAAATTGTAACAAAACCAATTTTATGATTATATTTAGATAATATAATCCATTTTATATAATTTGGACTATTATTGGATCCAAATTACATTGATATTTTTTTTGTTGAATTCCCATTTCCATGATTTGTAAGAATGTCACTCCTCCCCCACAATAAAACTACACTCACCCATTCCCTTACTCACTATTATAAAGACCATTATCTCAAATGAAATCTACTCAAATAATCTTCTAATTTCCTTAACTTCATTCTATAATCCTCCCTTTATAATTTAATCTATCCAAGGAATCCCTTTGGAGAAAACCCAAAAGAGTTACTCAAAGATGAGGTAACATCCATCATAAAGTTCATTTATTTTACTTTCATTATCCACCCCTAAAATATTATTATGAGAAGCATATAACATAAAAAAATATCCTCAACATACTGATAATTTTTTATTCTAATTTTTATACCTTCACTTACACACTCTTCTATTTAATTGGTAACTAACTTATTGTTCCTGTGTTTGACGAAGTACCACCTCACGAAACGGTGTTGTTAATTTTTCCATTAACACCTATCATGGTTAGTAATTATGATAGAAACAATATTTTTAAATTATATGTATAATATATATGATATATATATGATTCAATAATTATTATATAACACATAACTTCTAGCATTTCATTTTGTGTAAAAACGATAATTTCATTTGGGGATGTGTGGAATTTCGCCTCCCAAAAGTGATGTGACTCGTTCACACTCGACATGGAATGTATTAAAGATGGGTTTAGTGAAATTATATAATATATATGAAATGAAATTTCTACATTAATTATATATATATTATTTTCTTTTTTATCAATATGATAATAAAAATGAAATAGTGTTCATGAGTAGAAATGGCCAACCGTATATATGAATGGTGTATTAGATTTCATACATATATATTTTATATATTATTATAAATAAATATATAATTAATATATGTGATATTTATTTCTAGTCTTACCTCATTTAAATAAGTAAATAATTATTTAAGTAAGTTGATCTGAAACATCATGTCAAAACATATACAAAAATAAAGAAAATATTACCCGAAATGTAATAGTATCATGGAGTTTATTATTAAATGGTTGATATAAATTCCTAAACAAATAAATTAGGGAATTAAATATAATTATACGATTATGTGTTAAATTTATAATAAATTCATATTTATTTTACATGATTTTCTTAATTGGTATAAATAAATTCAAGACTTATGCTAAGGGAATTTTGTCTCACTTTTTATTTCCATGAGTACATGCCATATTCACCAGTTGATTATTTTTTTGTGGTGTATATAATACAATATTAAATGTTACATAATTAATTTAATTTATTTCATGATATTAAAATATTTAATTAATTTTATTATTTCAGGTGAATAATCATTCTAATATGACTCAAGTAGTAAGGGGTTTATTGTCTCAATTAAATGTTTTGTGAGAGACAATCCATGTTCACTACCTATTTTTTATATGCGGTGTACTTACAAATCATGGATGTAATAATTTTATTCTCGTAATAAAATTTATAGTTATTTAAATATCTTATTTTGATATTTATTTCATGGGGTTTATGTTTCAAAAATTACCAAATTGATAATGTAATTTAGTCTCAATTTTCCTTCTTTTTGACACATGACATGTTATGAACCTATATTATTTTATGAGATGTATATAAATTCATTTTATATGTTATATACTGGAACCCATTCTTTAATGATATTTTATGATTAATTTCATTTCATTTTCTTATATGGATAGTATAATTTAAGGGTTCCAAGTTGTAATAGTTTATTTATAAAATCTCATCATTTATCGATATTGTTAATGATTATGATTCCATTGATGAAGTATTATTATCCATATATCAACAAAATAATGAATTATATTATCCCCATGTTATTTATTATATATTGATGTATAGGTACAACTCTTCCACTCATTTGTACAAAATATTATTAAGAAATTGTTTTTAATAAAGTATCACTTTACCTCTCTTCGGTCTGAAATATGCATTCTGTGAAAATCAGGCTTTATAAAAATGATTTAGAATATTATTGAATATTATAAAATGGTTTACAAAATGAATTTATAACCATGTTTTTTCTTTTAAGAAAAATATTTTGAAAATGGTTGTTCTCATCTTATTTTTATCAAGTCAGTTTTTTACATTTTTAATGTGTAAAAAATGTTTAACATGTACAAACTTACCTGCTATCATGAATGTCATTTCCCTGAACCTTACATGGTATTTTTTCAATATTTTCTTTAAAAAAATGTTTTCTTCCAAATATTCTGGATATTAATTGTTTTTAAGAAGAATTCAAATAAAAAGTTTTCAAAAATAATTATGTTCACTAAGTGTTTCAAATATTTTCATGAATTTATTATATGATTTCAATATATTTTCAAAGAATAATTATTTAAATAAATTATGATTATTTTTATTTTTTAAAAGTTAATATTTTTCAAAATATTTTCAAGATTATTATATGTTTTTAATGTTGTTTTCCAAGAAAATGGTTTGAAAAATGTTTTTTATAATAAACGGAATTTTTCATAGTAGAAATATATTTTCCATATGAAATGTTTTAAATGAAACTATAATGATTTATTTTTAAGAAAATTATTTTGAAATGGATTTATAAAAAGGATTTCCAAATAAATCATATTTTAATTAATAAAATTTTCATGTAAATATTAAAAATCTTTCTCCAACAAGATTATTGAATTTGTAATTTATTAGGATTTTCTATGGTTATGATCCAGAAATAACATTAATATTTTCTATTGAATGGTTTATTTCTTGATAGAATAATTTTTTTACCACTGTATCACTTCAACGAGTTATATTCTCGTCAAAGAATCATCTTTTTAGGGGTTATTATTTGAAAAAAATGATTTATAGACCTATAAATTTTTCATAGGCCATTATATGATTAAATGTCTACAGTAACCATTGGATTTCATGGGTAATGATATGATGTTTTTGAATCCCATATCTTTTTAGGTGTCATGATATGATGCATGTTTTATAATTTTATGGAACATGTATGATTTATTTTATTATGTGAAGGGTGGGACCAATATCTCCCAACAATCCATTGGGTAATGATAAATGGTATATGATCTCAAATGGTACATGTGTTATAGCCTAGTCCCAAAAACAAGAAGGTATATTGGTCATATCCCCAGATCAAAAACAAGAGTGTACATAATTTTTTATCCCAAACTTGAAGAAGGTAAGTGGGTGATTTTCCCAATATTAACATGTTATTAAGGTCTTGGTAATTATCCTTTACATATGACTTCCAATTATTATGTGTATTCCAAAAATTATATGTCTTATTACAATGTTATTCATTCATTTCCTATACTATTTATTCCTATATTTTGAACTTTCAATATTTATGCCATACATATGTATTATGACATTTGATATGTAGGGTATGATCTTCAATTTATATGATCATATTACATACCCTTATGTTAATGTTATTCTTATATTATTCCTTTATTTACCATTATTGTGAATTTGAGATCACCAATTTATTATGTTTCTTTTCCCATGTGATAAATAATTATTTTAAGTATAATTAATAATGGATATGATCTTTGTGGGAATCATAAAAGATATTTCACTAGGTAAGAATATTTTGTTCCTTGTTTTCTAATACACTAAACAATTACTGTCCTCATGAATTTAAATTTTTAATATGATGAATATTCATCAAAATTGTGTAATAACAATGAATATTATGACTAGGATGTTATATTTCGTATAAAGGGAATGATTTAATCAACTATTGGAAACTAAAATGAGAAAACATTATTAAGCTCGCAATTGATGTTTCTAATGATATGTCTAGAGAAGTTTGTAAATATAAGTCTAATGATATGGAATCCTATAATAAAATGTTTGTCAATTTTGTTCTAAGATATAGAAATCGGTTTATAATAAATACATCCATGTCTGGATAATATAAGTGGAAGTGGTTATGGAACAGATTTATCTATGAGTAAAAACTCTTACAAGGTGTTTGGGACCTGACTTAAGTCGATCCTGGTACCTAAAAATGGTCTTTACTATGCACCTAGTTTTACACTCTTTGGGGATATGCTTTGTCAATGCACAAACTCAATATAATCCATCATGAAACATTTAAATAAGATTTTGCTATGAATAACAGAGGAAAAACCTATTGTTTCATTGATTAAGGAATGATTAATAATAGACACATCATGTAATTGGTTTTTAATGATTATGTGATTCATCACCATGAGAACTATTTCTAACTCTATACATTGTGGTTTTATTCAATAGATAGAACCCAAAGGAACCGTTCTAATGTTCACAATAAAGGAAAATTCAACAACTATTCTCCATAGAATACGAATGTTATTGGATTTTGAATGAATAATATTATTACCATGATATCTAAAATTTATTAATATATCAATCCTGATAAACATAAAAATGAGAAAAATAGGAAACTACATTTGTTTGAGTCCTTAATGAGGCAACATCTACCTTCTTTCAACGGGTCTTCTAATATACTTATTATTAAAAGCAAGGTTGGAAAAACTGAAAGGATATTCTTTGTTCTCTAGTGGTTGGAACATGATAATGTTATTCAAGATGTTTATCATGTATAAGGTGAAGCAATACGGTGGTAGACTCTAATCCAGAATACCCATATGCATGACGAAATAGAATCCATGTGTTGGGATGAGTTCATGAAATTATTCTTCATTATGTACTTTCTTCATGTTCTTCATAAGAATATGTAAAAGGAGTTATTTGTGTTGAAGAAAAAGGTTGATGAATCCATCCATACTTATGAGTATAATTTTCAAGACATATGGGGTAAACATCGTTAATTATCATCCACTCATAATTTATGGTTGATAGGTTCCCTATTGGATTAAATCCATGTTTTAAAAGAGAATTATCCATCGGATGCTTTAGTTCCCATGATGATATTGTGTGTTGTAAAATCAACATTGAAATGGATGTTGGGTTTACGAATCAATCATCGGGTTTTAACAAGAATATGTAGATGAAGTTTAAAATACAATATAAAGACCATAGATATAAGAAGATGATACTTCCTTTATGATCTAAGTGTTGCATAAATCAAGGAGGGAATTTTATTTGTGATACTATTAAATGATTTAAGTTATTAAACGAAGTAAATCGTGTGGTTGAATGAAAATGTGATTTAAAAAGTTATATAATGATGAGAATAATGAGAAAAATAAGTGAAATAATAATCAATCACATCATATAAAGTGAATCCTAATAATTAGGGTACTCCGTAGTGAGGAATTTAATATGGTATTTATAAAAAAAAAGATATAGGAAAACCATGTTGTCCATCCTTTAGTGGAACATGGCATGATTCTAATAATTGTGTATCTTTCTCTATAAGAGTTTTGAATTAATTAAATAACATTAATTTTCTAGATTTACAAGGATGAACCAAAGATTCCATTAGAAAAATATTTTTTGTAAGATAAGATCCTATTTATGGAATAAATGATGAATTATATTTAAGAAGCATGTATGTTTTCAATAAGGATTTATAAAATTTAGGTTATCACCATATTTGAAGAGAATGCATGATGAAGGTGATCACATTTTTGTTATGTGACAACCAAGAGTAACATTTTGATATATGGGGGGAGAAATGTTAACCTAATCTCATGAGAGTCATTATAAAGTTTAGTATTTTTACCTTTCAAAGGTGTTATACGGTTAACTAATTCTGGAATGTTTAAGTTAGAATTTGGATAATGTTTGTGATATTAAATTATTATCTCACCAACTGAGGATTGTTAAATATTGGATAACCTATTCTAACAACCTTTTATTAATTGTAACTGAAGATATATGGGATGACTTATCATAGATATCATGATATGTTAGTACTATAGGAATGAATAATTCACCTTCCTTTTTAGATAAAGTGGTGATGTGGAAATTGATCACAGAAAAAAATGTCAGATTGTACAGAATAAATTGAATATATATTCACATTAAAAGTTTACAACATTATGAACATGGTTCTTCAAATCATAAATGTTATCATAGTACCTTCATTTCTGATGAATCAAATGTCCCCATAGATCATCACATGTTTATGGATTTATGATTTTTAATATTCTTTGGACCATGTTCTATATCACTCGCTATCAGAAATTGATGTTTATATTTATCATTCTTGCCTATGTTTTCACATCCCTCCTATTCTCTCTTATGTTTATACATAATTAAATGTTACTGTGAGTCACCATTACGTTTCCAACATTACATTTTAAAAGGATGTTTTAGTTTTCATTTTTATGATATCGATTTCAATGAAAGTAAATTTTTAGTATTAAATAATTAATAAATGAGACACATTTTTAAGGATAATTTTATTTTATATGGGGTAGAATGTGACACCCTGGGATTTTTTGATGTATTTTCTTGAAGTAATTTAATTTTTTTTATATTTTTATTTTCACACAAGAATGAAAATAGTTTTATTTTATAGGTTTGGCTTATGTTATACATAAAATCAAGTCAATAAATCACTACACACAACATATAATATATTTTTATCTACAAGGAACTCCAAGTTTAGTTAATGTTACATGGAATACTAACTTTCCTCTATGGATTTCATAAGACAAAAGACCAGTTTTACCGAACAATGATATATTATTAAAAATATTATTATTAAATATAATAAAAAAATGATTCTAAGTTGGTTTTCATCAATATAAATTATAAATTTATTAAAATACATGGTTTAATTAATTAGTTACAAATTAATTATAAATTAATATAATAATTAATTGAATATAGAGGGAATGTTCTTATAAAAAACTACTTTTATGTTCAAAATTGAATTTTATCTTAATAAATTAAATTAATTAATATTAATGAATGATATTAATGAAATATATCTTTTATATATTAATTAAAATATTATTTTCTCATTCATAAAATATATATTATAGGAATAATATAAGAACAAACCCAATATTGAACATAAAACCTTAAAATGTTATTAGAGCAATAACAAAGCATTTTAAGGGAGAACCTATACTAAATATAAATTATATCACATTAATAATTTTAATATTTAAAAATAAACTTATTTTTTGAAATATAAATATAAAAAAATGGTTTTAATAAATTTTTCGTATTTTTATGTGATGTTTTATTTTTTGATGAATTGTGAAAAATACTAGATTTTAATTCAAATCTGATTTTTCCTCTAATTAATTTTTATGTTTAAATTTTATTTATAACTGATTTTAAAATCTAATTATATATACTATACATAAATATGTCCAATTTAGGTTAATTTTAAAATTTTAACTCTAATATTAAATATAAAAACTTATCAAACGTTTGAACGTTTTTACCTTAAACCCCCAAATTGGCATCCTTCCTTCGGGATTAATTTTAAATAAATTTAAACCAATTTTGTGATTGTAATTTAGAAAAATGGATAAAATATTTATAATAATCAATATTTAAATTTAATAGTAACTTAAACTTAGTTTTATTGAAAGAAAAAACATCAGTGAATGTAACTATGATTAATTATAATGATTAAGAAGAACATTAGCATAATCCTTAAACCTAACGGCCAAAATGACTAGAAACCATTCAAAAATCCATTAAATGATCATATTTATTCCTTATTATATATTTAATCTAACTGGGTCTATTATTGGATCCACATTAAATGAGAAAATCATGGATGAAATTACATTTTCTGAAATGTTTTTGAATGTCACTATTCATCCACTATAAAATTCCACTCACCCTTCTCCCTTACTCATACCTCTAAATTATTTAGGCTCACCCAAACTATGATCAAATAACGCTCCAAAATACCCACCCCACCATCATAAAATACTCACTTTAGGAATAAATCTATCCAAGAATGCCCTTTTTTGAAAACCAAAGTGAGTTATCTAAAGAAGAGGTAACATCCTTCATCAAGCTCTTTAATTGTTTTTTCTTTCTCCACCCTCTCAAATTTTCTTATTACATGATTATATAATAACATCAGTATCCTTAATATACTTATATTTTTCTATTTTTTGTTTTATACCTACACTTACCCAGAAATACATCTAATGGATAACAAATTTATCGATCATGCATATAATAAACAACCGCTTCATGAATTGATGTTGTTTGTTTTTCCTTTAACACCATTAGGGTTGGGAAATATGATGAAAAATAAACTTTATATTATATATATAAATGATATTTATGATATATTTATTCTTATTTAATTATTATATAACACATAACATGATGATTTCTATTTTTTAAAAATTGATACTTTCGTTTGGGGTAGTATGGACTACCTCCTCCTCAAAGCGATGTGATTCGTCCACACTATACATGGAAGTTATTAAGGATAGGTTTAGTGAACGCGTATGATATATATATATATATATTTTTAATAATTATAAAATAATGATATTATATAATTTTATATATTTATATTTCATTTAATTTCTTTCTTACAATATCATAATTAAATAAAAACAATGTTCATGCATACATACGGCATACCGTATCCATGAACGGTGCATTCCATTTCATATTTCTATATATTTATATTATTATTAAGATATATATATAATGAATATATATGATATTTATATCAAGTATTAAATTCATAAAATAATTAAATCATCATCTAAGTAAGAGGATTTATAATAATAAATCAAAACGTATACAAAAAAAAGAAAATATTACTTTAAACATAGCTTTAACATGGAGTTTTTAAGAAACGGGTAATATAAAGTCATAAAAATTATAATATGGTATTTGATATAATAATATATATCTATGTTATATTTATAACAAACCTATATTTATTATACATGATTTTTTGAATGCGTTCAAATAAATTCTAGACTTATAGTAAGGGAATTTCATCTCACTTTTTATTTCCTTAAGATACATGATATATTCACCACTTACATCATTCTATTGGTGTAAATATTTAACTAGGATATTTTATATCATTAATTTAAATTATTTTATGATATTATTATCTTTAGTTAATGTTATTATTTCATGTGGATATTGATTCTAATTTTTCTTATGTATTAAGGGTTTTCTGGTATAAATGTTATTTTCCCTGAGACACATGCCACGTTCACATCTTATTTCTAATATGTGGTGTGTTTAATTTCCTTGGATGTATTATATTATTATAATAATTTTATTTATGGTTATTTTCAAAACTATTTTTTTATATTTGTTTCATGGGTTTTCTGTTTCAATATTTACTAAATCGGAAGAGTTTTGTCATCTTAATTTGCCTTTATTGAGACACATGTCATTATATGAACCTCTCTTCTTTTACAAGTTGTATATACTCCAATTTCATAGGTTATACCATGAAACTAATTATTATAATGACATTTTAGTATTTATATAAATTCATTTTCTTATATGGGAAATATAATTCAATGTTACCAAGTGGTAAGTGTTTATTTAAGAAATCTCATCATTTATCGTGCTATTTTATGATTATCATTACATTTAAGAATGATTATGATCTATATCTAAAGAAACCATTGAATTATCTTATACTATGATTATGCATTATATATTCATGTGTTGGTAATATGCTACAGCTCTTTGGTACAAATGATTATGAAGAAAGTGTTTTTATTAAAGAATGACATTACCACTCCCTTTAGTCAAAAATCTATTTTCATTCGAAATCATGTTTCCCAAAAATGATTTAATTTTTTAACTATTATCTTATTATTTTTAATATAAATTTTTACCCATTTTTTACCTTTTTACAAATTTTTTCCAAAATATATTTTTATGTTATTTTCTTATGAAGACACCATTCAATACATTTAAGTTAAAAAGTGAATGTTTGGTGTCTATGGAGTTACCCACCATCATGACCCTCACTTCTTTGAAGTATCTTTAAATGTTTAAAATATTTCATTTCAATACTTTTTTTCTATTATTATGAAAATTAATTATTTTTAATGTGGTTTTAAAAAAATCATTCAAAAAAATTTTTCTCTCAAAAAATTATTTTAAATTTTAGTCATGTATTCTCTATATGTTTTCAAACAATTCGTAAAGAATAAGGTTTAAAAAAAATTCAATCTTATTTTATAAATTTCCATGCAAAACGATTTTCAACAAGTTTTAATGCTTCTTTATAATTTTTCAAGGTTATTTTCAAGGAAATTGGTTTTCAAAATTATTTAGGTTTTAAAATTACTTTTTCATGGGGGAAAATAAATTTCCATCAATAAATGTTTTAAAAAAAATTAAATGATTTCAGTATAATAAAATTATTATTAAATGATTTAATAGAGATAATTTTCAATGAAATTCTATTTTAATTATAAAATGTTTCATGGGATTATTAAAATTCCTTGTCTATCAAATATGTCTTCCTTTTTGGTAGTTTATTATTTACTGTTTATATGATCTAAGAACACAATTCATATTCTTTCTTGAATTTTTTTGGCTTTATAGAATAATGCTTACGACACCTTTTCTCTTACATGGGTTATATACTCTTGAAACATGATTATATAAATTGGTTATGCTTCAATAAAATGATTGTGTGGCCTATCTATTTTCCATAGGTAATTATATAATGAAATGTTTATGATAACCATTTCATTTCATAGGTTATGACATGATATTTATGTGACCCATTTCTTTTTATGGGTCATGATATGAAGTAAGTTTTATTATCTTGTGGCAGATGTATACATAATTTTATTATGTGATGGGTGGTAACTATATCTCCATAAAATTCTTTGGGTAATGATAAATTGTATATGATCTCAAAGGGAACATGGGTTGTATCCCAATCTAGAAAACTAAATGGTACATGGGTTAAAACTAAGCCTAAAAATAAATAGGTAAATGGGTATTAGACTAAGAAAAAAAGTAAGAGGGTACACATGTTCTAGATAATGCCTAAAAATAATTGGGTATACAAGTTGTTACCCAAAGAAAACAGCTATTAAATGGGTGATTATCCCAAGCATAACATGGTATGAAGGTATTGGTAGGTATCATTGACCTAATATTTTTTAGACTTATGCGTATGCCACAAATTCCATTTCTTATTAGTATGTGATTTTTCAAGGAATATTCTCATGATTCCATTATGAATAATATCTTCTAAACACCTAATATTTATGTCATGTCTCTTGATTAAGATATTATAAATTCAATGTATGATTTTAAAATGATATGATCATTTTAATATACCATTATATTCATGTTATTATTACATGATTTCTTTATTTACCATTACTAAACATTCAACCTCACCCTATTCTTTTGTTTTATTTCCATTGGCTATGAAGAAATGGTTTTACTAGATGTTCTAAAGGGGGAGATCTGTTTGGGAAACATTGAAGATCCTTCACCATATTAGAATATTTTTTTCAATGTTTCCATTAATAAAAAGTTGTTATTATCCTTAAGAATGTACTTTTGTAATATTCTTAATATTCATCTAAATTGATGTAATATCAATGTATATTAAGACTTGGACATTATAAGCCATATCCCCCCTTCCAAATTCACTATCATGTGAAGGAAAATGTACTATAATCTCCCTACTGATGAATTTATTAAATGTATAATAAATTTTATATAATCTAAATGTGTCCTAAAATATGTTATAGTGGTGATATCAACCATATATTTCTATGTTGTGTCATAGCTAAAACGTTTGGCATCCATTCACAAATGTTTTTGAAGTATATATCCCCCAAATAACCACCATACATGAGAATTTAATAGCCTGTTTGAAGATAAATATTTTCCAACATCATCTTAATCTCTCTTATGAGGCCAATTTAGATGTGATTCATGTTATATGTCTTAGTGAGTAAAAATAGATTCATGAAAATTACACCCTCTGTCTTTAATAACAACTTTCTTAAATTATGGTTCCTATAAAGGGAATGAAATCACTTCAAGATAAGTACTCTAATAATTTTATTCATGATCTAATTGTGTTCATGTTTTTTGTAATTATAGGTAATTATCATGAACCCTCTATGACTCTTAATGATATGTAGATTCCCCCATTCTTTGGTTGGATTAAATGTCATACAGATATGGTATCTATTGGAAACCCATAAAATTTTGGATATAGAGTGGTCTTCAAAAACCATAATTGCGACACAATGGGAATCCTCTATAGAACATCTGGAGTCACAATGACAATTGATGATGAAGTCCTCAACACAATCAATGCAGTTAAAATGATAAGAAAATAAGGATAGTTCAATATCAGGTTTGGATGTGACTCCACCACTATTGTGAAAGCTATCAGAAATAATAAAATCAATATCTAATAGAATCTAACTACAATAGGGACCAAATTCATGGAAAATCATTCAACCATGAATTATATCATCACACATGCATATCATGAAGAAAATTATATGGATATGGGGTTTAATATAAACTGTTAACTACTACTGATCAGACTTCAATCAATAACATACTTGAGAATTTGGTTTTTTATTTTTTGAGTGATTATTGCAAAAAACCTTTCTTTAGACATTTGAAAAAAAATCGGTAATGTGAACATTAGCATTAAGCAATTATTTTACCCTTTTACTAAATTTTTCAATTCAACTAATATCATGATTGTGGAATATATCCCTGTAAAATGTAGCAACATAAGTCAAAATAGGGATAGTTATAATTGGTATTATAGTGATAGAATACATAATCCTTGGAATTATAATCATACAGTAAATGACTAATTCCAATACATAATATAAATATAAATAAGTAAGGAATATACCAAATACCCAAAGTAGTTTGTTTCACGATGCTTACTAATACATAAATGGACTATCTAATATCTGGACCCACTGATCACTTACTACGTCTAGAAAATTTAACATATAAAAAAGATTAATAAAATTAAAATGCACAATAAACATTACCTTTTAATCAACAATCATATTTATTGAAATAAAAATATATTGTATGTTAATAATTCCCCATGTAAATAATCTATAAAATATAAACATATGAAATATAGATTGATAATATTGATGCTATTATTAAGTCACCTGCCCCATGGGAAAGAAATTGGATTCATGAAAACTTATTTAAAACATCATCATCATGGGTTATCTAGATAAGGAATGTAGATGGTATAATAAAAACATTTCTCATGTGTATAATATATAAATTAAATTAATGATTATATGGGTAAAACATCACCTCTTAAGATGATTAGATGAATCACTTTTAAGAACACAATGAAATTTCCAATTTTGAAATGATTGAAATCTCTTTCAAATTCGTTCTTAGTAAAATGATATAATATGAAATCTTGTAGGTGATTCATAAAACAAAACAAAATGGGAGATTTTTTTATAATTATAGTGTAAAATTTAGAGGAAAAGTAAATTATTTTATTGAAAACATTTTGAATAAATTTCATAAAAAGAAGAAGTTATCCGTCATTTTTGAAAATATCTCTTTTGGGAAATTAAAAATAAGGGAATTTAAAAATCATTATTTTGAAATAAATATAAATAATGAATGATTGAAAAATAAATAAATGTTTAAAAAATATGATGTGAACAAATTTTATAAAAATTTACATTTAAGAACAATCTTCAATAATTGATCATTCAAAATACACAAATGATATCTTCTAGAAATGTGGAGTGGATGATAAAACATATAACTATAAAAGGGAAAAAATTATATGTGTTTTAAAATACCTTTGTTGATACTAACATCATAAAAAATAAAATAAAAAACCTTGTAAAAAAGGAAAAGGAATGTGAGAAGGTAACATGATATGACTCACAATTATGTTTCAAATATAAAGAATAATAGTGGGGCTAAAATAAAATATCTAAATATAAGAAAAATCTCATTTAGAAAAAATTGTAATTATTCATTACAAATTTATAGCTCTATAAGAAATAAATTCAAAAATCTAAGAGGATTTAAATTAAAAAATAAATTTCCCTTGAAAATAATAGGTGTAATAATGCTTTAAAAAAATTGGTAAAAATTTAGAAATATGGATAAAGGAAAATGGAATTATAATTTTATACAATCATCGGATAAAATAAATAAATATAAAATAATGGGGTTCAGGATTAATCATTTGAACTTAAGGAAAATAAATTGTGTTATGAAATATTCATAAAATTTAGTAACAATTGAATAAAAATACATTAAAATATGATAAAATATGTATCGTTAAGTATCATAAATTTCATGATTGAATGATAAAAATTTTAATACCCCATGAGTATCTATGGGTTTTGAAATTAGTATAAACATTTAATTTTCAAATTGGTGGGCATGAAATATTTTAAAATAGAGTTTTGAATTGAATTCATATGGAACGACCACATTAAACATGAATTATTTGACATTGAATGTGGCTTGGATAGATGTTTGATGGTTAGAGAGAGAATATGTGGGCTACATGTACAACCATCGACTAGTTGTTGGGAAATCAAGTAACACGGCTAGCTACTATAGGACCTTGATAATACTATCAGTTTATTTTTCAATACAACTATAAAAACCCAAGATTTCATAGTTCATTGTCTCATTAAATTAATTTAATAGCTTGCGCTACAGGAAACACCCAGTTCAAGCTCTCCATAACTTACCAAACAAGTCGTTCAAAAGTGGTTATGAATAGTATTAACTGCATTTTGAATCTTATATACTCTATATAATTTTAACATCAATATTATGTGTCTCTTTGACATAATATAAGAAAAAATTCATTTTTAGATAAAATAAGTATTTTAAAAAAAATGCAATTTTACAGCAATTTAATGTCGAACCCTTCTTAAATCCAATTTTTGACACTTTTATATAATCAATTTAATGAAATTCAATTCTTCTTTATAATATGGACATAAAAATTTAGTTTTGATAAAATTTTGGTACATTTCTGATAACCTTCACATTTTGACAAACAGTGAAAAATAATATGTTTTAATTGAAAACAAAATTTTTAATCGAAATAATTTATAATGTTTAATTATTAATTTAAATGGTTTTGAAGTATAATTAGATTATACTTTTGTCATTTAATACAATATAGGTCATTATAAGTAATCTCACATTTAAATTTTACCTAAACACATGTCAATATTTTTATAGTTTTTACTATTTAAAAAACTACTTTTTGGTTTTGACAACAAGAATTAATTTTAAATTAATTAATGAAACATCCATGTTTTCAATTTGGTAAATTAAACATTATTTTTGAAGTTGGAATATCAAAATTATCTTAGGATTATGTTTTGGTATTTTTAGGAAAACATTCAATTTTTGATGAATAGTGAAAAACACTGTGTTATTATTTAAAACTGAAATTTTATTTAAATAATTATTTATTTATCATAAATTTATTTTAAGAATATATATATATATAATACCTATATAAGTTCAACTTAATTCATTGGAGTCTTTTTATAATAAAATTAGATGTATAAAATTTTATTGAACTTTTTAACCTCTTTTACCCACCTTCTTGGCACATTTGCAAATTTGCATAAAACATAATTTTACCTCTTCTTGGGAATTGAATTTCAAAAACCCAAGAGGCATGGTTGATATCAGTAAGTAAAATCTGATTCAATAAGATGAAAATAGTTTTTGGTGAATAATAACTTTTGACTTTTATTTACCACGGTTAAAATTAAATAAGGTAATTGAAGGTCAAAATGATATTAAAATTACCCTAAAACATGTCCTAATTATATAGGATAAGTTTAATTCGACTAAAAACAACATTAGGAATAAAATATTATCCTTTATGTCCACTTGGATTATATTAGGACATTTATTATTATTTTATTTAAAAAATAGTTAGAAGTGTTAAATTTAAAGTTTATTAACAAAACAATTTTTAATATAGGGTTATACATACGATAAATTATACTATAAATACTACATAGAAATATAAAACTATTTCCTATATAATTTATTTTATTTATAATTTTTTTACATTAAATAATTCAATTTATTTATGACACAATGATTATGTAGTAATTACCTTCTTAATGAAATATGAAAATATTTTATATTATAAATATTAAAATAAATATAATTTAAAATTTTTGATTCCATCCAAAAATATTATATGTTAATATTCCGTGTCAGAGTTTATTATATAATTTTTTTGAAGTTATAAGGTTTTTATTACTTTTACAAAAACAAAATACCGAATAGTGTAAAAATTGACATAAATTAATATTTTAAAAAAATACTACATTATTGGTTGATATAATATTCCAAAAAATATAAGGTTCAGAAAAAGGGATTAAATAATATGATACATGTCATTAATTAACCAATTGCGGTTCTCTTGTATGTTTAGAGTGTCTTTATTAAATATACAGCGTATGAATACAAGAAAAAAAGGTAAAAGTTATACTATTTAACTAATAGTTATATCTAAAAGATAAGGTTAAAATAGTAACCTAAACTTGTCTAAAACCTATTGTTTGAGAGTCTTTAGACCCATAACCACTTAATTATTGAAATTAATTTAGTTGTAGGCATTATAAACTGAATATTATGGTATAATTAATTAATATTTTAGTCTTTTCCTAAAGTGACTGTCACCCCTCTTATAAAAAGGCACTTACCCTTCTCTCAAAATTACACCTCCAAAGCCATTTCAATCATCCAAACACTACCAAAATATCCTCAAAACGTCCCTCACATCAACCTAGAGTACTTAATTTGATCATAAATCCAACATATGAAGCCATTTTGATCAACTAAAAAGGAAACATTCAAAGAAGAGGAAATAATTTCACCACCATCTTTCAAGTTCTTTTCATTTTCCACTTCCTCTTTCTTTGTTGTTTCCATACCTAAATAATAACTCCGGTACCACCTACATAATTAGAGGTTATTATAAATATGTTACAACCATATTCATTATTCTATCCATCCTATAAATGACAAATCCCCCATACGTGCGTACGTACGGCTTACCATCTCCACGGTGTGGTGTAGTTTGTTATTCAAACACTTCATTAGTTGGAAGGGTATAATAATGAGTATAACTAATTTAAATAATAAATATAACATTTTAATTATTATTTATATATGATATAACATCCCATTACATATGATTCCACCATCAATATAATGATATTTTCACTCATGCGACGTACAGATTACCATCCCCACGAAGCGATGAGATTCGTTCCCACGTTCACAATTCAAGGATGACTTTAAAAATATATATTAATTATAATTATGTAATATATGATATATTAATTATATTTGAGATATATATTTATGTATGTATGTACTTACATATATCTTATTCAATTACTTCCATTCAATATGATATAAAAATGGAAACAACGTTTATGCGTATCTATGACCTATCATCTCCATAAATGGTACCTTCCATTTCATATATCTATCTATTATAAATATTTATATTCTAAATATATATGATATATAAATCAAGTTTTATACTCTAGAATAATTTCAATCATGTTCTAAATTATTAAAGTTAAAACACATACGATAAAGAATGTTATTATTACCCAAAACATTAATTTAACATGGAAATCATTATTAAATGCGAATTATAAAGTCATAACATAATCATGTATGATATAATAAATATTTATATGATTCTTTTATAATTTCATAACATACTATGGCCATTATAAAAGAGGTTAAACTTACCCTCCACCAAAGGAAAGTGTAAGGCAATTGTTAATTTCACAATCTCTTTTTTATTTGAGGTTTTTTTTACATAAGTATTTAATGGGTCATATTTATTATCCATTTCCATGTTTCATAAAAGTGCTTTCAAAGGGATTATTTGTAAGGAATTTTTTTACTAAAAAATCATTTTAAATGTTTTAATGATTTATTTTTCTAAATATTTCTCATTAATGTCCCTATTCTCAAAATGGTTTTAAGGATTTATTTATATGAACAAGAATGTTTTAAAATGTTAATTCCTTTCAAAAGATTCAAAGTGGTATGGGACACATTGATTAAAAAATCTCATTAAATGTCTTCCTTTCAAAATTGTGTGACTTTTAAATGTTTTCATAGAAAATATATATTTCTCTCAAAGAGTTTTAAAAATCATTTTCATCAATTTCATCATCCATTGATGAATTTTAAACTTGTTTTAAGTTGATTTGTTATGATAAAAATATTACATATTATATTGTAGGTTTTGTGAAATGTTTGACTGTGGATGTCTTATTTTTATACCATTCAGGGTTTATGGATAACTTATTGACATTTCATATGCTAGTTTTAATACAAATGTTTATGTTATGCTTAAACATTTTCATATGAGGAATGCATTGTACTTAGTAAGTGATGGATGTAGCCTACTATAGCTCCTCTATGAATCGGTAGGTCTCATGAGACAAACTAGTGTCTTTGAAAAAAGAATTGACAAAATCTTATTTGTTGTCATCACACAAGGCCTTGAATATGTGGTTATGAAGTCTGAAATTATGCATTACATCATTATGAAATTGGCTATTGATATTGCATGTGATTATTCGACTAGTAAAATATCTATGTGAATAAGTAGATGGAATTATTTGATTTATATTTTCCATATTATGCTGAAGTTTAACATTAAAAGTCTTATGTTTTAGTCTTATACATTGCCTTAAATTTTTATGCTTATTTATGAATGTTTCCACTATATTTTTATCCTTACTGAGTATCTGAGCTCACCCCTTTCTTATGTTTTATTTTTCTAGGATTCCAAGAAGTATTTTTTTATTGATAAGATGGGTTAAGCTAGGGGATTAATGGGATTCTCAAAGGATCATTTATGTGGTGTTTTATTTTCTATTGTGTAATGTAGCATTCATGTATGTAATATATTTTCCAAGACTACTAAACAGATTGGTCCTTCGGGACATGATTTCTTGTAATCATGCCAATTTATTGATATAATGCATCGACTAAGGCCTTCTGGGGGCGAGGTGTTATAATTGGTATCCGAGAAATTTTAGAAACAACCATGGAAATAGATTTAGAAAAACTCTGATTAGAGAACATTACCCGAAGATAGATGTTGAGGTTTAGTATAGAACAACATCCTAGAATTTTGATAAGGTATAGATTTTTTGAATTTTCCAAGAAATACATCCCTGTCTAGATAT
Source organism: Viscum album (assembly GCA_963277665.1). Lineage (NCBI taxonomy): Eukaryota > Viridiplantae > Streptophyta > Magnoliopsida > Santalales > Viscaceae > Viscum > Viscum album. The sequence goes on along the minus strand of OY728155.1, from coordinate 158,697,120 downwards.
GAGCAGGTAGAGGTGGATCTGGCACAAATGGACCCTAGAGTAAAAAATCTGACAAGGAATTCTGAGCATGACTCGGGGTATCCTTGTACAAAACAATGATCCTTGCTGCACTCTTGGATATGACACTCCCGAGGGATATACTTAGGATAATTGAAATTTTCATTACAATCTATTATGAAAGATTTAGGAGTAAATACTTCCTCAATGAAAACATTTTATGACTGTAGATTATATGCATAATCTTTTCAAATAACATAAGGTATTATAAATGTTTGGAATTATGCATTGAAATTCATAAACAAACATGGTGTATTCCATAATTTAGGAATGGAACCCAGTAGATGGAATGTGAACTCTATTAATACGCAAGATCAAAAGAGTAAAAAGGATAATATAATTCATGGTATTAATATTATATTTAGAATGGAAATAGTCTCCCATGTATTATCATAATATAGAGAAATATTATCATGTGTTAATAATATAAGTAAAGAATTATTTTTAGTCCTATGGCTTTGAAGGGAAGCAAGAGAAGAAAATGATGGAAGAGAGAAAGATGGATAAAGGGAAGAGAGGAAAGAAGAATTTTCCTATATGTGATAACTGTGGAAAGAATCACCTTGGTAAATTTTTCAAGGGAATTGGAGTTCGTTATATGTGTGGAGAAAAACGACACCAATCATGTGATTTTAAGGGTAAGAAAAAGGTTTCAAATGTACAATTCTTCATCCGCAAGGAGTTGGGACACTATGTGGTGTAATATCCAAATCGTCATAGTATACCCAAAATACTCCTATTATATTATAATCAAGTTTTGAAACTACAAAATATAAAGATGAATGATTATATTTCTTATCTTTTTACTAAATTATTTTGTCATATATGAATTTTATTAATGATGTACATGTTATAATAATAATATAGTATAAAAGGATTGTTTTGTCGTACTATTTCATTAAGGACTTGAGATTGTGTGGAACCAAGAAAAGTGACTCAATAGCATGTTAATTTTGTTTGTAAAATATATGGTTGAGAGAAAGATAAACCATAAAATGGTTCTGATACTGATGTAGGAATTTTGGTGTAATATATTATTGGTGTGGATAAATTATATTGGATATTCTTGACTTCATTGAAACTGGTTAATGATTTGTATATTCCCTCATTGTTGGAGTTTACAAAATGTTTTGGATAGAAGGAGTATATCTTGATTTCTATAAGTAATAAGGGAGAATGAATGTAATCAAAAAGTTTTTATGGTAATTTAGGGTGTTATAGTGTTTTAATAGAATACATGATGAAGGTATTCACATGTTATTACATGCCAAAAAGAATCTTCAATGTGGTTACCTTCCTTTTAAAGTTTGGACTGTGAGTTTAGACAAAAGTATTTTGGATAAGTATAAAGGTTGGAATTAACTATTATTGACACTGGATACTATTTTTGTGGTTAAATGATTTCTTGAGATTATTTTTGTATTTTCATAAAAAGTATAACCCGGAGGTCGGGCGATAACCCGTCGCGTCTAGAAAGGCCACAAGACCTGAACCCGTAACTGAAAGGCGACAAGGGTGGATCACCTAGCACTGGCACACGTGATTTCCTTGTTTTTATAAGGTATTGTTTCTATAAAGTCTGACAAATGAATTATAAAATCATTATTTTTGGAACCCTATACGATTAGGATAAATAGAATATTTTTTAAATCTATTATCGTTTGGAGTGAAAGATGAGTTTGTGGTAGGAATTAGTTGAAGGATGAAACTATACATGTAATGTATATTTTTTCCCTTATTCTATGAATAAATTAATTCTAAAACATTAGAGAAGATATATTTAAAAAAATATGTTATCTGAACACCTTATATTTTGTTGAACCAGTGATATTTTAAATCATCATAGATTGAGGGAATGGAGGCAATCAATTTTACAATTGTTTGTGATTGATGACCTCAATCATTCCCTATAAATATTTACGGTTTACTCCAATTATGTGTCTTTAATTTCCACCAATGTTCTCCAAATTGAGATCATAATTTGGTGGGGATTTTTCATTACATTTCCCTCTTATTGAGACTAAATTTTATTATCCCAATTTCTGATATGGGTTTTCCAAAAAGGTATTTTGTTATTTTTAAACTTTTATTTTCTTAGAACAATATCAAATTTAAAGGACACAATTTATTGAAGAAGGGGAGAATTTAACACCCCATGATTTTGTAGTACATTACCTCATAAAAGTAATTCAAAAGCAAGTGCTACAATCAACACCCAGTTCGAGCGCTCCACAGCATACCAAACTAGTCGCTCAAAAAGCTGTTATAAATATTATTTAATTAATTTTGTATCTTTTATACTCTATATAATTTTAACATCCATATTATTTTTTTCTTAGACATAATATAAGAACAAATTCATTTTTATGTTAAAAGAAGTATTTCTTAAAAAATGAAATTTTAACACCTTTTAATGGAGAACCCTTTATAAAACTAAAATTTGAATCTTTTATATATTATATTTAATGAAACTAAATTATTTTTTAGAATTAGGACCAAAATATTTAGTTTGGATAAATTTTCGGCACTTTTCTAATAACTATCATATTTTTCCAAATAGTGAAAATTCTATGTTTTAATTGAAAACAACTTTTTTAATCAAAATAATTTATTGTGTTAAATTATGAATTTTATTGGTTTTGAAGCATAATATGATTATATTTTTATCATTAAATACAATTTATCTCATTATAATTAATTTCATATTTAAACTTGACATAAAAACGCGCCAATCTTTTCATAGTTTTTACTTTTTAAAAACCTGCTTTTTAGTTTTGACAACAGAATTAATTTTAAATTAATAAATTCAACTTATGTGTTTCGAATTTGGTAAAGTAGATTTCATTTTTGAATTTTGAATATCAAAATTATCTTAGGGTGGAGTTTTGGTATTTTTATGAAAACTTCCAATTTTTTTGATGAATATGTAAAAACAGTCTGTTATTATTTAAAACTGACTTTTTATTTAAATATTTATTTATTTTATTTAAATTTATTTTATCTCAAAATAGGTATCTTATACCTATATATGTTCAATCTAATTCATTGGTGTCATTTTATAATAAAATTATATGTATAAATTTTTATTGTACTTTTTAACCACTTTTACCCACCTTCTAGGAACTTTATGAAATTTGCATAAAACATAATTTTACCGCTTATGTGAGTATAATTTAAAAAATACAAGAGACATTGTTGGCATCATTTATTAAAATGTGATTCAATAAGATGAAATTTTTTTTTGTGAAAAGTAACTTTTGACTTTAATATACCGTCGTTAAAAGTAAATAGGATAATTAATGGTAAAAATGATATTATAATTACACTAACACATGTCCTAATTCACTTGGATAAATGTAATTCAAAAAAAACAACCTTAGTAATATAATATGATTCTTTATGTCCACTTGGATTAGATTATGATATTTATTATTATTTTATTTAAAGAATATTTAAAAGTTTTAAATTCAATGTTTATTAACTAAACCATTTTTAATATATAGTTATACATAAGATAAATTCGACTATAAATATTCATTAAAAATAGAAAAATATTTCAAATATAATTTTAATTTATTTATAATTTTTAGAGATTAAATAATTAAATTTATTTATGACAGAATGACGATGCAGTAAATATCTTCTTAATGAAATACTAAACTATTTTATATTATAAATATTAAAATAAATAAAATTTAAAAGTTTTGATGAAACCCACTAATTTTATAGGTTAATATGACATGTTAGGGTTGATTAGATAAATTATTTTCGAAGTGATAAGTTTTTTATGACTTTAACAAAAACAAAATACCAAATAGTGTCAAAATTGACATAAATTAAATCTTTAAACAAACACTATATTATTTGTTGATATAATATTCTCAAAAATATTCAGTTCAGCCAAAGGTCTTAAATAAAATTATATATGTTTTTAATTAACCACGTTATGTTCACTTGGATGTTTATAGTAAGTTTACTAACCATATATTGTATGAATACAAGAGGACTAGGTAAAAGTAAAACTATTTAACTAAAAGTTAAATCTAAATGATAAGGTTAAAATGGTAATCTAAATGTGTCTAAAACCTATTGGATGAGATGAATTCTAACCATAACCACCTAAGGATAGAAATAAATTCATTTGGAGCCATTATAAACTGAATATTATTGTATAATAAATTAATATTTTAATCTTTTCCTAAAGTGACCCTCACCCATCTTATAAAAGGGCACATCCCCTTCCCTCAAAGTATCACCTCCAAGGCAATTTGGCTTGGCCAAACCATACCCAAATATCCTCCCAACCACCATAACATCAACCTAAAGTCCTTAATTTGATTATAAAGACAACCTATGTTTCCCTTTTGATAAACTCCAAAGGAAATACCTGAAGAAGAGGTAATAATTTTACCACCCTCTTTCAAGTTCTTTTCATCTTCCACTTCCCCTTTATTTTTTGTTTCCATAATGAAATAGTAACTATAGTACCTCTTACATACTATGATGTTATAATAAATATGGTACAATCATATTCATTATTCTATCCATCTTATAAATGACAAGGCCACCATACGTGTGTACGTATGGCTTACCGTCTCCACACCGTGGTGTAGTTTGTTATTCAAACACATAATTATGTGGATGGTTTAATAATGAGAATAAATGAAAAAATAATAATAAATATAACATGTTAATGATTCTATATGTATGATATATCATCCAATTACATATTATTTCACCATCAATATAATGATATTGTCACTCGTGTGTACGTACGGATTACCGTCTCCACGACGCGATTAGATTCATTCCCACGTTCACCATTTAACGATGATTATAAAAATATATATTATTAATAAGTGTGTAATATATGAAATAATAATTATACTGGATATATATATGTACTTATATATATCATATTCACTTAATTCTGTTCAATATGATTTGAAAACAGAAACAGTGTTTATGCGTACATACGGCCTACCATCTCTATAAACGGTGCCTTCCATTTCATATAACTATCTATTATAAATATTTATATTCTAAATATATATGATATATAAATAATGTTTTATATTCTTGATGTATTTAAATCATTATCTAAATGATACAAGTTAAAACACGAATGATAAAATAAGCGATTATTACCCAAAATGTTTATTTAACATGGAAATCATTAGTAAATGGGCATTCTAAAGTCATCAATGAATCATGTATGATATAATAAAAATTAATATGGTTTTGGTATAATTTAATAAAATACTATGGTCATTATATAAGAGGTTAAACATACCATAGAACAAAGGAAAGTGCAAGTTATGTGTTAATTTCACAATCTCTTTATTATACAAGGATGTTTTTATGTAAGTATATACTAAGACATATTTGTTATCCATGTGCAGGTTTCATGAAAGAGTTTTCAAAGGGATCATTTTTTAGGGATTTTTTACTAAAACATCATTTTAAAAATTTTAAATATTTATTCTTCTAAACCTATCTCATTAATGTCCATGTTTTCAAAACATTTTTAAGGATTTATTTATATGTACATGAATGTTTTAAATGGTCATTCATTTATAAAAATATTGAAAGTGGTATGGGACACATTGATTAAAAAATGTCATTAAATGTATTCCTTTTTAAATTATATGACTTTTAAATGTTTTCATGAAAAATAGATATTTATATCAAAGAGTTTTACAAATAATTTTCATCTATTTCAACATCCTTTGATGGATTTTAAACTTGTTTGAAGTTGATTTATTATGATAAAAATATTCCATATTGTATTGAAGCTTTTTTGACATGTTTGATTGTGGATGTGTTATTTTTTTACCATTCATGGTTTATGGATAAAGTATTGACTTTTCGTATGCTAGTTTCAATACGAATGTTTATGTTATGTTTAAACATTTTCATATGTGGAATTCCTTGGAATTAGTAAGTGATGGGTGGAGCCCACTATTGCTCTTCAAAGCATCTGTAGGTCTCATGAGACAAACTAGTGACATGGCATAAGGAGTTGAAAAAATATTATTTGTAGTCTTGGAACAAGGGCCTGACTATGTGGTTATGAAGTCTGGAATTATGCATTCCATCATTATGAAATTGGATATTGATATTGCATGTTATGATTAGACTAGTAGAATATCCATGTTAATAAATGAATGGAAATATTTGATTTATATTTTCCATATTATGTTGAATTTTATGTTTAAAAGGATTATATTTTAGACTTATACATTTCCTTAAATGTTTATTATTATTTATGAAAGTTTCATCTATATTTCTCTCCTTGCTGAGCATTTGAGCTCACCCATTTCATATGTTTTATTTTTTCGGGATTCCAAGAATTGTTTTATAACTCATAAGAAGGGTTATGCTAGGGGATTAATGGCGTTATTAAAGGATCATTTATGTTGTGTTTTATTTTCTAATTTGTAATGTAACAGTCATGTATGTAATCTATATTCCAGTACTAGAAAACTGATCAGTCCTTCGGGACTTGATTCCTTCTAATCATTCCAATGTATTAAAATAATGCACCGGGTTTGGGCTTCTGGGGCCAGGGTGTTACAATAGTAAACATCCCTCCACCCTTTGAAAATTATAAGAGGTGGGATCCCCCACTCTCACTTATTTACTTAGACATTGGAATGGGTTTCTCCACACAATTAACCCTGCCCCTTCTTCTCCATTTTGGGGATGTTTTGGTACCATTTCAAAGATATATAATCTAAATCTCAATCTTAGTTGGCCTCCACTTTCTTATTATTTATTCTTGTTTTTTATTATTATAGTTTGGTTTTTCATACTATTTCCACAAAACAATGTTTTTATTGTTCAAATATAATGGTGATTTCATGTAGCCTAGCCATAGGGTGTCTCGTAAGGCCATTTATATGTGGTTTCTTGAGTATTGTCCAAAGGTATTTCACCTATTGGATATTTTATAGGAATTTAATTATAAATAAATTGTCTTAATATATAATAGATTATTAATGATAAGTATTTAACCTAGGATGAGTTTTGAGGGGCTATTGTGTACCTTATTTGGGGTGTTGTTAGTTGTTCTAGTGTGATGAGGCTTTTTGGTGAGTTTTTTTTTCAAACACACAGAGTTAAATTATGTTTAATAAATATATTTAAATTTTTTAATTAATTATTTTGGTTTTTTTCATGGGTATGGGAATTTTATGGGTTGGAAGTGGATGTATGAGTTGATAAAAGCTCATTCAGTCTTGAATGGGTCTTAGTGAGCCTATGTAGAGTTTCCCATATAAGAATTCAAAAAGGAAATTGGATTTTCCATGAGGAATGAAATCATGGTATTTTTTCTTTGGAATTTATGCATCATCTTATATGTATATTCTTGTATGGTCTCTCCAATGATGATATTTTTATTTATAATTCCTTACTTTAATTCAATAATTGAAATTAAAATCTATAATTTAAATCAATGGATTTGAATACTATAATGTAGTTCCTTTGCCTGTTCAGGTATAGTTACTAGTTAGATCTCCACACATGTCGATGGTCGAGCCTATAAATTTTGAAATAATATTTCTAGACATGTGGACAAAAAATAACGTTCTTCATTATTTAAAATGAAATTATTATGATCTATAGACCCTTTTCTTATGTTCTCTTAGTAACCTCCCTAGAGAGGTTCTTGGTGACCTGGAGTGAATTCCTTAATCAATGGACATGTATTATCTTTGGGAATACTATAGATCCATCAGTAATGTGTATTTGATTATAGTAAAAGTAATCCACACCTATATAAATGTTTAACTTGCCTGGACTACCTATATGCGTGAGGGACTATGGTTTCATGCGTGGACCACCTTAGTATAAAAAAGACATATATATTATCTATTTGGAAACCCATAATTGTGTGATTTATATAGAGTGTAACCTTTTAGTCCATGAGTAAGTGAGTGACTTAATTCTTAGGATGAGTTATGTATTTCTCATTAGTGTTGGGATTTTACCCCTAGGTGAGATGGTTTAAATGGAACCGCAATGTGGGTTCCATTTCAATATGATGGCCTAGGGGACCTGAGTATATACCCCATTGATAGACGAACCCATAATGACTGTGTATATGAACAAGTAGTTGTGGTAAAATTTGTAACCATAGAACTCATACCAATTATGTGAACCTAATGGGTAGTGAATAGTGATATTGGGTTTATGTATTCATTAAAAAAATATCTTTTTTTATTATAAAATGTTTTTATATTTGATGTGTTCACATAAAGGTAAATATACTTACTAGGATTGAGCTTATAAACCTAATGAGACATTATGGGAGTGATGTTGTGGATACCCATAAGTTCATTAAGGGATTTATATTTTGAGCCTCATATGAATACATGTATTGTTTTGGAATCCTGAATTTTCATAACATTATCAATTATTAATCCATGTGAAGAGTTCCTGGGATTCAACACTATGTCTATAGGGGAGGCCATGGATACCAAGGGTCCCTGAGATACATATCATGCCTTTTTTATCCATTCAATCTTGGTGGAAAATTATTATCATGATTATTATGGGATTCCTAAGCCACCCCTAAGATCCATCTAGTTTAACATCTTGACAGACATGTACTTGTTAAGGATTACCTGGATTCTTATGATCTGAACGGTTGTCATGGTGACATAGAGGATATTTTTTATTCAATGATTTCATGTGACACTCAGGAATTGGCTTCAATCCATTATTTATACGTAAATTTTTGGAGAGATTGTCAGAATTTTTAGGATCTATATGTTCATCCTTCAATGATGATATATATGTTCCTTCAGCCATATGATATCATATTTCCTAATACTGGATCGATGTAATTTTACTTGGGTTTAAAGTACTTAATAGATTGGAAATACATGCTCTGAGAAATTATATAATTGGTTGAAGCCAATATTGTTGATCGACGTCATTGACTTAAGGATTAATGATGGTGTATTTATTTATTCCCTAATGTTTAAAAACAAAATTTATCTAATCATGTCTCATGTACATATCCAAACATTATTGGTATGTACGGGACCATGTCGGTGGTGACCTACTGAGTTTTATACTTAAACACTTCTTGTGAACTATTTCACTTGGGTACCTAAGAAAACACCCAAAACGTTTTAGGTAGCAGTTGGGTGGAGGCCTAATATATTATTTTTGAGTGGGAGTGTATTTAGTGTGACAAGAATAATGGATGTGGGGCCTATAGTTTTGGGTGATACCTCCTATCCAGTTTTATTTACATTGTTTATTTGTTTTAATATATTTGATCCACCTAGTAGGTGATCTTTCTTATATGCTAAAATATCAGTATATTATTGTTATCTAATATTTTTATACTGTATTGTTTATATAATATATTGGTTTTGGATTGTTTATGTAATTTGTTTATTTATTTTATGACTGTTTACTTTGATAAATGAGGTATAGTTTTCCCATATTACCCCCTTAGACCCCCACTGTAAGTTAGTATCCTCAAGTATATGGGGACATGTAGCTCAAGTTATGTGGTAAAAATTTAAAGGGAACTGGTTGAGTGTCCTCCGTGATGATAAATTATAAAAAAACTCATATTGTATTATATATGTCATAAAAAAAAGAAAACAAGCCTTGTGTAGAGAATAAATCTCATAAATCAAAAAATAATATGAGAAATCCCTTATGAATTTGATAAGAATAGAATATGAAGAATTAGAAGGGGAATTAAACAAAAATTTGCAAATCACATCAAGGAAGAGATAATCATTATAATATAATCAAATGGGGAGTGGGGTCTACATATAAAATAATAATAGGATTAAAACATGAAAACATGGCTCAATGAAAGGAAATTGAGAAGGAAACCCATACCTTAATTATTGGCTCCCATGAAAGAATAATAATATCTAGTATAATAAAAATAACCATATAAATAACCTATTTAATAAATTTTCAATATCTAATACCATTTCTAACATCTCATTATTTTCATTCCTTATTCATTAATTTTCTCATTAAATTTTATTTTTATTATTTTATGTTTTTTGTTTTGTTCCCATCGAAGGTGTTATATAACAAAATGATGAACCCTATAATTTTAAACAGAAATTCATAATTATTATATAATTAAATTTAAATGAAATATATATTTTATAATTATTTATAATGTTATAATTTTATCCTTGGTTGTTTTATTAAATATTTATCAGTATGGAATTGATAAATAAATTATTTTGATAATTTTTAACATGAAATAGATTTCATATTAATAATAAGAAATATATTCTTGTGAAACATTAAAAAAAAATTTTGGATAACATATTAATTCACTAAATAAATTATTAGATTCATCCATGTAGGTTGATAATAAAAACAATTATGTCTCTACTTGGACATTGCGGTCCATACGTACACCCAGGTGACATATTCGTCTTCTATAAAATGAGAGGATGATATAAAATATATTATAAAAATATTTATAATAATATAAATACTTTATTACCATATAATATTCCTCACTGAATTATATAATACTATAAAATAATTATTTTTATAAATAATAAACATAAACCCAATATTGTTTTTTTCCCAACCATTGGATCTAAGAGTCCCTTGCTATTTGATTTCTAGAAATATATTATAAAAGTTTCTTCCAAATGGATTTCATAATCAACTTTTAGTAGATAAAGTAGTATAGCTTGATATGAAATGTTATTTATTTATTCAGAAAATTAATTTTTTCTTTTTCTATTTTATGTAGAGATATTACACTTACAAAACCAAGTTGAATTTATCTAAAGTAATATTTAATAATATGTATATGAAGCACATTCCAAACATAATCAAATTGGGGGAAAATAATCCTAAAAATAGATGGATTTTATGATAATTCAATAATATATCATTTGGGTGGTCATTCAATTATATTAGAAAAAATAAAAAAAATACTAGAGTGCCTAGAATATTACTCAAAAAAGAAATATACAACATTAGAGTAGAGGATATGTGCACCTCAATTATCCTTATCCACTTCATCATGTTTCATATCATAGGTCTTCCCTTGATCTATTAATCTTAGAGGTTATTGATTCTAATCATCATTTTTAGTCCTTATATTATGTAATATAATTAAGTAATTCCCAAGTTACCCACATTTAAGATATTGAAATATTTATTGTACATTTTTATGAACATTATTTCTCATCATTATCTTTACCAAACTCATTATTTTTCCTCCGTAATTAGTTTCAATATGGCCTAATTTACCATAGATAAAAAATCAACTAGTTACATGAAGATATTTTTATAGATTTTTCTTCCCACATTATTAACATGATTAAAATTTAATATTAGTTATTTCATCAACTTTATTACCAAAAATATCCAGACCTCTATTTGTCTCTTCTTTATTGTTTTAGGAAATTAAACTTTTATAAATTGTTAATAACAATTCATAAAAACTAGTTTGTCATAATTATAAACACTCAACATTATAAATTACATATTCAAATTAATTTAAACTATAATAAAATTTCATATATTACGAAATATATTTTGTGTTTATATATTTAAATATATAATTCTAAAATCATACATAACAATACCTTAAATTACAAATCTGTAACTTCTATATATCTTCCATTTTTCCTATAAGATAAATATTTTAAAATAAAACATGATTTATTTTCATAACATATCATCAAAATGTAAAACTTAACTTCTTAATTTACATTAATGATCGTTAAAACCCTTTGAAAAAAAATTAACATAGGGGGTGAGTAATAAAATCTCAGTAAGGGGCCATAAAAAGTAATAAATATGTTAGTCCAGTGAAAACATGAAAACCCATAAAATTATTACCCTTATCACACTATTATTTGAGATAATTAAATACATAATTTCTACATGAAAATAAAACATGAATTTTTCTCTATAAAAAAATTTAAGACCCATAGAATGAATAGATAAAACATGTTGGAAAATTGGGGGATAATATTCATATCACTCGTATAGATGGGGTGACCCAAGTAGATACAAATTACATAACCATCATAGTTATACATGGAGTAACCGTCACATATACAATTGAATACAAGGAGTAACCATCATAGTTACACATGAAATACATGTATTACCCATCATAGTTACACTTAAAATAACAATTATGGTAACACATTTAATAATAATTGTGGTATATTCCCACAAAATCTTAGGAGGAACCTAATTGGTTAAATTTGTGCCTTATCCCACACCTTGGATAACTATAATGGGAATCACCCTTCATAAAATATCTATAAAGATCACCCTTGAGTAATGATGGGTCCTAACATGATTTTTTAGCCATATCAACCTCACCCATTTCCCACATATAATTTTGATGTACTATATCATCAAAAACCCTTTTATTCTTTAAATTTTGACTATGAAACCTCTAAAATACTCTTATAATACCATATGAAAAAACACTTTTAAATATATAAATATACTTCTATTTTAAAAACAATTAAGAAAAATGGGTTTCTCTTGAATAAAATATGAAATTTCAAAAATTAAGTGAAAATTTATTTTATTTTTTTACTGGTGGGAAAACTGTTGATGTAGTATATGTTAAAATAGAACAATCTTTAATTACTTCAGTAAAAAAAGTGAAAACATTCCATAAAAATAATCATTATAATAATATTTCAAATAAAGTAAAAATATATATATAGTTCGATTAATAATTATTTTTATTCTATAAAAAGATATCTATAAAACATTCTTTAAAACATGGACATAGAAGACCTATAGATTTTTAACTAAATCATTAAATGAATATTTCTAAAATAAAGCCTATTAATATAACTATAACTCATCAAATATGTTCAATATATTACATAATAATAAACATATGTTTTTTATTTAATTTATATATAATGGGTTCATGTATATTATTCCCTTTATTTAACATATTACCTTGTCATATATAATTACATAATCATATAATTTCACATTAGATGTTCTGATTATATTCATCTCATATGTCCAAAATAGATTGGAAGGTAGCCTATGCTCAAAGAGATAATTACCCCTCTAGATTAAGAATAATAAAAATAAAATAATTATAATTTTTATAAATCATTTATGTATTTTAACCAATCATAAAATATGTTAATGAAAATGTATCTATGTTAAAATCATAGAGATGGTAGGTCATACATTTTCATGTGTAACATTTCAATTTTTCAATGATCATTATAAAGATAAAATAAGTATTATTTTATATTCCTAAAATGATAAATTTCTTAAGAATAAAATTTTATATATTTAAAAATAATTTTTTATATCATCCCTGAACGTAATGTTGAAAAAAGAATAACATCTCTTCTTGAAGGTAGTAGTCCACATGTACGCACGAATGATGTTACAATTCCTCAATTAATGGAAAAGTAAGAAAGAAAATTATATATTGTTATTTTCATAATGATAAATATTTATTACATATAATATATATACATTGATTACTTCATTATTATAATTCATGAGATACGGGGACAGAGAACGAATTATATTGGTTAGTGAGGCGGTTGTTCACCATACACATGAACACTCAACTACTTTACCATGTATAGGTATTGAGGGTATTCTATTCACATAATGAAAAATTAGAATATGGTAGATAATTTTATTTTATATATAATCATGGTTAACTATTATTTAAAGGATAACGAAGAATAAATAAAACAAAAACAATTAGTTGTAAACTATACCTCCTCTTCAAAAAACATCATTTTTTACACCTTAAGACCACTAAGTTTGGTATTACTCAAAAGATAAGAATTATAAAACATGGGTATGAATTTTAAGAACTTATTTTTTTTTATTTTTCAGAAAAATGGCTTTTTATGTGGGAATAACTAAAAAATAAGTGATTCTATTTTATACAAGAGTGGTGAGGAACTATTAAGATTTCTAAAAGTACTAAATTAGTATAAATTAATTGTTTTACCCAAATTTATTTTATTTGAACATAATATATAGATGAGATTAAATAATATAAAAAAATAAAAAAAATTCATGTTCAAAAAACATTTTTACCCTTATCGTTTGGTTTTAACCCCCATTAACCCTTTTTAGACTTAAATAACAACGTTTTTCTTCTTCTTCGACGGTCATAATAGTTGCTATAAATAGAAAAATAGACCATAAATTGACAATGATTTATATATAAAATATATAATAATCACTTTAATAAATATAATATTTTAAGTATTTTTATATCATTTAATAAAACATTTATTTCATTAAATATTAATAATATAAATTTTAGAAGTACTAATTAACTTTGACTATGATAAAATTAGGAAAATAAAATATATATACATAAAAGATTTTAATACACACATGAATTTTATTTTTATATTTAAAAAAGTGGTATATATTTATTATTTCAAATTTTATTACTTTTAAAATTTTAATATAATTTATTTTATTTTTCCGTTAATTGAATAATTATTGTGTCAGCATTCTGTACGAAATTGCGATAGTTATTTCTTCACTAAAAATTAAAAATTAGTTATCTTAATGATATTAATAATTTTTATTAATAAATAATATTTATAACTAAAATATCCCATGTTCAACTCCATGATAAAAATATTATAATTATTAAAAACAAGTGTTTTCCATTTTTTCACTTTTCTTGACATAAAATATTATAACGATCACAATCACATAAAAATGGAAACATAAGTTCATAAAACCAAATCGTGGATAACTAAGTATAAAGTGGACTCGTATAATAAAATTATGTCATGTGTTATGGTCATTTTATAATCCTTATCGTATTATTTTTAACCCTAAATTACCAGATTTAATATTTACTATGATAAAAAAATGACTACTGTTAGTATTAACAATATCCAAAAATAAAAGTGACATATCAACTAAATTTTAATTAATGATTATAAATATGGAATAGATTTATTATAATTCAATATAATTATATTACATAATTTAATATAAAATTTTATCGTAAAAAATAAATGAAAATTGTTTTTTCAGAAAAATACAATTTTCAAGTATAAAATGTTTTTATACAAAATTCAACAATAAATTTCATATAGAAAACCATAATTACAGTATTATAAATAAAAATTTACTAATTAAATCTTAAAATTTATCCAAATTATAATTTTAATTTATAAATACTTTAACAGAAAATATATTGTTCTATAATAACCATTATTTTCCACTATTCATTGAAAAATATAACATTTTAGAAAATTATAAAAAATTCATCTTAATGTTATTTTTGAATGGTGAATTCAAAAATGAAATAATTTTTTTAATATTCAAATTATATGTTTTGAAAATAAATATTTTAAATAAAATGATGTAATACATGGAAATCCAATTTGTTATGAAATTAAGCTTTTTTCCTTTTGAATATAAGGTTATGATATATTCTAATATTGAATTTAACTCTAATAAATAATATATAATATTTCTAAGACATAAAAATTATTTATTCTAACATTTACAAGTTTGTAACAAGAATAACATGATTTCTAACTCCAGCTCCTAAATCATTTGGTTTCGAATTAGATAAATCATTACATTACCCATCACATCCATTGTAAAAAAATGTTTCTCCTTCCTCCATAAATTAAAATAATAAATTATTTTTTATGTATGAGAATATAAAAATAAATAAATTAATAAAACATAACATTGTAAAACTAAATTAAGAAACTCATAAATTATGTGCATAACCTAACATATGAATCTCTATGTTTCAATAAAGGTTATCCATGATCATTTAATACGAGGTTACCTATCCTATATAGTTATATATTTCATTGTTAAATTCAATTCAAACCACTCATAAAAGTTTAGAAATAACTTTTTAACCAACAAAATCATATCGCATTAGAGTGTCAAATCAATTATGTAGTTAAACCACATTTTAAGCCTTAAGTGAAGACAATGTTAATACTCAACTGGAATTTTAAGTGTTATAACCCCTATATATATCTATTCTAGAGAATAAATATAGTTATAGTATATTTAAATGTCTTCATTTTCATTAATACCCACAAAATATTTACTTTAATAAAACATTATGATTATATACCATACATTGAATTATTCAGAGAGTCATTCATAATATTTTTTTCTCTAATATATGTATTATATATAAGATTCCAATGCTTTCTATTAAACATTTTTTAAATAACCTGTAGAAACCAAGAATCTAGTGACTTAGAATTGGTGGTAAATAACATACATTTGTATAAGATATATGGTATCACATCAGATGTGATTGTATAGTTTGGTAGTCTTGAGAGAATTAATATATATTAATCTATAATTACATTAAAAACATGAATTCAACTATTAAATCTTATCAGAATTTTATTAATTCATCTATTATATAATTCTAATCATTCAGTGTTCACTTCTGGGTACCTTTGGAAAACAAAAAAAATGTGTAATATTGTATTCTGAATAAGGTAAAGTGTACAATATAATCTATCATAGAATAAATAAGTATTAAATAATACTGAATAGATTAAAAAAATAATCCATACTACTAATATCATGTTATAGGATTATATCCTTAGATGAAATATGAACATAAATAATCATATAGATTGAAATAACTATTTTTCTGTTGATATAATGTTTAACTTCTGGCGTTATAATAATATCATCAATGGCTCTTGAAAATAAATCATATATAAATAATTAAGGGTTATACAAAATTCCCAAAATATTTTTTCTTGTAAAACCTACCGATTCATTGAGGGACTATCTAATATTCGGGCCCATATATCGCATACTAAGTCTAGTGTATTCATAATTTTAAAGAAATAACTGATAATATATAACATAATCAACTTCCCTTATTAACAAGTAAACATCCACATTGAAAAAAATGTATGGAAAGTCAATACATTCCCTATTAAATGATTTGTATAATACGATAATAATTCGTGCAGTGAAATGATTTGGATTTTATTGTTATAGATTATTCCACATGGGAATAAAATGGGATAGATACAAACATACTAAATACATCATCAACATAAGTCACCCAAAGAATAAAGGTGGATGGTATCAAATGAAAATATTCTAATTGTAACATATGGAACATTAAACGGTGTGGGAATAGATGAAAAACAATGTTGTAATATTATTTGATAAAGAAAATTGAATAATAAAGAGAAAAATTCATTTTTTATGTGATTGAAAAAAATCAAAAAAATTATTCCCTTTAAAATAGAATATTTGGTAATTTTAAACTTAATTCATAAAACAAAATTGCATAGGACATGAAAAAATTAGATTTAAATTGGATAATAGAAACAAAATATGGAAGAGACATTATAAAATATTTCATAATATTATAAAAAATAATAATAACTTATTCATTACTTTCAAAATGATTTCTTTTAAAAATTTGAAATATAATAAATTTTCGAAATCAATATATTAAAAATAATTCTCAATAATGAATCCCTAAAAAGACCAAAAGTTTCAAAAAACGTGAATTGAAATGGTTTTTAGAAAATTTGTATTTTGTACATATTCTTCAATAATGGAGCATTAAAAAATGAAAAGGATATCTTATAGAAGTATTGATTCGGAGATAATACAGGCGATCATAAAATCAGATCAAATTTAGTGTTTTAATTTTTTTATTGAATACCACATCATAAAAAATATAGTAAAACAACATTTTGTAAATATTAAAAGAGAATTGGGAAGTTTATATGACATTACTCATAGTTATATTACAAAATTTAGAGAAAATTTGGTATAAAAGAATATAATGACATGAAAATTAACCATTATAGTGAATGGTAAATATTTATAAAAACATTATACTTTAATGAGAAAATGGACATCAACGAATATGATTTAAATTTAAAATAACAATTTCCATAGATAAATGAAGTGTGAGTTAACAAAAAACCTTTTTAATTTCATAATAATTGAAGTAATAATCCTTTATATTAGAGATAATGAGAAAAAATTATAAATATATATAAATGATTTGGAATAAACATTATATAAAAGCATTGGAACAAATAAATCAACATAAAATAATGGGGTTCCTGAATACTAATTTTAATGAAATTAAAGGAAATTGAGTTACTAAAAATTGTGACATCTTTAGTAAAATCTTAATTGAAAGACCTTCAAAACAAGAATATAAGAATAATTTTTGAATCACTTAAATTTGAAGAAGGTATGATGAAAAAACTTATGGAATCATATACTCCAGACAAAAAAACAAGTGGGTAATATGGAATAAGTATCATGAATAAAAATTATATGATAAATAACTTATGAATTTTTTATTAATATAATAAAATTATTTCAAAGGACGTTTTCATTAAAATATATTTAAATCCCCGGAAGTAAACACAAATAATTATAATATAATATAATGTGGTATTAGGTACACTATATAAATTAATAATACTTTCATAACTTGAAAATATGTCCCAATGATTATAACGTGAGATGTCTACCATTACCATAATTATAGGATTCAAAAAATATGATTTGACCTCAATTATAATAAAATAAGCATATTAATAAAATATTTATGAACCTTATTTATATTTAATATCATTTTTACACTTTATTTATACTGATTCATTGGCTCATTAATTTCTATTTCCAACATCATATGTTATTATTTTTATTAACTTAATTGATTTTTGTAATTAAGATGTCGATCCATATTCCATTAGATAAAAGTTAATAATTCCAATATCATTTAATGTAATTGTAATATAATTTTTTGTAACGATTTATATAGATATAATATATTCCTTGAATGTTTTATTTATTATTCATGAATTTTGAATTGGTCACAAACTTAAGTCAATAAATTTTAATGAGAGAAGGATGTAATTTTAAATAGAGGTAACATATTTATATAAAATATACATAATATTAATAATTATATTAAAAACATTATTCAGGTAAAAGTTTATTTGAATCACCTATGTTCTGTGATGATGATAAAAATGCATCACAATATGGAGGTAGTATTCTGCATGTAGACACCAACCATGAATTAATTTTTCAGAGAATGGAAGGAATGTAAAGAATGAATTATATTTTCATAATATTAATAATTATGTAAATATCATTTTAGTTAATAAAATACCATTTTTTATGCAATAATTTTTATGGGTGAAGTAAAATTATACATTCCTCTTCATAGAAGAGGTAATATAAACGTATTCATGAAGGGAATTTTTATTTTTCTAATTAAAAATGGAAAATTTGGTTAATTTTTATTCCAAAGAAATAACACTACTTCAAAATATTAATTATAAAAATTTATTCATTTCATATAGTTTAATATATTTTTAGAGTAAAATATTTATTAAGAAAAATAGTATGATGTGTTTAGTACTTATGTTGAAACATTGTACATCTTCTTGACCAAATTCTTTGAAATAGAGGATATAGGCCAATTTCTTATGGGCTGATTATTATGATCATTGAAGAGTCATCTATGGGAATTAAAAATGTTAGGTATTGAAGAAGAACTATAATTTTTTTAGTTTCATTGAATGGTTTGTGGAAAGGTAGTTTTATAAGTTGATAGAATGGTGTTTTTTAATATAACTTCTTAATATATTGGGATAACATGTTTCACATTGAAAATGGACTCCAAAATGAAAAATATTAAATATTATATAATTTTAAATCTGGACACACCTAAAACACTCATTTGGTGACATTTTTTAAACATATTTATCTCTTTTACAATTGGTTAAACTTTTTCTACCGTAATCCACCTTTATCATGAAAACTATTTTTTAATCTATATACCTAATATTTATGAATAAAAATTAATATTAACTTATAAATAAATCTTTAAATTATCATTTAAATATAATTAAATTATCATTCCCAATAAAATTTATAAATTTAATAAAAATTACTTTTAATATTAATGCATGTTACGCATAATAACCCATTTTTATAAATAATGTATTTGTAAGCCTAAAAATAATTTTTAAGCTAAATTTATAAATGAAATTGATTTAATTTAATTAGTTTGTTAATTATTTAAAAAACTTATACTTATATGTTATTTTTATTCATTACATGATTTTATTCCACCCTTCCGATACTTTGTTTAAAGAAATAGACTAAAAAAAATTTATTAACAAAATATTACTCATGTTCCAAATTGTTAGACATATTCATTAAATATTAAAAATAATATTCTAAAAATTATTTCCTATAAATTAAAATTAAAATTATTACTAATTTATTAGTCATATTAGTAATACTATTAATAATAATTAAACCACATAATATTTTGTTTCTTTAAATAAAAATATATAGTGCATAAAAATAAAATTTTTAAGAAAATGAATTTTTAATCATTTAAAGATATTAATATTTAGTTTAATATAACAAATAAATTTAAACAGTGAGTTATTACTAAAATTAAAATTTATTTCATTTAATCAAATATATTTTATAATTTAGTTGCCTCAATTTTTACCCACCAACATAGAAGCTATATTTTGATGGTAATATATTGTTCTTCTATTCATTTTGGTTTGTTGTTTCATTTGATGAAAGTTTTTCAAAATTATTTACTTTTTTACAATAAAATTAAATATGCTAATCTAATTTTTTTATTTGGTTCATCCAAAAAACTCCTAAGATATTTCCCATAATTTAATATCTATAGTATTATAAATTTTTAAATCTCTGGGGTACTCTAATGATTTCACATCCCAACATTATGTAACTAATCTAGGGGAATTATTAAATTGGCCACCATGAGTTTTAGAGTTTGTCATTTTATTTTGGAGAATAATTTCATTTATATTTCTATATTTTTTGTTATATTTAATTTTCTTATACTCATTTTTATTTTAATGTTAAATTTTAATAATCCCTATAATAATTATTACTTTTAGTATGCAGTTGATTATGAAGAAATGATATATTCATGGGAATTTTATGCAATGATTTTATTAAATTTATATATTATGTATTATAGTGACATATTAATATTAAAATATGGTTGAAATTATAAGAATCATATTCAAAAACAATAATAGATCCATTTAATAATATAATAAAATATTATGAATCATCATTCTTTATCTATGAAACGCTATAATCAAAATATATAAGAATGATATGGCCTTTTTATTTGAAAAATAAATCTAAAAGTTATAGGGTCCCAATTGAGATTGAATAAGTCAATAATGAGGTGATTTTTCATTTTTAAAAATGATAATATTTGCTCATACCATCATGAAAAATATATTGAATAAAATTATTAAATAATTATTAAAAAATAAATTCTTTGGTTTTTAACAGTAAAAGCTTTTCTAGAGAAATTATAGATCCCATGAAGAATAATGATAGAAATAATAAATAAATGAGGTGGATGTTATTATTATGTCATAATTTGTTTTAGTACTTAAATAATGTTTAAAATATATTATTTTATGGTGGTTCATATGATGTGAAATAAAATGAATGATTCGAAGAAAATAAAAATTTATTTTGCATTTAAATAAATGTTTTAATATATTTAAAGTGAAAGAGACACCAAAATTTTATAGTTATGCTTAAAATATTTATATATTTCTTATAGAAAAATAAAATAAAAATAATACTCTATACACATATATTTTATAGGTCATCATATGAGAGTGAAATTACCACTACATATTGATCTTATGAAGAATATAGAATATAATTAATAAAGTAATATGATTCCCTAATTTTATTCTTTTAGTGTGAATCACTATTAATAAGTTTCCCAATGTGATATAGAATGTCTTATAAATTTTATTCTAGTAGTTGTGGTGGTCTTCATATGAGTTTTAAATTTTACAAATGTCCTCATATTTATTTTGTTATATAAGAAATATTTCTTTGATATGTAGAATACCTTAAAAAATAGAGTGTTTTTTTGGAATTAACATGTTGAAGTCCATGTCATAGTTCCTTTTTTTATATCTAGTTTGTATATTCCTAAAAAAATTGATTTTTCTAGAGGAGTAAACTATAACATAATTTTTATGAGTCTCAAAATGGGATTTCCCATTATTTCACTAAAATCATGGTTTAAGAGGAAGATTTATTTCAAAAATGATTACTAGTATATATTACATGAAACAATGTGTGTTGGGATTTGTTTTTAAATTATTTTATAAATTATGAATGAAAAAGACATACAAAATGTCATAATGAATGTATTGGTGAGTTAAAAGTTTATTAAATAGCATAAAACAAGTCATGGAAAAGAGAGACAAAGGTATACTTAGAAGATTATTATGTATTTGAGTGGACCCTATGATGTAGTTTAGTTTATGGAACCGGGGATACTCATACTCAATAAATAAATTATATAATCATATAAATTGTGACTAACATGTATTTAATGATCCAAAATATCAAAATAAAACAATAGAAATTGATAAATAGTTGATGGAAGTTATTGATTTGAATTTTAATTTAAACATATTGTGATATTTTATTGTTTTGGTATAGTTGTATGCACTAAAAACGAAAGTATTGGCTGTGAAAATATAAAAATAAGATAAAAATATATATTATTAAATTATAAGAATAAGTGAATGTTTTATTATAGAAATGATAAGAATAATTATTATAAACATAATTCAATGTATTTTATATACAGTTAATGATTCTCCTATTATTGAAAATAGATTTAGTACCATTTATTCTATGTGAGAGACCATTACACAACCTATAGAGATTTCTGTAACAATAGTTAAAAGATATTTCCTACTCATTTTAATCAATAATGATTATAGTTGTGAATTTTATTGTCTTGTTTAATTCTCAAATCATGTAAGTTATTATCTACACATTTGGATTAGTGATCATGTAAAAAACTATATTATGCCTTATGTTTGTGAGAATTAGTTTCTTACGGTGATATAGTCATTCATATTAATTAGTGATGATGGTTTCTTATAATATAAATCTAAAAGGGAATTTAATTCATTAATTCCCCCCTATCTTAGTAAATTTTCATGTCTCAAAACAGTCTCTTTGATGTTTTATTATATTACTAAGATTTCTTTTAAATAAAATGTAATATTTCAAAATTTAAGGGCAATATTTCCTCTATGATGGATGATTTGGTCACAAAATTTATTATGTGTCATATTACTCATGTTGAATTTACATCTATGGAAGTTTAGATTGAATGATTTTGTAGAATAATGGTAAGTATAGAAATTTTATTTTTTATATATTCACAAATATAACTTTTGTAAGCTAATTTGATAAATATAGTAGAAAGAATATTGGATAAATTTGAAAACATTTATGAACAAAATTAACAAATGAATTAAGATAAGCTATAGTACTCAAGAATAAAATATAACGTTCTAAAATCATAGTTGATAATATAGTGGATAACATATTCGTCATTTCGTAGGAAAAACCGATCCCCTTTATATTTTTTGGTGAGAGGTTGTCGGATACTACAATTATTGAGAATATTTTTTGTACTTTTCAGATATGTTCGATTCAAAGGTCTCTCCACTAAATGATCATGATCACTGAACACTCCCATTTAATGAAACTTATATTATTATAATTACTTATTTAATTTAGAAGAATAGTTTGATCTAGATGAAGATAAAGGACGAAAAAAATTACATTAAATCTTAAAATTATAATAAGTATTTGAAAGAAGATTATTTTGAAGAAGAAGATTCTGATAAATAAGATATAAAATAAAAGTCTGATAATGAATTTTCAATCATTTAAGTAAGTGTTATAATAGGTAATATAATTTTTAGGACACATATAACACAATTTTTTTTATATGTGTATAAATAGTAAATTTTTTACCAAACTATCCTAAGGTGAAATGCGAAGAATAATGTGAAGATAATAATGAAAAACATATTATTTTCTCATAGAAGAAAGGCAAAAAATTATAAAATTAAAATATTTCTTCAAACAGTAAATGTAAGAACAAATATAAATTAAAAAATTTAAATTTCTTATCAAATAACTACGATGATGAAAATTTTGAATATGGTTGGGGATGTTGAATCTTTTTGTGAAGTTGGTGAAAAACTATTAATTTCTAATGTGAATAAGTAAGTATTCACTAGTGATGAATGTAATGAAATTAAAAGTTAGTTGGAAACAAAAAAAATTATGTTTTAACTCATGGAATGTATTTCAAACATCTTAAAATTGGATAAAATTATAAATAATATAATGAAATATAATAAATATTTTGGAAATAATGATTTTGTACATATTTATTAAGAGTCAAGGATGGTGGACAATGTTGGTAACATAGAGAATTTTATTTCTAAAAAGAAGTATTAAATATGGTAAATGGAATAATGAATAAAAATTAAAGATAAAGTGGTTGAAATTTTCCAATTAGTTATGATTAATGTTTGAAATGAAATAAAAAAGTACACAATATTACTTGAAATGTACCTACCTGAAGTCGATGAAAGATCAATTGCGAATAATGATGATAGATTTTGAAATAATGATAGAAAAAGATGGAAAAATATCAAATTTATAGGATAAATTTTTTCATAGAAGTGTTTTTGAACATTATAATTGTAATTCATGGTTGGATAACTTTATGTTTTTTGGAAAAAAAAAATATAACTATAAAAAACAAAAAATTCTTAGAACACTGTAGGGTATTAATAATTCCACTAAGGAGAATAAATACCCCTGAAATCACTTTACAGAAAAAATTAAGCACTTATATAATTTTATCAAGGAAAAAAGACTCAAATTCAGTTGTATTTATTTGAAGGAACTTGAAGGAATTCAGGTTTTCAATTGGCTCTTATACCATCACTAGGAAAGGTACGCAGAGAAGATGGATCGCAAACCGCCATGTATGTGGGAGGGTTCGCGAACCGCTGGCCTGTGAAACAATGGCCGGTGATCAGGGAAAACCGCGAACCACATCAACAGATGGAGTTCTACGTAGAAGAATATCTACATACTATGCCATAAATCCCTCAGTTCATGGATTAGGCAGACGATCAGGGTTCCATGAACTATTATCACGAACCAAAGTATCTTCAAATCATGGTTGACCGAGTCTTCCATATGATAAAAAATTGCTTCTATGAGCCACCACAAATATTGTCGTGTGCCTAGTAGATATGATCCCTCTGATGCTCTATAAAATGATCATAGTAGAAGAAGAAGAAAAAGGGGTGAGGAAACATTTATAAGATAGATAGAAGGAATAACAGGTGATGAAAGCTTGAGGAAAACTCATATGTTGCACTCTGTATTCCGTCTTTTTTCATTAGAGAAGCACGAACCATGAACCACTTCTTCTCTAGGTAAAGCTGGCCATAAACCATAAAAATGGGGGAATAGAATAATAATAATGTAACTGCAAACCCAACTAGTATACTGAGAACTAAAGAATTATCATGGATGAATTTCCCATGATGGTAATTCCCTCGATGCTCCTTCAATATGGCGCTCTGCGTAGTGTACAGCTATGTGGACGGAACCCAACGCTGCATACCCAATCGGTACGCGAATATAGCCCAAATAGGCAAGGTGAGCTACAAACCACAATGGTACATAGTTGGTGATACCCATGCATGCATACCACACCAGTAAGTGGATGGCCCTCCTACCCGCATACCCCACCATTGAGTAAACATCCCCATGGTAAGCAGAGTCACAAAGGCCCTCCCAACAATGGTGCGGGATTCGAGAATACATGTAAGGCTACATTCAAAGGGTAAACCGGAGTGCAACAATGGGATGTTGACATGAATTTACTCATTCTCTAGATTGGGGGTGATCACTTGATTTTCTATTTAATGAGGAACAATGATCAGTCAAAGCGGTTATGCTCACCCCCCCCCCTTTGATGATGATGAAATTCATCCCATTCTCAGAACATGATCTGGAGCCCTCCCACTGTGGTAATACCCCAATCTTCTTAGGCAGGGCCGCGTTAACTTTAATTCCATTTCACATGTAACGGTTCATCACTCTGTGCCCTCACCCATGGTTACACTAGCCTCTTCAGAAGTAGGCTCTCCCTCTCCTACCAGCAGGGGAGGATGCATGTGCAATGTTAAATCATTAAAATCCACTTCTTTCGCACACCAAGAATGACCAAATTGGGATTAGAGGTTCCTAAGGATCACATCATCTACACATCATCTGAACTACGAGAACTCTAATTCCTGATAAAACTAGGATATGTAGTATTCCTACCAGAACGACCGAGCTCAAAACGGTGCCCATTCCAAAAGGTTCCACCCAACCATGCCTTCCTTAAACGGGAAACTTCCATGAATAATCCCCACCTGATCTAAAATACGAGTACTCTTATTCCTGATCAAATCAAGTTATATAGGACACCTTCTGGAAGTCTCGATAAAAAAATAAATCTCAATCCATAAAGGGTACACCTGATCATGTTTCCTTAAATGGGAAGCACACATGTGTAATCCCCACACATCTAAACTATCTGGGTTCTGATTCCTCTCCCAAGGATACATAAGAATCCCTATTTTTTGGCCTAATCCCAACATCAATTCTGCTTCTATCACCACTAGATGACAATAAACTCCAGAGCACCTTACAATATGGCTATGTAAGCATCACCTCCATGGCATCAAACATATGCATGCTCACGACGATCATGCAAATTAAGGGTAGCCCATGAACACACTCTTCAAGAATGAACTAAGTATTCACAAACATATGAACACAACTTATATCTATAAAAGTGTCCTGGAATAAGAAACAATCCTCCACCAGATGGGGGTGGTAAGCCAGACCTCCAATCCTCTTGACCAATGGAGTCCTCAAGTGTCGTTATCCAAATCGTCTGCCAACAAGCACCGACCTTATGAAATAAGGTCCATGAATCATGGATACCATGGGCCATTGGGTGTTCTTGGCCCCATGAATGAATCTCTTAGAGAAAATCCGAGGAAGTTATATCACAGAAGGACCAGTATCATGAGTGCTTGACCCCCACACAATCACCCACTGGGTCCAATAGTTTCACACAGGGTCAATTCAACATTTTTTAATGGATAATGATATTTAACGGGTCGAAACAAAGGAATGGTAAATTTGATGATATCCCATATCTATGGAAAAAGGGATAGGTGAGGTTCCTCATCATGCCATATCTACATCACCAGTACATGAACCACCATGGAGGTGGAACAAAAATGGTGAGCCTTACGTGAATCCTTAACCAAGGTGGTGGTTCTACCACAATGATAAAAGAAAAAAGGACACAACACATCAGACCATTTTTCCCACCCCAATATGTGCAACACACACTACCTCATAGGAGGAACAAAAATAGTGAACCCAACATGAATATTTAACCAATGTGGTGGGTCTACACACAAGGATAAATGACAACAGGACACTGCATGTTGGACAATTTTGTCTGCCCCAGTAGTCCCAACACATGCCACCATGGAGGAGGAACAAACATGGTGAACCTGACGTGAATCCTTAACCAAGGTGGTAGTTCTACCCCAATGATAAAACAATAAAGGATATTGCATGTTGGAACATTTTTTTCAACCTCAAAGGTGGAACAAAAATGGTGAACCCGATGTGAATCCTTAACCAAGGTGGCAGTCTCACCCCACTCAGGAGCCTTCTCTCCCCAGTGAATTAAATGGGGAACAGGGCCAAGATGAATCACTAAATATGCATGTATTTAAAGTAATGATACTTTAAAAATGTGTAGTGGTCTTTATGTCATACATATATTGCATGTTCCTGCAGAGAGACCTTCAATCCAAATAAAATACCCATGATCCATGAAGACGCATGCATCAGCGACCCTGTGGGTGGTCAGGCCTCAACAAAGACCAGAACCCCTTTGCCTACCCAGCATCTTCTACGCTGGTTGTCTAATACGCTAATCAAATATTACCACTGAAATGGTACTCTCTCTCCACTGGAGGCCACAAGACAAGACCTATAGTCTGCAAAGGTCCACCAGCCACCTCTTCAGCCACAACCAGTACCTCAGCACCTGGGGGCCCCGGTGGTCATCTCAAACCATTTTGGGAGCCTGTCCATAGAATTTGAAAATGAAAACACCCTTTACTTATGTAGGAAGATGAATTCAATACTAAAAACTTCATCCCCACTGCACAGGGACCATACCCAATATCCCTCACCAGAGAACGTTGTCATCGACACCGGATGACAAGACCTCCTCCCACCGAGGAGGACCTTATGTCGAGGGAACCTAAAAATGTCTAGAAGAGAGAATCCCCTCGGACTGCCTACCAAGGGTGGAAAATATATAACTAGTGACATGTTATCTCCCTAGTTCCTGAGGAGTAGCTCCGCTATACTAACGCGACATAGTTTGATGGGCAGACACACAACTTTACCCTCTCCACTCAAGCCCACCACATAAATAGTGTGGCATGATATGATCACATGCACGTTTCTACTAGTGATCTCTAGTCTCACTGTGCATACAGAGCGACTAGCTACAGGTGGATATAGATATATGTCGATCGCCAATATGCCCACTATCAAAATTGGTGGCCACTCACCTATACGTAGACACAAACACCTACTGATGCATTCTATGCCTTCCATATAAATAGAAAAACAACTACGTATATGTAGGCACAAATACATGTTGATGGATAAGAATCCCACCATCCAAATAGGGAAGAAAAAAATATGAGCATAATCAAATTCCTTTAATTTCATACAAAGCACATGAGACAAATATAGTAGTAAGTGTGCTGATGAAAATACCCTCCTGTGAATATGAAGACCACTAGTCAAATACCATGGAAATCGGATAAGAAAACTGGAAATAGACTTGTTTCTCTGTATCGGTAGAGGAGAACTGCCAGTATCTAATAGAAACTCATGGAGGACGGGATCAAGAAAAATCTCTGGCTCTGAAATTGAAATGGGTATTCATAGATATTCTAAAAAAAGATGTATCTTTACACATCCTATCCAAAATGGAAGATCATATGTCGACTTCACACCATATCCTCCTAACATGCCATGATATCATTGCATTGGTGCAAAAGGCAGAAATTTGGTCCCAAAACTCGATTTTCTCGAATGAAATGACTAACTCGCAAAATGAGTTAGTCACTCCAGAGCAGTTATGCATCCCTAATCCAGTCCAGGAGGGTCGATGGAAATTTCCTGTGGCATACAGACAACCGGATTGTGAACAAATACTCAATCCAATTTGGGGACACCGGTCCAAAGTGGTTGCCACTCCAGTGCAGGCATACATCCCTTTCAAAAGTAAAGATGCTCATCAGCATATCCCAACATCATCATGGGACACAAAAAGATAGGGACCCATAAATTAAGGTCATTACCAGTAGAAGATGGCCCCAGTTACCCACAAGAGTGTGCCCAAAAATGAAAAGTGACAAGTAAAACTAGAAAATAAAGAGCACATCCATTATCCTACTCTATTGGACGTTGGAGTTCTCGACGCCCTCAAGCACATATCAACAAAGGCTCAAGACCATGTTATCGCACTGCCAAATTATGGAAGGGGAAGTATCAGTTTTGAATTTCCTCCCTACAATGTCGCTACTAGAACCTCTAAAGGTCCTTCACAAAGCACCCACAAGGGCTTACTCTATGGGTCAAGAATGATCGATCATGAGATCATATCCCATGATGCACATTGGGGTATCCCTCCATTCGACCTAAAGATCAGACAACAATAAGGTCCTCCCCTTACTGTCATCAACCATGATGGTCCTCTCTTGGGTATACGCTACAGATATGCTTCTCCCTATAGTCAGACATAAATTCATGATGATAGTACTTGCCATGATGATGGTACTTGTGAAGCCACCCCCCTTTCAATGATAGCTTCTATTAAGGTCATCCCCATAGTATTTCCAAGAAATTAGAAGGCCCCCCCCCCCTCATTGTGGTACACCCTGATGGTCCTCCCCAGGATGTACACTGCAGAAATTCTCCCTACAGCCGGATATCAAGTCATGACGGTAGTCCTCTCCATGAAGACGTTCATTTCGATGGCCCTCCCTACAATGACAGCTTCTTTTAAGGTCCCCACAATAGTGACACCAATCTGCAAGAAGGTCCACCCTATGCTACAACCTGCCATGAAGGTCCTCCCCAAGGTACACGTAGTCAGGAAAATACCCTCGGTCAGGCATCAAGTCACCATGGTAGTCGTCTCCATTGCAGCACCACTTGAGAAGGTCCTCCTCACAACTAAAATACATGCTGGCAAGAAGGACCTCCCCTTTCTGGAACAAATGTGAGAACTCCCTCCTATGTTGAGGTGCTCAAAAAGTCATCAAACACATCAGGTGATCTCTCTGTAATGAGTGATATTCTTTTTCAACGAGAGGATGGCCCGAGTCTACGTTAATCTTCTTAGCCACTCCCCACGACATCTACAAATTGATAAGGCCACCACAAGCCTAGTAGCATGGATTGAAATCATCAAGAAGAAGTAGAGCTAGGAATATCATATAGAAGATCTTACAGAAGAACAATCGTATGATATATTGTTTGTGAGAAGACAACTAGATAGGGATAATATACCAGTGATGTGTTGGCCAATGACCACTTCTCACTTTGACATGCCAAGAGAATTCTCTAGTGAATGCACGCATGACATTACCCTCAATATATGGAAATTTTTTGAAAGCTGAATGAAAAATTACTACCCTATGAAGGGTACACAGATGTTTTCAACACAATAGGGGAGCTTCGCTGAGTAATCCACTTGGAAGATCTCTCATATGAATGGTATCCACAATCAGAAAGGTGATAGAAAAATATTGAACTAGATTGCATCCATGCACTGCATAAATTGTGTCACCTCATTGGAAACACATCAGATGGAGCACACATTTTAGGTTGGGGAGAACATGGAGCTTTGCACTTCCCCCCACGCTCTATTTAGCAGGCCCTAATGGAAATCACATCCTACAATGTCATCACCAAAAGGCGACAATCAAATGAAACCCCTTATTAGTAAATATGGGATAATCCACAAAAAACACCCTATAGTATGTCTCAAAAGTGCCAGGGATAAAGAGATCAAGCCACAGAAAAACATCTAAGTCGGGTGACCAAGAAAATTCAGTAGGCCTCCCACCTAAGAGAATCCAATTAGCAAGAAGTGATTATTCCTTCAAAAAACCATAGGATCTATGAATGCCTAATTCCACACTCTTCTTACACCTGTGTGGGAGTATGTGAAATTTAAAGGCTGGAAACATAGGTGGCTACCACCGCAATACGAGAACAACCTCATCCCGTAGGGTTGGGGGCATTTCTAAATCAAAATACCCCCGTAAGACAAACAAATCTAGGCTTTAGCTCATTGATAGTAGAACAAGAACAATCCCAGTCTGTAGGGATAGGGGAATTTATTCCTCAAATCCACGGATAATCGATGTCTGTCTCCCACTATCTAGTAAGAACGATGGATAGAGGAGTTACCTGCTCAACCCCTTCTCATGGTTCGCAACCTCCGAGACAAAGGTATGCTACGAGGTCAGACCAGGGCTTTCTTTGGGATAATATTCCTCAAAAATCTAGAATAATACCACTAAATGGAAGGATAAAGTCAAATAAAGGGCACAAGATGCCTTCCTACCATTTGGAATTGGTTACACCACCTCAATGTGTTATGCCTTATTGAATGTGGTGTGTGTCAATCACATGAATCTCACAATAAATGACACAAGGGTAGAAGATGCAAATGAAGATGTTTCACTACCATAGGAATCCCACACTAAGCTTAATGGTGTGCATACCCAAAACCAGAGGGATTCCCTAAATAGGATTTCCCCCTCAGTCAATCTAACATTGCCTCTCCCACAAAACTCTAAAAAATGGAAAAATAAATACAAGGTA
The DNA here is from genome assembly GCA_963277665.1 of Viscum album. Lineage (NCBI taxonomy): Eukaryota > Viridiplantae > Streptophyta > Magnoliopsida > Santalales > Viscaceae > Viscum > Viscum album. Next base: position 158,665,125 of record OY728155.1, on the reverse strand, counting down.
TTCTATGACCCGCCTCCTCCTCCCCATAAGAGTGTGTCCCTCACCTTGAGGAAAGGATCTCCAATCAGGAGGAAAAATGAAAGAGTTCAAACGAATTAATACTGAGCAACGTCGAGGGAGTTATCTCACCGGATGTGTTCCCTCTTCGCAATGTCTGCAGTTTCTCCTAGAATAAGTTCACATATCATAGGTACTCATTCTTGTGAATGAATATATGTTAGAAGTTCCATTCAACCAATACCATAAAGGACATCAAGGCTTCCCCCCATTTGGAAGGAATCCTTAATATACCTAGGTAATCCCACAAATGATTCCCCTAGCTGGGCATCAACCCCAAATTCTTATTGCGCCAGCATGCCCACTTTTGACCCCTTCCACACTGGATTAAGCTCAATCATGATAGGATATGAATCAAGGGATCTTAACAAATATCAATCAACTAACTTCCCAAACAAGATCCATAGAGGGGTGGTGAACTCCAATACAACCATAGTGAAAATACTACCCCGAGTGAGTGAGAAATCTTCCACCACCACCAAACTTCGAGAACCACTTATTCCCAATATTCAATGGATCAAGTGACCCAGAACAGAATTTTTTGCACTATTCCTCTTACTGTGACCCCTTTATGGGTTCTCCAAATCCTCAAGATGTTGTAAAAATCAGGTGCTTTGTACGAACCCTATAGGGCTCATCTTTTGTAAGATTTACTAGCCAGCCATCCAATTCAATTACAAGCTGTGAGGACCTTCGGTGATAGTTTCTCTTCCAGTTCAGCTCGAATTTACCCAAGACGATGGTTAGTGATCTCATGAACTGAATGAAATGAGGGAAGGAAATATTCTCAGACGTTATTGACAAATGTAAAGTCATGACATATTCCCTGAATCGGACATTCCCCCAGGATGAGATGCTCGCCATGTGCATCGACAACCTAAGGGATGAATTATGAAAGATGATCATCCCTATGGAGTACACCAATGGGTTTAGAGACTTCTCTAACATTTCCCAAAGGATTTAATACTTCCTGAAAATGACTATTCTTAATTCCTTAGTAGCCCCACCATCCCCTGTGAAAGGAACATGAAAAGCTAAAGCTGCTTCTTTCAATATTAAGCCACCCTAACACCAGCCCCTATTGCGGGGCCCCCACCGAACTGTGCAGGACCCCGTGGATGTCAACATCCCCCCCCCCCAGTAGGATCAGTAATGAGGTGATAAAATAATTCATCTCATATAATGAAGAAACTGGGTTTATTCATTCTGATATGACCAATTCTGTGGCTATTTCATAGCCAACATGAATTGAAATCTGCTCCAGCTGCTAGAGCCAAAGAAAGTTTAGGAAGTGGGTCTCGAATAACATCCAAATTATTGTCCATATCACCAAATACTAGGAAACACCATACAGTACTGCATTGTTTTCCAGGATCTCCTGTAAAAGATGGTGGATTCCGGGTAAGTCAAGTTGGGCCCACTGCCAACAAAAGTGGCATATGTTTCCACCTTAGACTCAAGAGTGGAAGAGGAGTGGAAAACAGTCACTGAAAAGAAGGATAAAAAGTTTGACAACTAGATTTCCTGGAAGACTGTCAACCGAGTCCACGTCATCCTCCACGCATAGTTGAAACAACCTACTATGCCCCCAATATCACATAAAAATGTACATCCATCCTCCTCAGCCATGTGTACCTCTAAAGGCTTGAAGGTAAGAAACCAAGAGAAAGAAGATGATATGGTACCAAAGCTAGTGTTAGTGTTGACACTTTTGAACTTCATGCCCATAGACATGGTTCAATGGGCCCCGACCTCCCAAATCGTACAACAGACATCGCCTCACCAAACGGTGCCTTCAGAAGGAGGTAGTCAGACATGAACACTATCATATCAATAACTGGTCTTTAAATCCATTAATGTCATTCACTTAATGGACTCCTTCTCTGATAAAGACTATGTCCATGAAACCAAATTCCTCACACCCAACTAGAGATCCAGAGGAATAGGGTGCAGAGGTCAGAGGTTTCCCAGAAGGCATGATCGTGGAAGGTGAAAAATTTCTAGCCACACCACAAGTCAGACCATTAATATCATTGAAACTAGTTGAAAGACCCTCTAGTAGATGAAATGAGAACCATAACGCTCCTTCACCCTAGTTAGAGGAAACTCGAGCTCAATTGTCTTCAAGTATCCTTCCAAGGAAGAACAAGTACTGAACGTCCCATAGTATAATGGCAGACCGGACTGGAAAAACATAGAAAGGGCTTCAGCATCACTGACTCCTGATACAGAGGCCTAACCATCTATATCCAATGCTCAATCTCAAAAAGTGTTTGTGAAAGATAAACCATGAGTCAGGAAGCACTGATCTTTTAGAGAATAAGTATGGAATTATAAAGTGGCTGGCTTCAGTACCAGCAGAGCTGTCAATCCTAGACGTGATGAGTTTGTCCATAGATCATAGGGAGGCCCTCATCGAAGCCTTTCTATGTCCCTAGGAGTTCATGGCTAATGTAGTAGCAGCTAAAGTATACCTAATAGAGACCAGTCCTGAAAAAGGTCACGTCATCATCTCATTCAGAGACAATGAGGAAGACACAATTGTGCAAGGGCATATCAAACCCTTATATGTGTCTGGAAAGATAAATGAAATTGATGTTCGGAATATCTTCATCGAAAAAGGCTCTAGAGTTAACCTCCTCCTACTGAGAACACTTCATCGAATGGGATATGATGATTGTAGCATGACACCCTACACTAAAACTCTTTTTGGAAATGACAAAAGTGAGTTGATAACATTGGGAAAAATAAAGCATAAAACTTGTCTTAGAGATATCATATCAGATTTTGAGTTCTTGTGGGTGCAGAAAATTATGACATTCAATTTTTGTTAGGGAGGCCTTAACTGCATCAGAATACTGTAATTTTGTTCTCATACCAGTAGTGTATTTAATATTGGTCTAATGGGAAAATGGGATGATTCACACTGATAAATCCCCATTTGAGTTATATGAGTTGCATTACATCGACGCAAGGTTCCATGAGTCAGAAGAAAAACACCATTCGGCTGACGACATTGGTTATAAAAATGCCCCAAATGGATTGGATATGGCTTCTACCTACCCCCTTGAAGTATCTTGGGGTGGAGTACGCACTACCCATCAACCTTGTTGAATGCATAAGTACAAGCCCAGATGCAGACTCCGTTGTCTGTATGGTCTTTGTTATAGCCACCAAGTCTAAAGACACTGAATAACGGGATAACTCCCATTTTTTAGAAAAATCCCGGTAAAAGAATATCGCATCACATCCTTGGGGCATCAAACTTCCCTGCCTCATACACTAAGGAAAAATACGATTTCATTCCCAATATTAGAGAGGTTATTTTAAAAATAATTTCTCTATCATAAGAGGAAGATTATGAAGAAGAAGAAGATGATGTTGATGAATAAGGCCTCAAATATGTGCCACATGTATTTTAATAAGCTGTTTATACCACCATCAATGAACTTAAGGAGGTAAATATGGGCACTAAAAAAACCTCAACCCACTTTAATCAATGTGGCCATTCTTGTTGAGGAGAATGAGTCATATACCTCTTTTATAATGAATAATTGCGATTTTCATGCATGTAATTACATAGAGATTCCAGGCCTCGATCTTGAAGTCTCCACCCCCCATTTGTGCTTACTAGATGATAACAGGATCTATAAACAGGTAGGTAGAAGGACTTTCTCGATGCATGCTTCCAAAATAGAGGGTGAATTCGACAGACTGATCAAATTCAACATCATAAGGGTGGTCCAATATCTAAACTAGCTGGAAACCACAGTTCCCATCAAAAAGAAGAATGAACATATTAGAATATTCATTGACTTCAGGTACCTTAATCAGCATTTCCCATAAGGAGACTTCCTGGTCATGATCACAAACTTTTTGATCAATCAAATAGCTAGATATGAATCCCTCACCTTAATGGACGCCTATTCTGGATACAATCATATCTCGATGACCCAAGGAGATGAAGAAGCTACTGCTATTAGGGAACTCAGGGAGTGTTCTGTTATAAATTGATGCCCATCAGTCTAAAGAATGTTGTTTCCACATATCAGTGCACCATGCATCGCATATTCAAGCCCTTTTAGGGAACATTTGTCAAGTGTTATGTTGATGAACTAGTGGTTATGTAAAGATAGTGTTCAAGAAACCTAGAGGATTTTGAAACTATCTTCAAAAAATTGAGACAACATCGTTTAAAGATGAATCCCTTGAAATGCGCCTTTAGAATTACCTTGGAAAGATTTCTTGGCATTTTCATATTCCATTGTGGCATCGAAGTGAACTTTAATAAGAAGAAATACATTATTGAAATGTACCCACCTCACAACCTCACCTAGTTGAGTGTTCTCCAGGGGAACCTCTCCTACATTTTTGGCTTCATAGCCATCCTGGATGGTAAATGTTTACCTTTAACCAAGCTCGGGAAGAGATTTGTTATGTATGAATCGGATAATGATTATCATGAAGCATTTGGAAACCTAAAAAGATATCTACTAAGACCATCGGTGCTCATGACACCAATTGGGGGGAGACCACTCATTTTATATGTAACTGCACTGGAATGGTCATTGGGTGCCTTCCTTGTGTAGAAGAATGATTCCTACAGTGTGAATAGCCTCTAATACCTCAATCGAACAATGATTGATGCCATAAATTGGTAGTCTATGACTGAAAATAACTGTATAGCCCTAATTTTGGCAGTTCAGAATTTCAGGCATTACATGCACTACCATGAGGTCAACCTGGTCTCCCACTACAACCCTATCAAGTATATCTTCAAACGTCCCATTCTAAATGGGCGCCTATCATGTTGGGAGGTCATCCTGTAACTATTTGACAAACAGTACATTCTCTAGAAGGATATCAAAGGCCAGGTGTTAGCATACTTCCAGACTGATCATCCCTCATAAGAAACACCACCATTTGATATCGACCTTCTAGATGAAGAAGTTTTTATGTCCAGGGGAACCCCCAGGCATGGGAGATTTACTTCGATGGTGCTTCTCAAATCCCGATATGGAAAAGGATAGAGGACCCCATGCTCAACAATGTGGGGCAGGGTTTTATACTCATTTCTCCCAAAAAGGCCATAATTTCATACTATTTCCTACTTTCAGAAGGATGTACGAATAATTAAGCAGAGTATCAGGCCCTCATTATAGGCCTGGAATTATAGCTACATGTCAAAGTCGAACACTTTTAAATAAAGGTTGATTTGGAGATTGTCATCAAACATGTCAACGATGACTCTGCTATCAAGAATAAAGTGTCAGTTCCCTTAATGAACCATGTCTGAGCACTAGGGGAAAAATTCCCATCAGAACCAATGTTGACACATGTTCCCCAGTCACAGAATTCTCATGCCTACGCTTTGGAAAATGCATCGATAGCTCTGGCCGATCCCAACCGGGATGAAACGGTCATTATCATTGCTCACTATCAAATGGTCTTTCCATCAATCCAGATCAATACTGAGGATATTGATGGAATTATCTCCATTATTAAGCCTTACGGTCATACCACAAGTTGGATGACACCCATTACAAGTTACCTTCAGAACTGAGAACTCCCACTAGTTAGGGTAGAAAGGGAGTCAGACTGAAGATGACCAACCAATTTTTCCTTATGCAACAGAGTGAACCAAGATAAGTTCCTCTACAAATGAGTCCCTGACAGAGTCCATCTCAAGTGCACTGATGGAGAAGATACTGTGACCATCATGAAAGAAGTACACGTCGGAGCTTGTGTGGCACACCAGTTAGCAAACATGCTCTCTCACCAAATTCGGAGGCTTGGGTATTAATGGACCACTATGATCCAAGATTACTGAATATTCACTTAGAAGTTCCATTATGACCATGTTCATGATAAATTCATACAACACCACCCCGGAGTTACTTCATGAAACTGAATACACTTTTCCATTCTTTGTGTGGGGGATTGATGTTGTGGGACCATATTCTCTCACTACAGCCGGGAAATCCATGTTCATACACACAGAAACTAACTTCTTATCTTAATTGGATGAAGCCATTCCAGTTAAGGAAGTCAGGGTGAAAAAAATAATCAAATTTTTGAATTCCAACATCATCACCAAATTTGGTTTCCCTCGTATAATACTGATAGAAAATGGCACCAACTTATGCTCTGTTGAGCTGCATATGTTGTACCATGAATATGGAATCATGCCCAACCGGTCATCTTGCTACCATGCAGTGGACAATGGGAATATTGAAGCATTCAACAAGAATCTATCCAACATAATTTATAAGATAGTTGACAAGGATAAAAAATTGTGGTCGGACAATCTATTTCATGCTCTGTGGGCCTACGAGACCACGACCCTCACGGCCACTCAAGAAACCACATACTCACTAGTATATAGGGAAGAGGTTGTGTTACCTATAGAGATCTAACTACAATCACATTGTGTGGACGTTTTCTATCAACTATCTATGTAAGATCAATCCAAGAGACAGTTTGATGAATTAGATTAGTTTGACAAAAAAGGATTCACACTCTACACCATTTGGAAATATACTAAAACTGGATTGCATGAGCCTTCAAAAAACGTTACTCCTTTGATCTTTTCTTTGAAAGAGAAATGGTGTTAGTCCTCAAAACTGCGATGATACTAGGGATGAAGCCCCCGAATTTTAGACCAAATAGGGGAGTACCATATGTTAAACATCTGGTCTATTTCAATAGAGTGTATGCCTTGATATCAAAGGATGGAAAGCTCATCACAGATCCCACAAATGTGATGTTCTTGAAGCAATAATTGGCATAAAAATTCCCCAATTATAAGGTCCAAACAGCAAGACCTTAATATATGAGTCATAAAAAATTCCCCCATATCATGGTCCAAACTCTATGACCTTAAACTATGAGTAACAAAAAATCCTGATGATTGTTCCAAACTTTAATACCCTAAACAATGAGAAAACAAATTCCCCCATATAATGGTCCAAACTCTAAGACACTAAAATATGATTCATAAAAATTCCATCTCATATCATAAGTCCAAACTCTATGACCTTAAACTATGAGTCATCATCATTTCCACATGACATTAAACTATATGGATAATGTCCTTATCATAAGACATTAAACTACATAGCATAAAATGTCCTAATTTAACGATAATAAACTGCATGATATTTCATAGAACAATGTATGGCTTGATTCCTCCCCTCGCAGGATATGTAGTGACACCTCAATCTTCGATCCTGGCCCAGCCCCCACAAAAAAATCCTCCATCACGCCTCATATCTACCCATATTCATAAAGGAGACACTTATCACTCCTTGTTTCTCACACCAAGTACAACTCATGTGAGCATAGGAATGGTTATAGTGATTCTCTTACGAAGTTCAATAATGGGGAAACATGTAAGACCTGACAACCACGACGGGTATAATTAAAATGTTCCATCTCTTTGGACCGATCCAAACCAGTACAGGGAACACACAGAATAATGTATGGCTTGATTCTTCTCCTCACTAGATACGTAGAGACGCCTCGATCTTTGATTCTGTCCCATACCTAATGGGAAAGAAAATGAAAAGGCCCCCATAATATTCCCTATCAACTCACACTTGAAAAATAATCTCTGTAACCACTCATTGTTTCTCACATCGATTATAACTCACATGAGCCTAGGACCAGTGGTATGGATTCTCTTACATAGGTAAACCGTATAGGTGTATGGTCGGCCTGGCACTAGTATCAAGTAAACCTAAAATGACCTAAAGTGTCCCTAAGACATAGAAAAAATGTTTTTTGGCAACATCCAGAACTACATGTGGATTGATTGCTACTCTCACAGGATACGTAGTGATTCTTGGATTTGACATCCTAGCCCATCCACTGAAAAAATGCCCCTTTCCCCCTTGCATGGTCAGACCTATGTTGAATCTCCAATAATGTCACGATTAATCATGGTCTAGGTATTCTCACATTCCCAAGCATACTTTATCGTTTGTCAAACTCTATACCATGGGAACACATGGATCCTCACAATCATCTAACTCCATCTGTGGTGGATGGCTAGTGTCTCATGGACACCTTTTCTTTACTATGCATATCATGCCCTTGTAGATATGCATACGTTACCCAAAAAATGTCCATCAATAGAAGGAAAATTCATCTCTAACAGAGTCCTATCCTATCTCAGTAAGCCAAATGGATTTCAATAACTATGTCATCCCTCTTGATCCAAGTCTCCCCAGAACTATGGTTTACAGATTCTATCATCACTCATGTCTAAGGAATGCCAGAATACCTCGGCAGTGATTAACCTTAAACTTTTGAAGTCCATTACAAGGCCCAAATCGTCCTCACTACACAACTCTAAACTGAATGGGTAAAAAAATCCTCACCGCATAACATTGAACTACAAGGCCAAAATCATCCTCACCACCCATCATTTAACTGCAAGGAAGAAATTGTTCTCCCGACATGATGCAAAACAGAAATGCAATGGATTTAGCCTAAAAATACTCTTAAGGTGGAATTAACTATTCTTATATGGTGACATGGAACCCTTTTGATCCCTTGTTTCTCATGTTGAGCATAGCTCACGTGAGCTTAGGGATATTAGTAAGAGATTCGTCATGACATTTTGGAAGAGGGGCCTAGGAATTGGGTCCTAGAAGCATGACCAAAAAAGGCATGTCACGGTTCCCTTGACCGAGAGGACCCTGCATATGGGTCATATCTACATAAGGGGTGCCATTGAATGAGTAAATCACACCCCAAATGTCCCAATATGTCTTGGTATACCCCGCTCATATTCCAAAACTCCTTGATTTATGTGATCTTGAGTCCCCATAACCCTCCAAGGCGATCAAGGGTGGAAGGAAAGTGTCTAATAGAAAACTTTACATGACAATGCATATCATTCCCTGGTGGATCCGCATACGTCGCCCACAAAAATTGTTGTCAATCAATGGAAAATTCATTCCTAGGAGAGTATTCTTCTATCTCAGTATAACCAAGGGTTTTAAGCCTTATTTAACCCATCTTGAATCAAGGGCCCTCAAAGTCATGGATTAAATTGTCCCCTTTTATAAACCTTATATATATCGGAACATGTGGGCATGATTCACCTTTGGTATCTTTTGAGGTTTCTAAAAGATATCTTATCTTCTTGCGTGTAGTTGATCCGCATGAAAAGGAAGAGTGGTCCCACTCATTTCGGGGTTTCCCCAAATATGTTTAGCTAAAAAGTCTAATTTTGTGATCAGGGGAACCCCATGTCCAGTTTTACACACTGTATTCAGACAGTTACCAATCTCCATAATCCTCAAAGGTCTTCGAAGGAAGAAGTCCAGTTTCTTGGGGACACCTTCTCTTGGCTATGCATATCATGACTCAGTGGCTCTACATACATCACCCACAAAAATGGACATCAATAACTGTCAAATTTGACTTTAGTATATTCCTTTCTAGACTCTATATGCTCAAATGACATTCACATCTTGTCACACCCCATGATTTGGAAAACTCATGGATAACAGAATATGTAGCTCCTTCTTCCCAAGTGCCCCTGATGTAAAAAAGACTCTTAACTAAATTGACAACTTTTCATCTCTCCCTCACACAAGTAAAAAATGTGTAGGAATGATTTACCACTCAAGGCCAAAATGAATGTTCCTAATGTTCTCAGACAACACTACTCAAGCGAGCCACCTATTTTGGCTCCCCAAATCGAGATATATCCATATTGTGAAAAATACCACCAGGCCATCAGGAAAGGTAGGCCAATTTCCTAGGGACACCCTTGATTTTCTATGCATATTAGGACTCGGTGGCTCTGCATACGTCACCCACAAAAAATGGTCATCAATCAAAGGCAAATTCGTCCCTTTGAGAGTCTTTTCCTACCTCTATATGACTAAATAATTTCATGGGCCTCATGTTAATCTAGAATCCAAAAATCTAGTGTCAAGAAAAATTCTTAACCCATGGGTAAAAGATAATAGAACATTCTCGAATAACAGTATCGATTCAGGGCCTTACCCCGTTAAATTTGGTCATAGATGTTCGACATAAAGCATTATTATTATCTTTAATAGGTAGGACTATGAACTGCCAGTAATAAAAAATTATTCCATAATATCTAGATGGAAAATCCACATAAGGAAACTCTTGAAAAAAATCGAGTATTAGTTCATTAAAAAAATGCATTGAGCCATTAGAAAAGGCACAAAGCTTGTTAGGCTGGAAACTCACAAAGAGAGGCCTATGAAAAAAAGTTATGCCTGTTAAGCCCATGTCAAGTAGGCTTAGGCAAAAATTCTTGGGTAATATTGAAAAAGGAACAAAAGTTTGTGGGATATTACATTAAACCTCAGCAATAGTCGAACTACGCTCACTGATTCCCTTGGATAAAGAAAAAATTAGAGCACGATTCGGTTATCTCAGTTTATTAATTTCAAGTCATGGTTTAAAATTAACACTTTTTTGAAATGATGATGAAAGTGAGAGATAGAGAAGATATATTTAAAATCAAAAACTATCTCATCGGTTTTATTAAAAATGGAGGAACATTACCAATTCAGACTCCCTCTAGAGTAAAAAAAGGTGGGGGCACATGCTGTAATTTGGGATATAGCTAAAATATGTCCCAGTTCTCCATTTTAAAATGAATGGAGAGTGATTTTCAAGGGTCGTCGGTGGTTTTTTCCAATGATGTGCTTTCCTCCATTTCGTCTTTGACCGACTGATGCACCTACTCCAAGACAACATTGAGGCCCCGCCCTTTCTTCTAGATGGCTTCATAATTAGCACACGAAAATTCTAGTTTCTCACTCAACCAAGTAGCATGAGATTCACACTCAAGAAGCTCATATTCACGAGCCGCAAAAATATCATGGTCCTTCACCTCCATGGATGTCAAATGATTAAATTCTTATGAAATATCTCAGAAGATTTCCTCTTGGTGATGGGAAAAACTAAACATGGCCAGCTTATCCTCGAAGAAGGTGAGGTATTCTCAGGAAATGAAAATTTGTTATATAGGTAAGTGAAGGTGCTAATAATCAAAGCCTTTAGAACCTAGCTCTACAAATAAGCACTGAAAATTATAACTCTCATCAGCGAAATTGGCCAAGGGTGTCTCTACAGCAAGATAACGTAACTGGTGCCATGCCTCTTTTCGCATTGTCTGGTGTTTCTCCATGGCACCGAAACACCGATCATCCCCTGATACCATTTTTTTGTTAGCAGGAAGCGGCAGAATAGGATTAGGGAGGGACCTAAGGATACTCACCCTAGGCGAGAGACCCTCTTTTCCCTCAGACGGCCTAGCCACTGAAGTAGGATGCATAGGACTAACTGCGGCCTCTGGGATGATAGGCGATGCTCAGATGGTTCCCGTATAATCATTATATTGGGAAATATCCATAGGAGGGGTTAGTCGGAATCTCTCCCCACTTAAATGGGTTGTACTAATGAAACCCATCCCAGATGGTTTTGACGACATATCGAGCACCATCTCAACACGAGAGCAGGAGCCGAGGGTGTATCCGTTTTGGTTGCTGAAGGGACAGAAGTAGAAGGTGTGGTTGTCACACCACTTGTGACAAAGGGAATGTGGGGTGTTGTTTTTGGGACATGAATGGGATAGAAATTTCTTACAGGGTTTATGTACCCCCCCCCCCCGAACTAGTTTGGTTAGCATCCCCGTGGGGTAACAATCGACCCATTGTTGGGCATACTCTAGTGATAGGAAGGTGGGCCCCATCATGTTGGGAATGATAATCTACGTAGAATAACCTTTGTCAATCATCATAAGCTACAATTTACAGAGAACTATAGGGTGACAGTCTCTCCTTAGTCAGACAACCAGAAGCAACACAGTTTGTTGAAGGCATCCAAACTGCCTGGAAAACCAGTAGGGGAAGGATGGTTCACAAATAACTACTGAGTCTACACGGGCGGTGAGCATCCCTTCCAAGAGATTGTTGATGTATGAAAATTATACCGATGAACATCCCTTGTCCCCTCTCAATGATCTTTAAGGGGAAGGATGCAGTGCAAATGAAAAATGAGAGGCATCATTCAATAGCCTGACCACCTCGGTAATAGTTGGAGTCTATGGATGAACAATAGAAATGATGAAAAGGGTTAGATAAAAGTTTGAATTAGGAACCTGTGTAGTATGTAGTTACTCATAATAGGGGAAGTGTTCCTCCATCCACCTGTACAAGAATTGGAGCGGTCTGCTGAGACTATGCAGAGGCCTTCAATCCTGAACATTTCCTAACAATTCATAAAGTCGGGCGAGGGTAGGAAGGGAAAAATTAATGGGCCGACCCTCCACCAGTGTGGCCTCCATCATCAAGGTGTAGGCCTGATCCTCATTGTATACATCTTGGGATGGGAAGAGACATCCACTTAAGAACATGGTGAAGAAACCTGCTAACTAGAGCACAGGTGAAATATCAAGCTAAATCTCGAATCCCCATGTGGCATACCACCCTACTTAAATGGTCGCACAATATGACCTAGATGTTTGGTAGGACTGACTGGTTGGGTGAGTTCAACTATAGCATGATTTTGTATTGGTTATGTTCGTCTATAAGAATAACCTTATCCACTTTTCGAATGGGTTGATGGAGCGGGCTTCGAGGATATGATCCAGTGATCCCAAGTTCATGACCAGTAAACTCTTTGTCAAAGGAGAAATATGATTAGTATCTTTCCATGTTGTATTTTCCAGGAGAAACTCATCATACATCTCTTTGAGGATAGGGAGACCTTCAAGATAGTAAATTTACCACAGACTAATCCCCACTTCTACATGCAGTATATGAAATGCGTTCATGCTCGAACACAAGTGACTAAGCAATTCCGAAATGATTTCACTCAGAGAGAAGTTCAAAACTAAGACTCCATGGCTGCCTGGTGCAAGTCCGACACTTCTAACTAATTAGGGGACCCTATACAGGTCTGATTCTCCCAAAATGCCCGGGCCCACTCATTAGAGAATCATCTTCCAGCCCACAAATACAACTTGGTGATCCACCTACCACTAATATTTTCTTGAGAAATGCAGATAATGGATTGGTATTCTCGAATATCTAGTCTTGGGACACCATTTTGGAAAATAATATTTATTTTAGTCTATGTAAAACCTCACAATATGAAAAAAATCTTGAGTAGGAGTAGTGATGACTACACTGGTTGAGGAAATATTGGCACAATCATGTTCTTGTGGTGTCTCTAAAGGGACAAAAGGTATGTCAGAGTTAGGCAAGGGCAGAGGCACATCAGCAAGGAGACCAAAGCCGTAATGTGGTAGTTGTATTGACAATGGATAAGCTAGAAGCTCTGGAATTAGGAAGACCGTCAAGAAGCTATCACGAGGATTGATGTGGGTTTGAAGATTATCCTTGATATTCCTCACCATGGCAGCCCTTATCTCCATCAATTTATCAGCAGTTTGAGAATAATCTACTGAAACTTGCATATGAAGATCTAGGATCCAATGAGATGCCTTTCTGATAAGAATTGATTGGGAAAATACTTTGAAAAAAATGCCTAAAGAATTAAAACATGTCCGAAAAAGCCTTTGCACACTATTCATAAAAATGCTACACGAATGGAGCATTATTTGTAATGTATAACACGTGTATGCATACCCACCTACAGCTATGGAATGAAGATACTATTCATAGTGTACAATCATGATATATAGAATGACCATGATGTGAAGGCCCACAAACCATTGACCAGAATACAGAATGGTCCATAGAATTTTTAAATCACGATCCTCGGCCTCAGTTAATTTTGAATTCGAATGTTTTGTATTAAAATTTTAGTCTATATTAATTGTTTTGAGGTATGGTATGCTGATCCATGTTCGGTTTACTAACATGTCAGCCACGTAGCATTATTCAATGTGGAATCCGGATTTTAAGTTTCTAATTCCACAATCCTGTTTACAGAAACCAAAATGCGGCATGCAAATAGGGAAAATGGCAAGGAAATCAGTTCACAAAACGTATAGAACAGTTCGTGAATGCAGTATTCACAAGGAGCACAGTACACGAACGTGAAGGAGGTCGGGAAATCGGGGGCACTTTTTCACCACCAGATACGGTAAAAGACAAATGACATGGCCCTTATATATGGGTGTGGTCCCTTCCAACCAGGTATACCTTTTCTACCACAAACTATTTCAGTTCAGGACTGCTTCAACATCAGAATAGTCCCCTTTTCATTTCAAAGAGACACCATTCCGATGGGTGACATTTGAAGGGTCCTGAAAATTCTGTGAAGGAGAATAAATACCCATGAAATCACTTTGCAGAAGGAATTAATCACGTGTATAAGTTTATCAAGGAAAAGGGACTCCATTGAGTTGTATTTATTTGACGGAACATGAATGAATTCATGTTTTCAATTGGTCCATGTACCATCATCGGGAAAGGTACATGAGGAAGATGGATGGTGAACTGACAAGTATGTGGGATAGTCTACGAACCGTTGGTCCGCAAAACGATGTCCAGTGAGAATGGAAAACCGCTAACTATGTTAATCTGAGGAGTTCTGTGTAGAAGACTGTATGTGTACCATTTCGTGAACCCTCAGTTCACAGATTAATTGGACGAGCAGGGTTCTGCGAACCATTATTGAAAACCAAAGTATCCACAATCACCGGTTTACCAAGTCTTCTACGGGTTAGAAAATTGCTTCAATGGGCCCCCACAAATGGTGTCGTGTGACGAGTAGTTAAGATCCCTCTGATGTTGTATTATAGAAGCATAGTAGAATAAGAATAAAAAGTAGGGAAGAAAAAAAGAGGTGATAGATAGAGGGAAGGATGGGCAACAAAATATTGAGGGAAACTCAGAGGATGACCTCTAGTTTCCATCTTGTTTCATTAGAGAAGAAAACACCGTGAACCACTTCTTCTACAGGTAGAGTCGGCCGAAAACTATAAAAATGTGGGAATTGAATAATAAGAATGGAACCTTGAACCCAACTGGTAAACCGTGAACTAAATACTCATATTGGATGAATTTATCGCGAATGGTAATTCCCCCAACCCTCCTTCAATATGGCGCTCCGCGTAGCATACCACTACATGTACTAAACCCAACATTGTGTACCCACTTGGTACGTGTATATAACACAATGCGGCAAGGTGATCCGCATACCACTTTGGTACACAGTTGGAGATACCCATGCTCGTGTAACACCCAATCATGTGGTTGGACCTCATGCACACATACCACTATGGTATGCAGTGCCTTCCATATCTCGCATGACGAACCAATACACAGAATGAGGTGTTTTTGGGTATCGTTCCCTTAGGTTCCAACCTCACTCCTCCATTATCATCCATTCCTCTATAATCCCTGATCTAAATAGTTCTTTGGTGTTAGGCTAAAGCCTCTTCGAAAGATGCCAGACCCATATGATAAGGCCATCAGCCACATCAGCACGCCCCATTGAGTCTACAAACCCACGGTAAGAGGAATCATGAAGGCCCTTCCAAAAAGGGTAAGGGCTTCAAGAATGCCTGTAAGGCTACATTCCCCTGGTAATGCGGAGTCCAACCATGTGATGTCGATCTGAACCTCCCCGTTATCGAGATAACGGGCGATCACGTTCAACTCCATTTAATGAGGTATTGTGATCAGTCGAAGGGGTTATTTTAGCTCCCCCTTTGATGAGGATGAAATTCCTCCCCTTCCCATAACATTCTCTGAGGCCCTCCCACTAAGGTATGTCCCCAATATTTTGAGGTAGGGCCACGTGACATTTAATTCCATTTCATATGGAAGGTTTTATCACTCTTCACCCTCAGCCATGGTTGCCCTAGCCTCTTCTGCCGCAGGTTCTCCCTAGCCCACCAACAGGAGAGGACGCATGTGCGTTGTTGAATATTTCCAATACTCTTGTTTCTCACCCCGAGAATGAATCATGTGGGGTTATTGTTTTGTGATTATTAAAACATCATTACATCATAAAAACTATGAGAACTATGATTCCTAAAAAAACCAGGACACATGGGATGCCTACCAGAGGGCCTGAGCTCAAAAGGGTGCTCGTTCCAAAAGGGTCCACCCAACCATGACATCCTTAAATCGGCAGATTCCATGCGTAAGCCCCACATTATATCAACTATGAGAACATTGATTCCTAACCAAATTAGGATATATAGGACGCCAACCAAAAGACCCAATCTCAAAAGGGGGACCAATCCATAAAGGGTCCACCCAATCATGTTATCTTAAATGGTAAGCTTCCATGTGTAAGCCCCACACATCTGAACTATGTGGGTTCTGATTCCTCACTCAAGGATATGTAAAATTCCATTATTGAGGGCCTGATGCAATCATAAAGTCACCATATGTCCCCCGTCGATGACGATAAACTCAAGAGCACCTTACAATACGCTAAGTCAGCATCACCTCAATGGGAAACAACATTTTCAAGCTCATGATGGTCTTGAAATTTAAGGGTAGCCCATGGACACACTCTTCAGGAATGAACCAAGGATTAACGAACATATGAACATGAGTTAAATCTTTTAGAGAGTCCTAGAACATGTAACAATCCTCCCCCGGAAGGGTACGGGGGGCTTGACCACCCATTCTCTTGACCAATGGTGTCCTCAATTGTCGTTGGCAAAATCATCAGCCAATGGGTACCTACCTTGGTAAATAAGTTCCATCAATCATGGATACTAGGGTGGTTGGGAATTCATGGATATACAAATAAACCCTTTGGTGACCATCTGAGGAAGTTATATTCGAGAAGGACTAGTTTCATGAGTACTTGACCCCCACATAATCACCCACTGGGACCAACAGTTCCTCATATGGTTAATTAATTTTTTTTAAGGATAATGATGTTGAATGTGTCAAAACAAAGGAATGGTAAATTCAACAAGAGCATGTATGTATGGATAAATGTACAGGTGATGATCCTCATCATTCCATATCTACATCGCTCATAACAGCACCACCTCAGAGGCGGAACAAACACAGACTTAAAATTTAAACCAATAAAAAATAGGGGTTAATAAAAGTATGTATATAAAAATCTAATAAATAGTATCAATTTTATATTCTACCAAATTTTTTTCCACAAAAATGATTAGAAATTGATTGTAAAAAAAGATGGAAGTGTTCATGTCACCATTAGGACATCAAGCTATTTTCAGTGGGAATTGTGATTTTAATTGATATTCTGGAAGTATAGAGGCTTCTAAAACATGTAATAGTGATATTGGTTTAATTTTAAAATACTTATTTAGGCTTAAAAAATTTCTGAGACAAACTTTTATGGCTGTTAAACTAATTAAAAGAATAAAATTTCAAATAACACAAGAAAATTATAGATTGAATATTAAAAATATCTTTCAAGAATTAGAATATATTTTTGGAATATGTGGATAGAAAGACCACTATACTAAATAATGTTTAACAATTATACCATTTATGTTAATTATGAAATGAAATAATAAAATTAATTATAATAATAACCTCAAAATAATATAGAAATATTTTATTGTTGATTTTTTACATAACTATTCGTAAAGGTAATATCCATGGATTATGGATAATGGATTATATTCACACAAGATAGAATATTTAAATTTATTAAAGAATTATAAATTGTGACAGGATGGTCATGTTATCTTTGGGAATTTTGAGTTTTTTAGTATTAAAATAGTTATATAATCAGTATTTGGAAAGGAATATTTGGTGTCCAAGAACACTTTAAATAATTATTGGGAAAACATTATATATTAAGTGTATCTCAATTATGTGATAAATGAAATGATAATTTGTTTTGAAAATTTGGATTCTTGGTAAATATTAATGTGTACAGATCAGAGGATAAAGATAAAGGGGAAACATTATTCAGGTATTTGAGGCTTAAAATTACTGTCACATAAGTTTAACAGAGGAAAATATATTATAGATTCAAAAATATATTATCTTGGAAAAAAGAAAATGGGAAATATTACCTAATTATATAATGTTCATGATGTTCCAATAATAAAATAGTGATAGAAATTGGATATGATTTATATATCAAAAGGGGGATATTGATAATTCTTATATAAAATAAAGGTAAGATTACAAAATCTCACCCATTGGATTTAATTCTTTCATAAATATATAGACCTGTGGGTAAGAAATATATAAGTGGAGATAAGTGGTTTATTTCTTTTACATATTATTTTACTCATATCAAAGTTATTATGTTCATGAATTATAATTCGGAAGATATGATAATGTTCATGAGTTTTAGTAGAAGTGTTAATAAGGAGTATGGTACCTCCTTATACAAGATCTAGGTAGAAAATGGTGATAGATATATTTGTGGAATATTTTATGGGTATCTTTTTAAGAATATTATTCACCATGATATCAGTGCACTGTACATAACAAAAAAAAACGTTTTGGTGAATTAAACATCGTAACATTTGTGGAAATGGCCCATACAATGTTGGTTGAGCGTGAAAGATCTCATTATTACTGGATAAAAAACATTATATAGTGGTTGAAATTCAAAACCATTATTTATATCGACTAAATTTATATAGATCACTATATGAAATATACTATTAAAATTCCTCAAGATTCATACATATAAGATATTTGTGTAGCCCATGTATCATTAAAAGGAAATGGTAAAATATTGGGATATTTGAGCACTAAGGAGTTGATGGTATCTACCATGGTTATCAATTAAATTAACGAAGATGACATTATTAAAAAAATAGATAAGTATTTTTTTTATACTACACATTCAATTTTCTTAACATTCATTGAATTAAATTACACATTAAAAAGAAATCCAATAAGTGAATATAAATGTGTTTAATTGAAAACCAGTGAAAAGCTTCTGAAACTAATGATATCACAAATTGAATTTCTTTTTGAAGAAGATGTTTCATCTATATAAAGTGATAAACAAAATCTATTTCATCTCAACCAAGGATTATAAATTATGTAGATGACCAGAATATCATTATATAACATGGATGATAAGTTCCCACTCAATGAACATTGAAGAAATCAACACATACCTCAGTATTTTCCCATGTTGAACCCTTAGAAATGAAAGAGGGTTTAAATAATAAAGAGTGGATTGATGCTCTGAATAAAGGGATGGATTAGATACAGATGAATAAATATTTTAAAATTACAAAAATTCCATCAAAAATGAATATTATGAAAAGATATTATGCATTTTGTAGTTAGATGAGTTAAATAGGTCATGTTATAAGAATGAACAAAAGACTACAACTCATAGGCTACTCCTACATTTATAGAATTGATTTTGGTGGTAACCTCTCACTAATTTGTATTATAATGAAAACTAGAATATTTATTAATACCATGGAACAATATCAACATAATATTTCCAAGATTGATGGAAATCTGTACATCCCTAGTGGAGTGTTGAAATATGAAGATTACTATAGAGACCTTGTTTTTTCCATGTAATACATTGAATGTTTTAGATATGTATTTTCATAGCTAAGTGTTGAGATGAAAGGTGATTCTGATGCCCAATGTGCCAATAATTAATATTATAAAAATATTAAATATATCTTATATTATTCATGAATATTTTCTTAAATAAAATTCGATAACTATTAAATGAAATCTCTAATTAGAAATCTAAGACCACGGTTGAGTCTGTAACATGATGTTTATCCTATGCATGATTTAAAATAGTTTGGTGTGGGGCATTGTAAGGTCTAAAAATCTCATCAAAAGGAAGGAAAATACTTCCACAAGTTTGGTAATGAATATGGATACATGTTTGATTTAAAAAGTGAATATAAAAGTGAAGAAATCAAGATTGGAAAAGGACCCAAGATTTTCCATGTAGCGATTATCATGAAAGGTTCGTGGATGAAATAAACCACGAACCACCGGTACGTGCAAGGCCTATGACGCACTGAACCATGAGGTGTTGGCCAACAAACAATGCTATTCGTAGTGGTTTTAGACCCGTGAACTGAAGCTTCCATGAATAGTTTTTCTCTGGTGATAATCCACTGGGGTACGCCCCACACACCATCCCTGTGAACAATGTGATTCACAGATGAGGAGAGGCTGACAACATACTGTGGCCTCTGCAAAACCCACTTGACCAAGTATTTCATGGATCAAGATATCTCTTCAAGGGATTTTGAAAATGGTGTTGCATGACCATTAATATGTTTTTACCAATGCTCTATAAAAGGAGTATAACGGGGTGGAAGAAGACAGAGAGAGATTTGAGATGGGTGAAAAGGGGATGAATAACATAGAGGGTGTAGTTGTAATTTCTTATGCACCCAAATATGTTCATGGGACTCCATCCCCCATTACAATTAGATCACAGATTCCATCCGACGAACCATTAGAAGTTTATAGACTACATCTCGTGAACCATATACGGGTGGCCACTCAAGAAACTCCTTCCCAAAAACTATATTCGGAATAACCAACACATCCAACCTGCAAAACAATAAAAAATATAATAAAAATGGTTCATGGATGCAGACATCAGAGTTTGAGGATGAAGTTTTTTTGAAGTCAGTACATAGACTCTCTATGTTGAAGATAGTATGCGGAAGCCCCTAATTCGAATTTTTTTTGCATACCATCCTATGCTTCATGATCCTCCATGTACCATCCTAAGCGGCCAACTCTTAAACAACCATCCTTATGTTGTCAGCTCCTACGTGATCAGCCTTACGTAGAAAACCCTATGCAGAAAACTATTTCTTCCCACTCGTATATAGTATTGAAGATGTTCCCCCTCACCCCTACTTGGGATCAGTTCCGAGATCATACCTAAACCTCTAGGATATTCCCTTTTCTACTGTCACTCACCCCCATGATAAATGGACATTCGTAATAAAAACTTTTCATGCTAGGTAGATGGCATTTTTAATTATGCCCTTATGCCTATCAAACATTTGTAACTTAAATAACACGGGTAGAGACATTCCCCATTCACCACCCAAAAAACCATATCACCTACCTCCTAGTCATGGGTGACCCATAACTCCATAGACAATCAAAGTCTGAATGTTTCATAAATTCCTAGACATGTCCTTTCCATCTATCAAACAATATTTCTCTAGTGATTCTGGATCCTCATAAACCTGCATGGCCATCTGAAGTGGAAGGCTAGTGTCCTATGGGCACCTTTGTTTCAAAATTCACATCATGCCCTAGTGGCTCTGTATATGTTTCCCAAAAAATGGTCATCATAGAAGGCAAATTCCTCCTCATGAGAGTCCTTTCCTACCTATGTATGCCTTAATAGATTCCATGCCCCGTATCATTTCACCTGATCGAAGAATCCTTAGTTCCATGGTTTACATTTCCTTCCCTATCATGTTTGAGTCATGTCAGATAATACCGCCCTGGTTTTCCTATAGCTAATCAAGGATTTGATAACAAATGGTCTTAACTCCATGACCCTAAAATATGAGTTATCATCCTAACCACATGATATCTAACTATACGATATTATTCCATGAAACAAGACATTAAGTTGTAATGTCATCATCAAAGATATATGAATTTAAACTATAGTATACTTGGTGATTTCATATCTTCATAAATCTCCATATTCATCAGGAGAGGAAGTCCAGTGTCTTGAGAACACCTCTGCTTGACTATTCAAATCATTCCCTGGTGGATCTGCATATGTTTCCCACAAAAAACGGTCGTCAACCAAAGGAAAATTCATCCTTAGGAGAGTCATTTCCTACCTTTGTATGCATCAATGGATCCCATGCCTCATATAAATTCTCCTAATCTGAGATCCTCCAAAATCATGGTTTTCACATTCCTTTCCTCTCATGCTCGGGGCGTATCAGAGCATCCCAAAATGATTATACTCTAATTAATCATCATCTAATCTATATGAATTTAAACTGTAGTATACAACGCATGACATTCTGGGGAACTCCCACTGAGGTAATTCCCTAGTCTATGAAGTGCCAAGCCACATGACCTCCAAATTTTTCCAACATTGGAAGGTTCATTTCTCTGCACCCTTTCCCATGGTGGCCCTGTCCTCTTCCGCCGTAGGCCCGCCCTCTCCCACCAAAAGAAGAGGAGGTGTATGTTTGGTTGGATCTCTCACATCCTCTTGTTTCTCACACCAACCATGACTCACATGGTCTTAGAGATATTTTATGATTACAACATACAAACCATTTTGAACTATGAGAAATCTTCTTCCTAATAAAACCAAAATATGTAGCACACTTTCTTGATGGTTTGAGCTCAAAAGGGTGCCCATCCAAAATGGTTTACTCAATCTTGTCCTCTCATGTTATGCATCTTCCATGCATAATCCCCAAAAAAATTGAACTATGTGGGCACTAATTTATCTCATGAGGATACGTAGGAATCCCATCTTACGGGTCAGACCCCGACATCAAGTAACTATTGGTCCCCCTAGATGATGTTAAACTCCACGAAGCCTTACAATATGAATTAATTTAGTATTACCTCTGTAGCATCAAATTCATGAATACGTACAATGATCCTGCAAAGTAGGGTATCCCATGAATACACTCTTTGGTAATGAACCAAGGATTCATGAACATGTTAACATGACTTAAATATATAAGATAGTCCCAAAATAGGAAATAATTCCCCCCAAAAAGGGTGTGATGAGACCGACTTCACATCCTCTCGACCAATGGATTCCTTAACTGTTGTTTACCAAATCATGGTCCCATGAGCCCCTGCCTTTGGAAATAAGGTCCATGAATCATGCATACCAGGGCCATTGTGTGTTTATGGAACCATGAATAATCCCATTGATAACCCATAGAGGAAGTCATATCCTAGGAGGAATGATTACACATGTACTTGAAACCATGTAATCTCCTGATGAGACCATCTTACTATGGTGTCTCCATCATAATATAGAAAATATAAAATGCCTAGTCCCTATGGGGTTAATCCCACCATCATTTAAAGGACAATGAAACATAATGGGTCAAAATGAAATAAATAGTGAATTTGATGTGGAACAATCTCTATAAATAGATATGGGTGTTGATTCTCATCGGACCATTTGGTCAACACCCTGAACACATCACCTCAGAGGTGAAACAGGCGTTCAGATAAAAGCAGTTGTGGGTGGATGCGTTGAGTTAAATAAATAAATAATTTTATTTATTTAATATAATTAACCTAATATTATTTCCACTATTTAAAGACCATTACGACAATTATTCAGGTTTATCTACATAAAACCAAGTATAATTGAGATATTTTCTACCTACCCTCCATCAGAGAATTGAAATAATGTTATGAAGAGACTCCAAATCATGGTATATCGAGACATAGTGATTGAATCAACCCCTCTAATTTTTTGGAGAGTGTTTTCCTTGATGAATAATGACCCGAAACAAGGTAGGAAGTATCAATTTATGGTTTATGCCTCTATTTTTTAAATTTATTGAGCATGGTAATCCCTTTCATTGATCTATGATTTAATTGATCCATTTAATGTGTCCATGTACAGATTGAAATGGTTAATTTAATTTTTCTCTCCATAGATATCTCTGCACATGTTCATTGGACATGAATTTATGGAAAATTAATGTTGAACCTTTGATTATGATTCCTTTATCCCTTTTTCATTGTGTTATTCTCCATTGGAATACACATCCATGGATCGATGTTGTTGGGTGGTACCAAGCATGATCAGACCCATTGATTCTTGGTGGAATCGCATGCGATGAATTAAAATTTCAAATTAGGGATGGATATGAAGTATTTTTGGGTTATATGTTAATATTATTGATCAAATGGAAGCTACATTGGAGGAGTATTGGCATGAGAGATACACAGGATGTGTCCAACTTCGATTGGGATGATGGAAGACCAATTTCATTAAACTGAATGGCCAAAAATGATAAATAGATGAAATATCATTAAATTTTGAGAGGATTGAGGACGAGATATGTGGAGGGAAATATGGTTTCAAAACTCTGAAGATGATTTGGAGATTCTGTAAAAAACACAACTATATTCCATGTACTCTGATGAACACACTGTGTGTGGCCCCTGTATTTGTGGGGATAGAGTTTCCACATGAATTATAAGTATCGCACAATGTGTCAAACACACACATGTTATGTGGAACATGTGTTGGTAGCTCATTGTGTAGTACAATATTATACACGAGTGATCATGTCTAGGAACACATCGTTCACTAATGTACATGAGAATGATCATGATACACACACATGTCTAGGGAGTATAGTCAGGACCCGAGGGTTTGAGGCATGTTGTGTGATACCCCTATATACTATATAAGTATACATGGGTAGTGATACATGTGTAGGAATATAAATTTCTAAGTTATTGAGAGGGAAAAATATCGGGTGTTTCCCCTTACACACAGTGTACCCCTTCTTCCCTTTTGAGGAAAATCCAATATCTCATATCCCTTTTGCTTTGACTCGGATTTTGGCATTCGAGTTGCTTTTATTTGATATTTTTATGAATAAATTTTGACGGTTTAATCTATAGTGTCCTTTGAGATAAAATGTGATTTGTTCCAATTTGGATAATTTTTAGGTGATGCTCAATGACGATAGAGGTCAGGTAGGATCTACAGGGGCTTTCAGAGTGGTGGATTCCTACTGGGATAGGACATGGTTCCTCTATCAATCCACTAATTGAAACCCTCCTGTGGATTTAGGTTATTGTTCCTCAACTATGACAGTGGAACTCTCCTACCAGGAAAGGCCTAGGTCCTCTATCTTCAATCTGAGTTGCACCCTCATGTTGTATCAGGGAATATTTCCTCGACTACTAGAGTGAACCCTTCATATGATCTAGGAATTAGTCCTTTACCAGCTACGAGAGTGAAACCCTATAGATGGTATAGTCATGGGTCCTATACTAACTACTAGAGAGGAACCCTTCATATAGTCTATGCATGGTTTATCTACCGACCATTAGAGTGGGACCCTCTATTGTGGATAGATGTTATTCCTCTATAATTTTCTAGAGCGACACCATCTTATTGTACTAGGGATAAGGTCCTCTACCTATATATTATGGCCCCTAGACTGTGTGGCATAGTAAAGAGGTGTGTCTTGATATGGATGACACTTTAGATGATTTTTTGGGCATTGTGGGTGGACTTTCGGAACTGATTGTACTCTTTCTTGGGGTGGATTGGGAGTCGGATATCCCCTTCTCTCTCATTTGGGTTTCTTTAGTTTGATAATATATATATATATATACACATGTACATAAACATAAATCATTGTATCCATGTTTTTTGATCTTGTTTACTCTTTTTCTTTGGGTTGATAAATCAATCACACTATTTATATTTTATCTCTTATTTATCCCCTCTAATGATTTGTAGAGTCTTAATGGGTATGTATATACTCACCCATGTATGTGATTTTCCCACACCTATCATATCTTATGTATAAAATTGTTAGGTTGGAAGTTAATACAGATAATTATAGGGATACCTGGTACGTTAAAAAATAGATGTTGTTCAGATCATGGAGATTAGGATTCAGGATCTCTCATCACTTTTACTTTCCATTTTTTTCATGTTGGGAAAAATTTTTGTATGGGTGTTTATTTTCCACTTTACCTTCAGTTTGCATTGTCTTACTCTTCTACACCCTAGTGGGGTTTCATATGAATTGTTATATTCAATATATTTCATGTTTTTATTATTATACCACTTCACTTTTACATTAATATGGTTTGTTGTGTGTGTGCAGATATAATAGGGAATGGATTCCTAGGTTAGATATGTCTTTTGACGCTTGTCTTCCGCCACTAGATTATGGAGGCAGGATTGAAGTTTTTTTGGATCAATCCCCATTTGTTCATTTCATTAAATATTGATATATAAGGTTTTTTGATCCTAGCGATTTTTTTGGAATTTTTCCCCTTCAGAGGATTCAGTTTGGATTTAGTAAAACAATGTCAAAGTGTTTCTAGTGAGACTTTCATGAAAGGAAATCCAAAGATGTTTTGGTAGCCAACATATCCATTCACTATAAACGTGACTACCATCTTGATGACTCGGTATATTGAGACATTAATTATAGGGATCAATGTAAAATGAATCATAAATTAGTTAGTATATGACCATAATTATTAATTCATCTCCCCATCATAAATATATTAATATACATGATCATCTAATCATGGTACATATTGAATAAATTTTTAGGATGCCTCTGTGATGAAAGCCATCCAGGTTACTAGTTCTACATCATGAAAATGATCTTGAAAGTGATGAGGACTTAGTTTAGTGTCCACAATATGAGATCCTTCCTCTTGGTGGACATATAAAAGCACCCTGACCTATCGAGCATCGAATCATAACATTATGGAAGTCTGATGATGTGTGTAGGATTAGTGTACTCTATGAGTTCCAATGCCAAATGATACTGAGGTTATATAGTGATCCAGATCCCTATGTAGTGGAGGATTGGGTAGATTTAGTGGTATTTGTTTTTATAATTACACGAAAACCAATAGCTCATATGGTTACTCTTCAAACTACTATTTTCCAAATAGTAGGTAGGAGATTGTAGATCCTTGTTACCTTGATACATGATGAGTCAACTCTCCCATGGCCCAAATTCTAGCATTTATTCTGTGAGGAGTAAAATCACTCCTAATTGAGCTTATTTTATATTTCAGATATTTTTGGGTTTCATAAGGGTTGGATGAAAGTTGATGATTTTACAGAGAGGTTCATACACTATACATCATACTCTCTTGACATGGTCTGGGATGACTACTTCTTAACACAGAAGTTTGAGTAGGAACATCATATTTATATTCAGGGAAATCTGGTACCCTTTTTTAATACATCCAATGCTAGGGTTTTGGAGTGGGTGATGGGGATTGAGATATTTCTACTAGAGGTACACTAGGTAGGTGGTGCTGGCACTTTGAATTATATAGATGGCTCATATACGGAGCTAAAAAAATTTAGTCGATAGAATCTCGACACAATATGTCTTCCTATTATATCAACCAGACATGTATTCAGGGACATAATAAAGGACTAGGGTATCCCATAGAGTGGTGCCACTATGATTTTGAAGGGATAGGACACATGGAACATGACTTCCAGTCCTCACATGTCGAGGAGCATATAGAGATGTCTGACGAACCACCATGGTATAGGCAGCTCCATTACCAATGATCAATGATCAACCAAGAGAGTTCTGGGAGTCCCCCACGGAGGATAACCGGGTAGATGTGTAAGTAGAGCTATATGAGGAAGAGTAATGGGTAGTGGATGATGTTATTATATCCCTCAACCACTACTAGGAAATCCATGTTAGTCTTATAGAGCTACCGGGTTGGGTCACATATAGTTTTAGGTGATTGAACCATATGATCCAATAGTACACGAGATGATTAGATATATGATATTTCTTTTATTATACATTTTATCAGTTTTAGTTGACACATGTG
Organism: Viscum album; assembly: GCA_963277665.1. NCBI lineage: Eukaryota > Viridiplantae > Streptophyta > Magnoliopsida > Santalales > Viscaceae > Viscum > Viscum album. The sequence continues at coordinate 158,637,580 of OY728155.1, read as the reverse complement.
TTAGTCATTCCTTCATCTCTATACTCTTGGTGTGGGAGATGAAAATCCTAGTTGAGGCACTATCCTAATAGATTTCTATTGAGGTTCTTATGGGGAACACTTCATTCATATTCTTTTATATAATGGAAGATTCATATATCGGTTGGTGGAGAGAGGTTCATGAGGGACCTTTTAGTCATCATGATAGAATACTATGATGTCATATAAGGTATGGATATGTTATTCATGGTCTAAGACCATATGGACTATCACCGTAGATGAGTCTAATGCCCTCATATTGATGGGACGAGATTAACATTTTTTATGAAAGAGATATATCATGGTGGGATGAGTGGATTTTACAAGAAAGAGGTTGCAGAACATCACCCATCAGTGAGATAGTGTAGACTATGTTGAAATAGGCTCTCTAAGCATTTGAACTCTTTGAGTAATAGGGTATTTTATTGATATCATCCCTGAGGATGTTCCAAGATTACCTCCAAGGTGGCAGAAGGATTTTTTTATCCACATGCATCCTAGGACCACTCTAATTTCTTTTGTGGGATATCATATGTCCCCTAACAAGTATCTGAAGCTGCGGTTGTAGTGGGAGGACCTTCGAGAGAAGTTTTTCATCAGGGCCAATGTCTCCCCCTAGGAAGCTCCAGTGTTGTTCATGAATATGGAGGAAGGGAGATTAAAACATGGAATGTATTATCATCACTTGAACCAATCCAAGATAAATAAAATGTACCACTTGATGAGGATTTATGACCTCTTTAAATAGTTTTGAGGCATGATATGGTTCTAAAATACTAATCCTCAATCTTTTTACCACTAGTTAAGAGTTCTCATGGGATGATATTATGAAGCAGAAATTCCTATGTTTTTAAATAAACAATGAGTTCTCAACACCCTTTGGTGTTATTAATTCCCTCAAATAATTTATGTATTTGAATAAATGGATCCTACATCCTTACATGGACCAATATTTTTTTTTCATAATTAATGGAATACTCATGTACTCTGTAATAGAGGAGGAGCATGCAGAAAACTTGAGGATAGTCCTATATTTTCTTCTAGAGAAACAGATTTGTAGAAAGTTCTCAATGTTTCAGTTTTTTATTCATGAGGGTCTCTATCAGGGTTGGGTAATTTTTGAGATATTATTATTTATGGACTTGAAAAATATCAATTCAGTTCATGCTTGAGATCCACCCAAGAGCGTGTTAGAGCTGCAAGAATTTTATTATCTCAGATGGGTACCACATGTGTTTTTTGGAATATTCTATAGGATTTCATCATCCTTGGTCACCTTGATGTGCAAAGAGATTGTTTTTACCTCAACTTTTCAATTCCAAAGATCCCTTGATGATTTTAGTTTTTGGCTGTCGAGTTCTCTTGTTTTGAGACTTCTAGAGGAGGTATTAAAGTATGTAGTTTTTTTGTGCTTCACTATAAGTTGGGGTATGATGTGTGTTGATATAGAGGTAAGTAGTTATCATATATGTGTGGATTTTTTTGATACCCCATGAGAGGAACTATATGGGTTGTGAACTAGAGATAGTTGTTGTAGTATTTTCCCTGAGTATGTGTAGGAACTATCTTCTTAGATAATTCAATGTGGTTTACTGAAGCCATAATATTCCCAAGTATGAATTCATGTAAGAGAGTTGAACCAGAGAAAATGGTATAGGTTGGACATGCTTCTAGAATATGAACTTTCGACGCTCTATAATCCCAATAAGGGTGATGTAGTAAAAGATACCCTTAGCACGAATTTCCAGTATCTTTTGGAATGGGAGCATTTAGAATAGTTTACATTCTTACAGATTCCCTGGCTAAGTTGGAGGGTGTTAATTTTCTTTAGTCGATGGTATTAACTCATCTTCTCCTTCATCATATGAGAATTCCACAGCTAAGAGACATCGACGATGAGGTATTTTATTACCTGATATCCTTAAGAGATGCCCCTGGTTGATTTTTTAATGGATTGAATCACTCTTATAGTCCAAAATGATTGTAGTGTGTCCCTATAGTCAAGTATTACTTGCTTTAGTGTGTGCGGTCATCCATATGGATGCCATGCTATGAAACCATGTCAATTATTCCATTTTAGGGATTAGAGTGGTTTTGGGGATGGTATGTAAGCCCATGTGATCCACCGCCCTTTAAAATGCCGCTTTATAAGAGGGATGGAAGTGAGATACCCTGGTGGTAAGTGGGCCATGTTGAAGAAAAAACCTGTGAGGTACTGAACCAAAGTGAACAATATTCTGATGGATGGTCCTATATACCAAATTTTGATCCTAAATGTGGGTATATTAGGGAGTTTGAAACATCTAATTTTTTGGTAAAAACATAGGGTGATTGTTTTACTCCCAAATTAATGCAGTCCGTCCCTATGAGTGAAGGACTAATAGATGTAGTGTGTCTTCACATGACATATAGGTGTCACATCGTGAAACATTTAATATTGAGCCACATTAAGGATTGGAGTGGCGTTGGGCAAGGTATTAAATCCATAGAGATCATATCCCCAATAAACAAACTTTTTAAAGGGATCCCAGTGAGCTAACCTGGTGGGCAATGAGCCCTACTGAAGAACAAACTCATGATGTAGTGAACCAAAGAGTAAAATATTATAATAGAGGGTCATATTTCCCCAATGTATATCATATAACCATGTTATCATTTTCCAAGGATGTATGGTGGTCCCAGTCATGGTGCAGGAGTGGGTGATGAGATAAGTTTACAATTATCCTTATGTTATATATACTAGGGTGGTGAAGATGTACCAATATCTTCATCTGCAGTTTTAGTGGGCTGACATGACATGGAGAGTGGATGAGTTTGTCTCGGGGTCCCACACCTATTATCATGTAAAGGATGAGAAAATGGTTTCAATAGTTATCTTATAATACCATGTGGTCTCAGATTAGAAATGGGATGGCATATCCACGGACTATGTGACATGAAATTCACAGGCAGTGACATCCCATGATTCCATCTAGGTGATAGTTGACCAATATATCAGGTCAGAACACTTCCTTTTTATAAAGGATCAGATATCATTGGAGTGTTTTATGAAAAGGTATGTGCATAATATTTTTCATCTTCATGGGGTCCCCACGACTCTTTTCTCTAACCATGATGTGAGTTTTACGTCATGTTTGTGTAGAGTTCTGTAGGAGGAATTCAGAACCCAGATAAGGATGAGTACATCCTTCCACCCACAGACATATGGGAAGAAGTATAATATTATCTAGGTATTTGAGCATGTTCTTAGGGCTTGCGGGGTAGGATTTTTCCATAGCTAGGAGGATCACATACCCTTGGTAAAATTTGAGTACATAATTATCTACCATTATATTATTGTCATGGAACCATTAGAGTCTTTATACATGAGACCTTATAATCCATCCTTTTTTTCATTAGAGATTGGTAAGTAATTTTTTGTGGGAATATGGATAGTGCATGTAATGGTGGGGAAGGTACAGGTCATCCATGAGTGGATGAGGATAGCTTAGAGTAGGCATATATCTTATACATATTGACTTTGTCGAACCTTTGACATAGAATAGTGAGACCACATTTTCATAATAGTCTCACCACGATGAGGATTATGGTGGTTCAAATTTAGAAGAATTTTATACCCAACTTTCATAGATCCAATCTATATCATATAGAGGGTTGGATTGGATTCTTATTGCCTCACCCTACCACCACAATCGTAGAGGGTGTATGTCATCATCCATATGTAGTTGTTGAGAAGATATGTACCTGAACTCAAACTCTGTATATACTATGTTGATATAGAGATCATGGGTGAAGCCACTTTTTTGGATCACCCATTGGAGATCAAGGATCAACAGGAGTGGACCCTATATGGATATACCATTCCTTTTCTTCATGTATTGTAAAACCGTGAGAGTGTGTTGAGGAGATCATGGGAATGGTGGATCCAAATATAGGCTCAATATCCCAAGAATTTTGTCTTGTTTTTACTTTTTAGATACAAAAATATTGAATGGGATAATGATGTAGAGACCCTATTTTTTCCTTTTAAAACAATAGAATATATATATATATATATGGATCGGAGTGATAGGATGGTGTGTGATTCCATAGATTGGTGTTCCTAGAATTAGTTTTATAAAATTATTACATATATTTTATATTACACACACATGGTTTCTTAAATAGAATTGTATATGTCTTAAATGGAATCATGGATCAGAAATCACATACCACTATTAATTTTGTAAAATGATGTTTACCATAGGCGTCACATAAATAGGTCGGTGCAGGGCATTCGGATAAAATTAGTCAAGGGAGGGGGATTTGAGTTAAATAAATAATTAAATATATTTATTTTATGTAATTTACTTAATTTACTTAATTTTATTTCCAAAATTTAAATTCCATTATAAAAATTCTTTAGGGTTATCCGAATAAACCCTATGAAAATTGAGATATGTTCTTCCTCACCACTATTAGTGAATAGAAATTTGGTGACTATGTCTTGATCAAGGTAGATCAAGACAATGTGGGCTCAAAGGCCCCTCTAATTTATTGATGAGTGAATTCCTCAATGATGAATGATCAAAAACTTGAAAAGGCTTTTCCATTTTTGTTGAATGCCATATTTAATTAAATTGATTATGAATGATCATTCTTTCTTTCTTCTTCATTCCAATTATTCCATTCTATGTTAACATGTATAGATTTAATTGGATTATTAAGCTTTTAACTCCTTATATATCATAATTCATGTCCTTTTTTCATGACTTCTTGGAAAATATTTTTAATCATTTTTTAATTCTTTTTCTCCTTGTTTCATCATGTTCTTAAGTGATGGGATATGGGTCCATGGATAAATGTTTTTAGTAAGTAAGTAAATAGCCCAAATAGGACCCCAATATTCATAGTAGATTCATGTGAGATGAATGGAACATAGAATCGGGTATGGATAATAAGGATTTCTGGGTTGTTTTTGATTTCTTTGTAGACATGGAATCTACAACAGAAGATGTGTGGCACATGAGAATTGTGTGGTGCATTGGGATTAGGTCAAGGTGATGGAAAACCAATTTTTAACCATTAGATGTATATAAATGAAGACCCAAGGAAATATACATTGATTTTGGGAGGTTTGATGGTGATATCTAAGGTAATGAGGATAGATTTGGAGCACCGAATCTGATATATAGATTCTATGAAAAACATGACTACACCTCATGTAGTCCGATAAACACAGAATGAGTAGCCCCTAGGTCTGCAGTTCAAGGGTTTATGCTGAAATTATAAGTATCACACACCATGTGGGGGCCCAGAACACTAGTTAACACATTTTTTGGTATCCTTATGTGTACTTTTGGGTTACACGGGCATTGGTATGGACAAGAACATTCCATGCACTAATGTACAAGGGCATGAGAAGGATACATAGACACAGCCAAAGAGCATAGGAAGGACCTCGGGTGGATTAGAAACTTTGTGTAGTACCCATAAACACAATGTATTGTTATATGGGAAAATATATGTTTATATGTAGGGCCACGAATTGCTTATGGCGTAGGATCACACACTATATGGGTGCCCTTACACATATTTTACCCTTTCTCCACTTTTGAAGAAACTTTAATTTCTCAAATATCATTTTTTCACATTGATTTTGGCATTAGAGTATAATATAATCGGTGTTCTATCATGCAGAACTCAATGGTGGACTTTTTCATGGTCTTTTAGATACAATTAGATATAATACGAGAGGGTTTATTCTTTAGGTGATGCTTGAAGATGGTTGTGATCAGGCATGATCACCTGTTTCTTTTATAGTGGCTCCCTCTTACTAGGATATGAAATGGGTACTCTACCTATCCACTGAGTGGAACCCTCCATTGGTGTTATTTTATGTGTCCACAACTACAAATGTGTCACTCCCTTGATGTGCTGGTCATGTTTCATCTATGTGATATCCAAGTGGCAACTTCTTGTTGTATTAGGTCATGGGTCCTCGACTACTAGAATGGTAGTCTCCAGCTTGGTTTTTCTTGGGTCCTCTACTCATTACTAGAATCAAAACCATCAGTTTTTCTTAGAGTGGGACCTCTACCAATAATTAGATTAGAACCCTCCAACATGGTTGGTCATGTTTCTTCTATCATTTAATTGGGTGGAACCCAACTATTATATGAGGGTACAAGTCCTCTATCTAGATATTGCGACACCTTGACTATGAATAATGGTAGTGAGGTGGGGATTGACTTTGATAAAATTCCACATGATGTATTGAGCATCATTGATAGTCTCTGGGAACTGATGGCACTCTTTCCTAGGTTGGGCTGTGATATGGATATCACATTCTCTCTCATTTGGGATTCATCTGTTTGAGAATTTATATATATATGTATGTATGTATGTTTCAATTTTGTGTAATTCAATTTTCTCTCTTTCATTGGGTTGATTTTTATTTATATCTATTTATATCATGTCTCTTAATGTTCCTCCTTCAGCTTTTGGGCATCCTATTATGTATTTATATAATCAACTGTTCTTGGGATTTTCTTGTGTGTGTCCTGTCTGATGTAGATGATTGATAGATCATTAGTGACTTCATAGGAGTATAGGGATACCTCTTGTGATAGATCATGTACAGCGGTTAGAAATTTGTGATTAGAATTTGGGATCTCTCTGAAATTTTATGTTCTATTTTTTCGGTGGGGTCATCTTTCTAGTTGGGCATGAGTTTTTTTCTGTTGGCTTTCCGTTTTCATTGTCATTCCCATGTACACGCTATAGGTTTTTCATAAGCGTGGTTTTATTATAGGAATTTTATCTTTTTATTATTATTCATATGCACTTCCTTATGGAGATGGTTAAGTGTATTTTTACATCTATGTTAGGAAATGTATCCCATATTATGTATTCCATTTAGTTTATGTCATCATTTCCTAGCCTATAGAGGCGGGCTTGATTTAGTGCGGCATGAGGACCATTTTTTTGGGTTTTGACATTTAGATATTGAAACATGGTATTTCCCCATATTTCTATGATTATATATATATATATATATATATATTCGGTTTAACAATGTCTCTATATGGGTTAAAATAATACTTGAGAGAATTTATTCCATGTTAAGATCTTCCTTCAAGACATTTAAATTCAAGAAAGGTGGCGTGGAAAAAACCTCTAAAAAATATAAGATGGAGGTTTTAATAAATATAATTGATTATATGGATGGTGTAATTGTTTCTAAAAATAAAGGAGCAGACTGTGAGAAAATTTCCTTTGAAATGAAGAATTTATTTGAAATTTATATTATTTTGGAGTTAAGGTATGTGTGGGGATTAAAATTTTATGAATATCCAGATCATATCTTTCTTTCATAATAGAATTATATTAGAGAGATTCTAATATATTTTGAAATAAAATATGTACTGTTGGTTTCTACACTAATTTCAATGGGAACTAAGCATTCAAAATATGAAAAATGTGAATAAAATTGATTTAAGAGAAATCAAAAATATTATTGTTAGTTTATTATATAATATTGCCTTAATAATGTATATTTATTATGTCGGTACACTATATTTCGGGTATAAATGTGCATTAATGGAGTCTCATTTCATTAATGGAAAGGGAATTCTCATTTACATTAATGAAAAAATAGAGTATGGACCAAACTATAATACTATTGTAAAGAATCCTTTTAGTTTGTACGTTGAGGTGTGGATTTGGATAGAAATATAACTGATCATGTATAAACATATAGTTGTGTGAAATTTGTCTGTTCTACTACCCACATAAATCAATTGTTGGTACCTTGAATTCCACTGAACTCGAATAGGTGGTAGAAACTCAAGATAAATTTTAATTGATGTCGATGCGAAATTAATTGTGAAATATCTTGTTGGAAGTGAAGTTTAAAATTATTTTGGGCTATGATAATCAAATTGAAATCAATTTATAATGAAATTTTATTCAAAATTATTGATTCATTACATTTATTTTATATATTATTTAGCAAAGCTATTGATGGGGAAAATTGTGTTTAATTTAGAATTAATTCCAATGAGGTATAAAATAGTATATTTTTTCATTACACTTCTACCAAATATACATTTCATTGATCAAGAATTTTTATGGGGTTTTAGCCACATTCTTCTCATTGGTAAAGTATGGTGATTATCTCCCCTCTCTCACATGTTCTTTTGATTTTTTTGTCAATGTTAGTGAAATATAATATCAATATATTTTTAATTTTTTTCATAAAACTTTTATAATGGGAGTAACATTAATTCTAAAAAGAATCAAAAAATAATTTTTTTTAAAAAAGTGGTTACATCTATTATTTATGGGGATAATTTATTTAGAGAATGTTTTTAAAAAAAGTAAACCATAAAGTCAGTATGTGACTGTATGTGAAATATTTGGTGAATTTTTTTCATGAACAAATTGAAAATAGGTTTGGAGGAAAAGTTTTTATGTGAAGGAATAATGATTCTAATTTTTTATCAAGACATATCAATATTAGAATTGAATTAATATGATAAGTGAAGAACTGATTATGTGGATGTAATTATTATATTATATTTTATTGTCAAAACAAAAATCCTATTCAAAATTATGTGTTCATGATTATTAATTTTATATGGGGAACATATAATGATAATAGGAACATGGAAATAAATACTAAGGATTAAGGTTTGTGTTTGATAATGTTGGAAGTATAGGTAACCCACCACATGATAGATATTCTTGAAATGACTATGGACATGTTCTATAATGAGAAAGTAGAAAGGATTCTTAGGACATATACATTTTCAAAGTTTTGGAAAGTGAATAAAATTCTCACTATACCATGGTGTAATGAAAAGGATGAAATTAAAACAAAATAGGAATATGATATTTGAAAAATAGCATTTAAAGGATCATTTTGTTGAAAAAATTACTCATGGGAATGTTTAGGTCTCATACATGTCAGGAATTTATCCATGGTTACTCATTTTTTGATTTTTTAATTTTGAACAAAATCCTCATAAAATGTTTGGTAAGTAATAATATTATCAATGATGTGTAAGATCCTTAATTTTTTAAAAATAATAATATTTTTTTATGAATCCAAAATTTGATAACCATGATATAATTAATTTCTGATATCCATTTTGATAATTACACAATCCAAAAATGTGGTTTTTTCATATGGGGTAACATTTCTTTCCAGTTATCTGAGTCTCTAAAAGGGATATCCCATACCATAGTTGATGTCATGTTGTGAAGGAAAATTATTATATCAAATGATGAGTGGAAAAAATATCATTATGAAAAGTTAATTTAAAGTAGTTTCACTGTTTTTTTTAAAATAAACAGTAATGAAATAAATCACATTAAAGTTAAATATTTGGTCCGTGGAAGGATTCCAAAATTGAATACAACACACCATTCTAAAGAGAGATAAAGTTATGGTGAGAAGATTTCATAGTTTTTGAGAGAATATTATGATGTGTATCAGTTGATGACCCAAGGGATAATCATACATGATGTATAATATATCGAATCATATGAATGTTTGTAATGACTTCTTGAATCATCCAATAGATCATAATGATGTACAATAAGATGAGAAGTATTTTAAAGAAGTGATGGGAATCAATTTTGATTTAAAATTATAATTTAAACCTGAATAAATATGTTACTACTATACTACGAGTGGTATATAATAAAAAATATTCAGATAAGAAAGTGAAGAATAATATAGTACTTACATATATGAAAATAAAAGATGAATATAAATAAGAAGAAGATATACGACAAGAAGAGGAAAAAAATGATAACATGAATTAAGTATGATAAATTTTATGTCTCTCTTATTATTAAAAATATATTCAATATCCTTTAATTAGGGTGGGAGAAATATATACAATTCATAGAAATTTATGCTACATGATTTCGAGGTTACTTCCTACTCTTCGTAATGTGCAATGATGATACTAATATACTATATATTCAGAGTTAATTTACTTGATAATATCAATGATTATATACTTATTTTGAGAATTGAACCTTATCAAAATATATTGTTCCTTTAATGTTTTTTAATTTTTTTTGATAGCGATAGGGTCATTCAATATAATAGGTTATGATGTTTTTTCTAAAAAAATAAAAAATAATTGAACTCATTTATTAGACCCCCACTCAGTGAATTCATACAGATTTGGTAGGTCCCATTAGGTTTTGAGTATAAAGAGTATATATTGAATAATAAAAAATAATAAAGAATATAATATTTTAGAGTAATTGGGATCCTAACAATCCTATGTCTACTCTAAACAATATCAAAAAAGAAGTTTGGATATCCACTATAGACACTTCACATTTGAAAGAAATTGTCCAATATATACAACATATATTTTTCACACCTTTCAGAAAAAAATTCAAACAAAATTTTTACCATTGTAGATAAATCATTTTGTTTTTATGGGATAAGACCTAATGTAGACTTTATAGAAGTACCCTCCAACCAATTCCACTCATTTTAAAGTGTAGTAAATTCAAAAATATTTTTTCTATGATTAGACAGATCCTATGCCATGATTTTTATTTAGGTTGACATAAAAAACATTCCTTTTAAATTAGGTATAAAATGTTTGCAAAAATCGTGTGAAAAATATAAAGTGTAAGGAATTATAGTATAATGAGTGATAAAATAATTAAAAATAATTAAATATTTAAATGGTGTTGTTGGTGTATTGAAAATAGATCCATCCTTTCATAGTAGATGTTGGCCGATGGATCATGGCTGATCCAGCAATGGTAATATGTAAATAATTGAATCTTTTATTCTTTTCATCACATAGTATTTTGTAACATGTCATGTATAAAAATTACATGAATTTGTGGAATTAATAGAGGAAATTCAAAAGTACAATTTCACCATGATAAATATCTACAAGTATAATTTATTGAATAAACTTTAACATCCCATTGTGAAGACCTATAAAATATTACAACTAGAATAAATATGAATCATCATTTAAATCATCATTAAATACTCAATAATAATTGGTATTTAAAAAAAGAAAAATTATTTTAATCATGCGAGCTAGACTCTTTGAAATTGTAGAAAATACGAATTTTTTATACCTTACTGAAGATTATCATTCATAGATAATGATTTATAATCTTACCATAGAATGAGATAAAAAGTTATCTTTATAAATGCTTTTATAAAATTATTCTATTTTTATTTTGAACTTATATTGCAACTTCTCAATGATATATTAATACATAAGAGTAAAACCTCAAAACTAAAATTTATCTTTATCGTATAAAGCATTCAAATTGTCTAGGCATATGAGTTTTCCTTATAAATTATTAACTTCTAAAAATTTAATAAAACATAACTTTATAATTATTTAGTGAATATGTAAGTGTAAATTATGAATGGAAATTTATACATAAAAGTAATGTACTTTGTGAAAAAATATATACATTATAGTAAATCATCTCTTAAAATCATATATGTTAAGGTAAGTAAAATTTCACAAATATCAACTTCATTGTATAAGTAAGAGTCATCCTTAATACATAAGTGTCCAATAATTTAACAAATTTCTAATTATTTATAATCTGTAAGACTAATAACTTTAATACTTTAATAAATCTTTAATTTCAAAATTTATATAAAAAAATATTAAATTCCATGAATTATTGTAATGTGTAATGGTCATTTAATTTTCAAAAAATAGATATGTAAGAGTCAATTAAAGTATCATTGTAATGCATAAATATCCCTTACTGAAAACCCAAACCTTTTTTATTAAAATGTCATGTACTGCATATGAGAGGTTTTCTTATAGATATTATAAATACTAATGTATTTTTTCCAGTAAATAAAATCACGTACTTAATGAAATTTCTTTAAATGTAAAATATGAGAATCCATAATATTAATTGAATAATATTATTAATAATGAATAATGAATAAAAAATAATAGTGAAATAATAATAACATAAAATATGAAATAATAAATAAATAAATGATGAGGGAGTTATGTAATTATTAAAAAAAATTAAATATATTTTTTAGCGTCTACTTAACATTCTCCCTAATTTTGATAATTAGAGAACACAAACATCTCAAATATTTTCCAAATTGTTTATAAGATCATAATCTTCATAAAATATCGAGTACTTCATGAAATGATTCATATAAAATAAAATCAAAAAATAAAAACCATATAGGTAATTGAAAATAACAACAAATCAAATCCCCTATAAAAAATAATAATCCATAAAAAGATGATAATAATGAAACTAGTCAATAAATATGAATAAGTAGTTTTAAATAAATGTAACAAAATAAATTCTCAATAGAAATTAAAATAGCTAAAAAATAAAATCCTCTAAAAACCAATGTATAAAAAAAATATACAAACTATTAAACAAATAAAAATGAAATTATCAATAGTATAATCTCCCCATGAACACAATTTTATGAATTCCTGAATTAATTAGATGGGGGATTAATAATATGATAACTCATTATATACAAATAAAATAATAAAATTTTCTACGAAACTGGTTAATTATATTCAATAAATATAAAAATATCTCTAACAAATTTAAAAAATATTACTAAAAGTTTAAAATATTCTAGTAAACCACATAAACAAATAATGAAAACATACTCACTTTCTAAAATATAAACATAAAAAATATCATTCCATCATACCAATAAATAAAACTATATTAGGGAAGTTTGTTTGTTAAATTAAAATTCACAAATGGATAAATAGAGTTGTGTTGGTCCCACTAAAATCTCCATAGTACCTTCAGAATCCCCAACTAATTGACCTATTCAAAATTTAAATTTCATGAACGATATAGATGTAATCATACTATTACAACCTTGTGGATATTTAAATCTTTCATAACATGAAAAATAATTTTTACCTTGTCATCCAAATTTAAAACAATTATCAATTCAAAAAATCTTTAATCATAAATTTATTTTCACATTTCACAAAATTAATATAATTAAAAAATTTACCTTTTAAATAATCTTTCTAGATGCTGGATTTCTCAAATAATCTCTGTATTTTATGATTTTGGCCATTTATTTATTTATATTTTCATTCTCCTTCTAAATTTCATATAAATAATTACAAAATATCTTATTTCTATAGGAAGAGATAGTAGAATCAATATCCTCGAACCATTCTTTTTATTTCATTAGTTTAGAAATATTATCGATTTTAATCTCAAATTTGATTAATTCCTTTTCATCTGATATTTTGGAGCAAGTATCTTATAATTTATTCTCATACATTAGACTTTTGACCTCATCTCTATGATTCAAAATATTTTAATTAACCCCATTTTTCTCCATTATCTAATTATTTTGATGTATCATCAATTTCATATATCCACCTCCAATATGGAATAAGCTATTTTTTATTTCATTAAAATTCCCTTTTTCTCTTTAACACAATGATTATTACATCAAGAATTATGGTTTTATTAAGAAAAATAAATATATAGGGTGGAATATAAATATTTTACCTCAATATATTTAGCTATGAGGAATATATTACCTGAATTTTTATTTAACATGGATGGAGAAAAAAAAGGCTTAGAATAATTTTTCTTACTACATTAATATAGTCTTCACAATACATTATTTTAAAAATAAACTAGTATTTTGTGTTTCATTTTCAATATTATTATCCCTCGGTTTATCTTGTATTATCATGGATCTAAGAATGTCATGTGATTATTTTTCTAGTATATTTCACATTCAAGCATCATATTTTTCCATCCAGAAAAAGATATCTTGTGACTTTTTACAATTTACTAAATATTATTACATCGAAATAATATATATAAAAAATAAATGCAATAAAGAAAATAAATATTCAATTATTTAAAATCTTCACATGAATATCAAATATAGGTTCTTATATAGATATGACATGAGATAGTGGGGTAAATTTTCAATTTCAAAATGATTTATGTAATTTAGATAATCAAGTGGCATATGATTGAAGAATTATTAAATATTTCAATCATAAACAATTATTTTAGAGAGCGTGAATAGTGTATGAATAATATTAAGGAAATAGATAGAATAAGATATTTTATAGTAGTTTGGATTTAAATTATCATATACATACTCTTCACACATTCAACCCAATAGTATAGATATCCATTATTAACACATAACCTTTAAATAAGTGTGAAAAATCATTATAACCTACCAATTTCACACCTAGATGAAAAACATAGTAATAAATTTTTAGATGTAAAAATAAAACCCAATGATTCATAGGAGTCGACCTAAAAAATGTTACAAGATCATTCCTAAAATTGTAACATTTATTTTTTGGTTAAGGCATAACCAACCTTAACTTTTTACGGATTGAGAAAAACTCATATCTTAGTTTTCGTTCAAATTATCATAAAAAATGGAGATATAATAACTATGAGATACACGTGATGAAACTATACAACCTAACAAATCCGAGCATATTGAATGATAAAAATATAAAAAAATTGTGATATTCAGATAGTGATTTTGATGTAGAAACAATTGTTTCACCCCTTAATAATATATTTAGAACAATGATTCTAAAAAAATTCATCAAGGGTACTAAGTATACAATATAACCTCTCAAACCATGAAGTACTATAGTGTTGGTTAATTTTTAGTTTACCAACAATGATTAATTCATCTTCTTTAATATAATAAACAAAAATGACTAGTTCCTTTGTGAATAATCACCATGGACTTCTGTAATGGTAAATTGTTATCCTTATGTGGTGAAAAATTATAAAATATAGATTTAATAATAATTATAAATCAAAAAATAATTCCACATTAAATATTCCATAATAATCGATATACAAACACTCTGACTAATCATTCTAATCATGAGAAACAACTTCTTATTAATTCCAACAAATTTTAATTTTTAATATTGTATCCCATATTATCTTTCATAGATAATGATTGATAATTTTATCATATAAGGTGGTAGATAATTATTCATTAAACTTTATACAGAAAAATAGTCTCTTTTGCTTCTAAATTTATGATGTGAAACCATAAATTTTGAAGAATAAAGACGAGTAATATTGTGAGAGAGAATGGTTTATCAGTTTGTTGAAAGAGTTTAAATATCAATATATAAGTACAATTCTTACAAAATAATAACATCTAAAACATTAAATTACATGAACTTCCAATATATTTATTTAATAAATAATATTCATTTTCTAACTGAGATTCATATTTTAAAGTATTATCCTTTGAGAATAATATACACATGAATGTAAATATAAAACTTAGAGTGAATAATTAAAGTAACTTACCTTTCCAAATTTTTAACCTCTATTGTGTACATAATTTTCCTTTCTTAATATATATATATAATGTTTTAATAAAACACCAAATTTTTTACTCTCTTTAATGAATAATCAATATGTAAAGGTATCATCATTTCCTAATTTATTATACTTAAGAGTAAATTTCAAGAAGTTTTATAATGAGTAAAAGACATTCTATTTACTAAAAATATATATTTTTGAATTAATTATCTCATCACTAGAATATTTAAATTGTATTTTATTGTCTAAAAATCCAAATATTCTATAAATAAATGTCATATACTATATACGTGAGGTTTTCTACTAGTGATTCTAAACATGCAATGAATTATATCTTTTATATAATATATTTTACATAAAAAATTCATAAACATGAAATAAGGTAAACCAGAATAAAAAAAAGAAATATTAAATAAAAAATTAATTAGTAAAAAAGAACGAAGGAATATTATTAAAAATAATAAACAATTATGAGAGGGTTAAGTAATCTTCAAAAATAAAAGTATATGGTAAAACTCCACTCAAAATTAACAACTTTTTATAATTAATAAACATAAACATATTGAATATATCTCCCCTTTTTTGGACAAAAAGTAGGGACAATATTGATGAGTTCATGTTTGAATTAAAATAACATAAGATAACTAAACACAAATAAACATGGGGATTAAATATAAACAAAGAGAATAACCACATATATTAAAATAATGAAGTATAGTAAACAATGATAATAATTTGTGTAAAGAAGCTTTCCAAATCCATTTAAAATAAAATACACTACATTATCAATTGAAATAACAAAATTTTTAAGAATAACTACTGAAAACCCATGTGTTTTTAAAATGATTTCATTTTATATATTATTCATATTCTTACTTATTAATTAATATATTTCCTTTGAACACATATATTTTTTATATTATATCTCAAAATATATTATATAATCAATTTGATAACAATAAGATAATTAACATTATTATGTATACTTTATGATAGAAAAATAGTTTTTTGAAGGAAAATTTTATTTTATTAAAATGATTTCTTATCTGATATTTGATGAATAGTATTTTTTATAATTCAATCAATTAATATTTACTATTATTATTATCATTATTATATAGTAAATAATTCTATCATGTTTTGAGTGATGATTATGATTTTTCATTTGAAGAAGAAAGAGTTTTTATTCTAAATAAATTGTTTTCTCCTGTATTGTTGAATTTTATATAATGAGAAAAAATATATATTTAGAATTTAAAATTTAAAAACTAAAAAAATTGAATTAATAATATAAAAATAATCATAAATAGAATTTTTGGGATTTTTAAAAAAGTTTTTCTTTTGGGTGAATGTTGGAAAATATTATGTTTACCATTATCATATTTTTTATAAAAATAGTATTTTAAAATCATGAGAAAAAATATGTAAAACCTTTAGATTGAACCAAAATGAATTTTAGTATTCAGAATAATTCAATTCAAAATAATATTTTTGATTTATAAACCTATTTTGGACATTTTGTAACCAATGTATATTTTATTCTCCAAAATTTATTTTTTCTATTTTCATGAAATTAAGTATTCACAACAATCCATCCGATTTTGGATTTATTTTAATGTAAAAAAATTTAATTTTTTACCATGAACTAATAATATTCAATGGCCTCTCAATTTGTTGTTCCCTTTGTTTGATGATTTTGGTCACTTATCCCTGCTCTGGCCTCTCAATTCCATGGAGGATTTCCCAGTAATATCTACTATAGTGATTTCTTTGAGATTTTTGGGATGTGTGGATGGGAGAACTTGTGTCCTGGTGTGGCCTGAGGTGGAATATATCTGGTTTGAAGGCCATCCATGTCTCTTCCGTGTTATCTCCTGCTAGTTGGTTTCATTGTGATTGGTTTTTTGGTCAGTCAGGAACCAGCTTGAGTGCCCTGGTAACCCAATAACTAAGCCAGTCCTGACATGACCTGAAGGGTGTTCCTAGTCGCTACAGGCTAGTGACTAGAACTTTTCATCGTACAACATACAAGTGGGAATGATTTAGCCATAAGAATTAAAAAGAGAATGATAAAAGACAGTATACATATCAATCGAAAAACTCCGTTAGGAGTAAAAGTACCGGAACAAAAGGAGGAAAAAAGCCAAAGTACTCCAACCCAAAGTACTAAATAGTAAAATATCCCCATGGTCCCTAAGGAAAACAATCACCACATCCAAAGCTAAATAGATGGATCCATCTCTAATAGATCACTTTTCTTTTCTCGAGCTTAGAAGTATAATATTTACAAACACCTTAAGGAAAAAACTATGGTGTGAGCCTAAGACATTTAGGTTACCACCAAGGATACCATAATAGAGGCCAAATATATAGTATCCAAACAAAAGCTTTCAATTTTTAAAATAGATAGGTTTGGAAATTCAAAAGCCCATTTAAACAAAACATGTTAAACAGTTTCGATATGATGGGAAATTCATTTAAAGAACTGGAATTACTTTATAAGGGATGTAATATTTCTAAAATAATTACATAAGTAAATAATTTATATAAAATAGTTTATATAAATTCATTAGGCATGGAAATCAAATCCAAAAAAATGGCATTCAAATATATCTCAAACATAAGTAAACAAGTGATCAATATGGTAATCTTCCGAAAGGTACGCTAGTATTAACAAATTATAGGTTTCAACACTCTCTATGTGACACTGGCCAAAGGAAACTCATCCCCAACCCATTTAAATGTGACCCACCACAAATATGTTCTACAATATTCTCATAGCGTAGTGTGTATCCAAATAACTCACTAACTAGTTACGGATTTCATGACCTCATACATTATGAGAGAACTATTTTAAGACTAATTGAAATAAAATCAATATTATTCTTCCATTTCAAAACTTCCAATTTCTTTCCATTTAAAACTAAACAGTTTTTATTCAAAAACATGCCTTTCTCATAAGATAAAGTTATTAGGTTTCTATCAAATCATTTCAATCCATTTCCATGAGTTTGAAATCCATTCAAAACTAATTTCATTCTTTTTATAATTAATTTACATAATTAAATTCAATAATTTAATTGAAACATTTTCATCAAATCCATAATTTAAATTAAAATTTTAAATCATCCAATTTCTGTAATCCCACACCAATTCAATGTAATTAGGGATTTCCAAATTTCAATGCCAAAACCATTTCAAACCCACCAATTCATTGGAATTGGGTTTTTATAGAAGTAATTGAATAAAATATTAAGAAATTAAATTTATGTTAGTAATTGAAATAAATCAAGAAATTCAATGGTAATCAATTTAGAAAATAAAGACGGATCCCCTAACTCTTTTCTGAAGAACGGCTCTAGAAACGACACCCATCAATGAGAATGAAGGTGTAGAAGGCCTCAAAACTCTACCTAGTAGCAAGATCCAACACCATAAGACATGGAACCATTAATACCAAGATGACCCATTGAAACCCCAAGAGGGCAGGAAGGTAGAAACATGAATAACGATGGGGAACACTTACCTGGGAATCTCACCATAAGAAGTATAAAAATTCCAAGCCATTTGGTTCAATCCAGATGGAGTTGTGTCTCTAAAAAATGCACCATAACTTCTTTAGGTGAGGAGACAAGAAGTCTTAAATGAAAAGGACCGAGAGAAACATCCAAATGCATGACTCTATGCAGGGAACATGCCAAATCAAGATGTCTACCTTGGGTTCATGACGTGTTGGCCACGTTGGATAAGTACGCTGAAAAACTTATTGGATCGGGTTACAAATTCTATATTTATCACCTACACAACGTGCACCTCAAGTACACAGTATGTAACAACTCATGGCATGATCTCCCCTTTCATGACCTGAAACTAGCTCTAAGTAAATGGGGTGTACATCTGTTACACACTGTGTGTTCTTCAGCTACATGATGTGTGCATTTCCTGAAACCTACTATAAACCCTAAAATACAGCTTTTTAGGATTTTGGACTTAATATGGTCTTAAAAAAGTTTAAAATTACATGTCCAAGGAAACATAATGTTACAAAATCCTCCCTATAAATACATTCTTTCCCCAGAAATCCTATAATAAAGATTCCATGCCAAAAAGATGAGGCCACTGGTCTCTCATCAGTGCCTCACATTCACACATCTTGTGAATATTAGATCCATTTTTTCACAGTACACGAACCAAATGTATTGCCTTCCCATGAAGGACCTTGGTATTAGAATCAACTATCCTGAATGGTTGCTCAGTCAAAGATAAATCAGGCTCGATCTCCAGATCTGTCCAGCTCAAAACATGAGATAGATTAAACACATAATTCCTCAACTACGATACATGGAACAGGTTATGCAATGATGGTAGCTATGGTGAAAGTTCCAAGTAGTACTCAACCATCCCGTAAACCTCTAAATATCCCACATATCTAGGTGCTATATTATCTTGCTTCCCAAGCTATCGATGAACCAACCTGGTTGAAACCTTTAAGAACACCTTATCACTACCTAAAAACTCCAAAGGTCTACGACATTGATGCACATAAGACTTATATCAGCTTTTTTCTTTCAACATCTTCTTACTAATTAATTGAATGCTTGTTATTGTTCCTTTCCCCAAGCTTGGTCTAACCAATGAACTCTCACTAACCTCTGACCAACAGAACAAAGATTTAAAAGGTCATCTATACAAGGACTCAAAAGCTTCCATTATGATTGGGGACTGATAATAGTTGTTATAATTGAAATCAACCAACCCCGAGTGATCCTACCAAGCCCCGTCGAAGTTGAGAACACGGGCACAAAGAATACACTCATGAATATTTATATCTCATTCTTTCTAGCAATCCGACTGTGAATGGTAGGTCATGATCAAATGGACCTAAGATCCCATTTCCTCCTGAAGGCCTCTCAAAAAATTAGAAGTGAATTGGGGATCCCTATCAGTTACTATGGTATATGGAACTCAATGTAAACGAACAATATCATTCTGGTAGAGATTTTAAACCTCCTCAACATTGGCCTTATCTGAAATAGTTTTTATAAGGACTTTTCCTTAAACAATACATAATATTGAATTAAATAAATATTTCACATTGAGGATCTTTTCAAGTTTATAGTTTTAGAGAATTAGGACATAACTATTACATGTCAAAAGATTACAAGGTAGAAATATCTACATAGTTTCCATTTTTTTTAAAATAAAAACTCTTAAAAAAAAGAGTCATGTCTAGTTCCATGTTTTAGATTGCATGACTTTTCCATGATCCCATCCTTGACATTATTCATCTTTATGTCCTGCGAAAACATTTCAAAACTTGGGATGAGCATAAAAAGCTCAGTAAGGGTTATAAAACAAATAATAATAACATTTTCCATAAATACATACAAAACATGAACTCTTTTACTTACCTTATGAAATCATATGATTTATGAAAGACATGTAGAAATCATTAATCATAAATCTACCTTGTGGTATCCATATCATACATACATTGTAACTATCACAGCTACATAGGGAGTTACTTTGGAATATCCATCACAGTATATTCCCTAAATATCTTAGGAGAAACATTCACATTTACCTCCTTCACATTATCCAATGAATTGGAGAGCTATCTCGGGCTCACTCGCCCTAGGTTTATCAAGAAACCACCTGTATATGTAAATAATGCCCAAGAACCATAACATGATCAAAACACACAACATAAGCATAAATGAAACATAACATTTCCACATTGCAATAATAAAATATCATTTCAAGATATTGAAATAATAAATCCATTCTCAAAATCATTTTTAGTACCAAAATACGTAAAAAGAGTATATGGTATTTATTTTTCCATTTAAAAAACATTTCGTCTTGTTAAGGAAGCCAAAGATCAAATAATACTCGCGGCGGCAGAAAGTTATTTGTCACCGCTTATGTTAAATAAATTCCTTTTTTGTGTAGTAAAACACTTCATATAAATTGATTCCATTTGAATAAAATGAAAAGTAAAAGGGGTTTATACACCATATAAAGTAAAGTTGTGTATAAAACTAAAAATGCCTCAATGAAAGGAGATTGAGATGAAGTCCCTTACCTCGTGTCCGACTTGAATCGGTCATTCTTTAATCTCTTGAATAATAAACTAAAGTTAATTTCTACTTTATTAAGAACATTTTTCATGTTCATTATTCCTTTTATATCACTTATTACCATGTTATAAGAATTATGCATTCATTTAAGTCTATAACGTTCATTTTGTCGATATTTGGTACTTGAGTAAAAATGAACAACTTATATTTTACAAGTTGTCCATGTGGTCAAAGATTCATTATATCCAGAATGATATTCATGATTTGGATATAATATATAGCATATATATCTAGTATATACATGTTTTTATAATAGTACATAACATTTAGAGGTAAGAAATGAAATGCACCGTTCATGGAGACAGTAAGTCGTACGTACACATGAATGCTACTTTTATTTATATTTATTATTTTAATGGAAATAAAAAATAATGATACATAGGTATATTATAATTCCAGTATAATATCATATCTAATATCATTAACTCCATCCTTTATACTTCCCACACAAGGTATTCACGAATCGAATCACTTTTAGGGGGCGGTAGTCCGCACTTCCTCAAATGAGATTATCGTATTTACCCACTATGGAAACCATAAAGGTGTGCTATAAATGGAAATTACAGAAGTAGAAGGGAATCATAAACATAATTTATATCATAAATAAATACAGTTCTTTCATAATGGACACTATGAGAGGTGGTAAGATGTAATTGAACAATCATCGGTTCGTGAGGCGTTAGTTTGCCATCCACAGAAGCATTATGTTCTTCATCCATTAGATGGAGGTGTGTGTAGGTGTAGCTCTAATACATCTTGTAAAAACATCCTAGTATATTCAGGATACTGGTGTTGTTACAAAATAATGAAATAAAAAGATTATAGGGGTTGTAGAAGTAAAATAAAAGAAAACAATTTAAGGGAAACTATTACCTTTAATTAGGGTAACTCCCTTTGGTTTGAATCGTAAGACTTCTTGAAGTGCCTTATGCCTAAGGTAAGGCTTCTAAGAGGAGTATAGGGATGTTGAGAGATTAATTGGGAAGAGTTTGGACGAGCCAAATTTCTTTAGAGGTGTGATTAATTGGTTAGAAGTGGTCTCCTTTTATAAGGGCGAGGAGGGGCTCTTTAGGAAAGTGTGAAACTATTATTTTATTATATAATGATATTCAGTTTATAATGGTCCAAAAATTATTATATTCAAAGATAATATTTTTCATGGTCGAAATAAAATCATACAATCAGAATTGGACATGTTTTGGATATTATTTTAATCATTATAATCTTATTTATTTAAATAATTTATTAATGAGGTAAATACTGCATCATTATTGTGTCATAAATAATATAATTTATTCAATGTCTAAAAATTATAAAAAAACTACTATAATGTAGGAAATCTTTTTATATTTTCAATGAATATTTATAGTCTAAAATATGATTTATATATCACTATATACAAAATTAATTTACTAAAAGAGTTTTGTTATTGTCAATTTTGTCTTTACATTAAATTAATTAATCTAAAGTGTCATTATATTTCATAAGTTGCTCCATGGGGTCCCAAAATCGACCCAAGGATTCCCATGGTCGGCCACTACTCATCCAATAAAGTTAGAACAAGTGTTAATGTAATTTTGAATTATTATAATATTCTTTTTACCTTGAATTACCTTATTTACCTTTAACCGCTGTAAATAAAAGTCAAAAGTTACTATTCTCAAAAAAATATTTTCATCTTAATGAACTAAATTTTACTTCTTGATAACAACAATGTTTTTTGGATTTTTTAAATTCAATTCACAGAAGTGGTAAAATTTCATTAAAATGAAAAATTCAGTTTTTTAACTACCACTAAGTGGTGCCACTATTCATCAAAAATTGATGTTTTTCTGAAAAATACCAAAAATTCAGCCTAAGAATTATTTGATATTCTGAATTTAAAATTGAATTAAAATTTTCCAAATTAAAAACATATAATTGGAAATAATTAATTTAAAAATTAATTCCCATTGTTAAAACAAATAGCGCGTTTTTAAGATACAGTAACTATCAAAAGATTGATACTTGTTTATGTCCAAATTCAAAGTGAAATTACTTCTAATGACCAACATTGGATCAAATGGTAGAGATATATTTTAATTTCACTATAAAACCAATTAAAAAGATAATCTAACCATATAAATAAATTATATTAAAATGCACATTGGAATTAAAATACAATATTTTTCACTATTCATTAAAAATGAACTTTATTAGAAAAATACCAAACAAATTACCCAAAGTAAAATTTGATGTCCCCATTCTAAAGAAGGATTATATTTGGTCAATTAGAACATATAAATATGCCCAAAACATGATTTAATTAGGGTTCTCCATTAAAAGGTGGTAAATCGGCCTTTTAATGTAAATTATGCTTAAAATTAGATTCATTCATATTTTAATACTCTAATTTTTATTGGATAAAGTAAATACATATAACAAACATGTATAATAATATTTTAGTTAGTTTCGTTCATTCCCTCCACTATAATGGCAAGGAGTTAACTACCATTTAAAATAATAATATTATATTATTAGTGTGCAACGTAAGATTCCAAAGAAACCTGTTGTTACGTACCAAGTACGCTATCAAACATAGTAAACCTTTTAATGTAAAATTAATATTTAATTCACAAATATTAATAAATTTGAAATATGTCTTATTCTTCATTTAATTGTATGTTATATCCTTCCCCCTTTTCGAAATTACATCCTCACAATTTTTATTCACTTATCAAAATAAGTGGGGGGTATTTATCCCCCATAGAATTTTCATATTCCCACATTACCTCATCAACCATGTGGTTTTTCCACAAAACCTTTACCTGGTGAATTACCTTATTCCGAATTACTTTTTCTCTATGGTCAAGAATATGAACTGGTAGTTCTTCATAAGAGAGATTATCTTCCAACTCAACTACCTCTGGGCTCACAACATGAGATGGATCTGGCATATACTTTCTCAACATCGAATCATGAAAAAAATTGTGTACCTGGGATACACATGGAGGTAAAACCACTCTATACACAACTGATCCCACATTCTCCAGAATTTCATAAGGTCCAATGAACCTCAGACTCAACTTTCCCTTATTACCAAAACTCATCACACTTTTCCATGGAGAAACTTTGAGAAAGACAAGATCACCTACCTCAAAGGAAAGATCATTCCTCTGGTTATTGGAATAACATTTCTGTCTGCTCTGAGTTGTTCTCATGTGCTTATGAATCAACTAAACTTTCACTGCCATCTCTTCTACCAATTCTGGTCCCATCAGCTTCCTTTCACCTAATTCATCCCAGAATGCTGGAGTTCGACAATGCTTTCCATATAATGCCTAAAATGGATCCATTTGTATACTGGAATGAAAACTGTTATTATAAGAAAATTCAACCAAAGAAAGATGTTGTTCCCAACATCCCTGATAATCCATTGTGCCAGTACATAACATATCCTATAACATCTAAATTGTTCGTTCTGACGGCCCATCTGATTGATGATGAAAATATATACTAAAATTTAATTCAGTACCCAATGACTTCTGAAGGCCTTTCCAAAAGTTAGAAGTAAACCTAGGATCACGATCAGATACAATGGAGAGGGGAACTCCATTCAACCTGAATATCCCTTTGACATACAACCGATCAATTTTATCTAAAGATAGAGTATCTCGAATAGAAAGGAAATGAGCAGATTTAGTCAATCGATCAACTATAACCAAGATTGCATTATTACCTTGAGATGTCTTTGGTAACCCCAAAACGAAGTCCGTGGATATATTTTCCCCATTTCCACTCTGGCACCGACAGAGGCTGAAGCATCCCTTTCGGTAACTTCTGCACTACTTTAACCTGTTGACAAGTCAAACACTTCACAGTAAAATTGGAAATGTCTCTTTTCATTCCATCCCACTAGTAATACTCTTGAATATCTCTGTACATCTTAGTACTACCAGGATGAACTGAAAATGGAGAACTATGAACTTTACATAACAACTCATTATTCACTGTGAATCACAAGGTACACATAACCTATTCCCAAATATCAAAACACAATCATTATCAATGTGTAATTCAGGTAACTTACCCTTCTGAACCAACTCTAACTTTTTCTACAACTCACCGTCTTCTTTCTGCGCTTGCTTAATTCTATCTGATAGAGATGATTTCACTGACACTTGATGTAACATCCCAAGTAAGTAATGAATAATAGATATTTTTATCTATGTCTATTAACGAATTAGATAGAGTTTAGAGGCTTAAAATGAAAATAAATACAATCTTATGCATGGAATACACTAATATTTTTTAAAAGATTGTTTTACTGCCTTTTGATGGAAAACCATTTTTAAATCTATCATTTTACAATTTTATAAGCTATTTTTGTCAAAATAAACTTATTATTTATGATTGGGACATCAAAATTTACTTTGTGTGAATTTTTGGTATTTTTCTGACAATGTTCATTTTTTAATGAATACTGAAAAATACTGCATTTTACATCAAAACTGCTTTTTAATCTAATTTATTTATATGAATATATTATATTTTGAATTGGTTTTAAAGTTAAATTAGAATATATTTTTACCATTTAATCCAATGGTGGTAATTACGATTAATTTCACTTTGGAATTGGGCATATACTAATGCCAAACTTTTCATAGATATTATTTAAAAAAAACCCTATATTTGTTTTGACAACGGGAATTATTTTTAAATAATTTATTGAAATTTTTGTGATTGTAATTTGGTAAAAATGGATTACATATTTGGAATCTTAAGGTCCAAATTATGTAATCAAGACTCTTTTTTTTGACATTATGAATAGTAATGACGGTAATTATCTTTATTTATCTTGATTAATGAGTAATCGGGTAGTTAAGGATAATAAAAGAATATCATAATAATACAAAAATGACACCAAAATGTGTCCAAATTCTACTGGTTGTCTCATGGCCGACCATGGTATGTCTTGTGCCAAACTTGGGGACCCCATGGAATCACTTTTGTGGAAAGTGACTTGTTATCTTTTTATTTTTTTTTAAGAAAGTAAATATAACAAGAATGTATCACCTGATTAAAACATTTTTAATTTTCTCTACATAGGTGATATTTTAGACTATACATATTCATTGGAAAGATAAAATGATTTCCTACATGATAGTATTTTTTCATAATTTTTAGAATTTAAATAAATTAAATTATTTATGACATCCTGATGATGCAGCGATTACCTCATTAATAAAGGATTTAAATAAAATGAAATGATAATGTAAAATCTAGGACCTCAACATGTACAAAACTTATTATATGGGTGGATTTCTAAACCTTATCACCTTACCCTCAAATTATATCAATGTTGGACCTTTTGAATCCGAAAATCATTTTCAAATAAAGTAACATTTCTTTACTTTCCAAGAGTGCCCCTCCTCTCCTCTTATAAAAGGCCCCCACCTCTACCTCCTTACCCACACTCCCAAAGCCTTTGGCTCGGCCAAACCCTACCCATTTTGTCTCTCCACTTCCCTCTCTTACTCCTGGAAGCCTCACGTTGTGCAGAAGTCTTCCCAAGGAAGCCTTTGAGCTCAAACCAATGGGAGTTACCCGATTTTGAGGTAATGTCTTCACTTGAGTCCTTTTGTTTTATTTTGCTTCTCCAACCCCCGAATCTCTTTTTATTCTTTTCATTTGTAACAACTCCAGTATCTTAAATATACTAAGATGTTGTTATAATAAGGATTCGAGCAACACATACACACACCTACATCTAATGGTTAAAGGACATACTGTTTCTGTGGATGGTGAATTTATGCCTCCTGAAATGATGATTGTTCAACATTATTTTAACACCTCCAAAGGTGGCCATTAAGATGTAACTATATTTATATATGATATATAATATGTTTATGTTTTCCTTAAGCTTATGTATTTTTCATTTTGGTCATATCTTTATGGTTTCCATTATGGGTAAACGTGATATCTTCATTTAAGGAAGTGCGGACTACCGCCCCCTAAAACTGGTTTGATTCATTAAATACCATATGTGGGACATATAAAGGATGGAGTTATGATATTATATACGATATTAAACTGGAATTATAATATACCTTTATATCATTGTGATTCCATTCTATAAAATACGAAATAGAAATGAAAGTAGCATTCATGCGTACGTACGGCTTACCGTCTCCATGAACGGTGCAGTTCATTTCTTACCTCTAAATGATTATGTAATATTATAAATGCATGTATATACCAGATATATATGATATATACATCATGATTATAATTCTGGATATAATGGATACATGAACAACTTGTAATTATAAAGGGTTTATTTTTGACTCAAGTACCAATGATCGTTAAAACGACCGTTATTAACTTAAATAATTACATAGTGTTCATGACACGGAAATAAGTGATATAAAAGGAATAATGAACTTAAAAAAAGGTTCTTAATCAAGTAGAAATTAACTAATGTTTATTATTCAGGACATTAAAGAACGATCCAGTCAAGTCGGACCCGAGGTATGGGACTTCGTCTCAATCTCCTTTCATTGAGGCATATTTTGTTTTATACTCAACCTTAATTTATACGGTGTATAAACACCTTTGACTTTTATGTTTATCCAAAAGGAATCTTTTTTATACAAATCGTTTTACTAAATGACAAAAGAAAATGTTTTTTCGTACGTATGCGGCGACAACGACTTCTCCGACGCCGTGACCATTATTTGAGTTTCGGCTTCCTCTACAATCCATACCTTCTTTTTAAAAGAAAAATAAATACCATGTTTTACTTTTCTTTTATTTTGGTATTTAAAATGGTTTTCATAATTTTTTTTATATCAATGTGTTGTATTGATATCTTTTGATTGAAATTTGGAAATGTTATGTTTCCTTTATGCATGTTTTATGTGATACGATTATGTTATGGTTCATGGGCATTATTATGAAGACGGGTGGTTCCGTGCTAAACTAAGGGTGGGTGAGCCCAATATAGCTCTCCAATGCATTGGGTAACGCGAAGGAGTGAAACATTAAGGTTTCTCCGAAGAGATTTAGGGAATATACTGTGATGGGTATTCTAAACTTAACCAAGAGGTTTACTCCCTATGTAAGAATGTTATGAATGCCTCAAGTTACCTTTTATGTCTTGTGATTACTATGATTTATTCATGATTTGATGAGGTATGTTAAAGTGCTTATGTTTTATGGGTAATGTATGATTTCATTCTTATGTATATATGTACCCATGTTTCCTTTCCATATATTTTTATATCCCTTACTGAGCTTTTTATGCTCATCCAAAGTTTTTTTGAAATGTTTTTCACATGTCAAGGGATAGGTACATGATATGATGATAGTGTCAAGGAAGTGTCAAGAAAGAATCCGTGTTTTATTTTAAATATGTTTCCATTGATGGGAAAGACGAATACAATCTTTATGTAACCACTTTGTTTATATGTGGAATGTAATGCATGTTTTATGATCTAATTCTATAAAACTCTAAACCCGAAAAGATCCTCAATGAGTAATCATGTAATAACTCAAGATTAAGTAAGGTTTAAGGCTGGGGCCTTATAGTTGGTATCAAAGGTCGGTTTAGATAACATTAGGAGTGAGAATTATATTAAATGATTATCCAAAAATATTTTTTTATGGTCAAATTGAAGTGATATAGTATTTTAATATTACCATGTTTCTTCATCTAAGACATGTTTGTTCAGAATGGTTTTCCACAGAGGAAATAGGGAAGCAGTGCTAGGAAGGCATGCAGAAGGAAATAACCTTCCGAATCAGCATCCTGAGATGGTCGTAATTGGAACAGAACAGTTTGTTACAGTAATGGCGCAGTTGACTCAAGCGATAAATGGCGGTGGTATCCATACACGAGATCAGCCAGATCAACCGCAGAGGAACATGTCAGTGGTGGAACATTTCATGAGGCAACATCCCCTATCATTCAGAGGATCATCTGACCCTGTGTTAGCTGAAGGGTCGATTAAATCACTGGAGAAGATTTTCAATGTCATGGGGTGTTCAGACAATCAAAAGGTTAGTCTTGCTATTTATCGTTTGGAGGGTGAGCCAGATCAGTGGTGGTCTATGGTCAAAAATATCAGGGACGCCGATGAGATTGATGCTCTTTACTAGGAAGAATTCAATGGTATGTTTCTTGAGAAGTATTTTCCTAAGGCTGTTCGACTTAGGATGGAAAATCAGTTCTTGGAATTGAGGCAAGAGGAAGACTCTGTGGCTACCTATGAAGAAAGGTTCACTCGATTGGCAAGGTATGCTCCAAATTTTATCTGAGACCTTGATAGTAAAATCAATCCTTTTTACTCAGGATTAAAGCAAAAATATCAAAGGGCATTAGCTTCTTGTGAGTTTAAAAGTTATGAAAAGCTTGTTCGATGTGCTGAGAAGGAGGAAATGGAGTTTGTCGATGATCAAGTGTTCTATAACAACCAGGAGAAGAAGAGAACAAGGTGGCAGGAGAAAGGTAAGAAATCTTCAAAAAAGTCTGATGGTAAGAAATCTAAGTTTCCAGTTTGTGATAAATGTGGCAAAAGGCATGCTGGGGAATGTCTTATAAATTCTGTAAAGTGCTACCGATGTGGTAAGATGGGACATAAGGCTCGTGATTGCACTGAAAAATATCAAGGTGAAGGTAAGACCAATTTGATTTATAGTTAGTGAAATGTTTTAAGTGCAATGAGATGGGTCACTATGGAAACTAGTGTCCGACAAAGAGCTTCAGTGATGGGAAGCAGTTAGACTACAAACAGAAAGGGGTGGTGAAATCCTTTGCAACTATTTCAGCAGATGTCGGGCCATCAAATGAAGTTGTATTAGGTACATTGTTTGTTTTTTTAGATTATGCCAGTGTGTTGTTTGATTCGGGGTCCACACATTCTTTCATCTCTGAAACCTTTTCTAGTAAAATGGGAATACCATCTCAAGAAATGACTCCTTAACTTGTGGTAAAAACACCTGGGGGAAATGTTGAGGCAAAAATAATTTATAAGAATCTTCCTATCCTTATCTATGGAAAGAACCTACTTGAAAACCTTATTGTTCTACCTCTAGTATAGTTTGATGTTATCCTGGGTATGGATTGGCTCTCTATTTACCATGCTAAGATTGACTATAGAGGTAAAGAAGTTTCTTTTCAGAAAGACTTTCAGTTTGTGTACAAGAATGAACCCTTACTATTGATAACTTATCAAGAGGCCAAGAAACTTGTAAAAGATGGAAATGAATATTACCTTGCAAACATCGTTGAAAATAAAGGAACTGTTCAGATTAATGATTTTCCAGTGGTAAATGAGTATACTGATTTTTTTCATGATGAGTTTCCTGGAATAATACCAGATCAGGAAGTTGAGTTTACTGTTGACTTAGTTCCTGATGCTAAGCCAATTTCAAAACCCCCTTATCGAATGGATCAAATTGAACTTCTAGAGTTGAAGGATCAATTGCAAGATTTATTAGAGAAAGGTTTCATTTGACATAGCACATCACCATGGGGTGCTCCTGTTTTATTTGTTAAAAAGAAAGATGGTTCAATGAGACTTTGCATTGATTATAGAGCCTTGAATAATATCACTGTTAAGAACAAATAGCCTTTGCCTCATATCGATGATTTGTTTGATCAGCTCTAGAGAGCTCAGTATTTTTCAAAGATTGAATTGAGATCGGGGTACCATCAGCTGAAGGTAAAGGAAGCAGATGTTCTGAAGACCACATTTCGTACAAGATATGGCCATTATGAATTTGTAGTAATGCCTTTTGGGCTAACCAATGCACCTGCTGTATTCATGGTCATAATGAATAGAATTTTCCATGAGTTCTTGAATAAGTTTGTGGTGGTTTTCATTGATGATATTTTGGTGTTTTCTAAAAGTAAATAGGATCATGAAAAACATTTAAGGGTTATCTTGCAAACCTTAAATGAAAAGAAACTGTATGGAAAATTCAGCAAGAGTGAGTTTTGGTTGCAACAAATTTCTTTCCTTAGTCACATTGTTTCTAAAGATGGGATAACCATTGATCCTGTAAAAACAAAGGTTGTTGAAGAATGGCCAATACTCACAAATGTAACAGAGATTCTTAGTTTCCTTGGTTTGGCAGGCTATTACCGAAGGTTTGTTAGAAATTTTTCACGGTTATCTAGTCCAATGACTAAGCTAACTCGGAAGGGTGTTAAGTTTATCTGGACAAAAGAATGTGATGATTGTTTTCAGGAACTGAAAAGAAGATTGGTGAATGCTCTAGTTTTGGCACTACCTTCCAGGAATAGTGAGTTTGTTATATACAGTGATGCTTCACTGAAAGGACTTGGTTGCGTCTTAATGCAGAATGATCAGGTAATTGCTTATGCTTCACATCAGTTGAAAACTCATGAGGTAAATTACCCTACACATGATTTGGAATTAGCTGCTGTTGTTTTTGTTTTCAAAATTTGGAGGCATCATTTGTATGGAGTAAATTGTGAAATATATACTGATCACAAAATTTTAAAGTATATATTCACTCAGAAAGAGTTAAACATGAGCCAAAGGAGATGGCTAGAATTAATCAAGGATTATGATTGTACAATTCATTACCATCCAGGAAAATCAAATTAAGTGGATGATGCTTTGAGTCGAAAAAGTAATGCTTCATTAGCAATGTTGCATTTGGAACGTGATCCTTTGGTTAAGGATTTGATGAACTGTGGCATAGAAGTTTTTGGTGCAGGATGTTCTTCTGTTTTGTTTCAGGTATCAGTGAGATCATCTCTATCAGATAGAATCAAGCAAGCACAGAAGCAAGATAGTGAGTTGCAGAAAAAGGTAGAGCTGGTTCAGAAGGGTAAGTTGCCTGAATTCAACATTGATAATGATTGTGTTTTGAGATTTGGGAAGAGATTGTGTGTGCCTTGTGATTCACAGTTTAAGGGAGAGTTGTTATGTGAAGCTCATAGTTCTCCGTTTTCAGTTCATCCAGGCAGTACTAAGATGTATAGAGATCTTCGGGAGTATTACTGGTGGGATGGAATGAAAAGAGATATTGCAGATTTTACTGTGAAGTGTTTGACATGTCAACAGGTTAAAGTAGAGTGGCAGTTACCGAATGGGATGCTTCAGCCTTTACCAGTGCCAGAGTGGAAATGGGAGAATATATCCATGGACTTTGTTGTAGGATTACCGAAGACATCTCGAGGTAAAAATACAATCTGGGTTATTGTTGATCGTTTGACTAAATCTTCTCATTTCATTGCTATACGAGATACTTTTTCCCTAGATAAACTTTCCCATTTTTATGTTAAAGAGCTATTCAGGTTACATGGAGTTCCTATCTCCATTGTATCTGATCTTGATCCCAGGTTCACTTCTATCTTTTGGAAAGGCCTTCAGAAGTCGTTGGGTACTGAATTAAATTTTAGTACAACATTTCATCCTCAATCAGATGGGTAGTCAGAATGAACAATTCAGACCATGGAGGATATGCTACGAGCTTGTTCGATGGATTATCAGGGAAGTTGGGACCAACATCTTTCTTTGGTTGAATTCTCATATAATAACAGTTTTCATTCTAGTATACAGATGGCACCATTTTAGGAGTTATATGGGAATCGGTGTTGAACTCCAGCTTTCTGGGATGAAGTGGGTGAAAGGAAGTTGATGGGACTAGAATTGGTAGAAGAGATGGCAGAAAAAGTTCAGCTGATTCAGAAGCACAAGAGAACAGCTCAGAGCAGGCAGAAGAGTTATGTGGATAACCGGAGGAGGGATCTATCTTTCGAGGTAGGTGATCATGTTTTTCTCAAGGTTTCTCCTTGGAAAAGTGTGATGAGATTTGGTATGAAAGGAAAGATGAGTCCAAGGTTTATTGGACCATATGAAATTCTGGAGAATGTTGGATCAGTTGCTTATCGAGTGGCTTTACCTCCGAGTTTATCTCGGGTACACAATTTTTTTCATGTTTCGATGTTGAGAAAGTACATGCTAGATCCATCTCATGTTTTGAGTCCAGAGGTAGTTCAGCTACAAGAGAACCTATCTTATGAGGAACAACCGGTCCAGATTATTTACCACAGGGAGCAAGTGTTGCCAAATAAGGTGATTAATAAGGTAAAGTTTTTGTGGAAAACCACATGATGGAAGAGGCAACATGGGAATCTGAAAATGCAATGAGGGATAAGTACCCCCATTTGTTCGATAAGTAAATAAATTGCTGGGATGCAATTTTCTAAAGGGGGGAAGGATGTAACATCCCATGTAAGTAATGAATAATAGATATTTTTATCTTTGTCTATTAATGAATTAGATAGTGTTTTAGAGGCTTAAAATGAAAATAAATACAATCTTATGCATGGAATACACTAATATTTTTTAAAAGATTGTTTTACTGCCTTTTGATGGAAAAATATTTTTAAATCTATATTTTGACAATTTTATAATCTATGTATGTCAAAATAAACATATTCTTTATGATTGGGACATCAAAATTTACTTTGTGAGAATTTTTGGTATTTTTCTGACAATGTTCATTTTTTAATGAATAGTGAAAAATACTGCATTTTACATCAAAACTGCTTTTTAATATAATTTATTTATATGATTATATTATCTTTTGAATTGGTTTTAAAGTTAAATTAGAATATATTTTTACCATTTAATCCAATGGTGTTCATTAGGATTAATTTCACTTTGGAATTGGGCATAAACTAATGCCAAACTTTTCATAGATATTATTTCAAAAAAACCCGCCATTTGTTTTGACAACCGGAATTATTTTTAAATAAATTATTGCAATTTCTGTGTTTGGAATTTGGTAAAATGTATTACATATTTGGAATCAGAAGGTCCAAATTATGTAATCAATACTCTTGTTTTTTTTTTGGACATTATGAATAGTAACGACGGTAATTATCTTTAATTATCTTGATTAATGAGTAATCGGGTAGTTAAGGATAATAAAATAATATCATAATAATAAAAAAATGTCACCAACATGTGTCCTAATTCTACTAGTTGTATCATGACCGACCATGGTATGTCTTGTTCCAAACTTGGGGACCCCATGGAATCACTTTTGTGGAAAGTGACTTGTTATCTTTTTTTTAAAGAATGTAAATATAACAAGAAAGTATCACCTGATTAAAACATTTTTCATTTTGTCTACATAGATTATATTTTAGACTATAAATATTCATTGGAAAGATAAAACGATTTCCTACATCATAGTATTTTTTCAGAATTTTTAGAATTTAAAAAAATTAAATTATTTATGACATCATGATGATGCAGCGATTACCTCATTAATAAAGGATTTAAATAAAATGAAATGATAATGTAAAATATATGACCTACACATGTACAAAACCTATTGGATGGGTGGTTTTCTAACCCTTATCACCTTATCTTCTAATTATATCAATGTGGGACCTTTTTAATCCGAAAATAATTTTCAAATAAAGTAACATTTCTTTACTTTCCAAGAGTGCCCCTCCTCTCCTCTTATAAAAGGCCCCCACCTCTACCTCCTTAACCACACTCCCAAAGCCTTTGGCTCGGCCAACCCCTGCCCATTTTGTCTCTCCACTTCCCTCTCTTACTCCTGGAAGCCTCACTTTGGGCATAAGTCTTCCCAAGGAAGCCTTTGAGCTCAAACCAAAGGGAGTTACCCAATTTTAAGGTAATGTCTTCACTTGAGTCCTTTTGTTTTATTTTGCTTCTCCAACCCCCTAAACTCTTTTTATTCATTTCTTTTGTAACAACTCCAGTATCTTAAATATACTAGGATGTTTTTATAAGAAGTATTCGAGCAACACTTACACACACCTACATCTAATGGTTAAAGGACATACTGTTTCCGTAGATGGTGAATTTATGCCTCCCGAAACGATGATTGTTCAACATTCTTTTAACACCTCCAAAGGTGGCCATTAAGATGCCACTATATTTATATATGATATATAATATTCTTATGTTTTCCTTAAGCTTCTGTATTTTTCATTTTGGGCATACCTTTTTGGTTTCCATTATGGGTAAACGCGATATCTTTTTTTAGGAAGTGCGGTCTACCGCCCCCTCAAAGTGATTTGATTCGTTAAATACCATATGTGGGACGTATAAAGGATGGAGTTATGATATTATATATTATATTACACTGGAAGTTTAATATACCTTTATATCATTATGATTCCATTCTATAAAATATGAAATAGAAATGAAAGTAGCGTTCATGCGTACGTACGGCTTACCGTCTCCATGAACGGTGCATTTCATTTATTACCTCTAAATGATTATGTAATATTATAAATGCATGTATATACTGGATATATATGATATATACATCATGATTATAATTTTGGATATAATGGATACATGAACAACTTGTAATTATAAAGGGTTTATTTTTGACTCAAGTACCAATGATCATTAAAACGACCGTTATTAACTTAAATAATTACATAGTGTTCATGACATGGAAATATGTGATATAAAAGGAATAATGAACTTAAAAAAAGGTTCATAATCAAGTATAAATTAACTCAATTTTATTATTCAGGACATTAAAGAACGATCGAGTCAAGTCGGACCTGAGGTATGGGACTTCGTCTCAATCTCCTTTCATTGAGGCATATTTTGTCTTATACTCAACCTTCTTTAATACAGTGTATAAACCCCTTTAAATTTTTTGTTTATCCAAAAGGAATCTTTTTTATACGAAGAATTTTACTAAACTGCAAAAGGGAATGTTTTGTTGTACGTATGCGGCGACAACGACTTCTCCACCGCCATGACCATTATTTGAGTTTCGGCTTCCTCTACAAGCCATACCTTCTTTTTAAAAGAAAAATAAATACCATGTTTTACTTTTCTTTTATTTTGGTATTGAAAATGGTTTTCATAATGTTTTTATATCAATGTGTTGTATTGATATCTTCTGATTGAAATTTGGAAATGTTATGTTTCCTTTATGCATGTTTTATGTGATACGACTATGTTATGGTTCTTGGGCATTATTATGAAGACGGGTGGTTCCGTGATAAACTAAGGGTGGGTGAGCCCGATATAGCTCTCTAATGCATTGGGTAACGCGAAGGAGTGAAACGTTATGGTTTCTCCGAAGAGATTTAGCGAATATACTGTGATGGGTATTCCAAATGTAACCAAGGGGGTTACTCCCTACGTAAGAATGTTATGAATACATCAAGTTACCTTTTATGTCTTATGATTTCTATGATTTATTCATGATTTGTTGAGGTATGTTAAAGTGCTTATGTTTTATGGGTAAAGTATGATTTCATTATTATGTATATATGTACCCATGTTTCCTTTCTATATATTTTTATATCCCTTACGGAAATTTTTATGCTCATCCAAAGTTTTTTTGAAATGTTTTTCACAGGTCAAGGGATAGGTACATGATATGATGTTAGTGTCAAGGAAGTGTTAAGAAAGAATCTGTGTTTTATTTAAAATATGTTTCCATTGATGGGAAAGAAGAATACTATCTTTTTGTAGGCACTTTGTTTATATGTGGAATGTAATGCAAGTTTTATGATCTAATTCTCTAAAACTCTAAACCCGAAAAGATCCTCAATGTGTAATCTTGTAATAACTCAAGATTAAGTAGGGTTTAAGGATGTGGCCTTATACCTGAAAAAAAAACAGAATAATTTCCTACAACAAAAAATTCTATGACAAAGTTCATCAAATCAAAAACCAAAGGATATCATTCCAAATATAACATGGTTAATGAGGTATTACTTTTTTGACTCAAAGCATCAGCCACTTTATTTGATTTTCCTGGATGATAAAGGATCGTGAAATCATAATCCTTGATTAATTCCAACCATCTCCTCTGTCTCATGTTCAATTATTTCTAGCTGAATATATACTTTAAACTTTTGTGATCAGTATATATTTCACACATCACTCCATACAAATGATTCCTCCATATTTTTAAAGAAAAAAACAACTGCAGCTAATTCCAAATCATGTGTAGGGTAATTTAACTCATGTGGTTTCAACTGACATGAAGAATAAGAAATTACCTGATCATTTTTCATTAAGACACAGCCATGTCCTTTCAGCTAAGCATCATTGTAGATAATAAACTCACCATTTCTAGAAGGTAGTGAAAAAACTGGACCATTCACCAATCTTCTTTTCAATTCCTGAAAACAATCATCACATTCTTTTTTCCAGATGAACTTAACACCTTTTCGAGTTAACATAGTCATTGGACTAGATAATCGTGAAAAATTTTCAACAAACCTCTGGAAAAAACCTACCAAACCAAGAAAACTACGTATCTCGGTTATATTTGTGGGTCTTGGCCATTCTTCAACAACTTTCGTTTTAGAAGGATTAGCAGTTATGCCACTTTTAGAAACAATGTGACAAAGGAAAGAAATTTTTTGTAACCAAAACTCACACTTGCAGAATTTCCCATAAAGTTTCTTTTCTTTTAATGTTTTCAAGACAACCCTTAAATGACTTTCATGTTCCTCTTTACTTTTGGAATAAACCAAAATATCATCATTGAACACAACCACAAACTTATCCAAGAACTGACGAAAAATTAAATTAATAAGATCCATGAATACAACAGGTGCATTGGTTAACCCAAAAGGCATAACTAAACATTCATATTGGACATATCTAGTACTAATCATGGTCTTTTGAATGTATACTTCCTTTACTTT
This sequence comes from Viscum album, assembly GCA_963277665.1. NCBI lineage: Eukaryota > Viridiplantae > Streptophyta > Magnoliopsida > Santalales > Viscaceae > Viscum > Viscum album. The sequence goes on along the minus strand of OY728155.1, from coordinate 158,599,372 downwards.
CAACTGATGGTACCCCAACCTCAAGTCAATCTTTGAAAAATGTTGAGCTCCCTAGATCTGATCAAACAAATCATTGATATGAGGGAAAGGATAATTATTCTTAACACTGATGTTATTCAATGATCTATAATCAATGCAAAGTCTCATTGAACCATCTTTATTTTTAACCAAAAATACAGGAGAACCCCATGGTGATGTGCTAGGTCGAATGAAACCTTTATCTAATAACTCTTGCAATTTCTTCTTTCACTCTAAAAGTTCAATTTGAGCCATTCAATAAGGGGTTTTTGGAATTGGCTTAGCATCAGGAACTAAGTCAACAGTAAATTCAACTTCTCGATCAGGTATAATACCAGGAAACCCATCAGGAAAAACATTAATGTACTCATTTACCACTATTGAATCATTAATCTGAACAGTTCCTTTGTTTTCAACAATATGTGCAAGGTAACATTCATTTCCATATTTTACTTGTTTCTCAACTTCTTGATATGATATCAATAGCAAGGGTTCATTTTGGTATAAAAACTGAAAATTATTCTGTAAAGAAACAACATTAGCTTTGCAATCAATCATAGCATGATAAACAGAAATCTAGTCCATGCCCAAAATAAAATCAAACTCTACTAGAGGAAAAACAATAAGGTTTGAAGGTAGATTATTTCTGCACACAAGGACATGAATGTTCTTATTTTTTATTTTTCTATCAAAATTTCCTCCAGGTTTTTTTATCGTAAGTTCTGTATTCATATCTTGATATGGAATTCCCACATTACTAGAAAACTTCTCAGAAATGAAAGAATGTGTATAACCTGAATCAAATAACACATTGGAATAATCTGAACAAATAAACAGTGTACCTGATACAACTTCATTTGACGTCCCAACATCTATTGAAGTAGTTGAAAAGGATTTCTCCACCCCTTTCTGCTTGTATTTTGGATTCTTTCCTTTGGTTGAATTCTTTTTTGGACACTCATATGCCTAATGAACCATTTCATTTCACTTAAAACATTTTATTGAGTGTAAATCAGATTTTGTCTTACCATTACCCTGATATTTTTCAGTGCAATTACGAGCCCTATGTCCCATTTTACCACATCGTTAGCACTTACCAGAATTCAAAAGACATTCCCTAGCATGATTTTTACCACAATTTTCACAAAATGTAAACTTAAGTTTCGTACCATCAGAATGTTTTGAAGAGTTCGTCCCTTTCTCCAACCACCTCGACCTCTTATTCTATTGTTTGTCAAAGAATACATGGTCATTGGAAAACTCCATTTCCATATTATCCGCATAACGAACAAGTTTTTTATAACTTTCGAACTAACGAGAAGCTAAAGCCCTTCAATAATTTGGCTTTAATCCTGAGTAATAATGGTTGATTTTACTATCAAGATCTTATATGAAATTTGGTGCATACCTTGCCAGTCGTGTGAATTTTTCTTCATAAGCAGCCACTGAGTCATCCTCCTGCCTCAATTCCAAGAATTGTTTTTCGATCCTAAGATGAACCACCTTAGGAAAATATTTCTCAGGAAACATACCTTTAAATTCATTCCAATCAAGAGCTTCAATCTCCTCACTATCCCTGATATTTTTCACCATCGACCACCACTGATCAGCTTCACATTCAAAACAGTAAACAGCAAGACTAACCTTTTGATGTTCTGAACAACCCATGACATAGAAAATATTTTCCAGTGCTTTAATCCACACTTAGGCTAACACAGGGTCATATGATCCTCTGAAAGATGGGGGATGTTGCCTCATAAAATGTTCCACTACTGACATGTTCCTCTGTAGTTGATCTAGCTGATCTTGTACATAGATACCACCACCATTTATATCCTGAGTCAACTGTGACATCACTGCAACAAACTCTTCATTTCCAATTCCAACCATCTCAAGTTTCTGATTTGGAAGGTTATCTTCCTCCTAATGTCACCCCAACATAGCTGACCTGTTTCCTCTGCGGAAAACCATTCTGAACATAGAAATATCTTAGGCGAAGCAACATGGTAATCTGTAAATGCTTTATAATTTCAATATTAATATAAATTACTTTATGGATATTAATTTAACAATAACATAGCTCCTAAATTTATCTAAACTGACCTATGATACCAACTATAAGGACCCGACCTTAAACATTACATAATATTTAATTAAATGAATAATTCACCTTGAGGATCTTTTAAGGTTTAGAGTTTTAGAGAATTAGGACATAACTATTACATCTCAAAAGATTACAAGGTGGACATATCTACAATGTTTCCATTTTTTTCATAAAATAAAAACTCTTAAAGAAAAGAGTCATGTCTAGTTCCATGTTTTAGATAGCATGACTTTTCCTTGACCTCATTCATCCTTATATCTTTTTAAAACATTTCAAAACTTGGGATGAGCCTAAAAAGCTCAGTAAGGGTTATAAAACAAAGAATGAAAACATTTGTCCATAAATACATACAAAACATTAACTCTTTTACTTACCTCACGAAATCATATGGTTTATGAAAGACACATATAAATCATTAATCATAAAGGTAACGTGTGGAATCCATATCATACTTACATTGTAACTATCACAGCTACATAGGGAGTTACTTTTGAATACCCATCACAGTATATTCCCTAAATCTCTTAGGAGAGACATTCACGTTTACCTCCGTCACGTTACCCAATGCATTGGAGAGCTATCTTAGGCTCACCCACGCTAGGTTTATCACGGAACCACCCGTATATGTAAATAATGCCCATGAACCATAACTTTATCATAACACATAACATAAGCATAAAGGAAAGATATCATTTCCACATTGCAATAATAAAATATCATTTCAAGATGTTGAAATAATAAATCCATTCTCAAAATCATTTTCAATACCAAAATATGTAAAAAGAGTATATTGTATTTATTTCTCCTTTTAAAAAACATTCCGGCTTGTTATGGAAGCCAAAGATCAAATAATACTTGCGACGGCGGAAAGGTCGTTGTCACCGCTTATGTTAAAAAAACATTCCTTTTTTTCGTTTAGTAAAACGATTCATATAAAAATATTCTCCTTGAATAAAATGAAAATTCAAATGGGTTTAAAGACTGTATAAAATAATGTCGTGTATAAAACTAAAAATGCCTCGTTAAAAGGAGATTGAGACGAAGTCCCTTACCTCACGTCCGACTTGTCTCGGTCATTCTTTAGTCTCCTGAATAATAAACTAAAGTTGATTTTTACTTTCTTAAGAACCTTTTTAAAGTTCGTTATTCCTTTTATATCACTTATTACTATGTTATAAACATTATGCAATAATTTAAGTTAATAACGTTCATTTTGTCGATATTTGGTACTTGAGAAAAAATAAACAACTTATATTTTACAAGTTGTCAATGTGGTCAAAGTTTCATTATATCTAGAATGATATTCATGATTTGGACATCATATATGTCATATATATCCAGTATATTCACGTTTTTATAATAGTACATAACATTTAGAGGTAAGAAATGAAATGCACCATTCATGGAGACGGTAAGCTGTATGTACAAATGAACGCTACATTAATTTCTATTTCTTATATTAATGGTAATAAAAAATAATGATACATAGGTATATTATAATTCCAGTATAATACCATATATCATATCTTTAAATCCATCCTTTATACATCCCACATAAGGAATTAACGAATCAAATCACTTTGAGGGGGCGGTAGTCCGCACTTCCTCAAATGAGATTATCATATTTACCCACTATGGAAAACATAAAGGCGTGTTATAAATGGGAAGTACAGAAGAAAAAGAAAATATTAAAAATAATATATATCATAAAAAATATAGTGCCATCATAATGGTCACCATGAGTGGTGGTAAGATCTAATTGAACAATCACCGTTTCATGAGGCGTTAGTTTGTCATCCACAGAAACATTATGTTTCTCATCCATTAGATGGAGGTGTGTGTAATTGTAGTTTGAATCCTTATTATAAAGACATACTAGTATATTTAGGATACTAGTGTTGTTACAAAAGAAAGAAATAAAAAGATCATAGGGGTTGGAGAAGTAAAATAAAATAAAACCATTTAAGAGAAATTGTTGCCTTTAATTTGGGTAACTCCCTTTGGTTTGAACCATAGGACTTCTTGAAGTGCCTTATTCCTAAGGTAAGGCTTCTAAGAGGAGGATGGGGATGTTGAGAGCTTAATTGGGCAGAGTTTGGATGAGTAAAATGGCTTGAGAGGTGTGAGGAATTGGTTAGAAGTGGTCTCCTTTTATAAGGGGGAGGAGGGGCTCTTTAGGAAAGTGTGAAACTATTGTTTTAATATATAATGATATTCAGTTTCGAATGGTCCAAAAATCATTATATTCGAAGATAGGATGATTCATGGTCGAAATAAAATCATTAAATCAGAATTGGACATGTTTTGGATAATATTATAATCATTATAATCTTATTTATTTAAATCATTTATTAATGAGATAAATATTGCATCATTATTGTGTCATAAATAATTTAATTTATTCGATGTATAAAAATAAAAAAAAATACTATCATGTATGAAATCCATTTGGATTTCCAATGAATATTTATATTCGAAAATATGACTTATATATCACCATATAAAAATTAATTTAATAAACGAATTTGGTTATTGTCAATTTAGTCTTTACATTAAATTAGTTAAGCTAATGTTTCATTATCTTTCATAAGTGGCTCCATGGGGTCCCAAAATCGACCCAAGGATGACCATGGTCGTCCACTACTCATCCGATACGGTTAGGACAAGTGTAATGTAATTTTATATTATTATAATATTCTTTTAACCTTGAATTACCTTATTTACCTTTAACCGCGGAAAATAATAGTCAAAAGTCACTATTCATCAAAAATTATTTTCATCTTAATGAACCACATTTTACTTCTTGATAACAACAATGTATGTTGGATTTTTGAAATTCAATTCACAGAAATGGTAGAGTTTCATTTAAATGAAAAAGTCAGTTTTTTAACTACCACTAAGTGGTGTCACTATTCATCAGAAATTGAAGATTTTCCGAAAAATACAAAAAATTCAGCCTAAGCATTATTTGATATTTAGAATTCAAAATTGATGTCCATTTTTCCAAATTCAAAACATAGAAGTGGAATTAATTAATTTAAAAATTAATTCCTGTTAAAATAAATAGCGTGTTTTTAAGAAACAAAAACTATCAAAAGATTGATACTTGTTTATGTCCATATTTAAAGTGAAATTACTTCCAATGACCAACATTGGATCAAATGGTAAAAATGTATTTTAATTTCACTTTAAAACCAACTAAAAAGATAATATAACCATATAAATAAATTAGATTAAAATGCACTTTTGAATTAAAATACAATATTTTTCAATATTCATTAAAAATGAACTTTATCAGCAAAATATCAAAAAAATACCCAATGTAAAATTTGATGTCCTCATTATAAAGAAAAGGGTTATATTTGGTCAATTTGAATTATAAAGATGACCAAAACTTGATTTAATGAGGTTTCTCCATTAAAAGGCGATAAATTAGCCTTTTAATGTATATTATGCTTAAATTAGAATCATTCAAATTTTAAGCCTTTAAATTTTATTGGATAAAAGTAAATACATCTAAAAAACATGTATAATCATATTGTAGTTAGATTCGTTCATTCCCGCCACTACAACGTCTTGGAGTTAACTATCATTTAAAATAATAATATTATATTATTAGTGTGCAACGTAAGATTCCAATGAAACTCATTGTTGCGTATCGGGTATGCTATCAAACATAGAAACCCTTTTAAAGTAAAATTAATATTTAATTCACAAATATTCATAATTATGAAATACATATTATTCTTCATTTACTTGGGATGTTATAGTTATAATGTGATCTGACTTGGTTAGCCTATCAATCATAACCCATATTGCATTATTCTCTATTTGGGTACGAGGAGACCCACACACAATGTCCATAAAGAACTCATCCCATTTCCATGTAGGTACTGGATGTGGTTGAAGAAACCCCAAAGGTTTCTGGTGCTCAGATTTCACTTGTCGGAACTTATAGAAATTAAATACTAAATCAGGAGTGTCTCATACCATAACCAGCCACCAGAACTTCCACCTCATGTCATACAACATTTTTGTGGTTCCTGGGTTCACAAGCAACATCGAATTTTGGAAAACCACAATCATTTAATTTCTTGTTGTTAATGAAAAAATGAATCAATTTTGATATCATAGAACAATATCTTTGGAAGAATACCATAGGGAAATTATCTCCCCACCATAATGGGATTATCTAATTCTACGAAACTCATCATCAAGATAGTGATCATGAAGAAATGTCTTGAGAAGAGTTGATTTCAACTACACAATGGCTAAAGATACATCAGCCCCTTCATCCTGACTCCAATATGAAATTGCGCAAAGAGAGCCACCAATTTCCACTCTTCCAAAGATTATTTCAATGCCTAGTTTGGAAGCTTCCTACTCAAAGCGTTAGAAATTACACTCCCTTACCCCGGGGAATAGGCGATTTGAATTTCAAAATACTGTAGGTACTCCACCCAACGCCACTGCCGAAAATTCAAATATTTTTTAGAGAAGATATAACTCAAGATTTTTTGGTCTGAATACACTGTAATCCTTTGGACAAAATGGTAGTTCCACAAACTTTTTAGTGTGTTCATCACAACTTTATGTTCCAGATCATTGTTAGGATAATTTTTATCATGTGGCCTAAGATGACAATATCCATATGATACAAAATGTTCACCTTGAATAAGAACGTAGCCCAAGCTAGAACCTTATGCATCACAAAAGACCATATAGCCCTGCCCAGCTTCTAGAAGAGTTAACACTGGTACAATAGTCAATAGACATACCAGCTCAATAAAATAACTCAACATTTATCATCCCACACAAACGTCACCCCCTTTTGAGTCAAACGTGTCATTAGACAAGCCAAAATTATAATCCCTTCACGAACCTACTGTAATATCCACCTAAGTCGAAGAATCTACATATATCTAATACATTTCATGGCCTCTATCATTTCATAACATCCTTCACCTTCTCAGGATCAACTGATACACCTAGTCAAAACCCCACGTGTACGAAATATTTCACTTCTAGTATCTAAAAATCACACTTTGAATGATTGGAATAAAGGAAGTGATTTCTTATCAGGCTTAGAAGTGTCCTTAGATGTTTCACATGATCCTCCTCTGACATATAGTAGACAAGAATTTCATCCAGAAAGATTATGAAAAAGGTATCCAAATACTCATGGAAAATAATTTTCATTAAACTCATATCAAATGAAAGAGAATTTTTCAATCCAAAGATCATAATAGGGTACAAAAAGTGATCATACCAACTCAAAAAGGTAGTTTTTGGAATGTCAGATTATTTTATCCTCAACTGACGGTAACTAGTTTGATGTTCTATCTTTGAAAACCACTTCCCCCATTTTATCTAATCAAACATATCATCAATCAGTGGAAATGGATATTTGTTCATTATCATAACTCGATTGATCTTTTGATAATGAACACATATGAAAAGAGAACCATCATCCTTCTTAGCAAAGAGAACTAGTGCTACCCAAGGTGACACACTTGGATGAATAAATCCTTTCTCAAGGATTTCATCTAACTGAGACATCAGCTCTTTCATCTCATCTGGTTCCATTTAGTAAGACGGGATAGAGACCAGTTGAGTTTTAGACATTAAGTCAATAGAAAACTCAACCTCTCTCACCGGTTTCAGACTAGAGAAATCTGAGGGTATCACATTGGAAAACTAAATGAAAACTAGAGGAAAGTCACTATCAATTGAATCTTACTCTAGGTCTAAAAAAAACTGATATGACTTTCTCCAACTCTGGATAAGATGGTCCATCTCTTCTCTACATTGGGTCCCATTCCCCTTAAAAAAAGGGGGTACAAGTCTGGGTGTGGTAAAGTAGAACCATCCAAGATAATAATCAATTCAAGATTTGTTGGTAATGATCCAATCCATCATGAATATGACGTCAGGAGATTTCATGTTAAGAACCAGAAAACACCAAGCTAGCTCGACTTTTGATAGAGAAAAGACATAGGCAGGACTTTGGAAACCCTTCTCTCTCATTATACCACGGGGTGTAGTAATATCCATTTCCCAATATAGTTTATCCATATAAAGATTAAGCAGTTTAACAATAAATGTTGAAATAATATAGTGATATGTACCAGTATCAAAAGAGAAGTCACTAATGACGATGAAATGGTAATGGCACCTCTCACAGTTGTTGGACCCCTGTCTACTTCCTCTAGAGACTCATCCACTGTGTGAAGAGGCATCGTTCTGGATGCCTTTGCATGGAACACTTTTCAACATGAAGAAACTGATTTCCCCATAGTGTTAAAAGGAGATGATGATTTTTTCCCACTACATGGGGTAGATAAATGATGGCAGAACATCTGTAAGTTTCTAGAACGTCTGTAGGATCTACAGTTCTATGGTCTCTCAATGCAAACCCTCCTAGAATATCGAATATTTTTACACTAGTAGAAAGTCATAGAACTTCTTCATGGAGTTGTAAGAGGTATGAAATGACTCTTCCATCTAGAACATCCATGAGTATCACCATGATTCCATTTTCCAATTAAAGGAATCAACTCTTTCATAGGGATAGAAAGGAACTCCCATCAACCCCGACGTACCAACAAAGTCCATCTCAATCATCATCTACATATCCAGCACATCAGCATAAGTGGGAAGATTTAGTAAGAACACCTGAGAAATGATATCTGATCGAAGTACCAACTCGATCCATCAAGCCTTCATCTTATCATTTGATACAATATCATGGGAAAACCCCAACATCTTAGAAAAGATATTTTAATACTCAGTCATCGTTTTGTCAGCCTGCTCCAGCTTGAAAAACTCTACAGCCTTAGCCAACACCATTGTCAATGTATAGAACTAATTGGTAAAAAGAAAATTTAATTCTTTAAATTATAATCCATCATGTATCTCTACCATCACCATAGTGTCCCACAATCTCCTACTAGGTCCCTACAGCACGAAGGTGTCACACTTCACCCTGATCACTTTTGATGTCTTCAAGGACTCAATCAGATGTTCTATCTTGCCCAACCATTCCTCTACATGTTGGGGATCAGTGGAGCCTTTAAAGACTGGTGTATTCTGGAGAATTAACTCTTAGGGATGATTCTAAATAACATTCCCATGGAGATCTAGATCTACTTCTTGAGTAGGAACTAGAGGTGGTGCATGTCGCAGTGCTTGGATAGTGCACACAATTACCTTAACCAGATTTGGGTCAAAATTAGGATTTTCTTGTTGAGGTTCTGTAGAAGCCTTTTCCTTTATCTGATTCACACATCTCTTCGAAGCCATGATACTGCACAACATCAACAGATAAAAAATAAAAAATAATTAAAAAGTCAAAAAATGTAAAATGAGAAAATATTCTCAACAGAAGAGACAAAAAAGATTTCGATTTCAACCTATCCAAAATTCTATAGTAAAATTACTAGATCTAATCCACAAGATGTATTTCCCTAACCAAACCTAGAAACTTATGGTTTATTATTGTGAGATATATCCAGACACTCAATCAAATCAACCTCTTATGTCCTGATAAGATCTAAACAAATCCATACTGACTTCATGAAAAGGGAAGATCAACAGCCTCCTATGATAAACATTTGTCACTAACCATCCCATGTTCCCTAGTAATATGATAACTGAGCCAGTCCTAACATGACCCGAAGGGTATTCACAATCCCCAAGGGCTGGAGACTAGCCCCTGTCTTCATACAACATACACATGTGAATGATTTTTTCAAAAGAATGTGGAAACGAAAGATAAAAGACAATATGCATATCAATAGAAAAAATCTACTAGGAGTAAAAGTACCAGAAAAAAAAAGAAGCATAAAAGGAAAAGTACTATAACCTAAATTACAAAACAATAAAACAGCCCCAAGGTCCCTAATGACACTTCTCACCACTTCCAAAGCTCAAAATCTAGATCCACCTTTAAGAGATCCCTTCCCTTTGCTTGATCCTGTAAGGAGAAAGTCTACAAACACTTGAAGGAAAGATTAGGGTGTGAGGATAAGCCTAGTAGAATACCACCTAAGATTCTATAACAGATGAAAAATATAGATTATACAAACATACTTATTCAATTATCGAAAGATAATGGTTTTTCAATCCAAAGGAATATTTAAACAAAACATGTTAAACAATTTCAATATTATAAAAAGATTCATTTAAAGAACCAAATTTACTTTACAAGGGATGGAATATTTCTAAAATAATTATTTAAGTATGGAATTTATATAAAATAGTTTATATAAATTCTGCATGCATCTAAAGCAATTCTAACAAACATTGACATACAATTATATCTCAAATATAAATAAACTAGTGAGAAACATGGTCATATTCAAAAGGGTACAATAGTATTAACTAGCTGTAGGATTCCACACTCTCTATGTGAACTCAAAAAAAATGTATACACATAACCCTATGAAACTGGCCAAAGGAGATGCATCAGCAAATCGTCGGGGATATGACCCACCCCAAGTATGTTTTAGAACATTTTCATTATATAGAGTGTATCGAAATAACTCCCAAAATACATAAGGCTTGTATGCACTATTACAGGATTGGTGTACTATTTTAAGACATCTTAAAATACAATCAATCCCATTTTTTCATTTCAAAAGTACCAATTTCTTTCCATTTTAATCCAAACTGTTTTTATGAAAAAACATTCTTTTCACAAGATAAAACCACTGAGTTTCTATCATATCATTTTACGCCATTTTAATGAGTTTAAAATCCATTCAAAATTAATTCCATACTTTTTGTAATTAATTTTCACGATTGAATTCCACAATTTATTTGAAAATAATTCCATTTAATCTATAATTTAAATTAAACAATTTAAATCATCCAATTTCCATAAACTCGCCCCAATTCAATGGAATTTGGGGTTTTCCAAATTTACTTTCCAAAACCATTTCAAATCCTTTAATTCATTGGAATTGTGTTTTTATCAAAGCAATTGAGAGAAATATTAACCAATTGAATTTAAATCAGTAATTTAAATAAATCAAGAAATTTGATGGTAATCAATTTGGAAAATCAGGATGGAACCACCTACCTCTTTTCTGAAGAATGACACTCGCAACGGCACCTGTCAACGATAAAGAAGGTTTAGATGTCCTCAAAACTATACCTAGTATAAAGATCCAATACCGAAAGAAATTGATCCATCAATTCCAAGATAAACCATTGAAAACCTAAGTGGATAAGAAAAGGGAAACCTGAATAATAAGGGGAACACTTACCCAAGAATCCCACCACAAGAAGAATGAATATTCCAAGATGCTAGTTTTGATCTGGAAGGAGTTGTGTATCTAAAAACATCACCATAACATATCCACGTTGAGTAGTAAGAAATATAAAATGAAAAAGACTGATAGAAACATCAAAACATGTGACTTTAAGCTAGTTGTGGTCCGAGTCATGATGTGTAACTTTGGTTCATGCCGTGTAGGACATGCTGGATAAGTACTCCAAAAAACCTGTCGCCTTGGGTTAAAAATTTGGTATTCATCACCAACATGATGTGTAACTTAGGTACACGACATGTCCCAACTCAAAGCACGACCACCCCATTCACAACATAAAACTAGCTCAAAGTACATGTCGTATACTTCAGGGACACAATGTTTACTTTAGGTACACGATCTGTGCTAGTCCTAAAACCTGCAGTAAACCACAAATAACTATTTTTAAGGATTTTTTACTAGATAGGGACTTTGAAAACGTAGAAAATTACCTGTTCAAGGTAATAGAATGTTATATGGTCTCTGTTTTATTCTCATTGGTGGTCGTCACTTTTTGGATGGGTCATGTAGTTGAGCTCCATCGAGAGAATTGGCCGCTCATTCCTCAGCTCTTTCTCTAGGACTTCGCCACTCTCTCCAAGGTGGACCTTTGTGGTGGGTATTCTTGTAATATTTGGATGTGGGGGTGAGTAATCATAAGAATATGGTGGTGGTTCCGTTTTTTCATGATCTTAGAGGTTGACAATGTGTAGGATATTTTTTTATATAGGGGAATTGAACGATTATGATGATTGAAAGTGTTTTTTGGGTTCAACCTGCATGTTCAGCACTTCACTGTTCCACATCCTGTTGGTTTTTTTGGATATTTTGTTTCTAGAATGTGTAATAATATAGATTATCTACAAGGAACATCTCTATATGATGATTTAGAGAAGAAATTATTCACCAAATCTTGTCCATATAGATTTGGACAATCGAGAGGGTATGACTTTTATCCATCGGAACTAGGATTGTGCAACCCAACATGGGATAACTTGTCGAGTGGTCTTGAGAAGTAGTAATATTGACATAACAATGTAATCACTCGGGAGGGGTATTTCTTATAGCTCCTTTGATGAGTTTCTTTATAAGTTTATTAATTTGTTGATGTTTTTTGGGTTCACACTTACCCTTTAAAAGTGTCATTTGAAATTACAAAAACCAAAATTGACTATGGTAGTAAAAGTCAGTCACCTTGGTAAGGGTTAAATGTCGTAAAATGGATAAACTAAGTTAAAATGTCACTAAATATCACAAAAACAAATCCATAAATGGGTTTATAGAGGATAATAAGGGCTAAACATTATATATTTTCAATTATTATTTACTTGGATCCACTATATTTGAGTATGAAATTTCTTTAATAATAAAAAATTAATATTTCTAAAAATTCCACCTCTCAATTATTATTATTACTATTATTATGAGAATGATAATTTTAAAAATAATGTATTAATAGTTTTAAATGATGATATTTATAAATACTAAATTATACTTGTCTTATAAATACATTTTTTTAACATTATTTAATAATATAATTATAAAAAATTCACCCAAAACCTTGACACAACACTAGTGAAATCATTACAAAGTCCATGTTAAATTAATATAGAAATAAAAAATGTGATAATATTTTGATTATCAAGAAAATTAAATAGATTTTAGAATTAAACGTAATTATTATCTATTAATTTTATTTTATGAATTATAATTCCTGGGATGCCTAGATATCTTTGAATTTAAATTATGAAAATGACCCTAAAAATGACTTTAAAGGGTATTTATCGTAGAAAATGATTTAAAAATATTAAAAATATTATATGGAGTGAATTTGGATAGATAAGTGTATAAGTATTCATCAATTTTGAATTTATGATCCACTAGTATTTTTAAAAATTCACATTATACCCTTAAAACATAATATTTGTGAACACGCTAATGTTTTTTTTCCTTATATAAAGGGAAATCAATATAGATATTCCAAAAACATAAGGCATTTTAGTTTTATCTCAAAAAAATTCAACACCTCCCTAAACATGTCTGGAAGCCCTTGGTGTGACCATAAACCACTCTTCCAAAGGCTTTAAATTCAATCTAAATTCGGATTTCAATTTAAGAGTTAATTATCTTAACCATTTTATTTTAGTTTTTTTCATCTTTAATATCCTTTATAATATATTTTTGGAATACTAATAAAAAGAAGTATGTATAATTATTGTATTAAAATTTCATTATTTTTATGGAATAATCACTATCTACCCCCCATCTATTTGAATATTAAAATAGTGATTTATTTACGTGTAGATTACCACCACCATTAATGGTTTATTTCATTTTTCATCAATGACTTACATGATTAGTTCATTAATATATTTAAATTATGAATATTATATATACATATATTTAATGATTAATGTTATTGAAAATAAATATGTGATAACAATTTACCATTCTATTTAATTTATCTTCATCATAAAACTATTCTGTAATTATAATTGTCACTTTAGTAACATTTTTTTAATCCATTAATCTTATATAAATTTCAGATTACCACTGTTAAAAAACATGTTGTTTCTCATTTAATCGTTATAACGTGTTCTTGTTTTTGTTATTTTTACAAAAAAATAAGAATAGTTCTATATTTTTTATATTAAGACTGATTAAGAAAATATAGATACTTGTAATAATATGTAATAATTATTAACTTAATATTTTTTCACAATTATTTAGTGGGAACATTAAAATGTGTATTTACCAATAAATTTAAATATTTTATTAATTCAAAAATCACTTAAAATATATTTTTTACGTGTTCTATGTGATACATCAATTTAAGTTCCATGAAATGACTATAGGATGCCAAAAATATACAAAAATCAATTATTTAATTGTCATGAAAATTCATGAGGTGAAAAACCCATGGACAATTCTTGAAGATTGAAACTACAAAAGAAATTTTTGTAAGGTAAAATGAATTTTGAACACCCAAATGTTAATTTTAACAGGGAAAAATTAATATATCGATAATAAGAAATTATTAATGGGTATTATAAAGTAAAATAAAAATGAATGAGTTTTTTATTCATTTTAATAAAAAACAAAAATTTATTATATAGGGATTTTATAGCATGTTTGACAAATAATAAGTTTATGGTAGGGGTTTCATGGTCTTGATTTCAATTCCTTGAGGAATGTTTAATTTTTTGCACCATGTTTTATTTTATATAGTTTTCTTATAATTAACTACTTCATGAATGTATTATAATAAATTTTTTATGTAATACATGGAATTTAAAATTTCAAATAATGTAATTTATTTCAATGTATTTTTATTCATGTGTTATAAAAGTCATAGGAGTTATTTGTCTCAATTTACCTTTCTTAAAACATATTTTAAATTATACATATTTTCTTATTTAACATGATTTAATTACTATCTATTTTCATTTTATCATAAATAAACATTTTCCATTTTTTTTAAAATTTATTTCATTTCCTATTTCTATGTTCATTTTATTCATTATGAATCCTTTGAGGGGATTCTTATCTCATTTTACATTAGTTGAGTTATTTTATTCTAACATTAATTTTTATACTCTATGATTATGTGATCTATATTAATAAAATGTTTATGTTTTTTTTCTAATACATTTTTATGAATACACTTTTCTGCCAAATATTCACTTCATTGATATAATCCTACTTCACTTGTTACTCTCCTAGTAAGGGTTTCTCATCTCAAATTCCCTTATTTTAGAAATATGTCATCTTTTGAAACTATTCTCATTTATATAGTGTATATACTACCTAATTGAAATAATGTATCATGAATATCTATATATTTAAGATATTTTATGTTCCTTATCATGTTATTTCTTTAATGGGGGTTCAGGTTTGTAAAAATTAAGATATTTTCCATTAAATTGATTCCTTAAAATATTTAAAGACTTTTTCCCAACTCTTTTTCCTCCACATCAATATTATTTATAATATTTCAAGGATATTTTATCTATATTTCAATTATTTCTCAATTTCATTTTAAATATCTATGAATTTCTTTTCAAAGTGTTAAAAATTTATATTTATCACATCTTCCATATGAGTTATGTTTTACTTTCTTTATAAATGAATGAAAAGATTGTTTCTTAAATGTTGTCCACATGAATTAATTTTACTAAAAATATTTATATTGGTTTTTATAAATATTATTTTTCATGTTATCATGTTTTTACAATATATATTAACTTAATATTTTTAATGATTTCTTATTTTTAATTATTATCAAGTAAAAGGAAATATAATATTATTTTATTGTGATAACTAAATATTATTAATATGAAATGTTTAAACGTATATTTTTCTAAGTTATATTATGAATTCACATGACCATATATGTCTTATTCATGATATAGTTTTTCGAAAATATATGTGATGATAGATGGTTTTGATATATACCTCCAACACATTGGGTAATTATTTATTCCCTATGTAAAATATTCTATAATTAATTGGGTAGGTTATTCAATTATAAGGGTGATTGTAGGAGTGAATATGAATATGACGTACAAGTAACATTCCAGATTATTATTTTTCTTTTTTGATTTATGATGAGATGGTTATATGGAATTATTGAGATAATAAGATGAAACACATCAATGTTATGGACTATTGTTATTGAATAAGGACCTCACACTCATTTTTACTCATGTCACATGTCAAGCATCATGCAACGAATAATGATTTATGATATACGATTAATTGGTTATAATTTTATTATAAAATTTTAAGGAAACATGATTATTTTCTCTTACAAAAACAATCATATTATCCTCACATATGATCATCGATTAATATTGGTAATATTTAACCCTATAGAGTGTTTGGGATGACACATATTGTATAGAGGGATTCTCTAATATAGGAGGGTGAATCAAGTTGTAAAATGTTTCTTCTAATTAGAAGGATATATTCATCATATTTTTTGAAACACATTAAATTAGTGTTATTAAACATTAACCAAAAATACATAACTTTACATGAAACAGAAAAAAATACATAGCTTACAACAAAAGGATAGTACAAAGAGGATACACCAAGGATGTTTTTTTCACACCTAAAACCATTAATATTAACAATATATCAGGCATTAAAATTTTTTATTCACTATTAATTCATTCCTGGATGATTCATTTGTAAAGAGTTTAGGGACAACATTCTGCCTCCCTTAGATCACCTTTAATGACTCTTCTTTTCACACTACATTGAATGAAGTCTTGCTCAGTTTAACAACTTTAAGGACACTGATATTTCATCATAAATTTATTATTTTAATTCCATAATTATTTAATAATTGTGATTCTCCAATTCCCTCATTGGTCTTCAAAATACCAACAATAAAAATTCCACATGATAAATTCCATTTAAACACTATTTTACGCACACATATCACACAAAGAACTATTCAACACACAACAACCATCAGTTAGATAACCTTGGAACACATACCATGAAAAAACTGTTTTCTTTACACTAAGAATGTGAACTTCCTATGAACAAAGATCCTACCTAAAATTACCACTTTAAAATATTCTGTGTACTAGCTTCAATATATTAACCGCATGAAACTGCCATGTGTACTTTTCATCGCTTGAATTATCCTCTAACCCTAATTACCATGAACTACCTTTTCTTTATCTGCATCACATTTTTATTAAACTCATAGATTTATTCTAATGTTTTTTATGATTAATTATTTCAAAAGTGTGTTATTTATTATAAAATCCTACAGAATTCCCACAAAACACGAATATATTAATTGAACCATTATTTAATCAAATGAAATCCAACATCAAGAAGTAACCACAAAATGGGTTTCTATATATCACCACCATTCAAAAAATATATTAACATATGATCCATTTACCTCATGATACATCCTCAGAAAACATCACTATATAGGCTTCTCAGTATCACTTCCTTCTAACTACATTTATCATATGTGTTATTTGTACTCCCTCTATAGTTTCCCATCTATGGTGTGGGTTTCCCATAGAAAACTCCATTTGCACACTTTTCTTGTAGAACACATTTATATTTATTTATTTTTATACCATTTATGTGATCCTGGAACTGTCTAGGAGGTCCATGCACCTAACATGAAAAATACCATCATTTTCCTTCAAACCTCTATGAAAAAACATGAAGTCATAAAGAAATCCACTAAAATTTTATTAGAAATTAAATTAGTAACCATAAGGAAACTATGCCATTAAAATGTATTCTAATCTTAAATATTTAATAAAATATATCTTTATTCATCAAAAACCCTGATCAGTCAAACAATTATTCACAATAGACACAACATTCCATCAAATGCTAGCTTAGATCACAGTGGTTCTGACAACCCTTCTTATGCCTCTTGTTTTATAGGTTGTAAAGATGGGTATTATTCTTCTTTACTATAAAATAGAATCTTGTGTGGATAATGTTACAGAATATGTTGAATACTTTTTAAAAAAAAGTAATTTATTGGTATAAAGAACAAAATATCCATATGATGAAAAATATATGGGTTTTGTTAGTTAATTGTTTTTTAATTCATTAAAAATATATACCTAAATGGGATTGGGTATTACGTTGCTTAATTTTGGTTATTTATTTTGTTATTATGGGTGGTTTAATTTTCATTACTTCAGTTGTAATAAATTCTGTATCTAAATGATTTTTCATTAGTACCAGATATGGGTGCATGGGTATGAGGGTTTACATAACTCCCCTAAACACATGCATAATAAAAATACACCAACTCTTTTATAAATTAATAGAAAATTAAAAATATTAAAGCCTCACAATAAAATCAATATTTTATCTTCTCAAAATGAATAAGATGTTATTGTGATATTTTATAAATCAAATTATAATAAAAAATACTCTAAAGAACCACAAAAACATTTAATAGTATTAAATGAATTATTAAATATTTGAAAAAAGATTAAAAATAGTGTCCAATAGTTAAGCATGGTCAATTAAAACAAATAAAACAAGATATGAATACATTATCTCTACTTAAAATAGAATATTAAATAAAATATCATTCTATCATGCTAAATAATAAAACTATAATGGGTTTTCATGTTGTCCATATAAAATTCCTCACCTAGGAAAATAGAGAGGTTTTGGTTCCCCATAATCTTTCACAATGCCTTTTGGAAGCCAAACCGAGTATAATCTTCCAACATTACAATTACTGAATAATATACCAATAAACATATTATTTCACCCAAGTAGTAGTACAAATATTTCACAATATTTATAAGTAAAACGACCATGAAATCCATATTTAATAAAATTAACAGTATAATTAAAAAAATTATCTTAATTTATTATCACATTTAAAAAAATGGACTAGGTATCCAAATTTTACTATTGAAATAATCATTATTTTAATTGGATTCCTCAAAAATTATCATTCATTCATGATTTATCCAAATACTTTTTTAAAATTCTATTCTTCTTAGGAACATCAGTTAAATCATTACAAAAATATTTCATTACAATTGGAAGTAGTGTTAGAATAACTATCCTTAAACTATTTCTTCTCGTTATTTTATTTAGACATATTATACATCATAAAAAATTCCTCTATCCCCTTTATAAAAACTCATTTATATTGTATATTTTAATTTAAACTCTTCTATTTAGTGTTTTTATCTATTCTCTAATCTTAAAAACATCAAAATAAACATCCCTTTTTCTCCTTTTTGAAATTCTTGTTTTACTTCTTTATTTAAATGTATTTATCACCAATAATCACTACATTATTTTTAGATTAATAAACCCTCACTGTTAACTATTTAATAATGTCATTATTATATATAAATAATGGTTAGAATATGAGTATAATGTTCTTGATATGGGAAATGAATATTCTACCTCAATAAATTTAGCCCTGAAAAATACATTACTATAATTATTATTTAAATTATATGAATCACCAGATGTGGGAGGATAACTTGATCATTTCATCAATAGATTCTTCTCTTTAATCTTTTTACAAGATAGTTTTTCCCGAAGTTTATAGGTTTTCTACATTCATGAAATATTGGTTCTTTTGATTTAATATAGTTTATAGAATATTTTTGTTACTATTTTCATAGAATAAATATCTTTCAAAAAAAATTTATTTCTAACCATAAAAAAGTACCTCACAAGAATTTTTATTATATAAATGCTAATGATTATATCCAATATATATATATATATATATATACATAATAAATTATTCAAATAATCTAAAGAATCAAAATTTTAAAGGTTTATCTCCAATTATAAATGTAAGGACCCATATATAGATGTTAAGAGATAAGTGGGGGTAAATTTTAAATCTTAAAATGATCAGAGTAATTTAAAAATCATGTAGAATATAGTGATCAAAAGGATTAATTAATTCTAGAATAAATATTTTTTTTAGTGACTGTGAACACTGGACACATCATAATAATAAAAATGAGATCACACAAGATCTTATATTAGTTCAAATCTAAATGATATTATTTTTACTCTTTACACGCTCAAACAAAGAGTTTACATATACACTATAAACACTTCACTAGGTTATGTATTTTTTGAATGGAGGTGCCTAACGGAGTCCCTCCAGGTGCATCCCTAAACCAATTTCTTTTTTATTGAATATAGGAATATCAAACCTTGTACTTTATGGGATTTATAAACACCTAAATCATATTTTTTTTGGATTACCATAACAATCACATGCCTTTAAATGGAGGTATTAGTAGTGTGTGGGATGCATTATAAAATTATATAATATAAGAAAATACAAAACAAATTAATGTATAAAATATTTTAAAGTAAAAAATGTATTTATATTTTGTTACTACTATATAAATAATAGATTTAAAACTTCATAGTAGATGAATAATGATGGATCACAGGTGATACAAAAAAGGTGGTGATTAAAAATTTAAATATCCCAAAAAAATAGCACTTTAGTGTTCTCTAACAATTCATGTATCAACACTATAAAATGAATCACCATAAATTAAATAATATAAAATGGATAATTTAATCACATAGAATTTCAAGGATCATTTTTTATGATAAATGCATAACTTTATGAGGAAATATATTATAAAATATAGTCAGCATAATAACTATAAATAATCATTTAAATCATAATTAAATCCTCTATTATAATGACTATTTGATCATTGAGACTAATTCTAGTAAACATATTTAATAGCCTCTTCAAAATTATAACTATTTATAATTTTTAATAACATATCCTAGATTATCAATCATAGATAAGTATTAGAAATACTATAATATATGGTGATAGAAATTTCTCTATATTAATTAATTCATAATTTGAATATCATTATATTCTATAATTATATTTTAAAAACATAACATCTTATAAATATTTAACCATAATATATGAAATTTAATGTTTAATGACTTTACTAAAAAAAATCATAATCCTAATGAGTAAGATTATTTCATTCAGATTATTTACTTAAAAAATATAACTAATACTAACCACTAAAATCATTATTGAATAAATAAAATTGATTTAAAAATAGTGATGTACACATAAAAGTAACATCATTTGAAAAAATTCCAAACATAAAAGTTAATTTTTACTTCATGTATCATATGTATAAGTAACATTATTTGAAATAATATTAACCTCCCCGATATACGTAATTGATATTCATTAATACGTGATAGTCTTATAATTTATAAATTATCCAAATTTTTGTAATTTATAAGTGTAATAATGTAAATACTTATAGAAATATTAATTTTATAAAGTTTGATAGGTATGAAAAAACTTCGACAATGTTTTAACGAGTAATGATGATTTTCTTTATCTAAATTAGTTACATAAGTATCAATTTTAGCCTCACTAGAATATATAGTAGTCATTTATTTGGAAAAAAATAAGATCATTAGATACATAACATTCATGTTCTATCTACTCAAGGTTTCCTTCAAGATATTATGAATATGTAATGGTCCTTTTCCAGTATTTATTATAATTAACTTAATAAGATTTTTATAGACATGAAATATGAGAAACTAGAATAAAAACTCATAAATAGCAATAATAAATGATAAATAATAAACATATAAGAAAAAATAATGAAAAAACAAAAAAAATTACAAAAATTGATGAGATAGTGAATCAATTTTCTAACATAATAAATAAAATTGAAAATATCCTATAAATATTATTTGGTAAATATTATTTAGTTAATTTTTATGAGATGGGTTATCATTATGAAAATTTTATTTTAGTGTTGAAAAAAATTGATCAGTTAATTAATACCATTCCTTTAAAGTATATGGATTATGTTATTGGTAATATTGTAGACATCAATGAAAGTGATCAATAAAAATATAACGTACAATATGAATCTATTTCAGATATGTAAATTATAATAATATATATTTTTTATTCTATCGATTATGATAATTTAAAAAATTATTTATTTGATTTGTTATTTATGGTAAATTATTATTAGAATATTGAAGCACCTGAATAAATTTAAAAATACAATTCTACACCCTATCTTGTGATTTTAGAAAAGTTAATTTTATTTGATGAAGTTGACTATACAATAATGATACCTAGAGTGGTGTGACACTCAACATATTTTCATCAGGAAGTAACACTATCTATATTAATATAATTATTAGGTAAAAATAATATGTTATGAATCTTTCCATGATAAAAATAAACTTTATTGTATTATATTTTAAAAGGTATAAAAAATAAACTAATGGATCAAATTAAGAACTTCACATGAGGGAAAATATGTGTGAATGGTTAATTATTGTTTCTTTCTTGATATGAAAATATAATAATATTAATTTTTTAGTGAGAGGAATGAGATCATGTCACATTGGTGAAAGGTCATGAAACTTTTATTCAACTTTTTTCATATAATTTTGATGTTGCAACCATTAATAGTAGTATGGTGCATGGACCCTTTGCATAAATTAATTTATATTTTTTTTATAAAACCAAATCCCATTCTACATGATTCATAAGGATGGTGGAAGACCAAAAATTATATATTTTTTAAATAGTGAAAGCTTATATGTTAAACTCCCCTCCCAAAAAGATCAGCACTGACTTTTGACAATAATGATGTTCTTAAAAGATGATTTCACTTGAATTATGAAATTTGAGAGCTCTCATTCATATATTTTATAATGTAAGGTAACCTAGTCAACACTGATTATGTTATATTATATAATTTCTATCATTAGTAGACCATATACACATCTTCGTTAAAGATTTTTTCTTCCACATAAGTAAGTCATTGTGGTATAAGGATGGGTTATATCCATTCAACCACAACGTCCAAATAGAGTTAATATACGAGGATATGATGTATAACCCTGATATTTGACCGAGATATGATCATACATAATTGGATATAAATTAGTAGAAAGTTATAGAGAATCTCATGAAGCCAATATAATAAGATATTATATACGAGATACATGGACTATAGAGAGATTTCCATCATCATGATCACGTATTACAGAGTATCAAATAAATTCAAATAGATTTTCCTTTTTTGTTAAAGTTTTTTTGGATGAAACTATATGTTTCTATAGTGGTATCCCCAACCACCCCCACAACCATTACAAATTGAGAACCCCATGAGATCAATGGAAAATTAAAATATTTAAATATATTTCATTGCATTATATTTTAAATAACTAATACTATTTTTATCAATCATTATGTCATAAAACTAACACATATACTCATTAAAAAAATCCATATATCAATCGGTAACACTTATGTGTTATAATAATAAGAACATGAATTCATATAATTGGTAATATCTATTACTTAAATACTTATTTAAAATGATTTTATCAATTTATACGTAGTTATACTGTTTTTCACAATATTCCATGACTTCTAAAAAATTATTTTTACTAATTATTTATTTTTTATCCTTATTTAATATAAATAAAAATTTATATTAACCAATAATTAAAATAAAAACATTTTATAAATTTAACCCCTTCTTATAAATTTCTATACACATCCTTCTAGAGTTAGTCTTGGAGAAAGGTATGAAATTTAAAATCATTCTTCATTTTTTAAAAGAATATTATAAATCTTAAGAACTACATTAAAAGGAAACTACCTTTGTTTTAAACTCATTGAAAATTAATAATCCCATATATTTTCATTGAAATATTGACAATATATTATTTTTTTATTTCCACCCATTTATTCTATTTATATTTTTAGGGATCTTTTTTTTCATAAAAATATATATCTAATTGGAAATGAGTTGACTAATCCAATGACTTCATTTTTAAATCATCTCATTTCAACTAATTTCATTTATTTGAGAAATATAAATTATTTTTTATTCCAAAGGTAATTAAATTTTTAATTTATTTATACAATAACCCTAATATTTAATGATACATATACTAATAATGATCCATTAATTAAATAACTAATAAATATTGTACAACTCTTTCAAAAGGAATTTGATCAATCAGTTACTTATATTAATATTATGTGCATTTAATGGTGAATAATATTATTTTATTTGGTATAAGAACATTTTTAAGCATATGAGATTATTTTTGGCGGAAATAATTTATTTCACATAACTTTATTTGATGTTTATATGATTATTTTAAAAAAATATATTAATAAAAATTTAAACATCGTGAAGAAAAATCTATGAAAAATTTGAGCATCTTATTTAGTCCTTATAATTTTTTAATCCTCTATTTTCTTGTAGTTTTATTTTTAAATTCATTAAATATATATGGAAATCATCCATGATTATCAAAGTTGGGTATAACTCTAAAAAATATGTCTTAATAGAGTGATAGTTTGGTAGTTCTCATGATACATGGATGAGGATAATTATTTTCAAAAATAATAAATGTGTAAGATTTTTTTTGATTTTATTTTGGATAAAAAATTATACAATTTTGGATAAAAGGATCAATAATTTTTCAATTTATTATTTTGTTATTGATTCATTTGAGTTTTAATGTTTTATTCATGATTTTCTTTTCCTATAAGGGTAGTAGTTTACATGTGTGCGAATTTTATATTGATGATTTTGTATCTAATTTTGTATATACTCTTTTCATATTATAATTTTTTATAACTAATTTAGTTAGTAATAAATTATTTAGTTAGGACTTTTCTCAAATATCCTTAGAGGTAAACAAATGAAAATGGTATTAAAAATGTATCAATCTATAGATAGGGTGTGTAATTATACAAAATAAACATAGAAAGGGATGAATTTTGTAGAAAATTATATGGAGCTTCACTAATATTACATAATTAAACATGGGGGGTTTCTATTCTCACCTACTAGATATTAGTTATGAATTAATGATATTATTTTTTACAATATGTATGGAATTTTTCATTTATTCATGAAATTTCAGAGTGCCTCCATGATATAATAATTATGGACTATCTAATTTTTGATAATTTTAAGGGGATAGTCATAAGGGGATGTGAATAAACTTATATAAGAAATAATTAACTTCCAAATATAAAGATATTCCAATGAGAAAGATTCTGATGAAAGGGGATCAAAAATCAAAAATTGAGGAAATTTTTTTCTTTTTATATTATATTAAATTCATAGAATTATCATCAATGAACAATTAATACATGTGATATTGAGGTGAGGATTGAACTAAAAGGAATAATTCATTATGTTTGATTAAAACTTATTTTTTATTATTAATGTTGTTTTCTCAAAATTTCATAAAGGATTTAGAGTGGTTTTCTTTTGAAATGATAATTATTTAGTGATTTATTTTATTTTATCCAGTTGGTAAATACTACAAAATCATCTTCTGTTGATGATTAAAAGAATATTTACTTTATGAAGTTTCATACATAATAATTCTAAACACCAATGAAAAATCAATCAGATGAAACACTGTTAAGATAAAAAATAATCATGAGTAAATGGGAATCAACCCCCTTTAGTATTTGTATATATATTCAATTTTTAAATTAATATTAAAATATAAAAATTATTCTTATACCTAAATAATTATGAAATAGTGTGGAATCCGAAGAATATATATTTAATCTTTTAGAGTAGTTTCATAAGTTCAAAATAATATATATCTTAATTTTATAACTTATAAGTTAATTGTGTATAAAATTTCTCCCTATAATATCCTTTAAAATGGCTCGGGGCCTTTCAGTTCATTTTTTATGTTTTTTTGTTATTGGACGGTGTTATGAGTGATTTTAAAGGACTTTTGGAGGTTCTGTAAAAGTTTGGTCATCTAAAGGCCCACCATGCTATGGTGGAAGGCATAGTGTTGGATATTTTAAAACTTTATAGTGTAGTGAGTGTGCATTTTGGAGTGTTCTTAATATAGCCTTCCATTTTGATGCTTCAACACACTACATGGACTTAATTTTTTTGGTGGTGAAATTATTATTATATTATTTCCTTATAGAAAATATTGTTGATCTCAATTACATGGTGAAGGGAATAGTGATATTAGATCTCTAGGTAATTATTTATGTGAAAAATTGAGAGGTTTTAAATACCTAGAGTGAATTTTTTTTATTCTAAGTGTCCACTTGGTTAAAATAAGAACCATAACAGAACCAAATTGATTGTTATGGTGTCATGAAATTGAGTAGAGGTAAAGCCACATAGGGTGGAATGAAAAATTTAGTTATAAATCATTGTGATAAAGTCCTTGTTATAGTGAATAAAAATGTCTTCTAATTCCTCCATATGTTATGGTGAATTATAAAAATGTATTATTGGGCATTAAAAAACATAAGCAATATGCCATAAATAAATTCATAGTGGGGGTTGAAAGAATTTAATGGTGGTTTTAAAAATAAATGAATTTCAGGGGATATATCCATTTAAAATTTTGTAAGTAGATATCTCTTTTGATTTAGGGGAATCATGTGAGTGGTGTGGGTCACTGGAGCATGGTGGAGGTTGGTTGATATTTATTAATAAATAATGGTTTTGATGTTCCTTATTTTTATTTTCACTCTTTCCCTTTAAAGATAAGTCTAATCATATCCCTCTAACCATCCTCCACTCATTAATTTCACCAATCGCATCCATTTGGATCAATGCAATTAAACCCTATTTATTTTATGTATGCCTCTCCCATATTCTCTTTTCATTGTTCTAATTTCATTAAGAGGTTCATGGTGTAAGGTTTCTCTATGTTCTGTCTAGGTATCAAGCATGTCCTAAAGTTAGGTTGCTTCAGATTAGTTCTAGAGATTCTTCCTTCAAATCTATGGTGTTTTATCCTCATTTATTTTTATCTTGTTCAATGGTTTGTTAAAGATTCATATTTATATAGTGCATTCAAGACACTAAATTTTATATATAAAATCATGTGACTATCATGTGTCCTATTTTTTGGGGTATTAGTATCTAAAACTAAAGAAGATAAATAACTGAGAAGATGAATAAATGGGATGTGATGTTTTATTATATTAATTTATCTATATTTATGTGTTATTCCATGAAATTATATTCTAATTCTATATTTTTATGGTGAGGTATGACTATTTAAAGAATAATATGACCAAAGTAATGGAGAATCCATGAGAATAAAATGTGGTCAGAACCATATTGTTCTTTGATTACTAAATCCCCCTTCAAATTGAAGATTTATTTAATGTTTTCCTATTTAAATGATCTATAAATATATTTTGAGTTTTTCCATCAAAATGTTCTTATTTATGTTCTTATATACTATAATCTCCAAACATAATTGTATGATAATTAAAGATTGTAATAATTTTGGGTACTTGATTATCTTGGAAAAAATTATTTCTATAATGGACTATATATTATATATTCCTATAAATGTTGTTTTTTCTATACGAGTGTAGTTGTGGCATTTTATGACCATGTGGATGAGAATTTTTTGGGAGTGGATATGGTGTTGGTTGAAAAGGGAAATATGGTCTAGTTTTGTTGAGTTGCTGACATGGTATGCCTGGTAGTTCTAGATGTTGCGAGGTGGGGTTGTAAATCAGAATTGGTTGGTAATATTATATGGCTTGTTTTGTGATATAGATGATAATAATGATGTATTGGTTGTGAAATATGGGGATTTCTTATCAATTCTTGGCGATATGGGATATAATGGATTAATAAGGAACGTGAAATGGGGTTGTTATAAAATAGATGATAACATAGAAAATGTTTATAAAATGAACTATAAAAAATGGAAATATGGAAATGGAATAGTTTTGTGCTCTATTACACCTGGTTTTTCATTAAATAGATGTAATTAATTATATATTCACATAATTAAAAATTTTATAATTAGTAGAATATTCTATTAACTATGAAATTATAGATGGTATGCATCTTTCTTATGGTTCATGGATGATCATATTATAAAAGTATCAATGGGTATTAATGAGTAGTTGATGTGATGGAAGAGTAGATGAGTATTTATAGGGTTTTTTGTTACTATCATCGTCATTATATGTCTTAAACTCAAAAGATACTTTGAATTTTTTTCAGGGGTTTATTATAAGAATTTGGACTCCAATTAGAAATTTCAGCATTTGGAAGCCTCAAATTGATATTATCGGATGTGTTTTAAAGCTCCGAAAAGGTTCCAGGTTCTCACGATGATGTCATGAAAGGTAAATGTATCTCAAAAGGGTAAAATTTAGTTTCAAATATCCATTCAATTTGTGAAACATGGTTTTTGATGCATATTGGGCTGGTCAAGGATAGATCCCCAGAACCCATTAATTTAACATGTTAAACCAAGTGTTTTGGCCATAAAAATACATGATGTGAACTGTGTCCCTCTTCCAATATGGTTTTCATTTTATAACCCATATGTTTATTCTATGAAATATTTCTATGTTATTTTTTTAAATCCTTTTTTAAAGAAAATCACTAAGGCAATGTTCATGATGTGAACATTTGTATTATGGTGTTCACAATCCCTAGGTAGAGGGACCTGAACCTAACCTAATATTTTCATGACATGAACCCTTGGTTCAAGGTTTGAAATGCATAGGTAGTTGGGTTTTCACCTTGGTCAAACACATTCATGGGGTGAACCACGGTTCATGGAATGAATGGATTTAGGATAATACTTCTCATCCTCTTGGGCCACCCAACACTTCCCCAACATCCACCCAAGAAACTATGAGTTCCACATATCCTCAAACCATATCTAAATATATCATTTTTAGTTATCCAAATAATTGTCGCTAATATTAATCCGAATTATAAAAACAAACCTCTTATCAAGTCAAATATTCAAACTCCCTCATGAATTTACAACCCATAATGACATGTGTTATTGCATTTTGTGTGCACCCATGGGATAAAATTATTGTTTGACTGTTTATCATTTTACTTTATATTTATTTCTATATTCACTCCAATCTATTTGGGTAAACTTTGTAACACCTTAGTTTTTGGGTTTTAGTTATTTTTCCTTAATATCCATGTTGGTGAGTGTATATGTCTTGTTACCCCATCTTCAATATTCTCCCTGAAAGAATCGTACACTATAATATTGGTACATGGGGAGGTTCATCCATGGTAATAAGAGGGTGTGATTTTTCTATCATTTAATATTTATAATACCCTAATTTTAAGGATAGATATGTGATGGGGTTGTGATAATCTAATAGGATGAATGATTTGATAGTTGGGTGTTCCTGTTATGATGAGGATGAAGATATATAACGGATTTAAAAAAATTTACTTTTATCATTGGGATGTGAGAGTAGAAAACTAGTGGGGTAGTGATTATGTGTATAATATTATTATATTCTTCATATATTTAATTCATAAATTATGTAAGATACATGTGGGTTAAGACATAGTGAGTCTAAGAATAATTTGTCTTCTTTGTAGGTTCTTTTTTGTTATATTAGTTGTTTATTGGTCCATTAGTATGTTTTTCTCACAGTATCAGGAGAGATCCTAAGGAGGGTCCTATTAATAATACATTTTTTATCACCCCTATATATATATACATTTTTTGGGGATTAGGAGGGAATTTGTTACCAAAACAAAATTTCTTTCTTGGCATATATAGTTATTATTGGAGAAATTACATAGGAGTCCTTGGATACATTAATTTTGGTCTTAAATACATTACATATAATTATTTGTGTGATTTTATTATTATTTTATCTAAGTTTATTTTATATTTTGTGGTGTGGATTTATTTTTTTCATATTTTATCTTTTCATTAATTTCTTATATGGAGGTTAATTCCTCCCATTGTCTATTTTATACCTGTAGTTATAGTCAAAAACCCTTTGGCCTTATTGATTCATGTTTCTAGGTTCACTCTCTATTATTATTTTTGAGTGATTCATGGGGATTTTACGTGAATCCATGTTCAATATTTTATTTACCTAATCATGCAATATAGTGCACACTTGGGGTTGGTCATGATGAGGTGTATCACACAACACAAAATTATTATTGTCACTAGTTATATTAAAAATAATATAAAACTAAACAATATAATAATATCGGCTTCAAATATTAATTTAATATATATATATATATATCCAATGAAAAAATCATATATACATAGAGAATGATGTTAGATAGAAAGATGATCCTCCCAAGAGAACACCAATAGTTAACCTTCACCGTCTCATTAGTAGTTTCAAATTTACTTAATGAACACACTCCATAGTATGTGTAAACATACTATTATTCCAATTATATGAACATATTTTTCACTCAATGATCTATGAGTACACAATGAACTACCTCCTCGATCAAGGGAAAATATTATAGAAAAATGAAGTTCAACCTCGGGTGTAAAGTGGATACACAAAGGTACCATACCCATAAATATTTCCCTCATCAAAAATCTAATAAAATAAAAAATAATAATTAATTTTCAAGGAATTGGATTCAACATTGGATTTATTTTATAGGAACTTATTTGGGTTAGTTACTCATGATCGTCAATATTAGATATCACTGTGAAGAAGAATGGGATAGAAACACAAATGATAAAAAAATTAGAGAATGAGCAAAAGAATAATAATAGTAATATATTCTAAAAATCCACATTACTATTGAAGCATTTAAAAACAAATAAACTATAAAAAAGCTCCACATTTTTTTCTATCCCATTGATAACTTGGTAGAGTACATTTATATAGGTAAAGAGGGTAATAATTTTGGCTAAAAATTATTCCTTCTCAAACAATTTCATGTTATAATGAATAAATGGAAGAATTGGGAAATTTAATTGCCTAAAAAGTTTTTCCACAATTTATTTTCATGTGAAAACCACATTTAATCTCAATTGGACACGTTTGGAGATATTTATAGCCAATTTACTCAGAAAAATTCATTAATCCCAGATGACACTTTATATTATACATGATTGGCTTCCCATGAATTTATGGAGTTGATATTAGAAGAATCAACTGGGTCCGTAGTTATAAAATTTATTTCTCTATATGTTATCTTTCTCCATGAATAATGTTACCTCTAATTATTATATAAATTTATATATATAGTCCAATAATTAATATTCTCTAGATATTGGAATAGATTTCACGGCCGATCTTGTGAAATCCTCTTGGGACTCAAGTATTTTCATTTCTCTCAGGGTCCAGTTTTATAAAATGTATACCCACAAACATAAAAAAAATTTATTTTTTAATTTTGATAATTTTAGAAAATTGATTTGCGGAAATAAAAAAGTAAATTAAAAATATAAAAATATAGAATTAGGCAATTTTTTCAAGTAATCTCAAAATACTTTTAAACCTACAAATGCGATAATTATCCTCAAAATTATACATTGGTGGGAATATAAACATTGATATTCGAATTAATTTTTTAAAATATTAGTTCTTTCATTATTGTAAGATGGGTAATAGTGAAGTGGGTCATGAAATATTGGTATTATAGATTATGGTTGAAAGATGTGATAGATCTTAGAGATTGGATTTCGGTGAGGTCTGCATGAGTTTGTAGGGAAAAAAATAAATTGAACATATAATGTTTAGTATGAATGGAAGACTGAAAAGGATGTGAGATTTTATAGCCCACCCAAATTTTATTTAAGGAAAACAAGTTAACCAAATGCACACAATTATGTTATTTTTTTGTGTGGGGTAGATAAAACAGAGAGGTACATGCGTCATTTCGGGTTTCAAATATAAAAAACCATGTCTATATAGGCATTACATATATAGGAGCGTGAATTTTCAATTAGTGAGTAGGTTAAATGTTGGACTAGGATTCAGAATCAACCTCTCAATTTTCAGACACCGAAAATAGTTATTTACAATGGTTCATGGGGACAAATTAGTGATTGGATGTCCTAGGTGGACATTGGAGGTAGAATTAGGTTGGTTGGGCTACTATTGTGAAAATTTCCAAAGCCATCAGTTTCCCAGTACTAACCTAACTTCTAGCCCATGGGGCATACAGTGTCCAGGGTGTCATTTTGGGATCCACTGGCTATCCTTTGTACTTAAATATAGAAAAAAATACAATTTCACCCCATGGGTTTTAAGAGGGAAAGTCCCCTCCATTCTTTTTGTTTACCTCATGTGGTGGGAGAACTACATCCTATATCCCACCTTATTCCCATTTAGTTTGGAGTGTCTTTCATGGAAATTTAAAACTAAAATGTAGTGTATGGGATTTTCTAAATTTGTTTTCATCTCCTCCTTCTCCTTTTAATTGATTCAAAATTATTTAATTTTGATCGTAAAATGTAAAATCACTATAGAATATTGAAATATTATGATATCGAATGGAATTTTGTATATCCTTTAAAGAGGAGGACTAGATTTGATGCTTCCCTTCAAATACTAAACATTATTTCAATGTTACTTCATTTTGTAAATTTTTATATGGTATTCATTAAAATTAAAACAAATATATAGAAATGGTTCTCACGTTTTGGGATTTTCCTAGGAATGGGGTATGGAGTCCCAAGTGGGCCTCCACTGAGTAGTTTCACTTTTTTCAAGTGCAAAAAAAATTACCTAGTGAGTTATAAAGAACTTTTATGAGTTTTAATTTAATTAATTAGTACATTATAAAATTTATAATTAATTAATTATTGTTTTATTATTTGAGAAGTTGGGTTGGTGATGTGAGGTCGGTTGATCAAGGATGAGGCTGGATAGTCTTCGGAAGACCTTGGTAGCTATTGAAAACCATTAGAAATAATTGGGAAATATTTGATATGATTATTTTGGTCAAATGTACTAGAATAATTGATTATTTCATTTTTATATATAGAATATGATTTTTGGGATCACCACATTAGGTGATTCCTTATTGGTTAAATAATTAATTTAATTAAAATTAGATGTTTATGTAAAATTGAAATGGTTAAATTAGGTTCAATCCCTTAGATGACCAAAAAATCAAACCTAGGACATGACCATCCTAGTACTCCAACATGACTCCTCAATGACAGATGGTCTAGGCATTGGCCACGAAGGTATAGTGAACACTGAAACCCATTAGAGGGGTAACCGAACCTTGTGGGACATAGTGGTCAAAACAGTAGATACATTGTCTACAAATTAAAATAGGTGTGTTATAGCATTATAAAACTCTCCCAAGAAGGATATATGTTAACGTTGAGATACATGTTGAATTATCAGCCTCTATTGACGTGAGTCTGAACCAAATGAGACTCTTCATCTCATCTATATGCCTATAAGGTTAGACCTTAGCAAGATCGAGATATGGGTTGAATGAAACAAAACATAGTGAATATGGGGATTGTAAGAAGTTGTGGGACATCATTTGACTATTAACCCAATGGTGATACCACATGTAGATGATGAGACCATACTACCATATTGATGGTTTCATGGGACCAACATTCTTAGAGTGTTGGGTGTTAACTCGAGACCCATCCAAGTCCAATGACACATGTAAGGATTTCATTGTTATACTAAGACTAAGGGGACCCATTTTGTTTCCCATTGATAGGAAATCGTAAAGTTGGAATGTGTGGTTATGGTGAGGGACAGTTTTAAGTTTCACCATGAAGCCTAAACATATATGTAATCCCGATGGGGGAAAAGATGCTGGTGATGGAAAAGGGAATTCGGTTGGCCTATGTACTTAACCTTTCGTTGTTATGGTCTCAAAAATATTACCGTATTGAATGTGTGACATGGTTATAATTCTATGATTTGGATAAGGATGGGGTGGGAGCTTCCATTGAGTTTGACCATGGTAATTATTTTAGCTACCATTGGTTTTGATTTGGATTTATAGACAATCTCAAGGTGGGTCCCTAGAGTCAAGGTATATGTGGTAATATCTACCACGAGTTGGAGTCGAATACATAGAAAATAATGGTATGGGTCCCCAGATTCATGGAATATATGCATACAAATTTAGATCTAGATACCCAAACTATCATGGGATGGGTCCCAGGAAATGTGGGAATTATGGTTATGAATACCTTCATTTGGAACTCATGCATGGTATATTTTTATCGGATGAAGCATCCATGGATATCAAACTCAAATGTATTGAAATTTATTGATGGTCCCCCAATGTTGAGAGGACACATTTCGGGATAACTTTGATGTCGATCCCACATGTCACATATGAGGCATGATCATATTGATGTGCTTTAAAATACCCTGACACTAGTAGAATATTGTATAGCTGCTCAGGGTCATGGATCGAAGGATTGATGATGGTGTGTTTTGTTAATTTTTACATGCTATTTTTATTTATTATAACCTTCCACATGCACATACCCTTTCATGTTATTATTAGTACAGAGGTATGTTGTTGGTTCCTTGATGTGGTTTTCACCCCCACAATGGTCGGGCCACCAATACACATAGCTTCCTAAGAAAACATTATCTTGGTTGAAAGAATGGGTTTCTGCTGAGGACCGGGATTTGGTTTAGCATGGAGAGAGATACATATCAGAATATATTAGTGGATCTTGACATGATTTGTCCTGTATATGAAATGGATAATTTTCTTATTTCTTATGATTTACACATAAATTCATATATAAACTATAATAAATAAATTTTGACTCAAGTATATATCCTTTACTTTTCTGTATAACTCATTATTAATGACTTTTTCCAATGAATAATGATTTCAAAATGTTCTCATGGGTGTTCGGGGAATTTTCATAGCATGGAGCCCATATTTTTGGAGAAATTTTCAGGTCTCATTGTTAGTGTAAACAATGTGGGTACGACGCATAGTTATATTTAACCATGTGGATGGTCTTTGTTTTCATGATTATCCATTCTGAAGGATTTCGGAATGGTTTTCATAACCATGCAGCCTAACCATGTGTTGTTCCCCTCTTCTCCATTTAACTATTCATGGTAGGAGCATAGTTTGGAAAATCATGCTACCAAACCCTGCACATGCTCTTTTTTGGGTTATTTTACCATCTTACCCTCAATTTTATATTTAACTTATCCCTTCATCCCTAATAAAATTTATAGTTGTATAAACCTCCATTTCTCCACATCTAGATCTCTTTCAAGTCTTAATCTCGGGATTGAATGATCTCATTCTTCCAGGATCTGATCAAACTTCAGTTTGTCACGTTGGATGTGCAACGATAAGTAGTCATGTATTATTACGTTCTTCTTCGTTTCTCTTGCTCTCAGCCTATTTATAGATGTGTGAGTCATTACACTCATTTTTTCAGATCAAGTCTGATTAGAGACAAATTAGAGGATGATAACAGAGGAATATATTCAAGCGAGTATGAGGTGGGTGGTCTATAACTCATCCCTCAAGCTCATTGAATTTGTAATTAACGTGTGGGGTCCTCTAGTTTTATTTGAGTGTCTTTTATTGAATTTATATTCCTTGTTTATAGTCATTAGAATTTTATGGTTATTCCCTTTACATAAATTTGAATGGTTTTTGGTGGTTTCATCTACAAATCCTAACACCCCATGTGTAGTGATATGCTATAATTGGGATTTTAATGTTTTGACACTTTTGATCCACTATTGGGGTGTTGTACAGCTTTACCACACTAATGAAAGAGACTCACTAAATTAATTGCCTTTTTAATCATGATTTCTTTTAATAGTTTATACCTTTTCACTTCCAGTTGACTATTCTAATGTGGGGGAATAAATTTAAGTAATTGATTCGAATGATATTATAGAAATCACACTTAATTATATGAGCTATACTTATTAAATTCATATAAATTTCTAGTTTCACATTTGTAGCACACCATTCCATGTTTATGGAAGGAAGTGGAGTGAACCCTAATAATTGAACACGACTTATATAGTTTTATTTAAAATGTTTCATAGCATTTGAACTTTTAAAAATAATGAAAGGTAAGTCTTGAACCAAGTGAATTTCTTAATGGCATAGTTATCATATAACCAAATTAATTGTTATGAATTAAATGTAATGTCCCTATTTATGAACATGGAATAGGACATACTTATAGGATGTCTTGAATCATTTTAGCTATTGGATTTCTCAGGGAATTCATTGGGTACTCAAGGATGTATTTTCGATTCAAGGATGCAAGTTGCCTTCGGTGAGACCCAGATAGAAACTTGATACATAACAACCTTTGGATCCATGGTATGACACCATAGGATCCCTTAATTTTCAATACAAGATTCCTCAAATACACTCCTTTGATCTAGCATGACATGAGGTTCTTTGGTTACATCCTGTGGCCGGACCACTTCATTTCTCCCATTTTACCTTCGATATATTCCTTAGACTCAGTTAGAAACATTATTATGGGAATTCCTCATATGATGATCCATGTATTACAATATTACCCATTAGGTAGACTCATTTACTACTTATTTAGAATCCCCTGAGGTCTAGTTTTACTTGGTGTTAACCATGGAACAACTTCATATTAATTTTAAATTATGGTTTCCTTGTTACATATTAAAGAATTCACTATTTGTACATTCATAAAGTGATGTCAGTGCTGGATATGCCTCATATTACATTTTTATATAAACTAGAACCTAATTTATTGATGAGATGGTTACACATTTAGACACCAGTCGAGTGATGAAGAAGGTACTTGGGTATCTAGTTACAATGTACCTCTTTACATTAAATATGCATGTATCCACACTATTTCATTTAAATTATACAAGCCAAATTTTATAGACATCATTAGTGGTTCCCCACTGAGATTTGTCTCTCACCCTCTTTAGCTTCCATTGGTACCCTAGGAAGATTACATGTATGAAGGTGTTGATAAAGGTAAGTGTAATTCCTTAGACACTTGAATTATTTTTGTGTTAGGTTGGATCTAGTAGTAGATAACAATGCTTTATCTTGGGACTCTTGGCATAGTGTATGTATTTCCTTTAGGAGGCATTGGGTTTTGTATATATTCCATCTACTTTTTTCCAATTTTTTCATATTTCTAGTGAAATGACATATATCATTATCAGATATTTTATTTTATTATAGTTATTATAGTTATTATTTATTTTTCTCCTTCTACTGTGAATTATATTTACTTATAATTTTTAATCTATTTACCTCCTTTCATATCTTGTATGTTATCTGATTCCTTTCACTCTGGTGATGAGGGAATAGTCTCCCAAAGGAAACAACATAGTCCATCATTTCTAGACTGAATCCTCTGGAATTAGGGGTGATACATTGGAGGCCATGTGTCCTAGCGGGCTTAGGGAACCTCCTAAGTGGCATCCGGGTTCGGGCATCAAAAAGATGTACTATATGGGTCTTTTTCTTGGTTTAGTATTTCTAGAAAATATATTGGAGATTGTTAATGCTTGGAACATGGCCTTATGTCATGCTAGGGACTCATAAACCCATGATCGGGGTAAAGGTTTTGTTGCCTAAAATACAATTGTTGAACTATTTTTTCCTATTACAGTTCATATCATTTCACTGTTCCGTGACACACATGTTTTGTGGTGTTGATGACTATTATTTTGGTTTAGAATTTCATTTAATATTTATCCCAACAATATGTTGTAAAGTAGCATTGTTACATGCATTATATAAGATCCTATGATTTACATGTCATGCATTTTTCCATGTAATATAGGTTTATTTCATTTATTTTATTTCTTGATATGCCTATGATTGTTGATTGATCCTTTCTTGTGTATGTGCTTGTGCTTCTTTTGGGTTGTGGATGAGAGATTTATCATTTCAATTCATGAGGTTTTATGTGCCCTCATTGTTTGTAATGAGTAATTAATCAAATCAAGGCTTTAATTAGAAATTCCAACATGTTTCATTTAAAAGGATAAGGAGTATGGTCCCTAATTCTTTGAGAATGATAGTCCATTTTAAAAGAAAGTTTATGCAAGTTATAAGAAAATTAAAAAATAATAGTGAAACGGTTGCAAATCTAGATCCCTCATTTTCATTATTATTAATGGTAAATGAGTGAACATGGTAATTAAAAATTAAATTAAATGAATCGATTTGCAATAAACAATGTTGTGAGTTACTATTTACCCTTCATCTATTGGATCCCTTAAAATATATAATTGAGCATTTATCAATACATTGATATCTAAGTGGTTGGTTGGGGTATTATTTTGGTTTGTTTGCTTCCTTATGATCAACATTTATGATTGTCATTATCTTTTTTAAAAAGCTGTTTCTAATACATGTTATTGGAATATTTTAGAAAAATGAAACCATGATGTCCCCATGTGAGATACCAAAAGGGTGGTGATGACCATGCTTCAGAATTGGTGGCCCTTGATCCCCCAGCCTTACCTCAAGGAGTTCCAAATGAGGAACCACATGTTGTGATAGAATTGTTCGCTATTTCTCAAGTTTGTGATAGTTCCTTATGTCTGATGTGGTCCATTAATGGGGCTCCCTAGGCTGCACCTATGTCGGATGATTTGACTCATGAGTACCAGTAGTCGTATCCTTATACATTCTTTGGGTATGGTTGTCTATAGTTTTCCATGTATTGGCTAGAATCTACTCTTTCTATCATTGATAATATATAGATTACTATAGAGTAAATTCATAAATGATCCGTGATTCAGACAATTGTTGGTGGGATATGATTACTCATGTTGGTCGCCATGAGGACGTAGTGTGGTCTCATTTCAAGACTGCCCTCTTTTCTTAGATATTTACTTATAGTATGAGAGGTAACCAATCCATATATTTTATGCATCTCGAGTATGGTTGTATCTTAGTAATGGATCATTCGGTACATTTCACAATGTTATAGTGCTTTGCACTGTTTCTATCCGATAATGAGTTCTTGTGTGAAGGATGCTTCATGGATGGGATCCAATATTTCATTTGTACTTAGGTTAATGTGTTTCACCTACCTACTTTCCCAAAGACCGTAAATCTTTCTCTAATCACTGAGCGCAACCTAAGGGATGATGATGGTACCGAGCATAGAGGATTAATGCCATGGCAAGCTTGTAGTTCTTCCATTGGCATAAAATGATCCCGTGAGGTTTCTAGTTAGGGAAATGGAAACTAGGATACCCTTATAAGTAGATCTATAGTATTCCATCCATGAGGAAGAAATGGGAATTGTATGCCATAATATTATAGAAATCCACTTTAGTGTTGTTCTTGCATCTGTATAGGGAATCTTCAACATTTCTGTAGGAACATTCCATCATCTTCTATTACAGGAGGTTCCCCTCGAGCTCCACCTTCATGAGTAGGTTATTTTATTCCATGTCAGGAAGGGGTTTGTGTTGAACCGATAGTATTGGTCAAGTAGTAGGTCATCACTATTGTAGCTAGACCCCTGATAACATAAAACACCATCATAGTAGTTTTGATTGTTGTTTCCCAACTGTTACTGAGGGTCTTAGATCAGGTCAGTAGCATTCATTACATATGATACTCGAGGATCAGGCTACGAGACCATCTATAGTACGATGTACTATTCTTGTAGCCTCCACCATAGTATCTGTTTTCTTTCATATATGTTATTCACACTCTTTTACCTCTTTTATCTATCATCTATTTTCTTAGGATGGAAATAGATTTTTTGTGGTGTTATGATCCTAGATACACTATTGGTATTATGGTCATAGAGAATACACCAATGTAGAGATTGTCCCCTTGAGGTTGTCAGTAACACTTTATTATCGGGCCTCTTTTTCTTCATGACAATGGGATTATATGTCAATATTACTATGGATTAATTGGTTATATATCATTCCATTATAAACTTCTATCACTAAACAGTATCATTTACATTCCCAGAGGGTAGCATTTATCTACTTAAGGGTGAGTGGGATGTCTATGATAGTAGTGAGGGACCCAAGAATCATGGTCTAGGTAGTGTGAACACACATATTTCCATTCTCTTAATGTAGGATAAAGGTATATACCAAGATGAATTATCTCTAATATTATATCATTTCTATTATGTCTTTAATCATTCCTTTTCTATTTTACCACCTAGGAGGGAGGTAGAGATTACGATCAGTCTTGTTCTAAGAGAAGATATATTGTTCATTCCTCCATATAGGATAGAAACTACTAAGATTCAGGAGGTCATGTAGTGGTTATATGATCTAGAGACCAAATTTTTCATATAGACCATCACTTACTCTTGGGTTTTTCTCATGATTTTTGTTATTAAGGTAGATGGGAGCCTTCATCTGTGTGTGGATTACTGATTCCTGAACCATATTACGGTCAAGAACTTTTATCCACTACCTCAAATAGATGATCACTTTGACCAACTTCGATGATAATGCGTCTTCTCTTAGATCTACATGAGATCAGACAGTCATCAGGTGTGTGTTTGGTCTTCATTCATACCTAGTACAACTTTCTATTGAAGGTATGGTGTGTATAGGTACCTCATTATGACATTCAATATTAAAATACTACCTTATGTTTTCCTGGATATGATGAATATGGTGTTCCACCTCTATTTTTATTCTTTTATCATAGTCCTTGCGGATGACATATTAGGGTATTCTTACACTCTTCATGACCATGGAAATCAGCATCAGATCTTTCTGAGTTCACTGAGAGAGCATCATATTTTTGTAATTATTGTTAATTTCCCCTTTTATATTGAGAGAGTTTACATCATGGGTCATATTATCTAATAATCATGAGTCTATGTGAACACATATAAGGTTAGTGTTGTGATTTCCTGGGATCAACCCAAGAACGTATTTGAGAAAAATGTTTCTTAAGAGTGGATGGAAAATATAAGAATTTCGTATTGGACATCTCATGCCTTTCTTCACACCATAATAGTCCTTCAATGGACGTTATAAAGTTATTGTTTTTAGAAGAGTGGAAAAAATCCTTTCAGGATATGAATGGGTGGCTGGTCTCAGAACCTATTCTAACTATTTGAGATCTTGGAAGAGGGTATATCATATT
This sequence comes from Viscum album, assembly GCA_963277665.1. Taxonomy (NCBI): domain Eukaryota; kingdom Viridiplantae; phylum Streptophyta; class Magnoliopsida; order Santalales; family Viscaceae; genus Viscum; species Viscum album. The sequence continues at coordinate 158,558,516 of OY728155.1, read as the reverse complement.
ATATAATGCATCAAACATCGTCCATGTATTATTTTTGATGCATGATTAAAGAGTCATTGTGTAATTATATCTTCAGTTAAGGAATCATGAAATAAATTACTTGACGCATAACCTTGATCTAACAACAGTTGCCCAAGACCTATGTTTTTGGAAAAATTATTTATTGGGTGTGCACTTTAGGGAGTGCAGTGACCACAAGAGACAGAAATATATCTTCTCAAAAGATGAATTGAATATCAGATAGTGAAGATGGATCTAATATCTTTAGTCCCTTGATTTTGATCCTATTGATACACCAGTAAAGGAAAATGTGTTGGATAATGCACTAAGTTAGAAAACTTAGGCATAGGCCGCACGAGAATCCAGGGATGAATGGGAGTTAATAAACTTCTTTTCTAAAATACATCTATATTTTCATGATAGCCATGAGAAATCTTACTTCTCATAATTTGTAGTTACCTCTTACCTCCTTGAAAATTTGAAGAGAATTCAATTTTTGGATCATGAGGGATTAGTTATCCATGAGAGTATATTAGAAGTATAACCTCCATCATATTTCACTATGGAAAGAGAAAACATCTTGTATATTAATGGGAATGCCTAAGTTCTTAAAAATATAAAGAATGTGTTGATGAAAGAGTATCATGCTTCATAGTGGGTAGTAAATCATGGAATCTCCAAAATGTATCGTGATATGCAACACCAATATTGGTAGCCTAGGATGAAATTCTAGAAACCATGCTTTATCACTGGGTCATCTAGTGGTTAGCAAGTGTAGGTGGATCAGTAGAGATGTATAGGCTTGTTAAGGCCACTTCTAGTCCCGTAATAGAAATGGGAAGATATTTCTATGGGTTTTGTTGTCAGATTACCTAGGTCATCGAGTGGTAGTGATGTTGTATGGTAGTTATTGACCGACTAATGAAAGAAACCTAGGTCATTTAGGTTCGAGATACTTTCTTAGTTGATGAGATTATAAGACTTTATGTTTGTGAGATCATATGAATAAATGAGGTCCCTCATACTATCACTTCATATAGGGATTCTCACTTTACATCATGGTTTGGGTAGGCTTTACTGAAAGCTATTGGTTCACATGTGATTCAAAGAACATTTGTTCACCCAGAACCCGATAGAAAATCAGAATGGATGAAAAATGTTCTAGATGACATTCTATGATCATGTGTCCTTGATTTTTTTGGTTCTTGGGAGAAGCATATCCCTCTCGTCAAGTTCACCAATAATAAAAACATTCAGAAGATAATTCAGATGGATCATTTTGAGGCCTTATAAGGTAGGCCATTTTGTTCACCCATGTGTTTGATAGAGGTAGGTGAAACATCAATACTAGGTACTCATATTGTATAGAATACTTCAAAGTGGGTTCATATGATCAAGAATCATTTGATTACTACTAATACAAGACAAAAATCATATGTTGACCACCATTGACGACATCCAAAGTTCAAGGTTAGGGATTGTGTTTTTCTATGGATATCAAATAGGATAGGGAATAGATGTTTACAAATGTAAGGGAATATGTATCCTTGTTAGGTAGAGACATTTATCAACTTGGAAAAAGTAATGATGATAGCCTATCTGTTATTTCAACCTTAGAGTTATCATTCTATGAAAAACGTCTTCCATGTTTCATAGATTCATTATTTTTCATCCAACCCATCATAAAATTTGGATCCTAAGGAAGTTGATCTTGATGATAATTATTATTTTGAGTATTAAACAATATGAAATATATATAAGAGGACAAATTCTCTATGAGGCCCATATATCTTTCTAGTATGGGTGTTATGGAATCATGAATATATACAAGACGAATCATGGGAGCGAGAGGCCCATGCACGTGCTCAGAGGACAAAGTTATTCTCACATAGTGTTTCACCACTCTTTGAAGGTGAAATCAAGTATTTGTTCCTTTAATTAAGGAATACTATAAGAACCTAGATTTTGAATCAGGTATGGATCCTTTAATTTTCATAGTAACCCCTAATTATAGACCTTAATCAGATTCCTAATGAGTTCAAAAAGTATCAGGGGTGTCTGGGGCATGTTTAGAGCCTATTGTTTTGTAATAAATTGGCTTGCCACAATATTAGTGTAACTCATGTTGGTAGGGTGTATGGTTAGATTAAACTGTGTTGATGGTATACATTTTAGGGTAGATCCATTCCGTATAGTTGGAAAACATTTTCCCTAACCATGTGGCCAAAGCATATGTTATTCCCATCTTCTCAAGTTCCCCATGCATGGTTAGTTCACAGATTAGAAACCATGGATCCAAACCATATATAGTATAAATTTTGTCTGAATTTACCATTTTACCCTTAATAATCTATTTAACTTAACCCTTATTCTGCAATCCAATTTCCAATGAAGTAAACCACCATTTCTCTACATATGGGGTTCTTTGAAGGCTTAATATAGGGATTGAAAGATATTATTAATCTGAGATATGATTGAAATTTTATTATTCATTTTGTATGGAAATGGAGAGTTCTCAAGTCTTCTTAAGCGATTCTTCATTTCTATTTCTCTTGAATTAGTTATCAAGGTGTAAGTCCATATACTCAATTTTAAAATCTAATCCAATACATTACAAATTAATGGTCAAAACTGTGGGAGGAGATTCATACGAGTACGTGGTGGGTGGTCTATAACACATCCCTAATGAATGTTGATTTTTTAAATTTATGTGTGGGACCCCCAATTTCATCAGGTATCATTTGTTAAATATATATTCCTTATTTATAGTTATTATAACTGTATTGTTATTATTTTTTAATAAATGTGATTGTTTATGGGTGGTTTCATCCACAAATCCCAACACCCCATATAGGGTGATATTCCATAGTTAGGTTTTTAGTGTTTTGACACATTGGAGCCATCATTCAGGTGTGATTGAACTTGACAATACTAATGGTAAGAATGCATGTATTAATTGACTATTTAATCATGAAACGGTTAATATCATGTTCCTTTTAACTTCAACATGACCCACCTAAGGTAATTTACTAAATGTAGTAATTGATTCAAATGATATCATAGTAAGAAAACATAAGTATTTGACATGGACATATTGCATGTAAATGAAAGTTTTCTTCACTTTCATAGCTCAACATGACTTGTTTATGTAAGGAAAAAGACTGAACCTTATTAATTTTACATTACTTACATGTTTTTAATTAAATGTTTTCATGCTACTTGGCCCTGCCAAAGTAATGAAAGTCCTGGATTGAACTAAGTGAATTTATTAATGGCATAATTATCATATAAAAAAATTAATTATATTGAATTTAATGTAAGGTTACAATTTATTAACATGAATGATGAAATATTTATATGATGGCTTGGCTCATGTTAGCTCTTGGATTTCCAAGGGAATTCTGTGGGTTCTTAAGGACGTCATTTTGTTTCAACGATGATGGTTGCCTTGGTTGAGACCTGCCCAGGAAACTAATCCTTGTCTACCTCTAGACGCCTGATATGACACTATAGTATCCCTTCATTATTAATAGTCTATGCCTTAGATAGACTCTTGGAGCCAGTGTGACATGAGGTTCCTTGGTTACTCCTTGGGCCCGACTACTTCTTGTCCCCTGTTTTACCTTGGATGTATTCCTTGGACTCAGATAGAAACAATTATTTGGGAATTCCTTGGATAATGATCCATAGATTAATATCTTAACCCTTAGCTAGACCCAGTTACTTCTGAGTTAGTAAACCCTGAGGTCTATGTTCCATTGGTGATTAGCATCAGACCACTTAATATAAATTAACAATTATGGATTCCTTGTTATGTCTTAGAACCTTCCCTATTTATACTATCACAAAGTGATGTTAGTTCATGATATGCCTCACATATCCTCTTTATATAGACTAGAACATAATTAATTGAAAAAATTCTTACATATTTAGACACCTATTGAGGGATGAAGTAGGTACTTGGGTGTCTAGTTAAAATGTACTTGTTACTTTATATATGCATGTCAGCACACTGTTCAATTTCAATTACATAGGATGTATGTTATAGACATAATTGGGGGTGGCCCTGTGAGATTTATCGCATTCCTTCATTTGGCATCGTTGGTACCAAGGGTATATTACATGTATGTTGATGTTGATAAAGATAATCATAATGCTTCAAAAACATGATGGCGTGTTGTGATAGGATGGATCAGGTAGCAGATGACCGATCTATAGCTCATGATTTGTGGGATATTTTATTTACATCCTTTTTTCTACATTGGGTATTTCTAATAATTTATATCCATGTATTACAATTTTCTACTGACATGGAATATTTCATCATCTTCTATTGTATGTTATTCCATTTAATTCAATTATTATTGATTTTTCACCTTCTTATGGAAATTCAATTTACTTATATTTCTTTTTCTATTTATATCCAGTTGTATCGTATATGTTATATGTTTTGTTACACTCTAGTAAGGAGGGAATAGTCTCCCTAAAGTCACACCTTAGGCCCTTGCTTGTAGATGGAATCCTCTGGAATTTGGGGAGATACACCTGAGACTATGTGGCCCACCAAACATGGGGAATCTCTTAAGTGGAATACGGGTCTGAAACATCACAGAAACATCCCATTGGCTAATTATTGTATGTATTAAATGGTTGTTCTTGGTATTAATTAATTTTATTTATTATTTTTACTTTATTTGTTCAATTATAATTCATTCAGTTTAGTGTTTATGTATGATAATTTAATATTTTATATTATAATGTGCACATGGATATGATGGTATAGTCTCTGCATACTACCATCTTAGACCCCCTCCCATACATTTTAGTTGCCTCTTGTACATAGGGAGGTTCACTTGAGGTCATGGAACATTCAGTTTTGGTTAATGTTTATATAGTTATATTGGTAAGGACATTAAAATTTTATATCATGGGTTTTTTCATTTTTCATTTCGGTTTTGGGATTGGTTGATTGGAGATTTTAGAATGTTTCAGAGCCAATTATGGATATCTAACTGGTGCATTGAGAAAAATTATTCTACTAAGAAATCATGGTTATTAGAGGTATGTGATTTTTATTCTGGATTCTGATGTTATGGTTGTATATAATTTTATTCTTGATTGACTCACATGGACATTAAGGTTCTTGATTTATTAATGGGTTTTGGATCCTTGGCCATTAGAAAGAGGCCAATCATTTGGAATTGTCCCATGGTATGTAGAGGCAATAGGCATCTTTTTCATCATATCAGGCATACTTGACTCACATTTCATGTAGGGGTCTACTAATGTGAATATATTCATCGGAGATAGAGTATCAACTATTTAAAGTTACAGGAACGTCTCATATGATGTTTTCATATATAAGTAATTGGCAGCACTCTACATAGATGGTCTGGATTGTATATGTATCACATTTTGATTGATGCTTATTTGGATCTATTTTGGGACCCTCATTGATGAAGATAACGATATAGATCTATTTATGCATGAAGTGAAATGCACATTTTTGGACGGTATAGAACTGGATGCCAAATGATAAAGAAATTATCTCTCTTCAATTATTAGGATCAGGTATTTAAACTTCTAATAACTACCTATACTATGTTTTCCTATGTATCTTGGAATGTAATTCTATATAACTGAACTATATAGTTATATTTGTTCCACATGAGTCATCTAAGGAGATTACATTGTGTGTACCTATTGACCAGTGATTATTGATTCTCAAGGGGTACGACCATGTAGAAATACTCATGAGAATCGATCCTATAGTAGGATAATGAGTCGGCATGTGATGCATGTTATATGTGAGACCCTATAGTGGGTGATTTGGCATGTTTGATGTCATGGGGTTTGAGATGGGATCATGTACAATGTCCCATAAGATATAACATTTGTGATTGAGATTGACTTATGGGATATGTGGTTAGACCTAGTGAATATGACATGTGACATGATTTTTTTTGGATTGGTGGGAGAAGTAGAGACTCTTAGTACTGACATGGACTCTAGTGGGTCAGTGTTTTTTATCTACAAGGGTAACCTAGATAAGGGGTTATCCCATGGTTTTTTATATAGTATTGGGATTCATGGATTGGTACCTTTGGATATAGACCAATGCATGATAGGTGTTAGTGGTTTATGAAGAGGAACAATAATTCCTTGGGATCTCTTAATGTGGATAACTATATGTGCCAATGATTTTGGATTGAGGATGATTTTGATAGTATAGCCATTTGGGAAAAGTACCTTTTGTTTTTGGATTCAATTTAGTAGTCAGTGAGGTAATTTATGGAATCATGTTGTTTAGTAATAACACCATGTTGTGGGAGATCATGTGATAGATCACTTCACGGGTAAAGTGCCTAATTTTGAAGAGGAATGCCCATATATTTAGGTTTGATGAGTTAACCTGTTGTGAAGCATGGTCAACCTAGTTGGAGGTTAAATTAATCATGGGAGAATGATTTAGGAGATAAATTGGGTTACATGGGATCATACACCTATTTTATAGGATGTGATGGGAATGGTAAACTCTATTAGCATATGGTATCTATTTAAATTTTTAAACAATGAGTTGTCTTGAAAGAGTTGAGAAGTGAATATTTTGGAGTGATGATCATAGGATCGATAAAACAAGGCTCGATGGAGGATTATGGAATTACTTTAAATTATGAAGGGGATGTTAGAAATGGACTATGAATGGTGACATAGTCAACACCTGATTTTGATGGAGGAATGTGTATCCTATAGTGAGGCAAGAATTAATTTGCGGTACCGGCATATGTGTTAGGCATTAGAACCTACTGAGGATGTTCTTGAAGAGTAAATTAAGTGAGGACACATAGTTGGGAGGTGAAAAATATACTATTTGAGGGTAGTGACCCTAATTTGAATGGAAATTTTGTGGGTTTTGCTTATTATATTCCTATGTGATTACAATGGGAGATGAGTTATGTTTTGGGTATGTGATTAAGAATTTCTGGGTTTGTACAGACCATTCAATATGTTTAGTGATGGATGAGGAGTGGGATATGGTGATCTAGATTTTGATTTGATGGTTTGAAGACACAGAAACTCCTACAGTGGGAAATATTTCTTCTAGACACGTGCATGTGACCCTCAAAGAATAATGGTTGTGGTAGTATGTGACTAGTTGATATAAGATCATTATGGAAATATGGTTCAAGTGAGTATGTAGACTAATGTACGACTATATTTCATGATATATTTCATGTGAAACTCCATATATAGTTTTAGGTGTTCTCAAAGAATAGAAATCAGGCTTGATTTGTATTGTGATGATCTAGATGTTTCCAGTTCAGGTATGTTAGTTCTTGTGGAATTCTAAGTCATGACAACAAGTTTTTTTGGTGAGGGATCAACTAAGAAATTTTAACTAGATTTTTGGTTTGGACTTCGGGGAGCATGATCAAACTATTGGAACCAAGGATGTTCTATGATGGAAATGGAGTATGGTTTCTGTTTTCTATCAATACACAGTGGTTTGATCAATGAGTTTTAAATAAAAGTGATCATATAGTACAAGACGAAGTAGTTGTTTAGGTTGGCGCAATTACATAGGGTTTGAAAAACATTCAGGCCTCAAAATTGGGGGTTATTTTTTGAAAAAGAAATGATTTCCTCAGAGGAGTTCCCAGTTCACAAAACATGAATGACCATTCTTGGAATTCATAGATATTACACAGAATGGGATGAAAAAATAAAAAAGGTATAAATTCCACATAGCAAGGATATGGAGATCGTGAAGCGCGGTACACAAACTGCGTAGGGAAAATAGTTTTTGCGGAGGATTTCATTTTAATAAGTAAAATGGTTCTTGGAAGGATGTTAGAATGTGATATGGATCATCTTTTGAGGAAATTTTGCAGTGATTTGAGGAGAAATGTTGGGTTTAATTTGCATAAGAGATTGGTCTCCGCAAAGGAATAGATGTTGTATGTGATCTGTGGAGAGAAAAAGCAGTTCATAGGAGAAGCAGTCTGTGGGTAAGCATGTACCACATCGAATATTTATGTAAAATGAATTGGTGATATTATCTGATATATTTTCATATATAAGGACTACTTATCCCAACATTTAGGAGATAAATTTTTTATTAGAAATTAGGGATGAATTCAGTGATGTTCAATGTTTTTCACAAATACAATTCAAAGATGGGGTTTTGTAGGACTCTTTATCTAGAAAATAAAGAAAAATCCACAAAGAAATTGTTTTTCTGGGGAAGAAGTAGCATCTGTGGAAGAAGAGATGGTATGTGGAAGTGGAGGCATCCCACCAAGGAGAAAAAGTCCACGAAGAATATACAGTATCTGAAGAAAGTAAGTCCACAGGAGAAGAAGAGGTATGCTGAAGAAGATATATTCCATGGAAGTGGAGACATTCCATTGGGGAAGAGGTGGTCAGGGAAGCATAGGTTCCACACTATGTAGTGTATTTCATGGAAGAAGTAGGTCATTTCACAAAGGAACAATGCACAAAAAATAGTGTATGAAAAAGTGGATTACATCTATGGGTAAAAACGGGACTTAAAAAGAGAATTTATATAAACTTGATGATGTTTTCTATAATGAAATTGAAGGTGCATACATGTCCATAAATTGTGTGTGGATCACACCCAAGGCAGTGAGTAAGGGGCAGTCGTCGAAAGTTTCCCAAGGGAAGTACTGAGTTATCCTTAAAATATTGTAATGGTTGTGTTCATGGCATATAGTGACTGTGTATAAACTCATGTACTCCACAACTAGTGATGTTTAGTGGATTTAGGTATAAATAACACATTTTATGTGTATTCTTGTTAGACTAGACATTACTAGTGAACCATGTAAAATTAACGCATTTACCCTTTTCATGTGATTGTATGTTTACTTATCATTCTCATTATATAGGTTTAATAGGTTCCTACCAACATGGGAATATGATCTGTCATTTTTTAAGAATAATTTGACACCCTGATTTAGCCTTCCCCTCTCAACTTGTTCCTAGGTTCTTCAAGTGTTATCATAGCATATAGGTTACTGGTGTTAAATATATCCTTCCTTATTTTCAGGTAAAATATAGTTAATGTCTAGAGAGTTCCCCTTTTTTATTGAATTAACATTAATATATGGAAGATCATGTTGATATATTATCTAATATCTCTTGGAATGGAAGTCATTTTTTCACTACAAAAAGAATATATGTTGATAATCTTATAGGGTATCCTATGACTAATACTGACTCGAAAATACTTGATGCAGATAATAAATCTCAAAATTCCAACACTTTATCTCTGTCTGATCAAATATATCTAAATGAGATGAGCTGCACTAAAACCACGTATATATAGGAAATCATGGTAGACATATACTAAGGAGATAACAATGTGAAGGATGAAATACTTCATGTTTTTTAAAACAGGTTTGATGATCTAAAGATGAATCCTAATAAAAATTCTGATTTCTTTTTAAATCAAATTACTGATGTAATAGGGGAAATTCGACAGCTTGGGGAAGAAATTAAAGACATCGACATTGTAAGGAATATATTGAGAGTAATACCTTATATTTATATTCCAAAAGTTTCATAACATGAGTAAATAGATCATATGAAACTTTATTTAGATGATCTATTGAGAATTTCGGTATCATATGAAATGTGTCTGAAACCAGACGATGCAACAAGTTGTGTTAGAAAGGTGAATAAATTCAAAGCCATGAAAAAACATGAGATTTTCGGAGATTTTTGTCATGACCCGTCCCTGGGGGCCCATGCCATGACTACCCCATGTCCGCCTTCCATAGGCCAGGAGCTGGCGACTAGTACCAGAGGCATAAATCCCTAAACTGAGAATGAAATTCCTTTATAAAAAGTAAACACACAAAATAGAGTATGAGATGGAAGAAAAACACTATGTAAAACTATGTACAAAAGAGTAAAGGGGGCCAAAAATAGAAGCCCAACTATAAGGTCCAAGTACAACTCAAACGGGACAAACAACTGAAAGGTGAAAATTACCTCATGGATCGTCCACCATGGATCCTAACTGAAGGGTAGGTACAGATAGCCTCCTCACCACACCACGTCCATCAGTCTCCTCTGGGTACCGACTCGTCGTGAGGTCCTCCTCCAGGTACCGTCCAGTCCTTGTACACTCAGCCTCAGTCAGCGTTATCTGTCATCTACATCCAACACAATGAGGTGCACGCATAACTGGTGCATGGGTGAGTATAATGATACTCAACAGGGACCCCAAGACAATAAAGGTCTCACTAAATCCAACAAGGATAAACCACAAGTATGAAATCAACGAATAGCCAATACGTAGGTATATGCCCACACATATACCTATGTTATCAAGTAATCCATATCAATCATGAGGGAAACAAAAAAGTCACTGAATTAGCTCACACAGTTATACAACTTTTGTAGAGAGATAGAGATGATCAGATATAGCCACTAAATCACTTAATTTGTCGGACCCACAATGGATCCAGGACTAGAAGTTAAAACTGTCAGACCAACACATGATCCAGGACCATATTTTCTGTCGGACCAACACATGATCCAGGAACAAAAGTCAAAACTGTCGGACCCACAAATGATCCAAGAACAGTAGTCAGAGCTATCAGACCAACACAAGATCCATGAACAGCTATTCTGTCAAACCAACACATGATCCAAGAACAGAAATCAGAACTGTTAGACCAACACATGACCCAGGAACAGTCATGATAACTGTCGGACCAACACATGATCCCGAAACAGTCAATAGTGCATGTCCAGCCACAAGGTTTCCACAAAGAATACTTGATTCTGGGCGGTTCCTTTCCTCAATCCCAGTGTAGATACATCAACTAACACAAAATCCCACATATAAGTATCTCAAATGTCCACCTCTTCATGGAGGTCTCAACGCAACAGACAGTGCGTCGATCGAATGACCGGTCTGTGAGTTATTAGCCTTTTAGTCACGGGGGAACGGTTGGATTCATGTACAATACATCCTATCCGTATTTCAAATATACCCTGAACTCTAGTGGGGTAATCTCAAAGGGACTGTCACTTTCCAATAATATTAGTGCCACTGACGGTTCATCAAACAGACATTCGGTGCCAAAGATACGGCCAAAAGAAAGTAATGGACAGTAGTGGGTCTGGGCCCGGTTCGACCTCGTCGGACTAACTCGGACCAACCGAGACTGGGTTGACCCGGTCTGGGTTGACCCAGTCAGCCCAATAGGTTTGGCCCGGTCCACTGGGCCTGGCCCAGTGGACTGCGGTGGTGGTTGGGCATGGAGGGCGCCACGTAGGCGGATCAGACCGGAGTCCGGGTGGCGGTCTGGGTAGGCCGGTTGGGCACCGAGCATGCTGCAGGATGGGTGTACGGGGCGCGGGTAGGCCGGCAGTGCACCAGGCAGGGCACGCAGGCTGCAAGTAGGCTGCACGGGGGGCGGACAAGCCAGCAAGGCACCGTGCAGGGTGACGGGAGGCCGCGCGGGGTGCGGGCAGGCCAGCAGGGCACCGGGCAGGGCGCGGGCAGGCCGCGCGGGGCGCCAGGAAGCGTGTGGGCACACTGGTGGGGCATGGGCAGCGTGTAGATAGGTGGTCGGTGGTGACCAGGTTGGCTGGTTCGGCGCGGCTCGGTCTGGCGCGGGCCGGTGATGTTCGGTCCGGAAAACCGGTCTGCCGCGGGGGCGACGTAGTTCACAGAGACCACTGGTAGCGCGGTTGTTGTCATTCCCACCTTCATCGCCTCGTTGCCGATTCAAAGATCACCACAAGGAAGAAAAATTGACAGAGGGTGTCGGGCACGTTAGGTTGGCCCGCACCCTCCCTGATTTGGGAGGTATCATTTGGCTCATCAAGAAAAGTAGATGATCAATAACATGTCCTCAAAAATCCCTTTTTATCCAATGAAGAAGATAAGAAAAGTATATAATAACATCATGTAATAAACCACCTACCTTTTTATTATCAGTCTTTGATGGTCATGTTTCGGAAAGAAGACATCTCCAGATGGTTGTGGAAGATGCTCCACGTCGGTAGGATCTGAAGAAGGAAGTCGAAGATGAAATGATCGCCGACATTCTTCAATTTCATCATTTGGAGGAGCGTTCTTCATTGGAAAAATTTTAATCCTCCCAAGCATTCCACTTCTCAAGTTCCGCCAATATTCCAAGTGCAGTAATATTAGATTAGGTTGTCTAATATTAAGTTGGCATAACAATTCAATTTGGAGAATTAAATTAAGTGGCTCCACCTAATTAATTCATGAGATTTGTCATGGATTAATTAGGGGAGGTCATGGTGTTTCTCCCCATTTAATCGGAGGTTGAGGAATTCAAGTGTCTCTCCCTCATTAATGAGGGAGAGTTGAGAGGTTTTATCCTCCTCCATCAATATGGGTTGGGTGGTCCCCACCCCTTTCATTTAAAAGAGAGGTTATGCGGTCTCGGGTGGTCCCCACATAGTAACCTCTCATGGGAGGTTATGTTCAGGTGGGCCCCACAACCATAACCTCTCATGGGAAATTAAGGTGTGGTGGCCCCACTTACAACCTCCATGAGGATGTTTTCAACCACCTCACACCAAATGGTGTCTCAAAATAAAATAAAGTGTTAGCTCACTTAATTTTATTATTATTTTTAAGAAATCCCTAAAAACTATCTTCAATTCTCGACCAACTTTCGTCGAGGTTAATCCTTATTAAGAGAATATCGGTGCTATGAGTTCAATGGTTCCCTCTGAATTCAGTTCTTAGAACCAGTTCAAAATTTATAAAATCATACTCATACGTTTACTGAAGGTTCCCGAACAAAACTTCAGAAATTGATTTTGGGCACACAGGGCCTCAAAATCAAGCACCGTAAATTTTTGAGGACTCGTAAAATTCCCTTGTATTTGTGAAAAAAATTAACAGGATTTACAGGTCTTTACATTCTCCCCATCTCAAGGATTTACATCCTTATAAGATAAAACTCGAACTAAGGAAAAAATGGGGGTACTGAGAAGCATCTGAGTCTCCCACTCCCATGTGCCCTCCTGGAGGTTCTCATGCTACCAGTGAACATGAACCAGAGGTACCGATCATCCTCATAGGACCTGATCCTGTCGATCCTCAATCTCCACTGGAACCTCTGTGAATGTTTCCCCATCATCGACGTCCAACTCTCCATGGTCAATGATGTGGTAAGGGTCGTCCACGTATCTCCTCAGCTGAGATATGTGGAAGACGTCGTGCACCCAGTGAAACTAAGGTGGAAGAGCCAAGCGGTAAGCCACCTCACCAACTCTGCTGACGACCTGAAAAGGCCTGATGAATCTCATATATAACTTACCTCCTTTGCCAAATCTTTGTAGACCACATCGAGGTGAGACCCGTAGAAAGACGTGGCCACTATACTCGGACTATAGAGGTCTCCATCTCCTTTCATCATAAGACTTATGACTGGACTGTGCAATCTTCATCTGCTCTTGGATGATCTGCACCTTCTCTATGGTAGCTCTCACCATCTTCAGTCCTAATACTTCGGACATCCCAGGGTCTATCCAGTACAAGGGTGATATGCAAGGTCGCCTATACAAGGACTCAAAAGGTGCCATCCCTATGGTGGAGTGATAGCTGATGTTGTACGCAAACTCCACCAAGGGAATATGATCATCCCTGCTGCGATCGAAGTCAAGGACACAAGCATGTAACATGTCCTTGAGAATCTAAATGGTCCTCTCAGTCTGGTCATCCATCTGAGAATGGAAGGCGGTGCTCAGATGTATCTATGTCCCGAAAGCCTCCTCCAACCCCTTCTATAGTCAAGAAGTAAAATGTACTTCATGATCGGAGACAATAGAAGATGGTACTCCATGAAGCTGCACAATCTCTTTCACATAGAGGCTTCCCAAGCTCTCTACTGAGCCCTGCTCTCTGATCGGTAGGAAGTGGGCCAACTTGGTGAGTCACTCAACAATCACCCAAATCGAGTCGTGACCCCTGGATGTACGTGGAAGACCCAGCACGAAGTCCATGGATATCCCATTCCAACTTCCACTCTGGGACCTCTAAAAGTTGAACCATGCCTGCTGGTACCTAGTGCTCCTCCTTCACTTGCTGGAAAGTGAGGAATCAAGAAACAAACTCTGTTATTGCCTTCTTCATACTTGGCCACCAATGGTGTCATAGAAGGTCCTGCTACATCTTCTCCATTCTTATATGTACTATTAGAGGGGATTTGTGGAACTCCCTCAACACTTCCTCCTGTAGTGCCACTGGTACCAAGGTACATCCTCTAAAGAGGATGTCGTGCTCCCCACCTTCAGAAAATATATCAGGTGCATGCCCTGTGGATATCTGAGCACATCGTGTCTTGCAGTCAGCATCTCCATGATGCACCTCCCTGACTCACTGAAGAAGTGGGGGAGTGACATTAAGAGACTGTAGGAAAGTTGATCCATCTCTATCCACAAAGTATATCTGTAATATAGCCAGTAGCATTGTCTCCTCGCCTAGAAGTTGTATACCAGATCTTCTGTTGAGTGCATCTGCTACAACCTTCCCCTTCCCAGAAGTATAGACTATCTCGAAGGCATAGTCTTGGAGGAACTCAAGCCATCACTGTTGTCTTAGGTTCAGGTCCTTTTGAGAGAAGATATACAGGATAGTCTTGTGATCAAAGTACACGGTAAAATGTTTTCTCGTAAGATAGTACCACCACATCTTTAAGGTGAAGACCACTACCGCTAACTCTAGCTCATGGGTATCGCAGATATGATCACGTTGTCTCATCTGCTGAGAACCATATGCGATCACTGCTCGATCCTGCATCAGGACACACCCGAGTCTAGTCCTTAATGTGTCGCAATAGACTTCATACCTTATGCCTTACTATGGAATCCTTTAGATGGGGGCACTAGTCAGCCTCTGGTTCAACCCCTAGAAGCTCTGTTGGCATCTCTCCGACCACACGAAGGGTTTCCCCTTCTTTGTCAAGGATGATAACGATGCTGCAACTCTGGAGAAGTCTGGAATGAACCTCCGGTAGTATCCAGCCAAAGAAGACATCCCTCCCCCTTGGGGGGGGGGGGTAATCCATGAAACATCTTTTGAAAAGATGTCCCCATGTTCTATCATTTCTGTTTGGAACTCAAAACTCAAAACTTCTGCTACCACGAGGGAAAGGCTTGCCAACTCAAGAGTGATCAACAACACCATCCTAGGATATTAGTCTATGCTTCCTGGGTTTCCTTTTTCACTATCTAAGGAAAACCTCATCCCAACATTGTAGATAAACCACAACCTTTTTTCCTAATAAAGTCAATCTGTGTGTGAACTGTGGTTTCCCAGTCCATACCCAAACTAACGTCGTAAGGCCTCAACGCTGCCACCAAGAGGATCCAACCAAACCTCTCTTCTCAAGGGTCAGATAATACCATCGGCGTAAGTGTGATTATCGAGTCTCCTCCCTAATGTGTCTCCATACATTAGGGTCAAGTCAATGGTTTAACTAGAAACTCTAGGCCTGGGACAAGATTCGTGGAAGGAAGGAATGATTGGTACCTATTTCTATTAATACGGAAACTTGAAGTAGACACAGACCGTATCTTGAATCATTCCTAGAGCCCTTGGGTCACACTCCTTGACAACATTCAGCTACTCTCTTCCCCTTCCCTCCAACTCCCTGAGCCTGGCGGTGACTACAATGGTGGGTGGTTGTAACATGTCCAAATGTACACCACCTCAAGCTACTCTCCTAGATCTGCTTCCACGTTTGCTGCCCTGTAGATTCATCTGTCCTTAACACTTCCTCTTTTTGAAACATTTTACACACCCAAGTCTCTGAGACTGGTGCCAATTCCCTGTTTCCCACTCCTAACATTCACTGGTTGTATCCTCTCAGCCAAAGAAAATTCAACAAAAAAGTTTCCCTCTAGCACCCTATCATAAGTAGGAATTCATAGAGGAAAATGTGTTGGCTTGAATTTCATTAAACACACCTCACTCTGAGGTCTGAGCTCTAAATCACTAATTGTATAGTATTCATTGAGTACCAGGAATGATCAGTATGCCTTGATGAATACTCAGCTACTAGAATGTTTTCCTACCGAAGCTGTATAAGCTCTAGAAAACACTCAACCACCTCCTCAGGTGAGTCCTTATCCACCTGTGAGTTAGGCTCACCTTGGAACCTGAGGGGTATCTGATGCTAAAACACATATAAGACACTAATCCTAAAATTGTCCTCTACTGGTACTATAGGACGTAACTTCTAACCAACGGGAAGTGATATATATGGAACACTACCCAAAGGTACCATCACAGGAATCGGTCCACGAACCAAAGCCACATCACTATGTAGACCATCCTCATGGTCACTCACTGAAAAAGATTAGTAGCTAATATCACCATCTGCTCTACTAGTGTCTCAACTAGGCGGAAAACTCTAGCAATCCCCTCCATCCAGTCCTCTGCTACCTGGGAATCTGTCTCGCCTCGAAACATCAGAGTCCTCTTCTATTAGAACTCGTGAAACGTGCCCAGTCGGCTGCACCATCTGCCAGTGCGGCTGTTGGTATCTGATTCCCATCAGGTGGTGGTTCTACTCGTACACCACCTGAGGGTGCCAACATATTTAGAGGGCCCTGCACCAGAGCCTCATCGCTCGGTGGGCCTTCATCGTGTACTCTCTCAGAAACCCTAGATGGTTGTCTATGCAGCGGCATCCTGATAAGGAATAGTTGTGCCACAGTCAATAAGTTATACCTGGTGATCTGACTCTAGATATCAAAAAAAACACTTGAAACACACACGCAATCAGTGTTTTCGTGCACCGATTCAGATATCAGAAGTCAGGGTTCTAGTGTATGGATACGTTGGCCGCTACACCAACAATGGACTCCCTAAAATGAATAACACCCTCAATACCCTTAACAACATTGTTTTTTCAGAAAATAATGATTAGTGTCTTGAGTTCTGCGGTAGAACCGACTCCTCTAATACCAATTTGTCACGACCCGTCCCCCGGGGCCCATTTCGTGACTACCCCAAGGCTGCCTTCAATAGGTAATTGCTGGAAACTAGCACCAAAGGTGTAAATCCTTAAACAGAGAAAGCATTTCCTTTATAAAAATTAAACACACACAATAGAGTATGAGCTAGAAGCAAAACACTATGTAAAACTGTGTAAAAAAGAGTAAAGGGGGCCAGAAATACAAGCCCAACTGTAGAGTAAAAGTTCAAATGAAATGGAAAAAATAGATGAAAGGTGAAAAGTAGCTCCTGGATCATCCACCATGAATCCTACCTAAAGGGTAGGTATAGATAGCATCCTTAGAAATCCACATCATTAAGTCTCCTCCAGGTACTGACTCGTTGTGAGGTCGACCTCCAGGTATCATCTAGTCCTCTTACACTGAGCCTCGGTCAGTGCTGTCTGTCGTCTGCATCCAACACAACGAGGTGTGGGCATAGCCCGTGTAGGGGTGAGTAACTCAGTAGGAACCCCGAGACCCTCAAGGTCTCACTAAATTCAACAAGGATAAACCACAAGTATGAAATCAACAGATAGACATTACTTAGGTATATTACCATACATATACCTAAATTATCAAGTAACCCATCTCAATCATGAGGAAAACACAGAATTCACTCACTCAGCTCACACAAGTATACGAATTTTGTAGAGAGATAGAGATTATCATATGTATCCACTGAATCATCAAAGCTATCAGACCCATACAGGATTCAAACCAGCAGTTAAAACTATCGGACCACCACATGATCCAGGACCAGCTTTTCTATCGGACCAACACATGATCTAGGAATAGAAGTCAGAACTGTAAGACCCACACAGGATCCAGGAATAGTAGTCAGAGCTATCAGACCAACACATGATCCAAGACCAGCTATTCCGTCAGACCAACACATGATCCAGGAACAGAAATCAAAACTGTTCGACCAACACATGATCCAGGAACAATCATCAGAACTATCAGACCAACACATGATCCAGGAATAGTCAACAGTGTAGGACCAACCATAGGGTTTCCACAAATCACGCTTGATTCTGGGAGGGTCCGCTATTCAAGCCAAGTGTCGATACATCAACTACAACCAAGTCCCACGCAAAAGTTTCTCAAAGGTCTGCCTCATCATAGAGGTCTCAACGCAACAGATGGTGTGTCGATTAGATGCTCGGTCTTTCAGTTATTAGCCTTTTAGTCCCGGGGGCCCGGTTGGATTCATGTACGATCAAACCTATCCTTATCTCAAATATACCCCAAAATCTAGTGGCGTAATCTCAATGGGACCTTCGCGTTCAATGAATACCAGTGCCGCTGATGGTTCATCAAACTAACGTCTGGTGCCAAAGATATGGAAAAAAGAAAGTAACGGTCAATAGTGGGCCTCGGCCCTGTCTGACCCGGTCTGGGTTGACCTGTTCATCCTTCAAGGTTCGGCCCGATCCGCTGGGCCCGACCTAGCGAACTATGGGGGAGGTTCAGCTTTGAGGTCCCCACGGAGGAGGCTTGGCCCGAAGGATGGGTGGCGGCCAAGGCTGGCCGGCAGGGCGCCGGGTAGGCCACGGGCTGGGTGTGTGGGGATCGGGCAGGCCGAAAGTGTGTCGGGAAGGAAACACGGGGCACCGGGAAGGCCTTGGGAAGGACGGAAGGGTGCCGGGAGGTCTCACGGGACGCAGGAAGGCTTGCAGAGCATAGGGCAGGGTGCAAGCAAGCCGCATGGGGCACGAGGTAGGCCGGCATGGCCCCGAGCAGGGCGCGGGCAGGCTGACGGGCTGCCGGGCTGCGCGCGGGCAGGCCAATGGGCTGTCGGGCAGTACGCGGGCCGGCCGATGGGGCGCCGCGCATCGCACTGGCTAGCCAGCGGGGCGCTGGTAGCGGGTGGGTAGGTCGTTGGGGCGTGGCCCGACCGTCATCGGTGACTGAGCAGGCCGGTTCAGTGCGGCTCGGGCCAGCGCGGGCCGGAGGTGTTCGGCCGGGAGCACCACTGTGCCATGGGGGCGGCGCGGTTCACGGAGGCTACAGGAGCACAGCCTTTGTTGTTGCTGCCTTCTTCGTCTCTTTGCCACTTCGAAGATCACCACAAGGAATAAAAATGGACAGAGGGTGTCGGGACGTGTTAGGTTGTCCAACACCCTCCGTGTTTAGGGAGGCATCATTTGGATCACCAAGAAAAGTAGATGATCAATAACGCATCCTCTATTATCCCTTTTTATCTAATGAGGAAGATATTAAAAGGTTATAATATCATCAACTAATAAACCCCATAACTTTTGATTATCGGTCATTGATGGTGATGTCAGGGAAAGAAGATGTCTCACGATGTTTGTGGAGGATGCTCCACGTCGGTAGGATTCGACAAAGGAAGTCAAAGAAGAAATCTTCGATGGCATTCTTTGCATTCTTTTTTGTGAGGATCGTTCATCATTGGAAGAATTTTAACCCTACCAAGATCTCATCTTCTCAAGTTCCACCAAAATGAAATGTGAAATAATATTATATTAGGTTTTCTAATATTACATTGGAACAACAATTCAATTTCGAGAATTAAATTAAGTGGCTCTGCCCAATTAATGCATGAGACTTGTCATTGATTAATTAGGGGAGGTCAAGGGGTTTCACCCCATTTATTGGGGGGTTGAGGAATTCAAGTAGCTCTCCCTCATTAATGAGGGATAGTTGAGAGGTTTTATCCTCATCCACCAATAGGGTTCATGTGGTCCCCACCCCTATTATTTAAAAGAGAGGTTATGTGGTCTCAGGTGGTCCCCACATTGTCACCTCTCACGGGAGGTTATGTTCGGGTGGGCACCACCACCATAACCTCTCATGGGAGGTTAAGGTGTGGTGGCCCCACCTCCAACCTCCATGAGCATGTTTTTAACCACCTTACACCTAACAGAGGATCAAAATTAAAAAAAGTGTTATCTCTATTTCTTTTATTATTATTTTTAAGAAAAACCAAAAACTAACTTCAATTCTCGACCAACTATCGTCGAGGAGAAATTCTTCTTAAGAGAATACCATAACTACGAGTTCAATGGTGCCCTCAGATTTCATTTTCAAGCACTGGTTCAAAAGTTATAAAATCCCACTCGTAAGTTTACTGAGCATACCCAAAAAAATCTAGAAATTGATTCCGGGCACACCGGTCCTCAAAATCAAGCGCCGTAAATTTTTGCAGACTCGTAAAATTCATATATTTTTAAGAAAAAAATTTCCATAGGATTTCCGGGTCTTTAATATTTTTTTAATGAAATTAATGAGGAATGCACACTTATTTCTCTCTATTACAAGAAATTCAAGAGAGTAAAAGGGATATATGAAGGAAACAAGCCCTTTGCTTGATTTTATTATGGTAGAGATAGTAACATTGCCTCTCAGTGCTCAATAACATTTTATGATAAAGAAACTAAGGATGGAAACTCATAGAAGACTCAAAAAATGTTTTCTCAATAGGGTGACTTCAAGTATTGAAATAAATTAAAAATAAATAGTTTGGTCATTTATGAATATTATGATGGTAATGTTTTCTTTGTGAAAGAAAACCCATAGCCATAATTTGTAATCCAAGTATCTATGATGTATATAGTTGAAAAGACAGAACCATCAAAAGATAGATCTAGTTATTGTTATATTATTGTTGATGTTGATCACTAGTTGAAACATAAGGATTCTCTTGGTAATGTTGAGAATTAAGGTAAGAGATGAAGAAAAGTAGAGAGTAGTTTTGGAAGAATCATTAGAATATATTGATCGTCATGAAGCTAAAATTGTAAAACAGGAAGAAGTAGTGAAAAAACAGTCAATACCCTTGAATGCATAAAATATGTAGGGGAAATGAATCTCAGAATTCAATAATAGGAAAAGGTCATTATTGGAACCAAAATTTGGGAAGAGGAAGAACAATTTAACAGCCTTTCAGGGGGTCGCGAAGCCTGTTCGCGGAGCCCCACAGCTGGTGCGAATCACCCCACTCTACGAAACCTCCACGGATCAAGGAGGTGGGAGGCTCCGCGAACCAGTTGGACGTTTGAAAAGCCTCCGCAGATCAAGGAGGTGGGAGGCTTCTCGAACGAGTTTGATGTTTGTGAATCCGTCACGGAGTAAGGTGGTGGGAGGCTCCACGAACCAGTTTGAAATTTGTGAAGCCACCGCAGATCAAGGAGGTGGCAGGCCCTGCAGTTATTAAAACATGCCACATGTCTTCACGCCCAACAAGATCTACTTCACGATTCCTCTTGACTATAAATACCAGGCTCCCCTCAAGCCATTAGGATAAATACTCCAACCATTCTCCTTCATAGATCCCAAATCGCGAAGCAGTTTCTGCTTTGAGAACCATGAGCTCTTCAACGTAGTTTATCATCATGAAATTCCTTTTCCTTTGCTTGAATTCAAACCCTCTTCAAAGAGGTATGCCCTTCGTAGAGCCCACATGCCTCTTCAAAGTAATGGGATCCCCAATGGGACACAAGTATTCGTAGTGCACTTTTTCTTCGTGAAATACCCTCTATGCACATGTGACCCATGTGCTAAGGTAGGGTCATTGTGCTTCGCAAAGCACATTTCTTCGCAACGTTACACATCACAGGGCACACTTGCTTCATGAATAATTGCCTTGCAAATGACTTTACACTACATAAAGCACCATCCGTATGCACATATGCTCTATGCCTAGGCTAGGACACGTCACTTCACGAAGCATACCCATTTGTGAAGGCCCTCCCCTACAGGAGCACCAGAGCATCATGAGGATTCTAACTATAAACCTCTTTGCTCCGCAACTCCTTTTCTCATGAAACCCTCCATGTTTTCATGAGGTGATTTCAAATCACCTTGGGTGGTTCTTCCAGTTGTGTTGTATAGCCTTATTCTTCTTTGTATAGGTACGCTAATGGATATTTTTTCTTCTCATAGCCACGCTAACATGGATCCCTCAATGGATCACTCCATAACACCCCCTCACTACAGCATTGTTGGCGCCTTCCCTTCCTCAAGGGCAGGTGTGTATCAGTTATGTAAGTCCTAGGGGTGTTGAGTGAACCCACCTAATCTGAGTTACAGGATGTTAAACTTCCAAGAACCATCATCCTCAGCACATGACGTTAAACTGTGAACCCGCCCTGTGCATCATACAGGGGGTTCCCCATCATGGACATTCTCTAAGCCCGCTCATCTCCATGGGAGTGTGATCTTCACCACATCGAATGAGATCCACTTTTTCAGAACATTGACTATCTGTGGGGAGAGGTAAACCACCTTGGTGTAAGCCCCCAGTCATTCTTGCAGGAGGTAGCATCCCTGCCCCTTATATCTTCTTCTTGGCCAAAGATCAGAGAGGGGGATGGGCACCAGAACCCGCCTCTCTTCCATGACAAATCTCTCTTCCTTTGGGCTTTTTCACCACTTGGGGATCCATCCTAGAGTAAGTCCCAATCTCCATCTCACTGGGCTGCGAACCATACGTAAGCCCCTGTTTCCTCTTTGCACCACTAACAACGTGTACGCCCACTCTACTTCCAATGGACGCAATATTTGTGACATGATCTTCAAGTCTTTACTACTTCTTGTTTCTCACACCGAGCATGACTTACGTGGGCATAGAGAAAGCATTGACAATGGCATACTCTTTTGGATTCCCTAGAGTGTAAGCACCACACCCATTCAAACTTTGTAGACATTGATCCTTTCTAAAGCAAGGTACATTGGAAGCCTTCTTGAGGTTCAATCCCAACACATATTGGTCCCGAACCCATTCACATTGGTTCGCTAACCACTTTAGAAATATGTGAACTTTGATCCTTTCCAAGGTAAGGTATGTAGGACTCCTCCCTAAGGTTCAAGACCAATAACCATTGGTCCCAACCACTTCATGTCGGTCCACCAAATCCTGAACTACAAGGACTGTTATCCTTGCCAAATCAAGGTACATATGTGTAACATCCCAGGTAAATAAAGAATAAAGAATATTCATGTTTATTAATATTTGAAAATTAAATATTAATTTTACTTTAAAGGGGTTTCTATGTTCGATAGCATGCTCGATACGCAAAAACGTGTTTCTTTGAAATCTTACGTTCCATACTAGTAATATAATAATATTTTTTTTAAATGGTTGTTAACACGTAGCCATTGTATTGGAGCGAATGAATATAAATAGCTAAAATATGATTATATATGTTTTTTAAATGTTTTTACATTTATCCAATAAAAGATAAAGGCTTAAAATAAGAAAAGAATTCAATTTTTGGCATAGATACTCTAATATTCACTAAAAGGTCGAACTATCGCCTTTTGATGGAGAACCCTCATTATATATAGTTTTGGTCACTCTTATACATTGTATTGGACCAAAAAAATTCTTCTTTAGAATCGGTACATCAAAATTTACTTTGTGTAAATTTTTTGTATTTTTCCGATAAAGTTCATTTTTAATGAATAGTGAAAAATGTTGTATTATAATTCAAAACCTCTTTTTAATCTAATTTATATGATTAGATTATCTTTTTAATTGGTTTTAAAGTTAAATTAGAATATATTTTTACCATTTAATCCAATGGTGTTCATTGGAATTAATTTCACTTTGAAATTGGACTTAAACTAGTTCCAATCTTTTGATACATATTGTTTCATAAAAACACACTATTTGTTTTGACAGCGGGAATTAATTATTAAATTAATTAATGAAACTTATATGTTTTTAATTTTTAAAAATAGAAATCATTTTTGAATTTGGAATATCAAATATATCTTAAGGTGAATTTTTGATATTTTTCTGAAAAACATCAATTTTTGATGAATAGTGAAACCACTAAGTGGCAGTTAAAAAAACTGATTTTTCTTTTAAATGAAACTTTACCACTTCTGTGATTTGATTTTCAAAATTTCGACATACATGGTTATCATCAGGATGTAAAATGTGGTACAATGAGATTAAAATAAATTTTTGGTGAATAGTAACATTTAAGTTTATTAATCGCGATTAGAGGTAATTAATGTAATTTAAGGTAAAAATAATGTTTTAATAATATGAAATGACCTAGACACATGTCCTACCATTATTGGATGTGTCATGGACGACCAAGAAAATCCATGGGTCAACTTGGGGACCCCATGGATCCACTTTGGTAGGAAAATGAAATTAATAATTTTTTATTTAAAGTTAAAATAGAAAAGTCACAAACATGTATTGTTTTTCTAAAACAATTTTTACATGGGGTTATACAAGTCATAATTTTGACTATTAATATTAATTGGAAATATAAGAATATTTCCTACATCATGATATTTGTTTTATAATTTTTAGACATTAAATAAATTAAATTATGTATGACACCATGATGATGCAGCGATTACCTCATTATTTAACGATTTAAATAAAATGAAACGATAATGTAAAATCTAAGACCTACACTTGTCAAAAACCTATTGTATGGGTGTATTTAGAACCCTTATCACCTTATCCTATAAATATATAATTGTGGAACATTTTTTATCCGAAAATCAGTTTATAATAAAGTATCTTTTCTTAACTTTCCAATAGTGCCCCTCCTATCCTCTTATAAAAGGCCCCCACCTCTACCTCCTTACCCACACCTCTAAAGCCTTTGGTTCGGCCAAGATCTATCATTTTATCTCTCCACATCCCTATTATAATCCTTGAAGCCTTAATTTGGGTAGAAAGCTCTTCAAGGAACCCTTTTGGTTCAATCCAAGAAGAGTTACCCGATTATAAGGTAATGTCTTCCCTTGTGTTCTTTTGTTTTATTTTGCTTCTCCAACCCTCTAAACTATTTTTATTGATTTATTTTGTAACAACACCAGTATCATCAATATACTAGGATGTTGTTATGAGAATTATTAGAGCTAAACTTACACACACCTCCATCTAATGGTTAAAGAACATACTGTTTCCGTGGTTGAAGAATTTCTGACTCACAAAATGATGATTGTTAAATATTATTTTAACACCTTTAATGGTGGACATTAAGATGTCATTATATTTATGTATGATATATATTATGTTTATGTTTTCTTTAAGCTTCTGTATTTATCATTTATGGGATACCTTTAAGGTTTTCATTATGGTTAAACGCGATATCTTCATTTTAGGAAGTGCGGATTACCGCCCCCTCAAAGTGATTTGATTCGTTAATGCCATATGTAGGAAGTTTAAAGGATGGATTTAATGATATTATATATGATATTATACTGGAATTATAATATACCTTTATTTCATTATGATTCCATTCCATAAAATACGAAATAGAAATGAAAGTAGCGTTCATGCGTACGTATGGCTTACCGTCTCCATGAATAGTGCATTTCATTTCTTACCTCTAAATGTTATTTAATATTATAAATGCATGTATATACTAGATATATATGATATATATGATATCTACATAATGAAAATAACTCTGGATATAATGGATAAATGAACAACTTGTAATTATAAAGAGTTTATTTTTGACTCAATTTCAATGATCATTAAAACGACCGTTATTAACTTAAATGATTACATAATGTTTATAACATGGTAATAAGTGATATAAAAGGAATAATAAGATTAAAAAAGGTTATTAATAAAGTAGAAATTATATTTACTTTATTATTTTGGAGATTAAAGAGAAATCTAGTCACGTCGGACATGAGGTAAGGGACTTCGTCTCAATCTCCTTTCATTGGGGCATATTTTGTTCTAATACAAGACTTTCTTTTATACGCTGTATAAAACACCTTTGACTTTTCATTTCATTCAAATGGAATCTTTTTATACAAAGAGTTTTACTAAAAGACAAAAAGGAATGTTTATTTTAACGTACGCAGTGACAATGACCTTTTCCGCCACTGCGGGTATTATTTGGTCTTTGGCTTCCTCAAGAAGCCGTAATGTTTTTTAAAATGAAATAAATACCATATACTCTTTTATGTGTTTTGGTATTGAGAATGGTTTTTATAATGGATTTTTTATGTCAATATATTTAAGTGATATATTGTGATCGAAATGTTGAAATGTTTTCTTTCCATTATATTTGTTTTATTTCTTATGATTTTATAATGGTACTTGGACATTTGACGGGTGGTTACATGATAAACCATATGATGGGTGGTGCCGTGAATACCAGGATGGGTGGTTACGTTATAACCTACAATGCATTGGGTATGGCAGTCGGCCGTATGGCTATTACATTAAGTGATAAGTGTTGAAGTCGACCGTATGGTTATTCCATTTAAGTATGTTTATGTCCCAAGTTACCTTTATATGTTATGTGTTCTTTATATGGGTTTTATGGTAATATTTTCATTATAAAAGGGTAAGTAACGATCTTTTATTCAGTGAAGAGTTTTTTACTACTTTATAAAGGTGAAAAGTATTACTTTGATAAATTATACATGGTTTACTTGTTGTTTTGAAAAACTAACAGTTTCCATTTTTTTTGTATCCCTTACTGAGCTTTTTATGCTCACCCCAAGTTTTTTGAAATGCTTTTCACTGGTCTTAATGTGGAATAGGGTCAAGGATGGGATCAAGGGAAAGTCATTCTATCTAAAACATTGAACTAGACGTGTTTCTTTTTAAGAGTTTTTATTTTATGGAATCTTAGTAGAAGTGTATACTTTGTAATATTTTGAGATGTAATAGTTATGTCCTAATTCTCTAAAACTGTAAACCATGAAAAGATCCTCAATGTGAATTATTCATTTAATTCAATATTAAGTAAGGTTTAAGGCTGGGTCTTTATAGTTGGTATCAAAGTTCAGTTTAGACAACTTTATGAGTTAGAAAATTGATAAATTATAAGTTAATTTATGGTATGATTGAAATGATGTAGAATTTAAATATTACCATATTGCTTCACCTAAGATATTTCTATGTTCAGAATGGTTTTCCACAGAGGAAACAAAGAAGCTATGTTGGGAAGACATCAGGAGGAAGACAACCTTCCAAATCAGCCACCTGAGATGCTCGGAATCGGAACTGAAATGTTTTTTGCAATGATGGCACATTTGACTCAGGCTATAAATGGTGGTGTTATACATGCACGAGATCAGCCAGATCAACCGCAGAGAAACATGTCGGTGATGGAACATTTCATGAGGCAACATCCCCCATCATTCAGAGGATCATCTGACACCGTGCTAGCTGAAGGGTGTATTATAGCACTTGTGAAGATTTTTGATTTTATTGGGTGTTCATAACATCAAAAGAATAGTCTTGTTGTTTACCGTTTTGAAGGTTAAGCTGATCAGTGGTGGTCGATGGTGAAAAGTATTAGGGATAGTGATGAGATTGATGATCTTCACTGGGATGAATTCAAAGGTATGTTTCTTGAGAAATATTTTCCTAAGGTGGTTCATCTTAGGATGTAAAAACAATTCCTAGAATTGAGGCAGGAGGATGACTCAGTGGCTGCTTATGAAGCAAAGTTCACTCGACTGACAAGGTATTCTCCATATTTTATACGAGATCTTGATAGTAAAATCAACCATTTTTACTCAGGGTTAAATCCAAAGTATTGAAGGGCTTTAGCTTCTCGTGAGTTCAAAAGTTATGAAAAACTTTTCCGATGTGTGGAGAAGGTGGAAATGGAGTTTTCTGATGATCAGGTGTTCTTTGAAAAACAATAGAATAAGAGGTCCAGTTGGCAGGAAAAAAGGAAGAATTAATAAAATAAGCAAGGAGGTAAGAAAATCAAATATCAATCCTGTGAGAAGTGTGGTAAAATGCATCCTGGAGAATGTTTATACAAGTCTGGAAAGTGCTTTCGATGTGGTAAGTCTGGTCATATTTCTTGTAACTATAAGGAAGATGATCAAGCAGGCAATGAAAAGCCAGCGGTAAGATGTTTTAAGTGTAATGAAATGGTTCATTATGAAAATGAGTGTCTAACGAAGAACTTAACTGGGGGAAAGTAGCCAGACTACAATCAGAAAGGGGTGGTGAAATCCTTTGCAACTACTTCAGTAGATATTGGGCCATCGAATGAAGTAGTATCAGATACACTATTTGTTTGTTCAGATTATACCAATGTGTTGTTTGATTTAGGGTCTACACATTCTTTCATTTCTGAGAAGCTTTTTAGTAAATTGGAAATTCCACCTCAAGATATGAATCCTGAACTTATGGTAAAATCACCCGGAGGGAACGTTGAGACAAAAAAGAATTATAAGAACCTTCCAATCCTTTTGTGCGGAAAGAATCTACCAGCAAACCTTATTGTTTTTCATTTTGTAGAGTTTGATGTTATTTTGGGCGTGGATTGGCTTTCTGTTTATCATGCTAAGATTGACTGCAGAGATAAAATGGTTTCTTTTCAGAATGATTTTCAGTTTGTGTACAAGAATGAACCCTTGCTTTTGATAACATATTAGGAAGTTGAGAATCTAGTAAAAGATGGAAATGAATGTTATCTTGCACATGTTGTTGAAAATAAAGGAACTGTTTAGATTAATGATGTTCCAGTGGTTAATGAGTATCTTGATGTTTTTACTAATGAGTTGCCTGGTATTATTCATGATCGAGAAGTTGAATTTACTGTTGACTTAGTTATTTATTCTAAGCCAATTTCAAAACCCCCTTATCGAATGGCTCAAGTTGAACTTCTAGAGTTAAAGAAACAATTACAGGAGTTATTAGATACAAGTTTCATTCGACCTAGCACATCACCATGGGGTTCTCCTGTCTTGTTTGTTAAAAAGAAAGATGATTCAATGAGACTTTGCATTGATTATAGATCCTTTCATAACATTACTGTTAAGAACAATTATCCTTTTCCTCATATCGATGTATTGTTTGATCAGCACCAGGGAGCTCAGTATTTTTTGAAGATTGACTTGAGGTCGGGGTACCATCAGTTGAAAGTAAAAGAAGCAGATGTTCCGAAGACTGAGTTTCGTACTAGATATTTCCATTATGAATTTGTAGTTATGCCTTTTGGGTTAACCAATGCACCTGTTGTATTCATGGACCTTAGGAATAGAATTTTCCATGAGTTCTTGGATAAGTTTGTGGTTGTTTTCATTGATGATATTATGGTGTAATCTAAAAGTAAAGAGGAGCATGAAAGTCATTTAAGGGTTATCTTGCAAAACATAAAAGAAAAGAAACTGTATGGAAAATTCAGAAAGTGTGAGTTTTGGTTACAACGAATTTCTTTCCTTGGTCACATTGTTTCAAAAAATAGCATAACTGTTGATCCTATAAAAACAAAAGTTGTTGAAGAATGGCCAAGAGCCACAAATGTAACCGAGATCCTTAGTTCTCTTGGTTTGTAAGGTTACTACCAATGGTTTATTGAAAATTTTTCATGGTTATCTAGTCCAACAACTAAGCTAACTCGGAAGGGTGTTAAGTTTATCTGGACATAATAATGTGATGATTGTTTTCAGGAGTTGAAAAGAAGATTGGTGAATGCTTTGGTTTTGGCACTTCCTTCCAGGAATGGAGAGTTTGTTATCTACAGTGATGATTCATTGAAAGGACTTGGTGTCATCCTAATGCAGAATCATCAGGTAATTGCTTATGTTTCACGTTAGTTGAAAACTCATGAGGTAAATTACCCTGTACATGATTTGGAATTATCTGTTGTTGTTTTCACTTTAAAAATTTGGAGGCATCATTTGTATGGAGTAAAGTGTGAAATATATACTGATCACAAAATTTTAAAGTATATATTCACTCAGAAATAATTGAAAATGAGACAGAGGAGATGGCTGGAATTAATATGGGATTATGATTGTACAATTCATTACCATCCGGGAAAAGCAAATAAAGTGGCTGATGCTTTGAGTCAAAAAAGTAATGTTTCATTAACGATGCTACGTTTGGAACGAGATCCTTTGGTTTTTGATTTGATTAAATTTGGCATAGAAGTTTTTGGTGCAGGAAGTTCTTCTGTTTTGTTTTAGGTGTCAGTGAGATCATCACTATCAGACAGAATTAAGCAAGCGTAGAAGAAAGATAGTGGATTGCAGAAAAAGTTTGAGCTGGTTCAGAAGGGTAAGTTTCCAGAGTTTAATAATTATAATGATTGTGTTTTGAGGTTTGCTGAGAGTTTATGTGTGCCTTGTGATTCACAGTTGAAGGATGAGTTGTTATGTGAGGCTCATAGTTCCCCGTTTTCAGTTCATCCTGGCAGTACTAAGATGTACAGAGATCTGTGGGAGTATTACTGGTGGGACGGAATGAAAAGAGATATTGCTGATTTTACCATGAAGTGTTTGACTTGTCAGCAGGTTAAAGAAGAGCGGCAGTTACCGAAAGGGATGTTGCAGTCATTACCGGTGCCAGAGTGGAAATGAGAAAATGTATCCAAGGACTTTGTTGTGGGATTACCAAGGACATATCGAGGTAATAATGCAATCTGGGTTATTGTTGATCGATTGCCCAAATCTTCTCATTTCATTCCTATTTGAGATAATTTGTCTCTAGATAAACTTGCTCGGTTGTATCTTAAAGAGATAGTCAGGTTGCATGGATTTCCCCTCTCCATTGTATCTGATCGTGATCCCAGGTTTACTTCAATCTCTTGGAAAGGCCTTCAAAAGTCATTGGGTACTGAATTAAATTTTAGTACAGCTTTTCATCAGCAATCAAATGGGCAGTCAGAACGAAAAATTCATACCTTGGAAGATATGCTACATGCTTTCTCTATGGATTATCAGCGATGTTGGGACCAACATGTTTCTTTTGTTGAGTTTTCATATAATAACACTTTTCATTCTAGTATACAGATGGCTCTGTTTGAAGCATTATATGGAAAATGGTGTCAAACTCTAGATTTTTGGGATGAAGTAGGGGAAAGGAAGCTGATGGGACCAGAATTGGTAGAAGAGATGGCAGAAAAAGTTCAATTGATTCAGAAACACATGAAAACAGCTCAGAGCGGATAGAAAAGTTATGCGGATAAACGGAGGAAGGATCTACCTTTCAAGGTAGGTGGTCATGTTTTTCTCAAAGTTTCACCATGGAAAAGTGTGACGTGCTTTGGTAAGAAAGGAAAGATGAGTCCAAAATTCATTGGACAATATGAAATTCTAGAGAAGTTTGGATCAGTTGCTTACCGAGTGGCTTTACCTTCGAGTTTAACTCAGGTGCACAATGTTTTTCAGGTTTCGATGTAGAGAAAGTATATTCCAGATCCATCTCATGTTTTGAGCCCAGTGGTAGTTCAGTTGGAAGAGAATCTCTCTTATGAAGAACAACCATTCAAGATTCTTGACCATAGAGAGAAAGTGTCACGTAATAAGTTAATTCACTAGGTAAAGGTTTTGTGGAAAAACCATATGGTTGAAGAGGAAACATGGGAATATGAAAATGCTATGAGGGATAAATACCCCCACTTATTTTGATAAGTGAATAAAATTGTGAGGATGTAATTCCCAAAGGGGGGGAAGGATGTAACATACAAGGTAAATAAAGAATAATGCATTCTCATATATATTAATATTTGGAAATTAAATATTAATTTTACTTTAAAGGGGTTTCTATGTTCAATAGTGTGTCCAATACGCAACAACGAGTTTCTTTGAAATCTTACATTGCACACTAGTAATATAATAATATTTTTTAAAAATGGTAGTTAACAAGTAGTCATTGTATTGGCGGGAATTAATAGAAATAACTAAAATATGATTATATATGTTTTTTAAATGTTTTTACATTTATCCAATAAAAGATAAAGGCTTAAAATAAGAAAAGAATTCAATTTTTGGCATGGATACTCTAATATTCACTAAAAGGAAGAACTATCGCCTTTTGATGGCGAACCCTATTTAAATATATTTTTGGTAAATCTTATACATTATATTGGACCAAATAAAATTATTCTTTAGAATCGGGACATCAAAATATACTTTGTGTAAATTTTTGTTATTTTTCCAATAAAGTTCATTTTTTAATGAATAGTGAAAAATGTTGTATTTTAATTGAAAAACACTTTTTAATCTAATTTATATTATTATATTATATTTTGAATTGGTTTTAAATTTCAATCAGAATATATTTTTAACCATTTAATCTAATGGGGGTCATTGGAATTAATTTCACTTTGAAATTGGACTTAAACTAGTGTCAATCTTTTGATACATATTGTTTCATAAAAACACGCTATTTGTTTTGACCGCGGGAATTAATTATTAAATTAATTAATCAAAATTATATGTATTGAATTTTGTAAAATAGACATCATTTTTTAATTCGGAAGATCAAATAAAGCTTAGGGTGAATTTTTGGTATTTTTCTGAAAAACATCAATTTTTTTATGAATAGTGAAACCACTAAGTGGCAGTTAAAAAAAATAATTTTTCGTTTAAATTAACCTTTACCACTTCTGTGATTTGATTTTCAAAATTTTGACATACATGGTTTTCATTAGGATGTAAAATGTGGTACAATGGGATTAAAATATTTTTTTTAAATAGTAACTTTTAAGTTTATTAATCACGATTAGATGTAATTAGTGTAATTTAAGGTAAATATAATGTTTTAATAATCTGAAATGACCTAGACACATGTCCTAACCTTATTGGATGTTTCATGGCCGACCAAGAAAATCCATGGGTCATCATGGGGACCCCATGGATCCACTATGGTCGGAAAATGACATTAATAACTTTTTATTTAATGTTAAAATAAAAATGTCACAAACATGTATTGTTTTTATAAAACAA
Organism: Viscum album; assembly: GCA_963277665.1. NCBI lineage: Eukaryota > Viridiplantae > Streptophyta > Magnoliopsida > Santalales > Viscaceae > Viscum > Viscum album. The sequence continues at coordinate 158,525,825 of OY728155.1, read as the reverse complement.
TTTTTACATGGGGTTATACAGGTTATAATTCTGATTATAAATATTCACTGTAACTCTAAAAATATTTCCTACATCATGATATTTTTTTTATAAATTTTAGACATTAAATAAATTATATTATTTATGACACCATGATGATGCATCGATTACCTCATTATTTAACGATTTAAATAAAATGAAACGATAATGTAAAATCTAAGACCTACACTTGTAAAAAGCCTATTGGATGGGTGTATTTCGAACCCTTATCACCTTATCCTCTAAATTTATAAATTTGGTACCTTTTTTATCCAAAAATCATTTTATAATAATGTATCTTTTCTTAACTTTCAAAGAGTGCCCCTCCTCTCCTCTTATAAAAGGCCTCCACCTCCACCTCTACCTCTTTACCCACAACTCTCAAGCCTTTGGTTCGGCCATTATCTGCTCATTGTATCACTCCACATCCCTCTCATCATCCTTGAAGCCTTACCTTGGGCAGAAAGCTCTTCAAGGAACCCTTTTGGTTCAAACCAAGAAGAGTTACCCGATTTTAAGGTAATGTCTTCACTTGTGTTCTTTTGTTTTATTTTGCTTCTCCAACCCTCTAAACTATTTTTATTCCTTTCTATTGTAACAACAGCAGTATATTCAATATACTAGGATGTTTGCATGATAAGTATTCTAGCTACACTTACACACACCTCCGTCTAATGGTTAAAGAACATATTGTTTCTGTGGTTGGCGAATTTCTGCCTCACCAAACGATGATTGTTCAATCTTCTTTAAACACCTTTAATGGTGGCCATTAATATGTCACTCTATTTATATATGATATATATTATGTTTATGTTTTCCTTATGCTTCTTTATTTCTCATTTATGAGATACCTTTAAGGTATCCATTATGGTTAAATGCGATATCTTCATTTTAGGAAGTGCGGACTACCGCCCCCTCAGAGTGATTTTGATTCGTTAATTCCATACATGGTACATTTAAAGGATGGAGTTAATGATATTATATATGATATTATACTGGAATTATAATATACCATTTTTTCATTAGGATTCCATTCCATAAATTACGAAATAGAAATGAAAGTAGCATTCATGCGTACGTACGGCTTACCGTCTCCATGAATGGTGCATTTCATTTCTTACCTCTAAATGTTATGTAATATTATAAATGCATGTATATACTGGATATATATGATATATATGATATCTACATAATGAATATAACTCTGGATATAATGGATACATGAACAACATGTAATTATAAAGAGTTTATTTTTGACTCAAGTACCAATGATCGTTAAAACGACCATTATTAACTTAAATGATTACATAATGTTTATAACATGGAAATAAGTGATATAAAAGGAATAATAAGCATGAAAATGGTTCTTAGGAATGTAGAAATTAAGTTCAGTTTATTATTTAGGAGATTAAAGAGAAATTGAGTCACGTCGGACATGAGGTAGGGGACTTCGTCTCAATCTCCTTTCATTGAGTCATATTTTGTTATAATACAAGACTTTATTTTATACACTGTATAAAACACCTTTTACTTTTCATTTCATTCAAAGGGAATCTTTTTCTACAATGCGTTTTACTAAACGACAAAAATGAATGTTTATTTTAACTTACGCGGTGACAATGACCTTTTCCGCCGCCTCGGGTATTATTTGGTCTTTGGATTCCTCAACAAGCCTTAATGTTTTTTAAAATGAAATAAATACCATATACTCTTTTATGTGTTTTGGTATTGAAAATGGTTTTTATAATAGATTTTTTATGTCAATACATTTATGTGGTATATTGTGATCGAAATGTGTAAATGTTTTCTTTCCATTATAATTGTTTTATGTCTTATGATTTTATAATGGTACTTGGACATTTGACGGGTGGTTACTTGATAAACCATATGAAGGGTGGTGTCGTGAATACCAGGGTGGGTGGTTATGTTATAACCTCCAATGCATTGGGAATGGAAGTCGGCTATATGGCTATTCCATTAAGTGATAAGTGTAGAAGTCAACAATATGGTTATTCCATTTAAGTATGTTTATGTCTCAAGTTACCTTTATATGTTATGTGTTCTTTATATAAGTTTTATGGTAATATTTTCGTTACAAAAGGTTGAAAAGTATTACTTTTATTAAGTATACATCGTTAACTTGTTGATTTGAAAGACTAATAGTTTTCATTAATTGTGTATCCCTTACTGAGATTTTTATGCTCACCCGAGGTTTTTGGAAATGTTTTTCACAGGCCTTAATGTGGAATAGGGTCAAGGATGGGATCAAGGGAAAGTCATGCTATCTAAAACTTAGAACTAGGCATGTTTCTTTTTATGAGTTTTTATTTTATGGAAACGTATTAGAAGTGTCTACTTTGTAATCTTTTGAGATGTAATAGTTATGTCCTAATTCTCTAAAACTCTAAATCATGAAAAGATCCTCAATGTAAATTATTCATTTAATTCAATATTAAGTAATATTTAAGTCCGGGGACTTATAGAATGAATCCTACCTGAGGTTCAAGACCAACACCTATTGGTCCCGACCCCCTCCACGTCAGTTCACCAAACACCTTTTCGAACTACGTGTACGTTTATCCTTGCAAACAAAAAGTATGTAGGAATCATCCTTGAGGTTAAAGACCAAAAACAATTGCTCTTGACCACTCCATGTCAGTCCACAAATTCTGAATTACATAGACTTTAATCCTTTCCAAGGAAAGGTATGTAGGACGCCTCCCTGAGATCCAGGACCAACAATCATTGGTCCCAACCAATTCACATCGGTCCACCAAATCTGAAACTACGAAGACTTTCATCCATGCCAAGGCATGGTACGTAAGAATCCTCCCTAAGGTTCAAGACCGACAACAGTTTGTCCCGACCACTTCACATCGGTTCACCCTCATCCTTCGTTTCATTAAACTGTACGCCCATTTTATCCCTCATGAAACTAAGTTTTCCCCTAACCAGCAGTAAGCCGTTGTGATCCTCACGTAGCGGTAAGCTGTTTTAAACCACAAGCAAGAGTAATCTGTTGTGATCCCCATTTATTGGTAATCTATTGTCAACCCCAACCCATTGGTAAGCCGTTATTGTCCCATTATATAGCATCCCGCCTTTTTATAACATAACTTTTCATTACATTTTACAAAACCAGGGATCTTTAATGTTTAGTTTCTTGGAAACCAGGAACATAAAACATGAAAACATAAAAAATTATTCTTAAACACTTGAAATGCTTCTCCTTATGTTAATTGTAGGTTCATTACCACATCTCATAACCTGGGGACATACATCAAAAGAAAGGGTGAGCAGAAGGCCCAGTAAGGGAAACAAGGGAAAACATTTAACATGTGAATTTGAGATACATCAACAATGTCATGAAAAAGAACTTTAAGGCATGAGAAAGAAATCATGAGGCATATCATAATAAAAATAATGTATTTCATAACTTGAAAATGTGGATACAATATTTAATATTGAAAATCATTTCCGTTTCACCAAGTTCCATCCCCAAGGTTTCATTATAGATTACCAAGGTTATTCACCAAGGCGTCGTTAAAAATGGTCATCTCTAAAGATTAAGTCTTTACCCAATGCATCGGAGTGCTATCATGGTGCACACTTAAATTTTCCTTTATTATCATGTGAGACACATATATCATCATCAAACATTTCATAAACAGCCCATATAGCATAAAAGAAATTGGTTTCATTTCATAGTCATCACATTTTTAAAAACTACTTTAAAGACGTGATCCTTATGTCACTTTAAACCCACAGAAAAAGGAAAGTGGGCCTCATGTATGTAAATCCCAGAATTAAAATAGAACCTTTTGATATATATGTGAATACCACTGTAGAATAAATACCTTTGAGTATTCACTTAATAAAATAAAATAATTTGAAAAAAGAGAATGACATTTTGAGACGAAAATTCTGCAGCATAACGGCTATGTTGCAGGGTTTTAGAGAACATTGAAAAGAGAGGGGACATGATTCACCCACTCATAAATGATTCATAACATAGTATATGGATAGAATATAAGGGATATAATAATATGGTAATGAAATTTGAAATACATACCATATGAAATGAAAAACATGGAAGGAAGACAAAAATAAGATTTCTCTTATGAAAATTCGGCAGCCTAACGGCGTCACTTAAAACTTCAAAAAATGAATTGATGAGGTCAAATAGGGTCTCTAATCATATAAACATAAAATATCAGTATTATAGATATAGATATCATACCCCAGCATAAGAAAAAGTAACTTTAAAGACTTGACATAAAAATAGATCTTGAAAACGAGAAGGGTGAAAGAACCCCTTAAAAATTCGGCAACCTAACGGCGCCACTTAAAACTTCAAAATACTGAATTGATGAGATCAAATAGGGTCTCTCATCATATGAAAATAAAATATCAGTATGATAGAAATAGATATCATACTCCAACATAATAAAAAAACTTGAAATACTTCACATGAATGTAGAACTTTTAAAAAAATGGGAAAGGTGAACAAATCCCTTAAAAATTTGGTAGCCTAACGACACCAATTAAACTTTCTTAAAAAGAATTGATGAGAGTAAGACTGGGTCTCTAATCATATGAACATGAAAAGGGAAGTAATAGTAATATAAAACAATGTCCTCCAACATAAGACCATGGAGCATGAAATAAATGACATAAAAGAGATTACTTGAAAAGAAAGAGGGGTAGGATCCCTTACCTTAAAACGTAACTCTTAAAACTCAATGTTTGGGACCTTGAGGGCTTGGGGGCACCTTGGGAGGACTCCATGGAAGGTAATGAGACCAGAGCATCGTTGGGGGAGAGTTGGGAGTCGAATGGATGAGGCGATGTCTTGGTATTTATAGGGAAAGTGAGGGGACAAGGCATTAATGGCCAAGGGACACCTCATTGGTGGTTTTGGAAAAACCATGGGATTGCCCATGGTATTTGCCCATGGTATTGGCCACTTGGACACCTCATAACTTATCTTACTATTCATAAGTCGACCATATTTATTACAAACTTAATAAATCATTTAATGATGTCATTAAACACCCATAACTTAAAAACTGTATTTTCACTATTCATCAAAAATTCAACATTCTCAGAAAAATCCCAAAATTTCACCTTAACCAAATTTCGATGATTTGATTTCAAAAATCAGCTCCATTTTATAAAAAAATTCTAAATATTTTTAATCTATTTTTTAAATTAACACACTATTCACCGAAAATTCATTTTTTTCTGAAAAATACCCAAAAATTACCTTAACATAATATCGATGCTTTGAGTTCAAAAATGAAATCCATTTTATAAAAATAATTTTCTAAATATTTTTAATTTAATTTTTCATTAAAAAATACTATTCACCCGAAAAAACTGATACTTCACTAATAATTTATGAAACTGATATTTATCCATTTTATTGAATCACATTACTTAATCAAGGTGCCTATATTATATTAATACTTTCTTTAAGTGAGATTACTAATCCATTTGGTCACATTACTAATCCTAAGAAAAAAATCACTACTCATAATTTACTATTCATCAAAAATTATGTTGATCTTATTAGACTCTAAATTTCGTTCTGAACATAATTTTATAAAACCATTTTTTGAAAATCACTACACATTTTTAATTATTTAAGGTTTACATTAACATTTTTTAAAATATCATTCCTCTAAAATTCACCAAAGATATGCATACTATATTTATCCGGACATTTGAAAATTCATAAACTTTATCATAAGAACAAATAAAAATTTTTATTTAAAAAATGGATTACACAAGGCAATTATGGTGTCCTTACATAGCCCCTTATCACACCAGAATAGGACCTAAGTATAAGGTGTGATAAGGTGAGAGAATTTGAGGGAGGCTCGACCAACATCGCACGAGTAGTAATTTATATTTGTTTGAACTTCCCGCGAAGGAGATTCCGTTCTAGCTTCACACGATAAAGTTTGGCTTGGGTTTGGTCCAGAGAAAAGCCCATTGGTTCTACCTCCCTCTCAAGTTTTGTTAGATGGGCTTCGATCACTCCAAGACTACTGGGTGAGGACATAGAATCTTCTTTCTATACTATTTAACCAAGATCACTTGTATTTGGATACAATAATCAAAACGTTTAGTTTCCAGCAGTCATATTGACCAATGGTCATATTACAGTCAAAACCCAACGGTCTCATTTTAATTATACTCATGTTATCAAATGAAACAGTTTTGTTGAGTATAAAAATATAAAATAACACACAAAATTAGGAAACAAGATTTTTTCAAAATTTCGGGTTGTTACAATCTTCCCCCCTTAAGAAACTGCGTCCTCGCAATTTTTAAAATTGGGTTTTTAAATTTCATTGAAAGTCTCAGATCGGAAAAGGAGTCATTAAAACTATTACTTTAAAATAAGGAAAAGGAAGTACAAAGGTCACCTGAGTTCACCCACACTAGGATTCCATTTAGGAAAACATGGACATGGGGGAGAAAACTAAGGGTAAAGTTCTGAGGGAGAGTGATAGAAAACATGATTAGGAGAAAGTTAACCATGAGAAAATCACAAACTTATGATGTGTGTAAATGTTCTTTGATTACCTAGTAGGAATCGTAAACCAACAATGTTTTTTTTACAATCCATTTTATAATTTTGAAGAATTAATTTACTAGATAGAACAAAAACATAAGTAAATATACCTACCTTCAAGTAGAGTTTCATCCTTTATTAAGTTTCTACCAAAACTAATCTTTTCTCCAAACGATGAGCATTCAAAAACACTTGGTCTCATCAAAACACAAGAATCGTCTTCTTGAGAGTCACGTAATCCACAAAAGATTAACTATCAATTTCTTCTATCTTTAAACATTATCCCAAAAATAGAAAGGGTAAGATAAAACAACTCTTCAAAAAGAAATAATCCCATAGGAAGGGAAACTACTTTTAAATTTTCAATGTTCAATGGTACTACCCAAAGTTCATCATAGAACATTCCATAAATAACTGTGCTTAAAATTCCTCAAAATAAACCAAACTAGGATTGAAACCCAATTATAAGAACGATCTCATAACATAGTCTTCCAAGATATACTTTATCATTCATCTTCAAACAATATGAACCAATCTTATCATCTTATAACAAAAGTAACTAACCTAATCACATTTTCCCCAAGATAGGTTAATCATTTCCATATGTAACCTAAATTACTATAATTCCACCTTAATTTCATCGATTCTTAAAAATATAATTCTACATTTACTCCTCAAAAAAAATACAGTAGTAGTCTATTTACCTCGATCAAATAGGGTTCTCAAAATAGTGAACGTCTTCCAAAATAATAATCATCTTTTAATCCCCTAATCACCCTTTTTTTAAGAAGAACAGCTTCACTACATCAACATGTGGTACATAACAATAGATGTTTTCCTTAATGATATGAAATAATCTTAGGTAGTGACTCAATGATCTTAGAAAACATAAAAGATATGCTCACAGTGAACGAACTAAAATACAACATGACATAGACAATTATTGCGAAGAAGTTACATGTACTTCAGTCATCATGATCCATCTTAGCATAGGACTTGCATTATTCCCTTGAACAAGAAGATTTTTGATGCTCATCATGCTTATCATCCATTCCAAGAGAGCATTGCCTTGGGTAATGTCTAACTTCTCCACATTTACGACATCGAAATGTATAATGTACATTAGATCGAACCTTATATCAATTAATCACATTATCCATTTTTTAAAGCAATTGGATACTTTATGCCCTATCTTCCCACACTAACATATCCCGGTTCCTTTGTGACATTCTCCTTGGTGCCTCTTCCCACAATTTTTTCAAAAAAGAAATTTGTTCTTCTTTCCCTTATCAACTTTATCAGAAGAACATCCTTGAGACTTTGTCGTATTCTTCCTTGATGAATTTGGGCATTCAACTAGGTTCCAATTATTAATTCTGATTTTTGATAGCTAGTTTGGCATAATCACAATATGTTCAACTTGATCTTTCTTCATCTCTGTCACATTACTAGGGAAATAATCACATTTCCTATCACATTGGTTGTTGGGACATGCTCTTCCATTTCCCGCCGTTAACTAATAAAAGAACGTATAATTAGGGGGATTAAATACTTAGCCAATAATCCTGAAAAGGAAACGTAAATCATAGAAGGATAAACTTGTAGAAGAAAATTATACCCTCACTTGTGATCCCCTAGGTCCCAATCTAGGTTATCCATGATCATATATTATTTTGTGAATATTTATTTTAATTTAGCTTTGTTCCTTTAATAATGGTTCATACTAATCTTATGAATTAACCAAAGCATATCCCCCGAGAGTGTCGTAACCAAGAGTGCAGCAAGGCCCCTTGTTGTGTAACAGTTACCGTTCGAGTCTATTTCAAAGCGGTGTTTTGGGTTTTACCCCAATGTACATCTGTGCCAGAGCCACCTCTACTTGCTCATATCCAGACAAGGATGTATTTTCTTGGAAACCCCTTACTCAATACTCACCAAAATACCAGGAAGATTTCCTATATTTAAAATTTTATATAGGTTTATTCCTGAAGTTTTCATATCATAATTTCCACAAATAACTTAACCATCCTTTGATACCAACTATATCATCCTGCCATTTTATAACATAACTTTTCATTACATTTTACAAAACCAAGGATCTTTAAGGTTTGTAGTCTTGGAAACCAGGAACATAAAACATGAAAACATAAAACATTATTCATAAACACTTGAAATTTTTCTCCTTATGTTCATCCTAGGTTCATTACGACATCTCATAACCTGGGGACATACATCAAATGAAAGGGTGAGCAGAAGGCCCAGTAAGAGAAACAAGGGGAAATATTTAACATGTGAACTTGAGATACATCAACAATGTCATGAAAAACAATTTTAAGGAATGAGAAAGAAATCATGAGGAATATCATAATAAAAATAATGTATTTCATAAATTGAAAATGTGGCTACAAAATTTAATATTGACAATCATTTCCGTTTCACCAAGGTCCATCCCCAAGGTGTGATTAAAAATTACCATGGTTATTCACCAAGGCGTCGTTAAAAATGGTGATCTCTAAGGATTAAGTCTTTACCCAATGAATTGGAGCGCTATGAGAGCACACCCTTAAATTTTTCTTTATAATCATGTGATCCACATCTATCATCATCAAAAATTTCATAAAAAACCCATATATCATAAAATAAATTGGTTGCATTTCATAGTAATCACATTTTAAAAAAATGCTTTAAAGACGTGATCCTTATGTCACTTTAAACCCACGGAAAAAGGAAAGTCGGTCTCATGTATGTAAATACCTGAATTAAAATAGAAAATTTTGATATATATGTGAATACCCATGTAGAAGAAAGATCTTTGAGTATTCACTTAATAAAATTAAATAATTTGAAAAAAGAGAAATACATTTTGAGACGAAAATTCTGCAGCATAACGACTATGTTACAGGGTTTTAGAGAACATTGAAAAGAGATGGGAAATGAGTCACCCACTCATAAATGATTCATAAAATAGTAGAGGGACAAAATATAATGGATATAATAACATGTTAAAGAAATTTGAAAGATATACCATATGAATTGGAAAACATGGAAGGAAGACAAAAATAAGATTTCTCTTATGCAAATTTGGCAGCCTAACGGCATCACTTAAAACATTAAAAAATGAATTGATGAGGTAAAATAGGGTATATCATCATATGAAAATAAAAGATATGTACTATAGATTTAGAGATCATACCCCAATATAATAAAAAGGAACTTGAAAGAATTTACATGAAAATAGATCTTGAAAACGAGAAGGGTGGAAGAACCCCTTAAAAATTCTGAAGCCTAACAACGCCACTTAAAACATAAAAATACTGAATTGATGAGATCAAATAGGTTCTCTCATTATATGAACATAAAATATCAGTATGATATATATAGATATCATACCCCAAAATATTAAAAACAAACTTGAAATACTTGACATGAAAGAAGAACTTTGAAAAAAATGAGAAAGGTGAACAAATCCCTTAAATATTCGGCAGCCTAACGACGCCACTTAAATGTTCATAAAATGAATTGATGAGAGTAAGAGGGGGTCTCTCATAATATTAAAATGAAAAGGGATGTAAGAGGAATATAAAAGAGCATCCAACAACAAAATATCATGGAGAAAAAAGAAATGACATAAAAGAGATTACTTGAAAAGAAAGAGAGAGGTGGGATCCCTTACCTTAAAACGTAACTCTTAAAACTCAAAGGTTTGGACCTTGAGGGATTGGGGGCACCTTTGGAGGACTCCTTGGGAGGTAATGAGACCAGAGCTTCATTGGGATAGAGTTTTTAGTCGAATGGATGATAGGATGGCTTGGTATTTATAGGGAAAGTGAGGGGACAAGGCATCAATGGCCAAGGGACACCTCATTGGTGGTTTTGGAAAAACCATGGTCTTGCCCATGGTATTTTCACATGGTATTGGCCACTTGGGAAACCACATACCATATATTACTATTCATAAGTCGACCATATTGATTATATATTTAATACATCATTTAATGATGTCATTAAACACCCGTAACTTAAAAATTGTATTTTCACTATTCATCAAAAATTCAACTTTCTCAGAAAAATCCAAAAAATTCACCTTAACCAAATATCGATGCTCTGATTTCAAAAATTAACTCCATTTTATAAAAATAATTTTCTAAATATTTTTAATTTAATTTTTAAATAAATAAACTATTCACCGAAAATTTATTTTTTTCAGAAAAATCCCCAAAAGTACCTTAACATAATATCGATGCTCTGAGTTCAAAAATGATATCCATTTTATAAAAATAATTTTCTAAATATTTTTAATTTAATTTTAAATTAAAAAACACTATTCACTCGAAAAAACTAATACTTGACTAATAATTTATGAAACCATTATTTAACCATTTTATTGAATCACATTACTTAATCAAGGTGCCTAGATTATATTAATATTTTCATTAAGTGAGATTACTAATCCATTTGGTCACATTACTAATCCTAAGCATAAAATCACTATTCATAATTTACTATTCATCAAAAATTATGTTGATCTTATTAGACTCTAAATTTCGTACTGAACATAATTGCAGAAGACCATTTTTTGAAAATCATTACACATTTTTAATTATTTAAGGTTTACATAAACATTTTTTAAAATAAAATTTCTCTAAAATTCACCAAAAATATGCACACTATATTTATCTGGACATTTGAAAATTAATAAACCTCATCATAAGAAGAAATCAAAATTTTTATTTAAACCAATGGATTACACAAGGCAGTTACGGTCTCCTTACATGGCCCCTTATCACACCAGCATAGGACCTAAGTGTAAGGTGTACTAAGGTGAAAGAATCTAAGGGAGGCTCATCTAAGATTGCAAGAGTAGCAATTTCTATCAATTTGAACTTCTCGCAATGGCGATTCTGTTCTAGCTTCACACGATGAAGTTTGGCTTGGGTTTGGTCCAGAGCAAAGCCCAGTGGTGCCACCTCCTTCCCAAGTTATGTTAGATGGGCTTCGATCAGTCCAAGACTGCTGGGTGAGGCCATCAAATCTTATTTCTATATTAATTAACCAAGATTACTTGTATTTAGAGACAATAATCGAAACGTTTAGTTTTCAGTGGTCATATTGACCAATGGATATATAACAGTTAAAACCCAACGATCTCATTTTAATTATACTCATGTTATCAAATGAAACAGTTTTTTTGAGTATAAAAAAATAAAATAACACACAAAATTAGGAAACAAGATTTATCCAAAATTTCGGGTCGTTACACATTCGTTGGGACCTGTATCTCTGGTCCATCCCAGTGGTGTTAGACCAAACTTGGGCTGCTAACCATGTGTAAGACCTGGTATATCATCGGGTCACTGTCCTCTGCGTACACCCCGATCCTATAACCCATCCTGAACAACATGTACTTTGATTCCCCACCATGGGGATACGTATAAATTATTTTCGAGGCACAATCCCAACATCATTGTCACCCTCGAGTCGACCCCACCTCATTCTCCATCCACTTCACATAACCATAAATTATCCATCTTGACTCTTACCCAGGACACCACATCCTGGTGAGATCATTTCAATTCACATCTTCACTACTATTATCAGAAACCAGGTAACTAATCGTGCATTATCCCCAACATCAGTGTTCCCTCCAAGGGTTGAACCCATCTGATCCACTATAGTTAGTTTTCTTATCAGTAGGTTCCATCTCCATCGTATGTTAAACTTGGGGAATACCCTTTGATAAACATTGGAAGCAAAGGAATACCTCAGAGGCATGCCCATGACATATAATTACATTCACTCAACATGGTATGTCTCAGGCTTTCATGCCCTCCAGAAGCCCCATCGTAAGGGGAACAAACCCAGACATGATAGTGTTCCAGTGTCCAGATATTCCAGTGATGTCCAATGTGAATACTCCCTAGACCAAAGGTTTCTACCCTGACCGGACCCCATTTAATGTCCTGACAGAAGTAGTGTAATTAACCAGCATCCATGAAGATATGGCACTAGGAAGAGTTTCACGAACAATGTCTAAATCAATAAGGGAGACCTAAACTAGGTAATGAGTTCTGAGGAGGAACCCACAGAAGGAGGAATGGACATCCCATAATCCTATTTCGATTAAGGAGAAAACATACCTGGATAAGTTATGGATGTTTCCCACCTTTGGAAAGTGGGAATGCAGGGAAACAGTCAGCACATCCTCAACAGATGGATGTGTGTGCCCCGATAAAAGCTTCGTAAACAGAACTGGTGAACCCGATGTGAAATTATTCTCCTCAATTTGGATATTAGTAGCATTGAATACATCAGTGGACTATCATGTCATCAGATATAGTAATATGGTGCTGATTCATGCCATGAAAATAGCGGGCCTGGCATGCAAGTCACCCGATGTTAGGGCATTTAAAATGTTGGATATCTTGATCTGCGATGTTGTCAATGTGGATCTTTCTTACCAGCCATAGAAGATGGAATGATGTCGGGGAACTGGGTGTGGGCTTCCTTTTTATAGCACTAATTGTTTAATATCCCTGCCTTTTAGGACCCAAGCTTCTGCAACAGGAAACCGATCACCACCCTTCAACCGGCGTAGGGGAAGGGGAAGTGCTAATGCAGCAATCCCATGTGGCTCTACTACTTCTGTGATAGATTCCACAACAATAGATGCTATTCCACACCCCATATCTCCTTCTGAATTCATTCAACAAATGGTGATAAGAAACTTCATCTGCTGATACGAGGAGGAGGGGTTTATCCCGAATCGGTATATGACCCATCAAGATTTAAAAGCATTTTCCCCTCAATGCCACTACTGCCCACAAGGGCCGCACAGGGGGTCGCTCCTCCCCACTCTGATGTACAACCATTTTGAGAGATGCTCCCCAGAAGGCTTCGATGACTCCCACCACTACGCCGATGAGGTTGGGGATGTCTAGGCCAGTCCGGCTGGGATCCGGTTTCAAGGGCTCCCAATCAGGTCACTCACTAGGTCGTGTCAATGCTACCACATGGCCCCATGGGATGAAGATCAGGTAAGATTTGTGCATGCACCACTGGTCCCAGTTCGAATAACTAGATGCTATCATCGGGCGCAGCATGAGGAGGACACTTGCTAGGGGGAGTCAATGTCAAAAACTATTGTGGATCGGGCCACTCCCATCGTATATCATCATGCATAGTATGGGAACTTATATACCCATCCGGGATCAAGGCCCCAACTGCCCCACATGCAAACTGATTTAACTATATTGGTCATTGACGTAGGTAGTGGCCTCTGTGGAATGACCCATCACAACGACACCCAGTACGATGGTCCTCTATATACCACCCCCATGGAAAACTCAGGTCCTCCCCGCTTTCAAGCTCAACATGGTGGTACCACCCGTTCTACCTTCAATCCAAATGGGGGTCCTCCCCACGTCAGTGACACTCAGTACAGAAGCCTCTCCCATGCTCATGACATCGGGTATGGGGTCATTCCTCCTAACACAAAATGCTGACATTGAGATGTTACAAATCTGGTCAATCTCCAATGTGGGTGCCTCCCCCATGTCCTTATAGTGGCTGTTGAAGGTCCTCCTCACCTTAGAAATCAGATTTGTGAGGGTTAGCCTTGCTTCATTGGCCCCCAGTACGGGGACCCTCCTTGCACTGATACTGCCAGGGGAACTAAGCATGGTGCTCCTGCCCATACTCATGTTAGCTCCAGGGGAGGCCTTACCCACTCCATAATTTTCCACATTGATTCCCTCTGCACCGAAGTAAGTGGACATGGATGTACTCCCTGTGTTCCCTTTGATATCTGTCTAGGTGCTCGTCGCACCACAACTCACTCAAGTGGAATTCCTCTCTGCCCAAGCACAAGTGTGGATGAAGGTCCTCCTTGCGCCAGAAATATACCATGTCCTAAAGAACTATCCTGGGGTAGGAGGGAGGTTCATCTCCACCTTAAAAATAATACCGAGAAGATTCAAACTGAGATTAAACCTATCTGCTTCTATGATTTAGAGGCGAACTACGACTTAGCGAAGGAACCCTCACCAAGATAATCCATGTCAAGGATCGGGGAAAGAACAAGGCCCATAAGCCTCATACTTCCAGAATGTGAGGTACATCATATTCCCACCTCCCTCCACAAATACATCTAGGAAAAGGAATATTTGGAAACCCCATAGGTTCTGGTCGTGAAATCGCCACCATCATCACCAGTAGCACTACCTACCTCAACCACAGATCACGAAGAGCTATTCTGGGGACCCATAAAGGATGAGTAGTATCTTGATCCATTTGTTGCAGCCATATTCCATGTGCCATAAATTATAGTATCCATCCCATCTTACCAAAATTTGGTGGCTAAGTCACTACACTATTTTGAGGATAGCCCAAGATGAGGCATTTTGTCAGCTCACATGCTGTATTCTCCACTGGACAGCCTGCCATCTCAGCGGTCTGATTCGGTACCTCTACATGTTCCCCAGCTGCTTGTGGTTGATGAGTGGGGAAATGAAGGTTCAGAACCTGAATCTAGACCAAAGATCTTGATGAGTATTCTCACAGCAGACCATTTCCCAGAGGTGTTTTGGCCAGTTGTCATGCCAAATTTCAGGGCACCAGAAGAACTCACCCCTAGGGAGGTTAGATACTTTCGCCAAACCCTATGGGTGACTCATTTCCATCTTCATCATCGATGATTGGCCTAACCAATGATTTAGTCACACTTCGAAGACATCATCCAACAATTCTGTTTGGCTGATTTGGCCACACTCCTCGTGGCCCAGTGCCCTGAGTCACCAAGTCTCTATAGGACCCTCCAACAGTGATGCGTCTGGAGCTGTAAAGTGCTCCGCATGATAATCAGGGAGTCTTCTCCCCACGTAAAAATTCATGGTTGGGGGTAGTACACGGCCCTCCATTTCAGTTCTATCCTGCAGTAGCTCGTTTTGTCGAGCAGCATAGAGGATATGCGTCCAGGAAGGGTATCAGTTTATATGGAAGACCTACCAGGGGTCAAAACGAGCTAGAGATTTTTGGAGATGACCTACCCCTCGAGGGAGTTTCACACATATTTGATATGTTGGGAAGGATTACAAATCGACAGAGGAATCTATTAGGTCTTCTTGTGCCCACCGAGACATTGGTCCTCAGCTGAAATCCCAGCAAGGGTAAAGAGCACCTCAGAGCCATCTAACCCTCTGACAAGTCTGGCTCATTGTAGAAGGTGGAAGAAGTTCTTGAAAAATCCATATTCCATCAGAAACTCATGGAACACAAGAAGATGGTTGAAAATCTCCTTTCTGAACACACTCTGGAGTGATGTCCAGACTACGTTAATCCTCAACTGGGGTAGTAGGGGTAGGCACAACATCCCCATGACGAATTGCCTCTAGGTGACCCTGACCATCCTTCCCACATCGATAGGGTTGAGGCTGGAACTTATGGAAAGATGGCGCAGTATGTGTTGCCAAATCCACCAGAGCGACAGGAAAATCTCCGAGGTCCATCTCAGATTTCCCCAGCTCCTCCTCAGGTCATCCCACCAGCCACTCCATGAGCCACCAGGCCTGCTTATTATGTTGAAAAATATTCCAACACATTGGTGGTATAGGATCCCCATCAAGACAGGAACCCCAGCCTAGATGATCCAATGGTGGCACTTATCACCCACCTTGAAGCTTTAGAGACTCAATATATGGAAATCCGGCATGATGGAATGAAATATCCAGCATGGGCGGATGATATGTCAGTACCCTGGGTTTTGGAAATCCCATGTTTCCCCTTTAATAGGATTGGGGACCCACTCCATCCCCTAGACCACTTCCTCTCATGGTGTGGACCCATTTTGGGAACTCCAGCATAGTAGTAGGATGAAAAACTCTAATGCATCGTACATACATTGGAGGGGTCGATGTTTATATGGTACAACCAGCTCCCCATCGGATCAGTGGACGGTTGGGAAGACCTTCGTAGGTAATTTCTCTACCATTTCAGTTCCACCGCACAGAAGATGAGTATCACTAACCTCTGCAAGTGCAATCGGTGGCCTGATGAGTTCGTTGTAGACTTTGTTTCCCAGTGGAAAGTTCTCACATACTCCATTGACATTCCATTGAGTCAAGAGAAACTACTGACATTGTGTGTAGGGAATGACAAGACAGAACCGGTCCCCTCTCTGATCACCCAGAACTACCCCATAGGATTTTGAGACTTCTCGGATAAGGTCCAGCACCTACAATAATCCTTAAAATAGGCTAGCCAGGCACATCTGTTGCCACCTGAAATCCCCGCAAGAAAGGTGGCCAGGGCTGAGCCTACTGTGATGGTTCAAATAGAGGCCCCTAAGAGACTAGAGTTGTTACCAACAGAGTCACCACTAAATCCTTGAAGACACCCTCCACCTCAGGCATAACCTCTGGCCTAGCAGTGCCCACCTCAAAATCGACAAGTGCCCCCACTCAATGCGCCACCACCACCTAGGTGAGATAAATAGTCTCTACCTCCTTGGTAGACTCCTCCATCCCCTCTTCAAGTTCAAGCTCACAGGTCCCCCCCCCCTCCCAGACCAATGGAATCAGACCTACTCGTTCAATGAGGACTAGGTCCTTGATTATTTCTACAGTGCCTTGGAGTTGGGGATTGTACATTTTCCTGTATGCAGGAGGCCAAAAGAGGAAAACCTCACTTATCACCCTAATTATTTCCCTTATCACTTGATCCTAGGACACAACCTCAATTAGTGCACTGTGTTTAAAGACTGGCTTAAAGACTAGGTGGATAACAACATAGTTCAGTTAGTCCCAGCTCCAGTACATGTGGCATGTGTCTTCATGAAGCCAGACCACAATAGTGATAGTGAAGGCGAGTTTCATTAGGTTTCTTACTATGGGTCACATATTTATCATGATTGGATGGCTCATAAAACCATCACTCAAGCCCATGGAGTCATCCGTTCATGCCCAAATTGGCCAGAGAATTTAGAAGCCGCAACTACTTCTTCTGCATTGTTGTCCCAGCCATACCCTTCTCAGAAGAGCAAAACCCATCAGCATAAGGGAAAACAAGGTCCCCTGCCAATGTTGTCGTCATCTCGTACACTCGATGATTTCATACCCCCATAAATGGAGATTCCTCCTAGAATCCATCTAGTAGTGGATGACTCTTCGAGTGATAATCAAGGGTATGTCAGGTTTAACACCGTAGAGATGGTAAACCCATACATGATTCTTGATGATGAGGAATGCTAGTCAGATCCTCCCAATGTCCCTAGCCATCTCTAGCATCAGTGGAGCCATGGATATATAAGCCGTCAGAGTGACTCGGTCAGTACTTCTAGCTAGGCTGTTCATGCTACCGAAACTAGGTAGTAGGGCCAGCGTAGTGCTCAACATGTAGAGCCTTCTTATTTGGTGTCATCAGGTCCGCCTTCACCCCCGTTTGTGTTTCTTGATTAGGCAGATCCACCCCAACTACATGGTGATCATCCACGCTTTTCTACGGACCAGTCTCTTTCATCTGTCCCCCATCTATTAGTCACTCCATAGGCTTCAACTAGTAAACAACCGGATATACCCAGCACCATTCAGGTGTCGGTCTAGCCGGCAGGGCCAACTATACCTCCTGTTATAGAGTGACCTTCTGTAAGAAGAATTTTGTGTGTGGCATGGAAGTATGATGTCTCAAAAATCTTTCAAGCATTTTAGAGAATCTCCCCATCCTTGAGGTCCTTTTCCTGTCATTAGATATGTGTGAGCCCCTCACCAAGGATTTAAGAAGACCACTCTAGTTTGAGACGGATGTAGAAGCTATAGAATTTGTTCATGCTGAGGCAGTCAAGCATGATAAATGCCAGGCCATCATCTTGTTCTATGGATAAGATGAAGGCTCTCCCATACAGGGGAACATTCGCACACTGTACATCACTGGACAATTTAATGGTGTGGTGGTTCATTTCTATCTTTTCGACACATGATCTAGGATAAATCTAATCCCGACATAGATACTGTGAAAACTGGGGTTGTCTGGTGATGATCTAAGTCACTCTGACATGAAAATCCAAGGATATGATAGGACATAACATACATAGGTCGGCAAGATCTGCTTAAAGACCCATTTCGTGGGTCTAGTTTCTAGTACCAAGATCATGGTTGTCTCACAAGATAATGATTAAAATGCATTAATAAGTATGTCATGGCTCCAGCTACATGTTGAAGTTCCTTCATCATATCATCAATGCCTCATGTACTCCCTTAATGATTGAGTGATCAAGGTTCTAGGTGACACAACCCCCTTTTCCTCTGGTGAAGCTCGTTATCTGGATGTCGACTATTACAAGAGCGAGAACATTCAGATTCAGGATAACGAGGTTGAGCATTCTATTACTGAAACTGACTCGTGGAATGATCTGGATGATACTTGCATCTTTCCAATCAACCAATTGGAGGCTACAACCCGGTCATGGGACAATGCTTTTTTGTTTCTGGAAGGTGGGAGGAACACATTCCCATGTCTACGAGATATCGAAATATCACCTCATATCCTACATGAACCAGGCTCAGGTGATCCCAGAGCCTCCAAATATCATAAGGTATAGGCATGTCTACCCCATGGCGATAATAATACATCATACTTTCTTGTTCCTCCGGGTTGGGATAAACGATGTCAAGTCAATGTGCCACTATTGCTTCGATATCATCTAGAGTGGTACCTTGGGCTGAAGACCAGATGTGACCGGATCAATAGCCTTAATCGCTATGGTTTTAGTAGAACTAGAGTCCCCCGATGTAGTGTCCACTACTGCTAAGGCTGGTGCAATCCTCCCATTGGGATCTGTCAACTCAGTGGAAACTCTTCCCACTGAGGATCCTTCCTCCAAAAGTGAGGAAGGGGATTTAGAGGATGCACCACCCACAATTGAAGAGGGCGTGTCAGCCACGGTCGAAGAATTGTTACAGGTGAACCTCAGTAGAGAAGCAGACCCAAACCCCACATTGATCAATGCCGCTATGCTCATCGAGGAGCTACAGCAGTACGTAGATTTCGTAAAACATCACCATGATTTATTTTCTTGGAGTTACGATGAGATTCCAGGGCTATATCGTTAGGTATTCGTCCATCGCCTTAGTCTCCCGACAAATCATCGTGGGTTCAAGAATCCTCCCAGGAAGATGCACCCTTCTCACAGTGCAATGGTCGAGGCCGAAGTTGACAATCTCATTAGAGCCAACATTTTCAAGGAGGTTCAGTACCCCAAATGTCTAGCCAAAATTGTTCTAGTCAGGATGAATAATAGACATATCAGTGTCTGCATTAACTCTTGGGATCTCAACCGTCAATTTCGGAATGATGACTTTCCCCTTCATATGATGGAATTATTGATTGATGGTACTACAGGGTTCATGGCCCAGTCATTCATGGCTGGGTATTCTGGGTATAAATAGACTTGAATGGCTCCTAAGGATGAGGATTATATGACCTTCAAAGAACTATATTGTAACTTATGTTACCAAGTCAGGCCCTCTGGTTTAAAGAATGTAGGTGCCACCTACCAGTGGGCTATGCATCGCATATTTAATCTGACCATCAGGTCATTGGTGGAATTCTAAGTTGATGATCTGGTGATCAAATCTCACCATTTTCAGGATCATCTCAAGGGCCTTGATAAAGTGTTCGTCTTTCATTGTTCTCACCACCTTAAGATGAACCCATTTAATTGTTCCTTGGGGTTCACCTGTGCAATGTTCCTCAGTTTTGTTGTCAGATACAGGGGCATCGAGATCAACCTAGAAAAGATCATGGCCATTAGTCAGATTTATCCCCCAAGAAACATATGGTAGCTTCGAGGTTTCCAAGGCCACTTAGCCTAGATACTCTGATTTATCGCTAATATTTCTGGCAAGTGTAATCCCTTTTCATGGCTCATGAAGAAAGGCACTATCTATGAGGGGGATCAAGAATGTCAGACTACCTTCAATCAAATCAAGCAGTACCAACATCATCCTCTTGTGCTAATCCCTCTTGTTTCTAGAAAGTCACTGGTTATTTATGTGACCTCCCTAGAATGGTCTCTCAGCGTCCTTATCACCTAGATGAACAACAAGGGGAGATAGAACATTCTCTATTATCTCAGTCATATGCTCCTTGATGCGGAGACTAGATACTCCTCTATCGAGAAGAGTTTCCTCGTACTGGTATTTATGGTACAAAAATTGTGGCACTACCTCTAAAATTATGAGGTATAGATGGTGACTAGGGTAGATCTGCTGAATTATATCCGGAACTGCCCCATGTTGACATGACATCTAGCTCATTGGGCGGTATTCCTTCAGTAGTTCAATATCATGTTTTTCCCCAGAGTGCTATGAAGGGAGCAGCATTGGAAGACTTTCTTTCTTCTCATCTAGCTATTGTGGAATAGTCCTTGGACCTTGACTTTCTTGATGAGGTAATCCTCTCAGTAGACCAAGCCTTTCTGTGCTGAAAAATTCAATTTGATGGTGCCTCCTAGAGCCCCATCGGAAGAAGGCTTAATGAACCCAGGCTCAACAGAGTAATTCAGGGTATTGTCTTCATTACCTCATCACAATCCATGATGCTGTATTCATTCCTGTTGTTATAAGGCTACACCAAAAAAGACGCCGAGTATCAGGCTCTCATTAATGGCCTTGAACTAGCCCTCGAGATTGACATTCCCCACTTGAAAGTTAAAGGGGACTATGAACTTTTCTTTAATAAGATCAATTATGAGTGTGTCATAAAAAATACAGAGCTTTTACCATTGATGTAATTCACTCTCTAGATAATGGCCCAGTTCTCATCTCATCCAGAAGTTATTCATGTCCCTCAATCCCAGAACGACCAAGGTGACGCCTTTGCTATCCTTACTGCATCACTTGCAGAGCCTGAACAAGATGATCTTATTATCCACATGGAATATAGTAAATTTATTGCTCCTGTCACTCTAGATGATTATGACAGCCTTCAGGTAAGACACCTTATAGTTGGCACCACCACGTCAGGACCTACAGGTCCTCGGATGCGTTGATTGGGGTAACTCCCGATTATAGAACCTCCTTTGTTGAGTATCACCAAAATGGTAATCTCACAGAGGATCAGGCCAAGAGTGAAAGAATCCAACGCCACGCATTACAGTTTTCCCTCTAGGATGGACCTGGTTGTGAGCATATCCGCTTAAAGTGCGATTTTGATGGGGTTCTTATCCATTGCATTCAAGGAGTTGAGATTTCCCATGTCATGTAAGAGGTTCATGTCAGTTCCTGTCGGGCTCATCAGACGGGGCCAAAACTATTTCACTATAACCAGAGACTAGAGTATTTTTGTCCCTACATGATCCATGAATGCATCGAGTTTTCCAAAACATTCCATGCATTCCATGTTCATGCCAACTTTATGCATCATCTTCCAGATACTCTCAACACTAAAAAGTACTCTTGTCCATTTGCAGTATGGGGACTCGATGGCTTGGAACCATATCCACCAGCGATGGCTCGCTGGTACCAGTTCATCTGGACAGCTATGGATTTCTTTTCCAAGTGTCATGAAGTAGTTCAGCTCAAGGTGGTCAAGGATCGTTCCATAATCGTCTTTGTGAACTCCAACATCATATGCTAATTTGGAGTCCCTCACGATGTCCTCACCGATAATGGCACAAGCTTCCTGGTAGCTGAGCTAAAGAAATTGTATGCTAAGTACAACATCCATTCTAACCATACTTCCCATTATTATGCTCAAGAAAATGGACAGATCAAGGAATTCAACAAAATCATATATAACATTATGTAGAAAATTGTCAGTCAGAACAAGAAGAGTTGGCCTAACAAGCTCCACAATGCCCTCTGGGCTTATCGGATGATGACTCATAATTCCACCCCGGTGACCCATATTCTCTTATGTATGGAATAGAGGCCATCTAGCTCATCTAGATTCAGTTACCCTCATTGCGCACAATTATCTATGATTAGAAAATACCAGATAAAGTAACTAAAATCCATCTGGCTGATTAGGAAGCGCTCGAAAAGAAAAGTCTTCATGCCCTGCACAATCTGGAAATGCATCAAAATAAGATAGCAAGTGCTTTCCACAAGAAAGTTCTCCTCTGCTTCTTCTTGCATGGTGACTAGGTGTAGGCCTTGAGAACACCAATGATACATGGAATGAAACCACCCATGTTGGATCCCAAATGGGGATGACCTTACATTTTTCACAAGGTTTTCTCTAATGGTGCATACTCCTTGGTTACCTAGATGGTGAGAATATAACTCCTCCCACCAATTCCACGTTCCTCAAGAAATAAATTTCTTGAATAAGAAGGGTCCTACATGACTTTAAAATTAATGGTCCTAATGGACCTTAAACTATAAAAGGTACCAAAGGACATTAAACTGTATGTCGTCCCACAAGATGTTAAACTGTATATTGTCCCGCATTACATTAAACTGTATGTCATCTCGCATGAAGTTAAACTGTATGTCATCCCACATGACGTTAAATAGTAGGTCATCCTACAATACATTAAACTCTATTTCATCCTGCAAGATGTTAAACTGTAAGAACTACTTACGGCTTGATTTCCATCCTCATGGGATACGTAGGAACTCTCGGACACTTCGTCTTGAGTCCAGCCCCTAGTTTCCTCATTGACTATCCCCCTGGGTATAGTTCTCTTGGAGGACCCCACATGGTGTCGAGTAGGATTCTTTGGCCCCACTTATGTCATAATTATGATGATTTCACCATGTGCCACCCTTGATATTCTCTCCTCCCACGTCCTCACCGTACAACAATAAACTACATGGCCTTTAGAGCTATGTATGGCTTGATTCCCATCCTTATAGAATACGTAGGAACGCCCAGACAATTTTTTCATAGGCCCATCCCCAAACATCAGGACCTCTCATTTGGTCAATACACATGGTGTGGTGTAGGATTTTCCCTCTCATTCATGACGAGTTCATCATGAACATACCATGTATCCCTCCCCTTGAAGATCTCCACCTCTTCTACTGTCCAACATAACATTAAATTTCACAGGCACATGTATTCTTCACACACTCCCTGTACTTAGGAATGCATTATTCTTCCCATCTGAAAGGACCCCCAAATGGCATGGATGCTAATACCAATGGCTCTCCTGCCATTACGAGGCAACACCCATGAGGGTTTCGAACAACAAATTGATACAAGTCCTACGTTGCGAATATTTTCAGAGGTCGAAGATCATTTTTTTGTTCCCATTTAATGTCGCACGATATGGATGATGTGTTTTAAATTTAGTCAACATCTATCCTTTTTCATCCTCACCACCACCATATGTCCCAAACATTGACTGTAGTGGTTCATTCTTCCCCACTGTCTCTTCAATCTTCAGTCTGCCTTGGGTAGGAGTGTGATTCCAGCTTTCGGGCCCTTATATGATGGGGAGAGAATAGTCCTACTCCTTGTTTCCCACACCAAGCATTTCTCATGTGGAATTAGGAGCTATAATAAGGCAATGACCACATAATTGATCATATGGCTACAGTTGTTCGGGACGCCCAACCACAGGCCCCTCAACCAATTTGGCCCCTTTCCCATGTTCTCATTTAGGATTGTGTGGTGTGGTATGTACTCATGTCCTCATTCATGTTAGGCTATTTTTCCATGCCAAACATATCCCCTTGAGACATCCCTCCTTCATTTTCGTCCTTTCCATGAGCACATTCCCCTCCATGCTTCACATACCGCATCACTTGGGTTTCCATCATATTTTATATTCGAAAGGACCCCCGAACAATGTAGATGTTTAGCCCATGGCCTCTCCTACCATTTTGGACCAACATCCTCATGGATTTCGAGCAACAAATTAATAAAGGTCTCGTGTTGCGAATGTTCTCAACAGTCGACACACAATTGTATTCCACCAACCTCCAGTCACGAAAATACCAATACTATGTTACAAACATGGTCAATATTTATCCTCTATTATTTTATTTGTTTAGTGGTATTCCACAAGAATGATTATTCTCCCTCTCCACTCAGTTGTCCCATGAATATGACATTAAACTAGGCATCTACAGTCCAAACCCTACGACCTTAAACTAATAGTACCACCGACTTTGATGCATGATGATAAAATGAAAAAAATACTTACCTATAATTATGTATGACTTGATTCCCATCCTCATTCGATATGTAGGACCTCCTGAACGTCTAGTCTTTAGGTCCATCCCCAAACCATAGAAAACTCCTTATCATTCTGGCCTCATGGCCTAAGTCCTTCCAGGGGATGGGTACGTAGTGTGGTATCAGATTGT
This sequence comes from Viscum album, assembly GCA_963277665.1. Lineage (NCBI taxonomy): Eukaryota > Viridiplantae > Streptophyta > Magnoliopsida > Santalales > Viscaceae > Viscum > Viscum album. The sequence continues at coordinate 158,500,916 of OY728155.1, read as the reverse complement.
GTCCCCATTCACGTCGGGGTAGTAACAATCATACCACATACCTCTCTCCCATGAGATACCTTCTCTCCCATTCCCTACAATCATCCTTTCGAGTCGGCTGCTATTAAGTTGGGTCCCTCGACCCTATTGGGTGATTATCCATTGTGCTTAGGAGTACTCTGGTTCAGAACATAGAGTGTCAGATTCTACCTGGACATGCTTTTACCCATTTCATTAGGATTTGTGTTCCCCTTCATTTAGGCTTTCATTATCATTCACATCCGAAGGCACCCCCAAATGTCATGGATACTCAGACCAAGGGCTCTCTTACCATTACAGGACAACGTGCTCCAGGGTTTCAAACAAAAAATTGATACAAGTCCTTTGTTGTGAATATGGTCTGCAGTAGACGCTCATTTGTTATTCCAATTTCGGGTTACATGATAAGGGTGCTATGTTTCTAACATGGTAAATAGTTATCCTCCATCATCATGTCAAACAAATAAAGCCTTAAATGTCATTTACATGATTCATATCATTTCCACCACATCATATACAAATATAATTTCAACACTCTTGGTACTATCATTCAGTGCGTATTTGCATGTTAGGAGGACAAAGTCAGGGTAAGGTGTCATTCGGTGCTTCAAACTGACTTCCACTTTACATGTATCCCATGTTTTTGAAATCCCTCTTATGACCTTGTTTCCCAGACCTATTTTGACTCACATGGGCTTAGGGACCTGATTGAGGTCTGCGCTCGCCTAGAAGAGGGTCGCTTCTTCCTGGTCCGAGCTCTAAGACATTAAACTAATATCTTCTTATATGTCATCTTCTAGCACTACATATAGCTTAATTTCCATGCTTATGGGATACGTAAGAATACCTAGACTTTTCATCATTGGGTCCAGGTTAAATTTCACTAATTATCACTTATGTTTGGCCTTTTAGGCCCCGATATGTATAGGATTTCATGGTGTGGTGCGTATGGACTCACGTCCTCATTCCCATCAGGTTTGTGTGATCTGCACCACATAATTACCTTCTTAGAGCTAGACTCTCATACCCCATATTCTCTAACCTTTCGTGGCCCCTCAACCCGAGCTTTCTTTCTTGGAATCCCACGTGGTGGGATGTGGGCATCATCCTCATTCACGTTGGGAATGCTTTATCATGCCGGGCACATCCCCTCTTCAACCTCATTTCTCCTGCATATGCCTGAGCCATATGACTTGAAACTATGCTACCTAGTACCACGTGACCTTAAAATGTTGACTCTTTACTGAAATATGTTAGAAATCATGGTTTTTCCAATCACATGACCCAAAATTGTGACATTATCATCCTACCCGCACGATGAAAAATAGCAATGCATCGTGGTGTCCACGCTTGAGAGGACATCATGTTTGGTATCGGCCACACACCATACCATTTTTAAACACCTATAAATGTATTTATTCTTGTGGTGATGCCTGGACTTTCCATCCTAGGCCCATCACTTCACAAGAAAACACACTTTCATCATAAAGGACAAATGAGATCTATCAAATGCTGCTTCTTTTTGTGTGAGGGCCAGACCTGCACTACCTTATTATCCCTATCACTAGTATCTTAACAAGACACCTTTAGAGATATGTATGGCTTGATTACCATCCTCATTAATATGTGGGAATGAACAGGAACGTTTTTTAGGCTAATCCTGAATTTAACTTTTGGTCCCCTGACCATGATGTTTTCTAGAGAGAACATTATGGTGATGTGGACATCTATTGTACTCATTCACATCAGGTTTAGTAATTACATCACTATGTGTCTGTGAAATGCATGGCCGATTGTCTCCTATCAACTGGTCAAGGTTCTGGTGCTCTGCTAATGTGTATAGCAGCACTCAGGTCGAATCCTCGGCGATGATACTTTGTAATAGTCGTTTGTTTTTAGTTAAATGTATTATGATTGGGGGGGTTTGTTTGAAGAGCTTATGAAATAATTTATATATGATGTTTGATTTAACAAATTGATAAAGATTGGGGTGAGTTAATCATTAGTTATTTAATCTTGTGATATCCTTGAGCATTGCATTATATTTCATTAAATTAACTCCCATGTCACAAGATGATTTTGATCGGAATTCCCAAGTGTTAAAGCTTTAATCCAAGCCATAACATAACTTAGGTTTCTAATCATTACCATTACTTGTTTATGGTAGTGTATTTGTAGTTCCAATAATCCATTGAATCCACATATTAAACAAAACATGCCATTAATCCATGACATATAAAGTTCAACATACACAATATTAATTTAATGAACATTCGTCGAGCAAAAGCTCTCAATCACTTAACATACCTAAATTATAACTCACCCCAATTAATTATTTACCCATACATTAAAATGATAAATAATCTGGTTATAATGATTATGGTGTTGAATTATAAAGAGAATAAAAAGAAAGTGACAAGATTAGAGTAGTGCGCCAAACACACACAAAAACGATGAAGAAAATGAAAAATGGATTTTCGATTGAATGAGGAAGCAGAAGAAGGGAAGGAGATTCAACTGAATTTAAACTATTTTAAGAACATAAATATTAAACTACATAAGGGGGATGAGAATAATAGATATTGAATAAGTAACTTGCATTAAAATAGAATTACAAACAAAGAGACTTACAAAATTACAAAAACAAAGAACACGAAATTAAGTGAAAACAAAGAGAGTAGGAAAGGACTCTCAAGTGAAAACATGAGTATGGAAGATCATCCCAAGCCTTTGGAAAGGCCTTGGTCATGCCAATATGTTCTCCTCTCTTCTGAAATGCCAACCCCTCTCAAGGAGATAAGGGGAGAGTATTTATAGCCCAAGGAGTATACTGTTTACATTCCAGCAATACCCCTCCACCTGGCTCGTAGATATGGACATCATGACAGCCGAATCTCGAGAACTCTCCTTCTTCAACGTTGTAGATACTAACGTTGTCTGACTACTCTCAAAATTTGGAGTCATTTGGACTTAAGTATTAATGGTTGGGGCCGGTTGATTAAACAAAGTAAAACTGTCCATTTCAATCCAGTCTTTTTGATGTCCAGAATGTGAAAGGGTTTTTAGATATGAAGATGCCTTCAAATCCGAATGGTGTCTTCAACACAGTCGGCTGCCAATATCGTTTCTTTCACACTGCAAAGTCTCAGCTCTATTGGATTCTTAGAGAATGAGATATCCTATTAATACTATACTGATTTTAATTCTCGTCCAGAATGGTAGGCTGGACTTCAAAGCTTCATTTGGGCATCTTTTACTTGGAATTGGGCCTTGAAATTTTCATACAAGATGAAATGAAGTGTCCCAAAAATTAATGTAGATATTTAATGTTTTTGGACGTCTGGATGGATCCCAGTAAATCAATCTTTAAGGCTGGTCCAGTTTTTTCACATATTCTTTGGTCTTGTTTGTGAGGACCATATGACCCTTCAAATGGCAGAATTGGCTCACGGTACCTTCTACTGAAATGTTTTAAATTGAAAGGATAATCCTACAAGACAAGAAACATACAATTTGGATCATTATAGTGATACATATTATTAAATCATTAAACTGACTCAATTAGACTACTTCTAAAATTGCTTAAAAATTATACTTAATATTAAAACATTAATATTTCACACAAATTATGCACATTTCATATAAAATCAGTAAAGAGGGAATATAATAAGTCATGAAAATATTAATAACATAAAGTCACCCACACTTAGCTTTGTGATTGTCCTCATTTGCAACAAATATAAAAACATGACAAAATCATTTTTACTCACCAACAGATTTTAAAATTTTATTTTCTCCAATCAGGGGAGGTTTAGACTATTTCATTAATCGATTTTGAAATCCACGACAAGTTGTTACAGAAACCTTGTTCCAAAACTAATTCATTTTTCCATGGTCAAATTTAGAAATGGAAAATGTGGACACTCAAAACTCACACCTCTCAAGATGATAGAATTTATTTGTGGAGGTTCACTCTTTCACCAACCAAAAGTGAAAATCTTAGAGTTCGAAAAGAGCTCTCAGCTTACAATCCCTATCCAAAGTGAACAAGAATCAATAGTTCTTTTTAAGGGGCTTTTCTATGGCTAAGGGACGGTAGGAATATAATGTCCAAGAGAGCGAAGAAGAGGGTTAAAATACCAACATAGATAAATCAATGCACATTTTTTTGAAATAAAACATGGAAGGAAATGAAAACACATATTTACAAGGGAATGATTGTGTGAAGAAAGACACAATAGAGGAATAAAATATGAAGGTAATGTGATTATGGAATATTTACAAGACACAAAACTTCTTCCAATGATATAAGAATATAATGCAAGTGTTCTTTTTTTTCTTTTTTTTTTCTTTCTTTTTTCGAAAGTTGACCTTGAAACAGATGTCACACTCATATCCCAACCCATGTTTGATCTCCTCACGACACTAATTGTAATACTTATAAAAATATCAATGGTTGAGGAAGAGTGATTTTTTACCTACACAAGACACAACCCATTTTTTCATTTTTTTTATTTTTGTTTGAATTTAGATTTTATTTTGAATTTTTTTAACACTTTTCAATATCATTTGTACAATACATTCCCAAATACCACTGAATGACAACCTCCCCCACAAACTAAATTGGATTATTTCCCTCAATAATATGATAACACACCAGAAAGTAAGGAAATGATACCCAAAAATTAAATCCATTCCCCCCCACACACTTAAATTCCAAAAACTTATGAAATGAAAATACATGTTGATATTGGGTGGGATAAGGTATTGGGCATGTAATGTGTATATCAAAGAAAAGGTTTTCATAGGCTTAAAGGGGCTTTCAAAAGGAGGATTAATGTAAGGGAAATGGGTGGTTATTTGTATATTGTGATTCTCATATGGTTCAGAAAATTCCTTTATCACATTAATACACCCTAAGGTAGGAAATTCAGCTCGAAGGTCCACAAACTCAAGACTCACAAATGGGGGTGAAAACACACATTTTGATAATATGGCCATAGGTGGCCTTGTCATGAAAGCAAATGTTTGTTCTCACGGTTGGGGAAAATCATTTTCCAAATCAAAAATTGAGCATTCAAAATGTGTTGGTTTTTACAAAAAATTCTTTATCAAAATTCATAATGAAAATACAAAATATTTTAGATGAAAACATGTCTGTTAACTCCCCAAAATGGTTGTAAAAAATTTCAAAACTCGATGGTGAGTAAGCATGACTTATAATTTTTTTGTATTTTTTAAGTGATTTTTTTTTGTTTTTCTTTAGGTTTTTTTTGAAAAGATACACCCACACAAAAGAGAAAGTAAAAAATAATGGTTTTGATAAATAAAATGGTAAAAAAAATGAAAGAGAGAGGATGATGAAAAAATAGGTAGAGAGAGGAAGAGATAGAGGGAGTTAAAGGGAAAGAGGTTCCCCCTGGTTTGGATTTGGCGGGTTGCCTTCTCCATCTAGTGGTAAGTCGGCTAGAGAGGTTGAGGAGCCAGTGGAAGTCGATGTTGATCCAGGATTGTGTGTCCTCTCATAGTGATTCTTCAAACGATGTCCATTTACCGTAAATTTCATTTTGGAGGAGGGGTCTTGGACTTGTACTGCACCAAATGGGTAAACGTGAGTAATAACAAAAGGACCTTCCCAACAAGAATTAAGCTTACCTGGGTGAAACTGAAATATAGAATTGAAGAGAATTACCTTTTCACCTTCATGAAATACCATTCTCATGATGTTTTTGTCATGGAGTACCTTAGCCTTCTCTTTTTACATATTATAATTCTCATAGGATTCAAGTCGAAGATCCTCCAGTTCATCCAATTGCAACAATCTTTCTTCACCAGATTTTTCAAGATCAAAATTACATGTTGTCACTGCCCAAAATGACTTATGTTGTATTTCAACTGGAAAGTGACATGCTTTACCAAAAACAAGCTGAAAAGGAGACATCCCAATGGGTGTTTTATAGGCAGTTCGATAAGCCCAAAGTGCTTCACCAAGTCTTTCAGGCCAGTCTTTTCTGGTGGGTTTTACAATTCTCTCAAGCACTCTTTTCACTTCTCTTTTAGAAAGTTCAGCCATTCCATTTGTTTGGGGTTGATATGCAGTTGATGTTTTATGTACAACCCCATTCTTTTTCAGAAGAGCTTCCATGGTTCTATTACAAAAATGGTTTCCTAAGTCACTGATCAAGGAATGTGGTGTGCCAAATCTTTGGAAGATGTGGGTCTTTAGGAACTCACTAACAGTATTAGCATCATCCTTCCTAGTGGGTTTGGCCTCAACCCACCATGAAACATAATCGACTGCAAGAAGAATGTATGAGAATACATTGGAAGGGGGAAATGGTCCCATGAAATCGACGCCCCAAACATCGAAGATTTCACAAAAGATTAAAGGCTTTTGAGGAATTTCATTTCTCTTTGAAATTGTGCCAAACTTTTGGCAAGTGGGACATGATTGACAAAACTCATGTGAGTCCTTGAAGAGTGAATGCTATAATAATCTAGAGTTTAGGACCTTTCGGGAGGTCCTTTGTGGTCCAAATTGTCCACCACCAGGCATTGAGTTACAGAATTCTAAGATGGAAGAATATTAATCTTCATCAACACATATCCTAATTACCATGTCTGCCCCAGTTTTCCAAAGTTTATTTTCTTCCCAAAAATAGCATTTTGAATCACTTTTCAACTTCATTTTTTGTTCTTTTGAAATATTTTCAGGAAAAACACCAGAAACCATGTAATTTACAATTGGGGCATACCATGGTAGTTTTGGAGTGAGAGATGAAAGGTGCTCAATTGGAAATTCATGATCAATGATTTCAGAATGAGGAGAATTAGGAAGTCTACTCAAGTGATCAGCCATAGGGTTTTCTTTTCTAGGCCTATCTTTGATTTCAAGGTCAAACTCTTGGAGCATTAGAATCCGTCTTATTATCCTTGGTTTGGAATCAATTTTCTTGAGTAAGAACATAATAGCAGAATAGTCTGTGAAGATGATGATTTTGGCACCAAAGAGATAGTTCCAAAATTTATCTAAGGCATAAACCACAGCTAAAAGTTCCTTTTCAGTCACAGTGTAGTGAGATTGAGTTTCATCCAATGTTTTTGAGGCGTAATAGATGACATGAGGAATGTTTTCTCTTCTTTGACCACGAACAGCCCCAACAGCTCTATCAGAAGCATCACACATCAATTCAAAGGGTAACGACCAATCTGGGGGTTGGATTATCGGGGCAGATGTAAGAGCAGTTTTGAGATCAATGAAGTCTCTCTTGTAAACCTCATCAAAATGGAAAGAGACATCATTTTGGAGCAAACGAGTGAGTGGGAGAAAAATTTTACTATAGTTATGGATGAATCGCCGATAGAAACCAGCATGACCGAGGAATGATCAGATGTCTCGAACAGAGAGAGTGAATGAAAACAAGATTCAAATGACTCACCATAAATGGCGAAGTCATCCATGAAGAATTCCATGCAGTGTTCAATGAATTCTGAAAAGATACTCATCATACACCTCTGGAATGTTGCAGGAGCATTGAAAAGTTCAAAAGGCATTCTTCTATATGCATATGTTCCAAAGGGGCATGTGAAAGTAGTCTTTTCTTAGTCCCGAGGTGAGATTGGGATTTGAAAATAGCCGGTGTGTCCATCAAGAAATCAATTGTGTGAATTTCCGGCTAATCTTTCTAGCATTTGATCAAGGAATAGAAGAGGGTAGTGATCTTTTCGTGTTTCAACATTATATTTTCGATAATCGATGCATACACACCATTTGTTCTTCACTTTAGTTGTGACTACCTCCCCATGTTCATTTGTGACAACAGTTATCCCACCCTTATTAGGTACAACTTGAATTGGACTAACCCATTCACTATCTTAAATCGGGTAGATAATACCAGCTTAAAGAAGCTTGGTGATCTCTTCCCTAACTACCTCAAGTATGAGTGGATTGAGTCTTCTTTGGGGTTGTCTAACTGGTTTAGATGTCTCCTCTAGATGGATGTGGTGCATGCAAAGGGCAGGGTTGATTCCTGGTATGTCATCTAGGGTCCAACCTAAGGATTTTTTGTTTTACTCTAACATTTGAACATGTTTGGAGTCCTCGGTTTCAGTAAGGGTGGCAGAGATAATGATAGGATATGAGTGATCATGGAAGAGGAATGCATATTTCAGGTGTGCAGGAAGAGGTTTCAGATCAGTCTCATCTTTTACTTTTGGTCTTGACAACTCAGTAATGGATGAAGGGACATCAGTTGCTTCAGGTTCATTTTACTTAATATTGTCCAAGGTGGAGCAGTAGAGATCAGAATTGATGTGGAATTCAAGAGAGTTTTCAAGTTCCTCTAGATTTATGGAGTCTATGAATGAGAGGTCCACATCAACTTCACCATTTATAATTTTGTTAATCATGGTGCAGATTTTACAAGATCCTTTATCATTAGAACATGAATAACATGGTGGATTGGGGTTCAATTGACTCTTATAAGTGTCCTCAGAAGCATGGATTGAGAATGCAGAGTGATCCTCAGATGGGTATCGCATGGCTTGGAAAATTTTGAACATGACCAGTTGGTCACTGAATTCCATGGATAGGATGCCTGAATGGACATCAATCATGGTTCTCGCAGTCATGAGGAATGGTCTTCCTAGAATTAGGGGAGATCGAGAAGATTTCATCTCACCTTCCATGTCCAGGACATAGAAATCAGCAAGGAAGATAAGATCATTGACTCGGACAAGGACATCCTCAATTATTCCCTCAGGACTGGCTGTGCTTCGATTGGCTAACTGAATGACAACACCCGTTGGATTCAAGGGACCTAGACCAAGGTTGGAGAATATGGATTTGGGCATGACATTAATTGAGGCTCCTAGGTCTATGAGTGCATCATCAAAGCTGGAACTTCCAATTTGGCATGGAACCGTAAAGGTCCCTGGATCTTTGCACTTTATGGGAATAGACTGCTGGGTGGATACATTTTCGAAGGTCCCAAGTTTCCTCTTGTGGGTACACAACTCCTTGAGAAACTTGGCATACTTAGGAATTTGTTTTATGGCATCTAAGAAGGGAATGTTGACTTCAACACGTCTAAACATGTCGAGCATTTCAGGATCAGGTTCAAAGGACTTCCTTGGTTTAGAAACAGCTTGAGGAAAAGGAATTAGATTCCTAAGTGGAATGGAAGGAGGTGATGGAATGGATTTATATTCCTTTTCAATTTTGTTTTTCTTTTCATTTTCTAGGTCAACATTCAAAGGATTGATTGAGGATTTATCTTGAGGCATTGAAAGTTGCTTTCCTGATCTAAGTGTAATTGAACTTACATTACCCTTGGGGTTGGGTAATGGTTGAGCTGGTAGTTGCGAAGAATTTGATTGTTGTTGCTGGCTCAGGTGGGATGCAAGTTGACCTATTTGAGTTTCAATGTTTTTAAGGCTAGAACGGGTGAAGGAGGAAAGATCTTCCACTGCACTTTCCCATGCTTGCTTGGAAGAAGAGGCTTTTCCCTGATTGGGATTACCTTGATTTTGGTTCTTGGGAAAGCGATTGTATTGGGTTGGGAATTGGGAGGGCTCATTCGGATAGTGGAATCCAGGAGGAGGATTGTTCCTTTGAGGTTGAGGAACAAAAGGATAAGGTTGATGGAAGTTACCACCACCTTGACCATATTGGAATTGGATTGGCTTCTGAGGAGGGAATTGAGGGGGTGAGATATGGGATTACCATACCTAAGGCCTTGGTTATAGGAAGAAGAGAAAGGCTCAGAGTGAGGTTGGTTGAAGTTTCTAACAAACTGACCTGATTGTTGAGGGTTGGGGTTCCGTTGAGCATATGCTGCATTGAGCTCCATTGGTTCGGATGAATCAGATTGATCCTCTTGAAGTTGTGGACATGTGTCTGTTGGATGAGCTAAGGAGCTACAGATTCAACAATTCTTGATAGGTCCAGGGAATAGTGATTGTAGAGAAGATGAGGTTGGGCCTTTGGTAGCCACCGCTAATTGATACACAAGACCTGTAAGTTCACTCATCCACTCAGTCATCTTGTTAGGCTCTATGAATTGATTATCATGGGCTTGTTTGACTTGAGCATGTGCTCGAGTATGGAATTGTTATGTGTTTGCAGCCATGTTACTTATGAGATCTTTTGCAGCTGCAAGAGTTTTCTCAACAAGAGCACTGCCACTTGAAGCATCTATGAGAGTTCTCTCCATGGCCAATAACCCCTCATAGAAGTATTGGATCAAGAGTTGGTTAGGGATTTGATGGTGTGGGCAGGTTGCCACAAGCTTTTTGAACCTCTCCCAGTACTCATGGAGTGATTCATTTGGGAATTGACGGATACCACTTATTTCCATTCGGATGGAAGCGGTACGAGAAGCAGGAAAGAATTTTTCTAGAAAGAGATGCTTCATGTCATTCCATGTTGTTATGGAACTAGGAGGGAGGTAGTAGAGCCATGACTTGGTAGAGTCAGCTAGGGAGAAAGGGAATGCTCGAAGTTTGATTTGTTCTTCAGAAACCCCTTGAGGCTTCATGGTAGAGCACACCACCTGGAACTCCTTGAGATGTAGATGCAGATCCTCACCGGCTAGCCCATGGAAATGAGGTAGAAGATGAATCAAACCCGATATGAGTTCGAAGTCAGGCTCTATGTTTGGATATTGAATACCAAGGGGTTGGTAATTCATATCAGGGGAAGCAAGTTCTTTCAATGTTTGTTCCCTAGGATTGGCCATATTGAATTTAATTGGTAGGGCAATGATTGGTTTTTGGGTGATTTGGTTATCCCTAATGGTCCTCCTAAGCCGACGAAGAGTTATATCAATTTCAGGGTCAAACAAATCCGAGGGATTGTTTGGGATGCTACGGGGCATTCAGAGAGATTTAGAAAGGATTAGGAAGACGGGTTTTCCTTTGTGTTTTTTTCAGTTTATGATTTTTAAGATGAAGACGAGTTTTTATTTGTGTTTTTTTCAATTTTTTTTTAAAATTTGTTTTTTTTTTGTGTTTTCTTGAAAATAACCAGAAACTAATTACTACTTAAAGAACCATCCCCGGCAAAGGCTCCATTTGAAATGCATGGCCGATTGTCGCCTATCGACCGGTCAAGGTTCCGGTGCTCTACTAATGTGTATAGCAGCACTCGGGTCGAATCCTCGGTGATGATACTTTGTAATAGTCGTTTATTTTTAGTTAATTATATTCTGATGGGGGGTTTGTTTACAGAGCTTATGAAATAATTTATATATGATGTTTGATTTAACAAATTTATAAATATTGGGGTGATTTCATCATTAGTTAGTTAAGCTTGTGATATCCTTGAGCTTTGCTTTATATTGCATTAAATTAACACCCAAGTCACAAGATGATTTTGATCGGAATTCCCAAGTGTTAAAGCATTAATCTAAGCCGTAACATAACTTATGTTTCTAATCATTACCATTACTTGTATATGGTAGTGTATTTTTGGTTCCAATAATCCATGAAATCCACATATTAAACAAAACATGTCATTAATCCATGACATATAAAGTTCAACATACACAATATTAATTTAAAGAACATTCGTCGAGCAAAAGCTCTCAATCACTTAACATACATAAATTATAACTCACCCCAATTAAATATTTACCCAGCCATTAAAATGATTACTAATCTGGTTATAATGATTATGATGATTAATTATAAAGAGAATAAAAAGAAAGGGACAAGATAAGAGTAGTGTGCCGAACACGCACACAAACGGTGAAGAAAATCAAAAATGGATTTTCGATTAAATGAGGAAGCAGAATAAGGGAAGGGGATTCAACTAAATATAAACTATTTTAAGAACATAACTATTAAACTATAGAAGGGGGATGAGAATAATAGATATTGAATAGGTAACTTGCATTAAAATAGAATTACAAAGAAAGAGACTTAAAAAATTACAAAAACGAAGAACACGAAATTACGAGAAAACAAAGAGGGGAGGAAAGGTCTCTCAAGTGAAAACTTGAGTATGGAAGATCCTCCTAATCCTTTGGAAAGGCCTTGGTCATGCCAATATGTTCTCCTCTCTTCTGAAATTCCAACCCCTCTCAAGGAGAGAAGGGGAGAGTATTTATAGGCCAAGGAGTAGACTGTTTACAATCCAGCAATACCCCTCCACTTGTCTCACATATATAGAAATCATGGCAGCCGAATCTCGATCACTATCCTTCTTAAAAGTTGTAGATAATAATGTTTTCCGACGAATCTCAAAATATGGAGTCATTTGGACTTAAGGATCAAAAGTTGTGGCCGGTTGATTAAACAAAGTAAAACTGTCCATTTCAATCGAGTCTTTTTGATGTCCAGAATGTGAAAGGGTTTTTGAATATGCATATGCCTTCAAATCCGAATGGGTTATTCGACAAATAAGGCCGTCTATATCCACTCTTTCACACTGCAAAATCTCAGCTCGATTTGATTCTTACATCATGAGATATGTCATGAATACTATACTGCTTTTAATTCTCAGCCAGAATGGTGGGATAGACTTCAAAGCTTCATTTGGGCGCCTTGTACTTGGATTTGGGACTTGAAATTTTTATAAAAGATGAAATGCAGTTTCCCCCCGAATTAGTGTGGAGATTTAATGTTTTTGGACTTCTGGATTGAGCCCACTAAATCAATCTTCAAGGCTGTTCCAGTTTGTTCACAGATTCTTTGGTCTTGTTTGTGAGGACCATATGACCCTTCAAATGGTAGAATTGGCTCATGGTACCTTCTACTGAAATGTTGTATATTGAAAGGAGAATCCTAAAAACAAGAACCACACAATTGGGATCATTATAGTGATAGTTATTATTAAAACATTAAACTGACTCAATTGGACTACTTCTAAAAATGCTCAAAAATTATACTTAATATTAAAACATTAATATTTCACAAAAATTATGCACATTTCATATAAAATTAGTAAAGAGGGAATACAATAAGTCATAAAAATATTAATAACATCAGTCTTCCTCCTTAAGCTCCATCTATGGTCTGTGCTCTATGCCCATAAACTAACACTACGCCACATCCTTGCCACAATATGTTAAACTACACGACATCTTCCAGAGCTACGTATGCCTTCATTCCCATGTTCATGTGATACATAGGAATTCTAGACATTTCATCTATTGGTCCAGCCCTAGGAATCTACAATCATGTCCCCTCTATTTAGACCATTGGCTCAAAATCCTTTCGGAACACATGGTGTGGTGAGTACCCCTTGGGTTCTCATTCATATCGGGTTTCACGACAACCACACTATCTACCTCCCTTATGTAAAGACCCGTAAAATTCAAGAGAAATTTTTTCTTAATTTTCTTTGGGATTTTACAAGAACATAGTTTCAGACGGCACTTGATTCCGAGGCCGGTGTGCCCGGAACTTCAATTCAAAGTTTAGCTCGGGTACGTTCAGTGAACGAACGAGCGAGTTTTTATGTCTTTTGAACCGGTGCTCGGAATCGAATTCTGAGGGCACTGATGGGAACCGTAACACCGGTAATTGCTTAGGAATGCCATTTCCGGAGTTGCGTTTTCACGAGAGAAGATGATAAAATTGTAGAATTTTAATTTTTAAATTAACAAGATTTTTTATTTTTTACTCTATGTGTTTAATCCTTTGGATGGAAGTTGGGTAACTACCCAACCTCCCTTAGGAGGTTATGAGGGTGGTGGGGCCCACACGAACCCCACCCCTTCATATCCTCTAACTTCCTCAACTCCAATTAATTTTGTTAACTTATGTTTATTAACTTATGGAATTAATGAGGTGAGTTAATGTGGAATTCAAACACTTGAATTTCAAAAGCCTTGATGTGTTAATAAAATAAGTTAACAAATTATTTTATTGGGATGGTGTTTGGTTGTTTGAGATCCTTTGGAGAAAAAGCTAAGGAAGTCTTGAGTTCTTCATTCTCTTTGACGAAGAACGCGAAGAATGAACGATCTCCAACGTGGAGCGCTGAGCCCTCGGAGACTGTCTTCTGCGACACCGACCCGCGACGCGATGTCTTCTTCAATGACGTTTTTCTTCCATGACGTCTCTTTTCGCGATGGTTTTCTGCGACGAAATATCCGTCAACGTCTTCGAATCCTCGCTTCACGACGCCGACGTTCGTCATCTCTTTTATCAAGGTAGGGGTTTATTTAATTATTTTCGTTCGTGATTTCTAGTTTGTCGTTCTTCGTAATTATACGACCAAAATGATATCGGTTAACGAGAGGGGGCCGGACCGCACAAACACGGCTGACCCTCCTCCTTTATCCTTGTTTGATTCTTTTTGGTTGGGACGGAATGGCGTGGTGTCGTCGCACCACGCGGGATCGTACGGCAAGTAATGTGCAACGCCGTCTTGTCGTCCCGTGAAGTTGAACAAGGACACGACGTCGTCGCGCCGCATCGAAGAAAACCGAAGACACCGCAGCCGGAGTGGGGCCGCGGCGAAAGAGCACGGTGCCGTCGCACCGCGCCGGACGAACCAAGCCGCGGCCGGTTCCGGGCCGCGGCGGAGCAGGGTGACCGGCGGCTAGTTCCGGGCCGCCGGTGTCGGCGAGGGAGGAAGGACCGGCCGTCGCTGGTCCTTGTTGGCAGAACCGGCCGGACGGTGCAGGACGACCAGAAAAAGGGAAGTCGGGGGAATTAATTCCCCTGGATGGCCAGCATAAACGGCCCCCAATTAAATGGGGGGTCACAGTTACACCAGGGGGGCAGGCGCCCCCCACCCTACCAAACGGCTCGGCCGTTGGCCAAGCTGGCTAGTGCGCTGGGCACGCTGTGCCCAGGCCGGGCCGTCTGCCTGGCCGGTCCGCGCCCTTGCTGGGCCGGGCCTACCGTGGGGTCTCGGGCCGGGTCGGTCCGGGCCCGAAACCCCCATTTTCGGACCGTCTTCGGTCTTTTGCCCACAACATTGGTTACGAAACTCCGATCAACGCACCATCAGTTGCGATGCGATCCTTGAATCGAGACGGTCGTTTCGGTAAATTGCACTCAAGGTTTCGGAATACTTTGTGTTCGGCCGGGTTGGTTCGTACACGAAACCAACCGGGCCCTCGGAGCGGGAACACTCATATCTTATGCTCCGGACGTCCGAATAACGTGTCGTCGACTTTGTTGGATTCATCTTAGTGAGACAGATCTTTTGGCTTACTCCGCCCGAGGTTTGGACGCAGGTGGGGTATGGTCGGGTTGGTTTTTCCTTAAAAACCAATCGGGCCCCTAGGACGAAAAAGTCAATAACTCTCAGACCGGGCGTCCGATTGACGTGCCGTCTACGACATTGAGTTCCTGTTGGAAATACGGAACTTTTGGATACATCAACTCTAGATTATGTGTCAGTTGATGTATCAGCCTCTCAGCTCGGGGAGCGGACCCTCCCGAACGAGCTTGCTATGTGCGGGAACCCTAGAGCTGACTGCGACTGCTACTGTGACTGCGACGATGACTGTACAGAGATCCTCAGTGGATTCGACGACGATGAATACAACACTCAGTGATCCTGTGTGGATCAGTGCTACCGATCCTGTGTGGGTCCGATCCTGTGTGGGTCAGTGCTCAGCAGTTCTGTGTGAGCTATCGCTTATATATCTTGTGTGGGTCCGATCCTGTGTGGGTCATTGCGGGGGTTAGTACCTATCGATCCATTGTGGGTACGACGACTTAGATGGATCAGTGATCATCTCTATCGTGTTTTGAAGAATTATACCTGTGTGAACTGAATCCTGTTTGCTTTCTTATATGGATTGTGTTGTGCTATCCTGTGTGGATTACATTTTGCTTTCCTGTGTGGAATACGTATGCTTTCTTGTGTAGACTGGGTTGTACTTGGGCTCATAGGTTGGAGCGTATAGGAATTGATAACTTAGTTATATGTATGGGAATATACCTAAGCAGTATTGGATGTTACTTCGTGATTGTATCTTTCCTTTGTGGTTTATCCTCTATGGATTTTGGGAGACCTTCGGGGGTCTCGGGGTACCTACTGAGTCGATTATACTCACCCCTGCACGGGCTATGCCCGCACTACGTTGTGTTGGTTGCAGACGACAAACATCGTTGATCGTGGTTGAGGCTTGCAGAGCAGGACGGTACCTGGAGGTGGACCACTGGGCAGAACGTACTTGGAGCGGACGGCGGGACCCGAGGAGTAGTGGAGCTATCTATACCCACCCTTCAGGTGGAATTTCCAGGGGAAATATTGGCGTAGCGGCTTTACTTTTCAGTTGTTGTCTTCCCTTTCGAGTTGTACTTTACATTCAGTTTGGGTTTGTATACTGGACCACTTACTTTTCCGCACTTACTGTTGTACCAGCTTTTACTTAGTGTTTGCTTCTTCTTCTTTCTTTCTCTGTGGTGTTTGTATAATTTACAAAGGCAATGCCTCCCCGTTTTAACCGGGATTTACGCCTTGGTGCTAGTCACCATCCCCTGGCCTATGGAAGACGGGCTTGGGGTAGTCACGGCATGGGCCCCGAGGACAGGTCGTGACAAATTGAATCCGAGGAGTTCGGTTCTACCGCAGAACTTGGGACTCTGATCTTTTTCTATGTAAAGCAATAGTGTTTAGCTTATTGAGTGTGGTTATCAGTCCAGGGAGTCCAGTGTTGGTGTGGCGACCGACGTATCCATACACCAGGACCCTGACTTCTGATTTCTGACTTAATGCACAAAAACCATGATTGCGTGTGTGTTTCAAGTTTTCTTTGTGATTACTTTGTGTCAGCTCACCAGGTATATTGTTCTGACCGTGGCACACCTGTTTCCTTTTTCGGATGCCCCCACGACGGTAGCCAGCTAGGGTTCCGAGATTCGAGCATGACGACAGCCCACCGAGCGACAAGGCCATGGTGCAGGGCCCTTTGTCAGCAGTGGCACCGGCGGTAGCTCTACCCGCTGAGCCACCGATGCTTCCAGCACTAGCCGCTGGCGATGCACATTGCCTCAGTGCACTGCATGTGTTCCAGCGCCAGCGACTGCCCAGGTTCCGCGGGGAGACGGACCCCCAGGCAGCCGAGGACTGGCTGGAGGCAGTGGTACGAGTTTTTCGGTTAGTGAGGACACCAGCAGACCTCATGGTGATCCTCGCAGCAAGCATACTGCACGCGGTAGTAGGCAGATGGTGGAGCTTGATGCTCCAGGGGCACGATGAGGCATCTCTTCTTTGGATGGACTTTGAGAGCCTCTTCCGTTCGGAGTTCTTCCCAGCCACCCTCCGTGCGGTACGCATCAAGGAGCTTCTTCAGCTACGGCAGGGCAGCATGACGATCGCCCAGTACTCGATGAGATTTATCGATCTCTCATGCTACTCTACAGACATGGTACGGGACCCATTCTTTCGGGTCCGGACCTTTGATCAGGGATTAAGACATGAGATCAGGGCATCGCTGATCTCCCTCAACATTCCGACTCAGACAGGAGTACTGGAGCAGGCCCTTTTCATCGAGAGCATTCTTGCTAAGTCTACACCAGCGCCGAGACCCACCGCAGGGCGGCACGTAGTAGAGTCTTTTGCAGCAGGCTGTTGACGGATGACTCATGGGTCCAGGCAGACCATACCCTCAGGCAGACGACCTCAGGACACTTGCTCAGCAGTGCGGGGCACACAGCGCGGAGCCAGTCTTTCGAGAGGCAGGCAGTGCTACTCGTGCGGCGGGTAGGGCCACATGGCTCGTGACTGCCCGACCCACCGTGCCGAGGAGCAGCAGACGGTTGAGAGACCATCGAGGCAGAGCCAGAGGGTCGACCATGGTGGTCCACAGGGAGCAGGCGGACGAGGCAGGGGAGCTGGCCGAGTAGCAGGTGGTGGGCGACGCTTTGAGGCTTTACCACCACCACCACTACCAGGAGGTCCACCCCGACCACAGGGAGTTGGCGGGCAGAGACAAGCACAACTCCAGGCAGCAGAGGCCTACAACAACAACACGCCCAATATGATTTGAGGTACTATCTCTGTCTATTCCACCCATTCTGCAGTTCTTATAGACACTAGAGAGAGTCACTCTTTCATAGCCACTGCCCTTGTTCGGAGCTCGGAGATTCCGACAGAGCCGTTGGCTCGATCCTTACGGCTAGAGACTCCTACGGGAGCAGACTCGACGATTATGCACTGGTGCCGGCAAAGTGAGCTTACTCTAGGAGGAGAGAGCTTCGGTTGGGATCTTCTTGTAGTAGCTTCGAGGCCTTACGACGTCATCTTGGGCATGGATTGGTTGTCTACAGTCCATGCACAGATTGACTGTATTAGGCGCAAGGTGCGATGTGTACACACCGACGGGAGCAGGTTCACCTTCACCGGCGAGAAGGGAGCCTTCTCAGCACAGGATGGACTTTCGCAGAGGAGAGGACATCCCATCACTCATCAGTTGGCTAGCCTCATCCTAGAAGCAGTTGATGTGCGGAGTCCTGGTTTTCCTGCAGTGGTGGATCAGTATGTGGACATTTTCCTCGACGACGTTCCAGGGCTACCTCCTCGCAGAGTGGTAGACTTTTATATTGACCTGTACCCCGGGACAGCCCCAATATCAACTCCAGCATATCAGATGGCCCCCCGCTGAGCTTCGAGAGCTACGGGTACAGTTGGAGGACTTGCAGGGCAAGGGGTTCATCTGACCCAGTGTTTCACCCTAGGCTTCCCCGATATTGTTCGCCAAGAAGGCAGACGGGAGCTTGTGACTCTGTGTCGACTATCATCGCCTGAACTAGGTGACAGTGAGGAACAAGTATCCGCTACCGAGGATTGATGACCTCTTTGATCAGCTCAAGGGAGCACGGTGGTTCTCAAAGATAGACCTCAGGTCATGCTATCATCAGCTCAGAGTTCGATACGAGGACGTGCAGAAGATGGCCTTCAGATGTCGGTATGGCCACTATGAGTTCTTGGTTATGCCATTCGGCGTAACCAATGCTCCAGCAGTGTTCACGGCCTTCATGAATAGGATCTTTCAGCCATACCTCGATTGATTTGTCGTGGTCTTCATCGACGACATTTTGATTTACTCGACGACTGAGGAGAAGCACATCTACCACTTACGGGTTGTACTAGACACACTCTGAGAGCACCATCTTTATGGAAATCTCTCGAAGTGTCAGTTCAGGATACGTGAGGTCCACTTCTTGGGGCACGTCATCTCTGAGGTGGGAGTTGCAGTGGATCCTGCGAAGATCGAGGCAGTGCTAGCTTGGGAGCCACCCAGGCGCATGACGGAGGTGCGATGTTTCTTAGGACTAGCTGGATACTACCAGAGATTCGTGCTAGACTTCTCCAGAGTTGTGTCACCACTCTCAGCTTTGAAAAAGAAGGGAAAACCCATCGTGTGGTCAGATAGATGTCATCAGACCTTCTAGGAGCTGAGACAGAGATTGACCAGCGCACATATATTGATGTTGCCTGAGGAGGGAGTAGGGTACGTAGTCTACTGCGATGCATCAGGGACCAGACTCGGATGTGTCCTGATGTAGGAGCAGGCAGTGATCTCCTATGGATCACGTCTGTTGAGGTCGCATGAGCAGAACTACGCTACCCATGACCTGGAGTTAGCAGCAGTGGTCTTCGCTCTGAATACATGGAGACACTATCTGATGGGTGAGCATTTTATAGTCTTTTCTGACCATCAGAGTTTCAGATACGTCTTCTCTCAGAGGGATCTGAATCTGAGATTGTGACGATGGCTTGAGTTCCTCCAAGACTATGACTTTGAGATAGTCTATACTCCTGGGAAGGGGAACATGGTAGCCGATTCTCTCAGTAGGAGTACGGGCATTCAGCTACTTGAGGAGGTGACAGAGCAGCTAGCCTCTTTGCAGATATCCTTCGTGGATAGAGATGGAGCAGCCTTCCTTCAGTCTCTCACATTCACCCCTCCACTACTGCAGCGGGTCAGAGAAGTACAGTGTGGGGACACTGACTGTTAGACGCGGCGTGCACAGATATCCTCAGGATAGGCACCTGATGGTTTCTCTTTTGGAGCATAGCACGAAATTCTTTTCAGAGGACGTACCTTCGTACCAGTCACTTTACGGGAGGAGGTGCTGAGAAATTTTCACACCTCTCCATTGGCGGTAGATCCCGGAGTGGCGAAGATGTACGAGGATCTCAGATGACAGCACTGGTGGCCGGGCATGAAGAAGGTTGTGGTGGAGTTCGTTTCTCGATGCCTCACCTGCCAGCAGGTGAAGGTTGAGCACCAGGTACCAGCAGGCTTGGTACAACCCTTGGAGGTTCCGGAGTGGAAGTGGGACGGGATATCTATGGACTTCGTGACTGGACTTCCATGCACTTCCAGAGGTCACAACTCCATTTGGTTGATTGTCGACCGACTCACCAAGTCGGCTCACTTCTTACCCATCAGAGAGAAGGGCTCAGTGGAGAGCATGGGATGACTTTATGTTCAGAAGATTGTGCGTCTTCACGGTATGCCATCATCTATCATCTCCGATCGAGATGATCGCTTTACTTCCCGGCTTTGGAAGGGGTTGTAGGAGGCGTTCAAGACGCAACTACGTCTGAGCAAAGCCTTTCACCCTCAGACGGATGGTCAGATGGAGAGGACCATTCAGACTCTCGAGGACATGCTCTGCGCATGTGTCCTCGACTTTGGTCGCAGCTGGGAGGACCACCTACCCTTGGTGGAGTTCGCGTACAACAACAGCTACCACTCCACCATCGGGATGGCACCATACAAGGCATTGTACAGACGACCTTGTAGATCTCCTTTGTGCTGGACAGACCCTGGGAAGTCAGCACTTGTGGGACAGGAGATGGTCCAGGCCATGACAGAGAAGGTCCGGGTCGTCCTGGAGTGGATGAGGACAGCTCAGAGCCGGCAGAAGTCATATGCTGACAGGAGGCGGAGGCCACTAGAGTTCGAGGATGGCGACCACGTCTTCTTGCATGTCTCGCCATGATGTGGAATACGGAGATTTGGCTGAGGCGGCAAGTTGTCTCCATGCTTCATCAGACCCTTCCAAGTCCTCAGCAGGATTGCCGAGGTGGATTATCACATGGCTCTACCACCTCAGTTGCACCTAGTGCACGACGTCTTCCACGTATCTCAGCTGAGGAGATACGTGCCCGACCCGACGCATATCATTGACCATGGGGAGCTCGACATTGATGATGGGGCAACTTTTGCAGAGGTCCCAGTGGAGATCTAGGATCGAGAGGAGTGGGTCCTACATGGACGGAAGATTCCTCTAGTGCGCATCAGATGGCAGCATGAGAACCTCCAGGAGAGAACTTGGGAGCGGGAGGCTCAGATGCGTGCTCAGTACCAACTTTTGTTTCCCTAGTGTTTGATGTAACTTTACGGGGATGTAAATCCCTGAGGTGGGAGTAATGTAAAGACCCGTAAAATTCAGGGGAAATTTTTTCATAATTTTCTTTGGGATTTTACAAGAACGTAGTTTCAGACGACACTTGATTCTGAGGCCGGTGTGCCCGGAACTTCAATCCGAAGTTTAGCTCGGGTACGTTCAGTGAACGAACGAGCAGCTTTTCCTATCTTTTAAACCGGTGCTCGGAATCGAATTATGAGGGCACCGATGGAACCGTAGTGCCGGTCATTGCTTATGAACGTCATTTCCGGAGTTGTGTTTTCATGAGAGAAGATGATAAAAATTGTAGAAGTTTATTTTTTAAATTAACAACATTTTTTATTTTTTACTCTAAGTGTTTAATCATTTGGATGGAATATGAGTAAATACCAAACCTCCCTTGGGAGGTTATGAGGGTGGTGGGGCCCACATAAACCCCACCCCTTCATATCCTCTAACCTCCTCAACTCCAATTAATTTTGTTTACTTAAGTTTATTAACTTATGGAATTAATGAGGTGAGTTAATGTGGAATTCAAACACTTGAATTTCAAAAGCCTTGATATGTTAATAAAATAAGTTAAGAACATATTTTATTGGGTTGGTGTTTAGTTGTTTGAGAGTTTTTGGAGAAAAAGCTAAGGAAGTCTTGAGTTCTTCATTCTCTTTGACGAAGAATGTGAAGAACGAACGATCTTCGACGTGGAGCGCCGAGCCCTCGGAGACCGTCTTCTGTGACACAGAACCATGACACGACGTCTTCTTCCACGACATTTTTCTTCCGTGACGTCACTTTTCGCGACGGTTTTCCGCGACGAAATCTCCGTCAATGTCTTCGAATCCTTGCTTCGTGACGCCGACATTCGTCATCTCTTTTATCAAGGTAGGGGTTTATTTAATTATTTTCGTTCGTGATTTCTCGTTTGTCGATCTTCGTAGTTATACGACCAAAATGATATCGGTTAACGAGAGTGGTTCAGACTACACACACACGGCCGACCCTCCTCCTTTATCTTTGTTTGATTCTTTGTGGTTGGGACGACATGGCGTGGTGCCGTCGCACCATGCGGGATCATACAGAATGTTATGTGCGGCGTCGTCGCGCCGCACCTTGAAGTTGAACAAGGACGCGATGTCGTCATGCCGCGTCGAAGAAAACCAAAGACACCACAGCTAGATCGGGGCCGCGGCGGAAGGGCGCGGTGCCATCGCACCGCGCCGCACGAACCAAGCCACGGCCGGTTCTAGGCCGCGGCGGAGCAGGTTGACCGGCGGCCGGTTCCGGGCCGCCGGTGTCGGTGAGGGAGGAAGGACCGGCCGTCGCCGGTCCTTGTTGGCAGAACTGGCCGTCGCCGGTCCTTGTCGGTGCGGGCCGGCCGGACAAAGGGAAGCCGGGGGAATTAATTCCCTCGGCCGGCCAGCATAAACGGCCCCCAATTAAATGGGGGGCCACGGTTACACCAGGGGGGCAGGCCCCCCCCCCCCCCCCCCCCCCCGCCAAACGGCTCGGCCGTTTCCCGAGCTGGCTAGCGCGCTGGGCGCGCTGTGCCCAGGCCGGGCTGCGCCGGGCCGGGCCGACCCGGACCCGGGGTGGGTCGACCCGGTTCGGGCCGACAGGGGGGTCTCAGGCCAGGTCGGTCTGGTCCCGAAACCCCCGTTTTCATACTGTCTTCGGTCTTTTGCCCATAACTTGGGCTACGAACCTCCGATCGACGCACCGTCAGTTGCGATGTGATCCTTTAATCGAGGCGGTCGTTTTGGTATATTGCACTCAAGGTTTCAGAATACTTTGGGTTAGGCCGAGTTGGTTCGTACACGAAACCAACCGGGCCCTCGGAGCGGAAACACTCATATATTAAGCTCTGGACGTCCGAATGACGTGCCATCGACTTTGTTGGATTTCTATTAGTGAGACGTATCTTTTGGCTTACTCCGACTGAGGTTTGGATGCAGGTGGAGTACGGTCGGGTTTGTTTTGCCTTAAAAACCAACCGGGCCCTTGGGACGAAAAAGCCAATAACTCTCAGACCAGGCATCCGATTGACGCGCCATCTACGACGTTGAGTTCCTGTTGGCAATACAGAACTTTTGGATATATCAAATCTGGACTATGTTTCAGTTGATGTATCAGCCTCTCAGCTCGTGGAGCGGACCCTCCCGAACGAGCTTGCTGTGTGCGGGAATACTAGAGCTGGCTGCGACTGCTACTGTGACTGTGACGAAGACTGTGTAGAGATCCTCAGTGGATTCGACGATGATGACTACTGCACTCAGCGATCATGTGTGGATTAGTGCTACCGATCCTATGTGGGTCTGATCTTGTGTGGGTCAGCGCTCAGCAGTTCTGTGTGAGCCAGCGCCTACAGATCCTGTGTGGGTCCGATCCTGTGTGGGTCATTGCGGGGGTTAGTACCTATCGATCCTTTGTGGGTCCGACGACTTAGATGAGTCAGTGATCATTTCTATCGTCTTTCGAAGAAGTATACCTGTGTGAGCTGAATCATGTTTCCTTTCCTATTTGGATTGTGTTGTGATATCCTGTGTGGATTACGTTTTGCTTTCCTATGTGGAATACGTATGCTTTCCTGTGTGGATTGGGTTGTACTTGGGCTCGGAGGTTGGAGCGTATTGGAATTGATGACTTAGGTATATGTACGGGCATATACCTAAACAGTTTCGGTTGTTACTTCGTGATTTTATCTTTCCTTTGTGGTTTATCCTTTGTGGATTTTGGGAGACCTTCTGGGGTCTCGGGGTCCCTACTGAGTAGCTTATACTCACTCCCGCATGAAATATGCCCGCACTATGTTGTGTTGGTTGCAGACGAGGGAAAGCGTTGATTTTGGTTGAGGCTTGCAGAGAAGGACAGTACCTGGAGGTGGACCACTGGGCGGAACGTACTCAGAGCAGACGGCGGGACCCGAGGAGTAGTGGAGCTATCTGTACCCACCCTTCAGGTGGGATTTCCAGAGGACAGCTCGGCGTAGCGGCTTTACTTTTCAGTTGTTGTTTTCCCTTTCGAGTTGTACTTTACTTTCAGTTTGGGTTTGTATACTCGCCCACTTACTTTTCCGCACTTACAGTTGTACCAGCTTTTACTTAGTGTTTGCTTCTTCTGTTTCTTGCTCTGTGGTGTTTGTATACTTTACAAAGGCAAAGCCTTCCCTTTTTTACCGGGATATACGCCTTGGTGCTAGTCGCCAGCCCCTGGCCTATGGAAGGTGGGCTTGGGGTAGTCACGGCACGGGACCTGAGGACGGGTCGTGACACCTTATCTTTTCCCAATCTGGTTTGAGTTCTATGACCGTAAACTAAAATCTCCCTATGTGAACTACATGTCAGGTTTGGATATTATTCGACCCTGTGCACAGTCCATTATATCAAGCCTTCCTTAATGGCACATCCTATGACCATTAATTTGGAAGCATGTAACCCTAGGACCCTTGTCCTTGGAAGGGGAATCGACTCCCTCTTTCTAATATGTCTTATTTTCATACTTAGATGCGTTGTGACAAAGTGCCCAAAGTGTTGAATATTAACGAGTACATTCCTCTCATTCCCTATCCAACCTTCGTGAGACCGATATTTGGATCCTCATATTCTTCCACATCTAAAGGGACCCCATTTACGACCTAGTCTCATCCACATTAGCTTACCTACCATCTTTGTCCAACGTCCCTAAGGACCGAAAATTATATTTGAAATAGGTCCTGTGTTTTCAGAATGGTTAGCGATCAGCCCACATTTTACTGTCCCTGTTCCAGGCTAACACGATATGGATATTGTGTTTCAAACAAGGTCAATAGTTATCCCCTATCATCGTTCCACCATCATTATGGTCTAGATCATGAGCATCGTTATTCAAATTTTCCACATCATTATGTTCAAGTGGAGTTCCAACATACTCGACTTTACCCCTCTGTGCATCCATTTGAATTAAGTAGGCGGGTAAGCATTATGTGGATATCAATCACCTAGTGTCCCATTTCCCCTAAAATGTTTCTTTCTTGTGCTATGAAAGTCCCATCACTACTCCTTGTTTCCCAAATTGAGAATAGCTCACGTGGGATCAGTAGTTTTGGTAGGATATGTACTGACGCGGCCATGCCACACAAGCCTTTCATCGTTCCACATGACTTTAAACTGCATTCGCAAAACACCATGTGGATTCATTACCGTCCTCATGGGTGACGTCGGAATGCCCAACTGCTTTGCTTCAGGACCTGCTTAACTTTCACTTTTCATCCCTCAACCTAAAGAACTTCCTCTGAGGATGAGTGGTGTGATATAGACTCCTACTGTCCTCATTCACGTTGGGTTTATAGTTACCGCATCACATAATATCTTCTTGGAATCTCCCCTTCCACACCACATCCTATTGTATGAGGTTAAAATACATTATCTTACATGTCCTAAATGCATGAAGCTAAACTTCTGTTATACCCTGAGCAAGTTCAGGATGCCCAATGTTAATCATGGGATGCTCCGACCCCTTGCCAGAGAGGATTTCCCCTATCAGTGTTGGCCTTCGGCCATTTCGTGCTTATGAACTATGTTCATCTTGATTATCATCATTATGGAATGCATAGTGATTCCCATGCATTCTGACTTCGGCCCAGCCCTAGGTTCATTAACCCTTCTAGACCCTCAACCCAGAACCTGGTCCGTGCAGTATTACCTTTAAACTATTTTCACCATCCTCACCAAATGAAATTTCAACTACATGTTTATCATCCTCATTGGTATGATATAAAGATACAGATCATTTCAAGTCCTTACCAAAGAGGTCATGTTCGGAAGTCTGCTTGATCCCTGATCAGACAGATATGACCGCCTAATGTGTCTCCACCACTGTGGCTTGATTTCAAGAGTGTTGGACTCCCTTTGAACGACCCATCACTCCACACTCTACACTTTGAGTGACCTTTATTCGGACCCTCGTCCTATTTCACGTCTAAAAGAACCCCCTAATAGTATAGATGTTCGGCCAATGCATCACCTACTGTCTTGGGCCAATGTTCAAGAAGAAAAATGAATGACATTTTGAGTCTGGCCCCGTGTCTCGAACAAGGTCAACGGTCACCCTCATTTGTTATTATCATTTCAGGCTAACGAAATAATGATACTATATTTCAAATGCAGTCAACAGTTATCCTTCACTGTCACACCAACCCCACAGTGTTCTAAATCTTGTATTTCATGATTCAAACATTTCCCCCCCTATGATTGGTTTGATTCCAAACGCCCCTGGCTTTACCCCACTCATGCACTAGAGAACATTGGGAAGACAATACATCGATTGTTATGAGATCTTTATTCTCCAGTCAGGCCTCTCCCTTTCTTCCTGGAAATCCGGATTGGTTATTCAAACCCCGAATGCCCGAAAATTGGTTTTCACTCTTATATTAGAATGGAATGACAAGGTGGACATCCCTTGTTTCTCACATCGAGCCCGACCCACGTGATCTTAGGGATTGATCGCTGGATATTCCATGAATGTAATGGAAATACAATAGACCAAAAAAAGAATAACAGAACACATGCATGCATCTAGCATAAATAATCAAAGCACGAAAGTGTATTCAAAAGTTACATGCCTCATGGGATTTGAGGTTCGACCCCTCCCATGGGTGGGTTGACCCCATCTTTAGAGCATTGCAGCTCCACCACCCTCTGTCTTATGGCATCTAGGATTCGTGGTCACATATTCAATTCTTGCTCCTCCTTGGCAGCAATGGGGCACAGTTCGTCAGCCGTAATCTGGGCCCGCTCCTCACCACTATAGACGATAGCCATATCCACAGTGGCTTGATTCATCTACTCATCAGCCTCTCCCAGATGGGCCTTCATCCATGATATGTGCTCTAATTTCATGGTGAGGAAAGCTAAATGCTCATCTACCCAGACATGCAGCTGTTGAATCTCATTTTCAGCCACCTGGAGCCTGTTGATGTTCACCTCTTTTATATGCTTTCAACCCACACCAGGGCCGAGGTCATATTACCAGACCACGAATAAGCATGTGAGGATGTTGAGCATCCACTCCCCCAGTGCACAGTTCAGACAGTTGGAACCAAATACTCCACATCTTGTCTATGCATTATGCTTGATGGGTATTATCGGTGAAGTGATTGATCAGATTCCATGACCGGCAATATAATATTTTTCTATCCTAATCATCAGAGTTCATCTCATCCCAGTATGTTGGGTTGGTAGGCTCATACATGGGGAACACCCCTAGGAACTTTTCAGCAGGGTCTGCATCTGGTTTCTGATCGGGTATGTCAGGACCCATGGTGTCTGATAGATATTCACCATCAGATCCCACCTCAATGATATTAATAGCTCAAACCCAGACTTCTCGGAGTCGGTGCCTTAAAACATGATGTGTAATTTTTAACAAAAATGTGCACAAATATTTTACACCTCATGTCCCATGCAGAGGATTGATTCGGTTCAAGTTATGGGAAACCAGCTACTTCTGACATGCTTCTTCGGCTAAAACTGATACCTGAAAAATTAATTTAAAAAACATAGGGTGAGCATATGAATGACTAGTAAGGGGTTTTAAAATAACATAACATACCAATTGTAACTTTTTGAAACATTCTTTAAAATTTTCTAGAAAACATTTCTTAAGAAATGTTGTAACATATTTAACATATCATAACAATTGTCTAAGAAATAAAAGTGCACAATTAAAAGCATACAAACAGAATTACACGGTACCATGGTTTAATTATAGGAATGCTCATTTAGAACAATAAGTAAAAGACATTCTAAATAATTTTGACATATGAATATTCAAGTAAATATTTAACAACTAAGAGTGATACATAATCAGAGTGGCGTATAAAGGTAATAACTGGAATTTTATTCTTTACTAATGTGAAATATACACTGGATAATAAATCACTGAGATAAAAATAAACATTATGCTATTGGAATTTACTTCTTATGATACTCATATGTACTCTCTCTTAAGCATGGATATTCTACTAGTGGAATATCAACATGGTTAATTAATTATCATAAACATAATGAGGGAACGTATAATACCAGACTCTGTTAAGACCTCATGTCAAGACCTAAAATTTCAATGGCCTCATGCCATGACCTGATTGTTTCATGAGAACTATTGATGCATCGAGGGACTTTCATTAACCGGTCCCAAACCCGTTATACTGATTATATTACATTCATCATTTGCAAAATAGGTCCGTATATTCAAAATGTCCCATACCACATTGAATATTTAATTTCACATTTCATATTATTCAAGGTTTCCCATAACACTTTGAATAATTAAACACTTAATCCATAAAAGTTCATAAGTATTTTAATTACATTCATTAACTTTTACATATATATAGGGAATTAGGTGTATAATTATTAATTACAAAACTATCAACTTCATGGCTATGTCATTGAATGGTGAGTATGATAATCATATTATGGCATATGTAATAAAGACTAATGGATTAAAATAAATACAAGTATTGTTACATTAAATTATACTTCTAAATGATAAAATAATTAATGATTAAATACATTTTTTGATTTCAATGGATTGGGCTCTTAATTAAAAGATAAAAAAATATTTCAATTGGGGCATTAAACTCATAAATTCCCAAACATTCAATCCTGGTATGCTTATGTTTAACATATCACATAAAGGATACTCATAAATTTAAATATGAAGAGCATGAAATTCAACCATAACTAACACAATTTAATATATTTTTTAAAATAAGTGATTCATAAATATGTATGTAAGAATAGTAAATATCAAATTTTATGCTTGTGAACTCTACAAAATTACTAAATGCATGAAGAGTATAATATTTTGAACAACCAAAATTAGGGTATAGTGTTTTGTAAATCTATTTATACCCAAAGCTATAAAAGTAGTGTTTAAAAAAACTAAACACATTTCAAAAACACCATGTTTTATCCTTTCTTAGAATTCCTTGTCAGATTCTAAAAAAATGAAGGATCAAAGTTTACATGTATACACATATATTCACATATCTGAATATACATCATGTATTAAAGGGTTTGTACCAAAATCCATTATCATCCATTTGAATTTAATATCTTAATAGAATTAATTAACAAGATTCCCTAAATCTGAAATCATAATATATATTTTAAAATATTTATTTATAAATCAACTTACATATATGTTTATGTGAACATATACAACTTATATGCATAGCCGGTTGTACATAAGGTTCTTACACCCAAATTAATTTACACATACAATTTTATCAAAAACATAACTTAACCATTTCAGTTAAATAATAAAAGACTTAAATCAGGTCCAAAAGTCAAGTCATATATAAACTATATAATTATCTATGACCTTGTATACTATATATATATATATATGTAGAAATATAATTACTAGCACTTCAAAATTATTATTTAATATTTAGACCTAAAGTTTTAGAAGTCTTAATTCCAGAAATAATAGTGGTTTATATAAACTGTATGGTTATATATATATAATCAAATATACAAGGGATTTAAACAAGTTTTTCATGATAAAAATAATTTTCCTTTAGGATTAAAAATACAACATAAACCCAAAATCCAGAAGTCCTAGAATCGAATATAAAAGGGTTTTTATCCCAAACTCAAGGTTGTATTGATTAGACACTAAATGAGGATAATATTCATTGTTAATATATATAATATTCATGTTCTTTATTATTCATAAACACCATTTTAGTGAATTTTACACTTTGAACATCATTTCACATTATGATTGTAATACCTTCCTAAAATGCACTATTATGTGGTACATTTTTGAACATCATTTGAATTACCCAATGATTCATCTAATTTTAAGGAATCTAATTATACATATTTTAATTTGATATTCATTTGAAATGGATATTCACTTAAATATGAACATTTTTCATTAAAGGATCTATGAAGGATTCATAAAGTATGATGGAGATATTTGGCAATGAAAGGAAGCGATTCTGGAGAAGACAGATTGGATACCAGCCCACTCATGAGAATGTGGGGCCCAACAGACAAACCCAATGAATCCATAATTTTTGTGAGATTCCAGAAGACATGTATAGGAATAAATCACTCTTCATGATCCAATGCTAATTCTTCCTCCATGGTGTCAATTTAGGTGGCCCAATTTAGAGATAAAATTATGGGCCAGATTCTGCAGCCCAGAAAAACAACCCACTATTATGATCATATCTCGAAATAAACAATTCTAAATGGGCCCATATTTTACAAGAGGTTATGAGACATTCGGGATCCATTTTTTTTCTATTTCCCACTCTGATTCGGCCAACTAGAAGGTCTTACAAGCACGTTTGTTCAGTGAAAGAAAGCTGGCTGCCACCTCGGGTCAAGGGTGGAAAAATAAATACTCCCTTACTTTCCAACCACCTATGGCCTACCACAAATAATTGAGGAGACTTGGACTGTTGGAAGATCTACCCAAGGGCTCAAAATTCCTATTTAAGGCAGTGGTGTTGGAGGATTAATGATCTTTGAGCTTTCTTTCATTGTAATGTTATGTTGCGGTTTTGTTGTCTCAAATGTTTCTTCCACATGTAAGTTGTTTTAATTCATCCTTGTTTCTTAATAAAAGTTCATCTTATCTTATTATTCTGTTATTATCCTTATCACTTTGATACTGTTGTTTAAGGGTGTGAACATGTTCATACCAAATCTTGTGATATTATCACACAACGGTGGAGTGATCGTTATTTCATTGTGTTTTTTTTACTTCTCCATTTCCTCCATCGTGAGTCTACTTCCCACTTCCATTGAAACCATAGCATCAATGGAGGGCTAAACCACTTATGGGTTGATCCAAGAGAGTATCAAGGGGCTGTATTGGATGTTATTTATCACCCCATTAATGTATAATCACTTCTTTAATTGAGATTTTTATTTGATGATTTTTAAACTCCATCGTCCTTGTTTAATTTAAGGCCACACACTTCATGTGCTAATACGAACCTTTACCTTGAAGTGATCAAAACTTTGATCCTTAAAATATATAGGTGATTAGTATTAAAGGGTTTAGGCATTAAACTAGTAAGTGATGATGTTGTTTTATCTTTTTAAATGAACCCATCTCAAATATAAGAAATTTAAATCATTGAAAAGGAAATACGTCCAATCCACCCCGATTGATAACCTAGGATCAACTCATTATTTTGAATTTAATTCACTTAAGTCTCTTATAGTTCCTTGAAACCCATCTAAAAACCAACCCAAGTTTGCCACTTCATAGCCAAAAATAGTCCATAGAATTTATGTGTCTATAGGTTTCTTCTTAGGTCTCTAAGGATTCGACAACCCAAGCTAAACTACAAGGACCGTTCTACCTTCATCTCTTGGGTAAATTTGAGCGAGAATCAAATTTTTTGCGCCATTTCCAGGGACCTAAGTAAGTTATCTTATACACTATCATCCTTTTTTTCATCCCTCTTCTCTATTATCACCCCCTCACTCCTATGGAAATCAATTTATAACAAGTCCAAACATGGGGAACCTCTCCCTACATTGATCACCCCACACCAAGTGTGATGTACAATGACCATACTTGTTTATACTGGTGGGATAATCAACAACCTAATGTACCACAATGTTTTTATTCTTATGATCCACAATAAATTCCAACATATTATGAGTTCCAATCCCAACAAAGCCAATCAGAACATCCTCCTGTGGAATTCCAACAAATTAATTATCCTCTTGGAATAGACAATATGTCCCAACACCTTGACCATCCTAATCCATATCCATTACTTGAACAATTGTGTCAAAAAATGGAGATAATGAATTTTGAGGTTTTATCATTGATTTTAGAACTAAAAATCATTAAAAATTGTGAGGAACTCATCCCTAGACAAATTGTCCCTTCCATAACCTTATGTGAAGTGTATAGTTTCCCACAAACCTCTCATGAATTTACTAAAGAGAAAACCTTTGGATTTGGTGAAGATGAAGAGGATCAAGGAATTGTTGATGGGTTTTTAAATCAAGAGGAAACTGATTTTTTGTATTCACAAGAGGTAAATTTGACATCATGGATTCAGTTTCATGAATTTAACTCCATTGATTATTTTTAAAAAACAAAAATCACTGAACCATTAAGAGAAATCACAAACTTTGAGTCCATAACCATTCCTAAAACTGATCTTTCTAATTTGGTGGTTGAATCATCTATTCCAAAGGAACCAATTTTGTTGAGAAATTTGGAAAATGAATCTAAGTTGGATTCAAAATATCAACTCGTGTCTAAATGTCATATCCAACTTGAGTTCAAAATTATTGTCCTTCCCTCCCCTCTAATGAATCCATTCATAAGGTATAATCATGAACTTTCTATTGGAATTCATTCTTCTCTTGAAACCAAAAAATATGGAACGATCATTGATGTCTTAGGAATGGCTACAGAGGAAACTGGATCAACGATTTCAGATATTCCTTTGATTTTACCACTCATTTTAGAGCATAGGTTTGTGAATGAAACAAAT
The DNA here is from genome assembly GCA_963277665.1 of Viscum album. Classification (NCBI taxonomy): domain Eukaryota; kingdom Viridiplantae; phylum Streptophyta; class Magnoliopsida; order Santalales; family Viscaceae; genus Viscum; species Viscum album. The sequence goes on along the minus strand of OY728155.1, from coordinate 158,468,041 downwards.
TATAAACATAGAATCAATCTTAACCTAGTAGAATTGGTGAAACATGTGGTCCTTAAAATTTTGAATGTTGGTATTGGGTAAGTTGTGGGGTTCAAGTCGAGCTAACGATGTTAAACAAAGCGCTACATGGGAGGCAACCCATGGTTTTAATGTTTTCAATCTTTTTAGAATAATTTTTTTATTAATCATTTTGATATTTAAAAAAAATAGACTGTTGATCTGTTCTTCTATTATGAGTATGGATGGGAAAGGAAGGGGAGCACCATATTCATCTGTGTCACGTGGTGTGATCCCTGAGTACTACCTTACCCAGAAATTAAAAAGAACACAATGTATCATCAGTTGATTTAAAAAAAACAGAAAACCATAAAAATGATGAGACTTGGTATTAAATAAATTGTGGTGTTGTTTATTTTGTATGGTTTGTTCTTGTTTTTACGGTTTAGGGACTATTTTTTGGTGAAAAAAATTCAATCAAGGAGGTGCCTACATCTCCCATGAGACCAAATAGAGATTTGAGAGCACCACAATCATCATTATGAAGCCACCATGTGAACTTTTTCCATGCCCTTTCCAACTAATTTCCCCCCACCCACTTCTCCTCTATTTTCTTTTTATGAAACTAGGGACAGTTTCGTTCTATGTTGGGGGGGTGTGGACACAAAATGTTTGTTAAAAAACAATGATAAAAAAGTAAAGTAAAATTCTTTATTATTCATATAATATCATCTTTTCTCACATTAAAAATACATATAAAATAATTCTTATTTCCTTGACTCTTAATTTAATTCATTATTAAGTCTAAAAGAATTGATTTTGGAAGTTTGGTTGTCCAATGAAAATTTTCATCATTTTTATTTTCATCCATTAAATAGAAATGCCACAATTCACGTCCACTAGACTGTGGGGTACTAATTTGAGTTTTTGGGGTCCCATAATAAATAGCATAGGATGGTTTCATTTTTATGAATAATCTGAGTATTCAAAAAAAATGTAAAAAAAAAATTTGCGTGTAGTGCAATGGATTGATAAAATGGGAGGCTTTCGGCACTTGGGGATCATGACTCCAGAGTTTTATAGTCCGGAATTTTTCACTCTATCTCTATTTATGGTAATATGACTTTGTTTTTGATTAAGTTAACTCGAGACGATGCCCGGGTATGTGGGCTTCACTTGGTTCCCTAAGGCCTTTGAGTCTGGGAGTCATCATCAAAGTCTTGTTACATGGGTTAATTTAATTTACTGCAATCTCAATTAATTTGGAAATATTGAAAAAAATATACAAAAAAATGAATCAATAATACTCATATTAGGATTAAATGTGATTATACCTAGCGCTTCCATGATTTCCCCCTTGGATGAAAATGAACCCCAATATCAATAGTGATTCACAGCACATCATTACACCTAATTGAGTTGGATGAAGTATAATGATGGATTTGATCAAAGGAATGGGCATGGGATTGTGATATGTTTTTAAATTTATCTTGTTTTAAATTATTTTGATAGTTTATAAAGATATAATTGTGTGCATTTTACATTGTGAGCACTGTTTTTTTATAATGTGCTTGAAGAAAGGAATTCAAATTAAATCATTTAATTCTTGGCTCAGGATAGAAAATATCGAGTTGGGGGGTGTGATTAGCCACTAAATGAGGCTAATATTCATTGTTATGATGTATAATAATCATGTTCCTTATTATTCATAAACACCATTTTAGTGCATTTTAGACTTTGAGCATCATTTCACATTATGATTGTAATACCTCTATAAAATGCACTATTATGTGGTACATTTTTTAACATCATTTGAAGTACCCAATGATTCATCTAATTTTAAGGAATATAATTATACATATTTTAATTTGATATTATTTTTAACTGTATATTCACTTCAATATGAACATTTTTCATTAAAGGATCAATGAAAGATTCATAAAGGATGATGGAGATATTTGGCAATGAAAGGAAGCAATTCTGGAGAAGACAGATTGGACACCAGCCACCTGATGAGAATGTGGGGCCCAAAATACAGGCCCAATGAATCCCACATTTCGCGAGATGATAGAATCCATATATAGGAACAAATCACTTTTCGGGATCCAATGCTAATTCGGCCTCCATGGTGTCCATTTAGTCGGCCCAAGTTAGAGATAAAATTCTGGGCCAGATTCTGCGGCCCATAAAAATAGACTACTTATATGATCATATCTTAGAATCCACAACTCCAAATGGGCCCAAATATTACAGGCAGTTAGAAGACATACGGGGATCCATTTGCTTCTGCTATGTGCCACTTTGATTCAGCCATCTAGAAGGTCTTCCAAGCGCGTCTGTTTGGTGAAAGAAAGTTGGCTGCCACCTCGGGTCAACGGTGGAAAAATCAACTCTCCCTTACTTTCCACCCACCTATGGCCTACCACAATTAATTTTGGAGACTTTGAATGTTGGAGGCTCGACCCAAGGGCTCAAAAATTCCTATTTAAGGTAGTGGTGTTGGAGGATTGAATATCTTTCAGATTTCTTTCATTGTAATGTTATGCTGTGGTTTTGTTGTCTCAAATTTGTCTTCCACATGTAAGTTGTTTTAATTCATCCTTGTTTTTTAATAAAAGTTCTTCTTATCTTATTATTATATTCTTATCTGTATCACTTTGATACTATTGTTTCAAGGTGTGAACTTTTTCATACTAAATATTGTGAGATTATCACACAACGGTGGAGTGATCGTTATTTTATTGTTTTTTTACTTCTCTATTTCCTCCCTCGTGAGTCTACTTCCTGCTTCCATTGAAACCATTTCATCAACGGAGGGATAAAAAACTTATAGGTTGATCCAAGAGAGTATAAAGATGCTGGATTGGATGTTATTTATCACCCCATTAATGTATAATCTCTTCTTTAATTGAGTTTTTTATTTGATGATTTTAAACTTCGTCGTCTTTGTTGAATTTAAGGTCACACACTTCATGTGATAATACAAGACATTACCTTAAAGTGATCAAAACATTGATCCTTCAAGTGTATAGGTGATTAATATTAAAGGTTGCAGGAATTAAACCAGTAAATGATGATATTGTTTTATCTTCTTAAAGGAACCCATCTCAAATATAAGAAATTGAAATCATTGAAAAGGAAATACGTCCAATCCACCCTGAGTGATAACCTAGGATCAAATCATTATTTTAAATTTAATTCACTTAAGCCTCTTAGAGTTCCTTTAAACCCATCTAATAACCAACCCAAGTTGGCCACTTAATATCCAAAAACAGTCCATAGAATGTACGTGTCTATAGGTTTCTTTTTATGTCTCTAAGGATTCGACAACCCAAGCTAAACTACAAGGACCGTTATTCCTTCATCTCTTGGGTAAATTTGAGCGAGAATCAAATTTTGGCACCGTTTTCGGGGACCTAAGTAAGTTATCATAGACAATATCATCCTTTTTTTCATCCCTCTTCTCTATTCTCACCCCCTCACTCATATGGAAATCAATTTTTAACAAGCCCAAACATGGGGAACCTCTCCCTACATTGATCACCCCACACCAAGTGTGATGTACAATGACTATCCTAGTTTCTATTGGTGGGATAATCAACAACTTAATGAAACAAAATGTTTTTATTCCTATGATCCACAATACATTCCAACATATTATGAGTTCCAATCCCAATAAGGACAATCAGAACATACTCCTCTGGAATTCCAACAACTTAATTATCCTCTTGGAATAGACCATATCTACCAACACATTAACTATCCTAATCCACATCCATTACTTGAAAAATTATGTCAACAAATGGTGATAATGAATTTTGAGGATTCATCATGGAGTATAGAACTATATATCATTTAAAATTGTGAGAAACTCATCCCTACACAAACTATCCCTTCCATAACCTTATGTGATGTGTCTAGATTTCCACAAACCTCTCATGAATTTAATGAAGTGAAAACCTTTTTGAATTGGGGATGATGAAGAGGATCAAAGAATTTTTTATGGGTTTTTAAATCAAGAGGAAATTTATTTTTTTGTATTCACAAGAGGAAAATTTGACATCATGGATTGAGTCTCATGAATTTAACTCAATTGATGATTTTTCAAAAACACAAATCACTGGACCATTAATAGAAATCACAAACTTTGAGTCCATACCCATTCCTGAAATTGATCATTCTAATTTGGTGGTTAAATCTTCTTTTCAAAAAGAAACCAAATTTGTTAAGAAATTTGGAAAATGAATCTGAGTTGGATTCAAAATATCAACTTGTGTCTAAATGTCCTATCCAACCTGAGTTCAAAATTATTGTCCTTCCCTCCCCTCTAATGAATCCATTCATAAGGTATAATCATGTACTTTCAACTGGAATTAATTCTTCTCTTGAAACCAAAAAATATAGAATGATCATTGATGTCTTAGGAAAGACTACAGAGGAAACTGGATCAACCATTTCAGATATTCCTTTGATTTTACCACTCATTTTAGAACATAGGTTTGTGAATGAAACAAATTATAAACATATAATCAAACTCATCCTAGAATAATTGGTGAAACATGTGGTCCTTAAAATTTTGAATGTTAGTATTGGGTAAGTTGTGGGGTTCAAGACGAGCTAATGACGTTAAAAAAAGCGCTGCATGGAAGGCAACCCATGGTTTTAATGTTTTCAATTTTTTGGAATAATTTTTTTATTAATAATTTTGATATTTAAAAAAATAGACTGTTGATCTGTTCTTCTATTATGAGTATGGATGGGTACGAAAGGGGAGCACCATATTCATCTGTGTCATGTGGTGTGATCCCTTAGTACTACCTTACCTAGAAATTAAAAAGAAGACAATGTATCATCAGTTGATTTAAAAAAAAGGAAAACTATAAAAATGATTAGACATGGTATTAAATAAATTGTGGTGTTGTTTGTTTTGTTTGGTTTTTTCTTGTTTGTATGGTTTGGGGACTATATTTTTGTGATATATATTCAATAAATGAGGTGCCTACATCTCCCATGAGACCAAAGAGAGATTTGGGAGCACCATAATCATCATTATGAAGCCACCAGGTGAACTTGTTCCATTCCCTTTCCAACTAATTTTCCCCCTACCCACTTCTACACTATTTTCTTTTTACGAATCCAGGGACAGTTTCATTCTACGTTGGTGGGTGTGGAAACAAAATGTTTGTTAAAAAAAACGATAAAAAAAGTAAAGTATAATTCTTTTATCATTCATATAATAACATATTTACTCACATTAAATCTACATTGGAAATAATTTTTATTTCCTTGACTCTTAATTTAATTCATGATTAAGTTTGAAAGCATTGATTTTGGAAGTATGGTCGTCCAATGAAAATTTTCATCATTTTTTTTCATCCATTAAATAAAAATGCCACAATGAACGTCCACTACACTGTGGGGTACTAATTTGATTTTTTGGGGTTCCATAATAAAAAGCATTGGCTGGTTTGATTTTTATGAATAATATGCGTATTCAAAAAATAAAAATAAATAAAATAACATAAAATAAACATTTGCGTGTAGAGCAATGGATTAATAAAATACGAGGCTTTCTGCACTTGGGGATCGTGACTCTAGAGTTTTCTATCTCGGATTTTTTCACCCTATATATATTTATGGTAATATGACTTTGTTTTTGATTAAGTTAACTCAAGATGATGCCCGAGTATGTGGGCTTCACTTGGTGCCCTAAGGCCTTTGAGTCTAGGAGTCATCGGCAATGTCTTGCTACATGGATTAATTTGATTAACTGTAATCTCAATTACTATGGAAATATTGCAAAAAATAATCCAAAAAAATGAATGAATAATACTCATGTTAGTATTAAATTTTATTCCACCTAGCGCTTCCATGATTTCTCCCTTGAATGAAAATGAACCCCCATATCTATTGTGATTCACAACACATCATTACACCTAATTGAGTTGAATAAAGTATGATGATGGATTTGATCAAAGGAATAGGCTTGGGATTGAGATATACATTAAAATTTATATTATTTTAAATTATTTTGATAGGTTATAAAGTTATATTTGTGTGCAGTTTACATTGTGAGCACTGTTTGTTATAATGTGTTTGATGAAAGGAATTCAAATGAAATCATTGAATTATTTTCTTGGGACTAGAAAATCTCAAGTTGGTGGTGTGATTACCCACTAAATGAGGATAAAATTCATTGTTAATATATATAATATTCAAGTTCATTATTATTCATAAAAACTATTTTAGTGCATTTTACACTTTAAACATCATTTCACATTATGATTTCAATACCTTCTTAAAATGCACTATTATGTGGTACATTTTTTAACATCATTTGAAGTACCCAATGATTCATGTAATTTTAAAAAATCTAATTATACATATTTGAATTTGATATTATTTTTAACTGGATATTCAATTCAATATGAACATTTTTCATTAAAGGATTAATGAATGATTCATAAAGGATGATGGAGATATTTGGCAATGAAAGGATACAATTCTGGAGAAGACAGATTGGACATGATCCCATTGATGAGCATGTGGGGCCCAACATATAAGACCAATGAATCGCAGCTTTCGTGGGATGCTAGAATACATGTATATGAACAAATCACTCTTCAGGATCTAATGATTATTCGGCCTCCATGGTGTCCATTTAGGCGTCCCAATTTAGACATAAAAGTCTGGGCCAGATTTTGCGGCCGAGAAAAACAGCCCACTAATATGATCAAATCTCGGAATCCACACCTCCAAATGGGCCCAAATATTACAGGAGATTAGAAGTCATTATAAGATCCATTTTCTTCATCTATTTACCACTCTGATTCGTCCATATATAAGGATTTCAAAGCGCATCTATTCGGTGAAGGAAAGCTAGCTTCCACCTCGGGTCAAGGGTGGAAAAATCAACTCTCCCTTACTTTCCACCCACCTATGGCCTACCAAAATTAATTGAGGATACTTGTACTGTTGGAGGCTCGACCCAAGGGCTCAAAAATTCTGATTTAAGGTAGTGGTATTGGAGTATTGAAGATATTTGAGCTTTCTTTCATTGTAATGTTATGTTGTGGTTTTGTTGTCTCAAATTTGTCTTCCACATGTAAGTTGTTTTAATTCACCATTGTTTCTTAATAAAAGTTATTCTTCTCTTATTATTCTATTCTTATTCATATCACTTTGATACTGTTGTTTCAAGGTGTGAACTTTTTCATACCAAATCTTGTGAGATTATCACACAACGGTGGAGTGATCGTTATTTTATTGTGATTTTTACTTCTCCATTTCCTCCCTCGTGAGTCTACTTCCTGCTTCCATTGAAACCATAGCATCAATGGAGGGATAAGACACTTATGGGTTGATCCAAAAGAGTAGAAAGGGGATTTATTGGATGTTATTTCTCACCCCATTAATGTATAATCACTTCTTTAATTGAGATTTTTATTTGATGATTTTTAAACTCCATTGTCCTTGTTGAATTTAAGGCCACACACTTCATGTGCTAATATAAACCATTACCTTGAAGTGCTGAAAACATTGATCATTCAAGTGTATAGGTGATTAGTATTATAGGGTGTAGGCATTAAACCATTAAGTGATGATGTTGTGTTTTCTTCTTAAATGAACCCATCTCAAATATAAGAAATTGAAATCATTGAAAAGGAAATACGTCCAATCCACCCAGAGTGATAACCTAGGATCAACTCATTCTTTTAAATTGAATTCACTTAAGTATATTATAGTTCCTTTAAACCCATATAAATACCAACCCATTTTGGCCACTTTATAGCCAAAAATAGTTCATATAATATACGTGTCTATAGGTTGCTTCTTAGGTCTCTCAGGATTCGACAACCCAAGCTAAACTACAAGGACCGTTCTACCTTCATCTCTTGGGTAAATTTGAGAGAGAATCAAATTTTGGCACCGTTTCCAGGGACCTAAGTAAGTTATCTTAGACACTATCATCCTTTTTTTCATCCCTCTTCTCTCTTCTCACCCCTCACTCCTATGGAAATCAAATTTGAACAAGCCCAAACATGGGGAACCTCTCCCTGCATTGATCACCCCACACCAAGTGTGATGTACAATGACCATCCTAGTTTCTACTGGTGGGATAATCAACAACCTAATGAACCAACATGTTTATATTCCTATTATCCACAATACATTCCAACCTATTATGAGTTCCAATACCAATAAGGCCAATCATAACATCCTCCTATAGAATCCCCAAAAATTAATTATCCTCTTGGAATTGACCATATATCCCAACACCTTGACCATCCTAATCCACATACATTACTTGAAAAATTGTGTCAATAAATGGATATAATGAATTTTGAGGTTTCATCATTGAGGTTAGAACTATAGATAATTAAAAATTGTGAGGAACTCATCCCTACACAAACTATCCCTTCTATAACCTTATCTGAAGTGTCTAGTTTCCCACAAACCTCTCATGAATTTACTAAAGAGAAAACCTTTGGATTTGGGGAAGATGAATAGGATCAAGGAATTGTTTATGGGTTTTTAAAACAAGAGGAAACTGATTTTTTGTATTCACAAGAGGGAAAATTGACATCATGGATTGAGTCTCATGAATTTAACCCCATTGCTGATTTTTCAAAAGCACAAATCACTGAATCCTTAAGAGAAATCACAAACTTTGAGTCCATACCCATTCCAGAAACTGATCTCTCTAATTTGGTGGTTGAATGTTTTATTCAAAAGGAACCAATTTTGTTGGGAAATTTGGAAAATGAATCTGAGTTTCATTCAAAATATCAACTGGTGTCTAAATGTCCTAACCAACCTGAGTTCAAAATTAATTTCCTTCCCTCCCCTCTAAAGAATCCATTCATAAGGTATAATCATGAAATTTCAATTGGAATTTATTCTTCTCTAGAAACCAAAAAAGGTGGAATGATCATTGATGTCTTAGGAAAGACTACAGAGGAAATTGGATCAACCATTTCAGATATTCCTTTGATTTTACCACTCATTTTAGAACATAGGTTTGTGAATGAAACAAATTCTAAACATAGAATCAATCTAAACAAAGTATAATTGTTGAAACATGTGGTCCTTAAAATGTTGAAAGCTGGTATTGGGTAAGTTGTGGGGTTCAAGTCTAGCTAACAACGTTAAACAAAGTGCTGCATAGGAGGCAACCCATGGTTTTAATGTTTTCAATCTTTTTGGAATAACTTTTTTATTAATCATTTTGATATTTAAAAAAAATAGACTGTTGATATGTTCTTCTATTATGAATATGGATGGGCATGAAAGGGGAGCACCATATTCATCCGTGTCACGTACTGTGATCCCTGATTACTACCCTACCCATAAATTAAAAATAAGACAATGTATCATCAGTTGATTTTAAAAAAAGCAAAACCATAAAAATAATGAGACGTTGGTATTAAATAAATTATTGTGTTGTTTGTCTTGATTGGTTTTTTCTTGTTTGTATGGTCTAGGGACTATTTTTTGGTGATACATATTCAATCAAAGAGGTGCCTACATCCCCCATGAGACCAAAGAGAGATTTGGGAGCACCACCGTCATCATTATGAAGCCACCAGGTGAACTTGTTCCATGCCATTTCCAACTAATTTCCCCTCACCCACTTCTCCTCTATTTTCTTTTTACGAAACTAGGGACAGTTTTATTCTATGTTGGGGGGTGTGTAAACAAAATGTTTGTTAAAAAAACAATGATAAAAAAAATTAATGTAAAATTCCTTTATCATTCATATAATAACATCTTTTCTCACATTAAAACTGCATTGAAAATAATTTTTATTTCCTTGACTCTTAATTTAATTCATGATTATGTTTAAAAGCATTGATTTTGGAAATTTTGTTGTCCGATGAAAATTTTCATCATTTTTATTTTCATGCATTAAATAAAAATGCCACAATGCACGTCCACTAAACTGTGGGGTACTAATTTGAATTTTGGGTCCCATAATAAATAGCATTGGATGGTTTAATTTTTAAGAATAATATGAGTATTCAAAAAATAAAAATAAAATAAATAAAATAAAAATTTGCATGTAGAGCAATGGATTGATAAAATGCGAGGCTTTCAGCACTTGGGGATCGTGACTCCAGAGTTGTCTACCCTGAGATTTTCAATATATCTCTATTTATGTTATTATGACTTTGTTTATGATTAATTTACCTCGAAATGATGCCCGAGTAAGTGGGCTTCACTTGGTTCCCTAAGGCCTTTGAGTCTGAGAGTCATCGGCAAAGTCTTGCTACATGGGTTAATTTGATTAACTGCAATCTCAATTACTATGGAAATATTGCAAAAAAATCCCAAAAAAAGGAATGAAGAATACTCATATTAGGATTAAATGTGATTCTACCTAGATCTTCCATGATTTCCCCGTTGAATGAATATGAACCCACATATCTATTGTGATTCACAACACATCATTACACCTAATTGAGTTTGATGAAGTTTGATGATGGATTTGATCAAAGGAATGGGCTTGGGATTGGGATATTATTTTAAATTTATCTTGTTCTAAATTATTTTTATAGGTTATAAAGATTATTTGTGTTCAGTTTACATTGCGGGCACTGTTTTTTATAATGTGTTTGAAGAAAAGAATTCAAATTAAATCACTGAATTATTTGCTCGCGACATACAACTCTCAAGTTGGGGGGTGTGATTTGACACTAAATGAGGATAATATTCATTGTTAATATATATAATACTCATGTTATTTATTATTAATAAACACAATTTTATTTCAATTTACACTTTGAGCATCATTTCACATTATGATTGTAATACCTTCTTAAAATGCACTATTATGTCGTATAGTTTTTAACATCATTTGAAGTACCCAATAATTCATCTAATTTTAAAGAATTTAATTATAAATATTTTAATTTTATATTCTTTTTAGCTGGATATTCACTTCAATATGAACATTTTTCATTAAAGGATCAATAAATGATTCATAAAGAATGATGGAGATATTTGGCAATGAAAGGAATCAATTATGGAGAATACGGATTGGACAGCAGCCCATTGATGAGAATGTGGGGCCCAACATACTGGCCCAATGAATCCAAAAATTCGTGGGATTCTAGAAGACATATATAGAAACAAATCACTCTACGGGATCTAATGCTAATTAGGCCTCCATTGTGTTCATTTAGGCAGCCCAAGTTAGAGATGAAATTCTGGGCCAGATTCTGCGGCGTAGAAAAATAGCCCACTAATAAGATCATATCTCGTAATCCACAACTCCAAATGAGCCCAGATTTTACAGGATTTTAGAAGACAGCTGAGGATCCATTATCTTTTTATATGTATTACTCTTATTCGGCCATATAGAAGGCCTTAGAAGCATGTCTATTTGCTGAAGGAAAGCTGGCTACCACCTCGGGTCAATGGTGGAAAAATCAACTCTGCCTTACTTTCCACCCACCTATGGCCTACCAAAATTAATTGAGGAGACTTGGAATGTTAGAGGCACGACCCAAGGGCTCAAAAATCCCAATTTAAGGCAGGGTTGTTGGAGTATTGAAGATCTTTGATCTTTCTTTCATTGTAATGTTATGATGCGGTATTGTTGTCTCAAATTTGCCTTCCACATGTAAGTTGTTTTAATTTATCCTTGTTTCTTAATAAAAGTTCTTCTTCTGTTATTATTCTGTTCTTATCCTTATCACTTTGTTACTGTTGTTTCAATGTGTGAACTTGTTCATACCAAATATTGTGAGATTATCACACAACGGTGGAGTGATCGTTATTTTATTGTGTTTTTGTTTACTTCTACATTTCCTCCCTCGTGAGTCTACTTCCCTCTTCCATTGAAACCATAGCATTAATGGAGGGCTAACCCACTTATGGGTTGATCAGAGAGAGTAGAAAGGGGTTGTATTAGATGTTATTTATCACCCCATTAAGGTATAATCACTTCTTTAATTGACATTTTTATTTGATAATTTTTATACTCCATCGTCCTTGTTGAATTTAAGGTCACACACTTCATGTGCTAATACAAACCATTACCTTGAAGTTCTCAAAACATTGATCCTTCAAGTGTATAGGTGATTAGTATTAAAGGTTGTAGGAATTAAGCCAGTAAGTGATGATGTTGTTTTATCTTCTTAAATGAACCCATCTAAAATATATGAAATTGAAATCATTGAAAAGGAAATACGTCCAATCCACCCCGAGTGATAACCTAGGATCGACTCATTCTTTTAAATTGAATTCACTTAAGTCTCTTATATTTCCATTAAACCCATCTAAAAACCAACCCAAGTTGGCCACTTCATAGCCAAAACAGTCCATATAATGTATGTGTCTATAGGTTTCTTCTTAGGTCTCTCAGGATTCGACAACCCAAGTTAAACTACAAGGACCGTTCTACCTTCATCTCTTGGGTAAATTTGAGCAAGAATCGTGTACATATATATAAGAGTATAGATATTTATATAAGAATATAAACGTTAATCACAACAAGAAAGAGAATATAAATCCTTTACGTTCATAATACTACATGAACTCAAAATCCAGAAGATCTAGGAGGGTCATAAGAGAAAATTTTAACTAAACCACAAGGATATATATATATATATATTTATGAGTATACTAATATATGTATATGAAAAAAAAAGAAATATTATTCTGATTCCTTGGTTTGAGGAGGAGGAGAAGCTCAGGATAGGCTCATGGATCTTTTTGGAGGCTTCAGAAGAGGAATCACAACTGACGTAATGGGGTGAAAACAATATTATACAAGAATATAAAATATTTTTAGGCCACTTTCTGAAAAAACAAGTCCCACATGGTATTTAAAAAGACTGAGGTGAGTCGGTCTTGTGGAATTATCGAAGCAAGGAGGCCTTGGATGGTGATGGGAGGAGTCACGGGTGTGAAAATATGGTGAAAGTAAGAAGAAAACCTAATAGTGTGGCACACACTGAGAAGAAGAAGATGTCATGGGAAGAGAAGAACTAGAAAATTAATGGACATACAGGATTGAATCTTGCCTTGATCCAATGGTTGGGGTGCATCTGTGAGATTTCAATGCATGGAAATATTGGATTAGGTCGTGACGGATCAGATGGTTCAGATCGATGTGGTGTTTTAAAATTACATGAACCACTACAACTAAATCATATGAGATCTATCAGCTCAGGGAGACCTGGTGTTTTAAAACGTCTCAAATGGACGAGATTAGATCTGTGATGGATCAGATGGCGTAAAAAATTGTAGAGATATACCGTGACCATTGAGGATCGAATGTCGGATCAAAATAGACAGCCCAGATCGCACACAGCGAGATCTGATGGCCTGGATTCAATCCCAGACAATTTTGTTTGTCCCACATTGAAACATATGGAAGTTTTTCAGCCCTTTATAAACCCAAAACTCCCAGAATAGGATCAAAATTATCCCTCCCCCTTCCGGTACCAGCTCATACTGGATTCTGCGGGTGCGCTCTGCGCCCACCCGTCTGCCATTATGCCACCTCACACGGTGGTGCCTCCTGTTCCCTTGTGCATGGTTCAAGCACATGTACACACTTTCTGACATGTCAGTCTATACTGAGGCTGAGGGCTAGGCTCGACTGCCTAGCGCATGCTGCCTCCCTCAACCCGACTAGAGGGATGGCCATTGTGGGTATATATATTTTTTGTTAAATTTAATACTAAGTTTTGCTTACACATAAATTGGTGTTTTTCAAAAAAAAATTCCCATAGTTTTATAAACACTAATGTTTTAAAATACAAAGTTATAAACTGAAATTTAATTAATCTATATGAAAACTATATACTAGTATTATATAAATAAAAAACATAGTATTGTTAAAACCTTGTTTAAGAATTACGAATCAAAATATTTACAATTTTTTGAAATTTTAAATGTTTTTCGATATCCTCATATCATTTTAAAATCATACTTATTGTAGCTCAAAATAGTAAAATATTTTCCTTTTAAATTTCATAATAAATGGTTTTACTATAATTTCCATTCATAACATAAATATTTTGGAAAACTAAATTATTGTTAGATATTTTTAATTAATCCACTAAAAGACTATCGTCTATAATTATAACTGTTATAACTCTACAGTCACCCAAAGGGCAATAGTCGAGTTGATTCATTATAAAACAATGTATTAGGGTGTCCCAAATTCAATACCATTATCAAATATGGTGCTTGATTTACAACTGATGATTAATACAATTTTCCAGATTCTCATTACGATGTTATTCATTTTTACTGACCTGAAGGATCTTCATTATTTGCTGGATCTCATCGTTATGTTTGGTGGTCTCCATGTGGATTAGATAGGGGTTTTAGTAGGTGTTTTTGGTTAATATAGTTTTCCTTTGATCTTATTGTAATTTAAACACTATTATGTTTTATTAAATAAAATTCATCTGTCTTTAATTTGTATTTTTTGTTCAGATAAAATGAAAATTAAATAAAATAAAACAATAATATTATTATTACATGAGAAATAAGTTTTTGGGTGACACATTATTCTGCCTACAAATAATTGCATCCTCATAATTCTAAAATGCTCGTACAAAACCACAGAAACACCAAAAAAATGTAACTCCCGAGGTCCCTTTACCTGGAGCACTACCATTAGTAGGGTGTTGATGACCTCAGGTGGATTCCTAAGGTAATATTCAGCTGCACGATTTCCTTGGCCAAGTCAAATTGTGAACAGCTAGGTTCAAACCTATGCCTAAAGAACTCGTCCTTCTATAGAGAGGCATGAGAAGTGTAAAGGTTGGAGATTTCAAAGTGGACTAAATCCCTATAATTCCCTCTCACCACATCATGCTTGAAAATATTAATATTGTAAAGTTTCTTATACATACTAAAACTCATGACCTAGAATAGGTAGGACACTCAATGTTCACCATCCAAAGAATCTTCTAGAAACTTACCAATATCTCGGTATTTATCATCCAAAGTGAAACATAGAAAAAAAGCTACATGATAATTTACTCTTCTCTTATATGATGTAAATTAGGAAATTGATATATGGTAATAGACAAGATTTTTCCATGGTAAACATAGAGAATGTTTGGATGGTTCAACACCTGATGAAGTTGTTTACAAGTCAAACGTATGTTGTCATAGGGCTGGTATTCTGTAGAGCATGTCTTGAAAATTATGATCTCTAACCATTCAATAGGAAGTGACAGAAGATTGGTTGGTGAACTAATGTCTTCTATTTGAAATTTCAAGAGGTATGTTTTATTCAACCAAGACATAACCATAACAATAAAAAAATATCTTATTTGTAAAATCATGTTAAAGTAACAAAACACATAACATTATTCAGTTATACAATGTTATTGAACCCAAGGTATTACATAACTACTCACTCATTCTAACAACATGAGTACAGATTTCCTAACGTCCTCCAAGATGGAACTTCACTGCATTCACTGGTGTTGGTGATTTCCCCAATTCCCCGTGAAATGGATTCCCAAATTGGTTCCAAACTCCTAAATCTATAGGGTCCAGATACAGCTTGGGCAAGCCTTATTATTTGGATGTGGGCATCTAAAGTTCCAACAAAGTAAAACATGAAGGGTATGGAGTTGGGTGATGTCTTCAGGGAATTTTTGTCTATAATGAAAATGGGTAGATTCGTCCTCAATATTTTCGAAGTCCACTACCTGACCTTGAAGACCATTGGTTATTATTGGACCAAGGTATGCTGACCAGAGGTCACCCTCTTGTACAGCTTCCTAGAAGTTAATTAGTGAAAAGAATTTTTTTGTCTAAGGTAATGTATCGGAATAGACCTTCATAATAACTTCCATTACATACATAAAAAGAGATGTTGGTAATGCATCATTAGAATGTTATCAAATACATATCCTCAGTGAAGTTGGAGTACGCGAGGAGAATTGGACACATGATAGAGATGTTGACAGGATAAATGAAGGTTCTCAAAAGATTTATATCTTTTTAAACATTCCCTGGCCACTATGGTCTCTAATATTTATGTTGGAATGGATAAAAGGTGTGATTAATCATCCATCTAAAAATTAATAAAACATTATACATAGTAATTCCTAAGTAAAGTTTTCTTTGTTCAGCTCTGGTTTTCCAGAGTTATCTAAACCAAATCCTCTGATACCAACTGTAACAACTCAACCCCAGACTGCTCGGAGTTGGTGCCTTAAAACATGATGTCTAATTTTTAATAAAAACATGCATAGATATTTTACACCTCATGTCCCATACAAAGGATCGATTTGGTTCACGTTCTGGGAAACCAGCTACTTCTGACATGCTTCTTCACCTAAAAATAGATACATGAAAAATTTATTTCAAAAACATAGGGTGAGCATAGGAATTCTCGGTAAGGGGTTTTAAAATAACATTATATAGAAATTATTACTTTTGAAAACATTATTTCAAATTTTCCACAATAAAAAATTTCTTAAGAAATGTTGTAATATATGTAACATATCATAACAATTGTCTAAGAAATAAAAGTGTACAATTAAATGCATACTAACAGAATTACAAGGGAACATGATTAAATTATAGGCATGCTCATTTAGATTAATAAGTAAAAGAAATTCTAAATATGTATGACATATGAATATGTAAGTACAAATTTAACAGAAAATAGGGACACATAACCAGAGTTGTGCATAAAGGTGACAATGTCAATTTAATTTTTTACTATTGTGAAACATACACTGGATAATATATCACTGAGCACAAAATAAACATCATTCCATTGGCATTTAATTCTTCTGATACTCTTAATTAGTGGCTCTTAACTATGGATATTCTACTAGTCAAATATCCACTTGGTTAATTAATTATCATAAACATAATGAAGGAACGTATAACAACTGACCCTGTCAATACCACATGTCAAGACCTAAAATGTCAATGGCCTTATGCCATGACCGGATTGTCTCATGATAACTATTGATGTATCAATGGAATTTCATTAATCGGTCCCCAACCCATTATACTGAGTATATTTCATTCCTCATAAGCCATATAGGATCGTATATTCAAAATTTACCATACCACTTTGAATATTTATGTTTGTCAATTCATATTATACAATGTGTCATATACCCCTTTGAATAACTAAAAAATTAATCCATAAAGGTTCATAACTATTTTGATTACATTCATTATCTTTTACATATATATAATGAATCAAGAATATAATTATTAATTTCAAAACTATCAATTGCATGCAGATGTCATTGAATGGTGAGTATGATAAGCCTATTATATAATATGTGATGACAAATAATGAATTAAAACAAATACAAGTATTGTTACATAAAAAGATAACCCTAAATGCTAAAATCATTACTGTTTAAATAAATTTGGGATGTTCAATGGATTGGGTGATTAATTAAAAGATAAAGAAAATATTTCAAAATGGGTATTAAACACATAAATTCTAAAACTTTTATTACCGGTATGCTTATGATTAATATATCACACAAAGTGTACACATAATGTTAAATATGAAGAGCATGAAATTCAACCCTAACTAACAACATTTAGTGTATGTTTGAAAATAATTGATTCATAAATATGTATGTAAGAGTAGTAAACCAATACTTTTATGCTCGTGAACTCTATACAATTACTAAATGCATCAAGAGTATAATATTTAGAATATCCAAAATTAGGGTATAGTGTTGTGTAAATTTGGTTATAAACAAGCGTATAAAAGTAGTGTAAAAAAAACTATACACATTTAGAAAACAACATGTTTTATCCTTTCTTAGAAATCATGGGAAAATTATAAATAAAATTAAGAATCAAAGTTTACATTTATAAACATATATTCACATATCCGAATATACATCATGTATTGAGGGGATTATAACAAAATCCATTGAAACCCATATGACATTAATATGTTTATTGCATTAATTAACAAGGGTCCCTAAATCGTAAATCATAATATATATTTTGAACGATTTATTTATTAAACAACCTACATATATGTTTATTTGAATATATACAAATTATATGCATAACCGTTTGTACATAATGATCATACACCCACATTAATTGACACATATATGTTTATCAAAAAGATAAATTAACCATTGGAGTTCAATGTTAAAAGACATAAATCTGGTCCAAAAGGTTATTCCTATATAAACTATATAATTATTTCTGATAGTGAATACTATATATATATATATATAAATATAATTCCTTGCATTTCAAAATTCTTCTTTAACATTGAGACCCAATGTTTTAGAAGTCTCAAAATAGGACAGAATAGTGGGTTATATAAAACTGTATGGTTATATATATAAATATATATATATATAACGTATAAGGTATGGAAATAAGATTTTAATGAGAAAAAAAAATTGTTCTTTAGGTTTTAAAATAACACATAACCCCAAAATCTAGAAGTCCTAGAATTGTGTATAAGTGGGATTTTATCCAAACCACAAGGGTGTGTATATATAAGAGTAGACAGTTTTATATAAGTATATAATATTTCCACACAACAACCAAGTTAATATAGATCCCTTACCTTCATAATACTACTTGAACATAAAATCCAGAAGACCTAGGATTGGTATAAGAGAAAATTTTAACTAAACTGAAAGGTTATATATATATTTTGATGGGTATAATTATATATGTATATAACAACAATAAAATTACAATGTATTCCCTTACATTGGTCTAAAGTGGAGGAGAGGCTCGAGAAAGGCTCATGGAAGCTTGCTGGAGGCTTGAGAAGAGGAAGAACAATCGAGGTAATGGGGTGAAAACTATACTTTACAAAAATATAAAAAAATTTAAAGAAAATTTCTGTAAAACCGAGGTCGAATTGGTATTTTAAATGATTGAGTTGAGTCAGTCTTGTGAATTTATGGAATCAAGGAGGCCTCATATGGCTATGAGATGAGTCACGGGTATGGAAACAAGGTGAAAGTATGAAGAAAACCTACTGGTGCGGCACACGCGGAGAAGAAGAAGATGATGCGGGAAGATAAGAACCATAAAATGAATGGACAGTTTGGATTGGATCAGGACATGATCTGATGGGTGGGGTACATCCATGAGATTTAAAAGGATGGATGACTCTAATTTGGTCACAACAGATCGGATGATTCAGATTGACGTGGTGTTTTGAAATTACACAAACGGTTGCGATTAAATCATGTGAGATCTAATGGTATAGGGTGATGCAGTGTTTTAAAAAGTCTCAGACGGCCAAGATTAGATCTATGATGGAGCAGAAAGAATACAAAAATGTGGATATATACCGTGGTCATTGAGAATCGAACACTGAATCAAAATAGATAGCCCAGATTGCACGTGGTGAGATCTGATGGCCTAGATTCAATCTTGGATGATTTTCGTTGTCCCACATCGAAACGAAGGGAAGTTTTATGGCCCTATATAAGACTGGAACTATGGGCGTAGGCTCATAATTCTCCCTCCCCCTCCCGGTACCACCTCGTACCGGGTTCTACGGGTGCACTCTGAACCCACCTCTTGTCATCATGCCGCCCCACATGGTGGCGCCTTTAGTTCCCTTGTGCATGCTTCAAGAACACACGCATAGTCGACCATAGGATGACATGTGCTAAGGCTGAGGGATAGGCTTGGCTATCTAGCATGTGTTGCCTCCCTCAGCCCAGTTACAGGGCTGGCCCTTATGGGTATATATTTTTGTGTTAACATTAATACTGTGTTTCCTTACACATAAATAGGTGTTTCTCAAAAAAAATTATTTGTTTAATAAACACTAATTTTTTAAAACACGCAGTTGAAATTTAATTCATACTTCTAAAAACATTATACTGGTATTATAGAAATCAAAGACATATTTTATTTAAAACCATGTTTTATCATTATGAATGAAAACATCTACAAGATTTTTGAAATATTTAAAAGGTGTTTGAAATCCTCATATCATTTTAAAATCATACTTAGTGTAGCTCAAAATACTAAACCATTGTCCTATTAATGTTCATAGTAAAAGGTTTTACTATAATTTCAATTCATAAAATAAATATTTTGGAAAACTAAATAATACAGAGATATTCTTAATTAATTCACTAAAAGTCCAATGACTATAATTATAGTCGTTAGAACACTACGGTCACCCAAGGTGCAATGGTCGAGTTGATGTCTTATTAAACCATATATTAGGGTGTCCCAAATTCAATACCATTATCAAAGATGGTGCTTTCTATAACACTAATGCTCATTATGATTTTCATGATTTTGGCTGTGATGTTCTTTGTTGTGACTAAACTGAAGGATCTTCATTATATACTGGGACTCATCGTTGTTTTAGGTGCTCTCCCTGTGGCTTTGATAGGGTTTTTAGTTGGTGATTTTGGTTAGTATGACTTTCCTTGGATCTTACTATAATGTAAACACTATGATGTTTAATTCAATAAAATGAAATTGTGTTTAATTTGAATGTTTTGTTCGGATAGCATGAAAATTAAATAAAATAAAACCATAATATTTGTATTACCTAAGAAATACGTTTTGGGGCACCATAAGGATCTCAGGCTCTGTCCTGCTAACGATCCCCTAGTGATCAGGATTTCCATAGCCTAGTTAGTTTGAGCATTTTCTTACACGACCACTGAAATTACACTATGAAAGGCACTGTCGAGAGTACCAACCAACCTTTCCTAGGCACCCCACACCATTTGATTAACTCTCCATACCCAAAAGTTCATAGATATCTGTTAACTTGATCTGTGGGTTGCAGATATGAATTATGTAAAGGATACATACTTAGATAAAAATGTATGTATCTCTCTTGGTTTGTTTCCATAGAGACATCGAGCCATGGCCATCCATATATTGTTGGGTAGTCTTAAAACGATTGGGGAACCACCTCGGGTATCCTGGCCCCGCTGGACATGATAATTTCCATAGCCGATGTCGTAGATCCTGAAGGCCCCACATCTACATCTACTAAGGGGCGATAATGGGTTCTACGTATGAGGCCCCCCTACAGAGTTCAAATATTTATGAGGTGTCCAATGTAACCTGGAAGTGGATACTGGGGACGGGACTCAGGGTTTTACCTCAAGATCCTCTACAAACTCTATATGTTCTGGGTATGAATCGCCAGATTCACCCCCTCCAAAGGTCTCGCTCTACGAGCCTCCTCCCCCCCGGAGGACTCATCTGATTCTTCCTGAAAAGAAAAACACTCCCTCAGTTCAGTAGCCAATAACTTTGGATAGGTCATACGATCCAGTAAAACCTTTACCTGATATGTCAATAGAAGCGGGGTACCCCAGGAGTGCACGAAGTCCTCTAAATCGTTTAGGTATTGCTCCGCGTCTGCCTGGGATACTGCAAAGTCATCTCTAATAGGGCCGATTTCTAAAAAATTCATCTCGATATGATTTAGGTGATTCCACATATTAGACAGGCCAAGAAATTGACGGTTTACATCTCTAATGTCCCATTCTTATAGGAAGATGATGTTTTTCATCTTGTCAATATGGCACAACTACTTCCCCAGAGCCTAAGTGGATATCCTTGGAAATCCCCTTAGTGGCCTTCCCTCCAGATGACTCTTCTCCTCTAGGACTTATGGGTCTGTTGTAGCTGCTAGATCCACTATTACCTCTCCTTCGACTGGTGCAGTCCTCTCCACCACTGCATCCCCACCACCATTAGACTTCCTCACTACCTTCCGACCCCAGTCTTGAGGTTTTGGAGGCACCCCATCACTAGTCCGAATGGTTGGATCCTTTAGCATCTCCCTACAGTAGCCCGCCTCCTAGCTTTTGGTATACTCCTTCACCAGTTCGAATACATTCGTGGTAGGAGGCAGCTCATTTTGAATCTTCCCATCATCCCGTGTGAACATGAGCCACATCTACCTCATCACACACGGGTGGTCCTCATATCACACACCCAAGTAGACCCATGGGGTCAACTGCTTCACATACCAAAACTATCATCTAAATCGATGAGATCTGTATCGCTCATAGAGGGACTCATAGTCCACCTATTCCACTAGGACTCCACCTCAAAAGGTTAGGAGGTTGGACTGATGCTCTTCCATTCTTTGGACATCATCAGTGAACACATCCACTGGAAAAGAGAACTGGTGAAAATTGAACTCTTCTACCTTCCAAACATGATTTAGCACTACCTGCACTATCATCCTGTCTGGAAATATACCTACAACATTCAGAATGGAAAGGCGGAAGTTTTATCTTGGAGGGGTGATGAGGTTTGGATATTCATAGAACACCCTGACATGTACCACTATCCACCCGTACAAGAGGTGGAATGTCCTGCATATTCAATATGGATTATTCCCCTCACTAATATTCCACTACATCTTATACAGATTGGCGAGAATCGAGATCTCGAGGTTGATCCGTCCTCCTATCACCAGCTAGGACACCATGATAAACATTCCTGGTTGCATGCCCATGTTCGTGTCTCCCACCAGAAGGATCCAACCATATATTAGCATAGAAATGAATGCAACCAACCTAACTACTAGTTGATGCTCGGTACTGATGCTAAATCCCCACATCTACCAATGGATATCCTCCAAGAGCTACTAGTACAAGTGCTCCTTGCCTCGATGATCCCCCTTCGGGCAAGTCCAAGTCCTCATAGGGAACTGACTATTTTCAAGGAAGATCAAGAACAGCTTGAACCACCATTTGAAATGGACATCCCTCACTCAATTCTTGTCCTCTCCTAGAACTAGGTTCATCAATGTAATCATCAGCAGTGGCATCTACTTCGAATCCCCCCCACACCCATAACGGGGAGGAACTCATCATACATCGCCCCCAATATTGGGACCCTCGAGATCTGATGCAGGTCCCATAGACTGATGCGGACATATCCATGGTGAAAATGGAAGGTATTGGTCCTCGACGACCATCTTCTTAGCAAGTATGGCAGCAGCTACCTTGGCTTATAAATATGGAATTGGGAGACCCAAGATACCTTATACAGGCCCACCCTCCTCATCTCTTCACCAAATTCTTAACACATTTCACCTAACTAGTAGGCCCTTTCCCAGTCATCTGTAAAGTATTCACCCTAGTGAAGATCCCACTCATCAGACCACCCCTTCTTCGGGTTCCTTAGGGAAACCTTTAAAATATTCTCATACAACGAGGGAGATTTCTCTAGATGTAGTTCCTTACTGTCAACATTATTCAAATGATTGTACAGACAGTCAGTGTTGATAGGCATGTTGTCCTTTCGGGCATGGTCGTTAGCCACCCTGAACCACTGACACTGACACGATGTGCTCTTAAACCAGTAATTTGGTTCATCCAAACTTGCTTCAGGGATGAATACTTCATCCCTTAGGCCAAAGCCATATAGTGGAAGCACCATGAACAATAGGTAGTCCTTCTGGTTTTTCAACAACAGTGCTACCAGAACATTATGGTCAGAATGGATTCATACAATCTCCCCAATACCTGAGCTACCCTCCATTTCCTCTCTCCAAGAAACATTTTCAAGGACCCCCATAATAGCTTCCTGGTTATCCATTCAGTCTATAGAACCTTTAAGTTTTTGGTTCTGGTTCTCGAAGCACTTTCATGGAGTGCAATCACAAAGATAGTTCACGGAGCTCAGTCCCAGCAATTAAATCATGGAGCCCAACCCCGACCTTCAGACAAAAGCCGCAAATCGCACCATTGCGGAGTCAAAGACTTGCTATGCGCTATGAAGCAGAATGCCTGATTCATAGAGTGAAATCACCGAGTACGTGGAACTTTGTGAATTGAGAGTTATAAGTACCTAAACGCGGAGGTGAGAAAGGAAAAATAGAGGTCAGCCACTCCTATTAATAGGTGATTAGTCCTTGTGTATCATGGAACATCTGACAAAGGTGAGCATTGCGGCACTCTCAGCCCACATGCCACCCCTTCGCCTCATGAGCCTCCACCGCGATCCCCCTTCGCGAATTTCCATGGAGTTTTGGTGATTAACCCTTAGAATTTGACCCTCTCTTTATCCTCAGCTCCATCTATGAGGGGCGGAGCATTTTTTGGCACCAAAAATTTGGAACAGGAAGAACAAACGAACAACCTTTGGAGTGGGCTCGCGAAGCTTGTCCGTGAAGCCCCGCTGCACCGCGACCAACACGAAGCTCCCCCCCTCTGAAAAACAGCTATTGATAAAGGATTCAGAAGGCTCTATGAACTACATTGATGTTTTTGAAGCCACCACTATTCAAGGAAGCCGAAGGCTCCATGGTTATAACAAAATTCCACATGTCATCACAACCACCAAGATCTGCTTCACAGCGCCTCTTGCCTACAAATATCGGGTTCCCCCTGAGACCAAAGAATGGACACTCGACCTTTGTCCTTCTTAGCTCCCAAATCATGAAGTAATTTCTACTCTATGAACCATGATCACTTCAAGGTACTTTAGCATCATGAATTTCCTTTCCCTTTACTTGAATTAAACCCCTCTTCAATGAAGGATTCCCTTCAATAAGTCCACGGGCCTCCATGAAGGAAGGGGATCCCCAAGGGGACTCGGGTCTTCGCGGAGCACTTATGCTTCATGAAATACTCTTTATGCACTCGTGACCCACATGCTAAGGCAGTGTCCATGTGATTAGTGAAGCACATTGTTTCGCAATGCTATGCATCATGGGGAACCTTTGCTACACGAAGCACTGCTCCGTGAATTCCTTTCCACCACACGAAGCACCTCCCATATGCAAAAATGCTCTACTTCTAGGCTAGGCCACTTCACATCTCATAGCATACCCCTTCACGAAGCCCCTCCACTATATGGAGAACCAGAGCTTCACGAGGCTTCTACCTATGAACCACTTTTCTCCGCAACTCTTTTTCGCATGTGACCTTCCTGGTTTGGATGAAGTTATTTTAATGTACATTGGTAGTGCTTCCCATTGCGTTTCTTAGCCTTTTGCTTCTTCACATATGCACGCTAATGGCTATTACTTTTTCACATAACCACGCTAACATGGACCTCTAAATATATCAATCCATAACACCCCCTCACTAAACAATAAATGATTCCTTCCCTTCCTCAAGGGTTGGTGGGTATCAATTATGTAAGTTCTAGGGGTATAGAGTGAACCTTCCTCGTTCGAGTTTCAAAACATTAAATTTTCAAGAAACATCATCCTCCGCACATGATGTTAAAATGTGACCCCACCCCGTGTATCATATGCAGGGTTCCCCATCTTGGAAATTCTCTATGCCCGCTCATCTCCATGGGAGTGGGATCTTCCCCACATGGAATGAGATCCTCTTTACAGGAGCGGCTTCTGTCTATGGGGAAAGGGCAACCAACTTGGTGTAATCCCCTATCCTTTCTTGTAGGAGGAATTATACTTTCCCCTTCTATATTCCTTCTGGACAATGACTAGAGAGGGTGTATGGGCACCAGAACCTTCCTCTCTTCCATTCCAAATCCCCCTCTATTGGGGATTTTTTACCACATAGCCCTCTATCCTAGAGTAAGTCTCAATCTCTATCTCCCTAGGCTGCGAACCACATGTAATCCCCTGTTTCCTCTTTGGGCCACTATCCATGGGTAATCCCCACTCCACTTCCCACAAACACACCTTTCACAATGGGATTGTTAGTTCTTTGCTGCCTCTTGTTTCTCACACCGAGCATGACTCATGTGGTCTTAGATTAAAAATTGACCATGGAATCCTCTTGGGGACACCCTAGAGTTTAAGCACCACACTCATTTAAACTACATGGACTTTGATCCTTGCCAAAGCAAGGTACGTAGAAATCCCCCCTAAGGTTCAATCCCAACACCTGTTGGTACCTTTCCTCTTTCACCTCGGTTCACCAACCACTTCCGAACGACACATAAATTGATTCTTACCAAAGAATGGTACATAGGATGCCTCCCTAAGGTTCAATCCTAAAAACCATTAGTTCCGACCACTTCACATCAGTCAACCAAATCCAAAACTACGTGGACTATGATCCTTGCCAAATCAAGGTACATAGGAAGCCTCCCTAAGGTTCATGTCCAACACCTACTGGCCCCGACCCCCTCCATGTTGGTTCCCCAAACACCATCCTGAACTATGTGGACTTTGATCCTTTCCAAGGAAAGGTACATATGTAGCCTCCCTTAGGTTCAAGCCCAACTGCCATTGGTCCCAACCACTTCACATCGGTCCACCAAATTCTGAACTATGAAGACTTTGATACATGCCAAGGAAAGGTACATAGGACACATCCATGAGGTTCAAGCCAAACAACCATTGGTCTTGAACACTTCACATCAGTCCACCAAATCCTGAACTACATGGAATTTGATCCATGGCAACGCAAGGTATGTTGGAAGCCTCCCAGAGGTTTATTCTCAACAACCGTTGGTCCTTACCACTTCACATCGGTTCACCCCTGTCCTCTATGACATTAAATTGTAAACCCCTTTTGTCATGCATGATACTAAAATGTACCCTATCTAGCGGTAAGCCATTGTGATCCTCACACAGAGGTGTGTCGTTGTGATCCCTATCCAGCGGTAGGCCATTGTGAACCTCACGTAGCGGTAAGCTGTTGTGATCCCCATTCAAAAGTATGTAACTGTCAACCCCAACCCGGTGGTAAGTTGTTGTTGTACCTTTTGTTGGGACCCATATCTCTGGTCTGTCCCTTCGGTTTTATACCATCCTCAGGATTCAAAACACACGTAAGCCTCAGTATATTATCAGGTCTTTATCCTCTACGTACACCACGATCCTATAACCCATCCTGAACAATGTGGAATTTTATTCCCTACTACGGGTATACGTAGGAAATCTTTTCGAGGCTCATTCCCAACATCACTATCTCCTTTGAGTCAACCCCATTTCATTCACCATCTAATTCACATAACCTTCCATTATCCATCTTTACTCTTACCCAGGCCACCACATCCCAGTGAGATCATTCCCATTCATCTCTTCACTGCTCTTAGTAGAACCCAGGAAACTAACTGTGCGTTATCCCCAACATCATATCCCTCCAGGGGTTGAAACCATATGATCCACTCTAGTTAGTGTTCCGATTAGTCCGATCCATCTCCTCTAGATGTTAAACTCAAGGAATACCATGTGTTAAAAATGGGAAGCTATGAAAAACCTTAGAGGCATTCCCATGGCATATAATTCTCCGTACTTGATGTGGGATGCCTTAGGCTTCTGTGCCCTCGAGAAGCCCTATCATAAGGAGAAGAAACCTAGATGCGTCTGTGTTCCAGCGCATACACATTCCAATGATGTAAAATGTGACTACTCCCCCGACATAAGGTTGCATCCCAGACCGGACCCCTTGGAATGTCCTAAGAGAAGCAGTGTAATTAACCAGCATCCATGAATATGTGGCACCAAGAAGAGTTTATAGAACAATGCCTTAATATATAAGGGAGACCCGGACAAGGTAACAAGTATTGAAGAGGATTCCATAGAAGGAGGAGATGAAAACCATTATCCTTTTTTGATCAAGGGGAAAACATCCCTGAATATGTGACAGATGCCGCCCGCCTTTGGAAAGTAGAAATGCGAGGAAACAGTCAATGTGTCCTCTATAGACGGATGCACGCACCTCGATGAAATCATTGGAAAAAATCATCAATGTCCTCACAACCAAACTAGAAGATATGTCCTTGATTATTGATGGTCTTGATGAATAATTAGTTTCTATAAGGAGTAAACTTTAAAGTGAATCAAATTCAAAAGAAACAAAAAACAAAATATAGTTTGGTATATTATCAGATGATTTGCTGCTGGAGAGAGATAAGTGTGGTTTTGAAGGTGTATAGAATGATTTAAATGATCAAAGATCCATGTTTATGGGAAGATGTGGAATTCTTGGTGATGTTGAAACATCAAATGCTAGAAATAAAATAGGTCTAAATAAAGGCAAGCTAAAAGTTGTACATGTTGCAAAGTCAATTGAAGTGAAAACAATAAATTCATCAAGTCAATATAAAAGGATAACATAAAACTATCCCCAAGTATCCAAAAATAATCAGCAGTAAAAAAACTTTCCTGAGGAAGGGTACATGAGGAGGAATATAAGTGAAAAGATATTTCCTCTTATGTAATGTCAATTTTGTAGATATCTGGGCCACACCATGTCATACTTTGAATAGGAAACTAGAGATTTGAATGGGTAAGAGAAAGGAAGTCAAAAATGATAACAAATTTTTATTCGTCATCTCAAATAAGAGATTTTCTTGATATTTCTTTTAGTTTACTAACTTTGGCCATAAATGTATACATTACAGGAAGTGGAAATGTGCATATGATACCAATAGAACTCATAAAAAAGTCAATACTCACAAACTAGATGGTGTTGCTTTTAAAAATATATTTTCTTCTCTGAAAGAACAATATGAGTATGATGAACCAATGCACATGTAAAAGAGTGGAATGGCCATATTTACCTTCCACTCAATCAAATATTTCATGGAAGAAGAAATTATAAATCCATGAAATTCAATATTTTAAAAGTCACTCTCAAATCTATAAAGAGCAGTAAAACCTAGATTATTAATAAGGAATTCTTATCCCATATGATAGGAAATAAAAACCAGTAAACAAATATTAATAAAATGGTTGATGTAATAATAAGGTTTATTAATGATCATTCTTTAAAGATCAAAGGTAGTGGATGTACTGAACTAGCTAATAATGACCTGAAGGAAATTAAATTTCTTTATGTTAATGATTTGCGTCACAATATCTTATGTGTGAGACATATATGTGATTGGGGACTGATGCTGACATTTAATCAAAATGGGTTCACTATTAGAGGAAATAAAGGGAATTATATTATTAAAGGATATAGAATATATTGACAATTATATCAGGTTGATAGTAAAGAATGAATTTTATACAAGACAGTTGACAAAGAAAACACCTGGTGGCACCAGGGGATAGGCCACATTAATAAAAAATTCATGAAAATATGTCTATGCTTTAAATAATCATGGATATCCCCAATCTAAAGCGTGAATGGGAACTGACTTCTGATTCTTACATATGAGGGAAGTTTTTATTTTATTCATATCATCCCAAAATGAAAAGGGTATAAAATCTTCTTGATCTCATCCATATAGATGTATGTGGAATGATAAATGTTTTGGAACAAATAAAAAAAGGTACTTCATTCTTTTCATTGATGATTATAGCTTAATGTCTTGTGTGATGGTTATACATAAGAAAAGCAAGTAATTTATTTCATGAAAACATCTTAATGAATATTCGAGAATGATACTGGATGAATAGGAAAAGTTATATGGTCTGACAATAGAGTTGGATACACATCCATTGAGTTTAAAAATTACCTACACAAAAATGGAAGACACCATGAGGTGACTGTTTTGAGAACTCCACTTAAAAATTTAGTGGTTCAGTATAGGAACCAACAGGTTAATAATCTATCCAGAACTTTGCTAATTGAGAGTTTTACCTCTCTCTATTACTAGAAATAGGATGTTCAAGCTGTAGTGTATACTCAAAATAGAATAGGGGTTTATTTTGGAGAAAAAAACACCATATGAGTTGGTTCATGAATGGAATCCTTATTTTAAGTGTTTTCATGTTTTCAGAAGTAAATGTTTCAATCAAAAAAATAATGGAAATTAATGAAAGTATGATTATTCTATAGATTATGTAATATATCTCACATATTAAATGAATATAAATGCCCACAAAGTCTTCAATAACCATCTAGGAAGAATTATGGAAAGTAGTTATGTTAATATCATTGAAGATAAGATCACGATTACCTTGAGTGGAATTAGGGTGATGTGATTGAAGATGTATAAGACAATAGACATGGAACATAAAATGAAGAAGTATATGAAGGAGTGAAAACAATTTTGGGGTCACAACATAATTTTGATTCAGAAAAAGAGTTTGGAGCAGAAAAAATGGTTGAAGAATCTTATTTTGAGCATCACAGGAAATATCAAATATAAAAAATGTTCAATCCAAAATCATTTTAGATTGGATAGAACCCACAGAGATAAGAATAATGAGTAATAATTCACAATTTACCTTCTTATCAATTTTGGACCCAACCAAATTTGAAGAATTTTCAAAGGATGAATCTTGGTTGAAATCCATGAATGAAAATTTAGATTAGATTGAAAAGAACCAGACATGGGACCTGGTTAAGAAACTCAAAAGTCACAATGTTTTTTGGAACAAAGTAGATTTTCAAGAATAAATTTGATATGAATGGTAATGTGATAAAAAATAAGGTTTTATTGATGTGTAATGGATGTTCACATATTGAAGGTGTTGATTTTGAAGAAACTTTTCTTTTGGTAGATAGATTGGAGTCAATTAGATTTTTTTCCATGAAAATTGAAATAAGATACAAAGTGTATCAAATGGATGTCCAAATAACGTTCTATAATGGTGTTCTTTTAGAATAATTCTACATTGAACAACCAGTGGGATTGTGTCTTAGTAATGATGAAATGAAGGTTTCTAGATTGAAGAAGGATCTTTATGGTATGAAATATGCACCAAATTCATGGTAATATTGGCCAGATTGTTATATAAAAATATTGAATATATAATAGGTGGATTGGATCACAATCTATATCTAAAGAATACTCATAATGATCAGGTCATGGTACTGGTGTATAGAGATGATATTATATTTGGTGGAAGAAGGAATTTATTAGTGAATGAATTTTCCAATCACATGAAATGAAAATTTGAAATGTCTATGATTGGTGAACACATATACTTATTATGGCTTCAATTGACTCATAAGAAAGACCAAACTCTTATTTCTCAGGAAAAGTATGTAAGATAGTTTCTAAAGAAATTCCATATGTATGACTCCAAACCAATGTCGACTCTGATTTAGGTTGGAAGAAAACATATAGAGCATGAGGATTGGACTTTTGTAGATCCCACAATATACATGAGAATCTTTGGAAGATTATTGTACTTAGAAGTGACATTGCTATATATTGTATTTGAAATATGCTTGGCTGCCCATTTTTAAATTATTCCAAAGAAAACACATATGGTGGGAGTGAAAATAATCACGAGGTACATTCAAGGCACTCAAAATTAGGGGTTATATTTTCCTGTAGGAAAAAATAATGAACTATATTCATTTTCTGATGTAGAATGTTCTAGAGATGTGGTGGATAGATAGTCCACAAGTGGTGAGGAATTCTTTATTCACAACAAATGTGTGTGTTGGTTGTGTAAAAAATAAAAAATCACTTCTCTTATTACTACTGAAGCTGATTATATATCATCTTCTAAGGATTTCACTCAACTGTTTTAGATGAAGCAACAACTTACAGATATTGGTGATGAGGTGAAATAGCTAATGGTGATTCTCTATAATAATAAAAGTACAATTGACCTTAAAATGAATCATTCCCAACATTCTCACATAAAACACATTAAAATCATATATTACTTTGTCAAGGAAAAAGTTGAACAATTCATAATTAGAATTGATCATGTTGGAATTGGTGATCCAGTGGCTGACATACTTACCATGACATTTTTTAAACATGTGTTTGAGAAGCATTAGTTAAATCTCAGTGTACAACTCCCTTTCTATGCATGATGAGGTTACAATTGTTCCCCTCTCCCATTTTTTGTTAATTGTTTTAATATATTTGTAGAGATGATGCAGGTTTATATGGGAGATACGATCTAGTGGGATTGTGTTTTATGCTCCATAATGTACAAAGTCTAGTTATTTGGGTATATTTCCAATGAGGTATAATGGATAAATTCAATGCAATGAGTCTATATGAGAATTGAGATGTAATTTGGAGAATATCCATGGAACAAACGGGTAGAATGATGAATGTAAAACATATAGAGAAATTCAAATGTTATGAGAAATGAATTTTCAGGAAATTTCCTTCTCAAGACATAAGAACCCAATTCATTCTTACCCTCTTATTTTCTACACTCATCATCGCGTATGTAGACATAGAGTGTTGGAAGATTTTTTTCTCACGTATTAGTTTTTCATTATAGTCGGGGCTTCATTGAATTAATCTACATATTTACAACAAAAAAGGGGTATATTGTTGGAACCAAGGATGATCATATCTAGAAATGGATTAAAGTTTATGTTTTTTGTCAAGCCACATTAGGTTAACCAATTAGTTTTCAAGACATTTAATCTTATCATGCAGGCTGAAGCAGGTGTTTAAGGTGGTGCAGTTTCCCATCATTTGAAAACCTTTTGGGCCTCAAAATCAAGATTTTGTTTTGGGAAAAAGAGTTTTTTATAGGATTATATTTTTTGCAGACCGTGAAGTATTTTTCATGAGATTCATAAGAGGTACGCGTAACTATGAAGATAAATAGAAAATTCATGACTTCTTCAAAGTGGCGCTATGCGAACCACGAAGAGTAGTACATGGACCATGTAGGGAAAAGAGTTCGCGGGGAGGCTTGTGTATCATGAGAGGAAAAGAGTTTGTGGAAGCCTTGAGGAACATGGGAGGGCTCATCGTTTGTAGAAACATTATCGTGATTTGAGGAGCCGTGAAGGGGTTCAATCACTGAAGAGATCGGCCTTCACGATGAGAGAAATATGTTACATGTACCGTAGAGAGAAAAATTGTTCGAGGGATAAGAAGTCTGTAGTAATTCCTATACCACATCGAATATTTATGTAAAATCAATTAGAGATATTTTCATATCTATTTTCCTGTATAATGACTAATTATACGATATTCATGGAGATATTTTTTTTATTAGTAATCCGAGAGGAAATCAATTAATTATAGAGTGGTTCACAAAGATAGTTCATAGAAGAGGTTATAACGGACTATGTTACCTATAAAGGAACAAGGTTTTATCTAAGAAGTGATGGCCCACAGAAGAAGTAAATGTTCATGAAAGGAGAGATGGTCTGCAAAAGTAAAGGTAGTCCACATAAGAAGAAATGGTCTACTAAGGAGAAATAGTCCATAGAGGAAGTTGGTCTATGGGAGAAGAATAGTTCCATGAATTGAGAAAAGGTCCAGGGAAGTAAAAATAGTATGTGGATAAAGAGTTCATACATGAATTATAAGAGTTATGTGGTGAATTGTAGTTTTTATTGGAAGAAGTCCATTTAACAAACTACCAATGCACAAAAAAATGGATTAAATCTATGGGTAAAAGATGGGCTTCAACAGAGCATTTATCTACTATTTATGATTCATGAATTAATGAAAATTAAGGGACCTACAAGTACATAAAATGTGTGTGGATATCTTCAATGAAATTGATAAATGGGGAGTCATCGAAAGTGTTTAAAATTATGTAGTGAGCTATCCCTAATATAGTGTAATGGGAGATTTCATGGGAGATAGTGATTATGACTAAACTTATTTAATCTATATCTAGTTATGTTTAGTAGATTTAGGTATGATCGACACACTATAAACATATTTTCCTTGGACATTTCCTTAGTGTTGATCCAAGTAAAATTGTTATGTTGACCCTTTTCATGTGATTGTGTGTTTACTAATCTTTCTCATAATATAGTTTTAACAGGTTACTACCAATGTGAGAATAATATCCATCACTTTAGAATAAATATTTGACACCATGATTCACCCCTCCCCTCCCGAGGTGTCTTGGGGTCCTTCACAAATGATCATAGAATTCTCCTAGGTATAAAGTCATCATGGTTAATGAATTAGAGGTAATTTTTTGGAATATTCAAGTGCTTTTGGGATGGGTCATCCAGAGGAGTTCCAACTATCATCAAGGGTATAATTAAATACGGTGTGATAAAAACCACATCGGGTGATGGATTGGACATTAATGTGATAAAAGTTTGGAAAAATGGTCATATGAAAGAATTTTAATAGGTTTTTTATAATGTTTTCGATCACTAGCTCATGGTTTGGCAGTTTGAGGTCCTCAACATGGAGGTAGTACCTTAGATGAGAATTAGGTTTTAGAGAATAGAACATGACCAATTGAGTATGAATTTGTGACTAATATAGGTAGTATTGTTTGGTTTTATGCCCACAATTATAAATCATGTATGAGATTTAATAAGGTCAGAAGGTTGTAAATATCCTAGTCTATATGGTTTTTTAGAATTTAAAAGTAGTGTTTTTTTATATTAGAGATAGGTTCATATTTTGGTATGAGATTTAGAATTGAATTATCAAGGTTACAACCCATAAAAGGGGTAATTGTTTATGATAAATGACATCTAATTAGTGAAGTGATGTTGTAGGTAGACTTCATATGTATCCTAGTGTGGCCAGGCTACTCTAGTAAAAACTACAGTAGTAATCAGCTGGAAATTTGGTATAGTAGTTTTCATTGTGTGATTGTGTGTTAAACAAACTAGTTATTGGACCAATACTAACAATCCAGTTTGATTTAATGTGGGGAGGGGATTCCTATTTTTACCCATCATTTTATTAGTGGGTGGATCCCCATTAATTCCTTCTATTTCTTTCGTGCGACCTGAGCACCCACTCTCCACTTCTTATTTCTTCCCTTTTGGTATGGGGCGGATTTCGTGGGTATTTTTTGTAATGAAACAAGGCACATTCTCTTATTATTCCTATTTTCTCTTCTATTTCTCCTTTATTGTAATTCAGTATTGTTTCATTCTTGGTTTATATGGTGACATAACTCAATAATGGTGAGATCACCTAATTTCAATGGGGAAATTATATACCTTAGGAAAATGATATCGTGATATGATGTCGGCCTTACATCTCTCATCATTCCATTAATGGTACAATGTTTTATGAATTTCTATATGGTTTTCATTATAGATTATTTTTTTCTTCAATTATAAAAATAGATTTTTTTTGATAATTTCTTGGTAACGGTGTTTGGTGTCCCCAATAGGCCTCCTATAAGGATTTGGACTTGGTTCTTGTGTAGCATGATAACCTGGTGAGTTATTCAACATTATAATGATTTTTAATTGAATTAGTTAATTAATTAATTATAAATGATATAATTATTTATTTATTGATATATATCGTGAGTTATGATCCTGGCTAATTGCGCCAACCTTGGTTGAACATGGATGAGGCTAGATGGTCTTGGGTTGGCCTTGGAATCTACTACCAACCCATTAAAATAATTTGAAAATATTCAAAATTTGGGAGGTGGTCACTCATACTATATCTATCGATTTTGGTTTTTGTATATATGGATTATGAAATGTGGGATAACCTATTTAGATAATTCCATTTTCTTTAAATGTTTTATTTTATTTAAAAGTAATAATTAAATATATATAAAATGGATGAATTGGGTTCAATACCATAGATGACTAGATCAAGGATCCAAAGTCACGACGCTGCAATTTCCATGACATTTTACCACAAAAAATGATGGGAGAGGCATTGAAAACTAAGGTTTAGTGATCTTTAAACTCTATTAGTAGGGTGATCAGGTCTTTTAAGACACAATGGTCCTATGGTAGAGAAATTCCCACTTATTAAAATAGGTATGTAATGGATTTATAATATCTAGACAATAGGTAAAGATGAGACCTTTGAGATAGATATTAGATTCCAAATGACTTTAGAGGTGAGGGTGGATCTAATGAGTCTTTAAATTCAATGAATAGTCTTGGTTAGTAAGGCAATATGTAGACAGGTATCGAGTTGAGTGAGAAGAGAAATAAAGAGTTACCTTGAGGATCAAGAGTGGTCATGGACCATATCATTGTTGTTCTACAAAGGGTTGGACTACATGTATCCAGTGAGGAAGCACTAAACTATTGATGGTTTCATGGGATGCTACATCCCTATAGTGTCAAATGATAACTCAAGGCTTAACCAAGACTAATGACACATGTGAGGGTGCCTCTGTTGTATTGATATTGAGGTAACATAATAGGTTTCTCATTAATAGCCCAACCCAAAGTGGGTACATGTGGATATGGGTGATGATGGTTGTGGGTGTAATCCTATGATGTGATAAAATGGTTGAAAATTGATTGGACTGAGATAATGGTGACTATAATTTGAGTTTGGTCATCCCTTATGTGTCCATTTTATTTTGTATTGTTTATGGAATGTTCGCTCAGTGAATATGTGACATGGTTGTTCTACCATGATTTGGAGATGGATGTGGTAAGAAATTACATAGAGATGGTGCTTGGTGATGATTATGGATTCCATGGATTTATACATGGAAAAATAGACTACCATGGGATGTGTCCCATGATTTGTGTAACATATGGTTATGGATGCCAAAATATAGAGCCAAATGCAAAAATATCACATGATGGGTCCCTAGAGTCATTATATATATTACTATGGATACCATGGATTTGGAACATGATGTATGAATTCTCATGGTATAGCTTACTAAATTCATGAGACTTATCTTTATCACTTAAAGGATTTAGATTCAGAGGCATTTTTGATTTCCCCAAAATGGAGGTCCCATGGATTTGTATCTTGAATGTTTGTATAACTATGAGATAGGTCCCTAGGGTCAAGATAATATGGTTGGGGATATTGTGGATGGGGATATTGTTTGTTTCTTAGGAGAAATGGTCATTTTGACATTCTTGAATATATCCCAACACTGTTTAATGCAATTAAGGTCCATCAGGGTCATAAACCCAAGGACTGATGATGGTTTTTTGTTTATTTTTCTATAGTGTTTTTATTTATTCTCATCATATCACATAAACATATTACTATGTATAATGGTTAGTATGAACCACATTTATGGTTTACCACTTGGTTTTTAACTCATACTGTTAGAAACCAACCCAAAACTACTCTATGATTTGTTTTATTTTTGAGTTCCCATTTTGTTTACCTATCCTTTAGAGTACTTTTTCTGTAAATCCAGTAGTTTTTTGTATAAAGATTATGTTTCATGATTCAGGAACATTATTTTTCAAACCATGACTGAACATAGGAGTAACCTCTAAATATTTTTAGAGATGAACCACAATGTCCACACATGGTTATCCAAACTATGTATCTTTCCCATGTATGGTTCTTGACAAAATCTTATTGTAGGGTGTAGAAAAATAAAATTATTTTTTTAATGCAGCAAAAAGGCTGACTAGGGTCATCTCTCTTGAGGATCTTTTTTAGTTGTTCACTCACATAATCTAAATAACCTAAACTAATTAATTTTTGGTTGATTTAATTTATTCTAGTAATTTAAGGGAAATTAAATGAAATGAAATATAAAACATACATGAAATGGCCAAATTTAAGTTGGGAAGAAATGACGTGTCCTTTTTGGTTTGGTTTGTGGGTTCCATTATTCTTCTTATTGGTGTTTAAATTATGTTTGATAATTATATTCTAAGAACTCATTCAAGAATTGCCATAATTTTATTTACTGTTGTAAAATATATAATTAATTTATAAATCTAAATTACACCTCCTCATATTATCATAGTAAATAAAACACCTCGATCGAGAGAGTAAAATCTTCTAATACCTAGATCCATTGTATGTTATTACATATATTGAATGGATCAACTCCATCATATAAAGATCTTGTATCTAGTAGAAGTATGGGAAAAGATTTCATAAAATAATATAAATGAGTTTTATATCATTTTTATGGTGGATCATCTCCACACTTGTACACATCACTCTTTCTCATCACAAACTTAATAAATTATAAGAATTTAAGCACAAAATAGATGAATATTTCACATACCTCCCACAGTCGAAACCTCAGGTTAGAAACTACTTTTTTAGGTTAATAGGTCATGGTTGAATGATAAGTAATGTTTGAATGTTATTATGGGATTAATATAAAGAGGTATTCAATAATAAAGGGACACACATTAATTATAAAAGATTTATTCTTCACATGGAAAAATAAAACTAAAACAA
Source organism: Viscum album (assembly GCA_963277665.1). Taxonomy (NCBI): domain Eukaryota; kingdom Viridiplantae; phylum Streptophyta; class Magnoliopsida; order Santalales; family Viscaceae; genus Viscum; species Viscum album. The sequence continues at coordinate 158,430,178 of OY728155.1, read as the reverse complement.
AAAAGAAATGTAAAAAACCTAAAGCATGGATTTCTTATCAGAGTCCATATATGGTTGATATCCCCATTAATTCAACACCATCCTCTTATTTAAATTCATTTATTAATCCTTGGGATGTCATAATAGACCATTTAATTTGTTTCAGGGCATAATGGTAGTCAACAGTTGAAATTCTAGCTCTAGAATATATCTTTAAAAAGTTTTTACATATAACCCCTCATAATTTGAGAATATTTAAATGTTATATTATAGAATGTTATTTTGAAATAATTTTCATTTTACCTCTACATTTCATCTTACTGAACCATGTGTAAAAGATGTTATAGCCAAATTACTCTAGGTTTTTATTTTTTCCAAATTAATCTGAAATCATCATTCAATGTTGAGTGTCCATCGGTCCCCTAAATGAGTGAATAAATCCTTAATATTTAATGGGGAAGCTAAAAATTGATTATAATTTATAATACATATATAATCACCTCAATTAGAGTTCTGTATCATGATTTATGTCTCATTTCCAGAGTGTTATCCACTATATTCACCTGAAATATTTCTCAAATGGATTGATTTTTTGGGCCTCTAGATGCCTGAATCACATCTTGGTCCAATAAAAATGATTAATCCCAAATATTAGGGTTTCTTAATAAAAATAATCACATTAATTCGGGAGATATTTTAAAATTAAATTCCAAAATAGAATAGTGTTTAAAATATGCTAAAATTCCAAGAGTAAGAAATTTTCACATTTTATCCTAAAACAACCCATAAATCAAAAATTAATTAAAATTATATTAAATTAATAAATTTTGAGGTATTAAATAATGAAAATTAATATATAAAATGAGTAACATATTATATTATTAGTTTTATATAGGTCTAGTAGATGACACATGGTTGGCATACAAATTTTCAAACTATTTGGAAAAATCATACATGATTCTCTAGTTCACTAAAAATGGTATTTTACAATTTTTACTCAATATTTACCCCAAATCAACCCTCACTCCCCTATTTTGGTTTAACTGACCCTATGGATATCCTCCCACTCCTATCCCCTTGGTTTCTCTCTTCCTCATGGGGACTATTCATAGTTTCATTAAAATTTTAGTAGGAATCTTCAAGGTAATCATTTTATAAATTATTCTTCTTCTTATTACCAATATCTTATATTGGTTTTTTATTCTTCCATGGTTATTGTGTTCTAGTGTTTATGTTAATTTAAAGAAAATTTGTATTTTTCTTTTCTACGGTTAATTTTCGAATCTATTTTCACTTTGGACCTCTTTGAGGAGGATTTGAGTTTTCATTGTTAAAGGTGGAAAGTTTTGATGTTGGTTGACCTATTTCAATGCCTATATAATGAATAAAATTTACTTCCTAGTGTTTTCCATGCATCATTTAATTGTATAATTTAATAATTATTCCATATAAAAGTGGTTTGATGGAATCAAATTGGGATATTTCATGTTTTCTACATTAATTCTATTTTTTATGCTATGTTATACTCTTTTTAAAACATGATTTCTAGATTGTTTTGAGATTTAATGAATCTTAAGTAATTTATTGATTTTATAAATGGTTCCAAAATACTATATTGTTATTCCCAAGGGTTTTATAATTTTTTTTGGATGGTTTTCAACCAAGTCCTAATGGAATTATTGATTTCCAAAGATCTTTATTCTGGTTTCTAATCCTCTTTATTTTTTTTAATTCTACTTATACACATAAACATATCTATATATATATATATTGGTATCCTATTTTTATGTATTCTGATAATGTTTGGTGAATATGTACATTGGGTAAAGGGGTACATATATATATATATATCGATACTTTTAGGTGTATAATTATAAAGGGTGACTTGGAACTTGATAATGTTTTGTTTGAACATGGTTTTTCAAATGGTCATTATTTCTTTCTGAATTTTGTGGCCTGGTTAGAACGTAAAAATGCTTATCTAAAATGAAAAACCAGAAAAAGGCTTTCCCCTTTTATTAATAAATGCCACATGTTCCAAAAATGTGTGTGATGTGATGTATTACTCGTAACGTGGATGATGTATTTATTATTAATCAATTAAAATAAAAGGGGTTGTGCATTATAGGGTTCTCAGAGGAAGTGCACTATCTATTGTGATGTGAAGTATATGATATAAAATTATATAGTTTTTTTGAAAACATTCCTCCATATATATTTCATGGAATGACTTGGGTATTTATGAGGGATCTCTAGGTACACAGGTTGCATTATTTTTTTATTATCATTCGACTAGAGGCCAGAAGTTAGATCACACATCTAGTGATGGGATATTCCCCTCGGTTGAACAAATGAGGGTTACACTTAGTGTTTGAGTAGTGTTGGTATTAGTATCTAGTGTAGTTAGTGATATCATAAGTCAATGTTATTAGTTCTATACTAGAATTTCTCGACCTACTTCTGATTTCCCATGATTACTATTTTTATACATAGTTTTATTTTCCATATGTTTTTTGGAATTATTGGGGATGTTTTCCACTTCATATCTTTTACATTGAGAATTTTATATTATTGTGTGGTTTTCTTAAAAAAATGATTAACTGGGATAATCATTCATTATTTAGAAATTATATTGGAAATGAAATTAGAAATGGTTTTTCTAAAAATTCCAACTCGTGAGTTATTTTGGGAAGAAACCAAAATATTTTTTAAAATATATGTATTTAAAAATATTTAAGAAATGGTTCTATTTTCAAATTCATGGCTTAGTGTGTGGCCTATCTCTTTGTATCCCTATTGAGAATATCATTTCTCATGCCTACTTTATCATTCTAGTTTCAGGTTTATATGTCTTTGGGTCTCTTATGGAGTAATAAAGGTTCAATGCTTGGTAGTAACTCGCGAGTCCTCAGTATGGTATATATAGTTTCCTATTTCTTTTCCATTACTAGGGGTTTATTTATTTATTATTTTTATTGATTTATCTATTATTTCATCTGATAGATTGTTCCTAATTGAGTAATGATTGATGCTAAACACTATATTCCAGCCTAGTGGGATTGAAAATTCCTCTTAGGCCATGTCATATGTTTTCTCAGGTGACCATTTTAGGTTTGATCTGGGTTGGTTCGTTAAAAAAATATTAGAGGAGAAGTTATTGTTATTCGGTGATGTCATGGAGTTGAGAGCCTCATATTTTTGAACTCGAGGTTGAGTTAGGGGTGGGTTCCGGATCACCCCCATCACAAGATGAGACTTGAGAAACTAGGTTATTAATGGATGAATATGTCTCTAATTAGAGAATTAAATATCAATTATTTTGATACATTTAGTACTTATGTGAGTATAATGAGTTTATTTTTGAGGTATTGGGGTTTTACTATTGAGAAATCCAATGTTTGAGTAAAATCTTTGAAGGATCAAAAGGGTGAATAGTTATTTTTCATGGTTTAGAAATCCATGTGCAGACCACATGTAACACCCTGAGATTTTATGAAAAATATTCCTTTTAATTTCATTGATGTCTTGTGTTTTACTCTACACTTAAAGGAGCTTGCACAAAACGCATACCTGACTTGGCTTGAATTACATGCAAGAGATACCTTCCACGATAGCGTGTGTAGTACGCAATACCGAGTTTCGCTAAACAACGATATGTTATATAAATTAGCCGTTATAAATATTAATACCCACTTTTTGAAATTTTATAAATTTTATCTTTCAAAATGGACTTCATTTTTGGATTTAGAATATCTAAATTAGCCTAGGGTGAATTTTTGGTATTTTTCTGAAAACTTTCAATTTTTGATGAATAGTGAAAACATTGGGTTACTATTTAAAACCCGACAATTTATTTAAATAATTATTTATTTTATTTAAATTTATATTAGGTTAAAATTGATACATAAAACCTATATATGTTCAATGAAATTCATTAGAGTCATTTTATAATAATTTTAGATATATAAAAATTTTATTGATCTTTTCACCGTCTTTTACCCACCTCCTAGGAGAATTTCCAAATTCACATAAAACATAATTTTACCACTTTTGTGAGTGGAATTTCAAAAATATGAGAGACACGGTTAATATCAAGGCTAAAATGTGGTTTAATGAGTTGAAAATAATTATTGGTGAATAGTAACTTTTTTACTTTTTTAACCACGGTTAAAAGTTAATAGGGTAATTAAGGGTAAAAATGATATTATTATTACCTTAACACATGTCCTAATTATATTGGATAAGTGTAATTCTACCAAAAACAACCTTAGGAATAACATATGTCCATTTAGGCCCACATGGATTAGATGAGGAGATTTAATATTAATTTATTTCAAGAATGGTTAAAATAGTTAAAATCAAAGTTTTATAACTACAACATTTTTAATATATGGTTATAAATAAGATAAATTATAATATAAAAATTCATTAGATATCTAGAACGATTTCCTACATAATCGTATTTTATTTTTAATTTTTAGACTTTAAATAATTTAATTTATTTATGACATAATGATGATGTAGTAATTATCTTATTAATGAAATATTGATATAATTGTTCTCATAAATACCCAAATAAATGTAATTTGAGACTTTTTATGAATTAAAATAATTTTATAGGTTAATATGACATGTTAGTATTGATTTAGTTAACTTTTTTCGAACTAATCATTCTGTTATAATTTTCACAAAAATAAATTACAAAATAGTGTCAAAATTGACATAAAATAGTTTTTAAACCAAATATTATATTATTAATTGTTATTTTATTCCTAAAAATCAAAGGTTCAGCCAAATGACTTAGATAAGGTTATATATATTAATAATAAACAACTTGGGGTTCGTTTGGCTTGTTATAGTATGTTTATTAACCTTATAGTGTAAGCAATCAAGAAGGCACGATAAAATAAAAATTATTTAACTTAAAGTTAAATATAAATGATAAGGTTAAAATAGAAACCTAAACATGTCTAAATTCTATTTTAGGAGATTATTTCGACCCATACCCACCTTATCTTCGAAATAACTCAATTGGGAGCTATTAAAAACCGAATATGACTTTATAATAAAATAATATTTTTAGTTATTCCAAAGGTGCCCCTCTCCTCCCTTATAAAAGGACACCTCCCCTCTCTCTTCCTCACACCACTTTGAGCCTTAAAGCTCGAAAAACCCCAACCAATTTCTCTTCTCCACTTCCCTAGAAACATCCTAGAGGTTCTGTTATTCTTCAAAGACCAATCTTAGTGCCCTAAGAGGAGGTTTCAAAAAGGCGTGTCGAAAGAAGAGGTAATATCTGTTATCGATTTTTTCAACTTTATTTCTTCTTCTAATTTTTCTTCATTAGTTGTTTCATTATGAAGTAATAACATCAAAATCACTCATATACTGATATGTTATTATTAGTATGAAGCAACCCTATTTCAACATCTATCCATCTTACGGAAAATGAAATCACCGCGCGTGCGTACGTACGGAATACCGTCTCCACGCCGTGGTGTAATCTGTTTTCGACCACAACCTTACTTGGATGGGTATAATGGTGTAAATAAATAACTATATATGATTATTGCAAAGTGAAATAGATTCTTAAATAGTATACATACTATAAGGCCTCATCCTTAAACCTTACTTAATCTTGAGTTATTACAAGATCACACATTGAGGATCTTTTCGGGTTTAGAGTTTTAGAGAATTAGATCATAAAACTTGCAATACATTCCACATATAAACAAAGTGGTTACATAAAGATAGTATTCTTCATTCCCATCAATGGAAACATATTTAAAATAAAATATGGATTCTTTCTTGACACTTCTTTGAAACTATCATCATATCATGTACCTTTCCCTTGACCTGTGAAAAACATTTCAAAAAACTTGGGATGAGCATAAAAAGCTCAGTAAAGGATTTAAAAATATGGAAAGGAAACATGGGTATATATATACATAAGAATGAAATCATAATTCACCCATAAAACATAAGCACTTTAACATACCTCATCAAATCATGAATAAATCATATAAATCATAAGACATAAAGGTAACTTGAGGCATTCATAACATTCTTATGTTGGGAGTAACCCTCTTGGTTACGTTTGGAATACCCATCACAGTATATTCCTTAAATCTCTTCTGAGAAACCTTAACGTTTTACTCCTTCGCATTACCCAATGCATTGGAGAGCTATATCTGCCTCACCCACCTTTGTTTATCATGGAACCACCCGTCTTCATAATAATTCCCAAGAACCTCATCATAATTGTATCACATAAAACATGCATAAAGGAAACATAACATTTCCACCTTTCAATCACAAGATATCAATACAACACATTGATATAAAAACATTATGAAAACCATTTTCAATAACAAAATAAAAGAAAAGTAAAACATGGTATTTATTTTTCTTTTAAAAAGATGGTATGGCTTGTAGAGGAAGCTGAAACTCAAATAATGGTCACGGCGGCGGAGAAGTCGTTGTCGCCGCATACGTACGACAAAAACATTCCCTTTTTTCATTTTGTAAAATGCTTCGTATAAAAAATATTCCTTTTGGATAAACGTAAAATTCAAAGGGGTTTATACACCGTATAAAAGATAGTTGTGTATAAAATCAAATATGCCTCAATGAAAGGAGATTGAGACGAAGTCCCATACCTCGGGTCCGACTTGACTCGGTCGTTATTTAATCTCCTGAATAATAAACTTGAGTTAATTTATACTTGTTTAAGAACCTTTTTCAAGTTCATTATTCCTTTTATATCACTTATTTCCATCTCATGAACACTATGTAATTATTTATGTTAATAACGGTCGTTTTAACGATCATTGGTACTTGAGTAAAAAATAAGCCCTTTATAATTACAAGTTTTTCATGTATCCATTATATCCAGAATGGTATACATGATGTAGATATTATATATGTCATATATATCCAGTACACGCATGCATTTATAATATTACATAATCATTTAGAGGTATGAAATGAAATGCACCGTTCATAGAGACGGTAAGTTGTACGTACGCATGAACGCTACTTTCATTTCTATTTCGTATTTTATAGAATGGAATCATAATTATATAAAGGTATATTATAATTCCAGTATAATATCATATATAATATCATAGTTCCATCCTTTATACGTCCCACATATGGTATTTAACGAATCAAATCACTTTGAGGGGGCGGTAGTCCGCACTTCCTTAAATGAAGATATCGCGTTTACCCATAATGGAAACCATAAAGGTATGCCCAAAATGAAAAATACAGAAGCTTAAGGAAAACATAAACATATTATATATCATATATAAATAGAGTGTCATCTTAATGGCCACCTTTGAAGGTGTTAAAAGAATGATGAACAATCATCGTTTCGGGAGGCATAAATTCACCATCCACAGAAACAGTATGTTCTTTAACCATTAGATGTAGGTGTGTGTATGTGTAGCTCTAATCCTTCTTATAACAAAATTCTAGTATATTTAGAATACTGTAGTTGTTACAAAAGAAAAGAATAAAAAGAGTTTAGGGGGTTGGAGAAGCAAAATAAAACAAAAGGACTCAAGTGAATACATTACCTTAAAATCGGGTAACTCCCTTTGGTTTGAGATCAAAGGCTTCCTTGGGAAGACTTCTTCCCAAGGTGAGGCTTCCAGGAGTAAGAGAGGGATGTGGAGAGACAAAATGGGCAGGGTTTGGCCGAGCCAAAGGCTTTGGAAGTGTGGGTAAGGAGGTAGAGGTGGGGGCCTTTTATAAGAGGAGAGGAGGGGCACTCTTGGAATGTAAAGAACTATTACTTTATTTGAAAATGAGTTTCGGATTTAAAAGGTCCCACATTGATATAATTAGAGGATAAGGTGATAAGGGTTCGAAATATACCCACCCAATAGGATTTGAACATGTGTAGGTCATAGATTTTACATTATCTTCTAATTTTATTTAAATCTTTTATTAATGAGGTAATCGCTACATCATTATGATGTCATAAATAATTTTATTTATATAATGTATAAAATTATAAAACAAATAATATGATGTATGAAATCTTTTTATCTTTCCAATGAATATTTATAGTCAAAAATCTGACTTGTATAACCCCATTTAAAAATTGTTTTCGTAAAACATCTCATGTTTGTGTCATTTTTACTTTTTCATTAAATAAAAAGTTATTTATGTAATTTCCCAACCAAAGTGGCTCCATGGGGTCCCCAAGTTGACCCATGGATTTTCTTGGTCGTCCATGACACATCCAATGAGGGTAGGACATGTTTCAAGCTCAACTCATACTATTAAAACATTATTTTTACCTTAAACTACACTAATTACCACTAATCGTGATTAAGAACTTAAAAGTTACTATTCACCAAAAAAATTATTTTAATCCCATTGGACCACCTTTTACTTCCTAATGACAACCGTGTATGTCGGATTTTTTAAATTCAAAATACAAAGGTGGAAAAATTTCATTTAAATGGATAATCAGTTTTTATAAGTACCACTTAGTGGTTTCACTATTCATCAAAAATTGAAGTTTTTCAGAAAAATACCAAAACTTCACCCTAAGCTATATTTGATATTATGAATTCAAAAATGATGTCTATTTTAAAAAATTCGAATCATATAAGTTACATTAATTAATTTAATAATTAATTCCCGCTGTCATGACAAATATCATGTTTTTATGAAACAATAAGTATCAAAAGATTGACACCAGTTTAAGTAAAATTTCAAAGTGAAATTGATTCCAATGAGCACCATTGGATTAAATGGTAAAAATATATTCTAATTTTACTTCAAAACCAATTCAAAATATAATCTAATCATATAAATAAATTAGATTAAAAAGAGGTTTTGAATTAAAATACAACATTTTCACTATTCATTAAAAAATGAACTTTATTGGAAAAATACCAAAAATTCCCACAAAGTAAATTTTGATATCCCAATCATAAAGAATAAGTTTATTTTGACAAACTTATCTTATAAAATTGTCAAAATATAGATTTAAAAATGGTTTTCCATCAAAAGGCAGTAAAACAATCTTTTAAAAAAATATTAGTGTATTCCATGCTTAAGATTGGATTTATTTTCATATTATGCCACTAAAACACTATCTAATTCTTTAATAGACATAGATAAAAAATATCTATTTTTTATTACTTACTTGGGATGTTACAAATACACTCTAATACAATTCCATGATCATGGGAACAATATCATCGCTCGTGCGTACGTACGGAATATCGTCTCCACGATGTGATGCAACTCGTTCTACATGATCTTCATTGCATAATGACTATATAAATGCATTTAATGAATAAATATGATATGTATTACACTAATTCCATTCTGGAAATGAGGTATCTATAACCTAAAAAGAATAATGATAATTTATTCGACAAAACACACATAAGAACAAAAAGTAATAAACACCTGAATAACAAGTAGTAATGAAATATTACTAATAAAAAGCTAATAATATAACCATATATGATATCATAAAAATATTTATGATTCTAGAATAAGTCAATAACATTATTTAAATCATTATACAGGAGGTTCAGACACTTACGAAGCAAATCGGACCTAAGGTAAGGGACAATCTCAAAATCTCAATTTTTATTCGAGATTGTTTATACTTCAGAATTGACTGGGGAATATTTATCATCCACTTACATGTTTCCTCAATATGTAATATTATTTATATCCTCCTACCATTTTTTAAATCCAATTTTACCCTTTGGTGAGTTTTTAGTAAAAGATATGAATGGAATCTTTTGTCGTTTTTCGTACGAGGTACTTTTTTGAATTTTCTGACAAAAGTACGAGAAGATTGTTTTTTTTACTTATACAGCATGAATGGATTTTTAAAACATTATTTCCAAGAAGCTTAATTTAAAAGTTTTCATGTTTATTTTTAATCAACTTATTTTAGTTTAAAATTGAATGACATGTTAAGAAAGGAAAAATGTTATTGAAGTAGAAAGGATATTTTCCTCAATAAAAGAGTTCAACTGTTTTATCAAAATTATTTTCCATCTAAGATAATATAGGGTTTTGTTTCTATTCCTATTATTAAATTGATTTGATTATTTTGTGATGGAATTATTTTCATGAATTCCTTTATCTTATATGAATTGTTTTATGATGTCCTTTTTTCTTATATGGATTATATTATGATGGCATGATGTTTAAGAATCCCATTTTTATTACATGGGTTATGATATGATGTATGATTTGTGATCTTGTGTCACACATAATAATGGTATCATTATGAGATGGTTGGGACCTATATCTCCCTCCAATGCATTGGGTAAATATTTATATCTCATGAGATAGACATGGCTGGAACGGAAGGTTAATCTAGTTCAGTGAAACAGGACTGAAACGAGGAGTGAACTCGATTCAGAATTAGACTTTGTCCGCTAAGATAGTCTTGGATATGAGTCTTGACTACTAAATATTGATTCTCTATTATTATGTGTGTATGACACAAAGTTTCATGTTTTATGTTATGATTATGGGGATTACATTTCACTAATATGATTTATCCCATGTTATGAAATTATGATCTCTTTTGCAGGTTAAGATTTCCAAAATAATATGTTCTTATGAATATGATGTGATTGATATTTCTTTTTTTTACCCTTACTGAGCATTTTATCTCACCCTTTTTATGTTTTCTTTTCCCCATGTTATAAAGAAAGGTTTTAGGTAAGAAAACAAAAGGGGAAGATCTTTATGGGAAAAGTTGAAGATCTTTCGCCACGATTAGAAGATTAAATTCCGAGTTTCCAAAGACACTTATCTATTACGGTCCTTGTGTGTATGTGTTTATTATGTATTAAGTATTCCTCAAAAGTAATGTAATGTACATGTACATCAAGATTGGGGTCTCTGTAGTTGGTATCAGACGAAAGGTTTAGTCAACCTTTGGAAACTAGGATGCGAGAAATTTAGTGAGATCCCTAGAGATATTTCTAAGGTATGTCTAGGGATGTCCCTAAGGTTAAGTATAAGTATAGGTTATAATCCTAGAATTACAGTAATGATATTATAATTGAACCTAAGATGTTAGATATTAAAGGTACTCCCCCTTTATTATGTTGTTTTCCCTATCATGATTTTTTCCTCTCACACTATTCTTTTTGGGTTTTAGACTATCGCTGGAACCCAAAGGAACCATGTTGATCAATGTAATGTACAATGCAATGATTTTCCTCCTGAACAATCCAATGTTATGGGAGATGGAGTGAAAAATATTATTTCTATACTTACACAAGCAATAAACCATTCTGGAATTCCAAATGATCAGAGAAGGGAACAATATTCTATTGAGTCCTTCATGAGGCAATGTCCACCTTCTTTCAGTGGGTCTTCTGATCCAATTGTTTCTAAATAATGGATCAGTACCACTGAAAAGATATTTTCCGTTCTTCAATGTTCTGAACATGATAAATTCATCTTAGCAGTATATCGTTTGGATGTTGAAGCTGATCAATGGTGGAATCTAATCAAGAATACGAGGCCAAGAGATGAAATTCAGTCCATGGAATGGGACAAGTTCAAGAACTTATTTTTCAATAAGTACTTCCCTCGTATTCTTCATACAAAGATGGAGAAAGATTTTCATGAATTAAAGAAAAAGGATGATGAATCTGTTGGTATATACGAAGCGAATTTTATAAGGCCTGCAAGGTATGCATCTAGCTTTATCATCCAACCTGAAAGTAATGTTGATCGATTCTTCAGTGGCTTAAAACTAAGTCTTCGAATCGAATTAGCTATAAGAGACTTCATTATCTATGAAGAAATTGTGCGTTGTGCTATCAAGGTAGAAATGGAAGTTGGTGTTACATATCCATCTCATAGTTTTGACATGAAACGAAAGACGGAGTTCAAGGAGAAATCTCATAATAATGGTGAAAAGAAGACGAATGATTCCTTATGCTCAATGTGTGGAAATAAGTATGGTGTAGATTGTCTTAAAGGGACTATAAAATGTTTTAAGTGTGGAAAAGAAGGCCATCGAGCAGCCGAGTGTCGAAGTAATAGAAAAAATATTGCTAATGATATGAATAAAAAAAGACTGCAGAGAATGCACCACCTACACTTCAATGCTTCAAGTGTAATGAAATGGGGGATTATGCTAATCAATGCCCTAACCCAAGGGTTAATGATGATCGATATGAGCAACCACTTAAGTCAAAGAACAAAGGGAAGTCACATGTGATCACTACTAGTGATTTTGAATATGAAAACGATGTGGTGGAATGATTAAGTGTTTATGTAATGGGATTCCAAAATAATGTTGTATATAGTATCATGGAATATTGGAATATTTATGTATTAGTCTATTGTGGTTTTCAATAATTTTATGGTACCGGTAACCATGGAATGTTATTGAGATATTTTTGGAAAGAAGATGATATGCGCATAATGAAGGGATAAGGAGAAAATGAAATGTTTGACAGTATTCATGAGCTCATGACTGATGTAAGGAAATAGTTATATCATGGTTTGAGTATATAGAATTTTGAGATTTTGGTATGTGGAAAGAGTTAACTTTTGACTTCACTCATGTTTTCACTAAGGTTCAATTTGTATTCATTTTTCAAGAGAATACATGATTAAGGCCTTCGAATTTTTGGAATGTGACCAACAAGACACATCTTATGATATATGGGGATCAACGATGGTATTAACATGCTTTTTATATGAACTCTCTAGTAATCGTTTTCACTATAATATGAGATTGGACAACAGTATTTTGGATAAGCCTAAAGATTGGAATGGATTATGTTGGTCATAAGTTAGTATTGTTTAAGGATAGAACATTTTCGATATTATTGATGGAAATTTATAATAATGTAGTTTTAGAAAAAGGACAACCTGCAGGATGGGCGACAACCCGTCGCATCAGATAAGGCTATGGGAATCGAACCCACAACTGAAGTGCGACAGGCTTTTATCACCTACCACTGGCCTAAAAGAAGTCCCTATTTAGTAGAAAGCAATTTTATTATATTAATAAGTATGATATATGAAATATAAGTCCATTTTAGGAACCATATATGAATATTCTCACTATAGATGGACTTATGTATTTTTGATATCTTTTTCTAACCTTTTGTTTGAGACAGATGAAATGACCCATAATTGTATCACATGATCTACTAACACTTCACGAATGACAAATTCAACTTCATTTCTTTAAGAGATAAAGTTTAAGTTGTCCAAGTAATGACCAACAGTGAGACGGTACCAAAATCAAGAACGTAGTTATTCTAATTCTAATTTCTTCAACTTTAGGGAAATGATCATGAAAACCAAAAATGTTGCCCTAGTGCCCTTATATATGATGAATCAAATGGTACCTTAGATCAACAAAAATCTATGGCTTTGTGATCGTTGGCTTTTTCATAGCCATTTTCTCTACCACTCTCCATCAGAACATGGTGGTTTGATTTCTCTTCCATATCAATATTTTCACCTATGTTCTCCTATGTGGGAACCCAGTGATTAGTTTATTTGGGTAACTGATATGTTTCATACTTTAGTTTTTAAATCCATGTTTTGGTATTCCTTTTTATGATGTGGGTTTCTATTAAAGAAACTTTAGAGTAGTAAACCATTTATAACCCCGACGAATTTCAAGGGCGAAATTCATTTTAAGGGGGATAGAATGTAACACCCCCAGATTTTATGAAAAATATTCTTTTTAATTTCATTGATGTCTTGTGATGTACTCTACACTAAAAGGAGCTTGCACAACATGAATCCCTGGCTTGGCTAGCATTACACGCAAGCACGACCTTCCGCGATAGCGTGTGTAGTACGCAATACCGAGTTTCGATAAACAAGGATATGTTATATAAACTAGTCGTTATGAATAGTAGTACCCACTTTTTGAAATTTTATAAATTTTATCTTTCAAAATGGACTTCATTTTTGGATTCAGAAGATCGAAATTAGCATAGGGTGAATTTTTGGTATTTTTCAGAAAACATTCAATTTTTGATGAATACTGAAAACACTATGTTACTATTTAAAAACCGACTTTTTATTTAAATAATTATTTATTTTATTTAAATTTATTTTAGGTCAAAATTTATACACAATACCTATATAAGTTCAATGTAATTCATTGGAGTCATTTTATAATAATTTTAGATATATAAAAATTTTATTGAACTATTCACCGTCTTTTACCCACCTCCTAGGAGAATTTTCCAAATTCACATAAAACTTAATTTTACCACTTATGTGACTGGAATTTCGAAACTCCAAGATACATAGTTAATATCAATGACTAAAATTTGGTTCAATGAGATGAAAATAATTTTTGGTGAATAGTAACTTTTTATTTTTTTTTACCATGGTTAAAAGTTAATAGGGTAATTAAGGATAAAAATGATATTATTATTACCCTAACACATGTCATAATTCTATTGAATAAGTTTAATTCGACCAAAAACAACTTTAGGAATAAAATATGACCATTTAGGCCCACATGGAGATGATTAGGACATTTAATATTAATTTATTTAAAGAAGGGTTAAAATAGTTAAAATCAATGTTTTATAACTAAAACATTTGTAATATAGGGTTATACATAAGATATATACGAATATAAATATTCATTAGAAAGATAAAAGGATTTCCTAAATAATGATATTTTATTTGTAATTTTTAGACTTTAAATAATTTAATTTATTTATGACACAATGATGATGGAGTAATTATCTTATTAATGAAATATTGACATAATTGATGTTATAAATACCCAAATAAATCTAATTTGAGAGTTTTTATGCATTACACTAATTTTATATATTAATACAACATGTTAGTATGGCTTTAGTTAACTTTCGTTGAACTAATAATTCTGTTATAATTTTCAAAAAAATCAATTACCAAATAGTGTCAAAATTTACATAAAATAGTTTTTAAAACAAATATTATATTAATAATTGTTATATTATTCCTAAAAATCAAAGGTTCGGCCAAATGACATAGATAGGGTTATATATATTAATAATAAACATCTTGGGGTTCGTTTGGATTTTTATAGTAAGTTTATTAACCTTATAGTGTAATAAAACAAGAAGACTCGTTAAAAGAAAAATTATTTAACTTAAAGTTAAATCTAAATGATAAGGTTATAATAGAAACCTAAACTTGGATAAATTCTATTTTATTTGAGTATTTCGACCCATCCCCACCTTAGATTCGAAATAACTCAATTTGGAGCTATTAAAAACCGAATATGACTTTATAATAAAATTATATGTTTTGTTATTCCAAAGGTGCCCCTCTCCTCCCTTATAAAAGGGCACCTACTCCCTCTCTTCCTCACACCACTTTGAGCCTTCAAGCTCGGCCAACCCCTGCCAATTTCCCTTATCCACTTCCATAGAAACATCCTGGAGGTTCTGTTATTCTTCAAAGACCAATCTTAGTTCCCTAAGAGGAGGTTTCAAAAAGGCGTGTCAAAAGTAGAGGTAATATCCATTACCGATTTTTTCAACTTTATTTCTTCTTCTACTTCTTCTTATTTAGTTGTTTCATTATAAGTAATAACATAATTATCACTCATATACTGATATGTTATTATAAGTATGAAACAACCCTACTTCACCATCTATCCATCCTACGGAAAACGAAATCACCGCGCGTGCGTACGTACGGAATACCGTCTCCACACCGTGGTGTAATCTGTTTTCATCCACCACCTTACTTGGATGGGTATAATGGTGTAACTAAATAACTATATATGATTATTGTAAAGTGATATTGATTCTTAAATAGTATACATACACTCCAATACAATTCCACGATCATGGGAATGATATCATCGCTCGTGCATACGTACGGAATACCGTCTCCACGATGTGATGTGACTCATTCTACATGATCTTCATTGAATAATGATTATATAAATAAATTGAATGAATAAATATGATATTTATTACACTAATACCATTATTTAAATGAGGTATCTATAACCTAAAAATAATAATAAGAATTTATTCAACAAAACATGTATAAGAACAAAAATTAATAAACACCCGAATAACACGTGGTAATGAAATATTACTAATAAGAAGCTAATAATATAACCATATATGATATCATAAAAATAAGTATGATTCTAGAATATTTAAATAACATTATTTAAATCATTATACAGGAGGTTCGGACTCTTATGAAGCAAATCAGACCAAAGGTAAGGGACAATCTCGCAATCTCAATTTTTATCGGAGATTGTTTATACTTCAGAATTTACTGGGGAATATTTATCATCCACTTCCATGTTTCCTCAATAAGTAATATTTTTTATATCATATTACAATTGTTTAAATCCAATTTTACCCTTCTGTGAGTTTTTAGTAAAAGATATGAAAGGAATCTTTTGTCGTTTTTTGTACGAGGTACTTTTTTGACTTTTCCGACAAAAGTATGAGAAGAATGTTTTTTTAACTTATATGGCATGAATGAATTTTTAAAACATTATTTCCAAGAAGATTACTTTATAAGTTTTAAATTTTATTTATAATCAACTTGTTTTAGTTTAAAATTGTATTACATGTTAAGAAAGGAAAAATGTTATTGAAGTAGAAAGGATATTTTCCTCAAGAATAGAGTTCAAGTGTTTTATCAAAATTATTTTCCATCTAAGTTAATATATGGTTATATTTCTATCCCTATTATTACATTGATTTGATTATGTTGTGATGGAATTATTTTTATTAATTCCTTTATCTTATATGAATTGTTTTATGATGTCGTTTTTCCTTATATGGATTATGTTATGATGGAATGATGTTTAAGAATCCCATTTTTATTACATGGGTTATGTTATGATGTATGATTTATGATCTTATGGCACACATAATAATGGTATCATTATGAGATTGGTGGGACCTATATCTCCCTACAATGAATTGGTTAAATATTTATATCTCATGAGATAGACATGGATGTAACGACAAGTTAATCTGGTTCAGTGAAACAGCACTGAAATGAGGAGTGAACTCGGTTCAGAAATAGACATTGTCTGCTAAGATAGTCTTGGATATGAGCCTTGACTACTAAGAAATGATTCTCTGTGATTATTTGTGTATGCCAAAAAGTTTCATGTTTTATGTTATGATTATTGGGATTACATTTCTCTATTATTATTTATCCCATGTTATGAAGTTATGATCTCTTTTGCAGGTTAAGATTTCCAAAATAATATGTTCTTATGAATATGATGTGATTGATATTTCTTTTGTTTACCCTTACTGAGCATTTGAGCTCACCCTTTTTATGTTTTCTTTTCCCCAGGATATAAAGAAATGTTTTAGATAAGAAAACAAAAGGGGAAGATTTTTATGGGAAAAGTTGAAGATCTTTCACAATGATTAGAAGATTAAATTCTGAGTTTCCAAAGACACTAAACTATTACGGTCCTTATGTGTCTCTTCTTGTTATGTATTATGTATTCTTCAAAAGTAATGTAATTTCCATGTACATCAGGCTTCGGGTCTCTACACCATATATCCATGTCTAGGAAATTTTGGAATGAGTCACATAGTTAGAACATGGCCCACCAAGCTATGCAGCCAAGCATTTCATCATTGTAAATTTTCCATATTTTTGAACATTCATGTTCATTATGGAAATTATTGTTTACCTCATTCTTCTATAATTTATTTGGGATTTTTTTGGTGTTTTATATAATATATTATTTTCTTCAAGTTATATTTATTAAGGATTTTGAAGTGAAAATTTTAAGACATGTTTAGAAATATTTATTAGTTTTTCAAACTAGTAGGGTGTTCATTATATGTTTTTAGTATTGTAAATAGAAAATTAGTATGTGAATAGCATTTATTTTTTCCAAAAAAAGGATTTATTGTTTTTGAGTAAAATCATATCATTTGGGAAATTAACATTTTTATATGATTTGGAGATATTAATCCTAAAATGGGGTTATAAAAAATGAAGAGATTTATTAATTACATCAATTGAGGGAATTTTTATTTTTAAGAATTTGTTGATTAAATTTTTGATTACATTGTTGATAAGTATTTTGAGGTTGTTTTAATTGTTCTTATTTGAGAATTTGGAATTTATATTTAAAATGTTTTATTAATTGTGTGCTTTGATTCTTGTTTTTAGAGTACACCCCTACTAAGAACTAATGAATCTTGAAGAGGATATGTGGGTGGCTTATCCAAAATGTTCTCTATGGTTGGTCGTGTTTCATTCCAAACATTTTTTTCTTCTATTTTTTATATAGATCCTCGTGTTCATCCTCCAACAACTTAGTATCTTGAATTTTTCTAGAATTTTTGAAGTTTACTCCAAATAATTCATTCAGATATGAGAAACCAAGAAAATATAAGGAATGGTTATGGATAATTGAGGATATCTTTATTCATCTTGATCATCATAGGCCTCTGAAGCTCAATTTCTCTAATATTTTCTAGAATACCCATGTTGGAGGTGGTTTTAGTTTATTATTCAAATGAATCCCCAAAAATACCACTTATGGGTAAGCTTTAAATATTTATTATTCCATAAATTATTCTTTGAATATATAGGGATGTTGAATCATATGGAGTAGAACTCTCACTAGTTATGAACATCAAAGGTGTTATAGTATAAAAGAAGTGGAACAGGGTTGGTTATATATCTTCTAGATCATTTTGGGGGTGAATCCTTGAACTCCAGGTACATTGATATGGGGCTCTAATAATAACTTCTTCCAGCAGTTTCCTTACTCAACACTAACATTTATGAAGACATAATGAAGAAGGCTATTCAGGATGAAGATGTCATAACAAGTGAGCCATATGTAGTTAACGTTTTACCTATCCCTGGGAGTATTCGTGGTGGTTCTAGTAAAAATTAATGGAAACAAAGTCAACTCTATCATATTAGTTATTGTTTTGAAAATTATACTTTATTTTGTGTCACAAAATTAACTTTGGTGTAGACTGTTTGTGTTCTATTACTGTGTAAATCCATGGAACCATAATTCTACATGCCATGAAGTGCCATATACATTTCACAAATATAATTATTTGGGAACTTACAATGGTTCTATATGTGTGTCTTCAAAAATATACATGGACCTAGAGCCACTCCCTCAAATAATATTTTCACTCAATATGGTGAATTTGGTGTAGATGTTACCTATTTTTAAATTTTTTTCATATTATAAATTATTTTAGTTCTTGATGTTGAACTTTCTGGTGTTTCAATTTATTATGAATGATGTAAATATTGTGGGAGTTTTGTTTTAATGGTGGAGTTGTTTGGAAATTGATAATTTTTTTTATCATGGAGTGGTGGTATTTATAATTCATTATTTCATTCCTAATGGCTTTTATTTTTGTTAGGACTCATGTATTGTTCCATCTTGGGAAATAAATGTTTGACTAGAGTACCAAAATCGAGGTGATACCACCACAGATGGATCACATAGAGAGTTTAATCATTAATCCTATGTGTTCTATTTTTGGGAATCTTTAATTATATTGGACATGACATTCCATGATCTCACTCATGCAAAACTGATCATAGTGTTTTAGTTATCTTAGGACTTGGGTTTTGTGATAAATTCTTGTGGAGACCCTAATAAAAATGATGATTTTATTTGGTCATTTCTAGGTTTGAGTTCAAGGTGTTCATCCTTTTGAGGTTGTGTTTAGAGATATAATACTTTATACCTCATTTATTTCTTTTTTATATTGTTTGAGTCCTTTAGTTTTGTAGGTTATCTCCTCAGATGTTTGGTTTAATTTTTTTTCATGATATTTCAAACCTATTTATTTGGTTTTGAGTTTTTTTGGAAGAATTAAAGTTTCAATTTTCCAATATTTGAATTTTGGGAGTTTTTATTGAGTATTATCTTATCCTTACATTATGTTATCATTAACCAAACCTTTTGGGATTTTTTTGGTGAGAAAAGTGTCATGGTGGGGAGAATTTAGAAACCCTATCATGACATTGCAATATTATTTTTCTAATTATTTGGTTACTATTTTTTCTCTCCTTCTGGGTAGTTTATTTGTGAAAAAAAATAGTTTATGGTAATGTACTATTTGTAGCATGGTTTTCCAAACCTGGAATCAATCAATAAATAGCCATTGTATCTTTTAAGAGATGAACTTCATATTTGATGCATCATTAACGAAGTCATGCTGTATTCCCATGTGATCTTCTCCAATAGCACATTGGACGGAACATGGTTGGCACAAAATGTTTCCCAACCCTAGGGAAAAATAGTTAATGATTCATAGTTTCATTAGATATGATATTTTTTCATTTTTTCACCCTCAATTCATAATCCCAAATCACCCATCAGTCACCAAATTTAGTCTGCGTGATCACAAGGAGCTCCTACCATGACTCTCCCTTTAGATCCTCTCTTCCTCATGGTGAATTTTCGTGGTTTCCTCAATATTTGGGTTTGAGTATTAAAAATAATCTCATTATACATTTTTATTTATCCTCTTCCATATATTTGCTCTTGAGTTTTTATTCTTCTACAGTTTTAGTGGCCTAGGTTTAATGATCATTTGTTTTAAAATTGGGGGTTTTGATTTATTAGTGTTTGTATGGGTCTCTATTTCCTCTTTGGACCTCCTTGATATTTATTTGAGTTTAAATTAACAAATTCTACATGTTTCATTTTCGGATACCTTATTCTTGATGAATTTAAATTAAAAACTATAATTGATTATTGGTTTTCATTATTTTCTTCATTATACTATGAAATAATTATACTATAGAAATATGTTGTGACAGAAAAAAATTAGTTTATTTCATGTTTCCATATTTCTACTATTATTGTGCTTCATGATTATATTATTAATGCATTATTTCAATCTTGTTTTGTACATTAAATAATCTTAATTTCTTTATTGATTTTCCAAATGGTTTCCATCATGAAAATTTTGATTTCTAAGGATGTTTTGGTTTTTTTACCGATTTCTAACCATTGTATAATAGAATGTTTTTTTTCTAAAGAGCTTCAAATTGGCTTCTAGTCATTTTTATTTTTTAAATGAGACTTATATTCCTATTTAAATATAAAATTATATCCTCATCTTACATATTCTAACAAGGTTGGCTAAATATACACATTGGGTCAAGGATACTTATAATATCACTGTTTACATGTGTATATGTGTAATGGTTGACTTAAAACTATTTAGTTTTAGTTTAAACATAGTTTTTAAAATGGTGATTTTTTGTTTTCAAATTTTGAGGTATATTTGGAACTTCAATATTCATCTCTATAATGAAAACCACTCTTAATTCATTCCACATGTATTAAGAAATGTGGGGTGTTGAAAATGTGTGTGTGGTGTGTTTTATACCCATTAAAGGATCATATGTATTGCTTATGTATCATGGAATGAAAAAAGGGGGTGCACATAATAGGGATATAAAATGTGATAAAGTGGGATATAATTTTTTATTTTAAATATATATAATGTCGTTCTATTATTGTTTTGGAAAAAATCACCACTTTTTTATATTTCATGGAAATCCGTTAGTAGTTATGTTAGAGATATAGCTGCACATTCTTCCCCAGTTTAGTGTTATTCTATAAATAGTGGCCTTAAGTTACTTCAATAATATTCTTTTGGGATATTCCCCTCAGTTGAACCAGTTAGGGTGACACAGAGTGTTTGGGTAGTTTGATTCATAGTTTTCGGCACTAATAGTGATATATTATATTGATGTAATTAGTTCTATCTCAGATCATCTCAACATTATCTTTAGTTCCCTTAATGACTATTTATAAATGTTCCTCTATTTTATAAATTTAATGTGGACTTAATTGGTATGTTATTCAATGTTTTGGTTTCATATAAATCTATATATATTATCACAAGATTTTCATTTAAAAATTTTCTATTAGGAAAATCATTCACTCTTAAGAAACTATTTTAGAAATGAAATGAGAATTTTTTTTTTCAAAAATGATAACTTGTTACTGGTTTTGTAAGGAAATGAAAACCTTATTTTAAATATATGAATTTTCAAAATGGTATGAAATGTTTTTCTTTTTTAAGGGTAATGAATATTGTGTGGTTATATCTTGGCATTGCTACTAAGAATCTCAATTCTTATACTGAATTTATAATTTTAGTACAAGGTTTATTTGGATTTTGGTTAATTATACAGTGAGATTGATACTATGGTAGTAGTGAACGATGAGGTAACATGGAGGTATGTCAAGTTGGCTGTTTCTTTCATTCTTCCAATTATTTATTTATTTATTATTTTTTATTAAATTTTATATTATCTCATGGGATAAATTAGTCCCAATTGAGTTAATAATTATGTTTGGAACTAGTTTCTATCCAGAGAGGATCGGAAATGTCTCTAAGGATTTCATTTTTCTGTATCAGGTGACTTGTTCAGGGTCAATCTTGGATGGTTTTTGATGCAAAACCTTCTTGGGCCTCCACTTCACATTGGATACAAGGAAAACATTCACTTTTTATAATCACATGTTTGGTCTAAGTATAGCGGGTCAAGATTAATATGATTGAGTAGGAAACCTCATATGATATTAGGGGATTGGGACATGAAATGTATTGGAAATGTAGTGAAGACATTTGTTTTATTACATCATTATATCATTATGTATATGTAAACAGACCAGTGTGATGATAGTGTATGTATGGATAGGATGCTTGATCCTTTATTTCATTCCATTTATTATTATTATTGATTTAATTACTACTCACACTTCCAAATAATTTTTGATATATCATAGTTGTTCTATATTTAACTATGCACTCCATCAAAAGGGTTATGGTCTCCCCAAAGTACCATCCAATAACCTCACTTCTAGTTGGAAGCCTATATCATATATAGAGGTGTGATTAAGGTATTTTAGCATTCTAGTCTAATTACTTTTTATAGTTTTAGATGATTTGGAGTGTTACAATGATTATGTTTGAACCAACGTGATTTTGAGAAATGGAAAAGAGTACAAATATATAATTCTGATTAAATATATTTTATACCATCAAGACTAAGAGTTTATCCTTTCTATTAATGATGTGATCCAGTCTTCATCATTGCTTGGTGAAAGTTGGTGGTGTTTTGAAAGAGGCTCTCGCTGACCTCATAGGTTCAAACCATCTAAAAAAATTTGTTTTGGTTGAGTACATTAATTTTGTCTAACATTAGAATTAAATGATTTATTAGGGGAGAAGATTCGATTTAGATATGGAATGATAGTTATAGGAGTAATGTATTTTATTCACTATGGTTTGTTCCTATATTGAGTATTAGGTTCTATTGGAATTTATTCAGAGGAAACCATCATCATGTCAATTGTAGAAATTGTAGCTCAGGGAGAGAAATGAATCAGATGTATACTGGATTGATTTCCAAAAGGTAATTCATTTGGAGATTCTATATTCTATGATGAGGTAAATGAAGAGACATGATATTCAATTCCTCTATCATGGGAAACTGATTGTATGATAGCTTAGTTTTAAGTTTTACTACCTTATAAAATTTCTCCCTTAACGTATTTCCCGATGAGGGGTGAAGATCAATGTGCCCCATGGAGGAATTATGCCAACAATAATATATATGGTCACTCCATTTACATTACCTACATACATATAGGTATATAATATGGATAATATGGTTGAGTTTATGTATTATCATGGAGTATTGTAGAGCTATTCAAGTGGAATATCATTAAATATAGGGTCTCATATATAGTTTTCCCTCCCACTGATAGGAAGTTGATCCGAGCAATATACTTCATATTTTCCTAGATTCAAGATTTTTCGTGCATCTATAGGGGCCCTCCTACTTATTTATTTTACTTAAAGCATCCATAGACATTAGAATAGGTGGTACCCATCCATCCAAGGGATTTTGATTAGCATGGGAAGTATACTTTTGAATTCTTCTCTTCATCAACTTCCTCAAATGTAGTTCTAGCAGTTGGGGTCACCAATGTATCTTATGAAATTTTGATAGTAGGATTATCCTCCCCTAAGAGGTGATAAATATAGTAGGGATAATCCACCTGATTTTTTAACCCATATTACCTAGAGAAGAGTTTTTTATAGAATTCCACATTAACTGATCTAGTGAGTACAAGAAGTTGGGAATGAGTATTTTATTCCATCAGAGTGCTCGTGCCAATGGGTTAAGGGATTGCTTGAGGTATAATTTTATTATACCCAGTGTTGGTTTATGCCTCATTTTTTTAGGATAATCACAATTCTTCAACTCACATACCCTATTATATGATGTGGAACTAAAGTTAGAGAGTCTTACAATTTACATGGTGTTTAATGGACAAATTGGTGGTTAGTTGAGTTTATTTGACGTGTGTCGAGGATATGAATTGATGTTGGGAAACATTATAAATATAGTAATCTATTTTTTTAATTGTTTAAGCCATAAACTTTCATCCCTGGCATGGATCTATTACATTTGGTACTCTCAGTTATAGATTTTATCAAGATGATTATTTTATTATGTTATGTAGAATGAAAGTGTGAAGTTTTTATGGGCAAACGATTTTGCTAAAGGGTTCATCAGTGTTTCAATCTATTTTATTACAACTAGAAAAATTGACCATGAATATGGGTGAGGATTAGGTACTGGTGGTTCCTAAGGTAATTGGGTAGTATCTAGAAACTTTGTCAAAGAAAGTTGTATCCATACAACAATGAAATGAAATCAATTTTGGTATTTCATTAAAACCGACTGATTAACTAATATTTATGGATTTATTTTAAATATAATCTTCTTAAGATACAATAAATGAGGTTCCATGTTTATTATTTCACATATAAAGGACTTTTCTAGATTAGAGTATCTTCTAATGGTGCCATGGTGTCATTTTACAAGAATGTAAATTAGGGTGTCAGACATTTTATGGATTATCAGTGATTTATCCATGTGTATATTGAGAATCTTTTTCCATTATGAGGATAAAAAACAAGAATGACCAGTTTAATGGAGTGACCTTATTTATTGATATTGATCTTTAGTCTGGGTATCATCAGATAGGGGTTATGGGGGGACAACTTGAAGGCTAGTATTCAATGTCAATATTTTCACTATAATTTCATGGATATATTTTTTTGTGTTATGAACACACATATTGTATTAATGTGACACATAAAACATTTATTCCATGAGTTTATAGAATAGATTTTTTATGTTCATCAAATACATTCTCTTATACTCTACTTAAAAAGAGGAAAATATAAAACACCTAAGGGTTATTCTATATACTCTTTGAGACCTCTATCTATATGGTAATATATCTAAGTGAATTTTTTGTATATGTAAGGTTAAAATCACAGATATTTGGTTTCCCAATAAAGAATAGAAATGGATACATCAAAGGCTGAGTCTGTAATTTCATGGGAAGAACATAATAACATGGAAGTGGTTTGTAGCTTCGTTTGAAAAGTGAGCTATTATATAAGTTTTAGGTATGAATTATCTTATGTCATAGCTCTAACAATATCTCAAAATGAGAAAGACCATACCATTATATTTATTTATCAACATTAGGTAGCATTAGACAACCTAAAAAACTAGTTGACAAGTGATACCATTATTTTAATTATAGGGGAAAGAGTATTATTTTTTGTATTCTACATTTCTTATTTTCTAGATTTGTGTAATGTTTTAATTTGTAATATTATGATGATATCCTATGGTTATAGGTAGATACATCTCCATGGGAGTATCTATGCCACACATCACCTTGAATTAATAGCTATGTTTTTTTCTATAATTTTTTGGTGACATCACCTTGTTGGGGAGATCTTTATGTATTTCACATATCATATGAGATTATGATATATATTTTCATATAAATATATGAATATACATCAATAGATATGGCTGGAATTTCTACAAGACTATGACTTCATGTTTATCTACATCCCAAGGAAAGGAAATTTGATTACTAAGAGGAATCAGATAATGTTCCAATGGAGACTCATTGCTCTATTAGTTATGTGAGAGGAGACCATTCCCGAGTTCAATGAATCACCTCTAGTAGTTCATCCGAGTATATACAAGATGTATCATATATTGAGGAGTCTATTTTGGTGGTGAAAGTTGAAGAGATTAGTGGAAGAGTTCATAACATTATGTTAAACCTTTCGTTAGGTTAAATATATAATTTTTGTATCTAGATGAATTTTTCATTTATTGGGTATCCCTAAGTGAAGATCAGAGTATATATCTATGTATTTTTTCTATGGGTTTCCAAGATACTTGAGTGGGTATGAAAGTATTTGGGTGATCATGGAATAGTTGATAAAATCCACCCACTTTATATAAAATATGAAATTAGATATGGTATATGATTTATAGAGGTATTATATGGATGCGATAGTTTGGATTCATGACATGCCCAAGACAATCATTTCTAATGGTGTGAATCCCATTTTAAACATATCATAGCTTTCTACTGAAATATAAATCGGAAGATGGAGTGCATTATCTAAACCTATAAAGTAATTTTTTGGGATTTAATCTTTGATTTATAAAATTATTGGGAGAATATCATGTCATTGGTAGAGTTCACATACCAAAACAGTCGACATTATTCCCTTTTTATAGATATTTCTGTGGTTTTTATCATGTGGTATTGTTGATCCATGTTTTACAGGATCAAAATTGGAAAGAAAACGATACATTGATCGAACAAGATATAGTACATGTCTGATAAGGTCTAGGTGATTCAAAAGTATATTATAGAAACACATGAACTTCATTAGTATCATTCTAATCATATTAGTATATCTTTAGAGTTTTTAGTTTGAGATTGTGTTTTTTATAATTTTTCTTCTCATTTTGGGTTTTCGGGGTTGTTATATGGTATTAAGTTACTAAATAGGTTTATTGACCCTTTTTAGGTGTTTGGGAGAGTTGGGGTGGTGGTGTATTGAATTTAAATTATCCCATAGCCATGGAGAATCCATGATTTCTTTCATGTGTCACAACTATAAAAGTTTCTTAAGGGTTAATCCATCGTGAATAATTATCGAAAGTTATATATAAAGGATGATGTGATGTTCATGGAGTAGTCATTTGAGATCTATGATTTTCAATATAATGTTTTTTCAGAGTCGAGTTATCACTTTGGATTGTGTTCTCTAGAGGTATGATAGTTTGGATGAGAGTATATGGGAAAATGAGTAATAGATAAATGATCATCATCTAGAGTTTTTTTAATATTTTTTTTGATATTCAAAATGATTTATTTTTTGTTAAATGGAATATTTTCTTATGGTAGTTTTTTGGAGTTTATTCATTTTTGTGTTCATGATTTGGTGATGGAATCTTTATTTTTGAGAAGTATCTTCCCTAGGAGTGTGATCATGGTTATTTTCATTTAATTTTTTAATTGCCTAGTTATTCATAGTTAGTTCTATTGTTTGGGTTATATTGAGATTATAGGAGGTCTCTTGATGGGTGTTTGCTCATAATATTCTATTTTCCCCTCCATTATGAATCTTTTTTAATTATATAAGATACAAATAGTTTGATAGGTATCTGATGTAATCATACTAACCCTTCTGGTCCATTCCTTTGTGTTTGTGGCTGTCTATAAGGAACGGTGAGGGGATTTGTTGTAATTTTTGTGGTTTAGAGTTATTTTGGACATTTAATGGTTCTCCACATCCTGGTAGTTATAGTGGTGGTGTCTATTTTATAACTATATCATAAAATAAAAGTGTTTTTTGGAAGGATAAACATTAAGGTAATTGTTGTTGGGTTTTAGTTCACTATGGGTTCCAAAACACCTATGATAGAGGATAATTTTTATGGAGTGTTTCTTTACAATAAACTTGGTTGAGCTTTATGACATACTAATGGGTGTCCTGTTTCTAGATCATGTGAGAGTTTTCCCTATGTAAAATAGAGAGGTAATAAATTTTTAGAGTGACAGATTGTTGTTTTCTAAGTCTTCCTATGTGAAATGAGAGCCATGTAATTCCAGGGGAGATGGGTGTAGTTGTGTGGAACTAAGGGAAGGTCATCCCACATGAGTGAAAAAGGAAACAACAAGTCGGGTCTCACATTGATAAATTATATATAATTATTAGTAAAAATTAATAGAAATTACTCTTTATTCCATGGTGATGTTTTTTTGTGACTTTTTAGGAATCTTAAATTTTAACCACCATTCCATAGGTAGATTCGTGGTGGGGATCAAAATAATTTTAATTCAGTTTTCAAAACACATAAAATTAATGAGATATGGTAGCTTAAAATTTTTATATGATTTTCTCCTTTGAATAAATAGAACCACTAATGTAGTATGGTTCACTACACCATGGTGAATGTTAGATATTTTCCCTTCATAAATAGAGGGTTATTTTTTTATCAATTCAATTTTTTCTTTTCCCATCCGAACCATAATCAAACCCTAGCCATCTAACCATCCTCCAATAATTCCTTCAAAGGGTACAAATTTCTTACATCATTTTAATTAGAACATCTTAATTTAAGTAACCCCTCTCCCATGTATTCATTTGATTCCTTATTATTTTTTCATATGGAGTTTTTGGGGTAATTTTATTCTATTTTGGCTATGAGTTTCATGATTTTCCTATAGGTAGGTTATTGATGGTAGATTTTTTAGACTTTACTTTTGAATTCAATAGTGGTTGATCCTTGTTGTATTTTCACTTTTACAGTGGTTCCTCAAAGACACATATAAAGGTAGGGTATTCAGGACTCTCTATTTTGTTTATGAAAATCATTGTATTGTAATTTTTTTAGTTCATTGGGTAATTATGATAAATTAATATAAAGTAGATAAATATTTGAGAAGATTAAAATCGGAATGGAAGAGTTCATTTTATATTTTTACTATATTTATATGTGATTTTATGTGATTCAGTTATAGTTTCTTATTAAGAAGTAAATTCATTTCTAAATAAGGAAGAATACGACAAAAGTATTGGACAATCGATGATCACAAATACTGATATAAACCATAATGTTTTTTGAAAACTGAAACTACCTTTAAATTTAAAATCTATTGTATGTTTTTCAGTTTATATGAGTCTCTTTGATACTATGAAATGTTATCGATAAAAAATTTCTTATTGATTTATTTATATATTGAAAAAACCTCATATAATTTGAAAATTACTAAATCTGGTAATAAAAATTATTTTTTAATTATCATATATCTAAAATATTGTCTATGTTATAAAATTTATTATATATTCCAAGAAAGGTTGTAGTTTTTTGCTTTATTGAGAGCGTGGTTTCATTACATGTTACATGTCTTGCTGGGAATTTTGTGGCAGTGGTGATGTGTTTTATTGAGAATGAAAAAGGGGGATGTTTTAGGTTCCATGTTTTAATTGTATGTGTGGTAGTACTAGATAATGAGATGTCTCGTGATGAATTCAATTTGGCTTGAAATAGCCTATGGCTTGTTATATGAGATAGTTAAGATTCATGTGGTGTTTGTTGGGTGATGTTCGGTATTAGTAGTAATGATTGATAGGTTTAGATGGAATGAACTACTAATTAATATGAATTTTTTTTCATGAACGAATTAATGATATGGTAATTGTTTACCAATTGAACTCTAATAAGTTTAAAGTCAGTTATGGAATAGTGTGGGTATTGTATTATAAATGTTTTTTCATAAAATATGGTTAAAAATGATTGATGAATATAGTTGGAGAATATATAACTAGTTAAATATTTTTTTAAATGATGAATTATATCATTATATATGAATTTTTTCAAGTAGTTCATGATAGGTTATATTATAGTTGATGAAATTATTTTTGATGAGTATTTTTGATGTAATGGTAGAGTTTATGATATTTTATAGGGCTTTGTATGTTCACCTCTATTATAGAATCCTGTCTTTTTATAACATAAACTTTCATTTCATTACACGGAACTGAGGATCTTTATGGTTTAGTGTCTTGGAAACAAGGAACATAATACATGAAAAAAACATAAAACATTCTTCTTAAACACTTAAAAGTCTTCTCAATAAGTTCATCCTAGGTTCATTACTGCATCTCATAACCTGGGGACATACATCAAAAGAAAGGGTGAGCAGAAGGCCCAGTAAGGGAAACAAGAGAAACATTTTACATGTGAACTTGAGATACTTCAATAAGAACATGAAAAGAACTTTAAGGCATGGTAAAGAAATCATGAGGCATATCATAATAAAAATAAATTTTTTCATAACTTTAAGATGTGGATGCAACATTTAATATTGATAATCATTTCGTTTCACCAAGGTCCATCCCCAAGGTGTCATTAAAAATTACCAAGGTTATTCACCAAGGTATCAGTCTAAAAGTCATCTCTAGAGATTAAGTCTTTACCCAATGCATTAGAGCGCTATCTGGGCGCACCCTTGACATGTCTTTATTATCATG
This sequence comes from Viscum album, assembly GCA_963277665.1. Lineage (NCBI taxonomy): Eukaryota > Viridiplantae > Streptophyta > Magnoliopsida > Santalales > Viscaceae > Viscum > Viscum album. The sequence continues at coordinate 158,399,747 of OY728155.1, read as the reverse complement.
TGAGCCACATATATCATCATCAATTATTTCATAAACAACCCATATAGCATAAAAAGAAATCGGTTTCATTTCATAATCATAACATTTTAAAAACTGCTTTAAAGACATGATCTTATGTGACTTTAAACCCACAGAAAGGGAAAGCCGGCTTCATGTATGTAAATACCGGAATTTAAAATAGAACATTTTGATATATATGTGAATACCCCTGTAGAAATAAGAGCTTTTAGTATTCACTTTATAACATAAAATAATTTTGAGAAAAGAGAGAGGCATTTTGAGATGAAAATTATGTAGTATAACGGCTATGTTTCGGGGTTTTAGAAAACATTGAAAAGAGAGGGGACATGGGTCAAACATTCATAAATGACCCATAAAATAGTAGGGGAACATAATATAAAGTATTTAAGAACATGGTAATGAAATTTGAAGGACATACCATTTGAAATGAGAAACATGGAAGGAGGACGAAAATTAGATTTCTCTTATGAAAATTCAGCAGCCTAACAACATCACTTAAAGCTTCAACAAAAATGAATTGAAAAGATCAAATAGGGTACCTAATCATATGAATATAAGACTTCAGTATTATAGATATAGAGATCATAACCCAACATAATTAAAAAGGAACTTGAAAGACTTGACATGAAAGTAGAACATTGAAAAGAATGAGAAGGGTGAAAGAATCCCCTTAAAATTTCGGCAGCCTAACGGCGCCACTTAAACATTCTTAAAATGAATTGATGAGAGAAAGATGGGGTCTCTCATCATATGAACATGAAAAGGGAAGAAATATGAATATATAATAACATCCTCCAACATATGAACATGGAGTATAAAAGAAATGGCATAAAAGAGATTACTTGAAAAGAAGAGAGAGGTCAGATCCCTTACCTAAAAACGTAACTCTTAAAACTCAAAGGTTTGGACCTTGAGGTCTTGGGGCACCTTGGGAGGACTCATTGGGAGGTAAGGAGACCAGAACTTAGTTGAGGATGGTTTTTGAGTCGAAAGGATGAAGGAGGGATTGGTATTTATAGGGAAAGTGAGGGGACAAGACATTAATGGCCAAGGGACACCTCACAAGTGCTTTACTCAAAACCATGTGCTCTCTCATGATATTTCCCATGAAGTTAAGCCACATTGGGCCTAAAAAACAATAATTCATCACCTAAGGTCGGCCAAACATTAAAATATCTCATGACATCACGATGACACAGCTATGATGTCATTAGACATACCGGAACCCTAAAACTATTTTTTTACTATTCACCGAAAATTTATCTTTCTCAGAAAAATCCCAAAATTTCACTTTAACCAAATATCGACGCTCTGATTACAAATATGAACTCCATTTTATAAAAATAATTTTCTAAATATTTTTAATTTAATTTTTATCGACGCTTTGATTACAAATATTTTTAATTTTTATCGACGCTCCATTTTATCGATGCTCTGATTACAAATATTTTTAATTTTTCCTAAAACTGTTTTTTAAATATTTAATCTTTAAATATTTTTAATTTTTTTACTATTCCCCAAAAATTTATTTCTTTAGAAAAAACCCCAAAAATTACCATAACATAATATTGGTGCTCTGAGTTCAAAAATAAAGTCCATTTTATAAAAATATTTTTCTATATATTTTTAATTTAATTTTTAATTAAAAAACACTATTCACCCCAAAAAAACTAATACTTGATTAATAATTTATGAAACTGTTATTTTCCCATTTTATTGAATCACGTTACTTAATATAGGTGTCTAAATTATATTAAAACATTCTTTGAGTGAAATTACTAATCCATTTGTTCACATTACTAATCCTAAGCATAAAATCACTATTCATAATTTACTATTCATCAAAAATTAAGTTGCACTTATTAGACTCCAAATTCCTTACTGAACACTTTTGTAGAAGACTATTTTTTGAAAATCATTACACATCATTAATTATTTAGGGTTTACATAAATATTTTAAAATATCCCTTATTCAAAATTCCTCAATAAAATATATCCTAAAATTATCCAAACAATTGAAATTTCACAAACATCACCAAAGGAAGAAATATCAATTTATTCATCCCCAAGGATCACACAAGGAAGCTAGGGTCTCATCACATAGCCCCTTATAACACCGGCATATGACCTAAGTGGAAGGTGTTCTATGGTGATAGAATCTGAGGGATGCTTAGATAACATTGCCCTAGTAGTAATCTCTACTGACTTGAACTTCTCCCGTAGGCATTTCTGTTCAAGCTTGACACGCTGGAGTTCGGCTTGGGCTTGGTCCAAAGCGAAGCCCAAAGATGCCACCTCCTTCCCAAGCTCTGATAAGTGGGCTTCATAAGGTTCGAGTCTACTGGATGAAGCCATCGACTCCTCTTTCTTCATTAACCATTAACATCTTTATTAAATCGTTAAGAGTAAGTTAATATACTATTTAAAAGTTTGGGTCGTTACATTCTTCCCCCTTTAAGAAATTTCATCCCCGAAATTTATACTTGAGGCCTAGTCGAAAAGGTGAGGGTACTTTTGCTTCATTGTTTCCTTAGGCTCCCAAGTCGCTTCTTCATATTTATGATTCCTCCACAACACTTTCACAAGGTGGGTAGTCTTGTTTCGTAGAACCTTGTCTCTACGGTCTAAGATCTCCACTAGCCGCTCCTCATAAGAGAGGTCATGCTCCAGTTGTACCACCTCTGGGTTCAGTACATGCGAAGGGTCGGGTATGTACTTCCTCAAGAGAGATACATGGAAGACATTGTGAACTTGAGCTAGGTTCGGTGGAAGTGGTAGACGATAGGCCACTGCTCCTATGCGATCAAGGATTTCATAGGGGCCAATGTACCTAGGGCTGAGCTTCCCTTTCTTCCTAAACCGCATGACTCTCTTACATGGAGAAATTCGATGTAAGACTTTGTCACCAACACCAAACTCCAAGTCCCTTCGACGATTGTCAGCATAGCTCTTCTGCCGACTCTGAGCAGCCTTTATGTGTTGTTGGATGGCATGAACTTGTTCTGTCATCTCTTGCATGAGATCAGGCCGAAGAAGCTTCCTCTCACCAGTTTCATCCCAAAAAGTAGGAGTTCTACATCGCTTTCCATACAGAGCTTCATAGGGTTCCATCTGAATACTCGCATGGAAGCTGTTGTTATTGGATAACTCAACTAATGGGAGGTATTGATCCCATCCACCTTTAAATTCCATTGAGCATAATCTCAGCATGTCTTCGAGTGTCTGAATATTCCTTTCATATTGGCCATCAGTTTGAGGATGATAGGCCGTACTAAAATTGAATTCAGTATTCAGAGCATCTTGAAGACTTCTCTAGAATTTTGATGTGAATATTGGATCACGATCAGACATGATGGATAGTGGTACCCCATGCAGCCTCACCACTTCCTTTACGTATATCTTGGAAAGCTGATCCAGAGAAGAATCTTCCCGAATAGAGATAAAATGGGTTGTCTTGGTGAGACGGTCCACAATAACCTATATCGCATTGTTTCCTTTGGATGTTTTTGGGAGACCAGTTACAAAGTCCATAGTGATATTATCCCACTTCCATACTGGTATGGGTAGCGGTTGTAATACCCCCTTAAGAAGTTGTCTTTCTGCCTTTACTTGATGACACACTAGGCACCTTGTAGTGTAATCAGCAATCTCCCTCTTCATGTTATCCCACAAATAATGATCACGATGGTCTCTATACATCTTAGTGCTTCCCAGATGTATAGAGAAAGTAGAGCTATGAGCTTTATCCATCATTTCTTTCTTTATCTCTGGAATAGATGGAACACATAGTCTTGTACGAAATTTCAATACACCTTCTTGATCAATATTGAAGTCAGGGAACTTCCCATCCTTTACAGCCTCAAACTTCTCCTGCAGCAAAGGATCTTATTTTTTAGCCTTCTTGATCTTCTCTAGTAATGAAGGTTGAGAAATAATTTGGGATAGGGTTGATGATGTCCCTTTCCTTATAATTCCCATGTCCAGTTTTACTAGATCTTTAATCAAGGGATCTCTTAGGATCCTCATTGTTGCTAGAACAATAGGGTCTTTCCTGCTTAACGCATCCGCGACATTATTTGCTCTTCCAGGTTGATAATGAATTGAACAATCATAGTCTTTAATAAGCTCCAACCATCTCCTTTTTCTCATGTTCAATTCGTTCTATGTGAAAATATACTTTAGACTTTGGTGGTCAGTGTATATATCACATTTCTACCCATAAAGATAGTGCCTCTATATCTTTAGAGCAAAAACAACTGCCGCCAGCTCTAGATCATGCGTAGGATAATTCTGCTCATGAATCTTCAACTGTCGAGATGCATAAGAAATTACCTTTTCATTTTTCATGAAGATGCACCCAAGCCCTTTTAGAGATGCATCGCTAAAAATAATGAATATTTCTCTGATAGAGGGTAGTGTTAGCATATGTGCAGTAACCAATCTCTTCTTTAGCTCTTGGAAACTTTCCTCGCATTCCTTTTTCCAGATGAACATAATCCCTTTTCGAGTCAACGTTGTTAGTGGATTAGAAAGTCGTGAAAAGATTTTCACAAACTCCTATAATATCCCACTAAACCAAGGAAACTACGAATCTCAGTTACTTTTATGGGTTGAGGCCACTCCTCCACAACCATTTTCATTGCAGGGTCAACTGAGATTCCTTCATTGGTTACGATATGCCCCAAGAAAGCCACTTGTTGTAACCAAAACTCACACTTGCTGAACTTTCCAAAGAGCCTCTCCTTCTGAAGAGTTTTCAAAATAAACCTCAGATGATCTTCATGCTCCTCACGTCTTTTTGAATATATCAAAATATCATCAATAAAAACTACCACAAAGTTATCAAGGTAGTCCTTAAAGACTCCATTCATCAAATACATGAAGATAGCAGGTGCATTAGTCAAGCCGAAGGGAATAACAGTAAACTCATAATGCCCATATCTTGATCGGAAGGCAGTCTTTGGAATATCTTCCTTCTTCACCCTCAGTTGATGATAACCAGATCGAAGGTCAATCTTAGAGAAGAATTGAGCCCCACAAAGTTGGTCAAATAAATCATCAATTCTTGGAAGAGGATATCTGTTCTTCATTGTGATCTCGTTTAGTTCTCTATAATCAATGCATAGCCGCATTTATCCATCCTTCTTCTTCACAAAGAGAAATGGTGCCCCCCAAGGAGACACACTCGATCGGATAAACCCCTTCTCCAACAAGTCTTGGAGTTGTTTCTTTAACTCTTCTAGCTCCACATTTTCCATTCTATACGGGGTCTTTGATATCGGTTGAGATCCAGGTACGAGTTCAATGGAGAACTCTACCTCTCTTTTTGGGGGAGTTCCAGGTAACTCCTCAAGAAATACATTCATGTATTCCTGATCAATTGGAACATCATCTATTTGTATGCTCCCTTTTCCTTCTTCATCATCACCAATTAACTCCATAATGAAAGATATAGGAGGTGCTTCTAGATAGGGATCAGTTCGGGATATCTCTCCTTTGAAGATAACTGTAGGTTGTTTATTCAAGACTACTGAGATTTCCTTACTTCTGCATTTGATCCTAGAATTATACTTTGAGAGCTAGTCCATCCCTAGTATAACGTCGAATTCCAACATGGGAATGACTACTAGATTTGCGATAAGATTGTCCTCACTAAAGTAAACACTAGAGTCTCTAAACACTGTTAATGCATGGATAATCCCACTTGGAGTCTTGACTGACAACTCTACCTCAAGCAATTCGGAGATTGATTCTATATTCTTTGCAAACATGGAGGAAATAAAGGAATGCATAGAACGAGAATCAAACAAAGTAGTTGCTAGTTTTTAGAGGACAACAAGAGTAACTGCTACCACATCATTCAGAGCTTCAACTTCAGTTTTCATGATAGCAAAAGCACGACCTTGCTCCACTGGCCTTTGCTGAGGTTGATGGTGATTCCCCTCCACTACCCTTGGATTTGGACAGAGATTAGCATAGTGCCCAAGCTATCCACACTTGAAGCAATGGACTTCAGGTAAGTCCATAACCATCTTTCCTCTATCGTTAGTGTTGGGGAGTTGAGGCTGCACCTCACTACGACAATTCTGAGCAATATGGCCTCCTCTTCCACACTTGTAGCACTTTCCACTTCCGACCAAGTAGTTCCACGGATGCTTCTTCCCACATTTATTGCATGTGGAAAGTTTCATTTGCTTTCCACCTCTTCCCTGATGAAAATTCTTCCCTAAACTGGGCTCCAACAATCTCTTCTTTTCATTTTATTTATGAGACCACTGCGTCTCACCAAACTCCAGCTCGACATTCATTGCACTCCGCACGATCTCCTCGTAGCTATCTTAGTCCTGGTTGGCTAAATTCTTCCGCAGATGAGGTCTCAGCCCATCGAAAAATCTATCAACCTTCCCACATGGATCCATGACAAAGCTAGAGGTATATCGTGAAAGTCGGGTGAAGTTCATCTCATAGCTTCTGACAGATTCGTTCTCCTTCTGCTTCAGCTCGAGAAACTCTTTCTCCATTCTCGTTCTCATGGAATGAGGGAAATAGTTGTTAAACAATATTCCTCGGAACACTTCCCACTCCATAGCTTCCATCTCTCCTCTAGGCTTTGTGTTTTTGACTAGTGACCACCACTGATCAGCTTCTCCCTCTAGGCGATAAACATCAAGGGTGACTTTTTCTTGTTCCGAACAAAGGAGTACAGAAAAGATCTTTTCAATGGAACTTATCCATTGTTCTGCAACCAAAGGGTCAGTAGATCCACTGAATGATGGTGGTCGTTGACGCATGAAGGACTCAACAGAGTGTTGTTCCCTTCTTGGTGAGATCGTCTTCTCAGCTTGATTCAAGTTATTAATCATAACTTGAGTCAGTTGGTTCATCATTTGCATGAATTTTTCCATTCCGGCATCCATCGGAGGGCCGTCAGCACATGGTGCATTGCGGTCACCATCGGCACGGTTCCTCCTATTGCCCGCCATTTTCTAAAATAATAAAACCTTAGTGAGAAACTTATTTCATTTATGAATCTTTTAACTAAGACTTCATTCTTAGACAATTACCTTTCTCTATAATTCCTTCATAATGATTCATAAAAAACTTTTGATTAACCAAACATATCCCCCGGGAGTGTCGTAGCCAAGAGTGCAGCAAGGCCCGTTATCATGCACCAGTTCCCATTCGAGTCTAGCTCAAAGTGGTGTTTTCGGGTTTTACCCCTATGTACATCTGTGCTAGAGCAGCCTCTACCTGCTTGTATCCAGACAGGGATGTATTTGTTTGATAAACCACTCACTCAATACTTACCAAAATACTAGGAAGTTTTACTATATTTAAACGTTTCCATAGGGTTCTTCCTAAAGTTTTTATATCCTAATTTCCACAAATAACTAAACTATCCTTTGATACCAACTATAGCATCCCATCTTTTTATAACATAAACTTTCATTTCATTACACGGAACTGAGGATCTTTAAGGTTTAGTGTCTTGGAAACAAGGGACATAATACATGAAAACAACAAAAAACATTCTTCTTAAACACTTGAAAGGATTATAGTTAAGTTCATCATAGGTTCATTACTTCATCTCATAACCTGGGGACATACATCAAAAGAAAGGGTGAGCAGAAGGCCCAATAAGGGAAACAAGAGAAACATTTTACATGTGAACTTGAGATACTTCAATAAGGACATGAAAAGAACTTTAAGGCAAGAGAAAGAAATCATGAGGCATATAATAATAAAAATAACATTTTTCATAACTTTAAGATGTGGTTGCAACATTTAATATTGACAATCATTTCGTTTCACCAAGGTCCATCCCCAAGGTGTCATTAAAAATTACCAAGGTTATTCACCAAGGTATCAGTCTAAAAGTTATCTCTAGAGATTAAGTCTTTACCCAATGCATTAGAGCGCTATCTGGGTGTAACCTTGACATTTATTTATTATCATGTGATCCACATATATCATCATCAATAATTTCATAAACAACCCATATAGCATAAAAGGAATGGGTTTCATTTCATAATCATAACATTTTAAAAACTGCTTTAAAGACATGATCTTTATGTCACTTTAAACCCACGGAAAGGGAAAGCGGGTTTCATGTATGTAAATCCCAGAATTTAAAATAGAACATATTGATATATATTTTAATACCCCTGTATAAATAAGAGCTTTGAGTATTCACTTTATAACATAAAATAATTTTGATAAAAGAGAGAGGCATTTTGAGACGAAAATTCTGCAGCATAACGGCTATGTTTCGGGGTTTTAGAAAACATTGAAAAGAGACGGGATATGGATCAAACATTCATAAATGACCCATAAAACAGTTGGGGAACAGAATATAAAGTATTTAAAAACATGTTAATGAAATTTTAAGGACATACCATTTGAAATGAGAAACATGGAAGGAAGACGAAAATTAGATTTCTCTTATGAAAATTCGGCAGCCTAACAGTGTCACTTAAAACTTCAACAAAAATGAATTGAAAAGATCAAATAGGGTCCCTCATCATATGAACATAATAGTTCAGTATGATAGATATAGATATCATACCCAAACATAATTAAAAAGGAACTTGAAAGACTTGACATGAAAGTAGAACTTTGAAAAGAACGAGAAGGGTGAAAGAATCCCCTTAAAATTTCGGTAGCCTAACGGCGCCACTTAAACATTACTAAAACGAATTTATGAGAGAAAGATGGGGTCTCTCATCATATGAACATGAAAAGGGAAGTAATATGAATATATAAGAACATCCTCCAACAAAAGAACATGGAGTATAAAAGAAATTCCATAAAAGAGATTACTTGAAAAGAAGAGAGAGGTCGGATCCCTTACCTTAAAACGTAACTCTTAAAACTCAAAGGTTTGGACCATGAGGGCTTGGGGGAACCTTGGGATGACTACATGGGACGTAAGGAGACCAGAACATCGTTGAGGATGGTTTTTGAGTCGAAAGGATGAAGGAGGGCTTGGTATTTATAGGGAAAGTGAGGGGACAAGGCATTAATGGCCAAGGGACACCTCACAAGTGCTTTACTCAAAACCATGTGCTCTCTCATGATAGTTCCCATGCAGTTAGGCCACATGGGTCCCCCAAAACAATAATTCATCACCTAAGGTCGTCCAACCATTAAAATATCTCGTGACATCACCATGACACAGCTATGATGTCATTAGACATACCGAAACCCTAAAACTGCTTTTTTACTATTCACTGAAAATTCATCTTTCTCAGAAAAATCCCAAAATTTCACCTTAACCAAATATCGATGCTCAGATTACAAATATTAACTTTATTTTATAAAAATAATTTTCTAAATATTTTTAATTTAATTTTTAAATAAGAAAACTATTAACCGAAAATTCATTTCTTTAGAAAAAACCCCAAAAATGACAATAACATAATATCGGTGATCTCAGTTCAAATATAAAGTACATTTTATAAAAATATTTTTCTAAATATTTTTATATTAATTTTTAATTAAAAAACACTATTCACCCCAAAAAACTAATACTTGATTAATAATTTATGAAACTATTATTTACCCATTTTATTGAATCACATTACTTAACCTTGGTGTCTACATTATTTTAAAACTTTTTTTGAGTGAAATTACTAATCCATTTGGTCACATTACAAATCCTAAGCGTAAAATCACTATTCATAATTTACTATTCATCAAAAATTATGTTGATCTTATTAGACTCCAAATTCCTTACTGAACACTTTTGTAGAAGGCCATTTTTTTAAAATCATTACACATCATTAATTATTTAGGATTTACATAAATATTTTAAAATATCCCTTTTTCAAAATTCATCAATAAAATATATCCTAAAATTATCCGAATAATTGAAATTTCACAAACATCACCAAAGGAAGAAATCTCAATTTATTCATCCCAAAGGATCACACAAGGAAGCTAGGGTCTCGTCACATAGCCCCTTATAACACCGGCATATGACCTAAGTGGAAGGTGTGCTATGGTGAGAGAATCTGAGGGAGGCTCAGATAACATTGCCCTAATAGTAATCTCTACTAACTTGAACTTCTCCCGTAGGTGTTTCTGTTCAAGCTTGACACGCTGGAGTTCGTCTTGGGCTTTGTCCAAAGCGAAGCCCAAAGATGCCACCTCCTTCCCAAGCTCTGATAAGTGGGCTTCATAAGTTTCGAGTCTACTAGATGAAGCCATCGATTCCTCTTTCTGCATTAACCATTAACATCTATATTAAACCGTTAAGAGTAAGTTAATATACTATTTAAAAGTTTGGGTCATTACATCTATGATGGTTTTTTTGTGTGAATATCTTTCCTTTTATTTTATTATGATTTCTATTTATAACCCCACTAACTATGTGTATCCTTACCAATGCCCATATGGTTTGGGTTCTAGGTGTTTTCCCCTAATATCTATGCTGGTGTGGGTATAACATTCGATAACCATTCTTCATCACTCTCCCTTTGGTCATAGTACATACTGGGGTTCATTCATGATAGTATGAGGGCATAAGGTTGGTCTTCTTCATCTTCTTGAAACCCTACCATGATTAATACATATGTGATGATGTTCATATATATGGTTGGGATGATTATAATGGGTTTATAGGAAGGGTTTACCATTATTTTTAGTATGATGATATAAAAGGTATGGGAGCGTGGGACATTTGAAATTTTCGAATGAGTGTAGAAAATTGATAAGGAATTGGTTACAAGGTGCCTATGATTGTATTTCTTTGATACTATGATTCTATTATTCTGACATTATGTTCTTATATTGTTTGAAATATTTGAGGAGTTGTCCTTGGAGAAGTTGTGAAAGGGTACTCGACCTTGTAAGAACTTGTTTTTTCTAAAACGTTTTCACACAAGAATTAGTATACTCATCTCATGTTTTCATTATAGGTCCTAAGGGGAAACTTTTACGTATAAATTTTATTATATAAACATATATATAAAATGTTTTTAGGTAATAATGAAGAATTTGGGGACCAATATGGACCGTGCATTATTAGGTTGTAGAGTTTCTATTTGTATAAATACCTGGGAGTCCACTGGTACATTACTTTATGGACTAATATTTATTTCAAATAATGCTTTGCTTGATTTTGTTTGTTATGTTTTGTGATTTATTTTATATGATTTTGTGTTGATTGGTGGTTCTAATCTTGTTTATTATCCTTAATTTCATATATTTTGGTCAAAACCACCAATTTTTTGTTTTATACCATCGGGGATAGTCGTCAACCCACTACCAGTTGGAGTTAGGATTATGGGTTCACTCTCTCTCTCTCTATCTTCAATGTCGACCTTGGAGGGTTACTTGTACAACAAGTCCGGAAATTGTTCCTAAAGGTTCAATCCTAATCCCCCAATATATTACTAGTTAGTGATGATCTATGGAATTTTAAATTTATGATGCTCTAGTATCTATCCACGACCCCATTCACTATCTATGTATACTAACAAATTTAGCGTTTAAGGTTTTTTTTAATTAATATTGTTATTATTTTCCACATTAACTCTTTTAAAACACAATAAATTTGAGAAAATTACTATCTTAAAAAACCATGTTTAGATAATTTATCCAGTACCATATATTTTTTACTTTAACTTCTACACATGACTACTATCAATAGTAAGAATAAAACTTATGTTTTATATGATGTATAAATCTTTGTTAAAATAACAATTATAAAACACCGGCTTCACATCAATTTTATGTATATTGTATTTTTATAGATAAAAAATTTCAAACAATATTAAAATCACATCAATTATTTCAACTGTTAAAATTTCTCCTCAAAACAAGTAACATTAATTTTGTAATATCATTTCCAAACAATATTATCTTTTTTGTGCTACCTCTGCAGAGCTTGGATCCTGTGTGATCACTAAGAGGGGGGACATGGTGAATCAGTTATGCTTTTTTTTACATTTTACAAATGTACTACTTTTAAACATAACATTTATGGTCATTTAAGACCATGATCCACTCTCATTGTGTCTCAAAACCTCACACAGATATAGTTTTATGTAAATGGTGAATAATATAAGGTTTTAAAATAATCAGGTTTAATGTGATCCTACTGCATTATAAAAATATTTACTTGGATTATCTACTATGAAATAATTATAATATAGTAAAAGATATATTATAAAAATAATTATTGATAATATCTTGAAGAAACCAACACACAACCTCAAAAAATATATGATCTTCATGTGTCGGAAACAAACTCTTCATGATGAGTTCATTAAACTCACTTCCACAATTAAAATATTTCTGCTAAAAAGATTCTCATTACTCCTCCTGATGGGAGATTTATACATCCTACTAATATTTCATCAAGGGTAACCCTAATTCCTTCCTTCAAATGGTTAGTGAATCAATATTCTCTTAATATTGACAGTCACCGTTGTTCTTCTTTATGTACACATTTCCTCTCTCTTAATGTGTCTCTAAGACTTCCTCAGATTCACTATGATAATTAATCCCATTGACTCCTAATAGTTATTTCTCTCCTTAGTTTTCTAATACATATAATCTCATTAATTATAGTGGGTTATTTATTTTGATGCATAGTAAATAGTCACAATGTTTTTTTATCAGTATCTAATAATCACAATCTTATATTTCATCTCATTTCTTACACATAAAAATGTTCATAGAATATGATGTGAATAGTGATTCTATAGAAATTATGTAAAAATACATGATTTTTATGTGAAGGATATTCTCATAAAAACTCAAATAATTCTCAATTTAAGGACTCTATTAAAATATTCACAAAACTATTCCTTAATTATTCAAGTTATATTTGATTAACCGTATACTCAAATTTTTCATCAATTCTCATGAATCAGATTCAATAATTCTATTTGTGTATGAAATTAATACTTCATATATTATTCATTCATAAACCTATAGCATAATTATTTTTTCATTTTCAATGTGATTATTTTCCCCCACATCATTATCTCAACATGTATCACATTATAGTGATATACACATCAGAAGATCATAAAATGAGGATCATAATATTTAATTCCTAAAATAATCTATTCTTCCCCCCCTAATTTATGAATGGAAACATCCATTTTTCTTACATGAATTCATCATGAATGTAATGTATGCAATTAATTCTCAATAATGAATCCTTCTTCACATAGTTAACCGTTAACTTCAATATTCATGTAAGCATGCATGACACTCTATTTTATATACCTTACATATATATAAACATATCCCTAAAAACATAGAATATCTCGTTTCCATATGGAACTCATGAAGAAAAATTATCGTGTGAAAACATAATTTCATAAAAGACATCTGTATCTTAAAAATTTGAAGTGAAAACTTATTCCTTCTCAATTATAATCCCAAAATGACTAAGGATTCTCTATTCTTCATGAGTCCAGAATTATCATTTTCCACAACATGTATCCATTAAATGATTTATTTGTCACATAAACTAAATATCATATGAATCATTCATTCATGCATGCATTGAGATATTTTATAATGACTTGTATATTCCAAGGACTTTATAATTCTAATTCATCTTACATTCCTACAAGAGAAACATCATTATTGTTTGATATTATCACACATAATCATTCACACCATTATATTTTTATATAATATACGACTCACATATATACTCTACCATTGGAAATATTTTTAATTTTTATTACTCGATAGAATTTGTGAATGCATTTATTTTAGCATAATCTCTGTATGGTGATTGAATCATAAGAGGGGTATTTTGATTGATGGATCAATCAATTCACCATGGATATTTCTCATGATTTATTTTTATTTACATAGAATATTCATGTAGTTTATTCTCTCACGGAAGATCTCCATTCACATGGGTGGTTCGAAAAACTCACAATAGATCCTTATATAAACATTTGTTCTCTAAGTATTTATCACTGAAGATCATTCACAAAGAAGGTCCATGAACAATCCATCCTCGAAAAATATAAATTATCCATTAATGTTTTGTAAACAATATTTATTGTCATTGAAGACACATATGTAAGAAACAAGTAATTATCATAGAATATATTCATCATGTAATTGATTGAAACTCAATAGAGTCGAAAGATATTTATCTTGAGGGTGCAGTCAGTGTATACAATGTACTATGAAATCAATCTCATGGAATATTAAACGATTTCACATCGGTGGTAGGAAGAAGATAATATAGAGAGTAGATTGAATGTATTAGATCGATCTGATCAAATAAAACTACTTATTTGTTTATATAAGTTAAAAAACAATATTTTCCCCAAAACCATCTAGTTGTGAGAAAATGTGTCACCTTTGCACAGCCCCAATCCCCTTCATAGCTACGCCACCCCGCATAGTGGTGCTTCACCACTCATTGTACATGATCTGCCTTCACATTTCTCTCCAGCCACCTTGGGTTAGTCTAGCTAGGCTATCTCTTCTATGTTTGAGTCTACTCCCACAAATTTATATAAGTTGTCGTAGATTTCCTAGTATTGGGTTGGAATATTTTTTATTAAACTCTCTTAAAATAATTCACCAAAATTACATTTGGCCGGTTTCCTCAAATATTCTTCTCTTATATTTAATAATAAAATTCTCATAATGTAATATTCAAATATATTATGGCATTTTAAAAAATTTGCAGGAAAAAATAATATATTTTTTCATAGACTTTACAAATATTCAGAGTTTAAATAATTTCAGTTATTCAAATACCATTAACACATCATATGATCTCATATAGAATAGAAAAAAAATCATCATATGTTTTATAGAATCAGTTTCAACATGTTCATAAATAAATAACTCCAACTCATTATTTTGTTCTCTTTTTTATATGTAATGAAAGTGGATAATTCACACTCCAACACATATTGACTTTCTTATTGAAGTAAATGAAATAAACACAATGGAACTTCAATCTCTAACATTTTTTTAATAAATCAATATCTATGTGTTAATATGTGAGACATCTCTTCTCCCCCTTATTGACTATAAATTGAAAATTTCATGTAAGGGATGAAAATTTATATTTTCTATTTATTTCCAAGTAAGAAGGGGATTCTCTTCAAAAAAACTTCTTCTCCCTTTCTTGTAGCATGAATTTTAACATGTTTCCTTTATTGTGAGAAGGATGGAACAACAAGTGATTCTTAATAGTGAGACATCAGTTAATCACTCTATGTATACATGGGATAATTGATGTAGAAAATAATAAATCATAACCTAGACATCAAGGATTCCAAAAAAACCTAGCATGTGAAAAAATATCACTTTTAAAAAATTTGGGATTATTCCACAATTTTTTCATGAAATTGTATAACCCCACAGACATCTTAACAAAGATAAAATATTTCATGCTAAGATGTATAGATACCAATTTAAAAAATCAACTAATACTTACCATTTTTAAATATTTTTGGTTAAATAAATATACATAGTTGTATGTATTATTGGCAAACCCCATTATTTAAATTTATCAAATCAATCCAAAACATCAAGATTTGATATTTCTGATAGAATGGAAGGTTAATATCACATCCCACCCCACTAAATGAATTCAAATTTATTATTATTTTTCATGGTGATTTTTCTACTAGATAAACTCAAATTTATATATTTATAATGTGTAAAGTCCAAAATAAAATCCTTCAATTCCCTAAATGTTATCAAAAGATAAATAAAAGGAATAGTGAATAAGAAGGGATCAATTTTTGACTCAGATAAAAAAATTAGGATTAGAGTTTCCAATCATGAATCAACACTATTTTCCTCTAATATAATCATATAAAAGAAGGGGTGTTTTCTCTCTGCTTGGAGCTTGCGATGGTGGAACCCTAGTGCATGTTGAAAGAAGCTTCCCCCCCTTCCTAGCGATAGGAGGGGGGAGGATAATTCAGTTTTACCACCTCCGAAGATCTGTACTCCCTTTGTGCCTTTTACTAACCCTAATTATCTTTCGGAGTTTCTAATGATTACATTAAATACGAAGGTGCCTAATCTTCATCTTGGAAATCCTCATCTTCCGATCTCGGTGTCGGAGTTCTCTGAAGTGGAAAGGCACCTTGATCTGACCCTGTTGGCTTATTTCAACTTCCGAAGGCCGTCAGTAGATGATTTTGATCAGTTTGTATTTGGTAAATGGGACTTGTGAGATCGAGTATTGGTTTTTCTTCTTGATAATCGTCATTTCATTATCTGATTTTCTTCTAATAAAGATCTGGTTCGTGCATGGTCCAGCACTCCCCAATGATGTAATGGTTGAAAAAATTATCTCTTTCGGTGGACGATTGACTTCTGTATGAACTGAGATCCT
Organism: Viscum album; assembly: GCA_963277665.1. NCBI lineage: Eukaryota > Viridiplantae > Streptophyta > Magnoliopsida > Santalales > Viscaceae > Viscum > Viscum album. The sequence continues at coordinate 158,383,375 of OY728155.1, read as the reverse complement.
ACTTCCATTCTGATTTGGGTATGTTTTCCCCACCTTCCCTTAACCGTTCAAAATCCAGCTATATTTCATATGATTGGTAACATTGTAGGTCGTTTCTTATGCTCTGATGTGAGTACGTCTACTTTGATCCACATGATGAATCCTCGGTGCTGTGTTGAGGTGGAAATTTCTAGACCTTCGGTGGAATGGGATTGGATATCTGTAGGGGAGGAATTCAAATGGAAACAAGTTGTTGCTTACAAATCCTGGATTGATTACTTCTTAAACTGAAAGAGATTGGGGAACTCATGTTTGATATGTCATACTGGAATCAAGAGCAACAGGCCATCAGGTCCAAGCATGAGCACAGAGCATAGGAGGCCCGCCGCAGTTGCTACTGGCATGCAAAACAGTTTGGAGCCTTGGGATACAATGACTGTTGACAAATCCATAGGAGTCCCTCCAAATCCATTGGATTATGTTGTGCTCAATCGGCTTAGGCATGATCTGAATAAGGGGAATGATCTGAAGGAATTTTTTCCCAAGGGTTATGGTGGTGATGGTGAGGCAAGTCCATCAGATGAACTTATGATTGCAGGCCTTCAGCAAGACCCAGAGGCCTCTCCCCTACATGAGATCACTTCTATTGGCATCAGTCCGACTGAAGCTAGTGTGGTTAATCAAAGGAGGGGGAGAAGTAGTGGTGTTGTGAGTAAGGGTAGGCAGGGGTTGGACTACAGGCGGTCTCCTGTAGTGGAGGTGCCGGTGTCTGCTGGATGTAATGGTAAAATAATTGTTGGAGCTCCAGAGGCTTTTTCTAGCAGCTGAAGTGGTCATGGCAATGCTGATAGTGGTGTGATGATTACAATACCCACGGGGAATCGATTTCAAGGGTTAGGAAATGATACTGTGGATGAGACTGCTCCATTACATGGTAGTGAAAACATACACAATGAGTCAATGGAGGATGATGTAGCGCGTAAAGATGGGATAAATGCTAATCAGGAAGTGGTGGAGCACCCCCACCGTATGGCTATGATTGATACGAATAGTCAGTTTCAGCGAGACTGGTTAGTGAAGTACCAAGAGATGCAGATCCATAGAAAATGGGGGGATCTTGATGACTGTGATAAAGAGAACGATGGGGACATGGTTAGGCCATCATACAGTGATATTGTCCAAGGGGGGAACAATATGATGTTGGTGGCCCAGGAAAATATTATTGCTTCTCTGCGAAGAAAGATAAGGAAGGACTATTTCCATTTTCCAAAGCCAATGTCTACCAGATCTTCTGTCAGGAATACGCAATCTTCTACTGATTTTCTCTCACTGGAGTGGTTGAATCTGAGAATGAAGTACGCTATAGTTCTGAACCATTATGAATGTTCGGAGTGGGAATCAGCGACTATGGAAGAGTAATTTTATCATGGATGTGGTGATGGGTGTGACTTTGAGGATATATAATGGTTGTGTTGGGTATGTGATGCTTGTTTCCTGACCTTTTCTTATAGTCTATTAAATGGTTAGGGGCTCCGCCTCTGGCTATGCTTTTCTGGTATAATCATATAAAAATTCTGTAGATTGCATATTCATGCATACCTCTGTATAATGGACCTCTGATCCACATCTACCAAAAACCCTTTGGAAAGCTGAAATTTATTTTATGTAGAAATATTTTGTTGATAATTTGGTCAAAGAATTCGTTATTTATTTATTTAATATTATTTTATCCTCAAATATCATCCTATAATATTGTTTCTTTCATGGAAAATACTTATTTGACAAACAAGAATAGGTTGTGTGACTATACATTCAACAACACTAGATGTATCCCTGGAAGATTGAACTTTCCTCATATTAGTGAATCTATTTTTATAATCATTTATTAATATTATATTTTTTATTAACACTTATTATTGGGTAGTATTTTTTATAATTATATTTACATGATCTATTGCAATATGGTTGATTTTTTATTTATTTTATTCATCCCAAACTCTTAATGATTTTTTTATTTTAATATTTATAAATAGATTGTTCCATTTTCTTGGATTTATACTTCTCAACAACTTTATATGATTCCACCTAAATCACCTAAACTATCTCATAATCTTCCTTCATATTTTATTAAGGTACTTTCTTTATTATGGTGTCCAGATTGTGCCTCATGAATCTACTCCTCTTTGGAAATTAGTTTTTCATTATGTTATTCAAGAACATTCTCTTATTTGGTACTTTACCCATGTAAATTTTAATATATTCAATGAAATCACTTGTTTCATAATTTTATCTTATTTTCTCTTTCCCAAGTCGCTTTTTCTTCTTCATGAGTTTTGAGTTTTTCTCAATTAAGTTCACTAATTCTGTTCTTATCATGTTTTCAATATAACAATCACACTCTTTACTCAATGATGTGTATTATCACCTATTACTGTAAGAAATAAGAGCAATGTGATGTTGAGAAAATAAAAAATCATTTGAATCTTTGAGGATTATGAATTATCACATTAATATTTACCACTAAAATTCCTCCGAAACATTCTAAAGGGATTATTATTATTTATACTATAAACTTTTAATCTTTGGTATACATATTTATAGAGTGGTCATGATCTTTATCTTCACTCCATATTTCATTAAATACCTTATTGAGAAATTTATTGTAGAGTTTCTATCATTTTCATAATTGAATCACCACAAAGTAATCATACCTTTATATTTTCCTTTTATACTAATAATGGGTTTAGAAATAAGAGACAATGTTTTCTTACATTTTTCGTCATCTTCATCATATGATTTTGAGAGTGGTTCATCATTCTTGTATTTTTGGATCAGAAATTTCCACTCATGAAAATAAATTTATTCTTTGATATTCTTCTTAAACACTATGGATTTTATCATCTAATAATTAAGAATTATATTATGTAACTCAAAAAGTTATAAATCTATAATTTCTTCGAAGGATGATATTTTTGTAATCATATTTGTCGATGTAGTTTCTCATCGATTTCATCATAACAATTGAATCATTCGATGTATCCCCAAATCCTGCAATATCTATTAAAATCTTATTGACCTAGGTTAGTAATAATAAATGGACTTATTATCTATCATCTAGAAATATTAAAATTGTTACCTATTAATCTGAATCATTGTTTCCTTTATCTTAATATTTTCATCAAATATATTTGTATTTTTTTCACACATGTTAATAATATTTTTATATCCCATCACCTTGGAGTATAATTTTTAGATATTGATGATATAATATAATTAATTTATGTCTCATAAATTTTAACATTTGTCTTATCTATATGATTCATGGGGAATCTTCTATCAGTGTAGTAAATCCCCTTGTAACAACAACACTTACCTCAAGTACTTATGAAATAATATATGGAACCATTCGATTATTCCATCCATATATTTTCATTCCATAGAATAAATGAACTTCTAAACTATTGATTGGTTTCAAGCCTATCATTATTATTAAACAAAGATTACATATTATTAGAGTCGACCTCCTCTAATACATATTGATGAACATCAATCATATTGGATCACTGATAGGGAGAGGGGGTGAATCAGTGATAATTTTTTTCTGTTTCTGAATTTCCACCTTTTAAATTCAATATCGATTATCTGTTAAGGCATTGATATACTACTCTTGTTTTTTTAGCCTCACCCAAATAAATAAGTAAGTTAAAGGCATATAGAAAAAGGTTATACTGGGTTTGTCTTAAAGTGATCCTTCCATTTTCTAGGTACTATGACCTAGAATTTCCACTATGAGAAAACTGGAATAAATTAAAAGAAATACAGCTAACATATTGATGGATAATCCTCAAAATACCCAATATAAAATATCATGAATTTTACAGTCACCAAGTGTTCATAAAATCTGCCTCTCTAATAGTTAATTATACTAGATCCCTCTAGTTAAATATATCTCCAAAAAATTTCAACTTCCCCTACCATATAGTTATTTATAATCCTCTTGAATGTTCTTCAGGGTTCCTCATCACACATTATTGAAACATGCCTTTGAATATTCCTTATCTTATTTAGGATAGTCACCAGTGTTCTTCATTAATATTACACATACTCTCCCTTAGATGTTTACTTCACCTTACTCACATTCACTAAGAAAATAAATTATAATGACTAATTGAAATTGTTTCTCTCTTTAGTTCATTGATGTAAAGGATCAACTGAATAACATCAAAATCTATCCTTCAATACATTAAAAATAATTAAAAGGGTTTTTATATCTGGGTGTCATAATTTATACCTCATTCTTTTTAGTCATTTATTACACATATAAATATTTTAATAAAATTTCACGAATATTAATCTAATGTTAATTATGGGATACTCGCTAATTTAACTATAAAAATATATTCTCATAAAAATATATTAATTTTTAAATATATGTCTCCATTTGAATATGCTTAAAAATATATCTTAATTATTTATGTCAGATTTTATTAATAGAGTGATCATCTTCTTTATCATTTTTTATTAATGTGTACGCACTACTTTCACATATTCATCAAATTAATACTTTATATATTTTTCTTTCATGAACCTAGAGAATAATTCCCTCTTATTTTCAATTTATGTAATTACAGTACATAGTAATCTCAAAACATGTCAAATTATGGTTATATATTATTCATAGAGATTTGAATGTGGGAATTTTTAGCTTTAATTCTCAAAATCATGGGGTTTTACCCCTTAATTTATGCATGGAAACTTTCATGCCTCTTGTGTGAATTAATTATTCATGACATGAATGCAATGAACTCTCCTTGGTTCGTCCAAATTCCTGAGGTGGACCACTAAGAGTAAAATTCATGGATGTATGAATGATACTTTATTTAATATACCTTGAATACATTGAAACATCCTCCATACTACATGGAATATCTCACTACAGCATGGAACTCATAGAATCCTTTACTATAAACAACCATGATTTGTTACCATTCATCTCAGTATTATTTTTTTATTGAAAATTAAACATGAATCTCAATTATAATTCCTAACTGACTTAGGATTCCCAATTCTTCATGCGGCCACATTTATAATTTTATATATCATTTATGCATCAAATCATTTAATTTTTAAATGGGCTGAAAATGTATAAATCATGGATTTAGGAATACATCGAGTTACCTCGTAAAAACTTTTAAATGATGTGGTATTCATAATTCCCATTATTCTAAAATACATTCATGTGTAACTATATAGGTGTTCAGGATTATCACACTTACTCGTTCATGAAATCGTATACTTATCATAACTAACTATTCAATTATGTGCACTTGAAGTTTTCGTTTCTCATGATTTACATTAATGGTAGAAGACTTTAATGCATAATGATCAGAAAGATATCAATATGGTAACGTTATCAAAGGAGGAGGATGTGGCTCATTTGATCAATCAACATATCATAAAAGATTATCATAGTTGATTTTTATTTATATAAAAGAACTATTCAGGTTCTTCACTAATGTAAGATATTCATTCACATAGAGGGTACTAAAAAATCATGGTCGATCCTTATACACATAGTTTATCTATTGATATTTCTAGCAGAAGATCATTCCCATGGAAGTTATTTGAATTTTATAACCTCGTAAACTATAATCTATCCATATAAGATTTGTGTACACTCTTTCTTATCATAGAACATACACAAGAAAGATACATCTAATGTAACATCATCGTCATACAGTTGATTGTGACTAAAAACATGTGATGGATATTTTTATTCAATGTGTTGTTGATGTATTGACCATACTATCAACTCATCCTCATGAAATATTTAACATTTAAATTTAAGGAGTAAAAAGGTGATGCGTTGAGAGATCAGAGATCTCAGATTGATCTAATCGAATAATGTAGATTCTATTTGTATATTTTAGTGGTTTGTTAACACTAACTCACATCCATTAATCCCACATCATATATTTTCTTGGTCTCAATCTACATAAAAAAATATTTTTTTGTTATCCATACAGTTTCATGTAATTTTGTCGGCTCTATGATTCCTTTGTTTCTGTTTTGGATTTTCAACATCAAACTATGGTGCTTTACCACCCCATGTGCACACTTTATATTTAGTATTTTTCTTATCAACCATTAGTAATTATATCTAGTGCATATATTTTTTGGTACATCCTTCTTCCAAAAACTCAATTTAGATGGCTTGGATTTGATGGTTTAGGGTTGGCATATTTTTTACAAAATTATCATTACCAACTTATCTAAAATTATACTAGCTATTACTCTTTTAATATTCTTCTCTTATTTTCCATAATAATATTATGATCATAAAATATTCAAATATTACATTTCCACTTCAAAACACTCTTCATTTAATATATATATATATATATAATTTTTTATGACTTTCAAAAAACATCATTCAATATAAAATACTCATTACTCAATCATCAGTAGAACATGTTATGATCTATTAACTAATGGAATAATAATCATGAATTATTTTGTTGAATCTATTTAAAAATGTACTTCAAGTGAAAACAAAAAATTATTATTTTTTCTCTTCCACATTTAATGTATTTAACTCATTTTCACTCCAACACATATTGACTTTGTGAAAAAAAGTAGAATAAACACATGGGAATTTCAATCACACTATTATAATTTATTTTATACTGAAAAAACAAAATTCATCACTTTTACATTATTATATAAGGAGTGTGTCATGAACATCCATTTTTCATTATTTATAATTTTATTTAACCAATATTCTATATCTAAAATAAAATCATTATATAAGAAATTATGTTCAACACTTTTTAGTTGGACTTTTTAAATTTGAATAATATAATTGGAATTTCATAAAATCTTTCATTTATGAACATCGAATCAATTATCCCTAATTATATTTCGGGATATAAATGTTTTATATTATATATATACTTTATTTCAGATGAATATATTCCTTCCCCAAAAATAGAAATACCTAAATCAATTTTTGTTACATTCAATTCAATTTCAATATTTAATGATGTACCTAGATGATTAATTTTTTTATCCATTATCCTCATTAATCTAATCATCAAATCGAAATGATAGTCCTTGATTACTATATTCCTAAAAAATAATAACCTCAATGTTTTACATTATATTTTTGGGATTCTCATTATAATACATATAACTCCTTTTATCTGGTCTACAACCAAGAAAGAGTTTCTCTTCAGTTATTTCATCAAACTCATTCTAATTCTTTCAATTTATTTTGGAAATAAAATTCCAAAAAACAATCTAAAACTATTAAATTAAAGTTACATTTAAAAAAATAATTTATAATAATATTTCAATGAAATATGGCTAAATAAGCGTTATTTGTTTTAATGAATATGGTCATTTTTGTGTATTCTCTTTATAACTATGATGATATTTTGAGCATTGATAATATCATTCATCCCATATTTACAAAACAATAAATTTTTCATCTCATCATTTCCTTTTATTTAGGTTTCTTTATAGATTTATATTGACTATTTGTTCCATTTTTCCATTATATACCTTATACTCTATGTTTTATTATATTAATCCATTTTTTGGATTGAAAATTTTTGAAAACATTACTTTTTTACTTCTCAATATATCTCTAACAGCTCTTCAACATTTTTTACAGCTTATATTAAACATATAATAAATGAAACATATATCATATGAGTAAAACCATGCAAAAAAATTAAGGAATTACTTAATTCTATTGGTTAATGATATGCTCTTTATTCTTCATACATTTAAGGGTATGATTCTAAGTATCCTTCAAAAGATTATCTCCATTAATTTATGAATTTTATAAATATCATACCTTTATATGAACTACACATATTTCTTCATTCCTAGTTTATCTTCATTATTTTCTTCATTTTATCTTGATATTTAAGTCTTCTCAAATTATTTTGTCCTAAGTGAATATATCTATAATTACATAGAATATTCTATTCATTTAAACATATGCATAAATATTTTTAACTAAAATAGATTTTAAAAACAATTCACAATTGTTTACTTCCCTCTCATAAGGATGGTTTTATCATTAAATCCTTAGATAGTTTATACAATTGTAACCTCCCAAGAAAATGAATGTTATTACAATAAGATAATGTTCATAAATTTATAGAATTGAAGTAAGGTTATATTTAAAGTATTGAATTTAAGTTAGGAAAAAGATACTTTGGGTGTCTCTAATATGATTAAATGGATGTTTAAGATGTGAAATTATGGGTGTAGAATGTTATAATTAATTTTAGGACATTTGTTGAATTGAATATAATTATAGGAATCCAATTGGGTGGAGGTTTCTTAGTGTAGTTCCATCGCATTCTATGTAGAAGGGAAAGCGGTTCTATTCCATAGGGTGTCACTTTATTGTCCTGTAAATTTAAAATAGGTACTTGATGACCCACCATATGGTTGGGTAAGGTAAAAAAGGTACCCAGTAGACCGTGTTATGTTTTTAAGAAGGGTTGAAATTGTAAAATTAGGTTTTAAAATAAAAACCCATTTAGAGGATCATTTTTTATATTTTGTAGAGAGGTGGAGGAGGTATGATGAATCATATCATTTAAGTGAGTTCTTTAATAAAATTTTATGTTTTTTATTTTTCAAATTGATAATAAATATGATTTAATAAGTATTATATTCTAAAATAATGGAGGGAAAATAGAAGAGATGTTTGGGTTGGAGTTGTAATAAGTACCTGGTTGATGTTTATTGGATACATGGTGGTATCTGGTGTACTAAAGTGGAAACTAGTGTAGATGTTAGGTACCTAGTAGCCCTGTACTGGGTACATAGTAAATTCATGTTTGGTTTTTAATATAAATTTATAACAAACATTTAAAAAATGTTAAACATATCTTAATCCCATTATCAGAACTTCATCTTCATTATATGACCTTTGATTTCTTTGGGATCTCTCTTCATCCTCTCTGTACATAAAAGTTCTTCAAGCATTAATCATATTCTGGAGTCATTTGAATTTTTTTACAGGGCCTATAATTTTGTGAAGCTATGGTGGTAAAACATTTTTATTCATTAATTTTATGATATTATACAGTAATGAGGATATTATAAAATTTATCTTTATTCTAGGATTGGAAATCAATATAATCCTAAAGTCATTCTATCATTATGTTTTGTGAGGAGATATTATTTGATGACATTATGGTCAATCAATCTATATAACCCTTTATTTCACTTTATTGTAAATAGACTGAGTTAATTACCTAGTTACCTTTTAATTAGGTTTTATGAATCTTTCAAGAGGTGTGATGATATTTTTTTGAAGCTTCTTATTTAGGCTTTAGAAAATCCTTTGGTACGCGACCCTTCGTTGTCTATTCATTTTCAAAAGAGGTTACGTTAATAGTGGAATGATGTAGAGAAAATGTTGACCAAGAAAGTGTTTTCTTCTAAAAAGTCCCTTAAAATTGTTTTCTTATTAAACTAAAATTTTACAAATTGTAATTTTTCCTTGTTTTCCTGACCAATAGGCGTTAAATCTATTATTTAATTAAGTTTTATATAAAATCATGACATGATATCCATGTTTACAGGAATCCGTGTATGTTTATAGTTGTTTATACAATGTTTATGGAAAAATATTTTTGTTTTTATTGATTCCATGATTATAGGATTCCATATAACTCTATTTTTATTTATAATATAAATAGATTCTACAACACTTATAATTTTATCTATTTATATCTGGTTTTTATGGTCCCTACATGATAACTGATATGTGGATTTGTGGTATTATTTTATGTTAAATATGTTTGTTTATTTGGGCTTAATGATGGGTATTTTATGGTGATACATGCACACTAGTTACATGAATGATATATATATATATATATAGTGACCTTTTATAGAGAATAATGGTGGTTCATATTCCCCTTGGTATTCTCGATGAATGGAGGATATTCATCTTGGTTTCTAAGATTTTGAGGTTGGTTTAGTTGAGAATGATGGTTTAACATGAAAATATTATTTAATGTATACTTTATTTATGAACTATATATTTTCATATAATTATAAATTTAACCTCTATATTATTACTACAAACACTCAATTTTACACATTTTTTGGTAGAGTTTTGGTGGTGATCACTTAATGGGTATGATGTACTCACACCCTACAAATGATCCCCTATGTAACATGTGAATCATATTATTCCTGAACAATATAAAGGCAAGGCAGCAATCCCTGATAGATGTTCAATACAAGAGGTAAGAGTATCTGATTTTTATAGTGAGTTATAATAAACTTGTAATTATATGGTTGTGGGTTTCTTTTGATACTCCATATATTTTTATGTCAGGGGATTTCCAACACTTATGTCTGGATTGTTCACAAAAATTTGTCCTATGGGTGGAAATGGTCACTTGTAAAATAGTTATGTTTTTCTAATTCCATATAGGCCTATGAAATGACTAACAAACAAAATGTTTATTTAGATATTTTTCGTTAAATTATATAATTATTGGAATGTGTTTGTTTGGAAAATGAAAATCTAAGATTAAAATTTAAAAGTTTTTTAGTATGGGTTTAAGGTTATCACTCTAGAAATATTGGATGGATTTTTTAGAATATTTTTGCTCATTAATTCAATAAATATACATTCAATGACATAAAAATCTGCCTCACCATTCATAAATTGAATACCTATATAATTACTAGTCTAATCATCTAAAAATTTAAATAATAGTTCTCATGATCACACCAAATTGTAGGATCGTATTATCACTCAAAATATATTATTTTAATATTTTGCGATGATGAGGTATAAAATAAAAAATAAAAGTAAAGTAAAAAATTAATAAACTAATTTAATTTTTATGTAACATTAAATAACATCCAATATATCCAATTTAACTCCCTAAAAAATGTACATATAATTTTTTTCCATCTATTGATGCAAAGATCTCAATACAAGATGAAAGATAAATCATAGAAGTAAAATTAAAAAAAATGATAATTAAATAAAAAGAACACATTATTATATAATAAGTTGAAAATCATATAATTTTGCGTATCATAGAGAAAATAAAATTAACAAGAAAAATTAAGAATATGTAAATAATTTAATTGGAAAGATATATTGTTTTATTTAATAAACAAATTAAGATTTCACTTATAATAAAAAAAGTCAACATAAATGTACAAGAAGAACGAGAAACAAAAGTGTCGTATTTACTTCCTAAAATTTATCTTAAATAGATGTTTTTTAGGGTTTTCCCCAACCACATTATTTGAAATTCTTATAAATAATTATGGTATGAAAATATGTAGTAAAAAATGGGTGGATAATTGAAGTTACATCATTCCTTAGATTTTAGGAATACCTTTTCTCTCTCCTATTTAATACACCTGAAAGACCGTAAAGATGGTTAAATTTTGTATTTTTATTCATAGATAATATTTTTTGGGAGGAATACTCTAGATTCTAATAAAATTGCTTCCCAATATGAGTTCTCGTTAAGATTTTATTCTAGAATGTATTGGATTGATGTTTTACGGCATCTGGACCTGAATTTTGTCCTAAATTTTAGATACATGCATCTCATTCAAAAACTCATAATTATATTAACACATATTTTAATGACTTTTTCCTAATAAATTAATCTATTAAAGGTAAATATTTATTAATTATTGGACATAATATGTGGGAATTAAATCCATTTTATAGATTTGATCTCTAATTTTAAATACCAAGAAATTCATGGATTTAAGGATACTTATTTCTATATTTCATTATGAATATCTCATTTATTTATAAGGATAAAATATTTCCATTAATTTTCATAATTTTATCTAGATATTTCAAACTCAAGTCATTAATAGAGTGTGTTCTATAATATAATGATTAAATTTGATAATATTAATGAATATTATATGAGATTTACACATATTAAAATAAACGAAGTTTAAATTGTAAAATTTTTTCACCTAGGATTTAATGGATAACGAATCACATGAAAACTATTAACAATTCAATTAAAATTATCCACTTTTAATAGCTAATCACCCCCTCCCAATGTGTTTTTTATTCCCTATTAAATTATATACTTCTAATGATAAAAATAACTCCTCTCTCCAAAAACATTTTAACAGAGAAATAATATCAATTAAAAACAAACATCAAATAATCATGAACACCACAAAAACACCTATAAAAAATTGAAGTACAAGAGAATATCATAATACAAAGACCAATACTTTTTTCAAGACCTATACCACCATTCATAAAATTACAATTAAGCATACCGATGTGTTTTAAATCATAAAACACATCTAGGTTTTTTATTCATGGGAGAAAATATGAATTTTCTAGGTGTGAATTAATTTTTAACCATAATTTTTTATATAATTTTTTTTGTTTTTTTTTTGTTTTTTTTACTACAGCAGATATGAAGATCCTAACTCTAGGAAATACATCTATAGATTCTTTTCTACTATGTTTCAAATTCTATAAATTTTATCAATACATTTCTCTGAAAAATTGATGTAAATCCAAAATATATGAATTATAACTATGGATCCACAATCTCTAAGTTTTTAACACATCCCATTAAGTGAATACACTACTCAATTAACTAATTGTATTATTATTATTTTTTTTTCCTATTTTTTATATACTAAAATTTAATACAAAATTATCACAAATCTTATAATATAAACTCACACCTCAAAATAAAAAGGTTATGAATTTTATTTTGTTGATAAAAATGAATGAGAATTTAGAAGGAAAAAAGTTTATCAAAAAGCCATGATTTTTAATATTTATGACTATAAATATAAAACATGATTAATTATCAGAAACAAGGCATGAAAATTTTAATTTTTACATGTTACATTATTACATTCAACGATAAATAATTTTAAATTTTCATTGAATACTTAAAATTTCTTACATAAAATCTCATATTTTTACCTCAACCATAAAAAATTGAATGTTACTACACTCAATATCAATTGAAAAAAAATTAGATGCGGGATGAAACCAGAGGGGATAAATTTAAGAATGAAATTTTAAATGAATTAATGGAAATAATAAATTGGAATAAAGTTAAAGACTCCACAATAAGAAATTGATTATTCATGCTCCATGATAATAGTATAAAGAACATAGATGATTTAAGATTTTGTTTGAACTCATGAAAAAATATGATTTAGTTAAAAATACTGCAAATTATTTATCTCTCAAAGCTTATAAAAAATTATCATTATAAAACCATAGAGACCTCATGTGGTTACACTAACAAAAGAATTTAAAAAAACAAAAAGGGGGTTAATTTTTTTCCTTTTAGAATAATAAAGAGAAAAAATAAAAATAAAAATATAAAAATATATCTGGTAGTCACTCAGATTGTTTTTAGTTTAAATTTAATTACTAAACAAGGACACCCCTACACCACCACCCCCCATATATTAAAATTTTATCCATCATTTGTTGGATTATTTTACTCTAATATATTTACATATTTATGGTGTGATTCATTGAACTAATTTTCTATATAACCATTAACCTGAAAGATATTCACACTCGTAGAATCCTAAATCTCAACTATCTCATGAGGGTAGACATAATCCACAGTTTTGGGCATATTCCACCTCAATATCAACTTCTTATAGTGAAAATACTGTTTGTATGTGTGATAGAGCACCGATTTTCTCTGTTCAAAGTGTTTGATTTTATCATTACTAGATTTGTAGGATTGAAATCTAGTTTTATTAATACATGATATGTTATAATCCCCAATACTAAGTTCATTATATTTATTAATGGGAAAATTTTCTTATTGTTCTAAGTAATTAAAGGTAAAAATTTACAATTAAATGGACCAAAAGACTTTGGGCTCAATTTAAACTTCTAATGGGAAATATTTTATATATACAAATTGATATAGGGACATTTTTTGGTGGATTTTCATGTATTAAGATGTTCTCAAAGGTTTTTCAATAGATTAAAGTACTAATAATTTCCATATGTCTGGAATTTTTATATATTCTTTTCTTTAGTTATCTTACAAAACATTATATCAAGCATTGGTTTATTGGTGGTAGGTTGTAGTAACTTTAAGTTCAATATGATACATGAATGTGATTAAGTGGAATTTATTTCTCTTTTTATGGGAATTTTTTTTAACAATGAGGATATATTTGATAAAATTTATGAGATTCCATCGATTTGGTAGGCCAAAATAAACCGCATTATAACACTTTTTATAGGTTTTTTAAGATAAAAGTGGAATCCATGTTTTAATTAATGATAATCAAATGAAAGTGGTATATTATTTTACCTTGAAGACACATTTCTTAATGATATAATTATGGAAAATTTTATAATGAATGGGATGTTCATACACATTTTTTACATCAAAAAAAATAAATTTTCTCTTAGTATGGGTTCTTAAAAATTATAGAATAATTCCTACTAACATGTATTTTTTTATATTGGTATACCACAGAAAATAACTCAAAAAATAGTGATTCTTATTACAAAATAAATCATACACAAAAATATGGGATTACTTTTCTTTAAATTGTAACCATGGAAATTTTTACACTACTACATTTTAAACACCCTTTTAACCCTTCGTTATTTTTTCAAATTCGTGAAAGGGAATAACCCACTAATTATTCTAGATTTCGTATTTTCCTTATTTTAATGGTATTAGAATTATGAATGATCAATGAAAATAGTTATGGGGGAACCTAAGAGATAATATATAAACATTTCTAAGAATAAGAAAATTATAATAAATTATTTTTCAATGCTAGTTTAATTGATTTGTTCCCAACTTATATATTTTCTCATATATGGATTGAAAAATATATTTTGTTCCTTATGTTTCTCTAAAGACAACTCCTTATGAAAATTCACTTGTATCACACAATATATCTGAGGTAAGGTCTTAATATGTATCATTAATGATGAGTAGATAGATAATATATGGCTTCAATGGTGAATAACTCCTCATATTATTCTTTTTTAATAAAAATACAATATTTAATAAGAAATTCAAGAAGTGTTCATCCAATAGAGATGACTTTCTTAGAGAACAATTTATAAAAACAAATATAACATTTGAAAGATTATAATTTGTTGAATATTTTTTGATATAGAAGGGAATAAATTATACCTTCCTTGAATTTATCAACCTGAATACATCTTAATAAAGACAATGTATATGAGGAACAATTTACCATATAATATAAAATGAAACTTTCTAATTCAACAGAAGATTTGTATTCTCAAATATCAAAAACAAACCTCTCAAAATTCCTAATCACATTATAAATATTTCCCAAAAAATTTCATAAGTCACCTAAATATAAATCTAGATACTCCCCCACTATGTCAGAGAAAATACTTTCCATAAGTACAAGGGGTGTCGAGTTACCTGATGAGCATAAAATTGAATGAAAAGTTCCAAATTGAAAAGTGAAGGTTATTTTTACCTAATATTATATGAAAATGTCAATTTTATTATACACTAAATACTCATCATGGAAGTAGTAGGACTCATGTAATGCCATTTATTCAAATTCTTGATCAAATAATGAAAAAGTAAAAAAATATTTCTTAGCACAAAATTTTAATATCCTGTATTTAATATAAAACCTCCATACTCAAATCAAAATTATTAGGAGAATGTATCCATCCTTATTATTTATCACAAAAATTATAGACATATTATAAACAACATGAATTGGGGTCACCCTCTCACCCTCATTAATGGGGTACATAAATATGGTTTTAAATAGCCTATGTTTTTTCTTTTTCCTACATAAATTATATTGGGAGTTATTATACATTAGAATTTTTAGGAAGGATTATAATATATTTCATTAAAAATATTATGGGTCTTAGTGAGTTCTATAATCCAAAAAAAATATAATAAATGGTTTATCCAATTTCTCTCATGTTTTTGTTTAATAAATTAAGGATTAGTGTCTCTTAATTTGTTTTAGGAGATAAAAAAATAACAATAGATAAATTTTGGTCATACCCAAATAATTCCTACTTAAGTGAGGTAGTTTTGACCACAAGATAAAGATTTTGTGGGTAAAAATTAAATATTATTTATTATAATTTAGAATCAAATGCATTTTCCTTTTTCCATAATTCTAAGAAGAATGATTCCTTCTAAATAAAGTTTTCAACATCCCATATGACTCTTTCGGTTCAAGGTATGTGTATGTTTATTAAAATCATAACTTATCCCAAATTTTTAATAATTTTTTATCTCAAAAATTCATTATAGGATCTATATGCAAGTGATTAATAACAAGGACAAACATTTCCCTCATGTCAATAAATAAAATAGATTTTATATTAGATTAAACATCATTCACTAATTCCTTGATGTTACTAAAGTACACTCTAAACATTACATAAATAATTAACCTTATTAATGTACTAATAATCATTAATTTTATAGACTCAATTACATATTTTGATATTGAGGACTTTTTCTTGATGGTTTTGGTATTGTTATAATTTTTATCTCAGATGATTGAGTTAATTATTTCTATAAATGGATGACGAACGATGAATGGATATGTTCCCTTATATCATAATTTAGATTAATTTTGAGGGAAATTATATCATTGGGGTATATTATATATTTACATTTTGGAAGAACTTGTTTTAATATAACCTTAGGAACCTGAATATTATGTTTTTTTAGTTAAATAGTGTGAGATATGAGTTGGGGCTCCTCAATCTGGAACTATAAATATAGAACATAAAGAATGAGGTTAAAACTATCCCATATATCACATATTAATTTGATAATATTTTTCTATATATCTTTATAATTGGTATACATACAACCTAGATCATTTAACTTTTGTGTTATGGTTCCCTAGATAGTGGTATAAACATTAGCATATAACAAGAATTTGTTTTTGTATGACAATTTACTTTTAAAATAACATACGTCTTTAAGTCTCAAAGAGTATGAGAGTATAATATGAATTAATCAAGAATAATGATATTTGTTTTAATGTGAGGGAAGATTTCCAGTAATGTTTCACTAATATAAAGTTTTATATTTCCCCTCATATCTTTAATGGAATGGATCATATTTATAGATTTTTCTGGGAGGAAGTGGTTCCTCTATTTTTTCATCATATTTCATACATTATAAGTGGGTTTATTCATTGTTACAAATATATAGAGATTCTATTGATGGTTTGGGAATGGCTGGTTTGTGTTTATTACAGGATTTCCCACTCATCGAGATTGCCACATCATTAAGTTGTACACAAAAGGGTTTTGTACAACTTGATTCTCCCCTTATGATTATTGAAGGGAAAACCATATTGGTGATGCTTTCCTTCATAATTTTAATTCTTTATAGTTTAAATTTAGTTATGAAACCTCATAATTATTATTTTTTATTGTATTAAATGGGTGTTAATGTAATGGGAGATTAAAATATGAGAAATTGGTTTGAGATTTTTGGTTTATCTAATAATTATATTTATGTTATTGGTTTGGTTTGGTTTTTTCATGGACTATCATAATTACAAGAGAAAATATTTGAATTTTGGTTATTGAAATTCAAACTATTTGTGGGGTATAATTTTTTAGAGGTATAGTAATTTGGATCATGTAGCTTATTAGGATATTTATGATCCTTACATGATATCAAGTAAATACATTGAAACATGTATTAAAATTGTCTTCACACTATTGTTTATGTGAATTTAGTCAATTGTCCGCTATGTATAGTCCTACTAGAAGTACGTTATTTATTTAATTAATCATCAAAAAAGTATAAGGTCTATGGTCATTTTTTTCTAATTTTGTAAATAGGGTCAATATGTTAAACATAATGAACTTTTACTAAATTTATTTTCTCATATTTCGAAGATAAGCTCTAGGTTTATACATAAAGCTTTCATCATCTCTTAAAATTTTTATTAGATCATATATATAAGGATTATAAAAATAGTTAGAGGTTCCACATGTGTGGTTTTGGTTTAAATCTTCTAGATATCCACAACAACCATTGAGGAATTTTTAATTTAAAATTCCAATTACACTTCATGTCTATAAGTTGTTTTGTTTCATATCCATAACCATTCATTAAATATTATAATTTTTGGGAGTGAATAATCATGTTGAGGTTCTATGTATATGTTATATTTAATCCTTTCTTATATTTTACAAGAACACTTTTCACTTTTTCAATTAAATTTTGAATGACCTTTTTAAGGGAAATATTCTTTTTGTGGGGGAAGTATTACTTAAAATCTACATTTATAATTTGTTCCATTAATGGATTGGTGATTCTATAAAATTATTTACCCCATTATTAACTGGATATTGTTTTGTTAAAATTGTTGTGTTTCATCTTGAATAACTAAATTTGTTAAGGATTATTTCATCAAATTCTTTGGCATGAATGTAAGGAATTAGTGACTCCATATCATGGATGAATGAAAGGTGGTTTAAGATATGTGGTTTATATATATATATATATATATTTTCTCCTTGTGTAGTATTCATAATTCATGAGGGATCATTGGTTTAGAAATATTTTAGGTAGTCATTCATGGTTTGATCTACTATACTCTCCAATATATGGGATATATCATTTGAATTCTCCATTTCATTCCTTGGATAAAGAAATATTTTTCTAAAAGACCACCAATAGGTGTGAATAATGAAATAGAAATTCTAAAATAATATATATTTACAAGAAGAACAAGAAACAAAATTCTCTCAATTCCATCCTCAAAGATAACTTAAATATTTTTTTATAGAGTATGGTTCACTATCCAATTTTAAATTATTATAAATCACTAGGGTAGAAAAAATTGTGTAAATCTAGTGGGTGATTTAATTTCCATTACTCCCAATATTACATAACTTTTTTTCTTGTCTCCTCTTTAATATTCCTAAAAAGAACCTAAATAAATAAAAATTAGGATAGATAACTCGAAGATGAAATTTTTTTCTATGATTTAATTTATTTCGACATTCATTTTTCGGCTAATTGGTGTTCACACAAAATAGTTATAGCATAACTTTTGGGATGACTTTTTGAGCCATGAAATTTATCCCAAAATTTACTATTCAACCTAAGAATCTTAAATCAACTCCAAAATCAATGAATTATCATTCCAAATAGTTTAGTTAATATTTTACCATTATATAATCTATCCATATTAAAAAATATATAATTATTAGATAAAAATTGTTGACTTTATATCCATTTTAATTAAATATTTCACAATTTGTTTCCCAAAAAATCATGGATTAGAGGAACAAGATATCAGTCTTCCATTGTTAATATTATCTTGGTCACTAATGACATATTATTTCCCAGAAATTAAAAAAACAGTATAGAAATTATAAATTCAATATTTAGTCATGATTTTTATAAAAGGTGATGTTTAAATAGGTTTAGATTAATATATTTTAAAAAAAAATTTACATATGAAGAGAAATAATGTTTTAATTATAAAATTCATTAAACTTTTATTTTATTAACAAAAAAATCACATGAAGAATATTCAAAATAAAAATTATCCACTTTCAGTAGCTAATCAATAGTTCTTGTTTCATGGTTTCATTTTAGGTCATTTATATTGTGGGAGTTATATTTTGGTCAGTTATAATTGTTATATTATCTATATTTTTTGGATTGTGGTTTTATTATAGTTTAATTATATATATAATGTCATTATATTGTTATAATGGTTGTAAAATTACCCTTTAGTGTTTAGGTTTTTTCCTTTGGCTTACATGTTATCATTATTTATATTTCCTCAATGTTTAAATGTTATGCTATTTTTCATTAAAGATATTCTTCTATCTTATTTAATTACTATATTGGGAGTATTGTTTCATATTATTCCCTTATTATCGCTCAAAATTTATTCCAAATATTTTTAATATATAAGTCTTCTAAGTTACATTGTTGGTTTAGTTTGGTTCAATGAGTTATCCATATTGGTATATTTTAAAATGATATCAAATCCCACTTATGATTGTTGATTTTAGGAATAAATAAGGGATAAGATTTGAGGGATTCATGAAGTAACCCATAAAAAATCAATGAATGTATAATTATGGAGTAATATTGAGTTACCTGGGATAGTTTAGGTTGAAAAGGTCTTTTTTTGAATATATTTCATTGTGAGTCACATTTATCATGACTAGGTCTACCGATGAGTATAATGATGGAACATGACATATCATATATATGTCTATGATTATTCTATGTATTGTTGAAATCACATGGTTGGGTATATTAATAGAAACATAATAAACAATTAGTAGTTTTTTCCTAAGTATTTATTAATGATAATTGTGTTAATGAATAAATATAATTTATTTACTCTGTGTTTTTTCTATTTAAATAAATATTCATATTTTGACTAATGGTTTTCTAAAATTAAATAATTTTATTTTTAATATTTTAAAAAATCGTGGAAAATTTCATAACTAAGATATAGAAATGGGTTTTAGTCTGTCCTTTTCTATGTTTCCCATAAATTTGATAAAATGGTTTATCCTTAAATAGAAGATATAATGTAAATTTAAAATTTAATATGGAATATAAAACCTCAATGAACATTTGTTACTACACCAGAATAGGCTAATGAGAACACTCCTCCTTGGAATTCAGATAATTTGTAGGTTCTATAGATGAATTCTATGATGCTCTAAACTATAGGAATAGAGTATTTTGATAAGAACATAATATTATTATTATTATGTAGTATTTACAGTTCTATAATCCTCTGCGTTATCTCAATTATGTCTCTATAAAATATGCATAGAAATGGGTTAATTATATTCATCACATTTTCTTAGAGAATTGAGGCCCTTGAGAAGAACTGGATTCTATCAGGGAACATATTTCTCAAATATGATACCTATATTTTGGATTTTATGATCTATGTGGAAAAATATAAGGGTTTATATTGGAATCGTTGTTATGATTTTTTAATGAAATTAAATCATGACACCCTTCATCAGGTTAAAGTTAATGAATTTATAGAACTCAATATAGGAGAAATTGTGGTTATACAATAATAGTTCTTGATTTCCAAACTAATCCATTTTCAAACTGAAATGAGTTGAAAGAAGGAAACTATGTCTAGAATCTATGAAAAAATGTTTAAAAGAGATTTATAAACTCAAGTTATGATTATTAGCCTCTATATTTTTTTATATGTGTTAAAGAAAGTAGTGTTGGAAGAGGTAGGTTCACAAGGAATCCACAGAGCTTCTATATTTACCTATGGTCAATGAATACGTGGAGGCTCATATCATAGTAAAAAAAGGAATAGGTGAGATAAGACCTGAGGTGAATTTTTATTGTAAAATCCAAGTAAAAACAATCTTATTTCTTAAAAATTTAAGATATCATGGATTCATAGCTTTATATATAGTCAATAAAGACACACTAAATGAGAATATACCTCTTCATACATCCCAAATTTCCAATGAATAAAAAATTTACTTTCGAAAAAATTATAATGTTCAATTAATTAATTTATTTTTAATGATATAACATAAATAGTTATTTACTAATTTATCACATATGTAGTTTTATTTTTTTAATACATGTTTTTAAAAAAATTATAATTCAATTTTATGAATAAAAAATATTTATTAAAATTGTTCTATAAAATATAATTTAAATATTCACAAATATTTAAACTAAAATAATAATTTATTTGTAGTTTATTTAATTTATAAATTGGTCCGTAATATAACAGCCTGATTATTTGTGAATGTTTTTGAAAAAATTTAATTTTATTGATATCTTGTATTACACCCAACACCAATTTTATCATTCTATTACATGCAACATTGAGTTTTAATAAAAACATGATATACTATTAATATAGTTATTTAAATATGACCATTATAAAATATCCCTTAAACCTAGAGATATGAATTTAAATAACTAATTTTTAAATAATATGTATAATATTTTTGTAATGAATTTATATTGACAAAAAAGTCCATCATTTTCATAAAGATCATTATATGTTTCGAAAAGACTATTTTCTTAAAAAAATTATTTTTGTTAACATTAAAAAAATTAATTTTTCCTAATTTTGTAAATTTAATTGGGTAAAATAAACTTCATTTTTTAATTAATCATGTCAAAATTATATTAGAGTATTTTTTAGATTTTTCTTAAAAGTTTCAGTTTTTTTTGAATAGTGAAAAAACTAAATATTAATTTTAAAAAGGCTATTAGTTTAATTAATTTATATAGAAAATTGTATTTTAAATTGGGTTTAATGTAAAATTAGTTTAATTATATATCAAATAATATCATTATAGTCATTTAATTATATTTAATAATAAAATTTTATATAAAAACATAGTCAGATTTTTAATGTTTTCTCTTAAAGAACCCTCTTTTCCATTACCTTTGTGAGATTAATTTTAAATTAAATATTTCTGGTTAAGAAAATGGAATAAAAAATGGATTTATTATTTTTTATTCATAAAAATTTATATTTTAAAATAAGGTCATTGATGTTTTTTACCATACTCAATAGTAAACATAGTAAAAATTATTTATCATGGTTTAGGTAAAAATTGGTTTATCATGTCATTAAACTTAAAGGATAAGGGTTAAAATAACCCAAAAAATTGTCACAATCCACATTTCATGAAATATTTTAAATGATATGTTCTCGTCTTTATAATAGACCATTATTTGATCCTTTTGAAATGAAAAAAAATATAAGAGTGTAATTATTTCTTTGAGAAAGATTACAAGTGTGCTACTCACCTCAGTTACAAAAGGTCATTCCCTTTACTCTCTTATTCCAAACATTAAAACATTTTTCATAAATCAATAACCCAAATAACATACTAAATTCCCAAAGATAATTTTATAAGAATTATGTTTTCAGAAATCCAACGTATGAAGGATTTGTGTTCAATCCTAAGGATGTTACCTGGATTAAAGGTAAAGTTATTCAATTAGAATTTTTAAATTATTTATTCCTCCACCTCCTTAAATTATTATTATTTAATTTTGATACGATAACCTCCTTATCTTATAAATAATGAGGTGATTTTAATTTTTGGTCATTACCAACACATAATTTCACTTCAATCAAATGGGATATTAAATAATCATTCTTATGTATAAAGGACTACCGCCTCGTGAACCGATATCATTCATTATTACATTAACACAAATCATGGTTTTTTATTTTGAAGAATATAAATTATATATATCATATTTATAAAATAATTTTACTACTTTGGTCATTATATCATATATAACGTTTTATATTCCATTCTATAGTGGATACAATGACATCACTTGTATGTATGGTGGAGTACCACCTTGTGAAGAGATGTGATGCATTTTTCACTAGCGCTTTACATGGAAGATAACATTGAGAAATATATGTGATATAAATGAAATAATTATTATATTAATGATAAATTTTGAATTATAAAATTATAATATATCATTTTATTTCATGGATTTCGACAGACAAAAAGATGATAACATCAGTAGTATATGTGTGGACTACCACCTTCACGAAATGTTGTGACTCTTTTTTCATCACCACACCACATGGATGAAATGTATTAGTAAATTTTAAAAAATAATATTTAATTTATGATATTATAAAAAAAATTAAATATCAAATTATTCTAACCTTCTTTCCAAAACGGTCCTTAAAAAATGGAAATGTTACTTATGCGTACGTACGACCTACCATCTCAATGATCGTAAAGTACTTAATTTATCAAAACCATAAATCATGATTGGTAATAAAAGTATTATTTATATAAAAATATTATTATTATTTCTTGATTATAATTCTATATATTGTGGAATTATTATTGACTAAATAGTCTTAAAATTAAAAAATGAAAACATAAATGAAAAAAAATTATTTCCCAAAACATAAAATTAACATCGAATTATTAATAAATGCGAAATAAAAGGTAATAAATAACTCATATATAGTATTATACTTTTAATTGTGGTTATTTAATATATTTGTAATAAAATTATATAAATTAAACATGAATTTATAATGTGTACAAAGGATATATAGAATTATCTTAAGTGTGTTCTCGTCTCACTTTTATTTTTTTGAGATATATGCCATATTCACCACTAGTTTTTTTCATGTGGTGTATACACAGAATATTAATGTATTTTATAACTAATTTCATGAAAATATTTATGATTTAAAAATTCACATGACATTATCTATTTTTCTAGGTTTTGATCATGATATTATGAACATTGTAAGGGATTTCTGACTCACTTTTTACATCTGTGAGACACATTTCATATTCACAACATATTTCATTTATGTAGGGTGTATAATACCAAATAATTTATTTTATTATAATTATATTATATTTAATTTTTATTTAAATTTTGAATTTTAGGATTTACATTTCATAGGGCTTACGGTTCAACGGTTACAAAATTAGTAACATATTTTTTGTCTCAATTTTCTATCTTTGAGACATATGTTTTATTGTACACCTATATTCTTCTATAAGGTATATATACTTCCCCTTTGATATGTTATATAATTGAAACACACATTTTTATTTTATTTTTTTTATTTTTTTATTTTTTTATTTATTGGATCTTAGGATCCGAAATATTACAAAAGCGATATGTGATTGTTTTCTCAATATTCCATCTTTGAAACGTATGTTATGTTATACACATATATTATTTCATGAGGTTTATATAAAGACAATTTCACATGTAATATAATTAATGTATTTATAATATTGATATTTTATGATTATTTTAGTGATATTCTTTCATAGTTATTATGTTGTAATGTTTTCAAAGTGGTAAAAAAATTATGTTACAATATAATTGTTTATAGAGATTGTTTATGATTATGGATCTGATGATAAAATAATAGGATCCATCCATAAGAAAATCATGAATAATTTTTTCCTATGTTTATTTCATGAGAATAAAATTTTCCCATTCATTATCTTCTCTACATTTTTTCAAGAGTTCAAAAATAAATTTTTGAGAAAAAACATCATTGGTCAAAAACACTTTTTCTTCCCAAACCATGTTTTGTAAATAAATTCAAAAATGTTTTTTACATTTTTAAAATGGATTATCAATGTCATTTTTTACCATGTTGGAATTTTTTTAAAAACAATTGAAGGTAATTTTCATTTAATTTTAAAAAAAATTAATGCTTTTTTTTTCTGAACATCTGAAAAGAATATTTGTTTTTTAACATGTATATCATTAGAAATATTTCACACTTTAACTACTTCATAATTATTTCAATATTAAATTTTATATTTGAAAATATATTTTCAAAGAAAACTTTTCCATAAATATTTGGGTTGCTGATTTTATATTTTAAACAAATGATTTCATAGTTTTAAATATTTTAAAAATGTTATAGTATTTTAGAAGTGTTTTTAAATAATAAAGTATATTTTACCCAAGAAATATGTTAAAGTGTTTTTAAAGGTTAATTTAATATTTATCAATGTACATATTCAATGAAAATGATTTTCAAAATGTATTATTATTTTTTAGTATTAAAAATTAATTTTAAAAGAAAATTTATCTTTCTCAAGAAACATTTCATGTGATTTATCATTAAAAATCATTATCCATATAATAGGAAATAAATTGATGTAACTTATGATTTTTTTGTATATGAACCAATATTACCATTATTATTATTTATTTGAATGAATTTTTTGTAGAAATATTTTTATGAAACCTATTTCTCTTTAATGGGCTATAGAATATTAAAATACATTTGAAACCCTATTTTTCATGGCTTATGATAGAATAAAATATTTAAATGATAATAAAACCAGTCTATTTTACAAAGGTTATGATATAATGAAATATTTATGGACCCCATTTCATTTCATAGGTTATGATAAGGTTAATTTTTTATCATCTTGTCACACACATATGATTTATTTTCATTATATGATAATAGATACGTTATAACCAAGGATGATTGTTTTTTTATAACTTAAGATGGTGGTTAAATGATAACCAATTATGGGTCAAAATTCTATCTCCCTCTAATGCATTAGGTTATAATTTATATCTCATTAGTTTGATAGGACTGGAAATGGGAGTGAACCGGGTTCAGTAAGGTGCATTTTCTTCTATGATGGTCTTGGGAGTGAATCTTGACTACAATGATGGTTTGGGGTGTGAATTCATTCCACTATAAGCAACGGATTTCTATAAGAGAAGGTGGTGTGTCATTATCACATAGTGTATCCACACATGGA
Source organism: Viscum album (assembly GCA_963277665.1). Taxonomy (NCBI): domain Eukaryota; kingdom Viridiplantae; phylum Streptophyta; class Magnoliopsida; order Santalales; family Viscaceae; genus Viscum; species Viscum album. Next base: position 158,357,055 of record OY728155.1, on the reverse strand, counting down.
GTTACCAGATAAATCTTTTCAATATGACTTGACTACTGAGGAACATATTTTTTATACTTTTCTATATTCCATAATTCAATGTGCAATGCCAATTTTATAATATCTCAGATCATTTTTTTTATTTCATTATTATTCATTTCTTATGAATATCCAATAACAATATTAGGATTCATTATTTTGATCCTAGATATGTAAGTTATTGGTTTGATATGTTATTATCATGTTCTCATACCCTTATACTCATGTTATGTTTATTTATTTCCCTTGTTTACCCTTATTGAGTATCCGAACTCACCCTTTCCTAGGATTCATTTCCCTAGGTTATTAAAAAATGTTTTATATAGGATATTTCTATGAGTATTATTAAATGGGAAGATATTTGTAAAAAAAATTCAATATCTTTTGTCTGATTAGAATATTATTTTCCATGTTTCTAGAGCCACAAAGCTATTATGGTCCATATGTGTTTATTTGTGTAATTTAATGAATATTAATGTATGATAGGCCTATGTCATTATATTTTTTATCAGAGGAAATGTTTTTTTAACAATTACAATCCAGTATCAGAAAACTTTAGTCTAATCACTTGTGATATTTCTAATGATATTTCTAGAGATCTCTCTAATGATAAGTATAAGTATGAGTAGAAGTCTTGAAAAAGTTTCATGAATTTTGGAAAATGATAGATAAAATGGTTTCCATTAAATTATATACATTTATAGGTTGATGCTTCTTTGATATAGAGGTACCTAGGGGTAATAACTCAAAAACAAGTGCATTATGCTGGAGTCAATCATCACCTGGTGCACAAAAATGGGGCTTACTGTAGACCTATATTGATACTCCTATGGGATATAATTTAGAAATTCACTATCTCTTTATGAGACATCCTAAAGAATTTAAATAGATGTTGACTATGAATTACCAATGATAAACCTAAGGTGGTAATGACTAAAAATTATTATGTCAATATTTTTACATCCTTCATGAGATTTTCATGATCATTTTGTTTCACATTATTATTAATGTTGCTCACACCATGTTTTTTGGGTTCTATCAAAGGATGGAACCATAAAGGGACTTGTTAATACTAAATATGACTGCATATTTGGTGAACATGAGCAACAAAATTGGATTATGACTATTGGGATAGATATTTTTATTATTCCTAATCATTTCTCATGATATATGACTAACTACATGATGGTTTATTGGATTACTACAGCATTAAATGAGAGGAAGAAGATTTTTTTATGAAAGATCATATAGTAATAAACATAGAGGAATGAAAATGTATCTTCTTACAAGTCAATATAGTAGGAAGATGGACATAGATGAATAACTCAAATGGAGTGGATGATATTACCTTTGTTGAAAAAACGACATAATGGGACTAATTTTAGAGGAGTTTAGTGTCTTATATGTGAGGAGTAAGGTAATTATCCAACTCAATTACCTGACATAAGAATTAACTTCTAGACCATGAAATAACTTATTCCATATCAACCATTTAAGTGAAAGGATTTAAATATTTATGTATTAGGATTCTAGAATTATGTTGTATAAGTATTTTATCAAAAATATTTTTTTGGTAATAACTATAAAACACTTAAGGATTACTTTATTTTTGAATCATATATTACTCCACGTGAGTTGAAATTAAGAGTTATGGATTCTGTCATGGGTTTATAAGTTAGAGGTTGATTCTATGTTCAATCTCTTAGAAGTCCATCATGAGGTTTTATGTGATGAGATTTTACCCAGATTAAACGGTATTTTAAGATATTATTATAGAAAGATAACCCTTTGGTTTTAAAAAGGAATGAATTATTAGTTATATGTGATTAAAGATATTTGTAACATTTAGTGTTTATTGTATCATTGATATTATGGAAATTATTGTTTATTGTAATTTTAGAACTTTTTTATTAACATACCTTCAAAAAAAGGATAACTCATAAAACTGATAATAACATGTTTCATTTGGAAAGGTTGTGGCTCTTAAAGCCACAACCAAAGGGAGATAAGGATATAATACTAATTAATGTATTATATAAAATATTAATTCTAGTGGGAAAAAATAGATATATTTCAATGAATGTATGGTTAGTACGTCATCAATTTATGGATAAGAGGAAAATATATAAAGGGGTGTTACAACCATTATCTATACCAGAAAAAAAATGGGAATACATCGCCATGTAATTTGTTTTCAAAAATACCTAAACATATAATGGGAATAATGCTACATTGTTTTTAGTTCATCACTATTCAAATTCATTTCTCTTTATCTATATCAGAGAATATTTTCAAGGGATAAGTTTTACAAGATATACATTAAAGAAGTTGTAATTTTTAGTAGATTTCCACATTAAATTTTAAATTATTGGGATTAGATATTTAACTCCACCTTTAGGTAAATTCTTCCGCAATATCTTAACATATAGTTGTGTTTCATCACTATTAGAACAATTAAAAACCTAGAGGATAGATATTATCTTGTTTAGTGGACTTCAATGGTTTTTGGGATCACACTATCCTGTAGTTTAGTTTCTCTACAACAATAGATTTAACTCGATCATTTATATAGATCCTTATGATGACGTGATATATACTGTGATTAACTTATAGAAATAAATCTATTAGGACCTCAACAAGATAATGAGATAGAATTGAAGGTTATATCCATTCAGAAATATTTAAGTACATCACAAAGTTGAAATAAATGTAATGAGGACAATGTTTGAAGTGATCTAAAATTTGATTTTTGTGAGACAGTAATTCTATGAATTTTTCCATTGAATAAATAAGGGAAAACTAATACCAAGATATATTGGTGCCTTTAAAATACATGATATTATTGTGATTGTAACTTATCATTTAATGCTTCCAACAAACCTCTTTCAGGATCATGATGTGTTCCATTTATCATTCCTAAGGAAGTATGTACCTGATCCATCACATTTAATTAACTTAGAGCTCATATAGCTTGATTATGAAATTTATTATCAAGAATAACAGGTATAGATTTTTTTATTGAAGATGGAAAGTTATATGAAACAAGGCCACCAACTTAAAGAAGATACGTAGGACCCCAGTGATGTAATGACGCAAAAGTACACTCGGTCATTGGTATCATTGTGATGAATTTCAGAAATAAACTTCATTTGAAGGATAATAGAATGTTAAAACCCTAGTTTTTGTGAATTTGTTTTAGATTAACTAAAATTATTTGATATCATGCATACATGCAACACCGTGTTTAACTTGTGTTACGCACAATTCTACGTTTTATCAAAACTATGATATATTAGTAATATAGTCATTCAAATGACACAGTTATAACCAATCCCTTAAACTCAGAGATAATAATATTAATAATTAATTTTAAAATATTATGTATAATGATTTAATAAAAGGAAAAAATGACAAAATAGTACTTAAGTTTCATTAAAATTTTTATATATTTAAAAAATATTATTTTCTCAAAAAAAATATTTATTTTTGTGACCATTTATAAAATTAATTTTTCATACTTTTTTAAAAATAATATGATAAAATAATATTTATTTTCTAAATTATCTAGTAAAAAATAGGATAGGGTTAATATTTTTGGATTTTTATGATAATTTTTATTTTTTGATGTGTAGTTAGAAATTTAAAATATTAATTGAAAACAACCACTACGTTTAATTATTCTATAAATATAAATTATATATTGAATTTATATGAATGAAAATTTAGTTCAAATATATATCTATTACTTCAATTTGGGTCATTCGAATAAATTTGATAATGAATTTTTTTATAAAACATTTTCAAACTTTTGAACGTTCTCTCTTTAAAAAACACTTTATTGTCGTGTTTGTTGGATTAATTTTAAATTATACTTTTTGAATTGTGTGAATTTAATTTTAAAAAATAAAATATATATTTATAAAATAATTATTTATATTTTATATTAGGGTCAATTTAATTTTTTTCCCATAATGAATATTAAAAATATTACAAATTATTTGTTGCAGTTAAAGTAAAAACTCATTTACCGGTGGTTAAACTAAAATGATAAGGGTGTAAAATAACCCAAAATATTGTCTAATAATGATTGTATTGGAATATTTAGACCTTATATCTTATATTTTCAAAACATTTCTATTATTTAATCCTTGTTACATGAAAAAACATGGGTTAATTCATTATTTCAAAAATAATATGAAGTGTGTTTCTCACCTCATTTAAAAAAGGCTACCCTCTTTACTCTCTTATTAACACCACAAAACCATTTTTGTTAAAAAATAATAGAAAAATTAATTTCATAACTTCCCTCCCCTAATCCTAGAAGATATATTTTTTATAGAAATATAAACTAGTAAGGAATTTGGCGCAAACCAAATGAGGTTACTCAAAGAAGGGGAAACGTTCTTCAACGAGCATTATTATTTTATTTCTTTCTACACCTCCTTCAATTATTAGTATACAAATAATATATAATAACATTTTTATATTACATATGATGATATTTTTTATGCTAATGACTAAAACTATTTTTACTTCCATCAAATGGGTTACGAAATTGTCATTCGTGTGTATGACGAACTACCTCCTCTGGGACCAATTTCATTCATTTTTCCATTACCTCCTCTTGAGGTTGGGTATGAGGATAGATATAAATTATACATACACATATATATATATATATAATAATTATACCTATGTATTCATTATGTAATATAAATTGTTTTAATTTCCATTCCATAGAGGATACGACAACGTCGCTCATCTGTACGACGGACAAGCACTTTGTGAAGTGAAGTGATTTAATATTCACTAACAATATACATAGAAGATAATGAGGAAACATTTCATTGATATATATATAACAAAATTATTGTATTAATGACATATTTTTCATTCTTAAATGATAATATATCATTTTATTTCTTACCATTACATTAACTAAACTATGGTAACATCGTTCGAATATGAGTGGACTACCGCCTTCACGAAGCGATGTGTCTCTCTTTTCAAATCCACACCACTTTGATGACCTGTATAACTTTATTTAAAGAAATAATAAGGTATTTATGATATTATTATCATTAACTAAATATGAAATAATACTTAAATCCTTCCTATAATGATTATTAAATGTTTTAAATGTTAATCATTCGTATATAAGATCCACAAACTTCGTGATTATATCATACTTCATTTTTCAAACTCATATTTCATTATTCATATTAAATGTAAAAATTATCTATAATTATTATAATTATTTCAGGGTTTTTATTCAAGAAATAATTTAACCATGGTAAAATTAAGGGTACACAAATTCACAAATCAAAACATACATGAAAAGAAAAACAGTTATTTCCCAAAACATGACTTTTTCTTTGAATTGAAAATAAATAGGTAATAAAATGTCATATAAAAATCATATATGGTATGATATTTATAATTATGGTTATTTAATAGATGTAAAATAAATTTAAATTTATTATATATGATTTTAACACATGTATAAATGAATTCGAGACTTACTGTAAGGGTTTTCTAGACTCAGCTTCATTTTAGTGAGATATATACAATATTCACCACTTATTTTTGTCATGTGGGGTTTGTAATGAAAATTAAATTGTTTTATAATTAATTTAATTAATATTATTTTTATTTATAAATAAAAATTAGTTTCTCTATTTCACGGGGTCTTGATCAAGAGATTAGTAATGTTGTAAGGGATTTTCATCTCAATTTTTAATTCTTTGAGATAAATTCCAAATTCACCACCTATTTAATTTATGTGGTGTTTATAATTACAATTATTGTATTTTATGGTAATTCTATATAAATTTATCATTATTTTTATATTAAAGTAATGTTTTATATTTTATGTGGATTACAATTCATAATTTACCAATGTGGTAAGGGATTCTTTGTCTTAATTTGCCTTCTTTGAGGCATATGCTCTATTGTGCACCTATCTTCTTCAATGAGATGTAAATTATACCCCTTTGATGTGTTATAAAATTAATATACTTATATTAATTATATTTTTATTTTTATTTTTTGTTTTCCTTTATTTTTACTTATGATTCAAAAGATTACTAAAGTGGAAAGGTATTTGTTTTCTGATTTTTCATTCTTTGAGAAGAATATTATGCTATGGACCTATATTATTTAAAAAGGTATATATATAGTATTTTTCACATTTACTTTTAGGAAGTTATTCATACTCATGATATTTTACATTTATATTAATGATATTCCTTCATGGGTCTTATATTTCAATGTTACCAAAGTGGAAAATATTTTATATTACAGTCTCATCCTTTATAGAGATTACTTATGACTATGTTTCTGATGATTAAATTTTATGATTAATCTCTCAAGAAACTCATTAATTGTTTTATCCTTTAGTTATGTTAGGGTAATAAATTTTTTCCCTTAATTTTATTCTCTTCATGTTATCAAGATTTTAAGAATAATATTTTTCATAAAAATTATTTTTTTGTCAAAACCCCTTTTCTCCCAAACACTTGTTTTCTAAAAATGCGTTAAAAAATGATTCACAAATTTTTAAAATTATTTATTAAATAAATATATAGAAATTTTTAAATTTTCTTCAAATTGTTTGAAATGATATTTCATGCTGCTTCCAAAAAATTAGCTTGTCTTTTATAGAAAATGTGAAAAAGCCTTTGCTTCTTTAACTTGCACTACATGAAAAATATTTCTTATTGTCATGACCACTCAATGATTTTATGATTTCCATAAAAATTTTCAATGTTTTTTTTAAATAATAATTTTTAAAAATTATTTGGGGAACATTTTTTATTCTAAATAAATTATTTCAATGTGTAAAGTACTTTGAAAATGATTTATTTTAAATAGTACTTTTCAAAGAGGAAAGGATATTTTAATCAATAAATGATTTAAATTATTTTTAGGGATTCCAATATAAATTTTCAAATTTTATTTTCAAATAAAATATTTTTTTAAATGTCATATGAATTTGTATTTTTACAAAGTTATTTTTCAAATAAAATGTATCTTCCTTAATAAATGTTCAAAGTTATTTATCATTTAAAATAATTCACTATATATGATGAAATCCTTTGATGTAGCTTATTATTTTCCTGTGAGAAGATCCATGGAGACCATTCTTATTATTTCTCTGAATGGTTTTTTTATATGAATATATGTTTATGAATCCCATTTCTCTTCCATGGGTTGTACAACCATAAAATATATATGAAACACACTTATTTTTATGGTTTATGATTTGATGAAATGTTGATATGATTATGAAACCTGTCTATTTAACACAGGTTATGAAAGGATAAATTTTTTAAGAGATAAATTTCATTTCATGGGTTATATTATGTGGAATGTTTTATGATCTTGTGGAACACATATATATATTATTTTCATTATGTGATGGTTATTACGTTATAACCAAGGGAGGTGGTTATTTTATAACCAATGAATGTGGTTAAGTTATATAAATATTATTGTGGGAAAAATATCTCTTTCAAATGAATTTTTTAAAGATTTATATCACATGTGATAGACAACACTTGAATAGGTTGTGAACCTGGTTCAGTAAGGGACTTTGTCCGCTGTGATATCTTGGGAGTGGACCTTGAATACCATTTTGAATTGGGGTGTAAACTAATATAACTACGGGGAATGGGATTCCATTAGGGATGGTGGTGTTTCCCACCATGGAGGTGTATCCACAGATGGAGGTCCATGGTAAGTCTTATAAATGATCTTACACTAATAAAAAAATGATTTTCAATTATTATTTCTATGCCACAATTCTTTTTATTATTCCAATTTTATTCTCTCATGAATCATGTTCTTTGAGTTCACTATGATTCATGTCTTATAAAATTACATTATTTATGTGATAAATCAGATTTTTTTCATTGATATGAAATGTATTGTTCTCATATGATATTCTCATATTCTCATACCATTATGATAACATTTTTTTTTGAAATTTACTTTTTCACCCTTAGTAGGCATCTGATCTCACCATTTATTATGTTTTTATTCCCTATGTTATGATAAAAGGTTTTAGTACGTTATTTCTATAAATACTACTAATTTGGGAAATATCTAGGGAAACATTAAATATCTTTCACCATATTAAAAAATTAATTATCTTAATTTCAACAGGAACTTAACAATTATGGTCCTTAAGAATCTATTTATGTATTATAATGAATATTCATCTAAATTGACGTAATATACATGTATCATAATCCTAGGTTATTACAGTAGATATCATAGAAAAGTATTAGTTAACCTTTACAAACTAGGATAATGAATCATTATTGATATCTCTATGGATATTTATAAGGATACCTCAAGGGATGTATCTATGGATAAGTCTAAGGATGATTCAATGTTTATGAAAATATCATGTAATTTTGGTAAAGGATAGATCATGGGGATTACAAAAAATTCAATCGATCTCTAGATAATAAATATAATTATAGATGTGTCATAGAGGTGATAGGGGTTATTAACTTTAAAAAGTGTGCATTGAGCTAGAATCAATCGTCACTTAGAGCATGAAAACGAGCCTTGTTTTACCCCTGGTTTGACACTCGAGGGATATATGATTTGGAAATTCAGAAAATCTTTAATAAAAATTATGGAGGATTAAAATTTGTAATGAATATGAATGAACATGCATAAAACTAAGGTGTCATTAGTTAAAAATAATGGTTTTAAAATATGGAAATACAATAAGTTATTTTCAGCATCATGTATTTTACCATTTTTGTTACAATTTATCACACTATAATTTTAGGTTTTGGTCAATATCTATAACCTAAAGGAATCATTAGAACCTTGAATCTAATGGAAACTTTGGTGACTATGAGAAACCAAACTAGATGATGGCTGGATAAATATATATTTTGATTATGTCAAATAGTTATCAAATATATTACTAGTAATGTAATCTATGATGAGATTCCTGAAGAATTAAATAAGTGGAAGATTAACATTTTATGGAATCATATGTGGTAATGAACACAGAGGAATGATGATTGAGCCTCACACATGTCAAGAAGGTGGTAAGAATAACCTATTTTAATATCTCAAATAAAGGGCACGAAGTAATCAATGTGGGAAAGGACATAGAGTGACATATTTTAGAGGATTTAAATGGCTTTTATGCAAGGAAGATGGGAATTGTTGAACTAAATTCCTTTATAAAATAATTAACTTTAAGAATAAAGATGGACGTATTCCATGTCAATCAATAAAGTTGAAGGAATAAAGTATTAATGTATTTGGATTTAAGGATTATATTGTAGAAGTGTTTTCCCTATGGTATTTGGGATATAATAATTATGAAACATCTCAGGAATATGTTATTTTTGGAATTGTATATGTATACAAGTAATATTAACTTAATAGTTATGGATTTAATTAGGGGTCTCTATTTTTGAAGTAGATTATAGGTTCAATGTATATCAAACCACTAATGATGTTTCACATTATGATATTTAATCAAGATTATGGGTATTTGAAGACATATTTATGGAAATACAGGCCTTTGTTAGTAGGAATTCCTTTTACGGACATATAATTATACTTATAGGTAACCTTTACGGTCTATCTTATCTTTGATATTATGTTAATTATGATTTATTTCAATTTTATAATGTTTTTATTAATATATTTTCCAAACAAAGATAAACCCCTAACTGAGTGATAGAATTTTTTTATCTAGAATGGTCGTAGGGCTTAAACCCACAACCATAGGGTGATGATGGTATTACACCTACCACTAGAATATATGATTGATTAATTATAGTAGGACAATATAAGGATAAATATTTCTGAGTATGTATTCTTAGTAAGTTATTAAGTCTATTCGGAGATGCAGAGGTATAGAAGAATGCTACAATAACAATCCATTGCAGAAAAGAAATGGGTAGACATCGCCATAGGTCTTTTTCTCAAACTCCCTAAAAAGATAAAGGGAGTGAAAATACAGGGGTTTCAGTTGATCATTATACAAATTCATTGATCTTTATTGATATTAGGAAATATTTATCCTAGGATATGTTTTACAAGATATACATTAAAGAAGTGGTATGGTTCTGTGGAGTACTCCATTAAATTGTATTTGGTCGAGATCAGAAGTTTACCTTAATTTTTTGGATATGTTTTTAGAAAGATCTTGATATAGAATTGTGTTTTAAAACTATGAGAACAATTCAAACCATAGTGGATATTCTAATATCTGGTCCATTAGATTTCAAAGGTAGTTGGGATCATACCTTCCTCTATTAGATTCTCATTATAATGAAATCTATCACTCAAGAATTTAGAGGGATCTTTATGAATCCCTTTATAGGTATTGGAATGATGTTGCAGGAATACAGTTTTTGGGACTTAAGCTATCTAATGTGAAAATAATGATGGTTAGATCCATTCATCAATAATTAAGTACTACACAAATTTGACAGAAATGTTATGTTGATAATCGTCGATGTGATCTATAATTTATAGTTGGTGTGAAGGTATTTATAGAGATTTATTCTTGGAATAAATAAGGTAAAATAATCCCTAGATATATTAACCCCTTTAAAAAAATTACCATTATGGGACAATATCTTATCATTCGTCCCTTCCAGCGATCCTATCTCTGGTTCATGATGTGTTTGATATATCGCTTCTAAGAGAGTATGCACCTAATCCATCACATGTACTAAACTCATATGTCGTACTAGTGGAGAATAATATTTTATATGACGAAAGACTATTGGAGATTCTATATTGAATATAGAAATTTCTAGGAAACAATACCACTCACCTGGTCAATGTTTTTTTTTGAAACCTCGAGATTAATGAAGATTTTTGGGTACAGGTTGACATAATGAGGAATAAGTATCCTTATTTGTTTGTACCAAAGTGTCGAATTCGAACATATATATTTTAATTTTATGTTGGGTATATTGTAACACCCTTAGTTTTTTGGTATTTTTTGGAATTAATTAAAATTTGATTGATATCTTTTGTTACATGTAGGACCGAGTTTATCTAGTGTCACACACAACACTTAGTTTTAACAAAAATAATGTATATTATAAATATATTTATTTAAATGTAGATTTTATAATATAACCATTAAAATTAGTGATACTAAAGGTAATAAATATTTTTTAATATTATTTATAGTTATTTAATATAAATAAAATATCTTGAAAAAAAATTCTTAATTTTTGTTAAAATCATTATATGTTTTGAAAATACTATTTTGTCCAAAGTTATTTATATTTATATTTATGAACATTAATATAGCTAATTTTTCCCATTTTTATAAAAAAAATTTATAACATAAACTCAAATTTCAAATAATGAATTCAGAATTAGGTTAGGGTGAACTTTTGGGGTTTTTTTAAAATATTCATTTTTTAAGAAATAGTTATAAATATTGAATTATTATTGAAAATTGCTATTTATTTTAATTTATTTATCAAGTGAAATTATATTTTAATTTTTTTAAATTAAAATAATTTCTATAAAAGATCCAATAATTCTGTTTATATTTTTCGAATCAATTCCATATATATAAACATTTTAATCTTATGAATGTTTTCTATTTAAAATCCTGCTTTATCATCACATCAGCAGAATTAATTTTAAATTAAAATTTTCCACTTTTTAAATGTAAATTTGATAAATTTATTAAACAATTGAAATCAAAATAATTCATATTATCTAATAATTTCAACTTAGTTTTTTACCATAATAAATAGTAAAAACAATAAAAATTGTTTTCCAATGTTATGGGAAAATGGGTTTAATAGGGCTTCAACTAAATAGATAAGGTTTAAAAATAACACATACCCTTTACAACACCCATTTATGGAAATATACTGACCTGATATTTTATATTCTCTATAATGGTCTATTATTAGAGGCTTGTGACATGAAACAAATATGTGCGGAATTTTTTCTTTTAAAAAACTTCCAAGTGTGCCACTCACCTCACTTATAAAAGTACACCACATTTACTATCTTATTCACACTTTAAAGAACATTTGGTTTAGAAAATAACTTCCCAAATAACTTCCGAAAATCCCCCCCCCACCTCTCATCCTAAAATTCTTATTTCTACAGAATTCCATGGTGGTTACCCAAATAATAGTTATCTTCAATTAGTATTTTTATTTTATTTCTTCCACCAACTCCTTCAATTATTATTTGAACATGGTGATACAATATCTTCTATATATTAAATATAATATGTTTTTTTATGTTAATTTAATGACCTATAACCATCTATAATCCCTAGAAATGGGTTATGAAGTTATCATGCGTGTGTGTATAGTGGACTACCGCATCATGAACCGTTGTCCTTGGTTTTTCCATTACCACTTGTCACAGTTATGTGTGATTATTGAAATAAATTATGTATATTATATTTATAAAATAATTCTGAATATTTATTAATTATATCTTATATAAATATTTTCTTTACATTCCTTATGGGATACGATAGCGCTGCTCAACTGTATAAGAAACAACCACCTCACGAAGCGATGTCATGTGATTTTTACTAACACTTTACATGGAAGATAATAAGGATAAATATATTTAACATACATGACATAATAATGATATTAGTGAAATATTTATCTTTATTAAAATATAACATATAATTTTATTCGTTACCTTTCCACTCTCTGAAAGATGATAACATTGATCATGTACGTGTGGACTATCTCCTTCATGAAGTGATATAACTCTCCTTTAAATGACACACCACATGGATGAAATGAATAAGTATATGTAATGAAATAATTTGGTATTTAGGATATAATTTTCATTATTTAGTGATAATATATTTCTTACCACTGTTAAACAATGATCACTGAAAATTGTAAATGATACTCAGGGGTATATATGACATATTGTCTCCACTATCGTAAGATACTACATTTTTCAAACCCATTTTCATGATTTGTATAAAAAGACGAATTGATGTAAAAAATTATAACTATTTAACAGGTTTTATTATGTATCATATGGAAATATGATCTATTTAAGAGTAATAAAAGTAATAAATCAAAATAAATATGAAAAATAAAGCATTAATTTCCCAAAACACGACCTTATCATCGAATTGTAAATAAGATAGTACTAAAATGTCGAAAAAAATAATATATATTATGATATATATAATTATGGTTCCTTAATATATTTATAATAAACTTATATTTATTATATAAGGATTTTTAATGTTTATGAAGGATGTCGAGACTTACAGTAAGGATTTTCACATCTCACTTTTATTTTTGTGAGATATATGCCATATTCACCTCTTATTTTTGTCATGTGGTGTATATAATGACCATTAATTTTTTAAATGAATCATTTAATGAAAATTAATCAGATTTAAAAATCTACATGAGATTCTTTATTTAATGGGATCTTAATCCATATATTTCCAAAGTCAAATGGGATTTTAGTCACACTTTTTACTTCTGTTGGATAAATACAATATTCACCATCCATTTCATTTATTTTGTGTGTATACTAATCATTCATTTATTTTATGATTATTATTATGAATTTTATTATTATTTAAATATAAATTTTTGGATATATATTTCATGGGGTTTATAGTTCATAATTTTTCAAAGCGGTAATTTATTTTTTGTCTAAACTCTCATTCTTTGAGGAAAATGTTTTGTTCTGCACTTATCTCCTTCCATGAGGTGTATATACGCCTCCATTGGCATGTTAAATCAGGAATATAATTTTTATAATGTATTAGAGTTTAATTTTATGTTATTATTTATTATGTCTTAGGATTCAACAGATTACTAAAGTGGTAAGGGATATTTTTTTTAAATTTTCCTTCTTTGAGACTTATATTATGTTATACACCTATATTCATTACCAAGGTTTATATAATGTCACATTGATATGTAATATGATGAATTTACTTATAATAAATAAATTTTATGTTTATTTTAATGATATTTCTTCAGGGGTATTACATTTCAAAGTTAAAAAGATGTAAATATTTTTTATTACAATCTAAACATTTAACGGGATTGTTTATTACTATGTTTATGATGATCAAATATTATTATCCACATATAAATATTCTCATAAATTTTATTTTCCTCTTTTAAATTTATAATAACAAATGTTTTTTCATCATTTTATTCTCTTCATGTAATCATGATTTACAAAAAATGTAACAAAAATCATCTTCTCGGCAGAAAATGAGTTTTCATCCAAAACCATGTTTTCTAAGAAAATTCAAAAATGTTTTTATGATTTATTATATTATTTATAAATAATTTTTACCCATGTTTAAATTATATTTAAAAAAACATCATGAATTTTTTTTAAACAAGACATGTTTGGATTTTAATAAAAATGTGAACAGAATATTATTTTAATATGCACGATAAGAATAGTTTCCTATGATATCGTGAACTATCAAGGATTTAAAGCTTCACTTAAAAATTTTCCAAGTCAATTTAAAATAAAAAAATTTCATAGTTATTTGAGAAATTTTCTTAGATTTTAAAAAAATTATTTCTAAGTGAAAAGAATTTTGAAAATAAGATATATTTTAAAAATATTTTTTCAAAGAAGAAAAGGTTATTTTCCTTAATAAATGAATTAAATTATTTTTAAATTTTTATTTTTATGCTTTCAATGTTTGGTTTCAAATAAAAGGATTTTCAAATTTTTTAATTAATTCTTAGTTTTTTAATTTTATTTAAAAAAACATTATCTTCTTTAAGAAATGTTCTATGTAATTTATCATTGAAAATAATTCTCCATATAATATCACATCCCTTGATGTAACTTACGATTTTCTGGGTATATGATCCAAATATAACATTATTATTTTTTCTCTAAATTGTTTATTTTTATTATGAAAATATTTTTGTGAAACTTGCTTCTATTCCATGGGTTATACCCGGATAAAATATTTATAAAACTCGCCCCTTTTCATAATTTATGGTATGATGAAACCCTAAAATGATTATGAAACCTATATATTTACCATAATTTATTATATGATGAAATGTTTTTCGAACCTATGGCATTTTATGGGTTATGATATGGTGAACTATTTTTGATCTTGTGGTAATCATAAGTATGATTTTTTCTATGTGATGGTAGTTATGTTATAAACAAGGATAGTGGTTATGTGATAACTATAAAGACCCAAGATTGACGTACATGTAAATTACATTTATTTTTCAAAATACGTAATAAATAACACAAATAGACACACAAAGATTGTATTTTTTAGTGTCTTTAGAAACTCAGAACAATATCTTCTAATCATGGTGAAAGATCTTCAACATCTCCCATAAATATCTTTCCTTTTTTTCCTATCTAAAACCTTTATTTATATCATGGGGAAAAGAAAACATAGAAAGGGTGAGATCAAATCCTAAGTAAGGGTAAAAATGTAGAAAATAAACAATACCATAAACATTAAAATGTAAACTCATGAACACAAAGTTTAAACAACAAAATCTTGATTCTTGAAATAAATCTTGGAAGTACTTAATGAATGGATCAAAAAGGATAATCAACTATAATAGAATATCATTTTCATAAAAAATTTAATTATAGAAAACTACTAAGCACATAATATGATTTTCATAGTATCTAAGGCATTGCTTCCAAGACCATCATAGTTGACAATGTCCGTTAATGAACCAGGTTTACTTGTCACTCCAGCCATGTATTACTGAACCATATTTACTTTCTATTTAATTAATTTATATCTCCTAAGATATAAATATTTACCTAATGAATTTGAGGAATATATAGGTCCCACCCATCTCATAGTGAAATAATTCTTACATGTTCCACAAAAACATAAATCATTCAACATAACATAACCCAAGAAATAAAATGGGCTTCTTAAACATCATTCCATAGAAACATAATCCGTATAAAATATCATTCCATCATTAACACACTCAAATAATAGTAATAATAGGTATATAAACATAACAATATTTAAAGATCATTATCTTAGAGAAAAAATAATTTTGATAAAACATTGGAGCTTAATTCATGAGGAAAATATCATTTCTTCTTCAAAAACGTTTTATTTTTTCAAAATACTGCTCAATTTTAAAAGAAAATAATTTAGTTGAAAGTAAACATGAAATAGTGTATAAGAGTTTTTGTCTAAATAAGGAATCATGAAACTGTAAAACTCCATTCATGCTATATAAGATAAAAAACATTCTCCTCGTACTTTTTCTAGAAAAGTCAAAAGGTACATTGTATGGTGAAAAAGAATGATTCCTTCCATAAAATGTATTAAAAGTCAAAGATATGTAAAAATGACATTACAATACATGGAATAATAGTAAAAAAATTATGAAAACACTTTTAGAAAACATGGATATTGATGATAAATATGCCCCCAGTAAGCACATAAGTATAACCAATCTCAGAAAAAATGAGATTGAAAAATTATACCTTACCAATTTATAATCAATCGAAACATATTCCTCATAAAACAAATAAAATTATATGAATATGTAAACATAAATACATTCATAATAGGTATAATAAAATCCTTCATGGTATACATAAACACCACACAAAATAATAAGATGGTGTATAAGGCATATGTCCCACAAAAATAATATTGAGACAAAATAATCCTTTACCTTATGTCTGATTTCTTCCTTATGTGTCCAAAAATCCTGTATAGTGGGTTTAAACATATTATCAACTTGTAACATTATCATAATAATATTTATGGTATCCCATTTAATTCACTTATGATATTATATTATCCGTTCATTTGTCAATTACATGTTAAATCGCCATTTTGGGTAGTAATCGTTTTATTTATCGTACGTGTTTTGAGTTGTTATTTTTGATATTATTACATATATCATGATTTAATTATTTACATAATATAAAACATGATTTATATGTCGTAAATATTCATTATATATATATGTATATATAATAGATAGATAAATCAAATGTAATACACCGTTCATTGAGACAATAGGCTGTACGTACACATGAACGTTGTTTTTGTTCCCATATTGAATTTAATAGAAGTAAGTAAATGGAATATATATAAAAATAAATATAGTTGAATTATTATGTCATATATTTCATGATTATTTATTATATATAATTTTTAATCATTTATGAATTATTAACAATGATAATGAATCTCAATGAGTTGTGCAGACGGTAAGTCATATGTACGCACGAGCAACGATATCATTCCCATAGTTATAAAATGTTATTGAAGTGTATGGTGTATAAAATATCAGAATTAGTATAATTTTATAATAATCATATATAGTAATTACTTCCACCATTATACGCATCCATGTAAGGTGGTGGTGAAAAACAGATTACACAACGGCGTGGAGACAGTAGTCGTACGTACGCACGTGTGGTGATTTCATATTTGGTGGGATTGATATAAGGTTAAATATGGTTGTTTCATATATATAATAGAATATGAGTATATTATTGATACTTATTTTTTACTTTATAATGAAAAAACTAAATTAGAGGACGTATAAGAAGAAAGAAATTTGAAATAATTAGCAGAAGAGATTACCTCTTCCTCGACGTGCCACTTTAAAATTTCCTCTTAGGGCACTGGAGTTGGACTTTTGAGAAGACCAAAACCTCTAGAATGTAACTATTGACGTTTAGAAGGAAAATGGGAAGGTTTTGGTAGAGTATTAAGGCTCAAACTAAAGTGAAGAGGAGAGGGAGGAGGTTCCCTTTTATAAGAGATGAGAGGGGCACTATAAGAAACACTAAAAATATTAATTTAATATAAATTAAATTTCAATTAAAAAAATCCAAAAAATAATTAATTTAAATATAAGATGATTTTGGTTCTAATACCCATCATCCAATAATTTTTATACATGTTTTGAATATATTTTTTATCCTTATCTTTTTGGTTTAACCCTTATTTTACCGTTTTTAATCTTACCATGATATCATGTTATTAACACATTGTGGTTTAATGTAATTACCATATCTTATCAAATGACCCACAAAATAGTTATTTATGACATATTTGGATTTATATTAACCATTTGGATGAATATTATATTTATATGAGTTTAATATCATTTAATAAACTATATTTTGTTTTAAGTTATGAAATATGTCAATTTTGGACAACATTCAAACTTGAATTTTTAAAAACAAAAATTGTAATGACCTGATTACTTAGAACAAAAGGCATTAACTCATTCTTAAAATTTCACTTTAATCCATAAAATTCGTTTATGGTGAGAAAATTTTAAAATTAAATTGATTTTAATATTTATAAATTCTTTTATTTGAATTATTAATTAATGAGGTAATCACTGCATCATAATTGTATCATAAATAAATATATTTATCTAATGTATAAAAATTATAAATAAAATACCATGATGTCTGAAATATTTTTTTATTTATAATAACAATATTTATACATATAGATAAGTTATTTAACCCTATATTAAAGTTGATTTTGGGAAATATATCTGTTTAGGTTATAACTATATTTACTTTAAATTAATTTATATAAAATGTCATTTTCATATCCAAGTGAATATATGGGGTCCCAAAATTGAACCAAGGATTCCCATGGTCAGAAATATCTTATCCAATAGGATTAGGGCATGTGTTAGGGTAGTTTAATATTATTTTATTTTACCCTTATTTACTAGATTTTCCCTTTTAACCATGGTAAATAAAATAATTAATGAAGTTACTATTCATAATGTATAAAAATAAAAGGTACCTATTTAAAAATTTTGAACCTCGGAATTAAAAATATGGGATCTATTTTAAAAAATTCAAATCATATCAGTTTCAATAATGAATTTAGAATTTATTCTCATTGTCAAAACTAAAAGGAGGGTTCTTAGGAAATAATAATTATCCAAATATTGAGATGAGTTTATGTACAATTTAAAAGGAAAAATAACTTCCTATGAACAAAATTGTATTAAATGATAAAAATATAATACAATTACTCTTTAAAACAAATTAAAAAAACAATCCAACTATATAAATAAATTAGATAAAAAGGCAGTTTCGAGTTAAAATGCAGCATTTTTCACTAATCAGTAAACTGTTAATTTAATTTGAAAAATACCAAAAATTCAACAAAAGTAAATTCTTATGTAACACTCCAAAAGAAAAGGTTAAGTTTTTCAAATTTAACTTCTAAAACTGTCATAAACTATATTTAAAATGAGTGCACCATCAAAAGGTGGTAAAGCTGCATTTCTTTCATAGAAATTATTTTAACTGAACAATTGATTTTGTTCTCATATCATGTTTTAGAAAAATTTTAAGATGAATGATAATGTTATATAAAATTAAAATTTTGGTTAATAATATTTATATTAGATAGTTATATAATATTTTAAAAATATATCTTTGTTTATTGGAACTCAGTATTGAGTACAATGCTGACTATCGAGAATGGTCTATCTTGCGTGTAACTTATGCCAAGTTAGTGTTGTGTGTAGTGAAAGATTCCATTGGTGTTGTGTATAACATAATAAAAAATTAGTTCATTTATAAATTGAAAAAATTATATACTTAGTGCTTCTTGAAATGATTTCTATCAAAGGAACTTGAAATTGTGTGCAACACAAACCATGAATAGTGTTGCATATACTTCAAGCTAATACGGTGTCGTGTATAGCACAAGACAATATTGGTTTAGTGTACAACACAAGTCATAAAATACAATAAAATAATCTATCTCATAAAATCTTATGGTTTCACAATAACCAGGGATGGTGTTTTCATTATAAACAATGATGGGTAAGTAATATATATCCCTATAATGCATTGGATAATGATTTACATATTATTAGATATATAAGAAAATAAATAAGAGTAGACCTAGTTCAGTAAGGTATATGTATTCTATGATGGTCTTGGGAGTAAATCGTGGCTTCAATGATGGTTTAGAAGTAAACTCATTTAACTATGAGGAAAGGGATGCAACCAGTTGTGGTGGTATGTCCCTCCCAAGGGTAATAGCATCCCATGAAGTTTTCTAATAAGTCTAAGAAAATGATATTGGACTACATTGAAATGGATCTCCTATGATTAAATTTATTCCCCATTAATATGTCATATGAAAAAGTTTATTCTCTCATGATAAGTGGTCTTTAATT
Organism: Viscum album; assembly: GCA_963277665.1. Taxonomy (NCBI): domain Eukaryota; kingdom Viridiplantae; phylum Streptophyta; class Magnoliopsida; order Santalales; family Viscaceae; genus Viscum; species Viscum album. The sequence continues at coordinate 158,336,839 of OY728155.1, read as the reverse complement.
TTTATCTCATTCATTTCATATGAACATACAATATTTATGTCATGAAATAGGATTTTAATCTTTGATGTGTAACATATGGTCAACATAAGTTATTCCCACCTTCTCATACACAAATTCTCATATTATGTTTATGTATTTCCCTTTTCTAACCATACTAGTAATCTAATATCACCCTTTATTAGGTATCATTTTATATGGTTATGAATAATGGCTTTATATAGGATATTTATATAAATAATTCTAAATGGGAAGATCTTTGTGGGAAACATTGATGGTCTTTCACTAGATCGGAATATTCTACACCTAGATTCCAAAGGCACTAAACTATTATAGTATGCATGACTTTTTTGTGTAATTTAATGAGTATCCAAATAAAAATAAGTAATATTCAAGTACCAGAAGCCTAATGGGTTATAGTTATCATATTTTATGTTCATGTTTCATTACTCTAAAAATTTCCTTTAATACTTAACGCACATGTTTTATATAATAAAACATTGAAATATTTATTATTGTCATTTGAAAATTTTATTTATCGAATTTATTGTATCTTATTATAAATAAAATTACAAAATATTGATTATTCAGTTTTTATAAAAGTAAAATTGTCATTTTTATAATATTATAATCATAGCATATTGATATTGTTGTACTAAAACAATTTTATCAATTCTGTATTTAAATGTTAAATTTTATTTTAATATAAGATTAATTTTATAATATGAAATTTTTTTACATACATATTTAGATATAATTAATTAATTAATATATAACAATTAAAGGAAAATAAAAATGAAAATATAATCACTTATAAGAGAAGAAATAGTTCTTAAAAAAATTCCTTGTATATTGTATGAGTTTATTGAAAATTTAAATATCCATTTTTAGGATATTAATTTTATAGAATCAAATTCATTTTTGGATTTAGAATTTCAGAATTATATTAGGGTGAACTTTTTAGTATTTCTAAAAGGGTTGATTTTTAGATGAATAGTAAAAATACACTAAAAAAAATCAAAACTTTTATGGCATCATCTTGATATAATCATGAATTAAAAGTTTATAAAAACATTTTATATAGAAAATACATACTTAATAAGTAAAATTAACCATTTATAATTAATGATCCATTTTTTAGATTTTTCTATAATAAATAACTATTTTTTTATTTCTATTAATTAAGAATTTAATAGATTTCATTCAGTTATGGTTATGTTCAAAAATAAAATAACCCTAAACTTTTTTATCATAAACCAATAAATTTAATGTAAAATATTTTTATTGATAATAGTTTTCTAAATTCATTTCATTAAAATTATATTTTATCTAAAAACTATGTTTTGTGTTATTATATTATTATTTTGAGAATTAATTTTTATCACGTTTTGAAATTAAATATAAATAAATGTCACTTACATTTTTAATAATGATATATATTATCTTACAATGTTTTTTTATTTTTATGACAAAAAAATAGGATAGCATAGTAAAACATTAGAGCCACTATAGTAAAGGGAAAATGAGTTTAAAAGGGTTAAAATATGTGGTAAAGGCTTAATATATCATAAAACTATATCTCTAAAAAATTTAGATGAGGTATTTATTGATCCTAAGTTATCCCACTTCTATTATTGTTCACGTTGGATACACTTTCCTTTTTAAAATAAATACCATTTTTATATTAACTAATAAGTAATATAGAAATGTCACTACACTCACTTATAAATGTAACCCTTCACAGCCTCACATATATGCACACAATAATCATCTTAATTGGACCAATCTCTACAAAAAAAACTTCCCCAACCATTTTTCCCACATCCTATAATTTATGGACACCCCAAAATACCAATATCATAAATCCAAATTAGTGGATTAAAGGATGATATCCAAAGAAGAGGAAATTATTTTTATGGAGTACCTCCATATGTATTTCTTGTTATAACTCCAATAAATATTTTTAATCCATAACAATTTAATTACATAAATATAATTGGTATACTAAAATTTTATTATATATATGTAATGTCAATTATCCTGGTCTCTCTCTCTCCTTAATTCTCAAATGAAATTATCACTCATATTATGGCTAGTTCACCACCTTCATGGATGATGTGTTTCATTTTAAATTAACTCCATATATAGTTCACTCTAAAAATATATTTAATGACTAAAAATGATATTTTTGACAAAATTAATATTCTAGATACATATATTAGTAATTCTATTAATTGTATTATCAATAAATGGTCATTTTAAATATTACCACATAAAATGAACAAATCGAGACACATTTCATAATTTAAATCTTCTTTGGACAACCTATAATAATACATAAATAAAAAAATTACATAGTAGAATACCCTATTTGGGAAGTTCCAAACATGGATTTAATGTGTTTTGTGGAATAATTTTCAATGTACGTGACATGATATTACATGAAAAAAAAATTATTTGATACAATTGATTTTAAATTTCATTCTCAAGAGATGGGGTCTTATCATGTTAAATTAACAATTAATTTAAAGGTATCAATTAGATTAGTATTAAATAATTTATTTTAATATAATTTTGTTCAGGGAAACTCTCTTTGGGTTTTTTCGTCATTGTGTTATGAGAATCCAAGGGTAAAATCCCTATAGTTGTGATCCACATGTGCTCATATGATCATCAAGACTCTCAAATTATACTCTAACTACAAGTGAAGTAGTATTTATTAACTTTAATTTCTATATTTTATCACTATTACGTCCTCTGAGATTTGAAAATTTATTTTTTTCCTCTCATTCATGAGGTGTTGAAAAAGGTTGAAGATCTCTATTCATGATAAACTATTACATAGTTTTCTCTCTATGGTAGAGATAATCTCTTGAAAAAGGTGTTGTTCACAATCACCTCTAACCTTATGAAATGATATAAAATCATATTTATTGAGCTATTTTAGATAATAATTAATATCTCAAAGTCCGATTATTATACTATTAATTTTTATAAAATTGCATGTCAAAATAATAATATTAATAATAATATATATTTTATATACACTAAACTCGTGGATAAAATAAATGTAACATATTCATAAAAGTAAATTAGTATTTATTTAAATGAAATTTAATATATCATTTCTATTAGACCAAGTATCTGCATCTGCACTTCCCCTACATTTATCAAAGATTCACTGAAAAATATTATTCATTTGGTAAATAAAAAAAATATTTATAGTATTATTGATATAGTGAATAAATATTAATTTTAATATTAAACTCGCATAAAACTGTGCATGAATATGTGAGATCAACAAATCTCTAAAAATTATTATTCCCTCGAGAGAAATAATATTTATTATAACAATTAAATTTAAATAAAATTTAATGAAGATCAATTTAAATACTCAGTGTTTGATCCTTTAGGTTTTCTCCTCAGTTTCATTTGGAGGGATCTATTCATGTCTAATATCAGTTTATTTTAACATGTAAAGTCACCCAATAGGAAGAAGTAAGATACAGTTATGATAACCCCTTTAAAATTCTCACTATGTATTATAATCACTTTTTATTGATGTCTTATCATGTAGGATTCATACTCATGTCATCAACCTATATACTTGACCTGTATTTATTTGACATCCAAAAAATGAACTCATCAATACTCCATGGAAATAGATTTCAATCAAATGGATAAGATATAAAATTTTATGAAATTTAAGGTATAAATATTACCTTGAAATATTCATTAATATATTATCACTTATAACAAACCTAGTGTTTCAAAACTTTATATGAACATATGGATTCATGGTTTATGAAAATAAATTTAAGTATGCAACTTATGATATATATTAATAATAAAATTATAGTCTATATTCCATTACACATTCTCACATTAATGATGTGAGACTACCTCAGTATTCGTCTGAATGATCTTATCAATACAGGTCTTTATCAAAGAATGAAAGATGGTAGGAATTTTTTCCCCCCTCACACTTCCTGTATGCTGATGAAATCCTTTTGTTTTGTCAAGAAAATACGTGAACTATATCTTGCATCAATATCGTTTTCTCACATTGTGAAGAGGTTGCAGGTCAGGTAATCAGCTAGGGTAAATCCTTTGTTGTGTTTGTGGAAGGAGTTCCAATTGTGAGACAAAACAGGATTGCTAGCAAACTATGGGTTAAGAGAGGGAAGTTTCTTTTTAATTACCTGGGGATACCTATTTTTTGGGGAAGAGTGAAAGATGTTTATTTGGAAGGCATTGCCTTAAAAATCAGCAATCAGTTGGCTAGCTAGAAGGGAAAGAATATGTCTCAGTCTAGTAGAATATGTATTGTCAATTTGGTTATAACTTCTATATTTGTTTATTCATTCTCTGTCTATATATGGCCAAGAGCCCTTCTCAAGGAGCTGAGTGGTTTGGTTAGGAATTTCATTTGTACTGGATCAACACAACAAAGGAAACTGGTTACTATCTCCTTGAAAGAATTTATTACACCAGTTAAAATGGGGGGAATGGGAGTTAAGGATATTAAATTATTCAACGACTCATTACTTAAAAACATAACATAGAGGCTTCTTGCTAGGCCTGATTACTCTATGGAATTCCTTGTTGGATGGTTTGTTGACATATTGTAGAACATGAAGTGTTTGTACCTAAAATCCTCAGTTTGGTCTTCGGTGAGAATAACATTCTCCATTATCATGGCTCAATCTCTATAGGTGGTCTGCCCTAGTTCACATTTGAATTTTTGGTCTACTTCATGGCTGTCCTCCCCCATAAATGATTATACCATTATTCCATTTTCAATGAAGAATATGTCCATATCTGATCTACATGGGAATGCTAATGTTTCTCTATTTAATCCAGCTACTCTTTATGATAAGATTTTTAATTATGAATATGTTGATTCTGACGTATTGATTTTGAAACCATATTTTAATGTCTATTTATCTAGCAGGTAATGTTACAAACTCATATGTGGTCAGGAATCAGGCATTCCTTCATGGGTGGAGGCTGTTCACAAGACATATATATTTCCTAACGATTCTATACTCATCTGGAAAATCTGGAAAAACAGGTTACCCACTCAAGCTTCTCTGTAGTGAACATGTATCACCACTGTTCCAGTTTGTTTTCTCTATAAGAAGGCAGATGAATCCCCTATGCACCTGTTTATTCAATGTGATTTTGGTGTGCGTTTATGGAGTTATCTGCAAGCAGTTTTTTAATGATTCCTTGATTTTTCCTCTATTACTTCCTTGTTCTTCTCGGTTCTGCAGTCCTTTTTTAGTGAGTAGCTCAATGCTTTCCTACTTGCTACTACTGTTTCAGTTGTATCATACATATAGAAGACTCGTAATAAACTAATCTTTAATAATTTCAAGTCTAGCTATCGTGAAGGGGTCATGGTGATTCATCAATGCATTAAATTGGCCTAGATGAATCAAACATGTTCCATGCATAATGACATTTCTGATTTTCTACTTCTGGGATCTCTTGGTGTTAGTGGTGGGGAAATGTAACCAAGTATGCTGAAATATATTTGATGGATTCCCCCAATCTCTAAGGGGTTAGAGGTGACTGTTGATGGGGTGGCCTTGGGTGCATCAAGCCCTGCTGGGTGTGGTGGGGTGTTTAGAACCCATCGAGGTTTTGTTAAGGGATGCTTTTTTCCATTATATTGAGGCTGAATTGTGGGCCATGATTAAGGATATCAGGTACACTTTTTGTTATGGATGGTATAGGTTATGGCAGGAATCAGAATCTTTAGTTTCTATCTAGATTTTGAAGGAAAGGTCCTGGAATGTCCCATGGAGGATGATATCTGCCTGGATCTCATGTCTGAAGCTTGCTCAAATATTACACCTTGATGTTTCTCATGTCTACTGTGAAGTAAACCAGGTTGCTGATGCCCTTTCCAAAAGGGATGTTATGGAGGATAGTTCTAGTTGGTCTTTTGTTCTTCCTAACTACTATGATAGTTTGGTTATGGATGATTGTAATGGTGTGATGCACACAAGGATTTGTAAGGCGCCCCTCTTTTGAGCTGTTTTGTACTTTTTACTTTTTATATAATAATTTGTTGGGAGCGGGTTTCTACCCATCTCTCTGACCTTCTGGCTATATTATAATATTTAATTTAATAATTTTACCAATAACTCATCCTGTTTTACTTTCTCAACTGTTTTTATATAGTTTTATCTATATGTTTGTGTACTTCCACTAGTTTTCATTTTCCGTTTTCACTCTATGAAACATATATATCATACATGAGGACATATCATGGAATATTATATCAGTTCATATAACTTAATATTTTAAAATTTTATTCATAATCATCTCATCTTCCCTTTCACATTTTCATGGAGTGATTTAATTCCATGTGACAAGATGTTCTTTCTCAGATTTTATTTATCTTTTCAAGGTGTGTACCATGAAAAGTTTAAAAAAACCCAAGATCTACCTATTTTCATCTTTTTCCCTAAATATGGGATTATATTTTAATATATAATTGTGTATATTAATTATATATTATTATAAAACTAGCAAGTCATATTATTATATTTCTATATAAATTAATATATCTAACATCAAATCGGGGTCTCTCTCACTAACCTCTTGTAGAAACCTAAAACTTATCTATTAAAAATGAATATTTTGGGATCATTATGGTTACTTCTATAAATTAATGGATATCTTAAAATTTAAAATCATATTTTTATTCATTAGTGTCACCAACCATTTTGTTTATGTCATAAAAGTAGGTTCTACATAGTCTCTATTAAGAAAATTGGATTTCAAACATAACCACCTAATTAAATGATCATATAATATTTATGTGAAAAGTATAATTCAAATATATTTTATAATGATGATTTAGTAATTTTTTTTCATATACTATGTCTTATAAATCATTTTTAAAATCAATCATGATTTATTGGTACCGACTTTTATCGTACATGTGTACTTTCTCATGAATACACACCATATATAACACATCTAGAAACATAAAAAATACAGAGCCCCTAAAATTCTGGTTTATGGAATCCTCTACTAAATTAATATATACCTTTACATCTTAGTATGTTTATATATTATCTTTATTATAGGTCTCATTATATATATTAAACAATATATCACCAGTCATGGGGAATATAATTCCACTTTTGGTTTTAAATTCTTACACAATATATGTCTCTTAGAATAACTTCACTCACTATGCTTAGTGACTTGAATGTTTTTATAACAACATATACACATATGGAACAAAAACATCATTACATTATATCCTAATCCCCCTATTTCAAATGTTATTCTCCTCCCTCATATATAAATATTATTGTTATAGATTAATATGGGGTGTCAATATCCTTAGTTGATATAATATAACTAATTTATATAAACATATTTTCTTGATGTTGTTCATTTATAGATAAATCCATCATATAAAAAATGATTACTATTAAACACTTGAAGATATAACTAATGAATTACCTATCATATTATAGTTAATATGTAAACCATTATTTAATGTTGTTTACATATATTTCGTGATTGTTATTCTATTTGTTATACATTTCTCAAAATATTTATGGATGGCTTGCGATACATATGATCTCTTCAAATAATTCTCTTTTACTACAAACATAAATTTTATGTATATGTTATCGTGATTATTGAAATACAGTTCGTACTCATTTTAATGATCGATAAATACCTTGCTATAAAACAATAATATAATTCATCCCAAAGTATATTTTATCCATTTCCAAGTATATTCAATTTTTATAGATAATTCCTAAAATATCTAAAAAAAATCTAATGAAATAAATGAACATAACTCTTAGCTATAAAAATAAAATAGTTTATGTGATTTATATGTATTTGATATAATATATTTTGGGAGTTCCTTTATTTAAAATTTTTTCTTCATTAAATATTTTATATTGAAATATTCAATATACCCAATGTCTTAGCTCAAAAAGATAATAGAAACCCATTTGGGATATTTAATTCTCAAATAATATAAGTTTTACTTGACACAAAATTTTCTTGAAATAATAATGTACTCAAATTATTTATATATATATAACAATGATTTCAAATTTATAATACTATGATTCAATAAGTATAAAATTATTAGTTCAGTAAGAAATTCCAAAACAAAATCTATTTAAAAATTTGAAATAATTTCTCATTGTATAAATTTAAACACTAATATAAATTCATTGGTAATAACCAATTAATTAAAATAGTTTATTTTACATACATTGGGAAATCATAAAGTCATGTACTTTTTGATATTGATCAAGGGATCACCCTTCTTCAGTTTCTTTGAGAATGAACCAAAGTTCTTGTTATCTCTCTGTATCAACCTGATTCCAATATTTTAATACATATATGTAAACATAATGTTTTTCATACACAAAGAGTAAAAAATGAATTTTATTAATGTATATACATGAATTATATTTAACTAGTTACTTATTCAATTCATTTAGGTTTCACTTTCAGTGTCCTTTATTCTCATATGGAACGAAAATACATTTTTTATTACTCTCCCATTGAATATTTTTCCTCATAAATAGAGGTAAAAAATGTGCCATTATATTGGAACTAGTTTGGTTTTTTCTAAAATTATCATTAACTCCACTCACTATAATAATTGAGAAACCATATTTTACTAAATAACCTTGTGCCCATGAAATCATAGATAACATTTTCACAAGTGGTTTTATAATATATTCTTCTAATAAATCTTGATGTATATAGAAAACATAAAAATAAATAATGATAATATTATATTAATGGAAAATTTAATATCCATATTAAATCATAGAATTTATATCTAATTAATATACTTTCGTATTTTGAGGTTATTATCAATATCTATGTCAATGCCATTCAGTTTACACAACTAAAGTTAGTGACAATACAAATAATCTTAATCTCATCCCTTTATTTTTCAAGATCAAGGAGATGAGTTTTAAAGTTTTAAGAATTCATGTAATTATATAGCATCATCATATCTATAAAAATAGCTGATAGAATGACGTAACATACATAAGAAGTATCTTCCATGAATCCCTAGAAATATTTATTTTCACCTTCAGTCCCTGGGTGTGAATTATAGAGGCTTCAAACACAAATAATGAATATTTCAATAGTAGTGACATACATAATATATTGTTATAATAAAGAAAATGTAGTTAATTCAAGAAATTAAAATAAAGGATTGATGATACTATTCTTGTGTTTATAATTTCTATTTTATAAAATAATATAAATTAAAACATTAGTACATTATTTTATTACCAAACTATGTGAGATGAAATAATTTAATTATATTATTAGGTCTCCTACTATTTTACCATATTCCAATATCCCTCACTATAAAACTGAGAATATATTTTTTCCTATAAATTATATGGAAAGGATCTATACTTCCAACCACATTATCTAGACTATGTCCATGAAAAGAATTATAATTTTATTAGGTAGGTGTTCTTTTCCACTACTAGCTTGCATGTCTTTGATATATTGAGTGGACTATATAATATAGAAATATGGACTTAGATTTCCTTAGTACTTGCCTCTGATTTTTTCTAATATACTATTGTTGTTTAATACAATTAATTTTTTTAAATGAATCCTTCATCCTTGTAAGACTCCATAATAATTTAAAGAACCCAAGACTATAGCCTAAATTTTGACATTAGCTAAATTTTATCTTAACATTCGTAAAGGAAGGATTAGTTTCACTAAATATTTTGTTGAGGGTTTTATATACAATTCATAATTTATTTTTTTATCCTCGTAATTTTCTTGTTAATACTAAGTGGATTTAACTTAAGTTATTAACCATGTGTTAATAAAGTTTTTACTTGCAATACTTTTATTTTATCTCATCATAGTAAGATACATATTTAATTCCTCTATTTATGTGATTATCATATGTATCCATGACATAAAAAATATATGAAATAGATAGAATAATATATATGTCATTAACATGATATTTATCTATTATTGTTTTTTACTTAGGATATAATAATCAAATCATTCACCCTTGGGGGGATCTCTATGAGATGAGCATATCTTGATCTGCAGCATTCCACTTATCTCTTGTGTATCACATGAGTTGATTTCACCTTGACTCCATCATGAACCATCTCCATAACCATGTATTTCCATACATAAAAATTCAATACTCGTATTTAGGTGAACAGAACCAATGTAATTTTTATAGTGTTTAGATAAAGAAACCACAATCACATAGGTCCTTACATTGTAATAGAAGGTGATGATTCATGTTCCATCACTTTAATTTCATAATAATAGTTTCAAAATTCATGAAGTAAATAAATTAAATCAAATCAAAACCATATACAGGTTTATCAAGCTCATGGTTATGTACACTTCCAACATATACTAAATTTAAAAAACTAACATTCATTTAAATCATTCTTCATTAACATAAAACACCATTTGGAAGATAATTAACCAGATTAATTAATTAATTCAACAATATTAATATCCATAAAAATAGATTTGAAAATTCTCATATTATATAATTTAAAACAAATTATATTAATTAATATTTATAAAATATAACTAAGTATAAATAATATACATTGAAAAAACATAGTGTGTACCCGTCTAAAGTATCAGAAACGTTTTTTGGTCTTGTAGTATGCACTAACATAAAATTTAATTTACATGGAAAGACACATAATTACACAATATGTACATTCAGTATAATACACACATATAAATGTTAATTTATGAAGTTGGTAATGATTTTTATGAAGGTAGACAATACCACATTTAATGTCCATAAACTGTGTGTAGATCATATTTTCATACCTAAAATTATTTAATAATGATATATATATACATATATATTTAACCTACAAAAGAGAGTGTGTTTTCAATTAACAACACATGAACATGTGTTTATTCGATGTAATAGAATAATTTATTAATTTTACATTTCATATAAATAGGTTGGATAGACAATGTGTATAAGAAATCTATGTTCTATTTATTCCTCTCACCATATATTTACACCAAATCTTAGGGACCATGAATTTTTTATCATCCCGCAAACATTTACGAGGAACCTGATGTGTAAAAACAAACTATATATTATGTAAACTCTATATTTCATGTATTATGGTCCTACATTTCATGTAATAAATATACAACATGAATTGGAATACATTATTTTCACTATGAAAATCGGTTGACGATTGGGAATGTATGCTAGCTACACACCTTGTAATCCAAAAAATCATGTGTGGGATTAACCTGGCCAATACACAGTGTTTAATGAGGCCACAAGTTGTTTTTTCATGATTAATTGGAAAAAAAATTTAACTCTCCAGGATAAAATGAATAATAATTCATGGAATCTAACTTCAGGATATATGAAATATAATCCCATTTAATCTAGCTAGAAAGCATCAAACCACTAGATGTTTTATTCAGATGTTCATTATGTATTATTAACCCATTTTTGGTTATATGAACATGAAAAAATAGAAAAAATATTAAATCATGATATTTAGATTAATAAAAAATGAAAATGAAAAACTAAAAAAATGTTCATAATGATAAAAAATTAAATGATTAAAAATTTGAACATGACCGCATTGATTCCACTTGATGATTTTTGGAGTAACAAAATATCCTTTTTATATAGTTCTAAACATGATTTTTTTTGAGTCATTGAAAAATTTGAAGTTTCCATGACATTGTATGTCATGAATAACAAATATATCCAATGAAATTGATATAAAATTAAAAAATATGGAAACTTGATCATATTATATTAAATTTATAATTAATTTGAAAGTAACAATTAACTCAATTTTGAGTACATTCTTCATATAATATTTTGATTGTATGAACAACATTCAATTTGTGATATCATTATAATATGAGGATCTATGTGTATAATCTCACTAGTGTTGACCCACAGATTCCCTTATCATCTCAAAGTCTTACTAATTATTCTTTGTGTGATGGTGTAGCTATATCTACCACCTTGTGTGATACATTTTTATCCCTAGGAAATCCTTTTCTGTGGATGGATTTATTATTGACCTCTCATTCTTTAGAGTGGGTTGAAGGTTAAAGTTCAAGTTTATTTTAAGAGTATTATAGACTTTTTCACTTTGGAAGATAGAATATCTAGAAATAGGTATTATGTACATAGCCTTTAACCCTAGGAAAATATATAACCAAGTAATTGTAGTTCTATATTAGTTTATATTTAATTACATAATGGAAGGTTATTATTCTCTTAATTTATTGAAAACCACATTTCTAAATAATAATAGAATTAGTATTTTTTATTAGACATGTGCTATACTTATAGATAAAATAAATATGATTTCTTTAAATAATTAAATTAATTTTTATTTTAATTAATTTTAATATATCATTCCCACTAGACCCAATTTATTTGTTCATGGTTCCCTTATATTTACCAAAGATCTATTAATTTATTATATTAATTAAATAAATAAATAAATATTTACTGTATTTATGGTTTTTAAATAAATATGTATTTTAATATTCAACTAATATAATATAGTTATTGAATATGTGCGATAAGTAAATACAAAATATATAATATTCATCATGTTGAAGAATAGTATTTATTTAGAAAATTGTATTTAAAATAACATTAATTTAGAATAATAGAAACACATAGTGTGTAACCGATTAGGATTCTTCCACATTGATATTTGGGGGGTTCCTTTAAACTCTAATATCAGCACCTCAAAACACATAAAAGCATAGAAGATGACTAAGTTAATGTCACAATAATGATAAAAATATATGAATTATCACAATATTATATAATCTTTTTTCGTGATATTTCATCAATAAGGTTTCATAATCATATTTTCAACCAAAATTCATGACAAACCTTTCATTAAAATCCATAAATGAACTTTCTAATACACCAACGATATGTAGATTAATAAGTTGATACTATTTCAATCAAATGTTAGAGATATTAAATTACATAAGAATGGAAGGGAAAATACTTCCTAAACATATTCATTAATAGCATATAAATCATGATTCACCCAACATACCCAACATCACTGTGAAAATATGGTGTCACATTTTACATAAATTAATATAGTTATGAGATTCATGATATGTCTTAATAATAATTTTAAAGTATAAGGTAATTTTACTTGATCATAGAAAGAAATATCCAATGAAATGTGTAATATATGTATTATTATATGAGTATATGTACTTATAATCTTAGATTATTGGAATTATCAAGTGAAATAATCATGAAATTAAGTCTCATCAACTAATGAGTACACACACTTAATAGTTTGTATAGTATGTCTCCCATTACATGATGTAATACGACCGTAGAACATATAGTTTAAAAATATTATCATAGTATTTTTATTTTCTCATCATATTAGGGAACTACTATAGAATTTCCAATGTTAAATATACTCTATTACATTATCACATTATATTTATACAAAATAATTATCTATATATGATATTATAGTTATTAATTCTTGAGAAATAAATCCCTCAAGGTAATATTGTTGTGTTTTTGGGTTGAATATGTTTGTTGAAAAATAGTGTTTCCATGGTATGTTTTTGAGTTCATGAGATATTTTTAACAAGGTATGTTAAAAAATATCCAAGATAACAAAATAAATTCACTATAAGAGGTATAAAAAAATTCTTATTCAAGGTGGAACCATTTCCCAGTGTTTGCCAAATTTTTAGGATCAAAAATTGGGAGGTTGGTTCAATCATCATAGATGTTAGATTTTATTGAATGCATCATAAAAATTTTCATGAAGACTAGGTTTCAGGAAGGGTATTTTCAAAAGCATTGGATCATCATGAATTATAATATATAATGTATGAAGGTTGGACAGTAAATCTCCACGACTATGAGATTCTTCAAAAATAGAAATTTTCTTTTGTGCATTCTAAAAATAGAGATCTTCATAAATGAAATTGGAGAGATTAAAAAAAGTTTTATAATGATGTTGTAAGATTATATAATTGGAGGAAACACCTATAAATTGGAATCTACCCCCTCATAAAATAGAGAAAGACAAAACAAAGATTTAATGGATCATAATTCCCAATAGTTCTTCACGAAGGTTGTTCTTGTGAAAAAGTTGGCGATGAAATGAAATTTGAGAATGATAAAAGATATAAATTAAATTTATAATCATCACTAAATTATTGATATTTTTTGAGGCTATAAAATTTATTGTGAATGTTTTGAGCTTCATGAAGGATAATTTATATTCATGAAAGTGATTGAGCTTTGAAAAAGAAGGTTTATTTGTGGAGGCAGATTGTGGTTTTCTTAATAGGTGATATTTGAAAAAGTTGTGGAGTTCACGAAGGTAGATTATACATTTGAAGAATTTGGATGTTTCTTAAGGATTAATGTGATTCATGAAGAAATTAAGAATAAAAAAGGTGTTTATAAAAAAATTTCCCATTAAATATTGGGAAAAATCATATTCATAATGTGGACGAAATAAGATCTTTAACATAGAATCTACCATAAATTAAGGAAAATTTTATTATTTCTAATTAAGGTTCCTACATTTCCAGGAATTGTGTGTGAATCCATTCAAGATCGATGATCAGAGTAAGAGGAATAAGGTGATCTTTTATACTATTAGTGATTCATTTAAGGAAAGATAAAGGGTGTAACCATTGGGAAGTAGTGATATGTCCCATAAACATTGTAAAGGATGTGATCCTAGGAATAGAAGTGATCTAGACCAAACCTTAATTCATCTATGATACTTTGTTGATTTGGTACATAAACACGTTGTCATTGTATACTCCTCAGATGTAGCCTATTGAGGGTAAACCATGTGTAATTGATGAGTATCGTGCATGATATCATTTATGTTCGTATATTTCTTTGGGAATGTGAGAGAAGATTAATTTTTTTAATGACAAAATAAGATCTGAAGGGGGTGCTTGTTTTAATATTTCTTGCCTTGATCCCCCCCCCCCACCTCCTTAGGGTATTTAACCAAGTTGGGGAAATATTCACTTCTAAATATGAAGTACGTAGTTGATGGTTTTACGGAACAAAATCCAATATAAAATTTTTATAATAGTAATAAAAGATATTAATAATTAGATAATATTTTCCTTGGTTCACAAATAGTTATATTAAAATTTAACCCATTATTAAGATATCACATTTAGTTAATTAAAAATTACTAAAATAAGCACATTATTGGTTTTTCCATTCTGAATCATACCTAAAACCCTAATGGAATTTTCCAATAACTTGATAAATAATTATGAAACTTCCATACCTATATTTCCAAAATTATTGAGATAATAAACTATCGAAAATGTAATGATAACTAAAATCAATTTACAGAAACTGAAAAAGAACAATTTATAAACTAACTCCAAGGATAAATATTTACTAAAAATAGGTAATACATTTTTGACAAATTAATATAAAATATTAACATAAGGCTTAAAAATATGAATAAGATTATGTAATTTTGTCTCGTGATATAAAGATGTAATGGGTGGGCATGATTGGGTTTACATAAATAATAATGTGTGTAAAATATCGGATTTGATCAAAACATAATGCATAAGCCTAACTAGGTTTTTTGAAAATGATTTGGATAACTTTTCATATCATTATGCCTCATTTCGATGTTATTACATATTTTGATGTTATCTTTCTATGTTTTCAGATTATTTTCACATGAATCTAAGATAATACATTTTTTCTACATCCTTGATGGTCCTTTTATGATACTATGATCTCATTACAAGAACTGTGATGTTCTATCATGGAATGTGAGTAGTTATTATTATTTCAAGGTCTATTTAATTATTTACTTGTCCAATGATTCATTTTTTTATATAATTTTATGATCAAACCTTTTGTGAATCAATAATAAATTTTTTTTACTATGAATTTCACTTGACCCATTTATTTATTTTCTATTTCATTAGGTATTATATTGAGGATTTTGTATAGAAGGGATTTTTATATAGATCTTTTTATTAGAGATGATGATGAAATAATTTTTAATAAAATTTTATTATAGCCTATATCCAAAAACAATAAATCCATAGATTCTATGATTGTGAGATTACTAGTAAGATGTAATTCTTAAATAATTAAAATGATGTAAAATATAGATTTGTTTCCGTTGGGTCATCCCAGTTATTATCATAGTGTGGATTACTTGTTTTTTGGAATTTATAATTGAAAATATTATCAAGAACCATAGGGATAAGTCTACGTATTGTGAAATAACCTATTTTTTGTAATATAAAGTGTTTGTTTCTTATTTTCTACTGCATCCATTTCCATATAATACAAGTGGATTAAATATCTGGCCCATATAATCCTATGGATAATAATCCATGTAAAAGGTTATTTGGGTATTGTATAATTATTTACATCATGCACTACAAGTGGCCCATAGTGCATACCTAGTTTGACACTCTTGGGGTAAATTCATTTTTTGATTCACATACAATTTACTACCCATTACAATTTATTAAATATATTGTGTAATTGGATGATGTAATGTATAATTAGTTAGGTTAGAAAACCTAATAAAAAAAATAACCATAGAGAAACTAGATTTAAACCTAGAAATTTCATAAATTAGGGAATATTTGTCAATTATGATTTATTCCTTCTATTATAATATTTTTTCTTTTTATATGCTTATTGAACTATGTATTCTTATAACTAATTTTACTTTTAATTAGTAAATGGATGGAAATCGGAGGAACTAGGTAAATAATGGGTGTGAAGGACAACGCGATGGTTTTCCAAATAAGAAACCAATTGAGATAGGATTTTTAGTGAAAAAACTCATGTGGTTATACTTAACTATTTATATTATTTTTGTATTAACAACTTGAAACAAGATTAATTTTCAAACATACCAAATAATATAAAAATAATTTTTCATATAAGTTAAGTTTACACAGACCATAGAGAAACAAATTCAACTTATTACTTGTCAAGAAAGAGGGAAAATAATAAGGAAATGTGCCAGTGGATCATGAATATTTTTTAAGTGTGGAAATGGAAGATCAATGTAACTAAATTTTATAGAAAAATAATTAAGCTAGTTAGCATGATGTAGGTATATAAATAACTTATTAAGGTACCAATAAAAATTCAATGTTTTAAATGTGTGTAGTTCATACATTATGAAAATAAATTCTCCAATATAAGGGATAGATATGATAATGGGAATCAGTAACCTCTTAGAGAATGGAAAACAGGAAGTGTAATGACTAACAATTTTATCTATGTAATTTTCCTTATAAATATTTTTTTTAATTTTTTAGTGATATAATATTACAAAATACTCACATAGTACATGATAGAACAAAAAAAATTTCTTATAATAATTTTAACAATACGTTTAGAGAATGAAAATGGATATAATAATTGAAAATACCATATGGGGATAAAAAATAGAAAATAAGATAACTAAAATTTCAAAATTTTCATGTACTTAATCCACAAAAATAATTTCACTCATGAAAAACACTATAGGTATGAGAAACGATATTAGTAATGAAATATATATCACTAAAATGAGAATACATATAACCTTAATATAAATTTGATTGAATGAAGAATTAATTAAAAATTATTAATTTGTTGAAATAATGGAAATTATATGGTTTTTACAAATCTGACAATTGAAAAACTAATCTGACAATTGGAATAATAACATGAATATTGGAATAGTAATTTGGACATTGGGAATATTAAACTAATCATTTGAATAATATCCTCACTTATGGAAATGTTAAATAAAATTTAGTTATATTATAAAATGAAAATATGAAATATTTATATCATGATACTAGTAAATAATATTTTAAAAATGATAAATTATGTATTTTTCATTTTATAGAATATAATTATTTATACATTACCTATTATAATATATATACTGATTTAAGAAAATTAAAATTTTATAAAGTGTATTTATAAATTAGTATTATATTCTATAAAAATTTTAAGATAATTTTCTAAGACCAAAAGTAATATTTTGAAGAGTCATATAATTAATCATAATATTAAAAAAAAAATTAAAATAAATGATGTTTTTATTTAAAGATTAAATTTATCATATATAAAAATATAAATTTCAATAAAATGGATTTAACTTACAGAATATGTATTTCAAAAAATGGTTAGCATTATATTTTTTTATTTTTATAAAATTATTATTTTTTGAATAGTGAAATATAGTAAAATATAGTATTTAATATTAAAAGTTAAATACATGAATTTTAGAGTCTTGGATGATGTAAGAACCCATTATTTAGAACTAACATGAACAATTTACCATATATATTTAGAATAATCAATACTATTATCATTAATGAGCAAAAATAATAAACTAATAAATATAATATTAAAAAACTTATCACTCCTCCCCTTATAAATATCACCCCTTATCCCCATAAATTTTAAGCCTTAGAGCATTTAAAATTTTTATTGAACTCTTTTCCCAATCCTATAACCCATATCCTAGTGCATTTGGTCTCATCCAAATACCATTTCAGGGATGTTTAGGGGGTGTCCTCAGAGGAGTTGAAAAAAAGGAAGAGGTAAAGTTCTCGACTAACCTCTTTCAATTTTATTATTCTTTTACCACCGCCTTATTTATTCAATACACATAGTAATAGTAAAAAGAGTATCAAAAGTATAATTATATTTTATTATTAAGGTAGAATATTATAGCTTCCCAAGCTTGAAATACATAGATATTACATCATTTTAGATTGATATTTTGTACATTTCAAAAACAAATGCTCGAGGACTATAATAGTTTAATGTATTTGGAAACATAGAAAAAAATATTCTATCTTGGTGAAAGAGCTTCAGAATCTCCCATAAATATATTCACATTAAATACTTCTACCTAAAAACATTCTTCATAGACTAGGGAAAGGAAAGATAAGAAATGGTTTAGATTAAATGCTTTGTAAGGGTAATCAAGGGAGATATATAAGAATAATCATGAGCATAAAGGTATGAAACATGATCCTAAAAATAGAAATTCATTCCCTAGATATCAAAGATCATATATATTAGTCATATAATAAATATTGGTAGTTCATAAGTCATGAATATTAAGGACATAAAGAACATAATCCATGAAATCATAACATAGGAATAAAACTTGAGTTTTTATGGAATGAACATTTTTTTATAATGTTGTGAACATGTATAAGAAGAAATAGGTTTACTAATTAAGTTTAGGACATGAAATTAGTCCCCCAAATAATCTTGTCGACAAGAAACCATGTCCATGTATAAGATTGTAAATGTGTGATCTGGTTCATGAATAACCTAATGGACATGAAACCAAGTCCATGTATAACTTTATGAACATGTAAACAGGTTCACACGTAAACTTATGGAAATGAAAATAGGTCCATGAATAACATTTGGAAAACATAATAAGGTTGACTTATAACATTATGATCATGAAATCAAGTTGACACATAAACATATGGACTTTCTACCAGGTCTATTCATACATTGTGACCATGTAATCAAGTTCACACATAACATTTATACTCATGAGTAAACCATCATTACCTAATGCATTAGAGGGATATATAGGTCCCACTCATCTTATAAAAAATAATATGTACATCTACCAAAATATGGTAATACTTTTATCATATCATGACCCATAAAAATAGATAGGTTTTATAAACATCAAATCAAACCCCACAAAATGAAATGGGTTTCATTAACATTTAATCACATCATAACTTATGAAAGATATTGGTTTCATAATCATATATCGAAAGAATAACCCATGAGAATAATATTGTTTTAAAAGAATAAAACTCATTGAATAGAAATGGGTTTCATAAAAATCATTCCATCAAAACATTAACCATTCGAGAAATAATATGAATAGAACCATTGGGTAATTTCCAAGAATGGATTCAGTAACATAAATGGATGCCATCATCGATGGAAAATAACATGGAAGGATATTTTGTAGAAAAATTCTTGTGATAAATACAATTTATTATTTGAAAGGGATCAATAAAACATAAAACAGTTTTAAAGTAATTTTCTTGAAAATAAACTCAAAATATTATAATGCATTGAAAAACATTAGTAACCCTTTTAATTTGAAAACATATAAATTGATCTTGAAATTTTTTTAGAAACCATTTTCCTTAAAAAATCTTATAAAAGGAAATTTAAAATGTTTTTAAAACCATTTCTTTGAAAATATCTTTTAAAAACCTTTTCATAAAAAACCCTTAATCATGAAAAGTAAGCTTCAAATGATTTATGACAGACAAATCCAAGCATGTCATATGAGGTAAAGAGAATATATTTTTTTTACAGTAAAAAGTTCAAAAAAATGAATCATTTAGAGAGAAAAAATAATATTATTTTTAAATCATTGGTTAATGATAAAAAATGGGAAAAAATTCTTTTAATGATCATTCTATATTAGTATAATATACTTGAAAACTCTTTTTAGAGAACCCCATTTTTCGACTGAAGATAGGGTAACATTGGTATTTCTTTAAAAAACATTCTTAAATATCTTATGTACCAAAGAGTATAAATACGGTACTAATACATTATTGTAGAAATAATAACCATAGGAGAATAACATTCTTGAACTTAGTTAGATATGGGTTGTAAAAGTTCCTCAAAGGAAGCCTATACATAATCAATTTTGAAAAGCAATGAGATTGTTTAAATAAACACTTATCACTTAGTAACATGGGACCATGATCTCCATGTAATAAAATTAAAATAAATTAATCTTATAATATCAATAAAATGTTTATATTCATGATATATTCAGTAAAATGGAATAATACACTCCTCAAAATGAATTTCATTTCATAATAAAACATGAGTCTCAAAGAAGGAAAATTGAGATAAAACTATTTTACCGATTTTGTAACTTTTGAAACATAAACCCAATGAAATAAATTTAATATAATGGATATGTAAATACCAATAAAATTAAATATATTAATAATTTATTACATCCATGGTAAGTATACGCACCACAAAAAAGAAATGGGTGGTGAATAAATCATGTATCTCACGAAAATAAAAAATGAGAAGAAATCCCTTTACCTTGTGTCTTGACTCTCATCGTACTCATTCAAAAAACATGTATAATAAATATTACTTTATTATAAATAATTTAAAGAACCATATTATTATATATAATACCATGTATGGTTTGATTACTAAATTATATTACCCACTTGTTAACAATCCTATGTTAATGTTTCACTTCAGGTAATATTCACTTTATTCTTCGTATCTGTCTTAATTTGTAATATTTTTTTCCTTATACATTATTTCATCATTTCCAGAATGTAAACCATAATATAAATATAATTTATATACAATATATTTTTATTAAAATAATCTATATAATATACAATTATGAAATATAATACACCTTTTATGGAGGCGGTATGTCGTACGTATGCATGAATGCTATTTCTGTTTAATTGTCATGTTAAAAGAAAGAAAGTAGAAGTAATATATATTTAAATATATATATATATATATATGTGTAATTTTAAAAATATATTTATTAAATCATATTTATAATATATATTTACTAAACACATCCTTAATACATTCCAATTTGTGTCTGAATGAATCCGATCTCTTTTAGGGTATGGTAGTCCACACTTCCTCAAACCAATTATCATGTTTACACAAATGGAAAGTAAACAAAATGATGTGTTATAAAAGGAATAAATAATCATAAATAAATAAAAAATAAAAAATATAACATATATAAATAAGTTTTCCATCAAAAATTCCACCATGATAGGTGGTATATAGAATAGAACAATCATCGTTTAGTGAGGCAGTAGTACTTCGTTGTACACATAAATAACATGTTTGTAATCCATTAGATGGAGGTGTGTATAAGTGTAGGATCAAACCATATATTAGAAAAATGCTATTATTTTTTTGATACATTTTTTATAAAATCATTTAAAAAATAATTTTTATGGGGAGGTGAAAGAAAATAAAAAAAGGACTTGAGAGATGATGTTACCTATTAATTGGGCAACTCCTTTTTGAACGTTGAAAACGGCTTCCTTGGATTTACTTATGACTAAATAAAGGTTTTTATTAGTAATGGAGGGATTTATAGAAGTTTATTTTTAATTTATAGTCCTAACATAATATGTTTTAGAGGTGTGAGGAAGTGGGAGAGGTGGTGGGATTTATGGGGAAGGAAAAGACTCACTTGGTATTTTTGAAAACAAGTTGGATGTATAGATATTATTAACCAAAAGAGTAATAGAAAACCAAAATAAATCAATAATGTAAGGATTATGGATGAAATGTGGCTATCCAATTGGTTTTTGTACAAGTGGATTGGTCATTTGGGATCCTAATATTAATGTTCAGTCCCTAATTAAGCCTAATTTGACCTTAATCACAATGATTAATTTTAATCATATCTACCAATATATTGCGTCAAAAATTAATTAGATATCATTATAACATAAATATTATATTGATTAAAATAGTTTTTGTAAGTTTTTAGAAATCCAATTCACAGAAGAGGCAAATTTAAGGTTAATGCTAACCCCACAGATGAGAAAAAATTACAGTTTTTTAAGGTATAAAAAGTATAAAAGTTTATTATGTTTTTATATTCAATTTCAAAGTTAAATTAATTTTATTGACCTAAATAGTATTAATATAATTATAATTTATCTAATCTCACCTTAAAAATATTTAAAATATCATTTAGATTAATAATTATTTAAACATAATAGCATTTTTTAACTAAAAAGATATATTTTTCACTATTCATCCAAAAATTTAGTTTCGTGGAAAAATAACAAAAACTCAAACTAAGATAATTTCTACATTATAAATTCAAAAACTAATTTTATTTTATAAAATTAAATTTTAAATGTGTCTAAAATAAATTTTATTATTTTTCAGAGAAGGACATTAAAACTGATTCATTCAAGAAAAAAGTATTTTTAAACATATAAAGACTTTAATAAAAATCATATCTTTCATTATCAATTTGTTTTAGCATTTTAACCAAATATTTGAAAAGAAATTATTACTGTTTATATTACATTACTTAATGTTTAGGTTATAGTTATCTCATTTAAAAAATTATAACAATAAAATGATTGTTCTTATAAACATCATTGTTGCATGTAATGTTAGCCAAGTTAATGTTCTATATAAATTATGCCAAGTAAATGTTCTTTGTAATTTATTCCAAGTCGATGTTCCATGTAACGTACTCTAAGTCGATTTCCCCGGTAACGTACTGCAATTCGATGATTTGTGTAATGTATACCAAGTCAGTTTTGTGTGTAGCACAATCCAAGTTGGTTCCATGTGAAACGAATGTTCTAATTAGTGTTTTAATATATATATATATATAATAATTTTTATAATGTCATGTGAAATGAAAAATATCAAAAATATTAAATTAATTTCAAAAAAATAATTCAATAAATCTTAGGGTGTTACATTCTCCCACTTAAAATGCATTTCTCCATCGAAATTCATCTGGGTTATCAAGGGTCTAATAGTTTAATGTTTCATTCATGAAAAAATGACATCATAAAAATGAATACTAATACTTCCCTTGAAAAAGGAAAGTTGTAACCATGAAGGTTACCCAATGTAACTCATAACTAGATTCCAACATAAAAGAACATAGGTGGTATGTGAAAACATAGACAAGGAAGTTAAATCATACCATAAATTTCTGATGGAAATAGATAGAGAACAATATTAGGAGAAAGTTAACAGGAATAAAGACATAAATATATGATGAACTAAAGGACAAACTAATCCATCAGAAACAAAGGTACCAAGATAAAATTTTAAATATAAATCATTTCTCTATAGCTGAATAATTTTCATGAAAATATATACTTACATGGTCTTAGGACAACATCACCCTTTGTTGTTTGTTGATCTACATAAACAATCTCTCTAAATAGGTCAATGAATTTTTCTTTATCAATGTACTAACAGATCATGATACCCATGATATATTATCCCATTAGTTATCATCATCACAAATTAGTTTGAACATTCTACTCAATATGGATAAATCCTCAGACGCAAAGATAACACTTTAATATTACTGACTTCATCTAAAGTTTAACTTAATCATTATATAAATGGTTAACCTTATAACCATTATTAAATATTAAAACACAAATATTTAGAATGAATTACACAAAATCATATTAATATTTTTCCTATATATATCAAAAAAATCATCTTTGTTTCCACATTCCAATCTTTTTAATACCAATATTGCATATTCCATTGAAACATGGTAATAACATGAATTATTATAAATACCTTTAGAAAAAAATGAATTATTCCTTATTCCAATGAATGGTGATTAAATTAATTAAATATAAGATTTTTTAAACTTCATACTTTATAACATAGGCCAGTTTGTCAATAATAAATTCTAGGGTAATTTCTATCATCAAATTTACTTATTCAAGTCAAACGTATCTCTATCCAAATAACATTTTCTCAACATCATTCATTATTAAAAGTTACATTACCTCAATCAAAATATCAAATTTACATGAAATCATCCTTCAAAATATCATTTTAAATCCATAATAAATATTTATAATGAAAATAATTATATATTTCAAGATTTATATAACAAAATCTTTGAATTCCAAAACACAAATAATTCATTAATGTAACCTTATTCTTAAACCATTACTTAGGATTCGTGAACTTATTCTTTATTATCTATTTCAAAAAAATGATATATTAATAATTCTTAAGTTTCCTCAAACACAATCCAATAATTATTTTTATATTTAATGTAAAAAATATTAGAATAAAATAATATACTTTTCTCATGTGGTTTGATGTCTCACTATCATTATAAATATAACCAATACTCATACCAACTTCTAGATTATATTTATGAAATTTATAGTTTGGAAATGTATTCATAAAATTCCCAAGATTTCCACATCTGAACCATGAAAAGTTAACCATATTCCTTATATTTCTCTCCATTAAATAAAGTTATAAAACGTAGTGTGATAAGCATTTATCATATTGAGATACCATATAATCATGAAAAAATACATATAGGGTGACTACATAATGGATCCTACTTTTTTAATCTATGAGTCTTTTGTTTTATCCATGATAATTCTTAGTCATATTGTATTTATGTCCTTTATTATGGTTTATGAATTGTTTTCTGAATTCCCCAAATCATATCCCCCATGAATGTCAAACCAGGTGTGGAGAAAGGCTTGTTGTCATGTACTAGATTACCCCATATCAGGCCCAGAACATATTTTCAGAGTTATTACCTCTAGGTAAAAATATTCTAGATCTATATCCATATTTATTATCTAGACATGGATTTATTTTTTGAAAACCACTCACTCTATCCTTTACCAAAATACTATGACATTTTCTTATAAATTAACTCATCCTTATACTTATCCTTATTGACATCCCTAGATATATCCTTAAAAATATATCAAAGTATCTCACTAATATTTTCTTATCCCAGTCTCTAATGGTTTAATAATCATTTCCTTTGATACCAACTACATTGATTGATTCTTTACATACGTGGATAATAAATCATTTTAGATGAATATTCAGTACATTACAAAACTTCTTGCCTAAGGACTATAATAGTTTAGTGTTTTTAGAAACATGGAAACAAAATATTCTATCCTGTTGAAAGATATTCAAAATCTCCCATAAAGTTATCCACCTTTATTAATTCTACATAAAACCATTCTTTGTAACCTTGGGAAAGGAATCATAAATAATGGGTGAGATCAAATTCTCAATAATGGTAAACAATGGAGATATATAAGCATAATTATGAGAATAAGAGTGTGTAAACATGATCATTAAAATAGAAAATCATGGCATGTATATCCAATATCATATACATGAGTCATATCATAATGATCGGCAGTTCTTAAGGCATGAATCTTAAGAAAATAAAGAATTTAAGCCATGAAAGCATAACATAGGAATAAAACATGTAATTGTGTGGAATACACATTTTTTATAACATTGTGAACATTTATAAGTAGAAATAGGTTCACCAATTTTTCTAAAGTCATTAAATAATCCCCTCATATAAACTTATGGACATGCAACTGAGTCCATGCATAATATTTTGAATGTTCAATCTGGTTCACACATAACCTTAGGGACATGAAACCAGGCCCGTGCATGAATTTTTGAACATGAAATCAGGTTCACATAAAAACTATTGGACATGAAACTGGGTCCATTCACAACTTTTTGAACATGTAATAAGGTTCACACAAAACATTTTGAACATGTAATTATGTTTACTCATAATCTTATGTACATGAAACTAAGTCCATGCATACATTGAGAACATGTAATCAGGTTCACACATAACATTTATAGTCATGATTCAACTATCATTACATAATTCATAGGAGGGAGATATAGGTCTCACCCATCTCATAATAAAATCATTCTTACCTATTCCACAAGATAATAAATCATTCATCATATCATAACCCATAAAAAGTTATAGGTTTTATAAACATAAAATCATAAACCAAAAAATGATTTGTGTACCATTAACATTTATCACATCATAACCTATAAAATAGATAAATTTCATAATCACATCCTGAAATCATAACATGTGAAATGAATTAGGTTTCAAAAAATAAAACCATTGGACTAGTAATGGGTGTCATAAGAATTATTCCATAAAAATATTAACCATTCAGAAAACATATTAATGTAACCTTTGGATAATTTTCGAGAAGGGCTTGAGTAATATAAACAGATGTCATATTAGAATGAAAAAAACATCTATGGATATTGTGAAAAATTTCATGAGGTAAATAGAATTTCTTATATGAATTTTGTTAAAAATATAAAACATTTTGAAAACCATTTTATTGAAAAGTAACATGAAATACTATAATAAACTTTTTGAAGAACATTCGAAAAACTTTTTTATTGAAAACATAAAAAGAGATCTGCAAAAATGATTCAAAAATATTTTCCTTAAAAAATATAAAATAATATTGAAAGGGTTTTTAAAACCTTATCTTTGAAAATATATTAAAAAAATTAATAAAAAATTAACCATTAAACATGAAAATAAAGCATAAAAGGACTGTCAGTGGATAAATTTGTACATGTTATATGAGGTAAAAAGAACATTCCAATTTCCTAATACAAGGTTAGAAAAGTACCTAATTTGGAAATATACAAGAAGATTAATTTTTAAGCAGTGGTGAAACAAAAATAATTGTAAAAATTTATTTTAATGTTCAAATGAGATTAGTATAATAAACGTGGAAACCCTTTTTAGGGAACTTGGTTTTTTGACTGAAGAGTGGGTAAAGTCTGTCTTTCTTAAAAATATTTTCTTAACTATCTTATATACCAAATAGTATAAATATGGAACCAATACATTATTATAGCCATAATAATCATAGGGGAAGAAACTTCATAAACATATTCTGATATGGGTTGTAATATTATCATCCACGGAAGCATAAATATAATCAATCATTAAAATCTATGAGACTGATTCAATAAACTCTCATCACTTGGTAATTTTGGATCATTCTCTCCATGTAAGGAAATTAAATTACATTTATTTTATAATATAATGAAAATATAGAGATTTCATATATAACATGTGAAATGGAAGTATACACAAGTCAAAATAAATTTTGGCACATAACAAAACATGAGTCTCAATGAAGGCATATTGAGACAAAATTTACTAAACACTAATATTTTTATTTATTTTTTCACATTAAAGGTCATAGAATAGATATGTAAATACACATGAATTTAAATATAATAATAAATGAATATATCCATTTTTATTATACATACCACATAAAATAAATGGGTGGTTAATAAATAATGTATCACATAGAAATAAAAATTGAGAAGAAACCCCCTTACCGTGTGTCTTGATTTTCATCTCACTCATTAAAACCACCTTTATAATAAATTTTAATTTATTAAACATCGTTTAATGAACCTTATTTTTATATATAATACCATATATGTTTTTATTATGGCCTTATATTACCTACTTGTTAATAATACTGCGTTTATGTTTCACTTCGAGTAATATTCAATTTCTTCTTCTCATCTGCCTTAATTTGTTATATATTTGGTCCTTATATTTTATACTGTCATTTAAAGAATCTAAACCATTATATAAATATCATTTGTATACATTATATTCGTATTATAATAATCTAGAGAAGTTATAAGTATTAAACAAAATATACCGTTCATGCAGATGGTAGGTCGTATATACACATGAACACTATTTCCGTTTAATTATCAAGTTGAAAGAATGAAACTAGAAGACATATATTTATATACATGTAGAAATATATGACTATTGATATTTATATAGATATGTATATATATATATATATATGTATATATATATATATGTATATATATATATATATATATGTATATATGTATATATATATATATGCGTGTGTGTATATATGTATATATATTTATATATATGTATATATATGTGTGTATATATATATATTTATATATATGTATATATATGTGTGTATATATATATATTTATTACAATATCTTTATTATATCATACATATCATATATATTCACTAAACCCATCCTTAATACATTCCATGAAATGTGTGATGGAATCACATTTCTTTGAGGATGTAGTAGTCCACACTTCTTCAAAAACAATTATCATGTTTACACCAAATGGAAAGTAAAAAGGTTATGTGTTTAAAAGAAATAAATAAATTTAAATAAATAATAAATATAATATAAAAAATATATAAATAGATTTTACATCATAAAATCTACCATGAGAGGCAGTATGGAAAGTTGAACAATCACCGTTTTGTGAGATGGTAGTGTACACTCCTTATCCATTTGATGGAGGTGTGTGTATGTGTTTATTGAAAACCTAGCATAAAAACATAATTTTATATTTAGGATAATATTTTTGTTATAAAAAAATGGTAAAAATAAAGTGGAGGGGTGGTGAAATAAAATAAAATAAAGGACTTGAGAGAAGGCGTTGTCTCTTCATTGGGTAACTCATTTTGGTTTGTGCCAAACAGATTCCTTGGATTTCCTTGTGCCTAAAATAATGGTTCTAGGAGTAAGGGAGGTATATTTTTAATCTTATTTTTTAGGTATTTTTCTATCCTATGTGGTTTTATGGGTGTGAGGATGTGGTAGGTTTGGTGACCTTTTATATGGATGGAAAAGGACCCACTTAGAATTTTTAAAAACATGTTTTGTGTACATATGTTCTTACCAAAAAACAAGTTATAAAAGACAAAAAAAATCATCAATATAAGGTTCATAGTTGAAATATGTCCATATAATGTGTTTTTTAGAAGTTACTTGGTCATTTTGGCCCCTATGATTATGGTTTAGTTTCTAATTAAAATATTTAACATTAATCGATGTGATTAATCTTAATCCCTTTTACTATTATTTTGGTCAAAATTAATTTGATATTATTATACTCTAAATATTTATGTAATTAAAAAGATGTATATACATTTTATGAAATTCAAATAATATAATTGAAAAAGATTAATATTAATTATAATATTATAGACCAGATGAAATTACACATTTTTATGGTACAAAGAAGTTCAGAAGTTTATTAAGTTTTTATAATAAAATTTAAAGTTAAATTAATTTAAATTATCTAAATTATATTAATATATATATATAATTTTTCTAATTCAACCTTAAAACAAATTTAATGTATAATTTACCATTAATAATTATTTTAATGAAAATCTATTTTTTAACTAAAAAGATGCATTAATCAATATACATCAAAAAAATGATGTTTCTCATAAAAACCCCATAAATCACCCTAATTTAATTTTGACATTATAAATTTATAAATTAAGTGAATTTTATCAAATTTTATATCTAAATATGTCTAACAGTTAATTTAATTATTTTTAAAGAAGGACATTAATCGTTGTTCATTTGAGAAAACAACATTTTTATACAAATAATGACTTTACCAAAAAAACAAATATTTCATTAACAATATGTTTTACCACTATAACATGTGTTATAAAAATATTTATTATTATTTATATAACTATGTTTAATTTCTGGGATATATTTATCTCATTTAAATAACTATAACAATAAAATTATGTTTTTTTGAAACATCGATGTTGTGTCTAATGTACACCAAGTCGATGTTCCATGTAACATATACCAAGTGGATGTTCTGTGTAACATACTCCATGTTGATGTTTCACGTAATGTATTCGAGGTCTATTGTACATGTAATATATTATAATTGTATGCTCCATGTAATGTATTCCAATTACGTTGTTGCGTGTATCAAAATCCAAGTTAGTGTCGTTTGAAATGAATGTTTGACTTAGAGTTTTAATAAATATATATATCTATCTATCTATTTACAGTGTCATGTGAAATGAAAAATATCAAAAAGATTAAATTAATTCAAAAATTATAATCATTTAAAAATCCTTTGGTGTTACAAATATTTATATTCTACCCTTCCATATTTATATTCTAAAATGAAGATGCTGTTTAAAATTCGGTTGGTTCACCTCCTCTAGGAAAAATACAATTCATTTTTCTCCACCAACTTAATGGATGGTTATAAAAACCATATTATGGTTCACTGTATTTATAAAAAGAATATTATACTATATTTTTAGTTATTTAATTTTTTAGTAATAAATTAATTAAATCAAATGAATCTCATTTGTGATGGATGGTAAAACATCTTAAATGAACTTACCCAATAATGTTAAAAAATTTACTATGTGAATCATACATCTGTTAGAAAAAAATTATATTTGGAAATATTTAAATATGTGGAACAAAATTAATAAATTTTCATTTTATTTAAATATTTTTAGACCCATTTTATATGAACTTATATAATTAACAGAGGTGATATGACTCCAAAACCAAGAAACAAACACCCTCGGAAAAAACGAAATATATCATTACATCTTATTTAAATGGTTATAAATAAAAATAATAAATATAAAATAATTTTAATATAAATGGAAATGTTATGAATTATTAAATTAATTAATCTATTTTTATTATCTAGGATGTTAAGTGCAATTTCATAGTGATTATGATACCCAATGTAGGGGATCCCTCCAGACAACCAGTTTTGTTTTTGTTTTGACCTTTATCTCTATAAATCAATTTTTTTATTTCTTTTATGTCATTAAATGTTTCGAATATATGTATATATATCTCTTACATGCATACCTAGATTATTTTAATTTAAATTTATGGGTAACACATTCCTTAATACCATTTCTCAAATGTAGCTCATTTCATTCCATGGGTAGTTATTATGATACAAGGGACGATTATGCAACACAGTTCATTCAATGGGTAATTATTATGATAAGTCCTTATGATTGATTTATATTTTTGTAACAAATAATAATGTAAATTTTTTGATCAATGCACCTATATAGAACTCTAATGCATTGGGTAATATTTTTTCCTCATGAGATGTTATGTATGGGATTAGGGATTGAACCTAAATGATGATGGGACTCTATCCACAATGTGATGCTGAGTTGGATGTTAACCATGAATTTTTCTTATGTCATGTTCTATATTGCTACCACTTTTTTATGTTTTCATGAACTTGTGATTCCATGTTTCTTTTTTTATTCTCCCATATTATTATTCATGATCCTTTCCTTTTATGATATCATGTTCTACATTTTGATTCAAATGTTATGATTCATTTTCATGTTTATTCCCTTAATGGTATTTTTAGCCCACCTATTTTATCAATGTATTCCCCAAGTTATCCATTGTTATTTTAGGAGATAAATGGGATTTAGGATCTCATTATGCAGATTAAAATAAATAAATTTTATTTTATTTTCATGTTTATTTTTTATTTATATAGAATTATGTTGGCCTATAAGAGACTATGTCCACCCTCTCTAGTATTATTAGTTTTAATAATCACAAATCATGTCCATTACTATTAATCATGTCTACACATTTCATTCATAATTATTTAATTTCCAAAATGTGTAATTATGTTTATCTATGATATCACATAAATTTAGTAAAGTCTGTTAAAATATATGTTGTAAGACAGTCGTAACAAAAAATATTCACTAAGTATAACATTCAGACACCGAAAGAAGAGAAGAGATACCAATTGTTCAACATTCTCACTGGTAGATGACATCCCAATGCAAATGACCTACCTACAAAAATGACCTACCAATGAAAATGATCAACCGACATTGATAAATTACTGACCAAAATGACCTACTGATGCAAATTACCTGCATTCAGTACAAATGAACTATCAGTGCATAGTGCTACCGACGTAAGGACTCATTGACAATTAAAACAAGTAAGTTATGAAATTATTCACTGACGTATGGAAAGACAAACAAAATGATGCACCAATTGAATAACTCACTGATATAATGATATTCTAAGAGAGGACTCACCGATGGAGTGTTTAATATTTTTTTTATTTAAAATTATTTTTAATAGTCATATTTTTAATGTTTTAATGTGACTGATTAATTTAATGCGTTTTACAGACATTTTAAATGAAGATTTCAGAAATATGAGGTACTGTGTCTACATAAAACATGTGTATTGTCAGGATAAAAGAATATATATACAAAAAAGATTGCAGGAAAGATATACAAATGGGAAAACTCATGCAAACACATATTCACCAGAAGATGCGAGTAGACCTCCCATGTGCACTATATAGATAGGAAGAACATATAAGGAATTATTCATCCCTTCTTGATGGGGACTAGATTACTATTTTTTCATAAAAGTTTCATCATCTCTATAACATCCATCATAATAAATGGAGATGAACATCTCACCCTTCTAGAAGACAGAGCAAAGACCTCTATGACACTATGTTTTCAGTTTCTATTTTTAGAAGAGAACATGTGCTTCAAATATGATACATCATAGAGTCTAGAACTAAATTTAATAACACTCAGAGCATCTCTAATCCCTTATTAATATACTTTTATCTTTTTTGTACTATTTAGATAATCTTTAGAGAAGTTTTTGTGTATGTATCAAAAACACACACACTCTCTCCTGCACTAAACTAGAGGATACTATAGATCCTCAAACAACATCCATTTATAGTTTTTAGTCCCACAAAGTACTATGGAAGAGGTCCTGTGTGACCAGGTTGTTTTTGTTCCCACAGGGAACTACGGTAGAGGTCCTGTGACCTTAATAGTCTGTGTACTATTGTGTTATCCTCGATCCACGATGTGGATCATAATATTTATGTATTTATATTTCTTGGTGGTAGGTTATCACCAAGTAGAGTGGATTAAGTCTCTACTTGATACTGAAACTCCTATTTTATATCATCTATGAATTTAATTTAGTATTTCTCTATTTTTATTCCTTTTTTAGAAAACAAGATTTTACTAAGATAGTTAGTCTTGGATAGTAGTTATAACTATTTTTCCTTATTAATGTAGTTTCAAAAGTTTTATCAATATCTCATATTGTTATAAATGATGTTTAATTGATCTTCAGAGAAACTATTTGAAGAATCATCCAATTATGATTTTACTACATTGGTTAACTGGAATATTTAATTTTAAATTAAGGTAACCTTTTAGACAATATTTTAAACATAAGTTTTCATAGTAACTCAATCCACCCCCCCCCCCCCCTCTTCAGTATCCTACTTCGACCAACATTTGGAATCAGAGGATGTTTTTCAATATGATGTTTTCGAAATTTTAAATCATTTTTAAAATCATCTTCAGTTTTGATTTTAGTTAAATTTTAATGATATTTAAATTTTTGTTAGGTATAAATTTCTAGTTCATTAGAAAAATATTTCATTATCATGGATAATATATTAGAAGGTGCTGCTACCAACAGACCTCCATTCTTTAATGGAACAAATTATGCACAATGGGAAATTAAAATGAAAATGCACTTGGAAATTATGGGTGTTTTGATTTGGTCTTAAATTATAGATGAATATAAGATCCATTTTACTACTATAAATTCTTGGGATGAACCAACTAAGGATTCCTATAAAAATAACTAAAAATACATGAATTCTTTATACTATTCATTAGGTAATGAAGAGTTTAACTAAATTTCTACATGTATAACAGCCCATGAAATTTGGGGTACTTTATCTGTTTCAAATGAAGAAACCTCTAGTGTAAAATAAATGAGACTTAACACATATAATAATAAATATGATAACTTTTAAATGATTCCTAATGAGCCTATTTTTCACATGTATATCAGGTTTAAAGAAACATTGAATACTATAATCTCTCTAGGAAGGGATTTTACATCCAATGGGAAAATTTTGAGAATATTATGATCCTTCCTAGATAGATGGAAAGGAAGTTATATATCAATCATATAATCTTGTGACATTATCATGTAACCATTAAAGGAGCTTCTTGGAAAATTGATGATATTTGAGGAAGATCTAAAATTCAAAAAATAATAGAATAATGAACCTAAAATAAAATATGTTTCTTTCAAATCTACTGCCTCTAAGGAGAAGGAAAAAGTTCAAGATGAAACTTAAATCTCATGTGATGAAAAATCATCAACACAATGTAGTGAGGAGATAGCTAAAAAATCCAAAAGGTTTAAGAATTTTTATAGAAATAATATATTATTTAGAAATCACAAATAAAAAGATAATTATGATCACAACTGCCATTGGAAAATGTATTGGATGAAATGTGATACTTTTTGTGAAATAACCTATTATGAATATAATATAAAGTAGAATGTAAAGGATAACTATCTAATGATTAGATATAATAAAAAGTATGGTGATAAGTACAAAGATTAAAAAAGTCCATGAAGGCAACATGGACTACTTCTGAGGATAGCTCAAGTGACTCAGAGTCTTCACATGATGAAAATGTTGAAATATACAGTATGTGTTTTATGACAGAAACATATGAGGTAACTCTTTTTTCCCAAGTACAAAACTCATATCATTATAGAGATGATAGTTATTATGAAAATATGACAAATGACGAAATGTTTGAATATTGAAAAATGTTAGAAGAAACTTATAATGAATTAAAATATAAATACACATCTTTAATGAATAAACATGCTTTGACTACAACTATTAAATCTGAACGTTTTTGGAAAAATAGAAAAATTCTCAATCACTTAAGGATAAAAATGAACTTAAATTATCAAATGGCAAATTGAAAAAAGAACTACAGAAATTTACCTATGGTAAATAAATTTTACTTCAAATTATTGGTAAAATATTATCTCCTAAGTATACTACTAGAATAACATACCAACTAGGAAAGAGAAATATGAAAAAAAAACTAATTTTGAATCAAAATATGGAAAATCCAGTCTTATCTCTTGTTCTGAAAAACATTAATTATGTTCTTGTTATAAAACCTATTCTATTGTTTCATGTTTTCCTGGACCAAATATAATTTATTTTTCTAATAATTTCCATACTACTTATATGAAACCCATAAAGAAAATGTGGGTTCTGAAAGCTCTTATTACTAACATTACTAGACCCAAACAAATCTAGGTAACAAAATCTTTTCTTATTTAATCTGTTTTGTAGGAAAATAGCTTGAAGAGCTCACATATAATCTTATGGTATTTGGACAGTGGATGTTGAAGACCCAGGAAAAGAGATTAATCATGCTTCAAGAACATGATAAATATTAATCATGGGCATGTCACCTTTGGTGATAATTCCAAAGGAGGAATAATTGTCCTCGTCTAGATTAGTAACTCTAACTCAGTTTTAATTTAAAAAGTTCTTCTTGTTGATGTATTAAAATATAATTTACATCGTATCTATTATTTTTGTGATGATGGTTTTAATATTAAATTTGTAAACGAAGCATGAAATGTTTTTAACTCTAAAAATAATCTCATATTTTCTGCTACTAGAAATTAAAATTTATATTCTTTTAACTTGGATTCTTTAATTTATCAAAATTTATCTTAATTGAGTGATTTTTATAATGAATCATGGCATTGGAATAAGATATAAAGAGACTTCAATATACACTCACATATAAAGATTACTAGAAAAGGCTTAGTCAAGGATCTACCTAAACTTGAGTTTCAAATTGAAAATGCATGTAGTCCTTGTCAAAAAGGTAAAAAACACAAAATATTTTTCAAACCAAAGAAAGAAGTTTGAACTTATCAACATCTTGAGTTGGTTAACATGGATATATTTGTTCCTTCTTGAGTTTCAAGTGTATGTTGGAATAATTATGTATATGTTCTTGTATATGACTACTCAAGATATACTTGGACCTTTCTCTATGATCACAAAAGTCAAGCATACTCTATTTTTACCACATATGCTAGGACTATAGAAAATATAAGTGATATTAGAATTAAAACCCTAATAAGTAACCATGGATGTGAGTTTGAAAACCAAGATTTTGAATCTTTTTTCACACAAAATTTATACAGTCATAACTTATCAGTTCCATGGACACCCCAAAAAATGTAGTTGTAGAAAGAAGAAATTTAATCCAGCAAAAAATTTCTAGAACTATGCTTAGTGAGTATGACCTACCAATATAAACTTGGGCACAATATTTCAATATATCATGATATATATTCAATATATTCATGATTATACCTACCCTCAAAATAACTCCCTATTATATGTGGAACAATAGAAAACCCAAGGTAAAATACTTCAAATTTTTTGGTTGCAAAGTCTATATTCTAAACACTAAGGATAGTATACACAATTTTTCCACCAAGAGTAAGGAAATAATTTTCCTAGGTTATAAAATTTTTAATAATTCCTATAGATACATTAATAAGAGAACCAAATGTGTTGAAGAATCTGTACATGTAATGTTTGATGAGACAGATCCACATGAGCCAGATATCTCTTTAGAGAATCTTGAGGATGATATGTCTAACCTGGACAACAATGATAAATCTTATGACCCTCCTATGATGAAATCTGTTAAAAATTACAGTTCTATAAATTCTCTAAATTCTAGTCATAATTTACCTAAACCAGTTGAAGAATCTGAATTGACCGTACCATCATTTTATAGACCTGTAAAACCTCTCAAGAACTTCATTTAGATGTTATTGTTGGATATTTAGAAAAAGTAATGTATACTAGATATTCCCTTTGAAATCAGGTTAAACATAAATATTTTTCATCATAGTATGAACCTAAAAACATAAATGATTCTATAAATGATTAATTTTTTGTGATGGTTATACAATAAGTATTAAATGAGATTAAAATTAACAGATTTTGGAAATATATAGATAGACCTAAAGACACCTTGACTATAGGAACAAAATGGGTTTTTAGGAATAAAGTATATAAAACTGGTAACATAGTTAGAAACAACGTTAGATTGGTTGCACAAAGATATAGTAAAGAAGAAGAAATTGACTATAATGAAACCTTTTCTCCAATCACTAGACTTGAGGCCATTAGTATCCTGACTGCCTACGCAGTTCACCTAGATTTTAATCATTATCAAATAAATGTCAAGAGTGAATTCCTAAATGGGTATAAAGTTGAGGATGAATTTTTGAACAACCCCCTAGTTATACAAACCTTCATCTTTCAAATAATTCTTAAAAGTAACAAATTGTTTACATGGTTTAAAGCATGCTCCATGAGCTTCGTATGATAGGATCCACACATATCTTATTTCTAAAGGTTTTAAAAAAGGTATAGATAATCATACTCTCTTTATAAAAAAAATTTACAAAGATGTTTTAGTTGTACAAATTTATGTAGATCTTATTATTTTTGTATCTTCTATAAATTCTCTGTGTGTTGATTTTTCAAAGATGATGCAAAGTGAATTTGAAATGATTATAATTGGTGTATTCAAATCCTTTCTGGGATTTCTAATATTTCAAAATAAATAATGAATTCTATTGAATCAGAGTAAATATACTAATGATCTTTTAAAAATATTTGGATTTGAAATCACTACGAGCAGGGATATCCATTGAGTACCACTTGTAAGTTGAACCTTGATGATGATGGTAAATCTATTGATCAAACCACTTATAGAGGAATTATTGGATGTTTACTCTACGTAACTACTAGTAGTCCATATTTTATGTTTAGTGTATGCATGTGTGCACATTTTTAAGAAAACTGAAACAAATCTCATATTCTTGATGTTAAAAAGTATTTTCAAATACCTTGAACATACTACCAACTTAGGATTGTTCTATCCTAGAGGAAAAACTTTTGATTTAGTGTGATATTTAGCTGCTTATTTTGGTGGCTGTTTGTTAGATTGGAAAAGAAACTCTGGAAAATGTAACTTTATGGGCAATTATCTATTATCACGGTGTAGTAAGAAACAAAATTTTGTTTCATTATCTACTTCCTAAGATGAATACATGGCTGATGGTAGTTTTTATTCACAATTTTTTTGGTTTAAACATACATTACTAGATTATGGATATCAATTTAGACATTCCCTATAAAGTTTGATGACAAAAGTGTTGTTAATATATATAAGAATACTTTTCAGAATATAGATCAAAAAAAATTATGAAAGGCATCAATTTTGAGAGACCATTATCAAAAAGGTTATATAACTTTAGAGATCATTGGCATAGAACATCAGCTTCCTGAAATTTTCACTAAGACATTTAACACTGAAAGAATAAACTACATCAAACATGTGTTAGGTATGATCAATATATAGGACCTTGTGTTTCTATTAAATTGAATATTTTAAGTGAACTTTTTATACTGACACTGACAGTTTGAAGAAGACAATGTCATGTCGATACTAACGTGATGTCTTCCCAACACAGTTGTCATGCCAACATCGACACTATGTCATGCTGAAACAGTTTTCCTGAAGACACTGATACATTGTTATGCTGATATCGTATCATGTCAACACGGATTCCTTATCAAGGTGATAAAATTACGGTTGTTCATAATCAATCAATCCGACACTGATGAATCGCTATTTTCATACAATTTATTTTTTTACCAAAATGACATTGTTTCATAGATTTTGTAGAACTGGTTCTCAATTTCATGATTTTTTTTATTTAAAAATACCTAAATGATATAACGTTAATTGATCTACTCTACACCATTATCCCTACACTCTCTTAGTGGTTTCTCTCTATACCCTCAAGATTTCTCCATCTGATCTCAAGACTAAATTATTGGAATGACACGTGTGAAGCAATCTCTTGATGGTGGAATGTTACATGCTTCTGAGAAACAAATTGTTGAATCGATCAAATATTCAGAACCTATAAATCTTTCTCTAGAAGTCAATGTTGTAACTCTAGAAAAATAAGTTCTTACGGAATGGCTATTTGAAAGAAAGTCTCTTATGAAAATGTAATGACAAGGTCAAGGATGGATTTTGTGGTTTTCAGATAATTAATGCCCTTTTAACCAAATATAGTTTGCAAATTTTATATGAAAATTGCAGTTCATACTAGAAGGAAGTGATGTTGTCTTGATCATGTTCATAGTGAAAGGGACGATAATCACTTTCACGTCATGATAAAGGTATGAATGTTGTAATGTTCCTCATGAAGGTGTATTTTATGATTATGAAGGTACCTCTCTGCGAGAGAGTGATATTTGCTACTTTGAGATAGCTCTGAAAAAGATTACTAATAATGATGAACACAGTATACCCATTACTACAGAGTTAAGTGGAGAATGTTGAATGTTGTTTAAGTGTATTTAGTATAATATTTGTTCCAAGAATGGGGAATTTTCCTCTATGAAGTATCAATATGTCTACTTGGCATATCTTCTAAGAAAATGGATCAAGGTAAACCTGTGTAGAAACTTTACTTTTCACATTAATGAAATTATAAAACCATCATATAAAACAAATTCCATTTTTATCTATGGATGATATAAGTTGTGATAAAAGAGAAAGGTTGTGTAAATATTGGAGAAGAATTTATTTCAGAGTATAGTGGGATCTTCCTTAGTAGAGATATTTTTAAGAGTGTGAAGATCAACTGGATCCCCTGGAAGAGAGAATGGATTGGAGATGAACATTATATTTATGTTAAGCTCAATCTGGTAGACTATCCATATAGGCCTAAGAATATGGATGATCGTAGTCTAGGACCAAATGAGGAAGTTTTTTACTCTTTAGAATATGATGAAGAGCCTTCCACTTCAGTTCGAGATCAGGGGTCACATATTGATGATATAAGTGATCCTAACACCAATGAACCACACAAAAGATTTTACTTATATACCTCATTGTCCTCCACTTTCCTTACCCTCTAATGATTCCACACATGAAGACAGTAGAAATGAAGAGATAGAAGTCTCAGGTAGTGTGTAATATGTAAGTTGATCCAGTGGCTCTGAAGAAATAGAATAAATTGAAGACGATAAAATTTGCAGTGGTAGTGAATAAGATGAAGGTGAAGAATGTGGTGATAGAAATTGAAATAAAGATCATGTATCTAGATATGATGATGATAAAAGTAGTGAAAGTAATAATGACCATCATATGTATGATCATGGTGATGGTGTAGAAATGGTTGATGAATGGGATTAGGCCCGATTGGAAGAACATCTTCAAGTTGTTTTTGAAGTAAGAAAAAATGATGAAGTTTTTGTTGAAGAGGAATCTCATGTAATTCTTGTACCACATTTAGTTTATGAAAGAATAAGACCTCGTACTAAATATGAGAAACCATTAAGGAGAGATAAAATTAAGGGGGAGCCTCAAAAAGGGCATATCAAGCTGGGGAAGAGCATCAACATGGAAGAGTAAGACTTGATACTCTCACTCCTATGGATTATGATGTAATAATTTAATGGGGAGAAATCCTTGGTATGAAACACTGGGATTAGATTATGAATAATCATATGATGAATTTTTTTACCTATTTCAAGGGAATTAATGGCTACGACCCCACCTGAGGACTCTATCACTAATTCATATTTGGAAATGGTTAAATGAAGACTTTTTTTCAGCTGTAAGTATATTTGTTCAATATGAGATGGTGAATGACATTCAATTGTCTAGAAGAGAAAACACTGATCTGAGTGACGAATTACACTCTCTTAGATCTTAAATAGAATAAACGA
This sequence comes from Viscum album, assembly GCA_963277665.1. Classification (NCBI taxonomy): domain Eukaryota; kingdom Viridiplantae; phylum Streptophyta; class Magnoliopsida; order Santalales; family Viscaceae; genus Viscum; species Viscum album. The sequence goes on along the minus strand of OY728155.1, from coordinate 158,295,569 downwards.
TGTAGTTTGAGAAGTATTTTCTCATCCATGTCAGATAGTAGGTATAAGTGAGGCTGATGCATTTACTGATGCAAAGAAAGTGATTGAGGATATTGAACCAAACATAATTACAACTACTTAGATAGTTATTACAAGTAATGACAAGTTGTTAAAGTAAATTACTAGTCTTGATTCAGTAATAAATAATTTGACCTCGTAGTATAAAGGTTATGTGGATATTATTCTTAAAACATTGAAGACTCATACATCATCTTCTACTAATATTATTTCTATATCTGGTCAGACCTCTTAGAATCTGGATATTGATGTAGTCAGAACTATTTTAAAAGAATAACATCAATCTCTATTTGAGGCTTCTGGTTTGAGAAACCATGAAAAGATTGAGAATATTAGTGATCATGTTCATGATTTGGTGAGAATCTATTCCAAGAGTGCTGAAACTGCAAATGTCATATCACAGAAAAGTTTGAATGCTATTTCAAAAAGGACATTGCCAAGCATCAGTCAACTAGTCTGTTTAAGTATTGGACAAAGAACATATCATTGCATCTATTCAATATTTATTTTAATGATAAAGTGCAGATGTTAAAAGACTTCACTCCCCTTCTAGAAAAAATCATGTAGAATAAGTATGGATTTGTGATTGTAATGAAGTATAATGGTGAAATGTTTAAGGATTTCATCAAGCTATTAAATCCATACCTTAATTTTTAAAGTGAACCAATTGCAGTAACTATTGAGACACTAGTTGGACCACCTTGATTAGTACCTCCACCGTGAATTTCAGTTTCTTAGGCCTTATCTTAGATTCACCTAGTGATCCCAGAATAGATTCAACCTCATTTGTTGTCCTAACACAAACTGATCCTTATATCTAATGTTCTAGAAGGAGTAATCCTACCTCCTTTAAAAATTTCACCAGACCCTCCAGTTTCACAACCACCACCTAATGGACCCTCTATTGATTCCTTTGAGAAAGGGGAGGAACCTCTTAATCCTCAATCATAATGTCGATTATTCTCTGATACATATATTTTCTTAACTTTAGATTTTTTTTAAAAACTTGTAACATGTGGTACTTTTTTTTAATAATTTAATTTCATGTTCTTATCTTCCCTATATTTATAATTTATATATTCCTTTAGGGTACTTCTTATTTCATTGCTATTAGATTTTAATTTTGGATAATCCCAAAAGGGGGAGAACCAATTTCGCATTCTATTTATTTACTTTATCTTTGATCTCACTCTAATATATGTTAATTTTCTATATATTAATATTTATTCTCCCTATTAACCTTATCTATATATTATAAACTGTCATTAATAATGGGATATGATAAGTATAATGATTTTATTCAAAATAAAATGATTGTACTGAATAATTCCGTGATTTGTGATCATCAAAAAGGGGGATATTATTGGCCTATAAGAGAAGGTGGCCAACCACTCTGGCATTACTAGTTTTAATAATCACAAATAATTTAAATTCTTATTAAACATGTTTATACATCTCATTCGTATTTATTTAAGTTTCAATATGTTCAATTATGTTAACCTATGATCTCACATAAATGTTTTACATTATGTTAACATTTTTATTGTAAGACAGTCCAAACAAAAAATATTTTCTAAGTATAACATACTGACCCTGACATAAGAGACGAGATACTGACAGTTAAACTATCTCACTGATAGATGACCTACCAATGAAAATGACCTACCGACCTAGATGACCTACTGATGCAAATGTCCTACCAACGCAGATGAATTACCAATTAAAATGACTGGTGGACGCAGATGATCTACCATCAATACAAATGACCTACCAATTCATAGTTCTTCCGATAGAAAAATCACCGATAGTTAAAATAGGTCACTAATGAAATTAGTCATCGATATATGGATAGACCGAAAAAATGACATGCTTATGGAATTATTCACAGAAAGAAGAAGATACCGACTGAGGACTTGTTGATAAATATTTAAAATTTCTTTTATTTAAAATCATTTCTAATTGTCATATTTTTAATATTTAAATGTGACTGAATAATTTAATTACTTTTTGTATACATCTTAAATGCAGATGAAAGAAATATGAGGTACTTTGTCTACCTTGAACATGCACATTTTCAGGCTTCAAAAATAGATATAAAAAAAGGAGTGCATGAATTATATACACACAGGAAGAATCATGCATACACATATCGACAAGAAGATACGAGCAGATCTCCCACACGCAATATACATAAAGGAAGAACAAATGATGAATTCATCATTCTTTCTTCTTGTAGACCAGAGAACTTTTTTATATTAAAGTTCCATCAACTCTACAACATCTGATGGAATAAAAGGAGAAGCACGTATCACCCTCTTGGAAGATAGAACACAATGCTCTATGACATTATTTTTTCAGTGTCTGTTTCTAGAAGAGGACTCGAGCTTCAAATATGATACATCAAAGAGACTACAGTTGAATTGTATAACAATTCGAGCATATCTAATCAATTATTAATATACATTTCTCTATTGTGTAGTATTTATCTAAATATTCGAGTAGTGTGTGAATTTGTACCAAAAAACACACATTTTGTTCTATACTAAACAAAAGGATGCTAGATATCCTCAAAAAATAGTTTTTTACACTTGTTCATCCCATGAAAAACCTTGGAAGATGTCATGTGTGACCTCTTTTTTTTGTTCCCATGTATAAATGTGGTATACATCTTGTGACCTAGACATTCTGTGTAATGTTTTGTTAAACCCAATCAAGGGTGTGGATTATAATAATTATCAATATAGATTTCTTGGTGGAAGGTGATCACCAAGAGGAGGGGACTATATCTCTACTTTAGATTGAACCTCTTGTTTTATATCTAATTTGATGTCAATTTAGACTCTCTGGGTTTTAATCTATTTTTTAGAAAACTAATTTTTTCATTGATAGTATGTCTTGGATATTAGTTATGGAATTTTTCCTTATTATAGTAGTTTCAAAAGTTGTATCAATATCTCATATGCTTATAACTAAGAATTAATCAATCTTAGAAGAATATAAATAAATAGTCAACCTATTATAATTTCAATACCTTGGTTAACTGGCCATTTTTTTTTAAATTAGGAGAACCTTTTAAACAAGCTTTTTAATAGAAATTTTTATCAGAACTCAATTTCAACCCCTCTTGAGTGTCCTACACTAACAAATATATTCCAATGAAACCTGGACTTTGGATTCTCTTGTTGTATTTATTATATATTTATGATAAAAACAATGTAATAATATGTGTAAAATTATTAGGTATATATAGTTGGTATCATAGGATGGTCTAGTTATTTTGGGGATTAATACTGAAATACTTAATTGATAACCCTCTGGATAAGTCTAAGAATAGAAAAATATATTGAAATTTTATTGAAGTATAGGGTGAGTTTTTTCCATGAAATTACATCGATGTATATATATTGTTAGTGGATGTGGATTTGGATTAATTGTACCAAAGGGTAATTTACCAAAAAAGTATGCATTGGGTATTAATTTGATTATCCCCTAGTGTACAAAAAATATTCTTTATAAGACATATGGTTTGACACTCCTAGGGTATGTGCTTTAGAAAAATCCTAAACTATTAATGAACCATTATGAAGGACATAAATAGAATGTTAGGTTAGATAACATAATAGGGATATGACCCGAGATAACCAAAACTGAAACATATTGTCGTATAAGTTAAGATCCATTTCTCATTTATATTTTATTCTATGAATGTTTATTATTTCCCATTTTACATAACTTTTAGTCTATGTGTTATAAACCATAATTTTATTTCCTTTATTATAGTTAATAGTGGGGTATTTGAATACCATGCTAATAAAAAGATATGGTATCCAAAGTACTAATTTCTATAATGTGGTGACTAACCATATATAAGTGGGATTTGAGAACTTCATGGTAGTACTAGATCAGGAATATTTTATTATAAATAATAATAGGAATCATGTGGAATTTCTTCCTTCTCCTAAGAAATATAAAGGTTTAGTTGATTCCATTATGAAACAAAGGCCTCTTAACATTAGTTAATCTTATAATCCCCTCATTAAAAAGTAATAAATTAACTCATTTGAGAAAATATTTTATGTTCTCTAATTCTTGGATCAAAATAAATTCAAACTTGTAATCAAAATTCTTGAAGGAGAAGCTGATTAGTGGTGGACACTAATCAATTACATGAATCCCAATGAGGAAATGGATTCCGTAAAATGGGAAGGAATCCAGAAAATATATTTTAAAAAATATTGTCCTGGAACTATCTATATTAAAATGGATAGGGAGTTACTTGGACTAATGAAAAATAGTATATGGTTCTATTGGGGAGTATAAGAAAAACATCACAAAGATTTCATGGTATGACTCTAAATTTGGAATCAATATTAAATTTAATGTGGATACTTATTTAGTGGTTAAATCATAATATAAAAAAATATTTATTGATTTGAGAACATGATAAATATGAACATATTTACCATTCTTCTCCTACTGTCAAGATAGATATTGGAGAATCTCGGGGTTCTTGTCATCCTATAGATAAAAGGTGTAAAATGGATTTTTATTCGAGAGGATCTTTTGATAAATACCATGAAGGAAAGAATAACCAACATTCCACTTTCTAAAAAAGTGGGAAGAAGTATTAGGAAAACTATCTCAAGGAAACTAGGAGATTTTTCTTATGTGGAAAATAGGGTCATAATACTAATCAATGTTGAAGTGAGATAATGAATCCCACAAATATGACAGATGAAAATAAGGTTAATATTAAAAATCAACTTCTAGTCTATTGTTTCAACCACATGGTATATGGTAATTATGTTAACTAATTCTATAATACTAGGGTTTTTGTGGACAATCAATGACAATAACCTCTAAGGCGTAGAGTGCAAGGAAGCGTATATACCAAATCTACTGCTGAGGTGGATCCTAAAAATGATTTGGTGATAGATACACATGATATTAATTTAATTAAAATAATTTTTATTTTTTATTATCGTTATACACATTATTTTATACCTTAAATCTCAGTAGAATTTCTGAAAAAGCACCTCAAAAAATTAGGGTTGAGCTATCTGTGAGAACAGAACATAAATCAATTTTTTCATCCAATGAATATAAATTGTACCAAAAAATGTTTATGGATTAAAACTTCCATAAAATATTTTACTATATACTATAGTGTATTTTAATTTTATAATAAAAAAGGATTTTATATCCTTATATATATATATATATATATATATATCTAATATCAACTGTCGTGGAAGGTAGATTTACCACCACATCGTGAGTCATTATTTTATTTTGTATAAGTGTATGGAGGATGATGAATATTATTTTGAATTATCATATAATGTTTTAATATTATTTCTTTTTGAGAAATAATATATTTCTAAAATGATTTATAAAATAATATAATCAAGCTTGAATACATGCCCATTATGTGGGACTACACTGTTGTTTTCTCGAAACAGTTTCTTGGTCTTCCTCCATACCAAGAGGATGATTTATCAATTTAACATATACTTGGATATTTACCTATATCCAACACTTCATATAGAATAGACACCATTATGTTTTAATAATGGAATAAATAGTCACAAGTTAATATAGAAATGGTTTTATATAGTTGAGTGCTTCACCTTGTGGTGTGTCAGTTCTCTTTTTCATGATTATGATTGATAAATGTGCATCTGTATTGATTATTATTAACTAAAGAAATCAAAATAGAGAACATGTATCTACTAGGGTATACTATATCTTGTTGAATAGACAACATGGGACCTTGTGTTTCTCTAAGGTGGAAATTTGGTCAGGATATCACCAATTGAAGGTGAAGAATGAAGATATTCCCAAGAATAAATTTCGGATAATGTATAGGCACTATGTGTTTATTCGGATTCACATTAGACTCACTAATGTTCTAGTAATATTAATGCACAAAATGAATAGAGTATTTAGATAATAACTGAAAAAATTATACTAGTCTTTATTGATGACACACTAATATACTCTAAAATAAAGTAGGAGCATGATGCTCATTTTAATAATGTGCTAAAGACTTTGTGAAAGGATAATATATATGTAAAGTTCAAAAAATATGATTTTTGGATTGAATAATTATCAGTCATGGGGATGTTATCATCAGAAAAGGGATATATATGGGCCCTTTTAAAATAATTTCAATTGAGTAGTGGCCCATACAAGCATTTATAAGGGTGATCCATAGTATCTTTATAGTAGATGGGTAGTATAAATGATTTGTGTGAAAATTATTTGGATTTTCAAAAATTATAACAATGTTGACATGGAAGAGAGTAAATTTTCTTTGTATTAATGAATGAAAATAGATAGTTAATGAATTGAAAAAGAGGCTTATTACTATACTTTTCATTACACTTCCGTCAACTTGGGAACTTTTCATGGTATACAGTGAACATTCAAATAACATATTTGGTTTTCTACTGATGAAAAATGATAAATGTATAGCCTACGTCTCAAGGAAGTTGAAATTTCATTGGACTAACTACCGAGAAAATTATCTAGAGTAGTATATGGGGATATTCGCATTAAAAATATAGTAGTGTTATCTTCAAGGGAAGAAGTGTGAAATATATATGGATCATAAAATCCTCAAGTATATATTCACATAGAAGAATAAGAGTATGCACTAGAAAATATTATCAAATATTATCAAGGACTATAACTATTTAATCCACTGCCATCCTATTAAAAAAATAAAGAGTAAGATTCTCTAATTAGAAAGGATCTTTTGACCTTATCAATGCTATGAAATAACAAGGATCCAATCTTCCTAGACATGAAAAAATGGACATGGAGGTTATAAATGAAAAAAAATCATCATTATATTATTAAATTATTTCTAAATTATATCTTATAAAGAAGATAATGAAATATCCAAGGGAAAATAGGGAAATTTAGTTGAATGTAAAATCAATAAAGAGTAAAACAAAGGTGTAGTTAAAAAGTAGTGAAGAATGAGTTGTAATATTTGGGTCACGACTATTTGTACCATCAAATAATCCGATAAAAACAGAGATATTTAAAGATAAATTTGGATCAACATTCTCCATCCACCTATGTAACATAATGATATATTCATATCATTGAGAGTACTATTGGTGGGTTAATATGAATAAGGATATAATAGAATATACATCAAAGTTTGTGGTATGTTGGAAAGATAAAGATAAAAGGAAACTTTATAAAGGGATAAAGTAACCACTACCCATCGCTTTATAGAAATGTGAAAACATCACTATTGTATTTTTCATTAGTATTCTGAATATATCTTGGGGAAATAGTTCTATATGGGATACAGTGCACCATCTCATAAAGACTGGACATTTCCTCAGTATTAGAGAGGACATCTCACTTGATCAACCTGGGAGGATATAAATCATAGATGTGTTGAGGTTCCCTGAAATATAATTATCGATTATATCAGACAAATAACCAAGATTTACCTATAAAATTTAGAAAAGTCTCAAAGATGATCAAACCATTAAGTTGATATTTAGTATAGTTTTTCACCCCCATACTAATTTTCAATCATATAATACTATCGAAACACAAGAATACATCTTGAGAGATTTATAAATGGAGTTTAAATGATGATGGTATTAGAATATTTCCCGAGTTGAGTTCTCTGATAATAACATTTTCCACTGAAGAATCCAAATGAATCTATATAAATATCTTTATGAGATGGTATTTGAAACACAAGAGTGTTAAGATAAAGGTGGTGAGCATAATAAATTTGGACCTGAAATGGTTGAGGAAATTTTAGAAAATTTCATGTCTATTCAACAGGACATCAGGTCTACTCAAATTCAACTAAAGAGAAATACTAGCCATCATTGATGACCTGTAGTTTGAGGTTGGAAATGAATTATTCCTTTTTATATCTATGTGGAATAGAGACATGATATCTCAAAAAAAGGAAAATCTAACTCTTAGGTACATCATACAATTTGATATCTGTTGACGCTCCTATCGTCACAGAATCTAAAGATCGGAAAAGGGGAATACTTGAACTCAAAGTGATTCATCCTTTGAAGAAACATCAAAAAATCGACAAAGGGATGAACAAGGAGAACATTTCCCATAGGTCGCGCAAGTTCCCTCATGGTCGCGCAAGTACACTTGCGCGCCGCCTAGTGGTCGTGCAAGTACTTGCGCGCTACCTAGTGGTCGTGCAAGTCTACTTGCGCGACGCCTTATGGTCGTGCAAGTGACTTGCACGACCTAAGTGATAACCGCTCGGTAACCGCCCAGGGCCTTCTTTTGCCTATAAATAGACCCTGTGGGCCCCCCATTCGAGGAGGATCTTTTTCCAGAAACTCGGATTGAAGCTCCCGACGCCCAAGTCTCTTCTCAAAGCTTCCGGAACATTTCTAAGGTAATTTTTTACCTAGAACGGAAGATCTAAAGAGAAGAAGGAAGGCCTAAGTGTTGAAACATATCAAACACTTGCGCGCCGACTTATTTCCTTCAATATTACTTGCGCGTCCCTTTTCTGGAAGAACCTCAAGAATATTCTTAAGTGATTAAAAAGAAGTTGCTCAAGTATTTCAATTCCAATTGAGAATCGCGCAAGTACCCCTCATGTCGCGCAAGTATACTTGCGCGACCAATACTTGCGCGCCGCCGCAGGACTTGCGCGCCTTTCAAGACTTGCCCGCCCCTACCTTTTTTGGGTGCCCATCTTGCCCATTTTACCCCTCTTAAGCCATTTCACCTTTCCTATTCAAGATTCAGTCTTCAAGATACTCTTCGAAGCCATTTATGGCATGATTTCTTGATTTGACTTTCTTATCTGAAAGGAATTCTGTGGAATATCTCTCAAAACCTAGTGATTTAAATATCTTTATGTCACTAAATATGGAGAGTTCATTCATTCAACCTCATCCTTTAAGATGATAGAATCCTTAACCTGGGTCTCCCTTTTAGGAATAATCCCCAGTTATAAGTCCTTTGATTTGGGCATCTTCCTTAGGAGTAAGCCCCAAATTCTTACAATTCCCAAAATTGGGCATCCTCCTCAGGAGTAAGCCCCAAACCAAGTCCCTTAACCTGGGTCTCCTTTTCAGGAATAAGACTCAGTCATAATCTTGGGCTTCTTTTTCAGGAGTAAGCCCCAAGTCCCCTAACCTGGGTCTCCTTTTCAGGAATAAGACTCAGTCATAATCTTGGGCTTCTTTTTCAGGAGTAAGCCCCAATCTCAAATATGGGCATCTTCCTCAGGAGTAAGCCCCAAGCCTTAATCTCTAACCTAGGCTTCCTTTTCAGGAATAAGTCCCAATCATAAACCTTGGGCATCCTCCTTAGGAGTAAGCCCCATGTTTCCTAAATTTCTCTTAACCAGTCCTAATTTACCTTTGATCTGGGTTTCCTTTTCAGGAGTAAAACCCAATCATAAGTCCCCTCCTAACCAGGGCATCCTCCTTAGGAGTAAGCCCCAAGATTAGAGTATTCAAATCTCCATAAAGCACATATACCTTTATGGACCCTGTTCCTAGATTTTCTCCCTAAAAGTGAATCCTAAACCTTCATCTATCTGGGCAGTCATACATACCTAAGCCCCAAACAATTTCTTATGATTGCATCTTTCTTGGCACAATTGTCTAATTTTTACCAATACCTCTTGTTTCTCACACCGAGCATGACTCACGTGAGCTTAGAGTGTAAAAGTAATTATGACATTCTTCTTTGAGCCATCAATCATAAACATCATACTCCATTACTCTAACTACGTGGGTTCTGATTCCTTTTCCAAAACAAAGGATACGTAGGTAGCCCATTTATGGGTTCGATCCCAACTTTGGAATAATCCCTGTCCTTCTAAATGACGATAAACTTCAAGTGCCCCACTGAGTGGCTTTAAAACCAGCCTGGTCATCATAATGACCAAGAGACTTTTATATAAATATTTTGAAGGATACCATTGATCAAGAATCTCTAAATAGATACAGATGATTCTCTATTGATGAAGAACCTCGAATACATATAAAAGATTCTCTAAATTTCTTGCATATTTAATCATTGATTGTTAAAACTTAAGGAAAGCTCATTTTATACTTGGTAATGTAATAAGGATTCACGAACATAACTTAAATCTATAAAGAGAGTCCCAGAGTAGACAATAATTCCCCTCAAAAAGGTGTGATGAGTCCGACCTCCCATCCTCTCGACCAATGCAAATTCCTAAGCCTCATTAGTCCACAAACTAATGAGCGACTACCTTTGGAAAGTAGGTCCAAACGGATGTGGAATCATTGGATGTTTCCAATTCTACGAACAAATCCGTTAGAAACCGATCGGAACGTTTGAATCTCCCGTCCAGGAGGTCATCCCCGGAATCCGTGCGAAACAAAAATGGTGAACCCGACGTGAATCCTTAACCAAGTTAAAATGATATTTTTCTTATTTGTTAGGCCCCTTGGGCCAACAAATCAATCATTGACATGTGCTCATCCAAAAGATGCAGTGGCCAGATTCATCTTGATTATGTCTGTTATATGGAACAGGCACTCTTTTCTCAAGATCTTCTGCAAAATGGCTTTCCTTAAATTCACCCCTGTGAATACTGCTGCTGTGAACACCTCTACTGTGAGGTCTGCTGCTGTGAAAACCAATGCTGCTACTCCTGCTGGAACGTCGTCCGCTCTAAGGATGACATCACCAACTCAGCGTCTTCAACGCTGGGTTTCTAATGCACTGGTTAAGGAGTACCGTCGCAACGGTACTATCCCAACTCTGGAGGCCGCTCGTCAAGCCTTCCAAGTTAATAACTCTACCTGGTCGTCCGGACAACGGCGGCCAGTGATCAAGAAGCAGGCGGTGCTGACTACCGTCTCCAACCGTTTCGAGTCGTTATCCCCGGAACGCAATTTCCATTCACTCCCTTACTCTGAGGAAGTGAATGAGCAGGTCCCGCAGGGCCTTAATTCAAAAAGACAGGAGTCCTTCTCAAGGGCTCCCATCAACAATCGCCGCCAGACTCGTGCGGTAGTGCGCCCTCAACATGATGAGGGTACCGACTCCAGGCATTCAGCTCAGGTTCCTCGAACCCGAGCAGGCAAGATGAACCGCCAGAGACGGAATCCGGTTAACAATAGGCAGGTTGTCATGCCTGCCATCTCCGGAGAAGTCCACCAACCTAACTTGGTGGCAAATAACGAGCAGGCACAATCACCTGTCTGGTTTAATTCCGCTGTCCAGCAGACTCGTCTGGCAGCATCAAGCTGATCCCGCCAGGCAAATCCGGCGGAGTACTATATGCAGGAACATACACCTGCTTATGCATCATTAGTTAGTCAGCAGGCTCGCCTGACTACTTATGATGGAGTCCACCAACCTAACTTGGTGGAGAACAACGAGCAGGCACACACACCTGCCCGTTTTAATTCCGCTATCCCGCAGACTCGTCTGGCAGCATCAAGCCGATCCCGCCAGGCAATTCCAGCGGAGTACTGTAGGCAGGAACATACACCTGCCTATACATCACCAGTTAGTCAGCAGGCTCGTCTGACTACATATGATGGATCTCGTCAACCGCGTTTGGCGAAGTGTAAATAGCAGGCACATACACCTGCTAATACTAATCAAGCCTACCAACAGTCTCGTTTGGTAGCGCACGGAGAAGTCAGTCGGAATGTCCCGACGACAAACAGGAGGCAGACTAAACTCTCTACCTCCACACTTGAGTACTGTCAGGATTCACTGACAGGAAAAGGAGGACAGGAGCAGGCACATACACCTACTCTAAGCCCGGAATAGACGTATATCCCCATTCCGGCGGCTAAAGTCACCAAACATATTTTGTCAATGGTGAAGGAGCAGAAGCAAATTCCTACTCATATTCTGGATGCTTGCCAAGATATCATAACAGCTTCAGCATCATCACAGGGACAGACACATTAATCTATCCCTAGCAGTGGAGTGACACATCAAGGATTCACTCCGGAACAGACACACACATCTGTTCCAGTCCAAGAGGGTTATGGGGCATACTCCCCCATATCATACGGACAACCAAGTCAGGCACATACACCTGATTTGAGTGGAGATCGTCAGCCTAACCTAACCATCTTTCTTGATCAGGCACATACACCTGCTCAGAGCAATCACTTTCGTCATCAAGTGGTTTCTAAAGCGAGTAAGAAGGCATCTAAGAAAAAGATCCACCCAACACAGTCAGGAGATCAAAGGCCAATCTGTAACCAAGCCTTGCTCGATGCTGGAGTTCTTGAAGCCCTCAGACATTTATCTGTCGGAATTCATGATTCTACTCCCTCAGTTCCCAATAACGGGAACATTAATTCTGAAGGTCTTCAACAGACACTTCCTCATGAAGACTTGCTTCATGAAAGTTCGGTCAATCTCGAAGTTTCTTCTTCAGATGAGAGCCACAAGAACCCTCTGTGTGGTCAGAAGACCAAGGAGCAAGAGATTTCATCTTTTGTTGTAACCCATCATGACGGTCCTCCTCATGGTGATGAACTTCGCTGCAAAAGTCCTCTCCGCAGTAGTGATTCACATTGTCTCGAAAATACTTCAGAAGGCAATGTAGTGACGAGAAAGCCCTCCTATCTCGAGGCACTTTCAAACGTAAAACCAGTCATGTCTGAAGCTTTACTATCGGCAGGTGAAACTCTTTCTCCATCAGAAGATAGCTTGGGGTTCAGGTTATTCTCCGAACCATCCCTAGGTAATTCATCTTCCGGCATGAATAGTGATATCTCTACCAATCTTGTTGAATCCGATGAAGCAACAAGGAAACACCAACTCTGGTCCAAATAGGTAGAAGAATCTTCATTTAATGATAAAGAGGAAATGCTGAACATGAGGAAAAAACTGGCAAAAGGTGAAGTACCAGTCATGTTTTGGCCTTTGGCTGACTCCCAGTATGATATTCCAAAGATGTTGACGGATGATGGAATCCATGATATTTGTCTCAACATATGGAAGACTCTTTGTCAATTGAAGAAGAAAGTATTATCTTACGGTGATTATGAAAATCATATTAAGATAATAGAAGGGTTACAACGCCAGATTGATTTGGCATCTCTATCAGTCTCTCGGTATCCGAAAGCTGAAAAGCAACAAAGAACCCTTCAACGTTCATGCCTTGTCACACTAAGAAAATTGCGTCAGTTAATTGCCAATGCTCCATCTGATATTCATATCAGAGGATGGGGTGTTCACGGAGCACTACATTTCACAGTGCTTTCCGGTCAGCAAAGCCCGCCGAAAATGGTCTCATGCAATGTTATTGCCCATGGCCGGCCACAGTCAATGAGCTTTGTTCATAATCAAAAGCTTGCTCAAGAACAAGCTTCAACTAGTTCCTCTCAAAATCAAGTATATAGAGAACAAGTTGTTGAATTTCTCCTACATCAAGCAGATGAGAATATTGCACAAGCCTCTCGTCTGGAGCAAACACGTCATCAAATGACAAAAGTTTTGGAAATCATCCAACGATCTGTTGAACTAGGTGATAAAAGTGGATATAGGTTAATGCATCCAGCTAATTTCCGAACTAAGATTCGAAAGATCAAGAGAGATTTTAAGAAGATCTCAGACATAGCATGTCAAGAGACACCCCAGCTTGCCAGACTGGGGACTTCTCTAACCCAACCCTTAGAGTCAACAAATGGGATTCGAGGAGTTGAGCGGAAGCAGTAGGAACACCCCCTGTCCACCGGACTGGGGACTTTTTCAAATCCTTAATCCCTCCCTCAGAGAAATTCAGTATTCTCTCGATTAGGGAATAAGCCTCAAGAGGAACGAAGAGCCAAGCTATCAGGAGATTCTCTCCAAGTGACGGTTTTCCAAGAAGTTCCTGAGGGATCAAGTCAACGTAATTCCATGTCTCATCATGGGCATGGAATAAGACAATATCGCAGAAATGCTGATAGAAAGGATTCCATGCAATATGCATCCATTAATGTCATCAATGTCGTTGCTGCTAATTAACCAGATGAGGCTCAATCAGAGGGATCAGACGAAGAGGTTCTTGCTCAAGAAGTTGCGCACACGGACCTAAATGAAGAAGGTGTGCGTACACGTAATCAAAGGCTTACCCAAAATCTGGGTATTCCTTCAAGTAACCCACTTCCCCCTCTCCGAAAAGGATCCAATAAGGGGAAAGAAAAGAATCAAGTTACTTCTCACCCTTCCTCTGAAGGAGGTCAATCGCTCTCATTAGAGAAAAGGTTTGCACAACAGGAGGAAGAAATGAAAGAATTAAGAAGGTTGAATGCAGAACTACTTCAGAGTAGTCTTCTTCTTAAGAATGCTGAAGTCCGACAACCAAAGGAATTTGTTGTAACTACTGAGATGGATCAGGAATATCCTCCTTTATCAGTACACCCTCAGAGGTCTAATCCTACGGGTCAAATGCAACAACGGTTGGCAGCACTACCATCAGTTGCAATACCAACCACCACGTCTGTCCAAGCTCCATTCATTGCACCTACCCAAAACCAAGTTTAACCTGATGTTTCTCAAAAGTTAATAACTACTATTTAGTCATTAACAGATCGGTTAGAAACTATGGAAGGGAAACGGGCGCAAGTTCAACCTGAAAAGAAATTTTACCCTGAATGGGTAGATTCAATTTCTCCTCCATCCAGTTTTGGAAACCCTGTTTTCCCTACTTTCAACGGATCAGGCGACCCTGAACAACATTTGACGCATTACGTGTCTTGTTGTGATCCCATGATGGGAACTCCAGAACAGCAAGAAGCAGTGAAACTCAGATGCTTCGTGCGAACCTTGCAAGGACCAGCTTTTGTCTGGTATACAAGCTTGCAATCCCAATCAGTCATCGGATGGGAGGATCTTCGTCAAAAATTCCTTCTTCAGTTTAGCTCAACTTTGCCAAAAACGACAGTTTTCGATCTTACAAACTGCAAGCAAAGGGAGAATGAAAGAGTCTCTGATTTCATTGCTCGTTGGAAGGGATTAACGTATTCCTTGAGTTTAGCACTCCCTCAGGAGGAATTATTGCCAATCTGTGTGGCAAATTTACGTGACGAATTACGCACGCCATTGATCCTTGTGAAATACACAGGAGGGTTTTGAGACCTTACTTCAATCGCTCAACAAATTGAAGATTCCCTTATACAGGCTAAGGTTAAATCTCGTATAATTCCATCAGCTCCAGGAAGAAGAATGGGTAAAGCAGAAACTGCTACAGTTATGCTTAAACAAGCACCTGTACCTATATCTACTTCAAAACCTTCATCTTCTCGAAGGACTCCACCTCCTGAATGCCAACAACAAAGGCTGTTTCGTCCAAATGATCAAAAAGATCAACGACGAATACAATTTGAGGATATGAAGAGTAAAACATACTCTTTCCGAAGTGAGCAAGTTCCTGGTTACTTCATTTCAGCTCTGGAAAATAATTTGGTTCAATTAACAGTGCCCAAGAGGCCAAACAAGGAAAGAGAGGAAAGCCGTCCCAATTATTGTCCCTTTCATCAAATGTTGGGGCATCCCATCCAGGAGTGTTTTGTCTTTAAAGACCTCCTGCAAAAGATGGTCGACTTGGGAAAAGTCAAATTGAAGGGTTCTTCAGCTCATGTAGCGTGTATTACCGCTACAGATCCAGAGGAAGGAGGCGAGTGGCAGGAAGTCAAAAGCAAAACTGCGAAAAAATATGATGATTGGATGTTCAGAAAGACAATCAATCGGACCCATTCCATTTTGCGAACACAATTGAAGAAGCCAATTGTGTCTCCTACAAAAGCTGCAGTAAAGCCTCCATCAGAAGACAAATCCTCAAAAGGGCAGCGCAATTCAAAGAAGAAAGAGGAATCAGAAGAAGATGAGTATGTATCAAAGCCTAAATTGTCTTTGACTCTAGCAGATTTCATGCCATCTACTTCAAAGCCACAGGCACCGCCCCATCAAACGGCACAGCCTAAACAGGCTAACCAGGCAGAGTCTTTATCAGACAAAGAGTTAATCTTTGGTTCTGTTAATATGATTCAATTAACAGATCCATATTCCAGTCTTGCTGAGCCTGAATTCCCTGTATCAAATAAGGGAATCCGAAGAGGTTCTAGAGGTTCAGGATATAGGGGAAGACGTGGATCTTTCCGAAGCCACTACTCTAATTCTACCCCTGCTAGCACTGTATATGCAGCAGAAACTCGTGGTAGAGCCCTTCAGCGAGCTCAAAAAGAACAAGCAAGCTCTTCTACCAATGGCCAACTCAGTTTTGGCACAGTTATTTTGGAAGACCGATTAAAGGTTCCATCCTATTTATCTCAGAAAGTAAATGGATCTAATCAGTCTAATCTTCCAAAACCAAGGATGTTGCCTACTTCAATACAAGATGCATCAGCTTCCAAAGCATCTGCTTCCAAGGTACCTGCTAAACCCAATATTCCTATTGGGAAACACAGACCTCTAGATCAAAAGTATGATATATTGAAACACTTGGCCCAAGTACCAGCCAAGTTATCGATTTTGGATGCTTTGAATCTATCAAAATATCTTCAGGAAGCACTTATCGAAGCTTTGTCAAGTCCTCAAGAGTTTGAAGCTGAAATTGTTGCAGCTGAAATCTATCACATAGAGAATAATCCTGCAGAATGCCATGCAGTGATATCTTTTACTGATAAAGATGAAGATGATGTTGTGCATGGGCACATAAAACCTTTGTACTTATCTGGAAAAGTCAATGGTGTAGATGTTCGAAGAGCTCTCATTGACAATGGTTCAGGAGTCAACCTCATGCCCATTCGTACACTTCGTCGATTGGGCCTCACGGAATCTGATTTATCTCCTTCTACCATGATGTTACAAGGATATGATAAAAATGAACAAGAACCACTGGGAGAAGTTACACTCAGAAATCAGTTTGGAGATCATGTTTCCAATTCGGATTTCATGATTGTTGATCAAGACTCAGCTTTCAATATCTTGCTTGGAAGACCCTGGCTACATCAGCATGCAGCTATTCCATCATCATACCATCAATGTCTCAAATACTGTTTCGATGGTCAAGTTGGAACATTGTATGGTGATAAGGCCCCATTCAAGACATGTGAGTCTCAATACATTGAGGCAGAATTTTATCACATGATGGGAAGAGAAAAATCTACAATGAAGGAAATTACCAAAGTTAATGCTCCATATGGTTTGGAAAAAATTCCAATAAATCCATTTTCACATGTGAGTACAGATTATGTGTTACCTATCAGTCAAATTGACAAAATAGGCCCAAATAAAAATACTCTTATGGAACGATCCATAATGTCAATTACGGAAATCGAGCCAGACAACATGGGAGAAATTGGTAACTTACCAAGAAACGATGAAAGCATAAGTGGTGACGTTTTCATTTCGTCTGCTGAAATCCAACAAGTCTATACTTCGCTAATCAGGCCAGAAGAAGTTATAGCAAAACCAGAGGTAAATAATGATGTCGATTCTCGATCCATCATCTCCTCTTTGATTCCCAAAGAAGACCCTTTATCATCAATAGGGTGGGAAATGGAAGCTTCTTCTTCAAAATGTGAAAATTTTGACATTTCTTATGATCATGAGAATTTCATTTTTTCATCTACTTCGCAAGTAGAAACGGAAAAAATAACACATGATGAAGAGGAAGAGGAAGATCTTAGAGATGCTCCTCCAGCATTTGAAGAGGGTATCTCTACCACTGTGGATGAACTCAGAGAAGTAAATCTGGGTACAGAGAAAGATCCACGCCCCACTTTAATTAGTGTGGCCATGACCCTTGAAGAGCAAGATATGTATATTTCTTTTCTAAAGAAAATTAAAGATATTTTTGCTTGGAATTATACAGAAATGCCTGGGCTTGATCCTGATGTTTCTACTCATCATTTGGGTTTACCAAAAGAACATCGAGGATTCAAGCAAGCCGCGAGAAGAACACACCCAACCTATGCTTCAAAAATTGAAGCTGAAGTGGATAAGCTGATCAAAGCCAACATCGTCAGAGAAGTTCAATATCCCAAGTGGTTGGCTAATATTGTCCCTGTAAAGAAGAAGAACGGACAAATTAGGGTTTGCATCGATTTCAGAGATCTTAATCGGTATTGTCCTAAAGATGATTTCCCAGTTTCGATTACAGAACTCTTAATTGATGCGACGGCTGGCTATGAAGTACTTTCTTTTATGGATGGATATTCTGGATATAATCAGATCCGAATGGCCCCAGAAGATGAGGAATATACAGCCTTCAGAGCTCCTCAAGGTGTGTTTTGTTACCGGGTGATGCCCTTTGGTTTAAAGAATGCAGGTGCGACATATCAACGTGCCATCCATCGTATCTTCAAATCTCTTTTAGGGAAGTTTGTTGAATGCTATGTAGATGATTTGGTGGTTAAATCCAAACAACGTTATAATCACTTGGCTGATTTGAAAGTCATATTCCACAAACTTCGACAACATAATTTGAAGATGAACCCCTTAAAATGTGCTTTTGGGGTAACCTCAGGAAAATTCCTCGGCTTTTTTGTACGCCATCGTGGTATTGAAGTCGATCCTGAGAAGACCAAATCAATCCTTGGTATGTCACCTCCTCAGAATTTGAAAGAATTAAGAGGACTTCAAGGACACTTAGCCTATATTCGGCATTTCATCGCCAATTTGGCAGGCAAAAGTTTACCCTTTACCAAATTATTGAAGAAAGGAGTCACTTACCAGGGGAATGAAGAATGTCAAGAAGCATTTGATGTCCTCAAGAAATACCTCTTGAGTCCACCAGTACTCATGCCACCTGTTGAGGGTAGACCTCTTATCCTCTATGTGACAGCTTTAGAGCGATCATTGGGTGCCTTTCTCGCTCAAAAGAATGATGATGGGAATGAAAATAGTCTCTACTATCTCAGTAGAACTATGCTTGAAGCAGAAACCCGGTATTCAAGTATTGAAAAGTGCTGCCTAGCATTAATCTTTGCAGTTCAGAAACTGAGACACTACCTGCAACATCATGAGGTCCAATTGGTATCTCGTAATAATCCGCTCAAATTCATCCTTAGTCGTCCAATGCTTACAGGACGTCTGGCAAGGTGGGCGGTTATTCTGCAGTAGTTCGACATTCAGTATGTGTCTCAAAAGGCAATTAAGGGCCAAGCTCTGGCTGATTTCCTGGCTGAACATCCTTCCGTAGAAGACACGTATTCAGATATCGAACTCCCTGATGAGGAAGTTTTCTCTATTCAAGAGAGTCCTCAAACATGGGAAATGTATTTTGATGGTGCTTCTAGAAGTCCAACAGGAAAGAAAATGGAAAATCCTAAATTCAACAAAGTTGGTTTAGGAATTATGCTCATTTCTCCAGATAAGGCAGTGTTACCTTATTCCTTTTTGTTGTGGGAAGGTGGTACCAATAATGAAGCTGAATACCAAGCTCTCATTACAGGCTTGGAGTTAGCACTTCAAGCACAAGTGAATCACTTAAAGTTGAAAGGTGATTCAGACCTGGTAATCAAACAAGTCAATGGGGATTATGCCATCAGAAAAGAAGAATTAATCCCTTTGTATGATTACGTCAGAGAGTTAATGTCGGAATTCCCTTCAGAACTGACATTTTCTTATGTCCCAAGATCACAAAATGCTCAAGCTGATGCACTGGATAATATAGCTACAGCTTTAGCGGATCCAAATCAGGATGAAACAACCATCAATATTGCCCACCGTCGTGCAATTTCACCTTATGTTCAAGTCAGAACAGAGGAAATTAATGAAATTAGTCCCATTCCTGAATCGTATGGTCATACTACAGGATGGATGTCACCTATCAGGGAATACCTTCAAAATGGAACACTTCCACCTGATAGAGCCGAGAAATAACAAATTCGGCGACGTGTGGTCAATTTTACTCTTTATGATAGCCCAAACCACCTCGAGAAAATTCTCTACAATCGTGGTTTTGATGGAGTTCTCTTCAGATGCATTGATGGTGAAGAGACAATGGATGTCATAAAAGAAGTGCATGCAGGAGTCTGTGGTGCCCACCAGTCTGGACATAGACTGTCTGATCAAATTCGAAGGCTTGGATACTTTTGGCCTTCAATGATACAAGATTGTGTTAATTTCACAAAGAAGTGTCATTCATGCCAAGTATATGCCAACTTCATTCATCCACCTCCAGAGTTGCTTCATACAGCTAAATACTCGTGGCCATTTTCCACATGGGGAATGGATGTGGTGGGACCTTACCCTTCAGCTACGGCCAAGCAGTTTAAGTACATTCTTACTGCTACTGATTTCTTTTCCAAATGGGAAGAGGCAGTACCTCTCAAAGAAGTCAGTTCTAAATGCATTGTTAGCTTCATCAAGTCTAACATCATTACTAGATTTGGTGTCCCTCATCCCATATTGACGGACAACGGCACCAACTTCTGTTCTTCTGAGGTAAAGAAATTGTATCAAGAATACAACATTAAGTCGAACCATTCATCTCGATATCATGCAGCGGCTAATGGCCAGATAGAAGCCTTCAACAAGACTCTTTCAAATATACTGCAAAAGATGGTGGATAAAGATAAGAGGTCATGGCCTGATAAACTCTTTCATGCTTTATGGGCTTATAGGACTACCACTCGCAATGCGACGCGGTCAACTCCATATTCATTGGTATATGGAACAGAAGCAGTCTTACCAATTGAAGTTCAATTTCCCTCACTCAGAATAGCCATTTTTGATAAGTTATCTACAGATGAGCAATCCCAAAAGCGGTTGAATGAATTGGAACGGTTAGACGAGAAAAGATTGTGCACTTTGCACCACTTGGAAATCTATCAGAATCGAATAGCACGAGCTTTTAACAAAAAAGTTCGTCTTCGTTCATTCATTCAGGGAGAATTGGTATTGGTTCTCAGAGCACCAATGATACCATGAAAGAAGCCTCCCAAGCTTGAACCAAAATGGGAAGGACCTTATTCAGTACATAAGGCCTACTCCAATGGAGCGTATTATCTAATCTCAATGGATGGAGAATACATCACGACTCCAACCAATGCCAGATTTCTGAAGAAATATTTTGTATAAACACAAAATATGGTCTCCAGAACCAAGACTCTTACAATTGATTCATACAGTAATGGTCTGGTATGACCTTAAACTGCAAATATGGTCCGGTATGACCTTAAACTGCAAATATGGTCCGGTATGACCTTAAACTGCAAATATGGTCCGGTATGACCTTAAACTGCAAATATGGTCCGGTATGACCTTAAACTACAACTATGTCCCACATGACATTAAACTGTATTATGTCTTATCTACATGACATTAAACTGTATAGAAGTTCCTTATATTGTCTGAGATGACATTAAACTATATTCTTGTCCTAGCAACATGACATTAAACTGTGTGGCACTTTCATCGTCCAGCATGACGTTAAACTGTGTCAGTTCCCTTATCGCCCAACATGACGTTAAACTGTCACATTGGTTACAAATATGTCCTACATGACACTAAACTGTATGTGTCCGAGATGACATTAAACTATATTTTTGTCCGAGATGACATTAAACTATATTGTGTCCTAGCAACATGACATTAAACTGTGTGGCACTTTCATCGTCCAACATGACGTTAAACTGTAAAAAATCCCCAGAACTGATATCCTCATATTGGTTCACCTTAGTCCTAGCTACATGACTTTAAATTCTACAACACCAGTTCGTCCTTGCTATATGACGTTAAACTATACAGTAATGGTCCAGTATGACTTTAAACTGCAACTTCGTCCCACATGACCTTAAACTGTGAAAAAGTTCCCTAAACCGTCCAGCATGACCTTAAAACTGCATCATCCCTGGTCCATGTATATGACCATAAACTATTTGCAAATCCCTTATGTCCAGCAAGACGTTAAACTGTGACGTCCTAAACTACATGACGCTAAACTGTATAAAAGTCCCTCACGTCCGGAAAGACGTTAAACTATATAATCATCAAAGGTCCAGCATGACATTAAACTGCACCATCCACGGTCCATGCATATAACCTTAAACTATTCACACTTTCGTCCAACATGACATAAATGGTGTGTTATTTTGTCCTTACGGCATGACATTAAACTGCACAGTCCCCCTTTCATCCAATATGACGTTAAACTATTTTATCCCCATCGTCCTAACTACATGACGCTAAACTGTACAGAAAATCCTTGATAGGTCCTACATGACATTAAACTGTATTTTGTCCCTGCTACATGACACTAAACTGTGCAGCACCAATAGTCCTAACTGCAAGACTTTAAACTGCATAGTCCCTTTTTTTTATGTCCTACATGACATTAAACTATGCATCGTTAAGGTTGTTATTACCTCTTGTTTCTCACACCGAGTATGACTCACGTGAGCTTAGAGCGAACATCAACCATAACACTCCCTTTGGGCCGCTAACCATGTGTATGTCCCAACAACATTTTAATTAGATCGTTGTCCCCAAGAACAACTTGATCATTAATTCATTCTTTAATTGAACTACACAGACTTTGATCCTTGCCCTCCAGGCTGGGTATGTAGGCAACCTCCTAGGGTTCAAGCCCAAAAACAATCTCTTCACATCGGTTCACCACCATCTCAGATGATGTTGATTCGTGAAACCGCCCCTGGAATCAATATATTTACATTGATTCATTCTCGTCCTTGTTATATGACGTTAAACTATACAACACTTTTGTCCAGTATGACAATAAACTACAATATTCTTTGATCTCCTCACTTGAGAGAGAACTATTATTGAAATTGATTTTTCAATCATGTTTCATTTCAAAAAGACTACGTACATACATGGTAATGCCTAAACTTTTTATCTCAGGTTAAACCATCATTGCACTAAAGTCCCCTTTCACCCTTCACATGTACGAACCAAATTTGTACAAAGGGTAGTTCTAGAACTATGTGGACTTGATTCCCATCCTTATGGGATACGTAGGAACATTCGAGTGTCCCTCGAATCCAGTCCCAAGTCTTTTGGGCCTAACCCCAAATTTCACTTTCAATCCCTTGGCTGAAAAGTCCTCATGAAAACACACACTGTGTATTCATTATTATGGTCCGAATTCTATGACCCTAAACTAAGATCACTCATACTTTCGTCATGCACGACGTTAAACTGCATTTCAAGAACTACGTATGGCTTGATTCTCATTCTTATGAGATACGTAGTGAAGTCCAAATTTCAATTCAGGACCCAGCCACAACATGATTATGGTTTTCATTGACCTATGTATCTCTATATACATTGGACAATACCCATCTTTATGTGTTATAATCCTAACCTTAAATATTTTCAGATCTTCATAACCCTTTTCATGACTTCTAGTCACAAAAATGTCAAACTTCTGAGAATTCTTTTGCCTGACTATGCAGCACGTGCCCATAGGTGGCCTTGCATAAACAGTCCACATAACAGACTTGTCAGCCGAAAGATGCTATTTATTTGACCATGCAGCCAATGCCCATAGGTGGCCCTGCATATTTCAACCCCCTAACGGGTTTTTGTTAAATAATAGTAACTTCATTCTTGGGAAGAATGCCTCTTTTGTCCTTATTTTTCTTAAACGACAGTATGTAGGGATCCGCAAAAAAATAGCCATCCTTAACATATTTGTCCCATATCCTTTTTCATGATCTGAAAGTATTCAAGTCTATGGTTTATTCTTCTTCCCTGTGTTTGGGTCAGACCTTCGTAGGAGTGATATTCATCCAGTTCTTCGATGTTCTTATTCGGAAATATATTCTCCATATTCAAGTACCTCTTTCCATACAACAAATTCTATACTTTAGAAAATTTGAATCTCCATAAACTTTCACTGGCTTTTAGCACTAGGAAAGTAAATTTCTGGGAGCTCTTTTGCCTGACTATGCAGCACGTGCCCATAGGTGGCCTTGCATAAACAGTCCACATAACAGACTTTTCAGCCAAAAGATGCTATTTATTTGACCATGCAGCCAATGCCCATAGGTGGCCCTGCATATTTCAACACCCTAACGGGTTTTGTTAAATAATAGTAACTTCATTCTTGGAAACTACTTCTTCTAATGCCTTTTAGATCTTTTTCATATCATTCCTCAGATTCAAATATTCTTATGCCATAGTTTACATTTTTTCCCTCATGCTTGAGTATGGTAATATGTTTTCAGATAAATTTTCAAGGAATTGAATCCTTTTTTAATCCATTTCGGTCAAAGCTATTTCGACCTTAAACATTAGCCCCTTTATGTCTGGCGTGCATGACTTTAAAGTGCCCACAAAAGACAAAGGAACTCTGAATAAAAATCAAGTTCCAGCACACTTGCGCGCTGCCCTCTGTGCCCTGAAGACTTGCGCGCCCCCTTTTCCTTTGAATGTATTCAATTTCCTCAGAGTCAAATCCTCATTTCTTTCCAGATCCAACTCTGAGGGGGGACTTTTGTTGACGCTCCTTTCGTCACAGAATCTAAAGATCGGAAAAGGGGAATACATGAGCTCAAAGTGATTCATCCTTTGAAGAAACATCAAAAAATCGACAAAGGGATGAACAAGGAGAACATTTCCCATAGGTCGCGCAAGTTCCCTCATGGTCGCGCAAGTACACTTGCGCGCCGCCTAGTGGTCGTGCAAGTACTTCCGCGCTACCTAGTGGTCGTGCATGTCTACTTGCGCGACGCCTTATGGTCGTGCAAGTGACTTGTGCGACCTAAGTGATAACCGCTCGGTAACCGCCCAGGGTCTTCTTTTGCCTATAAATAGACCCTGTGGGCCCCCCATTCGAGGAGGATCTTTTTCCAGAAACTCGGATTGGAGCTCCCGACGCCCAAGTCTCTTCTCAAAGCTTCCGGAACATTTCTAAGGTAATTTTTTACCTAGAACGGAAGATCTAAAGAGAAGAAGGAAGGCCTAAGTGTTGAAACTTATCAAACACTTGCGCGCCGACTTATTTCCTTCAATATAACTTGTGAGTCCCTTTTCTGGAAGAACCTCAAGAGGATTCTAAAGTGATTAAAAAGAAGTCGCTCAAGTATTTCAATTCCAATTGAGAATCGCGCAAGTACCCCTCATGTCGCGCAAGTATACTTGCGCGACCAATACTTGTGCGCCGCCGCAGGACTTGCTCGCCTTTCAAGACTTGCACGCCCTTACCTTTTTTGGGTGCCCATCTTGCCCATTTTACCCCTCTTAAGCCATTTCACCTTTCCTATTCAAGATTCAGTCTTCAAGATACTCTTCGAAGCCATTTATGGCATGATTTCTTGATTTGACTTTCTTATCTGAAAGGAATTCTGTGGAATATCTCTCAAAACCTAGTGATTTAAATATCCTTATGTCACTAAATATGGAGAGTTCATTCATTCAACCTCATCCTTTAAGATGAGAGAATCCTTAACCTGGGTCTCCCTTTTAGGAATAATCCCCAGTTATAAGTCCTTTGATTTGGGCATCTTCCTTAGGAGTAAGCCCCAAATACTTACAATTCCCAAAATTGGGCATCCTCCTCAGTAGTAAGCCCCAAACCAAGTCCCTTAACCTGGGTCTCCTTTTCAGGAATAAGACTCAGTCATAATCGTGGGCTTCTTTTTCAGGAGTAAGCCCCAAGTCCCCTAACCTGGGTCTCCTTTTCAGGAATAAGACTCAGTCATAATCTTGGGCTTCCTTTTCAGGAGTAAGCCCCAATCTCAAATATGGGCATCTTCCTCAGGAGTAAGCCCCAAGCCTTAATCTCTAACTTGGGCTTCCTTTTCAGGAATAAGTCCCAGTCATAAACCTTGGGCATCCTCTTTAGGAGTAAGCCCCAGGTTTCCTAAATTTCTCTTAACCAGTCCTAATTTACCTTTGATCTGGGTTTCCTTTTCAGGAGTAAAACCCAATCATAAGTCCCCTCCTAACCTGGGAATCCTCCTTAGGAGTAAGCCCCAAGATTAGAGTATTCAAATCTCCATAAAGCACATATACCTTTATGGACCCTGTTCCTGGATTTTCTCCCTAAAAGTGAATCCTAAACCTTCATCTATCTGGGCAGTCATACATACCTAAGCCCCAAACAATTTCTTATGATTGCATCTTTCATGGCACAATTGTCTAATTTTTACCAATACCTCTTGTTTCTCACACCGAGCATGACTCACGTGAGCTTAGAGTTTAAAAGTAATTATGACATTCTTCTTTGAGCCATCAATCATAAACATCATACTCCATTACTCGAACTACGTGGGTTCTGATTCCTTTTCCAAAACAAAGGATACGTAGGTAGCCCATTTATGGGTTCGATCCCTACTTTGGAATAATCCCTGTCCTTCTAAATGACGATAAACTTCAAGTGCCCCACTGAGTGGCTTTAAAACCAGCCTGGTCATCATAATGACCAAGAGACTTTTATATAAATATTTTGAAGGATACCATTGATCAAGAATCTCTAAATAGATACAGATGATTCTCTATTGATGAAGAACCTCGAATACATATAAAAGACTCTTTAAATTTCTTGCATATTTAATCATTGATTGTTAAAACTTAAGGAAAGCTCATTTTATACTTGGTAATGTAATAAGGATTCATGAACATAACTTAAATCTATAAAGAGAGTCCCGGAGTAGACAATAATTCCCCTCAAAAAGGTGTGATGAGTCCGACCTCCCATCCTCTCGACCAATGCAAATTCCTAAGCCTCATTAGTCCACAAACTAATGAGCGCCTACCTTTGGAAAGTAGGTCCAAACGGATGTGGAATCATTGGATGTTTCCGGTTCTACGAACAAACCCATTAGAAACCGATCAGAACGTTTGAATCTCCCGTCCAGGAGGTCATCCCCGGAATCCGTGCGAAACAATATCCTAGATCAAATCAGAGTAATGAAATAGTTACTAGCACTCCCACCAACATTGTCTCATGTACACTATGAATTCCATGCATCCCTTTCATGGAAGTACATACCATATCCAGCACATGTTCGGAATTTAGAGGTGGTGTGGTAAGAAAATGATATTTTTTATAAGGATCGATTGGGTAAGATATCAGACCATAGATATAATGTTCTATAAAATAAGACTACTCACCTAGTCAAAGTACATTGGTGAAACCATATATATAGGGAGTTGAAACGGGATCTAGAAAAATTCATGAAAAGGAAGTACCCTCACACTTTTTCACATTAATATGTAAAAAAATACTTTAAGGGAAATTTTTTTGGGGGGATAATGTAATAACCTAGAATTATATCCATCTCATTCTCCTCCAAAATATATTTTTTCCATAATTATTAATATAATATAATATGATGCACATGCACCACATGCTAGAACAAAAGACATTTTATTATAATAATTTTACCATAAAATTAGAGAATAAAAATATCCATAAGAATTGAATATATTAAAAATAGATGAAAATAGAAAATAAGGTAACTAAAATATAAAAATTTGGATGTTCTCAATCCACTAGAATAAATTATATTCTAAACCACAATTTATAAATAAGAAAAAATATCCATAATGCAATATTTATATTGAAAGTTAAAATATATATAAACTTGAATGAAATATAATTGAATGAATAATGAATGAAATATGAGGTATTTATAGAAATTAGGAAACCCATATGACTGTTGAAAATATGAATGTCAGAATAGTAATATTCCTGTTGGATGTGTAACTAGGCATTTGAAATAGTAATCTAACATTTAAGATTTGAAGCATGACTATTAGAATAGTATACTCACTTTTTAAAATGTAAATTAATAGTTATTTATCTTATAAATATTTAATATTATATATTTATATCATGGTCCAAGTAAATAAATGTTTAGAAAAACATAAATTAAGTGATAATATTTTTATAGAACATAAATGTTTTAAATACACTTTTATAATAAATATAAGGATTTAATGAATGTTTATTTTCCTAAAATGGATTTAAAAATTATTTTTATATTGTAATATAGTGATAGTATAATTTTATGAGGTCATAAGTATATTTTCAATGGGTCATAAAAGTGACCATAACATTATAATGATTATTTTTTAAATAAATGTTGATTTTAATTAAAAATTAAATTTGTCATATTTATAAAAATATATTCAAAAAAATAGACTTCATTTTCTTAATATAAACATATAAAAATGGGATATATGATGTTTTTTTATTTTTCAAAAATAGTTTAATTCTTGGTGAATAGTGAAATATAATAAAATATTATATTAACATTATATATTAAATAAATTCATCTATGAGTCCTCGATGATGTAAGGACTTATTTGTTAGAACTATCATGCATCATTTACTAAATCTAATAATAATGATAAAAAATATTCATATTCTTAGAGAAAAAACTAAAAAATATAATATTCCAAACACCCCTCTACTACCCTAATGAAATTTCTTACTCACCACCCTTTCTCCTCACAAGTTCAAAGAGATAGATATTTATAAATTTCATCCCAAATATCATCATATAATTACCTGAACGTTTATATATAAAATTCCCATTCCAATTTATTCAAATATCTTAACAAGTATTATGGAAATAGAGAACACAGTCACTTCTGAGGTTTTATTATATCCTATTTTATTTAAAAGATCGTTATGCATTATTACAGTTGATAATAAAACCATTGAATAGTGGTCAAATGATTAGAATAAATAATGAGTTTTAAGACATACAATTGATAAGTATAAGGAATGTTATGGCCTTAACCATTATTATCATACCCCATGAATTCCATTTATCAAAGCTTCCAAGAGAGATAGAATCACTAGGATTTTCTGCTTACCTATCCTAAGATTAGATCAAAAAACATAATCGTGAGAAAAACTTTTTATGGGAGAAGTTCAAGCTCATCAAGGTCATGGCCCAAACCATGTATGTCAAACCTTCCAATGAAAATCTCACCATTGCATACCTTATCCTTAGGTAAATTCCTTGTTTATTAAAGAGATATATATTAAGAAACTAATAATATTAAAATTTATATCATATTTTTAATAAAATAATTTTCATATTTACTTCTTATCAATACTTTATAAATAATTATGATTTTTTCGAGTAATATTCAATCACAATCCCATCATTTATTTTCATGAATTAATGGAGTTTTGAAATAAATAATTTTCTATTGACATATTATTATTAAATAATTTTTATAAAATTTAAATTATCAAATAATTTTTAGGAATGAAAGTGTAATTTTTATAAGGGTTTAAAAACTGTTATTGTCAAAAAAATTAGCATTTCGTAATAAATGTAATTTTTTTTATAATGTTAAAATAAGTATATTTATAAAATTATTCATATAAAATTTATATTGTTTTTTGATTCATAATGACTAAATTATCTAACAATGAATTATTCGAAATTTTTTGACATATTCAAATTTTTGGGTAAAAATTAAATACGATATAAATATATCTTGTTTATTATAACATCATAATGTCCCAAAATGATTTAAAAATACTATAAATTGTATACAAGAATAAATATTTATCTTCCCTTTAAAATAACCTTATTTTTAGGTTTATTTAATTATTTTTATAAATCCATTATGAATCATCCAAAACCGTTAATATATTTTTTCTTTGAAAATAATTTAATTAAGAGTATGAATCACCTCTACTACAAAAAGGGTCCTATTTTATTAATTTCAGACATTGATTATATAAAATATGAAAAAATGTTTCGCTTCTCTGAAACCATAAGAAAAAATCGTGGGAAGGTTTGCGTTTTTTGAAATTTTATTATTAGAGCCTAAAACCTAGTTTTGAGACATAATAATGAAATCCCTAATCATTTACTAAATAAACCCACCCAATATCCAATTTACCATTATTAAAAATACTTTTACCACATAGTTACTCTTTCCTCACCTCTCTAGAGTGTTCTCAATGTTCCCATAAGATCTCAAGAAGCTCCTCCCAGGCATTTTCAATCAAACGCTATTGGTATGGGTTCTTTTCTTTCTCCACTTTATTAAAGTTTCTTCATTATCTTATGCCCTTTTATCTAATTCCTAATGTTGTTATTTGTTATTCCATATAATACTTATATACCCTATGAAATAGAAATTATTATATATCCATTCCACTTTTATTAATCCCTTCCATGATAATTTATAAACACCCGTTATGCGGCCGAAATTTCACTCTGATTTTTCCATGCCAAATAAATGTGTAATTAATAACAATACCCAATTCCAATCAAGGGTGTTCACATTTAGGCACATATAATTATTTTATTTTTGAAATAAATTTATTTATTTCACACTCCTTGATCATGGAACAAAATATGATGATGACTGAATCCATCTTGAATGTTCTATGTGGCACGCTTAATTATGATAATGAAAAGAAAGTGGTGGGTGCACCTAGAATTATATAGCTCTCCAATGCATTGGGTAATAAACTAGTTTCATGAGACATCATGAAAGGGATTAGGTAGTGAACCTAATCCATCATGGAACTTTTTATATCTATATTTATATTCATTTATCCTTAACATTGGTTTATAATGTGGTGTTTTATGTTGATACAACATTTCCCATGTAACTTTTATATAATCATTATATATTATGTATTCTTGTTCATGTTTATAATTTTCTCCACTTTTATTCCCTAATGATAGTATTATGGTCTAAAATTAATTATTTTATTCATGTTATTCCATGTTTATTCCTTTAATGGGTTTTATAGCTCTCCCCTTTCTTATGTATGTCCCCTAGTTAGCTCGTGCAGTGTTTAGTATGAAGGAATAATATGATCATGTTAAGTAATTTTCAACAAAGATGGTGTTTTACATATTATTAGTTGTTATGTAATGCACCTAAATCCAAAGACATAGGACATATCAATCTTCTTGGTTATATTAAGTGTAATATTATCTAACAAATCATGTGTTAATGTGAAATAAAGATAAGATTTTTCATATATGATATCAAAAGAAAAGTTTTAGTTATTTTTGGGATTAGGATTATAAATCTCTAGATAAATTGTAAGGGATAATATTTTGTATAATTAAAAAACCTAATATTTTATTAATTATAGATTATGTGGTTTTCAACAAATTAAATCCTCATATGAACACTATAAGTAGATGTGTCTCTCACACAGATGTACATGGGGGTAAGACCAAAAAACAATGTATTGATAAAGACATGACCAAGAACTAGTGCATGATAATGGACCTTTCTGCAGAATTTTTTTTTACACTCCTAGAAAATTGTTAGAAATAGGAGGAATCTAGTAAAAATTCAATGTGGAGGGTAATGTGATGACAACCCTAACGAGATTACCAACCCGATAAGAAACAGAATTGTAAACTGCATGATGATACTCTCTCAGCTGACTTAGTTTCTGAATAGAAACCATTATCATGGGGAATTTTTAAATCCCCTATGTAATAACAACTTAAAATTGAGATCTTTTTGTTGAAAATGCCTACAACTTTCAATGGATCATATGATCCCTTCATCATTGATCAATGGATCATATCTATTGACTAGATCTTCTATGTCCTTCAATTATCTAACAAATAGAATGTTCTTCTGGGTATTTATCAATTGGATGGGGAAGCTGATTATTGGTGTAAATTCATCATGAATATGAATCCTAATAAATATATTAAAGTGATGGGGTGGAAAGAATTCCAGAAAATGTTTTTCAATACATATTTTACTCACACTCTATTACTTAAAATGGAAAGGGATTTATATCCAATCAAGAGAAAATATAACAAATTTTTCTAGAATTATGATGAAAACATCACAAGGATTTCATGATATGACTTATCTTTTTTCAACAGAATGAAATGTTGACTATATCTTTGTTGGGATAAAACCTATTCAACGAAAATCCTTGGTGATCAGAGCCTTTTATTGCTATGATGAAATTGATGATGTTCCCTCAATGTTGAAATAGAGATCAGCGAATCTCATGGATATCAATTGAATAAGAATTATACGGTTAATTTTAACATTGGGTTCTGATGGATAAATATATCAGTGATGAAAAATTTCAACACCCAACTCATTAGACGTACAAAAATATGAAACTTTTAAATTTCTCAAATGGTGAGGAAATGATTTAGGTTTGGGAATGATGGACACCTATCTACCAATTTTTTATGGGATAAACCCACTAATGTGATGGGGGAAAATAATTATATGATCAGCCCTCAAAAAATAGTTCATTTATACAACTACATGGAATGAGGGATTATTATAAACCAATGAACTAAGATAAGGGTTTTTTAAGACAATCAATAACCTCCAAGGTAGTAAGAGTGATATTTTTTCATCACAAAAGATGTGGTGGATCTCGAAAAATAATTGGTGACAAAAATGGTAGTTATTCATTCATGAATAGTGAATGTACTTATTGATTACGGCTCTATTCATTATATCATATCCTGAATTTTTAGTATAATTATTAAAACACAACCCCAATGAATTAATGTAGATGTTTTGGTGAAAATGGAAAATGGGGATATTATTTTATCCTTAGTATATAACTCCTCCATTATCAATATTTGTTTTATTTATTTCACAATTATCATTATCAAACTCCCTTTGGTGTAATTTTAAGAAATTTTGGGAATGGATTGAATTTCATTATGTATAGATGCCACAAATTTCTGTGAGAAGGAAATCACTAGTCCTATCATGAATTATCCTCCAATTTTGTACAAATGTAATGATATAGATGAATATTATTTAGAACTAGTATCTCAAGAATGAATATTATTTCTCAATGAGAAATCATATTGAGATCAAATGATTTATTCTAATGAAAAAATTGTCCATGAAGACATTCCCACTATGAGGGAATACACTGATGTTTTTTTCGAAATATTTGCATGGTCTTCCTCCAAGATGAGAGTTTGAGTTTCAATGAAGAGTATAACTAGGGAGTTACCATTACTTAACACTCTGTTTAGAATGGTTGTTTTAGAGCTTGAGTATTTGAAGAAAAAACTATAATATAATCTAAATAAAGGTATCATATTCCCATGTGATTTACCATAGGGTGCACCAGTATTCTTCATCAAGAAGAAGGATGTGACAATGTTCATTTTCATTGATTATCATGAGCTCAATAAGATCATGATAAAAAAAGTTTCCTCTTACATGGATTGATGAATTGTGCGATCAGAAATGTCGAGCATAGTACTTCTCTTAGTTGGGTCTGTGGTTGGGGTATTACCATGTTAGGGTGTATAAAGATGGTATCCCCATCACTTATTTCCATACATGGTACATGCACTATGAGTTCAGTCTAATTCCATTCAAACTAACTAATTCTCCAAAAATATTCATGGACATGTTTAATATAGTCTTTAGATATTACCTCAACAAATGTTTGGTATTAATTTTATATGATATTGAAATACACTCTAAAGGAAAGGAGAAGCATGAGAAGAATCTAAGCACTGTGATAAAAACCTTTCGAAAGGATGAGATTTAGGAAATTTAAAAAAATTGTGAGTTTTGGTTAAGGGAATACCCACTCTTTGGTAATATTATCACAAGAAAAGGGATATCTATTGACCCTTAAATGAAAAAATACATTGATGGATGGTTGAGGCTAAAATCTGTGATATATATCCATAGTTTCCTTGGATTATTTGGGTACTATCAGCGATTTGTGACAAATTTCCCATGACTACCAAACCCTATAATCAATATAACTCAAACGAGGTTAGATTTTCCATTGAATGATGAATGTTAAGAGAGATTCATGTATTTGAGAAAGAATATTATCATTGCACTAGTTCCCAAACTACCCACAAGTGGAGAACTTTGAATGGTATCCAATAATTCTTAAATGATGGTCTTGGTCTATGTGTTAATGTATAATGACAAAATGAAATCCTATGATTTAGGGTAGATAAATGATCATGAGAAAAACTACCCAACAAATGATATATAATTGTTTTTAGTGATATTTTCATTGAAAATATTATATAATTATCTATTTTTGGAGAATTGTGAAATATATATGGATCAAAAAAGCATCGAGTATATATTCACAAAGACGGATATAAATATTAGCTGGTGATGAGGGTTAGAGATGATCAACGAATATGACTACTCCATCCACTATCGTACTTGAAACGAAAATAAAGTTTCAGATTCTCTAAGTAGAAAGGATCTAAAAATTTTATCATTTATGGGAATTGAAAAGTATTTTATATTCTTAGACTTGAAGAGGATGGATATAGGAATCATAAAGGATCGCCATCACTCATTTAAATAATTATTTCTCAATCGACTCTTCGATAAAATATAAAGGAATCTTAATGAAATGATGTGGGAATTCATAAGAAAGAGGAAACTATAAAAAAATGGAAATTTTTAAAGTTTAATGTCAATGATGAAGTTGTTGTCATATTTGGATCATGACTATGTGTACTATCTAATCCTATGTAAAAGAAGGAGTTGTTGGATTATGCACATATCTCAACCTTCTTCATCTATCCTAGAAGCATGGAGATGTATCGAGATCTCTAAGATTACTTTTAATGGTTAACATGAATATACAGATAATATAATATACATCAAAATGTCTTTTATGTCAATAAGTGAAGGCATAAAGTAAAACATAGATGGGTATATTACAACTGTTACCCATACCTTCAAAGGAATTAAAAAATGTTACTATAGACTTTGTCATTTGTATTATAAAGAAATCAAGACGAAATGACGATATCTAGGTCTTTTTAGATCATCTTACCAGTACTAAACAATTTACTACAATTCAATTGGACTTCTAACTTGATCAACATTCAATAATATACATTAAAGAAGTGGTGAGGCTATATGGAACACCACTATCGATTGTATTTGATCAAGATCCATGATTTAACTCGACGTTCTAAAAGAGTCACTAGCACATTATAAATACAAATTTAAAAATTAGCACAACTTATCACCCCCAAAATGATGTCCATTTTGAGAGGACTATATCAGCACTCAGGGACATGTTTATAGAATTCTCAATATATTTAAAATATAAATGGTATCAATATATTCTTCATGTTGAGTATTAAAATAATAGCATCTTATACTCAAGCATTCAAATGGCTCCCTATGAAGCTCTTTATAGGAATATGTGTAGAAAACAAGCTTGTCAAGATGTTGTTAGGGATAAAAATTTTCATGTCCTAAAATGGTTGAGAAAATTATGGAAAATTTTAAGACCATTCAGAAGTACATCTTGGATGCTCAGAGTTGACAAGAGAGCTTTATTGAAAATCATCAAGGAGACATAGAGTTTGATGTGGGAGACATGGTATTCCACTTCATATATACCTAAAATAAATTCATTATCTTTTTAAAGAAAAGAAATATTATTCCAAAACACATTGGTCTCTTTTAGATCCTTGATCGCATTGAAGTGGTGACCTATCAACTAGCACTCCCACATAACCTATCTCAAGTACATGTTGTATTATATTTATCCCTCTAAAATAAGTACATCATATACCCCTCACATATACTCAATCCAGTGGTGGTACCACTACATAATGTACTCCCATATTTGAAGAATAAGTTGAAGATCCTAGATCATAGAGTCAAATTTCTATGAAATAAGACAATGCACCTGGACAACATGTTTCGGAGAAATGAAATGTTTCAATAAGCAACATGGGAAACCAAGGATATGATAAAACATATTTTACATCATCTATTTTTATGTGTGAAATAAATATTTCAAGGGATAATTTTCTAATGGGGATGATTTTAATGAATCATGCTTTTATAAATAAAATTTCCCTTGTAATTTTATTAAATTACATACCATGTATTATTGATATAGAAAACAAATGCACTTAATTGAGTTTATTATATCTAATTATATTTAAACTATTTTAAGCATCATTATCATTGATAATATATTAATTGAACAATAATAACATTCTTTTTATAAATACAGGGTTTTAAAAAATCAAATTGGCAATGAAAAAGGAACTAATGGACTCAACCAATATTATGGTGCCCTATGAATCCCATAAATCATAACTTTTGTTGGAGATAAAATTTAAATGATTTTCCCTTCAACAATCCCATGATGAGATCAAAAAACATAAGCATGGGAAAAACCATTTATTGTAGAGGTTCAAGCTCATCGATCTCATGACCCAAACCTTGTATGCCTAACCACCCCCATGAAAATATCACTATAATACACCTTACCATTAGTGTGATTTTCAGTGAATTAAAGGTATATATATCAATACTATAGTAATATGAAAATGTATATGGTATTTTCAATATAATAATGTATATATTTACTTATTATCATTACTTTATAAATCATTTTGATTTTTATTATCAGGTAATATTCAAATTCAAACAAGGAATTATATTTCATGAAATAATTGATTTTTTTAATATGTAATATTTTATTGAAATATTATTATTAAATAATTTTAAATAACATAAATTATCATATAAATTTTATACTATCAAATGTAATTATTATAAGGGTTCAAAAATTGTGATTGTAAAAAAACCTAACATTTCTCAATAAATATCGATTCATATTTTAAAATTAAAAATTCACATATTTAATTAAATATTTATATAAAATGAATATTATTTTTGGAATCATAACATAAAAATTATCCAACAGTGAATTTTTCATTTTTTTAGGCAATCGAATTTTTAGTTAACATTTAAATAGAGTATAAATATACAGTGTGTATTATAACATCTTAATATGAAAAAATGATTTAAAAAAAACTATAAATGATATAAGTGATCAAATATATGTTTTAAATTTAAAATAATGTCGTTTTATTTTTATTTTATTAATTTTATAATTACTTTATGAATCAATCAAAACCATTAATATTTTTTAATCTTTTGAAATCATTCCTTTAACAGTATGACTCAACTCCACATCACTAAGGGTAATATTTTATTAATTTTGTCCATTTTTCTAATAAAATAATTAAAATCAATCCCATTTGGCAGAAACCATGCCAAAAAACAAGGTAAGGTTTCTGTTTTTAGTTATCTTATTATATAGAGTCCAAAACCTATGTTTGAGAAATAATAAATAAATCCCCACTCATTTCTTATATAAACATACCCTAGATACCATTTCTCTTCACTAAAAAACCTCATATAATATCCTTACTCTTACCTATCCTATATAGAGTCCTCACAAGCTCCAAATAAACTCCTCCAAAAAAAATTAAGTCACACTCTCAAGGTAAGGGTTCATTTCTTTATCCACTTTATTTAAGTTTCTTCATTATCTTATTCCCTTTTTCTACTATTAATAATTTTGTGATATCTTTCTACATAGCCCCATACTTCCCCTATGATTCCTCAATTATGAGATACCCCTTCAACTCTCATTTATTCCTTCTATGAACAATAATACATCATCGTTATGCTACTGAAATTTCAGAGAGATTTTCCATGTTTAAAAAATGTGTAGTGAATTCCCATAACCAATTATTATCAATGGTTTTCAACTTTATTCACTTATACATATTCTATATTGGACTTATATGTATTTATTCTACACTCCTTCAATGTAATATAAAAAATGTTGATGATTGAATCCATTTGGTATGATCTTGGTGACACGCTTAATCCTGAGAATGAAATGAAAGTAATGGGTGAACCTAGAATTATATAGGGCTCCAATGCATGGGTTACAATGTTTTTCTCATGATACATCATGAAATGGATTAAGGAGTGAACCTATTCAATCATGGGACGTTTTTCATCTTGATTCCTTTGAAGTTAGACTTGACTAATGTTTATGATTTAGTGTTTTAATTTGTTGACACATTTATTATGTTGAATATATATTATCATGTTTTATCATGTATTATTATTCATGTTTATGATTCCAATCCCCTTTGTTCCCCATTGATATTATTATTTTGTTACATGTATTACCTTATTCATGTTATTCCATGTTTATTCCCTAACTAGAATTTATACCTAACCCCTTTGTTATGTATGACCCCAGGTAATCCCGTGAAAAGTTAAGTATGAAAGATTAATATGATCATGTTAAGGATATTTTCAATAAAGATGATGTATTCATATTTCAAGTTGTTATGTGGTGTACTTAATTCCAAATACATTGTACTTCTCAATAAACGGGGTTATATTAAGTGTCATCTTTTGTAATAAATCATGTATTAATGTAATATAGATACCAGGATTTTTATGCACCCCAATTCTATCCCCCATGTCTTAGTGCAAATGGTATCATCCCAATACCCTTTCAGAGATCCTTAAGGGGTAACTAAAGAGGAGGAAACAAAAGGATGAGGTAAAATTCTTAACAAACCTCTCTCAATATTATTATTCTTCTGCCACCCTATTATGTTTTCCATCCCCCTAGAAATAATAAAAATGTTTTACTAAATATAATGACTTGTTATTATTATGGTGGAATATCCATATTTTACCCTCAATTAGTTAGATTCTCAAATGAAATCATTGTTTACAATATGGTTGGTTCACCACATCCATGAACAAAGCACTTCTTTTCCTTCAACCACCTTCATGGATAGTTGTGGAAATTATATTATGGTTAAATATGATTACAATAAGTATATTATAACTTATTTATAATTTTTTAGGTTTTAATACTAGTTTTGTTAAATAAAAAATATAATAAATGATGGTTTGTAAAATGGACTAAATGGAATAAATAACATTTTAACTATGTAAATAATACCTATGTTGGAACAAAAAGGATATTTAAAACCATTTCAATTTATGTAACGACATAAATAATATTTCATTTTACTTATGTAGTCATTGAACCATTTTAAATGAACTTCTATAATTATTCAACATGTGATCCGACCATGAAACCCCTAGACGAACACCATCAAAAAAGAGAAATTTAACATTATATCTCATTAAAATAATTGTAGATGAAAATAATAAAATTATTAAAAAAATATAGTTGAGGAATGTCCTAAATTTGGTAATTAATGAATCTAATTGTATTATATAGAACGTTATGTTTATGTGTAGAGTGTCTTTAGAACCTATGGTATGGGATCCCTCTGAGCCACCCTTTTTCTTTGGGTTTTGAACTTTCTCCCTCAAAATCAATTTTCATTCTATTTTATGTTATTTAATTATTCTAAATTTACTACATGTTTCTCTTATATATATATATATATATCTATCTATCTTATTCCCTTTTCCTTTGATGGGTTAATACATCCTTTAAGTCCATTTCCCAAATATGACATATTTCATTCCTAATGTAACTCTTATGATATGAGGAAAGATAATTCAAACCATTTAATTCCATAAGTAAATTTTATGTTCATTAATTTTGATTAATTTCATATTGTGGAATATGAAATCATGTACTTTCTATGATGGGTGTGCCCAGATAGTGGGTCAATGCGTTGGGTAATGTTTTTTTCTCATGAGATGTTCTGCATGGGATTGGGGAGTGAACCAAATCCATGGTGGGAATAATTTCACAATGTGATGTTTTATTAATAGTTATCCTTGAAATTTTCTTATCTAATTTAATATTTTTCAGTGACTTTCATTTGTTTCCATGATCTTATGATTTCATGTTCCTTATGTTATTCTCCAATGTGACTATTCATGAGCCTTGTATTTTATTATATCATGTTCTACCTTTTGATTCATATGTTATTCTCCATTATAATGTCATTTAACATACCAATATTTTTAGATCACACCTTTTTTATGTATTCCCTTGGTTATCTATTTTATTTTTAGGAGATCAATGGTTTTTAGGATCTCATTATAGAGATTAAAATAAAGAGAGTTTATTTTAGTTTAATGTTGACGTTTTATGTACCTAGTCTTCCAAATACACATGTCCTCTCAGTCCTTCGGTTATATATATTGAATTATTTTGTTAAAAATATATATTAATATAATTAAAATTCTTGGGACACTAACTTAAGATTAAATTAAATCACAATTGTTGAATTGGACAAAGATATTTAAGTTGTTAATGTTACATTCATTCTCTACACTCAATTGGTGATTGTATTATTTTCTTTTGGTTGTTCTCATTTTATTATATCCTAAAAGGTCAATAAGAATTCTGATTCACCACCTCAAACATTGTATATTACGTTATCAATGAAAAAACCTTGTAGTGTATTGATTCAATCAATGGTATTCAACACTTTAATGAACAATGTTTGTGGGGAGATACATTCTACATATCGAGTACATATTTCCTTGGTATAATTTTATGTGATATTTGGAATGGATTAGAACTCAATAAATAGAGTTAATATAAATTTTTCGGTGAAGGAAGTATCATTTTAAATCTTAAATCATCCCATGATCAAATAACAATTCAAGGATGATTATGAAATACCCTTAAAAAAACATCCCAAATAATGGATCACGATGGCCAATAATTAGGGATACTCATCTCAAATATTTTTCATATAACTATACATTTAAGAAATTTAAAATGTGTTATTATGAGTGAAACCATTGGATTAACTTTTTAAAATTTTATTATATATTATCATAACCATTTTTTGTTTTTCTAATTTATTTTTGTAGATGATCATAATAACGAAGCTGTGAAAGGTATGTATCTAGAAACTCCTAATTTACATTACTAACTAAGAAAGTATATTAGAAAAAAAAGATTATAAAATATGAAAATATAAATGTATTCCTTTTATGTGTGATATTATTTTTTTATTCTTACCGTTGATGGTGTGGTTTATTTATAATTAAAAATTATATCATGAGTCATACAATATTAAAAACACCCTTATATATTTTCATCGATGAGAGAAATTAAAATTATGAGGTTAAAATTTATTTAAGTGTGTTATATTATAACATCACATATTTTAAATTAATAGAATTTTTCATTATTAAATTATAAATTTAAATGTGGATTTAATTTTTTTTTATTTTTAATGACATAAAGGAAACATTTATAGAGATTATATCACCCATGTAGTTTTCTTTATTAAGTATCTGTTTTTTCATCAAAATGAGAATTGTATTTTTTGAATAATAAAAATTTATTAGAATAGTTTTATAAAATATACTTTATGTATTGAAAATTCATTACACTAAAAAAATTTATTTATAGTTCATTAAATTTCAAAAGGGTTATTGTCATATTTATTTTAATTTCTGAATACTCTAAAAAATATTTTTAAAACATTAAGTAACATGTTTAAAATAATTAATTGATAAAAGTTTATTATTTTATTTAAAAATAAAAGTACTCCTATTTATAATGTGTTATTATAATCAAATGGTTATAAAATCTTAATAATTATTTTTTAGAAAAGTTAAATGGTCATTGATATAGTATTATAATAATGGTGTATAAAGTTTGTTACACTAAAACCATTTCCCCAGTTTTAAATTTAAAATCATAATTCAACATGATTATATGAATAATTTCATATAATGATTTTTTTAGATATATAAATAATTAATAAAAAAATTAATATTAACTAAGGAATAAAAAAATATAATCATAACCACTCATAATAAAATTAATATTTGTGTTATCAATAAAATATTATCCTTTTGTATTATATGATTTTATATAATAGCTAAATATATAATATTTTAAATATTAATTATATAAAATGAAGTTTATTTTTGGAATAAAATGTTAAAATTATCAAAGTGTGGATTTTTGGGGTTTTTTTAATAAGGTTGATTTTTTGGTGCATAGTATTAAAATAGATTTTACATATATCATTACCTTTCTGACATCATTATGGAATAAGATTTTCTTAATATGTTATGAAACATATTTCATGAAAAAAAATTATTTATGAAGTAAAATTATGCATTTTAATTTTTTTGTTGAGTTTAGAAACTTATTCATGACTTTTTTGAAACCCATGTTATATTTTATCCTAATAAAAAACTATTTTTTTCATTTTAATTTAATTAATTATTCCGAATATTCCATTAATTTTATGTCTTGGTTTTAAAATCCAATATACCTTTACTTTTTAATCCTAAACCAAAAAATTTCTTATAAATTAATACCATGTATAAATTTTTTTAATTCATTTTCATGTTTCAAAATATTTTGTTTCTAAAAACTAATTTTATTTATTATACATTTATTATTCTAGAATTAATTTTTATAAATTTTCTAAAATTAATATAATACAATGGTTTCCATATTTAGGATCATCATTTTCAAATTATTCAGTAAGTTATATTTTTTTAGGGAATAAAAATAAGTTACCGAGGTAAAAAATGAAGTTTCCACAACAAAGGTAAGATTAGGTGAAAAGGGATAAACTAAGTGGTAAAGGGATAAAACATCATAGAAATCTATCTACATATGTGTATATGAGGTATTTACTGAATTAAAATTATCCCACCATTAGTTATGTTAACTTTTCATCCAATTTCATTTTAAAAATGGGTTCTCTTTTCATATTTATTAACAATTATTATTAAAATGTCACTCCTATCACTTATAAATAGACACCTTCACCACCCCACATATCCACACAACATAATTTTGTTATCTCCATCACACTCTAACAACACCCCTCTACAACTAGTTTTCACACATACTAGAGGTTCTGGTCTCACCAAAAGACCAATCAATGAAGGATTAAGAAGTGGTCTAAAGGAAGATGTCCAAGGAAGAGGAAATTGTGTAAATCATGTTCTTTCAAGTTTCTTTATTCTCATACCGCCTTAAAATATATTCAATCCATAGTGATATAATTTCTTCCATATCATATGTATAGTTATATTTTCTTATATATATATATAATAATAACATTCCTAGTATATCCCTCACTTCAATTCTAAAATTAAATCATCGCCCATTTTATGGGAAATTCACTACTTTTTTTTGGATCATGTGTTTGAATTCCCATTACCGAATTATAGAGACGGATCTAAAAATGAATTTAATTAATAAAAATTATTTTTATAACATTATTAATATTCTATAAATATAAATTAATCAATATGTTAATATTATTAACAATAAATTTTTATTCTAAATTTAATCGCCTAAAATGAGCATACAGTGAGCCATTTCTTAATTTAATTATATTTTGAAAATCATATGGAACTGTACAATTTTTTGGATAATATTAATATATGGTATCAATAAGTATTTTTTTAAAAAATTTAAATATTAATATTTAAATAACAATTAATATTCCTCTTTAGGTTCATTAAAAATTATAGTAACAGGCTCGTTAAATGTTTCATCTTTAATAATCGTGTCTAACACTCCATTAGAATGAACCTATTACAACATAAATATTTTTGTAACCTCTATTGACATACATTAAATTAATTATATAATAAAATCATTGTCATGGCATGAAAATAAAAACCATTACATCAAAATCGACAAGGAACTGTTAAAACTACAAACACTAATGATCAATATTGACTAAAAATATGTAGTAACTATGTAATAAATGAATATCAAATATTGAAAAAATGTGAATAATTTGAATAATGATATAAAATATATGGTTAATTATTGTAATATTATTTTACATGAGGTTAGATAATGTGAAACTAATAGATAATCCAAGGTAAGGGTTATTTCAATCATTTTCAATGCCTTAAGACATGTTTAGTATTTTGCACCATGATTTCTTTTATATGTTGTAATCACTAACATATTTTTATCATGTATAATTAATTTTAATTTCATGGTATTATAAATTCAATTTTTTTATTTCCCAATCATTTCTTTATTCATACGTTTCTTAAGACGTAAGGGATGTTGTTAACTTGATTTCTTTTATTAAGTTGTAACCATTATTCTAGAATAACATTCTTATCTGTTTGGTTTCATCAACCATATAATTTAATTTTATTTTATAACCTATTTCATTTCTTGTAGTTTACATTTATTTCTTATAAAATAATTTCTAATTGACTATTATATAAAACATTATGACGTCATCAAGGTTTCTCATCTCAAAATTTCCATCTTTGAGAAATATTTTATATTATGAACCTATTTTTTATATGGTGTATCTTCTACATCTTTTATATAGTTTTTCATATTTCTATTCATTCATTTTATCTATAGATATATTTAAAGCCTTCTCTTTCTTTTTAAAATTTCTTGAGTCATTGCAAGAATTATAAGGTTTTTTTTTTACTCGATTTCTTTTTCATTGGGTATCAAACTTTATCATTAGATTATAAACATCTAAATTTATTAAATTCTATAATTTGTTTACTGAAAATATTATTTTATTTTTCTCTATTGTAAATGTACATTTTCACATCATAATATTATTTTTTCGATGGATTCCTTCTTCATTAAATATATGACATTATTGAGAATAATTCACATCCTATCCAATGACACATTATCTTCCATTTCTATATTGTAATTCACATAATTATATTTTAAAAATATAATAT
This sequence comes from Viscum album, assembly GCA_963277665.1. Taxonomy (NCBI): domain Eukaryota; kingdom Viridiplantae; phylum Streptophyta; class Magnoliopsida; order Santalales; family Viscaceae; genus Viscum; species Viscum album. The sequence continues at coordinate 158,251,121 of OY728155.1, read as the reverse complement.
ATATATATAATTTACAATGATTTTTATACAAGTCATTATATTTTAATAAAATGGAAAACTTTCAATTCTTTCTCAAAGGTGGGATTTTCATGAATACTTCCTATAAAGATTAAAAACTAATTTCCTTTGACATTTATACATTTTTATCTTCCAATATAATTTTATACTCCTTAACATTATTTTTTTTCAAAGTTACATTTTTTTAGGATTATTTCAAAGGAAATTTTTAAAATTCCTCCTTTAACCGTGTTGGATATTTTTTTAATGTGACTTATGACTTTTACTTTTACGATAGTTATAAAAATAATTTTTATAAACGCTTTTTTATGACTTGGATTACATTTTCATATCTACTTCCCAAGGATATGCCTCTTATATAGTAATTTTCATAATAATCCTATATATTGTTTTTTAATCCTTTTGAGTGATTGAATTTGATATCAAAAAATCTACCTTGATTTCATGTTATGTGATACCATTTGGAAATTATATAAAATCAATTTTCATTCCATGTATTTTCATGATATGATGTTTGATATATTTAATGTGGCATATATATGTTTTTTAATCATTATGGGATGGGTGGGGTACTATATAGACCTATAATTCATTGGTTAATGTTTTATGTCTCATCAAATAAAGATTTTATGTGGGGGAATGATTGGGTTTTTTCACACCATAATTTATGGACATTATTAGATTTTTTCCCCACATAATGTGAGGAAATTATTTGGATAGATCGCAATTTTATAATTATCGATTCATATTCATATGCCAAATTTCTATGTGATTCCATATTCTAATGATATGTTTCTATTTTTTTATTATTTTCACATTTTTCTAAGGCATGCTATTTCTGTCATGATTCTAAGATAGTCCTTTTATGCTACTATGATCCCATGACCTGAACTATGATGTCCTATCATTAAATGTGATTGGATATTATGATTCAATAGTCTTTTTAATAAGATATGACTCCCATGATTCAGGTTTTCTCAAAAGTTTATGATTTCACATAGTACAAATCATTGATAAAATTACCTTACTAATCATTTTATCTCATCACTTCTCACTATTGGAAACCTCATCATTACTAAAGGTTTAAGACCGTTGGTAAAGGCTGGACAACTTTTGGGTCTTGAGCCGTGGGGATAGACATATCCCAAAGGTTCTATGAGAACTTTTGGTATATGTCTGAAAAATTGAGTATATATCAATGGTTCATCAAAATCATTGGAATAAATGACTACCAATGGGGCGGAGTGGAAGGCTCGTGCATTGGTCCTAGCGGTGGGAAGTTGGTGCATTTGGATGGCTCGGAACAAAGAGATTTTTGAAGGGGCTACATGTTCCCAACGGGTGATGGTTACAAGGTTTAAGTGCTTGCTGCTGGATCTGGTTCATCTTGGCAAAGGCTGGTGGGATGCCCCCACCATGAGGCCTTTTGCAAACTATATTCAATCAGTAACCTCCATCGGTGAGGACAAGCAGGGGATGTGGGTTAGATGGCACCCGCATCCTTTAGGCCCTAAACTGAACACCGATGGCTCTTGCACTATGGGAACCATGTCTGGGGGTGGTGTTATACGCGATAATAATGGGTCAGTTATGGACGCTTTTGCTGGCTAATATGGAATGGGTCATTCTCTACAAGCTGAAGCCCTGGCAATGCTCTGTGGTATCCAAATTGATAGGTAGAGGAACCTCACCCTTAGTGCCGTAGAAACCGACTCCCTCATTCTCTACAACACTCTGTTAGGTAAGTGCCCCATCCCATGGTCCATATCCTACATCGTTAGGAAATGTCTCAGTCTCTTGGATGCAAACACTAACATTCTCCATACGTGGTGAGACGGGAACAAAGTCGCTGATGTTCTTGCCTCGTTGTCAATTCCTGGGGTGAACACCCTTCGCTCTCCAGATATTGTGTTAATATTTCCACAAGGGGAGAACCTGGTCAAAGGGGATGCTCTAGGGCTCCACCATTTCAGACCTTCATAGTCCACGTTTTTCTTGTTTGTTGTATTTGGTTGCTTGTTTTTTTGTTGTATGGTGTCCTTAAATAACATATGATGATGATGATGATGATGATTTATACAAAGCTAAATTATTCTATGAAATGGGGAATAGATAATTTAAAGGTATTTTAAACCATTTGTATATACTTTTACCAATAGTTTACATAAACCCATTGGTACAGGTTCTATTTTTAAAGATATGCCAATGGTTTTAAACCATTCGCATAGAATTTATCTACCTAAAGAAGAAAGATGACCTCCCCTTGTACAGTTACAACACTTACACTACCTTCCACCATCAGGCATACCTCCCCAGTGTAGAATTCATACACAATTCTCAATACCTATAGAATTCATAGAGAATTTTGTATGAATTCATACAAAATTCATACAACACATAACTAATACAGAATTCTGAATACCACCAATTCTGTATTTAATTACCCTCTACACAAATACAAAATTAACACATAATTCATAAGGTAATTATAGAAAGTATACACATACAATAATGATACCCATACAATAAGTATACCCTTACACCATTAACACATAATTCATAAGTCATTTAAATACCAAAATAATTCAATTAAAAATTCAGGGGATTGGGGGATGTTCAGGTGGTTGTGGTGGCTATCCAATGGGTGGGGGTGTCCAGGGGTTGGGGGTGTCTGGGGTGATAGGGGTGTCCAGGGGGTGGGGTGGCTATTCGGGGGGGATTTACATGGGGGTGGGGGTCCAGGGGTGGGGGTGTCTAGGGGGTGGGTGGTTTCTAGGGGTGAAGGGCTTTCCAAGGGGGTGGGTTGTTTAGGGGTGGGGTGGTTTCTAGGGGGTAAGGTGGTCCAGGGGTAGGGAGGCTGTCCAAGGGGTAGGGGTGTCCAGGGGGTGGGGTGGTATACATGGGGTGGGGGATTTTCCAAGGGTGGGGGTGTTGTCTATGGGGGTGGGGGTGTCTAGGGTTAGTGGTTTCCACGTGGTGGGGTGGTGGCTAGGGGGGTTAGGGTGAATCCTAGGGGATGAGGCTGTCTAGGGGGTAGGGGGGTTGTCCATTAGGGTGGGGTTTCCAGGTGGTGGGGTGGGGTTTAGGGCGTGGTGGTGTACAAGGGGTTGTGGGGATGTTTAAGTGGGTAGGGGTGTCTGGGGGGCTTTCCATGGGGTGGGGGATGTCCATGGGGGTGGGGGATGTCCATGAGGGTGGGGTGTCAAGGGGGTGGGGGTGTCCAAGTGGTGGGATGGTGTCCAGGGGTGGGAGCCGTCCATGGGGGTTGGGCGATGTTCAGGGGGTAGGGGTGTCCAGGGGGTGGGTGGGTTATCCATGGGGGTGGGGGTGTCCTCGGGGGTGGGGGTGTCCATGGGTGTCTGGGGGGTGGTGGGGGTGTCCATGGGTCAGAGGGCTGTCCATGGGGGTGGGGGCTGTCCAGGGGGTACGGGGTGTCTAGGTGGTGGGAGGGTTATCCACGGGGGTGGTGGGGCACTCTAGGGGTAGGGGTGTCTAGGGTGGGTTGATATCCATGGGGGTGGGGTCCTGTCCACGGGGGTTGCGATGTCCACGGGGGTGGGTGGTCTATCGTTGGGGGTGGGGGTAATGCAATGAGGTAAGGGGTGTCCATGGGGTGTTGGTAGGCTTTCCACGGGGGTGGGGGTTGTCCGGTGGTTAGGGGGTGTCCAGGGGGTGGGCGAGATTTCAATAGGGTGGGGGTATGTTCAGGGGTAGGGGTGTCCAAGAGGGTAGATGGGATGTTCACGGGGGAGGAGGAGGGGCTGTCCAGGGGGGTGGTCAGGCTGTCTATGGGGGAAGGGGTGTCCACGGGGTGGGGGTGTCTAGGGGTGGGGGGAATACCCAAGGGGGTCGGGGGTGTCCGGTGGGTGGGGTGTCTGGGGGATGAGGGAGTCCGGGGTGGGGGTTTAGGGGGTGGGTGGGCCTTCCACTAGGGTGGCTCGTCCCTGAGAATAATAATCCAATATTATTGTTTTTTCAACGACTCCATAAAAACCTAAATTTTTAAATCATGGTCTACTATCTGATTCACTAGAATAACAGTCATTTATTTTAGTAACCATAACACCATCATGTTGTGTTCTAATGTTTTTTTCTCATTTAGTGATAATAAATTTGTACTCATTGATAACAATTAATTTACAGTCACTAACCATGTTATTAGGGCCAAAAGCCAAAGCTCTTATTTCTTTAGAGGCAGAGTCAATAGGAAAACTCCATACCTGAAATATAAATTAATATTAAACATAATTAAATATTTTATTAATTATTTTAAAAATTAATATTATTACCTTCAATTTTAACCAAGAAAAAATCTTTTTGTTATGAAAAGTCTCCCTCCTTCTCAATAATAAAGAATAATGATTTCTATTTATCTAGGAGTTATGTTCCTTGTAGATAAAAATAGGAATATTTTTAAGATATATATATATATAAGATATACATATTCAATTTACATACAATATGTATTCATCAAAAAAATCACAGTTCACCAAAATTGTGCGATGATCTATCTCCCGCTCTTCAGAGATTAATGTCATCAATTATATGATCAAGAAATTCCTATAATTTGAGGAAGTGATAGAATACTGGGTTCAATTTTATCATGTTTTTCTTCTTCAATTCTCATTGGTCTTTTCTTTCAGAAAAATACATAGAGCGGAAATCCATACACTCTTGAGCCAAGTAACCGTTCACAATAGAACCTTCAGGATGATTCCTGTTATAGACATAAGACTTTAATGTGTACATATTTCTTTCCGTTGGATAAATACAATGAAAATAAATATGTCTTCCGAGAATTATTTTAGTTGGAATATGGATAGTCAGATACAACATGCATGTGAGAATTGACAGAGAAAATATTTTCTCTAACTCGCACAAAATTAATGGGGCATCTTCAAACATTTTTTAGAAGAAATACTGGGACAACTTCTTAGCATAATGATATATAAAAAATGGCACAACCGAATGATAGCCACCCATTCATTATTGGACAAAAGATGATGAATTTATATTGGAATCAACTCATGATGAAAGATGTGATAATCATGAGACTCCAAATATTTTATATTCAACTATCTTCTATTGACCCATTAAGATATGTTGTTTGAATAGCCATTGGGAACTTTAATAGTCTCTACTACTTCAAGAAATTACTTTTTTTTCTAAAGGTGTCATCACATAAAAAGAACATGGAACTTTCCATTTATTTTTACTGATACACACAAGATGAAATTCATATCTGATGACCCAATCATCCAAGTCACTCCATGACCATAAATCATCTTTTGTATTTCCCTTAACATTTAGAATAATCGGAAGAAATATTTCACATATATTGTTTTCAATTTTCATTACATCTAAGCAATAACATATCAAATTGGTTGACCAATAAGAAAAATAAAAGAAGATACATCTCTTCTTCAATTGTAACTGGTTTCTATGAAAACAATCTTTCTCTTTCCAAGATTCATTTGAACTTTCCAAAATGAAAAACTAAAATCATTCAATTCATTAAGCACATCAGTTACAGACATACGATTAGGTGGATCATTGTTCTCTATGGTATTGTCAAATCTTCGATGATTATTTCAATTTGGATGGTCCATTAGAAAGAATCGACGATGTCCCATAAAAATGAAACGACAACAATGTTTCAGTCTTCCCGAACACGTATTCTTCATACAAACAAGACATGATAGTTTTCCCTTCATTCTCTATCCAAACATCATTGAATATGCAGAAAAATCATTGATCATCCACATAAGCGCAACACGCATCTAAAATATGTCTTTCGAACAGGAATCGTATGTGTGCACACCTATATCCAAAATAATTTTCAACTCTTTTATTAAATGTGTCATGTATAAGTCTATATCACTATCGGGGTCAGAAGGGCTAGATATGAGCATGCTCATGAAAGTGAAATATTTTTTCATATACAGCCATGGGGGAAGATTATAAATGTGTATTAAAACTGTCCATGTGATGTGCGACGTAATCATCTGCCCAAATAGATTAAAACTATCACATGAAAGACCCAACCTCACATTATGCACACAAGCTGAAAACTCAAGATATTGAGCATCAAATCTCTGCCATAAAAATCCTTCTACAGGGTGAACCAACTCATCATTAGTCTTATTTATCTCAATATCATATAACAAATTTACCAATCTAGTCCTCTCATTTAGATCATCAGCAATTTAAGATTTCATTTTCTCCCCATTGTGATACCACACGGAGTAGTTGGCTTGAAAACCATATTTGGTTATGTGGTAGCTAACTTATTTACGGTTCAACCAAGGTCTTCCAACACAATTGTAATAGGGGTAGTGTATGTTACCACTATCTGAAGCATTGTAAAATGAAAAATCTAAAAATCTCTCCAAATTGTTTTGAAGATCACTTGTGATCCAATCAGTTTCATAGATCAGACTTCTATCCATTTTGTAAAAAAATTATTATAAGTCATTTCTTTAAAATCAATTCAATAAGATTGATGTTTCATCAAAAATATATTTAAGTAAACAATAATTTTTCAATTTATATGAAACCATAACTGACACACTACTCTATATAAGAATCATAATATAAATGACAACAAAATACTATATTTATAACAAAATATCATTGAAGAACTATATAAGAGTGTACTCGATCATGTACACTTGTCAAGGATAATTACTCAAGAGTTGATTAAATTTTAGATCGAAGAAATTTTATATTTTAGTAGATTATTTGAGTGATCACATACATTGTCCAGGAGTGTGGGGTGTCCAGGGGTGAGGGGGTGTTCAGGGATGGGGGGTTGTCTCGGGGGGGTGGGGGGTTGTCCACATGGGTCAGGGGTGTCCAGGGGGTGGGGGTGTCCAGGGGAATGGTGGTTTCCATTTGGGTGGGGGCAGTCTAGGGGGTATAGGGTGTCCAGAAGTGTGGGTTGGATTTCTATGGGAATGTCGGGGTTGTCTAGGTGGTCGGGGTGTCCAGGGGTGGGGGGGTTTTCCCGAGGGTGGGGGATGTCCAGGTGGGTATGAGGTGTCCTGGGGGCAGGCTTTCCATGGGGTGGGAGGGCTGTCCAAGGGGTACGGGGTGTCCAATTGGGTAGGAGGGATGTCCACGGGCATGGAGGTGCTATCTAGGTGTTACAGGGTGTCCAGGGGGTGGGCGAGCTATCCACATGGGTGGCGGGGATATCTAGGAGTTACTAGTTGTCTAGGGAGGTGTGCAGGATGTCCATGGGGGTGGCAGGGCTATCCAAGGGGTAGGGGTTTCCTGGGGCTGGGAGGGCTATCCACTGGGGTGGGGGGATTTCTAGGGGTAAGAGTTCCAGGGGGTTAGTGAGTTGTCCATGGTGGTGGCAGGGCATTCCAAGGGGTTTGGGGGTGTCCATGGAGGTGGAGGGGTTGTCCAAGTGGGTAAGGGGTTTCTAGGGTGGTGGGCGGGATGTCCACGAGGTGGGGGCCATCCAGGGGTATGGGTGTCCATTGGGGTGGGCGGGCTATCCACAGGGGTGGTGGGGCTGTCCAAGGGGGTATGGGACTATCCAGGGGGTAGGGGGTGTCCAGAGGGTGGGTTTTTTCCCGGGTGGGGGGGGGGGTTTCTAGGGGTTGAGGGATTCCATGGGGGTGGGTGGTGGTCTAGGGGGTTGGGGGTGTTTTCAATGGGGGTGGGTGTGTCTAGTGGGTGGGGGATTCTAGGTAACATTGATAATCAAGAAGCACAATTTCAAAACCCTATTAACCTATAATTACCACTGGATATGGGTTCATGACTCACATATCCAACACAAACCTATCACAATATAATTATCCACAAATATTAAGAAAAATAAAACACTCTAATATTGATTCCTAATGTCCAGAATAAAAGAAATACAATATAATCCAAGAAAGTTCACAATAACACCTCAGGTGGACCTCCATAGACTTCCAATACTATCAACTAGTACCTAATAGTTTCATGCACATGACCATATTATTTTTATTTGTGAGATATATATCAAATAGTAAATAATGTGTAGGCATGAACAACATTGTTTAGTTTTATGAGGGTTATACTCAATTATTATAGATTCCTTACTTGGATAGAAAATGATATAAATACCTTAAAAATGATTTATAAAAACCTAAGACAATTGTGACATGAATTCTTATCATTCATTTTGAGATTAAAAAAATATCACAAGTGTATGACTGAACTGCTTGATAGACTAGGAATAAATGATCATATAATAGAGTAAATTCTGGTTCTATCACCATTCACACATAAAAATGACACCAAACCCACTGTAGTGGTTCCGGTGGAAGTGCCACCTCATTTAATGACTTATAGTGTGGGTATCATTATCTTAATGTTAGAGTGTGATATTTCAAAGACAATATTTAGGGGTAAATTCATAATTCATGATTATCTTATCATTCCTCTTATGATAAAAAATTCTATAACTGTATTTATGTCTAATCAATGAAATAATGTCAATAGACCTTAAATTTTAAATAAACCAAGGATAAAATAACTCAATATCAAATTGACCTCTTCAATATCAATCAAGATTATTCTATAAAGATAAATCACAACATAACCGCAACCTAAAATGATATATATCTTGTGTTCATAAGGGGATCATAACACATAGTACATTGTAGTGAAAGGGAATGACAAAAATATAAACTAAGTTAAGGCACACGTACCAATTTAAAATGGAAGAACAAAAATTACTTGAATCAAAGATAGATTCCATATTGGAAATTAGATTTATCACCCTCGAGAGCAGGTTGGGAAGTAGGGTTCAAACCACAAACTAAAATGAAATATTCCTTTTTTCGTAAGGGGATCATAATACAACCTATATTATGGAAAAATGGAATAACAAAATCTAAAATAAATGAACTCACACATACCGATTTAATGCGGAAGAACAAATCGTTGGAAAACAAGACCTGTTGTGCTGGGAAGTAGGGTTCGCGTCGAGATTTAGGGAGAAATATTTGAGATGGTTGAGTTTTAGGGAAACATATTCGAGATGGTGAATCGAGCTCGTGTTTAGGGAAAAACATTCAAGATCTTTAGAGTTTGAGATCTATTGAGGAGTTAATATTTAGGGATTTTCATTACCAATGGTTTTAAAAAACCATTTGGAAAATCCTCTTCAAAACTATACCCAACGGTTTGTTTAAACCATTGGGAAAAACCTCTTAACCATCACTATAACCAATGATTTCCTTAAAAAATTGGAAAAACAAAAAAAATCAAAAGAATATACCAACGGTTCAATATAATAGTTGGTAAAGTAGCCTTTTCCAAAAAATGTTTTTAAACCATTGGTAACATTGTGTTGGTATAGTTGGGATTTCCACCAGTGTATTTTGTTTCCCATTTCAAAGAAATTCTATGTAGTATTAGGTGTAAAATAAAATATTAGGTTGAGATTTTAATGAGATATGACGAAGTAATAAATATTAATAATAGTTCTATTTATCCAATCTCCAATGATAGTAAACCTTTAGGTTCTTTATTGAGATATTTATTATGAGATATAATGCTTTAATTATGAAAATAATCTAAAATATAGAGAAATGATTAACATAAATCAACTCACAACTCTGTAAAATCAATGAAATTATTATTTTTCAGTCTAATCTCATTCAATGACTCTCCAACGATAATACATAAAATATTACCATACAAAGACCCTATAAAACTTAGAAATCTAATTTTTAGCCCGGTGTGTTGGATAATAGGGGAAATTGAACTCCTTATCTATAGCCTAGTCATGAAAACTAATGAGATAATTAAATCTAGTAATCAATTTTTTATTTATATGGGAGGGGATATCAACCACTTGGATATCATGCTAGCCTTGTATGGGTATTCTCTATCGATCAATCTATTGTGGATATTGGATATGGTCCTACTATTTTGTGAGTTTTTATTATTGTATCTTATATACTTTATTTTTCTTTATTTGTTATAAAAAATTCTATTTCTTTTATCTCTTACAAATATTTTTATCATCCAGGATCTGAAGTGGAACTATCTCAAAATATTATGAACAATTATATTCATATAGAAAAGTCATTATAAAGAAGTAATAAATATCTTATATTCACTATCATGATAGGTACATTCATATATACTTGGGAATTTTTAACTCTTGGGATGAAGATCTTTGATATTATATTGATCAAAGACTAGTTAACCCAGTTTAAAGCTTATATAGATTATTATTGAAGCAGGGTTAACTTTTCTTCTCCTTCGGGTATTTAGAATACTCTTATTGGAAAAAGGGATTTGTAATAATTTCTATCTATAATATATTGGGAGAATATTAGAATTATCCCTACATAGGTGGTTATTTTTATTATTGGGGAAGTTGCAATATAAAAATTCAAATAATTATCCCTTTTGGTGGTCTTATTTACTAATGTTTTTCTAAAAGATACTTTAGGATTTAATCCTTCATGATTAGAATTATTGATTGAGTTATTACTTGGAATATAATAAAATTTTATTCCATTTAATTATATATAACTGAATAATATAATATAACTATGGGTTATTCTTTAGGATCTATAGTCTAGAGTTTTTAATAGACTCTGGAAAAATCCTTGTGGCACTCTTATGTTTTTTCCAATATAAAATGTGAACAATAAAATGTTAAATCATGTATCCATTTTGAATATATATATATTTCATCATATTAATGAATTATATGATCAAGTTAAAGGGGGTATATTTTCTAAAAGTATTTAGTTTTTATGGGGTTACCATGAACCCCATGTTAGTCCAGGTGACATTACAAATTTGAATTTTCAAAGATGATATAGTAATTTCAAGTATCTAGTTATATTTTTTAGGTTAACTAATGAACCCACTATATACATGTATTTTTAAAATAGGATATTTCATCCATTCATGGACTTCATTTTGGTAATTTTCTTTATGATATAATTGTGTAAGAAATAAATTAAGAAGTAAAAAACATATATATTTAGGATGTATTACCACATTGTAATGGAATCATCTTCATACTAAGATTTCAAAAAAATAGATATATAATTATATATTTATTGTTTATGTATTATCCAAGTATTGATATTAGTGGGACCTATAAAAGTAAAGGATTTTATATCAGATTAGGTACCCAACAATACCTCTCATATTCGAGGTTTTATAGAACTTTTCTTAGATATTATCATTTATTTATTATAAAATTTTCATAGATAGGTACTGCTTTGAAATATCTAATAAATAAGTGTGAAAAGTTTAAGGGTCTTACCACTTTTAACCATATTTTCACTCCACTCAAAATTTCCATTTTAATATATTAAAAAACAAAGTAAATAGGATACCAAAAGTGATACTAAGCCTTCATGGGGGGAAGTGGATGCCAAGAGAATTACCCATAATAACATCAGCACTTCCCCTGGGGGGACCCCAGTGAGACACACTCCATAAAGGGGGAATCATGGGAGGTTTGTGAGGTCAGGAAGTCAGCAATGCGGTTTCCTTCATGCCATGTATGGAGAAAATCCATCTCATTTTATATGAGAACATCCTATTTTCAAGATAGATAATTACTCTACTAGGGGGAGGAATATGTGTTTTTTAAGGAGCTTAATAGAATTTTGGAGTAAGTCTCTATAGTGGTGAGAGTGATATAAAAACTATAGAACATATGAAGGCCACTCAAAATAGACCTTTCTTCATCCTTCAAGAAGTTTACCATCCTATAGTATGCACTAAAGGCATACAGTACTGAGACCATGGAATCTTGGACAACTCTACCCCCCCCCCAATACATTTCCCCCAACATGCATGCACCATCTATATTATGATTGAGGCCTTGGGATAGTGGTTACCATATGAGAACATCATGAGAACATCATTAATGTATCTTATGGTTTTAAAAAATCTAGTTTCATGAATATAAATATATTTTTTGAGCCTTGGTTTTGTACTCATATGAGAATATCATATGGTAGCTTTTTTTTATAAAGGTTTTGGTAGCATGAATAGAAATAACTTACACATGACCTAGATCTGACCACATTTGTTCACTCTCTTAAGAGTTTGAGAATTTATCTCTTGAATGAATTTTTTTTGTATACATTGGCCATAAAATTCTTAAATACATATTTTCCATGTGGTATTTGAATATGATGAAATATTAGAGAGTTTCATACATGTAATTATTTAATTTTGACCTACTTTATATGCCTAAAAATGGTAAAATTTTTAGTTAATTCTTTCAGTGTGGATTATCAACTTTATATAGTGAAATAAGAGAAAACATAATGGGGTTCAATGTGCATGTTATCTAAGATTAAACTATATATCTTTCAGGTAAATAAATACTAATGTTTTAAACATGAATAATGGATGAAGTGGTGAGATAATAGAATTAATCTTGATGGATTTTTCATCTTTGAATATCTAAAATATGTCATGAGATATACATATTGTTTTAATGGCCTAATATAAAATCAGAGATTAGTAGTTTAATTTCCCAAAGTCATTACTAACAGTAGGTGAAATTGGATAATCAGTGGCTTAATGGTTAATTAAAAACACTCCGCATTTCAATATGAAAATAGAAAAATATAATGATGTATTAAATTATGATAATTCATTGATATCTATGGAATATCAATATAATGTGGTATATTATTAAAATCCGACCAATATCAGCTCATTTTCTACCTAAAAAAGATTCATATTCTGTGGATGTGTTTGAAAAGTGATATATTTAGAATATTGTAAATATTTATAACATTATAGAAACAATATATTTAAAACCTAACCAAAGGATTACCTCTAGGATTTGGAAAGAGTTATAGTAAAATCTTGGTACTCAGGTAAATCTGAGTAAAACTTATCACACTCGTAAGCATGTCTAATTAGAGAAGACTATTCCTATGATATATGTTATTATAAGGGCCTATATTATTAATTTTTTTGGATCTTGGTATGATCACATATCTCCTATCGATTTTTGTTATAATAATATCTATCATTACTCTATCTAAATTAAAATAGTTGAGGATATCCACAGTAGTTTGGGTTATTATCAACTGTGTAGGATATACATTGGACTATTACATTTTTATGGAATATCATTTTATAAAATATAAATAAATTGGTAAATTTGATGTGAATGTGTTTAATGATAAAAATACATCATCAATCATATAATAACCATAGATTATGACCAACTGAATTTTTAGAATAGTTTTTATGTATTTCTTTAATTTTATCCATGATTGGGTCACTAAAGTATGGGAATGCCAGGAAATATCACTCTTTGATTACTTAGAATATTTTAAAGCTTGAATAATACTAGAGATATAGCTTTTAGATTGTATTATAAATCGTGGTTCAATATTCTACATGACATCTTTAATGATTCAGAACATAGTAGTGAAGTACATAATGATACTATATTTAGTTTGATGATATGTAATTGAAGTTACATAATTCCTTTATAGAATAGCATTTTTACTATTATCTAAATAAAGAAAATATTATCAGGGTAGACAATTTATTTTGTGTAAATATGGTGGCATCATAGGAAACTATACGATGGAAATTTGGAAAGAGAAGCTTATGTTCTAACATGATGTCTTGAGTCATTCTATTTGAAATATTGGTGTTACTCCTAGGGGATTATAATTCTAGTTATTATGAGTTTTTAATGTCCTATGTCATTTATATGCGTCATTTCATTATTATTTTAATTTTTTATCTATTAAATTATAATATTGAGTATAATTAGGATTATAATCTAATTTAAGGAAATTGGGAGGAATATAAAGTGGTGTTGATGAAGGGGTACCATTGGGTACCTAATTCAATGTTAATGGGTACTCTGTTTTAGCTGGGGTGTTATAGTGGCTATTAAGGTATCTATATGGTATAAATGGCCTCAAATAGAGTATTGGATAAAATTTTGGGTGTTTTTTAAATATGGTGGTAAACTATTGATAAAAAAATATTTTATTGAATATTTAATTGATAATAAATGATATAATTTCCTCACATTATGTTAAATATGTTTAATTAGAAAGTATTTGGGATTAGATCATACATTTGAATGTTTTGATGAAAATTCCAGTTTTAGCCTTTATAGATCACTGTAGTATTTCGATGATTAATATTTTTATATTTATTATTTGAATTTTACATTTTGTAACAGTGTTCATAACTTAATTTTCTACAACTTTTATTCAGGGAACCAGAGCTAAAGAGTGCATTTGGTTGTTGAAAATGTGCCATGAAGTCAACGTTGGGCTGGACTCTCCAGAATGGAAAAGCTTCTGTATTTCGGACATAACTCCTTCATCTGGTCCTGGTTTAAGCCCAAATTTTTAAATAATATATAGCACCCATATCCGCACATATTATCCTTCTATAAGGCTGGCCAATTCATGCGTTTTGGTGGTCAAATGTGCGGTGCAAGTTGGCATAAATTATTTGTCTGAGATTCCCCATTCACACTTGAAACCACTTTGAACCTAGCCTCCCCACCACTCAATAAATTGGTTTTTTTCTCATTTGGTGGGGTTTGGACGTGCATTGGTAAGTTTAGGGCAGAGGATAAGTGGATCCACTCCAATTCTCCAACCATTTCAATAAGGGTAGCTTTTGAAACAAGGATCCCTTCGACGAAGCCTTCTTCTTCTCCTTCATGTTGTAATGATTTTGTTTGTGTAATAAACTTCTTTGTTCTTCTTTTATTTATTATATTTTCTTCTGTTTTGTTGAAATTTCTTCTTCTCTAAATCTTCCTATTTTGGATGGAATTCTTGAGTAGAAGCGTTATTGGGTTATACCCATTCTAAACCTTTGCACATGCAAAACACTTCTACGATGATTACGCCACCCATGGAAGAGTAGTTCTTTTTAGTAATCGATCAAACTCTATCCTTCTTCATTAATTTATTTTGAATCAATGAGCCACTGTAATTCACATAATATGATACATGAATAGTGTTTTTAAATTACAAGAATCTAAGAAAACAATTGAACAATTAATACAAAACACGCGAGGTCGAGATTTTTTGTAAATTGTGAGAGCACGATCTTAATCGGTAATACAAGACCACACGGGATAAATTTGTAGAGTTAAAATAAAATCCCTAAACACAATTCATCCTAATTTCTAGAAAGGATATGTGCTCTAATTAACCACTGGCCATAAGCTATCCTTAGAACAACAATCAAAGCAGGGTGCTGCGATTGCGTGTTCCAAAGCTAGCCTAGGGTTTAAGTAATTTCATCTTTGTGGTTAGGTTAACTCTCATAGGTTTCGAGGGATAAAAAATTAGGGGATCATAATTAAGTGGATATTGATTTAAATGATAATGATTAATAAGTGAATGAAGAGGTAAAGTTAGATCGATTACGACTATTAAAATAGATTTCTAAAAAACATCTTCTTGTTGTGTCATTTTAATCGGAATTCATTTCAAAACTAAAAACAAAAAAATATACAATCTTCTTCCAGAAAACTTCTTCTAGATTCATAAACTATAAAAAACCCCAATCCTTTAAAGTAGTGTTTTTATTTCATTCTATTTTATTTTTTTATAATACCTTTAATAAGTTGTTAAATTCACTTCCTCCTTTGAGAGACGACCTTGGTCAGCCATTCTGTTGCACCTAAGTACCCCAAAATCACATTAATCATTTGAGGACACCCACGACAGCACTCTTTAAAGTTGGAGCCATTGCCGGGGAGGCAAGTAATTTATTCAACCATTTAGATTTAATTCATTTATTTTTCATTTTATTATTTTCTTCACCCCTCTCTTTCATCTTTCCCCTTTCTCAAGTTTTCATTTTTTCATCCTCTTCTTTTCTTTTTGGACCATCAACTCAAACTTCTCATTTTTATTTTACTATGGCCCACATTCTTTATTTTCATTTTTATTTTATTTATGACCCGAAGTAATCCTAAATATCTCTTAGATCTTGACACTGAGAATGAACGTAGCCTTAGGGCTCGAATCAGACATTCTCAGTCTACGGGAAGTTTCAATATTCAACCAGTTGGTGAATTCCTCTCTTCTAGAAACATTGAAATTGGAAGAAATTCAAATTCAATCATAAAAGAGGAACCAATGGCTGGAAATAATGGAAATGGACATAATATAACCATTGGAGAATTGGCTGCACCAGATATTAACTATCAACCAAATTGTATTGCATACCCAAACCTTGAATCGGACTTTGAATTGAAATCTGGATTAATTCACCTTCTTCCAAAGTTTCATGGATTATATGGTGAGGATCCCAATAAACACCTTATGCAATTTAATGTAGTTTTCTCAACCTTAAAACCAGGAAATGTTTCTGAAGATCAAATCAAATTAAGGGCATTCCAATTCTCACTTGATGGAGCTACAAAGGATTGGATGTACTGTTTACAACTTGAAGATGTAACATGTTGGAACGATTTGAAATGCCTTTTCTTTCAGTGACTTTTTCCAACATCAGAGACCACTTCTATTCGTAAGGAGATCTCGGGGATCAAGCAAGCACAAGGGGAGTCAATGTATGAGTAATGGGAGTGATTCAAGAAGTTGTGTGCAAGCTGCCCACATCACCAAATCAGTGAGGAACTACTCATCCAGTACTTCTATGAAGGACTCACACCTATAGAGAGAAGCATGGTAGATTCCACGGCTAG
The DNA here is from genome assembly GCA_963277665.1 of Viscum album. Classification (NCBI taxonomy): domain Eukaryota; kingdom Viridiplantae; phylum Streptophyta; class Magnoliopsida; order Santalales; family Viscaceae; genus Viscum; species Viscum album. The sequence goes on along the minus strand of OY728155.1, from coordinate 158,234,410 downwards.
AGGAGCATTAGTGGACAAGACACCAGTAGCCACGCGTGCAGTGATTGAAAATATGGCCCAAAACTCCCAACAATTCGGCGATAGAGGTACACTACATGTTCGAGGAGTACATCAGGGAAGTCCTTCTTCTCTTGAAAGTCATTTGATTGATACCAAGTCGAAAGAATTGACAACTATGGTGAGGAAAATCTCTTTGGCACAAAATACATCTCTACCCCCTCCTTAAAGGACTTGTGGCATTTGCACTGATACAAGCCACCCAACTGACTGTTTCCCCCAACTACAAGAAATAGAAGATTGTGCAGCAGTATTCCCAGGGAGACCATTTCAGCAGCAACAACAACCATATCCCCAAAAGAAGTTTGATTCATTTGCTCCAACATACAACCAACGGTGGAATGATCAACCAGACATGAGGTATGGCTTTGTAAAACAACAAAGGCCACCCTTTCAACAAAACTTCCAACAGCCTCCGCCTTACCGGCAGGGTTTCAAACAACCCCAAAGGAGATTTGAAGCCCAAGCATCAGCAAGACAGCAACAAGGGAATCCCCCTCCCAAGGTAGATTCTAACACTAATGAACTTTTGATGAAAATTGTTCTTAATCAACCGAATGAGCTAAAGAGTCAAGGTTCGGAGCTGAGGGAGTTGAAGACTCAAATGAGCCAGATTTCCACCACCCTCCATGAATTTGTAAGTAAGAATTCCAGAAATCTACCTTCCCAACCCACTCCAAATCCAAAGGGGAATGTTAGTGCCATCACATTGAGAAGTGGGAAGCAAATGAACGATACATCTATACCTACCATTCCACCAGGATTCACCTCAACTCCGGAGTAGTCGCATTCCAAACCAATTGATGAGCAATCCAAGGAGAAATATAAAGGTAAGAAAAAGATTGATGATGTTCCTCCTAAACCCCTTCCTTTTCCCAACAGGGTTGTCCAAACCAAGAAGATGGCTGAAGAGGCAATGAAAAAAGAGTTTTTGGATACATTCAAGCGTTTGGAGATCAATATTCCTCTACTTGAAGCCATTAATCAAATTCCCAGGTATGCGAAATTCTTAAAAGAACTTTGTACCAATCGAAGAGGGATCAAGGGAAATGAGAGCATCAACCTTGGAAGGAATGTCTCAGCACTCATTACACCAACTCTAGCAATGCCAACAAAGTGCAATGATCCCGGGACATTCACCATTCCATGTACCATAGGGGAGTTTCACTTCTCTGATGCTCTTTGGGATTTGGGAGCTTCCATAAATGTGATGCCTCACTCTGTATTCTCTTCCTTGTAGGTTGGTGAGTTGAAGCCAACAAGAGTAGTGGTGCAGTTGGAAAATAGAGCTACAACATTTCCAGCGGGAGTCCTTGAGGATGTACTTGTTCGGGTAAGAGACATGATCTTCCCAGTATATTTCTACGTTCTTAACATGGAGGACGATCAGGTAAGTTCTCATGCGCCCATTATCTTAGGTATACCCTTCCTCAAAACATAAAAAACTATCATAAATGACAATGAGGGTACACTTTCCATGGAATTTGGGGATGAAGTTGTGATATTTAATATTATGAACTCCATGAAGTACCCCTCTGAGGACCATTCTTCTTTTGTTATCTCCCATTTTGAACCACCAAGTAAATACTCCATGGATTTTGATTGTCCTATGCTTATGGAGATTATGAGTATTGGTTCTGTTTTAATGTCTAAGAGGACTTCCACACCTATTTCTAATGAACAAGACTCTCCAAAATTAGATTTTGAAATGGATTAATATTCTGATCTTGATCATGTGAGCTCTGATTATGACATGGCTATTGAGTATACTGAGGGATTTGGTGCTTTATTCTATGATTATAATGACTTTTGTTCTGATACTAATTTTCATTGTGCAGATATGTCTATTGCATCAATTTCTCCATCCATACATCACCCCCTACATTGGAACTCAAGCCATTGAACCCAAATCTTAAATATGCATACATGCTGAGCGGTGATAGATTACCTGTTATCATTGCTAACAATCTCTCTTTTGAACATGAAGTAAAACTTTTGAATCTATTGAGAGATAACATTAGGGAAATTGGTTGGACATTGGCAGACATATCAGGTATTAGCCCCTCCATTTGCATGCATAGGATTCTCTTGGATGATGGGGCTAAACTGGTGAGAGAGCCACAAAGGAGACTCAATCCCACCCTCCTGGAAGTTGTTAAAAAAGAAGTTAAGAAATTTCTCGAGGTAGGTATAATCTTTCCCATTTCAGATTCTCAGTGGGTAAGTCCAATTCAGGTTGTGCCTCAGAAGAGTGTTGTTACTGTTGTTAAAAATTAGAAATATGATTTTGTTCTAATAAGGGTGCAAAACAGTTGCCATGTGTGTATTGATTATAGGAAACTAAATCAGTCCGCTCGCAAGGACCATTTCCCCCTCCCATTTATTGATCAAATGCTCGAGAGACTAGCCGAGAAAACACACTATTGTTTCTTGGATGGATTTTCTGGATATTTTTAGGTTCCTATAGCTCCAGATGATCAGGAGAAGAGTACATTCACTTGTCCCTTTGGCACATTTTCCTACTGGAGGATTCCATTTCGACTTTGCAACGCCCCAGGTACCTTCCAGAGATGGATGGTGGTATTTTTTATGATTACATTGAGAGCTGCATGGAGGTATTTATGGATGATTTTACAGTTTATGGAGCCTCATTTGATGAAGGTCTAAATAGTTTGGGAAATGTATTGAATCGTTTTATTGAGAAGAATCTGGTCCTCCACTTTGAAAAGTGTCATTTCAAGGTAGAGCATGGCATTATCTTAGGGCATGTAGTGTCAAAACATGGGATAGAGGTTGATAGATCAAAGGTAGATATTATTTAATCCTTACCATATCCTTCATGTGTGCGTGATGTTAGATATTTCCTAGGGCATGCAGTATTTTATTGGCGCTTCATCAAAGATTTTAGTAAGATTTCTCTTCCTATGTTAAGATTACTTCAAAAGGATTCTGATTTTCTGTTTGATGTTTCTTGCAGGAATTCATTTGATGAGCTAAAATGTCTGACCACTACACCTGTCATACATCCCCCATGGTGGGAGATTCCTTTTGAGCTTATGTGTGACACCTCCAACTTCGCGGTTGGAGCTGTCTTATCTCAGAGGGTGGAAGGACGTTCACATGTGATTGCCTATGCATCAAGGACATTGGATTCAACCCAATAAAACTACACTACCATAAAAAAGGAGTTTCTTGCTATCATATTTGCTTTAGATAAATTCCGTTCATATTTATTGGGCTCTAAAGTAGTTGTTTTTTTGACCATGCAGCTCTGAGGTACCTCTTGAAGAAGCTAGATGCAAAGCCACGACTTATCCGTTGGATGATCCTTCTTCAAGATTTTGACATCGAGATAAAGGGAAGAAAGGGGTCAGAAAACTCAGTGGCGGACCACATGGGTAGGATTACTCACACACTAGAGGGTGACACCTTGGACTAGGTACCACTTCAGGACACTTTCCCCGATGATCATACCTATACCATCTTAGGTACGCATCCTTGGTATGCTGATTTAGTTAATTACATTGTTTCCTCTGAAATCACAGTGAATTTGAACAAACATCAAGTCCAAAAATTAAAAAGTGAGTCTAGGTTTTATGTCTGGGATGATCCTTACCTACGGCGCATGTGTAGTGACCAAGTTATTAGGAGGTGTATTCCTGATCATGAGTTTGAGTCTGTTTTCCAATTCTTTCATACACTTGCATGTGGTGGACACTTTGGACCCCAACGGACAGCTAGTAATGTTTTGGACTCTGGATTATATTGTCCTAGTTTATTCCATGATGCCCATGTGTTTTGTAAGTCATGCTCTCGTTGCCAACACACTGGGAATATTTCTCGGAGACATGAGATGCCCCAACAACCATACTATTCTGTGAGATTTTTGATGTGTGGGGAATTGATTTTATGGGTCCTTTTCAAAGTTCATATGGTTTCTTGTATATTTTGGTTGTTGTTGATTATGTGAGAAAATGGGTGGAGTCCAAGGCCACCAGGACTGTTGATTCTCATGTTGTTGTGGATTTTGTGAAGGCACAGATTTTTTTCAGGTTTGGAGTACCAAAGGCCATCATCAGTGACCAAGGGACACACTTTTGCAATAGGAATTTTTCTTCCCTCTTTCGAAAGTATGGGGTGACACACAAAACTTAAACACCATACCACCCCCAAAAAAATGGTCAAGCTGAGGTTTCAAATCGTGAGTTGAAAAAAATATTGGAGAAAACTGTGCATCCAAATAGGAAGGATTGGAGCAAGTGCTTGGATGATGCATTGTGGGCTTATAGGACAGTATACAAGACACCCATTGGTATTTCCCCATTTCAGATTGTTTTTTGGAAAGCGTGTCATCTCCCCGTGGAATTTGAGCATCGGGCTTATTGGGATATAAAGAAATGCAACATGGATTTTGCCCAAGATGGAATCCAAAGGAAGCTGCAAATTCAAGAGCTTGAAGAGATTATATTTTCTTCCTATGAGAACTCAATGCTCTACAAGGAAAGATCAAAAGCATCTCATGATAGAATGATCCAACAAATGGGGTTTCATGTTGGAGAGAAAGTCTTTCTCTACAGTTCATGACTGAAGCTGATGCCTGGTAAGTTGTGTTCCAGATGGTTAGGTCCTTATATTGTATCTAATGTTTTTCCTTATGTTGAAGTAGAGATCACACAAGAGGACACAAGAAGGATATTTACAGTCAATGGGAAACATTTTAAGAGATACATTGAGGTACTTCCTACTGATTCAGTGGATTTTATCACACTGCATGACCCCATCATCACTTGAGCACATCAGGCAGTTCCTAACCCTTTCACTTTTATATTATTTGTCCTATTTAAAAATTCTTCATTTCATGTGCATATATCATCTCATGGGTTAACATTGAGGACGATACAATATTTTAAGTGTGGAGGAGGGAACCTTTTAGTTTAGTAATTTTAATTGTTTTCCTGTTTAAAAAAACAAAAAAACATTGTGTGTTTTTCAAATTTTGTGTGTTTATTTTTCAATTTTCTTTGTGTTTTTGAAATTTTGAGTAGAAATGATTCTCATCACAATTTTTAAATGCATATCAATGAGTGAAAAAATTTATCCCAATAAACTGTGTTTAAATGAATACTGAAATGACTTTGTTTCAAGTTCAAATATTTAGTAATTTCATAAAAAGTACACTGAATTTTGAATCCTATGCCACATCTCACTATCTTTATATTGGAAATCACTTTCCTATGAGGCTTCTGAACCATTATTTTCATATTCTTTACATTCACCTCACATATTGAAAGAACAAAACCATGCTCGATTTAACCAGAATGTGATCTATTCCTGTCAAAACTTGAGGGTTTGAGGTACTTATGTTTAAATGATTGAGGCATTTGTTTTGTATTAAAGCCCCTATTTCAAAGAATCATATTTTATAATGGCCTACCTTGAATATTTAATCCTTTTAGCCCTTAGCAGCCATGCATAACCTATTAGGTTAGCCACATTACAATCCAATTTTCCCTATCCAACCAACTCTTGATGTGAAATTGCATAATCTAGTTGATCTTAAGTGTGGGGGAATATATCTTATGTTGACCACCACATTCTGTGATACTTTGGGTGAAAAATTAAATTCTGAAGAGATGTTTTTTCTACTAAAGAAAGTCATTATATTGAAAGTTGTGCCTTTTCTGGATCTTTCATGGCAAGTGAAGTTGTGCCTTTTCTGGAGTTTCTAATTGAGGTGGAAAGTTGTGCCCATCTGGAGCTTTCAAGAAAATCATGTTTGAGAAGATTGAAATTTTTTATGCTGAAATGATGAATGGTGTAAACCTTTCATGACTTTTCATGATGATGGAGCTGAATTGATACTATGGGGATTGATGATAAGACCATATTTAAGTGAAATTTAGATTAATGCAATTTTTCTTCAAAAAGAGTCAATCCCTCCCCATTCAGCCTCAGAATTTTTCACATCTAAATCCTACCAACCGAAAGCCACAGAACAACCCTGAAAAGTCCTCATGATAAACATATGTCCTTGACTCACATCGGGTAGCGATGTAGGAATCTATCAAGCCTATGGTGACCCTTGTATGAGTTTGGATGAGAAAGACATTGCAAAAAAATTGACATTTGTGTGATAAGAGAAAATTCAAGTGAGGTAAGTGTTTTGTGCATGGGAGGATAAATAAAGTGGAAATATATTGAATGATATAAATAAAAAACTTGAAATAATGGTTTTTTATGAGGCATGATATCTTTTGTTTCTTATTGTGTAATTGTTTGATCTCAAGGATATGTGTTTTAAAAATGGTTTTGATTTGATATTGATTTTTACTTTATATAAGGTTTTACTCAGGAGTGCAAAAGGGTAAGTGTGGGGGAGTTGATAAAACACTATTTTATTGAATATTGTATTGATAATAAATGATATAATTTCCTCACATTGTGTTAAATATTTTAATTAGAAAGTATTTGGGATTAGATCATTCATTTGAATATTTTGATGAAAATTTAAGTTTTACCCTTTATAGTTCACTATAGTATTTCGAAGATATATGTTTTTATATTTATTATGTGAATTTGAAAATTTGTAACAATGTTCATAACTTAAATATATAAAACTTTTATTCAGGACACCAGAGCAAAAAAGTTCATTTGGTCATTCAAAATGGGCCATAAAGTCAAAGTTGGGCTGGACTCCCCAGAATGGAAAAGCTTATGTATTTCGGCCATAACTCTTTCATCTGAGCCTGGATTAAGCCCAAATATTTAGAGGATTTAGATCACTTGTATCCGCACATAATATTATTCTGGAAGGCCAGCCAACACATGCGTTTTGGAGGTCAAATGGGCGGTGAAAGTTGGCATAAAATATTTGGTCGAGATTCCACATTCACACTTGAAACCACATTGAACATAGCCTACCCACCACTCTATAAATAGGTTTTTTCTCATTTGGTTGGGTTGGGACGTGCATTGGAAAGTTTAGGGAAGATGATAAGTGGATCCACTCCAATTACCCAACCATTTCAATAAGTGTAGATCTTGAAGCCAGGGTCCCTTCGACGAAGCCTTCTTCTTCTCCTTCATGTTGTAATGATTTTATTTGTGTAATAAACATCTTTATTCTTATTTTATTTATTCTCTTTTCTTCTATTTTGTTTAAATTTATTCTTCTCTTAATATTCCTATTTGGGTTGGAATTCTTAAGTAGAAGCGTTATTGGGTTATACCCATTCTAAACCTTTGCATATGCAAAACACTTCTACGATGATTACGCCACCCATGGAAGAGTAGTTATTTTTAGTAATCGATTGACATCTATCTTTCTTCATTAATTTATATTAAATCAATGAGCCACTGTAATTCACATAATATGATCCATGAATGGTGTTTTTAAATTACAAGAAACTAAGCAAAAATTTGAACAATTAATACAAAATACGCAAGGTCGAGATTTTGTGTAAATTGTGAGAGTGCGATCTTAATCGGTAATACAAGACCACACGGGATAATTTGTAGAGTTCAAATAAAATCCCTAAACACAACTCATACTCATTTCTAGAATGGATATGTTTTCTAATTAACCACTGACCATAATCTATCCTTATAACAACAATCAAAGCAGGGTGCTGCGATTGCGTGTTCCGAAGCTAGCCTAGGGTTTAAGTAATTTCATCTTTGTGGTTAAGTTAACTCTCGTAGGGTTCAGGGGATAAAAAATTAGGGGATCATAATTACGTGGATATTGATTTAAAAGATAATTAGTAATAATTTAATGGAGAGTTAAAGTTAGATCAATTACGCCTTTTAAAATAGATTTCTAAAAAACATCTTCTTGTTGTGTCATTTTAATCGAAATTCATTTCAAAACTAAAAAAAATATACAATCTTCTTCCATCAAAATTCTTCTAGATTCATAAACTATAACCAACCCCAATCATTTAAGGTAGTGTTTTTATTCTATTCTATTTTTTATAATACCTTTAATAAGTTGTTAAATTCACTTCCTCCTTTGATAGACGACCTTGGTCAGCCACTCTGTTGCACCTAACTACCCCAAAATTACATTAATCATTTGAGGGAACCCACAATAGCACTCTTTCAACTATCCATTTGATATTAAAACATAAATCCATAGAAATTCCTTTATTGGGATTTCATCATCATTTTTCAGTTATGGATCCCCTTAGATTCTATCCCCAACCTCCCATCAACTATATGAACATACAACCTCTATTATTATTAGAATTAATCATTGTGTTATTATAGAGACTATCATTAGGCAATTATAAGGTAGGATTACCATTTTATTAGTCAAATCATGATTTTACTAAGACTTAAAAGGGTGTTAAACTGAGTACTTGAAGTTTTCATCACTTAAAACTACCCTATTTTATGGTAAGATAAGGTTATGATATTTTCTCAACATAATAGTGTAGTGTAAAGTAAAATAACAAAGATATCATAAAAAAGATATTTATAGTGTTTTGGTGAATAGATATCTACTATTCCAATCCACCAATGACAAACTCCTAATGATTCATGATTTTCACTACTAGTATTCCTTTTCTTAGGTAATTCGCAAAAGAGTGAAAATAGTTGTCACTTTGTACAAAAATAGGGTATTTTCTAGTCTACTATAACGATTAAAAAATAACATCCAATACTTAGTACAAGTATTTTTCATTTAGAGTGAGAAGGATATTGTTTTGAAATATTACAAATGACACACACATTTTCAAGATGTAACTGATAGGATATAATAGTTCTATATTATAGAAAATAAGATTGACACAAAAAATGAAGAGAATATTAAATAATATAGAATTATTTATCTTTGAATCACAGATATATAATACTATAATCTTTTTTTTCTTTTTTTTTCTTAGCATAAATATGTATCATACAGAGCTTCATGTGAGAGAGAGTTGAGAGTTCATGTTTTTTTCTTATTAACTCTCTATATTTTTATTTGGTTTTTAAATCTCTTTTTTATAATCTCAATTAATATTATACAACATGATACCCCATAAAATTTGGCCTTGGAATTAAAATTTAGATGCCTTTTTCCTAAAAATACCTTTACAGTGGGACTGAAAAATAAATTATTATATACAATTTTCTATTCTTATTACTTTCATCCTTTTGGAAATAAATTTTATCATAAATAGGTTAGCTAATAATTAATTCATCAACGGAAGAAAAAAATTTCATTTAAATTACTCCATTAGTAATAAATTTTATGGTTATAAAATGATTTATATGATTCTAGATCACCACAAAGAGATATTCTATGTATTTGAATTCATGTGGCTAAAATGATCCATGTAGTCATTCTTTACATAAACATTTTCTCACATTTCCAAATCATGTGTCCATATTTCTCATGTATCTGACTGAAAACATGTAGATTATTGGAACCATATATATGAATATTCCATATATCCAATTTAAGTAGCCTATTTATGTAGTCATTACATCAATGAAGATGTTTCCCAATTTATTTGATTCATCTATGTAGGTTATTTTCATGTATTTAATTATATGATGTATCCAATTTATGCTAGCGATTCCTTCACATAGATGATTGGAATAGAATAATATTTAACATAGACAAATTTACATATAGGAAAAGTCTTTTCGTAGTCAAATTTTTTAACCATAGAAAAATTTTAACAATTATTTCCAAATTATAAAATTTCAGTAAAATAAACATAAATAAGAATAAACCCTGATGTTCGCATATGAATACAAAAATATTAGAAACAAAAGAATGGTTTTTTGTATCGTTGAAACATAATTTACGTGGGATATATTGTAATAACCTTATTAGTAAAATTATCTCCACATTTTTCTTGATTGTAAAACTAATTAAACATTAAACATGAAATATTTAAAGGCAGAAAAAATATTTTATAGATTTTTCTAAAAAGCTTTGTAATATATAAGTGTATTTAAAATTTGGTGTTTACCCTTTCTTTATAGCCTTAATTTTTCATATCTCTTTTATCCCCCATTTTTAATATAAGAAAGAATGGTAAGAAGTGGAAAATTACTTTAAAATATATAACCTCTAATTTTGAATTGTAACGATATAATATTGATTCTGAATATGAATTATAGAGGAACTAAAATATATTAAATTGTAAAAAATAAAATAAAAAAAACATTGAAGGAAAACAATTTATTAAAAAGGTAAAATAATTTTATTAAACATGTATGCCAGTAAATATATATATATATACCTAATAAAAATAAAAATACATTAGTCAGATGACCTTGGTTTTTGGATTGGTTCGAATTTGGATATAGACTTGGGTGGAGGTTTCTTGAAGGAAGGATATGAGGATGTGGTTGAAGGAGGGTCATCCAAATGATGTAAAACAAATTTACAAGCTCTATAGAACATTGTTCAGTACTAAACATTGATTTGTCTCTTGTAATTTGAGTATCCATGTTCATGATTCTGAAAATATTATCTAAATCTATGATGAAATCATAGGATTTAGAACTCAAAAATTCTTTTTTATTGGAAGTATATAAATATGTAGCTTTCGTTTTAGCAGATTAAATAATAATGGTAATATAAACATTACATTTTACTCTTTTATAAATGTTGGATAGATCAAATATGTCATCTAATATCTACCTAGAAATTCTATAAGTATCTGGATAATTTGATCAAAGTATACTTCATCCTATGAGAATAAGAGTGCATAACCACATTGATCAATTCTCTTAATGATGTTTGATTTACTAAAATCTAATATTATAGTGTTAACTTACCTAGGAATCTGAAAAATTGATGATAACCCCCTATTTAGTTTCCCATTAAATTTTTAAATTTGGCTAGAGGAAACTATAGGAGGAGAAATAGAGATCATATCATCAGGATGATAATTATATGGGAGTATAAGAGGTTCTGAAAATAGTTTTTTCTATATCCAATAACCCAAGACATATAAACATATTAGTCTTACATTCTTAGATATTAGCTTGCGATCTAAGTTTTCTAGATAATCTATGATCACGTGAGTAAATTCATTGAAAATACTAAAATATTCTTAAGGAATTAAAGGATTGGAAGAAGTTGGTACTAGGGAAATTAGCCTAATAAGATTGCGCACATTAAGGTTCTATCCTTTATCTACAACTAGTATAAAAATTTATTCTCCTAACTCTGAGGAACTAGAGTTTTATTTTGGAGTCCTTATATAGATAACTATAACTCCTTCAAGTGTCTTATCAAAGATAGTTATAAAATTTAAATGGTTTATTTATGATAATATCAAGAGAAGATGAAACCATATATATGATTTGTTTAGAAACATCCATATTTTTGTCCAATTTCTCTTTAATAGAAGGAAAATATTCTATAGGATTACCAAGAATTTCATTCAAGGAAACATATTTCCCTGGACTATCTCTTATAATAGCTTGTTTTGACTCTACAAACTCACCAAATATATTCTCCATAGAATCATGCAATGAAACATCAGAGAGATTTTCACGTTGATGTGAATAGATCCGATCTAATAATAAATTCATATCTGAAACAATTGTTTAGACTAATTTTAAAATTTTGGAACAAAAAAAGATAAAGAATAAGATGTTGCACTTTTCAGAACCTCTTAAAGAATTAAAAATAACTTAAAAATACAATTTTCATGGTTTGAAAACACTCTTTCATCATAGTCCTGAAAATCTCTATCACATCAAGTTCATCCAATGAAACATATGATTGAAATACAATTAAGTTTTGAATCATATCCCTTTGAGATACCACAAGCACCCCAATCTCATTTACCTTGGACCTATAAGCACAAATCCTCTACGATCATTTAGTTGAGCTCTTATAGCTTTGACTTACTTATCATTCATTCCATAGGCAATAAGTTACACTACTTAGAGTTTATATGTCAAGGTGGTATGGGATGTCGTCATACAAACCAGCTTCACAAAATAAATTCTAGATGTATAATACTATTTTAGCTTTCATATTTCATATTTAGAAGATATAAACTTCATTTTTTAACTCATTATAATCTCTTTTGATATTATAAAATTCTATTATCACAGATGTGGTAAACGTATTCATGTGTCTTTAAACCTAACAATATTCAAAACTATTTCATACAAATTGTTCTTCACCTTGCACATAAAGAGGATGTGGAATGGGTAGTAGGGTATGTTAATGATCAACAACCTCCATAGTAACATTCCCAGTTTAATCTATGTTTGTGGTGGGTAATCTAGTTATTGGATAAACTAAATTGTTTTCAACCACATATTCTACTCTAACTTCACCAATATTAACACTAGGCATAGTCTCAACAAGCATTTACAAATTAACATTAGTTCTAGTAGTTGTTTGAATAGCTATTATGATTGGATGAATAGAACCAACAACACTAGATACTACATATTCATGGAACTAAATTTCATCCACTAATTTTATAGCATTTTACACTGTATAGTCTGATCTAGTTACAACAATATCATTCACTTCCCTATAATTCATCATCTCAACTGGTGTTACATCCCTAGGAGGTGAGGCTGTGGATGGCTCCCCCTAAGTTGGTTATGGATGTGGTATAACCACTTGAGATCCAACATCCTATTCAAAAAGATTTAATGAATATATGGAAGAGTCCTTGTTGTAATATTTTAGGGAACTACTGAAATATTGTTTCTATTGTGACAGTTAAGAAATTCTCCTTCATTTAAGTATACTTATTTTTTCTTCAGGATAAAATAAATAGTTATTCCACAAGGTTATTAATTCAATTTACCATTACACTGTAGGTAGTGGTGTATAAATCATATCTTCTATCATCGTAAATTCAACTTGAGAATATTGATCAAGACATATTAAAGATACATGTCCTGATAAAATACCTTCTCCATATTACTAGTTCTCTATGAAATTAAACACATACTAAACTTGCACAACATTTTCCATCTTACATATAATTCCTTCTCTTCATTCTATTAAAAATTTGGACAACAAAACAGAAACATGAACACAATAGTAGGTGTTACATAGCTTGTACCAACTAAAGTATGACCAAAGATGAACTCTCCATTGTGAGGAAATTTCATAACCTCTCTCAACTTTATAGATGAAAAAAATATATACCAATTATATTCATTTATATCACATCCATTATTTATTTGATATAGACCATAAAATTTCCAATAAACTAGTTTACTTCTTCTTCAAAAAGAACCCTGATTTCTTCTCATCTAAGTGTTTTAGAAATGTGAGGAATTTTAGAGATAAAACAGGTTTGTTGATTAATTAATGATAGTAAAAAAATAAAAAGAAGAAGAACATATAGACACAATGATTGACAAGGTTTAGGAAAAATCCCTACATAAACAGAGGGGTAGAAACATGTCCCTATGAAATCTAGGAGCACAATTGCAAGGATATGTTTTTATGAGTTTCACAACATAGAGAACCTAATCAGATGAGATAATAATGAGGATAAAGCATTGTTCCACTAACCACATATAAAGTCCAATGTGCTACATTGATATGTGGTTTCAAGTTTTAAATTATATAGTGTTGTGTCCACCCAAGTCAAAATTGCCAAATTGTCCAGTCACAAGAGGTCCTCAGAGCTACTGTATCATTTTCTCTAAAGTCTGAATTGCTACATTAGTCATGCCAAAGTACGAGGTTCTATAGTTCCCTTTCGTTGTCTCCCAGTCAGATGTGGTATAGCTGGTCAGAGTTTCAACATTGCTCATGCTAAAGTCTTTTGAGTTATAGTCTAATGTTCTGTATAGGTTGAATACAGGTATCCTAACATCATCCCAAACATATCAAGGTTCCCCAATACAACATGAATATGATCTCCCACCCTTAGAGGTCGAGAGAACCAATTGTGATGGTTCAACTTCCAATATGAAAGGGAATAGGTGGAAAGTCTCGATTTTAGGTTGGGTCACATACCCAACATTGGATAGGTTTTCGTATTTCATTTAGTCTTATGGATCAATCTAACCTAAAATAAGGAAACAAAATAAATGAAAATAACCCAAAATTCATTCCATTTTAAATGTAATTACAATTTATTTTCAAAGAATAAATCAGGAATAAATAAATATAAGATCATAGTGAATTCATAATACATCAAAATATCATGAAATGAACAATAAATGATTAGATTAAAATAAATATAACTAAAAATAGACTAGAATCATTTAAACACAAATAACATATATTTTCTCTTAATAAAATAAAAACACATACAACCAAGATGCGTAGTAAAAATGTCCACCAATTGATTCGTAATAGTGAAATATTCATGAGGGTTATCACTTTTTTGAGTGTGAACTCTCGAGAAATAATTTCTTAAATATATATATTTTTTTCTTTAATGGTTTTAGGATTCTTTGAAATGTTGATAACATTGGTGTTATCAAATTTTATTGTACTTTTATTATAATTAAATATGAAATCTAACAAGGTGTTTTTCATCAATAGAATATATGGACAAAAACTACCAGAATAAAAGTATTATTCTCTAGAATTAAACAATAGAACTGAGTGATGTTTCTTAATAGAACGTGATACGTGATATTTACCTATAAAATTATAGGTTCCCAATGTACTTTTCTATCATCTCTATAGCTAAAAATGTAAGCATTAGTATATAAATTCAAATTCAATTTATAGGTTTCTTGGAAAAGTAGATAATGAGAAATTTTTTACATTAAATTCATTTAAATAATTTTAGAATATTTCAAATGATATTACCAATTATTTTCTTGTAATATTATATATATGTATATGACAACAATAATTTTTGGACTTATACTAGTAAAATATTCTAAAATACAAATTGTTTCTCTATATAACTTTTTTAACTGGTTTCAATCTTCAACCAACTCAAGATTTTCATTAGATTATATAAGATTTTTATGTATTTTACCATTTTCAAAAACAAACCTCCTATGTAATTCAAGTGTGTTATTAAATCGATACAACACATTCCCAAATTCTTTTTAAAATATATAAAAAACTAATAGATAAATTTAACTTACATGTCATACTAATTTAAAATTATTTTATCATGAGTTTTTATAATTCATTAAAACATTTTATATTTATAGAACCAAAAATCATGTCATCAATATATATTTGAACTTGAAAAATATATGAAAGTAATGTTTTCATGAAAATAGTATCATTTGTCCTACATAATTAAAATGCCTCAAAAAAATAAATTAACTTGAACACTCATACCAAGATATAGGTGTTTATTTAATTCCATAAAGATATTTGGTATTTTCGTAAATTAAATTAGGAAAATAGGGATTTAAAAAACCATAAAGTTTATCAATATAAAGTTCCTCCATAAGAAAAAC
This sequence comes from Viscum album, assembly GCA_963277665.1. Taxonomy (NCBI): domain Eukaryota; kingdom Viridiplantae; phylum Streptophyta; class Magnoliopsida; order Santalales; family Viscaceae; genus Viscum; species Viscum album. Next base: position 158,218,975 of record OY728155.1, on the reverse strand, counting down.
ATTTAAAAATTAAGATTTTACTTTTTTAGTATATAATATTAAATCCATATATGATGCATAATCTAGGATAATCCTAATGGATTCTAATCCATATATAGGTGAAAATGACTATTCATAATCTATAGTTTCCTCTTGTTTTTAACCTTTATCCACTAATATATCCTTATATATATTAATCGCACCATGATCATCTTATTTATTTCTAAAAAATCACATTCTTTCTATAACACGGTAATCTAATAGTCTATCAACTAATTCTTATACCTTTTCCCTCTTGAACTGGTTGAACTCTTACTGCATTGCTAAAACCAGACTTTTATTATCTATGTATTCTTCTATGGTTTTAGGTTTTAGATGAGATAAAAAGGTAGAAAATTATATAAAGTCTCCTATACTTATTCTAGTCCTAATTCCTTCAACTAAGATTCCTATAATATTTTCTAAAGGATGAATTTTCAAGGTTCATGGATATACAGAAAACACACTCCTTGGTTCACTAGTATTCATCCTTAAAATATTTTGTTCTAAAAAATCAATTTCTAAATCAACAACCATTATATTTTAAAGAATAGTTTCATGTCTCGTATTTTAAAAATAAACACTTAACTAATCAAATTGAGTCATTTTTTTATAACAAATATTAATTTCATCAAATTTTAAATGATACAATTCTTCAAAAAAGATGACCATTTATTGAAAACATTATGAACCATTGATATATTATAATAACTAAGAAAGATTCATTTTTCATCCTTTGGATAAATTTTACCAAGATTATACTTGGTATCCAAAATTTAAACTTGGAATCTAGTAACATTATAGTATTCAACTTTTGTCTTTATATTTTTTCATATATGATTATATTTTTTATTTCAAATAGGTTTTTTTAAACCTTTGTTAATGATATTTCAATTTTTTATAGTTTTATCAAAAAAGTAAGTGGGTAGGTTTTATTCACATAACATTATCCTAGTAATTTCATCAAGGTTCTATTCCTACTTTTAATAATATCATTCAATTGAGGCGACATGGGAGAAGAAAAATAAGTCATATCCTCCATCAAATTTGGATAAATAATGGAAATTTTAGAAATCTATACTACTATTCCTTGAGAAGACACTATCTATATACTACTTTTCATTAACAATTCTATCACTTTTTATCTAAAATATATATCGGACCCCAAATTGATTTGGTATACATATTCTCTTGGGACCTAAAATGTTACCAACCAAATTTTTGGGAACACAAATATTTTTATAATGTCCATAAATTCCAACATTGATTCGTGATAACTTCATGAAATAAAATCATTCATAATCCCGCAAAAACTATGGTTTTATTAAACTAAAACAATTAGTTTAGTGTCCAGGTACTCAAAAATGAAAATAATAACTTTAGACAAAATTTTATTTTTCTAACTCATAAAAAAATATATTTATATATATATATATATTCACCTTTTCTTTCTATTTAAAATTTATTTTTTGGGATTTGTTATAAAAATGATTTTATTTGGGTAATTTTCCTATTTTTGACCACACTAGATGTTTTTTTCAAGTCTTAAACTTCTTTTTGTAAGATTAAATTCATTGTTTCCATGTTCAATATGAGATGTAGTGTAATTTTTATGCTTAACTTTAATGTCTAAAATTTATTTATTTAATTCTAATTTTTTCACTTCATAAATAAACCAAAAAATAGTTGACTTTTATTTAAAATATTTCATTTTTTCGATCATGGTAAAATTATCATTTAGTTCTTCAAAAGAACATTTTTTTAATGAATTAGATTAATGGTCAAAAGAGTAAAATGAATGCACCATATTAGAGTGTTCCATAAAGCACATGTTGGAATTTTGATCGGAAATTTTATCTTTTTGAATCAAAGGATGTATCACCACTAAAATCCTTAGAGTAAATTCAAATGTATTCATAACAATTTCACTCTTTTTCTTGTATTTTAGTTTCCATTTTTACTTTTATAGATTTATTCTTGACATTTACTTGTGGAAAATTGGGTTCTATATGTGTAATGACTCTTATTGTTTCATATATAATTCTGTAATATTATACGGATTATTTTCAGAGTTATGCATGGAGATGGCATGAGATTCCAAGAACCGGTGTTCCTAGAAGTAATTTTTAAAATATATTTAATATATTAAATTAAAGAGGATTAAATTTTATTGAAAAGGTGTAATAGATTCTAAACAAAAGAATATATAAGAAATATTTGGCTACCATTGAGTTTTGAACATGGGTTTTAACCTAGGTGTGACATAATCTTAGATCGTTTTTGGCATTTAAGTTGAACACTGTCGTTGTTAAATTAATAAATTAAATAAATTAAATTGTTTATTTTATTAGATGAGGTGGTGAATGAATCATCCATATATAAGTATAGGACTATGAGAAAATATCAGGGTTGGCCAGATAAACCTAGAGTTTTTGGGTAGAGAATTGGAGGATTGTTATCATATGAACAACCACTAGATAGTGAATCGTCAATCTGCATGCAATGGGATTTGATGATTAGGTTGATCGCAATAATGCTGATTTGTTCTTTATCAATGATGAATACATCCTGAGATAATACATTGATTTATTTGGATTCTTTACCAATTTATTATTTTTATAGTTATTGTGAATCAATCGACTGACAAATTTATTTTTGAATCGGTCGTATTGCTGGTGTGGGATTTATCTATAGGGGTTATTAGGGAGAATTTTTTATTTTTTATTTGGATCATCATTCATTGTTAAAAATGAAAATGATTGAGGACAACTAAACATAGCCGAGGTTAATTACTCTTTCCGTGTTTCTTGTATTTCTTCTATCATTCTTTTGTGTTCATCATTGGTATTTTTTTTACTAACGGTTTTACAAATACCAGTATATCACTAGTTGCAAACCAATTTCGTGGAACAATGGCTTGATATCATAGATTCAGACTTGGATCAATAATTGTATTGATCCATGAAAATGTATGATTTATTATATATTGGTTTAAGGAACCATTATTCATATATTTGGTGTGTGAAAATAGATGATGTGTATATATGTTTTACAGAACACATTCGAAGGATGGAACTCAGTGATCAGTGATAGAAAGGCTTGATTGACTTTGGATTTGTGTTTTATAGTGAGGTGCATGGTTAGATTGATGGCTAGACGAATGGATAAAAATAGGTGAACTATAATGGGATTCTATAAAATCCCACAGAACACTGTGTGTAATCCATAATTACATGGTGTGTGGGGGCCCTTGCTACGGCACTCGGGTTTCCTTAGAGAGGTTAAAATATCACACAGTGTGTGACTCAAATAGGAAGATCGGCATGTACCTATGGAGATACATGGTCAAGGTAATGAGTATGGATATACATGTATATACATGGCTATTAAGACACAATCATAGCTAGGAGTACATGGGATCATACATGTCATGTTCTTATGCACAAACATGGAAACAGTCATGGATCGTGATACGTGGGTTGGACCCGATGCCAAAGGGACATGTTGTGTTCTACTAGTACCCATATTTTACTAAATCTATATAAGCCTTAGATTCCATTTCTTATTCATCTTGTACATGTTTTGTTATGGATTGTTCCCGTGATCAATTCCCTGAGGGTTTTTATGGAATCATTTTCTACACATAAAACATTGATCCCTTCAGTGTGACTTCATTGATAGAGTTGTTGGGATCCTTCTGTGAGGCTCAGAGTGAGTTATTATATCATCATATTTCCCTAGGTGGAGGTCTTAGTATCTTCATGACCAACACAAAGATGGAACTGATCCCTTACTTAGCTGGTTATTCCAGATTGATTTTTTGGTATACCCCATGGCCTTGGGGGTGAGCCCCTTATGTGTATATTTATCTTTATACTTCCTGTATATATAGTATAGGGTATTATCTGATGAGAAGTACATATCTCTTGACCATCATTAATTCTATCATACTCATGGATCATGTTCTCTTGGACGAGTGCTATGATGAACCATCTAGCAGGATTCCTAGACCAGAATTTTGGTTTTGACATTACTTTGAGATGGTGTGTCCATGATGAGTATATCTGGATATTCTTGTTATATGTGTTACATAAATTTCCTTGTGGTGATCTGGCTATTATACTTGATGTTATATTCTTATTTATTTCTGTGTGTCCTCTTAGGTATTGTTATACTCAACTATACATCAGATTTTCCCTCATGTGTCATGACTTAGGCAGATGGTTGACCTTTTGATGGAGTCCTAGTTGGACCATAAACCAGTAGATCTTAGTTTGAGGAACTGAATGGGGTATTTTTCGAAAATTATCTTGATATTAATCCCCTTCTATATTTTTAGGTTGGACTTCTTTTTAGAATATATTTTTTATGGGAATTTATTTTGAACTTATTATTTTCATTACTTTTTATCATACTCTGATTTAGGTATTTAGATGTATGTTTACATGTTTTTTTAGTTGTTTTACATTTCATCATTGTATGGGCTTGTATATGTGTGTTTGTGTGTGTGTGTGTAGTTAACTTAAGATAATGCCTCACATGTGATGGTTATTCCAACTGGGCACCAGTCACCATCCCCAAGCCTATTAGATGCGCACTTGGGGTAGTCAAGGAAAATGCCCCATTGGGATAAGTCATGACATAGTGGTATTAAATTATGTTGTTTCTACTTTATAACCAAAGTCTATGATATGGGGTTGGGGTAAAAGTGTTATGTGTTTAGAGTTTATCTTTTAGGCCAGGGACTCCAATGTTGATGTGGCGGCCAGTTTATCTATACACCATGACTATGATCACTAACCTTTCAACGATATAAAATGTTGACATTGGTTGTAGAGAAATAATTGGTACAGTCATTATATATGAAGGAGTTATAAATTCCATTCCCTTCTTGAGTTATCACTCTAGATACAGTCATTGAATGTGGTACATCTTTTCTATTTCAGGATGTCTCCACAACCTAAGACTGTTAAGATTCAACCTAAGGAACACTAGGATGATCCAATCAATGAAGAGGCATTGATATGGGGTCCTGTTTTAGAGGAGTTACCCCCATGTGGAGAACCATTTGTTCTACCACATGTTAAGAAGAACATGGTGCTCATAATACCCGCAGATGTGGTGGACATAATGAAAGTGCTTCATGAATTTCAATGATAGTAACCTGCCAGGTTCTAAGGTGAGCCAAACCCATATGCATATGAGGATTGTAATGAGGCGGTGACATGATTTCTCTATATTTTTATGACATAATAGGATCATATGGTGGTTCTAGAAGTGATCCTTCTCCTTGTATCTATATAAATATGGTGGGGTTTAATGATCCAATCATATGATGAGGTGACTCGAGCATAGTCATAGTTTGAGTGCCTTTTTATATTGGATTTATCTCCACATACATTAATGTCTATTCATTTCAAAGTGCCTCTATAACTTTAGCAGGATTGTATGATAGAGGTTGTGTATTCATCAAGGTTCACTAACTTCTCATGGTACTCGATGGATATGGATTTTGAACAGTTCTTTTAGTTTTAATCTTTCAAGTGAGGATTGTACAAAGACATTTAAGCCAGCATTATACCTATTTGAATTCCTTCCTATGGGGTTATAGAGAGTGCCTTGGTGGTTGAGAGTTTATTAGTGAGGCAGAAACGTAAAATTGTTGTCGGTAGTGGTCATACAGGATCCAGGGCTTTGGAAAAAGGGAGCTGATGTTAGACTCAAGGATATGGATGTGAAAGATACTTCACGAGTCGATACTAGGATAGTGGGTCTATAGTTTAGGGATCACATGATGGTTCTAGTCATCCCAAGGAGAATAAATTCAACTCTTTTGATATAAAGGGACATCTTTAATGAGATTTAATTACCTATCGTATGAAAGATAGGTAGTTAGTAGATGAGCCACCTTGGTAGAGGTATCCTCAGGAGAAGACAAGTCTACAGGGTTGTGGAAGTGATAGAGGAGTTGGTAGAGTATGTAGAGGTTATATAAATTTCAAATTGTTATCAAAGCTACCCCAAGGTGTTCCACACAATGATTAAGGAGTTGGAAGACATAGATGGGTGGAGCTATAGGTAGTTGAGTGTTATGACCCATAGGCTCAAGGGATGATATGAGGTAAGATCATTATCTTTTCTACCTTAGCTAAAGTGCTGATAGACATTGTTTCAAATTAATATTTTAATTACCACTTATCTATATCAAGATATAGATATTCCATTTGATCCCTTGGCTCAACCCTTATGCTTGGAGACTCCCATGGGAGGTGACATAGCGATCACACACTTCCGCCGATAGTGTGACCAGAATCTTAGAAGTGAGATTTTTTATTGGGATCTATTTTCCGGAGTGATTAGTATATATTACATCATCCTAGTTATAGATTTTTTATGTATTATTCATTCTTATATAGAATATTTCCAGAATAGGATGTGGTGTGTCCCCAATTATGGGACTAGGATTTTATTTGTGGGTGAAAAAGAAACACTAGAAGTGATGTATAGACTCTTACATAGGAGGGTTCATTGGATAACTCATTATTTGGTGAGTATGACCCTTGGTGTAGTGAATTCTATGAGAATTTAGTTCCCTACAATTGTGGTGGAGTATGAGTACGTCTTTCTTGAAGAAGGTTCCAAGCTTACCTCAAAACTAAGATATATACTTATACATTGATCTACACCTCGAGAAGATCCTGTTATCATACACATAAAATCATAGGGTTCCTACAGATCATTGAGAGTAGAGGGTGTAGTTGGAGGACTTTTAGAGGAAGGTATTTTTTAGACGCAGTGTTTCACCCTGGGCAACCCCAATTTTTTCTCCAACAAGAATGACGAGATCTTGAGATTATGTGTGTACTATAATCTCTTATACTAGGTGAATGAAAATAAAAAGTATCCACTATTAGGAATATATGACCTATTTGATCATCTGAGGGGGAATGATGATTCTCGAAGGGTGACCTTATATCAGGCTATCACCAGTTGCAAGTACATGACCAATATATACTAAAGACAACATTCAAATATCACTTCAGAGACTATGAGTACTTGGAGATTCCCTTTGGCATAATAAATTCCCCAGAAGTGTACATGGGACTTATACCCTAGATATTTCAAAATTTCTTAGATTGTTTTATGGTGGTCTTCATCTGTGATAACCTACTGAACTCAGCATATGAGGAGGAGCATGTGATAAACTTGAGGATGGTTCTATACAAAGTCCAAGAGCAGCATATTTATGGTAAATTACAGAAGTTCTACTTCTATATTCAAGAGTCCCACTTTCTGGGACATGCTATCTTAGTGTACGGTGTAGCAGTGGGCCTCGTGAAGGTCAAGGAAATGTTATCATGGGAGCCACTCAAGAGAATGATGGAGGTATGATGCTTCCTTCCATTGGTAGGCCACTATCAAAGATTCATACTTATTTTATCCAGAATGGAATATCCAATGACACCTTTGATTGTAAATTGGAAACCTTTCTTATGGATGGAGAAGTGCCATTAGTATTTCCAAGAGTTGAGGCCAAGATTGATGAGTTCTCCCATATTAAGATTGTCATATGGGGTTTCAAGTACATTGTGTTATATGATTTATCAAGAACCATCCTTGGTTTTTTTCTTATGTAGAGGAAGGAAATGATTTCCTATGGTTTGTTCAATTTTAGATTTCATGAGATACACTACATAACCCATAATCTTGAGTTACAAGTAGTAGTGTTTCACTAAATATGTGGAAAGAAAAGCTGATGGGTGAGTGATTTATCATATAATACTTACTCTCATGGTTATGATAAAGATTTTATGGTGATGATTATGCTCACCACATGATATATTGATTCATTTTCTTATCTATCCTATTATTGGGATTCCTTTCACCCCTTTCTTTGATGTATATCATCAGGTGATTACTTGTACGAAGCATAACATGATGTCTAATAAGAAGAGAGAGAATGGGGAATTAAATAGATGTTTATGTTTAATTTTTTGAATTTAATGTATGGTCCTCATTTTCCCGATACACTAAACATTTGGATACGAGTTTTGTAATTCTTTAATGTTTGTCTTTAAAATGATGTAATAATTTTTGTCAGAGAAGTAGTGTCTCTATAGATGGTATCAGAACATGGTTTAATTAATTTGGAAATTAGATTTAGATATCCTTAGTGAAAACCCATAGTATGAGACTAAGTGTATGTAATCACCCAATAATCATTATTTTATAGAATTATAAACATTGGGATCCCCCAAGATAGGCCTTTATATTTAATTTCCCAAAGGAATAAATTATTTATTCATGAATTGTTGACTTATGTTGTGTTATAACCTTTTATATATTTTAAAATGGTTAGAACTAAGAGAAATTAGGACAACAACCCATGCAAGGGATAATGCAGCGACTGCCCGAATGACATACCCAATTTTATATGAGGTGGAGTTCAAAATTTCATGGTGATACTTACCCATCTATCTCGGGTTATGAACAATAAATTGGATTATTCGAAATGTATTCCTTCCCCTAGGAGGGATAAACTAGATATCAAGTGTTTTATACAGCAATGACCACCAACATTTAGTTGATATTTTGATACACTAGTCGAGGAATAGTGGGCTAGCTCGATGGAGGAAATATATTCTGTGATTCACTATTATAAGATGTAGAAGGTGACTCTGTCCATTTTCCATTTAGATGGAGAGTCTGGCCAATGGTGGTCTTTGTTTAAGAACACCAAGTTGAACAAAAAAATTCAAGAGGAGTGGGAATACATTAAGATAATGTTTCATAACAATAATTTCACTTGAACCCTTAATAAAAAGATAGGGAGAGAATTCATAGATTTAAAGAAAAAGAAAGTTGAATCTATCATGGTCTATGGAAAAAATTTCACCGTGATTGAAAGGTATGTTGTGGGTTTTATTATCAATAATAATAGAAAAATTTATAGATTCTTTATTGGATTAATACCACACCCTCAAAAGGATCTCACAATTTGAGACTTTAAGATTTATGAAGATGTTGTTTAATGATGTCTCAAAGTGGAGATGGGTTTTCAAGAACGGTCACATGGCTATTGTGATAAGAAATGAATGATGATGTTTAATATTGGTGGATTTAATGAAACAGGTGAAAATGAATCCCAACCACCCACATGTCAAAAATGATGGAAAAAGCGTCATGGGAACTGCCTCAAAGGAAAAAAGGAAATAATGTAAGCATGGTAGAGAATGACACCAAACTCATGAATATTGAAGATGCATAAAGAAGTTGGCTAATACAATGGAGGAAATTATAACACCACCCATGGTCCAATTCTACAATTTTAGGGAGAAATGGTACTATACAAGCCAGTGCAGTGAACCTCAAGTCCTTAATGGTAATTAGCATCATTAGCCACGAAATCCAAAATAACTAGGGAAGGATTATTCCATCACTATTAGTGAGTGGAGAAAGAAAATAATGTATTACAAATTACACTTTATATACACTAAATAATATAAAAATTATTATTTTATTCTAGTTTTACACATTCGATTATATCATGCAAGTTTTCTAGAACTATTGAACCAAAGAACCAAAACCATGAAGTATAAATATCCAAAAAAACACATAGTGGTGAAAACATTGAAACCCATGTGTTGGAATCTTCTCTTATTGGAATATGTGGGAATATTCTCCCATCAAATATCATGGTACATCCCTTGGTAGAATTCGATGCTATACAAGAGATGGATAAGATCTCATTATATAAAGCACACATCAATTTTTGGGAAGTGGAAATATCTTTTAATATTCAAAACCATACCATGATACTCTAAAAATTCAAGGTATATCATGAATTTCCATTGGTAAATTCCCAAATGGTGTGGTTGTTGATTCCCTATGAAGATACAGACCTCACTAAAAGGGTAGAGTCAAAGGAAGGTATCATCCTAGGGGAAATTAACCTTGTGAGGGAATATAGTGATGTACTTCTAAAAGAGTTACTCAAACTTCCCCAAGATCATGGGGAAGACTTCTCAATATAATCCTTATCTAGAGATACCCCAATCTAAAAAAGCCCCTATAGGATGGCCTAGACTAAACTAGGGTAATTAAAGAAAAGGGTACAATATAATGCGGTTGTTTATCAACTACCAGGGGATCAACAAGATCACCATAATGAACAAGTGTCCTCTTCAAAAGATTGATGACTTGTTCAATTAGCTGTAAGGAGATCAATGCTTCTAAAAGGTGGATCTTTGTTATGGATATCATTAGGTAAAGGTGAAGAATAAATACATTCAAAAGACTACCTTATGTACAACGTATGTGAACTATGAGTTTCTGGTGATCCCTTCAGAAATGCTAATTCAAATACAATCTTCATGGATTTTATGAATAATGTCTTTATAAATTACAATGAAAAAATTTGTGGTAGTGGTTTATTGATGACATTATTATGAACTCCCAAAGCAATGAGTAATAAGAAGAATATATAAGGCTTATCTTAGTGATGTTAAGGAAGAAGAAATGGTATGCCAAGTACATCATTTGTGACATTTGGATGAAAAAAAGACACATTCTTGGTACATGTGATCATAAGTGAGGGAATTTCTATAGACCCTACAAAAACAAAGGCAATTGAGGAATGGCCTATACCCTCTAGTGTCATGTAATTCTGTAGTTTTCTTTTCATAGTTGGTTTCTACCAATGTTTTATGAGAAATTTATCATGATTTACAAGCCTTCCAACTATGTTAAGAAGGAAAAGGGTAAAGTTTGTGTGGATGGAAGAATTTGAGGAATGATTTAAGGAGCTAAATAAGAGGATGATCATTTCACCTGTACTCCTATTACCGAAAAGTGGTAAAATGTTTGTGATATAAATTATTTCTTAAAAGAAGGGATTGGGTTTTTTACTCATGAAAAATGAAAAGGTGGTAGAATACGCCTCACGACAGTTGAAGATCCATGACCAGAACTACCCAATGCATGATCTGGAGCTAGCAGATGTGATTTTTCCTTGAAAATATGGTGGCACTACCTCTATGTTGAAAAGTGTGACATATATACTAATAAAAAGAGCATAAAGTATATATTCAAACAAAAGGAACTCAACATGCATCAAAGGATATGGTTAGAGCTAATCAAATACTAGTATTTTTCTATTCACTATCATCCTAGAAAGGTTAACAAGGTAGTTGATACTCTTAGAACAAAAGAACTATATACTCTATCTATGTTGCAGATTGAGAAAGATCATATCTTCCTGGACATGAAAAGCATGGATTTGTTAATCATGATGGAATGGAATACATCCTACTTTGTCCAAATGATATCCCAACAATTTATGAAATAGAAGATTACGGAGGCATAAAGGGATGATCTCAGGTCATAGAAGAATGTGAATGTATTAAAGTAAGGGAAGCTATAAAAGTTCGATATAGATAGTGATGTTATGATTTGGTTTTGAACAAGAATTTGTGTTCCTTCATCACTTGAGATATATATAGTGTTATTTTATAATTATCATAGATCACTTTTCTACATTTTTCCAGGAAGTACCAAGATACAGTGTGATCTTTGAGAACAATTCTAGTGGGAATGAATGAACAAATAAATTTTTTAGTATATCTCAATGTGCTTGATATGTAGACAAGTTAAAGTAGAGAGATAGAATAGTAAAGTAATGATGAAACCATTTCCTATACTCAGGTATAAATGGGAGACTTTTAACATGGAATTAATCACTGGTCTCTCGAATACATCCAAAGAAAACAATTAAATATGTGTTATGGTGGACTAAATCACCATGAATGCCCACTTTATTGATATAGAAGAATATTTATTTCTCAAACAACTTTCCAATATATTTGTGAAATAATTTGTGAGGATGTATGGGGTATCACTCTAGATCTTTTCTCATCATGATCCAAGGTTCACATCTAAATTCAAGATAAGTATCCAACAATCCTTGATTGTTGTATGGAATTGCATCATGACATATCACCCCCAAAATTAAGGCCGATATAAAATTACTTTTAAGATGCTTTAAGAAATTCTAAGATCATGATAAGTGGAATTCAATGGTGGATCGGTTCAGCATCTTCCATTAGTTGAGTTATCATTTAACAATATCTTACATTCAAGTATTCATATGGCTTCATATAAAGCATTATATAGAAAGTAATGTAGAAATCCATCCTGTTTGGATGATGTTTCCGAACGAAAGCTAGTTGGACCTAATCATGTGAAATATATGATAGAGAAGATTTTAGCTTTCCAGAAACATATAAAATCTTCTCAGATTCCAAAAAAATGATATGATAACAACCATCGAATGGACATGGAGTTCGATGGTAGAGATAAATTTAGACCATGAATATCACCATGGAAGAGAGTTATGCATATGGAAAGAAAGAGAAGCTAAGACCAATGTACATTATCCCATTTAAGATCCTAGATCACATTGGATTTTTTTCCTATTATCTCTCACTTCCACCATGTATGGCTCAAATTCATGAAATGATCCATGAATCTCTCCTGAAGAAGTACATACCAGATCCCACAAATTTACTAAACTCTGAGGTGGTACATTGAAGATCATTTCTCTTTTTAGGATAATCTAGTAATGATTCGGGATAAGAGATATATGGTTCTACAAAAAAAATACAACCCACCTTGTCAAAGTACTGTAGAGGAACCATATGTATGAACAAGTGACATGGGAACTAGATGACTCGATAAAGGAGAAGGGCGCTCACCTGTTTATGTAAAATGAAATTTAGAGGTAAAATTATCAAAAGGGGGGAGAATGTAACAACATACAAATTTATCAATGAGATTTCACCCTTATAATAAAAGTTTATATAGTATAAATCACATAAAATTAAATATTGAACACAATACAAACATTATTAATGATTAATGGTGGAAATAAGTGGTATTTATAAAAATTATGTAACCTATATTGATGGAATTGTAACTTGACCTTTGGAATAGTAACTTCACCCTTAAGAGTAGTAATTCATTCAATTGAATAGTAACTTACCCTTTGAAAGTATAAATAAAATTTATGTATCTTTTGAACGAAAATATAATATATTTATGTCATGGAATATGTAAATAAATGTTTTGAAAATGATAAATTAAGTGTTGGTATTTTTGAAAGTCCTAAATATTTAATTACAATTTGATAATTAATTTATTAATTTAAAAGAAAATAAATTATCATAAAATCTATTCTTAAATTAATAATTTGTTTTATTATGATTATAATATAATTTTATGAGACATTAATTAATTTTTCAAATTGTTTGAAAATATGTTTTGATTTTAAAATTTTTATTTTTCGAGGGAATGTTGATTTTAATTAAAAATTAAATTTCTCATATTTAGAAACCTATTTTCATATAATTGGTTTATTTTTTAAATTATAAACATTGAAAAAAATTGGGTGATTTTTTTGGATTTTTATAAAATAATTCAATTTTTAGTGAATAGAAACACACGGTAATTTACATTATATATACATTATATGTCAAATACAATATTCATTGAGTCATAACTGATGTAAGAACCATAATATAAAACTTATGTTTATTATTTTAATATATTTATTGATAATTCTCAATATCTTCATATTCTTGATCCAAAATAATTAACTAATGAATATAATAATGAGAAATCACCCCTCTCCTCCACTATAAATACCAACCTCACTACCTATTTTCTTCACACATCTCTATATTTGAGCCTTGTAAATATTCTTCTAAAGTGTCTTCCTAATCCCCTCCCCCCATGTCTTGGATCCCTTGGACTCATCAAAAAGCCAAAACCATTTTTCTATAGATCTTCTCATGGAGGAGATATTTAAGAGGTAAAATCCTCTTCATTTTTCTTTTAATTTATTTTAGTTTCATTTTTATTTCTTATTATCTCAAAATCTCTTATATAAAAATGTTCATGATAACTATAGTATCTTTTATATACTGTAATTATATAATTTTAATGGAATATTAATCATCAAACTCCTTTCTCTCTATATTTTGTTTTTATAAATGAAATCACCGCCCATGATGTGTCAATTTTTCGACAACGTGCACGATGTGTATTCATTTTGCTGTATCAACTTAAATTATATTCCAAAAAAACATTAATGTTTATTCAATACTGGAAAATATATTTTACAATCCATTCTATGTTCTATAACTAAAATATTTACATAATAATAAATGATATAACAAATCAATATTGTTGTGATCAAAAACATCCAAAATTAACCCAAACGATTATCATTAACTATTTATCTAATGATTCATCCTAATTCCATTTAACCAAATGATATATATATATCCATTTAAGACTATTTAATTTCATTAATAACATATATTTTAAATTTTGTATAATTTTACTCATTATATATAAACACATGTACTCATATTCTAGTAAACCAATCATGAAAACCAAGAAAATGAACACTTCCGAAACGATGAAATTGAACAATATAACTCATAAAAAATCTCATAAAAGAACTTAATAAACCTATAATTAATAAAATTAATCTATAAAAGGTTCTTGATTTTTTAATTAAAGAATTTAAATTTATTATTTAGGATATTAAATTGAATAAATAATTTAGACATATGTAAAGGGATTCTCAAACCCAACTCTCTTCCTTTCAGTTTTCCCACTTTCACTCTGCTTTCAGTGTGGGTGTTACATTAATGTTATCTAAATTGATTTTCTTCATCATTTCCTTTTCATTTCATGGTATGGATTTTTGAAATCTTATTTTATGACAAAATAAAATATTTTTTTTTCCAAAATAACTCTTCCTTTTAGAAACACATGTTTTACTTCTCTCGATCTTATTTCTTCTTCACTCAAGATGGATGATTCTTCTACACAGTATTTTATTCCATTTTTATTTTGAAAATCGCAATGTTTATCTAGTATTTTTTGATTTATTAAACCCATTTCTTTTCCATTGGTTATTTCAATTCAAATACTGATATATGTTCTATGTGAAATGCATGATAATGTAAATATTTTGATGTAATGGGTGTTCCCAAAATTATGTAGCACAATGTAAATTTTATGATTTGATGGGTGAGATCATAAATATATAATGCTCCAATGAATTTTTTAATGTAGATAATTTCATGAGATAATGTGAAATATTCATAAACATAATTTAATATTTGTTCATTACTATATGTGTTAGTTGACCACTAAGACATGATGTTTCATTTTATGCATTACCACATTCCATTAATTTATCTAATACTTACTCTCATGAGGATGATAATGATGTTATTATGATTATTATTCTCACCCCATTTTATATTTATTAATGTTCTTATCAATCCTCTTACTAGGATTTTAGATCACCCTTTCTTTGATGTATATCCTTGGGTGATTACTTGTACTAATGGGAACACGAGGGCTAATAAGAAGCTAGAGAATAACGAATTAAATAAATGATTATGTTTTATTTTCTAAATGTTATATATAGTCCAAATTTTCCTAATTCACTCAATATTTGGATTTTGTTCTATAATTCTATTATTTTTTCCCTTAAAATTGTGTAATAAGTTATGTAAGAGTGGTATGGTTTCTATATTCAAGATTGGAATCCACAACTTTTTGTGAAGCCTTTTATTTTAGATTTTTTGGAGGTAAATCCCCATGGTTTAGAGAATGTAATGACTATGATTTTTCTATTTAGTTTTATGTAATATTATCTTGATGTTTTTTAGAGGTTGGCATAGAGACAGTGTGAGATTATGGGGCCTGGTGTGCCTAGAATTTATTTTTGAAATATATTAAATATATTAAATGAACTTGCATGAATGTTTTGGGAAAATATAGAATGACTTCTAAATTGAGGCTCAGAAAAGGCTATTATTAATATTAGAAAGTGGTTTTTCCACATTGTGAAACATAAAATTGGAGTGCATCATATGTTTAGGTTGAGTGCTATTATGGGAAAATTAATAAAAATAATAAATTAAATTATTTATTTTATTAAACAATAATGTGACCTAATAATTCATATATATATAAGGCTATGAGAAGATATAAGGTTTAGATTCATAACCCTGGATTCGTTGGAGAGGGTATTGGAGGGCCGTTCTCAGTTGAAAATCATTGTATTGTGGATCGTCAATTAGCGTGTAACCATATTCTAGGATCTTGATAATGACAATTATGCGTACTCATTTTTCATTAGTGATCGACCCATATTGCGGTAGGATGTTGATTTATTTGGATTATTTCTGCACTTATTATTTCAATGATGAATAGAAATCAATCAATTAACATAATTATTCAAAGATTTGTCAAATTACAGTTATGGAATTTATATATGGGGATTATTATGGATAATTGGTTGTATTTTATTTGTATCTTCATTTTTTGTTCAAATTGTAATGGATCAAGGAAAACTAAACCCATCCATGTCTCTATCCAATTTTCATATTTCCTTGATTTCTCCAATCGTTCTTTTTCATTCATCATCAACATTCATTATAACCTAAAGTTCAAAAAATACTGTTAAATTAATCATTGTACACCCATTTAAAGGAACAACAAATTGATATCACATATTTGGTCTTGGATCAGTGATGATATTGATCTCCAATGATGGATGATTGATTAGAAATGGGTTCATGTATATTTTTCTTAATATCATTAGTGTGGGATGAATGATGACACATTTGTATGTTTAACCGAATAGATTTGAAGGCTCGAACTCGGTGATTGGTGATGGATGGGTCGGCTATCTTTGTATTTCCATTTTTTGATAAGGATGATTGATATATCAATGGTTTTAGAATCAGATGATAACATGTGAACAAGATCTAGGATTCTAGAAAATCTCAATGAACAAAGTGTGTAATCTGGTATTACACAGTGTGTAGGGCCCTGAATACAATGCAAGGGTTTTCATAGAGAAATTGAATATCACACGGCTTGTGAATTGACTTAATGGCATGGAATGTATATGGGGAGATACATGATGATGGACATGGGAATTTATAGTCATTAAAGGGCAAGACCAGTCAGATATGGTCATGGCCAAGAGTACACAAGATCAAACATTTCATGTACTCAGGCACATACACAGATATGGGAATGGTCCATCACACATAAATAGCGCCTGATTATGAGGGAAACATTGTGTGGTACAAATAAATTCCATGTGCTCCTTCAAAAAAGTCTTAGATCCCTTTTCCTTTTCATCTGAGGCATGTTATATTAGGAATAATTTTTTTTATCCATTCTTTAAGGGTTAGTTTGAAATCGCATCCTACATATTGGACGGTGATCTCTATAGAGGGACTTATTGGATAGAGTTGTTGGAATCCTTTAATGAGGCTCAAAGTGAGATCCTCTATCTTTATTTTTTCCTAGGTGGAGTTCTTTACATAATCACAAACAACATTGTGAGGGCAATGATCCTCTACTTATTGGGTCATTCTAGATTTAGTTGGTAGTATACCACATGTCCTTGTATGTGATACTCATCTATAAATCATTCTCTTCAAGCTTCTCATGTTTACATATTATGGAAAGAATAGAAGATAATTACATCTCATATATATTTCTTTAGTTTTATTTGTCTCATAGATTGTATCCTCCCAGACGACTGCTATAAGGAACTTTTGTGAAGGATTTCTAGAATGGAATTTCAGTTCTGGATTTACATTGATAAAATGTGTCGTTATTGATTATATCTAGACATTATAGTTAAATGTGTTATAGATATATACATGTGTTGGCCTGACTATTATTCTTAATGTTATATGATTATTGATTTTGGGGTATCCTAATATGATATGTTACACTCACCCCTACATTGGGTTCTCCCACAAATTTCATGTCTTATGAATATGATCGAGCTTTTTAAGATTTCCGAGAAGGACTAAGACCCGGTGGGTATTCGTGAGCCAGACTGACCGATGTGTGTTTTGGAGGTTATATTGATATTATTACCCTTATATATTTTCATGTTGGACTGGTTTTTAGACTCTTTATGGTTGGATTATATTTGGATATTTTTTATGTTTGTTTTCATGCTTCGATAGTGGGATTTATATGAATTCAACCATGGTTTATCATTTTTTTACGTTTAAGAATTTCATGGGATTGGATATTTTTGTGTGCTTATAGGTACCATAAGCTAAGGCCCCCCATGTGATTGTTATTCATAATTTCTGGTAGTTTCTATACCCTGTCCTATTAGAGGATGGATTAGGGTAGTCGTGTAATGGGGCCCATTAATATGAGTAATGAAAATGTGTTTGATATTTTTATACTCATAACAACATAATTTTTTCAAACTTTCATCATATTTCTTATACATTTTGGTGGATTTCTATAATCTTGTTATATTATTGTAAAATTTCATAAACATCCATGGAAATTAACAAAGATCACTTTCTGAAGCAAAACTGTTTTTAGTATATTCATCATACAACTAAATAATTTTTATCCCTTTACTATTTTTGTCATCTCTTAAAGTAAGTACTTTCTAAGAACCATTATTCTTTTTTAGAATTATATGTTCTATTACTCTACTTCCATTTCACCCTTATAAATCATGACTGTTCCAATGATATTTTTAGTTTCTAAATATTTTACATTATTGGATTTCCAAATGGAATCCCAAATTCTATTCGGCCTTGAAGGTAAAACATTGAAAACCTTTAGTGCTTGGTATAAATCATGAATTGGTACTCTAAGAGAATAAATATTATTCATAATCTTTGTTATATGACCATTCATTTTTGTTATGGTGTATCAATCAATCATCTATAATGTTTCAAACATTAAATTGGAGGTGTTGTTTCTGACCTATCATAAATTATTTTTCCCACAATAATCTACTAAAATAGTTGTCCACATCTCATAATTTGTTTCACATTTATAAAATATTTTTAAATTGTCAGGATTGATTCCAAATATTATGGAATTTATAGTTTTAGATTTCATATCATATTCTCTTTATATATTATCATCCTATCTCTATAGATATACATAAAAAATGGTGTAAGCCTTAACAAATTTTAATTAAACCATTCGAATATGGTTCTTCAAGTAGAAAATCATCTACACCATATAACTGTTGGTTCCGGGTGTAGTGGAATCTTTTCATGGGTGGTGACCATCATTTCTTTTTATAATGATTGATGATAAATCCAAGATCGATATGATTTTTCATCTTCGTGATCAATGGAATTTAATAAATTATAGGAAACATTATTTACTGCAAAACCGATAGAGAGGAGATTAACACATAAAGTTTTTAATTTTTTTAACTTGATAAAGAGTTTCCTCGGAGAATATATTTCTTCTTTGATGAGTCTAGTGATAGATCTACAGTGAACCATCGTTTCATTGTAGAAACCAATACTAGATTTTCTCTAGTGGTGATCCACACTTGTTTTAGGAATTTCCAGATATCTCTAAAAGAGTTTTTGGGTGCTAGCATAGAAGATACACTTGATTTCATCATCCTCCTTGATCAACTCGATAATTGCTTCCAAATAGTTATCCTCGATCCGGTGGAGTAGGATTACTGGTCGTTCCTTGGAGTGTTCTTGGAGAAGGTAGCTATCTATGATTAAGAGGATCTCCAAATATTAGTATGGCACAAATTAATTATTTCTTGAGAAAATAACATAATTGGTTATTTATATTGTTATGGTTAAAATAAATAATTAAACAAGTTCCATTATTATTTATTTAATCCTAGAAAATTACCATGTCAAATTATAATAGTCATATTATTATTTCTCGATATGTTCTGAACATTTAATATATAATTACAAAATTAATTAATTAAATAATATTTAATATTATCATTTCTCACCATGAAATTGAACTCATTCCACCATTCCTTCACAATATTTATCGGTCCTCGAATATTGTTTCTTTATTTATTAAATAAATATAACTGTATTATGCGCCAATAAATAAATAAATATTTTATTTATTAAATAGGAAATAAATATTTATATGCAATGAACAATACATGATTAATTATTAAACCACATAAGAGAATAATATTTATTCAACATATTAAATAATAAATAATAATATATTATTTGACTAAGATTCTAGACACACTTAATGTGTGACCCTCTAAGCCTATTTCTCAGTGGCATTAGGCGAAGAAGCCTAAAATTCAAGGTCATCATCTATGAACATTCCAAGGCACCGATATATAAATAAGATAATGTCGTAATGAAATTTCACCTTAAATGAACACTTATTATGTAATATAATTCCCTTATCACAATATCTCAAGTCGAGGAGGTTTTATGTTAGTGCCATCAACCTATATGATCGATATCTCTCTCTTTGATTTTATAGAAATAGAACATGCCTATAGATCACCATGGACATGGATTTATTTAGGATATATCATTTCCATCAAATGGTATGAGATTATAATTTTTGTTAAAGAATATGAGGGATAAATCCTTTCTCACATTATTCATTAATGCAATATTAAACCTGATGCACCTAATATATCCTACCTTTCCGCGAACATCTGTTGTCACAGTTTTCATCAATACATATTATTTCATGACTCATAATACCCATTAATAATAATCATAAATTATAATTAATAACAAATATTTCCACATATAGGAACATCCAATTACACCTAGAAATATTCATTTTTTACTGGTGGTTCTCGTTCTCATAATATTCGAAATGGATATTACAAACGGTGTACACCTTTATAAGGTTCTTCAAATTCCTATGAGTCTCCACCCTTGATAGATTGTATCATTTGTGTCCCTCAAATGTAATCATTTGGATATATAAAATATATTGAAGAATGGTGTCAGAGCGCTTTAAGGTTTTCATCATTAGTTCAACAAAGTCTCTTAGGACATTATCAGATACGATATTACGCAGAACCACAATCTTGATAGGATAAAGAGTTTATTAATATTAAAATTAATAGATAAAATTATATCATATAGTATAAAAATATTGGTTCTAGGGAACCAACTCTACCAGGCTCCCACTTGCACTAGTGCCAACTACTAACAACATTAGCTCTTCTAGATAGTACATGATACTAATGCTTTTATAGAGATAGGACTTTACTGTAGAGTTCTACAACGTTCTCTTCTTTGGGTACACTTTTTACTAACACTTCACCCTAATAATATAAATCCTTCAATATGTGATACTTATAGATTATATGATTTGTATATTGGTATAACCTTCTCTTTTTTTTAATAGCCACCTCTATAGTATTATCACAATACAATGTGATAGGTTATTTACTGTTATGTGCCACATAAAACTCCTAGAAAAAGTTCTGAATCCAAACGGATTCCATGGATGCATCAAAAGTATCAATATACTCATACTCCACTATAGTTTCATTGATGACTTGATGCTTTAAAATATTCCAAATCATATCTCTTCAATTGAGATGTAAAATATATCCTGATTGCGATTTCAGATCATTCTGATCTATCTAAAACCAAGTATCAATATAATCCAGGATGATCATCTATTTGTCCCTTACATACACCAGGAACATATCCTTAGTTCTTCTTAGATACTGAGGATATCCTTAATAGTCGTCTAATTCTATTCTAGGATAATGACCGTATTCCCATTAAACCTTTTGTAAACACACATCTCACATTCACTCTTAGTGAAAAAAAATTGTTCTATGGCTTCGTTAAATAAAATATTCCATGACCTCAATGCTTGCTTCAATCTATAAATAGATATCTACAAATTAAAAATATTTTTGGCATATCTGGAGTCAAAAAACCTTATGGTTTTGTCATATAGACATATTCTTAAAGGTTCTCATTATGAAATGCGGTTTCTACATCCGTCTACCAAATCTCATAGTCATGGTAGGCTAATATAGTAAGTATGATTCAGAGGGATTTAAATAATAAAACTGGTGAAATGGTTTAATCGTAGTCAATTCCTAAATTCTTTATAAAACTTTTATCCACTAGGACACATTTTTAGGTACATACATTACCTTATATGTCCATTTTCCTCTTGAATACCCATTTTTATAAAAACAATTTACATCAACTGGTGTTCGAATAGAACCCAAACATGGTTCTCGTACATAGAATACATCTCATAATTTATAGTTTCATTCCATCTTTAATATTCTAAGATCTATACTACCTATGTGTAGGATATAGGTTCATTATTTTAAACCAATAATGAGTACACATCCTTGGTGATTAGAAAACTATATCGCTATGGTTCTCTTACCTCTCTTACGCTCTAATGCAGTACTTGTGTTTCAGGAACTACTTCATCCATGGGGACTTGTAGAAACGATTCTTAAACTAACTCTTATGTATCTTGATCATCAACTTCATTGAAGCCAATATTTCTCCCACTATCATTTTTGAGTATTTTCTCCCTCTCAGGAAAGATGTCTTTTATAGTGATAGTCACATTCTTGTCTAATGGGTTGTGTAAGTAATCTCACTTTGTTTTCAAAGGATACCCAATAAATATACACATCATTCATCAAGGTGATAGTTTGTTTCCTAATAAGTCCTTAAAAAATACCTCCCAACCCCATACATTTTTATTTGACAAAATGGGTCTTGTTCCACTTTATAACTTTAAGGGAATTCAATTTTCCTTTTTATTTGGTACACAGTTTAATGTGTATGTCATATTTTGTAATGAATATCCCCAAAATGATAATGGAAGATCTTTTTGACTAATCAAAAAACTTACCCTGTCTAACGAGGTACACTTCATCCTTTCACTAACTCCATTCCACTATGGTGTATATGGTGGAGTTAGTTGTGATAGAATCTCAAGCTCCTATAGAATGTCGATGAACACTAGGTTAAGATATTCACCACCTCGATCCGATTGAAGCTTTAATATCATATTACCAATATGATTCTCCACTTCATTATTGAATTCCATTAATTACTAAAAGGAATCAGACTTATACCTCATCAAGTAGATACATCCATATATACTCAAGTCATCAATAAACTTATGATGTAAGAATATCAACCTCTAGATTCTACTGGAAATGGTCCACACACATCACTATGTACGAATCCTAGAAGTTCTATGGCCCTTTAACCCTATCCACCAAATGGTTGTTTGGTTATTTTTCCTTGTAAACAATCATGACATCTATTTGGTGTTTTTAGCTTAGAAGAGTCCAAATATTCATCTTGGATGAAATTTGTCAAACACTTCTCATTTACATGACAAAGATGGTGGTTCCATAGATGGGGGTAATATGATTTGTGTGAACAAGATTCGTTATCTATTCCCAACAAATGGTTTTCATAATTTAATATATAAATATAGTTATTTTAATGTTCATACCAGAACATATGTTGTACTTATAAAATAAAAAAAATTATTTACAAATTTGAAAATAAACCCATCTGTATCTAAACATGACATAAATATTATGTTCGTGGTTACTATAGGTACATAATGATAATATAAAAAAACCAACATCATTATTGATGTCAATGGAAGGTGGTAGTCACCAATGGTTAGGGCAGCTAGCCTTTCTCCATTGGCAATGCATAGATCCACCTCTCCTTTATCAATATTTTAAAATCTACTTGGTTACTACATTTTGAAATAGATATAAGCACCAAAAGTTGTATCTAATGCCCAATGGGTTTAAAAGGAAGGATTACACTTGATAAAAACCACATATTTAGAATTATCATTCATCTAGGTGCAGTTCCTCTTCCAGTGGCCTGACATGAAACATGAAAAACATATTACCTCCTTTTCTTTTCCCTACCTCTCGATATTCTTCTTATTTTTAGGAAAGTGCTCATGAGATTTAGACTATTTATAAGTCTTGGTCCTATGTTCCTTTTCCTTCCTTCTATTTTTCAACATAATGACCATGGGTTTATCGAGACCCATGTCCTTATCCACTTGGCGATTTATGGTCAGAAGTTTTGAAAGACTCTTCTAATTATTTCTCATATTATAATTCACAATAATGCAAGAGAAGTCCTGGGAAGTGATCAATGTTTGAGATCAATACACAAATCATCTATGAATTTATTCCCTAAGATGTCCAGGAATTCAATATAGTTGATAATATTGACTACATGAGGCCAAAGTTTTACAGGCTCACCAATATTAGTTGTGAACAAAGCATTGGATATCTCATAACTCTCTTGTCTCGCCTTCTCTTAATAGAGATCCTGAAGGTGAGAAATCATGTTACAAACATCCATATATTCATGTTTATAAATAATCCCATTGGAAATAAATGATAACAGGAAGCATTGAACATCTATATCATTGTTTATTTATCATATAGAGATAGTTATTCAATAGTTTCCTCATTTTTAGGAGCAACTAGTAAAGGTTCTTCCAGCATATACAATTTCCTTTCAGGGTGATGGATGACATGTATGAACCATTCCCACTCTTAGAAATTTGTGTTGAGGAAAAGGTATTCCTTATCAATTCTGGATTGAAATGATATGTTTGATGTAATTTTATTGTTGTTTATACAAAATAATGTAAAGAATAATTTTAGTAAATTTTCTGATATAGTTTAGACAAATAAATAAGTAGTCTATTTGTTAATCTCCCACTATTTTATCAAAACCCAATAGCCCTCACCATTGGAATTAAAATATACTGTTGCTTGTATATTTTAGTGCCCAAGACACATATTCTCCTTATCATTACCACAACATTGGTTTTTCAAGAAACTTGAATGGTTTTAGGTAGGCATTCCAAATGCTAACTAAATTAAATCACAGTTCCTTGATCTTCAGAGTGAACTCCACAATCCTAAAATCATTAATTTAGATTTCCTAAAAATTTTCCTCTCATTTATACCAATTCCTGATTTGGAAGTCGACCCTTGATGTGAACCAAGTTAATTCAACCCAAAAAATCATGTTAGAATTCCCTGATATTTGAAAACACCACAACTTTGGTTAGTCAAGCACATTGAACAATGGTTTGATTCTAACTGAATAATGGAAGGCTATAAAAACATAATATTTTATTGAGGGATTTTATCCATTACAAATAAATTTCTAATTATTATCATTATTACATTCTTTTTCATTGTAAGTGGGATTAATTAAGTGATTAACTGTGTCTTAGATAATATTTACGCATAATCCAGTTTATTTGAGTTCTATCTTGCATACATGTTAATTCATTACTTATGTGATCGTGAGGAGACATCCTAAATGAAATAATAGTGAAACTTATAGAAATAAAATAATGTGTATTATCATGAGAATATAATAATGGTTATGTTATCTAGTAGTTAATAAACTAACCATTGACCTAGGGGAGAAACACCTTGAACCAATTGAGGTTTGTGTTTACATCTATACACATATACACCTTTGTATCTCCTTCGATTGGTTTCACCTTGAATCCTAACTTGAACTGCCTCCAATATCATGGGAGATTTATCCATTACATATTCATTTTACTCACACATAGGTGAGGGGGGGGAAGGGGGTTTACATTAAAGAAACCATGGGCACAGTGGACCAATATAATTATAGGAGAGAAGGAACGAAGGCCAATAATTTAATTTAAAAATAAATTAAATGAAACCAATAACATACAAAAGGTCTGATCCAACTCATGATCATCCACATACACAAAAATAATTACCCATTTAATAAAAATTGACATTCAATTCTAAATCATTAGTATTTAATATAGGTCATGCTAGAATTGATTAATTATTATCTTTAATTAATAAATACCTTTATCTTAATTCTTATATGAATTTACTTGAGATTCTAATCCATTATAATTTTGAAAAAATTAAATAAATTCATTTAAATTTAACTTTGAATATAAATGTAACTTAGAGGAAAAATGGTGAATACCCATCCGAATCTACCAAGAATGTATTATATTCCTATACTGTTTTACTCTTGTGATATATGGAATACACGAATTATCATGTCCTTTTACAATGTGTACTACACAGATGATTACAGAAATTACATTATAATTTGTTCATCTATTATACTTCAATGTACATAGATTAACAACATAGAATTCTACTCATACATGAAATTAAGATCTAAATATTACGCAGATATTAATTAAATATTTAAATATTTATGTATATTAAAACCAATCAGAAGGTGTGTCCTATCTTTATGACCACATGCAAGTACATGTATCGTGGGGTGTAAATCCAATCTACATGGCATATACACCCTTCACCATCTATTTGGGGTAAAAGCATAGGTACTTGACATGTAGAACGTACCTCTAACATTTTGAGTACACTGTGTGTCCAATGTTCCCACATCATGTTGACTCCGTGTTACAGAAGCACTAGTCAGGTTGTTCATGTATTAAATACTTGGCCCATATTTGACTCAAATGGACTACATGTCAAGTACATGGGCTACATGGATTGTGCTATGGTTGACCATGTGCTAGTCTATTGTCATTATGTAATGTAATAATTAACTAAATAGCATGTCATCAATGGCCATGTTTTGTGAAATTTTCTAATTAACACCTAGTGTATTAACAATGAGTACACATCATGTAATTATAATTAAACAATCTTTACTCTTGTGTTATACTTGCAGAATCCTTCACCCATCTGGATGATTTCCTTGATTTTATTTTAATGATAAAATTAAATTTCTCCATTAGATATATGTGAAAAAATAGAAGAAGAATAGATCTCTCAATTAAGATTCAAAAAATTGTCAAACATGAATTGAAAAACTAGATTACAAATGTGTAGGTCACAAATGATCTTTAAATAATTATAAACAATTATGTGCCTATTCTAATACCACTTATTAGGTTCTGGGCGTAGTGGAGTCATGTGATGGATGGTGCCCAACATTGATTTTTTTCAGGATCGAGGATCAATCCTAGATCTATATGATGTTTAATCACCGTGATCAATGGAATTTAATTAAAGATATAAAACAGTAATAACACCAGAATTGGGAGAGCAGAGATCGAAACATATTGTTTATAATTAATTTAATTAGATAAAAAATATACATCTAAGGAATAATTTCTTCACTGATGGATCTGGAGACAGATCTATGGTAGATCATCATTGTGCTGTAGAAACCAAATGTAGATTTCCTCTAGTGGTGATCCATACATGTTCCTAGAATATCTAGACATCGCTAAAAGAGTTTCCTGATTCTATCACAGAAGATCATGGTGCTTGCATCATCCTCTTTGATCGCCTCAAGAATCATTTCCAAGGAATTCTCCTTGATATAGTAGAGGAGGATTTCATACCATTCTTGGGATCATTCTTGGAGAATAGATCTCTCTATGCTTGAGAGGATCCTCCAAAATTCATTGTGCACAACTGAATTAGGTCTTGAGAAAATAACATAATTTTTTATTTGTATTTCAAGGGTTACATTAAAATAATTTCACATGTTCTCTTATTATTTATTTAATCATAGTAAAACCCCATGTTAAATAATAATACTAATATTATTATTTTTTGACAAGCATTGAAATTGAAAGTTATAATTAACTATTATTTAATTAAATAATATTGAATTTCATCATTTCTCACCAGAAAATTAAACTCATTCCTCCATTCCTTCACAATATCTATTAGGTCATAAATAATTTCTATTTATTTATTAAATAAATATCACTCCATTGTTCACAAATAAATAAATAAATATTATATTTACTAAATATTAAATGAATATTTACATGAAATCAAGAATACATGAATAATTATTAATCCACTTACTATAATAGTGTTTATTCAACTTGTTAAATAGTAGATAATAATATATTATTTAACTGAGATTGTGTGCACATGTTGTGTGTTCTACTCTAGGACCCCTTCTTTGTGGCTTTAGGTGAAGATGAATAAATTCCAAGCTTAGAATCTAGAAACATGAAAAGGGACACGTTTATAAAGAAGTCAATGTCACAATGAAATTTTACCTCATATGATCAATTATTGAGTAATATAATCCCTCTATCATAATATCTCAAATATAGAAGGTTACATGCTAGTGTCATCAATCTATATGCTCAATATCTCTTTCTTTGACATTTTGAAAATAGAACTTCTCTATAGATTACCTTGTCTATGGATTTATTTAGGCTATATCATTTACATAAAAGGGCCTAAGATAACAACTTTTATTAAAGAATATATGGTAAAAATCATTTCTCACCTTTTTCCATAATGAAATAATACTCAAGACATATCCAATATATCCTAACACATCATGAACATATGTTGTCATGGATTTTGTCAATACATCTAAGTGAATGACTCATAATACACATTAATAATAATCTTAATTTCTAAGTACCAATACACAAGTCCGCATATAGGAACATCCAATGACACATGGAAATATGGATTTCTTTTTGGAAGATCTCATTCTCATAATATCTATACAGGATATTACCCGAGGAATACAACATGATATGGTGCATAAAAGTCCTATGAGTCTCCATAACTGATATATTGTATCATTTATGTCTCAAAAATGATATCTTCTGGCTATATAAAAAATATTCAAGAATAATGTATAATAAATTTTAGGTTCTCGTCATAGCGTTGAATTTTTATGGCCTTTTAGTGAAACAACCACTCTTAGGACATTATCACATATGGTGTTACATAGAAGAAAAATCATGATGTGATGAGGAGTTTTTTGTATTCAAAATCTTGAATACAATTTTATCATAATAGAAAAACAATTTGGTTCTCAGGCACCAACTCCAACAATAAAAAACCAAAATTTTCTCCATTAAAACAGGGACCTCTTACCATAGACATACCTTCTATATTTTTTTCCATAGAATAAATTTTAGTATGATATTAATAAATCAACTTTTTAGTGGTTGGAACTCAAGATTGACAATCATTTATACCATTATTTGGTTAGAGAATTACTAAACTAAGAAAAAATATGTGGGTTAATTTATTTCATGAAAATTTATACATTTAAAACAAACCTATTTTATGATATGATATGATTCTGATCTTTTATCAAAAAAATAAATCAAGAGAAATTAAATTAATATTAAATATATCAAAAAATATATATTTATGACAGTTACAGAATGAGATGTCCCCTAGTCTACTCTCCCAATTCTCAACTCTAAGAGCGTGGTGATTTTTAATAGTACCATTCTATTTCCCAAGGACTTCCTGACTGAGTGCAAGATGTTATAAATTGGTAAAAAATAGGTTCTTTTCCTATTCTCCTAAAAGTATTTACAAAAAACTATCCTTCAAAACTCATTACATGTAATGACCACTTATTATGATAAAAATAGAGTAATGAATAATTTCAAATGAATAACACAATTGAAAGATGAAACTAACAAAATAGAGGGGTTCATAGGGAGATAAAATAAGAATGAATTATTTCTCAACGAGATTCCTAAATAACATATCATGACTGGTATTTTATGTACAACTGTAGAAAATTATAATATTATTCTTATTTTCTTCTAGTGTAAAGATATGGCATAAAAAGCTTCAAAATATAGAGATGGAGAGCTGAGAGTTCAAGTGTTGTTCTTGTAACTTCTCTATCTATATCTCTTGTTTTTAAATAACTTTCCTAATTTCTCACTTAATATTAAATATTAGTATATTCCATAAAATCTAGAGTTGAAATTAAATACCAAAATTTCATTTTTTCTAAAAGTGCCTTGGATGGGGGACCGAGTAATAAATTATGTTGTACTATTTATTTATCTCAGTACTTTCAACCTTCTAGAAGTCAAATTTTCCATAAATATGTAGTATAATATTTAATTCATTGATGGAAGGATTAATTTCTACATAAATTACTAATATAGTAATAAATATATTTTTTGAACAATGAAATAGTCATTTCTAGATCACTATGTAGCCAAATTACATGTCTTTGAATTCATATAGCCAAATTGATATACAAAGTCATTGTTCATAAATCAATCATTCCCAAAAATCAAAATTTCATTTATTCATCTGAAAACAAACTTATAATTGGTACCACATAGATTAATATTCCATAGATCCAATTAAAATTGTTGATTTCCCCATGTAACCAATTTACATAATCATTTCATCGGCATAGCCATTTTCTCAAGTAGATGATTCATAGAAGTAGGTATTTTCATAGAGTTGATTAAACGATGTAGAAAATTTATGTTACTGATTCATTCATGTAATTGATTGACAAATTCTATCTCTGGAAAAATTCAAATATCCATGTTGGATAATTCTTCATATAGACAAAATTTTCATTCTTAGGAAATTTTCAGCAATACTTCTAGAATTGTAAAATTTCAGAAGAATGTAACATAAATAATATCATAACCAAATTAACACTATTTAAAAACTAATTTTAAATAAGTTAAGGGTTTTTTAGATCATAAGAAGCTTAAATTACATGATATATGTTGTAACAACATTATTAATCCACCATTTTCTTCATCTAATCTCAAATATTCTATGTCAATGTTGAAAATCAATAAATTGAACTTTATTTTAGCTTTATAAAGTATTTATCTCCATTAGTATTCATTGATTTAGGTTTTTTCAGGAACTAGTATTTAATGATCTTGTTGTAAAGTAGTATATCTCACTCATAATTTCCACTTCTTCTTAATTTAGGGAATTAAATATCTAGATTCCATTGACATGTGTTCCTTCAAATCTTTCAAATGGAAAAATACTATATTTCACTAGATTTTAGTTTAAGAACTAATAAATAAATTGGTATGTGACCCCTCCTTTTCCATAATATATTTTATAGAAATTATGAAAGTAGTGAAATGGGGTATAGTGAAGAATAACCCAGAAACTATTTTCATCTAAAAAGCACTTTGAACATATTTTCTTATTAAACTAATATTTTATAAATAGTTATTATTATATATGTTACAATTAAATAGGATTTTATATAGTTAATTAGTTATAGTAACACTAATTATTTACATGTAATCCATGTTAGGATTTTTTTATTCCCGGGTTAAGGCTTTGATATTAGGATATTATTATGTATGTCTTCATTAGAAGCTTTTATATATGTTTATTTTATTTCATATCTTGACTATATATATGGTTCCATAGTATTGTGGTATATTTAATATATTGGTTTTTCATGCCTTGATAATTTATATTTCAGGGTGATATGTGTACACTAGTTTCATGTGTATATATATATATATGGTGTTATTCATTCCTATAAGATTATCGTCCACATAAGTGATGGTGGATATGTATTTTAATATGGATAAGTCTGTATATATATTAATTCATTATTATGGGGACGAGGGCCTTCTATGAAATAATGGATGTGTGTGTGTGTGTTTTTTTCCTATAGAGGATGTAGTCGGTTTGGTTCCACTTTGTATACCCAATGTGGGGTGAAGATTTAATTTTAGATTCAAATAATGGGTAATATAATGTTTAGTTTATTTACATTTTGGATTTATGATCAGGATGGTAGTCCATGGTAATCTTTCATTATAAAATTTTTAATTAATGAATGTTTTATCATTGTATTATGTTTTATTCCAACTTTATATAATTGTTTCATATCCTAAATATTATAATAAATATGTAGAGGATGGTAAATGACAACATGATCAGTATTACTCACATACACCCAACAAGTATTCCACCATAATGAATTTCAACCATAATTTACATTATATAGGTCATAGAAAATTTGATTATGAGCCATTGGACATTATTTCACGAGAATTTTATTTCCATATGGTCATTTCTTATATTTTTCTCAATTTTTTGGAGGAATTGGTTTATGAATTGATATTTGATTTTGGGTATTTTTTATGTAATGGGATTACCTAATGATGGTGACTCGATTACCAAAACAAAAATAGAACATACTATCAAAAGGATTCAGGCGTACCTCCCAGTCACCAGAGGCCAGTTTAAGAAACATAGGTATATTAAAGATCAAGTTAGAGGTGGTTTCCCCCATTGATAAACATAAATAAAATTGAATAAATAAACTAAAAACCTCTATTATCGATAAATAAATATACCAAAACACCAATTCCATTATTTTATATACCTATTAATCTAATGAAAAGGTAATACACAATGAAATATAAAATAAAATAGGGTTTATTTTCAAGATACTCTAAAAAACTAAAAAAAAATCTACAAAATGTATAAAATAAATAATAATTCACTGTATATGAATAAGGAAAACCAAACATGGACTTTTGGATGAAAAGATGAAGTTCAGTGAGTGGATACCCCTTGAGAAAAATTGATGACTTTCTCTAGATATAGGAATAAAAATTTAACTAATGACTCCAAAATACAATGCCCATTCTAACTCCTTTGTAACTTGAGAAAACAATATTCAATTACATCAAACTATTACAATTTAAAGGAAATGAAATATATATATTTTGATGTCTACTAATATTTCTATGTATGGTTTGATAATATACATACTTATTAGGGAACCATGAATGTGCCTCAACTAAATGCTGAATAAACATTTGTATGTGTGTGTGCACCTACTCATTTACTTATGTATATCTTAATATGGTGTTATTAGTTTTTAGTAAACAAAATATGAAAAAGGAAGTGTCACATCCTACATTATTCAAGAATCTTTAAGGGATAACAAGATACCGAGACCTTCCTTCCTCAATGTGAAGGAGTGATAATTACTCCCAGAGTCCCACCATTAATAAGCGTCGGGGTGGTGACCAGCACCAAGGGTATAGAAATATCACAAAACAATGGGAGGCATTACCCTTTTTATATAACCAATATTTTGAGATAAGATGTAACAATCTCAAAAATCTCTAGGATATATATATATATAAATAAACGCAAATCTATCCCACATACTTGTTTAAAGTAAAACTGCTTGAAATTCAAATAAAACTACAAAGTAAGTATCAAAATAAAACTAAGCTGTGACACAACAACCATCCCCAACATCTGATCTAGTATGTTCAAGCACGGTCCACATAATCTCCCTAGAAATGTGAAAATACTTTTATATACATAATGTGAGAATACAAGTATACTCAAAAGTTAAAACCAAAGTCACCTATGAACATGTGGGAGAAGCATACTAATTCCCCTATGAGGAAACAATAGAAACTCAAAATCATCTAACTAGGTATACTATCCACCCCAACCTCACTAAGGAACAATCACAAAATAATGCATGTCATGAAAAGAAAAATAGTAATCACATCAATACTTCGTTACCACACACCACTTCCCACTGGTTAACTTCTCATTCCTAAAAGAAAATGTCTTGACTCTATCACTCTTCCCAAATGTAGTCTCACATTCACACCTTACCACACACACACATAGTGTACAAACCACACACATACCTGCTTGTAGACACCTATGCCACAACAACTATCCATCTCGCCTGAAAATATCTAGGCCACATACAGAAGACACTTGGCAAACAAACATGGCCTACAAACACTTGGGCCTATCATCCACAACACAACCCACATGAACGATATTGGGATATGGTAACCCTCAATCCATTACAACCTTCCCATATATTCTTGAACAGTAAAAACCCAAAAGAGGGTGCGAGGAATAAATTCAATAATTTTCCATCCAGCCTCCCACTAGAATGATTGGAAAGACACCCTCCCCATAACAATGGGGGAGTTCGGAACATAGTTCTCAACACGGGTGGGGTGTGAATAGAAAACATAAGGAACTACAAGTTTATACATATAAGAAACAAACACTCAACCCATTCCTTTGGATTCCAAACATACAACCATCCCACTCAAAACCACCTTTTTTGTTACCCCTACATGCACATACCACCAAGAACGATAGTCACTTCAATTTTGCATCAATACAATCAATGACTTAAAACATACCGCCAACCAATTCATTTAACCATTTGTAATTATTCCTTATAAATTTATTTATTTATTTTTTCATCCCTTACCATGAAATAACCAAACACAACAGAAGAAACAACCACACAATCATCCATAATACACAATGAAGAGAGACCAAGGTAAATCAACCTGTTGCCCCTCCTATTTCCTAAACACCCATTAAAACATTTCTAACTGTCATTTTTCAAAGTTATCACACACAATAATCCTCTCAAAACTAAACCGAGTATCCCTGATACATAAAATTACCACCCCCAGTGCACCCATGAACACAAAATCATGACACAGCCTAGTCCTATAGCCCCTCTTCCCAACAACTTCTCAGATTCAGTCCCATAGCATAAAAATTCAATCCATTCAACAATCAATCTATCTATCAGCCTAAGATATCATCACACCGCCCCATACATACAATCACACAGCTATCACCCCCCAAAACCACACAAGTCACAAAACCTAAAATAACACAGCACATAGACACACCTATCAAACAAGGTGTATTGATATTTGGCCAACATTGTCCTTTAAATTTCACTTTGATAAGCATGGGTGATCACATGAGGGTTTTTATCTTAGGGTATCCATTTATTTAACCAGTTATATGTGATTATTCAAGTTTATATTCACCACAATTATTCATAGGGAAATAAAAATAGTTATAAATAATCACCCATGAATAAGAAAAGACAACCAAGGACTATGATTTTTAGATTCCACACAGCCACAATAGGTATTATCACAAACAAAGGTAACAAATAAAACTAGCAATCAGCATCAATCTACTCTCATCCTGTTATTAAGTTTGTATTTAATCATTAGAATTGTTCACTGTTAAAAGTCAGATTCTAAATTTTTTTATAAAATAACCTTACTATATTTACCCTGTAAGACACAAAATTAAATAGATATAGTTTAATCCCTACTTGGAATAACTGGAAACCAAAACTCTTCCTTGCACCAAAACAGAGGATTCATATAAGAAGGGGAATACTGGGAAAATTGAAGAGATGGATACATCACAAAAACATGACTCGTCAGGGAAGAAACGTTCTCCATGCACCAATAGAAAAGAAAATATAGGACCTGGGATTTAGAAAAATACATATCCTATGTCATTGGAATTGGAATCATTTTCAAGGGCCATTAAAGTTAGATCATGGAAAAGACCATGCAGTTTGACAATTTTAAAGTCCCTAGAGCATTAGGATATTAAAGATATAATTAATATCCTTTGAAACACCTTTATAAATTCCCAAACAAGGATTTACACTTGATTTACATAAAATAAAACCTTAGTGGGGTGAAACTAGATAAACTAGGAAAAACTTGGAATTAGTCACTGATGGGTTAGTCACCAACAACAATCCCCCAATAGTGAGCCACTGAAAGTGATTCACTAATGTTGAGATAAAAATGTTGATACACCGATGTGACCTACAGATTCTTGAATCACTGATTCCCTAACTTAACGACTCCCTGACTCACCGATGCCCCGACTCGCCGGCACACTGACTCACTAATGCCCTGACTCACTAACGCCCGGACTAACCAACACCCTGGCTCATTGATATTAATACCCTAACTAATCGACAATGATTTCTAGACTCAATGACATTGGTTCCCTGACTCACCGACACCAATGCCCTGACTCACTGATACAAACACCAGGACTCACCAACAACGACTCCCTCAATCACCGATGGAAAAAATGTAAATTTGGAATGCTATTGAAATGATCTTTAGTTTCCTCCCATAACACCCAAAACACTTGATTTTGAAAATTCAATGGACCACATAGGTCTGGTCCATTACATCAAATACCTCTCAAACTATTCTCACCCTCGAGATTTCAAAACCAAACCCTGAAGAAAGAGGGGTCGAAAAATCCACCTTGTATGATATCTCTCAAAGATAAAACACCTTATTGGAGTGAGACTACAGCATCCAAGAACACCTCCTCCACAATTTTCTAACCCAAACCACTAAAAGTTATACCACACAATCACCAAAAGTCACACTTCATGAAAAAATAAATTGATAAATTCCTTCCCCCATGTCAAGATACTGTATGCTTTGGGTGGCACCGACTCGTCTACATGGGTTTAATCCCATCTGCATTAATGAATCTTAATTATAGATCAGGTCCTCCCCTACCCATATGTTCAAACGTTATCATATGTCACAAAATAAGGAAACAGCTCATCTCATAGAAAACAAGGTTCAATCATTACATCACAAATAAACACACACGAGAAAAACTCAAAACAACTTCGGGTACTTGTCATGCATCTGCGTCTCTTATTCCCATATACTCTCTGCCAGGGCATCATGCCTCCACAACATGCAAACCAATGGAATAGTCCTTCCACAAGAAACCTTCTCCCAATTATCATGGATCTCCAATATTCCCTCCATGAATTTTGTGTTGTCCTCGATATCTAACTCTCCCCAATCAATGACATGGGAGTCATCATGATGATACAGACAGAGGTGGGAGACAAGAAAGATGTCATGGATACCCCCCTCAATATGGTGGCATCTTCAGCTGATACGACACCTCTCCAACTCGTCCCAACACCTCAAACTTCTAATGAACCGATTATAAAGTTTACTCCCTCCGTCAAACCTCTACTACCCACATTGAGGAGAAACCTTTAAGAATACATAATCCTCATCCACGAACTCGAAAGGAAATCTCCTACGATCGACATATGATTTCTTCCGGTCGTGTACTACTTTTATTCTCTCATGGACACGAAGAAATTTCTCTATCATACACTTCACCACATGTGGACCAAGAACAAGTGCCTTCCCAACTTCAATTCCAAACAAGGGTGAACAACATGACCTCTTGTATATAGCTTCAAACGGAGCTATACCAATGGAATATTTATAGTTGTTATTGTAAGAAAACTCTACCTAAGGAAAAGGTCACTCCCAAAACACACTAAATTCTAGAATAGATGCCTGAAATATGTCATCAAAAGTATGGATACTCCTCTCTATCTGTACATCCATCTAAGGGTGGAGGTCAGTGCTAAGCCGTAACTGGGTGCTAAAGGAAAGCGGTAATCTCATCCAGACTCACGATATAAAATGTTTATCTGGATATGATAATTTGGATTTTAGAACTCTATATAGTCACACTAACTCATCCATGTACCTTGGTGTTAAGGCATCCACTACGATCGACTCCTTGATCACTAAGAAGTTAGCCGATTTCGTCAACTGATCCACTACTTCCCAGATAGCATCACAACCTATCTAAGACATGGGTAATCCTAATATGAAATCCATCAATATGTTATTACAAATCCACTTATGGACATACAGGGACTGAAATAGACCACTGAGAACATGGTGATTATCCATCACTTACTGGCACATTAAGCACTTTATCATAAAATCTACAATTTCCTACTTAATCCTGGGACACCAAAATTGTTCCCTCAATCATTGATACATAATGGAAACTCTTCAGTGTAACACTAGGGTTGATATATGAAACTCATAGAGAACATCCTCACGAATTTCCACCAGAAAAAATAGATTCTTATAGAATAACATTTTATTCTAATCATCCTCTGACCATCCCTCCAGAGCATCACCCTGGTCAATGCGATCACGCATCACCCCTAACTCTGAGCCTCCCCACTAGGACTCCTCCACCTTCTACCTCATAGATGATTGTACCATTATATAAAATAGATATCCTCTATTTCCATCCATTCTTTCATCTATGTGCAAGCTATCCAACTCCTCTATCGCCCTCCAAGAGTCTACGTATTTCTAAACCACTTCCTTCTATGACTTACTTCTCAAAGAATCAGTGAAAACATTCCCCTTTCTTGAGGTGTAAGTGATCTTAAAATCATAATCCTAGAGAAAATACATCCACCCCCACTGCCTAAAGTTCATGTCTCACGGGGAAAAGATGTACCTCAAGGTCTTGTGATCCTTGAAGACAATAATGTGCTCCCCAATGAGGTTTTGTCGCCACATATTTAGTGTGAACATGACCACTACTAGTTCTAGATCATGGGTGTAATAGTTATGTTAAAGGGTACATAACTGGATAGACCCATAAGAGATCACTCTCATTTTTTGCATCATCACACACCCCAAGACTATATGGGAAGTGTCTCAAAACACCTCGAACATAGCCTCTTCCTCTAGAAGCCTGAGAACCGTATCACTGAACAACATCCACTCTAAATAGCCAAATTTTGTCTTGCCCTGATCACTCCACAAAAAATTTTGTCCTATTTTGGTCAGATCCATCAATGGAGCTATTACCCGAGAGAAATCAATTATGAATCTCCAGTAGTATCCTTCCAGACGTAGAAAACTATGAACCTATTCCACATTATTGATTAATTCCAAAGCAATTACTATATCAACCTTTGATGGGTCCACTAATAAAATCTATTGATACACCACATGTCCAAAGAAGTGGACCTCTCATGTCCAAAACTTTCACTTGGACAGATTTCCATAGAACTGGTGGTCTTGAAGGAACTCTAGGACAGTCTTGACATACTCACCATTCCCCTCCCCTGACATCGAGTAGATCGGGATTTCATTAATGAATATGATCATGAAACAGATGAGGAACTCATGAAATATAGGGTTCATGAGGCCCATAAACACGACTAGTTCATTTGTAACACTTAATGGAATTACTATGAACTTGAAGTGTCTATACCTGCACCGGAAAGCAGTCTTTGAGATGTCACCCTCCATCACCCTCAAATGCTAATATACAGACCACATGTCAATATTGTAATGCTAACTCACTCCCCTTAGCTGTTCGAAAAGACCATCTATCATTGGGAGAGGGTAATAGTTCTTAACAGTTAACTGATTCAGTCTCCTATAGTCTATGCATAGCCTCAGAACACTGTCTATATTCATCATAAAGAACACTAGAGAACCCCACAGTGAAAAACTGGGTCGAATGAAACCCTTCATCATAAGGTCATCAATTTGGATCCACAACTCCCACAACATATAAGGCTCCATCCGATAAGGAGGCATCAAAATCGTACTAGCATCGGTTTGTAGGTCTATCTCAAACACAACATCGTGTTGAGGGGGTAGATTCACAACCTCTTTGGGGAAAACATATTAAAACTCTTCAATAACTCTAATAACATCCACTATCTCAGCTTCCAATGATCCCACTAACATCTTTTCTAATAATGAAATAAGAGGCTATGTATGCTGACTGCCCACCTGATAGCTCCGCTCGCCAACAAAAGCTACACTCTGGCCTTTAATGTCTGAAAAAATTATTATTCTATAGAATTAGTCGATAATATAATGCATTTAAATAACCAATTAATGCAAAGGATGAAATTTTACAGCTACATATATAGAAGAAATATATCCCCAGTGATTGATGTGACTCCAACATCAGTCTACATTCTAAAAAACATCAAAAAAGTTGTTCTGACCTTCGACTGGTGTACTCAACACCAGGGGTGCATAAATTCTATATATATCTAATCACATAGAATGGGATTGACTGAGTGAAATAAAGGTGTGGTAATATCTTGTATCAAACAAGGCGCAAGCAAGTGTACCAAACAAATTTTCCATACCTCAAATGATCTCTTTCCCTTTTGGAACTACTGCCTCTATGTTGTGAAACTACCCACGCCTAGCCACTCTTCCCCTCAGATATCAGCCACCTCCCCAACCATTCCTGGGTCAAGGTCCCTAAAGAGTACCCTAAGGTCAGCCTCTTCCTTCATTGTCTGCCCTTGGTGGAGTAGGATACTATTGTCCCTATAGCTGAAAATGCCTAACATGTAACTGTTGCTAAGGTTGGTGCTGGAACTTCCCACCTCCACCGTGCTAAGCTCAAAAAATGAACTGAATCCGAAGATGCACATGGACTCCATTAGTATATGACATTAGTCTTTTTCTCATGATAAAAGGGCGAGAACCATGATTTTTGAACTAAAACTGCTGAGGCCTACCCCCCCACAAGATCAAACCAGAAAGGCCCTGATGCTGGAAAATTGTTGTTGACGGTCTTCCCCTTTAAAGAGATCAGGTGACTTCCCTCCAGTAGAAGACCACATCACAAGTGAATCCTTTCCACTACCTCATACTTATTTATGAACCTCTAGGTAATTTGGTTAGGTGAAGGGGGTAATCGCATAATGAAGATATGGATAGAGTGCCTCCTTGAAGAGCCTCTCCTGGGACACCTCATCTGGAAATGTATCCAAATAAAAATGTATGATATTCTTAAAGATGTTCCCCAATTCCCTAACATTCGTACTCCCCTAATAGAGGGAGAGTATCTCCTACCACATCTCAGAATTCATCATGGAAAAAAGGAATTCCACCTAGAACTCCTTCTAAAAGTTAGTCCACAAAACATAAATCTCCTTCCCATCCCTGATGTAAAGTGTTCCCCACTGATGTACTACTCCCCTCATCTAGCGCACACCTAGGGGAACACAGTACTCTTTTAGAGCCTGGATCAAGAAACAAAATATCACCAGCTCCCTGAGCCAACTCACTATCTCCATGTTAGAGACATTTCCCTCAGACTTTTCTAGATTCTGCCGCTGGAATGCAAGAATTTTCTTCTACCACTAATCATCCTCTCCAGTTGGATTGACCATCTGCCGGTCAACCAGGTCAGCCTGCAGATCCTCTACTACTCATACCACACATCAGAAACATCTAGGATTCATAGATAAAAGGAAAACAAGGAACTCTTAAGCATGTGTAGTATAAAAATTTTCACTTATGATTATTTTAACTCTATTTTAATTTAATTTATTGAAAATGAACAAAACAAACAAGAACACAATTCATCATGATGTGTGTCCCTTTCCTGAGGTCTCTACCCCATAAATAGTGTAGCCTTACTTGGTCGTTCGGTAAACTCAGAGTCCCTACATCAGATCATGGGGGTCCTAAAATACCATATCCTATCCAATCATTCCTATCCTATGTAATTCACCAATACCACCTAACACTGTTACAATACCAACCAATGAAATCCTCAATGTTCTTAACTCCAAAATCTATCTTACCTATCAAGTTCACTCTTATACCATTCTCTCATGACTCCCCTTCTTCAAGATGATATAAGGGATAAAAATATGTTGAAACCTTTCTATCTCAGGATGAAGTAGAGATAATGACCCCTGAGTCCCACCTCCAATAGGCCCCGGGGTGGTGACCAGCACTATGTTTATAGAAATATCACGAACAATGGGAGGAATTAACCATTTATAGTAACCAATATTGGTAGATAAGATGTATCAACCTCAAACAACTCCAAGAAATATATATATATATAAAGAAACCTAAATTGATCCCCCATGATGGTTTAATGTAAAACTGGTTGAAATAAAAATAAAACTCAAAATTTAGTATCAAAATGAAACTAAGTAGTGACACCACAACAGTCTCCAATGTCTAAGCTAGTAAGGTCTATCATTGTCTGTGTAATCTCGTTGGAAACCTTAAAAACAGTTTATACATTTAGGGTGAGCATACAAGTATACTTAGTCGAAAAACCAAAAGTCATGTGTCCACTAGTGGGAGAAGAATACTAATGACCCTATGAGAAAACAATAGAAACTCTAAAGGACCTAACAAGGTATAATATCCACCACAAACACTCCAAGGAATTCACAAAAAATATATCAAGCCATTTAGAGTAACATAGTAAGCACATAGATATTTGGGTTCCCCACACCACTTCCCATTGGGTAACTACTCATTCCTACAGGTGAATGTCTTGATGCTATTGCTCTTCCCAAATACAGTCCCACTGTCACAACCATAACACACAGAAACTTCCACCACAAACTTTTCTCATACCCATCTGCAGATACCTGGGCCACAACAACCATCCTTCTCGCCTGAAAGTGACTAGGACTCTTCCTGAAGACAACTAGGAAACAAACCTGGCCTGAAAAAACCTGGGCCTCTCATCCACAACAAAACCTACCTGAAGGATCTTGGACTATGGAAACCCTCAAGCCATTACAAACTACCCAGATATTTTTGAATGGTAAAAACCTTTAGTAGGGTTTAAGGAAGAAATTTAGTAAACATCCATCCATCCTCCCACTGGGATGTTATAGAAGACACCCTCCCCCATAATGATGGGGGTGTTTGGAACATAGTTCTTAACATGGGTGGGGTGTGTATAGAAAACCTAAGGAACTAAATTTTTGTACATATAGGTAACAAACACTCATCCCTTGTTATGGATTCTAAAAATACAACCAGTCCACTCAAACCCACCTTTTCTACTACTCATACAGGCATGTACCACCATAAACAATG
Source organism: Viscum album (assembly GCA_963277665.1). Lineage (NCBI taxonomy): Eukaryota > Viridiplantae > Streptophyta > Magnoliopsida > Santalales > Viscaceae > Viscum > Viscum album. The sequence continues at coordinate 158,176,717 of OY728155.1, read as the reverse complement.
GTCACTTGAATGTTGCTTCAGTGTAATCCACAACTCGAAACATAATCCCCTCCAATTAATATAAACATTCTTCATTATGCCTTGTAAATTCATTTATTTATTTATTCCATCCCTACCTGGGAAAATACAAAACACATCACAAGAAACATCCATCCTATCATCCTTGACACATGAGGTAGAAGGACCAAGGTAAAAAAAATTCACACACTCCCCTTTCCTGAACACCCATTTAACAACAGAAAACTATCATTATTTAAAGTTACCCCACCCAATAATCATTCCCAAACTAATCCCAGGAGCCCTGCTGTACAAAAACACCACACCCAGCACACCCATGAACATGAAATCATAACACTACCTAGTCCTGCAGCCTCACTTCCCAACCACAGCCTAGATGCGGTCCCACAACATAACAAGTCCATCCATACCAAAATCAATGAATCTCTCAGCCTGGGATACCATCACACTACCCCATACACACAGTCACATAGCTACCACCACCAAAACCAACACAAGCCCCAAAACCCAAAATAACACAGCACACAACTACACCTATCAAATAGGTTCTATTCATAATTGGCCAACACTTTTCTTTATATTCCACTTTGATGAGAATGGGTGATCACACAAGGGTTTTCATCCAGGGGAATCCATTTATTTATACAAGTGTACATGATTAATCATATTGATATTCACCACAATTATTCATAGAGAAACAACAATAGTTATAAAGCATCACCCATGCACAGGAAAAGACCACCAAAGACCATGATTTTTAGAAGCCACGTGAGCACAACAGACAACATCATAAACAAAGATAAAAAGTAAAACTAGAGATCAACATAAATGCAATCACATGCCATTATGAATTTCACATTTCATTATTACCATTTATCTTTGATAAAAGTTATATTTGGAAATTTTTCACAAAAGAACCTTCCTATGCCCACCCCCACATGACATATAATTAAAGAGATAAAGTAGAATCCCTAATTGGAACAATTGGTGACCAAAATCCTCCTGGAACCAAAATAGAGAGGTCACAAGATAAGTAGAATCCAAAGAATACTAGAGAGGGGGCTACAACAACGACACATGGATCATCTGGAAAGAAACTTTCTATGAACACAAATAGAAAAGAGAAGAGAGGATCTTGGATTTAGATAAATCAAGATCCTATATAAAAATAATGGGAAATGGATTCCGAAGCCATTAAATTTGGATAATGGACAAGACCATGCAGTTTTAATATTTTAGAGTCCTTGTAGCATTGGGATATTAAATATATAATTAATATCCTTTAAAATACCTCTATAAACGCCCAAACAATGATTTAAACATTATTTATGTCGAATAAAACGTAAGAGAGTGGAAACTAGGAAAACTAGGAAAAACTAAGAATGATTCATTGATGGGTGAATCACCAAAAGAAAGCTACCGATAGAGAACCCTTGACAGTGAGTCACAGATACTGAGCTACCAACGCTTAGCCACCAATGCAACCTATTGATTCCTAACTCACCAATGCCCTGAATGGCTGATGCACTAACTCACCAACGCTCTGACTCACCAACACCCTGACTCACTAACGCCTTGACTCACCATTTCCCTAACTCCCTAACAGTGATTCCCTGACTCATCGACACTAATGCCCTGACTCATCGACACTAATGCCCTGACTCACCGACACCAACTCCCAGACTCACTGACATCGACATCCTGACTCACCAACACCAATTCTCTGACTCACAGACATAAACGCCCTAAGTCATCGACACCGTCACCCTATGTCATCGATGAGAAATAGAAAATTTGGAAAAATCTTGAAATGAGCCATTGTTCCCTCCCAAAACACACCCAAACAGTATATTTTAAAAAATTAATGGAACACGGAGGTCCCGGACATTAAAATAATTAATGGGTTATAAGAAAAGTTATTTATAAAATTTTCTAGGTAACTCCTAATATAAGTAGTATCCAAACCTGAAAAAACTACTTCAGGAATAACCCAAAGTATGAGATGAAACATATAATAAAATCATGGTCTGACACCCCTCATATCATAATTTAGTTAGGGTGAAACTTATATTCAATATAGGGTGAAAGGGTATCATGTATAATAGATTTAGGTCATCCAATCCAAAATTCCCATTCAAAGATAAGGGACAGGGATATAATAAATTCAGGGCTAAAATCCCTCACATTAATACCTATACATAAATAACCATAAAACATACTTAATAATTTTATATATAACAAGAATATTCATACGCATATCCTTTATAGAATTATCTCAATACCAAAAGTTACAATCATGTTCAATACATTAAAGGTAGACAGTATTTGTGACACTAGACTATCTATAATATCAACAAGGCATGACATTTATTTGAACATATAAATGGAATAAACTTGTATATTCCAAGAATAATTCATAATTAAATTCAAATAAGTATACCATCTATAATTTAAGCATGGATCAAGTAACTATGTAAAATAAAATAGTAACCCAAACATATACTAAGAAAATAATTATCCCAATAAAGTCACAACTAAAATTTCGATGAATTATGTAATGGATTAATTATGGTAGTGTTCATAACCTAGACATACTTGGGTTAACCCAAAATAAGGGTAAAACCTCTTATAATAGTTAAATTATTTTATTGACCAAATTTTATGTTCTTTCCAAATTATGTCTTCCAAATTTTATATATCATTTAATAATATTATTCATTTATACAAGAAATTGAAGATATAAATTATATATTTAAAAGTTAAACTATATACCCTAGAAGAGGAACATTATTTCAAAAAAATTATAATTAGTAAGAAATCTCTATGTAATGAGTTTTTGTGTTATATTTTTTTTAGTAAAAACTGAATATTGACTATAGAAACCCATACTTTTCAGACATAGAAATTACATGTTCATATAAGAATATTCAATACATTTTACAATTACATACTCAGGGACCATAATGGTTTAGGGACTTTGGAGACTACATACAAAATTTTCTTATTTCATGAAATATATTCAACATATCCTACAATGATATTCCTATTTATAAATATTCTTATACATAAACCTTTCTTAATAACATTAGGAATGGAAGCATAAGAAATGGTGAGATCAGATTCTCATTAAGGTTAAACAAGGGAGATATTAATAATCATGTTAACATGGAATTAGAATAAGGGTATGAAAAAATGATAATAACATTTAAAAATCATACCCATAATTTCATAGATCATAATATTGATTCATTTAATAAATCTCTACAATTAATAAGACATGAATCCTAAAAGAATTAAATAAGGTGAGTAAATGGTGCTTAATAATCAAATATGAAATAAATTTTTGGAACACACATAATCATTGAAAATCAATTACTTAGTCAAGGATGGCTTTCAGGAGTATCATATTATATTGGGTTCACTACACATTCCACCATATCCTTAGTCAACGTTCACTAACAAGACTATCATAGTGGATAGAGTCCCTCACTAAAGTGGTTTCACTCCCCACTCCAGTCCTTATTATAACATGAGATATCTATATTTACCAAATTCAATGGAGATATATATAACTTTTGGATAACCTATAATGTAATAATAATCCATTTATATGTGTTCCACAAGATCATAAATCATTCATCATATATCATAACCCGTGTAAAGGAAGTCAGTTTCATAAAAATTTCTGTATTTCATCATAACTAAACCCATGTAAAATAAATGGGCTTCATAAGTATCTCATTTTTGTAATAGTAAACATACAGTGAAATAATAAATATCACATCATTCGGTCATATAACCATTAAATAATATGTAACATCAATGTATGTTGTATTAATTAAAAAATACCTCTATAAATAACTTGGAATCTTTCTTGTGGAAAATATCTTTTTATTTTGAAATAACTTATTTAAAACCCAAAAAATAACCAAATATTACGGGGAAAAATCTTTGAGAATAAAATTGTAAAATTTTAAAGTATGATTCAAATACTTGAACAGTCATGATAGTGGGAAATCATATTCATTCAATGTATTCTAAATCAAATTTTGTTTTCATGTTTTCAATATAAATTAAAAGATACATCATTTGGAAAACTAAAAGATTGTAATTCTAAAAAAATTATATTTAAAATAAAATATGGGTAAAATTATGTAAATAATAATAATATAATATCAAAAACATTCTTGAAAACATGTTAAATATAACATGGGCATGGACTAAAATAATTTCCACCTAAAGAAGAAATAAAATATGTTTTTATTAAAAAACATTTCCCACACATTATAAGTAAAAAATATTCTAAAATATTAATAATAATTTAACATACCATGGATAAATTGAAGATAATAAATTTAAATGTGATTATGATAAAATGATCTTATAATTTCATTCAATATAAATTCTTGCGAAAAAACTAACATGATTAAATTGAGATTTAATCATAAATCTCTTACAAATTTGGTAACGTTCCAATGAAAGACAAATGAAAGAGATAACCTTGCATGGATATTTATATCCTAATAATTTTATGGATAATAATCATAAAAATACATTTATGACTCATATATACACAATATAAAAAAAAGTGGGGTATACGACATGTGTCTCATAGAAATCAAATTTAGAGGAAAATATCATACATCAAGTTTGACTTACATAGAAAGAACGTTAACTACTATATAATAAATTTAAATTTATTATATTTATATAAAATATTAATGTTCATACTTATGATATCATATATGGTCCACTTATAACATTTTAATTCCAATTTATTAATAATTCCTTTTTCAAAATGTTGTTTTTGGGTATTAACTGCTTCATTTTTCATGAGAATTTTTGTTCAGTAGTTCTGATCCATTTACTGAGATCATGGTTACCAGATTTCGATAATATTAATAAGGATATAAATATAATATATATTCATTAAATATATATATAGTTATCCATTGTTTTTAAATATAGAAAACTGAAATACATTTTTTATGGAGACGGTAGGTCGTGCGTTCGTCTGAACACTGTTTTAACTTTTTAATGGATGGAAAAAAGGAAAGGTAAATAATAATCAAACCTTGAAAAATAATTATTATATGATATATATATATAATATAAATATAACACCCATAAAAATAAATATCCATGAAATATAGTGATAGAAAATGATTTGTATCACTATATAGAGGTGGTTGTCCATACATACGCATTAACGATACTTTCGCTTCCCATTTGATGAAAAAGAAAGTAGAAAAAGAATTTTCCAGAATCTTAATAACATATTAGTATATTGAGGATATTAAATTTATTATTTAATGATAAATTTCATATAATTAAATTATATAGAATAACAAAAAATGATAGAGGTTGGGTAGGAATATCACATTTTCTTTGGTTGTCCTCCTTTAGATCATTTCTTAAAGACCCTTGGAATTGTAATTTAAGAATTTTAGAACCACTAACTCAGGGATTGTTATGTTCATAAGATAATTATAAAGGTTATAATCAATCTATATAACTAAAATTAGTACAAATAATAAAAATTATGTGTGTGATTTTATATGTGGGGGAGTGGACATTCTTGGGATTTCTTACAATATTAAAATACTATATTGTAAGAATATTGAAAAATGATTCCAAATGGAAATATATTCAAATATTCATATAACATACCATATTTTAGGCTTAGGTGAAATTTATGGGGAATTTGAATTTTTAGCATTTACTGGATGGCCCGATTTTAAAACCGGGCTTCAGAATTTGTTTTGATGAATTAGAACCCCTCTATGTACTGTTTTTGAACTCGAGAAAATTTCAAAGAAGTACCTTGGGTGTCTTGTAGAGTTTTTGAGCATCAGGATCGGAAGATAAAAATTATTTGAGGGTCTGATAGTCAAACATTGTTTTCCAGAAACTGTGCATCCCTTAAGAGAAACTGTGCGATGGGTTTTCCTTTAGATATTAAATTTATTAAAATAAAATTAAAAAATAAAGTAAATGATTTAATAACATTATTATTATTTTTTATGTTTATGATTATTATTATTTATGTTTTGTTTAAAAAACCAAATTACCCCCTCCCCACCTTATTAGTTTGGCTGACCTAGTCCCTCACTCTTCTATGTGTGTGACTACACCCCCTGCCACTGCCTCCTTCGATCTCCTATTTCTTTTAGATTTCTCAATGTTTCTTGTCTGGTCCTTTAATGGGAGGACCTCTGCTCTACTATCTTCCCCTTCCAATAGTTTTACCATCTCCCTATTTCTTGATATGGTTTGACCGAAACACTAGGATTAGGTATAACCTAGATTTTAGTTTTGTTATGAACTTAGGGTGTGTGGTGCCTCTTCTGAGGTGCCTTTGTGTGAGTTCTGTAATTTTCCACTGAAGTAGAAGTGAATTTTTTTCATTTTAATTCTCCACTGCCATCCCATGTAAGGTTCTCTTCCTACTACTTGGTTTTTATCAGTTAATTTGGGGTCTTTAATATGTTTTTTAATCCCTAGCATTTTATCTGGGTTCATTGGTCATTACAACAACACTTTGAGATCTAAATAATTTTTAATAGAGCGTTTGATCACATTTTAATGTGTGCACACATACATATATGTATGTGTGTGTGTATCTTCCTCATACATATTCTCTCATGGAGATAGGAATATGTACTTTGGATTACAATGTGTGTGTGTGTGTGTGACTGTGTGTGTGTTTGATTGTGGGGAAGTTTCTAGTCTTTATCAATAAATTTTCCAAGTGTCGAGTGTTGGTTTGGCTCCTTTTGAGGTAGGATCCCTATCCTATTCCCTTTAAATTAAAAATGAATCATATTTACTTTATTCTATTATAGTTTATTATTATATGTTTTATTTGATGAATTGGAATAAAATATTATGATTATAAATGATTTTCCTTATAAATAAAGTCATTTATTATAATAAAAACACTCAAATGGAACCGATATGTCTTCAAAAAACATAGTGATGATTTATGATTTTTAGTATTACTTGGGTTGGTACATTTTATTAGAGTTGAATGAGTTTTAAAATAATTTTTAAATATAATTAAATGAAATATTGATAAAACAGTGCAATATTTTTATAATAAAACTCCTCTAATTGTGGTGCACTGCCTTCTATGATAAAAATTAGTGGTTATACTTTTATACTTTCTTGGATTATTTAAACTATGTTCCTTGTTCTTTTTCTTTGATAAATTAAGTGGCATGTTTATGACATGGTTCCTTTTTTGTTATTAAATGGAGTGGACCTCTTATATATAAATGTTAAATGAGCTAGATAGCCACTTATGTGTTGGCCAATTTCATAAAATTGAATGATATGGACCACTCCTAATATAATTTACTAATGATCCAAAAACCTCCTAATTGTTTGTTTTTCTTCATAAATGGATTTTACCAGTAGGTAAGTGACCAATTTTATATAGTTCCTTTTATGTTCCATTCTACCCATTTCTAATAAATTGCCATGTTTTTTAGTTTATGATCATGAGATTATTATTTAATATAAGTCAATATATATATACATTCTTTGCTTGATTGATCACTCATAATAGGCTGGGGGAGAACATGGGTATTGTATTAATGATCCATGGATGGACTCAATATGCACGTTCAGGTTATGACTCGATACACCAAGTGTGATTATTTGTATTGCAAGATGAAGGATTCTCGTGTGGTTATTATAATATTAGTGATACTAGTTCCCTAGGGATGAAACCGTGGATGGACCCATTGTCAAGATGGATATGTCATTCCTCAGAAACACTCATACCTCTATGTGAGATACCCTTGATGGAATAAGATTCACCATACCATGAGTGATGATAGGGACTCATTATGGGTCACCTGGGATGGACTCAGTGGTATTGGATTATATAGGATGTAATTTAGTGATACCATGGATTATTCTAGATCACCAGGGATGGGATCAGATTCCACTATAATATTTGAGGGATTTTTGTATAGTTTCACTTGTGGTTTATTATTTTTACACTTGCTGTCTTGAATTTCTTATTATATTTGTTCATGATATGTTTACTTAATGTCATTCTATTACATATATATTCTTTATTTGTTGTATGTTCCTTAATTTATATGGTTCACTTGGCATGGGTCAAGAGAGGAAATTGGATCCGTAATAAGAACTCAGGGACAACTCAATGTGGTCGATGGGATCTGACCCGACATGCCAAGGGTGATGCTTTGGATTTCTAGGTGAGGGATTCTAAAGTGATTATTATAATATTGAGTGATATGGGTTCCCTAGGGAAGCAACCATGGATAGACCTGTTTTAAAGTTGGATACGACATGTCTCAGGTGATACTCTTTCACTATTTGAGATACCTAAGAAGGAATCAAATTCATGGTGCCTTTAGTGATACTAGGGAATCCTTATGGATCATGTGGGAAGGACTTAGAGTTATTGAATTATATTTTTTGTTCTCATTGTGATACATGGGATTCTCTTTAGATCGCCTTGGATGGGAATGGGACTCCACCATTGGAATTGAAGGATTGTTTGAATGTTTCTATTTTAAAATGAGTATTTTAATATTTTGGTGAGCACATGTTTGTGACATTTAATATTTATAATGTGGTATTGATTTATATGGCATGTTAATGAGACCCCAATCGAGATGAAAATATTGGGGTATTTATTGTTTCATGTTTTCTTTACTTTCCACTTGTATACATGCTTTTCCATGCATATGTACCTTATCCAGACTTCTAGCATAGGCTGAACTAGGAGATATGGGATGGGTGTCTAATTAGGAACCCAGAACAATGTGTTGTCTATTTTTTTTATTTTCTCTAAATGTTTTCTATGTGACACACCTCTTAATTTATATTTCACTATTTAGATTCGGTGAGACATGGTGAGTTCCATCCTGTTGAGATTTATTATCTCACACTCTGCTCTAGCAACAATTGCACTGAGGTACCGGAGTAGACCTTATATTTATAGTACCATGGGTTCCTTTTTAGGCTACTTTCTTGTACATGTATGTTAGGAGCATAAGACTGAGTTGGAACTCAGGATGCTCATAGATATCGCCTTTGGGATTTTTAGTTCTCTTCTTTACTTGAGTAATGTATTTTATTCTTTATTATATAGAATGTTGTAATTTTTTTAGTTATGTATCATATGGATTGGAATGAATTTTAAATTTGGTATTAGATATCTTTTATATTATATTAATATTCTTATTCTTTGGCTTATTTCTGTCTTTCATTTATTATTAGTAATGATTCTATTTTTTGCTATTTATATTTATATACCATTGTGAGACTCTAATCATGAGGGTATAGTCTTCCTACTATCATCTCTTTATACCCTCTTTGTTAGTCAGAATATGATGTAATTAGGGAATGTTCTCTTGAGGCCATATGACCCACCGGCCTAGCTACCATCTTAGTGGTAATCTAGGTCAGGATGTTACAATGTTGTATCAATGGTAATTTTTTCGTTTGCCTTACTATTTTGGTTTGGAAAACATGAGACTAATAATGTATCAGAGCTTGGTCAATTACCATGCCTGAGACCAATCTCCCCACATAAGGCGAAATAACTAAGTGTCCAAGGTAGGTATTGATGTTCATATTATTTTTTGTTATGGTTGATATTATTTTACATTGATTGAATTATTTATTTTCCACTTCTGATGGATTATGTAATTTTATGGAATTTTCTATTTTCCATGGCTCGGTATGGAAAGGATGACAATTTTCATGAATTATTATAGGCACCTAGAAAATTTTCATGTCATGCATATTCAATTCCATGTAGTTTTATTTGTATGTTTCATGTTAGTTTTGATTGGGTTCTTGATTGTTATTTCCGAATTTAGATTACTTTAGAATATATTATTTAGTAACATGCTTAGATTTGTACCATGTTTATTTATTTCATAGCATTCCTTTCCCAATATATTCAATTTTTTGTGCTATTAGTATGATTCTATGTTTACTATATTTTTTAACACTTCTTTCTATGATGTCATAAAATGAATTCATTGGATGAATTTATTGGTTGTGATTTCTCAGGGAGTCAACTATCAATTGTAAGGTGTATGGGTTCTTTATAACTGGGAAAAGTTAACCCATGTATTCATACCATTATAAAGGATATTAAAGTTTTTATTTTTAATGAATTGGTTATTTTTTATCACATTTTTGTTGTTTTTAATACTTCATAATTAATTAACTGATATTGGGTTTCATTTTTATGAACTGAAGTTTTCTTAGAGGGATCCTCGTAGGTCTCATTATCTATTAAACATAAATTTTCAAATTAGTTTCTTATGTTATAGAGGGATTTAAATAAATTTTAAATGGATAAAAAAGGAATATTTATATGGATTGTATATTTTTCTTTGAGCTGCTATCTAAATCAAGATACTGAGTTCTTTTTTTTAAATGGATTTTTCAAGTTTTTTCAAACTTTTAAATTTTTAATGTTTTAATGTGAATTAAATAGATGGATTAAAATAGAACCATAGTGGTGTGCTTCATTAAAAACCTATTTTATGTGTAGTGTAACCTTTTCTTTGAGTTTCCTTGGAATGGAACTGAAGGAGTTTTCCATAGTATTCTTCTTTTAGTAATGCAATTAATGATCATATCTTGATCCCAGTGACCTTCTGGTTAGTGTGGCCTCATTAACGATAGATTATTCCACCTTCTTAACGGGATATCCATAATAGGTATCACCCTTAGAGTTTAAATACTTTCTAAATTCTATGAGTTTTTTGACATTGGTGTCATTCGAGTGTATTTATCCTTAGTTGGACTCTTACTATATAAATGGAAACATTTTTTGATGGGTTTTCATGGTATCATTGACTTTTTTAGGATTTAAAATTGGTTAATGCTCATTTTCAGCATGTTAAACTTGCCTCTGGTATGGTTAGCTGCTTTTTAGGTTGTTTTCCATCTCTTATCCACAATGATGGATGAATCAGTACACCGTCATCCATGTTAAAAAATTTCTTATTTCTCAATAACCTCAAGGTAGTTTTAATTCATGTATGTCGTTGTCGATAAGTTATTAATGTTTTAATAGACTAGACAAGTTAATTTGAATCATTAATCATTGTGTTTTTAAATATGTACCCGGTCTTCTATATAGTAGATTGACTTGATCATTAATAGAATCAAAAATCTTTACAATGGTTGGAACGACTTCGTAGATACTCTGGTGTTTTGACATGCTAGTTTGTTTGGTTTTGAACTATTATGTCTAATTATTGTTGTGCACGACCATGGAACAGAGGATCGTCTTGTGCACATTGAAGAAGAATTTGGACTGGGTTAAATGTGAGCGGTTATCTTTTCTTTTCTTTCAATGACTTGGACAATCCTAAGGTGGGGAGCATTGTGTCATTTCTGGTAATTCTATGTCCTTCTAGGTAAAAGGTAGACAACCAAGAGGACCATTTGAAAATCACAATCTTTTATGAATTCCCTTAAGGATTACATGTTTTAATTATGTGTCGTTGTTTCTTGGAAACATAAAGTTCAAATGGTTGGTTGTGGATATATTCTTTGGAAAACATAATTGGTCATCACTAGAATTAAATGGTTAATCTTGAACAAATCAGGTAATTCCTCTGATGATAAGGTCTAGAGATCGTTTAATGATGGTGTGTCAGTAGGTGAAGCTGAGATTCTTCTCAAAATTTGACTGTAATAGTTCAAATGTGCTCTTATTCATCTTCTATCCTATTAGTGTACTCGTGTTATAATATGAGCATGTCCCCTATTATGGAATCCTCCTTGATGCACTAAGAGAGTGTCAGTCTTATGCCGCACTAATTTTTTGTTTCATTGGTATTGTTGGGTTATTCCCTTGGTTAGGTTGAAGCATGCCGCTAGGTTAATGTGAATGTGGTTTGAGGTTCGGTTGTATCTTCTGGAAAGCTTGTGGGGCTAGTTTTAGTTTGGTTGATCATAATTCAACTGTTTTTCTTTATTGAGGTTCTTGTAGTGGCCTCAAATTTAATTGAGTTTTCCCTATTTTGAAAATCATGACAGGAGCATCATAGCATTCTTAAAGGCATGTCTTATTAGGACATTCAAATTGCAGAGATATCGTGACTTGGAATTATCCCTTTTCTAATTTTAAAACCTAATGTGGGGATAAGATTAGGATTGATGATTAAAAAGATGATGACAAGGTCATGTATCTCTCACAAAGGGCTTGGGTAAGTATTTTTTTCATGTTTTAGCTGGAAACAAGCATTGGATCATGTTTTGATGGATTAAGTGTCATATTCTTAAGAAATTCATGAAGGTGTGTTGGGAATTGGAAATTTAACGCAACCTTTTAAATGAGACTTCACAACCCTTGTAGGTTGGGTGATGTGGTTTTTTATCCCAAAGGATTCTTAGGGATGATAATTTTTGTGGTGGGGAGGTTGTAACGTCATGTGTTTTATGTTGAGTTGAAATTCATGGGGAATTTGGATTTTTTGGGGTTACTGGACGTGATATTTTTTAAACCGAGCTTCAGAATGTTATTTGTGACTTGGAACCCCTATAATGTTTTTTGGACTTAGAAAAGGTTCTAAGAAGTCGACCGGGTGTCCCATTGAGTTTCAGGAGCATTGGGCATAAAAGATTAAAATTTTTTGAGGTTCTAACAGTGGAGCGTAGTTTTTCTAAAACTTTGAAGCCCTCAATGGAAACCATATGATGATTTTCCTTTACTTATTGAATTAATTAAATTAAAATTAAAGTAAATGATTTATTATTATTATTTTTATTGTTGTGATTATTATTATTATTATTATTAAGGTTATGTTTTAGGAAGCCAAAGGAGGTATATCCCCTCACCTTACCGACCCAACGTACTCATCCCCTTCCCTCTCCTAAGTGCACGATGACACCCCCTCCTAGAGCCCCCTTTAATCTCAGATTTATACTATATTTCTCTATATTTCTTGTTTGTTCATTCAATTTAAGGCCATATTCTCAACTATCTTCCCTTTCCAACAATTTTACTATCTCTCTGTCACCCGATATGGTTCGGACGAACCGCTAGAGTTTGTTTTAACTCATATGTTGGTTTTATTTCGAATTTAGAGTGTGTGGTGCATCTACTGGGACCCCATTGTGTGATTCTTGGAATCTAACACCTATGGAGAAGTGTATTTTGTTCATTTTGATTCTACACCGCCATTCTATGTGATGTTCTCTTCCAATTTCCTTGTTTCTCTTAGTTAATTTAGTGTATTTAATGTGTTTTTGAATCCCTATTATTTTATATATGTGTGTTAGTCCTTACCACAACATTTTTAGTTATTGAAAAACTTTCAGAGCATTTGATCATATTTGAAGGCATGAACACTCATTAATTGGCATCTATATATAAATATATATATATATATATATATATATATATATATATATTCCTCCTAAATTTTCTCTCATAGCGATAAGAATATGTACTTTAGATGAAAGGGTGTACATGTGTGTGTGTGTGTGTAAATGTATATGTATTCAGGTGTGGGGTAGTTTCAATTAGTTTCCAACAAATATTTCAAGTTCCAAGTGTCATCTTTTGTTTTTCTGAGTTAGAATCCCTATCATATGCCCCTTAAATTAAAATTTTATCTTATTTACTTGTTTATCTTATAGTCTAATCTTAAAATCTTTAATTTCTTTAATTGAGTGAAATGATTATGATTCAACATGATTTTCCTCATAAATCATGTCATGGTTTTATAATAAAAACCCTCCAATAGATGTGTAATGTTTTTGAAAACTCACAGTAATGATTTATGATTTTTATGATTCTGTGTATTATTGCATTTTATTAGTGATGAATGAGTTTTAAAATAAATGTTAAATATAATTAAATGAATTATTTATAAAAAATATAAACTTTTTATAATAAAACCCCTCCAACAGAGGTGCATTTTCAGCTAATTGAAAAATTAGTTTTTAGAATTTTATACTTGTTTGGATTATTTCATTGATCTTATATATTCTTTTCCATTGATAGATTAAGTGGAATGTTTAACACATGGTTTATTTTGTGTCATTAAATGGGGTGAATCTCTTATATATAAATTGTAAAAGACCTAGAGAAAACATTATGTTCTTGTACTATTTCATAAAATTGAATTATATGAACCACTTGTAATTTAATTGACTAATGAACCAATCACTTCCTAAGTGTTTTCATTGCTTCATAAATGGATTTTCTCAAGTTGGTAAGTTCTCAATTGTGTATGGTTCCTTCTATTATCCTTTCTTCCCCTTTTTAATAAATTTTCATTATTTTTATTTTATTAACATGAGTTTTTTATTTATTGGAATCCAATTATATATATATGCCTTGATTGACTAATCACTCTCTATGGGTCGGGATAGAACATGGGTTTCATATTAACGATTGGTGTTGGAGTCACATTGCATGTTTGGGTTACAACACGATGCACTAGGGTCGATGCTTTAGATTTATATATGAGGGCTTCCTAGGTGGTTATTATACTTCTGAGTGATACTAGTTCCCTATAAAAGAACCCATTAATGGACCCATTGGAAAGATGAATCCTCCATGCCTCGGGGGATACTGGGTCCTCTATGTGAGATACATGGGATGGGCTCAGAGTCACCATGCCTTGAGTGATTCCAGATACTCATTATGGATCTCATAGGTTGGAATTGATGGTATTGGATTATATCGGATATATCGTAGCAACACATGGGATTCTTTTATATCATCATGGCTGGGATTATACTCCACTATAAGATTTTACAGAGGTTTTTATGGTTTACCTTGTTGTTTATTATTTTTACCCTTATTGTTTTGAATATATTTTTTTCTTTTGGAGTGATATGTTTACTTAATGGCATGATATTACACATATATACCTTTCCATGTTGTTTTTGCCTTACTTGATACGGTTCACTTGACACAATCTAAGGAAGAACATGGGTTTCATATTAAGGACTCATGGATGCACTCACCATGCTCGGTGGGTTATGAACCAATGAACTGGGTGGATTCTTTATCTTTCTAGGTGAGGGATTCCCAGATGGTTTTTATAATCAATAGTGTTATTAGTTCCGTAGGGGGAAACCATGGATCGACCCATTGGAATGATTGTTACACCATGACTTGGGTGATAATGTTTCCTCTATGTGAGATAGCTGGGATGGACTCAGAGCCACCATGTCGCGAGTGTTGCCTAGAAGTCCTTATGGATCACCTAGGATGGGATCAGAGGTATCAAATTATATTGAATGATCTAATTTCGGTACATTGGATTATATTTAGATCACATTTTATGGGCATGGGACTCCACCATTGCAATAGAATGATTACTTGATTGTCGGTCTTTTGAGATGAATCCTTTAATATTGTTGTGATCTTGTGTTTATGATGTTCACTATTTATAATGTGGGATTTCCTGATATGACTTGTTAATGAGAACACAATATAGAGCACAAGCTTGTGGGTTTTCCTTCATGGATTCATGCTTTACTTTTCACTTGTATACATGCGATTCCTTTCATAGGTACCATATTCAGACTTTCGGCATAGGTCAAAGTAGGTTATATTGGGCATGTGTCTGTTTAGGAACTCGAAACAAGGTGTTGTCTCTTTATTTGATATTTTATATACATTTTTTCTATATGGAACACCTATTAATTTATAATGCACTATTTGTATTGGGCTAGACACTGTGGGTGCCGAGCTATTGAAATTTATTATCTCATTCCCTACTTGGGCACCCATTGCACTAGGCTACCCAAGTTGAAATTATATTTATAGGACCATGGGTTCTTGTTTCTGCTTCTTTCTTGTAACTAGGAGTTAGGCGCATAGGATTGTGTTGGAGCTCAGGATGCTCATAAAGATCACCGTTGAGTTTTTTAGTTCTTTTCTTCACTTGAGTCTTATATTTTATTATGTATTGTAAAGAAAGTTATAAGTTTTTTCTTTTGGTTATCTATCACTTAGATATGCATGCATTGTGAATGTGGCACTGTCCATATTTTATATTATATTTCTATAGTTATTCTTCTACTACTATTTGTCTTTCATTTATTATTACTGCTTATGATATTATCTAGTGATAAATATCTATATACCATAGTGTGGCTCTGATCATGAGGGTATATTCTCCCCTATATCAGCTATTTAGACCCTCACAGCTAGTCGACAGCCTCTGGCATATGGGGATGTGTGCTTGATGCCATGTGACCCACCGGTCTGGCTACCGTCTTAGTGGTAAGATATGTCAGGATGTTATAGTTTGATATAATAATTTAAAACTATTGCCTTCCAATAGGTATTTGGTAAGTATAACTGAAAATTGTACCCTTATATCTTGGTTTACTCCCCCCGCCTTGTAAACCCTTTTTAAACATATAGTGGTACATGATTTTTACTATTTTCACTATATTTTATGACCAAAATTAATTTTATATTATTAAATAATATTATTTATTCAAAATAAAATTATTTAATTCATTTTATCAAATTCAATTCATATAAGTGTTGGAATTAAATTTAAAATAAAAACCCCAAAAAACGTGATGAAATGTAGTTTTCCCCAAACAATTCTTTCATAATTACAAACATTTTATAAAAAATTACAACATAAAATTGATTTCAATTGCCTTAACTAGGTTATTAATAGTATAAATGAACTAATTATTCATTTAATTTATTTTAAAACAAAATTAAAATTTGAATTTTCTTTAAACGAGCAGACATATTTCAATAAAAAACTGTATTTTTCATTATTCAATGATAAATAAATATTTTCATAAAATTAGGAAAATTTCACTCAAAGATAATTATAACATCATGATTTCAAAAAATAAGTTCATTTTTCCAATAAATTTTATAAAAGTGGAAAATTTATATTATTTTCTCTCAAAATTCAATAAAAACTATTTTTAAGTAAAAATGTATTTTTGAAGAATATATAGACATTACTAAAACATTATGAATTATTTATAAATATATTTTCATTATATAAATCCATTTTACATAATTTTCAAAATGTCTTTATTTCTATTCATTCCCCAAATTTAATTTCTTGGTTATAATGGTATACTATATTATGGTCCATTTAGACTCGGGTTTGTGTGTATCACAAGATATCAAAGAAATTAAATTTATTTAAAGAGAAATATATCATAGTATTTAGGGGTGTTACATTATATCCCCATAAAATGAAATTTTACCATGAAATTACATCACTCGAATATAAAAAAATGATTATACCTATGTTTCATCACATCCTCAGGTTCCTAAGTAGATTATTTGAATTTTTGATTACTCCAGAGAGAATTAGTTGCATTAGTAGTATTCTTCCATTACACTCTATCTATAGGAGATAATAATTCTTCGGGTTGGTATTAATAGGAAATATAATTCACTAGTAGTAAAACCATTGATTTCAATACATGTGAAGGATCTGATATGCACTTACTGAGGGGAAATACATGGAATATACCATGTACTTGGGACATGTTCGATAGATGATGTAAATGATAAGATATTATCACTACTCAATCAAGAATATAAAAGGGGTTATTATACCTAATTCTCATATTTCCTTTATTTTTGAATAGCATAGCCTTATTCCAAGGATAAATTCATAGGAATACCTTCTCACAAAACTCGAACTCCATATTTCATAGTTGATTTTGGGATTTATGAATCTGTTAACTCTAAGCTACCCTGATATACTACATGATGTCTATGACTTTCGCTACCATGTCCTCAGATATGTCCGGCCCCAATAGATTTTTTTCTTTAGTTTCAACTCATTACATAGGAGTTCTTCACTTATTTCTATAAAGGTCATCATAAGGATAGATCTGATATCTTTATTGGCATCTGTTATTTTAAGAAAACTAGACTAAAAGAAGGTTTCCATACCAATAATATTGAAAATACATATAACAAAGTCTCGGTATATCCACATAGGCTTGAATGTTTCTCATAGACTAACCATCTATCTGAGGATGATGAGAATTACATAAATGAAACTTTGAATCCAGATCATGTTGAATACTTATCTATAACATCAAGGTAATCCTTTGATCCTGATTAGATATAATAAAATTTGTTACTCCATCCAATATTACCACTTACATAATGTATAAACTACTAACCTAAAAAAGATATAAATTATAGCTAATATAAATGAAGTGTGTTGAATTTATATAGTAGTTGACTACAAGGCAAATGAAATTATGTACTTTAGATATTTTGGGTATTCTAATGAAAAAATACAAGGTGATATTTTCCCATTTTCATTATAGTATGGGTAATAGTTATAACATAACATTAGACTTATATTTATTATTCTTAAATTGCTGACATACCATGAACTGAGATACATTCTCAACAATATCTCTATTCATGTTTTCTGACTAGAAATACTCTTTTAGATATGTATACAGACTTATATTTCTAAGATCAATAGAAAATGATGAACTATGTTCTTCATCCATCAACTACTTTATAAAATATGTTATATAAGGGATGCATACATGGTTCCTGAACCTTATCATTCCATCGTAATTTATTTTGGTCTCAAGAACATTTTTACCCTTATTTTTTAATTATACATCCTCTTTTTTCCCCTTTAATATTTACTTATATAGATAGTTCAACACTCTTCTAGTAAAGATAATATTTCTCTACTTGAATCATTATTTCTAGATCTATCATTTAAATGTTTAGAAATGTTAGATCATTTAATATCCTTAGTGTTGACATTCTGGAATGATCCTTTCAACTTAAAGCATTGGTTGCCTTATTTAATTTCTCAAGGAGGTAGTATATTTAGAATCCATAAAAATTAATCAACTCTAATATTATTCTTATACACATATTAAAATCTTTCTGAGTGAATATATAATTTACCTTTTATGATAAATTATTAGGTCACACATTACTCAATAAATATAACGTATTCATATCTTTAATGAAAAAATTACCACAGCTAACTCCAAATGTAGAGTTTGGTAATTTTTCTCAGGAACCTTTAATTTTTGAGAGGAATAAGTTATAACCTTATCACTATGCCTTAGTTATCATCACATTCCTTTATTTGATGCATCATTATAGATCAAAAACCCTTCTCTACTATAGTTTTGTGTAAGAAACTGGGCACTGACTATCCTTCTCATCTATTCCTTGAAATTTTCCTCACATTTATATAAACAATGGAAATTAGATCTACTCTAAGTAAAAAAATTTCATTAGACTAGGAGACCATGGAACACTATCCATAAAGTATTGATAATATCCATTAAAATGAAGAAAACTACATATCCTAGTCATATTGGTTAGTCTATTCCAACATTCAACAACTTTCATCATTAATGGATACACTAATATACCCACAATTGAGATTATATAAACCAAAAATGAATCTTTGTTTATCCAAAATGCAGCCTTGTTAAAGTGTGCATACATATTATACTTCCTTAATCTCTTTTGAACAATTCTTATGTGATCTCCATTATCTTATATTCTCTTCAAATATATAAGAATATCATCTATAAAGACTACCACAAATAAATCAAGGTAATATCTAAAGATTTTATTCATTAAATCTATGGAGATAACAGGTTAATTAAAATGACCAAATGATATCTGTATAAATGCATAGTGTCTGTACCATATAAAAATTCAACCTTGTGTATGACTTCACTTTTTACCCCCAATTGGTAGTATCCAAATTGAAGATCATTCTTGTGAAATTATTTACTGCCACAAAATTGATAAAATAATTTATCAATATGAGTTAGAGGATAATTATTCTTGACTATGATCATGTTCAGTTCCCAATAATCAATGTAGAGTCACATTTATCCAAATATATTATTAAAAACTATGGTGATAAACATGTCAAAATGAATATTTTCTCAATATTCTCCATGATTTTTTCTTTAATTATTGCAACTCAATTAGGGCCATTATATATTGTATTTTAAATAGGTGAAAAACTAGGTATGCGTTCTATTGGAATATAAATTTCAAAAATATGAATAAGAATAAGAAATTATTATGTAAATACATCAGATAAATTTTATAAAATAGTAATATAATGAATTATGACTTTGTACCTAACTATATAAGATAAATAGCCCTTTTGAATAGAAACCAAGAGCCATACAATTAAGGTAATTTCTCTTTTATGTTAGTTTATATTATTGAACGGATAGATTATCATAGATTGGTTTAGAATATAAAAGTTGGCTTCCCTTCTTTATAAATTGATGTTTGATTTATATAAATAAATAAAATTCATTCCCAAAATAACATCGAATTAATCTAAAGAGAAAAAAATAATAATTTTAGGATGTATTTTTACACAATATTCAATCCGATAATGGTAATAAACTTCAAATAAAATCATCATACCACTAAAATGTTTCATTACTAATTAAAAATATAATCATTGAGGTGGTATTTTTATATGCTTATAAATTTTTTCAAATATAAAATAGTGGTCAGATTTAAAATCAAATAAAATGTTGGTACTTCTAGAGTGAATGGTTGGATAAACTTTCACCACTTTGTTATCATTCACCACTTCAACAATAATGATCGCATTAGATTTACATTTTTCTCCATGATTAAGAGTTGTATGATGTCAATCGCTGTCATTAAACTTCATTTTTGGGGACTGGTTAGGGTAATACACATACTACTTGAATTTAAAAAAAATTGGAGTGTACGTGGTGAATTTTGTGGTGTTTTATCTCCATTATTAGCTAACTTCATCTTCCCATCACTTCAGCATTTGATTACTTGATGACCATCCTTTAAAAAACTAATACATTTATTAATACTCTTAAAAAAATTTCCTTCATGTATCTTTCTACACATTAAGAATATATAAAATACCATTTTCTTATCTCAATGGTTTTTATATATAGAATTTTATTTGAAACCCATATTTCTTTTCTTATCAAAATAATGAGATTGATTGGTAAATAAAATCACTATTTCCACATTCATAACACATATAATGATTTATTCATAGATACTGAATTCCCTTATGACAAACTCATATTGGATACTTGGTTTTAAGAAACTGAATAATCAAGTAATCTTACATTATGGTCAGATGATAGTACTAAAATCATACTTCATAATTCTTGTAAAATATTCCTTATAAGTACTAAGGTATTCATCATCCTTCTTCATTATCTAAAATAATTCCTTCACAATTTTCCTATAAATAATATAAGAAATGTTATTCTTAAATAATAATCTGTTAAAATCATCCCACTCAATAGAGTCAATTTTTCAATATTTCCTTCTGTTCTTGATAAGATCATTTAATTGATATGATTCACCTTCCTAATATTAATAAACTAAAATATCATTTTCATATCCAAATCCCTTGAGAACATAAAATATTTTTTCTATGGTACTAATCCATTTCTTAGAAAATAGTGGTTCAGTATACCCACTAAAATAATGTAGATGATTCCATATGAAGGACTCAACATAATAGTATTCCCTCAATTTCTTATTTGGAAGCTTATCATAACTCATATATTGAAAAAATTTAATAAGAATAACCACATTATTTTTCATTCTATATCCCATAAAATATGGTTCTAATGAGTAAAATCATTAAATTTTCCATCACATTTAACAATAACAAAATTTCTTCAGATTATATCCATTAACTAAAATCACAAATTATAGTGTGAGAAAAAATAATCCTAGTGGGAATCCACATAATCGTGAAAGATATTTTATATGATGTCTAAATCATGAAACCACATTTTAAATATATGACACCTTAGGATTAACCTTTTACACTCATGGTTAGTATCTATTCAAATCCATCATAATAGTTCATAAATTGAATTTTAATAAACCCAAAAATATTCCTCAGAAGTTTAAAACTAGGTACACAGTAAGGGAATACTCTATATGCCCTAGAATGATGGTCAAGATATAGTCATTCAACTCTTCTTGGGGTTATTACCCCTAGATTCATATATTCTAAAATTTAGTCCATTTTTAGTATCCATGTATGGATTTATTTCTAGGGAAATCAAT
This sequence comes from Viscum album, assembly GCA_963277665.1. NCBI lineage: Eukaryota > Viridiplantae > Streptophyta > Magnoliopsida > Santalales > Viscaceae > Viscum > Viscum album. Next base: position 158,154,615 of record OY728155.1, on the reverse strand, counting down.
TAATATTTTACAAATAAAAACATTATGATTTTATCTAACACTTAAGCCTTTACATAAAATTTTTACCATATTTTTTTAATATTAATATCCAAAGATTGAAATAACCACACTATAATACTAACTATAGTGAAAATACTTTTCATATAGAGATATTACATTTTAATAGATGAATATTCAATAAAATTTAAAAATACACGCCATATGATTATTAAGGTTTAGTGTATTTGGATACAAGATAGGCAATATTTTTATTTCATGAAATATATTCAACAAATCCCACAAATATCATCTCAGATGGAACTATTCTTATACATTCTCAACATAAAACCATTATTCAAGACCTATATAAAGTAAATGTAAGAAATATTGACCTCGTGTTCTTATTAAGGTTAAACAAGGAGGATATAAATGATCACTTAAAATTAACATGATAATAAGTGTATAAGAACAACAACATAACATGTGAAAAAACATCAAGAATATAATATATCATAATCTTGAGTCATCGCATAAATCTTGATAGTTTATAAGACAATAATCACAGAGGAATCAAATAACATTATCCATAAGAGCATAACATTTGTACAATACATAAGTTTGTGGAATTCATATAATAATAGAAAAACATTTCCTTGACCATGGATTAATTCCAAGAATATCATAGGGTATTGAATTCACTCCTTATTCCAATATATCCTTAGTTAAGGTTCACTACCAACATTATCATAGTATATGTCCCTTACTGAACATGATTCACTCCTGATTCTAGTCCATATAATATAATGATAAATCCATATTTACCCAATTCATTGGAGAGATATATAATTCTGATCCCACCTATAACATAATTAAAATACATTCATTTTATATCCACAAGATCATAAATCATTCATTATATATCATTACACTAGGAAGGGAAATGGGTTTCATATCCATTTCAACATTTCATCAGAACTTAATCCATGAAAAATAAATGGGTTTCATATAAATATCATCATCATAATCATAAAACATATAGAGAAAGAATATTTATGGTATCATTGGATCATATTCCTTCTAAATCATAAGTATGTAATCTTAAATGAAAATTTCCTTTCAAAGATCAGTTGAAATATTTCTTGAGAAAAATAACCTTCAAAATTTTAATTCACTTATTCAAAATTAATAAATTACTAAATATTAAGGAAAACAATTTTTTGAAAATATAATTGGAAATTTTTAATTAAATCCTCCAATTATTAATTGGTTATGATGATGGGAAATATTTTTCATATAACATTGTTAAATCAAATATTCCTTCAACATTTTTTGATAAAAAATAAAAAATTCAACATTCCCAAAATGAAAAGATGATTCCCATGAAAAAATATTATAATGTAAAATATGGATAAAATTGACTTTAAAATTAAAATGATATTAGAATAAAAAAATTACACTATTTTTAATAAAACATGGACATGGATGAAAAATATTCTTGATCAAAGAGAAAATAAATTATGTTTCACTTAAAACATTTTCTTAATAACATTAAGTCCTAAGAGATGAAAATAGAAGTATTACTTAAAAAGTTTATGGATAAATAGATGAGAAGAAAATTAAATGGTTTTAATATATAAGTATCATATATTTTTCTTCAATATAAATTCAAGCAAAAACAATCGTGATTTAATTGATATTGAAATATAAATTTATTACCACTTTGGTAACATTAAAATGAAAACAACATGAGAGATATTGACATAGATGGATTTGTATATCCTCATAATTTTCATGATAATATTCAGAAAAATAAATTCATTATCAATATATACACAACATAAAATAATCACGTGGTGAATAAGGAACGTTTCTCACATAAATATAAGTGAGAAAAAAATATCTTACCTTAAGTTTGACTTTCATAAAAAGTGAAATAAAATCTTGTAAAATAAATTTAAATTTATTATAATTATATAAGAGAGTCAATAACATAATTAAATTTTCATATATGATCCACTTGTAACATTTCATCACTTATTTATTAATAATTGTATGTTAAAAATGTTATTTTTGGGTGTTAACTGTTTCATTTTTCATGAGACTTTCAATTCAGTTGTTCTTGCCCTTATAATTTGATCATGGTTAAATCATCTCAATAATATTAATAATTAAATAAATATAATATATATTCATTGTTTATATATTAATATTCATCCAAAAAAGTTATATATAGAAAATTTAATTACACCATTCATGGATATGGTGGGCTATATGTATGCATGCATGTTGTTTTCACTTTTGATGGATAGAAAAACATAAAGGTAAATAAAATTTCACCTATATAGAAAAATGGTTATATCATATATAAAATATATAAAAATTAAACCCATAATAATAACCCTCCATTAAATTTGGTGATGGAAAATGAATTGTATTTCTACGTGGATGTGATAGTCCAAATATATGCATGAGCGATACGTTTTCTTCTTATTTGATGGAAAATAAGTTGACTCATGGTGTTTAGATAATAATAATAATATTTACGTACATTTATAAGAATTAAGTTATCATTTAACAATTACTAAAACATAATTAGAAGAGGTATAAGAAGAAATAAATTGAAATATGTCAGGTTAGATGATTACCTCTTCTTTAGTAGGCCTTATTTAAATCCATTCTAAAAGAACCTTAGAATCATATTTTAAGAATAAAACCCGGTATAATTAGTGTAGAGAGAATTTTATAAGATAATTTTTTTTATTTTTGTTGACCAATATAGCTCAATTTAGTGTATATCATGGAAATAAGGGTCGTCTTTTTATAAATGGGGGAGTATGTGTGCTTGGGATTTCTAAATAGAATAAAATATTATAATGTCACACATTGTCCAAATGCTTCAAAATAGAAATATATTAGATGAAGGGATATTAGGAGGTCAAAATATCCTCATAAAATAGGATTTATACACTTTTAATTGTAAATTTTAACCTTATTTATTGGTTTAAACCCCAGTAAATCGCTTATAACCTTAACCGTGGTAACAAATACTTATTGTTTTTACAATTAATTATTCCTAAAAATTCAGTTGAACTTATTGAAAATTGTGATTCATTATTATTAAAATATGTAATCCATTTTATCAAATTCAATTCATATAAGTGGTCGAATTTAACTTAAAATTAAACCAGAAAACGTGATGAAAAGCAGTTTTCCAGAAAAAAATGTTTTTATAGGTATAAAAAGTTATTATATCAAAATACAACATGAACATGATTCCAATTACCTTAATTTTTTTATAATATAAATTAACTAATTTAAGTTTAAATATGTGAAAAATAAAATGAAATATTCTAAATTCGTTAAATAAAAATACAATTCCCAATAATAATCATTATTTTTCATTATTCATTGAAAAAACATTATTTTCAAAAAAAGTCTCAAAATTTCACTCTAAGCCAATTTTGACATAATAATTTTAAGAATTAAGTACATTTTTTCAAATAAATTTATATAATGTTTCAAAAATTATTTATGTCATTTTCTCAAAAAAACAATTTTTGAGGAAAAATATATTTCTGAAGCATATAATGAAAATACTAAAAATTTAGTTCTTATTTACTAATATATTTTTTTATCAAAAAAAATTATAAATAGTTTTAAAATTTTATTTATTTTTATTCACTCATCTTTTTTAATTTTTAGGTTATAATGTTATATTATATTATGGTTCATTTACACCCAGGTTTGCATGTATCACAACCTATCAAATAAATTAAATTTATTTGAAGATAAATAAACTATAATATCCTATGGTCATATATTTTACCACCTTGAAATGAATATCACCCAAGAAATTCCATCATTTTGATTCAAAAAAATGATGAGTTCTTTGTTTTATCACATCCACATGGTCTGAAGTAACTTCATTGAAATTATGATACCTCTAGAGAACAATAACCATGTGAGCTACCTTTTTAGTTGAACTTTATCTCTATGATCTAATAGTTATACCAATTGTTCATCATGGTAAAGATCATGATCTCGTAGTACAACCTTTGAGTTTAGTACATGTGAAGGATTATGTCATGACCCATCCCAAGGGGTTTGGACGTGACTACCTCAATCCCACCTTCCATAGGCCAGGGGTTGGTGACTAGAACCTAGAGGCTTTTCCTGAATAGAGAAGTCATTGCCTTAGAGATATGTACACACTAAAAAAGGGAAACTAGAGTAAACAAGAAACAAAAGTAAGGTTTAACCATGAGAGTAAAGTACAACCACAAGTACAATTGTAAACTGAAAACTCTGGGCTGGAATACAATCCCTAGAAATGGAAAGAAAAGTAAACAGCTATCGCATCTACCCTGGAGCTCTACTATGAGGGTAGTAATTGTAATTCTAATGTCGAAGAAAAGGATCTCAAATCCTCCTATTCCACTAAGCTCCCCCAAGTCCTGAACCTCCAATGTCTACCTCGTAGCATCAGTAGTCTGCACCAAACACACATGTGCGGGAAAAGCCCATGCAGGGGTGACTATAACAACTCAATAGGGGACCCCAAGACCCCCGAAGGTCTATGAGTAATTCACAAAAGAAAAACATCATAAGAAATACCACAAAGGTAATATCACAAGGATGATATAAATCATGAAGCACAAAGAAAAAGAGATAGCTCACTCTAACGGTATAACTTCAAGGATACTGAGATAGGGATGACTAGGCATAAAGCCAGATCATCCTGTATATAGTACCTCTAATACTGACCCGTATAAGTCAATATAGGCTAACTCATATTGGCCATTAGATGTTGACCCATATTGGTCACTGGTGATAACCCGTATTGGTCATTGGTGTTGACCCGTATTGGTCGTTGGATGCTGACTCGTATTGGTCACTGGTGTTGACCCGTATTGGTCATTGCTGATGAATCGTATTGGTTTCTGGTACAGTTGTTGGGATTATTAGTCATATAGGTATATCATCCCACTCTAGAGTTTCTAATGCTGAATCGTATTGGTCGTAATTCTTCTTCATGTCACAACCAGCCACTATAATCATGCACGAAGCATTCATAATCTCCGAAAGATTCTTCACCTCAAACCATCAGTCATATTGCAACTGGTATGACGTCCAACAAAAAACATACCCAAGGGACCTCCATGTCATAGGGGTCCCAATGTGATAAACGGTGCATCGATCGGATGCCCGGTCTGTGAGATATGGGAACTTTTGTAAAAAGGGACCGGTTGGATTCAAGTATGATCCAACCTAGGTCACAAATCCAACTATGTCAAATCTCACATAGTTTATCTCTGAAGTAACTTCTTATCACATGGATTCTTATGACATAGACGTTGCGTTGATCGAATGCCTGGTCTGTTAGTTATTGGCATTTTAGTGCTGATGAGCCAGTTGGATTCAGAGTCGATCCAACCTAGTCGTACTCCAAATTTCACCAAAACTCTTGTGGAGTATCTCAAAAGGACCGTATCTCTCTAAGGATCCTGGCACTACTTGCGGTTCATCAAACATACATCATGTTTGCAAGGTATGGACCTTTAAGTGTTTTTAGACCCGATAGGGATCTGGGTCTGGTCCGACCTGGTCGGACCGACCCGGTCGGGGCCGACCCGAGCTGGTCCGGGTCTGACCCCACCCAGCCTGAACTGGCTGGGGGTGTCCCGGTTGGGCTGGGCCATGGCGGGCTCGGCCTGCTGGGCCACCGACCGGCCCAGCCTGTCCTAGCTGGGCGGGGCTGCGAGAGGTCGGGTCCTCTGGGTCGTGGATCGGCCCGTTGGATGGGTGCGACCTGCCTAGTGGCACAGCCTGGCCTGATGGAATGTCCCATGCGGGGCGCGTGGTCTGACACTTGAATGGCTCATATATCCATTCGGTTTCACTTAAGGGTGGTACCACGTTGCACCGCATTATCTCTTGCGAGACCCATAGGAGGCAGGTCCCTTGCATGAACGCCACGACTCCCCTTTAACCTGGTGCATGATGGGGTTCCGCCTCTACCTCTGTGGTCGGACCGCTGTCGATCGCCTTTTTATCCACCGAGACATTGAGTAGAGTCATGCTCTTCTACGACTGGTGAGCACTGGCCTCTGTCTCCACCACTGGTGCTGGTCCCCGCTGCCAGTCTCTTGTGTCGGTTGCCGGTGGTGCTGCACCAGTGGTGCTCCCATGGGGCTTTGGCAATGCTATGGAGCTCCGTTTCCATTCTCTTCTGTGACTATGGGCCTCCTGGACTACTGCTATCACATCATTACCCTCTATCTCGTGTTTCTATCAAATTGGGAAAACTGTCCCCAAAGAACGCAATGACAATCAAAAGAGATGGAGGGTTCGGGCCTTGTTCGTTTGTCTCTCACCCTCTGTGTTATCATTATAACAAGTGTGAATAATTATTCATCACATTTCAAGAATTTTATACCACATGCCAACCTAAACCCCCTACCTCGAGATCTGTTGGAGGTGTCGCGGTTGCGGCGGGAGGAGCACCCACGTTTGATGGAGTCGTCAGCGTTCACCGGTCCCAGATCATTGACACCTGAGCTTTCATCCTCCTTCGGTGGATGTTGCTATAGAACTCCAACAAAGATTCCTCATTTGAGGAATTCGTGCCAAAACCCCACACCGAACTCCATTTAAAAAGGATGGGAAATTTGAGTAACACATTGAAGAATTTATGAGGTTCATTAAATGAATTAATGAACCTCTTTTAATTCACAATAGCGAAGTTACTCAATTTATTATTCAAGATATTAAATGTCTTTACAAGTCATCGGTCCCACCACCACCTCTCATTCATTGGAGAAAAAAAATAACAATTACATGTTATTTTATTATTTTTTAAAAAGTCCAAAAACTGTCTTTTTCTCCCGAACAACTGCAGTCGAAGTGAAGCATTCCTTAAGCGAATCTCGACGTTGAGGATTCAATGGTTATTTCAAATTTCAATTCTGAGTGCCGGTTCAAAAAAGAGAAAACTCCACCCGTGCATTTACTAAACGTACCTAAAAAGGTTCAGAAATTCATCCTAGGCACACCGGGCCCCGAAATCCCAAGCCATAAATTTTTGGAGACTTATAAAAATAAAAATAATTAAAAAAATAGATGGGATTTTATGGGTCTTTACATTCTCCCCACACTGGGGATTTACGTTCAGAAAATCCAAACAAGGATACACAAACAAAGATGGGTACTGGGCACACATATGAACCTCTAGCTCCCATGTTCTCTCCTAGAGATTCACGTGCTGCCATAGAACACGCACCAGAGGTATCGACCGCCCACAAAGGATCTCCTCCTATTGATCCTCTATCACCACTTGGTACTCTTTAAAAGTATCCCCTTCATTAATCATTAACTCTCTAGGGTCGATGACGTGATATGGGTCATGCGCGTATCTCCTCAACTCGGATATGTGGAAGACATCGTTCACCCTCTCTAACTATGGTGGTAGTATCAAGTAGTACGTCACCTTTCCAATCCTCCGAAGTATCAAGAATTGTCTGATAAACCTCGGTGATGGTTTTCTGCCGTGTCCTAATCTCTATATTCCCCATCAAGGGGAGACTCGAAAGAATACATGGTCCCCCTCCTAGAACTCAAGTGGTATCTATTGCCTATCATCATAAGACTTCTGGTGACTCTGTGTAGTCTTCATCCACTCTTGGATGACCTTTACCTTCTTAGTGGTAACCTGTACCATCTCTAGAACCACGAGTGTTGGCTCTCCTTGGTCCATCCAACACAAGGGTGATCTTCATGGTCATCCATACAATGCCTCGAAATGGGCCATACAAATGTTGAATTGATAGTTGTTTTTGTACACAAACTCCACCAAGGGTGGTGGTCCTCCCAACTATGACCAAAATCTAACAGACATGCACAAATCATTTCCTCCATGACCTGGATGGTCTGCTCCATCTGACCATCTTTATGCGGGTTAAAATATGTTCTCAAGTGAAGATGAGTCCCAAAAGCCTCTTTAAATCCTTTCCACAATCGGGCTGTGAAGCACGTGTCATGGTCTGAGACTATCTTCGAAGGCACCCCATGAAGTCACATGATCTCCTGAACATAGACACATCACATGCTCTCTACGAACCCTTCTCTCAAAATTCAAGGAAGTGAGGTGATTTGGTGAGTCGGTCAACGATTACCCAGATGGTATCGCGCCCTCTAGACGTACGTGGAAGTCCATTGATATCTCTTCCCACTTAAAATCTGGTATCTTTAGTGGTTGGGTCAATCCTAGAGGTACCTAGTGCTCGGCCATCACTTGCTAGCAAGTAAGGCATCTAGAAACAAACTTTGCGAGAGCTCTCTTCATCCCTGGCCATCAGTACTGATGTTGGAGGTCCTAATACATCTGCATCATGCCTGGATGTACTTCCAAGGGGGATATATGGAACTCCCTCATCACCTCCTCTCGTAGCGCCACTGGTACAAATGTACATACTCTTAAAATTATAGTGTTCTCCCCACCTTCATAATATCTGTCAAGTTCATGGCCTAAGAATATCTTAGCACATGTAGTCTCACAATTGATGACTTCAGGTTGTGCCTCCCTGTCTCACTGAATGAGTGGAGGGGAAACTACCATCAACTGGAGGTAGACTATCTCATTTCTATCCATATAGGATATCTGAAGTGAGGCTAACTGCTCTAAACCCTCATTCAGTAGTGGAAAACTCGATATCCGGCTAAGTGCATCTGCCTCTACATTCTCCTTCCTTTGAGTATTGACTATCTCAAATTCATAGACCTGGAGGAACTCTATCCAATACCACTATCTCATATTCATGTCTTTCTGTGTGAAGATATATCTGAGGCTTTTGTGGTCTGAGTAAACAATGAAGTGCTCTCCCATCAAGTAGTGTCGCCACATATATAGTGCGAAGACTACTAATGCCATCTCCAAGACCTGAGTCGCATAATTTATCTCATGAGGCCTCAACTGTTGTGATCCATAAGTAATCATTGCATTATCCTGTATTAGGATGCAACCCAGTCTGGTCCCTGATGCGTCATAGTAAACCAAATAGTCATTTCCCTCCTCCAGCAACCTCGGGATGGGAGCATTGGTCAAGATTTTCCTTAGCTATTGAAAGATCTCCAGGAAAGTCTCTGACCAAAGGAAGGTTTACCCTTCATTGTTAAGGCAATCATAGGTCGTGATACTCTAGAGAAATTCGGTATGAGCCTCCAATAGTAGCCTTCTAATCCAAGGAATTTCCGCACCTCAGTAACACTCCTTGGTGGCTCCCAAGCAAGTACGGATTCGATCATCATTGGATCCACTGCAACTCCAGCCTCTAAGATAACGTGTCCTAAGAAGTGGAACTTCTGTATCCAACACTCACACTTCGAGAGCTTCCAATATAATTGGTCACCCCATAGTGTGTCCAAAACAATCCTCAAGTGTACAACATACTCTTCCCTCAGACGCTGAGTACACACAGATGTCATCGATGAAGACCACTAAAAACCGGTCTAAGAAGTCCTAGAAGATCCTATTAATGGGACCCATGAAAACTATAGGGGCGTTCAAAATGCCTAAGGGCATCTCTTGGTATTCTTAATATCTATACTGGCATCTAAAGGCCGTCTTTCGGATGTCCTCATTCCGCACATGAAGCTAGTGATAGCCAGATCTGAGGTCTATCTTTGAGAACCACTTCGCTCCTTTCAACAAATCAAACAAATCATTATTCCTCGAAAGTGGATACTTTTTCTTCACATTCACCTAGTTTAGGCACCAAAAGTCCACACATAACCTGAAACATCCACCTTAATTCTTTGGATACAACATTGGGGACTCCCATAGAGAAACCCTGGGCCTTACGAATCCCTTCCTCTATAAGTCCTCTAACTGTACCATCTACTCCCGGAGCTCCTCAGGGGCCATCCAATATGATGGTGTAGATATAGATGTATTTTTTGGGTATAAGTCAATGCATAAGTCTACCTATCTACGAGGAGGTAGTCTTGGGGCATCTTCTGGAAGGACGTCCTCATGCTCGTCCACCACCATTGCGAACTATGGACTCACCTCATCTGTTGTGTTGAAAGACACGCAAGCCATCTGACATGTAATCAGCTTCACCCTCTTGAGCGCACATCCATCTTGTGATTCTCTATTTTCCTTCAAACCAAAAAAGAAAAACATGCCTCCAACTACGTGAATACATCACATTGTAGGTCTCATGCAGTAAATCTTTGCGTAAACTGCTGATAGCCAATCCATGCCTAGAATGATGTCTTATGGATTTAGCGCTGCTACTAGAAGATCCCATCTGAAACTATCTCCTACAAGAGTAAGATAAATCTATCTATACTAGTTTTTTACTGCTGAATCTCCTCTCGTAGGAGTATCAAAATGGAAAGATCAAGCTAAAAGCTCAGTTGGAATCTCAGATTCTTGATCTAAGTCCACGTCAAAGAAATGATGGATAACACCTATGTCGATAAGCACTACTTCTAAAGTAGAGAAGAAATAGATCTTACCTCGTATCATCTTAAGGATGTCTGGATCATGAGCCTCTATTGCCTATAGCTTGGCCCATCCCTATCCAACTACTCCCTGAGCTCGTGGTGGACTGCCTGAGGGTGGTGGTCGTAATTCTTGGTGACCAAAACCACCTCCCGATGCACGTCTTGATCCACTGACTCATCTTTCACCCAGCTGACACTCATTCTCTTACCGATGTCGCTGCCTCAGTGGCCCTTCCACCATTTGCTAATCATCCATGTGAGGGTTCAGATTGTTATGAGCTCTGTGAACCTGTCCCCCACAGGAAAAACTGATCATCCCTCGTTTGTAGCTCCCTCAGCCTCTCAAGCCTCACACCTCTGACCCTACATCCTTGAGTCACCCTCCGGAAGTTCTAGCCTACTTGGTCTTCTACATCATCCATCTACTACCGACTATAGATGACTATGCTACTTTTTGTTTATTAGGGGCTTTCACTATCAGTTCCTACTTTCCAAGGAAGCTCTCCATCAGCAAAGCTCTCTCTAGAACCCGAGCCTACATTAAGTTTCTGATAGAAACTGTCATAGCTCTGATCTCTCGTTGGAACCCCTACTAAAAGGTTTGATCCCTAAAGTAATGGTCCCCTACCATATTGGTGGAGTATTAGGAGAGGTCAATAAATATCTTTGAGTACTAAGCCACAATCTAGATTCCCTGTTGTAGATGCAACACCTCTTGAATATACACTGAGCGTAGTGTCGATGGCACAAACATAGCTCGAAAAAGGCTCTCAATGTCCGGCTAGGTGAGAAACATCTCCTCATGTAGCTGGAGCATCGAGATGCACTGTCATCCTCCTAAGCCCTGAAGAAGACTAGCGGCCAATATCTCCATCTGCTTGGCGGGTGCCTCTACTAAGAGAAAGACCCGCAAAATTGCCTCAAGCCTGTCCTCTACTACATGGGGGTCTGTCTCACCTTGAAACCTCAGACGCCTCTGTATCTGGAACTCATGGAACGTGCTCAGCTGTCATGCATGATACACAAGAAGCATTTGCTTCTCAAAAGGTGGAGGTTTTTCTGGTAAACCACATGATTATTCCATCATTTTGAGTGGTCCTCGTACCAACGCCTCCTCACTCGGCGGGCCACTTCTATGAACTCCAACAGGAATCCTAGATGGATATCTTCGAGGATGAATAATGTATGAAAAAGAAGTGAAATTGTCAATAAGTTATACCTAGTGAGCTAACTCACGAAATATCAAGAAAACTTTTCAAAACACTAGCAACTAGTGCTTTCAAATACTGAGTCAAAAAACATAATTTAGGGTCCTGGTCTATGGATATGTCAACTGCTGCACCAACACTAGACTCCCTATACTAAAAATCGAACTCAATACACTTTACACCATTTCATCATTAAAATTAGACTCTTAGTTATTCTAGTAGAACCAAACCTCCCTTTGATACCACTTTGTCGTGACCCGTCCCACGAGGCCCGTACATGATTACCCTAAGCCCGCCTTCCGTAGGCCAGGGGTTGGTGACTAGCACCTGAAGAATTTTCCAAACACATCAGGAATTACCTTAGAGACCTTTAAATACTCAAAAGGGAAACAAAAGTAAATAAACAAAAAAATTAAGGTATAACCATGAGAGTAAAGTACAACCACAAGTAAAATTGTAAACTAAAAACAATTGGTGAGAATACAAGCCCTAGAAATTCAAAAGAAAGTTAATAGTTGTCGCATTTTCCCAACAGATCTACCTGGAGGGTAGTAACTGAATGTCTAAAGTCGAAGAAGCGGATCTTGAGTTCTCTCATCTCACTAAGCTCCACCAAGTCCCGAACCTCTAAAGTCAGCCTTGGAGCATCATTAGTCTGCACCAGACACATATGTGCGGGCGGAGCCCGTGCAGGGGTGAGTATAACAAATCAATAGGGGACCCTGAGACCCCTGAAGGTCTCTTAGTAATCCGCAATGGAAAACATCACAATAAATACCACAAAGGTAATATCACAATTATTATCTAAATCATGAAGCTCAAAGAAAAAGTGACATCCCACTCTAACGGTATAACTTCATGGTTACTGGGATAGGGATGACTAGTCATAAATCTTGATCATTATATCCACAGTAACTCTATTGTTGACCTGTATAGGTCACTATAGGCTGACCTGTATTGGTTTCTAGATGATGACCAGTATTGGTCGCTGGTGGTAACCTGTATTGGTCACTGGTGCAGACCCATATTGGCCGTAGGATACTGACCCATATTGATCGTCAGTGCTGACCCATATTTATCGCTAGTGCTGACCCATATTATTTGTTGGTGCAGAGGTAGGTATGATTAGTCCTACATCTAGATCATCCCACTCTAGAGTTTCTGATGCTAACCCAAATTGGTAGCTTTTCTTCTTCATGTCACAGCCAACCACTGTATTCCTGCACAAAGCAAGCGTGATATTCAAAAGATTCTGCTCCTCAGTCCATCTGTCATATTTCAACTGGCACGAAGTCCTGCAAAAAACATACCCAAGGGACTGCCCTGTCATAGGAGTCCCAACGTGACAGATGGCTTGTCGATCAGATGCCCAGTCTGTGAGAAATGGGCACTTTTGTAAAAAGGGCCCAGTTGGATTCAAATATGATCCAACCCAGGTCACGTGTCAACCCCCATCAAAACTCACATAGAGCATATCCAAAGGAATTTCTTGTCACGGGATTCCTTATTCCACATACGACACATCAATCAGACACATGGACTGTTAGTTATTGTCATTTTAGTGCGGAGGGCCCGGTTGGATTTGGAGTCGATCCAACCTAGCCATACTCCATCTTTCTCCAAAACGCTCGTGGAGTATCTCAAAAAGACCATCAAACTCCAAGGATATAAGCACCACTGAAGGTTCTTAAAAAGGACGTTTGGTTTGTAATTTATGGCCCTTTAATCATTTCGGGGCCCGAGAGGAGTCCGGGTCCGGTCCAACTAACCTAGCACGACCCGACTCGGTCCGCCCCGAACTATCATGGGCCAACCTGGTGAGTCTGGTCCTTGGTAAGAGTTGAATGGATGGGCCCGCCAGGTGATGCGGCTCGGCCTGCTGGCACGCCCCGCTCGGGGCGTGCCGTCTGCCTCCCGAACAGCTCATAGAGCCGTTCGGTTTCACTTCAGGGCGGTGCCACCTAGCGCCACCTTGTCACCTACAGTACCCACAGTAGGCGTGTCCCTTGCCATCATGTCTGGGCATCGAGCCCCAAATCCACATCAATGTGGCATGTGACAAAAAATTATCATATAATTTCCTTTAATAAAAATTCATCCATACATAATCTTGATTAAATTGTGATAGAAACAAAAATCCCTTACAACATTAGTAACTTTTAAATAAAAGACTCCTGAAAGAGATAACCTTATATGGTATTTATATCCACATAATTTTCCTAATAATCATCATAAAAATACATTAATGGGAATTATTTAACCACATAAAATAAAAAGGTGGTGAATATGGCATGTTACCTACAAAAATTAAAGTGATATAAAACCCCCTTACCTCTAGTATAGTTTTCTTCAAAAACACCCCATTATCATGTATAATAAAACTAAATTTGTTATAATTATATAAAATATTCATTTATATACTTATAATATCATATTTGACCCAGCTATAACATTTCAACACCCATTTATTTATAAATTCTTATTAAAATCTTTATTTTGTGGTGTTAACTATTTCAATTTTAATGAGAATTTAATATTTGTGGTTATGGTCCTTGTACATTGGTCATGGTTTCAAATTCTATAGAAATTTAATAATTATATAAAAAACATATATATTTATATTCATCCATAAAATTTATAGATGGAAAAATTAATCACACCATTCATGGAGACAATATGTCATATGTTTGTAAGAATAGCGTTTTTGCTTTTCAATTGATGGAACAAAAGAAAGGTAAATAATAATTCACATTTAAATAATAATAATTATATTATATATATATATATATACTAACCATTCACAATTAAAATCCATGAAATATCATTATGTAAAATTAATTCTATCATTATCTAGAGGTGGTGTCCCACACATACGCACAAGTGATAGTTTCACTTCCAATTTGATGGGAAAGAGGGTGTGTAATGGTGGTTCCATAATTATAATAACATATTAGTATTTTTAGGATACATATCCTATTATTTTATGATTAACACCATATAATTGAATTTGGTATAAGAATAAATAAATCAAATGAGTTTGGGTAGGATGATTGCCTCTTCTTCGGTGATCTTCATTTAGATCCCTTCTTACTGACCCTTGGAATAGTCTATTAAGAATACTAGGACCCCTAATTTGTGGATATTTAAGTTTACAATATAATTGGTAACGTTTTGGTAAATATATATTGATAATTATTTTGAAAATTAGAGAAATTATTAGTGACCTTTTATAAGTGAGTGTGAGGAAACACGTGGGATTTCTTAAAAGAATAAAATATTATAATGTCATAATCAGTTCAAAATATTCTAAATGTATAGATATTCAATGATGGGATATTATGAGGTATAAATATGGATATAAAATAGGAATTATATTAGTTTAATTGTAAATATTACCGTTATCTGTTTTTTTAACCCCCTAATGAACCCAATTTAACCATCAATGTGATAGAAAATTTTTACTATTTTTATATTCATTATGAAAAAAAATTAATTTAAACATATTAAATAAAATTAATTATTATTATTCAAAATATATAATAATTTTTTTTAAAAAAATAATACACATATATGTAATAATTTAATTTAAAATTATACCCACAAAATGATATAAAAATCATTTTTCCATAAAAAATGTTTTCTTAAGAATAAATTTTTGTATAGAAACATCACACATAAAATTGATTCCAAAGAACCTAATTATATTAATAATAATATAAATTTAATAAATTTAATTTTCAATACTTTCAAAAAAATAAAACATTATATATTATTGAAACTAAAAAATATTTTTCAATAAAAATAAAAAAATTTCACTTTTCCTTGAAAAATCAATGTCTTTAGTAAATTCAATAAATTTTACTATGAGAAAATCTTTACACACTATTTTTTAAAATGAAGTTAATTTTTTAAAATAAATTTTCTAAAATTGGAAAAAACTAATTATATTATTTTCTAAAAAAAAGTAAAATCCATTTTTGACTAAAAATATATTCTTCAAGCATATAAATACTTTACTAAAAATTAAGTACTTGTTTATCAATATGTTTGATTTTCCTAAAAAATTATATAATATTCCAAAATTTCTTATTATTATTCACTCCACTAATTTAAAATTTGGTTTATAGCAGTATATTATATTATTGTTCATTTAGACTCCGGTGTGTGTGTGTGTATGGTATTCTATCAAAAAAATTAAATTCATTTTAAGATAAATATATCAAATTATCATAGGGTGTTACAGTGATGATTTTTTATGGTTCCATGAATTTTTATGAAGGTTTTATTGATATTTTTATAATCATAGGTTTTGGATTTATTAAAGGAACGCCTATTAATAATGAAGAGACCTTGATATAAATATATAACTATGAC
Organism: Viscum album; assembly: GCA_963277665.1. Lineage (NCBI taxonomy): Eukaryota > Viridiplantae > Streptophyta > Magnoliopsida > Santalales > Viscaceae > Viscum > Viscum album. Next base: position 158,138,548 of record OY728155.1, on the reverse strand, counting down.
ATTGAATGTAATGAATTTATTATATATTTAAAATAAGTGTGAGTTGTTTTGAAGATTTTTAAAGAAGGCTGAGATGGTGTGTTTATGAATGGAGAAGGCTGAGATGAATTCTAGACTAAATGTTTTGGGAATTTAGAAATTTTTTAAAAATTAGTAAATACACATATATAATGTTTTTAGTCATTTTAAATAAGGTAAAAAAATAATATGTAATTGTACACTAATATGATGAAGTAAAAAAGTAAGAGTAATTTGGGTTATGATGTAATATATCTTATTATGTGTTTTGGAAAAACGAAAGTGCTGAATTAAACCTTGTATACATAATGTTTTTGGGTGATATGTAATATCCAATAAAATAATTAAATTAAAAAATGTAAACATTAATTGTGATACTTACTATATAGATTTTTTACTTGGGGAAATTGGAGAAGTAATATATATTTATAGTGATATTTAAGATCCTTTGTAGGGTACTTAAGAGATTTGGGTTGGTGTATAACAAACCTTCATTTATCGCAGATGTGTAAAAGTAATATAAAAGAGATATTTCTGTCATCCAAGGTTTATGATATAAATTATTAATCATAAGATAATATTGATAATGTTGATGATTATGGATGACGGATCACCATTAGAATAATTTCAAAATCATTGATATACATACATATATTTCAATGGTTCTAATTATATAGAAATTTACATTACATGGTATAGGTTCATATCATATATATTATAGGATCTAGGGATTTGCGTCATGAAAATTAATTTATTCTAAAATAGTGTCATTTCATGTTACTGTACAAACATTAAATTAAAATATATATTTTATTGAAGCTTAAAGTGAAATCCAATACAAGGCTTTAAAAGGTTTAATGATCAAATTTGACTAATTTTAATGAGAATAAAATAGAGAAAATTATATATAATTAAAATTCCACGTATCAAATAGCTTTCCTATTCAAAAATATGAAAAATATTCCATATAATTTCCGAGAATATATAAAATTATTGTAGCCTTTTTTGGAATAGTTGAAAAATATTGAATATCTGGTTTTCACATGAAGTAGAGGCCAAAAAAATTGTTATATAAATTCCTGGTTGAAATAATTGAGGAGATCCCTAGAGGATTTTCATTAACACATCATGATCAATTCAAGGAATAAGTCTTGAATTGAACAGGTGTTACAAAATAACAAACTTATATTGGATAATGAGTAAAATAAGATAATTACATTATGGAATCATCTACATTTAAGTTAATATGTGTTGTTTTTTTGATTATGTGGAAGAAAACATATTTACAATCTTATTGAGTAGTTAATATCATTAAAACTTAGAGGATTTGAAGAGCAGTGAAAATGGACTATAATTGAGAATCAATTTTAAATTTATAATGCAATAATATTTATGTCTACATACTATTATTGAAGAGACCCTCATGTACAAAAACTGACTTTTCCTTCAAAAAATTAGTGTGAGATTGAGAAGAAGTTAGAGTATCCCTTCAATAAATAATGAGTTTCTCTTAAACATTGTTTGGTTAGTGTACCTTGGCCAAGATTAACCTTTACCTAAAATCATATTTTTACTGAAATATTGTTTTGTTTAATTGGTACACTATTCCATCACCATTTTTATTCTCCTTAGATTATCCTTTATTTGTGAACCATGAAAAATCCAAGTCTGTTATTGTTCTTTACTTTCTACATTCATATTTATTATTTTGTTAGATCATAAATTATAGGGTTATAGTTTGAATGTGTTATTTTAAACGATGCAATGGGATCTATATATCCTAGGGTATTGTTATATGATAATGTTTTTATTTATTGGACACCCTGATTCACCCTCTCCCCCTCTTTGGGTGATTTTATTCTATTTTCTTGATACCATTATTATTATACCAAAAAGGTTATGTGTTAAATATATAATTATATTTATTTATTTTTCATAAATATTAAATGATGAATCCTTCATCATTCAATGGTACTAACATTTGTGGTTATAAAAAATCAATTCTTATTTTCTTAGTCTAGTAAAAATTAGGTCATGGTTTATTTATCATGTGATTATGAGTTGAGAAAGGTATTCTAAATAATATATGATGATAAAACACAAAAGGTTTTGAAAACAATTATCAATGATGATGTGTTCAAAGAACCATTCAATGTGCCTATACTATTGATATTTGGAGTGTCTTGGGGATAACATATAAAAAATTAGTAAGATTGAAGTTATTAGTATGGTCAAACTCAAGATATTAATTTAAATATGTTTCTACTAACAAACCAGTGAAAACATATACAGAAGAATTTCATATTACAAATTTCAATAGAAATTGGTTTAGTAAAAATACTCACAGGAATAAATACACACCTACTGCAGTAAGTAAATTTGATATCAATAATAACGATACTTGTAGAATTGTTTTGAAAAAATCATTAATATTTGGAAATTTGTATTCCACCATGAATGATTCATAGGTTGGTGATTCAATTGAGGAAATAGTAATTATTTCAAGATAAAAAATCTAGGGAATGGTGTGGGGTGAACTTTTCATTCATAAAATAATTGTTTTTTGTGAATAAAAGTTTAAATAATTTAGAGGTTTCCTTTAGTGGAAACATCATGAGAATAGGTGAAAAATTAAGGCTTAAAGTGATATACCTAAATAAATTGTACATAAAGATTGTGGAAGACTATACACAAATAATGAATTGAAAAAAGTCATTATCCCTCCCAAAAAACTTGAAGAGATTATAAATTTAGGAAAGAAGATTGAATCAAGGTTAACAGATATAGATACCCATTTTATGGATAAAGATGACAAGATCATGGATCTTGAGTACAATTAAAAAAACTATAAATAAAATAATAAGATATATCTCATGGAAGAATCAACAAGAGGATGACATAAAAAAATATTTAATTGGAAAATTTGTTTAAAATTTTTGATAAATCGAATAGTGAAGACTGGTAAGAGAAGGTAGATAAAAGGATTTACTATTTTGGAATATTGGTAATTTCCCTGAGTGTGTGTCTAGATAAAAAAGGACTCAAATGTGGAATAAAATATTGTGCATAAATATGCCAATAAATAAATTATTACATAAGGTATGACTTTTATAGTATATGTTTTAATTGTTATAACCATGGAAATATGGATAGAAAATGAATAAATAGATGATAAAAATGTTTCATAATTAATTCCTCTATTATTATAACAAATGGAAAAGGATTTAATAACAAAATAAATTCTTTTGGGTTAAAAAATAGATTAACCATTTTATTTAAATAATTGTGCTTCATGAAGGGTATATCGAGCACTAATAATGGATTATTCATAATATCCATTTTGGGAAGAAATAAAAAAAATATTGAATGAATAGGAAAAAAGTTAGTATGGCTTAGTTAAAGATGTATGTTCACTTGAAGTGAGACTCTCTAATGATGAAAAGGTATTAGGTGTATCTAATTTAAATTGGTGAATAGTAACATTAATAATGTATTTGGTTTCATAAATCATATCACATGGTAATAACTGAAGACCCATTGGAGAGTTATCCTACAGTGGTAGAATGTTGAAGAAATATGAAAATTTGGATTATAAAAGGAAGAAACATGTACAAGTGTTATTTATCTCATAATGGAGATTTAATTAAAGCCAAAAATGGAGAACACCATAGAAAAAATTCAAAATGAAGTCTGCATAAGTGGTATCACTCTAGGGAAAACCAATAAAAAACTCTTGGAAAAACATTGGAATAAATTTATTTTCTTACTTAGGAAAAACACAATTCTTAACATGAGTATTTTTTAGAAGAAACCATCTCCCTCTGTTTTTATATGTTTTTAATTATTGGTTGAAGTGGTAAAGATTTAATATGGAGATATAATCCATGGTGTGTGATTGTACAAGAATGAGATAAATACAATAGGTTAGGTCAATTTTATTTTAGTTCATAAATTACATATAGCCTAAAAAGTTAAAATGGTATAAAGTAAAAATAAAAATCAGTGAGAAAATAATTGGAATTTCAAATTTGAATATGAAATTCCATACTATGATAAATATTCTTTAATATTGTAGAGACTGGTCTATAATTATAGTGGTGAAAAATATATATATATAATATAAATTTGTATCAACCTAGATATCATGATCAAAAATTTATATCATCAAATATCTTTGGTAGTATAATATTACTAAATAAGGACAATACATCTCAAGATAATAAGTTGCAACATTGAAGAAATTCATGTCTCTTTATTAATGTACTAATAATACAGTATCAGCTAATTGTTTTTTAGATACTAAAAGTTTTTTGGAAGACATTATCATAACCAAAAATTATTTTCCTAATGCTGAATATTATATCAATAATTGGAGTCAAGAGCTAAAGGAATTTGAGGGGAGTTGGTGATGATCATTTAAATACTGGTTAAATTCATTTTATAAATGACAAGACCTATGGATAAAGAAATAATAATGGATATCAAGTGGTGTATCAATTTTATCATAAATAAGTTATATAATTTGGTTTAACATATGGTAGGACTCACACACTATGGAATTTAATTTTCATTCCCTAATGTTTCTGCATAAGTGTGGTTTAGATCATTAGAAGAACTATTAGAGGAATTAAAATCTCAAACTCCAAGTATTTATGGAATTAAGTTTGTGGAGTGTAAACGTATAATGTTATTGACATATAATTTTATTGTTTATAATTATTTATAACATATTTGGATTAGATAATTTGATAATGAATCAATTGTAAGTAACTTGTTCACTTTTAGAAAACCGAGTAATATGAAATTTGATAGTGGATGCGGTTTAGGGCTTGAAAAATGGAAAATATAGAATTATTTTCTTCATCATATAGTATAAATGATGATGTATAAAAACTATATCTATTAGTGATTAGTAGTTCAAATGTATCAATAAAAAATTGGTTGAGAGACAAGGTTTCAAGGTGGTAAAATGAGATCAAGTTTTATTATTGTAGAATATTATAGAGATTCATAGTGAATATTTACATAATCATATTCTCTATAAATATGAATATTCTTGGTGTAGTGAGAAGATTATAGTATTTCTTGAAAATATGGTTTGAGAAGATTATTTAAAAGGAGGGAATGATGATGGTGAAGATACACATATAACATTAATGTTAAAAATGGGAATACAAAATTATGTATCTAGTGATAATGAAGTATTTGATTTTTTTTTGGAAAAGTAGAGTAATGAAGTGTATAAAATTCATATGTTTAGAGGATCCTGGATTATGGAATTACTGTCAAAAAAATAAAAAGTGGGTGATTGATTCAACTATTTGGTTGTATATTTTATTTATTGACAGTCAAAAATATTTAATGACGGTTGTGTATTTCATATAAGTTTTGAGAAGGGTTTGTTAATAGTGTTGACAATCACATGGGTCGTATTTTAGAATAAATGGATATAAATAGAAAATACACAATGAAATATCAATATATAAATCACATGGAATGTATAGAAATTATTATATCTTTAGATGATGTGTCGTTTATTTTAGATATTTTTTGTATATGGATAAGATGGTTTCAAGATGGTTGTAGAAGAATGAGATAAAGTCTAGTATAATTTTTTTTTTTAATTTCATATTTCAAGATAATTTGGTAAGTTCCCATACATAATGTTTTTCTACATGTTATTTTAGGGTATAGAACAACATATATAAGGGTTATGTAATATTATATAGTGTTATGTGACAGTAATATATGATAATATATAATATTTTTCAATCGGTGCTCTGAAAAAATGACAAAGTATTAAACTATATACTATATTTCAATTGAATGATACATAATATATTCTATAATACAAAAAATATGGTAAATTAAAAAACAAAAAATGTGATACATAATATTTTTTAGGATATTCACAGTGATATATAAAGTGTTATACATATGTACAACTAGGAATGATCTAGTTATTTATAGTGATATGTAAAAAACCTTTCAAGGTATGTTAGATATATGGGTAAGTGTATAAAAACATTCCTTTATAAAAAAAGTTAAAAAGGTGATACACATGAGTTATTTTTTTAAGAAGTCACCATCCATACATGTATTATGATAGAAATTATAATTCATAAAATATGATTCATAATATAGATGATCAAAGATATTATCACATCATGGAAAGAATGTTTATTCCACGAAGAGATATATATGGATTTTAGTGTTTCTTCCTACATGAAGATACCCAAACCATTTGAGAAGTTCATATTGTACAGAATAGAGGATCCAAGGTTATACTCCATGGAGAATATTCCAGACTACAAATCATTTACTATATGTAATCATGCTACAGTGCAATTAAAATATAAATTACATTGAAACTAAAAGGGAAATCCAAGATAAGTATTAAGGTGGTTTAAATATACTGTATTTAATAAGAATAAAAGAGGGAAAATAATATAGAATTAAAAGTGAGATAATCGAGATATTCCTAGAAATAAACAAATTTTATGATTTATAAGTATTTATTTTATGGATTTATATTCATCATAGTTTTATAAAGAATTTTCTAATAGTTTTAGATCTAATAATGAATAGCTTAATTTAAATAAATTATTTCCCCATGAATTACAGATTTTTATTTAAAAGAAAAATTACATGATTTTAGAAAATTATTTTTATAAAAAAAGACTTCATTTTTTGAATAAATATATCAAATATATCATTTAATGAATTATTAGGGATTTTTTCAAAAGAATGATTTTTGAGTGAATAATGAAAATGTTTATTTTTATAAAACTATCATTTATTTTCGTTAAAAAATTAATTGAAAAATCTCATTCTATTTTTGATTTAGATTTAATGTAATATAAGATACATGTTATTAAATATATTATAAAAAATTCTATAGAAATCAAAATTATTTTTTATTTTGGTCTAAGTTAATTTTTAAACATAATGGTGGGATTTCTTAAAAGAATTTATAACCATTATTTGGGAAAATTTTCATTTATAATAGTTCAAAGAAAACAGATATTTAGCATTATGGTTATATGAAAATAGAAAGCGTTTTTATTATGGGTTAAAATGAATTTTACAGGGGTTTTATGATGAAAAAGTGAAATATTCTAATTGTTTGGTTCATGATATGGTACTTGAGTAGTATAGATGGTGACAGGTGAGTTTGATATAGATCTCAAATGAATTGGGTAATGATGTAATTATAAAAGGAAAAATAATGTTGATAAATCTGATGGTTAATTATATGGAATTTGAAGAGATTTTTTTACTCTTATAGGGTTTAAACAAAATTGATCACAAGTTATGATTATGATTCTCCAATTTACCTATATTATTCATGAAGAAACGATTTCTATTGAAATATTCTTATTTCATGAGTAATAGAGTGTCTAAAGGAGAATGTTTTTCTTTTAAAGGGATTGTTTTCAAGAGTTCCCACATGGATTATGATTCCTTCATGGTTTTTTATTTTCATTATAAAGGGTCTAAATGGTTTTATTTGAAAAAAGATTGATTATCACTTTTGGAAATTTTTTATTTCTATGCTCAATGTTTTATTTTAAAAACGTTAAAGTCCTTGTGGGGTTTCATGCTTTTCATTGGACTAACATGGTTTATTTTATTTATATCCCTTTCTGAGATTTGTTTCTCATGACATGTTTTTAAATTATTTTCAATAGATCTAGGTATGAGAAGATATTTTTCCAATGTCAAGAATAGTATTATGGTTACTTTTATTAAATGAAACAAAAGAGTTCTTGATGAAATAAGGGTGAAAACATAAAGATTTATTTTTATGAAAAAAATTATACATTTTTTAAATGTCTACTATATCAAGTAATTGTTTTACCTAATTATCTTAAACTATAAATTTAAAAGATCCTATGATTTTAGGAAGGTGGAACCCTTATTATAGATTATGAAATTAAGGGGTATTTATGTTACAAGGCATTATAGTTGGTATTATAGTAAGGTTTAGAAAACTTTATAAGCAATGAGAATATTAAAATGATCTTTAATGAGACTCTTAATTACAGTTTTAATATCATGAGAAATAATTTAAAGATTTTTGTGTTGCTTCATCTAATCCATGTTTGTTGAGAATTTTTTTCCATAGATAAAACAAGATAGTTGACGTATGAAGGCATCAATGGGATAAAAATTTTCTGAATCAGAAACCTATAATGGCTGGGGTAGAGCAGTTTTTGTAATTTTGACTTGGAAGATGCAAGATACTAAAGGTGTAACCCATGAATGAGAGTTATTGAATTAGTCATATACGAACATGTTTATATTATAACATTTCATGAAACATCACCCTTAATAATTGGGTAGATCTTCGGACCAAGTTAAAGATGAAGGATGGATCAATACTCTAGAAAAAAAATATTTAAAATTTTGGGATGTATAAAACATAAAACATTTACCCTTTCGATTTATCATTTTGAATGCTAAGTCAATAAAAGGTGTTCTCTAATTAAAAATTGTGAGTAAAAACATAACATTGATGTTTTGGAGAGGGAATACATTAAATATATTTTTCATGAGAAGTATTTTCCTAAAGTTGTTTAGCCTAAAATGGAAAGACAATTTCTAGAGTTGATGAAAAATGAATAAGTCTTAGTGTCCAGTTATCAGGAAAATCTTACCAAATTATCTACGTTTGAGGAATGTTTTTTTCTAGACCATGATAGTAAAGTTAATATATTTTACATATTTTTAAAACCATGTTTAGAAAGATCTTTATAATATAGATATTTTAAAATTTTAGAGAAAGTTATTCATTGTATTTAGAAATCTTAGATGGAGTTTTTCAATACAATGTTCTTCATGATGACAAGAGTAATAAGCAGTCAATGAGGTAATAAATGGAGAAGTAGTCAACCAAAAAATATAGAGTTAATTCCACAAAAATTTCCAAATTTGGTAAAAGATATTATAAATAAAGTTTTCTGGGATAAAGAAAGTTTTATTAATGTGGTATGATTTTTCATTTTCCTTTTGGATGTAAGGGAAATATTTTTAATTATACTATTGATAAAAAAAATATATAGTTAACTATAAATGATATGTTTCAGCTTCCATTAGTTGGTTAATTATGCATATGCATGTCAAATGTTAGTTATTAATGGTGGGAACCATCAAGAAAAATAGAATAAGGGTGTGGAAGAAATTTTTTCTATGAATATGATAGATGTTATGTAACACCCCAAGGTATTGGAAATAAATATAGAATGAAATTTTATAATATAGCCATTAAAACACAACTTTTCCTCTTTTATGTTTGGAATTTTAAAAAATGATCATTTAGAGTTGTGTTCAGTAAGTCATTTGGAGTCTGATAGAACAAACTTGATTTTTTAGTACATAGTCACATACCCTTATGAATAGTAATATGAATAGTAATATGAACCAAATGAATTGTAAATTTTATTATTATTTTATTTTCTTAAGGCTAGAAGATAATAACATCTTGGTTAATTTTTCATTGTGATAAATAAGTAGTTGTAGAATTAGAACTGTTAATTTCTGAATTAAGTATGATTTTATTTAAAAGTTAAATTAATAATATTTAGAAAATTATTTTTCAAGAATTAACTTCACTTTGGAGTTCTACACGTCGAAAAATGGTAGGGGTTATGTTTTTGGATTTTTCTAAAATTCATGAATTTTTTATGAATAGTGAAATATGGTAAAATACCATATATTAAATTTATCAGTGAAATACACTATTAATGAAATAATAAGTGATGTAATCCCACTTGGTTAGAACTCACAAGCCATTATTACTATTAGGGGTCACATGAAACAATTATATTGGTTGTCTTGATGGAAATAATAAAATAATTAAATTAAATATTCAAAAATTACTCCTCTCCTCCACTATAAAACCCCCCACCATTACCTCTTCCAATAACTCCTCTCAAGCCTTGTGCATTCTCCCTATTCTGGCCTAATACCCTCCCAGCCTCCTCTCCCACATCTAGAAAGCTTTGGTCTCATTAAAAGACCAAAACCTCTCCCTTCATGAGGTTGTCAAGGAAGTTTGGGTCAACATGTAAATTCCTCTTTTCAATTCTCTATATTTCCTTTCAAGGTAATTTGTTTTTTTTTCAATTACCTCTCTTTATAAAAATTTTGTGATGACTCCAATACCTTATATGTACTGTAATTTTCTCATCATGGTAGAATAAGTTATCATCATCTTCCCATTTCTACCTCCTTTTATACTAGTAGCAAGAACACCATCCGAGATGTGTCAATTTTACACATTCAAGGACGATGGACTTTCGATTTCTTTTATCATTATAAATTCAGGTCATGAATCCATTCTTGTTATGGTTGAACCAAATTATTATATATAATATAACCTATTTAATATTCTTTAATCCCTTTGTTCAAATGGTATTAGGTTATAAATAAAAATGAGTTCGTTGTAATCAAAACCCACAAATTAACCAAAACAATTATCATTAAAGTTATATATGATAATTCATCCTATTTCCATGTAACCAAGTTATATAAATAAAAAATGACACATATTTATGTTCATAAATAATATATATGTTCAATTCTGGAGATTTACATCCATTCCACTTCATTACTTAAAAACATGTGAACCGAATATGAAAATAAGAGAAACGAACACTCTGGAACGACGAAAGTCTATACAATTACTAATAAATAAAGACATAAATGAACTAACCAGAATTATGATAAACTAAATAAATGTATAATAGGTTCTGAAATAAGATATTAATAAGTATAATTTCATATTTCAGGAACATAAGTACAAGAGTGGAACATGTTTGGAGTTAAGGTAAGGGTTTCTTCATCTCACTTCCATTTTTTGTGAGATTTTCCATATTCAATACTAATACTTTTGTATGGTGTGTGTATACTGACCATTGATTCCAAATATCATTAATATATTTATCTTCATGGTATTAAATCTATAACTTTTATGTTATTAATTTTTGGGGCATACGAATCGTTTGATTACAAAGTGGTAAGGGTTTTTTCACCCGAACATCCACTTTCATTCAGGATACTTTCATTGTCTAATTACCTCGATGTAATTCTTATGTATTGTTATGTACTCATCATATGTTTTATTTCAGTATCATATATATTTTTAAAAACCATAATCCTTACTTATTTTATGGATAGTTACACTATTTAAAAGGATCTTTCAAAATAGTTTCAAAAATACAAGCCTGATTGAAGGTAATTTCTCAATTTCTTACCTATTTTTAAGTGCACTCTATAATCTATATTTGGAAACCATTGTCTTTATAAAATCAATCATTTTGTTATGAAAATACTATCTTACTTCACTTCTAGTTTTATAAAAATATTTTTCCAAAATAACTCTTCTTTTCAAAATAAAAGAATATTTATCTCCAGAATTGCTTAATGATTTTATTAGAGTGTTTTCATCTAATTAAACACTCATGTTGATTCCATGGTATTATTGAGTTTTATCATTTATGAAGTCATTTACCATATTTTATTTAATGATTTATTACTAGCTCTATTTTGGATGATTTATCCTAACACCATTCACCATATTATTCCGAATGGTTAGTGTTTTATGTTTAATGACTGGGTAAATATAGTTACATTTCATATGATAGTTTCAATATGAATATATTTTTTGTTTATGTTTATCCTCGCTCATATGAGGAATGAATTTGACTTATTATGTGATGGGTGTGTACTGCTATATCCCGTAGATGCATCAGTAGGTCTCATGAGACAACTAGACGTGGAATTGGCCGAGGCCTTTCCCAATGTGATATGGATTTTGGCCGAGGCCATAATCACTATACATCTTGGCTAAGGCCACGAAAAAATGTTTCAGAATTTCCGGCATATGCACTTCTCTCATTATGAAGCTATTAGTTGAAAGTTCATGTGGTCATTCGACTAGTAGAATACCCATGATTATGTTTTAGTATGGAATTATTTACTCAGCTCATATTCCTGCCATAATGTGTTCAAGTTTATTATTAAAGGCATGTGTTTTAAATTATTCACCATGTGTAATGTTTATATTATATTTTTGTTGTATTTCTTACTCTTACTGAGAGTTTGAGCTCACCCCATTATTATTTTTCATTTTCTCAGGGCAATAAGAATTCGATTATGAATGACATGCTGAAATAACCTCGGAGTTATGGAAGTTGCCTAAAGAGTTTCAATGTTGTTTTTCATTTCAAGTTGTAATGATAAACTTATATATGTATCTTGTTTCCAATAATACTAAACTAATCGGTCCTTCGGGATTCATATTCCTTTTTTTTATGCCAATTTAACAAATAAGGCATCGGCTCTGGGAAACTAGGGTCGAGTCCTTACAGTTGGTATCAGAGGAAGTCTAGTAGAATACTTGGAAACTAGATTTAGAAAATGTAGAATTAGGGATGAGTACCTAAGCTAGTCTTTGAGGATATACATACAATAACGTCTTGGTATTTTGGTAAGGAATAGATTATGTGGATCTTTCATGCAATACATCCCTGTCTGGATACGAGTAGGTAGAGGTGGCTTTGGCACAGATGTATCTAGGGGTAAAACCCCAAAAGACTGCTTTGAGCTAGACTCGAATGGGAACTACTGCATGAAAATGGGCCTTGCTGCACTCTTGGTTATGACACTCTTGGGGGATATGCTTAGGATAATTCACATTTTCATTACTAGACATTATAAATGATTGAAATGTAAAATATTTCTCAAAGAAACCATATTTGTTAATATGGGATTAACCGTTCATAGGATCTCATTTTTTTTCTAAGCATTTTTTTAAGTTAAGATTATACATTGTGATTCATAACTTAATATAGTTTATTTCATTATCTAGATATAGCGATTAGTGGATGGAATGGAAATCGCACGAATGCACATGTCCCCTGTAGGGATTTTCCTCCGATGAAAGATAATGATGTTGGCTCTGGTGATGTGACTGGTGCTGAGCAACTCATAACTATACTTGGAACACTTACTCAGGTTATGAATAATAACCTTACCCATATGGAGCGTCTGGATCCACCATGTGGAGGAACCATCCTAGATCGCTTTATACAACAATAGCCTCCATCATTCAATGGGACTAAAAACCCGTTTGTAGTAGAGTAGTGGATATGTCACATTGAGAAGATATTTCTCGCCTTTGGATATAATGAAAGATAGAAGGTTGTCATGGCAGTCTGTTGTCTATTGGGAGATGCGGATCAGTGGTGGTCCTTAATCCAAACACAAAGGAGGAAAAAGAGATATAAGAGATGGAATGGAGGGATTTTAGAGAAATCATTTTAGAAAACTATTTCCCTCATGAGCAGTGAGCAGATATGGAGATACAATTCTTGAATATGAGGCAGAAGGAAAATGATAATGTTGCAAGGTATGAATCTAACTTCACAATATTATCAAGACATGCGGTGGACTACATACAAAATACAAGGAGAAAAATTGATTGATTCTTTGATGGCCTAAATCCATCCCTTCAGTGGGCACTAGTATCCCAATGTTTTTCATCATATAAGGTTATAGTTTCATATGCCATCAAGACAGAAAAATAATTCTCTAAGTCTTATGACTTTAAGGGAAAGCAAGAAAAAAAGAGGGATGCACAAAACCCTGGGAAAGGAAATAAGGAAACAGGGAAGAAGGGAAGAGTCTAATTTCCACCGTGTAACAATTGTGGAAGGAAACACCCTGGTGCATGCTTAAAAGGAAAAGTAGTATGCTACAAATGTGGTCAGAAAGTCCCTATTGCTGGTGATTGCAAAGAGAATAAGGAAGCCAATGATGTTCAATTCTATAGTTTTCGGGAGATGGGACACTATGATAATGATTTTCCAAAATGTCATGGAAATATGCAATAGAGAAGGCCAAGGGATCAGGTACAATCTTATGCAATCACAACTACAGAGGTTGAAGTTCCTAATGACGTTGTGGTAGGTACATTAATTATTTCCTTAAGTTTAGCCAATGCTTTATTTGATTCTGTATCATCGCATTTTTTCATATCTTCCCAGTTTGCTAAGAAAATTAGATATTTCAAATTTGATTTAAAAAGGGAGTTTTCAGTCAAAACTTCGAAGGGTAGTATCATTGCTACAAAGATCTGTGAATCAGTTCCCATTAGAGCATATAAATGGTCTTTATCTGTTAATCTCATCATCATGCCCATGATTGAATTTGATATAATCATTGGTATGGATTGGCTCTTGGACCATGATGAAAAAAATTATTGTAAGAAGAAGGAGGTTATGATTTTAGATGATGATGATAAAGAACACCTTATCTTTAGAGTAGAATCATCACTACCTAATTCTTATCCAGATCCACCCCGAGTAGATCAACATAATTCAATTATTGGGGAGGAAGAAAATGAAATAACAATGGGTGAGGAAAGGAATGTTCAAATAGAGGATGTACCTATTTTGAGAGAATATGTTGATGTGTTTCTAGAAGATTTACCTGTACATCCTCAAGAATGAGAAATTGAGTTTTCTATTGATTTAATTCTTGGTTCAAGGCCTATATCGATGACTCTTTATAGAATGGACACTGTGGAATTAGTGGAACTAAAGAAACAACTAGAGGAATTGAGTAATAGGGGATTTATTCGCCCTAGTGTTTCTCCATGGTGTGCCCCTGTCCTTTTTGTTAAGAAGAAAGATGGATCTATGAGGTTATGTGTCGACTATAGAGAGATCAATGTTATAAAAATAAAGAATAAGTATCCCCTACCATGCATTGATGATTTATTTGACAAACTGCATGGAGCTCAATACTTTTCAAATATTGACCTTCAATCTGGATATCATCAGTTGAGTGTGAAGAAGGAAGACATTTCAAAAACAGCGTTTTGAACTAGGTATAGGAATTACGAGTTTACAGTGATGCCTTTTGTATTGACTAATGCACCCTTTGTCTTCGTGGATCTAATGAATATAGTTTTCAAGGAATATCTCGATGACTTTTTGGTGGTATTTATTGATGATATCTGGGTATACTCCAATATCTATGAAGATCATGAAAATCACTTATGCATTATCCTGAAGACTCTTAGAAGGCATGAATTATATTGGAAGTTTACCATGTTTGAATTCTGGCTTCAGGAGATTTCTTTTCATAGCCATATTGTCTCTAAGGATGGAATCCTAGTTGATACTACAAAGAAAAAAAGGCAATCCAATATTGGCCCATGCCAACCAACATAATTGAGGTACGCAGTTTTATTGGCTTAGCAGGTTATTATCCGTGTTTCGTACAGAATTTCACCCGACTGGATAACCCGCTAATGAAGCTCACATGTAAAGTGGTTAAATATGTTTGGAAAAAATATT
The DNA here is from genome assembly GCA_963277665.1 of Viscum album. Taxonomy (NCBI): domain Eukaryota; kingdom Viridiplantae; phylum Streptophyta; class Magnoliopsida; order Santalales; family Viscaceae; genus Viscum; species Viscum album. The sequence goes on along the minus strand of OY728155.1, from coordinate 158,123,162 downwards.
GTGAAGAATTGTTCAAAGAACTTTTTATAAGATTAGTCAATTCTCATATATTGACTATACCATTGGGGAATGAATGGTTTGTTATTTATAGTGATGCTTCACAGAAAGGACTTGGTTGTGTCCTTATGAAAAATGATAGGGTTATTGCTTATGAATCAAAACAACTAAAAATTCATGAGAAAAACTATCTTACTCATGATCTTGAGTTAGCTGCTGTAATCTTAGATTTTAAGATATGGAGGCATTATCTCTATGGTGAAAAATATGAGATTTATACTGATCACAAGAGTTTGAAGTAAATTTTCTCACAGAAAGAACTCAACATGAGGCAAAGGATATGGCTTGAACTACTCAAGGATTATGATTGAACAATACACTACCACCTAGGGAAGGCAAATAAAGTGGCAGATGCATTGATAAGAAAGGATCATGGTGTTTTGAACAAGATGAGAGTTCAAAGGGATCCTATTTTCATGGATCTAGTAAAGATGGCTATGGGAATAACCATGGAAGGTGAAACATCAATGCTTTTTAAAATGGTTTCCAAATCATCATTACTAGAAAGGATAAAAATTTCTCAGGCTGATGATGACGAGTTTCAAAAGAAGATTAAAGCTGTTAATGATGGGAGATTGAGGGACTTTTTATATGAAGATGGAATTTTGAAATTTGGGAAGAGACTTTGTGTTCCTGATATACCTGATCTAAAAAGGGAATTGTTGGATGATGATTATAGTTCCAATTTCTCTATACACCCTGGAAGCACTAAGATGTATAGATATTTGAAGGACCATTTTTGGTGGGACAATATGAAGAGGGAGATTGAGGATTTTGTGTCAAGATATATGGTTTGTCAACAAGTGAAAGCTAGAAGGAAACAACCTATAGGATTATTTCTACCTCTTCACATACATGAGGGGAAATGGAATAATATCATTATGGACTTTGTCATGGGACTACCAAATACTCCTAGAAGGAACAATGTAATATGGTCCATTGTTGATCGTCTTACCAAGTCAACACATTTTCTTTCTATAAGAGAAGATCTACCACATGATCGTCTAGCAATACTATATATTAATGAGGTTGTGAGACTTCATGGAGAAACCATATCGATTGTTTCTGATCATGATCCATGTTTTACATCAAGATTCTGGAAAAGTCATCAGAAGGCCCTAGATATTGATCTTTGTTTAAGCACTGCAAACCCCCAAAAACTGATGGACAATCAGAATGGACAATTAAAACATTGGAAAATATGTTGAGGTCGTGTTCACTTGATTTTCAAGTAATGTGGGATCAGTATTTACCTCTCATAGAATTTTCCTACAACAATATCTTCCATTCAAGTATATAGATGGCACCCTATGAAGCATTATATGGGAGGCGATGTTGTACACCAACTTGCAGGGACAATTTTGGTGAAAGAAAGCTCGTGGGCCAAGAACATGTTGAAGAAACAATGGAGAGGGTGAAGATTATCCAGAACCATATCAAAATAGCTCAAAGTAGGCAAAAGAGAAATACTGATAACTAAAGGAAGGATATGGAATTTCAGGTAGGAGATCATGTTTTCATGAAGGTATCTCCATGGAAGGGAGTTATACATTTCGGTAAGAAAGGTAAATTGAGTCCCATGTTCATAGGACCTTTTGAAATTCTGGACCGAATTGGAGCCGTAGCATACCGTTTGGCAATTTCACCATGTCTCTCCAAGGTTCACAATGTGTTCCACGTGTCAATGTTATGAAAGTACATGCCAGACCCAACACATATACTCACTTATGAAGAAGTGGAACCTAAGCCCGATCTATCTTACTGTGAGGAGCCTATCACGATTATTGATACTAGAGAACAAGTATTGAGAAATCGGATGACTTTTCTGGTGAAGGTTCTATGGAGGAACCATAAGATGGAGGAAGCAACATGGGAGCCTAAGGAGCTAATGTTAAAGACATACCCGAATCTTCTTATGTAATATTCTGTGAATTTCTAGGATGAAATTTTTTTGAGGGGAGAATGTAACACCCCATGGTTTTGAACATAAATATAGAATGGAATTTTATAATATAGCCATTAAAACACAACTTTTCCTTTTCTGTGTTTCTAATTTCAAAAAATGGTCATCTAGAGTTGTGTTCAGTAAGTCATTTGGAGTTTGATAGAACAAACATCATTTTTTAGTAAATAGTAACATACCATTATGAATAGTAATATGAATATAAATATGACCCTAATGAATAATAAATTTTATTATTATTTTATTTTCTTAAGGATAGAAGATAATAACATCCTGGTTAATTTTTCATTTTGATAAAGAAGTAGTTGTAGAATTAGAACTGTTAATTTTTTAATTAAGTATGGTTTTCTCTAAAAGTTAAATTAATAATATTTAGAAAATTATTTTTCAATAATGGACTTCACTTTTTTATTATACACTTTGAAAAATGGTAGGGTTGAATTTTTGGGATTTTTCTGAAATTCTTAAATTTTTTATGAATAGTGAAATACGGTAAAATACCGTATATTCTATTTATCAGTTAAATTCACTATATATGACCTGATAAGTGATGTAAGACCACTTGGTTCGAACTCACATACCATTATTACTATTGGGGGTCACATGAAACAATATTATTGGTTGTCTTGATGGAAATAGAAAAATAATGAAATTAAATATTGAAAATTACTCCTCTCCTCCACTATAAAAACCCCCCACCACTACCTCTTCCAATCACTCTTCTCAGGCCTTGTGCCTTCTACAAATTCTATCCAAATACCCTCCCAACCTCCTCTCCCAAGTCCAAAAAGCTTTGGTCTCATTAAAAGACCAAAACTTCTCCCTTAAGGAGGTTCTCAAGGAAGTTTGGTTCAAGATGTAAATTCCTCTTTTCAATTCTTTGCCTTTCCTTTCATGTTAATTTGTTTTCTCATTCAATTAACTCTATTTATCCAAATTTTGTGATGAATCTATTACCTTATATGTACTGTAATGTTCACATAATATTGTAATAAGTTATCATCATCTTCCCCTTTATACCTTCTTTTATACTAGTAGCAAGAACACTATCTGAGATGTGTCAATTTTACACATTCAAGGATGATGGCCTTTCGATTTCTTTTATCATTCTAAATTATGGTCATGAAACGATTATTGGTATGGTTCAACCAGATTATTATATATAATATAACCTATTTAAGATTCTGTAATCCCATTCTTCAAATGGTATTAGGTTATAAATAAAAATGAGTTCGTTGTAATCAAAACCCACAAATTAACCAAAACAATTATCATTAAAGTTATATATGATAATTCATCCTCTTTCCTTGTAACCAAGTTATATAAATAAACCATAACACCTATTTATGTTCATAAATAATATATAATTTCAATTATGGAGATCTACATCCATTACACTTCATTACTTAAAAACAAGTTAACCGAATATGAAAATAAGAGAAACGAACACTCTCGAAAGATGAAAGTCTATACAATAACTAATCAATAAAGACATAAATGAACTAAGCATAATTGTGATAAACTAAATAAATGTATAATAGGTTCTGAAATAAGTTATTAATAACTATAATTTTATATTCCAGGATCTTAAGTACAAGAGCGGAACACGTTCAGAGTTAAGGTAAGGGTTTCTTCATCTCACTTCCATTTTCATGAGATTTTCCATATTCACTACTAATACTTTTGTATGGTGTATGTACACTAACCATTGATTAAACATATCATTAATATATTTATCTTCATGGTATTAAATCTATAACTTTTATGTTATTAACTTTTGGTGCATACAAATCGTTTGATTACAAAGTGGTAAGGGGTTTTCCACCCAAACTTCCACTTTCATTCGGGATACTTTCATTGTCTAATTACCTCGATGTAATTCTTATGTATTGTCATGTAATCAGAATATGTTCTGTTTGAGTATCATATATATTTTTACAAACCATAATACTTCCTTATTTTATGGATAGTTACACTATTTAAAATGAACTATCAAAATTGTTTCAAAAATACAAGCCCGATTCAAGGGAATTTCTCAAATTCTTACCTATTTTTAAGGGAACTCTATAATCTTTATTTGGAAACCATTATCTTTATAAAATCACTCATTTTATTATGAAAATAATATTTTACTTCTCTTCTGTTTTTATACAAAGTTTTTTCCAAAATAACTCTTCTTTTCAAAATAAAAGATTATTTATCTCCAGAATTGCTTAATGATTTTATAAGAGTGTTTTCATATAATTCAACACTCTTGTTTTTTCCATGGTATTATTGAGTTTAATCATTTATGAAGTCATCTACCATATTTTATTTAATATTTTATGACTAACTCTATTGTGGATGATCTATCCTAAAAACATTCACCATATTATTCTAAATGGTTAGTGTTTTATGTTTAATGATTGGGGAAATATAGTTACATTTCATATGATAGTTTCAATATGTATATATTTGTTGTTTATATTTATCCTTGCTCATATGAGGAAATCATTGGACTTATTATGTGATCGGTGGGGCCCTCTATAGCCCCTCGATGCATCGGTAGGTCTCATGAGACAACTAGACGTGGAATTGGCCGAGGCCTTTCCCAATGTGATATGGATTTTGGCCAAGGCCTTAATCACTAAACGTCTTGGCCGAGGCCATGAAAAAATGTTTCAGAATGTACAGAATATGCACTTCCCTTATTATGAAGTAATTATTTGAAAGGTCATATGGTTATTTGACTAGTATAATACCCATGATTATGTTTTACTATGGAATTATTTCCTCGGCTCATATTCCTGCCATAATGTGTTAAAGTTTATTATTAAAGGCATGTGTTTTCAATTATTTGCCATGTCTAATGTTTATGTTATCTTCCACTATATTGCTTACTCTTACTGAGAGTTTGAGCTCACCCCTTTATTATGTTTCATTTTCTCAGGGAAAGAAGAATTCTATTATGAATGACATGCTGAAATAACCTAGGAGTTATGGAAGTTGCCTAAGGAGTTTCAATTTTGTTTTCCATTTCAAGTTGTAATGATGAACTTATGTATGTATCTTGTTTCCAATAATACTGAACTATTCGGTCCTTCGGTATTTGTATTCCTTGTTTGTATGCCAATTTAATCAAATAAGGCACCGGCTCTGGGCAACTGGGGTCGGGTCCTTACGAGTTAGACCATAAAATTTGTTTCAACTCTAGGGAGATTAGTATTTTTGAATGGTTGATCTTAGGACTGGTTAACATCTACAAAAGGTGAATGGGAAAGACGTTATGAGGATATTCTTCTACACTATATTTATTTCTTTTGGTATATTTTTTTCTTAATATAGAATAAATATTAATCCTACTAAAATCAATGTTTCGGATGAAATTACAAGACCCAAAAAATTCACTGATATTTGAATTTTTCATATATTAGCAGGTTACTATCAATGTTTTTTTGGAAATATGCTTAATTATTTATCCCACTATCTAAGATAACTCAAAAATAAGATAAATTCATCTAGATAATAGAATTTTATGAATGGTTTCATGAATTGATATTAATATTGGTTAATTCTCTAGTGTTAGCCTTACCAACCAGAAATGGTGAATTTTTTATTTATAGTGATTCCTATTTGATAGGACTTGGTCGTGTCTTCATAAAATTTGATCATTTTAATTCATATTCATCAAATCAGTTGAATCTATTTAATAAACATTACATGATTCATGATTTTGTGATTTTAGTGGTGGTTCCTACTTTAAAATTTTGGAGGCATCATTTATATGGGATAAAATATGAATTATATATTGAAAATAAAATTTTAATATATATATTCACTCAGAAATTGTTGAACATGAGGCAGAGAAGATTGTTAGAGCTTATAAAGTATAATTATTGCATGACTGAATATTATACTAGTAAATAAAACAAGGTAAATGATGCCTTAAGTCAAAAATATAATGAATCATTAACCATGTTACCCTTGTAACATGATCCTTTGGTTAAATATTTAATGAATATTAGAATAAAATTATTTATGCAAGAACTCCCTCTCTTTTAGTTTGGGTGTCAGTATTGTTTTCATTGAAATAAAGAAGTATGTTGGCTAATATTGAAGATCTTGTATTATATGTAAAGGTATAAATAGATAATAAGGGTAAGTTTCTTGAGTTTATTATTGATAAAGAATGTGTTATCATATTTAAAAAGAGGTTATGGGTTCTAAGTGATTCCAATTTTAAGAATGAATTATTATGTAAATATAATAACACTTAGTTTTCTATTCATACTATCATAACAAATATATAAGAATACATTTAGGAATATTGTTCATGGGAAGGTATAAATAATGATTTTTTAAAATTTACCATAAAATGTTTGACTTGTCAATAGTTTTAATTTAAGAGATAACTACCAAATGGAATGCTTTATCTTTTTCTAGTGCCCAAATGGAAATGGTAGAATATATCCATGGATTTTTTTGTGATGTTTCCAAATAATTCATGAGGTAATACTATGATTGTTTTTATTGTTGATCAATTGAATAAATCTTCTCATTTTCTTAAAATTCAAGATATTGCTAGCTTGTATCAACTTTCTAAACTTTATCTTAAAGATATATAAATATTTCATGGATTATATCTCCCAATTTTATCAGATCGTGATCCCATATCGACTTTAAATTCTTTTGATGTACTACATGATTCTGTGAGTAATTAATTGAATTTCATTACATCCTTTCATACACAATCTGATAGATTGTTAGAGTGAACTATTTAGGCTTTTGATTATATTATTTGAGATTTATTTTGTATTTTAATGGATGTTAAGATCAACACCATTAATTAGTTGAATTTTCCTCTAATAAAAACTTTCATTACAGTTTATATATGGAACCATTTCAGGATTTATATGGAAAATGGTGTCAAATTATATCATGTTGGGATGATGTCAGTGGAAGATCATTTTTGGGATATGAACTAGTAGAATTAATGGTGGAGATGTAAATATTATTCATCTTTTAAAGACTCGGAAGTTCCATATAAATTTTTTTTAAATTATTTGGGATTAATTTTAGTCTGAAAAAATTGACAGTGCTTGATTCTGAGGCCCGGTGTGCCCAAAACAGAATTTTGAACTTTTTTTAAGGTACCTTCTGTAAACATGAAAGCGAGAATTTATGTCTTCTGAACTGGTGATTCGAATTAAATCTGAGGGAACAGTTGAATCCGCAACACCAGGATTCACTTAAGGGATGCTTAACTTCGACCGCAGTAGTTTAGGTAAAAATTGTAGTTTTGTGGGATTTTTGAAGAATAGTAAAATAACCTAAAAATGTTATTTTATTTTTCTACCAACTATTGAGTGGTGGTGGTGGGACCGCTGGGTTGTCAAGCCATTTAATGTCTTGACTCATCTATTTTGTAACCACACTATTTAGAGTTAAGAGGTTCATTAAATAAAACTCATTAATGAACCTCATTATTCATATGATGTGTTAATCTCCCTTCCCCTCTATTTCAATAAATCTCAGGCTTGGGTTTTTGACACGGAAGGGAGGAACCTATGATGAATTTCCATAGTGTCTTCCACCAACAAAGAATGGGGGCTTGGATGGAAATGTTAGAGGAATCGATCTGGGGTTGACGAACGCTAACGACTTCATCAAATGTGGATTAATATTCCACAACTGTGACGTCTTATCTGAATCTGGGGTAGGTGTTTTGTTTACATTCAAGTAAATTTTTTTATTTTCCTCGTTCTTTAAAATCATGACAAACATGGATCAACCAAAATGATTTGATCTGCGATTCATATGGAACTGTGGGTGGTTGTTGCGGGAAGAGATTGAGTGGGGTGTATCATAATTTTATTTGATGTATTATTTACTCCCACTTGATATGATGCTAACGTGAAGGGCGTGGGCCAAATGTGTAAGACCTGAACCCTTCCCCGCTTCAATTTTTGACGCGTTCTTTGGGGGAGGATCTATAACTCAACGGAATCATGAATCTAGGAGCCACGCAGTGACAACAACATCCTGGGAGGCCCGTAGGCATGTTCAGAAGGGAAAACGGACCACCAAAGCTCACCTGATGGCCCGCGGAAGCTCTGTCGGCAAGACACGGGTGAGGTGGCACCGGCGACCGGCGTCGGTGGGTGCCGGTAGCCGTAGAAGAGAGTCCCACCCTGAGGTTCCACGATGGATGGACAGGGCGGCCGGTGTCTATCAAACATAGGGGAAGTAGGGCGGCACACCATCGCGCGCCGTGGAAGGTGTCTAAGATGATGGGGACCCACACCCTGCGGGTCCTGCTAATAGAGGGGCGACTCCATGTTGCGCCACTGGTGGAAGAACCCAAACAGTTATCCCATTCAAGAAATGGGGGAGGGCCACCCGGCTGGTAGACCCTGCTAGCCACCAGGCTGGGTGACCCGGCGGGCCACGCCCAGCTAAGGTGGGCTGGGCCAGGTCACCCGACAGGTCATGCCCTGCCAAGGCGGGTAGGGATGGGTGACCCGGCGGGTCGTGCCCAGCCAATGCGGGCTCTGCCAGTCCGTGGCCCAGAGGGCCAAACCCGTAGCCCAGCCCACTCGGGTCGGCCCAAACGGTTTGGGCCGGGCTAGGTCGAACCATGGTCGAACCCGAACCAGGTCTGGTCATCACAAACTAGGTCGGTGGGCCCTAGGTCTGGGCGGTTTGAGTTGGCCCAGAACAAGACCCTTTTCACCCTTGGTATGCTAAAAAGGTCATATCTCACAAACCAGACATCTGTTTGATGAACCATCTATGGAAATGGAATCCTTGGAACAAGATGGTAATTTTGAGATACTCCACTTGAGTTTTGGTGAAACTTGGAGAACGGCTGGGTTGGGTCGAATCTGAATCCAATCGGGCCCTTGTTACTAAAACGCTTATAACTCACTGACCGGGCATCCGATTGATGCACCATCTGTCTCGTTGGGACCCTTAATACATGAAGTTACTTTTTATTACTCCTCTTTGGAAATTAATGGGATTTGAGGCACGACCATTATCTTGAGGAGCAGATTCTACAAAACTCAAGCGCAGTGAGGGTGGGGAATCCTGTGGATAGATGCCAATTGAATAGAGTCCCTGTGTGGATCAGCATCATAGAGACCCTGTGTGGATCAGAATCATAGATAACATGTGTGAATTAAAATCATAGAGAACATGTGTGTATAATCATCATAGTGACCCTATGTGGATCAGCATCATAGCGATCCTGTATGGATCAGAATCATAGAGACCATGTGTGGATCTACATTCTAGCGAACCGGTGTGGATCAGCAGTGCGCGACCTGATGAGGGCTAGCCTATAGAGGCCTATCATTGATTGATGGCAGACAACCCTGTGTGGATTGATAATGGAACAACTCCTTTTTGGTTTAGTTGTGGAAACTTCCTAATAGAATAAAATAATATATCTTAAGTCTAATCATCTTTATTTCTGAACTCTGAGTTGTATACCTGGTTTAAGATGAGTCTTTTGATTTGTGCGTTTTTATTGAGATCTTGATTTTTGGTTTTCATTTGTGGAATTATGAGAGTCCTTCGGGGGTCTTGGGGTCCCTATTGGTTATTTTTATACTCACCCTTGCACGGGCTTTACCCGCACCTTGTTGTGGCTTGTGCAGATAAAGAGCAGCTTCGCTCAGACTTTGGGGAGCCAGGACCGGGCAACAAATAGAGGTGACTGGTTTATGTGGAGAGCTTTGGAGATGAGTTGTACCTACCCTTCAGGTAGGATCCATGGTTGTAGAGACCCGAAGCCTGCCGTACATGGACATTACATTACTTTTGCGGAATACTTAGTACATAACAAAAACACACACACAAGGATCGTAATAGTTTAGTGTCTTTGGAAACTCGGAACGTAATCTTCTAATCGTGGTGAAAGATCTTCAATATCTCCCATAAAGATCTTCCCCTTTTTTTTACCTAAAACCTTTCTTTATATCCTGGGGAAAAGAAAACATAAAAGGGTGAGCTCAAATGCTCAGTAAGGGTAAACAAAAGAAATATCAATCACATCATATACATAAGCACATAACTATTGGAAATCTTAACCTGCAAAAGAGATCATAATTTCATAACATGGGGTAAATCATGGCAGTGAAATGTAATCACAATAATCATAACATAAAACATGAAACTTTGTGGCATTCACACATAATCATAGAGAATCATTTCTTGTTAGTCAAGACTCATTTCCAAGACTATCTTAGTGGACAAAGTCCCTTTCTGAATCGAGTAACCCTCGTTTCAGTCCTGTTTCACTGAACCGGTATAACCTACCATTCCAGCCATGTCTATCTCATGAGATATAAAATCTTTACCCAATGCATTGGAGGGAGATATAGGTCCCACCCATCTCTTAATGATACCATTCTTATGTGTGCCACAAAATCATAAACCATAAATCATTTCATAACCCATGTAATAAAAATGGGATTCTTAAACATCATGACATCATAAAACAATTCATATAAGATAAAGGAATTCATAAAAATAATTCCATCACAACATAATCAAAATCAATGTAATAATAGGGATAAAAACAGAACCCTTTATTATCTTAGATGGAAAATAATTTTGATAAAACACTTGAAATGAATTCTTGAGGAAAATATCATTTCTTCTTCAAAATCAATTTCTTTTCACAAAACGTCATGCAATTTTAAAAGAAAGATATTTTATTGAAAATAGTCATGAAATCTTTTGGAGGAAGCTTCATGAAAATAAGGCTTTATAAAATCGTAAAAATCCGTTCGGGCCATTTAAGTTAAAAAAACATTCTTCGTACTTTTGTCGGAAAAGTCAAAAAGTACCTCGTACGAAAAACGACAAAAGATTCCTTTCATTTCTTTTACTAAAAACTCACCGAAGGGTAAAAATGGATTTAAAAAATTGTAGGTGGATGGAAATAATATTACATATTGATGAAACATGGATGTGGATGATAAAATACACCCCAGTAAATACTTACGAATAAACAATCTCAGATAAAAATGAGATTGTGATATTTCCCTTACCTTAGGTCTGATTTGCTTTGTTCGTGTCCGAAGCTCCTGTATAATGGTTTAAATCATGTTATTGACTTATTACAGAATCATATTCATTGTTATGATATCATATATGGTTCACTTATGACATTATATTACCCGTTCTTTTGTAAATTCCATGTTAAAGAAGCGTTTTGGGTAAAATCGTTTCATTTATCGTAGGTGTTTTGACTTGTTGTTCTTGACATCATTATTACTTATATCATGATTTAATCACTTCCAGAATATAAAATATGATTTATATATCATATATATTCAGTATATATATATATATAATAGGTAGATAAATAAAATGAAAAACACCGTTCATGGAGACGGTAGTCCGTACGTACGCATGAATGCTGTTTTCCTTTCCTTATTGTCTTGAATGGAAGTAAGTTGATGACATATATATATATATATATATATATAAATCCAGTAACTTTATAATGTCATATATTTCATTATTATTTCTTATATATACTTTATAATCATTCTTAAATGGTTAACATGGAGAATGAATCTCATCGCGTCGTGGAGACGGTAGTCCGTACGTACGCACGAGCGATGATATCATTTCCATAAATACTGAATTGAATTGGAGTGGATTATACAATATATCAGAATCAATATGATGTTGTAATAACTATGTATAGTTATTCTTTACACCATTATACCCATCCATGTAAGGTGGTGGTGGAAAATAGATTACACCACGGCGTGGAGACGGTATTCCGTACGTACGCACGCGCGGTGATTTCTTTTCCCGTAGGATGGATAGATGGTGAAATAGGGTTGTTTCATACTTATAATAACATATCAGTATATGAGTGATACTGATGTTATTACTTCATTATGAAACAACCTAAGAAGAAGAAGTGGAAGAAGAAATAAAGATGAAAGAATTGGTATCGGTAATTACCTCTTCTTTGAAGTGCCTCTTTGAGACCTCCTCTTAGGGCACTAAAATTGGTCTTTGAGGAAGACCAGAACCTCTAGGATGTTGCTAGGGAAGTGGAGAAGAGATTTTGGCAGGGGTTGGCCGAGCTTGAGTGCTCAAATTGGTGTGAGGAGGAGGGGGAGGAGGTGTCCTTTTATAGGGGAGGAGAGGGGCACCTTAGGAATATCTCAAAATATTATTTTATATTAAAGTCAAAATCGGTTTATAATGGTTCCAAAGGGTCTTATTTCGAAGCTAAAGTGGGGATGGGTCAAAATCCTATCAACCAATAGAATTTAGACAAGTTTAGGATATTATTTTAACCTTATCAATTAGATTTAACTCCAAGTTAAATAATTTAACTTTTACCGTGTCTTTTTGTTTTCTTTCACTATATGGTTAATACACTTACTATAACATGCCAAACGAACCCCAAATTATTTATTATTAATATATATATCCTTATTTAAGTCATTTGGCCGAACCTTAGATTTTTAGGAATAAAATAACAATTAATAATATAATATTTGATTTAAAAACTATTTTGTGTCAATTTTGACACTATTTGATATATGATTTTTGTGAAAGTCATAACAGAATTATATGTTCGAACCAAGTTGATTACATCAACACTAATATATCATAGTAACCTAGAAAATTAGTGGAATTCATAAAAAATCTCAAATTACATTTATTTTGGTGTTTATAACATCAATTATGTCAATATTTTATTAATAAGATAATTACTGCATCATCGTTGTGTCATAAATAAATTAAATTATTTGATGTCTAAAAATTACAAATAAAATACCATCATGTAGGAAATCTTTTTAGCTTTCTAATGAATATTTAAAATCGAATTTATCTTATGTATAACCCCATATTAAAAATGATTTACTTATTAAACTTTGATTTTAACTATTTTAATCTTTCTTTAAATAAATTAATAATAAATGTCCTAATCTAATCCAAGTGGGCCTAAATGGTCATATTTTATTCCTAAGTTTGTTTTTGGTCGAATTACACTTGTCCAATAGAATTAGGACATGTGTTAGGGTAATATTAATATCATATTTACCCTTAGTTACCCTATTTACTATTAACCGCGGTAAAAAAAAGTAAAAAGTTACTATTCACCAAAAATTATTTTCATCTCATTGAACCACATTTTAGTCCTTGATATTAACCGTGTCTGTCGGATTTTCAAAATTCTATTCACAGAAGTGGTAAAAATTAAGTTTTATGCAAAATTCAGTTTTTTAACCTACCACTTAGTAGTTTCACTATTCATCAAAAATTGATGTTTCTCAGAACAATGCCAAAATTTCATCCTAAGATATATTTCATATTCCGAATTCAAAAATGAAATCTATTTTACCAAATTCATAACATAGAAGTTGTATTAATTAATTTTATAATTAAATCCCGCTGTTAAAATAAATAGCGTGTTTTTAGGGAACAATATATATCAAAAGATTGACACTTGATTATGTCTGGTTTAAATGTGAAATTACAACCAATGACCAACATTGTATTAAATTGTAAAAATATATTCTAAATATACTTTAAAACCACTCAAATTAATAATTTATCACTATTAATTATTTCGATTAAAAAAGTTGTTTTTAATTATAATTTAGTAATTTTCACTATTCATCAGAATGTGAAAGTTATCCGAAAAGTACCAAAATTTCACCTTAGGCTAAATTCGATACTCCCAATCCAAGAATGAAGTTCATTTTGAAAAATAAGATTTACAGAATTTTAAAAAGTGGTTATTACTATTCATAACGGCTAGTTTTAATAATATTTTAATAGCATATCATTGTTTCATGAAACTCAGTATTATGTACCACACACGCTATCGAGGAAGGTTGCGATTGCGTGTAATGCAAGGCAAGTCAAGGATGCGTGTTGTGCAAGCTCCTTTTGGTGTAGCGTACAACACAAGACATTAGTGAAATAAAAAAGAATATTTTTCATAAAATCTCGGGCTGTTACATTCTACCCCCCTTAAAATGAATTTCGCCCTCGAAATTCGTCGGGGTTATAAATGGTTTACTATTCGAAAGTTTCTTTAATAGAAACCCACATCGTAAAAAGGAATACCAAAACTTGGCTTTAATAACTAAAGTATGAAATGTAACTATTACCCAAATAAACTAATCATTGGGTTTCCACATAGGTGAAAATATGGATATGGAAGAGAAATCTAACCATCCTGTTCTGATGGAGAGTGGTAGAGAACATGGCTATGGAAAATCCAGTAATCACAAATCCATAAATTTGTGACGATCTAAGGTACCATCTGATTCATCAGGTATAAGAGAACTAGGACAACATTTTTGGTTTTCAAGATCATTTCCCTAAAGTTAAAGAATTTGAATTAGAGTAAATACTTACTTTATTTTGGTACAATCTCACTGTTGTTCGTGCCTTTAACAATTTCCACTTCATCTCTTAAATAAATGAAGTTGAATTTGTTATTCGTGAAGTGTTAGCAGATCATGTGATAGAATGACGGGTCATTCCATCTGTCTCAAACAAAAGGTTAGCAAAAATTATATGCATAAATCGATCTATAGTGAGATTAATCATATATGGTTCCTAAAATGGACTTATACTTCATATATCATACTGCTTAATATAATAACACTAGTTTCTACTAAACAGGGACTTCCTGTAGGTCAGTGGTAGGCGATAAAGGCCAGTCGCACTTTGGTTGTGGGTTCGATTCCTACAGCCTTGTCTGAAGTGATGGGCTGTCGCCCGTCCTGCAGGTTTTCCTTTTTCTAAAACTACGTTACTATAACATCCCATCAATAATATCGAAAATCTTCTATCCTTAAACAATACTAACTTATGTCCAACATAATCCAGTCTAATCTTTAGACTTATACATAATATTGCAGTCTACTCTCATAATATAGTGACAACGATTACCAGAGATTTAATACTGTCGTTGATCCCCACATATCATAAGATATGTCTTGTTGGTCACATTCCAAACATTCAAAGTCCTTAATCATGTATTCTTTTGAATACCCATTGAACCTTAGTGAAAACATGAATGCAGTTAAAAGTTAACACTTCCCACATACCAAAATCCTCAAAATTCTATATACTCAAACCATGATATCACTTAGTCCTTATATCAATCATGAGCTCATGAATACTATTAAACATTTCATTTTCTCGTCTTCATTATGCGCATATCATCTTATTTCCAAAAAAATATCTCAATCACTTTGAATACCACATCAATAAATATTTCCATACTCAATGATACAACATTATTTTGGAATCCCATTACATAAACACTTAATCATTCCACCACATCGTTGTCATATTCAACATTGCCAATAGTGATCGCATGTGATTTCCCTTTGTCCTTTTCCTTCAGTGGTTGTTCATGCTGATCATCACTAACCCTTGGATTAGGGCAATTATTAGCATAATGCCCCATTTCCTTGCACTTGAAGCATTGAAGTGTTGGTGGTGCGTTCTCTGCATTGTTTGCTTTATTCACATCATTAGAAACCCTTTTTCCATTACTTCGACACTCAGCTGCTCGATGACCTTCTTTTCCACACTTAAAACATTTTCTTGTCCCTTTAAGACAATCTCCACCATGCTTCTTTCCACACTTTGTGCATAAGGAAACATTCATCTTCTTTTCAACATTATTCTGAGATTTCTCCTTGAACTCCATCTTTCGTTTCTTGTCAAAACCATGAGATGGATATGTAACACCAATTTCCATTTCTACCTTGATAGCACAACGCACAATTTCTTCATAGCTACTGAAGTCTCTTATAGCTAATGCCCTTCGAAGACTTGGTTTTAAGCCACTGAAAAATCGATCAACTTTACTTTCAGGTTGGATGATAATTCCAGAAGCATACCTTGCAAGTCTTGTAAAATTTGCTTCATAGGTACCAACAGATTCATCGTCCCTTTGCTTCAGTTCAAGAAACTCTTTCTCCATCTTTGTTCGAAGAATACGAGGGAAGTACTTACTGAAAAATAAGTTCTTGAACTCGTCCCATTCCATGGACTCAATTTCATCTCTTGGCCTCGTATTCTTGATAAGATTCCACCATTGATCAGCTTCACCTTCCAAACGATATACTGCTAAGATGACTTTATCATGTTCAGAACATTGAAGAACTGAAAATATCTTTTCAGTAGTACTGATCCATTGTTCAGCCACAAGTGGATCAGAAGACCCACTGAAAGAAGGTGGACGTTGCCTCATGAAGGACTCAATAGAATATTGTTCCCTTCTATGCTCATTTGGAAGTCCAGAATGATTCATAGCTTGTGTAAGTATAGCAATAAGATTTTGCACTCCATCTCCCATAACATTTGTTTGTTCAGGAGGGCAATCATTGCATTGTCCATTGCATTGATCAACACGGTTCCTTCAGGTTCCAGCCATCGTCTAAAACCCAAAAAGAATAGTGTGAGAGGCAAAAATCATGATAGGGAAAACAACATAATAAAGAGGGAGTACCTTCAATATCCAACATCTTAGGTTTAATTCTATGATCGTTAGCGTAATTCTATTACTATAACCTATACGTATACTTATCCCTAGGGACATCCCTAGACATACCTTAGAAATATCTCTAGGGATCTAACTAACGTTTTCGCATCCTAGTTTCCAAAGGTTGACTAAACCTTTCCTCTGATACCAACTGTAGAGACCCGAAGCCTGCCGTACATGGACATTACATTACTTTTGCGGAATACTTAGTACATAACAAAAACACACACACAAGGATCGTAATAGTTTAGTGTCTTTGGAAACTCGGAACGTAATCTTCTAATCGTGGTGAAAGATCTTCAATATCTCCCACAAAGATCTTCCCCTTTTTTTTACCTAAAACCTTTCTTTATATCCTGGGGAAAAGAAAACATAAAAGGGTGATCTCAAATGCTCAGTAAGGGTAAACAAAAGAAATATCAATCACATCATATACATAAGCACATAACTATTGGAAATCTTAACCTGCAAAAGAGATCATAATTTCATAACATGGGGTAAATCATGGCAGTGAAATGTAATCACAATAATCATAACATAAAACATGAAACTTTGTGGCATTCACACATAATCATAGAGAATCATTTCTTGTTAGTCAAGACTCATTGCCAAGACTATCTTAGTGGACAAAGTCCCTTTCTGAATCGAGTAACCCTCGTTTCAGTCCTGTTTCACTGAACCGGTATAACCTACCATTCCAGCCATGTCTATCTCATGAGATATAAAATCTTTACCCAATGCATTAGAGGGAGATATAGGTCCCACCCATCTCTTAATAATACCATTCTTATGTGTGCCACAAAATCATAAACCATAAATCATTTCATAACCCATGTAATAAAATGGGATTCTTAAACATCATGACATCATAAAACAATTCATATAAGATAAAGGAATTCATAAAAATAATTCCATCACAACATAATCAAAATCAATGTAATAATAGGGATAAAAACAGAACCCTTTATTATCTTAGATGGAAAATAATTTTGATAAAACACTTGAAATGAATTCTTGAGGAAAATATCCTTTCTTCTTCAAAATCAATTTCTTTTCACAAAACGTCATGCAATTTTAAAAGAAAGATATTTTATTGAAAATAGTCATGAAATCTTTTGGAGGAAGCTTCATGAAAATAAGGCTTTATAAAACCGTAAAAATCCGTTCGGGCCATTTAAGTTAAAAAAAACATTCTTCGTACTTTTGTCGGAAAAGTCAAAAAGTACCTCGTACGAAAAACGACAAAAGATTCCTTTCATTTCTTTTACTAAAAACTCACCGAAGGGTAAAAATGGATTTAAAAAATTGTAGGTGGATGGAAATAATATTACATATTGATGAAACATGGATGTGGATGATAAAATACACCCCAGTAAATACTTACGAATAAACAATCTCGGATAAAAATGAGATTGTGATATTTCCCTTACCTTATGTCTGATTTGCTTTGTTCGTGTCCGAAGCTCCTGTATAATGGTTTAAATCATGTTATTGACTTATTACAGAATCATATTCATTGTTATGATATCATATATGGTTCACTTATGACATTATATTACCCGTTCTTTTGTAAATTCCATGTTAAAGAAGCGTTTTGGGTAAAATCGTTTCATTTATCGTAGGTGTTTTGACTTGTTGTTCTTGACATCATTATTACTTATATCATGATTTACTCACTTCCAGAATATAAAATATGATTTATATATCATATATATTCAGTATATATATATATAATAGGTAGATAAATAAAATGAAAAACACCGTTCATGGAGACGGTAGTCCGTACGTACGCATGAATGCTGTTTTCCTTTCCTTATTGTCTTGAATGGAAGTAAGTTGATGACATATATATATATATATATATATATATATATATAAATCCAGTAACTTTATAATGTCATATATTTCATTATTATTTCTTATATATACTTTATAATCATTCTTAAATGGTTAACATGGAGAATGAATCTCATCGCGTCGTGGAGACGGTAGTCCGTACATACGCACGAGCGATGATATCATTTCCATAAATACTGAATTGAATTGGAGTGGATTATACAATATATCAGAATCAATATGATGTTGTAATAACTATGTATAGTTATTCTTTACACCATTATACCCATCCATGTAAGGTGGTGGTGGAAAATAGATTACACCACGGCGTGGAGACGGTATTCCGTACGTACGCACGCGCGGTGATTTCTTTTCCCGTAGGATGGATAGATGGTGAAATAGGGTTGTTTCATACTTATAATAACATATCAGTATATGAGTGATACTGATGTTATTACTTCATTATGAAACAACCTAAGAAGAAGAAGTGGAAGAAGAAATAAAGATGAAAGAATTGGTATCGGTAATTACCTCTTCTTTGAAGTGCCTCTTTGAGACCTCCTCTTAGGGCACTAAAATTGGTCTTTGAGGAAGACCAGAACCTCTAGGATGTTGCTAGGGAAGTGGAGAAGAGATTTTGGCAGGGGTTGGCCGAGCTTGAGTGCTCAAATTGGTGTGAGGAGGAGGGGAGGAGGTGTCCTTTTATAGGGGAGGAGAGGGGCACCTTAGGAATATCTCAAAATATTATTTTATATTAAAGTCAAAATCGGTTTATAATGGTTCCAAAGGGTCTTATTTCTAAGCTAAAGTGGGGATGGGTCGTAATCCTATCAACCAATAGAATTTAGACAAGTTTAGGATATTATTTTAACCTTATCAATTAGATTTAACTCCAAGTTAAATAATTTAACTTTTACCGTGTCTTTTTGTTTTCTTTCACTATATGGTTAATACACTTACTATAACATGCCAAACGAACCCCAAATTATTTATTATTAATATATATATCTTTATCTAAGTCATTTGGCCGATCCTTAGATTTTTAGGAATAAAATAACAATTAATAATATAATATTTTATTTAAAAACTATTTTGTGTCAATTTTGACACTATTTGATATATGATTTTTGTGAAAGTCATAACAGAATTATATGTTCGAACCAAGTTGATTACATCAACACTAATATATCATAGTAACCTAGAAAATTAGTGGAATTCATAAAAAATCTCAAATTACATTTATTTTGGTGTTTATAACATCAATTATGTCAATATTTTATTAATAAGATAATTACTGCATCATCGTTGTGTCATAAATAAATTAAATTATTTGATGTCTAAAAATTACAAATAAAATACCATCATGTAGGAAATCTTTTTAGCTTTCTAATGAATATTTACAATCGAATTTATCTTATGTATAACCCCATATTAAAAATGATTTACTTATTAAACTTTGATTTTAACTATTTTAATCTTTCTTTAAATAAATTAATAATAAATGTCCTAATCTAATCCAAGTGGGCCTAAATGGTCATATTTTATTCCTAAGTTTGTTTTTGGTCGAATTACACTTGTCCAATAGAATTAGGACATGTGTTAGGGTAATATTAATATCATATTTACCCTTAGTTACCCTATTTACTATTAACTGCGGTAAAAAAAAGTAAAAAGTTACTATTCACCAAAAATTATTTTCATCTCATTGAACCACATTTTAGTCCTTGATATTAACCGTGTCTGTCGGATTTTCAAAATTCTATTCACAGAAGCGGTAAAATTAAGTTTTATGCAAAATTCAGTTTTTTAACCTACCACTTAGTAGTTTCACTATTCATCAAAAATTGATGTTTCTCAGAACAATGCCAAAATTTCATCCTAAGCTATATTTCATATTCCGAATTCAAAAATGAAATCTATTTTACCAAATTCATAACATAGAAGTTGTATTAATTAATTTTATAATTAAATCCCGCTGTTAAAATAAATAGCGTGTTTTTAGGGAACAATATATATCAAAAGATTGACACTTGATTATGTCTGGTTTAAATGTGAAATTACAACCAATGACCAACATTGTATTAAATTGTAAAAATATATTCTAAATATACTTTAAAACCCCTCAAATTAATAATTTATCACTATTAATTATTTCGATTAAAAAAGTTGTTTTTAATTATAATTTAGTAATTTTCACTATTCATCAGAATGTGAAAGTTATCCGAAAAGTACCAAAATTTCACCTTAGGCTAAATTCGATACTCCGAATCCAAGAATGAAGTTCATTTTGAAAAATAAGATTTACAGAATTTTAAAAAGTGGCTATTACTATTCATAACGGCTAGTTTTAATAATATTTTAATAGCATATCATTGTTTCGTGAAACTCAGTATTATGTACCACACACGCTATCGAGGAAGGTTGCGATTGCGTGTAATGCAAGGCAAGTCAAGGATGCGTGTTGTGCAAGCTCCTTTTGGTGTAGCGTACAACACAAGACATTAGTGAAATAAAAAAGAATATTTTTCATAAAATCTCGGGCTGTTACAATGGTGGATAATATCAGGAGCATTTTTCAGTTGTATTTGTATCTTTTCAGGTGGGCTTGCCTTCCAACCCCTTTACTTTCTGCAATAGGAACCTGAACCAATTAGTCGTGAGGAACAAGTATCCACTTCTAAGGATTGATGATCTCTTCAACCAGTGGAAGGGAGATCAGTGATTTTTGAAGATATACCTCATATCAGGCTATCATAAGCTCCGGGTATAAGAGAAGGATGTACTGAAGACAACCTTCAGATGTCGGTATGGACACTATGACTTCTTACTGATGTCTTTTCGTGTGACCAACACCCAAGAAATTTTCATGGGACTCATAAACAGGATCATCCAGACTTACCTTGATTTATTTAAGGTGGTCTTCATTAATGACATCTTGATATACTCAGTGTCGGAGGAGGAGCATTGCACGCACCTGCAAATTGTTCTGGATGCACTCTGAGAGCACCAACATTATGGAAATCTCTTGAAGTTCTAGTTATAAATATGGGACGTACACTTCCTTGGGAATGTTATCTTGTAGGGTGGAGTTGTAGTGGATCTGGAGAAGATAGAGGTAGGTCTTTCATGGGACACACCTAGGAGTCTTAACGATGTGTGAAATTTCATGGGATTGGCTGGGTACTACCAGATATTCTTACCCAACTTTTCCAAAGTTGAGTCACCCATTTCATATTTTACAAATAAGGGATATCCCTTCATGTTTAAGGAGATATTACATCATATTTTTTAGAAGATGAGGCAGATACTGACAAGTTCCCCTATCATGAGGCTACTTGAAGAGGGCATTGGTTATGTAGTCTACTACAACGTATCAAGGACTGGGCTAGGTTCTATCCTGAGGAAGAAGCGAGTGGTGAATGCCTACGTCTCAGGGAAGTTGAGACAGCATGATCAGAACTATGTTACACATGACCTGGAGTTAGCAGCAGTGGTCTTTGTACTGAATAAGTGGCGACACTATTTGATGGGAAAAAATTTTATAGTCTACTATGATCACAATAGTCTCATGTTTATCTTCTCACAGAAGGACCTGAACCTGATAAAATAAAAATGGATAGAGTTCCTCCAAGACTATGACTTTGAGATATTCTATACTCTTGGGAAGGGGAATGTGGTGGCAGATGCACTCAGCAGTAGTTCTAATCTTAAGTTGTCAAGTGAGGTGGCAGAGCATCTTTCCGCCTTGTAGTTATCCTCCGTGGATAGTGATAGAGCATATTACCCCCAGTCTATGACAGTTATTCTCCCACTCCATCAGTGAGTCAGGGAGGCACAACTTGGGGACATAGACTATGAGACATGATGGGTTTAGATATCTTTAGGATAAGCTCCTGATAGATTTTCTAAAGATAGGGAGCATGTCATCCTCTTTAGAGGATAAACCATGGTTCCAATGATGCTATGAGAGGGGGTTTTGAGGGATTTCCACACATCCACCTTGTTGGTACATCCTAGAGTGGACAAGATGTACCAGGACCCTCGGCGTCAGTACTAATGGGTAGGGATGGAGAAAGCGTTCGTGGAGTTTGTATCACGATGTCTCACTTTTCCGCAAGTGAAGGACTGACATCAGGTACCAATAGGCTTAGCTCAACCACTTGAGGTGACAGAATGGAAGTGGGATGGTAAAACCATGGACTTTGTGATAGGGATACAGCATACTTTTAGAGTCCAAAATTCCATCTTGGTGATCATTGACCAACTCACTAAGTCAGCCCACTTCTTACCCATCTGAGATCAGAGATCAGTAGAGATCTTTGGAAGCCTCTATGTACATAAGATTGTATGACTTCATGGGGTGCCATCAATGATCGTATGAGATCGTGACACTCATTTTACATCCCTCTTATGGAAGGGATTACAGGATGTGTTTGATAATCAACTATGCTTGAGCGCCACCGTTCATCCTCATACTGTTAGTCATATGAAGTGAATCATACAGACACTTGAAGACATGATTTTTGCTTTTGTCCTTCATTTTTTCCATAGATGGGAGGACCACCTGCCACAATTGGAGTTCTCTTAAAATAATAGTTATCACTCCAACATCGCCATGGCTCCATTTGAGACCCTATATGGGAAACCTTGCATGTCACCACTTTGCTGGACAGACCCAGGGAAGACATCACTTATGGGTCCAATGTTAGTACATGCTACCACAGAGAAGGTACAGATCATCCAGGAGAGTATAAAGACTGAACAGGTCCAGAATAAGCCTAATGCTGATAGGAGACAGAGACCCTTGGAGTTTTAGGAGGGACACCATGTATTCTTACATGTCTCTCCCTGACAAGTATTATAGAGGTTTAGCCGGGGCGGCAAGCTATCTCTAAGGTATATCAGACCATTCCAAATCCTCAATAGAGTAGGCGAGGTGGTGTTCCATCTATCTCATCCTACACAGATGCATCAGGCTTGGGTTTTTGACATAGAAGGGATGATCCTCTGACAAAGTTTAACAACATATTCAACCAACGAAGAATGGAGGATTTGATGAAAACATTTGATGAATAGATCCAAAATCAACAAATACCATCGGATTCATCAAACATGGATTCTTCTTCCACAACCGTAACCTCTCCTCTGAATCCGAGGTAGGGGTTTTTTTTAAATTCAATGGAATTTGTTTCTTTTCCTCGTTCTTGAAAACCATGATGAATGAGGAAAAAACAAAATGATCTGATCCGCAATTCATATGAAATAGTGGGTGGTTGTTACGAGAATATATTGAATGGGGTTTATCAATATTTTATGTGATGTATTATTTACTCCCACTTGATATGGTGCTAACATGGAGGGAACATGCCAAAATAACAAGGATCGGACCCTCTACCACTTTGGTTTTTGACGTTTCCTTTTGGGGAAGATCTCCAACTTGACTGAATCTTGAATCTAGGATCCATGCGGTGAAGGTAGTATCTCAGGAGGCCCACAGGCATGTTCGGAAGGGATAATGGAACACCATAGCTCACTCGGTGGCCTGAAAAAGCCTTGCCAGTGTCGGCGAGCGGTGGTAGCTCTTGGATATCACTGTATGTGGAAGAGAGGAGGTTCCCGGAGGCGCTGTGGTGGATGGTCGGGGCATCCAGCATAGGCCAGCCGTAGTGGGAGCAGGGCAAGGCAACATTTTGGGCCGCTGAAGGAGGCCGAGGCTTCGAAGCTACGGTGTAGGGGACATGTGCCTCGGCGGTCCAACTGACAGGGGGTGGTGCCACATGGCACTGTCGGTTGAAGAACCTGAATGGATTTACCATTCGGGAAAGAGGGGTGGGCCACCTAGCTGGAAAACCACACCAGCCACCAGGTTGGGTCACACAGTGGGATGTGACCTTCCTAGGTGGGTTGGGTCGGCCCGCAACCCACCGGGTCGAGCCCATGGCCCAGCCCACTCGGGGTGGCCTAGACAACTCAGTCTGGCCCATC
Organism: Viscum album; assembly: GCA_963277665.1. Taxonomy (NCBI): domain Eukaryota; kingdom Viridiplantae; phylum Streptophyta; class Magnoliopsida; order Santalales; family Viscaceae; genus Viscum; species Viscum album. Next base: position 158,098,785 of record OY728155.1, on the reverse strand, counting down.
CGGGTTGGCCTAGTCTAGGTCAGACCCAGGACAAACCTGGACTGGTTCAGGTCAGCCCAGGTTGGGGTGGGTCTGTTCGGTCCGACTAGGTGGGACCGAACCCAGAACCTTTTTGGCTTAAATGCGCTTAGAAGGTCATATCTCACAAACCAAATGTTCATTTGATGAACTGCCTACAACACTAGAATCCTTAAAACAAGGTCCTTTTGAGATACTCCACCTGAGTTTTTGAGAAATTATGAATACGGCAGGGTTAGATCGAATCTGAATCCAACTGAGCCCTCTATACTAAAACGCTTATAACTCACAGACCGGGCGTCCGATTGACATTTCGCCTGTCACATTAGAACCCTTACAACATGGCGGTCCTTTGGGATACTCTTTTTTGAAACATTGTGGAAGTTGATTCATGATATTTTTCTTGAGGTTCATATTTTACGGAACTCAAGAGCATTGATTTTAGGGAATCCTGTAGATGGATGTTAATCGAATTGTGACCCTATGTGGATCATCATCATAGAAACCCTATGCGGATTAGAATCATAGAGACCCTATGATCAGCATCATAGATACCCTGTGTGGATCAGCATCATAGTGACCATGTGTGGATCAGCATGATAGCGACCCGGTGTGGATCAGCATTATAGTGACCATGTGTGGATCTACATTCAAGCAACCCTCTTTGGATGATCAGTGCACGGCCTGACGAGGACCATCCATAGTGAGACCTATCGTGGATCCATGACATATGAACCAGTGTGGAACGATAATGGAACACCTCCTTCATGGTTTAGTTGTGGAAGCTTCCTAATGGAATAAAATGATATAGATTAAGACTAATCATATTTATTTCTGAACTATGAGTTGTATACATGGTTTGAGATGACTCTTTTGCTTTGTGCTTTTTGATTGAGATCATGCTTTGTGGTTTTCCTTTGTGAAATTATGAAATACCTTCGGGGGTCTCAGTGTCTCTACTGGGTATTATTATACTTACCCCTGCACGGGCTTCACCCTCACCTTGTTGTGTCTTATACAGACGACGAGTAGCTTGGTTGATACATTAATAAGATAGGACTAGGCAGTACACAGAGGTTACTGGTTGACGTGGAGAGATGCAGAGATGAGCTATACCTACCCTTCAGGTAGCACCTATGGTGAATAATCTCAAGAGTTGTTTTCTTTTGTACTTGTGTCTTTTCAATTGGAATTGTTTTTCATCTCCTTTACTTTCATTACACACATTAACTACTATATTTTTACTATGTGGTTTTCATCTTGTTGTGTTCTTGATCTTTGTGTTTACAGGTTTAAAGGAAATTCCTTCCCAATTTTATGGATATTCCTTTCCAGTGCTAGTCACCAACCCCCGGCCTATGGAAGGTGGGCTTGGGGTAGTCATGGCACGGGCCCCAGGGGACGGGTCGTGACACATCCACACATAAAAAAAATACAATTAAGGCATGTGAGTTTTGTAGGTCACATGAGTAATGATATCTTATTTGAGGTAGTATATCATGTTTTTGTTAAAGTATCTCCATTAAAAAGTGTTGTATTAAAGAAGAATGGGTAAGTTAACACTATGGTTTATTGATTAGTATGAAATTATATATAAGTTTGGACTTTTTTCATATATAGTAGCTTTAACTCTTAGTTTACCTTATTTTCATGATGTTTTTTATATTTATTTTCTATGAAAGTACACACCTAACTCATCTCATGTTTTGATACCTAAGGCGGTACAGTTAGAAGAGAATAACTCTTATAATGAAAATTTGGTTCATATTTTGGATTGAATATACCATGTATTGTGAAATAAGGTTATTCATTGTGTAAAGTTTTTATGTAAGAATCACATGATTGAGGAAGCAACTTGGGAATCGGAAACTGTTTTGAGGGAAAATATTATCACCCATTTAAGTAATGTATAAAATTGTGAGGAAGTAATTTATTAAGGGAGAAAGAATCTAAAAACCTAATTAATCCTAGAAATAAATAAGTCATAAAATTTATAATAATTCATTCTAGGTATTTTCATTCATTATATTTTTAGAAATAATTTTATAAAATATTTTAGTTCAAAATTGAAATGTTTTATTTAACAAAATTGTTTTTGTTTGATTTATAGGGTTTTATTTAAAAGATAATTTCCTAGATTTTTGAAATTTAATTTTACAAAAATGACATAATTTTTTGGATCCAAAATTTAAAATATAGCTTATGATGAATTTTTTGGACTTTTTTTAAACCACTACTTTTTGAGTGAATAGTGAAATATGCCAATTTTCTCAAAATTGACATTAGCATTCATTAAATAAATTAATTAAAAAATAAAATTATATTTTAGATATTTTTATAATTTAACATGTGATAAATTTTACTAGAAAACTCTAATTAATAACAATATAATAAACATGACTTTTTATTTTGGTATTAGTTCATTTTTATACTTAAAAACACAATTTTCTAAATACTTTTTTTCATTGCCTTTTTCTAACCTATAATAAAAATAATATCTACCACTTATAAAAATTAAATATTGAAAATTTTAATATATAATTTTAATAATATGGTTTAATTTATTAATGGTTTCATTTTAATTTTTTGGCCATTCCTAATAGTAACCATGGTAAAAATGTGTCTGTGTGGTAAAAGGGTAAAAGATGTTATGTGAGTTAAAAACTAAGTGATAAGGTCACAAAATATTATAATTATTATTATATTATTATATTATTTCAATTATTATCTCCTTATTTTCTAATATAAAATTTTTATGTTCTTCTTGACCGTAACAGTTAATATTATTTTAAAGCATTGGATAATTGTAAGTGTGTCACACCCCTTACTTATAAAAGGTCACCTCCTCTCCTTTGTTCCTCACACATTTTTAGTAATCTAGTACACCCAATACCTACCAAGATATATTCCAAAAATACCTCCCAATTTCCTATGAGTATTATTATGACCAAAATACCAAACCTATAAGGCTTAAGGTGTAAGCCATGGAGGTTTCCCAACGATAACTTATAAATCTTCACTAAGTGTTTCATGTTTATTTCTTCTTGTACATCGTTAAAATATTATTTAGACAGGATGAAATACTGACATAAGATTATTAAATATACTTAAATTTAATTATTATAATTTTAAAACCTTTTTTCATCTATTTTTTCATCCCATGGGAAAAGAAAACATTGCATGTGCATACATGTGGGCTACCACCTCCATGAAACGATGTGTTTTGTTTTTAATCACCAAATAATATGGATGGTTACAATTATGGGGCAAATGAATATATATATTATTTAGTAAATAATTATGATTACATAAAGATAATATATTACTTAACTTTTTACTCTTCCCATCCATTAGAAATTGATAACATCACTCATTTATACATATTGAATACCACCTCCAGGATGCGATGTGATACGTATTTCATTACCACATTATAAGGATAGTAACAAGGATGTAAAAAATGATTAAATATTAAATTAATAAAAAAATGTGATTTTGGAAGTAATATGATACATAATTTATTTCTTCTTCATCTATTAAAAAATTAAAATGTTGTTAATGTATTTAGAAGAACTATCGTCTCCATGACCCAACGTGGTTATTTTATCATCACCTCCTTATATAGTTTGTTTTAGAAGAGTATATAATGTATAAATATTATTATTATAACATTTTAAGTTTATTTATTTAATTTTACTATATTCTCATTGACCATGGTCTATGAATCGATTTTGTTTTGAGGATATAAATCGAATTTCCTCAAAACATCCAACATGAACTTAACTATTTTAGTTACTAAATGAAATAGGGAAATAAGTCAAATTTCTATAATAATAATAATAATATGAATTTGAAAAAAATTAAAAATGTATAAAATGAATATAATATTATTACTTAGTACGTATTTGAAAAAACAAGTCAGGACTCTAGGTAAGGGATTTTTCTTTAAAACCTTATTCAAAATTATTCCCCTAAACTCTTTTCATCTGAATCCATGATCATCAAAATATTTCAAGTATGTTAATATTTATATATAAATTTTTTAATGTTCATTTTCATCTAATTTTTAATTTGTTTCAAAAGTACTAAAATGGAATCTTTTTAACATTTACCATATGGGTTATTTTGACTTTTTTACAAAATTTTAAATGAATGTTTTGTGATATATATTTCTTGATGTAATTTAACCACTATCATATATACTATTCATTACCATGATTACTATATAACCTAACATGTTTTTTCATGAAAAATAATATTCTTACTCTTTTAGTAATTTTTATTTATTTAATAGTTTAAAAAAAGATATTTATCATTATAGTTATGAGAAAAAGGAATGTATTTTTCTTTATGGTTTCAAAATGAATTTTACATGGGTTTTATGTGTAAAAAATGAAATATTATGAATTTTTGGTTCATGATATGGTGCTTAAAAATTATATATGATTATAGGTGAGCTCAATATAGCTCATGATAATGGGTGAGCTTGATATAGCTATCCAATATATTGGGTAACGAGGTATTCTTTAAAGGAAAAATGTGGGAGATAACCAGGATTGTTACTCTGATAATATTATCTAAGATTTATTTATTTTGAAACTAGTTCAACATAGGTGAACAATAATTATGGATATATTTTTCTCAGTCACCTATATTATTCTTATTATAATGGGTTTTTATGGAAATAGTTTGATTCCATATGGTAGAAAAATTTAAAAATTGAGGGGTATACTTTTTAATAAAAAAAATCATGAGTTCCCGTACTATTTTTTATGCCTTAATGGTTTTTCTTATTATCTATAACGAGTCTCAATGGGTTTCATTGAGTAGAGATTGATTTTAACTTGTCAAAATGTTTTATTTATGTCCTCAGAATTTCATTTTGTAAAATGAAAATTATACTCATGGGTATTCAAGTTTTTTCTTGGACTAATAGGATTAATTTATTTTTATATCCCTTACTTAGGTTTTCTTTTTCTCACCCGAAATTCTAAATTTATTTTCACATGATTTAAGGATGAGTATAAATTTTATCATGGTTAATATTTCCACTATTTTTACTTATCAAATATGAAGAAAAATTGTTTGGGGTGAAACATGGGTGTAAACGTAAAGCTCTATTTCTGTAGAAAAAATTATACTATGTGAAAGTTTCCACATTATTATATTTTTTACCTAGTTTTCTAAAACTAGAAACCCGAAATATCCAAGAAATGTAAGAACATTAAACACTTCTTATAAATAATGTAATTATGGGTTGTTTATGTTAAAAGGAATTATAAAAATTACTAATTAAAAATATGAAACAAAATCCATGTGACATTGAAAGAATACCAAAATTTCTTGTAGCATTTCAAAAAGAGGTGGTAAATATTGAATATATGTGTTAACCCTAAAGATTATGATGACCCATGGGCATGGTTATCTTTTTTTCATGAATTAAATAAAATATTAACTAAATTAAATTATCAATACCATTTAGGTTTAGAGAATTAGATAATTATAACAATAAATATACTAATAAAACATGTGCCTTTTCAACTAATAAACATTTTTTCCACTATATAAGCAATTGATTAATCCATAAGAAGTCATAAAAATTCCCCCCAAATTATCCCCCCAATTAAATCTTCAAAAAACTAATACATATTAAATTTCATTATAAACTAGGTAAATAGAATAATTTGAAAGGGGTGAGATCAAATTTATAGAATGGGTAAATGTATGATATATTAATAAAAGATCACAAGTGAGTATAAGATGATAATTTGGGTATAATTAGTATATATAATAAAGTTATACAAATAAATAGTAGATCATAAATCATGGTATAAGGCATGGTATACCATAATAAATGAATGAAATGTTCTTGGAAACATGAGTCAATAAACATGTTCCATTGGAGCGTAATGTAGTCATAAGAATAACCATAAAACTATTGTGCAAAAATAATCATAGGAACACATTTTGAAGAAATACATGTATGTCCACCCACTCTATTGTGAACTAATACAAGTATTTCCACCAATTTAGTTTTGAAAAAATCCATGTATTTCCATACATTATTGTAGAATGAGATATAATATTTAACTAATGCATTTGAGGGAGATATTAGACCACCCAAATCATTCATCCATATATATGACTTCCACTAGAAATAAAGCATTAATCAAATCACAAAGTACCCATGAAAATAGAATTATTTTCATATCATTTCAACAATATATTAAAATAAGGGTTCAGTCAAAAATCTATAAATAATCATTAAATAATAAACCCGTATAAAATAAATGGGTATTCAATGACATAAAATACCTTTATAATAAATTAAAATCGAATCATTATAATAAATCATATGGTATTTATAATTTTAATATAAAGTTTATATGGATAATTATATAATTTCGTCAATCAATTGATGTATAGAATTTAGGTGAACACCCATTAATGAAAGGAATCAAAAAATAAGGTATTCAAAAAGGAAATGAATTGGAATAAAAATTAAGGATATACACCATAGCTGATTTTTCAAGGGAAATTTATTGATAAGTCATCTTATTATATATATATATATATATATATATATATATTTAAAATTGATAATTTTTTAAAAAATAGATAATTAATCAAATGATTGATGAAGAATACTTTTTGAAGAACAATATAATATTACATTGATAATAATGTTTAAAATTACCCTCTTCCATGATTTTTTTAAATAAGTATCATAAAATAATGGGAAAATAATTTACATTCTGAAATCATGAAACTATGGAAATAATATTAAAAATGATATAAAATTTTTTATTATGAAAAAAACCTAAACAAGATTCTTTTATTATTTTTATAAATAATTACCATAAAAAGTTCACATGTTCCTTTTTAAATGTCATTTTCAAAAAAAAATTGATAGAAAACATTTGATATTTAAAAAAAATTCTTTTTACTAAATCATTATTAATGAACTCTTGAAAAATAAAAAAGGTTTTGATAGAGAAAATTTGGAGTGGAATATTAGAAATATTTCCATGATATGTAAAACCTTTAAATATTTTGAAACACCATTATTGAAAACCCACATCATAAATAGGGAAATAAAATTTCCATTTAAAAATTAGTATTGAGAAGTAATTAGATCATACGATTAATCTATATTTTAGATCCAAAATATAGATAAAACATTTTTGGGAATGAAAATATGGACATGAAAGAAAATATTCATTGGTAAGAATCATATCCATTCTTATCAACATTATATTTTATTTTCAAAAATAGTTTCTCCAAGAAAGTGTTATTAATTATGATAAGTAATTTTATTATATAAAAAGAGTAAATAAAATATAGAATAATGGAATGTAAGGATCATGGAAATTTTGAAATGTATATTCAAATAAGAAAAACAGTTACCAAATGTATCAGAAATTGTGTCTATGAAATGTTTATGACCTTAGAAACTTTCAAAACAAAACCCCTTGAAGGATGTGAATTAAAATATAACATTAAAAATCATGAATAATGATGGTATCATGATACAAAATACTAAAATAAATTTATAAAAACTATTTTAAATAATTCATGGTGTATAATATGAAATATGTCTTAAGAAGTTAAATTTGAGACTAGAACCCATTTTCATAATTCTTGACATACACTAAAGAACTCAAATCACATGTACAAAAAAAATTAAATATCTTAATAACCTATTTAAGAACCATATTCATTTATATAACCTTTTATAAATATTATTAATGTATCATACCAACTTGAATTATAGGGCCTGATCTGGATTTCCACATAACCTCAAGTGTTCGTCCCCATAAACTAGAGGATGTCGAATAGAAGTGATGGTTTAAATTGATGTTATTGGGAGACTATACCCTCCATAAGAGTGTACAATAATATATAAATATCCAAACAAGTAATAATAAAAAATCATCGTACATAGATACCAATAATATATCATCAGTAATGAATGAAAATAGAAAACATGGACTCAATGGTCATACCTGGATATAGGTTACTCATCACTCATCCGGCTGATCACATATAAAAATAAATAAAGAACAAAAGTAAAAGGAGTTTATGCCTCAAAATTCAATCCATTCATCCTTTTAATCCCCAAACATATAGAAATTTATCCAAATAGATGAACAAACCAGGTCCATAACTTATGATGTACCTACAACAAGTGAGGGTTTATCAGGTACCCAAGTTTCATGGATTTTTAAGAAGAGGAAAGATAAATGACCAATGGTATTATACTTTGTATCCCCTATAATATTGAGACTTCATTAATCAAGTATTATTTCTCATTTATGGTTGGATTCCTTCATGTGAAGGATAGATCTCCATGGTAGTTGGCTTATTTTATGAGTAAGTGAAGAATTGTTTTTGACCAGGGTATTCATGTTAGCCACACCTAGATATAAGGTAGTTTTTAAGACGACTTTCTCTCCAACATAGGGAATTAATGAAAGTATATTATACTTTATAATGGTTTGGGGTCTTTACATAATGATTTTAAACTTATTGTGAAGGGTGATATCCTTATGCATCATCATTTCTACCCTCCTGAGTGGGAGTGGCCTCGTGTGATTTGTTGTTTGTTCCCAATAATAAAAAGTCAATTTTCAGTAGGAAACCACCAACATGGTATAATACCCAACTGGTAAAATATAGTTTACATGCATGCGATAAGATCATTAAAAAGTAAATAGACATTATATAATAATACAAGAATAATATATAATCAATAATATGAACCTAAGTAATAAACATCCATATATCAAGTGGTTGTGCTCTTACCAAGCCACCACGAACCCCCATCCATACCTTCTTCATCTCTGTGATTGAATAACAATCAATTGATTTTAAAAAATGACCAGGAATAATGTATAAGGTTATTGAACTTGTTTTTCAATACACTCAAGGAATCCAATTCTAGGTCGGGTTGTAAGGTCGATGAGTGAACATATACTTAGTATCCAAATGAAATAGAGTTTCAAAATGTTAATTAGTATCCACAAGGCATCAAGTTTTGTAATATTACTCAGTATCAATAGGGAATTGAATTTTAGGTCATACAACATGTTCATCATGCTTATACCCTATCTATTGGTCCACTATCATCGTGACTACACATCATTTTCACTCCACCTCTAAGGGGTAATCATACACAATAGTCCCCCTATCATGAGTACCATGACAATACCTCCAAATTCCTATCAAGTGCACCCAATAAGGAAGATAATAATATGCTATAACAAAACATGCATCAAGTGAATATATTAGAAACAAACATATTATGTGATCTTCATCAAACATGGTATAACAAGATATATAAGAACACTCATGTAATCAAGCTTATTAGTGATCTCATGGAATCAAGCATCATTTATGGATCTCACAAATATAAACACACCAACATGAGATCACTAATAAGCATAGTCAAACAAGATATACCAACACAAGTATCACATCAAGGTAACGAGGGTGTATATATAAATAGAGCTTGGTGTTTCATCATAATTTAGAGTATCTACGCATGTTATCCATGTCTAACATGGTATATTAGGATTCCTAATAACACACAAGAAATAAATCATCCTACATGGTCTAATGATATCTAGGTTATGTGTAGAATAACTACACACCCAATGGGGATTCCATGTAGTCTAAGGAACTCATTAATTATCAATCCTTTTCCATTGGTGGTCAGTATCAATCTTGTAAAAAAGGTTCTATTTTCTCCCTTATTAATTTATCCAATTACATTAGACATGGATCCTTTTATTAAATAATACTTCTAGATAATTAATTAGTTAATCATTTATTTTTATTCAAAAAAATATAAATTTATGGTTCATTCATCAAAGATATAAAACCGCATATCACATGCCAATAAATTTTTATAATAGCATAAGATAATGTACATGGGACCACTAATCTCAAATAGAACCAACTCCCAACCAAGAAAACCCCATTTGCTATGTCCAATTCATCTAAGTCTACTCAGCCTCTATTAATTTACACAATGTCCTAAATCATGCTCAATTATTAAAAATTAATTAATTATATCTACATTATAAATAATCAAATTAATACAAGGAAACTCACATTTAAATTAGAAATGCGGACTTTTTTAATGACTTATCAGGTTTTATAATCTAGTAGGAACCATGACCAACTATTATCTCAAATAAGTTGAAGGCATGTGGTGTAGAGGGGGTGAATGGGACGGATTAAAATTTAAAATAAATAGATTAATTATAAAAATTAATTACCGAAATTATCTAATGGGATTAATTATTAGTAGAAAATAAGGGAAAGAAGGAGCACATGGGTTTTTATAGTGGTTAAGTCCAAATTCGACAACATCCCCTCATATACCTCTCTACTCAATAAGGAATATGCTATACACTGTCATATTTTTAAAGGGTATTCATTACCCAATTGCTACTTACCTTTTATAGTGGATGTATAAATATATGACACTTTACTTTTTTATAGGGGATCACAACAAAATTATAACCCTAGATTTAGATACCAAGATGCGCAACCTAAATTGTCCCGACATTAGATTACATGAGTCAAAACCTGAAGGAAAAAATTTTATTTTTATGTAAAAATATAAATTGAATGTGAAATAATGTAATATATTCTAAGACATGTTACAGACTCAAGAAAAAAAATATAGATAAAAGAATAATAAAACATAGGTATAAGTTCTAGAGTTTATTGATGCCCCCCAAATGGGCATTGAAAAATTCAAAAGTGAAGAAATACCATAATATGGGAATTATTTTCTTTTTAAAGAAAAGTAAGAACAAGGTTTCCATGGTCACATGAATTGAAATAACCTTATGGAGACACATGATCTCCTGACCTATAATAGGTTATGTGGACGGTCACATACAACACATTGCCTACGAAATATCTTGTGGATCCCCTATAAAAAAACTCTATATTCTTGTAAAATCATCCTAGAAACTCTCGTATAATGTGGTGGCATCCTGATAAGATCCCACAGGTCATGAGACTTTGCAACCAGTGGAAACTTTACAAACTATCCAAAACTATATCGAAATAAGGGACAAAATACCTAAAAAATGGTATCCTCTTATGGTCATAAAATGTAGGTGATGCACCCATGAAGATAGAAAGACATAACAGAATCTTGGGTGACATTTCTTACTTGCCACATGAATTCCTGGTGGCATGTCACCGTCACCACTACATAGACTTTTCACATGTATATGAATTATCACACTCCCCCATTGGCTCTAAAAATAAGAAGAAGGGTTTTCCCATGACAATGGTCACCCATTTCCATAATACCTTTTGTTGGTTAGGAATCACATCACCGATAGGTGGATTTATTGTCTTAGTCAACAGTCATACATCCTTGTGAGATCTCAAAACATTATAAAATAAGAAAATTAAATGAAAATGGGTAACATGGGAGCTTCTTTGCGGTCATAAAAATCATGTGATGTGCCCCCAATGATTTGCAAGACACTGAAATCCCCTGGAAACATGTCCACATCATCATGAAAGATCTTGTAGATGTTTCACAACTATGAGACAAAGGTAATCAGATATTTTTTGCAATTTTGATCTCTCTCAATATCAATGTGAAATATATAGAATTTTTCATGAAGTGCTCATGAATCTCCATAAGACCTTTTGTTGGTCACGCAATGCATCACCAATGGGGAGAATGATTTCACTCAACAACATTCAAGAACACCCATGAGACCACAAATATTTGTAAAATAAATAAGGAAAATAAACATATAAAAAGGTGGAACCCTCTCGAGGTCATAAAACTCATGTAACAAACCATAACGGTCTTGCAAGACCCCTTAACAAGTTAGTATGATCTTGTAAAGGCCCCCGCAAAAGTCATCCTTATAGTGCGAATAGTCATATACAAGTCACCTAAGATCACACAAAAAGCATTTGAATGGTTCCCTAATATAGAGAAGGACCTTTGAAATATTAGCCATACAATATGAAATACTCTTATCATATCTTCATGATTAGTAAATACCCCATTAATTGAAAATAATATAATCAAGGAGGAATTGATAGGATGGTAATACGGTTGCTGAAAATCATGTGACAACCTCGGAATTACCTACGTAATGATCTCACCAAATGCCTGACACCAAATCTTTCCATCGACTCCAGCCTGTATTTTCATGATACATTCCAGGAAAAGTGGAGAATAACCAGGGTGGTGAGGCCTATAAATCCCCCACCCCAGCCTGAAAAATGCATGCAGTATTGATATTTGGAACCTCACACCGAAACACCTAGGAATCATAATGGATTTCTTGGATAGTCTCATCTCACAATTGGGAATGTTTTTCATTAGTGACACTTATATAACAACTGAAGTGATCATGAAGCATCAATAGGCACTTCATGTGATCACTCATATATCACACAAAGGACTTCTGGTGGGTCATGTGAAGAACATCCTACATACCTTGTAGATCACTTGTGACATAAAACTAGAGAACACTGACCAAATCTAAGGAATATGAAATTAAATTATGAATAAAGGCTAAAGAGATATGATAATTATATGAATAACATATACACTAATCATCATGAACTTTGCATAAACCAACCAAGTCATGAAACAACACCAGGACATGTCTCCATGATCATAAAACACTTCTTTGGTATACTATTTAGGTTTTAATAAGTCCTCTGTACATGTTAGAATATGTTATACAGAGCCCTAAAAGCATGCCACTAAAGTCTCATGAATGCCTATGGAATTTCCATACATACCTTGTGATGACCTTTGGACATTCAACCCAAATCATAAGGTGGAACTGGTGTATGTTATCTAAGTCTCTTGATGTCATCAGGACATGTCAAATGGAACTCACAATGTCCTTCGGAAAATTCGTCTAGATCTCGCAAACATATGTCATATTCATAAGATATTAAACCGCATTGTCTTTAACGAACTACTTGGGTTTCAATTCCTATTATAAGCAAGATCTTTTGGGAACCTCATAATGGATCAATCCCCTCTTTAGAATATTAACCTCTTATTACATTGTAAACATTCCAAAGTTTCTGTTTATTTGGTTTCATCGTATAATTATCTACTCATTAATAGAAAATGGATGACGAACCTTGGATACATTCAGATAGACTCACTACATGGATCCACTTATTTGGCATAAATATTTTTTCCCAATGCTTATTCTGTTAGTGTAACTGGCCTTGTATCAAGATTAATAAGAGATTCGTGAACATATCTTAAATATACCAGAGAGTCCTAAAGTAGGCAAATATTTCCACCAAAAGGGTGTGATGAGCCTGATCAGCCATCGTCTAGATCAATGTGAGTTCATAAGGTTCATTGGGTCTAAAACCTCAACTGACCACCTACCTTTGGAAATCAGGTATGTACTATCGTTTTGAGTTTCCATTAAGAACAAAAATTGTGACTAGAAATCATTGATTGTGCAAGAAATTGGACCCCTCACAATCAACAATTAGTGCAAACCAAATTCACCTCAGTCATATCCTTTTACATTGAAACTAAAATGTTGAACCATATATTAATCTCTCAAATAAAATAATTATTGGTTAATAATTTGTTGGAAAAAAAATTAATAATGAACAGTATCAACATTCATGATCTAGACGTAAACCCCTAAAATAGCAGGATGGTTGGTTTTCCAAATGCAAGGACACTTTATTGGAATATCAGAAAAATGATAAGACTAAAATAAATATTACAGATGATCCTCTATAACTAGGGTTCCCATAAAAGAATTACATCCTCTTTTTGAAAAGTCCACATGATCAGAATGGATGGATTAGGAATAATAGTACAATTGTGTTAACCATGCATATCTGATTATGTGTGCATCGGGACTATGGTATTACACTAATTAGTGACCTTATTAATTATGGTATTCTTGACTACAGATACTTATCTCACTAAAAGTACCCCAATATGAGTTAATGTCTTTATATGGTGACTATTCTAGAAAACTAGCTATGGCTGCAGCCCCTACGGGTCTCAAAATGATCGCACCAGCCCAAAAGATTCAATGTCAGATGGAAAATAGAATGGTCTAGTAATAGCTTCAATGTTGTATAATATCGACCCTTAGAGATGATTGTGAGTGTCTATAAGTACTAAAACAGATGTTTTTGTATCATCCAAGGAAAGATACATCTAATCTACTAGCCCTCGTTGCCACAACCTACCGCTTTGTGATAATATCCCTAGAGCACGACAATCGCCACCATCAGTATCTGATGAAGGTGAACTAGGGAGTTAACTAATACTCCCTTTCAATTCAGTGGATACTAAGGAGGCATCCTATCAAATTTCATCACCAGAACCATTCCACCAGTACCCGTCAGTTTCCTACTGAGGGTACTACCCGAAACATTTCTACCTCTAATGCCCATGCACGTGCAACAAGGAAGACACATTGGGTGAGAAAGGTTCTAGATAACCATGAGTGGGAACATGTCCCCACTCATACTAATGATTTCTACTAACATATTATGGTAGTAACTAGTTTTCATTCTTATATCCCTGCTCACTCAAAATAAGTTTATGGGTATATTCCTATATTAGGCATTGGGGTGCAAATTCTTACCCCCATGCGTGAAGTCCATCAAAATATTCTACTGGAACCAGGAGGATAGATGTATGTTCATATTCCTACTTTAATAGAATATATCTTATAGAATATGGTGGAGATTGAAAATTTTTAGGCTTCTATCCCTACTCACACTTTTCTAAAATTTCATTACATATTATAAATAGCTGAATATCTTCAATTGTATATTTGGGCACTATTACAAATACAAGGACATAATCATATTTTTATCTCTATTTCTAGGGTAGCTCTACACTCTAATAATTATGACCAAGTAGTTTATCTAAATCAAGTGCACATTCTTTCTCCTGTCCAAAATTATTATCGGCATACTGTGATAATGGATGAAGAAATAGACCGGGCTCATATTCATGTTCCAACTAGGGCTCACTAGGTGAGAGCGACACATGCCTTGGGACAGGGGAACATGCTTATCGACAATGTCTCGTGGCATATTCCAAAGGCCCATGATCAATCTCATATCCCTATTCTAGTCAGGGATAACCAAGTTATAGGGGAACCTGTCTCGTTATAGGTTCATATTCTTATTGAAGAAGACCAGTACATACCCTTAAGGCCCAAGATCAAGCTCAAATCCCTGTTCTGGCTGAGGCTCGCCATGTCAGAATGGCACATGCATTGGGATAGAATAAATTTTTTTTAATTAATCTACATGGAATATTCTAGTAGATCATGGAATCTATGAGTATATTCATACTTCCACCAATGAAGGAATTCACCAGCATCCTTCTGAGGCAATACAGGAGGAGGCTCATATCCCTTCTCCCATTCCAGATGACTGTCATCATATTTTAGTAGGGAATGCACATTCAGATCAGGGTAATCTTCCTATACCTATTGGGTCTCTCCAAGTGAGAGTGGAACATTCCTCAATGTTGGATCATATACCTACCAAAAAAGACTATTTTCATATTCCAAAATCTTGGAATTGAGACCATACTCTCATTTTGACAAAAGACCACCATGTGAGAATGGCGCATACCTTTGGATGGGCTTATATTCATGTAAATAATGAATAATATCATTGTTATATTCAGTATGCTTCTCAAAAACTATTATATATTCCCATAGAAAAATACAGTTATAAACTAGGCATGTAAACTATCATAGAGTAGGATTATATCCCCTTACACTTGTAGAAGTTAGGTCTAAATATTCCAGAAATGACATAGGATGAGGATCATAACCCCAATATGGTAAATGTTTGTTTCCTTGAGGTTGTTCAAGACACTTTCTCAACACCCCAAGGGTCCATAAACTCTTAATCCAAAGGATAAAAGGATCATTACCACAACATTCATCCTCATGGTCGTGTGGATATGGATCACGGAGACTATACTCATGACATCCTCTATAGCCAACCTCCCCACGGTGATATCTTCAATGGAAAATGAAATCATCCCCCTTCCCAAACACCTATTTATAGAGTATTTTCCAAAAATCAAATGCATTTGTATAGAGATGTTATTCAAACATTGGGTTCAATCACATATAGTTTCCCATAAACTTCTAGCAACAATCCCCTCCAATCAGCAGGCGACCCCAAGAAGCATCTTTTGTGATCTGACCGGATGGAGTCATGTAAGTCTAATGAAGTGGAGTCGTACATTAATATATAGAAATAAGTTTCTAGAAAAACCTCCCTATATTGTTCTATCCCCTCCCCACCATGTTCTGGCCCCTCATCACTTCTAAATATGATATCACATATGATATAGAAAAGTATTTTGAGCCTTATATACACCAAAATATGTGGGATACTCGTCTGTAAATGAAGGATATATATCTCCCCCATCTGGGATATTAGAATCACCTTCATCTAATCAATAAACTCTATTGTCAAGTCTATCTGGCCTCATTTTCCATGTCTTGGATCCTAGGAGTGGAAGATCATGAAAAATGAATACATAGTGTTTGTCTCTGAATCAATACAACTAACTCTCCACTAACTGATTTCCAATGAATCCCTAGATGTTTGTATCCAAGGATGGGTGAAATATGGATAATTTCACTTCAGTATATCCCTAGAATAGAAAAACCATTTAGATAAATTTTCCTATAAAGTCATAGCCTATGGTGATATTATAGAACTAGGTGTTGGTCACTACAAGATAATACTCCCACTTAAGCAATGCTCAACAGAAGGAATAGAGGAAGAGGATGTCAAAACATTATTTGAACCGGTCCCCTAAAATAAATGGGTATGTATTTCAGAAATGATAGTCAAGTTTCAATCAATCCTATAACATCATAGAGAAACATTCTCTCATCATAAGATATCATTTCTCCCAGACCCAAAACAAGCATTACTACACCGCATCAAAGAGGCTACATCATCATATTCTATAAGAGCCTTCTAGTAGAGGATCTAGAACACTAGTTTGGGAGAATATCTACCACCACCTCTACCTCTTTAATTTCAAATCCTTATAGGATTCAAAGCATATGATCAATAGCTACAAAAACCCATCCCATTAGGCTAGGGGAATTTATATCTAAATCTTCATCAATGGGTTCATAATCCTCTAATTGGATCTTGGGGAAATCAACGATGATTCTAGATCAACCCCATCCCACTGGGATGGAGCCATTTATATCTCAATTCCCATTCTAAGAATCATCACATCCTTAGATAGAAGAAATATATCCTTAACATCATGATTAATCAATACCAATTATGGCCTCAAATAATCCTTATCCTATAGGGATGGGGGAATTTCAATCATCATCATCATCTCCACCCCAGAGAGAATCAGTCTTCTACTAGTTAAGAGGTAAATATAAATTGCTGGAATCCCATACATTCCTCACATTGTAACACAAATCACTACTATCTAGGGCCCATTTAAAAATCTTGAATGAAAACTAACTCATGGTCATTACTCACTGGCTTAGATAAAAGGATCATACAACAAATTAATTTAGACCCCGTTGGGGTTACTAGCCAAAATAGGCCACTATGGCCAAGGGTTTGAGGAATGACCCTAATAAAGGTAGTGCAGAATCATCCTATTACCTTGAAAGATATTGGACAACCACCATTTCTTGGAATGTCTATATTAATGTCTTCACTATCAACACAATTGATATGGTGGATCAGGACGCAAATGCGGAGGTACACAACATTGAAAAAAATACCTCGAGAGGAGGATCATTTCGATGCACCGACTAAGGATACACGTCCCCAGAACCAAAGAAGGCTCTAAAATTTGTAACTTATTAATATCAAGTTGCCACCTCTTTAGTGGAACACTGTCAAAGATAAAGGTAAAGGTGGATCTATATCTCAATCACCTCCTAAAATATTTGAAGTTCCTTCCACAGATAAATATTTGTCACAATATGAGAATGAGTTACAAAATCTCAGACCAACTGTGAGGATATACTCAAGGGAAATATTCTTGTGGGTAGTTTTTTTAGGATGAAGCAAATATTCCTCTTCGCATACATATGGAAAGAGTTAATCCACTATCCAGAGTGGAATCCGAGCACCAGACTGACTTCGGATCCAGGTACCCAGTCTACATAAATTAAGAATTTGAAAATGATCATGAATCCCCTATATTAATGTGACATCCTCTAACTATCTAGGGTAATCAATCAGTCTACGCATGAGTTTAAAATTAGAAAGATATAAAGACATGGACCTAACAGTAGTCCTCACCTGATCCTTGTAGATGCGAGGCATCTCATACAAATGTACCCTCGTATCTTCTTAATATCATCAAGTCCCTCACTACATGAATTGAATCCATTTATGTGTAACACGCACCTATGTAGCATGAGGAGAATACTTATCCCAAGATGGTGGATAACACTTTTTCTCCACCAAATTTTATAAATCCAACCTTCTCTACCTCTAACGGTGTGAGTGACCCCGAACAGCATCTCAATCACTTCATATCTCGATGTGGTATGAGGATGGGTCCTCGAGATCAATAGGAGGCAACCCAGATGTGGTGTTTTTTGTACACTCTGATAGGGAAATATTTTTTTAGTATAGAATTATTCTAGAATTATCCATTTAAGGATGTTAATACCTTTTTCATCAATTCATTTATCAATTTAGCTACATACTGAGAAAAATGAAAATTATCGACCTGAAGAACTACAAACAATATGAAAATGGGAGGGTGTCTAACTTCATAGCCATATGGATATTTTTAACCTATTCACTTAGAATTATTCACTAACTATATAAATTTAATGAAATTTGTGCTCCAAATATTTGGGATGAGTTACAAAGACCACTAATCCTAAATAATTATTTGGGTTGATTCTATGAGTTCAGAAAAATGGCATAATTTCTATTGGATTCCATTCAACAAACCCGATATAAATCTAGAATAAGACCTTTGGCATAAGAGAAAAGGCTTAGAAAGTAAGAAGAAACTTATGTTACCCTCAAACCAATATCTGTCCCCATTCAAGAACAAAATTAGGTTTCGAACTAGAAAGATGCTCTTCTCAAGTGGAAATAAGCACAATATCACCATCATCCTGAAGCATTCATAAACTAGGGTCTCCATGGATTTAAGGAATGAATTAATAAATCTGACTCCTTCCTAAATGATCAATTCCTTGATTATTTCCTTAAAAACATTGAAAATAACCTTCTAAAGCTTCCACAACCAAGTAATTACAACTATGTGAACTTCACCAACCATCTCCACTAATTCCCTTTCTATAGAAGGTTAGAACATAATATCCAGGACTAATCCATATTCAAAGACATTACTTGAAGGCATGGTAAATTCTCGATATGTGGTGTTAAATAACTCCTCAGAGAAGGGGGACCCCATAACCATTTCCTAGTCATCAGAAGAGGGTAATTAAAATAAATTCTTGTACATATGTGAATAGAAATTAAACAATTGGATGACTTGGAAAACAGTTGACCAAGATCATGACATACTAAGATCGCAGCTATGTTGACCCAAATATAGATCCCACACCAATTAAAGTTACCTCAGATGTTCTTATTGAAGGTGGAATAGACCATCAGAAGAAGGAAGAAATAGAATAGTTGGAATCTTATTTTACTAAAACACAAAATCTGAATCTTTCAGATTTTTTCCCTATAATATATAAATCATGAGAGACGCCCCACCAAATAGAACCCTCATTATTAAAATATCTCATATTTGGTTCTATAAATGTGATACACTTGGAATAACCCTTCTCTGATGATGAATATGACTCTATGTATGATTTCCCCACACTAAAACGTGGAACAGGAGGCCGCATGTGCAGGAATCAGGGATATAGGGGATAGAATAGGAATTATCAAACCCAATATTTAGGATGCATCCCCACATTAAATATATATACAACTGATACCCATGGTAAATCACTCTATTATGTCTATCCAAGACATGATGGAATCTCAAAACCCTGTACTGGTCATCTGCACCCATTTTTCTTGAATTCCATCCAAGAAATGGTGTGATTATATGATTACCCCCAAATAATGGGGAAGGTTGGCATGAATATATACATTGGAAGAAAACTATCCCTCAACCTCAACACAAGCACCAAGACTATCCACCTTGAATTCCATAACTCTTGGACCACATATTATAGAGTTTCCCTACCTTAGGAAGTACAAACCTCGATTAAAAAATATGCTATTTTGAAACATATATAATTTTTCCCATCGAATCTCTTGATCTTGGATACACTCTATATTTAAAAATAACATAGGGTGGCACTCGCTAAATCCCTCTATATCCCATCATATTTTGAGAATGAATTCATTACAGTTGAGGTTTATCGAGTGGAGACCATGACATCTGAATGTCATGTCGCCATCTCATTCACTGATCTCAATCAAGATGAGGTCATCCAAGGTCACATTCATCCCTTATATGTTTCAGGTCTACTCAATAATGTTGATGTCTGTCTGAAGAGTACAAATCAAAAATGGGTTTGGGATCAACAACATCTAGGTTCGAACACTTCGATGTTTAGGATATAATGAAGGAAAGTTATCTCCCAAAAATCTGACCATTTAAGTGTATAATAAGCATGAGAAAAGATCTCTTGAGAAGATCAAATTCAAATCTCAATTTTAGGATATCATATTTGAAATTGATTTTATGGTTATCCAACCAGACACTTTATACAATGTCCAACTCAAAATGATCTGGGTAAAAAGCCACCAAGCAGTACCTCCAATATTCCATCAGTGTCTTAAATACCCTAATGATGGGAAGGATGACATACTTCATGGTTAAAGTTCCCCCTTCAAGACTGGTGAAGCCAAATATGTTGAATCAAGATTCTATAAAAGGGAAGTAAAATAACCAATGGTGGATGATGATATATTGGTTTTATCCCCTAATTTCATGGGGACCACTCTTACAAATCCCTAAAGTATACTAGACAGTGACTATGTGCTCCCCATACATCTATTTGAGTCAATAGACCTAACACTAGATTTCTAAGAGCCTAATGTCACCAGTGACAATGAAAAATAAAATCATATCTGGGATCTCTCAACAACGACTTATGAAATAGAAGATGATAATGTCTCTTCTCTTGGCCTCTCTCACCCTGATAGTGATAGAGAATCCCCCATATTTACAAGCTCATCTAAAAATGTATCCACATAAGTATAGGTGTAAGAAGATGAAGATGACCTTATGAAATCCCCCCCCTCCCACACACACACACACACATTCTAGGTATGTGTATCCACAAACATTTATGAGATCAGGTAAGTAAATATGGGAACTGAAGAAGACCCACTACCTACACTAATTATTGTCTCTGTGCCTCTCTAGGTGTAAGAGATGTATATGTATTTCTAAATAAACATCTATATGTGTTCACTTAGAACTATACCGAAATACCTGGGCTGAATCTAGTTGTGGATACACACCATCTTGGATTACCCAAATAGTATCGTGGCTTCATGCAGGCATCTTGGAGGATTCACCCCTCTCATGCCATCAATGTAGATGAGGAATTTGAAATTTTTTTAAAATGAAACATTGTATGAGAATTGAAATATCAATGATGGCTTTCCAAAATCATCCCTTTAAATAATAATAATGGTAATTTTTGTAATGTCTCAGATCCAGATGCCACTCAACAGGTGCCCCATGCCCAACTAGCCACATGGCCTCAAACACATTTCTTAAAATTCCAGAGGATGTTGACTAGCAATGAGGTCCTAAGGTGTGATAGTGGGGAAACTATGTTCTAATTAAAAAAGTGTAACACAGTGGAATAAATAATAATATAATAGAGGAAGCAATAACTAGCAAACAATAGAAATAAACAGCAGAAGGCTAATAGGATAAATAACCAAGAATCATTCCATACAAAATACGATGCAACATGTTATATGTTCTAAGAAAGAAAATGAAACACGTATGATACAATAATACATAAGGTATGTCTCAAAATAAAAAAAGAAACCAAAATTTACTATGAAGCATTGCAATCCTCAGATGGGTCCCATGCTTTCCTACTCCTGAGCAGCACATCAAGTACCTATAGAAGGGCGCTTTCCCTGATCAAAACCCACAATCATATAATCTGTTTGGACCAAAACAAATGACCCAAATACGATGTGAGACTAAATCCTAGTGGAAACCACCCATGTTTTATGCCAATATGTCATGGAATATATATAATAGCCAGTGTACAATAGTGAAAGTAGCAAACAGTAGGTACTCAAAAGTAAGTACAATAGATGTCTCAGAAGAAAATGTAATCAAGTATAAGTGAAGACTGAATCTATGATTTTGCATTGGCTTAAAAGATGCTTCATTAGTCATTATATTTCATTATAAAAATACATTGTATTATATAAAATTATCAAGGTAAGGCCTAGGCCTAATGACCCCCATATAAAGTTAATCGTCAACTCGTGACATAATAGTCATTTAATAATTTTCCCACATAGCCCATGCTAGGTATCCGTCAATAGATCATAGGTTTGCTCATCATTTTAAATAATTCTCAATGATCCTGAACACCCTATATGTGGATTTCTCATGGACTTTACGTAATTAACCTCTTGAGCCCGTCCATTATCTTTTAACCATGAAAATGGTTCACCCAAGTTATATAAAGTGCACATAGTCACATGAGCCCAACCTTGTCTTTTAACTGACATAGTGGCTCGCCCATTGAAAATTACCCCTTCTTATCATTTCATACAAGAATAAAAATTTAAATTAAACTATTACATGTTTTAAACATATTAACTCATGTGGGAAGGTTAACTGTTGGAGAAAACCATTCTAACATGCTCAAACAGGCATAAGCATTACATGGTGCAAGGGAGAAATCACTGCTCCCAAACCCTTAATCAATTAAAATAGAATTTTTCACAATTGCAACCCCATTATAAATTTAATTCATACTTGAAAACCCAATAAGGGAAATAAGGCATGCCTCAAAGGTAACCTTGGCCAAATGGCCATAAATGGTCGTTCCAAAGAAAATGCACCCATGGGGTGGCCCTTAATCATGGGAGAACCCCTTATTCATACTTTAAAAGATTTATTTGATTACCTAAACACCAATATACAATAATAAGGGTAAATTATAAATCCAAATACACCCCAAAAATGGGAGCATGGCACTCAGGAAAACATCATGAATTTTTTTTGAAAGAAACAAGACCACCTACCTCATATTTGTACGACTCTCCTCATCCAACGTCAAGTTATGATTTGACCTAGAACAGAGTAGATCTACAAAAAATCCAATAATTATACACCTTTGATAATTCAATAGAGATATGAAATTAGGAATAAAGTCTCAAATTGAATTGAGTACTCACCAATCGGGTTCAAACGCAACTGACGATGAATGAAATGGGGTTCAGATGATAAATTAGGAAGGGATTGAATGTTTGGCACTGCTTGTTCATCATCCCGAGAGAGCCCCTATCTATTTTCACAAAAAACGGGGCTACTAACCATCTTAATCAATAAAAAAGTACATGATGTGTGCTTCAGACTACATGTTGTGTTCATACAGTTTCTGGCCTGACCATTACATGGTCGTGTACTGGGATTACATAGTATGTAGCCAAACATACCCGACGTGTACCTATAAGTAAATGACATGTAGTTCCCAGTCACATTGTGTAACAGGCCTACAGCCAGACCTCGACCTATTTTCACTTATTTTATTAAGTATAAATTGAAATGGAAAGATTCATACCTCAAAGGAAGAACCATGTTCTTATAATTTTAAGTCTTTCATCGATTTCAATGACCTTAATCATCACTTACCAAATGAAATGTTCCCATTGTTAATAACCTAACTCTTGATCGATGCAACTATTAGATTCTAAGAACATTCCTTCATTGATAGGTATTTTTGGTATAATCAAATAAATATGTCCCCTGAATATAAATAAACCACTACCTTCAGAGCACCTCAGGGGATCTTTTACTATCAGATCATGCCCTTTGGATTAAAGAAGACCGGTTCCACTTATCATGCAACAAGAATTATATCATTAAGCCATTCTTGTGAATAATATCTGAATTTTATATTGATAAACTGGTGGTAAAATCCCAACAATGATGTGATCGTTTCAAAGATCATCAAACAATCTTCGACAAGCTGCAACTTCACTATTTGGAGATTAATCTGCTGAAATGCACCATCGGGATAATATCAAGGAAGTTACCTGACATTCTGGTATTTCATCCTAACATATAGGTTGACCCAAGAAATACTAGTGATATTTTAGAAATAACACCCCCCTAATATAAAATAACTGAGGGGGATCCAAGTGAACCTCTCCAACATTTGATGCTTCATGGCCAACCTGGTTAGAAAATCTTTCCCCATCACCATGATAATTAAAAAGGAAATAACCTATCAATTAAATGGGGATGGCCAAGAAACCTTTTAAATTATCAAGTAGTATTTACTGTACCCATAGGTTTTGATTTCTTTGGTGGAAGGGAGGTCACTCATCTAGTGTGTGGTGGCCATGGAACACCCACTGGGTTTCCTCCTCGAATAGAAAAATTATGTGGGGAGTGAGAACAACCTATATTTCCTTACTCGAATAATATTAGGTACTGAGACCTGATACTACAATGTTGATATGAAGTAACTTACACTCATATTTGAAGTGCAATAATTGAGGAATTACTTGAAGAACCACAAAGTCTATCTGGTCTCTTATGTTGATTCGTTCAAGTACATCCTTTTTTGCCTTATGCTAACTAGGTGTTTGGCTTAATGGGAGTCATCTTGCAAAAATATGACATCCATTTCATGTCACAAAAGGCAGTGAAAGGGAAAGCCTTGTCTAATTTCCTCACAGAACATCCCTCCTCAAAAAGTACACAAGTGGACACTGAGATCCCATATGAGGGGGTATCTATACCTATGACACTCCCAATACATGGGAGGTGTATTTCGATGGTGCCTCTCAAAGTCCCATCTATAAAATATTATAAAACCAAAATTTGAATTGTGTTGTCATTGGGATTGTATTTGTCTCTCCACTAAAAACAATGTTTTCATACTCTTTCTCACTATCTAAAGGCTACATGAATAATGAGTCCAAATACCAAGCCCTAGTTATTGGCTTGGAACTAGCCTTATAGCTTTTGATATCCTACCTAAATATCCAAGGGGATTCATAACTAGTGATAAATCATATCAATGGAGAATATTCCATCGAAAAGGAATAATTGGACCATCTCAATGGCTATGTCATGGGAATAATGGAAGAGTTACCTTTTGATCACACATTGCATCATGTTCCTTGATCATATAATGTTAGTGCTGACACATTTTCTAATGTAGCCACAGTCTTAGGCAACCCTGGTCAGGAGTAATAAATATTCCATATCATGCATCAATGAATGGTATCAACATTTTTTATATCTGATATGGAAAAAATCAATCCAGAAAACACCACCCTAGAGTGCGATGAACTGATATCCACCCCTATATTGATTGATCACATGATTGGTTATCTCTAAAATGTGATTCTTTAGATAGATCGAGCCTGAAGGTAATATATTCGATGTTGTTTAGCGATCATTACCCTATGGGATGATCCAAATGAGAAAAAGTCTCTATAAAATCATGGATTTTATGGATTCATCCTAATAAGCGTAGTAGAATGAGAGATTCACACCATCTTGGAAGAAATCCATGGAGGCTCTTGCAGCACTTATCATTCTGGGGCCAGGCTCTCCCACTAAATCAGAAGGCTGGCTTATTACTAGAAAATCATGATACAAGACTATGTGGAATTCAGCAAAAAAGAAATTTCATTCTATATTTAGAAAAAAAAACTCATCCTTAATCCCTAAGAATTGCTAGAAATAACTAAATATTCATGTCCTTTTTCAATTTAGGAATGGATGTTGTGGTTCCATATCCCCTATCTATAGATAAGTAGTTCAAATACATCCTTATTACTTACAAATTCTTATCCAAATGGGATGAGACAATACTCCTCAAAGAATTCAGGAAGAAGCCCATTACAAACATCATAATGTCCCATATAATCATGAGGTTTGGAGTCCATTATGTAATATTGATAAAAACTACACTAACATTGGTTCTATAGAGTTGAAGAAATTGTACTAGGAATACAATATTGAGTTCAATCACTCATCCCACTATCATGTAGTGTAAAATGGACATATAGAGGCCTTTAATAAGACTTTTTTAAATATACTCTATAAGGTGGTGAAAACATATATGAATTATTAGGTGGAAAAGCTCCTCCTTACATTATGGGCCTACCACACCACCTTGAGTACTGCTACACGATCAATACCATACTCATTGGTGTATGAGACCATGGTGGATAGAAGTCTAGTTACATGCACTCCAAATATCCATATGTAGAAAACTATTAGATGATGAAAAATCACAAAACCGGATTAATGAATTAGATAATATCAATGATAAAATGTTTTGTACAATAAAAAACCTATAATCCCATCAGAATCAGACCACATAGGAATTCACCTAAATGTTTCACCTCCATTCATTCATCCAAGGAGAACTGGTGTTGGATCTCATAGACCCAATGATACTATGGAGAAAGCCTCCAAATATGGACTCCAAATGGAAAGGTCCTTATACAACACATAAGGTCTATCATAATATAGCCTAATCATAGAAATCAATAGATGAGGAATGTGTCACACTCCCACCAATGTGAGTTTTCTCAAGAAATAATTTTCATAGATGTCATCAAGTGACAATTCCTGGCAGCAAGACTTTAAAATACATAGAATTTCATGTCTAAACCATATGAAATTAAATTTTGTGGGGTTTTCTTCACTGAATGACGTTAAACTACATGAAGCCCCAAATATATCATCTTTATTCATATAGAGTGAACCAAGTCCTAAAAGCATGACTTTAAAATTCACATCGTCTCACATCTTGAACACATGATGTTAAAATATATACAGAGTCATCCTGGAAGAAAGAGGTTAAACTACATAGCATCATACATCATATTGGTATGATGTTAAACTATAAGGTTACATCCTAAACACATGAGATTAAACTATACAGAGATTGGCCTTACCGCATAACATTAAACTGCACGGTAGAAGTTCTCACCACATTACTTTAAAGTACATGGTAATAAATCTCCCACTGAGAATTCATTGCACATGAGCTAGGTCTGTGTGAAAGAGGGATGAAATTCCCCTTTCCCCGTGTGAGAGTCAACTACAAATAGGGAATATATCCTTCTAAAAACTATATGTGTCTTGATTCCTTCCATCAAGAGATACGTAGGGACACTCGCACCTCTATTTTTAGTCTCATTCAAAGTGTTATTTCCCTTTAACATCGGGTCACCCTCTCCCTTACCACAAGATGTTAAACTGCACAGGTTTCTAGAAATACACATGGATTGATTCTAATTTGAATGATACATATAGGGATGCCTCAATCCTATATCTTGTTCTACCCACTAAATGATACAAAATTCCCATATCTTATCAGTAATTTCCCCTACATGGTGAGAGGGACCCTTTCCATTCCATGTTTCTCCCACCGACCATAGCTCATTTGATCTTAATAATTTCAATAATGGTTTCCCCTCATTATCAATGAATAACATCTCGTGTCAAATTCATCCCGGAGCTAAATGCAACGCCTTCAAAGGTATACCATGATTCCTCACTACATGATGTTAAACTTCATGGCTGATGTCCCTTACATGACATAAAATTTCACATTTTTGTGGAAATCATCTGAGAGGACCACTAGTGTTGGTGATGGTCTCCTACCACACCTCTATTCAAGAACTACTTGTGACATAATTTTTAGAATCACAAGACATGTAGTGATGCTCATATATCAAACCCCAGGTCCAATCACAACAAATAAGAATAAAATGATCCCTCCCAATTTATAGGTCAGACTTTCATAAGAATCTTCTTTTTTATGAATTACATGTGGCTTGATGCCTACTACCCTAGGATACATAGTGACACCCATCATTCCATCCATAGGTGTAGCTATAATACCCCTTTTCACATTAGTAATACAACATCATTGTCACATGACATTGAACTGCATGGTTCCTCAAGAACTATGTGTGTCTTGATTCCTATCATCACAAGATAAGTAGTGATGCCTAGATCTCCAATGTCGAGCCCAAATACAAAAATCATTGTAAAAAATTCCCACAATTACATATGGGTCCGACCTGTGTAAATATTTTCCCATTCAAGAACTATATGTGGCTTGATTCTTATCATTATAGTATATGTATTAATGCTCAGATCTCCAATACTGGGACCAACTTCAACAACCAATAAAACATTCACCATAACTTCATAGGGGATGAGCCATACAAGACCATTTTTCTTATATAGGATTCATGTCAATGTATGTAATTCTTATACGGTTAATATATCTTTCATAATTTTTACGTTATCTCCCACATATTTACCATAGGTCCTCAAATTAAAAAGAAAACAAATACATCCTTACCGCATGATGTTAAACTGTAAGGAAAATTTTTTATCGCATGATGTTAAACTACACAAAAGAAAGTAAGTCTCTAATACATGACATTAAACTATGCATATTATCATCTATTATCATTCCTTATCAAAGGACCTTAAGAGCCTTATAATATTCAACCAAATTATAGGATTCTCTTATCATCTTTGAAGAACCTCAATCCTTAAATCATACTTCATGTCTCAAGAACCTTATGTTAACACAAACCTTTCTTGGAACTTGGAATGGAAAAGTTATCTCTATACTTGACCAGGATATCAATGCATAAGGGATAAAATATACTATTTAGAAAATTCATGTCTCTATATAGAAATATTTCTAATCCTCATGGGCCTAACATAATCATAGTGGAACTCATTACCTGAGAGTGTTTTGGGCTATCCTTGGTATGATTTTCCAATATCATTACTCATGACCTGAGAACCTCGAGCCATGACTAAGAACATTTTCATCTCCCTTTTATATGTATGATGGAGTAATCTTGACCATGGGTATCCTAATTAAGCTCTTGTATAACATCCCCTATATTAGGTCCATGTGCATCATGACTTTAAGATGCCTGCACTTTATTCAAAGTTGTACAACCTTAAACTCTAGCCTATAATGGACTAAATCGAAAGACATTAAACTAATAGAAAACATACACAAAACATGTCATATTGAAAACCCACAAAGGGAAACATGAAAAGATTTCAATTATTCACTCTCTAAACTTTTAATCTCTAGAGTTTAGGGGGAAAATGGGGAAAAATAAAGAAGGAATAAAGCTCATAGGGACTACATTATAGCCTTGGTAAAATCAAAGCAATTCGCATTGGAGCTCTTAGTTCATAAAAATGTTAAATTGATGGTTTTTTTACACTAATTACTATGATAATATGTTCTATAGATGGTGAAAAACATTTAGGGTGCTCAAACACTTCTTCGATATTATACATTCCAAAAATTTCACCTAATTATTTTAGTGCCTCGAATCATCAAAAACCATCCATGGCCCTTGGAAAATGATACTAGGATTCATGTGACCCTTTGTTTAACTATTCATGTATGTCTATGGATCTTACATATGTGCATATGGCCATCAACCAAATGTGTCACTCTACAAAAAGGTATTTATGATCCTTGTGAGCCTCCATGCCACCACAATAGAACTCACAATCTCAGTGTGTTATGGGCCATTTGTAGTATGATTTTCACATATCATCCTTATTACCCATGTATTTTGGAATATGATTTACAGCCCCCATACTATACTATCCAAGAATAGTTAATATCCTCAATGTTAAATCACGATGTTTTGTAGCATTTTTTAAGATGGAAGGAGACACTCCATTATGTAACCTTTCAAGGACCAAACCTTGTTATTTGAAACTATAGGTCTTTGTATCGTGCTTCATAGTTAATCATTGAACTACCCTATAGTTCCAAGATCCTTCCAAAATAGATTTCTTCCAAACACATCCTCATCATCTTGATGTTTGAGTCTTCATAAATCTTTCATGTCCCTCCTAAATGAGTGTAGATTATATTTTCTTGAGCATCTTATCGATGAAAAGGGGATTTGACCTACCAAATAAAGGAATAGCCTCATTTAAAAAAAATATGAACCTTTTGAGCCCTAGAAACACTATGGTGAAACCTAAAACCTCAAGGTGTTATGGTTAATCCATAATATGTCTTCCCCATTACATATTCACTCACTCAAACTTTTGGGTGATGAATTATGTCACTCATATTCCAATTATCCATGTAGTCCTAGCTTCCCTAGTATTTCACCCTCATCCAATATTACCACTGTAAATATTCCATGACCATTGGCCGAGATTAGAGACACCTCTATTTGAAAATTCTACTGATGCATAAGGTCTTTGTCCTACCAACTAGAGGAATATCCTTCTTGCAGGAAAGGAGATCTAATCCTCATGAGTCTCAATAACACCATGGAAGATCTCAATAGCCTAGGGTGTTTTGGGATATTCCTATCATGGATAAATAATATTCCATGATCACCAATCAAGTCATGTTAGTAAGACTTTAAAATTCATGGGATCTGATGTTCTGAGCCAAAATACCCTAAGCTACTGTGATAGATATTCTGAGTTAAAATACCTTAAGCTATAGGGATAGAATGTCTAATATAATAGTATCTAAACTACAGTGATAAAATTTATGATCTAAAAGACCCTAAACTATAGCGATTGAAGGTCCGAGCTAAAAGACCCTAAACTACAATGATAGAAGGTCTGAGCTAAAAGACCGTAAACTACAACGATAAAAGGTCTGAGATAAAAGACACAAAACTACAGCGCAGTGGTGATATGGTCTTAAAGAATAGAAATTCATTGTAGGACCACCATATATCCCTATAAAAAATCAATCTATAATCACCAATAATATTTTATTTGGAAAAAGATAGAGAACTCTTTATCTGGGACATATATTGTACCTAAATTATACTTCTATGAATCAGGTGCTGTCAAGATAGTTGGAATAGACACATAAATGGAGAATATTATATTCGAGGTAATTCATGAGCATCTCTCAAGAAATATCTATTATAAATTTAAAATTCAAATCTAGGAATTCAGTTTTACATGGTATTATATAAAGGATGGTAACCATTGATTATCCATACAACATCAATTCAAAGCCAAGAACTCTTCACCAGGATTCTCCTCTTGATAATGCCTAAAATACCTTAGTTAAAAGACTCTTGAAAAATAATATTATTGGGCTCGTATGAAATCCTAAAGGATGATAAAATAAGAAAAATAGTTATCAATATTTACCTTATAACCAGATTGTCTTCATGCTGAACGAATCTAATTCTAACGTGGAGAATTTTTTGACACCCACCAAAAGAGCGTTGTAAAATTAAAAAAGGATGAAATACCTTAAAACAAGTATTATTTTATTTGAAAATAAAAGTAATAATAATGTTTCTATGATCACAGTGATTGTTTGAAACTCTAGGAGACACATGATATGATGATTTGTTGAAGGTCATACAGACGACCACGTGTAACACGTAGCCTACAAAATATCCCACATGGTCCCTTTGAAAAAGGATCCTTATTCATGAAAATTCATCCCATACACTCATTGATAACGTTATGGAAGAAATATTATCTCCCCCATGTCACATGACATGTCAATTGACAGACTCTTGGAAAACCATCCAAAAATACTTGGAAAATAGGGAGAAAATACCCAAAATACGGGACCCTCTTCTGTTAATAAAACTCATGTGACAACCCATGAAGCTTGCATGATGTAGCATAAGCCTCAGTGACATGTACACCTCATCATTTTAAATATAACTGGTGTTTCACCCTCGCTACATGAAATACATTTGGCATGTCCAGGTAGTCTCACACTCATCCTTTTTCTCTAAAAATATGTAGAAATGTTTGCCCATGAAAATGGTCACGCATTACCATAAGGCCTTTTGTTGTTCACATGGAACATCACTGATAGGTAGAATGATTGTCTTAAAAAACACTCATGTAGTGTATCAAGATCCCAAAACATTCTAAAATAATAAAAGGAAATAATAAGGGGAAAGACGTGAGCTTCTTGCGATCATAAAAATCAGCTGATGCACCCCAAGTAATCGGCAAGACACCCCAAGCCCCTGGCAACATGTCCACCTCGCCGCATAATAACCTGTAGACATGTCACCATAATTGCGTGAATGGATTCAAACATGATAAGGAGTACTTTTTATCCCTCTCTAAATCCATGGAAAAACATATGGAATTTTCCATGAAGTACTCACACATATCTACAAGACCTTTTTTTGGTC
The DNA here is from genome assembly GCA_963277665.1 of Viscum album. NCBI lineage: Eukaryota > Viridiplantae > Streptophyta > Magnoliopsida > Santalales > Viscaceae > Viscum > Viscum album. The sequence continues at coordinate 158,066,286 of OY728155.1, read as the reverse complement.
ACCTGATACATTTCCAATGTGTAGAATGATTATCCTTGACAACATTAAATAAAAATCATGATACCTAGGTCCATGTAAATTAGAAAAGTAAAATGAATAGGGAAACGTTAGGAGCCTCTTTAAATCGTAAAATAATGTGCCTCACTAGAATGGTCTCAATGACACCTTGAAAATCCCGTCTGATATCACGAAGGCCCTCGGGAAAGCCATCCTTGCCTCATGAAATGTATCAGAGAAATTGCCTAAGATTATGCAAAGGAATTTTTATAGGTTCCCTGATCACATGAAGCCCCTTGAATATATCATCCTGACAATATTAAAGAACCTAGTCATGTCCACATGATTAGGTAAGACCCCATTAATTGGAAATAATCCAATAATGTAGGTGTTTAATAGTTGGTCAGGTGGCTACTGAAAATCATGTGATAACCTCATAATGTCCTATAACACGATCTTGTGAAACACATGAAAAAATGTGAAACACATGACACAATGATTTCCACTGACTCCACCCCAGATTTGTGTGATACACGCCATGAAAAACGATAAATAAATAGGGTGGAAATTCCTGTAAACCCTCATCCCAATCATGAAAAATGCATGCATGACTAATCTTTAGAACCTCACACTGGCGCACCTAGGTTTTATATTGGATTTCTATGATTTGTTGATATCTTGACTATGAAAGTTTTCTTTCAAGTAGGATCTATATAAGAACTAAAATGATCATGTAGTATGCATAATTACATAGTGTGATCACTAATATATCACATTAAGGACTTATGGTAGGTCATGTAAAGAACATCCTACACGCATACTAGATCACACAAGACTTAATAAAATATAACACTAAACCAATATAACGAATATGAAATAAAAGGATAGAATAATGACTAAAAATAAGGGATACTTATTATAATAACATATACAATGATCTTCATGTGCTTAACCAACTAGGTCTTGTGATAGCATCAGGACATGTCACCAAGATTATGTGGTGCTATTTTGGTGTATTATTTGGATCTTTAAAAGACCCATGGATGTGTCAGTGTAAGTGATATGGGTCCCACTGTTAATTCCAACCAAATCTCATGAATCCCTCGGGGATCACAATCCATACCTCGCGATGACCTCTAGACATGTCTCTCAAATCATACGGTGGAACCATTGTATGTCAACTAAGTCTCACAATGGAAACATGACATGAATACTTTCTATGGAAATATCCTCCAAACAAGCCAACCAGATCTCACAACACCCTCTAGGTATGTCAGATAGCTATTTTTAAATCCCCCAAAAACGTTATCTAGATTTCACAATGACACCTAGACAAGTCATCCCAGACATGTGGCCCCATCCAAACATGTCACATTGAATTTTAGGACACCCTCTAAGTGTGTCATCAATATTTCATGATGAAATTGGTGTAAGTCAGTTAGATCATGCAACGCCCTCCAATATTTTCATCTAATATAAAGTGTTAGCCTCCAAGATTAGCTTGATAGGTCTTGTGATATACTCTGGACACATTAGCCTTGGTCATGCTACATCCTCCAGACTTTCCATCCAGATTGTGAAATGTCCCTTTGACAATTAAATTGGATCATATGATTTTCTTTGGGAATGTTAGGCATACATCCTCTATCATGTCAACTAGAAAATCAAGGTATGTCAAGAAGATAATCAATTCTTGTCATGCTGACAAGAAGAACTGGTTAAGCAAGCATCTCATTACATTATAACCTTTTCCAACCTCTATAGAGGGAAATGTTTGGGTGAAATCACTGACTAATTGATCTGCAGTGACTCTGAATCTTTCTATAACTAGGATATATTAAGAATATTCCTAAGGCCCAAGATCTATATTAAAACATCATTTGGTAATTACCATCACATAAGACATATATGTGTAAACAATGAGATTTCTTAGTAATAATATCGTATTTCTCACACTAAGAATATCTCAAGTGAGTTTAATGAGTTGAATGATCATATCATTTTCATCACAAGCCACTATTAGGACAAGGGAAACCTCAATATGTAATCCCCGATCAGTGGAATAAAATGATATTTCCAACATACAAGGGAAATCTCATTGTTTTAACACTGATCAGTGGAATAATATCATATTTCCCACATATAAGGGAAATTTCAGTGTGTAATCCCCTATCAATTAAACTATAGGAACTCTGATACCTACAATAACTCAGATATGTAGGACACCTTCCTAAGACACAAGCTCAAATGTGTGTCCACTTCAATTTAAGTCCCATATTGTCTATGAAATTACAACCCTTGGTACCCAATATATCCCATGATCTGATCATCTTTCCTTATCCACCAACGGATTAAAAATCATTAAAATATGATTACAATGATTCCTACTATAAATAGTATATGTAGTACTCCTTTTTAAGGCTCGAGCTCCATAATAAACATCCTAAGGGATATCCCAGTAAAACATTACCACGTCCATATGCAATGAGAATGATTACTTTTTATCCCATGATTCTCACACCAAGAATGGATCGCGTGATATCAGGTAATTGCAACAGTCATGTCATTTACATTATGAATCTCCCCCAACTAGGAAAACCTCAGTTTGTAATACCTGATGAGTGACATGATATGATTACCTCCATATAAATGAATATACCTAAAGCCCATTCCTAAGGGAATAAATGTAAAATTATAACTATAATTCCTTCCATAATCAAGATACGTAGGACGTCTCCTCAAAACTCGAGCTTGAATACCCAATTCCTAAGTTCTCGCACATATTTCATTTACACATGACGTTAAACTACATAGGATTTAATGAACTACATGGGTTTTTATTGAAGCTATAAATAAGATACATAGGACACCTCAAAATATATCAATCCTCTACCCAGAATATCAACCTGCTCTTTTCATGGTAGAAAATTATGAAGTACCCAATTATGTGTTTTCATTATATAAGAAGCTACTCATTACTAGGAAGTGGATGAATAACCCTGGATACATGCATATGGAATCACTAATGAGATACCCTTCTTTTTCATATAAAAGGTTTAAACTTATGGTAATTTTATTACGGTAAATATTTCAATATCAATATTAAAAAGAGATTAATGAACATATATTAAAATTATAATAGAGTACCAGATTAGGAAACAACACCCCCCCAAGGGTGATATGAGCCCATCCTCCCATCCTCGTGACCAATGTGAGTTACTAAGATTCATTGGGTCTAAAACCCCAGCTGACCACCAATATTTGGAATGTAGGTCTATAAGTAGTTAGGGATGTGTTAACCATTGGTATTTTTCATTAAGAATGCATATGGTGACCTTAAATCAATGATTGTGCAAGAAATTGAACCCCTCACAATCATCCGTTGGTCCAAACTGAATTTACATCACTCATTGCATTTTCCATCGAAACATAATTTTATTATCAATATTTTCTTCTCAAGGAAAAATAAGAGTTCATCAATATTTTTTTTCATCCCTTGAGATATCATCCAATGGTAGAAATAATTGATCACACATGGCATAGTTTGTACAACACTTCAAAGTTCAAAGTAAATATTTGGTTCTCCAAATGTTTTTGTTCTCATAAATATTATGTGTGTGTCCATTGATTTCATCTAGAATCCTTTGAATAAAACATATAAAAAATAATAGTACAATATACTATTGGGTAAAGTTACTAAAATTTGAAATTCAAAATTATCTAGGAGATAGAAAATTATCATTCCAAAATAATCATCACAAAAATTATTTGACTTTAATACATGAAGGCTAATTCAAAATAATTTAAATTTATTTTTAAATAATTCAAATTGACTCTAAAAAATAGGTCAACTAAATCCCATGAATATTGTGAAATAGATTGAAAAATAAATTCTAATTTCAAAATACAATAAAATTTAATGCAGAGCATAATTATTCGAAATATAATTATGTTTCATTAAATTCAGAAAAAATAATTTTGGGTAAGTTTTTCATTACGAAATATTAATTTAGAAATTAAAAAAATGAACTCAAAATATAAATAAATTAATATTCAAAATAAGTACTATTTTTATATCTCTGAATAAAGAGTAAATTAAAATCATATTTGAAAACATATTAAAATATTATGAGAACACTCCACATGAGGTTTATATAATATATATGAATTTTAGAAATATATTAATTACTTACATTAATTAATATAAGTATAAATTTATTCAAAGAATCATAAATAAAAAAACTTAGTATGCTAAAAATTCCATATTTCTATAAAATATTATTGTAAATAACTTATTGTAATAGGAATAATCCTTAGGAGAATTATACCGATCATGAAAATATTATGAATGGTGGATACTTCTTATAACATGTGGTAAATTTTTATTATGTTCGGGCACTTTTTTATAATTTTTCGTCACTTTTTATAGCATATGGTCACTTTTTATAATGTGCGAAAAATATGTAGACCATGTGGACAAATATAAGGTGTGGTCACTACATTGATATTATGAACAAATATGTGGTCCAGTCACTATAGTTATCATGATGCATACTCGGTTGAAATTTTCAATCGTTGGTAGGTATAGTTACCATGAGAATAAACAAAACATACGGTAACCCTACTTATTGGGAGAATATAAATTTGTTAGTTATTTTAGTATGTAGTGAACATTATTTAGCCTTGTATGGTTCCCCACTTCTCTGTAACAGTGTACTTGAAATAAATAATTTATATTTGTTGGTGGTATGGTAGCTCTACTAATCGTGTTGCCCATTAGCTTTAATGATATTTTCATAACCCATGTTCGAACAAGTTCTCATTTACATCAAAGTGGAAATTCAAGGAATGAGACCATGTAAGTGATATAACCTAGTTTTCTTAGTACAATATTCTTCATGTAAGTGAAACCACAGTTGATTCGAGCAACTAATGAACATCCAATGGTGTTGTGAAGTACTACCTATTGTGATATTGTGTTATTGAGGTGGTAGGATTAGAGACAGACTAATGGTCACTTAAAAAATGATGTAACTTCCAAATACCTTCAGGTAACTAAAAAAAGAAACTTCATAACATAAGTTTCATGGAAGGTATTTTAATACAATCTGTTACTTTATATTTCTCATATGGAATTATTTTTGGGGAACAGGTAATAATTTCAATGATATAAAAAGTAAAATTATGGTCCATCTTCACATCATAGGATTTTAACAGTTTTTAGATCCACTAAACAACATAGTTATCATTTTATAAAGTTAAATTATATTTAGATAAATTCATAATATTTCCAATTGATCAAATAAAACATCAATTCAACTTATATATATCATGATATGATCAAACTTTAGAGAAAATATTAACTGGAACATATAGAAAAAATCGCTAAATAAGTTTTAGAAATTCAGTCAATTTTAGGAGTATATAAACAGTATTTTTCTCCTTTTATTTAGTTTAATTACATGTATATAAATTTATTTACTATCAATGAAAACAATATTTGGGTTATTATAAGTTATGTATCTAGATGTATCCGTGAAAAATAGAACATACTCAATTATGGAAGTTATAGAATTATAGAAATATCACAGAGACTTTATGAAATTTTTAATGCACTAAAACAATGATTTCATACATAAAAATAGTTTAATTAAATTTAAATAAATGAATTGAATATCCCAAAACAATTTGTGTGAGTATGTGAGCTATATAACTAAATTTATAATAGAATAACTAAATAAAACAATAAAATAATTTTTTTCATAAAATCAGAAAACATAAAGCACATTCGGACCAAAAAATGTTAACTTCTAGATTCTAATTTAGACATCATCATATTAAAATAAAGGTATATATGGTTATTATATTTCACATTAAATAGATTTTATTAAATTAAATGTATAATAACTTAAGACATAATATATATATAGTGATCTAGTTAAAAATTATTTCTAGAAAAAAAATTATTAACATAAAACATTTAGAGGGATGATAATATTCAAAAATTAAAAATAATCAAATAAAAAACTCCCCCTTTTTAAAATTATAAACCAAAATAAAATTTTATAAAATTCATCCACTTTTTTAAATTTTTCAAAAAGAAAATATTAAGAAATATAAAAATAGATGGTTTAAAAATATAGAAGTGAGAAACATCTGTTTAGAAGCAAAAAAAGTCCCCTTACTATATTCTTATTAAGGAATGTTAAAAACATATTAATTTGAAATTTTAAAAGTAAATTTATATCATACCCATCTCAAATTTCATTTTCTAAAATTTTGAAAAATCCAATGGTTTGTTAAAAATATCCACCATTATTTTTTCAACTAAAATATATTCAAGAATAATATCAACAATTAACATAATATCAAATAAATTGAAAATTCATTCCTTTATGATTATTTTAAAAATGTAATAATTAGATATTTGAAAAATAAATAGTAGAAGAATTCTCATAATGAATAGTAGTTTTTTCAAACATAAAACCGTAGTTAGAAAAAAAAAAGTATCCTCAAAGATTGAGAACAATATGATACAACAAAGATATACTCACTTTCTGTTACTAGAAGAGTTAGGGAAGAGCCCTTATTATTAAAAAAGAAAAAAGAAAGTACATGGTCAAATATAGATGGGATCATACAAGTATACATGCCCTCATATGAAAACAAAACCAAAGATAAAGATCAAATATCATTTTCAAACTAATCAGAAGTATCATATCACTATACTAATTGGATTCATATTCCAAGGGACTGTGGGACCGGGTAACCGTAGTTTGATTCAAATTGGAGTAATATTCAATACATCTTTCTTCCTTGGGAGTAACTGGTTGAAAACCCAGATCATCCACAACCACACATTTCTCTTTTGATAAATACTAATAATATGATGATTTTTTGGGGGGAATCATCTTCTATATCCTCCCATCTTCTATGGGTACTCTGATTTTCCCTTAATTTATTAATTTACACTTGAATCCTCAAAAGGCTCTCACCATTATTCATATTTAGTTTCCCCTTATATGTTAGATAATAATAAAACTAATCCATTTATACATTCTATCATGGTTTAAGGCTGACCTCATCTGCTTGGGCATGATCTCCATGCTCAGTTAATCCTTTATCTTTTCCCTTAACCACTTGAGTATCTTTCACATGAGATATATCTTGCACTATTTATGAAACACTATCATTAGTAGTTTCCTTTCCCCTATCCAGAGGGGAATCCATTTCTCCAGAAGAAGATTCTTTATTTTTCATTGTCTGTCTCTTCATCTTATTCTATAAGAAGCCTCAAAATTAACATTTATTGAACAAAATGTCTGGACGACATTCTTAGAGTAATTATCTTTTTCATGGACAATAACTTGACATTATGGATAGAAGTTGGGTAATTTCTTATATTTCACTTTAAGAGAGATATCATCATCCAAATAAGAAAAGCCTATGTTATAAATCAAACAAGAGATGAGATCCAACTCCACTAGGACCCTAGCATAATGACCTAACATTGCAGCCTCAGTGGTCCTCTAAATTTTAATCAGAATTTAAACAGTATAGGGTATGTCAAAAAGAATCATAGGATTTCATAGAATATAGTTAAGACCAATAATTTTGATCCATACTTGAGCTCTAGTATTCTTTATAGAAAAATTATTGAATAAAAAATCCCATTATTTAAAAATAATCATACATGGAATTAACACAATTGAACCAATCCCCCATGCTCTTTGCTTCAGCTCCTATGATGTAAAAAAATAAAATAAAAAAAATCCTTCACCCATGGGTATACATATCCAATCTAAAAAACCCCATGTGGAAGTTATATTTCATACCAAATAATTTATCTTCTATAATTTTCTCCTCTAGGTAGAATAATTCTCGCAATAAAAAATATTCACAAATATAAAATCTAACAATGATGGCCTCTCTTTTAGAAATCAAACCGGTAGTGTCACCCTTTCCCACAATTCTCTCTATAATAGCATCTCGCGGAGATTTGAAATTATTTTTGTTGGAATCTATTTCAACTGTAGTTGTCAACATATAAGATCTATTCAAAATAGTAGAAAGACTAGGACCAGTCATCTCACTACAGTAGCCATCATAAAATGCATACCATCCTCAGACATCATCCCCAAAGATTAGGTCATTTTATACCCCACCACTATATTCACCACTAGATGGAATGAAATGTTCTTATCACACTTGACTCTATAGAAAAGATAACATCAGATCTATTCGCCTCAATATCCATGGCCACATGAGATTCACAGCACGGTCTGTGGACCATTGCAAAATTTTCTCTCTACTAATTTATAGAATTAGAGAAACCAGGTGCGGCGAATACTCTTTCACTGACAATTGAGGTATTCACCTAAGGAGAAGCTGCCACACTAGATTGATCAGATTCCTTCCCCACATATCAACATGCATCATTCAAATCAGAATCACCAGCAATCACCATAGTCAAGCAGGACAACACAAATCAACCAGATATATTATACTTAGAAGCTCTATTCACACTCAATCCAAGTTGCAAACAACTATTTTCCACCATGGAAACCACTCCAAGGTACTTTTTTCCTGCATTACAAAAAACTTGAGAAAAAACTCTAGATTAATTTTTAAAAAATATTCTAGATCCGTCTATTTAATTTCTAATAATCCATTTAGTTTCTTTAACATGGTTATATATAGTTGTTTAACTAAGGTCCAAATATAATCTCTATAAAAATAATTTAGTTTTTATTGTATAGAAATTTTCTATTTAGGATCATTTAAAGAATATAAAATATCATTTATTACAAAATAATAAATAAAATAATAATTTGGATGCATGTTTAAAATAGAAAATCTAGTTTTCATAAAAGAATCATTATTACCAACCACATTGTCAATAATATGATATTTATCGATCCTATAAGATTTGGGATTAAATTGGGGGGAATTTTTATCCCCCTAGAAAAATAAATTTCATAGATTTTTTTATTTTCTAAAATTAAAATCCCAAAAATCATCTTCAATATTTTAGAAAAAAATATATTTGAACAACACGATATTCATCAAACTTTATATAAACATATTTTAAATAGTCATGGTATTCTTATTATAAACTCTATAAGATTTAACTTTTGAGTAATAACAATTAATGATTCATTCAACACTTTTATCATCAAAATTATCAAAATTATCTTCTTTATTAAAGATAAAAACATTATAACCAAAAACATTAATATAATAAAACATTGGTTTTCTAACATTAAATAATTCATAAGTGTTTTTCTATAAAATGATCTAACATAAAATCTATTCAAAATATATAAATTAGTTTTAATATATTATCCCTAAATATAGTTAAGAAAATTATATTTATTAATCATGGTTCATGCCATTTTATGAATTATTCTATGTTTTTTTCTATAACATTATTTTGTTATGGATATCTAGGAGTGGAGAATTTATCACCATAACCATTTTCGTTACAAAATATAGTAAAATCAAAATTAAAAAACTCACCAACATTAACAATTATGATGGATACAATTAAACATCCATTCGGGTTTTAAAAAATATTATAAAAATAATTAAATGTAGACAAATTTTTATTATTATGAGACACTAAATAAACCCGTGTAGATATAATAAAATCATCAAAAATAATAAAAACATATGTATTTCCATATAAACTAGAATTTTTTTCATAAGATCAAATAACTCAATATGCAATAATTCAAGTGGTCAATAATTAGAAACATTATTGATATATTTGAAATATTTCATATGCTTCTTACCTTTTAAGAATAAATCACAAACAAAATATTTTCTTATATTTAACCTGGGTAAATCTAGAACATTTCCATGATTTTATAATATTTATTTCATTCTAAATGATCATTTATAAAACTTATATTCTAGATAACATCACATATTTTTATTGAATTTATACACTTAACATTTTTATTGTATAGATTAGATAAACTAATAGAATAAATATTATCCTTTCTTTTAGAATAAAAATAACAAGATCAATTTTTAAAATTAAAAAATTAGTATCATAAAATTTAATATACATTCCATTATTTCATAATTAATAAATTATAATTAATTTATGCTTCAAACATTTAACATATAAAACATTAGAAATTAAAACATCATTAGAAATACCTACATTGCCAAATCCCTTAACCATTCCTTTAGAGATATTTCTAAAAGTACAGAGCCTCCATTTTATTTCATATAAGAGAGGAAATTCAATAGGTCATAAGTAAAGTTCTGAGAATAGAAATTTTACATGTACTATATATCCTTGAGATTCGTAATTTAGTTTCCCTAAAAAAAATATTATAGAGAAAAATGTCTGGTACCCATTCTCTATAGAGTCCAACTGGGTTAGATATAGAATTATTTGGTACCCAAATGGATTTAAAACATTTATTGTAAGGTACTATAGAAGATAAATTGTTTAAAATAGAATTATGGGTTTAACCTAGAGATTGAGTTTATATAATAGAACATTAATTGTCATAATGAAATTTCTTAAAATATTTAAATCATGTAAATGAATAAAAATATCCAGTAAAAAATTTAACATAAGTTGTCTTGTATAACATTGGAATCTATAGATTACAACCAAAACTAGTTTTATCATTATTTAGTTTCATTATAGCCACTATTCCATCATTTCTTTTGCTTCTCTCATAAAAAAGTAGATAATATTTCTTTTAATCTTACAACTTCCTTTCTAATATTATCATTTTTCATCAAAACAGACACAAAATCATAATAGATCTTGCCTTTGGAACATGAGGTAGAATTTATCATTTCTTTATTAAGAGAATCATTCTCTTTATTTACTTTCTTACTTTCCTTGATAAGCCTTTTGGTTTCTTATTTTAATTCTTTATATCATATAGAAACTCTTAAAATATATTTTTTAAGAATTTTTTTATTTATATAACCCAAAAAAGATATAAACATCACTATCATAATAAAAAATAGAAACAGAATATTTACTAACCTCATTTTTATTTCTCACCATCTAACATAGGTTAGCTAATTCTTTCTCACTTCTGTATTAGTCACATGAATTGTATTCTTTTGTGAAACACCATCCAACATGAAAAGTATGTATAAATTCTTTTTTTATTTATTATCTCTTCCTTTTTTCTTTATCTTTGTAAAGTCTAGTGTTATGTGAACTTTCTCTCTACATTCATAACAGGTTACATCTTGTCAAAATTAAATACTTTTCTTTTTGTCACACTTTTGATCATGAATTTTCACGTCTTGAATTTTTTTGTTTCTATATATGAAATATTAAATACCTTAACATATATTTTAAATTTATACATTATCACTTTTCTATTACTAGGATTCAAAAGAGTTAGAAATAAAATTTATATATTATTTTAAAGAAATACATTTCTTCTTTGAAGTCTACTATTCTAAAATATTCTTCAATTCAAGTTCATGTTGAATAAGTGATCTGATGAGTTCTTCTAATGTGTATTCTTTGAAATTATTACTTTCATCGATCACAACCTTATTTTCATTCCATTTCACAAGTAGTTATCTTACGTATAATTTTAAAATTATGGGGTTCTCCAATGGTTATTCATTGAAATTAATTCCATTACCAATGATTGTGAATTTATGGGACATTTGATTAACACTTTCATCTTCACTCGTCCTGAAATATTGATACTCTCCTTGAATAATTCTATGTTATTCACTAATCATATTTTTCTGATCTGAGGTGAGTAACTTGTATAATATTTTATATATCATGAGTTTTCGTGCAAGAAACACATCAATAATAAGTCTTATATTAATAGCATAATATTTACTATTTACAATTTTTTAATTCAAAACTTATTTAACATCATCATTTCATGTAAGAGTATTCGGGTTAGATTTTGGTACTTGGTATGGTTTTTCAATGACTGACTAGCGATCAATGCTTACATATTTGTGGTATGCCTCAATTTTTAATCTCCATTATCCATAGTCATTTACATAAAATTGTGGTGGTTTTTTAGGAATCCATGTATCATTTTCATTCATTCCATGCATATTATAGATCTTATCCTTCAACATAGAGGTCTTGGAAAATGTTAAAATAATAAAATATACATTAAAGAGATAAAGTAAAAGTTCTTAAAAGGTTAAACCTTTGATACAAATTGTTTGGCTGGATATGGTGAATATAGATAGTCTATTGAGTGATAAACAGACCAAATTAAAATTTTCAAGTAATATATTTATTATCTAAATTAATTATCAATGTTAATTAATGGAACTAATTAGTAGTATAAAATAAAAAATATATATCTCAAGTATTTTTATAGTGGTTAAGTCCAAATTAGACCTAATATACTCTTATACATATCTACTTGATGAGATATACATTGTGAACTACCTTGTTTTTAAATGGTATTCATAAACTAATTACAACCTACTTTTTATATTATATGTAAAATCAAAAGAAACTCGTGTTTTTTATGGGGAGTAACAACCTAATTACAACATTGACATTAAATACTAGGATTCACATCCTGGGCAGTCCTGAATTTTGAATTTGGGAGTCACAACCCAAAAAATAAATGATTATTTATGTAAAACAATAAATAGAAATTGAAAGCACGTGAAACATGGGAAGATGTTTTAAAAAATCAAGTAAACCGAATGAAATATATATAAGAATTATAAAACATAGGTATTGGTTCCATAGTTATATCAGCTTGATTTTCTTCTTGTGGTTGCAGAAAAACTCATTGATGTTTTTGTTCAACCCTTTAGATATTGTCGAATAGTAGAGAGAATTGATCTCACATGATATATTTTATACATTACTTTAAGTTTTGACTAAATATTTAGTTCTGAAAAATTTTGTCTTCTTATAACTTGTTTGTTTGTTTCCTTGTAATTCATCCCCGTGACATTACGTGGAATCTATAGAATCTAACAATCTAATCATAAATTGGGTATATCAATTCTGATTCAAACATTATATTTCTCTAGGAGAGAGAAAATTATAATTCCAAAATAATCATCACAAAAATCATTTGAATTTAAAACAACAAAACCAAATTAAACTAATATTACTTACCCATTAAATAATTCAAATATACTCTATAATAATAGATTAAGTAAATCCTAGTAATATTATAAAAAAATTACTATTAAATTCAAAATTCAAAATACTTCCAAATTTAATGAAGTGCCAAATTATTAAAAATTTAGTTATGACACATTAAATACCAAAAAAATAAGTTTTCATATGTTTTCTATAAGGAGATATTATTTTTAATAAAATAAGAAAAATAAATCAACTAAAAATATAAAAAATTAAATATTCAAAATAATTTTTCTTTGTATACGTGTGAATAATGTAAAGACCTAGATTTTCCATGTAAATATTTTTATTATATGGAATTATTATGAGTCTAAAAAAATTGACGGCACCTGATTCTGAGGCCAGGTGTGCCTGGAATGAATTTCTGAACTTTTGTTAAGGTATGTACAGTAAACGCGTGAGCGGAATTTTCGGACTTTTGAACCGGTGATCAGATTAAAAATTTGACGGAACTGTTGAATTCATAGTACTGGGATTCTCATAAGAGGGACCTAACTTTGACCATAATAGATCTAGAGAAAATTTAGGTTTTGTGACTTTTTAATATAAATGAAATAAAATTATTTTATTATTTTATTTTCTTTCATATCCTCCAACAGATATGCAGAGTGTGAGGCTAGCGATGTGTCAAACCAATAAATGGCTTGACCTTCCAATCCTAAGTAACAACGTCGTTGAGGAATTAGGAAGGTTCCTAATTTATGAGCACCATTAATTCCCCACGTCGTTACTTACCCTCCCTCTCTCCTACATATATGGAGCTTGAGGAGGGGTATGGGAACAACTTCACCAAGAAAAAAAGTGCTGAAGGAGTCCCATGACACCGAACCCCTAGAGGAAGGAGTCGATCCTAGTGGGTGGTGATGGGTGACACTGAACCACGAACTTGATTATGATGTAAGAGAGACATCGTTGGAAGCCAGTTGTGGGAAGGAAGAACACCGACCCACCTTCAAGCTGTGGACGCTCTCCAATAGGTTTACAAGGTAGGGGTTTTGTTTTCTTGTTTTTAATTAAAGTTAATTAATTGAACCCCCTTTATCCTCCCCCTTGTTTATGATCTAAGGCGAAGGGCGCAGGCCTAATGAACACGGCCCGAAACCTCTGCCACTTTGCTAATCTTACGCCTTCAATGGAAGACCTTCAGCGCAGAGGCATTGACTAGCTACGAAAGAGGTTGTGCGTCGACGCACGCCGCAAGAGGAGACCATGAAATAGAGCCATAGTGGTCATCGGAGCGGCTGGCACCGGTCGGTCGTGGAGGTGGTGCGGTGCGCTGTTGCGTGCCTCCGGTGAGCGAAGGGTCGCGGCTCGATAGCCACGGCGAATGGAGGATGTGGTCGGCACGACGGCCGACCATGGAAAGGGAGGCGGCATAGAAACTGCATCACTGGCGAGCGAGAGGTGGTGCGACCAATGCTCCGTCGGCGAACCGAAGCCGTGGAGGAGGCCAAAACTATGCCTCAGGTGGGTTCGGTGGCGACCGAGTGGTGCCCACATGGAGCCGCTACTTCGCCAACTGAATGGCCTCTGAGACGTTAAGAGGTTCGGGAGACCGGGGGGTCAAACCCACCGCATCGGATAGGGTGGACCCCACAGTGGGCCACACACCCCCTCATACCAGACTTCGCCCCACCTCGCACCGGGCCGCACTCTCCCTCGGACCAGGTCGCCGCCCTCACGGGACGTCGCCCTCCCGGGTCGCCTCCCTACCGGGCTGATGCCCTACCAGTCTGCCTCCCTATCGGGCCGCCGCCATTCTGGGCCACCCCCTTGCAGCCCGGTCCAGACCTCAGCCCAGCGGGCTGAGTTTGTTGTGGCCCAGCCCAGACAGGGTCGGGACGGGACAGTCTGACAGGGTCGGACTGGACCCGGGCCCAAAATTTTTAAAGGGCCATGACTTGAGAACCGGGCGAACATTTGATGAACCATATAAGGAATTTGGATCCTTTTATCATGATGGTACTTTTCATATACTCCACTTGAGTTTCGGAGATAGTTGTAGTATGGTCGGGTTGGATCGAACCCGAATCCAACCGGTCCCCCAGAGCTAAAACGCTTATAACTCACAGATCGGGCATCCAATTGACGCACTGTCTGTCGTGTTGGAACCCTTAATACATGGAAGTACTTTGGGTTACTCATTGTGGAGATTAGTGGTTGTCTAAGTATAACGAATTTCTCAAGGGAATATTCTACAGAACTCGAGCGCACCAGGTAAGAGGTATCCAATGGCTGGTAGTGACGCGAAGGTTTGAGATAGATCGTACAGAGGTTAGTACCGAGTGATCCTATGTGGGTCATCACCTAGTGGTCCTGTGTGGATCAGAATGTAGGGGTACTATGTGGATCAGTACCTAGTAGTCCTATGTGGATCAGCACCTCGCGACCTGATGAATACAATCCTTAGAGTGGCCAGTCATGGTTCAGTGATATATGAATCCTATGTGGGTCAGATCTTGTGTGGGTCATTACGTGGGTGAGTACCTATCAATCCTGTGTTGTTAAAACTCTATATGGTCATAATTAGTGCCTCTTAATATAATGAGATGATCTAGCTTCGTGACTAATCATCTCTACTTCTATATTTCACTGAAAAACTAGTTTGAGCTGAGACTCTTTTGGAGTTGTGTCAATTGCTTTGTGCTTTGTGATTTAGATCAGTCTTGGTGGTTTTCCATTGTGGAATTATAGAGACCTTAAGGGGTCTTGGGGTCCCTGTTGGTTATTGATATACTCACACCTACACGGGCTTCGCTCGCACCTTGTTGTGTCTTGTGCAGATGACGAGCAGATGGACTGAGATTTGAGGGAGCCAGGACTAGGCAATACGTGGAGGAAATGGGTGGATGTGAAGTGCTGAGGATGTGATCTGTAACTACCCTTCTGGTAGGATCCTTGGAGGTCGACTTGGTAGTCGTATTCCTTTTTCACTTGTATTTTTCCTTTCAGGTGTACTTTACTTTTACAGTTAGGATTGTATCATGTCCCCATTTTCATTAATCACTCTTTTACTTTGGTAGTTTACTTCATAGTTGCTTCTTGTTCTATTCTTGGACCATGTGTTTGTATAGGTTAAAAGACAATGCCTTCCTGTTCTACGAAATACGCCTTTCGGTGCTAGTCACTAGCCCCTGGCCTATGGAAGGCGGGCTTGGTGTGGTCACGTCACATGCCCCAGAGGATGGGTTGTGACAAAGTGGTATCAGAGGATTTAGTACTATCAAAGAACTATAACTCTAATATTTTCAATGTAGCAATAGTGTTAAGTGTTATGAGTGTGGTTTTTAGTTTGGGGAGTCCAGTGTTGGTGCGACAGTCAACGTATCCATGCACTGGGACCCTGAATTTGGATTCTTGACTTAGTACATGGAAACACTGATTACATGTATTTTTGAAGAGTTTTTATTGTGATTTCCTTGAGTCATCTCACCAGGTATAATGTATTGACTGTGTCACACCTATCTTCTTTCTGGATGCCGCCACGTAGACAGCCATCCAGGATTCTTGAGAGATTATGTGATGACGGCTCACCGAGCGATGAGGCCTTGGTGTAGGGCCCTCTTACGGTGTTAGAACCTTCGGGTGGTGTACCAGAAGCACCACAGCATGTTCGAAAGCCACTGCCACCAGCCCCACCAGTAGAGGGTGCATGCCGAATGGGTGCATTGAATGATTTTCAGCAGCAGAGGCCTTGGAGGTTCCAAGGTGAGATCGACCCTCAGGCATCTGAGGACTAGATGGAGGTTGTAGTTAGAGTTTTAAGCTTAGTTGGGACACTAGTTGACCTTATGGTGATCCTAGAATCCAGTCTCTTCCATGCAGTAGTTAGAAGATGGTGGATATTGATTCTCTAAATACACGATGCAGAAACCCTCATCTGGGAGGACTTTGAGAGCCTTTTAAGGGAAGTGTTCATCCCAATAACCTGACACTCTATGCGTATACAGGAGATGTTTCACTTACAGTAGGGTAACATGATAGTAGCCCAATACTCGGTGAGGTTCACTGATCTCTCCCACTACTCCACCAACATGGTATGAGACCCTTTCTTCAGGGCCCAGACCTTTGAGTAGGGTCTCCGATGGGAGATAGAGAATCGATGATATCACTCATCATACCAACTCAAGATGGTGTGGTAGAGCAAGTGCTTTGGTGTATAACTTCCTAGCTGAGCAGGCACCGACAACGAGATCCACCACCCGACGTCAGGTAGCATACTCATCTACACCAGGTATCAAGCAGATGACACATAGGTCCAAGTAGACCAGACCCTCTGGTGGATGACCCCAGGATGTAGGGTTGGAGGTGTAGGGCTAGCGAGTAAGAGGAAGTTGGACGAGGTACAAGAAGTGTTACATGTGCGGCGGGCAGGGCCATATGGCTCGCGACTGGCCGAACCACCATACAAACGAATAGAAGACGGTTGAGGTACCACCAAGGTAGAGTCAAGGGTTCGAATGAGGAGGTCACAGTCGATTGGAGGATGTGGTGGCGGTGCTATCCATGCCGCAGTCGGTGGGCGACGATACGAGGTTCTACCGTCACCACCACCAGGTGGCCCACCCCGACCACAGGGAGCTAGTGGATAGGGACGAGATCATCTCCAAGCAACTGAGGCCTATGACCATGACACTCTGTAGATGATTAGAGGTATAATCTATGTCTACTCCACTTGAGATTTAGTACTTATAGACAAAGGTTCCAGTCACTCTTTTGTTGTCACGACCCTCGTTTTGAGCTCGAACATTCTGGTGGAGCCGTTGGCTCGATCCTTACAGGTAAAGACTCCTATGGGAGAAGATTTGAGGATTACACATTGGTTTCGGCAGAGTGAGATTACTCAAGGAGTCCAGAGCATCGACTGGGATCTCCTAGTAACAATATTGAGGCCTTAGATGTCATCTTGGGTGTGGACTAGTTATCCACAGTCCATTCTCAGATTGACTGTATTATCTGCAAAGTGTGGTGTGTTCATGCAGACAGAAAAATTTTTTCCATCACTATAGAGAAGGGAACCTTTGAAGTATAATATGGACTTACCTAGAGGAGGGTGAAGTCGATCACACATTATTTGGCTAGCCTTACCCTCAGGGCAGTATAATTTGAGAGTCTGAGTTATCCTGTTGTGGTGGACAAGTATGCTGATGTCTTTCCTGATGATGTTCTTGGACTACCTCCATATAGAGGGGTACACTTTTACATCGACTTTTACCCCAGTATGGTACAGATATCTACACCATCATATCGGATGGCTCCCGTGGAGCTTTGTGAGTTACGGGTACAGTTGGATGACTTTCATAGTAAGGGGTTCATAAGGCCCAGCGTTTCTCCATGGAAAGCCCCGATTTCGTTCACCATGAAGGCAGATGGGAGTTTGAGACTGTGTGGACTATCAACGCCTGAACCAGGTGACCATTTAGTACAAGTATCCACTTCCAAGGATTTATGATCTCTTTGATCAGCTGAAGGGAGCTCGTTGGTTCTTGAAGACAGACCTCTGATTAGGTTATCATAATATCAGGGTACGATATGGGGATGTGCAGAAGATGACCATCATATGTCGGTATGGACACTATGAGGTTTTGGTTATGTAATTCAGCATGAAAAATGACCCAGAAAAGTTCATGGGATTTGTGAATAGGATCTTTCATCCATACCTTGATCGCTTTGTGGTGGTGTTCATAAATGACATCTTGATATACTCTGTGACAGAGGAGGAGCATGCCTATCATTTGAAGATAGTTCTAGATACACTCAGAGAGAACCAGCTTTATTGTCTGCTCTCAAAGTGTTATTTATGGATATGAGAGGTCCACTTCCTGGGACACGTTATCTCGGAGGCTTTAGTTACAATGGATCCAACAAACATAGAGGCTTTACTTACTTGGGATCTTCCCAAGAGTGTGACCGAGGTGTGAAGTTTCCTAGGTTTGTATGGATACTACTGAAGATTCACGCTTGAATTTTCTAGAGTTTTCTCACCCTTGTCGGCATTGATAAATAAGGGGAATCCATTTATAAGGATGGAGAGATTCTAGAAGAGTTTTCAAGAGCTGAGGAAGAAACTGAAGAGTTCCCCCATCTTGAGGATACCAAAAGAGGGCCTTGGGTAGGTAGTCTACTGGGATGCATCAGGGACCAGAATTTGGTGTGTCCTAATGCAAGAGAAAGAAGTGATCGCATATGGATCGTGATAGTTGAGACAACATGAGAAGAACTATCCTACCCATGACCTAGAGCTTTCATCAGTGGTCTTCTCCCTGAAGATATGGCGACATTACTTGATGGGCGAACATTTTCGAGTCTACTCTTCTCAAGTATATCTTCTCTCAGAGGACCTAAACCTGAGATAGTATTGATGGATAGAGTTCCTCCAGGACAATGACTTTGAGATAGTCTATACTCCTAGTAAGGGGAGTGTAGTAGTAGATGCACTCTACCAGAGGTCTGGTCTGTAGTTTCTGAGTGAGGCGATAGAGCATCTAG
Organism: Viscum album; assembly: GCA_963277665.1. Classification (NCBI taxonomy): domain Eukaryota; kingdom Viridiplantae; phylum Streptophyta; class Magnoliopsida; order Santalales; family Viscaceae; genus Viscum; species Viscum album. Next base: position 158,046,662 of record OY728155.1, on the reverse strand, counting down.
CTGCGTTGCAGATATCCTTCATGGATAGAGATGGAGTAGCTTACCTCTAGTATATGACAGTCACTCCCCCACTCATTCATCAAGTCAAGGAGGCATATCTGGGGGACACTAACTGCGAGACTCGACATGATCAGATATTCTCAGGATAGGAACCTGATGGATTGTTTGAAATTTGGGAGCAATCCATCCACTTCAGAGGATGTACCATGGTATTGATGGCACTACCGGAGGAGGTGTTGAGGGAGTTCCATACATCCCCTATGGTGGTACATCCTGGTGTAGCGAAGATGTACCAGGACCTCTGGAATCAACACTGGTGTTCAGGGATAAAGAAGGTAGGGGCAGAGTTTGTTTCATGATGCCTCACTTGTCAGCAAGTGAAGGCTGAGCATCAGGTTCTAGCAGGCTTACCTTAGCCACTTGAGGTGCCAGAGTTGATGTGGGATGGGATCTCCATGGACATTACGATAGGGCTTCCATGTATTTCCAGGGTACATGATTCCATCTAGGTGATCATTGACTGGCTCACCAAGTCGGCCCACTTCTTACCCATTCGAGAGTAGGGATTAGTAGAGGGATTGGGGCGCCTCTTCGTACAGGTGATTGTGCGACTCCATGGGGTGCCATCGTCGACATTATTTGACCGTGACATATATTTTACATTGAAGTTTTGAAATGGATTACAATAGGCGTTTGGGACTCAGATACGTCTAAGTACTACCTTTCATCCTCAGATGGATGGTCAGACAGAGTGGACCATACAGATGCTGAAGGACATGCTTCGTCCATGCATAGATTTTGGCTATAGTAGGGAGGATCACTTTATATTGGTGGAGTTCACATACAAAAACAATTATCACTCCACCATTGGTATGGCACCATTAGAGGCCTTGTACGTTTGACCTTGCAGATCACCTCTATGCAAGAAAGACCCAGGGGAGTCGGCTCTTTTGAGTATAGAGTTAGTACGGGTACCATTAAAAAGGTGCAGATCATCCTGGAGCGGATGTAGACTACATAGAGTAGACATAAGTCTTATGCAGATAGCAGACGAAGACCTTTTGTAGTTATAGGAGGGGGACCACATATTCTTGCGAGTCTCCCCTCGATGTGGGTAGTGGAGATTTGGCCGAGGTTACAAGTTATCATTGGGGTTTATCAGAACATTTCTGATACTTCGGAGGATATGCGAGGTGGAATATCACTTGGCACTTCCACCGAACTTTGAAAGGGTGCACAGAGTCTTCCGCATATCCCAGATGAGGAGATACGTGCATGACCCATCTCACATCATCGACCATGGCGATCTAGACATAAATGGCGGGGACATGTTTACGAAGGTTCCACTCGAGATTGAGGATCGACAGGAGAAAGTCCAATGTGGGTGATCGATACCTCTGATGCACATTCACTGGCAACATGGGAACCTCCAAGAGATAACATGGGAGTGGGTGGCCTAGATTCATGCTCAGTACCCCTTTTTTCCTTAGTCTCTATTGTTCCTTTTGGGTAAGAGAAACCCTAAGGTGGGGAGAATTTAAAAACTCGTATTTTCCATGTAAATTTCTTAATTATATATAATTATTATGAGTCTTTGAAAATTGACAGTGCCTGATTCAGAGGCCTGGTGTGCCCAGAATGAATTTTTGAATTATTTTTAAGGTACTTTAAGTAAACGTGTGACCAAAATTTTCTAACTTTTAAACCAGTGCTCGGATTAAAAATCGGATGGAACCGTTGAATCCATAGTGCTGGGATTCACTTAAAAAGGACTTTACTTTGAACGAAGTGGATTTGGATAAAGGGTTACATTTTGTGACATCATAAAATAAATGAAATGAAATTATTTTATTATTTTATTTTCTTTCATATCCTCCAATAGACAAGCGGAGTGTGGGGCCAGCGATGTGTCAAGCTAATAAATGGATTGACCCGCCAATCATAAGTAATGATGTCGTTGGGGAATTAAGAAGGTTTATAATTTATGAGCCCCCATTAATTCCTCACGTAGTTACTTACCCTCCCCCTCTTTAATATATAGGGAGCTTAGGGAGGGGTATCGGCACAGCTACGCCAAGAAATGAAGTTCTGAAGGAGTGTTGTGACACTGATCCCTTAGAGGGTGGATCTGACCCCAGCAGGAGGTGATGGGTGACACCGAACCATGAACCTGAGGACGATGTATGAGTGGCATCGTTGGAAGCCTGTTGTAGGAATGAAGAATGATAGTCCACCTTCATGCCACAGATACTCTCCAACGGGTTTATGAGGTAGGTGTTTTGTTTTCGTATTTTGAATTAAAGTGAATTTATTGAACCCCCTTCATACTCCCCCTTGTTTACGAGATAACGCGGACAGCGCAAGCCTAACGAACATGTCCCGAACTCTCCATCACTTTGATAATCTTACGCATTCCATGGAAGACTGTTGGGGTGGTGACACTGACCGGCTACGAAGGAGGTTGTGCACCGACACACACCACAAGAGGAGCCCGTGGCACAGAGCTGCAGTATTCATCAGAGCGGTCGGAAACAGCCGGCTGTGGAGGTGGTGTGGTCGGCCATTGTACATCGCTGGTGATCAAAGCTCCATGGCTCATCAGCTGTGGTGAATGGAGGAGGCGGGCAGCACAATGGTCAGCCGTGGAAAGGGAGGCGGCATGCCCACTGCACCACCAGTGAGCGAGAGTTTCTGAAACCAGTGCACCACTGGTGAATAGAAGTCATGGCCAAAGCTGTGGCCCAAGCTGCAGTGGAGGTTGAACCCAGGACTCCAACGGGTTCCACGATGCCCATGTGGAACTTCCGCTTCGCAAACCGAACGACTTTCGGGCCATTCGGGAGTTCGGGAGATGGGGGGGTTACACTCCCCGCACCGGCTAGGGTGAACCCCACAGTCCCCCCCCCCCCCCCTTGGGCCAGACCACACCCCACCTCAGATCGGGCCACGCTCCCACTCGGACCATGCCGCCACCCTACTAGGCAGTTGCCTTTTCGGGCCACCTCCCTAGAGGGATGCCGCCCTAGTGGGTCGCCACCTTTGTGGGCCGCCTTAGCGGGTCACCGCATTTGCGGGCCACCCCCTTGTGGGCCGCCCTATATGGTTCGGGCCACCCTTGTGGGACTCCCTTTTTAAGTTTCTCCCCTTTTGGTCTAGGTCGTGCCCACTGCATCCCATCCCAGACCAGGTCAGGCTGGGTCAGTTCAACAGTGTCGGACTTCACCCAGGCCCCACCGGGCCCAGAAACTTTTAAAGGGCCATGACTTGGGAACCTAGCATCTATTTCACAAACCTCCTATAGCATTGGAATCCTCAGATCTTGATAGTACTATTGGTATACTCTAATTGAGTTTCAGAGATAGTTGGAGTATGGCAGGGTTGGATCAAACTTGAATCCAACCGGGCCCCCGGAGCTAAAATGCTTATAACTCATAGACCATGCATCTGAATGGCGCATTGTCTATCGTGTTGGAACCCTTACAACATGGTAGTCCTTTGGGTTACTCCTTTGTGGAGCTTAGTGATAGTTTATGCATGACCAATATCTCGAGGGTAGATTCTTCATAATTCAAGCACATCGGGTTCGAGAAATCTAGTGGCTGGCAGTGAGGCGGAGGTTGAAGACAGATCATAAAGGGGTTAGTACCGAGCGATCCTATGTGGGTTAGCACCTATCAGTCCTATGGGGATATGAAACTATAGGTTCTGTGTGGATCAGCACTTAGCGGTCCTGTGTGGATCAGCACCTCGCGACCCGATGAGGACCGGCCTTAGAGCGGCCTGTCGTGGTTCGGTGATATACTAATCTTGTGTGGGTCAGATCCTGTGTGGGACATTACAGGGGTTAGTACCTATCGATCTTGTGTGGTTCAGACTTCGTATGGTCAGAAGTAGTTTCTCTTGACATAATAAGATGATTTAGCTTCTCAAATAATCATTTTTACTTCTATACATCACTAAAAACCTGGTTTGAGTTGAGACTCTTTCTGAGTTGTGTCTATTGATTTTTGCTTTGTGATTGAGATAATTATTTGTGGTTTTTCTTTTGTGGGATTATTAGAGACCTTATGGGGTCTCTAGGTCACTATTGGTTATTTTTATACTCACCCCTATACGTGCTTCACCCGCACCTTGATGTGTCTTATGCAGAACACAGGCAGCTGGGCTGAGGTTTGAGGGATCCAGGACTAGGCGGTATAAAGAGGACATGGGTGGATGTGGAGTGATGAGGAGGCGATCTATACCTACCCTTTAGGTAGGATCCTCATAGGGTGACCTAGTAGATGTTTTCCCTTTTTTAGTTGTATTGTTCCTTTCAATTGTACTTGTACTTATATTGTTGGGCTTGTATTCCGACCCCCTTTGCTTTCAGCACTCTTTTACTACAACAGTTTACTTCACTGTTGCTTCTTATTGTGTTATCAGACCGTGTGTTTTTATAGGTTTAAAGGTAATTCCTTATGATTTTTGGGAATATACCTTTCAATGCTAGTCGCTAGCCCTAGCCTATGGAATTCGGGCTTGGGGTTGTCATGGAATGGGCCCCGGGGGACAGGTCGTGACAAATAAAGAGTAAATTTAAATCACATTTTAAAACTAATTAAAAATTTTAAAAAATAATTTTCATGAAATTTATATAATGAATATGTATTTTATAAATCAATAAAATACATAAAATTATTAATATAATCATGAGTTAATAAAATCATCAATAATATAGGAAAATAGGGTGTGTTAAAAAATAATGAGTTTAGAAAAAAATGAAGAACTATCAATGATATTAATAATCCTTGCAGTTAGTATATTGATAGTGTGAATATTATGATGATTGTTCACTTATTATAATGTGAGGGAACTCGTTATAATATGAGGCCACTTGTTATAATGTGATGTAACTTATTATAATGGGTGATCACTATTCTAACTATGTGAATAAATAAATGTTGTTGTTACTATACTGGTTGTGTGAAAAAATATATGGTAAAATCACCATAGTTGTGGAGACTCTGTTTTTTTTTATTTTTAAGAATTTAGAATATATGGAATAATATTTTCATAGACTGGTGTTGAGACGGCATGATATTCTGAGGCCCAGTGATCTCAGAATTAATTTTATAAACTTATTAAATATGTTAATATTACATGCATGATTTTTTTTTTGAAAAATAATGTAATATATCCTTACTAAAGTCTCAAATAAAAAAATATAATATTGCAGTTGAATCAAGATCATGGAGTTTACCCTTTAAATGGTTTAAGGTTGGTCAGTATCAAATGTTGGGTTAAGGTAGTTGTTGGAAAGTGCATATAATTAAAATAAATAAATATATTACATATTTATTTTGTTTAATTACATTTTTAAAATTTTCCATAAATACCCTTTTAGGATTATTTTCCATGGTTTGTCCACATATCCCGTAATATATCTTAGTGGAGGAGGATACAATTATTCATTGGCGAATCGACATCAAATGACGAACAATGATCAGAGTAAGGTGGATCGATGGGTAGATAATGTAGTAGGTCTTTTATCATTGCTATAGAATCATTATTCACCAATTATTAAACCATAATTGAGGTATGAATCATCACTTTTTTATTTCTCTTTTTTATTAATTTATTGATCATTGATTAGTTATCTCCTTTTGATCTATGATTTGTTTAATCTTATCATAAGCCATGCTTCCTTGATGTATAATTGATCTGTTAAACCACTATTTTCCCTTGATATCACCCCATTTATATAATAATTGGAAAAATATTGGATAATGATGGCTCACTTTTTTCTGATTCTTTTTCCCTCTTTGTTCATCGTGTTCTTCATCCTTTTTCTATAGTGTTGTGGTTTGGAATTTTCAGGCAGGTTTTAGTGTAATCAAACATCTGGATTTTTTGTGGTAGCACAAAAAACATGTGGATCCATGGGTTATAGACGGATTTATGAATGATGCATGATATAGGTTCACTTCATGGATCTAATATCTTGAGGGGTGATTAGAATGAGTGATAAGTGCATAAGAGGCACGTATGGGGATATTTGGTTGTTGGGGATGGATATGGAATGTTTTCCAGTGAAGTATGGATGAAATCCAATTTTCGGTCATCCATGGTGGTCTATGCATGTTATTATTGTTTTTAATTATAATAACTTGTAGTATTAATTATTATTTTTAATAATAATAAGATGTTATATTAATTAATTTTTTAGTAATAATGGTGATGAAATTGAAGATGGAGGTGGGTGGCACTCCAGCTTGCAAGGGAGATCCATCTACATGCATAATTGAGGATTTTTTTCCCCAACACCATTTCCAATTATTTTTTTCTATAATAATGATAATAATAATAATAATGGTTTTAAAAATATAAGGTAGGTATAAGTGGGGGGTGTGTGTTCCCTTTACTGGTGAATGGGGGTGGGAGAGATTGTGTGTGGATCTCCTCCCTTTTAATATGGTTTTATAAAAATAATAATATAATATATTATTATTATTCTTGTTATTATTGTTATAAAATTTTGTTTTTTTAAAAAAAAAATTATACGACGTCGAATTGATGATTCGTTTGTGGCACCATGACCCTGATGTTATGGTGGTCAATTCAAGACCAATGTTGGATACCTTTTTATAACTCACAGCTTAGTCACGTGAAACGATGTTTGTATTTGTTATAGACAAATCTATTTTTTTTACCGAGTGTCTAATTTAAGAAAGTAAATAGAATATCCCAAGTGTTTTTCCATGCGGATCTCAATAATATTATCTTGTTGTATATTCAAGGATATTTGTGATGAAAAAATCATAATATTGATGTTTTATCCAAAAGGACTAATGATAAGCCTTAGGTGTTCATCAGGATTTTGGCCAAACTTATATTTTATTCTATGAGTAGCCTATCCAGAATGATTTTCCATATAGAATTTTATGGTAGCCTTCATAGTATATTTTGAGATATGATAAAAAAGTTTACAAGCATGAAAATTATTTAAGTGACTCTTGGTGATGGTAGTGATCGAGAAGGATCATCAGAGAGAGTTCGGAGTTGGAAGCCCCCCCTGTCGTACTAGGGTATGGATCCCCTAGTACTCCCCACACTAGTTTGAATGGAACCCCTTGAATTATTAGGTCATGGTTCCTCAGCCTACTATGATGAAGTCCCCCCCCCCCCAACAGACTAGGGTGTAGGTCCTCTACCTACTAAGTGACACCCCCCAAGAAGGACTAGGGCATGGGTCCTCTATCTTTTTTGTATCACCACCCTGACATGTTACAGTGTGGGTCCCCTATTTACCTTCAGATTGGAACCACCCTGACACACAAGGGTGTGGGTCCTCTATCTATTTACCGAGAGGACCCCCCCCCCCATCATACTAAGTCATGGGTATTTTACATGGAGATTGTTCCACCTAGACAAGGTGGCACAATGAAAAGGTTTGGGTCCTTTACATGATTAATTATTCAAATGCATGAGATTCTAGAAATCTAAGATGGACTTATTATATTTTTTGGTAGATTCATCAACCTATTTTGTGTTTTGAGTTATAGATCCCCTTACTCTCTCATTGGATATTATTATATGATAATATATACGTGTTTCTGGGTTTCATTTCCCTATAACTTTGGGTTGAGATAATTACATATTTTGTATCTTCTATTACTCCATTTTTATTTTTGGGGTATCCTAATAAGATTTTATATGTTCTTCCCTACAAGTAATTTTCATGAACATGTCTTATATTATATAGAAGATAGATATTTTTTAATTATTTTAATGGAACATAGGGATACTGAGGTGTATAAACTGCATATGGCGGTTTGTCTTAGAGACTAGGAGCTAAGCTATCTCAAATATTTTTTATTCCAATTGTTTTCGGGTTGGACATATTTTCTAAATGGGTGCATATTTTTATATTTACATTTCATAGTATACTATCAGACTCTTTTTTATTTCCTAGATATTATTATATACATGTTTTTTACTCAATATGTTATCCTCTTATATAATTATTCCTATGAACTTCTTTATGGAGATGGTTGGGTGCATGCATAAAAGTAATTTATGAAAAGGCCTCCCATTTTAGTTATTACATATTGGAACATATCTCAATCCCTTTCCCTATGGAGGCAGGCTTGGGGTTGTGGTGTTCTGGTCTTCTATTGGCCAGCTGGGCCCTAGTGTGTCAGGTGGTTATAATGGTTACCATTATGCATAGTTAGCTGAAATGATCAATGTGTAGTAGGTATGGTTACAGTGATAATAAATATTACATGTAGTATCTCTAATTGGAGTCATAATAAACATAACATGTGGTAACTATACTTACTTTGTTGTGATGTAGCTTCAATGAGGGTCGCAAAACCCATGTTCATACTGATTATCATCTATATCCAAGTGAAAATGCTTGGAATAATACTCTATAAGTGATACAACCAAGATTTCATAGTACAATGTTCTTCATAATGGTGTAACCATATTTGATTCAAGCTTCTAAGGAAGAGTAAATTTTGTTATAAAGGACTAACTATTGAGATATTGTGCTCTTCACATGGTACATTTAAGGGCATTCTTACAGTCACTCAAAACCACATGATGTCACTTACAAATACCTTTTAGTAACTACATCAAAGTCACTTACTAACAGAGGCTACATGGTAGTAGTTTAATACATGTTGTCACTATATATTGATAATGTGCTAATTCATCCAGGTGAATTTCCTTAAGCTCAAAAATAGAAAAATGGAAATTTTGTTTTATCTTCACATGATAGAATTCTGAAAAGTTTTGGCATCACTAAGCACAATAATTAGCAACATGTGTAGTTTAATTAAATATATATAATTCATATGTATTACAATGGATCAAATAATAGTTCAAAATAAATTATATAGTGCATTATATGATTCAAAATAGTTTCAAATACAAACTGAAAATTGTTGAAATATCATTGAAAATGATTCTGAAATTTAGTTAATTTTAAGAGTATATAAATAGAGACTGGAGCCTTTAATAAAGTCAAATTAAATTTAGATATATTTATTATATATCCATCATAAAAAAGATAATGTTATTCTATGGTCTATCATTATAGTTTTCAGTGATAAACATAAGATACTAAATTCTAGAAAATATAAAATTCCATAAATATCGTAGATAGTTTGGTAAATATTTAGAACACAAAAACAATGATTTCATAACTCCAAATAGTTTATTTAAATGTAAATAAATTTATTTTATATCCAAAAATATATATATATTATGAGTATATAAGCTAAATAACTCATGTTATAATAGAATAAATAAATCAAACTATAAACTTAAAAAAATTTTAAAAACCAAAATCATAGAGAATGTTTGTACCAAAAGTATAAAGACCTAGAGAATGATTTAAGAATCTTCACAGTTGAATAAAAAGTATATGAACTTATTAAATTTCATATATAATAGGAGTTATAAATTTTCAAAAAATATAAAAAAAGATATAATAAAAATATAGTGATCTGGTTAAAACTAATTACCAAGAAAAAATTTATTAACATAAAATATTCAGAGGGGTTTTAATTTTCAAAAAATAAAATATAAACAATGAATATAAAACACCCAACACCAAACACCTATGGAAGGTATATAATATTCATCTAAAATAATTTTCAGAAAAATACCTATATCATGTAAATAAGAAAAATTCCAATTTAATATAATTAGATAGTAACCTTTATATTAATTCAACCAAACGACATACCTTAGCTACAGTGTCATCCAATGGAGTTCATCCACTCCCAACACACTCTGGATTCTAAAGAACACAAAATACACAACTGAATTCCATTTTATTATGGATTATTCAACTCAAATAAACCACAACCATATAATAGATCAGCAAGGGACATGCCTTCAATGAAACACCCGTCAAATATACACAGTCATCGTTATAAAACATATTGTAGACATGTTGATCCAAATATACCTTGTTCATGGAAAATTATATCAAGCTATGATATAATTTTTATACAATTAATTAATCGAGACCTTTCTAATGATCAATATATGATCAATATAACTAAATAGAAAAGGTTTTAGGGAGAATTAAGACATTTAAGATTCACAAAGTCTGAGGCTTACCAAGAGGATCATCCCTGGAGAATTGCACATTGATCTTCATCACACGAGGAAGAATGAGGTTATGATTTATGATGAATAAAGGATATCACCCAGATTCAACATCTTTTTCTATTTATACCCTCTATGGATCAAGGGAATATCAAGGGGGAAGGATGAAAGGATGAACAAAACATATTTGACCTAAAAATATAAGTGAAGAAGATAAAATATGAGGGGGGTCAATAACCAAAATGTATAAATTCCTTCCATTAATGTTTTTATATAATTTCCCACCAACTGACTAGTGAGTCCTACTGGGTAGTAGTAAACTTTCTTGTCCCACTTTCCATCTAGTGTAGGCTCATCTGTTGGTAGGTGTGTCATGCTGGGTAGTATGAATACCACCCCTCTGATGATCTGGCCAATGGGTTATATATTTTATCATATGGATAAAATAGTATCCATGGATTCCACGGTACTCCTCTAAAAAACCCTCAATCATCAATTCACCATATTATCATATATTCATGTCTAAAAAAACTCATGAATATGCTCAAACGTGCGATATTTAGGTTCGACACCTTGTTACATGGATGACTCATCCGTTAGAAAAAAGTAGTAATTCCATCCAAATTCCAATATACATAATTACCCAGGACTTCATAATTTATAATTATTTTTAATATGTATATTATTTAGTTTTTATCTATTTTCAATGTTGGTTGTGAGTTATCTTGATTGTTTTGAACTAGTTTCATAATAGAGATGTTGTTCTTTATTCCTCTCCCAAAGTTCATCATTAAAAAATTATTTAAGGTACTGGAATATATACATTATTTTAATTTATACATCTCTTATCTCATTCCATTAGTGTTTTAGTTATGATACGTAAAAATGGAATTGATGGCAGCTTATTTTGATAATGTTAGAAATCAAAGATGATATTAAAATAATAAGGTAAATAAATAATATAAAATTTCTAAAATCATAAAAAATAATAATTTTAATATTAAATTATAATAATATCAGTATTTAAGTTCCCATATGCATCCATGATTGAGTTTTACATCATTTTTCAAGTCGGTGGTTAGACTGACCCAAACACGAACATGCCATAATTTGATGGGTGAGTATGGTTATGAAATTGTTAATTTGACATATTTTAATAGAATAATAATGATATTTTTTAGATATTTTTTAATTATATGAATCATATTTGATGTTTTTTGGATAAATATTTAAAATTACTGTGAAAGATGAAAAATGTTACTTCGTAGAGGTGGTAGTCCTCACAACACAAGGTTGGAGTTTTCATTTCCCAATGAATGAGATAGATAAATGTCTACTATATTTTTTCTCTTAATATTCTGAATTATATTATATATATATAATTTATTATTCAATTATATCCTTATAATGATCAATGATAGGTGGTGGTGAAAAGTAGATGATGTCTCTTTGTGGAGGCAGCAGTCGGTTCAACTCAAGATCAACGTTTTTTATAAGTTGATATGAAGGAAAAAAAATAAAATTTTTTCCATTAATTAAATACCAATTCAGCATAATAATTATTCTTAGGAAATTATATTTCTATTTTTGTTGTAGGTTTTTAATTCAATGATTATGAATAAAAGGTAAGGAGGAGGTAATTTTTATGCCAATACCTTGAACTTCCTCTTACTGTACTTCTTATAATTGAAGGACTTTGGAATACTTGTAATGAAATTGGGATTCAGGAAATGTAAGGTAATTATAAGATAATAAAATTAGGTTTAGTTTCAAGGATATTTCAAAGGGAAAATAGAATATTTAAAGAGTGAAATTGATCCACTTTTATAAGTGAATAAAAGTGAACTTTTGTAAATATTTTTACTATTAAATGATATAATTAAAATATGAAAGATTAAATTACTAAAAATATTAAAAATAATAGATTTTGGGGTTATATTGGGTAAATATATCCCCAAAAATTATTTCCTCACATTTCTTAAGAATTTTTTAGTCATTTACTCTTATATTGTTTCTTTTAACTTTTTTGTTTTTATTAGGGTAACTAGTTTTTATCGAAGTAAATTATGTTTTACTAAACCTATAAAATGACTCATCTTACCAATTTGTATGTTCTAAATCTAAATTTAATCTTAATTTAATATAATTCAGTTCCTAAAAAAGTAAAAATTGTATTTTAAATTTAAAAATTCTATGTAATCAAAAACTATTTTTTAGAAAAATGTTCTTTTCACCATTGAGTGTTCTTAATTTATTTTTTATTTATTACTAATTGAATGATTTATATTATATTTATATATTGTTTTATAAATTATATTAAAGAAAATTTTTAGAATATATTAATTTATTTTATTAGATACAAATTACATAATATTAAGAAAATATTTATTTGAAAATAACATTTATGCCATTATCATGGCTATTAACTTTAATCATAGTGATCATACTTTTATTACTAAAAATTAAATTCATCTTATTACTTTATATTTTCACTTTGATCTAAAATATAAAATACATTTTTTTGGATTTAATTTCTATATTTGAGGGAAAATACTTTTTGTAATATATCATAATAAATCTGTTTTTAGAGTAAAATATTACTTATCTATCACAAAAGATAAATGTTTAACTCTTAAGAGTTTGGAAGGGATTCTTTTAAAATATGTCTTGAATTTATTTATTTGATATATCAATGTTGAAAACACATTTTCAATGTGATCAATTTATTTCATGGTAGATTGGTTTAACCTAAAGATTATTATCCAATGTAAATCATATGTCAGTAAATTCGTATTAATATATCTTATTTTCATGATGATGTTTGAATGACATGGAAAAAATCATCCAATTTCATTAAAATTGTGTCTTGGAATTTGGTGGCAGGTAATTGGATTACTCATTAGTTGGACTTATTAAAAAATGTTCTCAACCATATTTCCAACAATGGGGACCCCACAGCCAATACTTATGTGGGAAAGTAAAACCCACATCTATCTAGTATGGAAAAGGTGATATGATGACCATACCATCCATAGGGTGTGTACGAGAAAATCATGAGAAACAATGGTTTCATATCACCCATAGGGGTGAACATGAACCATAAAATGTGATGGTGTGGCCTGTGGGGTTAGTGTGTTTTTGTGTGTATGCACAGGTGGTGTAAGTGTTAAACCCCACTATAGGGTAGAGTGTGATGTAAAATGAGAATGATTATATACAATAGGATTTTCAGAGAAGATTTAGATAAGGTAAAAGGAATTTTCAAGTTATGTCATAACCATTGTCACTATGGAATATAATTGTTTTTAGGGGTATTTTTGTTCCTCTATGATATTATATGTTGCCACATAGTAATATAAATGACTGCGCCACAAGACAAATGATCTAGATATGTGAGGGTTTTCTATGGTACATCCATGTGGACCAAGACATGGAGATGGTCTTAGCAGATTTCAGTGCCACTTGGGCTTTTGAGGTTCCCATGTCATAGAAGGATAGGCTATGACATATCCCTATTATATGGGAATGTTTCTTTGCAATAGAAAGTAATTATGACATAGAGGGTCTAAAATTAGTAGAAGAAAATTGTTTTAGATCTAATATTCTATAGGAGGCTACGTCGAAGCATCTTAGTCCACACCATAACTAGTTTGGTGTGGGAAATAATTTGAAGTGTTCATTACAGAAATTGTGTGGCATAGTTACTAAATGATTTATGAGATAGAAAGGTAGATTCTATCAACGATATAATACCACATCCTAGTGTTCCACAAAACATGCCAGTGAAGGCTTAAGTTTTTAAGATTTCACCCTAGTGGAGATAACCACACCATAGTATGTGTAAAGTGGAGGAGTCCATTTTGTAGTCCTTAAAACCATGAAACAATCAATATTTTTATAGGTTCCATGAAAAATTATTTATTATTATTTATGGATAATTTTTTTTGTCTTTATGGAAATTTTGAATATCCCAATTATAGAGAAAATTTTGAAAATTAATTGGAACATAATTCTATGTTTACAAAGGGAATATAAAGAATGAAAAACTACTAGAGAATATATAGAGTATAGAATTATCTTTTCACATCTTTCTTATATATAAAAATAATAATAACAGAGGAACATAATATTTTGTAAGGATCATAATTCTTTAAAGATAATAAGAAGGTTATGTTCATCTAAGGTGTTGTAAGCTTAGAGAATTAGAAACCATTGAATACATAGATAAAGAAAAATATATTTTGTTGTTTCTATATAAAAGTATATTTTTTTAGATATTATAGGAATTGGAATTTTTTTAACAAGGTGTTATCCAAGATTGTGAAAGATTAAAAAAGGGGCATAAAAATATCTTCTAAACATTAGTTGAATATACATTCAGAGCTTATAATTTTGGTATTTATATGTTCATAAATTCTATGTGGATCCCTTTTAGAGTAGTGTTCAAAGGAAGAGGAAGAAGGTGATTCTTTTCATCGGGAGTGTTCCAAATAATGAATGTTTAAGGGAGTGTCTCTGGGGAATTAGTGAGTTTTCCCCAGACTTGTAAGTTAGTGAGCCTAGGCTTGAACCTATTTAAATAGTGAATTTCATAAAATATTTTATTGCATGGAAAAACATTAATGAAAGATCTTTGGTTGTAGTCTATTGAGGGTGAACCAAGTAAATATTTAAGTCATATTTACTTGTATGCTTCGCCAAGAAGAAGTCCAAGGAAGGATTAATCTTATCTTCTGCAGCCGATGTAGACTAGATCGGATTCTAAATGGAACAGTGAGTTGATTGTGTCTTTTAAAAAGGGTAGTTTGGTCAAGAAGTCATCCCCAGAGCAACCCGGTCTTGATCTTATTAGGAATTGGGTTCAAAGTGCAAGCTATTGGAGGTCTCCTTATTGAAAATCAGCTACTAAAGAATATGGTTCTTACATGGGGTGCGGTGATGAATCTGGTTACAATGATATGTAAGTTTCACTTATTTTTGGTTGGGTTGTAGGATGGAGTACCCGAAACCCATAAACCGGCTTTTTAAAATGGAAAAAAATGATATTCAGCAGCAGCTTTATGCATGCCCACCAAAATAGATCAAGTAACATGAATCATATTTGGTAAAGAGAATAATAAAGTGACCTATAGGGATATAATGTCAAGAGATTATAGTAAAAGTGAGAAATTTTAAGAAGTAATAGTTTTAATTATCATAGACAATTCATACCTTGATTCCCCTAAGACCCCCCTAAGGTAATCACACTCTAAGTTCATTATATATAAATATATATATATAATAAATGGTATCATATGGAGGTTCAATTTTGGGTTTTCTATTGCTCGGAATTGATTAAAAGTTATGTTTATGATGACATCCACAGTGATGGGTCCATTTACTCATGAAATAAATTTCAAGGAATTGAAAAATGAGTTAATATAATACATTAAACTTTATATTATATTTTATTGTTAATTGTTAGAAGATGGAATTTTTTTGTTGAGAAATCATAGAGTTATATTTGAAACATATAAAATAAAAATATAAATTGATTATTTAGTCAGGGAATATTTAAATTAATCTTTTGAGGAATAATTTCACAAATTGGATAATAATGTAAATTTTCCCCAATAAATGTATAGGAAATGGGAAGAAATTTTTGGAAAATAAGATATTATAAGTGATAGTTTGAATATGAAAAAAAAGGAAAGAAGAAGAGAAAAAATAAGAAGTCATCTCAAAAGTTTAATTCTTCATCAGTGGTAAAAATTGGACCTTATGTTATCTCGGATTATTACCCATGTAAGGAGAAAAGATGCGAAATTTATGAATCACTCTTTTATTTTAAAATAATATGTGGTTATTGATATGAAATGGAAACAACATAAAGTTTCTATTATAAGTAATTCTAAATAAATTAAAATGAATAATTGAAGATCATGCATGGAGTGTAATTTTCAATGATTAAATACATATCCTTAGAAAACATGAGGTAAAATTATGAATAAGTGGTATTCAATTTCGGCATGGAAAAAATGGAAATGAAGGTAATAGAACAAAGTAATATGCTTGAAGATATTTCCAAAGAAGTTAGAAAACAAATGTCCAGGAATAAAAATTAAATGTAAGTGTTATCTTACTAATAACATAATAATAATAATGGAGATGATATCTAAGAGATTTCATCTCATGGTTTGAGAAGTTGTCTATAAATCTATATTTAATGTATTAAAAGATAAGTGACCTTCAAGATAAGATGAACACATTAATAGAAAAGTTTAAGATCCCACCAAATGATATCCCTACTCATGTATCAACTAAGTATTGTCCATATCTAAAATATGGAATAAAATAATTTTCCATGAAAAACCTTGAAGTGTGATTCTATAAAGGATGGAGGCACAAAATTGCTTTTATTATTGAGAAATTTATCACATCATGGGTTTATGTTTCAAATCCAATAAGCCAGAGAAGAACTTTATCAGTACCAACATCTCAGTTAAGGATATAGAATACGAGGTATGATAATTTTGGTAGATGTTTAATTTGTTATAAACTTGGTTATATGATAAACTATTTTAATTGGATAAATTAATGGAACAGTAAATAATCTATACAGAGACACTCCACTCCTATGACTTCTAATTAAAAATTTTACCCTATAGAAATTCATATTATGATTGGAAAAAAGTTGAATGTTTTGTAGAATGAAAATGATCCTCAATGAAATATTAAAAAATAAAAAAAATCGTAGCACTCATAGAAAATTTCTTAGAGTCAATGAAGAAAAAATTGGATGTAAAAACAAGAAGATGCTTCTTCTGTGATGAAGGTGGAAGAGAATGTGACTTTAACTACACTGAATAATACATATTCCAAGATGACACTCTTAGAAGTCAAATAAGTTTTTTTTCCAAATTTCTCCTACACAACTCACTATGAGGAAAGAAAATAAGATTAAATGGAGAAGAAAGTTTCAATTTAGATCCACTAGAAATTAAACCTAAGAAGCTAATTGTTCATGTGTGATTGATTCCACAATTGAGGTAAAACCCAATCCAATGAAGGATTAAAAATGTTCACAAATTTGAAAATAAGTATTCAATTGGAATCATTCAAGTAAGATTATTCGGAAATAGGTTGAGTTATTGAGTTATAATTATTGATTAAGAACTTCCATATATGATTTCATTCCTTTATTAAAATCTAAAAAAAAGTGCAAGCAAAGTAGGATGGTGTTAGGTTGGTTCATCTTGGATATACCAATTACTTGACATGAATAACTTTGAGGTACACCTATACCTATATTCTTTATTATTACTAATTATTTATGAAGGGGTGAAGAATTAAGGATTATATACAATCGAGGAGGATGAATGTTCTCAAAAATCACATGATTGACTATGTTAGAAAAAGTACAATTGGATGAAGATTAATGCATCTCCAGACAAGTTTAAATGTTTTTAAAAATTGTAATTTCAATTTTGTTCCAAAGATAAATTTATATTTAATTATATCAATTGGTTTCAAGACTGAATAATAATTCTTTTGTAATATTTTCACGATGAATTTACATAGAAATAAGTCCTATATAGAGTATAAAAAAATTGCTTTTAGGATATGAGTTTATATTAGTCTAAAAATATAGTGATTTGAATCCTATTGAAGATAATTTAATGGGAAATATCTATAAATGAAAAAAAACTATTTTTCATATATTTGTTTTCTAATAAGCGGTTTTTTGTTTGGTATCATCTAATATTTTAAGGATTTACAAAATCTACTAAAATATTTTTCTATCTAAAAAATTGGTACTTCTATTTTTTGAACACTAACAAGTGGTGTCTAGATAAAAATACTAAGGTTAATTTATGATTTAAATAGAAGGACGCTAAGACTCGTCATAATTTTTTTATAAATCTTATGATGATCTGAAATTCATATAGTTCAAATGATATAATGGTTTCAAATTGAACCACTTTATCAACAAGTGGTGAATGTATATAAGGTGGAATAAATTAATTCCTTATATAGTATGTTACTAATATCCTAGTAATTTTTTTATGTTTTAATGGTTCATTGTAAATTGATAGAGATAAAAGGTTATATTTTTTAGAATGTAAAGCTGATGTTGTTATATGATTCTTGTAATTCATGAGTGACATAATGATCTTTATTGATTTCCTATAAAAAAATATTATTTTTTACATCGACATCTGGTTTGGTAGTATTAGATGATTTATATGAATTCCGAAGTTACAAGTGGTAAATTCACACAATGAATATCTTTTGAAAATATAGAATAAAAGGATATTGTCTAGTGAGATTTTCAAGAAATAAGAATTCCAACCATAAATTAAGTTCGAGTGC
Organism: Viscum album; assembly: GCA_963277665.1. Taxonomy (NCBI): domain Eukaryota; kingdom Viridiplantae; phylum Streptophyta; class Magnoliopsida; order Santalales; family Viscaceae; genus Viscum; species Viscum album. The sequence continues at coordinate 158,028,203 of OY728155.1, read as the reverse complement.
TCTAAATGGATTTGGATGATTAACATGTGGCTGATGATAAGAAATTATGTTGTTTAGAAATAGGTGGAGAATAAATCACCAAAGTAGGAGTTATGATTTCTTGGATTCTTCCTATAAACTAAGGGGGGAGATTTCAAAATCATAGGGGGGATATATTTTTTATAAGGGGGAATTTTTTACATCAATAGATTGTTTCTTATGAAGTTCAAAAGTATAGTGAATATAGAAGATCATATACTAACCACTTGTATCATATTGACCCTAAGGGGATAAGTTAAAAATAGGTTTGGTTTACTTGATATCAATATTATATTTCCATATTAATATTGTCAACTAAATCCGAGGGGGGTGTTTTTAAACTCCCAATAGGATGTAATGGATTTTTTTACAATACGTGTGGAATGTATTTTTTGAAAATTCCATTGTTGAACCCACATTTTCAAGGTAATCAAAGTGTTTTTTGGGATATTTTTTTATCCTAAAAATTATTGGCCAAGGTAAATCAATTATTTATTATTTCATTTGAAGATAATCAATTTTCATGAATATGTTTGATTCCCATGAAAAAATAAAGTAATTATATGAGGATTATGGATTGGGATTTGGTGGTTGGTAATTGGATAACTATTTTGATAGATTTTCTAAGGAAAAGTGGATAAATAACTATCCAACCAAGGGTATATTGTAGCCACTTATTATGTGTTTATGATCAATACATAGCCAACCATTATAGAGGCAATGGATAGAAGGAGAATAATGTCTTCTAGGTGAATATGGTATAAACATGAGGATCATAGAGTACATAGCACCCTTAGGGGTACATGTGGACCATGAATGGTTGTGCAATAGCCATGTGGTAAATGTATTTATTCATATATAGTGTTGATAATGAACCCCACTTCTGGATTGAGTGCAAATTTGTATGAGAATGCTTATATGATACAGTATACTAAGTCACAGAGTTGGTTTTGGGAGGATTTTGTTACCTCTATAATCTTGAATGTGTCTAGGTCATGGTATACATGAATACACTGCAAGGATGATCTATATATGTGATGTTTTTATATAGGGAATATAGGTGTTCAACAATGTAGAGAGGGACTTAATATATTTTGGTGCCATTGTAATTTTTTAGGTTCCCATGTTATAGCAAGATAAGCTATGATATAGACCCCTTGGATAGTAATGTTTTCATGCCACAACTACACATTGTAAGTTGGAGGCTAGTAAATTATTAGAAGAAATGTTTTGAGTTCTATAATTCTATAAGAGGTTATGCTTCAATATATAAGTCCATGTCATAGCTATTCTATGAGGATAAATGGTCTCAATAGGCCATATATAAATTTTTTTTTGTTGTTACTACAGGAACTTTGAGTGAGAACAGTGGATCTAATCAATGATAGAATACCACACTATTGTGTGCCACACTATGATACAATGATGACTAAATATTTGAAGGTTTTTTTATGGTGGTGATGATTGTATAATATTCTGTGAAAAATTAAAGAGGCTAAACCATTTATCATTCTAACCACACTATAGTTAGGACTTTTTTATTTTTTGTTGAATATTTATTTCTAGGAAGATATGGAGAACTTTGTGGGTCTTTAATGGAGGTTTGAATATACCAATTATGGTGAATAAGTGAAAATTAATTGGAACATAATTACATATTTATAAATAGAATTTTCAAGAAGTCTAAATAGTGATATTAGATATATAGGAATTAATTATTTTTTCACATTATACATATCCAAAAAATAGGGAAGAATAGAGGAACATATGCTTTCCTAAAGATCCTATTTCCTTGAAGAGAAGAAGAAGGTCTTGTTCCAATGATGGGTTGGAATCTTGATTAATTTGAAACCATTGAATACATAGACAAAAAATATTATTTTATTCATATAGAAAATGGGAATTGTTATAGTTATTCTGGAAAGTGTAAGTACTTAATCAAGGTTTTCTCACATATTATGAAATAGAAAAAAAGGGACTTTAATGGAGCATCTAACCATTGGTCGAAGATGCATTCAATGTAACTGATGAAGGTACCTACATGTATATAAACTATTTATGTATCTATTCTAGTTTAGTGGGTAAAGGAAGAGTACTAAGGTAATTCTTTCCATCAGATGTGATCCAAAGAACTAATGTTTGAGGGAGTTCCCCTTGAGAAATAGAGAATAGTCCCTAAACATTAAAGGTAGTGAGCCTGAGTATAGAAGTGATCTAGAAAAAACCAATATACGTAGAAAGATTCATAATGGGTTTTTGTTTATTTCAAAACATTGATGCAAGATCCTTGGACGTATCCAAATGATGGTGAACTAAGTAAATACATGGGTCAAATTAACAGTATGCATGTGCACCAAAACAGATCAAGTAACCATAAGTATATTTGGTAAAGAGTTTAAAAAAGTGACCCTTAAGTTTGAGAGGTTAATATACTATATGTAATGTGATTCTTTTTAATAAGTAATATCCTTAACTATCATATACATTTTATACCCCAATTCTCCCCAAACCACATCTCCCCTCTTAGGGTATTCTCACTCTAAGTCCCTTGTATAAGTCTAACGATAAACATTGGTTTTTTAAATTAAAAATATTAATTTTAAATGATTTATTTTACTTATCTATATATATTATATAAATATTTTATAAAAAATTAGTCCATTATTGTATTATGATATTTTCATAAAAGAGACGGCTATAGAAAGAAAATGAAAAAATTTCAAGATTCACCTAAAATACAATGTTTTCTAAAAAAATCTAAAAAATTAACACCAAGATAATTTTGAACTTATGAATCGAAAAATTAAATAATTTTAAATTAATTCATAATATAAAAATTATAAATCTATTTTTAAAAGATTAAATAATAAGAAAATCTATATTTATTGAAAAATAAACTTTTTTTATTTAAAAGTAAAAATGTGAAATGTATAAAATACATGTGATTATTAAAATATAATATTAATTAATAACTTATAATATCATCCTAATTTCTAGTTAAAAATACTCTTAAGACGTACATGTAAGATATAAGAATAAATACGCATTGGTCGAAGTCTAGTGTAGTGATTCTACTAGTAATGATCTCATAAAACATTCCATGAGATTGAATTTCTCTGAATTTAATTTCAGTCATATTGTAATTGTTAAATTTTATCATGGTATAATATTTAGAAATACCTAGTGATGTTATCACCTTACCATTCTTGGATAAATTCACTTTATAAGAGAGACTTCCGCTACTTGATTTCATTTCTTTCCTTTTTGTTCATAGATTTCATAATATCTTTACATCCTTTTATACCTAATAATTTAATAGTTATATTATGATGGGAAAATATTATTTTAATATAACATGATTTCATTTTAGTTCATTGTTATGTGTGGAATATTCTATTAATATATCATTTACATATAGAATATACAAACTGAGGTTTCAGTTCATTATATTCTCCCACCATAAATAAATTTCATCCTTTAAATTTTAATTATTCTTAACTAAAAAAATATTTAAGAGTTTAAATATGATAAACATGAATATTTAATTAATTTATAAAAATATTTCATCCTCACTCTCCTTGTTATTACTAATGTACATTGCTTTTCCCTTGTAATAGGAATATTAATAATGTTGAGTTTTTCTATAACCATTTGTGTTATTTCCCAAATAAAATGTGGGAAATTGTTCATAGGGAGTTTATAGTAAACCATGTATTAATAAGTTGATCATGGGTTGATATCTCAAAGTTATTTTACTATCATTACAATTATCTTGGACTCTGTGTGAATTGTTCTAATCAAAGCCTAATATCACATCAAATTTAACTAAATGAAGGATAATAGGATTTTATTGGTGAAAGGCCCAATGTGATCACTAAGAGGCAGAGGGTTGAATCAATGATATTTTTCATTTTATAATTTCTTCTTTCTTATGAAGAAAACTTTCACCTCCTATTAAATAGTTACATATTTTTTTGAAAAACAACCATTCAAACAGAACCACAAGAAAACAAGTATTTACATGGTTTTCAACTCAATAAAAGTAGTTACTCATTTTCATGGTTTGGAAATAATACAATACCACACAATCCAAAATAAAAAAATCTATTTATGTGGTTACAATATGTAACGAATATCCATAAACTTTCATTTTACTATGATCAAAACAATAGTATATGTGCTTTCTATAAAAATAAATATGTAAAAAATGTTTCAAAAAAATCTAAGCCATTACCAATAGGTTCATATTTGTTCCTCCAATGGCCTGAAGGCCTTCCTTTTTGATTAATTTTTGATAATACACCTTTCAAGGCTCATATTTGTTTCATTTTAATACTTGTAAAAAATTCAATTTTACTATTCCTACAAAAATTATTTACCTTTTTACCCTGAATCGGGTAAGAACCTCTGCATTCAGTAGACTATCTATTTGGAATGCTTGTCCCAAAAGTCCATTTTAAAAGTTATTCTAGAGCCATTTGAGAAACTCTAGTAATTACTAATGCCAAGTTTATCTGATTCCACTTAATATAAAGATTTTTTCAATGATTTAAAAAAATGGAACATGGTGAAAGATACGATTTTCATCACAAACATCTTATTATTAAACCAATATGTTCCATAGTTCAAATATTCTTTGCTCAAATTTTGGATGCTAGAGGTTTCTATGATCTCTTTTTATGAAACCAATTATGATGCACTTATGTTTTTTTCACGCATGTAAATAGTACACACATAATTTAAACATTCATGCCTTTATATAGTAAAAACTAAGGGATTATAGGTGGTAAAACCAATTTAGTTTCCCAATAATTGGGAAAAAATTAAAAACCCCCACTCAAACCAATTCACTAAACCTTTTTTACAATTCTAGAATGTTCTTGAAACTTCATGAATTTTTTTTAATCTACTTTATTCTTTGAAATTAATAAACAAAAATATTAAAGAACATTAGTAAAATTTTAACCACAAGAATCAAAGACTTCCTTCATGATATATTTGAGTGTTGAATGAATAATTTAACATCATCATTTTGAAATATTCATAATGAACATCACTTATCAAAAAAAATTCCAAAAAATGTTTTCCAACAAAATTTCAAATATTCTCTTCATAAGGTGAGATTTGAACTAAATATCCAACAAAAATTCTTAGGAACATTTTATAAATATTACAATATATAATTTTTTGTCTGATTCAGTTCACCATAAAACATTAACCATTGACTATTTACATTTGATGTAATTTTTTTGTTTGGTGCAACTTATATAAATTCTTCCATTTGTAGACAAATATTATCCATCAATACAAGTTTACTTTTTTTTATTTTATAACACTTTCAATGGGATAGTGAGAACCCTTCTAGAAAAGAATATCAAACATAAAAGGAAACTACTAACTTATTAAACACAAGTTTAAGGGGATTGGAATCATCTTCCATCAACATTTCTCAGGGGAGGGAACTTACCTGGCATTCTGGATCATTCTCTATGTTGTCTACATAGTGCCTTACTAGATAATCCCCAGATTTCAGATATTATTTTTTTCTGATCTTCTCCATATTTAAGCCTCTATTCAATATACGGCCTTTCTTGTCAATCCATTCAGATTTCTCCCGGGACACTCCACTTGGATCAATCTTTCCATCATTTGGTCAACGTCTTCCCTTGCCGCCTTGGTCACCAGGACATCCTTCTTCATTTCATTACCATAGTGTAAGAGTAGTTCTATCTGAGAATTCAGATCCTCATCCTTTAGGAACTAAAATCCATCGGGAGATCCTGCCTCAAATTGTTATCTAAGAGGAATATCATCCTTCATCACTAGCATCGTCTCCCCGGAGAGAAGATGCATCTTTTCTTGCTGGCCATCTGCCTTTAAGGTTTCTTTCACTTATAATTGAGACTCTCTAGCACCAAACTGCTAAGCCTCCTCTCTTGCTTCTAGATGGACCTCATACTCCTTTATTTTACCCTCTTTTTTGGCTGACTAAGACTCCATTGGTTTTGGAAGATATGAGTAATCCTTACGGCCCTTAGTTTTCGGCTTCATAGAAACAATACAACTCCTCAGGTCCCTGTTTTCTTTATTCCCTTTCTTCCTTCTTGGGTTATGAAATCCTTTACTTGCCCCACCTATGAAAATGTTTTTTAAGGGTTGTCCATATACATCAAACTCAGCCTCCAAGTGATAGTTGGATTTTCCTTCAAGCTCTCCCTGGTAACTATAACTCTTAAATTGGTTGTTTAAGTTGATAGAGGACAAAGTCCTCTTTGAGTTGGTTGTCTGACAGGTAATCAATGGTCTTTATATAATATGTGATGGCCTCTCCCAAATATATCCCTCCTTGGAATTACCCTTGCTTGTAGAATTTATCACCCTATAATATTTGTTGCTATCACCAACACTCACAACATTCACATAGGTACATGGATGAAAACTTGCCGCATCTTTAAAATTTTGACCAGCAGCTCCAGTAGACTACCCTGGGTCCTGAGACTGAGCATTGTACATGTCCAAAGACTCCTTGACCACCACACTAGTCTAAGGACCATGTTCAAATGATTTTCTGCTAGGGGGACTCACCCAATTGCTCTGCAGCCTGTTAAAGATATATGTTACACTGGGTTCAGAAGGTAAGCTCTTGACTAGTTTTTTATTTATTGCTCCATCTGAACACTGGGTGTCTTCAGCCTTTCCCTTACCCTTAAGAGAGATGAAACATCCATCACCAGAACCTACATTGGTCCTAACTTGGAGTTTACCATCTTCACCACCCAAGTCACTACTTCTTCGATCCACATTTATGCACTGTTACTCTACTAGAATAGACTTACCTAAACCTGAAACGACAGCCTCTTCCACCACACTGACTTTCAGATTGAGCTTGTTAACCTCATAATAAACATTGGAAGGGATTCCATCCCCACCGCTACCGTGATGATCTGAATCGTTCACATAGCCAGCATTAGCCAGGCCACCAGAGTAGCTTCGACGACATCTGAAATTGTCATGACCCAGACAACGACAACCAAAGTAGAATGGAACCCAGTAATCATAACAGACCTTTTCATTAATATTAATTTCTATATTTTATTGGATTTATATTCAAATTTTGTTTGATTACTTCATTTTTAAACATATGTTTGATGCACTTCAACCAAAACTTTTATAGAATATTTTTCTACAATAACATATGCCTGATGTTTTGAATGATTGATGGTTTTTGTCTAATAATTTCTTTTAATTCTTCACTTTTAATAGTTTATAAAATCTCATCTATTCTCTAATCCTTACAACACGAAAATTTGACTTCATAATATCAAAAAACTCTAAACTTTTTAATCTTAAAATGTATTAGATTATAAAAATTAGAAACTCTTTCATAGATAAAATAAAAAATCTTCTCATAAAAACGTTTTTTGATTATGCTTATCTATTGAATTGGATGGAACAATGCACGCCTGAACAACAAAATTTCTTACTATTTCTTCAAAACTCTCAGATCGTGATATTTTTTAACTCATTATATAAGAAAATTCCTTAATAGAAAATCATTAAAATATTGTGTTTGTTAAAACATTTTATATCAGAACCTTTTAGAGATAAATATCCAACATAAAAACTATGACCGATAGACTTTGTTTCAAAAATGTCATCTAATATTTTTGTATTTTTGAACACATTTAGAGATAAACATCCAGTATAGAAACTACTACCGATTAACTTTATTACAAAAACCTCATCTGATATTTTTTTTATGTTTAAACACTCATTTTACATCTAATATCCACTTTATCTAACATCGTACCTCTAGAAACTTTTATAAAACACTTTGTCTAATCATTTTCATCTGATGCTAACACTATCGAATCACCATTTTTTTAAATTTAAAGAATTTGATGTAATTTTTTCAAAGTAACCAAAATAAAATTATTCTAACAAACTTATTACATCCAAGAAACATCATAAACACATTCAGCTAACTTATTTCAAAAAATGTCCCCCTTTTTATTTTTTTTCAACCTAGAATCATTAAAAACATAGACTTTATAACTCAATATACGCATAACTTATCTTATAATTATAATCCTAAGTGAGATAAATCCTTGTAGGAAACATGAATCATTAAATTGTAAATAGTTTGTATCGATAATTAGTGAATAAATAAACTTTATCTTCCACCCATCCTCAAAACCCTTTTTCCTTTCAACATGAACTTTCACAAATTCTTCGCTTTTTCCTCTAGTAATTTTTTTTTATTGTATCCACTTCAACAAAATTTAAAAATAGTTCACACATTCTGAATTCATAGCATAAAACATTTTAAAACACTCCAAAAATACATTCCTTCCTAAAAAATTTAAGCACATACCAATGGATATATTTATTTAAAATATTCACCCCCTTGAAAATACCATCCAAAGACAAGATTAGATAGGGGGTGTATTTAAATACCTTATCTGTAAAGATATGGAGGATTTACACCCATATCTATCCTCAGTTTATAAAATGGTTCCTTTAGTAATGGTTTGGTGAATATATCGTCAACTTGTTTCATTATAAGAACATACTCAAGATTCTGTTCTGTATTCTCCACATTCTCCTTGATAAAGTAAAATTTGATAACAATAATCTTTGAATGATAATGTTTCACTATATTTATTGTGATATTTATATAAATTTATTATCACATCCCAACAGAAGGGGTAACTTCAATTAAACTAAAATTTCTTCCAACTCAGTCTTCATCCATAAAAGTTTTGTTTCATCTTAAGTGGTAGTCGCATACTCTACTTTATCCATACTGAGAGTTACATAATTTTTTTTCTTTTTATGTCAATAGACACAACCATCTCTTAACCAAAAAACACCACTATATATGGGTCTTATATTATCAACACTACCTTCCAAATCATTATCTCTATAACCAAACAAATAAATATTTACTAATGTAACATTTTTTATACCAAAATAAGTTGTTCCAAAGATATATTTGAGAATTATTTTTCCATAAAATAGAAGAGATTATTTTGGATCACTTTTAAATATTTCACACAAGGTAATAGAATATTCAATATTTGTACTTAAATCTTTTAGATATAGAAAACTTTCAACCAACTTCTGAAATTCCTTAGGGTTAACTTCTTTACCTTATTCATTGATCTAAAACTTATTTACCACTACTATTTGTGTGTAACCTGATTTTGAATCTTCCTTACCAAACATTCATTGAAGTTCCTTAGCATACTTTTCTTAAGGAAATAAAATAATTTCTTCTTCTATGAAATTTTTACCCAAATAAAATATTCCATTTCTCTGAGAATATAAATTTAAAATAACTTCTTCATATCCTTAAAAAAGTGTTTCACAAGTTTCTTTATCATTACCAAAAAATATAATATCATTAATATAAACAATCAAAATGAGGGAAAACTCTTGATATTATTTTATGTAGATATTATTGTAAACTCTTCCTTTCTTGATGTTAGATTTTTATAAATAGTTATCCATTATGAAATACTAAGATCTCATAGCATTATTTAACCCATATAAATATTTTTAAACTTAAAAAAATTCATATTTTCCAACTATGAATCCTCATTATTATTCAATATAATCTTTTACATCAAGTTCACTATTAAGAAAATATGACTTTGCATCCATCTAAAAAATTTTATAACCTCATTGTGCAGTGATTGAATGAAATATTATGATGGTTAATAATCTTTCCACAACAGAATAATTCTCAACAAAATCAATGCATTAATTTTTTTAGTAATATTTACAAAAAATATTCTCTCTTTATCTTATCACTTCACCATCTTCATTAAAATTTCTCCAAAACACCCACTTTGTACTAATAAAATTATTATTATTATTATTTTGTCCAATTTACCAAGTATCATTATTCCCCATTTGATCAATATCTTAATTCATAGTATCAATACACTATTGATACTCAAATGAATTTTATCGTCATTTTTCTCAACTTTTTAGTATAAGTAAGTATATAGAACAAACCTTGAGTCAAAGTATTCATTTCAAAGAACTTTTTCACTTTTCACAACTTCAATATCCTCGTCATTTATATCTTTCACACCTAAATCTATTTATGAAAAAAATTTATCATATCTTTTAAGAAACTTTACATGCAAAAAATCAACTATTTTTATAAATTTTTTATTAAAACATATTTATCCTCTTCTATTAGGATTCAAGGCAAGAAATATTCCATCAACACATCTATGATAAAACATACCAAGATTTCCTCCTTTGAGTTTTATAATGCATGGACTTCCAAACACCCTTATATGCTTCAAACATGGAGTTTTATTGTAGAATAATTCATAAGGATTCGAACCAAAATTTAGTCTATAGAAACATTGATTTTTTATATAAACTATTATACTCATAGTCTCCAACAATAACGAGAAGTATCATGATTTATCAACATTGTTAACCCTATTTCAATAAGAATTGTATTTTTTATTTTTGAGAAACTATTTTTTTGTGGTGTGTATGGTGTAATAAACACATGATGAATTATATATTTTTAACAATAACATCTGAACTCTTAATTTTTATATTCATTGCTATTATAATTTGGTAACTTCTTTATAAGATATTCACATTCTTTCTATATATTTTTATTAAAATTCATAGACATTTTTAGAGCTTATGATTTATATTTCAAAAAAATACTTGTAATGAAAGTAAATTAATCAATATAATAAATAAATAACTTATATTTTTGTGTTGATTTTTTACTGATCAGCACACAAATATCAGAATGTAGCTACTCTAGGGGTTGATTTTAATGAATCTCATCTTTCTTATGAAATTAGTTTGTAATGTTCCATTTCTTAAAAACAGAATGACAATAATATATTCATCTTTTTATATCAATAATATCATCAATATTATCTCTATTTGTTATCTTGGTCATATTCATTTGATTCATGTACCCCAAACATTTTTTAAAAATTAATTTTCTTTTATCATTATAATATAACATGAACATTCTAAATGACCAACTACAAACAAATTTCTCTTGGTTTGTTGGCCTTTGGTAATAAATTTCCCATTGTCAATTCATTTCAGAACAAAACCATCTTTCCTAAAAATAACTTTTTAACCTTTTTCACAATCTTTTGAAACACTTAACAAATTGTTTTTTATCCCATCAATATAAATGGCCTTTTCGATTTTAAATTTTCATTCACAATGAGGAAGATCTAATTCCTTTAATTCAAAGTGGCTCATTGTTGAAAAAAGTAACTATACCTTATTTAAAATATTTTACATTATTAAATGAATTAAAATATTTTATCATGTTTTAATAAAACTTACTATCCAAAATCTAGGGTTATTCTCCTTTTGTGTCTTTGAGAGTAGTTTCAAAAACAAGAGATTTTTCTATTCCTTTTCCTTTATTCATATTCATCTTTTGAGAATTTTTATAGAAAATTTCGATTTTTTGGTAACATAAAAAGACACTATTTTTCATGATTTCTTGCATATTTATATATTTCACAAATAGTATCCAAATCTTGGAATCTATTTTCAATTTTCACACCAACTTTTTTAGTTTATCTCCTTTGAGTGGGTTAACTCCCCCTAAAACATTGATTATAGTTCTCTTGGGATTATTGTAATGTTATTGATTAAATAAACATATATTCACAATGTATCAAAATATAACTCAATAATAAAAATAACCATTAAAGGAATATTTTCCTTTAAACATCTATATTATCTATAATTGTGTACCTTCTCTTTATCAACTTTCTTAATTTCCACTTTTGATCATTGTGACACCCCAAATATTTTATTATATATTTATTCTTTTATTTGTCATAAAATTATTTTTAGCCTCAATAAAATCACCAGTGGTTGTAATTTTGGGTTTAGATATCAAAATGTTAGAAACGTTGTATTTTCCAAATTTGTTGATTTTGGCTAAACACATTATTTTATCAACTTTCTTATACATATGAATCACTTCATATTTATTTTCAACCTTTGAGTATATATTTTTATAATATCATTAGGTTTACATATCTATTATCTTTCACTAAATTTTATAACTAATATTTGGACACTTGAAATTCCTTTCTAAACTTTAGTAATTTTTTATTGAGCAATTTCTAAATCTTCCTCATTTACCTTCAATTTCTCTTCAATCCTGAAATTGAGGTTTTTTTTCTCATCAACCAAATTCTTCAGTTTATTAATATATCCTAGAAACATGAATTTTACATAAATAATAAATTTTTAATTATTTTTTTATTATTTCTCTTTTTCAAATTTTTTATCTCTCATTCAAGTCCTATAGTCTTTCATAGACATTCATTAAAATCTTGTTTTAGTGAAGATTATAACTAAGTTTATTCTTCTTAATAAATAATAATTTCAAAACTATTGAAAATTTCATCATTATATTTGGTAATAAAATTATTTTCATTAACATCATCATTGATTTTTTTTTATCATCTTCTTCACTGTTATGATCTTCGTAATATTTAGAAAAGAAATATCATCCTTTTGTATTTAGAAAACTTTCTAACTTTTCCCTTCGGATTATATTGTTATCTTTCTGTATTTTTCTAGAAGGTTCTTCTTCTCTTTCTATCATCACCATCACTTTCTTCATATTAGTTTATTTAAGGGAAATCTTCTCTACAACAAAATAATTTTAATGATAACTTAATTTTTTATATTCATGTTCCACTTTTAATATTTTTAAAAAATAAGTACATAAATTATTCAAAATTGATACTAACCTAATTTTGAATGTTAGATTCACTAAATTATTAATATTAAAGGAAATACATATATTTTTCCTTTTTTTAAGATTTTATGTAAATTTACTGATCATCCTTTTCTTTTGTTTTCATAAATTTATCTCTTCTAATTTCATATATGATAAGTGTGCTATGTAAATAATCCAAATATAGAGTTTCAGGATCTCTATCTTCCAATAATGGAATAAAACTTATATGGAATAATTATTAAAATATTTTCATCAATGTTATAATCTTACAAATTCTCATCAATTAATCACATAGTGCTTACAATGTCATTAACACCTTTAAAGAAGTCTCCAATAGATTCATAGCCACCCATTTTGAGATATTCGTACTTAAGCCTCTATATTTGTAACATGTTTTTCTTAAATTTCAAATTTCCTTCATATATGTTCTTTAACTTTTCATAAATTAATTTATCAATTCCAAATCCTTTTAATTTAATAAACTCATTATTAGAAAGTGAGGAAATTATATCATTCCTTTTTTTCCCATCATTATATAAATTTTTCTTATCAATATCTATGAGAGGTAAATTATCATTACTAAGAGGTAAACCATTTATCATAACCTCAAAAAATTAATGACCATGAGACAAAAAAGATATAAATAAAATAGAATTCTATAAATTATAGTTATTTCCATTGAAATCTAAAATTCCATCATTATATATATAATTATGGATATCCATTTCAACTTATTTATTCATCAAACTTCAGCAAATAGTCAAAAAAGGGAACCTTCAATATAATACTAATAAAAATTTCCAATGTGATCACTATTAGAGGAAGAGGTGAATATGTGATATTTTTATTTTCATAATTTTTTCTTTCTTATGAAACAACCTTAGCCTCCTATTAAAGAGGCAAAACTTTACTATGGAACATTGATCTTAAACAACCCATGAAATATATTCTATTAAATCTAATCACTTTGATAGCTTATGGAACATGCATCCTTGAGTCAAAATAAAACCAAATATAATATATATTTATAAACTAGAAAATAAATTGTTCGACAAAAATAGTACAAAATATATTATTAAAATAATGTATATCTATTCATTATATATAAAATGAAAATAAATTAAGCTAATAAATAAAATTCTAAATAATAGTATTTTTCTAAAAGGATTTTTAATCTTGTTTGTTGCTCATAATTTAAAATTAATTTTTACGAAATTCCTAAAAAATGATAAAATAGAATTCCCTTTTTAAATAAAAAAATATCAAAATTATCTTTGGTTGAAGTTTTTAGATTTTTGTGAAATGTTTAATTTTTTGATTAATAATAAAAAATACTTAATTTTAATTGAAAACTACCGATTTGATTAAATAATTCAAAAAGATGAATTATATTTTAAAATACTTTTTAATTAACATATTAATTATTTGAATTATATTAAAATTTAACTAATCTATCCCATTGGAAACATTTTCTTATTCATGTTTTATATAAAAACCACGTAAACTATTGAACATTTTCACATTTAAAACCCATTTTCTCATCACATTTATGGGAGAAATTTTAAATTAAATTATTCCACTTTTGTGAATGGAATTTTTAAAAATTAATTCTATATTTTTAATCATAATAGTTTATATTATCTAATAATGTTAAATTAATGTTCGACCATAATTAATAGTAAAAAATATTTTATGCGGTTAAGGTAAAATAGTTTTTACTGGGGGTTGACCTAAGAAGATAAAAGTTAAAATGACCTAAAACTTGTATAAAATAAATTTTATGGAAACAATTAGATTTTATAATGTATAAGGCTATATAATAATCTATTTTGGAACGTTTTAATGTTAAAAAAGTGGGTATAATAGTTTTTGTTTAAAAAATACATGTTTGTCACTCACCACGCATATAAAAGTTTACTTACTCTCCTCTCTTCTTTAAACATTAAAACCATTTTTTGGTTCATCGAAGACATACCCAGATCACTTCATAAATTCCATCCCCTCATCCTATAAGCTATTTTTTTCATAAATCCATTCTATGAATATTTTAGGTATAATCCTAAAGAGGTGGTCTGAGAAGAGGTAAAATTCCTAATTATATGCTTTTCTTTAATTTATTATTACACCTCCTTTAAATATTATTCATTTATTATTATATAATAAAAAAATAAATACCATATACTTATCTGTTATTATTTAAATTATATGACCAATATACATATCTTCTTCCCTCAAATGGGAAATGATAATCCTGCTTGTGTGTATAATGGACTACCACCACGCGAAGTGATGTCTCATGTTTTCCATCAAAACCTCTCACGGTTGGGTATGATTATTGATATAAAGTATATATATGATATTTATAACATAATTATACCTCATAATTCATTATATAATATATAATTTAGTACTTTCCATTCCATATGGGATATGATAATGTCACTCATGTGCACGGTAGACAACCGCCTCGTGAAGTGATGTGATTTATTTTTCACTAACACTTCACTTTGAAGGTAATAAGGATAGATTTAATGGATGTATGTATTGTAGATGGAATAATTATGGTATTAGTAAAATATTTATAATTATTGAAATATAATATATCATTTTATTTTAAATATTTTAACACACTTAAAGATGATAACATCATTCGTGTGGACTACCACCTTCCCGAAGTGATGTGACTCTCTTTTCATCTCCACACCACATGAATGATATATATATATAAGTATATTTAAATAAATAATATGGTATTTATTATATTATATTCATACTTTAATGATAAAATATTACTTACCTTCTTTCCATAATTATCGTTGAATATGGAAACGTTACCCATGTGTATGGATGGTATACCTTCTCCATGATCATAACATACTTCATTCCTCAAAAAATATTTCATTAATGGTATTAAAAGTATAAATGATATATAAATATGATAATTATTTCATGAATATTATTCTATAGATTATGTAACTCTATAATATTCTCAAGAATCCTATCTTTCATGATAATACAAGCATGAGAAAACAAGGCAATTAACACAAAAAATAATGAAATTAACAAAATATTATTAACCATTGGGTAATAATATGTTATAAAAGGATCATATATGATATTATAAATATTAATATGGTTCTATTATAAGTTAATAACATGTTTAAAACCACTATATAAGATTTTAAATCATGTTCAGCCAAAAGAAATCATGAGATAAGGGACTTCATCTCACTTTCTCTTTCTTGAGGCATATTGTTATGTTATGCACCTAATTTATATTATATGGTGAATATACTTCCCATTTTACAAGTAATATAATTATTCAATAATAATTAATTTTTTAAGTTTGAATTTTAATTATTTCATCCAATTTAATTTTACTTAATATTTCCCAACTGATAAAGAATTTCATAACTCAAATTCTTCTTATTGGGTTTTATTACTTCATTGTATTCTTTGATATTATTAGATTATGTGTGAAATTAAATTTTATTATCTTATGTTGTTTTTTAGTTTGTTTTATGTGTATTTATAGTTGATACACATAATTTATTCACTGATTTATTTTCACTTCAATTTCATAATCATTGTAAGTATTTATTCCATAGTCTCATTCAAATCAATATTATTTTTTCTTGAAATAAAATTAAAGGAAATTAGTTGAAAATTTCATAATAAACCCATTTTATTTTACTATCTTATACTTATTGATTATAATTTCATTTAATAGTACCATTTTTCCACTTTTAACTTAAAATAATTGCAAAAATGTTTTTAATAAAATCCAAATTTATTTATCTCTTTTGTCAAAAATATTTTTTTATCATAACCCATAAATTCTAAAAATGTCTTCAATAATGTTTTTATCCTTTTAAAAATGATTTATTCGAGAAATTTTAAAACATTGTATTACTTTTAAAAAAATGAAAAGGATCTTCAAGACATTTTCAAAACAATGACTGTTTGGTTTATTTCCAAAAATATGAAAGGAATATTTGTTTTAATGTGTATGGAATGAACTTACATTCCATCCAACATGACCAATCAATGATTTTAAGATTATTTTATAAAATTAGATTGTTATTCTGAACAAAAAAAATATTTAATTTTTTTGTGAACTTTTAGTTTTAAAATATTATTTTCAAAATGAAATGGATATTTTCTTAAAGAATGTTTTTAAATATATTTTCATGTTATTTATATTCATCAATAACAACACCACATTATTTTACATATATTTTTCTAGGGATATATTGTATTTATTCCATCCTAAATCTTCTTCTTGTTGTTTTATGATCATTTTTTCCAAAGAAAGTATTTAAATTCACTTTATTGATTCATTTTTGAATTCATTACTTTTCCTTGAAATATTAAATTTCATATGATCATTTGACATTAAATTTCCCCAAATATCTATATTATTTATCATTTATATTTTAATTTATTAAACCATATATCGTTTTTACAAACAATTTCATACATTGAAATTTATTTTTTTTATTTAGGTAGATATTGATAAATATGTATTATTCACTAAAAATGTATTTTTGATGATATGGAACAATGTTCATGAATATATTCTATTATTCTTTATATGAGGGATTCTTAGGACATATAGTAATGGGTGGAACATAAAATTATATATCCCCTCAATGCATCATTATTCTCATGATGTGAATCAGTAAGATTTAATTAAATAGGTTTCTATTTATAGTTTTAAACCATCATGTGAAAGGTCTTGACAGTAGAGGTATCATGATGTATGACATCATGACATCCTATAGTAATGAATTTCCTTCATTAAGAATTTATTTATTATCATCCCTGATATTTTCACAATGATATTATCTTTAAAGGAATTTCATTCTTAGTATATTGTTTAAATTGAATTTGTGTTCACTTATTTACCATGTAGTATTTATTAAGCCTTATCTATTCATAATAGCCAAGTTATTGATTAAATGGACGGTGTGGTCTGTTATTTACCTTTTCATGATAATTAGTCCCTATCTATTCATGATAACAAAGTTATTGATTATGTTTCATGTGTTTTTAGTTATATACCTTTCAATATTGATTAATCCTTATCAATTAATGATAGAAAAGTTATTTATTAAATGAAATTTGGATTCAAATATTTATCATACCATATTGATTAAACCTTATCTAAATATGATAGTGAAGTTATTAATTAAATGGAATTTATGTTTGGTTATTTACCTTTCCATATTGGTTATTATTTATTGATTGATTATAGGTTCTGATGTAACTAACCCTTACTGGAAATTTGAGCTCACCCTTATTTTTATAACTTTATCCAAGATTTCATAAAGAGTATAATGATTAGTGTACAAGGATATGTAAGAAGAAATACTTTTATTCTCAAAAAATCATTATGTTGTAATTTTTATTTCTAAATTTAATATGGGAATCATGTATGTATCTATTTTACCAATACAACTAAACTATTCAGTCCTTCAGGATGCAATACCTTGTATCTTATTGAAATGAAATAATGAAAACACCAGCTTTGGGATACTAGGTCGGGTTCTTTATAGATGGTATCTCAAGAATCTTAGTAGAATCCTTTGGAACTAGATTTAAAAAATATATATTTGGGATCATAAACCTATGATAGACTTTTAGTAAAAGTATAGAATAAAATAGTAATGTTTTGTTAAGGTGTATATTATGTGGTTATTACTTAAAATAAATCCTTATCTGTGTACTAGAAGTAGATGTGGTCTAGGATAGATGTACTAAGTGGTAATAAGTCCATAAAGGGTGAATTGGCCTTAACCTGATCAACACCTAGTACAAGATAATGGGACTTACTATTAACCTATTTTTAAAGTCTTGGGGGTATATTCTAAGGATAATTCCCATTTTATTTACAAACCATTATGATGGATTTGAATAGATTATGAAAATGAATATTCTAGGTAAAACCTAGTGTTCCTTGGTTTAAGAAAATGAAGTTGTGATTTAAACATCTTACACATGATTATATGGTTTTCCCTCTATTATTATTATTTCTCACATTATGATTCTTAGGTTTCAATCAATGATTGGATACAAAGGAATCATGATAACATTAAATATAAAGGATAAGGTGGTGAATATGAGTAATCAGAAAGTTATAATGACTAGAGTGAAATAAATTTTGATTATTACTATTCATATATCCTAATATATTATTAATAAACTTTACCTTAATAAACACTTGGACTCACCAAATAAGATAAGGATGAAGTTCTCTAAGTGCTTGAGTGGTGGATATTTTGGAGAAAATAAGGCATAATTTCATTCATGTTGGAAATGTGTAATGATACACCAAGGAAAGTGTCTCAATTTGACATGAAAATAATTTATGTGAGGGAAGTAAGTGAATAAATAAAATAATTGATGAGGAAAATTAAAGAGTATGATGGAATTAAATAAATCTCATCATATGGATCTATTTATAGTTAGTTGTCTTAAATATTTAAAACCTAGGCTTTAACTGAGTCAATGTCCTATTATAAAGGTTGAAAATTATACTAAGAAACTATGTGATAATAAAATGGATAAAAAATATATGTATTTGGGTTCAATAATTAATTTGTATAAGTATTTTTTTCCAATGGTATTTTGGTGATAAGAATTATGAAACGTCTAATTATTATTTTTTATTTGTTAAGAATATATGTTTTCATTAACTTAAGAGTTGTGAAAACCATAGGGGTTTTAAAAGTTTAAGGTTTATCATAATTTAAAATTATTAAAAATTCCTTTTGAAACTTTTTATGGTAGTAATAAAACATGACTGAGGATATTTTTGGAAAACATTTATGGGAATACAACCCATTGGTTTAGAATAAGAAAATTTATTTAACAAAGAATGCATTTAAATTTTTTTGGACACGAGATTAAGGGTATTGGTGACATTTAAGATTCGACTAAGGTTTTATATTGTACAAATCATTGATCAAAACTATTTGGGAACTTTATAAAATTTATATTAATATTGATTTATAAAAAGTATGACCTATATTCTGGGTAACAACTTGTCGCATCCGAAAAGGTTGTACGACATAAACCAATAACCAAAGAAAGATAGGTGTTTAACGCCTACCACTAGCCAATGTGACGCCCAGGTTAACATGTCATTGTTTTTAGTTATATGATTTTAGAAATAAATATTAATGAAGAACAAGTGGTGTTACTTTTGAGTTTTAGATATTGATATTTTATATTAGATAACTTGTGATAACCATACTATTTTTGGAAAATATTTAGAGACATACGGAAATACATGTCACACATTTGTGAATATTAAGATCTATTAAAATTGAATTTTAGTGCTTCAGTGATAAAAAATAATTTTTTAATATTCATTTCTAGTAGTAAGTGATGAATTGGAAATTGATCAAAGCACATCCAAAGGATGAAGTTAATCTTATAAAATAGGAAAATATAAAATAAGTATATTTTTTTATATTATTAGATATTAAAGGAATTCCCCAACATTATGAAAAGTATTTTGAAACCAAAAATTTATCCTATTACCTTTATATCCTATGATTTGAATATTGTTTTAATTCATCAAATTTTCATGGTTTTTAGGTCCTTAACATTCCATGTATAATTCACTTTCTATCTATTAATGGCCTCTATCACTCTTTATAATTACTTATGCTTTTCTTCTATGTACATATCTTCACTTTCCACTAATGTTATACTAATTAGAAACCTAGTTATGTGTTATTTTATATGATCTTTATACCTCTCGTTCTCTCTAATTAAGAGTATATTTTATTAACCCTTCTATGATTTGGGTTTTTCAATAATGGTATTTTCAAATGTCAAAACCTTGATTATCGAGATCATGTTTAAATTAAGAGGACGAAATTTATTTATGGTGTGGAGAATATAACACCCAAATATGTTAAAATAAGAACATTTTTTTAATAATTTATGTCACATGGAACATCAAGCTTAAATAACCCACAAAATATTTTTCTTTAAATTTAATCTCTTTGATAGCTTGTGGAACATGAAACCCCGAGTCAAAATAAACCATAATATATTATACCATTGTAACATAAAAGTTAAATTATAGGGTGTGAGTAGTAATAAAAAAATTATGAAAATTATGGTTGTCTATTGATTATAAATAAAATAATGATAATTGAAAATAAAAATAAATGTTTTCTAAAAAACTATATTTTTTCTAAAAGACTATTTTTCTGCATTTTTACACACAATATTTAAAATTATTTTTTTCCAATTTTATAAAATATATTTGATTAAATTATAAATAATTTTATAAATAATAATATAAAAAATTTATATTAGTGTTTTGTTTTTGGTATTTTTTATGAAATGTTTAATTTTTTGAATAATATTGAAAAATACTGAATTTTAATAGAAAACTGCCCTTTCTTTTATGTCATTAATATAGATAAATTTTATTTTATATTATTTTTAAATAAAAATTTGTTCCAAAATATTAAAATCTAAATTATATAGTTTATTTTAATAATTTTTATATTGAATTGTGATATAAAACCTTTTTAAAATTTTAAACATTTTCTCATTGAATACTTTTTTCCTCGTTGCGCACATGGGATTAATTTTAAATTAATTTTTTCTACTTCTATGAATGGAATTTAGAAAAATTTATTCTATATTTTGAATCATAATAATTTATATTATAAAATAATTTAAAATTAATTTCTTACCATAATTAATAGTAAAAATAATAAAATAATTATCATGTTTATGGTAAAATGGTTTTACCAGGGGTTAAACAAAGAAGATAAGAGATAAAATGACAAAAAACATGACTAAAATATATTTTAGAGACATATTCAGACCAAATAATGTATAAGTATATATTATAATCCATTTTCTACCCTTATGGATTTTGAAAAATGTGGGTATACCTTTTCATTTTGAAAAAATTACAATTGTGCCACTAACCTCACTTATAAAAGGCCACCCCTATCCTCTCTTCTTCACACCATCAAACCCTTTTGTTTGGGCCATGAACTGACAAACTAAATTCTAAAAATGCATTCCCTAATCTGAGAATCATTTTTTGTCAAAATTCATTCTATAAATTCTTTAGGTATAATCCTAAGTGGTGTTCCAAGAAGTGGTAAAATTCCTAACATTGTATATTTCTTTTATTTCTTCTTCCATATCCTTCAAATATTATTAATTTGTGATGTTATACTATTAGAATTATATCTGATATAATGATTTGTTATTATTTTAATTTAAATACCTATTCACATCTATTATTCCTTCAAATGGGAGATAATAATGTCACTCATGTGTAAGTGGACTGTCGGCTCATGAACTAATGTGACAGGTTTTCAATCAACACCCCTCACAGTTGGGTATAATCATGGATATAAAGTATATATATGATCTTTATAATATAATTATATATAAGGAGTTATTATATCATGTATAACATTTTAATTTCCATTCCTTAGGTGATATAATAGTGTCACTCATGTCTATGGCAGACTACCGCCTCGCGAAGTGATGTTATTCATTTTCCACTATATCTTTACATGGAAGGTAATAAGTTATTAATGAATATATTTGATATAAATGAAATAATTATGATATTAATGACATATTTATAATTATAAAAATATAATATATTAATCTATTTCTCACCTTTTCCGTCACTTAAAGATGATAACATCCTTCATGTACATGTGGATTGTCGCCTTCATAAAGCAATGTGACTATCTTTCCATCACCACACTGTAGGGATATTACATATAAGTACATTTAAAGAAATAATAAAGTATCTAATATATTATTGTCATTCTGCGAATGTAAAATATTACTTACCTCCTTTCAATAATAATTGTATAAAAATGGAAATGTTTCCCTTGCATATGTATGGCCTACCGTCTCCAAGATTGTAACAGACTTTATTCCTAAAAAACATACTTCATGACTTGTCTTAAAAGTATGATTTATATATAAATATGATAATTATATCATGATTATTATTCAGGATATTACTTAACTATATAATATTGATAGGAACCATATCTTTCAGAACAAAACACGCATCAGAAAACAAGAAAATTTATATGAAAAATAATGAAAATAATGAATGACTATTAAAGAATAGGTGAAAATAAGTTATAAAGGGATCATATATTATATTATAAATATTAATATAGTTCTATTATAAGTTAATATCTTACTTAATACTACTATATAGAAGTTCATATCAAGTTCAACCAAAAAAGTGTGAGGTAAGAGAATTCATCTCAATTTCTCTTCATTGAGACATATTGTAATATTATACACCTATTTTATTTTATATTGTGTATATACTATAAATTTTAAACATAATATAAGGATTAGTTTATAATTCATGTAAATTTATGTTTTCATTTGAATTATTTCATCCAAGTGTATTTTAATTAAGAGTTACCAAGTGGTATATGATTTCATAACTCAATTTCCTTTCATTGGGTTATATTACTTCTTCATCATCTGTGATATTCTAAGATTATGTGAAAAATTAATTTTTATTATATTATATTGTATTTAAAATTGTTTTATTGGTATTTATACTTGATACACATAATTTTTCAATTGATTAATTCTCACTTCAATGATACGATCATTATAAGGGTTTATTTCACATTCTCATTCTAATCGAGATAGTTAAATATTGAATTACAGTTTAAGGAAATTATTTAACCATTTATAAATAAAACCATTTAATTTTTTTATAATCTTGTTATTTATGATATTTTTATTTAATATTCCAATTCTTCAACTCTTTTTTTACTTCAAATAGTTGAGAAATTTTTTTTAACAAAATATGACTTTATTTATCTCTTTGGATATAAATCATTTTTCATCAACACCCATGATTTCTAAAAATGTTTTAGAAAATGTTTTTAACCTTTTCAAATTGATTTTTTAAAGAAATTTTTACCCTTTTTTAAACTTTATACAAAAACAATTGAATGGAATCATTATTTATTTTTCAAAAAAATTCATGTATGGATTTTACCAAAAAAGTGAAATGAATATTTGTTTAAATTTGTACAACATTAAAAAAGATTCCATCAATAATTACTACTAAAATATTTAAAGATTATTTTATAGTAATCAAATATTTTTTTCAAAATTTTTTTATTCAAAATGTGTTGTGAACTTTTTGTTTTAAAATTTGATTTTCAAAATTAAAATAATATTTTCCTCAAGAATGTTTTTAATTGTTTTTTATGGTACTTTTATTCACCAATGAAAATCCCCCTTCATTTTACATATACTTAATTGTGGATATGATGTATTAATACCATTTTTATTCTTCTTTTAGAAGGTTTATGATCATTTTCACCAAGTAAAGTATTTACATTCACTTTCTGGATTCATTTTTTGAAGTCATCAACATTCCCTTTAAATATTTACTTTCCTATGATCATTGGAAATTAAATTTCCCCAAAATATCAATATTATTTATCATGTAAATTTTAATTGATTAAATAGTCAATAATTTCAAGATATGATGTTCGACATTAAAATTTATTCTTTTATCTTATTAAATATTTATAAATCCATAATCCTTACTAGATACTGATAATTGATGATAAGGCATGTTGTTCATAAATTAAATTAATTATTATATATATAAGGGATGATTTGTAAATTTAGTGATGGGTGGGGGGGAATTATATATCCCCTCGATGCATTGGTGTTCTAATGATGTGAATCAGTGAGCTATCTTTAAATTGGTTTCTACCTATAGTTTAAAATAGTCTTATGAAAGGTCTTGACACTAGAGGTATCATGATGTCTCAGATCTTGACATCCAATAATTAAGAATTTCCTTCATTGGTAATTTTTTTATTATTAACTAAGATATTTTCACAATTCTATTATCTCAAGATACACTTCAATATCATATTATTATTTAAATGAAATGTGTGTACAGTTATTTTCATTTTCATATTTATTAATACTTATCTATTCATGATATCATAGTTATTGATTAGATGGAATGTGTGTTTAGATATTTACCTTGTTATATTGATTAAATCCTATCTATTCATGATAACCAAATTATTTATTCAATATAATATTTGTTTACTTATTTAAATTTCCATATTGATTATGCCTTATCTATTCATTATAGACAAGTAAATGATTAAATGGAATGACTTCTCAATTTTGTACCTTCAAATATTGATTAATCCATATATAATTATGGTTTCCAATTTATTGATTAAATGGAATGTGTTTTAATTTATTTACATTTCCATATTGATTCTTCTTTATGGATTTATGATATCTTCTGTTGTACTTAACCCTTACTAAAAATTTGAGATCACCCCTAGTTTTTTATTTTAAAATATAATATGAGAATCATCTATGTATATAGTTTACCAAAATTAAAAAACTATTTGGTCCTTCAGGATGTTATTCCATCTATATTATTCTAATGAAATAAAGTAGACATTAGCTCTGGGCTACTAATGTTGGGGTCACTACATATAAGGTTCACTACTCAAAAAGAGTTGCCAAGGAATGGTTTATAAATAGTCCAATACATCATGGTCCACTAGAAAAAAATACTTTTATGTGGTTATATTATGTAGTTAATATCTATACACTTCAATTTTACTATGATAAAAAATGTTCATGTGACTTCAGCATAGATAAATATATAACAAATATTTCATAAAAATATTAGAAACCTTTACCAACTTACTCATAACTTTTTCAGTGTACTCCTTGTAAAAATATTTGTTTTTATGTTCTTAAAAAAATTACTCACTTTATTACCTAGACTTATAAAAGAACCTCTTTGGTTAGTTGGGTTTTCATATGAAAATTCTCTTTGGAATGTTGATCTTGTTCCCTCTGAGAAACTCTAAAACTTCCTTATGCCTAGTTCAACTAATTCCACATGATTTAAAGACTTGTATGATGAGTTATTCTGATGGACCCTGATGAAAACTTATATATTAATTAAAAAAATATTTTTTTTCCTTCAACCAAGATATTCCTTTTTTTAAAACTTATCTAGTCAAATTCTTTCTAACATAAGTTCATCAGATGTCTATGAACGAAACCACTTATACAGCACGAATACTTTTTGTGCATAAGTGAACATTACACACGTAAATTCTAATTTCATCTCTTTATATAGTAACATTTAAGGGAGAAAAATTCTTAATACTAGTTTAGCTTCTCACTCAATGAAAAATATAACTTCAAAACTCCCACTCAAACAAATTCATTGAAATCTTCTCAAACATTATAGAATGTTCTTGAAGATTTGTGAATTCTCAAGCATCTACCTTTTTATTTGAACTTCATAAACCTCAGTGTTAAGTAAATTTCAAAAACATCATACCATAATCCCCACAAAATGACTTCATGATATAATTTAGTGTTGAATAAACATCTTAGCATCATCACATTAAATATCTTTATGAAATATGCATAGAGAATTCACTTCTCAAAAATTTATCCCAAAACACTTTTCTACAAAATTTCATAGATTCTATTCAACTAGTGAAATTCCATCTGATGATCCAACACAACTACATAAGAAAAATTTGGAAATATTCTCCTAGATAGATTATTTTTTAGATTCATTACATAAAAAATACTTCAATAGATGAATTTGTATATCTGTAGGAATTATTACAATTGATGTACTTTATACAAATTATTTTGTCTAAAAAATTATATTATAATATTTCACACTTTTACTCTATACATCATTCTTTATATTATTTAATTTCTATAAAACATTACTACAATGATTTCCTTAGGAATCCTATTTTTTATGCTCTTCAAAAAGAAACATCATCAGAGTATTTTTCTACTGAAGTATTTACCTGATGTTTTTTTCTAATTGTTTTTCTATGATTACTCCCTTCAATATATTCCCTATTATCACTTTATAAATTTTCCTCTATTGTATAATATTAACAAGTACCCAACATAGAATTCATATTTTCACAAATTTCTAACTTTTTAAAAATAAAATGTAATTGCATGGCATAATCATCAACTCTTTCATAGCTCAAATAAAACTATTCTCAACAAAAAAAATTGTATGGTTTTTTTTGGTGAATTTCCTAGAACTTCGTAAAAGAACTTTATACATCCAAAATCAGAAAATTCACCCCCATTTTTAAAAATACTTGGATAATATGATTTTGTAACAAATGATGTTGAAGCATTCAAAACAAAAAATAATCTTCAGATTGTTTTCTTCCAAAATATTGAATGTTTGGACATTTAAAATATAAACTTCCAACTCAAAAATGTAGACCGAAGGACTTTGTTACAAAACCCCATCCAATTTGTTTGTAAATTTGAACAATTTTCTATGACTGGTATACTCTTTATAAAACTGTATATATATGAGCAGCTTTGTACAACACTTTTTCTGATCCTATTTTTCCAATTCCAACCCAATCTGATCACCATTATTGGAAACTTGAACAAATTGAGGTGATTTTTTTTAAACAAAACAAAAAAAATCTTGCAAAAATCTTCTTACAACTAGAAACATCATAAATAACATCAAACAAATGGGTCCTAAAAATATAAATTACATTCCTATAAACATATATTAGTAATGGTTTATGTACATGGGGTACAATAATCGTATAGTTAATGTTTATTATTAATAATTTAATATCTAGTCATCATAGTGAAAATTTTATGTTCTTAGAAAATATACTTTCTACAGATAAGTAGTTGGAACAATATATGAATGAAATACTTATAAAAACCCTCCTCTTTATTTTACATTAATACATTTTTTATTACATAATACTACACATAATACAACTAAGAGGATTAAGAATCATAGTGTTTTTTGGTAATTATCTACATTACATAACAACATAAAAGAAGGAATACATAAACTTTATTGAAAATTTCATTAACATGCTCATTTTTTTCCTACATACATAAAAATTTATGGTATAACCTCGGGACATACATAATAAAATGGTGAGATATAAATCCCAGTAAGAGACAAACATGGAATAACATGAAGAAAATATTACATATTATATAATAGGTATATAAATGGGGTATAAAATAGGTGAGAATCATAAACATGATCAATGAGGCATGATATAAAATTATAACATAAAGGTAACATAGTAAATGTGGAAACTACATAGAACATTGCATCATAAACATAGGTCAAAGATAACTTCCTAGACATCATATTATAAAAATGCATGTGATGGATTAGTTTCACTCCCTAATACCTTTCTAGATTTCTCATGAGATTAAAACATTACCCAAAAAATTAAAGCACTATATAATTTTGGGTCCACCCATCACTTTCATTTCACTGTCATGCTTATGTGTTCCACGTAGATTATAAAACATGGAATCTTTTATCATCACATTTAAATCAAAAATCAAGGAGTGTGGAATAAATAAATTCCATTTACCAATTAAAAAATTATAAGTTCATGAAGGTGAAACCCCTTGATAGGAAATTGGTATGGGTATTTACTACACAATATTTTTGAATGAAAAATCTTAGTGAAATTTCGGCATTATAACAAGGGAATATAAATGTTCATGGAATGGATTAATGAGAGTTAAAGGTGTATCTTATAATTTAAAAATAAAATGGATAATAATGGGATACGTAGGAACATATCCCATCATTTTTAATTTGACATACAATATACTAGATGATGAAGAAACATGAATAAAGAGGAGAACAAGAAGATCCCTTACCTTGAGAGAGTGATTCCAAATGCTTAGGAGGAGATTCTTGAGAGCTTGGGTGCACCTTGGGAGAACTATTGAGAAGGGAGGGAAGTCTATGTATGTTCTATACAGTTTTTTAGTGGAGTGTAATGGGATCTTGGATGGGTTTATATAGTACAATATTGGGGAGTTCTTTATTATTTTTTGAACATAGGTTTTGAACTCTTTATATTAAAATAACCAAACCACCAACTATAAAATGATTTTTAAAATGTTTTATGAAAAATATGGGATTTTTCATTATTTTATAATTCCAAGGGAAGAAATTATTAAAATAATACCCCTGATAATGTGGATGTGAGTCATGTTTCTAAATAAATGATTTTAAAGCCTTAAAACATATATTATTTTTTGGAGGGTTCATAAAGGTTTTATAAAATTAATCAAATAAACATAATATTATTTTATTTTAAATTGAAAAAATATATTTGTCCATGGATACCCTTTATAGTATTTACTAAATTATTTTTGGGTCATCAAGATGCCATAGTACACACTATATATTTATTTTGTATTCAATTTTTACCCAAAAAATTAACAGTCTCAGATCATTATAAAAAACTCACCATTTGATAAATTTGACATTCTGATTCAACAGATAATATTTATTTTAACAAAAAAAATTGGTCATGTAAATTTTCAATTTTAGAATAATAATCGACATTTATTGAGAAATATTATGTTTTTTAAAAATAACAGTTTTCAAACGCTTATAAGATTTACCTTTGAGTTTATAAAAATTATATGATTATTTATATTTAACAAAAATTATTTAATTAAAATATTTTAAAAATATTATCTATTTGAAAAATAAATTAATTCATAAATTTCCTAATTTTAAATTGAATATTACCTAAAAATATAATTTTTGGTTTATTTTATCACAATAAAAAATAATTTATAAAGTAACAAAAATATAAATGAAAATATATTCATTATTCTATATAATATACATATTCATATTATTAGGTTCTGCATACATCCCTTTAATAAACTTGGGTAATTTTATTAAATTATAAGGGTACTTTTATTTGTAAAATTTCATGTCGTTACAATATTCCCCCATTTAGAAATTTTGTGCTTGAAATTTTCATTTCATATTAAAATCGATGGGGGTAAATATATTTCATCACATCCTCTAGTTCCAATGTCGTCTCTTAAAAATTTTAGTTTCTACATAGAACTTTGACCAGGTACATTATCTTATTTTAGAGAACATTGTCTCTATGATCTAATAGTTTCATCAATTTCTCCCGATATGAGAGATCAATATCCAATGGTACCATCTCTGGATGGAGTACAAGTGAGGGGTTGAATATATAATTACAAAAGAGGGATACATGGAACACATCATGCAATTGAGATATGTTACATGAGAGTACTATTATATAGGCCACCACTTTGATGTGATCAAGGATTTCATAGGGACTGATGTATCTTAGACTAGGCTTTCCTTTCTTCACATGTCCCAACCCGTCCCCCGGGGCTCATTCCATAACATACGACAAGCCCGCCTCCGGAAGGTCGGGGGTTGGTGACTAGTGTTGAAGGCATCAACCTGAAAGTGGGAGGAATTTTCTTGTGTACATGTACGCACACACACAAGATTGCATCACAAAGCTAGAAAAGTAAACATGCTTCCCACTAAAAAAACATTGAGTAAAAGTAAAAACTGTAGGTCAAATGGGCTAGAATACAAACCCAAAAAAAAGATAAAATTAAAACAAGAAAGTAAAACGGAAAATCTAAAATCTGTATTAAACCAAACCTAATGGGTAAGTACGTATTAGCTATTGGAAGCTATAGAAGTATGCCCCACCTACCTAGTCTCACTATGAATAATTGGGTTCTAGGCCACCAAGTCTTCTGTCAAGGAGGTTTTCATCTTCACCAGACAAGACATGTGCAGGCGAAGACCGGGCATGGCTTAGTATCAATATACTCAGTAGGGACCCCAAAAAACAAAGGAAATACCACAAATCAATCCACACAAAAAATCCTGAAGCATGATCATGAAGAAAGACATCTCACACTAGGTACATTCTAGAGTAGGAAGGTAGGACCATTAGTCACATCATCGAACACCATGGGATGCTGGAGAAATCCTCCTCAATGAGTATAGTGGGAATGCCAGGTCACACAGATGATGCTTCCCACTAAACTTGATATAGTTGTGGTACTCATCCCTAACGAGTACCGTGGGTATGTGGGTCACACAGAAGCCTCTCCCCACCATGGTCATATCAAGTCACATAGAAGTCGCATCCCACCGTGTTCATACAAAGGTACTCCTCCTATTGAGTATCATGGGTCTGATGGGTCACACAGAAGTCGCTCCCCACAATGGTCATGTCATGTCACATAGAAGTCTCTTCCCACTAGGCCATAGTATCTGATCCACACAGGGTGGCTTGTCATCAGTCTTCAGGTCTTATCCAACCACAAGGTTCCCGCACGTAGCATGATTGATCTCAGAAGAACAACTCCCTAATCCATTATTAGAACATAAAATTCCATTAAATCCTCCATAGAGTATTCCAAAATATCCTCCTATTTTCTAGGGTTCCAACGCCGCAAACTTATCATCAATCAGATGCCCGGTTTGCAAGATATTGAGGTTTTTTCAGAAAGGGTTTGGCTGGGTCTGGGTCTGGTCAGACCAACCCGACCCGACCCAGCCTGGGGTCCACCAACCCAACCATGGATCACTGACCTGACCCGTACCTGTCCGGGCCTTGATCCAGCCAAGTCCTTCCCATTGGGCCGCAGTTCCAGCCCACTGGCCTACCCTATCCCTCAAAGGAAGACCAATTCTTCGCCTGGCGGGGATGTGGCAGGTGGTCGTGTCGGACTCCCCCCTCACCTAGCGGGTCATCCATAAGGCCACCTTCTACACTACGGTCAAATGACCGTAGAATGTTCCCTTTAGCACATGGTGCGATGACTCATTTTTGATTCACCGATGCTACCGGGTGGTCGCGTCCACCAACCGCCAGCCACCAGCATAGTGGCTGGCGGATCTTATCACTCCTCCGTAGCCCAAGCCGGCTATGGGGGTTTCTTCTAGTGCACCTCCATAGTCTATCGCCAAAAATCACTGTCACCAGTGCACCAGAGGGCTCTTATACAGACCATTGAGTCTGCACCAGTGGTTTGTTCTTCACGCCACATATGCCTTCGGCCTCCATAGGATGTCACCTTCCCTGTAAGGGCCTCAAATTTTCCTTACTGCAATTTTGAACATTCATCCACCAAGAACGGACAAGAGGGGTAGCTCAGGCATTGTTCATGTCGGCCCATGCCCTCTGTATTAGAGATTAAAAATTAGGGGAGGCATTGGATCATAGTTCTATCAACAATAATTTAATACCACTGTTGAAACCCCAATAAGAACACCCTCCCATAAGAATGCATGATCTGCAGATCAACCTGTTTATGGGTTGATCTGTATTCATCATTTATAGAATATTGAATGGGAAAACTTAAGCACAAAGAAAACCCCTACCTAGATCTGCATTCATCATTGAAGTGCTCCTCCCTCTAGGATTCAATCATCATTGGTGTACATCGCTTCATGATCCCGTTCTTTGTAAATCATCGATGTTTCTAGTGATTCTGTCAGCATTCATCATTAATCATTGGAGGAAATCCTTTTTTTAGGTTTATTAGAGATTTTCCATGGTCTAATTCTCATTTCTCTAACGCATTAGCCTATTAAAAATAAGACATGTTGCAACGTTTATTTTACGCTGTTATGTTGCATCATTACACTGTTTCATTTTTAACCCTGTGAATTTGTTACGCTTCAATTGATGTGTTGTTATTCTACAATTAAACAAGTCATTGTGGAGATTCCTTTAATTTTCCTCATCGTCGCACTAGTGCACCTCCATCTCCTCTCCCAATGGTTTCAAAAAACAAAACAAAATATCTTTTATGTAATTTTTTTAAAATTGGGAAAATTAACTTTTCTGTCCGACCCTTTCCAGTCAAGTTTATGTCCGTTATAGAAAAAATATCATCATTCTGATTCCAATGGTGGACCCATTTTTTTTTATCCAAGAACCAATTTAAAATTTAGAAAAAACATGCTCGCTTGTTTACTTAAACAGACTAAAAAAAGTTCAAAATTCCGTTCTAAGCTTCACTCAGCCTCAGAATCACATTCTGTCGGAGGGCGCAATCTCGAAATAATTTCATAGAATTTAAAAAAATTACATGGAAAATATGGGATATTACATTATCCCCACCTTAGGTATTTACATCCCTGAAATCCAAAACAATGGCTAATGAAACAAATTGGGGTACTAAGCACAAATCTGAGCCTCCCGGTCCCATGTGATCTCCTGGAGGTTCCCATGCTGACACCAAACGCACAACAGAGTAATCAACCATCCATAAAGGACCCACTCATTTAGATCCTCTATATCCACTGGGAACTCTGCAAACATTGCCCCATCATCAATTTCCAACTCTCCCCAGTTGAGGATGTGCGATGGATCATTCACATACCTCTTCAGCTATGACACGTGGAAAACATTATGCAATAGGTGCATATATGGGGGGATATCTTGGTGGTATGCCACCTCTACAACTATTCATAGAATCTAAAAAATCTGATGAACCTCAGAAATAACATTCTGTCCTGACCGAATCTCCGAAAACCCCATTAGGGTGAGACCCGAAGGAAAACATGGTCTCCCTCCTCAATGTCCAAGGGTCTCCTTCTCTTATCAGCATATGATTTCTTCTTGTTCCGTTATGTCCTCATATTCTCATGGATGATATGAAAATTCTCAATGTTATCTTGTTCCAACTCTGGAGACACTAGTGATGACTCCCCTGGTTCTTTCCAACATAGAGGTGATCTGTATGGTTACTCGTACATGGTCTCAAACAGTACCTTGCCAATGGTGGAGTGATAGCTATTGTTGTATGAAAACCCTTCCAGAGGTAGGTGGTCCTCCCAACTGTGACCAAAATCAAATAAAAAAGCAAGAAGAATTTCCACCAAGGTCTTTATGGTCTACTTTGTCTGACTATCCATCTGAGGGTGAAAGGTGGTGCTCAACTGCAGCTGATCCCCAAATGCCTCCTACAGCCCTTCCAAAACTAGGATGTAAAGCATGAATCACGGTCTGAGATTATCTTCTAATTCACCCCATGTAACCGCACTATCTCATAGACATAGATGCATCTCGATCCCTATACTAATCCCTACCCCCAAATGGGTAATAATTGATCCGACTTAGTAAGTCGGTTAATGATCACTCAGATAGAGTCTTTCCCCCTAGACGTGCCTGGTAACCCCATCATGAAGTCCATGGAGATTCCATACCACTTCCATTTTGGTACTTCAAGTAGATTTTCCATGCTTTTTTGGACGTGATGCTCAGCCTTCACTTACAGACAAGTGAGTCATTGTGAAACGAACTCTTCCCCTGCTTTCTTCATCCCTGGCCACCAATACTGACATTGGAGGTCCTGGTACATCTTCACTACTCCAAGATGTACCACTAAATGGGATGTATGAAACTCCATCAAATCATCCTCATATAACTAGATGGGTACTACAGTGCATCCTCTAAAAAGGATTATGTGCTCCCCACCTATATAAAATCCCTTAGGAGCCTATCCTGAGGATATTTTAGCATGTCGGGCCTCATAGTCAACATCCAAAAGTATTTCCTCCATGATTCACTGTAAGAGTGGGGGACTGATAGTCATTGAATTAAGTTAAGATTCTCCATCACCCTCTATAAAGGATGTCTACATTAGGCCAAATACTCTATTGCCTCACTTGGCAGTTGTAAATGAGACCTCCTACTGAGCACATATGCCACCACATTCCCCTTATGAGGAGTATAGACTATCTCAAAGCCATAGTCTTGGAGGAACTCCAGCCCTCACCACTGTCTCAAGTTCAAGTCATTCTATGAGAAGATATACCAGAGAATCCTATAGTTGGATTAGATGGTAAATCATTCACCCATCAAGTCGTTCATCCATATCTCCATGGAAAAGATCATTTCTGCTAACTTAAAGTCATGGGTTGTGTAGTTCTTCTCATGATGCCTCAACTACCATGAGTCATAGGTAATCAATTCTCTCTCCTGTATCAAGACATAACCCAGTTCGGTCCCTGATGTGTCATTGAATACTACATACACAATTCCCTCATTTGGTAGTCTCCTAATAGGGGCACTCGTTAATATCTGCCTCATCTCCTAAAAACTCTCCTGGAACTTCTCCATCCACACAAAGGGTTTTCCCTTCCATGTCAAGGCTAATAATGGTGCTTCTACTCTGGAAAAGTTGGGCACAAACTTTTGTATTATCTGGCCAACACCAAGAAATGCTGCACTTCATTAATGCTCCTGGTTAGCTCCCAATAAAGAAGTACCTCTATCTTTTTGGAATCCACTGCAACTTCAGCCCCATGAGATGACATCTCCCAGAAAGTGGAACTCTCATATAAATAACTATCACTTAGATAGATTACCATAAATTAGGTTCTCTTAGAGTGTATCCAAGACTATCCTTGGGTGTGTAGCATGCTCCTCCTCCTTTGATTCCACGTACACCAAGATGTAATCAATGAATACTACCACTAAACGATCGATGTAAGGCTAGAAGATCTTTTTCATGAGTCCCATGAACATTGTTGGGGAATTGGTCATGCCGAAGGGAATCACTAATAACTTGTAGTGTCCATACCAGTATCTAAATGTTGTCTTCGGTACATCCTCATCATGTACCTAAAGATGATAATAGCCTGACCTGAGGTATATCTTTGAGAAACACCTCACTCCCTTCAGTTGGTTGAAGAGGTCATTAATCCTAGTAAGTAGATACTTTTTCTTCACGGTCATCTATTTCAGGCGTTGGAACTCTTGCATAGCCTCAAGATCGAATCTTCCTTATTGGAAAAAAATCATTGGGGCTGCCCATAGTGAAACATTAGGCCTCACAAAGCCCTTCTCCTCCAAGTCCTCCAACTGTACCCTCAATTCATGAAGCTCTTTGGGAGCCATCCGATATTTCAATGTGGATATAAGTGCCTTCCTGGGGTACAGTTTTATGTTCATGTATACCTCCCTTTGAGGAGGTAGTCTTGGAATATCCCCAGGAAAGACATCGTCATAGTCATCCACTTCTACTAGAAATCTTAGACTCATCTCGTCCACCGTAACGAGGGTGAGGCTATCCAATTAGTGAGTGATTGGATATAACCTCCTCTGAGAAATTCCATCTTGTGCTGAAAAATTTCCCTTCAGGTCAGTGAAGGAAAACCCAGTTCCATCTTCGCAGACACAACACACATTGGCATAAAACATTCAATCTGAGCATAGAATGTATATATCCATTCCATACCCAATATGACGTTGTAGGGCCTTGACACCGCTACTAGGAGATCCCATCTGAATCTATCTCCTCTAAGAGTAAGCTAACACTTTCTACATGCATGTGTAATCATCGCATCCCACCCTGTATGAGTCTATAATTATAAGGATTGAGCCAACAACTCCACTAGAATCTCCAAACCCCGAACAAGGTCCATGGAAAAGAAAGAGTGACTAGAACTTGTGTCTATAAGAACTGCAACTAAGGTGGAGAAGACACAAATCGTACCTTTAATCATCTATGGAGCATCATAGTCATAGGCCTCCATCGCCTAAAGCTGGCCTCACCCCTGTCTGCGGGCTCCATGAGCCTGTGGTGGACCACCTGGGGGTGGTGGAGGCAGTAACTCAAACCATAATCCACCTCCTTTCACTTAGCCTACTCCCCTACGATGTCCTCTACTCTGCGGACCTCCTCACTAGAACTGTTTCCTCTGCCTTGGTGGTCCCACGACCATCTATTGATTGTATGTGTGGTATGTTGGGAATTCACAAGTCATGTGATCCTGCCTGCCACACGTGAAGCACAACCTTGTTCCCTATCAACTCCCTCTGCTCTAGGAGCCCCACACTATCGACCCCGAGTCTTGGGTTCATACCCTAAAAGACCTGACCTTCTTGGGTCCCCTCATTTGCTGCCAGCATCTCACCACTGAAGACTCTACTGCCTGAGGTCTACTAGTGGCTCTAGCTATCAGTGTCTTCTCTTCTAGGTATCCCTCTATAAAAAGGGATATCTCTTTCACTCCATATTGAGTGGGGATACTGAGATACACCATGGATTCCCTAATCTTCTATCTGTGTCCATGTTCAAAGGTTTGGGACCTAAATTAAGGGTCCAACACCATGTCCATGGAGTAGCAAGAGAGGTTTTTAAACCTCATAGAGTACTCATCCACTAGCATGCTTCCCTATTGTAGGTGAAGAAGCACGTGTATGCACAAATAACGCTAAGTCGCAAGAAACAATTCCTCCTGGAAAAGCTGATCAATGTCTATCCAGATGAGGTTCACATCATCATGTGTCTGGATGGTCAAGCTCCACTGTCTCCCTATTGAGCCCTGTAGAAGTCTTGTGCCAATATCGTCATCTGTTCAAGTGGTGCCCACACTAATTAGAAGACCTGTGTTACTACCTCCATCCAATCCTCAGTGACTTGAGGATATGTATCTCCACTAAACCTAAAAGTTCTCTATATCTGAAACTCATGCAAGGAACTAAATATTCAAACATCTTGTATCAGTAATGCCGGAAGTAACGGTTGATCAATGGGTGGTGATACCACAAGTGAACCACCCAGCAGGGCCATCTCAAGCACTGGTCCTTGAATCAAAACCTCATCACCAGGTGGGTTGTCCTCATAGTCACACATTTGAATCCAAGCTATCCATCTGCGTTGAGGAATCCTGATATAGATCACGATGTACCATAGTCATAAGATTATACCTGGTGAGTTGACTCTTATTCAGTAAGATAATAAGGAGACACTTATGCAACCTGTGTTTTCATGTATAAATCTGAAAAGTAGAATACATAGTCCTGGTGTATGGATACATCAGCTGACGAACCAATACTGGACTCCCCAAATCTAAAAGTCAAACTCAAAACACTCAACATGATTTCCCCCAAAAAAACATAGACTGTTGGTCTTTTAGATAGAACCGACCACCTCTGATACCACTTTATCACGACCAGTCCCTCAGGAACTCGTGCGGCGACAACAACAAGCCCACCTCCCAAAGGCTAGGGGTTGGAGACTTTCATCGAAGGAGTCAACCTATAAGTGGGAGGAAATTTCATGAGTACCTATACACATGCACACACAACCACATCGCAAAGCTGGAAAAGTAAACATGAATTCCACTAAACAAATACTGAGTAAAAGAAGAAAATTTGGGTCAAATGGGGCAGAATACATACCCAACAGAAGATAAACTGAAAACAAGAAAGTACTAGGGAAACACTAAAAGCTACACACTAGAAACCCCACCTGATGGGTAAGTACATAGTGGCTTCTGGAAGTAGTAGATATCAGTTTCTTCTACCTGGTCTCACTGAGAACCACCAGGTCCTGGGCCACCAAGTCATCTATTAAGGTGGTGGTCATCTACACCAGACACAACATGTGCGGGCAAAGCCCGGGAAGGGGTGAGTAACAATATACTCAATAGGGACCCCAAAACAAAAAGGAAATACTAAAAATAAATCCACAAAATAAAGCACGAAGCTGATCATGAAGCAAGACAGCTCACACCAGGTATATTCTAGATTAGGAAGGTAGAACCATTAGTCACATCATCGAAGACTATGGGGTTCTAGATAACTCCACCTCAATGAGTACAGTGCTCCTACGAGGTCACACACGAAGCATAATCCCACTAACCTTAATAATGTTGTGGTAATCAAACCTGATGAGTATTGTGGGTAGGCTAGGACACACAGAATTCACTCCCCACCGTGCGCATGTCGGGTCACATAGAATCCGCTTCCCACCTTAGACATACTAAGTTACTCCTCCTATCGAGAATCATGGGTTTTCCTGGCCACACAAAAGATTCTCCCCATTGTGGGCGTGATGGGTCACACATAAGCCAATTCCAATTCGGCCATAGTATCCAATCCATATAGGGTCACTTGTCAGTAGCCTTTAGGTCTCATCTAACCACAATATTTCTGTACGTAGCACGCTTGATCTCTTTATAATTTCTCCCCAATCCATTCTTATAACTTCAAATTCCATGAAATCCTCCATAGCTTATTCCAAAAGATCTTCCCCATAGCAAGGGTTCCAACACCACAAACAGATCAACAATTAGATGCCCAATTTTCAAGATATTAACGTTTATCTAAAACGGGGGATGTTGGGTTCGAGTCTGGTCAGACCTGGTCAGACGGAACCGAACCGACTCAGGGTCCTCCTACCCGACCCGGGTCCATTGACCCAACCCTGACCCAGCCCGGCATTGGTTTGGTCCTTCGGGTCGTGGGTCCGGCCCAGCCCAATGTAGAGGGTTTGACCCGCTGGCCAGCCTGCCCCGCCAGAGGTGGACTGGTTCTTCGCTTGGTCGAGATGCGGTAGGCGGTCGTGTCCAACTCTCCCATCTCCTAGTAGGTCATCTATAGGGTTGCCTTCTCTATTGTGGGAAAACAACTATAGCCTTTGTCGTGTGGGACGCAGTGCAGTGCTACCTCCATGGTGCACCGAAGCGGTTGGGTGGTTGTGTTCACCCGCCGTCAGCCGCATCATGGAGGCTGGTGGCTCTTATCGCTCTGTTGCAGCCTAAGAATGCAACGATATTTCTTTCTGGCATGCCGTTGTGGCACGCCGCCACCCACCCACGGCCACCACCGCCGACCATCAGGTCCACACTAGTGGTTCGTTCTTCATGTTGTTTCCACCTCTAGCCTTCGTGGGGTGTCTCCTTCCCTGAAAAGGCCTCAAATTTTCCTTTCCTCCTTTTCAAATGTTCCTCCACCAAGAACACACAAGTGGAGGGGAACAGACCGTGTTCATTTCATCCCACGACCTTTGTGTTATATTTTTAAAATCATGGGAGTCTTGGGATCACAGTTCTATCAAAAATAATTTAATCCCGTTATAGAAAACCCAAAAGAACACCCTCCAAAAATAATGCATGATCCGTGAATCAACATATTTGTGGGTTGATTTATGTTCATCATTTTTAGAATAAGGAATAGAATAAATAAATCAAAAATCAGACCCCTACCTTGATCGACATTAGAAATTGAAGCGCTCTTCCCTTGAGGGTTCAATCTTTTTTGGCATTCGTCACTTCCCGATCACGTTCTTCGTAAAGTGTTGACATTGTTAGTGATTATCTCAGTGTTCTTAATTTGTTATTAAAGGGAATCCTTAAAGTAGGGTTTTTAGAAAATTTACATGGTTTAATTATCATTTCTCTAACACTTTATCATATTAAAAAGAATACATGTCACATTGTTTCTCTTATGCTATGACGTCGCGTTGTTAGATGTTTCATTTATGAAATAGCATATCTGTTATGCTTCAATTAATGTGTTGTTTCACTACACCAAAATGATCTATTAAAGAACTTCCTTTAATGCACCTCATTTTCACACTACAACATCACTATCAACTCTTTCAATAGCTTCTAAAAATAGAATAAAATATCTTTTATGTTATTTTATTTTTTTCAAAAAGTTTGAAAAATAACTATTTTTTCTGACCCTTTCTGCTCAAAGTTAGGTCCTTTCTAGACCAATCCTAGCATTTTGAGTTCAACGGTGCCCTTGAATTTTTTATCTGAGCACTGGTTTAAAATTTAGAAAAACCTACTTGCATGTTTACTTAAACGAAGTAAAAAAGTTTAGAATTCAGTTCCGGGATCACCGGGTCTCAAAATCACAAGTCATCAAAGCACGAGGTCTTGAAATAATTCAATAAAATTAAAAAATACATGGAAATTCTGGGATACTACATACCATATCAAATGAATTTCTACCATAAAGATGTGCATAGGAATACCTTGTCTCTAACCTCAAACAATATGTCTTGTTGAAGATTGTCAACATAGATATTTTTTCAACTTTTAGTATCCTTGATGTGTTTCTGAATGTTCATGACCTTTTCCACCATTTCCTTGACCATTTTAGGACCTATTAGATTTCTTTACCCAAATTCATCCCAAATGTAATAGTTATGCACCTATTACATTAAATGGATTCATTGGGATCCATTTGGATGCTTGAGTGGAAACTATTGTTGTTTGAGAACTCGAAAAGAGGAAGATGTTGATCTTATCCTCCTTTGAATCCAATTGTGCATGCTCTCAACAAGTCCTCAAATGTATAGATAGTCCACTTAAATTGGCCATCAATTTGATTGTGATTGTCTATGCTGAAGTTCCACTCGGTATTTAGAGCATGTTGAATACTAATCTAAAACATGGAGGTAAATCTTGGATCTTGATCAAATATAATTGATAGTGGTATTCCATGAAGCCTCGCCGCTTTTCTAGTGTATATCATTACAATTTTATTTCGATTGATGAGTCCTCTCGAATTGCGATTATGTCACTAGTATTTGTAAGATGATCCACAACACACCATATAGTATTATTGAATCTTGATATCTTTAAAAGACCAGTGACAAAGTCCATGGTGTTGTTTTCCCATTTCTATATTGTTATATCTAATTGTTTCATAATCCTCATAGCTTTTTCCCTTTATCTCTTCACATATTGATGCACATGACATCTTGATGTATATTCTATTATCCCATTCTTCATATTATCCCACCAATAATTCTCTTAGAGATCTTGATACATCTTCATGATTTCATGATGGATATATAAGGATGATCTATTCGCATCATCCAATAACTCCTTTTTTTTAACTCACGATATGACGATACACATATTCATGACCCAAATCTCACAACTCCTTCTTCATTAACATTTGACTTAAAGGATTTCCATTTTCTTATAGCTACCACTTTCTTCTGAAATCCAACATCATCACTTTGATAATACTTCAACTTCTCTAGAAGGCATAATTGAGCAACCATTTTTATAGGATTTATGATGTTCCTTCCTTTATTATTCACATTTCCATCCTTTCCATGTATAATAAGATTGAATCCTTATCAATTATCATCAATGATAAAATTGATGTATCCTTTCTACTTAGAGCATATTCCAATTTATTCTCTTTTCTAGTATGGTAGTGGATTGAGAAGTTATAGTACTTAACCAGCTCTACCCATATTCATTGGAGAATATTCATATCTTTATATGTGAATATATACTTGAGGCTCTTATGATCCATATATATTTCACACTTCTCCTCAAATATATAATGCCTCTATATTTTCCTTGTAAAGATCAATACATCCAACTATATACCATGTGTTGGGTAGTTATGATCATGAAATTTTAAATTCCTTGAGGAATAGGCTATCACTTTATCATTATGAATTGAAACAAATCCTATTACAGTATTTTAAGCATCATTGAATACCATGAAAATTTCTCCACTTTTGGGTATTGTGAGTACTTGTACAGTTATAAGCCTCTTTTTTAGCTCCATCAAGCAACCTTAACATTCATCATTCTACAAAACCTTGACACCCTTTTGAGTCATCTTGGTTAGAGGGTTTGAAAATTGTGAGAAATTTATCAAAAATTAATGATAATACCCAACTAACCCATGGAAACTTCAGATTTCTATCACAAATGTCTCCCTTATCCATCCTTAAATTTATTATGTCTTTATAGGGTCTACAAATATCTCATTGATTATGAATAATATTCCCTAATAATGTGACGTCTTTTAACCAAAACCCACATTTGTTGTGCTTTTCATAAAGCTTCTCCTTTTGTAAGGTCTTTAGCATGGTGCTAAGATTGTCTTTATACACCTCCTTTCTTTTGGAGTATATTATAATATTGTCTATAAATACTAAAAAAATATTGGATCAGTTAATATCTAAAAAATCTATTCATCAATTCCATGAATATTTCTAGATCATTAGTGAGTATTAATTGAATTACAATGAATTCATAGTGTCTGTACCTTATTTAGAAATAATTATTGGGGGTATCCTTCTTCTTCACCCTTACATAATAATACCCCGGTAGAAGGTTTGCCTTGGAGAAGAATTTTTCTCCACATAGTTGATTAAAAAATTCATAAATAAATGGAGAGGATACTTGTTCTTTATCATTATCTTGTTTAGGTCATGATAATCGATGAAAATGCACATTTACCCATACTTATTCTTGACAAAGAGGAATGTTGCACCCCAAGGTGAAGCACTTGGGAATATAAAACCTTTTTCTAGATTCTTCTATATTTGTTTCTTCAGATCCTCAACTTCCACCACATTCATTCAATACTGAGTCATGGATGATATAAATACCCTAAGTAGAAGCTAAATTAAGAATTCAACCTATCGTTTAGGAGGAAGACCATACAATTCTTTGAGAAATACTTCAGTGTATTCCCTCACAATGTGAATGTATTCAAGGATGATCCTTTCCATACACTCAATAATTTGATCTAGATATGCTTCCTCATAGAGAAATTATATTCATTCTTGATATATCGGTGCTAAATAAGATTCATCTTCCTTGTACTTTTATTGAATCTTAGGATGATTCATATTATGGATAGTGATTTCCTTCTCACAGAAATTTATGTTTGATCTATATAGGTAAGGAAAATCCATTCGAAAAATTGATTCAAATATCTATAAAAGGATCATCACAAGGTTCTCTAATAATTTTAGCCAAAAAATATTTATAGGGGTTATATATTTGGGATGAACTAATTTCCACATTTATTTTCACCGACAACTCTATTTCCATGCTTTTAGGTGGTGTTTGAATAGTTCTACTAAACATAAATGATATGGATGAAGGTATAGAACCATAATCAAAATTATGTTTTCTATTATTGAATTAATAACTAGCATACCTATCACCATTTCATTGTTGGTATTAACCACAGCAATTGTGATGGTAAAAGTTTCCCCTTACTTCCTTGTAGGTTGTTTATTGTCTCTAAAATCCATTATCTTAGTGCATTGGTTTTCAAAGTGGCATGGTTTCTTACTGTTGAAATATTGAATAATGCACTGAAGGTTTGCTGAAGAATTCCATTCCTCCATCGCATTAGTGTGATTCTGTCATCTATAATCACTATATATTTTTCCTTCCTTCCCACACCTAAATCGTTTCCTCACCCCTTTAGGAAATTTCCAAGGTTCTTCTTTCCACTCTTTTGACATGAGGGATGTTAAAATTTCTTAGCACTATTATATTTATCCATCATATTATTAGACTTAATCTTTACTTTTTGATTCGTATCCCCATGATACCCTTTAGATTCTACGATCACCTTTTCAACTTTGATGGAACATAGTAAAATTTCTTCAAATCTATCAAAGTATCTGATTTCTAGGGTTTCTCAT
The DNA here is from genome assembly GCA_963277665.1 of Viscum album. Classification (NCBI taxonomy): domain Eukaryota; kingdom Viridiplantae; phylum Streptophyta; class Magnoliopsida; order Santalales; family Viscaceae; genus Viscum; species Viscum album. The sequence goes on along the minus strand of OY728155.1, from coordinate 157,984,258 downwards.
TGACTAGGTTTTAGCCCACTAAAGTAGTGGTAAACCTTGTATACAGGGATAAAGATAGATTCAAAGGAATATCATTCAAGTCTTTTCAAGTTTTAATCATACACCTCGATATATTTATCATCTTTTTTTCTTGAGGGAAAGGAAATCCATTTACATTTTAAGATGGAGAGTGTGAGGAAAATATTTTTTGAAAAACATTTTATAGAATTCCTTCTACCCCATCACTTAGATATCTTCCTTGAGATTTTTATTCTTGATCAATGTAAACCAATGATCATATTATCTTTCTAATTAATAAACAACTAGTATATCCTTCTCTTGCTTTTAAAATTGATGTATGGAGAAGATATTTACAGTGTAGTTGATCCATTGTTCTGTGATTAAGGTATTGGATGATACATTGAAAGTTGGGGGGCCTTTGTCACATAAAAGTATCAATTACATCTTGTTATTTTTTAGGGGGACTTGCGTGATCCTCATAATCCATGTTTCTATTCGGAACATGATTCAACTAATAGAGAATCATCATTAATTTTTTTATTCATGCTCTCATCAGGTTGGGCATCTCGTTTGAAAATTCATCACATTTCCCATTAGATTGGTTTTTTACCTAATTCCTCCAATTTCTGTCCATTTTATAGAATAGTGGAATATTAGGGGTGAGAATTTTTAAACTATTAAACACATAAACTATAATCCATTGACATTAAAGGTATAAATTATAAATAACATTTATTTCTTAACTTATAAAATTCTACGCTTCAATATATGTTATACATGATCTATTTCCTAACATATACTCTTATGGTGTTTTTAGTTCCCTTAATAATGGTTTGAAATGGTCTTGTAAATTTAAAAAATTATTTACCCTAGGAATGTCAAACTAGGTGTGCATCAAGTACCATCTTCATGTACCAATTCCCGATCAAGTCTAGCTCAAGATGGTGTTTTTAGGTTTTACCCTTATGTACATCTGTTTTTGATCTACATCCAATTGTAGTATCCAAAAAGGGATGTATTTTCTTGGAAACCACTTACTCTATACTTTAACAGTATTTAGGGATGTATTCTTATGTTTAATCTTATTCCTAAACCTTTCACTAGAGTTTTATAATCCTAATCCCAAAATAATTAAATTTTCCTATTATACTAACTATGAAAACCCTTATCTCTCTTACACATTAATCTGTGATTTATTACATAATATTAAACATAATATATTCTAGAATATCAATACATTTATTGTATTTTGTAATTAATTACATTACATAGCAACTGAAAATAATGAATGCAACATCTTTTTTGAAAACTTCTTTAACATGATCATATTATTCCTTCATACTTAAAACTACATGGGATAACCTGGGGAAGTACATAATGAAGGGGTGATAAATAAATCCAAATAAGTGAATAAACATGATATAACATGAAGAAAGTAATACATGTTAGAAAATAGGCAAATAAATGCGGAATAAAAGGCTTGATAACCATAAACATGAATAATAAGTCATGATATAACATAATAACATAAAGGAAACTAGGGAAATGTAGGGACACGTACTTGACATATATAGACATTACATTAATTTTTCGGAATACTTAAAACATAACAAAAACAGACACACAAGGACCGTAAAAGTTTAGTGTCATTGGAAACTCAGAATATAATCTTCTAATCATGGTGAATGATCTTCAACATATCCTATAAAGATCTTCCCCTTTTGTTTTCTTACCAAAAACCATTCTTCAAATCCTGGGGAAAATAAAACATATAAAGGGTGAGATAAAATGCTCGGTAAGGGTAAGAATGGATAAAATAAATCAAATCATATACATTTCAACTAAAAAAATATGAACATAATTTTTAAACATCAAAATCCTGAGCAATGACATAAAACATGGCAGTATGTAAGGCATAGATCATAATGAAACATTAATCATGATAAAATAGCATGGGAATAAAACATGTAAATGTGGAAAACCATTAAGAACATGATATGATTTCCATATTATCCATGTCATTGCTTCCAAGACCATCTTAGTGGACAAAGTCCCTTTCTGAATTGAGTTCACTCCTTGTTCCTGTCCTATATCACTGAACCAGATTAACTTACTGTTTCAGCCATGTCTATCTCATGAGATATAAATATTTACCCAATTCATTGGAGGGAGATATAGGTCCCATGAATATCATAATGAAATCATTCCTTCGTGTGCCACAAAATCACAAATCATACATCATAGCATAACCCATGTACACTACTAGAAAATAGGTCTATACCCACGGTTTTACAAAAAACCATGGGTATAGGGGTAGTATGTGAACCTATACCCACGGTTTTCCACTGCAGTGGATATAGTTTTCTTTTAAGACCTATACCCACGGTTTTGGAGAAAACTGTGGGTATATGGAATTTTCCGAAGACTTATACTGACGGTTCATCAAAACTGTGGGTATTGGTCTTTTTTATTTGAAGACCTATAACCACGGTTTTCCAGAACCGTGGGTATAGCTTTCCCATGTTATGGCGGGGAAAAATAATTAGGCAGGACACAAAACAAATTTGGCGTGAACGCATTCATTCACGATTTAGGTTAATATATTTATGTAAATATAAATTTATAATTTACGAAATTTAGTAGCTCAGTTGGTAAATCGTTCTCCGTGTCTGCTGTAGTTCGCATGTTCGATTTCCGCCATTAACATTTTTCAAAACACGAATCATAATAATATATATACATGGATGTAAATATATATAACAAATAAAAATCATAGGTCTGTTGGTCACTTGTGCAGGCGCGGCAGTAAGCCGAATCGGAAGACCCGGGTTTGATTCCCACTTCCTGGGACTTTTGATACCACACATAGATTTTATTAATATATATAGGTAGATATATGTATATATAATAACTAAAATTTATAGCTCCATTGGTCTATTTTTCAGGCGTGTCCATGAGGCTATTTGCGAGCTACGGGTTCTAACCCCAGCAGCGCGGGGTTTTTAAATTTTAATACCCCATCGTTTGAAAACCATGGGGATAGTAGTGTGTCGTGCTGGAACCTATACCCAGGCTAGGTATATGCTTTGACAAGCCTATACCCACGGTTTAGAAAAACCGTGGGTATAGGTTGAGACCCCTATACCGATGCCTTTCCAGCCCATGATTTTTCAAACCATGGGTATAGGTTATACCCACTGTTTTGGGGGCTATACCCACGGTTTTGAACCGTGGGTATCGGTCGTTTTTTCAGTAGTGGTAATAGAGTGGGATTCTTAAACATCATGCCATCATAACATAATCCATATAAAAAAATGGATATCATTTACTCATAAGAAAAATCAAACCTTCTAAAGAATAGATACATTATACTTGAAACATAATCGTACTAAAATATTTCATCTTAGATGGAAAATAGTTTTCACAAAACACTTGAAAAGAATTCTTGAGGAAAATATCCTTTCTTCTTCAAAATCATTTTATTTTCACAAAATGAAAAACAATTTTAAAATAATAGGATTTTATTAAAAATAACCATGAAATATTGTAGAGTAAGTTTTAATGAAGAAAAGGCATTATGAAACCGTAAAAATCTGTTCATGTCGTATAAGATAAAAAAACATTCTCCTCGTACTTTTTCCGGAAAAGTCAAAAAAGTTCATCGTATGGTAACCAAAAGAAATATTCCTTCCATAACATAGTGAAAAAGTCAAAGAGGGGTAAACATGACTTTAAACATACATGGAAGAATATTAAACACTTTATGAAAAACATTTTTATGGACATGGATGAAAAATATAACCCCAGTAAATACTTACGAATAAACAATCTTATATAAAAACGAGATTGGAAAAGTTATCCCCTACCATAGGTACGATATGCTTAGTACATATCTGAACCTCCTATATAATGATTTAAATAATTTCATTGACTTATTTCAGAATCATATTCATTATTATGATATCATATATGGTTCAGTTATGTCTTTATATTACCCGTTCTTTTGTAAGTTCCATGTTGAAGCAGCGTTTTGGGTAAAATCGTTTCATTTATCGTACATGTTTCGACATGTTGTTCCTGATATTATTACTTATATCATGATTTAAAAATTCCATAATTTAAAACATGATTTATATATAATATATATTCAGTATATAAATATATATGGTAGATCGATAAATGGAATGAAATACACCGTTCATAGAGACGGTAGGCCATGCGTACGCATGAACGCTGTTTTCATTTCCTTATTGAATTAAATGGAATTAAGTAAATGAAAAATATATGTTCATAAATCCAGTATCATTATTATGTAATATCTTTCATGATTATTTATTATATATACTTTATAATCATACTTTAATGGTTAATCATGGAAAATGAATCTCATCGCGTTCGTGGAGACGGTAGTCCGTACGTACACACGAGCGATGATATCATTACCATAATCGTGGAATTGTATTTAATTGTATGTATACTATTTCAGAATCAATATCACTTTACAATAATAATATATAGTTATTATTTACACCATTATACCGATCCAAGTAAGGTGGTGGTGGAAAATAGATTACACCATGGCGTGGAGACGGTATTCTGTACGTACGCACGTGCGGTGATTTCGTTTTCCGTAGGATGCATAGAAGGTGAAATAGGGTTATTTCATATTTATAATAACATATCAGTATATTATTGATACTTATTTTATGACTTCATAATGAAAAAACTAAATAAGAGGAAGTAAAAGAAGAAATAAATTTGAAAGAATCGGTAACAGATATTACCTCTTCTTCGACACGCATCTTTGAAACCTCTTCTTAGGGAACTAAAATTGGTCTTTGAAGAAGACCAAGACCTCTAGTATGTTTCTAGAGAAGTTTTGAAGGTAAATGGGCAGGGTTTGTCTGAGGTGGAAGGCTCAAAATGGTGTAAAGAGAAGAGGGAGGAGGTGCCCTTTTATAAGGGAGGAGAGGGGCACTTTAGGAAAAACTTAAAATATTATTTTATAATAAAGTCATATTCGGTTTATAATAGCTCCAAATTTATTTTTTTCATGATAATGTAGGGATGGGTCAAAATAATCTAAACCAATATTTTTTAGACAAGTTTATGTTAGTATTTTAACCTTATCATTTAGATTTAACTCTAAGTTAAATAATTTAACTTTTACCCTGTCTTCTTGTTTTCTCACACTATATGGTTAATAAACTTACTATAACAAGCCAAAATAACCCCAAGTGGTTCATTATTAATATATATAGCCTTACCTAAGTAATTGGGAAGAACCTTAGTTTTTTAGGAATAAAATATCAATTAATAATTTAATATTTGTTTTAACAACTATTTTATGTCATTTTTGACACTATTTGGTAATTGAATTTTCTGAAAATAATAACAGCATGATTTGTTAGAACAAAGCAAATTAAATCAATAATAATATTTCATATTAACCTATAAAATTAGTTTAATTCATAAAAAGTTTCAAATTACATTTATTTGGGTATTTATAACATCAATTATGTTAAAATTTCATTAATAAGGTAATTACTGCGTCATCATTGTGTCATAAATGAATTAGATTAGATAATGTCTAAAAATTATAAATAAAATACCATTATGTAGGAAATATTTTTACCTTTATAATTAATATTTATAGTAGAATTTATCTTATGTATATCTTTATTTTAAAAATGCTTTACTTATTAAACTTTGATTTTAACTCTTTTAACTCTTCTTTGAATTAAATAATAATAAATTTCCTAATCTAATCCAAGTGGACCTAAATTATAATACTGTATTCCTAAGGTTTTTTTGGACAAATTATACTTATCAAATAGAATTATGACATGTGTTAGGGTAATATTAATATAATTTTTACCCTTAATTACACTATTTACTTTTAACCATGGTAAATAAAAGTAAAAAGTTACTATTCATGAAAAAATATTTTTATCTTTTCGAACCACATTTTACTCCTTGATATTAACCGTGACTCTCGGATTTTTGAGAATCCACTCACAGAAGCATTAAAATTAAGTTTTATGTAAATTAGCAAATTCTCCTAGGAGGTTGGTAAAAGACGGAGAAAAGTTCAATAAAATTTTTATATATCTAAAATTATTATAAAATGACTCCAATGAATTACATTGAACTTATATATGTATTATGTATCAATTTTGACCTAAAATAAATTTAAATAAAATAAATAATTATTTAAATAAAAAGTCGGTTTTTAAATAGTAACCCAGTGTTTTCACTATTCATCAAAAATTGAAAGTTTTCAGAAAAATACCAAAAAATCACCCTAGGCTAATTTCGATATTCTGAATCCAAAAATAAAGTCCATTTTTAAAGATAAAATTTAAAAAATTCCAAAAATTGGGTATTACTATTCATAACAGCTTGTTCATAATAATATTATAATAATATCTCATTTAGTGAAACTCAGTATTATGTACAACACACACTATCGAGGAAGGTTGCTCTGGCATGCAACACAGGTCTAGAATAGTGTTTTCATATACTGTAAGCTAATACGGTGTTGCATATAGCATAATCTAATCTTAGTGTAGCTTAAAACACAAGACATCAATTAAATTAAAAAATATATTTCTCATAAAATCTCGAGGTGTTACATTCTACCCCCCTTAAAATAAATTTCGCCCTCAAAATTCATCGGGGTTATAAATGGTTTATTACTTGAGAGTTTCTTTCATAGAAACCCAAATCGTAAAAAGTAATACTAAAACATACTTTTAAAAATTAACGTTAGAAACAAAATGGATACCCAAAGTTACTCATCACTTGGGTTCCAACATAGAAGATCATAGGTGAAAATATGGATATAGAAGAGAAATATAACCGTCGAGTTCAGATGGAGAGTGGTAGAGAACAGGGCTACAAAAAATCCAATAGGCACAAAGCCATACATTTTTGATGATCTAAGGTACCATCTGATTCGTCATATATGAGAGCTCTAGCACAATATTTTTGGTTTTCAAGATCATTTCCCAAATTTTGATGAATTTTTGAATTAAAATAAATAGTTACTTGATTTTGGTACAATCTCAACATTGCTCGTGCCTCGAAAAATTTCCACTTCACCTCATAAAGAAATAAAGTTGAATTTTTCTTTTTCAAAGTGTTAGCAGATCATGCGATATAATGATAGGCCATTCCATTTGTCTCAAACAAAATGTTAGCAAAAGTTATTAAATATACATAAGTCTATCTATAGTGAGATTAATCGTATATGGTTACTAAAATGGACTTATACTTCATATATCATACCAATTAATAATTTAAAACTAATTTCTACTAACCAGAGACTTCTTGTAGGCCAGTGGTAGGCGATAAAGGCCTGTCGCACTTTAGTTGTGGGTTCGATTCCCACAGCCTTGTCTGACACAATGGGTTGTTGCTATCCTGCAGGGTGTCCTTTATCTAAAACTACATCATTATAACATTCTATCCATAATATCGAAAAAAGTTCTTTCCTTAAACAATACTAACTTATGTCAAACATAATCCATTTCAAATATTTAGGCTTATCCAAAATACTTATGTCCAAGCTCATAGTATAAATAAAACAATTACTAGAAATGTCATCTACCGAGAATGTGAATACCATCATTTATCCCTGATATATCTTGTTGGTCACATTCCAATCATGTGAAAACCTTAATTATGTATTCTCTTAAAAAAATTAATACCCATTTAACGTTAGTGAAAACATGAATGCTGTCAAAATATAACTCTTTCCACATACCAAAATCCCAAAATTTCTATATACCCAAACCAGGATATAACTTTGTCCTTATATCAGTCATGAGCTCATTTCATTTTTTCTTTATCCCTTCATTATGCTCATATCTTCTTCTTTCCAAAAATATTTCAATCACTTTTCATGGTTACCGGTACCATATAATTATCGAAAACCACAATAAACCATTACATAGATATTCCAATGTTCCACAATACTATAAATGAAATTCCACAACATTATTTTGGAATCTCTTTACATAAACACATAATCATTCCACCACATCATTGTTACACTCAACATTACTAATAGTGATCGCATGTGACTTCCCTTTATCCTTTTTCTTAAAAAGTTTCTCACATTGATAATAATTAACCCTTGGATTAGGGCATTGATTAGCATAATGCCCCATTTCCTTTCACTTGAAGAATTGAAGTGTTGGTGGAGTGTTTTCTGTAGTCTTTTCTCTATTCACGTCATTAGAAACATATTCTCCATTTCTACAGCACACAGCAGCTCGATGACCTTCTTTTCTACACTTGAAAAATTTTCTAGTAACTTTTAGACAATCTCCGCCATGCTTCTTTCCACACTTTGAGCATAAAGATACATTCACCTTCTTTTCACCATTGTTCTGAGATTTTTCCTTGAACTCCATCTTTCTTTTTTTGTCAAAACCATGAGATGGATATGTAACACCAACTTCCAGTTCAACCTTGATAGCACAACACACAATTTCTTCATAGCTACTGAAGTCTCTTATAGCTAATTCCCTTCGAAGACTTGGTTTTAAGAGACTAAAGAATTGATCAACTTTACTTTCAGGTTGGATGATAAAGCCAGATACATACCTTGAAAGCCTTGTAAAATTTGTCTCATATATACCAACAGATTCATTATCCTTTTTATTAAGCTCAAGGAACTCCTTTTCTATCTTTTTTGAAGAATACGAGGGAAGTACTTATTGAAAAATATGTTCTTAAACTCGTCCCATTCCATGGATTCAATTTCACCTTGGGGCCTTGTATTCTTAATTAGAGTCCACCTCTGGTCTTCTTCACCTTCTAAATGGTAAATAGCCAGAATGACTTTTTCATGTTCCGAAAATCGATGTATGGAAAATATATTTTCAATGGTACTGATCCATTATTCAGCAACAGGTGGATCAGAAGACCCACTGAAAGAAGGTGGATGTTGCCTCATGAAGGAATCAATAGAACATTGTTCCCTTCTCTGCTCATTCGGAAGTCTAGAATGATTCATATCTTGTGTAAGTATAGAAATAAGATTTTTCACTCCATATCCTATAAAATTGGTTTGTTCAGGAGGACAATCATTTCATTTTCCATTACACTGATCAACATGGTTCCTTCGGGTTCCATCCATCGTCTAAAACCCAAACAAATAGTGTAAGAGGAAAAATTCATTCTAGGAAAACCACATAATAAAAGGAGAGTACCTTCAATATATAACATCTTAGGATTAATTCTAATTTCGTTACCATAATTCTAGGACTATAACCTATACTTATACTTAACCTTAGGTACATCCCTAGACATATCATTGAAATATCTCTAGGGATCTCTCTAAAGATTCCACGTCCTAGTTTATAATGGTTAACTAAACCTTTCCTCTGATACCAACTATAGAGAACCATACTTGACGTGCATAGACATTACATTACTTTTTCAGAATACTTAATACTTAACAAAAATAGATACCAAAGGATCGTAATAGTTTTGTGCCTTTCGAAACTTGGAACATAATCCTCTAATCATGGTGAAAGATCTTCAACATCTCCCATAAAGATCTTCCCCTTTTGTTTTCTTAACTAAAACCTTTCTTTAAATACTGGGGAAAAGAAAACATATAAAGGGTGAGCTCCAATTCTCAGTAATGTTAATCATGGAGAAAATAAATAAAATCATATACATTTGAACTAAAAAAACATGAATATAATGTTTAAACATCAAAATCCTGAGCAATGACATAAAACATGGAAGTACGTAAGGCATAGATCATAATGAAACATTAATCATGATAAAATATCATGGGAATAAAACATGTAAATGTGGAAAACCATTAAGCACATGATATGATTTCCATATTAGCCAAGGCATTTCTCCCAAGACCATCTTAGTGGACAAAGTCCCTTTCTGAATCAAGTTCACTCCTCGTTCCAGTCTTGTATCACTGAACCAGATTAACTTACCATTTAAGACATGTCTATCTCATGAGATATAAGTCGTTAACCAATGAATTTGAGGGATATATAGGTCCCAACCATCTCATAATTAAATCATTACTTCGTGTTCCACAAAATCATTAATCATATATCCTTGCATAACCCATGTAATAGAATGGGATTCTTAAACATCATGCCATCATAACATAATCCATATAAAAAAATGGATATAATTTCCTCATAAGAAGAATCAAAACATGTAAATAATAGATACATTATACTTGAAACATAATCGTACTAAATAATTTCATCTTAGATGGAAAATAGTTTTGACAAAACACTTGAAAAGAATTATTGAGGAAAATATCCTTTCTTGTTTAAAATCATTTTCTTTTCACAAAATTCCACACAATTTTAAAAGAAAAGGATTTTATTGAAAATAACCATGAAATATTGTAGAGTAAGTTTTAATTAAGAAAATGAATTATGAAATTGTAAAAATCTATTCATTCTGTATAAGTTAAAAAACAATCTCTTCGTACTTTTATCGGAAAAGTCTAAAAAGTTCATCGTATGGTAAACAAAAGAATGATTCCTTCCATAACACAATGTAAAAGTCAAAGAGGGGTAAACATGACTTTAAACATACATTTAAGAATATTAAACACTTTATAAAAAACATTTTTATGGACATGTATGAAAAAATATAACCCCAATAAATACTTACGAATAAACAATCTTAGATAAAAACAAGATTGGAAAAGTTATCCCTTACCTTAGGTCCAATATGCTTCGTACGTATCCAAACCTCCTGTATAATTATTTAAAAATGTCATTTAATTATTAAAGAATCATATTAATTGTTATGATATCATATATGTTTCACTTATGACTTTATATTACCTGTTCTTTTGTAAATTCCATGTTAAAGCAGCGTTTTGGGTAAAATCGTTTCATTTATCGTACATGTTTCTACATGTTGTTCTTGATATTATTACTTATATCCTGATTTACATAATTACATAATGTAAAACATGATTTATATATAATATATATTCAGTATATAAATATATATGATAGATCAATAAATGGAATGAAATACACCGTTCATGGAGACGGTAGGTCGTGCATACACATGAATGCTGTTTTCATTTCCTTATTGAATTAAATGGAATTAAGTAAATGAAAAATATATGTTCATAAATACAGTATCATTATTATGTAATATATTTCATTATTATGTATTATATATACTTTATAATCATACTTTAATGGTTAATCATGGAAAATGAATCTCATCGCGTTCGTGGAGACGGTAGTCCGTACATACGCACGAGCGATGATATCATTCCCATAATCATGGAATTGTATTGAAGTGTATTTATACTATTTAAGAATCAATATAATTTTAAAATAATCATATATAGTTATTATTTACACCATTATACCCATCCAAGTAAGGTGGTGGGGGAAAACAGATTACACCACGGTGTAGAGACGGTATTTCGTACGTATGCACGTGCCGTGATTTCATTTTTCATAGGATGGATAGAAGGTGAAATAGGGTTGTTTCATATTTATAATAACATATCATTATATTATTTATACTGATTTTATTACTTCATAATGAAACAACTAAATAAGAGGAAGTAGAAGAAGAAATAAATTTGAAATAATCAGTAACAGATATTACCTCTTCTTTAACACGCCTATTTCAAACCTCCTCTTAGGGAACTAAAATTGGTCTTTGAAGAAGACAAGTACCACTAGTATATTTATAGGGAAGTTGAGAAGGGAAATGGGCAGGGGTTGGTCGAGAATGAAGGCTCAAAATGGAGTAAAGCGAAGAGGGAGGAGGTGCCCTTTTATAAGGGAGGAAAGGGGCACTTTAGGAAAAACATAAAATATTAATTTATAATAAAGTCATATTCGGTTTATAATAGTTCAAAATTGATTTATTTCATAGATAGTGTAGTTATGGGTCTAAATACTCTCACCCAATTGGTTTTAGACAAGTTTAGGTTACTATTTTAACCTTATCATTTAGATTTAACTCTAAGTTAAATAATTTATCTTTTACCGTGTCTTCTTGTTTTCATACACTATATGGTTAATAAACATACTATAACAAGCCAAAAGAACCCCAAGTGGTTCATTATTAATATATATAACCTTATCTAAGTCATGTATCCGATATTTAGATTTTTAGGAATAAAATATCAATTAATTATATAATATTTGTTTTAAAAACAATTTTATGTCAATTTTGACACTATTTGGTAATTGATTTTTGTGAAAATAATAACCGCATGATTAATTCAAAAAAATATATTTAAATCAACAATTATATGTCATATTAACCTATACAATTAGTTTAATTAATAAAAAGTCTCAGATTACATTTATTTGGGTATTTATAACATCAATTATGTTAATATTTCATTAATAAGGTAATTACTGCATCATCATTGTATCATAAATAAATTAAATTATTTAGTGTCTAAAAATTATAAATAAAATACCATTATGTTGGAAATAGTTTTACCTTTTTTATGAATATTTATAGTCAAATTTATCTTATGTATAACCTTATATTAAAAATTTTGTACTTATTAAACTTCGATTTTAACTCTTTTAACTCTTCTTTGAATTAAATAATAATAAATGTCCTAATCTAATCCAAGTGGACCTAAATGATAATATTATATTCCAATGGTTTTTTTGGTCTAATTATACTTATCCAATAGTATTAGGACATGTTTTAGGGTAATAATAATATCATGTTTACCCTTAATTACCCTATTTACTTTTAATTGTGGTAAATAAAAGTAAAAAGTTATTATTCACCAAAAATTATTTTTATCTTATTGAACCACATTTTACTCTTTGATATTAAATGTCTCTCTCGGATTTTCAAAATTCCACTCACAGAAGCGGTAAAATTAAGTTTTATGTAAATTTGCAAATTCTCCTAGGAGGTTGGTAAAAGACGGTGAAAATATCAATAAAAGTTTTATATATCTACAATTATTATAAAATGACTATAATGAATTAAATTGAATTTATATAGGTATTATGTATCAATTTTTGCCTAAAATAAATTTAAATAAAATAAATAATTATTTCAATAAAAAGTCGGTTTTTAAATAGTAAAACAGTGTTTTCACTATTCATCAAAAATTGAAAGTTTTTAGAAAAATACCAAAAATTCACCTTAGGCTAATTTCGATATTCCGAATCCAAAAATGAACTCCATTTTGAATGATAAAATTAATAAAATTTCAAAAAGTGGGTATTACTATTCATAAAAACTAGTTCATAATAATATTATAATAATATCTCATTTAGTGAAACCCGGTATTGAGTACAACACACGCTATCGAGGAAGGTTGCTCTGGCATGCAACATAAGTCTAGAATATTGTTTGTGTATACTATAAGCTAATACACTATTGCGTATAGCATAATCTAATCTTGGTGTAGCGTACAACACAAGACATCAATTAAATTAAAAAAAAATATTTCTCATAAAATCTTGGGGTGTTATAGGAAATGTGAAAACAACTTAAAACACTACATCATAAACATAGTTCAAGGAAAACTGAAAAGTCATCATGATGTAAAAAAGTTTCATGATGTAATTGGTTCACTTCCCAATCCCTTTCATGACATCTCATAAGACTAAAACATTACCCAATGCATTAGAGCACTATATAATTTCTGGCACACCCATCACTTTCACTTCAACATCGATCATAAAACATGGAATCATTTATAATCAAATTTTATTCCAAGATCAAGGAGTTTAGAATAAATACATGTAAGTACCCAATAAAATTAGTATAAGTTCATGAATTTTAACACCATTGATAGGAAATGGTTATGGGTATTCACAACATAATTGTTTGGCATGAATAATCATGGTGTAATTTCGGAAGCATAACAGGGAATATAAATGTTATTGGAAGGGATGAATCGGTGTAAAAGGGGTATATAATCATTTAAACATAAAATTAATATTAATAAGGATATTTAAAAACATATACCATCATTAGTAATTGGATAAAAAGACATAAAATAATTAAGAAACTTGAATAAAGAGAAGAAGGAGAGGATCCCTTACCTTAAGAGGGTTATTAAAAATGCTTGGTAGGATCTTCTTAAGAGATTGGGGAACCTTTAGAGGACTCTAGAGAGGGGATGTAAGAGTAATGAAATGATCCAATGTTTCTCAATGAGAGGAATGAAATTTCATGTGGATTTATATAGGAAAACAGTGGGGAATTATTTATTATATTTCAAACATAGGTTTTGGAATCTATATAAAAAAATAACCAGAAATAATTACCATGGTTTTTCCATGGTTTCTTACAAATAAGGGTGGTTTTCATTATTTTATAAGGCTAGGGGCCGAAATTATTAAAATAGTTGTAACGACCCATACTTTAATCAATGGAAATTATCCCTTATGGAAGTAATTTCATATAGTATAAATCTCATAAAATCACTTTTAGACCATAATAAAAACATTATAAATGAAGAATTATTATTTCAAGAAGATAAAGAAATAATACTGATGAAATCGTAACTTCATCTTAAGAATAGTAATATGACCCTTATGAATAGTAAACTGACCAAATGAATAGTAGCCTCACCCATGAAAGTATAAATAATATTTATGCATCTTATAAGTTAAAATATAATATAATTATATCATAGTATATGTAAGGAAATGTTTTAAAAATTATAATTATGTATTGGTATTTGTATAAGAAATAAATATTTAATTACAATTTTATGATTAATTTAATGATTTAAAAGAAAATTTATTTTCATAAATTGTATTCATGAATTAATTTTTTTATGTCATGTGATTTTAAGATAATTTTATTAGACCTTAAGTAATTTTCCAAAGTGTTATAAAATCATTTATAATTTTAAAATATGTATTTTATAAGTAAATGGTGATTTTAATTAAAATTAAATTACTCATATTTGTAGAATTATTTTCATAAAATTGAGTTCATTTTTGAATTATAGACCTTGAAAAATGGTTAGAGTAAATTTTTTAAGTTTTTCTGAAATACATGAATTTTTTGTGAATATGAAATACGGTAATTTATAGTATATATATATATATATATTATAAGTTAAACACGGTATTAATTGATTCATTGATAATGTAAGGACCATTTGTTTGAACTCACATGATATAATTACTATATTTAGTATTAATAATCAACGTTATTTCTTTTATTTAGAAAAACAATAAACTAATTATTTAAATAACGAGAAAACACCCCTCTCCTCCACTATATATACCACCCCTCACACCCTCTTCTCCTCACACCTATAAAGTTTATACCCTTTCCCAAATTATACCCAATAATATTTAATATCCTCTCTTCCACATCTATTATCTCTTGGTATCATTAAAATACCAAATCCTTTCCCTAAGTCAGTCCTCAAGGAGGATAAATTCAAGAGGTAAAGCCTCTCTCTTCCTTTTAAATTTCATTTCCTTTTTCTCTAATAATAACCTTCTATAATAAAAATGGAATGATAAGTCCAATTTGTTTGATATACTTATATTCTATCATGATAATGTAACATCCATCAATAAATTCCTCCCTCTTTTTCTTTTATTCTAAAAATGAAATTGTCGCCCGTGATGTGTCAATTTACCGACATCATCGGCGATGCACTTTCATTTCAAATTAACTCCTTAAATGATGTTAATAAAACCATTATAATGGTTTAAAAATATTATAGATTAAATGTTACAACCCTATTTATAATATCATTTAAGCTTATTTTATACCATTAATAACATATAATAATAATTCTAGATTTCTATCCTCATTTCACATGGACATTCATTCATGAATACAAGAAAACCAATCATGAAAACCAAGAAAATAAATTCTCCCAAATGATGAAATTAAAATATTTTAACTCATCTAAAAGTCTATAAATGAACATAATAAAAATAAAATTAATAAAATTTATGTATAAAATGTTTTTAAAATTTTAATTAATTAATCTAATGTGATTATACAAGATACTTATGTGAAGGAGGCTTTTAGACATAGGGTAAGGGGAATTCCTGAACCCAACTCTCTTTCTTTAGGTTTTCCCTTTTTCACCCCATTTCTAGTATGGATATTCCATAAATATACTATATTCATTATTATGTTACCCTTTTTTGGGATATATGTGTTTTATAATTGAGTTTATGACAAAAACTATGTTTTCCAAAAGAACTTTTCTTTCAAACAAACACACCTTTTACTTCTCGATATTGTATCTTCTTCACTCAAGGTTGATTATTCTTATATAAAGTATGTTACTCCCTATTTAATTTGGGAACCCAAATTTTATGAATTTATTGTTATCAAAATGAAATTAATTCCATTATATGGGTTATTATATGCTAACTATTGATATATGTTCTATGTGGCATGCATGATAATGTAAATGTTGTGATGTGACAGGTGCACCAAGAATTATATAGAGAAATATAAATGTTATGATGTGGAGGGTGCACCCATAATTATATAGAAATCTAATTCATTGGTTAATATAATTAATATCATGAGACAAATTGACATATGCATGAAAAATATTCTATCGTTATTCACAACTATATATGGTAGTTGACCGCTAATATATATTGTTTCATTTCTATGAATTACCACAGTCCATGCCATTATCTAATGATTCTTCTCTTGATTATGATTGTATTCCTATTTTATGATAATAATGATTATGCTCAAGTGGGTTATATTGTTTAAGTCTCTTATCTATCCTCTTTATAGGATTTTATCTCACCCCTTTTTGAGTTATATCCTTAAGTGATTACATGTACTAAAGATAATTCAAGGGCCAATAAGAATCTAGAGAAGATGGAATTAAATAAATGTTTATTTTTTTAAATGTTGTGTATGGTCTAAATATTCCCAAGACACTAAACCTTTGGATCATCATTGTGTAATAATTTTATGTTTTTTCCTTTAAAATTATCTAATATTAAAATAAGAAAAACTAGGGTCTCTATAGTTGGTATTAGAGGAGGGTTTTGTAAATTTGGGAATTAGTATTAGAGAACCTTAGTAAAAAACCCTTAGTATAAGGTTAAGTATAAATAAGCACCCATGAATCTTTGTTTTACAAAATTTTAAACATATGGATCTCGCAATATATTCCTTTAGACTTATTTTCACAAAGAAATAATTTATTTATTAATGACTTGCTGACTTATGTTTTCTTATAACCATTTATATTTTAGAAAATGTTGGGAACTAGGAGAAACCAGGCCAACAACCCATGTGAGGGAAAATGAAGTGATTGTACGAATGACATCCCCAGTTCTTTGGGAGGTCGAGTTCAAAATTTCATATTGATTATTACCCTTTTGTCTCGGGTTTTGAAAAATGACCTGAATAATGTGGGATTCCCACCTTCACATAAGAGGGAGAAACTGTCTATTAAGTGTTTTATGTTGAAACGACCATTATTGTTTAGTGGATATTCCAATACACTAGTTATGAAATAGTGGGTCAAATATATGGAGAATATACTTTTTGTTCATCATTTCTCTAAGATGGAGAAATTGAATCTCATTATTTATCATCTAGATGGATAGGCCTATTAATGGTGGTCTTTGATTAAGTACACCAAGCCAAGGGAAAAAATTGAATAGATGGAGTTGGAAGACTTTAAGATAATTTTTCTTAACATGTATTTCCATCAAAATCATTTAATTAATATGGATAGAGAATTTATAGAGATGAAGGAAAATAAAGGTGAATCTTTTATGGCTTATGAATAAATTTTCATGAGTATTTCAAGGAATGCTTCTAGTTTCTTCATCAACAATGATAGATAATTTTATAGATTCTTTAGTGTTTTAAAACCACACCTTCAAAAGGCTCTTAGAATTATAGAAATTGGGAGTTATTAAGAATTCGTTTGATGTGATATCAAGGTGTAGATATAGTTTTTAGAATGGTCCCATGGATATGGTGATAAGAAAAGAAATATGGAGTTTCAAGTGAGAGGATCAAATGGGAAGGTGGAAAGAAAAATTAGCCACCCACATGTCAAAAGTGTGAGAAGAAGCATCATGCGAACTACCTCAAAAAGATAGGGAAATTCTTGAAGTGTAGGAGATAAGGTCACTAAACTCATTAATATCAAAAAAACATGAGGAAGTAGGAAAATGTGGTGAAAGAAAGGATAGAACCACCCATGTTCTAATGCTTTAACTATAGGGAAAAAGGTAACTATGTAGGCCAGTGCACTAAACCTCAAGTTTTTTAGGGTAGTCAGCATCATCATCCACCAAAGCCAACGGAGAAAGGTAAGGCTTATTCCGTCACTAATACTAAAGTGGAGAAAGAAAATGAAGTCGTACAGGGTATAAATTCTATTCACTCAAGAATGGAAAAAATATTATTTGATTCTTGTTATACACATTACTTTATAACTTGCATGTTTTCTAGAACTATTGAATTGAATCCCCAAAACATTAAAGTAGAGATATATGTAAAGACGCCTAGTGGCAAAATCATTGCAACCCAAGTATTGTACTCATCTACTATTGGTGTATGTGGGATGATTCTTCCAGCGACTCTCATAATACTTCCCTTGGTGGAATGTTTTTATATAATAGGGATGGATTGACACTCATTGTATAGATCACATATAAACTATTGGGAAAAGGAAATATATTTTCATACTCTGAATCATCGCATGATCCACTATAAATTCAAGGAATATCATGAATCTCTTTTTGAAAATACTTCAATGGTGTGGGTGTTGATTCCCTATGAAGAAGCATAACTCACTTAAATGGTTAATTCAACAGAATTTATCAACCTAAGAGAA
Organism: Viscum album; assembly: GCA_963277665.1. NCBI lineage: Eukaryota > Viridiplantae > Streptophyta > Magnoliopsida > Santalales > Viscaceae > Viscum > Viscum album. The sequence continues at coordinate 157,965,423 of OY728155.1, read as the reverse complement.
ATTCCCTTCATTAGGGAATACAGTTATGTACTTTTTGAAGTGTTACCCGGACCTCCCCTAGATTGTGAGGTAGAGTTATCAATAGAACTCATACCCTAAGCTACTCATATCTCAAAGTGTCCCTATATAATGAATCCTATCAAACTGGAAAAGTTAATGAAGCATCTATAAGAGAATTTGGGAAAAGGGTTCATACACCCTGGTGAATCACCATGGGTTATGCTAGTTCTCTTTGTTAAGAATAAGGATAAATCAATGAGGTTGTGTATTAATTATCAGGAACTCATCAATATAACTCTAAAGAATAGGTATCATATTATAAGGATTGATGCCTTGTTTGATTAGTTACAAGGAGCTCAATACTTATCAAAGGTGGATCTTCGTTTTGGATATCATTAGCTAAAGGTGAAGAAGGAAGATATTTAGAAAACCACATTCTATACAAGGTATGGGCACTATGAGTTTCTAGTGATTCCCTTTAGACTTACTAATTTCCCTAAAATATTCGTGGATTTGAGGAATAGAGTCTTTAGACATTAACTTAAAAAAATTGGTCATGTTTATTAATGATATTATCATATACTCCAAGGGAATGGAAGAATATGAAGAATATATAAGGATTGTGTTTGTGACATTAAGGAAGGATAAGTTGTACGCCATGTTCAGAAAGTGTTAATTTTGGATCTAACGATTCACATTCTTGGGACATGTAATCACAAGTGATTTAATTTTTGTGGACCCTTCAAAACCAAAGGAAATTGAGGAATGGATCATACCCTTTAGTGTCACAAAAATCCATATTTTTCTTGTATCAGTTAGGTACTACCAAAATTTTTTGAAAACTTTATCATGATTATCAACCCTACTAACTAAGTTTATAAGGAAAGGGGTAAAGTATGTCTGGACGGAAGAATGTGAGGAATTATTTAAGGATCTAAATAGAAGGTTGTTCATTTCACCTGAGCTCATATTACCAAGATGTTTAGAATGTTTTGTGATATAAGGTGATTCTTCAATTAAATTCTTGGGTTGTGTAATCAAAAAAATTATAATGTGATAGCTTATGCCTCAAGGTAGTTGAAGATCCATGGGAAGAACTACCCAATGCATGATCTAGAGTTAGTAACTATGATTTTTACCTCAAAATCTAGTGCCACTACCTCTATAGTGGGAAGTTTGACATATATACCAATCATAATATTCTAAACCATATATTAAAAAAAAGATCTCAACATGCGTCAAAGTATATGGTTATATCTAGTAAAATACTATAATTACTCTATTCACTATCATCCTAGGAAGGTAAACAAGGTAACTGATGCTCTTATTATAAAAAACCTGCTAATATACCCATGTTTTGGATTTAAAAATACCCTATCTTCATGAATATTCAAAGGATAGATTTTGAAATCATAACATAGTGTATACATCCTATCTTTCCCAAAATATTGTCTAACCATCTATCCAAGAGAAAATTAAGGAGTCATAAATGGATGATCTGGAGTTACAAAATAAGGTGAATGTAGTAAATAAAGGGAATCTACAAGAGTTCCATATTGATTATAATGGTGTGATTTGGTTTGGAATAAGGGTTTGTATGCCTTCATCACCTGGGATAAAGAAAGAGCTATTGGAAAATACACATAGCCAAACTTTATATATCCATCCTATGAGTAACAAGATTTACTTTGCTCTCTGAGAAAAATTCTGGTGGGACAAAATGAAAAAGGTGATTGCGGAGTATATCTCAAGGTTCTTGATGTATCATAAAGTTAATTACCAGTGATAAAATCCCAAAGGGATGATTCAACCATTTCTTATACTGATATGGAAATGGTATAATGTCGCTATGGACTTTCTCACAAGTCTCCTGAAGATATAAAAATGAAATAATGTTATATGGGTTGTGGTGGACTGACTCACCAAGGCTTCCCACTTTATCTCTATTCAGTAATATCTCTCACTTGAACAACTTATAAATATATATATGAATGAAGTAGTGAGACTGCATGGAGTTCCACTCTCAATTATCTCTAATCATACTTCTAGGTTATCATATAAATTTTATAGGAGTCTTAAATATAATATGAGTGCTAAGTTAAATTTCATCACGGACTATCACCTCCAAACTGATGTCTAATCTGAAAAGACAATTCAGAAACTCGAAGATATGATAATATCATTCTATTTAGAATTTAAAGAAGTATAGGATCAGAATCTCCCATTGTTTGAGTTCTCATATAATAATAGCTTCTGCTTGAGAATTCAGATTGATCCATATGAATCTCTATATGGAAATAGAAGTATAAATCCAACTTTTGGGGATGAAGTTGGTGAAATAAATCTACATGGACCTAATCTTGTGCAATAGATGATAGAGAATGTTCAATCCATAAAACAACATATCAAATCTTCTTAGAGTTGATAAAAAAGTTACATTGACAACTATCGAACAGACTTAGAGTTCAATGTTGGAGATAAATTATTCCTTTGAATATCACCATGGAATAAAGTCATGCGGTTTGAAAAGAAAGGGAAGTTAATCCCAAGGTACATTGGCCCCTATGAGATCCTTTATCACATAGGATTCATGTCCTATGGCCTTTCACTTTCACTGAATATGGATCAAGTTCATGATGTGTTCCATGTATCACTCCTAAGGAAGTACATACTATATCCCTCACATGTACTGAACTTTGAAGTGGTACAGCTGGAAGATGATACCACTTATGAGGAGCAACCAATAATGATCCTGGATAGAAGATATATGGTTTTACACAACAATAAAATCCACCTTGTTAATGTTTTATGGAGGAACCATAAGTGTGAAGAATCATCTTGGGAACCAGAGGAGGCGGTGAAGGATAATTACCTTCACCTATTTATGTAAAATGAAATTTCAAGTGAGAAATTTGAAAAGGGGAAAAGAATGTAATGACCCAAACTTTTATCAACAAAATTTCTCCATTACTAACATAATTTAATATAGTATAAATCTCATAAAATCACATATAGATTATAATAAAAACATTATAAATGAATAATTAGTATTTGTATAAGTTAAGAAAACAATACTGATGAAATATTAACTGGAACTTAAGAATAAAAATATGAACCTTATGAATAGTTAAGTGGAAAATGAATAGTATCCTCACCCATGAAAGTATATATAAAATTTAGGCATATTATTAGTGAAAATATGATATAATTATATCATAGTATAAGTAATGAAATATTTTTAAAATAATTATTCAAGTTTTGGTATTTTTATTAGTCATAAATATTTAATTACAATTTTATGATTAATTTAATAATTTAAAATAAAATTTGTTTTCATAAAATTTATTTATTAATTTATTTTTTTATGTCTTATGATTTTAAGATAATTTTATGACACCGTAAGTAATTTTTTAAAGTGTTATAAAATCAATTATAATTTTAAAATAAATATTTTCCAAGTAAATGATGATATTAATTAAAAATTAAATTACTCATATTTAAAAAATTATTTTTATAAAATAGAGCTCATTTTTATATTTTACACGTATAATAATGGTTAGGGTGAATTTTTTGGATTTTTCTAAAATACGTAATTTTTTGGTGAATAGTGAAATACGGTAATTTACAGTATATATACATTATAAGTTAAATACACTATTCATTGTGTATTCACCTATGTAATAACCATTGGTTCGAACTCAAATTATCTAATTATTTTATTTAGTCTCAAGAATAACCATTATTTCTTGTATTAAGAAAAATAATAAACTAATGAATTAAATAATGAGAAAACAACCCATCTCCTCTACTAATGATACCACCCCTCACACCCTCTTCTCCTCACACATCTCAAGCTTTGAGACATTCAAAAATACTACCCAATACTCTTCTGAAGCCCCTATCCCATTTCCAGGAGCTCTTTGCCTCACCAAAAGACCAAAACCATTCCCTAAGGAGGTCCTCAAGGAGGATAAATTCAAGTGGTAAATCCTATCTCTCTTTCTTTCAAATTCTAGTTATTTATTCTCTCTTGTACTCACATTAACTTATAAAAAATTGTAATGATAAATATATTATGTTTTATGTACTGGTATTCTGCCATTATAATGGAATATCTGTCAATAAACTCCTTCCTCTCACTCTCTCTTTTATTCAAGAAATGAAATCGTCGCCTATGATCTGTCAATTTACCGCATCGTGGGTGATGCACTTTAATTTTAATTTAATGTCTTCAAGGATGTTAATAAAACCATTATAATGGTTTAAATATATTATAATGTTTTTTTACAACACTATTTATATTCCATAAATAACTTATACACATAATACTAAATTATAAAACAAAATGAGTTTGTTGTGATCGAAAAACTGCCAAAATTAACTTAAAATGATCATCATTAACATTTATCTAATGATTCATCCTAATTCCATATAAAAATTATGTATAAGATAATTTAAGATTCTAGAAGATCATTAATAACATATATTAACAATTCTTGATATTTATTCCTCATTTTACACTGGCTTCCATCCATGAATTCAAGAAAACCAATCATGAAAACCATGAAAACGAATGCTCATGAACGATGAAATTAAACTATATAACTCATATAAAAGGTCATAAATTAACATAATAAAACTATAATAAATAAAATTAATATACTAAATGTTCTGTATTTTTTAATTAATTAATATAATGTGATTATACAGGATAGTAACTAGAATGATGCTTTCGGACACAAGGTTAGGGGAATTCTCAAACCCAACACTCTCTCTTTGGGTTTTCCCTCTTCCACCCCATTTTCAGTATTGATATTCCTTAAATATCATTTATTCATCATTATCTTACCCTTTATGGGATATTCATGTTTTTTACTTGAGTTGATAATAAAAAATACGTTTTCCAAAAAAATTATTTCAAAAAAAACAATCATTTTACTTTTAGAGATTGTTTCTTCTTTACTCAAGGTTGATGATTCTTATATCAAGTATGTTACTCCCTCTTTCATTTGGGAATGCAAATTTTATGAATCTATGATTATGAAATGAAACCCATTCCTTTACATGGGTTATTATATTTTTAATATTTATATATGTTCTATGGGGCCTGCATGATAATGTAAATGTTGTGATGTGATGGGTGCACCTAGAATTATATAACACAATTAAAATGTTATGATGTAAAGGGTGTTCCCAAGATTATATAACAATCCAATGCATTGGGTAATGTAATTAATATCATGACACAAGGTGAAATATGATTGAACATGATGCTAAATTTGTTTAAAACTATGTCTGGTAGATGACCAATATGACATGATGTTTCATTTTTATGAATTTCCACAATCCATGCCTTTATCTAATGCTTCTTCTCATGATTATGATCCTATGCCTATGTTTTGATGATAAGGATTCTGATCACCCATGTTATATTGTTTCATGCTCTTATATATCCACTTACTGGGATTTTAGATCACCCCTTTTTTGATTTATATCCTTAGGTGATTTCATGTACTAAGGAGAATTCAATGGCCCATAAGAGGATAGATAATATGAGATTAAATAAATTTTTATGTTTTATTTTGTAAATTTTAGGTATCCTACTAATTTTCCCAAGACACTAAACCTTTGTATCCTCATTGCGTAATGATTTTATGTTGTTTTACATTAAAATTATGTAATATTTATTTAAGAAAAACTAGGGTCACTATAATAATACCCTTGATCATGTGTAAGTGTGCCGTGTTTATAAAGTAATTATTTTAAAATGTTAAAGAATATAATAGGTTTTGGAGGATTCATAAATCCTTTATAAAATTTTTCAAAAAAAAATTAATATTACCCTATTTTAAATTTAAAACACATATTTGGTCATGAATACCATTTATGGTGTTTACTACATCATTTTTTAGTCATCATGACGACATAATACACACCGTATAATTATACCATATTTAATTTTTACCCAAAAATTCAACTGTCTCAGAAAATTATGAAAAATTAAATGTTGGATAATTTCTATATTATGATACCAAAAATAATATTTATTTTATTGAAATAATTTTCAAAATATGATAATTTTCACTTTTAAAATTATAATTTACATTTTTTAAGAAATGTGGGTTTTTTTACAACAAAACTTTTCGAACCCTTATAAAAACTACATTTGAATTAAAAAAATTATATGATAATTTATATTTAATAAAAAATATTTAATATCAAAATTTTAATAAAATATTATATATTTAAAAAATAAATTAATTCATAAAATATATAATTTTAATTTTAGTATTACCCAAAAATATAATTTTTGTTTTACTATATCAAAATAAAAAAACCTTTATAAAGAATTAATAATAAAATTAAAATATATTAATTATTTTATACAATATGATTATTATTATTATTAGGGTCTTGATAAATATCCCTTTGATACACTATCAAACTCCCTAAGAGTATGGTGTGTTATGGTGATACTTTCATGGGTTGGTTTGGTGTACATACTTTGGGTCATCATCTCGATGTGCTTGAACTGTGCCTATAAACAGTTTCACTTGTGCTTTTGTTGTTGGATATTATGTTTTCCATGGTTAAGAGAAACTCACATACATGATATATCCCATGGAATCTTATATAAATGGGATTCATAGGGTATAATTCTTCTGGTTAAGGCCATCACTTCCCTTGTCTATAACCATTGGATTTATTAAAACCCTTTATTTATACTCTTCAATAGCTATATTATATACAATAAATACACTTAATGAAATTTTATGTTCGATAGGATACAATGAAATGAACTAAATTCATGTATTTTCTATATCCATAATATATAATAATTCATTTAATTAAATTTAAAGGGGAATTTAATTTATAAATGTTTGGGTCATTACAATATTCATAGTTCTTAAGAGGGTGATCAGTGTTCCTCACTCCAACATAACTTCATAACTCACTTACATAGATATAGTTGCATATACATTCCCTTTTCTTGAAAGCCTTTAGTATATATCATCCTCATTTTCCTTAGATTAGGTCATTGATTTGGATAATGTCGTTGTTCCCCACATTTAAGATAGTGAATTGTAAGTGATAGATTATGATTAACTCTATTTTACTTTCACTATGTCCCCTAATCTCTTCACTTTTAATCTATAGTTTTTTTCCTTAGGCTCTCTTTTACTGTAGATAGAACCTATTCCAATTATTTTGATACATTTTCTTTTTTTCTTCTTACCATATTTTTTACAAGAAGAATATTGAATTTTCTTTTCATTATCACCATTATCACCTGAACATTCATGATACCATATCCTTCTCTTATTTGGTATTCTTGGAAACTAATCTATTTTCCAATCATTAATCATAAGTCATGATAGATTATTTGGAATAATCAAAACGTTTCTAACACTATTTCATGTCCCATTAGGTTTCTTGTGGGTAAAATCTTTATATTTTCCATGGAATCCATTTCTAACATGGTTTCTTTAGGATTTATACATTAATAAAATGAAAAATAATAAAACATGAGTGATGAATAATTAACAACAGAAGATAATTATTATAATATAATTACATGAAAAATACAACCTCAAAATATCTTAATTTTTAAAAAAATTACATAATATTTTAGTTCGACCTAAATCTCTCTAAGTTCAATATAGGTTTCTTTATGTATGGTTATTTTTTACTTCATATCTAAAATCCTTAACATAATAAATCCTTTAAAATTGGTTATAAAGATAATGTTATTAATAAAATCATATATCCAACAAGCTTCAAGCCATGTGTGTATTTAGGAATCATTTCTATGCACAATGTAATGATTGGGTTAATATCTAGCATTCCATTTTCAAATGTATTACCCCTTGGTGAATTTTTGTCAAAGATTTCTTCCACTTTTAGTATCCAAATAGTAACTTTACTGATAGTAAAACCATGAAATATTTACTGTAAAAAAATTCAATATGTTATCTTATACTTAGACTTATCCCTTAGATTTATCCCTAGGGTTTTCCCTAAATTTCTCTTATACCAGTCCCTAAAATTTACAATATTACCTCAAATAACCTATGGTTATAACTATACCTTTGAAATTATAATCAACCTTAACTTATCAACCCCTAAATATTCCTCAACTAAAATCTTAATCTCTAAAGTTATCTAAACCCTTATTTGATACTATCCATGGAACCCCGCATATGTGACCATCAAGATTTCATAAATAAAAAAATTATTACGTTACTATATATTTATAAGACCATTTTAGTTTAGAGTTTTATATAATTAGGAAAAACATTAACTAACAAAACTCATCTATTTTTCTACTTATAAACATTTTTTCCACTATATAAGAAACTACTTAGTCCATAAAAAGTCCTCAACATCTCCCACAAATTCCCCTCACAAGATACCCTTATATACATATTATATGTTTTAGTTTTCTTCATAACATCTAGAAATGGAATCATAATAATGGGTGATATCGTATTCTCAGTAAGGGTAAACATAAGCGATAATAATCAAAGATCATGGGTGAACATAAGATGGTAATGGAGGTATAATCATGATACATAACAATGTTATACCTAATTAATAATATATCATAAATCATGGAATAATCTATGTTATAACAAAGTAAATGAATCAAAAATGTGTATAAAAATGAGTGAATAAACATGATTCATGATATCATAACATAGGCCTAATAATAAGCATAAAAATTTGGAACAAACAAAATCAAAGGAACACATTATGAACTAATAAAAGTATGTACACCCTTTATATTTTGAAAAATCCAAGTATGTCAACCCTTTTAGTTTTGAAAAAAAAAATCTATGTATGTCCATACATTATAATATCATGAGATATAAGTTCTTAACCAATGAATTAGTGGTTGATATAGGACCCCACCCATCATTCATCCCTAAATATGAGTGCCACTTGAAATTAGTCATTCATCATATAATAAAGAACCCAAGAAAGAAAAATGGGTTTCATATCCTTTTCAAAATGGATTCACATAAGGGGTCATTTATAAATTTATCATTAATAATAACATGATAAACCCATATAAAATAAATTGGTATCTATGAAAATCAATTAATTTCTATGTAAACACCATTTTGTTCAAATAAATAAAAAAATGGTTATTCACATAGGAAAGGGAATAAAAGAAAAAATATGTTTATACAACAAAGATGATTTGTAAATAAAATGGAATTGATAAATCACTTATCTTGTAGAGAATTAGTATTTCTCACTAGTGAAAAAAAAGTAATGAATTAAATGGTAGATGAATAATACTTTAATAATAATAGTATAATTTAATTTTAAATGCATAATGAAAATATAAATTTCCCATGGAGAAACAATTTAAATAAATCTTTTATAATAATGGTAAAATAATTTAATTTATAAACCCCTAGAAATTGGGAAAGAGAAATGTAACAAGCATGAACCCCGTAACCTAGAGTAGTTGTCTACTTTACTACATTGTCATAAGATATAAGGAATCGTATCCCAAAGGGATTAGTAGTTTACTAGTCTTGGTAAACTAGATATATACATGATTCTCATATTACATTTGAATACACAAATTATAGCATAATTATATTTCAATAATATAATTATTACCTATATCAAATCCTTACAGATCATTCATAGTAAACTTCCTAGATTCCTTTTAAAGATAACAAAATAAATATGAGCTCAAATTATTCATAAGGGTTAAGTAAAGTGGATGTTATCATGAATAAATAAGCATAATAGACATGGAAAGGTAAATAATTAAACACAGATGTTATGTAATCACTAAACTAATAAGGAAATGCATCTGGATATAATTTCAATGAAAAAATACCTTAGACAATAATAAACATGAAAAGTTAAATAAATAAACACATATTCCATTTAAATAACTTTACTTTCATGGATATATAAGGAGTAATTAATATGGAAAGATAAATAATTGGAAAATATGTAATTTAATAAATAAATGAGAATTAAATACATCCAAAGATAATATCATTAGAAAAAATCTCATGGATAATGAAAACTTGATTCTTAATTAAAGTAATAATTAATTATTATATGTCATGATCTCAGGATTCATGAAACCTCTACCATCAAGACCTTTCACAAGAAGGTTTAAAACTGTAGGTAGAAACTTATTTAATTCTAGATAAATAATATTCCCCACAAGACTACTAATGAATTGATTGGATAGATAATTCTAGTCCCCACCCATCACTAAATGTCCAAATCATAACTCATATATCAAATAATCGATTTAATTCATGAACAATTTTCCTTATCATCAAATATCATTATTAAATAAAGAATATATATTTATCAAAAAATTTGTAGATAAACAAGAAACATTCAATATAGAACACCGTATATAAAAATTATATATGGTTTATGATTTAAACATGTCCATAATAAAAAATATGGTTATTTAGGGGAATTTTAATTTCTATTGATTATAGGAATGTGAATATTTATAGTGAAATTTAAGGACTGCAAAATAAAATCAATAAAACGTGAATGTCAATACTTTCCTTGGTCAAAATGATCATAAACTAGCCAAATAATCAATGATTATGGTATCAATACAATATATCACCAGTCAAGAATAAGTAGAATAAGATTTTCATCATTGATGAATATCAATTCCATGAAAAGATCCTTTAAAACATTTATGAGGAAAATAACTTTTAGAAATTGAAAATCACCTTTTAAAAATAAAATTTCAAAAAAAAATTTGAAGATAATTTTATTATAAAATAAAATTTTAAACTTATAAAACAATATTTTAGGCATTTACTGTTCATGGTGTCAGTAAATTTTGTTTATGTCATACATGTTAAAACAAGCATTCCTTTCACTTTTTTAGTAAAATACAAATGGGCCTTATTTTGAATTATAATTGAAAATTCCTTAAGAAAAAAAAAGTAGAAATTAAAAATGGGTAAAATTGTCATGACCCGTCCTCGGGGCCCATTCCGTGACTACCCCAAGCCTGACTTCCATAGGCCAGGGGCTGGCGACTAGCACCAAGGCATAAATCCTGATAAATGGGAAGGCATTGCCTTTATAAAAGTAAACAAAACACCACAAAGTACAAGTGGAAGTAATACACTAAGTACAAAAGAAAGTGCTGAAAATTAAATGGGCCAGAATACAAACCCAACTGAAAGTACAACTACAACTGAATGAAATTACAACAGAAACAATAAGTAGCTAGAATAATAGAAGCAGCTCCTAGGTCGTCCACCTCGGATCCCACCTGAAGGGTAGGTACGGATAGCGCGGCTCCTAGATGGTCCAGCACCAATCTTACCTGAAGGGTAGATACATATAGCCTCCACAACGCTCTCTCCCATCAACCTCCTCCGAGTATCTTCTCGTCGTGAAGTCCACCTCCGGATACTGACTCATCGTGAGTTCCACCTCCGGGTACCATCCAGTCCTCAAACACTCGGCCTTTATCAGCATTTCCCGTCGTCTACAACCCACACAATGAGGTGCGGGCATAGCCCATGTAGGGGTGAGTATACGATACTCAGAAGGGACCCCGAGACCCTCAAGGTCTCACTAAATCCAACAAGGATAACCAGAAATAAGGATCTCAACAGATAACCCTTACTTAGGTATAATCCCATACTTATACCTAAGTTATCAAGTAACCCATCTCAATCATGAGGAAACACAAAGGTTATTAAATCAACGGATAACCACTACCTAGGTATATGCCCATACATATACCTAAGTTATCAAGTGACTCGTCTCAATCATGAGGTAAACACAAAGGTCATAGACTCAGCTCAAACCAATATTTTCATTATCAAAACTGTAACTACTGAAGAGCTCCGCCTCTGACGAGTACAATGATCCTGTCATGTCTTCGAGGTACTTCTCACTAACCTAAGACTGCTGAGGTACTCCTCCTTTCGAGTACCGTGGTTCAGCCACCCAAACACAGTAGTGCTTCCCACCGGGGTCTGCCACCCAAACATAGTAGCGAACCCCCCCTAATAGCCTGCAGAGGTACTCCTTCTATTGAGTACCGCGGGTCTCCACCCAAACACATCAGTGATCTATCCTCAATGGGTCTGCACACAAACAAAGTAGTGCTCCGTCCACTGGGCTAGTCGACTCACTCCAAGTCGAGTCGGTCAAGTAGTCGTCAGGTCTCAGCTGGGTACACGGTCTCCGTACTCCATACGATCATCTACGGGAGGGTTCGCTCCATGGGCTGCAGGTCGATACTCCAAGTATCACAAAGTCCCATGAAGAAGTATCTCAAGGGACCTCCTCGTCATAGGGGTCTCAACGCAACAAACGGCGCATCAATCGGACGCCCGGTCTGTGAGTTATTATCCTTTTTGTCAGAGGGGCCCGGTTGGTTTTTGTACGAACCAACCTAGCTGCATCTCAACTGTACCCCAAACTCTCATAGGGTATACTCATAGGGATTTTTTATCAATGTTATTACCAACGTCGTTGATGGTTCGTCAAACGGTCGTCCGATCTGAAAGTTATCGGCTTTTCCGTTCCAGGGGCGCGGTTGGATTTCGGGTACAATCCAACCCGGCCTTACTCTAACTGTGTCCAAACCTGAGATTAATTATGCCAAAAGTTCCATCTCATCAAGAGGAATCCAAAAAATTCGACGTCATGTCAATTGGACATTTAGAGCTCAAGTTATAAGCGTTTCCGCTCCGCAGGCCCGGTTGGATTCGGGTTCGAACCAACCCGGTCGTACCCAAAGTTCTTCGAAACCTTGAGTGTAATATACCTAAAGACCATCTCGATCCAAGGATCCCATCTCAAGTGACATTGCATCGTTCGGAGGTCCATATCTCATGTTATGGGAGTTTGAATGGAACTGTCCGAAAATAGGGGGTTCGGGCCCGGTCTGACCCGGCCCGATACCCCCTGGGTCGGCCCGAACCTGGTCGACCCAACCCGGGTCCGGGTATGGACCATTAGGGCGCGGCCTGGACCGGCCCCGCCAGCGCGGCCTGGCCCAACGCGGGGGTCCAACCCAGTGCGGGCGGCCCGACCTGGCATGGGCGGTCCGGCCCGGCGCGGCCGGTCCGGTTGGCGCGGCCAGTCCGGCTGGCGTGCCGGTTGGACTGGTGTGGGCGTGGCCCACATGGCCAGTGAATAGTGGAGGGGGGTGATGTCCCACCTGGTTGACCGAAACGGCGCGGCAATTAAGCCGCACCTCCCCCTAAACCCGGAATGGCTTAGATGTTCTGGTCTGTCGTGGCTCAGCCGCGACGGTCTCCTCCGGCAGCGTGCTGCCGTCACCGGTCGCCGGCGTTGCCGCGCCAGTGTGGCATGCCTCCGCTACTTTCTGCGGACCACCGGACACGCTCCGGTGGTCTGTTCTGCCCGCCGTCTTCACCAGGGGTCATCTCGGGTCCCGTACTTTACGGTGGAGACCTCAAATTGTCTTTGCGGCACATTCCGTCATCGCCCGTCGATTCGCGCAGCAACAACAATTTGTGGATGGTTGTCGGGCCGTGTTTGTTTGGCCTAAGCACTCCATGTTAGGTGTTATCAAATGGAAAACATTTAAACACATGCTTTTAATCATTGATGATAGTATAATTCACATAAACACAAAATACGAAAAACCCCTACTTCGATGAAGTCATCGAATGAGGTTCGTTGCAGGAAACAGTTGTCGCGGAAGACGGCGTCACAAAACAATTCTCCATAAGAGTCATCGACATCGTGGTACACGGCATCGTGGAGAAGAGGATCTTCGATGTCACGGTACATGGCGTCACATCATCGATCTCCGAGGAATCAGAGTTATTCGTCGTCCTTCGTCGGAGGCCGGCGTTCTTCGTCGTTCTTCGCATTCTTCAACAAGGAAGAACGTTCTTCAAGACTAGAGTTCTCTTCTTTGTTCCACACAATGAAACAAAAATAATAAAATAAGGTTTCCCTTATTTTATTCCTCATGTCAACCCTTTCAAAATTCAAAAAGAATCCAGGAATTAATTAACGAGTATTGACCAATTGATGAGCTGTTTAATAAACCAAACAAATTCGAGAGTTGACTTGGAATTAAGTGGGGGTGCGGGTGCGTTACTCAATTAATTGCACGAAGGACGTTTTAAGGGATTTTAAGGGGTGGGGATCATGTGGGCCCCACCTCACTAATATCCTACCTAGTGGAGTTAGGATATAGTGGGTCCCACTCCAACCACCATGCCAAGGATTAAACTACTTAGAATATAAAATAAAACTTTTTGCACAAATTTTATTTTATTCATTAGTTAACCCATTTTTTTAATACCCACACCCGATCAAACGCAACTCTAGAAAAGGTGTTCCTATTCAATTTCTGGCACTACGGTTTCATCGTTGCCCTCAGATTTTGATTTCGAGCACCGGTTAAAAAGTTAGGAAAACCCGCTTGTTCGTTCACTGAACGTACCCAAGCTAAACTTCGGAAAATGATTCCGGGCACACCGGGTCTCGGAATCAGGTGCCGTTAGAAACTGCATTATTGTAAAATCCCAAAGAAAATTAAGAAAAAAATTTCCTTGAAATTTCCGGGTCTTTAAATTACTCCCACCTCAGGGCTTTACGTCCCTGTAAAGCTATAACACAAACTAGGGAAACAAAAGTGGTACTGAGCACACATATGAGTCTTCTGCTCCCATGTGCTCACCTGGAGGTTCTCGTACTACCAGTAAAAGTGCACCTGAGGAATCGACTGTCTACGTAGGATCTTCTCCTGTCGATCCTCGATCCCCACTGGAACCTCCGTGAATGTCTCCCTGCCATCGAAGTCCTACTTCCTGAGGTCGATGATGTGTGAAGGATCATGCACGTATCTCCTAAGCTGAGATACGTGGATGACATCATTCACCTGGTGCAACTGAGGTGGAAAGTTCAAGCGATAAACCACCTCTCCTACCCAGCTGAGGACCTAGAAATGTCTGTTGAACCTCAGAGATAACGTTTCTCCTTGGCCACATCTCTGTAAACCTCGTCGAGGTGAGACCCATATAAGGACGTGATCTCCATGCTCGAACTCTAAATGCCTCCATTTCCTGATTAGAACTGAAACTCAAAACTTCTGCTGCCACGAGGGTAAGTTTGGTCGACCAAAGAGTGATCCGCCAAACCCTCCTATGCATGACTTTATCCTGTGCTGCCTGGGGTTTACTTTTCACTGACCAAGGAAAACCCATCCCGAAGTTATAGATAGACCACAACCTGTTTGCCTAATACAGTCAATCTATGTATGAACTATAGATCCAATCCATACTCATACCAACGTCTTAATGCCTCGACACTGCCACCAAGAGAATCCAACTGAAACTCTCGCCTCAAGGGTCGGATCACACTGTCGGCATAAGTGTTATTATCGAGTCTCCTCCCAAAGGTATCTCCAGACATGAGGTTCAAGTCTATGGCTTACCGGAAACTCCAGGTTTGGGACAAGATTCGTAGAAGGAAGGAATGATTTGTATCAACGTATGCTACTATGGAAGATAGTAGTGGACACAAACTATCCCTTGAATAATTCTTAGAGCCATTGGGTCACTCTCCTTGACCGCATGCAGCTACTCTCTTCTCCTTACCTCCAGCTCCCTGAGCCTGGCGGGGACAACAAAGGCAGGTGGTTGTAACATGTTGAATTGTACACCACCTCACGCTGCTCTCCTAGCTCTGCTTTCCACATATGCTCTGCAGAATCATTTGTCCTTATCACTCCTTCTTCTTGAAACATTTTACATGCCCGAGTCCTTGAGACTGGCACCAGTTTCTTGTTTCTTACTGCACTATGCAGTCTTCATCTGCTCCTGAATGATGTGCACTTTCCCCATCGTAACTCGTACCATTTCTAGTCGGTAGGAAGTTTTCCGACATGCCAAGTCGGTCAACGACCACCCTTATTTTCCTAAGATCTGTAAAAGATGATAAGATTTCTCCTTTATCGAAAATAGAAACTCGGTCTCATCTCCTGGATGAACCACGCACAATGCCTAATACAGTCAATCTGGACATGAATGATGAATTTATGCCATGGATGACGTCGTAAGGCCTCGACGTTACTACCAAGAGATCCAACCATCACTCTCGCCTCTAAGGGTCGAGTCACACTGTCGGCATCAGTGTGAGGTCACTGGGTCTCCTCCAGTAGAAATCTAAAAGTGAGGGTCAAGTCAATAGTTTTAACCGGGACCTCTCATTATCAACCAAACAAAAGGACAGGAAAGCAAGTGTCACTATGATAAGTGTCTTTTTATTATTGCAGCTCATAGTACAAAGACACAAATACAATAGCAACATGGAACTAGAAGTACCAAGAACAAAAGGAATCCACTAGTTCCACTCCTGTCCACCTGCTTCCGGAGCTCTACTGCCTTGTCCACTGCTCGGCTGTTGCTCAAGCACCCGCCACTGCTTCTGTCTTGGTGGCCCCTCCAATGCCTGCAAATCAACTGTGTGGGGAGTCGGACAGTCACATCCCATGTGACCCTTCCTATCGCAGGAGAAACACTATCCGTTTCTGGCACGCCTGGCTCTGAATCCACCCCGGGTTCCCCGCACTACCGATCCTATAACCCGAGATCGCCTATCTGCTGGTCTGGTCCTCTTGGACCCCTACATCATCTGTCTACTTCCTACAGATGACTCGGCTACTGATCAAAAATCCTGCGGCAAAGGCAGCAGCTCTTGAACACGCTCGGGGTGTAGAGTCACTCGTACAAATTCCACCCTAAAAAAGCTCTCGAAGTCTCCCCATGTGAAGGTCATCTCATCGCAGAACTGGAGCATCTGGGTCCACCACCTGCCTGCTGCTGGCTGAAGGAGGCTGGCAGCAAAGATCACCATGAATTCCGCTGGTGTACCCATTATCCTGAAAACTCCCACCACAGCCTCCAGCCAATCCTCAGCCGCCTGTGGGTTCGTATCTCCCCGAAAACTAGGTGGCCTCTGGCGCTAGAACTCGTACAGCACCCTCAAGCGGTGTGCATCACCTACTGTTGGGGCTGGTGACATCGGTGGCCCAAAGTATGGTAGTACAGCTGGTTCCTCTGATGGTGCCTCAACTGAAAGAGGGCCCTATACCAAAGCCTCGTCGTTGGGCTGGCTGTCAGTACGTACATCCCTCTGGGCTCTAGCTGGTCGTCCGTGGAAAGGCATTCTGAAACAAACATACGTGAAATGGTCAAATGATTTATACCTGGTGAGATGACATGGTTTGAGCTTTTTTAAGGGAAACCCTTTGGAAACACACACGCAATTAGTGTTTTCGTGCACTGAGTCGAAAATCAGAAGTCAGGGTCTTGGTGTATGGATAAGTCGGCCGCCCACACCAACACTGGACTCCCTGAACTGAAAACCACACATGGTACCCTTAACATTATTGCTTCATAGAAAGGAAAAATCAGAGTTCTGAGTTCTACAATAGAACCGACTCCTCTAATACCAATTTGTCACGACCTGTCCTCGGGGCCCGTGCCGTGACTACCTCAAGCCCGCCTTCCATAGGCCAGGGGCTGGCATCTAGCACCAAGGCATAAATCCCGATAACTGGGAAGGAATTTACTTTAAAAAAGTAAACAAAACACCACAGAGTACAAGTGGAACTAATACACTAAGTACAAAAGATAGTGCCGAAAAGTAAATGGGCGAGAATACAAACCCAACTGAAAGTATAGCTACAACTGAATGAAAGTACAACAGAAAAGACAAGTAGCTGGAATAATAGAAGCAGCTCTTAGGTCATCCACCTCGGATCCTACCTGATGGGTAGGTACAGATAGCGCAACTCCTGGATCGTCCACCACGGATCCTACCTGAAGGGTAGGTACATATATCTTCCACAACACTCTCGCCCGTCAACCTCCTTCGAGTATCGTCTCATCATGAAGTCCACCTCTGGATACTGACTCGTCGTGAGGTCCACCTCCGGGTACCGTCCAGTCCATGAACACTCGGCCTCTTTCAGCGCTTCCTGTCTTCTGCAACCAACACAACGAGGTGCGGGCATAGCCCATGTAGGGGTGGGTATACAATACTTAGTAGGGACCCCGAGACCCGCAAGGTCTCACTAAATCTAACAAGGATAACCACAAATAAGGATCACAACAGATAACCCTTACTTAGGTGTAAGCCCATACTTATACCTATGTTATCAAGTAACCCATCTCAATCATGAGGAAACACAAAGGTTATGAAATCAACTGATAACCACTAACTAGGTATATGCCCATACATATACCTAAGTTATCAAGTGACCCATCTCAATCATGAGGTAAACACAAAGTTCATAGACTCAGCTCAAACCAGGATTTTCATTATCGAAACTGTAACTGCTGAAGAGCTCCATCTATGACGAGTACAGTGATCCTGTCACGTCTTCGAGGTACTGCTCACTAACCTAAGACTACTGAGGTACTCCTCTTGTCGAGTACCACGGGTCAGCCAGCCAAACATAGTAGTGCTTCCCGCCGGGGTCTTCCACCCAAACTCAGTAGTGCACCCCCCCTAATAGCCTCCAGAGGTGCTCCTTCTGTTGAGTACCGCGGGTCTGCACACAAACACAGCAATTCTCCATACGCCATGGGTCTGCACCCAAACACAGTAGTGCTCCGTCCACTGGGCTAGTCAACTCACTCCAAGTTGATTCGGTCAAGCAGTCGCCAGGTCTCAGCCGGCTACAGAGTCTTCGTACTCCATACGCTCGTCTCTAGGAGGGTCCGCTCCACGATCTACAGGTCGATACTCCATGTATCACAAAGTCCCACGAATAAGTATCTCAAGAGACTGCCTCGTCATATGGGTCTCAATTCAACAGACGGCGCGTCAATCGGACGCCCAGTCTGTGAGTTATTAGCCTTTGCGTCCCAGGGGCCCGGTTGGTTTAATGTATGAACCAACTCGGCCGCATCTAAATTGTACCCCAAACTCTCATAGGGGGTACTCATAGGTACTGTTTCTCAACGTGATTACCAACGCCGCTGACGGTTCGTCAAACGGTCGTCCGGTCTGAAAGTTTTCGGCTTTTCCGTTCCAGGGGCCCGGTTGGATTTCGGGTACAATCCAACCTGGCCTTACTCCAACTGCATCCAAACCTCAGGTGAAGTATTCCAAAAGTTACGTCTCATCAAAAGGAATCCAACAAAGTTTATGGCATGTCAATCAGACGTCCAGAGCTCAAGTTATAAGCATTTCCGCTCTGTGGGCCCGATTGGTTTCAGGATCGAACCAACCCGGTGATACACAAAGTTCTCCGAAACCTTGAGTGTGATATACCGAAAAGACCCCCTCAATCTAAGGATCCCATCGCAACTGACGGTGCATCGTTCTGAGGTCCGTAGCCCATGTTATGGGTGTTTGAACGGAACTGTCCGAAAATAGGGGGTTCGGGCCCGGTCTGACCCGACCTGATACACCCTGGGTCGGCCCAAACCAGGTCGACCCGACCCCGGTCCAGGTCCGGACCATCAGGGCACGGCCCGGCCTAGCTGGCGCGGCCCGGCCCAGCCGGCGTGGCCCGGCCCGGCGCAGGGGTCAGGCCCAGCACGGGCGGCTCATCCCGGCGCGGGCAGTCCGGCCCGGCGCAGCCGGTTAGCCAGGCGCGGGCGTGGCCCGCGTGGCCAGTAAAGAGTGGAGGGGGGGTGTTGTCCCCCCTGGTTGACCGAAACGGTGCGGCAATTAAGCCGCGCCTCCCCCTAAACCTGGAATGGCTTAGCCGTTCTGGTCCGCCGCAGCGGTCTCCTCCAGCGGCGCGCCGCCGCCGCTCTCCGTGGACCACCAGACGCGCTCTGGTGGTTCGTTCCACTCGCTGTCTTTTCCAGTGGTCATCTCGGGTCCCGTACTTTACTGCAAAAACCTCAAATTGTCTTTGCGGCCCATTCCGTCATTGCCCGTTGATTCGCGCACCAACAACAATCTACGGAGGGTTGTCGGGCCGTGTTTATTTGGCCCGCACCCTCCGCGTTAGGTGCTATCAAATGGAAAACATTTAAACACATGCTTTTAATCATTGACGAGGGTATAATTCACATAAACACAAAATATGAAAACCCCATACTTCGATGAAGTCGTCGAACGAGGTTCGTTGCGGGAAAAGGTCATCGCGGAAGATGGCGTCGTGGAACGATCCTCCTTAAGCGTCGTCGGCGTCGTGGTACATGGCGTCGTGGAGAAGAGGATCGTCGGCGTTGGGGTACACAGCGTCGCGTCGTCGATCTCCGAGGAATCAGCGGTCTTCATCATCCTTCGTCGAAGGTCGGCGTTCTTCATTGTTCTTCACGTTCTTCAACAAGGAAGAACGTTCTTCAAGACTAGAGTTCTCTTTTTTGTTCCACACAACGAAACAACAATAATAAAATAAGGTTTCCCTTATTTTATTCCTCATGTGACCCCTTTCAAAATTCAAAAATAATCCACGAATTAATTAACAATTGTTGACCAATTAATGAGGCATTTAATAAACCAAACAAATTCGAGAGTTGACTTGCCATTAAGTGGGGGTGCGGGTGCGTTACTCAATTAATTGCATGAAGGAGGTTTTAAGGGATTTGAAGGGGTGGGGATCATGTGGGCCCCACCTCACTAATATACTACCTAGTGGAGTTAGGATATAGTGGGTCCCACTTCAACCACCATGCCTAGGTTTAAACTACTTAGAATATAAAATAAAAATTGTTGCACAAATTTTATTTTATTCATTAGTTAAACCATTTTCTTAATACCCACACCTGAGCAAATGAAACTCTAGAAAAGGTGTTCCTAAGCAATTACTGGTGCTACGGTTTCATCGGTGCCATTGGATTTCGATTCCGAGCACCGGTTCAAAAGTTAGGAAAACCCGCTCGTTTGTTCACTGAACGTACCAGAGCTAAACTTCGGAAAATGATTCCGGGCACACCGGGCCTCGGAATCAGGTGTTGTCAGAAACTGCGCTCCTGTAAAATCCCAAAGAAAATAAAGAAAAAATTTTCCTTGAAATTTCCGGGTCTTTACAAAAAATTTCAATAATTTATCAATTTAAAAGTTTAAAAACATTTATGACAAAAATTGAAAATTTTGATTGTGATGAAAAGGGATTTTTGATCAAATATTGAAAGAAAGCCATATTTTCTTTAAAACATTTTCTAAAAATTTTAAGGGCTAATGAGTGGAGAAATAGAACTATTTATTGAAAAAAATCATGAATAATAAGATTATAATAAAATTAATTTGTTTTATTATCCAATTACAAAATAATTTCCTTCAATATAAAGTCAATAATAACAAACCCCGATTAAAATTTGATAGTGAAGTAAAACCTTAGAAAGATCATAATGTTGAAGCTAAAATTATCCAATAAATTGATTATCTATGTCAAATTTAAATTTAAATAAAAAACTAAATTCAACCTAATATATCCAAAATTAATTACATTCATAATCTTATAATATCAAATACAATGAAGAAGTAATAGAACCCAATGAAAATAAATTGAGTTATGAAATTATTTACCACATGGTAACATTTAATTCAAATAACATTTGATGAAATAATTCAAATTAAAACTTAAAATATGATGTATTACTAATAAATCATGATATTTTATGTCAATTTTTTATTATATACTTCATATAAAAGAAATTAGGTTATAACATTTCTTTATGCCTCAATGAAGGGAAATTGAGATGAAGTCCCTTACCTCAATCTTCTTTTTGATTGAACATAATTTAACTCCTGAATAATAGTTTTAATAATTTAATTAATTTATACCAAAACCATATTAATATTTATAAAATCAAATATGTTCCACTTATATCATTTCCCTACCTTTTTGAAAAGAAATATTTCATTACTTCCATTGTTTCGGGTGTTAATTACCTTGTTTTCTCATGTACATTTTGTCATTAAAGTTTTAGTTCATGTAAATATGATATATATCCATAATCTTAAAAGTTAAATTAACTATATAAATATCATATGGACTCAATAGATTCATTTTTTAGAACTATTAATGAAAGTTGTACATGAAAAATTATTTGCATCGTGTCGTGGATATGGTTGGTTGTACGTACGTACGAGCGATGATATCATTCCTTTAATGAGTGAAGGGTAATGAATTGGATGTTATATTAACGTTTCTGAATTAATATAATGTCATATTTATCATATATATTCATTATTTCTCTCATTTTTACTATACAGGTATCTCATTTATGGAAAACAAATGATGTCAGTTTGTGGGGTGGTGATCCTCTGTACACATGAGTGATAGATTTGTTTTCAATTTAATGGAGTGGGATATGGTTAAATATTATTTGATAGACACAATAAAATCTTAGTATATGGGGTATAATTTCTTTATTATATTGTATGTCTTAATAAATAATTTAATGTTGTAAAAGAAGAAATACAAATAATGAGCATAATAAAGACAATTATCTTCTCTCAGAGAAGCCTCCTTTGGATATCAACAAAAGACCCCTAGAGTTGGTATTTTGAGTGAAAAAAGGATATATAAAATGTATAAATATTTTGGGGTTGTGTTTTTTTAGGGTTTGGACGAAATATATGGATTTATAGGTTTGAATAAGTGAGGGGAGTGAGTGCTCTTTTATAAGTGTCTCACATGCCCAAAGCTTAAAAATAACCATAATTTAGATTTTTTTCAATAGTATAAGGTGTAAATATGGCCATCCAGTTGGATTTTCAAAAGATGGTATGTCATTTTAACCCTTACCTTCTTAGTTTAACAATAGGTAAACCCATTTTTACCATAACAATGGTAATTAATTTTTACTATTTTCACTATCAATTTTAGTAAAACATTAAGTTGAACATATTATATAGTATAAATTATTCTGATTCTAATTATTCAATCCATTTTTTCAAATTCATCTTCTAGAGTTGGAAAAAGTTTATTTAAAATTATATGTGCAGACGTGAAGAAAAAAGGATTTTTCAAAGTCAAAATTCTCGTAATATATAAGTTTTTAATATCAAACATCAATATGAAATTTATTAGAATGACCTAAAATAGATAAATTGTAATATAAGTGAACTAATTTTACTTTAAAACAATTACAAATTTAATTTATCCTTGTTAATTATTTCAACAAAAAGGAAGTTTTCATTAAAAATGAATATGTTTCAATATTTAGGAAAATATAAAACATTTCAAAAAAATCAAAAAGTAACTATAAGTTAATTTTGATATTATGATTTAAAAAAGAAATTGAATTTTATCAAATGAATTTCATAAAATTGGTAAATATTAATTTTAAATTATGTGTTCATAGCATAACTAAACTATCAATTAGAAAAAACAGTTTTTCAAAAAAAAAACATTTATTTTTATTTTAAATTATTCTTAGTTTCTTTCTATTCAATAAATGACCATAATTTTCATAATATATTTTGTACTTTTAATACATTCCAATTTAATTTATATGTTATAATAGTATACTATTGAACGGTTTATTTAGACTCGGTGTTGTGTGTTCCACAACCTATGAGAGATATTAAATTTAAATAAATATATTCTGTGGCTGTCTTAAGATTGGGGTTGTGTGTCGGAACACTATCGAATATAATATTATTATTTTACAATTTTACGGTGTTATATTCTCCCCACATTAAATAAATTACATCCTTTTAATTTAGTCATGTGCTCTGAAATCAATGGTTTGATATCTTAAAATTACATTGTTGAAAACCCACGTTATAAAAAGGGTTAATAAAATATCCAATTAATGAGAGATAATGGGAAGTAAAAAATTTCATATGTAATAACACATAACTAAGTCTTTATTTAAGATAACATTGGTTTCAATTGAATATATATACATGGAAGAAAAGAAAAAATCATTATAGTTATTGATATATTTAATTGATCAAAAAAAGGTGAATGACTAATGGAAATTTAAGGACCTCAAAACCATAAATATATGATGATTTAAAATACCATTTTCTTCATCAAATAAGAAGAAAATAGGTTAAAAAATTTCAGACTCATTTTCCTGAATTTGATGATTTATTTTACTATCAAAGAATATAATGAAATATACATACTTGTTACATTTATGTTTTATAAGAAAAATTACATCCATTGTTATTTGATCAATTCCCAACTAATCACTTACTCCAGGAAATGAATATCCAAAAATGAATTTTCTATACCTGAAGCACTAAAATTTAGTTTTAAAGAATAATAAGATCCATAAAAGAGTGAAAACTATTTCTGAATTTCTCTAACTATTTTCTAAAACCAATACAGTTAGCATAATTTATCCAATGTAATACATTAATATTTATAACTTAACGGTAACACCACTGGTTCATCATTAATATAAGTTATTCAAATAATTTAAGTAAAAACAAAAACATACTAACCCGGAAATCATGTAGATCGGTGCTAGTCATTAAACCCTTATCATCCTTCGGTTATGGTTTCCAACCCCATATCCTTCGCTAAATGAAACATGATTTCAATTTTCCAAAACTATGTAAATATAATTCCTATAATGTTCCCAAGTTGTGATGAAATGTAATTACTTCAACATCAAGAAAAGATAAACCCTAAATTTTACCTATAACTATAAACTTATTCCCAAAAAATTTATAGGAATTATTTCTTAAATAAAATTTTCAATAAAACATATACTAAATAAATGGGATTAATTACCATAAATGTCTCCCAAAAATATACTTAATCATGTTATATTCCTACCAAAAACATTTTTAAAATGGTTATTAAGACTTTGAATTCATAATAAACATTAAATCTATAAAATGATGATGTTATCCATTACTCTTATGTTACTTAATGCACATATTCTTCTAAAATTTAACCCAATACATAGATGTTTCATGATTCTTAAAACCAAAATATCATTTATAAAATAATTATACAATTTAATTCTTAAATCAAAATACAAAAAATATTCATATATTTATTTCTACATAGGTCCTT
Source organism: Viscum album (assembly GCA_963277665.1). Taxonomy (NCBI): domain Eukaryota; kingdom Viridiplantae; phylum Streptophyta; class Magnoliopsida; order Santalales; family Viscaceae; genus Viscum; species Viscum album. Next base: position 157,940,450 of record OY728155.1, on the reverse strand, counting down.
ATTTGGTTGAGTATTTAATCATTAGAATATGTCATTGACACAAATAATTACCAAGTTCCCCACATTTATCACAATGAACTATAAATGGATCCCATAGATAAGATTTATTTCTTTCCATCATAATCTCTACTTATCCTCAGCAATTATTTTCTTTATTCCTTTATTATCCACACATAATTCATTTTCCAATTCCTTTTAGACAATTCCCTAGGTATCTCTTACCATATTTATAACATGAATGAAATCGAACCTTATTTACTCCATGGAATGCAGCATTCAAGTGCTAGTGAAATCCATCATTTTCTTCTTTGATGAGTCTGAGAGTTTGTTAACATATAGGTTATTGATCATATTTTGGGATAACAAATTTGGAATAACCATGATATCTTTTACTCATATCATCATCCCATTTTTTCTCATAGTCAACACATTTTACATCATGTCAATGTTAACATGATTCTTTTGGGTTTCATCCAATGACTAAACAAAAATATAGGGTGTGAGAAACAACAATCATAGTGGAAAAACCATATAATAATTTATTGGATATCCAAATCATGACACCTTCTTTTCAATATAAGATACCTTAGGTTTAATGTAGTACATTCATATTCATCATATATTCAAATCCTTTATAATGTTTTATAAATAAAATGGTAATTGTACTAATAATATATCTTAGGAGTGCAGTGATGCCCATTTTCAACCATTGAGTGATGATCGAGTCAATCCCAATGTTCACTTTTTAGAGTTATTTCCCATATATACAAATTTTTCAGAACCATATCCACTTTTAGTATCTAGATAGAGATTTATTTTAAGGAAAACCACATAATATATACCTTACCAAAACTTTAGGATGTTTTATATACTTTTCCTAAACTTTTATCATAGGGTTATGTTCCCTAATCTATGTTTTCCTATATATAGTTCCCAAATATTCTACTAAACTTCATATGATACCAACTATAATGATTGTGATCCTAGTAACCCAGAGCTAGTATCTTCATTACTACACTGTAATAAGATACAAGGAATCACATTTCTAATGACTAAATAGTTTAGTAGTCTTGGTAAACTGGATACATGAATGATTCCCATATTAATGTGAATATAAAAATTACAAAATAATTTTTTTCAAAAATATCATTATTCCCTCTATAATATCCTAACATATCATTCATATAACATTTACTAAATTCCAGGGAAAGGAAACAAAATAAGGGTGATCTTAAATTATCATTAATGGTTAATTACAATGGAAGATTTCATGAATTAATAAGCATAATCAACATGGAATGGTAAATAGGTAAGCACAAATTCCAGTAGTTAATAATATAAGAAGTTTATTCACCCAGATATAATATCAATATGAAAATCTCATGAATAAAAAAAATATTAAAAGGAAAATAACTAGGCACACATGGATTTTAAATAACTTTACTATCATGAATATATGAGGATTAATCAATATGGAAAGGTAAATAACGAAAAACATGAAATTTAATCAATAACTGAGAGTGAAATGTGTTTAGAGATAATATAATTATGAAAATCTCATTGATAATAATAACTGAATTCTTAATTTAGAAAATGCTAAATTATTGGATGCCATAATGTCAAGCATCATGATACCTCCACCATTAAGACCATTCACAATATGGTTTAAAACTTCATGTAAAAACCCATTTAATTATAGCTTACTGATTCACATCATGAGACAACCGATGCATCTATGGTCTGTATAAATCCTTCCCCCACTGATTAGTTCATGTCCAAAGAATTACTAATATATATAATAATTGATTTAATTCATGAAAAATGTTCTTTATCATCAAATATTTGAAGGGATCCCCTTGCAGTTTATATGTGACTCTTATGCCTTCAAACACTCCTATTATGTTAGTAGATAGTGTTTTTATATCATTTTGGATTGGGATGTGATCAAGTAGAGCCTCGAGGATCGAAAATTCTCCATTTTGGGTTACATTTCTCTTGTAAAGGTGGATAAACCCTGGGGTAACACTAATCTAAAGTTGAGGCTGGTTCAATGTTGGAATGTGAGTAAGATTAATCAGTTTCTTATTGGGATATACGTTTTCCATTTTGTCTTTGGAAACAAGGATGACATTAAATATTCATGGAACAAATGGACTACAATTCATAATCCAGGTTTCTTTGAATTTTCTAAATGGGATATAAATTCTAACACAATCACTAAAATAAAAACAATAGCTCAAGTATGGATACGTTTTCTGGACTTAACTAGTTTTATTGGACCCTAAAATCTTTAGTGATATTGAATATTGTGTTGGGACCCCTCTAAATATGGATCATCACAACATTGATGGTGATCTTGGTTTTTATGAATGTGTTCTTGTTGCGGTTAATATGGACGCGAAACTGCCTAAAGTGTTTCACTTTCTTTAAAATGACCATAATTTTGAAATTAATATTTAATATGAGTAGCAACCTCCTCTAGTGACTATTGTAAAATAGTTTTTCATTCAGTTTCAAATTGTAGAAACATTCAGAAATAGGTGAAAACCCACATGTTGAAAAAGCTAACTCATGGAAGGAGGTTGGATGGAAGAATAAGGTAATGGTCCCCTCAATTAAGAAGGGAGAACACTCAAGTAAGGATCAGGAGAAGAAACAGAATGATATGAATAAACCTTTGGGTATGGAAGTCAATGTAAGCCCTTTTCTGGATTCCACTCAGGTGCAAGGGGTCTCTGGTGAGGTTTTTATCCCTATTAATGGTCATGAATTTTCAAGAGAGAATGATGTGAATGAATTGACTGATGGTGGTCTTATAGAGGTTTATATTTAGGTGGTAAATCTAGTTTTGAATTCTATTATTCCTACATTAAGTGCTACTGATGGAGACTCACCTCTTTAGCATAAGTGCTATACAAATAGTGTTGTTCCCAACTCTGGTTCCCTAGTCAATGCATCACTACAACCGATTTTTTATGAGGATGATATCCCTATTTCACTGGGTAAATGTAAGGCAGCTACTGGGATAGATGTTTTTCCCCTCTTTAGGGGCTTCCTTGGTGGAGCTGTACAAGAATTCTTCTCCAAAAAAAAGATGGTGTGACATGGTGGAAGAGGGAGAGGTCATATGGGCTCAATGTTCCCATGACCCGTTGTTCCTCTAATGACAATTCTTCTTTAGGGTTCTTGAGATCATCAAAGAAAGGTGGTCTTGCTGAAGATATAGTTAATAGATACAAACTAGGAGTCTCTCTAAGATGAACAATGGCTCCAGGAACTCCTAGGGAAAACATAATCCAATGAAGAAAAACCATAGGGGAAACTTTAATTATAAATCATGTTCCAAATGAATATCCTTTATTGGAATTTTCATGGTCTTTTTAATTCCACTACTATTAATGCTTTTCACGGGCACATTCAGGTGCACAAACCCAAACTTTTGGGGATTTATAATCTCAAAGTCTCTTTCTATTTGGGTTTTGTAGGCCTTAATAAATATGGTTTTCATTTGATTGTTGTTAATGGATATTCAGGTTAGGGGGATTATCTCAAGTATTTTGATCACAATTCTTTGGGAAAAGTTGACACTATCTCTATTAATGAGTAGATGATCAAAAGTTCTTTTCAGAGTACTTATGGTCATATGTTTGGCTGATTTATATATTCTAGAAGTAGATATCATTATTTAAGGAGTTTATGGAAGGAAATTTATAGCCTTAAGGGAATTTTTCTTACTCTTGGTTCCTTGTTGTATATTTCAATACTATACATTTTTCTAGTGAAAAAATGGGTACCCTGCACTCTCGTATTTCTATCATGGATTTCTAATAATTAAACGATGTTAATGAATTGATTGAATTTGTTTTTTTTGGTGTAAAATAATCTTGGTATAGAAGATACATAAGCCGTATGATTCCTAGTAAACTAGATCGTGCTTTTGGGAATTATGATACTCTAGACAAATGGGACTCAACTTCCAGCATCTCTCTTCACAAATTTTCTTTCGATCATCACATGAGTCTGGTCATTTTTTTGGGTAGGGAGCAGTAATGGCTGCTCTCCATTTGTTTCATAGCGTCTAGGCACTTCAAAGTGAATGTGATGTCCTTATTAAAAATTTCTCGATTAGTGTGAAAGTTGGATGAGGGGATTCTGCTCTTCTTTTTAAACTGAGGCTGCTCAAAACTAAACAGAAAATTTGGATCAAGATAACCTATAGTCGGTTTGACAAGGAGATTCACTCTCTTAAATCTACCTTACAGCATCTTCAAAATGAGGAAACCCAAGATGATTTTAATCTAGATTTTTTAAAAGAGGCTAGTATCATTTCCAAGATGAATTCACTTTTTTCATTGAAAGAAATTATGCTTAATGAGACATTTAGAATTAAGTGGCTTCAGGAGGGTGATAGAAACACGAAAAAAATTAACACCCTCCAAATAATCAAGAAGGAAAACTTTCTTTTATCCTTTCTCAAATTTGGGGATCAAATCATTAATAATAGAGAATGCATCACTGACTCCATGGTTGATTATTTCTCTAACCTCTTTTATGGGCCTATAATGGAGGGGACCTTAATGGAGTGTATCATCTCATCTATGGTCACTTATGAGGAAAATTTATTTCTCACGAGCACTCCCATTGAAAATGAGATTAAGGATGTTGTTTTCATCCTTAATGCTAGTAGTTTCTATGGACCATATGGCTTCAAAAACTTATCTTTTCAAAAGTATTGGGAGGTGATCTATGGTGATGTCTGTAATTTGGTCTCCTCTTTATTCACTACCGGTGTTCTCCCACAAGGCCTTAATGCATAGTTTATCACTTTAATCCCCAAAATTGAGAATTCTTTTGAGATGAATTTCTTCAGACCCATTTCAAGTGTTAACACAATTTATATGGTCATTAGTGAGATTATTTCTTATAGGCTCCCATGCATTTCTTCTAAAATTTTCTCAAGGAATTAATTTGGTATTATTAAAAGATGATCCATCTAGGAGTGTATTTTCACTACTTCGAAATGTATTAGTTTTCTCAGGAAACCAAGAATAGGAGAAAGAATTTCTCTTAAACATGATATTAATAAGTCATTTGATACATTGGACTAGAACTTCTTGTACAACATTCTCAATGGTTTTGGATCTTTTAATATTTTTTTCCTTGTAAATGGTTCCCCTAAGGGATACCTCACTTTCTATATAGGTGTTCTTCAAGGTGATCCCTTCTTAGCTTTGATCTTTTCTATTAATGAGGATTTTCTTAGCATTCTTATCACTCACATGGTCTAAAAATGAAATCTCATGATTATCCAAGAATCTAAGTCTCTCACTGCCCTTATGCATCTCTTCTATGCTGAGGATATCATACTTTTTGTGTAGGTTGGTAAAAATAATGTTCTTTTTTTGAAGAAACATTTACATAATTATGAAAGTTTCTCTTGGAAATTATTCAGTTGGGATAAATCCTTTATATATTTTTGGAAGAGGTTTTCTAATGACAGGAAAAATTGTGTTCTCTTTGATTTGGATATTAGATAATGGAATTTTCCCTTTTATTATCTTGGAGTTCCACTCTTTTGGGGGAGACCTCGAGCATCTTATTTTTCTGAAATTTTTTATAAGGTCATTGGACAACTCTCAACATGGAAGGGTAAGAGTCTCTCTATGGCTATGAGGATTAGTTTGGGAAGGCTCTTATTATCTCTAAATTGGTTTAATCCTTCATGGTCGATAAATGATCGATAGGGCTTATCAAAAGGTTGAATGTGTACATCAAAAACATTGTTTAGAGTGGAAATATCCATGAAAGAAATCTAGTCACTATTCCTTGGAAGTACTACTAAAACCTATACCTAATGGTGGCATTTGAATAAAGAGTATTCGGAGTTTTAATTATTTAATTTAATCTAGGATCACATAGAATCCTATTCATAGTAAGTATGAATCTGTGGGGTTTCTTAAATCTCATTTATTTGATAAATTTAAATTGGTAGGTAAATATTACTTTGAATATTTTATTTTTCCAGCACATAAATCCTCTTTTTAGGATATTATGACATGTTCAAGATAGATTGTGATCAAGGTATATAACTTAAAATTTTGGATTGATAATTTTATTGGAAATATTATTCTTGATGAATTTCAATCACCTATTCTTAGTACTAATGTCCATATCACCATTAATATTTTTTTTTATACTCTGGATCCTTTTTTCCCAAATGATCTCTAGTCTAAGGTTGATGCCTATGATTTTATTCTTGGTACAGATCTTCTGGTTTGGGAACTAGAGAAAAATGGAATTCTCAATGGTATGTTATTTGATAAACATGTAATTGGGGACACAAATATCAATTTCAACTGGTTAACTAATTTTAATAAGGTATGGATCATACCCACATGACTTACACTCATATATAGACTGTCCTATAATATAATCTCAATGGATGATGTGATTCACAAATTTGGTCTTCCTTTTTTCTCTCAATGTGTACTATGCCACTAACACAAGGAGGATGCAGATCATCTTTTCCTTAATTATGATAATTCTTTAGCTATATGGAATGAATTATTTTATCTATTTGAATTGTGTGCCTTTAGGTTCTCAGGTGTGTAGTATTTCCTATGCTGCAGCTCCTTCATCCATCATTCTCCATAGGTTTGTGTTCTCTTTAGGGTTGTTGTTACTGAGGGGTTTCCCTCTATTTGGATTACTCTAAATGTTTTCCTTTACATTGAGAATGGATTCTATAAAAAGGATTCCTTGAATTAGATTTTGGGTGTGGTTAAGACTTCTTGTGCAGACTAAATGGGGTACTGCAACAACAGTATAGAAGAATTTTATTTGGGTGTACCCGGTAAATTTTGGCATTCCATAGGGACTATTGAGGTTTTATGGTTTCCACCTTTTCTTCATTGTATCATGGTAAACAGTTATGGTTATTATAAAGGGATCCCTGATCCCTCTAGATGTGAGGATGGTTTTCGTGACCATGGTAAAAATGTCAAGGGATGTTTCTATGGATCTTGTGGTGTGAGTTCTTCACTTGAAGCGAATATGCTCGGAATCATTCATGTTATCTCATTCGAAAAAATGAAATTCATAAATAACATTTGGTTGGAAAGTGACCCCTCCACTCATGTATAGTAAATCAGAAATGGTTAGTTTATATTTCATGTAGATTTTCAGCTATGTTGATGGATTTCATAGACACTATTATGAGTCTCAAATTTATTGTCACATATGTTGTTTGGAAGTAAAAGGTGGTTGTGGATGGGATTCATAATATTATAATTAGAGTGACTCTCACTTGTTCAGACATGCTCCCAGTTAAACTGATCCCTTTTTATGAAATTGATTTTAATAAGTCTCTATGTTTTTGACTCTTGTAATTTCTTTTTATAAAATAATACCTTGGCCTTTTGGCCAAGGGAACTTTTAAAAAAAATCAAATATTTGTATTGAGTAAAGAATATGGATTTATCAATATTTACCCAAATAAAAGAATTAATTTCATTGTAGGAAACCATATGTAATATGGATATTTAGAGGAGATTTAATTTCCAATTATTATATGAAAGTGAATAATTTAAAGGAAAGTTAATGACTATATAAATGAATCAATAAAGTGAATTTAAATACATTCCATGGTCAAAGTGATCATAAACCATCTCTAAAATGAATAATTATGGTATTGACACAACATATCCATTGTGGATCATAAGAATAATAATGTTAATTGTCACTGATGAATAGAAATTCCATGAAAATATCCTTTAAAACATTCTTAAGGAAAATAAAATTTTCACTTTGGAAATGACCTTATAAAATAATAGTTGAAAAAACATTTTGAAAATAATGTTCATTTAAAATAAACTTTTAAATATATAAATTATTCTTTAAAAATTTTATTAGTCATGATAAATATAGATTTTATTCATGTCATACATGCTAAAACATTATTTCATTCACTTTTTTGTAAAATACAAATGGAACTTGTTTTAAAAATGACATGAATATTCATTTTAAAAAAATATTAAAAGTCAAAATATATAAAAATTTATTTAATAAATCATTTATAAAATATTATCAATAATTTTTAAAACATTTTAAAAAAATTTATTTTGATGAAAATTTATTTTCAATCGAAGAGAGAAATCATGTCGAATTTTATGGAAAATATTTTCTCAATAGTTTTAAGTACTAGTGAGTAGATAAGTGGTACTATTAAACTAAATATTCATTAATGTCCATGGTATAATAAAATTAAAGGGGTTTTATTTTCCAATGATCAAATAATTTCTTTCAATCAAAATTTAATCATAAATAATCTCGATTAAAATTAGATTGTGAAATAAACCATTACAATGATCATAATGTTGAAGTGAGAATTAACAAATGATACAATTATGTGTATAAAATGTAAATACACATAAAACAAATGAAAATATAACATAATATAGTAAAAATTAATTAGGAATATAATATTATAATATCAAAGTAAATGAATATGTAATATTACCCGATGAAAAGAAATTGAGTTATGAAATTATTTACCACCTGATAAATATTAAGTTAAATCCCCATTGTTGAAATAATTAAAATTGAAACTTAAAATACTATGAACTGTTATGTAATCAGGATATTTCATTTCTAATAGGAATTATATACACCATATAAAAGTAATTAAGTGAATAAAATATCAATATGCCTCATTGAAGGGAAATTGAGATGAAGTCCCTAACCTCACACTTTCCTTTAGAGAGTAGGATGAGTCTAGAGTGAATTGATTTTAATATTTTCACACAAAAAAAATTATCTCTTGATTCCTCCTCTATCCCTGTCAAGAATAATAATCATAATAGAAATTTATTCAAGACCGAAGAATGCGTTATCAAGAATGAACACCACAAGACACTTGATTCACCGTGCTTGAAACTGGTGGTCGAGTAGTGTTTCTCAAAGATCATTGGAGTATATGTGGATCGCTGATAGAGAGACTATATCCTTGTATCCTCAGTGGAATAAAGATAATCTGAAAGGGTAATTTTAAAAGATAAATAATCATCAATAAAGAAATTTCCAAATCCCAGGTATTTATTTCTTCATATATAAAATAAATTAATTTTAAATTAGGAATGAAAGATCCCCTTTCATAGTTTCGGCCAATTATTATTAATGTAAATTTTAATATATCTCCCACCAATGTATGCTTCCACTATTCCTAAAACAATATAGTGGTACAAGATTGATAATGTTTAAATTTATTATTATTTATTTGATTGTTGATCCATGTGAAATCATGTTTGAGTTTTCATTTCTTATTATTCATTCATTAATCCAATTTGAATTATAATTCTTGTAAAAATTAATCATATTAATTTAGTAATTCATTTTTTAAATTTTTAACAATAGATGAAGAATGTTTGGAGTTTCCATTGGGAAGTTCCAAGTCATTGGCTAGTAAAACTGGGTTATGCAACGTGTAGTCGAAGTGCACACCTTGTAACCAAGAACATTTTACCTCATGTATCAAGAAGTTAATTATATGTGGTGCATTTATTGCATAGAATTTATTTACCAGTACAACCAATAATGTGGAAAGTGGATACATTTCATGTATTTGGAATGTATACATAGTGTAGTCTAGCCAAGTTAACACGTTGAATCCCCAGGCGTGTGGCTCGGATACATGAAAATTGAGGTACGTGGAATGTAGCTAGACTACACACATTGTGCAGCCTCCCATTAAAGGAAATAAAAAAAAATTACATTAAATTAAAAAAAATGAAATCATTAAAACCTTATTTTATTAATTGGAACACCAATATGTGTTTGAATATTTAATAATGGTTTTAAAAAATTTCAAATGCTCAATTTATTTTATATAATAAATGTGTCATTCATGGTTTTTCCATTTATTTTCTGTGAATTCCATAATTACTGGGTATCTCCAATTAAGTGGGGATTATCATTATGATTGAAGGGGGTTAATTAATTTAATAATTAATTAATGCAAGAATTTTTATCTTAATAATAAATAATGAATATAGAAATGAATGTTAGTTGGTTTATTTTTTATATTCATTACATGTTTAAATGATCATGAGATAGAACAAGACTTCTGTATCTGTTCACATTTATTTAATTTAATTTCTTTTTTGGGTTTTCAATTTTTTAAAATTAAGCCAAATTATGTCCTTCATATCACCCCTCCCTCCATTATTATGTAATACCTTTGTGTCCAAAAAAATTTATGTAATCCCCTTTATATAAATCATTTGGTTCTCCTCACCTATGTGTGGGTAATAAATACTTATAATTAATGGATCATCCGATGATTCACGGAGGTGGTTCAAGATGGAACCATGATAATTCTAACTCGGTGATACACATATATACAAGTGTAATATTGTAACTCATGCCAAGACTAGAAAATTGAGTTACTTCCCTAGGACATAGGTTAATTTAATGTCTTCTCATTAAAAAATCTATTAGATAAGCTCAAGATCGGGTCATTTACTTTTTTTTTATTTCTATTTATGCATTATTTATTTTATGTATGTAAGACAACATTCAAATAAATTAATGAATTAATATGAAAATAAAAAATTTAAATAAATTAATTATGTGTAAATGTTTTATCTAACATGCTTAATTAATTCTATAACATCCACCTAATTTTAAAAATATATATAAAGGATAAAACAAGATAAAATTAATGCATAAATTAATTAAAATCCATCAGCCTAATATTAATTCAGAATAACCCTTCCATTACTTGATTGAGAATGAAACCATAAAACTAAGTATAGCAAATGGTCAAGGTCTTGACACTTACTTTTATTGGGGAGTTATCATGAGATCTTTGGGATGACCTATCCAAACATGTATTGAGTTTAATAGACAATGTTTATTTAATATAAATTTGGAGGTAAGTGTTTAGGAAATCAAAGATAGGATTTCAATATAATAGAATACACTCTACGGATTGAGGAGCTTCAAGTATGCAAGACCACTTACCTAGTTACTTTCTTATAGTTTTCTTGGAGAAATTAGGGGTCATTAAGAAAATTAAAGGGGGAAATATCCACTATAATGTTAAACCAACTAGAAAATATGATTTCAATAGTGAGGGATATTTGGCCTTAATAAAATAGTTATAGATTTAAAAAAAATTTATTTATTTATTTATTATTTTCACATAATTTTTAATCAAGAAAATTAATTATAATGTTCTCTTTTTTTGTAGAATAAAATGATAAGTTTATTGTCCACACTATCCCTACGATCAATATGAAAAAAAACAACCTCTTAATTATATGTAACTTCCAGGAGTGGTTTGGATGCCTTCAGGTTTTGCTATTCTGTTAATGGAAATATTACATGTTAGAATCCTAAATGACTAATTTTCTTACTAATGTGGGAGGTAATTAAGTGTTCCTTGTCTATAAAAACTATTTGAGTGAAATTGCTGATGTTGTATGTTTAATTATCTTTTCTATGTCTAGTGAGATCATGATGTCCCAGAAAAACACGGATGCATATTGCATACTTGAGGACCTATGTGGTATTTATTAAGAGAGATCTAGATAGGAATGGTTTAAGATGTCTAATTCTATATTTTAGAGAAAACATGGATAGGGTTCTCCATTTGGTCCTCATGTAGTCAAGATCATTGGCTGTATTAATCACTTAGATGATCTAGGGTTTAAACTCCTCGAAAACTAGGCACCAATATCATTCTGGAATCACTCCCTGAGAGATTCTCTAGATTTTTTGAGAATTTTAATATGAAAAAAATTTATAAGCCTCTTCCATATCATCTTTCTCTCCTTCTCCACATATATAAGGATACAAATATTGAAAATCCTTCTATATTTATAATGAACAAAAAAAATAGAAATTGAAGAGATTTAAGCCCAAAGATTGTTCACTGCTTTACAATAAGAGGAATATATATGGGAAATAAAGGGAATAGGTTGTTGTCTATTTAGAATGTGGTAATGATCACTAGAAGAAAAACTTTACCCAACCAAAGAAGCAATGGGATGCTTCATGTGCATTTTTTTTCGAGTGAAATTTATCTGTTTCAAAAAATTGGGTATTATATTCAGTTTTTTGTGCTCACATATGTATTCAAATATATAAGATAACAAGATTCATAAGAATTTACCAAGGGGAGGTACCTATAAGAGTATCCAACAGAGATAAACTTGTTTTTGTAGCGACAATGGACCACCACCTCACACTGTAGATCATAATAATCTTGGTTTAAAAGGATTTTTATTATATGAATTTAATTACAAAAAAAAAATTATTTATGTATCCAGACTAGATTTAAATGGATTATTTTCAAATTTGGTAATAAATGTTGATTATTTTATAAAGATAACATTTTTTTGGTAAGTAACATTTAAATAATTATCTTTATGTGTTGGATTATACAAATATATTAATGAAAATCGATAAAGAAGTTACTTCATATGACTCATACCACACCCAACTTTGGCATCACCAACTAAGTCGTGTAAATAAAATGGGATTGATTAAATTACATCAATATAGACACTTATATTCTTTTGAAATCAAAAAAATTAGTGTATATCATGCATGTTTACAAGGAAAAATGACCAAATCCCTATTTAGTAGGAATGGTAAAAGGACTGATGATCTTTATGAATTAGTTCATACCGATGTGTGTAAATCATTTCTGATTAAGGAAAGGGGTGGATACTCATACTTAATATTTTTTATTGATAATTTTAGTATATTTGGATATGTCTAATTAGTGAGGTATAAGTCATATTATTTTAATAAATTAAAGGAATACAAGAATGAATTTGATAACCATCTTGCTAAGAATATTGAGAAAATATGCTCAGACCATAGTAGATAATGACTTAATCAAGACTTCATTGATTATTTACAAGATTTGGGATATTATTTCAACTCACTCCCTATTATACACTTCATTGTAATGGTGTGAGTAAAAGGAGGGATTGTGCCTTGTTGGACATGATGAGATCAATGATGAGTCATGTGGGTCTTTCATTATCCTTTTGTGGATACACTTTACAAAAAGCAGCATACATACTAAACCGAGTGCTAAATAATGTTACAGGTGGTATAACATACCAATTATGGAATGGAAATAAATTTGTGTTCTCTTAATTACATGTTTGGGGTTGAAAAACATTTTTTATGGCCTCTTCAGGTAACAAGCTTTCACCATAAGTCATACTGTATATCATTATATGATATCTCAAAGAAACAAACAGATAATACATATAAAATCATTCGGAAAATAAAATTGTGTTTGAACGATGAACAATATTTCATGAGAATAATCTTATATCTAAAATAGATAGTGGTAGATAGATATAGTTTGATAAAGTCTAGGACCAAGATACATAAGATTTGGGACATGAAAAAATTTCACAAATCCCAATGGAAGAATAAATTTTTTAGAGACACAATTATTACATAGGAGTACTAGACAGGTTATAGAACAAAAATGGTATGGTTTTATATTCATAGAGTATGTTGAATCATTATTAGTTTATAATAATGATCCTCTAAACTACTAGAAATCATTAAGTGGCATAGAAATTTCCAAGGGGCATGAATCCATGAATTATGAAATAGATTCCATGTACCAAAGACAAGTCTTTATTTTGGTAGACCCTTTAATTGATGTAAATCATGTTGGTTGAGAAAGGATATTCAATAAGAAACTGGATATAGAAAGAAAATTAGATACCTATAAGACATGATTGGTTGCAAAAAGGATTTAAACAGCATTAAGCCATTCAGTACGATGAAACCTTTTCACCAGTTGAAATACTTAAATCTATCAGAATTATACTTTACAATGTGTCCTTCCATTATTATTATATATAGAAAATGGATGTCAAATATAACCTTCCTTAAGGGGAACCATTAGGGATATGTTTATATAACCCAGCATGAAGGGTTTTTGACTCCAAAGGATGCCAACAAGTTATTCAAGTTGCAAAGATCCATTTAGAGGTTAAAGAAACTGTCCAGGTCGTGGAATATTCAATTTGATGAGGCTATAATGGAATTTTATTTCATAAAGAATGAATGTGAGTCATGTGCCAAAAAATGGTTTAGTGGGAGTGCAGTAGTTTTCTTTATGGTACATGTTGATGACATGTTACACATTGGAAATAAAATACAAGGCGTATAGTCAATTAAGGAATGGTTTAATAAATGATTCTTTATGAAAAACTTGGGAAAGTTAATATATATTATGGGGATCAAAATCCATCATGATAGATCCAATAGGTTACTCTAACTAAGTCAAAGTACATACATTGATATGATAATAAAGATATTTTTTATGGAACAATCCAAGAGGGTATTGTTTCCAACATCACATGACATTCACATTTCAATGAAAATGTGTCCCAAGAAACATGAGGAAATAAATATAATTTCATAGATTCTATATGTATCAAAAATTTGGTCAGTCATGTATGATATTCTATATACTAGGCTAGATTTTTCGTATACATTGAGTATGGTAAGTACATACCAAGATAATCTCAGTGACTACCACTGGATACCATTCAAGACATTTCTTATGTATATGAGGAGTAATTTGGATATATTAATAGTATATGGATGATTTGATGAACTAATCATTAGAGGGTATATAGATTTTAGTTTCCAAAATTATCAAGAAAACATGAAGTCAAAGACGGGATACATCTTCACTTTGGATGGTGGTGTTGTGAGTTGGAAGAGCTCAAAGCAAGATGTGGTCATAGATTCTACAGTAGAGTCTAAGTATATTGTGTATTATAGGGAAGCTAAAGAACAAATATGGATTATAAAAGAATTCAAGTGCTTGATGTGGTACCAAGAAGTAAATATCATATCGCGGTATAATGTGATAAAAATGTAATGGTGTATTTGAAAAAATATCAAAGTTCAAATAAGTCGATGAAGCATATACATTGGAAGTTTCATATCTTGAGGTATTTTTCTCATATATTTGAAGTTTTAGTAAGTGGTATTTATATGGAAGGCAACATGGAAGACCCATTAAATAAATCCTTAAATCATTATAAACATGACTATCGTGTGTGTTCTAATGAACTAAGTGTCGTATAAAGTCTTCGCAATTCAAAGAGGGGGTTTATTAGATTTTGTGTCTAAGGACTAAATATTTTTACTTTTATTAATTGTATATTTGATGTATTGAATATTAATAAAACTACTTATTACATATTGTTCATTGTTCTGAATGACTCAGAATGTAATAATATCCTGAAGTATAAATTGAATTGATAAGGTCATAGCAGTTCCCCGCTATAATGATAACCTTGATGTTCTATGATGATATTAACAAATAATGTTATGTGGTTGGAGAAGGTAATATGATGGAAAACATAGTACATATACTTTTAGATGCAAGTAATTGTAAGCAGATAAGGCTTCATCTCATGAATGTTTCACATGGAAATGTCAAAGATAGGGGATTTATGGGAATAAACCAGCCAGTAGGAATTCCAAATATTTTTTTCATAATATATTCCAATCTATGAGTGTATGTGATGGTTCTTATAATTTAATATTATTATTAATGAATTTTAAAACTCACATACTTATATGTATTTTGTATGACGATAATAGTTCATGTAAAAGTTGGATATGTTAGGTGCGTCACAAGTGACATGTCAATAATGGATAAGTTGAGGAATGATTTATCTCTTTCCTATTTATGGAAGATTATAATTAATTCCTTTAATTTTAATAGAACTGTTTCTCTAAATTCCATGTATAGGGTGTAATGACGCTTTAAATTCAAATAGTCAAAGAAAGATCTATCGGGCATATATGTTGGAGACACAAATGTGAAACCTTCTTAATGATATATTTAAATAAAAGGATTATATTACATAGTGAGTGTTCATATGAGGTTGTCTTCATTATGACATTATGTTCTTTCTATTGGATGCCTTCACCTATTTCTAGATAGTAATCTTAGACATTAGGCAAGCCCGCCTAATTCCAATGAGAAAGAGTCCTAGAGGGCCACACACTAATTATTTCCATTGATCACGATTAAATTCTCTTTGAATTTAGCTATTGGAATAAATATTATTCTCAAGATCGAGGAATAATTTTATTCAAGTTTTATTGATCTCTAATATTCACAAGGTAATAAATAATTATTTGTTTATTAAAAAATAATTTGTTTTATTGTGAGAATATATATAAAATATTTATTCACTAGATTGTAAATTAAATATTTATTTTATTTATTGAATATTTTAAATAAATACTTATTCACTATATTGTGAATAAAATATTTTTTTGTGAATAAAATATTTATTCTGTTTTCAATAAATGCTAATGGAGTTTGAATGGACCAAGACTGAGTTCGGTGAAAAATATAAATTAACATGACCATTAAACAATATTTTTTATTATGCAGGTTTTCATGCACCAAAAAATAATTATAATGATATTATTATTATGTTTAATGGGGTTTATTAAAGGTTTCAAATGTTATTTAATGGTTGACATGAAATTAAAAAATATTTTAACCTAAACCCTATATCTATAAATAGATGGTTATGTCTATTGTATATAGAATTTAAAAATTGAGAATATAGAATTTTTTTTCTCATAATGAATTCTCTCTCGACTCATCCTCCTCTCTCCCTCTTAAGAAAAATAACAGTAAGAGATATTTCTTCAAGACCAAAGAATGAATGGTCATGAACGAACAACGTAAGACACTTGATTTTCCATACTAAGACCTAGTGATCGAGTGATGTTGCTCAAAGATCATTGGACCATGTATTGATCACCACTAAAAGGACTATATCCTTGGATCTACAAATCACAATGAATGAAATCTAAAAATATCTTTCCATATGATCAAGAACCATCAATAAAGAAAGTTCTTAATCCAATGTATTTATTTATTCATATTTCAAACAAATTAATTATAAATTTGACGTGCAAGATCCTTACCCATGGATTCAAGCAATGATTATTAAAAGATGTATTAATATATCACCCACCACTGAACTCTTCTAATTCCCTCATAACCTATTCTATATACACCATATAAAATAAATTAGTTTCATTACATTTCAATATTCCCCAATGAAGGTATATTGAGATGAAGTTCCTTACATCACACTAATTTTTAGTTGAATAGTCTTTAAAATATTTTATAATGGTTTTAATAATGTAATTAATTTATACCATAACAATTTTAATATTTATAAAATCATATCAGATCCTCATATATCATCTTACCACCCGTTTTTTAATAATATTTCATTATTTTCATTGTTTTAGGTGTTAATTTCTTTGTTTTATTACGCACATTTTGTCATGAATGTTTTGGTTATTATGAATAGGATATATATATATATATATAGGTTCTGGGTGCGGTGGAAGATTGGTTATGCCGATACCCAACTTTAATTTTTACCAAGATCAATGATTATTCTGGGATTAATATAATGATGAAATCCAGTCTCCAGGGAATATAATCAAAGAACTAGATAAATAAATAAGAGACATGAAACCTTTAAAGAGGATCTTACACAACATGTTTATAATTTATTTATTTAATTTTATAAAGGAAATAATACCTTGATCTTCGGTACTTTCTTTGTTGATGATGTTGATTTTCTGGAATGACCCTTCCATATTGTCTTGTTGTGCATGCAAAGATCCAAGCCAGAATCCCTCTAGTGGTGATCCACATGTGCTAGGATGGACTCTGATCGACACCGCTCGTTCTCTGAGTGCTAACATGGAAAAGATAGTTTCTTATGTCATTAGTTTTTGATCGATTGTTCTTTGGACTTGAAGAACATCTCTCATTTTTTAGATGGGAGGAATGAGGATTTTAGAGAGAAATTATTTGGTTCAAATATTATCAATTCACCGGGTGTTCAGTTTGGTGCATGGAACAATAGACATACATGTCTATTTATCGACATGGGGCTTCAGTTACAATATTTAATTTCAGAACAGAAATTAAATATATTCATAACCATAGAGAAAATACACGCTCTTAATAATAACATAGCGTCATTATTTATCATGCGCCCACTTTCAAAAAAATAGAATTAAAATTAAAATTCCACATCACAAAATAATAGCAGCCTTATTCTTATATTGACCTGTTACAACTAGTTAAATAAATATTTATCATATTGTAGATAATTATTTTACTACCAGACCAGCCTTGGTCCACTATAAATATACATCCATTTATTGGATACATGAATAAATAAATAAATAATTTATTCTCTTAAATAAATATTTTATTTTAAAAGTAGTAAATAAATATTTATTAAATCCTCATTAAAATAAATAAATATATTTTACTCACAATCCGGTGAATAAATATTTATTTAATTTATATGAACATTTTATCTTGAATAAAATTATTCCACAATCTTGAGAATAATATTTATTTGATCAACTAAATTAAAATAGAATTTAACCGAGACCACCCAAAACACTTAGTGTGTGAACCTCAAGGAATATTTCTCACTGGCATTAAGCGGTCTTGCCTAAAGTCCAAGAGTAATGTCTAGCAACGGGTCAAGGCACCCAAGATAAATAACTTAATGTCACAACAGTTACATCCACATACGAACATTTACTATGTATTATAATCCCTCTGTCTCAGTATCTCGTCAATAAGGTTTCATGATAGTGTCATCAACCTTTGTGCTTGATACGTCATTCTTTGACTACCTGAAATAAACTCGTCATTACAGTATGGCCATGGAATTTTTTGTTACGGTTATATTTCAATCAAAGGGCCAAGATATCAACTTCCATAAATGGAATGGAAAAATCCTTCCTTGACTTATACATTAAAAACATGTCACTCGTGATGCACTCAACGTACCCTACTTCCCGCCAACTATATGCATGATTTGTTTCATCATAGAATCAAAGTACATGAGTCATGACACATATTAATGATAATCATAAAGCATAAGGATCATTACACATTCTCACCGATAGGAATATGTGATGACAAAAAAATATGTGGAATTCCTACTAGAGGTTCTGTTCTCATAATATTCATCTTGGATATTACCAAGTGTGAACTTCATGAGAAGAAGTATCATCATCTTACGAGTAATCATACCTTACAGTATATATACTATTTTTCCCATAATAGTATTTCATCCAACCACAAAACTATATTTAAGAATATTTTCATAGCACTTCAAGGTTCTCATCATAACAGGGAACTCATATGACATTGTCAATGAGACAAATACTCCAGGACATTATTACACTATAGTCATGCATAACAATAAAAAATATGTAATAATATGTATAATATTTAAATATATTAAATATTCATGTAATCAAAGTACAAACAGTTGGTTCTAAGACACAAAATATTAAAAACTCCAACTTGGACTAGAGCCAACTACATATGAATTTTAGTCAACTAGACCTTACATGTTGATCATGTTTATGCAAATTCAAGCCTTTAGTTAAGGGGTATTCCATGTTGTCTTCTGTGGAAATACTGCTCACATAAACTTTACCTCTCTGAGAAAAAACCCTCAAGAGATGATACTTCTGAAATATGTGCTTTGTCCGCTGAGGTGACCTTGTCTCTTTTGAAAGAGCCACTGCTGTAGTATGATCACAATATAGTGTAATGTGATATTTACTACTATATATCACATCCATCTCCTGGATGAATATTCTCATACAAACTGCTTCTTTAGCTACCTCAGAAGCTATGATATACTCAGACTCCGGTGTATAATCGGATACCACACTCTAATTTTATCTCTTCCAACTCACTGCACCTCCATTTAAATTGAAGATGTATCTCGTTTTTGACTTCATGTCAGCCTGATCAGTCTGGAAACTAGAATATGCATATCCTTTAATGACTAGTTCATCATCTCCTTCATAAACCCGGGACATATCCTTAGTACACATAGGATACTTTAGGATAGTATTTACTTTCATCCAATAACTGTCACCTAGGTCAGCTTGATATATGCCTACCGCACTCAATGCGTAGACAACATCTAGCCTAGTACATATCATGGCATACATGACTGACCTTATCACTAATGTGTATAGAGTTCTTTCCATTCTCTTTATTTTCTCATGTATCTGAGGACACATTTTCTTGGAAAGATTAATTCCATGTAATGCTAGGAATAATCCCATATTGGATTGTGCTATACTAAATCTCTTTAGTATCTTATCAATGTATGTAATTTGACTTAGTCCCAGCAATCTCTCGGATCTATCACAATGGATCTTGATCTTGGGAATATATGAAGACTCTCCCAAGTCCTTTATGGAGAATCATTGATTCAACCATGCCTTAATAGACTGTAAGACTGGTATCTCATTTTCAATAAGTAATATGTCATCAACATATACTATTTAGAAAATTATTGCACTCCCACTAAACCCTTTGTAGACACAAGACTCACATTCATTCTTGAGAAAACTGAATTTTGTTATGGCGTCGTCAAAATGAATGTTCTAGGACCTAGATGTTTGGTTTAATCCAGAAATGGATTTTTGCAACTTGCATACCTTATTGGAATCCTTTAGAGTCCTAAACCCTTCAAGTTGTGTCATGTATACATCTTCTTGAAGGTTCACATTACAGAAGTATGTTTTTACATCCATTTTCCAAATCTCTTAGTCATGGTAAGAATCAATGGACAATAGAATTCTGATTGATTTCATCATTACAACTGGTGAAGAGGTTTCATCATAGTCAATGCCTTGATGCTGTATGAACCCTTTTGCAACCAGTCATGAATTATAGGTACTAAATTGTCCTTCCATGTCTAGATTCTTCTTGAATAACCATTTTCAACCAATAGTATTTACATCAACTGGATGATCTACCAAAATCCAGACTTGGTTTTGGTATATTGAATCCATTTCAGAATTCATGGCTACTTTCCACATGGCAATGTTTGTGAAACTTAATGCTTATTTGTAAATTAGAGGATCATTATTATCAACTAAAAATGAGTCACCATCCTCAGTAACTAGAAAACCATACCATTCCAGTTCTCTATTCTCTCATGTACTTCTATGCAGTTTTGTGTCTCTGGAATAATTCATCTTCCACAGGGCTTTATGGAATATTTTCTTATACCAACTATTGTGTACCTTGAGACTCAAATTCATTGAAGTCTATCTCACTCCCACTATCTCTATTGGAGATGTGCTCCCTCTCAAGGAATATGGAATGTCTTTCCACAATAACGTTTTTTTACGGTTTTTATAGGTAATATCCCTTTTATTCCTTTGGGTATCCTATAAAGGTACATTTTGTGCCTCAGGGTGCAAGTCTGTTACGTAAAGAGGAATTAACAAATGAATTGCTCTCCCACACTTGTAAATTCAATAAAAAGGATTTCTTTCCACTCTAGAACTCATATGGAATACCATTTATCAATTTAGTTGGTACTTGGTTTAGTATGTGCATCGCTGTTTGTAATGTGTGTCCCCAAAAGGATAATGAAAGATGCACATAACTCATCATTGATCTCACCATGTCTAATAAGGTGTAGTTCCTACTTTCTCTCACACCATTCCACTGGGACGTTTAAGGAGAAGTGAGTTGGGATAGGATCCAAAACTCCCTTATGTAATGAAAAAAGTCTTGATTAAGATATTCTCCACCTCGGTTTGAGTGGATTTTCTTAATATTCTTACCAAGATGGTTCTTAACTTCATTCTTTTATTATTTGAACTTATCAAAAGAATCTTATTTATACCTCATTAAGTAGATATATCCATATATACTAAAATATTAAGTAAATGTTATGAATTATGAGTACCCTCCCCTTACTTCAACTGGAAATTGTCCACACGCATCAGTATGAACCAATTTAATAATATCTTTATCCCTTTCACCTTTCCCACTAAATAGGGATTTGGCCATTTTTCCTTGTAAACATGCATGACATACGCCAAGTGGTTTTAGTTCGAATGAATCTAAATATCCATCTTGATGTCACTTTTTCAAGGCTTTTTTGTTTACATGACCTGGATAGTGATGCCAAAGTTGGGTGTGGTATGATTCATGTGAAGTATCTTTGTTATTGATTTCTATTACTTGGTTTTTTTAATCTAACACATAAAGACCATTGTATAAATGTTCCTTACCAAAACAAATTTTATCTTTGTAAAAGAATCAACATTCATTTCAAAACTTTAAAATGAATCCATTTGTATCTAATATGGATACAAAAAAATGTTTTTAGTTATAGATGACACATAATAACAACCCTTTAACACCAAGATCATCTCATTTATAAATGTGAGGTGGTACTCCCTAACAGCTACAACAGCAAGTCTATCTCTGTTGGATACTCGTAGACCTACCTCACCTCGATCAATCTTCCTAAATCTACTTGGTTCATGTATTTGGATACATATGTGAGAACCACAAGCTATATCCAATACCCAATTTGAAGAAACATATAGATTGAATTCGATAACAAACATACTTGAAGCTTCCCCTTACTTCTTAGGTTTGGTGCAGTTCTTCTTCCAGTGGCCCTTCTGGCCACATACAAAACAAATAGCCTCATATTCCCTTGCCTCCCCTTTTATTTTATTTTTCTTGGAATGCCATGAATAAACTTTGGGATTATAGCTCTTCAACTCCCCTTTCCTATTATTCACCATAAGGAAAGAAAAATTTTCACACTTCATGTCTTTTTTCACTTGGAGAATGAGGATAAGAAGATAAGATAGAGACTTCTCAATGTTGTTTATATTGAAATTGACAACAAAGTTGGAGAACCTCTGAGGGAGTGATGCCAGAACGTGATCGGTGCCTAGTTCTTCGGGGAGTTTAAAAACTAGAACCTTTTGGCGCTCAATATAGCCAATGAGCATGACTACATGAGGCATAGCTGGGGAACCCTCTCCAAGATTACTTTGAAATACTTCCTTGGAGATCTCAAACCTTTCCTATCTTTCACTCTCCTGGTAAAAACCATAAATGTTATCAAGCATTTTATAAGCATCTATGTTTTCATGAGACATCATGGTATCACTAGCCATTGATGATAGCCTCAAACATTGAATGTCGACCGTGTCATTCATATGTTTCTCATGGACCAAGAAATTCCCATCACTCACCTCGTTGGTAGGCAGATAAGGTAATGTTGACTCCAACATGTAAGACTTTCATTAATAGTGTAGGATAACCCCAAGACGTCTAACCATTCATGGAAGTTACTGTCGATGAGGATGTTGTCTTTATCTAGAATTGATCACAGGTATAGTGTGGTTGATGAGATTTTTAGTTTTATTCTACAATAAAATAGAAGATCATTAGTACTTTCTTGATTCCATTTTATGAGAAATAATAAATTAATTTGATTTTGTGTCCTGCTATTTTTTCAAGTCCCAATGGACCACACCATTGAACTCGGAATGTCCAGTTTCTATGACACTCTAGTGGTAAGGATCCATATTCCCCTTCTCATAACCCTAAAAAGGGTTGGTCAAGCTATTTGAAGGTATTTAGGTATGAATTTATTTTCCAACTGTGGGCTTTCCTCTCCTTGATCTGTTGAGTAGACTCCCCAATCCTAAAATCTTGACTTTGGAGTTCCTCAACTCGTGCCACCAATATTACACCAATTCTAGAAAGGGATACTCCTCTGGATGTAATATGGTTAAGTAAAACTGAAATATTTCATAAGGGCTTCCTATAAAAAAGTAAGTGTCCCAAAAAGGGTTGGTTAAATACATAGTTTTATTGATTTTATCCCTTAATCAAGTAACTAAAGGCTTGGTCTAACTTAATATTTTATTTTAGGGATTTTTGTCTCTTATGAGTGAATTACTTATTATCATTATCACATTATTGTTAATTTTAAGTGGAACTTACTTAAGTGATTTAACACGTCTTGATAATATTTATGCATAATCCTGGTTTATTTTAATTCCATATTACATGCTTATTAGTTCATTAATTATGTGATCGCAACAACACATCCATAATGATAAACCATGAAACTGACAAAAATAAAATAAATTAAAGTGCATGATCATGAGCTTTTCTAATGGTTAGTTTTCTATTAGTTGATAAAATAAACCTGACCTTGGTGAGAAACACCTTGATCCTTTTTGGTTTGTGTTAAAATCTTTCCACTTCTCTACCTATATATCTCTTATGATTGGTTTTTTCTCAGCTCTAGCTTGAACTGCCTCCACTAGCTTGGTAGTTCCATCCATTACATATGTTTTTTTAACTCACACATAGGTGAGGTGTAAAAGGGGGGTTTACTTAAAATATAACATGGGCATGAAAACCCTACATATTAATGATGATAGATGGCTCGTATGCCAATAATTAATTTAATAAATTAATTAAAAAGAAACTAATCACATACAAAGGTCTTGGTCTAGTTCATGACTGCCCACATACATGCAATGAGTTAAACATTTAATAAAACTTGTATTAAATTATTTAATTGTTCTTTATTAAGATAAATTTCACTTGTATCGATTAATTATTAACTTTAACTATTAATCTATTTATCTTAATTCTTTTCTAAATTTCCTTGAGATTCTTATCTTTGTACATAAATACATCTTAGAGGTATCCTGGTGAATACTCGTTCAAATCTACCCAACATTTATTATATTTTCATACTATATTACTCTTATAACAAATGGAATTAAGATTTTTTAATTCATAGATCAACAACATGTAGTACGATTTATACATGATGTGTAGTTTTGAACATTACAAAAACATTAAAGTTTTAATTTTTTGTAATCTGGTAAAGTACACGGCGTGTATTTCTGACTACACGGTGTGTACTACCTTCACATTTTTTTCCAAATTAAAGGCCTAGGGACCTGTCATGTGAAGCGTACTTTGGAAATTTTGGAGTACATGGCATGTATAGTGGTATACACACCGTGTTTTCTCAACATTGCATGTTTAACAGTCAGTTTAGCCGTGTATGGGATACACAGTTTGGCCGCCGAACCCGAACGGTCTACACACCGTGTGTAGTGGGCCACACAGCATGTAATCTAGTAATCATGGGCCTAACTATCTCGGTCAACATGTGGTGTAGAATTAACTACACTGCGTGCAATAAATGCACACGTCTTGAGTAATATCTAAATTTCTCTTGATGTGTTGAACACAACTACATGGCATGTAGTATGGATTACACGGTGTGTATGGTACAAATCATAGAGAGTAATTTCGAACACACGGTGTGTAATTTCATGTCACCTGAGAAGAATCGTCGGCACCTCTGGATGAGTTATCCATTTTAATTTTAATTAAAAAATCATTTGTTTCTGTGAAATATGATATAAACGAAATGAGGGAACAAAAATCTCAAAATTTAGATTACAAGAACGATTAACCATGAATTGAAAAACTAAATTATTAAACCATAAATCATCAACAAATTATTTAAATAATTATAAACTATGATGTAACCTCCCTCTGATACCACTTGTAGGTTCTGGGCGCAGCAGAAACACAGTTGTGCTGATGCCCATATTTAATTTTTACCATGATCAATGATTATTTCAGGATCAATACGATGATGAATTCTAGTCTCCACATAATAGAATTAGAGATTTAGATAAATAAAGAAGAGTCCTAAAACCTTTAGAGAGGATCTTTCACATCATGTTTATAATTAATTTAACTAATTTCATAAAGGATAGATTACATGGATCTTCAGTACTTTCTTTACAAATGATTTTTATCATCTGGAATGACCCTTTCAGATTGTCTCGTTGCGCTTTTGAGGATAAAAACCAAAATCCCTCTAGCGGTGATCCACGTGTGCTCTGATGGCCTCTGATCGAAACCACTCATTATCTAGGTGCTAGCGTGGCAGAGCGAGTGTCTTGTGTCAATCAATCATGATCTCTTGTTCTTAGGTCTTGAAGAACATATCTCATTCTTGAAAGAGGAGGGAAGAGGATTCGAGAGAGAAATTGTTTGGCTCAAAAATTCTTAATTCACCGAGCATGCAGTTCGGTACATGGAACAATAGAAGTATGTGTCTATTTATTGACACGAGGCTTCAGTTAAAATATTTAATTGCATAACAAAAATTAAATACATTCATACCCTTAGAGAAAAACGTATTGTAACACCCCAAGAATTCATAATGTGTTATTTCTTCAAAATAGTTCAATAACTTGCACTACACGCAACACCGAGTTCAATTGCACCAAGACTTACCAAAAAGCCATTCAAAAGAGGTTATGAATAGTATTAACTAAATTTTAAACTTTATATAATCCTTATAATTTTTCCATATTATGAGTATCTTAGACATAATACAAGAACAAATTCATTTTCAGTATTGCACTTTTATCAACTTTTAATAGTGAACCATTTTTAAATACTATATTTTAAACTTTTTGACTAAATGGGGACATCAAAAATTTAAAATGAAACATCCCAAGCTTCCACGGTACGTTTCCCTTCGAATAATGTGATAGCGTGTGTTGTACGCAACCTCGAGTTCTAACACACACCACAACTAATTAAACTAGCCGTTGTGAATAGTAATACCTACTTTTTGAAATCATATATATTTTATATTTCAAAGTGGACTTCATTTTTGGATTCGGAATATTGAAATTAGCCTAGGGTGAAATTTTGGTACTTTTCGGATAACTTTTATATTTTGATGAATAGTGAAAATTACTAAATTTTAATTAAAAACAACTTTTTTAATAAAAATAATTAATAGTGATAAATTATGAATTTTAGTGGTTTTAAAGTATATTTAGAATATATTTTTACATTTTAATATAATGTTGGTCATTGGACATAATTTTACAGTTAAACCGAACATAAACAAGTGTCAATCTTTTGATAGTTATTATCTCTTAAAAACACGCTTTTTGTTTTGACAGCGGGAATTAATTTTAAATTAATTTCTGCCA
The DNA here is from genome assembly GCA_963277665.1 of Viscum album. Lineage (NCBI taxonomy): Eukaryota > Viridiplantae > Streptophyta > Magnoliopsida > Santalales > Viscaceae > Viscum > Viscum album. The sequence goes on along the minus strand of OY728155.1, from coordinate 157,913,468 downwards.
CTTCTGTATTTTGAATTTAGGAAAATGGATTCCATATTTGGAATCAGGATGTTTAAATTGTGTAAATAGGTAACTTTTATTTTTAGACAATTTGAATAATTACTGCGGTAAATATTTTATTTACCATGGTTAAAGGGTAAATACGGTAAATAAGGGTTAAAAAAATAATATTATAATAATACAAAATTACCCTAAAACGTGTCCTAACCTTATTGGTGGACACATACCCGACCATGGGCATCCTTGGGTCAATTTGGGGACCCCTTGGAGCCACTTGTATGTGGTAGGGACACTTTATATTAATAAAGTTAAAATAAAAATAAAAATGGCATAAGCTTACATCTTTTAGAAGAACAATTTTTACATAGGGTTATACATGTTGGATTTTCGATTATAAATATTCATTAGAAAGCTCAAAAGATTTCCTACATAATGATATTTTATTTATAATTTTTAGACATCAAATAAGTTAAATTATTAATGACACAATAATGATGCAATGTTTACCCATTAATAAATCATTTAAATAAATAAGATTATAATGATTAAAATATTATCTAAAACCTGTCCAATTATTATTGGTTGATGTTATTTAGAATATGAGTCATCTTATCTTCGACCTCAATGATTTTTGGACCATTATAAACCGAATATAATTATATTATAAAGTAATACTTTCACTCTTTCCTAAAGAGCCCCTCCTCTCCCTTATAAAAGGAGACCACTTCTACTCATTCCTCACACCTCTCAAGCCACTTGGCTCGTCCAAACTCTGCCCAACTAAGGTCCCCACATCCCTCTCCTCCTTCTTGAAGCTTCCCCTTAGGCAGAAAGCATTCCAAGAAGTCCTTTGGTTCCAACCAAAGTGAGTTACCAAAATTAATGGTAACAATTTCTCTTAAATTATTTTCATTTATTTTGCTTCTCCAACCCCCAAACTCTTTTTATTTCCTTTCTTTTGTAACAACACCAGTATCCTCAATATACTAGGATGTTGTTATAAGAAGGATTCAAACTACACATACACACAACTCCATCTAATGGATGATGAACATAATGTTTCTGTGGATGGAAAACTAACGCCTCACGAAACGATGATTGTTCAAATACATCTTACCGCCTCTCATGGTGGCCATTATGATGGCACTGTAATTAAATATGATATTAATGATATATATTTTATATATAAGCTTCTGTAATTCCATTTTATTTCATACCATTATTAGTTTCATGTTGTATATACATACGATAATTTCATTTGAGGAAGTGCGGACTACCGCCACCTTAAAATGATATGACTCGTTCATACCACACATGGAACGTATAAAGGATGGTGTTAATGAACTTAAGTAAAATATATAAAATATTCTATTATACTGTAATATTAATATACCTAAGTATCATTTGGATTCGATTCTTTTAAAATAAAAATTAAATGGAAGTTGCGTTCGTGCGTACGTACGGACTACCGTCTCCACGAACGCGATGAGATTCATTCTCCATCGTATCCATTCAAGTATTATTCTCATTTTAGGGTTAAAAATAATGTTAATATCATTCTGATTATGAATAAGATATAATCTATCCATTACAAACATGTCTTACGTAACCAAACATTTAAAAAGAACGAATCGGTTATCACCCGAAACGACGATAATACTAAGATATTATTAATAAAGCAACATTAAAAGATCATATATGATATCATATTAATGTATATGATTCTTGTATAATTTAATAACAATTATTTCACCATTATACAGGAGGTTAACCTACCCCAACCAAGGAAAAGTACAAGGTAAGGGTTATTTCACAATCTCTTCATTATCTGAGGTTGTTTATACGTAATAATCTACTGGGATCTCTTTATCATCCACATCCATGTTTTATTCAAAATGTATTTCAAAACATATTTATTATTTACAAGAATATGGGTTAAAGTCATTTATACCCTTGTTTGACTTTTATAAGAGGTTTATAAAGGAATCTTTCCGTCGTTTTCAAAACAGGGTCCTTTTTAACCTTTTCGACAGAATTAAGATAAGAATGTTTTTTTAACTTATACGGCGGGTGCGGTTATTTTCCACCGTTATAAAATCTTCAAAGCTTCCCTTACAAGCTTATAAGAATATTTTCAAAGAAAATGTTTTATTTTATATGGATCTTAAATGATTTCAAAATAAAAGGTGATATTTCTTTAAAAAGAATTTTGATTTCATCTATGTCAACATCCTTTGATGGATTTTAAGATTATTTGAAGTTGATTTATTATGATACAAAACTTCTATATTGTATTGAAGGTTTTGTGATATGTTTGACTGTGGATGTGCTATTTTTATACCATTCATAGTTTATGGTGAAATTATTGACATTTCGTATGCTAGTTTTAATACGAATGTTTATGTTATGTTTAAACCTTTTCATATGGGAATGCATTGGACTTAATAAGTGACGGGTGGAGCCCGCTATAGCTCCTCGATGCATCGGTAGGTCTCATGAGACAAACTAGTGTCTTGGCACAAGGCCTTGACAAAATCTTATTTGTAGTCTTGGCACGAGGCCTTGGCTATGTGGTTATGATAGTCTGGCATTATGCATTCCAACATTATGAAAGTGGTTATTGATATTGCATGTGATTATTCGATTAGTAGAATATCCATGTGAACAAGTAAATGGCATTATTTCATTTTACTTTTGTCATACTATGTTGAAGTTCAAGTTTAAAAGGCTTTTGTTTTAGTAATGAGTTGCCTTAAATGTTTATGCTTATTTTGAATGTTCCGCTATATTGTTATCCTTACTGGGCATTTGAGCTCACCCCTTTTCTATGTTTTATTTTTCCCAGGATGTGAAGAAGTAAGTTATGAATGACCTACATGGATATTATGAGGGGATAATAGTGTGGACTGTGGAGACATTATGTTGTTGTAGTAGTTTTTCATTTTATGATGTAATGTAAAAATTATGAATATATCTAGTGTTTCCAAGGCTACTAAACCAATCGGTCTTTCGAGATTTGATCTTTCTTGTGATCATGCCAATGTTACGAAGTAATGCACCGACTCTGGGTAGCTGGGGTCGGGGCGTTACAGTTTTTATCAGAGGAAGTTTAGTACAAACCTTGGAAGCTAGATTTAGATAAACTCTGATTAGAGCACGTAGACCTAAGATGAACTTTGAGGATTAGTATAGAAGATCTTCCTAGAACTTTGGTATTGTAGAGATTTTGTGAGTTTTCTGAGCAATAAATACCTGTCTGGATACGAGCAGGTAGAGGCGGCTCTGGCACAGATGTACCTAGGGGTAAAACCCGAAAACACCGCTTTGAGCTAGACTCGAACGGGAACTGGTGCACGACAACGGGCCTTGCTGCACTCTTGGTTACGACACTCCCGGGGGATATGCTTAGGATAACTCTCATTTTCTTTACAAATCATTATGAAGGGTTTATGAGTATATACTTCCTCAAAGAAAACATTTTTATGATTATGGATTATATCCATAAATAGTTCAATTTATGTTAAGTGTTTTATAAGTATGGGATTATGTATTTTGATTCATAAACTGATCTAGTTTATGCCATTGTTTAGAAATGGCGCCCAGTAGAAGGAATGAGAACTCCAGAAATGCACATGATCCAAAGAGAAGGAAGGATCATATCTTTCATGGTCTTAAGCTAGAATTTATAAGAGAAATAGTCTCCCATGTATTATCATCATATGAAGAAATAATATCATGTGTTGATAAGATAAGTAAAGAGTTTACTGAGTCCTATGGATTTGAAGGGAAGCAAGAGAAGAAAAGGATAGCAGAGAGAAAGATGGATAAAGGGAAGAGGGAAAAGAAGAATTTTCCCATATGTGGTAACTGTGGAAAGAAACACCCTGGAACTTGCCTTAAAGGAATGGGAGTTTGTTATAAGTGTGGAGGAAAAGGGCACAAAGTACATGACTGCAAGGGTAAGAAAATGGTTTCAAATGTACAATGCTTCATTTGCAAGGAGTTTGGACACTACGCGAACCTATGTCCCAGTCATCAGACTATGCCGCAAATGATGTTATTGGATAATAATCAAGTTATGATACTACCACAGATGAAGAAGAATGATTAGAGTTCTTATGTTGATTATGTCAATTGAGTGTTGTATCAACAATGTACTTGTTATAATAATTATGGAGTATATAAGGATTGTACTGCAGTACTATTTTATTAAGGACTTGAGATGGTGTGGAACAAAGAAAAGTGACTCAGTAGCAGGTTAAATGTTTAGAAAATATATGGTTGAGAGCAAGATAAACCATAATATGGTTCAGATACCGAGTTAGTGATTTTAGAATAATACATGATTGATTTGGATAAATTATATTGGATATTTTTGACTACCTTGAAACTGATTAATGATTTGTATATTCCATCATTTTTGGGGTTTAAAACATTTTTGGATTAATGAAGTATATCCAGCTTTCTATATGGAATAAGGGAGCATGAATGTAATCTATAAGGAATATGGTAATTCAGGATGTTTCGGTGTATTAAAAGAATACAAGATGAAGGTATTCATATGCTATTACGGGGTAAAAAGGATCTATATTATGTTTACCTTCCTTATAAATGTTGGACTGTGAGTTTGGACAGAATTATTTTGGATAGTTCTAGTTTGGATTATTTTGGATTTCCATAAAAGGACAACCCGGAGGTCGGGCGGCAACCCGTCGCGTCCGGCAAGGCTGTGAGACTTGAACCCGCAACCGAAGGGCGACAAGGGTGTATCACCTACCACTGGCCCACGAGATGTCCTGGATTAAATAATGTAGTTTTTATTAAAAGATCATGTAGATTAATTATAAATTCGTTTATTTTGGAACCCTATACGAATAGTGTAAATAGAATTTTTTTTACATTCTATTATCTTTTAGAGTGAAAGATGAGTTTGTGGTAGAAATTTATTAATGGATAAAACTCTAATTATAAAGTAAGTATATCTCCTTATGATCTTAGCCAATCTCATAAATAAATTCCTCAATATTAAGAAAAGCAACTTAGAACAAAAATGTTTTCCTAGATGGTACCTTAAATCATCACTAATTTATGGCTTTGGGATTGTTGGCCTTTTCATAGTCATGTTCTCTACCACTCTCCATCAGATAATTAATGGTTAGATTTTTCTTCCATATCCATATTTTCCTACATGGAACCCTAGTATGTGTTATTTTCGGTAATCTTCATACTTTCGACTCTTTATTTTAAATAGAGGCCTCATTAATTCATTTTTCGAAGTGGGATTTCAACTAAGATATTTTGAAACGTCAAAAATGTGTTATCCTAATACCCTATATTTTGTTGAACCGATGGTACTTCAAATCATCATAGATTGATGAGTTTAAGGACCTCAATTTTATACTTGTTTGTGATTGATGACCTCAATCACTACCTATAAATATTTACGTTTTTCCTCCAATTATATGTCTCTAATTGCCACCAATGTTCTCCTAATCGAGATCATAATTTGGTGGTGACACTTTCATTTCTCTTTTCCTCATATTAAGACTAAATTTTAGTAACCCAATTTCCGATGTGGGTTTTCCCACAAATATATATTCTACTTTCAACCTTTTATTTTCAAAGAACAATTTCAAATTGCGAGGACGCAATTTATTGAAGGAGGGGAGAATGTAACACCCCAAGAATTCATAATGTGTTATTTCTTCAAAATAGTTCAATAACTTGCACTACACGCAACACCGAGTTCAATTGCACCAGGACTTACCAAAAAGCCATTCAAAAGAGGTTATGAATAGTATTAACTAAATTTTAAACTTTATATAATCCTTATAGTTTTTCCATATTATGAGTATCTTAGACATAATACAAGAACAAATTCATTTTCAGTATTGCACTTTTATCAACTTTTAATAGTGAACCATTTTTAAATACTATATTTTAAACTTTTTGACTAAATGGGGACATCAAAAATTTAAAATGAAACATCCCAAGCTTCCACGGTACGTTTCCCTTCGAATAATGCGATAGCGTGTGTTGTACGCAACCTCGAGTTCTAACACACACCACAACTAATTAAACTAGCCGTTGTGAATAGTAATACCTACTTTTTGAAATCATATATATTTTATATTTCAAAATGGACTTCATTTTTGGATTCGGAATATTGAAATTAGCCTAGGGTGAAATTTTGGTACTTTTCGGATAACTTTTATATTTTGATGAATAGTGAAAATTACTAAATTTTAATTAAAAACAACTTTTTTAATAAAAATAATTAATAGTGATAAATTATGAATTTTAGTGGTTTTAAAGTATATTTAGAATATATTTTTACATTTTAATATAATGTTGGTCATTGGACATAATTTTACAATTAAACCGAACATAAACAAGTGTCAATCTTTTGATAGTTATTATCTCTTAAAAACACGCTTTTTGTTTTGACAGCGGGAATTAATTTTAAATTAATTTCTGCCACTTCTGTGTTTTGAATTTAGGAAAATGGATTCCATATTTGGAATCAGGATGTTTAAATTGTGTAAATAGGTAACTTTTATTTTTAGACAATTTGAATAATTACTGCGGTAAATATTTTATTTACCATGGTTAAAGGGTAAATACGGTAAATAAGGGTTAAAAAAATAATATTATAATAATACAAAATTACCCTAAAACGTGTCCTAACCTTATTGGTGGACACATACCCGACCATGGGCATCCTTGGGTCAATTTGGGGACCCCTTGGAGCCACTTGTATGTGGTAGGGACACTTTATATTAATAAAGTTAAAATAAAAATAAAAATGGCATAAGCTTACATCTTTTAGAAGAACAATTTTTACATAGGGTTATACATGTTGGATTTTCGATTATAAATATTCATTAGAAAGCTAAAAATATTTCCTACATAATGATATTTTATTTATAATTTTTAGACATCAAATAAGTTAAATTATTAATGACACAATAATGATGCAATGTTTACCTCATTAATAAATCATTTAAATAAATAAGATTATAATGATTAAAATATTATCTAAGACCTGTCCAATTCTTATTGGTTGATGTTATTTAGAATATGAGTCATCTTATCTTCGACCTCAATGATTTTTGGACCATTATAAACCGAATCTAAATATATTATAAAGTAATACTTTCACTCTTTCCTAAAGAGCCCCTCCTCTCCCTTATAAAAGGAGACCACTTCTACTCATTCCTCACACCTCTCAAGCCACTTGGCTCGTCCAAACTCTGCCCAACTAAGCTCCCCACATCCCTCTCCTCCTCCTTGAAGCTTCCCCTTAGGCAGAAAGCATTCCAAGAAGTCCTTTGGTTCCAACCAAAGTGAGTTACCAAAATTAAAGGTAACGATTTCTCTTAAATTATTTTCATTTATTTTGCTTCTCCAACCCCCAAACTCTTTTTATTTCCTATCTTTTGTAACAACAACAGTATCCTCAATATACTAGGATGTTGTTATAAGAAGGATTCAAACTACACATACACACAACTCCATCTAATGGATGATGAACATAATGTTTCTGTGGATGGCAAACTAACGCCTCACGAAACGATGATTGTTCAAATACATCTTACCGCCTCTCATGGTGGCCATTATGATGGCACTGTAATTAAATATGATATTAATGATATATATTTTATATATAAGCTTCTGTAATTCCATTTTATTTCATACCATTATTCATTTCATGTTGTATATACATACGATAATTTCATTTGAGGAAGTGCGGACTACCGCCCCCTTAAAATGATATGACTCGTTCATACCACACATGGAACGTATAAAGGATGGTGTTAATGAACTTAAGTAACATATATAAAATATTCTATTATACTGTAATAGTAATATACCTAAGTATCATTTGGATTCGATTCTTTTAAAATAAAAATTAAATGGAAGTTGCGTTCGTGCGTACGTACGGACTACCGTCTCCACGAACGCGATGAGATTCATTCTCCATCGTATCCATTCAAGTATTATTCTCATTTTAGGGTTAAAAATAATGTTAATATCATTCTGATTATGAATAAGATATAATCTATCCATTACAAACATGTCTTACGTAACCAAACATTTAAAAAGAACGAATCGGTTATCACCCGAAACGACGATAATACTAAGATATTATTAATAAAGCAACATTAAAAGATCATATATGATATCATATTAATGTATATGATTCTTGTATAATTTAATAACAATTATTTCACCATTATACAGGAGGTTAACCTACCCCAACCAAGGAAAAGTACAAGGTAAGGGTTATTTCACAATCTCTTCATTATCTGAGGTTGTTTATACGTAATAATCTACTGGGATCTCTTTATCATCCACATCCATGTTTTATTCAAAATGTATTTCAAAACATATTTATTATTTACAAGAATATGGGTTAAAGTCATTTATACCCTTGTTTGACTTTTATAAGAGGTTTATAAAGGAATCTTTCCGTCGTTTTCAAAACAAGGTCCTTTTTAACCTTTTCGACAGAATTAAGATAAGAATGTTTTTTTAACTTATACGGCGGGTGCGGTTATTTTCCGCCGTTATAAAATCGTCAAAGCTTCCCTTACAAGCTTATAAGAATATTTTCAAAGAAAATGTTTTATTTTATATGGATCTTAAATGATTTCAAAATAAAAAAAGATATTTCTTTAAAAAGAATTTTGATTTCATCTATGTCAACATCCTTTGATGGATTTTAAGATTATTTGAAGTTGATTTATTTTGATACAAAACTTCTATATTGTATTGAAGGTTTTGTGATATGTTTGACTGTGGATGTGCTATTTTTATACCATTCATAGTTTATGGTGAAATTATTGACATTTCGTATGCTAGTTTTAATACGAATGTTTATGTTATGTTTAAACCTTTTCATATGGGAATGCATTGGACTTAATAAGTGACGGGTGGAGCCCGCTATAGCTCCTCGATGCATCGGTAGGTCTCATGAGACAAACTAGTGTCTTGGCACAAGGCCTTGACAAAATCTTATTTGTAGTCTTGGCACGAGGCCTTGGCTATGTGGTTATGATAGTCTGGCATTATGCATTCCAACATTATGAAAGTGGTTATTGATATTGCATGTGATTATTCGATTAGTAGAATATCCATGTGAACAAGTAAATGGCATTATTTCATTTTACTTTTGTCATACTATGTTGAAGTTCAAGTTTAAAAGGCTTTTGTTTTAGTAATGAGTTGCCTTAAATGTTTATGCTTATTTTGAATGTTCCGCTATATTGTTATCCTTACTGGGCATTTGAGCTCACCCCTTTTCTATGTTTTATTTTTCCCAGGATGTGAAGAAGTAAGTTATGAATGACCTACATGGATATTATGAGGGGATAATAGTGTGGACTGTGGAGACATTATGTTGTTGTAGTAGTTTTTCATTTTATGATGTAATGTAAAACTTATGAATATATCTAGTGTTTCCAAGGCTACTAAACCAATCGGTCTTTCGAGATTTGATCTTTCTTATGATCATGCCAATGTTACGAAGTAATGCACTGACTCTGGGTAGCTGGGGTCGGGGCGTTACACGTATTCTCTTAATAATAATAATGCATCATTATTTTTGGTGCACCAATATGCAAAAAACGGAATTATAAATAAAATTATACATCACAAAATAGTTTTAGTCTTATTATTATTTTAACTTTTGACAACTAGTTAAATAATATTTTACTATATTGCAAACAATTATTTTACTATCGTACTGGCCTTGGTCTGCTTGAACTATACTTGAAATTATTGAACACCCGAATAAATAAATAATTAATTTATTATCTTAAATAAATATTTTATTTAAAAACTAGTAAGTAAATATTTATTAAATTTTAAATAAAAAAATAAATATATTTTACTCACAATATAAGGAAGAAATATTTATTTAATTTATGAAATCATTTTAACTTTATTTAATTATTCCATGGTCTTGAGAATAATATTTATTTAATTAATTAAATTCAAATATAATTTAACCAAGACTACCAAAAACACTTAGTGTGTGACCCTCTGGGATTATTTCTCGTTGGAATTAGGTAGGCTTGCCTAAAGTCCAAGAGTACTATCTAGAAATGGGTCTAGGAACCCAAAGAAAAAGAACTTAAAGTTGCAACAACAACATCCACATACAAATGTTCATTATGTAATATAATCCCTTTGTCTCAATATCTCATCAATTAGGTTTCATGATTGTGTCATCAAACTTTTTGATTGACATATCATTATTTTACTACCTAAAATAAACTCATCATTACACCATGGCCATGTAATTTCACACGATGGATCTATTTCAATTAAAGTTCTAAGATATCAAATTCCATAAATTGAAAGGAAAAATCCTTCCTCGACTTATCCATTAATAACATGTCACTCGTGACACACCCAAATAACCCTACTTATTTCCAACTGTATCTGTGATTATTTTTGTGAGAAAATTAATGTGCGCGAGTCATGACATGTATTAATGATAATCTTAAAGTATTAGGATCATTACACATGATCACAGATAGGAATATCCAATGACACCAAAACATGAGGAATTTCTACTGGCGGGTATGTTCTCATAATCTCATATCTTGGAGATTACCATGTGTGAACTTCATGAGAATAAGTATCATCTACTTGCGAGTACTCATACCTAAAGGTATATATACAATGTGTCACATTATAGTATTTCATCCAACTACAGAACTATATTTAAGAATATTTTCCTAGAACCTCATGGTACTCATCATAGTGGGAAACTACTATGACCTTGTCAATACAACAAATACTCTTGGACATTGTTACACTGTATTCATGCAGAATAATGAACAATAAGTAAAAAAATATTTAATATTTAAATATAATAAATATTCATGTAATCAAAGTACAAAAAGTTGGTTCTAGGACACTAACTCTTAAAATATATCCATTATATCCAAAATGATATTAATTATATAAATATCATATTTACTCAGTATATTCATTTTTATAAATATTTATGAATGTTATACATGGAAAATTATTCGCATCACTTCATGGAGACAGTAGGTCGTACGTACACATGAGGAACAAATATCATTCCCTTCAATATTGAAAGGGTAAGTAAGTGGATATTATATAAACATTAAATGATTAATATCATATCATATTTATCATATATATCCATTATTTCCATATTAATTACTGTACATGTGATTCGTTGATGTAAAATAAATGGTGTTGGTTTGTGAGTTGGTAGTCTGTCGTACACGCGAGTGATGAATTTGTTTTCTATTTCATGGAGTGGGATATGGTTAAATATTATTTCATCAACATAATAACATAGAATTATATTGTATATATTTGGGTTTTTATATTTCAGGTATTAAAAAAATTATTTAATGTTGTAAAAGGATAGATAAAAATGATAACCATTATGAATAGATTACTTTATCTTAAATAAACATCCTTTGGATCTCCTTTTAAGGACCCTAGTGTCGATCTTTTGGGAGGAAAAAAAGCTTAAGAACATGTATAAGGACGTTGGGGGTATTTTTATAGTTTTTTACTAAACTATGTGGCTTTATTAGTGTGAATAATTAAGGGTTGAGTTCTATTTTTTTAGTGTGGAATAGGGACCTTCTTGAACATTACATTGCAATTTCCCAAAATAATACTTAATGATGAAGTCATTAGAATTAAAACAAAATCTTACAAATAACCTTAGTATTGAATTTAGGATAGTATAAGGTAGAAATATTTCCACAAAAAAAGGATTTCAAAAATATGGTAGGTCATTTTTAACCTTATCTTCTTGGTTTAACCCCTAGTAAACCCATTTTTATCATAACCATATTAAATAATGTTTATTATTTTCACTATTCATTGAGGTAAAAATTTAATTTTCCCATACTAGATAATATAAATTATTTTTATTCTAAATATAGAATCTATTTTTTTCAAATTCAATTCCCAAAATTAAAAGAATGTAATTTTAAGCTATACCCGCATACGTGATGAAAAGACAAGATTTAAAATAGAAAATCCTCATATATATAAAAGTTTTTAAAATAATAATTGAATATTAAATTGATTAAAATGATATAAATTAGTTAATTTATAATATAATATAACTAATTTATCTTTAAAAACAATTTAAAATTTAATTTTACCTTTTGAATTATTTAAACAAATATGCGGTTCTCAATAAAAAATAGTATTTTTCAATATTCATCAAAAAATTAAACATTTCATAAAAATCACAAAAATTTACCCTAAGATAAATTTTATATTCTAATTTAAAATTTTAATTTAATTTTATAGAATATATTTTAGGAAACTTGTAAAAAATTATATTAATTAATGTGCTCAATACGCGACTAAACTGCCTTTTAGAAAAAATATAGTTTTTTAAAAAACATTTCTTTTTTAAATCATTATTATATTATTTATAATCAATATATATCCATAGTTATAATAATTTAGATAATTAAATCCATATATACAAATTTAATGGCTAGGTTTTAATGTTATACTATATTACATCTCATTTAGACTCGGGGTTGTGTGTTTTGTAAGATATCAAAGAGATTAAATTTAAAAAACAAATTCATGGGTTTTTAAAGATTAGTGTTTCATGTCACATATGCTATCAAATAAAATGTTATTATATTAAGATTCAAAATTTTTACAAATATTCAAAATGATAGTGAATCTTTTCTTGTCTAAATGTTTTTACAAATTATATTTTCTTCTTATTTTTATAAAGAAAGTTTATGCTATAAAGACACTTATTTCTTTTCAAAATCCATTTTCAAAAAACATGTTTGGATGAAAAATTTGAAGATATTTTAAAATATTAATTTTTAATAATTAATTATTAATTTATTCTTGAAAAATAATTAATCGTTGTATATATAAAATTTGGAGTGGAATATAGGAAATATATTCATGATACACAAAACCTTTTAAATATTTTAAAACACCTTTACTAGAAATCCCTATTATAACTTGGGAAATAAAATTTCCATTTGAAAAGTGTTAATGAGAAGTAATAGTGTCAAATTAATTAATCAATATTTTATTTCCAAAAAATTGTTAAAAAATATTAACATGATGGAAAATATGAACATGGAAGGAAATATTCATTGGTAATAATGAGAGTTTTTATTACAAACATTATAATTTTATTTCAGAAAAAAATATTAAACAAGTATTTAGTAATGATGAGAAGTAATTTACCCATATAAAAATGGGATATAACATATGGTAATTAAAGGGTCATATAAATAATGAAAATTATATTTAACTTAGAAATACTATAACCAAATGTATCAGAAATTTGGTCATTTAAACCCTTACTACAATCAAAATATTTGAATGAAAACCCCATGAAGGGTATGATGTAAAATGAAATATTAAATACAATGAATAATGATAGTACCATGATAAGATATATTATATTGGTATTATATACATCATTCCAAAGAAAACATGGTTTATAATATGAAATGTTTCTCAATAGATTAAATTTGAGATAAGAAACCCTTACCTTAATCCCTGATATCCAATAAATTTCTTAAATATCCTATATAAAAAAATAAATATCTTAATAAAATATTTCAAAACCATATTCATTTATATGAACTTTTATAAACTTAATTTATAATTATTCTCTACATGTATATTAGTTAGTTATTATCTATTTTCTATACCTTGTGTGAGTTAACTTCATCGTTTTGAAGTAGTTTCATAATAGTGGTTTTTTTATTTATTTTCATCCTAAATTTCAGAATTAATATATAATTTATGGTAATTTGATTGATAAAAAATATTTATTTATAAACATATTATCCCATTCCATTAGGTTTTTAGTCATATTGTGTGAAAATGGAATTAGTTTCGGCTTAGTTTGATAATTTTAGGGATTGAATATAATACTTTAATAATAAGTTAAATGCATAATATAACCTTTCCAAAACCATTAAAAATTCATTATTTTACAATTAAATTATAATATTGTTATTATATATGTTCTCATAGTCATACATGATATTTTTTGATATCATTGTACAAGTAGGTGATTAAACTGACCCAAATATGAACATACCATAATTTGAGGGGTGAGTATGGTTATGAAATTATTTATCCCATTAATATAACAAAAATTAAGTATAATAATTATACTTAGGTAATTATATGACTGTGTTTATGGTATTTTTGGAAGATAATTATTAAGAATAAAAGGTAAGAAGTATGTAATACTTATATTGAGACCTTTAAATTCCTATTGGTGAACTCCTTAGAATTGAAGGAATTATGATATCTTATAGTGACTAAAGAATTTATGAAATAAAATTTAATTCTAGGATATGAAATACGTTCAGTTTTTCAATAATATTTTTAAGGTAAAGTATAGTATTGAATGGGTGAAAGTGATCCCCTCTTCTAAGTGAAGAAAATGGAACTTTTTTTAATGCCATTACTTTCAACGATTTCATTGCACTATTCAAGGGTCAATGTCTCCAAAAGTTTTACATAATTGAATATGGGGTAATATTATGATTATAAAACCTTGATAAAAAATTTATACATATTTTTTATCTATTTTTGGGGTCATTTACTCTTATATTTTTTTTACTTTTACATTTTTTTGTTTTTACCAGGGTAACTAGTTTTTACCCATGTAACTTAGGTTTCACTAAATAGATAAAATAATAAATACTACCAAATATTAGTGTCATGAAAATAAATTTAATCTCCATTTAATCTAATTAAATTTGTAATAAAATTTAATCAATTTTTAAATTAAAACATTATATATATAACTGTTTTAAGGAAAAAAAAATTCACCATTACGTGTTCTTAATCTTAGTTAGTGTTGATTTATAACTGAATTAATGGTAATATATTCAAATATAGAATTAAAAATTATGTTAAATTCATTATTTATAATTTATTAATTTATTTTATTAGTTAAAAATTACACAATATTAATAAAAAAAAATTATTTGAAAATAGTAGTTTTATCATTATCACGATCATTAACTTTAATCTTAGTAATCAATATTTTATACCCAAAAATGAAATTTTCCTTATTCAATAATATGATAATTTTGATCTAAACTTTTAAATACTTTTTTCATTTAATTTTTACAAGTGATGTGAACTAATTATTTTAGTATAATTGAAAAAATTAGTTTTTAGAGTGAAATACTACTTAAGTTTCCAAAATGATACACATGGGTTTTATAAATAAATAATTATAATTTTAAAGTATTCATATTACTTAAAAATATATTTTTTGGAGAATAATTTTTGAAATATATTTTATTATTTACTTTATTATGATAACCTTATAAAATTTATGGTTTTATCCAAATAGAAACTTTTCACTATTGAACTAAAAACAAATGTTTTTAGAAACGAAACCCTGAAAAATAATACTAAGATAGTTTTGAAATTATAAATCCAAGATTGAAATTATTTTTATCTAATTAAGATTGTAAAATATATAAATTTAGTTATTAAAAATCAAATGTAAATAAAACATTTTTTATAAAAAAATAAATGTTCTTTTTTCTTTAATAGTCAAAATAAGAAATGTGTAAAATATATGTGATAAATAAATTATCACATAAATATATACCATATTATATTATAATAATTTTTATTTATATATCCCTTCAATGTCCTCTCATAAGATCTAATAATAAGGTATTCTCTAGTGGTAGTCAAGTTTAGTGATTTCCTCAGCATAGATCTTGTGGCAATTTCTTCTAGCTCGAATATATCTCGAATATGATTTCACTCAAACAATAATTATTAAATTTGGATTATTCCTAATATAGATAAAACCCTAGGTAATTCGTATCCATCCCAATATCAGATAAATGATCATAAAAAGGTACACTTTAACTTCCTAATTCTATTTCATTCCTTTTTGTTCGGAGATTTCATAATATGGTTACTTCATTTTATACCCCCTAATTTAGTGACTATATTGTAATGGTAAAAGATTTTTTTAATATATCATGATTTGATTTTAGTCTAGTGTTTCATATACAATAATCTATTAACATGATATATAATTATGGAAAATACACAGTGAATTTTAAATTCATTAGAAAGAGGGGGATGAATAGATTGAAATATCCAACTATCATAAAAATATGGAGGATAACCTCTAAGGAATTACATTCATATATATATATATATATATATATATATATATATATATTAATTCAATAAAGAAGTATTGAAGAGTAAAAGTGTTATAATTCTACAACCACATGTTCATGAATGAGTTCAATAATATAATTATAATTTCGAATTATCTTTATATTGAGTAAGAGGTGTTGTAGTTGTGATTTTGTAGAAGAAAAGTTATTCTCAAATATATTGATTAGTCATTATTATCTAGAATTGGAGTACTGTAAGGGTAGTGATTGTGTACTACAACTGAGAATCAGTTTTGGATTTATGTTGGAAATATATTCAATTATAAATACTATTTATAAAGATACCCACATGTCTATGAAATACCTTTTCCTTCACTAATATAGTTCACATAGTATAATAAGAGGGATTGTTCATTAGATCAAGAATGATAATTTCATAATGTGCCTTAGAATAGAGTAACCATGGCCTAAAATAATACATCCACCAAAAGTGAGTGTAATGGATTTTTTTAAACCAACACATCACTATGTTTATACTCCTTGGATTATCCCTTAGTGTTGAACCAATTAAAATCGTTGTGTATTATTTTTCTTTACCTTATTCATTCATATTTACTATTTTGTGTGATCAAGAATTAGAAAATTAGAGTTTGAATGTGTTCCATCTAATTAGGGGACCTGATCCGTATGTCCTAAGAGGGTTGTAGAGGATAAAATTATTATTTAGTGTGCACCATGATTCATCCTCCCATATCATAGTTATTTCATTCAGTTTTTTCCTTTAACAGTCATTAAAACAATATCATTACATTGATTTTTCATTTATATCATGATTTATTTGAAACATAAAATAATTAAATCTTTAAATAAGTGGTTTCATAAAGATGACACACTAGTTGGGGTATTTGAATAAACTAGTACAAATATTAAAACATTATGGAAAAGTAAATCATTTAAATATTTTCTTGATGTATTATGTTTTTATTAGGTGAAAACCTAATTTAGGAAACCAACAATGCAAGATTCTGTTCATTCCATTTCACATAAAAATCCTCATCATCACCTATCCACTGATGTTACTATTAACTAGGATTTTGTTTGGTTCATTAACTTATAAACCATTAATTAAATAGTGAAATAAAGTGAGCCTCTTAAGAATATATGGTAAAGTAATATAATATTGTTCCCAAAATCACATGGTTGAGCTGATCAAACTATTAAGGTCATAACATATTCATAGCTAGGAACATATAAGGACATCACATGATAAAAACCATTTATATAATAATACTCATAATCATTTTATAACATATAGTTTCATGCAATAATTTTAGAGAACTCATGAAAATTCTAACAAAAACAAGAAAGGTTCCTAATTATGTGAAACATTATTATTTGAGAAATGAAACATGATTAATAAACTTTAAAAAATAATCAAATTTTATTATTCCATGTAAACATGGAATAATTTTTTAATTAATTCTTAATAAAACAATTCATTTATAAATCCAAAAATCATATGATTAAATAATGGTTTGGAAACCATTTTATAAGATCTCTTTAAATTTCATTAAAATAATTTCAATTAATATAGTAAAATAACTTGAAAAAATCAATTCATAATTCTAAAATGATATTTAGGATTTGTTAATAACTTTTAATAAGAAAAAATTGAACGATATGTCCCAAACATAGCCTAAAATTCACCAAAGGGTTGAGAACACCCTTCCATAATAAATGGTGAGATTTAATATCCAAAAAATTCTCAAGGACCACTTAATATTAAATCAAATAGACCTTATCAATCATTAGACAAAGTTACATAAACAAAGAATCCAAATTATAAATCCACTATAATCATTGGACCATTAAACCCAAAAAATATCATATATATATGAACTCACAAATTCATTAAAAATAATAATAACTTAAAACGACAATTAAAACCACCAATTTATATTCAAATTCTTCCTTGAAATCATAAAACCCTATAAGGAACCCTATAAAAATCATTTCACATGACAAAAATAATGAAGGATGTAAAACCACTTTTTAGGGATTTCTTTTTGTAAGGAAAAGGGAAGACCTATGATTATAGGTGATTTCACTAAGTCATGGGGAATACCAATCAAAATCCCCAACCAAGAAAAATGTAAATTAAATATAACAAAGAAAAGGGAAAGAATATATTAAAGGTTAGGGGTTACTTTGGATTCACCTGAAAAAACATTCAATACACCATGAACATCATGTATGAAGGTGTGGAAGAAGATGGAATGGAAGATCATTAAGAAAATATATTTTTATAATTATAGGAATGTGGTTAAAAGAACCATCTTTTGGGGTAAAAATATGGAAGAAAAACAACAAAACTGACAATTTTAAAAGTGAAACTTGACTTGTGCTTATCAGGTACACAACTAAGGGCCATTGTATACCAAGTGGAACCCCTAGAGCACCCAACATTATTATTATATGACAATGTTCTTGGTTGTATATACAATAAAATGTTATAGGTAACACATTATATTAACCTATGTTAATCTCCAATTCATATACCAAACCTAAAACTATGCCAAAAAACACCTATGATTTCATATTAATAGTTCAAAATTATAATATGAATCCCAAAACAATGAATAAACCCTAAATATGGCTTATAAATTCGAAACCTCATATATTCTCAATGATGTTTTTATATAAATTTCATATTTAATTATAATTATCATTACATGTATATTACAACTCTCCCCACAATAAAACTTTCCATCACTGTAAAGTAAATAGGTCATTCATTCAATACATGACAATATCAATAAATATAAAAGTCATGGAAACCTTTATAATTCTTATGATGCTAAATTATTGAATTAAATTAAAATAATATATATTCATAATATTTTAATGTATAAACGTTATACCAATTACTATAAAACAATCATGAATCTCAAATCATAATCATATCTCTAAACACAAATTCCTAAATAAATATAGATTTTAATAACCAAAAAGAAATAACAATTGTAATCACTAAAATGCATTCTAAAATTACATCAATATTTTGATAAAAAAAATTATAACCCATTATTTACGATAAAATCCAAATAGATAAGAAATTACCAATATTTATGAAATCATCAAAAAATTACTAACTAAAATTCATCCATTCTAATAAGCTCCCCACAAAACAAAAGATCTTAGATTCACCTATTTTTGACATTCCACTAAGTTATAATTTATTATAAAATCATAGACTTGAAAAATAGTTTTACTAGAAAATGAATACATTACCAAAATTAAAGGTTGTATCCATTCTTCAAAACATTAAAATTCCCCAAAAAATCTAGTTTATAAGTCAAAATTACAAAACACTGTCCAATTTTCAATTTATAAAAAAGTAACATTTTTAAAACTCATGATAATTCAAAATAGTCTTGTTTAAATATTTAATTTAATAAATTATTATATTAAATATATTTTTACCAAGATATATCCATTTAAGATTAATCACAACATTTAGAAGTCTCTTTTTTATATACAATATGAAATTTTGAAGTAGTTTTCCCTTATTAAGAGAAAATTATTAGTTTTATAAAACTATTGATGATATATAAAACACCTTCAACATCAAATGGAATATAAATAATATTTTTTGAATTCTTATAAGATTAAGTTTGATAGTTTACATATCATATTTTGAAATAGGAAACAACTATCATGCCATGTAAGAAAGTATTGTGTGGGTAGTAAATATAATGTTTAAATACTAGTTATAATTCATTTATAGAAATTTGAAATAAATATTCCAAAAAAAGAAATGAATAATTATATTTTGAATAGGATGATCAAAATCAGCACAATAAACAAAGAATAATTAGAATTATGAAAAGGAAGTTATGACATAAAATATATGTACCATGTTGAATAATTCAAACAGCTGTCAATTCTGTATTAAATTATTAAATAGGAAAAAACAATCAATTTTAACACAAAAATACATGTTATGGAATTTTATTAATTAGATAACATCAAATAAATTATTCAAGAAAGAATTTATTACTCTATATTCTATATATTTAATTAAGTCCATTCACATTTAATTATGATAATATAAGTTAAATTCATGTATTCTACTAAGTCAGTAGATCATATGATGTATGAAAAATATAAGGAGTGGATACTAGTTAATCCTTTTAACCCCATTATTAATTTTATTTAATTATATTTCACTATTCTAATAACAATACCTCACTCATACCTATTGTTCCTAGATAAAACACATATAAATCCTTGGTAACTTAGGTTTCCACTATAGTAATGTTTTCCAGAAATGAACACAGTGTACCTCTTAAGGCCTAACAGTAAAAACTCATGTCTAAAACTCAAAATCCAAATTCCTATATGACCTCAAAACACAACTATAATATTATTTTGTAATGATCATGGGCTTATTAACTTAACAACAGAAGACCAATTCTTCATAAGACTATATGTATACCTTTAAATCACTAGAGGTTGGTATAAATTTTGGGGGCATACAAAAAATCAAGTGGCATGGGTTTTCCCCTTTTGAGAAATAAAATAAAATGGAATAAACCCACTAAAAATTAGGTATTACCATTTGGGTAATTATATATATTTACCTAAAATGACATTACCTATTATTGTAAAACCTGATAATCACTCCATGAGGAAATACATGATTTAACATCATTATAAAACAATCATAAATGTTGGAAAAATAAAAACACTCAGACGTAGTCTAAAAAATCTATGAAACTAGCCATAATGAACCATATACAAATAAGTCAAATTAATAATAGACTGAAGGGGGAAAATTGGAAGTTCCTTAAGCGGATACCTCTCAAGAACTACTATAGATAACTTTAGTGTATATGGTTCAAACATCAACTAAATTCTCTAAAAGACTCCACCCATGATCCAAACTCTAAGGGGGTCAAACTCTTTGTCACCTAAAAATGAAAAAGGGCCAAAAGTATCACTCTGCAAAATTCTATATGAAATTAAATACATATATTTTTATTTCCACTAAGGTGTCCATGTTTGGTGTGATCATACACATACTCAATAGGGTACCTCCAATGTGTCTCAAGTAAATAGTGAATAACCAAGTGTATTCATATATTCACATACCCCTTTACATATGTATATCATAAACTGGTGTTATTGTTAGAAACTAAACACAATATGTAAAATGAAACAACAAATAGTATATAGTTTTATTTATAATATTTACTATGTAAATACCTATATCTTGAGGATACGTACCTGATAATCCTACTTCAAACATAACATGAAGTTAGAGATGAACCATATAGTGAATTCGATATCTAACTCCAATCCCATAATAATGAAGTTAGATTGAAATATTCATCCCAATTATACAGAGATGGTATCGTGTATAATAGAGTCACATATGTCATGCTAACCATTCCATTTTGGTATATGGGAAAGGGGTATAACATATTCAGGGTCAAAACACAACCCATTCATCACTTCACATAAATAGATTGAAAACCTTCATAAATATTTTATATATTACAAGAATATATATACACATACTCCATCTATAATGATCTCAATACAATAAGTAACAATTAATCTTATAACATGAAAGGTAAAAATCTTTCTTTATACTAATCTAGCAATCATTCTAATAAGGATTGACTAAAATTGAAAATATACAAGGAATAAACATGTGCATTATAATAATAATATATCATGAATTTCAAATGAGTATAGTAGTTTTTATTCAGTCATGGCTCAAGGCACATGGTATAATAAGGGAGTCATCCAAAAATAAACTATTATATAATTAATATTCAATGTTTTATTAACTATATACAAAACAAAAAACTAAGTGTACTAATGAATCCACTAGTATAATTGAGATAAATTAAGTAAGGGTTTAATTATGGAATTGATCTAACCAATTATAACATTTGGTAACCTCGATTAATGGTAAAACCTAGTATAACAGTTAAATTAATGTATGGGTTCAAAATTAATGTTCTTTCCCTTTTAATAATATTTTAAATAACCTTTATAAACACTGAATATATTTAAAATAAACTCGTGATATGAATTAAATTCTTAAAACTCATACTTTACCCCCACTAAAGAGGAATGTTCCTTAAAAATTTTAATTGTAATTAGTAAGAATCATGCCTTTAACTTTAATAAAACAAATAACATTACATTTAGTTATCAATAAAACTATGATTTATTTGAAATAGAAAATATTTCATTCTTTAAAGAAAAATTTTTTTCATAAAATTGACACATTGGTTTAGGGGTTTCAATAAACCACTAAAAATAATATTATATTAATGATAATGAAATGACTTAAATATTGTTTCAAAATCACAAAAAAATATATTAGTTTTCAATATAGTTTAAGAAACCAATAATATATGGGTTTATTCATTCTCATTCATCTATATATCCTGGTTTTCACCTAACCACCAATGAAACACTTAACCAGGGTTAGTTTTGGATCATTGACTCATAACACATTAAGGAAACTGTAAAAAGAAGTGAACCTATTAGGAAGACATCATAAAGAATCATAGGATCGTGCAGAAAATTACATGGATAAGGTACTCAATCATTCAAGGTCAAAAAATAACCATAGCTAAGAAACTATGATGGAATAGCATGGTTAGAACCCTGTATATAATACAATTCATAAAGAATATTATAACATGTAATGACACAAAATAATTTGGGAGAAAGATTGAAAAGGATAATTAAACTGAGGATGATTTTTAAGAAAATGAAATTTTAGTATTAAATAAATGAAACAACCTTAAAAAATTATAATAAAAATATTATCACTCAATTTCAATAACTAAGTATTTTATAATTTAGAATTAATTAAAAACAGATACTTTATAAATCCAAAAATCATGTTTTTAACGAATGTTTTAGAAACCATTTTATAACATCTCTTAAAATTTCATTAAAATTATTTCACTTCATATAGTAAAATAACATTAAATTTTAATTTCATAATTATAAAATAATATTTAGGATTTGTTAAGAATGTTGAAAAATAAACTAGTGGAAAATATATCATGTGTATAGCCTAGAAATTCACCTAAGGGTTTAGAACACCCTTTAATAAAAAACTACAACCTTAAATATATAAAAATACAAAATTATTTCTTTAATGGCAACCAAACATCCCCTTTCAAATATTATAAAATGTTCCATAAACATGGAATCCAAAATATAGATCCACCATGTATATATTTATCATGAGATAAGGTATATCCTGGTTTGAATTTTTATTTTATATGATGTTTCTGGGGAGTATGGAAGGTCTTGGGTGTGTTTTGGGGGTTTGGTACATGGAATGGTGTGGAAAAGAGGCCAATGTGTGATGAGATCATTGCTGGATCATGTTAAGTAGTAATTGTGTGCCATAATCATGTGGCCTACAATAGGTGTTCATAGTTGAAGAAACTGTATATGGTGTCCCATGAGATTATGTGGATTTTATTCCACTTGGAATGTGCTGAATGCATAGCCTCTGTATGTTTTTTCAAACTCTTCAGGTTTCCAGGAAAACCATGCATCTTGGTTTCCTCTTGGACAAAGGGAACCACACAGTTGGGGAATAGTTTAAAAACAGTGTGCCCCGTTAAAAGTGGCAGTTTTACCATTTTACCTCTCAATCATATTTCTTTATCCTTTTAAGTTATCCCATATTAGACCATATATAGTTAGGTTGATGAACCAGCAACATCCTCTTCCTCCATGGGTTATTCTCCCTCATTTCTTAGGAGTTTGGGGTTTCATTTAGTGTGAATCAAAGATCAGGGTAAGTCTTCGACTCTATTTCCTTCCATTATCTAGATGAGATACATTTTTGGATATTTCTATCTTTATGAGTCCAGGAACCCTTGTTTTTTCAAGGTTCTATCCATCTTGGTCATTAAGATAGGTTTAGTTCGAATCAATAATTTTTTTGGGAAAGTAATAATCAATGATAATGAGCTATTATTTCTGAAATCTTTTTATTATAATATTAATGTTTTATAAGTTTATGTGGTTATTACTATATACTATTGTGATGATTTTTTTGTCCTTGGATAAGGGGATAATTTATGCATTAGTATGAGGTCGGATACCCTTAAAGGACCTTGTTGGTCTTGTTTATGACTTATAACAAACCTAGGGATACCCATGGGGGATGCCTAACTCTTGAAATTAGTGTAGTGAATTGTTATACATTGATATAGGGTAATTATGATTGTTAACAAGTTTTGAATTGTGATTTGGCATGTAAGAATGGTTAATGGGTTAATTCCAATGTTTATATATTGGATTTTGTGAAATTCCTAAATGTATTTTGAAATGGTTTAAATGTTATGTTTTTTTATGGTTTTCAAATAAGGAAATGATGTTTTCAATTTTTGATAACATTTTATAAAGGATTTTTTGACATCAAAGTGTTTGAAAATGGGTTCTTATTAGATGAAAAATGTTCTCTGATCTGTGTGTATGGTTTTACACTTGCAAAAAAGGCTCTAGTGGTTTCATTTAATTAATTTAAGGGAATGGTTGGACTTTTTTTGTGTTTTATGTTTAAATATAAATACCGTTTTTGAAGGTTTGTTTTTAAAAAAGTAATGATTAGAGTGGTTTTTTAAGTGCTTTTAAATGTTTAAATGGTGTATATAGAATTGTGAAAATAGGGTTTAGACTATTATGATGAGTTTGGTTTTAAGGTTCCAATTAGAACATGATAAATGATGAATTTTTATAGGTAATGGGTTATTATAAATTAAGTGATAATGATGAAAATGATTAGAATGGAATAGTTGGGGGTGGTCAGACGATACTTGCCAAATCCTTGTTGGATTCATGGATTGATGCTCTATGTTTTCCAACCTGTGACTATTGGTTTTATGATTTTGGACATACAAACCACTCTCAGGTTTAGGGAAGACCAAACTAATGATTCAGGCCCCCCAATGCACTGTAATTTTTCAGGGAAAGGACTGAAACTCCTAAACCCAAGGTTATATATATGGCCTTCCATATCAATGACGAGATGGTCGTACAAGGATTTCTAAGTCCTGGATGGATTCAAGGACTAATGCTCCATGTTTT
The DNA here is from genome assembly GCA_963277665.1 of Viscum album. NCBI lineage: Eukaryota > Viridiplantae > Streptophyta > Magnoliopsida > Santalales > Viscaceae > Viscum > Viscum album. The sequence continues at coordinate 157,888,146 of OY728155.1, read as the reverse complement.
TTGACTTGTGACCTAAAGGTTGGGATGTTCAGACATGATGTTTCGAGTCCCAATTGGATTCACGGATTTATTCTCCAGGATTGGTGACCTTTGACCTAGTGGTTGGGATTGGTGAACATGACGTGCCATATCTAAATTAGATTCTTGGACTGAGGTTCCTTGTTTACCAACCTATTACCCATGTGATATATAGAATGGGTACCCAAACAAATGCGTTGTGGTACAGTGGATTAAAATAATGGCTAAATGAATGTCCTTGTGAAATAAAATAGTATAACTACCATGTTGATGATGTGATGGGACTTAAATATGTAAATGGATAATTAACAAATGTTTAAATTTAAACCTCATTTTCCTTTACTACTTATTTATTTACTGAATATTTGTTTATCTGCATAAACTACTGCATATATTGGATATTTCTTTATACACTGTTGGTGGTGTCCTACTATGTTTTACTCACACCCTACTTAGGCCTCCATGAAATTTGGGTACCCGATCATATGCTACTTATTTTCTATCATATATTCATGATATGGACCTAGTGTTTGGGTTATGGATGGCCAATGGGTTGGAACATGGTATTTTAGGACTAGGTTGGATCTCAGTATCATGTTTGGGATTATTTACGGTTTATTTATTTCATATTTTATTTTTATGACTCCCTATAAAGTAGTTTATTCATCATGTCTCAATAGCAGGTGCTACTTGGTTTCATGTTAGATTCTATCATATGTTGTCCATTTATTAGTCTATATGATTATTACATAAGTTGGTATTATTTTTTCTGTTATTTTCCTATTACAAGAGGGTATAGTCTCTTCAATTCATCTTGATAGACTTGTGCTGCTATTCGACAGCCTTTTGCATACAAAGAGTCACACCTGAGGTCATGTGGTAACCCGTCTTGGGGCACCGATTTAATGGATATTAGTTATGGATAGTACAAAGTGGTATCAGATCAAGTGTCTTTTGTTTTACTATTTGTGTCCTGGTATATAGAATATTAAGATGTATTTGGGGCTTGGTAATGAGGTCATGCATGGGTGCCTGCAGTCCCTTGTACGAGGGAAAATCCCAGTTTCCAGGGGAGGTAATTGATGTTCTATTTTGTGATTTTATATTTATTTTATATTTTGACCTTGAGTGCCACACTTAGATGTGATGTTATTTATTTATGATGTTTTTTTCTATTGTAATAGTATATAAATAGAGGGTGTGTGGGTTTGTGTATCATTCTAGGTACATATGACTGATAGGCCATCCATATGTTTTCAGTGATTGACTTGTGAATAAATTGGTGTTTATCCAAATGGTTATAAAAATAAAATTTTAATAAAGATATAAATTTTTTAATATGGTTAAAAGGGGGGTTTTTAAAATATAAATATTTTTTTATAAATGAAAATATTTTGAAATATGGATTTGAAGTAAATATGGTATTTTTGAAATGTTGGGTAAATTTTTTTTTGAAAATTGTAAATCCTTGGGTTTTAAAAACAAAATATTTTGAAATATTAACTCTTGGATTTTTAAAATGGTAAAGTTTATTAAAAATGGATGTGTAGTGACATAACATTAGGGACACCGGTGATGAGTATCACCTATGTTGTTTTGGACTCTGTATATGGGTGGTTTGGGAAGTGGTAGTGTCTTAGTTTTGAGACCTTGGTTTATGGGTTGGGATGCCTTGATGGGTTTGGTGTAGAAGATAGTAGATTTTTTATTATTGTTCCTTTAGTTAGGTTGTGACCTTTAGGTAGTGTTTTATTGTTTGAAAACATATATATGGTGACCCTTGTGGGTGGTGATCATGTTGTTTGTGTGTTGGACCTTGTAATGGGTGCCTTGGTGGTGGTACCATTAGTGGTGGCTATGTTTCTATATGTGTAGAACCAAGTGTAAATGGTTTCTTAGGTTCATTGGGTATAGTGGGTTTAATAAAATGGGTATGAGTACCACCCATGATTATAAACTTTTTGAGGTTTTATTTGTATGTCTTAGAGTGAGAGCCAATAGCCTATGCTAGATGTGACTATAGTTTAGGAATATTATATCGTGTGATCATCATGGATGAATTTTGAGAGTGGTCAGTTGGGTTGCTAGTGTTTTTTGGTGTATATAGAATAGGATAATGTTTTGGACTTCAATAGTAGTCAGCATTGAGTGTTTTCTAGTGTGGGTTTGTACCATATGGATAAGATGAAATGTTAATGGTTTTGGAGGTTCAGCTTAAGTTTTGGTCATGCGCCAGCGTTTTTGAAAATTAATGGTAACATTGAGAGAGGTTTGCCTAATGTTTTTAGTTCTTTCTGAATTCAAATTTACTTGAGTTCTTGTGGTTATTTATAAGGTTGGTTTTGAAGGGAGGAATAATTCATGTACCTGGCCCAGTTGTTTTTTCAATGTTCATTGTAGGGATAGATATTTAATCTAGATGGATGTTTCTATATAGAGGTGATACCTAGGGGTAGGGTTGGTCACATGGTTGAGTTGTTGGATGTAAACATCAAGGATTATTTGGTACTAATGAGGTCGACATACTAGAAGGCATGGTTAGATGTGTAAGTGGGTGTTTGGGATGGGTTCTGGTGATGTATGACCTGTGGGATTTAGAGTTTATTCCAGTGAATGGTCATTGGAAAGTGTGTTACCTTGTGAATTTTTATGAGTTATAGATGATGGTAACATACTTGAGATACGTGATATCATTTGGAATGTTTGAACAGATGTCTCTAGAGTAAGAACATGTCATTTCTGTGAGAACAAAGTGATAATCACTTGTTATGTGAGAGACCATTTGGTTTTTAATCGATTGTGGCGTATTTCATCAACAATATCTTTGTGTACTACTAGGTTAAATAAAAACATTCCAAATACCATAATATAATTCTGATTACACTGGGAGGGATTTGGATATATTCTATGTTACCTAAATGACTTTATGGAATTCTGAAAGATTGCTTCATGGAGTTTTCATTCATGGAGTAGTGTGCCAGAATTCATGGTGGTTGAAATTGCTTGAGGAAATGGTTACAAGGACACTCCTAAGGTGTGGAGCATCATGTTGGTCTTAAAGGTGTAAATAATAACATGGGATAGATTTGGTGGAATTATGATGCCAATAAGGAACCTATGAGGTACATGTTAGGATTCCTCTAAAAGAAAATTTGGTCCTTATATGTGGTAGTTTATCAGACTGAGCATTGGTCTCAAGCTCAGGGTGGTTCTCAAAATTGATATGAGTTGATCATGTTATAGGTGTTGATGGTGAAATGATGTAGTATGAAAATTCATGGGAAATAGAGTTTTGGTGTCAGGACCTCATCGAGAGTCTATCATGGCCACTGGTAGCTTTGTTTGGATGATATTGGAATGTCTTTAAGTGTGAAGGGATCTTGGCCAGGTAAAGTGGTAAAATTCCAACATTGGAAGTTGGGAATAAATGGGATGAGTCGTCTAGTGATGGTCCAACTTAGTTGGGTAAAATAAATGGATTTAGTGAGTTATAAGTTTCCTTTAGTGGAGGTTTTAAATTATAAGTGTGTTTTGGGAATGGAATAACTGGTTTTGAGTAAGAATAAAGTTGTTCTGAAATCATATATGGTTGGTGGGTGTGTATCCATTCTAGGTGGTTTTAATGGAAAGGTTGGGGGATGATTTTGGATGGTTCCCTCATGTATTTTTTGGCATGGTGATTCGGGAAATGTTTCGGGTACATTGTGAAGTTTGAGTTTGTGGTTTAAATAGTCCTTTTATTATGGTGTAGGTTCCAAACACCAGAATATTGAGGTTATGAGCTAAAGAATGTGATTGGGAGAACCATTGTGGGTAAGTGGTTGGTTGATTATGTGACTAGTGTTAAATTTCGAAAATGGGTGTTATCTCGGGTTCTAACCGGTTAATTTCTTGAGATGATTTTTGTGATTTGGTTTTGATTCAGATGTTTGGATATCAGATGAGTCCATTAGGCCTTGAGTTGTGGAATGATGTAGGTTAGGGGATGTGGATAGTTAATCAATAAGTTCCTTCAGGTTAAACCAGGTGTACTGGGTTATTTATATGGTTGATTTTTATGATGTTGAGTTGATATTGAAGCGTCTTTTGTGTAGCATTAGGTTTATATTGTGGGTCTCAGTGAGAAAATTCATTAGGGTATGACTATTTTTTGGTCTGAGGGTTATGATGCAATGACCATGTTTGGGAGGAAAATTGGGATATGGAAGTGATATGTGGGCCCATGGCATGACCATTTTTATTGGATGCTAGTTGGCACTAGGTAATGTTTCTTGAGGATGAGATATTATAAGGTGGGGAGGTTGTAAGATCCTAACCCTAAGATAAGGTATGTTTGGGTTTGAATTTTTTTATAGGCTATTTCAAGGGATTATGGTAGGTCTCAGTGGTGTTTGGGGGGTTTAGGACATGGAAATGTTGAAAAAGAGGCCATCTTGTGATGAGATCATGGTTGGCGCATGGTTAGTATTAATAAAGCACCATAACCATGTTTCATGTAGAAGGGTGTTCACGGTTTGGGAGACCATACATTGTGGCCCATAAAACTATGTGTCTTTTGGTCTACATGGATAGTGGTGAACGCACGGTATCTATATTTTTTTTCAAAATGTGTGGGTGGATCGGAAAATTATGTGACTAGTTTTCTTCTTGGATAGATTTAACTTCATATTTTTCATACAGTTTTTCAAACCATGTGGCCAAACCATGTGCCTCATTAAAAGTGGGGGTGTTACCACTTTTCCCTCCCAATATTATTCCCCCCTTAGTTTCTCTCCTATTCAACCCCTTACAGCTAGGGAGATGAAACTGAAGACTCCTCCTCATTCATAGAAAATTATCCCTCATTGCTTAGGTGTTTGGAGTGTCATTTAGTGTGAATCCAAGCTATGAGTAATTATTAAAATCTATTTCATTACATTTTCTAAAATAGGACTTGTTGGTTGTTTTCTTTCCTTCTAAAGCACTAAACCCTTATTTTTCTAGGGTATTATTCATCTTAGTTTTTATAGGCGGTTTACTTGGAATCAAGAGTCTGATTTGGGAAATTAATAATCTATAAGAATTAGGTAGGTAATATACAATATTCTTCCATAGTCTTAATGTTTTATAAGTGTTTGTGGTTAGGCTTATGTACTATTGTGCTATGTTTTTATATCATTGGATAATGTACAAAACTTGGGTATTAGTGTGGCGTGTGATACCCTTCACTTACCCCATTGGTCTTTTTGATGACTTGAGACCTGGTATAGGGATACCCATGGGGTCTTCCAAACTCTTGAAATTGGTGAAATGAAATGGTATAAACTAATATGAGTTAATTATGAAGTTTAACAGGTAGTGAACTGTGATTTGGAATGTGATCATAGTTAATGGGTTAATTCAAATGTTTATATGTTGGATTTTTTGAAATTCCTAGAAGTCTTTTGAAATGTTTTAAATTTTTTTTTTAATTTTGATCCAATTATTGGTTTCAAATAATTAAATGATGTTTTTAATTTTGGGTAATGTTTTAGAAAATATGTTTTGACATAAAAGTGTTTGAAAATAGGTTATTATTACATTTCATATGGTGTTTGATTTGTTTTTGTTGTTTTACACTGGTGAAAATGCTATGATGGTTTCTTTTAATAAATTTAATGGAATGTTTAACCTTTGGATGTGTTTGATGTTTAAAGTGAAATACCCTTGTTTAAGGTTTGTTTTAAAATTTTTAATGATGGGAGTAGTTTTTGAAGGTCCTATAAATGTTTAAATGGTGTTTATGAAATTCTTAAAAGGGGGGATGTCATTATTATGATGTGTTTTGTTTTAATGTTTTTTTGGGACCACAATAAATGATTAATGGTTAGGGGTAATGGATTATGGTAAATTAAGTGATAATTATGATAATTGAATGGTTGGGTATGGTCAGATGAGATGTGTCGAAACTCGGTTGGATTCATGGATTGATTGTCCATTTCTTCCAACTAGTGACTACTAGTTTTGGGGTGTTTTAATGATGCTCCACTTCTTAGATTTTGGTGGTCCACACTGATTCTCTAGGCACCCTGGTGAAATGTAATTTTTTGGAGAAAGTACTGATTCCCCTTAACTTAAGATTACGAACATAAAATTTCATATTAAGGTTGGTATGGTCAGATGTAGAGTTTAGAGTGCATGTTTGATTCATTGACTGATTCTCTATGTTTTATGACTTGTTGGGATGGTTATACATGGTGTTTTGAATCTCGGATGCATTCATGTACCAATGCTCTGTGATTTTTTACAAGTGACCTAGTGGTTGGGATGGTCATAAAATATGTAGTGAGGTTCAATGGATTAAAACTATGGTTAAAATAATGTCCCTATAAAGTAAAATAGTATAATTCCCTTAGTGATGATGCGATGGTACTTAAATATGTAAATAGATACCTAACAAATGTTTAAATGTAAAACCTATTTTCCCTTACTGCATATTTATTTACCAAATCTTTATTATCTGAAAACATTATTTCAAATACTATCTATTGATTTAGACACTATTAGTGGTGGCCAAATAAGTTGTTCCCACACCCTGTTTGGGTCTCCATTCCATTTCGGCACCTGAGAAGATGCTACTTGTTTTCTTTCATGGGTTTAGGATAGGGAATTGGTGTTTGGTTTATGCATGGGATGATGGGTTGGATAATGGGATGTCATGATCATGGTCATGATATTTATTGCTTTTGGTATTTTGGATTTTATTTGTATGGATACCTAGAATGTAGTGAATTCATCATGTCATTATAGTATGGCTACTTGATTTCTTGTTGGATTCTACCATATTCTATCAATTTATTTTTCTTGATGGTTATTACATATGTTGGTATTCTTAATTATATGATTTTTCTCAAATAAGTAGGTATAGTATCCCCAATGCATCTCTATATACCTGCACTACTATTCGGAAATCTCTTGAATTTGGGGAGGTGTGCTTGATTTATGTGGTGATCTGACTTGGGGTACCAGTTTAGTGGATATCGAGTTTGGATGTTACACACCATAATCAAGGAACCACTTAACCAAAAAAAATACAAGGAAAATTACTCCATAAATCCATTAAAAATCATAATAGCCTAAACCCAAATTAAGACCACTGATTCATAATCAAATTCTACCTTGAAATCATAATAATATAAAATAAAACCTACCCAAACTATTTCAAATTAAAATAGAGATGGGGGGTGGAATACCACATTATCGGTATTTCATTAGAAAAATAATGGGGAATACATATGATTAGAGACGATTTTACCATGTCATAGTGAATTCATAATAAAAATCTAAAACCAATATAGAAGAAAATAAAGTATAAGAAATAAGATGGGATGAATTGATGATAGGTTAATGTTTAAATTTGATTTGACTTGGAAAAAACCTTTGAATCTAACATGAACATCATAGAAGGAGGGGGAAAGATTTCCAGGAAAAGACTTTATAGAATCCTCTATTAGTTATAGATGTATAAGGGGTAAAATAACCCTCAATTAGGGGATAATAGAAATAATAAAAAGGGGAAAATCCCTTTTTAAAAGGGAAACTCAAACAAGGCCAACCAGGTACTCATTTGGGAGCCACCAGATACCTTATGGCACCCCCAGGGAACAGAGTATTCTTCTAGGATCACTGAGTACCTAGTGAGCCTCCATCATATACTCAATTTAATATATAGAAAAAATTTATAGGTGATACATTCTATCATCCTACTCTTACCCCCAACCAACCTAACAAACGCCAATCTACACCCAAAAAACACCTATGATTTAATCCAAATACATCAAAATTATAATCTAAATCCCAAAAATTAAGAACTTCCCATCATATGAACTTAAAAAATAAAAAAGTATCATATTTTTGTAAAAAGTTTCTATACATTTAACATTTAATTATATCTAAAAGGAAATTGAATTTATAGCTCAAGTATGTATTGGGAGTCTCATGTTCCTTGTCACCCAAGGTTTTAGCCTTATTACATTAGAAAATGTGGATTTTCCAAATTATTCCTAAGTGAATTAATAATCGTATTTGATTATAGATTGTTTCAAAATTAATTATATGATGTTTTGAAGGTGGTAGAATATTTTTTAGATGGTATTATTTATGTGGTATTGGTCGAGGATATAATAGTCTTTATATAAGGGGTAAATTTTCTGACCAAATTGGTGGTCCTTAAATTTACATTTTTTATGTATATGTATATGTCGTGTGACATGAATGTGGGGTTGAGTGGGTGTGATTGAACTGAGTGAGATCAGATGGGGATTAAGGGATTAAGGGGGAAAATATGTCATTTTAAGGTCATGATAATGATCTCATGCATGTAACCTTGTGATTTTAGTTAAATTGTGACTTTTATTAGATAATGATATTAGGTTAAATGGTTAAGGGTCACATGGAGGGTGTCCATACTTGAGTAAAGTATTGATTAGTTTAATAATTCCTTAGTTATTAGTGTGAGATGCCTTATTATGAGTAGTTAACTATGTGATGTTTAAGTGATGGGTTTGTTATATATTTCATTAATAAAGTGATTTTATCAAGAGGGGTGAACAATGAATAGTAATTTAGATATGTTTGTGAGGTATTTTGAGTTATTTTATGAGTTAGTGATAGGATTTAGAGGTTAATTCACTATGTGATGGGTGATTAGTGTGATGGATATGGACTAAATGGTAATTTTTCCATGTTATCCTGTATAATCATGAATGAAGACCTATTGAGGGAAGATTATAGTATAGATAATTGATGGTGATGTAATCTAGAACCATTTTCATAAAATTATATGATATTTACTAGGGAACTATATTGTTAGATAGATGATATCTAAGAGCGATGGGCAGAACAGGGAATGGTAAATATTTTATGAGAATATATGATTACATGATGCATGTAATTTTGTGATCAAGGAAATTATAGGGTTAGAAGATAATGATATAAATATATACACACATGATGATAATGGGGTTATTAGACAAAATCTTGGATTGTGAAGTGAATTTATATGCTTTTTTTATCCTGAAATTTATGTTAATGTGAAATATCAATTTACGTTCTAGTTATTCATGTGATCATCATCGAATTAGATATATATGGGATGATGTGATCTGGAATACATATATAAAATATATAAGGATTTTATTGAGATTTTAGAGAGTGATATGGGTGATAATTGAGTAACTCTATTCTTATATGCATGCATAGAGTTGATGTTTAACAACTGATGATTATGAGATTATATAGGATAGATACAAGAAAACTGATCCTTGTAAGATTTTAATGGATTGATATAATCTATCCAATGATTATGAGGCTGAATAGAATGGATGAATACTACCTAATCCTTATTATATCACATGGGATGTATGCAGGCCACCTAATTCTTATGCGATCACATGGGATGGATATGGCCCAACCAATGCATATGAGACCAAATAGGATAAGCACAAGCCACCTAATCCTTGTGAGATAATATAGGATGGATTTAGTCTATATAACTCTTATTAGATAATATAGGATGGATGTGGTCTATTAAATTATTAGGGGACCAATCAGAATAGATGTAGGCCACATGATCCTTATGATATCATACAGGATGTATATGGGATACCTGTTGATTATAGAATTGGATAGGATTAATGAATGTTACCTAATACTTCTGAGATCTCACAAGATGGTTTCAAACCACATGATACCTACCAATGCATCTTGGGAAATTCCATCCCATTACTGATGGCTGATAATTAAATAATAAAAGAAACTCTATCCCATATTCTAGTACTATTCATATCATGTATCGATCAAAAATCAGGGTGGAATCTGAGGAACTTGATAGTATTATAAGTTTATTTATGTAATGATACAATTTATATTTAATTAAAATACAAGAATTCTCATCTATAAAAATTTATATTAGATACATTGTTGGTCGAGACCTACAAAGTATTATGCTCACAACCTACACATGTGTATTAGTAGACATATAGAAATTATGGATAATATAAATTTTAATGAAATGTCTCTAGTACAAGTGATAAAGTTGGATGATATCATAGGATACATGGATTAAGTTACAATGTGATACTAAGGATTTTTAGTAGTGTATCTATTTTATTTTATCCTAGTTTATAGTCGGTATCCTCTGGTATAGGAAAAGGTACATTAACTCCCATGTGTAAACTCAACTTGGGCCAAAGTATGGTGATAATATTAGAGTTATTACCAAGTTGAATTAGATTTTTTTTATTTTTCCTATGGTTTAGGCTATAATAAATAGAAAAATTATTATATAGATCTTGGTATGGTAATTAAATTTTTTTCTTTCCGGAAAAAAAGTATGGGTATAAATCTAAGTTACCATGGAGTTATAATTTTTTATTACTTTTTCCTATTATATTTTGAAAATAATAATAAAACTATATTATCTTAGTTTGATGTGGTAAGTATCATGTATACATGCATCATGTATTTCATATAGTTTAACATGGCATGTGATTGTTTTTTCGATTGAGGAAAAAATGATTTAATGGGAAGAAACAAGTTTTGTTACTTAACGTTTAAAAAATAACTTATTTGGTGTTTTACCTTATAACATACTTGTGTAACCCTACCCATACAAACCAACTGTATTGAATTTTTTAATGTGAATAAATCATTAGAAATATCTTTGATATGCACATGCATGTGACAATAACCCTAAATTGTTTAATATGGGTATGGGGATACCTAATTTGGATAAGATCCATATAATTGGTGTATTGGATAGTGATAGCTTGATATATATATATATATATATAATCGAATCATGAGTAACTACTTTCTAAAATATTGACATTGTGGAATGTGGTCTATAAACTTGGTGGGAAATCATAGTATGTTCAGATGAATCATAATGGTATGATTAAAGTATGTGAGCTATAAATAATGCTTCTTTTCATGTTTCTTATAGATATGGGTGGTGAGATATGAGGTTATCCTAAGAAATATGGCTTATCCTAAGAGCATTGATTCTTGTAGAAGTAGAAATCATGGGTAGAATCTTGGTTTTTCAAGAATGAAACATGGGTGACATGTCATCAAGATATTGGTATTGTTATATGGATTGTCTCGAGTATGTAAGAATATAATAGAATAGATAGTGCTTTATGGGAGGTGTGATTTTCATGAATAGTGTACGATGTTATATCATTATGAGATTGAACTTGGGATTGATAAGATATGGCTCTTGGTTGTATGATTCAAGTTGTATAATAGAGTAGTATGTGAGGGTGGTTTTATTAGTGAGTAGTATTTTATATAAAATGATGGTAGTTATGTACCATTGGTAGGGTGATATATCAAGCTCTCTATTTCCAAAAGGATAAGGGAGTGGGTATTTACACACCATATTTGGATGAAATTTGATAGCCTAATATCAAACTCATGATTTTGAGCTAAATGATAACTGGCCTACCTTGAATAGCATGTGAGACTTGTTGATTAGAGTTTGATTATGAATCTCATGAGGAGTGATATCATGATAGAATCTAGTACTCTGATATTCTATGATATATTGGAGTTAATTCATTGAAATCTTGCTAAATTTAACGATTGATAACATTTTAGGGTGTGGTTGGGTATTATAAGGTTATGGGAAAGGTTGTATAAATCTTTTCTATATTAGGAAATGTGAAAGGAAATTATCCATTTAATTCTACATCATGTGTGAGATAAAGAAAAAAACAATTTCGGAGGGGGGGTACTCAAATATGGATTGACCAATGAGAATCAATGGATTGATGTTTGATCTAGGTAGGATATAAGGCCACTAGGATATGGTTGTGAAATGACTAAGGGTTCATGAAGACTGTAATTAAGATGAGATAGTTAGTTATGTGGTTATAAGGCATGACCTCTTATGGAATGTGATAGACCATGAGATAACCATTGGGTTCTATAGAACATCTATGAGATAGTTTCATTGAATTATTATCAATGATTCTAGTGAGTGTGTGAAATATGGATAGTATACACTAATAAAATTATAGTACTACCCATGAGGTGGTATGGAGTTCAAAAAAAGATGTAATTTTTAGAGCCATATAAAGTGTGTGAGGTCATTGATATCATGATATATCCATCCGATCCTGGGTGATGTGGAAATAGATCATCAATGAATTAGAATATAGTAATTTAGAACACTAAGATGACTATAAAACCTATAACAAGGCTCATATAATTGTTCTATCATAGAAAATCAAGCATAGATCATGAATAGTGGTGTTTTGTATTAATGGATTATGAGGAATTCGGTGATCATTGATCAAGGATAAGATAAATCCTATACTGAGGATCACACCATCGATGGATAAAGGGTGACAACCTTGTTATGTTGAATAATAGTGAATATATGTGGTTATGTGTATATAAAAACCAGACCAACAATGGTTGTGGTTTCATTTTTGTATAATGAATCTTGCAATCTATTTGTGTTTGGTGAGTAAGAAATTATCATGTTTTTAATTAGTGTGTAATGTTCTAGAAAATCCAATATATTTAGTAGTTTTCAAGAGTGAAATTAAAGAATAATACTGAGTGGTGATTGGGAATAGAGAATTTATGTACTCATGAGAATGTTCATTGACATTCAGAATAAAGAAATACTTTGTGATATGGATTGAGTCTCATGTGAAAGATTTTAAATTTTGGATAGAAAATTAGAATATTCTCAAGTGAAACTCAAAGTGACTATAAAATTGTAAAAATAAAATGATAAAAACTATTAAATTACATAATTAGTAATTGGGTATTTAACAAGTGTGATAATAATCATAATATCATTATGAAGCTGTGGAATTTGATTGATATTGTCATGAGAAGGTTTTCATGTTTTTAGATGTTGTTGGTATAATGGGGTACCACTTAATGCACTTCACATGTAATTGTTTTTGATAATGTTGAATTCAAATTTTTTGTGTTGTTTTAGGGATAAACATATATGAGAAACTAAATTAAGAGGAATTCATATTTTGGATAGTTTTATAAATTCAGGTGTGGTATCAGAAAACCTATGAGTACAAGGATACTTAAAGATAAAGTAATTGAATTAAATCTCATTGACCAATATGGTTATTGAAGATACATAGATATGATTCTAAAGGATAACAATAAGTATGGTGTGTATTTTCTAATGAACCATGATTTTATATATTAGTGGAACTATAGAATTGTAGGACTCTATCAGAATTATGGTCACGTTAAATTTGAAATTTACAATTCAAATTAGAAAGGAAACACTTTGGATAATTACTATAAGTTTAAATGAATTTTTTAGAGGTGGAAAGATAGATAAAAATAACACAAATAAATTTTATGGTGTTTCATAATTGTAATAAAATTGTAGGGTAGTTCTTGGGGTATTGGGTACCCAATAAGTCACTATTAGGATCCAATTATAAAGACCATAGATTCTAAACCCTAGGATTTTCATTTCATGGTTGGTGGGGTACCATAAAGTGGTATAGGAATGGATATTGAGTACTTGGAATAACTAATTATATTTTTTAGGAATGGGAAATATTAAAAAAATTGATTTTAAAATAACAACCCACTATGGGGTTTATTGTTTTCCAGTAAGCTAAGAGGTGCAAGAGGCACCCTCTTTTCCCCCTTTATCTTGTCTATTCATTATTCTCAATTCAAGGTGGACTAGGACCATTATATTTTTCATTGAGATAAATACTTCCCTTTATTATGCCTCTATTCTTTATAATCATCTTCCTCTAATTTTTTTGAATGGATTAAGGTATTTTAGTACGATTACACTAATTTATTGTCAAACCTTGTCAACATAATGGATTCTTCATGGTAAAAAGCTAAAGGATGTATGGTGATGATAATTTCAATAAATTTCACATTAATTATATGAAGGTAAAATTTACTATGTATTTCTCTTTCATTTTTATCAATTTTAAGGTGGAATCTACAAACAAATTGAAATCCAATTTTGAGTATTTTTTCAGTAATAATATTACATGCACCTTGGGAGTGGAATATGTCTGATTAGTTAAGGTTTTGGATATGATATGCTACTCTATAAAAATTCCACCATTTATTCCTAGTTGAATTATTTCTGGGATTTGATTTTAGATTGTTTATAAATTAATTGGAAGTACTTCTATATGATATAGTTGTTATTTGAAGAAGGTATGGTTAGTTTGGGTTAAAATAACCCTCTTTATTATAGGTATGAAATTCCTGGGTAATTTCGTTTTTTTGTAGATAGTATATTTTGATAACTATGGATAAATTTGGAACACAAAGGTTTTTTACATCCTAAAATTGTACTTTTTGATGTGGTTTGAATCTCCGGGAAGAATGAGGAAGCCAGAGAATGTTTGTAGTGGTCTAGTGAATACAAAATTCACTATCTAGCTTATGAGACACAATTGGATAGATGGTTGACTAAACAGTTTCTTAAGGCCAATTTTGGGATCATTTCCTAGATGGTGATACAAAACCAATTGGTTGATAGGTTTTTGGGTATCCTTGGTGTTCTATTGGTCTCACCAGCTAGCTGGTGGTACACCATCTCTCCAGTGAGACCTTATGGCTAGCTAGTGGGTTTGGATGGCACACATTTTAAGTGTGGAATCTATCATATTTTTTCATATTTTGGATCATATTATTTATATTAATAGGGTATTGGAAAACTCAATTACTTTTACAAATATCCCTTATAATGCATCTCCTTCAATCCCATTTGATCATGGGAGAATCTGAGTACACTATGAGGAAAAATCAAGGTAAGATCATCCATTTTATTATGTTGTTAAATTTCTCTATAATTACTTCATATTTACCTCAATTGTTTTAAGGATTTTTGTTTTATTCCACTAAATCACGGTAAAATTGACTAAGGATAGTGGGGATTTTTTCTGGCATGCATAGAGGACATTTTGATGCACCTTCTGCACACCATTGGATGAAATTTTGTTGAGGCACGCCACTTCCTAAAAATTATCCAAGATTTCTATTATGTTGTCATGAATTTTTTGTTTATATGTATGTAAAAATATGTGTATTTTTTAGGGTTATTTTGAATGTGTTTCATGGACTCTTCAGGTATACTTGGTTCAGAATATGGGATAATGATGGTTCTCAGTGATTATTCTGATGATTATGCCACATTGGATAAACTTATTAATTAATTATAGTTGTTGATAATTAATTAATTATGATTTATGATGTAAATAAATATATCAAGTTTAATTATGGGCTCATATGAGGAATAAATAGACTAGTTAGAGTCTAGGAAGATCTTGGTGATGTTGATAACTCCATTTAAGGTCAGTCTCCCAGATCATACAAATCCATATTTATGTTTATAAACATGTAGGAATATCTATGTGTATTTTGACATGGAATTATTTAGAAAGTATAAGTACCAAGATAACCTTAGTCTAGAAAATAGGGTTAGTATTGTTACCCCCATACCTAGGATAGGTGATTAGAAACGCTTTGGATGTTTGGAATTGTCTGATAAACTTTTCTCTAAGGGGTGATAGAGATAGTTTCAATAGAGAGAGACCTTGGGAGGTATTTGAATTGAGTTAGATTATGGGAATAACCTATGGTCTTTCCCTAGATCCTTTGGGTGAGAATACGAGGTATTTTGTGGAATGATACATGTTTTACTTTAACAAGTGTGCGATGAGACCCTAGATTAGGTCATGGGTTTTGGATATGGAATAGAATTAGGATGAAAAGGGTGTTTTGGGTAGATCCTTTGCCCTACCAGATGATTCTATGATTGAGGAGATCATTTGGGAGGTGGTTTCATCATAGAAATTCCATACCATTTAGGGTAATTGTATGTAATTTTTTGATATGTTTTGATTGTGTGTGTGTGTATAGACCATGACAAATATTGTATGATATGACATGTTTAGAATGTGTGTGAAGTCCATGGGACATATAATTGATTGATCCAAATATTGGTGTGGGTGTGGGTGTGTGTTTCTATGAAATCATTTTCTTGATACATTTTACTTTTTTTCTATTTTGTTTTTTATTTTGGATATTGAAATGGGTTTTGGAAACATTGCTACTAGTATCAAGATAGAATATTGGTAAGGGGTGACTTGTTGTCTCTTAAAGGGAGAATATAGATTTAGGACTACAGACTAATGACCATGACATGGAATTTTAGTGAGTGTTTGGATATGGAATTACCTATCGATGGTGATTGTACATACACAAAGGTAGAGATCCATGAGTCGTAATGTCATTCACACTAAGCCAATGGTATAATCTGGGGTGTGATGATTACTAATCCAATGGTATGAGTTGGGGTGAGATAGATGTTTTATCGATGGTTTGAGTTAGATATAGATATGTTGGTATAATGGAGGATTTTCCTTAAATCATTGATATGGTTCTTAAGAGTCAATAGGTTCCTAATGTACATACCATCTTATGAATATGACAATCATGTGACTATGGATGGTTGGATGAGCTGTGTGAAAACTCCTTAATGGTGGATCATGGATAGCCCTTAAATTTGGGTAATGTTTATTCCTTAAAGGTGAAATAGAGACTACAGAATGAAAAATTAGTAATTTGATACATATATAAATCATGAAATGGTCTGATTCACGTGACTTCCAAATGTGAATTGAGAAAAAGGATGAGGTATTACCTTGTGTCCTAACCAAATATAATAAGGGTATAAATTCCTTTTATCCTAACCTGATACTGAGCTAGGGGTGTTATGGCCTTATAACTTGACCCAAGTCTTGATTACCTATGTTCCTTGACCTTAAGGCATGAAATGGCCTTACAGTATGATCTGATAGAAGATTATGTTGACCTTATAGACTTATTTTTCTTGGTGATGGTGTTATCTTTGCATCCTATCTCAATTTGTGATGATGTATGAGACTTTACTTCCATCACAGCACTGAAAAATCTTTGTTTGGCTGTTTAGATTACCTATGTAGCACCTAATGACTTAAAATATGTGTGTGTAACCCTCCAAGTGACCTGGTGTCTTAGTTATCACATGAAAACATTTAAAGTATGTTTATTTATATATTTATGTATTCTCATGCGTATAAAAACATATTATTATGTGTATTATGGGTTATTAGGGTGACCCTAATAATATGTAATTATCACACCCTATACAAGAACTTTGGTGTGTGTGTGTGCCTTATGTCTATTTTTAGGTTGATCATAGGATGTGTAGTGGGTCGGCTTGGGGAAGCTCGAGCATATTGGAGGTAGGTTGTATGAGGTGCAATGCTACAAGATATCCTCCTTGTATTATTTTCTATTTATCTAAATATGTGGTTGGATTAGTGGAAAAATGGTTGTATGTTTCTATGATAGTACCATTTTATATAAATCATTGGGTTTAGTAATTTACTATTACTTAGATGATTATTGTTATTGTTCTGTATTTTGTTTTTTCTACTTCTATTTTTGAATTTGATATGAGGGAATATTCTCCCCATTACTATTATAGTTCTCATTGATAGTTGGTAGCCTTTAAAATATTAGGAGGCATACTTTAGGTCATGTGGAACACCAAAAAGACCTAATGATTCGGTTGAGTCATAACATGGTCTTCATCAAGGATGGAATGAGAATCGTTAAATAACAAAACTCTATAATTAGGTAGGTTTCACTTAGTTTTAGTATTTTATATTTATACGCATATGTTTTGTGATGTTAAAGAGGGGGTGATAAGGTTTTAATAACAGTTAATGATATTTGATTTTTCTTAAGTGATTATGGTAAAATTGGTATAATCTATTAGGGATCATACACATGATCCTTCTAGAATTTGATCACTTTATGACTCTTTAAGTTTTGTTATTGGGTTAAATGGTGATGGATCCCATGGAGGGTGTACATACCTTATTAAATGGTTGGATAATTTAGTGCAGTGTTTGAGTTTAGATGTGTGCTTCCTTATTAATAATAATAATTTATGAGATATTTCAGTGTTAGTTTCACTCAATATTTCATTGACAAAATGGGTTCATTGGGAGGGGTGACATATGAATAGAAATCATTATGGGTATGTGAAGACTTGTTTGGAATAGTATGGGTTGTTTGTGGGATTTAGAGATTAATCCCTCATGGGAGGGGTGAATAGGTTGACAGATAATGACTAAATGGAACAAACCATGGGTGGAATTGTATGATCTTTAGTGAAGACCAACCAAGGGTATAGTAAAATGTGGTTATCCAATGACAGATTGATCCATGACCTTGGGCATGGGATTATGTGTTATGGACTAGGGGATTGCAATACCAAATAAGTGAGTGTATATAGGGATGGAATTATCTTATCATGGGTAATCCTTGTCAATAATATTTTATTTTATGATGTATGTGATGTTATCATATAGGATAGTCAAGGTTTAAGAGATAAAGATCATAGTTTATGAATACAAGAGGTGTATAGTGTTATTAGACAAGGGATATGGTTGGGAAGTGTATTTTCTCGAACCTATTCTACTGGTTATTATTAAAATATTGGATATGAAAGGTCATTATGATCTGGTGGATGTGACTAGATAATTTAAGGCTACTAAAGAACCTTTAAAGAGTGGGATGGGAAGAAAAAGAGAAATTTGATCCTTTTCTTTATGTATGGGATGTATATGATCCACTTAATGCTTATGATATTATATGAGATTGACTCAGGACACCCAATCCTTTTTATAGAATGATATGGATATAGTACACTTAATTCCTATGAGAATAAAAATATGGAAACATGAAACCAAATCCTTATAAGAACACATGGGATTAATGTGTTCTACCTTATTATTAAGAGATCACATGAAATATATGTGGGTCTATCAAAGAATAAGAATCCAAATGGGTTATATGAAATCCACACATTCCTAATTAGACTTCAAGTAATTGATGTGGTACACCTAATACATATGAGATTGAATATGATGTATCTGGGCTACCCGATTATTAAGAAACTAAATGGGGTAGATGAAAGCCACCTGATCATTGTTATATAATGTGGGATAGATTCAATCCACCCAATGCTTATGATTATGGATGGGGAAGAAACATTCCACTTGATTTGTCTGGGATTGGATGGGATAGATGTAAGACACCAAATTTTTAACTGTGAATCATGGGAAAGTTTTTCCAAAAACTGGGGACCAAGAATAATATACTATAGAAAACTATGACACCCTTCATGTTACATTATTGTTTATTTTGTATTATTTTATCCATCATTGTATGATTTCTAGTTTTAGTTGGTTCTGGACCAAAAATACGATTTTTAGTGGCTTTTTGGGGAAGCACAGTAAGCTAGCACAGTTAGTTCTGACTATGTGATGCATGTGTGGATTATCCGGTGTGTCTATGTCATGGGGCACAACTTTTAAAAAAAATTAAACCATGTGGAAAGTGTGTGGTTAGATCTGAATTTTTTACAAAGACATTTATCATGGATTCCTCATGGTTTTTCAAATCGTATAAAGCTCCCCATAGGCTTTTTGGGGTCTTGGAGTGTTCTAAGGGTGAGTAAAATAGTTTTTTCCAAACTGTTCATCACCTAATAGTAAGCTTGATAAGGGGTTCCTGGCATACATAGTGTCCATCACACTATTATACATGATTTTTGGTAAACCATGTGACATGTACATGTGTTTGAAATTTAGTGTATTTCCCATTTTACCCCTTTTAAATTTAAGGGGTTTCACCCCCCCCCCCCCCCCAATTTCTTCCTTTATACATCGACCAACCCCTTTGGATCCAAGGAGTATCTACACTACCTTCCTTCTCTTGATTCTTACCTTTACATTGGTGATTTTTATGTGGATTCAGGGTATTTATTCCTTCTTTTCTCTCTTCCTACCTTCTCTATATCTTCTCTCTTTGTTTTCGATTCCCCCCATGAACCCTAGATCTCTCATTTCTAATTTTATGTTTTCAAGTTGTCTAATTTTGTGTATATTGCTATATAGGGTTCATAGACATGGTTTATATTCTCATGTGAGTGGTATCCATTGAAGGTGATGTTTTTCAAAGTGTTTCAACTTGATTCTAAACTCTTTAAGGTAGGTGTTTCTATGAAATTTTTTACTCTTAGCATTCAAAATTTTTCTATTCTTTATAAATTCCATTTAATGGTAGTATTAACATATATGATATATTTATAGTGATTTGAAACCATTATATGGTGTTTGAAGCTTTCCATAATGATATTTTCATTTGAATTCCATGTTTTTATTATTAAAATGGATTGTTTTAATTTTTTAATATTTTGTGAAATTTATAAATTTATTTTTGAAATGGTTTCCTTATTATGCATTGGTTTTTTACCTGGTTTGGGTTTTTACTGAGTGAAAAATGTTCTGTAAAGGGAATATGATTTTTAAGTGAAGAGTTTTCCTATGATTTGTTTGTAAAGGGGTTATTTATTGTATTTAAAATAGTGATTTTAAATGTTTTTGTGGGTTTCCCTTTTTGATAATGCTAATATGGATTGTTTAAATGTTTGGGTGGAAATTAATTACTTTTAGCAATATTTAGGATTTCAAATAGGAAGACCTCTATTTAGGGGTAGCTTGGAAAAGTTTTTGAATTGTGTGTGATTTATATAATTTTCAAAATGGTGTTTGGAAAGGTGTATGTTTAAAATTTAATGGTTTTTTAATCCTGAGACATGTTTTGGTGTTAAAGTCTTAGTTGGCACTTTTGGTTTTTAGAATAGTGAATGTGAGACACCCTTTTTTACCCTGGTTTGTATACCCCTTCTATGGGTTATTGATCACTATGTGATTTTGTTGCTACCCTTTTGTAGCAATGTTCCTATTATTTTGTGGGTTCATTTTATATGTATAGTATATTTCATAATTGGGTGTTAGGGGTGAAGTTAGTTGTGGTATTGCCTTGTGTGTAGAATTGGATCATTTGTTTCTATACCTTGCTTTGTTTTTATTGGTCATGGGGAACTAGGTATTGAGTTAAATATCTAGCTTGTTTCTCTATTTGGTTTATGTGCCGCTATGTTTTCTCCCATTTTACTAGGTACAAAAGCTTGGTGGGGTTGGTCATCACAATCATGATTTTAAAGGCTAATTGGACAGTTGTTTGGTGGAATTCAGTGTATGTCAGTAGCTATTTCTGGGTGGTTATACCCTTATATAGTTATATGTTTTTCATCGTAGGAATACCAAGGTAGATCCCATGACATGTATGATTTATTAGTAAGTTATTTATTGAGGAGAGTTTGATCTAGTTAATGGTTTTATCATTTCCCCTAATTTCATTTTTATGGAACCTTTGTTTATTATATTTGATATATTCCTTGGGATGTATGGTGCCTACTTATAGTGCTTGATCTTTATGGGTGTGTTGGGTTATTTCTTTGGTAAGGATTTTTCTCAAAGGATGTTGGAAAACTAGTTTTGAATTTAAATACTCTCGTCTGAGTTCTTTTTGTGGATTCAAAATGGGTGGTTTCATATGGCTTGGCCAGTTAAATTTTTTAAAGTGACTATTATCATTTTATGTTAAATAGGTGGACTATTTTTTGATAAATTATAATGGTGTTCATGGTTGGGAAATGGATTTTTCTGATGTATTATTTACAAAATATGCATGTTTGGTTTTGGAAAAAAGATGGAAATGTTTTGGGGAATAACATGATATTTTTTTTGTTTTTCATATGGTGTACATATGAAAAGATTCATTTTTACCATTTTTTTAAAACTATAATTTTGGAATTTACTTATTTAAAATATTTCCTAGATTGAGATATTTTTATTTACATGCTAGTTTTTTATCTCACAGCTATATATTTCATGTTCCAAGTACTCAGTTGGATTCTTCTTATTCAATATAGACAACATGGGGTGGTGGTTAGAAACATGAGATCTCATGGAGATGGGTTATTCTTGTATTGAGTCAGTTAGTAATAGTTTTATTGTTTTACTGATATATCTACTAATTGTTGTTTTCCCTTGTTTTTTGGGTGTCGTCATGTATATTCAAATGGGTTGAATCATGGTAGTTGGTGGTGACCTAATGGCATGTTTATTAATTTTGAATATAGATTTATTTATTCTACTTTTTTACCTCCTGTTTGGGTAAAATCATTCCCAAATGAATTCCTATGAATCCCAGGCACTAGTTTCTAGCCTATGGGGATCAAGGACATCCTTTGGGCCTTATAGAGAATCAATTCAGGTGCTGAGTTAGATGGAATCCTAAGCTAGTTCAATTATTTTTTTTAAAAAGGTGTGAATTTGATGTTATCACTTCTATTTAATTCAGTATATTAATGAATATACTAAATGGTTTATATTAGGGACATTATTGGTGTCTTCCTACAATGTTTTATACCCACACCTTACATGTACACCTTGGTGGACATGCAAACCATATAGTGGGTAATTAGGTTCAGGCATGGTCCTTAGTATATGTGACCATGCTAGAGGAGCTTATTGGTGACATAGAGATAGTTACATGTAATGGTTTAGGACTAGTATTACTTTATCCCTATTGTTTTCCTTCCATTTTATATATATAATTAATGATTATTTCATTGGTTAATCTCTTTTTTAGATGTCTGACTATATTTCATTTCATGGGATTTATCTAGTATATCATGGTGTATAATATTTATTATAATATTAATTTCATTATAAATCCATATATGACACTCTAATGTTATAGTTTTTTAGGAATTTTATGTAATTATTCAATATTTATTAATGTGGTACTAAGGTTATAGTCTCCCAGTTACATTTTATCAAACCCCCACTGTTATTCAATAGCCTCTAGCATATGGGGAGGTGCACCTGAGATCATTTTAAAACTATTCTCAGTCTATACAATAGTTTCTAATAGGGTTATATTGAAACACTATTACAAAAAACATCTTGTTCTAATTTTCATGTAATTGAGATCCACTCAAGATGTTAAGTCTCATCCAATCATATAAGAGAAAATCTTTATAAGTGATTTTATTTCCACTATTTATAATACATTGTTTTTATATGAAATTACAGGATCTATCATTCCCAAAATTTAAATCATCACCATCATACTTTTCAATGTCATTAAAAATATTTTTGTTACCAACCACATAAAACAATCATCCATTACCAAATATCCAAGGCTTTTCAGACTTTAATATTTTATAAGAAACTTTAACTGCTATTAATTACTCAAAATCCTCTTATTATGAGATTTTTAGTTAACATCGTACCTTAAATATTGTATTAGAATAGTTGGAAAATCTTTTTTTATGTCCTTTTTAATCATATGTATCAAAAGTATCTTCAAGTACCTTAAATACTATTTCAACTTTCACCTATTTCATGGGATATTGAGTTGGTTTCCTCTTGGTATTTCAAGGATATCTTCCCTTCAATTAATTTCCCCTCAATTTTCAATAGAAAATAATATAGTTCCAATAAATTATTGATTTCTTGTAATATATCTTACAACATTGACGTCTACCTTTAAATTTGAATCTCATCATATATTGAATATATTGTTGATCATTATATTCTTTTTAAATATTAATTGATTGCAAATTTCAATGATTTATTACAGCTTTTACATGTGTTTTGTTTATTTCTTTCTAAATAGATTTTCCCTTAGGTTGTTATTTCAAATATTTTCATTGTAAAAATCAATGATTTTATGAATTTTAGCACCATTATATGAAAAAATAGTTTTTTTTATTTTTATTAGGAGAAAAAACTATTGTATTTATATTCTTATTTCAACTTTCAGTATTAATTTAACCTCTATTAATATAAATAAATAATCAAGTTCCTTGGTTTCATTGAAAACACTCACTGATAATTTTGATTATTCTCCCACAAACTTACCAAAAAATTTAAAATCAAATTGAAATTTATTAAAAAAAATCAGCTTAATGAAACTTATATTTAATTTAGTGAACCTATTTTTATTTCAGAACTAAAATATTTTCAATTTCATCAATGATATTTCTATGTTTTGTGTAATAATAGAATTAATTTAATAATTATTCCTTGAAAATTATCCTTCTTTGTCAATATTGTTTTTTACATCCTAATAGACAATAAATTTATTCAATTATCCTTTTCAATATTACCTATATTTTTTCTAAAAAATATATAGATCATTGTTAAGAAATATCACTTCACTGTATATTTATATTTATCATCCAAATTTCCATTTTTTTACTAGAAGATTCGTTTTCATGTTTAGATTGGTTTATAAAACCTTTATTTCCTTTATATTATATGTTTTTCTCTAGAATTTCACTCTCCTTATCATAAGATAACTTTTTTCCGTGATATAATGTTTCCTATCCTTGGTGATATAGAAACCATACCTTTTCTATTTGAAAGATTTATTATTCTATGATCATTATCCATCTTTTTGTTGTTCCTCTTTGATGATATTATTAGTTTCTCCTCTTTATCCTCCCTATGTATTTTCTCAATTAATGTAGATAAAGTTACTTAATATTCCAATAATAAAAACATTTAAATAGAATTTAACTTTGTAGTTATCTTTTACATTCCAAAATACTTTTGTGGGAACTGATGTAAATTCATTTTATTTCATATCATCATCTTTATTCTCATATTTTTCCTCATCATATTTTATATGATTATTGGTCTTCAAGCCATTAAAATCAATGAATGAAAAAAAAATTCACTTATCTTCCTTTAATTTCAAAGAGTATGCCACTTTTTATTTAATAAGAAACCAAGATATTATAAAAGTATCATTCAAAAAACATTTGAATCTTTATCTATGGGAACAAAAAAAATTACATCAAATTTATCTAAAATAAATCATATTAATTTCAAAAAATTGATAAATATTCAAGATTTTATCTGTATTTATGTATAGGTCCAACAATATTACTCACCCATTAAAAAATCTTCCAATGTTTCATATTTATATATCCTTATATCATTAAATTTTGTACGAAAATTTTGATGTTGATATTATCTCTCTTTTTTATCACCTTTATGAATAATATATATTTTATCCCCTAAATCATTATAAATTTTAGAACACTTCAGTATTGTTAAATCCATATCTAATAATAATCAAATAAATTCATGTTCATGATTTAAATGGATTCAATTTTTTTAAAATCCATCAAGTTATAATCTACAATTTCTTTTAGTAGGATAAATACATTAGTAGTGATGAAAATGACATGTAATCAAAAATAAATAAAGTAATGAATTTAAGGCTCCTTCTAAAGTTGATATCACAGAGCATTTATTTTAGTATTGGTTTGTGAAAAAATGTCAATATCTCATCATATATAATCATGATTAATAATAATTTTAAAAAGTAATCACATGAACTCATGGATTTTTATAAGTTTTAAATGCTGGTTTTTGAGTGAATAGTCTATGGTGATTGGCGGGTGTTGATCCAGGTCTCTTAGTATTTATCTTTTTACCCATAAAGTATTAATACGGAAAAATATAGTCTTAAAATTTTATATTGAGGTCTCATAAAAATTATAATTTTTTTATCGTATATTGCAATATTTAAATATCTAAAAACATATGAAAATTGATCCATGATAATAGTAATCAATAAAGTATAGTATTTTTCCTTCCCTTAAAGTTCATTTAATTCCTAATAGAAGTGAATTCCAATTCTTATATAAAAAATTATCTTTATTATCTCATGAAATATCTATTAAATATTTAGTAATATACCTCTTTAATTTATATAAGATAATATTTAAAAATTCATAATGACATAAAAATAATTAAATATAATCAAAAACCATAGTTTGATATTTGATCAAACATAGATCCAAAAATATGGATATTATCTTTAATAAACCGCTAGAAATTAATAAATAAAATATTATAAAATTTACATATATCTAAAAAAAATTGTGGTGTGGTTTTGAAAACCATTAAAATTACATTATCTTCCTCAAAAACAATGATATGAAATTATATCTTGTTTATTTCATCATTATAAATAGAGGTAACTCTAGAATCACATGAAAAAATATTTATAATATAATGATATGTTTTATTTAAACTCAATTCTATTAAATAATCTATTTTTATTAAGAAAAGTCTAAGAGATTATGATGTTATTAATTATACCATGATATTTTTATAAAAATTATTAAATGATTTCTTCTTGGCCTTTAATGTCTAAAATTTCATACCAAGTCATTAATTTTCTAGAAATAATCAAGTTTATGGCACTTAAAAAAATAGTTTCAAAAACAATAAAGTGCACTAAAAAATTAATTTGGTAGTGGATTTAATTTTATTATATTTTGGGAAAAAATTTATTAAAACTATTTAATATATCATTATTTCATGTAATAATTTAGACACTTTTTATTTTTCTATTTTTCTCATAATATCCATTCCATGGAAAAATATGAAACTATAATAAAACTCAAAAAAATACATGTTTATTTTGATAATAAATAAAACATGAAACAAAGATAATAACTCATTAATAATATAATCAAGAAACATATCCATATAATTCTCCCTATATGAGAGTTTTCAAAAAAGAACAGTACCAAATAAAGTAATGTTTTTGAGAGAAATCAATCACCTGGTGAAAATAACAATACCAAATTGACTGAGTATCACTTATTATTCAATATTATCAAAGAAATTTTACCCTTTACTAAAATATTTATACATGTTTTTAATCCCTTTTTATAAGAATAAGTTACAAGGATTTGATAAAAAGGTCACTAAGTGAGGATTCGATCTCTTCAAGGTAGGTAACATTTTCTTCTTTGAAGATTTGTTTTATATTATAATTGTAGATCTTATAAAATGTGATTAATATATATAGTAACATGATATAAATTACAATATTCTTTCATAAATAGAAAAAAATAATTAAATAATTTTTTTCTCATATCCATCCTATATTTACAGCATGTCTGTGTTTACATCGGTTTCACCACCTAAAATAAAGTTGCAATTATTTTTCTATAATTAAAATTATTGGATGTTTGAAAACAAAATAACAATATATGTGGTACTAAATTTTAATTTAATTTATTTTTAAGTTTTAATAATATAAATACACAAATGAATATTAATTATTAAGGGAATCCTCAAAGTTGATAAAGTTTCCCAAAATGAATAAATTATAAATTTTTTATTGATAATCACACCCATAAATTATATAAGTTCAACATAAAACTTTATATTTAATTATAACATCATAATTATATTGGCTTGAATATTTTTTATATAATGAATTTTTGAATGAGGAATGATGATCGAGACTACCAAACCTAAACATGCACAGAAAAATTAGAACCACTAATATTTGTTGATTGATGTAAATTACGAATAAATTATAAATAATTAACAAATAAATATATTTTTCATAAATTAATTTAAATTAATATAAATTAGGTTATAAAATATTTAATCAAATAATTAATTTTTATAATATAAATAGTTTTAATGCATTGAAATAAGTCACGAGTTAATGTAAGGGGGTCCATATTGACCGCTCTTTGGATTTGATATTTCTACACCGTATAAATATTATTTAATTCTTATATAATCAATTTTAGGAAAATGGGGTGTTAAATTAGTGTTGTGAAATTCCCCAACTACATATGGGGGGTGGTGTTCAATCTTAGCTACCGCATATTTGATGCCTATAATTAAATTTGATAGAAATGTATGTGGGGTAGTGTCACTCTAATGTGTGTGTAGTGTGTGGCATGAATTGTCTAAGAGGTAGATCGAGAGTACCTACACATGATAGTGGGGGTTTATTGTGGTGGATAGTGTCAACTGATTCCATCGTAATAAGGTTTCAATGTAAGTCATGGTTCTCGATTGACAATCCACCAGCGGTGATCCAACATCAATAAAATGGGTGCACATTACCTGAGAATTTGGTGGTTTCTAGATGTATTGGTTATGGATCTTCTTGAAGACAGGGTGTTACTGAGTGGATTGATGTGGTGGTGGGGCAGACTCAAAGGTGATCTCAATGTGGAAAAGGCCTCTAGTTTCAGTGGGCTCGATGATGAGCGATATTTAAGGTATGGGTGTGGTGATGGAACTTTCAGTTGGATATAAAGTGGTCCTTTTATATATTATGGTCTATGTGCCAATAATATATATAAATAAATAAGGTATTTATGTGTGGTTTACCCCTTAGGGGTTTATGACCTACCATGCCAGCCTATGGGTGTGTGAAGTGTGTATGTGTTTTCGTGAAATTATACCTCTAATATCTAATATATATAATCAATTTTAAGAAAATACCTTATACCTTTGTGTTTTATTAATAATATTTTTATACCTTTTTCCATTGATTAGTTTTTTCTTTAAAAATAGTAAAGTTATTTCTATTTTTATTCCTTTATGTTTCTCACTACATTTCTCACGATCTCTTATTTTTTTTATTTTCATTATACCACTTTATTTTTAATATTTATATTTCATTATATTTTATTTTTTTTATCCTTTATTTTTACTCAATTCATCCATATTTTCCTTTTTCAGAAAAACATTAAAATTATTGGGATAATATTTTTTTAGTTTTTATATAATTTTCTCTCTTCATCATAAAGAATATTTTTCATTTCCCTTATTTCCTAATTTATGTTTTACTCTTGGATGTATTCTAATGAATTTTTTCTTATTATTATATATATTTAAATATATTTATGGAATCACTTGAAACTATATTTCAAATCATTTTCTATTTATATTTAACCATTTTAATATAATAAAAATGATTAGAAAATTACTTCTTTACTTATTTATATTTTATTCCCTTACTATAACGAATTTATATATTACCTAAATACTATTTTATATTTCACTCATAGATCATATCTTATGTTATATTATTTTCAAGGGAATTAAATTCATGGAATCATCCACTTTATCTTCTTAAATTATTTTTATTCTTCATGAAAATAGTTATATAGCCTTTTATATTTTCATGGGTTAATCTTGATATAAATTTTTATCAATATATTATTGTTTTCATGTTCTTGTGGCATGCATATTTATGTTATATTATTATGTGATATGTGTTACAAGAATAAAAAAATCTTTGAATTCATTGGTAATATCTTTATATCTCATGAGATAATTATGTATGGGACATGGGAAAAGGGACTATTCCACCCTATTATGGTATCTTCAAAAGGATATTTGACGTATTTTTATGATATTATATGATTATGCTTGTTCAAAATTTCTAATTTATGCTTCATATTTATGAATATATGGTTTATGATCAAATTGATCTGATTTATTTATTTATTTTTCATGTTCCTTGATTATGTTTTCATATATATATGTTTTTTTATATCATTTATTTATGATATAATATTTGATGGCTAATGCATCATGGATTTATGCCTCTTCAATTTTTCTCTTATAGGTATATTATATCACCATTTTCTTTGCTTATATGCCTCATTAGGGCTTCTTATATAATGATATTATAGGGGGATTAATATATGAATTATTTTATATTTCAAATGTATATTATTATTTGTGACATGATCAATATATAGTTAATCTATAAATATAATAGACATTTAGGTTCTAGGTGTGTGTTTTCATTTTAATCATTTATGTAAAATCATATAAGATGATAAAAAATCTAGGTATTTATATTATGGGATTCAATAAATAGTATCAGACTGTGGTTTAGTTAACCTTAGATATTAGATTTAGAAGTATAAGAGTAAAAACTCAATTAAATCAAGTAATAATCAAAAGTGCCATTGGTTAGGATATCTAAGGATTTTTTTTTCGAAATTCATATAATTCATTACTATTATTTTACTATAATCATTTATATTAACCATTTTTTATTAAATAAATATTAATTAAATAAAATGTGGTAATAATTAATGTGATGGAAAATTTAATGATTTTACCAACGAAAAACCAAACGGGGTATGATTTTGTGAGTAAAATATTATGATTTTACATACCCAACTACATTATGTTATAAATACTATCTATAATAATCTAGATATATCTATAGAACCGAAGAAGGAACAGTAAATTATTTAGTCTTCAGGTGATAATGACAACCATCATTTAGTGAATATTACATTCTATTAATGGTTTATCAATGAATTAACATGATTGAAAAGTTATTTTTTTAATTATTCAACATTATAAACATAAAAATATGGATTTTTTAATTTAACTTTTGGAAGGTAAAAAAATCAGTGGTGGACACTAATCAACAAACTAGAGATAAAGATTGTTTTCCTTGTACTATTTGAATTAAATTGTAGTGGTATTTCCTTAGGTATAACAAAAAATATAGTTATTCTATTGGTTCCTAGGACTCAAATTAAATAAGACTATCATGGTATGCCTTATACTTTTTCATTTATCCTAAGAGTTAAATCAGTGAATTTTTTACTGAATTAAAACCAAATCTCATAAAATTATTAGAGATAAGAAACATTGATATTTATGAAGAGATTTTTTTGTGTATTCTTAAAATATATATATATATATATATATATATTGTTGAATTTAATAGACTCTTTTATTCTTAGATAAGAAAATAAAAATTGTGTATCATAGAGGTTTGATTGATGAAGATCATAGAGAAAAGAATATCTATTTTCTTACATATTGAAAATTTGTTAAATATTACACAGGTAATTGCCTCAATTGTATAAGAAAATGCTTCAAGTGTGGTAATAGAGGTCATAAGGAATAATATATCTAAATATAAATGAATAATATAGTCTATATATGAAATAAACTAAAATTTATCTTAATGTACCACCAATAGTTTAATTTTTAAACTTTAAGAAATTTGGGAATTATTTAAACTGATTCATTAAACCAAGGGTTCATGAGTGAAATCAATGTCAGTAACCTCTATTACAAAGGTATAAATTAAGATCTTATGAAATCACTATCGCTGAAGTGACTCATGATAATTAAGTGTTGATAGGAACATTTATTTTCCATTAAATAAATTTGGATGTCTTATTTGATTATTATTCTATACAGTCCATCAAATAATGAAAAGTTGATAAGTATATACATCCCCCACTTTAAATATTATATGTTTAGTTATTTGTGAAAAAACCCAGGTGTGTGATGATTGTATCCTACTATTTTCTTGTAAATTTTTTAACTCATCCTTTGGTAGAATTTGATTAAATATTTGGCATATATTATCTCTCTCTATACATAGATAATATCAATGGTCAAGATAAGGAAATCACATTTCATATCAAAAATCATCCCATGATCCTATATTGAATCAAGTATGATTATTAACTTATTTGGGAACCTAAATTCTTAATATGGTTCTTAATACTCATTAATGAGGGATTTGTTTTCAAATAGTTAGAGAAAAACACTATATTGGAGATATCTTGATTTTTTAGGAATATGTTGATGTGGTTTCCAAAACTTTTCATAGTATTACCCTAGATCATGTGGTATATTTTTTAATTAAACCAATACCTTGTATTATTCCATTATTAAATATCAGTTTTAGAATAACACAAATTGAATTGGAATAATTGAAGAAGTAACTGTAAGAGAATTTAGATGAGGCTTTTATATTCCCAAGTGCTTCACCATGGGGTGCACTTGTACTCTCTATTAATAATAATGGTCAATTGATGCATTTATAATCTATTGTTGTGAACTTAACAAGATAATGATAAATAAAAGTTATCCTCTACCCTATATATATGGATTGTTTGATCAACACCATTAGGATTAATACACAGAAAAGGTTGATTTTTTGTCTCCATATCATCAATTTAGGGTGAAAATGTTGGATATAATTAGGGAAGCCTTCTATAAAATATATGGACATAATAAATTTAGAGCGACTCTTTTTAGACTTATAAATACCCCAAGAATATTCATGGATTTAATGAATACTATATTTATAAATTTCCTTCATAAATTTTAGGTTTTCATTAAAGATTATATTCTCAAATATTATAAGATAAATGAAGAATATGGTTAGAATTTTAAGATATTTATAAGTGATTTAAGAAATCAGTAATTATTAGATAATTTTAGAAAGTATAAATTTTGGTCATAGAAATTTTCATTATTTGGTATCAAAATCAATGGTATATCTATGGATACTTTAATTTCAATAGTGATTGAAGAATAGCCTAGACTAACTATTGTAATATAGATCAATAGTTTTCTTTGATATATATGTGTGTACTGTTGATTTATTTTGAGAAATTTCTAAATATTAACTAACCCACTAACCAAGCTATAAAATAATGGAGTAAAGTTTATCTCTATGGAATAATGTGAAGAGATATTTAAGGATCTAAATAATAGGTCAGTCAATGCACCTATACTCACACTACCCATAAGTGGAGAATGTTTTATGACATATTGCACCACTTAGGATAACGTCTTGGGATTTTTAATGACACATTCCCTTGATGGAAAAATATAAAGGTATATTTAAGACTTTCAATTGAAATTTATGCAATAAAACATGCACCATTATGAATTTTGTAATCTGGAGAGGGGTTTCATATTTGTTTTTAGATTTGATCTTGAGTTTGGAATTTTGTAAATGGTGTTATAAGTTTGTTGTAATATATTTTGAGGTTCAAAGGGGGGACCAGGAGCTCAATATTAGATTGGGGTGTTAGAACCAACACTCCTAGGATGGAAAGTGACATTGATTACTAGATAGACAGTATCAGGTATCCAGTGATATGGGAAGAGATGGGTGTTTTTAAGGGTTCCACAGGGTATCAAGTGTCACTGTAACTAGTAACCTTTAAGACCAGGTCAATTTTTCATTTAAAATGGGAAATGTTTTCTTTTTTCTTCCACCCTTTTGTCTATTTCTAGTTATTCCTTCAATTCATTACTCCTATAGCAACCAAGAGCCTCTCCCCATGGCTCCTTTACTTATTTAACTCCACCTCATTTTTTTTAAAGGTTCAAGGGTGATCAAGGGGATTTAATTCCATAGATTCTACCTCTCATCTTCTTTGACCTATTCTTTATTCTTGTTTTTTCCATTACCCTCATTAAGGATTTAGTGTTTTTATTTCTCCAAGTCATGGTGAAATCACTACTTAGTATATGAATTATTCTCCTTTTTTAAAGAAAAATCTCATGGAAGTTTTTTTCACATCGCACATATCAGTTTTTTTTTAATTAGGTTGAAGTATAATTTATTTTATAAATTTCATTGTTTTAAGATGAAAGTATAAGATGGCTTGTCAAAAATAATTAAACAAACATTTTGTGATATTATTAAATGAATTTAATGGGTTTTCTACCTGAGTTTCCTTTAAGTTCAGTCATACCATAAGTTTGGGATTATTTTCTGTGGTTACCTTCATTATATAATTCTGATTTGTGGTTTTTAGGTTCTTCTCTGATGATTGTTCATAATTGGTAAATCTCTCTAATGGTTTCGGTTGGTGGTCCTGAACCTCTGAGTGATTCTCAGGCTATGCATGTGACATGACTACCCCATGTTTTTTTAAAATATTAATAAAACCTAACTTATATTTTCATAAATATAAATATGTGGTTTCCAATAATATTTTTATAATAATATGAGTGTAAATATTGAATTTTCACATGAAATTATTTGTGCACACTGACTTATCCTTCATTCTTTGTAATACCTTGAAAAATTGAGTAGTAAAAATTTTATCATTTTAAATCTATGTCATATATATTAAATATTATCTTAATTGATCCTATTAAGAATTCCTATTGATTGTTGGGGATTATTTTCTCTTTTACTCAAAACGCTTGAGTATTATTAGTGGTATTGATACTTTTTCTTGAGATAACCCATAAAGTATATGTTATATCTTTGATAAATAATAATCTATTAGAACTTACTCAAGTGTTTTATAAATTTATAACCTCTCCCAAATTAAAATTGAAATAATTATAAGTCAAAAACCCCATAATTAACCTTTGGTTAATGTATTAATTTTTTGATGAGATAATAGTTGGGTTTGTTGAGTGGAAAGAATTGATTTGTAACTTTAACTAATTTATCTTTCAAAATAAACTTATGTTTTTATGGACTATAATTTTAATTATTTTTAAACTAGAATTTCACCTCGATTTGAGATTTATAATAACTCAATTTTGTAATGGTTTATCTTTGAAAAAAATTATTTTTAAAATTTTTCTTCTTTATTTAAAATATTTACCGGGATTTTTCCTTCCTTTCTTTGGGAACTATAACAAGATAAATTTTTCTTTTATAAACTTATTTTTTATAGATATTCACATTAATTATTTTTGTTCAATGAGTAAGTGAAATGTTTTTCTTGAATTTTAAACATACATTGATTAGAACCCTACTAGAAAATGGTTTGCACATGGTAGGGGTAAACCGTATTACTTATCTTGTGAGACCTACAGATAGAATGAACTGAAACCACTCTATTTCATTATTTAAATATTTAATTCCATAGGTTTTGGTTAATATTTTTATGACTAATATTAAGTGTGTAATTAATTTTATCCCACTTATAGGTATTATTAGAATTATTTTCATGTGTATTGGTGTGATATATGACTTTGTTATGGGTAGATCGGCCATATGCCTAGAATGTGACAAATTAAGCATATTATAGTAAAGTTTGGATAATAAGGGGATATTAAACCAGAAATTAAACAAACAAACTTTCAAACAATAAGATATATCTTCCTTGGATTATTGGTTATTCCTCTTATATTATGAATTCATTTTCATTTGGAATGACATGTATATAGTACCCCTTTGGCTTATATAGACTATGTTAAACTATTTCTACTGCCATGCCTACTAGCTTGTGGGATTTATGTATTTATGTAAATTATTAAAAATTCCTTATTTTATGATATTTTGGACCATGACTATAATGTGTATTAATTTATGAAATGCATATATGTTATTGGATTTAAAGTATTTATATTGTTTATATAGATCATGTTTGTTGTTGATATAAATCATTTCTACTATCTGATATGGATCATGTCTATTTCTATGATGTGAATTGCATATATCGTTATGTTTTGGAAACTATTTTTGTACTAATATTGTCTTGTATAGGTATAATATAAATTTCTAGAGGTTTCGTTTTTGTTATTTCATATAGATAACTTTGTATTTGGGTGTACTTCATATAAAAGTGTTAGACCTTGTTATAGGTTATAGTGATGACATGTATACTGGGTACACATGGGAATCTATATATAAATATATTTATATGATATTCTATTCTCTATGAGGATAGAATCCTTGTTTATAATAAAGATTGGGTATGTGTATATTGTTACATATTTATATATATACAAATATACATGTTCCATCCTAAAATAAGATGAGTCTACCTAAGTGAGGATTATATACACATAGTTTATTCCTATGAGGTGATGTTGGACCTCTTAGGCAGTTCATATATCGATACACATATAACTCTTCCTTATAAATATAGAATAACCTCCTAGGGTGGATTATAATATATGCATACATTCATGTGTGCGTGTGTACACTACCTTTTGTAGAGTCTGGTTTCTCATATACATCTTTTATATACATGTCCCTTATAGTGGACTGTTATACCATAGGTACTCTGAGCTTAAATAAAAGTTTTCTTGAAGGATTCAACTTAAAACTTTTTATTCTTTTTTATAATATAGTACATTTGGCTGGGTTGATAGAAAATCATATACTCTTTTTTCTCTAACTATTAATATTAAATTGACTTCCATATATAATATTTCTTCAATGATTTTTTATTTTCTATAAAAATTTAATTATATGTATATAAATGTGTATACAAGTTCATGAATACACATATTGTAAAGGTGTGTATTGAGGAACCAATGGTGGTGCCCAAATTGGTATTAATTCTTATACTCTAAATATATACCCTGGTGGAAATGTCGCCTCTATATTTCTATATTTCAAGTATGCACAAGTACTTTAAAAGCCATTATATGTCCATGGCTTGGTTGTACATGCCATAAAAGTGGGTACATCCTCCTCCTTGGGGTTGTAGTTAAAGATATGTTGGTCAGAGGATGTGGTTGGAACATCAATATAACATATTTAGTTTTTTATACATTTAGGTCGTGTTTGGATTGGTTGTTTAGTAAATTCTGTTGTATTCTATAGACTATATTTTTCTAATCGTAGTTATATTAAATTATATATGTCATTGATTTAATATGCCATGATTATTGAGTTTTTATAAGTATAATTCTTTGAATTTAGGAACATCTATCATATAGAAAAGTAATTTCATATTAACAATATGGTTTGGTTATGACTTATATTTAATATCACAATGGGTAAATCATTCCCCACAAGCATAATGAGACTATTAGAAATAGTCCCCATCCCATGGGGATTGATTAATTCCCTTGGGGTAAATGAACTAATATTATGGTTTTTCTATGGGTATTTAGGTCAAGGTCTCTATATAATTTTTTCTCGTGAAAAATAATAAGGTGATAGACTATTCCTCACATTAATTAAAGATCCATGAGAAAAATTACTCAATGCATAATCTGGTGTAAAAGAGGTAATATTTTCATTAAAAAAATTAGTCATTATATTTATAGTGAGATGTGTAATATATATGTATATATACAAATATAAATATATTTATCATAAAACATCAATGTATGCATTCGTGTTGAAGGAGTCGAACATGTTCCAATGGTGATGATTAGAGATGGACAAGGATTATGGAAACTCAATAAATTTTAATTATAGGACGTAAAATAATGTGGTTAAAACACCTTGTAAAACAGATCCAGTCACCATTTTATATGATAATAATTAAAATAAATCCACTCTTAATGGATATATAAAGGATGTGCATGGAAATCCCAAGTGAAAGGACGAATTTTTCCCATTCCCAAATGATTTATAAATAATTTATCAAAGTGGAGATCAAGGAGATATAGAAAGATGATACGGATCTATAGAAGAACTTTGGAAATATTATAGAGTTTATCCTTGGAATATAAGGTGTTATAAAAATTTTAATACAAATACGTGTATTATCCATGTCAAAATTGAATAAGTGTTTGTTTATTGATATATAGAGAACATCATTATCTATTCACCCAATAAGAAAAAATATATAGATATCTTTATGGTAAACTCATGTAAAATAACATGAAAATATGCATTTTTCAGTATATATCATGATTATTGATAAACTATTATGTCAAGGAAGAATATTATATGGGTAAGGGGGTGATACAACTATAATCCATACCTATATGTAAATGGGAAAACATCAAGAAATATTTTATCACAGCACTCCCTATAACATCTAAAAAATACCATTCCATTTAGGTTATGATTTATTGGCTAGTAAAGGCCACTCACTTCATTGTTATTTTAAAGGATTTATTGTTTTTCCCAAATATGGAGATGGATGAATGGTTAAGAGTGGGGTGAATTTTCTGGTTTTTAAAATTTTATATATTATATCAGATTTTAAAATATTATACAACAGAAAAATAAAAATATGATCACAATGTTTTTTTATAATAGTTCACATCAAAGTGACCAGATATCAACTATTTATGTCTCCATATCCTTGAGATATATGGGGCCCTCTAAAATATTAAATTTTAATGTGGGTTGAAACCCAATTAAATATTAATTTTCTAGTGTAGGAACCATAAAGAAATCCTAAATTTTAATGGGGAGTCTCAACATGTTACAATGAATTTTTCAAACTGGAGACACGACCCTAATATCACTATCTTTTTCAACATATAGACACAACCCAAATAGACCAACCTCTTTATACCTAGTTGAACAACCCAATATGGTAATTATTGGGTAGTATAGCCAAATAATAGTTCTTTTTAATGAAAAATCATAAACCTACTATAACACAAACAGGAAAATATTGGAAGTATACAACACCACAAAACCAGAATTTAGATAGTGAAAACTTTAAATGTCATGGAAGACAAGATAATATCGTTATTAGTCGAGTGTATCAAGATTAAGTATCGTAAGAACATCATTAAAATAGTAATCAAAAATATTTTACAATGATTCCTTTTAACTGTTCATATCATGTAGCATGACTATATCTATCACATTGAATAGTTCATGTATATCTCATGTCACTTACTATAGTTCTAGGAAAACACTTTTTATAAATTCTGTTCAAGACTAGAAACTCGAAATATTTTTTTATCTATAGTTATTAATTTTTAAAGAATCAATTATAGAAGAATTTGAAAAATAAAAAACTAGTATAGATTTGTTCAAATTATCTAAATTAATTATCTAAGTCTATTCATCATTGGTTTTCAAGATAATAGTATATGAATTAATCTCCATAATAAATTTACATTTAAACTTCTATTAATCTCCTTTAGTCTTTTTCACATATATGTGAATAATAAAACTTCATAAAAAACACAAAGTATAAATATAATGATAAAAATAAATCAATAAATTCAAATAAATAATTATTCATGGTTTATTGGAGTGAAAATTTTTCTGTGTCCTTTATGTGTATAAGTTATTTCTCCTAGCATATGAGTAATTTTCACATGATCCCTTTTACTTGTACAACGTATAATTAATTTACTTAAAATTTTCCATGGGTTATTTTTGTAGGATTTATTTTTTATACTATGTATGAGTCATTAATATATATGTGTAAAGGTATGAGATAATCTTCTGATATATAGGTCATTGATCTATTTATGTGTCACTATACGAGTCATTAAACCTGATTATGAGTCATTTTTAATTTATATGAGTCATTTTTTAGTCAATGTAAGTGTCATAAGGTTCTTTGTATATCTCAATTAGTATTTCATAAGTTTCATTTTACACTTATAAAATTTTCAATCCATTTTTTCAGTATATGAGTTATTTCTCAACTCATATTAGATGTGAATTTCTCTACAAAATCAGTTCATAAGAAACATGAAAAATAAAAATACTTTAATGATTACATAAATATAATAAATATATAAAAATAAAATAAAAATTAATGAATAATTAATCAATTAATAATAAATAAAAAATAAACATTAATTCAACTTCTTTTTTTTTCTTATATTAGTAGTGTAAAAATAAGAAAAATCCTTTGTTTATTTTCAAAACTAGTATTAGAGAGAATAAATAAAAATGGGAATTTTGTAATAGTCAAACCATAAATAATGTTTCAAGGGGCCTCAAAACATTTCTTAATCATTAATCCTTCCAAATTATATATAAATAATGTAGTAAGGTAGCATGAACTAACACTTTCAATTATATTGCTTCTTGAAGTGATCAGTAGATCATGTTGTAGCTCTAAAGGGGGATGAATCAATGTGACCCTTTTTATAAAATAATTATCTATTTTAATAATCCCTCTTAATATTCAAACCCATGAATCCATTAAAATGTATGAATATACTCATGTGTTCCCACCACACACCACCACAAGAAAAGTAGTAGATAACAAATAGACAATGACACACTATGTTTTTATATGGTTTGACCCCGAAGTGGGAATCAGCTCCATGGTTTGTTTTGGTTAAGTTATGATACACATATTTTATCACTAGTGTAGAATATTTATTATAATGAGTGGGAAGGTATCATCCTTAACCTAAATCCTACAATAATGATATTTACTCCATAGTAAATCTAAGGTCAGTTTTGACATACACATCCCTATGAAAATCATTATATCCTATTAAGTTCTTCATACTATGTTCTTTTAGTTTATAGTCTCCTAATTAGTTATTTACATTGAATTACACAAGTGTAAAATGGGTCTTTCCTAATTCCCTAAATAAGATATCCAATATGCTTATAGATGCCATTACATTAACTGGTGAGATCGTTTTTCATATTAACAGGTCTTTGATAACCAATTAATCTCCTTATACTAAAGTATGCACATTATCCTTTTTGGTCATGTAGGAACTTGCATATATAGGGTGGCATGCGTTGAGAGAGTTATGGACTGATTCTATACCACAATAGATTTTTGGGTTGCTGATGTTTCCCCTTGATATTTTAATTGGTCTCCTACCCAGGGAAAGTTCATTATGAGATAATGGGGATATAAAAATTGTTCAAATTTTTTAATCATTGTTGTTCTGATCCCACTCTCATGTCAACTCACTTAGAATGGCCTCATCATTGTCAGGATCAATTTCTTCCATCCATAGGTCATTCAAGACCAAATCATAAACCCATATGGGATTCCATCCTAAAAGCCATGTGTAATAGAAGGAATTATCCATCTAGGATTATATGTGAGACACCATATTTTTTTATAATATGATGTGGTACTTGGGTTTCACTAAAAAATACTCCCCTCAAACCAAATTTCATGAAATTAGGCCTCCCTTTCAATGATAATCCCCCAAATCCAACCATCTTGAAGTGCTAATTTCTCATCACTAGGAATCTATTCCAAACCAGTATTATTATTAATATGTTTTACACTAGGAACCATGAATCCAAATTCTTTAAATGATTCATCATTTCCATTTTTTGATAGTTTTATGAATACTCCACCCTATATCACACATGGGATGCAACATGCATTTGATACCACTTATCATGATCGATTTCCTATAGCCCTAGGTCTTACAAGCCTAATACATAAGGCCTATTTATAATTATTTATACACTAGTGGGCCAATAATTTTAGTACCAATAACCTTTGCTCATCATGCTCGTATCCCTCATCAGACAGAGTTCATTGTCACATTTGTTTCACCTTTGACATCCTAGACTAATCTAGGACATCAGAAAATCACTATTGATGGAATCTATAATTATCAATCTTTTATACCAAAATCCCTAAAAAGATTAATACTAATATGGGAGTATCATTGGAGTATAGTTGATCCGCTATGAATACCAAGAGAGTATGAAGATTTCATTAATTAAATAAGGATCTCAATATAGCTACTTTTAAATCCAAGATTCCATGGAACCACATTATGAGTAAGATGAGGTTTTTTTCATGTTGTGAGAGTTTTCACCGAGAATAATTTTCATGAACATCATATTGTAATTGTGTATGAATGAAAAAATTTCCAGAATTCAAAGGAAATCTTCATACCATGGTTGTTAATTTCATTTCATTGAGTGAAAAGTAGTGATAGTAGATTTTATTGTGACCTTGTTCATGTCATAGAGGTGTTGGTTCATTCCTCATAAATTTGATTATAGGATATGAATATTTTGTGGGTATAGTTCATGATTCAATGAACTAGATTGTACTATTAATATTCAAGGTATAAGTGATAGATTCTTATTGGATTTTTTAACCATGAAGAAGGTTTTAAAGCATGAGGATGAAGATAATAAATAATTAAAGATTTATTGGAGGAGTTTGTTCTATTATATAAATCACTCATGTAATGAACCTAGAATTTCCATGAAAGATGAAATAAGTTGAAGTTTGGTTCATTTCGTGATCTTAGTTTTCTCTAATAGTTATAGATAAAAAAAGTAGATATATTTATTGGTCATCCCCTCCGCTTGGTTAATTTTAAGTTATATTTTATAGTATATTTTAATGAGTTTAGAATGTGGATATTTTCCACATTTATAAGGTATATTGGGGAGATTTTTAAGATAGATATAGTGGAATATATAATGATATATTGAAGATAAAAATTGTATAAATATATCTATGAAATAAGAGATCGTTGTTCGTATGAGGGGATGGAGTATTTGGTGGTCTTCTTAGGATGTCATCCATAGAAAGGATTCATACACTTCTTCCCCACTTACTATATTATTTTTATGTTTGATTTTTCTCACCCTGTCATTATTATCATGATTGGGTGATTTATTCTTCTCAATTTGACTATAATGAAGGGTCTATTGATTTGAGGTATTTATATTTTTAATGGAAGTTTATATTCGATTTTTGAATTTATCCTTTTTTTCTATATCAATTATTTATTTCAAGTGAATGGCCAATTCATGAGAGTGAGGTAGTTATTTGTTAAATTAATGAAGTAGAATATAGTTTTTACCATTATATTTATTTTTTATTATATTATAATATTGTTTTGAGTCACCTATTACTTTAACAAAACAAAGTACCTAACCATGTGAACTTATGATTTTTGGAGATAAAGAGTATTTTCCCAAACCAACAGACTCACTTAGAACAATTTTTGATGACTACATAATTTTTAATTAAATATTTTATACATCATTACTCATGAACTTGGATTCAAAATTACTTAGTGATTTTCATCTTTATCCTTTCCCAAATTCATCATCATTATTTTTTCCATGTATTTTTAGTTTCATTATTTATTAATTTAATGTTCTTGATTATTATATTATCATATTCTCTATATGGTCTTTGTAGTTTCAACCTCAGGTATTGAAATATTATACTTCTTAATTTTAGTTTTAGTTATTTGTGATTTTGTGTTTATAAATTCTAAATCAGTCCAAGTTCATTGTAATTGATGACACCCTACATCCCAACCAAGTTTTGTCCACTATATCCATAAAATTGGGGATGAATACTTTAACTCTTTATATTTTTTAGTTTTAGAGTATATCTTATTTATTTATCTTTCTTCCCTTCTAAACTATTTGATTTTTATGATAATGGTTAGGAGATAAAGTCAAGATCAGACCACATATTCATATGGTGATCTGAATGGAAAATATATCCCAATAGAATGATTTAGTTAAATAAAAGAAAAAAATTTGAGGGTGGGAGAAAAAACATCAAACATGGGTTCCACATCAACACTCAATCTTGAATGAGTAGTTCTTCTAAAGAATAGAAGAATCATTTGAGAAAGGTTTAAAACATACAGAAGGCACTGAAAATAGGTTGATGACTCATATTAAGTACCTAAGGAGGAATCCAAGATTGAGTTATAACCTGAGGAAAAATATAAGAGGATGATAGAATCATGGTTGAATTAGAGGTGGATTCCAATGATGAAGTTGAAACAAAACCTAAGGAAGAAAAACTCATCACACTTTCAGAGGAAAATGAGAAAGTGGAAGAACCTATCAAAGAAAAAGGAAATTATAGTAAAGGGGTAATAGTTGTAAAAGTAATAAATGGAATCCTAGAAAATCTATAATCATATTAAGAAGAAGAATAAGGAATAGAATAAAAAAATAAGAAGAGTTGATAGTTGTAATATAGTAGTAAAATGTAGAATCTAAACACAAGAAGTAAGAGGAGGTAGAAAAAGAGGTTCCTTATCAAGTATTGATGGATCGTTATATACTACTTAAATCCTTATGGTTATTCACTGTCGGGAACTCTTCTCAACAAGAAAAAAGATTATTTCAATGTGGAGTGGAATAAGAGTTAAATTTGATGAAAAAACACCATTCATGGTTAAATAAGGACTAGGTAACTATATATGATATAGTTATTATATAAGTATCTAAGATAAAGTTGATCCAATAACCTTAAACAAAATAATTGTTTTATAAAAAACCATAGTTATTTATTTATTTCTAAGAATTGTTTTATTTTAAGAATCTATTTTTCTATTTTAGGAATATATTAGGATGTTGGTTCAATTACCCTTATCTTTTTTATCTTTTAAGTACATGGACCATGTTCTTTAACTTGGTTTTTTTATTTGGTAAGTCTTTGGTGAAAAAAGAACAAGAGGAGAAAGAGTTAAAGAAGAGGTGTATGGGGAAAATGGAGTATTTTCCTCCAAGCCTTATACTTTTTCCCCTTAATTTTAAAATCCATTTTCTATTTTTTCAATGAAATATTCCTTCCAAAAAAGTTATTAATTATTATATTTTTATCTAGATTACAAAATTCACTAAGTAATATCATGATTCCTTTTTTTATAATTCATTGTTAATAATATTTAGTAAGTAATATAGGGAGGTTGAATGATTATAAATAAGCATAGGGGTTTCAATTTAATGAATCATGACTTGGATAAGTTAATTAATTTATGTAGAATAAATGTTTAGTATGTTTTTCATGCAATAAAGTTTTCAAATTCATGTCGATTAATTTATTATTATAAGCCATGCCATGATTGATTGACTTATTATCATATGTCATAATTATTGAGAGGGTTATAAGCCATATTTTTCATATTCTTTATAATAAACTTTTTTTGAGAGAAACTTAGGGAATGATTTCTTTATATAAATTTCATTACATCTTATCAAAACTAAAAATATAAAAATTC
The DNA here is from genome assembly GCA_963277665.1 of Viscum album. Taxonomy (NCBI): domain Eukaryota; kingdom Viridiplantae; phylum Streptophyta; class Magnoliopsida; order Santalales; family Viscaceae; genus Viscum; species Viscum album. The sequence continues at coordinate 157,843,912 of OY728155.1, read as the reverse complement.
ACATTTAAAATGGTTGAGGAATTTTTTTCTTTTATCCTTGAGATCCACCTTTAATATTTTTATCTTTCTTTTAAAACCTTATAAACTATGAATGTAATTGATTTTATCCTTGAGATCCAACTTTAATATTTTTATATTTATTTTAAAACCTTATAAACCATGAATGGAATTGATAGTTATGAGCTAAATTACAATCATTCTATTTCTGTAATACCCTTACTATTTGTGTTTTTAATGACAACAATAGTTCAAGTGTGGGGTAGAGGTGTTTTATGGTGGAAAGGGATGTGTTTTTGTAATGATAAGATGTGACAATGTTTCATGGGATATTTGGAAGAGGTTAATGATTATATTTCATTATAATTCATCACGGTTCGTTTTAAAAAAACAAAAAAAAATGAAAATTTGTGCGATGGAATATGTTAAGTCTTTGCTAAGTCAAAAATCACTCTTAGCTAAATTAATGATATTTTTATAACTATTATAATTATTTTTATGAAGAGATAAAATATGGGTTCTATGAGGAGTCTTGTATTTACACCAACTACCACTTTTAAAAAAGAAAATGTAGAAAACAATAAGAGGTTATATTTCATTCTAATTATTTTTTATAGTTAATGATCTTACTTTGAGTTTGAGAAGTGTGTAGAGATATCCTTTGTTAATTAGTTCTTCATTGAGAATTATTTTTTATATAAGGAATTTTTTTTCAATATTTAAACCTAATTTTTTAGATTTATGTTTTTTCACATCATTATCTACCTTCGCTAAAGCCTCAGAGCCATTAAATCCCTAATGTAAAGTATCTTTTATTATTTGTGATATTTTTCATTACGAGGTGGAGATTTCAAATTCCTTTAAACATTATGAAAAGGAGCATGTACTTGGTGTATGAGCATAACTATAAAAAAAATTTACCTAGAGTGATGAGAGAAAATAATTAAAACTGAGGTAGATCAGAAAATGGAATTATTTGTAATAATGAATTATTATATTTGAAGGTAAAATATGATTAGTACATTCATTTTAAAGGAGGAAGAGTAAAATGCATAATTGAATTTATTTATTTAAAAAGTGAGGATTTGAAGGAATAATTTTATGTGAAGAGTGAAATTTAAATTCCCCATTGATAATTAATTTATTTAGTTACATTGGAATTTAAATGCTGGTAGCATGGTACTTCTATGTAATTTAAGTTGAGATATATACTTTGGGAAAAGAATAATTTAAGTGTGGGGGTATTTTATATCCTTATTTTATACATACTAATTTATAAATTTAAAATGATAAATTTTATTAATTATGTTATTATTTATCATATTTAATCATTTTTTAATTATTTTATGGTAAATAATAATTTAAAATGAATTTTGAAAAATGGAATATATATATATATATATATATTAATAAATAAATGTTTTCTTCAAGGTGAAAATGGTGGATGTACATTGGACAATAAGGATTCACACACACAGGTTCCAGAGGAACACATGTGAACCTAGAATGGTTTGGCACTAGGGAAATTATCAAGAGTAATAAAACACTAATATAGATCATTCTTATAAAATCACTAAAAATAGTCTTTCTCAGTGATAAAAAATTGTCATTTATCTAAGAACCATTAATATATAGCATTTATCATCGCTAAAAAAGTTCGAATAAAGTGTGACTTTATCAGTGCTAAAACAAAATCACTGATAAATGCACCCTTTATGAGTATTCTTTTTAGCACATATAAAGTTCCAATTTATCAATGCTAAAAAATAACTGATAAAGGGTGCCTTTTTTGGTGATTTTTTTTAGCTCTAATAAATTTTCAAAAAATATTATTTCACAGTGCTCGCACACTCACAAGTCCAAACCCCCACCCCCAATTTTTCAGCACTCGTAACCCCACATCCACCTAAAATCACTCCAACTCTCATGAACCCCCCTTTTTAAGTGCTTGTAAATCACCTTTTTCAGCGCTTGTTCACTGTAAACCTTCATGTTCACCTGCACGCGCACCTGGACTCACTCTTGTGACCTTCCTTGTGCATTTGAACCCCTTTACCACTGCACCAATATTTATTTACTATATATTTTATGATATTTCTATTTATTTATATATTTTTACATAAATAATTTTTTCATATAAATAATGGTTTGATATTGTTTTCAAAAAAAATGGATAATAATTAATTTCATATGATTTATATAATTATTTTTAAATAAATTTTTAAAATATTTCTACATATTGTATATTTAGATATAAATTGTATACATTACGTATATATTTATATCTCTATATATTTTATACATAAACATATTCACATATAATTATAACGTTAGATATAAATTTTTTATAATTTATTTATAAATATTTACTGTAATTGCATTTATATACGATATTTAATGACAATGATAATGATATATTTATAGAAATACATTTTTATATGATGTATTTACATAATACTGATACACGCATACATACACACATATTTATGCTCACATCTACACACTTATATTTCACACATACATGAAAAAATAGTTAGAAATATGCATTTATTTATATATATTACAATATACATATAAATATATTTTTTATTGATACACACATATTAATATATAAACATAACTTGTATAGGTATATATATATTAATTCATTTTTATATAGTGAATAAAATGGATAATTTTTGTTTTAGATAAAATGAATGATAAATATTTATTTCCATATGGTTAATATATTTATAAATATTAATTTGTACATAAATATGTTTAGATATTTATTTGAAAATTCATCAAATATTAAAAAATTATTGTATCCCAACTAAATATTCAATTTTAGAGGCTTTCCAAGCCTTTTTTGACCTCGAGAAAACAGTGATTAAGGTCACCCTTGGCCAATAAGGTGTAGATCTCTTCTGAAGCTTCAATTTTATATGTGGTAAAGCCTAAATGGACACTGGATCAAAATTTATGGTCATTTGAAGATCAATTTAGTTTTAACTTATCTTAGATTTTTTATTCATTTATAAAATTTTCATTTCATCAAATTTTTATTAAATGACTATTACTATATAATAATAAGAAAATTAATAATTAATAATATTTTTTAACTATTTATAATCCATTTTTAATTAAATATATTATATATTAAGTTTAAATTCATGTTTCTTCTATAAATCATATTTAATAAAATATATTATATTTATATCAATATAAATATAATTATATATTAATTTTTGGTTTTTAATGATATATAATTTTTTAATGAGATATACCTTTTTTCAGTGCTAGCAAAAAAACATTGATAAGTGGTATCTTTTATAAACGTTAAAATAAAAGGGCTGACAAATGGTAGCTTTTATCATGATTTTTTAGAGCTGATAAAAGGTACACATTATCAATGATTTTTTCTAGCACTGATAAAATAATTCTTTATCAGTTCTTTTTTAGTTATAATAAATCCACTTTTATTAGTGCTAGATAAATCACTAATAAATTTGTCTTTTATTAGTAATTTTTTTATCATAGATAAAGGGGGTCTTTTATCATCACTTTTTTAGTAAAAATTACTCATAAACTACCCCTTTATCATTAATTATAAAGGTGACCTTTATCAGTGTTGATAAAGGCTAGCACCAGATAAACCCAAATATGTAGTAGTGAGAGGTACACCTAGGGTGTATAGAAATTGGAACATGTAGGGAAGAAAATGTCAAGGGAGTTGTTGAATGGGTCAATACCATACCGTCTTTTAAAGTGGATGATTTCAACCCTTGTTATTTTAAGTATTATCCTCCCATAGAAAGAATCATAAAAAATACTGAGTATGTGATCATTATTCATCTTTTCAAAACACCATCATTCTACTCCATGCCCATATCTCACCACTCTGAAAGACCTCTCTGCCACCTATTGTGTACAGCTCCCTCATCAGACATAGCACGCTACCACATCTGTCATGCCTCTTCTATCCCAGGCCAATCTAGTCCATAAAAAACCCACCATTTCCACTATCTATAAATCTCGATCTTTTCTCTGAGAAATCCTTAAAATAGTAGGATCACCATAGAAATATCATTGGAGCTCAAGAAATCCATTATGAATCCTATGAGAGTATGAAAAATAAATTAATGAGAAAATAAAGTTGGTACAACCACTATTAGTGTCGAGTGTTGGTCGAGAACTGATTGAAATTAGAAAATCATATTCTGTTACATTAGGAATCACTATACAAAAGACTTTTTCTTCAAATAAAAAAACACAAAGAAAGTTCCAATTGAATAATGGAAAAATAATATAACAAAATATTATAAACAACACCCTCCCCCTCAAGATGGAAGTGTAAAAATACCAATCTTGGGAATAAAATGATGGTGTTGAGAACTGAAAAGAGGTTTCTTGAATATTTCTAGCAACTATGAAGAAGTAGAAGTATGAGAGAGTGAGATGAGTCTCCGTTGCAATTTTTCTCATACAAAATGACAATTAATTTCTATGTTCTTGGTCCTCTCATGAAAAACCGGGTTCTTTAAAATATAAATGGATTCTTTATTATAACATTTGATAGAAATTATAGTAATGTTATCAATAAAAAGTTCATATAAAAGGAAAGAAATATAGGAAAATTTATTTGTAACCCTACACATGGATCAATATTCAACTTCCATGGATGATAATGAAATAGTGACTTTATTCTTTGACTTCCATGATAAATTAAAGATACCTAATAATATACAAAACCACTAATATAACATCTATAAATAGGATAAGCTACCCATTCTGAGTGTTAGTAGTCTATAAGGGTGAAGTATGGAGAATCATTCATAAATGTAATTTGAATATGATGACTATGAATATATTGAAAAACATGTGTAGTAGTATCCATAAGATATAAAAACTTATACTAATTAAACAGGCTTAGATATTGAATTGTATAACAAATATTAGGCCTTTTGTGTGGAATAAAATTAATCTTTCTAATATGCCTTCTATAGTTGGTTGGATTTTTAATAAGTTCTTCATTAGTACAGATAGTCTTGATATGTGAAGAAAAAATACCATAAGCCTGAGGTAGTGAAGAATTAGAATATTCTATATATATATATATATGGTTTACTTATGATGAAAAATAAGAATACCTTAGTGAAAATATAGAAACTCAAGTGTGAGGAAAAATTGAAGGCTTCCCAAATCCTTTATCTGAAACACATTATGAAGAAAAACTTCATTGAAGTAATTTCATTGAGACCATCCCTGATAATCATTAAATCATAAACATAGACAAAATCAACAACCATGGAAATATTAAATTTTTAAATGAAAATTTAATAATGTTGCGGTAAATTAATATAACCTTTGAAAAGTAACTTCTCATAAATCTTATCATGAAATTGATGTGAAGCTTATTGAAGTCTATAATGGTATTTCGGGAGATGAAAAACCAAAGAATTTTTAGAAAGTGATATTTCAGGATGATTTTTCAAATATATTTCTTTATAAATATCATCATTCAAAAAACATTATTAACGCCTAATTGAAATAATGGAAAAAATTTCTTAACTAAAATGTCAATAAGAACTCTTTTAAGGTGAATTTAACTACAACTAAAAAGGTTTCCTCAAAATAAATTCCCTTTTTTGATTAAATCCTTTGAAAACTAAATGATAATCAAACCATTCAATATCCCCATCAAAATGTATCATAAACTTATATCCCCATTATCATCTTATAGTTTTATTTACCTTAAGAAATTTAATAATCTCCTAATCTATATTTTCTTTTATAGAATAAAATTCAATATACATAGCTCTTTCCATATAGGATCAATAGAGGATTTTGAATATGAATGAGGTTCAATATCATGAATTATTTACTAAAATAGATTTTGATCACATTGAGAGATACAACTAATGAAATAATAATAAAGGTAATAATAATAATTGGTGAGGGTATAAGGGTATAAATTTAAAAATACTTCACTAGATTCATTACCCATAGTTTTGAAAACATAATCTTGTATATGTGAAGGAGGTTTAAATGTATTTTTAGACCTTGAATATTGTGGAAAAGAGTTCATAATATTATAAAATGTGGGCATTGAAGATGAATTAGGAATAGAAAAGGATAAAGTTGAAATAGGTGAAAAAGAAGAGAAAGGATGATGAATGTTATTTGGAATTGGTAAAGGAAAATAGACATGATAAGGATTAAAAGTAATGGTATGAAAAAGTAAATGTTGTAAGATAACATGCCAAGAAATTATTATTTTATTAGGGGGGTGATTTATAATTTTTTAAGTCATTTTTTCAAAATGGAAAATGCGGAATAATCCCATATTATTATGAGAACTGAATTTATCTTTTATTGGAAAGGAATTGGAAAATTTAAAAAACATCAAATGGACCTCAAGTGGTAAAGTTAAAGTGGTTTTTTAAAGATAATTTCATAGGGTGTTTTAAAACCCAAAACCTTTGATATAATTTGATTAATGAGATAAATGGAATGTAAAACAAATTCACTCCAACATGTTTTTGGAAGGCTAGATTAGAAAATGAGGATACGAGAAACTCCTATTATATTTCTATGATTAAATTCAATTAATCCATTTTATTATGGATTATAAAGAGTAGAAGTTTGATGAACGATTCCCAAATAAGATAAAAAAAATCCATCATTTAATAAACCCAATTGAGGTGTATTTTCAAATATAATGATTTTTGTGGTTACGGGAAAATGAGTACAGACCAAAATAATGAAGTTTTTCAATGCATGAAATGTTGGATATTTATTGGAAAACAGATGCACCAAGGTAGTTCTACTAAAATAATAAACCAGAGTTAATAATTAACAATGACTTGAATTGGAATAGGTTTTGAATGGTCCCCATACATCAAAATCGATAATGTAAAATAAAGTCATAGTATGAGAAATACTAGTTAGAAAAAGAATAGTAGGCTATCTAAACTGAGAAAATATTATATAAGTAAAATAATCAAAACCTTTATTTATATTTGGAACATTTATAGGTAAATGAATCAACTCATAAGAAGGCATATGACACATTCAAAAAGGCCAAAGATTTAAATTTTCAGAACAAGTAGAAGAAATAAAAATTGGATTATAAGGTAAATCATTACTAAAAAAATGAATTATGATGAAGTATAGAAGGTATCAATATGAATAATCCTCTTTAACTATTACCAAGGATTAATGGTTTCTTCAATGATTTTTCCTTGAGGAAACAAAGATAATGAGTAAAATTAATGGTCCCATCAAATTTAGAAATCGATTTTTAAATGGACAAAAATTGAAATTAAATTAAGGGAAATATAAAACGTTGGATAATTGGAGTTAATATGACAATATCATAGAACCCACATGTGTAACACTAATTAATAAACCATTAGGAAGTGAAACTAAATATGGAATATCAACAAAATTCAAGTTAATAAAAACATGATTTTAAAATCACATATGATAATAAGCACTGGTATTGATAATCCATATGGAATTAGGTACTTTAATAGATTCAATAACAATATTACTAGTAAAATTGTAAAGGATTATAGTAGATATAGGATAGTCCGTGGATATTAGATTTGTGAGTAAATTCATGAGTTAAGGATATTAATCAAGTGATATCTGAGAACCATAAATTGAATTAGTAAGATTAAAAGTATCATTCTGAACCATAGCGTCATTATGAACCTGAGAAAAAATACAACTCATCTTTGTAAATGGAAAATCAGTAGGAAAACTATGAATGTTATAGGATTTATCCTTCATATGACCATTCTTCTTAAAATAATTGAAAATATTATTATGTTTTTAATCTTTGGATTCAATGAAATAACATGCCTATGAAAAGAAGAACTAATAGAGGTATCATCGCTAGAGAAAGGAGTAATAGTAGAAGAAATTTCCTTCTTGATCTCCTCATATATTACTATTGAATAAGCCCATTTTAGTGAAGTGAGTGAGGAATTAATGAAAATATGACCTCGAAATGTAAAAAAATAATCATTCAAACACATAAGAAGTTAATAATTCATTAAGATTAAAGAATGTTTCTAATAACCTTGATGACTCCATGGGATCATGGAGGAATAGAGTTATAATCACTCAATTCCGCTCAAAATCCCCTAATATTTGTGGAATATGTTGATACATAATCAGATCCTTGATAAATCAAGTATTTTTACTTTTAGATTTAAAAATTTTTTGTTCCATTTTCCTTCTAAAACATTCCTGCAAGATCATTCTTGATTGAATGAGTTATGGTGAGATAAAGAACACTTTCAATGATTTCCTTATACAAATCATTAATCTTCCAAATTATGATAATATTATTTCAATTATTTATGATGGAGTAAAAATAATAAGATGATTTAGGATTTGAAACATCACCTGTAACAAAACCAATCTTTTTCTAGCTAAATGGCTGATTATCAAAACATGCTTCTAAGAATAAAATTCATGTCATAAAAAACCTTTGAAAAAATCACTACTATAGGATTATCAGAATACCCAAGGAAGAAATGATGAGAAGGATCGATAAATCCATCTCCAATTGAATAAGTTGAGGAACCCAAAGTTGAAGTTGAAGATAAACCATCCATGACAGGACCATAAATTCGCTCTGATACCATGTTTGTCAAGATCTAAGAGAAATAAAAAAGGTATATTCTATTACTTCTGGAATCACTATAAAAAATAATTTTTATTTAAATAAAGAAAAAAAATAATGTTTCAACTATAGAGTGGAAAAATAATATAAAATAATATTATAAAAAACACTAATACTCTATGGAATCTCAAAGTGATGAAAATGATTCTCATTCCATAGAATAATATTTTTCACCATGAAGGGGCTACCTACACATCATATGGGAAGTGAATAAGTATGAAAACTTTTCAAAAAATCAATGGATGGTTTAATACTATGGTTACTCGGTTCATGACACAAAGTAAAAGGTAGTGATGTTGGAGTTTATTGTGACTTCTTCTATTTCATGAAGGTGTTGGGTTCATGTCATGTATATTTTGGAATAGATATACATATTTTTTTGGTTTATTTCATGATTTTATGAACTGGTTCATACCATGAACATGAAAAGTAGAAGTGATGGATACTTGTTGGATTTATTTCCCTCGATAAAGAATGTTTTTCGGCATGTGAATGAAGATACTAAATTTTCAATGATTTATGAGATGAGATTATTCCATGAGTTCAAGCTCTAATGACATAAATCTCAAATTCCCATAAAAATTTATATGATTTGAAGTTAAATCCATTCCATGATTAATGTTTGTGTTGAAAACTATGTATACAAGAGTAGATATATTTATTGTCCATCATCTCTCCTTGAGTAATTTGAAGTTATATTTTAAGGTATATTTTTTGGATTTTGGAACATAGATATTTGGAATATTTATAAGTCATTTGGAGGATGATTTGAAGATAGATACAAGGAGAGATATAGTTAATATATGATGAGATATGGAAAATAAACAATTGATTTTTTCTATAAGAATGGATTGTTGTGAATGTAAATGGATGGGATGTTGGGAGGTCTTATTTAGGTTCTATCCATAGGAAGGCTAGAGCCACTTCTTTCCCACTTATTATAGGATTTTTCTATAATATTTTTGTCAACATATCATGAATATCCTGAGAGGGATATTTATTTGTGTCAAGTTGATTATGATAAAAGTTGATTTATTTGAGGTATTTATATTGTTAATAGAAGTATATATTAGGTTCATGCATTAATACTTTTTCTATATATCTTCTTTATTTCATCTAAATTACCACTTCATTCGAGTGGGGGATTGTTTTTTTCAATGCATAAACTAGTATATAGTTTTAACAATGATCAATGGTTTTATTATTTACTATGTTTAGACACGGTTCCAAGTCACCTATCTCATTAACAAACAAAATTACCTGACTATGTGAACTGGTAAGTTTTGGAGATAGAGAGTGTTTTCCCAGAACAAAGGACACACTTAGACCTGGTTCTGATTAATCCATAATTTTTAATTCAATATTTTATACCTCATTACTCTTGAAATTGTATTCATAATAATCTGGTGCTTTTCATGTTTCTTATGCCCCAAAGTTATCAATTATCTTTATTTTAACCTGTTTTAGTACCAATCATTCATATTTTAGTGTTCATAATTATTAAATTATTGTATTCTCTAACTAGTATATGTGGGTAAAACCTCAATGATTTCAATCCTATACTACTTAGGGTTAGTTTTAGTGATTTGGGATCTTGTGTTTATAGATTATAAATGGTTACAAGTCTATAAGAATTAAAGACACCCTATGGATCACCACTTCACATATTGAGGCATTACTTCAAACAAAAATTATAATTATATAGATTATTATGGTGTTAAAATAACATCATGTGACATGTCTATCCTCTAATTGATAAAATAATAGTGAAAACTAACTTTCATAGCTTATCACTATGATGCATGATTCTTCTCCAATTTGTAAAGATCATCTTTATAACACTGAACTTGAATCACAGTATCCCTTTGAATCATTTTGATGTTTATTTCATTGAGGAAAAACTTCATTAGTGACTGAACTTGATTATGAAAAACCTAATATTTTTATAACTAGTAAAACCTTATGTATCATTATGAGAGAGATCAATAACTCTTATATATGCACTTAACATTTTAATATACTTATATATATCACAATGGATATTATATTAGGTGGCATAGACAGCCCTCTATCCCCCCCCCCCTTCAGGGGGCGGGACTCATCTTGGATCCTCTTATTACATGGATCAAGCCATTCTCCCCCTTCAATGGCCTTATCCTTCTACCCAACTTTCTCAAAATTAATGTTTTCCCAAAAGTTTCATCATTATAATATTTTATTCCCAAGTTTTAGTTTCTTTTCTAGAATTTATGAATGCTTTAGTAATCTTGAACCTCACATTGATGTCTCTATTTGGAATGATTCACCCATTAATCGATGATTTTGATAGGTATTTTTTTATTAATGGGGTTTTTATAAGCAGTAAATTATAGGGCTTCTGGATTATCATAATTTTTATTCAATTTGTGACCAAATATAACTGTATCTTATCCTGGGGTAATGCTCTATATTCCTTGAATTGATTTTTCTTCCCCCTTTCCCAATAGTCTTTTGATTTGCACTTGAAATTTTATAACTCCACCAAAGAGACTTTGATTTTCCTCCCTAGTTTACCTCTCCCATTCCAGAATTTGGTGTTCCTGATGTTGATAGGATATGTTGGTTCACTTACTATATACTAATAATTGAACTCAATCTTTCTTCCACCATGTTTCTCCTTGAATTTTTTTTAAATCTGATGTTTCTAATGCACCAGTGGATTTTAACAATATTGATATTGAAGGGGAGATTTGTTGGAAGTAGTATGTCTTATTTGTATCTTTAGTAGATTTATTTTCTTCATGTAGACATATGGTTCACGATATATCCAACTAATGGAACTAGATGATAGTAGATATGTTTGCATGACTCTCAGTGTGTAAGTAAAATATGGAAGGTTATACTAAAATAGACTCTTAATGCAATATTAATTTTTTCCTTTTAGTGTTCAATTGAAACCAAGACTAAGTTAGTTTTAGGACCCCTCTAATTTTACTATGGGGGTGAGGGAACTACAACCAAAATCAAGAATATCAGGAATCGTTTTTGGTCTGAAGAGAGACTTTGAATGAGACAAGCTAGTTTTTCATGCCATGAGTGAGGATAGATCATGTATTTCTATTCATGTATCCACCTATGATCAAATAGTGAGGTCCCCTCAAATTGTTTCTAGAAATGGATACAAAGGGAAGGAGTTTTTTCCTATGTAAAATCATACTCTCATTTAAAAACCCTTTATATACAAGGGTTCCATTTTGGAATTAGTTGATATGGTACATGAAAATTATTCTGGTGGTCTGACTATCATGGGAGATGTTCCTGCAACATCAAATAGTGCAACAATTGTGGTTCAGGGATCTCATGTTGTGTGATACCCAACATAGGTTACCTTTATAGATTTGAGTGTAGGTTCTTTTTAGGTTCTTAAATCTCAAGGATCTAGTACCTAAGTAGGAAACCATCCATTTAAGATATTTTTCCTACCCACTATGGCCAAGATAGCCCTAAAGTTTCTTCATGCAATGATGTAGTGATATGAACTTTGTTATCCTCAAATGTTAGTGATATACAGGAGGTGATCATAGAATACATGACCCAAAATATGTTTCAGATTCTAGGAGGTGATATATTAGTTAATTTAGATGATGATTGATTATAAATGTCAAAGTATTAAGGGAAAATAAAGAATATTTCTATGAAGTGAGGACAAAATGAACTCATATATCATATGAAAACTGACAAGTGGAAATAAGATGGACTTGTTACATTTGAGGATCTGTAAGTGGGAGTGGGATCTAGTTTAGTTTCCTCTGAGTGTGAAAAGGATTATCAAGCTATAAAAGAATTATGTATAGGGGAAAATATTTATAATAAGGGAGTACTTGACTTGGGGTTCTACCTAATTAAAAAAGGAAATAAAACCATAAACATAAAGTATGATTCTTGCCTTCCCAAACCAATTTCAACTAGATCAGTAAGAAAAGAAATTGTGGTACTTGTGTCTCTACTAGTAAGCCTCAAATCCATTATGTAAAGGGTGGTGATATTAAAAAATAAGATACTGGAGTTCCTAAATTCGATTTAGATATGATTTTACACCCTAAGGAAAAGAGGGAGGTAGAGGATATTGAAATAAATTCAACTGTTTTGGAGGCTAGAAAAATGTATAAAAGATTGATCCAGGTTAACATGAATTATATAAAATCTACATGGATTAATGACCATGACTGAATCCAAATTTGTGGTTTCAAAAATGGAAATATTATCATATAATATTACTTTAAGGCATGGAGAAAATGGAAACTTGTTTTGAGGAAATTGTTAACAATGAACCATAGAGGAAATAGTTTCCTTTTCAATGGAACCTATACAGGGTTCATGGAACTAATTTGTTTATATTATTCTAGAAGAATTAGGAGATATATTATTAATCTCAACACCCTTTGTTTGGTTATACTATGTTTGGGTTCTCATGTAACACCTAAAAGTGATTATTTATTAAACATAATATTTAATATTCAATCAGATGGTGTGGATTGAATACTTATTAAATTTTTATATGAGAAACCCTTACATATCAACTTTAAAATATTACACATGATCCAAATATATTATGTAACAACACAAGTTTTTTTAACTTTTTAAAATATTTTTATCCTTGATATCCTTAAATATCCTTCTGTGAGTACCCTTATATCTTATAGTGTTACTTTGGAAATTTCTAAATTACATGCCCTTTAAGTACCTTTACACATTCACTATGATAACCCCTATGTATCCACATAAGATTTTTTTACATCTCCATATTTAAATGGGAACTATTTTATGTATCTTATGTATTCCTTTTTCAACACTTACATTGTAAGAACTCGGTTCTTATTCTTGAGGTACGGGTTTATTCTTTTCCTTTTTCCTTAATTGTTTTTTAGAAAATAAAGAAAATGGGGAAAAGTTTCAAAATTTGTGGGTACACGCCGTGTACTTTTCCACACGCGATGTACTTTGGCCGTGCGGGATGAGAATACAGGACGTGTAGCCCTGTCGGTGATGAAGGGTGTAAAAAATGACTAGACAACATGTACTTAGTATATACATGTCATGTAATCAGTCAGAAGGTGAACATTATGGCGGTGGGAGTAGTCGCCAGCGGAACAATGTAACACACCATGTACTTTGTAATACATGTTGTGTAATCAAGTCAGCTGGTGAACAGAAATGTGGTGAAAAGTAGTCACTAGTGGAACAGTTAAAAAGGAAAGTATATTCCGTGTACTTGAAAGTACACACCGTGTAGTCATGTTTTTAAAAAAAATAGGCAGTATCCTCCTCATTCTACAGAGGAGGCAGAACACTCATTTGGAGCTTGGTAGAAGAGGTTGAGGCTTGGAGGATCCCCCGATCGCACTATAGAACTCTGATTCCTTCATCATCGATCTTGTTTGAACCGCGCGGGTGAGATATTCTCTCTTCTTGAACCTCTACTTCCAATTACTTCCCTTGGAAAAGTTATTTTTGTTAGAACAAGTAGTTTTTCATCCCAGATCTATGTCCTTATCAGTTGTTTCAGGGGGCATCGCTCACGTATATCAATTAGAGGAGATCGAGGTAGGTGGTCTGGTGTTTATTTCCAACTGTTGAGTAGTTTTTATGTACTTTTGTGCTACGCGCCCATGTTTGGGATGTCATAAGAATGAGTCCTTGACTGTTAAGATATCTAGAACCACATAGGTAATTTGTTAAACAAGTATAAACTGATTTTTGGTATCATTTCCTTGATCTAGGGCCACCCCGAGGGTGTATTTCCCTTGTTTAGCCATTTGGCCAGAATACCCATTGGTATGCTATGATTATAAGTATTTTTTTGAGTTTTCATGAGAGTAAATGTATATAAATTGATGTTTATGTTTTGGGCTCGGCCCGATTACTTTCTTATCCTGAGGGAAGTGTTTCGTTTAGCCTGAGGGAAACTTTTCTTAAGTTTGTGGGTAGTAGCTTCCGTGCCTGAGGGAAATATCTCATCTGCCTGAGGGTCATATTCATTATGACTGAGGGTAGTCACCTGAGGGTTTTTTTTCATCCTGCCTGAGGGTAAGGACTAGAATTTTTTAGGATAATGTTTACCGTAATATTCGCTGTGGGGATTTCTTATGTTATAACGGCCAAGATAAATCACAGGCTTGGTATTGTTATTACATTCTACTTGTTAAATAACCTATTGTGGTTTTCCTGTGGCACTGTATAGAAGATTTTTGGTTGAGGTTGGGTCTTGGGAACTTATAATTCAATTATATTGAATTTTTAAATAATAATTAAATGGTAATAGAACAGGTAGGAGTAGCTTCTTTTGATTACTTCCTATCTTACTGCATTTCTTTATTGCATACTGCTGTTGAACATTTTCACTGACTATTGGGCACAAGCCTTTGGTGGTTTCATACTGGGATTTATTTCTCACACCTTTTTTGGGTCATGTCTTGGGCCCAAACAGATTATGTTTCTGTAGGTGTTGATATGGGAAAGGGTCCCTACATAGGTACATGATTGTTGCAGAGGAGTAGGAGAGCATGGGACCGATCTTAGGCTTGCGATGCTGTTGAGTTCCTATTGAAATGTTTTGGTTTTTGTTTTCTGTACTTGTACCTTGTGCTATTTTGAATCTGATTGTAGTGTATCTAGTTTTGGATACTTTCTTAGAATTAATGACATGTTGCATCATTATATCTATGACTGTTAGTTATCTTTTACTTCAGTTGTCCATTTTTGGTTAAGATTGTTGGTTGCTTCTACTTTTGTATGTTTATATTTTGTTCCACTATGCTACAATTTGACAAATGAGGGCATAGTTTCTCCACTATTAGTCCTTGTCCCTCACTGCTATTCGGCAGCCTCTGGCATTTCGGGAAATGCACTTGAGGTCATGTGAGCAACCGGGTTCGGGGAAACTGTGGTGTGGCATCCAGATCTAGGACGTTACAAAGTGTTATTATAAGAGTATCTATTCATCTTGAATTACTGTTTGGATACTATATCTGGGGATAGGATAGAATAGGTACTTGGTAATAAGTTGTGCCCGGGAGTTGTTAACCCATGTACAGGGAAAAGCCAATTTACCTCGTATTGCAAAAAAATTTCTTGTTTTTCAATTTTTACAGTTGATCTGATTTCACCATTGGGTGGCGCACTTGTGGTGTGCTATTTATATTTTTATACCTAGGTTCTATTTAGTTTAAACCCGATGAGATGAGGGTATTCCATCTCATGCATCATTTAGGAACATGTTAGAATCACATGCCATGAATAGTTTCCATACCATGCAGGTGCAATAGAAATTGCATGTTGTTGTGATAGATGATGTGCTATAAAATGCATGCAGTTGTGATAGGTACCTTGTTAGATATTCCTATTATTTATAGGGTATTGGTACGGGTTATGTTTGGGTTTATGGATGTTAAACTTTAGATCTTGAGCAGTATGGGATCTCTTGGACTGGAATTTAACGGATCATAATCCATCTTTGTGTTGAATTTTGTACTATAATGTGAAAGTTCTGGTGCTAAACTTTGGTTCACAAGGAGTATGGGACCCCACGGATCAGAATTTGGCATACCGACATTTGAAATTTAAGGAAAAAAGGGGTTTCGGAGTAGTTTCTGAGGTCTATTGTCTAAAAACCCAGACAACATGGCATGTGGTTCTATGAACACTTGCCATGTACTCTTCTATTCAGGAAGAAATGAAAAATTTTAAGTACATTCCGTGTACCCTATGTACATGCCATGTAGATTCTAACCGTGTCATAGGTTTTTTAGGAAGAAACATGGGATGGGAAAACTCTTTAGGGAACACGTTGTGTACTAGTTGTACACGCCATGTCATGTTGACCATGTGTTTGCCTGTGTGACTAACAACACGGATGGAGAAATATTCCTTTAAAAATGTTATGTCACTTCTGAACACGCCGTGTAGTGTAATATGGGAATCTGGTCATGTAACTAACAACACCGGTCGGTGTTATCCTTTTTAGTGCACGCCGAGTACCTCTGGGACACGTCGTTTGGTCTTGACCGGTGAGAAACCATGTGGACTTGGTCATGTGGCTAGGGAAAAAGGGTGGTGTGCACGCCGTGTGCGTGTGTAAAATGTCGTGTAGTGTCAGTCGAGTAGTCGTCCATGTCACTAACAACACTGGCAGTTGGAATTTAATCCTTACACGTTGTGTCTATCTGGAACACGTTTTGTAGTGTGAAATGCGTACCCGGCCATGTCATGAACAAGACGGTTCGGTGAAGCTCATCTTTTAAATGCCAAGTATGACTTATACACATCGTGTATTCTCATTTTAAGGAGAGTCGTGTGGCTTATCCATGTATAAGGACTCGGTCAGGGGAAGAAAAGTCAACTACACGACATGTGTAAGGAAAACACACCGTGTGTTTGGGGTGTTACACGACCAGTTCTGGAAGAAGTACATGCCCATGTGAAATACTTAAGGTAACATGTTGTGTAGTTATTATACACGTCATCTAGTCTTGTTTTGTAAACCTTGATTGTTTTCTTTCTCTTGTTCCCTTCTTACGCTTCCAGTTCTCAGTCCTTGATGATCTTAATCTAAGGCGTGTGTTTGACCTTGTAGAGTCAGGCCACCAAGACGAACATGAGTTGTTCACCAAGAGAGCAGAAACTATTATACTCTAGAGACGGTAGGCCACCGGCTAATGATGGATCCTCCAGTAGTGCCAGATGTGGTGCCAACCATTATACTAGACACAGGCGCAGATGTGCATTTCTATAAAGGCTTTATGTGGTTCATGAAAGCCTTATAGGGAGCACCGTCGGTTGCCACATCTATGGCAGAGCTGACACGTATATTCTAGCAGTAGCATCTGCCTACGTTTTCAAGGGATGGTGGAAAATAGGCTACGGAATCATGGCTGGGTTCTATGCAGATGATGTTCAACCATCTGGAGACACCTCCTGGGAGGAGGGTCAACCTCGCTACTTAAATGATGTGTGATTCCGCCAAGAGATGGTGGGATGTTATCACCCAGACTAAGAATCATCGAGACATGGCATGGGAATATTTTCTGGCAGTCTTCTATGACTTTTTCATTCTATAGATGCTAAGGGTATATTAAGCTCGTGAGTTCATGAATTTCCAGCAGGGCACCATGTTAGTGATGGAATATTCTTCCCTCTTCACTGAGCTACATCGTTTTGCACCTATCTTGGTGGGTGATGAGATGTTGAGGGCTAGACGCTTTGAGGATGGTATTTGATATGACATCTGAGCACTGGTAAATGTTTTTAGATTTCCTACAGTGTATGCTATTGTGAACTAGGCATTGATAACTAAGCGGAACCTGCAAGAAGCTAATGGTGCAGGACAGGGTTGTTAGACACCAGTTTCTAGTACTATTTCTACCTGTAAGAGGAATAGGTAGATAGATTTTTCTCACAGTAGCAGTACTGGCCAGAAGAATTCTTCAAGTGGTCAGGTCATGTGCTACCAGTGTGGTAAAGAGGGTCACAAGAGACCTCAGTGTCCATGTGACCCAGTGGAGTGCCGATCTTGTGGTAGAACAAGTCATCTTCATCATTTTTGTAGGGCATTTCCACTAGTGACTAGTGAGAGGGGTTTTGTGGAGACTCCGCATGTAGGATCAAGGCCAACAGCTTCATACAAGTCAGGGAATTGGAATACGTCAGGAAGTTCAGGCCGAGGTGGTGGTCGTGGTCGTGGTAGCCAAACACCAGGATCTTAGAGAGAGTAGGGCGGGTCAACTCAGGGTAGGCAGACTATGTCACAAAGCCATGGCACTGGACAGGCATATGTAGTGCAACAGACCCCACAAAAGCAGGATCCCATACCTTCCACTGTCAGAGGTACTATTCTAGTTGCTTCTGTTTTATCTTCAGTACTTTTTGATACAAGTGCTACACATAGCTTTATATATGTACCTGTTGTGGAGAGCCTTGGGATCTGCATTTCTTCTTCAGATATCATGATGCTAGACACTCCGTTGGTAATTAGAATGGTAGGTGTGTGTCAGTACAAGGAGTGCCCCCTTGAGGTTGGTGAGTGTCACTTTCTATGGGACCTCTATGTCTTAGAGATGACGAGCTATGATTTCATCCTCAGGACTGACTGGTTGGTTCCCTTTCGAGCCTTTGTAGATTTCTATCACCACAGGGTGAGTTTCACATCACTAGAGGGTGGATAGTTTCTATACAATGGTGAATGGGATGTCCAGGAAAGTCGAGCTGGACCCAAGCATTCTGGGTGAGGTGGAGTGACAGCCCAGATTGTGAATCTATATCTGGATGAATAGGGAACTTGTCAGAAGGATTTCCCTCCAGTGGTTGATCATTTCAAGGATGTCTTCCCAGATGACTTTTTAGGTCGACCTCTGTAGTGAGAGGTGGATTTATCTATTGAGCTTTTTCCGGGAGAGGCACTGGTGTCCAATCCTTTTTATTGGATGGATACACCAGAATTGCAAGTGCTCAAGAGGCAGTTAGAGGATTTACAGGCAATGGGTTTCATCTGACCCAGTACTTCTCCTTTGGGTTCGCCTATCCTATCTGCGAAGAAGTTGGATGGTACCCTCAGACTCTGCGTGAATTATAGAAAACTGAACCAGATGACAGTTAAGAACGGATACCCTTACCAAGTATTGATGATATTTTTAATCAACTTCGAGGAGCACGAGTGTTCTTGAAGATTGACTTGAGATTAGGATATCACTAATTGAGTGTTAGACCATCGTACATACCACTTACAGCCTTTCAGAGCAGATATGGTCATTATGAGTACATGGTCTTGCCGTTCAGACTCACAAACGCACCAGCAGTTTTCATGGCTCTGATGAATTGTGTGTTCCACCCATATCTGGATTCTGTTGTGGTAGTCGTCATGGATGATATCTTGGTGTACTCTCACACTCGACATGACCATGATACCCATCTTGAGATCGTACTGAGTACACTAAGAGAGCATCATTTATATTTTATGCTCTCAAAGTGCCACTTTCGGATGGACCAAATTTACTTCCTGGGTCATATCATCTAGAGGAAGAAGTTGTGGTAGACTCAGAGAAAGTTAGAGTAGTAGTTTATTGGGGGCATCCTAAGAATGTGTTTGAAATACAGAGTTTCTTGGGGATGGCTAGTTACTATAGACACTTCATACAGGACTTCTCTCACTTAGTAGCACCGTTTATGGGTTTGACTAAGAAAGGTATGAAGTTCTTTGGGTCAAAATCTTGCGAGACAGCCTTTCAGGATCTAAATGTAATGTTGACATCAGCACCAGTCTAGATACTTCCAGAGCAATGGAAGAGCTATACAGTTTACTATGATGCATCAGTAATTGGGCTGGGGGTAGTGTTGATGCAGGGCGATCGAGTAGTTATGTATGGAACTCGATAGTTGAGGCCACATGAGAGGTATTACCCGAAGCATGATCTCAATTTCGCTATATTTGTTCATGCGTTATGTTGTTGGAGACATTATCTCTTGGGAGAATATTTTGTGGTGTTTACAGAAAACAAAAATCTTAAATATATCTTTACCCAGGGTGACCGGAATTTGAGATATCGAAGGTGGGTTGAATACATTCAGTCCATCGACTTTAAGCTTGCCAATAAACCTGGTAAGGGTAATGCAGTAGTTGATGCACTGAGTTGAAGGACTCAGATACAGGCAATGCAGGAGGCCAGTGGTGAGTGGTAGTTTATGGCTTTGTTCTCTGAGATTCATTTGGAGGTGCATGATAGTCAGCGGTGAGCCTATCTTTCTTCCTTAGATGTGACTTCTACCTTCTTGCATAGAGTGAGGATGAGACAGCTATCAGATTCATAAGGCCTAGTTATACGGGAGTCAGTGGCACGTGAGGACCCTCCTCCTAGTTGGACGATAGGCGAGGATGAGGTAATACGTATCCATGGACGAGTGTGGGTTCCATGGGATATACGCAAGGAGTTGATGTGGGAATTTCATGCTTCATCTTGGGCAGTGTATCCCGAAGATACCAAAATGTATCGTGACATGAGACGTCAATATTGGTGGCTAGGTATGAAAAGAGAGGTAGCTGGTTTTGTATTGAGATGTTCCACCTGTCAGGAGGTGAAGGCGGAGCATCAGAGGCCAGCCAGACTGTTGCAACAGTTATCCATTCCGGAGTGAATATGGGATGATGTCATGATGGAATTTGTGACCAGGTTGTCGTGGTCACCTCGAGGCAATGATTCCATGTGGGTTGTTGTGGATAGAATTACGAAGGTATCTCACTTTTTCCCAATCAAAGAGACCTTCGGTGTTGACAAGCTTAGGAAGTTTTATATCCGAGAGGTAGTACGTCTTCATGGGGTCCCTCATTCTATCATTTCAGATAGGGATTCCCATTTTATGTCTCATTTCTATAAGAGTTTTGAAAGGGCACTGGGTACACAAATGCTTCTGAGCACATCTTACCACCCTCAGACCGATGGCCAGTCAGAGCGTATAATACAGGTGCTTGAGGACATGTTGCGTGCATGTGTCCTAGACTTTGGGGGCTCTAGGGAAAGCACATACCCCTGGTCGAGTTTTCTTACAATAATAGATTTCAGGAAAATATTGAGATGGCACCTTATGAGGATTTATATGGTAGGCCGTGCTGATCACCTATGTGCTGGTTGGAGGTAGGTGAGGCAGCTTTACTGGGACCACGTCTCATGCAGGAGACTTCAGAGTAGGTCTAGTTGATTTAGAAGCGGATGGATACTACACAATCTCATCATAAATCTTATGTTGATCGCCACAAATGACCCTTGCAGTTCATGGTTGGGGATCAGGTTTTCTTGTGTGTTTCACCGAGGTTGGGACACAGGCAAATCAAGAGATAGGGCAAACTTTCACCGAGGTATGTGGGGTCGTTTGAGATTCTAGAGAGATTCAGGTCGGTTTCCTATCAGTTGTAGTTACCACAGAGGTATTGGTCCATGTATGAAATCTTCTATGTATCTCAGCTACTTTGTTATCACTCAGAACCATCTCACATTTTTCAGCCTGAGGAGGTTGAACTTCAGGTCGATGCATCCTTTTAGGAGCATCTAATTCATGTTGTTGATAGGAGCATGAAGGTTCTCTGAGGTCGGTTAGTTCCTCTCATATGGGTGCTATGGCAGCATGGCTGAGTGCAGGACAAAACCTAGGATTGGGAGACCGACGTACATGCTTAGTGGCCAGAGTTATTCTCAGTTTTATCTTCACCACCCTTGGAAAGGAAATTCAGGGACGAATTTCTTTAAGGGGGGAAGTTTGTAAGAACCTGGTTCTTATTCTTGAGGTACGGGTTTCTTCTTTTCCTTTTTCCTTAAGTGTTTTTGATAAAATAAGGAAAATGGAGAAAAATTCTAAAATTTTTGGGTACACACTGTGTACTTTTCCACACGTCATGTACATTGGTCATGTGGGATGAGAATATAGGGCGTGTAGGCTTGTAGGCAATGAAGGGTGTAAAAACTGACTACGCGTCGTGTACTTAGTATGTACACATTGTGTAATCAGTCGACAGGTGAACAGTAAGGCAGTGGGAGTAACCGCTAGTGGAATGATGGTACACACTGTGTACTTAGTAATACACACCATGTAATCAAGTCTATTGGTGAACAGTAGCATGGTGAAAAGCATCCACCAGTGGAATAGTTATAAAAGAAAGTACATATCGTGTACTTGAAATTACACACCATGTAGTCATGTTTTTTTCATTAAAAATAGGTAGTAGCCTCCTCATTAGACATAGGAGGTAGAATTCTCATTTGGAGCTCAGGAGAGGAGGTTGAGGCTTAGAGGAGCACCCGATCACACGCCAGAACTCCAATTCCTTTGTCGTCGATCTCGTTTGAACCACGCGGGTGAGATATTCTCTCTTATTGAACCTATCCTTCCAATTTTTCCCTTGGGGCAGTTATTTATATTCTAAAGAGTAGTTGTTTATCCTATATCTACATCCTTCTTAGTTGTTTCTGGAGGCATTGTTCACGTATATCGATCATAGGAGATTGAGGTAGGTGGTATGGAGTTTATTTCCAACTGTTGAGTTGTTTTTGTGTACCGTTGTTCTATGTTCCCATGTTTGGGGTTTCGTGTGGCTGAGGCCTTGACTGTTAAGAAATCTAGAATTGAATATTTAATTTATTAAACAAGTATAAATTGTTGTTTGGGATCGTTTCCTTGATCCAGGGCCACCCCGAGAGTGTGTTTCCCTTGTTTAGTCGTTTGGCCAGGATACTCGTGGTTATGCCATGATTATAAGCATGTTTTGTGTTTTATTGAGTGTAAATGTATATAAATTTCTATTTATGTGTGGGGCTCGTCCCGGTTACTTTCATAGCCTAAGGGAAGTGGTTTTCTTAGCTTGAGGGTAGTGTTTTTTTTAGCCTAAGGGAAAATTTTCTTATGCCTGTGGGTAGTAGCTTCCGTGCCTAAGGGCAATATCTCGTACGCCTGAGGGAAATATTCGTTATGACTGAGGGTATTCACCTGAGGGTTTCATTTTAGCTTGCTTGAGGGTAAGGACTAGAATGTATGAGGACAATGTTTACTGGAATATTCATTGTGTTGATTTCTTATGTTATACCTACCAAGCTAAAGCACAGGGTTGGTATTGTTATTACCTTCAACTTGTTAGATAACCTATTGTGGTTTTATTGTGGAACTGTATATGAGATTTTCAGTTGAGTTTGGGTCTCGAGAACTTATAATTCAATTATATTGAATTGTTAAATAATAATTAAATGGTAATAGAACAGGTAGGAGTATATTCTTTTGAGTACTTCCTAGCTTACTGCATTTCTTTATTACATACTGTTGTTGCACATTTTCCCTGATAGTTGGGCATTGGCCTTTGGTGGTTGCCTACTAGGATTTATTTCTCACACCCTCTTTGGGTCATGTCTTGGGCCCAAACAGATTGTATTACTGCTGATGATGATAAGGGAAAGGTTACATACACAGGTACATGATTGTTACAGAGGAGTATGAGAGCATGGGACCGAGATTAGGCTTGCGATGTTTCTGAGTTCCTGTTGCACTGTTTTGGTTTTTGTTTGTTGTACTTGTGCCTTGTGCTAATTTTTAACTGATTGCAGTGTATCCTGTTTTGGATTATTTCTTAGAATTGATGACATGTTACATAATTATACCTATTACTGCTAGTTATCTTTTACTTCAGTTGTCCATTTTTGGTTAATATTGTTCACTGTTGATCGTACCACGATTCACTATTTTATTCCACCCTTACACCGCTGTTTTACACTAGTTTTGTAATGAATATTACAAATATAATAATAAATTTCAATTTATTTTTGAATCAATTAATTAATTTTAATCAATATTATAATGGGAAATGTTCCTTGTTTTTATTACTTCAATGTAGTTGGAGGTGTTTTAGAGGGCCCTTGATGAAGTAGAAGAAAAATGGGCCAAAATTGCATGGATCCATGGACATCTGTCCACTATTTTGAATAGTACGCGAAATCCGTGCATCCAAATGGGCTGTAATTTTGTGGGCCAGTCCAAATTTAATATGCTACATTTCATATTAAGGAACCCAATACTAATTCATCTTCTAAGGGGGCCCATCTGAACTGATCTGTCCAAGCCACTAAATATGCACAAAGTCAAAAGTGGTCTTCTGTATTTTATCAATATCTCGAGATGTGTTTGTCCAAATGCTGCCAAAAATTATTTAGTGATAGATAAGCCGTTGGGCTACAACTTTACAGTTTTTTCAAAAGGGAGATTCGACTTTCTAAGATCCTAAAACCTTTCTCCAAGTGGTTTATCAAAATCTGGGTTCCCAAAACCACTTCCCATTTTGGCTATAAAAAGACACCTTGGGAACCCCCTTTGTATGTTCAGCCTGGAGGAAAGGTGCTGCCATTTTGGAGTCCCCAAGGAGACTTCTCAAAAATCCCTAGAAGTTCTGGAGGCTATGGTATGTTCTACCCCAACATCTTTCTCTTCCTCCTCTCCCATGGGTTTCTAAACCCCTTGTGATCACCCTGGTAGGAACGTGATGTAAATCCCAAGCTTAATGTTTGTAATATTTAAATGATATTTTGAATTACAGGTTTCTGTGTTGTTTTTAATCATCCTCTATTCTTATTTTATTGAGTTATATACTGGTATGTCATTCTCAACTCATATGATCATGTTTGGGGTTACCCATTCATGTGATGTTTCACACACCGTTCACCACTTTCTTTTCCCCCTTTCAATTGTAGTGTTTGTGTGGTTTATATTGGTCAATTGAACTCACATAAGAATTTTCAAGGCCATGTACATTTATTTCAAGGTATCAAAAAGAAATAACATACAAACCTGGACAGCGCATCAAGTTCTTCGTGTGTTGCCTTTGTGAGTTTCGGTTATGAAGTCAAACACAATTCACCCAATCATCAGCGGTGTCCGGTGAATCATTGTGTTTTCGACTAAACCCTAGGAGGTATCCTAGTATGAACTTAGTAACATTCTTGGTTCTAGTTGTTACAAACCAGG
The DNA here is from genome assembly GCA_963277665.1 of Viscum album. Taxonomy (NCBI): domain Eukaryota; kingdom Viridiplantae; phylum Streptophyta; class Magnoliopsida; order Santalales; family Viscaceae; genus Viscum; species Viscum album. Next base: position 157,818,717 of record OY728155.1, on the reverse strand, counting down.
GATTAAAAGATCATAACCCTATATCATGAAGCGATGAAGGATAAACATCATGAGAGTACCCTGGGTTGATCACGCTTAATTAATTCTATTAATCTCTACATTGTTTTATCGCTTTCATTTTCTGTTTTCATATTTAATCATCAAACCCCCAAGTTTTACAAAACCTCATTCACCTTCTACTTTCATAATCAAAACCCTCTTTTTAAATTAATGATCTAAGGCTCTGTCGAGATACGACCTAGGGTTTCTGCTATACTGCAGAAATTCTAGTCAAAATTAGACAACTAATATGACGTGCTCGACAAAGCGATCAAATTTTTGTGCCATTTATATGGATACAAGATCATTTTTTTCTTTATTTGATTTTATTTAGTTTTTTTACTTTTTAATTAGTACTTCTTTAAATACCCCACCCCATTTGATTGTTTTTGATTTGGGTTTTGTCTTTATTTTTGGTTATTTTTTGTGTGTTATTTCTCTCTCTCTCTCTCTTATTCTTCTCCATCTCCCTCTATATAATTATATATTATAACATTATATTCTCTTTTCACCCTTCTTAAGTGATTTTATCCATATTTAAATAAAAACTTCACAAATTATTTTCATGACCCGATCTGGTAAAGAAACACTACTTGAATTTGACCCTGAAATTGAAAAGTCACTTCACACTCAAATCAAGGCATCTAGAGAAGGTCAATCAAGTAACATTGAGGAACCCCTTTTGGAACCTCAAGTTTTTCTAAACCAATAAAAAATTGAACCCAATCAAACCCAAGAAAATATGGCTGTAAATAGTCGAACTTTAAAAGAACTGACCACCCCTGATATGGAGTACCAACCTGCGTACATCCAATATCCTGAGGAAGCGTCCAACTTTGAGCTGAGATCTAGTCTCATCCAACTTCTTCCTAAATTCCATGGTCTTCCCGATGAGGACCCTCACAAACATATTAAAGTGTTTCATATAGTCTTCTCAACCATGAAACCCCAAAATTTGTTTGAGGACTTAATCAAGTTTAGCGCCTTTCCTTTCTCCCTTGATGGTGTAGCCAAAGATTGGCTATACTATTTGCCTACCACAATTGGGGGCTGGAATGACCTTAAAAGACTCTTTTTAGAGAAGTTCTTCCCTTCCTCTAGAACAACATCAATTAGGAAAGAAATCTGTGGAATTAGGCAATCACAAGGAGAGACCCTTCATGAATACTGGGAGAGATTCAAAAGACTTTGCTCAAGATTCCCCCGCCACCAGATTAGTGAAAAACTATTAATACAATACTTCTATAAGGGACTTATCCCCATGGATCGTGGAATGATTGATTCTGTAGCTGGTGGTGCCCTAGTTGATAAAACTCTTTACGTCGCTCGTGACTTAATAGCCAACATGGTCAAAAATGCACAACAATTTGGTACACTATCAATTGCACAAACCTGGGGAGTTCATGAGGTAAGTCATTAAGCCCTATAACAAAAGGTAGATACTAAAATAGATGATATGCATACCCTTATAAGGCAATTAGCTCAAGCACAAGGTAACTATCACTCTACTTCTATTCAATTACATTGTGGTATTTGTTCTGATAACACTCATTCTTCTGACTAGTGCCCACATCTTCAAGATTCATCTGAGTCATGTGCAGCTATGTTCCCAGGGCGTCGATTACAAAAAGCACCTCCCTTCAAGCAAGAACAATTCAGGCCAAATCCAAACCCTGGGTGGCAAGCACAACCCAGTACCGACAAGGAGGAAACTCAAGCTACCCCAAGTAGAATTAGTATCAACAAGGCCAAGGTATGCAACTTCTTATCCATCAACATCTCAAAATAGTCCTCCTCCTCCCAAATCTGAACCAAGCCTCGAGGATATGGTGATGCAAATGGAAACCCAGAACCTTCAGTTCCAACATACCACACAATCAGCAATTCAAGACCAACGAACTCATGTGGGACAATTGGAGAACACCGTCGGTTAGCTTATGATGCAAGGGTCTGGACAACTACCATCCCAACCCATTTCCAATCCGAAGTACAAAGGTAATGTATGTACAATTACACTTCATAGTGGTAAAGAATCTTCTCGTTCTACTGATTCTATGGAACAGGTATGTCACCCTCTTGAAAATACTCCTTCCCAACCCTCAAGAATTTCATGTAATGAAAAACAAAATAAAAAGCGCAATCAAATTATTATTGATGATTCGAATGAACAATCCATTCATCTTCCTTTCCCACAAAGACTCTCTAAATCTAAGAAAATTTTTGATAATGATATTGATAATGAGATAATTGATACATTTAAAAAAGTTCCAGTTAATATTCCTTTATTGGATGCAGTCAAGATAATTCCCTGTTATGCCAAATTTCTTAAAGAACTTTGTACCCATTGATGAAGGCTAAAGGGGAATGAGAGAGTCAAATTGGGTAGGAATGTCTCAACCTTGATTCAACAAGCAATGCCAACCAAATGCAAGGATCCGAGAACATTCACGAAACTTTGTTCCATAGGGGAGACCTTCTTTTCTGATGTTATACTAGACTTAGGTGCTTCTATTAATGTAATTCCTCACTCAGTGTATACTTCTTTGCAGGTTGGAGAGCTTCAACCAACAGGAATTGTCGTGCAACTTTCCAACTGAATCACAACACACCCAACAGGAGTGGTCGAGGATGTCCTCGTAAAAGTTAAGAATCTCATCTTCCCTGCAGACTTTTACATTCCTGATATGGAAGATACCTGAACCCAAGGACAATCCCCTCTCATACTTGGGAGACCATTCCTCAAAACAGCAAAGATGATCATCAACGTTAACAATGGTACATTGTCCATGGAGTTTGGTGGAGAAAAGGTAAGTTTTAACATCCTTGAGGCTATGAAACACCCTATTGAAGAGCACTCCACTCTTCCTATCTATTCGATGGAAGTGCCCTCTAACGACAAACACACACAAAATTTGATCCTCGACCCATCCTCTGATTTATTTTACTCTTATTCACCCATGGATGATTTGAGTTTTGGTTCTTCTTTTGAATGCTGTGTGGGTTCAGAAAAATGTAAATTTTGGGCTTTAATTGATGAGTGTGTTTATTATGAGGTACCCATGACTATCGATGATTCTGCAAATCTCATTTCAATAGATTCTCTTTCCTTTGAGAATAAACATGAGCACGTAGATAGTTTCATGGACCTCACTCCACCTAAATCCAATACCTCAATCCAAAAAACCCCGGTGTTGGAATTAAAACCATATCCATCAAATTTAAAATATGCCTATCTTGAGGGTATTGAATAATTACCCATCATTATTTCCAATAACCTCTCTCAATAGCAGGAATCAAAACTGCTTGATCTTTTGAGTGAGTGTAAAAAGAAAATAGGATGGAAATTGGCCGATATTCATGGGATTAGACCATCTATTTGTATGAACCATATACTTTTGTATGATGAGGCTAAACCTGTAAGACAATCTCAACACTGGTTGAATCCCACTCTCCTTGAAGTGGTAAAATTGGAAGTTAGTAAATTACTTGCTGTGGGGATTATTTATCCTATATCTGATAGTAAATGGGTTTGCCCAGTTCAAATTGTTCCTAAAAAAATAGGAATAATAGTTGTGTCAGATGAAAGGAATGAATTGGTTCCAATGCGTGTGAAAAATAGTTGGTGAGTCTGTATTGACTACTGTCGACTGAATCAAGCCACACGGAAGGACCACTTTCCTTTACCTTTCATTGACCAAATGTTAGAACGATTGGTTGGTAAGTCCCATTATTGTTTCCTTGATGTCTATTCGGTTTATTTCTAAATACATATAGCCCCTGAGGACCAAGAAAATACAACATTTACCTATCCATTCGGCACATTTGCATACAGAAGGATGTCATTTGGTCTTTGTAAAGTTCCTGGTACTTTTTAGAGATATATGTTGAGTATTTTTTCCAAGTATCTTGAGAGTTGTATGGAAGTCTTTATAGATGATTTCATGGTATATGGATCTTCTTTTGATGATTTTTTGGAACACCTAGGTTATGTCCTCAGCCACTGCATCGAAAAAGATCATATTTTAGATTATGAAAAATTTCATTTCACGGTTGAGTGGGGGATAGTTCTTGGGAATATCATTTCAAATAAGGGTATTCATGTTGATAAATCTCAAATTGAATTAATTTCATCCCTTTCATATCCAAAATTTGTTCGTGATGTATGGTCTTTATTGGGTCATGCTGCTTTTTACCACCGATTCATTAAAGACTTTAGTAATATCACACTTCTCATATCTCGTTTATTACAAATAGATTATGAATTTTTTTTGATAAAAAAAATGTGAGGATGATTTCAATTAACTGAAAATTAGTCTCACATCACCTCCCATCATCCAACCACTAAGGTGGGATCTGCCCTTCGAACATATGTGTGATGCCTCTAACTTTGCAGTTGGGACAGTTTTATCACAAAGGGTAGAGAAGTCCCCTCATGTCATTGTGTATGCCTCACATACCCTTGACCCTGCCCAGGTAAACTACACAACCACTGAAAAAGAACTTATTTCTATTGTTTTTGCCTTGGAAAAATTCCATTCATATCTTCTCGGGTCAAAAATCATCGTCTTCTCTGATCATGTTGCCCTTCGTTTCCTCCTAAAGAAACTTGAAGCCAAGTCCCTCCTCATTCGGTGGATCCTCCTCCTCCAAGAGTTTGACCATGAGATTAGAGATAAGAGAGGTATGGAGAATGTGGTAGCTGAACATATTATTAAGATTTACCCACTATTGGACCATCATGTTGACTCACCCCTAACCATTGGAGAATTCTTCCCTTATGATAACCTTTGTGATTTTGTGGACCTTACCCCCTGGTATGCGGAAATTGTGAATTTTCTAGAAACATATAGGGTCCCCACTAATTTTAGAATTTAACAATCTTAGAGACTTAAGCATTATTCTCGTTGGTACATTAGGAATGACCCATACTTGTGGAGAATTTGTAGTGACCAAGTAGTTCGTCGGTGTGTCCCTAACCATGAGTTCACCTCTGTTTTGACCTTCTGCCACACTTTGGCCTGTGGGGGCCACTTTGGCTCTCAACGTACTGCTCGAAAGTTCCTTGACTCAGGACTTTATTGGCCAGCATTATATAGGGATTCCCATATATTTTTCAAGTCATGTAGTCATTGTCAATTCACAGGGAATATCTCCAAGAGGAATGAAATGCCCCAACAGCCCATGTTATTTTGTGAGATCTTCGATGCATGGGGCATTGACTTCATGGGGCCTTTTCCAAATTCATTTGTCTTTGTGTACATCTTATTGGTTGTTGACTATGTATCTAAATGGGTGTAATAAAAGGTCACCAGGACCGATGACTCACGAGTGGTTGTTGCTTTTGTGAGGTCCCAAATTTTTAGTAGGTTTGGTTTACCAAGATTCATCATTAGTGATCAGGGTTCACATTTTTGCAATCACAACATGAAAAACTTGCTTTGTAAGTATGGGTTTGTTCATAAATTCTCCACTTCATATCATCCCAAAACTAATGGACAAGTGGAAATTTCAAATCAGGAATTTAATCAAATCTTGGAGAAAACGGTACAACCCAATAGGAAAGATTGGAGTTTGTGCTTAAATGATGCACTTTGGGCATACCGTACTGCTTTTAAAACCCCGATCATAATGTCACCATATAGTATTGTGTTTGGAAATGCATGTCACCTCCTGGTGGAGGTAGAACACCGTGAATATTGATTTGTTAAGCAAAGTAATATGAATCTCTCAGATACATGTAAGCATAAAAAAGTTGCAGATTCAGGAGTTGGAAGAAATTCGGCGTGATGCATGTGAGAACTCTCAAATCTACAAAGAAAGGAAAAAGGTAATCCATGATGGGATGATTCATCAGAGGAAGTTTCATATTGGTGAGAAGGTCCTCATGTACAATTCTAGGATTAAGCTCCACCCAGGTAAGCTTCGTTCCCAATGGCTTGGTCCTTATATTGTGACTAATGTTTACCCTTTTGGTGCAATACAGATTTTGCATGAGCAAAGTGGACGAAGTCTTCCTATCAATGGGAAGCGACTTAAACACTTCTATGAGAATTTTCCGAAGAATCCGGTGGAGGAAATCCACCTTCTCGACGCATCATACCAATAAAACACCCCAGGTTTTATCCTTCCTTATCACATTCTCAATTATTTTAGTGAGGACACATTATATTCTAGGTGTGGGGGGTGGATACATTCTTGGGTTAGTTAGGAATTTTCATCATTTTCTCATTTCTTCTATTTGTATCCTTCTTTATGGTATTTTCATTTTTCCCCATCAACAATTTCGAAGTTCGATGATTTGGTGACCATAAAGGGGAGAAAGTAAAAATACCATAATGAAGGGTAAAAATAATATATGTATGAATTTAACATCAAAGAGTGATTTTCTTTTTTTTAGTGAATTGATTTTATGTCAATGATATAAATGGTCGTATCTATGTGAAACCTTTGAGATGATTGATTCCCCTTCTGTGATTAGTTTTTGGGAAAACTGTGTCACTAATATCTCCACAAATTTTTTCACCAAACCACAAAGTTTGATTATTTCTTACTTAACATAAATTAAATATATGTTGGGTTAATATTTTTCAGCTTTAAATGATATTTTCATACGTTTGTTCCTTATCTGATTTGTTTCATTACTATACCGGATTGACCTATGCGTGTGTACCTAATGTCCGGCTGTTGTACACCCTAAAAAAACAAAACAAAGCAAAAACATGGTTGTGTCATGGGCAGGTCAAAAACCAATCCTCCTTAACCTTTGATCTTGTTATAACTATTGCAATTAGTGTCGTGAGGAGATCAAACAAGGGTTGAGAGATTAGTGTTAGATTTGTCCCAATTAAAACTTCAAAAAAATATAATAAATGGGGGGAGTGATGAAATGTTCAGCATATGGGGATATCTTGGTCGGGAGATTATGGTTTGAATTCTAGGAATGCTTAAATGAGTGGGTCTTGAAATATGATTGCAAAGCATGTTGGGTAGGTTCGGTGGACAAAATCATTTAAGCTGAAAAATGTTAAAATAACCTATATTTATTGGATAGTAAGTGGAAAGAATGGAATGGAATGGTTTTCACACACACACATGGATATTTAGTTTCATGGTTGACTTCTGAATTCCTTTATCAATTTGGTATCATGAATCTTTTTGAATTTCACTATGATATTATTTATGAGACATCTTTTTCTATTTTCACTAGGAAGAACTCCTTGGTGTGGATCATGCATTGATCACATTACATTAATTAAAATTTACTCAAATATTTAATCTTAATGATTTTGGGAATATATATTTGCATCATTTTTTTTGAATATGTGATTTTTCCCAAGAGTGAAAATGTTTAGGTGTGGGGGTGTGATCGTACTATGATTCAATGTTTTATTCCTCCCTTACACCGCTGTTTTACACTAGTTTTGTAATGAATATTCCAAATATAATAATAAATTTCAATTTATGTTTGAATCAATTAATTAAGGTTAATCAATATTAGAATGTTCAATGTTACATGTTTTTATTATTTCAATGTAGGTGGAGGTGATTTAGAGGTCCCTTGATGAAGTGGAAGAAAAATGGGCCAAAATTGCATGGATCTATGGACTTCTATCCACTATTTTGAATAGTACATGAGATCCGTCAATCCAAATGGGCTGAAATATTTTAGTCCGTTCAAAACATTAGTAGGTTACATTTCATATTAAGGAACCCAATCCTAATTCGGTTTTTAAGGGGGCCATCCGAACTAATCTGTCTAAGCCACCGAATATGCACAAAGTCAAAAGTGGCGTTCTGTATTTTATCAATATATCGAGCTGTATTGGTCCAAATGGTGCCCAACTTTTGGTGGTGATAGATAAGAAGTTGGGATACAACTTTCCAGTTTTTTCAAAAGGGAGTTTCGACTATCTAATATCCTAAAACCTTTCTTTAAGTGGTTTATCAAAATCTGGGTTCCAAAAACCACTTCCCATTTTGGCTATAAAAAGACACCATGGGCACCCCATTTGGAAGTTATACCAGGAGGAAAGCTGCTACAATTTTGGAGTCCTCAAGGAGTCATCTCAACATCACTAGCAGTTCTGGAGGCTATGGGAAGTTCTACCCCAACATCTATCTCTTCCTCCTCTCCCATGGGTTTCTAAACCCCTTGTGATCACCCGGGGAGGAACGTAATGTAAATCCCAAGCTTCATGTTTGTAATATTTGAATTATCTTTTGAATTACAGGTTTTTGTGTTGTTTTTCATAATCTTATATTATTATTTTATTGAGTTATGTACTGGTATGTCATTCTCAACTCATATGATCATGTTTGGGGGTACTCATTCATGTGATGTTTCACACACCGTTCACCACTTTCTTTTCCCCCTTTCAATTGCAGTGTTTTTGTGGTTCATATTGGTCAATTGAACTCACATAATCATTTTCAATTCCATGTACATTTATGTCATGGTATCACAAAGAAATAACATACAAACTTGGACAGCGCATCGAGTTCTTCGTGTGTTGCCTTGGTGAGTTTCGGTTATGAAGTCAAACACAATTCACTCAATCATCGGCGGTGTCCGGTGAATCATTGTGTGTTTTCAACAAAACTAGGAGGTATCCTAGTATAAACTCAGTAACATTATGTTTATAGGTGTTAAAAACCATGGATTAAAAGTTCATAACCCAATATCATGAAGCGATGAAGGATAAACTTCATGAGAGTACCCCGGGTTGATCACGCTTAATTAATTCTGTTAATCTCTACATTGTTTTATCTCTTTTATTTTCTATTTTCATCTTTAATAATCACACCCCCAAGTTTTAGAAAACCACATTCACCTTCAACTTCATAATCAAAACCCTCTTATTAAATTAATGATATAAGGCTCCGTCGAGAGAGGACCTAGGGTTGTTGCTATACTGCAGAAATTCTAGTCAAAATTAAACAACTAATTTGACACGCTCAACAACGCGATCAAATTTTGGCGCCATTTCCGGGGATCCAAGATCATTTTTTTATTTATTTTCTTTTATTTAGTTATTTTAATTTTTAATTAGTACTTCTTTAAATACCCAACCTCCATTTGATTGTTTTTGTTTTGGGTTTTCTCTTTATTTTTTTTTATTTTTTGTGTGTTCTTTGTCTCTCTCTCTCTTTCTCTTCTTCTCCATGTCCCTATATATAATTATTTATTATAACATTATATTCTCTTTTTACCCTTCTTAATTGATTTTATCCATATTCAAAAAAAAACATCACAAATTATTTGCATGACCTGATCTGGTAAAGAAACACTACTTGAATTTGACCTAAAATTGAAAAGTCACTTCACACTCAAATCAAGGCATATAGAGAAGGTCAATCAAGTAACATTGAAGAACCCCTTTTGGAACCTCAAGTGGTTCTAAAACAATCCAAAATTTAACCCAATAAAACCCAAGAAAACATGTCTGCAAATAATCTAACTTTAAAAGAACTGACCACCCCTGATGTGGACTACCAACATGCGTACATCCAATATCCTGAGGAAGCAGCCAACTTTGAGATAAGATCTGGTCTCATCCACATTCTTCCTAAATTACATGGTCTTCCCTGTGAGGACCCTCACAAACATATTAAAGAGTTTCATATAGTCTTCTCAACCATGAAACCCCAAAATGTGTCTGATAACTTAATCGTGTTTAGGGTCTGCCCTTTCTCCCTTAATGGTGTAGCCAAAGATTGCATATATTATTTTCTTACCACAATTGGGGTCTGGAATGACCTTAAAAGAATCTTTTTAGAGAAGTTATTCCCTACCTCTATAATGGAATCAATTAGAAAAGAAATCTGTGGAATTAGGAAATCACAAGGAGAGACCCTTCATGAATACTGGGAGAGATTCAAAAGACTTTTCTCAAATTTCCCCAACCACCAGATTAGTGAACAACTATTAATCCAATAATTCTTATTAGGGACTTATCCCCATGGATCGTGGAATGATTGATGTTGCAACTGGTGGTGCCCTAGTTGATAAAACTTCTTCTGCCACTCGTGACTTAATAGCCAACATGGCTCAAAATGCACAACAATTTGGTAAACGATCAATTGCACCAACTCGGGGAGTTCATGAGGTAAGTCATTCAGCCCTAGAACAAAAAGTAGATACTAAACATGATGATATGCATACCCTTATAAGGCAATTAGCTCAAGCACAAGGTAACTCGCACTCTACTTCTATTCCATTACATTGTGGTATTTGTTCTGATAACACTCATTTTTATGATCAGTGCCCACAACTTCAAGATTCATCCGAGTCTTGTGCAGCTATGTTCCCAAGGCATTCATTCCAACAAGCACCTCCCTTCAAGAAAGAACAATTCAGGCCAAATCTAAACCCTGTGTGGAAAGCACAACCCCATTACCGATAAGGAGGAAACTCAACCTACCCCAAGCAGAATTGGTATCAACAAGGCCAAGGTATACAACCTTCTTATCTGTCAACATCTAAAAACAATCCTCCTACTCCCAAATATGAACCAAGCCTTGAAGATATGGTGAAGAAAATGGAAACCCAGAACCTTTAGTTCCAACAGACCACACAATCGGCAATTCAAGACCTACAAACTCAAGTGGGACAATTGGCTAACACCATCAGTGAGCTTAAGATGCAAGAGTCTGGACAACTACCATTCCAACCCATTTCCAATCTGAAGAAAAAAGGTAATGTATATACAATTACACTTTATAGTGGTAAATAATATTCTCCTTCTACTGATTCTATGGAACAGGTTTGTCCCCCTTTTGAAAATACTCCTTCCCACCCTCAAGAATTTCATGTAATGAAAAAGAAAATAAAAAGGGCAATCAATTTATCATTGATGTTTCAAATGAACAATCCATTCCTCTTCCTTTCCCACAAAGACTCTCTAAATATAAGAAAAATTTTGATAATGATATTGATAATGAGATAATGGATACATTTAAAAAATTTCAAGTTAATATTCCTTTATTGGATACAGTCATGAAAATTCTCTGTTATGCCAAATTTCTTAATGAACTTTATACCCATAGGCGAAGGCTGAAGGGGAATGAGAGAGTCAACTTGGGTAGGAATGTCTCGGCCTTGATTCAACCAGCAATGCCAACCAAATGAAAGGATTTGGGAACATTCACGACACTGTGTACCATAGGGGAGACCTTATTTTCTGATGCTATGCTAGACTTAGGTGATTATATTAATGTAATGCCTCACTCCGTGTATACTTATTTGCAGGTTGGAGAGCTTCAACCAACAATAATTTTCATGCAACTTTCCAACCGAAGCACAACACACCCATCAGAAGTGGTTGAGGATGTCCTCGTAAAAGTTAAAAATATCATCTTCCCTGTAGAATTTTACATTCTTGAGATGGAAGATACCTGAACCCAAGGACAATCCCCTCTCATACTTGGGAGGCCATTCCTCAAAACAACAAATACGATCATCAATGTTCAAAATGGTACGTTTTCCATGGATTTTGGTGGAGAAAAGGTAAGTTTTAACATCCTTGAGGCTATTAAACACCCCATTAAAGGGCACTCCACTCTTCCTATCTATTCGATGGAAGTTCTCTCTAACGACAAACACACACAAAATTCGATCCTCGACCCATCCTCTGATTTATTTTCCTCTTATTCACTGATGGATGATTTGAGTTTTGGTTCTTATTTTGAATGTTTTGTGGGTTCAGAAAATCTGTAAATTTTGTGCTTTAATTGATGAGTATGTTTATTCTGAGGTACCCATGCCTATCGATGATTCTGTGAATCTCATTTCAATAGATTCTCTTTCCTTTGAGAATAAACATGAGCAGGTAGATAGTTTCATGGACCTCGCTCCCCCTAAATCCACTCCCTCAATCCAAGAACCCCTGATGTTAGAATTAAAACCACTTCCATCAAATTTAAAATATTCATATCTTGAGGGTATTGACTAATTGCCAGTCATTATTTCCAAGAACCTCTATCAACAGCAGGAATTGAAATTGCTTGATCTTTTGAGAGAGTGTAAAAAAGAAATAGGATGGACATTGGATGATATTCCTAGGATTATCCCATCTATTTGTATGCACCATATACTTTTGGATGATGAGTCTAAACTCATAAGACAATCTCAACACCAGTTGATTCTCACTCTCCTTAAAGTGGTAAAATTGGAAGTCAGTAAATTACTTACTGCAGAGATCATTTATCCTATATCTGATAGGAAATGAGTTGTCCTAGTTCAAATTGTGCCTAAAAAAATAGGAATAATAGTTGTGTCAAATGAAAGGAATTAATTGGTTCCAATGCATGTGCAAAATAGTTGGTGAGTCTGTATTGACTACCATCGACTGAATCAAGCCACGCAGAAGGACCACTTTCCTTTACCTTTCATTGACCAAATGTTAGAAATACTAGATGGTAAGTCCCATTATTGTTTCCTTGATGGATATTTGGGTTATTTTCCAAATCCATATATCCCTTGAGGACCACAAAAAGACAACATTTACCTGTCCATTTGGCACATTTACATACAGAAGGATGTCGTTCGGTCTTTGTAATGCTCCTGGTACTTTTCAGCAATGTATGTTGAGTATTTTTTATGAGTACCTTGAGAGTTCTATGGAAGTATTTATGAATGATTTCATGGTATATGTATCTTCTTTTGATGATTTTTTGGAACATCTAGGTTTTGTCCTCCGTTGCTGCATTGAAAAAGATCTTGTTTTAAATTATGAAAAATGTCATTTCATGGTTGAGCGGGGGATAGTTCTTTGGAATATCATTTCAAATAAAGTAATTCAATTTGATAAATCTAAAATTGAATTAATTTCATCCCTTCCATATCCAAAATGTGTTTGTGAGGTGTAGTCTTTCTTGGGTCATGCTGTTTTTTACCGCTGATTCATTAAAGTCTTTAGTAAGATCACACTTCCCTTATCTCGGTTATTACAAAAGGATTCTGAATTTGTTTTCGATAAAAATTGTGAGGATGCTTTCAATTCACTAAAAATGAGTCTCACATCACCTCCCATCATCCATCCACTAAGGTGGGACCTCCCTTCGAACTTATGTGTGATGCCTCTAACTTTGCAGTTGGGGCAGTTTTATCATAAAGGGTTGAGAAGTCCCCTCATGTCATTGTGTATGCCTCACGTACCCTTGACTCTGCCCAGGTAAACTACACAACCACTGAAAAATAACTTCTTTCTATTTTGTTTTCCTTGTAAAAATTACGGTCATATCTTCTAGGGTCAAAAATCATCGTCTTCTCTGATCATGTTACCCTTCATTTCCTCCTATAGAAACCTAAAGCCAAGCGTCGCCACATTTGGTGGTTGCTCCTCCTCCAAGAGTTTGACCTTGAGATTAGAGATAATAGAGGAGTGTAGAATGTGGTAGCTAACCACATTAGTAGGATTTACCCACCATTGGATCATCATGTTAACTCGCCCCTACCCATTGTATAATTCTTCCCTCATGAGAACCTTTGTGATGTTGTGGACCTTACCCCCTAGTATGCAGACATTGTGAATTTTCTAGCAACATCTAGGGTCCCCACTGATTTTAGCATTGCACAATCTCAGAGACTTAAGCATGAGTCTCGTTCGTACATTTGAGATGAACCATACTTCTGGAGAATTTTTAGTGACCAAGTAGTTCACCGGTGTGTCCCTAACCATGAGTTCAATTCTGTTTTGACCTTCTGCCACACTTTGGCCTTTGGGGGCCACTTTGGCTCTCAACATACTGCTCGAAAGGTCCTTGACTCAGGACTTTATTGGTTGGCATTATATAGGGATGCCCATAGATTTTGCAAGTCATGTAGTCATTTTCAATTCACAGGGAATATCTCCAAGAGGAATGAAATACCCCAACAGCCCATGTTATTTTGTGAGATCTTCGATGCATGGGGCATTGACTTCATGGGGCCTTTTCCAAATTCATTTGGCTTTGTATACATCTTATTGGCTGTTGACTATGTATCTAATTGGGTGGAAGCAAAGGCCACCAGGACCGATGACTCTCAAGTGGTTGTTGATTTTGCGAGGTCCCAAATTTTGAGTAGGTTTGGTTTACCAAGATTCATCATTAGTGATTAGGGTTCACATTTTTGCAATCGCAACATGAAAAACTTGCTTCTTCAGTATGGGGTTGTTCATAAAGTCTCCACTACATATCATCCCCAAACTAATGGACAAGTGGAAATTTCAAATCGGGAAGTTAAGTGAATCTTGGAGAAAACGGTACAACCCAGTAGGAAAGATTGGAGTTTGAGCTAGGATGATGCACTTTGGGTGTATCGTACTGCTTTTAAAACCCCGATCAGAATGTCACCATATAGGATTGTGTTTAGAAAGGCTTGTCACCTCTCGGTGGAGGTATAACACCATGCATATTGGGCCGTTAAGCAATGTAATATGAATCTATCAGATGCAAGAGAGCATAGGAAGTTTCAGATTCCAGAGTTGGAAGAAATTCGTCATGATGAATATGAGAACTCTCGAATCTACAAAGAAAAGACAAAGGCAATCCTTGATGGGACGATTCATCGGAGGAAGTTTCAAATTGGTGATAAGGTCCTCATGTACACTTCCAGGCTTAAGCTCTACCCAGGTAAGCTTCATTCCCGATGGCTCGGTCCTTATATTGTTACTAATAATTACCCTTTTGGTGCAATACAGATTTTACATGAGCAGAGTGGATGAAGCCTTACCGTCAATGGGCAGTGACTTAAACACTTCTATGAGATTTTTCTGAAGAATCTGGTGGAGTAAATCCACCTTATCGATGCATCATACCAATAAAACACCCCAGGTTTTATCCTTACTTCCCACATTCTCAATTATTTCAGTGAGGACACTGCACATTCTAGCTACGGGGGTGGATACATTCCTAGGTTAGTTAGGAATTTTCATCATTTTCTCTTTTCTTCTCTTTATAGCCTTCTTTATGGTATTTTAATTTTTCCCCATCAACAATTTCAAAGTTCGATGATTTGGTGACCATAAAGGGGGGAAAGTAAAAATACCATAATGAATGCTATAAATAATATTTGTATGAATTTAACATCAAGGAGTGATTTTTTTTAGTGAATTGGTTTTATGTCAATGATATAAATGGTTGTATCTATGTGCACCTTTGAGATGATTGATGCCCCTTGTGTGAGTAGTTTTTGGGAAAACTGTGTCACTAATATCTCCACAAATATTTGCACCAAACCACAAAGTGTGATTATTTCTTACTTAATATAAAGTAAATATATGTTGGGTTAATATTTTTCAGCTTTAAATGATATTTCCATACGTTCATTCCTTATCTGATCTATTTCATTATTGTACCAGATTGACCTATGCGTGTGTACCTAATGTCCGACTGTTGTACGCCCTCAAAAAAATGGTTGTGTCTTGGGTAGGTCAAAAACCACTCCTCCTCAACCTTTGATCTTGTTATAACTATTGCAATTAGTGTCGTGAGGAGATCAAACAAGGTTTGAGATATGAGTGTGAGGTTTGTTCCAATTGTAACTTCAAAAAAAATGAGGGGAGTGATGAAATGTGAAACATATGGGGATATCTAGGTTAGGATATTATGGTTTGACTTCTGGGAATGCTTAAATGAGTGGGTCTTGAAATATGATTGCAAAGGATGCAGGGTAGCTTCGGTGGACAAAATCATTTAAGCTGAAAAATGTTAAAATAACCTATATTTATTGGATAGCAAGTGGAAAGAATAGCATGGAATGGTTTTCACACACACACATGGAGATTTAGTTTCATGGTTGACTTCTGAATTCCTTTATCAATTTGGTATCATGAATCTTTTTGAATTTCACTATGATATTATATATGAGACATCTTTTTCTATTTTCACTAGGAAGAACTCCTTGGTGTGGTTCATGCATTGATCACATTACTTTAATTAAAATTTCTTCAAATGTTTAATCTTCCTGATTTTGTGAATATATATTTGCATCATTTTATTCGGATATGTGATTTTTCCCAGGATTGAAAATGTTTAGGTGTGGGGGTGTGATCGTACCATGATTCACTATTTTATTCCACCCTTACACCGCTGTTTTACACTAGTTTTGTAATCAATATTCCAAATATAATAATAAATTTCACTTTATATTTGAATCAATTAATTAATTTTAATCAATATTAAAATGGGAAATGTTACTTGTTTTTATTATTTCAATGTAGGTAGAGGTGATTTAGAGGGCTCTTGATGAAGTGGAAGAAAAATAGACCAAAATTGCATGGATCCATGGAGATCTTTCCACTGTTTTAAATATTAAGAGAAATACGTGCATCCAAATGGGCTGAAATATTGTGGGACGGTCCCAAATTAAATATTCTATATTTCATATTAAGGAACCCAATCCTTATTCTGCTTTTATGGGTCCCATCTGAACTGGTCTGTACAAGGCACAGAATATGTACAAAGTCAAAAGTGGTGTTCTGTATTTTATCAATATCTCAAACTGTATTTGTCTAAATGGTGCCAAACATTTGGTGATGATAGATAACTAATTTTTCTACAACATTCTAGGTTTGGAAAAAGGGATATTTAACTTTATATTATCCTAAAACCTTTCTCCAAGTGGTTTATCAAAATCTGTGTTCCCAAAAAGACTTCCCATTTGGGCTATAAAAAGACACCTTCGGAACCCCATTTGGAAGTTCGGCCAGGAGGAAAGGTGATACCATTTTTGAGTCCCCAAGGAGTCTTCTCAACATACCTAGAAGTTCTGGAGGCTATAGAAAGTTCTACCCCAACATCTTTCTGTTCCTCCTCTCCCATGGGTTTCTAAACCCCTTGTGATCACCCAGGGAGGAACGTGATGTAAATCCCAAACTTCATGTTTGTAATATTTGAATGATATTTTGAATTTCAGGTTGTTGTGTTGTTTTTCATCATCCTCTATTCTTATTTTATTTAGTTATGTACTAGTATGTCATTCTCAACTCATATGATCATGTTTGGGGGTACCCATTCATGTGATGTTTCACACACCGTTCACCACTTTCTTTTCCCCCTTTCAATTGTAGTGTTTGTGTGGTTCATATTGGTCAATTGAACTCACATAAGCATTGTCAAGGACATGTAAATTTATTTCATGGTATCAAAAAGAAATAAAATACAAACCTGGATAGTGCATCGAGTTCTTCATGTGTTTCCTTGGTGAGTTTCGGTTATGAAGTCAAACACAATTCACTCAATCATCGGTGGTGTCTAGTGAATCATTGTGTGTTTTCGACTAAACCCTAGGAGGTATCCTAATATAAACTCAGTAACATTATGGTTCTAGGTGTTAAAAACTAGGGATTAAAATATCATAACCCTATATCATGAAGCGATAAAGGATAAATGTCATGAGAGTACCCCCGATTGATCACGCTTAATTAATTCTGTTAATCTCTACATTGTTTTATCGCTTTCATTTTCTATTTTCATCTTTAATCATCAAACCCACAATGTTTTACAAAACCTCATTCACCTTCTACTTTCATAATAAAAACCCTCTTTTTAAATTAATGATCTAAGGCTCCGTTGAGAGACGACCTGGGATTGCTGCTATACTGTAGAAATTCTAGTCAAAATTAAAAAACTAATTTGATGCGCTCGACAACACGATCAACTGTTTCTGCTTTTGTATATTTATATTTTGTTCCGCTGCACTCCACTTTGAAAAATGAAGTCATTGTTTCCCCACTATCAGTCCTTAGCCCTCACTGCTAGTCGGAAGCCTCTGTCATTAGTGGAAATGCATTTGAGGTCATGTGACCAACCGAGTTTGGGGAAATCGTGGTGTGGCATCCAGATCCGGGACTTTACATACATATTCACATGAGGTTTTTTCATTTTCTGCATTATAGTATAACCACTAACAAATATTTTGTGTCATAGTGTGAACTCCCATTTACTTTTCTAATTATTTACTCTAAGTACCCATGCACATTAGTAATAATAACTCTTATGTATTATGCATAGGAAACCTTACATACATTTTTTCCTTTTCTAATTTCTTTAAAATCTATAACTTCCCAAACTTGTCTCCAAGGTTATAAATTCAACTTCAAATCATATCAGGGATTCTCCAACCACTTGATCTCATCTCAAAACACCACAAATGACTTTATAAATTTATCAAAACTTCTCAAGAGTCTTAAGAAAAATTAATATAGAATCTTCTAGAATAAGTGTGCTCCATTTGAGTATTTACATGTAGATCTTACTACCTCAATAAGTCAATCTTTGTACTCAACCTTATCCAATCCATAATCTGAGAGGTGTTCATTATTTATTATAGTAAACTTTATACTTGATATTCTAAGGATAGATTCACACTCTTCTACTCATCCTTTATGCTTATTTAATCACTGATCCCCAATATTTTTAATAGCCATATTCTAAACTTTATAAGGAACAAGTTATATATAGTTATTTGAACTTCCATTAGTACATTACTTTGATACTCATTAAGATCAAATATACAATCCTTATATTTTTAGGCTTCTTTCACAAAACCAAACATCATCTCAACTAAACCCCATTTCTAATAGTGGAATGGATCTCTATCATCATTTAAAGTGGAACAAATATTCAATAAATATGATCCATAGGAACCTTAATCTGTATCTTATAGTAAAAAATCTTTATTCATTTGGATCTTCCTCCATCACCCAAAATATATTGACAAGTATATCACCCATTTATTAAAAATAAAATCATCATAATACATTGTTATCTTCAATATCACCGTTTGGATTTATTATAAACACTTGTAATTGACTTATATAAATCACTTATCAATACGTCTTCAGCAACTATACTTTTCTCTCATCTTTATTGATAATAGATATAAAGGTTCAATAATAGATAAATTCCATACACTTCTTATTTAAATTTCTTTTTCTCCCATTAGTAAAACTCAATCTACTTGAGATAAGGGTGAAACACATTTATATAAGAAACTGCAATGACCCAAACATTCGTTAATGTAAATCCCTCTTGATCTAATTAAACGTCTCTTTATGTAAAATGTTTATATAAAATGTCAACTTCTTTGGTTTTTTGTTTTTGGATTTTAAAATAATGTTAATAATTGTTACTATTGCTAATATAGATCGTTGAACAATGATCACATGATTAGTATAAATATAGGGCTTTAACAAATCCAATTTACTCAGACAAAGGAAGTGATAGCCTCATCCAATAGACGTGGCCCATACAAAGCCCATTTTTCAGAGCTTGGAAAGGAGGTTGCATCTTTGGGCTTCTTTCTTGACCAAGACCAAGCCGAGTTTGAGTATGTTAAGCTCGAGTGGGACCACCTACAAGAGAAGTGGAAGTTGATAGAGATTACCACCCGAGCAATGTTATCCGAGCCACCCAAAGAGTCTGTCACCATCGCACACCTTACTCAACTGTCTTATGCGGGTGTTATAAGGGGTTATGTAACAATACCTTATCATTATGGTTATGTACATTATTTTTTTATATAATAATGAATATACTTTCATTTTATTATTGTTACCTTGTAAATAGTTTTTTTAAGCACAAATAGCATTTTTAGTTAATGTTCAACTAAGAAATATATTTTGATGAATTAATGGATTTTTTAATTAAATAACATTTTTATAAAATATTATTATTGTTATTAAATTAATTGAATATAAATGATCATATAATTTTATGAATTCAATCGTAATTTTTATTAAGGATTGAAATCCATTTTTATCAAAACCTGTGAATTTTTTATGAATGTCGGTTTTTATTTTAAAAGTGATAATTAACATATTTAGAAAATTATTTAGATAAAATAAATATTATTTCTGGAATCAGGATGTCGAAATTATCCAACGGTGAATTTTTCATAATTTCTCGAGACAGTCAAATGTTTGGGTAAAACATTAAATACCGTTTAAATATAAAATATGTTTTATGACATCATAATGACCCAATAGTTATGTAATAAAATACTATAAGCTTTATGTTCTGCCAATATATGTTTTACCATTAAAATAATGTGATTTTGGGTTTGTTTGACTTACTTTACAAAGCATTAATGGACCCTTCAAGACTTATTAAACATCTTGTCTTTTTAAATTGTTTTTCTTGGGAGTGTGACTCACCTCCACATAATAAACCCCATTATTTTAAGAATTTAAGACTTTGGACTTATAAAATATTGTTTTCCACTTCCCTTTTCCAAAACCCATGGTCAAAAATCATGGGCTGGTTTGTGGTTTGGATTAGTTTAATGTGATGTGTCCCAAACCTAAATAATAAATAATTCCCTCGCCTTTCCTATATAAACCCACCCAAGATCCCACTTCCTCCTCACTAAAAGCCTTTTTAGTTTGTCCAACCTATTCCCTATTCTCTCTAGAATCCTCCCAAGGTGCCCCAAGATCCCAATAATGCTCTCTAAAGCCTCTCTCAAGCCTTTGGAAGTACACTTCCAAGTAAGGGTTTTTCTTCCTTTCTCATTTCTGTCCAATATTCTTTAAATTGTTGTGACCTTTTAATTTAAATTATAAATGTTAGGGTATGGTTTCACACCTCCACCATACTTCCCTCTATATGTTTTAATGATGGTAGACCCATTTATTTCTCATTAGATGCCTCCCATTTACACTCGTTACTATGCCAAAATTTCAAAAAGAATTTCTCTCTCTTCATTTACATTCAAGAAATTATTTTGTATCATGAATATAAAATCCATTACATTTTTTGGTACATGTATATATATGACCCCCCCTTACTGTACATGTCATGAAAATATGATGAGACACCCCTTTCTCTCTCATAAACAATTTTTATGAATTCTTATGCCACGCCGTTACGCTACCGAAATTGCACCGATTTTCCAAGCCAATGTCATTGTATAGTGAATACCATGCCCATTTCTCTATCAAGGGTATTCATCTTTATGAACAATTAATTATTGATTATAAAGTTTCATGTATGAATTCCACATTCCTTTATTGTGCAACAAATTATCATGTTTTATGAATCCATGTTATATGATCCATGGGGCACACTTATGCATGAAATGAAATGTTTAAGAAGGGTGCACCCTGATAGCGCTCCAATGCATTGGGTAAAGTATAGTATCATGATATGTCATGTTCAATGGGTGTTTAATCATGATAATTCAAGTGAAACTTTGGTTTACTCATTCTCCATGTGCAATGAGGGTTTACTCATGCTCTATGTGCAATGAGCCTTGGATCATGCTAATTGCATGTTAAGTGTTGTTGCCACATTTCCATGTTATAATTATCATGATTTATCCTACCTTTATGTTTATATTTCTATTGTGATATAATGATATGCCTATTTTATAACATGTATTGTATTCCTCATGTTACTCCATGTTTATTCCCTTACTGGGCTTTATAGATCACCCTTTTCTTATTCATGTCCTTAGATTATCTCATGCAATGCTAAGTACGAGGGAATGTAGTGGTCATGTAAACCAAGTTTTCAATAAAGATGTTGTTTTTCATGTTTTAAGTTGTTATGTAATGATCCTAAGCCCCAAAAACACTAGACATCTCAATCTTACATGTTGTATCAAATGAAGTTTTTGTAGTAAATTATGTTTAATTGTGTAATAAAAAATAGGGTTGTCACAGTTAGTATCAGAGGATAGGTTTAGTTATATTTGGGATTAGTATTAGAAAACCCTAGTAAATCCTTATATACAAGACTAAGTATAATAAAAAAATTCCTAAGTTTTGTTGATTATTTAGTAAGTGTTTATCAAACAAATACATCCATGTCTGGATACGAGCAGGTAGAGGTGGCTCTGGCACAGATGTATCCTAGGGGTAAAACCCGAAAACACCACTTTGAGCTAGACTCGAACGAGAACTGGGGCATGAAAACAGGCCTTGATTCACTCTTGGTTACGACACTCCCATGGGATATTCTTTGGTGAATTTACAATCTTAGTATGAACCATTATTAAATACAAAAAAATGCCCTAAGAATATATGTTAGAAATTAGATCGTGGATAACATAGACTGAAGACAATAGATTCATATGTTAAGGAAATAAAATTTATTTATAAGATGTTAGTTTTGTCCTTGGATTACCCTTTATGTGTTACCCCTAACATTCCTTTTATTCCAGCCAATGGCTGGTAATAGGAGGACTCAGGCTAACAACCTATGTGAAGATCAATGTGATGACTGTACTAATGAGATGCCCAATCCAATGGGAGTGGGAATCGTGAACTTTGTCACACTTCTCTCTCAGCTAACTCAAGATTTGAATAGAAACATGGGTCAAGAGGAATGTTCAACTCCCCATAATAAAGAACAAGTCTCTATCGAGAGCTTCATGATACAAATGGCTCTTACTTTTAATGGATCATTTGATCCCTCAATCGCTGAACAATGGATCAACTCTATTGAAAAGATCTTCTCCATCCTTCAATGTTCTGAACAAGAGAATGTTCTCCTGGATTCTTATCATATAGAGGGTGATACTGATCAATGGTGGGCATTGATCAAAAATACGAAGCCTGAAAAAAAATATCGAGGTGTTGGAAAGTAAGAATTTTTGAAAGATGTTTTTAGATAAATATTTTTCATGCATCCTCCGGCTTAAGATGGAAAGGGACTTCCTTTCCCTAAAGAAAAAAGGCAATGAATTTGTTGGAGAGTATGAGGAAAATTTCACAATTCTTGCATGATACGCTTCTGGATTTGTCGTTACCCTCGAATGCATGGTTGACCGCTTCTTTGGTGGGTTGAAACCTAGCCTACGGAAAGCGTTGGAAATTCACTACTTCGACAGCTATGAGGAAATTATCCGATGTGCCCTCAAGGTCGAAATGGAGATCAGAGAATCTCAGGGGTATCATGAGGATAAGAATCGTAAGTTGGACTTCAATGCTGATGGTATGATGGATAAATCTACCAATGATAAGAAGATCCATCACCCCACTTTCCAAAGGTGCAGAAAGAAGCACCCTGGAAATTTCCTGAAGGGCACAAGGAAATGCTTTAGGTGTGGAAGAGAAGGGCACCTAGCTGTTAACTGTCGGCAAGAAAAACCAGCGGCTGTGATAGAGGATAGAAATGCTCTGTTCGAACCTCAACGCATGGTTTATTGCTACAACTGCAAAGAACTAGATCATCTTGCAAATCAGTTCCCTAAGCCAAGGGTTTTTAGAGGCTACCAACAACCTCCAAGGTAGCAAGGGCGAGCTTTTTCCATCACTACTGCCAAAGTGAACCCCAACAAAAAAGTGGTGACAAGTAAGCTAGTTATTCATTCAATAATTGAGAAAGTACTTTTTGATTTTGGTTCTAAAAATTATTTTATATCTCTAAGGTTTAGTAGAACAATCCCAGTACCCCCACAAATCATGGAAGTGAAGATGTTGGTGAGTACGGAAAATGGGGCAATCATTTCATCCCATGAATATAACTCCTCCCCTATCATAATATGTGGATTAAACATCCCATAGAACCTCTTCATACTCCCTATAGAAGAATTTGATTCAATTCTTGGCATGGATTGGATTTCCTTATATAGAGCCAACATAAATTGCCGTGAGAGGGAAATCACTCTCCATGGGGAGAATCGACCCCTGATTCTATACAAGTGCAAGGAGGAAGATGAATATTCTTTAGCTTCATCATCTCAATCGTGGATATTACTGCCCTATGAGCATGCGTATCTGGCTCATATGATTGAGTCTAAGGAGGAAACCATCCTAAAAGACATGCCTATTGTGAGGGAATTCGCTGAAGTTTTTCCCGAGGAATTTCATAGTCTTCCTCCTAGAAGAGATGTTGAATTCTCAATTGATCTTATACCTGGGGAATTTTCAATATCCAAGACTCCATATAGAATGGTTGTTGTGGAGGTTGAGGAGATGAAGAAACAACTCTAGGAGAATCTAGATAAAGGGTTTATATGCCCAAGTGCTTCACCATGGGGTGCACCAGTCCTCTTCGTCAAGAAGAAGGATGGGTAAATTCACCTTTGCATCGATTATCGTGAGCTTACCAAAATCAAGATAAAGAACAAGTATCCTCTCCCATAAATATATGACTTGTTCGATCAGCTTCGTGGATCACAATACTTTTCCAAGGTGGAATTTCGGTTGTATATTATCAAGTAAGGTTGAAGAAGGAAGATATGACTAATATTTTTTTTTGTACAAGATACGGGCACTATGAATTCATAGTAATGACTTTCGGGCTCACTAATGCTCCAGACATCTTCATGGACATGATGAATAGATTCATTAGATATTACCTTGACAAATTTGTGGTAGTCCTTATAGATGTTATTCTGGTATACTCCAAAACCAAGGAGGATCATGAGGAGCATCTAATAACTGTACTAGAGACCTTGCGGAAGGAGAAGATCTATGAAAAGTACATCAAGTGTGAGTTCTGATTGAATGAGGTCTCATTCTTGGGCCATATCATCACAAGAAATGGGATATCTGTGGATCCCTCAAAAACATATGCAAGTGAGGGGTGGCTGAGGCCATCATCGGAAACGGATATCCGTAGCTTCTTGGGGTTAGATGGATATTATTGACGATTTGTGAGAAATTTCTTACGATTGTCCAACCCTCTTACCAAGATAACTCAGAAGGGATTAAAGTTTTCTTGGAGTGATGAATGCGACGAAATCTTTAAGGAGTTGAAAAGGAGGCTTATCACTGTGCTCGTGCTCACTTTACCCATAGGTGGATAACATTTTGTGGTATTCAGTGATACTTCGTAGAAGGGCCTGGGATGTGTGTTGATGAAAAATTACAAAGTCATTGCCTATTATTAAAGTTAATTTAAAGTTCATGAACAGAACTATCCAGCACATGACCTCGAGTTGGCTTCTGTGATCTTCATGTTGAAAATTTGGCAGCATTATCTCTTTGGGGAGAAGTGTGAAATATATACGGACCACAAAAGCCTCAAGTATATATTCACATAGAAAGAGTTGAGCATGTGCCAATGAAGATGGTTAGAGCTGATCAAATACTGTGACTTCTCAATCCATTATCACCCTAGGAAATAGAACATGGTGGTGGATGCCCTAAGTAGAAAGGACCCAATGATTCTATCATTGACGAGAATTTAAAAGGATCCAATCTTCTTAGATTTGATGAAGATGGACATGGGAATCATAAAGAAGGTAACATCATAAATCATTTCACAAATAATTTCTCAACCATCACTTTTGGAAAGGTTAAAGGATGCTCAAAAGGATTATGTGGGAATTCAGGAAAAATTGGAAGCTATCAGAAAAGGGAAATCCTTTGAGTTTAATGTTAATGAAGAAGTAATTGTGAGATTTGGGAAAAGACTATGTGTTCCATCAAGTCCGGAGCTGAAGAATGAACTTTTTAATGATGCACATAGTTCAAATTTCTCTATTCACCTAGGAAACACAAAGATGTAGCGAGATCTATGAGAGAATTATTTGTGGGATAATATGAATAAGGAGATCACTGAATATATATCAAAGTGCCTGGTGTGTCAGTAATTGAAGTCAGAGAGGCAGAAGTATAAGGGGATGATGCAACCATTTCCCATACCAGAATGGAAATGGGAGAACATCACCATGGACTTTTTCACCAGACTTCTGAAGAAATCCAAAGGAAACAATGCAATATGGGTTGTTGTGGATCATCTTACAAAGGCTGAACATTTCATTGTTGTTCGGGAAGATTTCTCATTGGATCAACAGGAACGGATATATATCAAAGAAGTTGTAAGGCTGCATGGAGTACCACAATCTATTGTGTCTGATCAAGATCCAAGATTCACCTCTATGTTTTGGAAGAGTCTTCAACATGCTCTGAATAATGAACTAAACTTCAGTAGGGCCTATCATCCTCAAACTGATGGGAAATCCGAGCGGACTATCCAAATACTTGAGGACATGTTGAGATCGTGCTCAATGGACTTTAAAGGAGGATGGAATCAATATCTTCCTCTAGTTGAGATCTCTTATAATAACAGTTTCCACTCGAGCATCCAAATGGCACCATATGAAGCCCTTTATGGAAAAAGGTGCAGAACACTGGTGTGTTGGGATGAGGTCGGTGAGTGTAAGCTTCTTGGACCAGAAATGGTCGAAGAAATGGTGGAGAAGGTGAAAACCATTCAACATCATATCAAGGCATCCTAGAGTCTAAAGAAGAGTTATGCAGATAACCATCGGCGAGACCTTGAGTTTAAATTTGGAGACATGTTATTTCTATACATATCTCTGTGGAAGAATTTCATGAGGTTTGGAAAGAAAGGGAAGCTAAGTCCAAGGTACATCATCCCCTTCGAGATTATTGATCATGTCGGGGTTGTGGCCTATCAGCTAGCACTTACACCTACCATTTCCTGGCCAAAGTACATGATGGCTTTCATGTATCCCTCTTAAGGAAGTACATAAAAGACCCTTCACATGTAATCTCTTCATAGGTGGTACAGTTAGAGGATTATCTTTCTTATGAGGAGAAACCAGTGAAGATATTAGATCGTATAGAAAAAGTTCTACAAAATAATACAATTCCCCTTGTCAAGGTGTTGTGGTGAAACCACAAGTTTGAAGAAGAAATGTGGGAATCAGAGGAAATAAGGAAGTAGAGTTACCCACATCTATTTTAGTGAGGGAAAAGAAAAATTTGAGGGTGAAATTTCTTAAGGGGGAAGATTGTAACAACCCAAACTTTCATTAATGGAAATCCCTCTTCATCTAATTAAATGTCACTTTATGTAAAAAATTTATATAAAATGCCAAATTCTTTGGTTTTATGTTTTTGGATTTTAAAATACTATTAAGAATTTTAATTGTTTATAATATATTTTTTGAATAGTAATCACATTATTAATTTAAATATAGGGATTTAACAAATCCAATGTACTCAGACAAAGGAAGAGATGGCCTCATCCAATAGGTGTGCCCCATACGAAACCCATTTTTTAGATCTTGGAAAGGTGGTTGCATCTTTGGGATTTGTTCTTGACCAAGCCCAAGCCAAGCTTGAATATGTTAAGCTCGAGTGGGACTGCCTACGATAAAAGTGGAAGTTGATAGAGATTACCACCCGAGCAATGTTATCTGAGCCACCCCAAGAGTCTGTCACCATCACACACCTTACTCTTCGGTCTTATTCGGGTGTTATAAGGGTTTATGAAACAATACCTTATCACTATGGTTATGTACATTATTTTTTTATATAATAATGAATATACATTCATTTTATTATTGTTACCTTGTAAATAGTTTTTTTAAGCACAAATAGTATTTTTAGTTAATGTTCAACTAAGAAATATATTTTGATGAATTAATGGATTTTTGAATTAAATAATATTTTAATAAAATATTATTATTGATATTAAATTAATTAAATATAAATGATCGTATAATTTAATGAATGCAATCATAAATTTTATTAAGGTTTGAAATCCATTTTTTTCAAATCCTGTGAATTTTCGATAAATGTAGGTTTTTATTTTAAAAGTGATAATTAACATATTTATAAAATTATTTAGATAAAATAAATATTATTTCTAGAATCAGGTTGTCGAAATTATCCAATGGTGAATTTTTCATAATTTTCTGAGACAGTCAAATTTTTAGGTAAAAAATTAAATACCGTTTAAATATATAATATGTTTTATGACATCATAGTGACCCAATAGTGATGTAATAAAATACTATAAGCTTTATTTTCGTCCAATATATGTTTTACCATTAAAATAATGTGATTTTGGGGTTTTTTGACTTATTTTAAAAAGCATTAATGGACCCTTCAAGACTTATTAAACATCTTGTCCTTTTAAATTGTTTTCCTTGGGAGTGTGACTCAACTCCAAATAAGAAACCCCATTATTTTAAGAATTTCGGACTTTGTCCTTGTAAAATATTGTTTTCCACTTCCCTTTTCCAAAAACCATGGGCAAAAACCATGGGCTGGTTTGTGGTTTGGATTAGTTTAATGTGAGGTGTCCCAAACCTAAATAATAAAGAATTCCCCCACCTTTCCTATATAAACCAAACCAAGCTCCCTCTTCCTCTTCACTCAAAGCCTTTTGAGATCGTCCAACCTCTTACCTCCTCTCTCTAGAATCCTCTCAAGGTTCCCTAATCTCCCAATAATCCTCTCTCAAGACTCTCTCAAGCCTTTGGAAGCACACTTCCAAGTAAGGGTTTTTCTTCCATTCTCATTTTTGTCCAATATACTTTAAAGTGTTATGCCCTTTTAATTTCAATTATAAATGTTGGGTTATGGTTTTTCAACTCCCCCATACTTCCCTATTTATGTTTAAATTACGGGATACCCCTTTCTCTCACATTAAATACCCCCCATGTACACCTGTTACTATGCCAAAATTCTAAAAGAAATTTCTCTCTCCTCATTTACATTCAAGAAATTATTTTGAATCATTAATCTAAATTCCATTAAATTTGTTGGTAAATGTATCTATATGACCCCCCTTACTTTCCATGTCATTTAAATATGATGATACACCCCTTTATCTCTCATCAACCATTTTTATGAATTCTTATGTCACGTCGTTACGCTACCGAAATTACATCGATTTTCCAAGACAATGTCATTGTGTACTGGATACCATTCCCATTTCTCTATCAAGAGTGTTCACCTTTATCCATATTTACTTATTTATTATAAATTTTCATGTATTAATTCCACATTCCTTTATCATGGAATAAGTTATTATGTTTTATGAATCCATGTTATATGATCCATGTGGCACACATATACATGAAATGGAATGTTTACGAAGGGTGCGCCCTGATAGCACTTCAATGCATTGGGTAAAGTATAATATCATGATATGTCATGTGAAATGGGTGTTTAATCATGATAATTCAAGTGAAATTAGGGTTTAATATTTCTACATGATCAATGAGGGTTTTCTCATGCTCCTTGTGCAATGAGCCTTGGCTCGTGCTAATTCTATGTTAAGTGTTGTTTCCACATTTCCATGTTATGATTATTATGATTTACCATGCCTTTATGCTTATTTTTCTCATGTGCTCTAATTATATGCCTATTGTTTAACATTTATTGTATTCCTCATGTTAATCCATGTTTATTCCATTACTGTGCTTTATAGATCCCCCTTTTTTTATCCATGTCCTCAGGTTATCCCATGCAATGCTATGTACGAGGGAATGTTGTGGTCATATAAAGGAAGTTCTCAATAAAAATGTTTTTTCATGTTTTAAGTTGTTATGTAATGATCATAAGCCCCAAAGACACTAGACCCCTCAATCATCTATGTTGTATCAAATAAAGTTTTTGTAGTAAATTATGTTAATTGTGTAATAAAAAGCAGGGTTGTCACAGTTGGTATCAGAGGATAGGTTTAGTTATTTTTGGGATTAGGATTAGAAAATCCTAGTAAATTTTTAGAGACAATAATAAGTATAATAAAAACATCCCTAAGTTTTTTTGATTATTGATTAAGTGGTTCATCATGAAAATACATCTCTGTTTGGATACGAGTAGGTAGAGGCGGCTCTGGTACAGATGTATCCTAGGGGTAAAACCCGAAAACGCCGCTTTAAGCTAGACTTGAATGGGAACTGGTTCACGACAACAGGCCTTACTGCACTCTTGGTTACGACACTCCCATGGGATATGCTTTGGTAAATTAACAAGATTTCTATGAACCATTATTAAGGAAAAAAATTCCCTAACAATATATGTTAGAATGTAGATCATGGATAACATATACAAAAGCCAATAGATTCATATGTTAAGGAAATAAAATTTATTTATGAGTCGTTAGTTTTGTCTTTGGATTACCCATTATGTGTTACCCCTAACTTTACTTTTATTCCTGCCAATGTCCTGTAATAGGAGGTCTCGGGCTAATAACTGATGTGAAGATCAATGTGATGAGTGTACTAATGAGATGCCCAATCCAATGGGAGTGGGAATCGTGAACTTTTTCTTGCTTCTCTCTCAGATAACTCAATATTTGAATAGAAACATGGGTCAAGAGGAACGTTCAACACTCCCTAAGAAATAACAATTCACTATCGAGAGCTTCATGAGACAAAGGCCTCTTAATTTTAATGGGTCATTTGATCCCTCAATCACTAAACAATGGATCAAATCCATTGAAAAGATTTTCCCCATCCTTCAATGTTCTGAACAAGTGAAGGTTCTCATGGATGCTTATTGTATGGTGGTTGAAGCTGATCAATGGTGGGCGTTGTTAAAAATATGAATCCAGAGGATGAGATCGAGGTGTTGGAATGGAAGGATTTCCAGAATATTTTTTTCGATAAATATTTTCCATGCACCCTCCGGCTTAAGATGGAAAGGTACTTCCTTGCCCTCATGAAAAAAAGATGAAAAATCTGTTGGAGTGTAAGAGGCAAACTTCACAAGGCTTGCATGATACACTTCCATCTTTGTCGTTACCCCAAAATGCAAGGTTGACCGCTTCTTTGGTGGGCTGAAACCTAGCCTATGGAAAGTGCTGGCAATCCGCAACTTCGACAGCTATGAGGAAATTGTCTAATGTTCCCTAAAGGTCTAAATGGATATTGGAGAATCTCAGGGGTATCATGGGGATAAGAAGAGTAAGTTGTACTTCAATGCTGGCGGTCCGATGGATAAATCCAACGGTGCTAAGAAGATCCAACACCCCACTTGCCAAAGGTGTGAAGAGAAGCACCCTGGAAATTGCTTGAAAGAGACGAGGAAATTCTTTAGGTGTGGAAGATAAGGGCACCTAGCTGTTAATTGTTGGCAAGAAAAACCCACAGCTGCAACATAAGATAGAAACACTCCATTCGAACCTCAACATGTGGTTCATTGCTACAACTGCAAAGAACCAGGGCATCTTGAAAATAAGTGCCCTAACCCAAGGGTTTTCAAAGGCAACCAACAATCTCCAAGGAAGCAAGGGTGAGATTTTTCCATCACTACTACTGAAGTGAACCCCAACAATGAAGTGCTGATAGTTATGCTAGTTATTCATTCAATAATGGTGAACATACTTTTTGATTTAGGTTCTATGCATTCTTTTATATCTCAAAATTTTAGTATAACTATCCCAGCACCACCACAAATCATAAAAGTGAAGATTTTGGTGGTTACGAAAAATGGGGAAATCATTGCATCCCATGAATATAACTCCTCCCCTATCATAATATGTTCATTAAACATCAAGTCTAACCTCTTCATACTCCCTCTGGTGGAATTTGATGCAATTATTATAATGGATTGGATTTCCTTATATAGAGCCAACATAAATTGTCATGAGAGGTAAATCACTCTCCCTGTGGAGAATTGACCCCTGATTCTTTACAAGTGAAAGGAGGAAGATTAATCTTCTTTAGCTCCATCATCTCAAGCATGGATATTAATGCCCTATAAGAATGCGTATCTGGCTCAGATGATTGATTCTAAGGAGGCAACCATCCTAGAATACATGCCTATTGAGAGGGAATTCACTGAAGAGTTTCCCGAGGAATTATCTAGCCTTCCTCCTAGAGGAGATGTTGAATTCTCAATTGATCTTATACCTAGGGTGTTGCCAATATCTAAGAATCTATATAGAATGGATGTTGTGGAGCTTGAGGAGATGAAGATACAACTACAGGAGAATCTGGATAAAGGGTTTATATGCCCAAGTTTTTCACCATGGGGTGCACTAGTCCTCTTCATCAACAAGAAATATGGGTCAATGTGACTTTTCATTGATTATCATGAGCATAATAAATCATGATAAAGAACAAGTATCCCCTCCCATGAATAGATGACTTGTTGGATCATCTATTTGTGATCGCAATACTTCTCCAAGGTGGATTTGCGGTCGGGATATTATCAAGTAAGGGTGAAGAAAGAAGATATCCCCATGACTTCTTTTTTGTACAATATACGACCACTATGAATTCATATTAATGCCTTTTAGACTCACTAATGCTCTAGAAATATTCATCTACTTGATGAATAGAGTCTTTATAGATTACCTCGACAAATGTTTGGTAGTATTTATAGATGATATTATGCTATACTCTAATGCCAAGGAGGATAATGAGGAGCATCTAAGAACTATACTAGAGACCTTGCGGAAGGAGAAGCTCTATGAAAAGTATAGAAAGTGTGAGTTCTGGTTAAAGGAGGTCTCATTCTTGGGCCATATCATCACAATCAATGGGATATCTATGGATCCCTACAAAACAAATGTAATTGAGGGGTTGACGAGGCCAACATCAGTAACGGATATCTGTAGCTTCTTGGGGTTAGCTGGATATTATCGACGATTTGTGAGAAATTTCTCACGATTGTCCAACCCTCTTACCAAGCTGACTCGGAAGGGAGTAAAGTTTTCTTGGAGTGATTAATGCAAAGAAATATTCAAGGAGTTGAAAAGGAGGCTTATCACTGCGCTCGTTCTCACTTTACCCAGAAGTGGAGAACTTTTTTGTGGTATCCAGTGATGCTTCTAAGAAGGGCCTGGGATATGTGTTGATGCAAAATGAAAAATTCATTTCCTATGATTCAAGGAAATTGAAAGTTCATGAACAGAACTATCCAAGACATGACCTCGAGTTGGCTGCAGTGATATTTTCTTTGAAAATTTGGCGGCATTATCTATTTGGGGAGAAGTGTGAAATATATACGAACCACAAAAGCCTCAATTATATATTCACATAGAAAGAGTTGAACATGCACCAATGAAGATGGTTAGAGCTGATCCAATACTATGACTTATCAATCCATTTCCACCCTGGGAAAGAGAAAAAGGTGGTGGATTCCCTAAGTAGAAAGGACCCAATGATTCTATCATTGATGAGAATTTAAAAGCATCCAATCTTCTTATATTTGATGAAGATGTACATGGGAATAATAAAGTAGGGAACATCATCAATCCTTTCACAAAATATTTCTCAACCATCACTTTTGTAAAGGTTAAAGGATGCTCAAAAAGATGATGTGTGGATTCAAGAAAAAGTGGAAGCTATCAGAAAATTGAAATCCACGGAGATTACTGTTAATAAAGAAGGAATTGTGAGATTTGGGGAAATCCTATGTGTTCCATCAAGTCGGGAGCTGAAGAAGGACCTTTTGGATGATGCACATAGTTCAAATTTCTCTATTCACCCAGGAAACAGAAAGATTTATTGCGATCTCAGTAAGAATTATTGATGGGATAATATGAAGAAGGAGATCATTGAATATACATCAAAGTACCTGGTGTGTCAACAAGTGAAGGCAGAGAGGCAGAAGTCTAATGGAATGATTCAACCATTGCCCATACCAGAATGGAAATGGGATAACATCACCATAGACTTTGTCACCGGACTTTAGAAGAAATCCAAAGGCAACAATGAAATATGGGTTATTGTGGATCATCTTACAAAGGTTACACACTTCATTTATATTTGGGAGGTTTTCTAATTGGATCAACTATCACGAATATATATCAAGGAAGTGGTACGGTTGTATGGAGTACCACTATCTATTGTGTCCGATCGAGATCCAAGATTCACCTCTAAGTTTTGGAAGAGTCTTCAACGTGCTCTGAATACTGAACTGAACTTTAGTATAGCCTATCATCCTCAAACTGATGGCCAATCTGAGGGGACTATCCAAACACATGAGGAAATGTTAAGATCATGCTCAATGGACTTTAAAGGAGGATGGGATAAACACCTTCCTCTGGTTGAGTTCTCTTATAATAACAGTTTGCAATCGAGAATCCAAATGGCACCATATGAAGCCCTTTATGGAAAAAGGTGCAGAACACCGACGTGTTGGGATGAGGTCGGTGAGCATAAGCTGCTTAGATCGGAATTGGTCGAAGAAATGGTGGAGAAGGTGAAAACCATTCAACAGCATATCAAGGCAACCCAGAGTCGACAGAAGAGTTATGTAGATAACTGTCAACGAGACCTTGAGTTTAAAGTTGGAGACATGGAATTTTTACACATATCTCCGTGGAAGAAGTTCATGAGGTTTGGAAAGAAAGGGAAGTTAAGTCCAATGTACATCGGCCCCTTCGAGATTCTTGATCGTGTCGGGGTTGTGGCCTATCGGCTAGCACTTCCACCTACCATGGCCAAAGTACATGATGTCTTTCATGTATCCCTCTTAAGGAAGTACATACCGGACCCTTCACATGTACTCTCTTCATAGGTGGTATATTTAGAGGATGATCTTTCTTATGAGGTGAAACCAGTGAAGATCTTAGATTATAGAGAAAAAGATATATGAAATAAGATAATTCCCCTCATCAAGGTGATGTGGAGAAACCAAAAGTTTGAAGAAGAAACGTGGGAATCGGAGGAAATAATGAAGCAGAGTTACCCACATCTATTTTTAGTGAGGGAAAAGTAAATTTAGAGAGAGAAATTTCTTAAGGGGGAAGATTATAACAACCCACACTTTCATTAATGTAAATACCTCTTGATCTAATTAAATGTCTCTTTATGTAAAATGTTTATATAAAATATCAACTTATTTGGTTTTATGTTTTTGTATTTTAAAATACTATTAAGAATTGTGATCTTTTAAAATATAGTCATTGAACAGTGATCACATGATTAGTATAAATATAGGGCTTTAACAAATCCAATTTACTCAGACAAAGGAAGTGATGGCCTCATCCAATAAACATGTCCCATACAAATTCCATTTGTAAAAGCTCATAAAGGAGGTTTCATCTTTGGGATTATCTCTTAACCAAGCCCAAGCCGAGCGTGAATATGTTAAGCTGGAGCAAGACATCCTATGAGAGAAGTGGAATCTGATAGAGATTACCACCCGTGCAATGTTATTCGAGCCACCCCAAGAGTCTGTTACCATCGCACACCTTACTCTTTGGTCTTATGCGGGAGTTATAAGGGGTTATATAACAATACCTTAGCACTATGTTTATGTACATTATTTTTGTATATATTAATGAATATACTTTCATTTTATTATGGTTTCCTTGTAAATAGTTTTTTTAAGCACAAATAGTATTTTTAGTTAATGTTCAACTAAGAAATATATTTTGATGAATTAATGGATTTTTGAATTAAATAATATTTTAATAAAATATTATTATAGTTATTAATTAATTAAATATAAATTATTGTATAATTTTATGAATGCAATCGTAATTTTTATTAAGGTTTGAAAGCCATTTTTTTCAAAACCCGTGAATTTTTTATAAATGTCGCTTTTTATTTTAAAAGTGAAGATTAACGTATTTAGAAAATTATTTAGATAAAATAAATATTATTTCTATAATCAGGATGTCAAAATTATACAATAGTGAATTTTTAATAATTTTCTGAGACAGTCAAATTTTGAGGTAAAAAATTAAATACTGTTTAAATATATAAAATGTTTTATGACATCATAATGACTCAATAGTGATGTAATAAAATACTATAAAATTTAAATTCAGACAATATATTTTTTACCATTAAAATAATGTGATTTTTGG
The DNA here is from genome assembly GCA_963277665.1 of Viscum album. NCBI lineage: Eukaryota > Viridiplantae > Streptophyta > Magnoliopsida > Santalales > Viscaceae > Viscum > Viscum album. Next base: position 157,783,209 of record OY728155.1, on the reverse strand, counting down.
TTTGATTGACTTATTTTACGAATCATCAATGGACCCTTCAAGACTTCTTAAACATCTTGTCTTTTTATATTGTTTTCCTTGGGAGTGTGACTCACCTCCACATAAGCAAACCCATTATTTTAAGAAGTTTGTAATTTTTACTTATAAATTTATTTTTACACTTCCATTTTACAAAAACCATGGGCAAAAACAATGGTCTGGTTTGTGGTTTGGATTAGTTTAATGTGAGGTGTCCCAAACCTAAATAATAAACAATTCCCTCACCTTTCCTATATAACCCCACCCAAGCTCCCACTTCCTCCTCACTCAAATCCTTTGTATTTCGTCCAACCTCTTTCCTCATCTCTCTAGAATCCTCCCAATGTGCCCCAAGCTCCAAATAATCCTTTCTCAAGCCTCTATCAAGCCTTTAGAAGCACACTTCCAAGTAAGGGTTTTTCTTCCTTTCTCATTTTTTCCAATATTCTTTAAATTGTTATGAGCTTTTAATTTCAATTATAAATGTTGGGGTATGGTTTATCACCTCCCCCATACTTTCCTATTTATGTTTTAATGATGGTAGAATCATTTATCTCTCATTAAATGCCTCCCATGTACACCCATTACTATGCAGAAATTCTAAAAAGAATTTATCTCTCCTTATTTACATTCAAGCAATTATTTTGTATCATGAATCTAAATTCCATTACATTTTTTGGTTCATGTATCTATATTACCCCCTTAATATCCATTTCATGTAAATATGATGAGACACCACTTTATCTCTCATCAACTATTTTTATGAATTCTTACGTCATGCCGTTACACTGCCAAAATTGCACCGATTTTCCGAGCTAATGTCATTGTGTAGTGAATACCATGCCCATTTCTCTATAAAGGGTATTCACATTTATGCACATTTACTTATTGATTATAAAGTTTCATGAATGAATTCCACATTCCATTTTCATGGAATAAATAATTATGTTTTATGAATCCATGTTATATGATCTATGTGGCACACTAATGCATGAAATGAAATGTTTAAGAAGGGTTCACCCTGATTGCGCTCCAATGCATTGGGTAAAGTATAGTATAATGATATGTCATGTGCAATAGGTGTTTAACCATTCTAATTCAAGTGAAACGAGGTTTTACTCATGCTCCATGTGCAATGACGGTTTACTCATTCTCCATGTGCAATGAGGGTTTACTCATGATCCATGTGCAATGAGCCTTGGCTCATACTAATTCCATGTTAAGTGTTGTTTCCACATTTCCATGTTATGATTATCATGATTTATAATGACTTTATATTTATTTTTCTCTTGTTCTCTAATGATATTCCTATTGTCTAACATTTATTGTATTCCTCATGTTACTCCATGTGTATTCCCTTACTGTGCTTTATAGCTCACCCTTTTCTAATGCATGTCCTTGGGTTATCCCATGCAATTCTAAGTAAATGGGAATGTAGTGGTAATGTAAACTAAGTTTTCAATAATGATATTGTTTTTCATGTTTTAAGTTGTTATGTAATGATCTTAAGCCCCAAATACACTAGACCTCTCGATATTCTATGTTGTATCAAATGATGTTTTTATAATAAATTATGTTAAATTGTGTAATAAAAAGCAGGGTTGTCACAGAAACAATCCACCAATTAATATAATTTATTTATTCTTTATAAATATTATTATAGAAAATAAAAATTATTAACCCATAAATAAATTTTTTCCATCAAATTTTCTATCATGTGATAGAAAATCAGTTTTCTATCTCCATTGGATGTTCAATAAAATTTTCAAACAAATTATTTCCAACAGACAACATAATAAAATCATAAAAACATTCAAGTGTAAAAAAATTGATCCCCCTTAAGACTATTTTTATTTTTACATACATTCCCACTTAATGATCAAATTTTATGCAATAAAAACAATGACGGGAAATTGAGATTAACACACCTTAACCTCGAGTTCCTTTAAGTATTATCCAACTTTATAGATTCACATTAAATAATATCATCTGGTAGATTCTGTTATTTTTATCTCTACTTCAAGGTATACACTCCATAATTACTAAACATGGTTTATATTCTTTAAAACTAACTCTAATCATCCCATTTTATACCAATTAATGTATTTCAAGGAGGAAATGTAATACCAATTAATGTTCTCCATAATAGATATCTCTTCCTATTGTATATTATTCATAGATTTCTTAATGTTATATCCCAATATTAATCACCTTAAATTAGCATCATAATGAATCATAAATAAAATCATATATGGTAATAAGGTGTGTTATCTATAGTTTCTTAGTGAGAGAAATATGGTTGATATTTTATTCTCAACCATTGAACTTTTTTTCTCCACTCTAGTTTACTGATAACTCTCTAAGCTTTCTCCTCCAGCGACTTTCCATATTGAGAGAATATATGGGAAATATAGTTATAGAGAGCCATAATTTTCATACATAGATATTACATATAAATATATGAATATTCATTACATAACATTTTAATCCATTCTAGAATCATTTAGGTCTAGTATGTTTGGAAACATGTAGACATAAATAAATGGTTCATAAAATATATACATCATCTCCCACCTATTTATTCATAATTATCACCATAATTATATATATCATACTTAATACCTTTATTCATAACCTAGTGAAACGAAAAATAAGAAAATGGTGAGCTCGGAATCTCAGTAAGGGTAAGAAAGGGATATATTAAAATTTACATAAGCAAAATATGAGCATAAGGGTAAAATAATATGATCTTAATGTTTAAAAAAATACAATTCATATCCAAGATCATAATATTAATCCATTGAATAAATATAGGTAGTTCGTAAGACATGAATTATAAGGTAATAAAAGAACTTGAACCATGAAATCCTAACATAAACATAAGATGTAGAATTTTGGCATACAAGTAAGCATAGAAAATCATTTCCTTAGTGGTTAAGAATCATTTCAAATTATATCATAGTAGAATAGGTTGCATCCCCAAAAGATCATAGTAGTCAAGGTTCACTCTTAAGAATATCATATTGGACAAAGTCCCTTAATGAACTAGCTTCACTCCCCATTCCAGTTCTTTTTATCTCATGAGATATCAATCTTTACCCAATATATTGGAGGGAGATATAGGTCTCACACATCACATAATACAAATCCTACATATGTGTACCACATGCTAATTAAGAATTAATAAAATAAAAACCCATGAAAATAAATTGGTTTTATAAATATTTAATCATATTATGACCCATTTTAAAAAATGTTGTTCATAAACATTTCATCATTTCATTACAGCAGAACCCGTAGAAACAAAATGGGTTTCATAAACATTGTGTTATCAAATTCATAAACCATCCAAAGAAAGAATATGGTTAGTATACTTGGATGAAATCAAAATAAATCATAATTAACATCAAATTATTTTATTATATATGGAAAATTATTTTTAAATATCACATGCAATAATTCTTGAGGAAAATAACATTTCCATTTTGAATTCATTTCTACATAAAATGTTGAAAAATTATAAAGGAAAAATTTTTATATGAAAATAAACATGTAAAATTATAAATTAATATTCAGAGAAAAAATTATTCATGATTTTTGGAATATAAATTCATTCATTATAAGTTAAAATCATCCCTTTCACACTTTTTTTAGAAAATTCACAAAGTACTCATTTGGAAAAAAAATAAAAAGATTCCTATAAAAAGATTTTTATAGAAATTAAAAAATTGGTAAAAATGAATTTTAAAAATCATAGGATAATTTTAAAAACCTTATTTAAAACATTTTTATAGAATATTTATATGGAATAAAAATATTCCCCTAAATAGACTTAAATATAAACATTTCTGAATATTGATGATATTGTGAATTAAAACCCTTACCGCAGGTCTTAATTCCTTCGTACGTGTTTGAAACTCCTGTATAATAAATATAGGTTTATATTGAATCTATTATAGAAATATTCTTATATATATATCACTCCATATATGATTTACTTATATACTTTTATTATCTATTTATTAACAATTATTTTTTAAAATCATGTTTTGGGTGATAACTGCTTTGTTTTTCATGTATGTTTTGATTAGGTGTTTTTGGTCCTTTTACATTGATAATGATTCAAAAATATAAATAATTTTAACCATCATATAAATATAATATAAATATGTATTTATATTAATCTATTAAAATTGTATATTAAAAATTAATAACATTGTTCATAGAGATGCTAGGTCGTACGTATGCATAAATGCAATTTTCATTTTTCAAAGGATGGAATGAAATAAAGGTAAATATTATTTCACCTTTATAGGATCATTATAATATCATATATATATATATAATATATTTTCATAAAATTATTCCTTATTACCATAAAATTAAAATTAAATACAAATTGTATTACTTCGTGGAGGTGGTAGTTCACACGTACGTATTAACGACGTTATCGTTTCAAGAAGATTAGATGGTAAGTAGGTATATGTGATATTATAATTATATAATAATAATTATTTCATTAATATAGTATATAAATATTAAACCAATCATAATACCCATCAATAAAATATGGTGATGAAAAACGAATTATATCCCTATGTGGAGGAGGAAAACTATATGTACGCATGAGCGATACTTTCATTTCTCATTTTATGAAAGAGGGTGTATAATGGTATTTTAATAATCATAATAAATTTACATAATATTAATAATACTTAAGTTATTATTTTATGACATGTACCATAGATTTATAGAAGGTAAGGAATAGTAGAAAAGAAAGTTATCATTTAAGGTGATTACCTATTCTCTGAAACAATTCCTTTTCATCTCCTCTAAAATGCTCTCGATTTGGTCGTTTGGGAAGAAAAGAACATCTAGAATGTTTCTATGGAAGTTTATAATATAAATTGGTAGATTTTTCTCTAGATAAAAGGCTCAATGTGGTCTGAATAAGTGAGGGGTGAGGTGTTATTTATAATTGAGATGAGGATCACTTTTGGAATTTCTCAAAAGATTAAATTATAATAAATTCATTCTCAAGAAAAATTCCCAAAAATGGTGATTTATTCAAATATGTGGTAATATAGGGTTATAATAACATTAACCTATAGAATTTATAAAATTTTAAGTGCAACTTTGAACCTTATTGTTTTGATTTTCCATTTGTTAACCAATTTTAATTTTAACTACGGTAACAACTTTTTCAATATTAAGGGGTTGTAAATTTTACTTATAAGGTTACAATTGGTCCATAAATGGACAATTTATGGAATTTAAGACCCTATAATATCCACATTTTATTATTTAAATATTTTTATTATTTTTAAATAAATTAATAAAATTTTATTTGGATAAAATATCATTATTGTCGATTTTGATACTATTCATTTAATTTAACTTTAAATACATCAATAAAAATTGGTAATTAGAATATAAATATTTAAAAACTAACTAATAAGTCATATAGATATATAAAATTCTTGGTTCATGTTAACTCATTCAAATTATTTCACTTTTAATATTTTTAAATAATTTATTACATATTGTTATTAAATGGAAAAATGCTGTATCGGTGTTTCATAAGAAATTAAGGTCATTATATAATTACTAAAAATTAAAAATAAATTTATATCATGTAAATAATTTTATTATAGTCAAAATAAATACTAATATTATTTCATAACTTACTTTCTCCCCTATTTGGACACATAAGGCATATTAAAAACAAAGAGAGTGACATTTTGTAACTTTCTTTGATTTAAATAACGTTTAAGTCATTTTATAGGACAAGTGTACATTAAACAACTCACTTTCAATACTAACGTGTTACAATTAAAATTACCTACATCAAATAACAATTAGGATGAAATTTTATGGTATTATCACTTATTTTTAACCAAGATTAAAACAATTTACCCTTTACCAAAGTGATAAATTTTACCTCGGTTGCTATTTATATTGACCAAAAATAAAAGGGGCCTATTTATAAAATTTGAACATACTGATTATAAGTATTTAATTAATTTTAAATAATTCAATAACTATAAATGGTAGGAATTTATTTTAATGTAAGTTCATAAAATGAAACAAAAACTTCTTTTTAGTAAAAATAAACATTTTTAAGAATAAAATAGGATTTATTCTTATCCTATGATTAGAAAAATATTTGATGAATGTTTAAAAATTTTGATCAATTATATAATTCATAAATTAAATTAAAATAATTCACTAATAGTGATTAATTTAATTTATTAATATATAAATAAATTGTGTGCATAAAAACTATTTTTTTAAAAAAACATCACTTTTATTTTAAAATAATATTATAAAATTATAATAATTTGATAACTAATGAATTAATTTTTTAAATTTGTAGAATGTATTGGTTTTATAATTTAGATATTACTATTTATACTCACAAATCCAACGTCTAGACGATAAAGACACATGATATTTTAATATTGTTATATGGTTCATCTAAACTCATTGTTGTGTGTAATGCAAGCTATAAAATAAATCAAATTATTTAAAGAGAAGTATTTCAAAAAAAATGTGTGTTACATTCTACCCACCTTAAAATGAATTTCACCCTCAATATTCATCACTCTGGAACAAATATATTAGGATACATGTGCCTCACCACATCCTTAGGTTCCCACATAGATTTCTCAAATTGGTGGTTTCCCCAAAAAACTTGGATCGGATGAGTGGTGTTGTTTTGTTGAACTTTATCTTGATGATACAAAATATCCATCGATTTTTATTCATAAGAAATATATTTTTCTAATGGTATGGCCATTGATTTCAGTACATGTGAAGGATCTGAAATGTACTTCCTCAGGAGAGACACATTGAGCACATCATGAACTTGAGAGAGATTCGGTTGAAGCGCCAATTGATAAGCTACCATCTTGATGTGATCAATAATTTAAAAATTAATGATATACCTATGGATTATATTTCATTTGTTTATAAATGTCAACACCCTCTTTTAGGGATATATTCATAAGAATACATTCTCACCAACTATAAAATATATATCTTTCTGATGATTCTTAACATAACATTTTTTGTTTACTCTAAGATGCTCTTGTGTGTGAATGAATGGATATAACCTTCTCAACAATTTTCTTAGCTATATAAATTCCAAAAAGATTTATTTCTCCACCTTCATTCTAGAATGTTAGATTGTTTCACTTCCTACCATATAAGGATTCATAAAGAACTATTTAAATGCTGGAGTGAAATTATTATTGTAAGAAAATTCCACAAAAGGAAGTCGTTGATCCCAACCACCTTTGAAATCCAAAGTGAAAGGTCTAAACATGTATTTTAGAGTTTTATTGGTTCTCTCAGACTAACCATATATCTAAGGATTATAATCATCACTAAAACTTAACTCTGTATCTACAACCTATTGAATATTTCTCTAAAAATTATAGGTAAACCTTTGATCTTGATTAGATACAATTAATAGTGGTATACCATACAATCTTACCACTTTATTAGTGTATAACTGAGTAAGTTGGCCAAGGGATAAATCCTCTATAATTTAAATGAAGTGTGCTGACTTGGTAAGAAGATCAATTATAACCCATATATCATTATTCCCTTTATATGTTTTGTGGAGTATAATGATAAAATCCATGATGATGTTTTCCCATTTCCATTTCAGTATGGGTAATGGTTGTAACATCCCCTAAAACTTTTTTATCTCAGCCTTAACTTGCTGAAATACCAAGAACTAAGAAACATACTCTAAAATATATCTATTTATTCCATCCCACCATAAATACTCTTCCAGGTATATTTACATATTTGTACTTCTAGGATGAATTGTTCCTGATGAACTATGAGCTTTATTCATCAAATATTTTTTCAAAACTATTATCAAAGGGACACATACACGGTTCCTAAACCTTATTATTCTATCACAATAAAGGTTTAACTTAGGAACATTTCTAACCTTCTTTTACATCTCTACATATTCATTATATACTAATTTAATCTTCACATCGATATATTTTTTTACACTCATTTGAGAAAGATAATATTTATCCCCTTCTTTAATGATGTCAAGATCCATACTTTTCCAGTCCAAAAATATTGGATCTTTTTTATCACCATTATAGAAAAAATATTTCCATTATAGATAAGCGAGCAAAATCCTTTCAACTCATATCATCTTCTACCTTGTTTTCTTTCCCAGGGTGGTAATGTATTGAGCATTCATAATAGTTTACCCATTACAACCATATTATTTGGATCATATTTAGCTCTTTCTATGTGAATAAATACTTGAATCTTGTATGGTCCATATATATGTTACACTATTCAATATAAAGATAATGCTTCCATATATTTAATGAAAAGAATACCACAGCTAACTCAAAAACATGATTTCGATAATTTTTATCATGAACCTTCAATTGTTGTAAGGAATAATCTATAACCATGTCATTTTGAATGAGGACACATCACAGTCCCTTATTTTATCTGTCACTATAGATTATAAATCCTTCTATAATATAGGTTAGTGTAGGCATATTTTCAATGACTAGCCTTCTTTTTGGTTCCTTAAAACATTCCTCACATTCATCCATCCAAAGGAACTTATCTTCATTATAAGTTAACTCATTGAGTAGATTTGATAGCTGTGAAATATTATCAACAAAGTGATAATAATATCAAGAAAAACCAAGAAAAATATAGATCATAGTCATATTTGTTGGTCTATTCTAATTATTAATAACTTCGATGTTTTAAAGGTCTATTGATATACCCTAACTTGAGATTATATAACCCAATAATGAAACTTTCTGCAACCAAAATTCACATTTGGTAAATTTTTCATATATATTACCCTTTTTAAGGGTATTCAAAACAATTATCAAATGATCTTCATGATCTTCCTTACTCTTTGAATAAATAATAATAATATCATATATAAATACTACCATACACTGGTCAAGGTAATCTATAAATACTCTATTCATTAAATCCATAAATATAAAAGGGGCATTTGTAATACCACAAGTCATTACTATAAATTCATAGTATTCATACCTTGAATGGAATGATTTCTTGGGTATATAATCCATCTTGAACCTCAATTAATGATATCCAAAATGTAGATAAATCTTGTAAAAGTATATATTTATGCAAATTTAATCAAACAATTCGTCACTATAGTGTAGAGGATACTTTTTCTTGATAGTTATCTTGTTATGTTCTCAATAATCTATGAAAATTCAAATTGATCCATTATTCTTCTTAACAAATAGAATAGGTCCACCCCAAAGTGACGAACTTGGCCTAATGAATCCCTTTTCATGATTCTTCTAGAGTTTCTTCTTCAATTCTTATAATTCAATCAAGGTCATTATATATATAGTCTTAGAAATATGTGCAGCACCAGTTATGAGTTCTATATAAAACTCAACTTACAGGTTTAGTGTAAGACTAATAAATTATTATTGAAGGAAGTCAAGAAACTCTTATAAAATATGAATATTTTCAATGTTGAGTTTCACCCCAAACATATAATATAAAGTTAACTTTTTAATAGGAATCATAACCCATACAATAGATTTAATTTATATTAGAAGATCATTTTTTCATCACACTAATTTGTGATCAAAGTTTGGTTTGGAATATAAAATGTATCTTCCCTTCCATAAAAATTAATTTGATATTTATATAAATAAATCCAATCCATTACTAAAACTACATCTAATTCAACTAGATAAATAATGACAAGATTTGTGGGAAATAAATTCCCCCAAACTTCAACCGAAAAAGAATCAAAGACCTGGGATGTGATCATCATACCATTAGGGTTTTTAATTCTAACTAAAAATATAATTTTTTATATGGTACTATGATACCCTTATAAAAATTATTTAGTTATAAAAGAGTGGGTATATCTAGAATAAAATAAGTCATTAATAGTTCTACAGTGGATGGTAAGTATACCTTTCACCGCATAATTATCATACACCTCGTCAGAAATAGTGATCACATGATATTTCCCTTTGTCTCCGGGATTAAGAGGTTATTTATATCGATCATCAGTATTAACCTTCATATATGAGCACTGGTTATCATAATTCCCATACTCCTTGCATTTAAAACATTGTTTTGTGGGTAGTGAATTTTGTGGATCTTTTTCTTAATTTATATAATTAGTTAACTTCTTCCCATCACTTTGTCATTCAGTTGCTCGATGACCTTACTTTCCACACTTGAGACATTTACCAGTTCCCTTAAGGAAATTTCTCCATGTTTCCTTCCACACAAAATGTATAAAAGAAAGAAAATTTTCTTATCTCCATGGTTATTAAATTTTCCTTTTAATTTTATTTTTATTTTCTTATCAAAACCATTATATTTATGGCTAACTCTAATATCCATATCCACCTTGAGATCACATCAAACAATTTCATTATAGATATTGAATTCATTTTTGACTATTGCTATTCAGAGTATACATTTTAATCCACTGAAGAATCAATCAACATTAATTTCATGTTGGATGATAATACTAGAATCATACATCATAATTCTTATATGATTTTCCTCATAGGTACCAATAGATTCATCATCCTTATATTTTAACATAAGGAATTATTTCTCCATTTTCATATGAATAAAATGAGTAAATTACATATTGAAAATTAATATTTTAAATTCATCCCACTCCATAGAGTAAATTTCAACTTATTCCCTCATGTTATTGATATCATTCAACCATTGATATGATTATCCTTCCAAATGATAAATAGACAAAATAAATTTTTCATGTTCTAAACACCGAAGAACAGATAATATATTTTCAGTGGTACTAATTCAATACTTAGCGAATAGTGGATCAACAGACCTACTAAAAGAATGTAGATATTGCCTTAGGAAAGACTCAAAAGAACATTTTCTCTCTACTAATTTTGAAGCTCAGTGTGATTAATAGCTTGAGAAAGTTGTGTGAGAATAGAAATAATATTTTTCATTACATATCCCATAAAATTTAGTTGCTTCAAAGGAAAATAATTGAATTTTCTATCTCATTCAGCATTAACATGATTCCTTTGGGTTCAGCCATTTAATAAAACCAAAAGAATATTATGGGAAACAATAATCATTGTGGGAAACTGTAATAATGAAAAATCATTTATAGGATGTCTAAATAGAGACACCTTCTTCTATGATACCTTAGGTTTAACCTAGTTCATTCATGGTCATTACCAAAACATTCTGATTTTATCCTATACTTAGACTTATCCTTTAACATACCCCTAGGGATATCACTAAAGGTTTATCAACCTAGTTTCTAATGGTTAACTAAACCTTTGTTTGATACCAACTATAGAAACCAGTACTTTTCATATATAGATATTACATCTTAATAGATAAATATTCATTACATAATATTTTGATCCATGTAATATTTTTTTAGGTTTAGTATCTTTGGAAACATGGAGGCATAAAAAATTGGTACATAAAATATCTACATCATATCCCACTTATTTCTTCATAATTAACTCCATTATTAGATATATCATACTTAATACCATTATTCATAACCTAGGGAAAGGAAAAAATAAGAAACTAGTGAGCTTAGATGCTCATTAAGTGTAAACAAGGGAGATATCAAAAATAACATGTGCATAAAATTATGATAAGGGTAAAATAACATTATATTAATGTTTGAAAACCATACCCATCATATAAAATATAATAATCGTAATTAATGGAATAAATCTTGGCAGTTGATAAGACATGAATCATAAGATAATCAAAGAACATGAACCATCAAATCTTAAAATAGGTATATGACATTGAATTATCTCATAAACATAAGAATAGGAAATAATTTCATTAGTAGTCAAGGATGATAAAAAAAAAGTTATCATAGTGGAATGAGTTCACTCCCTAAACCATCATAGTAGTTAAGGTTCACTTCCAATATTATCATAGTGCACAAAATCCCTTACTGAACTATGTTCACTCCTCGTTACAGTCATGTTTATCTAATGAGATATCATTATTTACCCAATGAATTAGAGGGTGATATAGGTCCCATCTATCACATAATGAAAATCATAAATATGTGTTCCATAAGATCATAAATAATTCATCATATATAACCCCATTAAAATAAATGGGTTTCATAAACATTTCATTATATTATAACGAATGGAAAATAATTAGGTTTCATAAAATTTTATCATTTCATCATAGCATAACATGTGGAAAAGAAATGGATTTCATAAAAATTATTTCATCATATTCATAATTAATCCAGATAATGAATAAGGTCATTATATTTAGGTCATATTACATTAAATAATATAAAATGTCAAAGGATTTCATCTTAGATAGAAAATTATTTTGAAAGATAACTTGGAATAATTCTTCAAGAAAATAACCATTCCATTTTGAATTCATTTTTTAAAAAGATAAACAATTATAAAGGAAAACATTATATTTGGAAATAACCATGTAAACTTGTAAAGTAATCCTAAAATAAAAAATTATTCATAATAATAGGAAAATCCATTCATTTTGTATAAGTTAAAAAAACATTCTTTCAATGCTTTGGTCAGAAAAGCCACAAAGTACCTCATTTGGAAAATAAAAAAAATCAATTCAAACCATTTATAAAAAGATAAAACATCGATAAAAATGAATGAAAAAATCATAGGATAACTAAAAACCCATATTTGAAAAAAAATAATATAAAATATGAATATGGAAAGAAAATATTCCTTATAAGATACATAAATATAAATAATCATGAATATTTATGAGATTGTGAATTAAAATCATTACCTTAGGTCCGACATCCTTCATATAAGTTAGAACCAATTTTATAATAAATATAGGTTTATTACACATCTATTATAAACCCATAAATATGTATATCATACCATATATGATTTACTTATAGTCTTTTATTACCCGTTTATTAATAGAAATAAATTAAATCACATTTCGGGTGATAACTACTTTTATTTTCTTATATGTTTTGATATGGTATTTTCAGTCCTTTTAATTTGATAATGATTTAAAAATATTCATAATTTTAACCATTATATAATTATAATGTACATATGTATTTAGAGTAATCCATTAAATTTAAATATTTAAAATTAATTACATCGTTCATGGAGACACTAGGTCGTGTGTATGCATGAAACTTATTTTTATTTATTTAATGGATGTAAAGAAATAAACGTAAATAGTAATTAAACTTTATAGGATCATTATTACATAATATACATTCATCTAATTATTACCCATTACCATACAAGTAAAATAAAAATTGGAAACAAATCACGTCGCTTCATGGAGCTGGAAGTCCACTCGTACGCATGAATGACGTTATCATTTTCTAAAATATTGGATGGTAAGTGGATAGTATGATTTTATAATTACAAAAGCATTATTAAGTATTAAATATAATATATAAACATTAAACCCATCATAATAGTGATACATAAAATATGGTGACTAAAAATTAATTGTATCACTACATGGAGATGATAAGTCATACGTATACACAAGCGATGCTTTCATTTCTCATTTAATGGAAAATAATCTTTATAATGGTGTTTTATTATTTTATAATAAATACCATATATTTATATAAGGTAATAAAGAGTAGAAAATAAATTGATCAATTATGCCGATTACCTCTTCTTTAAAACGATTCATTTAGATCTCCTATAAAGGGATCTAGGGTTTGTCTTTTGGAAAGACTAGATCCTATAAAATGTAAATAGAGAAGTTTATAAGGGAAATTTTCATATTTTAATCAATATATAAGGCTCAATGTTATTTTAATAAGTGAGGTTGGAAGTTCCCATTTATAATTGAGGTGAGGAGCACTTTTGGATTTTCTCAAAAGATTAAATTATAATAAATTCATTACCAATGAATATGCCTCGAAATGGAAATTGATTCGAAGATAAGGTAATATAGGGTTGTAATATCATCAAACAATATAATTTAGACAGGGTTTGTATGACAACCCTGCTTTTATTACAAACTTAAACATGATTTATTACATAAACTTTTCACTTGATACAACATGGACGATCGAGAGGTATAGTGTCTTCGGGGATTAGGATTATTACATAACAACTTAAAACATGAAATACAACATCTTTATTGAAAACTTCCTTTACATGACCACTACATTCCCTCGTACTTACCATTGCATGGGATAACCTGAGGACATGCATAAGAAAAGGGGTCAGCTATAAAGCCCAGTAAGAGAATAATCATGGAATACATGAGGAGTAAAATACATGTTAGACAATAGGCATATCAATAGAGCACAAGAAAAACATGAACATAAAGACATGATAAACCATTATAATCATAACATGGAAATGTGGCAACAACACTTAACATGGAATTAGCATGAGCCAAGGCTCATTGCACATGGAGCATGAGTAAATCTTCATTGCACATGAATCACGAGTAAACCCTCGTTGCACTTGAATTAGCATGAGTCAATACTCATTGCACAAGACGTATCATGATACTATACTTTACCCAATGCCTTGGAGCGCTATAAGGGCGCACCCTTCTTAAACTTTTCATTTCATGCATAAGTGTGCCACATGGATCATAAAACATGGATTCATAAAACAGAATCATTTATTCCATGATAAATGAATATGGAATTCATATATGAAACATTATAATAAACAAGTAAGTGTGCATAAAGGTGAATACCCTTGATGGAGAAATGGGCATGGTATTCACTACACAATGGCATTGGCTTAGAAAATCGGTGTGATTTCAGCAGCATAACGGCGTGACATAAGAATTCATAAAAAATGGTTGATGAGAGATAAAGGGGTTACTCATTATATTTACTTGTAATGGATAGTAAGGAGGTCATATAGATACATTTCCCAACAATTGAAATTGAATTTAGATTCATGATACAAAATTATTGCTTGAATGTAAATGAGGAGAGAGAAGTTCCTTTCAGAATTTCGGCATAGTAACGGGTGTACATGAGAGGCATTTAATGAGAGATAAAGGGGTATCCCATCATTCAAAAATAAAGAGGGATGTATGAGTGAGGCTCGAAACCATACCCCAACATTCATAATTGAAATTAAATGGGCAAAACAACTTAAGGAAAATTGGACAAAGATGAGAAAGGAAGAAAAAACCCTTACATGGAAGTGTGCTTCCAAAGGCTTAATAGAGGCTTGGGAGAGGATTCTTGGGAGCTTGGGGCACCTTGGGAGGATTATAGAAATATTGGGGCATAGTTTGGATGAACTCCAAAGGCTTTGAGTGAGGAGGAAGTGGGATCTTGGGTGGGTTTATATAGGAATGGTGAGTGAATTCATTATTCTATAGGTTTGGGACCCCTTATATTAAACTAATCCAAACCACAAATCAGCTCATGGTTTTTTACCATGTTTTTTGGAAAACAGAAGAGGAAATAAATATTTTATAAGTCCAAAGTCCTAAATTCTTAAAATAATGGGTTTGCTTATGTGGAGGTGAGTCGCACTCCCATGGAAAATAATTTAAAAAGACAAGATGTTTAATAAGTCTTGTGGGGTCTATTAATGCTTTGAAAAGTAATTCAAACAAACCTAAAATCACATTATTTTAATGGTAAAACATATATTGGCCGAAAATAAAGCTTCTAGTATTTTATTACATCACTATTGGGTCATTATGATGTCATAAAACACATTATATATTTAAACGGTATTTAATTTTTACCAAAATATTTGACTGTCTTAGAAAATTATGAAAAATTCACCGTTGGATAATTTCGACATTCTAATTTAAGAAATATCATTTATTTTATCTAAAAAATTTCTAAATATTTTAATTTTCACTTTTAAAATAAAAAACGACATTTATTGAGAATTCACAGGTTTTGACAGAAATGGATTTCAAACCTTAATAAAAATTATAATTGCATTCATAAAATTATATGATCATTTATATATAATAAAATTAATTTAATAATAATAATAATATTTTATTAAAATATTATTTAATTCAAAAATCCCTTAATTTAATAAAATATATTTCTTAATTAAATAATAACTAAAAACACTATTTGTACTTTAAAAACTATTTACAATGTATCAATAATGACAAGAAGGTATATTCATTATTATATAAAAATAATAATATACATGAACATGTTACTAGCGATTTGTTACATAACCCCTTAAAACATTTTCATAAGACCTAAGGGTAAGGTTTATGATGGTGATAGACTCTTGGTGTGGCTCAGATAACATCGCTCGAGTGGTAATCTCTATTAACTTCTAATTTTCCCATAGACAGTCTCATTCAATCTTGACATGATGAAGCCCAGCTTGGGCTTGGTCAAGAGTGAAGCCCAAGGATGCCACCTCTTTTCCGAGCTCTGACAAATGGGCTTCGTATGGAGAAATTCTACTTGATGAGGCCATCGCTTCTTTTGTCTGAGTAAATTGGATTTCTTAAAGCTCTATATTTATACTAATCATGTGATCACTTTTCAACGGATATAAAAGTAATGGTCACAATTCTTAACATAAAACCCCAGAAGTTGACATTTTATATAAACATTTTACATAAAGAGACATTTAACTAGATCAAGAGGGATTTCCATTAATGAAACTTTGGGTCGTTACAATATTTCCCCCTTAAGAAATTTTGCCCTCGAAATTTCCTTTTTCCCATACTAAAACAGATGTGGGTAACTCAGCTTCATCATTTCCTCCGATTCCCAATTCGCTTCTTCAAACTTGTGGTTTCGCCACAACACCTTGAAAAGGGGCATTGTCTTATTTCGTAGAACTTTTTCTCTACGATCTAGGATCTTGATTGGTTGCTCCTCATAAGAAAGATCATCCTCCAACTGTACCACCTCAGAAGAGAGTACATGTGAAGGGTCTGGTATGTACTTCCTTAAGAGGGATACATGAAAGACATCGTGTACTTTGTCCATGGTAGATGGAAGTGCTAGTCAATAGGCCACAGCCCTGACATGATCAAGAATCTCAAAGGGGATGATGTACCTTGGATTTAACTTCCCTCTCTTTCCAAACATCATGACCTTCTTCCACGGAGATATGCGTAGAAAAACCATTCCTCCAACTTTAAACTCAAGGTCTCATCGACGATTATCTGCATAACTCTTCTGTCGACTCTGGGATGCCTTGATATACTGCTGAATGGTTTTCACCTTCTCCACCATTTCCTTGACCATTTCCAGTCCAAGAAGCTTACGCTCATAGACCTCATCCCAACACGCAGGTGTTCTGTACCTTTTCCCATAAAGGGATTCATATGGTGCCATTTGGATGCTCGAGTGGAAACTGTTATTATAAGATAAATCAACCGGAGGAAGATGTTAATACCATCCTCCTTTAAAGTCCATTGAGCACACTCTCAGCATGTCCTCAAGTGTTTGGATAGTCCGCTCGGATTGGCCATTAGTTCGAGGATGATAGGTTGTACTGAAGTTCAGTTCAGTATTCAGAGCATGTTGAAGACTCTTCTAAAAATTAGAGGTGAATCTTGGATCTCGGTCAGACACAATAGATAGTGGCACTCCATGAATCCTTACCACTTCCCTGATATATATCTTTGCCACTTGATCCAATGAGAAATCCTCCCTAATAGAAATGAAGTCTGTAGTCTTTGTAAGACGATACACAACAACCAAGATTGCATTGTTTCCTTTGGATGTCCTCGGAAGTCCGGTGACAAAGTCCAGGGTGATGTTCTCCCATTTCCATTCTGGTATGGGCAATGGTTTCATCATCCCCTTAGATTTCTGCCTCTCTGCCTTCACTTGCTGGCACACCAGGCACTCTGATGTATATTCAGTGATCTCCTTTTTCATATTATCCCACCAAAAGTTTTCTCATAGATCTTGATATATCTTTGTGCTTCCTATGTGAATAGAGAAATTTGAACTATGTGCATCATCCAAAATTTCCTTCTTCAGCTCCGGACTTGATGGAACACATAGTCTTTTCCCAAATAGCACAATTCCTTCTTCATTAACATTAAACTCTGGGGATTTCCCCTTTTTGATAGCTTCAACTTTTTCCTGAATTCCCACATCATCCTTTTGAGCATCCTTTAACCTTTCCAAAACAGATGGTTGAGCAATCATTTGTGAAAGGATTGATGATGTTACCTTCTTTATGATTCCCATGTACATCTTCATCAAGTCTAAGAAGATTGGATCCCTCTCAATTCTCATCATTGATAGAATCGTTGGGTCCTTTCTACTTAGGGCATCTGTCACCTTGTTCGCTTTCCCAGGGTGGTAATGTATTGAACATTCATAATCATTGATGAGATGTATCTATCTTCTCTGGAACATATTAAGCTCTTTCTATGTGAATATATATTTAAGACTCTTTTGGTCAGTATATATCCCACATTTCTCCCCATAGAGATAATGCCGCCATATTTTCAAGGAAAAGAACATCGCCGCTAACTCCAGATCATGTGTTGGATAGTTTCACTCATGGATTTTCAACTGCCTTGAGGCATAGGATATCACTTTATCATTCTACATCATCACACAGCCTAAGCCTTTCTTCTAAGCATCACTGAATACCACAAAAATTTCCCCACTTGTGGGTAAAGTGAGCACGAGTGAAGTGATAAGCCTTTTTTTCAACTCCTTGAATCTTTCTTCACATTCATCCCTCCAAGAAAACTTTAATCCCATTCGAGTTAGATTGGTAAGAGGGTTGGATAATAGTGATAAATTTATCACAAATCATCGATAATATCCAGCTAACCCTAAGAAGCTACGGATATCTGTTACCAATGTTGGCCTCGGACATCCCTCAATTGCATCTATTTTGGTGGGATCCACAGATATCTCATTGATTGTGATGATATGGCCCAAGAATGTGACCTCCTTCAACAAGAACTCACACTTGCTATACTTTTCATAGAGATTCTCCTTGCACAAAGTCTCTAGTACAGTTCTTAAATGCTCCTCATGATCCTCCTTGGTTTTGGAGTATATTTGAATATCATCTATAAATACTTCCACAAATTTGTCAAGGTAATATCTAAAGACTCTATTCATCAATTTCATGAAGATTGCTGGAGCATTAGTGAGTTCGAAAGGCATTACTATGAATTCATAGTACTCGTATCTTGTACGAAAAGCAGTCTTGGGGACATCTTCCTTCTTCACCCTTACTTGATAATATCCCGACCGCAAATCTACCTTGGAGAAGTATTGTGCTCCACGCATCTGATCAAATAATTCATTGATACATGGTAGAGGATACTTGTTATTTGTCGTGATTTTGTTATGTTCACGATAATCGATTCAAAGCCGCATTGACCCATCCTTCTTCTTGACAAAGAGGACTGGTGCACCCCATGGTGAAGCACTTGGGCATATAAACCCTTTATCCAGATTCTCCTGTAGTTGTTTCTTCATCTCTTCAAGCTCCACGACTACCATTCTATATGAAGTCTTGGATATTGGTAGCGCCCCTGGTATAAG
Source organism: Viscum album (assembly GCA_963277665.1). Lineage (NCBI taxonomy): Eukaryota > Viridiplantae > Streptophyta > Magnoliopsida > Santalales > Viscaceae > Viscum > Viscum album. Next base: position 157,763,663 of record OY728155.1, on the reverse strand, counting down.
TTCAATTGAGAATTCAACATCTCTTCTAGGAGGAATACCAGGCAGTTCTTTGGGAAACACTTCAGCAAATTCCCTCACAATAGGCATTTCTTCAAGGACGGTTTTTTCCTTGGACTCAATCATCTGAGCCAAATACGTGTGCTCATAGGGAAGTAATATACATGCTTGAGATGATGGAGCTAAAGGAGATTCATCTTCCTCCTTACACTTGTAAATAATCGGGGGTTGATTCTCCATATGGAGTGTGATTTCCCTCTCCCGACAATTTATGTTGGCTCTATATAAGGAGAGCCAATCCATGCCAAGAATTGCATCAAATTCCACTAAAGGGAGTATGACGAGGTTCGCCAGGAAATTAAATCCATAGATTATTACAGGGGAGGACTTGTATTCATGGGATGAAATGATTGCCCCATTTTCCATACTCACTGACATCTTCACTCCCATGATTTGTGCTGGTGCTGGGATTGTTCTACTAAACTTTCAAGATTTAAAAGAATGCGTAGAACCTGAATCAAAAAGTGTGTTCGCTATTATTTAATGAATAACTACCTTACCTGTCACCACTTCATTGTCAGGGTTCAATTCGGCAGAAGTGATGGAAAAAGCTCTTCCTTGCTGCCTTGCAGGTTGTTGGTTGCCTCTGAAAACCCTTGTTTTAGGGCATTGATTTGAAAAATTCCCCAGTTCATTGCAGTTGTAGCAATGAAAAACGTTTTGAGGTTCGAATGGAGAATTCCTCTCCTATTTCACAGTCGCGGGTCTTTCTTTCCGACAGTTAATAGCTAGGTTCCCTTCTCTTCCACACCTAATGCATTTCCTCGTCCCCTTGAGGCAATTTCCAGGGTGCTTCTTTCCGCACTTTTGGAAAGTGGGGTGCTGGATCTTCTTAGAACCGTTGGATTTATCCATCACACTGCCAGCATTGAATTCCAACTTATGCTTCTTGTCCCCATGATACCCCTGTGATTCCCTGATCTCCATTTTGACCTTGAGGGCACATTGGCCAATTTCCTCATAGCTGTCGAAGTCACGGATCGCTAATGATTTCCGCAGGCTAGGCTTCAGCCTACCAAAGAAGTGGTCAACCTTGCATTTGGGGGTAACAACAAAGTCGAAAGCATATCGTTCAATCCTTGTGAATTTTTCCTTGTACGCTCTAACAGATTCTTCATCTTTTTGCTTGATGGAAAGGAAGTATTTTTCTATCTTAAGCCGGAGGGTGCGTGGAAAATATTTATCGAAAAACATCTTCCAGAAATCCTTCCATTCCAACGCCTCGATCTCCTCCTCAGGCTTCGTATTTTTTATCAACATCCACCATTGATCAGCTTCACCCTCCATACGATAAGCTTCCAGGAGAAACTTCTCTTGTTCAGAACATTGAAGGATGGAGAAGATCTTTTCAATGGAGTTGATCCATTGTTCAGCGATTGTGGGATCGGATGATCCACTAAAAGTAGGAGGCCTTTGTCTCATGAAGCTCTCGATAGTGACTTTTTCTTTATTAGGGGGGGTTGAACGTTCCTCTTGACCTTTTTTTCTATTCAAAGCTTGAGTTATCTGAGAGATAAGCGTGACAAAGTTCGCGATTCCCACTCCCATTGGATTAGGCATCTCATTAGTACAGTCATCACACTGATCTTCATATCGGTTGTTAGCCCGAGTCCTCCTATTACCGGCCATTGGCTAGAATAAAAGGAAAGTTAGGGGTAACACATAAAGGTTAATCCAAAGACAAAAGTTGATGACTTATAAATAAACTTTTATTTCCTTAACTCATGAGTCTAGAGGCTTCAATCTAGGATTTTCATGATCTACTTTCTAACATATATTCTTAGGGGAATTTTTTTAATTCCTTTAATAAGGGTTCATACTAAGCTTTTGAATTTATCAAAACATATCCCCCGGGATTATCGTAACCCAGAGTGCAGCAAGGCCCATTGTTGTGCACCAGTTCCCATTCAAGTCTAGCTCAAAGCGGTGTTTTCGGGTTTTACCCCTAGGATACATCTGTGCCAGAGCCGCCTCTACCTACTCGTATCCAGACAGGGATGTATTTTCTTGATAAACCACTTAATCAGTACTTACCAAAACATAGGGATGTTTTTATTTTACTTATTCTTGTCTCTAAATATTTACTAGGGTTTTCTAATCCTAATCCCAAAAATAACTACACCTATCCTCTAATACCAACTATGACAACCTTGTTTTTATTACAAACTTAAACATGATTTATTACATAAACATTTCACTTGATACAACATGGACGATCGAGAGGTATAGTGTCTTTGGGGCTTAGGATCATTACATAACAACTCAAAACATGAAATACAACATCTTTATTAAAAACTTCCTTTACATGACCATTACATTCCCTCGTACTTATCATTGCATGGGATAACCTGAGGACATGCATAAGAAAAGGGGTGAGATATAAAGCCCAGTAAGGGAATAAACATGGAATACATGAGGAGTACAATACATGTTAGACAATAGTCATATCAATAGAGCACAATATAAACATGAACATAGATACATGATAAAGCATGATAATCATAACCTGGAAATGTGGCAACAACACTTAACATGGAATTAACATGAGCCAAGGCTCATTGCACATGGAGCATGAGTAAATCCTCATTGCACATGAAGCACGAGTAAACCCTCATTTCACTTGAATTATCATGAGTCAATACTCATTGCACATGACGTATCATGATAATATACTTTACCCAATGCGTTGGAGCGCTATAAGGGTGCACCCTTCTTAACATTTCATTTCATGCATAAGTTTGCCACATGGATGCATAAAACATAATCATTTATTCCATGATAAAGTAATGTGGAATTCATACATGAAACTTTATAATAAATAAGTAAGTGTTCATAAAGGTGAATACCCTTGATGGATAAATGGGCATGGTATTCACTACACAATGGCATTGGCTTAAAAAATTGGTGTGATTTCGGCAGCATAACGGCGTGACATAAGAATTCATAAAAAATGGTTGATGAGAGAGAAATGGGTCCCTAATCATATTTACATGTAATGGATAGTAAGGAGGTCATATAGATACATGTCCCAACAATTGAAATGGAATTTATATTCATGATACAAAAGTATTGCTTGAATGTAAATAAGAAGAGGGAGATTCCTTTTGGAATTTCGGCATAGTAAGAGGTGTACATGGGAGGAATTTATTGAGAGAGAAAGGGGTCTCCCATCATTCAAACATAAAGTGGTAAGTATGAGGGAGGTTCAAAACCATACCCCAACATTCATAATTGAAATTAAATGGGCAAATCTACTTAAATAAAATTGGAAAAAAATGAGAAAGGAAGAAAAAACCCTTACTTGGAAGTGTGCTTCCAAAGGCTTGAGAGAGGCTTGAGAGAGGCTTCTTGGGAGCTTGGGGCCCCTTGGGAGGATTATAGAGATAGTAGGGCAGAGGTTGGATGAACTGAAAAGTCTTTTAGTGAGTAGGAAGTGGGAGCTTGGGTGGGTTTATATAGGAAAGGTGAGTGAATTCTTAATTATTTAGGTTTGGGACCCCTTACATTAAACTAATCCAAACCACAAATCAGCTCATGGTTTTTGCCCATGGTTTTTTGGCCAAGGTAAGAGGAAAAATATATTTTATAATTCCAAAGTCCTAACTTCTTAAAATAATGTGGTTGCTTATGTGGAGGTGAGTCACACTCCCATGGAAAATAATTTAAAAAGACAAGATGTTTAATAAGTCTTGAGGGGTCCATTAATGCTTTGAAAAGTAAATCAAACAAACCCAAAATTACATTATTTTAATGGTAAAATATATATTGGCCGAACATAAAGCTTATAGTATTTTATTACATCACTATTGGGTTATTATGATGTCATAAAACACATTATATATTTAAACGGTATTTAATTTCTACCCAAAAAATTGATTGTCTCAGAAAATTATGAAAAATTCACCGTTGGATAATTTCGATGTCTTGATTCCAGAAATATCATTTATTTTATCTAAATAATTTTCTAAATATGTTAATTTTCATTTTTAAAATAAAAATCGACATTTATCGAAAATTCATGGGTTTTGACAGAAATGGATTTCAAACCTTAATAAAAATTATAATTGCATTCATAAAAATATATGATCATTTATATATATTAAAATTAATTTAATATTATTATTATTATTTTATTAAAATATTAGTTAATTCAAAAATCCCTTATTTTAATAAAATAGATTTCTTAATTAAATAATAATTAAAAACACTATTTGTACTTTAAAAACTATTTACAATGTATCAATAATGACAAGAAGGTATATTCATTATTATATACAAAAAAACTAATATACATGAACATATTACTAGTGATTTGTTACATAACCCCTTAAAACATCCGCATAAGACCTAAGGGTAAGGTGTGTGATGGTGACAGACTCTTGGGGTGGCTCAGATAACATCGCTCGAGTGGTAATCTCTATCAACTTCCACTTTTCGCGTATACGGTCCCGTTCGAGCTTGACATGATGAAGCTCAGCTTGGGCTTGGTCAAGAGAGAATCCCAAGGACACCACCTCTTTTTCGAGCTTCAAAAATTGGGCTTCATATGAAGCAATTCTACCGGATGAGGCCATTGCTTCTTTTTTCTGAGTAAATTGTATTTTTTAAAGCTCTATATTTATACTAATCATGTGATCACAGTTCAATGACTATAAAAGTAACGGTCACAATTCTTAACATAAAACCAAAGAAGTTGACATTTTATATAGATGTTTTACAAAAAGAGACATTTAACTAGATCAAGAGGGATTTCCATTAATGAAACTTTGGGTCATTATAGTTTCTTTTAAATTTCAACCTTATCATTTTGATTAAACATTAGTTAACCAATTTAAATTTTAACTATGGTGATAACATTTTAAATATTAAAGGGTTGTAAATTTAACTTATAAGCTGAAAATTGGATCATAAATGGAAATATTATTACTTTTTAGACCATATAATTTCCAAATTGTATTATTTCAAGATTTTTATTATTTTAAAATAATTTAATAAAATATTATTTTTATAAAATATTATTATTGTCTATTTTGACATTATTCAATTAATTTAACTTTAAATACGTCACTAAAAAAGGGGAATTAGAATATAATTCTTTCATACCTCCCTGATAAGTATTATATTTATATAAAATTCATGGGTCACATTAATTCATTCAAATTATATCACTTTAAATATATTTAAAATCTTTTATTATATATTTCTATTAAATGGAGAAATATTTCATCGGTGTTGCATAAGTAATCAAGATCATTACATAATAACTAAAAAATAAAAATAATTTTATAACATGAAAATAATTTTATTAATCTCAAAATGAACACTTATATGGATTCATGAATTACTTTTTCCCCTGTGTGGACAAATAATACATATTAAAAAAAGAGTGAATTTTGTAATATTCTTTGATTTAAATAATAGATAAGTCATTTTCAAGTATATGTTTCCATTAAAAATTAAATTTGAAGAATAAATTATTAAGGGTAGAATTTACTTCATTTAAAAATAATTATTATGAATATTTTTGGCCTTATTACTTATTTTTATCCTAAATTAACCCGATTTACCCTTTATTGAGGTGATAAATTTTATCACACTTACTATTCATATTGAAAAAAATAGAAGGGGAATATTTTCAAAAACTTAACCTCCTAACTCTACATTTTTAATTAATTTTATCAAATTTAATACATATAAATTCAGAAATTAATTTTAATGCACGTGTGCAAAATATGAAAAAAAACTTCTTTTTATAGAAAACAATTTAAACATGAAAATGGATTTATTCTAAACCTATGATTAGAAGAATATTTATTGAATGTTTAATTAATTATATCAATTAAATAATATATATAAATTTCATTAAAATTATTCAAAAATAGTTATTAATTTAATTTATTAAAATAAAAAAAACATTGTACGCACAAAAAACAATTTTTAGAAAATTATTACTTTTATTGGAAAATAATTTTTTTAATTCTAATTATTTGCTAACTAATGAATTCATTTTATAATTTTTTTGATCATATATTTTTCATAATTTAGTTACTACTATTCATACCCATGAAGGAGATATGATACACATAATATTTTAATAATTTTATAGGGTTTCTCTAAACTCGCAGTTGTGTTTAACGCAAGCTATCGAAGAAATAAAATTATTTAAAGAGAGATATTTCATAAAAATATAAGGGGATTACAATAGTATTGATTTTTTATCGATTTGTTCTTATATTGAGTCAAATTTTTCACATTAACTAGAAAATCACATCCATTATTTTATGATTTTTTTATTTTCATATCCAAATCCAGTTGTTCTGTCTATATGGTCATGCATTCCTTAAAAACATTATTAGATTTATTCTTGTGTGGAGACACCTTTTTCACAAAATAACTTTCATAACATAGTTTTAATGTTTTTCCTTTTTTTTAATAATTACCTTCTACTCTGGTAACCATGTCATGAATTTTTTGTGAGTGTTCCTAGTCTGTTTGAACATTCCATATAGTTCAACATTATAGATGTCTTCCACCAAATCAATACCCATATTCCCTTCATGGATTGATGGTTTTTTCTAATTTATCTTTCTTCCTTCAAATTTTACATCCATGTAAAAATTTCAATGGTCCATGATATGTCCATTTCTCCCATTGTATAAGTACTGCTTCCCTTTTGGCATAACATATTTGATAAAATCCTTCTTATGTATAGATTTCTCAACATTCTTATTTTGTTTATACCCCAAGAATAACATTAATATTTTCTTTATTTACATATTTTTTTTATTCTTACTCTTTTAGTATATAAATCATTCTTTGTAGATTTATATCGACACTAATCATGACAATTCCCACTTATATTTTATTTTTCCTAGAAATTCTCTAAATAACCAAATCAATTGTTGATTGACATATTCACTTTATTATTTTAATTTATCTTTTGTAGATAAGGATTTATCTTCACTTTAGATATATTATACCTTAAATAAAAACTTTTATAACCTTTAAAAATTGATAAATTATATTAATATTAAATGACATTATGTCCTAAAGTTCCCTAAGAATGGGTTTTACCACTCAGAAGGGTGGGTTGAATTAGTGGTGATTTCTTTAACAATGTCTTTATTCAAAATCAACCTCTATGATATGTTAGAATCCAATACACTCAAATTAAACTATAAACTATACTTGAATATGAATGGAAATTAAACAACGTGGCACAAAATAAATTTTTATAAGGTTCAGTCCCAATGTGAGAACTTACTCTTTTCTATGATCGGTTATTATCCTAAATCACTGATTTCCCACTATATAAAACAAGTGATTATAATGATTATCATCTTGAACCCATATTGCATATCACACTTACACAGGATCCAACTATGTGTCCCATCATCCCACTAGATTCATAACATCCCACTACTAGTTCCAAGTACTTCAGAATATGGTGAGAAAGATCAAAATAGAATTTTGGTTTCTTCAACAATTGATGATGATCTTTCTCTTTAAGCCTTTAATATAATCATAATATAATATTCTAACCTATTAAATAACTCCTACTATTGATAATAATGTTTTAAATAATATTATTAAATCTTTCTCACTTAATGAAAAACATCAATGATCTACTTCTCTATCACAAATCACTGAATATCTGGAATCTTCTATTTTTTTTATCACTAATTAACTCCCAAATTCAGTCTCTATTTTCTCATTCACCTGATATTTCTTAGTTCCTATCTATATCTCAGTTCATACCACAATTCTCCCTCTAATCATGCATCACAAATATCTAGAATTAATTATATTATAAAATCAATTCTAGCTCAAATTCTAGAATATTATCTCAATATATTATATGATTTTAGTCCTTCGCACACTTCCTCAAATTAACTACATGTGAGGGTTTGTTCCCACGATCCATGGAATAATTTCCATAAATACCAATTTTCTCATTTTTAAAAAATATCCTTTAAAATATTTAAAAAATATTAATTAAAATTACATAGTATTCTTATAGATCCAATAAAGGATAATTTTCAAATACTTTCATTAAAAAATTACAGAATAATCGAGTTGTGAACACCTCTTTTAATTTCCCACAAAATAAACTTGAATCACCACATGATCATTCATTAAAAGTAAAAAATAATCCCCATTATATTTCTATAGAATAATTATTTTTGATTTCATAGATATTTCATCCTTCATAAATCTCACATTTCTATCTATGTGTAAAAACTTACATAAGATAATGAATATCTTACATATCATCATGTGAGTTCCAAATTTCTCTCATACTACATAATATTATGGACTTTGTTAAAATTATATATTGATTTTCCATATATATATAACATATTACACAATATGTTATGAAATCTCACTGTGGCTTATAAATTTTTCAAAAACTTCACCATGAGAATATATTATGTATTTAAAGGTGGTTACCCACTTTTGGATTTTATAACATGAAAATATATTTTGTATCATAGATATTTGTTATGTTTCATCTTGTGTTTCCATTTTTCTGTATAAAACACTAGATAAATATATTACACATCATCATATATTTTACGTATAAACATTAAGATCCTTCCTTTTCCAATATCTTAGTGGTACCAAATAATATCATAATCAGATTCAAAAATATTATATATCTACTACCTTTTTCATGTCTTAGTTTTCTCTTTAATGAAAAACTTATATATGAAATAAAAAATCAAGTATATCACTTCCATAGTAAATTTTCAACTCAAGACTACTCATAAATAAAAAACTAATGTATTAATATACTTTGGAATATTTTCACACTCAACTCGTAATTTATATATTTCTTCAAATAAGATCACAATCACTTCAGTTATTCCTTGTACTTCTCCAGCCACTCTAAATATATAAATAAACATTAAAAACACTTCAAGAAAAAACTCAACATCTTCCAATTATTATCATACATAGTTTAAAATAAATACAATATTATAATAATTATGTTGGAATATTCAATCCCCCACTTTATATTTGTTTTCAACACCAATAAATCTTTACAAATCTCAACAATTCGCAATAAAAATAATCAAACCATATCCTTTCGAAAATGTAAGTTTTCTCACACCACACTATTAGGTAAACTAATTTTTTCTAGATAATTACATCTTCTAATGATAATAAAAATGGTTGTATTAGTGACTTATATATTCTCCCCTCAATTCAAGATCGCAGCTAATTTCTAACCCCCTTTTATATAATAAAATATTTTAAATTCATAAAAGATAAAGAAATAGTTATACTACTCACCCACATTAATAACAGAATCCAAATAATTGTGGGTATTCTTACCAAACATCCTTAATTTATAGGGGAAGTCTAAACATGAAGTTTAACTCTTAACTTATCAAACCTCTCTCTTTTCATTATTTTTCTCAAGACATTTGAAATTTGACCATTGGTGGAAATGTATTGTAGTTTTATATATCTATTTGACACTCATTATTTGATGAAGTGATACTTGATATCAATTTTTTATCATTGAGTGTTGAAAAGTATTTTTGGATAAATCAATAGAACTCTAATTATCAAAATAAACCCTCAGTGGATTCTCAACTTCTGTTATTAGATCTTCTGGTTACACTTTCATCAACACTATTTGTGTACATGTATATATTACTACAATAAAATTTTTCTCAGTTATTCTCAAAGAAACTAAAATTTTATTATTGTTATACCAGCTTACATAACTTTCAATTAAAAATTATGTGCCCCTTGAACTATATTTTTTATCTTTACAACCTCTTTCCCAATGTACATCTGTAAATCCCATAAAATTTAATTCTTCAATTCTTATATGTAGTAGGAAATGATGCAGTGTGGATTTGTAATATCTAATAATTATTTTTTATTCCAAAATGTGATAATCCTTAGGATAACCATGATATCTTACATAGTTCTTAGGCCTACAATTTACTGCCATTTTTTCCTTGTGTGGTGTTATGTGATGGTGGATGTAATCGACCTAGTATATATGGATTTCATGTTGTTGGATAAATACATATTCCAATGATTTTCCAAAAATAATTCTAATTATCACAGGTTCTGAATTCATTTATGCTCAATTTACTACCAACTTTGATAGATGTTAATACTTCTTTAGTATATTTCATATTAAATTCATTTAATAATTCTGTGAAATATTTTTTTTGGGAGAGGAATATGTTATCATCCATTTGTGATATCTGTAATCCTATAAAATAATTAATTTCACCAAACACAAAAATCTCAACATTTATCTCCATCTACTTTGAAAACTCTAAACATGTATACTCTTTATCACATATAAATACAATATCAACAACATAAACAATGATGATAAGAAAACCTATGGAAATGTCATTCACATAAAGGCTTTTATCAACAATTCCTTTAGTGAATTTTATTTTTTTTGTAAACTATTAAATATAGAATACTAGATTCTAGGATCCTATTTTAAACCATATAATTACTTATTTATCCTACATACCATACTTTCGTCTTTGTCTAGAATGAACCCTTCAGGATACACAATGAAAAAAATTCTTCTAAATATCCATTTAAAAAGGAAAGATTCACATTCATCTAATATACTTTGTAGTGTCTATAACCATACACTATAAGAAATATTATAATATATAATAGTCATTACATTGATGCAAAATTCTGTTAAAAATTTATGCTTTTCACTTGTGAATAACTTTTCATAGAAATATGTCTTAATTTCAAAAAAAATCATGTCTTTCATTTAATTTATTTCTGAATACCCACTTAGTATTTATAATAATTTTGTTTTTTGGTCTTAGTATAAGTTTTAAAGTGAAATTATTATCAATACATTCTAGTTCTTCATTCATTTCATTAATCTTCTCCTTGTACTTAACTACCTCTAAAATTATTTGTGAATCAACCTATAAAATATGTGTAGTTTGATTTTCAATCCTTAACCTTCTTCTTGTCTGCATTGGATATTATTGATTTTAAATGATATTTTATAAATCAACATACTTCTTCAATATATGATATCTTATTTTCTCATTTCTTTTAGATTCATCTTCACCGTTAGTTTTTTAGAATAAGCATCAGTATAAATTGGCTCTTTCTGAATTTTTTATTCATTTTTTTATAAAATCTCCATGTGGTGTGATTCATAATTTTAAAAAAATACTTCATTTTTCACATTTTATCTGCACTAATTCTCTATAATATTCAAATAAAATAAATTAAATATTTTTTGTATCCACTTATTCCATCCTATATAGCCTCTTCTTTTTGATAGGTAGCCCATGGGGATCCCTTATTATACTTTATCCTAAACTTTTCGCAAATTAATGTATTTAATCTTCATATAGAAAGAACTAAAAAATACGATTAAGTACATCACTATTGGATTTCTATTTTACCACATTTCAAAAGGTGTCATATTTGACTTGGGTCTTAACAATCAAATGTTCTGAATGTGTATATAAATGACACTTCCTCCAGAAAAATTTTGAAAATATATTCTTATAAAACATAGTGTTTCCCATGTAAACCAGACTCATGTTCTTCCTTTACACTATAATATTATTATATGTTGTGTAGGGTATACCATATTTGTTCATGATTCCATGATTTCCAAAATAGATTTCAAAATCAATATAGGTGCAATACTTTCCTTTATCTGATCTCACCATTTTTATATAGACTTGTTACTCTTTATCAACCTATCTTCTAAAGATCATAAATATATATAATACTTTATACTTATTCATCATAAACATAAAATTCATCATTTTATATAAATCATTAATGAATGTGATAAAATATCGATCATTGCTAGTAGAATTTTCTCTCATAAGTACACATAAGTCGGTGTGAATAAGATTAGGTGGTCTAATGGACTAAATCTATACTCTTTTGTGAGTTCCTTGAACAATTTTACCTTTATTAAAATGTTAAAAAATATCATGCTATATTTTTAATTGGGGTAGTTATATAACCATTTCATACTTTTAAATTTGACTCATATATTTCTGACCAAGATGGCCAAGTATATTATTCCATAACTTGTTTTCATCTTTGGCACTCAAATTGAATGAATTGGTTGAATAACTAATTTGAAATAGATTTACACTTTTTCTATTTTCATTAAGTGTTTATACTTCCATACTTAATTATTTTTATGATACATTAGTATTTATTGAATATAATCTCATTTCCATTATTATATAGTTTACTTATAGTCAACAGATTATGCCACATCCCTTCAACAAAGAGTATAACTTTGGAATTGAGGTTTTGGGATTTTATTTCAATAGTACCAACACTTTTTCTTTTTTAGAGAATAATATTTTAAAAAATTAATTTCCCTTCATTAATTATCTTGAATGTTCACCAATATTTTTATGTCACCGATCATATGTGAGGAAAATTCAATGTCCAGATACCATGACATGGTTCTCTTCCAATTTTTTAAAGTAACTTCCACAAATAAAAGTATTCATGAATATTATAAATTATATTTCCTTTATCACTAGAGGAAAATATTCTAGAAAGTTTGTTCATTCTATCCTTAGAAGAGTCACCCTACTGGTCACACCTATCATAAATTTATTCCAATCAATCAAACATGTTTTGGGTTGGAATAAATGATGAATTTTTCATCACATATTTCTTCCTATTTGATAAAATCTTCTTATATTCTCATAATTGATCCTCCTTGATTCATGTCTCTTCCCTAGTATTGAAATATTGAATAAAAATGAATAGGATTTATGTTCAAACACTCCACAACACTAGTAGTAACCTCTAAAATTTGGTCTTTAATACAAATATAATATTATCCATAATATTATTGGTGTTTAATTGTCTTAAATTGTACTTCTTTTTGAATGGGGGAGTAAGTTCATACTAAAATATATTTCTCTTCCTTTGATGGAAGATAGGGTTTTAGATTAGTTTTTATATCCTAAATGGATATATATATATAGTTTTAGAATCAACATTATTATATTCAATAGGTTTACTATGAGAATTATTAGCTGAAGAGCTAACCTGAATCTTTGGACTCATATTTTCACCATCTTGTAATGATTCAACTTTGAACTATAATCCTTTATTAAATTATTTTATTGTCTTCTTTATGCCATTCCAATCTTAAAAATATCTTGGTTATGTTTCTATTAACTCTTCTTCTCTCAAATAATGTTTTTATTAAATATCTTTCACTATCTAGTCTGTATTAGGAACTTTCTACTTGAATTTTTTGATTTCTTCAATATAGGTTGCTTCCCTTTTGATATAATCATATTTTAATTTAGTCATATTTTAATTTTATTTCTTCTACCACATTTTCTCTTTATTTTTTATATTATGAACAAGGTGGGCTCCAATTTTATCCTTCTTTATATGCTCTATAAATATTTATTCGCCTCCTTCTTATTCACTACTTCAGGTTCCTTCATATTTTTCAATATTTTCTATGAACTTTATGAATTTTGTAACAAATTCATATTTTAATTATTTTATTGATGAGGATTCATATTTTTTATCAATTACTAATAAAGTTTATTCTTTTTCTTTTATATTACTTCCTCATTTTCTCTTCAGATTTTTTCCCTTCCTTTGAGCATTTACCATACTTCTTCTTCTATGGTTTCTCATCATATCTATTTGCCTAAAATTCCACACTCTTATTCTTTGGATAACTAACAAAAAAATTTCTAATTCTAACAAATTTGTAACACCTTAGTGTGATTTTTTCCATTATACTTTCTATTTACTTTGATAAATTTCTTTTAAATAAGATCCATAATTATCTTGTAGTCATAATCTTCTTCCTTGTATTCATATTTATTTGAATATTCATCTTTTTCATCATTGATTTTGAGTACCCTCATAGACTTAAAATAAATTCCCAATGTTTTCTTATTTTTTAATGATGGGATCTTTCTCATTTAATAAGAGAAGAGAATATTATGAAATTTATCAAGAGTAAGATCATATTTCTATTTTAATACTGAAATTTTAGGATCAACCCTATAAAGAAAATTTACATTAACTTTTTTGAAACATTTAGAGTCCTCCATCATTTCTCCATAGACTCATATATTTCTATTAATATAATTAACTCTTAAAAATTATACATCAATATTTTATTCTTTTTGAAATTCACATTTTCAAATATGATTCTCCATATTTTTAATTGAACTTCTTAAACTTTCACATTCCCTTCATAACTACTCTCTAGTTTTCCCCACATTTCGTTATTTATTTTGAGCCCTATAAATTTGTGTAAACCTTTTCTGATATAGATATGATAATAGTATTTTGGTATTTTCCATCAACTTATGAGTTTTTCGTATCATCAAAATACATAGAATCATTTTTATCAGTTGGCGTAAATCCCACTTCTATGCATCTTTAACTTTCATTCCAAGTGACAGAAGATAGGGTGGCATCCTATTCTTCTAGCTACTATATTTTTTTACATTATAAATGGGTAGACCCATGATATTTATAGAATTTATATTATCCATTTATCAAAACTATTGGCTATTACATGGGAAACTTGGAGTGTTCTAATACTTATTGAAGTTCCCTTGGAATGGATCACAACACTAAAAGGGGGTGTTTTATCAAGGGATATTTTCTTTTAAAAGTTTTTATTTCAAAATAAAACTTTTTGATTTGTCATAATCTAATAAACTAAAATGAAACTCTCAAACATACATAAATATGATTGGAAATTAAATATCATTGGGCGCACACAATTTTTACTAGTTTTGGTCCCAGTTTGGGTGCCTAATTCTTATTATGATTAGTTATTATCTAGAGTCATATATTTTATATAATATAACATAAGTGGTTACAATGGGTATAATCTTGAACCCATAGTTCATCATACATATAAACAGTATCCCACTATGATTCCCAGTATCTCACTAAATTCACAGCATCCCAATATATGTTACATGTATTTAAAAACATGGTGAGAAAGATCAAAAGATAAATCATGTTACTTTAGAAACTAATAATGATATTCCTCTTAAAACCTTTGAGATTTTAATTGTATAATATACACACCTATTCATGATATTTGACTATTGTTAATCACAATTTAAATAAGATCATTCAAACATATACCATTCATGTAGAAATATAATGATATACTTCTCAATATTAAATCACTGAATACATAGGATTTTCATGTTTTTTTCTCACTACTAAACTCCTGACTTCAGTATCTATTTTCTTAGTCACACATTATTTATCAGCTTCTATCTATATCTCATTTCACACTAACATTATCTAGTTAATCAATCATCTAAAAAATATAGAATTAATTAAATAAATAAAATAATTTTTTTCCCACGACCTGTCCCAACGGGGCGAGAACCGTAACTACCCCTAGCCCGCCTCCAATAGGCCAGGGGATGGGGACCATCACTGAGTAGGAATATCGGTCATATGATACGCCCTATCCTAAGGTACATGTATGCATGAATTCATATCCAAGACCATACAATTCTAAAATGTAAAACAACTGATAAACCATGCATGCACACATCTAAATCCCACTATCATCATACAATAACAAGTACCGAAAAAAAATTCAAATACAAGACCACCAAAAAGAGTATAAAACCAATTCCAACCTAAAAGTATAGAGGGGTACTTATATGAAGGTAAAATTCAGAATACACCTCAAATAGTATGTCTCACTAAACTTTGAATGGTCCTAGTCCTCCTTGGACTTTATCAAAAGGTCAATCATCTTCATAAGACAAGACATGTGTGGGAAAATCCCATATAGGGGTGAGTATAAAAATACCCAGTAGACACCCCTAAATCACTAAGAATACAAAAAAAAAGAATAAAATTCATCTTTATATAGGTATATATCTATAGTTCATATAACAATAATATCTAGATATACTCAACAAAGACACATAGTCTTAAAGTTAATTCACATCTGTAATGCTAGTCTAGGGATCCAGGTCAAAGATTCCATATAGCACTCATCCGGAAGAACATGCTCCATGATTCAGATAGAACTGATGGAATCCATCTTAGATGTACTACTCATCAATTATTTATATAGGAAGTATATTATGTAAGTCTAAAGTGAACAATACATAGATGTGGATCACACCCAAGGCCATGGGGTATACAACCAACGAAATCTCAAATAAACCACTAAGTAAAGGATCAGCGCCCACATATTCTTGGTCATGATGATACTAAGAACTTCAACTATGGAAAGATGATGATACAGGATCACACTACATGCCTCATATAAAGATTCCAAAAACACAATCCAAGAAGTCTCACTAAAGGGGTCACTATCCTAAGTGTAGGACTTGATACCGTACTAACCCTCAAGGAATGGATCTAGAGAACGCTGCCTAAAAAAACTTGTCCAAGATGAAAAATAAAAGGAATATTTTCCATATTTTAAGGAG
This sequence comes from Viscum album, assembly GCA_963277665.1. NCBI lineage: Eukaryota > Viridiplantae > Streptophyta > Magnoliopsida > Santalales > Viscaceae > Viscum > Viscum album. The sequence goes on along the minus strand of OY728155.1, from coordinate 157,747,134 downwards.
TACATAGCATTCAATAGAAGTATATGGAATTTACCTTCAGTATTAGGTCCAACCTGTATATCATGGCTCATGCCTGTGTCTGTGTTTGTGCCTGACTACACGACATTTCCGAGCCTGTGTACTCCTGGTCGTGCCCATTTATGATAGTTCATGTCCATTTATGGCTAGTCATGCCTATTCTTTTTCCCATGAACCATCCCAGATACACATTGAGCCTCCAAGTCAGGTTACACACCATTTGATATTTAACTTCTTTGTGGAAGCCATAGCGCTACATCAAGGGTCCCACATGTCATGTTCTGTGGGAATATCCATATCTCGAGGTTTTTCCTCCCACATAATCACCCACTCTTTCAAATCCCAATATGTATATGAATCATGCTAGGAATCATGGATCTACTCAAGTCAAACTTCACTATAAATTGGCCACCAAAATTCCCAAAATAACCCTTCATTGTAGGGTCATTCTACCGTCGCACATCGAAAACACAACCAGGAAACCCAAATCCAAAATTGATCCCTTTTATTTACCTTCATCACATGATCCCCACATAATACCAAGCCTAGATATGCGATATCAAACTTTAGTTCCAAGAAATGGGTGTGCAACGGTTGATTTTCCAATGTTTTTCGAACCGTGGGCTAAGATATTTTCACATGATGAATGATGAAATGGAAAAGAAATTCATAACCAAAAACATGTGGAGCAAACATCATACATTTTTTTTGTTGGCCTTAATTCATTTTAGTTAGAATAATTAACAAATATATAAACAAACAATCATAATAAATCCACAATTCCCAGCTAAATCTAACTTGTACACGCAATACACATGATCTACAAATAAATTTGTTAGTTAATTGAATCATGTTCATCATAGGAATAATATAACATGGATAAATCCAATAAAAAAATTCTACCTAAGTTTGTATTGTTAGATGGAAAATAATAGTTTTGTGTTGTTTGTAATTGGTGAGATCCTTGAACTCTATTACACATCGATCATTGAACCATGATCTGGTTGTCATTCACCAATAGAGGCTCCTCCAACAGCTCATATAAATCTCAATGGGTATGTTTCTAAACCTATGATTTTAACATATCCATATATTTATAGTATTTTATTTGGTCATGTTATCAATTAAATTAATTTATTTAATTTATTTATTTATTTTAAACTTTCACCCATGATCGTGCCTTAACCCAAATGCATGACTCATTCCAGATTTATTTCATAGCTAGGGTAAAACTAACACTTTGAACTAAACTGTGGCCAAATATTACAAATTAAAGCCCATTTTGAAATGTTATTCTAATTTTTAAGGAAAACCAAACACATGTGTATTAAATATATTTAATGTATTTCAAAAATTACTATCAGGAACACTGAGCCTCAAAATCTCACTCTGTCTCCAGACCTAGCTCCAAAAATAATCTATATTATATTCCAAGAAAACATTGAAAAATAGTAGTCATTGCATTCTCCCCACCATGGCGATTTACATCCCAGAAGGTCAAAACAAAAGGTTACACAAAGAGATGTGTGTACTCATACCACAACTGAGTGTCCTGCTCCCAGGTGATCTCCTAAAGATTATATTGCTCCCATCGGACATGCACTAGGGAATCAATTGCCCATTAAGGATCCTAACCTATCAATCCTCGATCTCCATCGAGTACTCAGAAAAGGTACCTCCATCCTCAATATCCAGATCACCCTAGTTGATAACGTGTGATGGATCATGCACATACCTTCTTAGCTACAACACGTGGAAGACATCGTGTACCTGTTCTAACTACGGTAGTATATATAAGTGTTACACCACCTCTCCAACTCTATGTAGTATCTATAAAGGTCCAATTATTCTTAAATATAACTTTACATTGTGGAAAAATCTCTGAAACCCTTATCAAGGTGAGACCCTCAGGAACACATGGCCTTCCTCCTTTAACTCCATAGATCTCCATCGTCAGTCTTCCTAATATTTATGATGGCTCTGTGCAGTCCTCAGCTACTCCTGGATTATTTTCACCTTCTCTATAGTGTCTCTCACAAACTCTGGTCCCATGAGTGTTGAATCTCCTAGATCATTCCAATAATGTGGTGACCTACAGGGTTTCTCATGAAAGGCCTTGAATGGTGACATAATAATGGTGTAATGGTATCAATTATTTTATGAAAAAACCCCCCCATGGGTAGATAATCCTCCCAACTACGTACATAGTCCAACATGAAAGCTCGCAGCAAGTCCTCCAGAACCTAAATGGTCTGCTTAGTCATGTCATCGGTCTGAGGGCGAAACTTTTTCCTTAAACATAGATAAGTCCCAAAATCCTCCTATAATCCATTCCCTAACCAAGATGTGAAGTAAAAAATAAAAATTATAAATCATCATTGAGGGAACTCCATTGATTCAAATAATCTATTTCATGTAAATGCATCCCAAACTCTCTACTGAACTTTTCACTCAAATAGCTAGAAGGTGGGAAGACTTGGTGAGTTTTTTTATGATCGCCTAGGTGGAATCATTTCCCCTAGATAAAAATGGTAACCCCATAATTAATTACATGGATATTACATCCCACATATACTTTGTAACCTTAAGGGTTTTAGCTAAATCTATAGGAACCTGATACTCAACCTTTACTTGCTGAAAAGTAAGGCATTGAGAAACAAACTCTACTGATCCCTTCTTCATCCCTAGACACAAAAACTAAAGTCAAATGTCTAGGTATATATATAAGGCCCCATACTTAAACCTTACTTAATCTTGAGTTATTACAAAATTACACATTGAGGATCATTTCAGGTTTAGAGTTTTGGAGAATTAGATCATGAAACTTCCATTACATTCCACATTTAAACAAAGTGGTTACATAAAAGATAGTATTCATTCTTCCCATCAACGAAAACATATTTAAAATAAAACATGGATTCTTTATTGACACATCCTTGACACTATCATCACATCATGTACCTTTCCCTTGACCTGTGAAAAACATTTCAAAAACTTGGGATGAGAATAAAAAGCTCAGTAAGGGTTATAAAAATATGGAAAGGAAACATGAGTTCATATATACATAAGAATGAAATCATACTTTACCAATAAAACATAGGCACTTTAACATACATCATCAAATCATGAATAAATCATAGAAATCATAAGACATAAAAGGTAACTTGAGGAATTCATAACATTCTTACGTAGGGAGTAACCCTCTTGGTTACGTTTGGAATACCCACCACAGTATATTCCCTAAATCTCTTCAGATAAACCTTAACGTTTCACTCCTTCGCATTACCCAATGCATTGGAGAGCTATATCGGGCTCACCCGCCCTTAGTTTATCACGGAACCACCCATCTTCATAACAATGCCCAAGAACCATAACATAATCATAGCACATAACTTAAGCATAAAGGAAATATAACATTCCCACTTTGCAATAACAATATAACATTTTAAGATATTGAAATAATGAACCCATTATAAAAAAACCATTTTCAAAACCATTTAAAACATTTAATAAAGAGATATTTGAATCAAAGTGTCCCATACCACTTTGAAGCTTTTAACATTTTAAAACATTAATATCCATATAAATAAATCCTTAAAACCATTTTGAAAACATGGATATTAATGAGATATATTTATAAGAATAAATCATTAAAACATTTAAAACGATATTTTAGTTAAAGGGTTTTTAATAAAATGAGAGACACTTGAATACAATAATTGAGGAATAAAATTTAATCAGAACTTTGTAGTATCATGAGAATAAAGGAATTCATGATATAATATTCCAAAGGACAGTATATACACCATATAAGAGTGAATTGGTGCATAACAACAATGAAGTATCAAAAGAAATGTAAAATGAGATGAAATCCATTATAAAGAAGGTATCCTTAAATTAAGGATAAATCAATCTCATAATTATGTGTGAAAAATATAAACAAAACCAATATAAGTAGATATTAAGTGTAAAACAATCAAAGGTTATTCACACATATTCAAAGGATGACATATTCAATAACTACATGTTGAACCCAAAGAAATCGAAATTGGGTTAAGAAGTTCCATTGGTAAAATTCGACAGCCTAACAACGTCACATAAAATTTTACAAAAAGGGTTGATGAGAGAGATAAAGGGGATCTCATCACTTGGACATAAAATTTACATAAATAAGGATATAGAAGAACATATCCAAACATAATAGTATGTGAATTAAAAGACATAACAAAATAATTATTTTAATAAAAAAGGAGGGTGAAAGGTCCCCTTACCGAGTTGGGTAACTTTCGCAAAGTACACCCCCTGGAAGAAGGGTCATACAATGAAGATGTAAATACCCATAAATAAAATTATACTACACAAAGTGTATAATAATGGGCAGTACATACACCAATCAAAGTAAATAGTGGAAAACGTAGCATAAATGTCACGGGAATAAAAGTGAGATGAAAAATTCCTTATGAAAACTCGGCAGCCTAACGGCGCCACTTAAAACTTCAAAAAATGGATTTATGAGATAAAATAGGGTCTCCCATAATATTAAAATAAAAAGTAAAGTATGATTAATATAAAATAACATCCCCAAATATAATAAAGATGGGATTAAAAGAAATGACATAAATGAGAGTACTTAAAAAGAAATAGAGAGGTTGGATCTCTTACCAAAATTCGGCAGCCTAACGACGCCACTCAAAACTTCCAAAATGGATTGATGAGAGAGAATAAGGTCTATCATCACTTGAACATAAAAATTACAGTAAGATTAATATAAAATAATATCCCAATAACAAGAAATATGAGCTTTAAAAGGAATGACATAAAAGAGTGTACTTAAAAAGAAAGAGTGGAGTAGGATCTCTTACCTCAAGTCCAACTTGTCTTGTTCGTTTCTTTATATTCCTGAATACTAAACTTTGGTCAATTAATAATTGAATAAGTACCTCCTTAAGAGATTATTATTCAGTTCATATCACATATTATAATGTTATAATAATTGTTTAATAATGTTAGTTCATATCAGACGTTTTTGCCGATGTTTGGTACATGAGTCAAAAATGAACTTGTTTGAAAAAAGATTGCCCATGTAGTTATATGTAAATAATTTCCAGAATATTATTAATGATTAAAATATCATATATATCCATTAAATATTCATTTTATACTATTCCATATCATTTGGAGATAAAAAACGAAAAGCATCGTTCATGGAGACGGTAGGTCGTACGTACGCATGAACGCTACTTTCATTTTTTGTCATATTAATGGAATTAAAAAAAATGAGAGATATATATATATGTTATAATTCCAGAATTATATCCATAATTTATATGTAATATATTACATATATATCCATTATATATATTTACTTATAATATTACATAACATTTTGAGATAAGAAATGAAATGTACCGTTCATGGAGATGGTAAGTCGTACGTATGCATGAACGCTACTTCCATTTCTATTTCATATTTAATGGAATTAAAACATAATGATACATAATAGTATTTTAATTCCAGTATGGTATCATATATAATTTAATTAAATATATCCTTTATACGTACCACATATGGTATTAACGAATCAAATCACTTTGAGGGGGCGGTAGTCCGCACTTCCTTAAATGAAGATATCGTGTTTACCCATAATGGAAACCATAAAGGTACGCCATAAATGAAAAATACAGAAGCCTAAGTAAAACCTAAACATATTAGATATCATATATAAATATATTGTCATCTTAATGGCCACCTTTTAAGGTGTTAGAAGAATGTTGAACAATTATCGTTTCGGGAGGCAGAAATTCGCCATCCACGGAAACAGTATGTTCTTTAACCATTAGATATAGGTGTGTGTAAGTGTAGCTCGAATCCTTATTATAAAAACATCCTAATATATTGAAGATACTGTATTTGTTACAAAATAAATGAATAAAAAGAGTTTAGGGGGTTGGAGAAGCAAAATAAAACAAAAGGACACAAGTGAAGACATTACCTTAAAATCGGGTAACTCCCTTTGGTTTGAGCTCAAAGGATTCCTTGGGAAGACTTCTGCCCAAAGTGAGGCTTCAAGGAGTAATATAGGGAAGTTTAGAGACACAATTGGCAGGGTTTGGCCAAGACAAAGGCTTTGTGAGTGTGGGTAAGGAGGTAGAGGTGGGGGGCTTTTATAAGAGGAGAGGAGGGGCAATCTTGTAATGTTACCAAATGTTACTTTATTTTCTAAAGAGATTCTGATTTTAAAGGTCCCACATTAATTTATTTCGAGTATAAGGTGATAAGGGTTCGAAATCCACTCATCCAATAGGTTTTGGACATGTGTAGGTCTTAGATATTACATTATCTTTCCATTTTATTTAAATCGTTAAATAATGAGGTCATCGCTGCATCATCATGATGTCATAAGTAATTTAATTTATTTAATGTCTAAAAATTATTAAAAAAATAATATTATGTAGGAAATATTTTTATCTTTCCAATGATTATTTATAGTAAAAAATATGACTTTTATAACCCCATGTAAAAATTTTTTTAGTAAAACATTTCATGTTTGTGTCATTTTTACTTTAACATTAAATAAAAAGATATTTATGTCATTTTCCAACCAAAGTGGCTCCATGGGGTCCCCAAGTTGACCCATGGATTTTCTTGGTCAGCCATGACACATACAATGAGGGTAGGACATGTTTCTAGGTCATTTCATTTTATTAAAACATTATTCTTACCATAAACTACACTAATTACCTCTAATCGCGATTAAAAACTTAATAAGTTACTATTCACCAAAAAAATTATTTTTATCCCATTGAACCACATTTTAATTCTCAATGACAACCATGTATGTCGGATTTTTGAAATTCAAAACACAAAGATGGCAAAATTTCATTTAAACGGAAAAATCAGTTTTTATAAGTACCACTTAGTGGTTTCACTATTCATCAAAAATTGAAGTTTTTCAGAAAAATCCCAAAAATTCACCCTAATCTATATTTGATATTCCGAATTAAAAAATGAATACTATTTTAAAAAATTAAAAACATATATGTCACATTAATTAATTTAATAATTAATTCCCGTTGTCCGAGCAAATAGCGTGTTTTTATGAAACAATAAGTATCAAAAGATTGACACTAGTTTAAGTCTGATTTCAAAGTGAAATTAGTTCCAACGACCACTATTGGTTTTAATGGTAAAAATATATTATAATTTCACTTTAAAACCAATTCAAACGATAATCTAATCATATAAATAAATTAGATTAAAAAGAGGTTTTGAATTAAAATTCAACATTTTACACTATTCATTAAAAAAAATGAACTTTATCGGAAAGATACCAAAAATTTACACAAAGTAAATTTTGATGTCCCAATTCTTAAGAAGAGTTTTATTTGGTCCAATAGAATTTTTAAGAGTGAACAAAACTATATTTAATGACGTTTCCCCATCAAAAGGCGATAAGTGAACCTTTAGTGAAAACTAGGGCATATACGCCTAAAATTGAATTCTTTCCGTATTTTAAGCCTTTATCTTTTATTGGATAAATGTAAAAACATTTAAAAACATATATAATCATATTTTAGTTATTTCTATCCATTCCCGCCAATACAACGGCTACATGTTAACTACCATTTAAAATAATATTATTTTATTATTAGAGTGCAACGTAAGATTCCCAAGAAACTCGTTGTTGCGTGTTGGGTACGCCATCGAGCATAGCGTCCCCTTTAAAGTCATATTAATATTTTATTCACAAATATGGATAAATATGAAAATTTCATATTCTTTATTTACCTGGGGTGTTACATCCTTCCCCCCTTTTGGGAATTGCATCCTCGGAATTTTTAAAATTGAGCTTGGAAACATCCTTGAAAGTACCACATCGGAACAAGAGTCGGTAAAACAATCACTTTAAAATAAAGGAAGATAATTACAGAGGTCACCCAAGTTAACCCATACTAGGATTCCATGTAGAAAAACATGGACATGGAAGGAAAAGCAAAGGGTCATGTTCTTGAGGGAGAGTGATAGTAAACATGTCTAGGAGAAAGTTAACCATAAGAAAATCACAAACTTGTGATGGGTTAAATGGTATTTGATTACCCAGTAGGAAAAGTTAATAGACAACATTTTTGTTTTAAGTTACATTTTATTGAGAATTTATTCATAAGGAAACATAATCACTTATCATGTTGACTTTCAACTTTTACTAGATTCCTTAATCAAACTCATATTTTTTTCCAAAAGATGAGTATTTAGGGAGACTTGTTCGCATTAAGAGTACTATAATCAACTTCTAGAGAATTGCCTAATCCACCAAAGAGAACTATATACTTCTCATATCTTTATACCTTAACCAAAACCAAAACCAAAAAGGTTAGTACAAGGTCAGATAATCCAGAAAAAGATAACCCTTTAAAAAGAAAATCTATGCTTAATCTCCAAAATTTGCCCAACAAAACCCATAGTTCAACGAGGACCATCCGATAAACAATTTGTCCATAAAATTCTTCAAAGTAAACCAATATAAGATTTAAACCGAAATATTTGAAGGATTTAGTCACATAGTCTTCCAAGTAAAATCGTAACATTTATCTCCAAACAACATCAGTTGCTCCTAAAGTCTCGTATTGAAAAGTAATTAACCTAATCACATATCCTCCATGATAGGTTAGTCATTTTCATAAATAACCCAAAATCAACTTACTCTTAATTCATAAAATCATATAACTAAAAAGAATCAGTAAAACTAACTAGGGACTTCACGTAGTCCAGTGGTAGGCGATAAATATCAGTCGCACTTTGGTTGTGGGTTCGATTCCCACAGCTTTGTCCGACGCGACGGGTAGTCACACGGTCTGTGTGTTGTCCTTTTTACAAAACTATATAATTCTCAAATCATTCCCCAAAAAGAGATAAAATCATCAAAAATAACCATAACATAATTTAACCTCAATTTTATCTCATGCCTTTCACTTCCATCATAACATATAGTAACCCATAATTACCTCAAAAGTAAGGATCATATAAACTCTAATGGTTAACTTTATAATTATTACCTGAACTTCCACATCGATTGGTCATCTCATACATGATGCATTAAAGATCATACCAAGGTTCAAGTGGTTGATCATGACTCCTTGATAGTTGGTTTAGAACAACCACGAGTTTCCTCATTGAATCCCCCATTTTATCTAGTATCTTAATCATAGAACCACCATAGTTTCCTTCAAACCTGTTGTCTCTTTGGTGCCTGCTAGATCCATCCATTCCCTAAAAACAAAAATGTCAGTGTGAGTATATCAACAAAACCATCATGTACTAATGAGGAAGGTAAACACTAAGATAGACTTACTCATTCACTTTATCTAAAACTAGGACTCTTTCTCAAATCCTAAAGATTATGGTAATGCCACTTATTCTTAAAGAATACCCTAACCTCTAAAGTTATCTAAACCAACCATTGATAACTACTATAAGGCCCCACCCTTAAACCTTACTTAATATTGAGTTATTACAAGATTACACATTGAGGATCTTTTCAGGTTTAGAGTTTTAGAGAATTAGATCATGAAACTTGCATTACATTCCACATTTAAACAAAGTGGTTACACAAAAGACAGTATTCATTCTTCCCATCAACGGAAACATATTTAAAATAAAACATGGATTCTTTCTTGACACATCCTTGACACTATCATCACATCATGTACCTTTCCCTTGACCTGTGAAAAACATTTCAAAAACTTGGGATGAGCATAAAAATCTCAGTAAGGGTTATAAAAATATGGAAAGGAAACATGAGTTCATATATACATAAGAATGAAATCACACTTTACCCATAAAACATAGGCACTTTAACATACCTCATCAAATCATGAATAAATCATAGAAATCATAAGACATAAAAGGTAACTTGAGGCATTCATAACATTCTTACGTAGGGATTAACCCTCTTGGTTATGTTTGGAATACCCACCACAGTATATTCCCTAAATCTCTTCAGAGAAACCTTAACGTTTCACTCCTTCACGTTACCCAATGCATTGGAGAGCTATATCAGGCTCACCCGCCCTTAGTTTATCACGGAACCACCCGTCTTTATAACAATGCCCAAGAACCATAACATAATCATAGCACATAACTTATTCATAAAGGAAATATAACATTCCCACTTTGAAATAACAATATTACATTTTAAGATATTGAAATAATGAACCCATTATAAAAAAACCATTTTCAAAACCATTTAAAACATTTAATAAAGAGATATTTGAATCAAAGTGTCCCATACCACTTTGAAGCTTTTAACATTTTAAAACATTAATATCCATATAAATAAATCCTTAAAACCATTTTTAAAACATGGATATTAATGATAAATATTTATAAGAATAATTCATTAAAACATTTAAAACCATATATTAGTTAAAGGGTTTTTAACAAAATGAGAGACACTTGAATACAATAATTGAGGAATAACATTTAATCAGAACATTGTAATATCATGAGAATAAATTAATTCATGATATAATATTCCAAATGACATTATATACACCATATAAGAGTGAATTGGTGCATAACAACAATGAAGTATCAAAATAAATGTAAAATGAGATGAAATCCATTATAAAGAAGGTATCCTTATATTAAGGATAAATCAATCTCATAATTATGTGTGAAAAATATAAATACACCCAATATAAGTAGATATTAAGTGTAAAACAATCAAATGTTATTCACACATATTCAAAGGATGACATATTCAACAACTACATGTTGAACCCAAAGAAATCAAAATTGGGTTAAGATGTTCCCTTGGTTAAATTCGACAGCCTAACGGCGTCACATAAAATTTTACAAACATGGTTGGTGAGAGAGATAAAGGGGATCTCATCACTTGGAAATAAAATTTAAATAAATAAGGATATAGAATAATATATCCCAACATAATAGTATGTGAATTAAAAGACATAACAAAAGAAGTCTTTTAATAAAAAAGGAGGGTGAAAGGTCCCCTTACCGAGTTGGGTAACTTTTGAAAAGTACACCCCATGGAAGAAGGGTCATACAATGAATATGTAAATACCCATAAATAAAATTATACTACACAAAGTGTATAATAATGGGCAGTACATACACCACTCAAAGGAAATAGTGGCAAACGTATCATAAATGTCACGGGAATAAAAGTGAGATGAAAAATCCCTTACGAAAAATCGGCAGCCTAACAGCGCCACTTAAAACTTCCAAAAATGGATTTATGATATCAAATAGGGTCTCTCATAATATTAACATAAAAATTAAAGTATGATTAATATAAAATAACATCCACAAACATAAGAAATATGGGCTTAAAATAAATGACATAAATGAGAGTACTTAAAAAGAAATAGAGAGGTTGGATCTCTTACGAAAATTCGGCAGCCTAACAGTGCCACTCAAAACTTCCAAAATGGATTGATGAGAGAGAATAGGGTCTATCATCAAATGAACATAAAAATTATAGTAATAGTAATATAAAAGATTATCCCAATAACAAGAAAGATGAGCTTTAAAAGGAATGACATAAAAGAGTGTACTTAAAAAGAAAGAGTGGAGTAGGATCCCTTACCTCAAGTCCAACTTGTCTTGTTCGTTTCTTTATATTCCTGAATAATAAACTTTGGTCAATTAATAATTTCCTGAGTACCTCCTTTAGATATTATTATTCAGTTCATATCACATATTATAATGTTATAATAATTGTTTAATAATGTTAGTTCATATCAGACATTTTTGCCGATGTTTGGTACATGAGTCAAAAATGAACTTTGAAAAAAGATTGCCCATGTAGTTATATGTAAATAATTTCCAGAATAGTATTAATGATTAAAATATCATATATATCCAGTAAATATTCATTTTATACTGTTCCATATCATTTGGAGATAAAAAATGAAAAGCATCGTTCATGGAGACGGTAGGTCGTACGTACGCATGAACGCTACTTTCATTTTTTGTCATATTAATGGAATTAAAACAAAATGAGAGAGATATATATATGTTATAATTCCAGAATGATATCTATAATTTAGATGTAATATATTACATATATATCCATTATATATATGTACTTATAATATTACATAACATTTTGAGATAAGAAATGAAATGTATCATTCATGGAGACGGTAAGCCGTACGTACGCATGAACGCTACTTCCATTTAAATTTCATATTTAATGGAATTAAAACATAATGATACATAATAGTATTTTAATTCCAGTATGGTATCATATATAATATCATTAAATATATCCTTTATACGTACCACATATGGTATTAACAAATCAAATCACTTTGAGGGGGCGGTAGTCCGCACTTCCTTAAATGAAGATATCGCGTTTACCCATAATGGAAACCATAAAGGTATGCCATAAATGAAAAATACAGAAGCTTAAGTAAAACATAAACATATTATATATCCTATATAAATATAGTGTCATATTAATGGCCAACTTTGAAGGTTTTCGAAGAATGTTGAACAATCATCGTTTCAGGAGGCAGAAATTCGCCATCCACGGAAACAGTATGTTCTTTAACCATTAGATGTAGGTTTGTGTAAGTGTAGCTAGAATACTTCTTATAAAAACATCCTAGTATATTGAAGATACTTGATTTGTTAAAAAATAAATGAATAAAAAGAGTTTAGGGGGTTGGAGAAGCAAAATAAAACAAAAGGACACAAGTGAAGACATTACCTTAAAATCGGGTAACTCCCTTTGGTTTGAGCTCAAAGGCTTCCTTGGGAAGACTTCTGCCAAAAGTGAGGCTTCCAGGAGTAATATAGGGAAGTGGAGAGACAAACTGGGCAGAGTTTGGCCGATCCAAAGGCTTTGGGAGTGTGGGTAAGGAGGTAGAGGTGGGGCCCTTTTATAAGAGGAGAGGAGGGGCACTCTTGTAAAGTTACAAAATGTTACTTTATTTTCAAAAGAGTTTCGGATTTTAAAGGTCCTACATTGATGTATTTAAAGTATAAGGTGATAAGGGTTCGAAATCCACTCATCCAATAGGTTTTTTACATGTGTAGGTCTTAGATATTACATTATCTTTCCATTTTATTTAAATCGTTAAATAATGAGGTCATCGCTGCATCATTATGATGTCATAAATAATTTAATGTATTTAATGTCTAAAAATTGTAAAAAAATACTATGATGTAGGAAATCTTTTTATCTTTCCAATTATTATTTATAGTCAAAGATAGGACTTGTATAACCCAATGTAAAAATTGTTTTAGTAAAACATCTCATGTTTGTGTCATTTTTACTTTAACATTAAATAAAAAGATATTTATGTCATTTTCCAACCAAAGTGGCTCCATGGGGTCCCCAACTTGACCCATGGATTTTCTTGGTCGGCCTTGACACATCCAATGAAGGTAGGAAATGTTTATAGGTCATTTTATTTTATTAAAACATTATTCTTACCATAAACTACACTAATTACCTCTAATCGCGATTAAAAACTTAATAAGTTACTATTCACCAAAAAATATTTTTATCCCATTGAATCACATTTTACTTCTTAATGACAACCATTTATGTCAGATTTTTGAAATTCAAAACACAAAGATGGCAAAATTTCATTTAAACGGAAAAATCAGTTTTTATGAGTACCACTTAGTGGTTTCACTATTCATCAAAAATTGAAATTTTTCAGAAAAATACCAAAAATTCACCCTAAGCTATATTTGATATTACGAATTCAAAAATGAAGACTATTTTAAAAAATTCAAAACATATAAGTCACATTAATTAATTTAATAATTAATTCCCGCTGTCAGAGCAAATAGCGTGTTTTTATGAAACAATAAGTATCAAAAGATTGACACTAGTTTAAGTCTGATTTCAAAGTGAAATTAATTCCAACGACCACTATTGGATTTAATGGTAAAAATATATTCTAATTTCACTTTAAAACAACTTCAAAATATAATCTAATCATATAAATAAATTAGATTAAAAGGAGGTTTTGAATTAAAATACAACATTTTACACTATTCATTAAAAAAAATGAACTTTATCGGAAAGATACCAAAAATTTTACACAAAGTAAATTTTGATGTCCTGATTCTTAATAAGAGTTTTATTTGGTCCAATAGAATGTTTAAGAGTGAACAAAACTATATTTAATGACGTTTCACTATCAAAAGGCGATAAGTGAACCTTTAGTGAAAACTAGGGCATATACGCCTAAAATTGAATTCTTTCCGTATTTTAAGCCTTTATCTTTTATTGGATAAATGTAAAAACCTTTAAAAACATATATAATCATATTTTAGTTATTTCTATCCATTCCCGCCAATACAACGGCTACATGTTAACTAACATTTGAAATAATATTATTTTATTATTAGAGTGCAACGTAAGATTCCCAAGAAACTCGTTGTTGCATGTTGGGTACGCCATCGAGCATAGCATCCCCTTTAAAGTCATATTAATATTTTATTCAAAAATATGGATAAATATGAAAATGTCATATTCTTTATTTACCTGGGGTGTTACAATATATTTTACACACCCATATGTACCACCAAATTATATATATATATATATAACTCTCTCAAAACCTCCTACCACAACACCACTGGTATCAGGATGTGTCCTATGAAAAGAAAGACATGATCCATATCTTCCTAAAATCCATCATGAGCATGTCCAGGGGATATCTGGGTACATAGGGTCTCATAGTCAGTATCCCCAAGTTCTGCCTCCCTGAATCATAGTAAAATAATAGGGTTAACAACCATAGATTTGATGTAAGATGCTCTATCCCCATTTATAAAGGATAACTTGAATGAGGCCAACTGTTTTTATGTCTCACTCAGCAACTATGAAAAAGATCTCCTATTAAGATAATCTACTACCATATTCCCTATACCATGATTATAGACAATCTTGAATTCATAATCCTTGAGTAACTCTAAGCATCACCACTCTCTCAAGTTAATATCCTTATGAGAGAAGATATACTTGATACTCTTGTGGTCAAAATAGATGATAAACCTCTCACCCATCAGGTAGTGTCGCAACATATTTAGTGTGAAAACTACTACTACTAACTCAATATCATGGATCAAATAGTTTTGATCATCTGGTATCAAATACTATGAACCATAGCAAATCACCAACTACCTATGCATCATAACACAACTAATCTTGGTTCCTGATGCATCACTGAAAACTACATACTCGACACTCTGTTCTAACAATATCAATAAGGGAGGGCTCATCAATCTCTATCTCAACTCTTACAAAGATTTTTGGAACCTCTCTTCCCACATGAAAGGATTCAACTTTTAGGTCAAATATTTCATGGGATATTATATACTAAAGAATTCACATATGAATCTATGGTAGTAGCCTTCCAACCCAAGGAATATCCATACCTCTTTCACACTTTTGGGTAGCTCCCAACCTAACATTTCCTTGACCTTAACTGAGTCCATTACTACACCATATACTAAGATAACATGTCCTATAAGGTGGACCTCATAAATCCAAAACTAGCACATTAAGATCTTCCTACAAAGTTGGTGGTCTTGGAGTACATCAAGAACCATCCTCAAGTGTCTTGCATGCTCCTCCTCATACACTGAGTACACTATGATATCATCAATGAAGACTACCATGAACCGATCTAAGAATGGATAAAGGATCTGATTCATGAGACCATGAACACTGATAGGGAGTTTATCACATCAAATTTCATCACAAAGTACTCATAGTGACTATAGAGACATATGAAATCTATCTTCGGTATATCATCATTCCATACTCAAAGCTGGTGATAGCCTGATATGAGGTCAATCTTTGATAACTGTCATTCCCTTATAAACTGGTCAAAGAGTTCATTGATCCTCAGTAGTGTATACTTGTTCCCAATAGTCTTCTGATTTAGGTAATGTTAATACACACAAAAACTCAAGCTCCCATCCTCATTTTCGACAAATAAAACTGGGGATGCCCAGGGTAAAACACTATGTCGAACAAATCCCATACTTAGAAAGTCCTCTAACTACACCCACATCTCATCAACATCTGGGGGATATATCTGAAATGTTGGAGCAGATATCAGGTTCATCTAATGGTATATATCAATGCATAAGTCTATCTATCACCTGGGACCTAATCCTGGAACATCCTTAGAAAATAAGTCCTTCTAATCCACCACCATTGTAGGGAACTAAAAACTCATAAATTCCACTACACAAAGGGTAATGAAATATAAATGATGAGAAATTGGATGCACCCTCCTATGAATGAGCACATCCTATGAATCCTGGGTTTCCTTTTCACCCACAAAGGAAAACCTGGTCCCATTACTGCAGACACACTGCATCCTATGTATGAAATAGTCTACATAGGCCTGAACAGTAGATAACTAGTCCATACCTAAGATGATGTCATAAGTCCTCACCGCTAATATAGAGATAACCAGGTATAAACTCTTGCCTCCAAGAGTCAGGTCGCATTTTCGGCACAAGTGTGTGATTGCTAATTCATATTCAGTGGGAGTCTCCAAGCGTAATGGTCAAGCCAAGGGTTCAACCGGAATATATAAGACTCAAACCAGATAAATAAAGGAATGAATAGAGCATATGTTAATCATTACAGCAGTTGAGGTGTAAAAGATATATATCACCTCATATCATCTTTGGAGACATTGGTTCATAAGCCTCAACCGCCTGCATCTTCCCTCACCCATGTACTCTAGCTCTCTAATCCTGATGTAGACCAGCTAGGGGTGGTGGTGGTAACAAGTTGAAACATCTACCACATACAGCAGATCTCCCAACTCTATTTCCATGTTATCCACCATGCTTAATTTTCTTCTCCTACTATTACCTTTACCTAGGAGTCTCATCCGCTATCTCTCTGTCAGTTGTACAGCGGGTTGGACAATCTCGTGTAGGATGTATCCTACCATCACAATAGTAGCACTGACTCTCCATGGTCTAACTAGAACCATCCTATTAGACATGAATTATAGACCTATGTCTTGGGATCACCTACTAAAATACCTTGCGCTTCCAAGTCACTGAGAGTGATGCCAGCTCCCAAATTCCGAAGTCTCTACCCTTGTGTGCCCACTATCGGCAACAACTGTTTGCGTCTTCTCATCTAGGAAACTATAAACCACCAAGGAATGCTCTAGAACCCCATATAGGTAGGAATTCATAATGTTATAGATCTGGATCATATTTCTCAATGTCGTACTTTCTCAAATGTATGAGCCTAAAAGAACTGATCATAAACCATTTCGATCAAGTACCTAGAGAGGTCAGCGAACCTTGATGAATACTTAGCCACTGTCATACCACCCTGCTAAATTAATAGAAGCTTCTGGATATTTAAATCACTCATCATAGCTGGATAAAACTTATCTCTAAAAAATCACTCAAACTCTGACTATGATAGAGTCTCCTGGTCATATGAATAAGTTACTAAACCTTACAATCATTCTATAGATCTACGAAAAGGTTCATTGCCAAGACCACCATCTGATTTACTAGTGTCCTGAAAAGATGAAAAACTCATGTCACCACCTCAAAGAAAATATCAAGCTGCATATCAGTTAGAATCACATAAAAACTTGAGGGGTCACTATCACTAAAACTCATAATGTGTGCTCAAACTATGCACTTCATCTACTAGTACTGTATGTATCATATTATACTCAATAATTGGTGGTATAACTGGTGAACCACTTGGAGGTAACATGTAATGCCCCAAACACAAAATCTCAAATCCAGTTAATTACTAATTACATCGGCATGATTAAAATGAATGAATCTCGTAGGAACAATCAGTTTAGTAGTCTTGAAGAAACTAGATACATAAATGTAACACATATTACATTGTGGAAGGTAAAAATACATTACATAACAAAAAATAATAAATTTCATCCACAAGAACTCAAAAAATGGTCTCTTCCTCATAACCTATTTAAGGTAAGAAAATGAAAGGGGTGAGTACAAATGCTCAGTAAGGGTTACAAATAGAGAAAGTATGAATCAACAATAACTGAATCATAAACAATTTGACATAGTCAATATGGCATGGTTAATAAATGAAAAACACATGCCATTAATAAACTGAATGAAACTACATACATGGATTTTTTCATAGTAAAAACCTCATGAGTAGTAATAACTAAAAATGAACAAATAGATATTCTTACTAATTTGATGTCATGTATCTGGCACATGATACCACTATACCATAAAAAAGTTATAAGTCTTTGAGTAGAAACCTGTATGATTTTTTGAAATAAATTTTAAGGGTTTTTCTCCAACTTATTTGTCTTACAAGACTTTTCTATGCATATGTGGGCTATAGCAGGCCCTGTGATCGCAACACGATTCACTGTTTCATTTTCACCCTTACATCACTGTTCTAAACTTGTTTTATATTGAAAATTATAAGAATAATTCCAAATTTCATTCAATTTTTGAATCATTTATTTTGTTTTTATCACTGTTAAAAATGGAAATGTTACTTTTTTATGATTCCATTGCAGGAGGAGGTGATTTGGAGGACTCATGATGATGTCCAAAAAAATGGGTCAAACTGTGCAAGATCCATGCACACCAGTGGACCCATCTGCCCACTGCTCCTGAACTGTGCATCTAAATGGGATACAATTTTGTGTAATTATAAAAAATTCATTGGTCTACATTTCATCTGAAGGAACCCAAGATCCATTCAGACATCTGGTGGCACAACTGACCTGATCTGTCCAGAACACCGAATCTGCATGAAGTCAAAAGTGGTGTGTTGTGATCTGTCCATATCTCAAGATCTAGTTGTCCAAATTGTTACAAACATTCATTGGAGATATCCAAGATTTTTGGATACAACTTTTGTATTTTCTCCAAATCTAG
The DNA here is from genome assembly GCA_963277665.1 of Viscum album. NCBI lineage: Eukaryota > Viridiplantae > Streptophyta > Magnoliopsida > Santalales > Viscaceae > Viscum > Viscum album. The sequence continues at coordinate 157,728,192 of OY728155.1, read as the reverse complement.
ATAAGGCTATATGGAGGTCGAAACCCATGTGACAAGTGGTGTTAATAAATATGTGTTCTCAAAACTAGCTTCCCATTTTCCTATAAAATGAAACCATGGGCTCCCCATTTGGAAGTTTGACTAGGAGGAAAATATATAGTATTTTGGAAACCCAAAGGATTCCTCTCCTCATCCACGAAGTTATGGAGGCCCCTAGCATCATAGGGTGGTCGACAATGAAGAAGGAGTTCCACCCGAGCCTTCTTCTCCTCTTGATGGAGAGCTAAATGATTCATGATCATTTCAAGAGAGATACACATACTTGGGGGGTAGTTTAGTCACTTGATACTCTACTAGTTTTTTATAATTTGTGTGTGTATTATTTAACTTGTGTTTTATCTAAACATGTTTCTCCTCTGAATTCATTTCTTGGGTTTAATTAAGGGAACCTCTTTTCATTTCAGCATCGATTGGGTTGAAATTTAAAGTAAGAAACTTGGGTTGTTATAAATGGGAAACACAAGGCTCCTCTTTCTATTGCATATACAAAAGATATTAGTATGCTTTGGTAGCCATTAATCTGTTCTAGATGTCCAAACCTTGACAACATGATTGTTGTGTCAAGGGTTGGTACTCTGTGAAATGTTTTGAGAGGCCAGAGGGGAATCAAGATCTTGACAACCCTCAACCAAAGAATTAAACAAAACCATGTGAAATTTTCATAACAGTGAACTATCCAATATGTGTATTGAACATGAAGTGATCTCATTATCAACTATTAAACACTTTATTTATCAACTATTAAACTCTTTAAATCAAGTCATTCTCTTAAAACTCTTTTCAAACAACCCCCTCTTTTGTTCTTCTTATTAAAAATTCACATTATAAAACCACCAACGCTCCCTGAGATATAACCTAGGGTCTTCCCTAGACTACAAAATATTTTTTAAATCACTATCAATTTGATGTGTCATGACTATGCATTCAAATTTTGGCGTGGTTTCCAGGGAGTGCTTTGGTTTTACTGCATGTTTTTTATAAGATTTTTGTAATTTTTGTGAATATTTATTTGTTTTATCTTCTTCTTTTTCATATACGTTTGTATTATAATTTATTTATTCTATAGGTTATATTCATGACGTGTTCTACTCCTAGAGACTTACCACCTTTCGAACCTGAACTGGTGAGGATCTTACTTCAGTGACCTCAAGATGCACAAGACAACCCTTTGAAGGAGGACACACCACAACTCGAGACTTTTCTAAACCCACCTTCTTCTGGAAAAAAATTAGAACATGAAATTAACATATTTAAAATGGATGAAAACAATAGAACACTAAAATAATTAACCTCGCCAGATGTTGATATCTAACCCACTTACATTCAAATGCAAGGAGAGGCACCCAATTTTGAACTAAATCTAGTTTAAATCATTTATTACCAATATTCCATGGACTTTCTGGAGAGAATCCACACAATAATCTTAATGAATTTCATAACATGCGTTATAAATTAAAACCTGAAAATGTGGATAAAGAACAAGTGAAGCTCAGAACATTCCCATTTTCATTGTAAGACATTGCAAAAGTCTGGCTTTACTATGTTAATTCACCAATTAGAGGCTGGGCAGACATAAAACGCCTTTTTCTTGAAAAATATTTCCCAGCCTCTCAAACTGCAACTATAATGAAAGAAATATGTGGTATAATAAAATCTTTAGAGGAAACATTACACGAATATTAGGAGCTCTTTAAAAGGTTATGTTCAATCTGTACACACCACCAAATAAGTGATCAACTTTTAATTCAGTATTTTTATGAAGGTTTAATTCCTATTGACCGAAATATGATTGATGTTGCTACAGTTGGTGTGCTAGTTGATATAACCCCAATCGCTGCAAGGACCATAATTGAGAACATGGAACAAAACACTCAACAATTCAGTTCAAGGTCTAATGTACCCATTCGAGGTGTCCATGAGGTGAAAAGTACCGAATTTGAGAGGAAGGTGGACATGATGTTTGAAGAGTTAAGTAGCCCTCTTTGACAACATTCTATTTCCCAAGGAAAATCCCAATATCCTCCTCCCATCCATTATGGTATATGTTCTTCTGACAACAACTACTCTGATCAATGTGCCTAACTAATAAAAACTTCTGGGAGTTGTGAGGAAATCTTTCTAGGATTCTTCTATAACCAATCCTTTAGGAAAGAACCATACTATCAATTCAATCCTGGGTGGAAAGACAAACAATCCTATAGGCCAGGGGGTATTCAAACCAACCTCAACAACCATGGAACTAACCAGGGTAGAGTTTTTAACCACCACCACCCAGAAATCCTCAACCACAACAAATGTATTTCCAAAAAAACCCTTCCAAAACTCAATCCTATCTTAGATTACATGGTGAAACAAATGGATTCCAACAATATGCAATTCCAAAAAACCACCCAAGATTCCATAAAATACCTAAAAACCCAATTAGGCCAACTTGCCAACTTGGTGGGGGAAATCTAGATCCATGGGTCGGGTAAACTACCTTCACACCCAATATTTAACCATGGAGATAAAGGAAATGTCTGTTCCATCACCCATCAGAGTGGAAAAAAACTAAAAATCCAAATGAACCCTCCACTAGAGTCATCCCCTACTAAGGAAACCACCATCCCAACTAATGGAAATTCTTCAAATTAGGTAAAACCTTGTCCTAAGATAATCCCCTCCAAAGTAAAGAGTGTGTCTATTGATGAGTCACCTATCCCAATAATCCCTCTTCTATTTCCACAAAGGGCCACCCAACCTTGAAAAAAAAGAAACTGAACTCAATAAGGAAATTTTGGAGACTTTCAAAAAAGTGTAGGTAAACATTCCCTTGATTGATGCTGTGAAAAAAATTCCAAGATATGCCAAGATTATAAAGGATATTTGTACACACTGATGGAGACTTCGAGGTGATGATAGGGTGATCTTGGGGGGGAATGTTTCAGCATTGATAGAGCCATCACTTCCCACCAAGTGAAATGATCCTGGAACATTCTCAATTCTGTGCACCATATGGGAGTATTATTTTTCTAATGCTATACTTGATTTAGGTGCTTCTATAAATGTGATGTCTCACTCCATTTACTCTACATTGCAAGTCGGGGAACTAAATCCCATTAGAATTATTGTTCAATTGGTTAACCGGAGTACCGCACACGCCTATGGTGTGTTAGAGGATGTTCTTGTGAGGGTTCAAAATTTAATTTTTCCTGCTAACTTTTATGTTTTTAAAATGAAGTATGATGGGATGAATGGACAAGGCCAAATTATATTGGGGAGACCCTTCTTGAAACCGCCAAAACCATAATTAATTTCTACAATGGTACATTTTCTATGGGTTTTGGTGGTGACATTTTCCACTTCAATATCCTTGATTCCACGAAGCACCTCTTAGAAGAAAATTCCTCTCTATCTCTTGGTTAATTCTATAGATGGACTCCCTTCCCGTGAAAAAACATCATTTCATTCCCTTGATCCCCTTTCTGAGTTTTATTCATTGATAGAAATTATAGGAAATGATTCATTCATTGATTATAGTAGAGGTCTAGAAAAGTGTCATGCATGTTCATTGATTGATGATTTCTTGAACATTGAGGATCCAATGACAATCGATGATACTGCTAAGCTTGTAAAAGATAATTCCTCTTCTGAGGATGATACCATTGAGAAGTTAGATGATATCAGTGACCTCTCACTTTCACACACACTCCCATCAATCCAAAAAACCCATTAATTGGAATTAAAATAACTTCCTCAAGATTTAAAATATTCATATCTTGATAATAGAAACAAGTTTCTTGTCATCATTTCTAGTTCACTCTCTCTTGAGCATGAATTGAGACTACTTGAACTTTTAAGGGAGTATAAATAAGCTTTGGTATGGACACTTTCTGACATTCCTTATATTATCCCATCAATTTGTACACATCGTGTTTTATTAAATGATGAGGCTAAACCAGTGAGGCAGGCACAACATTGACTAAACCCAAACCTCCTAGAAGTTGTGAAAAATGAGGTAACAAAATTATTGGATTCTGGAATCATTTACCCCATCTCTGATAGCCAGTGGGTCATTCCCATTCAAGTAGTTCCTAAAAAACTATCCTTATAGTAATCAAAAATGAAAACAATGAATTTGTTCCAACTCGTGTGCAGAATAGGTGGTGTGTTTGCATAGACTATCACCAAATAAACCAGTAAACTAGAAAGGACCATTTCCCTTTTTTCATTCATTGACCAAATTCTAGAGAGGCTAGAGGGTAAGTCCCACTACTGTTTCCTTGATGGCTATTCAAGATACTTTTAGATCTATATTTCCCCCAAGGATCAGGAAAAGACAGCCTTCTCTTGCCCCTTTATCACATTTGAATATAGGAGGATTCCATTTGGTTTGTTCAATGCTCTAGGTACTTTCCAATGATGTATGGATACTATTTTTTCAGATTACCTAGATAATTTCATGGAATTTTTCATGGATGATGTCATCGTTTATGGCTCCTCTTTTGATGAATGTTTGAGTAGTCTGGGTTTAGTCCAACGTTGCTGTATTGAAATGAATCTTATATTAAATTATGAGAAATTCCATTTTATGGTATGAAAAGATATAGTTTGGGGGCATGTCATTTCTGGGGATGTTATCCAAGTAGATAAATCTAAGGTGGATGTCATTTCTTCCTTACCATTCCCCAAAAATGTATGGGATGTGTAGTCTTTCTGAGGTCATGTTGGATTTTACCATCGTTTCATTCATGACTTTAGTAAGATTCTACTCCCACTCTCCAGGTTACTCCAAAAAGAAAAATAATATTTTTCTAATAAAGAATGTGATGAAGCTTTTAATAAGTTAAAATGGAGTCTCACGTCACCCCCTATAATCCAACCACCTTGGTGGGATTTACTATTTGAGCTCATGTGTGATGCCTCTAACTATGTAGTTGGGGATGTCTTGTCATAAAGAGTCGATCAAGTTCCATATTCCATTACCTATGCTTCACGTACTTTGGAACATGCCCAATAAAACTACACCACAACTAAAAATGAATTCCTTTCTATAGTGTTTTCCCTAGATGAATTTAGGTCATATCTTTTAGGGTCCAAAGTCATTGTATTCTCCGACCATGCAGCCCTTCGATATCTCCTTAAGAAACTGGAAGCCAAACCACTCCTCAATCATTGGATGCTCCTCCTTCAGGAATTCAATATAGAAATTAGAGATAAAAAAAGGAGCAGATAATGTGGTGGTTGACCATATCAGTAGGATCCACCCATCCTCAGACATTGACCCGTCTCCCTATATTTTTATAAATGGAATGTTTCTTAATGAAAATTTTTACCGAGTGCAAGATGTTATTCCTTGGTGTGCTGAAATTGTAAATTATTTGGTAGCATCTTGCATTCATACTGGTTTCAACAAAAATCAGGCTGGCCATCTAAAACATGAGTCTCGTTGGTACATTTGGGATGACCCCTACATTTGGAAGACCTGTAGTGATCAAGTCCTCCGGTGTTGTGTTCTTAATAGCGAGTTTCAGTCCATCCTTTGGTTCTGCCACACTATTTCTTATGGGGGCCACTTTGGTCCCCAACAGAATGCTCACAATATCCTTGATTTTGGCCTCTTTTGTCCCTTATTTTTTGGGGATTCCCATGACTTTTGTAAATCTTTTCCTTGATTTCAAAGAATAGAGAATGTATCTAAAAGAAATGAGCTGCCACAAAAACCCTTACTCTTCCATGACATTTTTGATGTTTGGGGCATTGAATTTATGTGACCATTCCCCAATTCATGTGGTAACCTATACATTTTTTTTGGAAGTGGATTATGTTTCCAAATTCTTAGAGGCACGAGCTACAAGGACTGATGATTCTAAGGTAGTTGTACAATTTTTGAGAACCCAAATTTTCTGTAGGTTTACCTTACCTACGTTCATCATCAGTTACTAGGGTTCTCATTTCTGTAACTGAACAATGAAATCACTTTTGCATCGATATTAGGTTGTTCATATAGTGTCTACTGCATATCACCCATAAACCAATGGTCAATCCTAGGTGTCAAATAGAGAGGTAAAACAGATTTTTGAAAAAACGTTTCAACCCAATAGATAATATTAGAGCCTCGACTTGATGATTCATTATAGGCATACCATACTTCTTTCAAAACTCCCATTGGAATGTCACCCTATCAGCTTGTGTTTGGAAAGAGTTTTTACCTGCCTATTGAGATTCATCATCGGGACTAGTGGGCCATCAAACAATGCAACTCTAATATTTATGGTGCAGGTGCTCAAAGAAAGTTGCAAATTTAGGAGATGGAGGAAATGAGAAGAGATACATATGAGAACTCCAGAATTTATAAGGTGCAAACCAAGGATTCCAATGACCGTCTCATCCTTCATTGTCAATTCCACATTGGGCAGATGGTCCTCCTCTATAATTCAAGGATGAAGTTGCATCCATGTAAGCTTCATTCACGTTGGTTTAGACCATACACTATTACTAACGTCTCTCCATTTGGTGTTGTCTAGGTTAAAAATGAAGAAACCAAGTAAACCATCACAATTAATGGGAAGTGACTAAAGCACTTCCACAAAACCCTTCCAAAGTCCCTGATGGAGGAACTCCAAGTTCAAGAAGTAGTCTACAAATGACACCCACCAGGTTTTATCCTTCCTTCATGCATTCTATCTTTATAGTGAGGACATTTCACACTCTAGGTGTGGGGGGATGGGTATATTCCTAGGTTAGTTAGTAATTGTCATCATCTTTCTTCTTTTCCTGTTTTTATCTTGATGAATAGTATTTTTACTCCCCCCCCCCTTCTCTCCCACTCAACTTTGTAATGGAATATTATTTTTTTTATTTCCACTTTATCATGGAAAAGGATGCCCGTTTAATCATGGAAGTTATTGAAAATTCATGTGGAATGTATGTATTTCATGTTGTTTTAACATTCAAAAAAACTGATGAAATGTGCATTTTTTCAATAATTCAAGACTATGGTGAGACTTTCTTTTGAAATTTAGTTCTTTGTCAATGATATAAATGGTTGTATCATTTGGAAACCTTTGAGAAGAATGGTTCCCTTTTTTTGAATATTTTAAAGGGAAATTGTGTCACTTAACCTCTCCACAAATTTTTTTTAACCCAACCATGATGTGTGAAAATTTCTTACTTAATGGAAGGTAAATATAAGTTAGGTTTATTTTTATCTACTTTCTAAAATCATTTTTCCATTTGTTCGTTCCTTATCTGATCTATTTCAATACTGTATCAGATTGACCTATGCGTGTGTACCCATTATCTGACTGTTGTACACCCACAAAAAAATAAAAAAAAGTTTTATATTGGTCAGGTCAAAAAACACCCTTCCTCGACCTTTGTTCTTATTAGAACTATTACAATTAGTGTCATGAGGAGATCAAACATGGGTTGGGAGAATAGTGTGAGATTTGTTCCAAGTGTAAATTTTGAAAAATTAATAAATGAGGGTAGTGAATAAATGTACAAAATTTGGGGATATATAGGTCGAGAGCTTATGGTTTGACTTATGGGAGTTATTAACTGAGTGGGTCTTGAAATTTGATTACAAAGGATGTGGGGCAAGTTCGGTGGAAAGGATCTTGTTAGTAGACAATTATTAAAATAACTTATATTTAATCGAAAAAAAAATTGGAACAAATAGAATGAAATAGTTATCAGACACACTTGGAGAATTAGTGACAGGATTAACTTTTGAATTATTTTCTTCGATTCGTATCATGCATTTCTTGGAATTTCATTTGGATACAATTTTTGAGACATTTGTTTCAATGATATTTGAGAATAACTCCTCGGTGTGATTTTTTCATTGATCACATTTCTATCAGGAATTAAATTTTCATTGAATGTTAAATCTTTAAAAAGTTGGAAATATATATATGCATAAATTTTAAATTATGAATTTTCCCAGGAGTGTAAATTTTTATGTGTGGGGGTATGATCGCACCACAATTCACTGTTTCATTTTCACCCTTACACAACTGTGCTAAACTTGTTATATATTGAAAATTATAAAAATAATAACAAATTTCATTCCATGTTTGAATCATTTATTTGGTTTTTATCACTATTAAAAAGTGAAATGTTACTTGTATTGATGATTCCATTGTAGGAGGAGGTGATTTAGAGGACCCATGATGATGTCCAAGAAAAATGGGCCAAACTGTGCAAGATCCATGCACATCAGTGGACCCATCTATGCACTTCTCCTAAACCGCGGATCAAAATGGGATGAAATTTTGTGATATGGTACAAATATTATTGGGATACATTTCATATGAAGGAACCCAAGACTCATTTGGCCATCTGTTGGACCAACTGACCTGATCTATCCAAAACACTGAATCTGCATGAAGTTAAAAGTGGTGTGCTATGATCTGTCCTTATCTCGGGATATTGTTGTGAAAATTATGACAAACTTTTAGTGGGGATAGAAAATAGGAGGGGATATAACTTTTTTATTTTCTCCAAAGCAATATAAGACTATATGGATATTAAAACCCATGTGACCAGTGGTTTTAATAAATTTGTGTGCTCAAAACCACCTTCCCATTTTCCTATAAAATGGAACCTTGGGCTCCCCATTTGGAAGTTCGACCAGGAGGAAAATATCTGGTATTTTCGAGACCCAAAGTATTCCTCTCCTCATCCAAGAAGTTTTGATGGCCCCTATCATCATAGGGGGGTCAAAAATGAAGAATTAGTTCCACCTGACCCTTCTCCTCCTCTCAATGTCAAGATAAACGGTGCACGATCATTTCGAGAGAGCTATACATACTTGGGAGGGAGTTCTAGAACTTTATTCTATACTAGTTTTGTAAAAAAAAATTGTGGATTATTTCACTTACTTTTTATCTAATCATATTTCTCCTCTGAATTCATTTCTTGGGATTAATTAATTGAACCTCTTTTCATTTCAACACCGATTTGGTTTCAATTTCAAGTGGGAATCTTGGGTTGTTCTAATTGGAAAACACAAGGATCCTCTTTCTCTCACACATAAAAAACATAATAGTATTATTTTCTTACAATTAATCTATTATATAAGTTCAAACCTTGAAAACATGATTGTTTTGTCAAGGGTTGGTTCTTTGTGCAATGTTTTGAGAGGCCAGAGGGGAATTAAGATATTGACAACCCTAAACCAAAGAATTAAACAAAACCATGTGAAATTTTCATAACAATGAACTATCCAATATGTGTAGTGAACATTAATTGATCTAATTATCTCATAATTCTAAAAAACCACTTTTATTTATCAACTATTAAACTATTTAATTCAAGTTATTATCTTAAAAGTTTTTTCAAATGACCCCCTCTTTTGTTATTCTTATTAAAAATTCACACTATAAAACCACCAACACTCCTTGAGAGATGACCTAGGGTCTTTCCTAGACTATAAAATCTTCTTTAAATCACTATCAATTTGATGTGTCACAACTATGCGTTCACCCCACCTGTCACTGCAAGTCTAAATCATTCTTTATACATAGATTTAATATAAGTACTCTATGTATTCTCAATATCCATATAGAGTAGATCACACAGATTCAATGATATTTTAATAGTTAAAAAAACATTTCAAATAAACACCGTAAGTAAAAGGGCATACAGCTTAAGAAAATAATCATATCCATGTAACCAGAATTATGGATATATATTATATTTACAATTTCTGATGAAAAATTATCTCAAATGTGCAGTGGATACACCACATAAGAAATATTAGGGGCACAATACCAAGTAAGTCTCAATGAAATGGAAATTGAAACAAAGTCCCTTACCATGTTGTAATCAATTGAGTCATATGACCAAAAATTAATAAAAACAAAATTAATCACAAAATACCATGAATATAAAGAGAATCATGATAATTTATATCAAATTTCACTAAATGATACACCACATGCAAGAAATAAGTGGTGAACAATGAAAATCTCACATAATTAAAATTGAGATAAGAAACCCCTTACCTTATGTCTAAAAGTGTACTTTGATTGATATTAATGACCTAAATAATCAAATTTATATTCATTAATTAATAAGTACAGAACCTCCTATAAATGTAATTTATTTATTATAACCTTATTTGGTTCATTAATTTCCTTTTTTATGGGTTTAAGAGGATCCATTTTATTGTTTTGGAAGCATTTTCTTCCTTGGTTTTCATGATCGGTTTACTTGTATTCATGAATGGAAGTTCATTTGACATGTGTTCAAATATTTAGAATTTTTAAAATATATTATTAGTGAAATTATAGAGATATAAATTATCTTATAATGATTTTGGGTTACATATCATGAGTATGACTTTTTTGATAAAAGATAATGATAAACACTTAGATTGACTTGGCGGTTTTGTGCATAATGAACTTATTTTGTATTATTATTTTATATCATGAGTGTGTAATGATTACATAACATTAAATAAGACTAAAAACAAATATTATGATCTATTTCAACCATAAATTTTTTTCATGACCATAATTGAAGGTGGTAATAAAAATTTAGAACCATTTATCCTTGAATGTGATTAATTAACACATCTCGATCGGTGTTTTCATTTTTAGTATAAGAGAAGAGAAAAAGAGAGATGATGATGAAATATTCCATTAGAATAATAAAATACCATTTCATGTAAGGTAATGAAATTATCGTAGCATTTGTATTAGGGGAAATTAGGAAATAAAAAAATAAAGGAACTCAAAATAAAAAGAAAAGTTGAGAAATCCCTTATGAAAATTCGGCATCCTAACAGCGTCAATTAAAAATTCATAAAATATTTTGTTGAGAGAAAAGGGGTATCTCATCATTATTAAATAATATAGAAATAAAGGGGAATATTTAATGACATATACCAACATAATACAATTTAAAATAAAAGAGAATAACATAAAATTAAAGCTTTAAAAAGAGAAGGGTGGTAGATTCCCTTACCTTATCGAGTAACTCCCAAAACTATATGGTTGGGACCTTGGGGGATTGAGGACACCTTGGTAGGACTCCTAGGGAGGTGAATATATCATAGATTCGAGGATAATAAGTTTTTAATGAAATAAAATAAAGTAATGATTGGGTATATATTTTAAATGAGAGTGAGTTTTTTACTAATTTCAAAGAACACATCCTTAGTGGTTTTTGAAAAACCATGGGCTTTCCCATGGTATTTTCCAATGGTATTATCCACTTGGGACACCTAATTTCATATTTTACTGTAAAAAATTTGACAAAAATTTTATATAAATTATTACAACATTATGTTGTCATTAAACATATCAAAATTTCAAAAATGTATTTTTTTACTATTCACAAAAAAATCAAGTATTTTAGAAAAATCCCAAAAAATCACCCTAGACATTTTTTGACATGTAGAATTAGAAAATGAACTCCATTTTTTGAAAATATTTTTCTAAATATTATTAATTTAATTTTTAATTAAAATCATAATTTATTCAAAACAAGACACATATTTAAAAACATATTACTCATTGAAAAGAAATACAATCATCCAATTATATTTGTCTCTTCACTTATTATCATTCACCAATATATAGTAAATTTGAAAGGACCATTTATAAAATAGAAGATATGATTATATAATTTATAAGAATTTCAATGGAGATTGGGATTAACATATTTCATTGGTTGAGTTATCATATAATATTTTTTTCTACTCAATCATTCAAATGACACCATATGAGGTACTTCATAGAAAGAGATATAGAACTATAAAATTATGGAATAAAGTCATAGAATGTACTTGGGACTAGAAATTTTGTAGGAAATAACAAAATAAGATTCAAAACATTCAATAATATACTAAAATATCACAAATATGATAGAATATTTATGATGAAAATCATCGATGATGTCTAGATTTAAATTTTGGGAAAAACAGTCCTTTGAATTTCACCATTGAATTGGTTCATGATAATAAGGAACAATTGAAAATTTATCCCAAGATATATTGGACATGTTGATATTATAGATCACATGGGAATTGCATCTTAATGGTTAGAATTCCCACTTAGGCTTCCAATAGTGAACAACATCTTCAATGTATCACTTCTCAGGAAATACATACATGGTATGTCACATGTACTAAACCCAAATGTTATATAATGGATCATGATATCACTTTTGAGGAATAACTAGTGATGATCTTAGATCATATAGATAATGTACTCTAAAAAAGACTACTTGCCTTTTTAAAGTTATATGGTGAAATCATAAGTACCAGGAAGTGATATGGGAACCCAAAGATAAAATGAAACAAAAGTACCCTCATCTATTCTCACTTGAGTAATGAAATTTATAGTGTAAATTTATTTAAGGGGGGAGAATGTAGCACCGTATATTTTACTATTATTTTCCTTTTATAGATTCTATGTGTGTCATAGTTAATAATAATATTTCACTCATAATAGAAATATAAATGAATAATGTTTTATTTTATTGTAGTATAATATTATATTATAAAACAAAATAAATATTATTATAATGAGACATTAAAAATATATATATGGAACATATTTATTAAAAATACAAGAGGATGATATATATATAAGAAAATAAAAAAGGATGCATTCTTGAAATATTATTTCCCATGGTCTCCCATGAAAATCATATCATTGAGTATAACAATAGAAAGAGTAAAAAATAATTGATATTGGAAGAAAAAATAATTAATCCATACAAGTAGATGATAGAAGTATTTGAGGGTATGGATATATATTTTCGATGGGTATAAATTTCCATTGGGAATATATAGTTATTTGGTATATGTATTCATCATGTGAAAATATAGTTGTTGGGTAAAAGTGATGAAAGGGATAAAGTATTTTACTATGTGGTTAGTTATAGAGTATTGGATACCAAAATCAAATAACCATGAGATGTATAAATTTTAGTTATTGAATTATTGAGTGTAAATATGAGTAATAAAATTTTCAAATTCATATATAAAGGTATAATATATATAATTAAGTAGTATAATCCATCCATATAAGGCACATTTTTCTAAGCTTGGGAAGGAGGTAACATCAATAGATTTTCCCATTAATGAAGCCCAAGCAAAAAATAAATACTTGACGTTTGAATGTAATCCTCTATAGGATAATTTTAATCTATTGACAATCATTATGAGATTGATGTTAACCTAAAAAGTACCTAAAAAATTTGGCATTATTTATCTCATCTTTAAATATTATATGGATTTCATGAGGGGAAATGTAACTATAAATTAAGATATTATTAATATTTAATTATTGACATTATATAAGTTTCTTTTAAAATTACTTTTATTGTTATTATTATTATAAATATTATATTTATAATTAAAATAATAGTCATATATTTTTATATGTTTAAATAAATATTTAACATCCAAGGAATAATAAATAAAAATATATTCATTTATGATCAAAGAAATAATTTTCTCTCCAAAAACATGTGTTCCCTGTATATTAAGTGTTTTTATTTAAAATTTAATATCATAGTTAGATTTTGAATTTAATAAAATTGATTTTATATTTATAATCAAGATGTAAAAAATATTTATGTGGGTAAATATAAGTTTTTGATAAAAATTATTTTACCATGGTGAGCAGTGAAAATTCCTTGGTAAATATAAAAAATATATTATACATTGTAAAAATGATATATAATTTAATAAAAAATCATCAGAAATTGCAATTTGACATGTCTATATAGTAAACTCATGAAAAACATTCCTTTTTCCATTTATGGGTAACTTTCCATACAAAATTACATTGATTGGATATTAAATAATGGGTATTTTAAAAAAAACTAGTCAAATTGCATCGATAAAAAGGTCATTCTACTACACATTTAAAAACAATCCTAATGATTTTAAGAAAAAAAAATATATCCAATTTTACTCCCCTATAATACATCCTCATGTTAAGAAGCCCCTAGTCACAAAAATAACTCCCAAGGTCTTCGAAACAAATAAGGTCTGTAAGTTAGGATTTAGTCTCTTCAATATAGATAATACATTGTTTATAAAATATTTCTTTTACCTTATAATTTTTAATATTATAAAATTTTATTAACCTATAACATAACATGAAATAAAATTTATTATAATTTTTTAAAATGATATAATAATTAAATAATTTCTTCCACTTGTTTATTCCTCATTTATAGCATGTTCATGTTTGGGTTTATTTACCCCTTTCATGGATGATGTTATTCTATTTCCATAATTATAAAACTAGATAGTTAAAAAATCATAAATCATGTATATATATTTTATTGAATGTTAATTTATGTTTTTTTTATGATTATAAAATGAAAATATTCTGGTTAATATTCATTATTAACTCATCATGGTTGATAAAGTTATCTTAAAATAATGAATTATGAATTACTTATTTGTAAATCATACCCATAAATTCAATGAGATGAACATGGAAATTTATTCATCATTATAAATTTATGATTCTATTACCTTAACTAGTCTAGATATTTTGCATTCATAAACATTGTATGATTATCAGGACAACCATATCGAAACAAGCATGGAACAAGTAGAATTAATAAAATTTGATGATATATATCAACTATAAATAACTAATAAACAAGTAATAAATGAATATTTTTTATTAATATTAATAAAAATCAATATAAATAATCTTAATAAATGGAAAATTAATAAACTAATGTTACTTATACAGAGAATTAGAGTATGTTTGGGAATGATAGAAGATAAGGTAATGGGAAACCATTTTAACCTCACCTTTGATTAGATCTTTCTCTTCAATATTTATGATATTTTATCCTTATATATTTTATTTTATTTAAATATCAAATAAAATTAGATTTTTTGTAATATTTTTCATACATCATTCTAATGAATGATTCTAGATTGAAAGTATAGAAGAATATTTCTCTTCTTATCTCTTTACATTTAGCACTTTCTCTCTCTCTCTCTATTACGTTTTTCTTATATTTTCATTACATAACTTCATTTTTAAGTTTTATATTCCTTATTCTTAAATTAATATTTTATTAACTTTCTCTCTTTTTTTACTCTATTTATTCGCATTTTCAATTTTTATGAAAACATCAAAATTATGAATAAATTTCTTTTAAATTTTCATACAATTTCATCTCTTCATCTTAAATAATTTTATTCTCTTCCATTATTTATTTATCTTTGTCTTATTATTTATATGTCATTTAAGTACCTTTTTCTCATTTATTTATATATGTGTGTGTGTGTGTGTGTTTCATAACTTTAAATTTTTTTTAAAATAAATTCACTCTTTTTTTAAATACTTTAACATAATGAAAATGCTATGAAAATTTTTTCTTGACTTCCTCACAATTACTTCTCTTACTCCAAAGGATTTTTCACTAATTTAAATACTATTTAATATTTCACCCATTGAAAATATATTATGTTATATTTTATATAGGTATTGACATGAACGGTATCATTAAAGTTTTTCCTTTGGATGATTTTCATACCTCATTAAAATATTTATGAAACCCATTTTCTGTTCACATGTCAATAATGGTATAAATTTTAATGGATATTTGATTCTTTTCATGTTCATGTGGAACAAATTTATATGGATATATTATTATTTTATGTGTGGTTCCATAATTATATAATATTATAATTCATTGGGGATATATTTACATATCCTTATATTTTTATGTATAGAACATGGGTAGTGAACCTAGTTCACTGTGTTATGGTCTCAGTATAGAGAGCCTTGACTTATGCTTATGATATCATATGATTGTAATTTTTCAATATCTATATTTTAATCTTCATGTATTTTATTTCATGTTTCATTCTTATATTGATGTGATTTATTTAATATCATTTCATAAACCTTGATTATGAGTTCATACCTATATGTATTTCATATATCATTCCATTATGATGTTATTTATGTTTACTTATGCCTATATAAACTATTCCCCTTATGTTTTCCTCTTACTAAGGTGTTAGATCACCCTTTTTCACGACCAGACCCAGGTCGGGGCTTGAGCTGCAACTACCCCAAGCTTGCCTCCATAGGCCAGGGGTTGCTGACTACCATCGAAGGCACAACAAAATCAGGGAGGCCTTTTCCTAAGAATTTGTGCACACACATGCATCCAACTAAATGAAAATGTGCATAGGGTAAAGGAACAAAAGATACAAGGCTGCTATATAAAACCACAAACATGCATCAATCTCTAAATATTACAAATACAATACAACAAACTGAAAGGAGAAAGGGGAAAAATACACATCCAACCAGAAAAAGTTTCACAACCTAGAAGTAACTAGAAAAATTAAAACACTTGAGGGAAGTAAGGAATATGGGAGAGCCCCGCCCCTGAATCCCAAGTCACAACCACCACACATGGTCCAAGCACCCTGTATCCCTAGCTCATATGAAGTCACGACCAACTTTTTAATTTCAAGGGAACACCAAGTGTGGGAAAAGCCCAAGGAGGGGTGAGTATAAAGATACTTAGTAGGATTACCTAAAGGATCAGGGTAGTATTAAGAGAGTTACAGAAGAGGGGAGTAGTAATAGATACAACTAAAGAGGAATGGAGTAGAGAGAAATTGGTACTGTAGAAGGAGTGTAGATCAACCCAACAGGAGAGTAAAGCAATGTTGTACAAGCACAAGGATCTAGAAATGGTGAGAAGATGAAATTCTCATCGAGTCTTCACTGTCTATAGTAAGAGAGTATACTCATCCAACCACATAAATCAATACACGGAAAGCACTTGGCATACCCCACATGTATTTGCCTCTCTTGGAAGAAGAGTAACCAAAACCCAAGGAGTGGGTACTGAAAATAGAATATATATATGCTCAGTAAAAGAAACTAAAACGTGAGATTAAGGGGATCTCCATATCCCAACATAGCCCCAGAAAATAGTATCCAACAGTCCCAGAAGTAACCACCATTAATGCCTAGCATCCCACACATATGATATGAACTACAAGTCAAAGGGACTCAATCACCGCACCTTGATACTATCTGCTTTGGGAGGCACTGACTCGCCCTCACAATTTTTAGGTAATTTCACAAGGATGAATATCGATGGGGAAATCATCCATCTTTCTCGTGAGTCCAAAGGTACGTCAACCACATCTCCTCATTGTGCTGCAAATTTGAGGGATTTCAAACTCATAGTAGAGGACCCACACCCTAGTGTGTTAGGGGGATTACACTCTAATAGTTGTCTTAGAGGACCCACACCCAGATGTGTCATAGTATTCCACTCTGATAGTCATCGTAGAGGACCCAAGCCCTAATCTTTCAGAGAGATTCCACTCTAATAGTCCTTGTCTAATACCCACACCCTAATGTGTCAGGGGGATTTCATTCTAGTACATCGAGGACCCACTCCCTAGCATGTCAGGGGGATACCACTTAGAACTAACCTTAGGGACCACTTCCCATACCATATGAAGGTAATCCTAAAACTACTCTTTCCATCCCTGTTGGATGGTACCTCTCAGAAAACACCAAGGAACACTGGCCATCCTTACTAGATAGTACCTCTCAGGAAGCACTAAGGAACACTGGCCATCCCTAGTGGATGGTATGTCTCAGGAAGGACTGAGGAACACTGGCCATCCCTGGTGGATAGTACCTCTCAGGAACCATTAAGAAACACTGTCCATCCCTTTTGGATGGTATATCTTAGTAAGAATGTCATTGTAGTCATCTGGTGTCACGCTGGATAGGCATCACTCCCAGAACATCTCGCATTGTATCTCAAAATCTACTACAAGGGGCATCGTTGCATCCTATACATAAAAACACTAAAAATAGTCTACTCACATGCTAAAATACAAGTCCAAAAGAATGAGATATGATAGATAGAATGTTTATAAAGTAATACATGTTGCGTGTGGGTCCCACACGTCATGTGGCCCCACCTCATCATCTTTCCATGTACCTATCCATTCTCTATTACTAAATTGTGAACAAGTACCCCTAGGCATGCTAGTATTCTCCTAGAGGACATGTAATGTCTAGTAAAAAGGTCGATGAGCACACAATGCCCGTCATTGGTCCAGAGGCTCAAAAAAGTAACTTTGCGGACATGCCTCCTCAACGGCCCATAACATTTGACCGCATATCTTCATATATCTTCTCCACTCTCACAAGAGTCTATGTTGACCCAAGTCATGGGTTCTCTTCAAACACAGTAGAAGTATCATCAACCAACATTCCTTTCATGTTTCCACATTTGATGAGATCATGAACAAGGCTTCGTATGTCCAAACGGATCACACTATTGCGATCCTTGCGAAAAAACACGCACGATTGACTATTTAATCACACCAAATGGACCTCTGGTGGAAACTTTGTATTTCACCACATTACATTCAAAATATTTCTCATGGAGACCATGACTTAGTCTCAAAAATAATTATATGGATCACACCATTATAATCCTCTAGTAAAAACACACGTTATGGGCTACTCATTCATCCAAAACAGGTACCTGGTGAAAAGGTTGCATTTCACTGCAACACGTGCGAACTGGGCATCATGGGGCCTAAAACCTTAATTTAGTTTAAACACCTATAAGTCATCTTAAAATTTTCATTCAAGGACTAGGATCACTCCACTGTTGATGGTGCTCTAAATGGATGTTTCATTTAAAAGTTAGGTCTGATACAAGATCCTCAGATAATAATAAATATTTTATTATTATTAAAATTAGGAATTTCATGCAACCAAGAAATGAAACAAAAACTTAAAAGTCACAAACTAGAATAAACAATTATATTCTTGATGAGAGGGACGTGTGACCATAGAGGTCGTGTCAAACGGACGCATTGTTCAAAAGATACAGTTTTTTAAAGTTTTATGGGCCCGATTTGACTCGGTCTGACCCATTTTGGCCGGATCACTCTACTTGGGCTGGACAACTCTGCCAAGCCAGCCTACTCTTGTTGGCCCACTAGAACCTAGGCCCATACTGTTGTGCTCTTGGACTGAACTTTGGCCTTCCATCTCAGCCTCTCTGCCTAGTCAACACACAGCCGACTAGGACCCCATTTCATGGTGCCTTGCTCCCTGACCTGCCTTGTTCGCTCCATCTGGAAGCTCGATTCAATGCAGCTCCCCTATGAACCAGCTTATTATCTCCTCCTAGTCCCCCACCTGACTATATTCTCATATCCAACCATGCCACCGACCTCTGCTCATCCTAGCTCCGATACTCCACTGCCTCGCACACCAGTTATGCCCCATGCTCTGCCTTGCGGCCTCAGCTGCACTGACCACCTCCAACCACTCTCGGCCTCCATCGTGCACTTTCATTAACTTCTGCCACCTCCATCTCTCCAATGGTCCCTTTCGTGGACCATTGGGACTCCTCTGGTTACCCAATTTGGGATCCGTGAACGGATCTGTGATCCTGACAACAAGGGCTTCACAAAACCATCCTCCGCTCATTGATTCCTTGTGGATTCGTTGCGTCCAAAATTTGGTGATGTTTTCTTTGAAGAATGAATGATTAACGAACAAATACATGACTTGAAAATGGATCTATGTATATGTTAGTGTGTCTATCAATGGTTTATTAATGAAACAATAGGATTTAAGGCCAAGGAATGAATTCTCAATTTAAAAACTCCAATCTGAGATAAAAAAAGTAAGAATCCTACCTTGATTCAACTGCTCAACGTTGCCGACACATTTGCCTCGTTTCTACCTATATTTACCAATGATTCGTTCTTGATTCATTGAAGAACAAATGATAGAGAGATTGGTGGGGTAGACAGAGATAGAGAGATAATTAGGGGGATAACCCTAATCCTAAACACGTAAGTGTTCATTTATATAAAAACACTGAAACCCCGGCCAACGGTCGTAGAATCTGAAACCCATCTTCCCTCTCATTTTATGCCACACATAGGTAAAAAACCCATTTATAACTCAAAAGAGATCTCATATTTCCATTTTGAGTCCCCATTGGAAATTTATTTTATTTGGAATTCAAGATAAAATAATTAATTTTAGTTATTTTATTTACAATTTTTCACCTGGGTGATTTTTCTCATAGAATCCCCATACTGACAAAAGTTATACTCTGCCTAGGGTAAATGCCACATTCTGGACTCAACTATGGTCTCATATTTCTAATCTGATCTACCATTTAAGATATATTCCATTTTTTTTATGTTCATAGTATAAAAATACTTGTTTTTTGTATAATTTATTCTGGAAACACTGAGCCTTGGAATTACACATCCTCTTAGTTCCTAGAATTGGAAATATTTGTAAGAATATTCCAAAGTCTTTAAAGGAAAAAATTGTGTCTCTACATCATTCCCCCCTTCAATATTTTTCCCCCAAAAAGAAAAATTAGGGAAACAACTCGAGTTTCTGAGCTCACGCCTAGCTATCCCACTCCCAAGAAAACCTGGATGTTTCCATGTTGGCACAGAATTCAAACCAAAGGGGTGGTCTATCCTTAAAAATCATGCTCCCATCAATGTTGTGCAGGGAAACATGAATTTATCTCCTCACCTACAACACATGGGATACATCATGCACCCAGTCCAACTATTAGAGGTGTGTGATGGTAGAAGGAAACCTCACCATCTCTTTTCACAGTCTCGTACGGCCCAAAGAAACTTAGGGGATAATTTTCCTCCCTGTCCGAACCTCTATATCCCGTGTCACAACTGGAATCATTGTTTGTACCTAGAACATAGTCTCGTGATTCCATCCTTCAGAATATCAATATGGTGAAACACCCAAGGATATTTGGCCACACAAGATTTCAAAGTCGTTGCATCACTACCGAGACTCTCTTACACACTTCAGAAGTGAAGGTGTCATCACCATCGACTAGAGAAAAATGTACCCACCTGCTCCACTAGGGTCAGCTGTTGTGAAGCTAACTGCTCTGAAACTTCCTGCACGAGGAGAGCCTAGTAATTCCTACTAATGGAATCTGCTATAATGCTACCTCTTTCCAGATTATAGGCTATCTTGAAGTCATAGTCCTCCAGGAAGTTCAGCCAATGTCATCGGCTTAGATTCAAGCTTCTCTGGGTGAATACATACATGAAACTCAAGATGTCTGAACGAACCACAAAGAGCTCTTTGAGAAGATAGTATCTCCACATTCTCAATGTGTAGACTACTTCTAAAATCACTAGATATTGAGTCTCATAGTTCTGTTCATGGGGTCTCCATTACCTAGACCTATACTTGATAATTGTAGTATCAATACATGACATTGATCGCACAAGGTACTAATGAACAGGGAAGGTGATTAAACTCATACAACTGCAAGAATCTAGACATGGAAAACATGTGGAATACCCCGCATGTCTCCTCTCCCCTTGTAAAGAGAGTAATCCCCAAATTAGATATTCCACTGCACCCACGTAGAGACATCCGATCAAAAAGTTTCATGTAAGAAAACTCCACCGACAGATTCAGGACATGCTCCGACACTCCATCGCACAACTCTACCATGAACGCACAAGTTAGAGGGACTCTTACACCACACCTCAATACTATCCACTTTTGGTGGCACTAAATCACCCTCAATATTTTTCTTGCATCACAAAAACATGTATCAGTGGGGGAAGGATCCCTATTCCTCATGAATTTAAAGCTGTCAAACAACACCAAAAGAGGGTTACATCGACACCTCGCGTCACCCTAGTAAAACCTCAAGCAAGGAGCAGGGAGAAAATAGTACTTCACATAGTTTCAAACAAGTTCTACTTCAAAAATTAAAAAAGATAGCGGGCATACCTTTTATCATATCATGCTCTGTATGATCATGGACATCAAAAGCTTACGGTTGTTCATGGTCCCATCTGTCAGCTTCTTAAGCCTGGAGTGGGTCACCTTGTGGTGGTTGAAAGACCTCATAACATCACCCCACACCTCATTATTCTCCAACTCCTCTTCTAGCACCAACTCCCTAGGGACCACCCTAATCGCGACATTTTCTCTGCCGCAGTGATCCACCTGCTACCTGCTTGGTGTTCTCAACATGTCTGGTCGGGTAGTATCGGGCTATGTGACCTTACCTATCACAAGCATACCATTGACCCTCCCTAGGTTGTCCCTGCCCTCTGTGCTTCCCTGTACCCATATGAATATG
This sequence comes from Viscum album, assembly GCA_963277665.1. Taxonomy (NCBI): domain Eukaryota; kingdom Viridiplantae; phylum Streptophyta; class Magnoliopsida; order Santalales; family Viscaceae; genus Viscum; species Viscum album. The sequence continues at coordinate 157,705,998 of OY728155.1, read as the reverse complement.
TTCCCAAGACCGATTATGGGGAGGCCTCCTATGCTGGGATCTTGTTGACTAGAATTTTCTAACTATTGAAGATGTATCAGCTTTATTGTACCCACTACCACAACCAGTTGTATGGCATCCCTATGACAGAAGCTTCTCTGTCACCAACACCTTCTCCAGCACCCTGGCATCGGTGGGGATTCACAAGGGTATTATGATAGAATGGATCTCTCTGCGGAGTCCCTAATCAAAATTCTATGATCATAAGTAGGTGTTATGGATCATGTCCAGAGATTAGTGTGCAAGGTCTGTGAACCTAGTCACATACTCAGTCACCTTCATACCTAATGAGCTCCTGAAGTCGAATAGAGCACAAACATTATGGGTAGTACTCCTCACAAAACAGTTGCTGGAAGTTTCCCGATGGGAGTTTTTCTTAATTGTACATCTGAGTAACCAAGTCCCACCTGTAGAGACCCGAAGCTTAATGTACATGAACATTACATTACTTTTGCGGAATACTTAGTACATAACAAAAAAACACACACACAAGGATCGTAATAGTTTAGTGTCTTTGTAAACTCGGAACGTAATCTTCTAATCGTGTTGAAAGATCTTCAATATCTCCCATAAAGATCTTCCATTTTTTTTACCTAAAACCTTTCTTTATATCCTGGGGAAAAGAAAACATAAAAGGGTGAGCTCAAATGCTCAGTAAGGTTAAACAAAAGAAAAATCAATCACATCATATTCATAAGAACATAACCTTTGGAAATCTAAACCTGCAAAAGAGAGCATAATTTCATAACATGGGATAAATCATGGCAGTGAAATGTAATCACAATAATCATAACTTAAAACATGTAACTTTGTGGCATACACAAATAATCATAGAGAATCATTTCTTGTTAGTCAAGACTCATTGCCAAGACTATCTTAGTGGACAAAGTCCCTTTCTGAACCGAGTCACCCTCGTTTCAGTCCTGTTTCACTGAACCGGTATAACCTACTGTTCCAGCCATGTCTATCTCATGAGATATAAAATCTTTACCCAATGCATTGGAGGGAGATATAGGTCCCACCCATCTCTTAATGATACCATTCTTATGTGTGCCACAAAATCATAAACCATACATCATTTCATAACCCATGTAATAAAAATGGGATTCTTAAACATCATGACATCATAAAACAATTCATATAAGATAAAGGAATTCATAAAAATAATTCCATCACAACATAACCAAATCAATGTAATAATAGGGATAGAAACAGAACCCTATGTTATCTTAGATGGAAAATAATTTTGATAAAACACTTGAACTCCATTCTTGAGGAAAATATCCTTTCAACTTCAAAAACACTTTTCCTTTCTTAACATGTCATACAATTACAAACTAAAAGAAGTTGATTAAAAATAAACTTGAAAACATGTAAAGGAAGCTTCTTGGAAATAATGTTTTAAAAATCCATTAATTCCGTATAAGTTAAAAAAACATTCTTCGTACTTTTTTCGAAAAAGTCAAAAAGTACCTCGTACGAAAAACGACAAAATATTCCTTTCTTATCTTTTACTAAAAATTCACCAAAGGGTAAAATTGGATTTAAACAATTGTAGGTGGATGGAAATAATATTACATATTGAGGAAACATGGATGTGGATGATAAAATACACCCCAGTAAATGCCAAAGTAAAAACAATCTCGGATAAAAATGAGATTGTGATATTTTCCCTTACCTTAGGTCCGACTTGCTTTGTAAGTGTCCGAACCTCCTGTATAATGATTTCAATCATGTTATTGACTTATTCCAGAATCATATTCATTGTTATTATATCATATATGGTCCACTTATGACTTTATATTACCCGTTCTTTTGTAAATTCATGTTAAAGTAGCGTTTTGGGTAAAATCGTCTCATTTGTCGTTCGTGTTTTTAAATTGTAATTATTAATATGATTACTTGGATCATTATTACTTATATACAGAATGTAAAACATGATTTATATATAATATATATTCAGAATATATATATATATATAATATATCGATAAATGGAATGAAATACACCGTTCATGGAGACGGTAGTCCGTACGTACGCATGAACGCTGTTTTCGTTTCCTTATTGAATTGAATGGAATTAAGTAGATGACATACATATAAATATACATAAATCCAGTATCATTATTATGTCATATATTTCATTAGTACTTATTATATATACTTTATAATCATTCATGAATGGTTAATCATTGAGAATGAATCTCATCGCGTCGTGGAGACGGTAGTCCGTACGTACGCACGAGCGATGATATCGTTCCCATGGTCGTGGAATTGTGTTGAAGTGTATGTATACTATTTCAGTATCAATATCACTTTATAATAATCATGTATAGTTACTCATTACACCATTATACCCATCCAATTAAGGTGGTGACGGAAAATAGATTACACCACGGCGTGGAGACGGTATTCTGTACGTACGCACGCGCGGTGATTTCCTTTCTCCGTAGGATGGATAGAAGGTTAATTAGAGTTTTTTCATATTTATAATAACATATCAGTATATAATAAATACTGATGTTATTACTTTATCATGAAACAACTAAAGAAGAAGAAGTTGAAGAAGAAAGAAATTGAAAAGATCGGTAATGGATATTACCTCTTCTTTGGAACACCTCTTTGAATCCTCCACTTAGGGAACTAAGATTGGTCTTTGAAGAAGAGAAGGACCTCTAGGATTATTCTAGGGAAGTGTAGAAGGGATTTTGGCAGGGGTTGGCCGAGCTTGAGTGCTCAAATTGGTGTGAGGAGGAGGGGGAGGAGGTGCCCTTTTATAAGGGAGGAGAGGGGCACTTTAGGAATATCTCAAAATATTATTTTATATTAAAGTCAAAATCGGTTTATAATGGTTCCAAAGGGTCTTATTTCGAAGCTAAAGTGGGTATGGGTCGAAATCCTATCAACCAATAGGATTTAGACAAGTTTAGGTTATTATTTTAACCTTATCAATTAGATTTAACTCTAAGTTAAATAATTTAACTTTTTCCGTGTCTTTTTGTTTTCTTACACTATATGGTTAATACACTTACTATAACATGCCAAACTAACCCCAAATTGTTTATTATTAATATATATATCATTATCTAAGTCATTTGGCCGAACCTTAGATTTTTAGGAATAAAATAACAATTACTAATATAATATTTGATTTAAAAACTATTTTGTGTCAATTTTGACACTATTTGATATATGATTTTTGGGAAAGTAATAAAAGATTTATATGTTAAAAAAAAGTTTATTAAATAAACACTAATATATCATAGTAACCTATAAAATTAGTGCGATTCATAAAAAGTCTCAAATTACATTTATTTTGGTGTTTATAACATCAATTATGTCAATATTTCATTAATAAGATAATTACTGCATCATCTTTGTGACATGAATAAATTAAATTATTTGATGTCTAAAAATTACAAATAAAATACCATTATGTAGGAAATCGTTTTATCTTTCTAATGAATATTTATAGTCTAATTTATCTTATGTATAACCCCATATTAAAAATGTTTTACTTATTAAACTTAGATTTTAACTATTTTAACCCTTCTTTAAATAAATTAATAATAAATGTCCTAATCTAATCCAAGTGGGCCTAAGTGGTCATATGTTATTCCTAAGATTGTTTTTGGTCGAATTACACTTGTCCAATAGAATTATAACATGTGTTAGGGTAATAATAATATCATTTGTACCCTTAATTACCCTATTTACTTTTAACCGTGGTAAATAAAAGTAAAAAGTTACTATTCACCAAAAATTATTTTCATCTCATTGAACCACATTTTACTTACTGACATCAACCGTGTCTCTCGGATTTTTGAAATTCCATTCACAGAAGCGGTAAAATTAAGTTTTATGAAAAAATCAGTTTTTTTAACTACCACTTAGTAGTTTCACTATTCATCAAAAATTGATGTTTTTCAGAACAATGCCAAAATTTCATCCTAAACTATATTTCATATTCCGAATTCAAAAATGAAGTCTATTTTACCAAATTCATAACATAGAATTTGCATTAATTAATTTTATAATTAAATCCCGTTGTTAAAACAAATAGCGTGTTTTTAAGAAACAATATCTATCAAAAGATTGACACTTGTTTATGTCTGGTTTAAATGTGAGATTACATCCAATGACCAACATTGTATTAAATTGTAAAAATATATTCTAAATATACTTTAAAACCACTCAAATTAATAATTTATCACTATTAATTATTTCGATTGAAAAAATTGTTTTTAACTAAAATTTAGTAATTTTCACTATTCATCAAAATATGAAAGTTATCCGAAAATTACCAAAATTTCACCCTAAGCTAATTTCAATATTCCGAATCCAAAAATGAAGTCCATTTTGAAAAATAAGATTTACAAAATTTAAAAAAGTGGTTATTACTATTCATAACGGCTAGTTTTAATAATATTTTAATAGCATATCGTTGTTTAGTGAAACTCAGTATTGTGTATTACACACGCTATCGAGGAAGCTCGCGATTGCGTGTAATGCAAGGCAAGTCAAGGATGCATGTTGTAAAAGCTCCTTTTGGTGTAGCGTACAACACAAGACATTAGTGAAATTAAAAAGAATATTTTTCATAAAATCTTGGGTTGTTACATTCTACCCCCCTTAAAATGAATTTCGCCCTCGAAATTCGTTGGGGTTATAAATGGTTTACTATTAGAAAGTTTCTTTAATAGAAACCCACATCGTAAAAAGGAATACCAAAACCAATATTTAAAAACAAAAGTATGAAACTTAACGGTTACCCAAATAAACTAATCACTGGGTTTCCACATAGGTGAAAATATGGACATGGAAGAGAAATCTAACCATCATGTTCTGATGGGGAGTGGTAGAGAACATGGCTATGGAAAATCCAGCAATCACAAAGCCATAAATTTGTGACGATCTAAGGTACCATCTGATTCATCAGATATAAGATCACTAGGACAACATTTTTGGTTTTCAAGATCATTTCCCTAAAGTTGAAGAATTTGAATTAGAATAAATACTTACTTTATTTTGGTACAATCTCACTGTTGTTCGTGCCTTGAACAATTTCCACTTCATCTCTTAAATAAATGAAGTTTAATTTGTTATTCGTGAAGTGTTAGCAGATCATGTGATAGAATGACGGGTCATTCCATCTGTCTCAAACAAAATGTTAGCAAAAGTTATTAATCATATATGGTTCCTAAAATGGACTTATACTTCATATATCATACTGCTTAATATAATAAAACTAGTTTCTACTAAACAGGGACTTCCTGTAGGTCAGTGGTAGGCAATAAAGGCCAGTCGCACTTCGGTTGTGGGTTCGATTCCCACAGCCTTGTCCGACGCGATGGGCTGTCACCCATCCTGCAGGTTGTCCTTTTTCTAAAACTATATTACTATAACATCCCATCAATAATATCGAAAAAACTTCTATCCTTAAACAATACTAACTTATGTCCAACATAATCCATTCCAATCTTTAGGCTTATCCATAATACTACAGTCCACTCTCATAACATAGTGAAAACGATTACCAGAGATTTAATACCATCGTTGATCCCCATATAGCATAAGATATGTTTTTTTGGTCACATTCCAAACATTAAAAGTCCTTAATCATGTATTCTCTTGAATACCCATTGAAACTTAGTGAAAACATGAATGAAGTTAAAAGTTAACACTTTCCACATATCAAAATCCTCAAAATTCTATATACTCAAACCATGATATCACTTAGTCCTTATATCAATCATGAGCTCATGAATACTGTTAAACATTTCATTTTCTCGTTTTCCCTTCATTATGCGCATAATATCTCAATCACTTTGAATACCACATTAGACCAATACATAAATATTCCAATATTCCATGATACAACATTATTTTGGAATCCCATTACATAAACACTTAATCATTCCACCACATCGTTGTCATATTCGACATTGCCAATAGTGATCGCATGTGACTTCCCTTTGTCCTTTGCCTTAAGCGGTTGCTCATGTCGATCATCACTAACCCTTGGATTAGGGAATTTATTATCATAATGCCCCATTTCCTTGCACTTGAAGCATTGAAGTGTTGGTTGTGCGTTCTATGCAGTGTTTGCTTTATTTACATCATTAGAATCCCTTTTTCCATTACTTCGACACTCAGCTGCTCGATGACCTTCTTTTCCACACTTAAAACATTTTCTAGTCCCTTTAAGACAATCTCCACCATGCTTCTTTCCACACTTTGTGCATAAAGAAACATTCATCTTCTTTTCACCATTATTCTGAGATTTCTCCTTGAACTCCATCTTTCCTTTCTTGTCAAAACCATGAGATGGATATGTAACACCAACTTCCATTTCTACCTTGATAGCACAACGCACAATTTCTTCATAGCTACTGAAGTCTCTTATAGCTAATGCCCTTCGAAGACTTGGTTTTAAGCCACTGAAAAATCGATCAACTTTACTTTCAGGTTGGATGATAATGCCAGATGCATACCTTGCAAGTCTTGTAAAATTTGCTTTGTATATACCAACAGATTCATCATCCTTCTGCTTCAGCTCAAGAAACTCCTTTTCCATCTTTGTTCGAAGAATACGAGGGAAGTACTTACTGAAAAACAAGTTCTTGAACTCGTCCCATTCCATGGACTCAATTTCATCTCTTGGCCTCGTATTCTTGATAAGATTCCACCATTGATCAGCTTCACCTTCCAAATGATATACTGCTAAGATGACTTTATCATGTTCATAACATTGAAGAACTGAAAATATCATTTCAGTGGTACTGATCCATTGTTCAGCAACAAGTGGATCGGAAGTCCCACTGAAAGAAGGTGGATGTTGCCTCATGAAGGACTCAATAGAATATTGTTCCCTTCTCTGCTCATTTGGAAGTCCAGAATGATTCATAGCTTGTGTAAGGATAGCAATAAGATTTTGCACTCCATCTCCCATAACATTTGTTTGTTCAGGAGGACAATCATTGCATTGTCCATTGCATTGATCAACACGGTTCCTTCGGGTGCCATCCATCGTCTAAAACCCAAAAAAGAATAGTGTGAGAGGCAAAAATCATGCTAGGGAAAACAACATAATAAAGGGGGAGTACCTTCAATATCTAACATCTTAGGTTTAATTCTATGATCGTTAGCGTAGTTCTAGAACTATAACCTATACGTATACTTAACCTTAGGGACATCCCTAGACATACCTTAGAAATATCTCTAGGGATCTCACTAACGTTTTTGCATCCTAGTTTCCAAAGGTTGACTAAACCTTTCCTCTGATACCAACTGTAGAGACCCGAAGCTTAACGTACATGAACATTACATTACTTTTGCGGAATACTTAGTACATAACAAAAAAAACACACACACAAGGATCGTAATAGTTTAGTGTCTTTGGAAACTCGGAACGTAATCTTCTAATCGTGTTGAAAGATCTTCAATATCTCCCATAAAGATCTTCCGTTTTTTTTTACCTAAAACCTTTCTTTATATCCTGAGGAAAAGAAAACATAAAAGGGTGAGCTCAAATGCTCAGTAAGGGTAAACAAAAGAAAAATCAATCACATCATATTCATAAGAACATAACTTTTGGAAATCTAAACCTGCAAAAGAGAGCATAATTTCATAACATGGGATAAATCATGGCAGTGAAATGTAATCACAATAATCATAACATAAAACATGAAACTTTGTGTCATACACACATAATCATAGATAATAATTTCTTGTTTGTCAAGACTCATTGCCAATACTATCTTAGTGGACAAAGTCCCTTTCTGAACCAAGTCACCCTCATTTCAGTCCTGTTTCACTGAACCGGTATAACCTACCATTCCAGCCATGTCTATCTCATGAGATATAAAATCTTTACCCAATGCATTGGAGGGAGATATAGGTCCCACCCATCTCTTAATGATACCATTCTTATGTGTGCCACAAAATCATAAACCATACATCATTTCATAACCCATGTAATAAAAATGGGATTCTTAAACATCATGACATCATAAAACAATTCATATAAGATAAAGGAATTCATAAAAATAATTCCATCACAACATAACCAAATCAATTTAATAATAGGGATAGAAACAGAACCCTATGTTATCTTAGATGGAAAATAATTTTGATAAAACACTTGAACTCCATTCTTGAGGAAAATATCCTTTCAACTTCAAAAACACTTTTCCTTTCTTAACATGTCATACAATTACAAACTAAAACAAGTTGATTAAAAATAAACTTGAAAACTTGTAAAGGAAGCTTCTTGGAAATAATGTTTTAAAAATCCATTAATGTCGTATAAGTTAAAAAACATTCTTCGTACTTTTGTCGGAAAAGTCAAAAAGTACCTCGTACGAAAAACGACAAAATATTCCTTTCTTATCTTTTACTAAAAATTCACCGAAGGGTAAAATTGGATTTAAACAATTGTAGGAGGATGGAAATAATATTAAATATTGATGAAACATGGATGTGGATGATAAAATACACCCCAGTAAATTCCAAATTAAAAACAATCTCGGATAAAAATGAGATTGTGATATTTTCCCTTACCTTAGGTCCGACTTACTTTGTAAGTGTCCGAACCTCCTGTATAATGATTTCAATCATGTTATTGACTTATTACAGAATCATATTCATTGTTATTATATCATATATGGTCCACTTATGACTTTATATTACCCGTTCTTTTGTAAATTCATGTTAAAGTAGCGTTTTGGGTAAAATCGTCTCATTTGTCGTTCGTGTTTTTAACTTGTAATTATTAATATGATTACTTGGATCATGATTACTTATATCCAGAATTTAAAACATGATTTATATATAATATATATTCAGAATATATATATATATATATAATATCGATAAATGGAATGAAATACACCGTTCATGGAGACGGTAGTCCGTACGTACGCATGAACGCTGTTTTCGTTTCCTTATTGAATTGAATGGAATTAAGTAGATGACATACATATAAATATACATAAATCCAGTATCATTATTATTTCATATATTTCATTAGTACTTATTATATATACTTTATAATCATTCATGAATGGTTAATCATTGAGAATGAATCTCATCGCGTCGTGGAGACGGTAGTCCGTACGTACGCACGAGCGATGATATCATTCCCATGGTCGTGGAATTGTGTTGAAGTGTATGTATACTATTTCAGTATCAATATCACTTTATAATAATCATTTATAGTTACTCATTACACCATTATACCCATCCAATTAAGGTGGTGATGGAAAATAGATTACACCACGGCGTGGAGATGGTATTCCGTACGTACGCACGCGCGATGATTTCCTTTCTCCGTAGGATGGATAGAAGGTTAATTAGAGTTGTTTCATATTTATAATAACATATCAGTATATAAGAAATACTGATGTTATTACTTTATCATGAAACAACTAAAGAAGAAGAAGTTGAAGAAGAAAGAAATTGAAAAGATCGGTAATGGATATTACCTCTTCTTTGGAACACCTCTTTGAATCCTCCACTTAGGGAACTAAGATTGGTCTTTGAAGAAGGGAAGGACCTATAGGATTATTCTAGGGAAGTGGAGAAGGGATTTTTTCAGGGGTTTTCCGAGCTTGAGTGCTCAAATTGGTGTGAGGAGGAGGGGGAGGAGGTGCCCTTTTATAAGGGAGGAGAGGGGCACTTTAGGAATATCTCAAAATATTATTTTATATTAAAGTCAAAATCGGTTTATAATGGTTCCAAAGGGTCTTATTTCGAATCTAAAGTGGGGATGGGTCGAAATCCTATCAACCAATAGGATTTAGACAAGTTTAGGTTATTATTTTAACCTTATCAATTAGATTTAACTCTAAGTTAAATAATTTAACTTTTACCGTGTCTTTTTGTTTTCTTACACTATATGGTTAATACACTTACTATAACATGCCAAACGAACCCCAAATTGTTTATTATTAATATATATATCCTTATCTAAGTCATGTGGCCGAACCTTATATTTTTAGGAATAAAATAACAATTACTAATATAATATTTGATTTAAAAACTATTTTGTGTCAATTTTGACACTATTAGATATATGATTTTTGTTAAAGTCATAAAAGAATTATATTTTCCAAACAAGTTTATTAAATCAACACTAATATATCATAGTAACCTATAAAATTAGTGGGATTCATAAAAAGTCTCAAATTACATTTATTTTGGTGTTTATAACATCAATTATGTCAATATTTCATTAATAAGATAATTACTTCATCATTATTGTGACATGAATAAATTATATTATTTGATGTCTAAAAATTTCAAATAAAATACCATTATGTAGGAAATCCTTTTAGCTTTCTAATGAATATTTATAGTCGAATTTATCTTATGTATAACCCAATATTAAAAATGTTTTACTTATTAAACTTAGATTTTAACTATTTTAACCCTTCTTTAAATAAATTAATAATAAATGTCCTAATCTAATCCAAGTGGGCCTAAGTGGTCATATTTTATTCCTAAGATTGTTTTTGGTCGAATTACACTTGTCCAATATAATTAGAACATGTGTTAGGGTAATAATAATATCATTTTTACCCTTAATTACCCTATTTACTTTTAACCGTGGTAAATAAAAGTAAAAAGTTACTATTCACCAAAAATTATTTTCATCTCATTGAACCACATTTTACTTACTGACATCAACCGTGTCTCTCGTATTTTTGAAATTCCATTCACAGAAGCGGTAAAATTAAGTTTTCTGAAAAATTCAGTTTTTTTAACTACCACTTAGTAGTTTCACTATTCATCAAAAATTGATGTTTTTCAGAACAATGCCAAAATTTCATCCTAAACTATATTTCATATTCTGAATTCAAAAATGAAGTCTATTTTACCAAATTCATAACATAGAAGTTGAATTAATTAATTTTATAATTAAATCCCGCTGTTAAAACAAATAGCGTGTTTTTAAGAAACAATATCTATCAAAAGATTGACCCTTGTTTATGTCTGGTTTAAATGTGAGATTACATCCAATGACCAACATTGTATTAAATTGTAAAAATATATTCTAAATATACTTTAAAACCACTCAAATTAATAATTTATCACTATTAATTATTTCGATTGAAAAAGTTGTTTTTAACTAAAATTTAGTAATTTTCACTATTCATCAAAATATGAAAGTTATCCGAAAATTACCAAAATTTCACCCTAAGCTAATTTCGATATTCCGAATCCAAAAATGAAGTCCATTTTGAAAAATAAGATTTAAAAAATTTCAAAAAGTGGTTATTACTATTCATAACGGCTAGTTTTAATAATATTTTAATAGCATATCGTTGTTTAGTGAAACTCGGTATTGCGTATTACACACGCTATCGAGGAAGGTCGTGATTGCGTGTAATGCAAGGCAAGTCAAGGATGCGTGTTGTGCAAGCTCCTTTTGGTGTAGCGTACAACACAAGACATTAGTGAAATTAAAAAGAATATTTTTCATAAAATCTTGGGCTGTTACACCACCAATGTCCAGCTACTCTATGGAAAAGGGTAGATTCCAAATCCATCATCTGATCTATCAGTGTATGTACAATCATAAGGATGTGGACCATTGAATATAGAAAAACCAATACAACCTGAGGTTCTGGATCACCGCGTAACCTCAATGATCTCTGGTGCTAGAACTCACATAGTGCGCTCATCCTACACACTTCCTTAGCCTACTTTGTCGAGGCTTTCTACTTCTCAAAAGGTGGAGGTGCTACAACCAGATCACCTGGAGGAAGTGGATCGCATGATGGGTCCTAAACTAAGACCTCATCTCTCATGGAATTATCATCATGAATCAGATCTAGTATCCTAAATGGCTATCATCGTGGAGACATCATGAATATTATCAAGGAGTACTGCGGTCAGATGAGAATATATATATATCAACACCAAAAATGGGGAGCTGACTCAAGAAGGATAGTAAAATACTCAGTCCTATAAGATACATGTACCTTTGTCGTCTAAAACGAGTGTATCAGGGTGCGAATTCACAAGTGGGTAATCAGGGTCCTAGTGAATAGATATGTTGGCCGCCTGTACCATCATTGGACTCTCTGGCCAGAGAGCCTCTCTAGAGCCACTTGGACATTGTTTCCCTAAACCCAACCCAGACATTTTTAGGGAAACATTTGAACAATGTCTCAAGGGTTGAACCAAATCTGATGCCACTTTTTCATGACCTGACCTGGGTCGGGGCTCGAGCCAAAACTACCCCAAGCCCGCCTCCATAGGATAGGGGTGGTAACTAGCGTTGAAGTCAGAAAACAGTTAGGGAGGACTTTTCCTAAGAACATGTACACACACAGAGACAGATCAATGAAAAAGTTAATAGGGAAAAGTAAAAAAATACAAAACTACTGTATAAAAAACATACATAAATCAACCTCTAAACAAAACAATTATGGTACAGTAAACTGAAAGGAGAAAGTGGAAAAATACACACCCAACCAGAAAAAGTGACACAACCTAGAAATAACTTAAAAGTTAAATAGTTTTGGAAATTTAGATAGCTAGGAGAGCCCCGCTTCTGAATCCCAATTCACGACCACCGCACATGATCCAAGCACCTTGTATCCCAAGATCCTCTGAAGTCACGATCAATCTGTCTGTCGTCTTCAAGGGAACACCAATTATGGGAAAATGCCAAGAAGGGGTGAGTATAAAGATAATCAGAAGGATGCCCTGAAGACTAAAGGGAGTAGTAATAGAGGTACCAAAGATGGGAGAAGTAAGAGATACAAATTAATATAAAAGTAGTAAAGAGAACAAGGTACTATAAAAGGCGTGTAGCTCAACCCAACAAGATAGTGAATTAATCTCGTCTAAGCATAAGGATCGAGAAATAGTGACAAGATTAACTTCTCATCAAGTCTTCACTACCTATATTATGAGAGTAGACTCATCCAACCACGAAAATCTAGACATGGAAAGCATGTGGAATACCCTACGTGTTTTCACCTCTCCTGGAAGGAGAGTAACCAAATCCCAAGGAGTGGGTACTGGAAATAGAAAATATATATATATATATATATATATATATATATTCTCTATTAAAGAAACTCAAATATGAGAGTAAGGGGATCTCTATCCACAGCCTATCCCAGGAAAAGAGTACCCAACAGTTCCATAAGTAACCACCATTGATGCCTAACATCCCACATGTATTCTTTGAACTGCAAGTCAAAGGGACTCAATCACTTTACCTTGATAATATCTGATTTGGGTGGAACTGAATTTCCCTCATGACTTTTAGTTCATGTCGCAAGGATGCGTTTCAGTGGGGAAATCATACCTCTTTCTCATGAGTCAAAAGGTACGTCAACCACATCTTGTAACTATGCTGCATAGCCAAGGGATTTGAAACTCATAGTAGAGGACCCACAAACTAGTGTTTCAAGGGGATTCCACTCTGATATTCATCATAGAGGACTCACACCCTGATGTGTCAGGGGGATTCCACTCTAATAGTCTTCATAGAGGACCCAAACCCTAATGCGTTAGGGGGATTCCACTCAAATAATCATTATAGAGGACCCACACGCTGATGCGTCAGGGGTATTCCACTCTAGTTCATCGATGACCCAATCCCTAGCACGTCAGGGGGATTCCACTTGGAACTGACCTCGGGGACCAATTCCCATCCCAGCTAGAGGTAATCCTGAAACTACTCTTTTCATCCCTACTGGATGGTACCTCTCAGAAAACACTGAGGAACACTGGCCTTCCCTGCTGGATTGTACCTCTCAAGAAGTGTTCAGGAACACTGGCCATCCCTACAAGATGGTACCTATCAGAAAGCACTGAGAAACACTAGCCATCCATGTTGGATGGTGCCTCTTGGGAAGAACATTTTTGAAGTCATTGGGTGTCTCCCCAGATAGGCATCACTCCCGTAACATCTCGCATGGTATCTTAGAAGCCACTACAGAGGACACCATCACATTCTACATTGAAAAACACTCAGGATAGGCTACTCTCATGCCAAAATATGAATCCAAAAGAAGAATATACAAGAGATATAAGATTTTTAAAGTAGTACATTGTGTGTGGGGGGGCACACATCATCTGTCCCAGCCTCGTCATCTATTCATGTATCTATCCATTATTGGGTACTGAATTGTAAATTAAGTACCCCTAGGAATTCCGGTGTACTCCCATAGTACATCGCACATCTGGTCAGAAGGTCGATGAGAACACAATGATCATCATTGGTCTATAGGTTCAAGAATGTAACTTTACTGACATGCATCCTCAATAACCCAAGACATTTGACAGCATCTCTTCATACATCTTCTCCACTCCCACAAGAGTCGAAGTTGACCCAAGCCAAGTGTTCTCTTCAAACACAGAATAAGGATCTTCCACTAACATTACTTTATGTTTCCACATTTAATTAGATCGAGAAAAAAGATCCATACATCCAAAAGGATCACACTATTGTGGTCATTGTGGAAAACACGCAAGATTGACTATTTAATCGCCCCAAACGGACCTCTGGTGGAAACATTGTATGTCACTGCACTACGCTTGAAAGACGTCCTATAAGGACCATGACTTGGTCTCAAAAGAATTTATACATATCACTCCATTTTGATACTACCAGAAAAACACACGTGATAGACTAGTCATTCATCCAAAACGGATACCCGGTGAAAAGGTTTTATTTCACTGCAACACATGCGAACTGGGCCTCATGGGGCCCACACACCTAACATTAGTTTAAACACCCAGAATTCATCTTAAAACTCTCACCCAAGGATCAGAATCATGTCATCGCTAATAGTGCGCTAAATGGAATTTTTGTTTAAAATTTAGGTCTGATAAAAGGTCCTTGGATAATAATAAGTATTTTATTATTAATAAACTTTATATTTTTGTGTAAACGAGCAATAAAACCATGACTTAAAAGTCCCAAACCAATCTAAAAATAAATTTCTCAATGAGAGGCATGTGTTTCCATAGACAGAGCTTCAAACAGACACATAGTTCAAAAGATACGGCTTCTTAAAGCTATATGAGCCCAATTTGAGCCAGTTCAGCCCAGCCCGCTACGCTCCTAACCTAACCCATATCATGTAACCTCAAACGCTCTGCCTGGTAAACATGTGGTCGACCAGGCCCCTATTTCTCAGTTCCCTACTCCCTAAACTGCCTCATTCGCTCTGCCTGGCGCCCCGCATCAATATAGATCCCCCAAAACCCGGCCTCTTGTCTCCTCCTAGTCCCTCTTCTGGCTTCCTACTCGCAGTGGACCGCTCCACCGGCTTCCACTCAGCCTCACTTTGGTACTCCTCGGCCTCACACACTAGTTTCGCCCCACACTCCACCTTATGGACTTAGCTGCGTCGACCGCCTCCAGTCGCTCCCAGAATCCGACGTGCACCGTCACCGGCAACTCTCTAGTGGTCCCTTTTACAGACCACCGAGACTCCTATGGTTACCTGATTTCAGATCCGTTAATGGATCCAAGATCTTGGTGATGAGGTCTTCACAAAACCTACCTCCACTCTTTGATTCTTCATCGATTCATTGCGCCCAAAATTTGGTGACATTTTCCCTGAAGAACAGATGATTAATAAGAAAATACAGGCTTTGAAAACAGATCTATGGTTGTATTAGTGTGTTCATCAATGATTTATTAATGAAACTATGAGATTTAAGTCCAATTATTGAATTATAAATTTAAAAACTCAAATCAATGATAAACAAAGGAATAATTCTACATCGATTCGGCCACTCGATGTTGCCAACGCGTTCTCCCCGCTTTTGCCTTGATCCACCAAAAATCCATTCTTGATTCGTTGAATAATGGATGAGAGATAGATTGGTGGGGGTAGAGAGAGAGAGATAGAGAGAGGGGATGAGGGGACTAACCCTAATCCTAAACACTTAAGTGTTTATTTATAGAAAAAACATGGAAACCCCCACCAATGGTCGCAGAATCCTAAACCATTGTGCCCTCTCATTTTATGTCACTCTTAAGTAAAAAAACCCATTCTAAACTCAACGGTGATCTAAGATTTCTAATCTGAGTCTCCATTCGAAAGTTATTTTATTTTTTGTTTGAGATATAATAATTAAGTTTAATTATTTTATTTATGAATTTTCCCCTGGGTGAAGTTTCTCATAGAAGTCTCATGCTGAGAAGAGTTATGCCCTGCCTAGGGTAAATGCCATGTTCTAGACTCAATTGTGGCCTTATATTTCTGATCCAAGATATCGTTTAAGATATATTCCATTTCCATCACAGGTATATTATAAAAACACTTAATTTTTTGTATAATTTATTTCCGGCACATCGAGCCTCGGAATTTCACGTTCTCTCAATGCCTAGATAAGAAAATATATATAGAAATATTCCAAATTCTTGAAAGGAAAAAACTGGGTCTCTACAACCTTTTATTTATTTATGTATCTCCTCAGGGTTTCCAATATAGTTATATAACAAAGAGGGATTTATATGTTCATATTTTTGTAGAGAAAAATAATGATGTTTTGTGTCAAAAAGATAAATATGTATATAATATACAAAGATACTAAACCTTTGGTTTCTAAGTGTGTGTTTTAATCTTAATTTTTTATGTCTAATCATGTAAAATTATATAAAATCTATGTATGTGCCTTATGGGTTATTATATTTGACATGCATTATTTTTACTTTGTTTAATCTATCTATCAATTAGAATAGAACATTAAAATCAATAGTTAATTTATCTACCACTAAGGTGTCATTTTTATCTCAGATAGGAGTGATGGAAGTTATGTGTCAGAATAAATTTATTGATAATATAAGTTTGTGGGTTTATAGGAAAATTATATTATGTAATATTCATAGTGATTTGAGTTTGGAAAAGAACCAAATATATCATAAATGATTGAACGATGATGATATTATATTAAATTTATTTCAAGATATTATGGAGTAGGATAAAATTTTATTAAATAATATTTATATGTAGATTAATTGAGAAGATATATTCAAAAATTCATTACCTATTAAAAAATAAAATTACTACTTGGATTAGTAAATGTTCAAATTTATTGAGGCACTTCAACGCATTTTTTAGTAGGAGGAGAATTTGGAAATTTAATTCATGGGGTTGATTTATTGAATATTGACTTTGTTTTTTTAATTAAATATTGTATTAATATTTTTAAATGTATAAAATTTATTATGACTCATAACTGAAGTTATATTAATATTAGTTAGTTTTTTCACACAGATTGTAATTTCTGCCTCCTCTAGTGATATTTTCCGCTATTCCTATTAATATAGATCAAATCAATCGACCAATATAAATCTTCATCCTTACTTTTCTTTTCTTTTTTGGTGTGTGTGTTCATGTGTTTTATCATCTAGAATTCAGCATTATCATATTGTAATGGGTACTGATTCCCACTATTATCCCATATATATTACTTTAGGAGATGAATCATTATCTAATAAATTTGAGGAATATATATTTCTAGGATCATTTTTCAAATAAATTTTTATAAATCAGTACAACACTCAAAAATAAATACACACATGAATTCATAATATAAATCATTCATAACATATAATCAATCATATGGAATAACCCATGAGTAGAGTAAACTTGTGATATTTTAGTGAATACCTAATAAAGAAATAATATCATATGTAATATTTTCATATTCAATCAATTTTGTATTTACATTTTATGTAATATTGGTAATGACAGACCCATAAATGGGTTAATTTAAGGGTTTGTATAACTAGGTTCTCATAAATCTAGGAATAATCCATTGAGGGTTAAGTTATGCATCTCATGTATCGTATAATATTTTTATTCATTAAAAAATTGAAGATTAATTCCTTGAGTAGTTATTCAGATTCTAAGGTTCCACTCATTATCATATATCAATATTAATCATGAAGGTATTGGTAGATCTTGAACCATGTATATCTAAAATAACTTTTCTAGATAGGTATTCTTATTAAATTTTCTATATTTTTAGCTCCATATATATAAGAAAGTATACATAGGAATTTAAAAATAAGGAATTAGTATTTTCAAACCAAAATTAATAAGAAACTTTTTGAAAATAAATGATCATATAATAAAATATGAAAAAGTTAAATGGGAGAAACACTATTAATTAGTCTTTGATTCATAACTTTATTGAGATATGACCCTTTAAGGTTATTTAAAAAACCTTTAATGGAAGAAGAGAAAATTTAAAGGATATGAAAACTAAGTCCAGATAATTACCAATCTTTTTTAAATAATATGGTAGAAATGTGTGTATTTTTATTTCAAATAGGATTTATTTTTTTAATAAAAATTTAATATAACATAATATAAGCTTTGGAACCAAAATAATTATTTTTAATGTTTCTAGGAAAACTATACAAGGTGTGTGTGGAAATATAAAGCCATTATTACATCAAAAATGATATTTTTATTCACTAATTTGACTTACTATATTGAATATTGTATTTTTATATATTTTTTTATTCACACTCATATTTTAATTTTTATGAAAATTTCAAAAAAACTCTTTAAAATTTTTATGTTCTAATTCCTAATTTTTTATTTTTTTTAAGAAAATAAAATTAAACTATGAGAAATTCAATTTAAACTAAAAACTAAAAAAATTATTATTCAAATGTTGATGATGGGATACACCTGACATGTATTAAAATAAATTTTATTATTCTTAAAATAAATCAAAAAATGCATTATAATTTTACGTTAAAAAATTAAATAAGTAATATAATGCTTAAAATGGTTATTAGACACTTCTAATTTTAAATTAGTAAAAACATCATAGTTATATTAAACAACCACAAAATGGTAACATAATAAAGACCTTAATAACAACATAATAAATATGTAATGTATAACCCAATGAGTACCTACGTTTAGTTTCTAGAAGTCTTTTAAAATTTTTCTAATTTATTCTCAAACTTCTCTTCTCATTTCATTAGTTTTCTATCCGGGTATTAGGAATATTATATGAAATTTTCATTGTATTAAAAATAATTGTTTTTTATTATTATTCTAATTACATTGTAATTTTTTAAATTAAAAACTAATTGATTTAGAACTCTTATTTATGGTGTTTATCTTAAAATAATCCTTAATTAAAATATTTTTATTAGGATAAATATATATCATTGATTTTGATAATTTTAAAAATAAAATAATAAAAAAATTAGTTTTTATTCGGATTCCATTTTTCATGAGACATGTAATTACCTTATAATTTTGATCATTATCTTGAAAACAAAAAATAAAAAATTATTTATTCCTAAAACATACACTAGTTAATTGGGAAAATATATTTGAAAATTATGGATTTTTAAATTATCTCACCCTTAAGGAAATTTTAAACATTGAATAGTTATACAAACAACTCTAGGTGCATATTATTTAGTTCATCTTTAGGCACCGAATAATCTTATTTAAAATTGAAATTCCTCTATAAAAAATTTAGCTATTAGATTGATCTCATTGATCAAGTATTTTGACTGAATTTTTCTCATGATATAGATCAAGATCTATAAGTACTTATTCACTGCTAAGTATATACAATGAGTCTAATTTATACTTCCTCGATATAGTGGCATGAAAAACATCATGAATTTGAAAAAAATTAGGCATTAGGCTTAATTATTTGTCACAACTTATATTAGCTTCAATATTTTAAGGGGACTAATATACCTCACATTTAACTTTCCCTTCCATCCAAATATCCTGATTCTCTTCCATGGAGACAATGTGAAAAGATTGTATCATAGATATATTTTCTCTATCACAAAAAAGTTTATTTATCGATAAATGACTTAATTAGTATAAAATAAGTTTTTTAGACTATTGGAATATATTATTTAGCACTGATACATCCATCTAAAATAATATACACAACTAGGATGGACTAATCCATACTGGATAAAACATTTATCTGGGATGGGTTAATTTATCCCAAATAATAAAAACTTCTTGGATGGAATAATCTATCTTAGAAAAAACAGTTATTTAGGATTCAATAATCAAACCTAGATAATAATTTTATCTAAGATTAATAATTATATTCTAGATATATTTTTTTAAAATTATTTTTTTTTTGTTATTTCTTAATTATTATTACATAAATAAATAATTATATATATAAATATATAATAAATTACATGTGTATGTATGTATCTATGTATGTTTGTATTTGTATATATATACATATGTATGTATGTATATTTTTATATGCATATATATGTGTGTGTGTGTGTGTCTGTGTTGGGAGGCCAAAATAATTACCACCTGTCTAACATTCAATTTGTGTGTGTGTGTGTGTGACTGTATAAATATATATATATACACATACAATAATATACATAAATACTAATATATTTTAATATATGAATATATAACTAAATTTTAATTATATATATATATATATATGTTTGTATGTATATGTATATGTATATCTGTATCACTGTTCATATAAATATAAATATATATGTATATAAATAATCATTGTGTGTGTGTGTATTCTTGTGTCTACAATAATAATTTCTCTAAATAGATATATAAAGAGTGAATATATATATATATATGAATAAAAATATGTAAATAAATACATACATACATGTGTGTGTTTGTGTGTGTTTATTAATTTATATAAACATAAAAACACATAGGTACATGAAATTATATGAACATTAATATTTATATATATAGATAATAACAAATATAAATATATTTTTAAAATATTATATGTGTGTATTGATGTTTATATAAATATATATAATTCATCCAAAATAATTCATTATTTGTGATGGATATATAATATTTCCCAAATTATTTATTGTTTTTGATAAAATAATCATTTTTTGATAAAATTAAATATTATATGTGATATAATGATAATCCAAGATAATAAATAATTATCATGGATTAAAAATTCTATCCAATATAAAAAATATTTATAAAAAAATATTGGTTTGTTATTTTCAAATTTTCAATATGTTAATAAATGATTATTTATATACATAATAACATTTATTTATTCATGCACACAAGCATGTGTGTGTAAATGATTTTTATAAATGATTAACTATATAAAAATTTTATAAAAAGGATAATTTATATAAAAATTATTATAAACACTTCTTTATATAAACATTGTTTTTATAACACCTCAATAAAATGAAATAATTAAAAAAAATTAGTATTGGCCATGTCAATAAAAATAACATTTACTTCCACGATCCTATATTATTTTAATCTAGCAGTTAAGAATTCTTAGACAAGAGTAATTTCAATATGGAAGGCTACCAAGAAACTTTAATAGGGTGTTCGTAAGTGAGGATGATATGGATTTATTTTATACATGATTTCCACATCATTTTTATGTCATTTTTTAGTTTCATTAGGATTAAAATGAGTTTTAATTTATAAATTTTTCATATTGATCATTCTATTTCAAAATGTTATATTTAGTGAATTATTATTGAAAGCATGAATTTTTGTGTTTAGATAATTAATTTTTATGGATTTAATTTTCATATATTTTTTGTACAAAATTTATGAGACTTCCTACTGATCATAAATTGAATATCATTTGTTAGTGAGTTTAGGTGATTGTAGCATTTTTTGAACAATATTTTAATTAAATAAAAATTTAAAGAAATTAATTATGAAAATTGTTTAAGAAAATATGTGTTGAAATTAGTCTCTATAAATTAAATAATCTATTTAGGTCTTTAAATAATTTTTGAATGAATTACGACATAATTTTTAATTATGGTCACGAAAATATATTTTTTCTAGCAATTAACAATAAATATTTCATTTTTTGAAGAGGTGTTAGTCGATATACTGATAGGTGAAGACTAATCCTCATTCATTTACAATGGAATAATAATTAATACCTTAAATAATGGTTGAAAATAATTATTTTATGAAGATAATGGAAAAAAAGTTGATTAGTTGAAAGATGGTGAGGTGACATCAACTATAATTCTTTATATGTTTTATATAGTCATGATAAATATATATTCAAGAACATAAATATTCTTAACAATATAAGAAAATTTAGTCTTTCCTAACTCATCATTTGTTCAATGTCATCTTTTTTTAATTCTTCAAATTATTTATTAAGTTTCTCTTTACTACTATTTCACTCTTTAATCACAAATGCTTATTCATTCCACTATTTAGTTTGTTTAGTTTAGAATTTTTTTTCAAATTTTAAAAATAAAATCAATATTTCCTTGAGGAATTAAACCATACTACTATTGTACTAGGTTATTATAGGTATAAAAATAATTTTTTTTATTTAACAACCTATCAAATTTTGGAACCGTTTCAGGGGAATCCATCGGTACATTTATAGGATTTTTATAAAAAACTAAAAAAAGGTTTTATTTCTGGAAAAATCTATAAATATTCTTGATTGAATAGATTTTTATTTGTTTTTGGTCTTTAATATCACCTCATTGGAATCATTTTTAACTTGAAATATTATGTTTATTATGTGGAAGATTTTTTTCTTGATTATGAACATCATTTATAGAGCCTTTGAAGTTGAATTAAAATAATCAATGAAAAGATTTAAGAACTTAAGATATCAATAAATGGATTTTTGAACATATTATTGTTACTATAGACACACCTCAAGGTATTATTTACATAATTAGTAATAAAAAATCCATTCAATGTGTGTAAAATCAAAAAAAATTAATGGTAAATGAAAATCAATCAACATTGAAAATAATGTTGATGAACATCAGTGTTAAAATTAATCAAATATCATAAATCACAAATTCCAAAGTTAAAAAATTATACATGGGTGTTAAGATAAAATATTAATGAACAAAAGATTTTGGAATAATTAGAAAAACTAGAAATGAATTTTGAAGCAAATTAAAATAATGAATTCAAGAGTGAGATTCAATATGAAGAGGAATACCCCCATTGTTATTTTTCCACATGAGAAAGAAAAATATTCCTTTATAGGGGTTTAGAGGGATAATAAAATGAGTTTTAAGGAAAAATTAATGGTTTGGATTCATATGTCAATAAAAACTTAAGTTGTTTTCCAAAATCATTTCTAACTGAAAAAGAGTTGAATATTGAGTAATTTTTGGAGGAACTCAATAAATTTGAAAACATTTATTTTTAAATTCTTAATAATATATCTCTATGTGATCTTTATGACTTGAATTAAGAGAACCCCACAATATTTAATCTTGTTTTTTGATGTGAGGATATAGAGGTAGATTTTAAACAAAACTTATGGATGATAACACATATATGAATCAACTCTATGATGATTTCTTAAAATAATTTCATAATGAGAAGGAATTAAAGTTTGATCATTCTAGGGAAGATGGAATTAATCTAAAATTCCAAGTTATGAATTTATTAAAACTAATATGAAATTATACATTTCAAAAATTAACAAGAGAAACTCAAATTAATGTTAATGTACTTGTGATAATGGGGTGAGAGAATTAAATCTTGATCTAATGGTAAATTAATCACTATATAATATATCCATAAGCAGTTTTCTAGAATTAGTGAGAGATGAAAATGAATTATTAGTCAAATAACTAATGTAATATGGCTTAAATATGACCAAATTTGGTTCTAAAATTTATAATTATGAACAAAAAATTTTCTTCCTGTTTCTTTAGTGAATTATTAATTTGATTATTCACCCAATTTTGTTATTGAAATGGAAACCTGGTGTTTTGAATTATATATTTATACTGAGAAAACTGAGAGAGGTAATTTAAATTTGGAATATAATAATCATAATTTTACTTATAAAATATATAAATATCTATCTATAAAACTAAACTGCTAAACCAAATTGTGTTAACACCTAAATCACTGTATTTGGAGGATTTTTTTGGGTTATTAAATTTATTATAATTATATCATTCTTAAATAAGCACCATATTCCTTGTTTTTACATCAAAATATCTAAAATGGTTCAAATATCACTTGAAATTTAAATTTTATGACAAATGGGTTTTTATGAAAAAGGAGTGGAGCCAATTATTTTTTATTATAAAAGTGGTCTTCCTGGGGTATTTAGAAATTACTAGGGAATTTGATTACTTTCTTAAAAAAAATTGAGACCTTAGTACTGATTTTTCATTCAAAAATGGATGGAATCTCCATATGTATGGATCCTAACCACAATATCACTTCCTCCATTAAACCATGGATATATATTTACGGAATTATTTCTGGGGAGTTTAAATCTAACACTAATTGAGAGGCAATCCATAGTTTTATTACTTTCAATAATGTCTTGATTTTATTATTGTATTTTTTTAATTGGTTGTAAAAATTTAATATTCATCACCCCATTTTTTACCCTCTAAAATAAATTATAGGTCATTGTTCATGTAGTTGTAATGGAATCATTATTACAATTTAAAATAAGTTAAAATCTTCTTCAATTTCAATACAAGAATATAGAATTTAAATGTTTTTATTTAGGAGTTACATGGTAGATGTCTAGGTAGTTTTTCATTGTTAAAATAATAGAGTTCCCACATGATACCACATGTTTTAACCTATTTTACCTTCTAAATTATAGTTTACTTTAAGATTCTTACTTCAAAAATCAACTTGTAATTGGAGATTCACTGCCACACCCTTAAAACATTGAACTTGATTGCATTATTTTTTAACTTAAATATTGAATCATATGTTGATCTTATTTATCCTTTATATTTTTATAGTATCAATTAGTTTGATCGTAATTTATGAAAATAGTATCATTGTTTATTTTTTTCACTTGTTCCAACAACTACGTACATAATTTTGAAATTCAACAAAATTATTTGATGTATAGCGATCTCAATATTCTTAATCTTGTTATTTTTATTTGAATTTTAATATTCATTTATAATGATTAATTTTTTAACTATTAAGTACTGAATTTTAAATTACTATATAGTTATTCATGGTGTTAAAAGGAGTTCATATACTATCCAACTTAATTAGAACTTCATCATATTTACTTTCTCTGTTTTTTATCATGGTTTCATTTTAACTGGACTTTAACTATTATATTCTAATTATGAGATTTATTTCCCTTTATATATTATTATTGAAGTAATTAAGATGGTATTATATGTTAGTAAATTGAGTGATTTCGATTAATTTTAGTGGAAAATGAATACAATATCAGGGGAGTATTCTTTAAAAAAATGTTTTACTTTTTTTTAATTTGAAATTTGTTTCATGATAACCCCATTTGTTTAAGGCTTGTTGAAAGTTGTTTCATGCTGAAATGGGTTTCTTACATGGTTAATGTTTAATATATCTAAATATATTTATTATATTTCACTAATAATATGTTCACATGATCTAAAATATTTTTTGAAATATTTTTGTAATTTATGGAAGTCATGTAGTATTTGAATTTTTGTGACCCTTGTCCAAGATTTTGACTCTTGTAATTATAAATATCTTCTAAATTTTAGTTATTAATGTTTCTTCTAACTTATAATTCAATATTGAAGATAATATTTGGTTTTATGTATGTGTAATGGGGTTTTTTTTGAGAAAACATGTATCCTATTCAGTGCATGTTAAATTTCCATAATTTTTTTTTAAATTTTCTTGTTATAAAGTATTAGTTTTCATGCCTAGTTGAGTGGTATCTTTTCTAAAAAATAAAGTTTTTTTAATTTAATTTTATTGTTTAAGAAATATTTTTTCTCTATCAAGTTTATATGGTAACATCTTGTATACTTCTCTAATAAAAATTAATTTTCGATGAAAAATTGGAAGTAATTTTTACATTGTCAGTTTAATCTGAGATTATTATTAAGAATTAAACTTATAAATTATAAATTCATGTGTTTTATACAATGTTATAATAATACATGAATGTGATGATTTTTTTGAAGTTGATGGATTATTTTGTTTTAATTATAACGATATGTTATTTATTTATTAAACTCACTCATACATCATTCTTTTTTAGTTATATTTATTTAATTATTTCTATGAATAATTTTGGGTTAATTATTAAGGTGGGTTTGTATTTAATCATAGAGAAAAAGTGAATTTTAATTGAACACATTAAATTATTAATGATTTCTTTTTAATTACTTTTATGTATTTTTAATTTAATCATCCTTTTTAAAACTAAAACCTATATTTTAGCCATATTTTTAATTTTGATAGATTAATAATATTTTTCCTACTAGTTTTATTTTATATAAAAAAATTGAAGCCTACTTAGTTGTGTGTATCATGATCATTCATTTTGAGTTTAATTATTTCTTGACTAGGTGTACTGAACTAATTCCTTAAGGACCATTAATGGAATAAGTGTGGAGGAATTTGATGTGGAATTATTTTATACATGTTTACCCCATCATATATATGTAATTTTCTGGTGTTTTTTTTGGATTCTAATGAATTTTAACTGATAGATTATTCATTTTTTATTATTCTATGTGAAAATTTTGTATTCAATGAATTATTATTGAAAAAATATTTTTTAGTATTTAAATGATTAATTTTTCTAAATTTAATTTTCATATATTTTATGAATATTTTATGAGTGTTTCTAGGGTTCATAAATATAATATCATTTGTTGGTGAGTTTAAGTGATTGTAAAATTTTAAAGATGATTTGTGATTGTTGAATATTATTTTTAGAAATATATTTATAGATTATTTTAATTATATGAAAAGTTAAAGAAATTAATTGTGATGAAATGTTTTAAATATATATATTGAGATTAATTTCTATAAATTAATGGATTGATTTAAGTTTTTAGCTAATTTTTGAATGGATTGTAATTCAATTTTTAACTTTAGTTTTGCAAGTGTATTTTTATTTATAGGTGAAAAGTAGTATTTTATTCACTTGAAGAGTTATTAATTGATGTATTCATGGGTGAAGACTAATCCTCATCCATATTATATGAAATAATAATTCATACATTGAATAGTGGTAGAAAATTAATTATTTGATAAAGATAATAGAATAAACTTTTATTAGTTAAACGATGGTGACATGACATCAATTAAACTTATTTTTAATTTTTATTAAGTCATGATAAATTTATTTACAAGAACATGAATCTTTTCATAAAACTAGTCTCCACTAACTCATTATTTGTTCACCGCCATCTTTGTTTTCTTCTCTAAACTATTTTATTGAGTTTATATTTACTGTTATCACACACTTTCATCAATCACACTTGTTTATTCCACTATTTAGTTAGTTTAATATAGAAAATATTTTTTAAAAATCTAAAACACTTACACCCTTCCTCATAGTATTCAAAACTAAAACTACTATACTAGGTTAGTTTAGGTATAAAAATAATATTGTCAGTTAATTATTTATCAGTGTATAAAAAAACTGAAAGAATAAATGATATCTTGTAGGGGAAGTTATTATCCTAATAAGTAACAAAAACTGTAATGGTATATAGTGTTTTGGTAAGGAAACCAAGGTATTATGAGAGCCCCATGGGGTTAAATGATCCAATTAATGTCTTAGGGAGGTCAGATAATGACAAATTGCATCAGAGCCTATATCCAGCTAGAGGTGAAGTGTTAATGCATGGGTTTGAGGTATTGGTTACACAATGATGTTGTTTTTCATAAAATTGGATTAAATTTTAACACCCATATAAAATTAGAGACTTAAAAATAATCATTATCACTACACATGAAAAAAAGTTCAAATTTATTTTTGATAGCATGTTTTATAAGAACTACACACTTAATCATGCTTTGTTTTAATAGGTGTTATGATGGGGGGACTCCTGAAAAGTTTCCTAGAGTGTGTCTGAGTGAGGATAAATTACATTTAAATAATATTTTTTTAGCCTATGTGGATATTTATTATCTTGAAAAGTGACTCTGGAATAGAATATCATATAGTCAGTCAGTAATTAAGCCAAGGCATTATGAGAGGTAAATCAGGCCAGATGGTAGATCACATAGTCTGGGGAGGTTGGTTCATGATAAATTATTATAAATCTATTAATATATTATGTGATAATTTATTTAATATTAGTTGTATTCTTTATTTAAAAATGGTTAGAATAAGTTTTTTGTAAAATTCATGGGTTATTCATGGTAAATAAAACCATGCTTGAATTATACATTTTATGTTTTTTCGAAAAGTGTTTCTCCCTCTTCTCTATTTCACTTGGGATTTCACTTTACAAGGGATCGAAGAGGTGAGGTCTATTTTTAGTCTATACTACATCATATCTCACCATACTTCTTCTTTTTATGTTTTTCCATCTACTATCTCTCTTTTCTCTGCTACTTCATTTTATATCCCACTCTAGCATTAACTTTTTTTATGGTTTGAGTTTCTCATTTTATGTATCAATATTTACATTTATAGACCTCACTCACCCTCTTTACTATTTTAAAACTTAAAATCGTGATATAATATATATTTTTTATATTTTTATTGTTATACCCCAATATTTTATGATATATTTCTCTTCAAATAAAATTTCTTCGAGAGCTTGTGATACACACAACCCCAAGTCTAAATAAACCATAATATAGTACCATTATAACATAGATATTAAATTGGAGGGTATGAATATTAATAACCTAATTATGAAAAAATTATGGTTTATAATAAATTAATTGGTTTTTAATTGATTATAAATAAAAAATCATTTGAAAGTAAAAGATATTTTGTTCTACAAAACTATTTTTATGCACGCAATGTGTTTTTATCATAAAAAATAAATTAATCACTATTGGTGAATGATTTTAATGAAATTTATATATATATATTAAATAAAATATTTTTACATTCATATAATGTTTTTATATATTGGAGATAAGAATATATATCCAATTTTATACTCAAAAATGTATTTTTATAAAAAACAATTTTCATCACATTTTGCACACTTATTTTAAAATGAATTAATACCAATTATAAAAATTGGATCTTGAATAATTTATTCCATATTTTTAATCAATAGGATCAAATTTGGTAAATAAGATACTTTTATTTTTTTCAATATTAATAATAACCATGGTAAATTTTTGTCACCTCAATAAGGGTAAAACATGTAAAATAGGGTTAGAACATTGGGATATGGCTTTAAAATTTCTCTAAAACTTTTCTTCACCCTATTGTATAAGTTTATTTATTCCATTTATATCTAATTATATAATATATGTTCCCTTGGTTACATACTTCGCTTATTATGACCTTTATATTAATTTTAGAATAAAATAAAAACAAAACATCACTCTCTTAACTTTAATATCTCTAAAAATTTTACATAAGGATAAAACGAGGATAATTTTGGTTATAAATGATTATATGAAAGATAAATTATTATTTTTATCTCATTAAATTATTTCTAATTTTTATTAATTTAATAATTAATTTAAATACTTATGCAATGCCAACATGGTATTTATTCAATTAATAAAAAAATAAAATTAATGAGTTTAAAAATATTAAAAATAATACAATTTAAGTGAATGATTGTGTTACAATAATTTTATAGATTAATATAACATATTATATTTGTGTTAAATTTTTATATTCTAATACCATTACTATCTTGTTGTCTTTAAAGTCAGATTAAGTGAATAGTGTCAAAATGACATTAAGGATATTTTATGAAAATAAAATTTTATTAAATTATTTTAAAATCATAAAAATATTTAAATAGAAAAAATTGGATAGTATATCATTTAAAATTATATCACTTGACCATTTATGATCTAATTTTTAATTTATAGGTAAAATTATAACCCTTTAATATTTAAAAAGTAATTACCATGGTTAAGATTAAAATGTGTTAACCAAGGAGTTGAAGCACAAGATAAGGTTTAAAATGGCACCAAAACCTATATAAATTTAATTCTATTAGGATATTTAGACATTATCCCCTTTTTATTTTAATATATATCCTTTGGAATAATTTTCATTGATAATGACTTAATTATATATTAATCTTTTTAGTAATTTCTTCACTCCTTTTTAAAAAGACACCCCTTCCCTATTTTATTTACGCCACTTTGAGCCATATAGATTAACCAAAACTAGAAAAATGATCTTATAAACTTTACTATAAATAAATTAGATGTTATTTAATTCTTAAAATACCATTCCAAGTGTCCTTAAGAAAGGATATAAAGAAGGTCACCCAAAGAAGAGGTAACCATCATACCTGATCTCTTTCAATTTATCTGTTCTTATACATCCAATAAATATATGGTATTCATCAAAAAAATAATAAATTAAGTACAATAAATATACTATAATTTTATTATGATCATTAAACCATAATTATCAGCCTTCTTTTCTATCAAGTGGAAAGTGAAAGTATCTCTCATCTGTACGTGTGGACTACCACCTCCACATAGCGACATAATTCATTTTTCATCAGCATATGTAGTGGATGGGTATTATGATATGCTTAATATTCATACATGATATTTATTAAAATATTATGATTTTTCTATTATAATATCATTTTTACCTTTTTACCTTTCAATCTAATGGAAAATGATAGTGTCACTGGTGCACATGTGTAGACTACCACCCCCACAAAGCGATGCGATATTTTTTTCGATTCCACTTTACATAGATGGTAATAAAGACAGATTTAATTAATTTTTATAAAATATATGATATAATAATGTTTCTTAAAAGTTGAATTAATATTTACCATTATTTTATTATATCCATCAAAAAGTAAAAAAAAACATTCATGCGGACATACGGCTTATCGTCTCCATGAACAGTGTAAGTCATTTTTCTATCTCTATCCTTTATGTATGAGTCTAACTATATATATATATAATGAAAATATACTATATTTATATCATTATTAAAATTATTAATATTATGT
This sequence comes from Viscum album, assembly GCA_963277665.1. Taxonomy (NCBI): domain Eukaryota; kingdom Viridiplantae; phylum Streptophyta; class Magnoliopsida; order Santalales; family Viscaceae; genus Viscum; species Viscum album. Next base: position 157,675,059 of record OY728155.1, on the reverse strand, counting down.
TACCATGATAAATGTACAATTATTGGATCCACCAAACTGATATTTTCATGAAAAACAAAATAGTTAACACCAAAAAATGACAATTTTAATAAAGAATTATTAATAAATGGGTGTTAAAATATTATAATGGGGTAATATATAAAATTATAATCATGTAACTGATTATTTAATATAGTTATAATTAATTTAAATTTATTATATATAAGGTTATCACACTTTCAAAACAAGTGGAACTTGAGGTAAGGGTTTCTCATCTCACTTTTATTTATGTGAGATTTATGCCATATTCACCACGTGTTTCTGTTGTGTAGTGTATATACTTACCATGAATGTATTTTATGATTATTTCAGAAAAATTATAGGAATGTAAAAATCCATTTACATTTCTATCTTTAATGAGTATCTGATATGGATATTACTGAAGTGGTAAGAGCTTTATGTTACAATATCATTTTTTACCATCATTTTTTAAGATTAAGTTTACAATGATGAAATTTCATGATCTACCACTCATTAATCTCATTAATTTTATTCTTATATAGTTTTTTTTTTGGATAATAAATGTCTTCCTTTAATTTTCTTCTATTTTATAACTCATGATACTAAAAAAAATTTAAGGAAAATCAACTTTATTCCACACTTCGGTCGAAAATCCTTTTTCATTCATGTCCATATTTTCACTAAAATGTTTTCAATAATGTTTTATTATTATTAGATTATTTTTTAAAGTAATTTTTACACATTTTTAAATTTTTAAAAATTATTTAAAATGGATCTTATTTTAATTTTCCAAACAAGGTACATTTACTTTTTTCTGAAAATATGAAAGGAATATATGTTTTAACATACATAGCATGAATAGAATTTATCACTGTTATGACTGCTCAATGCTTTGAAGCTTCCTTTATAAGTTTCCATATTCCTTTTCAAATAAAGTTTTTCCATAATATTTGGGAAACTTTTATATTTCAAATAAGTTATTTCAAATTAAAAAAAATATTCTCTTTAAGAAATCTTCCAAGTGATCTTTTAAAGGAAGTTTTCATTTAAAACAACATCCTTTGATGTTACCCAATATTTAATAAGGATATGGTCCAATGATACATTCTTATTCTTTATATGGATGTTTTATGATTATTATTATTAAATATTTATGAAAACCATTCTTTTTTCATTGGTTATTCTATGATTAATTTATGAACTGTTTATGAAACCCATTTCTTTTCCATGGGTTCTTCCATGATAAAAGTTTTATGAAACCTATTTATTTTTCAAGGGTTATGATATGATGAATATTTTATGATATTTTGGAACACATATATATGCTTTTTATCATTTGACTTGTGGGACTGAAATTACATATCCCTCTAATTATTTTGGTAATTATGGATATCTCATAAGATAAATGGGATTGTAATGGGGAATGAACCCAGTTTAGTAAGGGACTCTATCCACTAGGATAATTTTGGGAGTGAACCATGACTAATATGATATAATATTAATTTATCCCATCGACTATGATAATCTTGGTAGTTATCCTTGACTAATAAGGAAATGATTTTCTAAGCTTATAATTATGCCATAAATCTATGTGTTATGCCAATGTTATTCTCTCATGGATCATATTCTTTGATTCCATTATGATCCATGTATTATGAGCTTCCAAGAAGTATTCCATGAATAAATATTATCATCTATTATAGGTAGGTTATGGTTTTAAAATATTAAGGTCATGTTTTTATACCCTTATGCTTGTGTTATGATTATTTGATCATTGATATCTCCCTTGTTTACAATTACTAAGAATCTGATCTCACCCTTTCTTATATTTCCTTTCCCCAAGATATGAAGGGAATTTTTAAGTATGATATTTACAATAAGGGTGAAAGTTATGAAGAATTAGGTGGGATACAATATAGATCTTATGTAAACAAGTTTTTTATGTATCCAAGTTTATAAAGTCACTAAACCTATATGATTATTGTGTGGATCGTTATGTTTTTTTAATGAATATTCATCTTATAGGATTTAATATCTATGTATGAAAAGTATGGGTTGCTATATTTGGTATCAGAGAAAGTTTTATTGGACCTTTGGAAACTATAAGGAGAAAAATTTATTGAATACCCTTAGGATAATCATATTTATAGAAGAACATCCAAAGTTATAGTAAATAAAAGAGATTGGTTTTCCTTGAAACATATCCCTATCTGGATACTAAAAGATGATGTGGTTTTTAAACAGAATTATCTAGGGGTAATAACCCTAAAAAGAGTTGGTTGAGTGCATCTTGGAAATCATTCTGATGCACGGTTAGTATGCCCTTACTACACACCTATTTTGATATTCTTATGGGATATTCTTGGATAACTCACATTTCCTTTATGAACCATCATTAAGGATTTTAGTAGGAGATAATCATGGAAATAATAGGTTAAACCAAAGGTTTCATATATTGAAAAAAGGTGCCATGATTTATACATCCTATAAATGATTTTTCATGATTGATCACTTTGATTAAATATGCTTTATAATCATACTAACCATTTTGGTTTTAGTAAGGGATTGAAGATATAATGATGAAGTTTAGGTAGTAACTGGTATTCTCAAATATTTAAGTACCCAATTTGAGATTATTCATATTAATTCATTTCTTTCATGAAAATTATTGATGAATTTTAATTCCCATCCTCATCATTTTAATGTTTAATTAGAAGTGAAAACTCTTAATGGTGTGATAATCGCATCTCACATCTATTATTCTTATCCTATTAAAGTTTATAAGAATGTGTTTTCTGCAAATCAAGTTATTCTATATCTATTTTAATTTTATGTTATTTTGGGCATGGGTTTTATTTCTTTATATAAATTCCACATCAATTACCAAGGAAGGGAATTAATGTTTGATGTTATGAATGAATCTATGATTATTTATCAGTTTGATGATAAATATGAACTTCCAATATAAATAAAATCCATTATATGGGTCTTTATATTTATTCAAAAGGGGTGTTTATCTCATATGGATGGATATAATATCAATATAGAATATATGCTTATTGTATAAGAGTTTGTTGATATATTTCCAAAAGTTTTTCCTAGTCTTCCTCTAAATCTTTGAGTTTTGTTTTCAATAAAACTCATGCCTAGTTCTAAAATTATTTTAAATACCTCATATATAATGGCCTAAATTGAGTTTTATTAATTGAAAAAGAAACTCAAGGATAATCTTGACAAGGGATTTATTCATCCAAGTGTGTCACCATGGGGTGTGATTGTTCTTTTAATTAATAAAAAATACAGATAAATGTGACTCTATATTTATTATCAATAATATAACAAGATCATTATTAAGAATAAGTACCATCTACCCCATATTGATGACTTGTGTGATCAACTGCACAAAGATCAATATTTTTCTAAGATTGAAATTTATTCTGGATATCATTAATTGTGGGTCAAGAAGGAGTAAAGACCTAAGATAGTAGTCCATAAAAGGTATATGTCCTATGAATTTATAGTGATGTCATTTGGTCTTACTAGTTCCCCTTTTATATTTTTAGATTTAATGAATAGAGTCTTTAGATATTTCCTTAATAAATTTGTTTTAGTATTTATAGAATATATTCTTATATATTCAAATAGAAATAAAGAGAATGAAGATCACTTGAGGATTGTACTGAAGACCCTAAGGAGGGAAAACTTTTATGAAAAATTTACGAAGTGTGAATTTTGGAGATAAAAAGTTTCATTTTCAGGTTATATAACCTCAAGCGAGGGTATATTAGTGGATCTATCAAAGAAAAAAAGTTATTAAACATTGGACCAAACCAATCACTAGGGCTAAGATCCATATTTGTCTTAGTTTTTATAGATATTATTTAATTTTTTTGTAGAATTTCTCATTGTTTTCTAATCTACTCACAAAGTAAACTCGTAGGGGAGCCAAGTTACTTTGGATATATGAATATGAAGAAAATTTCAAGGAACTAAAGAGAATGTAAATCTGCATGCATATGCTTGTATTACCCTACAGTGGAGAAGGGTTTGTTATCTTTAGTGAATAATAAAATAAGGGACTCAGATGCATCATTATACAGAATGATATGGTGGGTGATTATGTCTCACACCAATTGAGGAATCATGATAAAAATTAACCAACTCGTTATTTTGAGTTAGTTATGGTAATTTTTGCATTAAAGATATAAATAAAGGTGTGATATATATACTGATCATAAAAATTTAAAGTATATATTCACTAAAAAAGAGCGAAATATGTTCCAAAGAAGGTGGTTGGATTTGATTAAAGATTATGACTTCTCAATACATTTCCACCCTCAGAATTTGAATAAGGTTTTCAATGATTTAAGTCGAAAGTATCATACTAGATTGTCTATGATGAGAATCAAAAAATATCTAATGTTTATGGATTTTAAAAGTATGGATCTAGAAATCTTAAAGTAAGGGTAGAAATATAAATATCTTTCTTAAATGAGTATCCAACCATCTATCCATGTGAGGATTAAAGTGGTAAAGAAGGAATATATATAACTACATAAGAAGGTCATAAATGTTCTTGATTTCAACCTTGATTGTGATTTAATGATAAAGTTTAGGAATTGTGTATGTTTTTTATCTATAAAAGTTTTGAATAAGGAGTTGTTGGATAAGGCTCATCGTTCATCATTATCTATTCATATTGTAAGTATAGAGATTCATAGAGATATAAAAGAGTATTTCTGGTGGTATAGTATAAATAGAGATATTACAAAGTGTGTATATCTATGTTTATTTTGTCAATAAGTTAAGGTTGGTAGATAGAAGTATAACGGGATGTTACAACCAATACCCATATCTAAATGGAAATGAGAAAACATCACCATGGATTTTATCATCAGACTCCCCAAACCATCAAAATTTCAAAATGTTATTTGGGTTTTTATCGATCACCTTATGAAGTCAGCACACATCATTACCATTAGAGAATATTTACCTCTTGATCAACTTTACATAATATACATTACGTAAGTTGTAAGGTTTTATAGAGTATACATTAAATTGTATCTAATCAGGATCCAAGATTTACCTTGATGTTATGAAAAATTCTTTAGCAGGATTGGGATACATAGTTGATTTTTAGTACTACTTATCATCCTTAGATATATGTTTAGTTTTAGAGAATCATTAAAACCTAGAGGATATTCTTAGATCTTATTCTATGGATTTTAAAGTTGGTTGTGATCAACACCTTCCACTAGTCTAATTATCTTAAAATAATAGCTTTCTCTCAATAATTCATATGGATCCAAATAAATACATCTATGTAAATAAGCGTAGAGCTCCAAATTATTGGTTTTAAGTTAGATAAAAATCTACCGGTACCTAATTTAGCTAAGGAAGTGGTAGATAAAATTAGATCCATTCAGTATCCCATCAAGGTAGCTCAAAGATGATAGAAAATTTATGCTGAAAATTTTCAAAAAAATATGGAATTTGAAGTTGGTGAAAATTATTTCTATGAATTTCTCTGTGTAATAAGATAATGATATTTTTAATTAAGGGAAATTAGAGCCCTATTTATATTATCCCCTTCAATATTCTTTATTGGGTAGGGAATGTAACTTATCTCTTGGTGCTTCCACTAAACCTATATCGAGTTCAAGATGTGTTCCATGTATTTATCTTGGAAAAGTACATACTTGATCCTTCATATGCACTAAACTCAAAATTTTTACCACTAGAGAATGATATTTCTTATAAAGAACAACTGGTAGAAATCTTGGATTGCGGAGATAAATTTCTATGGAACAACACTACTCACCATGTTAAAGTTATACAAAGGTATCTAAAATTTGAAAAACCCACTTGGGAACTTGATAATGTGATGAAATAGGGATATACCCTTTTTTATTAGAGTGATATAATTTTGAGGTTGAAATTAATTTTTAGGGGGTTATAATGTAACAACCTGAAATTTGATGATATATTTATCTTCGAATAAAAGTTCTTCGATAGATTTAAATACACACAATCATGAGTCTAAATGAACTGTAATATGGTATATCGTTATAACCAAGCTATTAAATTGGTGGGTATGAATAAGGATAACTAAATTATGAAAAAATATGGTTTAAAAATAAATTCATTGGTTATAAATTGATTATAAATAAAAAAATCATTTTAAAGTAGAAGAGTTGTTTTTTTAACAAAACTATTTTTATTAGTGTGATGTATTTTTATATTAATAAATTTAATTAATCAATATTGGTGATTGATTTTAATTAAATTTTTATATTATTTTTTCCCTCTGGAATCATGGATGACCTCGTTGATTGAAGGTTCAAACATTCCAAGCGGTTTCTAACGGGTTTGTTTGTAGAACCGGAAATATCCAATGATTCCATATCCATTTGAATATACTTTCCAAAGGCAGGTGCTCATTAGTTGTGGACTGATGAGGCTTAGGAATTTGCATTGGTCGAGAGGATGGGAGGTCGGACTCATCACACCTTTTTTAGGGGAATTATTGTCTACTTCGGGACTCTCTTTATAGATTTAAGTTATGTTCGTGAATCCTTATTACATTAACAAGTATAAAATGAGATTTCCTTCAGATATGACAATAAGTGATTAAATATGTAAGAAATTTAAAGAATCTTTTATATATATTCGATGTTCTTCATCGATATAGAATCATCTGTATTTGTTAGAGATTCTTGGTCAATGGTATCCTTTGACACATTTATATAGAAGTCTCTTGGTCATTATGATGACCATGCTGGTTCTAAATCCACTCAGTGGGGCACTTGAAGTTTATTGTCATTTATAAAGACATGGATTATTTTAGAGTTAGTATCAAACCCACAGATGGGCTACCTACATATCCTTTGTTTAGAAAAGGAATCAAAACCCACGTAGTTCGAGTAAGGGAGTATGATGTTTATTATTGATGGCTCAAAGAAGGATGTCATAATTACTCTTACACTCTAAGATCATGTGAGTCATGGTCGGTGTGATAAACAAGAGGTATTGGTAAAAACCAAACAATTGATCCATGAAAGATGCAATCATAAGAAATAATGTGGGGCTTATATATGTATGACTGCCCAGATAAATAAAGATTAGGATTTACTTCAGGGATGAAATCCAGGAACAGGGTCCATAAAGGTATATGTGCTTCATGGAGATTTTAATACTCTAACTTGGGGCTTACTCCTGAAAAGGATTCCCAAATTAGGAGAGGACTTATGATTGGGTTTTACTCCTAAGAAGGAATCTCAGATGAAAGGTAAATTATGACTAGTTAAGAGAAATTAAGATTGGGGCTTACTCCTAAAAAGGAGGCACAGGTTAAGGAATTTGGTTGGGGCTTACTCCTGAGGAGGATGCCCAAATTAGGGAACTTGGGGCTTACTCCTAAGAAGGAGGCCCAATTAAGAGAACTTGGACGGGGGCTTACTCCTGAAAAAGAGGCCCAAGTTAAGAGAAATTGTGATTGGGGCTTACTCCTAAAAAGGATGCCCAAATTAATGAGGACTTTGGGCTTACTCCTAAGGAGGATGCCCATATTTGGAAATTATGACTGGGGCTTACTTCTAAAAAGGAGGCCCAGGTTAAAGAGTTATCTCATCTTAAAGGATGAGGTTGAATGAATGAAATCTCAATCTTTAGTGACATAAAGATGTGTAAATCACTAGATTTTGAGAGATGTTCCACGGAGTTCCTTTCAAATAAGGAATCCAAATCAAGAAATCATGCCATAAATGGCTTTGAAGAGTGTCTTGAACGCTGAATCTTGAATAGGAGAGGTGTAATGGCATAAGAGGGGTGAAATGGGCAGGAAAGGTACCCAAAAAGGTAGGGGCGCGCAGGTCCTGGCAGGCGCGCAGGTACTGTGTGGGTGCGCAAGTCCTGGTCGCGTAGGTATACCTGCGCGGCACATGGGTACTTGCACGATTTTAATCCCTTAGAGTAATATTTGGGCGATCCTTGATCAAAGCCTTTATAATCATCCCTAGAGGCTTTCCGGAATATGGCGCGCAAGTTTTCATGAAGAAGTAGGACGGCGCGCAAGTGTGTCCATTTCCCTTAAGGGTAAAACCACTTAGGTGCGCAAGTGTTAGTGAATTCTAACACTTAGAACTTACTCCTCTTGTTCAGACCTTCCTTTCTAGGTAAAGAATTAACTTATAAGTGTTCGGAAGACCTGAAGAAGAGACTTGGGCATTCAGAGCTCTATATCTGAATTCTGGAAAAATTCCCTCGAAATGGGGGGCCCACAGGGTCTATTTATAGGCTGGAGAAGACCCCGGGTGGTTATCCTTTAGGGCGTGCAAGTCACTTGTGCGACCATTAGGTGGCGCGCAAGTATACTTGCGCGACAGTGATGAAACTTGCGCGACCCTTGTGCTTTTGAAGATTTGTTCACGCCTTTGTTGATTTTTGATGTTTTCTTCAAAGGATGAATCAATTTGTGCTAAGTAATTTCCCTTTCCATTCTTTTAGACAATGTGATGAAAAGGAGCGTCAACAAAAGTCCACCCTCAGAGTTGGATCCGAAAGAAATGAGGATGTGACTCTGAGGAAAAGAAGAAAACTAAAGTAAAGGCAGCGTGCAATTGTTCAGTGAACAACACTTGGCACGCAGGTTCGAGTCGCGTAGGGCTGGAGCGCGCTGGATGGAGCGCGCTGGGTGTAGGCACACAGGTCGGCCTCCTGGCCTATAAATACGCGGTCATTTTCTGCGCATAGCATCTGATTCCAGATTTTCGAGCTCTCGCTGCGCAGGTCCCCCTCGCCGCGCAAGTTGCTCGTTTTCCACTGTTTTCTTTGCTGTCGCGCTGTTGTCAAGGTAATAGGACTTGAGCGGTGATACTTGCACGCCAAAAACTTACGCGGCACATTAACACTTGCACGACACATCCATACTTGCACGCCAAGTTTAGACTTGGGCGCCTTAATGCCTTAGCCATTTTTCTGAATTTCCTTCACAAATTTTATGAAAAATCAACTTACTTAAGAGTTAATTTATTCAACTTTTGTGTAGAATCAATGGCTCTTAGAATCAGAATAGCTGATGAACTGGCTAGTAAGCGGATTGATGATATCATAAACAACATTGGCCATGATTATTATACCGTCAAAGATAGCACTCTTCCGGATTTGGCTAAGTATCTGAAGAAATATCATCGCAACTTCCCCCAAAGCACTTATCTGCCTTTGTATGGCTATGGTCATCTGCGAGAAGTCACTATTCCAGAAGCAAAGAACTATCTTCCATTTTTGTGTTTTCATAATTACACCAACTTTTCTTCAGCAAATATCTCATGTGGAAAAGGATTTATAAATTCTGGAACATTGGAGAAGTCCCACATGATGCATCATAGCCCTTGTACGCCAGATTTAAAACCTCATACACCCGAGCTGCAACCACATTGTCATCCTTCAATCATCCAAAATGCTCAGATGGATCAATCCAAAGGCTGGAAGAAAATTTGGGTCTTCCGTCCTGGGGGAGGTGTGAAGCCAACTTGGATGTGGGCATACTGAGTACGACAAACCTATTCAGATTTTTTCGAGGGTCTGAAAGGAGTGGCGATATATGAAGCTATTTGGGTTGGGCAAACATATGTTTATAGACATGATAACTTCATGTTGGAGATACTCAGCCACTGGAGCCCAGAAACTAATTCTTTCCATCTGACTCATGGAGAAATAGGTATCAGTCTGTGGGATGTCCACAAGATCTCAGGGACTCCAATTTTGGGAGACATGTATGATTAATTCATTCCATCCAAGGTGACTTGGAATGATTCAAAGAAGACTACTGCTTTAGCTCGAGAATTATTTAAGATCTTCCATAGGCTCAAGAGTTCAGAGACCTCATTAACTCATTCAAGAAAGGATATTCATCTGGAGGAGTGGATGAATATATTTATTATAGAGAAGAAAGAGAGGGAGGAAAAGGAGAAGGAGCCGAAAGAAAAAGGATCCAAGAAAAAGAAATCCAAGGATAAGAGGCTCACCCGTCCTACCACCTGCCCAAAACCTGAGAAGAGGGGTGCTCCTGGCATATTCTGGCCAACTCTAGAAGCAGGAGAGTTTGAGAAATGGGGATATGAGGTAAATCAAATGATTCCAAAGAATACTCATCTGGAGGGCTTCTTGCCTTTATGGCTCAGCGTTTATCTTTTTCCAATCAGGGATTCGAAGGGAGGCGTAAGGCCAGGGACCTTTGCCATTACATAAAAATTGGCTTAGGGAAAAATGGTTGGGTTGGATACCCCCATTTTAGCAAATCTTCACAGGATTTTACTTCATGTCTTCATGGGTAAATATCCTTTAAGAATAGTGGGACCATTTCAAGTTTTATGGGGATGGATTGCCACTCACTTCAGGACTTATAATGTACAGAATGGATTACAAATTTCTGGAAGTTCTTTCAGGCCTTCAGTGCAAGAATTCTCTAGAGTTTCTCCATTAGATCTTAATGCCTATGACATGAAAGTGAGGCTGATCATGTTTCAGGAATTCTACTTCTTTCCCTATGGAAATCCGCCAACTGTGTGGTTTGTTGATGATGGAACAACCCACTTGGATTTGAGGGCATACATGCTAGCTTGCAGGGATGGTGTGCTAGTTTCCAGGATTGACGGAGAAATTATATGTGAGGCCTATGATCCATATATATTTGAACGTCAATTCAAATGTCTGAAACAGATTGTTGTATCTCCTCTAGTACATGTTAGGTTAGAGCAACATCTGATGGTTGCTTGGAAACTATGGCTGCTGACATCAAGGGAGAATACTGGGGCGGTATTTGATCTACCAGTTGAAAAATAGGCACATAATTTGACTACATATGATGCTGAAAACTGGATAGCATCATACCCCAAAGGGGTGCTGAATCACACAGTTTATCAGGTGGGGAAAAGGAAGAGGACTGTAGAGAAAGAAACCCTTCCTCATGAAGGTGATACTTCCCCACCTGAAGCTGATTCGCCATATTCCTCCTCTAGAACTGATTCAACGGATTCCCATAATGGGGATGATGAGGCACAAACAGTGGCAAAGAGGTTTCATGCCTGATATAATCCTCCGGTCATAATTAAAAGACCCACTCCATCAACTCCTGGTGAGTTACTTCATTGTGTAAATTTAATCACTACTACTTTATAAAGCAATAAGTCTTATTTTCTTATTCCCTATCTATAGTTGCAGGAGAAGGGAAGAAACTGAAATCAAATATTGTAGGGCCTTCCTCACAGCCTTCATATCTAAGACCAAAGGTTGTCCAAACATGGCAGGCTTTATACTGTGGTACTGAGACCGCTTGGCTGGATTTGTGTGAGGGCCTACAACTTCCTAGAATAGGAAATCTTCTGGCTTCTACAGATATCCAATATGAGGATAACCCCAATGAAGTGCGGGCTTACATCAGAGAGCTGGAGATGCTCATATATGCCACTGATGAGTTTGTTCCTGTCACCAGGCAGGTGAAGGAAATGATTGATCGTGGCGCCACTGAGGGGGCTGGTGGTTCTGGAGATGAGGAGTGGCATGATTATGTGGCTCCTGAAGATGTAAGTTTTATTTCATTATTTGATTTGAAACTTGATTCCAGTCTAATCTTTGTTACATAAGGAAGTTATTTTCTTCATCTTTCAGCTTTCAAAGAAAGGAACTGAGGTTCCTTCGCCACAGTATAGCCCTGGTGGTTCTTCCATCGGGGCTGCTGCTGATTCTCCTCGCGAACCGAGCGAGATATCTGTAGGCCAGCAGGCCATGAATGAGGAGCTGGCAATGGCTTTTCATTCTCCAATCCAGGTGCCAATAAGGGAGACTATCGATACTCCCAAAAAACCAAAGAATTAAAGGCAATGAAGGAGGAAGTCCGCAGCTAAACGCTTCATTAGCAGCGGTAAGTTCTTCAGGTAATTATTAGTTTATACTCATGAAAAGGTTGTTCATATTCCTGGGGATTGCAGGGGCTTCTTCAATTTCCCCCCTGAGGGAATGGACTGATCCTCCTTCAAGGACCATGGAGGGTGCTGTGGAACAATCATAGATTCAAGCTGACTTGGATGCTCCTGGAGAAGAGCTAGCATCTATTCCCAGTATCCCTCCTAATGCTGTTGCAAGAAGAGAAGAACCTGTTTCTGGTAAGTTAACAATGCTTCATAAAAATGTTGAACGAACCACCGACTGACTTCCATTCTATGATACTTCAGGTTCAATTCCTGCATTAGAGCTTCTGGCGGCTATTGCAAATAATGTCGTGATTTTATTCGAAGATGTTGTCTAGGGTCAGGGGCTGCAGGACGTAAGTCATCAAGAAGACACATCAAATGCTCCCACTGGTGAGACTAACCAGGATTCTGAAATATCATTGGATGAAATGATGAATCGTGGAATGTCTTTCAAATAATTTTATGATCATGCTAAGTTTTCATGTGATTTAGAAGACCTTGGGCACGAGTGTTATCATTCTCCTAGTAAATTTTCTTATAATTTACACTTCTAATCATGACTGAAAATAATATGCAGTTCCATCCATAGAAGCTACTGAACTTCCAATGCCTGAAGAGGGTGTGGACATTGATGTAAACCCTACCATTGCAGAAACATTAGCTCAAGTAGAGCTAAACCTAGTAAAACCTCCTAAGACCCATCTTGAAGATACTTTTGAGACTGGGAAAGATGTGGAGGAGCCTTCTCAGGTTGCTGATCTACCGTTGGGTAAGGGATAACAATATTTGTGATTGTACTTAATTTGCAAGACAATCGATTCTTTTGTTATCCTTGGAAACTAACCAAAGCTTTCAATTAATTATACAGGTCCATCAACTGCAGTGGATAGATCTGGAGGTGAGACCTCAGCCTTTGCCCCAATGGGAATTGAAAGCAAAGAAGCACAGGTCAGGGGGGAAAGAGTAGAACAGGGCACTTCCTTAAGTGCATTAATCCCAGATTACATGCCTCCCTGCGATGATGATGTTGAATCAGACCCAGAGGTTCTTAAAGCATTCAGCTTTTCACGACGCAAGGCATGGAACAAAATATGGAAAATAATATCTGAGGTGCCTTTAGAATATTATCATTGAAGATCCCTCGATTTTTGTCCCAGTTTTTCATGCTAGGACTTGGCGGTTTTGGATATGAAAAGATCCATTCCACGGTGAAACAGGTCATCTTCAAGAGGGAGCAGGAGCAAAAGTGTCACGAAGATCTAACCAAGGTGAAACTATCAGTTAGCATCGGTGAATTTGAGGCTGTGGTATCCCGAGCTGAGGCTGATTATGCTGCCAATATGAAGGATTTGAAGCATAAAATAAAGAAAAAGTCGTCTAGTAGGTGCAACTCCAGCAACAGTTAAATGTTGTTACTAGGTAACTTGATCAGCTCAATAATTCATTAGAGGGAGCTCAAACGAATGGTATGAAATCCATTTCAGATGCCAAGAAGGCACTCCATCAAGCTGAGAAGAGTGAATTTGGTCGATTTCACGAGCTTCAAGTAGCTACTGATGAAGCTCGGGATGATGTACATCAAGTGAAGACTTATATCGACAGTCTTTTGTAATCTCCTTAAAAAGAGAAGAGGCTCCAATCTGTGGATGTACCTCTAATTCTTGTACATCAATGGAGAGTACTTTTATCTTCAATCATTTATGATTGTATTCTTTCGCTACCTGCTTTAAATTTTACCTAAGTCAGTGGGCCTATTAAGAATAGTTTGTTTTTTACAAGGATTAGTGTAAATAACCCTACAAACTTTGAATCTTTTAATTTTTCAATATTACCTAAATCATACAAAATGTATGTTTAGTGAGCTGGAACTTGACTTTTATTCAGAGTTCCTTTTTCTTTTGTGGGCAGTTTAAAGTCATGCACATCAGACATAAAGAGACTAATGTTTAAGGTCGAAATAGATTTGACCGAATGAATTATAATTGACTCAATTCTTTGACAATTTATCTGAAAACATATTACCATACTCAAGTATGAGGTAAAATATGTAAACTATAACTTAAGAAAATTTGGATCTGAGGAATCATATGAAAAAGAGCTAAAAGGCATTAGAAGAAGTAGTTCCCAAGAATGAAGTCACCATTATTTAACAAACCCGTTAGGGGGTTGAATTATGCAAGGCCACCTAAGGGAAATGGCTGCATAGTCAAATAAATAGCATCTTTTGGCTGACAAGTCTGTTATGTATACTATTTATGCAAGGCCGCCTAAGGGCACGTACTGCATAGTTAGGAAAAAGAAATATCAGAAATTTACATTCCTGGTGCTAAAAAGCTAGTGAAAGTTTATGGAGATTCAAATTTTCCAAAGTATAGAGTTTGATGTATGGAAAGAGGTACTTGCATATGGAGAAGATATTTCCAAACAATATTATCGAAGAACTGGATGGATATAACTCCTACAAAGGTCTGACCCAAACATAGGGAAGGAGAATATAAACCATAGACTTGAATACTTTCAGATCATGAAAAAGGATATGGGACAAATATGTTAAGGATAGCTATTTTTGCGGATCCCTACATACTATCATTTAAGACCAATAAGGACAAAAGAGGCTTTATTCCCAAGAATGAAGTTAGCAGTAATTGAAAAACCCGTTAGGGGGTTGAATTATGCAAAGCCACCTAAGGGCATTGGCTGAATAGTCAAATAATAGTATCTTTTGGCTGACAAGTCTGTTATATAGACTGTTTATGCAAGGCCGCCTAAGGGCACGCGCTGCATAGTTAGGTAAAATAACTCTCAGAAATTTGACATTTTTGTGACTAAAAGTCAAGAAAAGGGTTATGAATATCTGAAAATATTTAAGGTTAGTATTATGACACATAAATATGGGTATTGTCCAATGTATACAAAGATACATAGATCAATGCTAACTATAATCATGTTATGGCTGGGTCCTGAATTGAAATGTTGGACATCACTACGTATCCCATAAGGATGGGAATCAAGCCATACGTAGTTCTTAAATTATAGTTTAACATCATGTGGGACAAAAGGATTAGAGATCTTAGTTTAGGATCATAGAGCTTGGACCATTGTAAGAAATACACAGTGTGTGTTTTCATGGGGACTTTTCATCCAAGGGACTGGAAGTGAAATTTGGGGTTAGGCCCAAAAGACTTGTGGCTAGATTCTAGGGACACTCGAACGTTCCTATATATCCCATAAGGATGGGAATCAAGCCCACATAGTTCTATAAATACCCCCTGTACAAATTTGGTTCGTACATGTGAAGGGTGAAAGGGTACTTTAGTGCATTGATGGTTTAAACCAAGATAAAAGGTTTGGGCACTGCCATGTATGCACGTAGTCTTTGAATTGAAACATGATTGAAAAATCAATGTAAATAATGGTTCCCTCTCCGGTGAGGGTATCAAAGAATATTGTAGTATATTGTCATACTGAACAAAAGTGTTGTATAGTTTAATGTTGTATAGAAAGGACGAAAGTGAACCAATGTAAAGATATTGATTCTGGGGACGGTTTCACGAATCAACATCATATAAGATGGAGGTAAACCGATGTGAAAAGATTGGTTTTGGGCTTGAACCTTGGGAGGTTGCCTACGTACCCAACCTGGAAGGCAAGGATCAAAGTCCGCATAGTTCAATTAAAGAATGAATTAATGATCAAGTTGTTCTTGGGGACAACGACCTAAAAATGATGGTGTTGGGACTTACACATGGTTAGTAGCCCAGAGAAAGTGTTATGGTTGAAGTTTGCTCTAAGCTCACGTGATTCATACTCGGTGTGAGAAACAAGAGGTAGCAGCAACCCTAATGATGCACAGTTTAATGTCATGTAGGACATATAAAGGGACTATGCAGTTTAAAGTATTTCAGTTAGGACTATAAGTGCTGCACAGTTTAGTGTCATGTAGTAGGGACAAAGTACAGTTTAATGTCATGTAGGACATATTAAAGGGATTTCTGTACAGTTTAGCGTCATGTAGTAAGGACGATGTAGACAACACAGTTTAATGTCATGTTGGACAAAAATAAGACTGTGCAGTTTAATTTCATGCAGTAAGGACAAAAGAGTACACCATTTAACGTCGTGTTGGACGTATTAGGGACTTTTTCACAGTTTAACATCATGTTGGATGAAAAAGGGACGATACAATTTAGCGTCATGTTGGACGAAAGTGCGAATAGTTTAAGGTCATATGCATGGACTGTAGATGATGAAGTTTAACGTCTTGATAGATGGTGGTGCATTTTAAGGTCATACTATACCAATGATGATATATTTTGTGTTTATACAAAATACTTCTTCAAAAATCTGGCATTGGTTGGAGTAGTGCTGAGTTCTCCATCCATTGAGATTAAAGAATAAGCTCCATTGGAGTAGACCCTATGTATTGAGTAAGTTCCTTCCCATTTTCGCTCAATATTGGGAGTTTTCTTTCCTGGTATCATTGGAGTTCTGAGAACTAATACCAATTCTCCCTGAGTGAATGAATGAAGATGAACCTTTTTGTTAAAATCTTATGCTATTCGATTCTGATAGACTTCCAAGTGGTGCAAAGTGCACAATCTTTTCTCATCTAACTATTCCAATTCATTCAATTACTTTTGAGATTGTTCATCTATAGATGTTTGATCACAAATGGAAACTCTAAGCGATGGTAGTTGACCTTCAATTGGCAAGACTGCTTCTGTTCTATATACCAATGAATATGGAGTTGACCGCGTTGCAGTGCGGGTGGTAGTCCGATAAGCCCATAAAGCATGGAAGAGTTTATCAGGCCATGATTTCTTATCTTTATCCACCCTTTTTTGTGGTATATTTGATAGAGTCTTATTGAAGGCTTATATCTGTCCATTGGCCGCTGCATGATACCGAGATGAATGGTTGGATTTGATGTTGTATTCTTGATACAATTTCTTCACCTCGTATGAACAGAAGTTGGTGCCATTGTCCGTCAATATGGTATGAGGGACACCAAATCTGGTAATGATGTTAGACTTGATGAAGCTAACAATTCATTTAGAACTGACTTCTTTAAGAGGTATTGACTCTTCCCATTTGGAAAATAACTGAGTAGTAGTAATAATATACTTAAAACGCTTGTCCGTAGCTGAAGGGTAAGGCCCCACCACATCCATTCCCCATGTGGAAAATGGCCATGAGTATTTAGCTGTATGAAGCAACTCTGGAGGTTGATGAATGAAGTTGGAATGTACTTGGCATGAATTACACTTCTTTGTGAAATAAACACAATCTTGTGTCATTGAAGGCCAAAATTATCAAAGCCTTAGAATCTGATCATACAGTCTATGTCCAGACTGGTGGGCACGACAGATTCCTGCATGCACTTCTTTCATGACAGCCATTGTCTCTTCGCCATCAATGCATCTGAAGAGAACTCCATCAAAACCACGTTTGTAGAGAATTTTCTCGAGGTGATATGGGCTATCATAGAGAGTAAAATTGACCACACGTCACCGGATTTGTTCTTTCTCGGCTCTATCAGGTGGAAGTGTTCTATTTTGAAGGTATTCCCTGATAGGTGACATCCATCCTGTAGTATGACCATACGGTTCAGGAATGGGAATAATTTCATTAATTTCCTCCGTTCTGATTCGAACATAAGGTGAAATTGCATGACGGTGGGCAATACTGATGGTTTTCTCGTCCTGATTTGGATCTCCCAGAGCTGTGGTTGTATTAGACAGTGCATCATCTTGGGAATTTTGTGATCTTGGGAAATAATAAAATGTCGGTTCTGAAGGGAATTCCTCCATTAACTCTCTAACATAATCATACAAAGGGATTAGTTCTTCTTTTCTGATGGCATAACCCCCATTGACTTGCTTGATTACCAGGTCTGAATCACCTTTCACCTTTAAGTGATTCACTTGTTCTTGAAGCGCTAATTCCAAGCCTGCAATGAGATCTTGGTATTCTGCTTCATTATTGGTACCACATTCCCACAATAAGAATGAATAAGGTAACACTACCTTTTCTGGAGAAATGAGCACAATTCCTAAGCCAACTTTGTTGAATTTAGGATTTTCCATTTTCCTCCCTGTTGGACTTCTAGAAGCACCATAAAAATACATTTCCCATGCCTGGGGACTTTCTTGAATAGAGAAGACTTCCTCATCAGGGAGTTCAATATCTGAAGATGTGTCTTCCACTGAAGGGTGTTCAGCCAAGAAATCAGCTATATCTTGGCTCTTTATCACCTTTTGAGACACATATTGAATGTCAAATTGCTGCAAAATAACTACCCACCTTTCCAGATGTCCTGTAAGCATTGGATGACTAAGGATGAATTTGAGCGGGTTATTACGAGATACCAATTGGACCTCGTGATGTTTTAGGTAGTGTCTCAACTTCTGAATTACAAAGATTAATGCCAGTCAACACTTCTCAATACTTGAATATTAGGTTTCTGCTTCAAGCATAGTCTGACTGAGGTAGTAGAGGCTGTTTTCATTCCCAACATCATTCTTCTGAGCAAGAAAGGTACCCAATGATCGCTCTAGAGCTGTCACGTAGAGGATAAGTGGTCTTCCTTCAACAGGTGGCATGAGTACCGGTGGACTCAAGAGTTATTTCTTGAGAATATCGAATGCTTCTTGACATTCTTCAGTCTACTAGTAAGTGACTCCCTTCTTCATCAATTTGGTGAAGGGTAAACTTTTTTCCTTCCAAATTGGCGATGAAACGCCGAATATAGGCTAAGTGTCCTTGAATTCCTCTAAATTCTTTCAAATTTCAAGGAGGTGACATAATAAGGATTGAATTGATCTTCTCAGGATCGACTTCAATACCACGATAGCATACAACAAACCTGAGAAATTTTCGTGAGGTTACCCCAAAAACACATTTTAAGGAGTTCATCTTCAAATTATATTGTCGAAGCTTGAGGAATATGACTTCCAAATCAGCCAAGTGATTAGCATGTTGTTTGGATTTAACCACCAAATCATCTACATAAAATTCAACAAACTTCCCTAAGAAGGGTTTGAAGATATGATGCATGGCACGCTGATATGTTGCACCTGCATTCTTTAAGCCAAAGAGCATTACCCGGTAGCAAAACACACCCTGAGGGGCTCTGAAGGCTGTGGATTCCTCATCTTATAGGGCCATTCGGATCTGATTATATCCGGAATATCCATCCATGATGGAAAGTGCTTCATAGCCATATGTTGCATCAATTAAAAGTTCTGTAATCGGAACTGGGAAATCATCCTTAGGACAATGCCGATTAAGATCTCTGAAATCAATGAAAACTCTAATTTGTCTATTCTTTTTTTTACAGGGACAATATTAGCCAACCACTTGGGATACTGAACTTCTCTGATGAAGTTATATTTGATAAGCTTATCCACTTCAGCTTCAATTTTGGAAGCATAAGTTGGGTGTGTTCTTCTCGCGGCTTGCTTAAATCCTCGATGTTCTTCTGGTAAACCCAAATGATGAGTAGCAACATCAGGATCAAGCTTGGGAATTTCTGTATAGTTCCAAGCAAATATATCTCTATTTCTCTTTATAAAGGAAATATACATCTCTTGCTCTTCAAGAGTCATGGCCGTACTGATTAAAGTTGGGCGTGGATCTTCTTTTGTACCCAGATTTATTTCTCTGAGTTCATCCACAGTGGTAGAGATACCCTCTTCAAATGCTGGAGGATCAACTCTGAGATATTACTCTTCTTCTTCATCATGTGTTATTTCTTCCATTTCTACTTGCATAGTAGATGATAAAGCATAATTTTCATGATTAGAAGAGATGTCAAAATTTGCACATCTTGAAGAAGAAGTTTCCATTTCTGACCCGATTGGTGATGAAGGGTCTTCTTTGGGTAATAAAGAGGAGATGATGGATTGAGAATCGACATCATTGTTCACCTTCGATGTTTCTATAACTTCTTATGGACTAATTGGTGAAGTATAGACTTTTTGGATTTTAGAATATAAAATGAAGACGTCACCATTTGTTCTTTCATCACTGCTTGGTGGGTTACCAATTTCTCCCATGTTGTCTGGCTCGATTGCCGTAATTGAAATTATGGATCTTTCCATAAGAGTATTTTGATTTGGGTCTATCTTGTCAATTTTACTGATAGGAAACACATAATCTGTACTCACATGTGTAAATGGATTTACTGGAATCTTCTCTAAACCATATGGAGCATTAACTTTGGTAAACTCCTTTGTTGTGGATTTCTCCCTTCCCTTCATGTGATAGAATTCTACCTCAATGTATTGAGACTCACATGTCTTGAACGGGGCCTTATCACCATACAATGTCCCAACTTGACCATCGAAACAATATTTGAGACATTGATGGTATGATTAAGGGATAGATGCATGTTGATGTATCCAGGGTCTTCCAAGCAAGATGTTAAAAGCTGAGTCTTTATCAACAACCATGAAATCTGAATTGGATACAAGATATCCAAAATGAGTTCTGAGTGTAACTTCGCCCAGTGGTTCTTATTCATTTTTATCATATCCTTGTAACATCATGGTAGAAGGAGATAAATTAGATTCCGTGAGGCCCAATCGATGAAGTGTACGAATGGGAATGAGGTTGACTCCTGAACCATTATCAATGAAAGCTCTTCGGACGTCTACGCCATTGACCTTTCCAGATAAGTACAAAGTTCTAATATTCCCATGCACAACATCATCTTCATCTTCATCAGTAAAAGATATTATTGCATGGCATTCTATAGGATTATTCTCTATGTGATAGACTTTAGCTGCATCAATTTCAGTTTCAAACTCCTGAGGACTTGACAAAGCCTCGATGAGTGCTTCCTGAAGATCTTTTGATAGATTCAAAGCATCCAGAATTGATAACTTGGCTGGTACTTGGGCCAAGTGTTTCAATAAATCATACTTTTGATCCAGAGGTCTGTGTTTCCCAACAAGAATATGTGGTTTATCAGGTGCCTTGGAAGCAGATGCTTTGAAAGTTGATGCATCTTGTATTGGGATAAGAGTTGGCAATATTCCTGGTTTTGTAAGATTAGACCAATTAGATCCATTTACTTGCTGAGAGGAAGAAGATGGAACCTTTAACCGGTCTTCCAAAATAATTGTGTCGGGACTGAATTTTCTATTGGTAGAAGAACTTTCTTGTTCTTTCTGAGCTCGCTAAAGGGCTCTACCATGAGTTTCTACTACGTACATAGTTCTAGCAAGGGTAGAATTGGAATAGTGGCTTCTGAAAGATCCACGTCTTCCCCTATATCCTGAGCCTCTGGAACTTCCTCTGATTCCCTTATTTGATATAGGGAATTCAGGATCATCAAAATTGAAACCGCGACTAGCATATGGATCTATTAATTGAATCATATTAATAGAACCGAAAATAAACTCTTCATCCGATGAAGATTCTGCTTGATTAGCCTGTTTAGGCTGTTCCGTTTGGTGGGACGGTGCCCGTTGATTTGAAGTAGATGGCATGAAGTCTGCCAAGGTCAAAGACAACTTAGGCTTTGACACGTACTCATCTTCTTCTGATTCTTTTTCTTTCTTTGAATCATGTCTTTTATTTGAGGATTTTCCCTCTGATGAAGAGGGTTTTGCTGCGGCATTCATAGCAGAAGGTACAATTGGTTTCTTCAATTGTGTTCACAAAATAGCATGAGTTCGGTTGATCGTCTTTCTGACTATCCAATCATCATATTTTTTTGCATTTTTTCTTTTGACTTCTTTCCACTTGTATTCCTCCTCTGGAACTATAGTAGTAACACATGCTACCTGGGCTGAAGAGCCTTTCAGTTTGACTTATCCCGAGTCGACCATCTTTTGTAGGAGGTCTTTTAAGACAAAACACTCCGGGATGGGATTCCCCAACATTTGATAAAAGGGTCAATAATTGGGATGGTCTTCATCTCCTTACTTATTTGGCCTCTTGGGCCTTGGAAGCTAAACCAAATTATTCTCCAGAGCCGAAATGAAGTAACAAGAAACTTGTTTATTTCAGAAAGAGTATGTTTTGCTCTTCAGATCCTCAAATTGTTTTCGTCTTTGATATCTTTGATCGTCTTGACGAAATAGACTTTGTTGTTGGCGCTCAGGAGGTGGATCCCTTCAAGAAGATGAAGGTTTTGAAGTAGAAGCAGGTACAGGTGCTTGTTTAAGCATAACTGTAGCAGTCTCTACTTTACCCATTCTCCTTCCTGGAGCTGATGGAATTACACGAGATGTAGCCTTAGTTTGTATAAGAAAATATTAAATATGTTGAGCGATTGAGGTAAGGTCTCAAAACCCTTATGTGTATTTTAAAAGGATCAATGGCGTGCATAATTCGTCACGTAGATTTGCCACACAGATTGGCAACAGTTTCTCTTGAGGGAGTGCTAAGCTTAGGGAATATGTTAATCCCTTCCAACGAGCAATGAAATAAGAGACTCTTTCATTCTTCCTTTGATTATAGTTTGTAAGATCGAAAATTGTTGTCTTTGGAAAAGTTGAGCTGAATTGAAGAAGAAATCATTGATGGAGATCTTCCCATCCGGTAATTGACTGAGATTTCAAGCTTGTATACCAGACAAAAGCTGGTCCTTGCAAGGTTCACATGAAGTATCTGATTTTTACTGCTTCTTTCTGCTCCGGAGTTCCCATCATAGGATCACAACAAGACACGTAATGCATCAAATGTTGTTCAGGGTTTCCTGATCCATTGAAAATAGGGAATACAGGGTTCCCAAAACTTGATGGGGGGGAGATTGAATCTACCCATTCAGGGTAAGATTTATTTTCCAGTTGAACCTGGTCACGTTTCCCTTCCATAGTCTCTAACCGAGCTATTAATGACTCAATGGTAGTTATTAACTTTTAAGAAACATCCTTTTGAACTTGTACTTAGGCAGGTGTAATGACTAGAGCTTGGACAGATGTGGTGGCTGGTACTGCAACCGATGGCAGCACTGCCAATTGTTGTTGCACTTGACCCGTAGGATTAGACCTGTGAGGGTGTACTAATAAAGGAGGATATTCTTGATCGATCTTAGTAGCTACAACAAACTCCCTTGGCCGACTGACTCCAGCATGTTTAGGAAGAAGACTACCCTGAAGTAGCTCTACATTCAACCTCCTCAATTCCTTCATCTCTTCTTCCTATTGCGCAAATCTTTGCTCTAGTGAGAGCGATTGGCCTTCTCCAGAGGAAGGATATGTAACCTGATTCTTTCCCTTCCCCTTGTTTGATCCCTTTCGGAGAAGGGGAAGTGGGTTATTTGAAGGAACACCTAGATTTTGGGTAAACCTTTGATTTCGTGTACGTACACCTTCTTCATTTGTGTCTGTGCATACAACTTCTTGAGCAGAAATCTCTTCATCTGATCCCTCTGAATGAGCCTCATCTGGTGGATCAGAAACAACGGCATTGATGACATTAATTGATGCATAATGCATTGAATCCATTATATCATCATTTCTGTGGTATTGTCTTCTTCCAGGTATTTGATGAGACATTTCCTTTTGTAGATTCAATCCCTCAGGAACTTCTTGACGAACCGTAATTTGGAGGGAATCTCTAGATAATTTGGCTCTTCGATCCTCTTGAGGCTTCTTCCCCAATCGAGAAAATACTGACTTTCTCTGAGGAGGGGATTGATGATTTGAAAAATTCCCCAGTCCGGTGGACTGGGGCTGTTCCTGCTGTTCCCGCTCAACTCCTCAAATCCTATTTGTTGATTCCGAGGGTTGGTTTAAAAGAGTCCCCAGTCTTGCAACCTGGGGTGTCTCTTGACATTCTATGTCTGAGACTTTCTTAAAATCTCTCCTGATCTTGCGAACCTTAGTTCGGAAATTAGCTGGATGCATTAACCTATATCCACTTTTATCACCTAGTTCAAAAATACCGTTGGATGATTTCTGACACTTTTGTCACTTGATGATGTGCTTTCTCCATACGAGAGGCCTGTTCAATATTCTCGTTTTCTTGATACAGGATTAATTCACAACTTGTTCTCTGTATTCTTGATTTTGAGAATAATTAGTTGAGGCCTGTTCTTGGGAAAGCTTTTTATTACAATCAAAACCCATTGACTGTGGCTAGCCACGGGCAATAACCTTGCATGAGACCATTTTTGGTGGGCTTTGCTGACTGGAGAGCATAGTGAAATGTAGTGCTCCATGAACACCCCATCCTCTGACATGAATACCAGATGGTGCATTGGCAATTAATTGACGCAATCTTCTTAGTGCGCCAAGGCATGAACGTTGAAGGGCTCTCTACTACTTTTCAGCCTTCAGATATCGAGAGAGTTATAGAGATGCCAAATCAATCTGATATTGTAACCCTTCTATTATCTTAAGATGATTTTCATATTCATCATAAGATAATACTTTATTTTTTAACTGAAAAAGAGTTTTCCATATGTTGAGACGAATATCATGAATTCCATCTTCCTTCAACATCTCTGGAATGTCGTAATAAGAGTCATCCAGAGGGAAAAACATGACTGGCACTTCACCTTTCGCCAGTTTTTTTCTCATGTTCAACATTTCCTCTTTATCATTCAATGAAGATTCTTCTACCTGATTTGACCAGAGTTGGTGTTTCCTTGTTTCTTCATCGGATTCAACAAGATTGGTAGAGAAATAATTGATCAAACTAGAAGATGCATGACTTAGGGGTGGTTTGGAGAATGACCTAAACCATGGGCTATCTTCTGATTGAGAAAGTATTTCACCTGCTAGCGATGAAGCATCAGATATGACTGGTTTCGCATTTGCAAGTACCTCAAGATAAGAGGGATTTATCAGCACTACATTGTCCACGGGAGCATTTTCCGGGAAATTTGCATCACTACTACAGAGAGGAATTTCGTAGAGAAATTCATCATCATGGGGAGGACCACCATGGTGGGTTACAGCAAAAGATGAGATCTCTTACTCCTTGGTCTTTTGGCCACACAGAGGGTTATTGTAGCTATCATCTGAAGATGATACTTTGAGATCGACCGAATTGTCATGAAGCAAGCCTTCATGAGGAGTTGTCTATTGAAGACCTTCAGAATTAATGTTCCCACTATTGGGAAATGAGGGAGTAGAATCTTGGATTCCAACAGATAATTGTCTGAGGGCTTCAATAACTTCATCATCAAGCAAGGACTTGTTATAGATTGGATCTTGATATTTTGACTGTGTTGGGTGGGCCTTCTTCTTAGACTCCTTCTTACTTGCCTTGGAAACCACTTGTTGACGAAAGTGGCTGCTCTGAGCAGGTGTATGTGCCTGATCAGGAGAGATGGCCAGGTTAGGCTGATGATCTCCACTCAAATCAGGTGTATGTGCCTGACTTGGTTGTCTGTATGATATGGGGGAGTATGCCTTGCAAACCTCTTGGACTGGAACAAATGTGTGTGTCTGTTCCAGAGTGAACTGTTTATGTGTTACTCTACTGGTAGGGATAGATTTATGTTTCTTTCCCTAAGATGCCGCTGAAGTTGTTATAATATCCTAGCAGGCATCCAGAATATGAGTAGGGATTTTCTTCTGCTATTTCACTATTGATAGAATATTCTTGGTGACTTCAACTGCCAGAATGGGTATATACATCCATTCCGTGATTGGAGTAGGTGTATGTTCCTGCTCTTGTCCTCCTTTTCCTGTCATTGAATCCTGACAGTACTCAAGTGTGGGGGCAGAAAGTTGAGTCTACCTCCTGTTTGTCATCGGGGCTTTCCGACTGACTTCTCCGAATGCTGCCAAATGAGACTATTGGTAGGATTGATCAATACTAGAAGGTGTATGTGCCTTCTGATTTCACTCTGCCAAACGTGGTTGATGAACTTCCTTCAACACTGACAGACGAGGCTGCTGGCAGGATTGATGAATGTAAGCAGGTGTATGTGCCTATTTTCCAGTGGTCAATACATTGGGTTGGCGGGATCCATCATATGTAGTCAGATGAGTCTGTTGACTGGCTGATGATGTATAAACAGGTATATGTTTCTGTCTATAGTACTTTGAGAGAATTTCTTGGCGGGATTGGCGTGATTCTGCCAGACGAGTCTACTGGATAGCGGAATTAAAACGGGCAGGTGTGTGTGCCCGCTCGTTGCTTGCCACCAAGTTAAGTTAGTGGACTTCTCCAAAGATGGCAGAGATGAGAACCTACTCAATGTTAACTGGATTTTGCCTTTGGCGATTCATCTTGCCTTCTTGGGTTCGAGGAACCTGAGTCGAATGCCTGGAGTCGGTACCCTCATCATGTTGAGGGTGCACTGCCGCACGAGTCTGGCGGCGATTGTTGGTGGGAGCCCTCGGGAAGGAATCATGTCTGCTTGAATTAAGGCCCTGAGGGACCTGCTCATTCACCTCCCCAGAATAAAAGAGTGAATAGTGATTGCGTTCCGGGGATAACGACCCGAAACGGTTGGAGATGGTGCTTAGCACCGCCTGCTTCTTGATCACTGGTCATCATTGTCCGGACGACCAATGTGAGTTGTTCACTTGGAGGGCTTGTCGGGAAGCCTCCAGAGTTGGGATGGTACCATATTGATGGTACTCCTTAATCATCACATTTGATACCCATTGTTGAAGACGCTGAGTAGGTGATGTCATCCTCCGAGCGGACGACGATCCAGCAGGAGTAGCAGCAGTGGCATTCACAGCAGCGGTATTCACAGGTGTGAACTTGAGAGCAGCCATTTCTTAGAATGAAAAGAATCTTGGGAAAGAGTGCCTGTTTGATATAACATACGTAATCAAGATAAATTCAGCCACTAAATCTTTTGTATGAGCACATATGTCAATGATTTTTTTTGTTGGTCCTCTCATTGAGTTTTAAATAGAGGCCTAACAAATAGGTAAAACATCATTTTAACTTGGTTAAGGATTCACGTCGGGTTCACCATTTTTTGTTTCCCTCTGGAATCGGGGATGACCTCGTTGATTGAAGGTTTAAACATTACAAGTGGTTCCTAATGGGTTTGTTCGTAGAAATGGAAACATCCAATGATTCCATATCCATTTGAACCTACTTGCCAAAGGTAGGAGCTCATTATTTGTGGACTGATGAGGCTTAGGAATTTGCATTGGTCGAGAGGATGGGAGGTCGGACTCATCACACCTTTTTTTAGGGGAATTATTGTCTACTCCGGGACTCTCTTTATAGATTTAAGTTATGTTCGTGAATCCTTATTACATTACCAAGTATAAAATGAGCTTTTCTTCAGATCTGACAATCAATGATTAAATATGTAGGAAATTTAGAGAATCTTTTATATGTATTTGAGGTTCTTCATCGATAGAGAATCATCTATATTTGTTAGAGATTCTTGGTCAATGGTATCCTTCGACACATTTATATAGAAGTATCTTGGTCATTATGATGACCATGCTCGTTTTAAAGCCACTCGGTGGGGCACTTGAAGTTTATTTTCATTCATAAGGACATGGATTATTTCAGAGTTGGGATCGAACCGCAGATGGGCTACCTATGTATACTTTGTTTAGAAAAGGAATCAGAACCCACGTAGTTCGAGTAAGGGAGTATGATGTTTATCATTGATGGCTCAAAGAAGGATGTCATAATTACTTTTACACTCTAAGCTCAAGTGAGTCATGCTCGATGTGAGAAACAAGAGGTATTGGTAAAAACCAGACAATTGTGCCATGAAAGATGCAATCATAAGAAATAATGTAGGGCTTATGTATGTATGACTGCCCAGATAAATGAAGATTAGGATTTACTTCCAGGAAGAAATCCAAGAACAGGGTCCATAAAGGTATATGTGCTTCATGGAGATTTGAATACTCTAACCTGGGGCTTACTCCTGAAAAGGATTCCCAGGTTAAGGGAAATTATGATTGGGGCTTACTCCTAAGGAGGATGCCCAAATTAATGAGGACTTGGGGCCTACTCCTAAGGAGGATGCCCATATTTGGAAATTATGACTGGGACTTACTCTTAAAAAGGAAGCCCAGGTTAAAGAGTTCTCTCATCTTAAAGGATGAGGTTTAATGAATGAAATCTCAATCTTTAGTGACATAAAGATGTGTAAATAACTAGATTTTGGGAGATGTTCCATGGAGTTCCTTTCAAATAAGGAAGCCAAATCAAGAAATCATTCCATAAATGGCTTTGAAGAGTGTCTTGAAGACTGAATCTTTAATAGGAGAGGTGTAATGGCATAAGATGGGTAAAATGGTCAGGAAAGGCACCCAAAAAGGTAGGGGCGTGCAGGTCTCAGAAGGTGCGCAGGTACTGCGTGGGCGCGCAAGTCCTGGTCGTGTAGGTATACCTGCGCAGCACATGGGTACTTGCACGATTTTCATCCCTTAGAGTAATATTTGGGAGATCCTTGATCAAAGCCTTTAGAACCATCCCTAGAGTCTTTCCAGAAGATGGCGTGCAAGTTTTCATGAAGAAGTAGGGTGGCGCATAAGTGTGTCCATTTCCCTTAAGGGTAAAACCACTTAGGTGCGCAAGTGTTAGTGAATTCTAACACTTAGACCTTACTCCTCTTGTTTATACCTTCTATTCTAGGTAAAGAATTACCTTAGAAGTGTTCGGAAGACCTGAAGAATAGACTTGGGCGTTCAGATCTCTATATCTGAATTCTGAAAAAATTCCCCCGAAATGAGGGGCCCACAGGGACTATTTATATACTGGAGAAGACCCCGGGTGGTTATCCTTTAGGGAACGCAAGTCAATTGTGCAACCATTAGGTGGCGCACAAGTATACTTGCATGACAGTGATAAAACTTGTGCGACCCTTGTGCTTTTGAAGCTTTGTTCACGCCTTTGTCGATTTTTGATGTTTTCTTCAAAGGATGAATCAATTTGAGCTAAGTCATTTACCTTTCCATTATTTTAGACAATGTCATGAAAAGGAGCGTCAACAATTATATATTCAATTAAATTATTTAACATTTACCTGATGTTTTTCTAGGAATGATATAAGAATATATATCAAGTATTGTTCTAAAAATGTATTTTTCTAAAAAATGGTTTTCATTGTGTTTTATGCATTTATTTTAAAATGAATTTATACCAAATAAATTTAATCATTAATAATGGATTATATATTTAAAATCATTAGGATAAATTTTTTTAAATAGGTCCCTTTTCTTCTTTCTCAATACGAATAGTAACCATGGTAAATTTTTGTTACCCCGGTAAGGGTAAACCGGTAAAATAGGGTTAGAAATTTGGGATAAGGCTTTAACATTTCTCTAAAACATTACTTTATATTATTTTATGAGTTAATTTCATCCATTTATATCCAATTCATGAATATTTAGTCACATGGTTCTATATTTCTTTGATTATGACCACTATATTAATTTAAGAAAAGAATAACTAAAAAATGTCACTTTATTAACTTTAATATCTCTAGAATTTTTACATAAGGATAAAAAAGGATAATTTTAGTTATAAATGTTTGTATTAAATATAAATTAATTTTTTATCATATTAATGTATTTATAATATTTATTTATCTAATAATTACCTTAAATTCTTACACAACACCAACAAAGTATTTATTTAATTAATAGAAAAATAAAATAAATGGTTTGAAAAATATTAAGAGTAATTAAATTTGGATAAATTAATGTGTTAAATAAATTTTATAGATTTACATAACATATTTTATTTGTGTTAAAAGTATTATATTCTAGTTCCATAGCCATTGTGTTGTCATTGAAGTCAATTTAAATTAACAGTGTCAAAAATGAAATTGATGATATTTTATGAAAACAATATTTTATTAAATTATTTAAAGATCATAAAAATATTGAAATATGATATTTTTGGATATAATATTCTCAAAAATTTCATACCTTATCCATTCCTAATCTATTTTTTAACTTATAAGTAAAATTATAACCCTTTAATATTAAAAAATTCATTACCACGGTTAAGATTAAAATTTATTAACCAAGGGGTTAAACCAAAATATAAGGTTTAAAATGACTCCAAAAACTATATAAATTTATTTTTATGTGGATATTTTAATATTATACTATTTTTATTCAAATATATATCTATTTGGAATCATTTTTTTGTAATTATTTAATTATATTTTAATCTTTTTGGTAACTCCAAGTGTGTCATTTCCCTCCCGTATAAAAGGACACCCCTTTCCTATTTTCATTACAAAAAATTGAGACATATTTACTGACCAAAACCTTCATAATTATCTTCTAAACTTTCCTATACATAAATTAGATGTTTTTTTATTCTTAAAATACCATTCCAAGGGTCCTTAAGAAAGGATCTAAAGGAGGTCACCCAAAGTAGAGATAATCATCTTACCTGACCTCTTTTAGTTTATTTCTTAGACTACATCCTCTAAATATATGTTATTCAGAATAAAATAATAAATTAATCATCCTCATTATACTTAAATGTTATTATGATCATGACAAAACCATTATCCACCCAATTTTTCATCAAATGGATTATAAAAGTACTACTCGTGTGTATGTGTGGAATACCACCTCCACGTAGTGATACAATTCATTTTTCATCACCATATTTCATAGATGGGTATTATGATGGGTTTACTATTTATAAATTATATTTATGAAACTATTTTTATTTGAGAATTATAATATAATATCTACATTCTTATCATCTAAGTATTTAGAAAATGATATCATCGCTAGTGCATACTGGTGGACTACCACCTCCACGAAGCGATGTGATTTGGCTTTTGATTCCAATTTACATAGATGTAAATAAGGATATATTTAATGAATATATATTATATAATAATTATTCTTTAAAGGTTAATTAATATTTACCTTTCTTTTTTCCTATCCATCGAAAAGTGAAAATTATGTTCTTGCGTATGTATGGATTACCGTCTCTATGAACGGTGTAATTAATTTTTATATCTCTACCCTATAGGATGACTCTAAATATATATATATATATATATATAATGAATATATATATGATATTTATATCATGAATAAAATTATAGAGATTATGAAACCATGATCAAATTACAAGCATCAGAACTACCAAAACAAAATTCTTATGAAAAATGAAAAAGTTAACACCAAAAAATTACAATTTAAATAAGGAATTATTAATATATTGATACTGAAATGTTATAAGGGGATTATATATGATATTATAAGAATGTAAATTTTTAATTTATTTAATTATAATAAATTTAAATTTATTATACAGGATTTTAGATTGCTTTCAAAACAAGTATCACTTGAGGTAAGGGTTTCTTGTCTCACTTTAATTTTTGTGAGACTTATTCCTACCAATTTTTTCTTTTTTGTGGTGTATATAATACCCATTATATAATTTTTTGATGATATAATTAAAATTATGGTAATTTTCAATAACATATAAGCTCATCTCTTTCATGAGGTTTTAATATGAGGATTACCAAATCAATAAGGGTTTTATGTTAAAATCACATTGTTTACCAGGATTATTTATGATTAAGTTTAAAATGATGAAATTTCATGATATAATTCTAAATAATATCATTAATTTTATTTTTTTATTGTTATTTATTTAGAATACATTTTTTCCTTTAATTTTCCTCTCTTTAAGAACTCAGGAGACTGGAATAATGTTTTTAAGGAAATTTAACTTTATTCCTCTCTTCGGTTGAAAATTATTTTTCTTCCATGTCTATTTTTTCACTAAAATGTTTTAAATAATGTTTTGATATTATTTTATGATTATTTAAAGTAGTTTTATCCATGTCTTATTTTTCACAAAAAAAATAAAAGGAGTCTTCTTTTCATTTTTCAAATGATGTACTTTTGAATTTTTACTAAAATTGTGAAAGGAATCTATGTTTTAACATACACATGAAAAACTCTCACCATCATGAATTCTTATAGAATTGAATAATACTTTACATGTTTCCATTTTATTTTCAAATAAATTGGTTTCCCTAATATTTGGTAAATTTTTATATTTTATATAGCATCCCACCTTTTTATCACATAAAATTTCATTTCATTATACAAAACTAAGTATCTTTAAGGTTTAGTGTCTTGGAAACCAGGAACTTAATACATGAAAACATAAAAAATTATTCTTTAATAATTGAAAAGCTTATTCATTTGTTCATCCTAGTTCATTACAGCATCTCATAACCTGGAATAATACATCAAAGGAAAGGGTGAGTAGAAGTCCCAGTAAGGGAAACAAGGGAAACATTTTACATGTAAACTTAAGATACATCAAAAGTCATGAAAAATAACTTTAAGGCATGATAAAGAGATCATGAGGCATATAATAATAAAAATAAAGTGCTTAATAACTTGAAGATGTGGCTACAACATTTAACTTATACAATCATGAACATATCACCAAGGTCCATCCCCAAGGTGTCATTTTAAATTACCAAGGTTATTCACCAAGGTATCATTAAAATTGTAATCTCTAGTGGTTACATCATTACCCAATGAATTGGAGCGCTATCAGGGAGCACACTTAAATTTGTCTTTATCATCATGTGAGCCACATATATCATCATCAAAAATTTCATAAATAACTCATATAACATAAAAGAAATGGGTTTTATTTCATAATCATAACGTTTTAAAAACTGCTTTTAAGACATGATCTTTAGGTCATTTTAAATCCACGAAAAATGGAAAGTGGGTTTCATGTATGTAAATCCCAGAATAAAAATATAATATTTTGATATACATGTGAATACCTCTGTATAAGAAAGATATTTGAGTATTCACTTAATAAAATAAAAAGAATTTTAGAAAAAGAGAGATACATTTTGAGATGAAAAATTCTACAGCATAACGGCTATGTTACAGGGTTTTAGAAAACATTGAAAAGAAAGGAGATGTGGGTTACCCACTCATAAATGATCCATATAACAGTATAGGGACATAATATAAAGGATATAAGAACATGGTAATGAAATTTTAAAGACATACCATATGAAATTAAAAACACGGAAGGAAGACAAAAATAAGATTTCTCTCATGAAAATTTGGCAGCCTAACGGCGTCACTTAAAACTTCAAAAAAAGAATTGATGAGATCAAATAGGGTCTCTCATCCTATGACCATAAAAGATCAGTATGATAGATATAGAGATCATAAACCAACATAATAAAAAGTAACTTGAAAGACTTGACATGAAAATAGAACTTGAAAATGAGAAGGGTGAAAGAATCCCTTAAAAATTCGGCAGCCTAACGGCGCCACTTAAACATTCTTAAAATGAATTGATGAGAGAAAGAGGGGGTATATCATCATATGAACATGAAAATTATGGTAGGATTAATATAAAAGAACATCCCAAACTTAAGAACAAGGAGCATACAATAAATGACATAAAAGATAGTACTTGGAAAGAAAGAGAGAGGTAGGATCCCCTACCTTACAATGTAACTCTTAAAACACAAAGGTTGGGACCTTGAGGGATTGGGGAACCTTGGGAGGACTCCTTGGGAGGTAAGGAGACCATAACATTGTTGAGTATGATTTTGGAGTCGAAAGGATGAGAGAATGTCTTGATATTTATAGGGAAAGAGAGGGGACAAGGCATTAATGGCCAAGGGACACCTCATTGGTGGTATTGGAAAAACCATGGGATTTCCCATGGTATTTGCCCATGTAATTGGCCACTTGTGACACCTAATACCTTATATTACTATTCATAAGTCGACTAGAATTATTACATTATTATTACATCCTTAATGATGTCATTAAACACCCGAAACTCTAAACTGAAAATTCACTATTCACTGAAAATTCAACTTTTCCAGAAAAATCCCAAAATTTCACCTTAACCAAATATCGATGCTCTGACTTCAAAAATGAACTCCATTTTATAAAAATATTTTTATAAATATTTTTAATTTAATATTTAAATAAATACACTATTCGTCGAAAATTCATTTTTTCAGAAAAACCCCCAAAAATTACCTTAACATAATATCGATGCTCTGAGTTCAAAAATGAACTCCATTTTATAAAAATAATTTTCTAAATATTTTTAATTTAATTTTTAATTAAAAAATACTATTCACCCAAAAAACTAATACTTGACTAATAATTTCTGAAACAGTTATTTACCTATTTTATTGAATCACATTACTTAATCAAGGTGCCTAGATTATATTAATACTTTCTTTAAGTGAGATTACTAATACATTTGTTCATATTACTAATCCTAAGCATAAAATCACTATTCATAATTTACTATTCATCAAAAATTACGTTGATCTTATTAGACTCTAAATTTCTTACTGAACATAATTGTATAAGATCATCTTTTGAAAATCATTACACATAATTAATTATTTAAGGTTTACATAAATATTTTCAAATATCATTTTTCTAGAATTCATCAAAAATATGCATACTATATTTATCTGGACATTTAAAAATTCACAAAATTCATCATAAGAAGAAATCACAATTTTTATTTAAATCAAAGGATTACACAAGGCAGTTACGGTCTCCTTGCATATCCCCTTAAAACCCCAGCATAGGACCTAAGTGTAAGGTGTGCTAAGGTGATAGAATCTGAGGGCGGCTCGGCCAACATCGCACGAGTAGTAATTTCTATCAGTTTGAACTTCTCATGAAGGCGATTCCGTTCTAGCTTCACAAGATGAAGTTCGGCTTGGGTTTGGTCCAGAGCAAAGCCCAGTGGTGCTACCTCCTTCCCAAGTTCTATTAGATGTGCTTCGATTGGCCTGAGACTACTGGATGAGGCCATCGAATATTCTTTTTATATTAATTAACCAATAACACTTGTATTTAGAGACAATAGTCGCAATATTTAGTTTCCAACGGTCATACTGACTAATGGTCAGATAATAGTCAAAAACCCAATAGTCTCGTTTTATTTATACTCGTTTTATTAAATGAAAAAGTTTTTTTAGTATGAAATAAAAAAACACACAAAATTAGTAAACAAGATTTATTCAAAATTTCGAGTCGTTAAAATCTTCCCCCCTTAAGAAATTGCGTCCTCGCAGTTTTTAAAATTGGGCATGGAAATTTCATTGAAAGTACCACATCGGAAAAAGATTCAGTAAAACTATTACTTTAAAAGAAAGAAATGGAAGTACAAAGGTCACCCAAGTTATCCCATACTAGGATTCCATGTAGGGAAACATGGATATGGAAGAGAAAACATAGGTTCATGTTTTGATGGAGAGTGATAGAAAAAATTATTAGGAGAAAGTTAACCATAAGAAAATCAAAAACTTAAGATGTGTGTAAATGGTCTTTGATTACCCAGTAGGAAATGTAAACCAAAAATGTTTTTGTTTTACGTTCCTTTTCATAATTTTGAAGAATTCATTTACTACATAGAATAAAAACATAAGGAAATATATATACCTTCAAGTAGAGTTTCATCCTTTAATAAGTTCCTACCAACACTAATCCTTTTCTCCAAACGATGAGCATTCAAAAACACATGGTCTCATAAAAAGCACAAGAATCATCTTCTAGATAATCAAATAATCCACAAAATATTAACTATATATTTCTTCTATCTTTAAACATTATCCCAAAAATAGAAAGGGTAAGATAAAACAACTCTTAAAAAAGAAAGAACCCCATAGGAAGGGAAACGTTTTTAAAATCTTCAAAATTACACGGTACTAACCAAAGTTCATCATAGACCATTACATATATAACTATCCTTAAAATTCCACAAAATAAACTAAACTAAGATTGAAACCCAAATACAAGAAGGATTTGATAACATAGTCTTCCAAGATAAACTTTATCATTCATCTCCAAACAACATCAACCACTCCTAACATCTTATAACAGAAGTAACTAACCTAAACATATTTTCCCCAAGATAGGTTAATCATTTCCATAAGTAACCTAAATTGCTAAAAGTTCACCTTAAATTCATCGATTCTTCAAAATATAATTCAACCTTTACTCCTCAAAGAAAATACCATAGTAATCTATTTACCTCAATCATATAGGGTTCCCAAAATAGTGAACGTCTTACAAAATAATAATCATATTTTAATCCCCTAATCATCTCCCTCTTTTTTTCAAGAAGAACATCTTCACAACATCAACATGTGGTACATAACAATAGATTTTTCCCTTAATGATATAAAACCATATTAGGTAGTGACTCAATGTTCTTATAAAACAATAAAGATATGCTCATAGGGCACGAACTAAAATACAACATGACATAGACAATTATTGCGAAGAAGTTACTGTACTTTAGTCATCATTATCCATCTCAGCATAGGACTTTCAATTTTCCCTTGTCCTTGAAGATTGTTGATGCTCATCATGATTCTCATCTCTTCCAAGAGACCATTACCTTGGATAATGTCCAACTTCTCCACATTTACAACATTGAAAATTATAAGGTACATTAGATCGAACCTTATCTTTATTCATCACATTATCCATTTTTTTGAAGAAATAGGCTATTTTATGCCCTATCACCCCACACTTAAAACATCTCCCAGTTCCTTTGTGACATTATCTTTGGTGCCCCATCCCACACTTTTTGCAAAAAGGAAATTGGGTCTTCTTTCCCTTATCAACTTTATCAGATGAACATCCTTGTGACTTCATCTTCTTCTTCCTTGATGAATTTGGGCATTCAACTAGGTACCAATTATTAATTGTGATTTTTGATAGCTGGTTTGGAATAATCAAAATATGTTCAGCTTGTTCTCTCATCATATCTGTTATATTAATAGGGAAATAGTCACATTTCCTATCACATTGGTTTTTGGGACATGTTCTTCCATTTCCCGCCATTAACTAAGAAAAGAAAGTATAATTAGGGGGCTTAAATACTTAGCCAATAATCATGAAAATGAAACTTAAAGCATAGAGGGATAAAATTGTAGAATAAAAGTATATCCTAACTTGTGATCCCCTTGTTTCCAATCTAGGTTATCCATGATCATATATTCTTATGTGAATCTTTATTTTATTTTATCTTTGTTCCTTTAATAATGGTTCATACTAATCTTATGAATTTACCAAAGCATATCCCCCGGGAGTGACATAACCAAGAGTGTATCAAGCCCCATTGTCATGTACCAGTTCCCATTCGAGTCTAGCTCAAGCGGTGTTTCTAGGTTTTACCCCTATGTACATCTGTGCCAGAGCCACCTCTACCTTCTCATATCCAGACAAGGATGTATTTTCTTGATAAACCACTTACTCAATACTCACCAAAATACCAGGAAGATTTCCTATATTTAAACGTTTCTATAGGGTTCTTCCAAAAGTTTTCATATCCTAATTTCCACAAATAACTAAACCATCCTCTGATACCAATTATAGAATCTCGCCTTTTTATCACATAAACTTTCATTACATTATACAAAACTGAGGATCTTTAAGGTTTAGTTTCTTGGAAACTAGGAACTTAATACATGACAACATAAAACATTCTTATTTAATACTTGAAAGGCTTCTTCATTTGTTTGTCCTAGTTCATTATAGCATCTCATAACTTGGGAGCATACATCAAAGGAAAGGGTGATCAGAAGGCCCAATAAGGGAAACAAGGGAAACATTTTACATGTGAACTTGAGATACATCAAAAGTCATGAAAAATAACTTTAAGACATGAGAAAGAGATCATGAGGCATATCATAATAAAAATAACATGTTTCATAACTTGAAGATGTTGCTACAACATTTAACTTAGACAATCATGAACATATCACTAAGGTCCATCCCCAAGGTGTCATTTGAAATTACCAAGGTTATTCACCAAGGTATCGTTAAAATTATAATATCTAGTGGTTACATCATTACCCAATGCATTGGAGCGCTATCAGGGCGCACCTTTAAATTTGTCTTTATAATCATGTGAGCCACATATATAATCATTAAACATTTCATAAATAACCCATATATCATAAAAGAAATGGGTTTCATTTCAAAATCATAACGTTTTGAAAACTGTTTTTAAGACATGATCTTTATGTCATTTTAAATCCACGAAAAAAGGAAAGTGGGTTTCATGTATGTAAATCCCAGAAAAAAAAATAGAATATTTTGATATACATGTGAATACCCCTTTATAATAAATAGATATGAGTATTCACTTAATAAAATAAAAAGAATTTGAGAAAAACAGAGAGACGTTTTGAGACGAAAAATTCTGCATCATAACGGCTATGTTACAGGGTTTTAGAAAACATTGAAAAGAGAGGGTACATGGTTCACCCACTCATAAATGATCCATAGAACAGTAGAGGGAAATAATATAAAGGATGTAAGAATGTGGTAATGAAATTTTAAAGACATACCTTATGAAATGAAAAACGTGGAAGGAAGACAAAAATAAGATTTCTCTCATGAAAATTCAGCAACCTAACGGCGTCACTTAAAACTTCAAAAAATTAATTGACGAGATCAAATAGGGTCTCTCCTCATATGAACATAAAATATCAGTATGATATATATATAGATCATACACCAACATAATAAAAAGGAACTTGAAAGACTTGACATGAAAATAGAACTTGAAAATGAGAAGGGTGAAAGAATCCCTTAAAAATTTAAGAGCCTAACAGTGCCACTTAAACATTCTTAAATTGAATTGATGAGAGAAAGAGGGGGTATCTCATAATATGAACATGAAAAGGACTGTATGATGAATATAAAAAAACATCCCCAACATAAGAACATGGATCATACAAGAAATGACATAAAAGAGAGTACTTGGAAAGAAATAGAGAGGTAGGATCCCTTACCTTACAACGTAACTCTTAAAACTCAAAGGATGGGACATTGAGGGCTTGGGGGAATCTTGGGAGGACTCCTTAGGAGGTAAGGAGACCATAACATAGTTGAGGATGATTTTGGAGTCGAAAGGATGAGATAATGTCTCGGTATTTATAGGGAAAGTGAGGGGACAAGGCATTAATGGCCAAGGGACACCTCATTGGTGGTATTGGCAAAACCATGCGCTTTCCCATGGTATTGGCCACTTGTGACACCTCATACCTTATCATAATATTCATAAGTTGGCCAAAATTATTACATAATTATTACATAATTATTTCATCCTTAATGATGTCATTAAACACCCGAAACTCTAAACTGAAAATTCACTATTCACCGAAAATTCAACTTTTCCATAAAAATCCCAAAATTTCACCTTAACCAAATATCGATGCTCTGATATAAAAAATAAACTAAATTTTATAAAAATATTTTTCTAAATATTTTTAATTTAATTTTTAAATAAATGCACTATTCACTGAAAATTCATTTTTTTTCAGAAAAATCCCTAAAATTACCTTAACATAATATCGATGCTCTGAGTTCAAAAATGAACTCCATTTTATAAAAATAATTTTCTAAATATTTTTAATTTAATTTTTAATTAAAAAGCACTATTCACCCAAAAAAACTAATACTTGACTAATAATTTCTGAAACAGTTATTTACCTATTTTATTGAATCACATTACTTAATCAACGTGCCAAGATTATATTAATATTTTCTTTAAGTGATATTACTAATACATTTGGTCATATTACTAATCCTAAGCATAAAATCACTATTCATAATTTACTATTCATCAAAAATTAAGTTGATCTTATTAGACTCTAAATTTCTTAATGAACATAATTGTAAAAGACTATATTTTGAAAATCATTACACATAATTAATTATTTATAGTTTACATAAATATTTTCAAATATCCTTTTTCTATAATTCCTCAAAAATATGCATATTATATTTATCCGGACATTTGAAAATTCACAAACTTCATCATAATAAGAAATCACAATTTTTATTTAAATCAAAGGATTACACAAGGTAGTTATAGTCTCCTTACATAGCCCGTTATAACCCCAGCGTAGGACCTAAGTGTAAGGTGTGCTAAGGTGAGAGAATCTGAGGGCGGCTCGGCCAACATCACACGAGTAGTAATTTATATCAGTTTGAACTTCTCGCGAAGGCGATTCCATTCTAGCTTCACATGATGAAGTTCAGCTTGGGTTTGTTCCAGAGAAAATCCCAGTGGTGCTACCTCTTTCCCAAGTTCTGTTAGATGGGCTTCGATTGGCCCGAGACTACTGGATGAGGCCATCGAATCTTCTTTCTATATTAATTAACCAAGATCACTTGTATTTAGAGACAATAGTCACAACATTTAGTTTCCAACGGTCATACTGACTAACGGTCATATAATAGTCAAAACCCAACAGTCTCATTTTAATTATACCCATTTTATTAATTGAAAAAGTTTTGCTGAGTATGAAATAAAATAACACACAAAATTAGGAAACAAGATTTATTCAAAATTTCAAGTCATTACAATCTTACCCCCTTAAGAAATTGCATCCTCGCAATTTTTAAAATTGGGCTTGGAAATTTCATTTAAAGTCCCACATCGAAAAAAGAGTCAGTAACACTATTAATTTAAAAGAAAGAAAGGGAAGTACAAAGGTCACCCGAGTTAACCCATACTAGGACTCCATGTAGGGAAACATGGATATGGAAGAGAAAACAAAGGGTCATGTTCTGATGGAGAGTGATAGAAAACATTATTAGGAGAAAGTTAACCACAATAAAATCACAAACTTATGATGTGTGTAAACAGTCTTTGATTACCCAGTAGGAAACGTAAACCAACAATGTTTTTCTTTTAAATTCCTTTTCATAATTTTGAGGAATTCATTTACTACATAGAATAAAAGCGTAAGGAAATATACATACCTTCAAGTACAGTTTCATCCTTTAAGAATTTTCTACCAACACTAATCCTTTTCTCCAAATGATGAGAATTCAAAAACACATGGTCTCATCAAAAGCACAAGAATCATCTTCTAGGGAATCACATAATCCACAAAAGATTAACTATCTATTTCTTATATCTTTAAACATTATCCCAAAAATATAAAAGGTAAGATAAAACAACTCTTCAAAAAGAAACAACCCCATAAGAAGGGAAACTTCTTTTAAATCTTCAAAATTCCATGGTACTAACCAAAGTTCATCATAGACCATTCTATATATAATTGTCCTTAAAATTCCTCAAAATAAACCAAAATAAGATTGAAACCCAAATACAAGAAGGATTTGATAACATAGTCTTCCAAGATAAACTTTATCATTCATCTCCAAACAACATCAACCACTCCTAACATCTTATAATAAAAGTAATTAACCTAAACATATTTTCCCCAATATAGGTTAATCATTTCCATAAGTAACCTAAAGTACTATAAGTTCACCTTAAATTCATCGATTCTTCAAAATATAAGTCAACCTTTACTCCTAAAATAAAATATTTTAGTAATCTATTTACCTCGATCATATAGGGTTCCCAAAATAGTGAACGTCTTCCAAAATAATTATCATCTTTTAATCCCCTAATCATCTCTCTTTTTTTCAAGAAGAACAGCTTCACAACATCAACATGTGGTACATAACAATAGATGTTTCCCTTAATGATATAAAACCATCTTAGGTAGTGACTCGATGTTATTAGAAAAAATTAAATATATGCTCATAGGGCACAAACTAAAATACTACATGACATAGACAATTATTGCGAATAAGTTACATGTACTTTAGTCATCATGATCCATCTCAGCATAGGACTTGAATTGTTCCCTTGTCCTTGAAGATTGTTGATGCTCATCATGCTGCTCATCCCTTCCAAGAGATAATTTCCTTGGATAATTTCAAACTTCTCCACATTTACGACATTGAAAAGTATAAGGTACATTAGATCGAACATTATCTCTATTAATCACATTATCCATTTTTTTTAAGCAATAGGCCACTTTATGCCCTATCACCCCAAACTTAAAACATCTCTTGGTTCCTTTGTGACATTATCCTTGGTTCCCCATTCCATACTTTTTGCACAAAGGAAATTGGGTCTTCTTTCCCGTATCAACTTTATCAGATGAACATCCTTGACACTTCATTTTCTTCTTCCTTGATGAATTTGGGCATTCAACTTGGTACCAATTATTAATTGTGATTTTTGATAACTGGTTGGGAATAATCACAATATGTTCAACTTGTTCTCTCGTCATCTCTGTCATATTAATAGGGAAATCATCACATTTCCTATCACATTGGTTGTTGGGACATGTTCTTCCATTTCCTGCCATTAACTAAGAAAAGAAAGTATAATTACGGGGCATAAATACTTATCCAATAATCATGAAAAGGAAACTTAAAGAATTGAGGGATAAACTTGTAGAAGAAAATTATATCCTAACTTTTGATCCCCTAGGTTCCAATCTAGGTTATCCATGATCATATATTCTTAAGTGAATCTTTATTTTATTTTATCTTTGTTCCTTTAACAATGGTGCATACTAAGCTTATGAATTTACTAAAGCATATCCCCTGGGAGTGTCGTAACCAAGAGTGCAGCAAGACCCATTGTCTTGTACCAGTTCTCATTCGAGTCTAGCTCAAGCGGTTTTTTTGGGTTTTACCCCTATGTACATTTGTGCCAGAGCCACCTCAACCTACTCGTATCCAGACAGGGATGTATTTTCTTGATAAACCACTAACTCAATACTCACCAAAATACCAGGAAGATTTCCTATATTTAAAATTTTATATAGGGTTATTTTTAAATTTTTCATATCCTAATTTCCACAAATAACTAAATTATCCTCTGATACCAACTATAGCATCCCGCCTTTTATCACATAAACTTTCATTACATTATACAAAACTGAGGATCTTTATGGTTTAGTGTCTTGGAAACACGAAACTTAATACATGACAACATAAAACATTATTCTTTAATACTTGAAAGGCTTCTTCATTTGTTCATCCTGGTTCATTACAGCATCTCATAACCTGGGATCATACATCAAAGGAAACGGTGAGCATAAGGCCCAGTAAGGGAAACAAGGGAAACATTTTACATGTGAACTTAAGATACATCAAAAGTCATGAAAAATAACTTTAAGGCATGAGAAAGAGATCATGAGGAATATCATAATAAAAATAACGTGTTTCATAAATTGAAGGTGTGGCTACAACATTTAAATTATACAATCATGAACATATCACCAAGTTCCATCCCCAAGGTGTCATGTGAAATTACCAAGGTTATTCACCAAGGTATCGTTAAAATTGTAATCTCTAGTGGTTACATCATTACCCAATACATTGGAGCACTATTAGGGCGCACCCTTAAATTTTTCTTTATCATCATGTGATCCAAATATATCATCATCAAACATTTCATAAATAACCCATATAGCATAAAAGAAATGTGTTTCATTTCATAATCATAACGTTTTGAACACTGCTTTTAAGACATGATCTTTATGTCATTTTAAATCCATGAAAAAAGTAAAGTGAGTTTCATGTATGTAAATCCCAGAATAAAAATATAATATTTTGATATACATGTGAATACCCCTATATAAGAAATAGCTTTGAGTATTCACTTAATAAAATAAAATTAATTTGAGAAAAAGAGAGAGACATTTTGAGATGAAAAATTCTTCAGCATAACGGCTATGTTACAAGGTTTTAGAAAACATTGAAAAGAAAGGGTACATGGGTTACCCACTCATAAATGATACATATAATAGTAGAGGGACAGAATATAAAGGATATAAGAACATGGTAATAAAATTTTAAAGACATAAAATATGAAATGAAAAATATGGAAGGAAGACAAAAATAAGATTTCTCTCATGAAAATTCGGCAGCCTAACGGCGTCACTTAAAACTTCAAAAAATGAATTGACGAGATCAAATAGGTTCTCTCATCATATGAACATAAAATATCAGTATGATAGATATAGATATCATACACCAACATAATAAAAAGTAACTTTAAATACTTGACATGAAAATAGAACTTGAAAATGGGAAGGGTGAAAGAATCCCTTAAAAATTCGGCAGCCTAACGGCGCCACTTAAACATTCTTAAAAAGAATTGATGAGAGAAAGAGGGTGTATCTGATCATATGAAAATGAAAGGGATAGTAGGGTGAATATAAAAGAACATCCCCAACATAAGAACATGGATCATACAAGAAATGACATAAAAGAGAGTACTTGGAAAGAAAGAGAGAGGTAGGATCCCTTACCTTACAACGTAACTCTTAAAACTCAAAGGTTGGGACCTTGAGGGATTGGGGGAACCTTGGGAGGACTCCTTGGGAGGTAAGGAGACCAGAACTTTGTTGAGGATGATTTTTTAGTCGAAAGGATGAGATAATGTCTTGGTATTTATAGGGAAAGTTAGGCGACAAAGCATTAATGTCCAAGGGACACCTCATTGGTGGTATTGGCAAAA
Source organism: Viscum album (assembly GCA_963277665.1). Taxonomy (NCBI): domain Eukaryota; kingdom Viridiplantae; phylum Streptophyta; class Magnoliopsida; order Santalales; family Viscaceae; genus Viscum; species Viscum album. The sequence continues at coordinate 157,630,813 of OY728155.1, read as the reverse complement.
CCATGGGCTTGCCCATGGTATTTGCCCATGGTATTGGCCAATTGTGACACATCATACCTTATATTACTATTCATAAGTCGACCAGAATTATTACATAATTATTACATCCTTAATGATGTCATTAAACACACGAAACTCTAAACTAAAAATTCACTATTCACCGAAAATTCAACTTTTCCAGAAAAATCCCAAAATTTCAACTTAACCAAATATCGATGATCTGATTTCAAAAATGAACTCCATTTTATAAAAATAATTTTCTAAATATTTTTAATTTAATTTTTAAATAATACACTATTCACCGAAAATTCATTTTTTTCAGAAAAATCCCCAAAAATTACCTTAACATAATATCGATGCTCTAAGTTCAAAAATGAACTCCATTTTTTAAAAATAATTTTCTAAATATTTTTAATTTAATTTTTAATTAAAATACAATATTCAGCCGAAAAAACTAATACTTGACTAATAATTTCTGAAATAGTTATTTATCTATTTTATTGAATCACATTACTTAATCAAGGTGCCTAGATTATATTAATACTTTATTTAAGAGATATTACTAATCCATTTGGTAATATTAATAATCATAAGCGTAAAATCACTATTCATAATTTACTATTCATCAAAAATTAAGTTGATCTTATTTGACTCTAAATTTCTTACTGAACATAATTGTAGAAGACCATATTTTGAAAATCATTACTCATAATTAATTATTTAAGGTTTACATAAATATTTTCAAATATCCTTCTTCTAGAATTCATCAAAAATATGCATACTATATTTATCCGGACATTTGAAAATTCACAAACTTCATCATAAGAAGAAATCACAATTTTTATTTAAATCAAAGGATTACACAAGGCAGTTACTATCTCCTTACATAGCCCCTTATAACCCCAGCATAGGACCTAAGTGTAAGGTGTGATAAGGTGAGAGAATCTAAGGGCGGCTCGGCCAACATTGCATGAGTAGTAATTTCTATCCGTTTGAACTTCTCACGAAGGCGATTCCATTCTAGATTCACACGATGAATTTTGGCTTAGGTTTGGTCTAGAAAAAATCCTAGTGGTGCTACCTCCTTCTCAAGTTCTATTAGATGGGATTCGATTGGACTGAGACTATTGGATGAGGCCATCGAATCTTCTTTCTATATTAATTAACCAATATCACTTGTATTTAGAGACAATAGTCACAACATTTAGTTTCCAATAGTCATACTGACTAACGGTCATATAATAGTCAAAACCCAACAGTCTCATTTTAATTATACTCATTTTATTAAATGAAAAAGTTTTGTTGAGTATGAAATAAAATAACACACAAAATTAGGAAACAAGATTTATTCAAATTTCAAGTCGTTACATTTTAAATAAGTTATTTCAAATTAAAAAAGTGTTTTTTTCATCAATAAATATTCCAAGGGCTCTTTTAAAGGAATTTTTCATCTAAGATGAAATACTTTAATGTTACCTAATATTTACTAGGGATATGATCCAATGATACTATCCTTATTATTTCTCTAGATGTTTTATGATTATAATGAAAATTTGTTTATAAAACTCATTTCTTTTCCGTGGGTTATGCTATGATGAATTGTTTAAATATTTATGGAACCTTTTTATTTTCCATGGGTTATTCCACGATAAAATGTTTATAAAACCCATTTATTTTTCATAGTTTATGATATAATGATTTTTTTATGATCTTTTAGTATAAATTTATATGATATTAATTATGTTATGGTTGGGACCATAATTATATATCCCTCCAATTAATTGGGTAAAGAATGATATATCATGAGATAAACAGGACTAGAATGGGGAGTGAACCCAGTTCAATAAAGAATTATGTCCACTATGATATTATTGGGAGTGAAAATTCATTAATATGATAGAATATGGAGTGAACCCAATCTACTATGATATTCTTGGTAGTTATCCTTTACTATTAAGGAATTGATTTTATATTCATATGTGTATTACAAAAATCTATGCCTTATGATAATGTTATGCTCTCAAGGATAATGTTCTTTGATTCCTTTATGATTCATGTCTTTTGAACTACCATGTTTTATTCCATAAGTCAATATTATGATCTATAATATATAGGTTTTAGTTTTAAAATGTTAATATCATGTTTTCATACCATTATTATCATGTTATGCTTATGTTATCATTGATATCTCCCTTGTTTACCCTTACTGAGCATCTGAGCTCATCCTTTCTTATGTTTTCCTTCCCCATGGTTTGAAGTACATTTTTAAGTATGATATTTATAAAAATGTATAAAGTTGTGTATAATTAATTGGTAGATGATTTAAATCTTATATAAAAAAGTTGTTTATGTGTCTAAGTTTCGAAAGGCACTAGACCTATACTATTCTAGTGTGGATTTTTAGGTTATATAAAGAATATCTATCTAATAATATGTAATATCTATGTATGAAAATTATATATTGATATAGTTATTACTATTATAGTGAACTGGGATTATGAGGATGCTAGGATGCCTGGTCTATGGTGGTATAGTGAGAAAGTTCATGATAGTTGTATGGATTTTCTTTTATAGTCAAGAACCTATATTAAAGCCTTCGATAGATCTTCCTCTAACCTTAATTTCTGAATCCAATCCCCAACCCCACATTGTTCTAGTGATCCTTTTTTTTGTACGGTTTGTGATATTGTTCTGGAGTCATATTCAGTGTCCCAATAGACACAACCTATGATCAGTTAATTTAGTCCCTTTTGATTCTATGTTTCTCTCATGGTGTCAATTTATTTATAACTATTTTCTATGGTAGGTGTAAAGCATGAGGCACGAAAATGGGGATAGTTTATCTTTAGTGGAATATTTTTTAGTGATGATGAAGATAATTGTTTTTTTAGGTGATTCATAATTGATGAGGAAGATTATGATAGGAGACTCTAGATATAGTGGGTGATGATTTGGATGAATTCCAAAGTTCTTGTTTTTTTACCTTTTGATCATTATGCCTAGGTGGATCTGGTTTAGGAATCATTATTAAAGATTTACCATCTAGTGGTATTTGAAGTGTTTGGACTTGCCTTAGTGGTATATTTTTTCATTTTTTTAATTTCATTTTTTTCTTTATGTGATAGGTTTTTGTGGTGTTTTGGACTATTTTTGGATTCTTGGGTGGTAGTAATCTATTATAGGTTCTCTATTAATATTTTTTCTAATCTATGAGCATAATATGACATATTACGATGTGTTAAAGGGTATAGGCCTCAAGGTAGCAGTTACATGCATGAATCGTGTTTGATCAATTAGTTTTCTTAAAATATATAGTTTTCTATCTACTTTTGAAATTTAATTTTAGATTTTTTTATGTGTGGTTTGGTGTTAAAAATTTTGGTTTATTATATGTGGTTGTATCTAGTATTGTATTTTACCCACTCAACCTAAAACTGGTATTTAAAAATAAAAAAAATGGATTGCATGAATTTTTTAAGGAAGTGACTAATTCATGGTTAGGTATATGATTAAATTATTATTCAATATAACCTTTAATTTTATAATATAATGTAAATTTTTATTTCACGATAGATTAATTGTTAAATAATCATGCATGTAAATCATAAATTTGACGAAAATTCAATGGATTTTTCTTGAAAAACATAATATTCCTCCATTGACTAGAATTCAATATTTCTAAAATTATATTAGTTTCCTTAAATAAACTCTATGGAATTTTTTAGATTATTTTGATGCTTTTTATCCCTCCCTTAATGAGATCTTACTTCAGGATTGATCGATCATTCTAGATCTGAAGTAAAAAACCTATATCTCTCTCTCTATTGTGTGTTTTTAGATCTATACCATATCTATTCCTCTTTTTATTAGTTTGAATGGTGAGATAATATTTTCATTCATCTATATCATGAAATTAATTATTCATTTTTTATAGTAATTGAATGATTTTAGGATCAAATATTAATACATTTGGACATACAAATATTGATCTGCTACTTTTTGGAAAGTTTCCTTAAGCGGGTGGATTATATCATTACCTATGGTTATTGAGATAAATTTATGAATATATATATATATATACTTTATTTTCATCAAAAATTCCATCATGTCATAGGACCTTTGGTCCATCATCAGTGGATAGCATGTGGCATAGAGGGATCAAACGAATGGTTCAACACAACAGGCAGGCAGTGAAGCATGGCGACATGTAGTCACCACTGATTAAGCATCCTTGAAAGAGGGATTGGTTCCTTTTCACCGATCAAAAAACCATATTTCTCCATGAATTTTTCATTTGGTGCATATGTGTTCCCTTCCATGTGACTATCAATGCAGCAGTGCAAGTAAGATGGTGTGGTGTAACAGGAAGGTAATACAGTAGGGAGCCACACAATCATCATTGGGTGGGAGGCTCAAACGAGATATGGGTGTGTTGGAATCTATAATAAATCCCTATTTACAAATAGATCTATAATTTTGGATAAATGGTTTCTTTTCCATGGTTATTTAGAGACCAGTATGATGCAACAATTCTTGGAAGGGGGTGACGCAGATTTCAGACTAGTTTCCTAGAGTAATAACTATTTATAAAAAGGGTGTCAATGTGTATGAATTTTTAAATAGAATAATAAGGTTGAATATATTTAATTATCCTTCAGGATACTGGTCATTTAGTTCAAACATGTTCTAAGGCATCTTGGTCTCTGGTCCTTCAGGCTATGTATTGTAATAAAATAGGTTCAATGGGTTCTTTTTGTTCCTTATAGGGGTGAGGCTTGACCAAATAAGGTGATTCAGTGTGTGTGTTGTTTAGTTTATTTTAATAATATTTATATATAATAATCATTTAATATCATGAAATTGTGTTTCTAATTCATTTTTATGGATCATGGTCATTTTGATAAACATGACATGTTTCAAAAAATATGTTTAGATATTGCACAGATTTAAACTGTTTAAATGTTTTGATATTAGTTTTGATTTAATAATTTGTTTTTCTAGGAAAATATGATTTTATTTTAAATATTTTTTGACGTAAAATAATTTTTTTAGTGTGTGTATTAAATCTTGAAAAATGGAATTATATTTTGGTTAAAATTATTTTAGGAAAAAAATCATTTTAAAAAATGTAATGCTAGAATATCAGGGTTCCACGGTTGGAAATAACCATGGATCATGTTTATAAAATTTCATGGGATATGGTTATAAATATCCATGTTTTATGGTTTCAAATAACCATGTATAAAGTTTAAATATCTAAGTAGAATCATCAGGGTGAATGGTAATTCATTACAAATTAATTAAGATCATAATTGATTTCTTAATTTTTTTATTATATTAATTTCATAGTTTTATGCTTACTTATTATTATTTATTTGATCAAGATGTATTAAAATTTTTAAATATAGAATTTTTATAATTTTTTAATTTTTTTGATATAAACAGAGATGATTAACTTATTTGGATTTGTTATAGATTAACCTGATGGGGCTTTCTCATATATGTTTGGTATTTTATTTTCACAAGAAATCAATATAATTTCATGTTTCATGAGATGTTTTTTATAGTGAAATTTTTTTATTAAACAAATTTTTATCCTTTTTAAAATAAATATATTGGTTATATACTTGTTGGTATGAATATTCATGGGGTATTCATGGAATTTGTCAAGGTAAATCCTATAAATTCTGATAGTCACCCCAACATCTTCACTTTAATAGTCAACTATGTTCTATTTTTTTATATAGGTAAAGTGAATATGTATTTCATCATTACTGGAAAACCATAGATCCATGGTTAATGTTTCTATAAAAAATACAAGAGTGATTTTATGATGAGTCGTACTTCTATATTTTAATTATGATGTTGGTTTTTCTGGATTTTCATTTTTCATATTGTGGGTATTTATATATTTTTTCATTTCTGTTATTGAAAGTTTTAAATTTAAATAATTTTTTTAGTTCCATTTCATGAATGGTGTTGGGTTAATATTTTTAGATAAATATAACCATGTGGTTTGTGTCATTAATTGGAACAAATTCTCAACCTATAGAATTATGGTAACATTCCTAGGGCCTTTTGGAACCCTCGATGGTATCTCTAGATCTAATTATCCAAGTTATTATGTTAAAAATTTGTATCAGAATGGGGTTTTGGAATATTTTGGGAGTTGTGTCGTGGGAATGGATAGTAATAAAGTTGAGACTCAAAAGGTACCTTTAAAAAGGTAATAACTAACCTCCTTATAATGAAATTCAAGTTGTGAGGTATTTTATCAAGGAAAAAAAGATTGATTAATCACTTGTATGGTGTTTTGTTTATTTTATCCCAAGTAAGTGTAACTATGATAATTGGAGATGGGTAAATATCCATTTATAATTATTGACACTATAGGGTGATAAGATCAAGATCATGGTTTTAAAAAACTTTTTTAACATGAACTAGATTTACAATGACTTGAAGGATATATATATTTAAATGGGTGTGTTAACATTCTTTGTAATGGGTTTTCTTGAACTATTTTTTTTTTGAATTGACTGTGAGGTGATAATCAATGGGAATCAGGGAAGCTACCTAAAACTAGTATAGAAGGGGGGATTTTATTGCTATATGTTCCTTTGTTTTATATTACAACCTTAGTCCCATGGTCTTGAGAATAAATTTTATGATAAAAATATTACTCTAAATTATGGTCAATATGATAAGGGGTTTTAGATGTATTACTCTAGGTTTTGGAAAATAAAATGAAATTTTCTATAATTTCATAGTTATGGGTTTATAGTAAGTTAAACATGTAAGAAATCATGCATGGGATAATATTTGGGTTTTTTGTAGAGTGCATGGTTATGATTCAAATTTTTTAAACCAATAATTAAAACTATGAAATTGAGAAATCCTTTCTTTTGGTTTAATTTTTATGTCAAAGAGATAAAATTTATGATCTAAAATGGAATATTTCATGTTATAAAACATCATATCTTTGAGTAGGATGGTTTTTTATATGGAAAGGGATTTATGGATAATGAACCTTCTAAATTACAATTCATGAATAAATTATTATGGTAACTTTATAAAATTGTAAGGTATGTCAATATATCTCATCCCTAAGACATATATTGAGTAACATAGATTCAGAGGTAAAATCATCTAGTGTTCTGGGCCAACGATGGGGTACTTGAAACTGAGGACTGGTTGGACTAAATCAAAAATATATTCTAATTCATGTATTCTTCATATACTTCAATGGTGTATTTTATTGTATGCATGATAGAGGGACTAGATCATAGGTGGTAGGAAATAGAAACAATAGAAAAATAGGATTAAATCAACTATAACATTTAGATTATGAATAACCCATATACTTAAATAGTGTATTTTATTGTATATAGGATAGAGATACTGGATAATTGGTAGTGGGAAGTGGAAAATATAACGTCTTGGTTTTTACCATGTAAACCATTCAAATGTATCTAGTAATATTTTTGGATATAGGCACTGAGACGACATGAGATTTTGAGGCCCAATGAGCCTAGAATTGATATTTGAAAAATATTAAATATATTAATATCATGCATGATTATTTTTCCTAAAAAAATTTAATAAATCCTAAATGGAGACTTATATTGGAAATATGAGTCTATCATTGAGTTTAGAATGCATTATTTACCTTAGTCATGACATAATCTTTGTCAGCTTGAGAATTTTTGAAAAATTTATTGCAAAAGTAAATAATAAATTAATTAATTTTATTTTAGATTAAGTAGAGACATAATAAAATTATATATAAACTTGGTTATGACAAAATTTTAGGGTTGACCTCATTACCTAGTAATTTGAGAGAGGTGAAGATGGAGGAGCTTTCATGGATGAACATCAATGGATTTATCTTTAGAAATCGGTGTGCAAACAGAACATGTGGATCTCATTAATCACAACAGCCCAGAACTATTATTAAGAAATTAATGGTCCATTATATAGGTAGGATATTATTTTATCTATATTTATCCCCATTTTTCTTATCCTGTGATGAATAGAAATTAATCGACTAATGGATTAATTTGTGGTTAGATCGTATTGAGTGTATGGGATTATTTTTTGGGAATTTGGGGATTTTCATTTGTTGAATTGATTTGCATCTCTTCATTTTTAATTTTAATGGAAATAGATCGAGGTCAATAGGAAAATTTTCTAAGGTTTATTCCTCATTTTTTTGTTTTGTGCATTTCTTCCCTCATTCTTCATGTATTCATCACTAGTATTTTTTTTGGATAGTGGTTCGACAAATACTGGGTAATAAATCAGTTCAAACCCATTTCTTGGTGAAATGAGTTTATATTGTGGATATAGGTTTGAGTTGGTGATAAGATTTAGTTTATATAGTGGTAACGACAAATTGGTATCGGATCGGAGGCATTTGTGCATGGGTTTTTGGCGTACAATGAAGGTGCCACTTAGGGAAGCAATTTTTGGTGAATTAGAATCCAGAATCTGACCACCGATGATGGGAAGGTTCACCAACCTCTATATCTGAGCTTCATAGAGGTATTTGGAGGCAGTAGTGATGGAATTGGAAGACCAAAGAAGAACCATGGGATTCTGTAAATTTTTTATATACATATCATGTAATCCGTAGATACACATCATGTGGGGCCCTGGCTGCGGTGATAGGGTTTCCACAGAGAAGAAAAGTATCATACTCCATATCACACATGTAAAACACCATATGAACCTTACCTAGAGACTTAGCATGTATCTCAGAAAATACATGGGAATGGACATGTCCAAGTACATGATATGTCCAGAGTACACAGGTTGCTACATATACTCAGAAATGGCCTGGTATACGGACATGGCCAGTTATATGAACACAACTATGTGTACATGGGCATGGACACGAAAATGGGATGTGATAAATGGGTATACCCGATGACTAGGTAACATATCGTGTACTTCTACTACACATTGTTTACTCCTTTAAAGATGACTTGGAGGAATTTCTCCTCTCAGTGTGAATTAGTTTCCTTAAGGGTGTGTTCCCTCAATCCATCCTGGTGAGGGTATAGTTTGGAATTACATATTGGACAAATGATTATGATCCTCTATTAGGGATTATTTTCAGATAGAGTTGAAGTAATATCTCCCAGAGTCCAAGATGATATCCTTTATAATATTTTACCCTAAGTGGGGTTCTTGGAATTTGAGTGACCAACTGTAGACTAGCATAGATCCCCTATTTAGCAGGTTAATCCAGATTCAGTTAATTGGTATTACCCCGTGTTTATGGGTATGATCCTCATCTATGGATCGATCTATTCAGACTTCCAACATGTACTTGCTCATGGAAAGACCTGATAAGAACAACATCTTTCATGGGAACCATCAGTTTTATCAAACTCATGGAGTGATTTCTCTTAGATGAGTGTGGTTATGGACTCTTGAGCAGAATCTTATAACAGAAATGAGTTTGTGACCTTACCTTGAGACGGAGTTCTTACTATGAGTATATCTAGATGTTTTATTGTATGTATCATATTATGATTGACATATCCAGTGATGAGATGACTACTCTGAATTCTCTATGCTTAGTGATTTTAAAGTGTCCTAATGGGTATTTTTAAACTCACTCTTGTATGGGCTCTGCCCACATGTGTTGTGTACTATGAAAAAAATCATCCATTTGATGGGTTCTCAGTAGATCATGATCATACAGAGCTTATATTTGGTCTATACAGACTGTGGTTCATTCTAGAATTCACATTTGATTATATTCCCCTCATATTATCAGGTTGGACATATTTATAGTTTTTGGTGGGATTGTATTTGTCCCTTATTTCCTCCCAGTATTTTATAGTACTCTGATTATGGGATTTATATGTATGCATGCATTTGGTATCAATTGTATTTTTCATTTTATCATTGTATGGTCTTGGAGATGTGTATTCATATACGATCCTTACGATAAAGCCTCTCATTTAATTGTTATGCCTACTCATCACTATTCACCAGCCCTTGGTCATTTGGTGGTGGTCTTGGGGTAGTCACACTTTGCTTATCACTAGCCAAACATACCTTGGTGGTTCGGGTCATGACAGAGTGGTATTAGGGGAATTTTTCTATCTTAGGACTGGATTTTGGAGTTTTTTCTAGTTGTAAGATTGGTTTGGGTTTTATAGAAACAATTTTAATTGTTTCACTTTTGGATTTTAGTCTAGGGACTCCAGTGTTGGTGTGATAACCGATGTATCCATACACTATAACTCTAATCACCTGCCTCTCAACTCAGTACATATAGAAATTGATTATAGGGAAAAAATGGTACATGAATCATATTGGAATTGGTTATGATTCCATGTCCTTATTGAGTCATATCCCTAGATATACTCATTAATTATGGTACATATTTTATATTTTTGGATGCCTCCATGAAGATTTTTAGATAAGATTTAGCAGAAGGATTGTAAAGATGATCCCCTCAATGATAAGGCTTAGATACAGGGAATTATGTATGGGATAGTTCCTTCGGGTTCATTTCTAGTCATGTCTCCACCAATAGAGCATTAGATGGTACCCACAGTACCAGTGGATGAGGTGTGAAGGCTGAGTGTGATTCATGGATTTCAGCATCAGTGACCCATCAAGTTCATGGGAGATCTAGATTCACATGTAGCTAAGGACTAGATCGAGGTAATTATGTGGGTCTTTTGTCTCATTAGGACACCTAGAGACTATATAGTGTTCCTAGAATCAAGCCTTCACCATGGATCCATAGGATGTTGGTGGAGATTATTGCTTCTTTCATATGATGAGGAAACTCTTTCATGGACAGAGTATGATCATCTCTTTGGGGAGGAGTACTCTACAGCTACTATGTGAGTGGTTAGAATCCAAATGATTTTATATATATAATAGGGTGGAATGACTATGGCTGAGTATTTTTTGAGGTTTACTAACCTCTCATGATACTCGATGCATATATTTCAAGATCCGTTATTTTGGGAATAGATGTCAAACCCATCGTTTTTAAAATTATCTACTTTATTAATTTTCTGGGCATCGGGTAGTCTGGGATAAGGCCTGACTTAATTATTGAGTTCTTATATAAAGAATGCATGTTTTGGCTTTGAAATCATTCTATGCACTGCGGTCGAAGCCGCGCGACCTCGCCCGGATCACTGCACGACCTGCCTGATATTCAAGGCAAATGAATAAAATGTAATGAATAATAAAATGGGAATAAAATAAAAAAAATAAGAAGTGTAATTGGATTCAAGGGGCTATTTTAATGATAATGATAATAACATTGTTCGAGAATATTATTATTATAATTGATAATGTTAAGAATATAAATTTTATTAAGTTATTAATATTATAAGAATTGATATTATTGTTAACACCAAATTAAGTTACCATAACTTTATTTTCTTATTTGGCTTTAAAATGTTCTATCGAGGGGTGGGATAAGTCCCGGTTGAATTAGGTGTTTTTGTCGATAAACGATATTTTTCAGGGCTTGACAGCATGTGACGCATGGTCGGAGCATAATTTCGAAGCCGTGTGAATTCGTTGTGGCCTCCGTGTGACCCACCCGTTGTTCAAAAAATTGAATAAAATAAATTAATAATAATCAAATATGATTAAATTATTGGTAAAATAAAAATAGAAATATAATGAGAAAAATTTGTTAATAATTTAATAACTTGTGTTTTAATGATAATAATATTATTATTGTAAAGGTTTTAGTTTAAGAATAATATTATTATTAATATTGAAATTATTATTAGTTTTATTTAATTTTTTGTTTTACTTTTATTTTATTTTTTTCATTTTGGGTAGGGTTTGGACCCCCCCCCCCCCCCTCATTGCGGCACACCCCTTCCCCCTTGAATCCCATCGCGCTGCTCACCCCCCCCCCTCCTCCTCACTACACCTCGCCGCTGGATTCCCCTCCTCGGTTCTGTTTGTGCCCCCACATCGGTCACTCCACCTCCCAGTGCCAGTCCTCCTGCTTTGTCTGGCTCCCCTACTCCGTCCGGCTCATTCCGTCACCCCGACCCCCTGCCAGGTTGGCTCGCGATGTCACGCAACCTTCCCTGAAAACCCGGCGCCACCCCCATATCTCAGCTGAACCCCCATTGCGTCGCCGCCTCTCCCTCTCCCCTACAGGTATTTTTTTTGATAGGTTTTTAGTCATACTCATTTTGGGTTTTGGTGTTTCCAGCTTTTAGGGTGTTAATTAGGATCATAATTTTAGGTATTTTTGTTCGATTTCATGGATTAGGGTTCACTTTTTGTTGGATTGTGGTGTGTTTGATGCGCAATTGAAGTTCCACAGCATACCTCGGGGATTTCTTCACCTAATGTAGGTGGTTCCATACCCTTACATTTCCTAGATAATTTAATTTGTTTTTATGGTTAGTTTTAATTTGTTTTATGATTTAGTTACATGGTACGAATTTAGTTTTTAAAAAAATGGTATGAATGTCGTTGAAAATCGGTTTCTTTCATGAACTTACTTTAATTAATTGTGTGAATGGTTTTGGGGTCTTTTATAAATTATGCAATGGTTCATTTAAATTTTGTTGATGGTGCGATGCACAATTTTATATGGCGAGGGTGTGTGGTTAGATTTTAAAGAGGGTTTTCAGGTGTACCTTTGCTGTAAAAGATTGGTGTGTTTAGTAGGGTTGTTTTATGAACAGTTATAATAGATTATTAAATTATTTTTAATGGTGAAAAATATTTTTTTGAAGGATTGGTGTGCTTACGTGTTGAGTTTGGATTTTTTACAAAAAAATGGCTATGTTGTGTGTGTGTGTGTGTTTTAATGTGGTGTTCAAAAAAAGGTCGTGTGAGTTGTTTGTAAGGTGCAATTTCAGTTCGGAAGATATTTAAAGTGGTTTAGTGTTGAAAATGGACTCTTTGAGAATGTGGGTTATATTCATTGTGTGTCGTGCATGCGCCTTTGTGTTTTATACCTCTAATGTATATGATGAAATGTGCTAGTAGTCTGAAACCTCTTTTTAAATGGTTTCATTATGTCTATGGCTTATAAATGGTTTTGATAAATTGGAAATAAGGTGTTTTTTTCTTGTGTAAATAGTTTTTTACTAATTTTTAAGTGTTTTATAAATTGTTTAACTAGATATATTAAATTATATGTGGAGTGTGGGAGTTGTTTTTAATAGAGTTAAATGTGCATTAAGTTTTTTAAGTAACCTTATATGTGAAACTAGGCATATTTCATTCAAAAAACATTGTGGTGCTATTTATAAATGTTCTTTAAGTTGTTTAAATAATTTATCAAGTCAAGCAAGTGATGTGATTTATGATGTGAAATGGTTTTGGTGTGTGTTTGGTCTACAAAGGGGGATTTTGAGTATGTCTTCGAGTGTAACGTTTTGTGATGCCTTCGGAAATTATTTTGGAAACTTTTTAAATGAACTGATAAATTGCATAAGAGGTGCAAGGAATATTTTGAAAGGTGTTTGGGTGTGTGTTTGATTTAAAAAGGGGATTTTGGGTGTATTTTGGTGAAAATACTTCTTGGTCATTCTTGATGTGATTTAATAACTTGTTTAAATGATTTATCAATTTATTTGGATGACGTGAAATGTGGTATTTTGGAAGAGTTGAATATGTGATTTTTTTTAAGTAGTATGTTTATATAAAATGAGAAAGGTTTTTGGTGTAAACCTTCTCCGTGTCACACGGTGGTGTTTTATAAGTGGTGAAAACAGTTCTTTTAATTGTGCAAGTGGTGCAAAAATATTTTTAAGGTGAATGTGTTAAGAAAGTGATTTGAAATGGATTTCCTTTTGAAATTGGGTATGTTTATTGTGTAATCCCTTGTTGTTCTATTTACTAATGCTTTCTATGTTGTGAAAATTGATTATGTCATTCTTTGACTGTTTCCAAATAGGGATTTTTGAAATGACTAAGTAACGACAAATATATTTTGGAAAGGTATTTTGGTGTGCGTGTGTTTTTGAAATGTTGTTTGGGTATGAAAGTGGTGAATTTTGTGTGCAATGTCTTGTTTGGCCTGTGATATGAGAAATCATTATACTATGTGAATGTGAAACTTGATTGAGCACAAGGGAAATCCCCGGGTATCTAGTTGGGCGGACTAGAACTAGTGCGCTAGTGATTTGGAGGGGTATCATCCCTGTTTCACTTAGCTGGATTAATAATTGAAACACAAACTAAACATATGAATTACTGAGGGTCATGGTCTTCTAAGCCACGTTTTCTGAGGTCTGTGATCTTCTAAGCCACATTTTCTGAGGGTCATGGTTTCTAAGCCATGTTTCCTTGAGACACGAGGTTCTAGGGTCCCACTTGAGCTATATAAACCTTAGGGGATTTACCTGCGGTGCTCTACTATTCATGACGTGGTTCTTCTGTCGGCATATAGAGGACAACTTGAGTATGTGCATTTTCTTTACGAATTTACTCTTCCATTTTAAAGTAGTATTTGTGAAATAGTTTTTCTTTCAGTGCTCTTTTTCAGCCTTTAAATTGTTTCCTTAAAAGAATTTTAAAAGTATGGTCTTAAATAAGCATGCTAAATTATCTATTTGATGTTGTGTCATGGAACCTTTTTATTTGGTGGTATCCTACTGGGAATTTGGCTCACACCCTGCATACACCTTTGGGTGTATTTAGACTCTATTGTCACTTTGTTTCAGGTTGCATTGGTCTTCTCGTATAGGTTGGTGTTGATGTGGCCTCTCTTGTTGTCAGGGGGTTTGGGTTAGAGTTTTAGTTTGGTTTCCTTTATTTTAGTTTTCGTTGCTATCTTTTTTTTAGTTGAGTTGTAATCTTTGAATTTAAAATGTGGTAAGGTTCGGTTTGGTTATATAAAATCATTTTATTTCTGTTAAATAAATTATTTGGTTTTTGTTTATTATTTTGGTTAAATCATTCCCACAATTTATTTTGATACCTGAGCACTTGTGCCAGCCCATGGGGATCGAGAACGCCCTTCGGTCCATGTTGCAGACCAAGTCGGGAACCGGGTCGGATGGCGACCCAGCCTAGTTCATGACAAAATGGTATCAGAGGCTCAGGTTTTCTCTCTTGGGTCGTGTTCTTTTGGTATAGATTCATGGTATACTGGGGTTAAGGTTGTCGGAACTTGATGTTCTATCTATGAGCAAGGTGCCTGACCAGCATACCTTGTGGCGGGACTCGAGTTACCAAAGTAAGTTGAGTTTTGTCTGAGTCTTTGGTCGTCGTGGTTAGTCTTGTTTGGGGGAAATTAAAATGGAGTTAGGGTTAATGGTCACATCCATCTCACAGGGTCTGGAAATCCATGTGGAGTCGATGAAATTACCTTAGTATGCTCTCTGTGATGGTGGAATGATTGGAGTATGACCACCAACCATGTTTCCAAGTCACCCACTGACACTAATTTACCCTTTGTGTTGTCTTGTGTCCCTTTGGGTTTTGGATTTTTTTTTTGAAAACCACTATTTGGAAGTTTATAAAAATCGGAATTTTTGAGTTGAAATGATGTGATTTTCAAAGATTATGTATCTTCTATCAGTTCTTATGGCAAGGAGACCCACTGTGAGTCTCATTGAAATCCCTTTGGAGTGAGTTGATGCTGGCCTATTTCCATGGTGGGGATTCCTCTCCCCCCCCCCCATGTTGGTCTCCCCGCGGCAGTTTCCCAGTCTTATCTCAGTTTCCCAAATCTTGTTTCGGTTTGTAAATTTGGTTTTTGTTGGTGCAAGAGTTTAATTCCTTGATCAATCAACTGGAGGTGTTCTAACTCTTTGTCGTTTTTTTTTTGGGTGGATGCCTCTCTTCAGCCTGATTTGTGGCTTTCTGGAGACGGAAAGCGTTATGGTGGGGATAATTATCACACTCGTCATTTTTAAAATTATCTACTTTATTAATTTTCTGGGCATCGGTTAGTCCAGGTTAAGGCCCGAATTAATTATTGAGTTCTTATTTAAAGAATGCATGTTTTGGCTTTGACATCGTTCAACACACCGCATTCGAAGCCGCGCAACCTCGCCTGGCTCACCGCACGACCTGCCCGATATTCAAGAAAAATGAATAAAATGTAATGAATAATAAAATGGGAATAAAATAAAAAAAATAGTAAGTGTAATTGGATTCAAGGGATTATTTTAATGATAATAATAATAACATTGTTTGAGAATATTATTATTATAATTGATAATGTTAAGAGTATAAATTTTATTAATTTATTAATATTATAAGAATTGATATTATTGTTAACACCAAATTAAGTTACTATAACTTTATTATCTTTTTTGGCTTTAAAATGTCCCATCGAGGTGCAGGCTAAGTCCCGGTTGAATTTGGTGTTTTTGTCGATAAACAATTTTTTTCAGGGCTTGACAGCATGTGACGCACGGGCGGAGCATAATTGCGAAGCCGTGTAAATTTTCCAGGGCCTCCGTGTGACCCACCCATTTTTCAAAAGACTGAATAAAATGAATTAATAATAATCAAAAATGAATAAATGAGTGGTAAATTAAAAATTGAAAAATAATGTGAAAAATTAGTTAATACTTTATTAAGTTGTGTTTTAATTATAATAATAATAATATTGTCAAGGTTTTAGTTTAAGAATAATATTATTAATAATATTGAAATTATTATTAGTTTCATTTTATTTTTTTCATTTTGGGTAGGTTTTGGACCCCCTCCCCCCCTCCCCCTTCATCGTGGAACACCCCTTCCCCCTAAAATCCCATTGCACCGCTCACCCCCCCCCCCCCCTATGCGCTACACCTCACTGCCGACTTTCCCTCCTTGGTATTGCCTGTGCCCCCACATCAGTCGCTCCACCTCCCGGTGCTGGTCCTCCTACTTTTTCTAGATCCCCTGCTCTATCTGGCTCTTGTCGTCACCCCAACCCCCTACCAGGCCGGTTTGCGCTGTCGTGCGACCTTCCCCGAAAACCCGGCGCCACCCCCTGTCTCAGATGAACCCCCATTGCGTCGCCGCCTCTCCCTCTCCCCTATAGGTATTTTTTAGGTCTTTAGTCCTACTCATTTCAGGTTTTGGTGTTTCTAGCTTTTAGGGTGTTAATTAGGATCTTAATTTTAGGTATTTTTGTTCGATTTCATGGATTAGGGTTCACCATTGGTTGGATTGTGGTGCATTTGATGCGCAATTGAAGTTCCACACCATACCTTGGGGATTTTTTCACCTAAGGTAGGTGGTTCCATGCCCTTAAATTTCTTAGATATTTTAATTTGTTTGTTTGGTTAGTTTTAATATGTTTTATGATTTAGTTACATGGTGTGAATGTAGTTTTTAAAAAAAATGATATGAATGTGGTTGGAAACTGGTTCCTTTTATGAACTTACTTTACTTAATTGTGTAAATGGTTTTGGGGTGTTTTATAAATTATGCAATGGCTCATTTAAATTGTTTTGATAGTGTGATAAACAATTTTATATGGAGAGGACGTGAGGTCATATTTTAAAGATGGTTTTCAGGTGTACCTTTAGTGTAAAATATTGGTGTGTTTAGTAGGGTTGCTTTATGAACTGTTATAATGGATTATTAAATTATTTTGAATGGTGAAAAATGTTTTTTAAGGATTTGTGTGCTTACGTGTTGAGTTTTGATTTTGTACAAAAAATGGATATGTTGTGTGTATGTGTGTTTTAAAGTGGTGTTCAAAAAAAGGTCGTGTGAGTTGTTTGTAAGGTGAAATTTGAGTTCAGAAAATATTTAAAGTGGTTTGGTGTTGAAAAATGGACTCTTTGAGAATGTGGGTTATATTCATTGTGTGTCGCACACGTGCCTTTTTGTTTTATACCTCGAATTTATATGATGAAATGTGTGGGTAGTGTGAAACCCCTTTTTAAATGGTTTCATTATGTCTATGGCTTATAAATGGTTTTGATAAAATAGAAATACGGTGTGTATTTCTTGTGTAAACCTTTGTTTACTAATTTTTAAGTGTTTTATAAATTTTTTAACTAGATTTATTAAATTATATTTGGAGTGAGGGAGTTGTTTTTTATAGAGTTAAATGTGCATTAAGTTTTTTTAAGGAACCTTGTATGTGAAACTAGGCATATTTCATGTGAAAACATTATGGTGCTATTTAGAAATGTTCTTTAACTTGTTTAAAAAATTTATCAAGTCAAGAAAGTGATGTGATTTATGAATTGAAATGGTTTTGGTGTGAGTTTGGTCTACAAAGGGGGATTTCTAGTATGTCTTCGGGTGTAACATTTTGTGATGCCTTCAGAAATTATTTTGGAAACTTTTTAAATGAACTACTAAATTGCATAAGAGGTGCGAGGCATATTTTGAAAGGTGTTTGAGTGTGTGTTTGATTTAAAAAGGGGATTTTGGATGTATTTTGGTGAAAATAATTCTTGGTTATTCTTGATGTGATTTAATAAAATGTTTAAATGATTTTTCAATTTATTTGGATGGCGTGAAAAGTGGTATTTTGGAAGAGTTGAATATGCGATTGTTTTGTTTAATTAGTATGTTTATATAAAACAAGACAGGTTTTTTTGTGTAAACCTTCTTCACGTCACATGGTGGTGTTTTATAAGTGGTGCAAATGGTTCTTTTAATTGTGCAAGTGGTGTGAAACTAGTTTTAAGGTGAATGTGTTAAGCAAGCGATTTGAAATGGCTTTCCTTTTTAAATTGTGTGTGTTTATTATGTAATCCCTTGTTGTGCTATTTACTAATTCTTTCTATGTTATGAAAATTGATTATGTTATTATTTGAGTGTTTCCAAATGGGGGTTTGTGAAATGAATAAGTAACGACAAATATATTTTGGAAAGGTATTTTGGTGTGCGTGTGTTTTTGAAATGTTGTTTGGGTATGAAAGTGGTGACTTTTGTGTGCAATGTCTTGTTTGTCCTGTGATATGAGAAAGCATTATACTATGTGAATGTGAAACTTGATTGGGCATAAGGGAAAACCCTGGGTATCTAGGTGGGTGGACTAGAACTACTGTGCTAGTGATCCGGAGGGGTATCATCCCTGTTTCACTTAGCCGGATTGACGATTGCAACACTGACTAGACATATGAATTACTGAGGGTTGTGGTCTTCTAAGCAATGTTTTATGAGTATCATAGTCTTCTAAGCCACGTTTTCTGAAGTTCATCATTTATAAGACATGTTTCACCAAGACACAAGGTTCTAGGGTCCCACTCGAGCTAGATAAACCTTAGGGGATTTACCTGTGGTGCTCTACTATTCATGATGTGGTGCCTTCTGTCGGCATATAGAGGACCACTTGATTATGTGCATGTTATTTATGAATTTCCTCTTCCATTTTAAAGTAGTATTTGTGAAATAGTTTTTCTTTCAGTGCTCTTTTTTTTCATCCTTTAAATTTTTTCCTTAAAAGCATTTTAAAAGTATGGTCTTAAATAAGCACGCTAAATTATCTTTTTAATGTTGTGGCATAGAACCTTTTTATTTGGTGGTATCCTACTGGGCCTTTGGCTCACACCCTGCATACACCTTTGGGTGTATAAAGACTCTTTTGTCACTTTATTTTAGGTTGCAGTTGGTCTTCTCGTATAGGTTGGTGTTGATGTGGCCTCTCTTATTGCTGGGAGGTTTGAGTTAGAGTTTTAGTTTGGTTTCCTTTATTGTAGTTTCTTTTGTTGTCTTTTTTTAGTTGAGTTGTAAACTTTGAATTCGAAATGTGGTAAGGTTCGGTTTGGTTTTATAAAATTATTTTCTTTCTGTTAAATAAATTAGTTGGTTTATGTTTCTTATTTCGGGTAAATCATTCCCGCGTTTTGTTTTCATACCCAGGCACTTGTGCCAGCCCATGGGGATCGGGAATGCCCTTCGGGCCATGTTGCGGACCGGGCCGAGCGCCAGGTCGGAAGGCGACCCATCCTGGTTCGTGACAATAGAACTTCTAGAGATTTAAATGAAGATATAACCAAGAAAATGTTATACCTTTATGAATTCCTACTTATGTTGGGGTTCTAGAGTGTGCCTTAGTGATAGAGAGCTTCTAGGATGAGAAGGCATCAGCAGTGGGTGCTAGTAGTGGGCACAAAGAGGATGAGACCTTCAAATGAGATGGTATTAAGCATACGTAGGTATACAATCATGTAAAAAGTTTTAGGATTAGATCTCGAGATTGAGGTATTGCAGTTCAGGGCTCACATGATAGGTCTAGTTAGCCTGGAGAGAGGTAGTGCTGCTCTTTTGATAGTCAGAGATGTCTCATTCTAGATTGTCTGGCCCACCATATGGATGATAGAGAGATATTAGATGTTCTTTTGAGGTAGAGGAATTGGAAGAAGTTGGGAGGTCCATATGATGGTGGATGTGGAAGATGACTAAGGGGAGTAGCAAGAGGCCTATGATCCACCACCTCCATGTTATCCCCGCAAAGCTCAGGGAGCAAGTGGATGAGGGTGAGGATAGTTGTAGGTCATAGAGGATTATGATCCATAGGATCTATGGATGATTATAGGTATGATATATGTCTTATATACCTTATCTATAGTTTTATAAACATAGGTGTGAGCCAATATTTTTTTGTTGCATCCCTAGTTTGAGACCTAGATCTTCCGGTTGATCCCTTGTTTAAACCCTTATGGTTAGATAATTCTACCATATATGACTCAGTAATCATGAACTTTTTCTAAAAGTGTGATCTTATGCTTAGAGGATAGATTTTCTCATGGGATATCCTTTTGTAAATGATTAGGCTTTATGGTGTTATCTTAGGCGTGGAATATTTATACACCATTCTTGCACATATTGACTGTTTTAGGCAGATGGTGTGGTGTGTCCACATTAATGGGATGAGGTTTTCCTTCATAGGTGAGAGGTAGAACCAAGAGGATAAGGATGGAATCATACATAAGAGGGTATATCTGATTACTCACTAGTTTTATAGCATGACTCTTGGAGTAGTGGATTCTATGGGATATCTGTTTTCTATTGTGGTGGTTGATTAAGAGGACTTATTTTCTGAGGACATTATAGGCTTACCTCCCCACCAATTGATGGACTTATGTATTGTATTATACCTAGGTAAGGCCCTAATATATGATTCGTCATATTGTATGGATCCTATAGAGATTTATGAGTTGAGAATGTAGTTGGAGGATTTGTAGAGGATGGAATTCGTGAGACTCGATGATTCCCAATAGGAATCCCTATAGTTGTTCTCCAAGAAGATAGATAGGAACTTGAGGTTATGTGTATATTATCAGTACTTGAACCAGGTGACTGTAAAGAACAACTATCTACTACTAAGGATTTGTGATTACATAAACCATTTGATAAGGGTGTGATGGATCTTTAAGATTGAACTCAGATTCAGTTATCACTAGCTGTGAGTATGGGTCGAGGATATACCAAAGATGACATTTAGATGTTATGAGTATTTGGTGATTACACTTGGCATGATGAATTCCCTATAATTGTTCATGGGGATCCTGAACTAGATCTTTTATTCTTTATTAGATTGATTTATATTGGTCTTCGATGATGATATCCCAGTGTACTCGGCATCTGATGAGAAGCATGTGAGACACTTGAGGGTGGTTCTAGACCTACTTTGGAGAACCAGCTTTATGGAAAGATCTTAAAGTTTTAGTTTTTTATTTAGGAGTTCCACTTTATGGGACATGTTATCTCAGATGATAGTGTATAATTGAACCTAAAAAAGGTTGATGTAGTGTTGTCTTAGGATACACCCACGACTATGGAAGAGGTGTGTAGCATCCTTATGTTAGAAATCTACTATACGAGATTATTTCCTGATTTCTCCAAGATATTGGAAACTTTGACTACTTTTACCCAATGGGGAAGCCTTTCATGTGGATGGAAAGATTTCAACAATATTTTTAGGAGTTTAAGAAGATTTTGACCCATCTTGAGATTTCAATAGGTGGGTGTCAAGTACATAGTACTCTATAATTCTCCAGGTACCAAAATTGGTTGTGTGCTGATACAAAGGAAAGATTTGATTTCCTATGAGTATTGACAGTTAAAACTACATGAGCAGAACTATGTGACCCATGATCTTGAGTTGGAAGTGGTAGTATTTTCTTGGATTATTTGGTAACACTTCCTTATGGGTGATTTATTTATCATCTACTATGACCATAAGAATCTCAAGTATATCTTCTCTCATATGTATCTTAACTTGATACATTATATATGGATAGAGTTCCTCCGGGAATATTCCTTTTATATAGTCTATACTCCTAGGAAGGGGAATGTGGTGAAATATTCTTGCAGTAGTAGATCTTGTTCTCAGTTATTGGTTGAGGCATCGGAGCAGTTAGCCTCATTATAGTTACCCTTATTAGACATGGATAGTGATTTATATCTTCATTAAATGGATTTTACCCCAACTATTTTACAGTTTTTTAGGCTATATCAGTATGTAAATACTGGTTTTGAGACCTTATATACTCAGATATCCATTGTAAGTTCTCCTGATGGATTTTCTAAAGATGGGGAGCACATTATCCTTTTCAAAGGAATAATGATGGTACCATTAACTTTGTGGGAGGAGGTGATGTGGTAGTTTTATAAATTCATTTTGGTGATACATATTAGTGTAGTGAATATGTACCAAGACATTTGATGTCATTTCTGGTGGCTAGGCATAAAGAAGGGTGTAGTGGAGTTTGTCTCTCAATGCCTCACTTGTTAACAGGTAAAGGATGAGCACCAGGTTCTGGTGGGTTTTGATCAACCCATTGAGGTTCCAGAGTGAAAGTGTGATGGAATATTAGTGGAATTTGTGAAAGGTTTACCACATACATCCAGAGGACATGATTCCATCTGGGTGGTCTTAGACCGACTCACCAATTCAGACCACTTCTTATCTAATCAGGAGTAGAGTTCAGTGGGTATTTTGAGACCCCTTTACATAAAGGAGAGAGTACATCTCCATGGAGTTCCCTTAATGATCATTTTAGAATATGACGTTTGCTTCACATCAGGATTATAGAGATGATTGTAGGAGACCTTTGGGACTTGGTTTCATTTGATCAAAAAGTTTCATCCCCAGACTAACGAATAGACTTATGAGACTATTCAAGTTTTAGGGGACATGATATAGGCTTACATGTTATACGTTTTCCATAGTTGAGAGGATCACCTACCATTAGTGGAGTTTGTGTACAATAAAATCTACCATTTCACCATAGGTATGTAACTATTCAAGGCCTTATATGGGAAACCTTACAGGTCACCAATTTGTTGGATTGATCTAGGTGAGTCGGTACCCATGGATCCAGAGTTGGTATGACCTATGACAGAGAAGGTGTAGATCACTGTTTCTGACGCTTTCTCCAGGGTGCGCGCGTCCTTCCACTTGGGCGCGATAGTTGTTGCCCTGCATTCCCACTTTCCAAAGGCGGGCGGCATTCGCTCCTTGTTCAGGTATGTTTGCTCCTTGATCGAAACCGAGATGATGGGATGTCGGTTCTTCCTTTCGTGGATTCCTCCTCGGAAATTGTCACCTAGTCTGGGTCTCCCTTATAGATTTAATATGTGGTTCGTGAATCTCATTACCAGTGCCATATCTTCATGGACGCTGGTTAATTACACTACTTCTGTCAGGACATTCCATGGGGTCTTGACATGGTAGCAACCTTCGGTTGGAGTAGATGACAACATCAGGTATGTCGGGGCATCTCTGGGTGCGTGGACATTGGGGAACCTGTATTCTTCCTCATAAGATGGCATCTCAAGGGTGCAGAACCCAAGGTATCCCACGTCGAATGCAAGGAATCACATGCCACAGGCATGTATCTAAGGTTTTCCTTAGCTTCCCATGTTTAACACAGGGTATGCCAAGAGTTTAACGTCTTGCGGAGACGATTACGCCAAAGGCGTGTCATCTGAGGTTTTCCTCAGGCATCTCATGTTTATTACGAGGTAGGCCATGAGTTTAACGTTCGTTGGAGACGGAATGATAGTGATCAGAACATCCCATAGAGATGGATCAGATTGGTATGTCCCAAGGGGGGACACCTAGAATATGGATGGATCAGAACGCCCAATGGGGACGGATTCGAGGTGGTGCGCCCCATGGAGGGGATATTTCACACTGTAATGGATGATTTGAACACCACTGAGGGCGGATCAGGGAGTGTGTACCCCAGTATGGGGGACACCATGGTTTACCATTGGCTGTGATTAAACCTCATGGAGGTTTCCTATGTACCCTATGTAGACAACAGGGATGAAAACCCACATAGTTCAAAGGGTTGATGAATCGGGGTGTACACAGAGGACAATGACCCAAAGACATGTTGGGGCTTATGCGTGGATAGCGGCCCAGGTACTTCAAGGAGCAGCGAGGACGGTGGATGAAATGATCCCACCAGGATGTGGTGGCCCAGGTAAGAATCAGGATGGATGATGGATGGATGAATGAGTTGGAGGGGGAATGGAATGGGACCATCACAATGGCGACAATGACGTTGTGCTTGAGCCTCGAAGAGACCTCCTATGTATCCCTGTGGCAGGTAATCAAAGTCCGCGTAGTTCGGGATGGTGTCGGTGAACCGACGTGAAGGTGGACCTTGGCCCGATGGTGTTGGGCTTGAACCTCATGAGGTTTCCTACGTACCATGCCTTGACATGGATCAAAGTCCTCGTAGTTCAGAATGGTGCGCCGAAGGACCGACATGAAGGTGGACCTTGGTCCGATGGGTGTCGTCAGCGAACCAACATGAAGGTGGACCTTGGTCCGATGGGTGTCGTCAGCGAACCGACGTGAAGGTGAAACCATGGGTCCATTGGTGGTGGGCCTGAACCTCGTGAGGCTTACTACACACCATGCCTTAACATGGATCAAAGTCCTCGTAGTTCGGGATAGTGCACCGGAGGACCGACGTGAAGGTGGACCTTGGTCCGATGGTGTTGGGATTGAACCTCCTGGAGGATTCCTAAATACCATGCCTTAGCACAGATCAAAGACCACGTAGTTCAGGTTGGACACCCGACGTGAAGGAGGACCAGGGGTCCAGGTGGTGGTGGGCTTGAACCTCGTAGAGGCTTCCTCCGTACCATGCCTTAGCACGGATCAAAGACCACGTAGTTCAGGTTGGACGTCGGAAGGCCGACGTGAAGGAGGAACAAGGGTCCAGGTTGTGGTGGGCTTGAACCTCGTGGAGGCTTCCTACGTACCATGCATTATCACGGATCAAAGACCACGTAGTTCAGGTTGGACGCCGGAAGGCCGGTGTGAAGGAGGACAAGGGGTCCAGGTGGTGGTGGGCTTGAACCTCGTGGAGGATTCCTACGTACCATGCCTTAGCACGGATCAAAGACCACATAGTTCAGGTTGGATGCTGGAAGGCTGACATGAAGGAGGACCAGGGGTCCAGGTGGTGGTGGGCTTGAACCTCATGGAGGATTCCTACGTACCATGCCTTAGCATGGATCAAAGACCATGTAGTTCAGGTTGGACGCCGGAAGGCCGATGTGAATGGGGACCAGGGGTCCAGGTGGTGTTGGGCTTGAACCTTGTAGAGGCTTCCTACATACCATGCCTTAGCACAGATCAAAGACCACGTAGTTCAGGTTGGACGCCGGAAGGCCGGCGTGAAGGAGGACCAGGGGTCCAGGTGGTGGTGGGCTTGAACCTCATGGAGGATTCCTACATACCATTCCTTAGCATGGATCAAAGACCACGTAGTTCTGGTTAGATGCCAGAAGGCCAGAGTGAAGGAGGACCAGGGGTCCAGGTGGTAGTGGGCTTGAACCTCGTGGAGGCTTCCTACGTACCATGCCTTAGCACGGATCAAAGACCATGTAGTTCAGGTTGGACGTCGGAAGGCCGACATGAAGGAGGACCAGGGGTCCAGGTGGTGGTGGGATTGAACCTCATGGAGGCTTCCTGTGTACCATGCCTTAGGACGGATCAAAGACCACGTAGTTCAGGTTGGACACCGAAAGGCCGACGTGAAGGAGGACCAGGGGTCCAGGTGGTGGTGGGCTTGAACCTCGTGGAGACTTCCTACGTACCATGCCTTATCACGGATCAAAGACCACGCAGTTCAGGTTGGACATCGGAAGGCCGACGTGAAGGAGGAACAAGGGTCCAGGTGGTGGTGGGCATGAACCTCGTGGAGGCTTCCTACGTACCATGCCTTAGCACGGATCAAAGACCACGTAGTTCAGGTTGGACACCGGAAGGCCAACATGAAGGAGGACCAGGGGTCCAGGTGGTGGTGGGATTGAACCTCATGGAGGATTTCTACGTACCATGCCTTATCACAGATCAAAGACCACGTAGTTCAGGTTGGATTTTGGAAGGCTAACGTGAAGGAGGACTAGGGGTCTAGGTGGTGGTGGGCTTGAACCTCATGGAGTCTTCCTACATACCGTGCCTTAGCACAGATCAAAGACCACGTAGTTCAGGTTGGACGCCGAAAGGCCGACATGAAGGAGGACCAGGGGTCCAGGTGGTGGTGGGCTTGAACCTTGTGGAGGCTTCCTACGTACCATGCCATAGCACGGATCAAAGACCACATAGTTCAAGTTGGACGCCGGAAGGCTGACGTGAATGAGGACCAGGGGTCCAGGTGGTGGTGGGCTTGAACCTCGTCGAGGATTCCTACATACCATGCCTTAGCACGGATCAAAGACCACGTAGTTCAGGTTGGACGCCGGAAGGACAACTTGAAGGAGGACCAGGGGTCCAGGTGGTGGTGGGCTTGAACCTCGTGGAGTCTTCCTACATACCATGCCTTAGCACGGATCAAAGACCACATAGTTCAGGTTGTACACCGGAAGTCCTACTTGAAGGAGGACCAGGGGTCCAGGTGGTGGTGGGCTTGAACCTCATGGAGGCTTCCTACATACCATGCCTTAGCACAGATAAAAGACCATGTAGTTCAAGTTGGGTTTCGTCAGCGAACCGACGTGAAGGTGAACCTGGGGGATCCACTGGTGGTGGGATTGAACCTCGTGGAGGCTTCCTACGTACCATGCCTTGACACGGATCAAAGTCCTCGTAGTTCAGGATGGACGCCGGAAGGCCGACGTGAAGGAGGACCAGGGGTCCAGGTGGTGGTGGTATTGAACCTCGTGGAGGCTTCCTACGTACCATGGCTTATCACGGATCAAAGACTACATAGTTCAGGTTGGATGTCGGAAGGCCGACGTGATAGAGGACCAGGGGTCCAGGTGGTGGTGGGCTTGAACCTCATAGAGGTTTCCTACGTACCATTCCTTAGCACGGATCAAAGACCACGTAGTTCAGGTTGGACACTGTAAGGCCAATGTGAAGGAGGACCAGAGGTCCATGTGGTGGTGGGATTGAACCTCATGGAGGCTTCTTACGTACCATGCCTTATCACGGATAAAAGTCCTCGTAGTTCAGTAGGGTTTCTTCAGTGAACTGACGTGAAGGTGAACCCAGGGGGGCCACTGGTTGTGGGCTTGAACCTCATGGAGGCTTCCTACATACCATGCCTTGAAATGGATCAAAGTCCTCGTAGTTTAGGATGGTCACAATGGCTTGCCGCTAGGCCAGAATGCAGTTTAGCGTCATGTGGGATGAAGGTGAACCCTGACATGAATAAACAATGGGTGGTGGGCTTGAACCTCATGGAGGATTCCTAGGTACCATGCCTTAACACAGATCAAAGACCACGTAGTTTCGGTGGGCAGTTTAACGCCATTCTGGGTGGGGGCATACAGTTTAACGTCATGTTGGACAAGGGTGGAACTCGACATGAATAAACGAATGAGTGGTGGGCTTGAACCTCATGGAGGCTTCCTACGTACCATGCCTTAACATGGATCAAAGTCCCCGTAGTTCACTTGAGGTGGGGGTCAGGGTCAGTGCTTACTCTAAGCTCATGTGATTCATGCTTGGTGCGAGAAACAAGAGGTTGCAGGGACCTGACAATCACGTCGTGAAGGGTGCGTCCGTGAGAAACGAAGAGGGGATTACGCGTTAGGCGGCCCATGGTGCTAGGACTTACTCCAAGATGGAGGCCCAAGGTGCGAAAAAGCGCAGCGGGAGAGGGATTTGAGACCTAAGAAAGGAGTTGTCTCACTTCCCTATCATATCCTTCACTGGACTTGGAACCGAGGAAGTGGGTAATTACAGAGGTTCATGGGTGCTACCTTCCGCAAGAGAGGCTAGGGGCTTACGATCTGAGGCAGCCCTTCCCCTACGAAAAAACGCCACTCCAAAAGGGAGGATCTCATTCCATGTGAGGAAGATTCCATTCCCATGGAGACGAGTGGCGTAAAGAATGTCTGAGACAGAGGGACCCTGCACGTGAATCACGGGGTAGGTTCACAGTTTAACGTCATGTGTTGAGGATGAGGTGCTTGGTAGTTTAATGTCCTGCAGCTCGGACGAGGTGGGCTTACTCTGCACCCCTAGGACTTACATAACCGGTACCCTCTACTCCTTGTGGGATGGAAGGCATCGGCAAGGCCGTGTAGAAGGGGGTGGAACAGTCATGAGGATGATGATGGTTTCGGGCTTGAGCCTTGAAGAGGATTCCTACATATCCCCATGGCAAGGAATCAAAGTCCATGTAGTTCTTCAGATGATGGCTAACCGCCGATTGGGGGTTTCAACGGCTTACCGCTGGATTGGGTCATAACGGCTTACCGCTGGATAGGATCACAACGGCTTACCGCTGTATAAGGATGTCAACGGCTTACCGCTGTATAGTATCACAATAGTGTATGGGGATTACGCGAGGATGCTGCCCCGGTGCTTCTATGGAGAGGAAATGGTGAATGGGGATTATGCAAAGATGTTGCATGTGATGTCTTCCTCATCTCTGGTAATGAGGGCATCCCAACTCACTGGTGGGTTGAGGCCTTCACCTATGCGCTAGTGGACAAGCGGGATATCACCAAGGGGCGTTGGAATCATGCCACTGTAGTCATAGAATTAAGTGTCTTATACTTGGATCATGAGGCATCTATTGTTTGGAGAAAGAGGCATCCTACGTTAGGAACATACGGAGAATACTACAGTTTATAGTCATGTAGGTACGACTGTTGGCATCTCATGCTTGGAGCATGAGGCATCTCTTATTTGGAGCAAGATTCATCCTATGTTTGGAACATAGGGAGAATACTGCATTTTATAGTCATGTAGGTAGGACTGTTGGCATCTCATGCTTGGAGCATGAGGCATCTCTTATTTGGAGCAAGAGGCATCCTATGTTTGGAACATAGGGAGAATACTACAGTTTATATTCATGTAGGTAGGACTGTTGGTATCTCATGCTTGGAGCATGAGGAATCTCTTATTTGGAGCAGGAGGCATCCTATGTTTGGGACATAGAGAGAATACTATAGTTTATAGTCATGTAGGTAGGGCTATTGGCATCTCATTCTTGGAGCATGAGGCATCTCTTATTTGGAGCAATATGCATCCTATGTTTGGAACATAGGGAGAATACTATAGTTTATAGTCATGTAGGTAGGACTGTTGGTATCTCATGCTTGGAGGATGAGGCATATCTTATTTGGAGCAAGAGGCATCCTATGTTTGGAACATAGGGAGAATACTACAGTTTATAGTCATGTAGGTAGGACTATTGGCATATCATACTTGGAGCATGAGGCATCTCTTATTTGGAATAAGAGGCATCCTATGTTTGGAACATAGGGAGAATACTACAGTTTATAGTCATGTAGGTAGGACTGTTGGCATCTCATGCTTGGAGCATGAGGCATCTCTTATTTGGAGCAAGAGGCATCCAATGTTTGGAACATAGGGAGAATACTGCAGTTTATAGTCATGTAGGTAGGACTGTTGGCATCTCATGCTTGGAGCATGAGGCATCTCTTATTTGTATCAAGAGGCATCCTTTGTTTGGAACATAGGGATAATACTATAGTTTATAGTCATGTAGGTAGGACTGTTGGCATCTCATGCTTGGAGCATGAGGCATCTCTTATTTGGAGTAAGAGGCATCCTGTATTTGGAACATAGGGAGAATACTACAGTTTATAGTCATGTAGGTAGGACTGTTGGCATCTCATGCTTGGAGCATGAGGCATATCTTATTTGGAGAAAGAGGCATCTTATGTTTGGAACATAGGGAGAATACTACAGTTTATCATCATGTAGGTAGGACTGTTGGCATCTCATGCTTGGTGCATGAGGCATCTCTTATTTGGAGCAAGAGGCATCCTATGTTTGGAACATAGGTAGAATACTACAGTTTATAGTCATGTAGGTAGGACTGTTGGCATCTCATGCTTGGAGCATGAGGCATCTCTTATTTGGAGAAAGAGGCATCCTATGTTTGGAACATAGGGAGAATACTACAGTTTATAGTCATGTAGGTAGGGATGTTGGCATCTCATTCTTGGAGCATGAGGCATCTCTTATTTGGAGTAATAGGCATCCTATATTTGGAACATAGGGAGAATACTACAGTTTATAGTCATGTAGGTAGGACTATTGGCATCTCATGCTTGGAGCATGAGGCATCTCTTATTTGGAGCAAGAGGCATCATATGTTCAGAACATAAGGCATTAATACAGTTTATAGTCATGTAGGTAGGACT
Organism: Viscum album; assembly: GCA_963277665.1. NCBI lineage: Eukaryota > Viridiplantae > Streptophyta > Magnoliopsida > Santalales > Viscaceae > Viscum > Viscum album. Next base: position 157,600,282 of record OY728155.1, on the reverse strand, counting down.
GTTAGGCAGAAGGTGCCTAGAAATGGTTGGTGTTGGGACTTATGCAAGGGTGGCCCTTTCTGGTTCAACCTGGAATAAGAGCCAAGTGATTGGGGTTTGGAGGAGTTGCCTGAGGAATGGTTTGACTCAAGGTACTCGGGGAATTGATGATGAGAATCTCAACTCATGACATGGGAATGAAACCAAGAGGAATATGTCGACTCGAGGTGTTGCATAGTGTGTGGAGGAGTATCTCAAATCATGGTATTCCATAGGTGGAGTATGGGAGCGCATAAGGGCACAATGGAAAATCCCAACGTACTGGCCTGAAAAGTTCACAGTGCGACTCTCCATTTTTCATGGGGGTCTGTGACGGTTGCGAAGGGACCGACATGGAGGGCCAGGACCGCAGCCTGGCACTGACCCCGAGCGGGGGTTCGGGGGCACAGCCTCTGCGGTATGGACCGGTGGGTGTGAAAGTAGGAGCCTCGTGAAGGATAGTTCTTCACGAAGTAGCTTCGCAGATCAAAGGTCTCGCAGAGAAAAGGGATCTCATGGAGCAAGGACGGCTCGCAGAGCAAAGTCTCATGGAGCATAGGGATCTCGCGGAGCATGGGCCTCTTTCGGAGCAAGGGCAGCTTGTGGAGCAAGGTCTCACGGAGCAAAGGGATCTCGCGGAGCATGGGCCTCTTGCGGAGCAAGGGTGGCTCGCGGAGTACTCATGGAGCAGCATTGTGGAGCATTGGCTCACGGAGCATGGACTCGCAGAGCATCGGCTCGCGGAGGAGCAACGCGAAGGAAGCTGCTCGCGGAGCATGGCCTCGCAGAGCCGCAAAGCAGAGCTCCGCGGACTGGGTGATCGGCCGCCCAAGGGGTGAAGTGGCTGTCCGAGGTGCAGAGCGGCTATCCTGGAGAAGGGGGGGCGAGCTGGGTATTTATAAGAAGGGGGCACCGCGAAGAAGAGCTCACGCGGCGTGAAGGGGACATCGGTGCTTCACGGCGGGTCGTGAATGTCAACGCATTCGCGGAGAGTTACCGCCTCCTCTGCTTCATGGTGGGTCTTCGTGGCGCATTGCGAATGTCAGATGGGTTCTCAGAGCATTTCACCTCATTACTTCGCGGTGGTGCTCCGCGATCACGGAGGGGGCTTCGCAAATGGGCTTCGCGAACCAGTTTTTCCAGCCCAACTTCAAGTGTCCATAACTCCTAATCCGTAACTTCATTTGGGACCTACGACCTACCAAATCGAAGCTTGCGAAAAGGTATACGATCTTGGATTCTGTATGGAAGCATCTGAAAAAATTTGAGGATGTATTTTCTGGGGTCTACAATCACCCAGGAGTGGATGAGGACTGCACAGAGCCTTCAGAAGTCCTATGCAGACCGATGATGGATTCCTTTTGTAATGTATCATTTTTTCCATGTAAAGATTTGAAATATATATAGTAATATTTTCAAAGCTAGCCACTGAGATAGTGCGAGATTCCAAGTCCCGGTGAGACCAGAATGGATATTTGAAAAATATTAAATATATTAATATCATGTGCATGTAGTTTACCTAGAAAAGTGGAATAACACTTAAACAAAGTATTAGATTATAAATATGACATCGTTTTTAGTTCATAATGTGGTCTTTACCCTAGGTGAAACATAATATTTTTCAACATCCAGTGTTTGTGAAAACATTTTTACAGGTGTAAATAAATAAAAAATTAATTAATTAAATTTATTTGAGATGATGCAGAGAACTAATAAATATATATATATAAATAAATAATTTTAACCAGATTTTAGAGTTGGCCTCATAACCTTGGAATTTTAGAGAGGATCAGATGGAGGATCCTTCATGGAAAAATGTCAACGGATCAAGATTTGGAAATCGGTGTGCCAATGGAACTTGTAGATCTTATCAATGAAAATGGCCTAGAAATATTCTTCATTAAAAAATGTTCAATTCTCTATATACGAGGCTGTTTTATGTGGAATTATCTCAATTTTCTTATTTTATGATGAACGTGAATCAGTCTACTAATGGGTTGATTCACGGATTAATCATATTTCGGGTGGGGTATCATTTGATTGGAATTTGGGGATTTTCATTTAGTGAATTGATTTACATTTCTTCATTCATAATTCTAAAAGAAATGAGTTAAGGACAACACAAAAATTTTCCATGGTTTATTCCTCATGTTTTTTTGTGCATTTCTTTACCTCATTCACATACGTTCATCACCAGCATTTGTTTTGGCCAGTGGTTAGACAAATATTGGGTAATCAATCAGTGCACACCTGATTCTTGGTGCAAAGGATTGATACCAAAAATCCAGTTTTGAGTTAACAATGAGATCAAGTTATGATGGTGTTGAAGACAAATTGGGAATGGATCAGAGACATTAGTGTGTGGGTTTTTGGCATATGATGACGGTGTGGCTTCAAGTAATGATTTCTAGTGAATAAGAATCTAGAATCTAGCCACCGGTGATGGTGAAGTTGGTCAACCTCTAGATATGATCTTCATGGGAATGTTTGGAAATGGAAATGATAGAATTATAAAACCATCTGAAGAACCATGGTATTTTAAAATTTATGATATATTTTGTGTATAATTTGAAGATAGATGCCATGTGGGGCCCTGGATGTGGCACTAGGGTTTCTGTAGAGAAGAAAAGTATCACACACCATGTGAAATATTTCACATATCATGTGACCCTTACTTGGAATCTTGGTATATATATTAAGGGATACATAGGAATGGACATGGATAGGTACATGACACGACCAGGTACATGACAAGTTTAGAGTACATGGGCTGAGTTGTGTACTTGAACATGGCATGGTACACAAACATGGCCAGGTACATAGACATGGCCAAGTGTACATGGGAATAGACACAGGCATGGGTTGTGATACACAGGTAGACCCAGTGTTGAAAGGAAATGTCATGTACTATCAGTACACACTGTGTAATCCTCCAAATATGAAATGGAGACTTTTCTCCTCTTAGGGTAGACTAGTATCCCTAAGGGTGTATTCCATTGATCTATCCCTATGAGTGTATAGTATGGAATTATATCATGAACAATGGATTGGGATCATATTTAAGGTATTAGTTTCGAATATCATTGTGCGAATATCTTCCAGAGGCTTGGATGAGATCCTCTATTAAATTTTTTTAAGGGGGGTTCTTGAAATTGGTATGACCAATTGTATACATGCATCGATCCCCTACTTAGTAGGTTAATCTAGATTGGGTTAGTCTATATTACCCTATATCCCTAGGTGTGATCCCCATATGTGTGTCAATCTCTTCATACTTACATCATTTACATCCTCATGTTTAGACTCAATGAGCATGATATCTCAGATGGATGCCATCAATGCTATCAAACCCATGGAGTGAGTTCTCTCAGGTGAGTCTGGTTACAAACTCTCAAGCAAAATATTAGGCTAGCAATGCATTTTTGACCTTTCCTTGACATTGAGTGTCTACTATGAGTATATATGGATGTTTAATTATATGTATCGTATTATTATTGATATATCCTATGATGAGTTTACTAATCTTTATACTTTATGCTTAGTAATTTAAAGGTGTATTTCTAGGTATTTTTATACACACCCCTATATGGTCGCTTCCCACATGTGTCGTTTCTTATGAAAATGGCCAACCATTTAATAGGGTTCTCCATGTACTAGGAGAAGATAGATCTTATATATGGGATATACAGACTGTGTTTCTATTTAGGATTCACATTTGACTGTAGTACCCTCTTCCATCCAATCACTATGATTTTTATTCAAAAAATAAAGATGCAGAAACAACACAAGGATAATGACAAAAACCCACACCTATGGGGGACAAAAATAGTGTAAGATGAGGTCATCACCCCTAATCAAGATCACCCCCTCCAGTTTGAAAGAGGTAACATTATCACACCAAACTACCGGTTCCCCGGGAACCGCAATAGACACCAAGTAGTCCTCCACTTTATTCCCTTCCCGCCAAGTGTGTGTGACCCTAATGTTGTTGTTCATGAGTGTCTTGAATTGTATAATAATGTAAGTGATTGTCCATGGCATTATGTCGTGCCCCTCCAAGGCCTCATGCACAATCTTCGAGTCAGTTTCCAGTTCGACAATGTCCAGGCCCCTCTGACTACAAAGGTACAGCCCGGAGAGGGCTGCCAAAGCCTCTGCCCGGACCGAGCTCCCCTTCCCATAGAAATATGAGAAGGCCAAAACCACACTCCCTCTGTGATCCTGCACAACCCCTCCTCCTCGTATAATATCCACTGCACAATATCCATCAATATTCAGCTTATAACCATCTTCGGGGGGGATCCATCGAATCCAATTCCCCTGCCCATTGGAGACCTTCTGTCTAGCCACCGTCATGGGGGACTGTAAACACTGAAGCGAGGGCACTTCAATTCCAATATCTACAAGATCCAATAGCTCAATAAGCATACACCTAATCCTCACCACCACCGACCTCCCTGTAGACCTGGTTCCCTCAAAACTTGCAATGTTCCTTTCCTGCCATAGCACCATGTAGCCTGCATTAAAAATAATGGCACGGGCCTCAGCCTCCTTCGAGTTATCTTCGCACCCCTGAAACCACTGCTCTGAAAAACTCTCCAGGTTATCTGCATTTGTTGAATACCCCGTATTCATTCCAAAGAACCTCTACACCATATTATTTGTATTTTACATTTTTATATTTTATGGGATTGGATGTGTGTGTGTGTGTACAGGTACCTTAGGCTAAGGCCTTCCATTTGAGTGTTATTCTTACTCATCACTGATCTCCAACCCTTGGCCTATTGAAGGTAGTCTTGGGATAGATACACTCAGATTATCATTGTACAGGAAGGTCCTGGTGGTTTAGGTCATGAAATAGTGCCATTAGAAGCAATTTTCCATCTTAGTATTAGAGTATGGATTTTTTTTTTCAAGTTGTGAGATTGGTTTGGGTTTTATGGTTATAGTGTTAAGTGTTTTGAGTTCAAATTTCAGGATAAGGACTCTATTGTTGATGTAGTGGATAACGTATCCAAACACCAAGAATCTGATCTACATCCTTTCAAATCGATACATATAGAAATTGGTTATAAATAAAATAATGGTACATGAATCATATTAGATAGTTTGGGTTTCCATGTCCTTCTTGAGTCAGCTCCCCAGATATACTCATTGATCATGGAACATCTTGTCTATTTTAGGATTCCACCATGATGAATTCAAGATAGGATTCAACAACAGGATTTTTAGGAAAATACTATTAGTGATGAGGCTTCAATACAGGGGCATGTTCAAGAGGTAGTGCCTCTGAGTGGTTTTCTAGTCAAACCTCTACCCGTCGAGCAGCAGATGGTACCCATAGTACCAGTCGATGAGGTTCCCAGGATGAGATCACTTCATGAATTTCAATGTCAACAACCCATTAGGTTCATGGTTGATCCATACCCACAGGTATATGTGGCTTGGATCGAGGTAGTTATGTAAGTATTTCATCTTGTCAGGACACTTTTAGACCAAATGGTGGTCTTGGCAGTGATCCTACTCCATGGCTTCGTAGGACGTTGGTAGAGCTTGGTGGTCCTATCATACGATGACACAAATATTACATGGGAATAGTTTGAGTGTCTCTTTAGGGAGTATTACTCTCCATCTAGGATGTGATTGGTTCTCATCTAGGAATATTTATAGTTATGGATAGGTGGCATGATTGTGGCTGGTTATTCGTCAAGGTTTACCAACCTCTCATGATAATCAATAGATATGGTTCAGGATCTTTTCATTCAGGAACAAACCTATAAGTTATGTATATGAATATAAATCTAGGCCATTTTGATACCTCTATGAATTCATAATTATGTTAGGGTTTTAGAGGGTGCATTGGTGTTAGAGAGCAATCAGGTCGAGCAGACACAGGCAATAGGGGCCAATAGTGGGCACATAAGGGTTGAGACCTCAGTAGTAGGTTTCTGATGGAAGAAACATGGATATGTATGTGAAATACATTTTAAGAGGTGATATTAAGATTTAGGGTATATAGTTTAGGGATCCCAGTATGGTTCTATTCATCCTAGGGAGAGGGGGTGTTACTCTTGTGACGGTTGGGGACATCCCGCATGGGATTTTCCGACCCACCATGTGGATGATAGAAAGATAGTGGATGGGACACCATGGAAGAGGTAGTGGTATGAGAAAAGAGCTCTGTAGGATAATAAATATGGAAAAGGAGTAGATAGATCATTAGAAGGTGGAAAAGGTTTGACATGTTTCCACCACCACCCCCAGGTGTTCCTCACCATGCTCAGGGAGCTGGTTGATGGGAGTGAGGATAGCTACAAGCCATGGAGGCCTACAATACAAATACTTAAGGGATGATTAGAGGTAAAATATATGTATTCTATACCTTATATTTAGTTTTAATAAACATAGTCATGATCCACTCTTTTCTTTCTACATCCATTTTTTGAGACCTAAAGGTTTCAATTGAGCCCTTGGCTCGACCCTTTCCCTTGGAGACTCCTATCAGAGATAACTCCGAGGTCACATACTTTTGGTGATATTGTGATCTGATGCTTGGAAGATAGAGTTTTTAATGAGATATTATTGTGTCAATAATGATTCCTTATGTAGTCATCTTAGGTATGGAATGTCTATACACAATTTATTTACATATTGACTATTTTAGGTGGAGGATGTGGTGTGCCTACATAGATGGGACCAGTTTTTCCTTCATAAGTGATTGGGATACCCAGGTGGAGAAAGATAAACTCATATGTAGTAGGGTGGATCCAATTACTCTCCATTTGGGTACCATGAATCTTGGAGAAGTGGATGATATGGGCCATAATTTGTGTGTAGTGGTGGCAGAGTATAAGGATGCTGATGTGTCAAGATTACCTCCCCGCTGAGATGTGTAATTATTCATTTACTTACAAATATGTATGACCTCGATGTCTATTATAGAATATTGGATAGCTCCAATTTATAATCATTAGATGATGGTATAGTTTGAAGATTCTCTGAGGAAGGGATTCATGAGACCTAGTGTTTCCCCCTGGGTAGCCCCAGTGTTATTCTTCAAGAAGGTGGACGGGTGCTTAAGGTTATTCATAGATTATCAGTTCAAAAACCATGTGATTGTAAAGAACAAGTATCCACTATTGAGAATTGAATACCTCTTCGATCAGTTGATAGGGTGTTATGGTTCTCGAAGATTGACCTCAGATCAGACTATCACTAGTTGTGAGTACGGGTTGTGGATATACTGAAGATGGCATTCAGATGTCACTATAGTCACTATGAGAACTTGTTTATTCCCTTTGGTGTGATTAATTCCCTATAATTGTTCATGGGACTCATGAACTGGATCCTTTTTTCCTTTTTTTAGACCAGTTTTTGGTGGTCTTTATTGATTATATCCTTATATACTCAACATCTGAGGTGGATCACGTGAGACACTTGATGATAGTTCTAAACACACTCTAAGAGCACTAGCTTTATAGGAAGCTCTCGAAGTGTCAGTTCTAGATTCAGAAGGTCCACTTTCTGAGATATGTTATCTCACTACTACAAAACTGGTGTTTAACAATGCTGGTATTTATCAATGCTATAAAAAAGCACAGATATATGAAATCTTTATTAGTGCTATGAAAGGGCTGATAAATTTAACACTTTATCGGCCCTTTTTTTAGCATTGATAAAGGTCTTATTTACCAGGGCTTTATTCTTATCACTGATAAAGGATATCCTTTATCAGAACTTTCTTTTTAGTGCTGATAAAGGCTACCCATTATTAGCGCTTTTTTTAGCGCTGATAAAGGGTACCCTATATCAGCGCTCTGTTTTTAAAGCTCATAAAGGAGTCGTTTATCAATGCTTTTTTAGCACTGATAAAGGTCCGAATAAATAAAATGAATAAAAATAAAACTGAGTTCATTAAAAAAATATTACAAATTTTATTAATTAAATAATTATTGATAAAAATGAATAAATTGATTATACTATATATAAATTAAAAATAGTAATAAATAGTATGTGTTAAATATATAGATATAGAAAATGAAAATAAAACAAATTAAAAATAAAAATTAAGTAAATTGAGAAAAATATTAAACATTTTATTAATTATATGATTATTGATAATGTTAATAAATAGAATATATTAACTATATGGATATATATTAATGTATATAAATATGATTTATATATTAAAAAATATTTATGTGCTATATTTAGTGAATAATGGTTTATAATTAAAAATTAATATGAATTAAAAATACTGACTAATTTCATAAATTAATCAACTTATAATTTAATGTCATTTGATTTTTTAATTTTACATAGATCAAATGTGTGTTATATTGATTTCAAAAATATGTAATTAATGAAATGTTATATACAATGTACACACACAAAACTTATCCATTTATTCAATATTAATAAAGTGTAATTATTTTTAATTTATTCAATTTCAATCATTTTTAATACGCATGAACTTAAAATTAGATATTCATTGATAATATTAAAAAAATATCAGTAAAAAAATATTTATAAATAAATATATTTAAAAATGTACATATTATATTTATAAAATTATATCTTTATAATTATAAATAAATAAATATTTTTTTAAAGTACTAATATAATTATAAATAAATAATTATATATATTTAAATAATTATAAATAAATAATTATATATATTTAAAAAAAATTTAAATTTATAACAAATTTACTTAAATAATGAATATATTTACTATATTTATATTTATATTTATTTATTATATATATATATATAATTATATAAATATATATAATGATATAAATATTCTTTTTTAAATATATTTATATAATTATAAATAAATATTTATATATTTGAATAATTATAAAATTATAATAAATATATTTAAATGAGGAATATATTTACTATATTTATATTTATATATATTGATTAAGTATATATATACTTACAATTTTTTTATTTATAATTATAATTATAAATCCTTTATCAGTGCTAATAAGCACTGATAAAAGAAATCTTTATCAGCACTTTTCTTAGTGCTGATAAATATGTGGCTTTATCAGCACTAAAAAACACTAATGAAAGTAATATTTGTTAGTGCTAAAGCTTTAGCACTGATAAATATGGATTTTATCAGTTCTTTTTTAGCACTGATAAAGACCTACCTTTATCAATGCTAAAAAATCACTGATAAATATTCCTTTTATCATTACTTAAATAATAAGCACCATAAAAGGACTCTTTATCAATGCTTTTTAAAAGTGTTGATAAAAGTATCCTAATGTAATTAAAAAAACCTAACCTATTGTGAACCCTTCAAGGGTGATTCTTGTCCATTCTCCCCTTTTTCCAACCTTGATTTTATCCCACCTTTCCCTCAATCGCTTCACCCTAAGGTCCTAGATATGTTCAATGGTGTTCTGGATCTTTCGATCTAGAACTAGGAATACAATGTGACATCGAATCTTCTTAATCTCACCTAATTGTGTGGTTTAAGTAGTGTATCCCTTCAGTGGACACCTTCTATAGGTTAATCTTTAAATCTTGGGGGTTGTAAGATCAAGCAATGGTAGGTCTTCTCGACAAAAGGAACATCATGATTTGGTTTTATTTAGAGGAAGATCTGGTCATGGATTGGTCCAGTGCCCCCCATAGCTACAAAAGATTTTGGTTCTGTCTCTTCAGGTGTTCATATGACTTCTATATGAATCACAATATTCTAAAATTATCAATTTAGGTTAGTTTCCCCAATCTCCCTTTACCTATTCAAAATCCAATGATTATATGCATGATAGGGAATCTCATTGGTAGATATTTATGTTTTAATAATAGAACCCGATCAGTTTATCACCCTGTTTCTCCTCACATTTTCATAGAATTTGATGTCTCGAGAGTTCCTACAGATTATATTTTGATTAAAATTGTGGGATAATTTTGATGCAAGCAGGTTGTGTGGTTTGAATCTTGATTTGATTTCTGTGGTTCCTATAAGAAATTGTGTCATTCTACATCTACCTCTAGGCGAGGAACCAAGAACCGTGAACAATTGCAGGTTTTTGTTTCTGTAGATAACAGAAAGGGCTTTAAGTCTGGTGTTGGTGAAGGGCCAATGTGGTAGAGTCATTTGGACATTTCTACTGACCCATCCAATGAAAAGGTTGTTCAATGCGAGTCTCAGGGGGGCTCATCTCCTCAGTGAATGGAAGTTATCAAATTCTATATATTAGAAATTATTATTAATTATTCATCATTTTAGGTCTATATATACTTTTTAGGTCTATATATAAATTTAATTAATAGTAATATAATTTATACTTAAATAACCAATAAAATATTTTAAACTCGTGTTACTTTCAAAATAATACAATTAGGTAACAATATATACGTTTTTTTTAAATAATTAAACTTTATGAAATTTAAATAATTATATTTTATACATAATTACCCAAAATAATAATTATTTATAATTAATATAACTTAAAAATTATTATTATTAGTATTTTTTAGTTTCATTAGAAAAAATAGTATTATATATATATATATCGAATTATATATTGTATATTTAAATAAATTTAAATATGATAAATAATATACATATATATATAATTATATTCAAATAAAGTTACTAATATAATACATATAATATAAATATATATATAATATTTAGGTAGATTCACTTTATTTATCTATGTATCGAATGCGGAGTGACCTCAATTTTATAGTTTTTGATGATGGAAGGCATGAAACCCATTCAAGTTTAATTCATATCAAGGTAAGTGTGAATAAAGTACATGCCTCTGTCGACCTATTTTTCCAATCATAAAAAACCCTATCTTTTTTTAATAAAATAAAATCTATTAAAAATCCAAGTTTTATCAAAAAAACAATAAAAAATCATCAACTAATTATTTTATTAAAGTTTTATTCAGATCCTTAAGGATTATTTTGATAATAAAAATGAAAATAATTCATCATTAACTCTTCCTCCATGTCAAATAAAATAAATTAATTTTAGTAACATACACTGTTCTGTTGAAATTACACTGTAGCAACCCAAGACCCTTGGGGTGTGCAACAATGCAGTTGTGTATTCTGATTCTTTAGTCTCCACCCCCTCTATTTTTTTCTCACCCTTCACTCTATTATTTCTCTAATTGTGGGTTTATTTTATCTGGAAGGAGTTGGTGCAATGGAGAAATTGAGTAAATAACTAGTTTCAATGGTGTAATTCTCACAAATGGGAGGCATTACCCCTTTTAGAGAATACAATGAAGTAAAATTGGAATCCTCATCAGTTTCATCTCCCAAATAGTTATTATTGCATTTTTTTTTCTTTAGACTCACCTCCCATATATTTTATATTTCTTATACTAATATTATCATTATTTATCCCATGGATGATTACTACCTAGATTATTACAAATAACACAGGTTCATTTTCACTAGAGATGGAGAATGTGTGTCAAACAACAAAACGCAATGATAGCTATTTGGGAGATGAGCTAATGAGGATGAAAATTGTACTTCATTGTGTTCTCTAAAAGGGGAAATTCCTCTAATTTGTGATAATTACACCATTGGAACTAGTTATTAACTCGACGCCTCCATTTCTATCAACTCCTTCCATAGGAAAGCTCCACACAACCATAGAAATGATAAAGCAAAGGGTGATAAAGAAATGGAGAGGGTGGAGATAGAAGAATCAGAATACGCAATTGTAGTTCTATACAGCCTAGGGGTACTAGGTTTCTACAATTTAATTTCAGCTAATGAGTGTATTTTACTAAAATTAATTTATTTAATTTGATGTGGAGGCAGTGTTAATGATGAATTACTTTCATTTTTATCCTTGAAATTATCAACAAGGATCTCAATAAAACATTAATAAAATAATTGGTTGGGGGTTTTTTTAATTTTTTTTATAAAACTTGGATTTTTTTTCAATAGTTTTTATTTTATTAAAAAAATGATAGGGTTTTATATGATTGTAAAAAAGAGGTCGATAGAGGCATGTACTTCGTTAACACTTACCTTGATAGGCAATAAACCTGAATGGGGTTCACGCCTTCTAACATTAAAAAATATAAAATGGAGGTCACTCCTCATTAGATACATAGATAAATAAAGTGAATCTACATAAATATTTTATATATATGTTATATATATATATATATGTGTGTGTATATATGTATGTATTATATTATTAACTTTATTTGAATATAATTATATATATATATTATTTATCATATTTAAATTTATTTAAATATACAATCTATTATTCTATATATATATATATTACTATTTTTTCAAATAAAACTAAAAAAATACTATTAATAAAAATATTATATTATATTAACTATAAATAATTACTATTCTTGGTAATTGTGTCTATTGTCAGTATAAAAATTACAATTTAGTTCAAAGAATGTCACTCGCTAAAAACAAAGAAAACACACTTGGATTTTCTTGATAATTTAGTACGTTAATTCATAAGTCCTTTCTGATGTGTAGGAATCGGTCTCACATTATACTGATACACGATGTGATTGGTATAGGTCAAAGTGTGTGTTTCTAGTTTAAAATGGAATTTTAGTAAACAAAACAAGTGACATACACAAAACCGATCATACTCATTTGAATTGTTTTTATAATTTATTAAAATGATCCACATGTAATTTTTGATGTGTAGGAATCTTTCGTATCTCAATCTGATGCACAGTGTGACCGATAGGACTCCAAGTGTGTCTTTTTATTTAAAAATGACATCAATTTTAATAAAAAGGAAAAATGACCTACTCAAAACCCAGAAAACACATTCATATTGTTTTTATACTTTATTTAAATTATCCATAAGTCATTTATGACATGTATGAATCAACTTAACTTCAATTTGACACACGGTGTGCCTGGCATGTCTCAATGTGTTCATTTTCAGTTTAAAATCGACAATTTAGTTCAAAAAATGTCACTCATTGAAAACTAAGAAAATGAAATTTTATTTTATTGATAATTTATGACATTGATTTATAAGTCATTTTTGACTTGTAAGAATTGGTATCATGTCAAATCAATACACGATGAGATCGGTATGGTTCAAAGTGCATGTTTCCAGTTTAAAATGGCATTTTAGAAGAAAAAAAAGAAATGTGATGTACTAAAAACTGAGTAAACGCAATCAAATTTTTTTGATACTCTTTTAGAATTATACATAAGACATTTTTGAATGAGTAATAATTAGCCACACCTCATTCAAATTCACGATTTGGCCAATATGACTCAAAGTATGTCTTTTTATTTAAAATTGACATCAATTTTAGTAAAAAGGATAAATCACCTACTCAAAAACCAAGAAAAATCATTTTAATTGTTTTGATAATTTAGTAAAATGATCCATAAGTCATTTTATATGTGTAGTGATAATTCTTATCTAAATTTTATGCACGGTGTAATCGGTATGACTCCAAGTGCACCTTTTTATTTAAAAATTGCATCAATTTTAGTAAAAATGAAAAATGACCTTTTCAAAATCAATAAAAATCATTAATTTTGTTTTTATATTTTATTTAAACTATCCATAAGTCATTTTTTATGTGTAATAATCAGTTTTGCCTCAATTCGATGTAGGGTGTTCCCGGTATGACTAAATGTGTCCGTTGTCATTTTAAAATCAACATTTTAGTTTAAAAAATATCACTCACTAAAAACTGAGAAAATGTGATTTTATTTTGTTAATAATTTATTACATTTAGTAATAAGTCATTTTTGACATGTAGGAATTGGTCTCGCATCAAACCGATACATTATGTGATCGGTATGAGTCAAAGTGCGTGCTTCTAGTTAAAAATGACATTTTAGTAAAAAAGGCATGTGACATATGAAAAACTAAGTAAATTCTTTCATATTGTTTTTATACTTTATTAAAAAAATCCATAATCCATTTGGGATGTTTAATAATTATCAACATCTCAATATGATGCACGGTGTGACCGATATGACTCAAAGTGTGTCTTTTTATTTAAAATTGGCATCAATTTTAGTAAAAAGGACAACTCACCTACTCAAAACCAAGAAAGTGAATTCATATTATTTTGATAAATTAATAAAATGATCCATAAGTCATTTTATAAGTGTAGTAATCATCCATACCTCAATCTGATTCACGGTGTGACCGATATGACTCCAAGTGCATCTTTTTATTTAAAAATGAAATCAATTTTAATAAAAAGAACAATTAACCTATTTAAAGTTGATAAAAAAAATTCATAATGATTTTATACTTTAGTTAAATGATCCATAAGTTATTTTTAGCATGTAATAATTAGTTTTACTTAAATCTTATGCACGGTGTTCCCTATATGACTCAATGTCTCTATTATTAGTTTAGAATTGACAATTTAGTTCAAAAAATATCACTCAATGAAAACCAAGAAAATACGCTCATATTTTCTTGATAATTTAGTAAATTGATTTATAATTCATTTTTTATGTGTATTAATTGGTCTCATATCAAACTGATGTACGATGTGATCGATATGAGTCAAAGTGCATGTTTCCAGTTTAAAATGACATTTTAGTAAAAAAGATGTGAAACGTTCTAAAAACTGAGTAAACTCATTCATATTGTTTTTATACTTTATTAGAATGATCCATAATCCATTTGGGATATGTAATAATTATCCACACCTCAATATGATGCATGGTGTGACCAATATGACTCAAAGTGTTTCTTTTTATCTAAAATTGACATCAATTTTAGTAGAAAGGAAAACTCACCTACTCAAAACCAAGAAAACTCATTTTTATTGTTTTGATACTTTATTAAGATTATCCATAAGTCATTGGATACATGTAGGAATAAGTCGTACATCAATCTGACACTCGGTGTGTCCAGTATGACTCAAAGTGCGTCTTTTTATTTAAAAATGACATCAATTTTAATAAAAAAGACAACTAACCTACTAAAAATTGAGAAAACACATTCATAATGTTTTTATACTTTATATAAATAATCTATAAGTGGTTTTTATCATGTAAGAATTATTTTTACCTCAATAAAATCCACGGTCTTCCCTATATGACTCAATGTTTCCATTATCAGTTTCAAATCGATAATTTAGTTCAAAAAATGTCACTCAATGAAAAACAAGAAAATACACTCAGATTTTCTTGATAATTTAGTAAATTGATTCATAAGTCATTTTTGAGGTGTATGAATCTGTCTCACATTAAACCGATACATGATGTGATCGGTATGAGTCGATGTGCATATTTCTAGTTTAAAATGAAATTTTAGTTAAAAAGACATGTGACATACACAAAACCAAGTAAATACACTCAGATTATTTTGATACATTATTAAAACTATACATAAGACATTTGGGATGTGTAAGAATTAGCCTCACCTTAATCTGATGCACAGTGCGATTGATATGGCTCAAAGTGCATCTTCTAATTTAAAATTGACATCTATTTTAGTAAAGAGAACAACTCATCTACTCCAAACTGAGAAAATACATTCATATTATTTTGATACTTTAGGAAAACAATCCATAAGTCATTTGAGATGTGTAAGAAACATCTGTACCTTAATCTGATGCACGGTGTGAATGATATGACTCCAAGTGCGTCTTTTTATTTAAAAATGACATCAATTTTAATAAAAAGTAAAAATGACCAAATAAAAACCAAGAAAATAAATTATTATTGTTTTGATACTTTAGTTAAATGATCTATAATTCATTTTTTATGTGTAGGAATTAGTTTCACCTCAATCTAAAACACGGTGTGTCTGGTGTGACTCATTTTATCCGTTATTAGTTTAAAATTGACAGTTTAGTTCAAAAAATGTCGCTCACCGAAAACAAATCAATTGAGATCATATTTTATTGATAATTTAGGAAATTTATTCATAAGTAATTTATGATGTTTAGGAATTGGTCTCACATAAAACCAATACATGATGTGATTGGTATGATTCAAAGTGTGTGTTTCCAGTTTAAAATAACATTTTTGTAAAAAAGACATGACACATACTCAAAACTGAGTAAATTTATTCATACTGTTTTGATACTTTATGAAAATTATCCATAATCCATTTGGGACATGTAATAATTATATTTACCTCAATCTAATGTGATGTATGACTGATATGACTCAAAGTGCATCTTTTTATTCAAAATTGACTTCAATTTTAGTAAAAAGGACAACTCACCTGCTCAAAACTAGGAAACTCATTCTTATTGTTTTTATACTTTAGAAAAATGATCCATAAGTCATTTGTGACATGTAGTAATCATTTTCACCTCAATCTGATACATGATGTGTCCGGTATGACTCAATGTGTCCATTATCAGTTTAAAATCAACATTTTAGTTTGAAAAGTTTCACTCACTAAAAACTAAGCAAACACACTCATACTATATTTATAATTTAAGAAAATGATTCATAAGTAATTTTTTACATTTAGGAATTGGTATCACATAAAACTGAAACATGATATGACTGGTATGAGTCAAAGTGCATATTTCCAGTTTAAAATGACATTTTAGTAATAAATACAAGTGACGTACTCAAAACAAGGAAAACACATTTGAATTGTTTTTTATACTTTAGAAAAATTATCCATAAGTAATTTGAGACATTTAAAAATTATCCTCACCTCAATGTGATGCACGGTGGGACCAGTATGACTCCAAGTGCATTTTATCAATATATAAGTATCATTTTTGTTTAAAACACACATCATATCGCCAAAACTGATTAAATGAGCCTAGATTGTTTTCTATTCATTTAAATTATGTATTCATACTTTATTTTGTTGATTTTGTTGTGTTTTTGGTGTTGTGTTGTTTTGTTATATCACACTTCACTGGTGGGCAGTGTGTTATAACCCCACACTTTAGTATACCCCTTTATCAGTGCTTTTATAAGCACTGATAAATATTTTCTTTATTAGCACTTATAGAAGTTATGATAAATGGTCCTTTATTAGTTCTTGAGAAAGTTATGATAAATGGTTCATTTATTAGCACTGATAAAGGACCCCTTTATCAGTTATTTTTTAGCACAGATAAAAGACTAGGGCTTTTAACCCGACTCCAGTAGTCAGTGCTTCTTTAGTGCTAATAAATAACATTTTTATCACTTTTAAAGGCCTATTTTGTAGTAGTATCTCATCTGATGGTGTAGAAATGGACCTAGAAGAGGTTGAGGTAGTAAAATATTTAGATCCACCCAATAGTGTGATCGAGGTGTGGAGATTCTTGGGGTTGGTAGGATACTACAGGAGATTTGTGCCCGATTTATATAAGATATGATCACATTTTAATACTTTGACTTGGAAGGGGAATCTATTCATGTGGATGGAAAGGTTCTAATGGTATTTTCAAGATTTGAGCTACATGTTTATTATAATCCCCATCTTTATATTACTAGATGAGGGTGTCGTGAACGTAGTGTTATGTGATGCTTTAGGGACCAAACTTGGTTGAGTGATAATCTAAAGTCATGATGTGATTTTATATGGGTCTCGGTACTTAATACCACATGAGAAGAACTATGTGACCCACAATCTTGAGTTATTAGTGGTATTATTATTTCTGAATATGTGACAACACTACGTTATAGGTGAACATATTATCATCTACTTTGACTACAATAGTCTAAAATATATCTTCCCATAGAAGGATCTTAACTTGAGATGGAGGAGATGGATAAAGTTACTCTAGGAATATGAATTTGAGATAGTCTATAATCCTGGGAAGGGGGATGTGGTGGTAGACTCTCTCAGTAAGAGATCTTGTTCTCAGTTATTGGTTGAGTCATCGGATTAGTTAGCCTTGTTATAGTTGTCATTAGTGGGAAAGGATTATGCTTCATATCTTCAGTCTATTACTGTTACCCTTCCACTTTTACAATATTTTAAGGAAGATAAACATGTATATACTGACTATTAGGGCTTACATACCCAGATATACATTGGATGTGATCTTGATGTATTTTATGAAGGTGGGGAGAAAATTATTCTTTCTAAAGGATAGACGATGGTACTAGTGAATTTTAGGGAAGAGTTTATGATAGATTTTCATAAATCCCCTTTCTTGGTACATACTAGTGTGGAAAATATGAAATAGGACCTCTGATGTTAGTTTTGGTGTCCATGCATGAAGAAGGGTGTAGCGGAGTTTCTCTCCCGATGCCTTACTTTTCTGCAGGTGAAGGCTGAGCACCAGATTTCAATGGGATTATCTTAAACCCTTGAGATTCTAGAGTGAAAGTGTGGTGAAATATCAATGCACTTTGTGATGGGGTTACCACATATGTTCAGAGGAAATGACTCCATCTGGTTCATCATAGACCAACACACCAAGTCATCCCCCTTCCTAGCTATTTAGGAGTAGAGCTCTAAAGTGATCTTAGAATGCCTTAATATGCATGAAATATCCTGGAACCATGTATTTCCTTTAATAATGATTTCATACCATGATTCTCACTTCGCATCATGATTTAGAAGAGTATTTCAGGAGGCCTTTTGGAATCAGTTTCATTTTATTAAAATGTTTCATCCCCAAACTAATGGTCAGATTGAGCAAAACATTTAGGTTTTGGAGTCAATTTCTCAAACTTTCATGTTATACTTTGGTCATGGTTGGGAGGATCACCTACACTTAATGAAGTTTTCATACAATAAAAGCTACCATTCCACCATCGGTATGTCACCATTCGAGGCCTTGTATGGGAAACCCTATAGGTCAACACTTTATTGAAATAATTTAGGTGAGTGAGAAATCCTAGGCCCATATTTGATGTGAATTATGATAGATAAGGTACAGCTCATCCATGAGATAACCTAGGAGTAGAAGACCCAGATGCGAGCTCAGTAACCACATATTTTCAATTATTCTATTTTTTCTTTTTGATAGGAAAATCCTTAAGTTTGGGATAATTTAATGTCTTGGTTTTTACCATGTAAATATTTGAAATATATCTAGTAATATTTTTGGATCTATGAGATGATACGGTGTGAGATTTCGAGGCCCGATGAGCCTGTAATTGATATTATAAAAATATTAAATATATTAATATCATAATCAAGAATTTTTCCAAAAAAAATTGAATAAATCTTAATGGGGTCTCAGATTAGAAATATGACACTGTCATTGATATCAGAATTTGATCTTTTCCCTAATCATGACATAATATTTATCAGTGTTGTGTGTTTGTGAAAAATTTGTCACAGACATAAAAAAATAATTAATTAATTAATTTTATTTGAGATGATGTAGATATAAGGACTCGGCCTTATTACATTACATAATATTGAATTTAGTAAATAAATCACTTCCTTTCACATTGAGGATATTTTCAAGTTTATATCTTTAGATAATTGGGACATAATACATTCATAAAATTACACATTGTTATAGAGTAAATACCATAAAAACAGTATTCATTTCTTGCAAAATATAAAACTTTTAACATAAAACATGATTTATTTGACTAATATTCAAAAATTTAACTTGGATTCCTTATTTTTTTACACATCCTTATAACCTATAAAAATCATTTAAAAACTTGGGATTAGCACAAAATCTCAGTAAGGGATATAAAAAGAAGTAAAGGACACATTAGTCTATGAACACTTGTAACGAATGAAATCTTTTTCAAAAGACATGCTTTTCACCCATATATACTTACTTTGTGAAACATGAGATTTACACAAGATTCACACAAAACATAAGAACGTAAATATAACCATAAAGGTATCTTGGGGAATTACTTACTTAATATTCTAACACTCTCAGCTACCTTATAATTTGTAACCCTCACGGCTACCTTACAATTTGTGTAACCATCGCAGTTACACTTGGAGTAACCATATGGCCGACCTCCAACTTACACATAACCAATGCATTGGAGGAAAATATAGGTCCCAACCTTCATCATAATCAATTCCCAAGATCCATAACATAATCATACAACAATAATAATAGCATAAAAACATTTCTTTTGAATTTTGTAAAACATAATATTAAAAGAAGATTTTAAAAAAAAATCCCTTATAAATATCATATAATTGAAGTCGGACTTAATAGAGTGGATGGAATATGTATATACTCTATAAATACACATAATTAAACATAATATAATCATAATTCATCACACAAAAAATTTAAATACTACATAAATAATGAAGTATAAGGTTAACCCAAAGGATGGAAATGGGGTTAAGAATTCCCTTACCTTGGGTTTTTCTTACTTCTAACTCATTTAAAACTCTTGTATAATTTTTAAAAGAGTTATATTAATATCTTAAAGAAATATATCCATCTTTATAATACCTTATATGATCATTTCATTACATCATTTTACCCTTTAATTGTTATTATTTTATTCCTTGAATTGTTTTGTGTGAGTTCTTTACATGATTTCCATGATTGCTTCATGATGGTTGTTCTTTTCAATTGGAAGTGAAACTCCAGAATTTGAATGGAATGGTATTTACATATTTCAAGAATCATAAATTATACCATTTATCATTGTTTCATGGTTCCTTGAAATGTGCATTCTAGATTTATGAATCACTATTTCCAGGCGGTTTTCATTGGATTTATTCATGGAACCGGAAACTTCCAATAGTTCTTTATCCAAATAGGACCTTCTTTTCAAAGGTAGGAATTCATTAAGTTTTGAACTTTACTATACTTAATAACATGCATTGGTCAAGAGTATGGGAGGTCGGACTCATCACACCCTTTTTGGGGGGAATTATTGTCTACTCTGGGACTCTCTTTGTAAAATTAAAATATTTTTTTCATAAATCCTTATTAATTCACCAAGTATATCATAAGTATCCCTTAGAATTTACAATCACTTATTTAACAAAAATTCTTTTAATCATTGTTATGATGATACTAGTTTTTAATCCACTTAGTGGGGAACTCTGTAATTTATTGTCATCCAGGGAGATGAAAGTTTGTTTTAATCTTCGGATCGTACGCATAAAATAAGCTACCTACGTATCCTTGTGAAAGGAATCAGAACCCTCATAGTTTGGTTCCTCTTAATAAAACACATCATACCTTTTAAGTTCATGTGATAAGGACCTCTAAGCAGAAGGTTCTTAGTTGAAACTTAGTGTTGGACTTATGCTGAAGTAGCCCAAGAAACATTGTAAAGGATATATGTTTTCAGGTATGATCAGACCCTATTGGGAATATGGACCAAAGAGAACAGGGTTGATTTGAAGTGTTGTGTTTGTACCTCAAGGAGGCTTCTTACGTATCCCATATGGATGGTAATCAAAGCCCATGTAGTTTTATGTGTCTCATAGGAGAGTATAGTCCTTTGAGAGACATGAGTTTGGTCTTACTTTCTAGAAAAAAAGGATGCCTTGATGATTTGAGGATTGAATTTGAGGCTTATTTCCTAAGTAGGATTCCCAAATTAGGGGAATTAAGGTTGGATTCCTTAGGAGGATATCCAGTGATCTCGGGCCCTGAAAAGTCTTCCTACGTATCCTAGTTTGAACCGGAATCAGAGTTCTCATAGTTCCTTGTGTATGAGTGCTTGTGCATATGTTATAATCATCGCGTATCTCTAAGATCATGTGAGTCATGATCAGTGTGAGAAACAAGAGTATGTGAAAGATTTAATAATGACACTTCACACTTTTCCTCCTCCACTGATGGAAGAGGGTGCATCGACTATGGAAGAGGGAGAGGCGACGAGCCTTCCCTCTATTCTATTTACATTGGACAAGGGTCCAATGTAAGGAAAAAGGGGTGAAGGTGAGGGGATTATACCTGGATGGCTGCTCTATATGAGATTGGTTGGGGCTTACTCCTAAGGAGGATGCCCATTTGAGGTTTAACCTGGCAAAGAAGTCAGGTGATGAGGTTTGAAAAGTTTCTTGAGGATTTTATCAACTCAAGGTACTCGAGGAATCCATAAAAAGAGTCCAAACTCATAACATGTGAAAGAAACCAAGAGGAGTAAGTCAAATCAAGGCACTTCATTGAGTGTGATGGAGTGTCTCAGATCATGGTATCAAAAGGTTGGAATTTGGGCCACATAAATGGCACAATGGAAAATGTCGCCGACCAGATCCAAAAATTCCGCGGTACGACTCTCCATTTTTCATGGGGGTTAGTTATGGAAGCGAAGGGATCAACCCGAAAGGCTGGGATCGTAGCCCAGCACTGATCCCAAGTAGGGGTATAGGGGAATAGCCCATGCGATATGAACCAGTGGGGTCACATAGGTGCTCCTCCAGGGTTCCACGCGTAGGTGCTCTACGCAGCTCCCCTGCAGAAGTCCTCCGCGCAGGTGTGGCGCGCAGGTGTGCCGCATAGGTGCGCCGCGTAGGTGCACCACACAGGTGCTCCGCGTAGCTCCATATGTTCTAGACCCTGATCGGACTTTGAACCAAATTTTCCCCCCTTTAATTCTCTCTTCTCTCATGTTTTAGAGAGCTAACTGAGAAAATTTGGGGGATCTTGGCGAAATAGCTATGCAATGAGAGCATTGGGACTTCTTCCAACTTTTTCCGTCCTCGAAATGGGGAGCCCAAGGGTCCTATTTATAGGCATGGAGGGGACCTGGTCGAAGGGAAGTGGTCCATGTAGGTCCTCCATGCAGGTCCCCCACATAGTTCATTCATGTACGTGTGAAAAAATTATACTACTGCATTGCTCCTCTGTGTTGGTCCTTCGCGTAGGTCCTTCGCGTAGCTCTTTAGGATAAAATTTGTCCCTCTTTCGAGTGTCATAACTTTTGATCTGTAAGTCTGTTTAGGCTCCGAGACTAGTAAAATCGAAGGTATTAAAGAGATATACACTTCTAGAGATGTTAAATTCATTAAGTCTTCTTTAATTAAACTCGGAAATTTAATTTAATGTGTTGAAATCTTTTCGTCATCGATCTTGGAAATCCACTGCCTGCATCTTCTTCCTACATGGAGAAAAAATATTTACTCATACTTGAAATTTCTTTTCTATGTGAGAATCATATATTGACCCTATAGAAAATTTCCTAGAAAAAATTTCATTGTGTCTTCAATCATTTTTAATTCTTACATAAGGATTATTCATAAGTTAAATAAGTATTGATATTTTTTAGGTCATTTTAGAGATTCTTCGATCGTAAAGAACTCATTTTGTTTCATAAATTAATAACATGTGTATAAAATGATTCTATAACCATGGATGAGTCATAATAAAAATATAATAACATAGTTCAACAATAAAAATTGTTTCATGACCAACCTTGAAGGAATTAAATCAAATTGAAATCACATCGTCCACGATGTCGGTAATTTGACACATCACAGACAATGTTTTTATTCCTTGAATAAGTGGGAGAGAAGAAGAAGATTGATGATGAATTTTCCATGAAAATGAGAAAATATAGAATATAAAAGATTATATATCTTTAATTCCTCTTCTATAAGAGGAGGTGAGGAAAGAAGAAGAAAAGAAATGAACTCAAAATAAAAGAAGAGTTGAGAAATCCCTTATGAAATTTCGGCATCCTAACGGTGTCGCTTAAAATTTCATAAAATATTTTGATGAGAGAAAAGGGATCCCTAATTATTATTAGATAATATGGGAAGTAAGGGGGATATGGAATGTAATATCCCAATATAATCCAAATGTAATTAAAATAATAACATAAAATGAAGGAAAAGAAAGAAAAAAAAGAGGTTGTTTACCTCTTGATCTCTTCTCCTTGAGATCCTTCTTAAGGCCTTTGGTTTTAGAATTTTGGTGAGAGAAGTAGCTCTAGAACGTGGGGAAGATAATTGGGAGGAGTATTGGGTAGAACTTAGGTAATTCTCAAGGCTTGAGAGGTGTGGTAGGAAGAGGGAAATGAGGGTAGTATTTATAGTGGAGGAGAGGGGGTATTTTTTATTATTTTAATCATTATTATAATATTTTTGCTCAAGACTATGAATAGTATTAATTCATGTGACCCCAAATAGTAATAATGGAGTGTGAGTTCTAACCAAGTTGTCTTACATCACTTATGATGTCATAAATAGTGTATTTAACTGATAGTTTGAATATACAGTATTTTACTATATTTCACTATTCATTGAAAATTCCAGAATTTCAGAAAAATCCCAAAAATTCACCCTTACCATTTCTTGACTTGTAGAATTGAAAAATAAACTCCATTTTTTAAAAATAATTTTCAAAATATTATTAATTTAATTTTTAATTAAAATCATACTTAATTCAAAAATTAACAATTTTAAATCTATAACTGCTTTTATATCACATTGAAAAATTAACCAAGATGTCATTATCTTAAAGCCTTAATAAAATAAAATATTTATTCAATTCACTATTAATTAGGGTTATATTACAATTCATGTTACTATTCATAAGGGTATGTTATTATTCACCAAAAAACATGTTTGTTCCATTAGGCTCCAAATAACTTAATGTATACTATTGTGGATGATCGTTTTTTTGAAATTCAAAACATAGAAGTGGAAAATTTATTTTTAAAGGATAGTTATAAATATCTACTTAAAACAAAGTTTCATGCATTTCCATTTATTTTTAGAAAACCTTGGGGTGTTACATTATCCCAGCCTTCTGAAAATTGTGTCCTCACAATTTTATTTACTTATTAAAAAAGTGAGGGTATTTTCCATTATAGCATTTTCAGACTCCCATATTGCTTCTTCAACTATGTGGTTTCTCCAAAAAACATTTACCTAGTGAATTACCTTATTCCTCAATAATTGTTCCCATCGATCAAGAATCTGAACTGGTTTCTCTTCATAGGAAATGTTCTCTTCCAGCTGAATCGCTTCTGGGATGAAGACATGTGATGAATCTGGCGCATACTTCCTCAACATCGAAACCTGAAAAACATTGTGTACCTGAGACAAACTCAGAGGAAAATCTACTCAATATGCAAATAGTCCAACTTTCTCTAATATTTCAAAAGTATCGATGAACCGTGGACTTAGCTTCCCTTTCTTACCAAAACGCATCACACTTTTCCAAGAAGAGATTTTAAGCAAAATATAGTCACCAACCTCGAAAGAGAAGTCTTTCCTTCTATTATCTGTATAACTTTTTTGCCTACTCGGAGTTTCCCTCATGTGTTGCTAGATCATCTTCACTTTCTCAGCCACTTCCTCCACTAATTCTGGCCCCATCAACTTTCTTTCACCAACTTCATCCCAAAATGATGGAGTCCTGCACCACTTCCCATATAATGCCTCGAAAGGTTCCATCTGTATACTGGAATGAAAACTGTTATTATAAGAAAACTTAAATAAAGAAAGATGTTAATCCCAACTTCCCTGATTGTCCGTTGAACATGCGCGAAGCATATCCTCCAAAGTCTGAATCATTCGTTCTGACTACCCATCTGATTGAGGATGAAAAGCCGTACTGAAATTTAATTTTGTGCCCAATGACTTCTGAAGTCCCTTCCAAAATTTAGAAGTGAACCTAGGATCCTAGTCATATATAATTGAAATAGGAACTCGATGTAACCTGAAAAAAATCATTGAGGTATAGTTGAGAAAGATGATCCAAAGACATTGTATCTCAAATAGAAATAAAATGTATAGATTTTTTCAATTGATCAACAATAACCCAAATCACATTATTACCTTGATAAGTCTTTGGTAGTCCCACCACAAATTCCATGGATACATTCTTCCATTTTCACTCTGTCACTGGAAAAGGCTGAAGCATCTCCTTCGGTAATTGCTACTCTTCTTTAACCTATTGACATGTCAAACATTTACTAGTAAAATCAGCAATCTATCTTTTTATTCCATCCCACCAATAATACTCCTGAAGGTCTTCGTACATCTTAGTACTTCAAGGATGAACTGAAAATGGAGAACTATGAGCTACACACAACAAATCTTTCTTCAACTGGGAATCACAAGGCACACACAACCTTTTACCAAATCTTAAAACACAAACTTTATCAAGGTTAAATTCTAGAAACTTACCCATTTTAACCAATTCTACCTTTTTCTATAGCTCATAGTCTTCATTATGTTCTTACTTAATTCTATCTAATAACGATGACTACACTAAAACCTGTAAAAAACAGAGGAATTTCCAGCACCAACAACTTCTAATCCAAAATTCATCAAATCTTTAATCAAGGGATCATGTTCCAAACGTAACATCGTTAATGATGCATGATGTTTTCAAATCAAGGCATCCTCCACTTTTTTTCTTTTCCAGGATGGTAATTTATAATGAAATCATAATCATTTATCATTTCAATCCATCTTATATGCCTCATTTTTAATTCCTTCCAAGTGAATATATACTTCAAACTTTTATGGTCAGTATATATTTGACATTTGGCTCCGTATAAATGATGCCTCTAAATTTTCAAAGAAAAAAACCACAGATGCCAATTTCAAGTCATGTGGGGATAATTTAACTTATGGGGTTTTAGTTTTCTTGAAGTATAAGCAATTACCTGATCATTCTTCATCATAACACAACCAAGTCCCTTCAAGGAAGCATCACTGTAGATGAAAAACTCACCATTTTGGGAAGGCAAGGCCAAAACCAAAGCATTCACCAATCTCTTCTTCAGTTCCTGAAAACAACCATCACATTCTTTTGTCCAAACAAATTTAACCCCTTTTCATGTTAGCTAAGTTATCAGGATAGATGATCATGCAAAGTTCTTAACAAAACATCGGTAATAACCTATTAATACAAGAAAACTACAAATCTCTTTAACATTTGTGGGTCTTGGCCATTCATTAACCACTCTTGTTTTGGCATGATCAACTGTTATTCCATCCTTATGTAAAATGTTCCCAAGAAAATAAATATGTTGTAACCAAAAATCACACTTGCTGAATTTTCCATACAGTTTCTTTTCCTTTAATTTTTTTAAACAAACCTTAGATGTTTTTCATGCTCTTCTTTACTCTTATAAAATACCAGAATGTAATCAATAAACACAACCACAAAATTATCCAAGAACTCATAAAATATTAAATTCATAATATTAATGAATACAACAAGTGCATTAGTTAGCCCAAATGGCATAACAACAAATTCATAATGCCCATATATAGTATAAAAGGCTATTTTTAGGATGTCATCCTCCTTCACCTTCAGCTGATGGTATCTGGATCTCAAGTCAATTTTGAAAAAGTACTGAGCTCCCTGGATCTGATCATGCAAGTCATCGATATGAGGCAAAGGATACTTGTTTTTAATAGTGATGTTATTAAAAGCTCTATAATCAATGCAAAGTCTCATGGAACCATCTTTCTTTTTAACGAATAAAACAAGAGCACCTCATGGTGAAGTACTAGAATAAATGAAGCCTTTATCAAGAAAATCCTGCAACTGATTTTTCAATTCAAGAAGTTCTATTTGATCCATATGATATGGGGGGTTTTGATATTGTCTTAGCATCAGGAACTAAGTCAATTGTAAATTTAACTTCCCGATCAGATATGACACTAGGTAAATCATCAGGAAAAACATCAAGGTATTAATTTACCACTAAAACATCATTAATCTGAATAGTTCCCTTGTTTTAAACAATATGAGAAAGATAACTTTCATTTCCATATTTCAACAGTTTCTCAGCTTCTTGATATGTTATCAATTGTATGGGTTTGTTCTTATATACAAACTCAAACTCTTTCTGAAAAATAAATTCTTTATATCTATGGTAAATCTTAGCATGATAAATAGAAATTTAATCCATTCCTAGAATAACATCAAACTCAACTAAGGGTAAAACAACAAGGTTTCCAAGTAAAGTATTTCCACAGACCACAATAGAAAGATTCTTATAATTCCTCTTTACTATAATATTTCTCCCTTGTGTTTTAACAGTAAGTTATGGTCTCATTTTTTGAGGTGATATTTACAATTTACCAGAAAATTCCCCAGAGATGAAGGAATGTGTAGACCCCATATCGAACAAAACTTTAGCAAAATCTGAGTAAATAAACAAGCTACCTAATACAACTTCATTGTATGGCTCGACATCTAATGATGTAGTCACAAAGGATCTCACTACACCTTTATTCTTATATTATGGCTTCTTTGCATCATTTGGATCTCTACTTGGGAAGGCATTTTCATAGTGACCCATCTCACCACATTTAAAACACTTTACAGTTTTCTTATCAGGATTAGTCTTAGGATCATTTTCATTACAATCTCAGGACATATGTCCAAACTTACCACATCAAAATCCATTCCCAATTTTGGTAATACTTTCCCCAGGGTGCTTCTTGTCACACTTTTCACAAACTAGAAACTAGATTTTCTTACCATCAGATATCTTTGGTTGATTCTTACCCATCGTTTTCCATCTGGTCCTCTTCTTCTCTTTCTTTTCAAAGTGAATATGATTGTCAGAAAACTCCATCTCTACTCTCTCAGCACATTGGACAAGTTTCTCGTAACTTTTGAATTCATGGGAGTCCAACGCCCTTCGATACCTTGGATTCAATCCTGAGTAAAAATGGTTGATTTTTCTACCAAGATCCAGAATAAGATTTGGATTATACCTCGCCAGTCAAGTGAAATTTGCTTTATACACAACCACTAAATCCTCCTCCTTTTGCTTCAATTCAAGGAATTGCTTCTCCATCCTAAGTTTCACCACCTTATGAAAACATTTTTCAAAGAAAATACTTTTAAATTTATCCCACTCTAAGGAATCAATATTCTCTCTATCCCTGATATTATTTACCATTGACCACCATTGATCAATTTCTCCTTCAAAATGATAAATGGAAAGACATACCTTTTGATTATATGAATAACCCATTACATCAAATATCTTTTCAAGGGATTTAATCCATCCTTGAACCGCTACTGGGTCAGAAGATCCATTGAAAGTAGGAGGGTGTTGTCTCATAAAATGTTCAAGTATTATCATGTTCTGTTGTGGTACCTCTAGTTTTTCTCTTTCATAGTTTCCACCACCATTTATTTTTTACTTTAGATGAGCCATTTCTATCACAAACTACTCAGTTCCAATCCCTACCATTTTTAGTTGTAGATTCGAAAGGATATCATTCTTTCGGTGCCTCTCCTCTTCAGCTTCCATGTTCCTTCTTCGGAAAACCATTCTGAACAAATATATCTTATTCAAAGAAACATGGTAATATTTAAATTCTATATCATTTCAAATTGGCCATAGAGTAAAAAATATATTTATGGTATTATATTAACATCATCCTAACCCCTAAAATTATCCAAACCATCCTCTGATACCAACTATAAGGACTCAGCCTTCTTACATTACATAATCTTGAATTTAGTCAAGAAATCACTTCCTTTCACATTGAGTATTTTTCAAGTTTATATCTTTAGAGAATTGGGACATAATACATTCATAAAATTACACATTATTACAAAGTGGATACCATAAAAATAGTATTCATTTCTTGTAAAATATAAAACTTTTCACATAAAACTTGATTTATTTGACTAATCTTCAAAAATTTAACTTGGATTTGTTCTCTGTCTTACACATCCTTATAACCTTTAAAAATCATTTTAAAACTTGGGATGAGAAAAAAAATCTCATTAATGGATATAAAAAGAAAGAAATAACACATTATTCCACGAACACTAGTAATGTATGAGATCATTTTCAAAAGACATAATTTTCACCCATATATACTTACTTTGTGAAACATGAGATTTAAAAAACATCCACACAAAACATAAGAACATAAATATAACCATAAAGAAATCTTGGGGAATTAATTACATAATATTTTAACCCTCTCGGCTACCTTATAATTTGTAACCCTCACAGCTACCTTACAATTTGTATAACCATCACAGTTACACTTGGAGTAAACCTACAGGCGACCTCCAAATTACACATAACCAATGAATTTGAGGGAAATATAGGTCCCAAACTTCATCATAAACAATTCCCAAGATCCAAAACATAATCATAAAACATGAATAATGTCATAAAAACAATGATTTTGAATTTTGTAAAACATATTTTTAAAAGAAGATTTTAAATAAAAAGTACCTTATAAATATCATATAATTGAAGTCATAATTAATAGAGTGGGTGGAATATGTATATAATCTATAAATACACATAAATAAACATAATATAATCATAATTCATCACATAAAAAATTTAAATACCACATAAATAATGAAGTATAAGGTTAACCCAAAGGGTAGAAATCGGGTTAAGAATTCCCTTACCTAAGGTTTTTCTTAATTCTAAATCCTTTAAACCTCATATATAATGGTTAAAAGAGTGATATTAATATCATAAAAAAACATATCCATCTTTATAATACCTTATATGATCATTTCTTTGCATCATTTCATCCTTTAATTGTTAGTATTTTGTTCCTTGCACTGTTTTGGGTGAGTTCTTTACATGATTTCCATGATTGGTTCATGATGGTTGTTCTTGTCAATTGGAATTGAAAATACATAATTGGAATGGAATGGTATTTAAATATTTCCAGAACCATAAATTATACCATTTATCATTTTGAATTATTACATGAGGATGATTTATAAGTTAAAACATTATTGATTTTTTTAGGTCATTTTAGTGATTCTTCGATCATAAATAATTCATTTTGTTTCATAAATTAATAACATGTGTATAAAATGATTCTAGAACCATGGATGAGACATAAGACATATATCATAACCTAGTTTAACCATAAAAATGATTTCATGACCAGACTTGAAGGAATTAAAGCAAATTGAAATCACATCGTCCATGATGTTGGTAATTCGACACATCATGGACAATGTTTTTATTCCTTGAATAAGTGGGAGAAGAGAAGAAGATTGATAATGAATTTTCCATGAACATGAGAAAATAAAAAATATACAAGATTATAGATATTTAATTCCTCTTGGATAATAATATGTGAGAAAATAATAAGAAAATAAAGAAACTCAAAATAAAAGAAGAGCTGAGAAATCCTTTATGAAATTTCAACATCCTAACAGCATTGCTTAAAATTTCATAAATTATTTTGATGAGAGAAAAGGGGTACCTCATAATTATTACATAATATGGTCATTAATGGGGATATGTAATGGAATATCCCAATATATTCCAAATGGAATTAAAATATTAACATAAAATTAATGAAAAGAAAGAAAACAAAAGAGTATGTTTACCTCTTGATCTACTCTCCTTGAAATCCTTCTTAAGGCCTTTGGTTTTGGACTTTTGGTGAGACCAGCAGTTCTAGAACGTGGGGAAGAGACTTAGGAGGAGTATTGGGTATAACTTAGGTAAATATCAAGGCTTGAGATGTGTGGGAGGAAGAGGGAAATAAGGGTGGTATTTATAGTGGAGGAGAGGGGGTATTTTTCATTATTTTAATCATTATTATAATATTATTGCTCAAGACTATGAATAGTATTAATTCATGTGACCCCAAATAGTAATAATGTCATGTGAGTTTGAAAAAAGTGGTCTTAAATCACTTATTATGTCATAAATAGTGTATTTAACTGATAGTTTGAATATATGGTATTTTACCATATTTCACTATTCATCGAAATTCAAGAATTTCAAAAAAATCCAAAAACTTCACCCTTATCATTTCTCGAAGTTTAGAGTTCAAAAATGAACTCCATTTTTGGAAAATATTTTTCTAATTATTATTAATTTAATTTTTAAATAAAATCATACTTAATTCAAAAATTAACAATTGTAATTCTATAATTGCTTTTATATCACATTGAAAAATTAACCAAGATGTTATTACCTTAAATCCTTAAGAAGATAAAATATTAATTCAATTCACTATTCATTATGGTCATATTACTATTAATATTACTATTCATAAGGGTATGATTCTATTTACCAAAAAAAGAAGTTTGTTCCATTAGGTTCCAAATAACTTACTGAACATAATTGTAGATGACCGTTTTTCGAAATTCAAAACATAGAAGTGGAAAAAATATTTTTAAATTCTAGTTATAAATATCTACTTAAAACAAAGTTTCATACATTTCCATTTATTTTTAGAAAACCTTGGGGTGTTACAGTAGCGACCTAATAAAATTATATATTAACCCAATTACAACAAAATTTTAGGTTTGGCCTCATAAACTTGGAATTTGAGAGAAGATCTGGTGGAAGAGCTTCTGTGGATGAACATCTATGGATTGAGATTTAGCGATCGATGTGCCAATGGAACCTATAGATCTCAAAAAAATATCCTAGAACTGTTCTTCATCAACAACTAATACATTATCAAGGTAGCATATTGTTTTATGTGGATTTATACCTGATTTCATTATCCTACAATAAAGTTAAATCAATTTACTAATGGATTGATTCACAAATCGATTGTATTGCAGGTATGGGATCATTTGTTGGGAATTTGGGTATTTTTTTTATTGAGTTGATTTGCATCTCTTCATTCATTGTTATAATGGAAACGAATCAAGTCCAACGTGAACATTATACAAATTATGTTCCTCGTGTTTGTGTTTTGTGATTTTCTTCCCCCGTTAATCATGCATTCATCTCCTGTGTTTGTTTTGGCTAGTGGTTCGACAAATACCGGGTAATCAATCTATTTCCACTAATTTCTTGAAACAATGGATTGATACTGATGATTTTTGATTGAGTTAGTAATGATATAAAGTTGTGATGATGGTGGTTATGAATCGGGACTAGGTTGGAGATGTTCGTGCAGGGTTTTTTGGTGTATGGTGAAGGTGTGTCTTCAGGTATAAATTTATGGAAAATTGGAATCCATAATCTATCCACCAGTGATAATGAGGTCGTTTAACCTTTAGATCCAAGCTTCATGGGATTTTTGGGCACTGACCATGATGGAATTGTAATACCATGTGAAGAATCATGGTATTATGTAAATTTATAATATACACAGTGTGTAATCTAGATATAAATGTCATGTGGGCCCTAGATGCAGTGCTAGGGTTTCCATGGATAAACAAGGTGTCACATGCCATGTTCCATGTGTCACATGTTATGCGGCCCTTACTTGGTGGCCTGATGTGTATCTCATTGGATATATGGGAAAAAACATGTCCAGGTACAAGATACAGATAGATACATGACATGGACAGAGTATGCAGGTTGATCCATGCACTCTGACATGGAATGGTACATAGACATGGCCAGGTATACTGACATGGCTAGGTATACATGGGAACAGACATGGGAATAGGCTATGATACACAAGGATACCTAGAACTGAAACGGCATGTCATGTACTTTCAATACACATTGTTTACTCCTTCAAATGTTACTTAGAGACCTTTTTCCCCTCAGTGTGTACTAGTTTCCTTAAGGGTGAATTCACTTAATCCATCCCTATGATGGTATAGTATAGAATTATGTCTTGAACAAAGGATTTTAATCCTCTACAAGGGGTTAGTTTCAGATATTATTGTAGGAATATCTCCTAGAGTCTGGTATGAGATCATATATCACCTTTTTTCTCAATTGGGTTTCCTAAAATCGTCATCACAATCTGTATATGGGTATTGATCCCATACTTAGTGGGTTGATCCATATTGGGTTAGTATCTGTTACCCCATGTCCCTTGGTGTTATCCCCATTTGTGTATTGATCTCTTTAGAATTCCAATGTGTACTTTCTCATGGAGAGACCTTACGAGCATGACATCTCGGATAGACACCATCAATGCTATCAGTCTCATGGAGTGACTTATCCCATGCGAGTGTGGTTACAGAATCTTGAGTAGAATATTAGGTTGGCAATGTGGTTATGACCATACCTTGAGAATGAGTGTATACTATGAATATATATATGGATGTTTCATTGTATACATCATATTGTGATTGAAATATCTCATGATGATATGACTACTCTTGATGCTTTATTCTTAGTGATTTCAGACTGTCCTACTAGGTATTGTTATACTTACCCCTTCATGATATCTACTCGCATGTGTCAGGTCTTATGAAAATGAATAGTTGTTTGAGGGGGTTCTTAGTGGACTAGGGGATGATGGAGATTATATTTGGGCTAGAAAACCTATGGTTCATTATAGGGGTCACATTTGATTATAGTACCCTCTTATTATTAGGTTGTAATTCTTTATAGTTTTTATGGGCATGTATTTGGCCCTTATTGTTTTTCATTATTATAAAGAACTATAATTACAGGATTTAGGTGTATTCATTCATTTGGTATCAGTTGTATTTTAAATTTTATAATTGTATGGGTTAGTAGATGTGTGTGTGAATATAGGTACCTTAGGATAAGGCCCCCCATTTGATGTTATGCATACTTAATGATATTCATCATCTCATGGCCTATTGGTGGTGGGATTGGCGTAGTCAGACTCAGCTTATCACTATCCAGGTAGGCCTTGGTGTCTTAGGTCATGACACCTTGGGAGTTTGGAGAGGGAGACAATGTGTTCCTAAAGTTCTCACCTCAATGTGGATTATATAGATTTGGAAAGAGTAGCAAGTTATGTTTGAGATTCATTGGCCCTTTCTAGATACTATGCAGAGTTAGTGGGGTGGTGTACTACTTGGCTCTATCATCACAGTTATACCAAGTACACAACATATTCCACGTGTCACAAATGATGAGATATGTGCACGTCTCATTGCATGTTATCAACTGGGGAGAGATGGGCATCAAGTATGGAGATACCTTTTCAGAGTACCTAATGAATATTGAGGATCAAAAATATAATATCCTTCATGGGTGATAGATTCCTTTTGTGCAAGTTTGATGGAAGCATGGGAATTTTTATGAGAGCGCCTAGGAGTAGGACACCTATATGTGGTCTTAGTACCCACGTCTTTTTTATTAGTCCCTTTTTTGTTTTTGGGGTGAAAATACCTAAGGTTTGGAGAGTGCAATGTCTCATTTTTTTCCATGTATAGATTTTAAATATATATTGTAATATTTTTTCATCTAGTCACTAAGACGGCATAAGATTCCAAGGCTCAGTGATCCCGGTATTGATATTTAAAAAATAATAAATATATAAATATCACATGTGATACTTTTTCCTAAAAATTTAATAAATCATATAAGGATTCCCATATTTTAAATCTAAGATCCACATTGAGTTCAGAATTCATTATTTACCCTAGTCACAATATAAGTTTTTTCGGTGGCGGGCCATTGTGAAAGAAGTTATCATGGGTATAAACAATGAATTAATTAATTAATTGATTAATTATATTTGAGATGATTCCATGGAATAAAAAAAATTTATATAAACCCGTTTATAACCAAATTTCATGGTTGGACTCATAACCTTGTAATTTGAGAGTGGATATTATGGAAGAACTTTTGTTGGAAAACATTGATGGATCGAGCTTTAGCGATCAGTGTGCCGATAGAAACTGTAGATCTCATCAATGAAAATTTCCTAGATACATTCTTCATAAATGACTAATATATTCTATAAGTAGGAAAAAATATTATGTGGATTTATCCCCTCTTTTCTTATACCACAAAAAACACGAATTAATCGACTAACGAATTGATTTACGGATCGATCGTAATGTGGGTACATGATTATTTTCTTGTAATTTAAGGATATTTTTTTGAAATTATTTTCATATATTCATTCATCATTTTAATAGAAATTAATTAAGTCCATCACAAACATTGTCCAAGGTCCATTCCTCATGTTTTTTTTTCATTTCTTCCACCGTTCTTCTTTCACTCATCATCATCATTCGTTTTGGCCAATGGTTAGAAAAATATCGAGTAATAAATTGGTGTGCACCTATTTCTCAGAGGAAAAGATTTATACCATAGATTTGGGTTCTGGTAGGTGATGATATTGAGTTGCAATTGTGGTGAATACAAATATGTACTGGATCATAGACGTTTGTGTATGGGTTTTTTGTGTATGGAAAAGGTGTGACTTTGGGTAGTTATTTTCAGTGAATCAGAAGCTAGAGTCCAACCATCGGAAATGGTGAGGTTGTTCAACATCTAGAAACTCCATTTGGGATCCTATATGTGGTTATAGGGTTTATGTGGATAAGAAAATTATCATGCGCCATGTGACACATGTCACATGTCGTGTGACCATTACCTAGTGGCTCGGCATGTATCTTAAAGAATACAAAGACATGGTTAGGAACATGACACAAGTGGATCCATGTACTCAGACATGGCTTGGTACATGAACATGGCCTTATACATAGATAAGGCCAAGTTTATATGGTCATGGACATGGGTATGAGCTGTGATACATAGGTAGACCCAGTGCCAAAGGGACACACTGTGTACTACTAGTACACACCATTTACTAATTCAAAGATAACTTGGATACCATGTTCCCCTCGGTGTGGACTAGTTTCCATAAGGGTGTATTCCCTCGATCCATCCCTATGAGGGTATATTATGTCATTTTGTCCTGAAAAAAGTATTTTGATCCTATCTAAGGGATTATTTTTTTATAGATTTGTATGAATCTCTCTGAGAGGGTGGGATGATATCCTCTATTGTCTTTTTCCCTAAGTGGTGTTCTCGAAATAGAAATGGCCAACTATAAATGGGTGTCAATCCCATACTTATCGAGTTAATATAGATTGGGTTTTTCAGTATTACCCTATGTTATTGGGTATGATCTTTATCTATGTATCGATCTCTTCATACTTCTATAATTTAATTACTCATAGAGAGACCTGATGAGCATGACATATTCAATAGACGCCATCATTACTACCAGACTTTCAGGGTGAGTTCTCCCATGAGAGAGTGGTTATGGAGTATTGATAATAATCTTTGGCTGGAAATGTGGTTGTGAAGTTTTGAGACTGAGTTTCTACTATTGGTATATCTGGATGTTTTACTGCCTGTCTCATATTATTATTTATATATCTTATGATGAGATGACTACTTCTGATGATTTATGATAAGTGATTTCAAAGTGTCTAACTAGTTATTGTTATACACACCCCTGTATAGGTTATTCCTGTACATGTTATGTCTTATGCAGATGATCGGTCGTTTGATGGGGTTCTCAGTGGACCAAGAGTAAATAGAGTTTAACTTTGGTCTAGACAGATCGTGGTTAATTATAAGAGTCACATTTGACTATAGTTCCCTCTTACAATCAAGTTGGACTTCTTTACAATTTTTGGTGGGATTTTATTTTCCCTTATTTATTAAAAGTATTCTTTAGTACTCTCATTATGGGATTAAAATGTATGAATTCATTTTTTATCGGTTTTATTTCACATTTCAGCATTGTATGGGATTATAGATGTGTGTGTGTGTTTTTTTGTGTACAGGTAGCTTATGTTAATGCCTCCCATTTGAGTTGTATGCCTACTTGGAACTATTCACTATCACCTAGCCTATTTGATGCGATATTGGGGTAGTCACACTCAACTTATCTCTAACCAAGCAGGTTGTGATGGGTCAGGTCATGATAGAAAAAATAGTGAAGCTACTTGAGGATCTCACTTGGGTAGGATTCTTAAAGTTGTTCGGTTAGTAATTCTACCACAATACATTGAAACTAAATAATTCATATGAGTTAATAGATGTGAGTTAGGTGAGAATAAAAATACTATAATATATATTTTATTTATAATAGTTAGTTCACTTTATAGATCTTATCACCAATGATAATCTAAAGTCTATAATATTTTAGGTGTGACTTTGACCCAATATTTAGTTCATGTTTATCTTATTTGACCAACTTACCTTTGAAAAGGTAGTGAACATGGAAGTGGTAGCATAGGATAACATGGAATAATATCATAGTGTGATAACTTTTCACCCTTGACTAGGTTGGGGGAAGAATTTATCTGGTGGGTAAAATAAAAAATTGATAATATCAGGAAAGGGTATATCCAAAAGAATCAAGAGTTATTACTCTCAAAAGGGTATGAGTCTATGGGGGCACTATCATTATGGGTATATGATCCACATAAAGTGAGATTTCCCATATGATACTAAGGAATTTCATTAATTTTATAATGTTGAAAATTTGAAGAAGTTTTATGCATTCATAAACCAAGGATCTAGTGATGGGTTTTTATCATGATGCATGAATCGAGTTTTCTAGATGATTGTACAAGGTAGTTTGGGTATAGGTTACAAGAATCTATGGGTGGTTGAACTCGATAGGTACCACCTAAGAAGAAGAAAGTATAGATGTATGTTATTGAGAAGTAACTATATGAGTTTGAAGCCACACCTTCGATGGTGTGATGTACCCTTATCATAATATCCACCATGGTATTTACACTATTCAATACATATGCATCACATTTATTCAAACCTTCAGAGGTGGTGGATTAACTTTATTTTTATGTGGAACTAACCTTTTTTCTATGAAGATTTGTGCACTCTTAAGAGAATAGATAGTATTGGGGTTTATATTCTCATCATTTTTCCTTATGATAGGTGGTATGGAAATATCATGGGTCATATTAGTTCTATATATGAACATATTCAATATTATAATGGAAATAAATTAATTTATGAATTATAAGACTCATATTGAGTACTATAGTCATCTAGTATATTTTATTTTACTATGTGGGAGCATCTAAACTTTCCAAGGAGAGTGATATTTGAATTCTAACTAGGTGGGACTCAATATTCGAGACCTTAGAGTTTTATCTATTCAATTTTCTAGGATAGAATTTGGTTTGGTTAAACTAAAGAACTAACCTGGTTTCCAGTAGTAGAGAATTCATACCTTGATGATTTTCCGAAAGATTTATTAGGAATTATACCAAAGAAAGACATAGAGTTTTCTATTGAAATTATATATAATACTAATTTAATACCCTTACCTTCATAATATATGACATGTTAAGATCTTAATGAACCAAGGGTTTGATTATATGATCTTGAATCAATGCATATATATAGTTAATTGTTTCACCTTGGGAGGTACTCATTTTATTACCAAGAAGGCTAAAAATAGTTTGTGGTTATTCCTTTACAATCAGAAGATGAACTGTGTGATAGTGAAGAAAAAATAATATCTTCCTCACAATGATGATCCATTTGATAAGCTAAAAGGGGAAATGTGGTTCTTGGAGATTTACATGAGATCAAGGTATCACTATCTAAAATTAAAAGATGTATACATCTCAAAGACCACCATCAAGAGTATGTATGGACATTTTGAGTTCTTGGTAATCCTATTTGAAGTTACTAATTCACTTTTATTTTTACCTTAACTTATTTGTTTTGGTGTTTTTTGATGAAATTCTAGTTTATTTCAGGTTGAAGTAGGATCATATAAGGCACCTAGGAAACATTCTAAGGGAATTTTAAAAATATATGGTCTATTAAAAGTTGTCCAAATTCCAATTATGGATATGTAAAGATATATTCTTTAGGAATATAGTTTTTTATAAAGGTATTTTAACTAACCCTAATAAATTTAGGGCTGTGATTTATTGGGAGTATTCTAGAACTTTTTCAAGATCCAAAGATTCCATGTCTTGTATGGATACTACTGAAGCTTCATCCAAGAATTCTTAAATCTAAATTTTTTCATGAAAATGTCGAACCAAAGGGTGCATAATATCTATTTAGAAAATAATTGTTAAGGATATTTTATTGACCTGATTTAGAGATTATAATTTTCTTATATATGGATATTTAGTGAAACTATTAAGAGATATTTTATATACCATGAATGTTTAGAGCAGTTTTTTTCTTGTTCCTTAGACAGGAGGATAATGTGGTGGTATATGGATTAATACAATTATATCAAGATGAGATAAACTACCTTAAACATGACTTGGGTCTAGATATGTTTGTCCATTATTTTAAAATCTAGAGACATTTCCAATTTTATGAGAGGATTATGGTATATTCTGATCATACAAGTTTGAAATATATCTTCTCCCAATAAGATTTGAATTTGAGGTAGCAGAGATGGGTAAATTACCTTCAAAATTTTGATTTTAAATTATTATAAATGTCTATTATTAGTAATTTTATGGTGGATACTTTATATTAGAATACTCAATCTCAAGTATTAAAGATGTTAGAATATAAATTATAATATATGTGTATGCTATAAGATTTATATCTAGAGACTATGTAAGAGGGAGATCAAATGGTGTTATATCAGGTTGATGTCACTTTTGTTCTTGTGAATTAAGATAAGGAGGAATAATTATTTGATTATGAATATCAAATACTATGGGAAACATTAAATTATATGGATACCATCAACATGTAGATATGATAAGTTGATTCCACCTTTCTTATCATATATATAATGGTGGTTCTCTTAGGATTGTGTTAAAATTTGATAAAGGAATTTCATGGTAAAAGATATGGTTTTCATAAGAGTGTCACCTCAGTTAGGACATCAGTGACTTGGGAACTAGGTGCATTAATCACCTCATTAGGTGTGCCCATTAAAGTTCATTTAGGGAGTTGGAAAAGAAGCATATCATTTCATATTATTGATAAAGTATTCTATTATTCCTGATGTATTTCATGATTACCAATTGATAAAGTAATAATTTTTTCTTATCTCGTTTTCTTTAGTGGGGTATGGTAGATTTAGAGCCCTTAATGTCCATTTTTTTAAGTTTTTTAAATACTATTATAAGTTATATAATACCTTGATATGATGTATCATCACATTGGTGTGAGTGTTGCAGCAGCATGAGGAAGTCCAAGAGAATATGTGGGTATGTGTGATAGAGAGAGATAGAGAGATTATCACATATTAAATATATGGATGAAGATTTTGATAGAATATGGATCTTAGTAAATTTATGTGTGTGGAAAGTGTAACATCCCACCCTGACATGATCATTCCACCATAGTGAAGTGTCACATGGCCTCATGTGAACTATCTAATCACTAAAGGATGGTGACTAACATCGAGGGGTTAAGGAAATTTCTTGGGTTGTAATTTTCCCTATAATGGTCTGCATCCTCGGTGATATACTTTTTCTCAAAGTCATCATATATCTCCTTTTGGAGTTGCAAAAGGATGATATGTGTAAAATATATCATTATATAATAGATTAATTTTGTGTCCATGACAGATAAGATTATCATTTTCTCATTTTCTTCCATTTTATAGGAAACTTAAGGAATTTTATCTTCATATGTGTGGGGCTTCAAATTTGATATCACGTAAACCACTGTAAGAGTCAAAAGTAGAAAGTGATTTCTATTTTTATACCTCTTGAAATTGTTTACATCGAATTGATCCACCTTCATCATGTTGTTGAGTATATCCATATCTATGCTAATGGAATCCTATCTTAATATTTTCAGGTATATATCAATAGGTATTAGATATAGAATTTACTTTTGGTAGAAGTAGATGGATCTCATTGAGGCACATTATATTGTCTCTCTCCTTAATAATAGATTCACCCCCAATAAATTGGTAGTGCAATGGGTTATCATTGAATTATCTTTAGGATACAATAGTGGATCGATAATCGACACAAGTACATTGTGGAGAGAATCCCTTGAATAAGATTTGGAAAAAATATAGTAATAAAAGGTTTATTTTTTCACACCAATAAAATTATTTTGATACTAATTGAAGGTATTTAGAGGGATATAAATTTTTAGAAAGGATTGAGTGTAACACCCCGAGATTTTATGAAAAATATTCTTTTTAATTTCATTAATGTCTTGTGTTGTATGCTACACCAAAAGGAGCTTGCACAACATGAATCCCTGACTTGCCTTGCATTACACGCAATCGCGACCTTCCTCGATAGCGTGTGTAGTACGCAATAACGAGTTTCACTAAACAACAATATGCTATTAAAATATTTTTAAAACTAGCCGTTATGAATATTAATAACCATTTTTTGAAATTTTTTAAATTTTATTTTTCAAAATGGACTTCTTTTTTGGATTCGTAATATCGAAATTATCTTATGGTGAAATTTTGGTACTTTTCAAATAACTTTCATTTTTTGATGAATAGTGAAAATTACTAAATTTTAATTAAAAACAAACTTTTTAATCAAAATAATTAATAGTGATAAATTATTAATTTGAGTGGTTTTAAAGTATATTTAATACAGTGTTTTTAATTGGATGTAATTTCACATTTAAACCAGACATAAACAAGTGTCAATCTTTTGATAGTTATTATCTCTTAAGAACACGCTATTTGTTTGGACGATGGGAATTAATTTTTAAATTAAGTAATGCAACTGATATGTTTTGAATTTGGTAAAATAGACATCATTTTTGAGTTCATAATATCAAATATAGCTTAGACCTAATTTTTGGTATTTTTCTGGAAACTTTCATTTTTTGATGAATAGTGAAACCACTAAGTGGTAGTTAAAAAAATGAATTTTTCATAAAACTTAATTTTACCGCTTCTGTGAGTAGAATTTCAAAATTCAGAGAGACATGGTTGATGTCAGTAAGTAAAATGTGGTTCAATGAGATGAAAATAATTTTTGGTGAATAGTAACTTTTTACTTTTTTTTACCACGGTTAAAAGTAAATACGGTAATTAAGGGTAAAAATGATATTATTATTACCCTAACACATGTCCTAATTCTATTGTATAAGTTTAATTCGACCAAAAACAACCTTAGGAATACAATATGACCATTTAGGCCCACTTGGATTAGATTAGGACATTTATTATTAATTTATTTAAAGAAAGGTTAAAATAGTTAAAATCAAAGTTTAATAAATAAATCATTTTTAATAAAACTTTATACATAAGATAAATTCGACTATAATTATTAATTAGAAAGCTAAAAAGCTTTCCTACATAAGGGTATTTTATTTTTAATTTTTAGACATTAAATAAGTTAATTTATTTATGACACAAAGATGATGCGGTAATTATCTTATTAATGAAATATTGACATAATTGATGTTTTAAATACCCAAATAAATGTAATTTGAGACTTTTTATGAATGCAACTAATTTTATATGTTAATATGACATTTTAGTATTGATTTAATTAACTTTTTTATAACTAATCATTCAATTATGATTTTCACAAAAATCAATTACTAAATAGTGTCAAATTGACATAAAATAGTTTTTAAAACAAATATTATATTATTAATTGTTATTTTATTCCTAAAAATCTAAGGTTCGGCCAAATGAATTAGATAAGGCTATATATATTAATAATAAACAA
Organism: Viscum album; assembly: GCA_963277665.1. Classification (NCBI taxonomy): domain Eukaryota; kingdom Viridiplantae; phylum Streptophyta; class Magnoliopsida; order Santalales; family Viscaceae; genus Viscum; species Viscum album. The sequence goes on along the minus strand of OY728155.1, from coordinate 157,557,150 downwards.
CTTGGGGTTCTTTTGTCTTGTTATAGTAAGTTTATTAACCTTATAGTATAAGAACACAAGAAGACACGGTAAAAGTAAAATTATTCAACTTAATGTTAAATCTAAATGATAAGGATAAAATAGGAACATAAACTTGTATAAATTCTATTGTATGAGAGGATTTAGACCCATCCCCACCTTATTTTCGAAATATATCAATTTGGAGCTATTTAAAACTGAATTTGGCTTTATAATAAAATAATATTTTTAGTTTTTCCAAAGGAGCCCCTCTCCTCCCTTATAAAAGGGCACCTCCTCCCTCTCTTCCTACCACCACTTTGAGCCTTCAAGATCGTCCCACCCTTGCCCAATTATCTTCTACACTTCCCTAGAAACATCCTAGAGGTTCTGGTCTTCTTCAAAGACCAATTTTAGTGCCCTAAAAGGAGATCTCAAAGAGGCGCTTCAAAGAAGAGGTAATGTCCGTTACTGATTATTTCAACTTTATTTCTTCTTCCACTTCTTCTTATTAGGTTGTTTCATTATGAAGTAATAACATCAGTATCACTCATATACTGATATGTTATTATAAGTATGAAACAACCATATTTCACCATCTATCCATCCTACGGAAAATGAAATCATCGCGCGTGCATACGTACGGAATATCGTCTCCACGCCGTGGTGTAATCTATTTTCCACCACCACCTTACTTGGATGGGTATAATGGTGTACATAAAAACTATATATGATTATTGTAAAGTGATATTGATTCTGAAATAGTAAACATACACTCCAATACAATTCCACGATCATGAGAACGATATCATCGCTCGTGCGTACGTACGGACTACCGTCTCCACGACGCGATGAGATTCATTCTCCACGTTAACCATTCATGAATGATTATAAAGTATATATAATAAGTAATAATGAAATATATGACATAATAATGATACTGGATTTATGTTTATATATATGTATTTCATCTACTTAATTCTATTCAACTCAATAAGGAAACAAAAACAGCGTTCAATCGTACGTACGGCCTACCGTCTCCATGAACGGTGTATTTATTTCCATTTACTGATCTATTATATATATGTATATTCTGAATATATATTATATATAAATCATGTTTTATATTCAGGAATTAAGTAATCATGATCTAAGTAATCATATGAATAATTACAAGTCAAAACACGGAAGACAAATGAAACGATTTTACCCAAAACGCTCTTTAACATGGAATTTAAAAAAGAACGGGTAAAATAAAGTCATAAGTGAACCATATATGATATCATAACAATGAATATGATTCTGTAATAAGTCAATGACATTATTTAAATCATTATACAGGAGGTTCGGACACTTACGAAGCAAATCGGACCTAAGGTAAGGGAAAATATCACAATCTCATTTTTATCCGAGATTGTTTATACTTTGAAATTTACTGGGGTGTATTTTATCATCCACATCCATATGTAATATTATTTCCATCCACCTAAAATTGTTTAAATCCAATTTTACCCTTCGGTGAGTTTTTTAGTAAAAGATATGAAAGGAATCTTTTGTCGTTTTTCATATGAGGTACTTTTTGACTTTTCTGACAAAAGTACGAGAAGAATGTTTTTTTTAACTTATACGGCGTGAATGGATTTTTAAAACAATATTTCCAAGAATATTCCTTTACAAGTTTTCAAGTTTATTTTTAATCAACTTCTTTTAGGTTAAAATTGTATGACATGTTAAGAAAGGAAAAAATGTTTTTGAAGTAGAAAGGATATTTTCCTCAAGAATGGAGTTCAAGTGTTTCATCAAAATTATTTTCCATCTAAGATAATAAAGGGTTATATTTCTATCCCTATTATTACATTGATTTGATTATGTTGTGATGGAATTATTTTTATGAATTCCTTTATCTTATATGAATTGTTTTATGATGTCATGATGTTTAAGATTCCCATTTTTATTACATGGGTTATGCTATGATGTATGGTTTATGATTTTGTGGCACACATAAGAATGGTATCATTATGAGATGGGTGGGACCTATATCTCCCTCCAATGAATTGGGTAAAGATTTTATATCTCATGAGATAGACATGGCTGGAACGGCAGGTTAAACCGATTCAGTGAAACAGGACTGAAACAAGGATTTAACTCGGTTCAGAAATGGACTTTGTCCACTAAGATAGTCTTGGCAATGAGTCTTGACTAATAAGAAATGATTCTCTATGATTATGTGTGTATGCCACAAAGTTTCATGTTTTAAGTTATGATTATTGGGATTACTTTTCACTGCTATGATTTATCCCATGTTATGAAATTATGATTTCTTTTGCAGGTTAAGGTTTCCAAAAGTTATGTTCTTATGAATATGATGTGATTGATATTTCTTTTTTTTACCCTTACTAAGCATTTGAGCTCACCCTTTTATGTTTTCTTTTCCCCGGGAAATAAAGAAAGGTTTTAGGTAAAAAAAGGAAGATCTTTATGGGAGATGTTGAAGATATTTTACCACGATTAGAAGATTAAATTCCGAGTTTCCAAAGACACTAAACTATTACGGTCCTTGTGTGTGTGTTTTTGCTATGTACTAAGTATTATAAAAAAGTAATGTAATGTCCATGTACGTTAAGCTTCGTGTCTCTACAGTTGGTATCAGAGGAAAGGTTTAGTCAACCTTTGAAAACTAGGATGCAAGAACTTTAGTGAGATCCCTAGAGATATTTCTAAGGTATGTCTAGGGATGTCCCTAAGGTTAAGTATAAGTATAGGTTATAGTACTATAATTACGGTAACCTAAGATGTTAGATATTGAAGTTACTCCCCCTTTATTATATTATTTTCCCTAGTGTGATTTTTGCCTCTCACACTATTCTTTTTGGGTTTTAGACGATGGCTGGAACCCGAAGGAACCGTGTTGATCAATGTAATGGACAATGCACTGATTGTCCTCCTAAACAAAAAAATGTTATGGGAGATGGAGTGAAAAATCTTATTGCTATACTTACACAAGCTATGAATCATTGTGGACTTCCAAATGAGCAGAGAAGGGAACAATATTCTATTGAGTCCTTCATGAGGCAACGTCCACCTTCTTTCAGTGGGTCTTCTGATCCACTTGTTGCTGAACAATGGATCATTACCACTGAAAAGATATTTTCAGTTCTTCAATGTTCTAAACATGATAAATTCATCTTAGCAGTGTATCATTTGGAAGGTGATGTTTATCAATGGTGGAATCTTATCAAGAATGCAAGGCCAAGAGATGAAATTGAGTCCATGGAATGGGACGAGTTCAAGAAATTATTTCTCAATAAGTACTTCCCTCGTATTCTTTGAACAAAGATGGAGAAGGAGTTTCTTGAACTAAAGCAAAAGGATGATGAATCTGTTGGTATATACGAAGATAATTTTACAAGGCTTGCAAGGTATGCATCTGGATTTATCATCCAACCTGAAAGTAAAGTTGATCGATTTTTTAGTGGCTTAAAACCAAATCTTCGAAGGTCATTAGCTATAAGAGACTTCAGTAGCTATGAAGAAATTGTGTGTTGTGCTGTCAAGGTAGAAATGGAAGTTGGTGTTACTTATCCATCTAATAGTTTTGACAAGAAACGAAAGATGGAGTTCAAGGAGAAATATCAGAATAATGGTGAAAAGAAGATGAATGTTTCCTTATGCTCAAAGTGTGGAAAGAAGCATGGTGGAGATTGTCTTAAAGGGAATAGAAAATGTTTTAAGTGTGGAAAAGAAGGTCATCGAGCAGCCGAGTATCGAAGTAATGGAAAAAGGGTTTCTAATGATGTGAATAAATAAAAGACTGCAGAGAACGCACCACCAGCACTTCAATGCTTCAAGTGCAAGGAAATGGGGAATTATGCTAATAAATGCCCTAATCCAAGGGTTAGGGATGATCGACATGAGCAACCACTTAAGGCAAAGGACAAAGGGAAGTCACATGTAATCACTATTGGTGATGTTGAATATGACAACGATGTGGTGGAATGATTAAGTGTTTATATAATGGGATTACAAAATAATGATGTATATAGTATTTTGGAATATTGGAATATTTATGTATTGGTCTATTGTGGTTTTCAATAATTGTATGGTACCGGTAACCATGGAAAGTGATTGAGATATTTTTGGTAAGCAGATGATATGCGCATAATGAAGGGATAAAAAGATAATGATATGTTTGATTGTATTCATGAGCTCATGATTGATATAAGGACTAAGTGATATCATGGTTTGAGTATAAAGAATTTTAAGGATTTTGGTTTGTGGAAAGTGTTAACTTTTAACTGCATTCATGTTTTCACTAAGGTTCAATGGGTATTCACTCTTCAAGAGAATACACGATTAAGGTATTCACATGTTTGTAATTTGACCAACAAGATATATCTTATGATATATGGGGGATAAATGATGGCATTCATGTGATTGTTATGTGACATTTCAAGTAATCATTTTCTTTATACTATGAGCTTGGACCAAAGTATTTTAGATAAGCCTAAAGATTGGAATGGATTATGTTGGACATAAGTTAGGATAGAACTTTTTTCGATATTATTGATGGGATGTTATAGTAATATAGCTTTAGAAAAAGGACAACCTGCAGGACGGGCGACAGCCCATCGCGTCGGACAAGGCTGTGGGAATCGAACCCACAACTGAAGTGTGACTGGCCTTTATCGCCTACCACTGGCCTACAGGAAGTCCCTGTTTAGTAGAAACTAGTTTTATTATATTAAGCAGTATGATATATGAAGTATAAGTCCATTTTAGGAACCATATATGATTAATCTCACTATAGATGGACTTACGTATTTTTTTGATAACTTTTCAAACCTTTTGTTTGAGACTGATGGAATGACCCCTCATTCTATCACATGATCTGCTAACACATCAAGAATGACAAATTCAACTTCATTTCTTTAATAGATGAAGTGAAAATTGTCCAAAGAATGACTAAGGGTGAGACTATACCAAAATCACGAAAGTATTTATTCTAATTCCAATTTCATCAACTTTAGGGAAATGATCTTGAAAACCAAAAAATGTTTTCATAGTGCTCTTATATCTTATAAATCAGATGGTACCTTATATCGTCACAAATTTATGGCTTTGTGATTTCTGGCTTTTCTATAGCCATGTTCTCTACCACTCTCCATCAGAACATGATGGTTAGATTTCTCTTCCATATCCATATTTTCACGTATGTGGAAACCCAGTGATTAGTTTATTTGGGTAACCATTACGTTTCATACTTTTGTTTTTAAAGATTGGTTTTGGTATTCCTTTTTACGATGTGGGTTTCTATTAAAGAAACTTTCGAGTAGTAAACCATTTATAACCCCGACGAATTTCGAGGGTGAAATTCATTTTAAGTGGGGTAGAATGTAACACCCCGAGATTTTATGAAAAATATTCTTTTTAATTTCATTAATGTCTTGTTTTGTAAGCTACACCAAAAGGATCTTGCACAACACGCATCCTTGACTTGCCTTGCATTACACGCAATCGCGACCTTCCTCGATAGCGTGTGTAGTACGCAATAACGAGTTTCACTAAACAAAAATATGCTATTAAAATATTATTAAAACTAGTCGTTATGAATAATAATAACCACTTTTTGAAATTTTGTAAATTTTATTTTTCAAAATGGACTTCTTTTTTGGATTTAGAATATCGAAATTAGCTTAGGGTGAAATTTTGGTACTTTTCGGATAACTTTCATTTTCTGATGAATAGTGAAAATTACTAAATTTTAATTAAAAACAACCTTTTTAATCGAAATAATTAATAGTGATAAATTATTAATTTGAGTGGTTTTAAAGTATATTTAATACAATTTTTTTCATTGGATGTAATTTCACATTTAAACCAGACATAAACAAGTGTCAATCTTTTGATAGTTATTATCTCTTAAGAACACGCTATTTGTTTTGACGACGGGAATTAATTTTTAAATTAAGTAATGCAACTGATATGTTTTGAATTTGGTAAAATAGACATCATTTTTGAGTTCATAATATCAAATATATCTTAGGCCTAATTTTTTGTATTTTTCTGGAAACTTTCATTTTTTGATGAATAGTGAAACCACTAAGTGGTAGTTAAAAAAATGAATTTTTCATAAAACTTAATTTTACCGCTTCTGTGAGTGGAATTTCAAAATTCCGAGAGACACGGTTGATGTCAGTAAGTAAAATGTGGTTCAATGAGATGAAAATAATTTTTGGTGAATAGTAACTTTTTACTTTTTTTTACCACGGTTAAAAGTAAATAGGGTAATTAAGGGTAAAAATGATATTATTATTATCCTAAAACATGTCCTAATTCTATTGGATAAGTGTAATTCGACCAAAAACAACCTTAGAAATAAAATATGACCATTTAGGCCCACTTGGATTAGATTAGGACATTTATTATTAATTTATTTAAAGAAGGGTTAAAATAGTTAAAATCAAAGTTTAATAGCTAAATCATTTTTAATACAGGTTTATACATAAGATAAATTCGACTATAAATTTTAATTAGAAAGCTAAAAATATTTCCTACATAATGGTATTTTATTTGTAATTTTTAGACATTAAATAAGTTAATTTATTTATGACACAAAGATGATGCGGTAATTATCTTATTAATAAAATATTGACATAATTGATGTTTTAAATACCCAAATAAATGTAATTTGAGACTTTTTATGAATTCCACTAATTTTATAGGTTAATATGACATGTTAGTATTGATTTAATTAACTTTTTTAGAACTAATAATTCTGTTATGAGTTTCACAAAAATAAATTTCTAAATAGTGTCAAAATTGACATAAAATAGATTTTAAAACAAATATTATATTATTAATTGTTATTTTATTCCTAAAAATCTAAGGTTCGGCCAAATGACTTAGATAAGTCTATATATATTAATAATAAACAACTTTGGGTTCGTTTTTCTTGTTATAGTAAGTTTATTAACCTTATAGTATAAGAAAACAAGAAGACACGGTAAAAGTAAAATTATTCAACTTAATGTTAAATCTAAATGATAAGGATAAAATAGGAACCTAAAATTGTCTAAATTCTATTGGATGAGAGGATTTAGACCCATCCCCACCTTAGCTTCTAAATATATCAATTTGGAGCTATTTAAAACCGAATTTGGATTTATAATAAAATAATATTTTTAATTTTTCCAAAGGAGCCCCTCTCATCCCTTATAAAAGGGCACCTCCTCCCTCTCTTCCTCACACCACTTTGAGCCTTCAATCTCTTCCAAACCCTACCAAAGTATCTTCTACACTTCCATAGAAACATCCTAGAGGTTCTGTTCTTCTTCAAAGACAAATTTTAGTGCCCTAAAAGGAGATCTCAAAAAGGCGCTTCAAAGAAGAGGTAATGTCTGTTACCGATTCTTTCAACTTTATTTCTTCTTCCACTTCTTCTTCTTAGGTTGTTTCATTATGAAGTAATAACATCAGTATCACTAATATACTGATATTTTATTATATGTATTAAACAACCCTATTTAACCATCTATCCATCCTACGGAAAACGAAATCATCACGTGTGCGTACGTATGAAATATCGTCTCCACGCCGTGGTGTAATCTATTTTCCACCACCACCTTACTTGGATCGGTATAATGGTGTACATAATAAATATATATGATTATTGTAAAGTGATATTTATTCTAAAATAGTAAACATACACTCCAATACAATTCCATGATCATGAGAACGATATCATCGCTCGTGCGTTCGTACGGACTACCGTCTCCACGACGTGATGAGATTCATTCTCCACGTTAACCATTCATGAATGATTATAAAGTATATATAATAAGTAATCATGAAATATATGACATAATAATGATACTGGATTTATGTGTATATATATTTATTTCATCTACTTAATTCCATTCAACTCAATAAGGAAATGAAAACAGCGTTCATGTGTAAGTACGGCCTACCGTCTCCATGAACGGTGTATTTCTTTCCATTTAATGATCTATTATATATATGTATATTCTGAATATATATTATATATAAATCATGTCTTATATTCTGGAATTAAGTAATCATGATCTAAGTAATCATATGAATAATTACAAGTCAAAACACGGACGACAAATGAAACGATTTTACCCAAAACGCTCTTTAACATGGAATTTACAAAAGAACGGGTAAAATAAAGTCATAAGTGAACCATATATGATATCATAACAATGAGTATGATTCTGTAATAAGTCAATGACATTATTTAAATCATTATACAGGAGTTTCGGACACTTACAAAGTAAATCGGACCTAAGGTAAGGGAAAATATCAGAATCTCATTTTTATCCGAGATTGTTTATACTTTGAAATTTACTGGGGTGTATTTTATCATCCACATCCATATGTAATATTATTTCCATACACCTAAAATTGTTTAAATTCAATTTTACCCTTCGGTGAGTTTTTTAGTAAAAGATATGAAAGGAATATTTTGTCTTTTTTCGTACAAGGTACTTTTTGACTTTTCCGACAAAAGTACGAGAAGAATGTTTTTTTAACTTATACAGCATGAATGTATTTTTAAAACAATATTTTCAAGAATCTTACTTTACAAGTTTTCAAGTTTATTTTTAATCAAATTCTTTTAGATTAAAATTGTATGACATGTTAAGAAAGGAAAAAATGTTTTTGAAGTAGAAATGATATTTTCCTCAAGAATGGAGTTCAAGTGTTTTATCAAAATTATTTTCCATCTAAGATAATAAAGGGTTCTATTTCTATCCCTATTATTACATTGATTTGATTATGTTGTGATGGAATTATTTTTATGAATTCCTTTATCTTATATGAATTGTTTTATGATGTCATGATGTTTAAGATTCCCATTTTTATTACATGGGTTATGCTATGATGTATGGTTTATGATTTTGTGGCACACGTAAGAATGGTATCATTATGAGATGGGTGGGACCTATATCTCCCTCCAATGAATTGGGTAAAGATTTTATATCTCATGAGATAGACATGGCTGGAACGGAAGGTTAAACCGGTTCAGTGAAACAGGACTGAAACGAGGAGTGAACTCAGTTCAGAAATGGACTTTTTCCACTAAGATAGTCTTGGCAATGAGTCTTGACTAATAAGAAATGATTCTCTATGATTATGTGTGTATGCCACAAAGTTTCATGTTTTGATTTATGATTATTAGGATTAATTTTCACTACTTTGATTTATCCCATGTTATGAAATTATGATTTCTTTTGCAGGTTAAGATTTCCAAAAGTTATGTTCTTATGAATATGATGTGATTGATATTTCTTTTGTTTACCCTTACTGAGCATTTGAGCTCACCCTTTTATGTTTTCTTTTCCCCAGGAAATAAAGAAAGGTTTTAGGTAAAAAAAAGGAAGATCTTTATGGGAGATGTTGAAGATCTTTCACCATGATTAGAAGATTATATTCTGAGTTTCCAAAGACACTAAACTATTACGGTCCTTGTGTGTGTGTTTTTGTTATGTACTAAGTATTCCGAAAAAGTAATGTAATGTCCATGTACGTTACGATTCGTGTCTCTACATTGAGTTCTTGGTAATTATTGTAAATAATTTTACCATCAAATGGGGATACCATTTTATAGGTATGGAAGTACTCATTCATATAAGGCATCATACCCTTGGATTTGGGTTGATACCTTTCCTGGAATGGAATGTATTTTTAAAATTTAATCATATTTATCAGATCATGCATGATTGAATAAGTGGACTAGATCACACCATCTAGCAAACAGATGTGTCTTCAAGTGAACATACATATCCATTCCAACCAATTTTTCAAATGGGGATTACAAAGATAATCTTACCATTTAAAAAAACATAAAATAAAACAATTTAAATATTTTAAAAACATTAATATATATTTTTATATTATTTTGATAATGATCGTCTAAGGAACTCATGTGGTGGATGAAAGGGATGTAGTTAACCTTGGATTTAGGGATCGTCTTCCTCAAGGAGATTATTCCTCTTCTGTTACTTCTTCTTCCAGATTTTTCTTTTCCACTACTTTTAATTAACTATTTGTAATATAAAATCATACTATTATAATATACTTTATCATGTTTACACTTATGATCCTATCATTTTGTGCTTTCATTAAGATAATATTCATCTTGTGGTGACAAATTGAAGATCATTGGTGAATGATGTCTAGAATTGAGACTAGAGTTTCTATAGTGGAGTCTAATCAAGAATGGATGATGAAAGCACTAGACACCGAGTAAATTTGATAGATGGAGAGACATTAACATTAGTAAGGTCATATATAGAAACTTCAAACATCTATATAATACCTTTCTAGGGGATAATTGGGGCTCCTAAGACAGCATTGTGAGCATATAAATATATTACAATAATTGACAAGGGATTTAGCCATTTTTTCATCTCATAAATCTATTTATATATTTTCAAGACCTCTACATAAGGTGATCAGTCTAAAGAAAGAGTGTGAGTTGAAAGTTGTGTTGTAAGAATAAATAATGTATTCTGTTAACTTATCAGTATACCCAAGTATATACAAAATAGATGAAGAAAAATGAAAACGAGGTTGTAAGTATAAAAGTTGTAGTAGTATACTTTAATGATTTTTAGTCCTTATGGGAAAGGAATGAAAAAGAGAAGATGTTTAATTCCAATCAGGTATAGCCCAAAGAGATAATTTCTAGTTTGAGATCTTATTGGATGTGGTGTTGTATAACTAACTGAATTTGTACTTTTTATTACTAGAAAATTAAAATAACTAAATATTAATAAATATTTTTCATATGATGAGTGTTATTCTACATAACATTAATATGATAATGTCCTTTGAGTGTCTATCGCATTGAAAGGTAATAGCAATTCCCCACAATATTAAGAACCTTTAAGTATTATGACAATATTCTTAAAAATATATTATATGGTTGTATGATATATATTTGAATGGACACAGATGATTTTTGACTATTAGGTGATATATGATCATAATACATTTAAAATTCTTCTCATATTGTTCACACATGGTAATCTCTAAGAATGGAGGTTATGAGAACATACCCTTCAATAGAAATTCTACACATTTATGAATCATTGTATATTCCTATCTATGAATTTTTTTATTGGTACTTATACTTGGGATTATTATTAATGCATATAATGAATCATGTAATTTTATGTATTGATAAAAACCATGAAGGAATATTCTCACTACAAGGTAAACATTGGGTGTGACTTAAGTGATATGACATTAATTGTTAGTTGGTAAAGGGTGTATCCCTTGTAATACTAGAAAAATATACTTCAATCTATTTTATTTAAATATAACTATCTGATAAAAACTAAGTCCATAGTATTTCGTTAATGAGTTTATTTCTGGGAGTTAAAGAAAGATATATCAAGCATATAGGTTGATGACACAAGTATATCACATGCTTGATGAGATATTGAGACAAAGGTGTTATATTACACAGTAAGAATTTGTATTATATTGTTGTCATTGAATCATTAACTTTTCTCTCTATGGATTTCTAAATGTACTATTAGATGAAAATATTTGAATTTAGACCATATCACCAAATGTCATTAAGAAACTGGTCTGGAGGGTCACATACTAATAATATCTAGAATCATAGTTATATACTATTTAAATTTAATATTTATAATAAATACTATTCTCAAAACTGAAGAATGATAATTATTTTGGGTTTTTTATCACATAAATTCAATAACCAGTTATTCAGTTCAGATTATATGTGAGTTGAATATTAAATAAATATTATTTACCAGTTAGTGAATATAATATTTATTTATCTTCTTGTGTGATTTGTAATAAAAAAATTATTATTTGACATGGGGTTTATATAGAGTTAAAAATTAGATAAGTACCACTGTGAAATTATTAATTCTCTAACCCTAAGTATATTAACCCAATTATATCATTTTGGATTGGAGATTTTTTTTCACACAATTATATTATATCTAGATAAATCTCTCAAATACCTAGATATAACCTATAAATAATGATCTTAAGAACAAGAAACAATCATCCTTAGCCTCCCTCTCAAGACTGGGAGAAAGATAAAATATTTTAACACTAAAAGGATTCTCGTTGTGATTAATAACAAATGACGTAAGGTGTTTGGTTCCTCCACTCTAGCACCCGGAATACCAATGGTGACATTCCAAGATTCATAGAGAACATTTGTATACCACTTTAGGAATTCCAATTTAGATTCTTCATTGAAATAATGGTATGATAATAAGTTCACTTATATTCTTCAATGAATAAATAATTATTAAGCCGAATAAATTCCTATTTATAAATTAATTATAAAAAAATATATGAAAATATACTCACTGTGAATATTTAGTGGTTTTGTTCATCTAGTTATTTAGATTTACCCATTAAAATCGATGAAAAATATTTTTGGGCGTGGTCTAACTACTTCTATTGTGACCCTGAACCTTCAAGTGGTATCATAGCGGTAAAATCTTAATCTATATTTATTTATTATTTTTTGATCTATTACATATTGGATTTTTATTTCTTTATTTCCAATTTTTCACTCTCAAATTCAAAAGTAGAGAATATATTATCATTCAATTTAATATGACCAAGAATATGTAAATAAACAATTGATAACTCTTTAATATTTCATTTTGAAGTGTTTGGGATGCTAGTCGAGTGACATGGTTGCCCAACATGCAATAGAAAAGTACATGTCATGTACCCATGGTCAACCACACCAAGATAAGTTGTGAAAATAAAGGAATGTCATGTGGGGGTTTGGTACATGGTTTCATTACATACGATGTATTGACTTCCAATTTACATACAACATGAAATGGATTATATTCCATGTAGACTTTTAGATGAGTGAAAAGGTATTATGTGTTTTACCTATTGTGAAACACATAATAACCTATATGGACACACATTGACTCCCTGGGTATATAGTGTGGTAGGTCATTGATGAATTACACATCATGTAGTTGGTTGTACACGCTGTGTAACTCAGGACAACTGAGGAAAGGTACACATTGATACAAGTGTGTTGTGTGAGTCAAAGACCCATAAATAAGAATTTAAAAATAAAAAATGAATAACATGACATGTACCAGGCAATACATGTCATATGGGAATTTTTTTGTACAAATTACACACCGAGTGATTTTAGCAGGTTGTGTGGGATATTAAATAATTTATTAATTACTTTACATGTTATTTTTTATATACATGACATGTATAGTTTTTACACATGTATTTTACTTCACAAGAATCAATAAAATTACATGTCGCATATATATGATCACGTTATGTAGCCACACATGGTGGGAAGACTACATAACATGACCCCCAAAACAACACTTTGTGTATATCATGACATGTCATGTAGGAATACATGTTGTATAAGTACACATTAAATGACAATAACCATATGTAGTTTTAGTCACACATTGTGTGACTATACATGTCATGTAACATTTAAATTCCAAAATGGGTTTAAGTAGATACAGAAGGGTATATTTTTTTCAGCCACCAATACACATCGTGTACTTAATTAATTTTAAATTAAATTAATTTATTTAATTTATTTAAAATTAGATTGGATAGGAATATCAAGGAATATTTGGATAGTTAATTAAGATAAATTAATTAATTAACTAATAAGATAATTAATTGATTAATTTGATAAATTTTATCTTAATAAAGGATGGATTTAAAATGGATTCTAGTTAGTTTAAATTCATATTCATTGCATGTGTGATGATCATGAGGTTAATTTTCCTATGTATGTGTTGGGTTTCTATTTACTTTAATTATTTATTTAATTGTTTTTTATGATAAATTTATTATTAAATTAAATATGATGATTTTTTCATCATCCCTTCCTTCTTATTATGTATAAACCTACATGTTTATGGTTTAATTATGTAACTAAAATCCCCTAGCTCCCCTCACTTGTGGGTGAATAAGATTATGTAAGAGAATGAGATATTAGGTAAGAGGAGATGATTCAAGACCAAGATAAGTTGAAACCAACCAAGGAGATTAATAGGTGAAAGGTGGAATGGTGAAACTCAAACAAAATTTGGATCAAGTTATTCCCTAGAGTTAAGGGTTATTTTAACACCCACTTAGTAAATCAATCAATGGTTAAAGATCATGATCATACCATATGTTTTTTTAATTCATGGTTATTAATTTATTTATGTAGTGAAAGTGAGAGGCATAATATAATTGCAATTATCACTACACTATACTAGTGGAAATAGGAATAAGGGTATATATCTATTGATCTTGCCTTAAAAATACTAAATCATATTGATCAGTTAGTGAAGTTAGACTTTTATTTAGGTAATAAGTTATCAATTAATGTCATATTTTCATCCTTACCACCCATTTTCTCTATATTCATATGGAATAATAGTATGAAAAGTATAAATAATCCACTCAAGAATATTTTTACTATACTTCACTAAGTATATAAGGATTGGTGGGAATATGGTTCCTCACCCATTAATGTGAAGGAAATAAAAGACCAAAATGAAAATCAGAAGACTAATTCAAAGTCAATAGTACCTTTACAACATCCTTCAAATAGATAAAATATTCAAAGGTATAGTAGTGAATAAGAGGTTATTTTCTTATCATGTGGTATTAAATTTCACTGGAATATGAACTACAATGAATTGATGAATAAGAATAAAATAGAATCTTATAATTAAATAATTTTAATCATTAAATGTAACATTTTTTTTATGGATTCTTTGATAATAAATACAATATGCATCTCACATGTTTTATCCAAATATAGTAAAAAATTAATTTCAAAAAAAATATAAGAAGAATTATTTAAGTAAGATTGATTCTTATGTTAGTAAATAAAAGCACATGACTTTAGAATTTCAAGTGGATTGATTCATGTGAAACTATTATTTTTTCATTGATAATAGGTTGGTCATAAATTAATCACATATATCCAAAAATGAAAATGAATTATGAATATAAAATATATCACTTGTACCCATTTGTGGTAAGATAATTCTTATTCATGTTAAACTAAAAAAAGTAGTAAAGTATACCTAGGAGAGTGTTTATACTCTTAGGAGATAAAAATATTAGGTATCTTGACATAATTATTATGTTTCAGATGAACAAACCTTTAGGACTAAAGTTAAGACACAAAATTATATAGAGTTAGTTCAAAAATACCATGTGAATTATTATGTGGAGAAGGTAGAGATAAATTCATTTTATCTATGATATTCCTTTATGAAATTTTAGTAATTCCTAGTAGAGAAATGAATAAACTTAGTAAAACAGTATAAGGACCTCTGGGAAATATTTTTAGAGAATATCTTAACCATGTATTCATCTATAACTTAAATGAATCATAGATCTACTCATAAGTTCACATTATCTTATACACATCAAAGATGTGGTGGTAGTGCACTAAGGATCAATGAGGAGTCTTACATGTATTGTAAGTCCTCCATAATTCCTTTCATGCCATGTTTTGTAAATATCGGTGTAACAACTAACTATATGTCAACTATATTTACTATTAGTGTCGTATAAATAATAATATGAAATAAAACCATTATGTTATAACTTCATGTGTTTGATCATAATTGTTTGTTAAAGTTTTATTTATAAACAAATGTACATCAAGTAAAATACTAAGTTTATCTCAGTTAATTATCCTATAGCTACTCAAGATAATTATATCCCTAAGATAGGAAGGTTCTTTTCAAGGATAGTTATGTTTCTATAAGTGGTAAGCACTTCTCATCTGAGATAGTGAGGGAATACTTGATTTTGATGAGGTTAAGGCACTAGATGTGCATGAATTGGCATAGGAATGCTAGACACCACTAGTTCTAGTGGGAGGATTTGTTCCAAAGATATATATTGTGTGGGAAAGTTAAAACTAAATATGTAGTTTTATATTCACTAATATTGGTGAAATAATATTCAATAAGAATAATTAATCCTATAATAAAGTAGTAAATGGAAATATACTAAGTCTAACAAGATCATATGTATTATAAGACAGATTCCATGTACCAAAATTTTTTTTTTTTGTAGTTTCTCTAGTTGTTGTAAAGTCATTTTTGGGTATTTAATAGAAAATATACATGGATAGTGCATGCTAGTGCCAATAAATTCCAATTGGTAAGTGTGGGTTCAAGTGTCTAGACATATTCTATGAAAAAACCTTACACCAGTCCTCAAACTAAAATCTATTAGAAATCTACTTGTCATATAAAATTTCTATGATCATTATATTGAGAATTGGATGTCAAGTCCACCTTCCAAAAAGGAAACGTTATATAATATTCATATAAAATATGTGGGTTGGTGACACCAAATAAATCTTATAAGGAATGAAAGTATAGATATCTATTTTTGATTAAAGTAAGCATCATGAAAAAGAATATTTGTTTTAATAAATTTCTCATATAGTTTAGATTTATTAAGAATAAAATTGGGTAATGTGTATATAAGAGATTAGTGGGAGTTCCATATTTTTTCAAGTCATGTATGTTGATAAAATATAGAAAAAATGTTAAATCTTTCAGTTTTAAGACTAAAGAAAATAATTTCTCCAAGAATGACTTAACGTATAAATCTAAGCTCTAGGGAACAAGATATAAAAATATAGATACATGGGGTTTATAAAATATAGTCATTGTATATACATTGAAAGGGTATTAAAAAATACATTATAGATCAATTCAATAATGAATTGTTGCCTAGATCACATGGCATAAAATCTATCTATGTTTATGTGTGTAAGAACATGAGAAAATTATTATGATGAATAGAAATGCATATTTCTAAGAATACTTAATAATTTATATCATATTACATGATATTTACTGAGGTTTGGTTTTTATTATGCATAAAGAATAGTGGAAAATCAAACAAAGCCAACCGAACTATAAGATTGGTGGCTATAACTATCTTACAATACTTGAAAATTAAAAATAGATAAATCCTTGATATTTGGAAAAGTGGTAATGATAGTGGTAAAGGGGATATAACACTATGATTACTTTAGATAAATTTAATATAATAACATAGTGATAATAAGTTAATAAGAAATAAATACCTATTACAACCAGTGGTTTCCATTTCAACATAGATCGAGTATGTTGTGGCTTCTGATGTAGCTTAAGAAGTGGTTTAGTGTCATTTTGTTCTAGAATATGGTTTTAGAAAAGATTTCAAGTATTAGAAAAAGGAAAAGATTTATATACTCAGTGATACCACATCTTGAGGTATTTTTTCGAAGGGTTGAATTCATGGTAAGTATAATGATCATGAAAACATGTCCGGTTCAACAACTATAGCCATCCTTAGAAGAAGTATGTTTAAAAAGTGAGATTTAACCAATTAGTTAGCAATTGGATCTAGTGAAAGTGGGAGTGTGTTGGATTTTATACCCTAGAATAGGTTTACTTTGAACTTTCAATTACAAAATTATTCAAAGACCATAATATTAATAAATAACTTATCACATGATGAGTGTTCTTCAACATAAAATTAGTGTGATTTTCCTTAGAGTATCTATAAAATAAAATAAAAATATAAGTTCTCTTCTATAATGAGAATGTTTAAATGCTATGAAAATATTCTTAAACATATGATATATGTTCATATTACATCTATCTGGTGAGACATCAATGATTTTCAACTATCAAGTGTTTGAGGCTCATGATAAATTTAGACTTTTTCTCATGAAGTTTTCATTTGGTATTCTCTAATAAGGGAGGTTATGATAATAGACCCACTAATAATAATTCCACATGTTTATGCATCATTGGATATTTCTATCTATTAATGTGTGTATAAGTACTTATACTTTAGATTATTATTAATATATATCATGAATCGTGTACTTTTTTGTATTTTTTAAAATCATGATGACATATGTGTTTTCTAATGCTTCCTTTAGGGAATGAATTGCGGTGATGCTCTTTTTCCCTCTCTTAGAGTGTTACATATCCTTGTACCGATCATTGACCCTCCTATGTGGTCTCCCTACATTCCCTTTTCACAAAGGTGGGCGGCCCCTACCACCATAGATGATGATGTAGCCTCATTGATTGAAATGGGATGATGGGATATTGATTCCTACTTACATGGATTTTACCTTGGAGTTTGTTGCCTAGTTTGGGTATCCCTCATAGATTTGAGACATGTTCATGAATCTTATTTCCAGTCCCATCTTGAAGCAAAGGCTAGTTAATTATGTTTCTTGTTATTACAATAGTGCATCTACTTATTGTTGGATATGATGGTGACATTGGGTATGTCTAGACATCTACATACATTGGGTATATTGGGAATCTATAAAGGATTCCTCATTTAGAATTGAGGAAATGTCATGAATAAGAAATATTAGGTGTAAAACTCATGTCATCCAACAACTTTTATTGGTCAACTAGAACCAAGGGCATAAGTAATACAATGTTTGTTGCCTCAGGAATCCTATAGTTGTTAGACAGGGAAACTCATGTTTATTATATATTATGCAAGTCATCCAACACTTTTCATATCAGGAAACTTATTCTTATCACATAAGGATTCATTGGATTTATACCCAGGTAATCTCATGTTTTTTTCATAAGGTAGAGATTCTGATGCATCATGAGGGGTCACATGTTTAACTTCATATGGGGATGTGATCATAGGTTTAAATTATTGTGTGTATTCTTCCCATATATGTTACTAATGTATCGGGATGAATATAGGTTAGCACTACATGGTGGTATTGAGGCCTAATGGAGACCTCAAGTTGGATGGTGAGGGGTTAAGTGTTCCCCTAGGGAGGATGATCACACTTTGGGGTTGTCACCTCTAAGGGGTAAGACAAATATATGTGTGTTAGAATCGGGATTAAACCTCAAGGAGGAATCATGTGTACCTTGTTAGGAGGTAGGGATAAAAACCCACATAGTTTGAGTTTACATTTTAAGGTTGTTAAGTAGGATCGGTCCATACAGTAAGAATTCTTTTGACATGATAGGAGTTCCAACAAGCGATGGAGTGGGGATTATGCATAGAAGATACTATGTAGATCGGTATTATATCATCAATATTAAATGATTCATTCTATTTCTATCACATATGGTAAGGTTATAGTTTAATATCATGTACTGAGGATTTTGTGGTGTAGTTTAACATTATGTGACTAGGATATTGTCATGAAGTTCAACATTGTGTGACTAGTATAAGAGTGCTATGAAATTTAAAGTCTTATAGCTCAAACATGAGTGTTGTGAATTTTAATGTCTTGCAACTTTAACGTGAGTGTTTTTACTTACACATAAGGTATATCATTCCCAAATAGGGTTTACATAGATCCCACATCCCCTCAAAGGTAAAATAAAGTGGATTCCCTTTAAGATGCCATCATTGTTGGGGAAATAGAAAGGGATCTCTAGGTTAGGGTGTCTATGATTATGAGAAAAAGCAGACAATTTTTTCCATAACATACTTGGAGAAAATTTTATGGACATGAAGTTTGATAATACCAGTTATACATATGATTGAATCATGAATAAACCTGTCTTAGATAGGTACAAGGCCCATGGGAACTCAACTTTCGTGAATTTATATCTCCTTAAAGGAGTCATCATGTAGGATATTTTAGGTGTGTTACACAAAGGCTAGGGGGTTTACGAATGTTATTCTCGTGATGTTGAGACCATCATAAAACATGTATTCCCTACCTAAGAATGGTTCCCTAGTTCTTATGGGGTGGTATTCACAAAATATTGATATCTCAAGGAACACTATGAGGAATGAGACATATGCCTCTAGCATGAAGGGAGTGATCCTTCATGAAGGTCATCTACACTAAGTTCTTAGGTTCTTAAGTACATATGGAAGTATATTCATGAATTATGGTGACCTATATGAATCTATTTCTCCTTTATATCATGAATGATGGAGTTTCATGAATTTAGATCTTCGGTTGAAATTCTAAAGGACATAGTCCTCTTAAATGATGGGGGTAGGGGTATTTTTAGGGCCCCTGGAGGTTGGAACATATGTTTCATTAAGGATATTCATCTTCTCATAAGACGTATTTTCACAATTCTTCAACATATTTTTTGAAACTTTTGTCCTTCGTGAAGGATTCATCTTTCACAAATCCATCCCCTTTGGTGGATTTTGAGCCTTTTACATCCCAGATTTACCTTGAATTATTTGTTGATTCCATGAATTCTCCCATAACACATGTTTTTTTATGTCAAAAATTCACCCCCCTAGGATGGGAGCTGATTCAGGAAAGGAGGATCAAATTCTAAGTCCAAAACATCGAAATCCAATATTTTGGGTATCCCAATTCCAAAAACATATCCTACCCTTGGCCTATAAATAAATAAAGGATCCCTATGGGGGCCATTATATTCTCACAGATTATTGGTTGGTCCTCTATTTTCATGAAACTCAAATCATTCACAAGTGTTATATAATAAAAATCCTTAGCGCTCATGGTACTTCCCATTTTCATGAAATAATCTTATGTGAACCCTTCACCAAGGACAATCCTTTTAAAAGTAAATATTATTGAAAGGAAAAAATATTTGAGAACAATATTTTGTGAAACTTATTTCAATAATTTTCAAAGTCCCTAAGATGGATATTGAGGGTACTTAAGCTAATGTCACTATAAAGAGGGAGATGGTTGGAAACATTCTGATCAGGGAGAGATTCTGAACCACATTGGATCACAAAACACTCTCTGATTAGTATAAATAGGACTAAAAGGATTATCCACTCTACTAAAGGATTTCCTTGTATGTATTTAGAATGAGGGATGATATGAAAATCCCTAGTGCTAATCAAGACACTCCCACCTACTAGTTTAGAAGTTTTGTAGGACTGTATAGGTGTAACAGAGCTCCAGCTAGTCCCTATGTCAAATACCATTATTTAATCACAGATTACACCCTCTTTAATCCTATCAATACAATCAATAAGGAGGATTTGGATATGGAAACCCCCCCCCCACACACACACACACATATAGTATGAGAGAATTTTCAAGGTGGGCTGAGAGGACCATTTTAAGGGATGGAACAAAGAGTGATATTTATGTTAAGGTGGAAACTTCATAGATGAGTGGTCCTAAGAATACTAGTTATGATAGTCATGTGATTAGTTTTATAGGTGATGAAGAGAGTGGGGTTGTATGAAGCAGTGTGGACTTATCAGTTCCACATTAACTTCCACCTAGATATCATGCCCAAGTTACTGATCAGGTGCTCTCTAGGGACCAATACCTTTCATCTGCACCACGAGGAGGTCAAAATCATCATGTAGGACCCCTACCACATTGGTGGGGTTTGGATCTAGGGGAATATTTATAGAAAGTTACTCCCATTAGATAATGTATGGTAATATCAAGAGAAACATCCATTATTAGTGATGGCTCTACTAAAAATGATGCAAGGGGTAATGTAAGCCTAGGATGAAGGGAATCTTGTTCAAGAAATAATTTGTGTTTTTATTGAATGATCTTGAATTTATGATTCCATGGAGGCCCCAACAATTCTTGGGGGAAATGTAATGTGGGAATGATGTCTCTATTGGGTCATTCTAGAGGCATCCTAATTTCACCAATAGGGGTATAGTATAAAGGCCCTCAACTTTGAGGCTAGTATAGTGGGGTTCATCATGGTGCTTATCTTTGAATGGATGATCCTAGTTCATGATGAACACATAGGGGTGAAGTTGAGCACATTTTTCATGGAAGAAGTTCTGGTGATGGTGGAGCATATCAACCTCAGTGGGTTGTTGTTGGTGAAGCTATACAAAGTGTTGAGGAACATCATTTAGAGGAAGACCCATTTTCTTATGTGTGGTCTATTTTACTTTTTTATGGTTGTTTTGTCACACACATGGGAGGGTATGAGTATCAAAACCACATATTCCTTCACAAAACCAACTTATAACCATCAATATTGAACACCCCTGGGATCCCCCCTCTCCAGCTAGAAAGGGTTGGGTTGTTGGACCAGTTCATGTTCCACTCATTCCCCCTCCCAACGTGGATCATCATGGATGATAGAATAGGGACTACGGAGTAGCAATCATACCTATTAGACTTTCAAGGTGGGGTACTAGTGGCATGGGTGGATTTTAAGGTGATTTGTGAGCCATACACCCTATATCAAGTTCACACTAAAGGTCTATCTCAGATTATGTAGTGATCACCATCCAATGGTATTCTGAAAAATATGGTGCTTGTTTGCACAAGAGGGAAACAGGGACCAGACATAACCATCATCGATTGATGCTCCCTTCGGGGTCTTCTACAATTATGTCCAGTGTTAAGAAATATCATACCTTGGGGAAACACTGATGCATCTGGTTATCCGAGTAGATTATAAGGATGGTATACCATATTCATGATGCTAGGGATGTAGTGTGTCCATGAGAACATTCCATGGAAAAGGAGGCAGTGTAGTGAGGAGAGAAACAGCGATGGTTCCAAGGGCTCCCTCCCACACACCTACAGAATTTCCCATGGAGGTAACAACATAAGGCTCAAGGAACACAGGAAAATGGATTTGGGAGTATGGATAACTTTATGAGTAAGTTCTTTTGGTGATCTGGTGAAACAACTACGCTGTGTGGTTGAGTTTCTGAAAGTTATGATCTTCCGCAACACTTGGAGGCATTGGGAGTTCTTTTAATAATTTAAATTCCTTTGTGTGGTGTGGATACACCTCTATATTAAGGGTATTTTCCTTCTTGGGTTGTTTCACATTTATTTTGGTTTATTGGCACTCTAGTTATAGGATATGCAATACTTACAAGAGTTGGAGGATGTGTTCCACTCTTGCGGTGTGGCATAGATCCTGACTGAACCGGTGAGGGTGATGCTAGATATGATCTCTCTCGATGACCTCCCAAGGGGTCGATCATCTGAAATCATGGTCGAGGAAGAGGGATTAATTAAGGATGGGTATTGGGGGGTGATTCTTTCATGGAATCCAATGAGGAAGAGGACTTCGCAGGTAATAAGGTAAGCCTATGGATTTTGTTGGTTTGAACCAGTTGTTGCTCATTTAGACTTATGAACTCATATAATTTTGTATTTTTTAGGTATTGGTTCATATGGAGGAAGGATAGATTCATAAATAATCTATGAGGGGTGATTAAAAAGTCCCAAACCTTGAAGGGGTAGGTGCGGCAACTCCTTTTGATGCAGTGGTCAGAGGAAGCCAATCACCCGTCATCGAGATGTTGCATGTGGCTGAAGTATAAGTTTAGCTACCCCATGGGCCTCGCGGTAACTTTCAATATTTTCCCTACCAATATTTAGAATTCAATTTTTTCACTTTAAGTTGAATTGTTTGTTTCTTTTAAACATATATAATGCATCCTGTTGTATAGAAACCTCTGGTGGATAAGGAATTGACTGTTGTAGAGGCATCATCATCAGGGGATCTTGTATCGATCATCTCATGACATGATCTAATGGATATAAATTACGTTGCATATAATTATTTCCCCACGTTTTTCTTTTTCAATGTCTATCACAAGTTAGTATTTACTAACCTTGTATCTCAATGACATTATAAACCATATCGGGGACCTAGCTGCTAGTGGCAATACTCAAGCAGGAAGAGCCTATAGTCAAGACAGTGATGACCAGATCCATGTCCTCAACGAGGGTTGATAAGGATGTTTTAATGGTCGAACCTACCCCTGGTATGCCACAGAAGGCTATCGAGGCTCCTACTATGGTAAAATATGATCTCCCGCTAGACATGGAGTCAATCCCATCCAAGAGGAGGCTTGTAGAATATCTCAATACTAACATGATTATAGATTTCCTGAAGTTCTAGCCCACGCTACTTGAAGATATTTAAGACTATGATTCCGGTGTTTCATAGGATATATTGGGTTGGCGTTGCCTGATCCATTCTGGATGATGATTGGGTTGAATTATTCTAGACCATACTGTGCACCAAGCTACAACTCTGACAGGGCATTATAGCAGAGCTAACTGACCAACACCAATAGGGTACTATAGTAGTGTGGACTTTTGGAATGATTTCTATAGCAGGTTGGACTTTGAAGTCAATAGTATTATAGCGACGTGTACTTGCATCCTATGGACATTGTATCATCTTGGACTTGGGTGGTCATAGAACTATAGCGATGCGAACTTATTGCTAACTTTCACTATAACACAATATACTTCTTATAAAATTGGTGGAATAGTACTTCACCCTCCTTATTAACCCATTTCATGTTCGAGTTTCCATGTGTGAGAACTCTGAAAAACTATTTGTAATTTTTTCTCCCCACTATAGTGAAATTATTCCACTCTGTGGATGTAGGTATCATTTCCCAAAAACACATAAATCTCTATGTCCAATATCTTCTTATTCTTCTTCTTTTTCCCTTTTACTATTCTGTAAAAAAAATTTCTTTGTTCCTCCCATCATTTCCAGAGAAACTAGTATCAAAGGTTGATTTTAGATTTATTGTTTTGAACGATGGATATGGAAGAAGGAAAGGTGAAGATTGACCACTTCTATGGAACTGACTTCATGTACTAGAGGGTCCAGATTCAAGACTATCTTTTCTTGAAGAAAATTAATTTACCACTATGGGGTTTAAATTCAATAGGAAAGGAGCAGTTGGAGTGGGAGTTGCTGGATCGATATGTTATGGGTGTTGTGTGCCTTAAGTTAGCCAAAAATGTGTTGTTCAATATCATATAGGATAATACCATGATTAGGATAATGAATACTCTCTCGAATATGTACGAGATGCCTTCTGCAGCAAACAAAGTGCACTTTATGTGACGTTTGTTAAACTTGAAAATGGTTGAAGGGAGAATTATCATAGATCACATTAATAAATTCAACACCATCATAAGTCATCTAACATTGGTGTAAATTTTTCTTGTTGATGAGTTATGTGCACTGGTTTTACTATCTTCATCACCTAATAGTTGGGAAGAGACTGTAATAGATGTGAGCAGTTCTTCGGGGAATACAGAGTTGGTTCTAAAGGATTCACATGACCTAATCCTCAGTGAGGATATCTGAAAAAGATAATTAGGAAGATTCTCTAGTTCTACTCTAAATATAGAAGGAAGAGGAATATATTCATAGTAAAACAATTGCATAGGACAATCAAAGTCAAGATGAAAGAGCTGAGACAAGGCAAATGGGGGTAGTCCTACCTGCTAGACTTGTGTAAAGAAAGGACATGTCAAGAATGAGTGCATAGAAAAATGTAAGGGACCTAAAACCAGTGGACCAAACACAGTGTCTAAAGGAAATAATTATGTGCTAATGTTGAGCATGGATAGACCTATGGATTCTTTGATTTTAGACTCAATGGTTTATTTCCATTCCATGTCGTAGAAGTTATTCCTGAACAATTTTTGTTTCGAGAAATTTTGGAAAGGTACATCTTGCTGATGATGAACCCTTGCAAATTGTGGGGAAAACATATTCATGGATCATGACTAACAGTGGGAGTTTGTTGGTTCTAGAAAATGTGTGGTATATCCTTGGTTTAAGAATAAATCTTATTTTTTTTGGGAAACTTGATGATTCATGCTTTAGTTCCATGTTTACTGGTGGTTTCTAGAAGATTACTAAAGGATATATGGTTATATATTGGTTATTAATGGCTTAATACCATGTACAACATGATAGATACTTTCATGGACATGGTTGCATCAGCAAATGTTTTTGGGGATTCACAACTGTGACACTACATGCTAGTCCACATGAGTGATAAGGGTATTAAGGTGTTGACAAAAAAAGTGCTACTACTAGAGTGAAAGTAAGTGGATATTGGCCTATATAAAGATTATATATTCAGAAAGTAGAAGAATGAGTCTTTTGAAAAAGGAGGTAGAACAATGAAGACTAAGAATCTAGACCTAGTGCACACTGATGTTTGGGGGCCTACACCAGTACTTTCCCACGAAGGGTCACAATATTATATATGGTTTTTCTTTTTGAAAAGAAAATTTGATGTGTTTAAGATGTTTCATAAGTGGAAAACCATGGTGGATAATGAGTCAAGATCAAAGCTGAAATGTTTGAGGTCTAAAAATGGTGGATAGTATGGAAGTAAGGAGTTTAGATAATCATGTTCAAATAATGAAATTCAGTGGGAGAAGACTATTCTAGGAACACCATAATATAATATTGTATCTGAAATGATGAGTAGGACACTAAATGAACATTTTAGGAGCATGAGACTGCACTCAGGGTTACCCAAGACTTTTTGGGCTGATGTAGTTAACATGGAAGCATATATCATTAACAGGATTCCATCTATACCAATGGTAGAATGTCTACCCGAGGAGATAAAGTCTGATAAGGAGGTAAGACTCTCACATTTACGAGTATGTATTAGTTTGGAATATGTTCATATTGATGCTAATACAAGGGATAAGCTTGATTCCAAGTCCAAGCCATGATTCTTCACTGGCTATGGTGCTGATGAGTTTGGTAATCGCTTTTGGGATGATCTCAACAAGATGTTCATTAGGAGACAGAATGTGATATTCAATGAAAGTTTCATGTAAAAGTATCTCTATACATCTAAATATGGAAATGGGAACACATAATCAGAGTGAAAAGATCAAGTGGAGATTGAAGGTGTACATGAGCATGAGACATTAGAACCGGTAGAACCTACTACTCTAGTGGAGTTGAGCATATCAACAAGGGTGAGAAGGCCTATGTAGAGGTATTCACCATCCTTGCATTAAGTTTTATTGATTGATGGTGGAGATCTAGAATTCTTTGAAAAGGAAATTTAGTTCAAGGAGTTAAAAAAGTGGTAGTTGTCCATGAAGGAATAAATTTCTTCACTACATGACAAATATACTTTATAGTTGACACATCTTCCACTGGGGAAGAAACCATTGTAGAAAAAATGGGTGTACCGGTTCAAGGAAGAACATGATGGAAAGAGGAGGTTCAAGGAAAGACCGGTGGTTAAAGGATTTCAGCAGAATAATGGATTATATTTCACTAAAATTTTCTCACCTGTAGTGAATATTACCACCATCCGGGTGATTCTTAGCATTATAGGATCAAAAGACCTATATCTTGAGAATATTGATGTGAATATGGATTTCCTTAATGGATATCTGAATGAAGACATTTATATGTAGCATTCAGAGGTATGTGTTGAGTCTGGGAAGCAATACCTTGTGTTAAAACTCTATAAGATCTTGTAAGGGTTGAATCAGGCACTCGGGTAGTGGAACGAAAAAAAAAATATGAATTTGTGACTAAAAATTCATAAAAACGATGTGGCATGGATCAATGTTGCAACATAAAATATTTTGATGATGAATATATTATAATGCTTCTATACATAGATGACATGATTATTTCAAGATCATGTATATAGATAATTTATGAGTTGAAAGGGAAGCTATCTAAGGAGTTCTAAATGAAATATCATAGAGAAGATGGAATGATTTTGGGGATGAAGATCAAGAGAGGCCGTGTAACTAGAACCTTGATGTTATCACAACATGACTACATTTGGAAGGTTCTGAGAAGATTTAGTATGCTGGAAGAAAATCCAGTTTCTATTCCCCAGTCGGTCCATTTCAAACTATCAAAGGACAAATCACTGAAGACGGCAGAAGATGTTGAGTACATGGAAAAGGTTACATACGCATCGGTTGTAGGAAGCTTTATGTATTCCATGGTCTGCACTCGACCTTACATTTCTTATGCAGTGGTAGTTGTGAGAAGGTATATGGATAACCCTGGAAAGAAACATTGGTAAGTTGTGAAGTGGATACTGAGGTATTTGAAGGGTAGTAAAGAAGTATGTCTATGATTTAGAAAAGGAAATTCATCGCAGGGATATATCGATGTTAACCTTGAAAGTGAAGTACATGGTATGAGGAGTTCCACAAGTTGTGTATTTACTTGTGGAGGAACTATAGTGAGTTGGGTATCATAATTTCAAAAGGTTTTGGTTGTATCCACCACAGAGGTAGAATACATTGTTGTAATAGATTCTGGGAAGGAGATGGTTTGGATGAAGAACTTCTTGGATGGGTTGGGAAGAAAGTGAGAGGAGAATGTATTACACTATGACAGTCAGAGTACTATACATCTTGTAAATAACCCATTGTTTCATGCCCAAACAAATAACATTCATTTAAAGTATCATTTCATCAATGTTTTGATACATGATGGGTTGTTGACATTGTAGAAGACTTGTAGAACCAACAATCTAGAAGATATGTTGACGAAGCCAATGGTGATAAAACATTTGAGGCATAGTTGTGCCTATGTTGGTCTCCATTAATGAGAAGAGGATGAGAGGAAAAATAAGGTAGGCCAAAATGGGAGAAAAAAAGGAAAATAGCTAATATTTCATGAATCATCAGCTTGAAATTAAATTTGTGAATGGAAAGAACGCCAATGGTGAGTGAAGAAGAGAAGGATCTCTAATTAAGTAAGTTGTCTTAGTCAGTGGCATCAAATAAGGTCAATGTAGTGGATCAGGATCCAAGTGGGAGATTGTTGGATTGGTGTTGCCTAATCTATTTTGGATAATGATTAGGCTGAATGCTTCTCACCCATACTGTACACTAGGCTACAACTTAGATAGGGCACTATAGTAGAACTGAATGATCGATACTGACAGGGCACTGTAGTAGGGTAGAATTTTTGCATGACTATTTTAGTAGTTCGGAATTTGAAGTCAACAGTACTATAGCGATGTGAACTTCCATCCACCAGACACTATAGCATCTTGGACTTGGGTGGCTGCAACACTATAGCGATGTGGACTTCTAACTACATTTCACTGTAGCACAGCAGACTTCCTGTGAAGCTAGTGGAATAGTACTTTGTCCTCCTTATTAGACCATTTTGGTCTAGGGTTTCTTTATGTGAGAACTATGAAAAACTATTTGTAATTTATTCTCCTGACTATAGTGAAATTCTACCTCCCCATGGACATAGGGATCATTTCCAAAACCACGTAAATCTCTATGTCCAAGATCTTCTTCTTCTTCTTTTTTTTTTCTCATTTACTCTTCTGTGAATCATTTTTTTCTTCATTTCTCATGGAATTTCCACAATAGGATAATCGGGTGGTTAGGTGTAGGGCATGGAGGAGTGTCTAGAATTTCATTATCCACACTCTGTGGGAGGATCTGATCAGCCAAATGGGGTCCCTCTATCACTAGATGATAAACCTAGTGACTAGTGTTGTAGACTACCACGCCCTCTATACATTTCCCTAGGAGTTATTAGCTGATTTAGTGTGATAATAATGGTTGGAATTTAATTTCTACTGATATTCATATGCCTCAAAATGCACCATGGCACTTTGGGAATCCAAAAAAGAGCATTCTCTACTGGAGGGGAAAGCACAGCAGCATGAGGTTGTCATCACTGCTAAGGGAGAGATCATCACCTAGCTGAAGGTTAAATTACAGGTGTCCATGACAACCCATATGTTTAATTAGTAATTTGAAATGGTAAGGGTATGGTGGGGTGGGCCAAGCTCGCTTGGGCTTCAACCCATGTGTGTTTTCCCACAAAAGCCTATAAATGTACACACAAGGATTGATCGGGACGTGGATCTTTTGTGTTGTTGAGGAGTGGCATGCACGCACATGTACAGGGGGACACCTTTGATCACTACTACAAAACCTGTGTTTAATAGTGCTGGTATTTATCAATGCTTTTTTTAGCGCTGATAAAGATCCACTTTATAAGTGCTTTATTTTTAGCGCTAATAAAGGGTACAATTTATCAGCGCTTTATTTTTAGCGCTGATAAAGGGTGCCCCTTATCAGTGCTATATTTTTAGTGCTCATAAAGGAGTCCTTTATCAGTGATTTTTTAGCACTGATAAAGGTCTAAATAAATAAAATGAAATACGTAAATAAATGAAAATAAAAAATTAATTTATTAAAAAAATATTACAAAAATCGTTAATTAAATAATTATTGATAGAAATGAATAAAGTAATTATATAAATTATAAATATTAATAAATAGTTTGTATTAAATATATAGATATGAAAAATAAAAATTAAACAAATTAAAATTAAAAATAAGTAAATTGAGAAAAATATTAAACATTTTATTAATTAGATGATTATTGATAATGTTAATAAATAGTATATATTAAATATATAGATGTATATTAAATATATATATATATTAATGTATATAAATATGATTTATATATTAAAAAATATTTATGCACTATATTTAGTGAATAATGGTTTATAACTAAAAATTAATATGAATTAAAAATACTAACTAATTGCATAGAGTAATCGACTTATAATTGAATGTCATTTGATTTTTCAATTTAACATAGATCAAATGTGTGTTATATTGATTTCACATATATGTAATTAATGTATTTTTATATACAGTGTACACACACAAAACATAACCATTTTTCAATATTATTAAAGTGTACTTATTTTTAATTTATTCAATTTCACTCATTTTTAACACGCATGCACTTAAAATTAGATATTCATTAATAATGTAAAAAAATTATTTGTAAAAAAATATTTATAAATAAATATATTTAAAAATGTACGTACTATATTTATAAAATTATATATTTATAATTATAAATAAATAAATATTTTTTAAAAGTATTTATATAATTATAAATAAATAATTATATATATTTCAATAATTATAAATAAATAATTATATATGTTTAAATAATTATTAAATTTAAAATAAATTTATTTAAATAATAAATATATTTAATATATTTATATTTTTAAATATTATTATATATATAATTATATAAATATAATAATAATTTAAATATTTTTTAAAAAATTATTTATATAATTATAAATAATTAATTTTATATTTAAATAATTATAAATTTATGAAAAATATATTTTAATAAGGAATATATTTACTATATTTATATTTATATATATTCATTAAGTGTATATATATATATTTACAAATTTTTTATTTATAATTATAATTATAAATCCTTTATCAGTGCTTAAGTAATAAGCGCTAATAAAAGAAATCTTTATCAGTGCTTTTTTAGCATTGAAAAATATGAGGATTTATCTGTGCTAAAAACACTAATAAAATTAGTATTTATCAGCACCAAATATTTAGAGCTAATAAATATGGATTTTATTAGTGCTTTTTTAGCACTGATAAATATGTCTTTTATCGGCACTTAAACAATAAGCACTGATAAAAGTATCCTGGTCTAATTAAAAAAACCTAACATGTTGCAAACACATCACAATATCAAGAAAAAAACATAATTCATCCCCTTATAGGGTGCTTCTCGTTCATTCTCCCCTATCACCAACTCCGATTTTCTCCCACCTTTCCCTCAATCGCTTCACCCTAAGGTCCTAGATCTATTCGATGGTGTTCCAAATCATTAGATCTCAACCTTAGAGTACAACATGACATCATCTCTTCTTAATCTCACCTTGATTGTGTAATTTAAGAATCTTTGTCCTTCGATGGAAACCTTCAATAGGTTAACTTTCAAGTCTTGGGGGTTTTAAGATAAAGCAGTGGTGGGTCTGTTTGAGAAAAAAGAACATCATGATTCGGTTTTCTTCAGAGGAAGATCTGGCCAAGGCTTGGTCCAATGCCCCTCGTAGCTAAACGAACTCCAGTTCTATCTCTTCAAGTGGTCATATGAATTCCATATAAAGCACGACAATCCAATAGTATCGATTTGGGTTAGTTTCCCCAAGATCCCTTTACCTTTTCAAAATCCAATGATTATACGCATGTTATGGAATCTTGTTGGTAGATATTTATGTTCTGATAGTAGAACCCAATCAGTTTCTCACCCTCTTTATCCTTGAATTTTCATGGAAGTTAATGTCTCGAGAGTGCCTATGGATTATATTTGGATTACAATGGGGGAATAATGTTAATCCAAGTAGGTTATGTGGTTTGAATCATGGGTCGATTTTTACGATTCCTATAAGAAATTGGGTGATTCTATATATTCATGTAGGTGAGGGACCAAGAACCACAAACAACAGTAGGTTGAGGTTTCTAGAGATAATGGTAATGGCTTCAAGCATGGTATTGGTGAAGGGTCGATGGGGCATAGTTAGTTGGACATTTCTATTGACCCGTGCAATATTACAAAGGTTGTTCAATGCAAGTCTCAGGGGATGCATCTCCTCAATGAATGAATGTTATTAAATTCTATATATTAGAAAAAAAATTAGGTATTTATCATTTTAGGTCTATATATACTTGGTAGGTTTATATATAATTTTAATTAACAATAATATAATTTATACTTAAATAACTAATAAAATATTATAAACTCGTGTTACTTTCAAAACAATAAAATTAGGTAACTATATATTTTTTTAAAATAATTAAACTTTAAAAAATTTAAATAATTATATTTTATACACAATTAAATATAATAATAATTATTTATAATTTATATAATTTAAAAATTATTATAAGTAGTATTTTTTAGTTTCATTAGAAAAAATAGTATTATATATGTATATATATATCGAATAATATATTTAATATTTAAATAAATTTAAATATGATATATAATATAATTATATATATAATTATATTCAAATAAATTTACTAATATAATACATATACATATAACATATATATATATATAATATTTAGGTAGGTTAACTTTATTTATCTATGTATCGAATAAGGAGTGACGTCCATTTTATAGTTTTTGACAGTGGAAGGCATAAACCTCATTCAGGTTTATTACCTATCAAGGTAAGTGTGAAAGAAGTACAAGCCTCCATAAAACTCTTTTTCCAATCATATAAAACCCTATCTCTTTTTTAATAAAATAAAACCTATCAAAAAATCTGAGTTTTATTGAAAAAAACATTATAAAAATCCTCAACCAGTTATTTTATTAAAGTTTTACTCGGATCCTTGTGGATAATTTTGAGGATAAAACTAAAAGTAATTCATCATTAACTCTACATCCACATAAAATCAAATAAATTAATTTCATTAACATGCACTCATCATCTGAAATTACATTGTAGAAACCCAAGACCCATGAGCTGCGTAGCACTGTAGTTTCGTATTCTAATTTGTCGGTCTCCACCCTCTCTATTTATTTCCCACCCTTAACTCTATCATTTCTATGATTGTGTGGAGATTTTATATGGAAGGAGTTGGTGGAAATTGAGGTGTCAGGTTAATAACTAGTGTCAATGGTGTAATTCTCACAAATGGTATGCATTTCCCCTTTTAGAGAACATAATGAAGTACAATTGTCCTCCTCATCAGTTTCATCTCTCGAATAGTTATTATTGAATTTTGTTTTCTTGAGACTCATCCCCCATATATTTTATGTTTCTTGTACTAATTTGAGTATTATTAATCCCATGGATGAATACTACTTAGAGTATTTCAAGCAACATAGGTTCATGTCCACAAGATATAAAGAATGTGTGTCAAACAAAAAAATGCAATGATAAATGTTCGGGAGATGAGCTGATGAGGATGAAAATTTTATTTCATTGTGTTCTCAAAAGGGTAAATACCTCCCATTTGTGATAATTTCACCATTTTCACTGGTTATTAACTCAACATATCCATTTCCACCAACTTATTCCATATAAAAACATCACACAACTAGAGAAATGATAGAGTGAAGGGAGGAAAAGAAATGGAGAGGGTGGAGATGGAAGAATTAGAATACACAACTACACTGCGGCGTAGCCTAGGGTTCTTTAGTTTCTACAGTGTAATTTCAACTAATGAGTGTATTTTACTAAAATTAATTTATTTTATTTGATGTGGAGGTAGAGTTAATGATGAATTAGTTTCATTTTTATCCTCAAAATTATCTACAAGGATCTGAATAAAAATTTAATAACATAATTGATTGAGTTTTTTTTAATGTTTTTTTATAAAACGTAGATTTTTTTAATAGGTTTTATTTTATTAAAAAATTATAGGGTTTTATATGATTGGAAAAAAGAGGTCGGTGTAGGTGTGTACTTCCTTCACACTTACCTCGATATGCAATAAACCTGAATGGGGTTCATGCCTTCCACCATCAAAAACTATAAAATGGAGGTCACACCTCATTCTATACATAGATAAATAAAGTAAATCTACTTAAATATTATATATATGTGTTATATGTATATATATGTATTATATTAGTAACTTTATTTTAATATAATTATTTATATATATATGTTTATTATTTATCATATTTAAATTTATTTAAATATACAATATATTATTCGATATATATATATATTAATATTTTTTCTAATTAAACTAAAAAAATACTATAAATAATAATTTTTAAATTATATTAATTATAAATAATTATTATTTTTGGGTAATTGTGTCTCTTATTAGTTTAAAAT
This sequence comes from Viscum album, assembly GCA_963277665.1. Taxonomy (NCBI): domain Eukaryota; kingdom Viridiplantae; phylum Streptophyta; class Magnoliopsida; order Santalales; family Viscaceae; genus Viscum; species Viscum album. The sequence continues at coordinate 157,522,701 of OY728155.1, read as the reverse complement.
GGATAGTTTAGTTCAAAAAATTCCACTCACTAGAAACAAAGAAAATGCACTCAGATTATCTTGATAATTTAGTACATTGATTCATAAGTACTTTGTGACATGTAGGAATTAGTATCACATTAAACTGATACATGATGTGATCATAATAGGTCAAAGTGTGTGTTTCTAGTTTAAAATGACATTTTAGTAAAAAAAATAAGTTGTGTACTAAAAACTAAGAAATTACATTCGTATTGTTTTGATACTTTAGGAAAATGATCCATAAGACATTTGAGATGTGTAGGTATCATTCATATCTCAATCTGATGCATGGTATGACTGGTATGACTCCAAGTGCACCTTTTTATTTAAAAATAAGATCAGTTTTAATAAAAAGGACAACTAACCTGCTCAAAACCAAGAAAATGCATTTATATTATTTTTATACTTTATGGAAATGATCCATAAGTTATTTTTGATGTATATTAATTAGTTTCACCTCAATAAAAGACATAGTGTGCACGGTATGACTCAATGTGTCTGATATTAGTTTAAAATTGATAGTTTAGTTCAAAAATGTCACTCACTAAAAACCAATAAAACATGTTCAAATTTTATTGATAATTTAAAAAATTGATTCATAATTCATTTGTGATGTGTATAAATTTTTCTCAAGTCAAAATTGTACATAATGTGATTAGTATGAGTCAAAGTACGTGTTTCTAGTCTAAAATGACATTTTAGTAAAAAAATACATGTGACATACTCAAAACTGAGTAAATAGATTATTATTATTTTTATATTTTATTAAAATGATCCATAATCCATTTGGGATGTGTAATAATTAGACACACCCCAATCTGATGCATGGTGTGGCAGATATGACTCAAAGTGTGTTATTTTATTTAAAATTAATGCCAATTTTAGTAAAAAGGACAACTCACCTACTCAAAACCGAGAAAATTCATTCATATTGTTTTTATAGTTTATTAAAACAAAGAATAATTCATTTTAGACATGTATGAATCAGTAATACTTCAATCTGATGCACGATGTGATTGGTATGACTCCAGGTTCATCTTTTTTTAATGAGATCAATTTTAATAAAAAGGAAAATTGACCTCCTCAAAACTGATCAAACACATTAAGATTGTTTTAATACTATAGTGAAATGATACAAAATTCATTTGTGACATTTATGAATCAAATTCACCTCAATCTGACACACAGTGTGCCCGGTATGACTCAATGTGTTCGTTATCAGTTTAAAATTGATAGTTTAGTTCAAAAATGTCACTCAATGAAAACTAAGAAAATTCATTCATATTTTCTTGATAATTTAGTACATTTATTCATAATTTATTTTTGATGTGTAGGAATCAGTCTCACGTCAAACCGATACATGATGTGATTGGTATGAGTCAAAGTGTGTGTTTTCAGTTTAAAATGACATTTTAGAAAAAAGACATGTGATGTACTCAAAACCAATTAAATGCATTAATATTGTTTTGATACTTTATTAAAATAATTCATAAGCCATTTGGGATGTTTAAGAATTAGCTACACCTCAATCCAATTCACAGTGTGACCGATATGACTCAAAATGCATCTTTTTATTTAAAATTGACATCAATTTTAGTAAAAAGGACAACTCAGCTACTCGAAATTGAGAAAATGCACTCATATTGTTTTGATACTTTATAAAAACAATCCATAAGTCATTTTCAATGTTTAAAAATCATACGTACCTCAATCTGATGCACAGTGTTACCAGTATGACTCCAAGTGCGTCTTTTTATTTAAAAATTACATCAATTTTAATAAAAAAGACAACTGGCCTACTCAAAACTGAGAAAACACATTCATATTATTTTTATACTTTAGGTAAACTATACATAAGTCATTTTTTACATATATGAATCATTTTGACCACAATATGATGCACGGTGTGCTCGGTATGACTCATTATGTCCGTCATCAGTTTAAAATTGACAGTTTAGTTCAAAAAAACACTCATTGAAAACTGAGCAAAACACACTCAGGTTTTCTAGATAATTTATCAAATTGATTCATAAATCACTTTTGATTTTTAGGAATTCTTCTCACATAAAACTAATATAGGATGTGATCATTATGAGTCAAAGTGTGAGTTTCCAGTTTAAAATGACATTTTAGTAAAAAAGTCATGTGACGTACTCAAACATTAGTACACGCATTCATATATTTTTGATACTTTATTAAAATGATCCATAATCCATTTGGGATGTGTAATAATTATATACACCTCGATCTGATTCATGGTGTGACTGATGTGACTCAAAGTGTGTCTTTTTATTTAAAGTTGACATCAATTTTAGTAAAAAGGAAAACTCACCTACTCAAAACTGAGAAAACACATTTGGATTATTCTGATAATTTAATACAATGATTCATAAGCCATTTTTGATGTGTAAGAATCATCCTCACCTAAATATGATACACTATTTTTTCGGTATAACTCAATGTGTCTGTTATCAGTTTAAAATCATCATTTTAGTTCAAAAAGTGTCACTCACTAAAAACTGAGAAAATGCACTCGGATTGTCTTTATAATTTATGATAATGATTCATAAGTAATTTGTGACATTTAGAAATTTTCATCACATCAAACAGACACATGATATGACCGGTATGAGTCAAAGATTGTGTTTCCAGTGTAAAATGACATTTTAGTAAAAAAGAAAACTAATATACTCAAACAGGGAAAACACATTTGAATTTTTTTGATACTTTAGGAAAATGATCCATAAGTCATTTGAGACGTGTATGAATTAGATTCACCTCAATACAATGCACAGTGTGACTGGTATGACTCTAAATGTGTTTTTTCAATATATAATTATCATTTTAGTTCAAAACACGCATCATGTCGCCAAAACTGAGAAAACAAGACCAGATTGTTTTCTCTTCATTTAAATTTTGTATTCATATGTTATTTTATTGATTTTTTAGTTTTTTTGGTGTTGTGGTGTGCTGTTACAACACACTGCAGTATGCCCCTTTACTAGTGATTTTATAAGCGCTGATAAAGAAATATTTATTAGTGCTTATTAAAGAACTGATAAATGCTCCTTTATCAACTCTTATATAAGTACTAATAAATATTTCTTTATTGGTACTTACAAAAGCACTAATAAATGTTCCTTTATCAGTTCTTGAAAAAGTGCTGATAAAAGAATAGGGATTTTAACCTCACTCCAATTGTCACCGCTTATTTAGCATTGATAAAGGGTATTTTTAGCACTATTAAAGGACTATTTTGTAGTAGCGGATGCATCATGAACTACGAAGTTAAATTTGGTACATCATCATATTGGTTGGACTCATGTGTTTGATGCATGGAGGATGATGGACCATGCTAGGAAGGTGTGGATGTGTGACTGTTGGTTGGGTTTCTTCACTGAACTTATTGTAACATGATTGGAGCATAGATATCATGAACTTATAGGGGAAGTAAATCAGTATAGATAGATAATGTAGCATAGATAGACGAAGCATCATGAAAAAATGAAGTAATGTGAATAAAGGGATTTTCCACTTCGATTGGCAAGAAGATATAGGAACAACTACTCAATATAAATGGGATGGATTTGAACCGGCATGGTTTATTTTCATAATTGATGGGAAAAACAATGCCCATGAGGAATAGTTTCATGATATAAATTAATAAATTGTATTTAAATTAATATATATATATATATATATATAATCATATATTGTAAAATATTTTGCTTTAAAAAATAGACTAGTGGGATAGCCCACACCTTCATGGGCTTACCTGCCCTAACCCGAATCCACACAAGCTCAACTCACATAGGTATTCACTCTAAAATGTAAAAGAAATCAGGCCTTACCTACCCCATATTTTCCCCATATCCACAAATCCCACGAATTGTGGGCTTGTTTTTCATTGTTGTCTTTAAAAATCCTTAATTCATGATTTATTAAATAAATATACACATAATACAATCCTAGAAGATCATGAGGCCTAGTGTATTTGGTAAATTAATTATATAGCACATTAACATGAAGCATGGTTTCAACAAAAATATTTAAAAACCCCAAAACATGCCCTTATATTCCATCGATCTTCTAATTCTATATGAGACAACCTGGGGAATTCATAAGAAAAGGGTGAGTAATAAAGCCCAGAAAGGGAATAATCAAAGAATACCATGATTAAAGTAATACATTCTAGTAAATAGGTATATCAAGGTGAGATAAAAGGGATTATAATCATAAACATGATCATTGAATCATGTTATTATATGATAACATCAATGCAACATAGGAATGTGGAAATAATATAAAACATGACGTCATAAGCATAAGTCAAGGATAACTGCCAAGAAATCATAACATAGTGTTCTTAGGATAACCTCCTATGTACCATAAATTTCATATCATGAGATAAATAAATTTCCTAATTCATTGGAGGGTAATATAATTCTGGGCCCATCCATCACATTCATATATTGTATAAGAATTTGTGCACCACATAGATCATACAGCATAATAATGAATTTAATCGCTTTAACCCCATGATTAATTGGTGTAAATTTCATACATGGAAATCACCAATAAATTAAGGATAGGTAAAACAAGGTGAATACCCTTGAGTGTAAATGAGGGTGGGTATTCACTAAAGAAATATTTAGCCTGGAAAATTGCAGGATAATTTCTGCAGCATAGCATGTGTGTGTGTAAAGGATTATATAAGGGGTTAATGAGAGTGAAAGGTGGTATCTCATTACAAGGTCATAATAATGAAAATAAAATGATTTTTAAAATCACATTAAAACATGGAAATTGGAAATCAAAAGGTGTTAGTACACAGAAAGTACTTAAAATAAAATAAATAAGAGAGAGTCTCTTACTTAGACATCGTAATGGCTTAGGTAAGGGTTATAAAGAGAGAGGATAAATGATCTATCATTATTACAACATCAATTGGATAGTGAATTCATATTTATAAATTAATTAAAATATAATAAACTGATATTTAAATTCTAAATACAAATAAGGTTTTTGAATAGAAAAGAAGAGAGAGGGATCGCTTACCTTGAGAGGGTGCTTCTAAAATATTGGGATGATCCTATTAAGAACTTTGGAACACACTAGGAGGGATTTAGATAGGGATATAGAGATTGTATTTATTTTCAATGGGATTTGAGTAAACAGGAGGGAGATAATGGGTAGTATTTATAGAAAAAAGATGGGGGATTTCTTTATTAATTTCTAAGATTAGGTTTTAGACTTTATATAATAAAATAATCAAAACCACAAACTATATCATGGTTTTTATCATGGTATCTACCAAAGAGGAGTGGTTTTAAATATTTTATAAGGCCAATAATTGAAATATTTAAAATAATACCCTTGGTGATGTGGAAGTGAGTCATATTTATAGAGAACTGATTTTAAAACCTTAAAATATAATATAAGTTTTTGAGGATTCATTAAGTGTTTATAAAATTAATCAAATAACTTAAAAAACATACTATTTTAATGTGGAAAAATATTTTGGGTCATATATGCCTTTTATAATATTTATTACATTATTTTTGGTCTATTATGATGTTATAATACATAGAGTATATTTATAACATATTTAATTTTTACCCAAAATTTTTATTATATCGAAAAATTATGAAAAAATCAAAAATGAATAATTATGTTATAATTTCAAAAATACTATTTATTTTTTCAAAATAAGCCTATAAATATGAGAATTTACACTTTAAAATCAAAATTCTCATTTATTGAAATATATATATTTTTATGACAACAACAGTTTTCAGACCCTATAAAGATTATATTGGACTCCAATAAATTATATTATCATTTTTTTATAAATATTATTTAATAATTTTATTATATGGAAATAAAAAAAATCAAAATTCATGAATTTATCAAAAATAGTTTTTCAATTAAAACTGTATGGTATCCAAAAATACAATTTTTGTTTCTTCATATCAAAATCTAATTTTTATCAACCCATATAAAATTTTAATAATTAAAAGGGATAAATATAATAATAATTTTATTAAAAGGGGAAATATAAATATCCATACTACTGGGATCTAGATACATAACCCCTTATTACATCAGTGTATACCCTAAGGGTAAGGTGTGTGATAGTGGGGCTTTCTTAGGGTCATTTGGTAAACATGATTTGGACCGTGATCTCAATAATTTTAAACTTCTCCCATAAATAGTTTCATTCATGCTTCATTTTTTTGAATTTCATATTAGTCTTGGTCAACGGAAAAGCCTAGTGATGACATCTTCTATAGAAGCTTTGATAATTGGTCTTAATAGGTTATGATCTTACTGGTCACGGTCATCACTTATTCCATCTGTGTCAATTATAATTTATCATAACCCTCAATATATAATAATATTAATTTTTATTTTACAATGGATATATTATGAACAATTAAGATAATTAACTGTCTTTTAAATCCAATAGTCTATATCGGTCCAAAATAACTAAATTACTGCATGTGTTTTCTAAATATTTCATTTATAAAAGTTTCGGTCATTACATTCTTCACCCCTTTAGAAATTTAACCCTTTAAATTTAATTTAATATGAAAAAATATATGGTTCTACTTCTATTTCATTGCCTCTTCCAATTACCAAGTCGCTTCTTCAAACATGTGGTTTCACCACAACACTTTGATTAGGTGAGTTGTCATGTTTTGTAGAACTGTGTCTCTATGATCTAATATATTCATCAGATGATCCACATAGAAAAGATCATTATCTAAGGGTACCACCTCTAGATTTAGTACATGTGGGGGGTATGGTATGTACTTCCTCCAGAGGGATGCATGGAACACATCATGTACTTGAGATACATTAGGTGGGAGTGCAAGTTGATATTCCATGTCTCTGATGTGATCAAGGGTCTCAAAGGGGTTGATGTATCTTGGACCAATATTTAACTTCTTCCCAAACCTCATGAATTTATTTTATGGTGATATTTGAAGGAAAACCTTATCTCTGATCTCAAGATCTAGGCATCATCGGTGATTTTATGCATAAATTTTATGTTATATTTTCATGGATTTCAAATGATGTTGAATGGTATGAACCTTCTCTATTATATCTTGGATTATATCAGGTCCTATAAACTTATTCCCTCTAAATTCATCCCTAAATATTGGATTCTGACACCACTTCCCATACAAAGCCTCGTAAGGTGTCATTTGAATGCTAAAATCGAATTTTTTGTTATATGAGAACTCTGATGGGGGAAGGTGTTGATCCCAATATCCTTGGAAATCTATTGAACATGATATCATCATATCCTCTAGAGTTTTAATGGTTCTTTCATACTGACCATCTATCTGAGGGTGATAAGTAGTACTGAAACTCAACTGTGTATCCAATGATTATTGAAAGCTTCTCCATAACATAGAATTGAACCTTGGATCTCAAACATATACAATGTAGAGTGTAACTCCATATATTCTTACCACTTCCCTTATATATATCTTGGTGAGTTGGTTGAGGGAGAAATAATCATTTATATAAATGAAATATAATGACTTATAAGTTGGTCAACTACCTCCCATATGGCATTTACTTTAGATGTATTGAGGAGTCCTATAATTAAATCCATGGTTATGTTCACTCATTTCTATACTAGTATGAGAAATGGTTGCATCATACTCTTATAATTCTGTTGTTCAGTCTTGAATTGTTGGCATACCAAGCATTAAGATACAAATTCTGAAATCCCCCTCTTCATGTTATCCCACTAGAAGTTTTTCTTCAAATCTATATACATCTTAGTGCTTCTTGGATGAATAGATAAGGGGGAATTATGTGCATCATCCAGGAGTTCCCTCTTTAGTTCTAGTTTTTATGGGATGCATTTCTGGGTTCCAAACCTTATAACTCTGTCTTTAGAAAAGTTGAACTCTATAATATTCACAACATTTTTCCGTATCCCCACAGTATTTTTTGGGCCTCCTTGATCCTCTCAAGAATGGATGGTTGGTTAGTTATTTGAGAAATGTAGGATGAGTATCCATTTATTATTCCCATGTTCATCCTTTTCATCTCCAATAATATTGGATCCATTTCAATCCTCATTGTGGATAGGGTTATGGGATCCTTTCTACTCAAAGCATCTGGAACTTTTTTTTACTTACCAAGATGATAATGGATTTAATAATCATAATCATTGATCAAATATAACCACCTTCATTGGAACATATTGATATCATTTTGTGTGAATATTTACTTGAGGATTTTATAATACATACATATGTCACACTTCTCCCTATATAGATAATTTCACCAAATCTTCAACACAAAGATCACTGCAGCCAATTCCAGAACATGTGTTGGGTAGTTCTTATCATGGATCCTTAATTGGTGGGAGGCAAAAGATATCACTTCATCAAATTTCATGAGTACACAACTCAATCCCTTTTTTATGCATCATTGTAGATCCCAAAATCCATCCCCACTTGTGGGTAATTTGAGAACAAGTCTGGTTATTAGCCTCTTCATTAACTCTTTAAATCATTCATAACATTTATTAGTCTAGAAAAACATTACTCCCTTATTAGTTGTCTTGGTTAGTGGGCTTTAAAATCATGAAAAGTTTCTCACAAATCAATGATAGTACTCAGATAATCCAAGGAAACTATGGATCTCCATCTTAGATGTTGGTTTAAACCATACTTCAATTTTCACCATCTTAAAAGGATCCATAGATATTATATTTTTGCTGATAACATGCACCAAGAGTGTTACTTTCTCTATCCAAAACTATCATTTACTATACTTATCATATAAATTATCCTTTTATAAGGTCTTCAGTATAGTATTCAAATTTTTCTCATGTTCCTCCTTAATTTTGGAGTGGATAATAATATCATTTATAAAGACTCCAAAAAAATTTCAAGGTAATACCTAAATAATATAGTCATGAATTCTATGAAGATATATGGAGCATTAGTGGGTCCAAATGGAATCACTATGAACTCATAGTGCCCATAACTTTTACGAAAAGCATTCTTTGGGATATCATCCTTATTTACCTTTACTTGATAATATCTCAACCAAAGATCCACCTTAGATAAGTAATGGGATCCATATAGATGATCCAAGTCACCAATCCATGGATGAGGATATTTTTTCTTCATCATGATCTTTTTGATATCATGATAATCAACACATAGGTGCACTGACTCGTCCTTCTTCTTGATAAAGAGGATCGGTGCACCCCATGGGGAAGCACTTCGGTGTATAAACCTTTTATCCAGATTCACTTGTAGTTTATTCTTTATCACTTCAATTTAAATAGTGTTTATTATATGTGGATCCTTTTATATTAGCAATACTTCGAGTATAATCTTTATTGAGAACTCGACCTCATAATTTGGAGGAAGATTAGAAAATTATTCAGGGAATGAATTAGTATATTACCATACAATGGGAATGTCATCGAGGATGATCTTTTCCTAAGTATTAATAATTTAAGCTATATACACTTTATCAAAAGAAAATATTACCCATTCTTGAGATTTTGATACCAAAAGTGATTCATCCTCCTCCTTTCACTTGTATAGAATCATAGGGTGATACGCAATACAAAGGTTAGTTTTATTCTCTCATAAATTTATGTTTTCTCTATATATAGAAATTCAATCCATGTCCATAATTTCATTGAATTCCTTTAAATGAAGTATTACAAGGTTCTCTAGGATTTTCAGCCCAAAAATATGGATAGGTTAGAAGTTATATACTTAGTATGCAATAATTTCCCCATTTTTCATTTTCACGTATAGATCTACTTCCATGTTTTGATGTGGTGTTTTAATAGTTCTACTAAACTTGTGTTATATGATAGAATTTATATAACCATAATCAAAATTTACATTATTTATCCTTGAATGAATAACTAGTGTACATATTACAGCATCATTATTATGATCCACCTTAGTAGTTCTAGTTTCATAAGCTCGCCCTTGATCTCTAGGACTTGTAGGTTGTTTTCATTGGTTATCATCAACAACCATTTCCTTAGTACATTGATTTGTAAAGTTACCTTATTCCTTATAGTTTAAATATTGGACAGAAGGTTGAGGGTTGAATAGAGAATTCCTTACTTCTACCAAATTGGTGGGTTTCTCCTATTGGAATTCTCTAGTTAGGTTCCCTTTTTTTCTACACCTAAAGTATTTCCTTATTCCCTTCAAGAAATTTTCGTGATGCTTCTTCCCACACTTTTAACAAGTGGGGTGTTGGAATTTATTACCCCCATGATATTTCTCTATTTCACAACCAGAATTAAAATACATTATTCATTACCTATCTCCAGACCTATGATACCCAAGAGATTTACTATAATAACCCAAAATGGTATAAATAAAATCCCCCTTATGATTTAATTTAATGTCTTATTATGTAATAAGGTTATAGAAAACACATGAACTTAGTTAGTTTTATTATATCCTATTAAATTTAAAATACCATTAAGAATATTTATTGTTGATAATATATATTTTTAATAGTAATCACATGATTAATATAAATATAGGGTTTTAACAAATCTAATTGACACAGATAAAGTAAGTGATTCCCTCAACCAGTAGGATTGTACCCTATGAAGCCCATTTATCAGAACTACAAAATGAGATAGCATCAATAGGATTTTCCCTTAACTAAGAGTAATCTAAGATCCAACAACTTAAGCATGATTGAAACTATTTTTGGGATAAGTTCAAGCTCCTCAAGATCACGGCCCAAACCATGTACGCTAAACCACCCCATGAAAGTATCACCATCGTACACCTTACTCTTAAGGAGTTTTTTGGTGTATTAAATGGATATGTATCAATACCCTAGTAATATGAGTATGTACATTTTTTTAAATATAATAATGAATATATTTTCATCCTATTATTGTTAAATTATAAATGATTTTCATTTTGATACAATAAAATATAAATTGTATTTTTTGGGTTATATTCAAATTTAATTAAGGATATTATTTTGATGAATTAATTGATTTTTTAAATTAATAAGAGTTTAATAAAATATTATTATTAAATAATTTTTGTTAAAAATAAATTATCATATTATTTTTATGAAGTGAAATGTAATTTTTGTAAGGGTTCAAAACTGTTATTGTAAAAAAAATACAACATTTCTCAATAAATATTAATTATTATTTTAAAAGTGAAAATATAAATATTTATAAAATTATTTAGTTAAAATTAATATTTTTTTGGAATCAATACATCAAAATTATCCAATGGTGAATTTTTTATAATTTACTAAGACAGTCAAATTTTCAGGTAAAAATTAAATACAATATAAATATATGGTGTGTATTATGACATCATATTCAAAAAGTGATGTAATAAATAATATTAAGGGTATCCAATACCAAATATATGTTTTTTAATTAAAATAATTTTATTTTATGTTTATTTTATTAATTTTATAAAGCCTTTGTGAATCCTTCAAAACCACTAATATATTTTATGGTTTTAAAATCATTTCTTTTAGAGTGTGACTCTCCTCCACATAAGCAAGGGTATTATTTTATTAATTTTGGACTTTAGAATTATAAAATAATTAAAATCACTCCCATTTGGAAGAAAATATGGGTAAAAACCATGGGAATATTTTTGGTTTTGGTTATTTTATTATATAGATTCCAAAACCTAAGTTTGAGAAATATTAAAGAAATACCCACTCATTTCCTATATAAACTCACCCAAGATCCCAATTATCTTCATTAAAAATACTTGGATAACATCCTTACTCTACCTTACCCTCTCTAGATGCCTCCCAAGGTTCCCCCAAGCTCTCAAGAAGGTCCTACCAATCATTTTTTTCCACTCACTCAAGTAAGGGATCCTCTCATTCTCCTATTTATTACAGTTTCCATATTATATTTTTCCTTATATTTAAAATTACTAATGTTTAGACATGTATTTACTTGTCCATATTACTAAACATTTTATTTAAAAATTATTATACACCCCTTTCCCTCTCATCAACACATTTTATGAATTTTTAAGTGACATCGTTATGCTGTCGAAATTTCAATGCGATTTTCTATACCAAAACAATTATGTAGTGAATACTATACCGATTTACTATCAAGGGTGTTTACATTTATACACTTATAATTATTTTATTTGGTAATTAAATGTATTTATTACACACTCCTTGATCATGGAATAAAAAGCGATGAAAAATATTCTATGTTTTATGATCTATGTGACACACTTAAGCATGAGAATGGAATGACAGTGATGGGTGCACTCAGAATTATATAGCGCTCCAATACATTGGGTAATTTTTAGTCTCATGAGACATCATGTTGGGACAGGGAGTGAACCTAATTCCTTTATGGGACTTTTTCTATCATGATTTCTTGGCAGTTATCCTTGACCTATGTTTATGATGTAGTGTTTTAAGTTGTTTCCACATTTACCATGTTGCCTTTATGATTATCATGCTATATCATGTCTTATTTTTCATGTTTATGATTCTCACTCATTTTATGCTTCATTGATATGACTATTGTATAAAATTTATTAATTTATTCATGTTATTCCATATTTATTTCTCTTATTTTGATTTATAGCTCACCCCTTTCTTATGTATGTCCCCAGGTTATCCCATGCAATTTTAAGTGCGAGCATGTTAAGGAAGTTTTCAATAAATATGTTTATTTTTCATGTTTTAAATTGTTATGTAATGTACCTAATTCCCAAAAACACTACACTTATCAATCTTATGAGTTTTATTAAGTGTAATCCTATGTAATAAATCATGTATTAATGTGAAATAAAGAGTAGGATTGTTATAGTTGGTATCAGAGGGAAAGTTTAGTTATTTTGGGATTAGGATTAGAAAACTATAGAAAATGCCTTAGGGATAAGACTTAAGTATATGAAAGCATCCCAAAATTTTATTAATTATAGATTAATTGGTTTATCAAGAAAATTAATCCTGATATGGATACTAAAAGTGGATGTGGCTCTGGAATAGATGTACATAGGGGTAAAACCCAAAAACACCGCATTGAGCTAGACTTGACCGATAACTGGTGCACAACAATGGGACTTTATGCACACCTAGTTTGAAACTCTTGGGGAATATTCTTTGGTAAATTCAAAATCTCATTACAAACCATTATTAAGTGAACTAAAAAATTCCAATAAGAATATATTTTAGAAAATATATCATGGATTACAGAGATTCAATCCTAGAAATTCATAAGTTAAGAAATAAATATAATTTATAATTTATCCCTTTAATGTCGTTGGATTCCCATTTATGTGTGTAATAGTTTAAAAATAATCATCCCTAATTTTTATTTTATTCTATATAATGGCTAGAAATATGAGTAATTGGGTGAAAAACCAATGTGAAGGGAAATGTGATGACTACCCCAATGAGATGCCCAACCCAATAGGAGCAGGAATCGAGAACTTCATGAAAATAATCTATCAGCTGACTTGGGATTTAAATATAAACCTAGATCATAAGGATCAACCAAACCCCCTTAGAGAGAACAAGATGCAATTTAGAGCTTTATGTGATAAAGGCATCCTAATTTTAATAGATCTTCTGATCCATTAATAGCGAAAAAATGGATCGACTCCATTGAGAAAATCTTCTTCATCCTTCAATGTTCTCATCAAGATAAGTCTATACTATTTGTTTATCATATTGAGGGTTAAGATGATTAGTGGTGTACATTGATTAAGAATATGAATCCTGAGGAATAGATCTAATCAATGGGGTGGAAGGAATTCTAAAAAAAATCGATAAATATTTTCCTTTAACTCTCCCACTTAAAATGGAAAGGAATTTCCTTTACCTCAAGAAAAAAATATGAATAATCTATAGGGGTATATGAGTAAATCTTCACAAGACTTTCATGATTTTTCCCCTAATTTTTCATTACTTTTGAATTCAATGTTGACCGCTTCTTTGGTATGCTAAAACCTAACCTATGAAAATCTCTGGTGATATGAGAATTTGATAGCTGTGTGGAAATTATCTGATGTTCCCTCAAAGTCAAAATGGAGATCAGTGAATATTAAGGGTATTATAGGGATAATAATTTGAAATCAAAGTTTAATTTTGGAGGTTTTATGGATAAATCTAATGTTTCCAAGAAATTTCAACATCCCACTTGTCAAAGGTGCGAATAGAATCACCATGGAAATTGCTTAAGGGGGATGAGGAAATGCATTTGGTGCGGGAAGGAAGGGAACCTATCCAGTGGTTTCCAATAGTAGAAACCCATTTATGTATTGTAAGAGAGTAATTATCTAGTCAAACCTCAGTGCATTGTTCATTGGTTCAACTGTAAGGAACCAGGGTACTTTGAAAACCAATGCACTAAGACAAGGGTTTTTGGAGACAACCAACAACCTCCAAGAAATCAATGGTGATATTTTTTCATCACAAAAACTTAGGTTTTAATGTCCAAAAATTTCCAAATAATTTTTTTTAATTATATGGAATTATTTTGATACCATAAAATCTGACGGCGCATGATTCTGAGGCTCGGAGTGCTCAGAATGATCCGTCGACGTTTTGTTAAACTTTAAATAGCACGTGTAAGATATTTTCCTAAAAAAGTGTAATAACTATTAAGAGGTTTCCAGGATCATAAATACAAGGGCACTATTGTGTTCAAGATGGCGGTTTTACCCTAGGCGCAACTTAAGTTTAGTCAGCGCAGGCCTCCTGTGAGAAAACCCGAAAATGGCATAATTGTAAATAAAATAATTAAAGACAATTATTTTATTTTTCAAATGATTATAACTCACGAACGGTGACTCATATTAAAAATATGAGACCACCACTGAGATCGTGATGGTATGCTCTCTTTAGGAAGATACTAACATTGGTCAGCACGGTCTACCAGTGAAAGTTAGTTTTTGGTCGTAAATAAAATAATTAAGTGACAATTATTTTATTGTAAAACCCAAAACTTATTAATGGTAACTCAGATTGAAAATCCGAGAGTATCATTGAGTTAGTTGGGGCATGTTATACTTAGATGTATCCTAACCTCGACAGGCTCGGGTTGAGGGTGAACGTAATTAATTTATTAAACTTTTTTTAAGGTACATTTAGTAAACACGTGAGCAGTGTTTTCAAACTTTTGAACCAGTGCTCAGATTAAAAATATGAGGGCACCGTTGAATCTGTTGTGCTAGGATTATCTTAAGGGAGACATTACTTTGACTGTTGTAGGTCTGAAGAAAAAAATATGTTTTGTCACTTTTTAAAAGAAATGAAATAAAATAATTTTATTAATTTATTTTTCTTTCATATCCTCCAATGGACAAGAAGAGTGTGGGGACAACGATTTTCCATGCCAATAAATGGCTTAACCTGCCAATATTAAGTAACAACATCATTGGGTAAATAGGAAGGTTCCTAATTAATGAGCCCCCATTAATTCCCCACATCGTTACTTACCCTACCCCTATTCTATATATATGGAGTTTGGGGAGGGGTATCGGCATAGCTTCGCCAAACAACGAAGTGCTGAAGGAGTGCCGCGACGCTGGACCCTTAGAGGATAGAGCCGATCCCAGTGAGAGGTGACAGGTGTCACCGAACCATGAACTGAAGGGCGACGTATGAGCGTCATTGTTGGGAACCTATTGTGGGAATGAAGAACATGACCCACATTCAAGCGTAGATGTTCTCCAATGGGTTTATGAGGTAGGGGTTATTCTTTTATGCTTTTTAAATGATTTCCTTTTCCCCGTTATTGAATAATACGAAGAACGTGGACCAACTGACTAATAGGTTGATCCGCGATTCATTCGTTTTTGCAGAAGGTTTTTGCGGGGTATCTTGTTGGGTTTTGATTCTTGTTTATTTCAATTGAATTATTAAACCCTCAAATCCCCCCTCATGTTTGTGAGCTAACACGGAGGGTGCGGGCCTAACGAACCCGGCCCGAACCCTCTGCCGCTTTTCTAATCTTACGCCCTCCATGGAAGACTGTCGTCATGGCGGCACCGACCATCTATGAAGGAGATCATCTGCCGACGCACGCTGCAAGAGGAGGCCACGGCACAGAGCTGTGACAGTCATCAGAGCATCTGGCATTGGCCGGTTGAGGAGGAGGTGTGGCGCGTCGTCACGCGTCGCCGGTGAGCAAGAGGTTGCGGCTTGTCAACCACGGAGAATGGAGGAGGTGGCCAGCACGATGTTCAGCTATGGAAAGGAAGGCAGTGCGACCACCATGTCATCGGCGAGTGAGAGGCGGCGCGACCACCGTGCCGCCGGCGAACATAAGTCACAGTCGAACCCGTGCCTCTGGCAGGTTTCGCGGCATCGCCGCTTCGCAAACCGAACAGCCTCTGGGATGTTCGGGAGTTTGGGAGACCAGGGGGTCACACCCCCCACACCGGCTAGGGTGGAACGAATAGTGGGCTATGCTCCACCAAAGACCGGATCACGCCCCACCTCGGGACGATCCACGCTCCACCGTGGTCGGGCCACCACCCTTCCAGGTTGGGCCACCCCTTTGCAGGTCACCCCCTTGTGGGCCGAGCCACCCTTTTCAGAAAACCCCCCTTTCGGTCCGGGCCGAGCCCGTCGTGGCCCAGCCCATACTAGGTCCGGTTAAGTCAGTCCGACCGGGTCAGACCGGGATCGGGCCCAACCGAGCCCATAATCACATAAAGGGTCATATCTTGAGAATTGGGTGTCCGCTTGATGAACCGTCTATGGCATTGTGACCCTTAGATCGAGACGGTCCTTTTGGTATACTCCACTTGAGTTTTGGAGACAGTTGGAGTATGGCCGGGTTGGATCAAACCCAAATCCAACCAGGCCCTAGAACTAAAACTCTTTTAACTCATAGATCGGGCATCCGATTGACGTGTCGTCCGTCGTGTTTGAACCCTTACGACATGATGGTCCTTTGGGTTACTCCTTTGTGGAGATCAGCAGTGGTTGAGTTATGACCTATATCTTGAGTGGTAGACTCTATGGAACTTGAGCGCACCGGGTGCGAGGAATCCAGTGGCTGGCGGTGAGGCGGAGGTTGGAGACAGATCATACGGAGGTTAGTACCGAGTGACCCTGTGTGGGTCAGCACCTAGTGGTTCTATGTGGATCAGCACCTAGAAGTCCTGTGTGAATCAACACCTCACAACCCAATGAGGATCAGCCTTATAGAATCCCGTCATGGTTCAATAATATACCGATCCTGGGTGGATCAAATCCTGAGTGGGTCATTGCAGGGGTTAGTTACCTATTAACTCTGGATGGGTCGGATCCTGTGTGAATCATTTCGGGGGTTAGTAACTTTCGATCCTATGTGGTTCAAACTCTGTATGGTTAGAAGCAGTGTCTCTTGATAGAATAAGATGATCTAACTTCATGATTAATCATATGTACTTCTATACTTCACTAAAAACCTGGTTTGAGCTGAGACTCTTTTTTAGTTTTGTTTATTACTTTGTGCTTTGTGATTTAGATCATGCTTTGTGGTTTTCTTTGTGAAATTATGAGAGACCTTCAGGGGTATTGAGGTCCTTACTGGGTATTGTTATACTCACCCATGCACGGGCTTCACGCGCACCTTGTTGTGTCTTGTGCAGACGATGAGCAGTTGGCTAAGGTTTGAGGAAGCCAGGACTGGACAGTGCTCAGAGGCGGACCATTGGTGTGACATGACGCGGGGACTACTGATTGTGATTTTTACTTACCCTTCGGGTAGGATCTATGTTGGATGATCTAGAATCTTCTTTTCACCTTTAAGTTGTTTTGTACTTTTCAGTTGTACTTGTACTTTTCTAGTTGGGCTTATATTCTGGCCCCTTTACTTTTAGTACACTTTTACTATAGCAGTTTACTTCAGAGTCGCTTCTTTTTGTGTTCTTAGACAATGTGTTTGTACAGGTTTAAAGGTAATCCCTTCCCATTTTAGGGAATATTCCTTTTTTTGCTAGTCACCAGCCCCGATCCTATGGAAGGCGGGCTTGGGGTAGTCATGGCATGGGCCCTGGGGATGGTTCGTGACAAAGTGGTATCAGAGGAGTCGGTTCTACCAAAGAACTAGGACTCTGATATTTTCAATGTAGTAATAGTGTTAAGTGTTATGAGTGTGGTTTTTAGTTCAGGGAGTCCAATGTTGGTGTGGCGGCCGATGTATCCATACACCAGGACCCTGAATTCTGATTTCTGACTCAATGCATGAAAACACTGATTGCATGTGTTTTTGAAAAGTTTTTCTTTTGATTTCTTTGGAGTCATCTCACCAGGTATAACTTAATGATAGTGGTGCACCTGTTCTATATCAAGATGTCGCCACGTATATAGCCATCCAGGATTCTTGAGAGAGTACACGATGACTACCCATTGAGCGATGAGGCTCCAGTGTAGGGCCCTCTTAGTGTGTTGGCACCTTCGGGTGGTTTACCAGTAGAACCACCACCTGTTGGGCAGTAGTTACCACTATCTGCACTGGCAGACGGTGCACGCTGACTGAGTTCCTTGAATGAGTTCCAGCGGCAGAGGCCTTTGAGTTTTCGAGGTGAGAAAGATTCCCAGGCAGCTGAGGACTGGATGGAGTCTATGACTAGAGTTTTCTGCCTAGTTGAGACACTAGTAGAGAAGATGGTGATCTTAACTTCTAGTCGTTTCCAGTGCGTGACCATGAGGATGGTCCGTAGGGTGAAGAAGATTTGGTACAAGGATCGTTGCCTGAGATGGTACCTTCGGGTAGTGTGACGGCTATATCACTACCCATTGGTCATCAGTTACAACCGGAAGAACTGGTAGAGGACACTTGTAGGATTAGTTCCTTACATGTGTTTCAGCATTAGATATGCCTCAGGTTCTGAGGCGAGCCCGACTCACTGGCAGCTAAGGACTGGCTTGAGGAGGTGGTCGAGTTTCCATCTATCCAGGGAACCATTCGATCAGATGGTGTTCCTAGTAGAGAGCCTTCTATGTGGCTCAGCCAGACAATGATAGGGTTTAGGTTACCCTGATCTTGCGAAGAGGTGACTTTTCTGTGGACAAACTTGAGAACCTTCCTCAAAGAAGGGGGTCTCTTTCCATAAAGAGATAAGGGGTGGATGACATGTCGGTATTTGAGTATTCATTGAGGCATACCAACCATCCCAGGTACTTGAAGAATATAGTACGGTCAGTGCTTCATGGCTCGGACCTCCAAGTGAGGTGCGTTTAGGAACATCTGAGCCAGCACTACTCCTATATGCATTTCTACTTATGTTAGGGTTCTAGAGAGAACCATTATGGTTGAATGTTATTCGGATGAGTAGATACAGCTAGTGAATGTTAGCAGTGGGGAAGTAGGAAACTGATGCCAGTCTCATAGACTTGGGCGTGTAAAATGTTTTGGGAAGAGGAAATGATAAGAACATATGAATATGCAGGGCAGTATACGTGGAAGAGGATCTAGGAGAGCAGCAAGAGGTGGTACACATTTTGATATGTTACAACCACCACCCCAATGATGTCCCCACAAAGCTCAGGGAGATGGATGATAAGGGGAGTAGTTGTATATGGTCAAGGAGTGTGACCCAAGGGCTCCATGAATGATTAGAGTTATGGCTTATGTCTATTACTAGCTATCGTATTAATAGACATAGGGACTAGTCATTCCTTCTTTCCATGAATCTTGTTCAAGACCTAGAGTTTTCGGTTAAACCATTGACTTGACCCTTATTTCTAGAGATACCTTTGAGAGGATACTCAATCATCACACTTATGCTGATGGTGTGATCTGACCCTTGAGATGAGAGTTTCAGTTAGAACCTCTTGGTGTCAGCATCGAGGCCTTATGACGTTAGTTTGGGTATGGACTAGACATCCACAGTTCATACTCAGATTGACTGTATTAGGAAAAAGGTTTTTGGTTTATCTACAATATTATGATGGGTTTTTCCTTTGTCGGAAAAAAAAGGAAACCCAACCAGTATGGGATAAACTCATGCATGGGAGGGTGCAGCCAATCACTCTTGTGTCGGCCAGCCTTACCCTCGTAGCAGCGGTAGTTTTGGGTTTTCAGTTCCCAATAGGAGTGGTAGAGTGTGGGAACATCTTTTCAAAATATTTTTCTAGGATTACCTTCCCAAAGGGAGAGGGACTTATGATTTGGTTGGGTACTACCGATATTTTGAACCATACATCTCCAGGGTAGTGGTACCCTTGTCAGCTTTGACAAAGAATTGGGAGCCTTTCCTGTGGATGGAGAAGTGTCAGCAGAGCTTTTAGAAGGACCTGAACTTGAGACAGCAACGATGGCTAGAGTTCCTCTAGGACTATGACTTTGAAATAGTCTATACTCCTGGGAAGGGGAATGTGGTAGAAGATTCACTCAGTAGGAGATCTAGTCTACAGCTGTTGAGCGAGGCGTCAAAGCAGATAGTCGTGTTGTAGATATCCTTTGGAGTTAAAGATGGATCATCTTACCTCCAATCTATAACTTTCACTCCCCCAATTCTTCAGTGAATTCGGGAGGCACGGCTTGGGACGTTGACTACGAAGCTCGATGTGCTCAGATATCCTCATGACGGTCTCTTGAAGGATTTTATGAAGGTGGGTAGTATGTCATCCTCTTTAGAGGATGCACTATGGTGCCAGTGATGCTTCAGGAGGAGGTGTTGAGGGAGGTCTATACATCCCCTTTAAGGGTGCATCCTGGAGTGACAAAGATGTACCAGGACTTTTGGCATCCGTACTAGTGGCTAGGGATAAAGGAAACAGTGGAAACATTTGTATCACGATGCCTCACTTTTCAGTAAGTGAGGACTACACAGAGCCGGTAGAAGTCTTATGCTGATAGGAGGAGGGAGACCATGTCTTCCTATGGGTCTCACCTCGACGAGGTTTGCAGAGATATGGCTAGGGTGGCAATTTATCTCTGAGGTTCATCAGACCTTTCAAGATTCTCATAAGAGTAGGCGAGGTGGCATACCATCAATGTCTTTCCCCACAGATGCACTGGGTGCATAATGTTTTCCATGTATCGCAGTTGAGGAGATGCATGCATGATCCATCACACATTATCGACTAGGTCGAGCTGGACTTTGATGATGGGGAAATGTTTGTGAAGGTTCCAGTAGAGATTGAGGATCGACATGAGCGAGTCCTTCATGGGTGATCAATATCTCTAGTGCGCATTTGCTGGTAGCATGGGAACCTCCAGGAGAGCACATGGGAGAAGGAGGCTCAGATTCATGCTCAGTACCCTCATTTTTTTGATTTGCCTTTGTTTTGGATTTCGAGGATGTAAATCCCAAAGGTGAGGAGAATGTAAGGTCCCAGAATTTCTGTATAATTTTTTTTAATTATATGGAATTATTTTGAGACCGCGAAATCTTACAGCATGTGATTCTGAGGCCCGAAGTGCCCAGAATGATCCGTCAAAGTTTTGTTAAACTTTAAATATCACATGTAAGCAGTTTTCTGAAAAAAGTGGAATAACTCTTAAATGGTTGCCTAGATCAGAAATATAAGGGCACTGTTGTGTTCCGGATGGTGGGTTTATCCGAGGCCGAACTTAAGTTTAGTTGGCGCAGGCCTCCTCTGAGAAAACCTGAAAATGGAATCACCGTAAAAAAAATAATTAAATAAAGTTATTTTATTTTTCAAATGCTTATAACTCATGAACGGTGACTCAGATTAAAAATCCAATACCACTGCTGAGATCGTGAGGGTATGCACTATTTATGAAGATACTAACATTTTCCAACATGGGCAACCAGTGAAAGTTAGTTTTTAGCTGTAAATAAAATAATTAAGTGACAATTATTTTATTGTAAAATCTAAAACTTCTAAACGGTAACTCGAATTAAAAATCTGAGAGTATAATTGAGTTTGTTGGGGCGTTTTATCCTTAGGCAGAGCCTAACCTTTACCAGCGCGAGTCGTGGGTGAACGTAATTAATTTATCGAACTTTTTTTCAGGTACACTCAATAAACGTGTGAGGGGAGTTTTCTAACTTTTGAACCGATTCTCGGATTAAAAATCCAAGGGCACTGTTAAATCCATAGTGCTGGGATTCGCTTAAGGGATAATTTACTTTGACCACAGTAGGTCTGAATAAAAATTTATGTTTTGTGAATTTTTAAAAGAAATGAAATAAAATAATTTTATTAATTTATTTTTCTTTCATATCCTCCAACGGACAAGCGGAGTGTGGGGCCAGCGATGTATCATGCTAATAAATGGCTTGACCTACCAATATTAAGTAACGACGCCATTGGGGAAATAGGAAGGTTCCTAATTAATGAGCCCCCATTAATTCCCCACATCATTACTTACCCTCCCCCTCTCCTATATATATGGAGTTTGGGGAGGGGTATCAGCATAGCTTCGCCAAACAATGAAGTGATGAAGGAGTGCCACGATGAAGGACCCTTAGAGGATGAATTTGATCCCAGTGGGAGGTGACGGGTGACACTAAACCATGAACCGAATGGCGACGTATGAGCGGCGTCATTGGGAACCTGTTGCGGGAACAAATAACACAACCCACCTTAAATCGTGGACATTGTCCAACGGGTTTACGAGGTAGGGGTTATTCGTTTACACTTTTTAAATGATTTTCTCTTCCACATTCTTGAATAATATGAAGAACACGGACCAACTGACTAATGGGTTGATCCGAGATTCATTCGTTTTTGTGGGAGGTTATTGTGAGGTATCTTGTAGGGTTTTGATTCTTGTTTATTTCAATTAAATTATTAAACCCTAAAATCCCCCCCTCATGTTTGCAAGCTAACGTAGAGGGCGCGGGCCTAACAAACCCGGCCTAAACCCTCCACCACTTTTCTAATCTTATTCCCTCCATGGAAGACCACCAGCACAGCGGCACCGACCGGCTATGAAGGAGGCCATGCATCGACACACGCTGCAAGAGGAGGTCGCGGCACAGAGTCGCGAAGGTCATCGGAGCGGTCGGCACCGGCCAGTCGTAGAGGAGGTGCAGTGCACCGGCACGCGCCATCAGTGAGAAAGAGGTCACGGCTCGTCAGCCACAGCAAACGATGGAGGCGGTCGGTAGGACGGTCGGCCATAGAAAGGGAGGTGGTGCGACTACCTCACCACTGGAAAACAAGAGGCAGTGCGACCAGTGTGCCACCGGAAAACAGAAGCCTCGGTTGAAGCCACGGAAGAGGCCGAAACTGCACCTTCGGTGGGTTCTGCGGCGCCCACGTGGTGATGCCACTTCGCAAACTGAACGGCCTTTGGGCCGTTCAGAAGTTCGAGAGACCAAGAGCTCACACCCCCGGCGCCAGCTAGGTAGGACCCCAAAGCGGGCAGCGCTCCACCTCAGACTGAACTGTGCCCCACCTTGGGTCAGTTCGTGCTCCACCGCGGTCGAGCCGCCGCCCTACCGGGCCGTCTTTGTACCGGTTCGCCGCCCTATCGGGCCACCCCCTTGCGGGTCGGGCCACATCCTTGCATGTCGGGATGCCCTTTGTGGGCCACCCCCCTTGCGGGTCGGGCCAGACCTTGAACCAATGGTCCGAGCCCACCATGGACCAACCAAGACCATGTCTGGCCGGATCAGTCCGACCGAGTCGGATCGGACCCAGTCCCAACCGAGCCCAGGATCACATAAAGGGTCATATCTTGAGAATCAGGTGTCCGCTTGATGAACTATCTATGGCACTGGGACCCTTTTATCGAGATGGTCCTTTTGGTATACTCCACTTGAGTTTTGTAGATAGTTGGAGTATGGCTGGGTTGGATCAAACTCAAATCCAACCGGGCCCCCGGAACTAAAACGCTTATAACTCATAGACTGGGTGTCTGATTGACCCACCGTCTATCATGTTTGAACCCTTACAATATGATAGTCCTTTTTTTTACTCCTTTTTGGAGCTCAGTAGAGGTTGAGGTACGATCGATATCTCAAGTGGCATACTCTACGGAACTCGAGTGCACCGAGTGCGAGGAATTGAGTGGCTAGCAGTGAGGTGGAGGTTGGAGACAAATCATACAGAGGTTCGTACCGAGCGACCCTGTGTGGGTCAAAACATAGAGGTCCTGTATGGATCAGCACCTAGCGGTCCTGTGGGGATCAGCATCTAGGGGTCCTATGAGGATTAGCACCTAGCGGTCATGTGCGGATCAGCACCTAGCGGTCCTGTGTGTATCAGCACCTAGCGGTCCTGTGCGGATCAGCACCTAGTGGTCCTATGTGGATTAGAACCTCGCGACCCGACGAGGAATAGCCTTAGAGTGTACCATCATGGTTAAGCGATATACCAATCCTGGGTGGATTAGATCCTGTGTGGGTCATTGTGGGGGTTAGTTACCTATCGACTCTGGGTGGGACGAATTCTGTGTGGATCATTGTGGGGGTTAGTACCTTTTGATCCTATGTGGGTCAGACTCTGTATGGTCCGAAGTAGTGCCTTTTGACATAATAAGATGATCTAGCTTTGCGAATAATCATCTGTACTTCTATAATTCACTGAAAATCTAGTTTGATTTGAGATTCTTTTTGAGCTGTGTCTATTGCTTTGTGCTTTGTGATTGAGATCATGCTTTGTGGTTTTCTTTGTGGAATTATGAGAGACCTTCGGGGGTCTCGGGGTCCCTACTGGGTATTTTTATACTCACCCTTGCACGGGATTCACCCACGCCTTGTTGTGTCTTATGCAGACGATGAGCAGCTGGGATTAGGTTTGAGGAAGCCAGGACTGGATGGTGCTTGGAGGCGGACCATTGGCATGACGTGGCATAGGGAAAATTGATCGTGAGATGTACCTACCCTTCAGGTAGGATCTGTGATGGACGATCCAGGAGCTACTTTTCACCTTTTAATTGTTTTGTACTTTTCAGTTGTACTTGTACTTTTCCAGTTGGACTTGTATTCCGGCCCCTTTACATTCAGTACACTTTTACTACAGTAGTTTACTTCACAATTGCTTCTTGTTGTGTTCTCGGACTGTGTGTTTGTACAGGTTTAAAGGCAAAGTCTTTCCGTTTTAGGGAATATTCCTTTCGGTGCTAGTCGTTAGCCCCTGGCCTATGGAAGGTGGGTTTGGGGTAGCCACAGCACGGGCCCTGGGGGACGGGTCGTGACATAGGTGGATCCCAAAAACAAAGTGGTGATAAATATTCTAGTTATTCATTCAATAATAGTGAACATACTTTTTGATTCTGGTTTTATGCATTCCTTCCTATCATGAAATTTTAGTAGAACTATTCAAACACCACCACAAATCATGGAATCAGAGTTGTTTGTGAAAATAGAAAATGAGGAAATTATTGCATCTCAAGTATATAACTCCTCTAGTATCATAATTTTTTATTTGAACCTCCCAGAAAACCTTTTCATACTCCCTTTGGTGAAATTTTATACAATTATAGGTATGTATTGTCTTTCCCTATATAGAGCCAACATAAATTTCCATGAGAATAAAATTACTCTCCATATCATGAATCGTCCTCCAATTCTATACAAGTGCAAGGAGGAGGATTAATCTTATTTAGCACCAATATCTCAATAATTGATATTATAATCCTATGAGAAATCATATCTAGCTCAAATGATTGATTTTAAGGAAATAATCATCCTTGAAGACATTCTCATTGTGAGGGAATATGCGGATGTGTTTCCTGAGGAATTTCATGGTCTTCCTTCTGGCCAAGATTTTGAATTTTCAATCGACCTTATACCTAGGGAATTTCCATTATCCAATACTACATATAGAATGGTTGTTTTAAAACTTGAGGAGCGGAATAAACAACTATAGGAGAATATGGATAAAGGGTTCATATAACCAATTTCTTCACCATGGGGTGCACCAATCCTATTCATCAAAAAGAAGGATGGGTCAATGCACCTTTTCATTGATTATCATGATCTCAACAACATCATGATAAAGAAAAGGTATCCTCTTCCATGGATTTATGAATTGTTCAATCAGCTACATGGAGCCTAATACTTATCCAAGGTGGATCTAGGGTTGGGGTATTACCAAGTCAAGGTGAAGAAGGAGGATATCCCAAGACTGCTTTTCATATAAAGTATGGGCACTATGAGTTCATGGTAATTTTATCCGTACTCACTAATCCTCCATAAATATTTATGGTCTTGATGAATATAGTCTTTAGAGATTACCTCAAAAATTTTGTGGTAGTCTTTATAGATGATATTATAATATTATCCAAAACCAAGGAGGATCTTGAGGATCATCTGAGCACTATGTTAAAGACCTTATGAAATGAGAAAATTAATTCAAAGTATAGAAAATGTGAGTTCTGGTTGAAGGAAGTCTCGTTCTTGGGGCATATCATCATAAGAAATGGGATATCTATGGACCCTTCAAAGATAGAATCAATTAAAGGATGGTAAAGGCCAACATATGTGATAGATATTTGTAGTTTTATTGGATTATTTGGTGTAACATCCTG
Source organism: Viscum album (assembly GCA_963277665.1). Lineage (NCBI taxonomy): Eukaryota > Viridiplantae > Streptophyta > Magnoliopsida > Santalales > Viscaceae > Viscum > Viscum album. The sequence goes on along the minus strand of OY728155.1, from coordinate 157,496,243 downwards.
ACCCAGGTGCTACACATCGGTTTCCCAATCAAGTCCACTATGTGACCTCAAGAACACATCATCATACACCATAGGTTGTCGACTAGTAGCGAGGGTCTAGTATCGATAATGGGGAGATTATACCCCCCCCCCCTTTTTATCAGAGTAATACACCAGTGAAAATAATAAAAATAACCAAATGAAATGACATAAACAATATGATACCACTATCAAAAGATAACCAAAATTGGAAATACAATATCAAAACTGAATAGTATATATGCTATGCTAGAGTATGTGCCAAGTCTAAAAATGCAAATCAAAATTAAAGACATTGAAAACTCCCAAGTGAATCCCAAACCATGTCTAGTTTCCTCATACTTGGTCCATCCCAAATCAGTTATCTAACATAGGGCCTTTTTTCTTATCCTAACCTATAAACATGAAGTATATTCAGGTACCGATCAAGCAGTCTGAGTAGGGTGTGAGTAAAACTCAGTAGGATACCAACAACAACGTCTAAGATAATATTTAGTCAAATAATAGTGTATGTTGTTGTATAAAGAAATAATTACAATGAATAAGTAAACATTTAACATGTTATCAATTAATCTTTATTTAACCACATAAACCCCAGGGTTCCCATAGACACTCATACCTCAATATCTGCTTCGGCCCAAGCTAGATCTCAAACTATCCCTGAAGAATATCATATTTTAGAATGACATTGTTACCATTCTTTTTTATTAATTAACACATTAATTCCACTAATACCATTCATTGTTCTATATGATATGAATTTCCATGTTACCATCCATAATCACAATTAATACATGAATGAAACGGTTACCATTCATTGTTCTATATCATATGAATATCCATGTTACAATTCATAATCATAATTAACACATGAATTACACTATTACAATTCATTATTCTATATTATATGAATTTCCTTGTTACCATTCCTAATAACAATTAAAAAATGAATGAATCTATTACCATTCATTATTTTATAACTCATATGAATTTCCATGTTATAATTCATAATCAAAATTAAAATCTGAATTTCCATGTTACCATTCATAATCACAATTCAAATATATCACAACACATTAATTAATTCACAAATTAATTAATCAAATTAACTAATTGGATATTCAAATCATCCAATTAATTAATATTCTTGTTCCCGTTACTAAATCAAAAATTAGTTCATCACACCAATACCCTTAATTAATTCCCCAATTAATTAATCACATCAATTCCATTAATTAATTCAAAAATTAATTAATGTTCTCGTTCCCATTACTAATTCAACAATTAGTTCATCACACCAATCCCCTTAAGTAATTCCACAATTAATTAAGCACATAAATTCCATTAATTAATTCACCAATTAGTTAATCAATATTCACAAACTCAATATTCCATAATTAATTAAACAATTAATTATCCCATTCACATTCTCGTTATCCCGTAACTAATTGAAAAATTAATTATTCAATTCATAATTCAATATTATGATAATTAACTCAAAAATTAATTATTCCTAAATCAAAAATCTCAATATCTCATAATTAGATCAACAATTAATTATCTCATATCAATAATCTCAATATTTAATAATTAACTCAACAATTAATTATCCAAAGTCTATAGTCCCAATATCCCTAACTTTAAATTTTCCTCAATTAATTAATTCAAAAAATTAATTAATTCAATAAAAACACAATTTTTAAACATTTAATAGAAATAATGAAATTACATACACATAATTATAATCAAGACTTTGGGATTTGAATTGTAAACTACCTACCTCAATTCATTTATGAGCAATCACTTAATGGAAATCCGCAATTTGAATGGAATAACGACATAGTGTGAGATCCAGATCTAAAACAAAGAGGGGTGTGAAGATCTTTAATATGAGATTCTAATCACGAATAATGGAGATTGTAATGGCTTGGAATATATCTATAGTTCTCTAAAATATTGAAATAAATGTTAGGGTTAAATGGGGTTTGATTTGGTATTAAAACGGGGGCTTGGGAAATTTTAAAATAAATTTTCATGTTAATTTAATTTACACCCACGGTTTGCTGATCAGGGTGCATGATTTCCTCTAACCATGCACCTTAACTGTGATCCACTTTCAAGGGGGTGCATGGTTACTCCTTTTAAGGCACACGGTTTGACAAACCATTTGCTATCCAGGAAAAACCTTTATGTCCAGGGTTTCACGATTTTCTGGGCCAAGGTGCATGGTTAGGGAAAACTATGCACCAACCATGCACAACCCTACTTCATAATTTTTTCTCAAATTTTTACCCAAAAACACTCCAAGTTATAACCCAAATAGAATGTACTCAACACAAGAAAAAAAATACTTATAAATGTGCCTGAGACATCTCTAGAAAAGGTCATGGTTTCACAATCTCCTCACCTTATAATAGCTTATCCTAGATTTTTACTCCCAAGCATCTCAAAAATTTTGAGTCATATATATTGGGTCACTAATCCCTCATATATGCCTTTATCTCCCAAGTTTCCTCTTGAACACGGCCATGTTTCCACTATACATGAACTATCGGCATGGTCTTTCCCTGCAACACTTTATCATGGTGATCTAACACATGTATCGGATGCTAATCAAAGGATGAATCTATTTAAAGCTCAATAACATCCACATCGATCACATGAGAAGGATTGGGGTGATACCATTGAAGTTTTGAACCATGGAAAACATCATGAATAGCACTGTATCTCTATGGAAGATCCAATCAGTATGTTGTCAGCCTGATTCTCTCAACCACCTCAAATGGTCCAACGAACCTGGGTGACAACTTTCTATATCTCTGTATCCTATGGTGACCCAATATAGAAGACACCTAAAGGAATAAATTTTCACCCTCTGTAAACTCTAGGGTTCATTTTCATCTATTGGAATACAACTTATGTCTACTCTGGTCCATAGCCATATGCTTCAGAATCAACTGAACCTACTTCGACATCTCATGTGTGAGACTCGGTCCCAATAACTCTAACTCACCATCCTCCATCCAGCATAAATTTGATCTGAAAGGACTACCATAAATAGCCTTGTATAGTTCCATCTGAATAGTTTCTTAATAATTGTTGTTATAGTAAAACTCCACCAAAGATAGGTGATTTTTCCAGGACCCACCAAAGTCTATGACACATGCCTGTAGCATATCCTCAAGAACCAAAATGTGTTTTTTGACTTCCCATCTATCTGTGGGTGGAAATTTGTACTCAATAAAACCTGTGTACCAAGAACCCTCTATAATACCTACCAGAAGCATGAAATAAAATGTTATTAATGGTCTAAAACAATAGTCTATAGTACCCCATACAGACAGAATATTTCTCGAACATACAAATATCTTAGCTACTCTACTGAGAAAGTATCATGTATATACAAGAAGTGTACTACCTTCATCAGTCTGTCCACAACAACCTAAATAGTGTCATTATTCTAAGGAATCCTTATGAGATCCACCAAAAAATCCATGGTCGCATCATCCCACTTCCATTCCAGAATGGGAAATGGATGTAGTAAACCACCAAGTTATTGATGCTCAGCCTTCACTTGCTAACAGGTGTAACATCATGTCACAAACCCTGCTATCTCCTTTTTCATGCTCATCCACCAAAACTATCAATGTAGGTCACAGTGAATTTTGGTCACACCTGTATGTACCACCCACTTTGAGGCATGAAACTCATGCATCATCTCATCTTGCACACTCATAGGCACCACAAAATGATTCCTAACTTAGATTATATCATCTTCATTTATGCTCCAACCAGAAGTTAAATCCCCACCTTCAAGGCTTTACCTTTAGGTCAAACAGTTCGGATCCTCATACTATTTGTCCCTGATCCATATCAAAAGCAAAAATTCCACTGAAAATAATATGAGATTCATCTTCCCTCGACGCTTTTAAACCAAAATATGCATCTCATCTAGAAAATTCATCATCTTCTACTCAGCACTAGACTCATGAACTGCCTAATTCTAAGTTTTCCTACTCAAAGCATCAGCCACACTATTTCCTTATAAAAGTGTATATGCTAGATCAAAATCAAACTACTACATATAATCAACCCTCCTCCACTTAGAGAGATTCAAATCTTTCTGTGAAAATATATACTTTAATATATTGTTATTTTTATACACTATAAACTGTTCTCCCAAGAGATAATGTCGCAAAAACTTCAAATCATAAACCAACACAACTAACTCGAGGTCATGTATAGGGTATTTCCATTCATGAGGCCTAAAATGCTAATATTATTATGCCACAACTAGATCTCCCTACATCAACACTACTCTAAGTCCAATCACATAAGCATCGCAAAACATCATATAGTCCTCACTTGGCTCAGGTAGGATCAATATTGATGTCGATGTCAAGTTATTCTTCAACTCTTGGAAGGCATCCTTACATGATTCCATCCATTAAAACTTTATCCATTTCTTGTTCAAGCCTAATAGTTGTGCTCCCAGTCAGGAAAAATCATGGATGAATCTCAAATAATATCCAGCTAACCCCAAAAAGCTTTGGATATCGAACACGTTTTTTGGCTACTCCCAAGAAACCACTGCCTGAACCTTCTCTTGGTCTATTGACACACATTCCTCTAAGATGATATGACCCAATAATTGTACTTGATCAATTCAAAAATGAAACTTAAATATCCTGGCGTGTAGATGATGCTCTCTCAGTGTACTCTAGACGATGTCAAGGTGTTGGGCATATTCATCGTGAGTCTTGGAGTACACCAAGATGTCATCCATGAACACTACTACAAACTGATATAGGTACGGATAGAATATTTTTTTTCATCAAATAAATGAACACTATTGGTGAATTCATCAACCCAAGAAGCATTACAATGAACTTGTATATTCCATACCTAATTTTGAAAGTAGTTCTCCATATATCATAACTAGGAACTCTCAACTGGTGATACCATGAGCTCAATTTTGTCTTGGAAAAGACATAATCTCCCCTCGACTAGTCAAAAAGTTCATTGATGTTCATAAGAGGATACCTCTTCACTTTCATATGGTTCAACTTATGGTAATCAAAACATAAGCGTAAACTCTCATTCTTTTTATTGGAAAACCAAACTGGCGAACCCCAAGGTGACGTACTCAGTTGGATAAACCCATTATCCTCCAACTCCTCCAGTTGAGTCTTGAGCTCTTGAAGCTCTATTTATTAAATTTTTTATGGTGGAATTGAAACTAGATTAGCCCACATCATTAGGTCAATTGTAAATTTTACATATCTATTATGTGGAATCCATGATAAGTCTTCAGGAAACACATCCTGAAACTTATCCACTACAGGTGGAAATAAATCCTATTTCACACTCCAATAATCCAACAATAAACTAGAGACCTTGGCTATGATCTCTATTAGTTGCTAAGTAATTTTCCCTGCTCATCCTTCCTGAATATCCCACACTCCATGTTGAATGTAACTGTCACTTGTAGGAGATGTGAATGTCACTCTCCTCTAATAACAATCTATGTGGTATCATTATACTACTAACTAGACCATACCCAAAATTAGTTTGAATCCTAACATGTAAATAATATAGAGATCCCATAGAAAATGATACTCCCCGACTTCAAGAGAACACCCCTTACACAAACAAATATCTCTCGATCGTACTCCCAATGGTGTATTTATCATCATAACCCCACTCAAAAAACTATAACATGAGGCTCAAACCATTTACAAGTTTTGTAGAAATAATGTAATGGGACTCATCAGTATCAAATAAGGAACTATATAATGTAGAATCTATAAGAATAGTACCTCTCACTATCGACGATCCAGTCTCTCTATCCAAAAGAGTATGCTGAATTTCATGAAACTGTCCTGTCCCACTTCCATGTGATGTGACCTGAGTCCCTTATGTTGTGCCACTCTATTAATATAGGAGGTATTTCCTAGAAGAACCACATCCACTACCTCTACCGTCTTTTCCTATAGAACTCCATCTTCTATATTGATATGGTGCTGAAGTTACCCTTTCCTCACCCCGGTTCTGTCTAGATCTTCCGTCACTACCCATATATTGAAGATTCCTATTGAACCTATGTAGATGCCCTGTCTTACCACAACCTAGGTACTCTACTGGTTCTCATGGAACTATCTTTAGAAGTTTCATGACATACCACACTGGTGACATATCACATGGGTAAAGTACTATGTGATTGACCCTTCACCCTTGGTACTCTTCTTGCTATCTACCTGAGTAACATTCTTTTAATGACAATTCCTGCTCTTGGAATTCATACCTCCTAATCATCCAGCATAAACCACTTTTCCTATACTAGAAGCCTCCCTCACGTTTTCCTCATCTATGAGATCCTGATCCAACACCTCTGTAAATTTCTTTAACTAAAAGAGGTTAACTTGGGACTTAATCTCACATTTAATCCCATCCCGTAAATGCCTCACCATAGATGTCTCATCCCCTTCCAATGTTGAATCAAATCACTTAAAATCTATAAATAATCCAGCAAAGTCCATCATGGAAATGTTCCCATGAGTCGATCACATAAACTTGGCTTCTCTCTCCTTCCTTAGCGTCTTTGGATAGAAGTGCTCCAAGAACTTATCTAAAAAGTCCTTCCATAACATACCATAATCCTATCCAGTTTGAGCCTAAACATACCGCCAGTTCTTCACTGATCCTTGTAGAATATAATCATCCAACTTGACCCTCCTCTCAGTAGGAATCTCTAAATGTTCAAGTATAGTCTTGATGGACTCAATCCAGAACTCAACTCCCTTAAGTCCACCTTATACAGTAAAAGTCAGAGGGTGTTGCAATTATAACTCACACGTGAGGTCATAAATACTCCTCACACCCCTCCCTAGGTATCTTTCTATAAACTTCAATAAGAGAGTGAAGTTCTCTAGGAACTACTCTCCTGCTTCCTCACCTGTTACTATTGGTGCCTCGGGTTCCACTACTGGTAGATCATCTCTAGTTATATTCTCATATCATCCTCTAAAAAATCACCATTGTGGAGGCATATATCTAAAATTAAAAACACATGTCTCGAGAAACATAATACCAATTTATCATGTTTACATAAGATTAAAACATGACAAGTAATAACAAGTCTCTTTTCCCCAAACCTCACTACATAGTCAAAACTGGGGTGCTATCACTACCCTTAACCATCGTATACCTAGGTTGTGGTTAGAAAAGGGTAAAATCATTCTCATTATACAAGTTTCTCATTTAGAAACTTATTTATTCTCATATTACATCATTTTAAAATCTTTTCAACTTTCACATTATGCACCATTTTCAGTTCAATTTCACAAGCAAGGAAAAATAGTTCAAGTTCAACAACTTACCCAAAACTCATTTCCCCATGCATTCATAGAATGATGCATGTCACAAAATAATCTTGAGTGCCTGGAATGATTCATGAAACTCAAATCTCATTCCATACTAGTCCATGAGTCAAATATCAATAAATCATTGAAACAAAAATCACATCACACAACAATTGTGTCACCAAAGGTGAAATAATATTCTATTGTAACAGAAAACAACAATAACAACAATCCCACCATGGGAAATTGGGTTCTCCCCCATACATGGGTTAGATACCCCCATTTCTGAGCTTATAACTAAGGTTTAACTCTTCCTAGTATCCTTTATACCTTTACCAAATAGTAATATAAAATAAAATAAAATAAAACCTTCTCTGATACCACTTTGTAACGTCCCGACCTGAGTACCACACACTAGTTCCCTAATCTGGTCCACTACATGGCCTCAAGTGTGCCTCCCTATACACCAGAGGATGTCTACTAGCAGTGATAGTCTAATATAGATCATAGGGATAATATACCCCCTTTTTATCAGAGTAATACTCTAATGGAAAAAATAAAAATAACCAAATGAATTGACATAAACAGGATGATACCGGTATCACAAGATGATCAAAAATGGAAATACAATATCAAAACTGAACAATAGATATGCCATGCTAGAGTACGTTCTAAGTGTTAAAATGCAACTCAAAAGTAAAGTCAATGAAAACTCCTAAGATGATCCCAAACCACGTCTGGTTTCCTCATCCATACTCCATACCAAATCAGTCATCTAACATAGTGTATTTTCCCTTATCCTATCCTACAAACATGAAGTCTATTCGAGTACCAATCAGAAATCCTGAGTAGGGTGTGAGTACAACTTAGTAGGCCACTACCAATGGTATCTAAAACAATATCTAGTCAAATAATAGTGTATGTAGTTGTATAAATAAATAATAACAATTCATAATTAAATAGTTAAAACATTATCAATTAATCTTTATTTAACCACATAAATTTATGGGTTCCCATAGACATCCATACCTCAATATCTGCTTCATATCATGTCAAAGCTCAAACTATCCCTAAGGTATATCATAATTTAGAATTCCACTGTTACCATTATTTTTTTCAATTAACAAATGAATTCCACTATTACCATTCATTATTCTATATCATATGAATTTCCATGTTACCATTCATAATCACAATTAACACATGAATACCACTGCTACCATTCATTGTTCTATATCATATGAATTTCCCTGTTACCATTCATAATCAAAATTAACACATAAATTCCACTATTACCATTCATTGTTCTATAACTCATATGAATTTTCATGTTACCATTCATAATCACAATTCACATTTGAATGTCCATGTTACCATTAATAATCATAATTCATATATATCACAACCACACATTAATTAATTCATAAATTAATTAATCAAATTCACCAACTGGGTATTAACATCATCCCATTAATTAATTCAATAATTAATTAATCTTCTCATTCCAATTACTAATTCAAAAATTAGTTCATCACATCAATCCCCTTAATTAATTCCCCAAATAATTAAGCACGTCAATTCCATTAATTAATTCAATAATTAATTAATCTTCTCATTCCCATTACTAATTCATTAATTAGTTCATCACACCAATCCCCTTAATTAATTCCCCAATTAATTAAGAACATAAATTCCATTAATTAATTCACTAATTAATTAATCAATATCTATAAACTCAATATTCTATAATTAATTAAACAATTAATCATTCTGTTCACATTCTCATTATCCCATAATTAATTCAACAATTAATTATTCAATTCACAATTCAATATTCTGATAATTAACTCAACAGTTAATTATCCCAAAATCAATAATCTCAATATGTTCTAATTAATTCAATAATTAATTATCCAAAGTCTATAATCCCAATATACCCAATTTCACATTTTCCTCAATTAATTAAATCATTAAGAACTCAATTGTTAAAAATCTAATAGAAATTTTATAATTACATACACCTAATTATAATCAATACTTTGGGATTTGAATTTTAGACCACCTAACTCAATTCATTGATGAGCGATCACCCAACAGAAATCCTCAATTTAAATAGAATAACGACGTAGCATGAGATCTGGATCTAAAACTGGGAGGGGTGAGGATCTTTAATCTGGGTATTGAATCGTGAATAAAGAAGGTCGGAATGTCTTGGAATCTATTAGGAGGGATCCAAAATCATGAAATAAACATTAGGGTTGAATAGGGGTTGATTTGGGATTAAAATGGGGGCTTGGAAAATTTAAAAATAAATTTTTGGGTTAATTTAATTATCGTGCATGGTTTGCTGCTTGGAGAGCACAGTTTCCCATAACTGTGCACCTTAACTATGTGCCTCTTTCAGAGTGGTCCATAGTTACTCCTTTTAGGATGCATGGTTTGAAAAACTATGTGTTAGCAATTAAAAACCTATCTATTCAGGGTTTCACGGTTTGATGTGTCCAGGCGCATGGTTAGGGAAAATCATGTTCCAACCATGCACTTCCCTCCTTTATCCATTTTTCTCAAATTTTCACCCAAACACACCACAAGATAAAACCCAAATGAATAGTAATCAACACAAGGCAAAATAGTACCTGTAAACGAACTCGAGACAACTTCAAAAAAGGCTAGGATTTTATAGCTGGGTATTATTTCTTATTTGTGATAAATTTATCATGATTATCAAACCCTATTACCAAGCTATATTGTAAGGGAGTTGAGTTTTCTTGGAATGATGAATGTAAATAGATATTCAAGGAATTAAAAAAAAGGATTATCACTTCACCTTTACACAAACTATCCACTAGAATGTAAATAAATCTTCAAGGAATTAAAAATAAGGCTTATCACTTCACCTTTACACACACTATCCACTAGTGGATAACTTTACATGGTATTTATCAATGCTTCGAAGAAGTTATTGGGATGGGTGTTAATGAAAATGACAAATTGATAGCCTATCCTTCAAGGCAGTTGAAAATTCATAAATAGAACTACCCAATTCATGATCTATAGTTGTCTAAAGTGATATTCGCATTGAAAATCTGGTGGCATTATCTCTTTGGGGAGAAGTGTGAAATATATACGGATCAAAAATGCCTCAAGTATATATTTACATTGAAATATATGAATATGAAACAACTAATATGGTTAGATATGACCAAGGACTATGACTGCCCAATCCATTACCATATTTGGAAAGTGAATAAAGTGGAAGATGCTCTATGTAGAAAGGATCTAGAAAATATATCATTTATGAGAATTGAGAGGGATCCTATATTTTTAGATTTGAAAAGGATAGACATGGAAATCATAAAGGAATAAAATTAATCAATACTTTCACAAATGATTGATTAACCATCCCCTATGGAGATAATAAACGATTCTCAAAGAGAGGATGTGGGAATTCAAAAGAAAGTGGAAACTATTAGAAAAGGGAGTTCAATGGTAATGAAGGAGGAGTTGTGTGATTTGGGTCACAACTACGTGTACCATCAAATACTAAGTTAAAGAAGGATTATTTTTATGATGCACATAGTTCAACCTTCTCTATCCATCCTAGAAGCACGAATATGTATTGAGATCTCCAAGAGTGCTATTGGTGGGACAATATAAAGGAGGAGATCACATAATATACATCAAAGTGCCTAGTATGTCAAACATTGAAGGCTAAAAGAAAATATTATAAGGGTATGATAAAACTATTACCCATACCAATATGGAAATGGGAAAACATCACCATAGACTTTGTCACCGAACTTAAAATGACATCCAAAGGAAACAATTCTATATGGTTTTTTGTGGACCATCTTACAAATACAACTCACTTTATCAAAATTTGAAAAGGATTATCACTCTAGAACATGTTGAGATAATGCTTGATTGACTTTAAAGTAGGATGGGATCAACATCTTCCTCTAGTCGAGTCCTCATACAAAAACAGTTTCCACTCAATCATCCAAACAGATCCTTATCCCCCAAATGGCCCGAAGGCCTTATTTTTTATTGATTTTTTATAATCCCCCTTTCAAGGGATGAGGGGTAACCCTTACAAGTTTCATATTCTTATAGATTACATGAGTTTTAGGTCTTAGAAGAAATATCCTAACTATAACTACTTGGAACTAATCATCCTTAGCTTCTATATCGTGGTGTCATCTCTCCACCTTCACATAGTTTGTTCAGCTAGGCTTCTCATGCATACACAAGCCGGTCCCGATGGTAATTTCATACTCTCTCTTTCTTCCAAATCCATTTATCTTTTTCTTTGGTGAATGTGCCTACTCTGAATCCTCATCTGGAGTCTACTCCTTATAGAGTCTTCCTATTCCATTAAGAACAATTTTAGGTGGCCCAAAATCCTTAAGTTGGCTCGAAAGCCTTGAGGTGGCATGAAGGCCTTGAGGTGGCCTAAAAATTCTTACTGGACCGAAGGCCTTGGGTGGCCCGAAGGCCTTGAAGGACCTGATGACCAAACCAGTGTCCAAAAATCCCAAACATATGAATAGTTCATAGCTGCTATAGTACCGAACAGTACCTACTATAGTTCTTCTATAGTAACTTGGAAATTATGTCTCTACCCGGATTTGAACTCGAGTCTCTTGGATGTACTTGTTGAGTCCTCACCAACCGGGTTGAGGCTCTTGTGCTAAAATATGGGTTGCAAACACCAACTCCTAACGAGGGGCCCTGACCAAGCCCAAGTTCCCACCACATTCCCCAGTTAATAAATGGCTTTGAATCACCTTGTGCATAATACGCATAGTGTTTGAGTCTGGCGGGACTCGAGCCTATGCCAGTTCCCATGGAGAGTGAGGGGTACAACCAGCGGGTACCACTCGGTTAACACCCCATGGAAAAAATGTGGGTTGTTAACACCAACTCCCAATATGGGGCCCGACCAATCCCAAGTGTGCACCACATTCCCCAGCTAAGCAATGGCTTTGAATCGCCCTGTGTATAATACACATAGTGTTCGAGTCTGGTGGGACTCGAGCCTGCGCCAGTTCCCATGGAGAGCAAGGGGTACAACCAACAAGTACCACTCAGCTAACACCCCATGGGATATGGATCCCTATGAATACCTTTATGGGAAGAGGTGTAGAACACCTATATACTGGGATAAATTTGGGGGGAAACTTCTAGGTCCTAAAATGCTTGAGGAAATGGTGGAAAAGGTTAAGACTATTCAGCATCACATCAAAGCTACTCAGAGTTAACAGAAGATCTGTGCTAAAAATTATTGATGGGACCTAGAGTTTAATGTTGGAAACATGGTTTTCTTCCACATATCTCCATGGAATAAAGTGATGATGTTTGGGAAGAAGGGAAAGCTTAGTCCAAGATACATCGGCCCCTTTGAGATCCTTGATTGCATCTGAGTGGTAGCCTATCTACTAGTACTCCCACCTAACCCGTCTCAAGTATATGATGTATTCCATGTATCTCTCTTGAGGAAGTACATACCAAACCCCTCACATGTACTGAATCTAGAGGTGGTACCTTTGGAAAATGACCATTCCTGTGAAGAGTATCTGGTGAAGATATTAGATCGTAGAGACAAAGTTCTATGAAATAAGACAATTCACCTTGTCAAAGTGTTGTGGAGAAACCAAAAGTTTGAAGAAGTGACATGGGAATTGTAGGAGGTGATGAAACAAAGTTACCCATATCTATTTTAGTATGGGGAATGAAAATTTCAATGGTGAAATTTCTAAAGGGGGAGATTTTAATGACCTGAAATGTTGTAAATAAAATCCCCCCTATGATTTAATTTAATGTCTTATTATGTAATATGGTTATAGAAAACACATACACTTATTTGGTTTTATTATATTTTGTCAAATTTAAAATTTAGTTAAGCATATTTACCATTGATAATATATTCATTGAACAGTGATCACATGATTATTATAAATATAGGGTTTTAATAAATCCAATTGACACAGATAAAGGAAATGATGGCCTCAACCAGTAGGATTGTACACTATGAAGCCCATTTATCAGAGCTTCCAAGGGAGATAGCATCACTGAGATTTTCCCTTGACAAAGCACAATATGAGATCTGAAAACTTAAGCATCATCGAAACCATTTTTGGGATAATTTTAATCTCATCGAGATTACAGTCCAAACCATGTATGTCGAACGACCCCATGAAAGTCTCACTATCGTGCGCCTTACTCTAAGGGTGTTTGTTGATGTATTAAAGGAATATGTATCAAGAACCTATAAATATGAGTATGTATATTATTTTTTTTATAATAATGAATATATTTTCATCCTATTATTTTAACTTTATAAATAATTTTTATTTTGATACAATAAAACACAAATTGTATTTTTTTGTTAAAATTAAAATTTAGTTAAGGAATTTATTTTAATGAATTGATGGATTTTGTAAATAAATAATATTTTAATATGATATTATTATTCAATTATTTTTATTAAATATAAATGGTCATATTATTTTTATGAAGTCAAATGTAGTTTTTATAAGGCATCAAAAATTGTTATTGTAAAAAACCTAGTATTTATCAATAAATATCGATTATTATTTTAAAATAGAAAATAGATATATTTTAAAAATTATTTTGATAAATTTTATTTTATTTTTGGAATTAGAACATTGAAATTATCTAGTGGTGAATGTTTTATAATTTTCTTAGACGGACAAATTTTCAGGTAATAATTAAATACGGTATAAATATACAGTGTGTGTTATGATATAATAATCCAAAAGTGATGTAATAAATACTATAAAGGGTATCCATGACCAAATATATGTTTTAAATTTAAAATAATGTGATTTTATGTTTATTTTATTAATTTTATAAATCCTTTATGAATCCTCCAAAACAATTAATACATTTAAAGGTTTTAAAATCATTTCTTTAAGAGTGTGACTCACCTTCACATAAGAAAGGGTATTATTTTATTAATTTCGGACCTTGAACTTATAAAATAATTAATACCACTCCCATTTGGTAGAAACCAAGGTCAAAAGCCATGGTAAGTTTTTTTATTTTGGTTATTTTATTATATAGAGTCCAAAACCAAAGTTTAAGAAATATTAAAGAAATTCCCACTCATTTACTATATAAAACCACCAAAGATACCACTTATCTTCACTAAAAATACTTGTATCACATCCTTAATCTTCCCTCCTCTATCTAGAGACCTTGCAAGGTTCCCCCAAGATCTCAAGAAGCTCCTACCAAGCATTTGGAGTCACACACTCAAGTAAGGGATCCTCTCATTCACCTCTTTATTAAAATTATCTTACCATCTTATGCCTTCTATTTCCAATTACTAATGTTTGGAAATGTCTTCCCATGACCCTATTATGTACCATTTTATGTAAAAATTATTATAGACCCATTTATCTCTCATCAACCCATTTTATTAATTTTTAATTGATGTTGTTATGCTGCCGAAATTTCACCGTGATTTTCCATGCCAAAAAATTATGTAGTGAATACCATACCCATTTATTACCAAGGGAGTTCACCTTTATACACTTATAATTATTTTATGATCTATTTGACTCACTAAATCATGAGAATTAAATGAAATTGACAAGTATGCCTAAAATTATATAGTGCTCCAATGCATTGGGTAATGTTTAGTCTCATGAGATTTCATGTTGGGATAGGGAGTGAACCTGATTCCTTTATGGGACTTTTTCCATCATGATGTCTTGGAAGTCAGCCTTGACCTATGTTTATGATGCAATATTTTAAGTTGTTTCTAAATTTCCCATGTTTCCTTTATGATTATCATGTTATCATATCTCATTTTTCATGTTTATGATTCTCACTCCTTTTATGCTCTATTGATATTCCTATTTTCTTAAACGTATTAATTTCTTCATGTTATTCCATATTTATTTCCCTTACTGTGATTTATATCTCGCCCCATTATTTTGTATATCCCTAGGTTATCCCATGTAGTTTTACGTGTGATAATGTTAAGGAATTTTTCAATAAAGATATTCTAGGAATTTTTCTTATTTTAAATTGTTATGTAATGTACCTAATTCCCAAATACACTAGACTTCTCAATATTCTAGGTTATATTAAGTGTAATACTATGTAATAAATCATGTATTAATTTGAAATAAATAGCAGTTTTTTAATAGTTATTAATATTCATTTCAACTTTGAGGGGACATCAAACAATTTCCTCATATCTTTCAAAGTCTTGAATCACCAAATATTTTTGTAGATTCAGATTTAGACCATTAAATAAGTGTTCAACTTTAATTTTGAGGGAAAAAAGGTGTATTATGAAATTATTTTGAAGTCATACTAGTAAAAACCAATGGATTCTTCATCCTTTTATTTGAGGCCAAGGAAATCCCTCTACAGTTTACATTGAATAGTGCTAGGAAAAAATTTATCGAAAAAAAGGTTTTTGAAATTCTTTCCACTCCATAGATTTGATATCTTCCTTGAGATTTATATTTTTTATCTGAATAACCCAAATTTATTGAAAGTTTATTTATGTTGTAATTTTTGTCAATATAGTTGTTTGATAAAAAAGTCAATGTGACATTAGTTAAAGTATGGAGGTGGTGTCATTGAATTTTTATAGATTGGAAAGGTTATTTTAAATTGAATAAGTTACTTTAAATAAGGGAAAAATTTAAGTGTGGTGATTGTTGAAATGGTCAGTAGTTAAGAAAACATGTGTCATTGGTTATTGACACAGTTTAAAACAGTGAAATATTTGGACATCTTATGTGATTTTATTTTGAGAGGTTGATTTGATTGGAAGTATTGCTTCTAATGAAGCAATATAATTGTGAATATTTTAAATCTGGTTTGAAGTTCATAGAAACGTATTTTATTGGTTGTTTGGATTGAAATAATGTTTACAAAATTGGTATAATGAATAAGAAATAAGGAATTGTTTAATTTCTTATTTGAGTATATTGGTTTTGGAATTATTATAGAATTTGAAAAGGTTTTTTTAGAGTAAATTAAAAAGAAATCCAAGGGGAGCTATAATAGAGGGAGATCACACCACAAGGGCATGAGGGAACTGAGACCATTTGATCTGTTCAATTTATTCATCAGGGTCATTCATCTTATTCCAGTGGAGTTTTCTTCTCTAGCAAGCCATTGAAGGGTTCCTACTCACTGGGATCTCCAACAACTCCATCAGCCTACTAGATCTGAGTTTTTGAGCATTGTTTGAACATTCAAATCCATCTGATCAACTTTGTTATGATAGTATGTCTCTATCCAACTTCGTCTTCATCCTCGGCCCGTACCCAAGAGTCTTATTCGTCAATGGAGTTATCGAAGTAGTGACATCGATCGAAGCTAGATTCGGAACTTCTCTTCATTGATTCATCAATCCGAAGGTCCAAAATTGATGAAAATGAAATGTTTGTCTCTTTGAATCATTTTATGAAGATAAATTTGATGGAAAATAATGAGATAAAAATTATTGATTTCTATGTGACGGTGATGGTTTGTGGTATTCTCTTAATAAAAAAACGTATGAGTCTTTGTGTTTCTAGAAGGTTCAGATTAGAAGATTTAGGCATAGGGGTCTTTTTTTAATGGGTTTGTGTGTGTTTTATTTTGGAAAATGGGGTTGATCAGCGCCACATGAAGTGGCATTGTCCATTTCCAGTTGAAAACAGGTGCAGCGCCACTTGAAGTGGCACTGAACCTTATAGCCTCAGTCTATTAGCGCCACTTGAAGTGGCACTGATAGTATCCCATTATTGGGATGGGCGCCACTTCAAGTGGCACCCAAAAAAAACCTCCCCTATATAAGGGGCTCGCCCCCCCCCCCCCTCCTCTCCTCATTCTCACATCCTCACTCCCTCTCGTCTTCTAAATCTATCTTAAATATCTCTCTCTCCTCTCCTCACTCTCTCTTAAATATCTCTCTTTCTCAAAGCTCTGCCTCTCTTTATCCGCAAAGCTGTTCGAATGATCATGAACTTTCCACCGATTTGAGGTAATTCTAATTTTTAATCTGTTTAATATAGTGATTTATTTATTTGTTTGTTTAATTCATAGAAATAATTCACAATTAATGTAATATATTTTGAAATTGTAATTATTTATTTGTAGTAATTGTTATTAATTAATGGTAATTAGGATATTAAGTAATACTATTTAGTTAATTGAATTCTAAATAGTTAAATAATTGATCGTAATTAGGTAATTAAATTTTAATTAGTTAATTAACTAATCGTAATTAGGTAATTAAATAATTCTAATTAGGTGATTAAATAATTCTAATTAGGTGATTAATTAATTCTAATTAGGTGATTAATTAATTCTAATTAGTTGATTAATTAATTCTAATTTGGTGATTATTTAATTGTAATTTGGTGATTAATTAATTCTAATTAGGTGATTAAGTAATTTTAATTAGGTGACTAATTAATTCTAATTAGGTGATTAATTATTTGTAATTAGGCAAGTAATAAATTATAATTAGGTGATTAATTATTTTTAATTAGGTGATTAATTATTTTTAATTATGTGATTACTTAATTATAAGTAGGTTATTAGTTAATTATAAGTAGGTGATTAATTTATTATAATTAGGTGGTTAATTAATTATAACTAGGTGTTTAATTAATTTTAATTAGGCGATTAAGTAATTGTAATTAGGTGATTAATTAATTATAAATAGGTAAGCAATTGATTGTATTTAGGTGATTAATTAATTATAATTATGTGATTAAATAGCAGTAAGTAGGTGATTAATTAATTCTAATTAAGTGATTAATAAATTCTAATTAGGTGATTAAGTAATGGTAATTAGGTGTTAATTAATTCTAATTAGGTGATTAATTAATTCTAATTATGTGAGTAATTAATTCTAATTTGGTAAATAATTAAAGGCAATTAGGCGATTAATTAATTCAAATTTGGTGATTAATTAATTCTAATTAGGTGATTAATTAATTCTAATTAGGTGATTCATTAATTGTAATTGGGTGATTAATTAAATTTAAATAGGTGATTAAGTAATTGTAATTAGGTGATTAATTAATTCTAATTAGGTGATTAAGTAATTAATTAATTCTAATTAGGTGATTAAGTAATGGTAATTAGGTGGTTAATTAATTCTAAATAGGTGATTAAATAAATCTAATTTGGTATTTAATTAAAGGTAATTAGGTGATTTATTTATTCTAATTAGGTGGTTAATTAATTCCAATTATGTGATTAATTAATTCTAATTAGGTGATTAATTAATTCTAATTAGGTGATTAAATAATGGTAATTAGGTGATTAAATAATGGTAATTAGGTGATTAATTAATGTTAATTAGGTGATTAATTAATTCTAATTAGTTGATTAATTAATTATAATTAGGTGATTAATTAATTCAAATTAGGTGTTTAATTAATTTTAATTATGTGATTAATTAATTCTAATTAGGTGATTAATTAATTCTAATTAGGTGCTTAATTAATTCTAATTAGGTGGTTAATTAATTCTAATTAGGTGATTAATTAAATATAATTATGTAATTAATTAATTCTAATTAGGTGATTAATTAATGGTAATTATGTGATTAATTAATGATAATTATGTGATTAATTAATGGTAATTAGGTGATTAATTAATGGTAATTAGATGATTACTTAATACTAATTGGGTGATTAATTAATTCTAATTAGGTGGTTTATTTAGCCTAATTTGGTGATTAATTAATTCTAATTAGGTGATTAATTAATTCTAATTAGAAGATTAATTAATGGTGATTAGGTGATTAATTAATGGTAATTATGTGATTAATTAATGGTAATTATGTGATTAATTAATGGTAGTTAGGTGATTAATTAATGGTGATTAGGTGATTAATTAATACTAATTAAGTGATTAATTCTAATTAGGTGATTAATTAATTATAATTTGGTGATTAATTAATTCTAATTTGGTAATTTATTTAGTCTAATTTGGTGATTAATTAATTCTAATTAGGTGATTAATTAATTATAATTAGGTGATTGATTAATGGTAATTAGGTGATTAATTAATGGTAATTATGAGATTAATTGATGGTAATTAGGTGATTAATTAATGGTAATTAGGTGATTAATTAATTCTAATTAGGTGATTAATTAATTCTAATTAGGTGATTAGGTAATTAATTAAAGGTAATTAGGCAATTAATTAAATCTAATTAGCGAAGTAGTTATCTTAATTAGCTAAGTAGTTATCTTAATTAGCGAAGTAGTTATATTAACTAGCGAAGTAGTTATATTAACTAGAGAAGTAGTTATAAATTGCTTCTAAAATATATCCTTGCAGTACATTCTAGGTATGATAATGAATTTAGTTTTCCATCTACCTTGACCTCAATTTGTAATTGAAGTTATGAACATGAATTTAGTAGTTGAATTTTTTTTTCATATTAAGTGTTAGAGTTGTCATGAAATGAATGCTCTCTTGAGTAAAGTATCCCTAGGTAAAGGGGATTTGGGTTGGACCACCTACTTTCTTGGAGGCTTGCCTTGTCAAGGAAAGTGAATGGGGTTGGTTATCTGTCACTCCGGGCTTACTCATGTAGAGTTTTTCAATTTCATATAACTCTATGATTTTACATGACGTGTTCATGTACCTCATGAATATAATGCATGTGCATATGTATGAATATGTTTGACTTCTAATTTTGGGTAAGTAACACATAATTGTGGGTTGTGTAAAGAGTTACACATAAATATGGTTTGAACATATTGATTTGGTGGAGGGATGAGGATTCCAACCTGAATTACTAGAAGCATGCATACATAAATTGATTCTCTAATCTTATTTAATTAATAAAAATGGTTTATTTTGGATAAAAAAGATGGATGCTACCTATATTTATTGCAACAGTCAAATAATTGAGACAGAACAAGGATGTAGTTATAGTATACATCTAGAAGTTGTTGTGATGCTTGGAGGATGTACAAATTTGGATGTTGTGCAAAGGAAAATTCATCAAAAGTTAAAACTGGCGAAGAATCAAGTGATATAGTCCGTAACATTCAGACATCTGCAATATATTGATAGGTTTTGGCATGTGTCATATCAAGTAAATGATGATGATCATTAGGAATATGTACATTCATTGGTTAAGTATCTACCTAGGAATCAAATGATGGAGTTGTATGTCACTATAGCTACAATGGAGGATCCATCAACATTAGAATTTTTCCCATCTCAAATTCATGAGACTATGTCATATACTCCTACACATCAAGAACTTCCATCAGCATTAGTAGTTGTTCCATCATTTCCATTGACCACTGTTTCAATGGATAGTCCTCCACATACTTTAGATGCATTGGTCGATGATTTTGAGGATGATGACAATTTCGAAGAAGATGATGAAGAGGAAGTTAGATAAGAATAAGAAGAGCATGTAGAAGATCAGTATGTGCCTACTCATGCGAGGTTCAACCTACCATTGAACCATCCTCCACTATTGGATTCATGGTCGAATGAAGGCATGAATCGCGTACCAAAATTTGATTGGTCAGTTATTACTCCCAGTTCAAAATTTCCAGGAATCATTGGTGGCACAAATCGGGTGTCAGATGATGGTGTTCTGTATATTGGCAGAGAGTTTGAGAGAAAAGAAGCAATGAAAAATGTGATAAAACAATATCACATTTAAAGACATTACTCTTATGTTGTAGAAGAGTCAAATAGGTCTTACTATTTGATCTGTTGTGACAAATATAAAACAAACTTTCAAATGTGTTTGCGAGCTATAATTGATAACACTTTTCATAGCTGGCGCATCACTAGATTTACTCCACACACCTGTGTGAACCCAAGCTTGTCACAGGAACACTCTTCATTAGATGTTGAGTTTGTTTTAACTATTATTGTTGAAATGATTAGAGTATTTCAAGACGTTCCTGTGGTTTTGGTGATGGATCAAATCAAACAACTTTTTGGGTATCAAATATCTTACTGGAAGGTATGGGTGGCATGACAGAAGGCTATTGTGAAAGTATATGGTGATTGGGACGAATCTTATCAAGTTTTATGAAAACTTTTGGAGCTTCTACACCATAATAATCAAGTGGTCTATAGGATTCATATTGTTGAATATGTGAACCAACACAACCAAGTTTACCGCTCAATGGTTGTGTTTGATAGATTATTTTGGACATTTGTACCATGTGTGGTGGCTTTTAGACATTGCAAGTAGTTTATACAGATTGATGGCACATTTCTGTATAGAAAGTATACAGGAACTTTATTGATTTCCTCCACACAAGATGAAAATATAGCCCCTTTACCTTTGGAATTGGAAATTGTGGAGAAAGAGAACTTCTCATCATGGAGATGGTTTTTGGCATGTCTCCGGGAGTTTGTTACGGATGCAGAAGGGATTTGTATTATTTCATATCACCACCATGCAATCAAGGAGGAAGTACAGTCTGAGGGTCTTTCATGGAGACCACCCTATTCCCATCATCGATACTGTATTTGAGACATTGCTAGCAATTTGCAAAAGAAGTTCAAGAATGAGTCGATGAAGAAGGCAATCTTAAAAATTGGTAAGAACATCCTTTTGCATTTTAAATTTTTTTGTCTTAGTTATTTTCATATCTATTCAGATTATTTCTTGTTTGATAGCATATAAGACTCAACAATAAAGGATGGATGAGCATCTTTAAGATATTCACAGAGTGAATCTAGAAGTGTATGATTACATGATGCAAATCCCAAAGAAGAAATGGTCATTGGCATATGATGATGGGAGGACATATGGTCATATGACGACCAACATCATAGAATGTATAAATAGAGTTTTCAAGGGAGTTTGAAAATTACCTATCACAGGTAAATATGAATATGTTATTATATATTATTCAGAAGAGCTACAATTATAATATAATATTAGTATAATGTCTTAAATATAAATTACAGTTTTGGTACAAGAGACCTTCTATCGGAGTGTAAAGTACTTTCTGGAAAGAGGAAAGCAGGTTGAAGAGGGATGGAACAGAGGGATGCACTATGGACACCATTTCCAACACGAGCTAGATACAGTTCTTTAGGAGGTTGAAACTTACCGTGTAACTGTATTTAATCATCCAGAGCAACGATTTGAGGTTGCTGAGCCCGGTGATATTGTGGCTTGTAGCAATGGTCACGTGTGAGTTATTTTACTGGAGAAGCGTTACTGTGAATGTGGAAAATTTCAAACACTGAGATATACTTGCGGCCATGTGATTGCAGCATGTGCTTATGTACACGTATCCTGGGAGCAGTTCGTTGATCTAGCTTATCGACTCGAGAGAATCAACTCCTGTTATAGTACTCTATGGATGTCAATTGGGGAATATCAGAATTTTTGGTTGTCTGATGGCGCACCCACGCTTCTACCGAACAACACTAGACTTTGACCTAAAGAGATTCCAAATTCGACTCGTATTCAGAATTAGATGGATTGGCCTAGTGAACAGCTGACTAGACGAAGGTGTAGCATATGATTCCAAGAAGGTCATACGAAGACACGTTTCCCTAGACACATAGGACAATCATCTAATGGTTAAAATGAATCAAGTACTCTATTAGTTACTGTAAAAATTTGTACATGTAAACATTTTTATCATTATCACCATTTTTAATAATATTTATCTTATTTGTATATAGGGTAACTTTTAGAAAATGTACTTATATATTATAAACATTTCAAACATTGGTTAATAGAATTACATAAATACAAATTATTACAGACATTCAAAAACAATCCAAACTGTCAATGAATCCAAAACATGGATTGGTTCTACATCACTCCCAAATTTAAAAAAACTATAAATTATATGTGCATTTCTCTATTTTCGGTTAACTATTACTTAACATAGATTGTTAAGTGATAGTTAACTGACAGTAGTGAGGTTCATAGAGAATCGGTAGTTTGTTTATTAAATTTGGGAGTGATGCACAACCAATCCATGTTTTGGATTCATTGATTAATGAATCCAAATAAACATCAGTATTCTTCCAACACACTACATCAGTAAAAACAACAATAGTAATAACCAAAATACAGCATTTAAATGAACCTGCACACGACGCATAAATGTTTTCTTATATAGGTAGATTATTTTTTTGAGTTGGTGTTGTCTGTTTAAAGCTACTCATGTAGTGCTAACCATTTAAAGGTTCACATTCAAAAAACAAAACCATTTGAACTATGAAATTAAAATGATAAATGTCATATCTTACATGAAATTAATGTTTTACTGTTGGTACATTCAGATGGAGCAGCCACTGTTATCTGCCCAGGAGACGCACATGTCACGTGATGTGTTGGCGCGACGACCTGTTAGACATCTTGCTATTCATAGATCACATCATTTCCATCATGAGGCACCACCGGCAGCTATTTTTCCATACCTTAGACGTGCAGGATTTTATGGAGTCGTTATGTGTGACTTCAAGACCATTGATCACAATTTGATTGCTACGTTGGTTAAGAGATGGCGGCCAGAGACACACACATTTCATCTCCCATAGGGGGAGATGACTATTACTTTAGAGGACGTCTCCTACATGCTGGAGTTACCCATCCATGGACATGCAGTTATGGGTGCCAGTAGTGGCGACTGGGCTGTAGTCATACATAGGCTATTAGGCATTGACGTCGTCGGCACACGATGTGTCCTCCAGGGTTCGCGTTTGCGCATGAGGTGGGTTGACCAGCATTTCGATGTCATTTCTGATGATGCAGGTGAGGAGACGCTTATTCAATACACACGTGCATACATTTTGCAGCTGCTTGGAGGCATATTGTGCATCGACTACTCCACTGCTTTGGTACACATGATGTACCTCCCATTACTTGAAGATCTGGATCAGATGGCTACATACAGTTGGCGGTCAGCTGTATTAGCACATCTGTACATATGTCTCTGTACCAGTTGTCAGGCCGATTCACATCAGATTGCAGGTTGCATGGTGTTAGTA
Source organism: Viscum album (assembly GCA_963277665.1). Lineage (NCBI taxonomy): Eukaryota > Viridiplantae > Streptophyta > Magnoliopsida > Santalales > Viscaceae > Viscum > Viscum album. Next base: position 157,471,863 of record OY728155.1, on the reverse strand, counting down.
CAGATGTGGGCTTGGGAGTATTTTCCACGCGGGCTTGGGAGTATTTTCCACGCATCGCTCCTCGAGCTATCGCACCACTTGCACCAGAGCTATTTCAGGACTGTCCTCGGGGACGATGGTATGTCTACATCATTACTTTCAGTTATTTAGTACTTTTGTTATTGTTTTTTATAAACTTACCATATATTAATCTTTTTTAACCAGGTGGGGTCAGTCTTAGAAGTATTCACATACTCCGAGACATAGTCTGCACAGCTTCCGACAGATATTCGGCGCCATAGTGCCAGCTGATGTAAGTTAAACAATACTTTTTTGTAGGCAAATTTGATTTTTTATCACTATTTTAAGTTATTTCAATATAAACTTAGTAACATTATCATGATAATATATGAATTATTTTTTTGAGTTTACATTTCAGGTTTCATGGACTCCGTATACAGGTTCTGTCTACACATCACTTCCACCATACTGCACAGCTATGGTTAGCACTTCCATATCATTGAGTGGCACCAGCCAGACCGGGTCATGCGCTAGTTCGGTTATATATAGCATATCCCAATGGCACCAGGACAACCTGTTGAGTTACATTCGATTGTGTTTATAGGTAGACAAACGACAGACTGGCGGCGGACTCATGCATCTTATATCGAGCTTTGGGATATGCGTGCCCAATTAAGTGTCTTTCCAATTGGATATACCACGGCACGCTCTTAGTTATCTGCTTAGGAAGATTATGCAAACTGGTATCGACATCACACCATCATGCACCTCACATGTGAGGGGATTGGCATTCAGCAGTTAGTATGTTTACTAAGATTTATTATTTTTGTTTAACTCATTTTTTGTATTAATTTGAATGTTATTTCATTTTCAGACATACGTCATTCATTATCTTGCACATACCACACAGCCTCAGGAGGATGCATATATTAGGTGAGATGTAGTTCATCGGGATGTATTGGCTCTCCTCGATCATCTCCAGTTGATACGTGACAGTTTTTTTGATGAGAATCCACAAGAATATCCTGATCCATATCCTCCAGCTAAAGCTCCAGAGGATAATGATATCCCTGCTATGCCTGCTGAGGACGATGCACCGCCACCACCGCCGCCAGCTGGATGACAGAGACGAGCACATCAGGAGAGGCAGAGGCGATGACATCGACATCCAAGAGCGGCTCCTGAAAATGTCATTGCACCACATCGAGATGATCTGGTTCAGCTGACTGATGATATTGCACAGCAGGGAGATGCTTATATACCATAGATGTCGTCTCTGCAAATTACTATGGATTTCAATCTGGGTGTGGTCACACAGTTTACGGAGGCCCCCTCTCCCAATGAGGCCTTCTTCAGTGCCCCATTTCTACCATTTATAGGAACCTCAGATCCATATGGCACCTCATATGATTTTGGGTCATCCTCCTCACATGGTTTCGGTTAGTCCTCTGCATAGCACCATGGGGAGGCACCAGAAGCACCGGAAGAGGAGGAACTTGCAGCTAGGACACCGGAGCGACATGGACGTCAGACGCAGAGAAGATGTGAGATTCAAACGCCGCGTTGTGGTACCGAGGGGCATCGTTGTTGATGTTTTCAGATGTCATGTTATATATATTAAAAAACCTATTTACTATAATAAGTAATTGTTGTTTAAGACAAATAACAAGATAATCAAAAATATAGTAAATACAAACTAATTTAAAATAACTATTAATAATTTATATATTTTCAAAGTCTCATAATTGTAACATTATTATGCTTCATGTATGTGACTTTAGAAGCATATAAATTATAAAGTACAAGTACAATCTAAATAAAATTTGTCACACAGACTAAACATATACTAATTTCTTGAAAAATGAAAAGAAAAACAAACATATAGTAAACAAAAAAAAAATTAGTCAACATTGTTTACAAAATTATTTTTAATTTCAACTAATTCTTATATTTTTAATCCATGTTTTAAGTTTCATTTATATTGGTCATATAGTTTATATTTTATAACCTTTCAAAACCATTTACTTGAAACATTTTTAAGTTTCAAGTAGGTGGTTTTGAAAGACTAAATTATTTTTAGTCAACGTTGTTTAAGAAATTCTTTTTATTTCCAACTATTTATTATATGTTTAATCCATGCTTTAAGTTTTAATTTATATTGGTCATATAGTTTATATTTTATAGGTTTTCAAAGTCATATACTTGAAACATTTTTAAGTTTCAAGTAAGTGGTTTTGAAAGACTATAAATATAATTATAAATATATATATATATATATATATATATATATATATTAAATATATTTATAAATAAATTTTAAATATATATGTAACAATATTTTCACAATTATATATTTCTAAATATATTTATATTTATATAATTATAAATATTTACTTATAAAGATAGGTTTATAATTATATAATTACAAATATATTTTTTATTTAAATATATAAATATAAATAGATTTATATTTATAAATATTTATATTTAATTATATATATACAAATTTATATTTATACGCATATATATTTCAAATTATATTTATTTATAATTGTAAATATATATTTATATAAAATAATTCTTTTTTATAATTATACATTTAAAATTATATTTATAAATTTATAAATAATTATATATAAATAACCTTATATTTAAAGTTTATAAATTTATATATAGATAAACATTATTAAAATTATTTATCTTTATATAAATAAACCTTATTAAATATTATATAATTATTGTAATTACATATTTATTATAATTATGTAATTATTATAATCATATATTTATTATATTTATAACCATATATTTTTAATATTTTTAATTATATATTCATTATATTTATAATTATATAATTATTATAATGATATAATTATTATAGCATATATTTATTATAATTACATCTTTATTACAGTTATATATTAAATGTATAATTATAATTATATAATTATTATATTTGTATAATTATTATATTTATATAGTTATTACTATTATATATTTATCATAATTACATACTTATTATAATTATTATATTAATAATTATAAATTTATTATAATTATATAATTCTAATTATAATACTTATAATATTATAATAAATATATAACTTTAAATATAATATATATGTAATTATAATAAATATGTAAGTATAATAAATGTATAATTATAAATATAATAAATATATAATTATAATTATAATAAATATAATAAATAGAAATATAATAAATATATTATTTGTATGTATTTATTATATTTATAATTATATATTTATTATACTTACATATTTATTATAATTACATATTTATTATAGTTACATATTTATTACTAATTATATATTTATGAATATAGTAAATATAATTACAAAAATAAATATAATAAATATATAGTTATAAAGATAATTAATATATATATTTAAAATATAATAAACATTAATATAATAAATATAAATATAATAAATATAATTATATATTTATATATTTATTTTAATAATTATATTTATTATAATAAATAATTTTATTATAAACATATTTATTTTATTTATATATATGTATATGGGGGTTGGGGGTGGGGTCAGCGCCACTTGAACTGGTGCTGACCCACAATTTTCTCCAGCACCACTTCAAGTGGCGCTCGATAAACCCATTTCCCTATTTAAAATAAACCCTACCACATTAAACTCAAAAAAAACCCTTCACCCAAATCAACCGTTCAGAATCATTGCATGTTGTCTATAAATACCAAGGTCGGACTCATTTGTTTGTGCATTTCATCTCACATATGAGTGCCATTTAGAGAGATAAACAGAGTGGATCGCATGCTTTGTAAGTTCCATGTATTTTTTATGATCATCCGTATACATGTTTTTCATGATGTTTTTGCAAATCTATGAATCTATTTTATGAAGGAGGTTTTGAACCGTGTTGTTTCAGTTTGTGTGAAGTGTCGTGCTGTTTCTATTTGCGTGAAGGAGAATAGATCCCACGAGTGTCCGACATGTTCTTAGAATACTCGAATACCTTTGTGAAGAAACTTGTTTCCACGAAGCTTACGGGATAGCGCTACATTAAATCTCCATGACTTTCACGATGAATACAGAAAACTCACATATTCTTATATCTGCATGAATGTTTTGAACATTAACAAATTGTTTTGTGTAAATAAACATCATATACCAATTCAATTGGCGCACAAGATGGTTGCGTACTGATCTTTGATACAATGAATTGCACCGAAGATAAGTATACAGTGTGTATTTTTGTGAAGATAGTGACAATTTACTATTGCGTGATGACTGGTGAGTATGTCCTTGTACTGAAGGTTTGCACGAAGGAGATAGAGAATATCAGACTTGCATGAAGGATTTGAGAACTGTGAGATAGTGCACACATATTGTGTTATGAAAAGAAGACTTGTGCATATAAACTTCTTATATTCATTTGGGTTTGCGTAAAGATAGTTATACAGTAAATGTTTTATTTGCTGCATGCGAATGAGTATTGTGCATTAGACAATATCTTTCATCTTCACCATAATCTAGTTTTCATGCACAAAGGTAATATGGAGTTTATGCATGGTTTGATGCATATGAGAATGGAAATATATTGAGAAACTAACAGTGTGTGGAAAATATTTGTGAAAAGAATGAAATACATGGTATAGATTGTGCATTTATGAGATGTGTGTAGAAGCCAATGTGTGTTATCTGGTTTGCATGCAAGGAGTGTGAACATTAAGTTTGTTTATACAAAATAAGTGTGAAAGAAAAGGTAATAAGTGTGTGTGTGCGCGCATCATACAATAGTATAGAGGTAGTATTGAGAGCAGTGAGCATCTCATGTATTGAAGGTCGTAGAACAGTGTGAATTCATCCAGTTGAGTGTATACACTATTAATAATTTTGATAGTGTTAAAATACATTAAGGGATAGTGAAGAGGTAGTATGTGATATACATGCATGAAGGCAGTGCAGTGCAAAAATATGATGTGCATTTATACACATGAAACAATGCATAAAAAATAAATAAGACCATGCATTTAATTTTACATGCATGAGGTACATGCAATATACATTGCATGAAAAGTGAGAATTGGGTTATTGATATTTAATCTGAAGTATTATATTCAAATTTATCTTGTAGTGTATTGGAGAATCTTCAGTTGTACATTCTGATATTGTAGTGAGTTGAATTGGAAGTATTATCTTCTATAATTCAATATTATACTGAACTGACTTGCATACAGTGTTTTTTATCAGATTTAGTGGTAGTCGAATTGTTTCACTTGATTTTAGCAAGTGAAGAATTAGTTTATATTCAGTGGCTCAAAGAGAAAGATTATTTTTGTATTGCAGGAGTGGATTGAAATATTTCTTAGAGTGGTTGTGCTTTTTTTGTAAACTGGTGTGAATCAATATAATATTTTTTGGGAGACATTGTATCAGGAATTGGTTTATATCTACCCATATTGGTTTCAGGGTGATACCTGAGCATCCCACTTTTAATTTGTGATTGGTTTTTAGTGGAGAATTTGTGGCTCGTATCAACCCAACCACAACAAGGATGTAGTCACCCACATCAGGGGCGAACCTTGTAAAAATACTATGTGTTGTGCTTCATTTACATTCTTTCTTGCATGTGGTGTAATTTTACTTGTTAATAGGGAAGATCCATTCACTCTAACAAGTGCATAGGTTCGATTTAAAAAGGGTAAGAGAAAAGAAAAGAAAATTGGTAAAAACTTTTGTACACTAATTCACCCCCCCCCCCCTCAATGTACCTACATGATCCACTAGGCACTTCATTATTAACATCCACCATTGATCATATTCTCCTTCCATATGATAAATATCCAACACAACATTCTCTTGCTAAGAGCATTGAAGGATGGAGAAGATCTTTTCAATGTAGTTGGTCCACTGTTTTGTGATTTAGTGATTGGAAGATCCACTAAAATTTAGAGGCATTTGTTTCATAATGACCTCAACTATAACTTTCTCTTTCTTATGGGGGTGTGTTTTTTCCCTGATTCAAGTTTCTATTTAGAAATTGAGTTAATTAAGAAATTATTATCATGAAGTTCTCGACTCTTGCTCTTATCGGGTTCGGAATCTCAATTGGGTATCCATTATATTTCTCATCACATTGGTTGTTGAATTGGTTCCTCACATTCCCTACCACTGACTAGAATAAAGGGAAAAATAGGGATTGTAATTTTAAAACTACTAAACACATAAAAGGGAAACTATGATCATTGAAGGGATAACTCATACATTCCTTAACTTATGAATTTCTTGGTTTCAATCTACGTTATCTATGGTCAATTTGATAACATAAAATTTTATGGTCATTGTTTATTCCCTTCATAATGGTTTGTAAAGAGCTTGTGAATTTACCAAAAACTTACCCCTGGAGTTCCCAACCATTTTTTCAATATGGCCTCTTTGTCGTTCACTATGTGACGATTGAGTTAAATCCAAATGCACCCTTTTTGAGGTTATTACCCCTAAGTATGTGCCAGAACCATATCCACTTTTAGCATCCAGATAGGGATTTTATTTCTTATAAATCAATTACTCTGTACTTTACCATAATTTAGTGATGTTTTACTCTATTTAGGATTATTCCTAAGTCTTTAATAATTTTTTCTAATCCTAATCTCAAAAAATAACTAGAACTTCCTCTGATACCAACTATGATAACTCATATCTTTAATACACATTAATTCATGATTTATTACATAAATATACACATAATATAATCCCATAATATTGTGAGGCCTAGTGTCTTTATAAAAATAGGTACATGGCACATTAACTTAAAATATGGGTATAAAAACATTATTTAAAAACTCTAAAACATGCCCTAATATTTCATCGATCTTCTAACACTGCACAGGATAACCTAGGGTTGTTTATAAGCAAAGGGTGAGCTATAAATCCTAGTAATGTAATAATAAAAGAATAACATGGTAGAAGTAATACATGTTAGTAAAAAAGTCATATCAAGGTTACATAAAATGGGTGAGAATCATAAATATTTATCATTGAAGAATGATATAAGATGATAATATCAAGGCAACATAGGAATGAGGAAACAAAATAAAACATGATATCATAAGAATAAGTCAAGGATAACTGCCAATACATCAAAAATAGTGTACTTAAGATAACCTCAAGTTAACCATAAATGGAATATCATGAGATAAAAACATTACCCAATTTATTTTAAGGCTATATAATTTGGGTCCCACCCATCATATTCATATCATGTGCATGAATTTGTGTGCCATAAAGATCATACAACATAAGAATGTCTTTCATCACTTTTAACCCTTTGATTGGGGAGTGTGGGTTACATACTTGGAAGTAACCAATAAATGAAGGAAATATACAACTAGGTGAATTCCCTTGAGTGTAAATGGGTATGGGTATTCACTACACAAATGTTTGGTATGGAAAATCATATAATAATTTCAGCAGCATAATAGGTATACATAAGGGTTTATGGAAGGGGTGAATGAGAGTGAAATGTGGTATCTAATTACATGGTAATCATAAGGATAGTAAATTGATGTTTAAAAACACATTAAAATATGTAAAATTGGAAATTAAAAGATATTGGTATAAATAAATTACTTGAAATAAAAAGAAGAGGAGAGAGTCCCTTACTTCGACATAGTAATGGCTTAGGTAAGGGTTATAAAGAGAGGGGATAAATGATCTCTCATTATTATAAAATAAATTTTATAGTATAGGTATATTTATGAAGAAATTAAAACATAATAAATTGAGATTAAAATTTATAAATATAAATAAGGTGCTTGAATGGAAAAGAAGAGAGAGAGAGACCCCTTTTCAAAGGAGGCTTCTAAAAGATTGGGAGGAGCTTCTTAAGAGATTTGAAAAACTTTGGGAGGAATTTAGATAGATATAGGAAGATTAAATTCATTATCAATGGGTTTTAATTTAAGAGTAGTGGGAGTATGTGTGGGTATTTATAACAAAAAAGGGGGAAATTCTTTATTAATTTCTAAACTTATGTTTTGGACTCTATATAATAAAATAATAAAAACCATAAACCTTACCATAGTTTTTTCACACAGTTTCTACCAAAGATTATTGGTTTTAAATATTTTATAATTCCAAGAACATAACTCCTTAAAATAATACCCTTGGTGATGTGGAAGTGAGTCATGTTTATAAATAATTGATTTTAAAACCTTAAAATATAATATAGGTTTTGGAGGATTCATTAAGGGTTTATAAAATTAATAAAATAACTCTAAAAATGTATTATTTTAATGGGTAAAGATATTTTTAGTCTTTTATTCCCTTTATATTATTTATTACATTAATTTTGGGCTATTACGATATCATAATACTTGTCATGTATTTCTACTGTATTTAGTTTTTACCCAAAAATTCAACTATCTCAGAAAATTAAGATAAATTCACCATTAGATAATTTTGAAGTTATTATTTCAAAAATAATATTTATTTTATCAAAATAATTCTCTAAATATGATAATTTATACTTTTAAATAAAAAAATCTTATTTATTGAAAAATACTGGTTTTTACGATAATAATAGTTTTCTGACCCTTAGAAATATTATGTTGGACTTCACTAAATTATTTCGTCATTTTTTTATAAATATTATTTAATGAGAACATTATATGAATATAAAATTTATTTCAAAATTCTTTAATTTATCAAAAAGAGTGTTTTAATTTAAAACATATATTTTCCAGAAATACAATTTTGGTTTCTTTATATCAAAATCTATTTTTCATCAACTTGTATATAATTGTAATAATAAAAAATGGATAAATATAATAATTATTTTATTAAAAATAAAATTAAACAAATTCATACTATTGGGGTCTGGATACATAACCCCTTATTATACCAGTGTGCGTCTTAAGGGTAAGGTGTGTGGTGGTGCAAATTTCTTAGGGTAGTTCAGCAAACATGGTTTGGGTCATGATCTGGATAAGCCTAAACTTATCTTGTAAATAGTTTCATTAAAGCTTTAGTTGTTTGAATTTTAGCTTGGTATTGGTCATTTTAAAATCCCAATGATTCTATATCCCTTATAATCGTTGATAATTGGGCTTCATTAGGTATGATCCTACTAGTCGAGGTCATCACTTCTTCCATCTGTGTCGAATAGAAATTATCATAACCCTTAATATAAACTAATATTAATGGTCATTGTAAAATGGATATATTATAAATGGTTAAGATGATTAATGTTTCTTTAATTCCAATAGACTATATCGGTTCAAAATAACCAAATTAGTTCATGTGTTTTCTATAAATATAAGAAATTGACTCAGGGAATTTCATTTATAAAAGTTCAGGTCATTACAATGGTTGAGGATAAAGTATTTTGATCAAAATACTTAGAGTCTGAGGGAAGGGAAGAACAAGGTCAGGTAAAAATTCAGGATGATGTGGTTTACCTTGAACTAGAGGAGGAGATAGTGGAGCTTTTCAAGTAGTGGCAGACTCTTGAGGCCACCAGAAAAATCTTGGATGAGTTGGAATAATCTCTTGCTCAGACCCATTGGGGGCCTTTTGTTTTGTTTTTGTTTTTTGTAATAAAGGAAAGGATTAGTCCAATGGATGGACCTCCTCATTGCCAGCTGATTTGAAGTAAAAAAATTATTATTTTACCTCAAGTTATTTCATCTTAATTTTCTTGCATCCCCATCATACTAATAAGGAAACCAAGAATAAATATATAAGACCACATGATTCATGATTGGTGTGAGAAACAAGAGACAAATATAAGATTTCTTATTTTCATGAGATATCCAAAAAATAAAAAAGGGTTTGGGTTTGGGATGGTCGATCGACTATTGGGAGTGTCCCTACTAGAGAGACATGTGTTGGAGAGAGGGACTCTATGCAGTTGACTCTCTTTCCCAATGTGTGTATGTTTTGGGTGGTGTAACTTCGAGGGAATTGGATTCTACTTGAACAAAGGGGGGAATGGAAGACATGAATAGATATTTCCAGGACTTGGAACAAAAATAAAGAGATACATGTTGAATGAGGATGACTTTTGACTGTGTTTGAAATTCATGTTCCATAATCGTACTATTGATAGTGGGAACATACAAATGAGGGTCAACTGTTGACCATGTTTGAAACACAGGACCTATAAAAAATTCATAAGTCCTTTGAGGCATGATCCCATGATGTGTGGTGATTCATCTTGGTCAAAAACTATAACCATTACGGGTTTCCATTCAGAATTATAAGATAGTGGGGATCCAAAACATGGAAGATGTGAAGTGTAGGGAATAACTAGATATTTTTTTGAATAATGTTCAATGATTTTAGAATTATGCCACCATGTATCTGAGTACATTAAGTGGGAATATCAGAATGAGTGAGATTTATACCCACCTCCCAAGGGGATCATTGTCTTATTTGTCAAATGATATCTAAGGAACTTGAGTGGTGTGGTTAGTGACCAGGACTAAAGTGGGGTAATGTCCTCTCAAGAGAGAGCCCAAAATATTTTTCAGTTTAATGTCATGCAATGAGGATGAAAAGCATGCACTTTAACATCAAGTGGTATGGAAGTTGGCTGCATATTTTAACATCATACAGTGAGGATAATGTGTTATAAATTTTAATTTCATGTGATAAGGATGTGTGAATCAACATGAGAAACATACACCCTTTCGATATAGTGAGATGCACAATAGGGGAACATAGAGGGTAGTACCCTATAGAGGACCTCATAAAGGGAGAAAAGTAAGGAAATATCAGTTTTTAATTTTGTAAGAACTAGTAGGTTCAACGAGCACTACTAGGTTTTTTCCAAGGTCCAATGGTGATTCTCGTGAGCTTTGTACCTTTTCTATTCATGCCCTAATCTTTATCCAAAGTTGTAGGGGTGACTTGGTGGAAGAAAACTTGAATTTTTCTTGTATTTACCTTTGATTATTTTTAACATAATAGGAATTTGTGCCTCTTTCCTTGGGTATTTTAGGGTCATGCTAGTCGAACCAATTAGGCATGTATTTAGGGTCATATGTGAGGACGATCACAAATAGTTTAAGGTTATGATTATTGGACTAAGGATGTTAGTTTAAGGTTATGGAGCTTGGACCTAAGAAAGGGAAATATTATGCGGAAAAGAAGGTATTATAAACCTGATGTGAATGGAGATCCAGAAGTCCAAATTCCACACAAGTTTACATATATTTTAAGGTCATTTTTATCATATAATTTCTATTTATGTTCCACATTTAATTAGTGTGAAATGAGACACCAAGTTTCAAAGTGGAGCGAGGAGTGCCAAAAACAAGGCATCAGCAGCTAGAGGGTTTGCAGCTAGGCCCGATATAGGATATTCATACATATTTATATATCCCATAGAACTATGAATCATGCCACGTGTAGGTATTCAATGGGGTGTGGTAGGAGACCATAACTAAAAGGGGAAGTCCTCTCAAGTGAGGATACAATGAAGGGGACATTAGTCTGCAAAGCACCATGGGTGATGTAAACAAGGCATGGATCGAGGGCCACAGGGGGCCATATGCACACATTTTAAGGACATGATGAGTGTAATAGAAGGATGTTTATTTATATTTGTAGAGCTTGGACCAAAGGAGGGGTACTTCCTGTAGGGTTTTCTTGGTGCCGAATAGTTTTAAACCCAATGTGAAGAGAAGTACAAGGAGTCCTTGTTCCAAATAAAAATATCTGGGGTGAAATTCACTTGATATAAGTTCATTGTTCCTAGACCATTATTGAGGGTGATATGGTTTCTCTATCTAGTATTAAATAACCTACCATGAAAATAGGCCTTAAGGGTATGATGCTAGCGAAGACAGTCTCACCTGATGGAAGAATTTGTGGTTGGGCCTAAGATTAGCATCCAAGAATCACTACATATCCCATAGAACTGGGAGTCAAGAAACGTGTTGTTATAGAATGTGGCATGGTAGGAGAATAATTCTAAAAGTGGGAGGTTATCCTCTTAGATGAGGGTGATTATCTGAGATATCGTATAGAAAGACAAAATCTACATAGTTTAAGACATATAGCTAAGACAAGAGGGTTTCCACTAGTTTAGGTTCATAGATCTTGGACCCAAGGTTCTATACCATTTAACACCATTTTACCAGGATGTTTCCCAGTGGTTTAACATTGTGTGACTAATACATGTGGTTTTAATGGTTTAAGGTCATATAGCTTTGACCAAAGGTTTTCATACAGTTCAAGGTCATGAATCTTGGACTAGAATCTTGCTTCTAGTTTAAGGCCTTAGAGATTGGACCATGGCTATGTGTGTCCTGGGGATGTTTTTTTGGTGAAAAATAGTATAAACATAACATGAAAAGAGATTCTAGAGGGACTTACACCACACAAAACATCTCCGAGACAAGTCGTGCATAGTTTAAGGTCATGATTTTTGGACCAAAATGATGTTATTTTATGGTCATAGATCTTGGAGCCATGAAAGGGAAGGGTTTACTTGATAGGTTCTTATAGTAAAGGAGAGAATAATAAACCGGAATAGAGTGAGGGACAAGGATACCTTGTGCTAAACAAACATTTCTAAGACAAGTTGCACACAGTTTAAGGTCATGATACTTGAACCAAAGACAGTTTCTATTAGTTTAAAGTCATAGATATTGGACTGAATAGGGGTGAAATTCTTTTTTGTAACATCTATGCATATCAAAAAAATTAGGTATGATCCCACCAAGACTTGTAATCCCATGTGGTCCATGATTAGTGTGAGAAATAAGGAGCATAGAGGAGTTCCACTTTGTCACAAGGTAAAGCACAATATGGGGAAAAGGAATCCAGTTTGAAAGGTTCCAACAATTCTAAATAGCTTGTTCAACATGAAAAAATATACCTGGGAGTTACACCAAAGGTGTTAACACTCCACCAAAAAAATTGAGGTGGAAGGTAATAAATCATGAATTTTTAAGTTTGGATCATGAAAGGAGGGTGGCCAGTGGGGAGGGTACAATCATGAACCTTGTTCAAAACACAGTTTCTACAACTGTACTATCTAATTTTGGGGTGATAAAATTTCATATTAACCATTGAACATGTTCAAAAAATGGGATACATCACTTTTTGTAAAGGATCCTTTGAGGCGTATGCCCAGGACAGGGGTGATCCAATTTTTTTGGGAACCGTTTCCATTAGGGGACCTGTTCGAATCAAGAGGATGATGAGGATCCTAATTAAGTAAGGTGTGAAGTGTGAAAGTGAACATGTTGATATGTTCAGGATCGATTTAAATAGTCTGGTAGTTATTTCTCCATGTGCTCAAATGTGCTGAATGGGTATATCTATGAGTGATAATGGAACATGTTCCCAAGGGGGTATCCATGAAACAAGTTGGTTGTTGGGTTAGACCTAGGATATGATATTTTATTATCCCTACATGTCCCATGGAACTATTATCAAGTCATGCATAGTTCTAGGATACATCATGATAGATGACCAACACCGTGATGGGGGAACCCTCTCAAGTGAGGTCTCATGGTATCACATAGTTTTACATCATGTGATAGAGATATGGACAATGTAGTTTAATGTCATATGATAAGGACATTAGACATACATTTTAACATCATACAGTGAGGATAAGGTTTCACACAATTTAATGTCTTTTAACGATCATGTTGTCCAGTAGTTTTACATCATATGACAAGGATGTGTGGTTATTGTAGTTTAAGATTATATAGATTTGACCATTATACTGTACAATTTAACATCATGTGACCAGAATGTTGTCCCATATTTTAATGACATGTGATTGAGATGAGGGGTAATGATCATGTGAAGTACCTCTTGAGGAACCTTGAATTTGTGGGAGGTGTGATGTTCTCTCCATCCATAGTGACCAATGGGTAAAAAACATTAGAGTAGACCTTATGAATGATGTAAGGTCCTTCCTATTTAGGTTATATCTTTGGAAACTTTGTCTCGGGTATCATTGTTGTCCTCAGAGCTAATACCATATCACCTTGAAGGAAAGATGATAGATGAACCTTTTAGTTGAATACTCATTCCACTAGATCTTGATGCCTTTCCAAGTTATGTAGTGCTTGAAGCCTGCCTTCTTCTAGGACTTACAGCTCATCCAGACAGAACCCATGTCTCTTGTCTAGCACCCACTGATCATAAAAATTTGTCTATAGTGATGATAGTTGAACCTATATAGGTAAAAATGATTTTTTCCCATACACCAGAGAGTATAAATTCACCTTTGTGGAGTTTCAAGTCATCATTTAATAGGCCCAAAGGGAATTGGTGAGCTTATCATGCCAAATCTTCTTATTTTGGACCACAATATTTTGTAGGATGTTAGAGAGGGTTTTATTGAATTCATCGATTTACCCATTCACTTGTGTGTGATGGAGGGATGTGTGGTTGGACTGGATGATGTACTTGGAATACAACTTCTTTAGCTTGATAGTATAAAAATTAGTGTCTTTGTTAGTGGAAATAGTGTTAGGAATCATGAATCAATGGATGATATGGTAATTCAAAAACTAAATCAAATATTGGGTCTTGAATTATTTGATAGTAATGGATTCCATCCAATTTAATAAGAAATCAGTGGTAGTCAAAGTGAACCTATATTTTCATACCATTGTTGGAGGGTACATCCCACAATATCAAGTCCCCATACAAAAAAGGCTAGGAGTACTTTCTAGCATGGAGAAGCTCTGACAGATGATTCGTGAATTTGGCATGGATATAGAATGTGTGACACCTCTTAGTGAAATAAATGTAGTTATAAACCATGGTAGGATAGAAGTACCCCAATATTCAGACATGATGAGAGATCTTTAATATCACTTTATGGGTCCCACATGACCTAATTTGGACCTCCTACATAACCAGAGGAACCTCTTTCCCTTGGATGAAATAGAGGAGGATTCTATCAAAACCATGCATGTAGGTGTTTTTCTCTAGGTTGGGGCCATCCTGGAGGGTAAATTTCACCGCACACCAATGGATTTGATCACACTCAACTTGGTCTAGAATGAGAGTCTATTGTTAGAGATACTCAATAAATGGAGTCATCCAATTGGGTGATTCTTCAAATATCAAGGAATTTGAGGGTCCTACTATAGAAATTCTAGTATTTAGATAATTTACCTATCATTCCTCATCGCCAAAAGTGATGTGGGAAATGAATCTCCAATGAGCCACATGAATGACTATGTTATATTAGTCAGACTCTGTAAGTGATGTGTTCAGGATTTCCATGGTATCATCCCAGACATTCTATGATCAGGGAACATAATTCACCTTTGGTTGGGAAGGTAATTGGGCCATCATCTCTTGAGAATTCTACAACAATGGGATGAGTTCTTTATTCTTAACAATATAGTCACCATTGATCTTCTTGATGAGTATTTCAGAGTCTCCCTTCATGTGTAGTCAAGGTACATCAATCTCAAGATCCAACTCAAGGCTAGTGACAAGAGCCTAATACTTAGCCTCATTATTAATGTAGCCTTTAAAAAAATGAATGAGTTTGGTAATATGTGCTACGTATGAGTGATTAAGACAAACCCAAGGCCCGCCCTATTAAGTTTGGGGTTGTTGAGACATCTCCTAGTTGGGTTATGGGAGGCACTGTCAAAGTGAATCTTCCAACATAGTATAGCCTAATCAATAGAGTTGATAGAAACATTCGGGAAGTAAACATCCATGGGTAGTTCCTAAAGGTTTATATGCATGGCTAGAAAATCTTCCAGTTCTTGGACCTTGATTAATTTTTAGGAGATAAACCTAATGTCAAACTATTGAAAAATTACTATTTACCACACCAATGACACAGTTAGTATGGGGAAGTTGATGATTTACTTCAGTTGATTAACATGGAATACCAATTGTATATCATGGTACTTCAATTAGTGGAACAACTTTTGAACTAAAAGGACCAAGGAAAGGCTTCTCTTCTCAATAAGAGAATATCTGGTCTCTGTATCAAGTAGTATGCAACTGAGGTAGTACATAATTGTCTCCCTACCCTCATTGTTCATTTGGGCTAGGAGGTAACCAATGGACCATTCCAGGGAGGTCATATAAAGGATTAGATTCTTTCATGGGATGGGTGGAATCATGACTGAAGGACATAGTAGATACTCTTTGATGTCCTTGAATGTAGTCTGGAAGTCTGTGTAGCACTGATAACCAGTGCCTTTCTTCATGAGTCTTGAAAAAATTTTACACTTTCCGTCTAGATTTACAATGAATTGTTGTATGAAGTAAAAGTTTCCATGGATTCCCTATAACTCCCAAAGGTTGTGCGGAGGAGGCATGTGGCTGATAGCCTTAATATTTTTTGAATTGATTTCAATTCCTCTATACATGATGATGAAGTTGAGGAACTTTCCATAGGTGACCCTAAACACACACTTTAGGGGATTCATCTTCAGGTTATGGGAGCAAAGGAAGTTGAAAAACTTCTCAGGATCCTTGAGATGATCCTAGAATTGGTAATATTTAACCCCCAAATCATCTTCATAGCATTCCACCAATATTATTATGAGTTTATTAAAGTTGTAGTGCATGTTATTCTAGTAGGTAGCCCCACTATTCTTTAAATCGAGGGGTATAACTTGGTAACAAAAGATTCTCTAAGGAACCCTAAACGTGGTGTATTATTCTTCCTCAAAGGTCATCTAGATTTTATAATACCTATAGTACTCATCCATGAAGTATAGTGCCTAAAAACTAACAATTGTATCAATAAGAATCTCTATCACGAAAATGGGAAAATCTTCTTTTAGTAAATGGAAGATGAGGTCTCGAAATTTAATACAAAATCTGATCTTCCCTTTCTTCTTCCTGACTAGGATAATGATTTCCAGCTACTTGGGGTATTTTACTTCCCTGATAAATTTAACCTTAATGATCTTATCAAATTCAGCATCAACCTTGGAACCATGGTAAGACTGAAACTTCATAAGAGGTTTTTTGAACCCATGGTGTCCCATTGGGAGGAAAAGGTGATGAATATAATCATATTGGTTGAGCCCTATAATTTCCCTATATCTTCAAGTGAACACTTTGTAGTTTTTCTTTAAGAAAGTCACATATCACTATTTCTCCTTTAGAGACATGACTATGCTAATTAGATTTATCCTAGGATCTTCCTCAATGTCAAGATTCACCAGGGTCAAGTCATCAAAAATGATGGAGACACCATCTTCAAAGGTAGGAGGGCATCATCCATGTCCTCTTAATCATCAAAAGTATGAGGATTATAGGAAAGAGCCAATTCTATTAGCACTAGAGATCATGGAGCAGTGTCATCATCTATCTTAGATAAAGTGGGGTCTATAATGGGGGATTCTTTCACTATAGAGACCATGATGAATAAAGCTGATGATCTAATCTCATACAGTTTCCAATGGTGAGATCCAACTTTGATGTCAAAATGGTGATGATCGGTAGACACCCATCAAGTCAGTATTTCTCTCTAAAAGGTATGGTGTTGTTTTGGGTGGTGACTAAGGGACATATCTCTCAATACTCAACTGGAGTAGAACATTCCATCTTCAACTGTGCTTTTTGTGTGTATGTATATGAGGTGATCTATGAGCATTCCTTCTTCTTGGGAACTATGAAATAGTTCCCAAAATATAGGGGTGTTGAATCCAACCAGAGGATTGATATGATGATGTTTTCTTTCAAGTCCTCCCAAGGATCTGTTTAGGTGGATGTCAAATTTTTGGGGCATTGATATGCTTGAACCCATCAGTTTGGAGCTATTTCCCCTTCCTTTTGTAGTACCCAAAATCCAGGTAATGGGATTCATAGGTTTTTAATGGAGAAAATTTGTTGAGGAGTACCCCTACTCGACCATTAAGGGAGTATTTGAGGAACTAGTGATATGAAGAGGGTACCACTACATATATATGAGTCCAAGGCCTTCCCAATAGGGTATTGTAAGTATTATTCTGTAAGAAAACCATGAAATCAGTGTTTGATACCAAGTCATCAAATTGGGTCTTTATCCAAATCTTATTGCACAGCTTCTTCTCTCACTTATCATACTTCTAAATTTTTAAGTTGGAGGGGTTAGATTTTCTTCTGTGAGCCCTAGTTTTTGGAGCATCTAGGTGGGGATAAGATTGATCCCAAAGATAGTGTCTACTAGGAAATGATATATTTCTACATCATTGAACTGGATTATCCTATAGTGAACATATATGCCCATGAATAGTGGAACCCTCATCTTCTTCAGATAATGAGATGATGGCTTGGTACTCTTCCTATTCTGATTCCTCTAGAGTGTTCAATTTCCTCATTATAAAAAAGATAATGTGGTAAGGAAGGATAAATCTCGGTGGGGGTCACTAGTAAGTTGCTTCTTAAAGGTTTATTTCCTCCACTAGGTTCTCTAAAATGGGTTTGTAAAAGTGATTCAACCACTACCCATTGATAGTTAATGTTTTTTTGGTTTTTTCATTTTGAACTTGTACAACACCAAATGGACAAATGTTAGTAATAGTGCATGGTCCGAACCTGTGAGAACAAAAATCACCTGGTTGAAACTTAAACCTTGAATTGAAAAGGAGTAACTTCTTCCTAATGTGGAATTGATAGAGAAGCATGAGGATTTCATGGGAAGCCTTGGTTCTCTCTTTATAGATCTTGGAGTTCTCATATCAGTCTCTTTGAATTTCCAACAACTCCTAAATTTGTAACTCCCCATGCTCACATGCATCTAGTAGGTTTAAATTTCATTATTTAATATTCCAATATGTGTGGTTCTCTACCTCTATAAGGAAGTGACAAGTCTTTCCAAACACAATATGATATAGTGACATTCTGATTGAGGTTTTTAAAATCTATACAGTATACCCAAAGTGTATCATCCAAACATAAACTCCAATATTTTCTACTGGGTTGTACTTTTTTTCCAAGATTCTATTAACTTCATAATTTGAACTTTATTATTTTATGTTAGTTTGGGGGTGATATATAGTAGATACTTTATGTACAACCCCATACTTATAGAGAAATCTTTTCATGTGTCAATTACAAAAATGTGAACCTTGGTTGCTACTGATGAATTTTGGAAAACCAAACCTGCTAAAAATATAAGATCTCACAAAATCAATGACCATTAAGGATTCATCATTCCTTGTAGTATTTTCATCCACCAATTTAGAGACATATTTAATAGCCACTAATATGTATACAAATTCAAATAAATTTGAAAAAGTCCCCATGAAGTCAATTCCCCATGCATCGAAGATATCACAAAATAAAATAGGTTGTTAGGTAATTTCATTCCTCTTTAAGATGTTCCCTATGAATTGACATTGTGTTCATGACTTAAAAAACAATGATAATATCTATATAATGTTGGAAAATAAATTCCAGAGTTAATCACCTTTTGATTTTTTACATTGAGATCCAAAGTGCCCCCCCCCCTAAGCTAGAGTGTGGAAGAAGCTCAAAACAGAGGTAAACTCATGGTTAGCGACACACTGGTGAACAACATGTTCACTAAAAATTATTTCCAAGTATGAGTTATCCCAAATGTATTATCATGACTTATTCTTGAGTATTTGGGATTGTGAAGTTCTAAAATCTATGGAGATCCTAGATACTTCCAAAAAATTCACAATGTCTACATACCAAGGGGTAAGTTACACTACATCACAAAAGTGCTCATCAAGGAATAATTCTCTAATGGGGGGATGAGTCAACATGGTGTTCCAATAGTGATTAATTCCTACTAATGTGGTCAAATACCACATTTTATTCTCCTCTATTATCTTAAATCATAAGTTAAAACTCCTCCTGGAGGATGATCATCCATTGTATGAGGTTGGGCTTAGCTTTGCGTTTCATAAGAAGAAATTGAAGGGTAGCTTGATCAGAAAACACAATGACTATTGACCCAAGAAGATATGAATGAAATTATTTCAAGGAAAACATAATAGAAAGAAGTTATTTTTTATTTTTCATGTAGTTTCCCTAGGCTGAGTCAGGGGTACATAAGGCATACACAATGACATAAGGAGCTCTCTCAACCCTTTGTGACAAAACTACCCCAACTACAAAGTTAGAGGCATCACACATAAGTTCTAAGGGGAGATCCCACCTTGGTGGTTGGATTATGGGAGGTGATGTGAGACTCCTTTTTATTGAATTAAATGGATCCTTGTGATTTTTATCAATGAAAACTCATAATATTTTTGAAACAATTGAGACAATGGAAGTGTGATCTTACTAAAGACTTTAATAAATTGTTAGAAAAAACTAACATGGCCCAAGAAAGATTCCACCTCACGAACACATTTTGGAAATGAAGGGGAGGAAATTATTTATATTTTTTATTTATAAACTTGAATTCCATTTCTCAAAATAACATTACCAAGAACTATCCCCCACTCTACCATGAAATGGAATTTCTCATAATTTAATACGAGATCTTTTTCAATGCAACAATGGAATAAAGAACCTAGGTGTTCCAAAAAATCATCAAAGGAAGTTTCATAAAATGTGAAATCATTCATAAAAACTTCCATACAATTCTCATGGTACTCATAAAATATACTCAACATACAACACTAAAAATTACATGGAACATTATAGACACCAAATGGAATCCTCCTGTATGAAAATTTTCTAAATGGATAGGTAAATGTTGTCTTTTTTTAATCCTAGGGGGCTATAAGAATTTTAAAATAACATGAATACCCATTAAGGAAACAATAATGGGACTTACTATCCAATATTTCTAAGGGGATTCATTGGGTCTTCACCACTTCTGTCCCCCTTGAGGGGGTTTTTTGGTGTACTTATTTACAGTTTTAATAAAAATTTAAAGTTAGTAGTAGTATTATTATTCAACGAAAGGTAGAGATAATTGGTTCTTTTACATGTATTGATTTAGTTGATAATAGTCAATAAAAACTCTCCAACTATTTTTTACACATGTTGGAACCAATTCATTCCTTTAATTTGATACTACTATTATTCTAGTTTTATTGGCATAATTTTTACTAGACTAACCCATTTACTATCAGATATGGGATAGGTGATCTCAATAGTTCGTAATTTACTAACTTCTAATTTTACCACTTCAAGGAGGGTGGGATTTAACTGGCATTGAGATTTTATTATGGGTTTAGACTCATCATCTAAAATTATATGGTGTATGAATAGATGATCTAATCCCTGGAATATCATCCAATGTCTATGCTATTTCCTTTTTATACCCTCTCAAAAGGTCTAGCTTTGATTCATGCTCTGGAGAGAGGTTGTTTGAAATAATGATGGGAAATTGGTCAATACCCTTATGATAGTCATGTTTTAAATTAGTTGGAAGTGGTTTTAATTTCAATAGCAGTGATTTTTGGATTAAGGTAGGGGATTTAGGGGGAGTGAAGTCCATGAAACTTTTTATCTGCTCAATTTTATTCTCTATAGAAAGAGAATCAATGGGAATTAGATTTGAAGAATCATAAATGGTAAAGGGTACCTCATAATGAAAACACTCATCAATTAAAACACAAAATTTACACTTTTTAAAACCCACACAACACTTGAAAGATGAATCACATCCCAAATAATTAAAGAGTGAAGAAGAGGAAAATAGATCAGAGTATGGGTTAAGGAAATCATGTTGTTTTTGTGTATTATCAAAGATCACTTCCATCGAATAGATGGGAAGAGTGGAGTCCTACTCAATAGGGTGTTCCATAGAATCAAGGATATGGAAACTTACCTTTTTCTCCCCCAAAATTGATGGATAGTGCACCATTGTAAATGTTGATGATTGTATTTTTTATTTTTAGGAAAGTTATTCCAAGTATGAGTGGATCTTGTCCTTGGTCCTAAGTATCTTCCATCTCAAGAACATAGAAGTCCGTAGGTAAAATGAAATTCTTTAATTGCATGAGGATGTCCTTGATCATTCTTGTTGGGTGTGTTGTGCTCCGATTTTCAATTTTCATTACTATTTATATTTGTTGAAGCTCTACAACCTATAGAGAGGTATACATGGAGTGAGGAATCACATTAATCAAAGAACATAAATCAATCGTTGCATCAGAAAATAAAGTCTCCCTTATGGTGAAAGGTATCATAAAATTTATTAGATCCTTGTATTTGGTTGAAATCACTAGTTGTATCAAGGTTGAGACATCACTTCCAAGCTTGACTCTCAGATTTTCCTTTAATCATCATCTATGGGTGAGAAGTTCTTTAAGAAATTTGGCATAGTGAATAATTTTTTTAACTATATTTAAGAGAGGAATGTTAACTTATACCATTTAAATGTATCCATGGTCTATTTATCAATTTCATTATCATGATTTTTCTTGTATTGAGAGATTCTTTGGGGAAAGGGAAGAGGAATGGATTGATCAGGGGAATACTCATTAATATCATTTTTACCCATTTTATTTATTTCCCTTAACTTGAATATTTTTAGGGTAGAGAAAGAGATTTTTTAGTAGGAGGACATACCTGATGCATTGAATCACTATAAGAAGAAATTTCTTTACCACTATGAAGTGTGATATCACATACATTACATTTTTCCTTAGGATTGGAAAAAAGTTGGGATGGTAGTTTTTTAGACCCTTAACTTTGGATTTCACCTACTGAGTTGGTGAGTTCGCCTAATTAAGTTTTTAGGTCTTGTATGGTTGTTTGGGTGGATTTTTGGAATTAGAGATTATTTACATCCATTTGTTTCATCATGTCATCAAGGATAGTCTTGGGTTTTGGATAGGATTATTGGAAAGGACTTTGTAGTGTTTGAGGATTTTTTGGTGGTGATGTAGGATGAATAATTTGTTCCATCATGTCTTATAGGCTTGGTTGTGTTTCCACCTAGAGTTGGATGGATAGTATGGTTATTTCCTAATGGGTTGGTTATAGGGGTGGCCTAGGAATATTTCCTCACAACTCTCGGAAGTGTCTCTTAATTGTGTACATTATTATGAATAATGGGTATCAGCAGCACATATAACTTAATGAATTAGAGGAGTTAGTTGGAATTTCCATCGGGAAAGACCAAGTTGTTAGAGTAGGGTGATTACCTCTCCAAAAAAATTCCACCTTCTTCTTGAATTCATAACATTGCACCAATTAGAAACCTCTTATGGGTATAATGGACCTTGTACCAAACTATTGAGTTTTTTGTGCCATGTTTTCGATGATATTCCTTGCCATGATTGGGGTCTTGTCCACTAAGGCATCACATGTAGCAACATCAATCATGTTATGATCAATTGGAATTAAACCTTTATAAAATTATTGTATTAGAATTTTATCACTTATTTTATGGCATGGAAAACTTGAAAAAACCTTTTAAAATTTTACTAGTATTCATGAAGTGTTCCCCCATTAGATTTCCTTATTCCACAAATTTATTTCCTTATTATTATAGTTTGATAGGCTATGGAGTATTTTTCAAGAAAAATGAATTTCATGTCTTCCCAACCTCTAATTTAGGAGTTAACATATTATAACCATTCTTCAATGGTGCCTTTTAAAGAGAATGGGAAATCCATAATCTTACCTCATTCTTCATCCACATTTACAGGCTTTAATGTTGAACACAGATTATGAAATTCCTTTAAGTGATTATGTGGGTCTTCTTTATCCAGTCCATGAAATTTTAGTAATAAGTGAACAAGACCATATTTTAATTCAAAATTAGGTGCTTCGTCTTATATTTAAATGTATGCAGGTTGGATCTATACATCATGTGAGGTTAGTTTTTTTAATTTCTAGTTATTTTCATCCATATTATGAAATTTTATTTCAATCGTTATGTTGTTTTCATAAGAAGAAGAAGAAGAAGAAGAAGTATCGAGAAGAGTTTCAGTGTTTTGTGTGTCCTCCTTTAAAGGATCATTCGATGCTTATTGGTGTTGATGATGCATGATCCTCTCCGATTGGTGATCAAAAGGAAGTGGTTTATTAGATGAAAATTATATCATGAAAAAGGAATAAAAAATGAATATTTTAGAAAATAACCAAAAAATGAAGGAAGAAAATAAACACATAAATATTTACAAAATACACAAAGTTCTTATCAAAAACACACACTAAAACCCAAAAAGCTCCCTTATAATGGTGCCAAAATTTGACCGATTTGTCATGAAACATCAAATTGATTAAGTTTTTAATGTTTTTTATAGTCTAGGGTAGACCACTAATCCATCTCTCAAGGAGAATTGATGAATTTAGGGTTTGTATTTCCAATAATTTTTTCAAAATAAAACTAGAAATATGGGGATTTTTTAAATCGGTTTAAAAATAAAAAGACTTAATTTAAAGAGTTTACTAGTTTAAAAAACGAGTGGATATGAAAAATTTATGATAATTATGTGATCATTACTAAGTTACTACACTATTTTAAAAGTTCCTTTTTCTTAATTGATTATTAGGTTTTGGTGAAATCCTTTAGTTGAGGGATAACCAAGATATTGGTAACCCAAAAAGCCTTTAAAATAATGCACATAGGACAAAACCATTACAAAACAATCATTTATCCAAGTTACATCCTATTATCATGCTTTAAGGTATGTCAAGGAACACTAAAATCTCAAATATTTGGGAAGGAAGGGGATTCTTATGTTGTCCAATCAGAATAATGAAAGTCACACACTAAAAACTACACACCGATCAGTTATGAAATAAAAGGTGTTAAATTAAATGAATCAAAACAAAGATACATATAAAATAAAAATTCAAAACCAAAATATACACCAAACTGGTAGATAATTATGTCCTAGAGATCCATCTTCAAGTGTGTATCTCCCTTAAAATGATCACCCATTGTTTAGCCCACCATCAAGAGGAGGAGGAAGCTCGTGTGGAACTTAGCCTTCATCCTTTATCTCTCCTTGAGGACAGGGGCCTCCATAACCTCAAAATTCATTATTGGACTCCTTTTGAACTCCAAAATAGAAGAACATTTCCCCCTAGATGAACTTACAAATGGGGCGCCCAAGGTTCCAATTTATTGGAAAAGTGGAATGTGGTTTTGGGAACCTAGATTTGGAGGTGCCACTTAGCTCATGGATTTGGGTGACCATAAAGTATTATATCACTTTTGAAAAAACTACAAAGTTTCTTCCCCACCTATTTAATATATCCATGGAAAATTTGGCTTCATTTAGAATCTTATAACCCTAGATATGTCCAAATTACAGAAGTGACCTCAAGATTGTGAATAATAATTATTCTCTTCAAATATGGCACATTTTGGGCCATAAAATGAATGAATTGGTATTCCTAGTCTTCTATAAAAATATATCCCAAGTGTTTTTTCATTATTATACCAATTTTCATCCCAATTGGATGCATGGATTAGCCACAATTTTCATTTTATTCCACAAATATGCTTGGGATCTTGCGTAGTTTGTCCCATTTTTCTTGAATTTCATTGTGGGCTCTCTGAATCACCTCCTCCTATAATATAATCATCAAAAAAAGTAAATTTTACCTTTTCAATAGTGATAATGATTAAATAATTAAACCAAATATGAAGTGAAATTTGTTATTATATTTTTAATTTAAAATACAAAATTATTTTAAAATAGTGGTATAAGGGTATAAATGAAACACTGAATCATGTTGTGATCAAATGTACCAAGACAAATATATGTTAGCATCATATGTAGGTTTTGAGGCCTAGTGGGTACCTCAAGTTGGATTGTGAGGGGTTAAGTATGCCCCTAGGGGTGATCACACTTTGGGTTTGCTGCCTCCTAGGAGGAAGACAGACATATTTGTGGTGGCGTTAGGATTGAACCTTAGGGAGGCATCCTACATACCTTATTAGGAGGAATAGATAAAAAACCACATAGTTTGAGTGCACAGTTTAATGTCTTATAATAGGACCATTCCATGCAGTATAACGTTATGTGGTATGGATGCTTCGGTCATGAGGAGAGTGGCAACAAGGGATGGTGTGGGGATTATTCATAGAAGCTTCTCGAAAGATGGGGGGTTATCTTGTGATTATTACATGAGGCATACTATATATATCACATAGTTTAAGGCTATAGTTTAATTTAATGTGTTGGGGAAATTTTCATTCAATTTACCATCGTGCAACTAAGATGGGAGAGAAATGTAGTTTAAATTATAATAGCTCGGACGTGAGTGTTATGAAGTTTAAAGTATGGAATCTCAGATATGAGTGTTAGGAATTACACATGAAGGATACTATTTCCAAATAGGGTTTTCAAGGATCCCACATGCCCTCAAAGGGAAAATCAGGAAACTTCTCTTGAAGATGCCACCATTATTGGAGCAATGGGCATGGGGTGAGGTTAGGGTTCATATTATTAGGAGAAAAAGGTTCCAACATTGTCCATCCCATACTTGGATAAAATGGTATGGACATGAGGGTTGATGATATCATTTGTGTGGATGACTAGGGCATGAGTAGACTTTCCTTGGATAGGTACAAGGCCCATGGGTACTCAACTTTCATGAAGTTATATCTGCTAAAACGAGGCATCATGTAGGGGTATTTGAGGTGGGTTTCACAAAGGATAGGGGTTTCACAAAGGTGAAACTTTTGAGGCTAAGGAATTTATAAAACATGGAACCTCTGCCTAAGGATGGTTCCCTGGTTCTTATGGGGTGGGTTTCGTGAAATATGGAGGTCTCACGGAACCCTATGAGGTGTAAGGCATATACCTCTAGCTTTAAGGGTGTGATCCTTCATGAAGGTCATATCCACCATGGTTTTAGGTTCTCAAGTACTCATGGGATGCTATTCTTTAAGTATGGATACCTTTAGGAATACATTTGACCTTTAGATCATTAAGGATGGTGTTTTGTGAATTCAATGCTTCTTCTGAAATTCCAAAGGTTGTGGTCCCCTTAAATAAAGGATGACGGGGATATTTAGAAGCATCGTGCAGGTTGGAACATATATTTCATGAATTATTTTTGTCTTTATGTAATATGGGGTTTCTTAGTGCTCTGATGACTTTTGAGAAACCCTTTTCATTCTTGAAAGATTAATCCTTCATGAATCCATCCCCTTAGGTGGATTTTGAGCCCATTTCATCCCAAATTCATCTCAAATCATCCATGCGCTCCTTTAATTCTCCCGTAACGCATGTTTTTTTGATTTAATTGATATTCTAATAGTGATTTAGGATGAATTGATTGTGTCTTAAGTAATATGGCATTAATAGATAATTCAAGAAAGTATTTATCCCTTCCAAGACTATAAGATGATATTTCAGGATCTTTAATTGAAATTGAACTGTCTGATTAAATCCATGGTTATGGTGGTTCTTTGATGAGTTCATTTTTGATATCCAAAGAAAGATATATCAATCATATTGTTTGATGACACAAGTATGCAACATTCTTGGTGATATATCAAGACAAATAGAATATATTAAATAGTAAGCATTTATATGAGGTTATTTTCATTGTTACATCAACATCGTCCTCTATAGGTGTCTATATGTATTTCTAAATGTTAATATTACACTATAATCCATCTTGACTAATGCCACTAAGAAATAGGCCTAAAGGGTTGCATACTAAGTGTATTGAGAATCTCAGTTAAATTCTATTTGAATTTAATAGATAGAATAAATATTATTCTCAAGACTGAGGAATAATAATTATTCAGGTTTTATTGATCACATAAATTCAATCAATATTTATTTAGTTCATAATATATGTGAGTTTAATATTAAATATATATTATTTTCCAGTTAGTGAATATAATATTTATTTCTTTCTTTTTTATTATTTTAAAGTTAATAAATAATTATTTATTTATCAAATAAATATTTATTTAGTTGTGAAAATATTAAAATATATATTTATTCATTGGTTAGTAAATATAATATTTATTTATTGAATGAATTAATAATATATGATATTTATTTATTTAAATAAATATTTATTATTTAAGGTTCGATAAATTTCATGAAGGATTAACTGACCGAGTTAATAAACCAGATGAAATGATGTATTTTATTTAATATCACTTAAATAAAGATTTATTTATTTATTTAAAATATGATTTTTAAATATTTATAAGTTAGTTCAAGTCATGGAATATAATAATATTATTATTATTATTTGATATGGGGTTTATTTAGATTTAACAATTAGATTAGGGCCTTTGTGCAATTATTAATTATCTAACTATAAGTATATTAACTTAATTATATCATTTTAGAGTGGAGAGGTTTGTTATGCACAACGATATTCTCTCTAGATAATTCTTTTGAATCCCTAGAGATAACCTCTCAAGAATGCTCTTAAGAATGAGGTATGGTCATCATCCTCCTCCCTCTCAATACCAAGAGAACAATAGAGAATCTTTCAAGTCTGAAAGGATTCACATTGTGATTAACGATGAATGACATACGACACTTGGTTCCTCTACCCTAACATCTGACAATGATGTTACAAGATTCATGGATCACATATGGATGCCTCTAGAGGAATGTTTAATTGGATTATTTATCACAATGGTGATATAAAAAAAAAGTCATCCATATTCATCAATGAAGAAAGAATTATCAAACTGATGTAATTATTTTTTATAAATTAATTATAAATTATTTGTGAAAATATCATCTCTATGGATATTATGAGGTTGTGTTTATTCTGTTGAAATCCAAAAAAAATATTTTTTAGCACGGTCCCAACCACTTTTGATGCACCCTGAAACCTTCAGTTTTAGCATGGATAAGTAGAGTGGAGAAAACATTATTCATGGTCTGGTTAGAAGAAGAAAGAAAAATTAGAGATGAAGAGTTAAGGTACAAATTAATATTTATGGATAAGTGTGTCAAACTACCATCATTTATATATAAGTAACCTATTGTTTAGATTATTCGTGCTGATAGTTATTTCAGCATTCATAAAATTCAAAGTGGTTTGTGAGTTCTAGTTGCACAAATCTGTTCTGAAGGACTTTCACATTTTGTCTCTACTTTCAATCGAGCCTCATCTTCCCTTGGATGATTTGAATACTAAACTACTTTTTCATTATGGAGTTGTGACTGAAAGTGATCCAATGATGCATCACATTAGAATTACATAAACAAGTTCAGAAGAATTTTCAATAATGTTAAAAAGAAAAAATAAGGAATTTTTAACATCTAAGATGAATGGAAGATTTAGGATTCAATATATTTTTCAATCCATCTCTATGATGAGTTTGGAGCAAGTGGATCCATGTGAGAACTAGATTGATGAATATGACTGATCTTTCATAGAAAATGAAACTAGTTCAAAATATATGTTGTATGTTTTAGAGGTTTCATTTGAAGTTCTTATTTTGATATAGAAATTTTGGATATTTGGAACAATCCATCAATGTTCTAGGTTTATTTATGAGGGATTAATAATGATAAAATTTCATTTTCCCTCTATTGAACTATATAATTCTATTAATATAATAAAATATATGGATCAAGTTTTAAAAAAATGATTAGATCAAGATTCATTGTTGCTAAATTTGCCTCCAAACCCACTACTATGGGAATATCCTTCATGGAGTCTTCAAGTTCCACTACACACTGGAAAAGACAGAATGTCTCCTCCTACAAATCAGGAATTTGACCAACCAATGGCTCATATAGTGTTTGATATACATGTTAGTTTCATGTTTTAGGGGATATTATTGAAAAGGAAAATGATAATAAGTGGATACTATATCACGATTCATGCTCAAAATTTGACAGGTTGAACGTGTAATCAGAATCTCTTGATGACTCTATAGCCAAGGTAGAAAATAGCATTGTTGAAAATGTGGTTCAAAAGGAAGAGCTGTTGAAATTCTATATTTATAAATAAAATGAAGTGTGTGGAATAGGAAAAGGAATTAGCATTTGAGGTGGCACAGTTTTATAATTTGATGGATAGCCTAGAAGTAGTATTGAAAAAGGTTTTTTTGAGATCTAGTAGAGTGACTTGGCATAGGATTTCCTCGTCCTAGTGTGCTAATTCTTAAATCTTATCACATCCTTGATTTGGGAAGACTTAGTTATCATCTTGAGGACAATGTGGCTTCTCAATAGGAATCAAGTGATAGTAATGTGAGCAGTGGATTATCCTGACATGGGTGGCATTGTAATTTACTGTATATAGTAGGTTGGGATTAATAAATAGGGGATATTCTTGTAAGTTGGGGGGTTCAGATATTTTTGGTTTGCAGATTGGTTGATAGGAGGTCTTGACCTTGTCTTCGAGGAGCATCTTCCTCGAGTATCTTCTTCATCTTCCTCTAATTCTTCTTTTTATTTTTCTAGATTATTCTTTTTTGTTGCTTCTAATTCACTATTTCTAATAGAAACTCATAGTGTTCTTATATAATTTCTATTACTTACACCTATGTTCCTATCAATTTTTATCATTATATTCTAAGGAATAAAATTTCAAGGAATGTAGTGGAAACATAATCATAGACTTTGAATAAATCGCTTCTCATAAGGGACAGTCTCAATCTTACAGGGACTCATGACATAATGAGTAAGTCCATTACCATATTAAGATAGAAGTTTAAGGAATACGTGATGTTTTTAACTATATTTTTTCTATAAATTCATTTTATAAGCAATATTACCATCCTAAGAGAGAAGTTTAAGGAATACACGATGTTATTAACTACATTTCTATTAGCAGTTCATTTTATATGCAGTATTATGTTAATTAATATATGGATTATCACACTCATCTATTACAATTTTAAAACACCAAGTTGTATTTTTCTTTCTTCAAATCCTGTTGTACACTTCCACGGCTCATATAAAACAAAAAAATGATTTAATTCATTTATGAATCACACAAAATACCCCTATTTATTGTGTTTCCATTCTATATACATAAGTGAATTAGCAGAGTAATCAATATCCAATCCCTATGGAGATAAACTGGTTTATACCAATTAATGTGCTTCAAGGATCCTATACACTTACAAGAATTGTGTTATCCATACTACATAAATACATCAAGCATATTTTTGGAACTATTTTCAGGGATATGAATGGTTAAATATTAGATTTAGTTTTTATAAACTTTTAAAAAACATAAAAATATAATGATACATCCAATATACTAATTCACATATTACACAATTTGATTCATTATACATTATACATTCATTGATTTTATAGGTATATTGTATAAGGATATTTTTATCAGTTGACTTGTTGCCACTAATAATTGAGATTAGAAGATATTTTCATAGGAAGAAAAAACAAGAAAAGGGACCCTTGATGATTCTCGCTCAAATTTACCCAAGAGAAGAAGGTAAGACGGTCCTTCTAGTTTAGCGAGGGTTGTCGAATCCTCAAAGACCTAAGAAGTAACCTATAGACACATACATTCTATGGACTGTTTTTTGCTATGAAGTGGCCAACTTGGGTTGATTTTAGATGGGTTTAAAGGAACTCTAAGATACTTAAGTGAATTCAATTTAAAAGAATGAGTTGATTCTAGGTTATCGCTCGGGGTGGATTGGACGTATTTCATTTTTAATGATTTCAATTTCTTATATTTGATATGGGTTCATTTAAGGAGATAAAACAACATCATAACTTACTGGTTTAATGCCTAAACCCTTTAATACTAATCACCTATACACTTGAAGGATCAAAGTTTTGAGCACTTCAAGGTAAAGGTTCGTATTAGCACTTGAAGTGTGTGGCCTTAAATTCAACAAGGATGATGGAGTTTAAAAATCATCAAATAAAAATCTCAATTAAAGAAGTGATTATACATTAATGGGGTGATAAATAACATCCAATACATCCCCTTGCTACTCCCTTGGATCAACCCATAAGTGGGTTAGCCCTCCATTGATCCCATGGTTTCAATGGAAGTGGAAAGTAGACTCATGAGGGAGGAAATGGAGAAGTAAAGAAAACAACAAAAATAAAATGATCACTCCACTATTGTGTGAATAATTTCACAAGGTTTGGTGTGAATAAATTCACACCTTGATCCAACGGTATCAAAGTGATATTAATAACAACAGAATAAGAGTAGAAGAAGAACTTTTATTAAGACACTAAAGTGAATTGAACAACTTACATGTGAAAGACAAATTTGAGACAACAAAATTGCAGCATAACATTACAATTGAACAAAGCATCCAAGATCCCTCAATACTCCAACACCACTGACTTAAATAGGAATTTTTGATCCCTTGGGTCGAGCCTCCAACAGTCCAAGTATCCTCAATTAATTTTGGTAGGCCATAGGTGGGAGGAAAGTAAGGGAGAGTTGATTTTTCCACCCTTGACCCGAGGTGGCATCCAGATTTCCTTCACCGAACAGACGCGCTTTTAAGACATTCTAGATGGATGGATCAGAGTAGTCCATAGAAGATGTAAATGGAGCTCTGGATTTCTTCTATACACCTGTAAAATTTGGGCCCATTTGGAGTTGTGGATTACGAGATATGATCATATTAGTGGGATGTTTTTCTGGGACACAAAATCTGGCCCAGAATTTTATCTCTAACTTGGGCCGCCTAAATGGATACCATGGAGGCCGAATTAGCATTAGATCATGAAGATTGATTTTTTCCTATACATGTCTTATATAATCCCACGAAATTTGGGATTAATTGGGCCTTTATGTTGGGCCCCAAAGTCTCATCAGTAGGCTGGTGTCCAATCTACCTTCTCCAGAATTGCTTCCTTTCATTGCCAAATATCTTCATCATCCTCCATGAATTCTCCATTGATCCCTGAATCAAATATATTCATATTTAAGTGTAGATAAATTTACAAAAATATAAAATTAAAATATGTATAATTAGATTCCTTAAAATCAGATAAATCATTGGGTACTTTAAATGATGTTAAAAAATGTACCACATAATAGTGCATTTTAAGAAGGTATTACAATCATAATGAGAAATGATGTTCAAAGTGTAAAATGCACTAAAATGGTGTTTATGAATAATAAATAACATGAATATTATATATATTACCAATTAATATTAGCCTCATTTAGCGGCTAATCGCACCCCCCAACTTGAGTTTTGCTAGTCCCGAGCAAAATATATCTCAACAATATGAAATTCGAATTCCCTTTTCCAAAAACATTTTAATACACAATGATCACCAAAAAACCTTATACCAAACAATCATGAAACCCATCAAAATATTTTAATACAAGATAGTTTCATAATAATATCTCAATCCCAATCCCATTCCTTTGTTCAAATTCATTGCTATATTTCATCCAATATCAATTAAGTATGAGGATGTGTTGTGCATCACAAAAGACATGGCGGTTCATCTTTATTAAAGGAGAAAATTACAGAAGTTCTAGGTGGAATCACATTTCAATATTAAGATGAGTATTCAAAAAAATATATATTTTTTTTTGTTTTTGTTTTTGTTTTTGTTTTTGCAATTTTTCCATGGTAATTGAAATTTCACTCAAAAGAGTCAACCCCTGTAGCAAGACTTTGCTGATGACTCCCAGGCTCAAAGACCTTAGGGCACCAAGTGAACCCCACATACTCAGGCATCATCTCGAGTTAACTTAGTCAAAAAAAAATCAAATTACCATAAATAGAGATAAAATTACTAACTTTGGGCCAGACAACTATGGAGTCACGATCCCCAAGTGCCGAAATCCATGGATTAGGTCATTTCATTGCTCTACGTGAAAAAAAAAATTTAATTTTTTTTGAATACTCATATTAAACTAAAATGATCACCAAACCTATGCTATTTATTTAGGGGACCCCATGAACTAAAATAATACCCCACTATCCAAAGGATGTGCATTGTGATCTTTTTTTTATTTGGATGAAAATATAAATGATGAAATATCACATTGGACAGCCACACTTTCCAAAATCTATGCTCATGAAATTATACAAGGATTAAAATCAGAATCAGGGCATGCTAAATTATTTGATATTCAGTTTCAAAGTTTTCAATGTGTATTACCATGTTCAAAGTTAAAGGAATTTTTCCTTCCATTTACACAAAAAAAAATTCAAATCATTCATTTTTTTTGACACAAAATCATTTTTTATTTTATCCCCCCCCCCCAAATTAAAATAACATTGTCCCCAGTGTTTAAAGAATAGAAAATTTAGAAGGGGGTAGAGGAATAAAATGGAAGTTCAATAAGGAAATTGAAATATTAGGATCACGGAATGAAGTCACCTGGTGGTTGAAGTTTGAAGTTCTTGCTGCTCCAATTTAGTCCTTTGATATCCATGTCGCTTGCAGAGTTCCCTAGTGGAAAAAAGGAAAACAAACAAACAAAACAAAAGAGTATATATATATATATAAGTAAAATATAAGTATATATATAAAATAAAATAAACTGATGATACATTGTCTTCTTTTTAAATTTCTGGGTAAGGTATTACTCAAGGATCACACCACGTGACACGGATGAATATGGTGCTCCCCTTTAATACCCATCCATAATCATAATAGAAGAACAGGTTAACAATCTATTTTTTTTAAGTATAAAAATGACTAATTAAAATATAAATTTCATTAAAACAACAAAATGATAGGAAACTTGAAAAACATGGGTTGCCTCCCATGCAGCGCTTTGTTTAGCATCATTAACTCGACTTGAACCCCCCAACTTATCAAATACCAACTTTCAACATTTTAAGGACCACATGTTTCACCACTTCTACTAGGTTGAGATTGATTCTATGTTTAGAATTTGTTTCATGCACAAACCTCTGTTCTAAAATGAGCAGGTAAATCCAAGGAATATCATAAATGATGGATTCAATTTCTTTTGTAGTATTTTCTAAGACATTATGAATAATCACCTCTTTTTTGGTTTCAAGATAAGAAATGGTGACAAATGGAAGTTTTTGGCTATCCCCAATTAATGGAAACTTGAGGGTGGATGGAAAGTCCTTTTGTTCAAGTTCAGGTAGGCTAAAACTTTTAAACATAGGTTGGGACTTTGAATTGAACTCAGTTTCATTTTCAAAATTGCTCAACAGAATTGGTTCCTTTTGAATAGAAGATTCAACCACCAAATTGGAAATATCAATTTCAGGAATGGGTATGGACTCAATGTTTGTGATTTCTCTTAATGGTTCAGTGATTTGTGTTTTTGAAAAATCATCAATGGAGTTATATTCATGAGACTCAATCCATGATGTCAAATTTCCCTCTTGTGAATAAAAAAACAGTTTCCTCTTGATTTAAACACCTATAAACAATTCCTTTATCCTCCTCATATTCCCCAAATCCAAAGGTTTTCTCTTTAGTAAATTCATGAGAGGTTTGGGGGAAACTAGACACTTCACATAAGGTTATGGAAGGGACAGTTTGTGTAGGGACAGATTCCTCACCAGTTTTAATGATTTGTATTTCTAACATCAATGATGAAACCTCAAAATTAATTTTCTCCATTTTTTGATATAGTTTTTCAAGTAATGGTTGTGGATCACGATGGGAAAGGGGTTGAGAAAGACGGTCTATTCCAAGTGGATAATTAAGTTGTTTGAATTGCACAGGAGGGTGTTCAGATTGGCTTTATAGGGATTGAAACTCATTATATGTTGGGATGTTTTGTGGATCATAGGGTTAAAAACAATGTGGTTCGTTAGGTTTTTTATGATCCCACATGTAGAAATTATGATGGTCATTGTACATCACACATGGGGTTGGGTGATCAAAGTAGGGATAGGTTTCCCATGTTTGGGATTGTTCAAAATTGGTTTCCATAGGAGTGAGGGGTGAGAATATAGAAGAGGGATGAAAAAAGGATTATAGTGTCTAAGATAACTTACTTAGGTCCCTGGCAACAGCGCCAAAATTTGATTCTCGCTCAAATTTACCCAAGAGAAGAAGGTAAGACGGTCCTTGTAGTTTAGCTTGGGTTGTCGAATCCTCAGAGACCTAAGAAGTAACCTATAGACACGTACATTCTATGGACTATTTTTGGCTATGAAGTGGCCAACTTGGGTTGATTTTAGATGGGTTTAAAGGAAATCTAAGATACTTAAGTGGATTCAATTTAAAAGAATGAGTTGATCCTAGTTTATCGCTCGGGGTGGATTGGACGTATTTCCTTTTTAATGATTTCGATTTCTTATATTTGAGATGGGTTCATTTAAGGAGATAAAACAACATCATCACGTACTGGTTTAATTCCTACACCCTTTAATACTAATCACCTATACACTTGAAGGATCAAAGTTTTGAGCACTTCAAGGTAAAGGTTCGTATTAGCACTTGAAGTGTGTGGCCTTAAATTCAACAAGGATGATAGAGTTTAAAAATCATCAAATAAAAATATCAATTAAATAAGTGATTATACATTAATGGGGTGATAAATAAAATCCAATCCAGCCCCTTGATACTACCTTGGATCAACCCATAAGTGGTTTAGCCCTCCATTGATCTCATGGTTTCAATGGAAGCGGAAAGTAGACTCATGAGAGAGGAAATGGAGAAGTAAAGAAAACAATAAAAATAAAATAATCACTCCACCGTTGTGTGAATAATTTCACAAGGTTTGGTGTGAATAAATTCACACCTTGATCTAAATATATCAATTTGATATGAATAACAACATAATAAGAGTATAAAAAGAACTTTTATTAAGAAACTAAAGTGAATTGAACAACTTACATGTGAAAGACAAATTTGAGACAACAAAATTACATCATAACATTACAATTGAACAAAGCATCCAAGATCCCTCAATCCTCCAACACCACTACCTTAAATAGGAATTTTTGAGCCCTTGGGTAGAGACTCCAATAGTCCAAGTCTCCTCAATTAATTGTGGTAGGCCATAGGTGTGTGGAAAGTAAGGGAGAGTTGATTTTTCCACCCTTGACCCGGGGTGGCATCCAGATTTCCTTCACCGAACAGATGCGCTTTGAAAAACCTATATATGGCCGAATCAGAGTGGGACATAGAAGAAGAAAATTGAGCTCCGGATGTCTTATATCCTCCTGTAAACTTTGGGCCCATTTTGAGTTGTGGATTCCGAGATATGATCATATTAGTGGGATGTTTTTTTGGGCCGCGGAATCTGACCCAGAATTTTATCTCTAACATGGGCCACCTAAATGGACACCATGGAGGCCGAATTAGCATTAGATATTGCATATTGATTTGTTCCTATACATTTATTCTAGAATACCATGAAATTAGGGATTAATTTGGACTTTATGTTGGTCCCCACAGTCTCATCAGTAGGCTGGTGTCCAATCTGCGTTCTCCAGAATTGCTTCCTTTCATTGCCAAATATCTTCATCATCCTCCATGAATTATCCATTGATCCCTGAATCAAAAATGTTCATATTTAAGTGTACATAAATTTCCAAAAATATCAAATTAAAATATGTATAATTAGATTCCTTAAAATTAGATGAATCATTGGGTACTTTAAATGATGTTCAAAAATGTACCACATAATAGTGCATTTTAAGAAGGTATTACAATCATAATGTGAAATGATGTTCAAAGTGTAAAATGAACTAAAATGGTGTTTATGAATAATAAATAACATTAATATTATATATATTACCTATTAATATTAGCCTCATTTAGTGGCTAATCACTTAACAACAAACATTATATTTTGTTAAAATTAATTCAAAACACACCCTCGAGTGTTGTGGAAATTCATGTAGTTAAAATTATTGGATGTAGAACCCTAAAACCAATAACTTTATACATTTTATTGCCATTATATTAATAGACTTTAATATTAAAAAATTTCTTATCACGTACTGATTGTTTTTCTGTATGAATTTAATGTGATAATGTCTTATAGTATTTGTCGCATTTAAAAGTTCATAGTAGTTCCCCGTTATGATGAGAACTTTGAATTTCTATGATGATATAATTAAACTATATGTCTTATGGTCATATTAAATCATCTAATGGGACACATATTATTTAGGTTTTTATGTGAGATTACTCATAATCATATGAGACTTAATCTCATGAAGTTCTTACTTAGTAATATCCAAAATGAAAGATTATGATAACAGACACATCAGTAGGAAATTTTCATATTTGTGTGTCATTGGATATTTTTATCTGTGAACATATGTAATGATCCTTAAACTTTAAGATTTTATTAATAAATATCATGAGTCATTTTCATGAACTATCATGGGTACCCTGGTAACCCATAACCGAGTTGATCCTGACATGGCCTGAAGGGTGTTCCTGATCCCCACAGGTCAGCGACTAGCACCTAGCATTATACAAAATGAAAGTGGGAATGATTTTTCCACAGAAATTTCAGAATTAAAAGAAACAAGACAGGATGCTTACAAAAGAAACTCCACAAGAAGATATGTACCAGAAGTCAAAAAGGCATAACCACCCAAAGTACTTCAACTAAGTTCCAGAAAATAGGAAAAACTACCCAAGTCCCAAAGGATGCAACTCACCAAATCTACAGATCAAAAGATAGAACCACATCCAAGTGGTTCTTTACCCCTGTTCGAACTTGGAAGGAGATAATCTACAAACACCCAAAGGCATAGGTAAGGTATGAGCTAAAAATCCCAGTATGGTCTCACCAAATATTCCATAACAGATGCCAATATTAAATTAACCAAAGAAAGTGCTTTAAAATTTAAAACAAAACAGGTTTTTCATTTCAAAATCATAATTAAAACAATTCATGCTTTATACTTCAAAAGATGGAAATATTTTAAGCAAAGGATTTACTTTTCAAGTGATGAAATATTTCTAAAACAATGTCACTTTTCACAATGTCTTAAATAAACACTTGTATATAAAATAGTTTATATAAATCAAAAGGCATGTAAAAACAGTTTATAACAATGGAATATATTCATTTAAAATAAAAAAAAAGTGAGAAACATGGTCATGTTTCTAAGAAGGTACGACAGTTATAGGCTATAGGTACTCCACACTCAAGGTGACATGGAAATATGTACATATATCCCTTTGAACTCAGGCCAAAGAGGACTTATCACCATCGCCTAAGGGATGTGACGTGTTGCATTTATGTTTTGGAACATTGTAAAGCGTAAAGTGCCATCCAAATCACTCACTAAATACCTAAGGCTTGCATGTGATCTAGTACAAAATAATGATGGGAAATTTATTTCAAGAAACCTTAAAATAAAATTAATCTCATTCTCCATTTGAAATATTCTAATTTCCATTTAAAAACCATAACACGGTTTTTTAATCAAAAACATGCCTTTTCCAAGATAGAACCCAAAGGTTCCTATCAAACCCATTTTAATCCATTTTCATAATATAATAATTTTAAATCAATTCATGATTCAATTTTAGGATCCACTTTCACAAATTAAATTCAACAATTTAATTTTTCACAAGATTCCATCAATTTCATAATAAACCCCCAATTCAATGGAATTTAGGTTTTTCACAATTTTACATCAAATACATTTCCATAATTGAATTCAAAAATTTAATTAAAACAATTTAAATCAAATTCACAATTTAAATTAAACGATTTAAATTTCACAAATTTCCATAAACACAACCCAATTCAATGAAATTGGGGGTTTTCTAATTTCATGCCAAAAATCCATTTTAAAACCCCAATTCAATGGAATTGGGTTTTTTGTCAAACCAGTTGAAATCCATTTAATTAAAATCAATAAATTTCATTTAATTAAAAAATTGAAATTAAATAAATCAATTTGTGGTTAATATAAATTGGGCATCATGATGGAACTACCTACCTTTCATGGAAACACAATGCCCGCAATGGAAACTGCCAACTAGAAGGAAGGTGCAGAAGATCTAGGAACTCAACCTAGAAACGAGATTTCAACAAAATAGGATTTAGATCCATCAACCCTAAGATGATCTATCAAACCCCAAGTAAAGAAAGAGAAAGAGATGAAGAGACAGGGAGAACACTTACCCAGAAAGTCATACCGCATTCGCAACCACGACTGATTGATGAATGAAATGACCTAGAAGGGTTTGAGGGCTCTAAAAATGTCTGGGGAAGGCTCTTAGGTTGAGAGAAAAGAAATATGGAAATGAGGAAGTGGTAATTTTAGTCGATCAACCTGTTTAAAACAACAATCGGGACTTTACATGATATGTAACCCAAATACACATCGTGTAATTGAAAAATCCCGAATTCATCAAAAAAATCCATTGCCTTTTTACAAAAAACAGATTTATTATCATTAGAATTCACATGTCGTGTAACCATATTACACACCATGTAAATCCCTAATAGACTGCAGAACAAGTAGATTTTTATGCTAAGAATCCAACAAATCTCTAACTTCACCATTATAGGTATCCTCTCAATTCCTTCTGATCCCTACTCGGATAAAGAAAAGGAAAACCACAACAAGGTTTAAAACATACCTATCAGAAGAGTAACAGGATGTTACAACCTCCTCACTATAAAAACTTTTTATCCCCAGAAAGCCTGTTAAGAATCTTTTATATCGAAAAGGTGAGGTCACTTCTCTCTCGTCAGTGCCTTATGATCCCATGTCTCGTGATAATCATAATCATGCTTCCATAACACACGAACCAAAGGTATCATCCTCCTATAAAGTACCTTGGTTTTAAAATCAACTATCCCAACTGGTTGTTCAGTCCCAGATAAATCAGGTTTAACTTCAAGATCATGCCAACTCAGAACATGAGATGGATCAAATAGATACTTCTAAAGTTGAGATACATTGAATACATTGTGAATTGACGTTAGATTTGGAGGAAGTGATAAATGGTAAGAAACTTTTCCCACCTACTCAACAACCTCAAAAGGTCCCACAAAATGAGGAGAAAGTTTCCCTTTCCACCCAAGTTGTTGATGACCCAATCGAGCTGAAACATTCAAGCACACCTGTTCACCAACTGAGAACTCCAAAGGTCTATGGAGATTATCAACATAAGACTTATATCGGCTCTATTCCATCACCATTATTTGAAAAATAAACTGGATCTTTTTTGTCATCTCTTAGACCAAGCTCAGTCTAACCAAGGAACTTTCACCAATCTCCGACCAACACAATGGAGATTTATAAGGTCGACCATACATGGCCTCAAAAGGAGCCATTTTAATCGTTAATTGGTAACTATTTTTATAAGAAAACTCAACCAGCCCCAAGTGATCATCCCATGCTCCACCAAAGTCAGAACACAAGTGTGAAGCATATCCTCAATAATCTATATAGCTTTTTCTGTCTGGCTATCCAACTTTGGATGGTATGTCATACTCAAATGATGTGAGATCCCGGTGCCTCATGAAGGCCTCTCCAAAAGTGAGAATTGAAATGAGGGTCCCTATCAGAAACTATAGCATAAGTAACTCCATGAAAATGAACAATCTCTTTCGCATAAATATTTCCCAACTCCTCAACTTTGGTTGCATCACGAATGAGTATAAATTGCTCTAATTTAGTCAACCTATTGATCACAACCCATATCGCATTATTCTTTATCTGGGTATGTGGAAACCCAACTACAAAGTTCATAAAGATCTCATCCCACTTCCAAGTAGGGACTAGAAGTGGATAAAGTAAACCCAAAGGTTTATAGTGATCATCCTTAACCTTTTGACACATATAACAATAAGAAATAAACTCA
Source organism: Viscum album (assembly GCA_963277665.1). NCBI lineage: Eukaryota > Viridiplantae > Streptophyta > Magnoliopsida > Santalales > Viscaceae > Viscum > Viscum album. The sequence goes on along the minus strand of OY728155.1, from coordinate 157,430,273 downwards.
GTAATTCCCCATCTCATACCTAGACACCAAAACTATCACTTCATGTCATAGAACATATTCATGGATCTTGGATGCATTGCACACTAGGAACTATGGAAATCACCCATTACATCTTTCCTTACCGAAGACGATACCAAAAAATGGTTTCGAAATCATATAATTCCCTATTTGGAGAACAACCAATCAAGCACAATATCACCACCATTAAGAGAGCCTATAATTCTATGAAACTCATCATCAAGTTGTTGTTCCTGAATAATCAATTTGAGAAGAGACGATGTTAAGTGAACACTGGATCAGGAAACCTCAGCACCTAATTCATGAACTCTAATCAGCAAATATTCAAATATAGCCATCAAGTTCCACTCTTCTGAAGATTATTTTACTGAATGGTTCAGAAGTTTCCTACTCAAAACATCTGGAACAATGTTCTCTTTCCCCAGGGTATAGGCGATGTAGAAATCGAAAGACTATGGGTATTCCACCCAATGCCTCTGGTGTAGATTTAAATATTTTTTAGAGAATATATTACTCAAGATCTTGTGGTTTGAATACATGGTAAACCTTTATCTAAAAATTTAATGTTTCCAACTTTTAAGTGCATGCATCACAGCTGCAAGTTCAAGTTCATGGATCATATAATTCTTCTCATGTGTCCTAATTTGACGAAAGCCATAAGCACCAACATGATTACCCTGTATAAGAATGCAACCGAAGCTTGAACTCGATGCATCACAAAAGACCACATAGCATTTCCCGACCTTTGGAAGAGTCAAAAATGATGCAGGAGTCAAAATACATTTCATCTCAACAAAATAATTCTGACATTTCTCATCCCAATAAAACTTTACTCCCTTCTGAGTTAGTGTTTTTATTAAAGATGCAAACTTAGAGAAGTACTTAATGACCGCGTTGTTGTGACACGTCAAATTGATTATATTTTTAAGGTTGATTTATAGTCTAGGGCAGACCCTAGCTCATCTCTCAAGGAGCGTTGGTAGGTTTAGAGTGTGTATTTTTAATAAAAATGACTAAGGGAGGGGGTGGTTTTGAAAACAGTTTAAAACAATGACTTAGTTGAAATAGCTTAAAAATTGAGTGACCTAGTGGATTTTGAAAAATATGAGATAAAAGGGTCGATGTGATTTCACTACACACATATCAAGTTCATTGTTAATAGAGATTTATCTCAGGTTTAGAGTAATTCTTTGGTTGGAGTTAATTGGAATCCCGATTAATTCCTAAGCTTTTATTTCAATGCTTTAAGGACCCAACCTTGACGTAACAATCATATTGCCAAGGTCCAGTACTTATGCATGGAATAAGAGCTTACAAAGCATATTGAAATCTCAATAAGTTGGGTATGAAAAGGATTCTTGTGATGTCCAATCGGAACAACACAAGTCACGCACTCAAAACCTAACACTGATCGGTTAGAAATTAAGAGCATAACACTCACATGCATCAAATCAAGCATTCAAATCTGAAATAAAATAAGATACATGGAATGAAATGTTTAAACACCCAAATTAATCCAAACCATTAGCTAATGTATGCATCAGAACTCCCTTGACATGTGTGTAGCTCCCTCACAACAAACACCCAACTTTTAGCTCGACATCGGGAGGAGGAGGAAGCTCGGGTTGAACTCCTTCTTCATTGTTGATCCCCCTATGAGGACAGGGGCCTCCAAAACCTACAAGGTGATTAGGAGACTCCTCTAGGACTCCAAATTGGCAGCACTTCACTCCTTGTCCGAACTTACAAATGAGGAGCCCAAGGTGCCCTTTTATAGGAAATGTGGGAGGTGGTTTTGGGCACACAGATTTCATCAATCCACTTTCACGACGCGTTTTGGCCTTCAGACAGTATTATATCGCTTTGGAGAAAATAAAAAAGTTGTAGACCTACCTCTTGACTGTCTCCACCGAAAGTTTAGCACTGTTTTGACAACTACATCTCAAGATATTGATAAAATACAGAACACCGCATTTGACTTGGTCCAAATTCGGTGGCTTAGACAGATCAGTTCGGATGGGCCCCATACAAGCCGAATCAGGATTGGGTTCCTTAATATGAAATGTAGAATATTGAATTTTGGACAGGCAAACAATATTTCATCCCATTTGGATGCACTTATTTTGTTTAATATTCAAAACAGTGGACAGATGTCCATGGATCCATGCAATTTTGGCCCATTTTTCTTTCACTTCATCAAGGGCCCTCCAAATCACCTCCACCTACATTGTAATTTTCAAAACAAGTATCATTGACCTATTTAACAGTGATAAACACAAAATTATTGAATCAAAAATGAAGCACAATTTGATAATATTTTTATAATTTTTAATACAAAATGTGTTTAGCACAGCGGTGTAAGGGTGAAAATGAAACAGTGAATCGTGGTACGATCACACCCCCACACCTAAACATTTGCACTCCTGGGCAAGGTCACATATCCAAATACAATGATGCATATATATATATATATATACAAAATCCTGAAGATTTAGCATTTGAGGGAATTTTATTTAAAGTAAATTGATCAATTCACGAATCACACCAAGGAGTTCTTCCTAGTGAAAATAGAAAAAGATGTCTCATAAATCATATCATAGCGAAATTCAAAAAGGTTCATGATACCCAATTGAGAAAGGAATTCAGAAGTAAAGCATGACACTAACTCTCCATGTGTGTGTGTGAAAACCATTCCATGCTATTCTTTCCACTTGCTATCCAATAAATATATGTTATTTTAACATTTTTCAGCTTAAATGATTTTTTCATTGAACCTGTCCTACATCCTTTGCAATCATATTTCAAGACCCACTCATTTAAGCATTCCCAGAAGTCAAATCATAAGCTCCCGACCTAGATATCCCCATATGTTGCACATTTCATCACTCCCCTCATTTATTTTTATTTTTTTTTTTTTGAAGTTGCAATTGGAACAAATCTCACACTCATCTCTCAACCCTTGTTTGATCTCCTCATGACACTAATTGCAATAGTTATAACAAGATCAAAGGTTGAGGAGGAGTAGTTTTTGACCTGCCCAAGACACAACAATTTTTTTTTAGGGCGTACAACAGTCGAACATTAGGTACACACGCATAGGTCAATCTGGTACAGTAATGAAACAGATCGGATAAGGAACGAACTTATGGAAATATCATTTAAAGCTGAAAAATATTAACCCAACATATATTTACCTTATATTAAGTAAGAAATAATCACACTTTGTGGTTTGGTGCAAAAAATTTTGGAGATATTAGTGACACAGTTTTCCCAAAAACTACTCACACAATGGGCATCAATCATCTCAAAGGTTTCACATAGATACGACCATTTATATCATTGACAGAAAACCAATTCACTAAAAATCACTCCCTGATGTTAAATTCATACAAATATTCTTTTTAGCCTTCGTTATGGTATTTTTAATTTCCCCACTTTATGGTCGTCAAATCATGGAACTTCGAAATTGTTGATAGGGAAAAATGAAAATACCATAAAGAAGGCCAAAAAGAGAAAACAAAAGGAGAAAACAATGAAAATTCCTAACTATCCCAGGAATGTATCCACCCCCCCACACCTAGAGAATGCAGTGTCCTCACTGTAATAAGAGACTGTGGGAAGTAAGGATAAAACCTGGTGAGTGTTATTCAAAGACCGCTTCTTGAACATGGAGTTCCTCCATTGGGGACTCCAGAATGGCTTCATGGAAGTGCTTCATCCGCTGCCCATTGACAGTGAAGGTTTTCTTGGTGTCTTCATTTTGAACCTGAACAACACCAAATGGAGAGACATTAGTAACAATGTAAGGTCCAAACCAATGGGAACGAAGCTCACCAGGGTGCAACTTCATCCTTGCATTGTATAGGAGGACCTTCTGCCCGATGTGGAATTGACGATGAAGGATGAGACAGTCGTGGGCAGCCTTGGTTCGCTCTTTATAAATTCGGAAGTTCTCATATGAATCTCTTCTCATTTCCTCCAACTCTTGAATCTGCAACTTCCTTTGAATACCTACACCAGAAAGATTAGAATTGCATTGTTTAATAGCCCAGTAGGCCCAGTGCTCTACCTCAACAGGGAGGTGAAAACTCTTCCCAAAAACTAGCCGATATGGTGACATGCCAATTGGAGTTTTGAATGCAGTACAGTAAGCCCATAACGAATCATCAAGTCTAAGACTCCAGTCTTTTCTGTTTGGATGAACCATTTTCTCAAGAATCTGTCTTACCTCTCTATTTGATACTTCGGCTTGACCATTTGTTTGTGGGTGATAAGCAGTAGACACTCGATGCCCAACCCTGTACCTGTGCAAAAGAGATTGCATTGTGCGGTTGCAGAAATGAGAACCCTGATCACTGATGATAAACCTAGGTAATCCAAACCTACAGAATATTTGGGTTCTCAAAAATTCCACAACTGTCTTGGAATCATCTGTTCTCGTGGCTCGTGGCTCTACCCACTTTGAAACATAATCCACTGCCAGAAGAATGTAAAGGTTCCCAAATGAATTGGGGAATGGTCCCATAAATTCAATGCCCCAAACATCAAAAATGTCATGGAAGAGTAAGGGTTATTGGGGCATCTCATTTCTTTTAGAGACATTCCCTATTCTTTGATAGTGAGGACAAGATTTACAATATTTGTGGGCATCCCAAAATAATGTGGGCCAAAAGAGACTAGAATCTAAGACCTTGCGAGTAGTCCATTGGGGACCAAAGTGGCCCCCACAATCAAGTGTGTGGCAGAACCTAAGGACATATTGAAACTCACTATCGGGAACACAACGCCTAATAACTTGATCACTATATGTGCTCCAGAGGTAGGGGTTATCCCAAATGTACCAACGAGACTCATGTTTTAGACGGTCGGCCTGGTTTTTGGTGAAATCAGCAGGAATGCAAGATGCTACCAAATAATTTACAATTTCATCATACCAAGGAATATCATCTTGCACTCGGTACAATTGCTCATCAGGAAACAATTCATTTATGGGAATATAGGGGGATGATTCAATGTCCAAGGATGGGATAATCCTAGTGATATGGTCAGCAACCACATTCTCTGCTCCTTTTTTATCCCTAATTTCTAGATCAAATTCCTGAAGGAGGAGCATCCAGCGAATGAGATGTGGTTTGGCTTCTGGTTTCTTTAGGAGATATCGGAGGGCTGCATGGTCTGAGAACACAACGACTTTGGACCCTAGAAGGTATGCCCTAAATTTATCCATGTCAAACACAATGGAAAGAAATTCTTTTTCAGTGGTGGTGTAGTTTGCTTGGGAAGGGTCCAAAGTACGTGAGGCATAGGCAATGACATGTGGAGCTCGGTCGACCCTTTGTGATAAGACTGCCCCAACTGCATAGTTAGGCATCACACATGAGCTCAAATGGTAAATCCCACCGAGGTGGTTTGATTACCGGGGGTGATGTGAGACTCCATTTTAACTTATTGAATGCTTCCTCACATTTTTTATCAAAATCAAATTCTTTTTCTTTTTGGAGTAATCGGGAGAGGGGGAGTGCAATTTTACTAAAGTCATGAATGAAACGACGATAAAATCCAACATGACCCAGGAAAGACCGCACATCCCGAACATTTTTAGGGAATGGTATAGAGGAAATGATATCTACTTTTGATTTTTCCACTTGGATACCTTCCCCAGAAATAACATGTCCCAAAACTATGCCTTGTCGCACCATGAAATGGCATTTCTCATAATTTAATACAAGATTCTTTTCAATATAGCGACGTAGGACAGAAGCAAGACTACTCAAACATTCATCAAAAGAGGATCCATAAATAGTAAAATCATCCATAAAAACCTCCATGTAATTCTCTAGGTAATCCTAAAAAATACTAACCATACATCGTTGGAAAGTACCTAGAGCATTGCACAGACCAAATGGCATCCTTCTATAAGCAAATGTACCAAAGGGTCAAGTAAAGCTTGTCTTTTCCTGATCCTCAGGGGAAATATGGATCTGAAAGTATCCAGAATACCCATCAAGGAAACAGTAATGGGACTTCCCTGCTAGCCTCTCTAGCATCTGGTCAATGAATGGAAATGGGAAATGGTCCTTCCTAGTGTGTTGGTTTAGTCGGCGATAGTCTATACAGACACGCCAACTATTCTGCACACGAGTTGGAACCAATTCATTGTTTTCATTTTTAACTATAGTAAGGCCAGTTTTTTTTAGGAACTACTTGAACGGGATTGACCCATTGGATTTTAGAGATAGGGTAAATGATTCCAATAGCCAACAATTTTGTTACTTCTTTTTTAACAACATCAAGTAGGTTTGGGTTCAGTCGACGTTGTGACTGCCTCACCGGTTTAGCCTCATCATTTAATAAAATATGATGTGTACAAATTGATGGGCTAATGCCAGGAATGTCAGCAAGTGTCCATCCCAAAGCTTGTTTATACTTCCTCAAAAGATCAAGCAGTCGCAATTCATGCTCAGGAGGGAGTGAACTAGCAATGATGACGGGCAAATTGTTTCCATTCTCAATATATGAGTATTTTAAATCTTGAGGTAGTTGTTTCAGTTCCAATTCTGGGGGATTTTGGATTGACGGAAGTGTGTGTGAAAGTGAGAAGTCACTGATCTCATCTAACTACTCAATGGTAACATCCTCAGATGAGGAATGAGCCTTTACAAGCTTAGCAGTATCATCGATGGTCATGTGATCCTCTGTGTTCAAGAAATCATCAATTAACAAACATGCATGACATTTCTCTAGACCGCTACAACAATCAATGCATGATTCATTTCCAAGAATTTCTATCAAAGAGGAAAATTTAAAAAGGGGATCAGGGGAAACAAATGAAGTTATTTTAGGGTAAGGGAGTACATCAATTGAATTTACCGAGAGAGAGGAATGTTCTTCTGAGGGGTGCTTCATGGAATCAAGGATGTTGAAATGGACTATGTCACCACCAAATTTTATAGATAATGTACCATTATGGACATTAATTATGGATTTGGCAGTTTTCAATAAAGGTCTCCCCAATATAATTGGGGCATGTCCATTCATCCTATCATCTTCCATTTTTAGCACATAAAAATCAGCAGGAAATATTAAATTTTGAACCCTCACAAGAACATCCTCTAACACACCAGAGGGGTGTGCTGTACTCCGATTTTCTAGATGAACGACAATACCAGTGGGCTTCAGTTCACCGACCTGCAATGAAGAGTAAATAGAGTGAGGCATCACATTAATAGAACCACCCAAATCAAGCACAGCATTGGAGAAAGAATACTCCCCTATGGTGTACGGAATCGAGAATGATCTAGGATCATTGCACTTGGTGGGAAGTGATGGTTGTATCAATGATGAGACGTTCCTCCCCAATCTTACCTTCTCATCACCTCTAAGTTACCTTCAGTGGGTACACATCTCCTTCAGAAACTTTGCATATCTCAGAATTTGCTTGACGGCATCAATCAATGGAATGTTAACCTGCACTTTTTTGAAAGTCTCCAAGATTTCTTTATCAAGTTCAGTTTCTTTTTGTTTCCTAGGTTGGGAAGCCCTTTGAGGAAATGGAAGAGGAATGGTTGGGATAGGTGGCTCATCAACAACCACAGTCTTTCCTTTGGAAGGGCTTCTCTCAGGAAAAGGGTTTTCTTCTCTTGGACCATTTTCAGCAGTTGGTATGGTGGTTTCCTTTGGATGGGAAGACTCTAATGGAGGGTTCATTTGGCTTTTGAGTTGTGTCCCACTCCTAAGGGTGATGGCACTAACATTTCCTTTATCCCTAGGGTTTACTACTGGTTGAGATGGTAGTTTACCCGACCCATGACTTTGGATTTCCCCCACCGAGTTGGCAAGATGGCCTAGTTGGGTCTTTAGGTCTTGTATGGCTGCTTGGGTGGTTTTTTGGAATTGGATATTATTGGCAGCCATTTGCTTCATCATATCTTCTAGGCTAGGATCGGTTTTTGGAGGGGGTGGTTGGAATGGCCTTTGGGGTGGTTGAGGATTTCTGGGTGGTGGTGGATGACTACTCTGACCCTGTTGGTTCCATTTCTGTTGAGGTTGGTTTGAATACCCCCCTTGCCTATAGGCTTGGTTGTCCTTCCACCCTTGGTTGGATGGATAGTATGGTTCTTGCCTAAAGGGTTGGTTAAAGGGGCGTCCTGGAAATATTGTCTCACAACTCTCAGAAGTTTCTCTCAATTGAGGACATTGGTCAGAATAGTGGGTGTCAGAAGAGCAGATTACACAATAGATGGGAGGAGGAGATTGATATTTCCCTTGGGAGAGAGCAAGTTTTCATAGAAGGGTACTTACCTCTTCAAACTTTGTGTCCACCTTCTTCTCAAACTCAGTACTTTTCACCTCATGGACACCTCGAATGGGAACACTGGACTGTGTACCGAATTGTTGAGTGTTCTGTGCCATGTTCTCAATGAGGGTTCTTGCAGCAATTGGGGTCTTATCTACCAATGCACCACCTGCAGTAGCATCAATCATATTTTGATCAATAGGAATCAAACCTTCATAAAAATATTGAATTAAAAGTTGATCACTTATTTGGTGGTGTGGGAAACTTGAACATAACTTTTTAAAGCATTCCAAATATTCATGTAATGTTTCCCCTTGAGATTGTCTTATACAACATATTTCTTTCCTTATAGTTTCATTTCGAGAGGTTGGGAAGTATTTTTCAAGAAAATGGTGTTTCATGTCTGCCCATCCCCTAATTGGTGAATTGATATAGTATAACCAATCTTTTGCAGTGTCTTCTAATGAAAATGGGAATTCCCTAAGCTTCACTTGTTCTTCATCCACATTAGCAGGTTTTAAGGTTGAACACACAGTATGAAATTCTTTTAAGTGCTTATGTGGATCTTCTCCAGGCAGTCCATGAAATCTTGGTAATAAATGGATTAAACCAGATTTTAGTTCAAAATTGGGTGCCTCGCCTTGTAATTGAATGTAAGTGGGTCGGATATCAACATCGGGTGAGGTTAGTTATTTTAGTGTTCTATTATTTTCAGCCATGATATACAAGTTATGTTCAGTTTTATCTTTGGTTTCAGAAGAAGAAGAAGGATCAAGAAGAATTTTAAGATTTGATGTCTCCTCCTTCAAAGTGTGGTCTTGTATGTCTCAGTTTCGTTGATGTAGGATCCTCTCCGGTTCGGGTTCGAAAGTTTGTAGGTCTCCCAGAGTAGAACGCGTCATACAAAGAACCTACACAATAAATAAATTAGAACACAAAAACAAATGCAAAGGTAGAAGATAAAACAAACAAATATTCACAAAAATTACAAAAAATTTATCAAAAACACGCACAAAAACCAAAGTGCTCCCCGAAAACGGTGCCAAAATTTGACCGCGTTGTCATGACATGTCAAATTGATTATATTTCTAAGGTTGATTTATAGTCTAGGGCAGACCCTAGTTCATCTCTCAAGGAGCGTTGGTAGGTTTAGAGTGTGTATTTTTAATAAAAATGACTAAGGGAGGGGTGGTTTTGAAAACAGTTTAAAACAATGACTTAGTTGAAATAGCTTAAAAATTGAGTGACCTAGTGGATTTTGAAAAATATGAGATAAAAGGGTCGATGTGATTTCACTACACACATATCAAGTTCATTGTTCATAGAGATTCATCTCAGGTTTAGAGTAATTCTTTGGTTGGAGTTAATTGGAATCCCGATTAATTCCTAAGCTTTTATTTCAATGCTTTAAGGACCCAACTTTCACATAACAATCGTATTGCCAAGTTCCAGTACTTATGCATGGAATAAGAGCTTCCAAATTATATTGAAATCTCAATAAGGCGGGTATGAAAAGGATTCTTGTGATGTCCAATCGGAACAACACAAGTCACGCACTCAAAACCTCACACCGATCGGTTAGAAATTAAGAGCATAACACTCACATGCATCAAATCAAGAATTCAAATCTGAAATAAAATAAGATACATGGAATGAAATTTTTAAACACCCAAATTACTCCAAAACAGTAGCTAATGTATGCATCGGAACTCCCTTGACATGTGTGTAGCTCCCTCACAACGAACACCCAACTTTTAGCTCGACATCAGGAGGAGGAGGAAGCTCGGGTTGAACACCTTCTTCATTGTTGATCCCCCTATGAGGAAAGGGGCCTCCAGAACCTCCAAGGTGATTAGGAGACTCCTCTAGGACTTAAAATTGGCAGCACTTCACTCCTTTTCTGAACTTACAAATGAGGAGCCCAAGGTTCCCTTTTATAGGAAATGTGGGAGGTGGTTTTGGGCACACAAATTTCATCAATCCACTTGCACGACGCATTTCAGCCTTCAGACAGTCTTATCTAGCTTTGGAGAAAATATAAAAGTTGTATCCCTACCTCTTTACTATCTCCACCGAAAGTTTAGCACCGTTTGGACAGCTACAGCTCAAGATATTGATAAAATACAGAACACCGCATTTGACTTGGTCCAAATTCGGTGGCTTGGACAGATCAGTTCGGATGGGCCTCATAAAAGCCTAATCAGGATTGGGTTACTTAATATGAAATGTAGAATATTGAATTTTGGACAGGCCCACAAAATTTCAGCCCATTTGGATTCACGGATTTCGTGTAATATTCAAAACAGTGGACAGATGTCCATGGATCCATGCAATTTTGGCCCATTTTTCTTTCACTTCATCAAGGGCCCTCCAAATCACCTCCACCTACATTGTAATTTTCAAAACAAGTATCATTGAACTATTTAAAAGTGATAAACACAAAATTATTGAATCAAACATGAAGCACAATTTGATAATATTTTTATAATTTTTAATACAAAATATTTTTAGCACAGCGGTGTAAGGGTGAAAATGAAACAGTGAATCGTGGTACGATCACTTAACAAACGGCTAATAATATCCAACCAAACCCAAGAAGCTCTGAATCTTAAAGACATTTTGTAGTTTCTCCTAAGTCATAATAGCCTTCACCTTCTCAGGGTCAACTAATATTCCTTGTTCTGACACTGGGTTTCCCAAGAACTTCACTTCCCAAATCCAAAAATCACATTTTGAAATTTTGGAATAAATTTGGTGATTTCTCAATAAACGCGGAATTTTTCTCAGATTATTCACATGATCCTCCTAGAACATAGATTAAATGAGGATTTCATCCATAAATACCACCATGAAGGTATCAAGGTACTCATGGAAAATCCTATTCATCAAATCCATGAAAAATGCTAGAGCATTGGTTAAAAAAAGGGCATGAAAAGGTACTCATAATGTCCATAACTTCTCTGAAAGACCATCCTCTGAATGTCATATTCTTTTATCCTCAACTGATGGTATCTAGAACAAAGATCAATCTTCGAGAACCACTTCGTCCTTTTCAACTGATCAAATAGATCACCAATCTGTGGTAACAGATATTTTTTCTTTACCGTAACTCGATTGAGATTTCAGTCATTAGATTGAGATTTCAGTCATTAGCGTATAGGTGAAGTGAAAAATCATCCTTCTTAGAAAAGAGAACCGGCACCGCCCAAGGTGACACGTTCGGGCGTATGAATCCTTTCTCAAGAAGATATTCCAAATAGGGATTATGATCTTTCATTTCATCTGGTGCCATACAGTAAGAGGAAATCGATACTGGTTGAGTACCAGGCATTAAGTCAATAGAAAACTAAACATCCCTTAATGGGGGAAAACCAGAGAAGTTTGAAGGAAACATGTCGGGAAACTCAACACCAACTGAAGGGAGATCACCACACTGAGATTCCCACTCCAGATCAAATGAAAACACCAATATCACTTTCCCCAACTTCAGATAATAAGGTTTGACTCTACTCGACCTTCAGTCCCATTCTCCTAGGAAGACATGGCACACACCATCGAGTGCAGTGAAGGATACTCGTCGAAGATAACAATCAATCTAAGCTTTATTGGAAATGATTCAATACATCCTAAAAATGACGTCAATAGGTTTCATGTCCAAAATCAGAAAACTCCAAGCAAGATCAATATCTCATAGAGAGAAAACACAAGAGGGACTATAGATACCATGCTCTCTATTTGTACCAAGGGGTGTAGTAATATCCATTGTACAAGATAAAATCACCATAGAAAGATTTAGCATATTAACATAACAATATGGGTTGAAATAAATGAATGAGATGCACTATTATCAAATATATCAGTCACTAATGATGAAGTCATAGTAATGGTACCTCTCATAGTCATTGGACCCATATTCGCATCCTCTAGAGACTCTTCTACTATGTGAATAAGCATCGTTCTGGATGCCTATGGATGGAACCCTTTTGTACGTGAAGCATCTGATTGTGATGTAGTTTTAGAAGGTGATAATTATCCCATGCCACTATTATAAGTGAAATAAACATGCCAGAATCTTTGAAAGTGAGCCGAGTATCTGCAGGATCCACAGTTATTGGGTGCCTTGGTGAAAACCCTCTTTGAATGTTTCATCATGCCACAGTGGTAACAAACTAAAAGAAATTTCCCAGGCATTGCATAAGGTCAAGAATGACTCTGCTAATGAGAAACACCATGATAATCATCACACTTCCTCTTTACCTTATAGGAATGCACACTACCATTGGGGGAGAAGAAAAATCTTGATAACCCTGACTTTCTAACTAGGTCCATCTCGACCATCAACGCTCTATCTAGTACATTAGCATAAGAAGGAGACTTCAGTAAGAAAACTAGAGAAAGAATATCCTATTGAAGTCCCAACTCGAACCGTCGAGCCTTCATCTTCTCATTCGAAACTATCTCAGGTGAAAATTGTATAAGCTTAGAAAAATGGTTTTCATAATCTGTCATGGTTCCGTCAGCCTGCTCGAGTTTGAAAAAATTAGTGGCCTTAGACAACAGCATCGACTCTGAATAGAACTAGTGGGTAAAAATAACCTTGAAGTCTTTCCACTATAATCCATCATGTTTCTTCATCATCACCATCATGTTCCACCATCTCATACTTAGTCCTTCCATCATGAAGGTGGCACACTTAACCATGATTTTGTTGTGTGTGTCCAAGAACCCTAGAAAACTCTATTCTACTCAACCACACCTCATCCCCTTGAGGATCATTTGATTCTTTGAATAGTTTCAGCTTCTGTCAAAGGAACTCTTGAGAAAAAATCTTGAGAATATCCCTCTAAGGTTCCACAGCTATATCCTAAACAGGAACAAGAGGTGGTTCTTGTCCCATGGCTTGGATAGTGTGCGCAATCACCTCAACTAGATTCGGGTCCATGAGAGGATTTTCTCACTGAGGTTCAGCAGCAGCTTCCTCTTGGATCTGATTCACACATCTTCTTATAGGAATGATGCTACACAACATCAGTAAACAACAAATAAGACATCATATAAAGCTCAAACTAAGTAATAAGGGAAACTTAATCCCAACAAATAGACAAAAAGATTTAGATTCCAATATACCCAAATCAAAAGTAGGGAAAAGACTAGAACTAATCCCCAATATGTCTTTCCCTAAACACCCCTAGTGACTTATGGTTCATTACGGTGAGAGCTGACTAGGAACTCAATCGCAACTACCTCCTAAGTCCTGACAAGATTTCACAAATGTATACTGACTTCAAGATAAAATCTCAACCTCCTATGATACCACTTTTCCAAGAACCATCCCTAGTATCCTGGTAACCCAATAACTGAGCTGATCCTAACATAGTCCTAGGGGCATTCCTGATCCCCATGGGTCGGCTACTAGCACCTGGCATCATACAAAATGAAAGTGGGGACGGTTCTGAGACAAATATTGTGGAAGTAAAATAAACAAGATAGTATGCATACAAAAGAAACTCTACAGGGAGATATGTACTAGAAGTCAAATAGGCATAACCACTCAAAGTACTACAATCAATTACCAAGAAATAGGAAAAACTACCCCAAGTCCCAAAGGAATCAACTCACCAAGTCCATGGATCAACAGTTAGAACCACCTCCAAGTGGTGCTTTGCCCCTGCTCAAATATGGAAGGAGATAATCTACAAACACCTGAAGGCACAGGAAGGGTGTGAGCTAAAAATCCCAGTAGGGTCTCACCAAGGATTCTATAACAGATCTCAGTATTAAATTAACCAAATAAAGTTCTTTCAAATTTAAAACAAAATAGGATTGTCATTTCAAAAGAATAATTAAAACAGTTCATGCTTTACACTTCAAAAGATGGAAATATTATAAGCAAAGGATTTACTTTTCAAGTGATGGAATATTTCTAAAACAATGGAACTTTTCACAATGGATTAAATAAATGATTTTATATAAATCAGAAGGCATGTAAAAACAGTTTATAACAATGGCATATATTCATTTGAAATACAAACAAGCGAGCAACATGGTCATGTGCCTAAGAAGGTACGATAGTTCCAGGCTATAGAGACTCCACACTCAAGGTTACATAGAAATATGTACATACATCCATTTGAACTCAGGCCAAATAGGACTCGTCGGCATCGTCTAAGGGATTTAACGTGTTGTATTTAGGTATTGGAACGTTGTAAAGCATTAGGTGTCATCCAAATAACTCACTAACTACCTAAGGAATGCATGTGATCTAGTACAAAACAATGATGGGCAATTTATTTCAAGCGACCTTAAAATACAATTAATCCCATTCTCTATTTCAAATATTCCAGTTTCCATTTAAAAATCATAAAATTGGTTTTTAATCAAAAACATGTCTTTTCCAAGATAGAACCCAAAGGTTATTATCAAAACCATTTTAATCAATTTTCACAATATAAGAATTTTAAATAAATTAATGATTCAATTTAACAATCCACTTTCACAAATTAAATTCAACAATTTAATTTTTCACAAGATTCCATCAATTTGACAACAAACCCCCAATTCAATGGAATTTGGGTTTTTCATAATTTTACATCAAATCCATTTCCACAATTAAATTCAACAATTTAATTAAAACAATATCCATCAAATTAACAATTTAAATTTCACAAATTTTCATAAACACACTCCAATTCAATGGAATTTGGGGTTTTCCAATTTCATTCCAAAAGCACATTTTAAAACCCCAATTCAATGGAATTGAGTTTTTTCATCAAACCAATTTAAATTCATTTAATTAAAATCAATCAATTGCATTTAATTCAAACAATTTAAATTAAATAAATCAATTTAGGGTTAACATAAATTGAACATCATGATGGAACCACCTACCTTTCATGGAAACACAACGCCCACAATGGAAACCGCCAACTAGAACAAAGGTGCACAAGATCTAGGATCTCAACCTAGAAATGAGGTTCAATAACATAGGGTTTAGATCCATCAACCCCAAGATGATCTATCAAAACCCAAGGAGAGAAAGATAAAGAGACGAAGAGACGGGGAGAACGCTTACCTGAAAAGTCACACCGCATTCACAACCACGATTAATTGATGAATGAAATAGCACTGAAGGGTTTGAGGGCTCTAGAAATGCTTGGGGGAGGATCTTGGGTCGGAAGCAAAGAGATATGGAAAGGATAAAATATAAATTTTAGTCGAGCATCCTGTTTAAAAACAACAGTCAGGACTTTACACGATGTGCACTACTACAAATATGACTTATAATAGCGCTAAAAATGGCCTTTAACAACGCTAAAAAAGTGTTGTTAATCTCGGGGAAGATAAAGGGGGGTCCCCTTTATCAACGCTAAAAATAGAGTTGATAAAAGTGCCCCTTTATCAGCGCTATTTTCAGCGCTGATAAATATATAATATATCAGCGCTATTTTGAGCGCTGATAAAAACTACCTTTATCAACGCTCAAAATAGCGCTGATATATTATCCATTTATCAGTGCTTAACTAGCGCTGATAAAGGCCAAAGATCCTGTCCAAAACTAGAACCTGCACAGAACCTGCCCAGCACCTGCACAGAGTCCAAAAAAAACCTGCACACAGCACACACAACACCCACACACAAAGCACAGAAGAAAAAAAATGATACATACATTTAATTGAAATCATGAATACAAAACAACACACTTCTATATACATTTCAAATAATGTTTAATTTGGTTACAATTACATTTATCCAACAAACAGTTAAAAAACAATGATGTTCCATCCTTTTTGCATCCATCCGCTCTAAAAAATTTTCGTCCATGGCGGCGGTTTCCGAACAAAGAATTCGAACTGAGGAAAAAGATTTCACCTACATAATAAAACAAATATTATGTTAGTAATACAATAATGAAATAAATAATGGGGTTACTAAATGGAATTATACTAGTGAGGCAAAAAACATAAAATAACCAATTAATGAAATTGGTGCATGGTTAGGGCTAATCATCTATAATAATCAAATGGCCCAATGTTTAGTAGAACATGGGCTATTTAATGATTCGAGGGGGAATAGATAAACCTACAGTTTGGTTCTAAGGTTATGATGGGCTCACATTGATGGTTAATGGTTTGTCAAATAATGTGATGAACTTGTGTAAGGTATGAGTTTTTGGGGAAGTATCTCTATATGGTTGAATAATGGATTTTAAGCCACTCAATGAAACTATACGGATTAGAAGTGTGTGTATATTGATCCCCACATTGTTGGAAAATGATTTATTTTGCCCTTAGGCCTAATAATTCACCTAATTAATGAGTGGAATTAACAAATTTTCACTATCAACCATTAAAGCGGGTTACCCTCATATATCCCTCATTCCACTCAACAAAATCCTTTACATGCACTCTCCTCCTTCTCCCTTCCCCCATGGGATATCTCCCTTACTTTTGAGATAAATCAAATATTATAAATTACATTAAAAGAGTGGTGGAATATCTTCAACCCTATTATCCTCCTCTATTGGATACCAATGATGGGCCTTTTGCAACGACATTAAACCTTGGCTATATACCTATAGCCACGGTTTAATACCATGGCTATATGTCCCCCCATTCCATAAAAAAGAAGCACCCCTACCCCCTTCCCCAGCACACCCCCTACACACTGTCCACCCTCGAGCACACCCCCTACCCCTGCACTCTCTGCCCCCTGAACACCCCCTACCCCCTTCCCCAGCACACCCTTGCCCACTGCACTTCCCCCTGCCCATTGCACACCCCCCTACCCACCCCCTACATATTTCAAAAGAACCCAGCACACCCCCTACCCCTTCCCCCTACCACTTTTCCCCCTTGCCCCTCCCCCAGAAAACCACCCCTACACAGCACACCCACGGTTTAATACTATGGCTATATGTCCCCCCATTCCATAAAAAAGAAGTACCCCTACCCCTTCCCCAGCACACCCCCTACCCCTACACACTCCCTGCCCCCTGAACACCCCTTGCCCCCTTCCCCAGCACACCCCTGCCCACTACACTTCCCCTCTGCCCATTGCACACCCCCCTGCCCACCCCCTACATATTTCAAAAGAACTCAGCACACCCCCTACCCCTTCCCCCTACCACTTTTCCCCCTTCCCCCTCCCCCAGAAAACCACCCCTACCCTCTCACTCTGTCCCCTACACATCATAAAGAAAATACCTTGTATGGAAATTGTGCTCAATTTACATTATACACATCATATATATCAACACATTCTCATGTACTTTCATTCAATGTAAATACACATATATAGACTCTCTACATCTCATAAGAAAACCCTCTTTAAAATTCACAAACACATTAAATCCATTTGAAAACACCCATCACACAACTTTCTCATTTCTTCAAACACATTTAAAGGACTTAAGCATGAAAATCCACAAGAAATACAACTGTATTCATTTTAAAAATAACTTTCAAGTCTATACACACCCCAAATTCCTTTGATAACACATTTTTAACCACACAAAAATTTCATATAGTACACTTAGCAAGAAAATACGGCATAATAAAATCATCATATAATGTAAAAGCATGGAATCACCTACATAAAGTGTGGAATCTTCCAAAATCTGCTGGAAAACATAAAACCACACCTCCACAATACCTTAATAAGGACTGATTAAACATTAATATTGAATATATTAATGTAAACCCATGTTTAACTTGTGGTATTCCATGAGTTTAACATCCCACAAGGATAGAGGGTCATGATTTAATGTCTTAAAGAGATGTAAGACCTGGGTGGATCAAAACACTTATAAAGGTGGATCAGGTAGGTACATCTCTAGGAGGGAGCACCTGGAATGTTTACCTGATAGATGGATCAAAACGCTCAATGAGGTCTGACCCAAGTGTGGTGCATCCCATAAAGGTAAGGTTTCTCATTTTGAAGACTTATTCGGACACCACTAAGAGAAATACAAGAGGGAAAATAAGCGAAGGTGTACCCCGGTGAGGGGGTTACCATGGTTTACCATTGGTTGGGATTTAACCTCATGGAGGCTTCCTACGTACCCTATTTAGAATACAAGGATCAAAACCCATATATTTAAAAGAGGTATATTGTGGGTATTACCCATGGTTAGCTTCCCTTCACACTAGGAATACTCTTGGTTGGATGAGTATGGGTTTTTTGGGGCTTATGCATTGTCAGATTCTCAGGTTCTTCCAAGAGTAGCAATGGGATGAATGGGACATACGTGCTAAGATGGACCATGTGAATGGCGTGATCCTTGTAAAGAGGCACGAGGCACAAAAAACATGTGGAGATGTCTGTAAACATTATTTATGGTGGCCATGGGGATTATCAGACTCCCCATACCTTCCATAAACACCTCAAAACATCACGAGGACCAGATTCTACATGATGGTGCATCACAGGGTTGATTCTTTTGATGATGTACTGGTCGTTTGAGCTTGGATTTCATCTCAACCAGCCTTTCCCTTACTTGAATTATCCTGGGACACATATTTTGGTTCCAAAAAATCCCTCAACGATACTGATTATCTCATGCATCTACCTAGAAATAATTGTGCAAGTCAAACAACAACACATGTGCTCAAATATAAGTTCAAACAAACAAGATACAGAAAATGGATTTTGTTGATCCTCGGTGGCTTCGTCGTTCACCCCATACGCACTGCACACCATCATGCCTTACTTCAATATTGATTTGTTCAAAGATCAATAATATGAATCCGGGGAGAGAAAACATTGAGTAATAAATTAAGATTTCAATACATCTAAGCATTCTCAATTCACCAAAGAAGGTTGGAGGATAATCAATGATCATATATAAATAACATAAGTGGTAGGAATTCACCTTCATCCTATT
Organism: Viscum album; assembly: GCA_963277665.1. Lineage (NCBI taxonomy): Eukaryota > Viridiplantae > Streptophyta > Magnoliopsida > Santalales > Viscaceae > Viscum > Viscum album. Next base: position 157,411,077 of record OY728155.1, on the reverse strand, counting down.
TGTGTACAATCTTCCATCAGGTATGTTTCCCATTCGTTTCTAAACACATGTATATCATCTTCTGAATATGAGTTTTTGCGATAGTCATAGTAGTACTGAAAAAATATAAATACACAAAGGATTAATAAATATTTTAAATGAACTCGTAATTATTTTCGAAAATACCTCATCAGGGGTGCTAGTTTGTTGATGAAATATGATCTCTTTCATAAATTTACAAACATAATAACCACAGTCCTTTCCGTTTGTTTGTTTTGGACACTACAGAAACATCAACAATAATAAGTAATTTGTTTTGATATGTGTTTGGATAGTGAAATGTTATTATATATACCCGGATACTTTTCCAGTTGTAGATCTTGTAGGCGTGCTCATCCTTATGCCTTGGATTCATTCCATGAATTAGATGATATTGATGCACCGCCCTATCATAACAGAATCCTCATTAAAAGATAACATAAATTATATAACTAGATGTTTAGTTTTAAAATGTTGGATCTAGTGTATTACAAATTAACAAACGCCATCATGCATGGTCGGTTTGTTGGATATCCATGCGTTGAATCCAGAAAATAAATCTTTGGAGTATCCAAATTGACTGCAATCAGCATCCAATGCTCCCTAAAAATACAAAAAGGATTAAGTAAAGAAAGAAATGAAAATATAGTTGATATGATTAAATTGTAGAGTTTTACCCCTACATCATTGGTATTAAAAAGAGTCTATCATCCGTAATTTTGTTTTCAAACAATTTGAGCAGGGATGACATTATTGCAGCCTCTTTAATAGAATCTATTTCGTCTTTTGAAGATGTGGTGTGAGGACTAACGAGTCCAAATTTTTGTTCATGGGGAAATCCCTTCAATTTTTTTTCATATATACGTCTGCGACAAATATAAAATGTATTTAGTCAAAATTATCAAAGTATATCAGCTTTTGTAAAATCAAATCATGAAAACTTACCTCATGTATACATTTACAACTGAGGCGCCTAGCCATTCATACTTGAGGAGTTTATTTACATTTTCAGCACTAATAAAATATGATATCTCCTCTCCATACATATCTTTTTCGAAATCAACTATGTGAGTATTGCCGTCTTTCAACTTTGTATCCACATGAGCCTGCAATGATATTAACTGTGGATATAGAACGGGTGGGGTGAAGGTGCTCTCAGTATACCGTTTCAATCGGTTGGTTGATCCTTGAGATAGTTTTGAGCTGATATTTCGTTTCACCCCACAATCTTTGTCATTCTGTAATAACATTCATCGGTTCAGACCTTTTTTCATTAAATGTTAAAGGTCCAGCTTGAAAAATAAATTAGAAATGAATACCTTTTTGTCGAAATGTTTTTTTACAAGAACTGTCGGCCATGCGATAAATGTTCCAATAGCTTGTTCAACCATATGAATGTCGTCATCGTCATTTGGAACAGGTAGCTCGGCACTCGGCTCATTGGCTACGTTAATTGACACTCTAAGATGATCTTTTGGAAGTTTTCTGTTGTGTAGCATGTCGTTTTGTGTATTGAACACTGTAGCCCTCGCTACAAGGCGATAGGTGGGAGTTGATAAATATAAATCACAGTCATTTTCACCCTATGGAATATTAGTACATGAAAGGTATCAGTGTCTATGTAAATCACATTTCATAGAAACAATTATTAAAACATTGATTACCTCATCTAAGTCAGGTTTTTTAGGGGAATGGCTCACCTCCAAGCTGGTGGGGGTGGGGCGAGATAGTCACGCACGGGTTGTTGTTGAGTTGTTTCTTCTCTTTGCCTCTCCCCCATAAATTTTTCTATCATCTCTCTCTGGTATTGTAATTCTTCTTGAAAAATAGATAATTGTTCTTGAAGATTTTCCATTTTTTCATTTTGATCCCCCGCTTGTTTTTGTTTTTGAAAATATGTTCGAGGTGTCACCCCAAAACCCGCACCTCTGACGCGGCCATACTTTTCTGGCTGCTTCAAGGCTACTGAAAGTATGTCTGCATCTGGTGTGGTTGTTGTTGATTCTTGTGACTATTTCATATAGAAAATATAGAAAAATAAGTAGTTATTGTAATGTAATAGTGATTTAAAGCAACTCAAATTTATATTATGTCATACTTACACATGTTTCCCACACTTTATGTGTGTTTTCATCTATCAATGTCCCCTCTTTATTTACACGAGCCTCCTTCCATAGCACATGGTGTGGGATGGATATGGCTTTCAATTTTGATTCATCAATCTGCATATAAAAAGAGAAACATGGTTATGGTGTTGTTTTATGTCACATACTAGTAGTAGGGTAGATTTAAAAGACATACCAATTTTTTCTCAAGTTCAGCGTACCCCATCCTTGCTTTACGGTAAGGGTACGCTGGTTCTATTGCGCTTTTTTTATTTTCAGCACTCAGTAGCTGTTTCATAAATAAAAAACTGTCAATCAGAGTGATGAATACAAGAAAACGTCAAACAACGTATTACCCCACACAATGTACCCGAAAAGTATGCTCCCCATGACGGTTGCTAAACGCATCCCACACTCCTTGGGATATCAAGTGTGCATAAAGAGGAGGTGGGTGCGGCTTGATTTTCCCTTCTACATCTTTAAGATGATATTTTGTTAAAATTGTGCGGAAACCTCTATGAATCCTTCCTGCAACTCTTAATACACATTCCTTGTGCGAGACATCTACTATAAATTCACTTTGCAATGGATGATAAAGAGTAATTCAATGTTTTTGTATTTTATTTTATTTTAATAAATTAAAAAAATGATATCATAATGTTACTATAATCTCTTCCCACATTAGTGTCTTCAGCCCGGTGACAACATGGTGCCACGACTGTACATCAATCGGCACGCGTTTCCAAGTGACGATTCTAATGTAGCTACTAAAGATGGCTCTGTTGGGGTTAACATGTTGGCCTCACTTATTCCATCCCACCTCAAATTTGATGCCTTCTGCTTTTTCCTTAAGGATTTTGGTCAACACTGTCAAACTACGACACTCTTGGTTTTTTTTTTGCGCTTTCAGGGTTTCATTTCCTACCATTTCCTCAGAAGTAGCATCAATATCTTCCCCCGGAGCGCTAGCATCGGCAATGGGACCAGCAGCAACAGGTTGAGAAACCTGTTGTACCTCAGCACTGGGACCAGCAACAACAGGTTGAGAAACCTGCTGTTGCTCTACACTGGGACCATCAGCATCTGGTTGAGAAACCTGTTGTTGCTCTGTAGTGGGACCACCAGCTGCTGGTTGAGAGACCTTTTGTGCCTCAGGATTGGGCGCATCAGCAGGTGCAGAAGTCATTATCTGTAGAAGTGGTTTAATATTTAATTTAGATTACATAAAAACAGCAGCGAACAAATAATAACATAATGTAACACAATGTATGTTACAATAAACAAATAACCTTATTATTGTACTCTCTCTTTTTTCTTTAAAGGCTGAAGTGATTTGATTCCTCTATCGACTATGTAAATTCCTTCATTGTGGTCTCCTATGACATACAAAACGCCGTCTACATTTGGACCGCTGCGAAATGATTGTGAAGTCCCTATAAAAGGGTCAACCTCTGTTGAACTTTCATCTGACCCTTCAGTTGTTTTGGTCGATAACAGAACAATTGACCAATTTCGGTTTGCGGGGTCTGGAACATAAAATACTTGTACTGCCTGTGATGCCATTATAAATGGTTCATATTTCTCCCCTTCCTTACTGAAATCAACTTTCATGAATCCTAATTCATCTATTTTAACAGAACTCCTGTTATCAACCCACTTGCATTGAAAAATCGGCACTTTGAATTTCGTATAATCCAACTCCCATATTCGTTTGATGATGCCAAAGTATGACATATTCGCATAAATTGGATTTTTGTCCTTAGCATCGGAAACATGCATCGCCTCAGCCACAAGTGTAACCTCACTATTCTGCATGGTATTGTCTTCATCATGTTCATTAGTATAGAATGTAAAACCATTAACTGCATAAGCATTGTAAGATAATATGTACACACTTACTCCTCCGGCCAGCCATCGAAGTCGTTCTGAAATTGAGTCTGGATTTTCATCTAACTGCTTAAAAATATGGTCTCGAAACCATCCTATAAACTGTCGATTATGTGTATCTGATATCCATTTTTCAGCCCTAGAAGGATTCAAATGCCTAATAATTTCTTTTTGGGTTTGAACATATGGGTCAACATCGAAACTATTATACAAAACGTAAAGGTGGTCATGCTCTCGATCTGTAATATTGATTGTGACAACCTCTCTTCCATAAATTCCTTCACCCTCAAGCCACTCAGTGTGACAAGATTTCAGTAGGCCAATGATTTCCACACCAGACAGGTATTCGGTACAAAATTCAACAGCTTCCTCAACAATATATTGCTCCGCAATACAACCCTTTGGCCGACTTCGGTTTTTGACATACCCTTTCAAAATCTTCATATACCATTCAATGGGGTACATCCATCTATAATGTACAGGACCACATAGTTAATTTATGGCGGACATTCTTGGGCAAAATGCAACGTAAAGCTATCGGAATTATATCTTGCATCAAAACATGGCCGTCATGTGATTTCAGACCCTTTAATTTTAAATCTCCCATTGACACGATGTTCTTGATATTTGATGAATACCCCTCTGGAACCTTTATGTCATTCAAAAAGTTTCAAAACTGATATCTCTCCTGCCTGGAAAGAGTGTAAGCAGCAGGAGGAAGAAATGTTCATTTTTCACCCTTCACTAGTGCCAACTCTTCTCATATTCCCATCTCAACCATGTCCAATCTAGCCTTAATTCCATCCTTTGTTTTTCCGGGTGCATTTAGCAACGTTCCGATGACACTATCACATACATTTTTTTCAAAATGCATAACATCAAGAAAATGTCTGACATACAGACAATTCCAGTATGGTAATTCAAAAAAAACTGATCTCTTTTTCCAACCAGTTTTCGTAAGGTTTTTCAAAAACGGTTTACCAAAAGTAGTGTCCAAATATTTCACTTTCTCAAACAATTGATTACCTGTTAGTGGAGACGGTGTTGTATGTTCCTCTGAACTTCCGTCGAATGATGTCGTCCAAGATCGGTACTTATGTCGTCGGGGTAGAAATCTGCGTTGTCCTAGAAACACGATTTTTGATGAATGTTTCAACCTAATTGACTATGTACCTTGTTCGCAAACGGGACACCCTTGAGTTCCTTTAATGCTATATCCTAACAAATTTACATAAGCAGGAAAGTCATTTATCGTCCCGTACAACATGGCTTTCAAAGTGAACTATTCATTTTTGTAAGCATCATACATCATAACACCTGAATCCCGCAATATTTTCAAATCTTCGGTCAATGGGGCCAAATAAACATCAATATCATTACCCGATTGTTTGGTCCTGATATAAGCATAGATAACATGATGTATTTTCGTTTCATGCATAACCACGGTGGTAAATTATAATTTACCAACATAACCGGCCATGTACTGTGACTGCTGCTTTGAAAACCAAAAGGATTCACCCCATCTGTAGATAACGCCAGACGAAGGTTTCTCATCTCGTTCCCAAATTCAGGATACTCATGATCAATTCTCTTCCACTGAGGAGAGTCTGCAGGGTGACGTAGTTTCCCATCTTTAATTCTTGTATCTGCATGCCATGTCAATTGTCCTGCAGTCTCCTCACTTCCATGTAGGCATCTAAACCTAGAAATGATTGGAAAGTACCATACAACTTCCGTAGGACTAGAATCATCTTTCTTGTATTAGGAAGCACCACACTTTGGGCATTCTTTAAGTGATTTTTGGTCCTTGAGAAACAATATATAGTCATTCGGGAAAGAATGTATTCTTTCATAGAACATACCCATCGATCATAGCATTCGTTTGGCATCATATGTTCGGCTTGGGAGTTCATTATCTTCTGGGAGCATGTCATTCAGGAGAGCAAGTAGTTCCGTAAAACTGGCGTCACTCCACCCGTTGCCTGCTTTCAAATTATACAGCTTCAATACGACTGACAATGCAGTATATTTAGTGCAACCAGCATACAATGGCGTTTTTGCACAACTCTTTAACTTCTCAAACAATTTTGGGCAATCATGGAGTTCATCTTCAACTGTCCTTGTCATTTCCTCAATACGATCTTCATCATCGTTCACATCTGTAATCACACCCTCCATACGATCGTCTTCACTGTTCACGCTTCTAATCATATTAGATGATCTATAAAATGTCGTGTTCTCTAAGTCACTACCTACATTGGTTTTTTTCCCGTGTTTATTCCAACATGTATAACTTCGATCTATTCCATGACAGATCAGGTGTTCTTCCAACTCCTCTGGACTAATTTGTCTTGAATAACAACAGTGTAAACACGGACAAAGGATTTGAGAAGGGTCACATGCATGATCTTCTGCAAACTCGATAAACTCTTTCACGCCATCTTCATACTCTTTTGTCAACCGATTGGCATTCATCCATTCTTTATTCATATTCATCGTCTTTATGGGTTTGATCTCGAGAAATTGCCTAATATTATGTTTTAATTAATCAGGTAGCATTGTTTGAGTTTTATAAAAAAAATCATGGTACAAATGCCTTTAAACACATGTGAAATCCATATACATGGTGTGTCCAGTAGGGTGAACATCGTGTATGTATAAGATACCTGATTTAATCTGACATATATCAAATTTATTCCAAGTTAGTCTTACAAAGACTGAATGATGCCTTAGAAAATACATGACATGCGAACAAGAGGAAACCAATGAGTAACAGGAGAAAATAGTAATAAATATGATGTTATCTCAATGTACTCAAGGTGATGATAAGATGTTGGTCAAGATCAACTATGGGTTGGGAGTACACTAATATTTAATTGAAAAAAACTACTAAAAACTGATCCAGAAAAGGATGAAATATCCTATTCATCAAGTCCCTTAATACAACCAATGCATTAGTTAAACCAAAAATCATCGCTAAAAAATCATACAGGCCATAACTACTCCTAAAAGCAGTCCACGGTAGGTCCATCGATGTCCAACTCATCTAATGGTATCCTAATGTCAAATCTATCTTGGAGAAGATCATAGAACCCCATAGATGATCAATGTGACTATCAATGCGTGGATGAGGATACATATTCATGACTCTCATCAGGTTCAATCTCCAATAGTCCAACAAAAGAATAAATACCAATCAACCATCTATTTTAGAGAACTATAAAACCCCATGGTAAAGTACTATGCCATATGAAACCATTATATTCTATATCATCAAATTGTAATTCAAACAACTGATGCTCTTTTGGTGTTATTTTAGAAATTGTGATAGAAACTGAATTTTCTCCCAAAACTAACTAGATTATAAAGTTTATCTCTTTATTAAGAAGTAAATTTTATACCTCATCAGTGAAAACATCCTAAAAATGTACTACCATTGGGGAAAAAGAATCCTACAGCATTCTAGAAACATCTACAATATGCTTGACTATTTGAGCCATTAGGGTACAGTAAATATATAATTATAACATGCTATTTAAAATGAAATGTGGAAACAGGAAATCATACAGACTCCTGATAAACCCATAATACAAAACATATCACCTAGTATGTCTGTCACATATACAAATAAATAAATTAGAAAAAAACATTGAGGATCTACTTCAATCCCCAAATTCCAACTCATCCCATCTCTAAATAGTATCAGAGCTAACCCATTCGATCATGCTACACTACTGGAAATAGCATATTTCCCAACGGTTCAGAACTTTTGGGATAGGATACATGTCACAAATGACTCATAGAACATTGTCCTAAAGTTTCAATAGAATCTGAATGCATTTGGTCAGTTTTCCGTATGCAAGTATTTGTTTTCAATTAAAATGTTGTCCATTTCAAATAAATTTGAGACACTTCAATTGTTGGTGGTCACACCAGGCCTTGGATTGAGGCGGGGTTGACACTTCAAAGCATAAAGGTACCATTAAATACTTACATTGGTCAACTTGTTTTGGAAATTGTTTATCTTCATCTGTTCCTTGTACTTGCACCCATGAATTTGAAGGTGAGTATGTGTACACAATAGTTGACCTTCTTAGAGAAGAGTTTTTTGAAGAGTATAAGAGACATGAAGCAATGAATATAATTAGAGTGTTGGAGCAAATGTGGTTGCTACAAATAATGTGGCAATCGACTTGTGCAACGCGGCCTAAGTTACAACTTGCAGGTATTGTACTTTATTTTTTTCTGGAGGCTTTCAGTGTAAATGCATTTTGGAATGATCATTGTTATTCATTGTCTTTTAGGTTCTTTTGACAGCCGAGGGGAAAGAGTGGGGTCTGCAGACATTGGAGGATATGTCGAAGGGTGATTTTGTGTGTGAATATGTTGGAGAAATGGAATATTTTCCCTTCAAGCTCCCCGAACCCCGATCACCATCGGGGTTCGGGGAGCTTGAAGGGCAAAGAGGCCATTTGGTTAGATGTTAGATACTATGGAAATGTTGCAAAAATATAGAATGTAATTTCCCATAAAGTCACCCTTCGACATATCCTCCAATGTCTACAGACCCTAACCTTTCCCCTCGGCTGTCAAAAGAACCTAAAAGACAATGAATAGCAATGATCATTCCAAAATGCATTTACACTGAAACCCTCCAGAAAAAAATAAAGTACAATACATGCAAGTTGTAACTTAGGCCGCGTTGCACAAGCCGATTGCCACATTGTTTGTAGCAACCACATTTGCTCCAACACTCTAATGATCTTCATTGCTTAATGTCTCTTATACTCTTCCAGAAACTCTTCTCTAAGAAGGCCAACTATCGTGTACGCATACTCACCTTCAAATTCATGGGTGCAAGTACAAGGCACGGATGAAGATAAACAATTTCTAAAACAAGTTGACCAACATGCATCATCCTCGATGGAAGTAAGATAGAAATTCACATGGACGTTCTTAAAGATACGATTTTGATGTATATAGTGAAAGGGTGGTGGATGTTCATTGTTGATGTTGTTTGTCTACGAGACTTTCACCTTCTCTTCTCCTCTCACTATGTCTTGGACATCATGCAATAGCTTTATATCATGTGGGGTAAATTGAGGTTGTTGAGCAACTATGGCACCGTATGATCTTTCATGTCCAGTGCCCTCAGGATTGTTTTTCTAATCAAGCTACCTCTGATCATTAGTTGCATGTAAAGGTGGTGCGGCAGCCTCCATGATAGATTGGAAGTTGACCAATCCATTTGATGAACAAGATGGGATGCTAAATCTGATATTAAGAGCATCCAATACAGGAAATTTTTCCAATGATTCGGCAAGTGATGCTACATTTAAAGATATTTCCTGTGTTTCATCAAGCGAGTCAGTTCCTAGTTCCAAAAAGCATTCACAAACATCACTCATCAATTTCCTCAAGGATAAACTTGGGTTCATGGCTTTGTATGATCAAAGAGATCTATCCTCTGCTGCTTTTACAACCTATGTGGTGCATGTTTCAAATTCCTCCAGGAAAAAGGAACAAATGTGGTGAGTTGTAATCCACATATATTTGATGTTTTGAAATGTTAATTATGTTTTGAAAATGGGTTCAATCTTTGAGGAAAAGTTTAATTGTCCTTGATTCATGTATGGATGATGGATTCACATCCATTCCAAGTGGTTTTGATGGAAAGGATGGATGATAGCATTGGTTGGTGTTCTCATGGATGTCTAAGCACGGTAAGTTAGAAAACATGTTGGGTATGTTGTGGAGTTTTAACACACACGAACCGATTTAAACTGGAAGAACAAATCTAAAATAAATGAACTCACACATACCGATTTAAATGGGAAGAAAAAATCGTTGGAAACCAGACCTGTTGTGTTGGGAAGTAGCATTTGCGTCGAGATTTAGAGGCAAACCTTCCAAACGGTTGAGGTTTGGGGAAAAAATTCAAGAGTGTGCGTCCAGGTCTCGGTTAGGGCAAAATTTTCGAGATGTCTGGAGTTGCAGATCGATGATATTTGGGGATTTTCTTTCCCAACAGTTTTAAAAAACCGTTGGGAAAGTTTCCCAACCTCTTAATACCATATATACCAACGGTTCTATAGAACCGTTGGTATAGGAGTCTTCATCTTTCCCAACGGTTTCACTAAACCGTTGGGAAAACTCTTTTTTACCCATTTTTTCCAACGGTTTAATCAAACTGTTGGGAAAACACAATTTTTACAGATTTTTGCCAACGGTTTATGAAAATCGTTGGTAAAGATTACCTATACCAACGGTTTCAAAGAACCGTTGGTATACAAGCATTGGGAAAAGCATGATTTCCAGTAGTGCTACATCAGTAATCTTACCAACATTAACCTACAATTAGTAATGTATACATGGGTACCCAAGTTACATGGTATCTTGAGTAGGGTTTTATTAAATCTCATTAGGGATCAACTAACATAAACCTATATATAAATCATACATAAATATTCAACTCGAAGGGGTAGAACTTACCGCCCATGGTAACTCAAAATAAAAAAAATGAAAATAAGGGTTGGTTATCCACAGAAGTCATCACACATAACCTTGGTAGACCTCTCACACATGTGAACCATCATAACTAACCAATTACCATATACTTCATCTTAGAGTCAAGATATCCCTATGGAACCTGTAGGGTATCCAATTCCACATCATTCACAAACAACCCACTTGTGTTGCTAAATATCAATAACATCTCTTATTTCGACACTCATCACTAATTATGAATCATATCCCTAGACATAATCATAATCACATTAAGACCACACTATCTATTATGGAAATCCTTACTGGAATTAGGCTCAAGATATGGTATCATTCCTATCTCACATCTATATTCACTATTTGGCCCTCACACACACAATATATAAATAATATACCAAGGGAATACCATCCATGGAACTCACATCCCACCTTGAGAGAGGAGGGGGAGGATGAGGCAACGACGGTCATGGCAGCGAGGGTGGAGGCGGCGGCGGTGGCAGAGGCGGAGGCGGCAGCGGCAGCAGAGGCGACGGCGGTCGCGGCAGCTAGGGTGGAGGCGGTAGAGGCAGTGGCGGTCACGGTAGCGGGAGCGGCGGCGGAGGCGGCGGCGGCGGCGGAGAAGGAGGAGGACGAAGAGGACGAGGAGGAGGAAGGAGGAGGAAAGAGGAGGATGAGGAGGACGAGGAGGAGGAGGACGAGGTCGCGCGGTGAGGGGCCTGGTCCAGCTTCCGCGAGAGCTTGACCGCGTGCAAGCGAGGATGGCCTGTTAGGGTTATTAAATAAAAACCGACAGAACCTTTATCAGCGCTCGTTAAAAGCGCTGATAAAGGTATGTTTTATCAGCGCTAAAATAAAAGCACTGATAAAACATTCATTTATTAGCGCTTTTTTAGCGCTGATAAAGCGCTACCTTTATCAGCGCTGATAAATGTTCCCTTTTATCAGCGCTTTCTGTTTAGCGCTGATAAAGGGCAGCGCTTCCCTTGCCCTGTTTTGTGGTAGTGGTGTAACCCAAATACACGTTGTGTAATTGAAAAATCCCAAATTCACAGAAAATCCCATCACCCTTTTACAAAAAAAATAGATTTATTATCCTTAGAATTCACACATCATGTAACCATATTACACGGTGTGTAAATCCCCATCAGACTGTTGAACGGGCAGGTTCTTATGTTGAGATTTCAACAAATCATTAACTTCGCCATTATTGGTATCCTCTCAATTCCTTCTCGACCCTACCCATATAAAGAAAAAGAAAACCACAAAAAGGTTTAAAACATACATGTTAAAAGAGTAACGGGATGTTACAGTCATGTACTTAAATGTATTTCTGTAAACTGTGATGATATGTGTTTAGGGAGAAATTGGATATGTTGGATTCATCCCAAATGATTTGTTATTAATGAGTAAGTCGAGAAAATATTTGTTCCTTCCATCTTTGTAAGAGTTAATATCTTGACCCTTTTATTGAAATAAAAAAAATAACTAAATTTCATGGGCATGGTATATAGACATAACCATTTTAAGAAGTCAGAGAAATACATATCAAGCATATAGGTTGATGACATAAGTGTGAAACATGTTTGATGAGATATCAAGACAATGATATTATATTATACAGTGGGTATTCATATGTGGTTATCATCATTGCAACATTAAATTCTTACTTTTGGGTGCCTTTACGTGTTAAATGATAATATTGGACTTTAGGAAATCTCTCCTAATGTCACTGAGTAAGTGTCCTAAAAGGTCACACACTTAGTATTTCCATTAATCACCATTAAATTCTATTTGAATTTAACTATTAAAATATATTTTATTTTTCAGACTAGGGAATAATATCTATTGAGGATTTATTGATCACATATATTCAGTCACTGTTTTATTTGATTTGAATATTAAAATAATATTTATTCATCATACTGTAAATATTATATTTATTTATTTATTTATCAAACGAATGATATTTATTATTCAAGGTTTGGTAAATATCAAGGGAGATGGATAGGCCGAGAAAGTTTTCTGGTAATAGAAATGATATATTAAATACAATTTAAATAAATATTAATTTATTGATATTTATATTATTCAGGAGACATGAACGTGTCAAAGAAATAATAATAATAATAATAATAATAATAATAGGCATGGGGTTCGCTAAGGATTAAGAGATTTTTTACGGGCCATTTTACAATTATTAATACTCTAGATCTAGCTTAATATATACCTGGTTATATCATTTGTGTGGATGTGCGAGAAACATTTGTTTTGCGCAATATTTATCCTACCTAGAAAATTATCTCTCAATGAAGAGCATATCTAGGGATCCTCTCAATACTGAGAGATGTCTTCCACTATCCTCAAGAACGATAGAACAAAAATCAATCCTTTAAACCCAATGGATTGTGTTGTGATCAAAGGCGAGCAATACCAGATGATCGGTACCACTATGCCAGTACCTGAAGTACTATCAGCGATGCTTCAAGATCAAGGGGTGTGTGTGGATTACTGCTAGAGATATTTTACATTGGATAATCTCAATGAAATGATGATACAACTCTAATGAAGGTTTGATCGATCAACACCTACATCGAAGAAAGAACTCAAGACTGGGGTATTTTTCTTATTATTAAATTAATTATGAATTTAATATAAAAGATCTTCTCTCTGGTTCTAGGATTCTTTTCTTATGATTCTTCATATATAATCATGAGACGGGTAGTTCTTCATCATGTTCTTTTTTTTATTCATCAGATTCAATGAAAAATCGTCGTTGGGCATGGACTTGATTAGCTTCCGTTGCGTCTGAAACCTTCAATTTAGATCAGAGAAATATTGTTCAAATTTATAATTATTTATTAAACCTTGATCAATTTATGCATTCAACGTTATTTTTTCATTTATTAAAATCCATTCTTTAATATAAAAATTAAGATATCTTATTTGTTCACCATTATATGACCAAGAACAAGTTGAAACCATATGAAGAGCATCTTAAGAACTCATCTGGAGGTGCTGAGGATTCTAGTTGGATAACATGGAACTGCACAATGTGTAGCATGAAGGTATGCACCATGTATCAAGGTTCGTTGTGCCAGGATGGGCCTCAAATTAATTCAGACACGTCTCATGAAGAAAACGACACGCATCATCATTACACGTGTGTTAACCAGGATAGACTGGCACATGGTTTTTCATACTACACGGTGTGTAGCTAATGTACACGTCATGTAGTCCACACAGTTTCGTAATGAAATTTGTGGAAATTGTGTGGTCAAATACGTGTCATTTATTATTACATGACGCGTAGGGACTGACAGTCATGCAACACGGAGGTTACACGGTGTGTGGATACTTTACATGTCATGTATCTCATTAATGTTTGTGACAAATGCTTATAAAGTATCTAGGTTTGTATCATGGATATATCGTGAGCGAAACACAATGTATGGATGGCATGTACACATTGTGTATCTCTTACCAATTTACATGGAAAAGAGAAAAATTAATTACATCATTAAACCAAATTAACATGAGTTTGCGTTATTAATTGACAATACACATGTGATAGGTTTTAGAGAATATTAAAATGCTTAATCAATTTCCATGTAGAACTTGGAACTACAAGATGCGTTTGGTCATTACACGCCATGTACTGTAAGTTCATTAAAAGTGGTACACATCTTGTAATTAAACATGTGTTTGTGTCATTTATTAATAGTATTCACCATGTAATTGCATGACATGTCATGTACGTTATCTGTCGTGTGAGTCCATAGTACACAATAAGGACCGTGTTGGGTAGTTCAGACAGGTACACATCGTGTTGTCTCCATATACACTCCGTGTACATAAATAATTTTAAATAAAATTAATTAATTTAATTTATTTAAAATTACAATGAATAGGAATCTCCAAAACTATTTGGATGAATATATGATAAATTAATTAATTAATTAATAAGATAATTAATTTATTAGCGTAATTTATCTCAATAAAGAAAGATTGAAATGAATGTTAGCTAGTTGTTTTAAATGTGTTTACATTGAATGCATTGATGATCATGACTTAGAACGACCTAAGTATGTATTGGATTTCTTTTAATTTAATTTTTATTGCATGGGTTTTTGTAAAAAGTATAATTAAATTAAAATAATGGTTTGTGTATCATCTCCTCTTTATTATGTAAAGTTCAGTATGTCCACAATTTCTTTTATATAACCCCATAATCATTCATATGATTCACCTAGTAAATCATATGTAAAGGATGGAGCTCCTAGACGAATAGAAGCAGTTTAAATTTAAAGTTGTGGTGAAACCAACTCAAGCAATACATAGAAGGATAAGTAGAATGCTGCAATTCGAACCATGTTATGGTTCCAAGAGTTTTCTCCTAGGGTCAAAGGTTAGTTTATTGTCCACTCGATAAACCAACCCTTAGAAATCTCATGATCATGCCACATTATTCAGTTTATTTTTGTCTAGTTCATGGTTAATTTTGATGGATTCTTTATCACAATTACATAAATAAATGAATTAACAATCACACAAGATAGATTTAAAATAAATTGGATTATGCGTATATTATTTTATCGTGACGTGGTTAATAACTTATGTAAAATCCATATAATATTAACAAGATATGTAAAAGGATAAAATAAAGAAGTTTATGCATAATAATCTAAAATCCCTCGGTATGATATTAAGTCAGAATAAGTCTTCCATTATCTGAATTAAGATAGACCCGTAGTTGAAAGTTTCAATTCAAACTTTCATCGAGGGAACTTTCAATTATTGGAAAGTCTTAACAAAGATGGTGGATTGACTTAACCAAAATGACCTTAGTATGTTCAATGAAAAATTGAAGGATGGTATTGATAAAATCTAAGTCAATATTTTAGGATCGAAGAGTCCACTCACTAAACCAAGGAGTTTCAAGCTAGCAGTTGGCAAGACCACCTACATAAATACCTTCTCATAATTTTCATGGACTTCATATGGGTTATAAGAAGGAAAATATAGATCTTTTCTACTAGAATGCACAGGTGATAGGGAATTCTAAGTCTAATGATGAGGGATATTGAGACTTGATAAAATAGTAGGAGACTAGTAAGATATTTAAATTATTTAGTCTCACATTTTTTGGTAATCATAAAGCGTATTTAAAATCTTCTTTTATTTTGTTGTAGTAAAATGGAAAGTTCATCAACCACATTATCCCTATAATCTCACACTAGAGAAAGACAATATTTTAATTGGCAGTAACTTTTAGGAGTGGTACAAACACTTGTGCATTATATTACGCCGTGAATGAAATATTTACGTGCTAGAATCCCCGGTTTCTAAACCTGCTAAGGAGTCGAGTAAAGAAGAGCTTTGTCTACTTAAAACACTTGGATGATACACTAGATGTTTAGTGATTGATGTTATCATCTATGTCTGGTGAACTCTAGAAGTCTCATGAGAGTGTGAATGCATATAGGATTCTCAAGAATCTTTGTGATCTATATCAAGAGAGAGGTGGACATGAGTAGTTTGAAATCTCCAAAGCACTCTTTACATGAATGCTTTGAGAGGGGGATCTATTTATACCTCACATAATCAAAATGATTAGATACATTGAGATTTTAGACATTCTAGGTCTTGAATTTCTTGATGAATTGTGCACTGATCACATTCTTGTTTCACTCTCTCGAAGCTTCTTCAGCTTTGTTATAAATTTTAGTATGAACAACATTGAAAAGTCTCTCTCAGATCTCCTTACTCTAATTCTTTAGGTAGATAAAGACATGGAGTGTGAAAAGACATGTACTTATGGTGAACAAGAGGAAGAGCAAAGAAAAAGACCCTAAGACTAATTTTAAGTCTAAGATATCTACGCAACACCCAACCAAGAGGAGGAGGATCAAGGGGCAAGCAAAGGAACGAGATGTTATTTGATTCTTGTGTGGGAAGAAAGGTCATTGTAAGAGATACTACAATGAATTGAAGTAAAAAATGTTACTTTAGATATATTCATCAATATAATGTTTCAGTTTTACTTCATGGGTATTAAAATACAATATATTTTTCACATATGTATTTAAGGACCATGCAAGTGTAGAAATATTACAAGAAGTTTTGTGCATTATTTAAGGAGGTGAAGAAGGATAATTCCAAGATCACTATAGAGAATTGCATAACTTCAAGATTGCATGATAGATTCAAGTTAAATTGTTGTTCTATATTGATTATTATAAAAAAAATCTCAGTGTCTAATAAGACATGAGGCAGTATTTCATATTTGGAATAAATGCTGTTATGGTATTTCATACTCAACTAATAGTTTTAGTAATTATTGAATCACATGTATTCTAAATAGACAATCAATGATGAATATGAATATAAGACTCCCTCGTTAAGGAAAGATATTTCTTTGTAAAGTAAAAAACTGATAGTAGTTGATAAGTTTATATCTATAAGGGTGTTTTAGCCTCTATTGAGCTAAGACATTGTATACTGACAAACTTACTATTAAATTTTTTATAAAGAAACCTTTAGAAATAAATGTATGCCATAGATCTACTAGAGTTAGTTCTATAAAACCACATGAACACTATTCTAGTGGAGAAGCTAAGAGGTGGGTTCATATAAAAAAAAGTTGAGGCTGAAGCCTCAGTTTATTCGAGGAAGGGGCTACAGTACAAAAAAAATCAAGCAACAAGCAGTACAGGGATGAACTCGACGAGACTCAAACTCGAGACCTCGTCGAGACCCACAGGAGCAGCTACCAACTGAGCTGCACCCTGGGGGCAGAGGTGGGTTCATATAGTTCATGAGAATCATTTAAGAGATTTTAGGAATTCTCAGTGAAGAAATGAATACACTTGATAAAGGATATAAGGTCCTCCAAGTGAGCTTGTCGGAGCATATCATAACCAAGTATTCATCGATCATTAATTTGTGGAGTGAAGGTAATCCCAAACTCAAATTATCTTATACATCAAATTTCTAATGGTAATAAAAGGGGATCAATGAAATGTTGTATATGTATTGTAAATCTTCCATAATTTCTTCCAAGGATTTTTTCACAAATAGAAAAACAATAACTAACTGTATGCCAAGTATATTAACAAATGAATATCATATTAACTGTAATATGATAATGAGTCCATTGGGTGTAATTTTTTTTTTGGTGAGAACCATTTGTTAAAAGCTAGCTTTAGCTACAAACAAACATCAATGAAACACTAAGTGCATCTAAGTTAATTATCTTATAGCCACTAAGGATATTAACATCCCTTGTTAATCCAAAATGACTATATTTCTATAAAAGGAAAGCACATCGCATTTTGAGATAGTGGGAGCTGACTAGATTTCAATAAAGCCTGGGCTCTGGATGCAGATGAGTTGTCATAGGAACATACACTTAACTAAGCTTAGTGGGGGGAATTAATCCAAGGGACACATACTGTATAGGAAGTTAAAACTGAAAGGTGGTTTTATATTCACTAAGACTGGTGACATATTATTCAATATGAATAATGAATCCTACAATGAAGTGGTAAATGGTAACATGCTAAAATTGACAAGTATGTATGAATTCATTAATAGAATCCATGAGCCAAAATTTAGGGGCACCATATTTTGAATTCTTTTAGACTTGATGCTAATTGTGAGTATTCAAAAGAAACTGTATATGCATGGTGTAAGTCGGTACCAATAAACCATGACTGATTATTAAAGGTTTAAATGATATATAAGACATAATCTATGAAAAAACCTTTACTCCAATCATCATGCTAAAATCCATTTGGATGTTAAGGCCAGTTTTCTTAATGGATGCCATATGGAACATGTCTATATAGCATAACCAAAAGATTTAATGACACCAATGAATTTCAATATGATGTAAAAATTACATGCATCCATTTCTGGATAGAAGTATAGTGATCATAAAATAGTCATTCGGAACGAGGGAGTATCATGTGTCTATAAAGGGTTAGTGGGATCACTATTGTTTTCCAAGACATATATGTTGAAAGCATATGAAAACATATATTTAGTTTTAATAATTTTTTAAGACCAAAGAAAGAAATTTCTCCAAGAATGACTCAAGATAGTAACCCGTTTCTAAGGAACAAGATCAGCATATATAAATCTATGAGGTTACTTAAATTTAGTCATAATATATATGTCCACCGTGTATTGAAGAATACAGAATGGAACAATTCAAAACTGAATTGTTGTCTAAGTCACTCAATATGAAATATCTCCTGGACAAAATGTGTGGGCATAAGAGGATATTAATATTATGAATAGAATTTCACAATCTTAAGTGTTAGGAATCTATCAAATATACCATGATATGTATTGATGTTTGATATTAATAATGCATGTTACATAGAGTACAACTATCAAAAAAACCAGAAAACTACAAAAAATTATAGTCGGAACTATGAAACGGTACTTGGGAAGGTAAAACTGGATGAGTTCCCAATGAAAGGAGAAATAGGAATATTGGTGCTTGAGTGGATATAACACTATTTTTCTTTCAGACCATTTTGATCCAAGGTCATAGTAAGACTAAGGTAATATGAAAGACAACCTTATTATAGTGGATGGTTGTCATAACTACAATAACAGAGTACATTGCAGCTTCTGATGCTGCTTAAGAAGTGGTTTAGCAATCATTTGTTTGATTTTAAGTTATAACAAAATAGTGAGTATTATCATTATTATGATGATCATACCAATGTAGGATTTATGACAAGGGAACATGAAGTGGGTACATGAGAATATTACTAGGGATTTTCTCAAGGTACTAAGGTCAAAATAAGCAAACTTGAAATAAAGATGTGTTTCAAACCCAACCCTAACCACGGGAAAAAAAGCATAGTGAGCCCTATAACTATAGTCATACTCAACACAAGCATATTTAACATGTGAGAATTAACCAGTTAATTAACAATTAGCTCTAGTACAAGTGAGTCTGTTGGAGTTGGTGGCTTAGAACCAACTATTTTGTACTTTAAATTACCCGAATATTCATAAAATTGAATATTAATAAATGTCTTACCACATATATATTATTTTTATACGTGACTTTAATATGATAATGTCTTAAAGTATCTTTCACATTGAAAGGTCAAAACAATTCCTCATTATGATTAGAACCATGAAGTGCTATGATGATATTCTTAAACTATATATCTTATGTTCGTATGACATCATCTGATGGGACACGAATGATACAGACTGACAGACATGAGTATTCGTATGCATATGAGACTTCATCTCATTATGTTCACACTTGATAATCGCCAAGACTAATGATTACAAGGATAGACACATCAATAGGAAATCAATATGTTTGTGTCATTGGATATCTCTGTCATCGAGCGGGTGTAATAATTCTCCAACTTTATAATTAATGAAGAACCATTGTGATGTTTTGTTTTAACAAAATTTTGTATTTGTTGACAACTAACTCTCTTTGTAAAAGAATGTTTTTGTTTTCCAGGAATCGGACATAGCCCATTGTAATGGGATTATTTTTTAGACACAAGTTTCCGAACCCAGGTTTTTGTATTAAGCTGCATCGGACACAGAAGAAGTCAGAAAGATGAAGTTGTTAATCAGATACTTTATTGTATTCAAGTCCATTGACATGACATTGAAAATAATTAAATTCAAAAGAATCAAAGAAAGTATGAAGTTATTGAAGAGTTTTGAAAGAAGAAAGTGAAGTCAAGAGTTGAAAAGTTTTCATACTTTCTAAATAAAATCAGATGATACTTTGATGATCAATTCTCAGAAATCATGAAAACATTCAGGGTAAAAGCTTTTAAAGAAATGATAAAGGTTTGAAGAAATTCAAAATTACAGAGTGAAGAATTCTATCGTAATGGGAATTTTATCATAATGAGAATTCTATCATAATGGAGTATACATCATATTGAGGTTGATCGGCATCAGGGATTGTAGCATTCAATCTCCATCATACCAATTATAAAACTTTGGATGAGAAAGAAACGGATCGTAATGGTGTTGAGAAAGAAACAGATTGTAATGAGTTGAGAAATGTATGATGAATTGAAATAGTCAAACATGAATTTCAATTTTTTGTAAATCTCAAAAAAACTAAGAAGGTTTGAAAAAATCAAAGTTGAAGTTTTAAATGCGAGAGATTTCTAAAGATTTTGATATTTGAGGAAGCGGGGAAAGTTTCCAAGTTTTCTGCATTTGCTTTCTGAGTCGCCTATAAATACTTCCTCATATCATTAGTCCATTTGCAACTTTCACACATGTGCAAAAAGCGGAGCACTGGATAATTCAAAAGTGAAAGTTCACATCTGATTGAAGAAGAATTGAATTGAGCATTTTATCAGAGTTTGAGTTTTGCAAGTTGTGAGTTTATCATTATTTTGAGAGAATCAGATCCAACATTATTGTATTCAAAGAATCAGATCTAGCATTATTGTATTTAGAGAATAGGATCCAGAATCATCATACTCAGAAAATCGAATCCAAAATCTAATATCACTGTAATTGAGCAAAAATCAGATCCAATCAAATCAAAATAAGGATTTAAACTGAGCAATAGTAGAGTATATTCAACAAAATCTTTATTCTTTTGTTTGCCTCAATTGTTTTATAAGCGAACATTGTAAACTGACGGGAGTCAGTATAATCATTTCTATCAGGAGATAGAAGATGTCTAACAAGAGTTGGCACAAGTTGTATTCAATTCTTCTTAATAGTGGATTTCCATAAACTCACAGGAGTGGCTACGACAAAGATGTGGGTTCTCACACTGAGACTGAACCTTGTAAACCTTATATGATTTACTTGCTTTCCTACTATTACATTCATGAGTATTTACTAAAAGTTGGTAATGATATAAATCTTAACAAGTTGCAAGGATTAAGTTTTGAAAAGAATTAAAACTTATAAAAATGAATAGCTGATTCACCCCCCCCCCCTCTCAGTTATTCGATCCTTTGAAACTTTAATTATTATTAATACATATCATGAGTCTCACATTTAGATATATTTCCATAATCCATGAAGACATATATCACAGTGAATTGGGTATGTTGGGTTCATCACAAATGATGTGTTTTTAATGATTCAGTTTAAGAAAGAATTTTTCTATTCCATATTTATGAAAGTTGATATCTTAACCCTTTGATTGAAATTAAACATTTGAACTAAATTTCATGATCATGATGTATAGACAAGTTTATTTCAGAAAGTCAAAAAAAGACGTATCAAGAATATAAATTGATTACACAAATATAAAATTTATTTGATGAGATATCAAAACAAATGGATTATATCATATAATAAGTGTTCGTATTTGATTATCATCATTATGACAATAACTTCTTCCTCTTGGATGGCTTTACATGTTGCTAAATGATGATATTAAACTTTAGACAATACTAACTAATATCAAAAAAAAAGTGCTAGAAGGTCACATGTTTTTATTGATCTCAAAAAAAATCTATTTGAATTTAATTAAAATAAACACAATTCTCTAAACTAAGAAATAATACTTATTTAAAATTTATTGATCTCATGTATCCATTCATTATTAAATGTAAATTAAATATTAAAATAAATATTTATTCATCAACCAATGAATATTATATTTATTTATTTATTTATTTATTTATTTATCAAGTGAATAGTGACTGTATAAATACCAAGGGAGGTGGACTGGCCAAGAAAGACACCTAGTAAAAAAATGATACATTAAATATCATTTAAATAAATATTACTTTACTGATATTTATATTATCCACAAGACATGAACGCATCAAAAAAACAATATTATTATCATTATTAGACGTGCAGTCCAGTAAGGATTAAGACATTGTCTAAGAGCCTTTGTACAATTACCGATCCCATATAATCCTAACTCCACCGGTTGTATCATTTTTACAGATGTTCACAAATGATTTGTGTTGCACAAAATTTCTACTTTCTAAAGAATTTTCCCTCAATAAAGAACATATCTAAGATTCCTCGCAAGAGCGAGAAATTTTTTTATCATCCTTAAAAAGAGAACAAAAATCGATCTTTCAAACCTAAAAGATTGTGTTGTGATCAAAGACGAGCAACATAAGATGATTAATACCACCACACTAACACCCAAAGTATCATTAGTAGTGCTTTGAGATCAAAGAACACATGTGGATCGCCGCTAGAATGATTATTTCACCCTAATTCTTCAGATATAATTATGATACAAGCCATTTTTCATCATGTTCTTCTAGTTTATTCGTTAGATTGAATGAAAAACCAATATTGAATATGCGCATGGAATAAACCAGATTCCACTGCACCTGTAACCTTAAAAAAAAAAACCTATTTAAAGGTTTATGTAAGCCACATTATCCAAAAAACTAAATGCTCCAACCCAAAACAAACACAAGAATTTTAATAAAAAATGCATAGAAATTTCAGCCCTATAATACAACATATAAAATCCCTCAACATAATAATAGTGGTTGCAGAAGCATTCTTAAGAAGAATAGCATATCTGATCACCATAGAAGAGGTTGTGACTGCGTGACCAAGGCAGAATTACATCAGACATGCAGCTTTACAAATCCACTAACACCGCCATTGCTAATATACTATAAAAGAATCTTCCACAGTAAAACGGTAGTAGCCACAAGTAAAGAAAAATAGCATATCAATAAAATTCATCAAAGCGGCATCATAAAGCTGCATGGCTGATTCAAAAACAATCTGAGTACATGTTAAAGAAACAGAAAAGGCAATTGAAAAGGATCTACAATGGGAAGCAGATCAGAAATTGATGTACTAAACTAAATAATTCAACAAAAATAATTACCACTATTAAACAAATTGAACCTTACACCTCAGTAATTATGCTGCCTGCCTGATGGCTGTGTGTTTTTTTTTACCATGACTTTTTACCAGGTTCATGGCAGACTTGTCCAGCCGCCTTCTGTTCAAGTAAATAATTCAACAAAATCAATTCTAGTTAGACAATTTAATAATAGCAAGCACTGACATAACAAGCAGGCCATCACATCCAAGAAAACTTCATCTTGCTGCGTCATATGATCATCGTTAACATCATTACATTTAGATATTATCAAAACCATCGCATCCAATAAATTCTCATATGAAAAATAATCGAAACAGCAGATCAAATCAACCAAAGAAACCGTCTCATGATCATACAAAAGATGTATCTAAAACATGTTAAATGATAAGGGTGTTAAAAAACCCAATGGATAACCCGATTAATGCCAAATGTGATATGTATCAAGCAACGAGAGAGGGAAAACTGTTATTTCTATTAGCAGTGTCATAGCTGATTACATCAGAGACTGAAAAGAAGAAGAAAAAGGAGGAGAAGAATCCTCAGGGAACCCACTCCCGAGGCCCTGGTCGCCACCCCAATTCTACTCAGCAGAATCCCTTCCAAAATCTTCGGTAAAATCCCCCCTCCAACAGTCTTTCCCTCTATTATTTCCCAGCATTTTCCACCTTCCCCTAACCACTATATTAAAAATTACATAACTACCCCTGACATTAGCTAATACCCCAACCTTCCCCCCTACACAGAAAACCCAGACCCACCATCTTATCATTACCGGCCTCTTGAAAATCCACTTTTTCCTCAAGGTGGAACTCCAATAGCACGGCTCAGCTGTCGTAGCACCAGAACAGCAACCCCTGGTGGTGGCTTCGCTGGAGGCCTCAATTTAGCCGTGCTCCCAGCAGCCGGTGTAGAAGCCCCTATCCTAGTAGCCTTCACTTATCCCAATATAACAGTAGCTTTGGGATTAGGCTGATACTCCTTACAATGTGGAGGTTCTTGAACACGGTCCCCAGAATCTGGAACAGCCGCTTTCATCTGCATGTTGCTCCCTTCTACAGCTGGTAGTGTTTCTTGTACACTGGCAGTTTCACCCTCGGTTATATTCACCAACACTATTGTTTGAACATTTGTAACATTAAGGAGAATTACTACAACTACTTAAGATACAACTGAGATGTTCTTTACTCCAACATGAGCAG
Organism: Viscum album; assembly: GCA_963277665.1. Taxonomy (NCBI): domain Eukaryota; kingdom Viridiplantae; phylum Streptophyta; class Magnoliopsida; order Santalales; family Viscaceae; genus Viscum; species Viscum album. The sequence continues at coordinate 157,386,517 of OY728155.1, read as the reverse complement.
TTTCACATCCATCAAGGGCTGGATGAGTCTGTTCACACAGCCGGTACATTCTCTGGCTTCTTCATCAGCTCTACAACTGAGATGTTCTTTACTCCAACATGAGCAGTTTCACATCCATCAAGGGCTGGAAGAGTCTGTTCACACAGCTGGTGTATAACCACATTCTCTGGCTTCTTCATCAGCTCTGCCACTTCACTGAATATTTTCTAGCTCCATGTACTATACAGTTGTGCCTCGCATTCCTCACTAGATATCAAATCTAGAATTACCTCTTCAGTCTGAACCGGATTAGAAATATTCTGCTCCAGGTTTTCCTCATGCACAGGTGTCGTAAAACCAAGAGTACAAAGTCGGTCCAAGTAGCCGAGACTAATCTCATCTAGCTTAAGCAAGTCCATTGATGTTATTACTTCTTACTCATGCAATAAACTTGAAGAATCTATCGTACTGTTTCGATCGATTTCCCTTCAAAAACTTGCATCTGAGCAGCCTCTGTTTCCCCCTTTGTCGCACCTCCAGAACTCTCAAGCAACGCTTCTTTAAACAGCTTCCATGTTAACTCATTTCTGTTTAGTTCCAATAAGAAATTCTAAACCCAAGTCACACCTTGCATATACAATTCAGTTATCGGTACCTTCATCTGTCCCAGAGTTGAGTGGTTTGAAAAATATGTATCAGCTTCCATAATCCAACTCACAGGTTCTTGTCCGGAAAATTCTAGTATCATCACCTATCCATTGCGCTCCCTGTCACATTTCTAGATTAGCCATATTCACCCCAACTTAATTATATCTGCTTCAAATATTCTTGGTACAGTTGGTGTGTCAACTTCTGTGTAAGAAGGAATAGAAGCACCTACTACTGCGAGATGTTCGCCCCTACTGTCATGTCCAATTCATTTGTGACTGTGATGTTCCATTTTTTTCCTCACTACTATAATGAACGAGCATCAATGTCTTTCTCCACAGCAATGATTTGTTCAATTAATTTTCTGCCGCATTATGTTTCTGCTTCACTCGGTCCAAAAATCGGGTGCGTCAAGAACCTCTAACCAAGAACCTCTCTCTTCAAGAACCTCTCTCTCTCAATGAAAGAACCAACTGATATGCATCACGCAGTGAGAGAGGGAAAACTGTAATTTCTATTAACACTACTGTAGCCGATTACAAGAGAGGCTGAAAAGAAGAAGAAAAAGGATAAGAAGAATCCCCTGGGAACCCACTCCCCAAGGACCTAGTCATCGCCCCTATTCTGCTCAGGAGAATCCTTTCCAAAATCATCCACAAAATCCCCCCTCCAACGGCCTTTCCCTACATAACTACCACTAACATTACCTAATAACCCAACCTTCCCCACTACACAGCAGCCCCAGACCCACATTCCTATCAAAATGCACTAGAGAAACACCATTGCGCTTCCACTCATTTGCTACAAACCATACTTTTCCACACATGAAAAGTTTTAAAAAAAATCTATAATAAAACCCACTATAGAGCAAACGATTTTCGGACCTTTATAAACTAAGCAAGTTTCCTAGAAAATGAGTACTCCTTGCTGTAGGTTTTGGACGCAGTGGAAGTTTCATTTGATGGTATGACCAACTCGGCTTTTAGACCTAATTTATGTGTAATCGTTGTCCCACATGATTAAAATGTCATGTCCAACAAAAACAGTAGATTACTTGACTAGATAAAACACCAAAACCAGAAGAGGAGGATCTTCACATGTAATTAATAATTAATTTATGAGCAGTTGTAGAATTACCTCAACTTATAATTCTCTCTTCGTTGATGATATGGTTAACTAGATCTCATCGTACCATCGTTGTGCTACAAGATCCAAGTGCATAATCCTACTAGCGGTGATCCGCACATGCACCACAAACTCTGAACATCATCGTGGAATTGTCTGGTGCTAGCACGGCAAGTCCAATAGATAGTATCCCCTTGTTTCCTTGGGATGCCCTATAAAAATACACTTCATGCATCAGGGTGCTAGTTTATTTCTTGAGCTAGCCTTAACAAACGTCTCACAACCTCATGCATGAACATGTGAAAAAACAGATTTCTTTCCACTCCATAGCTCGAAGGGAATACGCTTTCCAATAAAGTCTGTAATGCATATCCCCAAAAGGATAACGGAATATTTGTGTGACTCGCCATTGACCTTACTATGACCGGTCGTGTATGGTTCGTCATTTCACTAACATCATTTCACTGCGGTATATAAGGTGGAGTGAGTTGAGATAAAATCTCATACTCACATAGAAAGTCAATAAAATCTTAGTTTATATATTCACCACCTCGATCCAGTCGAAGTTTCTTTATCTTTTTACCAAGCTGATTCTCAACATCATTCTTGAACTCTTTGAACTTCTCAAAGGATTCAGACTTATACCGCATCAAGTAGATATAACAATATCTGCTCAAGTCATCGATAAAAGTAATAAAGTATGAGAATCCACCTCTACCTCTACTTGAAAAGGTCACACACATCAATGTGTACCAAATTTAGAAGCTTTGTGGTCATTTCACATTGACCATCAAATTGTAGTTTGGTTATCTTACCTTGTAAACAAACGTGACATCTTTCAAGTGGTTTAAGCTCAAAAGAGTCTAAGTAGCCATCTTGATATAGTTTTGTCAAACGCTCCTCGTTTACGTGACTAAGACAATGACGTCATAGGTTATTTGAGTCACGTGTATTTGTTTCGTTATCAATCAACAATATTTGGTTTTCATAATTTAATACATAAAGACCATTATTTAACTGTCATATCATAACATATACTATCTTTATAAAAGTAACAACCCTTAAATGGAAATAATGTTCTTAGTAACACTAGGCGCATAATAACAATTCTTTAAAACCAAAATCAATCATGTTGGAAAATGTGAGCACCACAGGCAGCATTTAATACTCAACTTGTAGATATGGAAAGATTACACTCAATAACAAACACACCTGAAGGTTCTCATTGCTTATTTGGTTGGGTGCAATTCCTCACCCAGTGGCTCTATTTGACAGATGTAAAACATACCGCGTCTTATTCTTTTTCTTACCTTTGGATCTTATTCTTCATAGAAGAACGGTACTCTGAAGCCTTAGACTTGAATGAGTCTTCGGCCTGTTTGTCTTGTTCTTACCCTTCTTATTCACCATAAGGACAACAAGTTTGTCACGCCTCATGTATTTATCTACTTGGCGAATAAGAGTAAGAAGTTCATAAAGTGTTTTCTCGCTATTGCTCATATTATAATTCACAATAAAATTGGAGAAGTTTTTGGGTATTGAGGACGGAATGAGATTTGTGAGCAACTCGTCAGGGATTTTAAAACCCAAGATTTTCAAGCACTCAATGTAGCCAATCATCTTGACTACATGTGGCCCAGCTGGCGCCAACTCTTCAAGCTTGCACGTGAACAATGCATTGGAGATCTCATCTCTCCGATCTCGTCTTCTCTTGATAGAGATCCTTAAGGTGAGAAACGATGTTATACGCATCCATATCCTCATAATGCTTTAAAAGCTCAACGGACATGGAGGATAACAAAAGACATTGGACATCCAATGCGTCGTCCACATGCCTCAAATGGACAGATATTTCTTCCTCATTAGCCTCTTTGACGATGGACTCAGGAAGTGGGGTTTCCAGCACGTATAATTTTCGTATGTGACGTAGTATAACGTGCAAGAGCCTATACCATTCCTGGAAATTCACGCCAATGAGAACGTTATCTTTTTCTAGTATGGATCGTAGTGATATTGCCGAAGTCATTTGATTTTCCATTTCTACAAATTAAGAGAAGATAATTAGTATTTTACTTTGATTATAAAAATAGATTAATAAATTTAAATTAAATTAAATTCCATTAAACTCCCACTATTTCTTGAAACCCAATAGCCCTCGCCATCAGTTTCATAATATTTTGTCACTTAAATATTCTAGTGGCAAGGATTCATATTCTCCTTCTCATAACCAAGACTTGGGCCTGACAAGTTATTTGAAGGGTTTTAAGTAAGCGTAACTTGTCAATTACATTAACTCGAAGTTCCTTGATCTGTTGAGTGGACTCCCCAATCCTGAAATCTTGTTTTAAAGATTTTCTCAACACTTACATCTTAGTTACACCAAGTCATGCTTGAGCATTCAACCTTTGATGTGAACCAAGTTATGTCAACTCAAAACTTCAAGCTAAAAGTTCAACGATAATTGAAACCACCTCAACTTGGGTTGGTCGAACACTTTGAACTATAAGGTCGATTCTAACTTAAGTAGTGGAATGCTATATCGACTTATTATTCTAATTGAGGGATTTTATCCTAGGAGTGAAGCTTATTTTATCTTTTCGCATGCCTTGTTAGTATTAAGTGGATTTTACTTAAGTGATTAATCGTGTCAGATAAAACATTCACGCATAATTTGGTTATATTTTATTCAATCTTACATGTTTGTTAGTTCATTTATTAGGTGATCACGCAGCATCCACAAACATAAATAATTAACCATGCAACTAGCAGAAATAAAATATAAGTGGTATGATCATGAGATTCTCAAATGGTTAGTTTATCTAGCGGATGATAAACTAACCTTCAACCCTAGGGGAAAACACCTTGAACCATAGCTTGGTTCGTGTAGCACCATTCCACATTGGAGATCTCGTCTTCTCTTGATAGAGATCCTTAAAAGTTCATTGGGACTGGGTGTGTTGTCTGCTACGAACGAGTTCGATGTACACGACGTGTGGCCTCGTAGTTACACAACTCGTACATCCCCGTGTCGTGTATTCAATACACGACACGCTAGGAAACCCCATGTTCTCGGCCACGAGAAACCGAGTACTACGCATCGTGTACAATGGTTACACAGTGTGTAGTTCTATAAGTTGTGTGTTAGTCTACCCTGATCTACACACCGATCCGCTTTTGTCGAATCTTAGATCTGATTTCATCGGATCTATATAACTTTATCGCGAGATACGGACACGAAAACAAAAATAAACGGCATGTATGCAGGCAGCACACACTGTGTATTCAGAGCCTTTAGCACCTCCTGATGGTATTCTTCATATGTTTCTTAGTCTTTTAATCTTAACCGTTTGCAGGTTATGTTAGTGAGAACGACGAAGGGAAGAGACGACGATGTCGAATATAAAAATGAATCGATATAAGTAAAATAAAATATAAACACATGTAGCCAATCAACGAATAATAAATAATTATAAATTAAACATGTGACATCTTTGATACCACTTGTAGGTTTCGGACGCAGCAGAAGCACCCTTTGATGGTATGACCAACTCGGTTTTTAGTCTTAATTTACGTGTAATCATTGTCGTACATGATTAAAACGTTTTGTCCAACGAAAATAGTAGATTACTTGACTAGATAAAACGTCAAAACCAAAAGATAAGGATATTCACATGTAATTTATAATTAATTTATGAGTAAATATAGAATTATCTCAACTTGTAATTCTCACTTCATTGATGATCTGGTACTAGATCTCATCGTACCGTTGTTGTGTTGTATAATCCAAATGCAGAATCTCTTTAGCGATGATCCACACGTGCATCATAATCTCTGAATGTCGACGTAGAATCGTCGAGCGCTAGCACGACCGATCCTAATCGCTTGCGTTGTCGGTGGTTGATCGCAGCTAAATTCTTCTCGGAGGGAGAAACTTTTAATGTTTTCTCAATGGCTTGAGAGAGAAGAAAGAGAGTGTGTATTTTAGATCTCTAGATCTCTCTCTAGGACTTAAGAGGGTATCTCTATCCGTTGTGCACACAAAAAGTGATTTAGGAAAAATTTATAATTATATATTTATTATGACAGGTTTAGGGTGACAAATCGCACACAAGCCCTTTACCTACTTAACAATTCTTAGTTGACCCATGTCCAATAATATTATTATTATTATTAATTGACATGTGCAACAAATTAAAAATATAAATAAATATCATTTATACCATTTTCAATCGGACCATTAAACTCGGTCTGCTTTCCTAGTTTGACATTTACTGATCCTCATATAATGACTATTTAATCAATATAAGTCAATGCATTTTTCTATGATAAATATTATATTCACCAAACTTGCAAATAAATATTTATTATTATTATTTAACTCATTTGCTCTTTCGAATAAATTATGATTAAATTATGGCAAACCACCAAACCCGAATAAATATTATTTATTTTAACTTGTTAAATTCAATAATTGAATTTAACTAAGATTGTGGATACACTTAGTGTGCGGCCCTCTATGTCGCTTTCTCAGTGACATCTGACGTAACCTTCTAAAGTCCAAGGTTAGTATCTAGCAATACGTCAAGACTCTCATAGAAAAAGAAGTTAATGTCGCAACGACATCCAACCTCCTACGAACGTTTACCATGTAATATAATCTTTTTATCACGATATCTCGAATCAATCAGATTGCATGCTGGTACCATCAACCTATATGTTTGATATCTCTTTCTTTGACTTTTCAGAAATAAACTCGCTCACCGAACACCATGGTCATGGATTTATACAGATAGTTTCATTCACATCAAATGGCCCAAGATATCAACTTATGTCAAGGGACGAAAGGGATAAATCTTTTTTCCCATTATCTATTAATGCAATATCACTTGTGAGCCACCCAACGTATGTCATGGCACCTCTAGATTCTCATCATAGCAGAAAACTGTTATGACCTTTCAATCTGACATATATTCTTAGGACATTATCACATACAAGAGTCAATCAAATGAACAAGCATGATGTGATAAGAAACTTCATTAATAATGAAACACATATACTAAAGAAGTCGATTCCAGAGCACCAACTCCAACACTTATCAATGCTAAAATTGATTTACTTCATCAAATTCTGAGTATGATGAGTTATACAAAGCCAAGATAGAAAAAAAAAATTATAATTTTATAATTTAGCTCGGTCAGTAGAATAGAACTTTTCATAGCCATAGATGATGAGAAACCATTGTTGTATAAAAGCAACCATAACATATGATCTCAAAACTACGGTAAAATATCTCTCAGCGTATATTCCACTCGTAGAAGACAACAACACCAAGTTTCATTATAAAAGTGTGCAATCTTTGCAAACTTCCATAAAAAATTCCATGAAAAATCATTCCATTATAAAACTCATTTACTATAATAGAATATTATTCACAATGTTTTTCAAATTTCATATAGACAACGCAACCACTAAATCATCTTCTCGGCAATAAATATCCTCCATCTCATGCACATACATAGTCTCAACTCAGTCATAGAAAACATTACTCACCCTTGAAGCTCTGTGCCATCAATTGCAAATTATGAATTAATCAGATCATGAAATTTGAACTACATTCGTAGAAGATAACGCCACCTATTGCAGGTGTTAGTACACTGCCATAGCCTATAAAAACTACCATTCATAGTCTACAAACATTGCCAAAAAAGCACTGCAGTGTACACAATCGTAGATAGCAACCTCTCTCAGTAGTAGAATACAGCTTCTAGTATTATCTGGGTTACACTGATCATAGCATACAGACGGCCAATGGTAGATGTAAAGCTGAACTCTCAGAAATATTAAATGATAAATGCGTCTCTTTAATCAAAAGCATCCACTGAACCGAAAAATTAAAGGATATCCAATGAAATTTTATGCCTAATTCACTGCTTTTGAAGTCAACGGTCGTCAGTGGTGGATCTCCAAAAACAGAGCCTGTGAATCACAATCCTGGTCCTTATTTTTCATAAAATACAAGAAACTGCTAAAAAAACAGCACAAAAGTAATGAATTATGGAGCATTTATCTTGTTTATGAGACCTGCAATCTGTAATTGACCAGTTAAACTTTGAGAAGTATAATCATCATAAATGCATACAGACTGGATTAAAACAAATTAATAAATAATTTGGATAACAAATCTTGAGATAGACCCAAGCATATGCATTTAATCAAAATTTTGAGAAGTTAATAATGCCAACAGTGACTTGGTAGCAAGGGCCTACAAAAAAGTCCATTCAGAAACCCTCTGAGAATATATTTCCAAGCATTAACGGCATTAGTTAACACCAATCATAACTGGCATACTTTACTGGATTGAAAAGAACATGAATTCAAATCATCAGAAGAGTTATAAAATATCAAATTTAATTATTATTAAAATTTTAATCACAAGGGTTTAGTTTTGGTTACCCATTACTGCAGTTATCAGATAGTTTACCCAGATTCCACGAATGATTGACCCCATGGTGGCGGGTGCCGTAGCAATTGACAGGCAATACAGAGTGGCACCTTCAGCTTTAAACCACGGGTACTTGTTTCTAGTTTTTTCTCCAGATTATTCAACCTCCCAAATCCACCTATCTGTCTCAATGAAGCCAATTCATTCATCCCTACACTGGAACTTGCCCTCCCGCATCATAGAGAACCACTTCCCAGGTCCACCGGAATCCCGAGAAGTTACCGCCGCTGAAGTAAGAAATTTATGCACATTGCAAGGAACTGGTAGTGGTCCCAGCGACTGCGATAATGAAGGATTGAGAGATGAGATTGGATGACTGCTTGGGGAGAACGGTTAGAAAGATTGAAATTGCAAAACATGAGAACCTGATTTCGGGGGAAACCAAGCACATAGGACATCCCGGAGCCCTAAAAAAAATTGTTCTGTGGGCATGAAGGGAGGCGCGAAAGAGGGGATTTTTCGATGGCAGAGAGGTGGGCTTCATCCCGCAACACGTTCCGGGTATTTTTATCCTCTTCGTAAATTTAACAACACGTATTATGTGTTGTAAAATTAAACTATGACATGAATGTTTTTCATGTCACTTGACTGGGATGGACATAAAAACTTCTCGAACCAATCTAATTATAAACCGAATCAAATCAAATTGAAGTAACGGTTTTTTTGTGATTTGATTTGCCGTGTGGTTTGTCAAACAAGCGGCACATATTAAATCAAATCCCACCAAACATAATTTTATAATTTTTTATCGAGTCACCTCATGCATTTATTCTCATACTAACGCTTGCATGTTTTTTTTAGTCACCACCATTATCAAACATAGACTTTATTTTGATAGAAAGTCGAGGATCATATCATGTCACCATGTCGGTGATTATGTATAAATTTTATTCAAATCATCAATCGTTATAAAATATCATGGATCCATGTATAGGGTGTTAGTATAAAAAAATGGGTTAATATACAATCTGAATCGAACAAAACCACAATTTAATGGTTTAATTTTTTTTTTAAATATGAACCAAACCGCTATTTTATGGTTTGGTTTTTAGTCAAAACCAAACCAAACCAACTTGTGTTCACCTCTATTGTTAGATGTAGCATTTAACAACACATAAATTTTTCATGTTGTTATGCGTAACATGCAATAACATGCATTGAAAGTAGGTTGTTAGATACATGTTGTTGAGAGTCGTTTTTCTTGAACTGGAATCATTGATGAAAGTGTAAAAATGATTTTCCATGTAACCTTAAAATGGAGTACCATGGTTTCATAACGTGTCGGTCAAGAATGTTGATCATGTTTCACCAAAATCAAGGGATTTGCAACTTCTTAAGTGAGGGGAAATCAGTCATGTATCATATTTCCACAAATTGGTAGAAATCATGAGCCAAAGCACTGTCACTTAGAGTCTTTACCCGCCTTCGATGTTGTTTTCTCAGAAGATACACACACTTTCATCAAGGATTTCATCACAACAGTGCAATATTATCTACTCAGTGGTTTAAAAGAAGATGGAAGAAGATTGAAATGCTTCCCATGTTGCATGAAGAGGTAGAAAAGGAATTAGTCGCTTCAATAAGAGGATAACTCATTTGATTCTTGGGATTCCATTTATAATGATTTTTTTAGATGTTCTATCTGGCTCAAAGGATTGTGGACTTGAGGGATCGAATTACCAACATTGTTTAAATGAATGATGAGTTATTTCATGAAGCATGAGAAAGGTATAAAGAGTACTGCCAACAGTTCCCATGCCACCAATTCCCTCCCTCTTTACTTCTGCAACTCTTTTACGATGGACTTGCTCTAATGGGATGAACGTTTCTAGACACAACTTTCAATGGATATTATGGAGATAGGATAACACGGGAGTTGAAACAAATTTTAAATATATTGGCTGTGAATTCATAGCAAAAGTCAATGAGAGGAAGAAGATTTACAATCAAACAAATCACTATCGTTAATGGTGTGCATTCATAGACTGCTCATCTTCAAAAATAGCTGCAAATCTTAATGTCATGGATATAAGGAAAGAAATAGAAATGTTATTCTCATTGGATACATATGCATAATTCAAATAATTGCATGAACTTTGACATGCTAGCACCCTCATATTATCAAGTGGAAGAGATTAAGTGATGGGATTCATACGATCATCATATGACCATATGCAGTGGAAGACAACTCAAACATAGAAATATTTATCTTCAAGAATCAACACGTAAATGAAACTATGAAAATAGAGTACCTGGAAAATGCCACTAGAAGCAGTCTTCTTCTTCCTTGGCAAAGAAGAATGATTGATAAAGATTACAAAGCAATGAACAAAAGCACCCTACCTCTGAAAGGGAAACACCGATCAATGAATCTGTGATCATATCGTGAGGATACCCAAATGTTGAAGGGTTGTTAGGGCCTTCGTCTCATATGATGAACAACAATATGAGAGGAAGAGAGAATTCACCACACCTAACAGAAGAGTACACCATCCTCTTATATAGGTAGAACCCGAGGCTCCTCGCATCATATGTGTTTCATACTTTTGGGTTAATTCATTGAATGTTTTCAATGAATTAATATAAATCCATTAAAACATTCATAATGGTTTGTAAATAATAATAAAACCATTCGAGAGAAATAAATATAGATCATATATATTTATTTATTTATTTATTATCGTATGTATATTTAATACATGCATAAAAATACCCGCATCACATGCATGTATTAAATATACACTTATATAATATCATATGATATATATATATATATATATATATATATTAGTGTACATCCAACAATCTCATACTTGTGTTGAAATCCCATAAGGACTTTATGCATAACTTCACAACTCCTTGTGAATCCATCCAAACTCTTTTGGATATGGTTTTTCATCAAACTCACTTCATTTTGAACAAATGCTTTGTCCAAAATTTTATTCTCATCCAAGGGCCTATCTGTATGACCCTACGAGCCTTAACAGTGTTGACAACAACTATGAAATCTTTATTTTATAGATGTAAGCAAGGAGCGACCTCTAGAAAAACATCAATGCTACTCAAGCTACTAAGGGGTCTGGTGTGATCTCTATCAAGTATACTTATATCTCTATAAAAACATGTCCACCATAAGATGTATCATATACATCGTATGTATATTATATACTCCCTTTGTCCATGCCATTGAGTCACCATTAGATATGGAACATGTCAATCTAGTACTGGCCTCTCATTATTTTCTTAATTATTTGAAAAATACTGACCAATTGGATGAATACATCACATGCCATTCATCTATCTAATAAACACATCACATGTCACTTATCCAAGTAGTTGAACACATCATATGTGAAACAACTAATAATGACCATGCATTTTCTCAGTCTGATTCAGTCAAGGGATAAATGTCATTTCTTGTCATACAAGTGGATAAATCCCATATCGGTTGCACTCCAACTGACAACATGATCAACAACATACCCAACCACCCCCTGATTAGCTAAGTTTATATGGTGACTTGTGTAAGTAGGGTATCAAATTATAAAGGTTCTAATGTTAAGTATCCCACTAACCTCAGGTAAGAATGACCGATAATAAGCACACACCCCTAAGTATATCGACGACTGTATGACATTCCACAAGATATACCTTAGCAAACCCATCCATGTGATATATCTCTACTTATTACCTCAAGAATCTATTCTTCAATATCTCATATAAAACCATTTTTAACATATATAAGAATCTATTCAAGTTAACCTTTACATATCATCAAACCCCATTATACTCCATGATGATCATCAATTAGGGACAACTCAAAGTTTATAATTTGAGGGGATATTTATCATTCAACCATTCATGTAAAATAAATTGCAGCACACATGAATGAATGATAAATAAAGATTTACTTTATTATAATAACATGATACATTTAAAATCATTACAACCAATATATCATGTGTTTAACACCCATAGATTCTATATATCCCTCGTGTTGTTGTGGTGGTAATTGTTTTATTAATGGATCTGTTACATTCTCCTGTATAGCCACCCAAATGATCTTTACACCACCCCTCTCAACGAACTCCTATATGAGATGGTATTTACGAAGGATGTGTTTGGTTCTTTGATGAGATCGAGGTTCCTTAGCTCGAGAAAAAACACCATTGTTTTCATAATATAGCTTAATTTCTCCCTCGATGCTAGGAATCACTCCAATTTCAGAAATGAACTTCCTAATCCAAACAACTTCCTTCACATCATCTAATGCAGCGATTTATTTTGTCTCTATTTTTGAGACCACTATGGTGGATTTTTTGGAACATTTTTAACCAACTACTCCACCATTTAGAAAAAATACAATTCCTGATTGAGATTTCATATCAACTTTTTTGGATTGGAAACTAAAATCCAGGTAACCCTTTACACATAGCTCATCTTCTCCTCCAAAGACCAAGAACATATCCTTAGTATTTCTCTCAAGTACTTAAGGATGTTATTCACAACAATCCAATGAATATCAACAAGATTGGATTGGTATCTAATCATTATTCTCAAAGCATACGAGACATCGGGTTGAGTACATAACATGGTGTACATGATAGATCATATAGTGGACACATGAGGAATCTTATGCATCCTATATAACTATTTATAAGGACCCTGAATCTTACTAAGATTTGTGCTATGAAACATTGGTAAAGACCCCATTTTGGATTTCTCCGTACCAAACCACTTTAGCACTTTACCAATATATGTGTTTTGAATCAGTACAAGCAGCTTCTTAGATCTATCTCTATAGATCCTCATACTTAGTATGTAAGTTGGTTCACCCATGAATTCCATTGAGAATCATTTAACCAGCCACATTTTGACTAATTGAAGTGTTGAGATGTCATTTCCAATAAGTATTATGTCATCAACATATAGTATTAGAAATACTACTATGATCCCACTAACCCACTTGTATTCACAACAATCATTTTCATTTTTGACAAAACTGAACTTTTTAATTGCATCATCAAACTGGGTATTCCAAATCTGAGACACTTAATTCAATCCCTAGATATTCCATTGCAACTTTAAAACCTTATAATTCTCATTTGGAACTTTAAAACCCTCAGGCAATATCATATACACATCCTCAGCTAAATTCCTATTAAGGAATTCAATTTTGAAATCCATTTGAAATATCTCATAATCATAATGAGTTGCTATTGCTAGGAAAATCAAAATAGACTTTATCATCACAAAAAAGTGAAAGGGTATCTTCATACTAAATACCATGATTTTTTATGTAACCCTTTGCCACCCGACATGCTTTATAGGTAGACTCTCTACCATCTATATCGGTTTTCTTGTGAAAAACCCACTTACACCCTATGGGTATTACCCATTCAGGTGCATCTACCAAGTTCAAAACTTCGTTAGAGTATATGGATTCCATCTAAAATTCAATGTATTTTAACAATTTCTTATAATCTTAACTCTCAATATCCTCTCGGTAGGAAGTAGGTGTTGAATTGGATCTTTTGGTCCAATTTATTAGTATTTTAGATAATTGAAATAATTATAATTTATAATACACTATAAGATTTATATGATTTGAGTTTTTTTTATTTTGTTTAAATTATTATGTGACCTTGAGAAGTGAATGTGATTGAAAATTTGACAAAGTATAGAAATAATCTTAAGAAGTGATTGTGAGTGAAAAATTTTCAAAGTGTGGAAGTGACATTGAGTACTGTCTATGAGTGAAATTTTTATAGGAAATGACCTTGAGAAATGATCATGAGTGAAAATTTGGTAAAATATGAAAGTGACCTTGAGTACTGAATGTGAGTGAAATTTTGGCAGAGTATGGAAGCCACCTTGAGTACTGACTATGAGTGAAAATTTGAAAAAGTATTAAAGTGACCTTAAGTACTATTCATGAATGAAAATTTGGCTAAGTCTGTACCTACTACATGAATAAAAATGTACCTAACGCATGAAAAAATTTAACTACTGCATGAACAAAAATGTACCTACCGCATGTGTTGGAGTTGGTGCCCTAGAAACCAACTTCTTTGTACTTTATGATAAACATGTATTCATTGGATGGATATTAATAAACTACTTATCACATCACGATTGTTCTTATGCATGACATAGTATGAGATAATGTCCTAAGAATAGCCGTCACATTAAAAGTTCATAACAAATCCCTGCTATGATGAGAACTCAGAAGTGCCATGTCACTATTCTTGAATATATATTCTATGGCCGCGTTATATCATTTGAAGGGACACAAATGATATAGGCTATCAGGGGTGGAAACTCAAGAAATTTTGAGGCACATTCTCATGGTGTGCACCCTTGATAATATCTAGGAGGATATTAAGAGAAAAAGACCCGCCAGTAGGAAATTCACATTCATAAGTGTCATTAAATGTTCTTATCTACAAACATGTGTATTGGTTCTTAGACTTTAAGATTATTATTAATGGGTATTAATAATCACACACTTATATGTATTGACGAAAACCATGATGATGGATGTTTGCGGTGAGGTAGGATATGTTAGGTGCGTCACGAGTAATACTGCATTAATGAATAATGAAAGAAAGGATTTATCACTTATACATAAGTAGATATCTCAGACCCTTTGATAGAAATGCTATAGTCGAACTAAATCCATGGCCATGGTGTTCTCTAGGCAAGTTCAATTTTGAGAAGTCAAATAATGAGAAATCGAGCACATGGATTGATGAAACTTGCATGCAACCCACTTAATTAGAGATATCAGGACAAAGAGATTATATTACATGGTAAGCATTCATATGAGGTGGAATGTCATTGTGACATCAACTTCTTTCTCCTGGGTGCCTTGATTTGTTTCTAGACAGTAATCTTGGACTTTAGGCAAGTCCACCTAATGCCAACGAGAAAGAGGCTTAGAGGTTCACACACTAAGTGTAGTCAGTATCTCAGTTAAATGATTTATTTATTTAACAAGTTGAATAAATATTATTCCCGGTTGTGGTTCAATAATTATTCAAGTATGCTTGATCACATTTATTTTGTCACTAGTTATTTTAGAGAATATATTGCGGACAAAATCTTTATTTATCATCAAATAATGAAGTTATATTTATTTAATAAATAAATATTCATTATTCAAGGCCCAATAAATATTGAGAAGGATTGGAAGACCAGGTTATGGGTCTGGTGAGAAATAATATTAAATATTATTTGGTTAAATAATATTTAAATATAACGTGCAAATTAAGCACATGTCATGGAAATAGTAGCATTGCTATTATTATTTGACATGGGGTTTCACATGGAATAATAAATTAAGTAACGACACCTGTGTTAATTATTTATTATTACCTAGTGAATTAAATTACATGTTATGTTATTATTCTCTATATTATCCAAGGGGTCATTCGACTGGCTAACCCAATCGTTGTGTGCATAATATTATTAGAGAAAAGATATCGAGCCTAAATAACTCTTCCCTCTCCAAGAACGCTCTCAAGAACAAGAGAGATCCTCCTCCACTGGATCAAGGAGAATGTTTTGGAAGTGATTCTCAAGGCAATCAAAGGCGGACATCGCAAGCGCAAGGATCTTCCACGCTAGCACCTAGAGACTCTTTTGGAAACTTCTAGAGATACATGAAGCATGTGTGGATCACTGCTAGAGGATTTCTATCATTGGATTCTACATCACAACAAAGTTGCACCTCAGACTTGTGGTCGAACGCATCAACAAAGAAAGAATCACCTTGGAGGTAATTCTATAATTAAATTAAATTAATTATAAACAAAATATGTCGATCCTCTCTTCTCAGTTTTAGGTTTTATCCTTTTTCTTTTATCTTTGATTTAATTCTATGGATATTGGAATTCATCGTCGTATTGATCTCAGATTAATCATCGATTATGACAATTTGAAAAGTTGGGTACATGCCCATACCACGCTTCCACTGCACCCAGAACCTACAAGTGGTATTAGAGGGAGGTTATATTTTCATTTATAATTATTTAAATAATTCGTTGATGATTTACGCTTTAATAATTTAGTTTTTCAATTCATGTTTAATCGTTCTTGTAATCTGAATTTTGAGATCTATTCCTACCTTATCGTTTCTCGTAGATCTAACATAAACAAATGATTTTATGATTAAAATTAAATCGATGATCTCATCAAGAGGCACTAACAGTTCTGTCTAGATAACACAAGAATACACACCGTTTAGTCAGATCTACATGCTATGTATTTGTGTTCAATGCATCAGAAGTAATTCGGAAATTACTCAAGTTGTGTGCATTAATAACATGCGGTGTAGTTAATTCTTACATCACGTGTTTACTAGGATGGACTAGCGCATGGTCAGCCAGAACACATATCGTGTGGCCCACTGGACACAACGTGTAGTCCCTTCGGGTCAGGGTCAAGTCATGTATCCCAAACACAGCTTTCCCGACTGGTGACCGTGTAACACAGAGTCTACACGGTGTGTGGCCCACTGGACAAATCGTGTACTCTGAATATTTATGAAGTACAGCTGACATGTCATTTCCCTTGGCGTATACTTCAGATGGACGATGAAGAGGCTACATGCCATGTAGTCAGATCTACATGCCATGTACTATTTCCAGATTACATAGATTTAAAAATTTATTATTATATTATGTAACCCTTGAGACATATTGATTAGCCCCTAAAATAGGCTAATATTCATTGTTTATAATATAATATTCATGTGTTTTATTAATCATAAACACCATTTTTAGTGCATTTTACACTTTGAACACTATTTCACATTATGATTGTAATTCCTTCTTAAAATACACTATTACATGGTACATTCTTGAACATCTCATAAAACACAAAATGGTCTTTATTTTATTTTCATATTTTATTTCTAGGTCTCTCATGCTATAAGGAACAATTCATGATTTTAGAGCACTTAAAGATTCACATTGGATGACCACCAAAGTGGGCCTTGAACCAACAACATTCTGGGCGAAGTGAACTGGATATTAGCCCAATAAAAATACTTTAGAGGACAAGATTAAATCCCAATGATTCTAAAAAGTTAACTGAAGATAAAGGATATCATGGGAAAAATTTAATTAAAATTTTCCCAAGATAATTCGGATGTTTTAATAGAGTTCCAGGCAGCCCAAGTTGAAGATGAAATATTGGGCCAGATTCTGTGGCCCAGAAAAACAACCCACTATTTAAATCATATCTCATAAACCACAAAATATTTTCAGCTTAAATTTTACAGGCTATTAGGGGACATCAGGGGATATATTTTATCCTTATATTTATCACTCTAATTATTCCATCTAGAATGTCATTTCGGTGCTTATTTTTGGTGGATGCAAGATGGATGCCGCTTCACTACTGGAAATCCCATTTTTACCAACACTTATATCCCAACGGTTTATCAAACCGTTGGGAATGGTCATGTATACCAACGGTTTTAAGAAAACCGTTGGTATAGAGGCTTTTATGAAGAATTTTACCAACAGTTTGTAAAACCATTGGTATAGGCCTCAATTAAGACACTTTTACCAATGGTTATACACTAACCGTTGGTATATGTTGCTACATTCCCAATGGTTTTTAAAAACCATTGGGAAAGTTTTCCCCTAAATCCAGTTCGGGTGTCCAGTAGCCCCTCTACTCGACTGCAGCCCTAAATTGAACCTCTCCTGACGCTCTCTCATTACCCAGTCTTCGAAACTCCATCCATCCTCTTCAATCAAACAAATTTTCTATTCTACACTTCAAATCTGTAAGTTCTACCTCAGTTATAATGTTCTTCATCTATTTTTTTATTTTCTATTTTGATTTGACCTAAATGTTTGGGATCTCTCTATACAAAGACTCAGAAACTCGTTCCACTCATAGATCCATCTTAAATCAAACAATTTTGTATTTCTACACACTAAATCTATAAGTACTACCTTAGTTTTAATGTTTTGCATCTATTATTTTTGTTTTTCTATTTTAATTTGGTATAAAATAGGTTGTGTTGTTTATGGCATGCGATGGTTAGTGATATTTAGGATGAATTGGATGTTGGTTGGGTGATGGATTGGAATTGTGATGTTTTTTGGATTAATTTTAGTTAATTTTTAATGAATTATTTGGGGATTTCCTCCCTTTAACAAAGCCACCACTCCTCATGGACCCTGGACACCCCCCCTCTTGGACCCTGGATAGTCCCCCCCTCCTGGAACTTGGACAGCCTGGACCCCCTCTTTCCTAAAACTTGGACATCCCCCTCCTGGACCCTGGAAAACCCCCCTCCACCGTCCTCCTAGGACCTTGTATAGTCCCCCTCCTTCCTAGACCCTAGGAAGCCCCCCACCCTCCACCCTGGACCCTGGTTAGCCCCCCTCCTCGATGGACCCTGGATAACCCCCCCTCCTTCCTGGACCATGGACAACCCCTTCTCCCCTTCTCCTTGACCCTGGATAGCCCCCCACCCCCCTTCTTGGACCCTGGACAGCCCCCCCCCTCCTCCTAGACCTTGGACATCCCCCTCATCCCCCTCCTCAACCACCAAATACCCCCCCCCCCCACTTCAAAACTTTGACCACCAAACTTGGACATGCTGGATTTTCTCTAAAAAGATAGATTTGATCCTCAAACCACCTCAATAATATCCTAAACAATGCTTATAATGTGGTTTTCACCACATAGCATCCAATTGTATTCCAAGTCACTAGTCTATCCTCCCTTGGATAGATTTTACAAAAAGCATTCAACCTTAAGGATCCAAATAAAAATAAATTGATATAAGACATTTGATAATGGATTAAAATTTCAAATTGGGATCCAATGAGGAATATTTGAGATATTATGCATCATGCCCATGAGTAAATCCATTTTTATATATCCGATAAGTTATTTTTCACAATTTTCACACATTAATTGTTTGTAAAAATAGGACAAAAATTTATAAAGGTTCTAATATATAAAAATGAATCTATTTGTGGATGCAGCTTAACCAACAATGTCTAGCTTGTCTGCCTCTTCCATGATCATCGATGTGCATGTCTCGTCTCCATCTGACCTCGCACGATGGGTGACTCAGCGTCTAGCTGATGACGAGCGCCAGATTCTCTTACTTCCACACCAGATTCACGCCCGCTATGCTCCTGAAGTGATCAATCCCACTAAGCGTCCCTGTGAGCTTGATGACATGGCCACCAGTTCTTGTAAGAGGCAGAGGAGTTCTGAGATGATGGACCAAGACGATTGACCAGTGTCCATCCATCTGGCTAAAGATGTAAAACTTAGAGCTTCATTGGAGGAAACCCATGTTCTAGAGTTTCATCATTTTTATTTTTTTACTTTG